>CM053163.1:7500-4807500 GCA_028571685.1 Heterohyrax brucei
CCCAGCCCTCTGTGGGGTTCTTCCCAGCTTCCACCCAGTCCACCTCACTCGGGGTCTCCTGCACCATCCGAGGGGCTGACCCCTCAGGGACTCATCAGGGGACAGACAGCTAACTAGGGGAGGGTGCTCCTACCCAGGAGCTTCCACGGAAGCCACCGTCTGCAGGGCCCTAGCCCGGGCTCCGAACCCTAGCAGATGAGCCCCCAGGGGCCTCAGGCCACCCTCCCCCAGCCCAACCCACAAACTGGTGGGACAAGTTGAAGGCCTTGGCCCCCCACGAGCTCTGTGCGCCCACCACACTGCGCGGGGCCTTTAGGCTACAGCCCTTCAGACTCCCAGATGTAGGGAAATCCGTGGCTGCGTTTTCCCCCACAGGTGGGAGGGTGAATTCCCACCAAGTCACTGGGTAACCAGGGGCTCCCTCTTGGAGCCCACCAAGTATGCTATCTCCTGGGGAAGCAGGGTCTTTGGGTCAGGTCCCCCATGGGCTCCAGACCATGGTCCTCCGCCCTCGGGAATCTCTCCAGCCACAAGCGGGGTGTTGCTGCTTCCTTGGGTCACGGAGGGGGACCTGGCACCCCAGGTCCTTTAGAACCTGGTCAGGCACCTGAAACACCCGGAGGCACGGGGGGCATCATCGGGGACCCGGAAGCCAGCAAGTGGGGTTACAGCAATGGACAGAGGGTGCGGAAGCGTCCCTCCAGGGCCCCCACCTCCCGGGCTCACAGGAGCGGGTGCCGCGCATCTCCCTCCGACGGCCCAACACCTTTACAGTGCCCTCGAGTCCCACCGGGAAGCGGGTCCCCACTGGGGTCCCGTGTCTCCTACCTTTCAGAAAGCACAGCAAGTACAATGGCAAGAAACCCCAACTCAGCTCCACTCTCGGACCTTCGTGGCCTCCGGGGGCTTCAAGGCCCTGAGCCGGGTCACCTGGTTGCTGCTCCGCCCACTGGCACAGGTGAGGGGGCCAATGACGGAGCAGGATGGGGGCAGACGGGGGAGGAGCCAGGAGAAAGCTCAGGTGTGGGAAGTCAGATGAGAAGGAGGGGGGTGGGGTCAGCATCAGGGCCCTGGGCAGGCTCACCTGTGCACTGTCCCACCCACTGGCCCAGGTGAGGGGGCTAATGAGGGAATATAAATGGAGGAGGAGGGGTGGAGGAGCCAGGAGAAGGGTCACTATAGGAAGGGAGGTGAGGAGGCCCAGGTGGGGAGAGAGGAGGTGGGGGAGAGGAGGGGGCTTCTGTGGGCAGTGAGGACGTGGGAGTGGTCAGGAGAAGGCCCACGGTGAGCAGTGAAGGGCCAGGCCGCTCAGGTCTTCAAAGTAACTAACAACAGGAATCACAATACAATGAAATGTCCTACAGTGCTGCGTTAACAAACTGCAAAAATAAACACACGGACTTCATGGTGTTTGCAATGAATCTCACCATCACGACTACAGAAGGAACAAAAATTCAGCCAAAGCAAAGGAAAATACAAACCCTGAAACAGACAATTTTCAAGCGACAGATGAAAACAGCCACACAGAATTTTAACCGTACACAGGTATGGGTGTAGCAATTCTGGAATTCTCTTTCTGCGTGTTAGGTAATGGAAGAGACCTAGTGGGGAAGTGGTTAAGGGCATAGCTGCTGACCGAAATGTCAGTGAGTCGAATGCACTGTCCACGGTACAAAGATGGGGCCATGGGCTTCTCTAAAGATGACAGCCATGGAAACCCTGTGGGGTGCCTCTGCTGTGTCCTATAGGGTTGCTAGGAGTTAGAACCCACTCAAGGTAACAGATTAGGTTCGGGGGGTTCGGGTTATGACAATGAGACCAATGATTCCATCTACAGACACAGCTGAAAGCTCGGGCTTCCCACACAGGACAAAGACCTACAGATGCTCCAGGAGGAAAGAGAGGACAGCTCCCAGGTTGCTAGATTAGAATTTCAATTAGAAGCATGAGTTGGTAACGGGCACATATGTTGGAGGAAAAAAAACTCTCACGACGGGGCCCATAAGCAACACGATGAAAAATGAGGAAGAAAGAAGTTTTCATACTAGCGTAGTAGCAAACTTCTTAGGATAGAGTTAAAAAATAATTAGTTTAAATAGAGTTCTTTCTACAGCAGGTTTGGGGAAGTTAATGACTAGTAGAATGGTCCTCGGGTCACAGTCTTCTTAGAGACACCAGATGACTGGATGATATTACGCAAGGAAGGTGCTTCTGTCCCACCAAGGACACTGGACAGCCTCGGACGATGCAAATGAGGTGCATGGAACCCTGGGGTGGTGACCAAGCACCTCGGGAGAGGAATAGTAAGTTCTGCCATCCCACTACGCTTCAAAGGAGCCAATCCAACAGGGGAGAGGGAGACCCCACAACCATCCAGAACATCCCGGAATGGAGCACTTCCTTGAGACCCAGCATCCCTGAGCGGAGCAGCTCCAAAGTCCTAAAGACAGAGAAACTGGTCACTCGGGAGATGGCAGGAGAGGACAAGAAATGTAGCTGAGAAAGGGCAGCAGCAGAACCAGAAGACCGGCGGGACCCTGACCCTACAACCCTGATGCTCACCCTGAAAGCCTAACCTGGAACGGGCCCTCATCCTGACAGGACCTGACCCTGACACTGACCTGAGCCCTAACACGAACCCTCTGAGCATCTCCACCCTCCTGCTCTCAGAGGGTCTACACTCTGCTGGGTCCAGCTTCAAAAACGGCACCTTCCCTTTTTGGACCCTGCCACCTGGCTGGCTCCGCTCACTGGACACGGAGATGGTGAAGTCACGTCTGGAAGGATGGGAGTGCCTTCCGCTGAGGGCCCCGACACCCTACCTGGGTACACGATGGACAGCACATTCCCGCTAAGGGGCTCCAAGGAGATACTCTGCTCTGAACTCATGAGACATTCCATCCTGACTACCGACCTTCCCACACAAGTACAGGGACTGCTGGTCTCAGGGCAGATATTCCCTCCCAGGGGCTGGCAGCCCTCTAAACCCGGAGCCCGTGGAGTCTGCTCGATCTCACAGGGACACCACGGGTGTCAGAGCAGGACTGTGCTCCCGAACATTTTCAGGGAATGATTTCTCAGAAGCAGGGCACCAACGTCTTTCTTCTAAGGCACCTCTGGTTGGAGGCAGACTCATCTTCTAGTGGGTAGCTGAGCACTCCACCGTGGGCACCACCCAGGGGCTCCCCACTTCCCCCTGGGGTCCACACAAAGCTCTCCACACAGACGGTGCCTGTTTCTGAGTCTCCTCTTGGAACGTGTCCGTCTTCCCCAATGGCTTTACTCATCGAGGCCCAAATCACAGGCACAATGAGTGCAGTGGTAGACGAGACACGGCCACGAGGGGGAGGAGGGGGCATCTGGACACCAATATCCAGGCCTCACATGGTAGAGTGTCACCCTTCCCACTCCTCTGTCCAAGTCGACGTCTCTGGCACAGACGGCTGCACTAGAGTTCCAGATTCAAATCAGACATAGGAAGAGAAGGAAAATACAAGTCAGAATGTTCTCCCTCCCGCCCGTCAGTGCCAAGATATGGAACGCTCTTGAACAACCCCGTTTCCTCCCTCCCAATGTTTCTAACCCTCAGTGAACTGCTGAAGATTCAGCTCGGGCCTCCCTTCCTGTCTCACGAGGTGCGGAGGATGCGCGCCTCTTCTGGTCCCAAATCCGGGGCGGACCATCCTGACCCCGAACGTCAGAGATTCCGCGTCCGGCCACGAGAGGGCGTGCCGACAACCCTTTCTGCCCCCCGGGCGCCGAGCGTGGGAAATCCGCGGCGGACAAAATCCTGACACGGAATGTCAGTGATTCGGCTGACGGCCACAAGGGGGCGTGCGAAGAGCCGATTCTGCCCACCTGGCCCCCCACGCCGGGCGCTGGGCCTGGGGGAACGTGGGTGCGGTTCCTACGGGTCCTGCAGCACCCACCGCCCCAGGGCTCGACCAAACCGGCGCTAAGTCAGCAGTGAGGACAGCACTACCTCTGCACACCCCAGACTTCGGAAGAGGGGTTTCTGCCAGCTTCTCCCTGATGCTTTTCTTCCCTAGCAAGCACAGACGCACTCTGTTTCTAGACTATTTCCACATATCGTGTTCTCCGCTTTCTGAAATACTGAAACAGGACTTAGGCAAACGGTGGACACTCCTCTACTAGCCTAGAGGTCAGTGGTTTGAACCTGTCCCAGAGCAGGGCTGAAGAAAGGCCTGGCGATCAGCTTCCATAAAGACAACACCCAAGAATATTCTGTAGACCACAGTTCTGTGACAAAGGGGATCAGACTCCACGAGTCAGAATCCGCTGGGCAGCAGCTGGTTTGGGGTTCCGAGTTCTATTTTGGTTTCATGGATGGTAAGTGTTTGGTTTTGATGGACAAGCTTATCCATGGGTTGATGTCTTGGCTGAGCTGAAACCACTGTAGGCTCTAGTATTCTTTATGGATTCAGGATTGTTAAGCGGGGAGAATCTCCACGGATTCAGAGGGGAAGAGCATAGAGGATCACAAAATGAGTGTATGGGAGACAGCCACCTTCTAGTCTAGCCAGCTGGGCACGCGTCCGGTGCCAGGGTGAGCCCTAGCCAGAAAGCCAAGGAGAAGCTGAACATAAGCGTCCTCCTACACATGTTTTTATTAAAGTTTATAGTGATGATTTGGTCCTGCCATATTAGTGGAACAAAAGTGGAGCTTATTATTATTATTATTATTATTTTTTGGTGATTCAGTGAAAGTGTACAATCCGGTTTAAATTCACATGCCCACCTGTGGGGAGCTCCTACTGCCCTCCTTGCCTGGTAACAGCACACTCCTCCTTTCTGGTCTATGCAAGTCATATCCTGTTAACAAACGGCTGTCCCCTCTTCTCCACCCTCTCCACTCCCCTCTAGAAAGAGGCCAGTTGGGCGACATCCTATAGAGATATACAACCATAAAGTGCACACACGATAGGGTCGCTCTGTGTTGTCGACTACAATCCATTCCTGCACGAGTACTTGACCTGAGTAATGATTTATAATGAGGGGCCATTTCGGGTCTAGGGGCCATCCTCCCAGGGGAACCCATAGGCTTTTGGACCATCGATGCTGGTCTTTGAGGGCATTTCTCAGGGCACACCCCTTCTTATTCTCGTGTTGCCATTGAGACTCAAGATTGGGAGCCCAGTCATGGCTGTCACTGGAGGTGGCCAGGCGCCATCGGGTTCTTCCGGTCCCATGTGGATGGAGTCACCCGTTCACATGGATCTTTCTGTCTTCAGGGTTTTCTTTGTCCGGTGTCATTTTGGTCCTTGGGGATCATCTGTTCTGGATGAGTTAGCACTATTTAATGGACCTCAGATGACAGCTTGCTAGCTTTGGAGACCCCAGATGCCAATCACCAATAGGACGTGGAGAGGACTGCCATAGCAATGGGCTAGTTATACCCATGGGCCTTCATGTCCTCTGAGAGCATGGTCCCCCGCCCCTGCTACTGTCCTTACCTATTGGGTTAAGATGGGAAGAGTTTTCAGGTTCTGTCCAAGTCCAGGTAAATGGATCTTCTTTCTAATGGGTGCTGTCACTGATTTCACCCAACCAAGTTTCCATCAGCTGTCTAATCTATACCCAACCCTCTCTCTCCCTCCCTCCTCTACATCTGTCATGAGTCTTTTCTTCAGTACACGGGTCTGTTTTCAAGTCCTTAAGGTAGGGGTCTCACACCATATCTGTCCTTGTGCCGCTGACTAATTTCAGTCACCATGATGGATACAAAGTTCTGTCGAGGTCGATGAGGTCTAGTTAGTGAGTAATCCCAAGGAGGTTTTCTGTGTCTTTAGAGAGCTTTTTTTCCTGACAGTCTAATCTATTTTATCTGAGATGAATATGGCCACACCTGCTCTCCTTGGTCTATTGGTGGCTTGGTATAGATTATTCCATCTTTTCATTTTCAGTTGGCTCACACCGCCAAGTCTGAGGTCCGTTTCTTGGAGCAGCAGGTAGACGGTCAGGTCTTTTCATCCAGGATGTCACCCCTTGTCTCTCGACTGGACTGCTCAGTCTATTGACCTTCAATGTCACCATGGACAGGTAGGTGTTCACTGCTGTAGTTTGGATGGACTTATTTTTGTGTGGATGTTTTCTCTGTGGCTCTTGTTCTTCTGTTCTGGGACATTCTTCTTTAGGGTTTGATTTTTCACCCTTTTCAGGGTTGGTTTTGTGTTTCTTGAGACTCCTGTATTGCATTTCTTGTTTTGCTAGGTCACTTCTTGGTTGTGCTTTGTGGCTACCCCTAGGATCCCCCTTAAGAATGTACATTGAAACCCAATTTTAACTTCTAAATATCTTATCAGCATCCTCTCCATCTGGACGGACTGTAACTACTGTAATAGATCCCTCTTTTTAGCGGGATGGTATTGTGGTTTTCGTGACAGGATCACTGGATCACTTCTTTTAGTATTAAAGCTTTGGTTGGGGTTTTGTGCCTTCCCCAACTGAGTAGATTTCTGGGTGCTGTGTCCTGTATTGTCTCCTAAAATATAGAGTTCATGGTTTGGTTCTTCTAAACCAAGAGCTTCTTTCAGTATTTCGTGTAGCCTTTCTTTTGTTTGTTTTTTAACAAGTCTCTGAGTTTCTGTTGATCTGCCAAGATCTTCTTTTCATTTTCATATTTGAAAGACAGTTTTTCAGGGTACATAATTCTTGATTGGAAGTTTTTCTTCTTCGAAGGCTTTGAAGGTGCCACCCCTCTGCCTCCGTGCCAACATGGTTTCTGCCAAGAAGTCAGACAAAACTCTACAGGACTTCTCTCTGAAGGTTGCCAGGAGCCAGCCCCAACACTTTTCAGGGGCCCACACAGAGGGAGGGAAGGCGTCAGCGGGAAATGAATAAAGAGAGACAGGAAAGACTTTTTCGGTTTAAAGGCAGCCGACCAACAAAAGATTGTGTATGTGTCGAGAGCTGTCTGTCTTTATTTTTTATAAGTGAGGTGACGTAGTGTTCACCCTATTTTCTTCATCATATAGACTATCGGTTAATAAGAAACTAACCTAACATTATTGGCTAACAAGAAACTGAACCCTCGTGGTCTTCTACTTTTAATTAATTGTCAAGGCCTTTTTGGATAATGGTCTGAGCCAGGTGTTTGTGGTGATAAATGTCAGGGAACACAATTAATGGTTTTATTTGTACCTCAAAGTGGAAGGTACAGAAGTGTAAACTTCTCAAGGCTTCACCATGTGGCTGTCTCCATTTGTTTCTCTAAGTTTTTATTTATATCTTCCTGTGTAGATAGTAAGTGTCTGCTATCCCCTAATCAAGCCCAGCTGCTTTAAGAAAGATGTTTCTTTAGTGTTATCAGTTTGCCATACCAACTATAAAGAACCCAGAAGTTTATGTGTTCTTTCTGCTGTAAGGAGTGAGATGCTTCCGTAGTTTTAATGGCTATGTGGAGAATTGTCCTTGGAAAGCCTTTCAAGGGTCACTTTGTAAACCTGTGTTTGTGGAGAAAAGGGAGGGGGAGACACAATTAGGGGGAAGTTAGTGAGGCTGGGCAGGCCTCAGTGCAGTTAGGCACGCTGTATTGAAATCCATTCCTCTGATCTCTTTTCACCAGAAGTTCCTGGTCAGATTGTCCCAGTATAATCTCATAAACCGAGGGGTTGTGAAGCCCCTCTTAGAAGGCATCTTCCTTAATTCTCACATCAGGAGGGGAGGGGGTATCTTTTTGCCAAGCCAAATCTTTTTAGGAAAATTTAATTAGTAAGCAAAATATGATCAGGGGTAATAGGCTAAAAAACATGTCACAGGTGAGATACTTCGGCCTGTCATTTACAGAAGTTTGTGACTTTGTCTACAAGGGCCTTTCTGGATGGCAGGCCATCACAGAAGGTTAGCTTTGCTTTGAGTCTCACTACCATTAAGAGTTTCTGCTTGGGTTTCATTTTGTTAAGCTGGATGACAATAGATCTTGGACTCTTTCTTTGGAGGTCTATATTGCACGGCAATGGATATGCATCTTGGATATCTAGGTTCTCTTTTTCACAATTTCTGGGAAGTTTTCTGTCATCAAGTCAACAACAATCCTCTCTGTGTCTTCAGGTGTCCCTTCCTGCTCAGGAACTCCAAGAAATCGTAGATGGTTCCTCTTGATAGAGTCCCACATGTTTCTTAATGCTTCTGCATTTTTCTTTTGTCTTTTCTTGTATTTCTCCTCATAAATGCTGGTGTCAGTAGTTCTGTCTCCCAGTCAGAAAGTCTGTTTTCCATGGGTTCCATTCTGTTCTCTTTGCTTTGAATGGAGTTTTCTGGTTCTTGACTTGGTTGTGGATCTGTTGGATTTCACAGTGCTGGAGTTCCGTCAGTTCAAACAGCTTGCTTAATTTTTCATTTGGGTCTGCTAAATTTGGTAGAATGTCTAGGAGGGCTCGCTTTATAATTCTTTTGTACTCCAACCTCTGAAAGTTTCAGAAAGGCTTCTTCATCTGGGAAGATCTTTGGTTCGTTCTTTTGGGAGCTTTCTGGAGCGATGGTTGGACTTTTCCTTAAGTGTCAGGCCAAGGTCTCTTGCTTTGGGAGCATCTAGAGATTGTTTCGTTTCTCTGGTGTTGCCTTAATAGGAGCTGATGCAGAAGTTGATCACCAGTGACCTCTATGAACAGCTGTGACTCAGCCCAGTAGAATCTCTGTGAGAGCAGACCCCACCTTCTGCCTGGCAAAGACACAGCCCTATTTAGGGAGTCACTGGGAGCCTTCCAACTGACCCTAGGTTGTGGGTCAGTCACAATTAGATGAGATGCAGTTCAGGCTGCACCTCAGTTATTTCCCTAGGTAGTCGTATTTGGAAAGGTAAAAGCTATCTGACAGCTTCCGAAAACAATCAGACTGTCAGGTGGGCAAGCTCCTCTTTCCAGCTGGCAATGGAGGCACATCTGTATCTGTCCTTAGATGCTGTGGTCTGGTTCAAAGTATAGACAGGCTACTGCCCTGCTGTCATCACGTGCTGGGCCCTACCCAAAGGGTAAACTGTGCTAAACACAGCTTTTCTTCTAGGGAAGCACGCCCCAAGCTGGCACTACCTCCTAGCCTGGGATTAGCCCCCTCTGAGGCCTCCATTTGGGTAGCTCCACCTCCCGGTTGGACAAGATGGCATCCTGCTGAGGCTCTCCCACCCTCTGGGAAATAGCCGAATCAATGGTGGAGGTTCAAAAAATGGGGTGGAGGGGCCATGGTGCTCAGAGTCCAGAGCCAGGCTCTCAACGTGTGGCTATTCCACCCGCTGGTTGTGTCGGCAGTGTGGCAGAACTTTATGGCCAGTTAAGCCTAATCTCTGCCACAGGCTAACAAAAAAGGAAAAAAATTAAAGCCAGTTGTTAGTGAGAGCCAGCCATTCAACAAGGGCTGGGGTCAGCAAAAGTGTAGAAGTTTCCTGTTTAGTGGCATGTGGTCCAAAAGGACAGTCCTATGCCATGTCTTAGGGCTCACTGGGTGTCCAGAAGGCTCCATTGAATTATCAATCCTGGCCTTAGTTTTCAGAGTGAGTTAGGGACACATGTGTCTACTCCTCCATCTTGACTCTGCCTCTGAAAGTTAAAAACTTTATAAGTAGATGTATTGAAGGAAACATTACTTTAAATTTATAAATTAAAATAATAAAGATTGTGTAAACATAATTCTCGTTTGGTTCCAAATCAGTACTCCACACTCACTGCTATTAAGTCAATTCCAACTCCTAGTGACCCTACAGGACAGAGCAGAACTGCCTCACAGTGTTTCCAAGGAGCACCTGGCAGATGAGAACAGCAGACCTTTCGGTGAGCAGCCATAGCACTTAACCACTATATCACCCAGGGTTTCCATTTTGTTCTAAAGCCATCATGGATCATGACGGGACTTCACTGACTTGGTTGTGTTTAGTGGCTTTTAAGTACATTTCTAGGCATGTTGTTGTTGTTAGGGGCCATCGAGTCCGTTCTGAGTCATAGTGACCCTAAGTAAAACCGAGCAAAACACGGCCCAGTCCCGCACCATCTTCACAGACGTTAAGCAGAACTTGTGGTTGCAGACACTCTGCCAGTCCATCTTAGGGAAGCTCTTCTTTTTCACAGACTACCAAGCAAGATATCCTCCTCCAGAGACACAGCCCTTTGGACAACTTTTCTTTTTCTTTCTCCTCCTTTCTCTGTTTTTTTCTCTACATACTTTCGATTAAACGAAACCCACTGCACCCAAAAATCTCTAACAGACAGTGCCATTATTTTGGGGGGCAATCTCTTTGCAATCCATTCCTGTTTGTAAACAGTTTCAACACATGGGTTTCTCCAGGGAATGGGCTCCTCAAAACTGAACATTATAGGCGAGTCTCCTGCACTTGGCCTTGGCTGGCCTGCAATCAAGGTAGAACTGGAAGCCAACCTAGACTAAACTCTCCAGACTGGTAAAGAGAAGCCTAGAGAATATAGTTGTAGATGTTCTGGCCCACCTCTGTCTCCACTGGAACCCATGCAGGCCAGTACATTACTAACATTCTGTGTTTCTCAGGGAAGGGAACTAGAGAGCTCCTCAGAATGGCTTGTTTTGGATGAGTATGCTTTCCCCCAGCTGGAATTAAAGGCCCTTCCTCTAGCAATTAATGGTGTTCGGAGCGATCCTTGCTCCCTGAGCTTTGTTTAATGGTTATTTGTAAACTCCTGTTTTTCCTGCAACATTTCTGGTGTGTTGGCTGGGAAGTGAGTTTGGCTGGGTGAAAGTACACCACTCCTTCAGGAATCCCATGAAGGGGACCACCCTCTTCTATGCTTACTGGCTGCTAAGCACGCTTGGGGCAACTATCCTGTCCCTGTGTGGCCATTCCTGAGGGCAAGGGGGAGACCCCCCCTGCAGAGGACTCTCAGGAGGTGAATACTGGGATGAATTGGCACTGTGGAGACATCTGAATCACGGTAGGGACCGGACTGGGGCAGGAAATAGGAGGGGCCCCCTTTAAATAGTGAAAGAAGAGATTGATCACCTCTCAGCATCTCTTCGGTACCATTCAGAGGTTGAAAATGAGTGGGAAGCCGAATTTGCCTGGGTTGCAGGAGCAGGAAAGTTGACAAAGGCCCACCTGGTTCAGGTGGAGGAGGGTGCCTGACCGCCCCCCCCCCCCCGGGCATTTCCCAGTGCCGCTCAACTCACCCTTACCGGCGGAAAACTGAAACTGACAAGGATGGGACTGAGGGGGTTAAAGGTGGAATTGCGTATGTTCAAGGGTCAGTGGCTAGGACAGGGAAGTGCTCTGCCTAGAGCTGCTGGTGAGTGCAGCCAGCCAGCACTCT
This sequence comes from Heterohyrax brucei, assembly GCA_028571685.1. NCBI lineage: Eukaryota > Metazoa > Chordata > Mammalia > Hyracoidea > Procaviidae > Heterohyrax > Heterohyrax brucei. The sequence continues at coordinate 18,786 of CM053163.1, forward strand.
GGTGAGGAGCGCTGCACCGGAGGCACACTCCCCCTTCCCCTTCCCCTCCCCTTGGGTCTGACAGGGGTTTCAGGGTGAAAGCAAAGAAAAGAAAAATATAAGAAAAGATTAGAACAAGGGGTGGCACTGGGACAGGCACGCCCTAGCCGGAGGCAAGAAGTCTCAGGGAGGGAGGGGCCACATGGGAAACCCAGTGCTTCCAGAGGCTCCTGGGTGGCGGCGAAAGACCCTGAGGGGAGGGGGTGATCCCCAAAAAGAAGCCAAGGTCCTGTCTGCTGGAAATCCCTCCCCTCCCCACGCAGGCTGAGGAAAAGGGGGCTGAGTTCCCCACCGTCCTGAGCCACAAAGACTTGACAGCCGCAGGTCTGCGGAGCTACACCTCTGCCTGAGGTCACCGTCACCATGGTTTAATTTACTGGCCTGGGGCAGACTGAGAGAGAAATCCACTGAGTAAAAAACGTCCTTCAATTTTGTGCTATCACCTGTGAACTGTTAATGATTCTAAAAACTGGGAAATCATTATGAAACTTAATCTGTTATTAACAAATAAGCTCTCCATTAATTGTGTAAATGTGTATGTGTGTCAAAGTGTTTAGAGGCTGACTGAGACAGGGCTTGACTGTCGTTTGTCAGAGGAAAGAACGTGGGGAAATGTGTCACTCAAATACTTGACAACATGTTGCCCGTTTTTAAAACTGTGTAATGGAGAGCTTCACACAACTCATGCCATGATGAGACTAAAGAATCTGTTAAGTGCTTCTCACTACAACAGCTGCTCTGGCCTCTGCACTGGCCTCTTTCCAGAGGGGTACAGAGCCTCTCAGCTCCTGCGACCTTGGTCTCCTGAAAAATGGCCTTCAGCGTGGAAAATCGCAGCTCAGAAAACTGTCTGGCATTCTACATTTATCAGAACCTCCTTGGCTCATGGTGTTAAAATGAGATTTAAGTGACTCCATTTTGAGAAAGGATGCAGTGAAAATTCAGGGTAAATAGAAGGCCCCAGGAAACAGTTTAGCAAAAAATAACAGGAAATACCATAGAGTAATCTCACCTTTGTCTTGCAAAACGTGTATCACAAGACAGAGCCTGGAAACAGCCTTGCAAATGACCCTTGACCACAATCTACTAAAACATCTGTGAACGACCATATTTTACAACTAACGGAAATTCCATGTGGCCTCAACCAATCAATGCAAAGGTCAGCTCCCCCTCCCTGCTTTATGGTTTCACGGCTTAAATACTGCGCACTAGAGAAGCTTGGGGTCACCTCCTGCTCTGCGTATTTTGGAGCGCGTCCCTGGTGCACCAGCCCCTTTTTCCTATTGGGCATATTTTTAATAAAACTTGACTTTTTAAAAGAGAATCTGCATCGCGTCTTGAAATCCAGACCCTAACAATGGAATCTTCATCCCTCCCCCTTCCAATCTCCTAAGAAACGACCTTCAACCTGGGAGGCAGTGGCTCAGATGGCTGCCTTTTGTATTTTCACATTTTTCCTTACTCCTTGTGTTAAACTGGCTAGAGTTTCTTGTGACTATTCTGTTCTGAGATGTATACGGTTATCTGTAGACTATGTACTTAAAGACATGAGGTATTTCTTGTTGAAATAATATATAAACTCTGAGGTCAAAGTATCTTTTGAGACTCCATGGAGAACAGCCTACTTTGCTGTCGAGTCTCCTGTGGTATCATGCCTCCTAAGAAACCTTCTTCCTCTTTCAGACTTGGAGTATGTTCTATTGCTTGACAGCTCCAGGGCCCAGACCCAGATCAGACAACCAATTGAGGCCTCCGAGGTGGGGCTGGTGGGCTCCAACTTTTATTCCCTGGTTCCGTCTCCCTGAAGGTTGAGCCCTTTGGGTGGACCCAGGAAGACAGAAGGTGTAAACCTCCCTGAGTTGTGGAGGCCTCTCAATCTGTGACAGCCAAGAGGTGAAGCGATGGGGGAGGACTCCATGGCAGTGAACTCTAGAGAGAGGGAGAATGTTTCTGGTGGCCATGGTAGGGAATCGGGCATCGGGCGGTAAGTCCTCTTTAAAAGCTGTAGAGGGCATCAGTTCTCATAAACCCCCTCCAGGAACAGATGACCAAGTCCCATGAGGCTGGATGAGAGAGACCAGCGAGGCTCCCTGACTACAACAGGGTACCCAGGGAGGTAAGGTTCTGGCTGACAGTATACTGGGAATGGACTTATTTCAAGAAGAATTTCCCTGAGTAAGAAACCTTGACACCATTTTAAAGTTTGATCTGTTGCTAACAAATGAGCTCTCAATTAGGTGTCTGTGTCTGTGTCTATATGGTGCTGATGAAAAAAATTCTGCAGTTAAACATGAAGAGTGTGTTCCAATTTGGGCTGGCTCCCCGGGAGAGCTTTACCCACTCTGGGAGGTGCCAGTAGCCACTGCAGAAGAAACTAGCTGAAGCGTAGCAAATGTAGAGGGAATGACCTCCCTGAATTTCAGGGACAGGGTTCCCTCAACTCCCCACTTTTTGGTTTAAGGACAGGGGGCATCATTATCTCTTAGCTACTTCCTGTTGGCAAGGGTCATTGATTTGTCTTAGGGTATATGGGGAGTTGGGGGGTCTTCTGGCCTCCTGTCATTCTGTACTTGTGTCTTGATAATCAGCAAGGAGGGAGGTCGGTCGGTTGTTTTTAGGCAGGGTCAGGTGTGGACCTTGTTGTGTCTCTTAAAAGAGCAGAATTTCATTTACTTGTTGGTGGGTCGGGTTGCGGACTGACTTCTGAATCCATTGTGTTAGGGTTCTGAATAGGACCGGGCCAAGAGAGAATCCTAAAATGAGTAAGATAAGAGGTGTTATTAATGGAAGAAGTCAGGGAAGCCATTTTGGTGAATTTAGCCAGTTCTCCAAGTCGCCTCTTCATTGTCTTTGTAAATTGGCTGCTCTCTCTGAAAGTTTTTTTTAGCTGCATCTTGGGTCAGACCTGATGAGTTAACATAGAAACAGCATTCTTTGTCTAGAAAAAGACAAGGACCCCCCTTTTCTGTGGTGAATAGGCCTAGGGCACATCTATTTTGTAGGGGGACAGCAGCTAAAGAATCTATTTGGTCTTGTACTCTTACCAGTCCTTTGGGTATGTCCTCCATGGTTTCTTGTCAGTCTTGTGAGAGGCGGTGGAAATATTAAGCGACCAGTACCTGCTGTGACCCCCAGGGCAGTCAATAGAGGTATAAGACTAGGAGCTCTTTTTTGGCCTGACTGAGGTTTCTACAGGTACAGGTAAGGATTGGTTAGGGGATGCAATATCAGTGTTTGGGGATAAGTAGCTAGGAGTGCAGGTTCCTGTCCAGTTGGTTGGTAAGCAGGAATATGCCTGACTTCTGCAAAAGAAGAAGAGACCATCTTCTCGAGAGAGGCATATGCTGACACGTGGAGAGAAAAGGTGGAGGAAATTATATGACCCCTGTCTGGTGGATGGTTCATGGCTCCAAATTCAAAAGGTGCTGGAAAGGGCTCCCCCTAAAAGGGGACTTCTTTCAGAAGGTTCTTGGGAGCAGGGGGGGGGAAGGAGACTTAGGCTCAGGGCAATACACATTCCAGAGGATGCACCATGGAACTGGAATGGCCCTGAGAAATGTACTCTTTGAAGAACCTGGTCATTGGCTGTAGGGGAAAAGCAATAGTCTACTCTTTGACTTTGAGTCCAGTGTGGAGGAGATATCTGGATAGTCTTGCTGCAGAGTTTGGGATCTATGTGTCTTAGGCTTGTCTATTATCAACTTAGGCTTATCTATTCTTCACATGCAGAGGGAGTTTGTCCTAAGAGAGTTAAGCCTGAGTTGAGGCAACTCTGTCCCTGAAATTCAGGGAGGTCATGGAGAGGACTCTGTCCTTCAGGGAGATCACCTTATCCAATGATCAGACCTGCCATCAACTGAAAACAGCCTGCTGGGCCCCAACTGGTATAACCATCCATTCCTTTAAGAGTGTCTTCCCCACCTTTCTAATTGAAAGCTCTTCCCTTTTCAAACTCTGGACCATAATCAACACTGCTTCCTTAATCAGACTATAAGTCCCCCAACCGGAATTTCTTGCTACCCCTCTTTCTTCCCTTATCAAACCCTAAACCCCCTCACTCTGCACTACATCATTGAAACTTCAAAACTATAAAATCCTGCCCTACTAGGGAGGAGAGGGCTGAACCACTCTTGGCTCAGGCCCCACTCTCTCTTCCAATAAACTTCACTGGACTCTTGGACTGCTGTGTCTCTGCCTCTGTTTCGGGCCACCCTCTCCATGACAGGATTCAGATTACAGTGGCTGCTGTCAGACTGTCTTCACCTCTGTGAAATGTTTTCCTGAACCTTGTAAGTTTCATCAGGACCCAAGCAAAACAATCATGCTAATAATTTCTAGGAGTTCCGGTGATGCAATGATTAAGAGCCTGGCTGTTCCTGAAAAGGTAGGCAGTTCTAACTCACCAGCCAGTCCTTAGAAGCCCGATGGGGCACTTACACTGTATCCTATAAGTTTGCTATGAGTTGTAATTGACTCGATAGCAATGAGTCTAATAACTTCTAACATCAGTTAAGCATGTGCATATTCATAAGCCTGACACAAATTATTTGATTGGATGGCAACTAAAAGAACCACTGTAGGTCCCTGAGTGGTACCAATGGTTGGCACTGAACCACTAACTCTCTTTCCCTAAAGATGGTAGCCAAAAAACCCTATAGAGCAATTCGACTCTGTCATATGTTGGGTAACCATAGTTGGAAAAGACTTAACAGCAGTGTATTTGGTTCTTCTGGTTTAGGGAACCCTGGAATTGTTGGATTTTGTGCTAACTATGTCTCCTCATTCCCTTGTGACTGGCTGGTTGTTTCTAGCTCTGATTTTCCATCTCAGACGCTTGTCTTCAGCTCTGAATCTCATGACTGTACTGTTGGAACAGGACTACCTCAAAGCAATCAACAATGATGACTGCCTATCAGGCCAGCTGTGGGAACTTCTGGGTCTACGGCTTTACCAGAAGATACATTTTCCTACAGATCAGTCCAGACACCAAGTCACTTCTTTGTTCACTGAAAAATAAAACAGTAAACCGAGCATGTAGATGTATATTTTTTTAAAAGTGCCAATGATATTATCTTAGTTACCCAGTGCTGCAAACAGAAACACCCAAGGTGGCTGGTGTTAGCCAACAGATACTTATTCTCTCCCACTCTAGGAGGCTAGAAGTCTGGGATTCAGGGCACCAACTCCAGGGAAAGGCTTTCTCTGTCAGCTCTGTAGGAAAGTCCTTGCCATGGATCTTCCCCTGTGCTAGGAGTTTCTCAGAGAAGGGATCTGGCATCCCAAGGACTCAGCCCCCTCCTGTTTCTATTCCTGGTGACATGAGATCTCGCTGTCTTTCTGTTTACTTCCTTTATACGTCCAAAGAGACAGACCCAAGATGCAACTTCATCTTGTAGATTGAGCCCTGCCTTCTTAAAATAATGGCCTCTAATCCTGCCTCGTTAGCGTCACAAGGTTAGAATTTACAATACAGAGGAAAATCGCATCAGGTAACAAAGTGGTGGACAATCATACAATCTTGGGAATTCTGGCCTAGCCAAGTGGACACACATTTTTAAGGGATATAATTCGCTCCCTGACAGTTGTAGACCCAATAATTTGTGTTTGAACCTTATGACTATGGAGATGCTGCAGAAAAGCTGGGAAATATGGCCACTTAAATTTATTCTCTTGTTTATGGGGTGGGTTTACAGATTTGTGTTACTCAATTTGAATCCAATAAGCCACGAACTGAGTTTAAATCAGGCAAAGGCGTGAGATAACACCCAATTCAAAGGCAGCCCTTTTCCTTGGCTCCTCCCTTTGGTGATCCGTGTAGCTAAGTTCGTGTGGACTGCTGTCTTATAACATTCTTCCTCCCTGTCAGTGCCTGTATTCCTGAAACATTCACCCAAATAATAAGGTTGCACTCTTTCCTCTGGTGTTGACTCTGTCCTGTTTGTAAATCCAGTGTGTCCCAAAGCAGTAGTCTCTGGGCTTCCTATCAGAGCGTGAGCAGAGATATTTTTAAGAATCCCTGCTATACCTTCAAATTCTGCAGGAGAATTTGCTTCGTAAGGCCAGCAGCTTGAAGTCGAGCCCCTAAGAGGGAGGATAGCTGCAGATTCCCCATTCTCAATCTTTGCAAGGAGACATTGTACCCACCTGGCTCAGCAGGCTCCTGGCAGTATGGCAATAGAACTTGGGGCCCTTCTGCTAGTCCTCAGGCTCAGTGTGGCTCAGCACAGTTCTGCCCACTGGAAGCTCTTGTGTTTCTGCTGGATGGTTCTCACTCAGACTACATCAATGTCGAGGCCCTGGAATTCTTGCCTGGTTTCAAAGAGCTTATAAGCAGGGGAGTGAAAATGGATTACTTGACCCCAGACTTCCTGACTCTCTCTTATCCTAATTACTACACCCTGATGACTGGTGTGTACCATGTCCTCTTCTTGGTCGGGAGGGAAGTGCTTGAGTCAGTCAACAGTTAGCTCCCAGCCTAGGAATCTCATTTTGGTATTCAGGATTTCTTACTCCTTTGGGGTCTAAAGATGGACAAGAAGTCTGTGTTCTTGGCTGCAGATGTTTCTTCACAGTTATGTTTTCTCCGAAAGTTAACCCTAGGACCTTTCTTGGATTCTGAACATGAAGAACAAAGACTAAGATCAGCATTAGTAGATAATTATGATGATAAAATAGTTGTTATTTCTTCTACAGATAGAAATTCTAACTAGGGACAAATTTGTAACTTCCTGTTTAAACACTTGGTAGTGGCTCCCATATCATTGCCACTGTAGCAGGCAAAAAGATTAAGTTCGGTCCACAGAGCAATGTTTGTAGAGGAAAAGGCATTTATTAGCCGGCAGTGTGGTGGATGGACTCAAGTCCGAAAAATAGCCGCACACCCCGTTCTGTTATCAGACATATCCATATGTATGTTTCCCCAAGAAAGCAGACTACCAAATTTCCATAAATCCTCCTAATTGGCAACTACAGGTCTACAGATTTCCATATTGAATTCTCATTGGTACAGTATACTTAGAGAGGCACGAGATAAGCAGTTAGTATTAAGTTTCATGGGAAGAAGCTACCCTTTTTTTAGAAACTAGACTTATCTCAAGGATTTCCATCTGGGGTGGAGGAAGCATCCTCGGGCTGGCGCCGGAGAGAGGCATCTGGACTTGTACCTTCTCCTTAGAAACCAGGCTTATCTCTAAGAATTCTATAGGGTGAGGAGGGGAGCTGGTATCTCTGATTCCCCAACCCTAATTTAGGCATCAGGCAGCTCATTTTTATTCAGTGAACAGAACAGGTCTATGTGTAGTCAAGCAGACATTGATTGGAATAGGGTTTGGGAAGTTTCTCACAAAGCAAACTGGTACCTTCTCATCTGAACAGCCTATAAAGGCTGCTTCTTCAGGTGAGTTCACCTCTAAAGGGAAAAAGCACATAGGCCTGGGCGTGGGTCCAAGGGTCCCATTCGGAGGGTCAGACTCATCGTTTGTGAGGGTCTGACGGGTCATGCATTCCAGCTGTTTGTGGCTGTTTATATTCATTCATTCACAGGTTCACGAGCCCTGTACCCAGGCCGTCTAGAATTTAGGTGGTATCTTCTTGGAAGCTTTTTCTCCCTCTCTCATTCCCCGCTTGGGAATCCCATATATACTTTTTAATTCAGAGTTTCACCACTTGCCCGTTCCTGTAGAGATCGGGAGCGTCTTACATAAAACCAGTGTGAGACCATTTTTTGATCAATAGCGCCTTCCATCCTAAAGCGTATAGTTCCTGTGGCTAATGGGAGAAGGCAAGGAATGATTAGGCATAGCCCCGTCATGATCAGTACTCCTCCTGTTAAGGTCTTCATTCTTCTGAAGGCCAAGAACCATCCTCCCCATAGACTTTGGGGGTACCATCTGCTCCATATCTGCACCTGGATGGGCTAATGTTTGAATCTCCTTGACTGTACCTGTTAAGACTTTTCCCTGGACATTAATATTTAGACAGCAGTTGGTTAAATTGAACTTCCTGCATGCTCCTCTTTCCTGGCCCGACAAATAGCCCAGGGCTAACCTGTTCTGAGAAACAGCATTTTGTATTTGGGACTGTTCTTGCGCTGTGAGCATCAGAGCTCTGCTCATTTCATTAGTTAGGAGTGTAAGTCCCCTTGGGAGTTCCCTTGCATTTATAAAAGTTATAGAATAATAATGTAGTTGCTAACTTTGGTCCCACCTTAATGGTGTGAAAGCATATACTGTACTCTTCCTCCCCACCCCAAGGCCCACAGTCTAACTAAGAGAAGTCCCACAATGGACGTCCTCAAGCTTGTCGCTATGCATACACCAGCCAGTTTTCTTGTTGTGGCTGGGGCAAGACATGTTGGACGTCTCAGTGTTACCTTGCAGGGGTTGGTTGGGTTGGCCTCTGTCTCCCACTGTGGTGGCCATGTCTTTTTCAGTCTTCCAGGCAGGATCTAAAAACACACTTCAGTTTCTAAGTTAGTTTCAGTATGGGAGATCAGGCAAGAATTTTTCAATCCAAATTTTACAATCATTGGCACTTTCATTTCCCATCAAAGGAATTGTACTGGTCATTAGTATGTTTTTACTAGAACCCTCCTGAGAGATTTCATACTCAAAATATCCATGGGAAAATGGGTGGAGGTCTCTTCCTCTGTATCTGCTTCTTGCTGAGTAAGGGCGCAGGCCTGCCTATGTGGGTAGAAATCTCATTGGGACCATGTCAATCATTTATAATGGTGAGGATGACAATTGCTGAGTATCAGTCAGTACCTATGAAACCTTTATTTGGAACTGTTGCAGTCTGAGAGATATAAGTTGTTCCAGAAACCCAGACTGGAGTTATCTACTTTATATCTTTCTCTTTTCTGTTATTTTTATTTCTTTACTTCTTCTTTACCTTCATCTCACCTTCTTAGTCTTTCTTCCTTTCTTTCTGTTTTCCTTCACTTTCCTAATCTTCCTTTCTTTTTTTTCTCTTTACCTTCCCTTTACTGTCTTAGCCTTTCTCTCTTCCTCTTCCTACATGCCAGTGTCTCAACAACTGAGACCCCATCAGACACAAAAGCAACTTCTTCCGATTTTTAAGCTAAGTCAATAATGACACAGTCCCTCTTGCAGTGTAGATTCATTGGGTGAATTAAGGTAGAGAGGTGGCTATTGTGTCTAAGACAAATTTAATTTTCTTACCTTCCAAGTCGTGTGTAACCCTTAGCTCTCTGACGTGGCCAGGAGGAAGACAGGCTTCAGGGTACCCATCAGTGGTCAGTTTTTCAGACTCCTCTTCTGAGAGAGTTCAGGAGAGCCTGTCTATCTGGGCCTTTGTTGCAGAAAATCCTGTTGTAGAATGTTCAGGACACTCTGCCTTAAAGTAGTCTCATTTGGGATAGTACCTGTTATGACCTGAACCCATATTCACTGGCCAGTGAGGTTGTTTGAGTCTTGAACATCAGCCGGGTTACCTGAAGTAGACTTTTTGGAGTTACAGTTAACAGAACCTTTATCTCTCTTCTCTGACACCCAATTTTTGATTCAAATACCTTAAGGGTCTCCTCTACCAATTGGGAGAGTGGGGTCTGAGGTTCTATATCAAGCTTTGTAACCTCTCTCTTATATCTGATGCAGACCAGGGTAAAAATAGATAGCTATAATGGTGTTTCCATCTATTTAAAACTGGCATCAGCTTTTTTTTTACATAAGACCATAGTATGTTGATTTATCCAGCCTTGTATCATTGTTCTCTGTTTTATTGATTCTGGAGAGCCTTGGATATCTCAAGTGATGATCCTTTTCAAAAGCCTAAAATTTTCATTGAAATACTCTAGTCCAATGTTTTCAGAAAAGTAAGGGTCCCATAGAATTCTATCAGTCAGAAAATTTTAGACCATAGTTTTAAATACAATTATTTGTATTATGAAGAACTTCAGATATCCTATGAAACAATCTTGAGATATAATATCACACATTCAGGATAGATCAAGATTATTAACTCTCTAAATACTTAGATAGTATCAAATAGATTTCTAAGTAATATCAGATTTCTCCACACAAAGCATTGGCTTTGAGGATGTTAGATAAATTTATAATTAGGTTAGCAATTACAACCAGACCAAGTGTGATGAAGTCCATCTTGAATCACAGCAACTCTATCAGGCAGAACAGGACTGTTTTACAGAGCTCTAACTGTTGACCTCTGGATAGCAGATGCAACACTTCACCAAGGTTTTTCCAGATAGTAATTTAAAAACAGTAAAATTATGACTTCATATCATGTATTTGTTAGACCGTATTAGGCAAAAACACAAGAGGAAATAACCAACATGGTGAGAACTGGGCATCTGATTTAACCCACGTCATAGAATAGATCCGATAAGACTCTTGACCTTCTTCTATCAGAAAATGACACTGACAGCTCAGCTATCAGGAGTTTGTCTCAGGTCAACAAGAAGCAATATGAAAGTTGCTTAAGTATTTAAAAGTAAGAAAACTTGAGCTTCTTTCTGTTTAGTCCTGTGTCATGATTGGTTGACTCAGGGAATCTTATTTCAATGAGAGATCAAACCTTTGCCTTTGAGAGAGATTATACAAGGAATGATTTAACTGTTTCCTGAGAAATCAGAGAAAATTGTTATTTAGCAGTGAACAAGTTCATTTTTAATATGAATGTTCTCAGAGAATCTCCTAAGTTAAATCATTCAACTTTTGTTAGTGAAACAAAACTTTGACCCTATCAAACACTTATTAACAGACCCCTAAAAATTCCTTACCAACAAACCCCTATAGTGTTATCTATGATCAACAAACCTCTATCAAGTAATCACTTGAACAGCCAAGAACTCTAAGACTTCTTTTTCTTGTTGCGTGAAAAACAGTCTATCAGATATTTGTTTACTTCAATGACCCTTAAAAGTCAAAGGTTGAAATAAAGCTTATTTAAACATTCCAGGTCCCCGACTAACTCCTAAAGTTTCATTGGCTGGCTTTTAGGAGTTACACAAGTTATGGTTTAGCTGGCTTGGAATTCTTCTTTTAAACCTCCCAGAAAAGTCTCAAAGTATGACAATCAAAGTAGAGCAGTAATCTTTACTTGTTTGTTTGTTTCCTTTTCAAAAGTTTCTCTGCAGCTATGACTTTAGGGCAATTTCTGCCCTGCTCTCTGCTTTTTCTGGAGGACAAAAGATCATCAGCTTCCCTTTTACTCTGTTGGAATTATGACTGTCTCTTTAAGACAAAGCCATCTCTAGCTGAGGGCTGTGATGTTAGGTTTTCTCTAGCTCAGCCACAATATGCCTGGATCTATTTGAAATTCATCTCTTTATCAAAGTTCATTTAGTTCAAATAAGACTCTTAAAGTCAGGTACAGCAGAAAGGAAAGACTTTTTTTCCAACAAAAATAGAAAGAACTTGTGCAATGACAAAAATATTTTCAAAATCCCACAAAGGTAAATCAAAAGCACACCACAAACACATTTATCTTTTCGAACACACACACAGGAGGCCTCACACTTTATCGTACACCTTCGGACGTGTTGAGAACCTAAGTTCTTTGTGTGCCAACAGAAAAAAGTACTTGAACCCTCTTTAATTTAGAGAATTGACACCGGGTATAGGTGGATGGCTTTCTAAGGCAGAAGCCATACCCCCAGAACCATCTGTTCAGGCAGAGAAGGGGAACTCCACTAAGCAGCCTTTCTCCCAGGTTTAGCTGGAGGAGGAGGAGAAAATGAAAGGAGGCTGAAGAATCCACTTTTTAACCTGACAAGGTAGCAGAGGTCCAGGGAAATGGGAAGTGTTATGTTTAGAACAGTGTGCCTCACCTTGTGTGGATTTTGTCTTGCAGGGGGTACACACTTTGCTTGTCTGCTCTGTGTACCCCCTCATCGTGTCATGGAACCCTTAAAGTGGCAGATGCCCTTTGGCTCTTATGTGCCTGCAAATTATCTCATGGACCCAATCCTCAGCCTTTGAATGAACAGATATTCTCCCCCTTCCAGGCCAGAGTTACTGAGGTGGAAGTAGATGGATGTTCAGAACCCACCAGGGAGTGGCCTGGCCCAAATTCTTCCATTACCAAGGCTGTTCTCCTACCTGTTCACAGAGAGCTTTGGTAGATGTTAGCAAGTAAAGGACAGGAGAGAAAATGTTGGCTGTTCCCTGGGAAGGATGTACCACGGGAGTCCCCTGCTCCTGGCTGGCTCACCAAAATATGTTGTTCAATCTACAGTTAGGTTCATCTGCCTGTCACCATAACTGAAAAGTGCAGAGACAGCATAGGGTTCAAGGAATAATTTATGGGCAGGTTTCTTCAGCAAACCTGGGGGACCAGTGGCCAATTCAAAGTGTCCCCTTTTTCCTCTGAGCCTGCCTATTCTCTTCCGGCTCTGGGTCAACCCCTCTCCTCCAGGGCACTGTAGACCACTGTGCGGAGGGGAGAGACTTCTGTCAGGCAGGACCTCTCTTTCTTCTTTTTTATTATTATTATTTTTTTATTTAATATGACTGAGTGAAAATGTACATTCCCGTATAAATTTACATGCCAGCCTGTATGCAGCTTCCATTGCTCTCCCTGCCCGGTGACAGTACATTATTCCTCTCTGCTCCATACATGTCTCATCCTCCCAACAGTCTCCTTTCCCCTCCTCTCCACCCAATCTCCTTCCTCCAGCCAGAGGTCAGCAGGATGATATCCTATAGAAGCATAGAACCATAAAGTGCATCCAATATATGGTCACTCTGCATCGCCTCAACAGCACTTGGCTGGCTGCATCGCCAAGTCCAATCCATTCGTGTCCGAAGAGTGGATCTTCCTTATGATTTATGGGCAAGGGCAGCATCAGGGCCAGGGGCCATGCTTCCAGGGGAACCCTGAAACTGCTGGACCATCAGTTGAGGTCTTTCAGTGGAGATCTCAGGATGCACCCCTTTTTATTCTTGTGTTGCCAGTGAGACTCAACTTAGTGAGCTCCATCACGGCTATCACTGGTACTGGCCAGGCACCACCCGGTTCTTCTAGTCCCAAGTTGATGTAGGCACCCACTCATGTGGGTCTCTCTATCTTCTGGGTTTTCTTTACCCCGTGTCATTTTGGTCCTCAGTGAGCATCCATTCCTGCTGAGTTGGGATCCTCTGCTTCTTTCTGTGTGGGGATTGTCCCCTCCTCTCAGGGCCTTTGGCCACCACCCAGGGGCCTCAGGAAGCAGTCACTTTCCCTGTGTGTTTCCCGTATCCCTCCCTCAGACAAACAACGTGCTACAAGATGGGTGAAAGGGAGGGTAAGGGTTACAAGGAGGGGTTGCCCGATTGCTTCCTCTGTCACTAGCAGCTTCCCTTGTGGGAATGTTGGGGCCTATTAGCCATATGAGGTGCCCTACAGAAATGCAGTTTGGGACACACACTTGCTTTGAACCTGTGAGAGGGAGTCAGGACTCCCTCTCATGGCTCGTCTCAGTCAACCTGCAATCACACCATCTCATACAACTGTACCCTTTGTCCAAAGCTTGGCAATCTCCGTTTCCTGCATATAGGCTCCTTCACAGCACCAGGGAGATGCCAGGTGGTGGTCAAACTCCTCCTTTTCCTCCGTAGGCAGAACCTTATCCAAGTTACACCTTCTACCTAGGCTGTCTCAGTTTCCCATTCAAACACGCTCTCAGTGTGGCCCTGGGAATGGTACTCGGGAGGTGCCAGGAGGTGACCAAGCTCTCCTTCTTCCCCTGTGGGGAAAAACCTTTTTCAAGTTAGACCTTATACCTAGACTGCCTCAGTTTCCCATTCCAGCACTCCATCAGTGTGACTCTGAATGTACTCAGGAGGTGCTGGGAGGTGGTCAAGCTGGGAGGTAGTCAAGGTGGTGAAGCTCCCCTTCACCAAAAGAAGGCAACCTTTCTAACCTGTCCTTTTACCCGAGACCGGTCTTATGGTGATTCAGACGTCTGCTTTCCAAGGCCTGTTCCTCCTGGTGTTTAAGTCCTCGAGAGACGTCTGAAGGAGGCCCTCCCTCTGCCCCATCGAAGTGACTACACAGGAGGACCAAGTTAGTCACTACTGGTGTGCTCAGTGGCTCCTTTCACCTAGGGCTGAAGGAGCCTCCTCTGGGTGCTGTTGGAGGGTGGGTGAAATCACCAGGTGAGTCTGCTCTTTACATGTGTCTTGCTTCCCAGTCAGGCAACCAAAAATGTAGCAGGAAAAAAGATAAGTTTGGCCCACAGAGGAGAAAGCACCTCAAACACCATGTTGTTTGTAGAGGAAGAGGCGTTTATTAGCCAGCGGTGTGGTGGATGGACTCAAGTCCGAAAAATAGCCACACACCCCGTTATCAGACGTATCTATCTACAAGTTTCCCCAAGAAAGCAGACAAAGGAATCTCCATACATCCTCCTAATTGGCAACTACAGGTCTACAGATTTCCATATTGCATTCTCATTGGTACAGTATACTTAAAGGGGCACTAGATACACAGTTAGTATTAAGTTACATGGGAAGAAGCTACCCTCTTTTTAGAAACTAGGCTTATCTCAAGTTTTTCCATCCGGGGTGGAGGCAGCATTCTCAAGCTGGCACCAGAGAGAGGCATCTGGACTTCTACCTTCTCCTTAGAAACTGGGCTTGTCTCAAAATTTCTATGGGGAAACATAAGTAAATCAGTAGGATTCCTTTATACCAACAATGAGATTATTAAGGAAGAAATCACCAAGTCAACACCATTTAATATAACCCCTAAGAAGATAAAGTACCTAAGAATAAACTGAAGCAGAGAAATAGCGGACCTTTACAAAGCAAATTACAAGCCATTACCACAAGAAACTAAGAGAGATTTAGATAAACGGAGAAACCTACTCTACTGATGGATAGGAAGATTTAACATTGTGAAAATATCTACTTTACTCAAAGCAATCTACTTACAGAATGCAATCCTGATACAAGTTCCAGTGACATTTTTTAATGAGATGGAGAAACAGATTACCAACTTTGTCTGGAAAGAGAAGAAGCTCCAGAGAAGTAAAGCATTACTCAAGAAGAAGAACCCACTGGGAGGCCTCTCATTACCTGAATTCAGAACCTATTACACTGCCAAAGTAGTCAAAACAGCCTGGTACTTGTACAAGAGCAGACAGATCAATGGAATGGAGACCCCAGAGATGACACCATCTGCCTGTGATCAGTTGATCTTCAACAAATGCCCTAAGACATTCAACTGGGGTAAAAACAATCTCTTCAACAAATGGTGCTGGCTAAATTGGATATCCATTGGCACTAAATTAAAACAAGACCCGTATCTTACACCTTATACAAAAACCAATTCCAAGTGGATAAAAGACCTAAGTATCAAACCTAAAACGATAAAGTTCATGCAAGAAAAGGTAGGAACAACCATGGAAGTTTGAAAACACAATGTAGACAGACTTCAAAATCTGTCCAACAAACCACAATCATCAGAAGAGAAAATAGGTAAATGGGAACTATCAAGAATCAAACACTTTTGCTCATCCAAAGACTTTTTTCATAGAATTAAAAGGCCACCTACAGCATGGGAAAAAATATTTGGCAACACTATGTCAGACCAACGCCTGATCTCCCTAATCTATAAGGTACTACAAAATATCAACAAGAGAAAGATAAATCATCCAATGATGCGATGGGCAAAGGAGAAGGACAGACACTTCTCTAAAGAGGAGATCCAGGCAGCCAAAAAGCACATGCAGGCATGCTCACGATCATTAGCTATGAAAGAAATTCAAATCAAAATGACCATGAGATACCATCTCACCCCAACAAGATGGGCCATGATCCAAAAAACGCAAACAACAAATGCTAGAGAGGCTGTGGGGAGATTCGAACTCTCCTACACTGTTGGTGGGATTGCAAAATGGTGCAACCTCTTTGGAAAGCAATCTGGTGCTCCCTTAAAAAAAGGAATCTAGGTATGCCATTGGACCCAGTAATTCCACCACTTGGAATATATCCTACAGAATCAAGGCCATTCACACCAACTGATACATGCACACGAATGTTCAGTGCAGCACAGTCCACAATAGCAAAAAGATGGAATCCACCCAGATGCCCAACAACAGAAGAATGGATAGGTCAACCATGGTATATGTACTCAATGGAACACTATGCAATGATAAAGAACAATGATGATAGCAGGAAACATCTCTTAACCTGGTTTCAACTGGAGTGCATTATGCTGAGTGAAAGTAGTCAGCGACAAAAGGACAAATATTGTGTGAGACTCCTAGTTTAAGAACTTGAAAGCAGACTCATGCTTAGAAGAAAAGACTCTTTAACGGCTGCCAGGGTGGGGAGGGAGGGAGTGGGAGGAGGAGGGGGAGGGTTTAGATTAGGTAGTTGACAGAAATTTGGTTGGGTGAAATCAGTGACAGCACACATTAGAAAGAAGATCAATAATAACTGGACTTCAACACGATTTGAGTACCCCTCCCACCTTAACCCAATACTGCAAGGACAGAGTAGCTGGGATGGGGGGCCAGGGACCTTGCTCTCAGGTGAAATCGAGGCCAATTGGCCTAGCTAGCATTTTGCTAATGAGGACTCTCTGCACCCCACATCAGTGAGTGTCATCCAGGGTCTTAAAAGCTGCCAAGCTGCCATCTGAGGGTACCGCAAATGGTCCCAACTCAATAGGAATGGATGATCACCGAGGGCAAGAATGATATGGGGGAAAGAGAACCCAGAAAAGAGAGAGACTCATGTGAGTGGGTCTCTACCTGGACTCATGACCAGAAGAACCAGATGGTGTCCAGACACCACCAGTGATAACCACAATGGAGCTCACCAAATTGAGTCTCTCTGTCAACACAAGAATAAATAGGGCGCACCCTGAGATCTCCACTAAAAGACTGCAATGGATGGTCCAGGGGCTTTGGGATTCCCCTGGGAACATGGCCACTGGTCCTGATTCTGCCCCCATCCATAAATCATAATGAAAGTCAACTTTTTGGGCAGCAATGGATTGGACTTGGTGATGCAGAGTGACTGTATCTAGTGGGAACTTCGTGGTTCTACACATCTATAGGATGTCATCGTGCTGACCTCTTACTGGAGGAAGGCGAGTGGGTGGAGAGGAGGGGATAGGAGACTTTTGGGAGGATAGGACATACATGGAGCAGAGAGGAAGGGTGTGCTGTCACCGGGCAGGGAGAGCAAGGGGAGCTGCATATAGGTGAGCCTGCAAATTTATACGGGAACGTACATTTTCATTCAATCATTATAAAACAAAAAAGAAAGAAAAAAAGATTTCTGTGGGGGGAGGAAGGGAGCTGGTATTTCTGATGCCCCAAATCTAGTTTAGGCATCCAGCAGCTCATTTTTTACTTAGTGAACAGAACAGGTACATATGTAGTCAGCCAAGCAGGCATTAATTCGAGTAGGGTTTGGGAATTTCCTCACAAAGCAAACTGTTACCTTCTTATCTAAACAGCCTAACAAAGGCTACTTCCTCGGGTGAATTCACCTTTCAAGGAGGAAAGCACATAGGCCTAGGCACAGGTGAACCAGCTAGTCAGCCAGCGCAGGCAGTCTGGTAGACAAGCCAGCTCAGAGGCACAGCCAGCCAGCCAGCCAACCAGCCAAACCAGATAACTAAGTAGGCCAACTTGTCTGCCTGTACACACACCAAGTAGACCAGCTCTCCAGCCAGCGCAGCCAGCCCAGCAGTCCGGGCAGCTCAGGAGCACAGCCTGCCAGTTCACCAACCTGGCCTGGTAGACCAGCCTGACTGGCAGCAGAGCCAGCTCTGCAGCAGAGGCAGCCCAGTAGCCCAGGAGGCCCGACGGCCCAGCCATACACTACAATGAGCCAGGCCGGCAGGGGAGCCAGGCCAGCAGCCCAACGACACAGGTCGACCAGACAACCAGCCAGCCCAGATAGCTAGGTAGGCCTGCTAGCCCGCCTGCATAGACAGCCAGGTAGACCAGTTCACCAGTCAGTGCAGCCAGCCTGGCAGTCCAGGAAGCTCAGAAGTGAGCCTACCAGTTCCAAGCCGAATGTGTCGGCCAGCCTGACTGGCAGCAGAGCCGGCCCCACAGTAGAGGCAGCCCAGTAGCCCAGACAGCCAGCCCAGACAGCCAGGTAGCCTAGTCCGGGAGCACCATGAGCAAGCCCAGCCACAGAGCCAGCAGAGCAGTGCAGGCAGCCACGTAGACCAGCCAGCCAGGTAGCCCAGGAAGCTCAGGAGCCCAGCTTGCAAGCACAAGAAGCCAACCAAGGAGACCAGCAAGCCTGGCAGCAGATCCAGCCAGGCAGAGCGGCCCAACAGCCAGCCCAGACAGCCAGGCAGACCAGCTCGTCAGCCAGTGCAGATAGCCCAGCAGAGAAGCCAGCTCAGCAGCACAGCCAGCTAGCCAGCCAGCCCAGGCAGCCCAACAGCCCAGCCATCCAGTACAATGAGCCAGCCCAGCAGGGGAGCTAGACAGGCAGCCCAGTCACCAAGGCGGACCAGATGTCCAGCCAGCCAGGACAACCAGGTAGGCCAGCTAGCCCATCTGCACAGACAACCCCATAAACCAGCTCGCCAGTCAGCACAGCCAGCCCAGCCACGGATCCAGGCCGACAGCACAGCCAGCCAGGTGGACCAGCCAACCTATCAGTGGAGCCAGACTGGCAGACAAGCCAACCAGCCAGCCCAGACAGCGAGGTAGACCAGCTAGCCAGACAGCCCAGACAGCAAGGTAGACCAGCTAGCCACCCAGCATAGCAACACCAGCAGCCAAGGGAGATCGGGAGTTCAGCTTGTGAGTCTGTTGAGGAAGCCCAGTAGACCAGCCAGCCCAGCCCTAACCCTAACCCTAAACTGAACCCCAACCCAAACCCCACCCCAATCCTAAACCCTTAACCTCCTAATCATAATCCCCTAGCCCTAACCCCCACTGCAACCCATAATCTTAACCCTAATCTCAACCCTAAACCTACCCTCTAATCCTCACACACGAACTCCCTAACCATAACGCTAACCCCGTAACCCTAACCCTAATGATCTAAATACAACTCTAACCCTAAGCCCAACCACATCCCAAAGCCCAACCCCAACCCTAACCCCTAACCTTAACCCTAACCCCTAACTGGTACCCTCACCCTCACTCAAACTCTTCTAACCATACCTCCTAACCCTAACCCTAACCGTAAAGCCAACCATAACCCTTGACCGAAAATCCTAACCCTAACCTCTAATCCCAACCCTAAACCCTAACATGAACCCCCGGACCCTGACACTGACCCTAAACCCTGACCCTCTAAACCTAACCCCTAATCAACCCCAACCACAAGCCTAACCCTAACCCCAACCCTAACGTATGAACGAACCCTCACCCCTCCTGGAACTTACCTTCTCGCTGCAGGCCAGGTTCACAATAAAGAAGACAGCACACACAAACCAGTTTTGAATCAACTTTTTGATAATTTACAGGGTTCATGTTACCTGGCACACAGGACCAAACACACTAAAATCTAAACCAAGCCAAAAATAAAATAAAGCCTTCACTTCCGTTAAGTCCACCAGTCACAACAACCCCACAGAACCTAGTAGAACTGCCTTGTAGGGCCTCCGAGTAGGTGACTCTTTGCGGAGTGACTGCCACACCTTTCTGCTACAGAGTGGCTGCTGAGTTACCAGGGCAGTGTAGACACCCCATCGGTGGTCACAGAAAGGGCACAACATGGGCTCCCAGGGCTCCAAGCCCACTGGAGGGGTCCTCTCCCAGCTCCCACCCAGGGCACCTCTCAAGGGGTGTCCTCCACCATCAGAGGGGCTGGCCCCTCCCTCCCCTTACCCTCGGTGGACCCTAAGGTGCACGTCAGTGGACAGGCCGCAAATTAGGGGTGGGTGCTCCTCCCCAGAGGCCGCAGTGGAAGCCACAGTCTGCACCACCCTGAGCCTGTGCTTCCAGCCCTAGCACGTGGGCCCAGAGGGGCCTCAGACCACCCCACCCCAAGCCTGGCCCACAAACCTGCCAGACAGGTTTAAGGCCTTGGCCCCCCAAGACCCCAGTGGCCCCACGATCCCAGGCTCGTCCTTTGTGCCACAGCCCTTCAAGCTCCCAGGACTGAGGGGAGGCCCTGGATTTTCTCCATCTGTGGTAGTGCAAATCCCACTGAGTCACCGTGTATCCAGGGCCTCTCTCTTGGATCCCACAAAGCATGCTAGTTCCTGAGAGGTGGGTTCTTTGGTCAAGTCCCCCATGTGCTCCAGGCCATGGACCTCACCCCTTGGGACTCTGCAGGCAGGAGCAGGAGGCACAAGGAGGGTGTGGCTGCTGCCTTGGGCCAGGGAGGGGGACCTGGCATAGCACGTCCTTTACAGTCTGGTCAGGTACCTGGAATGCACTGAGCCCAGGGGCACACTCAGGGACCCAGATGCCAGCAGGTGGGGTTACAGCAGTGGGCAGAGGGTGCAGAAGCATCCCTCCAGGGCTCCCACCTCACGGGCTCACCGTAGCGGGAGACGTGCATCTGCCTCGGGCTGCCCAAAGACTTCCCAGGGCTCACAGGTTCAACTGGGAAGCAGGTCCCCTGACTAGGGTCCCCGTGTCTCCTACCTTTCAGAAAGCATAGCAAGTAGAACAGCAGGAAACCCCAGCTCCGCTCCACACTTGGAACTTTGTGGCCTCCCGAGGCATCGGGGTCCTGGGCCGTGTCACCTGGTTGCTGCCCCACCCACTGACCTAGGTGAGGGGGCTAATGAGGAAGCATGAAGGGAGAAGACAGGGGTGGAGGAGCCTGGAGAAGGGTCAGGCGTGGGAAGGGAGGTGAGAAGGATGGGGTGGGGGGGGACAGGTCAGCATCAGGGCCCTGGGCAGGGCCACCTGGCCGCTGTCCCATCCACTGGTCCAGGGGAATGGGCTAATGAGGGAGCCTGAAGGGGGGAGGAGGGTGGAGGAGGCAGGGGAAGGGTCACCCGTGGGAAGGGACGTGAGAACGATGACCAGGTGTGAAGGTGAAGGTGGAGGGAGATGGGAGGGGCTGGTGGGAGCAAGGAGGACAGGCGAGTTTGGGAGAAGGCCCAGGTGTGAGGGGTTAAGGACCAGGCACATACGTGTTTGAGGAAAACCAAACTCTCATGACCAGGCCCCTAAACAGTATCATGAGCAACAGGGAAGCAATAGAAGTTTTCATACTAGCATAGTAGTGAACTTTTCAGGATACATTCAAAAAATAATGATTTGAAAGAAAGAGAGTATTTTCTACAGCAGGTGTGGTGACGTCAATGACTAGTGGAATGGCTTTCTGGCCATTGTCTTCTAAGAGCCACCAAATGACTGGATGGCATTATGCAAATAAGGTGCTCTGGCCCACCAAGGTGACTGTACCACCTCTGAGAATTCCAGCGAGTTGTACAGAACCCTCAGAGAGGGCAACATGCACCTCAGGAGAGGAATAGTAAGTTCTGCCATCCCACTAGACTTCAAGGGAGTCAGTCCCAGAGGGGGAGAGGAGAACTCACTGCCATCAAGAGGAGCCCAGAATGGAGTATGTCCTTGGGACCCAGCATCCCTGAGCTGAGAAGTTCGAAAATCCCGAAGACAGAGAAAACGGTCACTGAGGAGATGGCCTAAGATGACAAGAAGTGCAGCTGAGCAAGAACAGCAGTAGAACCAGAAGACAGCATGACCCCAGCCCTACAACCCTGACCCTCATCCTAAAGACCTAACCCTGGCCCTGACCGTCACCATGACGTGACTTGCCCCCAAACTAACTCTAGTCTTAACACTAACCCTCTGGGAATCCTCCACCCTCCCACTCTCAGAGGGTCTAGGCTGTGTCCAGTTTCAGACACGGCACCTTCTCTTTCTGGACCCTGGCTTCTCTCAGTGGAAGCTAAGAGTACCGGCCCCGACACCCTTGCTAGGTACACAGTGGAAAGTACATTCCCGCTAAGGGGCTCCACGGAGATGCTCTGCTCTGAATCCACTAGGCACTTCCTTCCTGGTTGGCCACCTTCCCACACAAGTACAGGGACTGCTGGTCTCAGGGCAAATATTCCCTCCCAGGGGCTCCCTGCCCTCTAAACCAGTGGCCATGGAGTCTGCTCCATCTCACAGCGACACCATGGGTGTCAGAGCAGGACTGCACTCCCCAGTGTTTTCAGGGAATGATTGCTCAGAAGTAGATCACCACGTCTTTCTTCCAAGGTATCTGTGGGTGGATGAGGACCACCCACCTTCCAGTTGGCCACTGAGGACTCCACCCTTCGTACCACCCAGGGGCTCCCCACTTCCCCCTGGGGTCCACACAAAGCTCTGCCAGACCGTGTCTGTTTCTGTCTCTCTTCTTGAAATGGAACGTGTCAGTCTTCCCCGAAGGCTTTACTGATAGAGGCCCAGACACAAGAACCAGGGAGTGCAGTTGTAGACGAGACACTGTCCAGAGGGGCAGGCGGGACATGTTAAGACCAATATCCACACCTTACCTGATATAGTGTCACCCTTCCCATTCCTGCCCTCCTCCTCTGTCCAAGCGGCTGCACTAGGGTACCAGACTGAAATCAGACATAGGGAAGAGAAGGAAAACACAAGCCTGAGTGGCCTCCCTGGCCGTTAGTGCCAAGATACCAGATGCTCTTTAACACACTCGTTTCCTCCCTCCAGAGGGTTCCAACTCTCAGCAGACTGCTGACGATGGAGCTCGGGCCTTCCTTCCTGTCCCCACCATTCCCAAGCAGGCACAGAAGCTGCAAGCCACTTCTGTTCCCAAATCCAGGGCGGGCAATCTTTGCCCTGAACGTCAGCGATTCCGCGTCCGGCCACCAGAGGGCGTGCCAATCACCAGTTCTGCCCACCAGGCCCCGAGTGTGGGAAATCCGCAGCCGACAAAATCCTGACCCTGAACGTCAACGATTCGGCAGACGGCCACAAGAGGGCGTGCGAACAGCCGGTTCTGCCCGCCTGGCCCCCAAGCGTGGGAAATGCCTGGCTTTGGGCCTGGGGGTTCCCACGTGTCCTGCAGGACCCACCGCCCCCGCGATGGACCACACCGGCACTGAGTCAGCAGTGAGGACAGCACTCCCTCTTCACAGCCCAGACTGCAGAAGAAGGGACTCTGCCGGCTTCCCCTAGATGCTTTTATCCAATAGCAAGCACAGAACCACTGTATCTCTAGACTGTTTCCACGTATATTGTGTTCTCCACTTTCTGAAATACTTGAACAAGACTTATGCAAATGGTTGACACTCCTCTACCAGCATAGAGCTCAGTGGTTTGAACCTGTCCCAGAGCAGTGCTGAGGAAAGGCCTGGTGATCAGCTTCTGTCAAGATGACACCCAAGAATACTCTGTAGACTGCAGCCGTGCTCTGTGACAAAGGGGACCGGAATTCACGAGTCAGAATCCACTGGGCAGTAGCTGGTTTGGGTTTTGAGTTTTGCTTTTGTTTCACGGATAGTAGCTGTTTGGTTTGACAAGCATATCCATGGGTTGATGTCTTGGTTCAGCTGAAATGACTGTATGCTGTAGCATTTTTTATGGATTCGGTATTGTTAAATGGGGAGAATCTCCATGGATTCAGAGAGGGAAAGAGTATATAGGATCACCGAATGAGTGTATGAAATACGCCCACCTTCTATTCAAGTCAGCTGGGCACATGCCCAGTGCCAAGGTGAGCTCAAGCAGAAATCCAAGGAGAAACTGAATGGGAGTGTCCTCAGAGACATGTTTTTATTAAAGTTTCTAATGATTATTTGGTCCTACCATCTCAGCTGAACAAAAGCTGAAAACTGTCTAAGTAGATGTATTCAGAAAAACATTACTTTAAATTTATAAATTACAAAATAAAGCATATATAAAAAGAATTCTTGTTTTGTTCCAAATCAGTACTCCAAACTCACTGCTATCAAGTCCATTCCGATTCATAGCACCCTACAGGACAGAGCACAACTGTTCCACAGAGTTTCCAAGGAGCGCCCGGCAGATGTGAATGGCTGACCTTCTGGTTAGCAGTCATAGCACTTAACCACTACGCCACCCTGAGTTTCCATTTTGTTCTAAAGGCATCATTTATCATAATGGGACTTCTCTGGCTTGGTTGTCGTTAGTGGCTTTTCAGTACATTTCTAGGCATGCTGTTACTAGGTACCGTCGAGTCAGCTCTGACTCACTGTGACCCCGTGTAAAACTGAGCAAACCACGGCCCAGTCCTGCACCATCTCGTGGATACAGCCACAGTGCCAGGGCAGTGAGCAGCCGGTCTCAGGGAGAAATCCGTGATCGGTGCCTTCCTGGGGACCCCCATGCCGAACACAGAGAGCCAGGAAGCCCTGCGTCTCCCAGCACGCCCCCAAGGACCGCTTCGTAAGGGC
Source organism: Heterohyrax brucei (assembly GCA_028571685.1). Taxonomy (NCBI): domain Eukaryota; kingdom Metazoa; phylum Chordata; class Mammalia; order Hyracoidea; family Procaviidae; genus Heterohyrax; species Heterohyrax brucei. The sequence continues at coordinate 43,125 of CM053163.1, forward strand.
GCAAAGAGCTCCGCTGAAGTAGGAGGGTCCTGTCTCGCGCAGGCACGATCCCGGACCCAGCTGGAGGGACAGCTGCCCAGGGAGCCCATACACAGACTGGCGGGAACTCCAGCCATGCCCCCAGCACCCAAAAGAGAGGGGAGGTCCCCGGGAGCCCCGGAAACATTCAAGGTTTCTGCTTCACACGGGGCTCCTCCCAATCTCATCAGCGTCTACCCTCAAAAGGATGCCCGAGAGCACCCCACTTCCATCGCCAGCTGGGGCAGAAGCAGCACGAGGACAGGACAAGACCAGTCCCCCAGTAGACCTGAGGGCTGCTCTGAGACGGGGTGGGAAACAGCCCTGCGCCCCCGAAAGCCAGAGCAGGCCCCATGCCGTCCACGAAAATGGTCGTAGAGGCGGCAGGCCCAGCACCCAAGTCCTAACCCAGAGAGCTCACTGGAGAATTCCACCAGACATTCAGAGAACTTGCATCAGTGCTACTAAGACTGTTTCAGAACACAGAAGAAGGGATACTTCTTAATTCATTCTATGAAGCCAGCATAACCCCAATTCCAAAGCCAAGCAAAGACACCACAAAAAAAATTACAAATCAATGTGTCTTATGAATACAGATGCAAAAATTCTCAACAAAATTTTAGCAAATAGAATTCAGCACCATATTAAAATAATAATAATAATAATACACCACAACCGAGTGAAAATCATACCACAGATGCAAGGATGATTCAACTTTTAGAAACCAGTGTAATCTACAACATAAAGGATTCACATGATCATCTCAGTGGAGGCAAAAAATACCTGTGATGAATTCCTCACCCATTCCTAATAAAAACTCTCAGTAAATAGGAATAGAAGGGAAACTCCTCAGCATCATAAAATGCATCTATACAAAAACAACAGTCGATATCATTCTCAGCAAAGAGAAGCTGAAAATATTCCCTTTCAGAATGGGAATAAGACAAGGATGCCTTTATCACCACTCTTATTGAACACTGTGCTAGAAGTCCTAGTTAGAGTAATAAGACAGGAAAAAGAAATAAAGGGAATCCAAACTGGAAAGAAAGAAGTAAAATGATTCCTATTTGCAGATAATATCATACTATACATCCCAGCCATACAGAACCCAAAAGACTTCACCAGAAAACTGCTGGAAACATAGATTTAGCAGAGTAGCAGGGTAAAGGTTAACATGCGACAATCAGTTAGATTCCTAGATCCTAGTAAAGAAAACTACAAAAGAGGAATTCAGAGCAGCATTACCATTTACAAAGATCTCTAAAACAATTAGAATACTTAAGAAGAAGTCTAACCAGAGACATTGGTGCAACAGAACACTTTTGTGTGGTCTTTCTAGCAAAGGTCTTATAACTCCCAAGTGACTGGGTGGGACTGCGCAAACGTGGTAATGGTGGCCCATCAAAGGCACTACAGAAAAATTAGTAGGAAGGACTGATGCACCCCAGAAACCACGACTTCCATCAGACTGAGCCCGGAAGGATTAGCTGGTAACCAATTTCCACTACCAACTGCTCTGGCAGGGATCATAATAGAGCATCTAAGACAGAGTGAGAGAAAACTATAGAACACCATTTAAATTCACACAAAAAGAAAAGAAAGGCCAGGCTTGGTGGTCTGACAGAAACTAGAGAAATTCCAAGATATGGCTCCAGGCACCCTTTTACCTCAATGCTAAAGTCACTCCTGAGGTTTGCCCTTCAGTCAGAGATCACACAAGTCTGAACAGTGGGGTTCAGCAGTTCTAATCCACCAATCACTCCTTGGAAGTTCTGCAGGCAATTCGATTCTCTGCCATACAGTTGTTGTGAGCTGGGATTGACTAGACAGCAGCAAGTTTGGTTTTTTGGTTTGATAGCCAAGAACAACACACATGAGGGACATGCTTCACGTCCAACCACAGACCTGAGATGAGTGAATACAGTAGCCCCAAAACAAAGACAGGAAAGCAGGAAGGGACAGGAAAACTTGACCAGGGAACAGTGAAACAGGTGGAGAAGAGGAGGACTGACACGTCTCAGACATTGGCAGCCAATGTCTCCAAACAATTTGTGTATTAACTGTTTAATGAGAGACTAATTTGCTTTGTAAATCTTCACCTAAATTACAACAAATAGAAAGAAGGAAGTATTGTATTGAGCAAATTGGCTACAAAAGACTTCTTTCAAGTGTTATAAAGCAAAGATGTCACCTTGGGGACTAGGGTACACCTGATCTAAGTCATGGTTTGGTGGGTCGCCTCATACACACCTACAGATACACAAAGATGGATAATGAACAAGTAAGTGATGTCTCTGAATTATGTGGGGTGTTGGCAAAAAAAATATGAAATGTGCCAGAAGAATTAATACAACAGTTCTAGAAGAAGTACAGAAAGAACGCACCTTAGAAATGAGGAGGGTGAGAAAACTTTGGACATGCTATCAGGAGAGACCAGTCACTGGAGAAGGACATACAAGACCTTTGCTAGAAAGAGCACAGCGCCAAAGAGGAAAACCCTTACCAAGTTGGATGAACACAGTGGAGGCAGCAGTGCGCTCCCAGAGCAACGGTTGTGAGAGTGTCTCAAGACCAGGTGATGTTTTGTTCTGTCACATGAATGGTCGCTGTCAGAACCCACTTAAAGGCACCTGACAAGAACAAGGGTTGGATGTGGCAGAGGAAATCAGCAAGAGCTAACACGAAGTCAGGCTCAGAGCTGATGCCCATCGGAGCATCAGTCTTGGAACTGTCACACATTCCATGTCCCTCTCTGTCATTAGCGATACACACAGTAACAACCCAACAGAAAGCTCTTGTGCAGACAACACACCTGTTAGAATGGATTACTGCAGAATAGATTACCACACACACACACACATTGTATCCTGTGATCAAATAAATGAAAGTTAATACTATATTAGTAGCAACAACAAAAATCTGTATTTTTTTAAAGAAAACAATAGCATTCAATGCTTTTGAGACAGTCCTGAGACAGGCATTCCTAATGGAACCTAAAATTGGTACCTACTTTTTATAAAGTAACTTGGCAATCAAAACCCTTTAGAAAGTGTGGGCCCTTTGCTAGCTAAATCTTTTTTTATATGAATCATATTAAAGGAATATTTCACTTTTTAGTAAAAAAATTATAAATGATCCCTCCATTGTGCTGTTATTCAAGATATAGACGTATCTGTCAATAAGACATTGATTAGAGTATCCAGTGACATATTATACAATCATTTAAAATTATGCCTAAAAAGTTTTGAAATGGAAACTATCTGACCATTTAATGTTGAAAATCCAATATAAAACAAAAGATTTAAACAGGTAAATATATAGTTAAGGGGGAAAAGGCACATAAAAGTGAAAGAGGTGATCTTAGAATAGTGAATTTGAAGAATTCTTTTTCTCTTCTTTATGTTTGTCAATATTTGACAATATATTATTTGAAATATATTTATGATCAGAAAATCAGTGTACATACACACACATATATATTTTTCATGCCAAGAGATAATGCCAAGCCAGAGAGCTAAATTGGAATCTCAGCTGTGATGTACCAGCTTTGCAAGCTTAGCCCAAGTTATTAACTGTCTCTATGTCTATTTCCCATCTCTAAACTGGGGATGTGAACAGTTGCTGTCTCTAAAATTGCTAGGAGATTTTGAGGTGTTATAGGTCGAGGTCACAGACCCCGGCATGTAGTGAAGTTTTTAGGACAGCAATCACCGTGGCTATTTTATTGTAAAACGTCCGTTTCCTAGTGGCACCTGAGTAACTCCGGGAAGCAGACGAGTGAGGAGGGCTCTGCATGGGCTCTCCATGGCTGTGCCAGGACGCATCCACTCATCTCTGCTTCCTAAATGACACTGCTTATGACAACACTGGCCCCAGTGACCACAACCACCTCTGCACCAACTCCAGCCTGGTGAGAAGCAAATCAGCAGGGCACCTGCTAACTCCTGTGCGAGCTCAGAGGAAGGTCCCGCGGCCACTAACCCTCCACACCTCCCATCGGTCAGCTCCTCTCTAGGGAAGGCTACTTCCCGGAGCGACAGTCAGGGCCTTGACCACGGCCCCTAGGGGGCGCTCCTGGACTTGGCCGAACGGGCAGGAGTTTGTCACCGACGGAGCAGTGGGCGCTGACAATTGAAACAAATCCCGCGAATAATTGTTGAATTACTACCAAAATCTACAGCAGAGTAATTTTGCTAGAGTTCGTGATAGAACTGAGCAAGAACATGAATGTCAGAGTATATGTAAAACTTACATCACTTTAATATTTGCATTTCAACTAAACATCATGGAAAGTCTCCTGAAATCCAACCAGAAGACTCCTCAAAGTGAATACTGTGCAGACTTCTCAAAGCCTTCAACTGACACGGCTAATTTACACCAGAGCCCCTGAGCTGCTGGCGGTGGGCACTGCCCTTCTCGTGGATTTCCAGGGAGGGGACATTAGCAGTCGCTGGGGGCTTTAACTCTGGAGGCAGAAGGCTGGATCTGAATCCCATCCTTGTCACTTGCTAGTCTCATGACCTAGGGAAAGTGTATTCATTGTGTATGTGGTGAGTGTGCCTTCTCAACTGGAAATGACAATAATAGCATCTACATTACTAAATCATTGTGAGGATTAAACAAGTCACTGTATATTCAGCACTAAGAACTGTAGGAGCTGGATCCCAGGTGATGTGGTGGTTAAGTGCCACGGTGAGCAACAGCTGCTCACCAGAAGGCTGGCAGTTCAAATCCAACGGGTGCTCCTTGGAAACCCCGTGGGGCAGTTCAACTCTGTCCTGTAGGGTGGCTAGGGGTCTGAACTGAATCAACTGCGGTGGGCTAGGAGTGGGGCCTTCCATTCTGACCCATTTCCCTCCCTGACAATAGCTACCATGGGGAGGTCCACGTTCTTAATACAATGCTTTCCTCCTGTGAAGGATAAAAGTTTTACCAGAATTTTGCTTGGCGCTTCTGAACTGACCACTGAAAGGTTCCATCCTAAACTATCCCCGCCTCCTTCTGTTCTCTCTGCAGCTTGCAGGCACAGTTATGCGGGTTTGCTCTGTTCTGCAGAGACAGAAAGCCACACCCTTCTTCCTCCTGTCTTTGTGTCTGTAAAAAGGACATGGGTATCGAGGACACAGTTGCACCTGTGAGTCTCACGATTCAGGTAACAAAGATCCTAGCACACGATCACATGATGAAAGGTAAAAGCTGCAGACACCAGAGATACACAGAGGAGAATCAAATTGAGGATACTGACAGTCACAAAGGATACATCTGGAAAACTCCTCACACCCACAGGATCACTGCCATTAGCCTGGGAACAGCAAAGACAGAAGGATACTGAGCAGCTCCAAGAGAAGCACTCAACTGAATCAGGCCCTGGAATGACCACTGCCACCACAAACTACAAAGAAGAGCAGGATTAGGGAAACAGGCCTGGAGCACCCCACTGAACACTTGGAAGGCATAATGTATTTACCCAACATAAACTAGAATGTGGAGAAGCAGGAATTTTATTCTAGGCCTCTTGTGTCCCAAAGCCCAGGCATTTCCCATTATCTCGTCTGATGCCCGGACTAAAGGAAATCTTAACACTAACGAATGAGAAAGATAGCTGGTGGTCCACCCTCTGGCGGGGTCATCTTAGGATCTAAAAACTACAAAAATACGTATTGTTACAGCTGACAGCTCTCTGTCCTACAGATGTCCTGTTCAGATATCTGAGCAGTGTAATCTGAGAAAAGCTCTATAACCACAGGCGAGAAGAGCATTTGAGCTGTTTGCTTTTTCCAAAGCAAAACTCAAACTGTTGAAGCTGTAAAGGGGAAAGACCGACAGACTTCATCTGATAAAAACGGAAAAATTTTAGATGGCAAAACAAACACAAGCAAGATCCAATGACAAACAGCAGGCTGGGAGAAACATTTGTGACACACCAAAATAATCAACACGTGCTAATATCTCCAGTAGTCTCAGTAATGAAAGAGCATCTAGAAATTGCAAAGAGAAAGATAAACAAAGGAATAGAAAAATAAACAAAATCTACTCACTGCCGTTGAGTCGATTCCAACTCATGGTGACCCCACAGGACAGAGCAGAATGGTCCAGTAGTTTCCAAGGAGCACCTGGCGGATATGAACTGCCGACCTTTTGGTCAGCAGCCAAACACCACCAGGGCTTTCCAAACAAAGCCTACAAATAAGCCATACATGGGAAAGGAATGGCAAATGATTGATAATCCTGTGGAGAGTTGCTCAACTGTTCTTGTCTGGGAGCCATAAATTAAAACAGCAATGCAGTAGCATTTCTTACTCATCAGATGTGAAAAATTAAAATCACTGATAATATCCAGTACTTAAAAAGATACGAGGTCAGTAACTCTTTCATCTATTGGTATTGGAATGACGAAACACGGCAACATTCTCAGAAAGTAATCTGTTAAAATACTAAGCATAGAAAAATACGTGAAGATAGAACTATCACTCCCTGGTGGGGAGTAGGCAATTCAGAAAAAAAGACACTGGCTGGGAAAGACACAGACCAGCTGTTCGGAAACGCAGGAGGGCTGATGCGGTGGTGAGAGATACTGAAGAACCAAGACATGGAGATCTAACAACAGAGGCTCAGTGTTGTCTGCTCACCAGAAAGTCCACAGTTCGAATCCACCCAGCGCTCCTTGTGAACTCTAGAGGGCAGTTCTCCTTTGTCCTATAGGGTGACTGTAAGTTGGAATCGACTCAGCAGCATCAGATTCGGTTTGGGGCTATGAAATCTAAATCCATAGCAACAGATTTATTTTGGTTTTTTATTGGATTGTTATGAGCTTGAATTGACTTGATGGCAATTTTTTTTTTTTTTAAATTTGGCTTTTTCTCTAAGGGTCCTTTCCAATTCTGGAGAATACAGCTGAAAAGCTGAGCGGTGATTCTGATAACTACATAGAGCTAGGGGACAGTCATTGCAGCCCAGGGTCTAACAAGGAGATTGGGACCCCGGAGAGCTGCGTGACCCAGAAGCAGAAATGGCAGCTCAACCAGGATCCTCACAGGCCTACAACTGGATTGAAGTCATCCTGATTTCCAAGACAGTGAAGATCCTCTCTGGGGAACAAACTACCATCCTATGCTTCCAGATTATTTTCATAAAGAATTATAAAGGTATATTATCTGGCAAATAATCAAAAATAATTAAACATGTAAAGAAATAAGATAATGTGAGCAACAATCAGCAGAAAGAACAGACAATTAAAAAAAAAGGCAAAAAGTGGTTCTGGACACTGAAATTAGCAGACACGCATTTTAGGTATTCTTACCATGTCCAAGTGACAAGGGTGGGCATTTCAGCAGAAAACTGAAACTATAAACATGAAACGAAGGATAATGGTGAAAGTAAAAACATAGTAAAACTCATAACTTAATGAAAGGTATAATAACTGGACAAAGAAGCAGTGAGGAAGTTAAAAAAACCCTGAGAACCAAGCACAGAAGAACAAAAGGATTAGAAGCAGAAAAGACAGAATAAGGGGACAAAACAGGTGAGAATATCCTACAGAGGTGTCACTGAAATGAGGAGACAGAAAGGGACAGAAGCAATATTTGAAGAGACCCCAAGTGAAAGTAAATCAGAAGAAACCTAGGCCCAAGGGCATCCCAGGAAAACGGATAAAAACCTAAACTAAAGAAAAAAGGAAGAGAAAGGAAGAAACACCCCCAATCACTAATAGTTACGTAACAGCGGGAGCCCAGGAAGAAACAGATTAATAACTTGTCTTTATAGACCTCAGTCTATGCTGTTTTGTAATAATAATAATGGAACATTTTTACAAAAATGTATGAATTAACTCTTTTTCAGAGCTTATTCTGGTAAGTGGGCCAAGGCATGAAAAAGACACTGACAGTATTCATGATTGATTATTTTAAAGAGAGGAAAGTCTGCCAACAGGTTGCTTACTGGCCCATCTGGGAGGATTTTTGTTTTCTTTAGGTTGAGGTGCAATACTTACTGAAGGCCGTGGTCTTGGTTCCTCATCAGTAAGTGCTTCAAGTCCTTTTCACTTTCAGCAAGCAGGGCTGTGTCACATGTGTAAGGCAGGTCTTTACGGAGTCACCCTCCAGTCCTAATGTCCCCCACTTCACGCAGTCCAGCCTTTCAGATTGTTAGCTCAGCATAAAGATGGAACGGGCATGGCGTGGGGTTCCTCACAGCGTGGTGACTGAGTTCCAACACGGAGCATCCCAAGACAGATTGTCTAAGTCACCTCGTACTGCTGTAGCAAAAAAACCACAAGTGGATGGCTTTATCAAAGGGAAATTTATTGTCTTAAACAAAACCAGGTTAAAAGTGCAAATTCAGGGCATCAGCTCCAGGGGAAGGCTTTGTCTATGGGGTCTGGAGGAGGTCCTTCTCATCAATCTTCCCCCGGACCGACAGGTTCTGCTATGCAGGGACCAGAAGTGTTCTAAAGGATGCACTTTGCTCCAGGAACTGCTTCAAGGTGGTAGGAAGTCCCCAGCTATCTTTGCTACCTTCTTTCTCTCACTTCATGAGAGATTGCCAGGAGGCACACAACCACACTACAGGTTGAGTCCTGCCCCACCTACTGAACTACCTTGGCTCTTCTTTCAGTAACCTCACAGAGGCAGAGTTTACAGCCTGTATGAACACTACAGGATACTGGGAATGGTGGCCTAGCCAAACAGCTACTCATGGCGGGGAGTCCTGGAGGAGAAGAACAGTTCAATCCATGACACAGCCCAAGCCCAGAAGAAACAATGCTCTCTCCTACCATCAACTGCTTTGACAGGGATTAAAATGGAGGGTCCCAGACAGAGTGGAAGAAAAGTGGAGAAAAAAATTCAAATTCACAAAAAAGACTAGACATACAGGTCTGACAGAGACTGGAAGAAGTTTCCAGGCTGTGGCTCCAGACACCCTGATAACCCAGAACTGAAGGCCACCCTGCAGGAAAGATTGAAAAATGAAACCAAAAATGTTGCCATTGAGTTGATTCCGCTGCATAGCAACCCTGCCAAAAAGGGCTGCGAGCAAGGCACAACCGTCTTAGTTCAACCAAGTGTCCAAGACCAAGTGGGCAACACTTGTCCAAGAGCAAACATGAGAAGGCTGGCAGGGACAGAACAACTGGATGAATGGACACAGAAAACCTAGAGGAGAAGCGGACAGTCCTGACACATTACTGTAATCTCAACCAATGCCACAATGAACAATTTTTGTCTATAAATTTTTGAATGAAAAATTACTTTGCACTGTAAACTCACCTAAAGTTTTTAGTAGATTCACAAAACTGTACAACCATCATCACAAGCTAGTGTCGGAACATTTTCATCACTCCACAAATAAGATCCACACCCATCAGCAATCATCTGAATTCCTTCCCTCCCCTCCCTGCCCGAGATAAACCTCCAGATGTGCTAACTCTGGACATTTCAAATAAATACAATTGTACAAAATGTGGTCTTTTGTGTCTGGATTCTTTTCCTTAGCAGAATGTTGGCAAGGTTCACCTGGGCTGTCACAATTATTAGTATTTCTTTCCTTTTTATTGTCAAATAGCATTCCATTTCTGTACCCTTTCTGTTTTGGGTTGTTTCCACTTTCTGGCTTTTACGAATGATACTGCTGCGAGCATTCATGTGCAAGTTTTTGTGTGAACATGCTTCTATTTCTCTTGAATGAAAGAGAGTGGGAACTCTGGATCATAGGGTAACTCTTGGAAACCCTGGTGGTGTAGAGGTTAAGAGGTACAGCTGCTAACCAAAAGGTGGGCAGTTCAGAGCCACCAGTGCTCCTTGGAAACGTCATGGGGACAGTTCTACTCTATAGGTTTGCTATGAGTCAGCATCGACTCAGTGGAGCAGGTTTGGTCGGTTTTTCTTTTCTTGGTGGGGGGAGCTTAGAGTAACTGTATTTAACATCTTTCGAAATTGTCTGATCATTTTCCATTTTTGGAAGCAACCACACCACTTTACATTCCACTGAGTGATTCTTTATGCATGACTGAACACAAACCGGTCAATGGAGTGACATTAGGGAAACATGCATGTCTAGTCCATTTGAGAGGATGGGCTCTGTTTTCTTCCCATAAATTTGACTGCCTGTCATCTAATTTCTTAGAGGACAAAAATGCACACATCCTGTGCCTGTGTTCATTTTTCAGTGGAGTTAGTTCTTACTGGTGGAAATCAGTACGCCAGGGCTTTTACTTTCCCCTAATTCCATCAGCTGTCTCTAGCTTAGGACCCAATTAGAATTTCTTCCCCACCACTTTTCTGAGAAAAACATTCCCTGTAAGAGAGTAATGAGGCTCAGTCCTGCTGAACTTGTGTTCCTAAGACTAATCAACAGGTTTTCTGCTAGTATTCTCCTTTTGAAATAGGCTTTCCCTTTTGATGGTGTTGGGAAAAGGAGGGTAAAAGCATTCCGCTTTAGCAGATGGTCAAAGAACACATTCCTTCCAGATAGTCATCAACAAGGACACCTCTCGGGAATGTTTTAGCCTTTCTAAGGCTGAAAGCTTTTTTCTTACAACACCAAACCATAAATGTGTCCAACAAAGCTAAAAGAAGAAAAGTATCAAACAAAATTCTATCTTGACCATCTCCCGTGACCCTAGCAATGGTTATTGGGCTGTAGACTTGCGATCTCTGCATACAATGGGTTTGTGTCTGGTGAGGATCAGTGTGCCATTTACACACACATCAAAAGGGGGGTGGTGCTGTTGCTGAATTGACAGTTGGCTCAGCCACCTGTCACTATAACTGAAAAGTACAGAGACAGTGTAGGATTCAATGAATAATTTATTGGCAGGTTTCTGTAGCAAGCCTGGGAGACCAGAGGCCAATTCAAATCATCCCCTTTGAAGTACCTTTTTCAGGGGGGTTTATAGCCAGAATTCAAAGGGGAGGAGGCTTGTCACAGAACAATAGTCAGGAGTTACACCACTTCATTACATCATAAGTTTTCATTACATCTAACAAACAGTGTGTGTTGTCTCAAGTTTGTGAAGGAAAAATTGAACAGAGTGAACTATTATTTACATCTGACAAACAGTGTAAATTGTCTAAAAGTTTGTCAGGAAAAATTAAACAGAGCAGATTTAAAGTCTACCACAGGATAATCAACCAGAGCAGATCTAAATGCCACAGGATAATCCAGCAGGGTAAACGACTCTTAATTGACTCTAGATCCTCGGAGGTTGTGACAGGATAAGGTAGGGAGAGGAAAGCAGAGCTGTTTGTCCAGTTAGAATGTAACTTAATAACCTGAGTGACCTTCGTCAGATCCTTGCATCCGCCATCAGTGCTGTGTGGTCCCAGCAATGACGGACAGGAGGGGATGTGCGGAGGGGAGGGGAGAGCCCAGTGGGCTGGAGAGAGCCCCAAGGCTGGGACAGTGAAGAGGGGACAGAACCTGAAAAAAGGAAGGAGCAGTGAAGGTGCTTAACATGCAGGAAGAGACACCTCAGGGGAGAAGCCTGGCAATCCCCTTCTGAAACCAGGCACCGAAAACCCTAAGGAGGAAGTTCCGCTCTGATCCATACCTGGGGTCACCATGAGCCAGAATCCACTGGATAGCAGCTCGTTTCAGGAAGGACGGAGCTGAGGAACCAGCCAGTTCTCAGTCTCCCACAAAGGCTTGCTCATCGCTGAAAGTCTGTGACTCCACAAGCTGGTGCAAGGAGACACCAGTTGCCTTGAGGTTGTCATTTGTAAAAACAAACACTGTTCTACTGTTTGCCCCTGCTTTATTCTTTCCCCAAGCAATTTTGCAAACAAATTTCTGTGATTGGAAGAAGTAAGCTTTTTGAAAGATATTCTTCCCTTTGGTCATTTTGAAAAATTTGTTTGACTTGAAAGACTGGAGAAATGCACTAAGGGACAATTCCGTTTTTACTTACTTGTTCCTGGGGTCATACCATTCACCACAAATTTCAATCTATGCCAAAAAAGCCCTTAGGATGCTTTTGAAGATAACTTCAAGAACAAAAGACCAAGACATATCACCTTGTTTTCTGGAACTTTCTGTGAAACATTCCTTCCAAAGATTCTGCAGATCATGCTTTTATTCTTTGTAAGTGTCAAGACGGCTGGGAATTATTGGACCTTTTTTAACTTCAGGAGAGGAGAGGACAGCCCTTACCAACATCAGCCCAAGGCTCACAGACTCCTTTGAGGCTGGAGGTCAGACATGCTTATATGCTGAGCCTTCTTACCAAGTCTGACACCATCTGCTCTTCACACAGCATGCTCTCCTTCTCTGCTGGGTTTGCCAGCTTTGTTATACCACCACAGTAGTCAAAACAGCCTAGTACCACTACTGGAAAATGGGCGTGTCTAAGCCTTTTCAAAGCATTGGCACTCTTTCCTCCAGAAACAGATACATAGATAAAGGAAAAGAGAACAGAGAATCCAGATATGACACCATCCACCTGTGAGCAGCTGATATTTGACAGAGGCTCAAAGTCCATGAACTGGGGAAAAAAATAGTCTCTTCATCAAATGGTGCTGGCAAAACTAAATAGCCATCTGCCAAAAAATGAAACAAGACACATGGGTCACATGACGCACAAAAACGAACTCAAAGTGAATCAAAGACCTAAATATAAAATCTAAAACAATCAAGATCATGAAAGGAAAAAATAAGGACAATGCTGGCAGCCCTAATGCATGGCATAAAACAGACTACAAATATTGCTAAGAAGGTACGAACACCAGGAGAGAAAACAGATAACTGGGAACTCCTAAAAATCAAACACGTTCATCCAAAGACTTCATCAAAAAAGCAAAAAGACTACCTATAGACTGGGAAAGAATTTTGGCAACCGTGAATTGGATTGGTATCTAATCTCCGTAATCTGTAAGGTACTGCAAAACCTCAACCAAAAAAAGACAAATAACCCAAATAAAAAATGGGCAAAGGAGATGAACATGTACTTCACCTACAAAGGAATCCAGGCAGCTAAGTTACATGAGAAAGTGCTCACAATTGTTAGCCATTAGAGAAATCCAAATTAAAAGTACAATGAGATACCATCTCATCCCAACAAGGCTGGCATTAATCCAAAAAAAAAAAAAAAAGATGTTGGAGAGGCTGTGGAGAAACTGGAACTCTTGCACACTGCTGGTGGGAGTGTAAAATGGGACAACCATTTTGAAAATCGATTTGGCACTTTCTTAGAAAACCAGAAATAGAATTACCATGTGATGCAGCAATCTCACTGCTTCGAATATATCCTAGAGGAATAAGGGCTGTCACATGAATAGATACACACACAGCAATGTTCATTGCAGTACTGTCCACAATAGCAAAAAAAAAAAAAAAAATGGAATAAACGTAGGTGCCCACCAACAGAGGAATGGATAAACTGTGGTATATTCACACAATGGAACACTGTGTAATGATAAAGAACAGTGGGGATCTTGGGAAACATCTGATAACGTGGAGTCGTGAGAAAGACATGCTGGGTGAAATTTGTCACAAAAGAACAAATATTGTGTGAGACTATTATTGTGAGGACTCAAGAAAAGTTTTAGGCACAGAAGAAAATACTCTTTGATGGTTACAAGGGAGGTGAGGGAGGCAAAAGGGAATTCATAGATTAGACAGCAGATAGGAACTGGGTTAAATGCAGGAAGTGACAGCAAGCAGTAGAAGGGAGACTAACACTGCTGGACTATGACAAAATCTAAATGTAACCCAACGTTTTGAAGGTCAGAATAGCAGGGGCCAAAAAAAAAAAAAAAAGAAGAAAGAAAGAAAATGTTCTGCATCTCATTTTGGTGAGTGCTGACTGGGGTCTTAAAAGCTAGCAAGCTGCCATCCAAGGAGCATCACTTGGTCTCGATCCACTGGGAACAAGGAATGAAGGACATCAAAGGCAGGAGGAAAATATGACTTCAGGAGACAGAAGGAGCCACATGATCCAGAGATTACATCAGCACAAGACCAGAAGATCAAGACAGTGCCCAGGCACCACCAAAGACCACCCTGACAACAGACACAATGTAGAGTCCCTGACATAGCAAGAGAAAAACAGGAACGCAGATCTAGAACCCTATTAAAACACCAGACTTAATGGTCTGACATCCTGGAGGGTCCATTGAGAACACAGCCCCTGGTCTCACCGCTAGCCCGGAGCTAAAGATTGGACTGTGGGACACGGAGTGATGCAGGTGACATGTGCACTTCTTGGCTTAAATGCACACATGAGGCTGTCAGAGAAGCACCTGTCCAGAGGGGAGAGGGGAGGGTGGAGATGAGGGGACAGGAGCTGGCTGCATGAATACGGGAAGTGTAGAGTGGAAAGGAGGAGTGTGCCGTCACAGGTGGTGAGAGCAGAAGAGGTGTGTGTGCAGGAGTTTTATAGGGCAAACGGACTCGGATTGTAAACTTTCACTTGAAGCACAATAAAACACTTTAAAATAGATGAACAGGGTCACCCTGACTCCATGGCAGCTGCTTTGATCATTTTAGCAATCAGATTGAATTAGGATCCGCCCTGCTCAGCGTGACATTTCTTGAGTTGGTAAACACCTTCCAAGACCCTACTTCCAAACCCAATCCCTTTCACTGGTATAGGGGTTACAACTTCAGTGAATCTTTGGAGGGACGCAGTTCAAACCACAGCACGAAGGGATGACCAGAAGCCTGCTCCCAGGTCCCTGCTGTTGCGACTTCCTTGTTCAGGGGCCTGAACAGAGGCCCTCCCTGAGCAGGCAGGGTTCCTGACACATCGTTTGTCTCTACGCATCGTCTCAGCTCCAGAATGAGGTTCACACTTTTATGTAACACTCATTTCTCTTGTCAGTGCCGGCAATTGCAGAGCTCACCTTCACTCGTTTCTGACGAATGGAAGTAACTTCCTACCTATTTTTTGCACTCTGTGCTGCTTACTCATAAACAATACTTCTACAGCTTCCTGCAATCAGTGGTGGAGTCATTCCAAAACCTTGCAGGTAGAAAAAGGGAGATCTGACACGCCGAGGATTGTTCTCATAGCCAGCCCTATCATAGCAGGGAACCAATCAAAGACACAGGTGGCCCTGTCCACCTTTCTACCAGGCCAGCTGCAGGCCCTCTCTGGAGAAATGTGAACAGGACACAGGGGGAAGTTGCAAACTGCCTGTGGATGCATGAAACACGACCCATCCCAGAGGCCCAACAGGACAGTCACTACGGAAGGTTATGTGTACTCCCATCACGAAGGCCTGGAGACTCAAGAGGAAGAATGGACAGGTTTGGGGAAGCTTTTCTTGGCTTTCCAGGCCTCAGTTCAGAGGCTGTTCCTGTTAACCTGACTACAACAAAACACCAAACCCACCGCCTTTAAGTCAATTCTAACTCATGGTGGCCTGTAGGACAGAGCAGAACTGCCCCCACAAGGTCTCCACGGCTGTAAATCTTCAGGGAAGTGGGTGCTCACATCTTTCTCCCTCTGAGGGGCTGGCAAGTTCAGCCCAGCCACCTTCTGGTTAGTGGCTGAGTGATTAAGCACTGTGCTACCAGAGTCCCTGGAAGAAAAGAGTAGTCTAGCTTAACCCACTAAAACTCATTGCAGTCGAGTCAGGTATGACTCATAGTGACCCTAGAGGCCAGAGTAGAACTGCCCCAGAGTTTCCGAGGGGCGCCTGGCAGGTTAATCTAGCCTGACTGTCAAAAAGGTCTGCCTTGACCATTATGACCCACATGGGATCGAACCATCATCAGTAGCTCACGTCCACTGTTCTTTGGTGCCAATGGCACAGCTAGCCTTTGCTGAGCACACACCATGCACCAGTCACTGGACTGAGCCCTCCACTCTTTCTCCCTTAGTCCTTCAACACATGAGGTTCAAAGATTCGTCTGAGGTCACATAGCTGGCAAGGCTGGAGCTGAAATCTGAGCCCTGACAGTCCGTCTCCAGAACCCAAGTTCTCGCTCACTTCTGTATCCGGCACAGTGAGGCCTGGCCCGGAGAAAAAGCTCTGTTGGTAGGGTGAATACGTACCCTGGTTTCCCTGGGACATGTCCTGTTTTCACCTGTTGTCATGATGTAACTATTTCACTCTCAAAAGTGTTGTGGTTTGGATCTTACCGTCAGATAAAGAAGTCTGTTGTTTCATAAGATGCCACACAGAATTAGGCTGTCCGCACTTGCCCCAAGGCTGAGCTCTGATTTGGAGGTAGGGACATGTTCCAGGAGCAAGGGAAAAGTCATCCTCCCTTGGCCTTGGTTAGTTCTGCGGTCCGACCGGTTTCTGTCGGCCTCTGTGACACGCCTGGGCTTCCTCTCAGTAAGGAGCAGCGGCACCTCTTCCTGAGCCCGGCTGGGTGAGCAAGCACCAGGTGCTGCACATGTTCAAACCTCGCAAACACAAAGGAATCCTGTCCAGTAGGGTTCCTGGCCCCAATTCACAGACTAGGAAGCCGAGTCTCACAGAAGTTGTTTGGACAGAAGGTACCAGGGTCGTCCACAGGACTGACACTCCCTTTCGCTCTAGCCTCCCTGCCTCTCAGGCTGCTGATGTCTCACCTAGGGAGAGGAATGATTGCTCTTTTACTGTCACTAAAAAAAAAGAAAGGAAAGAAACACTTCAGAAATCAGCCCCGCGCACCCAACACCCGTCTTCATCTTTGCCACCGTTTTGCAGCTCCTCCCTCATCTACCCTCGTTTTTCTTTTCTTGCTGAAGTGGTTTTAAAGCCAGTCTCTGACTTGCTTCATTTTACCCATAGTGTTCTTTCCATAAAAAAGTATAAATATATTGTTATGTACACATATGTACAAATATACAAGCACACACACATTAGAAATGTAACCACAAAATTATCAACATAATCAATAAAATTAATGACAATTCCTTGACATTATGTAACATCCAATTCATGTTAATTTACCTTCCCTTTCCAAAACAACAGAAAACTCTGCTGCCACTGCACTGATCCCAGTGCTCAGTGATCCAGTGGGACAGACTAGAACTGCTCACGGGATTTCCATGGAGTGGCTGAGGTGTTAGAACCGCTGGTCTGTGGATCAGCAGCCAAACTCTTACCCACTGCACCACCAGGCTTCTGTATAAATCTCCTCCCAAGCACTGGAAACAGTACCTTTACCCTTGGTTTGTGGATTCCACACCCAAACACGGTCAAAACATTACACTTGTCTCGTTTAATCAGTGATGGTTCTCCTTGACTTTTGGTCATTTTTATTCTACAGATTCTCGCTGCGCAGTGTCCCCCACAGGCCAGCAAGTTAGCACCACCACGAGCTTGACTGAACTGCAGAACCAGGCTCCGCCCCACACCTGCCAAGGCAGGGTCTGCGTTTTCACATGTTCCCTAGCAGACCCACTTCCATATGAAAGCCTGAGTTGATAGGCTACAGGATTTCACATGGTGGATTTGGCCCACTGTACTCCACTCTCCCCCGTCTCCTGTGTTAGTGCAAGACCGGACAGCTTCAGGTTCAGGGGTTCACTAGAAAGCCTCCTAGCCGGCCCTGAATACGCCCCACTGCCACACATCAGAAAGGGCACAATGTCCCACTTTTAGCAGTTTTAGGGCTGATGGGTACTTTCAGGTGCTGTCTTTGTCCCTCCGTGATGAAATGTCCATCAATGCTTTAAATTGTGGTAAATATACACATGATAAAACATGTGCTAGTCCAAAGATCAGCACATGTGCAGTTCAGTGACTGCAAAAATGGATCCTGGTTTTCAGCCATCAGCACTGACCGTTCCCAACTGGTCCCCCCCTTCTCAGCAGCTCCGAGGCCTGAGCACTGCCTTCCTCCTCCCTGCTCTCCGTCAGCATCTCGCCCAAAGACCTGAGCAGTGACAGATGATGATCACCTACATGTTTCCTTCATCACAAAGACAGGCATCCCGAAAAACCAAAGTAGGAAAACAGCAGCTTTTGAAGTACAGCAGTGAGAACGGCCTGAGTTCCTAAAGGAGGACAGAGGCGTCCACCAGGTGAATGTCCCACGGAGGCCCGGCTGGGAACAAGTGACCCTCAGACCACACGCTTCCTTCTTTAGCCTGGTCTACCATGCGTGTTTATTCTGCGCTCTGACCAGCGCAGTGGACTATGGGTGCTTCCAGCAGTGTCAGGGGGTGCTTAGTACTGCAAAAGAGGTTTCATTACACAAACCTTTATGGGAGCAATAGTGAAAGGGGTGCATCCAGGCAGTGCTGGGGAAGTGCACGTGGCTCAGATGTGTTTTTGAAGGTGTGCAATTTGGTGCCTTTCCTTCGCGTGTGACTGGTCTCGTGCGGACAGTTAGGGTGATCACTCGTAATAAAAGGGGTCATGTCAAGGTGCCTCAGACACTCTCCCAGCACTGAGCATTGGAGGCAAATGCAGATACACCAGCCCAGTTGTTTCCTATCCGTAGGTGGAACGCTCAGGTCAAGCACGTTCAGGGAAAGCTGGGGCCTGGGAGGCGGGGGACAGGGGACTCTTAAATGGTCTGGGGACTTTTCTAACAGCGTCTGCCTCTGGCTGCTAATCATCTTCAATGGCCGAATTCTCTGTCTTGCTGTCTTTCCTTTCCACTCTTCCTGGAAGGTGGCCCCCTTCTCTTCGCTGCTGTTCAAGACACAGAACTCTCGCCACTCCAGTTCCGTCGTGCCCTGGAATATACTTCGTGAAAGGAGTTTTCATCACGTACAAGTTCAAATGCACTAAGCCTGTGACTCACATCTCCTGGTGGGGTAGTGAAGTGGCATGATCAAGGTTGTTGTGAGGAAGACAGAGGGAAGTGACAAGGATTATGGGAAAGGGGCCCTCGTGGGTGAAGGAATGGGACATGTCCAACAGGGTTCCAAGGATCAGAACTGGGGGGCTTAAACAGTACATGTGTGTTAACAGAGAAATTCAAGTCAGGAGGCAGCTGGTGGGCGGGAGACATGACAAGAAGGAATTAGGAGATGAGGTTTGTGAGGAAACTCTGTTCCTGGAATTCAGAGAGGCCACCTTATCCAAGATCAGACCAGCTGTCAGCTGGAAACAGTATGCACACTCCACAGGTATGACTCCAAACAGCCTGGTATGTATGCCTCACAGGTATGACCCCAAACGGTCTGGTTGCCTAACCCAGTATGACCAAAAAACCATAAATAACTTTTGCTCCTAATGGTCCCAACTTAGCAGGAATGGATGACCACCCAGGACCAAAATGACATGAGGGAAAGAGAACCCAGAAGACAGAGAGACCCACATGAGTGGGTGACTACATCGACTTGTGACTGGAAGAATCAGATGGCGCCTGGCCACCGCCAGTGATAGGCATGATGGAGCTCACACAGGTGAGTCTCACTGACAACACAAGAATAAAAAGGGGTGCACCCTGAGATCTCTGTTAAAAGACTGCAATTGATGGTCCACAGGCCTCGGAGTTCCCCTGAGAGCATGGCCCCTGGCCCTGATGCTGTCCCTGTCCATAAATCATAATGGAGGTCAACTGTCAGGCAGGAACAGATAGGACCTGGCGACACAGAGTAACCATATCATGTGTGCACTTTGTGGTTCTATGCCGTCCTGCCGACCTCTTACTGGAGGAAGGGGAATGGGTGGAAAGGAGGGGATAGAAGTTTGTTGGGAGGATGGGACGTGTATGGAGCAGAGAGGAAGAGTGTGCTGTCACTGGGCAGGGAGAGCAGTGGGAGCTGCATATAGGTGGGCATGTAAATTTATATGGGAATGTACATTTTTATTCAATCATAATAAAAAATAAAAATAACTTTTGCTCCAGCCACCCCCACCTCCTCAGTGGAGCTTTCTGCTATGAAACCATAAATGAGTTGCATTAGTCACCCCTCAGTTCTGCATCCGAACTTTAAAACTGTAAAAACTTCCCCACCAGCTATTGGGTGGGCTGAGCCACATCTTGGTTCATACCCGGCTTTCTTTCTCTTCGAATAAACGTCACCGGCCTCTCAGACTGCTGTGTCTCTGCCCTGTTTTGTACCATTCTATTCCCAACAGTTTGTTTTTTCTTTACGGAAACAGACTGTCAGGCCCACCTGTTGCCGAGGGTCTCTGAAGACCCTCAAGGGTCCTTGTCAGACCCAGGACAAAGAATTACTTGGGGAGACCCGGCTGGTCCAGGAGAGAAATCTCTGTTGGAAAAGCAAAGCACTTTGCAGCGAGGCGGCAGTGAGTGTGTGGCATCCCAGCAGCCCGGGCCACTGAGCAAGTTCCAGGTTGGGTTCCAGGCCTCGGCCCTGGAGGTAGCGAAGTGCTGTGGCTACTAACCAGAGGTCGGCAGTTCAAATCTGCCAGGCACTTCCTGGAAACTCTATAGGGCAGTTATGCTCTGTCTTGTAAGGGCATTACGAATCAGAATTGACTCGATGGCACTGGGTTTTGTTTGGTTTTTTATACCCTGGTGGTGCTGAAGCGCTCCGTCTGCTTAACCGAAAGGCCGGCAGTCCTGTTCTGCCTACACCGTCATTACGGGTTGGAATTGAGCCAAGGGCAGTGGGTTTGATTATACCCAGGTCATAACTGGGGACAACAAACCATTGATGGCGGTCTGAGCATTTTCTTTTTTGGCAGGTAGCTGCACACACGCAGACTTCAAGGTGGTTCCTGCCACAGGGGCTTCTGGGACACATAACAGGACTTATTACGGGGTGCTGTGCATGCACGGTGTCTGGCTCCCTTGGTTGGGGGCCCCTATCCTGACTGTAGCTCTCTGGTGCCTCCACGGGAAAGACACATAGTGGTGGGGGTGGGCCTTTCTGCTCCTGTCCCCCAAGTTGGTTCCATCTAGTTCCTTCTGAAAAACAGCTTTGAGGAAGTTTGCACCATTGTCTGAGGACTTATCTCAGGGTCCCAGGACGTAATTGATCATTGGGTCTTTGTATCGCTCATTGCTTGTTGATAGCTTTGGTCACACTGTCTACAGAGGCCCTCGTGCTCCCTCTCTTACTCCCCCTACTGACCTGAAGGAGGTTCCGCAGTTCTCATGGGGCTCCCATGCATGTTTCCGCATGACTGTGCGGCCCGCCTAGTCCTTTCTGCGGCACTGCTGAGCGGGTCCAAATGGGCAGTCTAGGTTTGTAAATCCCTGGAGCACAAACTTTGTGCCACTTAGGGACCCTTCAAGGGTCTAGAGAAGAGCAAACCTTGGTAAACAGATGTCTCCAACACAGGTACAAGTGGTGGTCAACACACCACTTCTCAGGCTCCCCATTTAGCTCTGGATGGAACATCCCCAGAAAACGGGAGTGCTCCAAGCTAGCTCACAGGGGCCTGCAGACTTGAAGTGGAATGTTGTTTTTTCTCTGTCTTCTAGCCATGACCCAGGGTTTGTTTTTATGAAATAAGGCATCTGGAAATCTCAGAAGATTTTTCTTAAAGGCGATGGGTCAAGTTTAAAGCATGGCCTGAACACTGTTGGTTTGTTAGCATGCTATTTGCATGAGAAACGGTGTCTTTCTACAGGAAACTGTTCTGTACCCTTACAGAATAAAAAGACTCTTGGTGGTAGTGGGTGTGGAGCTAAGGCTGAAACGGGCAACGCAAATCTGAGAGGACGCCTTTCGCCACAACACCTTTCCAAAACAGAATTCAGAACATACTTCTGGCAAATCTCTCATGGAAGAAACTTTCATGCCAAAACCCGAGGACCAGGGTGCCCTGGTGGTGTGGCGGCTGAAAGCTTGGCTGCAGTCCAACAGCTGCAGCCATTCCAGCTCTGCTCTGTCTTACAGGGTTGCCATGGGTCACGAAGAACTCACGGTGCCAGGCTGGTTGGTGGTGTGAGGACCAGATGATAATATTCCAAATTAAGCTGCCCTGGATGCAAGGAGGGCCCTAACACACAAAGCTGGTAGCTGTTGTGTTGTTTTAGGTGGGGCGTTTCTCCTAAGTAAAAGGCAAAAGTGACTGTATTCATGTTACCTTAGCGAGTGCCCTGAGTTCTGACACATACTCCCCAGACTGGGACACAGAAGGACCGGGAGAGGCTGCAGCTGGAAGAGTGGAGGCTCCCACCCCCTCCGATTTTCAGGACTGGGGAGCCCAACCCCAACATTAACCTAACACACTTATCTCCAGGCTTTTCAGGAGGTGGACTTGCAGTAAATCTCCTTTGGGCAATCCTCTTTCAGCAGCCACAGCTACTTTTAGGGATAATATGGCTTTCTGCCAGGGTTTGTCATTTTCCAGGCCGGGCTCCCTGGCAGAGCCAAGCTTTGATGAAGGGCGTGGGGGCTGGAGGAGAAACAGAACTCCAGGCTCCCTTCAGCTGAAAGCCTGGGGTGTTGGGGGGCAGCAGCCACAGGCCAGAGCCCCCAGGTGTGCGCTTTCCCGAGGGGCTGTGGGCCAGGGACCTCAGAACCCATATGTACACCTCTGTTTTCAGCTCTGAGAAGCAGGCTGAAGGGAGGCATAAAAATTAAAGCGGATACTTCTCCGGCTGCAGAAGAAAACCACCTGTCGGTCTGCCTGCGGCTCTGAGAACCTTCGCAGCCCCAGTCCACCCTCCAGAAGACCACCGGGCGCACCGCTGCACCTCACCTGCGTCGCCTCGTCAACCCGACTCCCCTGGGCGGTAAACGACAGCAGGAGACTCCAAAAGCCCGGACGTGTCCCCAGCCACCCGGCTGCTTCCAGTCTTGCAAGGCACCCTAGGCCGGCACGTGGGAGTCTAGCCGCCCGCACCCCGCACCCTCAGCCCTGTGGCCTCCTCCTGTCCCCCACCCTGTATCCCCGGCCCCACAGCCCCCTTCTGCCCCTCCACTCCGCACCTCTAGCCCGGCAGCCCCCTCCTGTCCCCCAAACAGTACTGGTGGCCTGGTGGGGGCTGGGGCAGCAGAGGAGCCGATCCCGGGGAAACTTGTGGTGGCGGCGCCTCCGACGGTGGCCTCCAGATGTCGCCGGAGCAGGTGCAGCGCTGCCTCCCTCCCCACCCGCCAGCGCCGCCTGAGGGCGCTAAGGGTACCGCGCGGGGGCACCGTGGGGGGCCGGGTGGGGCGAGTCAAGGGGGTGCCTGGGGCCTCCGCCCCGAGGCCCCCTCAGCGCACACCGCCAGCGCCCCCTCAGCGCCCCTCGCCGGGTGCACCCCGGCCGCTCGCCGCGCCCACTGGCAGCCCCCCCCGGCCGGAAGGAGACGAGGCGCCCCAGGCCCCGGAGATGAACTTTGGATCCGCCGCGCCCGGCTCCGGGGGCACTGCGCGCGGCTGGGCCCAGCTCACGGCCTGGAGCACCGCCCCCTCGTCCCCGGGCTCCGGTGGCTGCCCCCCTGGGGTCCCGCGGCATGGACCCCGCGCCGGCCGAGGAGAGGCGCCGTGTGGACGCGGTGGCGCAGAGGGCGCGCGATCGGGTCCCCAGGTAGGTGGTGGGCGCCCTGTGCAGAGCTCGCGGAGACGCTGCTTCTCGGGGACCGTGGATGGTGGCCGCGTCCCGGCGGGCGCGCCCTGCTGTCCCCTGGCGCCGTGGTGGTGGCAGCCTGCGGGGAGGGACCGGTCTCGCCGGCACAGTGACTGGCGGGGCGCGTCGCCTATCGCGGGGCGGCCTCTGGTTTCGGTGACCTCCGCCGCGGCACCAATGGCCACGGTCCACCCCTGCAGGAGCCGAGGCCGTCCCCACGCAGCTCCTCGCCCGTGTCCTCACGCAGCAGACTGTGTCCAAGTGGGGGCTGATGCTGGGCTGGGAAACGTGGCGGGTGCGCAAAGACGTTAAAGTCACAGTGCCACTGTCAGAGTCAGCGTCCGCCTGGAACAGGCTTAGCAACTTCGGCAGATTGTGCAGGTTTTCACTAGGCGACCCCCGTAGGGCAGACTAGAGCCCCGTGGAGATTCTAAAGAGCAGCGAAAGGATTTGAACCGCGGACCTTCAGACTAGCAGTGAGCACCTTAACCATGATGCCACTAGCGGCCGCACACTGTGAGAGAGACAGAGAGAGAGAGAGAAGTTGATTCTTTTTCTTAGCTGTATTTTCTCCTGTAGGGTTGATCCATATGGATTTGAAAGGCCTGAAGACTTCGATTACGAATCCTATGAGGAATTTTTTTCTACCTATCTGGTAGTTCTCACAAGAAGAGCAATAAAATGGTCTAAACTTCTAAAGGGAAGTCATAGCATCCAGAAGAGTATGAAAGGTGAGTTTGAAGCTGCGTCACTTTACACCTCCAGCCAATAAACTTGTTCAGGAAAAAGCCGTCCTTAAATTAGACCCTAACTGGGGAGGACTAGGCTGCACTTGGGCCTGTGTGCTCTTAGGGCTGTGTCCGAGGACACAAAGCTCCAAAGATGCCAGCTGAAAAGTGACCTCTCTGTGCAGCCAGGCCAGTCGAGCGCTCACCCCCTGACTGAGGACAAGCCAGGGTCTGTGCTCCTTAGGGTGCATTGCCGGCCGCCTGATGCTCTCCAGGTCGGTAGTGGCCCCTCTGGCGTTGGGTGAAGTTAGCGATGGCCTGCTGAGGTCAGGAGCCTTCTGTCTCTCCCAGCTGGGCTGGATGAGACAGCTGTCAGTGTCTGTGGCTGTGACCTTGGCTCCTGGTGGACCCCGTGTGTGGAGCAGGACTGTCTCATGGGGTTTCCCAGCTGCGGTGTCGGGAAGTGCCTGACCAGGCCTGTCACCTGAGGTGTGTCTGGGAGTCCCTCCTGCAGCTGCACTTAGCGGCTGAGCCACCCACGTACTGTCACCTGATTGTCACTCCTCAGGATTCTATTTGGCAAAGTTCTGAACTTTCCTTTTCACACAGCAGAACCCCCTCCCTTTTCCTCCGAGTAAAACCTTCCTAGAGCTCTACAATGCTGCATGGTGACTGCCCTCACCTCTCACCTTGGGCTCTGACCAGACTCCCTGCTCCCCGATCCTGTAGTCACCGCAGACATGGTGGCTTGGGCTTCCTCGAGCTCGCCTCATCGGTTCTGGCCTCAGGACTTTGCGCTGCCTGTCCCCTTTTTTCTAGAGCCTCCAGGGCTCTCCCCTCATTTCCTTGCCACTTGACCGAGGCCTCCCTGCACACCTGTCCGCAGCTGCAGGCCCTCTCCCACACCCGCATCCACTGAAGCCCTTCCCGTGGTGCTCCTCTCACTGCTGTGTGACTATCACAGATCTTCCCCCTTTGGTGTGTTGTTTGCTTCCTCTACCAGGTTCAAAGATCTCACTCTCCCTGACAGGGTGCTTGTTTCCCTCCCTGCCGAATCCCAGCATCCGGTGTGGTGCTTGGCAGGGAGAATCACTTAAACATTTGTTAAAGGAACAAATAAAGCGATTGCTACAATGTCCCTGACAGGGCGATGGATAGAGAGAGGAAAGTCACTAGTTACCATGCCTGCGGGAAGGACTGTGCTAGAAGTGGACCTGGGAAGTAGGAAAACTCACATAAATAGGGAAAAGGGACTCAAGAGAAGGTCTCCTGAAACAGGGGACACTTCAAGCAGAGTCCTGAATGAAGGAGGATGCTAACAAGGCTGGGAAGTGTGGGCAGGGATGTTGGTGGCTGTTTTAGTCAGCTAGGGCTGCTCTAACAGAAATACCACCGAGTGGATGGCTTTAACCAAGGGAGGTTTATTCTTACACAGTCCAGTAGGCTACAAGTCCAAATTCAGGATGTCTGCTGCAGGGGAAGGCTTTACCCCTTGTCGGCTCTGGAGGAAAAGTCCGGTATTCTATCGGTCTTTGTCCAGAAAGCGTCTTGGTGCAGGAACCTCAGGTCTGAAGGATGCGCTCTTCTCCAGGTGCTGCTTCTTGATGGTGCGAGGTTCCCAATTCTCTGCCTGCTCTTCTGTCCTTTTATCTCTTGCAGGATGAAAGGACTAAGGGTGGGGCAAGCCATACTCCAGGGAAACTCCCTTTACAGTGGAGCAGGGAGGTGATCCTATGAAGAGATTTACAGTCCCAACCTAATCCTTTAATATGCAGCATAGGAAAAGCACAGAATGGAGGACAGTCACAAGATACCGGGAATCGTGGCCCAGCCACGTGGCTACACCTATTTTGGGGAGGGGGTACACAAGTCAATCCATGACAGCAGCTGAGGGATGGAACTCGAGTGCTTCACTCCAGAGACTGAGGTTGGTTCCTGGCCGACATACGCATGCGCCGCCCCTGCCCAGCCATCCAGGGAGACGGTGGTGCTGCCAGGATGCTGAGCAGGCTTCCCAGAGCTTCCAGACTAGGGGGACAGGCCTGGTGACCTACTGCCCCAAAGAGGAAGTGGAAGCCCTGTGGGTCACAGAAGGGTGGTTCCCAGCTGATCCTGGGGACAGCTTATGGTCCCCAGGAATCTTAGCAACCACAGCAAAAGGGTGGGGGCAAGAGTCTCAGCTATAGAATAGAGGGGTACAGCCAATCGTGAGGAATGTGATGCGGAGATCAGGAGGCAGAGTCAGATGACCTGGTGCCAAAGGGCTGTGTGAGGTGCGTCAGTCGTGGTGAAGCCAAGAAAAGCACATTGTAGAATTACACGATCAACTTCTGTTTTTAGAAAGGCCATTTTGGTGAGTGAACAGGACCCACGGGGGCGCCTGATACACAGAAGGGCATATTCGTGGGGTTGGATCCGGGAGGGCTGCAGGGAGGCAGTTGACGGCCAGGACTTGCTGTCTGTCACCATGGGGCTTGGGAGGAAGTGTTGCTTGCCCTTCCTTACGACTGTTAATAGCCTTCTGACTGGGGAGTGAACCAGTGTGGAGCTAACACTGGACTTGACTGAAAACTGGGAATGATAGCATTTCATAAACTCAGAGCGCCAGATGTGACCTCAATGGGGTCTCTTTTCTGCTTTCAGAGGTGACACTTCAGGCTCCTGGAGCTAATGGCCTGTGTGCAAGAGTGAATCTGACATGCTGACGTCCCTGCCCCCACCTTGTCCATTTCCCACGTTTCCAGCAGAATGCTCGCCTATTATTTTGCCTTTTGCTTTATTTATTTTTTTGTGGTGACAGTATACTTAACAAACCATGCCAGCTCCGTGATGTCACATGTGCGGCTCAGGGACACTGCTGACACCCTTGGGGTAGTGCGTCCACTCTCCATCCACTTTGGCAAGCCATCCCACCGTCACTGACGTGAGCTTGGGGCATCTTCATGATCCTGGTTGCCGCGTGTTTGCTCACTTCATGTCATGTCTGATCCTACAGTACTCGTCCTTTTGTGGCTCCTTTGCCTCTCAGCATCCTGTTCTCGAGGTTCGTGTCAGGAATTTCTCTTTTCGGCTGAGTACTGACCCGCTGTGTGAACATGCCTTGTTTGGTGGACCACTCAGCAGTTGTGAGAAGTGCTTTGGTGAACACTGGTGCACAGGCTTCTGCTGGTGATTAACTTGAGTCAGTTAAGGAAACCCTGGGGGCGCAGTGGATAAGTGCCCCATCTACTAACCATGAATCAGCAGTTCAGATCCAGCAGGTGCTCCTTGGGAGCTCTGTGGAGCAGTTCTACTCTGTCCTGTAGGGTCGCTAGGAGTCAGAGTTGACTCAATGGCAGTGGATTTGCATCTTGGGGCTTAATTTTTTTTTAATTGCAAAAGCACATTTTAATAAATAAATAGAAAAAACTACAGATTCACTTAAATTTGCTGGGGCAGACACATTGGAAGCTGATTTTCTGGAATGCAATGTCTTTTTAAAAAATTTCCCAATAATTTAGTATTTTATACTTCTCCAAATGTTGGAGATATCTGTGGGTTAGCAATGTCCTTGGGAAAATGTCATTCTGTTACAATATTTTATTTCTCAAATAAAGAAACATTGTAACTTCATTAACAAACATATCAGAAAGCAAGTAGCAGAAATCTTGACTGCCATGAAACTGTTATTGCTGTGACTTAGACTCGGTCACCTCTTACTGTCCCTCAGACACTACACTGAGCCTTGTGCCCGTGTTGCCTTAGCCCCCGAACCGCTGGTGGCCCGTGCACAGTGGAATGAAACACTGCCTAGTCTGTGCCGTGCCATGACAGATTGTGTATCAGATTGCTGTAATTCACAGGGTTTCCATTAGTTGATTTTCAGGAGTAGACTGCCAAGCTTTTCTTCCTGGTCACTTCAGTCTGGATGCTCTGCTGAAGCTTTTTCAGCATCATACAAAACCAAGGTTTGTAAAGACTAAGCACCATGCTCAAGGTCTGAGACTAGCAAGTCGCAACAACAGAAGGATGCCTGACTTCAAAGCTGGGGTCTTTAATCACTTTTCCCTTTTTTCTCTACATTTCTCCGTAAATAATTTTTTAAGCGATAGAGAAATTCATGCTTTTTAATGGGCAGTTCCATGGTTTTGACAAGGCATAGTCACAGAACTCTCACCCTAAGCAACTTTGGAAGAGTTCCGTCACCCTCTAGATTCCCTAGGGCTCCCCCTTGTGGTCTGTCCTGTATCCCGGCAGGAGGCAGTCTATTCTCCATTCAGAGATCAGTCTTCTCCTGGAGTCTAGCTTCTTTTATTTAAAGTAATACATTTGTGATACATCCATGATCTTGCCTGTAACAGCAGTTTGTCTTTATGGCTGAGAAATGTTTTTATTTTGTAGATACACCAACATGTTTTTATTTATTTATCACTTGAAGGTACTTTGGTTGCTTAAAGCCACTATAAACATTCACGTGGGAGTTCCTGTGCTGATTTTAAACTTTAATTTCTCTTAGATAAGTATTTAGGAGTAGGAATGCTGAGTCGTACGGTAAGTGTATCTCTAACTCATGAGAAATTGGCAAAGTATCATTTGCATACCCGCTGTAAATTTGTGAGCATTCTCATTACCCCGCAACTTTGCTGGCACCTCCTATGGGTGGTGTTCATTGTTAGCCTTTTTTTTTGTCAAAGAGACTATTCAGTCTTCACTGAAGTTCCTTAGCACTATTATCAAAAAGCAGTTGTTTGTGTAATTTTGTTTTAGTGTAAGTTTTAGAATTGGTCGTTATCTACAAAATCTTTCCCTGAAAGTTCGATTAGAGTTATTGAATCTATAGCTTCTTTTAGAAAGAAACTGATGTTGTAACAATATTAAGTCTTCCAGTGCATGAAAATGGTGCATCTCCTGGTGTGTTCAGTCTTTTCTGATGTTGTCTTGCAATATTCAACATACCCTGTAGATATTTTGTAAGATTTATATCTCAGCATTTCTCCCTCCCTCTCTCTCTCTCTCTGTCTCAGTGCTGTTGTAAACAATCCTACTCAATGTTTGAAATTTCTGGTTGTTAACTACAAGTATATAGAAATACAGTTGATTTTGTACACCCTACTCTGCCTCTAACTTAGAACGGCTCTGGTCGGCATTGGGACTGAGCACCTCGTTCTCGCTCTTCAGCAGAGACTGGTGAGCAGCACCTTCAGTCCATTTCTGGCTACATTTCCCTTCAGAAGGCCATCACGTCTAGAGCTGAACCTCAGTGTAAATCACACTCCTGGTGTGCCGTCCAAGGAGTGAGAAGCTCCGTAGTGAGCGTGAGTCACACTCTCGAGTGTGCTGTGGGTGGATGGACAAGTCTTGGTCCTCAGAGAGCTCGTCCTCTGGTACCGTTAATTTAGTGTTTACGTACAATGATCACAAGTCTGGATCCCTTTGTAGTTTGAATTAATAAGTTTTTACTCTGAATACTTGTCTTGACGGGCTTTTTAGTCATCTGTTACTGCTCTAACAGAATTACCACCAGTGGATGGCTGTAACAAAGGCAAGTTTATTCTTACACAGTCCAGTAGGCTACAAGTCCAAATTCAGGGTATCTGCTCCAGGGGGAGGCTGTCCTTCTGTCAGCTCAAGAGGAAAGTCCTAGTGTAGCGTCAGTCGTTGTTCAGGGAGCACCTTGGCACAGAAACCTCAGGGCTGATGGACTTGCTCTTCTCCTGGTGCTGCTTTGTTGGTGGTGTGAGGTTCCCAACTTCTGCTTGCTTCTGTCTCCTTTTATCTCCAGCAAAAAGGAGATAAAAAGTGGTACAAGCCACATTTCAGGGAAACATCCCCTACAGTGGAGCTGGGAGGCAACCTTGGGATGGATGTTACCATCCTGCCTGAATCCCTTCCAACATAATTCACTCTGCCAAGCCAAGTGCCGTCTGTTTACAGAGCAAATTACT
Organism: Heterohyrax brucei; assembly: GCA_028571685.1. Classification (NCBI taxonomy): domain Eukaryota; kingdom Metazoa; phylum Chordata; class Mammalia; order Hyracoidea; family Procaviidae; genus Heterohyrax; species Heterohyrax brucei. The sequence continues at coordinate 73,161 of CM053163.1, forward strand.
TTCTCATTAGTTAGCACACATAGTGTTCTGTGACAGTTGTAGCCAACTCTGAGACATGTCGGCAGTCTCCCTCTCTCGACCTTGGGTTCCCCGTTTCCATTTGCCCCACTTTCCTGCCCCTCCTGTCTTCTTGGCAGCCTTGGTGTTGCAGTGGTTAAATGCTACATCTGCTAACCAGGTCAATAGCTCAGATCCGCCAGGTGCTCCGTTGAAACTCCACAGGGCACCTCTGCTCTGTCCTGTAGGGCTGCTATGAGCTGGAATCAACTCGATGGCAGTGGGTTTGGGATTTGGTCTTGCATTATTTTCCTCGCTCCTGGCTGCATGCCCCTTTAGTCTCCTGTACGTGGTTGAGTTGTTTGTATTACTGTTCATTTCATGGGTCTATCTCATTTGGACTCAAGAGTGCATTTCCGTAGTGACTCCCCGGCTGCGTTAAGAGTATCCCAGAGGCTTACTACTTGGGATTTCTGCAGTAAGCCTGTTTTGGTTGTTTGTTTTTCATTTTTGTTTTTTCAGTGAGAATTTTGTTCTACATTTCCCCCCAGCTCTGTCTGGTACCCTCTGTTGTGACCCCTGTCAGCGCAGTCAGCAGTGGTGGCCGGGCCCCGTCTAGCTGGGCTGGACTCGGGCTGGTGGGGGCCGCGGGGGCTGTGGCCCCTCAGTCCTCTGGGCTGGTCCTTCCCTGTGTCTTTGGTTTTCTTTGTTCTCCCGTGCTCCAGATGGGGTGGGACCAGTGGGGTGTCTTAGACGGCCACTCACAAGCTTTTAAGACCCCAGACGGTATTCACCAAAGCAGGATGTAGAACATTTTCCTTACAAACGATGTAATAATGCCAGTTGAGCTAGATGTCTCCTGAGACCATGGTCCCCAGCCCTCAGCCCAGTGACTTGGTCCCTTGGGGAGTCTGGACATGCCTGTGAAGCAGCCATGACCTTGTGTTTGTCAGGCTGCGCCGGCCTCCCCAGTCCTGCGTGCTGTCTCACTCTTCACCAGACGAATCACTTTTTTATCGTCTGGTTCGTGCTTTCCTCTCCTCACCACTCCCCCGTTACCATCACAGAGTGTGTCTTTCTGCGTGTAAACCTTCTCGTGAGTTTTTGTAACAGCGGTCTCACACAGGATTTGTCCTTTTGTGATGGTCTTATTTCACTCAGTGTCATGCAGTCCAGATTCACCCGTGTTGTGCCGTGTTTCGCAGACTCTCCACTGTTCTTTAATTTGTGTAGTGTTGCGTTGTGTGTGTGGGCCTTCATTTGTGTGCCCATTCATCTGTGGTCGTGCCCATCTTTAGCTGCTGTGGTTCTGGCTGAAATGAACATTGGGGTTAGGCTGTAAATCTTTATGGGGGCAGGTCCCTGGGTCCTTTCCCCACCAGGCCTCCCTTATTCCAGCATTCCTATTCCTATAATTGTGTGTCAATGCCCGCTGCACTCCTAGGTCAGGTGACCTGCGGGGTTAGGAGATTACCTGTGACTTAGATGTGGCTTTTTGCATGAATTGGCTGGTACTGTCTCCTTGTGAACTGAGCCCACCCCTGACTTCTGTGTTGGCCTCTACTTGGTAAGTTCTGTGTGTGTGTTGTGTGTGTGCCTTCAGCGGAAGTCCACTGAGCATGTTCGTCTCCATCGGGACAGTGTGAACACGAGGTACTTCACGGCCCTGGTTTCGTCCCTACAATGTGTCAGCACTCTTCCTATTTCTGCCTGGGGTTTCCCGTTTCCTTTGGTCCTGATTTTTCACTCTTTCCTGCCTTGTCATCCCTGGTTTTAGGAAAATATTACCCTTTTGATCTTGCGTAGCTGATTGTTCCAAGGGATACATCCCTTTCATTGGTCATTGTTTATGTGCTTGTCTGTTGTTTGACTGGAACAGGGTGTTTTCTGGGAATGTCTTCAGCTCCAGGTCAGAAGGGTATCTTAAGGTCATAATCTCGGGGCCTCCTCCAGTTTCCGTGAGACCAGTAAGTCCAGTCTTTTTTGTGAATTTGACTTTTTGCTCTGTAATTTCCTCCCACTCTGCCTGGGTTGCCATCTGATTCTTCTAGTTCTGGGGTCGTGTGGGTACGGGTCATGTAGGTGTGGGGTCATCGGTCCTTTGGGCAGATGGGTCTCTTGAATCTTTTGCCTGCTTCCCTTGGCTTCGTTCCTGATGGAAAGAGACCAGCAGTTGTATCTTAGATGGCCACAAGCCACCTTTGGGGGCTCCAGATGCTGCTCACTGAAGATCTGGGATATTGACTTTGAGAACTGTGCTGTGTCAGTTGGCCCATGGGTCCCCTGAATCTGCAGCACTTTGCTTGGAGCCTAGCAACTTGATCCGCAAGGTGTTGGTTACGTCTGATTCATCTGATAGGTTCTTGTCGTATGTGTGGACTTTCTGTCGCCAGTTAATTGCTAGGACTGAAAGTATTTCCAACCCTGCACAAATCATTTTAGAAAGTGCTTTTCCAGAGAGAGGTACCCACAAATACCTTGCTGGAGTTTGGAAGTCTCTGACAGAGAACTAATTAAAACAGACAGAATGCAAAGGTGCCAGCAGTGTTTGGTTTCAGGTTGGCACTCAGATTAATGAGGGGTACAGGGCAACTTGTGTGTCTGGTGCAGCCCGTGGGAGACACAGACACGTGAGTTACTCTGAGAGAAGCTCTAAGGCAGTGAGGCATTGTGTCTGGTTTCGTACGTGTCAAGTTCAGAAGGAGCCCTGGTGGCACAGCGATGAAGCCCCCAGCTGTGAACTGAAAGGCTGACGGTTGGAACGCCCAGCCACCCCTGGGAGAGAGGACCTGTCACCTGCTCCTACAGTGGCAGCCTTGGAAGCCCCGCGGGCACCCTGACTCTGTCCTGCAGAGTGGCTGTGGGTCAGAACCAGCCCACGGCGATGGGGAACCTAGACAAGGGAGTCAGCCACGAGATTCAGGAAGGCAGGCTTCCTCAGGTGCTGACTGGAGCGTCTTTGCAGGAAATACCTCTCTGGATTCCTGGAAAAGGAGGAGGAGACGGGAATTGGGAAATCGGGGTGCTCAACCTTGCCAATCAGGTTCCACTGGCAGCACCAGCTGGGAGGCCCCAGGCGCAGAGGTTTAGCGTCTGTGGGGTACCTGCAGACCTCCAGCTGGGAGCTGGGGCTTGTGATGAGTGGTAAACCCGCATGCCCTGAGGGCAGAAGCTGGCTGTGGCTGGTGGCCCCTCCAGGCAGGCCCCTGACTGTGCACTCTGTAAGGAGGGTAGCTGGGAAGAGGATGAAATGGGAAAGAAAAAATGTAAACCTAGATGTTTCTAGGAGTCAAGTGAGAGGTGAGGTCTTCTAAGCACTGAGCAGTGCTGGCACTGAAAAATAGTGGTCACACACCTGTGTGAGTGTTCTGAGTAATGCGACTCTGCTAACTAATGCAGACATCACGATAGTTCTGTGAGGACTGTATCATCTCCATTTTACAGATAAGAAACTGAGGGACACTGTGAAATAACTTGCCCAAGGACATTCAGCTATGTCGTGGTGGACTGATTTGACTCTCAAACTCACTGCCACAGAGCCAATTCCAACACACAGTGACCCTGTAGGACAGGGCGGAACTGCCCCATAGTTTCCAGGGAGTGCCTGTAGGGGTTCAGGCTGCCGACCTCCTGGTTACCAAGCCATGGCACATAGCCACCGCCTCACCAGGGCTTTTGATTTGGCTCTAGAAGCCGGAAGTGAAGGGAAAAGTGTTCATCAAGTGCAGTTGTCTGAAAAAAAACCCTGAAAGCTTACATGTATGGCCGAAGACTGTTCACGGACCTCTGGCCTCATCTCCCCCTTCTTATCTCTGCTGTTTGCTTGCCTCCCGCATCTTCCCCAGTGTGTCTGACTCTGTCTGTAAGACGCCACTCAGAGGAGGTTAGGGTTTGGGTCCATGCTGCTCCTGTGTTACGTCCTTGACACAAAAAAGTAAAACCCTATTGCCGAACAGGGTCCTGTTGGCAGGCAGGGTGGTTAGGGCTTCACCCTACTGCTCTCTCTGCTTAGCGTGGTCCATTTGTTGGTGCCGCTACTGTTACGCTTATCCTGGTGACCGCTGAGTTCACACCTGCAGCAAAAGCCTGAAGCTGCCAACCAGTCATCTGTACAACGGAACTCTAAACCCTCACCTTAAACCCGCTGTTTCTCCTGCATTCTCCATCTCCGCCTTCTCCGTGGTTTCAGCCCCTCCATCCACCCTCTGCAGAGCTGCTAGAGAGCATCCGAAGTCTCCCCCGGCTGCCTCCCTGTCACCTGCAGGCTGAGATCCACGCTCCAGGGTCTGGCACACGAGGTCTCCCGTCGTCTCTCCCCTGCCTGCATCTGCTCGCCTTTCCCGCCTCTCTGGCCCCCAGTGGTGAACCTGTAGCCTATTGTCCACTTGTGGCTCCTGGGATCAGCTAGGTGGTCTCTTATCCTCTATGTCCCTTATACTCAGAGTATTGCTTCTACTCTGTCTTCCTGGTTATCTCCTCTTTGTTTTTCTTCGCAATTTAAATTAATATTTCATTTTATTCTTGGTGAAAATAAAACCCACTGCCGTCAAGTTGTGTCCAACTCATAGCAACCCTAGAGGTCAGAGCAGAAAGAACTGCCCCCCACAGTTTCCAAGGAGCACCTGGCGGATTTGAACTGCCAACCTTTGGGTTAGCAGATGTAGCACTTAACCACTAGTCCACCAGGGTTTCCTTGGTGAAAATATACCCAGTAAAACGCATTCCCATTCAGCAGTTTCCAGAATAACCATCAGTAATTTGGTTATATTCTTCACTTTGTACCAACATTTCTACCACCCCTATTGTTGTTTCACCATCAGTAACTTCTCACCAAAGCTTTAAAATACCTGTCTTCCTTGGGAAGGCAAAATAGTACAACCACGGTGGAAAGCATGGGTAGTCGTGGTCCGTCAGCCGTCTGGACTGATCCTTCAGTTGTGTCTTTGGTCGTCTTTGCTCCAGACAGAGTGAGAGCACTGGAGGCTCTTAGATGACTATTCACTAGTTTTAAGGTCCCGGACACTACTCACCAATGCAGTGTCCCTGGTGCTTCCCTAAAACACTAGACATAGAAATACCGTGTCCCCGAGGTATCCCACTCCTAGGGATACATCCTAGAGAAACAAAAGCCGTCACCTCCACAGGCCTGGGCACCCCCGTCTCTGTTGCAGGATAATTCACAGAGCAGAGAGATGCAGACACCCTATGTGAGCACCCGCAGGAGAATGTTGCGCACACACAGTGGGCACCACGCAGCAGTGACCGAGGTGATGGGTCTGTGAGGCACCTCACAATGTGGACGAACCCAGGGGCATGATGTTGGGTGAAGTAAGTCAGTCACCAAAAGACAGATGCTGTAGGAGAACGCTGTTATAGAGATTCCAGAAAAGGTTCCCACAGGAGAAGGAAGAATCTTTGATGTTTACGAGGGATGGCAGGGTGGGATAGAAATGCACTAACCAGACAATAGCAGAGTGATAACTTGGGTGAAGGGTAAGAGGGGCCACACCGCTGGGGAAGCCAGTACAGCTTGACAAGGCAAGGCCATGGGGGCTTTGTAGACACACCCAGACTCCCTCAGGGACCAAATTACTGGGCTGAGAGCTGGGGACCACGGTCTTGGGGGACATCTAGCTCAGCTGGTGTAACATGGTTTATCGAGAAGATATTCTACATTCGTGAGTAGTGTCTGGGACCTTAAAACTAATGAATAGTCATCTAAGATCCTCCAGTGCTCTCACCCTGTCTGGAGCAAGGGAGAACGAAGACGACCAAAGACACAACTGAAGGGTGAGTCCGGAGGGCTGATGGACCACAGCTGCCCACGGCCTCCGCCAGACTGAGGCCAGCACAGCCAGATGGTGCCCGGCTACCACCGCTGACTGCTCTGGCGGGCGTCACAGCCGAGGCTACCAGACAGAGCTGGGGGTAAATGTAGAACAACATTCTAACTCACAAAAAGAGACCAGACCTGGTCTGACAGATGGGAGAAACCCCGAGAGAACGGCCCCCGGACGCTGTTCCAGCTGAGTACTGAAGTCACTCCTGAGGTTCGCCTTTCAGCCAAAAACTAGACAGGCCCGTAAAAGAAACAGTGGCGGATATAGCTCGGCCATGTGTATGAGACTAAAGGGCACCCCAGACCAGGGGTCGGGACAAGAAAGCAGGAGGAGACAGGAAAGCCAACAGTGGGGCGCTGATGGTCGAGAAAAAGTGTTGGCTTGTCATGGGGTTGGCAAACTGCGTCACACAGCAACATGTGTATGAATGTTTAACGAGAAACTAATTTGCTCTGTAAACTGTCACCTAAAGCACAATAAAACATAAAATTAAAAAACTAAAATTGCTGTTGTCCATTTGGTTTTACATAGGCAAATTTTTAAGGGAATGCGGTACTCAGAGGCAACGAGCCTGCGGTCGGAGCTCAGCTGTCCCTCAGTTCAAGGTAGCTTCAGCCTGTGCTCTTGTCACAGCTTTACCCTCACTCCCTGTGCTGTTTTCTTCCTCTGTGCATTTGCGGGTCTTGGTCATCTAGTGCTGCCGTAACAGAGACACCACAAGTGGACGGCTTTCAAAAGAGAGATTTTCTCACAGTCTAGCAAGCTGAAAGTCCAAATTCAGGGCATCAGCTCCATGGGGAGGCTTTGCCTGCTGACTCTGGAGAAAGGTCCCTGTCAATCTTCCCCTGCAAGGGAAGCTTCTGAGGTGCAGGGACCCCAGTCCTTTCCAAAAGATGTACTCTGCTCCCAGCACTGCTCCTGATGGTGTGAGGTCCCCAGATCTCCACTTACATCCTAAGAGGCTGCACCGAGCCGCAGTGCAATCCCATACATTGAGTCCTGCCCCACCATTTGGCCACCGATCCCCACTCATTCACATCAGCGAGGCACAGTTTACAGGAACCTCACACAATACCAGGAATCATGGCCCAGACAAATTTCTGCACATATTTTTGGGGGATAACAGTTCAATCTGTGACAGCAAATAAGTAGTGTGGCTGTGACGACCCTGATTCTGTCCAGCCTCCCTGTCTCCTCAGCTTGGAGCACAGAAGGCCAGTGGGATGAATGGGGAGAGGACGACGGATCAAGGAGTGAACAGGGCAGCCACTGACTATCGTCTTGGAGGCCTGGCATTGCAGTGAAAATATATAGCAGTTGTTCTCATCTGCCTAACGCATGCTGAGAGTTAGGAGGCAGAGTGAAATTTCATAAATGGTGTATGCAACAGTTTGGGTGCAGATGGGAGAAGTTTTGGATCTTCTAAAGACTTTATTTAGGGAGAGAACTCAGGAGACTGAACTCAGTTGTGTTGGATGCCCTTTTGACCAAAGGGCCTTTTCCCCAGGTTTTTGTCTTCATTTTAATACTCGGCTGTCCTTCTAAAGCACCCACATCTCTGTTCCAGTGAAGCGCTACATCCGGAAAGGGGTTCCATTTGAGCACCGGGCACGTGTCTGGATGGGGGTCAGCGGAGCCCAGGCCCAGATGGAGCAGAATCCTGGCTACTACCATAGACTTCTTGAGGAAGAGAGAAATGACAGCTTGGAGGAAGCCATCCGGACAGGTGACAATTGTTCTTGGTCCCTCTGTGCAGTGAGCCTGGAAGGAAGCAGGCCAGGTATAGCATCCCAAGGTGACAAGTGTCCCTGGTCCTCTGTGCTGTGAGCCTAGAAGGAAGCAGGTCAGCAAAGTATCCCCAGGAAGGAGCTGTGTTTTCACCCAGTTTAGAGAGTTGTGATGCTGGTGAGAAAATTTTCTTTGTTAAAGATATATCAACTGATTTTAGTTTAGAATTCTATTTTCTCAAAGGAAAGTGAAACTTGAGTGTTCTTGAGGAGACAGTATTTTCACTTCATTCAGCAAGTATCTGAACACCTAGCTAGCTAATAAAGCAAATGGTTTTACAAAGAACAGATTTCTTCCCTGGGGAAACACGTAGGAAACGGAAAGGCAGTCAAGTGAGTGGCACCGTGACCAGTTGCTATGGCTTCAGCTCTGACTCCTGGTGGCCCTGTCTGTGAGAACACAGCTGTGTCCTGCAGGGTTTTGGTGGCTGCGTTTTCAGGAGTGGGTGGCCAGGCCTTTCTTCCAGGCGCCTCTGGGTGGACAGGAGATTTCAGCCTTCTGGTTAGCAGCCGGGTGTGTGACTGTTTGCACTCACTCTGTAAGTCGCCACGATCCAGTGGGATAACGGCCATAAGGAATTTGTGTCTAATACAAGAACCAGTTCACATGTGCCGTTACCTATGTAACAAGAAAATGCAGAGTGTTCCTTTTCGGGGATCACCTTTATGAGCGTCCTACAGATACCGATAGGTTGGTCCTATGCTAGCCTCAGCAGTCACATCAGCATAGGGTTGCTGGCTCTTCAAAGTGCAAAGTGTTCCAAAAAAAGTTAACTTAGATTTTTAGGAACTATATTTGACTCTGATTTTAACAGTTTCTGAGAAATTCAAATTTAAATTAAAACTACTTGATTAAAAAAATTCAGTGCTAACAGGTCGGAATGACTTGTAACAGTGAGAACATGGGTGTCCCCATCATGAGAGTGGCCGTCTTTCACCCTTGGTGGTAGGCTGGACTCCTGCCCTGCTGAGGGTCTCACACCCACAGGGTTGAAGCCAGAGAAAAATAGGATGTCCCGGGAGAGGCTGCACCCTGAAAATATAGCCAAGGTCACAGGGCAGAAGTGGTGGCTGGCTGTGTCCAGTCACAGCCTGACTGTTTACCTCTGAGTGTGGCCAGAAATGCTGAGTTGGTTTTGGAGAAATAGAGCGTAGATGTAAGGTAGGGTGCCCATTTAAATAAAATCAAGTACTGACTACCGGTGGCTGTGGCAGGGACTCTGACCGCCGGCGACTCTCTGCTGGGTAGAACAGAACTGTGCTGACCAGGGCTTTCTGTGGTGGATTTTTCAGAAGCAGGTGGCTTGGTCTCTCTTCCAGGTGCTCCTAGGTGGCCTTGACCACCAGCTTTGTGGTCAGAAGCTGGCATATTAACAATTTGCGTCACCCAGAGACTCAGGAACATTCCTATTCAATTGAAAAATGAGTTTTCAGGAACTCTTGGATAAAGCATTTCACGGGGAAGAAGTGTTGGAGTGCACACATGCACTCGTCTCTTGCTGACTGAACGCAGCTTTTCTCTGGTTCTGAACGTGAAGTGGGCTGTCCGCCATTCGGTGTCTCCCACTGTAGAGAGTACGTCCCAAACTCACTCTGTGATCACTGACTCCAGCCAGTGGACCCAGCCTACGAGTGCCGGCCCCAGCTGGGTCTGGTCTGGCGTCGCCTTCCTGCTTCTGAACGTCTCTCTCTGTCACTGCAGCTCAGTCCACCTCCTCAAGGTTGCCTGTGATGTCCAGGGTTGCTGGACTGTCCTATCACTGATTCTCTTGTTCTCGGGGGTGTCTTTGTTGTAAGAGGGACCACAGGAAGCATCTGAGGAGTCCGCCTCTCACAGTGGCGTGCTGGGTGCTTCCTTCTCACAGTACAGACTTCATGCATCTAAACAGAGGCAAAAAATCCCTGTCACGGCTCCTCTAAATGGAGAAAAGGTGCATTTCTGTTTGCCCAAGAAAGATTTTAAAACATTTGGAGAAACTTTTCATATAAAAAAATATTACATAGCAGTGAGCACAGCTGGTCCCTCTAGTATGAAATAGTAAAAATATTCTCATTTCCATTGACCTATTCCATTTGGGGGCATGTCTGGAATTCCAGCAGCAAAAATCTCTCCTTTGTAAAAAATAAAATGAAAAGCACTATGTTCTGAGCCATTAAGCCCAATGCTCTGTACAGACTTGGTGTTTTTATAAACAAAGATCAGATTGGGGAGGGAGAGAGGAAGGCAGCAGACATGCTGTTAGTACCCGCATAACCCTCAGTGCTGAAACAGGGGTGAGATTTCTTCGGGTACAGAGCGGATCTCAGTGCTGAAGCAGGGGTGAGATTTCCTGGGGTACAGAGCACACCTCAGTGCTGAAGCAGGGGTGAGATTTCCTGGGGTACAGAGCGGACCTCAGTGCTGAAGCTGGGGTGAGATTTCCTGGGGTACAGAGCACACCTCAGTGCTGAAGCTGGGGTGAGATTTCCTGGGGTACAGAGCACACCTCAGTGCTGAAGCTGGGGTGAGATTTCCTGGGGTACAGAGCAGACCTCAGTGCTGAAGCAGGGGTGAGATTTCCTGGGGTACAGAGCGGACCTCAGTGCTGAAGCTGGGGTGATATTTCCTCGGGTACAGAGCAGACCTCAGTGCTGGAGCAGGGGTGAGATTTCCTGGGGTACAGAGTGGAGAAAATGTGCATGGTTCCATCTTCCATTACCGAGGAAAAGTTCACGACTGCTGTTTGTCTCATCTTGTTATACATCTAGATGTAGATCTACTCCTATTAAAAGTATCCTAATCCATATTGGAGGCCTGGTGGTGCAGTGATTAAGAGCTCAGCTGCTAACCAAAATGTTGGTGGTTCAAATGCACCGGGCACTCCTGGGAAACCCTATGGGGCAGGTCTACTCTGTCTTATAGGGAAGCTGTATTGGTTATCATACACAGCACATGGTAGCAAACACCGCATTGTAATCCATCTAGGGCCACTAGAATCACAGAAAAGAAAACGTGGTTGTTTAAGTCAGTGTATGTCCTCTCTGTTGTTCTACCTGCCTATAGGGTTAACAAGTAAAAACCAACTTTAAAAATTCATGAAATCAGGTCAGTGCAAGGGCATAGTTTTGTCCTGGTGAACTGTTCAAGCATCTGTGTTCCCCCTCCCCTGGGCCCTGGTGGAGAATGACTTGGCTAGAGCAAAAGTAACATCACTGGAGATGCTGCTGACAGGCTTGGGGAGTGAGGGTGAATGCCTGAGGAAACAGCATGCCATGGTGAAGCATACGGGGCAGAGAGACCCTCCTGCATGCAAAAGTCAACAGTGCTGAGATCAGTTCATCCTCACTATTCTGTTTCGTCTGTTTATTCTGAAAGGGAACACCGGTGTCTTCTAATTCATTCTTTTCTGGACCTTTGCAATTGTGAGAAATTTCCAAAGTTTTATTTAAAATATTTTTCAACTATTTTCCATCATCCTGGAGCTGACAGTCCTCAGCTAGGAGTGTTTTCATGACAGCAGAAGTGGGGGGAGGGTTGCTGGGGTCAGGAGGAGGGTGAGGAAGGTAAGTGTCCAGAAAAGATGGGTAGGGTGGGGGAGTTGGGGTACTCCTGGGCTTAGCATCTTTCCCCCATGGGGGTGCAAGGGCCTCCAGCAGAACTGAGAACCCAAGTGGCATCACTGATTTTGAGAGAAAGGACTGTTGGGACCCAACCTCTACCTTCTTAGCCTGTGGCTGGGAATGGGGCACCTGGGAGTCCAAGAAATGCCCTTGTCATTTCCTTCCTGACACCAACAAACTCTGTAAGTCTCTTTCCTGGACTGCATTGAGGTCCTGGTCAACATCACCTGTAGGAAGAGAGGCCAAGCCATCCTTAGGGTGGGTTTCATGATCGACCTCAGGAAGATGCCTTTCCCAGGAAGAGCCAGTGTTTTTTATTTCCATCGTGGCTCTCAACCATGCCTGCACATCAGAGTCGCCTAGTAGAGTGTGTTCACAGTATTCCACTTCAGGAGAAACCAGTCAAATCAGCTGCTCTAGGAGGAGGGCTCAGGACTTTTTTTCTTTCTAGTTCACTGGATGATTAAAGGTTTATAACCACTCCTTAGATCCTAGGCAGGTCCCAACACTACACATCTGAGATCTGAGGATCTCCCTCAGGGACAGAATGAGGATATGTTAGATCAGCCTCCTATTTCTGACTTCTGAATAATTCTTTCATGTGTTTTCCTGCAGATATGAACAGGACCTTCCCTGACAATGTGGAATTCCGAAAAACCGCAGACCCATGTTTACAGAAAACCCTGTATAACGTGCTGCTGGCATATGGGCACCACAACCGAGGAGTTGGGTACTGCCAGGTGAGCACAGCAGAAACCCTCTGAACTAGAATGTAGTAGAGGGAAAGGTGGAAATCATGGAAGCCCTAGTAACTTACAACAGAAACACTCTCTAGGTATAAATTTCCTTTTTCAATCAAATTTATAAACTCTGTAAGTCATAATGCCTTAAAGAAAATGAATATGACTTTAAATAATGTCCAGTGAGAAAAGCAGCAAAACATCTATTTAATGGGGGGGAGTGGAGTCAAGATGGTGAACTAAGCACCCGTCTCCCTAAATCCCTCTGGAAACCAAGACCTGAACTGATAATTAAACAGAGTCTTCTGGACACCTAGTGAGCCCTAGGATGTGGTGTGGGGCTATTAATTTGGACTTCATACCACTGAACGGAAAACTTCCTCTCTTTTGCTGACCCCCCACTCTTGGTGAGTGCTGGCTTTCACAGACCAAAGGTAACTCACCATTTTAACTATTTTCTCTCTGTCTTAGCTGGCGGGGGGAGCTGGGACTTGATTAGCAGCTAATTTCAGACACACTGCTGGTGGGATTGGCAGGCGAAAATGCCATATTTTGAGAGTCCAGCTTTGGACTCTGTGCATCTCAGCACCTTTGGCCTCTCTTTCTGCCTCTGCCATTGAGTAGTCTGTACCAAGGCAGGTGGGAGCTTTTGCAGGAGGCCATCTTGCTCCACTGGAAGGCGGGATACCCATATGCAGGCCTCAGGTGGACCTAATTCCTAGGCTGGGAAGCAGCACCTGCCCGGAGGAGAGCACTTTTCTGGCAGAAAAGCAGTGTTCTACAGTGTAACCTATGGCTGGGGCCCGACAGCAGAGGCCAGCAGGGCAGTAGCCTTTCTGTGTTTTGGTTGGATATAGAGGTGCTTACTTTGCCAGCTGGGAAGACGGACCAGTACACCTGAAAACCTGACTGACTTTGGAAGTTGCCAGATACCTTTTATCTGTCATTTTAAGATGGCCTGGAGAAACAACTGTGGTCCAGCCTCACAGCATCTCTCCCAGCCTCTAGTGACTCACATGATGCCCCAAAACAACAAACCCCGGATAAAAGGGTAATGAAGAAATCACTCATGGCTTCAGAAGGCCCCCAAAAGAAAGCACCAAAGAACTTCCCAGATGAAGAAACCTGTCTGAAACTATCAAAAGGTGAATACAGAAGGGTTATATCAAGAACCCTCCTAGACCTTATACAAAATGCAGCAGAGCAAAATGAAAAGTTAAGCAAGCTGTTCGATCTTTTGGAATGCCAGTACTCTGAAATCCAACAGATCAAGAACAAAATCAAAGAGATAGAAACTTCAACTCAAAGCTAAGAAAACAGAATGGAGCAAATGGAAAATAGACTTTCTGACTTGGAAGACAGAGCTACTGACTCCAGCATCTATGAGGAGAAATCAGAAAAAAGAAACAAGAAAAATGAAGAAGCATTGAGAGGCATGTGGGACTCTATTAAGAAGAACAATCTATGATTAATTGGAGTTCATGAACAGAGTGAGACATCTGAGAACACAGAGAGTATTATGGCTGAGCTGCTGACAGAAAACTTCCCAGACATTATGAAGGAAGTGAATATAGATATCCAAGATGCATGTGAAACACCACTCAATATAGATCTCAAAAGAAAGACTCCAAGACATGTTATAATCAAGCCTAATAAAATGAAACACAAGCACAAACTCTTAAAGGCAGCAAGACTCAAAGCAAAGTTAACATTCAGAGGAAAACCCTGTAGGGTTTCATTGGATTTCTCAGCAGAAACAATGACGGCACAGAGACAGTGGCACGACACATTCAAAGCCTTAAAGGAGAAGACTTACAACCAAGAATTATATATCCTGCAAAACTATCTTTCAAATATGAAATGAAATTAAGACATCCGAAGATAAACAAAAACTCAGAGACTTTGTAAAAACCAAACCAGAGCTACAGGAAATACTGAAAGAATCTCTTGGCTTAGAAGAACAAAACCACTAACTTTATATTTTAAAAGCAAATACAGGACACATGACCCAAAAACCTACTCAGTTAGGGAAGGCTCCAAACTCAATCAAAGTTATGATAGTGAAAGAAATGGTCTAGTGATCATAGCATGAAACTATGATGTCATCATATTAAAAAGAGGGATGTACTACAGTCATTATAGTCCTTCCAGATGGAGAGGAAGTTAATAAGATCAGTAGCAATTAAAATTGGGTTTGTACTAGGGGGGTCATAGGGGCAGCCATAAAGCACAATAAAGATGCAACATATCAAATCAAGAACTATAATACAGGAGTCTCAACTACCACAAAACCAACCCTGAAAAAGGTGAAAAATCAGCTTACAAAGAAGAATGTCCTGGAACAGATTAATAAGAACAGAGAAAACATCAACACAAAACTAAACATATCACAATGACAGCACTGAGCACATATCTATCAATAATTACATTAAATGTAAATGGACTGAATACTCCAGTAAACAGATATTGAGTGGCATCTTGGATCACAAAGACACAACTCATCCATTTGTTGCCTGCAAGACACTCACCTTGGACTTAAAGATATAAACAAACTGAAAATTAAAGGATGGAAGAATATATATCAAGCTAACAGTGAACAAAGAAGAGAACGGGTGGCAATTCTCGTCTCAGATAAAATAGATTTTAATGTAAAATTCATCGTTGTGGACAAGGATGGACACTATTTATTGCTGAAAGGTTCAATAGACAAGCAGGACTTAATATTAAATATTTATGCACCTAATATTAGAGAACCTATATACAATATTAGAGAACATAAATACATCAAAGAAATGCTGACTATACTCAAAAAATGAGATCACTTCACAATAATAAGGAGAGACTTCAATACTCCACTCCCAATATTGGACAATCTAGAAAAAAGCTCAATAAAGACACAGAAGACCCTATTGTCACAATTAACCAACTAGAACTCATTGACATATGCAGAACTTTCTATCCATCAGTGGCCAACTACACTTTCTTCTCCAGTGCATATGGAACATTCTCCAGAATAGACCATGTGTTAGGACATAAAGCAATTCTCAACAAAATCCATACCATTGAATTACTGCAAAGCATCTTCTCAGATCATAAAACCATAAAAATTGAAATCAGCAGCAAAAAAAACATAGATAGAAAGTGGAACTAATGTAAACTGAACAACATCTTGCTCAAAAAGCCATGGGGTATAGAAGAAATCAAGGATGAAATAAAGAAATTTATGGATCCCAATGAGAATGAAAACACTTCTTATCAGAACCTATGGGATACAGCCAAAACAGTGCTCAGAGGTCAGTTTATCTCCATAAACACACATATCTGGGAGGAAGAAAGAAATCAAATCAAAGAACTAACTCTACAGCTTGAACAACAGGGGAACCCTTTAGGCACTCTAAGAAAACAGGTCATAAAGATTAGAGCAAAACTAAATGAATTAGAGAATAGAAGAACAATTGAAAAAACTAAAAAGACCAAAAGCTGGTTTTCTGAAAAGTTCAACAAAATTGACAAAACATTGGCTAAAATTACTATACTCTAACAAATTTGGAAGCCTATAAGAAATAGACAAATTCCTTAATTCATATCACCTACCAAAATTATTACAAGGTGAAGCAGAACAACTTAATAAACCCATCACAAAGGAAGAGATTGGAAAAGTCATCCCAAAACTACCAACCAAAAAAAAAAAGCCCACACCCAGATGGCTTCACTGCAGCATTCTACCAAGCTTTTAGAGAAGGGTTATCTCCAATACAACTGAGACTATTTCACAGTACAGAAAGTGATGGAATACTCCGAAATTCATTCTATGAAGCCAGCATAATCCTGGTACCAAAGCCAGGGAAAAACCCAACAAAAAAGGAGAATTACAGACTAATATCACTCATTAATCTACATGCAAAAATCTTCAATAAAATTCTTGCCAATAGAATACAACAACATATCCAAAACATAATCCATCATGAACAAGTTGGATTCATACCAGGGGTGCAAGCCTGGTTGAACACCAGAAAAACACTTGATGTGATCAATCACATACATAACACTAAAGACAAGAATCACCTGATTTTGTCTATTGATGCAGAAAATGCATTTGATAAAGTCCAACACCCATTCATGCTAAAAACTCTCAGCAAAATAGGAATAGATGGCAAATTTCTCAATGCAGTAAGGGCCAGTTTATACATAGCCAACTGCCTACGTCATCCTGAATGGAGAGAGACTGAAACAATTTCCCCTGAGAATGGGAACTTGAGAATGGGAACTTGACAAGGATGCCCACTCTCACCTCTCTTATTCAACATTGTACTAGAAGTTCTAGCCAGAGTAATCAGACAATACCAAGAAATAAAGGGCATCTGTACTGGCAAAGAAGCCAAAATCTCCCTATTTGCAGATGATGTGATTGTATATGCAGAGAATCCCAAAGAATCCATCAGTAAACTACTCAAACTAATAGAAGAGTACAGCAAAGTCTTGGAACACAAGATACACATAAGTAAATTGATAGGATTCCTTTATATCAGCAATGAGACTGTTAATGAAGAAATCATCCAATCAATACCATTTACCATAGCCCCTAAGAAGATAAAGTGCCTAGGAATTAATCTAACCAGAGAAATAACAGACCTTTTCAAAGAGAACTACAAGTCCTTACTACAAGAAACTAAGAGTTAGATAAATGGAACAACCTATGCTGCTCATGGATAGGAAGACTTAACATTGTGAAAATGTCTATTTTACCCAAAGCAATCTACTTATATAATGCAATGCCAATACAAGTTCCAGTGTCATTTTTTAATGAGATGGAGAAACAAATCATCAATTTTGTTTGGAAAGGGAAGAAGCCCCAGATAAGTAAGGTACTACTAAAGAAGAAGAACACACTGGGAGGCCTCTCCTTACCCGACCTTAGAACATACTGCACTGCCACAGTGGTCCAAACAGCCTGGTACTGGTACAAGAACAGACAGATTGATCAATGGAACAGAGCTGAGACCCCAGAGATGGCACCATCTGCCTCTGAACAGTTGATATTTGACAAAGGCCCTAAGACATTCAACTGGGGTAAAAACAGTATCTTCAACAAATGATGCTGGCAAAATTGGATATCCATCTGCAATAAATTGAAACAAGATCCATATTTACACCTTATACAAAAACCAACTCCAGCTGGATAAAAGACCTAAATGTCAAACCTAAAACGATAAAGCTCATCCAAGAAAAGGTAGGAACAACAATGGAAGTTTTAATACACAACATAGACAGACTTCGAAATCTGTCAAACAAACCACAGTCAACAGAAGAGATAAAGATCAATGGGAACTATTAAGAATCAAACACTTTGCTCATCTAAAGACTTTATTAATAGAATTAAAAGGCCACCTACAGAATGGGAAAAAATATTTGGCAACTCTAGGTCAGACTAATGCCTGATCTCCATAATCTATAA
This sequence comes from Heterohyrax brucei, assembly GCA_028571685.1. Classification (NCBI taxonomy): domain Eukaryota; kingdom Metazoa; phylum Chordata; class Mammalia; order Hyracoidea; family Procaviidae; genus Heterohyrax; species Heterohyrax brucei. The sequence goes on from CM053163.1 coordinate 90,580, forward strand.
GATACTACAAAATATCCATAAGAAGAAGATAAATCATCCAATTAAGCGATGGGCAAAGGAGATGGACAGACATTTCTCTAAAGAGGAGTTCCAGGCAGCCAAAAAACACGTGCGATCATGTTCACAATCTTTAGTTATTAAAGAAATTCAAATCAAGACTACAATGAGATACCATCTCACCCCAACAAGGTTGTCCACGATCCAAAAAACAGAAAACAACAAATACTGGAGAGGCTGTGGAGAAAATGGAACTCTCCTACACTGTTGGTGGGGTTGCAAAATGGTCCGGCCTCTTTGGAAAGCAATCTGGTGCTTCCTTAAAAAAATGGATATAGATATACCATTTGACCCAGTAATATCACTACTTGAAATATATCCTACAGAATCAAGGCTTTTCACACCAATGGACACATGCACAAGAATGTTTATCTCAGCACGGTCCACAATAGCAAAAAGATGGAATCAACCCAGATGCCCAACAACAGAGGACTGGATAGGTAAACTATGGTATATGTAATCAATGGAGCACTATGCAATGCTAAAGAACAATGATGATTCCAGGAAACATCTCATAACCTGATTTCAACTGGAAGACATTATGTTGAGTGAAAGTAGTCAGTGACAAAAGGACAAATATTGTATGAGACTTCTATGATAAGATCTCAAAAACAGACTTATGTATAGAAGAAAAGACTCTTTGACAGCTCCAAGGGAGGGGAGGGAGAGACGGTGAGGGGTGAGGGTTTAAATTAGATAGTTGGTAGAAATATGGTTGGGTGAAATCAGTGATAGCACACATTAGAAACAGGAACAATATTAAGTGGACTTCAGCATAACTTGAATACTCCTTCCATCTTAACCCTGTGTTGCAAGGACAGAGTAGCTGGGTAGGGGGCAGGGGACCATGCTTTTAGGTGAAATCGAGGCCAATTGGCACAACTAGCATTTTGCTAAGAGCACTCTCTGCACCCCACATTGGTGAGTGGCGTCTGGGGTCTTAAAAGCTGCCAAGCTGCCATCCGAGGGCACAGCAAATGGTGCCAACTCCTCAGGAATGGATGCTCACTGAGGACCAAAATGACATGGGGTAAAGACAACCCAGAAGATAGAGAGGCCCACCTGAGTGGGTGCCTACATTGACTTGGGACCGGAAGAACCGGATGGTGCCCGGCCACCACCAGTGATAGCTGCGATGGAGCTCACTAAGTTGAGTCTCACTGGCAACACAAGAATAAAAAGGGGTGCACCCTGAGATCTCCACTAAAAGACTGCAATTGATGGTCCAGTGGCTTTGGGGTTCCCCTGCGAGCATGGCCCCTGGCCCTGATGCTGCCCTTGCCCATAAATCATAATGAAGGTACACTCTTTGGACACAAAGGGATTGTACTTGGCGATGCAGAGTGACCACATATTGGACACACGTTATGGTTCTATGCATCTATAGAATACTATCCTGCTGACCTCTGGCTGGAGGAAAGGGAGTGGGTGGAGAGGAGGGGCAAGGAGACTGTTGGGAGGATGAGACATGTATGCAGCAGAGAGGAATAGTGTGCTGTCACCAGTCAGGGAGAGCAGTGGAAGCTGCATATAGGTGGGCATGTAAGTTTATACGGGAATGTACATTTTCACTCAGTCATAATAATAAAAAAAAAGGTCGCTAAGAGAAAAAACAAACAAACAAAACTCTCAGCAAAATAGGAATAGATGGCAAATTCCTCAATGGAATAAGGACCAGTTTATACATAGCCAACTGCCTACATCATCCTGAATGGGGAGAGATGAAACAATTTCCCTTGAGAACAGGAACTTGACAAGGATGCCCACTCTTACCTTTCCTATTCAACATTGTACTAGAAGTTCTAGCCAGAGTAATCAGACAACACCAAGAAATAAAGGGCATCTGCACTGGCAAAGAAGAAGTAAAAAATCTCCCTATTTGCATATGATATGATTTTATATGCAGAGAATTCCAAAGAATCCATAAGTAAACTACTCAAACTAATAGAAGAGTACAGCAAAGTGTTGGGACACAAGATAAACATAAGTAAATTGATAGGATTCCTTTATATCAACAAGACTGTTAACGAAGAAATCATCAAATCAATACCATTTACCATAGCCCCTAAGAAGATAAAGTACATAGGAATTAATCTAACCAGAGAAATAATAGACCGTTACAAAGAGAACTACAAGTCCTCACTACAAGAAACTAAGAGACTTACATAAATGGAGGAGCCTACTCTGCTCATGGATAGGAAGACCCAACATTGCGAAAATGTCTATTTTACCCAAAGCAATCTACTTATATAATGCAGTCCCAGTGCAAAGTCCAGTGACATTTTTTAATGAGATAAAGAAACAAATCACCAACTTTGTTTGGAAAGGGAAGAAGCCCCGAATTAGTCAAGCACTACTGAGGAAGAACAACACACTGGGAGGCCTCTCACTACCCAGCTTTAGAACCTATTACACTGCCACAGTAGTCAAAACAGCCTGGTACTGGTACAAGAAGAGACAGATAGATCAATGGAACAGAATTGAGACCCTAGAGATGACACCATCTTCCTATGAACAGTGGATATTTGACGAAGGCCCTAAGACATTAAGCTGGGGTAAAAAAATCTCTTCAACAAACAGTGCTGGCAAAACTGGATATCCATCTGCAATAAATTGAAACAAGACCCATATTTCACACCTCATACAAAACCCAACTCAAACAGGATAAAAGACCTAAATATCAAGCCTAAAATGATAAAACTCATCCAAGAAAAAGTAGGAACAACAGAAGCTTTAATGTACAACCTAGACAGACCCAAAATCTGTCAAACAAACCACAGACAACAGAAGAGAAAATAGATAAATGGGAACTGCTAAGAATCAAACACTTTTGCTCATCCAAAGACTTCATTAAAAGGCCACCTACAGAATGGGAAAAAATATTTGGCAACTATATGTCAGACCAACTTCTGATCTCCATAATCTATAAGGTACTACAAAATATCAATAAGAAAAAGATAAATCATCCAATGAAGCAATGTGCAAAGGAGATGGACAGACACTTGTCTGAAGAGGAGGTCCAGGCAGCCGAAAAACACATGTGGACGTGCTCACGATCATTAGCTTTGAAAGTAATTCAAACTGAAACGATAATGAGATACCATCTCACCCCAACAAGGTCAGCCATGATCCAAAAAACAGAAAACAACAAATGCTGGAGAGGTTGTGGAGAAATTTGAACTCTCCTACACTTTTGGTGGGGTTGCAAAATGGTGCAACCTTTTTGGAAAGCAATCTGGCACTTCCTTAAAAAGCTGGATCTAGATATACCATTTGACCCAATAATTTCACTGCTCGGAATATATCCTACAGAATCAAGGCCTTTCACACCAACTGACACACACACACACGAATGCTTGTTGCAGCACAGCTCACAATAGCAAAAAGGTGAATCAACCTAGATGCCCAACAACAGAGAAATGGATAGATAAACTACTGTATATATACTCAATGGAACACTATGCAATGATAAAGAACAATGATGATTTTAGGAAACATCTTATAACCTGGTTTCAACTGCAGCACATTATGCTGAGTGAAAGCAGTCAGCAACAAAAGGACAAATATTGTATGAGACCCCTATGATAAGAACTTAAAAACAGACTCATGTGTAGAAGAAAAGATTCTTTGACAGCTGCAAGGGTGGGGAGGGAGGGTTAGGAGGGGAGAATTTAGAATAGTTGATAGAAATTTGGTTGGGTGAAATCTGGGACAGCACTTATTAGAAAGAAGATCAACATTAACTGGACTTCGACATAACATGACTACTCCTCTCACCTTAACCCAATATTGAAAGGACACAGTAGCTAGGGTGGCAGGCCGGGGACCATGCTCCCAGGGGAAATTGAGGCCAGTTGGCACAACTAGAGTTTTGCTAAGAGGGCCCTCTGCACCCCACATTGGTGAATGGCGTCTGGGGTCTTAAAAGCTGCCAAGCTGCCATCTGAGGGCACAGCAAATGGTCCCAACTCAGCAGGAACGGATGATCACCAAGGACCAAAATGACAGGGGGGAAAGAGAACCCAGAAGACAGAGAGACCCACATGAGTGGGTGACTACATCGACTTGTAACCAGAAGAATTGGATGGTGCCCAGCCACCACCAGTGATAGCCATGATGGAGCTCACAAAGTTGAGTCTCACTGGCAACTCGAGAATGAAAAGGGGTACACACTGATATCTCCATTAAAAGACCACAATTGATGGCCCGGGGGCCTCGGAGTTCCCCGGGAGCATGGCCCTTCGCCCTGATGCTGCACTTGTCCATAAATCATAATGGAGGTCAACTCTTCAGACAGGAATGGATTGGACTTGGTGACACAGAATGACCACATCACATGTGCACTTTATGGTTCTATGCATCTATAGGATGTTGTCCTGCTGACCTCTTACTGGAGGAGGGGGAGTAGGTGTAGAGGAGGGGATAGGAGAGTGCTGAGAGGATAAGACATGCATGGAGTAGACAGGAAGAATGTGCTGTCACCAGACAGGGAGAGCAGTGGGAGCTGTATATAGGTGGGCATGCAAATTTATATGGGAATGTGCATTCTCATTCAATCATAATAAAACTAAAATTTATTTAATGGCAGCTTTGGAGTGTCAGTGATAGATAGGGTGAGGGTGGAAAACAGGGAAATGGTTAGAAAGTAAATTAAGTGATGCAGTATCTATTTGAATACAAAGGTAATTATTCGGCACAAATTGGATGTATGTGTGTGTTGTGGGGTGGATGTGTTCCTCTGAGGTTACTGTCTGGAAGTCAGCTCTTCTATGAAATTAAAGAAAAGGGGTGCAGTATGCTTCATTGCCTAGCCATTTAATTCAACCTTTTTTTGATTTGCTGTATAAATTAACATGTGGGTTGGCAAAAACTCATTTCTTGTTAGTTTATGAAATACTCTCAGTTTGGGAGGATCTAAAGTGTGACTTTTATACATAGTAGAGGAAATCATGAAGGGCCTCTAATAAGAGCCAAGAGGCCTCACACCTAGTCTGTTTATGGGTGTGTGTGCATTTGACTCCTTGAACTTCTCTGCTCACGGCTGCAGCTGAGTTCTCTGTGCTCACCAGAGAGCAGGGAGACCACCTATCAGCGGAGGCAGCTGGTGTGCAGGGGCTTGCCAGCACTGGCTCTCAGGATTCTCGATAGGGTTCTGGAGGACTTGCCTCTGTGAAGGTTTTTAGTAGAGCCCTCCCCATCTTTTGTCCGGAATGAAAGCAACAGATAATAACTCATCACCATGGTAGAGAGCTTCAGGCATACAGCTGTCATGGGAGATGGAAAGCAGTTTTTTCTGCTAACGTGGTCTTAGAGGTGACTAGCCCATCGAAAGGTTTCATGAGAGGACGGTGAATGAGATCCTTTCAATCTTATTAGAAAGGCTAAGGAGCCAGAAGTGCTTGGTTCATTATATAAAATTTGAATAAGCTTTTGGGTCAAATCTGGGCTGCTCTGCACCTTGAGTACCTGCTCCAGTGCTGCCTGTCCTTATTCTCCTGTGCCAGCCTGAGCAGCGGGTCCCACAGCTAAAAGGAGGGAAAGAAGGGCAAGGAGTGAAGCAGATTGTCCCAGAGAAGACAACAGCAAAGGCATATAACAGAGACGACTCGTCACTGCTCCCGAGTGATTCAACAAGTTATATTTTGACATCACTCTGTTCCTGTAGGTGGTGCCTGTGTAAAGGTGAAGCCAGGAGGGCTCTTTTCTTCCCAGACAGAATCTATATTATTCCCACCTTTTATTACTGCTAATTTATTATTCAGGAATGAGGAAGAAGTCATTCATAAATGTTTCACTGCTTTTCTCACTGGGAAAGGTTTAAAGCCATAGCTTTTTTTTTTTTTTTTGATAAGGCATTATGACTTAGGAAGTTTGTGAATTCAATTAATGAAAGATAAGAATTAAGAAGGCAGAATCACCTAGAAGCTGTCCTTCAGTAATTTCACTTACCGGTTTTTGGCTTTTTTTTTTTATTGTTGTAAATATTATATATGACGCAACATTTGTTGCTTCAATAGTAAAATAGCTCTGTCTTTTTAAAACTCACATAATCACAAATACTGGCATAATTCTGAAGGCTCTGCTGGCATGTTACACGTCGGGGTGTTCACATGTTGCTGTGTGTACAGGTGTGTCTGTGGAGTCCCTCACACAGTGTTCTTGCTGTCGGTGTACTGCGTCTTATCCTAAGAAATGACTGGGTGTGGGCATGCCCATGGTCAAGCACGATCCACGTGCTTGTCACCTGTGATGGCAGTAGCACAGTCTTTTCCCAGCTCTGGCAGTGTCATGCACCCACCACTGTCTCAGTCATGGAGACCTCACCAACGTTTGGTCTTTGCCAGTGACAATCACGTGGTTATCTCTGCACAGGTGGTTTTTGTGTCTTAAGTCAAGTTCTTCCAATCTGTTTTCTAGGGGGGAATTGCGGGACCAAAGTATGTGAAAGGCTGTGTGTGCATATGTATACTGTAGCCTTTGATTTATGTTACCATGTTGATTTCTGGATTAAAATAATTGATAGTAATGCCAGAAATGTGTAAAAATACTTGGTTTATGAAATTTCTTCTCTAAATTTTTTTTATCATGTTTGTTGATTTTGTTAGTTTATAAAAGCAGGGGTTTTTATTTCCTTTCTTCCTCAAGAAATACATGTTTGTTTTCGAAAACACAGATAAATAAAAAGGAAGATGGTAAAAGTCACCTGAAGCCCAGTCACCCAGAAATCAGCACTGACTCACTGCTGTAAAATCTCTCCAGTTGTGTCTTCCCAGGCCTAACTGTTCTCTAGAGGAATTGTAGGATGACATCAAGGACATCAAACATAAAGAAAGCAAAAAAGATCATTAAAAGGACAGGAAGGAAAGAAAAGCCCTTAGTGGATATCAGAAGAAACTCTGATACTTGCTCTTGAATGGAGAGTAGTTAAAGCTGATGGAAGAAATAATGAGCTGCAGGGAAGATATCAATGGGTGGCTTCAGAGGAGAAAGTTTTATAACGAAATGTGCAAAGACCTGGAGTTATAAAACCAAAAAGTTACAACACAGTCTGCATTTCTCAAGCTAAAAGAACTGAAGAAAAAATTCAAACCTCGTGTTGCAGTATTGAATAATTCTATATGAAAAAATATTAAGAAACATATGAACCATCAAAAGAAGATGGAAGGAGTACGCAGAATCACTGTATCAAAAGGAAATGGTTGACATTCCACCATTCAGGAGGTAACATATAATCAAGAACTAATGGTATTGATGGAAGAAGTTGAAGCTATGTTGAAGGTATTGGTGGAAAACAAGGCCTCAGGAGTTGATGGAACATCGACTGAGATGCTCCAGTGAACAGGTGTGGCGCTGGAAGTGCTCACTTGTCTGTGCCAAGAAATGTGGAGGACTGCTACCTGGCCAACTGACTGGAATAGATACTCATGTGTGCCTATTTTAAAGAAAGGTAATCCAGCAGAATGTGGGAATCATTGAACAGTATCATTAATAGCACAAGTGTGTAAAATTTTGCTGCAGATAATGAAAATGGTTGCAGCAGCACATCACAAGGGAGCTGCCAGAAATTCAAGCCGGATTCAGAAGAGGATGTGGAACAGGACATCATTGCTGCTTTCAGAGAGATCGTGGCTGAAAGAGAATACGAGAGATGTTTACCTGTGTCTTATGGACTATGCATAGGCCTTTCACTGTGTGGGTCATGACAAATTATGGATAACATTACAAAAAACAGAAATTTCAGAAACTTTACTGGGCTCATGGGGAACTTGTACATAGACCAAGAGGCAGTGGTCTGAATAGAACACAGGCCACTTGTGGTTTAAAATCAGGAAAGGTGTGTGTCAGGGTTGTATCCTTTCACCGTACTTACTCAGTTTTGTATGCTGAGCAAATAATCTAAGAATCTGGACTATATGAAGAAGAACAAAGCATCAGGATTAGAGGAAAGCTCATTGACAACCCTTTCTTGCTTACTAAAAGCAAAGAGGACTTGACACACTTACTGTTGATGATCAAAACCTGTAGAGCCTTTGGTATGGATTATACCTCAACATAAAGAAAACAAAAATCCTCACAACTGGATCAATCAGGAATATCCTAATAAATGGAGAAAAGATTCAAGTTGTCAAGGATTTCATTTTACTTGCCCAGCAAGCAACAGTCAAGAAATCAAAGGCTACATTGCACTGGGCAGTCTACTGGAAAAGACCACTGCATTGAGTGAATCTACTGCAAAAGACTCTTTAAAGTGTTGAAAAGCAAAGATGTCACCTTAAAGACTAAGATGTGCCATGGTACTTTCAGTCACCGCATATGCATGCGAAAGTTGGACAGTGAATAAAGAAGACTAAGAAGAATTGATGTCTTTCAGTTCTGATGTGGGCAAAGAATACCAAATATGCCACGGACTGCCAGAAGAATGACTCTGTCTGTCGTGTGAAAAGTGGAGCCAGAATGCTTTTTGTAAGTGAAAACAGAGCAGCTTCATCTCTTGTATTTTTGACATGTTATCAGGATGGACCAGTACATCATGCTTGCTAAACCAGAGTGTCAGCAAAAAAGAGGAAGACCCTCCGTGAGATGGATTGACACAGTGGCTGCAGCAATGAGCTCAGTCATAACAGAGGTTGTTCCAAACGACACAGGACTGCACAGTGTTACCTTCTGTGGTACACAAGGTTACTGTGAGTTGGAACTTACTCAATGCATCTAACAGCAACAGCAACAATAGATGCTTCCCTCAATGAAGAGTTTCATCAGTTTAATGTTTTCTGGTAGCTCCTGCCCTTCTGCGGGCATGTACCATGAGTTTTCCAAACTTGTCCCTGTCAAAACATTCAGTAATGTATCAAATCCTATTATTTATTGTTTTTGTTAAATATGGTCACTGGTACAGTTTACCCTCTGATAAGTGTTTTATACTATTCGTATATGTTAGTTACTGTTTTTAGAAACCAGTTGCAAGCTATTTTATTGTAAGTTTACAAATAGTTGATGAGACTAAGGTGCTCCTTTTAGTTGACAAGAAAATCATTAAGTATTATAAAGCAGAATTCAGAAGAATTTCATTAAAATACTTCCTTTTTCTGCATTTTCAAGTAGGCTTAAAAACATCACTAAATGCCAGTTTCTTAGTATCTCCAAAATTCTACTTAAAGGAAAAGAAACAGTTTTAGGGGTTGATTATAAGAAATTGGAACTTAAGTTAAAAGCCAAACCACGACAACAATCAAAGTGGCTTAAAACTCAATGTGAATTTCTGTTTCTCACTCTTCTAATTTCAGGGAATGAATTTTATAGCAGGATATTTAATTCTTATCACAAAGAATGAAGAAGAATCTTTCTGGCTGTTAGATGCTCTTGTTGGCAGAATTTTACCCGGTAAGTCAGAAGTTCTCCTGTGTGCCCTAACCGTCTGTCTCTGATGTTACCGAAATGGTTCTGCTGACAAGTCAGGGTTTAATTAAAACACAATTGGACTGTTTGGGAGTTGAGGTTGAAAGTCTTTTTGCAGCTGAGTTAAAGAGAAGAAAACCACAGAGGTAGATTGGCCCCAGCTAGAGCAGCTAGGGATTCCTGGACCCAGCAGAGTTTTCGTCACCCTGTTAGAGACCATATGTTGGCGTATCTACTAGTCAGTCTGTGCCCTTTTGTGTCAAGACTTGTAGCGGCACATGGACGTTCTGATCAAGAAGTGTTTTCTCCAGATACAGACTCTGTGAGAGGCTAACTTGGTTTCTGTGGTGAGATACACTGCTTCTGTGCGGCCCTCCAGCTAGAGTCTTATAACTCCCACCCAGGTGAATGGGCAAGACTGTACAGATACAGTAATGGCAGCCCACTGAGGGGTTTGGCCAGTTTTGCCATCCATCTGGGCTTGAAATAAGCTGCCCCAACAAGAGAGAATCCCAAAGTCATCAAGGAAGGGCAACCAGCAGCCAGCACACACTTGGGACCTGGGACCAGGAGACAGGGAGAGAGAGCTTAACAGTGACAGAGGCGGCAGCAGAGACCCAGACACAGTGATGAGACAGCAGAAGATGGCGTGGTGGGCTTCCCAGCCTAAGAGCAAGAAAGCTGAGTGTCTCTGAGCAGAGACTGAGGCCCAGGAGAGGCCCACCCTCGCGCATGCCTGCGAAGAGGCTGTCAACTGTATCCACGAGTTTCTGAGCCTGAATTGTAACCTGAGCCTTCCATAATAAACCCCCAAATCACGGGTGCGGTCTGTGAGTTCTGCGCGGCCATTATAAGAAACTATCAAACCCAGCAGAGAGGTGGAGTGCTGCGGGAAGGCTGGTTAGCATCTGAATTGGTAAAGGTGGTAGAGAAAGAAGGCGTGTACCGACAGCAACAGATTTCCATAGGAACCAGCCTTTGGCTGTCCGAGTCGCGGAGGTCAGACTTCTGCCCTGTGCCATTTTGACAGTTACTTGTGTATGTTTGTGACTACTAGTAAGAGCACCCTAATTATCAGCTGTCATTGTTAGTGTAGAAACCCTGGTGGCACAGTAGTTAAGTGCTACATCTGCTAACCAGAAGGTCAGCAGTTTGAATTCGCCAGGCGCTCCTTGGGAACTCTGCTAGGCAGCTCTGCTCTGTCCTACAGGGTCGCTATGAGTTGGAACTGACTCAGCGGCAGTGGATTTTTTTTCCTTTTTCTTTTTAGTTGCTATTTAGGAGAAACTCATTATTTTTGTATGTATTTCTCCTTTTCTGTTTATTAATAAGTAAATTCACCACCAATTTTAGCAAAGCATAATATAGAATATAGAAGTGCAATGTAAAATACAAAATATACAAACAAGGTGTGACAATTAAGTTTGTGAACTTGCCACCGTGCGCTTCTGCTGACAGCACTGTAGAAACCACCAGATCGCGTTTGGTGACATCAGAAGAGGCTGTCCTGAGGGAAGAACTCAGTGTCTCACAGCTGTGTTTGTGCCAACGTGTATAGGTGTCTTGCAGAGTGGCACTTATTATTGTTCCGTGCTTTTGTGTGCAGCCTCGAGAATTTTGGATAGAGCTTGAATCAGAGCAACGAACAGACATTAAATTTCTTGTTAAACTTGGCAGGAGTGGAAGTGAAATCAGGGACATGTTTGTCCCAGTTTGTGGGGACAATGCCATGAAGAAAACAGCAGTGTACACATGGATTAAATGTGTTTCTGAGGGAGAGAAAGCATCGCTGATGAAGAGAGGGCAGAGCAGCCAGTAACGAGCAGAACTGACAAAAACATTACAAAAATTTGTATCAGCTGAGTAGTTAACCAAGCTTACTATTTGGAAGTGCTGGAAAGGCTGAGTGAAAAAGTTAGATGAAACGACCTGAATTTTTCGGCACAGCTCGTATGACTGTTGCATCACAGTGGACCAGCTCACACGGCTCTGTCTGGGAGGCTGTCTTAGCCAGTAAACAAATAACTGTACTGGAACACCCTCCCTACTCACCTGATGTGGCCCCCAATGACTTTTCTTTACCCAAAGAGAGAGGAAATATTGAAAGGAAGACCTTCAGATGATATTCAGGTCATCAGGGGTAATTCAGCAATAGCTCTGATGGCCATTCCAGAAAAAGAATTCCAAAATTGCTTTGAATGATGGACTAGGTGCTGGCACCGGTGCATAGCATCCCAACAGGAGTACTTCAAGTTGATCATAGTGGTATTCAGCAATGAGGTATTCAGCACTTTTTCTAGGATGATGTCATGGATTGAACTGTGTCCCCCCACAAAGTATGTGTGGCCGTTCGGCTGGGTTATTGTTCCCAATATTTTATGATTTTCTTATGCTATACATCCTAATCTCTGCTTAGGGCTGATAGTTAGGGTGATTATGTTAAAAGAGGATTAGGGTGGGACAGCAACACCCTTGCTAAGAGTTTCCCTGGAATGTGGCTTGCACCACACTTTACCTCTTCATCCTACTGGAGATAAAAGGAAAGGGAAGCAAGCAGAGAGTTGGGAACCTCACACCATCAAGAAAGCAGCACTGGGAGAAGAGCGTGTCCCTCAGACCTGAGGTTCCTGTGCCAAGATGCTCCCTGAACAAAGACTGATGCAACACAAGGACCTTCCTGTAGTGCCAGCAGAGACAAAGCCTTTGCCTGGGGGAACACCCTGAATTCGGATTTGTAGCCTACTGGACTGTGTAAGATTAGGCTCTTGTTTGTTAAAGCCGTCTCCCTGTGATATTTCTGTTAGAGCAGCACCAGATGACTAAAACAGATGAGTTCGCGAACTTAATTGGCAGGCCTTATACATAAATGGAGTAGCTTTCAGCCAGTAGAAGAAACAAAATCTTGAGACATGTTCCAGTATGGGTAGAGCTTGAAGACCTCATGCTGAGCACAACAAGTCAGTCACAGAAGGACAAATATTGTAGGGCCTCACTCACATGAAGAGAAGAAATGGCCTCAGGGGACGTCCAGGTCAGTTGGCATAGCACAGTTCGTAAACAAAATGCCCTACCTCCCACTTTGATGAGTAGCATCTGGGGTCTTCAAAGCTTATGAGTGGGCATCGGGCATCTAGGCTACATCTAATGGCCCCCTCCCGTATGGAGTCCTATATGGTTCCCAAGGAGCAGCTGGTAGATTCAAACTGTCAGTTGTGGGGTTACTAGCTGAGGTCTTCACCACTGTGACACCAAGTCTCCCAGTGTACAGCTATGGCCACTGCTTATTCGGCATTTATTGTATTTCATGTCTGTGCTGAACTGCACGTACTTGCTCCTTTAATCCTCCAGACAGCTCTAGCACACAGACTTGATTACAGGGCCACTCTGAGAATTTATTTGGATTTAGGTAGGTGGTTATGTGACTCTAGAACCTATGCATGTATCCTCACTGAAGGCATGACATGTGGGTGGCATCATCAAAGAAAGATCCAGATAGAGGAAAGCTGAGAGTCCTACTGAGTGCGACACCAGGCATGTCAGACCCAGGCTGGATAGAGCTACTCAGCAGATGAGGAGAGCTCGACTGTGAGGTCCTGAGGGCAAGAGAGCAGCTTAGCAGTGATTTGCAGGCTGAGTAACCCAACTGGACAGCGTTTTGTAAAGATCTGTATGGCATCATTGAGGATGAGGGACTGCAGTGGGAAGACGCTAGAAGGGAGAGAAAGGAGGGAAGGGAATTCTGACCGTCTCAGCTCTCAGCTGTGAAGAATGAGCTACAGTGAAGTGGTGAAGGTGAGAAGGCGAGGGGGGGGTTCCAGAGAAAACACTCATAGAGCTTTGTAGCAGTTCTACTGTTCTTGCTTTGTGTATGTCCAAAGACTGAATTATGATGAACACTGGTATTTGTGGTTGATTCTGTTCTTTTCTTTGTTCTTGGTGTTTGGGACTCACAGTAAATGAAGCAAAAGTCCCTACCCTTACGAATCTTACATCCTCACAAGGAGACAATGAACAACTATAGCAAAAACATATAACAGTGTATTTCTGTGCAAACATTGCACACTGTCTTAGTTACCTAGTACTGCTCTAACAGAAAATACCATGAGTGGAAGGTTTCATGAAGAGAAACTTCTATTGTCACAGTCTGGGAAGCCACAAATCCATTAACAAGTTACAAGTCCATTCAACAAGTTATCACCGTCCAGTGGACTGAGTCCAAATTCAAGGAGAGCATCTTGGCACAGGAACCTAGGGTCCAAAGGATGTACTCTGCTCTTAGTGCTGCTTTCTTGGTGGTGCGAGGTCCCCAACTTCCTCTGCTCACTTCTCTCCCTTATGTCCCACAAGCTGGTAGCTTGAGTCCTGCCTCACTAACACAACTGCAGTGCATTCTCCATCACCAATATCCCAGAGGCAGGCTTCACATGGGAGGAATGGCACCATACTGGGGCTCCTAGCAGAGTCAATTCAACCCAATTCAATCCATGACGTACCATGCTTTGGCACCCCAAAAATCATATCATTAGAACATACAAAATATATTCATGCATAGCATAGCAACAATCTTAAGTCCAAATCCAAAATCCATACATTTTTCCTCAACTGTGAAATCCAGAATACACGTTATGTTTCCAAAATAAAATGGTACAACAGGTAGGCATGACTTACACATTTTCATTACAAATACAGAAATTGCAGGAAAAGGCACAGCATACACCAAGCAGATTATCAGAACACATTGCATTAGTCTTCATGGCTTCAAAAACAATACTCCAAACTCTGAGGCATTTTAGAAACCTTCCCTTCAGACTCTAGATATTGGCCACACTCTCTAGATTCTGAGGCCCCTGGCTTCAGCTCTGCCTTCCAGGCCCACTTGGACAATGACTCCTCTTCCTCAGCTTTAGGTGCACCCTAAGCCCAACTGATTGGCAATTGTGCTCCCACAAAGACAGAAAGCCCTGGCTTCACCCTTTTACAGCCATACCTTCTGAGACAGGCAGCTCAGCGTCTCATCAACCTTGTGTCATCAGCTTCTGCTTCCTATGGCCTCGTGGCCTGGGCCTTAAGCCCACATCTGCCTTGCAGGGGCAAGTATTCCAAAGTTCTGAAGCTCCACTGATTCAAGTGCCCAGAGGTACCCCACTCCAAGTAGCCTCCTGTGCATAGACACTCAGCTCTCTTGTTTGGTGGGTCAGCAAGCCTAGCTCCACCTATTCCAGTGCCCAGAGGCACTGCACTCTGACAGGAAGCCTCCTGTGCAGGCATTCAGCATTCTCACTCCACGGGTCAGCTTCTGGTCCTGCTGCTGCCAATTCACTGCTGCTGCTGCTTTTCTCACCTTCTGCCGCCCTCTCAGGTGCTAGCAGTTCTCTTGGGTTCCTTCTTCCATCCATTCACTGTCTCAAAAAAGCTTCCACATTTTAGGTATCTCTTAGAGCAGTACCCCACTCCTGGTACCAAATTCTGTCTTAGTCACCTGGTACTGCTCTAACAGAAAATACCACAAGTGGAAGGCTTCCTGAAGAGAAAGTTTTATTGTTACAGTCCGGTAAGCCACAAATCCGTTAACAAGTTACAAGTGCATTCAACAAGAGACGTTATCACAGTCTGGTGGGCTGAGTCCAAATTCAAGGAGAGCATCTTGGCACAGAAACCTGGAGTCCAAAGGATGTACTCTGCTCTCGGTGCTGCTTTCTTGGTGGTGCCAGGTCCCCAACTTCCTGTGCTCACTTCTCTCTCTGTATCCCACAGGCTGGTAGCTTGAGTCCTGCCTCACTAACACAACTGCAGTGCATTCTCCATCAACAATATCCCAGAGTCAGGCTTCACAACACGTGGGAGGAATGGCACCATACTGGGGCTCCTAGCAGAGTCAATTCAACACATACACTTTGGGGGGGGCACAATTCAATCCATGACACACGCTCTCTTATGTTTTCCAGCTGAGACCTCCCTGTGGGGTATTTTCATATGCACACTATGTAAATTTCTTACAGCAACATGTAAAAAAAGTTTTCACAGCAATGTGTAGAAGGTGTGTTACCTATTTTAAAATACAGTAAATAGGTAAATTATATAGGGCATTAGAAGGTCAAATCCATTAAAAACTCACTGCCATTGAGTCGATTCCAAGTCACAGTGACCCTACAGGACAAAGAAGAACTGCCCCATAGGGTTTCCAGAAGCTGATGGGCTCTCCCAAATACAAAGGTTGTTTGCTCCCCAGGACATCTGTGCTGGTGTATTCAAACTGTAAACCTTTTGGTTAGCAGCTGAGCAATTAACTACTGTGCCACCAGCATTCTAGTTTGTGGATTTACAAACAGACCTATGGAATAGAGCAGAGATACCAGAGATAAATCCATCTGTAGTTCTCTGTCCGTTAATCAGAGCTTAATGTGTGGGAAAAAGACTATTTTAAAAATCTTCCTGTGACAGTTGGCGGTCTATGTAGGAGAAAACAAAATTAGATCCCACTTTCAATTCCAGATGGAGTCAAGAATCCAATGTGAAAAATTCATACAATAAGATGTAGAACATTTTTTTGATGCTGAAGTAGAGAAGATACTCTTGAAGAAAATCCAAAAAGCCCTAACTGTAAAAGAAATGATTGATCACTTTGATTACATTTGATGGAAAAACTTCTTCGGATGAATACATCATAAACAAAGGTGGAAGGAAAGCTGGTGTTTTCAACTAGTAAAGGATTAGGATCTGGATTATGTAAAAAATTCCTAAATATTCCAAGGGAAATAGAAAATTAGGCAACTGTGTCTAGTAGGCAATTTACAGAACTGGAAACTCTACTGATCCTCAGACTTACTAAAAGATGGCCAGGTTCTCTGGTAATCAAGGAACTGCAAACTTACTTCTTTATTTTTAAGGAGATAAGAGATTTCAACAGCAGAACAGTTTCACAGCTTGCAGTCAGTTAAATTGTCTTCAAAGTAGATCTTGAAATTGGTGTAAATACAGCATAGTTTCTTTTTGCGAAGGAGGGAACTTGGGCTGAGAGATCCAGTAAGTGTACAAAGCCGCGTGAGTCCCAGAGGAAGCTGGTGCACTGCCTGTGCCTTTTTCCTTCTGTGTGGCGAGAAAAGAAGTAGTCATGTTGGCGTGTCACTCACGCAGCAGTATCTGTACGTGACAGACCTGGCCCTTCCGCATCCACATCAGCACTTCCCGATCTCAGTTTAGAACTTTGGTGACACTGAGCTGCCTTTTGGGGACTGGTGATGGCTCTCATGGTTAGTCACTGTTCAAACGCAAACATCACATAAACGGCTACAAGAAGAAAAAACACAGGCATCGCCACTTCCTAGGTGCAAAGTGCACCCCCTGCCTTGTTACAAAAGGACAAATAAAGACCAGGTGCTGACTTCAGCACAGTCTGGTTACCCTGCTCGGTTCAGACCTGGGGGTGAGGAGTGCCACTGTGGGACATTACATCAAGAGCTCAGTCGACACAATAAGAATTCACTTATCACATCCTGAAAAACTGGTTCGACCTGATTTCCCTTGAACTATAAGGAAACGGGCTGTTCATTGCTCATCACAGAAATACCTCAGCTTAAGCTGGGAGGACACAGCCCAGATGTAGACTGCTCTGAGCAGGTTGTTAGGGCCCACAGGTCAGCACAGATGTCCTGGGGAGCAGCAGTGGGAGGAGTCAGGACTGTGGCACCTCCCTCACCTGCACTGCGTCCACATGCAGCAGGAATCGGGGAGCCCTCCCTCTTGTCTAACTTCACCTGCACGGCCCATCCTGGAGCCGTGCGACATCTGCAGCCTTACCTCCTGCTTCATGCGTTTGTGCTGTCCCCGGGATGCCGCTTGTCCCCAGGGCCGAGCATCAGTTCTGGAATCAGGCTACGTGGGTTCAAATCTCAACACTACCTGTTTACAATTGCGTAACCTTGGGCAAGCTCCTAAAGCTACATAAGCCTGACACACAGCGACCGGATGTACAGCCAGATAGGAACACTGGGCGTGGGCTGTTTTCATCAGAGGCAGGGCTCCAGGTCTTTCTTTCTCTTCTTAGGCTGGAAGCTTGGCTGACGTCTGGTCAGCACCCTTATAGACCTGAGCTTCCGCTGACGGGCAGGTGGAGATGGCTCACAAAGTGCACTGGCTGGGAGCTGAACCCAGGACTCCTGCATGGAACTATACTGCGGCCTCCCGCCTCCTCCCTGCTCCCCACCTCTCGTCTTCTCTCTCTCTCTGTCTCTCTCTGTCTCTCTCTCTCTCTCTCTCACACACACACACACACCATCTAATTCAGTGAGTGAGATGAGTTGCAGTAGCACTGTGGCATTTTCCTGGCCCCTACTTCCATTACTTGGGGGGACTTGGGAAGAGAGAGAAAAGTAAAAAAAAATATTAGCAAACAACCTTTGTACTTGGGAGAGCCCTTTGCTGTAAAGTGGACATTTAAAACCCTTTTTCAAAGTTCTGTCATGTCTCAGAACTGAGCAGGTGCGACTAAGGACTGAGCTGTGGACTAAAAGCTCTTTGTGAGGGAACACGGTCACAAATGAGACCGGAATTGTTGGCAGCTATGGGTCTTGTGAACGGTGTGCTGTGAATAGGTTTCTGGGTTTCTCTGGGGTGCCCACCTACCCATGAAATTGCTGGGCCCCTAATGAGTGGTCTTTTGAGGGGGCCACCAAACTGTTTTCTGTGGTGGCTGCACCGTTTCACGGTCCTACCAGCAGCTCGGGAGCTTTTCCCCATCTTTGCCAACACTTGCTGTTAACCATCATTTCTATTAAGTTTTCGTACTTCCTAAGCTCTCTCTTCATTCCTTACATGGACACACCCCGCTCGCGTGGCTCTGCGCTGGAGACCTTTCCCTGGGTGTTTGCCTTGTCCTTTACAGCTGCATGGTCTTTGTAGATGTGTGAACTATGTAACATTTTTTCAGTGTTTACCTTTCTTTGTATTAAACCCAGATGCAGAAAAACCGCACAAAAATGTCCAGCTTAAGGAGCTGTGAGACTATGTGGTTGAGAAGCTGTCATGTTGACAGCTGTCACCCTCTCTCTGGCCGCTGTCCTCGTTTGTGTGGTAACAGCCCCTTGCCTTTCCTTAGTTTGTCACTCATGGGAGCACCCCTAGATACTATAGTCTTGTCCAGTGTTTTTTCTTCCCATATCTTGCTATTTACTCTTTTTTGGCATGGATATACATAAAATTTAAAACCTGTTAATGCAGAGTCAGTTCCAACTCACAGTGACCACATAAGACAGAGTAGAACAGCCCACTGGGGTTTCTGAGGCTGTAATCTTTCTCCCACAGAGTAGCTGCCAGGTTCGAACTGCTGGCCTTCCAGTCGGCAAGTGAACGCTTAACCAGTGCACTGCCGGGGTTCCCGGTGGATGTCCACATGTATAGACACACTTGTACACATGACAGATACTATGTGCCCTTTCCGCCACGTTTATGTGCGCAGTTCAGTCACATTATTCGCATTGGTTGTCTGGGGCAGCCGTACCCGATCTCTGCTTCCTGACTGTCCTCACCCAACAGAGAGACCCCGAGCCCCTTAAGCAATAAGCCAGGCCTGCCCTGGTCAGCACTGATGAAGTCGTGCCTCTGTGCTTCTGCCTGTTCCACGTATTTCCCATCGTTGGGATCACACAGTCTCTGTCTTTTGTGTCCAGTGACTGACTTCCAGACTCCCCATGTACCTTACTTGTCCCAGACCTGAAATCTGCCCTTTCTCCAGGAAGCCCTGGCTTACCGCTCATCACCAGGCCTTATGCTGATGTCTTGTCAGTCATTTGGCTTCTGAGTCTCATTCTCTAGTGGATTACAGAGGCGATACTCATGGACACAGTATTTGCTGAGTTCTAGGAGACTTGGCTGGGCCTGGGGGCTGGTATGAGGTGCTGTGTCAGTCCTGACTTCTTGTCTTAAAGGGCTGTGTGGTGCTGAGCTCTCATACAGGGAAGTGCATACTGCAGGCAGTAGGTGTAATGGGACACCAAGCCTGCAGCTTACTCTCAGCTAGGTCAGAGAGTCACAACAGAGGGCTGTGTGTGTGTGTGTGTGTGTGTGTGTGTGTGTGTGCAGGCAGGCAGATGGAGAGGCTGGACAGAAGAGGGAGAAGACGTGGAGTAAAAGTTATGAAACTGTAACAGCTGGGACTCTAGTTGAGGCGACATAAGAGGCTTTTGCTCAGTTCCTACAACTTTTTGTATGTTAGAAATTATTTCACAATGAATTATTTTTTAATGTGACCAAAAAATAAAGCTTCAAATTGGCATAATTAGTCTTTTGCTAAGAATGTCTTCTGCACCTCATACTGGTGAGTGGAGTCTGGGCTCTTAAAAGCTAGCAAGCTACCATCTGAGGTACACCAAATGGTCCCAACTCATCTGGAACAGATGATCACCAAGAACAACCAAAGACATGAGGAAAAACATCCCAGGAGACAGAAGGACCCGTATGAATGGGAGACTGTGTCAACATGAGACCAGAAGAACCAGATGGTACCCGGCCACCACCAAAGTCTGCCATGATGGGGGACACAATTTGCAACCCCTGAGGCAACATGAGAAAAAGAAGTGTGCGGTTCAAGAACTGTACTAAAAGACCAGAATTGATGGTCCAACAGCCTAGGGGGTCCCCTGGTAACATGGCCCCTAGACCTGCTGCTGGCCCTCACTGGGAACTAGTACTAAGGTCAACTGTTCAGACAAGAATAGGCTGGACTCAGGGACAAAATGTGTGTACTTCACGGTTTCAAGGCTTTATACATTTCTAAGAGGCTGTCCTACTGGTTTCTTTCTAGATGGGAGAGAAGAGGGTGGGCAGGAGGGGACAAGTGCTTGTTAAGAGGATACTGGGAAGTACTGAGCGAAGAGGATGAATGTGCTGTCACTGGGTGAGGAGGGGGACCACATTATCACTCAGGCAAGAAGAGCCACTTCCTTTGGACCCACGATCCCTGTGCTGAGAAGCAGCTAGATGAGGGAAGATCAATGACAAGGACCTTCCTCCATGCACATGGAAGGAGACAGCCTTCCCCTGGAGCCAGCACCCTGAATTCGGACATCTAGCCTCCTAAACTGTGAGAGAATACATTTCTCTTTTTTGAAGCCATCCAGCTGTGATATTTCTGTTGTGTGGTAGCACTAGATGACCAAGGGAAACCCGGGTGGTGTAGTGGTTAAGAGCTAAGGCTCCTACCAAAGGTGGGTAGTTTAAGTCCACCAGGTGGTTCTAATCTGTTCTGTAGGGTTGCTATGAGTGGGAATTGATAGGACAGCAAGGGTTTAGGTAATGAGGACGCTCCCCTTCAGAGTCAGCCTGGAGACATTAGGTGAGGAGCCAGATTATGGTCTGTTGCAAGTGGTTGACATTTCTTGCAGGACACAATTTAAAACCAGGAAGGCGCAGGTCCCTCACAGAGACAAATATTTATCCTACTCGACTGTGTGCCAGGTTCTGTCCTCGGCACTGATGTGTTATTTTTATAAGTTCTACATCCAGTTTATGAATAATATCGACAGAGAGAAGTTTAAATCAATAAAAAATTATTCACCGCTGCTGATAATTACCAGTATTGTGTTTTCAGTATTTGTTTCTGGGTTATTTTTATCAACTTACAATAGCTACTTTAGAAATTCACAGTCTGTATCCTTTTGTTTTGAGTTAACAGCACGTAGTGGGAGTTTTCCCGGTCACCGTTTTTTCTTTTTAATTTTTAAATTGCTCCCTGGTGTTGGCATGGGTGAGTGGACCACCCCCGTCTGAATGTTGACGGACGTTTAGACCGTCTTCATTTTTCCCCCACTGCCATAAATAGTGCTGCAATGAAATGTCCGTACAGGTAAAGCTTTGCATACAGTTCCAGGTACTTTGTTAAGATAAAAATCGTACTGTTGGAATGTTGGGGTCCAAGCACATGGCTGAGTTGAAGGCCATATATACATGCAGCTAAGTTCGCCGGCTGAAGCGTCTTCTGGTCTCCGCTTCCTCCCTGTTGGGAGCTTCCTTCTCTGACATGAGTGTCACCTGAGGAGCAGTAAGGATTTGGGAGCCAGCGGGAGTGTACTGGGGGCTCTCTGCTCCTGCAGAGAGTCGGCAAGGGACTAGGCCTGGATTTCGTCCTGACTCACAGTTTTCTAACACCAGGACCCCTCGGAACCCCCCTCAGGATCTGCTGCTCCCTGGAATGTGACTTATGTGGAATGGGGGTGTTGGAAGGAAGGTTGGAGGTATAGCTGGTGGGTCGAGGGGTCAGACGTGCAGATGACTGGGATCTGAGGTTTGGATGAGTGATTAGAAGCGGTCCGTATGTGTTCTTGTTTTGTGAGAGGAAGGTAATTTATTTGTTGATGGAAGTACATCAGCAAAACCTGAGGGTATTTAAAAGTTTCTCCATCACCTGTGTGTCTGGAAGTAAACGCTCCCCATTTCTCAGGAATATCCTAATTTCCAGCAGTTACAAGGAGGCTGTTTTGTGGAGGAGTCCTTGAGTGGGACGCTTGTTGAACACACTCAGTTTTCAGCCAAAAAGTTTGAGGCCTGAGTCCCCCAAAGTTGCCTCAGAAGGAAATCCCAGCAGCTGGCTTCGGGAAATCCCCGCAGCTGGCTTCGGGAAACCCAGCCGCGGAGCATTCTGCAGGCGGTTCCACTCTGACACCCGCGGGGTCACCACCAGCCGGAGCTGGCTTCCCCTTTACAGCTGAGGAAACTGAGCTTCTCAGACCCCCGAGTCTGATGACTGGCCCGCATGGAACGTGTTTGTGCTGACTCCAATCCGGTGTCGTACTGGCTTGGGGCAGACACTTCTCTTAGAGGCTCAAGCAGCGCTGTCCCAGAAAGGCTGAATCAGGAAGTATTTCCCGAAGAGGAGCACATGACACTTCTGTGTCTCGCTTTTCAAGGATGCACACCATGTAGATTCCCATGGTGGCCCCGGCCCTCAACCCAGTAATCCTGTGTCTTTTCAGAGACAGAAAAAGACTTCTCAGAATTTCTAAAGTAAATGCTTAGAGAAAAGGGAGGAGAAGTCGCTTCCTTATTGTTAATTTTCATTCGCCCTTTCCAAAAATCAGCCAGTATGTAATCTGGGGCTCGGTCCAGTCAACACCTGGGACCACCATGCGTCGGGATCAGCTTAGTAGTCAGCCATCTGGTTTCATTTGCCTTGAAAGAGTGCCTTGTGTGATACTGTAACTCGTACGTGCCCGTTCGGGAAGTTCAGGAAAACATGGAATCAAGAACAAAGGAGAAAATTAAAGTCACTCAGAGGCCACTCTGATCACTGCTTTGCTGATTCCCAGACCTTCCAGCATCTGAACAGTGAACACACACCAGCACCTCCTGACCTCGGATGGCTGTGAGGGGACACTCGAGCTGGGTGCTGTGCCCTGTCTCCATGGCAGGGATGGTGCTGTATCAGCCTCTGTCAGGAGTTTTTCAGATTGTTTGCAGAAGCATGAATATCCCCAGAAAAATGACATTGGGCAGCCAGAAGACAGGGAACATCAGTGCTGTCCCAGCTGATGGCTGTGAAGGTGCTCCTCTGATTTTGACACAACCAGACTGAACCCCTAATACAAGGCACTTGTCCTCATGAAGAATAATTAGGGAAATGCTGCAGTCAGGCCAGGCCTGGAATGAGGAGTAGGCAGCCTTGGGGTCAACACTCAGGGGAAGAACGTACTGGGGGGTGAGGGAAGCGGAGAGGCGTGGCGAGGTGTGTCTACCCAGTGACCCCGCTCCAGCACAGAGCGGCTTAGGGGGTGAGTTTAATGGCTTTATTTTTAGCGGCTGTTCTAACCCTCTCTGTAATTGAGAGCAAGGTCATGCTGCACTGAGTCCTTGTCTCTTCTCTGCTAATCACCTTACTGCTCTGAGGGCTCTGGTTTCTGTCAGAGATCTCCCTCGTAGAATTCAGGTGGGCACTCAGGACACTCTAGTAGCGAAAAAGGGGAAGTAACAATCCAAAGAGTCTTTCAGCCAGAATAGAATGATACTTGCTTAAAAAGAAAAAAACAAAGAGCAAACTGTTCAAAGATGCAACATGTGGGTGCAAAACAAGACCATGGAAAGGAAGACTTCTTTAGTTCCTGGCGTTTGGTAACCGCACTGATGTCGGTTCGTTTATGTCCACAATGCTTCATTAAAAATCCTTCACTGTACATTTACTCTTTGAAATCAGTAATATGGCTTTGATGTCACCATTTACAGTGATTCTGTTTAACCACAGTGTTAACTGATAGTCCTCCACCAAGACAGATAACCAAGAATGGACAGACTGTGTTTGGTACATGGCTTCAATTTCTTATTTTGTTACATAGATTGCTTACTGAATTTTTGTTGTAAACCTCCACTTTTATTTTGACTTTTCAACTGGTTTTCAGATAAGACTGGTGGGGAGGTTCTTGGGAAAGTGTAGAGATGACACTATGTTGTTGTCAGGGGCCATTGAGTTGGTTCCGACGTGTAGCGCCTGTGTGACAGAGTGGACCCTGCCCCTTGGGGTCTTCTAGCTGTCATCTGTTGTCAGTACACGCACGTACACTCACATACCATTGACCTGTAGCACCCCCTGTGACAGAGGACACGTGTCCCCTGGGGCTTTCCGGCTGTCGTTTTTCAGGGGGCAGGTTACCCAGTCTCTTCTCAAAATGCCTGTGGTTGCGTTCCAAACACCGATCTTTTATGTAACAGCTGAGTGCTTAACTGCTGCGCCACCGGGGCTCCCCACTTAATGAATTTTTATAGCACAAATTAAAATAGTAAAATTTGTCAGTACGTCACATTCACAACTTCTGATGCCCCTCCGTGCAGCCCCCCTGGGAAGCGGCAGTTCTCCAGTCCTCCCCTCCTCTGTCCCCTTTCCGCACCAATGGGCACCTTCCAGCCTCCTACTCAGACTTTCTGCAGGGCTTTTCCCTCTTTCTTACTCTTGTTATAATTTTTACTTCCACTTTTTCTCATTTTTGGTTATGAAGATGCCTGCAGTCAGTGGGAACAGCACAGACACAAGTGAAGTCAGAGGTACAGGTTGCTCGCCCCCCACCAGTGTCCCCAAATCACCAATTACTGTCAAACAGTTTGGCTGCCTTCTAGCCTCTTTATAAACACACATGTCCAGACGACCCCCAGGGGGGTCAGCACATCTGTGGCTGCAGAACCCTCCCGTTCAAGGTCGTGCAGCAGATTAGACGCCGAGTGACCTGATTCAGTTCCGGAGATCCAACTAGCAAGTTCGGTCTCCTGATGGGTAGCCAACTGGGACCCCCCGCACACGAGGAGGCATCCCTTTTAGTATCAAATGATGGAAAAATTTATTAAGTAAAAGGACGTTCCAGAGAGGGAACAGGTCAGTCTCCATGAGTGGAAAAAGACCCCACAGAGATTTTGGGGGTGCTTTTTGCAGGCAAAAGCAGGAGTGATCTCATAAATGTGGAGGAAATGTTCTATTTGCATCACGAACTGCTAGGGAAAGCTGCTGATACGTGGCCCATCAGGTTCCCCTGGCACCCTTATCAATGCTGTGTGTGCCCCACAGTGCAAACCAGGACCTTTGTCATCCCTATAAAATGTTAGATTCTGGAGTAAAATATGTTAGTATGTGGTGGCAGAGAGCAGACTCCCTAGCAAACACTGACACTCTCTCTCTGACAGACATTTTAATCACCAGTCACGTGATTAGAAATCTGTGTTTAGGCCCATTTTTAAATTTGATTTACTTTTTTTTTACTTCAAATAGCACTAGTAATTGAAGGAGTCTGCAACTTATGCCCACATGTTGAGTCCCAGTTTTCCCCTCGGCCTGTGTGCTCACTGCCGGGGGCAGGATGAAGAAGCGGGGTGCAGTCCCCAAGGTGGGCCAAGCAGAACTGCCCTGAGGCCGCTGCCCCTTCCTGACGTTTCCTCATCTCTTTGCGGTTAGGTTCTCATGATTTATAATGCGGAGATAGCATCACCTGCACTTTGAAAGGGCCAGTTATCCAGCATTCCATGGTTATCCAGCAGGTAACTGGGTTTGCCTGCGCATGCGAACCCCACGTCCTAAGTCCAAGGCTCAGAGGTCTCCTTGACCTCTCGTGCCCTCTTGCCCGTAGAAACCCAGCACGCCTTTCTAGCCCAAGTGGATGCCACTGCAGACGGACAGCCAGAGCTGTTGTTCCCTGGAGGTCACGTCACCCGGTCCTTCTCTGTCCAGCCTCGGGACTGCCCTGCTCCGCTCTCCACGTAGCCGACAGAACTGTTGGTGGCTCCAGGGCCATCAGTGTTAAGTAAGCAGCTGAGATTAGGGTGGATGAGCTCTTCGCTGCCCTGCGGATGAAACGCAAACGCGGCTGACACCTGCAGGTGGACCCCGCCGGGCGGCCGCGCGCGGTCCCGGGGCGCCCCCTGGCGGCCGCCCCGGGAAGCCCGCCCTGTCCCCGCGTCCCCGGTCCCTTCTGAAAAGGAGCCACGCGGCTCACCTCGTTGGAGCAGGCTCCAAGGGGGGTGAGGGGCGGTGTTGTCACTGGGCATCTGGGCTTGTTCTCTGCGGTAAATTCCTGACGTTTCTTGTCTCCTCTGAAAGACTACTACAGCCCTGCGATGCTGGGTCTGAAAACGGACCAGGAAGTGCTCGGGGAGCTGGTGAGAAGGAAGATGCCCGCCGTGGCGGCGCTGATGGAGGGCCACGGCGTCCTGTGGACCCTGGTGGTGTCCCGCTGGTTCCTCTGCTTGTTCATCGACGTCCTGCCCGTAGAGGTGAGAGCGCAGGCGTGTCCCTGCTCAGACTCGGGAGACTTTGCGACAGGGCTCGTCTCAGATCCGCCCCGGGTGAGGAGGCGAGGGAGGTCCCGTGAGACTCAGATCCCCTCTAAGTGACTGGGTGGTTTTCTGTTTCACATTTCTTTTTCTACAGACGGTGCTTCGAATTTGGGATTGCTTATTCAATGAAGGCTCAAAAGTGATCTTCCGTGTGGCCTTAACCTTAATTAAACAACATCAGGCTTTAATTTTGGAAGCCACCAGTTTTGCAGACATTTGTGATAAGTTTAAGCAGATTACGAAAGGGGATTTTGTGACAGAGTGTCACACATTTATGCAGGTGAGTGTTTTCTTTCTGCCTTGAGTACAAAGAAGGGGAAAAGGCTGTGGTATCCGAGACACTTAGAAGCCAAACCAGGCTTCACTTAGCTACACTCACATTTGCCTGGCAGGTGAGGGTACTGAAGGTGGTCCCAGGTGAAGCAAACAGCCAGCCACAGGGCTGGAGGTTTGAGGCCACCCAGAGGTGCCTTGGAAGAAAGGCCTGGTGATCTGCTTCTGCAAACTCTGCCACTGCAAGTCCACGGAGCAGTGTGGTCCGACCCAGGGTGGTCTGGGGTAGGCGGCAGCCGGCCTAGCGGCTGCTAGAGGACCCTGCTTCTCGTACCTGCATCTCGCTGGGCAGCTGTTGCTTCAGGCCTTGGCCTGAGCTGAGCTGCAGGTTCCCGCTACGCCCTGTGGCTGTTCACCCCATCCTCTAAGAGGGGCTGTGTCCTCTGGGAGGGACTGCAGCCCTCCCAGCCTTGTTCTCTCAGAGCCCTGGAGACAGATGACAAATTTCTGAGTCCTTGCTAGAGTTCCTGGGGCTACTGTCACAGGAGTCTCAAACCAGAGTGACCTGCTCGGAGGCTGCCTCTTGTCTCAGTCCCCACTGCACCCCCCTGAACGCTGTTGGGCCAGTTCAGGAGGTGAGATCAAGAGCTGAGAGCACAGACTCTGCAGGAGCTTTGCTCTCGAAAGGCTTAGGGTAGAGGGAAGGCTTCCATCGATGACATCAGTTCGTGCTGTAGCTTCTCGCTGGAGTCTGGTGGTGCAGAGCCCAACAGCTCGGCTTCTAGCTGGATGGCTCGAGGCTGGAGCTCACCTGGAGGTGCCTGGGAAGATGGTGACCTGCTTCCAAAAGCAGCCACTGACAGCTGCGTGGGGCACACGCAGGCTCGCACCGAGTTTGTCTCTCGTGGGTTGCGAGAGTCTGCCGTGTCAGCCGGTCAGAGACACAGGGCCTTTGCCGCAGGTGCTGTCTCTAGTGTCCTCCTCTGGCTCCTCGCGGAAGTGCTGCCTGGGGGTCCGGTCTGGGCGGGCTTCCCTGGGTGCCCTGTCTGTGTCAGTCCTTCTCCTCCCTGAGCCCTGCCTGCTTCCTTCTGAGCACTCATGGAACGTACTTGTCTGTCACGGACACCCTGGTAGTGTACTCATTACGTGCTACAGCTGCTGACCAAAAGGTCAGCAGTTCAAATCTGCCAGGCGCTCCTTGGACACCCTGTGGGGCAGTTCTTCTCGGTCTGTAGGATTGTTACGAGTCAGCATCGACTCGATGGCACTGGGTTCGGCTTTTGGTTCTCAGTCCCTGGGTGCTGACAGACGGCAGTTCAGACCCTCCCAGAGCGGCCTCAGCAGACAGGCCTGGCTTCCGAAGGCCTTGAAACCCTGCTCCGTTCTGTGCGCAGAGGGCGCCCGTGAACTGGGATTGATTACACGGGTGGTTTGGGTTATTGCCCGCTCTGCCTGGAAGGCCCGCTCCCTGAGGGGGACTTCCTTGTGGAGTGGTGCTCAGTGTTCCTCAAGGACTCAGCACTCAGCTGGGGCCGTGGAGAGGCAGACTTTAAGTGGGCGGTGAGGAGAGGGTGTGGGGCCCGTGCGCCAAGTACAACGCTGAGCTCACTTTGGAAAAGTCCGACTGAGTGACGGAGCCGAGGGAAGTTCACCTCGAATGCACAGCCCATCCTTTCTTTTTACCTTTTTATTTTGAAATACTTACCAGGTTTGAAGGAGGTGGCAGAAATGGCACCTAGAGGCCCCATGCACCCTCTGCCAGCTTCCCCCCACTGCTACCGAGTCAGCCGGGTCCTTCAGGTGCCGAGGGCGCTTCTCCCTGCAGTGACGCCCAGGCCCCCTTCACTGGCCGGGCAGCTTCAGGATGGAGAGCAGCCAAAGCTCCGCGAGAAGCGAGGAGAAGGCTTCCTGGTGTCTGGGGCCCTGAGGAGCAAAGGTCAACAGCCAGGGCTGCTCACCCGGAGCCTGCCTGCTCAGGCTTCCCAGCCACTCCTGGGAAGTGGTGCGGGGCACTTCCGTGCTGTCCTGTAGGGTCACAGTGAGGTGGCTCGGTGTCCACAAGGGTCTCGGTTTTTTCCTGGTACTCATGACTGTCTTCCTTCATAAAGGTCGCTCTGCCAGAGAGCACAGGCCTAGGCTCCCTCAGAGGGGCGGGAGGGCCGACAGACGGAAACCTGACCTTGCCTCCTCCAGGGCTGCTCTGGAATGTGGAACCAGAGCTAACGTGGGGAGACTCCGGGGGCAGTGAGCGCCGGATCCATTTGGGGGTGCATCCTCGGTGGGTGACCACCTGTCACCTCACGGGAAGGGCACTTGGCAGTCACCAAAGATTGCGGCCCAGCCCCTCCTGCAGGCTGGGTGGTGCTCACCCATGTTCTGGCTTGTTCCGAGGAGTGCTTCCCAGCCAGTGGTTTCAGCACCTAGGTGACTGTGATGACTGATGACAATGTCTAATGTAAATCTGTAAGTAATGAGATGGCAAATAGATCATGATTCGTGGGGGGTTGTAACGTAAAGCTAGAACTAATCCCCAGTGACAGAAGGACTCACCCTGAAGGTGGAAGCCTTCAAGCAGAGGCTGATGGGAGGTAACAGAGGGGCTTCAAGCAGCAGGTGCCTGGGAGCATGGGTGCCGAATTCAGATAGAATCAGCGCGCCACTGAGCCGTGACTCCCGGCAGGTCTGACAGCCCCTGTGCCTCCAGCTCCACTGATTAAATGGATAATTGCAGTTTACCTTCCTAGTGTTTGGTTCCAGTTGGCGTTGTTTATATCGGGAGTTCAGCAGAGTCCCTAGTGAACAGCAAGGACACAGAACACATTAGACTGTGAAGCGCAGCTGGCAGCCAGGCAGCTGTCCTCACTAGAGCAGATTTCAGGAGGTGGGGACAGCTGGACTGAAAAAGAGCTCTTAGAGGTGCAGTGGGGCCAAGGCACAGACGGGAGTGACCTTAGAAAAGGCTCGCCTATCCAATTTCAGATGGCTTGGAGCTGGACAGGAGCACGGACTCACTGCGTATCAGAACCAAGCCCAAGAAGGACTGAATAAGATAAAATTTAACAGATAAGTATCAAGTCCTGGCCCCTTGATCTGTTCCAGTATAATCTGTGTGGCAGATAACACAGCGCTTGTTTGAAACAACTAAAAATAAGGGCTTTTGTCGTTAGTTAAGCTCAGTGTGGCTTACTGGTAGGACTTGATCAGAACCTCAGCAGAGACCATGGCTGAAAATCCGCCACAGAAGCAGCAGTCAAGAAATCGAAAGACCAGTTGCACTGGGGAACTCAGACCTCTTTGAAGTGTTAAAAAGCAAAGATACCACTCGGAGGACTCCGGTGCACCTGACTCACGCCCTGACACCCTCAGTCACCTTGTTTGCACACAAACGCCAGACAAGGCATACCTGAAGACCAAAGAAGAACTGACGCCTTTGAATTATGGTGCTGGCTGAGGATGGTGAATCGTCTGTGAGCTGCCAAAAGAGCAAACCAATGTGTCTTGGAGTAAGTGCAGCCAGAAGGCTCCTTAGAAGCAACAGTGGCAAGACTGCTACTGTCTGTTAAAGCCTGTGTGTGGTATTTCTGATGTAGCAGCACCGAGTGACTCCTTCAGTACAGACCAACAGCCCTGGAAGCCCTGCGTCCACGCTACTGTGTCCTGTAGGGTCACTGTGAGTTGGGGACAGCTCAGTGACGGTGGGTTAGATGACCAAGAAGAAATACAGCGTCTTTGGGCTCCTTCCTACAGAAATGTGGCACGCAGCGCCTGTTCTGCATTTATCACTAGCTGCATAGTTTGGAGGCGATTCCCTATCAACGTGCAGTCTGCATTCTGTGGCTGCTGAGCTCCCCCAGTACGGACGCACCGTCGTCGTTTCTTCCTGTTCCGTTCTCAGGCACGTTTGTTTCCAGTCTTCTTGCACAGGTGATGCTATAGCATGTAACACAGCACACGCATCACTTTGCATGAATGTGATGAGGTCTCTGGGAGAAATTTCCAGAAGAGGACTATGGTAAGCTGCCATCCACAGAGGTGGTATGAGTCTGCATGCCCCCCCCCCATGGTGTAGGAGATGCCTGATTACCACACTCTAAATCGATACTGTGAGCCAACTGTTATTTTTGCCCATCAGGTGAATGAAAAATGATACCATGGTGTGGTTTATTTGCACTGTTTTAATGTATAGGGTTGAACATTTTTGCATATTTAAGATTCAGTCATATTTCTTTCTGAATCATTTGCTTGTGTCAGAGAGCTCCTTCTGGGCTGAGGGTGGGTGGTCCCTGAACTCTGATATCAAATATAACAACACCCTCGTCGGCACTTGGCTTGGCTTTGTTTACCACTGCTAACCACAAGGTCGGCAATTCATATCCACCAGGCGCTCCTTGAATACTCTAGAGGGCAGCTCTACTCTGGCCTCTAGGGTCACCATGAGTCGGATCCGACTTGATGGCACTTGGCTTGGCTTGTGTATGTGTATTTTTCTGTACAGATGGATCCACGTGTTTCTTCAGATTTGCTTATGCCATCTTCCTTTTTGATAAAACCTGAAAACTTCACATCCCTGGCCCATCCTCGACGTGCTTATCATCTTTAACTTCAGCAAGGAGTTATCTTCTGACTCTTCCTTCCAAAACACTCTTGGCTGGAAGGTATACATTCCCTGTGTCTCTTCCTTAACAAGAAAATTCAGTAGCACTGTTTTGTGCATGTTGTTGTAATTATTAGCTTAATATCTATCACTGAATTTTAATTTTATTGAACATTCTCTTTCAAAAAGTCACTCTTCAGAAAGGTTATCAGAATGCAGAAACATCTGCCTCCTAACCCACCACCCTGTCACAGACATGAGGAGAGACAGGTCTCTGTGGGAAGAGCAGGGATGTCCAGGAATGTCACTGGCTGGTATCACTCATACATCCGTAGTGTCCTGGGAGACAGCTCAGGTTGGAGTTCTTCTGGAGCAGAGGTTTGTCAGTCTGGCAAAGAGCTGGGACAGACACATGCTTATGCTTCAGGACACTGGAGCATTTGGGGGAGGCAGCAGCGCCTATCTAGAATGTTTTACAGAAAAAAAAATCTTACCAAATCCTTCAGACCCTCAGAACTGGACATCCAACAGTAATTAATGAAGTCAGCCCACAAATTGCATTTGTCTAGTATGCAAACATAAGAATTCCTGTGAATGTGGAATACTTACTGGTGTATATTCTGCTGTGTATATTCTCAACAAAATAATCAGAAGAATATCCATGAAGATACAAACTGTAATGTGCAGCAAACTACAGTGCCAATAAAAATGACTATCTGGAGGACTTTAATCCAGATGCTGAATTCCCAAGAGGCTGTACATAAGGGTACTGGGTTTAGTTCAGCTTCTAGTTGGCTTACATGTGGCTTCTAAGAGTAAGTTGATGGACGGAAGAGTAAGGCGATGAATGGAAGGACTGAAAGACAGATGGATAGACAGATGATAGATTCATTTGGCAGGTGGCACTCCCCCAGATGTTGCAAAAGTGGAGCTCAGCAGGCATTTCTGAGATTCAGGCACTCGTCCCGCAGAGCCATGGGTGGACCTCCCTGGGGAAGTGCCCACTCTGTGCCTCTGCTATGGCTGACGGGACAGGGCAGGCCTTTATGCCACCACAGCCTCTCTCCTGGGACGGTCACCTCAGGCACATGGCTAGAAGAAAGCTTTCTGGACCACCATACACTGCCTGCTTTGGCCAAACTAATCCTCAAACCCTTCAAAGAACCTAAATCTATTACTGTGGATTCCAACTCATCCTCACCCTGGAGGGTTTTCAAGGCTGTGATCTTGACATAAGCTGACTGCCACACCATCCTCTTGCTGAGTTCCAGCCCCTGCCCTTAGGTCCGCAGCTGAGTGCTTCAGTACTGTACCACCGGAGAACCTGCCTTGAAACCAGCAGTGAAAACTAAGCTTTGATCACTAAGAGGTGTCCGTTTGTGCTGGCCTGGCTTCCCATTAATTGGCTCTTTGGGAGAGGGTGGTCATTCTATTTCGCGTGGAGTCTGTTGTAAGTATTAGCCGGGTGGGTCATCTTATTACAGTACCATCCTTTGGTTAAAAAGACTGAAGGTAAACAACTGCCTTTTTATTATTATTATTATGACTGAGTAAAAATGTACGTTCCTGTGTAAATTCACATGCCCACCTATATGCAGCTTCCACTGCTCTCCCTGCCCGGTGACAGCACACTGTTCCTCTGTGCTCTATACATGTCTCATCCTCCCAACAGTCTCCTTTCCCCTCCTCTCCACCCACTCTCCTTCCTCCAGCCAGAGGTCAGCAGGATGATATCCTATAGGTGCATAGAACCATAAAGTGAATCCAGTATATGGTCACACTGCATTGCCAAGTCCAATCCATTTGTGTCCGAAGAGTGGACCTTCATTATGATTTATGGGCAAGGGCAGCATCAGGGCCAGGGGCCATGCTCCCAGGGGAACCCTGAAACTGCTGGACCATCAATTGAAGTGTTTTAGTGGAGATCTCAGGATGCACCTGTTTTCATTCTTGTGTTGCCAGTGAGACTCAACTTAGCGAGCTCCATCGCAGCTATCACTGGTGGCAGCCGGGCACCATCTGGTTCTTCCAGTCCCAAGTTGATGTAGGCACCCACTCATGTGGGTCTCTCTATCTTCTGGGTTGTCTTTATCCCATGTCAGTTTGGTCCTCAGTGAGCATCCGTTCCTGCTGAGTTGGGACCATTTGCTGTGCCCTCGGATGGCAGCTTGGCAGCTTTTAAGACCCCAGACGCCACTCACCAATGTGGGGTGCAGAGAGCCCTCTTAGCAAAACACTAGTTGTGCCAATTGGCCTCGATTTCACCTAAGAGCATGGTCCCCCACCCCCTGCCCTCTACCCCAGTTACTCTGTCCTTGCAATATTGGGTTAAGATGGAAGGAGTATGCAAGTTATGCTGAAGTTCACTTAATATTGTTCTTGTTTCTAATGTGTGCTGTCACTGATTTCACTCAACTAGATTTCTAGCAACTATCGAATCTAAGCCCTCCCCCTTCACCCTCCCTCCCTCCCCTCCCTTGTAGCTGTCAAAGTCTTTTCTTCTATACACAAGTCTGTTTTTGAGATCTTATTGTAGAGGTCTCATACAGTATTTGGCCTTTTGTTGCTGACTACTTTCACTCAACATAATGTCTTCCAATTGAAACCAGGTTAGGAGATGTTTCCTGGAATCATCATTATTCTTTATCATTGCGTACAGCTCCACTGAGTATATGTACCATAGTTTACCTATCCATTCCTCTGTTGTTGGGCATCTGGGTTGATTCCATCTTTTTGTTATCATGGACTGTGCTGAGATAAACATTTGTGTGCATGTGTCTGTTGTTGTGAATGGCCTTGATTTCTGTAGGATGTATTTGAAGAAGTGGAATTACTGGGTCAAATGGTATATCTATATCCATTTGTTTTTAAGGAAGCACCAGATTGCTTTCCAGAGGCTGGACCATTTTGCAACCCCACCAACAGTGTAGGAGAGTTCCACTTTCTCCACAGCCTCTGCAGTATTTGTTGTTTTCTGGTTTTTGGATCATGGACAACGTTATTGGTGTGAGATGCTATCTCAGTGTAGTCTTGATTTGAATTTTTTTAATAACTAAAGATCGTAAACATGATTGCCCGTGTTTTTTGGCTGCCTGAATCTCGTCTTTAGAGAAATGTCTGTCCATCTCCTTGTCCATCACTTAACTGGATGATTTATCTTCTTCTTACTCATATTTTGTAGTATCTTATAGATTATGGAGATCAGGCGTCTGTCTGACCTAGAGTTGCCAAATATTTTTTCCCATTTTGTAGGTGGCCTTTTAATTCTATTAATAAAGTCTTTGGATGAGCAAAAATGTTTGATTCTTAATAGTTCCCATTTATCTATTTTCTCTTCTGTTCACTGTGGTTTGACAGATTTTGAAGTTTGTCTACATTGTGTATTAAAACTTCCATTGTTGGATCCTACTCGACGGCACTTGGCTTGGCTGGCTTGTTGTTCCTACCTTTTCTTGCATGAGCTTTATCGCTTTAGGTTTGATGTTTAGGTCTTTTATCCAGTTGGAGTTGGTTTTTGCATAAGGTGTAAGATATGGATCTTGTTTCAATTTATTGCAGATGGATATCCAATTTTGCCAGCACCATGTGTTGAAGATGCTTTTTTTACTCCAGTTGAATGTCTTAGGGCCTTTGTCGTATATCAACTGTTCAGAGGCAGATAGTGTCATCTCTGGGGTCTCAATTCTGTTCCATTGATCAATCTGTCTGTTTTTGTACCACTACCAGGCTGTTTGGACCACTATGGCAGTGCAGCATGTTCTAAGGTCAGGTAAGGAGAGGCCTCCCAGTGTGTTCTTCTTCTTTAGTAGTACCTTACTTATCCGGGGCTTCTTCCCTTTCCAAACAAATTTGGTGATTTGTTTCTCCATTTCATTAAAAAATGATGCTGGGACTTGTATTGGGATTGCATTCTATAAGTAGATTGCTTTGGGTAAAATAGACATTTTCACAATGTTAAGTCTTCCTATCCATGAGCAGAGTAGGTTTCTCCATTTATCTAAGTCTCTCTCAGTTTCTTGTAATAAGAGCTTGTAGTTCTCTTTGTAAAGGTCTGTTATTTCTCTGATTATATTAATTCCTAGGTACTTTATCTTCTTAGGGGCTCTAGTAAATGGTATTGATTTGATGATTTCTTCATTAACAGTCTCATTGTTGGTATAAAGGAATCCTACTGATTTACTTATGTTTATTTTGTATTCTGAGACTTTGCTGAACTCTTCTATCAGTTTGAGTAGTTATAGATTCTTTGGGATTGTCCGCATATACAATCATATCATCTGCAAACAGGGAAATTTTGACTTCTTTGCTGATGCAGATGCCCTTTATTTGTTGGTCTTGTCTAATAGCTCTGGCTAGAACTTCTAATACAATGTTGAATAGCAGAGGTGAGAGTGGGCATCCTTGTCTAGTTCCTGTTCTCAAGGGAAAGTCTTTCAGTCTGTCTCCATTCAGGATGATGTAGGCAATTGACTTTGTATAAATGGCCCTTATTGCATTGAGGAATTTTCCATCTATGCCTGTTTTGGTTAAGAGTTTTTAGCCTGAATCGGTGTTAGACTTTATCAAATGCCTTTTCTGCATCAGTGGACAAAATCAGGTGATTGTCTTTTGTGTTATTTATGTGGTTAATCACATTGTTTTTCTGATGTTGAACCAGACTTGCATCCCTGGTATGAATCCAACTTGGTCATGATGGATTACTTTTTGGATATGTTGTCGTATTCTATTGGCAAGAACTTTGTTGAAGATTTTTGCATCTAGATTCATGAGTGATATCGGTCTGTAGTTTTCCTTTTTTGTTGGGTCTTTCCCTGGCTTTGGTATCAGGGTTATGCTCACTTCATAGAATGAGTTTGGGAGTATTCCATCCCTTTTTATGCTGTGAAATAGTCTCAGTAGTATTGGAGAGAACTCTTCTCTAAAAGCTTGGTAGAATTCTGCAGTGAAGCCATCTGGGCCCGGACTTCTTTTGGTTGGCAGTGTTTTGATGACATTTTCAATCTCTTCCTTTGTGATGGGTTTATTAAGTTGTTCTGCTTAACATTGTGATAATTTGGGTAGGTGGTATGAATCAAGAATTGGTCCATTTTCTCTAGGTTTTCAAATTTGTTAGAGTACAGTCTTTCATAGTATTCTGTTACGATATTTTTGATTTCTGTTGGATCTGTGGTGACCACTCTTCTCTCATTTCTAATTTGGGTTATTTGTTTCCTTTCCTGCTTTTCTTTAGTAAGTTTAGCCAGTGGTTTGTCAATTTTGTTGATCTTTTCAAAAAACCAGCTTTTAGTCTTTTAAATTTTTTCAGTTGTTTTTCTATTCTCTATTTAGCTCTGTTCTAATCTTTATTATCTGGTTTCTTCTGGTGCCTGAGGGGTTCTTCTGTTCTTCTCTTTCTACTTGTTCAAGCTGTAGGATTAGTTTCTTGATTTGGTTTCTTTCTTCCTTCCAGATGTGTGCATTTATGGAGATAAACAGACCTCTGAGCACTGGTTTGGCTGTATCCCATAATTCTGGTAGGAATTGGAATCCATGAATTTCTTTTTCATCCTTGATTTCTTATATAACCCATGGTTTTTTGAGCAAGATGGTGTTCAGTTTCCAATAGTTCCACTTTCTATGTTTTTTCTGCTATTGATTTCAACTTTTATGGCTTTATGATCTGAGAAGATGCTTTGCAGTAATTCAATGGTAAGGATTTTGTTGAGAATTGCGTTATGTCCTAACACATGGTCAATTCTGGAAGATGTTCCATGTGCACTGGAGTAGTAATTGTCTGCTGATGGGTAGATTATTCTGTATATATCAATGAGGTTTAGTTGGTTAATTGTGGCAATGAGGTCTTCTGTATCTTTACTGAGTTTTTTTCTAGATGATCTGTCCGGTATTGAGAGTGGAGTATTGAAGTGTCCCACTATTATTGTGGAGTCATCTAACTCTTTTTTGAGTGTAGTCAGTGTTTCTTTGCTGTATTTAGGTGCTCTGATATTAGGTGCATAAATATTTACTATAGTTAAGTCTTGCTTGTGTGCTGAACCTTTCAGCAATAAATAGTATCCATCTTTGTCCACGATGGTGGATTTGATATTAATATGATTTTGTCTGAGATTAGAATTGCCACCCCTGCTCTTCTTTGTTCATTGCCTTTTTTGATTGGTTTACATTTTACCTTTGTGGAGCAGGCAGTTTTGTGGTCTCAAGTCCCCTGGGGAGCAGAGTGATGGTCACAAAGAGGTGGCTGCCTGCCCAGCTCTGGAGCTAGGAGACACCCCATGTTGCCGTTCACCCCTACTGCTTTGCATGGGGCCGGTCTCCTGTCCGTCTGCTGCAGCTGGGCCTTAATTGGGGCCAAGTAAGGGAAAGAGTGGTTGAGCTTGTTTCTAAACTAATTCCCTTTCTTGCTTCCAGAAGATATTTTCAGACCCGGGGAGCTTATCCATGACGACCATCTCCAGGCTCCGGGAGAGCTGCAGAGCCAGGCTGCTCACTCAGGGATGAGCCCGCGCCTGGCAGCAGACCTGGCTTCTCAGCCCCGACAGT
The DNA here is from genome assembly GCA_028571685.1 of Heterohyrax brucei. Lineage (NCBI taxonomy): Eukaryota > Metazoa > Chordata > Mammalia > Hyracoidea > Procaviidae > Heterohyrax > Heterohyrax brucei. The sequence goes on from CM053163.1 coordinate 128,234, forward strand.
GCGTCTAGGGCCCACACTTCCCTCTGCGGCGCTGTAGACACTCACATCAGTTGCGGTTTGCTACAAAGAGCTTTTCCACTCATGTCATTCTACAACCAGTAGATTACAAGGTGCAGGGCCACAGATTTCTACTGAAAAAATATTTTTACCAGAGATAGTAACATGAAGAACATGAAACACATGCATCTGCATTGAATGTCACATCTGAGTTTGTGATTATCAGACTTATAAAAAATAAAATTAGAATAATGCACTGTCATTATTGTGCTGTTAATGCCAATTGAAATATTCTGTTCCTTCTTCCGTGAGGGTGTGCATGTAGCCCGTCATTTTGCTTTAGGAAGGTAATTTTCAAAATTATTTTTAAAAGATTATGTTACCCAAAGAATAAGCCTTAGGAATGGGCAGAGCCTGACACGGGCTCTGTGAGGCCTCTCTGGGGAAGAGGTGTTTAGAACGGCTGCCTGAGGCTGGGGCTCACTGGACCCAAGGCCTACCGGGGATAAAGAGGCTTGAGAAAGGAGGTATCAGCTTTAAGGTTCGTGATACACTCAGCCAGGAACTGTTCCTTGGGCGGGGAGCCTCCCCTCTGCAGCCCTTTTGCTTGTCAGCCTCCCTGCCTGAAGGGGTGACGAAGTCACTTGCCTGGGCAGGATAAGCAGCCTGGTGGGGCAGTAGTTACACATTTGGCTGCCAACCAAAAGGTAGGCGGTTTGAACTCACCAGCCACTCTGGGAGGATGTGGCAGTCTGCTGCTGTGGAGGTCAGAGCCTTGGGAACGCTGTGGGACAGTTCTAAGTCAGAATCGCCTAGAGGACAGTGGGGTTTGTTTGAGCACACCAAGCCCTGTGTGGGACCTGCTGGTGGCTGTCTCCCATCCCCAGCACTCATCTTTTCCAGCACCTGAACCATCTTCTGTTGGTACCTAAAAACACTCCTTGGCTTTTCCAGTGACAAAGAGTTGTTTGCCAAAATCTTGGGAGAAGATTTCATTCCATTTTTTTCATTTCACTCTGCCTTCCCACACATTTCACCTGCTCTTTTGGAAGAGGAAACACTCGGGGGGCAGAGGTCCATACCTAGTCCATTCTGATGGCACAGCAGGCTTAGCACATGGAAGCATGACTTAACCACACTGGGGAACTCATCCAACGGTGGGGCTGCCCTGGCCACTGGGGCCCAAGTTCTGAATTTGAGTTCTGCCACCTCCTCCCATCTCACCAGAGATCACTGTAAACTCCTCACCCCATCCTCACCTCTAGAAGATGGGCAGACTTCTCTGCTAAGGTGCCTTTCCACTTGGTAAAGTGCAGAGCACATGCCACAAGCTTATCTATGGGTAAGCTGGCATCAGGACCCAAAAGTGATGACGTCCCAGTTCCTAACTCAGACAGCGTGAAAACGCTGACTGCCAGGAAGTGAAACAGCAGCTTGCAGGAAGTGACAGCTCAGTGCTGGGCGAGTCCCGGAGCTGGGGAACGTCACTGAGGCTCAGACCAAGGCCCGCCTTCTCACTGGACAGCTGAGAGGACTCAGGGGACCTGTGTTGGCTGGCGACCCTCAGCAGTGGCACAGCATACCCACGCTGGTTGTCTCTTCATGGCTGTCACTCCCAAAATGCTTTTGGGGGCTACAGTTAGCATCCCAGTGGCATGGTGGCCCTTCCTGCACAACAGGACATGCTGGCTTTCTTGGACTGCTATGGAAGGGCCCTGCCACCACCTACTTCCTCGTGGTTTGGCTTACGGCCTCGTGAGGTGGTAGTCATCCTACTTACACGTAGCCCCAAAGCCCTCAATTCCAGGAGCTTGTGAGGTGGACTCAACCTGCCTGAGGCCATTCACCAGAGGGAACCCCAAATGTGTGTGGTTCCTCATGAAATACACAAGAGTGAACTCTCTGAAGCAGGTCACCTTGTAGTAGGCTTTTCTTAGCCATCAACTCCCAGGCATGCGCATTTGTAGCCTCACATCACAGCTCTGAACTGGCCAGGGACAGAATCTCCTCTACTTTCTAGGCCTCTTGTCTACACAACATTTTGGTTCCCTGACAGCCTTCACTGCTTGCTTCAGTATGTGATCTTGTTTTAATGTTCACCACTGTTAGGAATCTGCAAACATCTGCAGAAATCTCAGCACTGTCACCGGTAACAGGCTGTGACTGCTGGTCCGTCTCAGCTCCGGGTTAGGCACGCAGTGACCACTTCTGCATCACGTGAACACCTGACGCCAACTTCCGGGAGCTGGCTGTGCTCTGCAGACCGAAGAAACTAACTGGAGAAGTGTGTTCATCTCTGTAACTCTGGGCTTATCCTGCTATTTCAGGGCCTTGAAAACCTCCCTCCTTGGGAAACCAGAGTCTTGGCTTCTTAGCAACTGACCCCACTCTCAACATCCATGCTCTCACGGGTCTGAAAAGGCGGCTGACGCTTGTAAGGCTGGAGACAGCAGACATGGCGACAGAAAAATCCCACAGGGCTCTAACAAGCCGTATCAAAAAGTTGTGTCATATTGGGGAGCAAAACTTCATTTGGGGCTGAGAAGACGGCTGCTCAAACCAACCATCACCCAACACCTCATAAACACAAAGCGGAAATGGTGTTTGGCTTTGGTGGACTTTGGATTGAGCAGCACAGGAAAACTGCCGGAAACAGGAACTAAGCCACGGCAGGAAACGTGCTCCTCTCTCTGTCCCTGTCCCTCTCTTCCCAAGCCATGCTGGCTGTCAGTGGCTGTCAGCTAGGCTAGTGCCCCCATAAAACGATCCCTTTTCCTAACCATCACAGCCCCTGCCAGGGCAGAGACAGGACTCCAAGCTTCTGCCCCAGAACTAACAAGGCTGACCTCCTTGGGGGCCCACCCGGAGTATGCCAGCACCTCCCCCACCCAGACAGGGCCACCTGCAAGCCTGCAGTGAACTAGGCCAGAAGGCCCTCCAGTGGGGTTTGCTCTCCTGAGTCAGCATAGCTCTGGCCTGTGAAACCAAGAGGACAACGCTTCCCAGGGGGGTGCACTGGGGTGAGTCTGCCCTCACCTCCGGTGGCGCTGAAAGACAGCTGACTGAGTCGTCTGGAGGGGAGGCTGCACTCACAGCTGGCCGTCTTCTGGGGAGACTCTGATAACTCCCACGGGGTCTGATCGGAGGGTGACAACCCCTCCTCCACCTGGTAACTGCTCTGCCAGCCAACTGCACACTGCCACGGAAGCCTCTGCAGTGAGGACTCCTCCTGACGTCCCTGTGCACCCACAGCGCTGGCCTCTGACGCCAGCAGGGCTGGTGAGTGGCGGTCCGTGTGCTCCTTTCACAGGTGCTGTGGACTGTGGCTGCTGCACGGAAGAAGCCGGCACCCTGAGTGCAGGCTGCTCACTGCCAGCAGGCTAACGGGGCAGGCTGAGACCAACACGGCCACCCTCCTCAGGGGTCCGCTCAGAGTGTGACGCCCCCTCCTCCAACCAGCAGACTAGGGGGGTGGGCTCTGAGACCAACACGGCTGCCCTCCTCGGGGGTCTGCTTCGAGAGTGATGCCTCCTCTTCCAACCAGTAGCCGCTGGCTGCTGGGCTGGCAGGAGCTCCCAGAGAAGGCTCCCAGCAATGGATTCAGGAGGTGGTCACCCAAACAGAGACAGCCCTCCAGCCACCACAGGACACAGGGCTCTGACACCTGTGACACAGCTCCGGGGTCCTTCTGCGGAGTGCCAGCCCCCCCACAATGGAGGAGTCAGCTCAGATATTCAAAAAACCCAACCCTATAGCTGTCAGGTTGATTCTGGTTCACAGCCCCCAAAGAGCAGGGAAGGCAACAGTCACCCCAAAGGGGGCTCACTAGGGTGAGTTTCCCCGCTAAAACACGATGGAAGAAACAACAGGGGTAATGACGGACTGCAGACCCTGGAGGGCAGAGCAGTTAGTAGAGGACGTCATGGCTGAAGGGAAGTGCCCACTCATGGATGTTCATGCACGTTCTCTGGCACGTGGCAGAGACCAAGCTTTTAAATCTCAATCACACCAGGGAGGGAGAAGGAGCTGTCACAGAGGAGGAGAGGAAATGGAAGGTCAAGTCCAACAGCTCTGCCCACCTACGAATTTCTTGTGGAAAATAGTTGGGGAAAAACACCGAATACTGAGGAAAATTGACAAAGCTAACATACTCAATCATTCCAATGCCCCAACAAAAAAACCACAAGACATGCAACAGAGAAAACATGGCCCATGCAAATGAACATGACAAAAGGAGGGAAAGGACATCAAGGGTTGACCAAAGGGTGAGACGCGGGGGAGATGACACACAGACCTGAAAGAAAGGGAAGCCGTGCAAAAACACAGTGAGGCTCCAGGAACAGAGGTATTACACCTGAAGGGCCAACAGCTAACAAGACCAACCAAAAGGAAGGGCACGCCAGCAGACTGGGCCAGGCAGAAGTCAGCGAATCCGAGGACAGGCAGCAAGTACAGGCGCTCAGGAAGGCTGAGGACAGTTTAAATGGACTGTCAGACAGTGAGAGGCCACAAGAATTTCAAAAGGAGAGATAAGAGAGACAAGAGGACAGAAAGACATTCAAGCGTCAGCCCAAAATACTACCCTTCGAGAATGAGGGTCCAATTAGTATGTTTCCAGACACACAGAAACTGAGAGAGTTCCTATCTACCAGACTGGCCCTACGAAGAAAGCCAGTGAGGTTCTGTAGATAGAATGGGAGAGACACTGGGAAAGAACTGAAAGCACAGAGAGAAACAGCCCTAATACAGGGAAATGTATGGACCAGTATCATGGTATTCATGCTTGATAACTCCAAAGGTTTCATTTTTTTTAATAAGAAATATATAGAAGGCAAGGATAAAATTACACAGGGCACATGAAATATAACAAAGTAATTAATGGTACACAAGGTGGGAGGGAGATGGATGATACAGAATTTCTGCACTTTACTGAAACTGGCCCAAACTCACCTGAGACTGCTACAAATGCAAGCTCTTAAACACAAAACTCACGACAGCCACTAAGACAATACATAAAAAAACATACAAAAGAAAAGCAGAAGGGAACCCAAAAGGATCACGACAATACAGCAGTAAAATACACAAACAATCAGACCTCAATGACAAAGGTGAGGTATAAGAGACACAAAAAGCAAAGCAGAAACTGGCAGAAGTCAGACAGTTATTAGCAATTATAGTAAATGTGAACAGACTAAAAGTTCTAATCAAACGGCAGAGTGACAGAATACATTTAAAAAAATCTAACCGGGGGGACAGAATTAAGGTGGTGGAACAGACATCCATCTCCTTAATTCCCTCTGAAAACTAAGGCCAGGACTAATAATTGAATGGAACTCTCTGGACATCCACTGAACCCTAAGACACGGCACAGAGCGGTCAGTTTGGATTACATGCCACTAAGCAGGAGACTGTCTCTATTGCTGAATTCTGCTCTAGCTGACAGGCCAGCTTATGTGGACCAAAGGCATTTGGCAGTTTTTAACTTTTTTCTTTTTTGTTGGCCAGTAGGTGTGGGATGGGCATGAGCCGGCAGCTATACTGAAACGCAGTCCTGAAGTTAACGGCAAGTGCTGCAGTGGGGAGACAGTGTGTGCAATAACCACGTTTCGAGAGCCCAGAGGCAGACTGAAGGCACCACTTTTTGGAGGCTCCCTTTTTGGAGCTCCACCATAGTCGGCACTTTGGTGGCATGAGGGGTAGCTTGACCGGGACACCACTTTGTTCAGCTGGGAGGCAGTGCCAGTCTGGGGAGCGCTTTTCCAGCATAAAAGCTGTGTTCAGTGCAGTGCTGCCTTATGGGTAGACCCCAGCAGGCGACAGCAGTGCAGTGCCTTCCCATACTTTGAAATACATCATAGCAGCTGAGGATGGCCAAAGAGCAGCCTCCAATGTCAGCTGGAAGGAGGGGCTTAGCGCACCTGACAGCCTGGTTCTGGAAGCAGTCAGGTAGCTTTTAGCTTTTTAAAATAAGACTGCCTGGAGAAATACCTGCTGTGCAACCTGACTGCATCTCTTCTAGCCTTTACTGACCCTCATCACAGGGTCAGGTGACATCCTCCCAGTGATTCCCTAAGTAGGTAGAGTGGTGTCTTTCCCAGCCAGGAGGTGAGACCTGCCACCCCAGAGAGTCCACTGGGCCCAGTCACTAGAGTACAGAGAAGTAGTGGGTGACCAATTCTCTTCTCAGAACTATGCCTCAGCCTCTGTTAAGCCAAAACCAGAGAAACTAAACAGCCTCTAGATGTCCCATAAGCAACACATCATTGCCAGGCATTTAAAGAAACATCCGACCATTGTTCCAGGTAACCCCCAAAATAAAGAATCCAAAAACTTCCCAGATGAAGAAGGCTTCCTCAAACTATTGGACAATGAGTACAAAACAATTATATAGGCAGCCTTCCTAGAGATTAAACAAAATGCAGAATAAAACAAAAACAAAAAATTAAGGAAGCTATTCAAACTGATGGAACATCAACATTCTGAATTCTGACAGATCAATAACAAAATTACAGAATTAGACGATCCAATGCAAAGTCAAAAGAATGGAACTGAAGAACTGAAAATTAGACTGAATGACCGCAAAGACACAGCTATCAACACCAGCATTTATGAGGAGAAAACAGAGAAAAGTGAAAAAAGACAAAGCATTAAAACATGTGGGACTCTATCAAAAAGAATATCTATGATTAACTGGAGTTCCTGTAAAGGGAGGGATAGCTGAAAACACAGACAATGTTGTTGTTGAGTTGACAGAAAACTTCCCTGAGAGAACACACACATCCAAGACATGTATTGAACCCCACAAAAAACAGACCCCTAAAGACATATTATAATCAAGTTGCCATGAGTCGGATCCAACTCAACGGCACTTGGTTTTGGCTAATAAAGTGAAACATAAGCAGAAACTCTTAAAGGCAGCAAGACTCAAACCAAAGCTAACATTCAGAGGGAAGCCCTGTAGGCTTTGGTCTGACTTCTCAGCAGAAATGATGTTGGCACAGAGGCAGTGGAATGATGCATTCAAAGCCTTGAAGAGAAACTTTCAACCAAGAATTATATATCCTGCAAAACTGTCTTTCAAATATGAACACAACATTAAGACATTCACAGATAAACAAAAGCTTAGAAACACTGTAAAAACCAAACCCAAACTACAGGAAATAGTGAAAGCAGCTCTTTGCTTAGAAAAACAAAACCATTAAGTGTATATTTAAGGAGGCAGTGCAGGACACAACATACAAAAACCTACTCAGTTAGGGAAGTACAAAATTCAATTATAGCTACAACATTAAAAGAAGGGACCCAGTGATCACATCATGAAAACTAAAATGCCAACCAAAAATACCATCACATTAAAAAGAGGGCTATACTACAGTAGTTTCAGTCCTTTCAGATGGAGATGAAGTTATAAGATATGTAGAACTTAAATTTGGTATTAAACTCAGAATATATTATATCACAGGGGTAGCCACAAAACACAGTAACAATGCAATACATCAAAATAAGAAGTATAATGCAGGAGTCTCAACAAACACAAAACCAACAGTGAAAAAGATGAAAGGTCAACACATAAACAATGGCCCACAACAGAACATTAAGAGCAACACAGAAAACACCAGCACAAAAACAAATACATCAACGTGACAGCGCTACACACACATGTATCAATAACTACACTGAATGTAAAGGGACTGAATGCCCCAGTAAAGAGACAAGTGACATCTTGGATCAAAAGACATGCTGCTTACAGGAAACATACCTTAAAGATATGAACAAACTGTACATTAAAGGATGGAATAATATATACCAAGCTAATAACATACAAAGAAGAGCAGGTGTGGTGATACTAATCTTAGATAAAATAGATCTTAATGTAAAATCCACCACTGTGGACAAGGATGGCCACTATTTATTGCTGAAAGCTTCAATACACAAGCAGGACTTAACAATATTAAATATTTATGCACCTAGCACTCAAGCATCTAAATACATGGAACACATACTGACCATGATGAAAAAGGAGATCACTCCACAATAATAAAAATACTTCAACACTCCACTGTGAGTAATGGACAGATCTAGATTAGACCATGTGTTAGGACATAAAGCAAATCTCAATGAAATCCAAACCACTGAATTTTTGCAAAGCATCTTCTCAGACCATAAAGCCATAAAAGTCCACATCAACAGCAGAAAGAACACTGACAGAAATTGGAACTCCTGGGAACCGAACAACATGTTGCTCAAAAAGGCATGGGTTATAGAAGAAATCAAGGATGAAATAAAGAAATTTATGGATTCAAATGAGAATGAAAACACATCCTACCAGAACCTACAGGATACAGCCAAAACAGTGCTCAAAGGTCAATTTATTTCTGTAAATGCCTATATCCAGAAGGAAAAAAGGACCCAAACCAAAGAACCAACCCTACATCTTGAACAAGTAGAAAGAGAGCAACAGAGGAACCCCTCAGGCACCAGAAGAAAACAGATAATAAAGATTAGAGCAGAACTAAATGAATTAAGAGAACAGAACAACAATTGAAAAAGCCGATAAAACCAAAAGCTGTTGTTTTTTAAAGATCAACAAAATTGACAAACCGCTGGCAAACTTACTAAGAAAAACAGGAAACAAATAACCCAAATAAGAAATGAGATGAAAAAAGTCACAACAGATCCAACAGTAAGCAAAAATACTGTAACAGCATACTATGAAAGACTGTACTCTTAACAGATTTGAAAACCTAGAGGAAATCGACAAATTCCTTGATTCATATCATCTACCAAAATTATCACAAGGAGAAGTAGAACAATTTCACAAACCCATCACAAAAGGAGAGGTTGCAAAAGTCATGAAAAACTACCAACCAAAAAAGCCCTGGCCCAGATGGCTTCACCACAGAATTCTACCAAGGTTTTAAAGAAGAGTTAACTCCAATACTACTGAGACTATTTCACAGCATAGCAAAGGATGGAATACTCCCAAATTCATTCTATGAAGCCAGCATAACCCTGATACCAAAGCCAGGGAAAGATCCCACATGAAAGGAAAATAACAGATCAATATTACTCATGAACCTAGACGCAAAAATCTTCAACAAAATCCTAGCCAATAAAATTCAACAACATATCAAAAAAATAATTCATCATGACCAAGTTGGATTCACACCAGGGATGCAAGGCTGGTTCAACAAAAGAAAACAATTAATGTGATCAACCACATAAATAACACAAAAGACAAGAATTTTGTCTACTGATTTTGTCTACTGATGCAGAAAAAGCATTTGGTAAGTCCAACACCCATTCATGTTAAAAACTCTCAAAAAAATAGGAACAGAAGGCAAATTCCACAACACAATAAGGGGCATCTACGCAAACCCAACTGCCTACATCATCCTGGCTGAAAGAATTCTTGAGAACAAAAACTAGACAAGGATGCCCACTCTCAGCACTTCTATTCAACACTGTACTAGAAGTTCTGGCCACAGCAGTCATACAACACAAAGAAATAAAGGGCATCCGCCTCAGCAAAGTAGTAAAAATCTCCCTATTTGCAGGTGACATGATTCCATACACAGAGAATCCTAAAGAATTCGTTAAGCAAACTACTCGAACTAACAGAACAGTTCAGCAAAGTATGAAGATACAAACATAAGTAAATCAGTAGGACTTCTTTATACCTATAAAGAGATCAGTAAGAAAGAAATCACCAAATCAGTACCGTTTACTATAGCCCCCGAGAAGATAAAATATCCAGGAATAAATCTAACTAGAGAAATAAGAGATCTATACAAAGAGAACTACAAGACCTTACTGTAAGAAACCTACCCTGCTCATGGATAAGGAGACTTAACATTGTGGAAATGTCTATTTTATGCAAAGTGATCTACATATACAGTGCAATCCCAATACAAGTTCCAGTGACATTGTTTAATGAAATGGAGAAACAAGTCACCAACTTTGTTTGGAAAGGAAAGAAACCCTGGATAAGCAAAGCACTGCTGAAGAAGAACAATGTAGGAGGTCTCTCACTACCTGACTTCACAACCTATTTCACTGCTACGGTAGTCAAAACAGCCTGGTACTGGTATAAAAAGAGACACACAGACCAATAGAATAGAGACACCAGAGACGCCACCATCTTCCTATGAAGAGTCGATATTCGACAAAGGCCCTAAGATTCTAAACTGGAGTAAAAACAGTCTCCCTAACAAATGGTGCTGGCAAAATTGGATATCCACTGGCAAAAACTTGAAAAAAAGACCCATATCTAACACCTTACACAAAAAGCAACTCAAATTGGATAAAAGACCTAAAACGATAAAGATCATGCAAGAAAAAATAGGGTCAACAATGGAAGTTTTAATAGACAACTTAAGACTTCAAAATTTGACAAACAAAGCTCGACCAACAGAAGAGAAAATAGATAAATGGGAACTATTAAGAATCAAACACTTTCGCTCCTCCAAAGACTTTGTTAAAAGAATTAAAAGACCACCCACAGAATGGGAAAAAGTATTTGCCAACTATATGTCAGACCGACGTCTGATCTCCATAATCTACAAGGTATTACAAAATATCAACAAGAAAAGGATAAACACTCAAGTGATGGGTGAAGGAAATGGACAGACACTTCTCTAAAGAGGAGACCCAGGCTGCCAAAAGACATACGAGTAAATGCTCATGATCATTCGCTATTAAAGAGATCCAAATCAAAACGACGATGAGATACTATCTCACCCCAACAAGGTTAGCCATGATCCAAAAAACACAAAGTAACAAATGCTGGAGAGGCTGTGGAGAAATTGGAACTGTCCTACACTGCTGGCGGGACTGCAAAATGGTACAAACGCTTTGGAAAGCAATCTGGTGCTTCCTTAAAAAGCTGGAAATACACAATACCATTTGACCCAGTAATCCCACTATTGGAATATATCCTACAGAATCAAGGGCAGTCATACAGAGACATGCACACGAATGTTTACTGCAGCACAGTCCACAGCTGCAAAAAGATGGAATCAACCCAGATGCCCAACAACAGATGAATGGATAAACAAACTGTGACACATATACTCAATGGAACACGATGCAATGCTAAAGAACAATGATGATTTTACAAAGCATTTCATAACCTGGTTTCAACTGGAAGACATGTTGAGTGAACTCAGTCAGCAGCACAAGGACAAATATTGTATAAGAGCCCTGCGATAAGGACTTAAAAAGAGATTCAGGTACAGAAGACAAGATTTTTTGATGGTTACAAGGGAGTGGAAGGAGGGAGGGAGACAGTTGGTTATAGGCAGCTGACAGAAATTTGGTTGGGTTAAAGCAGTGACTACATTAGAAAATCAACTTAACTGGATTTCAACATAAAGTGAAAACTTCAAATCTTAACCCAATACTGCAAGGATAGAGTAGCAGGGGCTAGGGGCCGGGGACCATGCTCTCAAGGGACACTGAGGCCAACTGGCATAACTAGCCTGTTGCTAAGAGAGTTTCCTGCACTCCATACTGGTGAGTGGCATCTGGGGTCTTAAAAGCCAGCAAGCTGCCGTCTGAGTACACCAAATGGTCCCAACTCAGCCAGATCAGATGATGACCAACGACAACAAAGACATGGGGGAAAAAGAGCCCAGGAGACAGAAGAACCTATGTGCACGGATGATTGCATCAAATGTGACTGGAAAAACCAGACGGTGCCCAGCCACCATCAATGACAACTGTGACGGGGCACACAATGTTGTGCCCCAGTGGCATCATGAGAAAAAGACGAGTGCACCTCAAAAACCCCACTAAAAGACCACGACTGATGGTCCAAAGGCCTGGGAGATTCCCTGGGAGCATGGCCCCTAAACCTGCTGCTGTCCCTGATCATAAATTACTACTGAGCTCAACTCTTCAGACAGGAATGGACTGGACTTGGGGACACAAAGGGACCATACGGTGTATCCACTTTATGGTTCTATACATGTAAAGGATGCTGTCCTACTGGCCTCTTACTAGAAAAGGAGAGGGTGGAAAGTAGGGATTGGAGATTGTTGAGAGGACATGACATGTATAGAACAGAAAGGAAGTATGTGCTGTCACCAGGGAAGGGGAACAGAAGGAGCTGCAGATAGGTGGGCATGCAAATTTAACCCAGACTGTATACTTCCCCTCAATCACAATAAAAAAATCTACCTGTACACTGTTTACACGGGACACAGTTTAAATCCAAGGACACAAATCAGTGAAAGGCTATACACAAATATTCCACGTAATTTCATATAAATAACTGAGAGAGCCAGAGTGACAGTCTTAATATAAATATAAACAGCCTTTAAAACAAAATGTGTCTAAAGAGATAAAGATGGAGATATACAGTGATAGAAAAGGTCAATTAGATATACCAATCACAAAGATACATGCACCAAACATCAGGGAACTCAATTACGTAAAACAAAAACTGATAGAATTGGAAGGAAAAATAGTTTTACAGTAACAGTTGGAGACAAAACATCTAGAAAGAAGACCATGAAACAAACATCCTGAAAGATCCTATCTGCCAGCCAGACAGCCTGAAAGATCCTATCTGCCAACCAGACAGCCTGAATGACCCTATCTGCCAACTGGACATAGGAGACTTTCAGAAGACTCCACCCCGAAACAGAACAATACACATTCTACTCCAACGTATATGGATCATCCTCCAGGACAGATCACATTTTAGGTCACAAAAAAAGTCCTGATAAAAAGATTGAAATCATACAAGTATTTTCTCTGACCACAAAAGTGAAGCTCAAAATCAGTAAAAGCAAAAAAAAAAAAAACACCCTGAAAAATACAAAAACATACAGAAATGAAACAACACACAGTTAAAGTAACAGTGAGTCACAGAAGAAATCAAGAGAAATTACAAATTTCTTCAAGTCAAGTGAAAATGAAACAACACACACCAAAACTCATGCGATGTCGCAAAGGCAATACTCAAAGGCAAATTCACAGCAACAAATGCCTATACCAAAACAGATGAATGAATTCTAGTAGCCTAACTCAACAACTCCAGGAACTAGCAAAGAGCAAACTAAGCCTAAACTGACTAGAAGAAAGGAAATAAAGATTAAAGCAAAAATAAACAGAAAACAGAAAAACAGAATTGATAAAACCAAAAGTTGGTTCTTTGAAAAGCTGGGTAAAAGTGACAAAACTTTAGCTAGTCTGACACAGATGTGAATAACCAAAATTAAAAATGACATGATACTACAATTCACCCAACACAGAATGACGACAGAACATTTTGAACTGTATGGCAACAAGCCAGACGGTCTAGATGAAACAGACTTTTCCTCAGAAGTACACAACCTAGTCAAACTGACTCAAGAGGAAAACAGAAAGTCTCAGCAGACCCATAAAAAGTAGATGGACTGAATCCATGATCAAATACTTTCCAACAACAAAAAACAGCCCTGGACCAGACAGCTTTATGGTGAATCCTGCCAAACATTCAGAGAACGGATATCAATACTGTTCAACTCTTCCAAAAGAGAGAGAAGGAAGGAACATAACCCTAATTTCCAAATGAAAGACACCATAACAACAGAAAACTAGAAGCCAACATCTCTTATGAATATAGATGCAAAAATCCTCATAAAAATACTAGCAAACAGAAGAGATACCATGACTCAGTGGGATTTATTCCAGGAATGTAGGGGCAGTTCAGCATTAGAATGTAAACGTTTTAATACACCACATCAACAGAACAAAGGAAAAGAGCCACATGATCACCTATATGGATGCAGAAAAGGCACTTGATAAAGTCCACTATCCTTTCTTGCTGAAAACCCTAAAAAGACTGGAATATATGGGAAATTCCTTAATATGACTCAGGGCATACATCAGAAAGCCAACATTTTTTTTTTCTTTCTTAATATTTTATTGTGTTTTTGGTGAAAATTTACATGGTAAATTAGGTTTCCACTTGACAATTTTTTTTTTTTTAATTTAACATGACTGAGTGAAAATGTACATTCCCGTATAAATTTACATGCCCACCTATATGCAGCTTCCACTGTTCTCCCTGTCTGGTGACAGCACACTATTCCTCTCTGCTCCATACATGTCTCATCCTCCCAACAGCCTCCTTTCCGCTCCTCTCCACCCACTCTCCTTATATCCTATAGATGTACAGAACCATAAAGTGCATCCAATATATGGTCACTCTGCATCATCAAGTCCAATCCATTCGTGTCTGAAGAGTGGACCTTTGTTATAATTTATGGGTAAGGGCAGCATCAGGGCTGGAGGCCATGCTCTCAGGGGAACCCCGAAACCAACGGACCATCAACTGAGGTCTTTTAGTGGAGATCTGAGGATGTACCCCTTTTTATTCTTGTGTTGCCAGTGAGACTCAACCTAGTGAGCTCCATCGTGGCTGTCACTAGTGGTGGCCGGGCACCATCCAGTTCTTCCGGTCCCAAGTCGATGTAAGCACCCACTCTTGTGGGTCTCTCTGTCTTCTCGGTTGTCTTTACCGCATGTCATTTTGGTCCTCGGTGAGCATCCGTTCCTGCTGAGTTGGGGACCATTTGCTGTGTCCTTGGATGGCAGCTTGAAAAAGCCAACATTATACTTAACTGAGTGCTTTCCCCTTGAAATACGGAACAAGGGTGTGTGCTCTCACCATTCTATTCAATATTGGGTAAGAAGTCCTAGCCAGTGCAACAAGACAAAAAAAAGAAATAAAAGGTATATACAAATTGGAAAAGAAGTAAAATTCTCTCTTTGTTTATGGATGACTAGATTCTATATACAGAAAATCCCAGAGTATCACAAGAAAACTTTCAGAACAGAGGAATTTAGCAAAGCTGCAGGGTACAAGGTTAACAAGTGAAAATCAGCTCTATACGTTAGCAATGAGAAATCTGAAAGGCAGATTAGAAAAACAAGTCCATTTATAATAGCATCTAAGACAATAAAATATCTAGGGAAAAATCAAACCAAGGATGAAAAGGATTTATACAATGAAAACTACGAAAGATTGCCAACAGAGTAAAGACAACTTAAATAAATGGAAAAATGTTCCATGTTGATGGATTGGAAGACTTAATACTGTTAAGAAGTCAATACAGCCCACAGCCATCTATACATTCGCTGCAATCCCAAATAAAATCCAGACAGCACTCATTACAGGGAAAAAAAAAGAGCTAATCTTCCACTTCACATGGAACAACAAGAGGCTCCAAACAGGTAAAACAGAAGAACAAATTGTAAGAGCTCACACCTCCAGACTTTTTAGAAGTGAAAATGGCCCAGGCTTGGCTACTGTATGATAACAGACAGACACACAGACCAACAGAACAGGAGTCCAGAAATACACCCTCACAACTATGATCAACTGATTTTTGACATGGATGTTAAGGCCATTCAATGAAGTCTCTTAAAGAAATAGTGCCGGGAAAACTGGATTTCCACATGCAGAAGGTTGAAACAGGATCCATGCCTCACACCATATACACAACAAATTCAAAACTGATTAAGGCTCTAAATGTGCAAACTAAAACCTTGAGATTCTCAGAACAAGCAGGGAGGAAAGCTATCAGACTTAGCTTTCAACAATGAATTATCTAATAATAAAAGCATAAAGAGCAAAAGGCAAAATGAGATCTCATAAAAATTAAAAACTTTGGTTCACCAAAAGACTTAGAAAAAGAAAGAAAAGGAGAAGACAAGCTGCCAACTGGGAGACTATCTTTGGAGACCATGACTCTGAAAGAAGCTAATAACCAAGAAATATATAAAACTTCAACACCTAATAAAAAGATAACCCAATCACAAAATAAGCAAAACCTCTGAATAGACATTTAGCCAACCACAACATTCCACGGCCACCAAACACATGAGAAGATGCTGTCATTGGCCATCAGAGATGCAAATCAAAACAGTGGGATACCATTTTACTCCCACTAAACCAAATGAAAACAAAACAAAACAAACAAAGAAAACCAGTCTGGGGACCATGTTTTCAAGGAACACTGAAGTCAACTGGCTAACTAGTCGTTTGCTAAGAGAATCTTCTGCACCCCATATTGGTGAGAGGTGTCTGGGGTCTTAAAAGCCAGCAAGCTGCCACCTGAGGAACATCAGTTGGTCCCAATCCACCTGGAACAGAGGACAACCCAAAACATCAGACACAAGGACAAATTAAGCCCAGGAGACAGAAGGACCCACGTGATTGGAAGACTACATCAGCTGGAGAACAGAAGAACCAGATGGTACCCAGCCACCACCAAAGACAGCCCTGACAGGGGACATGGTGTAGAGCCCCTGATGTAACACAAGAGAAAGGGGTGTGTGGATCTAGAACTCTGTTGAATACCAGATGTGGTGGTCTTCCAACCTGGAGGGTCCCCTGAGAACACAGCCCCTGGACTTGCTGCTAGCCCAGAGCTGAAACCAGTACTAAAGCCAACACTTCAAAGGACTGGACTTGGGGACACCTAGTGATGCAGGTGGTGTGTGTACTTTATGGTTTTACATATGCATGAGGCTGTCCTACTGGTTTCTTTGTAGAGGGAAGAGGAGAGGGTGGAGAGGAGGAGACAAGTGCTGGATGCAAGCAAAGGGTGACGAAGAAGAGCGGGCTGTCCCACGGTGAGGAAAGCAGCAGGGTTACAGAGGTGGGTACCCAGGGTCTTACATGGAAAACTGACTTGGATTGTCAACTTTCACTTAATCACAATAAAAATATTAAATAACAAATGCTTGCTGGGATGTGGGGAAATTGGAACACTTACCCATTGCTCACGGAAATGCAAGACTGTACAGCTATTGTGGAAATGTCATTATGTGGCCCTTCCTCAAAAAACTGACAGAGAACTACCCTCTGACTCGGCAACTCCACTACACCTCTAACGGACAAAAAAGCAGAGACTCAAGAGGCGTGCACACCCGTGTTCACTGACTACTACCAACAGCTGGACACGAGATGAGCGACCAACAACCGCGGTGCAAACACACAGCCACCACTCCTCAGTCGGCAGGAGGAACGAGTGCTGGATACAGGCTGTGGATCGTGTGTGAGGACTTTGTGCTGAGTGACATCAGCCAACCCCAGAACACTGCATGACCTCACTCACATAAAGGCAAGAAGGGGCACATGTACAAAGATCAAGGTTTCTTACGTATTTGTCAGGGGCAGGAGGGAAGGTGTAAAGCAATGAAAACAAAAATCACACTGATCAAGGGTGAGGCAGCCCAGCCCAGCCTTTTACCTGCTGAGCTGTGCACCTGTAAGAAGCGGGGCTGGCAAAGTGGCCAGCTGGATTCGCATCAGTGAGAAAAAAGCAGCAGCTGCTGCGGCTGCTTACGTACAACCAAACAGCAGGGGGATCTGTGCCCTGGTTCGGAGGTTTCAGGTCATGGTTTCATAGGACTTCCCAGTTAACAACCCTAACAACATGTTCAGTGCTTCTATGACCTCCTGTGTAGTGCCCGGGGTCCGAAGGGCTTGCTGGCTACTACCCAAGACACAACAGGTGTCTCTCTATTCCCCTGGTGCCACAGAGAGAGCAGAATCAGGAACAGGCAGAGGACGTGTGATGTGGGACTGCCTCCACGGACAACTGCCTTCTCGGTCATGAGACCAGAGAACTGGATAGTGACTGGCTACCAAGACTGAATATTTGGATCCAAAATTCCACAGAAGAATCCTCCATAGGGGAAAACGCAGAACAGGACAGAAAATTCCTGGACTCAAGACTTTCTGGAGCCAAAGAGGGTGGCTGAACCTCTGAAGCCACTGCCCTGGGGCAATCTTTAAAATACCTCCTGACACGATCTTAAAACTGGTTTTTATTTTTATTTTTAAAAAGGCCTTCCTTGAGCATGATGCTCTTTTAGATGTCTATGGGCTCAGACTGACAAGAGGAGTTTGAAAGACTCGACAGGACCCTGCTGTGAGTCTGGGTCATGGGGGCAAAACAGCTCTGAAGGGTGGGAACAGCCCCGCTCAGAGCTGGTGCTCGCCCAGCTGTCACCTCATTCTACACGCCATGTCTCGCTGTGTCCAGCCTCAACATCACCAAGACTGAATTCAGGCAAAAACAGCCACTTGGGAACACTGGGAGCTGGGTGACAGGGTCAGCGTACAGGGAGCAGAGTCCAGGACACGGTCTGTTAGGGCGCAGATGCACGGTGAGGCTTGGGGCAGGGAAGCTCCAATTCCCGGCGCCACTCAGCAAGCTCTTCGGATTTGTAAACTATGATTTGTAGCCCCTGACACTGCAGTTTTGGTTTCTTTAAAACTGAGGGGAAAAAAAGAAGGCAGGCCATGGAGCACTCAGAAAGGCGTCCCCGCCTTTCCAGCAGCCCCTGTGGACCCAGCGGGGCCCGGCCGGCATGGGGCCAGGCGGGAAGGCCCCACTCCAGGCACCGACGGCATTTCCATGCCACAGACCTGCCCTCCCCCGCATCAACGTTCTTTACGGGGTCTCCGAGCTGAGGCCCCCTCAGGCTTTTCACAGGAAGCCTGCTGGTGCCATGGCTACGCACACAGCGGATGACTGACAAGCTGGCGCCGCGGGCACACCCACAACCCGCTGGGAAGGAGACCCAGCCACGTGCTCCGGGTCAAGATTACAGCCTAGGAAGCCTCACACGGTGCTTCTCCTATGTTCTGTGAGGTCACTGTGCACTGTGATCAGCTCAGTGGCACACAGCAACATACTTCTCACACACTAATGGAGGAAGTCATTAAAAACAGAACCCTACAGACACACCTACTCCCCACCACTCACCTGGATCCTAATAGAAACGGATGGTCTTCTGCACCTGACCATCATACTAAGAAGCCGTGTGCTCTGGCCTCCTCTCCTCATCCTGCTTCCCTGGTTTGTCACTTGTAAATTCCTCATGACGTGGACAGACATTTGCCCATGGAGACTGACACAGCTGCATGGCTGAATAAGATTTGGATCAAGGGACAATGAAGGCTCCCTTGTCCAGCTCCCACCCACTGCCGATGCCCCTAGAGCAGCCATCCCTGAGTGCAGACTGCCCTCTGCTGACTGCCACATGACGACTCCCGAATGGACTTCACCAGCGCCTTTTTGCCACCGTCTCTCCCTTTCAGCAGACAAAAGTACTAGGTCCAGACAAAAAAGAAAGAGAATTTTTATTAGCACTGTTACAGGCAATGCATTACATGGGGACTGATCCCTAGAGTGTACAACCCAACCAAGCCGGAAGCAGACACATCAGTAGTGAAATCTGTACTGTACACAAGTGCAGAAATAGGATCACCCTGAACTTCAAACAGAAGACTGAAAATCACATTACAAAAAAGTAAATAAAAATAACACCCATTTTATATTTAAAAAAGTACCAGCTCTTAAGTGTCAGAGCATCAAAAACCCCAGAGGGTGAACCAATTCCCCTTGTAATGCTTGAGTGTGGACTTCAAGTCCTTGTTTGTAAAGCTCTTGGTAGGCCTTTCTTCTCATCTTTTGGAGGACTTGCTTAAGCAGTCTTTCTCTACTATTTTAATTTCTTAAGCGCATCACCCTAACAATTAGCTAACCTTCATCAGTTGTGTTAAGACCAAAGATTTTTCCCTTTGTAAGGCTTCGATCTGAATACAATAAAGAAAGAAGAACCCAAACACCAGGATTCTAGAAAGTCAAAAGATAGTGGAGCCGGGGCCAGTTCAGAAATGACTCTGACCTTTGCCTTAAACTTCTACTTTGGTAATTATTAACATTTAACCAGTTAGCAAAATATTTAACCAAGTTAGCAAAATTAACACCGTCATCTTAAGAGTTACTCTTTTGTGCATAGTGAATGTTGCAAGATGAACTTTACAGCAGACTGGAGAACAGTTTGCAAGAAAGTATGCCTCCCTCTCAACACCGACTGAGGCGCAGGGGAGAGTGAGGGTCGAGCTCTTGCAACTGCTGCTGAGCCGGGCGGTGGTGGGCAGCGGGCGTGCGCGCTAGATCGTCTGATAGCCAGCGTGGCTCCTCTTCCTGCCGATGAGGTACGCGATCAGGACAACGAGGACAAGTCCCGCGAGGGCCCCGCCCACGGCGATGGGGATCAGCATGTGGTTCTCATCCAGCTGGCACTCCTCCACTGCAACAGGAGGCCAGAGCATGTCACATGGCCCGTCTGTTTCCACCGGACAGAGGACACCCCGCACGGTCCCCGGGACTTCCAACTAGCAGCTGGTGGCTTCACAGTGTGGCCTCCTCACTGCTCTGCCCCCCCAGGCCTCCTCTCCCCACCCAGACCTCACCTCCTCCCAACCTCTTCCCACAGTCCAGCAGGGGAGCCCCACTAAACCACACAGGCAAGTCCAGAGCTTAGGGACAGTCACTGAACAAGGCTCTAGAAGAGAACGGGGCTTTCTGTGTAGCTGCGAAATGACGGGAATGTCTGACCCCGCACAGCTGCCCTGGTGGCACAGAGCTCAAGCGCTCAGCTGCCAAAGTTGAAAACTGAACCCTCCGGCCACTCCTCTGGAGAAGAGACTGAGCGATCTGTTCCTGTCCAGATTTCAGCCTAGGAAACCCTCTGGGGAACCCACTCTGTCTTACAGGATCACCTGCTGTGAGAATCAACTCGATGGCCCGTGATGACATCTGGTTCTACAACAACAGAACCCAACAACGGCCACTCAGCTGTCACTGTAGCCAGCCAGCTGCCACCAGGCAGGTCAGATGGACACGGTTTTATATTCCATTGTCACACGCTGGGAGAGCCACACTACCTCTTCAAACGACATTCTGTATTCTTAAACTATGTCAGGCTCATGTCTGTACCATAAGGCCAAGTCTTTCTACAAGTAACACAGGAAAGGGAATTTTGCTCTAAAAATCTTAAATTGGGAAGGAAAAACTCTTTGTAGAGAAAAAGGGAGTCTCCACCCCTATCCCAATTCCTGATACAGCAACTATTAAACATCCAAAATAGAAGCAGAGACTATCAGGACTCTGACATCTTCAATGCTTCCCTCCCTACCACTATGGTCAACACTGCAGTCAGTGCCACCTACCAGATCCAAACTTGTCACCTTCGACCTTGAAGGCCTGGACCCACACTTTGAACATGTTGACGGAAAAAGCCTTTGTAACTTGAATACTCTCCTCGGCATTGCACTTGTATGAATTCCCGACCGTTGCTTCAAGGGCTCTGAGGGAGTCATTGGCGGCTCGGAAAGTGGGCTCTGCAAGGCAGTGCACAGGCCTGGTCACCCTGGGGACTCGTGGGCAGGGGGCTGGGCGCAGGCGAACGGCTGAAGTCTTAAGCAGTGCACAGGCCTGGTCACCCTGGGGACTCACGGGCAGGGGGTCGGGCACAGGCAAACGGCTGAAGTTTTAGGCAGTGCACAGGCCTGGTCACCCTGGGGACTCGCGGGCGGGGGGCCGGGCACAGGCGAACGGCTGAAGTCTTACCTCTGGCATCAGGAAGAGTTGTATTTAACTGGATTTCTTGTAGGAAAAACCGGTTAGAACTTGCATTCTTAAAGAGAAAAAAAGATAATTCTGAATCCCACTAACCAAAATCCATTTTTTTCTTTTTAGTTCCACTTACAGGCCTGTGATAACCAACCTGACCATCTCAGTTTCTAGCTTCAGGGTGCCCCTGCTGACGTTCTGTCTGTAAAGGGCACCCTGTGAATCTGCGAACAGACAGCGTTCTGGTCAGTCCCTTGCAGCACCTTGGGAGGAATCAGAAGTGGCGCTGCCAGCACTGGGCAGAAGGGATGGCCACCTCAGCTGGTGCAGAGCAGCATTACCAGGGAGGGGACACTCATGGGAAGCCCACAGCTGACAGCTGATTTATAGGGCATACTGAAAATACTTGTTGTGACATTTCTATTCTTTACATATTATTTGGCTAACTTTACAGGGTTCTTCCCAGGCAAGTACAAAGAAAAGGAGGTACAGGGCACAGAAACCCTGTAACAAAAACCCAAACAAACCCAATGCCGACAAGTCGATTCTGACTTTCAGTCACCATATGGGACAGAGCAGCACTGCTTCCCAGGGTTTCCCAGGAGCGCCTGGTGGATTCGGACAGCTGATCTTCCGGTTAGCGGCCATGGCTCTTAACCACTATGTCACCAGGGTTTCCGCAGAAAGATCACCACGCAGTAAAATGGGACGAGGAGAAGCATCCCTGCACAGAGAGCAGCCGGACATGGGGGAGACCCCTAAAGTACAAGGGGGTCCTCACCACAGGGGCTGAGGCTGCCCTGAGCTGGACGCTCCACCTGCTCTGAAGACCCTCCTCACCGTGCACCCCACCCCAGGCTGCTCAACAGCTCAGTGTGAACAGCAGCTGCCTGGGGCCGTGTGGACACACCTTACACGCTCAGTAAACAGCCACCTGTTCACAGATGAGGGCGAGGAACCCAAGATGACCTCCACCAGGGAAGACAGACCAAAAACAACAGACTGCTTCTTGTTCAGGGCAAAGCTGAAAACTGTGGGCTCCGCCACTGAGACCGCTTGTGCTCAGCTCAGCCTCGCCGTCACCGAGCTGCGGCCTCGGGGCCCGCTGGGCATCCTCAGGCACGTGAGAAAAATCGGGGACAGGAAATCTGAGGAAAATACATGTCAGGCAATCACGGCAAAGGTGGGTGCTCACATGTTGTGGGATTGTTAACTGATGTTATAAAACGTGTAGATTTAATGAGAAGCTGATCTGATCAGCTGTGTGAAACTTCATCTAAAGTCCAACTAAAAACAGGAGAAAAGCAATGCAGCTGGAGACCGCAGAAGATACAACCTGGTGAACAAAGCCACACAAGTCTCTGTGTCCCGAAGAACCCCTGGAGTCACACTTGACTGCCAACGCCACCACCCCTGGTCACAACAGACCTCACCCACCACCACCGTCCCCTGTTCTCTGATGCTCTCTCGCCGTGACCGTGGCACTGCAGCCCTCCCCCGAGGCAGCACACACGCGGTCCACACTCCCGGAAAGCAGCCGAGTGCAAGCAGGAAAACACGACCCAAACCGGCGTCTACCGTGGGCTTCCAACTCTGGTTCTGCTGCTAAAACTGGTCTCGGGGTGAGGGTGGCCCTCACGACTCTCGCCTCTGGACGCTCTGTCCTGGTGCCATCCCCTCCCCTGGCCTTTAACCACGACAGTGGTCAGGGCTGGCAGGGCTCACAGACTAGGTGACGACCCCAGATAACAGGGAGGGCCCGCCCGGCCACCGGTGGCCTCTCGGGACCAAGGGCGACACTCGGGAACAACCGGCAAGAATCCGGAACTGTCGGCATCACTACCACAAGCAGGTCGGTTCTCCCAACTTCTGAGAAGGCTGAGAAGCAGGTCCTCCCCACGGAAGCCTCCAGTGGGACTGTAGCCTTGGGAGACCCTAGGCAGGGACCCAGATAAACTGTGCCTGGATCCTTGGCCTACAGAAACTGCAGGGTAATTAATGTGGGCTATTTTAAGATGCTAAGTTTTGGTAAGACTGTTACACAGCAACAGGAAATCAGTGCTGTGAGTAAGTGGCTGGACCTTGGTTTATCTACCTATCCTACTGAACAGAAGCAAAAGAAATCAAGGCATGTTTGAGACCAAAATCCTCAAAACGCTGAAAAGACACCGATCCTCACCATTCCAAAACTGAAGGCAAGCAGAGTGATGGCTTCACCTCGGAGTTCTAAGGTCACTAAACGAGAGCTGCATGTCCCGTTGACACTGGTGACATTCGGGTTGATGTTGAATACTCTCGTCACAGTCTAAGTTAAGAAAAACAAACAAGTTGCCATTCCATTGTATACCCCGGGCCCTCTACTCCCTAGAAAATAACAGAAACAGTTCTGAAACAGTCACTTTCAAGACCACATTCATTTTAAGCCAAACCAGAAGGAAAACATTCAAGTGCACTCCTAGAGACATCTGGTTCCCGAACACATGTCTCCTGTACTTCTGACCGTGACTTCAGTGACAGGGACCTGCAGGACAAGGACAGACCCCCCACTCTTCTCGGGCCTCATTCGTTCAGAGCCACACACCGTGGCATCCACTGCAAGGACGCCTTGTGTCACCAGTCACGGAGATGTCAGAAGAAACACATAAACTCAACCCCTAGATGTTTGGGTGACAGCACACTAACCAGGTTTCATGCTCTGGATCACGGGTCAGCAGTTGTTTTCTAAAATGTGTCAGATAATAAACCTGAGGCTTCATGGCCTCACGCATGGTTCTGTCCCAAAGACTCGAACGCTGCTTTACGGCACATGAGATACGGAGGGCTGGTTCCAACCCCACCGACTCAAGTGAATGGGCACACTGCTGCAGGACCCCCAGTCTGCCAGCTCCGCTGGCCTGTGATTTGCAGTCAGGTGCCTCCTCCAACGTACAGAGAGAAAAAGGCCCCAGTGGGGCCTCACCTACCGTGTTGTCCCTTTTCTCATAGGTGACATTCAGCTGTATGGCCATGTTGGCAAGCAGACAAGTCCCATTGACGCCGGTGACGTTGAACGTGGACACAGATGGACTTCCCGGCACAGGAGCAGGTGGAGGGGTCGTGGGCTTTGGGTGCGGAGGTGCTGGTGTGGGAGGCGCATCATCCTGCTTGCAGTGTGTCTCTGGGGGAATGTGGGAAACAAAGCGCTCTGTTCACAGAAGGAAACTCAAAGTCTCCACTTCTTACAGTTGTCTCTGCCTGTAACAGAATCGAGGCTCTGGGCTTAAAATTTAAACTACTCTTTGAACTCACTCTAAGATGCCAGCAGCTACCTCCAACAGTCCTACAGAAAAGGATGTCACTATTCCCTCAATTCTCCCAAGAATGGTCTACCACTATACAGTGCCCCCAATCTCTTCACTCTGGCTCGAAGCTCTGCTGAGAAGTTCCATTTCCACTCTCATACACTAATCAGAAGCTGTATTTTAACAATATCCCAAGGTGCTTCTTCTGCGTGAGAAGCAGTGTTGCACTTAGTGGCACTGACAACGGGTCCCTAGTCAGCAGCATCAGTACTGTCTGGGACTGTCAGACAAGCACATTCTCAGCAAACTGGAAGGAATTGGTCTGGAAGCTGTGCTAATATTTTTTTCAATGTCTAGGACAGAGGTGTTATAGTTACACAGGACAGATCTCGGGGGATTAGGGTGTGCTTGTCCCCCAGAATCAGTTGGAGGAACGCTGCAGAGCACCAGGAAGGCATTGTGGAGCACACTATCTCCTGTGGTCCCCAGCTCTGCCCCCATAGCCAATGGAGCCCCCCAGCTTGGCCCCCCAGCTGACTGAGCCCCCTTGGCCCTGCCCTCCGTGCAGCACTTCAAACCCACAGCTTCACCTCTCACCCCCCCAGCGCCCACAGAGTGTTCACTGCTTTACCCCCTCTGTCTGACAAATCTTGTATTCTCGAGGTCAAGAAGAATAACTTGAACTCTTTCCTATAGGAACTACAGTTATCTGGATGAGTAGTTTTTGATGTCGGACAGCTGCCTGTTGGATAGTCAGTCAGTGTATCCTCGAAAAGGTGATAAAATTCGACCAACACCATCAGCTCCTATCGTGTGCCATTTACTACACCAGAAACCACCACAGAACAAAGAACAACAGAGGGCCCTGAGCCAGGAGTTGGGTCCTAAGTCCCCAGGAGAAACAGACGTTAAACACACCCACTCTTTATGACCAATCAGTCCGTTATGAAGGGACCTCAGAGGGAGAACCACTGGCGGTCCTAAGGTAGGACACAGGCTCAGCAGGCCTGTCCACGCACGCGACTTCTGAGCTTAGACTGAGTGATACACCAGGCTAGCCAGCAGCCGCGGTTTTTATTTGGGGTGGGTGTGGAGAGCGACAGGCAGGCCTGGTAGTTCTGGAAGAAGGCATCGTATATACGTGTTAGTACCTGGGACCCTGAGAGAGGACAGACTCAGTACGGTCTCAGAGCTGAGGGAGGCCGGGGTATGGGAAGCTCCGAGTGACAGCAGAGGGGGTTCCTGTGGTCACACAGGGGACATCACGCCCTATGGGGCCAGTGACCCACCAAAACCAAACCCACTACAGGACAGAGCCGAGTGATGGCACAGGGGACATCACGCCCTATGGGGCCAGTGACAGAGTCTGAATTTGATTTGGTCCCTCACAGTTTACTCCACCAGGACTGCCTGTAACAAAAACTTATGTTCCACATTAAGACAACCGACACCAAGGTAAAAAGGTACCATCTTCCATAGGAGCAGACAGACACATGCCTTTTAAGACAGACTGCAATTAAGGCTCTAAAGAACAAGAAACATGGCATCATTAACCTCAAAATTAGATTCTTTCACCATCTTGTTTCTGCAAACTTTCAAAAAGCTGAGGGCATATGTGTTCAATTTCGGTTCTTTCGATGTTTCCCTGGGCTGGGGGATGGGAAGCTGGTCCCATCCACCTCACTGCACAGGAGGCCCATCGGGGACCTGGCTGGGTGTCATCCGCATTTCTTACACAAAGCAAACAGTGCAGTTTTAGGTTAAGCCCTTTTCCACTGTCGACTCCTGCTCTCCCATTTTATCCGCCTATGACAGGTAAGAGACAGGCGACTCTGGCTGATACTGTAGCACACATCATCTGTAACGCACAACCTGGGAAGTTCACCTCACTCAGGGTGCGGTTACTCAATTTAACCTTATAACGTAAAATCCCTTTCTAGACATAACACATAAAGGTGGCCCCCCTAAAGCTTATCAATGTATCAACCACTGTGAACCCTGTGTGAGCTCAGGTAAGGGTGGCACGGCAAACCACGCAGCCCAAGGCACCAGCCAGCCAGGCGCTGACCTACCGCACGCTGACATGTTTGCTTCTCACCCTTGGGCTATGACGCACATTTTAGTCATTCCTAGACATCCCCCACCAAATCCAATTTAAAAAGTAAAACGGCAGTCCAAATATACCCTAAATGGACACGGGTCTACTCTGCAAGTATCTGTGGCTCCCAGGCAATGGACACCCCGGTGGCCTAGTGGGCCACGTGCTGCATCTGCTCACCCAAAGGCTGGCAGTGAAGGCCACCAGGTGCTCCCTGGAAGCTCCGTGGGCAGCTCTGCTCTGTCCCGCAGGGTCACTGTGAGTTGGAATTGACTTGATGCCACCAGGCTCGGTTTTCTGGTTTGGTTACCCAGTCGATGTTCACTTGCCTATCTTGTTTTAGTAAAGCTGGTTATATCAAGTTGGAAATACATGTAACATACTCTTGGGTCTAACTACTAGTCAGAAGAAATTTGGACTTTAGAAATCTATATGGATAAAATGTGCTCTTCCTTCTATCTCAATATAAACGGAAAAGTCACACTCTTTAACTGACACAATTCTTTTTTCTAACCTTCAACAACGATGTGAGTACCTACTGCAAAAGGCTCCCGCAGAAGGAGATAACCACAAATGAAACGCACCCATGTGAGTGCAACCGACCAGGGCAGGTGCTGTCCCCGAAGCCACTGGAAAGACAGCAGGGCCGGGGACTGCCACCAGGTGACAGCAAGGTAATGGGAGAGAAGGCACAGGGCCACCTCGCCCAACGGGCGCAGCCTTCCTGTGTCCTTCTATGCGTTTCAGAAGCTCCCACACCCAGAGAGTCTCAGAGCATCTCCTGGCAGCAGCTGACACTCAAACCAACTGTGTGTTGCAGTTAGGAGACCCCAGTGGAAAACGCCAAACCCTTCAGTTCCAGCTCGACTAGGAGTGCGACTCTGGTTCCCAAGGATTTAAAAAAACAAAACAAAACCGCAAACCTGGGTACAAAGTGTGACTTGGGATCAACTGTATTTAAAAGTAGCTTCTAAGTTCTCATGGTCACTCAGGAGTCCCTTCATTCATTTGGTAAGTACCTATGTATCTAACATTGAAGACAAAAAGTTAAAGAAATTATATTCCTTGGCTTTAAAATAAGACATCGCGATACATTTCCCACGGAAAAGAAAGCCGTAACCTTCTAAGTGACAAGTACCTGGGAGGTACGCCTTGTTTTGCACTGTCTGCTGCTGCATGAAGACCCCCTGGTGAGCTGCTCCAGCCCAGACCCACCCTGTCAGAACCAGCACGGACAGGGACCTGAACTCTGACCCACACTCGAGACCAAGGCGGCCACGTCTTGCTGGTCCTCGAGCCTCCAGACAGAACTCCACCTAGACCATTGCAGAGTGACTGTCATCTACCCTCCTTTTGAAGACCTTTGAGAAAGAAAGTAACTGTCTTCTTCAGAACTTATCTTGAGCGAACAAAACCGCAGAGAAGTCAGTTCCATTTACCGCCCCTGGTGGATGCTTTATTTCCACTTAAAATAAAACCTGTAAGTCCCCGCATATCTTAGACACGGCACTACATCAGAGGGCAGAAACAGGGACTTTCTTGTCAAGGCCACTATCACGTGACTTACAAATGAGGGTCACAGAAGCCCACCCTGGGACCCTCTGCCTGTAATTTATCAGATAAAAATATGACAGGACACGAGCACAAAGGGTCATGTTATGACCAAAAGAGCACTGCTTTAGCCGCGATGGGGCTCACGATGCGGGGCCTCACTGGCAACACAAGAATGAGACGGGGTGCACCCTGAGATCTCCATTAAAGGACTGCAGCTGATGGTCCACAGGCCTCGGGGTTCCCCTGGGAGCATGGCCCCTGGTCCTGAGGCTGCCCCTGTCCATAAATCATAATGGAGTTCAACTCATGGACAGGTATGGATTGGACTTGATGACACAGAGTGACCACATTATGTGTGCACTTCATGGTTCTATGCATCTGTAGGATGTTGTCCTGCTGACCTCTTACTGGAAAAAAGGGAGTGGGTGGAGGGGGGATAGGAAACTGTTGGGAGGATAAGACATGTATGGAACAGAGAGGAAGAGTGTGCTGTCACAGGGCAGGGAGAGAAGTGGGAGCTACATATAGGTGGGCATGTAAATTTATATGAGAATGTACATTTTCATTCAGTCATTATAAAAAGAAAAAAAAGTACTGCTTTAAGAAGAAAAATATCCGTTCAACTATGATTAGGAATTCATATCTATAGAACAGAAATAGGGAGATATAAAAATATATTTAATATATTTGATATGAGACCTTTTCCCACAAGAAATTTTCAAATTAGTTAAGACACAAGAAAAAAATAAATCAAAAGATTGTCTAAGAATTTAAAGAATAAATATAACACAACAAAGAGATTAAAAAAAAGGCTCAATCTGAGTATTTTACTATAAATCAAACATCTGAAAACAATACATGATGTCATGGTAGTATATACATTATTTCAAATATCCTTCTACCTTTAGGGAAAATACTGACCTCTTTAATTGCAAACACTGCCAGAAAAATACAAAGAACCAAGGCACCAAGATAAAAAGTGGTATGATAAAATGATGGCTAGCTAAAATTATCAAGGAAGTAAGACTGCCGACAAGCTTATTGGCTAGGTAAGCCTTTTTGAAAGCATCTCAAACAGAATATGCTGGAAGTTTAAATTAAACAAATGACTCCCACGTCCCTTAAGACCCTGTGCTGGCAGAGAATGGCTCTGTGGGCTCACTGAAACTCACTGCTGCACCAGACATCCGGAGGCCTCTTTCAGCACAGCCTCTGTGTCACCACAAGGAGTCAGTCCACCTGCAGCTGAGGACTGGAGATCAAAAACCAGAGCCTTCAGTGTGAATTACACCTCAACCACAGGAAAACAAAAATCCTTGCAAACTAGACTAATGAGCAACATCTTGACAGATGGAGAAAAGACTGAAGCTGTCCAGGATTTCACTCTCCTTGGATCTACAATCAGGGGCCACCAGAGCAGCTATCAAGAAATCAAAGAACGGACTGCCCTGGGCAAATCTGCTGTAAAAGGTCACTTAAAAAGGTTAAAAAGCAGAAGTTTTCAACCACCTCAAACATGTGCGAAAGCTGAACAATGAATAAAGACGACCAGAGAAGAACTGAGGCCTTCGATTTTTGGTGTTTGGTAAAGAATACTGAGCACAGACTGCCCAAAGCACAAATCAGTGTGTCTTGGAAGGATAGTCAGGATGCCCCTTAGAAGCATTTGGACCTGTCACCAGGAGGGATCAACTCCTGGGTGTGGCGTCATCCTTGGTCAAGGAGTGGGTCTGCAAGATAGAGGACAACCTTCAACTATGGGCCCAAACACAGTGAGGACAGGACAGTGCACCCCTGTACTCTGCACAGGGTCCCCCAAGTCAGGACCAACTCTACAGCACCTAACAGCGTCATCACGGACCCCGTAGGACAGAGCAGAACTGCCTCACAGTACTGCCAACGACAAAACCATACTGCAAGTTAAAGGCCTGCCACAGCAGGTCTAAAGATTCAAAAAGGCTACGCTGTCTTTAATACAAACTGTCTCAGCAGGGGAGCAGCTCCCCCTCCTTGTTTTCAGAAGGGACCCCAAGCGCACCCCAAGGCCCTCAGAGCCTCAGCCTGCAGTGATGACTGGGCTGGCGGGGTTTGGAGGAAGAAATGTTACTAAAAGTCAACAAAAATATGTAACATATATTTACTACTTTACTCTGTGTGGGGCCCTGAGATAAGTGCTTTACCATGAATTTCTTTTTTAATCTTAACAACCTTTTAAGAGATTTTTCTTCTCACTCCACAAGTGAAGGAATGGGTTTTGAGAGGGTGACCTGCCCAACATCACAGAGCTGTTAAGTTGCTTGGACCCCTGTCTAATTCCAGAGTCCCTACTCTTCACCCCTAGACCAAGCCAGGACAAGAACCTGCATCACCAGCTGGACCAGCAGTGGATCCCGCAGCGGGTCAGGACCCCGTCAGGAAGAGCCGCCGGGTCCCGCCTCCCGCTTGAGCACAGACGGAGGTCAGACTGGGTCTCCGTGCGAAGGTGACCGGCCTGCCCTGACAGCAATGCTGAGACCCTGATCTCATGAGCCCTGTAACATGGTGCACCCAGGTGGTTTAAACTGTATTACCTCTTTAGCCTTTCTTCATGAGTGCCCTCACTGACAGAGGTCACCATATCTACCAGTAAAAAATGGCTGGTGGACTGCTTTGAAAGATATAAGCCGCTAACTTAGTCCTTGGCTGTGAGGTGCTTGTTCAGCAGGAGTCTCCATTAGGCCAGAACCCAAGGACGTCATCTCAACTGGTCAGTACAGCCCAACACACAGCAGCCTCACCTTCCTTGCTGAAGTTATTACTTGAGAGGTACGCCTGGATGGTCGCATTGCGGACAGTGACAGTGACGTTTCCCACGTGCATCTGGTCGCTGCTCGCACACCTGTATTTCTTGTCTATGTCTGCCTTGATGTCAGTCGTGGACGCCACAGTCTTAACTCCTGCCATTAACAAAACAAAACACAATCCTGAACTCCCTGCAGTATTTAGTCAAACACGATTTTACGACTATCCTCCCAAACCCAGTTTTCCAACACCTCTTAACTGTCAATTTTCTTTAACTTGGTTCTTACCCTCAGAGCTTGCATTGGGAAAAACACTTGCATCAGACAAATTATAAGTAAAATTTAGTACGTGGACTCCATAGAATGTTGCATTCCTTGCAAAATGTAGTGTCAGTGTGTGTCCACTTCCAAAAGCAATCACGAGACTGGGCTCCGAAACGTTCGCTCTGCCACAGGAACTGGTATTCAGAACTTTTGCAGTCGTCGGCAGCTCAAAGGTCACATTCTAGAGCAAACACAATCACAAAAACCTCAGAATTGCTACAGGAATTCAGAAACATCAAAATAAAGAATCTAGAGGTGGAGTCAGGATGGTGGACTGAGTCCACGTCTCCTTAGATCCCTCTGGAAACCAAGACCTCAACTGAGAATCAAACAGAGCCTTCTGGTCACCTAGTGAGGCCCAGGACACAGCACAGGGCTGTTAATTTGGACTTCATACTAGTGAACGGAGAACCTCCTTTCTTTCGCTGACTCCTGTTCCTGGCTAGCCCTGGCTCTCATGGACTGAAGGTAAATGCACCATTCTGACTTTTTTTTTCTCTGTCTTAGCCGGTGGGCAGAGCTGGGTCTTGCCTAGCGGCTAGACTCAGACATACTGCTGGCGGGATATGCAGGCGAAACTGCCAGATTTTGAGCCAGGCTTAGGACTCTGGTCATCTAGCCACCCCGGGCCTGTCTTTTTATCACTGCCACAGCGTGGTTTGTATGGACTGTGACTGTGTGCAGGATGCCATGTTGGATAAGGAGATTTTAGCGGGATCTAATTCTTAGCCTGGGAGCCAGTGCCTGCAAACAGGACAGTGCTTCTCTGACAGAAAAGCAGTAATTTACACAGTGTCGCCTACAGTGGGGGCCCGGCAACAGAGGCGGAGGACTCACTACCTCTTGGCACCTTTAGCCTAGCTATCTACTGACCACGTGGAGGGCACCATCTTAGGTACGGTGGCCTCAGCTGGACCTATTTCTTAGCTTGGGAGCTACAGCCTGTCCACAGGAGAGTGTTTTTCTACCAGAAAAGTAGTACTTTACACAGTGTCACCTAAGACTGGGCCCTGTGAGCAGAGGCCAACAGGGCAGTAGCATTGCTGTATTTTGAAGTAGTTTGTATCATCTGGAGTTGGATATGGAGGTACCTACTTTGCTGGCTGGGAAGAGGGACCTCTACACCTGAAAATCTGACCAACTTGGGAAGGGGTCAGATACCTTTTGTTTTACATTATAAGACATCCTACAGAAACATCTGCAGTCCATCCTCACAGTATCTCTCCCAGCCTTTACTTACTAACATGGGACCCAAAAAGCAACAGATGCTTGTGGCATGCAAGAAATCACCCATGGCTTCAGAAGGCTCCCAAACAAAACAATCAAGGAGTTTTCAGGATGAAGAAACTTTTCTGAAATCATCAGAAGGTAAATACAAAATGATTATATACAGAGCTCTTCTAGACCTTATACAAAATGCAGCAGAGCAAAAGGAGAAATTAAGCAAGCTGTTCAATCTGATGGAACATCAGTACTCAGAAATCCAACAGATGAAGAACAAAATCTAAGACATAGAAACTTCCATTCAAAGCGAAGAAAACAGAATGGAACAAATGGAAAAAAGAATTTCTGACCTGGAAGACAGAGCTACTGATGCCAGCATCTATGAGCAGAAATCAGAAAAAAGAAACAAGAAAAATGAAGAAGCATTAACAAATAACCTTTGATTAACTGGAGTCCCTGAACAGGACGAGACACATGAGAACACAGAGAGTATTTTTGCTGAGCTGCTGACAGAAAACTTCCCAGAAATCATGAAGCAAGAGAATACAGATATCCCAGATGCATATCGTGTGCCACCCAATACAGATCTCAAAAGAAAGACTCCAAGACGTATTATAATCAAGCTTAACAAAATAAACGTAAGCAGTAACTCTTAAAGGCAGCATGACTCAAAGCAAAGCTAACATTCAGAGGGAAACCCTGTAGGTTTTCATAAGATTTCTCAGCAGAAACCAGGCTGGCACGGAGACAGTGGCATGACACATTCAAAGCCTTGAAGGAGAAGAACTTCCAACCAAGAATTATATATCCTGCAAAACTATCTTTCAAATACGAAAATGAAATTAAGACATTCCCAGATAAACAGAAACTCAGGGACTTTGTGAAAACCAAACCAAAACTACAAGAAATACTGAAAGAAGTTCTTGGCTTTGGCTTAAAAGAACAAAGCCACTAACTTTATATTTTAAAACGACACATTATTCAGAATTCTACTCAGTTAGGGAAGGCTCCAAATACAATCACAGCTTTAATACCGAAAGAAACAACCCAGTGATTATCATGAAAACTATGGTGCCATCATGTTAAAAAGAGAGATGTACCACAGTCGTTATAGTCCTTCCAGATGGAGAGGAAGATGACAAGACTGGTAGTAATTAAAATTGGGTTTATATATATTTTATTAAAGGGGATCATAGGGGCAGCCATAAAGCACAACAAAGATGTAACATACCTTATCAAGAAATGTAACACAGCAGTCTCAACAACTAAAATAATAGCTCTGGAAAAGGTGAAAAATCAATTCACAAAAAAGAATGCCCTAGAACAGACTAATAAGAATAACAGAGAAAACATCAACACAAAAATAAACATATCACAATGGCAGCACTGAACACATACCTATCAATAATTACACTGAATGTGAATGGACTGAATGCTCCAATAAAGAGACACCAAGTGACATCTTGGATCAAAAGACATGATCCATCCATATGCTGTCTACAAGAAACTCCCTTGAGACTTAAAGATAGTAACAAACTGAAAATTACAGGATGGAAGTATATCAACTAACAATGAACAAAGAGCAGGGGTAGCAATTCTAATCTCAGACAAAATCAATTTTAATGTAAAATCCACCATCGTGGATAAAGATGGACATTATTTATTGCTGAAAGGTTCAGTATACAAGCAAGACTTAACTATAGTAAATATTCATACACCTAATATCAGAGCACCTAAATACATCAAAGAAACACTGACTACACTCAAAAAGGGGATAGATCACTCCACAATAACAGTAGGAGACTTCAACACTCCACTCTCAATACTGGACAGATCATCCAGACAAAAGTTCAGTAAAGATAGAGAAGACCTTATTGCCACTACTAACCAATTAAACCTCATCGATATATACAGAACTTTCTACCCATCAGCAGACAAATATACCTTCTTCTCCAGGGCCCATGGAACATTCTCCAGAATTGACCATGTGTTAGGACATAATGCAATTCTCAACAAAATCCTTATCACTGAATTATTGCAAAGCATCTTCTCAGATCATAAAGCCATAAAAGTTGAAATCAATAGCAGAAAAAACATAAATAGAAAGTGGAACTCTTGCAAACTGAAAAACATCTTGCTCAAAAAAAACATGGGTTATAGAAGAAATCATGGATGAAATAAAGAAATTCATGGATTCCAATGAGAACAAAAACACTTCCTACCAGAACTGATGGGATACAGCCAAAGTAGTGCTCAGAGGTCTGTTTATCTCCATAAATGCACACATCTGGAAGGAAGAAAGAAACCAAATCAAGGAACTAACCCTACAGCTTGAACAAGTAGAGAGAGAGCAACAGAGGAACCCCTCAGGCACCAGAAGAAACCAAATCATAAAGATTGGAGCAGAGCTAAATGAATTAGAGAATAGAAAAATAATTGAAAAAACTGAAAAGACTAAAAGCTGGTTTTCTGAAAAGATCAACAAAACTGACAAACCACCGGCTAAACTTACTAAAGCAGGAAAGGAAACAAATAACCCAAATTAGAAATAAGAGGCGAGTGGTCACCACAGATCCAACAGAAATCAAAAATATCATAACAGAATACTATGAAAGACTGTACTCTAACAAATTTGAAAACCTAGAAGAAATGGAAAAATTCCTTGATTCATACCACCTACCCAAATTATCACAATGTGAAGCAGAACAACTTAATAAACCCATCACAAAGCACAAGGTTGAAAATGTCATTAAAACACTGCCAACCAAAAAAAAAGTCCAGGCCCAGGTGGCTTCACCACAGAATTCTACCAGGCTTTTAGAGAAGAGTTCTCTCCAGTACGACTGAGACTGTTTCACAGCACAGAGAGGGATGGAATGCTCCCCAGCTCACTCTATGCAGCCAGCATAAGCCTGATACCAAAGCCAGGGAAAGACCCAACCAAATAGGAGAACTACGGACCGATATCACTCATGAATCTAGAGGCAAAAATCTTCAACAAAATTCTTGCCAACAGAATACAACAACATATCCAAAAAATAATCCATCACGATCAAGTTGGATTCATACCAGGGATGCAAGGCTGGTTCAACATCAGAAAAACAATTAATGGGATTAACCACATCAACATCACAAAAGACAAGAATCACCTGATTTTGTCCATAGATGCAGAAAAGGCATATGATAAAGTCCAACACCCATTCATGCTAAAAACTCTTAGCAAAATAGGCATAGACGGAAAGTTCCTCAACGCAGTAAGTGCCATTTATACAAAGCCAATTGCCTCGTCATCCTGAATGGAGAAAGAATGAAGGATTTTCCCTTGAGAACAGGTACTAGACAAGGATGCCCGCTCTCACCTCTCCTATTCAACACTGTACTAGAAGTTCTAGTCAGAGCAATTAGACAAGACCAAGAAATAAAGGGCATCTGTATCAGCAAAGAAGAAGTCAAAATCTCCCTGTTTGCTGATGATACGATTGTATATGAAGAGAATCCCAAAGAATCTATACGTAAACTACTCAAACTGATAGAAGAGTTCAGCAAAGTCTCAGGATACAAGAGAAACATAAGTAAATCAGTAGGATATCTTTATACCAACAACAAGACTGTTAATGAAGAAATCATCAAGTCAATACCATTTACTAGAGCCCTCAAGAAGTTAAAGTACCTAGGAATTAATATAATCAGAGAAATAACAGACCTTTACAAAGAGAACTACAAGCCTTTACTACAAGAAACTAAGAGAGTCTTAGATAATGGAGAAACCTACCCTGCTCATGGACAGGAAGACTTAACATTGTGAAAATGTCTATTTTACCCAAAGCAATCTACTTATAGAATGCAATCCCAATACAAGTGCCAGCATCATTTTTTAATGAGATGGAGAAACAAATCACCAAATTTGTTTGGAAAGGGAAGAAGCTCCAGATAAGGAAGGTACTACTAAGGAAGAAGAACACACTGGGAGGCCTCTCCTTACCCCACCTTAGAACATACTGCACTGCCACAGTGGTCCAAACAGCCTGGTACTGGTACAAGAACAGACAGATTGATCAGTGGAATAGAACTGAGACCCCAGAGATAACGCTATCTGCCTCTGAACAGCTGATATTCGACAAAGGCCCTAAGACATTCAACTGGAGTAAAAACAGTATCTTCAACAAATGGTGCTGGCAAAATTGGATATCCATCTGCAATAAACTGAAACAAGATCCATATCTTACACCTTATACAAAACCCAGCTCCACCTGGATAGAAGACCTAAATATCAAACCTAAAACGATAAAGCTCACGCAAGAAAAGGTAGAAACAACAATGGAAGTTTTAATACACTACACAGACAGACTTCAAAATCTGTCAAACAAACCACAATCAACAGAAGAGAAAACAGATAAATGGGACATCCAAAGACTTTATTCATAGAATTAAAAGGTCACCTAGAGAATAATAAAAAGTATTTGGCAACTATATGCCAGACCGGTACTTGATCTCTATAAGGTACTACAAAATATCAAGAAGAAGAAGATAAATCATCCAGTTAAGCGATGGGCAAAGGAGATGGACAGACATTGTTCTAATGAGGACATCTAGGCAGCTAAAAAACACATGTGGACATGTTCACGATCTTTAGTTATTAAAAAAATTCAAATCAAAACTACAGTGAGATACCATCTCACACCAATAATGTTGGCCATGATCCAAAAAAACAGAAAACAACAAATACTGCAGAGGCTGTGGAGAAAGTGGGACTCTCCTACACTGTTGGTGGGGTTGCAAAATGGTCTGGCCTCTTTGGAAAGCAATCTGGTGCTTCCTTAAAAAAATGGATATAGACATACCATTTGACCCTAATTCCACTACTCTGAATACATCCTACAGAATCAAGGCCATTCACACCAACAGACACATGCACACGGATGTTTACTGCAACACAGTCCACGACAGCAAAAAGATGGAATCAACCCAGATGCCCAACAACAGAAAAATGGATAGGTAAACTATAGCATATATACTCAATGGAGCACTACGAAACAGCAAAGAATAATGATTCCAGGAAACATCTCATAACCTGGTTTCAACTGGAAGACATTATGTTGAGTGAAAGTAGTCAGTGACAAAAGGGCAAATATTGTATGAGACCTCTATGATAAGATTTCAAAAACAGACTTATGTATAGAAGAAATGACTCTTTGATGGCTGTAAAGGAGGGGAGGGTGGGAGGGGGAGCAGGGAGAGTTTACACTAGATAGTTGGTAGAAATTTGGTTGGGTGAAATTGGTGATAGCACACATTAGAAACAAGAACAGTATTAAGTGGACTTCAGCATATCTTGAATACTCCTTCCATCTTAACCTGCTATTGCAAGGACAGAGTAGCTGGGGCAGGGGGCAGGAGACCG
The DNA here is from genome assembly GCA_028571685.1 of Heterohyrax brucei. Taxonomy (NCBI): domain Eukaryota; kingdom Metazoa; phylum Chordata; class Mammalia; order Hyracoidea; family Procaviidae; genus Heterohyrax; species Heterohyrax brucei. Next base: position 166,324 of record CM053163.1, read on the forward strand.
GGGACCACGCTCTTAGGCAAAATCGAGGTCAACTGGCACAACTAGCGTTTTGCTAAGAGGACTCTCTGCAGCCCACATTGGTGAGTGGCATCCGAGGGCACAGCAAATGGTCCCAATTCAGCAGGAATGGATGATTACCAAGGACCATAATGACATGGCGTAAAGACAACCCAGAAGATAGAGAGACCCACATGAGTGGGTGCCTACATCGACTTGGGACCCAAAGAACGGGATGGTGCCTGGCCACCGCCAGTGATAGCCGTGATGGAGCTCACTAAGTTGAATCTCACTGGCAACACAAGAATAAAAAGGGGTGCACCCTGAGATCCACTAAAAGACCAGAATGGGTGGTCCAGTGACTTCGGAGTTTCCCTGGGAGCATGGCCCCTTGCCCTGACGCTGCCGTTGCCCATAAATCATAATGAAGGTCCACTCTTTGGACACGAATGGATTGGACTTGGTGATGCAGAGCGACTACATATTGGATGCACTTTATGGTTCTACGCATCTATAGGATATCATCCTGCTGACCTCTGGCAAGTGGGTGGAGAGGAGGGGCAAGGAGACTGTTGGCAGGATGAGACATGTATGGAGCAGAGAGGAATAGTGTGCTGTCACCAGGCAGGGAGGGTAGTGGAAGCTACATATAGGTAAACATGTAAATTTATATGGGAATGTACATTTTCACTCAGTCATAATAAAAAAATAATCTAATATAAAACTAGACTTTAGCTCCACTGCAAGTTATCACTGTGAAATTTATTTTCTAATATGAGCATAATTACTGTCCCTCAATTGTACATACAAAGAGCACTGAACGTCAAATATTCTGTTACATACATTTACCACACAAAAGCTTCTTTAAAAAAATTGAGAAATTACTGGAAGTAATAGAAAGATTTAGCAGAGTAGCAAGTTATAATACAAACATACAAAACTCAGTTGTATTCCTATACACCAATAAAGAGAACAACAAAAAGGAAACTAGGATAACGATGTCACTTATGATACTCCTAAAATAATAAAGTACTTAAGAATAAACTAACTTAGGATGTAAAAGACACTTCCAAAGAAAACTACAAAATGCTTCTGCAAGAAACCGAGAGAGACCTACACAGATGGAAAAACACACCATGCTCACGGCTAGGCAGACTCAGCATTGCAACGACAATTCTGTGCGATGCTATCTACAACTACAATGCCATCTGGCCCAAACACCAACACCATCCTTTAAAGACATGGAAAAATTGATCATTCACTTGGCACGGAGAAGGAAGAGGCCCCGGACAAGCAATGGGCTACTGAAGAAGCCAACTGGAGCTGGAGGCCCACAGCACCTGACCTCCCAACCTACTCCACAGCTACGGTGGCCTGAACAGCCTGGTTCTGGCACAGGGGCAGCTGCACTGACCAACGGAACAGAACTGAGAACCCAGATGCAAACTCATCCACCTACAGTTGCCCAGTTTTCAACAAGGGCCACAAGCCCATCAAACAGGGAAACAGCGTTTTTAAGAAACTGTGCTGGCCAAACTGGATGCCCACCTGCAAAACAGAAAAAAGATGAAACGGGACCCACACCTCACAACACACACAGAATTAATTCAAAATGGATCAAGAACCTAAATGTAAAGCTCAAGACTATAAAGAAAGATTATGGAGAGAGAGAAAAACAAACGTTCAATCTAGAGGCCCAGATACACGGCATCGATAGGGTACAAACCATAAGTGACAACACATAAACACTAAAGATAAGCTAGATAACTGGGATCTTCTAAAAACTAAAAACATATGCCCACCAAAAGACTTCATCACAAGATTACAAAGAGAATCTACAAACAGGGAAAAATTTTGGGCTACGACAAACTTGACAGAGGTCTAGGAAAATCCAACACGTCTACAACAGAAAGAATCCAATTAAAAAATGGGCAAAGCATATGAACAGATATGTCAACAAAGATGACATTCAAGTGACTAAAAGACACATGAGGAAATAGTGGCAATCACTCACCACCAAAGAAACATAAACCAAGCCACGATGAGATAACCACTTCACCTCCACGTCACTGGAATCAACAAAAAAAAACAAAATGACAAATGCTGGAGAGACTGCAGGGAGATCAGAACTCTCACGCACTGCTGGTATGGACGTACAGTGGGACAGCCATTCTGGAAAACTGCAGGGTGCTTCCTTCAAATGCTAGGAACACAAGTAGCATACGATCAGCAGTGCCACCCCGGGTACATACCCTAGAGAAGGGACATCACACGAACAGACACACGCACATCCCTGTTTACTGCCGCACTGTCCACGACAGCACAGACATGCCTCAGTGCCCACCAACAGACGAATGGATAAACTGCAGCATGTGCAACACAACGGAATACCATGGCACTGTAAGGGACACCGAGGGGGCTGCGAAGCATCTCACAGCTTGGATGAATCTGGAAAGTATTATGTTGAGCGAAATTAAGTCAGTCACCAAAGGACAAATACTGTATGAGACCACTACAGTAAAAACTCATGGAAAGATCTATACACAAAAATAATCTCTGGTGGTTACAAGGGGGGTGAGGTGGATGGAAAAACACCAAACAGACAATAGTTAGCCAAGCCAAGCCAAGCGCCGTCGGGTCGGATCCAACTCATGGCGACCCTAGGGGCCAGGGTAGAACTGACCCTAAGTGGTAACTTTAGAGAAGAGTGAACAGAACATGACATGGGGAAGCCAGCACAACCTGTACAAGGAAGGTCATGGCAGCTTCACAGACATCCCAATTCCCTGAGGGACTGATCCCAGGTGACATCTAGCTCAAGTGCCACAATACAGTTTATAAAGAAAATGTTCTACAAGCCACTCTAGCAGCACCAGGGTCTTAAAAAGCTTGTAAACAGCCATCTAAGATACCGGCCTCACTGAAGCAAAGGAGAATGAAGAAAGCTGAAGACACAGGCAAAGACGAGTCCAGAGGACTGAGGGACCATGGTTCCCACGGCCTCTACCAGCCTGAGTCCAGCCCAGCTAGATGGTGCCCGGCCACCACCACTGACTGCTCTACCAGAAAGAGCAGGGGGGAAGCAGAGAGCAAAATTCCAACTCAAAAAAAAAGACCAGACCCACTGGTCTGACAGAGACTGGAGAAACCCCAAGAGGATGGCCCTTGCACTCAGCAAAAAAGTCACTCCTGAGGTTCACCCTTCAGCCAAAGAGTAGGCATGTCCACTAAACAAAACCAGACTAAATGGGCACAGCTGCCCAGGGGTGAGGACAAGAAGGCAGGAGTGGACAGGAGAGTTGGGGACTGGGAACTCAGGATCAAGAAGGAAGAGTGCTGACATGCCATGGAGTCGGCAACCAGTGTCACAAGACAACGCATGCACTACCTCTTAATGACATCAGTCTGCTCTGTAAACCCTCACCTCACATACAATTAAAAACACTGTCTTTTAAAGTCAGTATTATTATATTATAGACTGAAAATAATTCAAATTTAAGATAACAGTCTTCATTCAAATAGTTAAAAATTTTCCTTCCAATATTCTAATTTGTAACAAAATTAAAACTAAAGTTTTCTTGTTATAGTTTTACACATTATTTAAAAAGCACTACTGTTTTTTGCTACAGAAAGTTTTATTTAAGGAAAAAATTCTAAGAAAGAGAATAGAGACATTTACCGCTAAATTGTCTGAATTTACTCATACAAAGTAAACAACCAGAAAACAATCTACCACCATTCTTCGTGGCTGGCCTGATGAAAGGAACTGCAGTTTCACTGTCTACCAAAGCTGTCCTTATGAAAACAACACAACTATGTGAGCTGACAAAGACATGCTTTTGTGAAACAGTAAAACACGTATCAATGTACGTATGATCCTACTTGCATAATACAACTAATACAAAAGAAAAAGATACTAAATTTTAAAAAATCCAATCTTCAAAACCAACCACAGAAAAAGTGGAGTAGAAACAAAAAAGTGCTGGCACAAGTCTTTGTAACTTGAGATGTGTTTCTGACACAAAACCCTCCCGGTTTTCTTCTATTTCACCAGAGGGCACATCACAGAAGACAAACATGGTACGCCAATAACGATTGAGGAGGCAGCAAGAAGTTCCGAGCACTTTCAAGGAAAGCTCTAGCTCTCCAGCGGTCCTGGCCTCTGGCCTCGACAGCTGCTCTCTGAGTAGCAGCAGAAAGGTGTGGTGCTGTGAATATGGACGCAGCGCAACGCTCACAGCACTGTTCATCAAACCAAGCTGTTTCCACTATGCAAGTTTATCCAGTCGTTTCTAGGTGGAACAAAGGGTTAATGCCCTTAGCTGCTGACCCAAAGGGCACCTCAGAAGAAAGCTCAGGCAATCTACTTCTCCACACTGGCCACTGAAGACCCCAAGAAGCCCAGATCTCGCTGGACACACATGGGGCCGCCACGCGGTGCAGCCGATGGCCGGGCCGACTAGCAGACCTGAGGTCACCTCCACAGCCAGGAGACCTACAGTCACAGATGTGAGCAGTGGTATTGAAGAGCGTATCTGGAAACTTACCAAAAGGAGTGTGGTTTAACAAATTATGGCTAACATAATTATGTATTACACTGTGATTATGAAAAATAATCACAAAGATAGCTGGAAAAACATTCACGATCAAGTAATGAAAGCAGAACAGAGTGGTTTGGCCCATTTCAATGACAGCCCCCCTATATAAAACGGTGGACATCACCGGGCAGCCCAGAAGGAAATATACGCTCATGAAACAACTGTGAAGGTGGGATTCCTCTTCCAGGATTTACGATCTGCCGCTGATCCCAACACACGCAGAACCCGCTCCTTACCTGAGAACCACTCCGGGACTCGTATTCCACTGAAAAGGTGGCTGAGAAGCTGGCCAGAATGCAGGCAGTTCCGTTATCATTGTTCACCACAAACACCGAGGAGGCACCGTGCAGGAGGCCTGCTGCTTCCGGGAAAGACACAACACTCAGACAAACACCTTTCAGAAAATAAACTGGACATCTGTGTTTTCTGTAGTTTGTAGCAATAACAAATTTCATTAGAAGATTCTACTGTGTTTCTTCAACCACTGTAAGAACTAGGCCATAGGCCAGTTTATCTGGATCCTTTATCCCTTTCAGGTAAAATTCTGAAAAGGTCATCCATAAATCATCTGATCAGTCTGTCACATTGGTCCTTAGCTATTTATGCTTTACTTAAGAATACTTTTCTGGAAGTCTCAATCAGATCTGTGGGCATGTATGTACTAGACATGTTATCACCCTATGATCCTTAGACGATTTCTCTGTGAGGCTCAGTGGGGCCTTTAAGACACAGCCCAGCACCCTCATCTTAAGCTAAAACATTCATCTACTCCAGAAATCACTGGGTGCTGTGGGAAAACTTGTGATAGCTTTCATCATGGTCTTCAACGCCTATCTACCATCTGATGTGTCTTTACTTTTTATGGAGTGTTAGTGGGGTAAGAGCGTCCACAGACTCAAAGCTTTTCCCAATTCTGGAAAAGCCCTCAGGAACCTGACTTGAACCCGACTTGTGTCACACCAGGCACACCTCTCAGGCTCTCTAGACATGAAAGGACAGAAGGGAAACTCTCTGGGGCTTTCCAGCCCTACGGTCATCAGTGTCAAGTACTTCCTCTTTGAGTAAGTTGTCGGAGGTTCCACGTTACCTCCAGTTTCCGCTTATCCCCACAGTCCTGTGACTGAGATGCTTACCAACACATATAATTTCATCTACAGCAGACAGCGAGCACAAACAGGTAGTTCTGTTTGCTCTGCAATTAAACATGTACTGGCTAGCAGCCTGGGTCACAACTTGTGCAGAAATGACACGCTGCCACTAGTCTTTGCTGCTGCCACTTTGTGCCCTTTTCATGGACACACACGTTTGTGATCTGACCTGATTTGCAATCAGCGTAAATACAATGTAAGCACACTTTGAAGGTAGCATACTCGACTCGGGACATTAAATCAATAATTTTCTAAATCATTTAAAACACTTTATCAACTCGAAGCACCTCCTTAGGGAACAGTTGCACTAAGTAGCTTTTTATATGACACTTTCTACGCTGAACTTCAAAATGAAAACAAAGAAGTATTGTTAAATCAAATTTAAAATAAGCTTTAGCAGCACTACATGGGCCCATATTTAACTTGGAAAGGGCCAGAAAATTTGAATTAAGAAACTCACCACCAAAATTCAATTCTGGTCAAGAGAAAAATGTCCATAACAGCATTACAATATACAATTCTATGAGAAATTTATTTATGCCAATGGTCAGAAGCAGCTGTGAGGGTTTTTTGTTTTGTTTTTAATTTTATAAAAGTGGCAAATCAGTAAAAAAGAATTTTCTCAATGAAAATGTCTTGGGTGATTTAACAGACGATGAGCCTCAACCCAAGCACCTCCTGGCTGCCGTCACCAGAAGACAGCCACCCCTGCTTGTTTAAGACGGCTGACACGAGGTCCAGAGGGCATGCTTTCTCAAGGGATCCTAGACAAGGGCCACTTCTGCGTATTCTTTCAAAATACGCTGACTTTTACAAATTTTAGTTTTTAAAACAAATGCAGCTATGGGAAGATAGGCTTCCGAGCCTTAAGACCTAGGTTTTAGACTTGACTTCTGTTACTACTGCCCAACCTGTAGCAGGCAGCAGCCTCTCCATCCTTAGCTTACACACCTGTAAAATGGGAATAAGAGCAGTGGCATCTCAGAGTGGCTGGGTGCATTAAATGAGCCAACGAATGAGAAGTATTTAGTTGGAGACCATGACATTAGTGTCTGGAAAATTCTCTATAAAGAGACAGTCAGAGCACGCCCTGCAGAGGCCTGTACAGCACACCTGCATTAGGGCTACAGTCAGGGCACACACTGCAGAGGCCTGTACAGCACACCTGCATTAGGGCTACAGTCAGAGCACGCCCTGTAGAGGCCTGTACAGTACACCCGCATTAGGGCCACAGTCAGAACGTGGGCTGTAGAGGCCTGCACAGCACACCTGAATCAGGGGTACAGTCAGTACACGGTACAAGCCCGTGCGAGAGGAGAGCGGCTGAAGCAGAGAAATCAGAGACTAACGCTGTCTCGCCTGGGCCTAAACCAGAAATTCAAAATCGAGTGACAATCTCTCACAATCCAGGGTGACCTTCATTAGCATCAGCCTTCTCAAAACTCCTAAGTGCTGGTTCTTCACTTTGAAAGGGGAAGGCGATCACGGATACCCACACCTTAAAGAGCCACATTACGCAAGTACCCACACTCTTTCAGCTCATATCGGTTTGTACTTTGTATCAAGTCTTTACCACAAAACAGGCTTTAAATAATTCCTAATTACTAATACGGGACAAATGAGTAAGTTAGAAGTCTGAAACTGAAAAAAAAGATTCATTTTGGGGCCAAACTGTTCACTAAAATTAACACTATTTTTAACAGACTTAAATCCAAAAGTTTTAAAGACCTTTTTTAAATTTTTTTTTTTTTTAGTTGGTCGTAACACTTATTTCACTTACTTGCAGTTAAATATTAATTCTATGGACAGGCATACATGCAAGAACAAAGAAACCTTACTAACAACCCATTGCCATAGAGCCCACCCTGACTCACAACAACCCTACAGAGCCATCCCACAGGGTCTCCAAGGAGCAGCGGGTGATGAGCTGCCAATATGGTTTAGTTGCTGAATGCTAAACCACTGAGCCACCAGGGTCCCTCCTGACCACCACCCATGGCCATCCAGTCGGGCCCCACACAGGCCAGGACTAATGTACGGACCCCTCAGCAGGATCAATCCATTGATCTACCAACAACTGCAATTAAATATATTTCAGCATTAGAAGTGAAATATTCAAGAGATAAAGAAAAAGCCAAACCAAACCACTGCCACTGAATCTCACAGTGACCCTACAGGTCAGAGCAAAACTGGCCCAAAGGGCTTCCAAGGAGCGGCTAGTGGATTCAAACTGCTGGCCTTTTGGTTAGCAGCCAACCTCGTAACCACTGAGCTACCACTCAAGAGATATGCCAGACTTACTGTGAAATCTGGCAAAAAGCACCTTAATTTCCAATGTCAAACATTTATAAAATGATTGCGCTTCTTTAACAGCTTTTAAAAAAATTAGTAAAGAACATTTTTCTCTTCACATCAATTATTTTCATTCCTAATATGCTGACCACACATTTCACAGGAGTAAAAGAGTCAGCAATTAAAAAAAAAAATCTGTCTCGCTAAATATGCATTGTTAAAAAATCCAGAACACACACACTCTGATGTTGTTTAAACGACAAACACTAGTTTTCATTAATGGTATCTTCTTGGCTAAAACCAAACAAAAACACAAACAAGAAACCAAGACACCAAGTAGGTGAGAAGAGACAAAAAACAGAAACACAGAATATTTTCATCTTTTTCCTGCTTTCGAACTGAATTTATTTTAAAGAAAAATCACCCTAAGAGGAACAGAACACATCCGACATTTTAAGTGAATTATCTACCTAGTGATCTCACCTCTCATGTAAACCACCTGAACCAAGAAAACCTTGGTGCTGAATTACAGAAACCCTTCTTCAAAAGAAAGGACTCTCTCTCTCTTTCTCTCTCTGAGGTTTGTTACTGTCATCAAATTGCACAACACGGAGACTTACACAGTAAATCTCAACTGTGAGGAAACTGGAAACTGGAGGGGCACTTAGCCCCGTGACAAGGCTTATCCCGTAACAACTCCCATCAGCAGCTACTTTCTAAAGGGCACGCCCCGCGGAAGCGCACTCCCAGGGACTCTCAGTGTTGGCGGGGGACAACAGTGGCTCAGCCAGTGCACCTCACCGGCAGCCACCGCGGTCCAGGAACAAAGGTCTGGTGTGCACTTTGGAGGATCAGCCAGAGGAAAGCCGCACTGGACACCGGGTCCCTGCGGTGGGGACTGATCCAAGGGCAGCTAGCCGCCAAGTCTCCGCCGAAAAACAGGGATAAGCCTGAGATCTACTTCTCCCACCTTAGTTGGCGACCAAATAAATGCACTTCAGAGAAACACAGGGTTGAAACAGAAAAAAGGAAGGTGAGAGTGAAAGGAAACCCCTGTTTGAATTCTCAGCGAGGTCTTCCTTTCTAGTAGACATAGGTTGACGACAGTACGAGGAGAAAAAGGAAAAACACTGGCAGGGAGTAGGCACACTAAACTGTCAATACTGGGAAGCCGTAGGTTCTTCTCCTCGTTTTAAAGCCTTGAAACAAAGTGTGACTTCCGATGCTGGGCTCTCCCACTGAAAGAATGAGGCCGGCGTTCGGATCGGACACAACTCGCTCCAGCAAGTTCTCTCCTAATGATCACTCCTGCCGTCGGGGTCACGGGTCCTAGCAAGGTGCCCTGCTTACTCCGCGAATAAGGTCACGTCTCGGCGCTGTCCACGCAGTTCAAAGAACTCACTTTATACACCGGGCGAGACCAAAGGGTGAAACAAAATCCACTCGGTCACAATAACCGGATTTCGGAGCGGGGTGGGGCTTAGAGACGGGGACTGCAGGCGCGCTGCCCGCCGTGCGCATCTGGACCCTCGCGCGGACCAGACTCACTGCGCCTGTCACCTCTCAGGCCCTGGCCCTCAGGAAAAGCCGCGTAACTACAGAGCAGAGCCGGCGACAAAGAGGACACGGCGGCAGCTCGCCAGCGCCTCCCCCTCTGCGAGCCCACAGTACCGCCGACACCCCAACCAGGAAGGCATCCAGGGCGCCCCAGACCAAGCCACAGGAGGCAGCACAGACACCGAGCTGAGGACAACGCTCTTGAAACCTATCAACAACCTGGGCAGCCCAGTTCGACTACTCACTTTGTCACAGAATCTCCTGAAACTTTAAAGACATTTTAAATCATTCTAAGAAATTTTAAATTCGCAGTAACGTGACTGCAATATAAATCCACACCTACGCAGCAGCGAAAAGTAAAACCTAAGTACGAGCTCTAAGGGGCTGGAAAGCACCGCGCACGCTCTTTTCTCCGGGGTGAAATCCGTGTGGAGAGCCCGGCCGAGGTCGCCCACCGAGGCGTTGGGACAAAGGGACACAGCTGAGTCCCGCCTCTCGGGCTGCAGCGCCTCATCACCGCCTCCCAGACCAACTCGCAGGCACGGCCACCCTGAGACTACAAACCGCAGAACCACTTCGAAGTTTCCTTCCGAACTTTAAACCCCAAAAAAGAACGACTCGGTCGCTCCGCGCGCCGTCCCCGGCCTCCGAGGCACAGCCTTCCTCCGCCGCCTCTCGACACGGGACCGCCGCTCCCGAACCACCTGTCAGCGCGGTGTCCCAACGCCACCGCGCCACCGCCCTGCAGGGGCCGCCGCCCATGGCGACACACCTCGGCCGGGAGCCAAGCTTCACCGAAGGCCACGAGCAAGTCCAGAGAAGCGGGCCCGCGGAACCGGGCGCCGCCGCCCGGCCCCGACAGCCCAAGCCCCTGGCGCCCAAGCCCCCGACAGCCCGGCCCCCCAAGCCCCGCGCGCGCCCCGAGACCCCCCTCCCGCAGGCCACGGCTCCTCCGAGGCCGGGCGGCGGCGCCCCGCGGTGCCGGCCCCCTCCCCTCCGCTTACCGAGCAGCAGCGACAGCAGCTGCCACCTCCGCACAGCGCCGGCGGCCGCCATGGGCGCGAGGGGCCAGGAGGGTCGCGGCCTGACGGAGCCGAGCGGCGCCTGAGGGCCTCGAGCGGCGGGCGGTTGGCGTCCGGCACCCCCGCAATCCGCCTAAACCTGAGAGGCGGCGTCCGGGCAGAACCGCGAGGAAGCCGGGGGACGCGGCGCGGCGGGGACAGCGGCGTCCCAGCGAGCTCGAGCAGGCCCCGGCGTCGCGCCTCCGGCAGGCCGCGAAGAGGACCCCGGCGGCCGAGAGCCTATCATGTGACCGCCGCCGCCCGTCCGGCCCCCACGCCGTCACGTGGCCCGGGGGCGGAGCGAGGCTGGGGCGGGGCGAGGAGGGCCGGCGTCTCGCGAGACGGCGCGCGCTCCCGGGTGGCGGGCGCTGCTGGCACGGTGGGGTCACGGTCGCGGCGCCCGGTGGGTCTGGTCGGCGGGTCGGCCCGCGGCCGGTGGAGGGGAGCGGGTGTCTCTCGGGCGGCGCCTGCTGTCCCTGTGCCCCCGAGCCCTGGCGAGTGCAGGGCGGCGGACAGACTGGGGAAAGGAAAAAGGAAGTGGAAAGAGTGAAAGGAGAGGAAGGGAAAAGAGGAAGGGCTGGCGATGGAGAAAGGCGAGGGGAGGGTGGCCGAGGACGGATGGAGGCGGCGTCGCGCCGAGCCCGGGGACAGCGCCGCGGTAGGGCCTCAGTCTGATGGCCGCGGTGAAAGCCCCTCCGGCCCAAAGCGCGGCGGTGGGCGTTGGCCCCCGACAGTGGGGGGCGCACGGGGCGGGGCGCCGGGGTCCGCGTCCCGCTCCCGGAACCTTCTAGACTCTCGTCGTTCCTCGCTCGTTGCGAGCAGGACAAAGGTCACGTCCCGTAGTTTGCCATTCTTGTGGGGCTTTGCCTCATCTTCTCTCGGCTGCTTTTCCGAGCGCCCCTGAGCTCGCCAGGCTCCCTTCCTGCCGTCTGGGAAAACCGCCGAAACGGGAAAATTCAGCCCCCGTGGGGATGTTAGAATGGACCCGCGATTTGTGTCTGGGGTCTGTCTGTCCTTCTGCCAGGGAGTAACTGATCCGTAATAGTTAACGTAAGTATCAGCGCAGTACGTGGAAACATTAGTTGAATCTGCACTTTCCATGAAGTTGAACGTTAAATTCAGACACAGTTGAAGAATTCTGAAATACTGTTTGTTTTCCTAACACGTTGATGATGAAAACCGTCAGATAAGCATAGAACAAAAAGGCCTAGAAGTTGTGCTTGTCTTTTGCAGATTGAGGCGGCAGCCCCGGAAGCTGCGTAAGGGGCTTCTTTGTGACTGTCCGCCTCTGACTCCCTTTCTGTGTTTGGAGAAGGCCCTGTCTTGGGAACGGGGCTGTCGGCGGAAGCCCCTTCGGGCTGAAAACACCAGCCTTCCTAGCAGCTGAGGTGTGCACACGTGCCCTGAGTTCAGCCTGAAATGAGGAGCTAGCGGTCGCTGGGAACTGCGCCACCGAGAGCCCGCTCAGGTGGTGACACCAGCCGCACGGGAGTGGAACTCAGGGGCCGAGTCAGGTGCTGGCATCGGCCCAGTTTCCACCAGCTTGGTTTTGTCGTCTGTTTTCAGATGTCGCCCTGGCTGCTCCAGAGTACGTGCCCTTCTTCTGAACATTATTCTGTGTTCTTTTGGGGGAATTACATAAACTACTCAGACCTCCCAGTAAATTAACTTTCCTGCGTAGATCAGAGTCCGTTTTCCAATACGCCCAGCTAAGAGCCCTTGCCTAATACATGTGACTAATGTCACCTGGTGCTGTGCTGGCAAAAATACCACAAGCGTATGGCTTTTAACAAAGAAGAGTTGATTATCTGCCAGTCCTGGCTGACGGCGCCGGGTCCAGGGAAGGCGCACTCGGTGTCGGCTCTGGAGGAGGGTCCCTGTGTTGCCAGTCCTCTGGTCTGACATTAGTCTCCGTGCAGGAACCGCTGGTCCGGTCTGCTCTTGGTGCTGCTGCCTTGATGGAATGAGCTTCCCAAGTCTCAGCTTGCTTCCCTTTCAACTCTTGTAGGCCAAAAAGTGGTGCAAGCCACTCCAGGGAAAAACTACCTTGGAGCAGGGAGGTGACTTTAGGAAGAGTGTTACAGTCCCACCCTGATCCTCTGTAACACAATCCGTTCTGTTAACCCCAGGCAATGATCAGGATTTACAGCTCGGAAAAATCACAGAAGATGATCACAGAATACTGGGAATCATGGCCCAGCCAAATTGTTACACACATTCTTGGGGGGACACAGTTCAATCCAGGTTTAAAACCTCTTTAACCTCATTATAAATTAAAAGTAGTTTTATTGCCAAGCAAGAGCACAGGCTATGAAGAAACACAGGAAGTGAGACACCCAGAAAATGCTATGATAACCACATGACAGAGTGGTAAAGTGATGCGAGGTCTGACGGTTAAGTCCACGAACTTAATCTCTTACATACCTTATTGCTGAATCTCACTACGTCACCTTTGAAGTACTCCCCATGAGGTGCCATGCGCCTATGCCAGGACCTAGTCCAGCCTTCCAAGCAATTTTGGAACTTTCTGGAATGGCCATTGCACGTGGTGGCAAGTTCGCAGACTTAATTGTGTAGTCTGAGGGAATTTTTCGCCAGTAACTACTGGAACCTGGAAACCGGGTGGCGTAGTGGGTTAAGTGCTGTGTCTGCTAACCGTAAGGTCAGCATTTCAAATCTGCCAGGCACTCCTTAGAAACCATGGCTCAGTTCTGCTCTGACCTCTAGGGTCGCTATGAATCGAACGTGAATGGCAGTGGGTGGGTATTGGGACACCCTCCCTACTCACCTGATCTGGTCCCCCGTGACTTTTTTCTTTACCCGAAGACAAAGGAAATACTGAAAGGAAGACATTTGGATGACATTTAGGGCATCAAAATGGCCCTGATGGCCATTCCAGAAAAAGTTCCAAAATTGCTTTGACGGGTGAACTAGGTGTAGGCGTTGGTGCATAGCTTCTTGAGGGGAGTGCTTCAGAGGTGACTGGTGATAGTCGGCAGTGAGGTGCAGAGCACTTTCTCTAGGATGAGTTCATGAACTTAATTGGCGGTCTTCAAATAGTGTGTGGTTTGTTTTTTTGCACAAACACATTTACTATACTTAGTAGCCCCCATATAACGGAACAAAACGGTGGTTCGTTTTTTTGCTGTTCTATGAAGAGCGATAGTGAATATCTTGTACATAAGTTGTTGTACCCTTGCCTGAAGATTTCCTGAGAACAAATTCCTGGATGTATTAATGACTAGATTAGAAGGAGCCTTGCTGTTTTCCTGTGAGAGGAGGATCCTTAAGAAGTGGGCTTTATGTTCAGAGTTGAGCTTTGTCAAAGTCGTGGTTATAAAGAACGTGGGCTTTGGCATCAGACAGAACTAGGTCTGGATCCTGTGACCATGCCACTTAACTGCCTCATGACCTTGGTTTTCACTGCTCTCTTCCAGTTCTCTTGCCCACTTAGGAATACTTGCTTGTGGTCTGTTAGTAATAGAAAATGTAACTATAGTTGCGAAGAATTGTATTAATGAATAACATATCAGAAAAATAAAAAAGCAGTAAATTTTCAGGTGAAATGCAAATGGAAAAGAAGACTTCCATCGTACTCTGAATTTTAAAAAGGAGCTCTCTGCTTGTAATTTTTACTGTTTACAGTAGGGCCATGGGGAACACCTTTCCTACATAGGCCTTGTGCACATCTGATCATGTGCCTGTGGTGGACCCCAGGTTGGGTAAGGTGTCACCCCGCAACAGTGTGGGTTTCACAGCGTCGGCTTTCATGCTGAGGATTTTTACTGAGCTTCTTGAAACATGCATGTTTCCTCATCTCCTTGATATACTTAAACCATGATAGTTGTGTTTTCAGGTTATGAAAAAGGAACCCTTGCACAAAACAGAACCAAAAGTTACCTTCTTAGAAAGCAAGTTTTTTATTTTTTTAAATGGAAATAAGTCCAGGTCCTTTGCAGTGTGAGAAGCTATGTACTTCTCAGTTGTGGTTGTGTTTCTGTGATACACCCAATAGGTCATGTTGCCAACGATCTGAGCGTAAGGTTAGATAGCCTGTTCTTGTTTAAGAAGTGGACAGGCTGTAACCGGAGCATGGCTGTAATGCTGGAAGACAGAACGGGAACTGCAATCCAGCAGAGCTACTTCTCCTTCTGTAACTCGTGGTTACACTTCACGGGCTGGTAGGGGTTTCGAAACGGATCTGTGCTGCCAGCGCAATCTAGAATTGAGCAGCAACAAGGACGTGTAGCAAAGAACCAGACCCGCTGCTGGCAAGTGGATTTCAACTCAGAGGAACCCTATAGGACCTGTAGGAAACCCACAGGGTTTCCAGAGCTGTAAATCTGTACTGAAGCCAGCTGCCGCATCTTTCACAACTGGTGGTTCCAAATGGCCAACTTTGGGCTAGCAGAGGAGCACTTACCCAGAAGTGTGCCCCTGGGAGGGGTCCCCTCCCCTGGCGGTGTGGGCAGAGAGCCATGTGGGCCCTCGGCGGTCTTCAGGGTGACATCGTTGCAGCACTGTAAGGTGTTCTGCAGCCGACGTTCCCGCGCCCAAGGCGTTTGATTTCCTGACTGCTGTGGCCATGGGTGCTGACTGCGGGTCTGAGTGAGGTGACACGGTGGACAGCCTCAGTCTGGGCGCTGTTTATTGTCGTGTTGCTCACTGGGCCAGTTGTGAGGATTTTTTGTTTCCTGATGTTGGGGTGTAATCTGTACTGAAGCTCATGGTCTCTGATCTTCGTTGAGGTGTTTCAAGTTCTGACAGCAAGCAAAGTCGAGTCAGCTGCCTCATGTAGGTGGTTAATGAGTCTTCCTCCCTTCCTGATGCCCCATTCCTCACACAGCCCATCCTTCTCAGATTATTTGTGTGGGTTACAGACTGAATCGGTGTCGTGAAAGGGTACAACCCTGATGGACACCTTTCCTGACTTGAAACCGTGCAGTGTCCCTGTTCTGTTTCAACGCCTGCCTCTTGATTCCATGCAGATTATGAGCACAGGTGTTCTGGAATTCCCATTCTCCTCAGTATCATCCCTAATGTGTTAATGATACGGTTGGGCTTAATTCTTTCTTTTCCTAGTTCCCTGTCTTCCTTTGGATCGAGCACTTTTTAGCATTATGTCTTCTCTCCCCTCTCTTGCATACTTGCTTGTATTTTTAGTGTTGGCTCTGGGGTTTATAACATGCATTTTTGATTTATCACACTCTGCCTTAACATACTGTTTGGTCATTTCATGTGCAATGTCACATCCTTACAAGGGGACACTTGCGTTTGTCTCCTCCCACACTTCATGCTATTTTACTACAGATTTCTACGTATTTTCACTGCATGTAGAATTCTCTGTTGGCAGTTTTTGTGTCAGTTCATCATTAAAGCTAGAAGTCTAAATTCAGGGCACCAGTTCTAGGGAAAAGTTCTTTTGGCTCTGGGTGAAGATTTTTGTTCCTTTAAGCTTCTGTATCTTCAGCGTTCTTAGGTTCCTTGGTTAGCTTCCTGTGACATCAGTCACCACCCACCCCCAGCTGACTTCTGCTGTATCTAACCTGATTTTTATATGTCAGAAGGGATTAGGGTAAGATGTGCCCTAGACAGATGTTTTCATTAACCTAGCAGAGAATCCGCATTCCCAAATGGAATCACACCCACAGGTGCAGGGTTTAGGAATCCAACTCATGTTTTGGGGGAAACAACATTAGTTGACTTTTATCAGATCTGTGATGTGTGTTCTAAGCAGCTTTGTATGTATTAGTGCAGAACAACCCCATGAGGTAACTAGGGTTAGGGTCAGGAACTAGAGAGTTGAAATAATCTGCTCAGTGGCACCAGACAGTAGCAGAGCCAGTATTTGACCTCTGAGTTATCTGATTTAAAAGTTCCAGCCTTTAACTAATGTTCACACCTGCTCTACTGAGTCCACAACCAGAAAAACCCGCTGCTGTTGACTGCACCTCGTAGGGACTCAAGGACAGAGCAGAGCTGCTCCATGAGGGTTCAAGGAGCAGGTGGTGGATACGAACTGCTGACCTTCTGGTAAGCAGCTGAGTCCTTAGCTGGTGTCCCACTTCAGGGCTCCCTACCGAGTGCAGTGCCTGGAGATACTGTTAACTCTATTTTTGGAAGAGTGGCCCCATTTTACAATACAATGTTATTTCACTTTACGTAGCAGTTGACTGAGACCTTTGATGATAGAGACCCTTATTAAATCCGCTGAGCTTTGTATTTGTTTGTATCAAATTTATCTGCACATTTTTCACACTACGTGCGGCATCCTGTCCTAGGGTTAGCAGTCCCCCCTTGTAGACACATACTCGGACTCTGGTTCTACTCTGACCTATTTCTTCTAGAAACCTGAGTCAGTGGTTATTCTTTTGTACGTCGTCAACTTTTTTTTTTTCTCTCCACGTTTATTCAGCTCCCTTCTCCTGGCGTTTAAATTTGCTCAGCTTTTATTTGTTCAGGAAACTGTCCTCCTGCTCTAACTCAGCTGTCACTCTGCAACCCACCGTGACCTGTTCCTGCCCCCGCACACAAGCTGTGGTGGCCCTCATGACCACAGGAACACACATTTCCCAATTCTCACTACACTTCACCACTTCTTCTGAAAACCCCCGTTTCTTTGGTTCCTACTCCACCCAGAATTTCTCTTTATTCTTATGTAATTTCTATCCATTTCTTGTACCCGTTCCTTTTCATTCATTTACTGACTTTCATTGTCTGTTACATGCTAGACACTGCAGATTCAGGTATAAAATTATGTCCTAAAAACTTTCTCATTCTACTTAGGAAGTCATCAGAGCACAAAATTAACAAAACATTGTGTTACGAGCTGTGACATGACTAAGAAGTACAGGAAGTTAAGGAGAGCCTCTAAACAAGTTAACTTGGGATGGAGAATGAGCAAGCTTTCCAGAGCAGGTCTTCATGATATTTGAACTTCATTTTCAAGGATAAATTGGCATTAACAAAATGCAGAAATGAAAAAAAAAAAAAAAAAACAAAAACCTGCACACCAGAGAGATGTAAGATCAGGCTGGTGCTTGGGACCCAAGTGGCAGGGACTGACAAACCAGCGGGCTCCAGGGCAGGGTCTGGCAAACACAGCCTGTGGGCAAAATCGGGCCGGCAGCCCGATTTAGTACAGTAGGTAAACGAAGAAATTTTTTTTTCCCCCCGGTGGCCTCAAGCTTCTTTTCTCTCCGTGCAAGACAGACTGTGAGGGGCTTCAGGAAAGCTGGTGTGTGACTGGGCAGAAAACACAGGAATTCTCTTCATTTCTTACTGGTATTTAGCTTTTCTGGATACAGAAGATCCTAACCATTGTTTCCAGTTACAGCAGCCCACCTAGTCTGCATGGCATGGAGGGGGTTAAGAATCTTTTTTATATATATTGTTTGGGGGAAAAAAAAAGATCTCAGGACAATGACCATGTCTGGGCCTCTGCAGTTTTCCAGCCCTGCCGTAGACACAGGGATGAGAATAAAAAATGTGACTTTGTGTCCTCAGAAAGCTTTAAGATAATTTTAGCTGTAAAATAAAAAGTCTGCTATTAAAACTGTCAGAAAACAAGGGTTATCTGGTACAGAAGCCATCACTAGAGAAACTTACCAACAGAAATGAAAATGGAAAGTATACTGTGGGCAGCCAGAGACTTGCTTTTCATCGTAAAACCTTTGGGCCTACCTGCTTTTTTAAAGTGAAAGCAAAAGAGTTGGAGGGGAAGATCTAATGTAGGAAATAACTGAAGAAAATTTCACACACTAGAAGGAAAACCTAAGTCTCCTGATGAAGAGGGCTCACGGAGTGCCCAGTGGGACCAACCAGAAGCACACACACTTAGACCTGTTGTTGTGAAGTGTCAAAACCTCGATAGAAAACATCAAAAGTTTCATGAAAGAAAGATTTTTTAGAAAACAGCATTGAATTCAGAGCTGGAAACTAAAGATGGCTCTACAGCAATACCATCCAGATTATTGTAGGAAATTATTTTGAACCTAGAATTTTACATGTAGTCATACTATCAATTAAGCTCAAAAGTGAAATGAAACAAAGGATTCAGAAAGTTTGTCATCCATTCCTTTAGAGAAGAATTCTCTGAGAATCTCCTTCAGTGAAATAAGAAACAATAAAGGGTGGGATCCAAGGAGTGGACCTAAACAGGATCACACTGAGAAGAAATTCTAAAGCCACAGACCTAGAAAGGCAGTGGTCCAAATTAAAGCAACATCAGAAAGTTCTGAGAAAAATACCTTCAAGAAATCAGACTCATGCAAGTAACATACTGTCAACAATAACATGAATGAAAGAATACTGAGAAAAACAATAAACTGGACAAGAAACCTGTAGTTTAAACATGAAGCCAGTTAAAATATAACATGGCTCTTGAAATCAAACACACTTACCCAGAGAATTCACCATAAGACTAAAAAGACAACCTACAGACTGGGAAAAAAATGTTGGCTATGACAAATCTGATCAGCATCTAACCTCTAAAATCTGTAGGAACACAAAACTTGAACAACAAAAAGACAACCCATGTGAAAACTGGCAGAGGATATGAACAGGCACATCACCCAAGATGACACTCATGTGTCATCTAACAGCTAACAGGTACATAAATGTTTATGATCTTTAGCCACTAGAGAGCTGCAAATCCAAACTGCACTGAGATACCACCACGCCCCAGGAAGGCTAGCATTAACCCGAACACACAAAGGGAGTGCTGGACAGATTCTAGACTGGACCATTTGTACACTGCTGGTGGCACTGTGAAATGGTACCACCACTATGGAAATCAGTTGGGCACTTTTTAAAAAGCGGGAAGTACAAATACCATATGATCCAGCATTCCCACCCCTTGGAACGTATCCTAGGGAAATAAGCCCCTCACATGAACGGAGACACACATACACAGGCTCACTGCAGCACAGTCCACAACAGCAAAAAGATGGAAACCACCTAGGTGCCCATCAACAGACAAAAGGATAAACAAGTTAGGGTAAACTTACGGAGAATGGAACACTACGCAATGACCGATGATGAATCTGAGAAACACCTCAGTACATGGATGAATTTGGAATGTGTACTACGTGAAGTTAGTCACAAAAGGACAACTATTGTATGAAACCACTATTACAAGAAATCAAGAAAAGGTTTAAAACTCAGAATAAAACATTGATAGTTACAAGGGTGGGGTACCCCATACTCATTGCCTTTGAATTGATTCTGACTCATAGCGACCCTATAGGTCAGGGTTTCCAAGGAGCACCTGGTGCACTTGAACTGCTAACCTTCTGGTTCGCAGCCACTGTGGTACCAGGGGCTTCCGCTTGATAGCAGACAAGAATGATCACAGGTGAAGGGAAGGACGACACAACTCAGAGGAAGGCAGCACAACTGGACTAAAACAAAAGCCAAGACATTTCCTGAGTGCAGCCACAAACTGAGGGACGGAATAGCAGAGACGGGGTTCTGGAGATGGCTTCAGGGGACATCTAGGTCCACTAGTTTACCAGTTTATTAAGAAAATGTTCTGTATCCTACCTTAGTGAGTGGTGTCTAGAGTCTTAAAAGCTACTAAGTGGCCATCTAAGAAACATCAGTTGTTCCCAACCCACCTGAATCAAAGAATGAACACCAAAGACACAAAACATGAACCTGAGAGAGGGCCATATAAACCGAAGACTCCATCAGCCTGAGACCAAAAGAACTAGATGGTGTCCAGCTACCACCAATGACTGTCCTGACAGGGAACACAACCGACAGTTCCTGATGGAGAAGAAAAGTGGGGTACAGAACTCAGATTCTAGTAAAAAGACCAGACACAATAGTCTGAGGATGGAGGGATCCCAGAAGACATGGCCCTTCGACTCTCTCTTAGCCCCAAATTTAAATAATTCCTGAAGCCAACTTCAGAAGAACATCAGACCGGACTGTAAGACACAAAGTGATACTGGTGCAGAGTGCTGCTTGGCTTATGCAGACATGACAGTAAATGAACCGCTTCTGTTGGGAGATGAAAGGCAGAAAGGGACAGGAGCTCGCTGAATGGGCATGGAACACACAGGGCAGAGAGGAGGCGTGTGCTGTCACATGACAGGGAGAACAACTAGGGTCATGTAAATGTGTGTATAGGGTTTCTGAGACACTAAACTGAATTTAAAACTTAAAGCACAATGAACACACACACATAACATGATTTTTCAATGTTCTGTGGAGTGTGAAAAAAAAAGTTCATTTATCTTGGGTGCTTAGCATATTCTCTACTGAGATGCAGTTATAGAATTACATTTCATTCTTTTGGGACACAAGCATGCTACTTGGTGCTATGGTGAATTGTATCATAAATTTTCAACTTGTAGACAAACCATGCCAAAATAAACTGTGAACAGAAATATTGACACACAAGTACCTAGGCTGTTTCCACTGTGGGTTGGCAAGCCTAGCTCCTAGAGGCAACCGACTCCACCCAGAAGCCCCCTGCCCAAAGGCTTGTCAGGTGTCTGGCAGCCCAGCCTCCTGACACGAGTCTCCAGGTCCTTCTGGTCTGCACCATCTTTGGCGTTAAAGCTCCCTTCACTTCCTTCTGAGCCTTCACCAGAATTGTCTTCAGTGTCTGTAATCCTATTAAGACTCTTCAAGGCAACCTGGGATTTACTATTAGGCGTGTTCACTTTCCCAGCCTCTACCCATTCCTAAATTCCAAAAGCACGTCTACTTTGCAGCTATCTGTTCAAGCAGCACGCACCACTTGGTACCAAGTCTTAGTCATCTAGTGCTGCTGTAACGGAAATATTACAAGAGGTGGCTTTAACAGAGAAATCTGTCCTCTCAGCCTAGGGGGCTGGAAGTCCAAACTCAGGGCGCCAGGAGAAAGCACTCTCTTTCTTGGCTCTGTGGGAAGACCGATGACAAGGACTCTCCCTGAGAGCCGACAGAGAAAGCTTTCCCTTAAAGCTGGCACCCTAAATTTGGGTTTCTAGTTCCCTAAATTGTGAGAGAATGTATTTGTTTGTCAATGCTATCCACTTGTGGTGTTTGTTACAGCACACTACAGAACAAAGACACAGCCTTGTATTTTAAAGCAATCCGGGATATTTTTTGCACATTTGCTTCCTAATTTGCCCTTAGAATCAGCTTATCAGTGTTTAATAGACATTATATTAAATTTACAAAGTAAGGGAGGTTTGCCATCTTATGACATTGTGCAGATGCATGTGAAGAATCAGCTCTGTGTGTACTTTCAGTTACTCAGGTCTGCTTTATATTCTTAATTTTAAAATGCTTCTAATACATATTTTTTGTTACTGAGTATTTGATCTTTTTTGCTGCCACTGAAAAAAAGACCTGTTCCATTTTGTGACATGTTGTTTACATATAGGAAGGCTAATTACTGAGTTCTGTTAATTTTGTACATAACTGGTGAGTTTTTTTCATTAAGTCAAGCTTTTCATTTGTTTCTCTTTCATTTTCCAGGTAGAAAATCATCTACTCTGCAAATAACTTCTCCTCCTCTGCAATTTCTTAGCTTCTTTTTCTTGTCTAAATGCTTTTCATCATGTAATTATTTCCATTATTTGTTTCACCACTTTAATCTTTAGTGAGAACAGTAAATGATACTGATAAAGAGCATAAAACAAGTAGAATAAATACTAAAATACACTCCTCTTCATCATTATAAAGCAAAAAAAAAAAAAAAGATCCATTTTCTGGTTTACCTCCTAACTGGTGCTTGCTGGGGGTGGACAAAAGCATCGTCACATGAAAGGGAGATGGCGTGTCCGCAGTGCAGGTCCCTGTCGGCCTGAGCGTCAGGGATGAATTTAAGTTACCACAGAGTTATGAGGAATGTGTATACTCTGCACGCCACTAAGTTTTATTAATGTAATCTTAAAGACTAATTTTATTCCAAGTATGTCTGCATTAAATCACAATATTAATAATCTCGAGACACAACTTAAAAATCTAAGTAGAAATGTGTTTGGTCTTTTATAGACCACATATTATGGAACTCACAAATTATAGCACAATATAGAAATGATACTTGAAGAATGAAGATTTTAATACAGAAAGCTGTAAGATGGCATACTTTAAGCGTGTTTCAAAATGGGAGAATCTTCAATAATTTTCCACAAAATCAAATTATATAAACTTGGTATTATTCCATAAAATATTGCTTTAAACACTCATACCATCATCAAAATTCCTTTGGTACTTTTTAGTCAAAGTGAAACATGCTGTTTGGAAACTATAACGAAGTACTTTTACATGTGACCACAAAAGTGTCTTTCTCAGTTACCACACTGACGTCACTATGGCACCTGCACTTGGCTGCTCGGCCTCAGACACACACAACGTGAAACCATGTACCAACAAAACGCTTTTAATCTTTTCACAGACAAAATAACCTCTGGTTCACAACGTCAAGACTGGGAAGTCTTTGATAATACCTTTTACAGTGGAATAGTACATACAATTGCTGTCCCTGTGCACACTGTAAAAAGAAAACCAAACTTTATTATAGCAACAATACAAATATTTCAATTAAAAAAAAAATCAAACAGCAGTTATCCTAATGCAAAAAACAGGCACTGCCAGCCTCAGGCTGAGGAGGGCCAAGACACATCCACCAACCTCCCCAACCCTGACACAGACAGTCACCAACATCGTGGGCAGAACAGAGAGGCTGGTGCTTCACTCTGTGAGACACAGCAGACACACACCGTCCTCTTGGCACATCAGAGCTCCCCTAGAAACCTGATTTATACAAAAATCAGTCATCAGAGTTTAAAACTATCTGAAAACAAATGAAACAAACAGATGCCAGGATTTAGGTTGCATAATTGATCAGCCAGTTTTAAAAGCTGACTGTGTCTTCCCAATGTTCACCAATGAAGGGTCTTGTTTTCAGTCTAATTGTCCATCCACTAAGAGAGCTTGTCTTCAGGACACCCAAATAATTTGTGTAGCTAAAGAATGCAGCATTTAGGGTCTTTGTCATTGTGCATTCAGGATCACACACACACAAAATCCAAACTTTCAGCTTCTGACACAAGAGTACGACCTCATTAAGGAACGTCTCTGAACCAATATCTCCTTGTTCAATCCCAGAATGATGCTACACAGAGCGGCGGAAATCTTTTAAATGCCTAAAAGAACAAGAAGAACTGGAGGGGGAAAAAAGATACAGATCCCATTTGAAAGTCCTTAAGCCTCTCCAAGGATGACCCTAGGATCACCTCCTTCCTTTAGTCCACAAAAACACCCGCAGCTGGTTCGTTCAGGGAGGCCTGGACGCAGCACGGTGTGTTTCATCGCTCTAGTGTTTTGCTAAAAGCTCGCAGCCCATCGGCCTCCTCAGGCCACGTAGTGGTACTGGTTTGGATTGTCTCTGTCTCTCTCCATATAGTCTCGGTCTATAAGAGATTCAATTCTCTTTTTCAAATCTCCAGGCTACAAAAGACAGAAAAAAAAAAATTCCAATTACAGTGGTTTTAACTTTACAAACATAGGAGAATCTAATACATCCAGGATAAATGATACATACACAAATAATTATAAAATGACCAAAACTCCCTACTTCAAAGACTAACACTGTATCAAAAGTGTTGCTGTGTGAATCTGTCAGAACAAGGCTTCCTGAAGGAAACCTCAAATTTGTGAAATTTACATACATTATTTATGATCACTGATGAGTAGAAAAGCATGGAAGGCCTTCTATGTAACAAATACTTGTTTTTTAAAAGGTGTATCTGGTAATGTCTTATTGGACCATTTACATCCTTCTTCACTTTTCTAGCCAAGCCAAGTGCCGTCGAGTCGGATTCTAAGTATATTTTATTATGTAAACTGTTATGTTTACTATGTGTTAATAGATGCCTAAATTGATGAGTCCATATATGACCACGCCTGTCTGCCTAGGACAGTTGCCACCAACTGGACTGTATTAGGAAGCAAATGTGTCTATGCATTTATGAGCAAGGGTTCTCCTTGTCTAACACACACAGACACATACTACCTAATATATAAAGTCTGTCTTCCAAACAGTCTAGCCTTCTGTTCTCTGAAAGATCATGTATTTTGTAAGATATGGGAGAAAAACCTATCACCCATAAAAAAAAAAAAAAAAAAACACCAGATGTTGCTCTCTTTACCCACTGTTTCATTTTTTGTTTCACTGCTTGGTGTCTTCGTTTGTAAAGTGGAAAAACAATGCCCGTGGCTGGCAGCAGGGAAGAGTGTATGTCTCACTCTGTGCAGAACACGAGGTCTGTGCACCCCCCGCTGTAAGCCCCAGCCGAGGGTCTGCTGGTCTCCATTTTCGAGACCAGTCTTTTTCATCTTGAAAGGGAGCCCTGCTGGCACAGCGGTTCAGCGCTCGGCCACAGACTGAAGGCCGGTGCTCTGAACTGCCGCCCCACTCCCCCGCCACCACTGCGTGTGGGAGATGCAGCAGCTCCCATCTGGAGGACTGGAGCCCACTGCTGCTGAGACGGTGCTGGCCCAGCGAGCCCACAGCACAGAGCGGGACCAGCCCAGAGCTTCCAGAAGTGCCTGTCGGACTCAAACCGCCAGCCCTTTGCTGATGCCCCCAGGGCCCAGGAAACCCTACTGGGCAGTCCTCTCTGGCCTGTGGGGTTGCTACGAGTCGAGACTGACCCTACGGCTGACAACAGCCTGCCTCTACTTCACTGGTGAGGGGAGACACGTCAGCGGTGCTCCTCTCAAATTTCACGAAACCAAACCAGAGCTAATACGGAAGCACATGCAGCTGGTTCAGTTACATACAGGCCCCGACTCCTGATACGTCAGTATATTTTAGATTGAAAAATACATTTTAAGGAGCTCTTTGTAAGGCTCCCGCTAACTTTTCCTTTATTCCATGTTAGGGCAGAAAAATCAGTCTTGGAAATAAGAGTCTGAATTCAAAGGTTAGTCTTCTATGAACAACAACAATGGTGAAACGTGACTGAGGCAGAAGATGCTCTGTGGTTTGTAGAATGCTGAATAAATTAGTTATTGTTATGATTTCCTGGAAATCATGATTTAACCTCCTTCCCTTTTTGAAAATGTCAGCACGGAACACATCTCTGAAGTACGGCTCTCAAGTCTCAATCATGACTACACTGGTAACAAACCTGGCATGAAGTCCCTGCTACCATTTCTGGGCCACTCTTCTATACAGTGTGTTCACAAAAGGCGATTTTTGTGAAAATGCTCAATTACAGTGCAGGACAGACGATGTGACTCTAAAAGCAGGAAGAATCTGACACGCTCTGCCAGCTGTGTAACACTGCACTGTAAAGGGATTAAGCTAACACTCCATTACCTTTACTGGGAATTTCAGCTGATTGTACAGTTCAGAAACAAGGAGATTATGGCCAAGTGTCTTCCTCATCTTCATCACCCTCACGATAGCAGCATCGATCTGGTACTGTCTGTCTTGAAACACTCTTTCAGTGGTGCTAACCTGTTCCTCAACCTGTACAAAAAGTGGAAAAAAGCAAAGTTTAAAGACATACTTTCACTATTATTTCATTTTGTTCAGTTTTATGAGAAACTTCCTTTTGAAAGCAAGGCTGAACTTTGGGTGAACGCTGCTTTGTTACTCACTTTTATTTGTTTTAGTAAAAACTTAACTCTCCAGAGAGTTAAAACTCCGATACCAAAATTTGAAAAACAAATTTTAAAGTCTATTTGCCCTACAAAAGACCTGCATCAGACATCAGTAAATTAATGGCAAACAAAACAAAGTCAAACATAATACCCATCAGGACTTATTCCATAAATGTAAACTTTGAGTAGCACTAAAGATCTCTTAATGTATTTGAAATGATCAGTGACAGTCTCATGGATAAAAATTACATGATCTTCTTGACAGACGCTGACGTCATGATAAAACTCAAATCCTATTCGTGACTTTAAACAAGCTTTAGTATACCACAAAAAAAAGGAGGGGGGGAGAATCTGAACATGATAAACGGCACTCATCAGAAACAATTAGCAAATATACTCACCAATTTAATGTTAAACAGCAACCTAATAAGTGCTACATATGAAAATTTTTTTCTGACGGTGGGGAAAAACAGGTCTGGGCATATGTGTTAAGGTAACCGTATCTCAGGAAGGAAGGGGTTCACTGCATTGATCTGACTTTCAAAGAGATCCATGACCCCAGAAACAGTTATTAGTCCTCATATAGAGATAAAATTAGAAAGATGAGGAAGCCTAGTAGCACTGCTACTTTTTAAAAACATAGTTTTAGTGGATACAGCTATGTGAGACAGAACTTACGATGTCAACTTAATAGGAGCAAAGAAAATGGTCATTATTTGCCAGTGACATAGAAAATTCAAGAAAATCAGCTGGAGACCATCAGAGTTAGTAAGTATTCTAAAAAGCAGCTAGACACAAGATACACAAAGACAAATAGTATTAATGCAAACACACTGGCTGTTACTATATAGGGTATCAGTATAAATAGTATTAATCCAGACACACTGGCTATTATTATACAGGGTATCAGTGTAAACAGTTAACACAGACACACCAGCTGTTATTATAGAGGGCATCAGTATAAATAGTATTAATGCAGACGCACTGGCATATATAGGGTATCAGTATAAGCAGTATTAATGGGATGCACTGGCTGCTCTTAAGTGGGCTATCAGTATAAACAGTACTAATGCAGACACACTGGCTATCATTCTACAGGGTATCAGTATTCCGTGGGCCCTTCCTGCTGCGCTCTTCAGCACTGTCCCACACCAACCACACGGCTGCTGGATTCCCAGCTGGCTGTGCCTGCGTCGTTCGTCCGGCCTGGCTCTCCCCTTGACTGGCTCCACTGTAGCCAGGGCCATCTCTTAGTTCCTGCAACATGCTCCACTCGTTTCTCCAGGAAGCCTGCTCTAACCCACAGCATGAGGCTTTCCTGTCCCTGTACAACGTCATATTTATTTCAACTCTGTAACGACTTAACATGTGATCACCTGGCATCTTCTGGACAAGACCAAAAGTGCCTTGAAGACGAATCCTTATTTTTCAGGTCAATAGCTGTTTAGTGCTTCACAGAGGACCTGGCCCACAGTGGGTGCTGCATAAATTGTTATGAATGACAATTTTTAGCTTGCCTATCAGGTGCCACTGAGTTGGCTTCCTTGAGGGGACCCTGTGCACCTAGGCCTGGGCACCCCACAACGGCTATGCTTGAGGCCACTGTTGCAGCCACTCTGTCCACATGCCTGGTTGAAGGTCTCCCTCCTCTTCAGCAGCCGTCTACCATAGCACGCACGATGTCCTTCGCCAGGCACTGACCCCCCCAACAGCTTGTCCCAAGTATGTGAGATTGAAGCCTCACCATTCTTGTTTCGAAGGAGCACTCCGGCTGCACTACCTGACGACAGGTGTGCCTGCCCCTCTGGCACTCCATGGCACAGCCCGTACTCTGCACCAGCGTCACAGCTGAAGGTGCCAACCTTTCTTCCACACTCCTCATTCACTACCCAGCTTTCGCGTGAACTTGACGGGACTGCAAACAAGACGGCCTGGGTCAGGCACACCTCAAAGTGCAGCCTATGCTTTCTAACACTGGGAAGAGGTCTTTACAGCCAATTTGCTCAGTGGAATGCCCTTTTTGGTTTCCTGAACGCTGCTTCTGTGGGTGTTGACTGTGGATCCAAGTAAAATGACATCAGTGACAACTTCCATCTTTTCTCCACTGATCACGATGTTGCTTACTGGTTCACTTGTGAGGATTTCTGTTCCCTTTATGTTGACGTGTGATCCATAGTTAAGGCTGTGTGGTCTTTGATCTTTATCTGTAAGTTCAGAGTCCTCTTCACTTTCAGCAAGTAAGGGTGGGCCATCTGCACAGAGAACGTTGTTAAGGAGTCATTCTGCTTCATACAGTCCAGCACCTCGGACTACCTGCTCAGCACAGAGGTGGAACAGGTATGGCGAGAGGATAAAACCCGATGTAAGCTTTTCCTGACCTGAAACCATGCAGTGTCCTCTTGTTCTGTCTGAACAAATACTTCTTGATTCATATATAGACTCCTCACAGACACTAAGTATTCTGAAATTCCCATACTTCCCAATGTTAGTCATAATTTGTTATGACCCACACACTCAACTACCTTTGCACAGCCAATAAAACAGAGGTAAACATTTTTCTGGTATTCTTTGCTTTCAGCCAGGATCTATCTGACATCAGCAGTGATGTCCCTGGTTCCATGTCCTCTTTGGCAAAAATTTTCTTGCATGTGGTATTAATGATATTCTTTAATTTGTAATTCATTTTTTAAAAATATTTATTCTTGGTGGTAACAACAACCAAATGTCTATGTACTCACAATTTCTACCCCAACAGTTCAGCAGTACTGGTTGGAAACCTCTAACTGTCTCACCATCTTCACTACCTCTGCCCCATACTGTTGCACTGCCAGTAACTCATATTAATGATATTCTTTAATTTATAATTTTTGCATTTGCTTAGATCACCTTACTCATGGAGAGTCATAAATATGGATCTCGTCTACTCGACTGCGCAGGCAGCTGTCTTCTAAATTTCTTGGCAAAGACAAGTGAGCACTTCCAGTGCTGCACTCACTTGCTGAAAACATGTCTACTGGTGTTCGTCAATCCCAGGAGCCTGGTATTCCACCAGTGCTGTCTGCCCTGTGCACGCAGACAGGTGGACTGCCCTGTGCACAGACGCATTCATAACCACAAAAAGTAACAGTGACAGTGCTTATCTTCTGGGGAAAGAACTGACAGCCTGCATTCTGGAATTGTGAATCTAAAACTTTAATTGAATTACTTAAATTCCAAACAGTAAAAAAGTGAGATTAAAGAATGCAAGCATTTAAATCGTAATACAGATGTCAAGCTGCCAAAAAAGTTGTATTAATCAAAATTTCTTTTTAAAACTAAAGAAATAAAGAATGTCTGTTTACCTACATACTGGTCAATCTTAAGTATCATCCAACTTCTTTCTTAACCCTTCCCAAGCAGACAGGAGTTATTATTTTAAAAAATTACTGACAACAGTGAGTATCTTTTATACATTTATTGGTCTTTTAAATGTTTTCTTCTGTAAACTGCACATTTCTTCTGAGTAGGCTCCATTCTAACACCTCCAGGTAAAAGGTGGGCCGGGCAGCTGTCTGCTGTGCTGGGGGAGGAGGTGAAGCATTTGTGACGTCACGGCACCTAATCACATTTGTCTTTGTATAGTACTTGGAAGCGACCTCCCTCCTTCTCAAGACCACTACTTGCTCCTGTCCCGACTCGGTACTGACATCTAAAGATGGGGGCAATGGACACCCTTTTAAAGACGGTGACTGTTAGACGGACATCTGGTCTCCTGGGCTTAAGTGTGACGGCAGCCTAGGAGTACAAGGGTTTTCAGCACTTATGACCTCACAGCATCAGATGCACAACCTGTTTTGGATAACACAGGTTGATTCAAACTACAGAAACTCACTTGTGCACACAGAATCACCTACACAACTTCAGCAGGTCCACTGACTCAAGGTCCTCACAACTTCCATCCAGAATCCTTACCTGATGCTGAAACTCACGTTAACAGCTGAAGTGGACTGTGCACAACAGAGAGACAAGTGACGGGATTTGGGAAATGACACATTCTTTCCATGCTAAGAGAATCTGATGTAAGACCTGACACAGTATTTTTGCGAAAAGGATGACTATTAGACGTATTTCTGCTTTTCATTCCCATTGTGAACATAAACAGCTAATGAAAGCTACCTGCAAGTTAATTCATTATGTATCCAAATCAGAAGTGTGCTTCAGATGCTGCTCATGAAACCACTAGAAAAACGAATCATCTCCTGGTAAATATCTTATAAATCAAAAGATCAAACTGATACATACGGTTTCTTTCATCTGGATTTGATTGATCTTTATTCTAAACAACTTATGCTTGAAGTCTCCATTAAAAATGAATCTGTCTCCATCTTCCACGTCCTTGCCTTTTGGACTTTTGATCAGTACCCGAGCTTTGCCACAGGCCAGGGACTGCAACGTTCTTCGTAATTCACTATCCTCTGGACGGGGAGAGAGTCACAGAAGTTACAATCAGTACGGTGAGTACACTGGACAATGGCAGACAAAAAGTCAAGACATGAAGTGCGACACCTCACAGACCTAGTCTACGTCTTCTCGCACAATGAAGACACTGGACAATAGCAAACGAAAATCCTGACATGCGTGTGACAGGTCAGAGACCTAGTCTAAGTCTTCCCTTAAAAATTCGAACACTTGAAAACCATACATTCATTTCAAGAAACCCTCCATACCTATCCCAGTCGCCATTTTTATTTCTTCAAAGCTGAATTCATCCCCTTCATTGAACATGAGGAGAACGAGCGTCTGGAAAAGAGAAACTTGGAACTCCTTCTTTCCCTTAAAAAAAAAATACATACATATATTACTTCTGAAACTGCATACACACAGTCTTTGGAAAAAAAACTGTAGGAAGATTTTTTTTTTCCTCTTCTCTTGAAATAGTTTTAAAGTAGTAAAAGTTCTTTAGTAAACGGCACACAGAAGATACACATGGCATCAACTATCTAACAGCAGCTTCGATTTCTTTATCCTGTTGAAGTGCTCTGAGCAGACAGGCTATGAGAAGACACACTGATAAAAAATGGCCAGACGGGCAGGAGCTGGTTGGAGGACACGGGACACAGGTCGGGATGGAGGGCTGTGCTGTGATAGGGTGGGGAGAGCCGCTAGTGTCATATGGCAGGGCACGGTCTGTGCGACCAACTCACTTGGATTGTAAACTTCCACTCAGAGCACCATAAAACATGGAAAACAAAACAGCAGCCACTGACCTCTCGGAACTCAGCTTTTAAAACGGCATGTCCCAGAGTTGTCTGCCACTGGAGTTTCCGACCACTGTGCTTTCCCAGGTAGAATGTCTTAAATACTTCCTGAAGTTTAATCATCTGTGATGCAGACAAACCCCAATAAACAGTTGTGCTAAATATTATTAATCTAAAGAACCACATATTCAATTTATAAAATTTTAACTTTTTTTTCACAGCCGAATGAAAAGATCAATTCTGTATCTTGAGTTATTTTTTTGCAGTATTACATTTTAACATGTCCCCTGTTCTAGGACACTGGGATGTTCCATCACAGATGGAATAATGCTGGAACTCGCTGACCTGTGAAGACAGGCGTGTTGTGTTCTGCAGTATCCCCAGCTGCACAGTGGGCAGCCACATACACGATATGGACTGTCAGTCGGGAAAGGCCGAGATGCTGTCCTTTGTCACAGATTGCGCCTCAGGTCCACAGCACCCTGCTCAGGCTGTCTCTGGCCTTGACTGGGCGATTTCACAGACAGCCCTCAGGTCTGATTCATTTTACCACTAACATACGACATTATCAATTCTAAGGCACACAATTATTTCACAGAGCATCATGAAAACAAGCCAGTAAATGTTGTCTAAAACCAGACATGTCCAGATATGAAAGAAAACGTGTCTCACAATGAATTCTGTAAATGTCTTTTAAATCCATCCCAGCCAGGGCCACTGCCTTGGTGTAGGCCTCCACCTCCTAGAGTCTTAACTACTTTCTTTCACCCCTACTCCATGTCCTCTAAAAAAGACAATACAAGTGACAGAGGTAACGTCCTGTTTCTAAGAGAAAACCTCAGAAACAAAGACATGCGGGTACTAGTGCAGTGACAGG
Organism: Heterohyrax brucei; assembly: GCA_028571685.1. Lineage (NCBI taxonomy): Eukaryota > Metazoa > Chordata > Mammalia > Hyracoidea > Procaviidae > Heterohyrax > Heterohyrax brucei. Next base: position 198,706 of record CM053163.1, read on the forward strand.
TAAACTGGACTGACAGAACAGAACGGGGAACCCACAGGTAAATACTCCCACCTACGGTCGCCTGATCTCTGGGGAGGGTCCCCAGTCCATCTCATGGGAACAAGACAGTCTTTTTAGCAGATGTGCTGGCAAAACTGGATGTCACCTAGTAACATGCGGCAAACTGATGGGCACTGTGCTGAGTCACAGAGGGACAGGTGCTGTGTGAGACCACTGCTATGCACACTCATGAAAATCTTTAGGTACACAAACAGTCTTGGATGGCTACCTGGGAGGAGGACGGTCACCCGGGAGGAGGATGGGGGGGTTGGGAGGAACAAAATGAAGTCAAAAAACAATTGTTTTCTTTCTCGTTCTTAACTTTGTTTATTTTTACTCTTTCTCCCTTTTCTTTAGGCCTGATTCATGAGCGGGCTCACACACACACACACAGAGACAATACAGTGAGCCTGGAACACCTTTTGCTATTAAAATAAGAAACCCTCACCAAACACTGGGCCAAGTCCAAGGGACATGGGAGTGCGCTTCAGGTGCTGTCAGCACTCAAGTCTAGTCTAGTCTGAGCACGACGTGATGAAGGAGAAAATCACACACCCACGCTGACAAAGATGACCAAGAGGTCAGTGACCGAAGGGGAAGGAGCAGAGTGCTGGCCACCAACCCACGGAAGGAGCGAAAGACAGCAAGGGCAAAGACAACCCATCCTTTGCAACCCTCACAGCGACAACTGATTCAGGCAAGACAAACCAAGTTACTGAAAGTCTGATGAGAAATCAGAGAGTTTTACTACAGTCTTAAAACATCTCCCTACAAATCATTTCATAACTACAAAGAGAAAAACACTCGCAGTCCAGTGCAGAAACCAGCAACATCCCAACTGAAGGGTCACGTTTTATCACTAGGCAACGCAGGAGCCCTGGTGGTGCCATGGCTAACCACCTGGCTGCCAACCCAAAGGCTGGGACCACTCGCTGCTCTTCGGGGAAGACCTAGCCAGCTGCCCCCGCCAACAAGGCAGCCTAGGAAGCACTACAGGGCACTGACTGGGCAGCACACGATGACAGCACCAGAGAAACATGACTACCGTGTGCCTCTTCACGTTCTCACACAGGGGAGGGCCTCTCTGAGGTAGCATTCCGGCTGGGTACGCATCACCTGCACTGAATCGTGAACATCAAAGAAAGACAAACTGAGAGAGAGCCTATGTGACCTGGCCTGTGTTTTCAAAACATGTCACTGTCATGAAAGAAAATGCAAGGCTGAGTTCCAGATTAATGGAGACTGAGGACAAGACTAATGGGTATGATGTGCGATCCTGGACTGGACTGAACCAGAGGGAAAGAAAAAAGCTATGAAGCACACTTAAAATTAAGTCTATGGACCACATGTTAAAGAAAAGTACTGAGTCAATGTCACATCGAAGTTTCTAAGTATGTGACTCTGGTTCTGTCCTTTGCAAATACACACTAGTCACAGTAAAGGTGCGTGACACAACCTACCTTCAAATGGTGCAGGGGAGACCGATCTCAGCCTACACACAGACATGCACGCACACACACGTATGCAGGCACACGCACACGCACACATACATGCAGACACACACATACGTAACACAGACAAGAGAGGATTACACAGCACATGAAACAAAATTCTAAGAAATTGGGTGAAGGACATCTGGAATGTAAACCATTCTTGCAAATATTCTACAGGTCTGAACTATTTTAAAATACAGTTTGAAAACCTGCAGTGTGGCAAGGGGCTATCCTAGAGGCTGACACAGGGTGGAGTGACCCACAGACTCAGGTGTCTGACTCTACCCAAAGAAGAGTGAGAACAGCAGAGAAGGCTTTCTGGCACAAGTGACCCTGAGGTCAGTCTCGCCATCTTCACAAGCAGGAGTCAGGTGAGGGCACAGAGGCTGCACAGAGAAGGAAGCTCCCTTCAAAGGGAAAAACAGGGAAGCACAAGAGAAATGAATTCTCTGGGGAGTGTCAAGCAGTTGAGCACAGCCAGAGCACACGCTCACAGGGAAGGGTGGCTAGAAGCAGGCAACGCTAGACCCTGAGACCCTTCTAGGTGTAGCTGGGGAGTCTAGATTCTGTCCTACAAATGTATGTGTGTATACACGGGGAGGGAAGCAGTGAAGCGACATTTCAGAGGGAATAAAGAAGTGAGCAGTAAGAAGCTGCTTCATTCGGGCCAAGCCAAAGGGGACACACGGACGAGGACAGGTATGTGGATGGCCAGACGAAGGGGGCAGAGGAACCCCAACCCTGTCTGTGCCCTGGACAAATGGGCTGTGATGTCCACTCCTGCAGGACACACGGGTTTGGGGCAGAAGGGCGAAGGGTGCAGCTCTGGATGTCCAGGGTCTGGGATGTCTGAGCACATGAAAACGGCAGAGGACACAAAGTGTGACCCTCAGGAGCTGGTGAGGGTTGAGCCACAGAGGGAGAGTGTCAGTAGCAGCAGAGTGCTGAGAGGTGAATTCTGGAGAATGGAGCCTTACAGGTGGAGGCAGGAGAAAACTATGAGGGCAACTGACCAGTGGGTCCAGAAATGAGATGTCGCGAACAAATGCTGTTTTACACACTGGAGAAACAGTTTCGAGAGGGGGGGACAGTCAACGACACATGCCAGAGGAGTGACTGGGGCTCTGCACCCCCTCAACTCCAAGCCTTCCTTCGCTTTCTGTTCCTTTCACCAACCACGGCAGTATCACTCAGCTGTCAGGCCCGGCTCCGGTGTCCCTTTCCCCAGGAAGTCGCCTGGCACCTAATGACAATCAGGAACGGTTTATCACTCTCTTGTCCTCCTGGCCCTGTGTAGTTACTACTGGTACACCTGCCCGCTTCTGCTGCTGAACTTCAAGTTCACGAGCACAGGGTTCTGTCTGAGTTGTCCAGAACACTAGAGTCACAGCAGGCACATCAGGCCCTAAACGACGCCATTCCTAAGACTGCACTTAGCAGTATCTGTAACACAAGGAAATAATAATGGAAGCCAACTAAAACTCACAAGTCTACAAGCACACAACTTTCAAAAGCCAGCACACTAAATCAGGCTGAGTCAAAACCAGCCACAGAAATATGAGGACAGAAGGACGATGGCGGCACTCTGAAACGTTGCTTTCCAGACACCACACCAACTATATTTTCGTTTTTGATTCCAAGTGTGCGACTTACAGTGCTCTCAGTTACGTACTTGTCGAGAGGGAGCGTGTCTGGAAGTGGCCAACGTGTAACCACGGACCAGTCTGTATAGTGCACTCAGACAACGGCACCCCGGGCACACTCACCTCAGGGGTCAGGTGCACTTCCATGGGTGTGTACGTGGGCCAGTACCCCATCGTCAGGATGTTGACCGTCAGGTCGATGGCGCCCGGGTCACTCTGATTCTGCATGTACTGAAAACAGGAGAAGTCCACGGTGAACTGCGGCCGTCCGGAAAGGCTGAGGCTGGTCTGCATTAACCTCCGTCTTTAGAAGGCATTCCGCTAAGGACACACAGCCAAACAAGGTACTCGCAAGCCAACGGAGGCATTTTCTCTTCTCTTGGTACGTCACCCAGCCATCAGAGCAGCGCCTGGAGGCCCCGCACGGCCGGCGTTTGTTACCAACCACGACACACACTACGCCACCAGGGTTTCCGATACTGTGTTAGACTCACTGACCTCAAGATTTTCTAGGGCCTCCTTCTGAATTTATGCTACCCGGATATATAAGACATCAACAGGATAATTTTCAAAGATGAGGACTTCCTTATTTTTACATATTCTAAATTTTTTTTTCAAGTTTCTTTACTTGGAAGAAACAATTCACCTGCTTGAAATGGACCATGATGTCCTTTGAGAGCTCCATGTCTTTGAACATGCCCTCCAGTTTGCTAGTGAAGGCAGCGCCACATTCTGTCAGACAAATACAGGTGCTGTTTAGGATGTGCCAGGAGCAACACATATCACTACAGTAAATTCTCTAGAGCAGGAGGAAGACAACCCAGGTTTACAGACGCTTACCATGTTTCAGCTTTGACAACATGGATTTTTCAGCATCCACTGAGGCACTTTTCCCAACAAGGAGTCTTTTTGCCAGATCTTTTTTATAAAATGCTTCAAAGACATCTTTACCTATTTATAACCAAATGAGAACAGCATGAGATAATTAGACAGTTAATATATAAACATTATACTCCAACTGCTGAAAACCTCTAGCAAGGCTCGTTTTAATGCCAATCAGCATTCATGAAAATGGAATTCTTGTGTTATATTTTCACCAGAGTATTTTCAATTCAGTGGCTGTATCACTATTTTCTGTATTAACATGAAAATGGAAATGTTTCTGTCAATTTACACAACAACCGTGACAAGTGCCCAAGCATCCGGTTGGATGGATGGCCTGTTCTAAGCACCGGTGTGAGTAACACGTTTGTCATATCTCACCATGAATAAACCTGAATATGATCATGATTTTGTCCAGGATCCTCTCCAGCTCCTCGTCTGTGGCCTCCTTGTTGCCTGCGCGCAGCTTGGAGTCCACATGCTTTGCTGCGGAATGAAGGTTCAGGTTACTTCAGAGGCGACAGCCATGAGACATTTTCTAAACAACAAAAAAATACCCTGAATTTCTGTAAGCACAAACCAATCATGAGGATCCTGAAACTTTGCCAAAATGGATTTCTTCCATGACAAAAAAGGCAAGTCTTTTATTTTCTAACACAGCTCCTTTCAGATCATGTGAGAAGATTGTCTAAAACTTTAACACAGCCCCAAATGGAATTTTTAAAAGTCGTTTTAAATCTTTTCTAATTTCAGACCACAAGGAGAACTGATTTAAGGGCCACCGTGCAGCTGTTACCATCAACGTGGAAGACGTGGTCAATCACAGGAAACGCTAAAAACAACAACAACCACCACAGTTTATTTCATGCAGTTGTAATTTGTTGTTTCCCCTACAAAAATTACCCTAATGAAGCCATCACAGCATTCGGTTCGTGTTACATCACTACTCTGGACTCCGGAAGACCGTAGCTTCCACACACAGTGCCACCAACGCGGAACAGGGTTTCTCAAAGAGAAAGCCTCTTCTCGGGGCTTCCCAGGGTCCCAGTCAAAGTGACTGTCTCATCCCTGAGCAGAGCGACTGACTTGACCCACAGCTTCCTGTTTCCAGACTACAAGGCAACGTCTGAGGATGGGCGTGAGGGAGGGAGGGTGGGAGTCTCTCTGTTTACAGGATCTGAGACTTCCAGAAACCCAAACTCCCAAGAGCTAGACACTGGGACTTCTTTCAGAGAAACTACCACCAAAAAAGTGTACAGAAGGCCATTAAATTGCCTTGTCAATTTGAATTTATTTTACTGTCACTTTTATTAGTTTTTTCTTTCTAAATTATGGAAAATTCTGAACATGTATAAAAGAAAACAGATGCATGATCAACTCTGTTGCCACTGTATTTCTCCAACAATAATCAATAGGTGTCCAATCTCCTATTACTTGCGCCTCCTCACTGCTCTTCCCTACCAATCGAACTCACTGTTTCTGAGTCAGTTCTGACTCATGAAGACCCAACAGGAGTGAGTGGGTCAGCACCACAGAGCCTCCAGGAGCTCCGGGGGGGCCAGAACCACCCCCGGGGGCCAGCAGCCACAGCACTCATCCACTGCACCACCAGGCCTGCTCACTGCCCGTGCTCTCCCGTGAATTCGTAAAACATTTGATTAGTGCAAGTCTCCTAACCTTGACATGCATTTTGGCATTATCAAGAGATAACTGTACAAAAGTAACAATTTAAAACGGTTTTAATCTTAACATTTTCTAATGGACCTACACATTTTCTAGATCCTTTTGCTCTCAGGGAGTTAACAGGTATTGCTGGTTCAATTTGAAAAATGCCACCTCTGAGATCCCATTCAATTTCATCCTATTTCACTACTAACTAGAAGACGTAAAGATGGTGATAAAGAAATAACTCATTTTAAATTTTATCCAGAGATGCGGTATGGAAGTGTTCCTACACAATGCGTGTCCTCATGAGGCATCACTGAGTCTTTTCCTCTCTCTTCCCATGAAGATCCTGAACATTCTGGGAATAAATTTGCTTGCATTTTGCCTTATCTTTCCAGATACACAAAATAAATAGAAAATTTTCTCTACCAATCAATTCTGCCGGCTTATTTGGTCGCTTGTTGATAAACGTTTCAAAGGATTCCTTCATCAAGTTGATAAATTTTTCATTTCTCTGAAAGCACACTTCTATGATGTGGTCCACTTTATCCTTAAAATCTAGCAGGTCTTGCACCATATCTTTGTCTTTTTCAGGATTGATAACTATTGTTGTTCCAAAGGTCTGTAAAAACAAATAAATACCAAGTTGTCAACAAATTTATGGCACCAAAAGTTATTTCTCTTGCTATCAAACAATCATAATAGTTTAATGTATAAAACAGTCTTGGTATTAAATGCTAAGTAATTTTAAAAGCTTCACAAATCTGCTCAACATTTTAAAAACTGTTCAGTAAGTATATAATTAATGCCTTACTGTTACAGTGCTATTTCTGGAAGAATCTGTGAGTTATTGGGGAAATGTCTATTGCTTTTTAAGAACTTTTACTTGTAAATTCCCCTAATAAAAATGAATGAGTACACCATGACAAAGGGTTTCAGTGCTCAAGTACATTTCACAAAGTACCGAGAATGAAACAAGGCACGCACATTTTTAACTGTAGGAACAGTTTTCTTTATGAACATGCCCTATGAATCTCAGGACAATGACGGAGCGTAACTGACTACAACAGTGCACTCCTCGGTAAACCGCGAGCTGGAGTGCACTGCCGTCCGGCGGACCCCCGCTCGGGGCAGCCCTACTGCGGGTCAGCAGCCCCGGCTCCTGAACTGCTGCGCCACCAGCATCTGCGAACGCTGACCAGGTCGTACTCCATTAGCCAGCAACGGCTGCCTCTTGTATGAGACACAGAAACAGTGCCCACTGCGCATACCTGCGAGGACTTCCGACTGTGGTGACCTTTATCCTTCCTTCTAATTACCAACAGCCCTCGCTTTCACCCTCTATTTTTTATCCATAAACATTGGACTGAACATCTCTAAAACTTCATCTGCAGCAACAACAGCTGTCCGATAGCATACACTACAAAGTGAAGAGGTACCAAATACAACTATTATTAAACATATTTTCTGGAAATACTGTTCTTACGAGCACACACATGTCCTTACCCATCATGTAAGGACGTGCAGGCAGACCAGTGGTAAAGAGATACCAGTGACACGGGTACAACTACTCTCTGCAAAGGAAGACCACTTGGCATGCAGAGGTGGAAGGAGTTTACTTCATATTCTATATGCTTCCGTACAGCTGTATTTTTAATAATACACATATAACCTCCGCCAAAACCAAATCCATTGCCATCGAGTTGGTCTGACTCATAGCGACCCTAGAGGTCACAGTAGAATTGCCCAACAGTTTCCAAGGAACGTACCGTGGACCTGAACTGCCGACCTTTTGGTTAGCAGACGTAGCCCTTAATCCACTATGCCACCAGGGTTTCCAATACTACTTGAGAAAACATACACATCTTGTCTTAATGAGCTCATGCTGTGCTCACTGATCAGTTTCCCAGCCCATTTCTCAGTTATCTGGACAGGCTTTATTCTGACGACAGGCTGTGTTGCACATAATTTTCTGTTATGTCACAGCACAACTGTTTACAGCGGATATAAAGGAATGACTGCCATAAATCACATCTGAGTTTTGCTTACAGATTGAAATCTGCTAAGGTGAACTTTTCCTTGAGCTCAGCACTTGATAATTTCTCTAAAGAATACCTCAACAGCAACAACAAGCAAAAAAAAACAAACCCTCCAAATCAAAACTACAATGAGACACCATCTCACTGCAACAAGGCTGGCACTGATTCAGAAAACACAAAATAGCAAACACTGGAGAGGCTGTGGAGAGACTGGAACTCTTCTACATCACTCGTAGGAATGTAAAACAGTACCACTTTGGAAAGCAATTTGGTGTGTCCCTAAAAAGCTAGAAATTGACATCCCATACAATTCAGCAATCCCACTGCTTGGAATTTATCGTATAGAAACACGCAGCTACACAAACAGATTCATGCATGTGCATGTTTACTGTAGCACAGTCCACAACAGTAAAAAGATGGAATCAACCCAGGTGCCATCCACAGACAAATGGATAAACAAACTACGGCGTACATACACAATGGGACACTACGCAGTGATAAAGAACAATGATGATCTTATGATCTTAGAAAGCATCTCACAGCCTGGTTTCAACAAGTCATTTATGCTGAGTGGAATCAGTCAGCTGCAAAAGGACAAGTATTGTATGAGACCACTACTATAAGGACTTAAGAAAACACGAATAGAAGAAAAGACTCTCTGACAGCTACATGGAATGGAGGGGGAGGGTAGTTCAGATTAGACCGTCGACAGGAATTCCGTTAGGTGACAGGAGAGACAGCCTGCAGTAGAACGCAGGTCAGTGTAACTGGACTACACCATAAGCTACAGTGTTTTCTAAATTCAACCCAACATTTCAGAGAACAGAATAGCAGGGACAGGGTCTGGGGCCCATGTTTTCAGGGGACACTGAAGTCGACTGGCCTAACTAGTCTTTTGTTAAGAGTCTTCTGTACCCCATACTGGTGAGTGACGTCTGGGGTCTTGAAAGTCAGCAAGCTGCCATTTGAGGAACATCACCTGGTCCCATTCCACCTCGAACAGATGACAATCAAGAACATCAAAGGCACCAGGAAAAATGAACCCAGGAGACAGAAGGACCCATATGATTGGGAGATTACATCAGCTGGAGAACAAAAAAACCAGATGGTGCCTGACCATCACCAAAGACAGCCCTGACAGGAGACATAATGTACGGCCCCTAATGTAGCATGAGAAAAACACGTGTACAAATCAAGAACTCTATTAACCAGAAATGACGGTCTGACAACCCAGAGGGTCCCTGAGAACACGGCCCCTGGACTTGCAGCTGGCCCTGACCTGAAACCAGTACTGAAGCCAACACTTCAGACAAAGAACGGAGTGGAGCCCGGGGTGCTGAGTGATGCACATGGTGTGTGTACTCCAGGGTCTAATATACACAGGAGGCTGTCCTACTGGTTTCTTTTTAGAGGGAAGAGGGCAGGGTAGAGAGGAGGGGACAAGTGCTGGTTGAGTGGATACTGGAAATACAGAGTAGAAGACTGTGCTGTCACAGGGTAGGAGGGCTGAGAGTTGCAGAGAGCTGGGTGCTCAGAGTTTTACACAGCCAACTGACCTGGACTGTAAATGTTCTCTTAAATCACTTACACACACATTTAAAAAAACACAAAACCAAACCATATCCACTGCCATGGAGTTGATTCTGACTCCTAATGACCCTACAGACAGAGCAGAACTGCCCCACAGTTTCCAAGGAGTGCCTGGCTGATCTGAATTGCTGAACTTCACATCAGCAGCCACAGCACTTGACCGCTATGTCACCACGGTCCCCGTAACAGTAAGCAAGCTTATAAATCTTCACTAGCTTTTCCTTAAAGTGTTCTTGCTAACAAGGCATAACTCAGTCGTAACTCTCCACAGGAACACATAGGAACTCGGGCGTGTGCATGCGCAGGTGGGCTTCAGTCTGGTGACTCCACACAGCAACAGGCAATCTCCTGTTTGTCTTTTTCGTTTAATTCATGTTTTTGCTGAGATAACCACAGGTTCTTCTACAGCTCTAAGAAACAACAGAGACAGACCCTGCAGGCTCTCTGTCCAGTGTCCTTCCCCCAGTGGTGACCTCAGGTGATACAGGGCAGAGCATCCTGCGCAGGACAGCGACACGGACACCACTCACTGACCTGATTCAGATTTCCCCGTTTCACTGGTGCTCACTCGTGTGAACACTGAGTTCTATGCATTTTTAGGGCTTGTGCAGGTTTACGTACCCGCCCACCCAGGTCAAGGGACCGATCTGCCATCTCCTCTTCATCACCGTAGCTACCCCCTTTCCCTTCACCAACCCCAAACCTCCTGTGACTGTGAGTCTCTACTCCCCTTCCTACATTCTGTCATTTCAAAAATGTTCTGTAACCGCAGGAATACAGTGCGTGACCTTTGGGGACTGACTTGATTTTGCTCAGTGTCATCTCCTGGAGGCTTTCTCTTTTTACTCCGTTGCTGTGCCGCTAAGTCGACTCAGACTCAGCGACCCCACAGGACAGAGTAGGTTTCCTGGGCTGTGACTGCTATGAGAACAGACTGCCACACTTTTCTCCCAAGGAGCCCCTGGTTGGCAGCCGAGTACTTTAATCATTAAGCCACCAGGGCCCCTCCTTGTCACTCTAAGCTCTGTGAAAACACCAGCAAGCAAAACACAAAAGTTTTTGCTAAATGTTCATTTAAGTGAAAAACTTTTCCTAGACAACTAAAAACATAACAGAAATACTATAAAGAAGTGGTGATTTAAAATGTAATTCTTCCATTTTCATCAGTGTTATTTAGAGAATGATTTACCATTAAATGGCAAAACAGGATCACCATCTGAATTTCTCAACCTTGACATTACTGACATTTGGGGCCAGAGAATCCTGGGGGCTGGCCAGTGCCCTCCGTCCACTGATGCTAGCAGTGACAGCTGTGACAACCTACAATATCTCCAGACACTGCCAAATGTCCGAGCAGGGGTGGTGGTAGCCGAAAGGTGTTTCCAGTTGAGAATCACCCAAACAAATCACCACAAAATCCCAATGCCATTGAGTCCATTTCAACTCCTAGCGACCCCCAAGGATGGAGGAAGACTGTCACGTGGGGTTTCCAAGGAGTGATGAGCGGCTTCGAACTGCTGATCTTCTGCTTAGCAGGTGAGCTACTAAGCGCTAACACCAGGCTCCACTTGACAGATAAGCCAGACACGTTTTAAAGAAAAGCTAACGATGACCTGGTAAAGATTATCTTAATTCCCACTGTCAAAGACTTATAAAATGATTATACTTGTTTAAATAACTGAAAGATAATACTCAAGAAGCCTCTGTATTTGGGCTCAACTGGGCATTCTAGGTATGCAGCAAAAAAAAAAATGCTTTAAAATACAATAACCTAAGCTTTGTTATCATATCCTCTACTTGGACTTCAGCACACAGACTGACCTAACACACTACCATGTCTATGTAATCTCACTAAGCCAAGATAGGAGACAGTAAATTTAAAAACAGATTAGAAAAACTAACTAGTTTTTTCAAGTCACGATTGCAGAATTAAACTAGTATTTATGCTAATAACAAATGACCACTTAATAGCTTCTTAAAACATATGAAGTCTGACAATTAATTGTTCTGGGTACCACATACCTCACTGCTGAATATCATTCCAGTCATCTTCAAAGCACTCCCCTTCAGAAGCCATGCACCAACGCCTGTCCCTAGTCCACCCTTCAAAGCAGTTTTGGAACTCCTTCTGGAATGGGCGATGCGCATGGCGGCACAGTCACAAGTCTGCGCACTTGATTCCCTAGCTGTCTGTGAGTGCCTTTTTTGCCAGTAAACAATTATACTGGAACGCCCTCCCTACTCACCTGATCTGGCCCCCGATGACTTCTTTCCTTACCCAAAGATAGAGAAAATAATTAAAGGAAGACATTTGATGACACTCAGGACACCACGGGTAAGATGACGAAAGCTCTGATAGCCAATCCAGAGAAGGAGTTCCACAACTGCCTGAAGGGGGACTAGGAGCAGGCGTCGGCAGGCAGCTTCCCAAGGGGAGGACTGCGCAGCGACAGCGGGGGTACCACGCCGGGGGGCGCGCAGCACTTTCTCTAGGGTGAATTCTAGAACTTCACCGCCAGCCCTCCTGTACCAGCATGCTGTTCATCACTTTGGCTGGTATCTTAAAACAATCACCTTCAGTGTTTAGAGAGATGATACAGTAGAGAGAGGAAGACAACCATCTCTCTATCATCTATGATGAAAGAACAAAAGGAACTTCAAAGGACTTCAACACCCTTGCCAGGGAACTGCCAATCTTCCGGAGGCAGGAAGCCATTTCCCTGTGCAAAACACACGCTGACGGGTTTCCAGGACTGAAGCCGCAGATACCTTGATGTAGTCACTCCAGTGCTGCAGGAGCGCCTGCTGGCCGCCCTTCACCCGGCTGAAGAGCTGGTACATCTGCGTGAGGTCTGGCACTCTATTCTCATCCAGCAAGTGATCGAGTCCTGAAATTGCACGGGAAATACAGACATGTCACAAGGCTAAGTCCACATGACACTGGAACACACTTGCCCATCAGGTCAGTTACCTGTCAAAGCACAAGCTGTCAATCTGTTTTGGCTGATTGATTGTACTCACAAACATAATGAACCGAGAGAAAAACATTGTTTAACAGATGTTTTAAAGTATTCAACACAGCATTTTTAAAGTTTCTACTCTTTAGGCCATTACATTTTTACAAAGACTTTGTAAATGAAACTCCCACCAGAAGATCCCTAAAAGTCGGCTTTACTGTAATGACGTCATGCTATTTCAGAGTTTCAGGCTCTTCTGGAAAATGGGCATGATGTTCACATTTAATGTGGTACACTGGGTTGAACAGTATTCCCCCAAAGTTCACGTCTACTTGGAACCTAATTTGGAATAGGGTCCTTACAGATGGCATCAGTGAGGACGAAGTCCCCCTGGACTCAGGTAGACCCCACCTCAACAACTGGGGTTCTCACAGAGACAGGCAGAGAAGAGGAACTGTAGGCACCATGGGCTGCAGGGACCACCAGCCACAGGGAGAGGCAAGGGGGGGTTCTTCCCTCATAACCTCAACAAAGAACCGACCCTCCCAACACCCAGACTTCAACTTCCGTCCTTAAAACTGGGCATTCTAACCCAACCCCCAGTTGATGGCAGTTTGTTTCAGCAGCCCAAGGAACGAACATAGGTAGGGTTAAGATGCAGCAGTGTGATAATGCTGAACCCTCAGCGACATCTGCAAATGTCAAGTTACGTCCCTAAAGTACACTGCCATCTACTGACGTAAATTATTGAGAAAATTTACTGTTGTAAAATATCCAGTAACCTTTAATAATTTCTTACTGAAATCCTCCGCAATATCTTCTTAAAAAATTGTAAATAACCTTTTACTTTTGAAATACTTGTGATACAACTCAGAATAAGCCTTTTACACATACTGTTTACTCTTAAAACAATTTTGCTTACTGACATACTTGTTGAAGCAATTTATGCAAATCTCCACAAATTCCTTTAAGTGTTTTTTTCTCATAAAGAGACTAAGTTTTTAAAACAATGAAGCATACTCTAAATGTGTTATTTTTATGGTGGACAGTAAATTAAGGTTTCATTTATATGACAAGACATTACTTGTAGGAGCTGCAGGGTGCTCTATATAACAGAAAACATGCCCAGATTTGAATCACAGCTCTGTGACTTGAAAGCAGTGACATCCAGCTTTCCTGAGCCTCAGTTTTCTTATTTTAAAAATGGGGACAATGATGCTGCAGGCCTGTCCCCAAACTGGGAGCTGGTCACATCAAATACAGCGGTTGTAACAGCAGGTGCTCCACCAGGCCAGTTCTAATTCTCTTCCCTTTGGGCTTCCGGTCTCCCTTAGAGGTTCCAATTTTAAATCATCATTCAAGATAACACTGTCACCTGGCAAAGGAGACTCTAAACCAGAATCTAGCTGGGGGCTATTTAGGGGCCCTCCCCAAAAGAAACTGTTTTCCAAAAGCTTAAAGGCTATTCTGTGACTTCCAAAGACATTTAAAACGATTCTGAATGTAACACTAAACACTTTAGAGCTATAAAATTCGCCCCCTAAGCACCGAAGTGTTATCAACACTTAGACTGTGCTCACTGAAATCTTCAGAGAATTCAGTGCACTTTGAAGGCTACAAATAAAAACATACAGAGTTGAAAATACCGGTATTAACTCTTACAAGACCAAGACAGAAGCAGCAGCTCAGCAGTGGTCCGAAGCACCCACATCCGAATTAGTCTCTAACAAAGCTTCAATATCCTCGAAAGTGTAAGTTAAACCACGCAGCTTTTTCCTGTGCTAGTTTGCCCAAGATGATCAGGACAGAAGAGTCACTCTGGCTTAAGGAGGCCCCATATTTGGGAACTCATCCACTACTGGCCTCACAGACGGGACAGGATCCTTTACAGAGGTGAAGAAAACTCACGGAAATGGGACAGCCACGAGTGACTGTGCACTCACAGGAATACAGCTCGCTGATCACTGCCTGCACGGTCAGCATTCACAGTCCCACACAGAGGGCATCAGACTACTCACAGCACACAGCATAAAAACTCACGGAAACACGACCGCTGTGAGTAACCGTGCGGAGTCACAGGAACCAAAGCTCTTTGGTCATTGCCTGCCTTGTCGGTTTACAGGCTACACGACACAATACGGGAGGACAGGTACGACTGTAAGTACTCAGGCTGAAAGGCTGTCTGTAAGACAAGGGGGGAGCAAGGCTCTGTACTCTGGCACCCCCATTTCAAAATCATGTGCAGCCTAGAGAATTTCTTGGGAGCTGCCAGCCCAGATCGTGTTTACAGTGACTTCAGCAGTCGGTTGTGATTCTATGAGACACGTCACTATTTTTCTTACTCAAACTCTTAAAATTCTTCCCCCTCAAAGACTATGATTCTTAAACAGATTTTTATTAACTGTCTTATTACAATGACAAATGTCCTTACATTCCTATTTATACTGTTTTACTTCGTTTCTTAATCACTCAGAACAAATCTGTCTTGCAACAAGTACACACAGAACACTCCTTAAGAAGCAAGGATGGCAAGACTTCACCTCACATACTCCAGACATGTTACGAGGAGGGACTAGCCCCTAGAGAAAGACACCATACTTGGTAAAGGGTCAGCAAACAAGAAAGACCCCCAATGAGATGGCTGCAAGGACGGTGGGCTCAAGCCTGGCAACTGTGAAGATGCGACAGGGCCGGGCAGTGCTTCCTTCGGTTGTGCTGAGGGTTGTTGTGAGTCCGAACCAACTCGACGGAACGTAACAACAACAACAATCATCCAGTCCAAGTCACACAAGAGTTAAGACATTTACCTTTCTGCAGAATCGCTATTAAATGTTCTCCTAACAGCTGCTTTTCCACACAAGCAATCAGAGGTTTCCTACGTGAGGCAAAAGAAAAGAGTGTCAGAAATGAAACAATCCACTCTCTGCAAACTGAGTAACAGGAATGGGGCAACAGCCTCAGCGGAGAAGGGTGCCGCAAAGAGTCGAGCACTGCAAGCTTCGCTGGCAGGTAGAAAGCCAGCTCGCTCTGCTGGGTGTGAGCTGTGCCTCTCATGCTGTGGCACTACTGTCACTGGCTGACAGCTGCCTGAACAGCAGATCTAAACTCCAGAGCAGAATCTAGACCACAGAAAAGCACGCTGACCATGTTACTCTGCTACTAGTAGTAACTATCACGTGACTCTCTCAAGTGTGATTACTGTTCCTGAAATGTAGCACCCACACAACCTGGGGTCTCAGCGGACTGGGGACAGCTGTCACCAACACTCTCCTCACCTTGGCATTCAGCCTGCGATCCTCATCCCCAGGCAGTACCTTGTCTAGCTTGCCCTCTTCTCGAATGTCACACACAACACTATATAAAAGTATCATCAATACAAAAATACAGCAGACTCTCAAATATCTGTCATTTTTTATAATACAAAATCTACAAAGGGTTACTTAAGGCCACAGGGATTTTCACAAAAGTTACCCATATTGAGAAAATCCACAAAGAACTATCCCATTTTGAACCGAATGATCGGCAGTATTTGCCACTGTTAATCATTTCCTTCCTAAAATATTCCCGAGGCTTTTCCGACTCCCTTCTCTCCTGCATGCCTATCTCTGTGGCTATTTGTAGTCAGTCCCTCTTCTGTGGGTTCCGCTTCTCCTCCTCAGCCAAGTGTAAGCACTCCCCATTCACGTAACCACTGAGCTAGCTTCTGAGTTCTGCCTACCATAACTCATCTGAAGATTCTGGGTTCCACACGCATCAAATTCAAGATGACTAAAGCAACTTCATCTTTTTTGTCTGTTCTTGTAACTTTCTGTACTCTCAAATTGTCATAATCCTGTTTCTTTCGTCCTGTCTGCCCTCTTCCTTTACCAAATCAATGAGCCAACAAATTCTGCACATTCTATCCCTTTAACCTCATCTCTCTTGTGCCTCTCCTCTTATCGTTCATTATTTGGGTAAGTACTCCATGGCAGGACATAAGACACCCACATAATTTTTCCCTTATTCTTTTTCCTAGCTATCCATCAACCTCAAGATTGGGAAAGGGGCAGGGAAGGAGGGAGAATTAAGAGAGGAAACAACATGATTTAGTATCATAAATGCAACTGAGAGCCCTATTTACATATCCAGTACAGAGTGCACAATCAAAATTTCCCAATATTTCATTAATGTAAATCTAAATCCTTCTGTAGAATAACCCAAAGATTCTAATGCAGATTCCTTTCTTTAGGCAAAAACACAGAGCATAGCCCTCAGTAAAAACATCCTTTCTAAGCGCTGCATGACGACACATAAGCAACATGTAGTGGAGTAAAAACAATTTTAAAACATACAATTAATAAAATACTGCTTCACTGACTAGCTAGGAAAAGGTTTTACTTCTGGTGAAACTGCAAACAGAATGAAACAAACCAACAGGACTTACTGTGTACTGTGGTCTAAATACGTGATGACGCGATCTCCTTCTTCTTCTAAACGTTTACTTACATGGTTAAGATACTCTGGAACCTTTCAAACAAAATATTTAGACACTTTAGTGATAAAGATTTTTGAATGCCCAGAAGTTCAAATACTAGGTTTTGCTTACAAAATTAAACACTCCCTGAAAACCTGGTGGCACTGTTTGAGAGCTATGGCTGCTCAGCTGCCAGCCAGAAGATGGGCAGTTGGCATCCACCAGATGCTCTGGAAACGCTGCAGGAAAGCTCTACTCTGTCCTACAGAGCTGCTATAAATCACCATCGAATTGACGGGCCCTCGTCCCAGGACACACACACAGGTAAATACCAACACAGATGAAAGGCTGAGTGTAAAAGGCTGCGTATAGGTGAGTGTGAGGGGGATAACACAGAAGAGTTTTGTCATGGGTTGAATTGTGTCCCCCCAAAAATATGTGTAGCCATGTGGCTGGGACATGACTCCCAGTATCTTGTGACTGTCCTTCATTTTGGTGGGGCTATAAATTCCTTCATAGGATTACTTCCCTGCTCTGCTATAAAGGGAGTTTCCCTGGAGTATGGCTTGCCCCAACCTTAATCCTTTCAGTCTGCAAGAGATAAAAGGAAAGAGAAGCAAGCAGAGAATTGAGAACCTCGTACCATCAAAAAATCTGCATCGGGAGAACAGTATGTCCTTCAGACCTGAGGTTCCTGTGCCAAGATGCTGCCTGGACAAAGACTGACGCAATACCAGACTTTCCTCCGGAGCGGAAAAGGGGAAAGCCTTCCCCCGGAGAGGACACCCTGAATATGGACTTGTAGCCTATTGGACTGTGTAAGAATAAACCTTCCTTTGTTAAAGACATCCACTATGCAGTATTTCTGTTAGAGCAGCCTAGCTGACTAAAACAAGTTTCCTTCAACTTCATTCCAGAGATGAAAACTGAACTCTCAAATTAACAAAGGTAGCATGTTATCTTCTACTTTCAGCAAAGATCCATCTGACTCCAGCAAAGATATCTCTGGCTCAATGTCCTCTTCTGAAGCCAGCTTGAATTTCTGGCAGTTCCTTGTCAAAGTACTGCTGCAGTCAGTTCTGAATGCTCTTGCGCAAAATTTTATTTGTGTGTGACATTAATGATATTGTTTGGTAATTTTCACATCTGGTTGGATCACCTTTCTCTGGAATGGGCATAAATATGGATCTCTTCCAGTCAGATGTCCTCCAAATTTGTTGGCACAGACAAGCGAGCATTTCCAGCACTGCAGCTGTTGGCTGAAAGGTCTCAATTCCTGTTCCATCAACTCCTGGACCCTTGCTTTTTGGCAGTGCCTTCAATGCAGCTTCAACGTCTTCCTTCAGCATCGTCAGCTGGTTCCTGATCAGATGCTCCCTCTTCAAACGGCTGAACGCTGACCAGTTCTTTCGGGTACAACGACTCTACGTATTGCTTCCATCTTCCTTTGATGCTCCCTGAGTCGTTTAATATTCTCCCTGTAGAATCCTCCACTATTGTAACTTGATGTTTGAGTTTTTTTCCTTCAGTTTTTTCATCTTGAGAAACGCAGCACACGCTCTACCCTTCTGGTTTTCCATTTGTCTCTTTGCACATGTCACTATAATACTTTGTCTTCTTGAGCTGCCTTTTGAAATCTTCTGTTTAGGAAGTTACTTCACCATTTCTTCTGTTTACTTCAGCTGCCTGACATTCCAGAGCAAGTTTCAGAGTCTCTTCCATCATCCAGTTTGGTCTCTTCTTTCTTTCCTGTCTTTTAAACCATCTCTTTCTTGCTTCATGGACGATGTCTTCGATGCCATTCCGCAGTTCATCTGGTCTTTGGTCACCAACGGTCAATACATCAGATCTGTTCCTGAGATGGTCTTTAAACTCAGGAAGGATACACTCAAGGTCATACTTTGGCTCTTGTGAACTTGTTCTAATTTCTTCAGTTTCAGTTTGAATTGGCACATGAACAGCTGATGATCTGTGCTGCAGTCAGCACCTGGTCTTGCTCTTTCCATCGTCTTTTTCTAGACATAGTCGGTTTGGTTCCTGTGTGTCCTACCTGGTGAGGTGCATGCGTACAGTCACTGTTCGTATTGGTTAAAAAAGGTATTGGCAGTGAAGAAGCCGTTAGTCTTGCAAAACTCTATCATGTGATCTCTGGCATTGTATTTTTTTTTAATTTTATTTTTTTATTAACTACAGTAAAAGAATAAAATTTCTAACATCAATTATATCACCTACGATAAACCCTGAGCCCCCCATGCACCCTTGTAGCCAACACAGTCCTTTTCTTCTGTGGATAATTCTTGTTAAGTCCTTATAACAGGGGTCTCATTCAAAGTTTGTCCTTTAGACACTGATTTCACTCAGCATGATCTCTTCCAAATGAGAGCATGTTATGAGATGTTTTCTAAAATTGTCATTGTTTCTTATCATAGCATAGTGTTCCACTGAGTACACGTACCATAGTTTGCTTATCCATTCATCTGTTGATGGGCATCGGGGTTGATTCCAACTTTCTGCTATTGTGGACTGTACTGCAACAAATATTCATGTACATGTGCCTGTGTGACAACCTTTGTTTCTGAAGGATAAATTCCAAGCAGTGGAATTACAAGATCAAATGGTGTACCTATTTCCTGCTTTCTAAGGAAGCACCAGATTGTCTTCCAAAGAGGTTGCACCATCTTGGAATCCCACCAACAGTGTAGGAGAGTTCCAATTTCTCCACAGACTCCCCAGCATTTGTTGTTTTGTGTTTCTTGGATCATGGCCAACCTTGCTGGGGTGAGGTGGTATCTCATTGTGGTGTTGATTTGAATTTCTCTAACAGCTAATGATCGTGAGCAATTCTGCATGTGTCTTTTGGCTGCCTGGATATCCTCTTTAGAGAAATTCTACCTCCTTTGCCCATCACTTAATTGGATGCTTTATCCTTTTCTTGTTGATGGTTTGTGATACCTTACAGATTACAGAGATCAGATGTCGGTCTAACATACAGTTGCCAAATGTAGTGGTCTTGTAACTCTTTTGATGAAGTCTTTGGCTGAGCAAAAGTGTCTTAGTAGTTCCCATTATCTATTTTCTCTTCTGTTGATTGTACTCCATCAGATTTTGAAGTCCATCTACACTGTGTATTAAAACTTCCATTGTTGACCTTATTTTATCTTGGATGAGCTTTATCATTCTAGATTTTATATTTAGGCCTTTTATCCATTTAAGTTGGTTTTTGTATAAGGTGTCAGATATGGGTCTTGTTTCAATTTTTTGCAGATGGATATTGAATTTTGCCAGCACCATTTGCTGAAGAGATCGTTCTTACCCCAGTTTAAAATCTTGGGGCCTTTGTCGAATATCAGCTGTTTATAGGAAGATGGTGGCATCTCTGGGCTCTCACTCTGCTCCACTGATCTGTCTGTCTCTTTTTATACCAGCACCAGCCTGTTTTGACTACTGTGGTAGTGTAATAGGTTCTGAAGTCAGGCAGTGAGAGGCTTCCCAGTGTGTTCTTCTTCAGTAGTGCTTTACTCATCTGAGGTTTCTTCTCTTTCCACACAAAACTGATGATCTGTTTCCCCATCTCATTAAAAAAATGTTACTGGAATTTGTATTGGGATTGCATTATATACGTTGATTGCTTTGGGCAAAGTAGACATTTTCATAATGTTGAGTCTTCCAATCCATGAGCAGGGTAGATTACTCCATTTATGTAAGTTTCTCTTAGTTTCTTGTAGTAAGGTCTTGTAGCTCTCTTTGTAAAGATCTTTTATTTCTATAGTTAGAGTTACTCCTAGGTATTATATCTTATTGGGGGCTATAGTAAATGGAATTGATTTAGTGATTTCTTCTTTAATAATCTTACTTCTGGTATAAAGAAACCCTACTGATTTACTTATGTTTATCTTGTATCCTGTTACTTTGCTAAAACTCTTCTATTAGTTTTAATAGTTTACTTATGGATTCCTTTGGTTTCTCTGTATAAACAATCATACCATCTGCAAATAGGCAGATTTTTACTTCTTCATTGCTGACACTGATGCCCTTTATTTCTCTGTCTTGTCTAATCACTCTGGCTAGAACTTGTAGCACAATGTTGAAAAGAAGCAGTGAGAGTGGGCATCCTTGTCTAGCTCCCGTTCTCAAAGGGAATTCTTTCAGTCTTTCACCATTCAGGATGGTGACGACAGTTGGCTTTGCATAGATGCTACTGACGGCATTGAGTAATTTCCCCTCTATTCCTATTTTTCTGAGAGTTTTAAGCATGAATGGGTATAGGAACTTTTTCAAATGCCTTTTCTGTATCAACTGACAAAAACAGGTGATTTTTATCTTTCATGTTATTAGTGTGGTTGATTACATTAATTGTTTTTCTGATGTTGAACCAGCTTAGCACCCCTGGAATGAAACCAACTGGATCATGATGAATTACTTTTTTACATGCTGCTGAATTCTATTGGCTAGAATTTTGTTGAAGATTTTTGCATCTAGGTTCATGAGTGATATCGGTCGGTAGTTCTCCTTTTTTGTTGGGTCTTTCCCTGGCTTTAGTATCAGGGTTATGCTGGCTTCATACAATGAATCTGGGAGTATTCCATCCCTTTCTATGGTATGAAATAGCCTCAACAGTATCAGAGTTAACTCTTCTCTAAAAGTTTGGTAGAATTCTCCAGTGAAGCCGCCTGGGCCAGGACTTTTTTTGGTTGGTACATTTTTGATGACTTTTTCCAATCTCTTCCTTTGTGACAGATTTACCAAGTCGATCTACTTCTCCTTGTGATAATCTTGGTGAGTGATACGAATCTAGAAATTTGTCCATTTCCTCTAGGTTTTCAAACTTGTTCCAGTACAGCCTTTCTGTTGTGGTATTTTTTATTTTAGCTGGGTCTGTTGTAACAACTCCCATCTCATTTCTTAATGGGTTATTTGTATCTTCTGCTGTTTTTCTTTTGTAAGTTTAGCCATTGGTTTATCAATTTTGTTGATCTTTTCACAGAACCAGCTTTTGGTTTTGTTAATTTTTTCAACTGTTTTTCTATTCTCTAATTCATTTAGTTCTATTCTAATCCCTGTCATCTGTTTTCTTCTGAGGGGTTGTTCTGTTGCTCTCTTTCTACTTGTTCAAGCTATAACGTTAATTCTTTAATTTGGGTCCTTTCTTCTTTCCACATGTGTGAAGCTCTAGAGATAAACTGACCTCTGAGCACCGCTTTTGCTGTATCCCATAGATTCTGATAGGATGTGTTTTCACTCTCATTTGATTCCACAAATTTATTTTGTCCTTGATTTCTTCTATAACCCAAGGCTTTTGAGCAAGTGTTGTTCAGTTTCCACAAGTGTGAATTTCTATCTATGAATTTTCTGTTACTGATTTCAACTTTTATAGCTCTATGGTCCGAGAAGATACTTTGCAGTAAATCAGTGGTTTGGATTTTATAGAGAGCTGCTTTATGACCTAACACATGGTCTATTTTGGAGAATGTTCCATGTGTATTGAAGGTGTACTTATCCATTGATGGATGAAAAGATCTGTATATGTCCATCAGGTCAAGTTGGTTGACTGTTGCAATAAGATCTTCTGTATCTTTACTGAACTTTTTTCTGGATGATCTCTCTATAACTAACAAGGGAGTGTTGAAGTCTCCAATTATTATTGTGGAATGATCTATCTCATTTTTCAGTGTTGTATTTGTTCAATGTATTTAGCCGTTCTGGTACTGGCTGTGTCAATTATTTTAAGTCCTGCCTGAGTACTGCACCTTTCAGCAATAAACAGTGACCATCCTTGTCCACAATAGTGAATTTTACATTAAAATCTATTTTATCTGAGATTAGTATTGCCAAATCTGCTCTTCTTTGTATATTGTTAGCTTGGTAGATATTACTCCATCCTTTAATTTTCAACTGGTTCATATCTTTAAGTCTAAGGTGTGTTTGTTGTAAGCAACATATAGACGGATCCTGTCTTTTGATCCAGGATGTCACTTGCTCTTTACTGGAGCGCTCAGTCCATTTACATTCAGTGTAATTACTTATAGGCATGTGCTTAGTGGCAGCATTTTGATGTAATTACTTTTATGTTGATATTTTCTATATTGCTCTTAATGTTCTGTTCCGGGCCATTCTTCTTTATGGGTTGTTGTTTTAGTGTTGGTTTTGTGTTCGTTGAGACTCCTGTATTGCATTTCTTATTTTGATACAATGCACTGTTAATTTGATTTATGGCTACGCGTATCACCCCCTTAACACACTAGGATTAAACCCAACTTTAACTACTGCATAACTCTTAAACTTCCTCTGCATCTGAAACAACTATAACTACTGTAGGGTATCCCTCATTTAATGTGATGGTATTATACCTGTCATGGTATGATCACAGATTCCCTCATTTTAATACTGTAGCTTTGAGTAAGTTTTGTGACTTCGCTGATGAGAATTTTAGATGACATGTCCCGAAGTGTCACCTTAAATATACATTTCATAGCTGTGTTTTTCTAAGGGAAGAGCTTCTTTCAATATTTCATGTAATTTTGGTTTAGTTTTTATTTCTGTCACCAAGACCTTATTTACAACTACTGACCCTTGTTCTTAGTTTTCAACTTTTGCAATTCAGTCACCAGTAATTATCAATGCATCCTGATTGCATGTTCAATCATTTTCAGCTGCAGAAACTGGTAAAAATCTTCAATCTCTTCATCTTTGGCCTCAGTGGTTGGTGTGTAAATCTGAGTAATAGTTGTGTTACTGGCTTTCCTTGTAGGCGTATGGATATTATCCTGTCACTGACAGCACTGTACTTCAGGACCGATCCTGAAATGTTCTTTTTGATGACATACACCCCACCATTCCTTTTCAAGTTTCTGTTCCCAGCATAGTAGGCCACACGATTGTTGGATAGAAAATGGTCCACACCAGTCCATTTTAGCTCACTAATGCCTAGGACATCAATGTTTACATGTTCCGTTTCAGTTTTGACAATTTCCAGTTTTCCTAGCTTCATACTTCGTACATTCCATGTTCCGATTACTAATGGATGTTTGCAGTCGTTTATTCTCATTCTGAGTCATGCTACATCATCAAATGAAGACCGTGAAGGCTTTACACCATCCACAACATTAAGGTCGCCTCTGCTTTCACGAGGCGGCTCTTTTCCAGTTGTCTTCGGAGCGCCTTCCAACCTGGAGTGGGGCTGGGGGGCGGGGGCACTGTACATGACAATGTTCTGCTGCTATTTGTAAGTTTTTCCCTGGCTAATTCTTTTCAGAAGTAGACTGACTGTAGGGTCCTTCTTCCTAGTCTGTCTCAGTTTGGAAGTTCAGCTGAAACCCATCCACCATGGGTGACCCTGCTGCTACCGAAGTATCAGTGACATAGCTTCTAGCATCACAGCAACAAGCAAGCCTCCACTGACAGACAAGTGGGGACTGCTCATTCCATCTCTGGAGGGATTGGAGGGCAGAGAAGCTTAATGGCAGTCCCTCTCACGGCCAATAGCTGAGGTCAGCAAGAAAATATCAACAGGCTGGCCCTTCATTTGAGGACATCAGACAACGCAGCCGCTGGGGAATCACTTAGTACACATCGCATTTCCACTGGCAAACGGTCTCCCTACCATCCCGGAAACACAGGAAATGTCCTACAGTGCTGGTCTTGAAGGGTTCTGATCCATACCACTGCAGCCATGCCAAGCACCTGACATAAAACTTACACTCCAAAATGATCACTAAGGAACATTAACAAGTGACACATAGTGACAAGTCCACAAGCGCTAGCTCAGGAGGACTATGCTCCAACACCTAGGAAATCGGTCAGTAAAAGACTTTTTTGTTCATATTACTTGTCATGTACGTAGTTTTTTCCAAATGAAATTGTTTGATGTGTTGAATTTATCCATTAGAGATTTATCTCCTGTCCTGTTCCTTCAATTTGAGTTCATGTACATACTTCAGGAACTACCTTACTGTTCTTTCATTTGGGGGACAGAGAGCAAGTTTTTAACTTAAACGAAATTTAATTTTTATTGTAATAACATTTCAGGAGATGGCAGCCTTTAGATTTCTCAATAGAACGTTTTCAAGTATGTGAAAAGATGTAGAAGTCAACAACTAAATGCATACAGACAAACGACAAGACAATTCAGAAACAATGTAGAGCCTCACCTCTCTTTCCTGCATTAATCTCTGGCCTTCTGCAGCATATAAACAATTTGTTTCTTCCAAAAATTTCAGTTCAAATGACTCTTTATATACCTAAGAAATGAGCAGTTATTTAGCAATTAGAGAAAAGAAATTTCTCCTTTAAGGTGCTGATGCGTCCTGCTAGTTGACGGGGCCCCATTCAACACCACTACAGTTCCTGTAAGTAACAAGCTGTCTGCAACAATCACTCCACTGATAACACTGTCACACGCAGATTCAAGGGGAAGTAAAGCACCTCCATCCACACCTGTTTCTAGGGAGCCTGAGCCTATGTCTGCAGCGGCTCACTGTACAAGAAAGAATTCAGACTTTTGTCTTTTATCTGTGTTGTTTTTTAGTTATTTTCTTCCATGAGGAAATCTGCGTTTTTACGTAGTTTCATTCATCAACTTTTCTTTTGAGGCTATTGGTTGGGTGTAGAGCTAAGAGTTGTTTTATCATGGATTAAAAAGAAACATTTCCATGATTTCCTTTTCATATTTAAATCTCTGATTTATCTATCTATTTAGTTTGGTGGCAGCAGTTAGGCACAATTCAAGTTTACTCTTCCTTATAAAACGCAGGAAGATGTTGGTGTACCTAGAAGAAGTTTACCTGAAGGTCAGACAGCATACTCAGCAGACTTCGCAGTAAACTTCTGTCCACAGCTTCACCGTTCCGCTCTCGTCCGATGAGTAGGAGGATACCATCAATTGTTTTACTCTGAACCATCCTGTCACTAATAATATGGTTTCTAAACAGTTCTAATCCCATATCCCTGCACAGTGAAAAAAGAAAAAAAAAACTGAATTTTAATTATATTACTTTTTACTGTACTTTAGGTGGAAGTTTATAGATCAACCTAGTTTCTCATTAAATAATTAATACCCAGATTACTCTGTAACACTCACTGCCAACCTGTGATGTGCCAACACTGCCCACTTCTCCACTTCAGGTCCCCCACTTCCCTACACCCCAGAAAGCCACAATTCAGGCCCACACTTCACAAGTTTTCAGCTACACTGTCATCAAACAAACGCTGGTTTGCCAACTCTCTAAACCCAGGTACCAAGTTTTTTCTTGGTCAGTCTAATATGCCAGTTTCAGCAGTCATAAAAAGATGAAATCCATGTTGTAGAAGTCTGCGCATCTTCAGAGCACTGCTCACCACCTTCTTCCAGTGGGGAGTGACCAGAGATGCTGGTGGCTTTGGGAAACCGCCACCCCTCCTCCTGCCCCTCAGGGTTCTCTCCCATCCAGCCTGTTACCCCACCAGGGCTCTCACACCCAGCACACTTTCTATTTTCTCCATATCACCTGACACCCTCCTACACTTCGAGTCGGTCCTTTCCTTAAAGAACGTAATCTGAAACCTGACTGTAAAAGCTCACGAGACTCTGAAGTCATTAACCACCCCCCCACACCAAAAAACCCCACATATATATATGTACACACACACGTACAAACGTCAAGATTTTAACTGAGGAAGGTAAATCAGCTTTCTACAGAACCTATTTGATAACGTCACTGCTATGCTTAAACTACCGCAGGTCTCTGAACTGGCTAACTCTGTTTAAAGGTGAGCAGAGGTTCCTATCCGGGTGGGCTGACAGGGTGGAGTGGGGAGGGAGCGGTAGCAGCCGAGGCGCAGTTAGGTGGCGTAGAGGTTCTTGGGAGTTGCGTCTCTAGTTCAGAACTCACTCACTGAAAGGGACAGTGTCAGGCACTTCCCCCCATACTGCACACTGTAGCCTAATAAACATTTTTCTGTCCCCTGAACACGCTACATGTCATGAGCTTCCATGCACTTCAGACATAACCTACAAGGCACAGGGAGCAAACTGTAGTGGAGCCGGAGACCCCAGGTTTGAATCCGGGCTCTTTTTCTCACTCGTCGTCTGACACTGGGCAAGGAACTTAAATCTCTCTGCACCTCTTTCCTTCACTCTGGAATGGAGATCCTAATGTAGGCATGTAAACCTGTGACACGCGGATTGCATGTATGCATCTAGACTTGTAAAACCTCTCACACCACCACCAGAAATGTAATCAGTGCTCAGTAAAGGTCAGCTGTTATTATCACCCCGTTGGGGGCCAGGCAGTGGCAGCTCAGGGATGGACTCTTGCCTTCCACGCGGAAGGCTTGGGGTCAGTGCCCAGCCAGCACGGTCACTGGCCCCCTGTGGAGGCTGCTGCTGTCAGGACACCCTACAGGTTTCAGGAAAGCTCCCAGACTAGAACGGACTGGGAAGGAAGGCCTGCCCGCCTACCTGGAACACAGTGGTCCCACCCCTTGCGTGTGGAGTTGCCATGAACTGGGAGCCAACAGAAGGGCAGCTGGCGACGATGGCCCCACGCGCACCGAGTCCACAGACCTCTGCGGCCTCCCGAGCACCTCAGCCCCCTTGGCCGCACGCCCACCCACACCTACAGGTTCCACCGTGTGACCCTTTACTTCGCCATTTTCATAACCTTGATTCGCCTCTTCTCTTGTCCCATCATGAACTACTCAACTTACCTGAGCAAACCTTCTCTTATTTTTAGTTGATGTCGAATCAATTCCAACTCACCGCAACCCCAGGTGAGAGCAGAACTGCCCCCCAGGTTTTCTTGGTTGTAAGTTGTACAAAAGCAGACCATCAGGTCTTTCTCCGACGAGCCGATGGGTGGGTTCTGACTGCCGGCCCTGAAGTTAGCAGCTGAGCACACAACTGCTTGTGCCACCCACCAGGGTTCTGAGCCAATTACCCGCTCTCCCCTGTGTTGAAGACGCTGGTCAGGGACCATCACGCAACCACGGAGACAACAGTGCCACACTCTGCAGGGTGATGCCACACGGGCCTGGTCTGTCCTCCTGCCCACCGCCTCCTGCCCCTTCAGTCCCGCCCTTTCCTCACGGCTCCCTACCACCTCTTCCTCCTTCACAGACAGACAAGACGGCCTTAGCTTCCTGCCCTCTCTCCCACTCTTCCTCCACCTGGACGTCCTCCCAACCCTCCTCCATCAAATGCCCCTGGTATGGGTGTCTGTGGCCTTTCCTTCTGCAGGAGGCTTTTCCTCCTCCAAAACCAAACATGATTGAAGTCTCTCAACTGAAACCAACCCAGAAATCCTATCTGAATTCCCTCTCATTCTATCTAGTACCTTACTGAAACGGCTTTCATTAAGGTCTGTACTGACCTCTTACTTCTGCAACTCAGAGGACCCATCTGGGTCACACCCTACCTGAAACTTGTCTCATCTGACCTAACTGACCATTCTTGAAACTCTGTCCTCCTTTTGTGTCATTATACTTCTCTGTCTCTTCCTTTCACTCTTCTGACGACTATTTTTTTCTCATGGGTCTCCCAGTCTGTCCTGTAAGAACTGGTGTCCTGTCTGTCACAAGGGTTAATCCTGCTTCCTTCTCTTTTTTCCAGTGTTACTGGCATTTGGGGTAGGGCAATGCTTCATCCTGTAGGATTATTTCATGTGTTGAGAACACTTAGCATCCTTGCCCCTTGATTCTATATATGAGTTGTTCCCCTTCAATCATCAGGGCAACCAAAACAAACCAACAAAGCAAACATCCCTACTGACTTCCCCATGCTCCTGGGGCCATACTGGCAAGTGAACCATCACCAATGGCCACACTCTACTAAGTGACCCCTCTGTACCCGCGAACACAGTTCCGTTGACTCCCACAGCTCTCTCTTCTGGGTACCTCAAACTGGCTGTACCCCACATCCTCCTACACATTCTCTACCTACAAGCATCACTGCCATCCAATCAGATGTCGAAGCATCTAGGAGCACCCAGACGCCTGTTGCCTCAAATTTCACACTGCTTGCATACCGTGATGGCTCACTGCTACCTACTGTCTTTGAAACAGCCCTGTCTTCACGCTCACTGGCAATGCCCCAGTTCTCATCAGGACACCGGGAGCAGACAGCTCTCAGCCAGCAGTCCCAGGCTCCTCTCAGCTCCCCTTCCCTGCTGCTATGAGGAGGATCTTTCGGAAACACAAATCTCATCATGTCACTGTTAACTGAAAACCCTGCCGGGGCTCCCCACCATCAGCCTTCACGTCTTTCATTTCTTTCAGCGCCCCCACACAAGAGGCCACACCCTAGGTGGATTGTAGCCCTTGTATTTTCCATGGCAGCTGACACCTGCCTTTGAACTTGCTTCCTTTTCTCTACACTACTCTTTCTCTCTCACTCACCTCCTACTTCTGCTATTCTCCAAAACACAGGTGAATTCTCAATACCACCACAATAAATAAAATAAACGAAAACAGAAGATTAGCCTACCACCCTGGCCCCACATGAAAGCTGTCCTCTGTGCGCCCACCAGAGGCTCTGCTCACCCACCACTGCCACCTTCTGTCAGAGCTGTCACCTGCCTGGTGCCCTCTGATTCGGGGTCTGTGGCCCCCAAGCAGGAGAAGGGGTGTGCAACGGCAACTGGCACCTCTTCAGAGAATGCTCAGTCTCCCCTGGCTACGAGGCTCTGAGAGAGCAAAATTCAAAATGTCTTTTCAAAATTCTTTGTTCTTTGTAAGAAGTTCTAGGCAGACACGGCTTTAGTTAGCCTGCTGAAAGAAAAACCGGGCCAGAGTCACTGAGAGATGAAGGGTTTACTGAGGGAGAAGACTGTTCTTGAAGAGGGAGAACGTGAACTGAAAACGGCACAGGGCAGCAACTGGTCCAGGCTCAGCCTCACCTCTCCTGCCTCTCCCAGATCCCGCCCGTCTCAGGGATGAGGTAAGGACTTCTTCACTAATTCTTATTAAACGGTAGTGTCATTTCAGCTTTTCTGTCTTTTGCACAAGGTGAGAGGCAGTATAACTTACTTACGCTACAAATGCTGTCCATACCTCCTAGAACAGTTATGTTTACAGATTAAGAACTGAGGTTTGACAGTCAAGGCGCCCAATTAGCAACTTCAGCACTGTCACCTGTCGGCAGTGTCACCCAGAGCAAGTTACTGACCTCCCTGGGCCCCAGCTTCTTCAGCTATGAAAAGGGGGACTATCTGGACCCTCCCTTACAGAACCATGTAGCTGTTGCAGGACTGACAACGGCGGTCTCTCCGAGGGGTAAATCAGCACCTCAGTCCCTCAACAACAGAAGCGTGCAGTCAGGCATTGGCTCCAGATTTCTCTGAAGTCTGTGGTGACTGCTGTGTGGACTCACAGAATACTTCTGATTGTGTTACCCTTCGGGATTCTTCAGGAGTCCCCTTCCCCAGATGTCTTGGTGATGAAACTCAGTTTTAACTGGAGTAAGTCACAGAACTTGCTATCTCCCGGGCATCCTGCCTGCCCTGGATCCCCCCTGTTGTCCCTCACTCACTGAGTGGAAAGCAGCACTTTGTACCTACAGGATCCATCTGGGACCCTAACATTTCATTAATGATGCTGGTTGACATAAAACACAAGAGACAAAAAAGACAGAGACAAACACTTGATCAAACTCATCAGCTGAAGAGAGAGATGGGAAGCAGCCAGGTCAGAGTAGGGACACTCACCATATAGAGGGGAGCATGGAATTCTGAAGTACATAAGTGCGATCCAAAAACAGGAAGATACTTCTAATCATGATCTGTAAGGTAGAAGAGAATAATTTTATACGTGTTTCTTAAAACAAATGCTTGGGATCAGGCTTTCTGGCTATAGCTGTGCCAGTCATCTGAAATCTAACACCATCTGTCTGTCGAGGGAAAGACGCTGCCCAGCAAGGACCGCGTGTCTGACTTTTTACACTGAAGTCTTCCCCTTGGTGAGTGATGTTCACCTCTTTTATCCAGCACATCTGACCATAAAGATTTTAAAGCACTTGGAAGCACATCTTTTAAATTTGGTTATTTTCTGACTGATGTAGCAAATCTCATGAGATTGGTGGTACTCTAAACTTAAAAAAGAAAATTAGTTTCTGCTACATTATTATGAGATTCGTGGCCACTTATACACACCTGATTGTACTCTGCAAAGTTATCTTTATTTATTAGTGAAAAATAAAGCTGCTCCCTTCTTACATGACCAAAGCATACTGTAATCTTGCAACAGTCCTATCAGTGAACTTACTGTATCCTATTGGATAGATCCGCCTGCACATGTAACAAGATCTTTCCAAAACCGACATTCAGTTACTAGATTCTCTGTCTCCTACGTCCCTCACATAACTGCCAGACCACACCAAAACGTACGGACTAGTCTGAAAACCATGGGACTAGCCTGAAAACCATGGGACTAGCCAGCCCCACGTAAGGCTGGCACAGGCTGCCAGTAAAGCACAATCTTCACCTGAGAACATCATTCCAGAGTGAGTCTCCCTCAATCTGTCCTTAATCCTACTTACTCCCAGGAAGTCTGCATTCTAGGACTTTCTTACAACTGAACCACCCAAGTCTTAGACTGTGTAGATGTACCGATTCTAATCTGATGTTCAGTGCAGTCCGCCCACTAACTGAGAGAAAAGGTAACATTAATAGCTTTCCTAAGTAGTTCAATTCTTTTGTTGTAGTACTGAAGGAAGCAGGAGACAGAGTACCATCTAGGGACTGAACATCTGTCTTGGGAAGACCCTGTGACACGTGTAAGCCCACCTGTCCAATGACGTACAGAAAGCTCAATGACTGAAGCAGGGTGGTTTTTTTTCCCCCAGAAGGAGCAGTTTTCCTTCCCTACTCTCCTCGCTTTTCTGTTTCACTGCAGTTAGAGACCACCAGCATCCGATTCATAACACAGTCCTAACCAGAACTTCCATGCCTCAGCTCCCCTGTCCACAGCTGGGTGTGGGAGTATGGATGAGAATACATTTTGATTAAAAAAGAGACAGATGAATTAAAAAAGGACAAGTATTTCCAGTTCTTTAAATCTCCTTCCTGTCTAGCTAAACTAGAGCCTTAATACAACAAAAGACCAAATATATAAATGAAAAGAGAAATAACATCAGTATTAAAATTCAGGGAGCAATGGCATTATATATAAAATCAATTATTAATGAGAAAGTCAACATGCTTACCATTTGTCTGCAATGATCTTGCCAGCACGTGTTAATCTTTTTTAAAAATAAAACGCTATCTAGTGAGTCTGTGCAGAACCTGCTAAGGAAAACTTCAGAAACATTGGCCATTACTACAATTTTAATCCCTTCATTTCATCTCTCTTCTCTACAGAATACATGATCCAGTAATCAGAACAGTGAAAGAACAGAAACTCAAAAAGCTGTAACTGTGTTTCATGAATTCCCACCTCTCTCCAGGTCTCCTGCAGGCAGCCCGACCTGGGCTCAATCTCCTTCTCTTGAGACGGCGGTGCTCTCTGGCCTCTTTCTGCTCCCCTTCTGAAGCCCCTTCCAGTTTCCCTCCTCCTCTTATTACTCACTTCATCGCTGGATCCCAGTCAGATCACTGCCAGCAGAAAGGAGTAACCAGGTCACTGAGCAACACGGACCTGGGGGGCTGGGCTGGACTAAAGGCTCTACTCTGCAAAGAACAGACACTCGAGTGATTTGCAACTGGAGCTCTTGACGACCATCAACAGCCCAGCAGTTTCCACAATCATCAGTAAGCAGATTAACAATGAACAGCACAGGGAAGACTGGCCGTGGGAAAGGGCTGGGTACTCAGAGAAAACCGGCCGGGGGCCCTCTTCTGGGCCAGAGGGGAAAGACGTGCCACGGAACAGAGGAAACCTCACTCACATAACAAACTGTGGACACGCTATGCTTGACTCTTACTATACGAAAGGCTCCAAGTGTCATTTACAGGAAAAAGAAGCTGGAATACAGACTCCTACAATGAACAAGCACCGCTTGAACAAGATGACAAAAATCCGAAGAGTTACCTTCCTTAAGATGCTTCCCGGTTTACAAAGCACTCTTCATCTGCATTCTCATGCAGTCTTCCTAAGGCTTTTACAGATGAACAAAGTATCGGTTTGTTCAAGTGGGAAGAACACGAGACCACCTCGGTTTAAATCCTGCTCTCCCTCTCACTAGCTAGATCGCATGGGACATTAAACCAAACTTCCCCAGGTCCTGGTTTCCCTTTGTACTGTACACCACGACACCTCCGGGCCACTGTGACACGCACAATTCCTGGTGTGCAGAGAGGAGCAAAGAAACAGCAGAATCAAATGTCTGACGTGTACAATCAGCAAAGTGTCCAACAGAAGTCCGACAGAGGACGGGACAGGAACCACACAGGACTCTGGAAGGGGAACGAGGGAACACAGGGTGGATCGGATGGAGGGCTGGCTGTGCAATCGGCTGCTAATCCAGAGGGTGCTGGTTTGGACACAGCCAGCATCTCCAGGGGAGAAGGAGTTGGTGACCTGCTTCTGCAAAGCAGGCGGCCCAGAGGGCCACAAGGCCAGTTCTGCTGCCGGGGACCGCTGGGAGCTGAACATCAGCCTGATGGCACCTGACCCCAGCCTGTGCATAGGCCCAGAGAAGCGTGGCCACTGCTGTCCCGGACGGAACACGTCACTGTTCACTATGTAGCCTCTGTCGACCACTGGGGAGTTACTGCTAACGGATCCTATGTGGTCTGCTGCAGAGACCTGATGAGGTTCAGTGTTAGTAATTCTGAAGAACTCTCTCCCAGCTGTTCAAAACTACCACGGCTGTTAGGGACCTGGTATGGCCAGACTGGACAAAACACCACAAAACCAGTCCAGAGGAGACTTCCATGAGACCACACCTGCTGTTTCAGCCCAGATGGACATAACTGAAGGTCGATCTTGAGATGACACACCGTGACGGCGACTCAGCGGTGACAACTCAAATCGCCCAACAAGAGATCAGCCACACGATGAGATCCCTGCAGTCTAACCCAGCTTGTTGTAAAAAAGACAACTGTACGTATTTTATGGCTGACAATGTGCACAGCAAAATGCACGCCAATTCAACAGTTTCTGCACATGCCATTGACTGACACTGATTTAAGTTTTCAAACGATGAAACCATCCCCACTTCCCTTCACAGTTGTGCAGACAGCTTCAATGGACCCTAAATGGTTTGGACCAACACCCACCAATCTGACATGGGTGTGTGACATGGGGGCAACGAGGACCAGTGCAGAGCTCTCTGTGGTCACTGCTATATTACTATGGAAACGTGCAACTTGAAACGCTCATTAAATTAGAAATACTTTAGCCTAAATAGTTTTGAAAAATCAACACAGATCTTCAACTAACAGCGTTTTACTTCCTGCAAAAAGTATGCACCAATACCACATAGTCTGGCACTTACTAAGCTCCAGCCTTCTAAGTCAGAATCTACTCATCAGCAGTGGGTTTGGTTTTGTCTTTCTAGCCTTGTGAATATGAAAATCAACTTTAGGTCCTAAGATGTAACGTAGCCGGTGCTGCATGAGTGATTCCAGGATGTAAGATGCACCATACGATGTCTCATAGACACAGTGACAACTCGTCAATGGCTGACTCTTCAGACAGGTTCTCCAACAACTACTCCTTGCTCTACTTTGAGGAGGACCATTTTCTAGCTTCAGAGAAAAGGTCAAACCTAGTAAAAGGATTTACGTGGTCCAATAAGTATTCAACAAGTCTTCAAGCAACAACAAACCCAATGGTAAAATGCTTACAACAGACCATGGACAAACTACACACCTTTTGTGTGATTACAGTGAAAAAGAAGAAACAAAGCCAAAAAGACACTGCTCATACTAGGGTAGAAAACTGACAGGTAGTCTTGTGGACCACATCTTCTAAATTCGCTTTCCAGCTTTTGCCACCCCAGTGAAAGCTGTGCGACACGAGCCGGCCTCCACAGTGGTGGGGAGAGCCTGAGAAAACCATCACATACGGTTCACTCCATATCACAGATTTGTCATCAATCAAGCCAGTACTCAGCAGTCCCTAAGCTAAACCAGGCCTCCCTACTGTGAGCTTTAATGACAACCTTTTCTAATGCTTACACAGATTCACACGTACTTTTCTGTGACGGTTAATTATCATGTTCCTTGTCAGTCCACAAACCCCATGAAGGCAGAAACTGCACCCGGTCTGCTCAACTCCTAGCGAAAAGGCCACTTACTAGACGTGCTGCCTCGGGCCTCAGTTTCTTCACCAGAAAACGTAGCTGATGAAGGCATCTGTGACTCAGCAGGGGGACACTGGTGACTCAGCCGTCAGTTCTTGCTTTCCGTGCAGGAGACGTGCTTTAAATCGCCAGCCAACGCTCCTCCGGGGGCCTCAGAGCCACCAGGAGAGCGAGGGGACTTTAGCAGAGCTGCCAGGCTCAGGCCAGCCAGGCACACAGCTCATCAGTTTACCTCTGACAACGATCCAGGGGAAGCACTGGGGGTCACAACGGTCCAGCCAGTCACGGGCCATGGGGATGGCGCAGGACCAGGCGGCACTGCTCTCCATGCACAGGGACCACCACGACTCGGCCAAGTGGACGCCAGCAAACGCCACAACATCACCTCGACCGAGCAGCTGGTGCCTTCCCACCTCCTCACATTCCCGTGGCCACATTGTCCCTCAACACTGCACAGGTCCCCCAGTGAGGGGACAACTGAGCCTTGCCTCTTGTTATCTGAAGGTTTACACTCTGGAGACAGTCTGGTGTGCCATTTTAGAAAAATTCCTCACGCAACTGAGTCCAGCTTTGCAACACGTGTTTCTCCAGCATGTGACAACTGGATTGGTGTGTATGTGTAGGAGTCGCCTTTTTCCCTGGAATGGGCGTTATCATCAGTAGCCAGTCATTTACTTCCAAAGGGACAAATAACCACACTATTCAGCCAATAAACCAACCAGTGAATGGAGATGGTAACGGAAGAAGCTAACAGCAGATGACTCCACTTCACGTGAGCTTTCTCTACTCAGATGCTTGAGCTGTTTCATCCACAAAGGGCTTTGTGAAGCCTCACTGGCTTCAACACCCGATACTATTAAAATGAACTAGACAGCACTCCACAAGTCTTAGAAAATCCAGTTACAAGAAGTACTGGAGCACCTCAGAGGGAAAAGAAATCTAAACACTCAGCCTGTTCGGCATTCTTTGCCAAGTGAGCACGCAGGCATCTGCAACACCATCCACACTGCCTGCCACCAAGCAGCCGGTCACAACTCCTCACCAGCAAAAATCACCTTCTAGTGCAGGAACTGCTGGGCCTCTTAAATCTCCGGTGCACAGCATCAAGTCTAGCACAAACTGACTCAATGCATGTTGAATGAATGCATGAATGTGGCTGAAATGCTCCAGCCATGGTAATCTGGCATTTCTCTGGTCTTCTCATCCCACTGTACTTTCCAGTTACAAACCCAACTGCCACCTTAAACTTCCTTTCTTAAGTCTTTATCCCCCAGTTTCCACACCAGGATACTCTTGGTTTTCCTTTGACCTCCTGGTACTTGTCTGTCTGCCTTTTCCCTGCTCCTCCCATGCTGAAGTCACTGGGATTCTGCCGTCTGCCATTCTCTTTTACGTTCCTGCTCTCTTTTCCTGGGCAATCTCATCTATGTCTACAGCCACCTGACCTGTATCTCACGTTCCAAATACGTAACACACACCTCTGCCCTACCACTGCCCTGCCTACACCATACACAACTTGTCTAAAACCAGTCTTCCCCCATTCCCAATCTTTACTTTTGTGGACAGCAATCAAAGCGCCTGCCACAACTCCACTCTCCCATCCTCTTTCCTTCACAGACCACCACAGGTCTTCTCCCTGTGAACTTGATTTTACGCTGCTATCTTCCCCATCTCCCTTGCTACGGCCATGGATCCGCCCTCTCCACATCTTGAGGACACTGATGTTCCAGCTCAGTACCTTCCTAAATGACCTCGTGGTCCATTAACTAGCCACTGCAGCCCACTCACCATAATGCGTAGAAGCAGAAACGCTGCTATTCTGAAGCACAAAACCTATGCCATTCTGCTGTCTCAACACCACAGCTTGTTCTGTCAGACAGCCCTGACTTTTTTAACAAAGGCTCCTTCACAGTTCCGAAGCAACCTTTGTCAGTTTTCCCAGGCCAGAGCTTTTCTGTCAGTGGCAGACCCCCCTACTCCCAACATCTTACTCTTCTGGTCAATAAATTCTTTCCCTTTCCCATTATCATGATTTTGCACATGCTGCTGCCTTTCCTGAAAACGCTTCGCCTCCTGTGGCACTCAGCAAACTCCCAACTCACCCCTGAAGACAATCTGGCATCACCTCCTCAATGGAGTGCTTGCCCTAGCAGAAAAAGATGCTCTTAACATCACAACGGCTCTGAATCTTTTAAAAGCCCACTATACTGTTTCATAAGTGTTTAAGTTTCTGCCAACTCTCTTATTAGCTTTTAAGCTCTAAAAAGTCAGAATCCCATTCTATTTATTTTTCCCAGGGCCTAACATTATACCTGGCACACTGTAGATACTTAAAAAACCCAGAGGTGGACTCCAGGCCTGGGTCCCAACCACCAGCCTTTTGGCTAGTAGCAGAATGCTTCACCCGCGTGCTTCTTTAATTCTTCTTTTATTTAAATTTATATAATCATTTTTTTTCACTACATCAAGATAATTTCCATGACAAAACTGTGACCATTTGAAGGGCAGTAGAAACCACGGATGTGTCAATAATTTTTTGTTTTTCAGTGTTGATGCCACTAGATAGTAAGATTTTTTGTTTTAAAAGACTACATTAATGGACAAACTAGTACAACCAACTGGGGAGGAGATGCTGGAGGGAAAGTAACTGGATTAGGGAATCAGAAAGGACGCTCCTAGTTTTTAAGTGGGGTCAAGCTCCTGAGTCTCAGAAGTGTTGGGCATGTGCTGATAACTTCCTGTGAGACTATCAAGGTCAGACTACTCTTGAGGTAAGTGTTATAGCCATGGAGTCCTGTTCCCTAACTCTCCCCACAGGACTGGTGTGCGTCATTGAATTGTTGTGTGGACGCTTCTGCGTGCCTTTCCAGTCTACCTGCTTAGATATACCTCACACTGATAGTGTCCAAGACTGATGAGTGTGGTCGCTGCTATCTCGAATAGACAGCCTCCTCACCTTTAGCACAGAGCTTTGCCAGAAGGTAAACGTGAAGGTGCACTGACCAGCACCAGCACAGCACAGGCAGCCTTGGTTCCAGGCATTCATCTGTGAGAATACTGCAAATACTGTCCTCAACTGAGACAGGACTTAACTGTCATGCAAATAACCCAG
Source organism: Heterohyrax brucei (assembly GCA_028571685.1). Lineage (NCBI taxonomy): Eukaryota > Metazoa > Chordata > Mammalia > Hyracoidea > Procaviidae > Heterohyrax > Heterohyrax brucei. The sequence goes on from CM053163.1 coordinate 236,793, forward strand.
AACTCAGTGCTGGAAATACGAACTGTCATGACACTCCTCTTTACTTCAACTAATTTTGAATGCTCTGGTGTTTCAAAGTGAGAAAGACTGGTGGTGCCTGCTGCTGTATGCTCCAGAGTCGATTTCAACTCACAGCAACCCTATAAAAAGACCCCAAACCTGCTTCCATTGCTGTCACGTTGACTCTGACTCCCAGTGACCATATATGAAATACTGGAACTGCCCCACAGCGTTTCCAAGGAGCAGCTTGTAGATCTGAAAAGCTGACTTCTTAGGCAGCAGCAGAAATTTTAACCACTATGCCACCAGGGCTCCAGAGATAAGTGAGGTAGAGAGGATGTGACTCCTTGAGCTACAGGGTAAAGTAAAAATCTGCAGATTCCAGCCACTTAATTTTACAAATGAAGAAACCGAGGCCCAGCAAGGTAGTCACAGGTAGATTTTCAACAGTTATACAATCCACTTGATAACCTACCCAGTGAGACGTGTGTGACTACACTAAGGGAGGAGCATGGGAAACTAAACTGAAGCCAGATCTTACAGGATTTTGCACCGGACGCCAAAGAGCTTAGGGTTTCCCCTGCGGACATCTGAGTCATAGGTGGTGGGATGGTCAGTTTCCAGGACAGTCCACAAGATCTGTGCCTTGTCGAACCCACTCTCAGTGAACGTGGCAGGGCTCAGCGCGATGGAGTCCCTGCTCCCTTCATCAGTTTACGCTATCTGCTACTGTCTTAGTAGACTAGAGGATTTTCCTACTGGTCCAGAGGAAAGCGAATAGCCTCCTTGTGAGAGGAAGTAGCCAAAAGGGAAGAAGCTGAAGGAGGCCAGGAGCGACCTGTCTACAGTCAGAAAGAAGGCAGGGAAGCCGGTCCTACCACCACGAGGACCTGAGTCCCACTGTCTGCCAGGACGAGTCTCAGGCAAGACACAGCCTGGGAGACCCTGAGCCAAGAACCTCTCTGGGGGACAGTAAAGAGCTTTATGCTAAGCTTCTGGGCTTCTGATAATCTGTTACATATGACAGAAAATTAATGCAAGTAGCTACTAATAGAATGAAGGACAGCAGAACTGACACTTCAACCCTGATCTAGTAAATGGACGTTGTTGCCCTGGAATTCAGATCAGCAAAATACCTCAAACACTACAAATTTCACTTAAAAATATATTAAGCCACATGAAACAAACTTAACTGTTCTGTTCTATAACCAAACCAAAAACCCCACTGCTATCCAGTCTACAAGGAAAAAGGAATTTAAACGACTGCTGTTTAAATACTAAGCAAACTTGTAACTCTTGACTTCTAAACATTCAGTTACAAAAGGTTCAGGTAATAAACAGAAACCTCACGAGGCAAAAAAGGATATTCTCTAAACGGAAGAATCTGCGCTTGGACATGATCTTCACAAACCTGACGTAACTGCGTGTAGAGTGTTGGGGAGACTCTGTGCGAACAGAGATTCTCAACAGCCTGAAAACAAAAGAGATTATTATTCAGTATGAGTAACAAAATTAGTTCTTAAAAAAAAAGACCATCAAAGCGACACGTAAGTTATGACTATAACAGAAAGTTAAACCCTCCAACAGTGCTTTATACTGTGCATACATTGTTTATTCTCTTCAAGTTTAGGGCAACTACTGATTAACAACTAAATTCTATAATGGTTTGATTACAAAGGTACATAAACCAAAAAACCCATGGCCGTGGTTGGGACCAACTCACAGTAACCTTAGAGATCAGAGTAGAACCACCCCATAGTTTCCGAGGAGCGCCTGGAGGCCTTGAACTGCCGACCTTCTGGTTAGCTGATGTAACACGTTTAACCCACTACACCACCAGGGTGCCTGGGGCACAAAGGTGCATAATAATAATTAATACAGAAACGCAGACTCAACTGTGTATTTATAACACTTACAATGCAAACTATGTGCTCGTACAATTTTCCAGCATCTCAAAATATTCTTTTTTCCTTTTCTGCTAACAGTTGCTAAGGCTGGCTGCACACCACAGTTACAAGGTGGCCCTGTAACACATACCTCACCCCCGTGGTCTTGCTTCTGGATAGTCTTTAGTGGTCAGGGGAATCATTACACATGCACATTTCTAAGTGTCTCCAGATGACTACACAGAGAAGAAATCACTGCTCTAGGGCGAGGGACACTCTGCCCTCGCCGCCCACGCCCCACTAAGGTGCCAGAGCTGGTGGAGTTCAGTTCCTGCTCTTTGCTCCCCACAGCGTGAGCGCCCAGACCCCCCAGGCAGCCCACGGGGTTTCTACTGTGTTCCTTCTGCAGGATGGATGCGTAAGTTACTTAAGCTTTATCAAATAAACACGTTTCTTGAGGCATGAGGTTTCTTCTGGAAGTATTTTCATCTACATTAAAAAAAAACTCAAAATGTCTGTATATTCTTAACAGTTATAAAATTTCAATTTCAGGCAGGAAACCAGGATCTTGCTGAAACTAAATACTAAACATTGTGAACAGAAGTATGGTTATTCTACTAACTAGTTTGAATCATTTAACAAAATGTGAGGCTATACAAGATGGGAAGACTTTACTTAGAATTTAACTCAAATATTATATTCCACTAAAAGTAATGTAAGTTTTTAGAAAAATATCCATTGGATACTGCCCTACCGGTCTCTTTCTAGATGGAAGAGGGTAGAGAGGAGGGGACAGGAGCTTGTTTAGAGGAGATGACAAGTAAAGAATGAAAAGGAGTGTGCTGTCACCAGGTAAGGAGAGCAGAAGACGCAGACAGGCGGGCACGCAAAATTAATTTGGATTGTACACTTTCACTTAATCACAATTAAAAAGAAATCCATTGGAGCAATATTTATAACTGCAATAAAAATGTCAACAATCTCAATTAAATTAGGGGAGCTGCTCCGTATTATGTGAACCTGCGCTGGAAGCACCATGATTACCAGCATGTAGAATGTATGCACTGTTTTTTACAAAAGTCAGCCGAGAGCTGGGAGGAGACAAGCAAAACTGTCAGCTGTTTCCCGGCAAGTTCCTTACAAACACAATAACAGAATGTGAGCACTTTTCCCTCCTTATCTTCTTACCATCGAAACAGGGATTCCTAACCTTCTGTCCTACACCGTCCTTCCTTTCTCTAATACTCCAATCCCATCCTTTTCCATATGTCAGCATGTCTTTATCATCCAGTCACCGATACAGCACCCTGTTCTCTCCCCAAACGTCCCAGGTAACCTCCCGAGGAGTGCTCCAACAGCAGATCACAACTGCAGACACCAACACAACCACCACAAAATCAGTTCCTTACATAACATGTGAAGAGAATGTTATTTTCTTTCATGAAAATTAGGATATGTTAAGTGGTGCATGTTGAAAACAAAATCTTGTTAGGACAACTTTCTGAATGCTTTAATTCAGGGACCAAGAGTCAGTGTCTCAAAACAATCTTTTACCAGTTGTAACATCCCTGTCACTGTTTAATTTTATAACTGTTTCTCCTGTATGTTCTTTTGGCATATGTTTACTGATTATATGAACCACAGATTTGTTTTAAAATTGAGAGTCTGGGGACATCTCCAAGCCAGCCCCAAGCCCTGGGGTGACATGCTGGTTGAGTCCCCGTGCTGGTTACTTTTCCGGTGTTTTTTGCTGAGTCACCATTTGCTTCTTCATGTTACAGCCTCATTACCATAAACACTGGACATTCTTTGTCTCTCTATTCACACAGCTGGTTCGTTAATGGGAGAGGCTATTTTAGGAGCAGGACACCAGTGGAACATCCCCAACAAATAAATTTTGATATTCAGAAGTTTGCGGAATTAATCAAATTTTGATATAGTATTTAAAAACACCTTCTCTAGGTGTATGAAATCTCTAACCACAAGAGACACAAAGTGTTCCCTGAGTACTCAGGATTAATGAGCCATGGCCATCAATATTTTTAAGAATCAACCAAAAAAAAAATAAATGTAAGTAATCTGATAATTAGAGGTCAAGAAAAAGAAACACTTTAATTGGACTTGAATCAGGAACAACATTTCTTCCTTTGTACAGACTTAGCCAAACACAAGTGTGTTACTTGTCTGTGTAATTCACGCTCGTTACACGCCTGTCACTGCTGCTTGGTAATCGGTAAGTTCTCACCCACCACCACACACAAATTCTAGTTTTCTTAACAGTTTGTTCTTGTTTTTTGGATTACTGCCTCTATAGTAATGTATAAGCACATTAAAATAAAGGACAAGGTAATAACTCCCTTCTGGTGTGGAATACCAGGAGACTACACAAGCGAACTGTAGTATAAAAAGAACTTTACAACATTTATTAAATTATTACATTAAAGCATACCAATTCTGTAAGATTACCGGTTTCACATAAAGACCCTTACGGCTAAAACTGAGATCAGACAGAAAAAGGACAGAAACATAACATGAAGTCGAAAACCACCAAGGAAAAAAGCACACAAGCACTAATTCTGAAACACAAAGCAAACAAAGTCCCATTTCATTACGTATAGAGACTTATGTGAGCTCTTATAAAAGAAACACTGGCTGACGGCACAAGGAGAAACTGAAACCATCTGGAGTTGGAAGTACAGGCTATTTTCCTTTGACAGGTCAAGTCAAGAGGCCAGCAGGGTTCCCGTTACACTGGCACAGTACTGTGTTAATCCGATTCCCCTCAGCAGCCGCCACGGCCCCCTCTTAGGTAACAGTGACAGTCAGGGACCTTTATTCAGAGGGAGGCACACTTCAACTGCAGCCAGTGCCCCACTGTGGGGACAGAAGCAAACAGCACCACAGACCCCAGTTTCCCGTCTACAAGAAATGAACAAACAACACTATGAAAATTAAACCAGGTCACCAACTCAGAAAGGAGGTGAGAGCCTGGCTGAAACCACGGACAGCTTCACCCTGCTGTGCTCACCACGTTTCAAACACTAGACACAAACACACGAGACAAACGATGGTCATATGCTCTGATGAAGACTGTTCGATTACAACAAACTTTTATTAGACCTAATATATTTGAGTTTGTATATCCTGGTCTCTGCTTTTTTCATTAACTCACGTACTGAACAGACTCTTGCGACCTTCTAAAACTGCTCCATCAAATAATGCGGCCACTTGTCCACCATCTTCTGTCCCTCTTCAATATCCACCTTACCAGTCCTACCAATACGTAACTCAGGAACTACTGTCCTTCACTAAAAGCTCTCAGTGGGGAAGATGATTTTTATACACGACTCAAGAAAAACACCAAGCTTTTCTCAGAACATACACATCTTTCCAACAGGAGTTCCTACGTGTCAAAAAGCAAGCTGACATCAGCACTTTTCTGCAGCCTCTCTAGAAAACCACTCCGGAGTCTTCTGTTGTCTAAGCTGATTAAGTAGGATTAACACATACAGACACAAGATACACTTTCACCAGTAAGTAGGTATCACAGTTCTGAAACGTACATCTTTAAAAACAGAAAAAAAATCTTAGCAATTAAAGTCCTCTTCTCCTGACATTATAAGAGGAAAAATGATCACAGGTGACTTATGTGTGCGAAGCTTTTTTTCATTACCACACCTTGCGTCTCCTTAGTTCCACCAAAGTTAACAAAAAAAAAAAAAACCAATACGTAGTCTGGAAACAGACAGACTGTAATTAACTTCTCCCAGGCTGGTCTTCTAATGACTTTACGTGGGGCACAAAAAGCCTTCACAAGAAGACATCTCCCTTTGGAGAGACCAAATAACATGAAATACAAGAGGCTTTCCTGCAAATTATCACATACATTTTCTAAACAGAAAAAACACCCCCCAAACCTTTCAGGCTCTGCTGAGAACCGGTACTTTTGAGTAAGATTTTTTGGCAGTGTATATACCATGTCAGAAAGCTGGTGGCACAGTGACTGAGAGCACAGCTGCTGAAGAAAGTTGGCAGTTCAAATCCACCAGGCGCTCCTTGGAAACCACACACAGTTGCCGTGAATCAGAATCTACTCAACGGCAACAGGTTTGGTTTCTTCTTGGTTTCTACACCACATTACCTCAGCAAAGATCGAAGACCTTACTCTGAAACACCAAAACAAACAAGTGTCAGAGACCAGGGCAACGTGAGAGGCCTACACTTCTACCAGCCCTCGTTACTTGTGTCTCCTCTGTTCTCGGGAGGGCAAACGGCTTCCAGAGCTTGGCAGGGAACTGACAGTTACGGTCCCTGTCTGTTCCAGAGGAACCCTGAAGAGCGGTCTGGTGATCTGCTTCCCAGACCACACAGAATCCAGTTCTACTCGGATAGCCAGGGGGCCGCCAGGAGTCACGCGACTTCAAGGCAGCAGGAATTTGCTCCCAAAAGATGCAAGGCTCCTCATTCTTTAGTTAGGTCCTCGGAGTCCCTGGCGCTTCTCCACACCCAAACCAAACCAAACCCAACCCAACCCAGCGCCGCCAAGTCGATAATCACTCATAGCGAGTTTCCAAGGAGTGCCTGGCAGATCTGAACTGCTAACCTTCTGGTTAGCAGACTACGCCACCAGGGGCTAGACATCTGCCTGACGACCAGAAGTGGGTCCATTAGCTCTCCAATTCAACCTTGGTGAGCTGGATCTCTCCAGATGTCTCTGAAAAACGTGCTGTGTCACCATCGCAAGCATCTGCAAGTGCCTTTTTTTTTATCATGACTGAATGAAAATGTACATTCCCATATAAAATGGCATGCTTACCTACATGCCGCTCCCACTGCTCTCCCTGCATGGTGACAGCACACTCTTCCTCTCCGCTCCATACATGTCCCATCCTCCCACCAGTCTCCTATTTCCTCTTCTCCACCCACTCCCCTTCCTCCAATGTGAGGTCAGCAGGATGACATCCTATACATGCCTAGAACCAAAGTGCCCACAAAACATGGTCATTCTGCATCGCCAAGTCTAATCCACTGCTGTCAGAGGAGCTGACCTTCACTATGACTTACGGACACGGGCAGCATCAGGGCCAGGGGCCATGCCCCCAGGGGAGTCCTGAAGCCCCCAGACCATCAACTGGGGTGAGAGCGCCATTTCTGCTGTACGCACCTCAAGCTGTGCCATGGCAGCAGAAGCACGGGGGGATGCCAGAGCACCTGGAAACACAGCTGAGACCCTGGGAGAGCCAAGGCGCCACGCAGGGCTTCACTGAGCAGAGGGGCAGCATTTGCCAATACACTTGAAATAACCCCAAAGCAGACAGGTATGTGAAACAAGCTGTAAGGTACAGATAAATGGAAATGACAAGACAGTCATCTTTAAGAGACAGCAAACAAACAGAAATCCTCTTTCAGACAAAAGTATGAAGACAGTGCTGTAACTGGACATCCACACAGAAAAAAAACAGACCTGGATCCCGGATTTACAACATATACAAAAATTAAGTCACAACAGATTACAGCCAAAATGCAAAACTCTAAACCTAAAATGTCTGGAAGGAAATCCAAGACAGAGTCTTTGTGATCTTGGAATAGGCAAAGAATTCTCAGATACTAAAAACACACTCCGTAAAACAGCAAGCTGAGATATACGATTTAATCGGAATTAAAAAAAGGTCTTCAAAAAATCCTGTTCAGAAGATTCAAAGACAAGCCACAGACTAGGAGAAAATATTTACCAGGCAAATAGCTGACACAGTGCTTGTGTGAGTTCTCAAAAATTAAAAAATTCAAAAAACAAGCCAAAGGTTTGAAAAGACACTTCATCAAAAACACACACGTGGATGCCAAATGAAGACGTGAGAGATGCTCATAACATCAAGCAGAGGGAAAACGCCAATCACAGCCACATGGAGACTTCAGTACACGCTTCTTTCCAGAACACCTAAAACAAAAAAAAAACCTGGCAGGACCAAACGCTGCCAAGCAAGCAGAGTAACAGGCACACCACCTACTGCTAGTGGGACGCAAAATGGTGCCCCCATCTTTGAAGACATCAAGTCTCTGATAAACACCACACGCTGTCCACGGGACCCTGCAATCCTACTTCTAGAATGAAAACATAAACCCACACAGAGATTTATTCACTACTTTTCCTATCAGCTGTATTTACAGCAATAAGAAACTGGAAACTAAACATCCAGTAACGGATAAATGAATAAATCAGCGGTGGAACCCTACTGAAAAAAGACAAGAAACAAATCACTGCCACACAGTGTGAAGGAATCTCCAAAGCATCACCAGACACGAGGGATTACGAAATGTATGACCCCATTCTGAGGAGACTGAGAAGCGTAAAAAGACAGTCAGGGAGGAGACTCTAGGCAAAGGTCCTTGGGGAGCGTCTTGGGGAGGAAACACTCTCGAGCGTGATTGTGGGGTAGGTACACCACCATGTACATTTGTTAAAGATACACTTAAGAAAAATTCGACTATGCGTAAATTATAGCTCCATAACGCTAAGTAAAAACATAACAAACACACGCTAAGACAAAAAACTGTATTGCGTACATCTAAATGTCAGTAGTTTTCTTCCAATGGTGGAAGCATAAACAATTTTAGCTTTCTTTGTACTTTCTGTAATTTTTATAACTCAATCACTCACAACATCCGAAACAAAGATAACCTTAAAAACTCAAGCCTTTTTAATGGGAATGACTGTGTGAAACGATGTTGCACCCTAAAATGTAGGTATCAGCAGACCAGTACTATCCTTTAGAAAACCAGAAAAACCAGCCAGCTTATAAATGAAAGATTGAAGTTAGTGGAATGTAATTTTGTCCATTTTCTTCCTTGAAAAATTGAATTTCATTACTTCACACCAAAGCAACAAAATTTGTGTACACATCTTAATTGCAGTGATTGATCACAAAATACAATAAAACAAAAAATTTGTATTACCGAGTTGAACAAGAATTTTATATACAATATAATGGGATTACAAAAATAATTTGCCACATATTTGGAAACTACTACAAAATGTGGCTCTTGGAAACATTTCACTTCTTTCCTGCAACGAAACTAAGATATATTTCTGGGGAACTTAGCCCTGAAAACAAAAGAGATAAACAGAAACACATGTTCACAGGACCCCTGTGAGGCCAACACAGAGACATCTGGGTCCATGTGCCTTCACTACCGACTCCCTGAGAGGCCTAAGCTGCCTCTCTACTACCTATCGCAGAGACTGGGGAACGTCCTCACCTAGGCAACCAGGAAAACAGCCAGGGAGCTGCACAGACAAGGTGTCAGCCTAGCCCAGCTCTCTCACGTGTCCGCTCCAACAAGATTCGACACTCACATCTCAACCCCAGTGCAGCCACCACGACTGCGCGCCACTTTTGGACCCTTACCTGGTAGAGCTCTTCCAGGTTGTATTTAATGGAGGTACTACTCTGTATGGCTTTCACCGCCTCGTGGAGCTTCTGCCACGTGTCCTGAGTGTAGTTATCCGGCAATTTCGGTCTGTCTGTAAGGGCAGAGAAAATCGGTGAACGGCTTCCACACACTCGTCACACATCTTTTAAACCATTCCAAAAGTACTGAAAAAAACAAGTACTTAAGACACAAATCAGACTTTCTCATTCAAAGTGCTGTATTCACAAATTTCTTGACTTACAAACTAAACAATCACCGTATCTTTGTTTCAATATTTGTTGTTGATATTTAGGAGAACAAACGCATGGGAAATGTACACATCTCAATTTCCTGGACATTAGACACCTATAAACATGCAACAATTAAGCTTTACACAATTTTAAATTCACTTATTAACGGTGGGAGAAACACAAAGAATAAGTTCATAACCGTATACATCTGCACCGCGATGCTTACTTTGAGATATTATCCAAGACAGCTGGTAAGAGGTAGAGGAAGTAACAGAAAACACAGCGCAAAGAGCTTAACAAACTGCTTATCCTGGTTCAGCTGTGCGAATCCAGATACCTTCACTACTCGATGTAATTTATTATTTTTCTATCAGCTGTAAGGAGTAACAACAGTGCCACGACTACAACCCGACACCCTACACGTCTCTCTCAGGCTAACAGGAGCGTCGGATGGCTCCGCAGGTCCGCCGCCACCGCGGGGACCACCGCGGGGACCACCGGGTCTGCGGTTCGGCGGGCTCAGGTGCCGACTCCGGGGAGATCTGCTCCGCCCTACGACCTTGCACAAGGTGTCAAAACTTCCCTATTCGGTCTCGGGACAGGTGTGAGGGTCCCAAAGCGCCCGGCTGAGGGACCAACGTGACTTCGCCAAGCATTCCAGACGAAGGGAACCGAGAGGAGGCTGCGGGCGCCCCGGGCGCGGAGGTCAGCGCCCGCTCCCGGCCCGCGGCCCGGCGGCCGAGGTCGCGGCGGGTCGCGCGGCGCGTGCGCGGGGCGGGAGGCCAGAGCTCCATCCCCATTGGCCGCCGCCGCCGCCGCTCCGACGTCCCCGGCGCACGCCCGGACGCCGCCGCCGCCGCCGGCGGGGGGCGCAGGAAGTTCCTCGGCCGCCCCTGCCTCCAGGGAGGCGCGCCGCCGGCCGCCGCCTCGCGCCCTCGGGCGCCCCGGCGGGGCGGGACAGCGCGGTGGCCTCGAGTCCCCCGGGGCCGCGCGGGGCCGGCCCGTCCCGAGGCCGTTTCGGCGCCGCCTCCCCTCCCCCACCCCGGCTCGGTCTCCCCTCACGCACCTACCTCGGAAATTTTTGATCACTAATTTCTTGGAGCCGCTGCCGCCTCCGGGCTTGGTCGTGGCGGCGGCGGCGGCCGCGAGGGAAGCGGGTTTCGTGAGGCCATTGGTGTGTCCAACGAGAGCCGAAAAGTTTCCCTTCTTGGGGGTCTCGTCGGCCATGGCTACCGCGAGAAGACAAACCGGCGGCGGCCCCCGCCCCGCCCCCACCGCGGCCTCTTCCCGCCTCCGGTCGCGCTTCCTCCTCCTCCACCTCCTCCTCCGCCTCCCCCGCGGCCCGCTCCACCGCCTCCCTCTCCGCCCCGGCCGCTCCGAGTGGGAGCTAGGCCTCGCCGGCCGGGCGAGAAACGAAAGGAGCCGCGGGAGTCTGTGCCGAGAGCGCGCTCCGGGGGAGTCGGCCGTGTGGGGGGCGGCGCCCCGCTCGGCTCGCGCGCCGCCTGCCCTCCCTTCTCCCCCAGATAAAAGTTATCTCCGCTCCCGCACGGCCGCCGGGCCGGGGACCTGCGCCCGTGCGGTGTAAACACTGCCGGCGGCCGGAGCCGGAACCCGGCCTCCTCTCCGCCCCCACTGGCGGCCTCAACTTTCCTGGGCCCGCCCCCTCCCCGGGCCGGCTCCTCGGGACTCCGCCTCGGGAGAGGAGCCGGCCGCTAAAAGGGGCCGGTCCCGCTCGACGGCCCCGCTGGCCCTTCACGAGCTGGCTCCCAACCGCCGAGCCTCCCGTCCTCGCTATTGTTCCCAAGTCCCGCTCTTCCGTCAGCCGCCCCCAGGGGCTCAGGTGCCCTCGACTCGGGGCCGACTTCTAAGGTCGGTCTCCATCTCGGTCTGGGTTACTAGGTGTGGCACTGTGCATGCGGAAGCCTTGATGTCAGCGAGGCTGTTGGGCTCGGGAGCGGCCTGACACCTGAGACCCCTGCGCGCCCTCGGCCCCGGGGTTCCGAGCTACCGGGGTCACGCCTGAGGGACACTGGCCACTCCCACTGCGCGTGCGCGGCCTTGGGCGCGCAAGGACCAGGTGCTGGGAGTGGACCGGCGGTCAGCGGAAGGATTTATGAATACGCCATGTCCCATCAACAGTCGATTATTCTTAACTTGCCAGAGACGACGAGTCGGGTGACTGCTAGGCCATGAGGGTGTTATCTGCCAATAAACCCCAAATCTCAACTCCCAAGGGACTTCCCGTGATGACCCTGTATCCCCCATAATCCTTGCTCCGGCGCATTACGGTGGAACTGAGAACCCACGGAAGCTTCCTAACTAACAGGTGGCGAGGGAGATTTCAGAAAGACATCTCAGCCTTCCTCGACCCATCTTTCCGCCGCCTCCCCTGGCCGGGACCCTGAAACCCTAACGAGTGGACCTGCCACCCCGCGAGCGGGGTCTCCCGCCGGCGTCCCCCTCCCACGCGCACGGCGCCGGGAAGGCGTGGCCAGGCCGCCTGAGAGAGTGGGGACGTGAGCCCGCCCCGGGGCGGAAATGACGCCAGCGCGCGGCGGAAGCGGTCGCCCTGCTCTTGCCGCCGCGGAGTAGCGGCGGGTTTGGCTATCGGTGTTATGGCGCACATCACCATTAACCAGTACCTGCAACAGGTAATTTCTTCCCTGGGGAAGGACCACTGGTCGTGCTTGGGTAGGTGGCCCTCCGCGGGGGTCACTGGTGTGCCCCGTTTTCTCCTCGTTCTCCTGAGGTCCCCTTCTGCTGCTCGTCTCCTCACTGCTCACTTCACGGGCCGGTTCAACGACGGGAGGCGTAACCTGCCTCTCCGGAGAGGGATGCGAAGCAACGGTCGACTGCGTTAGAGAGTCCTTCGTGCTTCGCTAAGAAACGGCAGGGCTGGGGGTCAGGTCACACGGCAGTCAGATTCAGCTTCACGCTCTGCTACTTGCGGGCGAGTCCCTTCATGCTTGCTGAAATTTCTGAGCTCTTGTTTGCAAGATGAGAATTTACGTAGATAGACTTTTTGTACTTTCTGGGATTTGGGGATGAATCAGACAGTTGGCCTTCTCACTCGAGCGTCAGGGAGCGCTGTGGTGGGGAAGGAGGTGTGGGTGTTATTGGATCTTGTAGAGCATGCAAGTGACGCCGAGAAGTTTGGGTGCAGCCACTGGGGAGTCTCATTCAGGGGTCTGATTTAGTCCGATTTGAGTTTTGAATAGGCACTGATGGAAATGTAAGTGATAAATTGGATGTAATTCAGACAGACGGTGGAGCTAGCAGCTGAGGTTGTCACTGTCGTCCTAACGCTAGCCGAGATGTACACATAGCTGTTACCGTCTCAGCCACAGTGCTGCGGCTGCTAGCCGTGAAGTCAACACTTCGAATCCACCAGGCACTTCTTGGAAACTCTATGGGGCTGTTGTACTCTGTCCTGTAGGGTCGCTGAGTCAGAATCGACTCCACGGCAGTGAATGTGTTTTTTTGTTTTGATCATTTGCTGATGGAGATCAAGGACCGCAGCCTTCAGTGTAGGTTATGGGTTACACTTCAACATAAAGAAAGCAAACAAAAATCCCCACAACCGGATCAATAAGCATTGTCCTGGTTAACAGAAAATATTGAAGTTGTAAAGAATTGCACTTTACCTGGATCCAAAATCAGTGCTGATGGAAGCAGCAGTCAAGAAATCGTAAGACATATTGCAGGGACAAATCTGCTGCAAAAATACCTTTTTTAAGTGTTAAAAAAGCAAAGCTGTTGCTTTGAGGATTGAGGTGTGCCTGACCCAAGCCATGATTTTTTTGGTTGCTTCGTACACGTGTTAAAGCTGGGTAGTGGAAAAGGGAGGCCAAAGAAGAACTGCTGCCTTTGAGTTACGGTGTTGGCAAAGGAAGTTCAACATCCCATGGGCTGTCAGAAGAGTAAACAAGCGTGTCTCAGAAGAAGCCCAGCCAGAGTGCTCCTTAGAAGTGAGGGTGGTGAGACTCTCCCATACGTGGACATGTTATCCAGAGGGACCACTCCCTGGAAAAGGGCACTATACTCGGTAAAGTAGAAGGTCAGTGAAAGAGAGGCAGACTCCTAAGGTGGATTGACACTGTGGCTGCAGTGACAGGCTCAAGAAAAGGGACAGTTGTGAGGACGGCACAGGGCCTGGCATGCTTCGTTCAGTTGTGAGGCGGAGCTGACTTGTCAGCACCTAGCAACACACACTGCCATTTAACCAGAAGACCAAATGGGTTGCCACTGAATTGATTCATAGTTACCTAACAGGAGAGAGTAGAACTGCCCCACTGAACTGATTCATAGTTATACCTAATAGGAGAGAGCAGAACTGCCCATAGGGTTTCAAAGTCTGTAAATCTTCAGAGAAGCAGACTGCCACATCTTTCTGTAGAACAACTCATGGGTTTGAACCACCTTTGGGGTAGCAGCTAAATGCTGAGCCACTACGGTACCAGGGCTCTGGTTACTGCCTCTTAAATCGCTGCCATCGAGTTGATTCTGACTCATAGTGACCCTACAGGGCAGAGTAGAACTGCTTCATTGAATTTCCAGGAAGCGCCTGGCAGATACAAACTGCCAACCTTTTGGTTAGCAGATAGAGTCCTTGACCACCACGCCATGACGGTTTCCTCCTGTCTTTTAGTTCTGGGGGAATTCTGTCACCAGAGCCCTGTGGTGCAGCTTAAGCTCCCAGTTGCTAAACAGAGGATGACAGTTCAGGCCCGTCCCGCTCATGAGAAAGGCCTGGCGATGTGTATTCCTCTGAGAGTTACAGCGTAGAATGACCCCTGTGGGGCGGTTAGACTCTGTCACATGAGGTCGCTGTCAGTTGTTGACGTTACAGCATGCAGCAACAACAAAATTGGTGTCGCATCCGTACACTCTATAAATGCCAGAAACCAAAAACCAAGCCCGCTGCCATTGAGTCGATCCCTGCTCATAGTCACCCTATAGGACAGAGTAGAACTGCCCTGTGGTTTTGAACTGCCCTGGCAGATTTGAACTGCTCTGGCGGATTTGAACTGCTGACCCTCTGGTTAGCGGATGTTGCACTTTCTTACTGCGTCACCAGGATTTCTAGATGGGAGGAAACAAAAATGGGAGAAGTACAGTTAAAATACATGTCTCTAGAGTGAAAGATTGCACTCTTCCCACGCATCTGTGCTCATTACCTGACCTAGAGCAGTGATAATAGGGAAGAAAGGGAATGGATTTAAGAAATATTTGAAGGAAATAGTAGGGCTTGGTGATGGAGAAGGTACTGAGGGACGGAGGAGTCAGGAATGATGCCTGCGTTTCTAACTCGGGCAGTGGATGAGTAGAACAGATTTGGAGGGAAAAATAAATTTAATGTTAGACTTGCGTTGGAGTATCGTTTTGGGCATGTTAACAGCCAGGCAAAGACAGGTAGCTGGCAGCTGAATGTAGTCAGACATGGTTGAGACTAGTTGTTGGCTCATTAATTGAGAAAGTTGGTTAAACTGGGAAACATGAAAAAACAGATACGCTTTTATTGTAATTTAAAACATATGAATGTACTTTCATTTTTCAGTCTTTTGCTATAGACTTAAGGCCTTTTCCTTATGGATAGATCTACTTTGGTCTTATCTTTGCAGTAAACGTTGTCCAATTTCAGCTGTAAAGTTGAAAAAGGACACAGATGCTTGTGAAGCAATTTGAATGTAGAATCTCCAGAATTTTCCTTTTCTTAATCTTTTACAATTTTCTTACCCGCACGTCTCTTCATTTTTACCTTCAGAAACTCATCCTTAGGAGTCCTTTTAAAATACACAACCGTAGTTTGCAGGGAAATGGCAGTTCACTTTGAACACTTGGGTTTTACTGGCACTTGTAAGGTACGTGATTACCTGACAAGTGCAGGCAGCGAAAGCAGATTGGAGGATAAAAACATCTGAATCTGGGTACATACCACTCAGCTGGCAAAACTTATAGAGTATATTAGTGTTTTCCAAGGGTTTTGAGAGAGTCATTCATTTATTCCATTAAATCAGTTCGTGTGAGGCTGTAAGAAGGCTTCTGCTGGATGTGAATCTTGAGATCAATAGGCAAATTTGGGTTAGGGCTGTAAATCTACGTATCCTTGTTATACAGAGATGATGGATAGGACTCAGGGGGAGGGGTGATCCAGGAAAAAGGTGGACATCAAGTCAATTCTGACTCATAACAACCCTATGGGACAGAGGAGAACTGCCCTATAGAGTTTCTAAGGAGTGCCTGGTGGATCTGAACTGCCAAACTTTTGGTTAGCAGCTGTAACACTTAACCACTAGCATAGGCACTACTAGTGTGAGACTTTGAAAAGCTGACTTCTAGTTCTGTAGAGAAGAGTATTTCTGGTGGAGATTCTTGAATATTTTCAAAAATAAGTGTCACTTTGACTTGCTGATGCAGAGGGGCATTCTGTTGTAGCTGCATTTTACGGCATAATGTTTAATTCATGGTACAGGAATTTCTTACATGAGAGATGCCACCATTTACCTGTTCATCAATGCCAGAATGATGGGGAGTCATTGACTCCTCTTCGCCGTCTGCTTCTGGGAGCAGCGTTGAGACTCCGATCTGTTCACACACACTGGCCTTGTTAGAAGTATTCCCTAAGTCTGTCTCTATCTGCCCATTTCTTATCTGTTATCTAGACTGTGTCAGTAACTTTTTATGTAATATACGTGAACCTTGATCCGCATGGTCTGTGTCAGTGACACACAGCAAAGAGAAGAGAGCTTAATCTTTGAAGATAAAGAGACTTCAGCTCAGGTCTTGACCACGTTATGGGACTCCTCTGAATCTCTGCCTCTACACAGGATTTATGAGTTCTGAGGAGTTAGAAGAGACCCTAAATGCAGTGCCTGGAACACCGTGCATGCTCAGAAAGGGATGCTTGTTTTTAGTTTATCGAAGAAAACTTGAACATCTGCCTCTCTACTTCCAACAAGAAAAATTGTAAAAGCCTCCGGATGGCGTGTGGTCTGTGCTCTGTGTTTAGGGTTACCGCTTACAGCTGCCTCACCTGTCTGCTCCTCAAACCGTGAAGATCCACTGGAGGTTTTCTGAATATACAGTGGTTGGCTGTTGTTTTTCTTCCTATTGTCTGTCCCTTCCTCCCTTGATAATGTATACATAACTTAAAATTTATCATTTTAACCATTTTAAAGTACGCAGTTCAGTGGCATTAAGTGTACTCCTAATGCAGTACAGCCATCACCACTATCTGGTTCCAGAACTTTTCATCACCCCTGAAAGAAATCCCTTACCCATTAAATAGTCACTCACTCGTTCCCTCCCTTCCCCAGCCCCTGGCACCTAACAGTCTGCTTTCTGTGTGTGTGGGTTGTTCTGTGCGATTTGTCATGTAGCATGAGGTTGTCACAGTTCATCCATGCTGTACTGTGTGTCCGAACTTAGTTCCTTTGTTTGGCTGACTAGTATTCTGTACTTTATCTAGCCCACATATTGTTTAAAGGGTCCCAGGTGGTGCAGACAGGAAACTGATGGCATAGTGGTTATGTGCTGTTTTAGTCAGCTAGGGCTGCTCTAACAGAAATACCACAGAGTGGATGGCTTTAACAAAGAAAGATTTATTCTTACACAGTCCGGTAGGTTGCAAGTCCATATTCAGGGTGTCCGCTCCAGGGAAAGACTTTCCCCTTGACGGCTCTGGAGGAAAGTCCGGTATTGCATCAGTCATTGTCCAGGGAGTGTCCTAACGCAAGAACCTCTGGTCTGAACGACGCGCTCTGCTCCCGGTGCTGCTTGCTTGATGGTAGTGAGGTTCTCAAATTGTCCTTGGTTGTTTTTCCTTTTATTCCTTGCAAGCTAAAAGCATTAAGGGTGGGGCCAGCCATACTCCAGGGAAACTTCCCCATAGCAGGAATTCACAGCCCCACCCTAATCCTTTAACATACAGGTTAGCAAAACCACACAATGGAGGACAGTCCCAAGATACTGGGAACCGTATCCCAGCCACGTGGCTGCACACATTTTTGGGGGGACACAATTCAAACCATGACATGTGCTATGCTGCTAGCCCCAAAGGTCAGCTGTTTGAATCCACCAGCCACCCCTTGGAAACTGTAGGGCAGTTCTGCCCCATCCTGTAGGGTCACTGTCAATCAGGATCAGCTCGATGACAGTGGGTTTGGGTTTTTTTAGGTGGTACAGATGGTTAGCCCTTGACTACTTAAATGGAAGTTGGCATTTGGAACCCTCTCAACAGGACCATGGAAGGAGAGTGATCTGCTTCTGATCCCTTTTGAGCAGTTGTGCTTTGTGACACGTGGGTCACCATGAGTCAGAGCAGGCTTGGTGGCAGCTAACAGCACTGACATTTTGTTATCCATTCTTTCATCTGTTGGAGTCTCGGATGCTGCTCGAAGACACAGGGACCCTGCCTGGGTCAGAGAGAAGAACCTGGTCACTCATTGTCGCAAGCACAAGGAACATCAGCATGTTTGCACTGGCTCCCTTTTACCCCAAAAACCTGTCAGAGTGATGCTGTGGCTGAAGCGGATGCCAGCACACATAACCAAAGAGAAACCCTGAACTTGGGAATTCACCAGTTTTGTAGCAGCAGTCAGCAAACCTGCTCTTTTGTTCTGGGGGCCGGGGCACGTTACCCCATCTCTCAAGGCCATCAGCAGCTTAACTAACCCCGAGTTGGGGCTGACTTAGGTCTTTGAACACTTACTTCTTTTTTATTGTGCTTTAGGTGAAAGTTTGTAGCTCAGTTTAATCTCTCATGGACAGAGTCACGTACATACTGTTTTGTGACATTAGTTGCAATCCCTACAATGTGACAACACACTCCCGCTTGTCACCCTGGGTTCTTTGTGCCTGTTTGACCAGTTTCTCTCCCTTCTTGCCTTCTCATCCTGCCTCTGGGTAGGAGCTGCTCTGTTGCTCCTGTGTGTGTGGTTGGCCTAAGAGCTGTACTCTGTGTCTGGATTCTGTGTTGTTTCATAGTCTTGTCGGGCCTTGAAGAGTGAGCTTGGGAATGGCGTCAGCTCTGAATTAGCAGTGCGTCTGGGGCCGTGGTTTTGGGGATTCCTCCAGTTTCTGTCGGGCCACTGAGCCTGGTCTTTTGGTCTGCATCTGTGCTGTGCTTACTGACTCCAGTGCCCTTCATTCTGTTCTACTGTTCACGCCACAACCTTTTGTTTTAAATGGAAAACTATTGTTTTTAAGTATGTACAATTTCAGCAGTACATCCACAGGGAACTGCCGGAAATTCAGGCCAGATTCAGAAGAGGACATGAAACAGGGGAGGTCACTGCTGATGTCAGGTGAATCATGACTGAAAGCAGAGTGTCATGGACTGAACTGTGTATCCCAAAACATGTGTCGGCTTGGTTAGGCCGTGATTCCCATTAATGTGTGGTTGTCCTCCATTTTATGATTGTAATTTTTCAGTATAAATCCTAATCTCTGCCTGTGGTTAATGAGGCAAGATTATGTTAAAGGGGATCCAGAAAGTATTATAACATCCTTATGAAGGTCACATCCCTGATCCAGCATAAAGGGGAGTTTTGCAGGGATGTGACCCGCTCTACCTTTTGTCTTACAAGAGATGAAAGAGAAGTGAGCAGAGAGTGGGGTCCTGATGTGACCAGGAAAGTGCTGCCGGGAGTAGAGCAGAGACGCTGTAGTCCGGGGTGGATTGCTGAGATGGACAGTTCCTCCAGAGCCAACAGAGAGAGAAGGCCTTCCCCTGGAGCTGATACCCAGAATTTGGACTAGGCTGTGAGAGATGACATTTTCTTTATTAAAGCCATCTGCTGTGGTATTTCTGGTACAGCATCACTAGATGTTGGAGACACTGAGACTACCAGAAAGAAGCTTGCTTGCATTTTATTGACTATACAAAGGCATTTGACTGTGTGTAGTGTAACAGATTATGGATAACATCGCAAAGGATGGGAGTTCCAGAACAGTTGTGCTCCTGGGAATCTGCGTTTAGACAAAACAGAACAAGGGGATACAGTGTGGTTTCAAGTCGGGAAGGGTGTGCGTCCCAGTTGTATCCTTTCACCATACCTTTTCAGTCTCCATGCTGAGTAATCGGAGAAGCTGGACTAGATGCCAAAGGGCGTGGTACCAGCCTTGGCGGTACCACATCCTGCGCTGCGCGATAGCACAACCTCACTTGCTGAAAATGAAGCGGTTTGAAGCACTTCCTGATGAAGGTCCAAGATTGCAGGCTTCGGCATAGATTACACTTCAACATAAACCAAAAAATAAAGCCTCACGATTGAACTAATAAGCAGCATCATGATAGAAGTTGTAAAAGATTTCATTTTACTTGCATCCACAATTAACACGCATGGAAGCAGCAGTCAAGAAAAGAGGCATTGCGTCGGGCAAATCTGCTACAGATCTCTCTGAAGTGTTTAGAAAGCAGAGATGTCCCTTAGGGACTAAGGCGCCCCTGACCCGTGCCGTGCGGTTTTCAGTGGTGTCGTGTGTCTGTGAAAGCCAGACAGTGAGTAAAGAAGACTCAAGAAAGGGTGCCTCTGAGTCGTGCTGTTGGTGAAGGATGTTGAGTAATACACTGTGGACTTCCCAGAAGAATGAACAGATCTGTCTTGGAAGCACTACAGCCAGAATGCGGATTAGAAGTGAAGGTGGGAAACTTCATTTCCCGATCTCTGAACGTGCCCCTGGGAAGGACCACAACCTGAAGAAGTGCTGCATCCTGCTCCACAGACGAGGGGGCCAGAGAGCGAGAGGACAGCCACGGTAAAGCTGGTGACACGGTGGCCGCAGCAGTAGCCCCAGCACAGCAGGCTCGTGAGCGGCGGTTACGTGCGTGGCTGCTAACCAAAGAGGCAGCAGTTCAAGTCCACCAGGCCCTCCTGGGAAACTCTGTGGGTGCAGTTCTACTCTGTCCTGTAGGGTCGCTGTGAATTGGAATCGACTTGACGGCGTGGGTTTGGTTTTGGTGTTCACAGCACTGTAGAGCGTTAATGGCAAATCCAGGTACAGGGGAACACATCCCTCAGTTGACATGTTTCGTGCCACGTCAGGGCCTCCCACTCTTCTAGTCCCTTCCTTGTGTGTTATTCTCTGTCAACACTCCCTGCATCTGATTGGGTCCTTGGGTTTAATTTCATCTTCTGGGTGATGTTCTCCACAGGCGTGCGTCACTGGCCGCTGCTTTGTGGTTGTGTGTTCTAGATGTCTGTTGTTTGTCCCTTTGCCACGCAGAACCTCTCATGCTGAGATTCCACGCAGCACCTGGTTGTCACCTTTCTCCCTTTTTTTTTTATTATGTCTGAGTGAAAATGTACTTTCCTATGTAAATTTACATGCCCGCCTATATGCAGCTTCCACTGCCTCCCTGCCCGGTGACAGCACACTGTTCCTCTCTGCTCTATACATGTCTCATCCTCCCAACAGTTTCCTTTCCCCTGCTCTCCACCCACTTCCCTTACCCCAGCCAGAGGTCTACAGGATGATATCCTATAGATGCATAGAACCATAAAGTGCATCCAATATATGGTCACTCTGCATCGCCAAGTCCAATCCATTCATGTCCAAAGAGTGGACCTTCGTTATGATTTATGGGCAAGGGCAGCATCAGGGCCAGGGTCCATGCTCCCAGGCGAACCCCAAAGCCGCTGGGCCATCAATTGTGGTCTTTTAGTGGAGATCTCAGGTGCACCCCTTTATATTCTTGTGTTGCCAGTGAGACTCAACTTTGACCTTTCTCACTTTTTTTGACAACAGCCAAGTAGCCCACTGTGAGAATGTGACATAATTCCTTTAACCGTTCCAGGTTCCTTTCATTTTATACAGAGGGCAGTAGATGTATGCGCCCTTGTGGCACAGTGATTAAAATCTTGGCTGCTAACCAAAAGGTCAGGAGTTTGAATCCACCAGCTGCTCCTTGGAAACCCTATGGGTTGCTGTGAGTCAGAATTGACTCAGTGGCCTCGGGTTTGGGTTTGGTTTCAGTGCTTTTTAAGCTGGTTTTGTTTTCAGGGGTATAAGTAGATTCTGAATGTCAGCATGGTTACGTAAAACTAGAATCATTCACTTTCATTAATAGCAGATAATGTTGTACCTTCTCATTTTTTTTTTTTTTTTTTTTTAGGAAAATGTTTTTTTTTTTTAATTTAACATAACTGAGTGAAAATGTACATTCACATGAAAATTTACATGCCCCCCTATATGCAGCTTCCACTGCTCTCTCTGTCCGGTGACTGCACACTATTCCTCTCTGCTCCATACATGTCTCATCCTCCCAACAGTCTCCTTTCCCCTCCTCTCCGTCCACTCCCCTTCCTCCAGCCAGAGGTCAGCAAGATGATATCCTATAGATGTATAGAACCATAAAGTGCTTCCAACATATGGTTACTCTGCATTGCCAAGTCCATTCCATTCCTGTCCAAAGAGTGGACCTTTGTTGTAATTTATGGGAACGGGCAGCATCAGGGCCGGGGGCCATGCTCTCAGAGGAACCCCAAAACCGCTGGACCATCAGTTGAGGTCTTTTAGTGGAGATCTCATGATGCACCTCTTTTTATTCTTGTGTTGCCAGTGAGGCTCCTCTCTGTGAGCTCCGTCATGGCTATCACTGGTGGTGGCCGGGCACCATCTGGTTCTTCAGGTCCCAGGTCGATGTAGGCACCCACTCTTGTGGGTCTCTCTGTCTTCTTGGTTGTCTTTACCGCATGTCATTTTGGCCCTTGGTGAGCATCCGTTCCTTCTGAGTTGGGACCATTCGCTGTGTCCTCGGATGGCAGCTTGGCAGCTTTTAAGACCCCAGACCCCACTCACCGATGTAGGGTGCAGAGAGCTCTCTTAGCAAAATGCTAGTTGTGCCAATTGGCCTGGAATTCGCCTAAGAGCATGGTCCCCCGCCCCCCGCCCCAGCTACTCTATCCTTGCAGTATTGAGTTAAGATGGAAGGAGTACTCAAGTTATGCTGAAGTCCACTTAATGTTGTTCTTGTTCCTAATGTGTGCTGTCACCGCTTTCTCCCAACTAGATTTCTAGTAACTACCTAAACTAAACCTTCCCCCCCTTGCCCTCTCTCCCTCCCTCCCCTCCCTTGCAGCTGTCAAAGAGTCTTTTCTTCTATACACAAGTCTGTTTTTGAGATCTTATCATAGAGGTCTCATACAGTATTTGTCCTTTTGTCGCTGACTACTCTCACTCAACATAATGTCTTCCAGTTGAAACCAGGTTAGGAGATGTTTCCTGGAATCATCGTGATTCTTTATCATTACGTAGTGCTCCATTGAGTATATGTACCACAGTTTACCTATCCATTCTTCTATTATTGGGCATCTGGGTTGATTCCACCTTTTTGCTATTGTGGACTGTGCCGCGATAAACATTCTGGTGCATGTGTCCGTTGGTGTGAAAGGCTTTGAATCTGTAGGATATATTCCAAGTAGTGGAATTACTGGGTCAAATGGTATATCAATGTCCATTTTTTTAAGGAAGCGCCAGATTGCCTTCCAAAGAGGCTGGACCATTTTGCAACCCCACCAACAGTGTAGGAGGGTTCCACTTTCTCCACAGCCTCTCCAGCATTTGTTGTTTTGTGTTTTCTGGATCATGGCCAATCTTGTTGGAGTGAGATGGTATCTCATTGTTGTCTTGATTTGAATTTCTTTAATAGCTAAAGATCGTGAACATGTCCGCATGTGTTTTTTGGCTGCCTGGATCTCCTCTTTAGTGAAGTATCTGTCCATCTCCTTTGCCCATCGCTTAATTGGATGGTTTATCTTCTTCTTATTGATATTTTGTAGTATCTTATAGATTATGGAGATCAGGCGTCGATCTGACATAGATTTGCCAAATATTTTTTCCCACTCTGTGGGTGTTCTTTTAATTCTATTAATAAAGTCTTTGGATGAGCAAAAGTGTTTGATTCTTAATAGTTCCCATTTATCTACTTTCTCTTCTGTTGATTAAGGTTTCTTTGACAGATTTTGGAGTCTGTCCTCATTGTGTATTAAAACTTTCATTGTTGTCCCTACCTTTTCTTCGATGAGCTTTATCGTTTTAGGTTTGATATTTAGGTCTTTTATCCAGTTGGAGTTGGTTTTTTTTATAAGGTGTAAGATATGGATCTTGATTCAGTTTATTGCAGATGGATAACCAATTTTGCCAGCACCATTTGTTGAAGATGCTGTTTTTACCCCAGTTTAATGTCTTAGGGCCTTTGTCGAATATCAACTGTTCATAGGCAGATGGTGTCATCTCTGGGGTCTCAATTCTGTTCCATTGATCAGTCTGTCTGTTCTTGTACCAGTACCAGGCTGTTTTGACCACTGTGGCAGTGTAGTATGTTCTAAGGTCGGGTAATGAGAGGCCTCCCAGTGTGTTCTTCTTCTTTAGGAGTACCTTACTTATCCGGGGCTTCTTCCCTTTCCAAACAAAATTGGTGATTTGTTTCTCTATCTCATTAAAAAATGATGATGGAACTTGTATTGGGATTGCATTATATAAATAAATTGCTTTGGGTAAAATAGACTTTTCACAATGTTAAGTCTTCCTATCCATGAGCAGGGTAGGTTTTTCCATTTATCTAAGTCTCTCTTAGTTTCTTGTAGTAAGGGCTTGTAGTTCTCTTTGTAAAGGTCTGTTGTTTCTCTGGTTAGATTAATTCCTAGGTACTTTATCTTCTTAGGGGCTATCACAAATGGTATAGATTTGATAATTTCCTCCTTAACAGTCTCGTTGTCGGTATAAAGGAATCCTACTGATTTACTTATGTTTATCTTGTATCCTGAGACTTTGCTGAACTCTTCTATCAGTTTGAGTAACTTACTTATAGATTCCTTGGGGTTCTCTGCATCCTTCTCATTGTTTTTAAGAGTAAATAAAGTTTCCTTGCCTGCAGAAGATCCTGTGAAAAGGTAGGTATGTGTACTAGCTTGGGAGTGCCTATTTGCTATATTTTGATTATTTTTACTATCAAAGGAGAGAAAAATGTATCTTAATGGTGTTATCTATTGTTCAGGTTACATTAGAATAAAAAACTCACAGTTGTCAAGTGGATTCTGACTCTCTGACACTGTAAGCCGGAGTAGAACGCCCTGGAGGACTTCCAAGAAGCGTTGGGTGGGTTCAGACCACCGAGTTCTTGACTGCTTTGCTGCTAGGGGTCCTGTGTTGGAAAAGTATGTTTTATTTTCTACTTAGGTTTTCTTTCTTCCAATGTTGTAGGTGTATGAAGCCATCGACAGCAGAGATGGAGCGTCTTGTGCGGAGTTGGTGTCCTTTAAGCACCCTCACGTGGCAAACCCTCGACTTCAGGTAAGTGCAAGTACTGTGTGCGCCAGTCTACAGAGAATTGCAGGGTAGGTGATGTTAAGAATTTGATTAAGAAGAAAACTATTTAAAATTTAAAAATTTCAAAGTTTTTTAAGTCTTTTTAGTAATTCCAGTTTAAGTAACATCAAGTGCAGTGTGTCGGATACCATACTAAGATGCTAGTGCTGTTGTGTGCTGAGGTGTGGATCTTATATTACCCTATTTCGTTTTTATAACTACTCTTTGAGGCTTAAGAAAGTCAGATGATCCGCCCAAGATGACACAGCTTCTAAAGTGGTTGAACTGACTCTGATCCCAACTTGTCTGTCTCCCAAACCGGTGCTGGCCCCGCTGTCCCACAGATTTCTTCCACTCCTGCTCTAGCTCTCTAAAATGGTCAGTGAGCTACAGAGCTCACGCTTAATTTTTTTTTTTTTTATTTAACATAACTGAGTGAAAATGTACATTCACATGTAAATTTACATGCCCCCCTATATGCAGCTTCCACTGCTCTCCCTGTCCGGTGACTGCACACTATTCCTCTCTGCTCCATACATGTCTCATCCTCCCAACAGTCTCCTTTCCCCTCCTCTCCACCCACTCTCCTTCCTCCAGCCAGAGGTCAGCAAGATGATATCCTATAGATGTATAAAACCATAAAGTGCTTCCGATATATGATTACTCTGCATTGCCAAGTCTAATCCATTCCTGTCCAAAGAGTGGACCTTTGTTATAATTTATGGGAACGGGCAGCATCAGGGCCGGGGGCCATGCTCTCAGAGGAACCCCAAAACCGCTGGACCATCAGTTGAGGTCTTTTAGTGGAGATCTCATGATGCACCTCTTTTTATTCTTGTGTTGCCAGTGAGGCTCCTCTCTGTGAGCTCCGTCATGGCTATCACTGGTGGTGGCCGGGAGCTCACGCTTGTTTTTGCAAGTCAGGTTTTACCAGGCTGTGACCACATCTGCTTGTCTCTGTTGACGGTGGCTGCTCCCATGACCGCACGGCTACACCTTCTTGCCTGCGTGTGCATGTGGCTGCGTCTGTGCCACAGAGTGAGCGCACCCAGTGAGTGCCACAGAGACTCTGTGCCCTGCAGAGCCTGGCAGGTCAACTCTCTGGCTGTTATGGAAAACACAGGCTGGCACCTGCTCTAAAATGTAGCATCCTGGCTTTAGAGAGTAAGTGACATCCAAACAACATTTCCTGTATAAAATATTGTTGAAATTTTATAAACATCTTTTTTTCTTATTGATTCTTATCATAGTACTGAAGCATATTCTTACTGGGGAGCAAAATTTTTTCTTTCACAGGAAAACCAAATTAAAAAAAAAGACAACATTGCTGTTGAGTTGATTTTGACTCATAGCAACCCTGCACAACAGAATAGAACTGCCCGTGGAGTTTCCAAGCCCACAGTCTTGAAGAAAACTGATGGCCACGTCTTTGCCGTAGAGGGGGTGAAGGGTTTGATCCACTGACCTTTTGGTTGGCAGTAGACCTCCGAACCACTGCGAGACTAGGGCTCCCATGGGAGAAAACAGAGCTCGTGTGCTGGTGGGTAGACTTGACAGTAGACGAGCTGTGTCCGGAGCCCTCATGGTGCTGCAGTCAGGGCTGAGCTTCTGACCCAGAAGTCAACAGTTAGAATCCACCAGCTGCTCTTAGAAATCCCGCGGGGCAGTTGTGCTTTGTCCTGAAGGGTCGCTATGAGTTGGAATCAACTGAGCAGCAAAGTGTCTGTGTGAGTGTGCATGTGTGTGCAGACCCACAGGTGTGTATAGGCTCAGTCTTGGAGAGGTTAAATTTGTCTGGATGGGTGTAAGCAGGCATTTTTTTCTCATTTCCTAAGTGATTAACATGCACTCAGGGTTGGAAACTGTTGATTTCAATAGGAGTTAGTCAGAGCCTATGTGGGCAAAATCATTTATTTGGTTGGAGTACTTCAGAGGTGCTGCTGTGTGCTTTGTGTGGCATTGCATCAGAAGACACACAACTGTCCGTCCTGTTTTCACTCTAAGATTGACCCTTTCGTTGTGAAACTCCTCTTAACTTTTCATCTGGTGGTTTCGTTCACTGATGTCCAGCACCTGAGCCAGGTTCTCATGTAGAAGCTAGGTGATTTTTCTGCTGCTCTTAGCTCTCCCTCCCATGTTTGTAGGTAGGTGTACATGTTATTTATTGTATCATTATGTACTCTTTTTTTCTTTTTTTAATTCAGCGTACACCATCTACTGTAATGCTCAAATGATCCAAAATTTCGCTATCATGAGGAAAGAAAAAGTAAAAAATAAGTTCCAGTTAGTCTAGCCTAGGCCACAAAGAAGGGAGGTGCTGTTCACAGGAGATGGAAAAGGCGGCTTTGAAGGACTGCTTCCTAAAGTGATGTTTTTGCTAGTCTGTTTCATTTATATATAACATGATATATGCTAACTGCTTAGTAAATATTCATTGATTGATTGTCTAGTAAATATTAGGATAGGTGTGAAAGTGCCTGGAGTATTACCTGGCCTGTGGTTGGCAAAACTAAGTTGTCTGTGCACTTCTAGTCCATGTACATAAGCAGTGCTTGGTAAAGAGTTGTTGAGGTCATGAATCCTTTATTTGGAGGTGTCTAGTTTTAAAGTAGTGCTGTTAACTGTGAAGTGTAACTGTTTTAGAAACAGAGATTTGTCTAAATATGTATTGAATCCTTTGTATGACTATTAATTTTATTTTTGTCATTTTTTTCTTGTAACTTAGTTGCCCTCTCCAGAAGAGAAGTGTCAGCAAGTTTTGGAACCCCCTTACGATGAAATGTTTGCAGCTCATTTGAGGTAATACACTGGAGAGAGGACCTTGCGATGAAATGTGTGCAGCTGCCTTGAGGTGATCCGTTGGTGAGGAGGAAGAAATGAGTGTGGAAATTGTTGGAGCTCTCGGGGGTTTTTTCCTTACCTCATCAAATGACTAAAGCAGTGACTGACTTGCTTTGACAGTGTGGAAAAGTGCCTTTGAAATTCACTTTGGTAAAGTTTAGTGTGATTTTGCCAAGTTACAAAGACTTTCAGATTTTTGGTAACCTTTATTTTCCGTTCAACCATCATATGTTTTTAAAATTAAAAATGAGTTGTGATTGTATATCTTTATGTGTTTCCTGTGTAATATATAAAAATAAATATTTTTCATACTATAGTATACTAAGTAGTCTTTTATGTCATAGGGTGGAGCCCAACCACTGACTTGCTTTATTCATGGAAATGTGCCTGTTTTTTAACCTCTTTTATCCAACTCGACAGCACTTGGCTGGCTTGCTTTCCTGGGAAATAAAGTAGAGCTGAGTAAAGCGAAACACTACTTCTTACTTTGTATTTA
This sequence comes from Heterohyrax brucei, assembly GCA_028571685.1. NCBI lineage: Eukaryota > Metazoa > Chordata > Mammalia > Hyracoidea > Procaviidae > Heterohyrax > Heterohyrax brucei. The sequence goes on from CM053163.1 coordinate 264,986, forward strand.
CTTTCCTCATTTCTAAAGCATCAATTTATGCAAAATATTATGTACTAAAGCAATGTGAAAACTGGTGAACCTCCTCACATGACTGTGAGTGGGAGGGACTCGGCACCTGACAAGCTCTCTTGTGGGGGTGGGAGGGGGCGGGGGTCACTGCCATCGTTCTGGCGGTGAGGTGGTGGCCAGGGACTGTCTGGTGCTTGCCCGTGTGGGGTCCAGGATGTGATGCTGGGACTGACCAGTGCTGACTTCACCTAGCCGTGAATCTCGATAGAGCAGCATTGCCAGCCCACAGGATAGCAGAAGGAGCGGACTGTGTTATGGGGATGGATTAAGGCAGCCTCTTGGGTCTACCTGTTTCTTTTCTGGGGCTTGAAAGAATATTTTTAAAACTTAATGTAGGATTTCATCTTACACCAACCCATTTTAGTTCAACCGTTTGTGTATTCTGTATCTTCCTTTCAACCTTTCATTATCTGTCGAGTAGAGAATTCCATCTTCCCATCCGTGATGTGTTGGAGAACTGGGGAGTTATGTGACAGAGTAAAAGATGTGTGGGTTAAATAGTTTGACTTCTAGGTGTTTATTGTATAAATCTCCTTTCTAACTTGTTCCTGATCCTCTGGCATCTCTTTTCCAGGTGTACATATGCAGTGGGAAACCATGATTTCATAGAAGCATACAAATGCCAGACTGTGATCGTCCAATATCCTTTTTGACTTGTTTTAGCTGTTTAGTGTATTACAGGTGCAGCACATTACTTGGAGTATAAGATCTTGGGGATTGGGCAACTTGTGGATTACAAAGGAATGGAAGCTTTTTGCAAGAGGAGCTTGTTTTCTGTTTCATTCCATGCTTAAATGTAGCAGGTGTGTAAAGATTATCTTTGAGTAACTTAAATAGTGAGGGGGACTACTGATTACGATTAAGGGCTTTATTTAGTGTTCTTATTTTATTTTAATATAGGTAGGAGTGGAATCAGATATACATTGTTGTTTAGTTGTGGTCACTAATGGCCTTAGTTAAGCCAATTTCTTACTTCAGTCTTATAAGTGATATTTTACAGATAAGGCTGTAATCGATGATTGTTCTAAGTATTTATACTTGTCTCAGTTTCTATCATTTTTAACTATCTTGTTTAATGTACACAGAAGAAAGGGAGCTGCTAGATAGCTAAGTCTACTTTGATTTCAAGAATTCTATAATTAAAATGCCTGTATATTATAGATACTTAAAGCACTTATATGATATGTAATGTATTAAGCACCATGAAACCAAATAAAATGCTTGAAAGTGTGGATTTTTGAAAACTTTACCACAATAAATCATTTTTTTTTAATGTGGAGAAAGTGTTTATGAAATAGATATAGGTAGTGTAGTATACCTCATGATACTCGGATATTTGTTTTGTTCATAAAAGTAGTACTGCTTTGAACATGGCCTAAAGGTGATCTGTACTCCTTAAATTTTAAAATTCTTACTCATCTTTAACGTAGGTAGCATTATTTGAAATTTGTATATAGTGTTTTTCTTAATATAGTACATCATTCCTGCGAGCATTTCAGGCCCACAAAGAAGAAAATTGGTAAGTATGAACCAAAACAGGTATAAATTGGCAAATGGCAATTTTAAGCAGAAGCTTTTTAAAAGTTGGTTTGAAATAAATGTTATTTTTATGTGGATATTTAAAAAATTAATATGTTGACCTAATATCTTGAGTGACAGACAGGTGGCTGATAAGATTATTGGCAATGTGTGGTGTTGGGATATAAAGTCTTACTGTCGCTGTCTGCCTTTCCATTCCCTCAAGTATTTGTTAAATATTATTTTCTTCTTTACTTTCAATTTGAACTTAATTTTAGGTTCAAACATTGGATAAAAGAGGTAGATTAACTGCTCTTTTGATGTGATGTAATACATAATAGTTGGGTTATTTTAAATTCCTCGCCCAACTAATTCTTAATTTTGTGACTTAGGCTGTATTAGCCACATGTAAGTACTGCAGTTTGTTCTCACTGAGATGGAAGGGGAGCCCGGCTAGCACCCTCGTTCAGACACTGGCGGCTAACAGGAGGCCAGCATTTCAGATCCACCAGCCACTCACGGAGACTGGGTGGCAGCTCTGCCCTGTTCTCTCAGGCTGCTGTGAGTTGGAATTGACGCAACAGCAACAGGATTTTTTTTTTAAAGAGTAAAATCAGGCTTACAATAAATCCTGTTTACTAAAACTAGTGCATTTCCCCATTTAAAGTGAAGACGTACCTTACATGTGAAAGACCAACACCGCTCGGTGGATTAAAAGGACTCTGATAACACTGTATGTATTACATACTCTGATTCCTGTTAGGAAATCTTATTCCATCAAACCTTTCTTTTGTGGTGATGCTTTAATACTAGTGGGGAGTGGAGGAGAGGGACTGTCCTCAGAACAGTCTGAGGAGGGATTGTCCCAGGCTCGGGACTTATAGGTGGACCAGGGATGAAGGCTCTGGGGGACATTGGGATCTGCTAGGAAGGTCATTCGGGGAGCAGGGAGCCCAGGAACTCAGCCTCCTGGAGTGCAAGGTGAGGAGGGAAACAGTGCCAGGTATCTGGAGGGAGCAAGGCACTGCCCATTATGGAGGGTCTTGTTCCTTCTGCCACTGGTGGCGGAATCTCTGACTTCTTCATTTCTTTGCCCCTAGGGCTTTGCCTATCATGTATGCAGTAGCACTTGACCTTCGAATATTTGCCAATAATGTAAGTGTACTTTCCTACCACTATTATAAAACTAGTGCTGTAGCTGTTGCTTGGTTTCATGCGAGCATCTGCCTTTTGAAAGTTCTTGAGTAATGAATGGGGGGTGGGATATATTTGGTATAGACAGCAAGAAAAAAAGAAGTTAATTGTTCCTTCTGAGTGAGTGGGACAGATTTTAGCAAACATTTGCTCGGGTTTCCATACTGGGTGTGTGGAGGGAGATGTTTCTGTATGTAGCTGGCTATTTATGGCATATAGGTACTTACAAAGAGAGTGAACTGTCCCCAAGTGAATGAGTCTGCTTTCTCTGTCATGCTGCACCTGTGTCCTGGTCTCCCATTTGAAGGAATTCCAGGTTACTGTAGCTTCAGGCAGTAACTGAGTGTTTTTGTGATAAAGGTCAGACCCTAGATCTTACAGGTATTTTCCTCAGAGTCATCATAAGCCCAGTTATGGTGTGTTTCTGGGCAGAATTTCTCGGCTTCATGGTGTCAGGACCCCCTCACAGTAGTAAGAGTTACAACAACCAGTTCCAAGTTACGCTGTGTTTCTGGGGCAGCATTTCTCGGCTTTGCGGCCTGAGGACCCCCGCAGCAGTAACAGTTACCATGACCGGTTCCAGACAGGCAGGAGCTGATGTGTTTCTCTCGTCCTCCTGTGAAGTACAGCGGAAACCCTAGCCGTTGTCAGACAAACAGCCATCAGACTCAAGCACCGGGGTGGCCCTGAGGGCCCCGGGGCTTCCTCTTCGCAGCTGTGCCCCCTGGACTGGGTGTCTGATGCCTGGAAATGCCTGCAAATATGGACAGTGCCCAGGAGACTGCTTTCTCTTGCTAAGGAGCCAGGAAATGGGCAAAAGAGCCTAACAAAACAGAAAGCTTTTGGAAGATAACCAGACATCACAGAAAAACTGCAGGCCTGTCACCCCTGTCAGCCAAGGCCAGGTGGGAACTTGTGTAGGCTTCCACTGTTAACAGGAGGCGGTGGAAGTCCTCGGCCTCTCTGCTGGTTTGTTGGGGTCAGAAGAGGCAGGGGAGCGATGTCGCTTGTCTCAGCGTGATGGTCACCGAGGCCTGCTCAAACCAAAGACGATAAATCCAGAGTATGGTAGTACTCAGAATGTCCAGGCTGTCACTGAAAAGCACTCAGACCAAGAACCGGGAAAATCTCAACTTTCTGAGATTTTGAATGAAGAAAAGTAACAAACACTCCAAGATGACGTAGATTTTGAAATCATATGACAAGGATTTTAAAGCAGCCAGTATAAAAATGCTGTATTGAGCTGTTATGAACATACTCGCAATAAATGAAAATGTGGAAATCTTGGCACAGAAGTAGAGAGTGTGAAGACCCCGATGGAAACCGGAGCGCTGGTGAGTGTCGTGACTGTCGGTAGGAACGACTGAGTACGCTAGGGGCTTCTATTTACTCGGGCTGTGTCTGGCCTCGCTCAGACAGAGCTGGAAAAACAAGGAGTGTGTAACAGCCTGTGCAGACCACTGCTCCGCTGTTGACCCTGTTGCAAAAATTGGAAGAAGTCAATTTTGAAGGTTAACTGCAGTGCGGACTCGGCAGCCGCACCAGCGAACTTTGCGTTTTCTGTTATGTTGCGATCTAGTGATCCTCTTCTGCACTTGTGGTTGCACTTTTCTGAGGTAGGATTTTATAACATTGTGGTCGTGTAAAGGATACTGGTCTGTTGAATCATGCATACTCTTAGTGGCCTCATTAGAAAGGTCGTGAAGAAGTGAGGAAGCCGGTTACTGGAAGTGATCAGTACATGTTTTCCAGAATTCTGATTTTTTTTGTTTGAAAGCTAAAAAGCCATCGTTAACAACAGATACTACAGGTCTCTCTTGTTTGTCTTTGATAAAATGTTCTGCCAGATGTCCACACCCAGATACTGAAGGTTGGCTGTCAGTGGCTGAGGAACGTGGTAGTCCAACTTGCCGCTCAGTTGCCCCGGTGCTTTTCCTTAAAACAATGACCACACTTCAGTAATACTTTTATTTGGGTACAAAGAGGAGAAGTCATCTGTCTCGCGGTTAGTTGTAATGGAGAAATCTACAGATTGCTCCAACTCTTCCACAAATCAAGTCTCCTTCCAACCGATTCCAACTAATGAGTTACTCCCTGTTCTTTAAACGTGTATTGTACACAGAGGAATCTAGGGCCAAGGCTTAATAAAATTAACATTTGCCAGATCATCAGGGACATTTTAAAAGTAAAACAGGCTTTCTTTCTCACTGAGGTACCATGAGTGCGTGGCAGTCAGGGACACAGTGCCCGCTGGTCCCGGTCGGCACCCCTTGTCCAGCCCCAGTGGTTTCACCTGCTGCTCTCTCACTGTCAGCGTGTCAGTACAGTGAAAAAACAAAACAAACACACAATGGCTTAGTATCATGAAAAGAGCTTGTGGAAATCCTCAGGTTTTCCTGTCCATAATGGAGAACAGCTGTTAGGAAGACTGTGAGTGAAAGAAAACAAGTTGTTTCTTCTTGAACTAAGACTGTCTTCCCCAAAACAAGGCAATAGTCTAGCGTAGTACTGACTGTAGCATGCAGGAGAAGCTTTGTCCCAGGAGTTATGACTGGATGTTCATAGGAAACATGAAGTTGGGTGAGTTGGTTAAGAAAAAGCTCATTAGCAGCTCAAAGCCGTATGCACGCTTAAAGAACAGTGAGTAGCTTATTAGCCTGAGTTGGTTGGAGTGAGACTTGATATGTGGAAGAGTTGGAGTAATCTGTAGATTTCACCATTAAAAAACATTGTAATACAGACTAGATGATTTCTCTGGAACCTTTTGGGGCTTTGACTCTTTATAGACATTTTTGTGATTGGTTGCTCTGTGATTTTTTTTTCCTTTTGATTAAGGAAAAGTGCTTTTATATTCTATCAGGCAGATCAACAGTTGGTAAAGAAAGGAAAAAGCAAAGTTGGGGACATGTTGGAGAAAGCAGCTGAATTACTGATGAGCTGTTTCCGTGTCTGTGCCAGTGACACGTAAGTAAGGACCGGGGAGACGGGGAGGCGCCACCGACGGCGTGCTGCCAGCAGCGTTGGCCTCCTGCTGTCCTCGGTCTGACTGGGCCCTCTGTTTCCCTGCTGCGCGTGTCACAGACCCTACAGCTGTTGCTTATTTTTGCTTTAAATGGCCGATTGTTTGGTGAGTGGTCTTTTCTCGCTGCCCGCGTCGTCACCCTCACTAGCCTCTCCTGCCCTGTAGATCTGTGTCTCCATCTGCTGTTGCTTTTCTTTACCCTAAACTTCCTCTCGAAGCTTCCGGTTTTCTGAAAATGCCTGTCTTTTCCTTCATTTTTGAAAAATCATTTTGCTAGGTAAAGAACTCTACAAATTTCCTCTTTTTTCCCCCTAAACACTTTAAAAACATACTGTCTGACTTCCTCAGTTTCTGATTAGAAGTAAGGTGTCATTCTTAACCTTGTCCCCAGTATACAACAGGTCTTTTTCCTCTGGCTGCTGTTTTCTTTTTCTTTTTCGCTTTCAGTAATTATTACTTATTTTTAATTATTTTTTTTCTCTCTTACCTTCATTTTGGGTTGTTTGCCTTGACCTGCCTTCAAGTTGACTGATTCTTTTCTACCACTATCTGTTTCTATTCTGGAAATGAAAAATTATTTTTTAAATTTTTTAAATTCTGCACTTTCTACTTGATTCTACTTTAGGTTTTCCATTTTTTTCCTCAAACTGTGTGCCTTCACCCGTTATGTAACCACATCTGTTTGATGGTGAGTTTTAGGAAATCGTTTCGCAAAGGAAGCTGCCCATGCAAGCACACCAAAGCTGTCGTTCCTAGAAGGCACTGCAGCTTCCCTTGTGGGGCGCTCTCCGTCCTCCAGATCTGGGGCCAGCCGACTTTCCATGTGCCGCCCCTGTAGGCAGCTCTCTGGGCCACACCCGGCTCGGCCGCAGGTGGAGTGTGAATGCGTGAGTGTGGCTGAGCCCGAGGTAACTGTGCTGTGCTCAGTGTTTCTCCGTACTGAGATTGGAATTTCATGTCATTTTCACGTTTAGTGAAAATGTATTCCTTGGTCATTGTTGATTGACTAGCTATCTGGATACCAGTGGCTGGCCAGTGTGGCTTGTGGTTTGTAGTTTGCCAGCCCCTGAACTAAATCAGGGGTTCTCAGACTTGAGCGAGCAGTGCCCTGACCTGGAAGGCTTGAGAAAGCACAAATGGCTGGGCCCAGCCCTCAGAGTTTCTGACTTTTAGATCTGGAAAAGCAGGCAGATTTACATTTGTGACATGCTGGCAGGTGGTGCTTCTGGTGCTGAGGACCTCAGCCTCAGAAAAACTGAGTGGCCCAGGCTCCGCAGTGGCCCAGGCTCCCGGTCACCCAGGCCTCCAGTGCCGTCGCCTGTACCCGGAGTCACTGGTAGGAGATGGCACAAGGTGGACCTGGACCTTGGCAGTTTTCAGTCATGAGATTGCAGTAGTAAAGGGAAAGATTTTCCCTTTTGTAGATTTTGTGATTTTTGTGGAAATAGCCCAGCTAGCTGCCTGTCAACTGATGAATGTAGAAACATGATACGTTACACAGTGAAGTGTTACCCCTGAAAGAAAATGACACACACTGCGGCGTGGACGGGCCGTGGGGCTGTGCGAAGTGAAAGAAGCTAAAGCTGAAGACAGTTTTTGTTGATCCCACTTAGAGGAAATGTGCAGAATAGTTCAATCTGTAGACAGACGAGGGAGCCGTGGGACACAGTGGTTAAGTGCTTGATGGCTGACCCAGGGTCGGAGGTTTGAACTGAGGAACCTCTGTGGGAGCAGTTTTGGGTCTGCCTGCTGGGGTTGCCGTGAGTCGTGATCAGCTTGATGGCAGCGTGCTCAGGTTTTGTAGCGGCAGAAGGTAGCTGAGTGGTTGCTGGGGACCAGAGGTGAGTGGACTGCTGGCGGGTGTGGTTTCGTTTTTATGGTGGTGGTGCATTCGGGGATTAGATAGTGGGATGCTTGCACAACTTTGTGAGTGACTGGAAAGCCACTGAGTTGTACACTTAAGGCGAATTTAATGGCATGTGAATTATGTATTTCAATAAAGAAAAGTTAGACCTTTGGAGGTACAACATTTAAGAGGTTAGACAAAGGATAACTGGGAAAAGAAAGAAAAAGAGAAGTTTCATTAGGAGTTACTATTCTGATATGGAGATGGTTGACAAGTTGACTGGTGATTGAAGAGGGAACACACTAGGCACAGGAAATTGAGGGACTGCTCCACGATAGGGTGCCCTGGTGGCACAGTGGTTAAGAGCTTGGCTGCTAACCGAAAGCTTGGCGTCGGCATCCACCAGCCGCTCCTCAAGCCCTGTGGGGCCATTCTTCTTGGTCCGCTGGGGTCACTGTGAGTCAGAGTCAGCTCAACAGTAGTGGGTTTGGGAGTTTTTGGTAAATGGTAGATTGGAACATGTGTTCTAGCAGATAGGCAGAGAATCCTGTTAGGAGCAATCTCAAGGATTTGGGGGAGCTCATTGGGGCCCAGCAAAAACCAGAAATTACGATCTTATTATAGAGCGAGATGGGTTGTCCACCAACATTCTGATGACTGCGTGTGTTTTTGATCTTCTGCTGTTCTGAACCCTGGTGTTTGCTGCTTTTCTCTGACATCAGAAAACCAATGATGTCTGTGCTGGACACCTTGTAGTTTAGCCAGTAAGGGTTCAGCCAGCCTACTGAGCTGCCTAAAATTGATTTCTTCAGGAGACACTGTTGTTTTCCAAGTGACACACCTCTCCCGCTGGAGATTATGACTTCCGTCACATTTCTCCAACAGATGTTGTCATAAATGTAATGCCGCGTTTAATGTAAATTACAAAGCACTTGCGTATGCGTTCCTTCTTTAACCCTTCAAGGTAGATAGAGTGTTATTTTTACACATCTCCATTATGCAGATGAGGAAGATGAAACCTGGATAGAGACAGAAGTCATGTAAAAGAGTTGGTTATAGCAGTTAACTAAACAGTGACCCCAAATAAAGCTTTGTATTTAAAGCCAAGTACTAATCTTGCATTGTCTTAAATGTTTCTGTATGGCACACTTTGATCTTGAGGAGTAATCTGTTTTTCCTGGCTGGTTTCCTGTATTGGGCACTTTATTTTTGTGTGCATTGACCTCATGCTCTTGGATTTAGGGTTTCCAGGCAACCTGCCATGGGCCATTCTCTTTTTCTGGCTCTGATTTCTGTGGAAGTCTGTAAACTTTGTGAAGAAGACCCATTTGCAGATAAAAACATGTGGTACTCAACAGTCTGTGTTTTTCAACACTTAACATTCCGCAGGGGTGGAGGACTTTTACAGTGGCTTTCTTGTGTGTCCCTCTTCACTGCTAACGCTTTACTGTACTTGCTGTATCATATGGACTCAGGGGTCTTTGCCTTCTAGCCAGCCATCAACTCATCTTTTTTTAAATGCATTTCAAAGTAAATTGCAGACATCGGTATACCTTCCCCTAAACACTGCAGTTGACTTTCCCCTAAATCAGAACTTGGAGTTTCTCGTTTGACTCTGAGGCAAAATTACATATAACAAGTCACACCAACCTGTGTGTTAACTAAGTCGTGACACAAGTATGCAGCTGTATAACACATACCTCTCCCAGAGGTCTGTCCTCCTGGGATTTCCCTCCTTCCCCTTCACTGATAATTATTCCTCCTCACCCAGAGGCAGCCACCGTTAGGATTTTTTTCCACTGTACCTTAGTTTTGCCTGTTCTGAAACTTTTATTCTTACTTTTTTGAGATTCATGCATCTTGTTGCATATTTCAGTAATTCATTGTGTTTGTGATGGTAAGAGTGAAAACACTGCTTTAAAAAATGTTTTATAGCAATTAGTTTTCATGTAATGCTGCTACAAACAAAGCAGTTTTCAGATTAAGAAACTGGTGCAGCAGGAGAAATATATTACCCAGGTATTTCATTGGATTAGAATTCCCAATTTGATCTCTTTTTAATTTTGCCTATTAAATAAGCCATCTTTTATGATTTTATTTTGTTTGACTTGAGCTGTGGGGTTTTTGTTTCAAGATGTTAATTTGTTTAGCAAGTTTATTTTGTGATTTATAAATAAAATTGTTGTTTCCTGTATAACTTTTTAAAACTTGTCTTTCTATAGTCGTGCTGGTATAGAGGATTCTAAGAAGTGGGGGATGCTGTTTCTGGTGAATCAGTTGTTTAAAATTTACTTTAAGGTACGCTTCTGGTTGAATGTTCTCTATCTTCATAGATTTTCTTGCTCCATATATTTGCTGATTGTCATGTTACTTCTCTTTAATCACGAGCTTGCCTCCCTGGCATCGCTTAGGAAATGACCATACTGTGTTTATAATCAGAACTGCTAACGTTTACTGAGTGCTACCGAGTACCGGGCACTAAATGCTTCACTTGTGTCATTGTATCTAAATGTCTGTCCAGTGAGGGAGATGTTAGCATCTCTGGGGCAGACCAGGGTGCCAGTGTGTTAACTGGCCCGGGGCGGTAGAACTGGGCTTTGCTGAAGGAGGTGGTTTCACTCTAGACCTGTCCACCTGTAGTCGTGAACTGTGTACCAGTAGATGGATCCATCAGTGGGTGAATAAACTATTCTTGGCTCCATGAAGTTGGCCAGGTAGAGACGAGCTCCATCACAGGTCACTGGTTAGAATGTGGATGATCTGGTCTTGGAGTTAAATTGACGTCACGTATTCAATGTGTTTTTCCTGTGCACCTTGCTCTGACACAGGCAGTGTGTGTCTTTGCAGATGGTCACGGAGGCTGCCCATTGGACAGCAGCTTCAGCTGTCTGTCAGGTACTTCCCAGGCCTTCCAAGGCGAGTAGCGCCTATGCCACCCAGGGCCTTTTCAGGTGAATGAGGCCTACACCACCCAGGGCCTGCCCGGGCGAATGGGGCCTACACCACCCAAGGCCTTCCCAGGCGAGTAGGGCCTATGCCCCCTGGGCCTTCCCAGGCAAATGGGGCCTGTGCCATGTAGCTTTGTGTCTTCGTTTTTGTTGTGAATAGTATGATGCATGAAATAGGGTGTTTCGTTTCCGTGTGAAGGAGGCATATGCTCAGTGAAGTAGACATTTGTATTTACTACCTGCCTGTTAAAAATGAGTTTCACTGGATTGTTGTTGATTACAGATCAATAAACTCCATTTATGTAAACCTCTAATTAGAGCAATCGACAGCTCCAATCTGAAAGATGATTACACCACGGCACAGAGAGTTACGTACAAATACTACGTTGGACGCAAGGCTATGTTTGATAGTGACTTTAAGCAAGGTACGTTATTCGTCTGTTTTTCCAGGAATTGAAATAAGATGTTACATTTTGAGCAACTTAAATAATGAAGTTTCAGGGGCCACAGTTATTCTATTATTATTTATTGTGGAATATATGTGTAAACCATGTCCTTTTCTTTGGACACGAAAATTAATAAACTTGTATTTGAAGATTGTTGTCTGCGTTGAGGCCTTGGTAGCACAGTGGTTAAACTTTTGGCAGTGAACCAAAAAGTCAGGAGTGTGAATCTACTCGCCACTTCTCAGGAGACCCGTGGGGCACTTCTGTTCTGTCCCCTAGGTTCGCTGTGAATGAGAACCGACTTGTCGGCAACGTTTCTTTTAAATCCGTACTAGGTTTCTAGAGTACATGTCAGAGTGTTACGGTCAGTCTATCGTGGACATCCTTTGTTCCTTTTTTGGTAAAATAATTAAGTGTGTGACTGTTCTTTGAATAGATTGTAAGAAGTTGTTTTCGCTCAGATTTTTGACCTCAGAGGACGTACTACTTAGATGTGTATGTGTATTAAATTGTTAGGTGCTGAAACAAGGGCTTGCCAGGTAACCATAGGCAAATCGCAGTTTCAGTGAAAGTTCATTTCTTCAGGTTCTTTTCTGTCTTGGACAGGACTTTCTGGGCCCTTGTTTGTGAACTCAGTGCTACAGATTCTACTTAAAAAGATATCTCAATTACTAAAATGAAACTGGGCTGCTGGTTTTCATAATGATAAAGGAAGTAGATTTTTCCTTTCATGTAAGGATAAAATGAAGAAACTGAGGAGCAAGAAGGCAGGATAAAATGACAGAATAAGAAGCAGGAAGGAATTGTAGTAATTCACTGTTAGAGAGTATTGAAGAATGTCTAGGTGCTTGTCATGAGGCTTTTTTTAAGGAAGTGAATGGCTTTATTATACTGTTCAATGTATGAAAACAGTCACGTGGCCTGCTCCTGTTACCTCAGAGTAGGTTGGCTTTTCATGGCCAAAATAATCAAAGCAGCATATGCCTTGTTTTTCACGGGAAGCTCAGTCATTGTGAAGCCATGTCCCTAATTCAGATACCACCATGAAAACAGCCACACAGCCAGCTGAGACATCACTGTAGCCGTTCGCAGGTCCTCGGTGTCCCAGAGCACCTCAGCTCTGCCACTGGCAGGTGACAGACTGGTATTTACTGTCCTTTCATTTCATCCTGAGTGGCCTGCGCCCGAACCACAAAAAGGTCTAGCAACCAGGGTAGACCGTGGTGGCACCACAGAAAGTCACTACTCAAGGCGGAAGGGTTATTGTGTGCACGTACATTGGGAAAATGGTAAACGCTGACTGCAGACTAGCCTGTGAGCTGGGACCGTTCCAGGCCTGGCTTGGCCTCACGCAACACTGCAGATGTGATCCGTGCTGGGTACTGAGGAAGCCTCTGGGTTAGAGAGACTGGGGCTGGGTCTCCAGCCCTGCATCTGCCTCCTGAGGGCTGCATTACCTGGGACTTCAGCGTTGGAAGAAATATTTGAGTCAAGCAGTGTGACTCCTAAGCCATCCTGAGGCTGTCCTAGTTACTGTAGGGAATGTTTGAGGAAAGCAGTGTGGATCCAAAATCCTCCTCCTCAGGCTGTCCTAGTTATTGTGGGCGGTATCTTAGGAAAGCCGTACAGACCCTGAATCCCGCTCTTCAGGCTGTCTGGGCTGACCTAGGAGTTGGCAGTTCTCTGAGGTGGCTAAATTCTTCCTAACTGGTAAACACGAGATTAGAAAGACTAAATGGCTTGTTCAGGGATACGGATGATTAAGTTGCAGGGTTGGATTTTAAATCAAAAATCATCTGACTGCAAGTGCGGTTTCTGTTTCTGTAAACAATTGTGTGTTTCCTTTTTTAAATTGTACTTCAGATGAAGGTTTACAGAACAAACCAGCTCCTCACTAAGTGGCTAATACCCATACTGTTCTGTGACACTGGCTGACACCATGACATGTCAGTACTGTCCCTCTTGACCTCGGCTTCCCCGCTACCTGTGTTCCTGTCCCGTCCTGCCCTCTAGTTTGCCTCTGGGCTGGTGTACCTCTTTCATCTTGGTTTGTTTATGGCCCTGTCCTAATCTCTGGATGAAGAGTGAAACTCGGGTATGACTTCATTACTGAGATAAAAGGGTGTCTGGGGCCACACTATCAGGGTTTCCCCAGTTTCTGTCAGGCCAGGAAGTCTGGTATTTCTGGTGAGTTAGAATTCTGTTCTCCAGCCCTTCCTGGACGCTCTGTCAGAGCAGGAGATGGTAACAGCCAGGCACCATCTGTTGTACCGGACCATGTCTAGTGGGGTCTGTGGTGGGTGTGCTCCCTAAGTCCTTTGGACTAACCCAGCCCTTGTCTCTAGTTTTCTTCATTCTCCCTTGCTCCTGAAGGGATGAGACCAGTGGGGTGTCTTAGATGGCCACTCATAGGCTTTACACTGTAAGTAGAACGTAGAACATTTTCTTTATAAGCTGTGTTAGGCCAGTTGAGCTAGATATTGCCTGAGACCGCGGTCCCCACAGCCTGGTAACTCAGTCCCTCCTGGAGTCTGGGTGTACCTGTAGAGGGTCCATGACTGTGCCTTGGACCAGCTGTGCTGGCTGTCTGGTGTGGTTTTTATGTGAACACTGGGCTGTCTCCCTGCAGCCGAGGACTACCTGTCGTTTGCCTTTGAGCACTGTCACCGCTCAAGTCAGAAGAACAAGCGGATGATTCTGATATACCTGCTTCCAGTAAAAATGCTGTTGGTAAGTGACGGTTACTGAGCTCTTCACAGATCACGTTGGGCTGAAGAGGTCAGTCAGCTTTGAAAAGTCTGGCAGAGAGTGTGAGCCTGACGACTGTCTGAGCTGTGTGTGCATGCATCTCCAGAGCAGAGCTGAGGAAGTGTTGCTGTGTGACCTGGCCGTGCCCTTCTGTGGTTCCTGTGATGTGACCCCTGCCCCTGCGTGGTTCCTGTGACCTAGCCTATGCCCCTCTGGTTTGTGTGACATGCCCTCTGCCCCTCCGTGGTTCGTGTGACCTGTTCCCTGCCTCTGTGTGGTTCCTGTGACCTGGCTGTGCCTCTCCATGATTCATATGACCTGACCTCTGCCCCTCCGTGGTTCATGTGACCTGACCTCTGCCCTTCCATGGTTCCTGTGACCTGGCCCCCACCTCTCTGTGGTTTGTGTGACGTGACCCCTACCTCTCTGTGGTTTGTGTTACCTGGCTCATGCCTCTCCTTGGTTTGCTTTTTCTTAAAAGTCCTAACTCAGAAGCTTCTTATGTGACAGAGAAAATAATGCATATTGTTTTCATTTCCCCTAAATATCTAAAATAGTTAATGTCTGTAGAAGTGGACAATGTAACCAATAAAGAAAAAGGTCATTCCAGTCTACCTGAAGGTATTTTAGTCACCAAAAATTAATTTTGGGTATTTGAAAAGTAATGCCAACTAACTGATTAGTTAATTGACTAAAGCATTCTCAAAGTGGTAGAGCTTTCTTTCCCGCCATTAAAGATTTTTTAAAATATCATCAAAGCAGTCTGTAACTATGGCTACAAACCGAATTAATTCAGAACAGCCTACAGTGGAAGAGCCGCCTTGCTGTGTGTCCTGCCCACTTGTAATCGTGCTTCTTAGGGACGCTGGGTTGTAAGTGTGTTAACTGATTCCTCTGCGGAATGCTTTCCCTGTTGCGGCTGTGCTGAGAGTTCTGCAGTTACCCCTCCCTCGCAGCCGTATAAATGAGAGGAGACCTGAGGTCCGGAGGAGAGAGAGTCCCGGCCACACGCGCTGGGATGACAAAGCTGGACTCGCACCAGTCCTCTGATTTCTGACCAGTGTCCTTTTTGGGATATCAAGATTTTTTAATCCTTTTTCATCTACTTGTGAAAACTTTAAAAAAAAAAAGTGCAGGTTGCATTTTGTTTTACACCTAATTCCTTGATAAGAATTTTATCGAAAACATTTCTGTTTAAAATGTGTTTTTGTTTTAGAAAATCAACTTTTTGTCTTAGGGTCATATGCCAACTATTGAACTTTTGAAAAAGTATCACCTCATGCAGTTTGCTGAAGTAACCAGAGCTGTAAGGTAAAAGATGTTCTATCTTTTATCATATGGGATTTTTTAAAATATAAAATGAATGGAAGTTTTTCTCGTCTTCTATAAGCAGTGATTGTTTTTTGCTGATGAGTCCTCATGGGATTGTTTTCTGTCACTATTCTTGCGTGCCCTTCCCTCTGGGAACCCCAGCGAAGGCAACCTCTTACTGCTGAACGAGGCTCTCACGAAGCACGAGACGTTTTTTATTCGCTGCGGCATTTTCCTGATTCTTGAGAAGCTGAAGATCATCACCTACAGAAATCTTTTCAAAAAAGTGTAAGCAGAAGATTTTCTTTTTAGCTGATTAACTAATGCTGAGCTCTCGGTACAGCGTGTATGGCAGAGTTGTCCGGTTCCAGCACGGCAAAGGGAATCTAGATTCTTCTGACATAAGGATGATAATCTTCTCTGTAATTAATTGTGAAGAATAAATTAAACATCCCAAGCCTACCCACTGCCTCCTGATTGCCTTGGTGTTGACATAGATGACTAAACAGAAACTGTAACTTTTGGGACAGACAGTTTCACTTTTTTGGTATAACACAAAGTTACATGTGATAACAGAATGTTGTAAAACAAATATTTTTTAGTGTTGGCCCTAAGAATCAGACACTTCACATTTTATCAGAGAGTGCAAGACTAATTCTTAGTTTATTTATGACTGACCAGAATTCCCTCTGTTAACTTTATTTGTTAGAAAGCTAACTCTTTATATTAGAAGTTGAACGAGACCTGGTCCCAACCGGTTGTGTTAAACTTCAAACAAGATGAGGCTTTTTGTATTTATGAGTATTAGTACATAAGAAATAGTAATGACCCTATTTTGTTGACTTATAAAATACCATCCACTGTAAGATGTTTCCTGATTTGAGATACCAAAATGTGAAAAAATACGCATCTTAGATTCAGTGAAATTTTCAGTAAATGTAAAAATATGTATTTGTGCTGTGGCTTCTTTAAATTGAAAAGTCAAAATTGTATTTCATAGCTCTTATTTCTAGAGTGTGTTTTAGAATGTATCTAACAGGTGAGAAAAGTTTTTCCATTTCAGTTGAAAGTAGTGTACTGAAATGAGTTTTGTTCCCTGTGGCGTGTTTGGTGCGCGTTTTCCTGGCGGTTGGGCTGTACAGATGTGGCTCACCAGGGAACAGGCTTCTCTCTCTCTTTCCTTCAGCTACTTGTTACTCAAGACGCACCAGCTGTCTCTGGATGCTTTTCTGGTTGCCTTGAGATTCATGCACGTGGAGGACGTGGACATTGATGAAGTCCAGTGCATTCTGGCAAACCTCATATACATGGTATGTGACCTCCCTGTTGGGTTTTACACAGCTATCCACATAGAAGTAGAGTCTGTAACATGGAGATGTTAAAAGTATGAAGAGCCTCTTCGCTGCCGTGGAGGTGTGTCCTGATGTAGCCAGTCGTAGTCCAGGAAGCAGCCCAGCGTTCAGGAGACCTCACTGAGAGCCGATGTGGCCTCTCTTTCTGGGCTCTGTGTCATTTGTGTATTCGTTGTCATTCCGCTGAGTTGAGTTGCATGGTTACTGGGAGCTGTCCCTGGGTTTGGTGACAGGGGCACTTGGCTGCTGACTGACAGGTTGGAGGGTCGAGTCCACCCAGAGGTGCCTCAGAAGAAAGGCCTGGCAGCCTGCTCCTGAAAAACCAGCCCCTGAAACTCAGGGGGCACAGTGCTGCCCTGATACATGTGGGATCTCCCTGAATTGCAGTCAGCTTGACTAATTGAGGAAGAATGCTTCTGTTTAGGGGTTACTTAGTGAAGGCACTCACCCAGAACTGTACAGCCAAGTCTACTTCTTTTCCTCTTACAGGGTCACATTAAAGGCTATATATCACATCAGCATCAGAAGCTGGTTGTGAGCAAGCAAAACCCGTTCCCTCCACTGTCCACAGTGTGTTGAACGTAGAGCCCCAAAGGTGGAAAAGCCGCCTGCTACTTGTGTCGAACTGTGCTCTTGAAGTCAGCACGGATAATGTCATGCCACTCGTGGGAGCCTGGACCCTTTCTAAGGCCCCCCCTCCCAGCATCAGAGAGACGGAGGGCACCCGCACACGGAGAGCTCAGAGTGTTCCTGTTCCCTTCGTGACTCATGTTAGCCTCGTGGAAGGTCACAATTCCTTTTTCAGAAGATGGCAACAGCGTGTCTGGCTCTGAAGCGTTCCTGAGATCTCTGTATCGGAGGCCGTGTCTGTAAGGCGGCTACCCAGTTTCCTTTTGGTAAATATTGTTCACAAAGGCTGTCTTTGTAAGTTTTTGTAACTCTTTCTATAAAAAAGACATTCTGAATTTATACAAATGGCATATTTTTTTAATTATATCTTCCAAGATGTGTCTATTTTTAAACATTGAAAGTTTTTTTTTTAAGTTGGATTTAATTTTATTTAAAATGCCCCAGGTTTTTAAGGTATGCACATTTCCTCTGATTGTGAGCAAATGAGTACAGAAGGGAACTTCGTAACAAACTGTTTTAGCTCATCTTCGCCAAGTTACCGGATACGAGAGCTGCTCTCTGTGGAGAGGCGTCGTCCTGGAAGGTTTGGGCTCCCTTCATTTTGCAGTAGCGGCCAGGCTGGAGACCTTCACTGGGGGCACGGCTCCTCCCCTCCCTGCTGTGTGCGTGGTGACAACCCACCCTGCAGGGTACACGCACTCACTGTGCCCAAAGTCAGCAGCTGGCTCAGGGCCAGGGGAGGACAGCTTGTCGGCTTCACATGGCAGCATCTCGGGTAACTGTGCCGGGTTCCAGGTGACTCACTTAGGGGGTGGCTCACTCAGGTGGCAGGCAGGGGCTTCCTCACTGTCTTCAGGACGTGGTCACTGGGTCCCGAGAGGGAGGATCCCGAAAGAACCAGGTGGAAGCTGTGTCACCTTTTATGATCCAGTCTTGTCACTCATGCACATAAGTTCTGCCGCCGTCAGGCCCACCTTCAGATGGAGAGCAGAGCAGCTCCACCTCTAGACTTCAGATACACTGACGTGGCCGATTTCGTGCCTCATAGACCTGCAGAGCTGTTGTCTGCTAACCCTTGCCTTGTTTACTTGGGAAACGTTGAGCAGCGTCTGCAGCACGCTAAGCTGAGCCCCTAGTGTCCACAAACCAGCAAGTGGCCACTGGGGTGGCTGCAGAATGACTTCCCAGGATTTGTTATTAGAAAGCTGAGCCTTGCCGACATTTTTAGGCAGTTTATTAAATACTGACAGCTTAAGGTAATACATGTTTACACTTAGTGACATACACACTGAGATACGTGCTGTTTGTATGAAGACTGCACTCAGTGTGGCCTTGGTCAAGTGCAGGAGCCACACAGAGCACACACACAAACGTGTGACACTGTGTTTGTTTGCCACAGGCATCAATTAATCGGCAATCGTTGCCGTAAAATGGCAGCAGAACTAAGTGTCCTTATCGTGAATTTTAGTTTGATTGTCCGAAATGGTGTCTAACCATTTGATGAACCTTTGTCTGTTACTAGAGCAGTGCTTTTCGTCTTGAATATCCGTGTCGCAGCTGGCGTTTTGGGCCTCTGATCTCACTGTAATGGTCCTGGCTTTATAGAGCCCAGGACTGCTGGCAGGAATTCTTCATTTGCTTTACTTTTAAAGCTTAGGATGCTCTGCCTGCAATTATTTTTATATTTGAAATTTAAATCAGTACCGTAAACCAGATTGCTGGTATTTGTGCAGCGTTATTGACCTAGATATTGCAATGCATGGATGTTAGTTTTTACGTCATCAGTGGGCCTTGACGTGGCATCTGTGGGCACTGCAGCTGGGGAACACACTTGGCCGCTAACTGAAAGGTGAGATAGGAAGACAGTCAGAAGGTGCCAGGTGATCGACTTCCAGAAAAATGAAAAATCAGTCCTTAAAAAACTGTGGGAAACCTTTTAACGTAAAAAGACACACAGGGAAACAAGCCGATGGCCTCCGTGCCACACGGTTCCAGCCTGACACACATGGTAGAGTGTCCGTAGGTGGGCACTGGAGCAGGTGACGCAATTAACTTAGGGTGGTTGGGGGATAAGTCAGTGTAGGTGCACCCTCAGTGTCCCCACTGCTGTGCCCCCCAGGCTCAGTGCTGTCTGAGAAATAGACCCATTCGTATGCAGATTGCCTTGTACCAAAAAACGTTAATTCTGGGGTTCAAGTATAACCTCAGAAATGAAACAGATACTTAGCATGTTTAAGAATAGTGAGACTTCAGAACCTAATTGTTGACATCTGAGTTAGCCCTCCTTGGTAGATGACACTCACGTTCACATGTAGAGGTGAGAAACTGAAGCAAAAAATACTTGTCTGAGAGTTACAAAGCGACTTGAGTCAAGACATCCAGGTACTCAGATTCCAAGGACTTCCGTGGATCCCTTGGAATCTGTCCGTGAGATTTCCCTCTGCCAGCAGGTGCCTTTCCTGGGCACATGCCTGTTTTAAAGGATTCACCTTTTCTGTCTGTCTGCTCAGTTGCTTAAACTTCCTAACTCCTTTCTCTAAAACTGTTTCCATATAATGTTCTCTTTTAGTGTTATTTTATCCTTCCTTGTTAGTCTGAGTAAATTTCCAACATTTAACTGCCATTTCGTTCACACTGGCCATAGGTAAACCCAGCAGAATTGGGAGGTTACTTTATAACAGACAAGCAGTTCTTACAAGCGTCTATAGCAAAGACATGAGCTGTTTTATATAGTATGCGTGTTATTAGACTGAGCTGTGTTCATCCATCTGCTAGCATCACAGAGCATTAGATCTGAAAGGTTGTTTTAGAACACTGGGTGGTTTTACTTGTAACACGTATGTCATTACTTAATACACGCTGCTTTCTCTTAAGGCCTCTCTGAAAAGCTGTAAAAAGAGATCCCAACACTTCGCAGTGACCTTACCGGTGGTGACTCTGGTCTGAATGCTGACCCCCTTCAGGAAGCTGCAGTGATCTCGGTTTATCCCTGTGGTTGCAGTTAAAATTTGGAATTCCATCATATATCTTATTCTTTCTATTTCACTGAGTTTTCATGATTTCATGATTTGTCTAAACCAGAGTGAGTATCGTGAAATCCTGGTGAAGAGAAACACGTGTCCATCTTCTTCTGTTTGTGACAAGGACATCATCCCTGTCAAAAACCAAGTGCCTTTGTGTTTTCTTGTGGCAATGCTTCCCTCCCCCCACTGCCTGGCCGCCAGCACGCTCTTCTCACAGTACATCCTTGTGGTGACGGTCACATTAAGGACTTGCTCACATGCCTCACCATCCAAAGGGGTAACTGCGGACATCACTAGTAAGTCACCTAACTCGGTCCCGTTGACTGTCCAGCCGCTGACAAGGCCCCCTTGGCTGGGAAGGAGAACGTGCTCTGCAAAGTCCTTGTGTGGCAGGCAGATGGGGAGCCCGCCGCCGGGGCACTGGATGGGCTCCTCCAGCTCCAGCAGTGACAAGTTGTTGTCCCCAGTGTCCTCGCTGTACCTCATGTGCACGTAAATTCTCTTAACCGCCCGCATGTCATTACTCCTGGTAAAACCTGCAACAGTGAACAATCAGGTTTTTAAAGTCTACTTTTTAATGTTGAGATAATAATTAGAGATTAATTTCTCAGTGAACCATAGGAGACTTAGTATGATCTAGAACAAGGTTGAAGTGTTTCAGCTAACTTACATGACCTTTCCCCATGTTGTCTTTAAAAAAAGAAAAATTGGAGTAAGTTCTGAAGAGTCTCTTCTGGAGGCGGAGTGGTGGGGGACACAGTGGAGCTGAGTGAGACAGTGGACACAGACCGTGAGAAAGTTCTCGGAGCAAATCGGGACCGGGCAGACTTAGGAGGAGGCTTTTAGGCCGACATTTCAGGGTCGAAAAGGATTTAAGGGTGATGAGTAAAAGCATATCTTGAGGTACTTGAGATTCGTAAGCTAGCATTCGCATAGTGTATGATTTGGTAGAGCACTGTCACAGGTTCTTATGTGACTTTTATAAGATCCCTATAGAATAGAGGAAACCCTGGTGGTATAGTGGATAAGTGCCGTCACTGCTGGCCAAAAGGCTGGCAGTTTGAACCCACCAGTTGCTCCTTGGACACTCTCTGGGACAGTTCTCTGTCCTGTAGGGTCGCTGTGCATTGGAATCAACTCAGTGGCAGCGAGTTTGGTTAAGAGGTGAGAAAGCAGGCACAGGTAAGTCAGATAATAAGCCCAGGGCCACACAGCCCAAAGTCATGTGTGGTGGTGGTGGGGAATCGGAACCCAGCTCTCCCAGCATGCAGCCAGCTACCTCTCTGAGGCCACAGCTGCTCCATTGCTGTGTCAAGTGGAGTTAGGTTTGTATAGGTGGTGATTTCTTCCATGTACTGAACACTGGTCACATTCGCCTGCTCCCATTGCCCAGACCTTCTGCGAGGTGTTTTACATATACTTTCTGATTATGTAATACGTATCCACATTGTTCCAGATTTAGTCTGTCTTGCATTGGAAACAACTCTTAAATTTCTGTTCTTACACAGGATATGTTTCATTTCCAGGGTGATCTTACTGAAATCCATGGCAAAAGACTTACTTGTCGTCACACTGATATTTCTGTACATGAGGGAGCACTTTGCTGTTGCCAACACAAAGTTTTCCTGGATTATAACACCGCCGCAGAAGTCTTCTCCTGCAGAATTTGTCAGTTTTACCTTCAAAAGGTAAAACATACAATGGTTAGTGACAGTGTGCAGGATTAGGATGAAATGCAGTGTAGTAGCTAAAAATACGTGCTCTGGAGACAGACGCTGATGCTTAGTCTGCTCAGTGGCTGCACGGTCTGTGAGAAGTCACTGACAGCTGATGCTTTCCTTGGCTCAGCTTTAAGTTCAAGGTGAGGTGCAGTAACAGGGTTCAGATTTAACCCACCCACCTGAAACAATGGAAAAACAAGAAAGTATATATACATCAGTGGTTGTCCAGACAGTGACATCAGGTGACAGGGCAGCAAGAGACAGTGCCTCATTTTAGTGATGCAGCAGAGTTTCAGTGCCCCAAGGAAGGAGGCAAACAACCTGGGTAAAAGCCAGTGTGCTCCCTGAATTGAGGAGACAGAGCTGAGAACTCAGGAAGACCTAGGTGGCTCAAGTGTGCAAGACCGTGTCATGGAGAGAGGGGTCTTCACAGAGGAGGGACTCTGAGGAGCTGCCATTGGCCTCCCAGTTGGGCAGAGTGGTGGTGAGCTGGGGCAGCAGAAACAAGTAAGGTGGTATTTCTTCTACAGAATGAGAATGCATGAAATGTTGAAGAACACGTTCTTGATGGCTGTAAGGGTGGGGAGGGGCGAGGGAGATTCCCTGACTAGATAGCAGACAAGCATCATCTCGGTGAAGGGAGGGACAGCACACAACACAGGCGAATTCAGTATGACTGGATTAAAACAAAAGCTAAGAAGTTTCCTGAACACAACCCACATACTTCCAGGGACAGAGTAAGAGGGCTAGGGGCCTGGGAACCATGGTTTCTGGGGTTATTGAGTAGGTCAATTGGTATAACAAAGCTTATTAAGAAAATGTTTTGCATCCCATTTGGGTGAGTGGCCTCTGGGGTCTTCAGAGCTAGCACATGGCCATCGAAGTGGTGTCAGTCGGTCCCAACCCACCTGGCGCGGAGGAGAATGAGGAACATGAAAGACAAGAGTGGGCGCAAGAGACAGAAAGGGCTATGTGAGCCAGAGACACCATCAGCCCGAGATCCGAGGAACTAGGTGGTGCCTGGCTCCCACCAAGGACTCTGCTGACAGGGGGCACCAGGAAACTAAAGCAGGTCCTAAAGTCAACTCTTAGGCAAAGATGAGACTGGATGTCATGGATTGAATTGTGTCTCCCACCCCCTAAAATGAGAGTAGCAATTTGGCCGTGCCATGATCCCCAGTGTTGTATGATTCCAAATACTGTAAGTCCTGCCTCTTGATGTTAATGAGGGAGGATGGGTGGCAGTTGAACTGGTGAGGCAGAACTTTTTAAGACTAGTGTGTCGTGAGGCAATCTCGTGAGATATAAAAAAAAGAAGCGAGCAGAGATACAGGAGACCTCTCACCACCCGGAGAGGAGCCCCAGGAGCAGGGTGAGTCCTTTGGACTTGGCGTCCCTGTGCCTGAAAAACCCTTACTCCTGGGGGTAAGTTGACAAGGACCTGCCTCCAGAGCCAACAGAGAGAGAACCTTCCCCTGGAGCTGATGACTTGAAGTTGGATTCTTGGCCTACTTTACTGTGAGGAAATAAATCTCTTTGTTAAAGCCACCTGTTTGTGGTATTTCTGTTGTCCTAGCTGCACTAGGTGACTGAGACACCAAATGATACTTGTGAAGAGAGTGATTCCTTATTCAGGTAGATGTCCGAGTGTGGACGGTCAGCTCCTGTGCAGAGCCAAGAGAAGGCAGAAGGTGACTGGAGCTGGCTGGATGGACACGGGACGCATTTCGGAGGGGAGGAGGGGGCTGTCTCACGATAGGGTGGTACCAGGGCCTCATAGCAGTGTATATAAACCTCTGTACGAGAAACTGAGGAGCTGTGAACTTGCACCAAAGCACAATTAAAAAAAATTATTTTCTGTTACCTGCCATGGGAAAGTTTGAAGAGGGTGGTTGCTTTTCTCTGGTGTCAGGAGGCACTCAGAAGTCAGGATTCCACATGTACACTTGTCTTCATTTGTGATGACAAAATGAGAAAGAAAACCAATGCTGTGCAGTCAGATGTTGGGTTCCACTCACGTTGCTACCTACTGAAGTCTCATCCCTCAGTGCCAATTATTTTGTCCTAATTCTGCAGGGGTTATCGAGCAGGTCAATTGGTATAACAAAGCTTATTAAGAAAATGTTTTGCATCCCATTTGGGTGAGTGGCCTCTGGGGTCTTCAAAGCTAGGTGGAGTGGAATTAAGGTGGAGTGGAATTACCTGCAGTAGGTTCCTGAGTTAGTTACCATAGGAACTTACAGATTAACTCAGAAAATACCATTTGGGCAAGCCTCGTGGTAACAGTAACACTTTTTTTTTGGCACAGCCATTGAACTAGAGCTCTGGTGACCCAGTGGTTAAGAGCTTGTCTGCTAACTGAAAGGTCAGCAGTTCAAATCCACCAGCTGCTGCTTGGGGTGGTTCTGCTCTGCCCTACAGGGTTGTTGTGAGTCGGAATCATCAGGTTTGGAGGCAAGGCTTACAGGCTGAATTAAAGCTTATAAGGTGAAGACGTGGCCTTTGACCTTGGACTGCAGAAGTGTGGGACGGGAAGAACAGGACCACACGCTGCCATCCGAGAACTTACCGCTGGGAACACATGACTTGCCGTCCACACCAAGTTTATAACCCTCTGCACAGCTGCACGTGTAGGACCCCTGTCCCGGATGGCAGAAATGTTGGCATCCATCAGTCCTCTCTGGATGACATTCGTTTTTAGCTGAGAAGGAAAACAGTGGTTACAAAGATGCCGATAGGGAAAAAGAACTGCTTTCGTAATCTTGCACATTTGGGGTTCTGGTTTTCCGGTCCAAGTGTCCCAATTCTTTTCAGATTTTAGTTTTTCATTTTACACTTCATTATGTTTCAAGAATCCATGTGGAGAGATCAAAGCTTCGGTGAGTGACAACCGGCTTCTATATCTCTAGAAAACTGAACTTGGTCTAAGACGTATTTCCTGCCTTCCGTCTACCACCAGTGTTTTCCCAAAAGCCAAACATTCGTTATTCTTGCTCTGACACAGCAATCACGGAACTGGAAGTAGCTCGGGGGAATTGTTTTGTAAGCCTGTTGACTGTATTTGGTGGTAATGGTTGGCTAAACGTGTCTTTTGAGATGGGAATTTCTGGCCTTCAGTTAGATACTGAGCCAGTGCTTTGTGACCAGGGCCATCAAGGTCCCAACGCTAGGTGACAACACTGGGAGACAACTGTGAGGGTGCTTCAAATCGTCCGTGAAAAGAAAAGAGACTCTTAGAGGTCACAGTGGTGCACAGCACCCTGTCCACGGTCAGGGCCTGTGTCCTGGTAATTGGCACTCACTCTCTCAAGCTTTGGCCTGGTTTCCTAGGAAGTGGAAAGCCAGAGGCAGTGAGTGTGGAGAAAACATCTACGGCAGTGGGAAATGACAGCTGGCCAGAAGTGAAAGCGTGAAGCTGAGAAGCTACACAAACCTACTGCAATAAGGCACCACCCCTCGGGGGCTCCTCAGAGTCACGGAAGAGTTAAGTGGTCTAACCGCCTTCCTCTGACGAAGTTTGCAGCCTCTTTGGAAAGCTTCCTGTGGGTGGTCACCTTGAAGTTTGAGGTTTAAGTGACTAAGCCTAAATGAGGAATTATAAACTTGCAAATTCCTTGAAGTCAAGAGAGAATCTCATCCTTGAATGTGTGCTCACACACCCGCGAGAGGATTCAGAAACCATCCATCAGCTCGGTGAAGGCTGAACAGTGAGGACCACTCTCTAGAGTTTGATGCATGAAAACTTAATGACAAAACATTTTTTGGAGTGTTATTTTCCACAGCCAAATCATCTTTTAACCATTAAGTTGAAAACCCACTGCCGTCAAGTCGAGTCCGATGCCCAGCGACCCTAGAGGTCAGAGCAGAAGTGCCCCATAGAGTTTCCAAGGAGCACCTAGTGGATCTGAACTGCCAACCTTTTGGTTAGCAGATGTAGTACTTAACCCCCTACACCACCAGGGAAAAAATTGAGATATAAATAACATCAGGCAGAAAAAGTTCTATTTTGTTTCTCTTTGGTCACAGGTATTTGGGACAAAGAGTAGAGGAAAAGTTTTACAAAATTAGCCACAACATAAGCTCATAAATTCATAGACTACAGTGTGAAAGCATATATGTTTTCCTCCTGCTAAAAATACTGCACAATCCATTGTGAATATCCTTCCATTTCTATAAATACGGATCCAGTTAGGAAGCAAAAGTCACCTGAGGTTGTACTGACCACTCTCCGAGCCGTTTTGAGGGGTGAGGGAATTCTAAAACTTACAAATCGTCTCTCCAAATGCTGTATCCTTCCAGATTATGATCAACTGTGTTCTAGGAACTCATGTGAATAAATTCTGAGTCAGGTGGGGTGGGTTTGGGAGGAGGGGGATAACACTGTGGAGTCAGTGTGGGGTGGGGGCGGGGGCAAGGGGGCATGAAAGGGCGGCTCCTGAACTGTGGCTGTCCCACGGGAGCAGTTGTGTCAGTGAAGACTCTTAGGAGCAAGAGGCTTTCCCCTGGGGTCAAGTCAAACAGCTCAGACTGCCCTGAGCCAGCAAGAAATAGTCCCGACTCTAGGAGGAGGCCCTGATGGAAGGGGACACGAGGCCTCTGAACCCTGAAAAGCTGTGTCTGCTGCAGGTCTGGGGCAGCAGCCGGCACATGGCCTCACCGTAGGCGCAGTTCGGGCCCTCGTAGCCTTGGGAGCAGTTGCAGACGTAACTGCGAATGTTGTCTATGCACGACCCGTTGTTCAGGCAGGGTTGAGAGACGCACTGGGTGCCACCTATGGGAACAGCAACAGTGGGGAGAGGAAGAGTGGTTACTCACCCTCTCGGTGACTTCACCTCTGCCAGCCAGCAGACCCTGATCCCGCCCCTGGCCCCTCAGGCCATGCCCTGTAGTTGCAGGGCTCCCGGTCGCTGAGACGTCACGCACACGGGTCACTGGGACACAACTGGTGGCTGCCAAGATGCTCTTGGCTCTGGCCGGACATCTGAATGTCCACAGGCAGGAGCCCTCGGTGTCCTCCCTCTGCCGATCCTCTTCCTGCAAGGCCCGTTTCTTCACCCGTCCGTCCTTTCTCCAGCCCTGCTTTCTTCTCTGTGTAACTAACACAAGACTGCTTCATGATTACTTAAATGATTGTGTTACTGATTTCCCAGCAGAGGTTTGCTTTGCTTCACTTCCCCGCAGACACCCCTGCGTCTCCGCTCTCTGTCACCATGCTCTGCCTATTAGTTTCTGTCCAGTGGATTCCGGCTTATGGTGACTGGTGTGTAGAGCAGAACTGCTCAGTTGGGTCTTCAAGGCCTTTCAGAGACAGATTGCCAGACCTGTCTCCCAAGAACCCCATGTGCGGTTTTGAAGCACCCACTGCTTGTCTGGCAGTTGGGTGTGATGGCACTTGGGAGCTGACGGTTCTCGGGCACTGTGCCCAGGTCTCCGTACCACGTTCTACCATCCACTAAAAGCTCCCTCCACAGGAATGCTCAAGCGTTCCAAAGTAATACAGACTTTGGTTACTGCTTTTCAAAATTAAAGAAAGAAAAGAAAAATTAACCGCCTCTTCAAAATAAATCTTACCAGAAATTCCAAGAGGCAATGCCGATGAAAGGCATTGCTTTGGTTGAGGGGAAGCTTTCTTACTCCCCTGCGGCCGCCTAGCCTCAACCCTAAAGCACCCCAGAAGCTGCAGGAGGCCTGCCCTACAGCAGTCTCCAAAGCTCTGGGAACTTCTGAAATTCTGGGAGCGTATTTTGAAAACCATTGCCTTAGACAACTTGTCAGGATATACTTGAGGCACCCCTAAAAAAGTGAGAGCTTTCTGATTCCTTCCTCATGAAGAAATAATTCCAGGGACCTCTGGGTTACGTCTGCAGTTCCAGCAGCTACCAAAGTTTGAAATTCACTGGCCTAAAGCTATGTGGGTTCTTAAGCTGAGTCTGTTACCTCGTCTCAAGGAAAACAAATCAGAAATAACACTCGAAAGAGAAACAAATGAAAAGCACTTACCCTTATACCGTTTCCAAAATTCTTCCTGTAAAATGAAAACATACAAATATTACAAACGGGACACTTGTTTTTCTGTAGTTACTCCTCAAGATGGACTTCAAAACAAGAAAATGTTGATCTTATCCACCTAATAGAAAGTATTGATCTAACCAAAGAATGCACAGTTCTTGATTCACACTGAAGGCGTCTTTCATATAACCTATTTAAAGGGGGTGGAAACAGCCTGTGACAGTGGACACAAGCACCATTACCACATCCTCATCAATGTCACCTTTTGCTCCTGCAGGGGAATGGCAAATCTTCAAGGCCGCTGGCTGGATTTTTCATGGTTTCCTTGTGAGTCTGCCATAAGCCCAAGAGAAATGAACAGGTTTTCATTTTGTTGGTTTGTTCTCGGGTCCCTGCCTTTAGGCATTCTGAAGGCAACTGGGATTTGCATTTTCATCTGTGATGCCCCTGAGTGTTCTCTACGGAGCCCAGCAAGAGCTGTGTTCTCACTGTGACCCAGTGCTGGGACAGAAACTCCCTTTCGTAGCCTCCCAGATCCTCAGAAGCGAAACCAGTCTTCTGCCTTGTGCTCCCCTTTTGCAAGCTGAGGACCACGCTGCGGAAGCCTCTATGCAGGGGGCCCAGCAAGTGGGTCCCCAATACTCCTTTAGCAGGAGCCCCTGACTCCACAGCCACCTTTCTCTGTTTACTGGCCAGACCAGGCCGAGTGCCACGCTGAGCACAAGAAGGAATGGGGCCTCCTCACCATCATTTCATCCCAGGGCCTTCTGTGGTGAGTCCTCCTACACTGACAAGAATCAGGCACCAGAAATCTGAGCTCTTTGCTGCTTGTCAGGATGTAGGTAGAGTATTCTAGAATCAAATTCTGGACTGTATATCTGCCTAAGCTACACCTAAAGGGCTGAGCAGCCTGGGAACATTCCTGCTTCACCAACTGAGGCTCCCTGGGACTCTGGGTGGAGTGGGGAACCGGCCATGCCCCTCCCACCCCATGACCCAGGGCAGGGGCTGAGGTGGGAAGCTTGGGGCACTCCCTCACCCTGGAAGGAACAGAAGGAATTCCAGAGGTCACCAGGCACACTTCTGACCCAGACGTTCAGGGAAACTGCACTCGAAAACTGGAAAAACATTTATGCTCTGATGAAAATTTCTTACTCATTTTTTGTAAGGAATATTTAAATAAAGAAAAATACAAAGAAAATAAGAACTACTCATAATTCTATCAACTAGGTACTTTTGAAGATCTATCCTGAAACACAACACTGTCAGCAACAGAATAATATCCATGCACCTACAAGTATGATCACTTAATAAGACTATTATTAAAATTTACACACCAACCACTAATGTCAAATATAAAGAAATGGAAGACTTTTACCAACTTCTGCAGTCAAATTCGCTGAGTATATACTCAAGATGCATTGATAATTACTGTAGATTAAAATGTGAAAGTTGGAAACAAAGAAGAAAGATCAGTACTGAGAAAATATGACTTGGTGATAGGAAGAATGTCAGAGACTGAATGATAGAAGTCTGCAAGACTAATGATTTAGTCACCGGAAATGTCTTTCATCAACAACACAAATGGTTACGATACACATGGACCTTACCAAGTGGATTACATAGGGATCACATCAACTACATCTACAGAAAAAGACAGTGGAGAAGTTCATTATCATCAGCCAGAGCAAGACCAGGAGCCTACGACAGTACAGATTACTAACTGCTCATATGCAAGTTCAAGCTGATGCTGAGATAAACTAAAACAAGTCCACAGAACCAAAGTACAACCTTGAATATACCCCTTCTGAACTTAGAGACTGTCTCAAGTATAGCTTTAAGGCACAGAGCACTAATGACTGGAGATCAGAAGAGTTGTAGGATGACGTCAAAAACATAATACAGGAAGAAAGCAACAGGTAATTGAAAAAACAGGGTGGAAAAAAAAAGACCAAAATGGATGTCAGTGGAGACTCTGAAACTTGCTCTTAAAAGTAGAGTAGCTAAAGTGAAAGGAAGAATTTTTTTTTTATTATTATGATTGAATGAAAATGTACCTTGGAGGAAGAAATTATGAAGTAAAAGAGATGAACAAAAGATATCTAAGGGCAGCTCTAGAAGACCAAGTATTATAATAACACGTGCAAAAACACCTGGAGTTAGAAAATCAAGCAGAAGAAGATACGCTTTCAGCTCTTCTCGAGTTGAAAGAACTGAAAACCGAAAAGGTCAGTAGTTCGAATCTACCAGCTATTCCTCGGAAACCCTAGGGGGCAGTTCTACTCTGTCTTGTAGAGTCATTGTGAGTCTGTTGTTCTTATTAGTCTGTTCTGGGATGTTCTTTTTTGTGAGTTGATTTTTCACCTTTTTCAGAGCTGGTTTTGTGGTTGTTGAGACTCCTGTGTTACATTTCTTGAAATGATATGATACATCTTTGTTGTGCTTAACAGCTGCCCCTATGATCCCCCTTAATAAACTATATATAAACCCAATTTGTCATCTTCCTCTCCATCTGGAAGGACTATAACAACTGTAGTACATCCCTCTTTTTAATATGATGACACCATAGTTTTCATGATGATCACTGGATTGCTTCTTTCCTTATCAAAGCTGTGATTGGCTTTGGAGCTTTCCCTAACTGACTAGAGTTTTGAGTAGTAAAGTCATTCTAAAATATAAAGTTAGTGGTTTTGTTCTTCTAAGCCAGAGCCAAGAACTTCTTTCAATATTTCTTGTAGTTTGGGTTTGGTTTTTACAAAGTCTCTGAGTTTCTGTTTATCTGGGAATGTCTTAATTTCATTTTCATATTTGAAAAATAGTTTTGCAGGATATATAATTCTTGGTTGGAAGTTCTTCTCCTTCAAGACTTTGAATGTGTCATGCCACTGTCTCCGTGCCAGCATGGCTTCTGCTGAGAAATCTGAAGACAGCCTACAGGGTTTCCCTCTGAATGTTAGCTTTGCTTTGAGTCTTGCTGTCTTTAAGACTTGCTGCTTATGTTTCATTTTGTTGAGCTTGATTATAATATGTCTTGGAGTCTTTCTTTTGAGATCTATATTGGGTGGCGTACGATATGCATCTGAGATGTCTATATTCTCTTCCTTCATGATTTCTGGGAAGTTTTCTGTCAGCAGCTCAGCAACGATACTCTCTGTGTTCTCAGATGTCTCACCCTGTTCAGAGACTCCAACTAATCGAAGGTTGTTCCTCTTAATAGAGTCCCACATGCTTCTTAATGTTTCTTCAATTTTCTTGTTTCTTTTTTCTGATTTCTGCTCATAGATGCTGGCCTCAGTAGCTCTGGTTCCAAGTCAGAAATTCTTTTTTCTATTTGTTCCATTCTGTTTTCTTGGCTTTGCATTAAAGTTTCTATGTCTTTGATTTTGTTCTTGATCTGTTGGATTTCAGAGTACTGGTGTTCCATCAGATCGAACATCTTACTTAATTTTTCATTTTGTTCTCCTGCATTTTGTATAAGGTCTAGAAGGGCTCTGTATTTAATCATTTTGTATTCACTTTCTGATGCTTTCATAAAAGTTTCTTCATCTGGAAAACTCCTTGGTTGCTTTGTTTGGGAGCCTTCTGAAGCCATGGCTGATTTCTTGTATGCCACAAGTGTCTGTTGCTTTTTGGGACCCATGTGAGTATGTAGAGGCTGGAAGAGGTACTGTGAGGATGGACTGCAGATGTTTCTCTAGGCTGTCTTAAAATGTAAAGCAAAAGATATCTGACCACTTCACAAGTCAGTTAGGTTTTCAGGTGTAGAGGTCTCTCTTCTCAACTGGCAAAGTAAGCGCCACTATATCCAACCCCAGATGATACAAACTAGTTCAAAATACAGCAATGCTACTGCCCTGTTGACTTCTGCGGACAGGGCCTAGCCTTAGATGACACTGCGTAGAGTACTGCTTTTCTGATAGAAAAGCGCTCTCCTGTGGGCAGCTCTGGCTCCCAAGCTAAGAATTAGGTCCAGCTGCGGCCACCGTATCCAAGATGGCACCCTCCGTACAGGCAGCAGACAGAAGGGCTAAAGGTGCCGAGAGGTAGTGATTCCTCTGATTCTGTTGCAGGACCCCCAAAGCAGGTGGCACTGGGTAAATTACTGCTTTTCTGTCGGAGAAGCGCTGTCCTGTTTGCAGGCGCTGGCTCCCAGGCTAAGACTGAGGTCCTGCTAGAATCTCCGTATCCAACATGGCGTCCGGCACCCTGACTGCGAAACTCCGTACAAATGCCGCTGAGGCAGATATAAAACGATAGGCTCAAAGTGGCTGGATTAACAGAGTCCCTAGCCTGGCTCTCAAAATATGGGAATTTCGCCTGCCGGTCCCCCCAGCAGCGTGTCTGAGTCCAGCCGCCAGGCAAGACCCAGCTCCGCTCGCCAGCCGAGACAGAGGAAAAAAAAGTCAAAGTGGTGCGTTTCCCTTCTGTCTGTGAGAGCCGGGGCTAGCCAAGTGCGGGAGTCAGCGTAGGAGAGGAGGGTTTTTGCTCAGTGGTATGAAGTCCAAAGTAACAGCTCTGTGTCGTGTCCTGGGGCTGATTAGGTGACCAGAAGGCTCCGTTTGATTATCAACTCAGGCCTTGGTTTCCAGAGGGATATGAGGAGACGTGGGCTCAGTCCTGACTCCGCCTCCCTCATTGTGAGTCTGAATCAACTTGACAGCAGTGGGTTCTTTGGGTTTTCAGCTGTAACACTAAAGTATTCTTTGGCAAAATGTTGAACAATGCAGCAAACATCCAAAGAAGACAAGAGGAAACATCTTACATCCTACTTTGGTGAGGAGCATCTGGGGTCTTAGAAGCTTTCAGTCAACCACTAAGACACAGCTACTGGTCTCTTTCCATCCAGAGCAAAGGAGAGAGAGGAAAACCAAAAACTCAAGGAAACAGTTTGGACTAAAGGACCATAGAAGCCACAACCTCCACCAGCCTAAGACCAGAGGAGCTAGACGGTACCTGGCTACCACTATTAACTGCTCTGATTGGGATCACAATAGAAGCTCCTGGTTAGAGTCAGGGAAACAAAAACTAGAACAAAATTTGACTTCATAAAAAAAGACAAGATTTAAGGGTCTGAGAGAAACTGGAGAAACCCGAGACTATGGCCCTTGGACCTCCTTCAAACTTGGAATGAAAGCCATTCCCAGGGAATGCCTTTCAGCTAAATAACAGACAGTCCTATAAGTAAATGGTGACACCTATAAAGAAAGTGCTTCTCAGAGCAATCCCCTACATGAGACCAAAAGGACAACATCTGCCCACGAGCAAAGATCAGAAGACAGGAAGGGCAGGAAACCAGACAAATGAAATCAGAAATTCAGGGTGGTCATGCACAGAGCACTACACAGTCCAGGGGCTGTGATGAATGTCATGGAAAAATCTGTACGTAAACTATTGAAGGGGAAACAAATTTTCTCTGCAAACCACCTTAAAGCACAGTGAAACACAAAAGAATATGGCAATGAGGGAAGGAATACACGGAGTCACAAAAGAATCAATCTTCAGTCATTTCAGAAGGTAGTATATGATCAACAAACAGTGATACTGAAGAAAGAAGTCCAAGATGAACTGAAGGCACTGGTTAAAAAACAAAAAACAAGGCTCCGGGAATTGATGGAATACCAATGGAGATGTTTCAGCAAATGGATGCAGGAAGTGTTCCCTGGTCTATGCGAAGAAGTTTGGAAGACAGCTACCTGGCCAACCGACTGGAAGATATCCATATTGCTGCCCATTCTAAGGAAAGATGATCCAATATATTGTGCAAATTATCAAACAGTATCATTAATATTACATGCAAGTAAATGTTACTGAAGATAACTCAAAACAGGTGGCAACAGGGCATCAGCAGGGAACTGCCAGATATTCAGGCCCGGCTCAGAAGAAGATTTGGAACAAGAGGTATCATTGCGGACAGCAGATGGATCTTGGCTCAAAACAACAGAGAATACCAGAATGTCACAGGACTGAGCAGTTTCATTCTGTTATAAATAGGATGGCTCCACAGCCCCTAAAGACAGCATGTACATGGCATTTTAATCATTTGCAGGTGTCTGATTCGGGGAAGGGAAGTAGTCTGTGACAATGGATGGTCACTGTTTACTTCCCGAGGGGAACAGCCCTTTGTCCCAGTAGAGTAGAAAGTGGTGTTGACATCACAGTCTTTATTTTAAGCACGACTCTATTGTGGAAAAACTAGTGGTAAAATAAGATGAAACCACAAGGGAAGTGCAGTCTGCGAGCTTCCAGGGCTGCTGGAGGACACTTCAGCTGCGATGACAATATGGGGCAGAGCATCGTTATCAGTAGAACAGGACTGTGGGACTAGCAGATTTCCTCCTGTATGCCTTTAAAAATGAGCCCATGTGGGCCTGCCCCCTCTGGGGACCAGATAGAGACCACGTACAGGTGGGCACCCAGACTGCTCGTCCAGCTCAGCATCACTTCATGCCAAAGAGCGGGATGAGACGGTCTGGAAAGAAGAACTAGGATCACAACTGGCTGAGAACTTGACACACCTTTCTTTTTATTGTGATTAAGTGAAAGTATATAGTCCAAATTACTTTCACTTGCCCACCTGTCTTCAACTCCTTCTGCTCTTCTTGCCCAGTGACAACACACTCCTTTTCATTCTGTACTTATCATATCCTCTTAACAAGCTCCTGTCCCCTCCTCTCTACCCTCCTCTCTCCTGCCTAGAAAGAGACCAGTAAGACAGCATCCTGTAAATACTAGAACCATAAAGTACACAGACCATATGGTCACATTTTGTCCCTGAGTCCAGTCCATTATTGTCTGAAGAGTTGATCTCTGGTCAAGTGCAGCAGCAGGTCTTGGGGCCATGCTCACAGGTGGTGGCCAGGCACCATCTGGTTCTTCTGGTCATATGTTGATACAGTCTCCCATTCACATGGGTCTTTCTGTCTCCTGAACTCTTTTTTTCTTTGTGTTTGTTGTTTTTGTTGGTCATCTGTTCCAGATGAGTTGGGACAATTTGGTGTACTTCAGATGGCAGCTTGCTAGCTTTGAAGATCCGTCACTCATCAACATGGGGCGCAGAAGACTCTCTTAGCAATAAGCTAGCTATGCCAGTTGGCCTCTATGTGCCCTGAGAGTATGGTCCCTGGACCCCTGCCCCTGCTACTCTATCCTTGCAATATTTGGTTGAGATCAGAAGAGCTTTAAGTTCATGTGAAGTCCAGTTCAATTGATATACTTTCTACTATGTGCTGTCACTGCTGTCATGTAACTACATTTGTATCAACTGTCTAATCTATTACCAATCCTCTCCCTCCATCCCTCTCCACCCTTGTAGTCATCCAAGAGTCTTTTCTTCTGTATGTAAGTTTATTTTTAAAAAGTCCTTATAGCAGGGGTCTCGTAGGATATTTGTCCTTTTGCTGCTGACTGATTTCACTCAGCATGATGTCTCCTAGTTTAAACCAGGGTATGAGATGTTTCCTAAAATCAGCATTTTTTTTTTATCATTGCATAGTGTTTCATTGGGTGTATGTACCATAGTTTATTCCTCTGTTGATGGGCATCTGGGCTGATTCCATCATTTTGCTGTTGTGGACTGTGCTGCGATAAACATTTGTGTGCATGTGTCTGTTCACGTGACAGCCTTTGTTTCTGTAGGATGAATTCCAAGCAGTGGGATTACTGGATCAAATGGAATACCTATCTCCAGCTTTTTAAGGAAGAACCGATTGCTTCACAAAGAGATTGTGCCATTTTGCAATCCACCAGCACTGTAGAAGAGTTCCAATCTCTCCAGTCTCTCCAACATTTGTTGTTAGATGTTTTTTGGATTATGGCCAACCTTGTTGGGGTCAGATGGCATCTTGTTGTAGTTTTGATTTGGATTTCTCTGACAGCTATTAATCGTGAGCATTTTCTCTTGTGTCTGTTGGCTGCCTGGATGTCCTCTCCAGTGAAGTGTCTGCCCGTCTCTTTTGAACAGTGCTTAACTGGGTTAGTTACCTTTTTCTTGTTGACATTTTTCAGTACCTTGTAGATTATAGAGATCAGATGTCGGTCCAACACAGTTGCCAAATATTTTTTCCCATTCTGTATGTAGTCTTCTAACTCTTTCGATAAAGTCTTTGGATGAGCAAAAGTGTTTGATTCTTAGTAGTTCCCATTTATATATTTTCACTTCTGCTGATTGTGCTTTGTCAGTTTTTGAAGTCTGTCTAAGCTGTGTATTAGAACTTCCATTGTTGATCCTTTTTTTCCTTGCATGATCTTTATCATTTTAGGGTTGATATTTAGCTGACACCTTTTTCTGATTCCCTTGAACTACCCCAGGCTGGAACAGCCACAAGACAACAGCGGACCACGTGCTCTGAGGAGATGTCTGCAATCCAGAGCTGGGCTCCCACTGGAAAAGCTCTTTACGAGAATAACACCCATCGGCTTTGAGTTGATTCTGACTCCCGGTGACCCCGTGTGTGATGGAGGGGAAATGCTCTCAGGGTTTTATTGACTGTAATCTTCATGAAAGCAGATTGCCAGACCTTCTGTGGTATCACCAGGCAAGGTCAAACTGCCAACCTTTTTAGGGGCCTTAGAGTGAAATTAAGCTAATGTCAACTTTCCATCCCGCCCTCACTGTGGATTCCGCTTTCCTAACTGTCCAGGAAACCAGAACAGATGATTCAGGGTTCAGGCTCAGCTGTCACGGGCTCAGCCCTATCAATTTTCCAGCAGCCCTGAGGCAATGGGCCAGGAGGTGGACCAGAAGGCAGATACCACAAAGATCCCAAAATAAAATTTATGGAAACCAAAACCTGTTGTTGAGTTGCTTCTGACTCATAATGACCCTATAGGACAGAGTAGAATGTTTCCAAGGAGCAGCTGGTGGATTCGAACTGCCAACGTTTTGGTTAACGACTGAGCTCTTTACCACTATTCCACCAGGGCTCTTGAAAACAAAAAGAGAATAAAATTTAATTTATAAAATTTCTAAAAATTACTTGCCATACTCCCCTGACCTCCAGATTATCATATGCAAATGTGCAAAATTTTCTCCAGGGAAGTCAGAACTGGTTTTATCTTTTTCATTAGTGGGGCAACCTTTGGGACACTGGCTTATTGCTGAATGTATTAAGTCAGACATTCATTTGTGGCTACAGAGACAGTGATTAAAATGTACACACACACACACACAAGATTATCCCATCTAAGTTTTCAATCTACAAAAATATGTGAAGTGTACATAAAAAATTCACATTGATTTCAGTCATTAAACAATGACCAGACTCCTCATAGTATTCCATCACCTGTCTGCCAGTGTGTTGCTATGATTTGGGAAACTAACCCACCGGTATTTTGAACACAGGTGGGAGCATCCATCAGGGAATGGTAAGCTGATTGATGCGTGTGGTACAGAAGTCTAGTTAATGTGCTTGATTTGCTTAATATGGAGAAACAGTTTAAGAATACAAGACTGAGTGAGTGTCCTAGGCACACCACTTAGTAAATATGTGGATAAATGGTTCAAGTTATGTACGTCTTGGTTTCCTTCTTAGTAAAATGAGGATGATGTCGTCCCCATAGAGTAAGTAAATGGGTTAATTAAGCCTAGTCTCTTTAGGATATTGTACTCTCTGAGGCAGCAGGAGTCTAAACAATTAGAAAAGTACATGCGTTCATGCAGGTGGGGAGTACATACAGTTGTTACGTCATTTTCAAATACTTCTCTTGCTTCTTCATAAGCACAGATTTCTTCGTAACATTCTTTTTCCAAGTTTCCCTCAAAAATTTCTTCCAAAAGATAGGAGCCAGCACGCTTCCATCTTACCAGGACTTCATTTGCTTTTGAGGCCGACAGAAATACTGTAGAGCCAGATAAGAATGTAGATTGGATCAGTATCAATGAACTTACTCCGCTACTGAGATACTGCTTTCCAAATGAATCTGGGAAAAGGTGAAGAGCCCTAGCTGCCTTGTTTCTGTTTATGGCCCATTTTTCCTGAACCCGTCAGACCCTAAACTCCATGGGACAGGGCCATGACTTGCTTACCACTGTATGGTCAACTCTGGTGACTGACACATGGCAAGTTTGCAATTCATTTTTGTTGGATGACTGAGCAACCCTTACAAATTAATGCAGTGGCCAGCCAGCCAAGTGCCGTCATGTCGGAGTAGATACAATAATGTTTTATGAATTAAGAATTTGAGGATCGGAGAGTATCTAGCTATGTACTGCTGCCGTAATGAAAAAGACCACAAGCGGCTGGTGTGGACAACTGGAAATTTATTTCTCACTGTTGTGCCCTGTTGAGTGGATCCCAATTCAGAACTACTCTGTGTGTTACAGAATGGAGGTGCTCCATTGGGTCTCCCGAGCTGTAACTTTACAGGGACAGATCAGTAGGTCTTTTCTGTTGTGGAAGGTTGGAACTGCCACAGGAGCCTAGCACTTAACCATTTCATCAATGAATTGGAATTATCTTGATGGCAACAGGTTTTTGTTTGTGTTTCTTTGTAACTATTGTGCTAGCTGGGCTTCTTGTCAGAGAATGCCCATAAACTCCTTGCCACTGAGTTGATTCCGACTCATAGTGACCCTAGGGGACATAGCAGAACGGCCCCATAGTGTTTCCATGGAGTGACTGCTGGATTCAAACTGCTGACTTTCTGGTTAGCAGCTGAACTCTTAACCATTACACCACCAGGATTTCCTCCCTGAAAAACCCTATGGGCAGTTCTGCTCTATAACACACACAAGACACCATGAGGAATAGACTCCAAGGTGATAGCTTTGGGCGAGTCCTCGGTTTCATCGTTTGTGTCTTGTGCCCTGTGCACACCCCAAAACACAAGCTCAAGGCTGTCAGGATCTGGAAGAAACTCTAAAGGAGAAGGCTGCCGTGATACTCTCTTCTTTTTTAAAAAAATCTGGTTTCTGTTGATGTCTCACCTTTGCGCCATCCCAGCGATGCATTTATTGAAAATGATCTAAAAATATTTAATCCACTTTGTTTTCATTCAGGGGACTCTTCCAGCTACACCAGCCACAGTACTTCCCAAAGTGAAACCCCACAAACCCCTGTTTTATTTAAGACACCATTCTTTTATATCTTGGTTCCTTAGAACCAAACGGAGCCCTGATGGTAGAAACGGCCCCGCACTAACCTAAAGCGGCTGGTTTGAACCCAGCCAGCCTCTCCACAGGGGAGAGACCTGGTGACCCTTTTCCCCAAAGATTACAGCCTCAGAAACTCCGCGGAGCAGGTCTGTGCTGTCACCTGGGGGCGCCATGAGTCAGGATTGACTCACGTTGTTCACAGTAGCAGTCCTAATTGTTACAAGATGTTTACGGTCTGATGCTTTTTTCCTAAAGGTTTCAACCCGAAAAGTGATGTGATCAGCTTCATTCTGAAAAAGCCTTCTAGTGACAATGCAGACATTAGATTATCCGGAGATAACAGCCGAGAC
Source organism: Heterohyrax brucei (assembly GCA_028571685.1). Taxonomy (NCBI): domain Eukaryota; kingdom Metazoa; phylum Chordata; class Mammalia; order Hyracoidea; family Procaviidae; genus Heterohyrax; species Heterohyrax brucei. The sequence goes on from CM053163.1 coordinate 304,256, forward strand.
GGAAAGCCCGGTTAGGAGACTGACTACCCGGGACAGCACTGTCGAAAACGCACTGTGTGCCTCGTATCTAGTTTTGGATTTTCAATAGTCACATTCAAAAACATAAAAAGAAAAATACAGTAAAATTAATTTCTACAGTATATTTATCAACCCAATAGGTGCAAAATATTGTAACTTCAACATACTATCAATATTGGAAAATGCTGAGTGACGTGTTCTTATTTTTGTACTAAGTCATTGAAATCTAGCGTGTATCTTAAACTTACAGATACCTCACTTTGGGCTGGCCACATTCCAGGGGCGCAGGAGCCACGTGTGGCCAGTGACCGCCACACTGGACAGCTCCGCGCAGGAGACGGTGGGGCGAGCGGGACCCCGGGGCTAGCCGCTCGGAGGGAAAGGCTGAACCAACGCCGCTCCCAACCTCCACGACCGATTGGAGGCACGGTGGGAAAGCGAGGCGTCTGATTGGATAGAGGGTGGCAAAGGGAGGCCAGTGATTGGGTGGAATGTGGGAAAGGGCGGTGCCTAATTGGATGGCGGGAGGAAAGGGAGGTGTCTGATTGGATAGAGGGTAGGAAAGGGGTGATGCCTGATTGGATGGAAGGTGAGAAAGGGAGGTGCCTGATTGGATGGAAGGTAGGATAGGGCGGTGCCTGATCGGAAAGTGCCGGGCGGACAGCCCGCGGCGCCGTCCAGGAAGCCGGGGAAGGCTGCAGAGCGGGGCCGGGGGCCCAGGACGCGAGGGGACGCGGCGTCGGAGGAACGTAAGGGGGACCCTCGAGGTTTTCAAGGCCTACGGCCCCTGCTCAGTTTTAGACCTACCTCCATTTGCAATCCTTAATTATATGGTAAAATACGGGCTGTCAGAATTCAGAAGGTTCTGCAGAAGCCCTCATTTCCTCATCAAGAGAAAGTCACCGAAGTAGTCGTCGAACCGTTTTCACACCTTCACGTCCTCTGATTTTCCAAGTCGGTCACCATACATTACAAACGCTTTCCGGATTTTTTTTTTCCACTTTCTCTGTCTTTCTTGGCACCTTTTGCGTTACCTGGGTGTTGATGTGTAAAGCAGAGGGGAGCGCGGACCTGCTCGCCCGCAGTCTCCGTTTGGGGGAAGAGATTCGTCACTCGAGCTGCTCCGCGGGCCACCGTGGTCAGAGCTGTCCCCTGCTGTTGCTGACGGCCACAGTGGCTGCTGTGGTCTGAGTGGCCCTGCAATGGACGACCGTGAGGGGTGGCCGCGAGGAGGGCAGGTGGCCGGCAGCGGGTCACTCTAGAGCCTGCCTTCCCGGGCTGCTCCGGGCCAGTCCTGGGCAGGGCAGGGGCGAGAGAGCTAGGGGGTCTCTGCCTGTCGCGGAACAGGTGACAGGCTGTGGAGGGCACTGGTCCGTCTGTCTGGCAATGTCCCCGGAGCTGTGCTGGAGCCTGGGGCTGTCCCAAAGCCCCCCTTCCCTTCCCCTCTCCTTCCTGGGGTCTCAGCCCCCTACTGTCGCCAGCGGGCTCTCTGCCTCATCTCGCCCCTTCCTTCTTCCTCACAAGCATCTCCCCGTAAACCTCTGGCACGCCCAGTCCCATCTTGGTATTTGCCTTTTTTTCTTCTTTCTTCACCGTGTTTGTTACCACCAGTGACGCAGAGACAGAGAGAGCGCTCTTGGGGAGGGGGAGGGAGGCCCGATGGTTGGCCGGTGGGGCGCTCCTCTGGCTCCTGAGAAAGCGGCGTCCACTGAATCCACAGGTGGGTGGTCTCGTTTCGAGAGACCCCAAACAACCCCAGAACCCGTGGCTGTCGGTCAGTCCTGCCTCCCGCACCCGGATGTGTGTCAGCGCAGAACCGTGCTGCGCAGGACCAGGCCTCTGTTCCGGGGCGCCTCTGCAGGGACTTGGGCCTGAGCTTCCTGGTCAGCAGCTCAGCACGTTAACTGTGTGCCACCCAGGGACTCCATTCAGAAGGACAGACATAAGCCGGACACCTACCTGACTGTTCCGTCTGACGAAGGAAGACGATAAGGAAGAGACTCCGGAGCAGCAGCAGGCAGCCTGCCATTCTAATTCAGCAAGCCAGTCCCTTGCCGACCAGGGACACAGCGGGACTCTGTGGCGAAGGTCTGCAAACGTGGCCAGGCAAAGGCCAAAGTTCAGGGGAGACTGGCCAGCACACCTGCAGGGGCGCTTTCTGTCTGCTGGCAGCCTGTTTGTAACACGGGAAGGATGACTTCTGGAGGAAGAAGCCAACCCTCCAGTGTCACTGGCAACAAATTCGTAGCTGGAAGCTGAAAGACACGCAGGAAAACAAAACTGCTATTTGTGGGGAGGAGAAAATTTTAACATCATTAATTTTACTGGGGAAGTTAAGTATTCTAAACACACACTTTAGTCCTTTATTTTCCTGCTTAAGCCAAAGGAAGGCAAGAAAAAGTCAGAGAAATGGAAGTCAAGGCAGAGAGGGCCTTGGTAAGCTGTTTGGCGGGGAAAGGGAGGTATGCAGAACACTTGAGAGTGGAGACAAAATGACCACAGGCGATCCATTCCGAGGTCATTACAGAGATCTGAGTCATAGAATCAGGCAGAAGAAGATTCATTCGGGCACGCAGGTGTTTGTTTAACAGTTTGTGTGAGCTTCTGCTGAGTGCTGGCATTGTTCTGGGCATTGGGGTACAGCTGTGAACCAGACACAAAGTCACATGAGAGAGACTTAAGTTGTAGGGTGCGTAGAGGCTGGGGGTTTGCAGGAAGGAAGGAGAGGGAGGAAAGAAGAAAGACAAGGGCGTCTTAAAGCACACGAGAATAGATAGGGGATGTAGAGGAATGGGGTGCTGTTTTAGGCAACATGGTCACAGCAGACTTCCTTTTGGATCAGAAACCTGAATATAAAGAGAGCAACATTTCTCTGAGGGAGGAACTCGAGGCTTAGAGAGAACAGAGACTCTGAGGAGGAAGTGTATTTGCAGAGCTGCAAGGACAGTGTGACAGGTGGGGAGGCCATGAAAAGATGTGACATCAGAGAGAACCAGAAATTAAATCACTTAGAAAACCCTGGTGGCATAGTGGTCAAGTGCTGCATCTGCTAACCAAAAGGTTGGCAGTTCAAATCCACCAGGCACCCCTTGGGAACTCTATGGAGCAGTTCTGCTCTATTCAACAGGATCACTATGAATGGAAATCCACTCCTTGGGACTGGGTTTGGTTTTTTGGTTTAGTTAGACCGGGTTGGGCAAACTTATCTATAAAGGGCCAGAAAGCAAATAAAAGTCTTTTTGATTAGTCTTGACAAATAGTCATAAAAAGTTACACTATTCCACAATGCATAGAAGTTATTCAAATTTATTTTCAAAATAGTGTTCTGTTCACCAGACATTCTATGAAATTTACGATGTGTTTAATCATCCCACCAAGAGAACAATTTAACATTTAATCAAGAATTTCGAGACAGCTGGCTCTGTTGCCAATCAGACAATGCCTGTGCGTCGACAAAGTGCATGTTCAGTGGAAACGTCACCACCGGTCATCAGAGTATATGTGAGACTCCATCCCAATCAATTTCTCCCCAAGCACAAGAACTGCGCCTTTCATCTGCCGCTACTTGGCAGAGTTTGCATCTGGACTTGAAGCTTTACCCTTACAAAATTGTTTTGACTCAAGAACTGTAGTCCAACAACCACTGATTGAGCCATTGTTTGCTGACTGGGCTCTGGAGTAACTGGAAGTTGACCCTGCTTTGGGCTGAAAAATCATCTTCAGCGATGAGGCCCATGTTTGGATGAATGGTTTTGTTAACAAACCAAACAGTCACATTTGGAGTGATACGGAGACAATGTGTTGACTTTATCCCCCCACAGTTATCATTTGGGGTGGATTTTGGTCCAGTGGAATCACTGGCCCTTATTTTTTCCAAGATGAAAGAGGAGGGACTGTGACTGTCAATGGTGAAAGATAACGGACTATAACAACTGATTATTTTTGGCCCCATTTGGAAGGTATCAATCTCACAAATGTGTGGTTTCAACAAGACAGCTCTACATGCCACACTGCATGTGAAACAATCTACTTGAAGAAGTCCGAAGGCTTCTTCCTCTCGTGTGGTGCCGAGGCTAACTGGCTGCCGAGACCACGTGACTTAACGCCTTTAGATTCCTTTCATGGGGCTATGTTACATCTGAGGTTTATGCCGGTTAGCTGCAAACAGCTGTCGGTTTAAAGAACAACATCGCATGCGTCACTGGTGAAATTCAGCCCACTTTGTGTGAGACTGTCATTGAAAACTGGGCATCCCAGGTGTGCGTCACCAAACAAAGCTGCAGCAGTCCTTCTTTTCTACATGTAATGTCATCAGAATTGCTTCACAATAAGAAAACAATTAAAGCCGTATCATTTTCACAGCTTGTTTTATTCGAGTTCAGAGACAGGTACCCTCTCTGGAACACCCTTTACTTGTGGCTCTGCGGCCCAAACAGTCTCAGTTGGAAGATGCGGCCTTGCTGTGAGAGCTCAGAAGCAGCCACAGGAAGTGGGAAGGGAGAGGGTGTGCCGTTCTAATACAGCTGCTCACAAAAACGGGGGCTTTGGCCCCTGTGCTGTGGTTTGCTGACCCCTGATGTAGGCCCTTGAAGGCTGTAGTAAGAATTTTGTATTTTATTTTAAGTGTTGGGAAGCTATTGGAGGCTTTTGCACAGGATAAGATTTATAGTCTTTTTTTATTTTTATTTCATTATGATTGAGTGAAAATGTACAATCCCATATAAATTTGCATGCCCGCCTATGTGAAGATTTGTATTCTGGAAACCTCACTGTGACTGCTATGTGGAGGACAGAATATTCCAGAGAAGCCAGAACAAGTGTGTGAGAAATCTGTGGGAGACCATTGCAGTTGCCCCAGGGACAGAGGATGGGGGCAGCAGTGGTTTTTATTAAGCAGTGGTTGTGTTGTACGTACGCTTGAAAGTAAAATGAGTAGGTTTGTGATGAAGTGAATGTGTGGAGCAAAGTATGACTGCAAGCTTTCTGGTTCCCGAAACGGAGTGACTAGCAGTGCATTTACTGAGATGGCCAAGTTTTCAGGAGGAGCAGACAAAATCTATGTTTTAGAGATGTTGATTGTGAGGTGTTTGTTAGAAATCCAAGTGGAAATGCTGGAGTTGGCAGGTCTGTAACTCTGGGGTTTACATAGAGATTGGGGGGTGAGTACAGACGCAGTTACTGTGTTACTGGCACATAGGTTATCAAATCTATGAGCTCTGGCCTTGTGACGTCTGGAGTCTGACTGAATCACACTCTACAGTGGCAGAACTTAGTGAAAGGAGGTTATAAACACAGTTTTATTATATTGGGAATGGAAGAAGACAAGAATATAGACAAACTTTTAGTAAAGAGAGATGCTTACTGATATCAGTAAAACTGAACTTTGTTTTTCAAAGTTGGGAAAAGAAAACAAATTAAAGCTTATCTTTAATGAATGAACAAGAACAATTTAAAATCTGGAAGTTAATTTTGTGGAATGATTCTTAGGTAAATTTCAGTGAGTCTGATAATCTTTTCTTGGTGGTGGGACCTCATTAGGAGATTAATTGCATTTTTTATTAATCCATTAATTATTTTGGACTGTTATGTCATCTTTTTGTCTCTTTTTCATATAAAGTTGAACATATGTATGTTTTTTATTGTGACTGACAGCCCTTAGCTGGCTTGGCATTGTGACTGAGTGAAAGTGTACAATCCAATTTAAATTTGCATGCCCGCCTACCTGCAGCTCCCTCTGCCCTCCTTGCATGGTGACAGCACACTCCTCCTTTCCGCTCTATACATGTCATAACCTCTTAACAATCTCCTGTCCCCTCCTGTCTACCCTCTCCACTCCCCTCTAGTAAGAGGCCAGTAGGATCACATCCTATAGATGCATAGAACTGTAAAGTGTACACACAATGTGGTCACTCTGTGTCCCTGAATCCAATCCATTCCTGTCTGAAGAGTTGACCTCAGTGATGATTTATGATCAGGGGCAGCTTCAGGTTTAGGGGTCATACTCCCAGGGGAACCCCCAGGCCCTCAGACCATCAATTGCAGTCTTTTAGTGGAGTTCTTCGCATGCAGCCCTTTTTTTTCTCATGTTGACCCTGGCATTGAACATTGTGAGCAGCATCATGACTGTCATTGATGGTGGCTGGGTACCATCTGGCTCTCCTGGTCACATGATGATACAGTCCCTCATTCACGTGTGTCTTTCTGTCTTCAGGATTCTGTTTCCCTCATGTTGTTGTCCTTGGTGATCATCTGTTTCAGCTGATTTGGGATCATGTGGTCTACCTTAGATGGCAGTTTGCTAGCTTTTAAGACCCCAGATGCCACTCACCCATATGGGGTGTAGAAGACTCTCTTAGCAATAGGCTAGTTATGCGAATTGACCTTGATGTCCCCTGAGAGCATGGTCCCCAGATCCTTGCTTCAGCTACTCTATCCTTGCAATATTGGGTTAAGATTGGAAGAGTTGTCAGGTTATGTTGAAGTCCAGTTAAACTGATCTTCTTCCTAATGTATGCTGTTGCTGATCACACCCAACCAAATTTCTATTGACTAACTAATCTATAACCAACCCGCTCCCTTCCTCCCTCCCCTCACTTGCAGCCATCAAAGAGTCTTTTCTTCTGTACGTAAGTCTGTTTTTATAGTCCTCATAGTAGGGGTCTCATACAATATTTGTCCTTGTGCCACTGACTGATTTCACTCAACATAATGTCTTCCAGTTGGAAGACATTATGAGATGCTTCCTAAAATCATTATTGTTCTTTGTCATTGTTTAATGTTCAATACCATAGTTTGTTTATCCATCCATCTGTTGTTGGGCATCTAGGTTGATTCCATCTTTGTGCTATTGTGGACTCTGCTGCAATAAACATCTGTTCATGTGACTGCCCTTGCTTCTGTAGGAGATATTCAGAGCGGTGGAATTACTGGGTCAAATGGTATATCTATTTCCAGCTTTTTAAGGAAGCATCAGATTGCTTTCTAAAGAGGTTGCACCGTTTTGCAATCCCACCAGCAGTGTAGGAGAGTTCCAATTTCTCCACAGCCTCTCCAGCATTTGTTGTTTTGTATCCTTTGGATCATGGCCAACCTTGTTGGGGTGAGATGGTATCTCATTGTCATTTTGATTTGGATTTCTTTAATAGCTAATGATCGTGAGCATTTCCTCATGTGTCTTTTGGTGCCTGAATATCCTGTTTAGTGAAGTGTCTGTCAATCTCCTTTGCCCAAAGCTTAATTGGGTTATTTATCTTTTTCTTGTTGATATTTTGCAGTACTTGTAGATTATGAAGATAAGACGTCAGTCTGGTCAGACATATAGTTGCCAAATATTTTTCACATGCTGTAGTTGATCTTTTAATTCTTTGATAAAGTCTTTGGATGAGCAAAAGTGTTTGATCCTTAGTAGTTTCCACTTATTTTCTGTTCTGTTGGTTGTACTTTGTTTGTAAGATTTTGAATTGTCTAAGTTGTGTATTAAAACTTCCATTGTTGATCCGTCTTTTTGTCTTAATTTCTCCAATTTAAAAAAAAAATGAACCAAAAATATCCAACCTGTTGCTACTGAATTGATTCCAATTCATGGCAGTCCCACGGATTTCAGAGTGGAACTGTGCTCATAGGATTTCTCAGTGGCTGTAACCTTTGCCAGGCCTTTTTTCTGTGATGGTGGAGGTGTTTAGAGACGGGGACTGGCAAATCAGAAAGCCTTCTTGAGTAGCAAAGTCATTGCCCTCTTTACTGCATCCACTAAGCCCCCAGGACCGGTCTTGGAAACAACCCCCATCTACTCAGGAGTGGATTTCCTGCAAAGGAAGCTTGAAATCACCATTCGCCAACTATTGTTAGACACCTCAATGGCATCTACAAATTCTCACAGAATTTGATATTCGGGATTTAGTTATCTTTTTTTATTTTTATATTTTGGTGAGGTAATTGGTTAGCTCCCCCCCGAGTGTATTTTAGAACTTTAATAATAATAATAATAATAATACAGTAATGTCAATGTGGAGAGCTCTGGTGGTGCAGTGGTTAAAGCACTTGGCTGCTAACCAAAAGGTTGGCAGTTGGAACCTGCGGGGGGGGAAGATATGGTAGTCTGCTTCCACAAGGATTACAGCCTATGGGGGGAGTTCCGTTCTAGCCTACAGGGGGTTTCTATGAGTTGGAATGGACTCAACAGCAGTAGGTTTTTGGGTTCAGTGTCAATGTAGTAAGCTTGACTGAGTGTAAACATCATGGTGTAGAAAATTTTCCACTTTTTTTTTTCCTGCTTGATAGTACTGCTTTTGGTTATCTTTTTAAAAGTTAATTTTTTGATTCTATGTCTGTCGGCTGTTCATGCTTAAACAAATGTTTGACTTACGTTATTTTTGTTCTGGAACTTGGGGACTGTGTAGGCCACTGACCTTGTTTTGGGGTCAGCAGAGCACAAGAGACACCACTTGGTTTCAGCATAGTCACACAACCTGTCCACGAAGGGTACCTGAGACCTGCTAGCCAAGGCAGTTGACGTTTTCTCTTTCTCGTTGAATTTCTGCCACTAACTGGCTGTGACTCTATGTGATCACCTCTCTAACTCCTGTCTCTCCTGTCTATACCTCTGTTCATCCATTCATTCAACACACAATCATGGAACACTTGTTCTGAGCCAAGTCCTGGGTTAATGCTGTGGAAATAGGTCAGTAAACAGGACTGGGGTCAGGATCACCTTCTGGTGAGGGAGGCTGTGGTAGCAGGAGAATGAAGATTGAGGGGAATGCTTTGACCATCTGTGACTACACAGGCGTAGGTCACATTAGGATGAAAAAGGATCCAAAGATGAGGCCTGCCTCCAACCTCACCTCATGACATCGCCTGTCCTTCCTGTCACACTCCAGCCATGCAGGCCTCTGCAGTCCCCGAAGCAGGCCAAGCTCCTGCCCACACCAGAATCTCTGCCTTGCTGTTCCTCCTCCTGGAATGCTATGCTTCCTACTCATACCCCATTCTTCCCGTGGCTGACCCCTCTTCATCAGAAAGGCCCCCCTGACTTCCCTAAGTGTGGTGAGGCACATCAAAAGCAGAGTCAGGTTCTACAGTCCACAGTGAGATGAACTTGACATACACTCAAAAGCTAGATTTTCCCGCAACGTTGAACTCCAGTAAAGTGGTTGATTTACGTATAGGGGCCGTTCTGTAAGGAAGAGACGCGACCTCATAGCCAAGAAACGTGTCGGGACTGGTTCTGTGATTACTGCTTGGGGTCTGAGCCCACCGAAAGCACAGAAAATTCGTCCTTCCCATCCTGGACTTGTGCAATTAGAGGATCCTCACAAGGAACTGTCTTCATGGCTTCTGTTCTATCCCTTTCTTTTTTGTCCCTTTCTTCCTCTCCCCATGTCTCCTCCAAGCAGCCCCCACTGTCCCCGTATGTAAGTGAATTCACTGCAGTTGACAGACCACCCCAACAATGGTTCCCCTGTCTCTACATCCTATAGGTTTCCTTGATGGTCTCATTTGACTTAGGAGTTTCATTTAATCTAAGGTATTCTTCATAACCTCATTTAATCTAGGGTTGCCTAGCTGCTTTTGGCCTTTCTTGACAAGGATATTTTTGAAAAGTTTAAGTTATTTTGCAGGATAACCTTCAATTGACATTTGCAGTGGTTTTCTCTCCTAATTAAACCAAAACCAACCTATTGGTGTTGTTTTTTCCAACTCATAGTGACCCTGTAGAAAGAGCAGAATTGCCCTATAGAGTTTCCAAGGAGCAGATGGTGGATTCCAACTGCTGATCTTGTGGTTAGAAACTGAGCTCTTAAGAACCACTTTACTACTAGGGCTGTTTTAAACATTTTTGTCAGGAATACTGTCAAAATGCTACTCTTCCCAGCTTGTCACATCAGGACACACATGAAGTCAGTTTGTCCAATTGTCAGTAATATTATATTTGATCACTCAGTTAAGGTTGTGCCCACCAGATTGTACCATTATAAAGACATCTCTTCCCATTTGTAAATGATAAATCATTCCTGGAGTGGTACTCTGAGACTGTGTTAATATTTTCTTTCTCAACAATTTTTCAGCCAAAGGACTTCCTATTCACGAATGATTCTGTTACTGGGAAAAAACCCATTCACAGATTTGTGCTCCCTGACACTATTAAGCTAAACATAGAGACAGGGATTGAGTTTTTTAAGAGCACTTTATTCAGATTTCTAGCAACCTGAGAAGGTGGTGGGTTAGCACCATCAGAACCATCTTAACACCTCAGTCCAGGCTGGCAAGTTTTATAGAAACGTGTAGGGAAGGGAAGGGGGTAGGCACGTGGGTGTTCAGAGGAGGAGAGGTTGGTGGAGAAATAATTTCTTTGTTCCAGGATGAGTTGTCCTTGACGTCTGGAGTCCGGTCATCTTTCCTCAGGAATTGTGCTGCTTGTTTGTGTAGTGGGCTGCAGATTTGTGTCAGTCTGCCCTGTCAGTGTTCAAGAATACCCTCAGAAAACACTCTCGAAGTCTTTATGAGTACCATCAGAAGGGAGATTACAGTTTTCTTTATCTGTCAGCATTCCTGGGGGAAAAAAAGAGTTTTAGTATTAACGAAGAGGCGAGCTAAGAATTTTGCTACAAACATTAACTCTTATCACTTCCCACGGTCAAGATTATAGCATCTCATATCTATGAATTACTTTATTGTGAAAATAATTGTCTTGATCTTTAGCATGTGTCTTTCACAGACTATTTTGTCTACTTCAACTTCCCCTGAGAGACTTCATGCTCTCGTTTTTAGGGGACGTGGATGGAGGTCTCTTCTTGTGTGTTTGCTTCATGCTGAGCATGGATGTAGGCCTGCCCATCTGAGTAGAAATCCCTCGCTGACAGGGAAGGGTGACCATTACTAGTTATCATTTAGGATCCATGGTACATTAATTCTCTTCAGTCTTACTGTAGATGGGACTGTTGAGAAAGACTATGTAGAGTAACAGGACAGGACCAAACCTTCAGAAGGCTGTGTAAAGTCAGTTACTTACAGGATCTTAAAGCCTGATTTAGTAGCAGAATAAATGAATACATGGACATTTAGGTTTTCTCTGGAAGCCCAGGGCAATGTGTCCTGGAGCTGTCTACCCTTCCATCTTCTCCTTTTTCTGCTTCCTCTTTACCTTCTTTCACTTTCTTATTCTTTTCTCATTTTTACTTGTTTTTCTGTTTTTCTCTTTCTCTGGCTATTCTACCTTTTTACCGTTTTCTCTGCTTCTTTTTCTTTCCCTATTTTCTTCTCTCCTCCGTTTTTTCTGTCTCCTTTTAAATAAGTGCATGTGCATGACAAGGTTTCCGAATTGGAGAGCTCGTGTTAAAGCAGTCAGCCTGCAGGTAGGGTTTTAGCTTTAATGACATTATTCTGATTTATAATGTCATGGTTTTCTCTGGCTTGGTAGTGTCCCACACTTCTGATATAACTGGACTGAGAATTTCGGTATATATACTTCTAGTTCTTTAGTATTTTATTATATTAATCAACAATATAAGCAATTCTAAGTCCTCATCTCTGCCCAGGATTCCTCAGTTTCATCCTCCCACCCAAGATGATCTGTAGACTTGACTGAAATTATTCTTTGGTGGTGGTGTTGAGGTTTGAGGCTGTGACTGAGATATGAGATGGAAGACAGGTTTTGATTAAATATTGTAATCTTTCCTATCGACCTCAGGAGAAACAAAAAAATACATCCTATTTTTTTCTTCACCTTTGGGTTCCTGCCCTCAGGGTCTCACTTCCTGCATCAAGCAGCACCTGAGATGACTCTTTGAGAGATATGCTGCTGCCAACCAGATAATAGAATAGTTCCTTCATGACATGAGGGGTGTCATTTTTTGAATTCACATCTGTTGGAAGTGGGTTTAATTAGTTCCATTTTACAGTGAAGAAACTGATGTGCAGAGAGGGAATTAAATTGCTCTAGGTGACACAGTAGCAGTCAGAGCTGGGATTTTAACGTCAGCTGTCTAAGGGTCCTGGGAGCCCTGGTGGCACAGTGAGTGAGAGTTTGGATCCATTGGGTGCCCCTCAGAAGTGCGATGGGGCGATTTACTCTGTCCTATGGGGTTGCTAGGAGTTGGAACTGACTCGATGACAAAGGGTTAAAATGTGGGTGAACGTCTGGCCGTCTGGTGATAGTTGGCCATCACTGACAGTTACCAAATCATGGCAGTGAAATAATTTTTTATTTGTAGTTCTTTTCCCAGAGTTTACTCTGGACCTGTGAACGTCTTTGTTTTCCAGAAACATGAATCCGAGGCTGGGTGTTGGCCTCTGTGCAGAGGGGCTGCTTTGTTTCCCAGAGAAGTCCTCATGCTGACGGAATGAGGCCGTCCCTGAGTCTTGACCGTTTTCTTCAGAAGTACCTCGGGTGTGAGCCCAGCAGTCTGCTCACACCAAGAGGGCGTCACATCCAACACACAGGGAAATGGGACCATGTCTGAAAACACCCTCCAGCTGTCCAAAACCACGGGCAGCTGGTGGGTGCTGAGAGTTGTGATTTCCTCATATCATTTCTGGGAAACTGAATCTGTTTCCTCATTGATTTGTTTTCACCTTGCAGTATCTTCTTATTTACAAAAAGCTTTATCCAGCTAGTTACTGTGTTTGGAGTGTTTTGTACTATAACTTTTAAACTTTGCTTAGCAAAGTTGTGCAAAATGCAAACTGTGAAGGAACATTTGGCAAACATTTGGGTAGATCCACTTTTAGGGTCATGGTTCCCCTTTCCTGAAAGTTCACTGGTATTCATGACTATTTTAACTTTAGAGTCTAGAGATATTTTCTGAATTCATGACAGAGGAAGAACATTTTCAAGTAACCGTTTTGAGTTTCCCTAGAGAGGAAAGGGAGACCCTGGTGACTGGTTAAGTGCTGTGGCTGCCAACCAGAGGGTCTGCAGCGTGAATCTGCCGAGTGCTTTTTGGAAATTCTGTGGAGCAGTTCTGCTCTGTCCTGTAGGGTTGCCATGAGTTGGAATTGACTCAGAAGCAGCAGGGTTTTGGTTTTATTGAGGAAGGACTCATAGTGACCTCAGGGATTGCGGAGTGAAACTGCTCCATGAGGTCTTCAAGGCTGTGAGCTTTCAGAAGCTAATCGCTAGGGCTTCTTCTGAGGTGCCTCTGGATAGACTGAACCACTGATCTTGCAGCTAGTAGTCAGATGCTTCATCTTTACAACACCCTGGAACTTGAATCAGAATCTATTTGACAGAAACTTGTTTTTTTAGTAGAGGACAAAGGTTAGCACCCAGCTGCTAATAGAAAGACTGGAAGTTGAAGTCTGCTCACTGGTGGTCCACTTCTGACAGGAACCCCCACCGAAACCCCCACGGAGCACAGCTCTGCTGTGACACCAATGGGGTGTACGTGGGTGAGAATCGAGGGGATGGCAGCTGCTTCTGTTTTTTGTAAAATTTTTTCTAGAGGAGGGGAGAGACCCGCCCTCGCGTCACTGTCTCTTCCGGCCCCCACTGTTGGTTGTTTGGTGTCATCTGTGGGTCACCGTGTGAGGGGCAGAGCTGCCCCACGGCTGTCCTAGGTGTCATCTGCACGGGAGCAGATCACCACGTCTTTTGCCTGTGGAGCCGCTGAGTGGATGCAAACCACTAGCCTTCAGGGTGGCAGCTGAGCACTGTACCCCGGGCCACCAGGACCCCTTGGCACCCTCAGAAATCAAACTCCTGATTGCCAAGTCAGTTCCCGCTCATGGTGACCCCATGGGGTCTCTAAGGCTGTAATCTTTACAGCAGGAGACTGCCACATCTTTCTCCCATGGAGTGGTTTGTGGGTTTCAACTGCTGACCTTTTGATTAGCAGCTGGGTGCTTTATCCACCGCACCACCAGAGCTCCCCGGCACCCACTGCCTGTGTGTTCTACCCTCTCTCTGGCTGGGCATCGGAGTCACCTGGGAAGTGCGAGAAACTAGCAGTGCCTGGCCACTCCTCTGGAGATCACGAGGCCTATGGTCCAGGCCGCACCCAGAGGACTGACATGCAGTCCAGGCCGCACCCAGAGGACTGTGCTGGCGGCCACAGTGGCCAGGAGGTGACGCTAGGGTCCCCAGTGTGCACAGTAGACTCTCCTTTGGTGCTTTAAGAGAAACGAGGTGGCTTCAGTTTCTGGGGACAGTGCCTGGGCACTGGTCATTTTTAAGACGTATTCCCAGGTGATTCTGATGTACAGGCAGCATGGAGAACCGTTTGCTTAAGTCAGTTTAAAAGATATCTATGCTAATGGGAAGTTTTCTGGACCTTTTTTTTTTTAATTAAGACTTAGTGAAAATGTACATTCCCATATAAATTTACAGGCCACCTATATGCAGCTTCCACTGCTCTCCCTGCCCAGTGACAGCACACTATTCCTCTCTGCTCCATACATGTCTCATCCTCCCAACAGCCTCCTTTCCACTCCTCTCCACCTACTGTCCTTCCTCCAGAACCATAAAGTGCATCCAATATATGGTCATTCTGCATTGCCAAGTCCAATCCATTCGTGTCCGAAGAGTGGACCTTCGTTATGATTTATGGGCAAGGGCAGCATCAGGGCCAGGGGCCATGCTCCCAGGGGAGCCCCAAAACAGCTAGACCACCAATTGTGGTCTTTTAGTGGAGATCTCAGGATGCACCCCTTTTTATTCTTGTGTTGCCAGTGAAACTCAACTCTGTGAGCTCCATCACAGCTATCACTAGTGGTGGCCGGGCACCATCCAGTTCTTCTGGTCCCAAGTCGATGAAGGCACCCACTCATGTGGGTCTCCCTATCATCTGCGTTGTCTTTACCCCATGTCATTTGGGTCCTCAGTGAACATCTGTTCCTGCTGAGTTGGGACCATTTGCTGTGCCCTCGGATGGCCGCTTGGCAGCTTTTAAGACCCCAAATGCCACTCACCAATGTGGGGTGCAGTGAGCCCTCTTAGCAAATGCTAGTTGTACCAATTGGCCTCGATTTTGCCTAAGAGCATGGTCCCCTGCCCCCTGTCTGGGCCTTTCTTTAGCAGGGAAACTGCATTTTATAATAAAACCCAAACTAAACCCATTGCCATCGAGTCGAGTCCATCTCACAGCGACCCTGTAATCGTCAGTTTAATAAACAGTCCAGCATTTCCACCTGTGTTGTCTCGTTCACAGGAAACATGAGTGAGGGGAGTCACCCGGCCAAGTGGGAGGGTGCTGGGGCGGCTGTGTCAGCATGAATAGGAGCCCCAACACTGATCCGCCCAGGGGCTGCAGGCGCCCCCAAATCACAGGGCTGGCCCTGCTTGCATCCTTGCCTTGTAGCGGTGCTCATCACAGCGGTCGTTTTTCATCAAGTGTTACGAGTGTGGCTGGCTAAGGCTGGGCAGCTCGGGCCAACTGAGTAACGAAAAACTCTCTGTGAAGAAGGAACGACTTGGTGACTGCTTCCAGCAGTTGAGTTACCTGGGAGAGCACTGGCCTCTGCCCTGTTCGGGTATAAAGTTTCCAGAAGAGATTTAACAACCTGTGTAGGGGAGGCAGAATGTGTGCTACAGGTAAGAAGTGTCTCCTTTTTCCACTTCAGCAGAGCAAGAAAAAAATTAGGATGAACAATTTACCAGGTGACACAGATGGTTTAGTGCTCAGCTACTAACCAAAAGATTGGTGATTTGAATCCAGCAGAGGTGCCTTGGAAGAAAGGCCTGGCATTCTGCTTCTGAATGTTCCCAGCCTCTGACAGCCCAGTGGAGCACACTTTTGCTCCGACATGTGAGGCTGCCATACGTTGAGGCTGACTTGACAGCAGTTGTTTTTTAAAAAAAATCATTGCAGATAGGAAAACCTGTTAAAGGATTCAACCTGTTAAAATGGTCAGAGACTCAAGGAAACCCTGAGATTTCGACTCCTGGGCACCTTGCTAACACAGAACTGGAACCTGTGGGGGCCCACTTCTCAGACAAAGATTCGACTGGTCTATAAAATAGACGTAACACGTGTGAGAAACGTGCTTTCTGGCTCAATCTGGTAGGTGCAGCCCAACAGGCAGCTCCTGCCCCAAGGGAAAATGAGGAGGCAGGAAGGGACAGCAAAGCTGGACAAGTAGACACAGGAAACCCAGGATGGAGACAGGGACAGTGCTGTCACGTTGTGGGGGTGGTAACCGGTATCCCAAAGCAATATGTGCATAAACTCGTAAGTGAGAAACTCACTAGAACTGTACCCTTTCACCTAAGCCTCGGTAAAATTGAACAAACAAATAACAAACCAGCCCCAATTTGGCTAACACACTGGAAAAAGCCAAGCAGAACCAAACGCCAGCCTGCTTCCAGTAGGTCTTGTCAGCAGAATTCCTTTAATGGGGAGTGGTCCACAGCCCACCCTCCAGGCCGCTGAGGTCAGGTGGCAGGAGACGAGGGGTGGGCCCCAGCCCCAGCTTTCATTGACCGGTCGATCCACTTGAGGAAGGAGGTGACTTTGGTATAGATTCCGTATTTTCCTTTCCTTGCGCACCCTTCTCCCCAGCTGACAATCCCAGTGACGAAATAGGTGTCTCTGAATTGGGTGACATGGGGGCCCCCACTGTCTCCCTGACAGGCATCCTCAGGCTTGGAGTCATAGCCCGCGCAGAACATGTTTTGGGTGATGGTGAAACTGCTGGAGAGCTTGCAGGTGTTTCGGTCCACATAGGGCACCTCCAGCATTTTGAGGGTGGTGGACCCACGGCCCTTCTCGTGGGTGCGCCCAAACCCGCTGACCAGCCCTGTTTTCTGGGTCATCAGCGTGGACTCAGCCCAGTCCTTCTGCGGGAGGCAGGCAGGGGCCACGTTCATGCGGAACGTGATGGGGGTCTTCAGTTTCAAGACAGCAATGTCAAAGTCATAGGTTTCCTTAACAAACTTGTTGTGTTTTATGATGACCTCCACTTCGTGTGCCATCTCGTTGCCCTCTTCCTTCTCCGTGTTGCGATCACCTGGATGTGATTAGAAACACAGCTGCGTTTAGTGCAGTTTGTGACCCGGCACCCCTGGGTGGCACAAACAGTGAACGCACTCGGTGGTGGTTTGAGTCTGCACAGAGGCGTCTCGAAAGAAAGACCTGGTGATCCGCTTCTCAGCAGTTGGCTATCGAGAGTCCTAAGGTGCCCAGTGCTAGTGCTAGTTTGACATGCAGAGAGGCTCACTGTGAGTCAGAAGCAACTTACAGCAAAAAAAAAAAATGTTGTTAAAGTAAACTTTGGTTACTTTTAAAAAAACTTTCATTGTGGTAAAAAACATATGGCAAAAATTTTGTCACTTATGGCATTAGTTACATTTGCCATCTTATACAACCATCACTTGATAAACGTTGTTACTTTTTAAAGAAGTTTTTTTCTGATTAAAAAGTGATATATAGTCACTTTAGAAAATTTGAAAAATAGAAAAAACAAAGAGACCAATAAAAATAACCTTTGATTTCAATCTCCAGGAGTATACATTTTTGTATATGTATTTAATACTTTGGATAATTTCAATTCATTCATTCTTTCAATAAATACTTTCTCAAGATATATTGCGTGCCAGGCATTGTGCTAGGTGTTGGGAATTAAAACCTACATGGTGCCTGCCCTTAAAGGTCTTCCATTCTAGACCTTCAAGGCCAGTAAGGTAGCTGCCAGCTACATGGTAGCTGAGTTCTGGGCATCTGGTTAGTCTGAACAGAAATACGCTGAGTATTGAATTTCAAAACTTAGTATGAAAAAAGAAGGCAAAACATCTCATTTATCCTTTAAAAAATTGACTACATATAGAAATGATAATCATTTCAATATATCAGATTAAGTAAGATAAGTTAATTTCACCTCTTTTAAAAATGCTACTTTGCTATGGCTACTGGAAAATTTTAAATTACTTTGTGGCTTCTATTATATTTTTTACTGAACAGCATTGCCATGGAATCTGGCAGAGAAAGACATACATCATGAAATAATTCCACAAATAAATACATGAGACGAGGCACTGGGTCCTAAGAGAGGGATTTAGCACCGTTGAGGGTGGGGGCTCTGGAAGATGTCCCCAAGGAGAGGAGAACCGAGAGAACATTGGAAGAGGATCGCGCTGCACAGAGACCAGAGGAGCAGCAAGAAAAGGGCCACTCGGAAGGGGGGGCTAGCTCCAGAAATGCCACCTTCTCCTCGTCCTCGTCCTCGTCCTCCACTCTGTAAACCCTCACAGGATTTTAGGGTTGCCAACAAATTGTGTAAGTTCCTTTGTTAGTGTTAGGTGCCACCACATGGGACAGCGTAGCGCTGCCCGCTCAGGGTCTTCCAGGTGGTCACCTGAGGGGTGCAGATCACCAAGTCTTTCTCCCGCAGAGTCGCTGGCTGGGTTCTCACAGCCGACCTTTCAGTTAGAGCCAAGCACATAGCCGTTGGGCCACCAGGGCTGCGTACCTGTCAGTTCTAGCGGGCTCTAAAAGCGGAGGCTGGCTGGTTACTGCGGCCCTGGTGCCTGCCGGGAGAGCTGGGAGCAGGCACTCACCTACTCTCACCTTGAACCTCTTGGCTTGGTGGAGACAGTGAGCCGCCGTGAGGACGTAGTACTCGTTCAGGATGGTGCCTCCGCAAAACCCTTCGTTGTCCTCATTGACGAGTAAAGCCTGCAGGGGGAAAGCGGCTGACTTGGGGCTTGCCTCGGCAAGGCCGAGTGAAAGCTCAGGAAGAGTTTAGTCTGCCAGAGCAGACCAGGCTTTTGACTTTCTGAGAAGAGGAATTTAAAAGAGAGCCTTAAATCCAAAGTCCTTTTCATGTGAACTCCCCACGTTGCCTCAACTCAAGCCTTCATTTCCGTTTCTCCTGCCTCCTGATGGACTGGAGCTCCCACCTTGCCCATCAGCACATCTGGTGACAGTGAGATTTCCCTTCCCTTCCACCCCACCATCTGCCCCCTTTCCCCTATTTGAGAGTGGGTGGTGTCCTTCCTTGTGCCTGGAATCTTTATATTGGAATGCAAGCCCCGCCTGACTTGGACCCCCTAAATCGCTCTTCACTTGTTCCCCCCAGCAGACTTTTTCCTAATCTTACAATCACCTTCATGATTCCTGGGTGTCCCATTTGTTGCTCCCACCTACACTCTCTTGCCAGTCCAGCTGGTAGCCTTTCTTCAAGAGAGAGTTGTGATTTACCTCCGTGGAACCTTCTCTGACTCCAGTCCCCAGCCCACGATTTGAATCTGCAGCATGGGCTTAAGCGGTCATCACACTGCCTTATCTTTGCTTTACGAACCAACTGATGGACGGACTTATTCATTCAGTAAACATTATTGAGGTCCTACTGTGTGCCAAGTTATCCGTCATGTGAGGCTAAAACAATAGTATCAATTTCAAAAGAATTTCTTAGAGGTATTCACAGTTAGAAGGAATTAGTTTGTTTTCAAACATAAGCTATGAACCCATAATCCAGTTTGGTGGCTGGTGAGAGGAAAGTCAACCTTTCTAAGAAATGGATATCAGCTCTTCTTCCTAAAGATGGCAATAAGGCAGTTTGCCGAGACTTGAACCAGGAAAGCAAGGATTCTAAATCACAGTAGTTTCAGCAAGAATATCCTCTGATGAAAATCTCATCTCATGCCTTTGCTCAGGTGCTCCATCCTCCTAGACTGCCCTTTCCTGTCCTTGTGAACCATGGGACTCCATCAGAATCATTCTTTAGTGCTCCATGTCCTAGCTGAACTTCGGCGTTTTTAGTGGTACCGCTTTAGTGATCCTTCCCATTAACCTGAATTGTGCTTATACGGGTAGGTCTCACCTCCTTTAAATTTCTTATGTCAGAAAGCCACTTTAAGTGATTTTGTATCCTGTATACATAACATCCAGCTCAGTACCTGACATACAATAAGTCATACATAAAACATGTAATAAATATGTATTAAATGAGTGATGTGTGCTGATATTCTCCAGGTGTGCTGGAGAATGACTGAGGCCTTGCCCTTCCAAGTGCCCCAGACTGTGGATTCCCAGAGGGCCAGAATCTGGCTTCTCACCTTTGTAGCAAGCCTGCTTCTGCACTGTTGCTGTGATCAGTTGCTGTTGAGCGGATTCTGGCTCAAGGCGACCCCACGTGTGCAGAGAGAACTGCACCACAGGGCTCTAAGGCTGTGACCTTTTCAAGCAGGGGGCTGGGGCTGTTTTCCCACATGTTTCTGAGTAGGTTGGAACCTACGACCTTTTGGCTAGTGGTCAAGTGCTTGACCGTTATGCCAAATACATGTTGTTTGTTGGGGACTGGTGGTGACTCAGTGGCAGCCTGACTTGGGGATGCTAAGTCACAGAGGGGACTTGACCACAGTTACCTGCAACCACAGTTACCTGCCAGGGACACTCGCCGTCTTTGGCTTCCCTTCCACCCACTATCCGCACAAGATTACTTCCATCTTCTTCAGGATACGTTTCATTCAGGTTGAACAGGTTGGCAGGATTCTCTGTAGGGGCAAAGTTGTCCAGGTCATATGGCTCCAGGATGGAAGTTTGTAGGGGATTTTCAGTGCTGCCGTTGGCCTGGGCTAGTGATCGCCTTCTGCGTCCTCGGGTAAGTTTTCCACAGGGAAAAGCCTCTGAAAGAGAAAGAATAGCCCCAAGTCCTTTAGGTAAAGTGAAAATCTCCGAAACCATGCCAGACATTCATGTGTAGTAGAACAAGCTTGGGAGTCAGGGAGGTCTGGGTTGGTCGGGTGGGATCCCCTGCTGCCATGTTAACAGGGAGTGGCTTTGGGCAGCCTGTTCCTGGTCCTGAACCTCAGTTTCCTGACCTAAAAATGGGGGTGATGAAAAGTGAGGGATATCATTGTTGATGTCAGATGGATCGTGGCTGAAAGCAAAGAATACCAGAAAGATGTTTACCTGTGTTTTGTTGGCTATGCTAAGGTATTTAACTGTGTGGATCATAACGTATTATGGGTAATGTTTTGAAGAATGGGCATTGCAGCACAGTTAATTGTGTTCAGGAGGAACCTGCACGTAGACCAGTGGTGGTTCAGACAGAACAACTGTCTGGTTTAAAGTCAGGAAAATTGTGTGTCTGGTTTAAAGTCATGAAAGGTGTGTGTCAGGGTTGTATCCTTTCACCGTAGTTCTATCTGTATGCCGAGCAAATAATCCACGAGGCTGGACTACGTGAAGAAGAATGTGGCATCAGGATTGGAGGGAGACTCGTTACAACCTGTGGGGTGTAGATGGCACAACCTTGCTTACTGAAAGTGAAGAGGACTTGAAGCACTTCCTGGTGAAGATCAAAGGCCACAGCCTTCGGTATGGATTACACCTCAACGTAAACGAAACAAAAATCTTCACAACTAGATCAACAAGCAAGATCATGACAGAGAAGACACTGAAGTTGTCACAGTTTTCGTTTTGTTTGTCCATAATCAACACCCATGGGAGCAGCAGTCAGAAAACCAAATGATATATTGCATTTGGAAAATCTGTTGCAAAAGATCTCTAAAGTGTTCAAGAATCAGAGACATCACTTTCAGGACTGCGGTGTGTCTGACCCAAACCATGGCATTTTCAATTGCCTCGTGTGCATGCAAAAGCTGAATAACCACTAAGGAAGACCAAAGGACACTCGACGCCTTTGAATTTTAGTGCTGGTGATGAATACCGAGTACACCACCGACTGCCAACAGAACAAGCAAATCTGTCTTGCAAGAAGTACAACCAGAGTGCTGTTCCGAGGCAAGGATAGCGAGATGTGTCCTTCACAGTCTGGACGTGTTGTCAGGAAGGATCAGACCCTGGAGAAGGACATCTGCTTGGTAAAGTACAGGGTCTGCGAGAAGGGGAGGACCTTCCCGAGATGGATGGACACAGTGGCCACAACAGTGGGCTCAAGCGTCACGACGACTATGAGAAGGGCACAGGACCGGGCGGTGTCGTCGCTGTGGGTTGGAACTGGTTCAACACGACCTAACGGCAACAAAGGGGGAGGACGAGAATGTTCCAGGAGGCTGGGAAGAGGCGTGTGCAAACTTTCTGGTGTGAGGGTAATGCCCTGTATCTTGGTAAGGACTGGGTCATGCAGGTGAGGCGAGTTGTTAAAACTCAGGAAATGGACACATCAGATTTGTGCGTTTCACTGTGTTAATTCTACCTCAGATGAAAACACTTTAAACAAACCAGGTTGGGATATTGAAGTATTGACTGGGAAGTCCAAAAAACATCTGGAATTCACTTTGAACTGCATGAAAATGTAAGATGGGTCAGTGGCTGAACAGAGGAAGAAATAGAAGAGACAAAGCAATAAATAAAGTATAAGACCCGACAATGAAGTCCGTGGACTTAAGTTCTCAGTGCCGCATACCTCATTGCTGGATATCACTGCAGTCACCTTTGAAGTACTCCCGACAGAGTGTGATCCGCCCTTCAAAGCAATTTTGAAACTCTTTCTGGAGTGGCTGTTGTATAACAAGTTCATGAACTTAATTGTCTAGTTGTCTGTGAGGGAGTTTTTAGCCAGTAAACAAATAACTGTATTGGAACACCCTCCCTGCTTACCTGGTGTGGACTCCGGTGACTTTTTCCTTTACTCAAAGATAAAAGAACCACTGAAAGGAAGACATTTGAATGACATTCAGGACATCAAAATGACGACGCTCTGATGGCCGTTCCAGAAACAGAGTTCCAAAATTGCTTTGAAGGGTGGACTAGGTACTGGTGTCTGTGCGTGGATTCCCAAAGGGAGGACTTTGAAGGTGATGGTAGTGAGTATTCAGCAACGAGGTATGTAGCACTTTTTCTAGGATAAGTTTGCGAACGTAATTAATTGGCCATCCTTGTGTACCTATCCAGCTGTGGACAAGCTGATTCCAACTCATGGTGACTCCCCGTGTGTCAGAGTAGAACTGTGCTCCAGGGGGTTTTCAGAGACTGTGACCTCCTGGAAGCAGACGGTCAGACCTTTCCTCCAAGATGCCTCTAGGTGAACTGAACCTTTAAGCTTTCAATTAGAAACCAAGTGTATCGATCGTTTGCATTCTCAAGGGACTTCAAATGACATCAGTAATGGTAAAGTATTAATAGAATCCAAGTAGTAGGTAATGGGTGCTCACTGTAAAATTCTTTTGACATTACTGTGTGTCTGAAAGTTTTCTTGATGAAGTGTTGGGAGAAAAGAGCGTTCCAAGCAGAAACAGCACTACGTGAACAACCTGAGGCCAAAGCAATCAGAATGTGCCATGGCTCTGTAGAACTCATGGCTGTGGAGTCGACTCCAACTCCCAGCGACCCTATGGGACAGAGCAGAACTGCCCCACAGAGTTTCCAAGGAGCGCCTGGCGGATTTGAGCTGCTGACTAGGCCGCTTTGTATAGTGACTTCTTAAACAGTGTTTTTGCTTGCTGCCTCGTCAACACAGACTGATGGCGACCTCATGTGTGCAGAGTGGAAAAGCTCCATTTCCAAGGTCGTGAGCTTTCAGAAGCAGACTGCCGGGCCTTCTTCCCAGGTGCCCTCGGGTGGGTTTGAACCCCAACCTTCCAGCTAGTAGCTCAGCCCTTAATCCTTTGTGCTGCCAGCATGCTGTCGTTGAAAGCATTGAGCAGGGGAGGGACGCTCAGTCCACGTTAGAAAGCTTGTTCCTATGTTATCATAGCCAATCAGGAAGGAAACAGGCAGAGGCTGGGGAGGTGTGGGAGGGCCAGCAGCCCTGAGCGACAGTGGGGAACAGTTGATCTGAGGTGGCTTCTCCCTTGTGTTTGTGAATATCAGAGAAGGACAACTCAGTTTTGGATCAGTGAGTGAGCACAACTTGAAAGCAAATTCCCTGCCTTTCGGTAAACTTGGCGGGCGCCTGTTAGGCAGAGGTAGAGCCCTCTTTTCTGTGGCGTTTGTTAGTTCCGAGGACATCAGAGACAGATAGCGTTTATATCACTGCCCTCTGAAACGCTTAACTCCCTTACTCACGATTTGGAGCTGAAATTTTTGCACTAGGAAGTTGTTCTGATTGCATTTTCCGTGGTGAAACTTTATTTTAGATTGATTTGGTTTTACTCTTGGAATTTAAAATATTTCACAAATGTGTAAAGAAGCGATGACTGCTTAAATATTTTGAAAGGGATTGTATCAATACGAGTGTAAACTGCTGCATCATCTTTTCTCACAATTGAGGTGACGCTTGGGTGTTGATTTGGAGGCTGTTTTGAAAAGCTAGTTTTTTCGGTCAGGTGCCTTTTAGGAGAAGCCCCCATGGTGCAGTGGTGAAATGCTGGGGTCACAACTCAGAGGCTGGTGCCTGGGAGCTGCCAGCTGCTCTGAGGGGGAAAGATGGGGCCATCTGCTTCTGTGCAGATGACAGCCTTGGAACCCCTATGGGGTGGTGTCACTGTGTCCTATAGAGCCACCATGAGTCAGAATCGACTTGGTGGCCATGGGTTTTGGTCAGTATCTTTTCAAAGAAAACATTTTCAATGGTCCTGAAGGAACAGTACCATGAGAGAAATGATAGCAGAGTTGCTGAGGAATCAAGTCTCTGGATAAACTTGAACCTGTCCAGGAGAACAGATGCCCTGAGCTGCAGTGAGGCGCTTCCTGAATTCTCCTTGTGCCTGTGTGTATTGCCTACCACCCTTTTGCGGTGCAGGTATTGACTCAACAAGTCGGGATGGGAGCCCAAGGTTCTGCACTTCCGACCAGCTCCCGAAGAGCCCTCGTGGCAGAATGGCTAAGAGAGGCTGCTAGCTGAAAGGTTGGCAGTTCAACGCTCTTTAGGGGCTCCATGGAAGACCATGTGGTCTGTCCCCGTAAACACTGTAGCCTAGAAAACCCCATGGAGTAGCTGTGCTCTGTCACTTGGGGTCACTGTGAATCTGAATCAACCTCGTGGCACCCAACAACAATGACAAGAAGTCTCTAGGTGACACCCAGATGGTGGGTTGGGGAGCACACTTGGAGCAACTAGCTAGGGTCGCTCTGAAGATCAGAAAGTCGGTCAACTTAAGTGAAAGGAGTGACCTCTCAGAAATTCTGTGGCCTGTGATGATCCCTGCTCTGGAGGAGATCCCTGTTGGCTGGAAAAGACCAGCTTAGTAATATGTCATTGTGTCTAGGGTGGGAAATCCATCTATTTCTAGAGACCCAGTCACACAGTTGCTGAGTTACCTGGCTTGTTTCTCATCCTCTGTGAGGTTCTAGGCCAGACTGGTAGAGTCTGGCTGTTATCAAAGGAAAAGAAAATAAATTTAATTCACACTGGGGCAAAAGAAATTGAAATCAATATTGCGGTTCCACTCTTGCTGTACCCCTTGGTTCCATGTCTGTTGATTCCGGCTTATTTACACCACCTGATATTGAAGGTATGTTATTCCTCACTTATCTACCCTTGTGTCAGTAGAATGTGAGACACAGATTTTGTCGATGATTGCTTTGGAAGTAGGTCACCAGGCCTTCTGTGGCACCTCTGGGTGGAGCTGAATCACCAGCCTTTGGTTAGCCACTGAGTGCCTAGCCACATGTGCCACCCAAAGAGAGACAGTCTCAGCCACAGCATGTCACAGCTTCAAGACTGTCCTTCAGACCTAGAGCAGGCAAAGATTTCTTAGATAGGTCTCAAAAAAAAAAAAAAATCAGGAAACATAAATTTTATAAAATGCATTTAAGTGAAAGTAAAAACTTATACTAACATTAGGAAAATAAAGGGCAAGCCTCAGAGTGAAAGATGTTATATGCAATATGCGTATCTGATAAAGGGACTTGTATTCACAATATATAAAGAATTCTTATAACTCAATCATCAGAAGACAAGCAGCTGAATTTTTATATAGGAACACAAAATTTGAAAGAATACTTTATAAAATACACTACAGCCAATATGCACATGAAAAAAGTCTCCAGATTTTTGATCATCAAGGAAATGCAAATTAAAACCACAAGGAGAATGGAATAGCTAACATTAAAAAGACTGATAATACTAAGTGTTGACAAGGATGTGGAGCATCCAGTACCCTCATACAGTATCACATGATACAACCCTTTTGGAACACTGTTTAGTAAACAAAACAAACAAAAGAAAAACCAAACCTATTGCCGGTGGAGTTGATTTTGACTCATAGTGACCCTATAGGAGAGAATAGAACTGCCTCAAAACATTTCCAAGGAGCGGCTGTTGGATTCAGACTGTTGACCTCTTGCTTAGCAGCCCCCTCTTAATCACTACCCACCAGGGTGCCATAGCCACCATACCACCCACCTGTTTTACGCCCTGGTGTTTACACAAGAGAGATGGAGACACGTGTCCATATAGACATTTGCACACAAAGTTTCCTAGTAGCTTTATTTATATTACTCATAATTTGATTGGCAATCCTGTTGGCCTAGTGGGTTAAGTGCTGCTACGGCTGCTAACCAAAAGGCCAGCAGTTCAAACTCACCAGGCACTCCTTGGAAACTCTAGGGGGCAGTTCTGCTCTGACCTTTAGGGTCGCTATGAGTTGAACCCAACTCAACAGCAGTGGGTTTTATTTTTTTTTTTAACTTGACTATTACCTGTATTTGGCTATTGTATGTTATTTATAATTTGACTATTGGAATAGTCAAAAACTAGAAATAACCTGAATGTCTATCAATAGATGAATGGATAAATAAGAGAATATTTAATATGTGTAAACAAGAAAATATTCTTCAGAAACAAAAAGGAACAAATACTGATACACACAACAACATGGATAAAATCCAAGATAATTATTCCAAGTAAAAGAAGCCAGGCAGAAAAGATTACACATAGTTCAACTCCAAGACCAACATCCAGTGGCACCGAGTCAGTTCTGACTCAGCAACCGTATAGACAGAGTGGAACTGCCCAAGTTTCCAAGGAGCACCTGATGGATTTGAGCTGCGGCCCTTCTAGCACATGACCACTATGCTACCAGGGTTTCCATTCATGTGAAATTTGTAAGATGGGCCAGAGGTGCAGGGGGCAGACCCCAGTGGGCACAGAGCACTTTCATAGGTGATGCCAGTGTTGTGTATCTTGGTGGTGGGTTAGAGGATGCCTGCTTCCATCAAAACTCACTGGGCTGTGCGTTTTAAATGAGTCCTGATTGGTTTACAGAAATGATAGCTCAGTAAGGTTGCTAAAGCAAAGCAAACAAACAAAAAAGGGACTCTATTCTCCTCCCGTCCACAGAGGCAAGACGTTGTAGTTGCTCTTTGCATTGGCAGGTGCCATGGTGGCACAATGGTTAAGTCCTCAGCTGCTACCCAAAATGTGGGTGGTTCAGACCTATAGGGGGCTCCTTGGGAACCCTGTGGGACAGCTTTCCTCTGTCCTGCAGAGTCTCCGTGAGTCAGAGTAGACTCAGTGGCAAAGGGTTGGGTTTGGTTTTGAGTTTTGCTTTAGAAAGTCATCGTCACAGTTAATGGTTAGGTAGCGTTTACTGTACACTGGGAATTATGCAAAATGCTTTACATAAATTATCTCCTAATTCACCCCAGGAGTTAGGAAGTGCCATGATAATCTCATTTTTCAGGTGAGCCTCCCTGGGTGGTGCAATGGTTAAGTGCTCGACTATTAGCTGAGAGGTTGATAGTGGCATCGCACCCAGAGGCGCCTCGGGAGGCCGGCCTGGCAGTCCCTCCCCACAGGTCGCAGACTCAGAAAGCTGACAGTGCAGCTCTGCTCTGCAGACACGAGTTGTCTTGACTTGAAATCAGCTCCATGGCAACTAGCCACACAGCAGTTTTCAGGTGAAGAAACCGAGGTCAACAAGTGAATGTGGCTATTTCTAAACCTCTGGGCTTCACGCCGAGGATGGCGATCTGAGCTGTGAGCGCCAGTGCTGCCCCTCTCCTGGCCCCTGCGTCAGCCACCAAGTCCCACCTCAGGTCCCACCCACAACCCTTGGGATGCGTTGGCTCCCCTGAGTCTGCATGTTCTCTGGCAGCTCTGACCCGGTTGGCCCCGCTGTGGTGTGCGCTCAAATGCTCCTCCTACCTGTGGAGATGCAGGACTTGCCGTCATCACCCAGAGTGTACCCGGTGGCGCAGGAACACACCACGGTGTTCTGTTGTTCGCTGCAGAACTGCTCACAGTCCCCGTTGTCCAGGCTGCAGAGTTTCCAGACGGCTGCGTGAGAGAGATGTGTGTGGGCCTTCAGAATGAGGTTAGGGGGACAGGCCGAGGCCAGCTGGGGCAAGGGGCTGTGAGCCGTAAGAACCACACTTAGGACCCTCTCTGCCAAATTCCTGCCTCCAGACCCTGCAGAGTGCACACCCTCCTGAGACCCCGTTACAGGCACGCTCCCTGGATCGCCCCTTCTTTGGCACGCTCACCGTGTGAGCTGTGTGTGCAGCTCCAGGACCCTTGAGTCATGAACTGTTAGTACCTCATTTTGGTGGCTAGATGTTGAAGCATGGCGCCCTATCCAAGCAAAGCCCCACTCAGTAATCACACGGGGGTCTCACCAGCTGATGCCCTCTGGGTGGCTGTGTGCTTCCTTCTGCACTGGGCTGTCATTTGCCTGTTTATATTTGTCTAGCATCACCACACGGGCCTCAAGGAGGGTGAGCTCTTTGTACATGATGTGTCCAAGCAGAGACCGTGACTGTAGAGAGGTCCCTTCTAACCCCGAGGCCAGCTGACTGTCTCTGGAATAAGGGGGCTTGGTGAACACATGGTGTGGTGTTCCTTTGGCCTGGCAGGTGGGGAGGGGATGATAAACCAAAAACCTCATTGCCGTCAAGGGTGCTTTAGAGAGGCTCTGTGGTCCATAGATTCTCCCATCAATGGCTGTGATCTTACAGAAGCAGATTGTCAGGCCTTCCTTCACAGTACTGCTGGGTAGGCTGGGACCACCGGGCTTCTGGTTAGCAGGACGGCGCCTGCGGGCATCAGAGAGCACCCTGAGCTGGGGAAGGACGGTGCCTGCGGGCATGGGAAAGTGCCCTGGGCTGGGGGAGGATGGTGGGTGCGGGCATCGGAAAGCTGGGCTCCAGCCTGACAGGAAGGAGGGGCGGGCAGTGAGGTGGTCTGGATCCTGTGTCATGGAGTCCAGCGGATCTGAGACCAGATGCCAACCTGTCCCTCTCCACTGGTTTCAAGTCAGCTTTCTCATTTGTAAAATGGTGGGAGTAAAGCCACCACTGACAGAGAAAAAGCTGTGTCAGGCTCTTGGCACGGTGCACGGAGCTGTGGTTCCCTCAGCAAGTGCTAGGCTCCGGGGAACGGAAGGGCCCTCAGAAAGGCTGATGTGTCCCAGGTTCTGGGGATCTGAAGGGCCCTCGGGACTGGGCTGACAAGTGCTAGGCTCCGGGGATCTGAAGGGCCCTCGGGACCGGGCTGAATGCCCTCTCTGGCAGTTAAACAACACAGAAAAAAGGAAGCCGTGCTCACCCAAGCTATTTCTAAGGTACGTCAAACACTAAACTTCAAACTTACATTTGCGATGCAGGCCTGAGATAATTTATATTCCTCCATTGGGGTTTTGATGAAAAAATAATTACAGTGCAAAAATCACATTTAGAAATCACTCAAATAGCCCTGGCACACATCTGACATTGTTTCCTAGATTAGCCCACTGGTGTGCAGGAGAGGTGACTTGGGGCTGTCAGTGGAGAGAGACCCAGTTGGTGATCTCCTTAGGGAAGATTCAATTTAGGAATGTATTCTGAAGAAACGTAGGTCTTTCTCCATAGAGAAAACTGGTCTAACACAACTTAATTTTTATGAAAAACAGAATCACCGTAATTAGAGAAAAATCCTAGTGATTTGTTTCCATGCAGAATCAATTGAATGTATTGAGGTTTTCTAAGCAGCTAAGCAGACTGCCCAACACTGTGGTTTGTGCTGACAAAGTCGCCAGCCGGCAATCTGGAGTCACAGTATGTGATTACGAGGAACGAGGAACGTGATTAGCGGAGACCAAGGAAGACGCTTTTACTCAAAGGGAGCGTCAGAGAGCCGGTTCTTGTAGGTCTGTTAACAGATCCCCTGCTTCTCAAATACCCCGCAGTTTCTCTGGGAGGAGTCACGAGTATGTGGCGCTCCTCGCACCTCCAACTGAAATGATTTGGAGGACGTATTTTGGGCTTTTATTTTCATCTTTGCCATATAATGGGGCACAAACTTTACTTCACAAATTAGAAATAATGTTAAGTTGTTCCATCAGGCATTTTAGCTCCTTCCACCTCTCCCACCTTCTACACTCCTGGTGATTCTGATCCTAAGGTGCAGTGAGAGAAGGGACTTACGCAGTTCACAGTTTTTGCCCTCGTACCCGTCCAGGCAGGTGCAGCTGTACTCGCCAAGGCCATCCCGACACTGGCCCTTGTTCTGACAAGGGTTGGTCTCACACTGATCGCCGTCTGAAAAGAAAGGGTTTGGACACTAAAGTTTGCAGACAGCTGCCATCCAACCGGAAAGGATGTGGCTGCTGGTTGCAGCACACACTTAGTGGACGACTTGCCTGAACTTGAAACTGCTCCCTGTCAACAGCAGCTCGTATCTAGACTTCACGTTTTGTCACTACCTTTGTACCCTGTGTACGTGACGCCCCTCATCTGGGTGTTCGGCAGCGGTCTGCTAACTTGACCACCTCCTCTCCTCTCCTCCGCCTGGCTGCCGCTCAGTGTCCACCGTGAGGTTTTTAGGCGTGCTTCTGTGACGTTCCTAGTATGTGCTGGTACTGGGATGGGGACTTTTGTAACTGTGTAAGCTGTGTGTGGCCGGGGCCACGAAGCGCTGGGCTTATTGTAGGAAGTGCTGCAGCTGGGAGGGGTGACGGAGGATGACTTTTGTCTCCTCCCTTGGTAAGTTTACCGTTTCCTTTGTGGTGCTGGGAAGGCAAGGTCTTCAGCATTAGGTAACATGCAAGTGTGTAGGTTACCTTCAGCTGAATTGTACTGTAAACATGCATCCTTGATGTGCACAGGTACAGACAGATACCAATCAGGTTCTTTGGCCATTTGGAATTGTTAGCATTGAGATGAACCTTGTCAGGATGTTTATGGCTTTCTTTGCGTTACTAGGTAGTTAGTGGTGGTTTGGGGAGAAATAGTGTAAGCACATATTGAAGTGTTTTAACGTACTGCGTGTATGTTCTGTGTGTCGCTGGGGACCCACCTTCTGGTTTCTGAGCCGTGAAGACCTATTTAGCAGTAGACGGTGACTTCTTGCGGTGGTTGTATACAAGGAGAGCAGTTCCTCTCGGGGCTTTGGTTTACAGGGGCTGGACTTGTGCCCCGCTTGGCCCTGTGTGTTCTCGTGCCAGTGCGGAGGGTGGCGTTTGTGCCCTCCTGGATGGTGGTGCCAGCTCTGTGCAGGGTCCCTTTAGCTGGTACTGCTTGTGACGACGGCATGGCAGGGGCATCCAGCCTCCCCCGACGGCAGACCTGCTAGTCCCATCTCTCTCTCATCGCTGTCCCCTGTGGGCTAGGTCACTGAGCTCAGGGGTTCGCGAACTCCCTGCACTTCCATCCAGCCAACCCTGTCTCTCTGTATCTCCGCGGTGTCCCCCGTGGGCTCCGTCTTCTACTTCCTAATCTGCTCGTCGAGTGGACTCAAGTGGTCACCGGTGGTTCGTCCACCAGGCTGCCTCCTCGCTGGCCCCTTTAACCTCCAGTCCAGAAGCGGGTCCTGAAGAACCCTGAGTTTTCCTGCCTCGTGTACTTAAAGGCACTTGCTTGTTTGAAATTCAAAAAGCAAAACAGTTTGTTTTTTCTTCTGTTGTCCTTTTTCTCCAGGTCCTTCCTTCAAATGCAGATTTTCTGTTCTGGAAGCCATCTGGGTAGGCCTACAGGTCTCTTCAAACGCAAAACTTCCTTACTCTGAAAGTTCAGGTGGGGGCTCCAGAACACACCAAGACTTGGACACCTGGGTCTGCTGTCACTGAGTCAGTTCCGAGTTGTAGGGACGCTACAGGCCAGAGCAGAACTGCCCCACGGAGTTTCCGAGGAGTGCCTGGTGGATCTGAACGGCCAGACTTCTCGTCAGCAGATGCATACGTCACCACTACACCACCAGGCTTTCCACGTATACACAAGGCTGCTGTATGGAAATGAATGTGTTGTGCTTCTTTGGGGTAAATATTAGCTCTCCTTTTAACAGATCCTGTCACAGGTTGGCTGAAGGCAGAGTTACACACTCCCTGTGTAACCTGTGGTTCCCACTGTTCCTCTCTGCCTACATTTAGGGCAGTTACAGCAGTAGGGGCAACGCTCGGTATACAGGACACACAGCACGTGTTGGCTGAAGGCAGGGTTTCACACCTCCTGCAACCTGTGGTTCCCAGTGTTCCTCTCTGGCTACAGTTAGGGCAGCAGGGGCAACACTCAGTATCCAGGACACATTTGGATAAACACAGAATCCTAAACACACAACCCTTTCTAAAAGATTCCAGTTTCATTGTCTGCACCCCTTGACTGCCTTCTCGTTCCTGCACGTGTGGCCTCGGCCTTGGGCTGGGCAGAACGAGAGGCCGTGGTTTCTTGTCGACGGTCTCATTTAGCCAGCTGGGCCCTGAGCCACTCCAGTGTGGGTTTTCTTCTGTCAGCTGTAGCCTAATGCCTCTCACTTTGCTTTCAGCCATCACACACACCGAGTAGCCGTCTAAGCATCCCACACACCCTGGTTCTTTCTCTTACTAAGGCCTGTGCTTACGTGAGTCCGAAGCCACCGCAGTGCTCGCTGCTGCTGACACCAGCTATAAAAATGGCAGAGCAGAGGCCCTGGCCTCCTCTGACTTCGCACCCAAGAAACCCAAACCCATGGCCGTCAGGTTGATTCTGACTCACAGCGACCCCATGGGACAGAGCAGAACTGCCCCACCGAGGTTTCAAGGAGTGCCTGGTGGAACTGAACTGTTGACCTTTTGGTTCATCGTAACACTTAACTGGAAGGCCACGCAGGTTTCCCTGACTTCACAAGGGGGTGGACAGTCAGAACCAGCAGCCCCAGGCTGACTCCTCTGAGGCAGAGGTCAGATAGGCCTCCCCTCTCCTACCTCTTTTACCCCTCCTGACATCATCTGTCCCTCCTGCAGCACGCTCCCCTCTGCTGAGTTGTGTCACCATTGCAGAAGCCTTGTGGGACTCACTCACTGCAGTCCTGACTGGAGCGCCGCTGTGAGTGGGAACCAACTCAACGGCAGAGGGTACAGTGGCACAGAGGTGAAGAGCGCTGCTGTCAAACCGCAGGTCAGCAATTCAAGGCCACCACCTGCTCCTCGGAAACACTGTGGGTTAGTTCTACTCTGTCCTGTACAGAAATCAACTGATGGCAATGGTTACAAGGAGGTCACAGGTCAGAACTCAGGTTCAGGAACACTCAGGACAGAGAGTTCTTCAGTTAGGACAGCCTCTTCTCAGCAGCTCTCTCGCTGGCTCTGAGCCTCCAGCTCCTCAGCCTGGCCTCTGCCCTGCTTGGGCAAAGCTCTTTTGGCTCTGCTGATGGGTGCCCAGAGGCACCCGGCTCCAGTAGTTAAGCCAGAAGGCGTTCAGCTCTAGTCCCCCACGTGCCTGGAGGCACCCCGCTCCACCAGCTGGCCTCCAGCCTGAAGGCACTCAGCTGTCTCGTCCGTGGGCCCTGAAGTCCACCTTGCTGTCTCTTGGCTCTGCTGCCACCGTCAGTGTCACAGCTGTCCCTCTCTCTGTGTTACAGCTCCTGCTGTCTCTCCCTCTCTGTGTTTTCCTTAATGCCTAGTGGAGGTAAAACCAACCAATCCCCTCATTAGGGTTCCGTATGCCTCATTTGCATGGCCCTTCCCAGTCATCTGCTGGGAGTTATGGAGACTGCAGCTTCAAGGGTGAAGTTAAGTAACTCACTGCCCATATTCCATGTTTTCAAAGGTGCCACATGACAACAAAAAATAGATTTTAAAAAGAATCTTTTCCAGGCTTCATTCCACCCATTTTATTGCCAGAGTTCACTGGTATAATACGTCTATTGCAAATTACTAATAAGAAAATGTATAACAGCACTCAGTGATTCGGCATGCATTCCATTAGTGAAACAGCATTACATCAACGAGCACTTACCAACATATTTCATTCGCGAGCAGGTTTAGCTGGATCATTGTTTGAGCTTTCTCATTTTTACCGAGAGGTTTTAAAGTGAAGCTTAGAGGAACTCTAAGCTAGTGATAACGTGGGACCCACCGGCAGGACCAAGCCTGACACTTGTTTCTTGCCCAGGTTTGGCAGAGATGAGGTACTAGGGTTCCTCTTTCCAGATAATCTGAGGGTTAAATGAGACCACAATGGCTAGTATCTAGTAATAATGCTGGATGTCGCGTTTCTTGGTGGGGTTACACAATCTCATTTAGAGATAGGTCAGATTATTACTTTGAGAAATCCAAATAATACTCCAAAATGAAAAGTCTGTCTAAATTAATGATACCAGATGCCAAAACCAGTACTTCAAGGTGTTTACCTTATTAGGGGACTTGAAACTTCAGACTCTTTTTTGTTTATTTCTACCTAATACATTTGGATTTAAAAAATGATCACAGACTTTGATGTCTTTAAATGAGAATGAACTGACAAGTCTGTGTCTATTTAAGTGAACAACAGAACTAGAATTATGTGACTTCTTTATAATAACCAAAGGGAAGCTTTGAAATGAGTGAGAGTTTAACAGGAGCAGAAAGGAAATTCAGGAGTTATTTTCAAAATTCAAATACATCCTCTTTCAATTCCATATGTTAATGAACCTTGGTCACTTAAGGTTAAAACTGAATATATGTCTTACCTTTGTATTTGTTCCAGAATTCATTCTAAAATGGGAAAAAAGATTTAAATGTACATCAGAGAAAACACAGACATTTAAAACCAATAAAAATTATAACCTGGTAACTCAGCCTGAGTACGTATTCTCCCAAACCAAATTTACTTTTTAGAATGAATTGTTCCAGAATTATTTAAGCCTAAAAGGGAAAAGCTGTTTAGCTCTCCTTCTTCTGGTGGTGCAGTGGTTAAGTGCTGCACCTGCTGAACAGAAGGTCGGCAGTTCGTATCCACCAGGTGCTCCTTGGGGACCCTATGAGGCAGTTCTGCTCTGTTTGTAGGGTCAGTGGAGTCGGAGCTGGCTACATGGTAATTGGTTTTGGTTTTCTGCACAGCTGTGGCCTCAGTCATTTTAAATACATCAGGTTTCTTGGATACTGCAAATGCATTTTCAAGTTAACAAGAAATGATTGTACTAAAAGGGGTTTACTGTTTTTGCTACCCTCAAGTTGGTCAGTGAGTGTTTTGGGATTTTTTGGGAGGGTCAGAGAGTCAGTGAAGGACGAGATGCTTGGTGAGTAATCACTACCTTAGGTGAAAAATAGGCAATTTAAAAGAGGGCTTCAAGAGGCTATATTAACGTTCATAGTCTAAATATATGTATTTTACTTATTTAAATGTCATTTAAAAAATTCTTACACAGTTACAAGGGCATTTAACAGTTCAGTGAATTGATTCACCTAACAGTCACTACAGTCGGGACACAAAACAGTCCCATGACCCTCTAGAGTTTCCTGTTACTCTCTCCAGCCTTGGAATCCTTGGTCATTTCCCTGCTAACTCCGGGCAGTGCGCTGGGACCTGCACTCCATCAGGACAGTAATGGCTTTTGGACAGCGTCATATAAACAGAATCACACGTTGTGTAACTTTCAGAGACTGACTTCTTTCATTCAGTGTAATGCCTCTGAAATTCGTCTAAGTTATCGGTGTTTCACAGTCCGTTCCTTCTTACTGATAAATGGGATTTATTCATTGTATGGATATAACACCGTTTATTGATTCACTTAACAAAGGACGTTTGAGTCATTTCCAGCTTTGGGTAATTGTGGACGGAGTTACAGGGGGCACTTAACCCCCAGACCACACTTCTTGCTGTGAAGTTGGCCCTGACTCCTGGCGAACCCCTGGGTTCAGCACAGAGCCACGCCCGGTGGGCTTCTCGGCTCTGCTCCCGCCCAACGGCTTGCTGGCCTCTCTGCCACGGAGCCGCTGGGTGGGTTGGACCACCCGGCTCTCAGTGGGCAACAGCCAGCTGTGGACACTGCTGAAGTCTGAATTCTTTGTCCCCGGGAGCTGGATGGCTGAGTCCTGCAGTCAAGTGTGCATAACTTCCCAAGAGAGGGTCAGACTGCTTTCCAGAGTGGCTGCACCATTACTGTCCCCACGGCGTCGGACATTCTGTGATTGCAAAGCCTTGCCAGGACTTGGTATGTGTCAGTATTTTTTATTCTGTGGGTAGACAGTGACTTTTTTCATCATAGTTTAAAATTGCGTTTTGGTAACAGCTGATGATGTTGGGTGTCTTTTTTTTTTCTTAAAATTTTTTTTTTATGATTAAGAGAAAGTACCCAATCCAAGTGGATTTTGCATGCATGCCCCTCTCCGGCTGTCTCTGCCTCCCCACCCTGTGACAGCACAGCCACCCATTTCCCTCTTCGAGCATCTGGCATGCCTTTTCATGTGTTTTTTTTACCGTCCACATAATATGCTCTTTGGAGAAGTATTGAAGTCTTTTGCCCATGAAATTTAACTTTTTGTTCTGCTTTGTTGTAAGAGTTCCTTATGTATTCTGAATAGAAATCCTTTGTTGGATATGTGATTTACAAATGTTTCTCTTAATCTGTAGCTTGTCCTTTAAAAAAATTGTTTAATTGATTAATTTATATATTTAATTGTGCTTTAAGTGCAAGTTTACAATTGAAGTCAGTTTATCACACAAAAACTTGTACACACGTTGTTAGGTGACCTTCGCTGTTCTCCCTACAATGCCACTCCTCTCCACCCCGTCTACTCAGCCAGCTCCTGTCCCTTTGTGCCCTGTCATCTCGCCTTCAGACTGGAGCTGCCCAGTTAGTCTCACGTATCAACTTGAGCCAAGAAGCACACTTTTCAGCAGTATCATTTTTGGTCTTTTTCCAGTTCAATCTTTGTCTGAAATGCTGGTCTGGTTTTAGTTCTGGGCCAACAGAGAGTTCAGGGGCCATGTCTTCTGGGATTTCTTCAGTCTGAATCAGACCACCAAGTCTGGTCGTTTGACTAGAGTCTGAGTTCTGAACCCCGCTTTTCTCCTGCTCCAACAGGGATTCTCAGTTTGTCCCTTATCAGGGCAGTCACAGGTGGTAGCTGGGCGCCATGTGGTTCTTCTAGTCTCATGTTGATGCAGTCTCTGGTTTATGTGGCCCTTTCTGTCTCTTGGGCTCACATTTTCCTTGTGTCTTTGGTGGTTTTCTTTCTTTTTTGCTCCAGGTGTTTTTCTTTCTTTCTTTCTTTTTTTTTAAAAGATGGTCTTTCCCAGAGCAAACATTTTTAATTCTTATGAAATCCACTGTATCAATTTTTTTCTTTTCTGACCCCTGCTTTTGGTGTCGTACCTAAAAACTTTTTATCTAACCCCAAGTCATGAAAATAGTCTTATATTTTTTTTTTCTGAGTTTTGTAGTTTTACCTTTAGATCTATGATCTACTTTGGGTTAATTTTTGTGTAAATTGTAGTATTTAGATCACGGTTCACCGTTTTTGCGTATGGATGTTCAGTTGTTCCCGTACCAGTTGTTGAAAGACAGTTCTTCATTTGGATGGCTTTTGAACCTTTGTCAAAAATCAGTTGGCCTTTGCAACAACAGTAATAGCAACAACAAAAAATATATGTGTGTTTACATAGGTAGATAAGTGTGCGTGTGTGTGTATAGGGAAACACGTGAGCACACGGGTGTGCATGTACAGTTGTCTCTGTAGGCATATGTATATATGTGTTTGTGTGAACCATGTATGTATTTATATACATAATAAATCACATAGAAGGCACAGTTACCCATACTTCCCAGACAAAACCAAACACCTTGTGAGATTAGTTCTTTGGGTTTGAAGGCCTTGGACCATATCTCCCAGGACAACGAGGTCAATTGGTGTAACATAGTTCATAAAGATAATGTTTTACATCCTATTACAACTATTAGTCTTTACTAGTTCGGGATAAAAGAGAATGAAGGAAACCAAAGACTTGAAGAGTAAACTAGAACACAGGACTAATAGCCCATAGGAACCATGGCCCCATCTACCGTGAGACCAGAGACACAATAGAAGGTTCTGGATAGAAAAGGAGAAAAATGAAGAACAAAACTCACATTCCTAAAAAGGCTAGTCTTGCTGGACCGACAGAGACTAGAGGTAACCCTGAGATTATGGCCCAAAGACACCCTTTGAACTTGGAAATGAATCCGTGCTGAGTCATCGTTTTTCATCCAGATAACAGACTGGCTCATAAAATAAATAGCACCACCAGTGAGCAGTGTGCTTCCTTAAATAATCAGCTGTATGATACCAAACAGTCAACACTGGACTTGAAACAGAACTGAGAAGCTAAAAGGGGGGACAGAGAAGCTAGATCCGTGGATACAGAACAAGTAGAATAGAAATAATGAGAATGTTGACACATTGTGAAAAATGTAACCACTATCGTGGAACAATTTGTATAAAAATTGTTAAATGAGAACCACATTTGCTGGGTAAACTTTCACCTAAAACACAAGAAAATATGCATATTTAAAAAGATCAGTTGGGGGAGTGGAGTCAAGAAGGCAGACTAAACACACGTCTCCCTAAATCCTTCTGGAAATCAAGATCTGAATTGATAATTAAACAGAGCCTCTGGACACCTAGTGAGCCCTAGGACACGGCATAGGGCTGTTAATTTGGACTTCATACCACTGAATGGAAAGCTTCCTCTCTTTCTCTGACCCCTGCTCTTGATGAGTGTTGACCTACATGGGCCAAAGGTAACTTGCTGTTTAAACTGTTTTTTCTCTGTCTTAGCCAGCAGGTGGAACTGGCATTTGACTAGCAGCTAATCTCAGACACACTGCTGGTGGGATCAGCAGGCAAAATTGCCACGTTTTGAGGACCTGGCTTTGGACTCTGTCCATCTTGGCACCTTTGGCCTTTCTTCCTACTCCAACATTGAGTAACCTGTACTGAGGCAGGTGGGGAGCTTGTGTGGGACACCACCTTATTCCACTGAGAGGTGGAATACCCATATGGAGGCCTCAGCTGGACCTAATTCTTGGCCTGGGAGGCAGTGCCTGACCAAAGGAGAATACTTTTCTGGCAGAAAAGCAGTATTCTATACAGAGTCACCTATGGCTGGGGCCCAACAGCAGAGGCCAGCAGGGCAGTAGCCTTTCTGTATTTTGAACTAGTTTATAACATCTGGATTTGAATGTAGAGGTGCTTGCTTTGCCAGCTGGGAAGAGGGACTTGTACACCTGAAAACCTGACTGACTTTAGACGTTGTCAGATACCTTTTACCTGTCATTTTAAGATGGTGTAGAGAAACAACTGCGGTCCAGCCTCGCAGCATCTCTCCCAGCCTCTATTGACTCACATGATGACCAAAAAGCAACAAACTCTGGAGAAAAACATAACCAAGAAATCATCCATGGCTTCAGAAGTCCCCGAAAATAAAGCACCAAAGAACTTCCCAAAGAAACCTTTCTGAAACTATCAGAAGGTGAGTACAAAAGGATTCCTAGACTTTATTCAAAATGCAGCAGAGTAAAATGAAAAATTAAGCAAGCCGTTCAATCTGATGGAACATCAGTACTCGGAAATTCAACAGATCAAGAACAAAATCAAAGAGATAGAAACTTCAATTCAAAAGCAAGAAAACAGAATGGAACAAATGGAAAATAGACTTTCTGACTTGGAAGACAGAACTATTGACTCCAGCATCTATGAGGAGAAATCAGAAAAAAGAAACAAGAAAAATGAAGAAGCATGTGGGACTCTATTAAGAGGAACAACCTACTATTAATTGGAGTTCCTTAACAGGGCAAGACACATGAGAACACAGAGAGTATTGTGGCTGAGCTGCTGACAGAAAACTTCCCAGAAATGATGAAAGAAGAGAATATAGATAGCCAAGATGCATATCGAATGCCACTCCATATAGATCTCAAAAGAAAGACTCCAAGACATATTATAATCAAGCTCAACAAAATGAAACATAAGCAGAAACTCTTAAAGGCAGCAAGACTCAAAGCAAAGCTAACATTCAGAGGGAAACCCTGTAGGCTTTCATCAGATTTCTCAGCAGAAACAATGCTGGCACAGAGACAGTGGCATGACACATTCAAAGCCTTGAAGGAGAAGAACTTCCAACCAAGAATTATATATCCTGCAAAGCTATCTTTCAAATATGAAAATGAAATTAAGACATTTGCAGATAAACAGAAACTCAGAGACTTTGTAAAAATGAAACCAAAGCTACAAGAAATACTGAAAGAATCTCTTGGCTTAGAAGAACAAAACCACTAACTTTTTATTTTAGAAGCAAAAATAGAACACATCTACTCAGTTAGGGAAGACTGCAAACTCAATCAAGGCTACAATAGTGAAAGAAATGATCCAGTGATCATATCGTGAAAACTATGATATCATCATATTAAAAAGAGGGATGTACTACAGTCGTTATAGTCCTTCCAGATGGAGAGGAAGTTAATAAGACTGGTAATAATTAAAATTGGGTTTTTACCTAGTTTATTCAGGGGGAGCATGGGGGCAGCTGTAAAGCACAATAAAGATGCAACATATCAAATCAAGAAACATAATATAGGAGTCTCAGCAACCACAAAACCAACCCTGAAAAGGTGAAAAATCAACTCACAAAGAAAAATGTCTCAGAACAGATTAATAAGAACAACACAGAAAATATCAACACAAAGATAAACATATCACAGTGACAGCACTAAACACATACCTATCAGTAATTACATTGAATGTGAATGGACTGAATGCTCCAGTAAAGAGACATTGAGTGACATCTTGGATCAAAAGACACAACCCACCTGTATGTTGCCTGCAAAAAACTCACCTTAGACTTAAAGCTACGAACAAACTGAAAATTAAAGGGTGGAAGAATATATATCAAGCTAACAATACACAAAGTAGAGCAGGTGTGGCAATTCTAACCTCAGTTAAAATAGATTTTAATGTAAAATTCACCACTGTGGACGAGGACGGACACTATTGCTGAAAGGTTCAGCACACAAACAGGACTTAATATTAAATATTTATGCTCCTAATATTAGAGCACCTAAATACATCAAAGAAACACTGACTACACTCAAAAATGAGATAGATCACCCCACAATAATAGTGGGAGACTTCAACACTGCACTCTCAATATTGGACAGATCAACTAGAAAAAAGCTCAACAAAGACATAGAAGGCCTTATTGCCACAATTAACCAACTAGACCTCACTGACATATACAGAACTTTCTGTCCATTAGCAGACAACATGGAACATTGTCCAGAATAGATCATGTGTTAGGACATAAAGCAATTCTCAACAAAATCCATACCATTAAATTAATGCAAAGCATCTTCTCAGATCATAAAGTCATAAAAGTCAAAATCAATAGTAGAAAAACAGAACATGGAACTCATAGAAACTGAACAACGTCTTGCTCGAAAAGCTATGGGTTATAAAACGATCAGTTGGTCATGTTCATGTGGACTCTATTCTGTTCCACTGATCACACATTAATACTACTGTGATTAAAGTAGCTTTAGAGTAATTTTTGAATTGGATAGTGTGATTTCTTCTTTTTTCAGAATTATTTTTTGTCTATATATAAATTTTAGAATCAGCGTGCCTGTTCAAAAAGAAAAAAGAATCCTCCTGGAATTCTGAATGACATTGCAAATCCATAAATCAAATTATGAAAAATTGACAATTTTACTATGTTGAGTCTTTCAATCAATGAATATAGTAGGTTGCTATCATTCAGGTCTCCTTTGAGATTTATTTAAATAGCATTTTGTGAATTCCAGCCTATCAGGACTGCATACATTTTATTAGATTTATACTTCAGTATTTCATATTCTTTGGAGAAATTTTAAGTGGTGTTTAAAAATATTTTCCAGCTGTGTGTTGCTACTAGACTAGAACCTGCCAAGCCAGCAGCTGTGTAAGGCAGAAACCTGTCAGAGAAGTAAAACTCAGGTATTTTCCACTGAATAGCAGTAGAGAAGTAGTGACTTCCCTCTGCCAAAGGCAGAGAACATGTGAGACCTGGAGAAACAAGGCAGTCTCATCGAGTTCTGGCTCTCACAGGTTTCACTGTACATAAAAATAAGATTAATTTTGTGGCTGACCTTGTCTTCTGTGACCTCACTAATTCAGAAGTTCTGGGAGTTTTTTGTAGATTCCTTGAGGTTTTCTGTGTAGATGATCATGTCAACTGCAAATAGGGATAGTTTTATTTTATCCTATCCAATCTATACGCCTTTCTCAAATTTCTTTCTATGTCTTCCTTATGGCTAGGACTTTCAATACTGTATGTAAATGAAGTGTTGAGAGTGGACACCCCTGCTTAATCCCAATCTTAGGTGCAAAGCATTCACTTTTCACCATTATCTGGCTATAGATTCTTTGCAGATGCCCATTATCAGGTTGAAGACTTTCCTTTTTTCCTCTTCTTGAAATGCCTGGTAAAATTGATCAGTAAAACCGTTTGGACAGGGAAATTTGTTTTTGAGAAGACTTTAAACTAAGAAATTAAATGTGAAGACATTTCTTCATCTTGGATATATTTTGGTCATTTATAATTTATGAGGAATTGGTCTATTTCATCCAAGTTTCTAAATTTACAGAGTTGTTCATAGTACTCTTATTATCTTTTTAATGTCTTTAAGATCTATAATAATATTCCCTTGTTCACTTCAGATATTCATTTCTGTGCTATCTCTCTCTGGTTAATCTTGTCAGGAGCTTTTCAGCTTTTTTCATTTTCTCTATAACTTCTCTGTTTTTGATTTCCTTAATTTCTGCTTTTTCAATTTTTTCTTTGACTTGCTTTGGGTTTATTTTACTTTATTTTTCTAGTTTTTTAAGGTAGACATTTATGTTATTGATCTGAAACCTTTCTTATTTTCCAATATGTGTATTTAATGCTATATGTTTTCCTCAAAGTACCACTTTAGCTGGTTTTTATATGTTGGATATTTACTTTGTTCAGTGCAAAATATTTTTCAGTTCCTCTTGGGACTTGTTCTTGAATCCATAGAGCTTTTAGAAAGCCAAGTACTTGAGAGATTTTCTTGTTACTGCTTTTCAGTATAATTTCACTGAAATCAGAGAATATACTTCATATGAGTTCAATCTTTTAAGTTTGTTAAGGTTTGTTTTCTAACTCAGGGTATGGGCTATCTTGGTGGATGGATACCTGGAAAGAAAATATATTTTGATGCTGTCTGGTTGAATATCTTATAAATGTTAGTTAGATTTAGGTCAAGTAATAGGAGGGCTGGAGGGGAATAATGTAAATGGACTACTAGTCCCTGGTTCTTCAATTTTTAGGCTTATTCCTCCATGCACCTGTTGTCATTTACTGTTCCTAACCCTTAGGTAGATGCTTCAGGTTTTTTTGTTGCATTTAGTAGGAGAGACAGGGTACAGTGTGCTTATTCCATCTGAACTGAAATTAGAATTTATTCATAACCTTTGATTCAGTAACCCCTCTCTGGGGAAGCTATTCTTAAGAGATAATTCAAAAGGAATATACATATATGTATTTACATAATAGCAGTATTTAGAATAATTTAAATGGTCAAAATATGAGAGTAGTAAATGCATTCCAATAAAATATTGTTTAACTCCTTGAAAGTATAAGTATGATAGCTATGCAGAAGAAATGAAGAGTGTTTGGGAAATGATGCCAAAGACAGAAAGTAGAATGTGAACTTGGATATGCATTACAATTATTTCTATTTAAAAACTCTGTATATGATTTACAGGAACATTTAAAAATAAAAGCAGTTGTGAAATTATGAATATTTTTCAAAGTAGCATTCTGTTTAAAAAATGATTTTAAAATGACTTGAAAAGTTCTTATAAACTTTCTAATTGATTTTTAGCATATACCTTCTGTTTCATTGTCCTATCCATTGTCCTATCCATGCAAGTTTATGCATTTTACTAGATCTGTG
Organism: Heterohyrax brucei; assembly: GCA_028571685.1. NCBI lineage: Eukaryota > Metazoa > Chordata > Mammalia > Hyracoidea > Procaviidae > Heterohyrax > Heterohyrax brucei. The sequence continues at coordinate 348,200 of CM053163.1, forward strand.
AGGGCACAGTGATGAAAGTTCTGGCCAAAGGTAAAAGAATTAATAATCAAGCCAACCAGCCAGCCAAGTGCTGTCGAGTCGAGGCACCTCCTATTCCTTAAACCTCTTCCACCAACTTTCCCCGCTAGAAAATCCCCCACACCGTGCTGTGCCTTCCTCCTCACAGAGACCATGGATGAGTTAGGCCAGGTACTTCAGCTGGGAACCTAGCATGGAATGCTGTCATTTTCAGACAGAGATATCTGAATTAACTAGATAGGAGTAATAGAAGGCCATGTGAGCATCTTCCAGCTGGGGCACTTGAAATAGCGCACTGAGTGTGAGTCTAGTGTTCTGGTCTTACCCTTACCGTTTTGGCATTATCTTCAAAGAATTCTCTGGCCTCTTCGAATGAGCACTGCTCTTCTATACACTCTCTTTCAAGGTTTCCTTTCTTCAGTTCTTCAAAAAGTGAATTTGCTCTCCTGGTCCTCTGCAGGACACTGCTGGCACGCTTCTGGTTAATGAACACTAGAAAATAGTGAACAACGCAATTTGAAGCAGCTGTATTCACTTGCTTCGCTCTCACCTGTAAACTGTAGAATTGTGTAGATCGTGCTACAAAAGGGTGAGAACTTCCTTTCCTCGCACATTAAGAAAACTGGGAGGGAGAGGCCCATCTCCCCTCATGACTCTTCCACGAATTCGGTTATAAACTGCCCGTCCTAGACGCCGAAGACCCCTCTCTGGAGAGGAAGCACATCCCATCCAGTCACCCGTCAGGCTCCCTCTCCGTTCAAACCCAGCTTCAGCCTGGCTACCTAAAGCCTACTTTGAAACTTCACTTCACAGAGCACTTCTAGGCCAGCATCTGGTGATCTGCTGGCTGTCCCCATGGCCACTACACCTGGGCTGTTGCTCAGTTGTATTCCCTTCAGTCCCTCCCTAGCCCCGAGTTCTGCCCATCCTTCTGGATCTGCGGGCCATCTCAGCTCTCAGGATTACGTGGGGAGTTAGGATACTTTTCTGATTATGTGAGATGTGCATGTTATATCAAGTCACAGAATGCACACACACAATTAAAACCAAAGTTTCAAGAATTAGTATTTGGTACCGGTATCACTCCAATATTTCTTATTTCGTTGTGTTTTGTTTCATGTTTTAGAAGTCCTAGTTACAACCCACTGAACTGACGTCACGATTCACAGATCAGCGGTGACCTGACAGTTGGCAGACCCTGGGGTGGAGTCTGCACGCCCACACTGTAGCACATGTTTGTGACCACACTGCCCCATCTCCCCTTGCTCCCTCTGTCTCTTCTTCATTGACTACCCCTTTGTGACCATCATGGAAGACCCTTGGGGTTCCTCAGCTCTTTATTCTTGTCTTTCTACCATTTTCCCCCAGGAGAACTCAGCCTCAGCATAACAAAGATGACCTTCCAAGCTCATGTTTCTGTCCCTGCCTTCCCTTCTGAGCTCCCCATTTCCAACTGTCTCCCCATTTCCAGCTGTCTCCCCAGCTGCCTCCTCTCATCACAGACTCCAAACCTCCCAAACCAAAAAAGTAGACCCTCAGAATCAAGTAGTCATCTATTACTTAGTGCGAGAGGCAGGTGTGCCAGTCTGCTTCTATGCAGAGCACAGCCTGGGAAGCCCCAGGCATCGCTCTGGATCACCACTGACCGGGCAGACTCGCAGTGGGTCTTATCTAGATTGCTAACTAGTGGATCGCTATGAGTTGGCATCAACTTGACGGCAGTGGGATTGATTTTTTTTTTACTTCTCAGAGAGGAAACCCTGGTGGCATAGTGGTTAAGTGCTACATCTACAAATCAAACGGTTGGCAGTTCAAACCCCCCAGGTCCTCCTGGGAAGCTCTGTAGAGCAGTTCTCCTCTGACCTAGAGGGTCACTATGAGTTGGGACTGACTTGACAGATCTTGGTTTGGTTTCTGTTTTGATATTTCTCAGATGTTTCTTAATTTAATTTAATTTTTATTGTGATTAAGCAAAAGTTTACACTCCAAGTCTACTTGCCATATAAAACCCTGAACACACACCTCTGTGCAACTCCGTCAGCTCTCCTCACGCTGTGACAGCACACTCCTCCTTTCCAGCCTGTCCTTCTGGTATCTACTCAACCAGCGCTTGTCCCCTCTTCTCCATCCACCCCTCTCGCCTCTAGAGAGGAAGCAGTTGGACAGGCTCATGTGTATATATTAGACCACAAAGTACCCACACCACCTGCATGGCTCTCTACCCCATAGTCCAGTCCAGTCTTTATCTGAAGAGTTGGCTTCAGTACTTGTCTCAGCTCTGGGCTAGCAGCAAGTCCAGGGGCTGTGTTCTCAGGGGACCCTCCAGGTTGGAAGACCATCACGTCTGTTTTTCAAATAGCGTTCTAGATCTGCAGTCCCCTTTTTCTCATACTTTGTTGGGGACTCTACATTGTGTCCCTTATCAAGGCTGGTGGTGGTGGCCAGGCACCATCTAGTTCTTCTGGTCTCATGCTGATGTAATCTGCCAATAACACAGGTAATTCTTTCTCCTGGGCTCGTATGTTCCTCTTGTCTTTGATGTTCTTGGTTTCCGTTTGTACCAGGTGGTTTGGGACTAACTGATGTTCGTTAGATGGCATCTTGCTGGCTTTAAGACCTCAGAGTGCTTTTTTTTTTTTTAAGTATATACAACTTTTACTACTGAGTTGGGTACACACCACACACTCAGTAAGTGCTAGTTTCATTTCTCCTTCAAGTTACACTCCCTTCCAATTCTGTTTCCCTGTTTTTTTCCATGACACTCACGTTACACACACAAGGCTCAAGCTTCTTGTTTATTGATCCCTTCCTATCACTCTCCCAATTTCACCATGAAGCCTTGTCCTGTAAACTTTTTCTTCTTTTAAATTTTTTATTTTGATGAAAATATATACAATAAAACATACACCATTTCAACAATTTCTACATGGACGCTTTGGGGGATGTTGATCACATGTTTCAAGCTGGGCATGCATTCTCGATATTGTTTTCCAAATTATCACCCCTTCCCTCCTCCCATGACCATAAGCTCGATGCCCTCTAAGAAGAAACTCCTCCTCACCCTCTTCCACCCACCCTGGTCCCACTGATCTCTTTGGTTTCTCTATATTTGCTCTATATTTCACGGAAGTGAGATCCCACAGTGTCTGTCCTTTTCTAACTTATTCCCCTCAGTCTCCAGGACATGGTTCATCCACGCTGTGGTGCATCTCAGGCTCTGTCTCTCGTTCTGGCTGAGTTGTTCCGTCCTGTGAGCTCTGGCTCTGAAATGCGACCCAGCCTTCTTGCCTCCGCATTCACAAGGCCTCTCCCCGCATCGGGGCTCTTGTGTTGGAATCAGTAGCCCCAGGCCTGTGTCTGAGCTTTAGTCTAGTGTTTCTCAAATTGTGACCCAGGGTCCCCAGTGTCCTGGGGGAGGGGGAGGGAGCTTGGATCTGTACTGTCGCACACTTCCTGGATATTCCACTGCACACAGGTTTGAGATCCCCTGCCTGAGTCTCTCATCCCTTCTGTGTGGCCCACACCATCCCTCACTGACAGGCTCTCTGTGTTGAATTTTGTCTCCACCTCTCACAGTGATTTTTCATGGACTGTCTCAAGGGAACAGTGGCCAGGGCCTGACAATCTCACTCCACCTGGCCAGGCCCTCTGTTCTTCCTCTGTTCCCTTAAAGGGACTCACCATTCCAGAGTGCCAGGCTCCCTCCCTGTTCTCACTGGCCTTCCTATCTCTGACCTTCCCCTCAGGCTTTCCCCAATCTGGAATTCTCTCCTCTCCTGTGTTCCCCACTGAAACCTTGTCCTCCCCCTCCTTCTGCACAAAGCATCACTGTGCCTCTTCCTGCTGCTTCCCCGACACCCTCCTCTTCCTCTTTCAGCCTCGTCGTCTCTGCCCCACCATGCTTGCCTCCTTAGTCCTTGAAGACACTAAGCCCGTCCTCACCCCACAGCCCCTGTACTTACAGTCTCTTTGTCTGGAGCATGCTTCTCCCATATACACCCCGGCTCACTGCACACATGTCCCTCAAGGGGCCCTTCCTGACCGCAGTTCTGAAGTCGCCTCCCAGGGGCGTGTCCCCCTTGCCCCGCTTCCTGTCTCTCCCTTCCCCACCGCTGACCACCTACACTGGAGGATTGTTGCCTGTTCCCCTCCACTAGACTTGGTCTGGTTGGTTTACCTCCGCGTCTCCAGTGCCGGGGAATGTAGTATGAGAACAGCCAATGAAGTTGAGAACTCATCCTAGGGAAAGTACTGCACACCTCGTTGCTGAATGTCACTACAGTCACCTTTGAAGTCCTCCCCTTGGGAAGCTATACACCTAAGTCAGCACCCAATCCACCCTTCAAAGCCATTTTGGAACTCTTTCTCTGGAATGGCCATCAGAGCTGTCATGGTGTCACCCTTGATGTCCTAGTGTCATCCAAATGTCTACGTTTCCATATTTCCTTGTCTTTGAGTAAAGAAAAGTCACTGGGGGCCAGAGCAGGTGAGCAGGGAGGGCCTTCCAGTACAGTTATTGGCTTATTGGCCAAAAAATCACTTATAGACAACCAAATAATTCGATTCGCAAACTTGCCACCGTGCCACTGTGCACAGTGGCCATTTCAGAAAGAGTTCCAAAATTGCTTAGGAGATGGACTAGGCACTGACGTGGATGCATAGCATCCCAAGGGGAGGACTTCAGAGGTGACCATAGTGATATTCAGCAGTGAGGCATGTAGCACTTAGAACAATTAAGTTCATGGACTTAATTGTCAGACCTCGTATATACTGTAAATATTTGTTGAACAAATGAATGAATGAAGGACTGGACACATGGCCTGGTCTGAACTTTAGTCACTTGGGCACCACAGACGAGGACGATGTCATGGCCATCAAGCGGTGTGTGAGGGAGGGAAAGTCATCGGTTGGGGAGAGCAGAAACACCCAGGACAATTTAACTTCGTTCATTACCATTTATGCCGGCAACACCATCGAGGTCACCCCTGAGGGCAGAACAGAGAAGGCAGATGGCCCAGTCCTGCTCCCAGGGGCTGACTGTTGCCAACCTTCGGCCAACTCATAGGCACTCCGCAGAGAGGGTACCGCAGGCGGGTGGTGACCAGGAGAGGGTGGGGGCGTCAGGGAGGAGGCTAGCATGAACTAGGCTGGGAGGGTGTGACTGGGTGGCAGACAGCCTCCGCGGGTGGAATGGCTGGTGGGAGACGAGCAGAACAGACCATCGAGCAGACGGGGTGAGGCCAGGATCTGACTACAGAGGCCTTGAGCACCACAAAAGCCATGTCGATTTTATTGGAAATGGGACTGCATGTGGGGGTCCCCGAAATAGTGGACACCCCAGGGAAGGGGTGTTGGTAGAGGAGAGGGGTACTGTTTGTAGACTATCTTTGTAGCCATAAACCTGCTCACCTCTTTTGGGGTTCTCCTACCCATCCTTTCTCCACTGTTTTTCTTTCTACCTTCTCTTTCCCACTTTGACCCGTTGCCCTAGTTCCCCGACATCTGGCCTTTCTTCTGTGAGGGACTTGTGGGATGCTGCTCTGCAGGCTTCCCGGCCCTGTTGACTCGATGGCACGTGCAGGTGGGGCTCAGGGGCCCTCTGCCTCCCCATCAGCTCTCTCAGCAGCTCTGCCTCAGTTTCTCCCTTTTTGAGGACTCTTCCTTTTGGACAGGCCGGGTGTCCTGGGTGAATCAGGGGTCCTGTTGTGCAGCTTCTCCCCCAGGCCCGAGGTTGGTGGCTTCACGTCCGTTTCTCTTTCTCTTTCCTGCTAGGGCAGGTCGTTGCTATCCAGCAGTTTCTCCTCCGTTTTGGCACTTGAAGAGGAACTTCTGTCTGTCTGTCTGTCTGTCTGTCTGTCTGTCTCTTTCTCCCTCTCTCTTCCTGTCTCTCTGTTTTTGTGTCCTGTGACACGTCCTGACCCTCTCACCCATAGCAAAATGCAGCTGGTTCTAAGTCTCCTCACAGTTGGAAATCAGGAAGGAAGCCCAGCCGTTATATCCAGGCCTTGGTGGGGAGAAGGGGTACCTCCCCAGATTCCATTGCATTACCCCTACTCTTGCCCCGGGGGAGTGCAGCCTCTGGGCAGGGTGCTTACCGCTCACCCCGGGCAGCAGGAGGCCAGCCAGTGAGGTGCTGAGCAGGACGAAACACAGCCAGTTCGCCATGGTGCCCGGCGAGGGGAGCCGTCTGCTGTCCACCACTGTGACAGGCCACCTGGGCAAGGTTCAGCTCGCACTGGCCTTCCCGGAGTGGCTCTGGTGTCCTGCTTATCACAGCCTCCTGATTGGAGCCTGGGCCTCACCATCATGTCAGCTGGGCAGGTTGCTGCGGGGAGGCTGACCCCTGGCCAGCGCCGCCTCTGCCGTCCCCACTACGGGACTGGCAAACCCAGGGACAGTCTTATTTGTACTACTGTCTGGTCAGTGACCACATTTGAGCCACCACCCAAGAGGTCAGCGTTTGAGTGCAGCCAGAGGCACCCTGGGAGGCAGTCCTGGTGAACCGCTTCTGAAAAATCCCTCAGCTGCTGAGACGCCTGCAGAGCACAGTTCTGCAGGGACCTGTCCCCGGGTCCCCAGGGGTCAGAATCAGCCACAGCAGCTGGTTTGGCTTTCCCTTGGGGTCTGCACAGGGACTTTTTATTCTAAAAAAGAGTGAAAATACCATTGTCTCGTTTTCAGACATGTTTGTATCTAATCCTTCCATCAACGACAAAAGTGAAATATTCTCATTTTTTTCTTTGTAATACAGGAAGCTGACGGTGGGTAAGAAGTTAGACACTGGCCTGAGGTCACCCTTGTGGACATAGGATCTGAACCCACACCTTTGCAGCCCAGATCCACTGCTTCTCCCCTGGTCTGGCCTGGGCCTTTTGTCAGGAGTCCTGGTGAGCGTCTGTGCCCGCGTCTGTGTGGCCATCCCCATCACAGAGCTCTGGCCCCTGTGCTGCTCTGGCCTGCTGGTGAAGTCATTGTCACCCTTTCTCCTTAAAAACAGTGAGGTGCTCTCAGGAGTCAGAGCCCCCTTCTACATACCTGCTGTATCTGCATGGTTTCTTGATAGCAGCCCCGCGTAAGCCCTGCTGGGGGGACAGACACCCTTGCCTCCACGTGCCATCCCCTGGTTCATGCAGGAACCACGTTTTCTGTTGCAGTTTCGTTCTCCCTCTCTGCCCCTGGAGACGGTTTGGTGACCCGTGGCTTCCAGTTCAGCGTTGGTGGGTCAGCGGCAGAGTCCCAGCCGCCCGTGCCAGTGACCTGATTTCTGACCAGTGTCGCCGTCGCCGCTAGTGGCAGGCTTGTTGGCTGCAGTGCCGAGTAGGTGCTGGCGGACCCTCCAGGCCACGCTGAGCCAGGAAGGGGGCAGGAGGGGGCAGAGCCGGGCGGGTTTGTGCTGTCGTGTGGGGTCCTTCCATGGCAGCTAACACACACACTCACACAGACTCACACAGCTAACACACTCAGACATGCACACAGAGGACACACACTCACACGGCTAACACACACATGGCTAACACACACTCACACACACAGAGCTAACACACACTCACAGCTAACACACACAGCTAACACACACGGCTAACATAAACAGCTAACACACAGATGCTAACCCACACAGCTAACACATACTCAGACACACACACAGAGCTAACACACACAGCTAATGCACACTCATACATAGCTAGCACACATACACAGCTAACACACACACACCTAACACACACACAGCTAACACACACACAGCTGACATACACTCACACACACCCAGCTAACACAGACAACTAACATACACACGCAGCTAACACACACCTACCCACACCCACGTCCACACCCCCCCCCACATGCAGCTAACACACACAAACACACACAGGTTAGTGCATCTAACAACTACCCAAGGAACCTGACAATGGGCAGATTCCTGGGCTGACCCGGCCCTAATCAGTCAGCCTGGGCAGGACCTTGGAATTGGAGTTTTACGGAGCTGGTGGTCCCCCAGGTGGTCCTTGGGGATCCTTTGGGAAATCATATTGAAAAGGCCCCTGGCTTGAAAAAAGACAGTTAATTCAAGAGTTTGGGGAACTGCCTTCCGAAAAATCCATCAGAGAGCTTCTGTTTGGAAAGCTCAGCCTTCCTAGAAGAGCTGGTTTCTGTGCTGTGGGTACTTGTGACAGACACACAGCGTGGCAGAGCAGCTCTGGCCTGTCAGTGAAGTAAGTCTGGGGCCCTGCAGGGACCCCGGGCCACTACAAGACAGCCGTCCAGGAGGGGCAGCCATTTACCAAGTGGGGAGAGCAGGCATCAAGCCGCGTGGGTAAGAAATATTGTTGGATATTAAAAACAGGGAAAGAAATCGAAGCCTGGAAGTGTGGATGAGGTTTCTAACAAATCTGAAATGAAAATAAAGTACTTGTTTATAAAGAAGAAGAAGAAAAATTGAAGAACAGCCTTCCTTAAATAGCACCCATCAATGTGTGTGTATGTGTATATATCTGTGTGTGAATGTGCACACGTGTGTACCTGTGTGTACGTGTGTACACGTGTACCTGTATACTGTTTCCATCGACAAAGATGGAGTAACAGCCAGTCATCAGCAGAGTGCCAATGGACGTGAGGAAACAGGTGGGTGAGGCGTGGGGCGACTCCTACCCGACAGCATGCGGTGGCCCCCTGGTCCTTTCAGCCTCGGTGTCTCGTCTCTGACAGCCGCCTCTCTCTCTCTCAGGGCCTGTACCTGCTCTCTGTCTCTCTCTCTGAGTCTCTCTCCCTCAGGCCCTGTATCTGATGTCCATCTCTCCCCGAGTCCCTCTTAACTCTCTCCCAGAGTCCTCTGAGCCCCTCCCTCAGTTTCTCTCTCTCATTCTCCCTTGTTTTTCATAGTCTCTCCTCTTAGTTTCTCTCTCCACCTTTCTCTTCGTCTCAGTCTCTCTCTGCCTTTATCAGTCTCTCTGTTTCAATTTCTCTCCCTTACCCTGACCCCGAGAACTGCAGAAAAATGTATGGGATTTGGTGTGAGGACAGCTCCAAGGAGCAGTAACTTTATTTCCATGCGGAAGTGCCCTGTAGTGCCGAAGGTGAGGGCTAGGGAAACTGGGCTTTCAGGACGCCCCTGAGGTTTGATTGTGAGTCCATGATCTTGGTCAGCCACTGGGTGTACCGGGAGACCCTGGTGTACACCCCGAAATGGCCTATGGCCGCACAGCCCTCGCCCCAGCTGACGACTCCCGTCAGGTACCACGTGTTTCGGTACTTGGTGACGTGTGGGCCTCCACTGTCTCCCTGGCAGGCATCTTTGGTGCCATCCGTGTAGCCAGCACAGAACATGTTTTCTGTCACCACCGGGGAGCTGGCTGTCTTCTGCGTCTGCTCCTCACAGTCCTGGGTCTTCAGCCGGGGCACGTCTATGGCCATGAGCTCCAGGGCCGTAGCGCCCTTGTGGAGAAGCTGGCCCCAGCCGCTGACCGAGGAGAACCGGATGAGAGCCAGCGTCTTCTCCGAGAACTGCCTGTCCGGCAGGCAGACAGGCACCACGTGGTCGGTGAAGTTCACCGGCGTGCTGAGGTGCAGCAGGGCGATGTCATGGTTGGTCTTGAAGGGAGTGTACTTGTCGGGGAGGACGATCTGGGACACCCGGCGCTCCTGCTCGGTGCCTTCCTCCTCGCTGATGTCATGCTCTCCTGGAAGTGAACGGAGACCACTCAGGGGTGTGTGAGCTTTGGGCAAACTGCCTCCAACTGGCCGTTGTGGTTTGGCCTCTTCACGTGCCTCTGGATTGACACAGCCGTGAAACGGGAAAAGGGCTTTTTTCCAGAATATGCCATGTGTGGGATGCCTCCTTCTGGGACAAGTCGGTGAGCCCTGCACCCCACTGTGAGGGAACATTCAAATAAGGTCCTCATCCCCCAGACAGCAGCCGACTTCCCCAGGGGCTGGGAGTCTGAGTCGGGCCATGAGGGAAGGTTGTGACTTGAGGGGTGCGTCTGGTACGTGGGGGCCTAACAGCAGGTGAGGAAGGCGGGTCGGACTTTGGGCAGCAGGAGAGAGGGCTCTTCCCGGGCTCGGTCCCCCCACCTCGGTCGCCCTCATCTTGCCCTTGGGTAGCACTGGCCTGCAGACCCCTCAGGCAGAGGCTGTGCTGCCTGGACAGGCCCCCGTGGTGGCTGCAGTCGCAGCCGGATCAGCTCTTGGCACAAGTGACGCAGGGTGAGGAATAGCATCTTTGCTCTCTGTCCTGGCTACGCTCTGCCTGGGAACGAGGCGGGGGGCAGTGGCCACAGTGGGGACACCCTGTGTGCCGAGGGCAGACGCTTGTTCCTTCGGGGCAGTTCATCTGCTTATGGGAGGACAGGGTTCCGCGTTGAGAATCTCAGCCCCGTATCACTGTCATGCAAGAACTGCTTTTGGTTCGGGAGCCCATCAGACAATACCTACCCAACACCACCGTCACGTTCACCCACTGCTTTCTCTTGTCTATCCTGTCAAAGCAGTGGGCTGCGGAGACCACCCAGCTGGCATGGATGAGCGTTCCGCCGCACAGCAGTGTCCCGTGCAGCTGTATCAGGGCCTGGCAGGGCAAAGCACGTGTTGGAGGGTGAGGTTATTTTATTGTTTCCTGACTGTTACCTCCCCGTGCACCCTTAGGGACTGGCTGGTACTTAAGTGACTCGTTTCAGAAGCCCTGGCATCTTTGGAGATCACTTCCTGGGCAAAGTTGTGGATCTCAGCTTCCGTCGGCTGCAGCAGGCCCTTCCCCTCTGACCTACCTGAGACTGTGTCAGCAGAGTGATCACGTGCGCACGGTGGGCTGGAAACACAGCTAAGGAGCGGCTGCCAGTGAGTCAACTCCAGCTAAGGGTGGTCCCACATGGGCCAGAGTAGGCCTGTGCCCTGCAGGGGCTTCAGTGGCTGACCTTTTCAGAGTAGACCTCCAGGCCTGTCTTCCCGGGTGCCCGCAGGGGACTTCAACTGTCAGCCTGTGGGCAGCAGCTGGGCCTGACAACAGGTAGCGCTGCCGAGGGACACCACGGGATTGTGTCGTTCTCTCTCTGAGCACCAATGATGCGCCGTCTGCAGGCGTCAGAACCGGGGGGCTGGACTCTACTGTCAGCTCCCTCCGTGTTTTCACCTAAGTCTGGACCCGCCTGCACCCTAACTTCCTGTGCAGAATGTCCTGCTTCGGAGAGGCCGTGAGGGTTAGGTGATGTGTGTGAAGTAACTAGCACAGTTCTTTGTCAACAGTAGACACTCAGATAAGTTTCTTTGTCTTTTTTTCTTTCCTGCCCTGAAAGCAAGGAAGATGCTGCTGAGCTGGGTCCCTGAGTGAGCTGGCCTTCTGACATGGGGACTGTGGCGGGGAGAGGCCATGTCTCGTGGCTGGGCTGGGTCCCTGAGTGAGCTGGTCTCTGGACACAAGCACTGTTAGTGGGAGAGGCCGTGTCCCCGTGGCTGAGGCTGAAGGGCCAGGACCCACTGATGCTCCGGTCTGCCTCTCAGTGGGTCACTGTGTGTGTGCTGTCATCGGGTCTGCGGGCTGGCGGATCAGCCAGGGGGAAAGGAGACTGATCCAGAGTCACATCAATCTTAGGCAGGCTGGATTTTCCCAAACTGTGGACACTGGGACCATGTGAGGCCAGTGAGTGACCCCTCTCCTCAGCAAAGACTTCGACCTACTGGGTCCATTGAAGGAGGAGAAGGAGGGGGAGAGGGAGGAGAAAGAGGAAGAGGAGGAAGGAGAGGAAGAAGGAGGTATACATGGTTCAAAGCTCGCGGGATGCAGGCTTAGAGCTCATAAACCCCGACCAGGTGGCGGGCTGCTGAAGGACCTGAAAACCCAAAGCTGGTCTGTCTGATTGTCCACCTGCAGCTCAGGTCCAAATTCCATCTCAGATGTGGGCAAGGTACTTAATCTTTCTAGGCTGGGCCTGGACCATGTGACGAGTGCCAGGTTGTCAGTGACTGTTGTGGCTGTGTCTGTCCACATGGGCTGCACTGTAGGCGGTGGACACTTGGCACCTGTGAAGACCGGCCTCAACATCACCAGGACTTTGCCATGGGGCATTCTGGTTAAACGTCGGTCCTGTCTGAGTGGAGTCTAGCTGCGGACCCCCGCAAAGCTGAGGGGCAGGCCCTAGAACAAGCTGTCCCTGAGCTGCTCTAAGGCTGGGCCCCAGTGAAAGCCAAAAAACAAACAACCCTAACGTTTACCAGGCGCTCAATTCCTAGGCGGCCACCCCTGTGTCAGGGCAGAACTGCCCCGTGGGGTTTTCTCAATGGTAACCTTCCCAGGAGGGGATCAGCTGACCTTACTTTCAAGCTGCCGTTAAACCAAAAACAACCCCCAATTCACCATCGTCAAGCTGATTGCAACTCAGAATCCCTGTGGCACAGAGCAGAATTGCTCCAGGGGCTCCCGGGGGCTCCTGGTGGGCTTGAGCTGCCAGCCTTTGGGCCAGCAACTCAGTGCCTAACCACTGCCCCACCGCAGTTTCTGAGATGCCACCCAGTGCACCCAGGCCAGATCCGCATGTAGCTGAGAGCCAACTGGGGGCCTCGTTGGGACAGGGTCTAGACAGGCTGGTGGGTGCCCTCCTCTTGTCTCCTCCTTGGCAGCCTGAGGCACGAGGGGCCTTGTGGGAGCAGCTGTGTTGGGGGTCAAGGGCAGAGTAGGGTGTGATGCCACCAGCCCAGTGCAAAAACTGTGGCTGAGAGAAGTCAGTCTACTTGAGACCAGACAGTCCTCATGTGACTTTGCAAGGGGAGACCCGAGAGGAACAAAGTGACTTCATGGCCCTGGTTTGCTGGCCTCAGGGACATGTCAAGGACTGACGCACAACTCCTTACCTTCCCTTACAAAGTCATTACACATCTACTCCAAAATATTCTTAAATTTGTAACTTGGGTGTCACAGAAATGAAATGAGTATTGATAAGGGTTGAAAAACGGATCCTGTTAGCTGCTATTGAGTCAGCGCTGACTCGTGGGACCAGCCCCCAGAGTGAAGTGTGGCCGTTAGCTGGTTTGGGGGAAGGGGATCACCGGGCCTTTCTTCCTGGTCCCTCTCAGACGCCCCTTGGAGGCCTGTGCAGGGTCCTCGTCAGCACAGAAGCCCCCAGTGAGGGTGGGTAGTGGCTGTCTGTGAGGGGCACAGGTGGGGGACTCAATGTGGGTCTCCTGAGGGGAAGGTGAGGACTCTACTGCTGAGCCTCCACTGCACCCCGTGGGAGGGTTACTGGTTTGGAAGTCAGACCTGCATTTCCCATGCTTACAGCCCACGAGAATCAGCTGGGCTCATGGTACAAGAAGGTTCTGATTCAACCAGACCGGCATTCTGCATGTTTAATGGGTTCCCAAGGGGTGTAGCTTCTGGTCCCTGGACCACTCTCTGCAGGCTTGCGCTAGGGCCCTGTGTGGACTGGACTCAAAGGCTGGCCCCGAAGGAGCTGCTCTTCCACAGACAGCCCAGCCAGGAAGGAGAGCGTTGGCTGCTGCCAGGAGGAGCCACAGGTGTCCTCATAGCTGTCCCATGCACCAGGGAACTCAGAACTTTGGCTCTCAGAGGCAGTTAGGACAATGGAAGATCAGAGAGTCCCCAATTCAAATTCTACCTCTGTGGCCTCAGTTTTCTCATCTGTGAAATGGTAAAAAGAGTAGTATCTTGTGGTGACGTGGTAGGAGGGTTAAACGCAATACTGTGGAGACTGTGCCTGATGAGTTGAAATCGTTAGACAATGGCAGCCATGAAAACCCCGTGGTGCCGTGGTTACGTCCTATGTCTCCTAACCAAAAGGTCGGCAGTTCAAATCAGCCAGGCGCTCCTTGGGAACTCCTTGGGAGCAGCTCTCTTCTGTCCTGTAGGGTCACTGTGAGTCAGAACTGACTCAACAGCAGTGGGTTTATGTTTAGCAAACCTTTGTAAGATTCAAAATAAAACCCTTTGTCGTATAGTTAGTTGTGACTGACAGCAACCTTGTGTGATGAATTGTAAGACAGACGATCCATTTAAGTTCTTTGTGTGTGAGCACAGTTGGCCTGTGCGCTGCCGTCTGCTGTGCCTGGCCTGCCACTTTTCTCTTTGAGGGGTGTTGGCTAGCTCTCATTCAGAGGTCTTCCAACATCCCAGGGCCTGGGAATCCTGAAGCCAAGAGAAAATCCAGGGTGGGAGGCGCAGTTCTGAGTGGCCCTGTCGTTCCACGGAGACTTACCTGCCATGGACAGTGCCCTTTGGGGCACAACCTGCCGCCCACAATTCGGCCTTGGTCACCTGTGTTGTTTCGTTTTTCCAAAACAGGTATTCTTCCACATGGGTATTCAACTGTACAAAAAGTCAGCAAGACACAGGGACTTAAGAAGGATGTGGGTAAAAGGGTTAAAGGCACCTGGAGCCTGAGATCTTGAGGGCACAGCTGTGCGCCTCCTTTTCTTGCCCTTAAAGGGTCCTTCCTGAGACCTGCGGGGGTGGCCTTGGGAGCTCAGAGCTGGGGAGGGCTGGATACATCTGCCTGAGGCCCGAGGGGATTTCTGCTCAGGGGTCTGCCGAGCCTGGCTGATGGATCGCGAGGCCGGGGAAGAGGCCTTTGTGAGGCAGCTAGATGAGTAGACGCAGGGCTGGCTGGGGAGGGAACAGGCCTAATTATTGAAACTAAAACTTGTTGCTGTGGAGGGGATTCCAACTTGTAGCAACGTCACAGGGCAGAACAGAACCACCCTATAGGGCTTCTGTAATCCTTACAGAGCCCAGGGGCATAGTGGTTAAACATCTGTCTTCAAATGAAGAGGCTGGCGCTTCAGATCCCCCAGGTGCTCCCTGGAAATCCTATGGGGACGGTTGTCCTATAGGGTTGTCCTGTAGGATTGCTTGCTGTGAGTGGGAATTGGCTTGATAGCAACAGGTTTAATCAAGTCCTTGGGCCAAGAACAAAGAAAACAAGTTGAGAGGTCACTGGTTAAAATTCAAACTGTGTACCAGGCTGGGTTCACCCATCTCTGAAGAGACACGGCCGGTATTGGGTACCCCAGCCTTTGAATTGTAGCCACAGTTGGTCTGAGGTTGGTTTGGGCAAACTGTCATTTTTTCTAAAGATGCCTGCCTTTAAAAACATCTTCAATTGTGCAGCAGCAGGAGTCAGCTGAGTGTGGATTCGGGGAACCCTCGTGGGGGGGTCCCGAAAGTCTCTGGGGTTCCGCAGTGAGGAGTTAGAGTGAGGCAGACAGTCTGTTCCAGACAGCGGTGGCTGGTGTGGGAACCATCCAGACAGCCACCACCCGTGTGTCTGGGTGGGTCCTGAACGCCTGATGTCTTGGCTGTGGCCCGCTCTTGGGGTGGGAGACAGCCGTCTGACCCTCAGTCTTCCTCCTTGTCTCACGGTGTCATCAGCACCTAGGGACACTCCCTGAAGTTTAGGGCACCCCCTTCTCGCTCTTCTGCTGAGGTAATGCACAGTGGGACAGGAGTTAGGGACCGGCTCATCTGGCAAGCAGAGGACCCTGGGGACCGCGCAGCTCCCTAGCGGTTGTTACCTGCGGGCTGACAGGACACTCCGTCGGGCAGGAGGATGTAGTCCTCATGACATCGGCAGGAGCGCATGGTCTCTATGCTGTTGATGCAGTACTGTTCGCAGCCCCCGTTCTGATTCGGACAGATCAGCTGGCTGCTTTTGTCTGGGAAGAAGAAGGAATCACTTGAGAGTGGGTCACCTCTGGGGTCAGGCTAAGCCAGCTGGGAGACAGTCTCCCTGGGGACAAAGGGCAGCCTTCTTGCAGGAAGGTGACCAACAGAGGCGGAGTTGACACAGCTTCAGCTCTGACAGCTGATCTGGACGTGAGACCTAGGAAAGCTGTCTTGTCTCAGCAGCCTCAGCAGCAGGACTCCTGAGATAGCACTCTGGGAACAAAGGAACCTGAGCAGGGCAGCCACCAGATGCTGGGAGACAAGAGGGAGCACCCTTCGGGAAGAGCAGCTTGTGCAGGGTTAGGCAGTGACCTGGGAAGGCAAGAGGGACATGAGGCTCTTCCACATCCAGACAGCTGTATCCCTTGAGCTGACCCAGGGACGGTCCCAACACTGACCGCAGGTTGAGACAGAAGAGGAGGGAAGTCCAGCGTGGCTTTGACGGAGAAGCGTTCCGAGTTCAGGACTCCCGGCAGTGAAGGCTGTCTGGGAGATTTACAGCCGACCGTGGCTTGTTATCCCAAACCCACGACAGCAGCTGTTGTGGCGCTGACCCGCCTCCTTGCAATGTCAGGTGTGTCGCCGTACAACTGTGCCCTGTAGGGCTTTCAGTGGCCGGCTCCCCGGGGGGTCCCCAGGTCCTGCTTCCGAGGGGCCTCGGTGCGTCCTGAACAGCCATCCTTGCAGTTCGTACCGAGCATGTTAACCCTCTGCCCCACCTAGGGGCACCTGCTCAGTATCGAAGACTGAGGTTTCCAGCCCCTGCTGATCCACCACACTGCACCTGACTTGCTGGCTGTGAGCTGGTGCTGACTCACGGAGCCCCGTGTCGGCATGGCCGCTCCTGCCGGTTCTCTTGGTGCTGGTCTTCACAGAGCAGATGCTGGGGGGTGGGTTTGAACCGTGAAACCTGAGCCCGCAGCTCAGTACTGACTGTCTGCACTGCCCAGCTGCCTTTGGTGATTGACAGGAGACCTGTCTCCTTGGCTTTTTCTTAACAATTTCTGGGCTGTGACTGTTGGAAATGGTGCCAGGGCCACCCTTGTCCTGACCGCTGACCTCTGCAGATCCCATGGTCCCAGACTGTCTACCACGGACCGACCACCCTTCAGAGCAAATCCCGGCCACCGAGGACAGCAGGTAAGAGGTGGTTTCCTGAGACTGGACATCGTGGTGCAATGTGGGGGTGTCATTCGGACTGACCGAGTGAAGGCGTGAAGTCGAGCAGGTACTAACGAAGGCAGGGAAGCAAAAGAGGCAGAACTTAAATTTTCTTTAATCCCCCATCACTCGCAAAGGGCCCACGTTCTAAAATGCTAACAGTGCTTAAGTGCAGTTCTTGCCTGTTTTGCAATTTAGTTTTCATGTGTAATTTTAAAAGGATAAAGTCACAATATAAACATATTTCTCTGACTATTGAAAAATCCTATCCAGTAAAACCACAAACGTCTTTCTCATCTAGGACTCAAATTCTTCGCTATAGGAATTGATACATGAGTGCATGTCCGGAGGAGGAAACGCCAGCCACAGACCACCGTGTGCAGGTCTGCCAGAAGATGCCTCTCGGGGGTGGAAGTAAGATGAATCCTTTCCTGAGTCTCGGGGAGCACGTAAACCCCTGGAAACTCTGTGACATTTTGTGGGTACCTGTGGACCTGTCTGAATTTTGTATGTCTGTCTGAAGATAATGTTGTTAGGTGCTGTCCTGTCGGTTCTGACTTCTAGTGACCCTATAAACTGCAGAACAAAATGCTGCCCGGTCCTGCGCCGCATCCACAATCGTTTTTATGCTTAACCCATTGTTGGGGCCACTGAGTCAATCCATCTCCTCGAGGGTCTTCATCTTTTTCACTGACCCTCTGCTTTATCAAGTACGAGGTCCTTCTCCAGGGCCTGATCTTTCCTGACACCGTGTCCAAAATATTTAAGATGCAATCTTCCCATCTTTGCTTCCAAGGAGCACTCTGGCTGTACTCCTTCCAGAACAGACCTGTTGGTTCTTTTTGGTGGTCTATTGTGCATTCAGCATTCTTCTCCAACACAATTCAAAGGCATCAGTTCTTCTGTCTTCTTTGTTCATTGTTCAGCTTTCGTATGCACATGATGCGATTGAAAATACCATGGCTTGGGTCAGGTTCACTTTAGTCTTCAAGGTGACATCCTTACTTTTGAATACTTTGAAGAGGTCTTTTGCAGCAGATTTTCCCAGTGCAATGCATCTTTTGATTTCTTGACTGCTGCTTCCGTGGGCGTTGATTGTGGACCCAAGTAAAATGAAATCCTTGACAACCTCAATCCTTTCTCCATTGATGGCAGTGTTGCTTACTGGTCCAGTTGTGAGGATTTTTGTTTTCCTGATGTTGAGGTGCAATCCATACTGAAGACTGTGGTCCTTAATCTTCAGCATTAAGTGTCTCAAATCTTCATTCCAGCAAGTAAGGTGGGGTCGTCTGAGTAATGTAGGTTGTTAAAGAGTCATCCTCCAATCCCAAGGCTGTGTTCTTCTTTGCAGAATCCATCTTCTTGGATTATTTGCTCAGCAAACAGATTAAAAAGGTATGGTGCAGGGATACAACCCTGACACACGCCTTTCCTGACTTTAAACCATGCAGTGTCTGCTTGTTCTGTTCACAGGACTGCCTCTTGATCCATATACAGATTCCTTAAGAACACAGTTAGGTCTTCTGGAATTCCCATTCTCCCCAGCATTAGCCATAATTTAGTACGATCCACACAGTCAAATGCTTTTGCATAATCAATGAAACACAAGTAAACATCTTGCTGGTGTTCTTTGCTTTCAACAAAGATCCATCTGACATCAGTGATGATATCCCTGGTTCCACTTCCTCTTCTGAATGCAGCTTGAATTTCTGGCAGTTCCTTGCCAATACACTGTTGTAGTCGCTTTGGAATGATCTTGAGCAGAATTTTGCTTGCCTGTGATATCAGTGATATTGTTTGGTAATTTCCACATTCGGCTGGATCGCCTTTCTTTGGAATGGGCTTAAACGTGGGTCTCTTCCAGTCAGCTGGCCCGGCAGCTGTCCTCCAAGTTTCTCGGGGATAGTTCACAGGCCCTAGGCAAGCAGTCCTGGTCCAGCGGTAGAATTCTTGACTTCTCTGAGAGCTGCCTGGGTCAGGGTCCCGGCCAGGGCACCTTGGGCACAGCCAGCGTCTGTCTGTCGGCGGAGGGCATGTGTGGCTGTGACGCCGCTCAGGTCTCAGCAGAACTTCCAGACTGGGGATGGAAGGTGACGGGGATGGTGACGGGGATGGAAGTCCCATGGCTTGCTTCTGAAAGCCAGCTGAGGAGAAGCCCACGAAGCAAAATGGAAAACTGTCCTGGCTGGTGGGATCTGGAGGTGACAGGAGGTGATACAGGCAATCTCGGGCCTCCCAGTCCTTTTTTCTATTTCCCAGTTTTATGTTTCCCAGGAGCAGAAATGAGGCAACAAAGTTTGAGGACTTCCTTCCTAAACTCCTAGGTTCAAGCCAGTCAGGTTGGAAGGTCACCTGACTTGTTGTCTGTCACAGCTCGGTACCCACGTCGGATGGGTCCCCTTCCATGCCCTGAGGATGTGCACCCAGAAGCCATGCAGCCCCCCTCCCCAGAGAGCTCTCTCTGCAGAACCTGGGGTGGGAAACAGGGCTTACCTATCTCACAGTTCCGACCCTCAAAGCCCTCCAGGCAGAAGCAAATGTAATACCCGTGGTTGTCCTCACAGGAGCCCCCGTTCTGGCATGGGTTGGAGGCACACTGGTCTCCATCTGTGGGAGAGATGGTGTTGGTGACTATACTCTGGGGGGCTGGAGAAACAGCGGGGTCAGAATGGGACCATCGTCTACTCACCAGTGTAAGTAGCCCAGAACTGCATCTGCGGAAACAAGAGGAAACCGGGTCAGACGCACATTTGCCGGAAGCAAACGCAGCCACGGAACGAACTGAGGTGTCTGAATTCGTGGCCACGGGTGGGGGCTGGGCGGGGACTTCTGACTTGGGGCGCTTAGAGAGGGATTCGGGAAACTGGAGATGAGAGGTGGGCTCTTCTGGGGGCTCCCTCTCAGAACCTCTAAGGTCACCAGAGGCCACGTACCCCTATCCCAGATCAAAGTACCGGCATCTGGGCCCCGTATCTGCCGTCTGCTCTGACGGGGGAGTGGTCCCACAGGGGAGTGGTCCCACAGCCACGAAGCTCTGACGCGGGGACTGAGCACAGCGATGGGTATGGAGGCAAATTACGAATCACACAACAAACCCAGCCAGCTGCAGTCCGCTCTGGCTGCGGCCAGCCCGTGTGTTACAGGGCAGAAACGCTCCCCAGGTTTTCCTTGGCTGGGACCCATGTGGAAGCAGGTTGCCGGTAATTTCTTCCGTGGTGCTGCTGAGCTCAAATCCCCCACCTTCAAATTAGTAGATGGCCACAAACCACCTGTCCCACCCAGTGACCTGTAAGTTGGAGAAACTAAAAACCAAAACCACTGCTGTCGAGTCGATTCCAACTCATAGTGATGCTATAGGTCAGAGTATAACTGCCTCATAGAGTTTACAAGGAGCATCTGGAAGGCTTGAACTGCTGACCTTGTGGTTAGCAGTTGTAGCATTGGACCACTACACAGCACTCCACAGATGAAATGGACCCCTGAGGTGCCTTTTGGCCCACTGGACTTAGACTTCACAGGATAAAATGTGGGGACAACATGGCCTGTGATGTGTTCAAAAGGCTGTGGTAAATTAAGTGATGTACAAACACAAGGTGTGCAGACCCTCAGCTTGTCTGGAAAGAGATGGTGACCTCTGTCGCAAACAGCCCCTCTTCCTGGGAGTGTGAGGCATGGGCCATCGGAGCAGAAAGGCATGTGGCCAGGGTGGCCAGCAAACAGCCGTAAGGGCCATGTAGGATGGCCCAGGAGCTCTTGACCCTGGCACCTGTCTGCCTGCACAGAGACCATCAGAGCCCCCCAGAAACCAAAGCCCTTGCTCCCTTCACAGCCTGAGTTCATGCTCCCATAAAAATGCCCAGTGACATGTCATACAATTTAAATGTGCATCTTACAGAAAGCAGAATCAGAAAGAAGTCAGCTGTGAGCGCACTGAAGGGGGAACTGTGCCCCCCCTAACTGCGGTTTCTGCTAAATCTCCTCCCCAGGGCGGCCCAGCTGGACAAGTGTGCTCTCCCAAGGCCAGTGTCCCACCTTGTGCTCAGTCAGCAGCACCTGGGTAGGGCGCAGGCAGCCCCAGAACCTCGGCGCTCCTGGGGAGACCTGCCTTAAAAAGGTAAGGTGCGCACCAAGTGCGCTTTTTCAGTGTTTTCTGGGTCAACATCAGGATGCCTGGTGTGGCAGGGAACAGGGGAGCGTGTGTGCAGTGGGGGGCCTGGATTACGGCGGGAGCTCTGCCTGAGAACCAGATCACCTGTCAGGAGGAAAAGCAACCCGGCACGGACAGGCTGTGGACCCTGGAGCTGCCTCTGTGTTCACCTGGGTGACAGCCACTCACAGCCCTGTTGAAGGAGAAATGTGGACTCCAGGAGACAGCAGTCACCATCCGAGCCACCACACTGACACACTCACAGCCGCAGTGAAGAAAGAGCATGGACTCCAGGAGACAACAGCCTCCTCCAGCATCATCTAGCCAGTCACCGTCTCAGCCACCACGCTGACACACCCACGGCAGAGCAGAAGGCACCCTCTGAGACGAGGTACTTACGGTCCTCTCGGGGGTTGTGAAGATCTCCCTGGCTTCCTCGAATGAGCACTGCTCCTCCCTGCACTCTCTCTCCAGGGACCCCGGCCTCAGCTCTTCCCAGAACGAGTTGGCTCGCTTTGGCCTGTGTAAGACACTGTTGGCTTCCTCCTGGTTTATGAAGACTGGGGAATGGAAACCACAGGAAACGCTCAGCCGCCTGCCACACCAAAATGGCATGGAAAGCATCACATGAGTCCATTCCTCTTTCGCAGTGGGGATCCCTAAGTGTTCCTGCCTCCCTGGGCTGTGGCTGGCTGCCCCCCGGCTGACATAGTTCAGGAGGTGCTGGGTGCTAGCTCTGTCTGCCCCTGCAGCTGGAGGCTGGAAGCAAAGGACACGTCCTACAGGCCTGGCTGCGTCCTAAACTGAGGTGTGACTTCTTGTGTGGTCAGTGAGACGCGACAGGGAACAACGTTGGTAGTCAAAGGCCTGCCGGTCTGCTTCCAACAGCCAGCCCCTGACAGGCCACAGCCCCCAACGGTCAGATCTCTGACTTGTGACAGTGAGGTCCCACAATGGGCAGCCTTTTGGTCCCCTGGGCTGGGGTTGGCTGGGAGTCAGGCGCTGACTTGCTGTCAGCTGACAGTCACAGCTCGTGACGATGCGCCGGCTCCGTTACACTGTGAGGTAGTCATTTCTTCTGACCTGCTGGTTCCATTCCTAGGACTGTGTCCTCAGAAAACAATCAGAAACAGGCGGACAAGTGCTGCATCATGGGAGTCAACCCAACCAAACCTGTTGTCCTCAAGTCAATTGCAAGTCACGGGAACCCCACGGGACAGAGCAGAACCGCCCCACAGGGTGTCCAAGAAACAGCTGGAGGACTCCAGCTGCCGGCCTCTGGGTTAGCTGAGCTCTTAAAGGCCGCGCCACCAGGCTCCCTGGGGAGAGCTTCTTGGGTTAATAACTAGAGACAGCAGACGAGGTTGTCCAGTGCTACCACTAAGTACAGTGTCTAAGAAGATAGGGTACTGAGGGAAAAGGGGATGAAACAGTGGTCTTGTAGGATTCCTTTTTCACAAATGAAAATGCGTATGTGAATATAAGTATAAATATAACTTATGGGGAGACTGAGTGCACACAAACGTCAACTTTAGGTGTTGAAAGTTATTTTGCACGCACACCTCTACGACTCTTCGGGAAGCCCCGTCTCTGTTCTTACACTTCAGGGACACCTGGGAGGCACGGCCAGCGGCTGACAGGTGGTCTCTGTTTCCAGGAATCTGGGAGCGGGAGGAGCACCTGAATGGCTCTGCCGCATCAGGAGGTCGGAAGGGTTTGTGGTCACCTGCTAACCCAGAAGTCAGTGTTTCAGAGCCACCCAGTCGAAGCCTGAAAGAAAGACCCGGTGAGCTGCTTCCGTTAAGATCACGGCCAAGAGAGGCCCACGGAGCCGCTCTGCCCTGAAACGCGTGGGGTGCCGTAGGTCCGACTCGATTCAGCATCAGTGGGCTCGGCTCTTTGCTTCCTGGTTCTGAGGGTTCTGGTGGGGTGACCCCATACACTGTGGACATCAGGGAGGGAGGAGGGAGTCTCTGAGCTGTGTGGAGCACGGAGAAGGAGTGGTCTCGAAGGGTTAGTGGACATCAGCCTGAGAAAGGAGAGGGGACCTTCGGGAAAGGCACAGAAGAGGGACTGTACAGTCTGGGGACATTGTTCACTCAGCCTGGCCACCAGTACCAAGTGAATGACGTCAGCAGTGAATGACGTCAGCAGCCCATCCTGGAGGACCTCTGTGTCCCCGAGAGCTGTGACTTCTGATGGGGGAACCCTGGGAGAGCTGGGCCCACCCCCATCTCAGCACTCACTCCCCTTTGCTTTATTTCCCGTGATAGTAAACGGATGATTTCTGTCTCACTAATTTACCGGCTTCTTGTCTTCCTGTGTCCCTGGGATGTAAAATGCTGGTGATCTACGGTCTATAGCTGCAGCCTCAGTGTCCCTTGCCTGCCTGCCTCCTGTCTCTGTGTCCCCAGCACCTAGACTGGCGTCTGGCTCTTAGAGTCACAGAGTGTTTGTCTGATAATGAAGCAGAGAATTTTATGCCAGGAGTTAGTGACTGGATGTGCATTTAAGAAAGAAATGCCCAGAAGTGTGGGATGTGGCCTGGGTGGGGACTGAGTCGGAGATGGCTGGCAGCCGGCCCAGGACACAGGACAGGCTGGGACGGAGGCCCTCCTTCTCCTGTCACCCCAACAGTCTCCTCAGTGCCATGCGGGGCCCCATTCTTCCCGGCTCTTCTGGAACTCTGCCGGTGTCTGGCAACGAATCACCCCAAACCCTGGCCCTACTTCACCGCCCATCTTTCTCTTTTCCTTTAAGGCCCAACTCCTGAAAGAAGAGCCTCGGGTGATGTTTCAGTCCCCATCTGCCATCAACTGCTCCTCTGTCACCCACACTGGTCCCTCAGCTCATGGCAAGTGAAGCTTACCCGTGACTTCCTGCTTGTCGAATCCTGAAGGCTTCTGTGGTCCCCATCTGCCTGGACCTCTGTCTCTATGTCACGGACCCTGTGGACAGCTCTTCTTGTGACATTTTCTTTCCTCGGAGGCAGAGGTGCCCGATTCCTCGTGCTCTCCTCTGATCGTTTCTTCACCACCGTCTTGGCTTTCGGTCCCTTCGCGGTTGGTGTGCATCTGCCTCTGGTCCAGGCCTTCTTCTCCCGACACTCTGAGTGCCTTTCCCAGCAGCCTGGCCCACACTCTGCCTCCAGCTCTCCGCTCTGCCTCCCGGCACCCGCACATCTGTGTTTCCACGAGCGTGCACGGGCACTTTGAAGCCATGTCATCGAAAACGAGACCCCTCGCTTCCACCCCGCCCCCTTCCATGTGACCACAGCTGCTCTCTCCTGCATTCCTGGTTTCAGTAAAAGCCACTGCCACCCAGCCTGTCACAAATCAGAGTCACTGTAATCTTCTTGCGGCCTCTGTCACCACCCTGTGGCGCTGGCTTCTTTAGCTCGTCTCATAGTTGTCTCTCCTCTCCACAAGACCTCCTCCTCCCTCCTGTGGGCTGTCTTCTTGGGGAACACTTAGCAGGTGTCACTTGTAACCCGCACGGTCGTGTGACCAGTCATTCTTGATGTCGCTGTCAGTCGCTGTCCAGCCGAGCCCACCCCACGGCGAGCCCGTGTTTGCGGAGCAAAGCTGCTCCATACGGTTTCCAACGCTGTGACTTATCGAGGCAGGTCTCCAGGCCTGTCTTCTGAGGTGCTCCGGCTGGGGAAGTACTGCCACCCTCTCAGCTCATAGTCGAACACTTGACTGAAGGTTACTTTCAAGGAATGGTTATCCCCCATTTTGCTTATGGGGAAGGTGAGGTTTGTGAGGCTTAGAATTCACCCACAGTCACTGAGGCTGGGCCCATAGGACCAGTTTAGAAAATGTCAAATTTGAGGCTTCTTTAGGACATCTGTGGAGACCTGGGAACTGAAGTTTAGGAGAGAGAGTGCAGATGGACACAAAATCCAGAGTACAAAGGAGATCAGGGTAGCTGTGACCGCTATCCGGGTCGTGTTTAACCCCAGCATGTGCGACGGTGCTCCCTGGGGCTGTGCGGTGAGGTAGCTCCTCACGAGGTAACAGGTGCCCGTGGAGCGAGAGGAGAGAAGCCGGGAAACAAAGCCAGCACTGAGAGGCCGAAGGAGAGAAAGGGAGGCCGAGGGGAGGCGTGAGGAAGCGCGGAGGGAGGGGTGCTGTGAAGCCGAAGAGGTGGGCTCCCCACACAGGGTGCTGCCACCGTCCTCGCTGTGGGGGAGTGGGTGCAGTCAGACAGGGCGGGACCGCCTGGGGGTTCCATCGGTGGGGTGTTCCCGGGAGGTGAGCAAGCGCGGCCTGGTAGGGGGTGGGGACAGACGTCAGATGAAGGTGTGGAGCGCAGAGGAAAGGGAGGACAGAAGGAGGCAGCTGCTGCGGCATCGAAGGTCACTGTTGTCAGTTGCTGTCACGTCGACCCCAGACTCACGATGGCCCCAGGAGCGAGGTGACCGGACTGTCAGGAGCCACAGCGTTTCCACCAGCTGGCCGCTCTTGCTAGTCTGCCGTAGTCTGGAAACTCGGCTGGGGCCTGTTCAGTGCACAGCAGTGCTCAGGCTCCCCAACAGACGGGGGGAGGCTTTGTCCGGGAGCCCAACCTGGTCTCTGTCATGGAAGGTCGAACTTCTGCCACTGCATCGTCACCGGTCTCATCAGAGGTTGAGGGAGACTTTTCTCCTTTAAAATTAGAGAGACTTGAGGGTCTACAGATGGATGTGATTTGGAAGGAGGGCCTAAGGGTACACGCAGGGGAAGATCTAAGAATGGGAGTTCCAAGGAGCAGGAAGAGATAGATGGGGTCCAGATGGGGAGAGGGAAGAGATGGATGGGGTCCAGATGAGGAGATAGAAGAGACGGATGGGGTCCAGATGGGGTATTGGCCCTCAGCAGGAGGAGAGTAGGGGCTGGGGGAGATAAAGACCCAAGGAGCAGCAGCAGCCGTGGGAGAGCCTCTTGCGGCTCAGTGCTGACCCCTAGCTCTTTCTGAGATTCGGGCAGGTAAACACGTGCCTGCGTGTCCGCATTTCATCCTGGTCTCCTAAGTGATGACACTCATCCGTTCACGTACTGGCCCTCTGATTGAGTCCTCTGGCCATCTTTCACTGAACGTGTCCTTGTCCTAGGTGCTGAGGTCGTATGAAAAATAGGAATAAGTACCACATGCTGTTCTTGAGGAACTGCTTTCAAATTAGACTGAAGTGCATGAGGCTAATCTTGTTTTTCAAAAGTAGCCTTCCGGGTCCCTCCTCCCGGTCTGTCTTGGCCTGGCAGCGGAGCTGAAACCTGGACACCTGCTGCTCCAGCATCACAGCAGACACAGAAGTCCCCACGGTAAACACACCACCCACGTGCTGGGGGAACTGGGACAAGGGGTGTCGTTACTGATGTCAGCTGGGTCACGGCTGAGGGCAGAGAACACCAGGGAGATGTTTACCTGGGTTTTATTGACTTAGGCAAAGGCATTTGATTGTGTGGATTGTAACAAAGTATGGATAATATCGGGAAGAATGGGGATTTTAGAACACTTAATTGTGCTCGTGAGGAACATGTACTTAGACCAAGAGGCAGTTGTTTGAACCAAACAAGGGGACAGTGCGTGGTTTCAAGTCAGGAAAGGTGTGCCTCAGGGTTGTGTCTTTTCACTGTATTTATTCAGTCTGTATGCTCAGCAAATAATCCCGAGAAGCTGGATATGAATAAGAATGGGGCATCAAGATTGCAGGAAGACTCATTAACAACCTGTGATACGCAGATGACGCAACTTTGCTTGCTGAAAATGAAGAGAGTTTGAAGCAGTTATCGATGAAGATCAAAGACCGCAGTCTGCAGTATGGATTACACCTCAGCATCAAGAAAACAAAAATCCTCACAAATGAACCAATAAAGCAACATCATGATTAACAGAGAAAATACTGAAGTTGTGAAGTATTTCATTTTCCTTGGATCCACAATTAACACCCATGGAAGCAGCAGTCAAGAAATCAGGTGACCTGGGGCCTTGGGACTGTAGTTTTGGTGGACAGCTAAGCCAGTTGGCATAGCAGAGTTTATTAAGAAAACACTCTGTGGTGAGTACCATCTGGAGTCTTACGAGCTTGTGAGGAGCCACCTAAGCCACATCAGTTGGTCCTATGGAGCAAAGGAAACCGAAAAAAGCCAAAAAACCCAAGCCCCCTGGTGTCAAGTCAATTCTAACTCATAGTGACCCTACAGGTCAGAGTACAGGTGCTCCATAGAGTTTCCAAGTAGCGCCTGGCAGATTTGAACTGTGGACCTTCTAGTGAGTAGCCATATCACTTACCCACGGTGCCATCAAAGACATAAGGAAAATTCTAGCCAAAAGGACTAAAGGACCAAGAGAGCCAGAGACTCAGTTGAGACGAAGAGAACTAGATGCTGCCCGCTTACCACCAGAGACTGCACTGACAGGGGACACAACGGAGTCCCAGGAACAGCAGGAAAAGAGTGTAAAACAGGACTTCAATTCAGGTCAAAAGGCCAGACTGAATAGTCTGAGACTGTGGAAACTGCAGGTGCACAGCTAGCCCAGAGCTGAGGCCGTTCGGGAAGCCCACTCTTCAAAGATTAGACAGGACTGTAAAAAGACTAATAGTAATTCATGTGAGGAATGTGCTTCCTAGCTGAGTCAGATACATGAGGCCATGTGGCCAGCTCCTGTCCGAGCTGGAGGAGAAGGCAGGAGGGACAGGAGTTGGTTGAATGGACACTGGGAACCTGGGTGTAACAGGGATGTTCGGGGCGATATTGCAGGGATTGCTGTCAGGTCACAAAATGGTCGGTATATGTATTTTTTCATGATGAATTAACTAGACCTGTAACCTTTTGCTTAAAGTACAGTGTAAAAAATTACAGAAAAAGGAATCAAAGGTCACATTGCATTGGGCAAATCTGCCTTAAAAGATCTCTTCAAAGTGTTCAAAGCAAAGATGTCACCCTAAGGACTAAGTGGCATCTGCCCCCCGAGCTGTGGTGTTTCAGTCTGCTCCTGTGCGGGTGAAAACTGGACAGCGAGCGAGTCAGACAGAGGACAGGCTACGCCTTTGAGTGGCGGTTCTGGGAGACAACACTCAGCACGCCCCTGGCCGCTGGGAGAGCAGACGCGTCTGTCTGAGAAGCGCAGTCAGAGCGCTCCTGGCAAGTGACGGAGGTGAGACCTCACCTCACAGACTTTGGACCTGTCTTCAGGAGGGACCAGTCCCCGGAGAAGGACATCATGCTTGGTTGAGTGGGGGGTCAGCAAAAAAGAGGAAACGTTCCACACGGTGGGTGGACACAGTAACTGCAGCAATGGCCTCAAGTGACAAGGACGGGGAGGGCGGCGCAGGACTGGCCGGATTTCATCCTGTTGTGCGCGTGGCTGCTGTGAGTCAGAATCGACTCGATGGCACCTAGCGACAAGGTGGGTCTGACTGGTGGCAGCTAAGCTGTTCCTGGAGGCCTGGTGGCGCAGTGGTTGAGCACTCAGCTGCTAGCTGCAAGGCTGGCAGTAGGAAGCCACCGTCGGCTCCTGGGAGACCCTCGGGGGCAGTTCTCCTCTGTCCTAGAGGGTGGCTGTGGGTCAGAGTGGGCTTCACAGCAGGGGGTTCAGGTTAGACCCCTGGGATGAAAGTCACTTGGCATCTAAAAAGCTTTTAGACAATCATAGACAAATCTGAACACAAAAAAAGGAGTGCATGTTTATTGTGGAGAATTTGGGGAAGATGGAAGGGAACAAAGAGGAAAAGCGATGACTACCCACCACCCTCTTAATGTTTCCTGGTTGCCGTGAGTGGGAATCCACCTCAAAGGCAGCTGGCACCTGGTAAGAAGGACAGCGGGTCACGTTAGCTTCCTCCCGCACAAGACAAGCTTGGGCACGCTGGGGGAGCTGCTGAGTCCCTGCAGTCACTCAGGTCCCACCCGAGAGGCGGCAGGAACTGAGGAACAACAGGAGCCAGAGTCGGAAGGAAGGAGTTTGCGGCTTGTTTCTGATTCAAGGGGCTGCAGCCAGCCACTTTACAAACGACAAAGCGCATCATCACTGAGGCAATTCCATCTCGTAGTGACCCTATAGTGGCCCTACAGGACAGAGTAGGACAGCCCTCTAAAGTTTCCAAGGAGCACCTGGTGGATTCAAACTGCTGACCTTTTGGTTAGCAGCTGTAGCACTTAACCACTAGGCCACCAGGATTTCAGTGGGCCACTTGGGTCCTTGAAGATCATCACAACAGTGGGAACTGTTCATGTCTGTGTGGGCTTTCCAGCTTATAAGGCAGAGCCTCCTTTTGACTTCCCTACAGGCTTACTCCCTGTGAGGAAGCAGAAAGGGTACAATTTTCCAAATGGAGAAACCGAGGCCTAAAGAAATAAGTAACTAGCCAGGGTCTCTAGGCTCTGTGACACGGCAAGTGGCCTCATGGAGCTACCATTGGCACGGTCTTACCGGGAACCTGGGGAGCAGAGCCCCGAGTAGGCTCCTTTCCACTGTGACAGCTCCCAGCCACCGTGTCTCACTCTGAACTGTCCCTGGATTCTGTGTCTTTGACAGCACTTCATGCTGGCAATTCCATGGACAGGCCAAGAAAGCAGCTCTGAAAAGACCTTTGAAAAGTAGTTCTGCCCAAACCTATGCCATCACAAACAGCTGTTCCCCTAGTGCACACAAGCCCTGGGACTGTGCCCTGGAAAACAGCTGCAACTGTCCCCTGGAAAACCGTTAAGACTGCCCCCTGGGAAAGCACTGGGACTGTCCCCTGGAAAAGCGCTGGACCTGTGCCCCGGAAAGGAAGCCTTGGACCCATTGGAGCTGCCAGCCCTTCTTCTGGTGGACCGTGACCCCTAAACAAAGATGAGGTTTGGGGAGCCTCTTGGAGCCCTCTCTCCAGGTTTGCTGTAAACAGCTTGACCACCTTCTTACAAGGTTTGTGTGGGGGTGGGGGGCGGGGGGTAGCCGAGACATACCTGCAGTCAGGTGGTGCTGAGACCCCAGCAGGAGGCAGAGCAGGGCGAGCCCGTGTGAGTGGGGAGCCATCGTGGAGTCTCAGCGGCGGGCCCTGGCTGTTGGCATTCCAGATGGAAACTGCGGCCAAAGTTCGAAGCCTCAGAGACTAAGCGGGGACAGGGTGGGGGAAGGGAAGGGACGGGATGAGGAAATCGCCCTGCAAACACAGAGGTGAAAGCTCCCTGCAGTCATTCTGTTCGTTCTGGGTTACTAGTGCGGTCAGGACAGCAGTCGCACAGAGGCGTGCTGGGGTACAGCTGCGATGTCTGGGAGTCTGCGCTCAGGCTGTCAGTGGGCGAGGCCCTTTCCGTCTAAACCCAAACAACCAAACCTGCTGGCACTGAGTCAACTGTAACTCACAGGGGCCCGATAGGACAGGGTAGAACTGCCCCATGAAGTTTCTGGGGAGTGCCCAGTGGGTGTGAGCCGCCAGCGGCTGGGTTAGCAGCTGTAGCATTTAAACACAGCGCTCTCAGGCCTCCGCTCCCTGTCTGCTGCAGGGGAAACCTGGCCGCCGCTTCTGCAGCCCCTGGTTCGGTTCCTGTTCTGCTTGTAGCCCTGTCCTCAGGTGATGTTGGTCTTCCCGGGTCTGTCTGGGTCTATTCTCTCTCATTAATAATATGAGAAAACCCAATTTCCAAACAGGATCGCTTCACAGGTCGAGGGGTTAAAACTTCAACGTAAACGTGAGGGGACACAGTGAGGCTGAGTCGATTCCAACTCATAGTGAGCCTGTCGGACAGAGGAGAGCTGCCCCACGGGATTTCTAAGGAGCAGCTGGTGGATTTGCACTGCCGACTTTTGGTTAGCAGACGAATGCTTCATCTCTATGTCACCTGTCCCCAACCCCAACAAATAACTGTTTATAAAATTCCTGATGCCGGGCAGCTGTGCTAGAGGGGAGGTGACAGATAAAAGGGCTGAGCCCTGCACCGAGGAGCACGCTCTCAGGGTACCAGACACGTTCATCCGAACCACTTTTTTTCTCAGAGTAAAAGAGTTTCTTGCTCTGAAACTTCCATACTCAGATGCGTATCTGAAGTGTATATTTCAAACGCAGTTGAGAATTTTGAAGTCCTTAGGACATAAGGCTGTAAGTTTGGAAAATGATTTAAATTGTAGATGAAAAACCGGACCCCATAATACAAACGGGAATGTTTCAGGTGTGACCGTAACTGTGTGGCAGAGTCGCAGAGGAGACTGTGTGAGGCCTGTCCGTGCCTTTGAAAGGTGTTGCATGGGAGGCTTGTCTTCTTAGGCAAAGGCAAGGGTAAGATATGCCAAAGAAGCTGTGCCTAGAAGCCCCGGTAAGAGGGAAACTCTGCCCCCAGGAGCAGAGGACCCCCCGTACCCCATTCTGATTGCAGATGGCTCCCACCAGGGCTCCCCTCGGTGCAGGGCCTCACTTGTCCACTGCTCTCCTGTGCTGTGGACAGACACCAGAGTAATTAGCGGGTCTACTCTGTCCATAGCCAAGGACCGCATGAACGGAGGTTCTCAGTGCTAAAATCAGGGTTGGGGGTGGTTTGTCCCTCTAGCCTGGCTCACTGGGGGTCCAGTTTCCAGGGTGGACCCAGAACGAGCTGGCCTGGGCCTGTCTGGAGATAAACAACCTTGAAGTAAAGTGGTGGAGGCTGGAGACACCGACTGCTCGTTCAGAGGTGAAGCCCAGTTCCCACTCTTCTGGTTGGAAGCCACTGAGTCCAGCTGCAGAGTTCTGGCAGGGCCCTATCTCGACCTCCCCTAGGAGCAGAGTCAGCCCCATGAGACACTGTGTCTTGGGGTCACCTCTGGAATTGCTAATGGTTACTATGGATAATTGCCTGATTGTTTAAGAACTTAATTATATAGGAAGGGGTGGAGGGAGGGAGAAGGAGGAGGTCCCTGCTTTACCGTCCCTCAGAGCCACAGCCATCTTAGGTGACGTTTCTCAGCTTTTTCATCCTCTGATCTACTTTGGTCACTGCAGATGGAGCGCAGACACTGGAGTATGGCAGACCTCAGTTGGTATCCTGGCTCGACTTTTTCCCAGTTAGCCGAGGAAGTAATTCATTCCTTTTAGCCCCAGTTTATAGTCTGTAAAATAGGTCTAATGCCACCTTCCTTCTAAAACCAAACAAGCCAAAGCTATTATTGTTGAGTGGGTTCTGACTCATAGCGACCTTACAGGACGGAGTAGAATTGCCTCACGGGGTTTCCAAGAAGCGGCTGGTAGATTCAAACTGCCAGCCTTTTGGTGAGCAGCTAAGTGCCTAAACCAGCGCACCACCGCGGCTCCCCTTTCCTTCTGAGTGGTGCTATTATGTTTGGTACAATAATTGTTCTCTGTCATTTCGTCACTTGTTCCTGTCAGCCTGCTGCATGTTGGCCTGGTGCCTGAGGAGAGAACGGCCTACGGCCTTCCAGAAGTAGCCCGATTGCTGTCCTGTCAATCGGAGCACGACTCCTTGGTTTCTCCTGACTGGAGGTGAGACCGAGCAGTGTGGTTCAGTGTGACTGCGGGCTCCTGTGGGGTGACAAGCTTTGCTTCTTGTGGACGGGAATGCTCCTCGAACTTGTCAGAATGTCAACGTTAAATTGACATTTGTGTGGACCAGCAGTCTCCCAGACAGCACGTCAGCTGGTGAATTCATGGCAACACGTGCTGGACAGAAGACCTCGTGTCTAAGGGCTGTGGGTTCTCCAGGCCAGCTGGTGAATTCACGGCAACACGTTTCATGGATTGAGTTGTGTCTCCTCCAGAGTGTGTGCAGCAGTTTGTCCAGGCCATGCTGATATGGTGTCGTGTTCCACTGTGTTGTGGGTCACGCCTCTCTGATGTTAATGAGAGGGAGTAGGCAGCAGCTGAGTTGGTGGGGCGGGACTCGACTGATGGGACTGTATTGTGTCTTGAGGTAATCTCTTGGGATATAAAGGAAAGGGAAGCCGAGTGAGGAACCTGATACCATCATCAGGAGAGAAACAGTGTCAGGAACAGAGTGCCTCCTTTGGAACTGGGGTGCCTGCACCTCGGAAGCTACCAGTCCAGGGAAAGACCAACGAGGACCTTCCTCCAGATCCAGCAGAGAAAGTCTTGTCCTGGAGCCGATGCTCTGAGTTTGGACTTTTGCCTCCTTTTCTGTGAGAAAATCCATTTCTCTTTTTGTGAAAGTCACCCGTGCGTAGTATTTCTGTGATAGCAGCCCTACGTGACCAAGCCTGAGCCTGGTACTCAGAGAGGGGGTGCTGCTCTGACAGATACCTAAAATGAGACTGAATGGACAGAAGACTCAGGAGGAAGAGAGGACAACTACTGACACCTGCAAAGGTGCAGACAGTGCGGAACGAGCAGCAGCTGACCGGCGAGGGCCAGGACAGCAGCGGGGGACAGGCTGGCACCGACCCTCGGAGCCATGGAGCTGGGCGCCTGTGGGCAGGAGGAGTCCTGGCAGAGTGGGGTGCTTCGGGGCACTTAAATTGGTGGAGCTGCAGAGCTTTGGAACGCTTGCCCCAGCAGGGAAGATGCAGTTCTGAGGTCTGAGCTGAGAGACCACAGGAAGCAGAAGCTAAAGAGACCGGGAGCAGGAGAAGCTGAGCTGCTGCAGTCTCCGAAGGTATGGCCACGACCTCAGGCGTCTCAAAGGGTGAAGCCACAGCCTCTGTTGTTTCTAAGGGTGGAGTCGCCACTGAGATGGACCAGGAAAATGGTGTGCTTCGATTTCAGGGAGCAGCGTTGCTGTCCCAACTGGGCCTGGAAGGTGGAGCTGAAGCCTGGGACTAAGGGGTCTCCACTCAGAATCCAGTGAGTGTGGCCAAGACCTGGAGTCTAGAGGGCAGGACCAGTGTGTGAGATGTCTCAGAGAATGAAAGGTTATTTTAAAAGCCTGACTCGACAGCACTTGGCTTGGCTGGAGCGCTGATGTGATGCGTTCTGCTACTTTTCCTTCAGTCTCTACCATTTCTAATGGAAATGTCTAGCTTATGCCTCTTCTAACATTGTGCCTTTGCAAGGAGACAACTTATATTCTAGATTTCATAGAACAATCCTTGGATTTGGGACTTGGATTTGAGATTTTTGCTATGAAGGGGTGAATATGTTTTGTGTGTTGCAAGGATGTAATTTGGGGGAGAGCCAAAGAGTGGAACATCATGGTTTGAACTGTGTCCTCTCAAAAATGTGTGTAGCAATTAGGCTGGATCATGATTCCTGGTATTGTGTGATGTTCCTGTATGTTGTATGTCTCAGTCATCTAGTACTGCTGTAGCAGAGGTGGCTTTAAAAAGAGAAATTTGATTTTGTCACAGTCCAGTAAACTAAAACAAAGTCCAAATTCAGAGCCTTGTCTCCAGGGGAGACTTTCTCTGTTGGCTGTGGAGGAAGGGCCTTGTCATTGATCGTCCCCTGGACTGATAGCTTCTGAGGCCCAGGGACCCTGGGTCCTTTCCAAACGATGTGGCACTACTTCCTGATGGCCTGAGGTCCCCAACTCTCTACCAGATTTCTTTTCCTTTATACAGCCTTATAATCTGAGATCAGAGAGTTCCCCGACGAACATGGGAGGAGGAGGCTTGTGCCGAGCACTCTTAAGAAAGGATAGACATGAAACAGTTTGGGAGTCAGGGGGCTAACGGCTATCCGAGCTGAGAGCCTAGAGCAAAAGTTTATTAGAGTGTTTATACCCTTTTGGTCACTTAGGGTACAAGGAAATGAAACATACAGTAACTAAGTCAGTTGTTTACAGTTTCGGTCATACGTTGTTCCACATGTTCGGGCCAAGGGCCTGGAAGTATTCCTAGACTGCCTCTAGGTTACAGTACACAAACCTCACAGGAGGTTACACAGAGTTAAAGTAATGGTTCAGCATCCAAGATGGCTTCACTTACGTCAAGAGTGTTTAACATGATTTCCCACAGATTCCTCCAACATCTGCTTCCCCGAAATGGGGACTAGCTGGAGAGTTCATAGGAGAGGGGGATAAGATTTTCTGAGTCTGAGGAATTTGTAGAGTGTTAATCTTCTTTAAGTGGTCGCAGTGGTGACATCTGAGGTGTGCTGATGTCTGAACGGGTGGTTGGGGCCCACAGGTAGTCTGGCTATCACATAAATTCCAAGGCAGATTCCTTTGTTTTTCTTTTGTGGCTTTTAGATTATTGTCACTTGTTTTTCTCCAGTCCCAAATCGGGAATGGAAATCCTGGTGGTGCAGTGGTTAAGTGCTACGTCTGCTAACCAAAAGGGCAGCAGTTCAAATCTGCCAGGCGCTCCCTGGAAGCTCTACGGAGCAGTTCTCCTCTGGCTTGTAGGGTTGCTATGAGTCAGACCCGACTCGATGGCAGTGGGTTTGATTTTAATAGGGAAGAGATTAGACCTTACCCTTGAGAGAAACTAAGAGTAACAATAGACTTCTGCTTGGAGACAGAATTAAGAAACAAAATGGTACAGGTTGTGTTCAAGATGAGGCCACTTATTGTACTCTACCTGTTCCACCAAGAGTTTTTACCTTTCCCTGAGTATAAAACAGGTGCAATCATACAATTATATAGCCTTTGGACTGGCGTTTCTTTCACTCAGAGTAAGGCATTTGAGAGTCCTCTGTGCTGTTGTGTCTATCTGCAATGGTCCTTTAGAAACATGAATCTGATTGTGAAACTCCGCAGCTCCAAACTTGCCCCTTGCTGCTCATCTGCCCCTTAGCTAGGCTGCAGCCAGCCCTGGCTCCTCCTGCCTCGGGGCCTTTGCACTTGCTGAGGATCCGCGTGTGGGCCAGGCCCCTGCCTGAGACCGTCTGTCCCCAGCTCCTGCCGTCACCGACTCCTTCATGTCATCCAAGTTTTAGCTCAAGCACCATCTTCTTCCAAAGCAGCCTCTCCAATCTCGCTGTGTCTGATTGCCCCCCCACGCCCGCCCACATCAGCTGATTGATCGGCTCAGTAGCATGGATTGCCGCCTGGAGCCATGTCCGTCACCCTTCCAACAGGTTCACTAAGCAGAGTTCTCAGCAGTGTGCAAACAGAAACGGTTTTGCTTTTTTTCTGAGTACTGCCTGCAGCCGAGCTCAGCTGAATCCCCTTCTCACTGCTTGACACCATCTCAGTGCAGTCTCTCAGCTCTTTGGGGGATTTCAACTGGAAGCACCTGCTCGGTCCAGGCTAAAGCTCCAAGGGCTTCCCTGAGTTCAAACCTAACCCTCTCTGTCTCTCTAGGGCTGGCCGGAGTGTGACTCAAGGGACCTGGAGGGGAGGGGAGCAACTACTCATCTGTCCTGTCCCTGTTTCTTGTCTGAGAGTCAGGGCTTAGCCTGCTCTGGGAAACTCCTCCCCTTTGGGGCTTCGGGTCAGCGGTTCCCAGCTGTCCGTGGGTATCAGAATAACCCGAGGGATTAAAGAAGATACAGATGCCAGCTCTGTCCTTAGAGAGCAAGGTTCAAGCCGCATGTCAGGGACCAGAATCCTCCAGAAGGTGCTTCTCGTGTGCTGTCGGGTCCAGTGCCTCCAGTTGGCAGGCTGGACGGCACAGGGGGAGCAGCGGGGGCTTCACCCAGTGCCTCACACTGTCCTGTCCACAGCTGTCTCTCTGGGTAGCTGAGGAGGGCTGTCCCTACCTGGGCAGGTGTCATGAATTGAATTGTGTCTCACCGCAAAATGCGTGTAACAGTTTGGCTGGGCCATGATTCCAGCTGCTGTGTGATGTTCCAATGTGTTGTGAGTCCTGCCTCTGTGATGTCAGAGGCAAGATGGGCAGAGGTTGTGTTGGTGAGGGTGGAACTTGGTCTGTAGGACTGTAGGGTGCCTTGAGGCCATCTCTCGTGATAATATAAAGGAAAGGGAAGCAAGGTGATATGTGGGTGCCTCATACCATCGGGAAAGAAGCTGTACCAGGAGCAGAATGTGCCTTTGGGACCTCGGGACCTGGCCCTTAGAAGCTCCGCTCTAGGGGAAGATTGATGACAGGGACCTTTCTGCAGAGCCAACAGAGAAAGCCTTCCCTGGTGGTGACACCCTAAATTTGGACTTTTAGCCTACTTTTCTGCAAGAAAATTAATTTCCCTTTGTTAAAGCCATCCGCGTGCACTAGATGACTAACGCAGAATTGGGCACCAACAGTGTGGGGTGCTGTTCCAACAGATACCTAAAAGGGGGAACTGGTTTTGAAACTGAGTGGAGAGAAGTCTCAGGAGGGGCTGAGGGAAACTGCCGACACCGCGAAGGTGCCAATGGTCAGGACTGAGCAGCGGCTGGCCAGCACGGGCCAGGACAGCAGCAGGGGTCAGCCGGCTGGCGACAGCCGTGATGGGGCTCACAAAGCTGAGTCTCACAGGCAACGCAAACATAAAAAGGGGTGCACCCTGAGATCTCCACTAAAGGCCGCAATTGATGGACCAGGCGCCTCGGGGTTCCCTGGAGCGCGGCCCCTGGCCCTGATGCTGCCCCTTCCGTGTATCATGACGGAGGTCAGCTCTCCAGACAGAAGCGGACTGGACTTGATGAGACAGAGTGACCGTACCCTGTGTGCACTTGATGGTTCTATGCGTCTACAGGGTGTCGTCCTGCTGACCTCTTACTGGACGTGGGGGAGAGTTTGGAGAGGAGGGGATAGGAGATTGTTAGGAGGATAAGACACGTACAGAACGGGGAAGAGGAACGTGCTGTCACCAGCCAGGGAGAGCACTGGGAGCAGCTCATTGGCAGGTATGCAAATTTATGTGGGATTGTATATTCTCACTCAATCATAATTAAAAAAAAAATTTGTGTAGCAATTTGGCTAGTCTGTGATTCCCAGTGTTGTGTGATATTCCTGTTCTGTAAGTCCTGCCCTCCTCCCCTAAATGCAGGAGGCAGGGCAGTGGCTGTGTTAGTGAGGGGACTCACTAGAGAACACCGTGGTAGGCCTGAGGCCATCTCAGGAAGATAAAGGAAAGAGAAGCCACCAGGAAGCAGTGCCTGGAGCAGAGGTCGTCCTCGGACTCTGGGTCCCTGTGCCGCAACAGCACCCAGTCAGGGGACGATAGACGACAAGGTTCTCTCTCCAGACCCAACAGAGAAAGTCTTGCCCTGGAGCTGATCCTCTGAATTTGGACTTTCGCCTAGTTTCCTGTAAGAAAATAAATTTCTCTTTGTTGAAGCCATCCACTTGTACGTTTCTGTTAGAGCAGCCTTCAGTGACTATGACAACTGGTGTTTCTGGTGCTGCTCTGACAGAAATACCACAAGAGGATGGCCTTAGCAAAGAAAAGTTTATTCTTACACAGTCCAGTAGACTACAAGTCCGATTTCGGGGTGTCTGCTCCAGGGGAAGACTTTCTTCCTGAGGCTGGAGGGAGGTCCTTGTGTGGCATCCGTCCTTGGTCAGGGAGCATCTTGGTGCAGGAACCCAGGTCTGAAGGATGTCTTCTCCTCCCAGTGCTGCTTTCTTGGTGGTAGAGGGTTCTCGAATCACTCAGCTAGCTTCTGTCCTGTATATTTCGAGAGACTGCCTCAGGGCACAAAGCAACCTTACATGCTAAGTCCTGTCCCACCAACCCAACTGCTATGTGTCCACCCTCACTAACATCACAGAGGCAGGATCCTGATGACATGGAGGAATGGCTCACAAGGCCAGGAAACGTGGCCTAGCCAAATCGCTACACAGCACACAATTCAACCCATGACAGCAGGTATCCTGAGGTATCTGAGGAAGGCTGGGGATGGCATCCATGGAACGTGTCCCATGGTTGGGTGAGAAGGGCTGTCCCTCCCTGGGCAGGCGTCCCATGGTCCACTGAGGAGGACTGTCCCTCCCTGGGCAGGTGTCCCGTGGTCCACTAAGGAGGACTGTCCCTCCCTGGGCAGATGTCCCGTGGTCCACTGAGGAGGACTGTCCCTCCCTGGGCAGGTGTCCCGTGGTCCACTGAGGAGGACTGTCCCTCCCTGGGCAGATGTCCCGTGGTCCACTGAGGAGGACTGTCCCTCCCTGGGCAGGTGTCCCGTGGTCCGCTGAGGAGGACTGTCCCTCCCTGGGCAGGTGTCCCGTGGTCAGCTGAGGAGGACTGTCCCTCCCTGGACAGGTGTCCCGTGGTCAGCTGAGGAGGACTGTCCCTCCCTGGGCAGGTGTCCCGTGGTCCACTAAGGAGGACTGTCCCTCCCTGGGCAGATGTCCCGTGGTCCACTGAGGAGGACTGTCCCTCCCTGGGCAGGTGTCCCGTGGTCCACTGAGGAGGACTGTCCCTCCCTGGGCAGGTGTCCCGTGGTCCACTGAGGAGGACTGTCCCTCCCTGGGCAGGTGTCCCGTGGTCCGCTGAGGAGGACTGTCCCTCCCTGGGCAGGTGTCCCGTGGTCAGCTGAGGAGGACTGTCCCTCCCTGGACAGGTGTCCCGTGGTCAGCTGAGGAGGACTGTCCCTCCCTGGGCAGGTGTCCCGTGGTCCACTGAGGAGGACTGTCCCTCCCTGGACAGGTGTCCCGTGGTCAGCTGAGGAGGACTGTCCCTCCCTGGGCAGGTGTCCCATGATTAGCTGAGGAGGGCTGTGACTCCTTGGGCGCATGTTGCATGGTTCATTGAGAAGGGCAGTGGGTGGCCTCCCTAGGTGGGTATCCTGTGGTCAGCTGAGAAGGGCTGTCCCTCCCTGGACAGGCAGGCCAGTGGTGACTCCTGCAGAGTCACACATGTGGGTCCACCCAGAGCCTTGCCAGAACCCCCCTGCACAGCTCCCTCAAGCGGGGTCGCCTCTCCTGCTGCCGCCTCTCCTCCAAGCCTGTCCCCTCTGGACACCCACCCAGCGATGTGCCTCAGGCATGGCAAGGAGTCTCTTTGCAGCAGGTTGGTGGACTTGGAGAGCTCGTTTCCTTGATTCCGGGGAACTTCCAGATCTTCCAGTGACTTCTCTCGGACTGTCTCGCTCTCTGTAGTGCGGTTGGAGTGACAGCTCCTCCCCCCTCATCCTGGCTTAGGGACCAGCCCAACAGCCCTGCAGGGATCCTTCCCTCCCTTATCTAGGGGGTTTTGCCAGTCCTCTGTGTCTTCATTCACTCCTGCCTGCAGACCGGAGTTTGTGTTGGGTTTCTGGGCCTTGGCGAGTCATGGGGCTTTGCTAGTTTTTGCAGAAGTGACGAGGACTTGTTTTTGGTCAGTTGTGGTCTGTTCTGGGGCTACAAGAAAGGTCCTAGTCAACATCCCTTGCTGTGTATTTACCTCCCCTTTCACAGAGAGGTTGTGAGCCCCTCGTTCTCCGCGTCTGACCAGTACCCACAGGTTGACTCAGATTAGCTACTCAGTGAATTAGAATGTGTGACTGAGTGAAGGAGGAATAGCCTGCTTCATGGGAGTCACACACCCCTTCTGTAAACGTCCCACCACCCACCAGTAGTAAGAAATCAGAATCTCGAGGAGGGGCCCCAGGAACAGTATTTTATCAGCATCTTCGGTAATTGTGTTCTGCTGCCAGTCTGGGAACAAATACTGTGTAATACTAATATTTTTTCAGTTAAAACAACAAGAATTTAAGAAATGAGCATAGGGTTAAAGGTTATGATTTTGATCAAGATGCTTTAAATTTGTGTGTGACAGTCTTCTTGCTCAGAAACAGGAAGGGGCATGTCTGCTTCACACAGATGTTGGAAAAAAGTTAAGTGGCTTCTGTAACAGAAATGTCCAGGGAAGCGTTTGAGTTTTTCTGATTAAAAGGTTAGAAAAATTTTTAGATGGAGAAAAGAACATTTTCTTAGAAGCTGGCGTGGGTATTTCGAGGTTGAGGTCTCCCTTTGTTGAGAGGCTGTTTGGATAATTCTCACGTGAGGAGGAAGCAGAAACCCTCACTGTTCTGAGAGGAGCTGTGTGGGGGCTTCCAGGGTGACAGAAGCCTGAGTACGCATGATGCACCCTGCCCCTGGGGACCTCCCGGTCTCGTGGGGGCTACTAAACTCACAGAATCCCAATTCTCCACACCAGTGTGGGTAGGCACATGATGAGACAGTGGATGAGAGTCTGAAGAAAGTGTGTGTGCATGTGTGAGTGCGTGAATGTCTATGTTTAGAGGTTAGAGACATGTTTGTCTAGATCTTGAAGGGGCTGAGAAGTCCTGGCTGACCACGGGGAGCACACAGTCCCTGAGCTATGAAGATGAGCAGAAAGAGCCTTTATAAAGTGACACCACGTTGCGTGACTACATGCCAAACTAGTCTCCAAGGTCATGGCGCCAGTGGTGGTGGCATTAGACTCCAGCTGTCTCCCAGCCAGCCGGGCACTGCTCCATCACTGTGGTTTTGAATTTCATTTCCCTAAATACTAGCAAGGTCGTGCACCATTTTTCGTGTTTTAAACATTTTACGGTTGGGTGTCAGCTAACAGACTATGCAGTGCAGCCTTCGCCGAGCCCAGGAGGCTCTGTTGGTGGCCGTCCAGATTTCTTCTGCACACCTTTGGGGTCTTGCCCGCTGTTACAGCTCGGATTTTCCCCATATATTCTTGGCTCTTGATTTACAAATGTGGCGAATGTCTCTTTCTGGGTTTTGTGTTGCTTTCTGCCTTTGTTCATGGTCTTCTGAGTGCTGAGAAACTGATGACTTGGTGCGGTCAGAATAGCAGTCCTTTCCATCAGGAGCACTCGGGCTTCTGTAAAAGAGCTTTCTCCTGTGCCGGTGAGGCGGCTCGCGTTTTCTGCTGAGGAGCCCGGTAGTGCAGCGGTGGCGGCTAGGCGGCTAATCTGGAAGCTGCCAGTTCTCACCCGCCAGCACTTCTGTAGACAGCCAACCCAGCAGTCAACTCCCCCGGAGGTTACAGCCTGGAGCACCCTGAGGGAGTGCTCTGTCTGTCACGTGAGGTCTTTACAAGTTGAAACCAACACAATGGCACCTAACAACAACGCTTTCTTCTAAGAATCGTAAAATTCGTTAGGGTTAGGTAGGAATCTAATTTTTCGATATGAGAAGCTTGCTATGCTTGCCTTACGTGGATGGTTAGGCCATCCTTTCCCCAGTGATTTCTTCTATTGTCTCCATAATATACTAAGTCACCATGTGCTTAGGTCTGTCTGGGAACCCTTGAAGTGTTGATTTGCTGATCTATTTCTACACCTCTACCCCTTGTTATTTGTGACTGTAGCTTTATGATAAATCTCAGTATCTGGAAGGCCTGCAGGGTTCCCATGCGTCAGAACTGACCCAATGGCACTGGGTTTGTGTTTCTGTTGTGGTAGGGCAAGCCTTCTTCTTCATTCTGCTGCCCCACAACCTGAATTCTCATGTTTGTGGAGACACTGGTGGTGCAGTGGTTAAGCATACAGCTGCTACCCAGAAAGGTCAGCAGTTCAAATCAACCAGCTGAGAAGCCTGTGGAGCAGTTCCTCTCTGTCCTGTAGGGTCGCTGTGAGTTGGAACTGACTGGACACCAGTGGCTTTGGTATTTTTGGTAGACTTAGACTTTTATTTTTTCACATAAACTTTACAATTTGCTCATTCAACAAACTAATCTGCTAGGATTTTGATAGGAATACATTAAATTTATGATTTAGAGGAAAATTGGTATTTTGGTGATATTGAATCTTTCCACCCATAAAAATCTCATCATTTATTTCAGTTTTCTTTTATGACTGACTGTCTCTAATGTGTGGGGGGCAGTGGTTAGGAGCGTGGCCACTAACAGAAAGGTCAGCAGTTCAGACCCAGCCATCACTCCTTGGGAACCCTGTGGGGAAGTTCTACTCTACAGTGACCCTGTAGGGTCACTGTCAGTCAGAATTAACTCAACAGCAATGAGTTTGGTTTTCTGGTTTATAATGTTTAATAGTTTTCAAATTGAAATTCTTAAATACCTTTTGTTACATTTATCTATGTACAGGTAGCATTTTCCAATTTGTTCTTGAAAGGAGCATCAGTAACTTCCTGTGGGTTGATCTTATCGACTCAGTTCCAGTAATTTGTGGCTCCTCCTGGATTTTCTACCAGTGAAAATTTAATTCCTAATCCATACAACTAATTTCTTCTTCCTTGGCTGTTGTAATCACTAGGGCTTCCAGGAAATAATTTCGAACCCCAGAGGTATTCCTGTCTTGTTCGAACTTTAAGGGGAATGGTTCTCATTAGGTGTTATTGTTAGGTGCCGTCAAGTCAATTCCATGTCCTGTTCTGGATCTGGCTGGAACTCTGGGCAGCGTCCGGCTGACACATTGCTGCTTTTGCTTTTGAATGATCTGCCACAGAATTTTACTTGCATGTGATGTTAATGATATTGTTTGGTCCTGTCCGCATTTGATTGGATCACCTTTCTTAGGAACAGGAGCAGCTATGGATCTCCTCCAGTCGGTTGGCCAGGTAGCTGTCCTCCAAATTCCTTGGCAGAGACGAGCGAGCGCTTCCAGCACTGCACTGTCTGTTGAAAACGCCTTAATTGCTATCCCGCCAATCCCAGGAGCCTTGCTTTGCAGCAGCGCCTTCCGTGCAGCGTGGACGTCTTTCTGCAGTGCCGTCGGTTCCTGCTCACGGGCTGCCTCTGGAGGTGGTTGGATATTGACCGATCCTTTTCCGTATGATGACTCCGTGTACTCCCTCCATCTTCTTTGGATGCTTTTTGCATCTTTTAATATTTTCCCCCATAGAATCCTTCAGTGTTGCAACTCTAGGCTTTCCTTTTTCCCTCAGTTCTTCCAACATGAGAAATGCAGAGTGTGTTCTTCATTTGTGTTTTCTGCCTGCAGCTCTTCGTACATGTCATTGTAATACTTTTTCTTGAGCTGCCCTTTGAAATCTCTTCTTTAGTTCCTTTACTTCATCTTTGCTTCCTTTCGCTACTTGGCATTCAAGAGTAAGTTTCAGAGTCTTTTCTGATGTCTCATTTAGTCTGTCTGTCTTCTTTCCTGCCTTTTTAATGACCTTTGCTTTCCTCGTGTATGACACCCTGGATGTTATTGCATAAGTCACCCAGTCTTTGGTCATTCGTGCTCAGTGCCTCAGATCTGTCCTTGAGATGGCCTCTAAACTGAGGTGGGATACACTGAAAGTCATACTTCAGCTCTTGTCGACACGCTCTAATTTTCTTTGGTTTCAACTTGAACTTGCATGTGAGCAATTAATGATCTGTGCCGCAGCTGACTCCTCGCCTTGATCTAACTGATAATATTGAGATTTTCCATCATCTCTTTCCATAGATGTAGTTGGTTTGATTCCTGTGCATTCCATCTGGCAAGGTCTAGGCGTACAGTTGCCAGTTACGTTGATGAAAAAAGGTATGTGCAATGAAGAAGTTGTTGGCTGTGCAAAATTCATGTGATCTCCGGCATCACTTCTGTTACCAAGGTCCTATTTTCCAACTACTGATCTTTCCTTAAAATATATATATATAGTGATTAAGTGAATGTTTACAATCCAAGTCAGTTTGCCATGTAAAATCCCAAATACTTGCCTCTCTGCAACTGTGTCTGCTTTCCTTACCCTGTGACAGCACACGCCTCCTTTCCGGCCTGTACTTACAGTATCCACTGATTCAACCAACCCTTGTCCCCTCATCGCTGCCCTGCCCTCTCACCTCTAGAGAGAAACTGGTCGGGCAGCCTCGTGTATGTATTTACGCCAGGAAGTGCACACGCCACCTGCATTGCCTATGTCT
This sequence comes from Heterohyrax brucei, assembly GCA_028571685.1. Classification (NCBI taxonomy): domain Eukaryota; kingdom Metazoa; phylum Chordata; class Mammalia; order Hyracoidea; family Procaviidae; genus Heterohyrax; species Heterohyrax brucei. The sequence goes on from CM053163.1 coordinate 392,714, forward strand.
CACAGGCCAGTCTCATTTCTATCTGAAGAGCTGGCTCAGTGCTGGTCGCAGCTCCGGGCTGGAAGCAAGTCCAGGAGTGGTGTGCTCAGGGGACCCTCCAGGGCGCCAGGCTGTCAGGTCTGGCCTTCTAACCAAGTTCTAGGTCTGCACTCCCCTTTAACTTGTGCTCTGTTGGGGACTCTTCACTGTGTTCCTGTCAGGGCAGTCCTTGGCGTCATCTAGTTCTTCCGGCTATGTGCTGACATAGTCTCCCGACATGCGGACCCTTTGGTCTCCTGAGCTCGTATTTCCCTTGGATGTTTGGTTTTCTTGGTTTTCCTCTGCTCCAGGCAGGTTGGGACCAACTGATGCTCCTTCAGTGGCAGCTTGCTGGCTTTGAAAACCCCAAGTGCCACTCACCAATATAGGATGCAGACAGTTTCTTAGAAGAACACTAATTATGACCTTTGACCTCAATGTCCCCTGAAACCATGGTCCCCAAACTCCTGTCCCTGCTACTCTGTTCTTTAAAATGGCTGGGTTGTATTTAGAAAAGCTTTTCGTTTACGGTGTAGTCCAGGTGTGCTGTCCTCCCTTCCCCTGAGCGCTGTCACTCCCGTCACCTGGCTGAGCTCCTATAGACTGCCTAGTCTATGAGTAACCCTCTCCCTCCCTACCCACCCTTGTAACCATCAAAGAGTATTTTATTCTGTGCGTAAGTATTTTCCTAAGCCATTCTAACAGTGGTCTCATACAGTATCTGTCCTTCTGCCGCTGGCTGATTTCACTCAGCATAATGTCCTCCAGGTGATTCCAAGGTGATGCGATGCTCCCTAAGATCATCTTAGTGCTTCCATTGTGCAGTGTTCTGCTGTAGGACTGCGCCACAGCCCGTTTATCCGTTCACCTGTGGATGGGCACCTAGGTGGAGTCCATCTTTTTGCGACTGTGGACAGTGCTGCCATAAACATTTGTGTGCAAGCGTCTGTTCATGTGACACCCCTTATTTCTTAGGATATATTCCGAGCAGTGGGATTGCTGGATCACATGGTATGTCTATTTCTAGCTTTTTAAGAAAGCACTAAATTGCTTTCTAAAGAGGTTGTACAATTTTACATTCCCACCAGCAGTGTAGAAAAGTTCCAACTTCTCCACAGCCAATTCACTACTTTGTGTTTTTTGAATTAATGCCAGCCTTGTTGGAGTGAGATGGTGTCTCATGGTAGTTTTGATTTGGACTTCTCTAATGGCTAACGATCACATCACGTATTGAATTGTGTTCTGCGAAAAATCTGTAGCAATTTAGCTGGGCTAGGACTCCTGGTGTTGTGTGATGTTCCTCTATATTGGCATTCCTGCCTCTGTGATGGTAATGATGAGTGACAGTTGTGTTGTGGGGCAGGATTTAATGTGTGGCATTATATTGTGGTTTGGGGTGCCCCCTTGGTATATAAAAGAAAGGGAGGCAAGCTGAAATTTGGGGATCTCAAACACCACCAAGAAAGCATGGCAAGGAGCTGAGCACGTCCTCTGGAGAGGATTGGGGCCCTTGCACCTCTGAAACTCCCAGTCCGGGGGAAGACTGGTGACCAGGACGTTCCTCCAGACCCAGCAGAGAGAGCCTTCCCATGGAGCTGACACCCTGAATTTGGACTTTTAACCTACTGGATGGTGACAAAATAAACTGCTCTTTGTCAAGCCATCCACTTGTGTCTGTTACAGCAGCTCTAGAGGCCTAAAACAGAATGTGGTGCTGAGGGAAAGCAGTGCTGCTCTAGTAGATGCCTGAAAGGGGAGCGGTTTGGAAACTGGTTGAACAGAAGACTCAGAAGGGACCAAGGAGAACGGTTCACACCATCGGAGGTGCTGATGGTGAGAAATGAGCAGCAGAGGACAGGTGGCAGCAGCTACTGGCAGGCCGCAGCAGCAGGAGACAGCGCTGGAGCTGACCCAGGAGGGAGCGAGCTGAGTGCCTGCGCACAGAGGTTTCCTGGCCAGTGGGCTGCCTCTGGGAGCTTCATTTGGTGGAGCTACAGAGCTTTGGAACACCTGCCCCCGGCATGGCAGATGTGGGCCGGATGGAGGCCCTTGGCCAGGAGGCCACAGGAAGCAGAAGCTGAAGAGACAAAGCAAGAGAACTGGAGCTGCCTTGGAGTCAGAAGGTGTGGCCATGGCCTCAGGGGCTTGAAAGGGTGGAGCCACAACTTCCAGTGTTTGTACCCTTGGAATCGCCACTCAGTCAGTCTTGGGGTGCCCCGAAAGCTGAGGGGGCAGAGTTGCTGTCCCAGTGGGCTTGGAAGGCAAGCTGTAGCACAGGGCCAAGAGGTTTCCACTCAGAATCTGGAGACGGAAGCCAAGACCTAGAGTTTGGAGGGCAGGGCCATTGTGTAAAGTGTCTCACAGAATGTGAGGGAACTCTGTCCTTGAAATTCAGAGAGGTCACGAGGGGACTCTGTCCTTCAGGGAGGTCATCTTATCCAATGATCAGACCTGCCATGAGTGAAAACAGCCTGGTAGGCCCCAACTGGTACAACCATAAATAACTTGAAGCCTGTCTTCCCAACCCTCCGGACTGAAAGCTCTTACCTTATCAAAATCTTGGCCATAAGCAAACCTTAGTCTTTCCCCTCCTAATCATCACTTCCTCCTTATTTAGACCTTAAGTCCCCTAACCAGAGTTTCTTGCTACCCTCCTTTCTTTCCTTATCAAACAATATCCCCTCACCCCACAATAACTCACTGAAACTTTAAAACTATAAAAAACCTGCCCTACTAGGGAGGGGCGGGCTGAGCCCCTTGGCTCAGACCCCACTCTCTTTCTCTTCCAATAAACTTCCCTGGACCCTCAGACTGGTGTGTCTCTGCCTCTGTTTTGGGCCACCCTCTCCCCAGCAGCATGGACTATTAGCTTCAAAGCTTTGAAGCCAATGTTCTGCTGACTGGCTTGCTGCCTACTGTCCCTTCTTATCTGCAAACTTCTCCCCTTTGGTGACGGAAATGTCTAACATGTGTCTGCCATACCACTGTAATTTGGAAGTGTGTAACTTGTATTCTTGATTTCATAGATGTAGATAGATTTTTGTGCTTTGGACTTGGAACTCATTTAAGACTCTTGCCATCACATGGGATAAACATGTTTTTGCTCTGAGTTTTATTCTGAAAGGATGACTGTGTTACATGTTTCAAAGATGTGATTGTTTTAGGGAATAAAGGGTGGAATGTCATGGATTGAATTGTGTTCCCTCAAAATATGTATAGCAATTTAGCTAGGCCATGACTTCTGCTATTCTGTTCTCCCACTGTGTAAATCCTGCCTCTGTGATGTTCATGAAGGTGGAAGGGCAGCAGTTGGGTTGGTGGGGCAGGAGTCAGTGTGTAAGACTGTTTTGTGCCTTGAGGCAATCTCTTGAGATACAAAGGAAAGAAGCAAGCTGAAATTTAGGGACCTCATACCACCAGGAAAGCAGCGCCAGGAGCTGAGCACATCCTTTGGAGACAAGCGGGGTCCCTGTGCCTCAGAAGCTCCCCAGTCCAGGGAAAGACTGGTAACAAGGAGTAGAGTGTGTCCTTCAGGCCCAAGGTTCCTGCGCCAGGGTCCTCCCTGAACAAAGACTGATGCAACACGAGGACTTTCCTCCAGAGCGGACAAAGAAGGAAGGTCTTCCCCGGGAGCAGGCACTGAATATATGGACTTGTAGCCCACCGGACTGTGTAATAAACTTTTCCCTTGTTAAAGGCATCCACTCTTGGTATTTCTGTTAGAGCAGTACCAGGTAGCTAAGACAGATGGTGAGCATTTCCTCATGTGTCTTTTGGCTGCCTGAAGGTCTCTTTAGAGAGCTGTCTGTCCATTTCCTTTGTCCATTGATTAATTGGGTTATTTATCTTTTTCTTGTTGATATTTTGCAGTACCCTTGTGGATCATGGAGATCAGATGTCGGTCAGATTTGAAGTTGCCAAGTGTTTTTTCCCAGTCTGTAGGCAGTCTTTTGACCATTTTGGTAAGTCTTTGGATGAACATAAGTGTTTGAGTTTTTAATGGTTTCCATTTATCAGTTTTCTCTTCTGCTGTTCATGCCCTGTTAGTCAGATTTTGTAGTAAGTTTAAGCCATGTATTAGAACTTCCTGTGTTGTCTCTATTTTTTATCTGATAATCTTTATTGTTTTAGATTTCATATTTAGGTCTTTACCCATTTTGAGTTAGTTTTTATGTAAGATGTGAGATATGAGTCTTGCTTCAGTTTTTTTGTGTGGATGGCTATCCAATTTTGCCAACACCATTTGTTAGAGACTGTTGTATCTGCAGTTCACAGTCTTTGGGCCTTTGTCAAGTATCAGCTGTTCATAGGTAGATGGTGTTATTTCTGGATTCTCTGTTCTGTTCCATTATTCTATACATATGTTTTGTATCAGTACTAAGCTGTTTTGACGACCATGGCAGTATAATAAGTTTTAAGGTTGGATAGTGTGAGGCCTCCCACTGTGTTTTATCATGAATGGGTGTTGGACTCTGTCAAATGCCTTTTCTGGGTCAATTGATAAAATCAAGTGATTTTTATCTTTTGTTTAATTTATGTGGTTGACTACATTAATTGTTTTTCTGATGTTGAACCAATACTGCATCCCTAGTATGAATCCTACTTGGTCATGGTGAATTATTTTTTTGGTATGTTGTTGAATTCTATTGGCTAGACTTTTGTTAAGAATTTTTGCCTCTAAGCTCATGAGATATATTGATATATAATTTTCCTTTTTTATGCTATCTTTACCTCATTTTGTTGTCAATGTTATGCTGGTTTCATAAATGAATTTGAATCTTTTTCTATGCTGTGAAATACCTTCAGTAATACTGATGTTAACTCCTGAAAGTTTCGTAGAATTCTCCCATGAAGCCATTTGGGCCAGAAATGTTTTTAGTTGATAGTTTTTTTTAATCTTTTTCAACCTCCTCTTTTATGATGGGTTTCTCTTTCTGATAGTTTTGGTAGGTAATGTGATTCTAGAAATTTGTCCATTTCCTCTAGGTTTTCAAATCTATTAAAGAATAATTTTTCATAGTATTCTGTTATGATTCTTTAAATTTTGGTTGGGTCTGTTGTGACATCTCCCATCTTGTTTGTTATTTGGGTTGTTTCCTCTCCTGTTTTTCTTCTGTGAATTTGGCCAGTGGTTTACTGATTTTGTTTTTCTATTCTCTGATTCATTTAGTTCTGCTTTAATTTTTATTATCTATTTTCTTCTTGTGCCCAAGGGGTTCTTTTTTTATCTTAAAAATTCACATTTATTATTATGATTCAGCATACCATATCACTTTGGTTCCAGTATCTTTTTTGTGTGTGTGATTAAGTGAAAGTATACAATCCAAATTAATTTTGCATGCCCGCCTATCTATAGCTACTTTTACTCTCCTTGCCTGGTGACAGCACACTTCTCCTCCTTCTGTACTTCTAGTATCCTCTTAACAAGCTCCTATCTCATACTCTCCACTCTCTCCTCTCCCATGTAGAGAGACGAGTAGGACAGCATCCTATAAATGCATAAAACCATAAAGTACACACACCATATGGTCACATTGTGTCTATGAGTCCAGTCCATTTTTGTCCAAAGAGTTGACCTCAGTAGTGTTTTCTCGTCAGGGCAGCAGCAGGTCTAGGGGATATGATCCCAGGGGAACCTCCAGGCCATTGGGCCATCAGTTGTGGTCTTTTAGTAGGGTTATTGAACTGCACTCCTCTTTTTCTTGTGTTGCGACAGGCACTGTACATTGTATGTTCCATCATGGCTATCTTTGGTGGTGGCTGGGCACCACCATCTGGTTCTTCTCGTCACATGTTGATTACAGTCCCCCATTCACATGGGTTCTTCTGTCTCCTGGGCTCTTTTTCTCTCATGTTCTTGTTCTCGGTCATCTTCTGTTGCAGATGAGTTGGGACCATTTGGTATACCTCAGATGGCAACTTTCTAGCTTTTAGGACCCCAGACGCCACTCACCAATATGGAGTTCAGAAGATGCTCTTAGCAATAGGCTAGTTATACCATTGACCTTGATGTTCCTTAAAGCATGGTCCCCAGATCCCTGCCTCTGCTACTCTATCCTTGCAATATTGGGTTGAGATTAGAAGAGCTTTCAGTTTATGGTGAAGTCCAGTTAAGTTGGTCTACTTTCTACTGTGTGCTGTCACTGCTTTTACTCAACCAAATTTCTATCAGTTCTCTCATCTGAGACAAACCAACCCTCTCCCTCCCTCCCTCCCCACCCTTATACCCATCCAAGAATCTTTTCTTTCATACGTAAGTCTATTTTTAATTCCTTACAGCAGGAGTCTCATGCAATATTTGCCCTTTTGCCATTGACTGATTTCACTCAGCATAATGTCTTCCAGTTGCAACAGGGTTATGAGATACTTCTTAAAATCATGATTTTTTTTACCATTGCATAGTGTTCCATTGAGTATATGTATCATAGTTTGCTTATTCTTTCATCTGCTGATGGGCATCTAGTTTGATTCCATTTTTTTCGTGTTGTGGACTGTGCTGCCATAAACATTCACGTGCAAGTATCTGTTTGTGTGACAGCCTTTGTTTCTGTAGGACAGATGCCAAGCAGTGAGATTACTGGATCAAATGGTATATCTACTTCCAGCTTTTTATGGAAGTATCAAATTGCTTTCCAAAGAGGTTGTACCATTTTGCAATCTGAGGGTTTCTTTTGCTATTCTTTTTCTACTTGTTTGAGTTGTAGGGTTCTTTGGTTTGGGCTTTTTCTTTATTTGTGATGTGTGCATTTGTTTAGAGAAATTGACCTCTGTGCACTGCTTTTGCTGTGTCCCATGGGTTCTGTAGGCTGTGTTTTAGAATATTCTTGTTTCCATGAATTTCTTTATTGCATCCTTGATTTCTTCTATAACTCATGAATTTTTGTGCAAGATGTTGTTCAAGTTCCATGAGTTTGAGTTTCTGCCCATGTTTTTGCTGCTATTGATTTCAAGTTTTATGGCTTTGCGGTCTGAGGAGACGCTTTGCATTATTTCAGTGTTTGGATTTCACTGAGACTTGCTTTGTAGGCTAATACATGGTCTATTCTGTAGAATGTTCCATATACATCGGAAAATAAGGTGTACTTCTCTGTTGTTGGGTGGAGAGTTCTGTATATGTCTGTGAGATTGAGTTCATTGATTGTTGCAATAAGATCTTCTGTATCTTTACTGAGCTTTTTTCTGGATGGCCTGTCCATTACTGAAAGTGGTGTGTTGAAGTCCTCTGCTATTACTGTGGAGCGATCTACCTCATTTTTCAGTGTTGCCAGCATTTGTTCAAAGTATTTAGAATCTCTGATATTTGGTGCATAAATATTGATATTGTAATATCCTGCTTATGTATTGAATCTTTAAGCAATAAATAGTGACCATCCTTGTCTATGATGGTAGATTTTACTTTAAAGTCTCTTTATCTGAGATTGATATTGCCACTCTTGCTCTTCTTTGCAGGTTGTTAGCTTGGTATATATTTTTCCATCCTTCGATTATTTTCAGTTTATTCATATCTTTGAGTCCAAGCTGTGTTTCTTGTAAACAACACACAGACAGATCATGTTTTTTAATCCAACATGTTACTATGTGTCTCTTTATTGGTACATTTAATTCATTGACATTCAGTGTAATTAATGATAGGTATGAATTTAGTGCTGTCATTTTGGTGTGTTTATTTGTGCATTTTTGACAGTTTCTTTGTTTCACTTGATATTCTATTCTGAGTAGTTTTTGTTTATGAGTTTTCTTCGTTGGATCTGACTCGATGGCACTTGGCTGGCATTGGGCTGTCCTCTTCAGTGTCGGTTCTATATCTGCTGAGACTTCTAGACTGTGTTTCTTGTTTTGATGTGTAGTATTGTTAGTTTGCTTTGTGGCTACCTCAACATTCCCCCCAGTGATCTAAGTCTAAGCCAGTCTTTAACTTGTTTGTATTGTCTTGACTTCCTCTCCATCTGAAAGGTCTATGAATATATTAATACGTCTTTCCTTTTAGTATAATGTCATAATTACTGAGATCTGTTTCTCTATTTTTCATATTTTAGCTTTGACTGAGTTTTGTAGCTTCCATGTCCAAGTTGGACTCTGGGTGCTGTGTCCTGAATTGTATTCTTGAGTATGTGTCTGATGTTATTGATTTTCTAATTGGGGATCTTCCTTCAGTATTCTTGTAGTTTTGATTTAGTTTTTGGAAATTCTCTAAACTTCTGTTTACCTGGGAAAGTCCTAATTTCACCATCACATTTGACAGACAGCTTTGTAGGATATATAATTCTTGGTCTGAAGTTTTTCCTTCAAGGCTTTATATATGTCATCCCATTGCTTTCTTGCCAACATGGTTTCTGCTGTGTAATTGGAGATCAGTCTTAAGGACTCTCCTTTGTAAGTTAGTTTTGATTTGATCCTAGGTGCCTTTAAAAGCATCTCCTTATCTTTTGTTTTGTTAAGGTTGGTCATAATACGTCTTGATAACTTTCTTTCGGGATCTACCTTTCATGGAGTTTGAGCATCTTGGATAAGTATCTTCTCGTCTTTCATGATGCCAGGGAAGTTTCCTGTCAGCAAATTTTCAACAATTCTGTCTATATTTTCTGTTATCCTTCCATGTTCTGGTCCTTCAGTTACTTGTGAATTATTTCTCTTGATAGTGTCCCACGTAACTCTTAATGATTAATCTTTTAAAATTCTTTTATTAGATTTTTGCTCATGAATACAGGTGTCAGTTGCTTTACCTTCATCTTTCTAATTCTGCATTGTATTGCCTCGATCTTTCTCTTTTTTCCATTGAATTATCTGTGATTTTATTGTTAATCTGCTGAATTTCAGATTGTTGTTCCTCTAGCAATTCTTGTAGCTTATTTAACTTTTCATTTTGTTCAGCTGCACTTTGTCTAATCTTCATCTTGATTTCTTGAAAAGCTTTGTACATAACTCTTGTATTCTACCTCTGACAATTGCAGGAAGACTTCATCTGGGAAACTTTTTCATTTTTGTTTTGGAAGTTTTCTGAAGCTATGGTGGTCTGCTTCTTTAATTGATTAGAAATTGATTGTTGTCTCCAAGCCATCAGAATGCTGTTGTGATTTGTTAGTTTATTGAAAACTAAATTTGAGGTTTCTATACATATATATATATATATATATATATATATACACACATGACAGCACTTGGCTTGGCATATATATATATACATACACACATTTATAAAAATCTGATTGTGACTGTCCAAGTAGTCTAGTTGTTTGAGCTAGAATGATTATTGGACCCTTATTAATTCTGATGCCCTGTCACCAGATGGCTGGAGTGGTTGACTGCACTGAGAAAGGTAGCAGGAATTGCTCGCTCAGGGGAGCCCCCAGAACTCTTCTTCCAATCCTTTGTTTCCCTCTCCAGTTCCAGGAGAAAAGCTCAAGGCACACACATAGAATGTCCCACTTCCAGCCCAGGTAGTATGCCAGAATTTAGCATCTGTACAGCAGATAAAGGAGGGGGGAAAGGCTGGGGATAGGGAGTGAAGTCAATGGCTAGGAAATGTTGGAGCCACAAGAGTTGGTGAGCACTTAGCTTATGATACTGTGGTGAAAAGTCTTCTGTGGTTCTGTAGGTGCAGTGATCCACAGCTCCAAGTAGCTGGTGGAACTTGTCTTCTGTCACTCCCTTTGTTCCCCTGAGTCCAGGAGAAAAACTCAGGGCACACCATAGAATGTCCTGCTTCCAGCCCAGGTAGTACACCAGAATTAAGTATCTATCATAAGGAAAGAAGGTGGGAGGGGGAAAGCTGAGGCTAGGGAGAGAAGTCAGCATTTAGGAAAGGTTTGAGCCGTGAGGGTTGTGTTTGTGAGCACTTAGCTTGTGACGCTCTGGTGAAAGTCCTCTGTGGCTCTGTAGATGCTGCTATTTGAAGCTCAGCTTCCCCACCAAGAAAGGTGCGCTCTTCTCACTCCCTGCTGCTCCACTCAGCTGTCAGCACTGCCATGTTCTGTGGGTGTGGTGGTGTTAGGCTCAGCTTCCTGGTTGAGGAAGACAGGCTCCACTCAGTTGCTGCTACCTTGCATGACTGCCAGGCCTAGCAGCACTTTCAGGGGCAGCTGTCCCGAGCTCAGCTTCCCAGTTGAGAAAGATGGGCTCTGCTCCTGTGCTGCTGCTCTGTTTCCACGCCAACAGAAGCATGGCCCTCCATGGCTGCCAATCTGCTTCTGACAGTGGTGGTTGTTCCTCTACCTGTCACCCAGTCTGATCTCTTAGCTTTCCACCTGATGTTGGGGTTCCTAGAATGTCCTATTTATTCCATTGTTTTTCTTAGTTGTTAGAGGAATCAGAGGAAACATATGGTTAGTCTGCCTTCTTAGCCCTGATCCCAATTTTCACATTCCAATTATCAGTAATTCTCAGTGTATTCTGATTGCACATTTGTTCAATTTCAGACTGCAGAAGTTGGTAAAAATCTTCAATTTCTTTATCTTTGGCCTTAGATACTAACCATTTTTGCTGTGAAGATTTTGGTAAACACAGGTTAAAAAAATTCTTCTCCTTGGCAGAATGTTTTCTTCCCATTTAGTTTGTTAATGTGGTTAATTATAGCAGTAATTTTCTTTACAATTTTTTTATTGCAATTAAGTGACAGTTTACAATCCAAGTCAATTCTCCATACCTGTCCCACTGCAACTCTATCTGCTCTCTCACCCTGTGACAGCACTTTTCTTTTTTGCTCTTTACTTCCAGTATCCACTCAACAACACTTGTCCTCTGTTCTGTACCCTCTCCTCTCCCCTGTAGAAAGAAACCAGTAGGACAGCCTGTGTGTGTATACACATATATATATATATATATATAGCCATAAAGTACACACACTACATGCATCACCCTGTGTCCCCAAGTCCAGTCCATTCTTTGCCTGAAGTGTTGGCTTCAGTACTGGTTTCAGGTCAGGACTGGCAGCAAGTTTAAAGGTCATGTTCTCAGGGGACCCTCCAAGCTGTCAGACCCTCAGTTCTGGTCTTTTCGTAGAGTTCTGGATCTGCACACCTCTTTGGCTTGTGCTGTGTTGGACTGTACATCGTGTTCCCTGTCAGGGCTGTCTTTGGTGGTATGGCTGGGCACCAGCTGTTTCCTGGTCTTATGCTGATGTAATCCCTCAATCGTATGGGTCCTTCTGCCTCCTGAGCTCATTTTTCCTCATATCTTTGATGTTCTCTGATGTCATCTGTTCCAGGCAAGTTGGAACCAATTAATGCTCCTCAGATGGCAGCATGCTGGGTTTGAAGACCCCAGAAACCACTCACCAATATGGGGCACAGACACTTTCTTAGAAAAAGACTAGTTATGCCAAATGACCTCCATATCCCCTGAAAGCCAGCTTATGGTGTAGTCCAGTCATGCTGACCTAACTTCTACTGTGTGGTGTCGCTCTCTTCCCCTAACCAAATTCCTATCAGCTATATGATCTACGAATAGCCCTCTCCCTCCCTCCCCACCCTTGTAGCCATCAAAGAGTATTATCTTCTGTGCATAAGTCCTTTCTTAAGTCTTTATAATAATGGTCTCATATAACATTTGTTCTCTTGCAATTGACTAGTTTCACTCAGCATGATGTCTTCCAGTTGATTCCAGGTTATGAGATGTTTTCTAACATCATCATTGTTCTTTATCATTACATAGTGTTCCATTGTGCATATACACCATAATCTTTTTATCCATTCATCTGTTGATGGATGTCATGGTTGGAATTGTGTCCCCCCCAAAAATGTGTGCAGCCACGTGGCTGGGATATGGTTCCCAGTATCTTGGGACTGTCCTCCATTGTGTGGTTTTGCTAACCTGTATGTTAAAGGATTAGGGTGGGTCTGTGAATTCCTGCTGTGGGAGGAGTTTCCCTGGAGCATGGCTTGTCCCACCCTTAATACTTTTAGCTTGCAAGGAATAAAAGGAAAAAGAAACAAAGGACAATTTGAGAACCTTGCTACCATCAAGCAAGCAGCACTGGGAGCAGAGGTTCTTGCATGAGGACACTCCCTGGACAAAGACTGATGCAATACTGGACTTTCCTCCAGAGCCGACAAGGGGAAAGTCTTTCCCTGGAGCAGACACCCTGAATATGGACTTGCAACCTACCAGACTGTGTAAGAATAAATCTTTCTTTGTTAAAGCCATCCACTCCGTGGTATTTCTGTTAGAGCAGCCTAGCCGACTAAAACAATGGGCATCTAGGTTGATTTCATCTTTTTGCTATTGTGGACAGTGCTGCAGTAAACATTGGTGTGCGTTTGTCTGTTCATGTGACAGCCCTTATTTCTGTAGGCTATATTCCAAGCAGTAGGATTGCTGGATTATATGGTGTGCCTATTTCTAGCTTTTTAAGAAAGTGCCAAATTGCTTTCCAAAGTGGTTGTACCATTTTACATTCCCACCAGCAGTGTATGAGAGTTCCAATCTCTCCACAGCCTCTCCAACATTTCTTGTTTTGTTTTTTGCATTATTGTCAGTCTTGTTGTGATGAGATGGTATCTCATTGTAGTTTTGATTTGGATTTCTCTAATGGATAATGATTGTGAACATTTTCTCATGTGTCTTTTGGTTGCTTGGATGTCTTCTTTGGTGAAGTGTCTGTCCGTCTCCTTTGCCCATTGTTTAATTGGGTTATTTGTCTTTTTCTTGTTGCTATTTTGCAGTACCTTGCAGATTATGGAAATCCAATGTTCATCTGATATGTGATTGTGAAATATTTTTTCCCATTCTATAGGTAGTCTTTTTACTCTCTTGATAAAGTTTCTGGATGAGAGTATTTAATTTTTAATAGTTCCCACTTGTCTACTTTGTTTTCTGCTGTTCGTGCACTGTAAGATTTCAGTCTGTTTGAGCCATGTATTAGAATTTCTAGTGTTGTCCCTATCTTTTCTTCATGATCTTTATCATTTTAGATTTGATATTTAAGTCTTTGATCCATTTTGAGTTAGTTTTGTGTAAGATGTGAGATATGGATCTTGTTTCAGTTTTTTACAGATGGATATCTGATTTTGCCAACATCATTTGTTAGACTGTTTTATTCGCAGTTCACAGCCTTTGTGCCTTTGTCAAGTATCACCTACTCATAGGTGGACAGTATTATTTGTGGATTCTCTATTTTGTTCCATTGTCTGTGTATCTGTTTTTGTGCTAGTACCAGGCTGTTTTGATTACTGTGGCAGTGTAATAGGTTCTAAGGTCGGGTAGTGTGAGTCCTCCCACTATCTTCCTCTTCTTTAGTAGTGTTTTACTTATTCTGGGTTTCTTCCCTTTCTAAACAAAGTTAGTGATTTGTTTCTCTATCTTATTAGAAAATGCCATGAGAATTAGTATTGTGATTGCACTATATATAAAGATTGCTTTGGGTAAAATAGACATCTTCACAATGTTGAGTGTTCCTATCCATGAGTAAGGTAGGTTTCTCCATTTATGTAGGTCTCTTTTAGTTTCTTGTTAATTTTCTTTACGGAAGCATCGCTACATTCATAGGGAAAATTTAAAATTTTGTTTCTAACAGACAAACCAAAAAACCCAGTGTCATTAAGTCAACTCCAACTCATAGCAACCCTATAGTGTAGAGCAGAATTCCCCCACAGAGTTTCCAAGAAGCACCTGGTGGATATGAACTTAAGACTTTTTGGTTACCAGATGTAGCACTCAACCACTATGCCACCAGTGTTTCCTTTAACATACAGGTTTCCTTTGATTGGAATTTTTATATATTTATGTTCATAGCTTTTTTCTTTTACATCATCCTTGGCAGGTTTTGATACCGGTGTTAAATGAGGTTAATAAATCTGTTGATTTCCTTTTATGTTCTTTGAAACAATTTATATAAATATTTTTGTGTAACGTATTTACCTTAAAGGTGTGGTTTTACATATAAAATTATCTTGGTCTGTCTGATGTCATCACTGATGTATTTTATTATGACAATTTAGTATTTCTGTTATTCATCTACTATTTTATTTCTTCTTGATCTTAATTTTTTTAAAAGAAAACTTGTGTTTTGTTTTCAAATTTATTGTCAGAAAATTATTCACAACGTTTCTTCCATTTGAATCTCTACTTGTGAAGCTATTCAATTTTTCTATAAATTATTCTATTAGACTTCTCACAGATTTTAATTTTCTTGATTTTTTGTTCTCTCAGTTTTACTAATTTTTTCTTTATACTTTCTTATTGTTTATTGTTCTTAGTTTCTTTAAAAGCTTATTTATTGTCATGTTAAACACTGAATGCTGTAGGTTACAAATGTCCATCTCAACTGTGCTTTAGATTTGCCCCATGAGCTCTGGAATGTACCCCTTCTCTCCAGTTATATCAGAATTTTCAATAGGAAATGGTCTTCAATCCATCAGTTAGAAACATACTTTTCATTGTTTTGTAAATGTGTTGTATAAATCCCATGTATGCTGAGTAATTAACTTTTTTCATATTTTTTAGAAACAAATGGTTATCAACTTCTATGAGATGATTAAAATCTAATATATTGCAGATGTTAATTTTTGCTTTTTATATTTTGCACTTTACTGTTAGATGTTCATTATGAATTTGTGTTTGTAGTGTCTTTTAATCTGTCAGTTGTCCTAAATTTCATTTTGTATGTTACCAATATTGCTATGCCAATTTTCGTTTGGTTAGTGTTTGCTATATATTTCTAATTCCTTCTGTTTTCAATGTTTTTATGATTTTTGTATTATGGTCTTTTTCTGAAACCCTAGCAGCATAGTGGTTGACAGCTACGGCTGCTAACCCAGTCAGCAGTTCAGATCCACCAGGTGCTCTCTGGAAACTCTATGGGGTAGCTCTAGTATGTCCTATAGGTTTGCTATGAGTCGTGATCAACCAGGTTTTGCCTTTTATGTTTTTAATTGTGATTAAGTTACAGTATGCAATCCAAATTAAATTTGCATGCCTGCCTATCTGTAGCTCCATCTGCTGTCCTTGCCTGGTGACAGCACAATCCTGCTTTTCATTCTGCACATGTCATATCTTCTTAACACAGATCTCCTGTCCTCTCCTCTCTACCCTCTCCTCTCCCATCCAGGAAAAGGCTAGTGGGACAGCATCCTATAAATGCACAGAACCATAAAGTACACACACCATATGGTCACATCGTATCCCTGAGTCCAGTCCATTTTTGTCCAAAGAGTTGACCTCAGCAGTGTTTTCCGCACAAGAGCAGCAGCAGGTCTAGAGGCCATGATCCCAGGGGAATGTACAGCCATTGGACCATCACTTGTTGTCTTTTAGTAGAGTTCTGAACCTGAACCCCTCTTTTTCTCATGTTGCCACAGAGATACAATATTGTGTCCTCCATCACAGCTGTCTTTGGTGGTGGCCAGGCACCACCATCTGGTTCTTCTGGTCACATGTTGATATATTCACCCATTCACACAGGTCCTTCTATCTCCTGGGCACTTTTTTCCTTGTATCTTTACTGTTCTTGATCATCATCTGTTCCAGGTGAGTTGGGACCATTTGGTATACCTCAGATGGCAGCTTGCTAGCTTTTAAGACCACAGATACTTCTCACTAATAGGGGGTGCAGAAGACTCTTTTAGCAGTAGGCTAGTTATGCCAATTGGCCTCAAAGTCCCCTGAGAGCATGGTCCCCAGAGTCTGCCCGTTACTGTCCTTGCAATATTAAGATTAGAAGAGTTTTCAGTTTATGTTGAAGTCCAGTCAAGTTGACCTATTTTCTACTGTGTTGTCCCTCCTTTGACCCAGCCACAGTTCTGTCAACTGTCTAATCTATGACCAATCCTTTCCCTCTCCACCCTTGTAGCCTTCAAAGTCCTCTGTACATAAGTCTGTTTTTAAGTCCTTATAATAGGGGTCTCATACAATATTTGTCCTTTTGCTGCTGACTGATTTCACTCGGCATAATATCTTCCAATTGAAACCAGGTTGAGAGATGCTTCCTAAAATCATCATTGTTCTTTATCATCGCATAAGGTTCTTTTGATGCATTTATTTTTCTGTGTTGTTTGCTATGTTGCTCTTAATATTCTGTTCTGGGTCATTCTTTATAGGTTGATGTTTCATCTTTTTCAGTGTTGGTTTTGTGTTTGTTGAGACTCCTGTATTATGTTTCTTGTTTTGGTATGTCATATTGTTATTTTCTTTTGTGGCTACCCCTATGATCCCCCTTAATATTCTAAGTTTAAACTAGTCTTTAACTTTTGCATATCTTTTTGATTTATTCCCCATCTGAAAGGACTATAGCTACTGTAATATATCCTGCTTTTTAGTGTGATGGTATCATAATTTTCATGATACGATCACTGGCTCCGTTCTTTTAACATTGTAGCTGTGTGACTTCCCTAACACCGTAGGATTCTGGATGCTGTGTCCTGCATTGCCTCCTTAAGTATACACTTAATGTTTTTGTTTTTCTAAGCAAAGAGCTTCTTCCAGTATTTCTTGTAGTTTTGGTTTGGTTTTAGCAACTTCTCTAAGCTTCTGTTTATCTCTGATTGTCTCAATTTCATTTTCATATTTGAGAGACATTTTTTCAGGATATATAATTCTTGGTTGGAAGTTTTTCCCCTTCAGGGCTTTGAATGTGTCATTCTACTGTCTCCTTGCCAACACCGTTTCTGCCAAGAAGTCAGACAAAAGCCTCGAGAGCTTCCCTCTGAATGTTAGCTTTAAGACTCGCTGCCTTTAAGAGCAGCCTGTTTGTTTCATTTTATTAAGCTTGATTTTAATATGTCTTGATGATGTCTTTCTATTGGAGGTTCTGTTTTTTTGTGGTGTTTGATATGCCATCTTGAAAACCTATGTTTTTTGATAATTTCAGGGAAGCTTTCTGTCAGCAACTCTACAAGAATACTCTCTGTGTTTTCATCTATCCCTCCCTGTTCAGGCACTCCAATTATTCATAGATTGTTCTTTTCAATGGAGTCCCACAAGTTTCTTAATGCTTCTTCATTTTTCTTATTTTCACTGATTTCTCCTCATAAATGCTGGTGTCAGTTGCTGTATCCTCAAGCTCAGTGACTCTGGATTCCATTTCCTCAGTTCTGCTCTTTTAGCTTCTGGCTGAATTGTCTAATTCTATAATTTTATTATGGATCTGCTGGATTTCAGATCATTATCAGTTCAAATAGCTTGCTTAAGTTTTCATTTTATAATGCTGCATTTTGTTTAATCTCTAGGAGGGCTGTATATATAATTCTTCTGTATTCAACCTCCAATAGTTTCAGAAAGGCTTTTTCATCTGGGAAGGTTTTTGATTCTTTATTTTGGGAGTTTTCTGGAGCCATGGTGGACTGTTTCTTTAAATGGTTAGCACTGATTGTTGGCTATGTGCCACCTAGAGGCTGTTCAGTTTCCCTGGTGTTACCTCAACAGGAGCTGTGGTGTAGTTCTAAGAGGGGATTTGGGCACCAGCCATCTCTGTGTACTCTAGTGACTGGCCCCAGGTGGACGCTCTGGGGTGGCAGGCTTTGCCTCCTGGCTGGCAAAGATGGTGCCCCACTTATGGAGTGACTGGGGGGCTGTCAGCTGATCCTACAATGTGGATCGGTGAGATGGAGGAGATGCTGCTGGGCCGTTCAGCAGTCAGTTCTCCAGGTGGTCTTATTTTAAAAAGGTACTTGACTTCTATTGGAGGAGCTGTCCTACAGCTGCCAAAATCAGTCAGGCTGTCAGGTGTGGCAGGAATCGCATTCTGGCTGACAACAGAAGCACCTCATAGGCTGTCCCCAGAAGCTATTATGTAGCTCAAAGTAGAGAGGAGTTATAGCCTTGCTGCCATCCTCAGCTGGGCCCCACCCCTATGGTAACACTGTGCTAAAAGCACAGCCTTTCAGCTGGAAAAGCACTTTCTGGACTGGCACTCCTTCTCAGCTTGGGAATTAGCCCCTGTTGAGGCCTCCAGTTGGGTGACTCTCGAGCTTCCCTTCCCTCCCTGAAACAGAAGACTCTATGGTGGAGCTCAGAAAAGAGAGAGTGGGGGAGCAGTGGTACCCTCAGTCAGCAGCCAGGCTCCTCCAAATGTGGCTATCCCATGCACTACCTCTCTGCACTATATGCTGTTCACTTTAGCACTGCAGTTCAGCGTGTTTGCCAGCTCATGCCCAGTCCCCGCCTCCTGGATAACCATCCTCTCAAACGGTAAGTCAGCCGAGGCCAGACTGAGCATGACGCTCCCTGGTCTTGAGAGAGAGGTGGTTACCCACTTAGGGGTGGCTGGTCCAATCTGACAACCCTATGCAAGATCTTAGGGCCTCCCAGATGTCCATGCTGCTCCATTCAGTTATCCAGGCCTTAGTCCTCAGAGGGAGCTGAGGAGACATGTAGTCTGCCTTCTTGTCCCCGCCCCCCCCAGGTTTTGCTCTTTAAGCAGTTATTTACAGGCAGCTCCTGACTTATGATGGGGTTCTGTTCTATCAACTCTGCCACAAGTCAAATACCTCCTTTTTTTTGCTCCATTATGATTGCCTTTTATTATCAGTATCTATAAATCTGGCAGCATTTTAAACAGCACATCATAAAATTGAAAGTCTGAGAATATCAGCAAATTATGCACTGCAACATTTTACTAACAGTAAGATTTACCAAGAGAAGGATGTCACAGGTATGGTCACTGTGATCTGAGTAAGTCAGGACTACCTGTATTGCCTGTTACATCCAGTTTAACAGTCTAGCTCTTCAATAAGTCATTTTCAGTTACATCCGTGGTGACAAAGACATACGTGGACTTACTCCTTCTGTTTTGTTTTTTCTATTTATCATGCTTTTCTCCATGTGGATTGAGAACCTTTCCCTTACTGTCTGCCTTTTTGGCATATACATCCCTGTTAGAATTTTAATCTCACTACTGCCGCAATCCAGTGTCTTATAATGAAACATCCCTGTGTTCCTGGGATAAGTTACATGCTCAGACTGTATTACTGTCTGTCTCATTCCTATTTTAATACGTGCCTGCCCTATTATGACTACGTGATCATAATACCACACCCCAATGCTGTCAACACAAGACTTGCAGGAAATTCTGTGCCTTTATGAGGAAGAGATTGCAAAAAATAATGGGAAACATCAGGCTGAGATGCAAGGAGCCATGTCTGAACAATCTGTTAATCATGTTACACACTGTCTGTCAGATAACTTAGGCACCAAAAAGAAAGCTACCAGGTTGTTGCACATTTTTTGCTTTATTATCATACTCTACAGAGGTCTGGGGACAGTGGTCTTGCTTACCATGGCATGGGGTCAGGGGAGACCTGTTGGGAACACCACAAGAAAGGACAGCCTTGGTCGGCTCCAGACCGCAGCGGACAGGAAAACTTAGAGGGACTGTAAAGTGACACGTTTTCAGCAGCATGAAGACTATAAATACACCCTTTACATCCAGATAGATATGTACACACACATAAACATATATACATACATATAAAAATATCTGCCCCAACCAGATACAGAGTGTTCCCAAAGAACAGGATTTGTTTCTGAAACACACACAAAAAGGGTAAAATGGAAGAGTTTTTCTTTCCAGTCTGGCTTTGAATAACTCTCCACATTTATAATTCTAGATTCAAGGTGATTATAATACAGTGCATGGGCCAGAAGACTGCCTTCCGCACGCGGGGAGAAGGTGGTGATGGGACAGCAGACGGCTGAAGTACTGCCTGCATCGTAGGAGGTTGAGCACGAAGGAGTCACAGGTTCTTGTTAAGCGATACTTGATGGCATTGGTTCAGATGATACCCTGCCCAAACTGCATCTTTATATTTTCTTTAAAAACAATAAAAATATCCTAATTCAGTGAGCTCTTTAAAAAAATTGAGTCCCCTTATTTTTCTGTAGAAAAGAAGATTAAGATCTTAAATTATAGTTTAAATTTTCTTTTGAAAATTAAACCTATGCATGTAAAGGAAAGTCCCTTGGTTTCTAACTGCTTTTGGGCGTGGACTCTGCCTGATTCTTTCATTTACCCGTGAACAGGTCCTAGAGAGCCTTGGAGAAAGAACAGTGTCACCAACTTCCACGAGAGTCCTCCAAACCACCCCAGTGGTATAAACAACATGTTTCATGTAAACCCCAGTAACAAAAAAATAGTTTTATATTAAATACAGTATCAAATTGTCATTTTATGTAAACACAGTGATTCTTGGTAAAGATTAGAGGCCGAAGTGTCACAAAAAAAATGGCCCTGGGATCCATCCCTGTTTAAAAAAAAGACTTGTAAAAGACAAAGAGCCCCCCCCATCCCACCTCTCTCCCCTCAGGCTGTCATCAGTGAGTCGCTGCTTTTGGGAACAGCTGCAAAAGTATGCATATTCCTGCAGAAAGCACCAAACCAGATTCCAGGAAACAGACGCTGATCAGCTGGGGCCAAGCCTCACTTCCAGCTTCTCAGACAGAGATGCCACCTACTGACTGCACCCGCCTGGAAATGAGTGTCTGGGGGAGCAGGGCTACTGTTCTCAGCCCTCCATCCAGCTCTTCCCACGGAGCTATGGTGTTACACGAAAGATGCAGGGTGGAGCCCGGCACCTGGGCTGTGGAGATGAACCGCTCACTTCTGAGCCTTTCCCCGTCTTCCTGGACACCAGGCAGTTCTTCCTCCAGGCCTCCCAGGATGCTCTGCGAAAGCACCATTCCCTCACCAAACTAAGCAAGCCCAAGCAAAAGAAAACTTAAGAGATGTGCATGCTGGTCTACTGCTCTTCAGCTTCCAGAGTTTTCCCAAGGATCCTCAGGACAGGGAGGAGGCCAGTGGCTACCCCTTGAGGTCTGAGAAGGTGACACCACAGCTCTCGCTGCAGCTGGATGAGTTGCTCAGCAGGGCCGAGCCGCTGCCTGACTCTGGAGGAGGGAAAGACCGGAGAGACAGGGATTGATTATGGCTTCGGCCTTCTACTTCTTTTGAAACAACTAAACCCCACTTTTTCTCTCATGGGAGTCCTCGAGGAAGCGATCAGCTGCTCCCTGAAGGGGTGGTGGCCTGGAAGAAAGGCCTGGCAATCTACTCCTCAAGAGCCAGCCACTGAGAGCCCCCTACACACACAGGGTCACCTTGGAGGCCATTTCCTGTCACCTGGCTTTGGGGGTGATGACCAGAGGGTCCCATGAGTGGGTGGGGGCTCTTACCTGAACTGCTCAGGCACTGAGCAGACTTGGACCTGCCGAGGAGTGTCAGCAGGCGGCTGGCTGGCACCCAGCCCTCCTTACTGGCCGTCAGGTTCCTCACCAACCTGGAAGGGGTGCAGTGTCAAGAGGCTCTGGTCTGTGTGGGCGCAGGCCTTAGCTGGGAGTGGACCGGGGGCCCCACTTACCAGAGTCCCTCATCGCCTTCGTGGAGCACCTCTACCATGTCCCCATTCTTTGCTGAAAAGGCATCTGGGTCTTCCTTTTCCTGGTCAGCCACCACCGTGTATTTACCTGGAACCTGAAGCGAGAATGGTGGTGAGGAGGTCCAGCTTCACCAGGGTCAGCCTCACCGCACCCAACAGCGGCTGTCCACAAACAGGCCACATCAGACAGTGTGGTCTTTGGTGTGTCTGCTAATAAGTGACGGAAAGGGAAGGAGCGACTCCTGAGGGGGGGTCACGCATTGGGGGTTCCTCCTGGTGAGCCTGCTGGCTTGAGGCTGGTCAAGTCTCGTAAGGTTAGTGAGGGGGTGGTGGCGGGTGCCCTCAAGCGGGTTCTGACTCACAGTGACCCTACGGGTCAGAGCAGAACTGCGCCACCGTCTGCTGGTGGATTTTAGGTCTTGTATCGTGGCTCTTACAAAAGGAATGGACCAATCTACAGAGACTTCTTCAGCAATCCAACATGCTGTGGTCAAGTTTATTCTGCGCTCACCTGGAGATGGGCCTCCTGACTCCCTGAGGAGCCCCCTCCCGGGGCATGGTGCTGGATATCCTTTCCCATCACTTCACAGGGACATATTTGTGCTTCTAACTTTCCTCCCAGCCGACTGAGCTCCCTGTGGGGTTGGGCCACGGCTGTCCCCTGAAGGCACAGCTCTGACCCAGGCTGGGAATGGGCCTCCCGCCTGAAACCCCAGTAGCTGTCTCTGCCGGCAGCTGCTGCTGAGACGGCCAGCCTGTGCCCGATGGGACCCTCATGATCACAGGGTTCTTATGGGCTCACTGTGGGGAGTCGACCATCAGGTCTTTCTGCCGGGTCCTCCTCACCGAGACCTGATGAGCGTCACAGCAACGTGCCAGCCCCTGCTGACAGAAGGGTGGCGGCCGTACAGGAGAGCCCTAACTGGGAACAGAACCTGGATCTCCCGTGTGGAGGGTGAGAATTCTACCATTCCACGTGAATCTGAAGACTCCTGTTTTGCTGCAGGCAGCGGAACGGCCACCCCCGCCCCAGCTCCAAGGCCAGGGGGAGGCCCGACTCACCAGCTTCCCGGGCCCCGGCCCGCCTTCCTCCTCGGCGGCGTCGTCGGAGCTCCCCGGCTCCTCGGCACTGGACCAGCCGTCATTGTCCTCACAGGCCTCCAAGGACTGGGACGTTTTACTCCACCCTAGAAGAAGGACCGGCCTGGTGGTGACGCGGCCAACCCACTGCACCATGGCCTGTGAACCCCTTAAACGCGGAGCTGCAGGGCCCAGGAGGAACCTGTCATCTTCCCAGGCGGTCATACACAGCTGTGCAGGACACCGCTTTGGGCTTCCAGGATACCTGACACAGTTTGCTTCAATTGTGACGAGGGTGACAGGTGGGCGGTGAGCCCCCAGGCCCTCTTGAGAGCTGTGCTTTTATCACGGCTCCTTCGGGGGGCAGGGGGGTCTGTCTCTCCCTGCAAACAGTAAAGCAAGGCCATGCCATTGTCCAGCCAGTTTCTGAGTAAACACGGTAACTCCTGGAGTGCCAACTAACAGACAACACCTCGCGCCCCTCCTAAGTGTGAGCCCCGCTGTTGCGACCCTTCCAAAGAGGGAGGCATCTTCAATGAATGCTGGAAACACTGATCCTAACACAGCCAGGAAAGAGCATTTCTAATAAAAATAATGTTTACTGAGGGTGTACGTGCCCAGTCCTGTCTTACACACTCCGTGGAGAGTAACTCATCATTTAGCTTGGCAGCCACCTGTGAGGTAGGTAGGCCCATGACACCCATCTTACAGATGAGCACACTGAGGCACACAGGCATCAGTTAGGTAATGCATCTCAGGTGACACAGGTGGGAAGTGGTGACACTGGGACTCAAACCCAGGAACTCGGGCTCCAGAACCAGCCCTCAAAGGCCCACGCTTTCCCTTAGACTTCCGCAAACAAAAAAGAACCCCAAACCACCAACATTCTGCCATAGGCATCCCCACTGCCAGGGACCCCTAAACAGCAGTGACTATCTCCCACTTGGGGGAGATTTCAGGTAAGTTGTAGGGAGACGGATGATGTCACGATACCCAACAAGGACACTCAATGCCAGGAAGACAGCAATGGCCTCTGTGACACCCTGGCAGCAGAAGCCACAGTCACCATGTGCGAGCAGGTGGCACTGTCCTCGAGAAACAAGTACACCAGGATAACGAGCGTCCCACCGCTCATTAGAGCACAGCTTTGGCACATCCAACTCCAGGGACACCTGGAGCAGCTGGCAACAGCGAGCGCCCCACTGGCCAGCACAGCCACAACCCCCCGCAAGGGCCGGGGTCCAGAGGCGGGCTCCCTGCACACCACGGCGCAGGCTCCAGCAGGCTGGCTGGGTGTCACTGTCAGGGGACAGGTGGGAGGTGCCATCCCACCTGGCCCTGCTGGCTGTCACGCTCGTTTCACAGCCTTTGTCACCCCCTAGCAGGGCTGCCGTGAGCATACCTGAAGTCAAGTCTGTGCAGCCCAGTGCTACCCCTAGGAGAGGGCCACAGGGGGGCTTCCAGGCCTTTCCAGGCAGAGCCTCTCTGTCAGGAAGGGACTAGAGGCTGGCATGCATTGTCTAGAAGACTCTTCCCTGCTCCAGCCTGCCACCCAGGTTGTCATGAAGCGTTTGTGCGTCTGAGGACATCTGCTGGAGGACCACAGGGTGTTTCTAGGCTAGAGAGAAGCCTTTCCT
Organism: Heterohyrax brucei; assembly: GCA_028571685.1. Taxonomy (NCBI): domain Eukaryota; kingdom Metazoa; phylum Chordata; class Mammalia; order Hyracoidea; family Procaviidae; genus Heterohyrax; species Heterohyrax brucei. Next base: position 416,751 of record CM053163.1, read on the forward strand.
TGAAAACTGTCATTTCAGGCACAGAGCCATTAGCACAGGACTACAGCACCTCTGCCCTGGTGCCTCGGAGAAAGAAGACTTTCAAGTTCTAGGACAAGGCCCGGCCTGAGCAGGGCTGCTGGGTGAGCTTTGTCCAGAGCCCCGAGTGGCATCGTTACATGCCAGCACATCAGGAGGGCAGGCAGCCAGCCAGCAAAGAAACCAGTCACCACTGAAGGAGATGCCGAACTGCCATCCACCAGCACCGCGCTGCCCTTGGCCTGTCTGGAGGTGTGCGGGCACAGCTTGTATCTGACCCACATTCTCTCTACCGTACCAGCTCTACAGGATACTAGCCAGGAAAATGCTTTAGTGTCCCCAGGCCAGAAGTAGAAAATGTCTAATGAAGTAAAATACACCTTCCTAGGAGACAGAGGACAGAAGGGCTATTTGCTCAAGTACCTGGGTGCCAGCAGCCGTGAGCCAGGTGCCTTAACCTGTCTTCAGGGGTGGGGTAACTGTCCCCGTGCTGATGGTGGGAAGAGGCCTGCTTGTCAGGACCCTTGGTGGCGGTCTGAGTCTAGAATCGGTGGGGAGTAGCCCTGACACTGCAGGCGGCCTTGGGGCGAGGAGTCAGGGGCTGGGGGCACTCTTTATTTGAATCCCTTTCTAGCTGTTTGGAAAACTCAGCAAGACTGGAAAACTGAAACTCTCTCCGAACTTGAGGCTGCAGCCTGGCCCAGCCACCTCTTGGGGTTTCCCAAGGAACGTTTTACCCCGAATGTCAAGTGCACAGGGCATGGGGCCTGAGTTCCAGGGTCATGCCTGACACCATCTACACGTGTGAGTTAGCCTGTCTTCTCCGTGAAATAAGGTGGTGGCTTCGTGCAACAAATCGTTTTTGCTTAACTGACATCGCACTGTGCTGCCTCAGCGTCTGTCTGGATGGGATCAGAATGGCCACAGACGAGACAGGACGCCTAGGACCAGTGGGTTTTTGTTAAAGGAGGAGAAGCACTCGGGAAGGGAAGGCCCGCCGTGCAGGTTCTCAACAACAGCTGAGAACAAATGATGTCCCAGAGCGAGGCACTCGACTGGACTCCGGTCTGTCTCTAAAACGCTGTGGGAGGAGATGGCACGGGGGCTGCTCTGGGGCCGTGAACAAGGTGGTCTGCAGTGACCCGAAGCAGCTGCTGACCGGGGGCCAAGAGCAGCAAGGTGTTGCCTGTGGCCACCAGAGGAGACCCTCACGGGATCTGCAGCCAGGGTCTCAGGCTTTCGACTAAACCAAGAGCCTCGTTTCTGGCTGGCTGAGTTTTACGCTTCAGACAACGGGCAATGGCAGACGGCAAGTGTCCCTAGCTGGACGCGTCCGCGGATTGTCAGCCCACTTAGAAGGCTGTCACTCTACCTCGGAGACCAAAAGGAGTCGGGTCGCTCTTGACTTCGTGTCGCTTAGCCTTTTTGTCAGGACTGGTAGGAGAAGCTGCAGAGGAGGAAGAGGAAGAACATCACAGGAGAGAGACACGCTGCAGAGACGCGTGACCAGAGAGGAGCGCCAGGCGACACAGCAGAGTCCAGGCCGGAAGGACACACAGACAGCGCACGGGCGTATTCCCACTGACTCAGAAAGGGGCACTAGTAAGCAAAACCGAACCGGCTTGGGGGTTTGGGGCCCGGGCGGGAGGCGCAGGGGACTAACAGGGGACGAGGGCCACCAGTGCCCAGGGCATGGCCAGCATGTTCCCTCAGCGCTGTGTTGGCAGAGTGGGTAGGGCCCGAACCGGCACCCCGAAATCTGTTTCACCTCTGTCTTTCTCTCCTCTCTCCCTCCTCCTCACCTTTCCTCCTTCCTGTCTCTCTCTCTCTTGCTTCTTAGTGAGCGGCTACATTTCACTATTTTACAGACTGGAGGAAAGACGTGGACTCTCGGGACCAGCACCTCGGCCGCTCCAGACCCGCAGGCCACATTGGCTGTCAGCAGCGGCAGCCAGGCCGGGAGCCCCGGGTTTGCCAGACCCCCGCGGCGCGGAGTCGCACGGAGGAGGTGGCTGTCCCGCTCCCAGCCGGGGGCCCGCTCATCCCTCTGTTCACCCGCGCGCTCATCTGTCTGCAGCTGGCACTTGGGCGCTGTGGCAGGAAAGTCGTGGCCGCTGAAAGGCTGGCCACTGCCAGTGACAGGGGCCAGCAAGAAAGGGCGGCAGGAGAGGTGAGGGGCTGGATTCAAACAGCCAGGGGCAGCCCCCGTTCTGGGCAACCATCGCTGCAAAGCCCACTGCCCCTTCTCCAGAGACGAGGGGACCACTTCGCTCCATCTGTGACTCAGTGGAAATGCAAGGGACGATGGAGGCGGCACGTGCGGCCTGGACGGCACCCTGTGAACGCCCTCCGCACTAATGACACAGACACAGGACCATGTGGTGGATGCACCAGAGGAGTGCGTGCTCGTTACCTTTCTGGCCTTTGAGGCTAGCAAAGCCCTGCAGGGTAAAACGCTTTTTGGAAAGCGTGGAACTTTCTGAGGTAGAGCTAGTGACTGTGTCATCTATGGAGGAAGAGAAGAGATGGAAGGTAGGGCATGGCCCATCCCCCACCGAGGGAGGGCCGGAGTTGGGTGCGCAGGGTCGGGGCTGGGCCCAGGCAGCGGCTGGCCTGTGCGCGGAAGGTCCAGAGGGCATCTCTGGGGCTGGGCTTGCTCACCGAGTGAGACCCAAGCGTTTCGTTTACGGCAGGCTGGGAGAAGACAATTCTGAAGGCTTTACACATGCTGTTCTGTGCTAACAGGAAGCTGCGTGTGCTAACAGGGCGGCTGTCCCCAGGTAACAAGCATACAGTGACGATACATCGATGCAGACATGAGGTCCCGCAACAACAGACACCCACCTTTGCCCTTCTCTGGGGGCTTTGGCAATGATGCTGAGCTCCCGTACCCTTCCAGACTCAGAGGGTCTGTTTTTCTTTCTTCCAGTTTTTTGACAGCTTTTGTATTTCCTCTGGAGGGGCTGATGACATGGAGGAGACCCAAAACAAGAGACAAACAGTGACTGTCCACGTTACTTTGTCACAATTCGCCCTTGTTGCTCACTAGGCCCTGAAACAGCCTCCATCTGTCTCTCTGGTAAGGCATCAGACAAAACATGTTCCATGTTGACTGTCTGAAGTGCAGGACTCAGGGACACGAATGACCTTTCCCGTGGTGAGCAACCATCACCTTGATCGACTTCCCACAGGGAAGCTCAGGGGATACTCCCGCCCCCTACACCTGCCCCCGTCACCATGTGGGTCCTCTGCATCTGCCTGGCCTCGAGATTCCACGCCAGGGGGTCACACAGTATCTGTCATTTGGGGTCCAACTTTTCTCACTCAGCATATTTTCAGGGTTCAGCCAACATGGTGGCATGACTCAGAACTTCATTTCTCTCTCTTTTTTCTATGCCTCTAATTCAGTTTTTCCTTCTAAATTTTATTTGGCTGTTGTTGAGAAGGAACACAGAGAAACACACACCAACTCAGCAGTTTCTACGTGTTCAGGTCTTTGAGCTGGGCCCCCATTCTCGGCCTCTTTGACAAGGACACCCAGACCCCGAAGGTCCCTTCCTCATCCTCCGAGTTACAGGGTCAGTTCGATCCTATAGAGATGGGCCTTGAAGAACGCGGTGCTCCAGGTAGACATTTTTACTTGTGAAGCTAACCTACTGTTTGGTTTTAACAAAACTTCAAGGGACATTTTTGGCTTAAGGTTTGAGGATTATCTCAGAAGAGCGGTCTCAGCGGTCAGGACTGCCTTGCCCAGCTCGACCGCGTTTTGCTGCTCCTGCCATCTGCTGGTGGACATGTGAGTTACTTCCCACCCACTGGCTGCCGGGGACAGTGCTGCAGTGACCGATGCCACACCTAGAAGGCTGCTGTCAGACCACGTGTGCCTCACCTGGTGCTGGAAGACGCAGGCAGAGGCAGGCTCTGGGACTGCTCCAGTGCCCGGTGCTGACTGGCTTCTGCAAGGAGGCAGAGAGACAGACATCCATCCGTGAGGTGAGACTCGGCATTTCACGTCTTGCTTTTAAACGCCCAGGTGTCGTACCGCTAACACACCTGCAGCTGCGTTCCACACACTGCAAGAGCACCTGGGGCGAAAGCTGGGCGGCGACCACGGCCGCAGCGTCCTTACCTCTGAAGGCCTGCAGCTGGCCGGTCAGCACCTTGCGGATCTCACTGACCCACGCCGCCTTTATCTCTGCAGTTGGCGCCTGTCCCCACAAAAGAGACGCCGGTAGGTAAAGGCAGAAATTCCCTGAAGAAATACCCTTCAGTATTTCACTCTGCAACCTCTAAGGACAAACTTGGACACTTAATAATTGATCACCGAATATAAGAAAAAAGATGAGGGAGAGGGGTGCACTGACCCCTTTCCTGGGGGGACCGCTGCAGTGTGACGAGGGGGAAGGGGAGCTCGTGCAGGGTCCAGTCCATGGCACCAGGGGCGCTCAGAACAGTTAGTGGGCTCAAGGAACCGATGCCCTGGGTCAGCCCTGAAAACTGCAGGTAGAGACTCAGCCCCCAGCCTAGGTACGTCACTGCGGGGAACAAGGACGCCTCGGGAGTGACTCCAGGCTGCCGGGCCGTGCTGCTTCAGGGGGCGACAGGCCCGCAGTGTACAGGGACCGGGCGGGCTGGCAAACAGCCCGAAGGCTAAACCATCGAGAAACTGAGAGCTCGGAGAGGCACCCACTTAATTCGGTCACTGGAGGGGCACTTGGTTTTGCTGTGGAGTCCTTGAAAGGCCACTGTTCCTGAATATACATTAACCACCCCTGCGTCCCCCTCTCAACCAAGAACACACATGCAGCTTCCAGGGTGCTCGTTCCAGCTGGGAGAATTCAGACCCACGGACGCCAGCCCGGGTGCAGGGCTGGTTAGTCCTCTCTGTGCTCAAGGTACGCTGGCCCTGGGACACCACAGGAGTTGGGGTCCCTTTTCTTTTTCACACACACAAAGCACCTGCGCTTTGCATTTTCCTGCATTTTGTCCTGGGGACAGCTGTACAGCTCAGGTTCAAGAAGGCCAGGCTAGTGTGTCGGCAGGAACTAGGGCTGACCTGACCTCTGGATGCAGAACTCCCCAGATGAGTCCAAACCCCGATTCTCGTTCCGTTTGTCTCACTGGTAACCCATAAGACGCCCGGTCCCCCAGTTACCACCTCGGTGGGGACACACAGCAAGGCCCCCACCTGTACGATGTAAACTTCTTCCCGGGCATTATACCAGATTTCAAACTTCTTACTGTCCCCTTTCACGTTCTCCGTTATGCCAACAGCCGCCATCTGGGAAAGACACAATTGGGGAAGACAGGTCCATGAGCGCGGCGACAGCACCTGCTTCGTCTCCGGAGTGTGTCAGCACACAAATTAGACGAGAGGCACATTCTGCGTGGGGGGTCAGAATGCTCCAAACCTCTGGACTTCTGGGTCCAAGTGTCAGAATTTTAGGAGTGTGTGGTCAAGGTTTTAACCACAACCTAAAAACGTGTCCCAGTGCCCCAGGTTTTCCTCTTTCAGGGGACGCATCCTGTCACTCACGTTTAAGGACTGTTTGTAGCTGTAGGAAGGCGCCTTTTCGTAGCCCTCTCCGTTCTCCTCCCTCTTCTTGCAGAACAGCACCGCCTTCTCGTGCAGGAACAGGTGTCTCTGCATGGGCTTAAACCGGGCGAGGTCCTTCACCTTGGAGTGGCCCTTCTTGTGGTCAGTCCAGACGCTGAAGGAGCCCTGCATCAGCAGCTTCCCCAGGTCGCCGAGGTTCCCCTGGAGGACGGGGACATGTGACTGCGGGTGAGCGCTGACGGGACGCAGAGAGAGGCAAACGGTGCCCACGCTGGAGAAGCGGCGGGCGCGGTGGGGAGGGGGCAGGCGAGAGACAAGGTGGAGCAGCGGTGCTGACGGGAGACGGCGGGAAGCTGCGTGTGAACTGCTACTTATTACTGACCACCCACCCACAAGTGGCGCTACAGAAAACAGACAGGTCACACTCATTCTTCAGATGACACCTCAGACTGTGCAGCAGACACAAGGAGACACAGTGGCCGCGTGATCCTGGCTGCACTGAGGTCAACTCCACAAGGTGGCCCTTAGGTCAGGGGTGAGCCTTGTCTCGTGTTCTCTGCATGTCAGCTGCCCCCAGCGCGGCCTGCCGACGCCAGCGTCAGCTTCGCCTGGGAGTCTGCTCGCTTCAGGCTGCTCTCAGAGCCCCTGCATCAGGGTCTGCACCCCAACAGGCTGCCAGGAGACAGGTGGCCCCGCTGGAGCTTAACGCACCGCTCTCAGCCAAGCAGTTCAGCCTGGCCCTGACCTGGCTGCTCTGCAGAGTGCCCAGGCAGCAACGCCCCTTAGCCTATTTTGCAGTCCGGAGACCACTGGCCCCCTGGGTCACTGGTGGGGGTCACTCACATCGTAGCCAGTGATGGCAATCAGGTGCATGGAGTCGTTGACGGCCTTGAGGATTCCCAGAATGGAGCTGAGTGCCTCCTGCAGGTCCTCAGCTCCTTCACAGTTCTTGCTGTATTTCAGCATTTCCTGGGGGGCAGGGGGTGTGGGAAGGAGAACCCTATCATTGAAAACTCCCAGCCTGTCGACACGAAGCCACGAACTCGAGGCAGGGCTGTGTGCACCCCTGCTCTGACGTGAACACAGCCCCAGGACAGGCTCCCACGTCGTGGCCTCGCCACACCCAGGGTGAGCCGTCCCCCGGGAGGAGCAGCAGGGACACCCTGGTGGGGTGCCCACACCACCGCTTGCCCGCCCCTCGCGGTAGGCCCCTGCCTGGGGGGCCCACCTTCTCTTCACCCTCCTTCTGAATCAGTGGCTCGCACGGGCGAATCAGGACTTGGCCAAGCGAGTCACCTCCACAGTAGTGCTCGGCAAGCACTCAGCTCAGTGGGCCACTCCTGACGCTGGGCATCCACATGCCACTCATGGCCAAAGGGCGAGGCTGCCGGCTGTCTCCTGCCAGGTGCTGGCTTCACGGAGGCCTCGGTAAACTACAGACTCATCCCTCCCAGGGCTCACTGTGTCCCCACTCCGACACCAACTGCTTTTACCTTTCAATTCTGACACCCTGGGGAGACTATCTCGTTGAATGTGTGTGTCCGTGCACCCACTCACCCACTCGTCAGGGTTTGCCCTGGAGCCGCCTTTGCCGGCGCAGCAAAGACCCAGAGGGCACAGTGCCTGTGAGTGAGTCCCTCTAGGGGACAGGCCTGTGTACAGGCAGGTGGTCACAGCGCAGGTGGCTGGAAGTCCAGAGAACAGGGGTTTCTGTCAGGGTTCACCGGTGGTTCAGTGACAGAACTCTTGCCTCTGGGTTGGGGACCCGGGTCTGAGGCCCGGCCAGCGCCCTGCCCTCGTCAGCGGAGGCCGCATGTGGCTACAGCGCTGAGGAGGCTTCAGGGGGCTTCTAGGCTACGACAGGCTAGGAGGAGAAGGCCGGGAAACCTGCCTCCGAGACCAGCCAGCGACGTCGGAGATCACGAGGGTGCAGGCTGCGGCCCAGCTGGGGACGGTGCAGGGCCAGGCAGCTGCCAGGAGCAGGGGCCAAGGCGATGGCAGCTAACGGTGGCCCAGGAGGCCCATGACAGAGCCTGGAGGGAAGGGCTCAGAGAGGGTGGCACTCGACGCCTGCAGGGGAGTCGGGGTTCAGGGGTGGATGGAAGCCTGTGCCCAGGGCCCAAGGAACAGCATGGGCCATCCGGAGGGCAGGGGTCAGAGAGCAGACACGGCGGGGTGGTGGGGGGGCCAGGGTTTACCCCGAGCCTCAGACTGTGACCTGACGTGCCCACCTGGGGGTGCTCACCTTGAGCAGCAACTGATACTTGGTTATTCTCTGAACGGGCTTCAGCAGGTAGGAGTCCAGGCTCAGCTTGTGGTCCAGTTTCTTCTGGCATTCCTGTAACCAACAAAACCACCTGTGACTTAGATTTGCTATCGTTCTTTATTTAAAAAGTTAAAGCCTACTCTAAAGAACAGTTCAGAAACATACCTGAAAGAAGGGAGAGTCGGAGCACTGTCTCCAAAGGCTCTCTGATCGGGGTTTGTTTTGACAATACTTCTCATAAATCTGAAACTCTTCCATCTGGGGATAGGAGGGACAAATAAGGGACAAATGCCACATGTTACAAAATGCCTTAGCAGCTATAGCATCTGACATTACCGGACCGGACCATTGGTGACGACTTTTACTGCCCCCTAGACGACTGCAATGCACACTCGATCCAGTGAAAACACCACTGTGACAGCGTCTTGTTGGTTTCTGAACAAAGGGACTCCCTGGCCTCTGGCCACGCAGGGAACTTCCCAGTGAGTGGCTGCAGACGGGTAATGTTTATGCCACACAGCGTGCACTCAGAAATGTCTACTCTGAAGCCTGTGGCTCAGTTACAGCTTCAGTTTTTTGTTTTTTAAGTTATTTAGGGAGTGTGGAGAAGGTATGAGGAGGTGATGCTCAGGACATTTTTCAGGAGTGAAACTGTTCTGTGTGACACTGTGACGGTGGACACATGGTTCTGTGCCTCTACCAGAAAGCTTGAGGGCTGCCCAGCACACGCAGGGAACCCTCCTGTGAACGACGGCCTGTGGGAGACCTTGGGTGCCGCAGACACTACCACACTCAGCTGCTAACTAAAGATGGGAGGGTTGGACGCACCCCACCAAGGTGTCCTGGAAGAAAGGCCTGGTGACCTCCTTTTGAAAAACCAGCTGCTGGGAACTGCGAGGGGCACAGCTGCACTCTGACGCACATGGGTGGCCACGAGCTGGGACTGACCAAAGGCAGCTGTCTTGAAGTGAATAATAAATACTGGTTCATCAGTTGTAAAAACTGGACCACACAAACGCAGAGGCTGGTAACAGAGAGCTGGTTCAGGGAGAAGGGTAGGTGAGTGCTCTCGGTGCTTTCCTAGTAACTTATGTAACCCCAAGCCCGCCCTAAAATGAAATCAATCCAGCAACCACCTCCACAACAACCCCCTGCACCCCCTCTGGTGCTTTTGTACATTAAATGCCAAAACAGATGTAACCCTTCCGTCTGAAGGACAGGGGTCCCGATGTGTTTCTGGGGCATCTATGGTTCTCAGGGTGGGTCTGGGCTGGTGCCTCGGGGTGACCTTTGTCACGGCTCGTTTCCAGCCTGAAGAACCAGCCTCCACCTCTGTCACCAGTGACCACTGAGGGCGCCTCCTCCTCCTGGCCTGCTCTACAACTTTCAAGAGTGGTTCTCAGCAGCGAGCCTTCGCCACCCTCAGGGCCGGGCAGCAGGCCCACGACGGCTGGCTGACCAGTGGCCGTGACAACAGAGCGTGGCGCGGGGGCAGCCTCTGCAAGCTGTCTGCCCCACAGTATTTCTGTTACAAGCTGTGGTTGATATCAGCAAACTGCACCGCCCCTGGGGTGATGTGGGGAGACATGAAGAGGACGTAGGAGGCAAACCACACAAACCCCAGGGTGACGTGTGGGGCAGGGGGTGGGGGCTTGGGAAGGACAGGCAGGCAAGCCACAGCTGGCCCTTTACTGCACCTCGGCCCCCTGTTTGGGGCTCTGCCTTGAACTGGATGCACCCCTCCATCTCAGGCACCCCTTACTCACTGGTGGGAAAACTAGGCTCATTTCTCAGGTCTGCTTTCATCCTATTACCTGTCTTACAAAAAATCAGCTCAAGATAGCTGCCATTTTGCCGTAGAAATAGTAAGCTGCTTGAAAATACATGAACACCCAACACAGACTTTCTATTTTTCAAATAATTTCCAGAGGTCAGCCTACAACAGAAGTGCTCAAACCTGAGGGGACTTGTTACATCTCATCTGTGTCCCCATCTCCCACCAGGGGCTCGGATTCTGCAGGTCTGAGGCAGTACCTGAGAAGCTGCTTCTCTAACACATTTCTGGGAGATGCTGATGCCTTCTGTCTGGGGCCCTAAGCTGAGAACCACAGGCTTGGATGGCTCTCCCCTCCTCAATCTTCCAGTCACACCAACAGACACACCCGTGGCTGGCTCAGTGTCCACACAGCAGAGTCCTCTCTCCCTCCTCTCTGCAGGTCCTGACCAGTGCACTATGGAGCCCCTGCCTCCTGCTTCTTCACTTCATGAAAATTGCTTACATTTACGACTGCTGTTAGTAGCTAGATTTTCCACATTGGTAGCCTGGCCGTTCGTGGCCATCCTCATATGGAGTAACAGACCTGTTAGCAGGCCAAAAAAAGCCCTAGTGGCACGTGGTTCAGGGCTCAGCTCCTAAGCAAAGGTGGGTGCCTTCACTCAGTCAGTGGCCCCAGAGAAGGAGGATGTGGCAATCTGGTCCTGTCAGGATGACAGGCTAGAAGACCCCAGGACCACTGCTGCTCCAGCGGAAGGGACCACTGGGAGCCGGCACCAACTCGGCAGCACCCAACAACTGTCACTTGCTGTGTTTTCACAAGCCTCTCGTTTTATGTCATCTCTCCAACAGGCTGTGAAGAAGGTGGGATGCTACTATTTTAAAGATGGAAGAACAGTAAGGGTCAGAGAGTTGAAGGGACTCAGTGAGTCAGGAGGAAGAAAAAATATGAAAATGTGAAAAAAACATGAGCTTTATCTAAAACCTGCAATCCAAACTCAACATGATACATAACACTAAATCTTTGTGTTTTATATTGTTTCTTTTTTGAATTAGTTTGTTTAAAGAAACAAGCAAACATTAAGAGACCTAAATATCAAACCTAAAATAAAGCTCAACCAAGAAAAGGTAGGAACAACAATGGAAGTTTTAATACACAATGAGGACAGACTCCAAAATCTGTCGAAGAAACCTCAATCAACAGAAGAGAAAATAGATAAATGGGAACTACTAAGAATCAAACACTTTTGCTCATCCGAAGACTTTATTAATAGAATTAAAAGAACACCCACAGAATGGGAAAAATATTTGGCAACTCTATGTCAGATCAATGCCTGATTCCCATAATCTATAAGATACTACAAAATATCAATAAGAAGATAAATCATCTAATTAAGTGATGGGCAAAGGAGATGGACAGACATTTCACTAAAGAGAAGATCCAGGCAGCCAAAATCACATGTGGACATGTTCATGATCTTTAGTTATTAAACAAATTCAAATCAAGACGACAATGAGATACCATCTCACCCCAACAAGACTGGCCATGATCCAGAAAACACAAAACAACATATGCTGGAGAGGCTGTGGAGAAAGTGGAACTCTCCTACACTGTTGGTGGGGTTGCAAAATGGTCCAGCCTCTTTGGAAAGCAATCTGGTGCTTCCTTAAAAAAATGGATATCGATACACCATTTGACCCAGTATTCCACTACTTGGAATATATCCTACAGAATCAAGGCCTTTCACACCAACGGACAGATGCACGAGAATGTTTATTGCAGCACAGTCCACGATAGCAAAAAGATGGAATCAACTCAGATGTCCAACAACAGAAGAATGGATAGGTAAACTATGGTACATACACTCAATGGAGCACTACGCAATGATAAAGAATAACGATGATTCCAGGAAACATCTCCTAACCTGGTTTCAACTGGAAGACATTATGTTGAGTGAAAGTAGTCAGCGACAAAGGGACAAATACCGTATGAGACCTCTACGATAAGATCTCAGAAACAGACTTGTATATAGAAGAAAAGACTCTTTGACAGCTGCAAGGGAGGGGAGGGAGGGAGGGTGGGGGGAAGGGAGGGAGGGCGGGGGGGAAGGTTTAGATTAGATAGTTGCTAGAAATATGATTGGGAGAAATCAGTGATAGCACACATTAGAAACAAGAACAACATTAAGTGGACTTCAGCATAACTTGAGTACTCCTTCCATCTTAACCCAATATTGCAAGGACGGTGTAGCTGGGGTAGGGGGCAGGGGACCTTGCTTGTAGGCGAAATCAAGGCCAACTGGCACAACTAGTGTTTTGCTAAGAGGGCTCTCTGCACCCCACATTGGTGAGTGGCGTCTGGGGTCTTAAAAGCTGCCAAGCTGCCATCCGAGGACACAGCAAATGGTCCCAACTCAGCAGGAACGGATGCTCACCGAGGACCAAAACGACGTGGGGTAAAGACAACCTAGAAGATAGAGAGTGGGTGCCTACATCGACTTGGGACCGGAAAAACCAGATGGTGCCCGGCCACCACCAGTGATAGCCACGATGGAGCTCACTAGGTTGAGTCTCACTGGCAACACAAGAATAAAAAGGGGTGCATCCTGAGATCTCCACTAAAAGACCTCAATTGATGGTCCAGTAGTTTCGGGGTTCCCCTGGGAGCTTGGCCCCTGGCCCTGATGCTGCCCTTGCCCATAAATCATAATGAAGGTGCACTCTTTGGACAGGAATGGACTGGACTTGGCAATGCAGAGTGACCATATATTGGATGTACTTTATGGTTCTGTACATCTATAGGATATCATCCTGCTGACCTCTGGCTGGAGGAAGGAGAGTGGGTGGAGAGGAGGGGAAAGGAGACTGTTGGGAGGATGAGACATGTACGGAGCAGAGAGGAATAGTGTGCTGTCACTGGACAGGGAGAGCAGTGGAAGCTGCATAGAGGTGGGCATGTAAATTTATATGGGAATGTACATTTTCACTCACTCATATTAAATTAAAAAAAAGAAAAGAAACAAGCAAACAAATAAACTGTGACCTTTGGCCCCACCAAAAAGTGTGATATCATCCTGGTCAAATTAGACACATCTGAATCCCACAATTTCAGCTGGTTGGAATGGGAAGTATAACAGAATTTAAAGTCAGTTATTAATAATTTTAGGAAGTATGACAACAGAATATACACATTTAAAAAAATACATACCCTTTCTAGAAAACACCTTCCAACCAGTTCCGGGCAATCGATGTAATTCTCCAGTTCTCTCAGGAATATTCTGGACAAAGAAAACTTTTATTGGTCATAGAAAAGCCAATGAAATAGAACAGCGTGTGTAATGACAAAGTCAGCAAAATTTTCCTGGACGCCCTTAAGGACCCTGTGCCCGCGACAGTGAGCTCAGGCACGTTGCCCACCGTGGGCCCGGCACAGGACCAGTGTGCTGGTCTGCACACGGGGCGCTACGAGCGGGAACCGGCTGGATGGCACCTGGCATCAGCAGAGTCTGGTGCCCTGGTGCCATCACAGAGGCCCCGCACGGGCTGGGCAGCTTTCCTCAGACGTGACCCTGAAGCCTGGCTCTGACCCAGGACGCCCGCCTGCGCAGAGATCACCCCTCAGCTTGCATGCCTGTGCCCTCAGTTTCTGACCTGCGCTGTTCATCCACGGGTGAACCCACACCGTGAGGGGCTCCAGCGACACACACCCTCAAGGTCCACTCATGGACGTTAGCGCTCCCTCCTAAGGAGGCCTGGTCGCCCAATGGTCAGTGCTCCACCAACTGAGAGGCCAGCAGATGGAACCCCTCAGCAGCTCTGTACCAGAAAGGTCCAGCCCGCTGTTGCTGTCAGGATCACAGTCTAACAGACCCCATGGGACGCTTCTGCTCTGTCATACTGGGTTGCTGTGAGTCAGAATTGTTCTGAGGACCCCCAACAATGACGTCTTACAACTACGGGGCTCTGCACCCCAGGATGTAGGCCAGTGCTGGGAGCTAGGCGGCCAGGAGCGGCCACCTGCTCGGTGTACCCCACAAGGGTCCCCGCCACTCCTGGGCTGGGCCCAACTGATGACGTCGTGCTGTTTCCTCCTCAGCAGGTGGGGCAAGAGAGGCGGTGACAAGGAGTGAAAAACATGTGATGAAACAGAAGTCCCAAGTGGCCGGGGAGTTTTCTTCAAGTCCAGAGGAGGGCAGGGAGCCCCGACTCCCATGACCTGCTGGGCTCCTAGGTCCCAAGATGGGGGCATGAGGGGGGCACACATGTTCCCGGACGGCAACGCTGGTGTACCACGTTGGTTCACTCACAGATGGCCTGGCTTTTAGGGGACAAGGTAGTCTGTGGTGCATTTATCTGTTTCCCTGGAACTCCGTGTTTCCCAATTCCCCTCTTTCCTACAAATTGCCATAAGCTGTCTCAGAGAAAGCAAAGGATAAGCCACCCAAGGACTGTCCACTGAGTCACAGTGAGGCCAAGAACTGCTATCAGAGGACATGAGCCCCCCACCTGCAGTCAAGAGGGTAGTAGGAGAAGGGGGGGCTTCTCACACGGCCGTCTCTCGCAGCCCAGACCTGGGAAGAAAAGGGGTCTTGCTACATGTACCTCCAGGCAGGACAGGCGGGACACAGAGTGGACGGGGCCGGTTCCTTCTCTCTGCACTGACGAGGCAGAGGTGCACTCCGGAGGCGGCCCCGTGCCAGCCCCTCCCCGGTGAGGACACAGTCAGCACGGCGGGGCCCCCTGCGAGACTCGGAAGGCCCTCCTGCGGCACGTCACCCCTAGGCTCCAGGCCTGTGTCTAGAGCTTCTCCTTCAGCTGACCGGCCCTTAACAGGGGGCAACAAGGAGCTTCACCAGCAAAGCGCACCCTTCCAGGGCCAGCTCCCGGAGGGAGAGAAAGCAAGAGTCTGCGGACAGAGGATCCTGACCTGTTGTGAAAGTGATAGATCTCTTCCATGTTCCCGAATAAGACCTCCTTCTTACTCTGCAGACTCGCTGAAAGGAGGTGCGTCATTAAGGGGTTCTCCATCTCGGCAGCATAGCCCTGGGAGAGCAGAGGAGAGGCGCTGAGGAACCCTGAGCCGCGGCCAACCACCGGGGGCCCGGGCCTCCTAAGCGCAGCCAGTCAGCCCTGCAGCACCAGCCGCCAGCCAGGGAGGCCGGTCAGCCTGGCAGGCAGGGCTGGGGTCGCTGGGCAGGGCCAGGGGTTAGCATGCCTGGCCGGTCACTGCGAGCGGAGGGTGAGGGTGAGGGTTAGTCCTTTGTACATACGTGTACAACCAGGTACCAACACCCAGACCAAGACAGAGCACAGTTCCAGCACCCAGAGGGCTCCTTCGTGCCTCCTCTCCATCCCTACACCATCACAGAGGGGACCCTGAGGCTGACCTGTTTGCCCCAGACTGGCCTGACTCGCTGTGGGGACAGTGTGTCCTCTGCAGGCCCTGGCTCCCTGGGTCCTCGGGACGCCTGGGACCCACCCCACTGCAACAGCTCATGCTCGGTGCCGTGCAGGGGTGCCCACGGGACCTCAGCCCGCCCTGTGCCTGGTCCTTGCAGGGCTACCGGCTGCTGGTGGTCTGGGGCCGTCAGGGATAGAGCTGCTGTGAATGCTCTGCCACGTGCCTTTTGGCGGACACAGAGCTCGCGTCTGAGCAGTGAACTGGAAACTGAACTTACACACGGCGAGAACGGGCCTGGCCCCCAAGTGACCGTGTTGGAGGTGGGCACACAGCCAGCCAGTCCTGGGGAGGCTCACCTCGAGGACGCACAGGAGCTCCTCCACATAGGCGCGTTCCGTCTCCAGGAGCTCGTTCATCACATGCCTGGGGGGCAAGGAGAGCAGACACAGGTCAGGGCTGGACAGCGGGGGACAGAGGCCAATCCCTTCTATGGACACGGGCATGCAGGTACCAAGAAGTGAATGGCGTGCCCAGGGCACGTGGGACAAAGCTCAGTCCAAGGCCTGGCTCCTCTCAGTGCATACTTCTCCGGGTCTTGGCTGCCATCAGCATCTGCAGATAAGGGCTAACTTTCCCCCTTTTTTCCCAGACCAAACCAGAACAGTCCCGACTCCCTCAGCCTAGCAGCTGAGTTGCTCCGGGAGCCAAGTCCAGGATCCAGATGCCCCAGCTTGCTGCACAGTCAGCCGCAGCTTGCAGGTGCGCTCCTAGCCCCCCCAACAGGCACGTGTCCAGATCACCCCACCCTCCAGTACCGACTCCCCTTCCCTGACACGCCAGCTCCAAGCCTCCTGCCTCGGGGAACACCCTCCTGCCTGAGACCGCCCGGGGTCCCACGGCACCTCCTGCGCCCCTCACAAATCGCCACTGGGGCGCCGTCCCTGTCTCACCCCTGGACAGCAAGGCTGCCGCTCTGGCATGCCTCGGCGGCCCCGGGGCCCATCACCGTTCTGCGCGCACGGCAGGGATGTCGGGACGACTGCTGAGCTACTATGTACCCATAATTATTAGGAAATCCCAGACATGCAATGGGCTTAAAGGCAGGCCTTCAGCCCTCCTGTGGATGCAGATCACCTCAATGCTGCCTGCGAGGGTGCTGCCTGTTCTGGGACACAGCACCCCAGCAGGTGGGGCTGTTCTTGGGGGAGGTCAGGGGACACGGTCCGTTCTAAAACCACTCAGGCCCTAATGAGACCTGTTGGGGCCCTGGGGGCACAGCGGCTGGGTGCTCGGTGGCGGCTGACTGGAAGGTTGGCTGCCGGGACCGCCACCCCTCCGGGGGAGACAGACAGGGTGGTCGGCTTCTGTGCACCCTTGGTACAGCCTTGGAAACTCGGGGGGGGGGGTGCAGTTCTCGTCTGTCCCGTGGTGTCGCGGTGAGTCGGGATTGACTTGACAGCAGTGGATTTTTGTTTTTTGTGATGAGACCCTCAGTAGTGTGGTTCAGATTTGAGCCAGGTGGCAGGGGAGTGAGGAGATCTGGAACTCTCTCTGCCTCACAGATCAGACGGACAGTAGAGGAGACGGCTTCGTCCTTACTGCAGGGCATTTGTACTTGTTCCTTCTGTTGGAAAGACTTCTCAAAGCCTTCAGTCTCCTTAGCTTTTGTCAAAATTCACAGGACTCAGGACTGATCTCGTTTATTCTGACTTCAGATTCCACTCTGTCCGTTGAATGCTCCAGAGAGACAGGGTCAGGGATTGTCGGGGGGGACCTCAAAAAGACGCCTGTCTGCGAAATCGAGGCCCATTGGCACAACTAGCAGTTTGCTCAGAGAGCTCTCTGCACCCTACATTAGTGAGTGGCGTCTGGGGTCTTAAAAGCTGCCAAGCTGCCATCCGAGGACACAGCAAATGGTCCCAACTCAGCAGGAATGGATGCTCACCGAGGACCAAAATGACATGGGGTAAAGACAACCTAGAAGACACAGAGACCCGTGAGAGTGGGTACCTTCATTAACTTGGGACCGGAAGAACCGGATGGTGCCCGGCCACCACCAGTGATAGCCACGATGGAGCTCACTAGGTTGAGTCTCACTGGCAACACAAGAATAAAAAGGGGTGCATCCTGAGATCGCCACTAAAAGACCTCAATTGATGGTCCAGCGGTTTCAGGGTTCCCTTGAGAGCATGGCCCCTGGCCCCAATGCTGCCCTCGCCCATAAATTATAACGAAGGCCCACTCTTTGGACACGAATGGATTGGACTTGGCAATGCAGAGTGACCATATATTGGATGCACTTTATGGTTCTATGCATCTATAGGATATCATCCTGCTGACCTCTGGCTGGAGGAAGGAGAGTGGGCGGAGAGGAGGGGAAAGAAGGCTGTTGGGAGGATGAGACATGTATGGAGCAGAGAGGAATAGTGTGCTGTCACCGGGCAGGGACAGCAGTGGAAGCTGCATATAGGTGGGCATGTAAATTTATATGGGAATGTACATTTTCACTCAGTCATGTTAAATAAAAAAGAAAAAAAAGACGCCCGTCTGTGTATGCCTGTTGCTCAACACCAAAAACCAAACCCACTGCTGTTGAGTTGGGTCCGACTCAGAATAGCAACCCTGGAGGTCAGAGCAGAACTTCCCCATAGAGTTTCCAAGAAGTGCCTGATGGATTTGAATGGCCGACCTTTTGGTGAGCAGACGCAGCACTTGACCCACTGCGCCAACAAGCTCTCCACCTAGGCTCCAGTACTTAGAATTTAACATCTTCTTTTACTCTTAATTTAGGAGTTGTAATGATCAAAGCGGAAACTTGTATCAGCAGACACTGTCAACACAGATCTTAGAAACTGAAGAAGCCCAGAGAGTAGTGACCAGGGGAGCTGGGCATGCTGTTTGTCAGCATCTGGGGGCACGGCTCTGTTCTTGCTGGCCCTGGGCGGGCACAGCTCTGTTCTCGGCAGCACCGGGTAGGCACAGCTCCAGTACCCTCCTGGTGATGCTGCCGTCAGCTCTGAACTGCCACCTCCAGGGCATTCGGAGGGGGATTCGGAGGGGCATGCGGCTTCTCTTCTGTTTCTGTTTTGTGCTCACACTGCCCGACCCTGAACCAACAGTGTCTTTCTTAAAGGTAAAAGAGGCCAAGAAAAGGACTTGCTTTTGAGTATATGCAATTATTTCCCGAATTTGAGAACCCAAGAACCCTAGGCTAAAAGGAGAACAGGATCCTTTTGCTAGAAAAGGACACCCCATTTGGAAGGCAGAGGGCCACCAAACACGAAGAAAACTCTCAAAGAGACAGACAGAAGAGCTGCATGTGATGTGGTCTTGAACAGACAGGATCACGTCACGTCTGAGTGTCACGGGCTTAAGCTGACAGGGACAAAGAAGGTGGACGTTCTGGGTTGAGAGGGTGCTCACAGTAGCCTGTAGCCACATGTGGCTATTTAAATTTAAAACCAATCAAATCTGAACAAAAGATTCAGTTCCAGAGCCATACTGGCCAGTACCAAGTGCTGACTGCGCACAGATGGCTGGAGACTGTCACAGCAGGCAGGGCGGACACAGGGCCACCCCTCCAGAATGTTCCACTGGGCGACACTGCTCTAGAATTCTGAATGGTCGCTTCCCGCGAGTCGTGGTGACAGGAGAACTTTGTTAATGGCCGGAGACCGTCCCTCCTGCAGTGTCATAGAATCACCTGCTTCGTTCCCAACCTGCACGTTTGCCCCGTGGCATTTGCTGGGCATTTATGCTGCCTTGTGCCAGGAGGGGCCCGGAGAGCCTCGGAGCCCTCCTGTGTGAGGAGGTGCTGCAGGAGCTAGGAAACACACAAGCCACGCACCTGACCTTTGCGCATCCATAAGAAGGGAAGCGCGCAGAAGTGGAGGTACGCATGCGCCTGGGGATCTACATCTGCACTGAGAAGTCTGATTTTTTTCCCAAAGTCACATTTTGCCCTGAGGTTCTCAGGCTGTGGACCCTAGGGACTTTAAATGGCTCGTGTTGTCTCTTCAGCAAAGCACCGGGGTGACAACATTACAGTGCCATATGGAACTCCGAGCTCTGGGCTTGCCCCTCCCAGCGCGGGGACAAAGCCAGCCCTGGGACCGCTCCTCCCCATAGGACTCCCTGTCTCCTTCCCGTTTCTCCATGGACTGTTTTCCTTCTCGTTTCGTACGCGATGTCTGTGTGTGAACGCCCCATGTGTCCCCACAACGACAGTCTCGGCCTCGCTGTGCAGGACGTGGGCAGCAGGTGACCCACCACACTGCCTTTAGCGCCTGTACAGCCAAAGCCTCTCTTGAGTCGAAGGCTGTGCCCGGAGCTCCGAGCCCCTCAGGGCTGCTGGCGACACCGGGCGCCTACCTGCGCAGGACGGCCAGGCTCTCCTCTTCGTCCCCCGCCGAGCCGCTCCGGGTCTGCTGGCCGTCACTCATCTCACTCTGCGGGAAAACAGTGCAGCCAGCCGCGTGAGGTGGGACAGGTGGGCCTCGCCTGGGGCTCTGAGTTCTAAGGCACCTGGTCTAGTCTCACTTCCCGCCCCCGGGACCAACAGACACAGTTCTCTTTAAAGGGGGTGCTGGGTCAGGACGGCCAGGAGTGGGCAGCTGGACAGGCGTTCTTGGGGGCTGGCACTCTGGACCAACACACACGGGCCTGACAGGAAGTTCTTGGCAGACTCTGTCCCCCTCCTAGAAAGGGCCCCGAGGATGGTGAGGAGGGACGCAGTCCGAGGCTGAAGCCGCTCACCTTGGCCCGCCTGTAGTTCCCTCTGCGGAGCGCATTGCCTTCAGAACTGGACGAGTGCTCTGAACCTCTCCGGAGGCCTGGGTGGGAGAGAGCAGAGGGGGCCGCACGTGAGACCTCACCTCTGACCACTCGGGCAGGGAAGAGGACAACTAGGCACACCCGGCCTTTGTTGCTGTTATGGCTTTTTAAAATATCAGAGGACAAAGAGAATAGAACCTCAGAGAAGCATCATGCACAACAAAAACGAAGAGACATGGGGTGGGGGAGCGGATTGGTTTGGTCTGGAAAAGACTTGAGCACCGTCTCTGGAAGCAGACCCACAAGCAGCTCTTCTGCTCCACAGGGGAGAAGGACCTTGGGCTGTGTCAGGGGAAGGGGATTCAGCGGGTGGCAAAGAGCTCGTCGTGAGGATGCGCTGGGTCACCGATCTCGGGGGACAAGCCAGAACTAACGTCTCCTCGGACCCAAGAAGGCCTCAGTGGGGCGCAAGTGCCTGGCTCTTGAGGTTCTCACAGGCTTGTGACATATGCCAAATCCTGCTGAGAATGGCAGCAGCTGTTTCCAGCCCTACCAGACGCTCAGTTTCCTGCGGACAGCAGAGAGCACCCAGGAAGACAGTACGGGTCCAGCTCAGCCTTAGAGAGGGACCGGCTTGGGGATGGTGTTGGGACAAGTTGGGGGAAGGGCTACTCAGCCCGACCGTGGTGGCCTGGCATGCTGAACCAAGGCACTGAGACATGACTCTTTAGGACACAGAGAGCACAGAGAGGATTATTTTACAAGTTTGGACTGAGAAGGAGGAGCATCATTTCAGCAATAGTGTTCAGGACTGGGTTGGGGAGAGACAAGTTACAGGAAAAAATGAAGGAAAAATTCTTTAACAATTGGTAACCATGGCTGGCTTTGTGGGGTGTCACTATGGCTGGTTTTTGTGGGTGATGCGGGGTGTCACTATGGCCGGTTTTTGTGGGTGACGCAGGGTGTCACCATGGCTGGTTTTGTGGGTGACGTGGGGTGTCACTGTGGACCTTGGCTGCAAGGAGAAAAAGCAGCTGCACACAACATGCAAACAAACGGGGGGCCACACGTCAATAACGTTTTATTTACAAAACACGGACAGCGGGCCGGATTTGGCCCACAGGCCTGAGTCTGCTAATCCCCAAACCAGGGCACAGTGGTGGGCGTGGAAAGGAGAGGAAAGCCCCAACAGGATGCTTGCTTCATGAGATCTGCCAACCCTCCAGCTCCGAAGCGACAGAGCGCACCGCCTGGCCACCGCATACCTGGGGAGGGGCAGGGGGACTTTGTCAGCGCCTCTGGTCTCGGGGCCACGGGCTGCACTGGCCGCGTCTGCTTGGCTGCCAGCTTCTTGAGGCTCACCTGCCTCCTCTGAAACATCTCCTCCATGCTCTCCTGTTTCTGGAAGACCTTCTGTACATGTTCCTGAAACGGCACAATTTCGTTCAGAGCTAGCTAGTGAAAGCTCCTAGGTGAGCTGGTGTCAGTAGAAATGAACCACCATGCATTGAACTGCCTCTAAATGCATTTAAAGATGATCGTAACACAGCACCCACTGAAGGGGGAGCAGAACTGTATCTGGTTCTGGTTCCAAGGGTGGTGGGGAGACCAAACCCCATTCAAGGAAGGAGGGACGTGAGGCCCAGGGAATAAACCACCTGGCAGGAGGTACATGCGTCTGCACATCTCTGAAGGGACCTCTGACAGAAGACCGGGTACATTCCTTCCGGGTTGCTCCAGAGGCTGGAATTAAGATAGCTATTTTGGGGGTGAGTGGACACCCTGGTAGCCTAGTGGTTAAGTGCTCTGACTGCTAACCAAAAGGCTGGCAGTTCAAATCCTCCACATGCTCCTTGGAAGCTCTACGGGCAGTTCTGCTCTGTCCTGCAGGGTTGCTGAGTCGGCACTGACTCGACGGCACTGGCTTTTGTTTCTTTAATTTAGGAGTCAGACTCCACTTTGCTATCAAGAAAAGCACTGAAGTAACTGCCTTTTATTGGAAGCAGCCACCTCCTGAAGAAGGCCGCACCCCCACCATGGGACACGTTCAGGAAGGAAGTCAGATGGCACGGACACGGTTTCCGTACCGAAGCGTGGCTGAGCTAGAGGACCTGCTAACTCTGTGTTTCTCTCCCACGCTCCTTATTCATTAAGCATCCACTGAATGAGTTTTGAACATTGTGAAAAGGACCCACCCCCACACACAACAGCTGCCACTCATCTGTCATCAGGAGCTGGTGGGCTGCTGTGGCACGCAGGAGCTTTCAGAGAAGCTCCCCGATGATAACGGACGTCCCAAAAGGGCCCGTGATCGCCCTCCAGAAGCCAGCCCCTGAAGCTCCCAGATGACATGGTTTGGTCCACAAATGACCCCAGGATGGCGCTGCTGCAGGCTGGGGATAAGAGCAACCATTGCAGTGACACAAAGACGGCATTACCATGAGGTCTCGGTTGAGGATGGATTCATACTCCTTATAAATTTTGCTTGGTTCCTGGATTCTATTTTCTGCTCCCGTCTCCAAAAACTTCTCGATCTCTTGCAGGGCGGCCTCAGCGCCATCCTGGGACTGGCATTTGTCTACAGGCTGGGAAGCCAGCAGGTAAATCCCCTCATCGCACCACTTCATGGACTAGAAACACAGAGCATAACAGAGGGAAACCACATTTTAGACACTTCATCTTTGTGTGCTCTGCAGACACGGCCTGTTTTGCTCTCCAACAGGGGCTCTGTCGGCTACTGCACTTTCCGGAATATCGAGAGAATGGCACCGTCATATGTCTACCGTCACATCCGAAGGACACACTGGGGAAAGGCAGCCCTCCAAGAGCCAGGTGATTCCTACAGGGCTGGAAAAGAACCCTAGGCCCTGGTGCTGTGAAGGTTGGACCAAGCCAGCAACCGGACCAGAGCTGAGAAGTCTGAGTCCACCCAGAGGCACCTAGGGAGAAAGGGCTGGCAGCCTCCTCACGGAAATCAGCCACTGAAAACCCTCCTGAGCACATTTCTGCTGTGACATCCGTGGGGACCCCTTTCTGCTCTGACGCCGTGGGGACCCATTTCTGCCCTGATACTGTGGGGACACACGTCTCCTGACACCATGGGGACCCCTTTCTGTTCTGACACCGTGGAGCTGCCATGAACTGAGGCCGGCCCCACGGCAACTGGACTAGACTTACGCTCACACAGAGCGGGTCAGGGTAACGCCATTAACTAGGATGACACGTTTCCTTAAACTGCTAGTTGTTGAATTCCAGAAAACAGAAAAACGTATCATGGCATGACTGTCTAGTGCAACGGGAAAGTGGATCACGGAGAGAAAGTGTGACGTCATCTTTCGATACTGGATTCTGACGCCGCCCTGACAATGGAAGGACCAGCGGTCCCCGGAGAACCAGCATCCGCGCTGCACGGCAGCGAGAGAGGACCGCGCGTGGAGTCTGCCTACCGTCTCCAGGAGGCCATGCAGCTCCAGTGACCTGTGCAGCCGGCCGCGCCTCCTCCCGACGTCGGCAGCCAAGCACTCGCAGAGGTGCTGGAGCTCCTTGCACTTGGGGTGGATGGAATCCACCGCGTAGTGCTTGTTCTCAATGAGCCGGGTGCCCTCCAGGGACAGGGCTCGGGCCTTCTCCACGGACACCTGTGGGAGAAAGTCACCCCAGAGAATCAGTTCCAGCTCATTGCTGTTAGATGCAAAACAGGAAGCTACTCTGGTGAGCGCCTCAGCACGGTTAACTGTAACAGGACACTGGGCACAGAAGTACAGGGACGTTTATCACTGTTCTTTGTTTACTGCTGTGCGCTGACGGAAATGCCACCTGATCCCTGAAGCTATTCCGGGGGCAACTCTTCTGGGCCTTCTGATGAGACACGCAAAGTCACCACTTGTTCAGAGCAGCCTGACCCTGAGGGAGGGGTGTTTTGTGAAGATCCATGTACAACAAGAGATTTATGACAAAGCGGGGTGCACACACCTGGCACTGCTAGCAATCACTGCCATAAAAGGCAGGGACCTGTGGCCACAAGGCACAGGAAGGGGTCAGGCAGCCGGGTAAGCCCTCCACCTGGGAATGTCACTCAAGCCCAACGGCCACCTCAGGAACTAGTGGACTTGCAGTGCCTTCTCTCAGCTGACAAGAAAGCCAAGTTGTCACGCTTTTCTAGGTGACGCTGAGTCCTCTCACTTCTGTCCCCCGCCCTGACCCATCACACCCCTACCACCTGGACTGGCACGCTTCACTCCTTACATTGGATTTCTCCTCAAAGTTAGCAAGGTCCTTCAGGAGATGGGTCACGTGTGCCAGGCTATTGCCGACGTCCGTGAAGGTTGCTATCTTCTGGGACACCACATCCAGGGCCACTTTGACCTGAAACACAGGAAGGGGCATGCGACATCAGAGCCCTGGGAGAGAACTTCCAGGAGTGACGCCGCTGCAGTGACACAGAGACTCCCAACACCAGCAATGTGGGCAGAGGGAGGGGACACCAGATCATGACAACTATGACTAGCAAGGTCGACTAGCAAGAAGAGGAATCACAACAATCACAATCAAGGGGGGCTTCAGTTCACTTGTCTCAGGTGACTCGTGGAAGCCACACGCTGTTTAAACACCCAGAAACTGCTGACACAGGGCACTCACGCCACCTCTCTGCACCCGAGCCCCTCAGCTGTAAGGTGAGCACACCCCCTGCCTTCCTTGCCAGAAACCAACCCCGGAGAACATGAGGTTACCAACGTCATGGTGCTCTCAATGCTGAGAGCGCACAAGTGATGGAGACAGAAGAGGCTGCCGGTGACACCGCTGTGGGAATCCCGGATGTGTGCCGGGAGATTTCCACAGCTCACTTCAGGTCAGCTTGGTACAAACTCGCTAATATATATATTTTTTTATCACAGTGGAAGTATACAGAACAATTCAACCATTTTTGTGTGTGCAGTTCAGTGACATTGGTTACACACCCTGTGTTGTACGGCCGTTACCACTACTGGGGACCAAATCTTTTTGCTGCCCTGAATGGGAAGGCCATGCCCTGAAACCACAGCCCGTATCTCCCCTGACGGCCACTGGTCAACGCCAACAGCTCTGGTCTCTGCAGCTGCCTGTTCCGCTATTTCAGGCACGTGGGATCACACAGAGCTTGTCCTTCTGTAACCGACGCCTCCCACTCAGCAGAACGCTCGAGAGGTTTGTCCATGCTGTAGCACGTATCAGAACGTCACTTCTCTTTAGGGCTGAGAAGTGTCCCCAAGGAATGCCACATCTTGCTCACCCACTCTTCTGTTGGCAGACACCTTTGTGTTGTCCCCATGTTTTGGCTGTGTGAATAGTGCTGCGGTGGACACTCTTGTAAAAGCTCCTGTTTGCACTCCTGTTTCCGACTCTCTCGGGTCGGTACCTAGGACAGCCCGGCTACGTGGTGGTTCTGTGTTTACCTGTCAGTTCTCTCGGGTTGGTACCTAGAACCGCCGAGCTTCGTGGTGATTCTGTGTTTAACTGTTTAAGAAACCACTGTACTCTTTTTCCACAGCAGCTGTACCAATAGTTAGATGTTAATGTTTAATATCTGATATTTCTGACCCTGGCAGGAAAACAGAGTTCCACATAAGTGAATTTTTAACAATGTGAACAACTATCTTTTTAAATATGAAAAGTTTTCATTACTACAGATCTTCCTATGAATGAGCACACACCCACCTTCTGCAGAGACAGGTGATCACTGGGGTGGCAGGGTCGACGGGAGCAGGTCACCTTTACGAGGCCATCAGGGACCGTTCCGGTGCCCTGGATGGACAGCCCCTGGCGGGCAGGATCCCCTTCTCCTTACTTTCTTGTCCCCGCTGCGGGGAGCTCAGTACCCAGTAGGTACACAAGCCCGACTCCACTCCACCTTAATCCACGGCACTCAAGTCACATTTAGGTGACGACAACTTTTCCAAGAAGCCTTCCTGCTGCGGCCACGGGGACCCAACTCAGTCTTGATCTCACTCTGCTTTTCTTTCTCTGTAACTCTTGGGCTCTGACATTATCTTGTTTCTATGTTAGTTTACTTGTTTGGGTCTGACCACCCACCTCAACACCCTTCCTAGACCAGAAGCTCCAGACGGACAGGGATTTGTCTCTCTCCAGCACCTGGCACAGGGCAGGCACCCAGGGAAGGGTGCCTAGTCTCAGGAATGAGAACTGCTAAGGGACTTCGGTTTTGTTTGTGTTCCGTCTGAAGTGCCAAGTAGGGCAGCACAAAGGACGGGCACCCCGTGGGCTGCCTTCCTAAGCACCATTACACGCTGGGAGACCCAGGAGTAAACTCACACCGAGGAGGGTTTGGCAGTGCTCTGAGCACGGTGCAGGGCAGACACAGAGGGAAGAGACGCGGCGGGGGAGGAGGTGAGGCGGGGTGGGGCGGAGACCGGGCGGGGAGGAGGTGGGTCGGGGGCGGGGCGGAGGGGAGAAGGCGGGGCGGAGGGGAGAAGGCGGGGCGGAAGAGAGGAGGAGGCGGGGTGGGGCGGAGACCGGGTGGGGAGGGGGTGGGGCGGGGCGGAGGGGAGAAGGCGGGGCGGAAGAGAGGAGGAGGCGGGGTGGGGTGGGGCCGAGGTGAGGTGGGACGGGGAGGAGGCGGGGCGGGGGTGGGGGTGGGGCAGAGGCGAGGTGGGGCAACAGCGCGGCGGAGGGGCGAAGCAGGGGCGGGGAGAAGGTAGGGCGGGGCAGAGGCAGAAGCGGGGCGGAGGAGAGGCGGGGTGAGGTGGGATGGGGAGGGGACGGGGGCGGGGCAGAGGCAAGGTGGGGCGACAGCGGGGCGGAGGCGGGGCGGGGAGGAGGCGGGGCGGAGGGGAGGTGGGAAGGAGGAAGGGCGGGGTGGCGGGGAGGAGGCGGGGCGGGGACTGAAGGCGCTGGGAGAGTCTGCTGGGAGAAGGTCTTGTGTGACTCTCAGCCACAGCCACACACTTGAAGGTGACGTGTAACCCCCTCTCCACCCACCCAAGTCCGTATCCACTAAGTGCCGCTGCGATGCACTCAGCTTCTTCTGGTGGAGCGCACTTCAGGAAATTTTCTTACGGATTTTTTTCACCTGGAAACAGGCAAGTGGGGTCAGGGTATCCAACAGGTGGGCTTCATCTTCTGCTATTTGACATCTTTTTCCCCGGAGAAGCAGCTCTGAAGGTGACATGATTTTTTTGCACTTCGTTCCACAGACCCCTCAGTTTCCTTATGCCCAGAGGGTCCAAGTACTGCAGATATCGCTCAGCTGCTGAGGGTTCAAGGCCAGAGCTCAGCATACGCTGATTGTGCAGCTGGATTCATTTCCCTGCTCTTTGAGGGGGCCCAGAACTTGAAGGTGGTAACAGAAGTCACCAGTGAAACCAGCAGCCCGCTCTTCCATGATGCCACATCGCTCACACGAGTCCCTCTAATCACTCAGGGGTAAATGTGACGAATGAGCATTGAGAACAACAATATTACAAAAATGAGAATATGAAAACACTTGTCCATTGGCTACTATTTTTCCTTCAAATGTGACAGTTTCCATCTCCCTAGGTTTGTCTCTTGCCAAACTCGGAAAGCGTTCAGCCATGACTCATCTGCGTCCTTTTTCATCCCCGCCCTCTCTCTCCTCTCCTTACGGCACTCCCCTGAAATGAACACTACATCTTTTGCTATGGTCTCTCAGGTCCCTAAAGCTCTATGCACTATTTTTCAGTCTGTTTTGTCTTGTTCAGACTGAGTCTCTTCTAGCAGGTGATTTTTATTGCTCTGTCGGCCAGTTCACTGAGTCTGTTCTTTGTCGTCCCCTCCCTTCTGCCGTTGATCCTCTCCACTGCACTTCTGACGTCAGGGATGACTGTAGCCATCATCACACCGAACCCAAGGCCAGGCCGCGTCTTGTATTTTCGTATACCCAGGGCCCTGTGCTAGGCACGGAATAGGCCCTCAATCAACTCAGGTTGAAACAAATACACACCTGAATAAATACCAAGTGAGAATAAAGGCTCCTTTGCTAACTCACAAAACATGCAGAAGTGAGCACATACCAATGAATACATTTTAAATGACCTTTTATATGTAAGGATTTACTCATCATGTCACACGTTTCAAGGTTTAACTCAGGGTGGCTGATATTCTCCTACACAACACCAAAGTCAGCTGTGACATTCAGCAGTGCTGGGCCACCACCGTGACAGAGCAGCAGCACAGCACGCCCGGCCCTCTGTGCACTCCCTGCACCCACAACACTTGGGTTTCCTCAGTAGCCTGGTCCACTCACCTCTCGAAAATTCTGCTCAAAATGCCGGAGCTGCAGACACTGCTCAAGTTTTTGCTGATGCTTTGCCCAAAACTCATCAAAGGCAGCCTCTGTTTCATTCAGCTGGGCCAGGAGTCTAAGGGAAGGAGAAGCATCTGCAGTGTGAGGGAGACACCTCTCAGGGACACCGA
The DNA here is from genome assembly GCA_028571685.1 of Heterohyrax brucei. Lineage (NCBI taxonomy): Eukaryota > Metazoa > Chordata > Mammalia > Hyracoidea > Procaviidae > Heterohyrax > Heterohyrax brucei. The sequence continues at coordinate 444,970 of CM053163.1, forward strand.
GAGTGAGACGTGGAGAACTGGAGCAAAGAATCAACAGCCCGGGAGGGAAGCAGGCTATTCACACTGATTACACAGCACACTTTCTACAGCTCTCTCACCACGCTCACACACAGCCCTGACCCTGTGCACCCCCCGTCACAGCCCAACAACACCCTCACACACAGCCAAGCTCTGTGCACCCCATCACAGCCCACAAACACCCTAACACACAGGCCTGACCCTGTGCACCCCCCGTCACAGCCCAACAACACCCTCACACACAGCCCATGCCCTGTGCACCCCGTCCCAGAACTTTGCCAGCACGGAGATTATCTGGACAGAGTGAATGCATGTGTGAAGGAGGAGCATTTTAGACAAATTAAGGGGGTTCTGTCCAGCTCACTTCCAGGACCCTGTCCCCTCTAAGCCATGTGCTGGGTCACCAAATGCAGCCATGTGGTCAATGGCTCAGCTGCTGGCAGAGTTAAATTGTGTTTGTTTAGTTTGGAAAGGTCAAAATACCAAAGGATTGGACTTAGAACTCAGTATGTATAAATCGGGATCAGGGTGAAGACAAGCAGCAAGCTGCCACCCTGAGAGAGGGCAGACGGCTATGACAACATTCCTGTGGGTCCGCTCCTGGGTGCTGAAGTCCTGTGGACCCTGCAAGCCAACACACACTATCCGTTTAACCCCCATGAGCACCCTAGCAAGGTAGCCCCGTGGCCAGTCTCATGTTAGAGAGGAGGAAACGAGTCCTGGAGAAGCTGACGGCTTGAGCAGCATGTGCTGGGGGCCAGCCCCCCACTCCCTGAGCTCAAGTCCAGGCTCTTCACAGCCCCCTGGAGAGGGTCCTCCGTCACAACATCCCAGTCTGTGAGCCCCTCAAGGACAGGCCCCTGTATCCCTCTGCTACTCACAGTGTCCCTGTAAGTGAACTAGGGCTGGGCGGAGAGGACACATCAGGTCTCAGCAGAACTCAGTGCTTGCTTAGATCCTCTGACCTAAGACAGCTGCTTTCTTTGGGACTCAGGAGACGGGCAGCTCAGCGTTTCAGAGCTCTGAGACCCCGCTGGCGAAAGGAAGCTGCGATCCCTTTGCCTCGTGGCCCAGAGAGCACCTGGGCCTTCTCCAAGCTCCCAAAGGCAGCCCCAGAGCCCGGAGCGGGCGCAGGTCACCCGCTCCCGTGTGCGCTGCTGCTTCCCCTGCCCCTGCTGCCGGGCCTCTCCTTCTCTGGGGCCCACTCGCCTGGAACGCCCCTCGGGCTTCACACTGCAAGCAAAGCCCCCCAGAGCCAGGCCCTGGCCGCACCTCTGCACGGTAGCCTGGCTATCCAGCTGGTCCTGGCTCAGGCTCTGCTCCGGGTTCTTGGCCAGCGGCTCCCTGATGCCCTCGAGGAGGCTGTGCCCCTCTCGCAGAGCTAGCTTCATGTCCTCCTGCGGGAAGAACACCGGGCACCCATGTCACACGGTCACCCCCAGGTCAGGTCAGAGTGAAGGGGTAGGCTGGTTAGGTACCTTGCCCCAAGACGGGACAGCAACTGAAAAGCTAGTGGAAGGTGGAGAAGGTGATGAAATTCAAGACAGAAACAAACAGGCCGCCGCTGTCTCTTCTGACGTCTCCTCAAAGCCGACGGCCTCTCACCCGTCCCATGTCACCACTGAGAGGGAGGGCGAGCTGATGCCCAGGTGGGGGCTCTCTGCACCGCAGAGACTTCTGGGGGGTGGGGGCACACCCTCCTGTTTGCCGCCAGCGGCAGAGCTAGGGTTACACGTCACTCGCTAGTAAAAGGAGAAGGTAAAAAGTAACAGGACACCAGACGTCCCGACACCCCGGCCCCCACAGCCGTCACTCATGGCTCACAGCAAAGGCTGCTCCCAGGAGCACAGAGCACCCTTGGTGGAGAGCGGACACAGAGCTCCGGGGGGCCCCGCCGCTGGTCAGGAAGACCGCGGTTTGGGGGCACACAGTGCGTAGGTGGAGAGGAGGCCCGCACGGCGTCCAGGGGCCACATTTTTCTCAAAATGTGTTCATTCCAGAAGAGACGGCCAAGGTGCACATAGACATTTTAGGTGAGTGCAGCAGCACAGACTGCTGGGTCAGCCACCAACCGCACTGCTGCCCGTCCGTCTTGGGGTGCCAGGGACAGACGTCCCGCCTGCCCGGTGTGACAGGTGCTGGACACACCGTGAGGTCCTTGGAGTGCAGGCGGCTGGAAATGCTCCTTTAGAGGACAGGGGGCTCTCAGGCCTTACTGTGTCCACACCCTATGGGCCACTCGGGGACACACGGGACTCACAGATGCTGTCACTTCACGCCAGCACTTGAGCCCACACTGCAGCCTGCCTTTTACGAGAGTCACCCACACTGTCTGGTTTTAGGAGCAATGCACTTCAAGCCTCACCCAGAGGTCCCCCAGCTCATCAGCGCCTGACCCTCCGCCTCGCTGGACGCCACCGTCAGTCCTGCCTCTGACTTGCTCACGGATGTCTGCCAACCCGAGACCCCCGTCTGTCCCCAGAGCCACACGCACCTTCATCTTGTCCTTCTTCTCCGTGTGCGCAGACAGGACCACACTGGTGGACTGCACGTCGTTGGGTAACTCTGTCTCAGCCAGTTCGGTCCCAAAGGACTGCAGCATCTGAGCTGTCTGCTTCACCATGAGGGCGAAACTTTCGATGGCCTTTGGAGACGGAAAACATGATCACAGAGCTTGCCACGCACCAGAGCCCCGTGGCCGTGAAAGCAGACACCCTCGCTGTCCCCGTTCCCGTCAGCAGAGCAGACACGAGGGGCTTACAGATATGCTTACAAAGAGTACCTTCCCCTTCCGTCTCTGGGCCTCCCGGTTTCTCCAGAAACACACCAGGCCCACTGTGAGTCTACACTGAGGGCTGTCTTCTCGGGAGGGCTCCCGTCAGCACAGAAACCACAACACAGGGATTTTTTTTTTCTTTTGGTCTCTAAGCCCGGGGAAAGCCACTCCCCAACTTATTACTCATGTTGTGTCTTTGAGATGACGGAGGTCCACTGAGACCATCTCCTGGTTTGGGGCAGGACGCTTTCATTAACGTGAACATGTTTTGGAAAAGGCAGCATCGCAATGCGAAACCAATTCTGTTAAATTAACTATGAACTAACAGGAGCTGCAACTCCCCTCCCACCAAAGCAAATCCCAAAGACAAAACAACTCACTGTACGGTGACACAGCCACCTGGTGTGGCAGTAATCCAGGGTTCCGCCAAGGTCTTCAGTCAGCTGTGACTTATCAATGTAACCATGCAGTTCTGGCACTGAGCTCAGCATTATGACCTAGAGGAGGAAGAAACAAAAACCGCCACTACCCAAGCACAGAGCATCCGTGAGGCTAAGCCAACAGACGGGGAGAGAACTCTCTCCCTGCTGGAGGCCACGTCTGGCAGAGCGGACGGCATCTGGCTCTAGGCTTGAACAGATCTGGGTTTGAGCCCCAGCCCTACCACTGACCAGCTGTTAGACTTTAAGCAAGTCCTTTATTCTCTCTGAACCTCAGTTTCCTTATCTGTAAAATGGGCATATTATCTCATCAAGTTGTGAGGATCACATGACAGGCAAAATCCTGGACAGAGAGCCTGGTGCACAACAAAGAGCATTTAATAACTGCTTACACGTCCTATGACGTTACCCCAACTGTGCTCCAATCTGAAAGGCAGATTAGATCAGGTGAGTTTTCTCCTTGTTCCTGCTAAAACACTATGACATCATGGGAGGCACTAATTAGCATCTATGCAGCACACTGGTCAGGGTCATGGCCAAGAAAAGACCGTGACTGAGAACTCACGCCACCTGGTACTTTACAGAAAACCACATGGCTGCAGTGATCAAGTAATGTCTTCCACACAAAAATTATTTCATGTTTCCGTATGTCTCTTACCTACTTTGAGGTCACTTTGTCTGTGAGTTTTCAATAAGAATACAGCCTTTGCTTTGTAAGCTGTTAGGCAGACATCACAAAACAGGTCTGCAGAGGCTTAGCACTTTGTGTGCCCTTAAATGCAGTGGGAGCTTGAGGCAGTGGCCCCCAACCAGGGCCATATGTCCCCAAGGGACATGAGACGTCACCTGGAGGCACTCTTGGTTGTCACCGTTGAGAAGCGGGTGAGCGCTACTGGCACCTAGTGGGTGATGGCCAGGGATGCCGCTACACAGCCTGTGACGCCACAGGGTGCTCCCACAACAGGGAACGACCAAGCAGAGCTCTCAGTGGCGCAGAGGTCCAGGAACCCTGACTCGGAGCATAAGCCGGTCTAAAAACATACGCGCCACTTGATATGTTACACTAGAAAACCAAGCTCTCAGCCAGAGATGCTTCCCTCCGCTCTCTGTCCCTGAGACCTGATTTCTGATCAGTTTAATCAAAGAGTGATCCATTGGGTCATCTCCTGATTTAAAATCACATCTCCTTAATTTGGTGAGCCACCTGTTCAGTCATCATAGAAACAGTACAGGGAACCTGGCTGTTCTAGCAACCATTTTCCTTCTGGTTCAACATACGCGTGGAACTGTTGACGTGAGCACACTGTTCACAGCGGCCTCCCGCCAGTGACTGTTCCATCTGAAGTGGGTCAGCACATTTGAAAATGCCACGGATCATTTTCTGAAACCCGTTTCTGACAGTTCGCAAATCTGACACAGTGGTGCCAGTCTGCAAAGGCCACCGCGGCATTGTGACAGCTCACCATAGCCTTTCCCTATGACAGATCCGAGGTAAAGACAGCCGTTATTAACACCGTTTATCTGCCAAATGCAAAGGCAAGGTCAGACAAACTCATGAAGAGGTGACTAGGTGGTCCAGACAGGCTCCCCAGGGCACAGAGGCTGCATCCAATGTCCACTTTGTCTTGGAGTCCTGAACTCTGACCTCCAAACAAGTGATTTTACCAGTAATCATATCCACAACACAGGCTTTAGGAACAAAGGCTCCTTTCATGCTACAAAACGTGGTGGCCCGCAGACCCCTCAGGAAGCCCCCAGAGCTGCTGTTCCGTGGCTTCCAGAGATGGAGCTCCACCCAGAGCCGACACACCCGTGCGGACATGCTTGCTCCCTCGCTTACCCCCCACTGCCTTTGGCGGAGCACATGCTGCCCCATGTCATGGGGTGATTCTCAAGAGGCCACCGAGCCACCAGGGGCTGCTGCCGACGTGGTGGCACGGGACAGAGTGGGGGCCTGGTGGCCACAGGGCCCCGACCTCCTTCTCCTTTCAAACACTGGTGTTCTTGCTTGTCTGGAGTAGAGGACGGGAACAGCCAATGAGAGAACACGGGTCTGCTTACCTCCTGTGTCCTAAGGACAGGTAACCTCACTGAATGTGACCTACATCCAGGACTATTGGGGTTCCCAAGTAATTGAGTGCGTACTGTTGGAGAAGTGACGAGACGTTTGCACTAGCCACAGGGACTTTCGTTCCCTTTGTAACAGAGAAGGAAGGGACTGATAGAGACCGAGGGACAGCCACCGCCCTGTGCTGTCCACAGAGTAACCGGCACACCCAGCCTGCTCGACACGGGCCACCCTGGGTCAGAACTGACTCAACAGCAACTCACAACAAGCCTTCCCTGGTCACAGTTTCAGAGCTTTATAGGCTCTCTCCTTTTTTAAAGGACAACTAGAGAATCCTACACAGTGTCTGTTTCAAGTAGACAGTGTTCAAAGAAGGTCAGTCTGTGCACAGCTAGAGTAACAGGAGATGACACCTGAAGGCCAAAATTCAGCCCATCACCAGTTGGCCACTGGTGGTGTCCGCCACTGCAGGACCCCGTCTTGGGGCCCTGTCTCATGCCCCTGGGAACCAGCAGAGCAGTGGGGGATTCCTGACTACAAGGTGGTGACGGCTGCTTAGAGCATCAGACCTCTCTTCCCCCAGCTTTTCTAGGTGTTAAGAATGTCCCAGGATCCTTGGTTCTCTGACAAACCTCCGATGCTTGTGCAGTGGTCTGTCTAAGGCCGTGGCAGGCCGGCAACGATGGCTGGACGAGAGGAGGATAAAGGGCCACATCACTTGTGACAGCACTGAGGTAAGAGAGACATCCTGATTGGGTCAGGTGGGGCTTTACTCATGGGCAAAGCATGAGGTTACCACCTGGAGAATTTCCATTGTTACAGACAGGCCAAGAACTCCCTTAAGAGCAGTTGTGCCTACAGAGGCAGAGCGTGGGGGTACTTACCGGTACCTTCATTTTAAAGTCATCTCTATTGAATTTGAAAGCGATGTCGGAGAGAGTCCGTTGGAAAAACCCCGTTGGGCGCAGAACAAGGACAAGCTGTAGGTTTGCTGGGAAGGACGCCTGCAAGAACATGATGGGACAACCTGTGGCATCACCCATGGGCAGCCAGGGCTCCCGAGCCCTGGGGCCCCAGCCACCTGCAGCTGACCTGCATGGTTCAAAGCTGGTGTTGTGGGGGCCCAGGTCAGTGCTGAGATATTTTCAACAGGTCAAATTTACACTGAGATAAAAACTCACACACATTAATATCTATTAAAAGCTCCATCGAATTTTAAAAAAGGAAAAGTCACGTTCCTTGGTACAACTTTGTTATGCTGCCTATTATACACATATAAAAACTGAAAGGACCCAAGTTATCACACATGACCAATAAACCCCCCAGACACACTGGTGCAAACGGTTGGCACCTGCCTACTGACTACTAGTGGTGGGCGCTTGAAGTCCACCCCGCAGCACTGGGGAAGAACGGTCAGCAGGTCTGCCTCTGCAGAGGTGACACCAGGAAGCCTCCCAGGAGCAGTTCTACCCTGTGACACATGGGGTCGCCAGGAGTCAGGATCAGCTCAATAGCAGTGAGTATACTCTACCTAAAACAAAGCTAAAAATCAGCTTATGCCCCAGCATACACACACCCACACACCCTTAGATACAGCTGGGTCAATATATTTGGTTACTAAGCTCTGCCACTTTGAAGGTGTGTGACCTTGGGCAAGTTACCAACCTCTCTGCCCCCTCAGTTTCTCAGCCTGTAAAATGGGGATAACAACACCGCCTGCCTCACAGTGGCACCGTGAGGATGCAATGCATTAATACACATGCAGGGTTTATAGCTGGCACAGAGTCAGGGCTCAAAGACTTTAAGCTATCACAGATATATAAGTGAGAGGCCATTCTGCAGGCCAAATTATTTCCAGATGCTGAAATCCAGGGAGACCTTTGTCACTAAAAAAAGAAATTTAGAAGTGACTGAGTTTGATTTCCAGCTAACTAGGTTACATGCAACTAAAATGCGTCAAAAAGAGTGGTAAAGCCCTGAAAGCTGGAAAGAAATGAAGAGTGGAAACCAAGATGTCAAAATATCTTGCCTAAAAGACGGCCCTCATACCACACTCTGACACTCCAGCTAATCCAGAAGGGAGGAAACCACATGTCAGGGGAGAGCCCTGGAGGTTCTGGAGCTGGGGAGTGGCCCCAGCCCATAGCAGAGGACAAATGGGGCCCGGGCCCAGGGCCCAGGGCCAGGTGACATCACCGCCACAGCAGAGGAAGAGGCGTGGGGCATCTCTTCCACCACATGTATCACATCAGTTGTCCTGGGGGGATTCAGGGTAATGCCAGCTCCCAAGTCCTTACAAAACTCTAGATCTATAAAAGACACAGAATATAGAGTTTCAGGAGTCAAGATGGCAGACTCCCTAAATCCCTCTGGAAACCAAGACCTGAAATGATAATTGAACAGAGCCTTCTGGACACCTAGTGAACCCTGGGATGTGGCATAGGGCTGTTAATTCGGACTTTAAACCATTGAACGCAAAACCTCCTCTCTTTCACTGACCCCACTCTCACTGAGTGCCCCCTGCTAACTTTGTATTTTAGAAAGATACATTATTCAGAATCCTACTCAGTAAGGGAAGGCTCGAAACACAATCAAAGCTATAATAGTGAAAGAAACGATTTAGTGATATCATGAAAACTATGACATCATCATATTAAAAAGAGGGATGTACTACAGTTGTTATAGTCCTTCCAGATGGAGAAGAAGTTGACAAGACTGGTAGCAATCAAAATTGGGTTTATATATAGTTTATTAAGTGGGATCATTGGGGCAGCTGTAAAGCACAATAAAGAAGCAACACACCATATCAAGAAATGTAACACAGGAGTCTCAACAATCACAAAACCAACCCTGAAAAAGGTGAAAAATCAACTCATAAAGATCACAGAACAGATTAATAAGACCAACAGAGAAAACATCAACACAAAAGTAAACAAATCACAATGGCAGCACAAAACACATACCTATCAATAATTAAACTGAATGTAAATGGACTGAATGCTCCAGTAAAGAGACATCGAGTGACATCTTGGATCAAAAGACATGACCCATCTATATGTTGCCTACAAGAAACTCATCTTAGACTTAAAGATACAAACAAACTGAAAATCAAAGGATGGAAGAATATTTATCAAGCCAACAATGAACAAAGAAGAGCAGGTGTGGCAATTCTAATCTCAGATAAAATTGATTTTAATGTAAAATGCACCATCACGGACAAGGATGGGCACTGTTTATTACTGAAAGGTTCAATACACAAGCAGGACTTAACAATATTAAATATTTATGCACCTAATATCAGAGCACCTAAATACATCAAAGAGACACTGACTACACTCAAAAAGGGGATAGATCACTCCACAATAATAGGAGACTTCAACACTGCACTCTCAATAATGGACACATAATCTAGAAAAAATCTCAATAAAGACACAGAAGACCTCATTGCCACAATTAACCAACTAGACCTCATTGACATATACAGAACTTTCTATTCATCAGTGGACAACTACACCTTCCTCTCCAGTGCACATGGAACATTCTCCAGAATAGACCATGTGTTAGGAAATAAAGCAATTCTCAACAAAATCCATACCATTGAATTAATACAAAGCATCTTCTCAGATCATAAAGCCATAAAAGTCAAAATCAATAGCAGAAAAAACATAGATAGAAAGTGGAACTCACGGATACTGAACAACACCTTGCTCAAAAAACCTTGGGTTATAGAAGAAATCAAGGATGAAATAAAGAAATTTATAGATTCCGACTAGAATGAAAACACTTCCTACCAGAACCTATGGGATATAGCCAAAGAAGGGCTTAGAGGTCAGTTTATCTCCATAAATGCACACATCTGGAAGGAAGAAAGAAATTAAATCAAAGAACTGACCCTACAGCTTGAACAAGTAAAGAACAACAGAGGAAACCCTTAGGCACCAGAAGAAAACAGATCATAAAGATCAGGGCAGAACTAAATGAATTAGAGGACAGCACAATTGAAAAAACTGAAAAGATCAAAAGCTGTTTTTTTTTTAAAAGGTCAACCAAATTGATAAACCACTGGCTAAACTTACTAAAGAAAAACAGGAAAGGAAACAAATAACCCAAGTAAGCAATGAGAGGGGAGTTATCACAACAGATCCAACAGAAATAAAAAATATCACAGGTGAATACTATGAAAGACTGTATTCTTACAAATTTGAAAACCTAGAGGAAATGGACAAATTCCTTGATTCACATCACCTACCAAAATTATCACAAGGTGAAGCAGAACAACTTAACAAACCCATCACAAAGGAAGAGATTGAAAAAGTCATCCAAAAACTGCCAACCAAAAAAAGCCCGGGCCCAGATGCCTTCACTACAGAATTCTACCAAGCTTTTAGAGAAGAGTTCTCTCCAATCCTACTGAGACTATTTCACAGTATAGAAAGGGATGGAATACTCCCAAATTCATTCTATGAAGCCAGCATAATGCTGATACCAAAGCCAGGGAAAGACCCAACCAAAAAGGAGAACTACAGACCAATATCACTCATGAATCTAGATGCAAAAATCTTCAACAAAATTCTAGCCAATAGAACACAACAACATATCCAAAAAATAATCCATCATGACCAAGCTGGATTCATACTAGGGATGCAAGGCTGGTTCAACATCAGAAAAACAATTAATGTGATCAACCACATAAGTACCACAAAAGAATCACCTGATCTTGTCTATTGAGGCAGAAAAGGCATTTGATAAAGTTCAACACCCACCAGTGCTAAAAACTCTCAGCAAAATTCCTCAATGGAATAAGGGCCATTTATACAAAGCCAACTGCCTACGTCATCCTGAACAGAGAGAGACTGAAACAGTTTCCCTTGAGAACAGGAACTAGAAAAGGATGCCCACCCTCACGTCTCCTATTCAACACTGTACTAGAAGTTCTAGCCAGAGCAATCAGACAAGACCAAGAAATAAAGGGCATCTACATCAGCAAAGCCAAACCAAGTGCTGTCGAGTTGGATTGGCAAAGAAGAACTAAAAATCTCCCTATTTGCACATGATATGATTGTCTATGCAGAGAATCCCAAAGAATCCATAAGGAAACTACTCAAACTGATTGAAGAGTTTGGCAAAGTCTCAGGATCCAAGATAAACATAAGTAAATCAGTAGGATTCCTTTATACCAACAATGAGATAATTAAGGAAGAAATCACCAAGTCAATACCATTTACTATAGCCCCTAAAAACATAAAGTACCTAGGAATAAATCTAACCAGAGAAATTAACAGACCTTTACAAAGAGAACTACAAACCCTTACTACAAGAAACTGAGAGTTACATAAATGGAGAAACCTACCCTGCTCACAGATAGGAAAGACTTAACATTGTGAAAATGTCTATTTTACCCAAAGCAATCTACTTATAGAATGGAATCCCAGTACAAGTTCCAGTGACATTTTTTAATGAGATGGAGGAACAAATTATCAACTCGGATTGGAAAGGGAAGAAGCCCTGAATAAGTAAAGCATTACTAAAGAAGAAGAACATACTGGGAGGTCTCTCATTACCTAACCTTAGAACCTATTACACTGCCACAGTAGTCAAAACAGCCTGGTACTGGTACAAAAAGAGACAGATAGATCAGTGGAACAGAATCAAGACCCCAGAGATGACATCATCTGTCTGTAAACAGCTGGTATTCAACAAAGGCCCTAAGACATTAAACTGGGGTAAAAACAATCTCTTAAACAAATGATGCTGGCAAAATTGGATAACCATCTGCACTAACTTAAAACAAGAGCCATATCTTAAATCTTATACAAAAACCACCTCAAACTGCGTAAAAGATCTAAATATCAAATCTAAAACGATAAAGTTCGTCCAAGAAAAAGTAGGAACAACAATGGAAGGTTTAATACACAACATAGACAGACTTCAAAATCTGTCAAACAAATCACAAACAACAGAAGAGAAAATAGACAAATGGAAACACTAAGAATCAAAGACTTTTGCTCATCCAAAGACTGTATTAATAGAATTAAAAGGCCATCTACAGAATGGGAAAAAAACATTTGGTAACTCTACGTCAGACCAACACCTGATCTTCATAATCTATAAGGTACTACAAAATATCAATAAGAAAAAGATAAATCATCCAATTAAGTGATGGGCAAAGGACATGGACAGACACTTCCCTAAAGAGGAGATCCAGGCAGCCAAAAGACACATGTGGATACGTTCTCGATCATTACCTATTAAAGAAATTCAAATCAAAATGACAATAAGATACCACCACACCCCAACAAAGTTGGCCATGATCCAAAAAATGCAAAACACTAAATGCTGGTGAGGCTGTGGAGAGACTGGAACTCTCCTACACTGTTGGAGGGATTGCAAAATGGTGCAACCTCTTTGGAAAGCAATCTGGTGCTACCTTAAGATAATGGATATAGATACACCATTTGACCCAGTAATTCCACTGCTTGGAACATATCCTACAGAACCAAAGGCCATTCACACCAACTGATACATGCACAGAAATATTCATTGCAGCACAGTCCACAATATCAAAAAGATGGAATCAACCCAGGTGCCCAACAACAGAGGAATGGATAGGTCAACTATGGTATACATAACTCAATGGAACACTATGCAATGATAAAGAACAACGATGATAGCAGAAAACGTTTCTTAACCTGGTTTCAACTGGAGGACATTATGCTGAATGAAAGTAGTCAGCTACAAAAGGACAAATATTGTATGAGACACCTACGATAAGAACGTAAAAGCAGACTCATGCATAACAGAAAAGACTCTTTGATGGCTGCAAGGGTGGGGAAGGTGGGAAGGCGAGGGGGGAGGGTTTAGATTAGATAGCTGTTAGAAATTTGGTTGGGTGAAATTGGTGACAGCACACATTAGTAAGAAGATCAATATTAATGGGACTTCAATACAACTTATGTACTCCTTCCATCTTAACCCAATATTGCAAGGACAGAGTAGCTGCGGCGGGGAGCCGGGGACCATGCTCTAATGGGAAATTGAGGCCAAGTGGCACAACTAGTGTTTTGCTATTGAGGACTTTCCACACTCTACATTGGTCAGTGGCATCTGGGTCTTAAAAGCTGCCAAGCTGCCATCTGAGGGGACAGCAAATGGTCCCAACTTAGCAGGAACAGATGATCACCAAGGTCCACAGCGACATGGGGGAAAGAGAATCCAGAAGACAGAGAGACCCACATGAGTGGATGTCTACATCGACTTGTGACCTGAAGAACCAGATGGTACCTGGCCACCACCAGTGATAGCCACGAGGGAGGCTCACGAAGTTGAGTCTCACTGGCAACACAAGTATAAATGGGGGGGGGCACCCTGAGATCTCCACCAAAAGACCACAATTGATGATCCAAGGACTTCAGGGTTCCCCTGGGAGCATGGACCCTGGCCCTGATACTACCCCTGTCCATAAATCATAATGAAGGTCAACTTTTCAGACAGCAATGGATTGGACTTGGTGATGCAGAATGACCATATTGTGTGGGCACTTTATGGTTCTAGGCATCTATAGGAGGTCGTCCTGTCGACTTCATACTGGAGGAAGGGAAGTAGGTGGAGAGGAGAAGACAGGAAATTGTTGGGAAGATAAGATATGTTTGGAACAGAGAAGAAATGTGTGCTGTCACCATGCAGGGAGAGCAGTGAAAGCTGCATATAGGTCAGCATGCAAATTTATATGGGAAACTACATTTTCATTCAATCATAATTAAAAAAAAAGACACAGAATATAAAGAACATTTTCCACAGCCTTTTCAAAACCCTGGCGGCAGGGCCTCTTTGGTAAGTCAGTCATCAATTATCCCCCTAAAGACACAGAGTCAGCATGTGGGGTGTGTACTTTGGGGTTTTATACATTTATAGAGGGTTGTCCTATTGGTTTCTTTCTAGAGGGGAGAAGAGGGGTGGAGAGAAGGGGACAGGTGCTCGTTGGGAGGATACTAGTAGTAAAGAGTGAAGAGGAGGAGTGGCCTTTTACAGAGTGGAGAGAGCAGATGGAGTTGTAGAGAGGCAGGCATGCAAAATTGACTTGGATTGTATACTTTGACTCAATCACACAAAAAAAACTCCCTATTACCAGCACCTTGAGCTTCTTCTCTACTGGACTTTCGCCCCAGCCTGTCAGTATGCGCTCCTCCATCTCCATCTCCCCTCAGCTTACCCAATGTCCTTCCCATCAGGGTATAGTTCCTGAACAAGTGGTTTCTAGCTATGCTTAGCTACTTTCTATTCACGTCTCAGTCCCACCACACAGTGACAATGCCTAAGCTCACCGGTGATCTCCATGTTGTCAAGCTCCATACAGTGGTCCTGACCCTCTGCCATATTTAACAGGGCAGGATACTCTCCACTGCCTGAAAACGTTTTGTTTCCATACCCACATGAGGCCACCTTCTGCAGGGTCTCCTGCATATTTCTCTGACTCCTCCCTCGCCTGCTCTTCCTCCATCAGCCCATTTGTTCACCAGGATCCACTGTTCAGCCTCAACTTGATCAGCTTCCTGGGCAGGCTCATCCTGGCTTCAAACCCCGACCTACTTACTGACAGCTTCCGAAGTCACAGCTCAGCGTAACTGCTCCCCCGAGCGTCCGACTTAGGAACCTCACCAGCTCCTGGACACGTCTGTCATCCTGCCCCGAACACATCCGTCACCCTGCCCTGGACACATCCGTCATTCTCAGCTGAACATGCCTGTCATCCTCCCCTGGACACGTCTGTCATCCCTCCCCTGGACACGTCCGTCATTCTCAGCTGAACACGCCTGTCACCCTCCCCTGGACACGTCCGTCATCCTACGGCAACCTTGACGGCGACAGCTCAAGGACAACAGCACTTGCTCTCTCCCTAGGCTCTGCTTACAACACACACGTTTTACAGCTCTCACTCTGTTAGTCAGCTAGTACTGCTGTAACAGAAATATCACAGAGTGGACGGCTTCAACAAAGGAAAGTTTATTCTTACACAGTCATTCATAGCATAGCACCAGTTTTCATTCAGGAACAGTTTTTATTCATACCACACACCAGGCAGATTATCAGAACACATTACATTAGACATCATGGCTTCAAAAACATTATTCCATACTCTGAGACTTCTCATAACCATTCTCATCAAACTCTTGGTATTGGCCACACTCTCCAGATTCTTAGTGCAGGCACCGGGGCTTCATCTTGGCCTTCCAGGCCCACTTGGACAGAACTCTGCCCCCTTGGCTTTAGGTGCACCGTAAGCCCAACAGAGTGGCGATTCCACTCCCACAAACACAGAAAGCCCTGGCTCCACCCTTTCATGGCCATACCTTCTGAGACTGAGGCAGCTCAGCTTCTCACCAACCTGGGGCTGCAACCCCACATCTTTATCAACTTGTCTCAGCTTCTACTTCCAATGGCCTCACGGCCTGGGCCTCAAGCCCACTTTTGCCCTACAGGGACAAGTGTTTCAACACTCTGTAGCTCCACCGATTCAAGTGCCTGGAGGCATCCCACTCCATCAGGTAGCCTCCTGCACACAGTCACTCAGCCCTCTTGTTCTGTGGGTCAACAAGCCTAGCTTCACCTATTCATGTGCCCCGAGGCATCCCACTCCACCAGGAAGCCACCTGCACACAGGCACTCAGCAGTTTCGTTCCATGGGTAGGCTCCTGTTTCTGCTGCTGCCAGTTCACTGCTGCTGTTACTTTCCTCCCCATCTGCTGCCCTCAGGTGCCAGCAGTTCTTTTGGCTCCCTTCTTTCATCCAGTCACAGTCTCAAAAAATACTTCCACATTTTAGGTATCAGTTAGAGCAGTACCCTACTCCTGGTACCAAACTCCATCTTAGTCACCTGGTACTGCTCTAACAGAAGATACCAGGAGTGTAGGTTTTCATGAAGAGAAGCTTTTCTTGTCACAGTCCAGTAAGCCGCAAATCCATTAACAAGTTACAAGTCCATTCAATACAAGAGATCATCACGCTCTGGTAGGATAAATCCAACTCCAGTGAGAGCATCTCGGCACAGGGACCTCACACCACCAAAAGAGAAGCACCCAGAGCAGAGCACGTCCTTTGGACCTCAGGTTCCTGTGCCGAGATGCTCTCACTGGAGTTGGACTCAGCCTACCGGACTGTGGTGATTTCTTATTCTGAATGGACTGTGCACACCCCGACCACAGACCCTTGGCTCCATCTTTACACTATTTGCCAATGTCACTCCCCTTGAGGACAGTGATCACATGGCCTCAGCCATCAGCACACTTGATGGGTGTTTGTGGCTGAGTGAACTAAGTAGAAGAAAGCTAACAGCTAGTGAGGTCCCACTACTTAGGGGATGCTTGTCTCTACATTTCTTGTTCTGTCCTCGCAGACCCTGTCCAGGTGGAGCTGAGCTGCAGAGGTGGGGCTGGCTGTCCAGTCCGCCGTCACTGCCTTGTACAGGGCTCTACTGCATCCTGCGGGGGGTGCACACAGAGCGCAGCAGGTCAGAGCCTGACTGTGAAGGGGTCACAGGGAGGGACCCACTGGGTCGGCATGGCCAGTGAGCAGTGGTTTTCATCTTTGACGCTCATCACCGATTAACTGGGTCTGAACCTCAGGCCGTATCACCGACTGAACTGTGTTCCCCAAAAGTGTCTGTATCAATTTGGTGGGGCCCGTGAGTCCCAGTAGGGTGTGACTGGCCACTATCTGGTAACATTTTCCTACGTGTTGTCATTCTACCACTATCACTTAAAAAGACAGATCAGAGGTAGGACTACTAAGGAGTTCTACACGGTTAGACAGCGTCTTTGAGATATAAACAAGAGAAGTGAGAAGAGCAACATGTGGACCTCGTAGCACTAAGAAAGCCATGATGGGAGATGAGTGCACCCTGTGGACCTGAGGTTCCTGTGCTGAGATGCTGCCAGACCAAATGAAGATGAACGCAACATGAGGACCCTCCTCCAGAGCCCACAGAGAGAAAAACATCTTCCCCTGGAGCCCAAACCCTGAATTCAGACTTGTAGCCTGCTGGAGTCGGAGGGAATCAACTCTTTGCTAAAGTGTCCATTTGTGGTATTCCAGTCAGAGCAGCACTGGATGACCAAGTCAGGTAGTTTGTCTTCTTGAATAGAAGGAAAACAATCCAACAAGGCTAAGGTAAGAAGTCTTAAAATAGTTTCTATGTCACTTATCACTAAAAGAACTTTAAAAACCTTTCACCACTATGTGTGAAAATGACCACCACTATTCAAGGAAAACATTTGCTAGCGAAGTCTTCTTTGAGCAGTGACAAGGACTCATGCTTTTCTAAATTTCAATCATTTTTATCACCCTAGACTTACACCTCACAGAAGAGATGCCCCTGAAGGACAGGCTAAATGTTTGAACTTATAAAACTGGCACACTTTACCTTTGGCAAGTCACTGAAATTAACCCTTAAATTAGTGACAACAGAAAAACCAAAAAACCAACTCACAGCGGCCCAAGGGATCCAGCAGCACTACCCCCAGGGTCTCTGAGGAGTGGCTGGTAGATCTAAGCTGCTGAACTCTTGGCTAGCAGCTGAGCTCTTAACCACTGTACCACCAGGTGGCAAGAAAGTCTACTAAAACAACAAACAAACAAACAAAAAACCCACTGCCTCTGAGTCAATTCCAACTCACAGCAACCCTACAGGACAGAGCAGAACTGCCCTGCAGTTTCCAAGGAGCACCTGGTGGACTCGAACTGCTGACCTTTTGGGCAGCCAAGGTATTTAAACACTGTACCACCAGGGTTTCCCAAGAAAACCTACTAGGAAACAAAACCCAACAATGTGACCTCAAGATGGAAGTCCCATCTTTTGCTCAGTCTTTCACCTGAGGTAACTGTCAGTGTTAAAAAACATTCCGCCGACATCCTTGTCTTGCTTTAGCCTTTTCAGAGTAAATTTCTGGATGCTTACATTAAAGAGAAAAATCACAAGATCCTAGTCAGATGTGAAGATTTTAATGTCATATATGCACACTGAATAACAGCAAAATTCTGTGTCTGGGGTCAACTATTTGTATTAAAACTAGGAAAAGACCTAAAATAAAAACTCTATTTTAAAAATTAGAGGCAAGTGTATAAAGGATTGGGGGTGGGAGCCATAAAAGAGTGCCTTTTTGTGAGCGGCTCAGGAAGCAATCCACATCAGAATGATGATGAGTCTGTCAAGTCTGAAAGCAATGTTGTTTATCATCTGGGGCTCACCCTGTTGACTTGGGACAGATATATGATGTCAGGACTATAAAAATGTAATTTGGAGACAGAAAAAGATGACTTAAGTGGTCTCTGAATTAATATTTTTCTTAGAGGCTTACAAAATGAAAAACTAATCATAAACATTTACAAACAAATGCATGACACAAAAGGAACATACCAGAAACGCTATAGAACACAGGTGCTTTGGGGATACTGTTGGAGAAACCCTTCTGAAGTTTGAGAAACCTTTCTTAAATTCTGCTCAAATCTCATATTCTGTATTTAATTTCAAATGGCGCAGATGAACCCTGAAAAATTATACATATTAGACAGTACTTAAAACAAATGTTTATATGATAAATATAAACTTAAAAGTCTGTGTCTCATCATGTCAACTCTTAGGGTCTGAATCAGAGAAGGTGAGCCCCCAAGGAAGACAGCAGTGGCTCCCTCTCACAAGGACCCCCATTAGCTGTCTGTGTAGCAGCCTGGACAGGTGCTGTCAGGACAGCTGGGGGCTGCGCACATGAAGTAGAACCTCACATGCTGATAAGAGCACCAGGCTTCTTGCAAATGCACCTCCAGGCACCCGGGGGAAGCCGTGGGAATGGACCTGCATGTGGCCATTGGAAGGTAATGTGAGAGCAGAGGCATGAATTTCATGCCGCCTGGACTGGGAAAAGGAAACACACATGGGATTCTGCTGCCTTTAATCAGGGATAACATCTTGGCTGAGTAGTGCCAGGAAAAGGGGACAGCTGATGACAAAATGCTCGGGAGCTAACCAGCAGGCATAGAAACAACACTGCACACTGCCAAGCTCACAGAGAACATACATTACATAACTACCACCACAGGGACAAATGACGCAGCAAAAATGACCAAGGACACTAGCACCACTGGTGAGAAAGTGTTCAAGGAACAGGACATGCACACAGTCTCCAAGTATTACCCAGTATTACTAGGGGAAAGGTATCTTTCTAGTAGAGAAATCTGATAACCCCATCCTACCCAGCTAATCAGACTTAACCCCACTAGTGGTGGGACAGATGCCCATTGTGTGTCCTGTGACATAATGCACTGAGGAGAAGACAATGTCACCTCTGGAGGATTCCTCTGAAAATGCTCAGTGTGAACCTAGTTATTAGACAAATTCAAACCTAGGGATAGTCTAAAAAGAACTGGTTTAGATGCTTCAAATATTTCAATGTCATAAAGGCTTAAAAAAGGAAGATTAAAAGAGACAAAAGCATAGCCAATAAGGAGGTGAAGCCTGCTACCCCAGAGGTTCCACTGAGCCCAGTCACTAGAGTACATACAGGTGTCAGGTGATCAACTTCCTTTCCAGAGTGAGCCTTAGATCCCATTAAGGTAACACTAGAGAAACAAAACAAACTCCATATGCCCCAAAAGCAACAAATTTTGATCAGAACATTAGAAAGAAATCACCCACAGCTTCAAACGGCCCACAAAAGAAAGATCCAAAGAACTTCCCAGATGAAGAAGACTTGCTGAAACTATTGGTGGGCGAGTACAAAAGAATTATATATACAGCCCTCCTGGACCTTATACAAAATGCAGCAGGGCAAAATGAAAAATCAAGCAAGCTGTTTGATCTCATAGAACACCAGTATTCTGAAATCCACCAGATCAAGAACAAAATCAAAGAGATAGAGAATTCAGTTCAAAGCCAAGAAAACAGAATTGAACACATGGAAAATAGACTTTCTGATTTGGAAGACACAGAGCTACTGACTCCAGTATCTATGAGGAGAAATCAGAAAAAAGAAACAAGAAAAATGAAAAAGCATTAAGAAGCATGTGGGACTCTATAAAGAGGAACAATCTATGATTAATTGGAGTTCCTGAACAGGGTGGGACATCTGAGAACACAGAGAGTATTGTGGCTGAGCTGCTGATAGAAAACTTCCCTGAAATTATGAAAGAAGAGAATACAGATATCC
This sequence comes from Heterohyrax brucei, assembly GCA_028571685.1. Taxonomy (NCBI): domain Eukaryota; kingdom Metazoa; phylum Chordata; class Mammalia; order Hyracoidea; family Procaviidae; genus Heterohyrax; species Heterohyrax brucei. The sequence continues at coordinate 464,467 of CM053163.1, forward strand.
AAGACACATATCAAACACTACTCAATATAGATCCCAAAAGAAAGGCTCCAAGACATAATTATAATCAAGCTTAACAAAATGAAACACAAGCAAAAACTCAAAGGTAGCAAGACCCAAAGCAAAGCTAACATTCAGAGGGAAGCCCTGTAGGCTTTCATCTGACTTTTCAGCAGAAACAATGCTGGCAAGGAGACAATGGGATGACACATTCAAAGCCTTGAAGTAGAAGAACTTCTAACCAAGAATGATATATTCTGCAAAATTATCTTTCAAATATGAAAATGAGATCAAGACATCTGCAGATAACAGAAACTCAGAGAGTTTGTAAAAACCAAATCAAAGCTACAAGAAATACTGAAAGAATCTCTTGGCTTAGAAGAACAAAATCATTAATTTTATATTTTAGGAGGAAACACAGGACACACCATCCAGAAACCTACACAGTTAGGGAAGGCTCCAAACTCAATCAAAGCTTTAATATTAAAAGAACTGATCCAATAATCATATCATGAAAACCACAATGTCATCATATTAAGAAGAGGGATGCACTACAGTCATTATAGTCCTTCCAGATGGAGAGGAAGTTAATAAGACTTGTAGCAGTTAAAATTGGGTTTAAATACAGACTTTTAAGGGGGATCACGGGGCAGCCACAAAGCATAATAAAGATGCAACATATCAAATCAAGAAGTGTAATACACGAGTCTCAACAACCACAAAACCAACACTGAAAAAGGTGAAAAATCAACTCATAAAGAAGAATGTTCCAGAACAGAATAATAAGAACAACAGAGAAAACATCAACACAAAAATAAACATAGCACAATGGCAGCACTAAACAAAGGACATTGTTGAGTGAAAGTAGTCAGCAACAAAAGGACAAATATTGTATGAGACCCCTACAATAAGAAACAGACTCATGCATAGAAGAAAAGACTCTCTGATGGCTGCAAGGGTGGGGAGGGAGGGAGGGAGAGGGTGGGGTTTGGATTAGATAGCTGACAGAAATTTGGTTGGGTGAACTCTGTGACAGCACACATTAGAAGGAAGATCAATTTTTAATGGACTTCAACATAACATGATTACTTCTCCCATCTTAACTCACTATTGCAAGGATGGAGTAGCCAGGGTGGGGGGCTGGGGACGATACACTCAGGGGAAATTGAGGCCAATTAGCACAACTAGCGTTTTGTTAAGAGAATCTTCTGCACCTCAAATTGGTGACGCATCTGGGGTCTTAAAAGCTGCTAAGCTTTCATCTGAGGTACACCAAATGGTCCCAACTCAGCAGAAATGGATGACCTCCAAGGACCAAAACGACATGGGGCAAAGAGAACCTGGAAGACAGAGACCCACATGAGCAGGTGACTATACTGACATGTGACTGGAAGAATCAGATGGTGCCCAGCCACCACCAGTGATAGCCATGATGGGGCTCACGAAGTTGAGTCTTAAAGGCAACATGAAAATAAAAAGGGGTGCACCCTGAGATTTCCACTGAAAGATAACAATTGATGGTCCAAGGGCCTCAGGGTTCCCCTGGGAGCTTGGTCCCTGGCCCTGATGCTGCCCTTGTCCATAAATCATAGCAGAGATCAACTCTTTGGGCAGGAGTGGATTGGACTTGGTGACAGAGTGACGACATCATACGTGCACTTTATGGTCCTATGCATCTATAGCATGTCATTCAGCTGACCTCTTACTGGATGTGGGGGAGAGGGTGGGAGGAGGGGGTAGGAGATTGTTAGGAGGATAGGACACGTACAGAAGGGAGAAGAGGAGCGTGCTGTCACCGGGTGGGGAGAACAGTGGGAGCAGCTCATTGGCAGGTATGAAAATTTATATGGGATTGTATAGTCTCAATCAATCATAATAAAAATATATATTTAAAAAAAGCGACAAAAAAAGCAAAGCAACCAAAAAGAGAAATGACAGGACAGCTCAATACAATGCACCCTCCTGAATCAGCTCTTGATATAAAGCACGTTACTGGGGACACGCGGGGGAATCTGAACTTGGCCGGCTCACTAGGTACCGGCGCTGCATTAGCACATCATCTCCCAAGTGCGTTGACTGTACTGTGTTTATATGTGAGAGTGTGTTTGTTCTTAGAGGTTCCATCCTGGAGGGTTTAGGGAAGAATCTCCACGATGGCTGAAACCAACTCTCAAATGGATCAACCAAGTATGTGTGTGTCTCTGTGTGTGTCTCCGTGTGCATGTCTGTGTGTGTGCAGAAAGCCGATCAGGCAAAATGCTGAAGATCAGTGAACACATCTGAGGAGCTGGGTCTGCGGGTGCTCCCCATGGGGCTCCTCTGAGTCCCCTCAACAAACAGCTGGCAGGAAGAAGACGGTGAGCGGCCGCGGCTCCAATTTCCTTCTCCCCAGATCCGACTTGGACTCAGATGCCTGAGCCACCAGAACAGACAGTGTTCCACCACAAGTAGAATGAACTCTAATTGCCAGAAATAAATCAGCAGAAATAACCGCCATGATCAAGTTAAAAAAGAGCAGTGTAAGAAGTCTCCTTGAGCATGTGTCCCGTCTCGAGTCCTTTACCACCCAGGGTTGTCTCCTAACTCACCAGTCCAAAGCAGTACCTGCTCCCAGTGCCCTACGGGCAGGGCCAGGGCCCACCCACGGTGCCCTGCGGCAGGGCCAGTGCTGGCTCATGGTGCCCAGTGCCCACTCATGGTGCCCAGTGCCTGCTCACGGTGCCCTGTGGCAGGACCAGTGCCAGCTCATGGTGCCCTGTGGCAGGGCCAGTTTTGGCTCACGGTGCCCAGTGCCTGCTCACGGTGCTCTGTGGCACTGCAGTTAGGAGCTCGGCTGATCCCGAAAGCTGGTGGTTCAAACCCCCTAGCTTGTCCGTGGGCAGAGGACGTGGTGGGCTGCCCCCACAACCCTGTGGGCAGCCGTGCTCTGTGCTATGAGGCTGCTCAGTCACAGCGGACTCGATGGCAATGGATCCGTGAGCTCACAGCTCCTCATCTGAGACCCTCACATAACCAGAGACTAAGACACCACGGCTCTTGCTTAACTGGTTGGAGAAAAAGCCACTGAGGATCTGGTACAAGGATTTGTGTTTCTTAGGAAAGAGAAGCAGAATGATGCAGTTACCAGACTTTATGGATTTCACAGTTCAGTAACAGAAGAAGTAAGAACAGTTGGGGGCACATAAGACTTCCCACTAAATACTGTTTAAAATATTATAAACATCATTAAGAAATACATTTTAACAAACAACAAGTGGGAAAGTAATCATCTTTGTATACAGAAACACATGGATGACCTAAAAATCCTGAGTCCCTCAAATACTTGGTTTTGTACCTTCTCTGTACATACAGATGGCACTGGCTTCACAGGCAAAAACCAAAGTTCCGGTCCCACGCAGACTAAAAACGACTTTAAATGAAATCATATTCAGCAACATATGCTAAGATACACTTACGCTGGCCCTAAACACCAACAAACAGAACCTTTATTTAGAGTTAAGAAGCAAAGATGGCACTTTGAGGACTAAGGTGTGTCTGATCCAAGCCACAGTGTTTCCAGTGGCCCCAAAGGCACATGAAAGCTAACCGATGAATAAGGAAGACTGAAGAACTGATGCTTTTGAGTAACAGGGTTGGTGAAGACTACTGGCTATACCACGGGCTTCTGAAAGAAGGAACAAATCTGTCTCAGAAGAAAACAGCCAGAAGGCTCTTTAGAAGCAGGGATGGTAAACCTTCATCTTCCACACTTGGGACACGTTATCAGGAGGGATGAGGCCCTGGAGAAGGACATCACACTTGGTAACACTGAGGGTCAAAGAAGAGGAAGCCCGTCAGAGGGGCCGGCGGAGCAGCAGCAACGACGGACCTCAAAGCCTCCCGCGCCGGCCTCTGCCGTGGTGCACACGCTCGCCACAAGTCAGAGCAGACTCAACGGCACCCAGCAACAGTAGACATCAGTGTGCCCACTCTGTCACGAAACACAACAGTGCTAACACACACACACACACGGTGGAACGGAAGACTGATAAATTCTGACACCAAATCCCCACAGGGTAAGTGCAGGTACTTCATAAAAGATCCATGACACCTGAGGACAGTCTAAACACCCGGGAATTGCTATCTGACAAAGAGAGAGGTCTGAATTCTCAGCTTGGTATCCTATTATTGCTACTTTTGTTCATCGGTTGGTACCATCAAACTGGGACCAGTAAGCACACACGTGACTCTTAAATAGTACTCTCAAATGAGACAGAGTCGTTGCTAAGAGAAGTATAAGAAGATTGATTTTAAGGAACAGTGAATTGGGGCTCCTCTGCTATCTCACTTTTCTCTTCTGAGCCATGCTGAAGGCATCTGAAGGAGAAAGAAGGACACCCGAAATCAGGGGAAGCTCAGCTCAGGGGACAGCACACACGGCACCTAAAAACAGCCCTGCTGCCACAGCACGTTACGTAAGTGCTGCTTCTCACCCGAGCAGCCGGGCACAGCTGACGCCAGCCTCGCTGCCACGGGCTTGCGTTGCTAGCCTCCTGCTGCAAGCAATGACCCAGGCGACCCGGTGGACCTGCTCACCCCGGAGCCTCAGAGCCTCTGCAGAAAGCCTCTCACGGGCTCGCAGCTGGCCTCGGGGCAGCCAGACCCAGCTGCAGCCTGCAGCCTCAGCTGACATGACGTGCGGGTCTTCCCAACGGCCCCCTGCATGGGAGCTGGGCAGATGGACCCAGCTGAAGCCTGCACTCTGGGTCTGCAGCCTCGGCTGGCGGGTGGTGTCAACACGCTGGCTCCCTTCCCTTCTCTCTGCCTAGCTCCCCAGCACTGGGGCAATACTGTCCTCCCTGAAAACCTGAGCACGACGTCCTGGTGAGGTCATTTCTCACCCACTGTGCACAGTGAGACAAGGTCCACATGCCATTTCCTGTTACCTGCAGACCCCACCTGTCCCCACCGCCAGGCCCTGTCGCCTTTGCACAGAGCGCCCCCGAGAAACCTCCACTTTCATGGACTTCTCGGAACCCTGGCCGGGCGCTGCACCCGCAGCCATCTTCCCCTTCTTTGTGATGTGAAACCACCCAAGGCCACCACTAGGGTGCCTGACTGCACCCCAAGTCCCCATGGCTCCTTGACCATTCCCTTTTTCCCCCGGCATGGTCTTCATTAACAGCTCCATCAACTGGAGATGACAAATCCAGCCAGAAGCCAGCACCTGGGTCCCCCCGCAACTGAAATCAGTGCTTCCTCCTGGCCGACCACGCTCCCGCCTCCATCAAGTGTGCAAACGTGGATTAAGCACCTGCTGGGCCCTCTCCTGGTGGCACAGTGGTTAAGTGCTCTGTCTGCTACGCAAAAGGCCAGCAGTTCAAATCCACCAGGCGCTCCTTAGAAACACTATGGGGCAGTTCTACTGTGATCTATGGGTTCACTATTATTTGGAATGGACTGTATGGCAGCAGGACTGTTTTGGTGTAGACTCTCTCCTGCAGCCCTGGTAGTACAGTGGTCAGCGATGTGGCTGCTGACTCCAAGGCTGGCAGTTTGAACCCACCAGCTGCTCCCCGGAAGCCCCATGGGGCAGCTCTCCTCTGCCTGACAGGGTCACTGTGAGTCAGGATCAACTGGACAGCAATGGGTAAGAACCAAATACGGAAATTGAAACTCAAACATTAGAGTTTCAATTACGAATTTTACAAAAGCAAGTTTTAAAGATGAGCTGGCCCCCTGCCTTAACTTGTCTGGTCATAAACTAGACAACGACCAAAACCCCATCACACACGAGACGCTTTATACTTGGTTAGCTCCAAAGCCCAACCCTCACCATCTGGGGACCTCCCACACACCATACTGCTGTCTTGTAGGGGATCTTATAGGACTGCTGGGGTTTTCAAAAATAATTTCTCTATATCTTAAGAACAATTACGTATTCATCTCACCCAGCAGCAGCAATGACCTCAAGAGACATTTACTGTGAAAGTGTCATACATCGGGCACTGGCCGGGATCCTGGCAACAGAGAAGAAGGGGACGTGGTCTTGTCTTTGAGGGACTGACAGCGTGTAGACAAGGAAGGACTGTGTCCTACAGCGTGTGACCTAGTGACACGAAGCGAAGGGGTGGGCTCAGAACGGGGCGGCTGGGTCTGGCCAGATTGCCGGGGAGGCTCCCCTGGAGAGAGGACCTTGGAGTAGGGTTGCCAGTTTGCCAGTGGCTCCTGGGGGACGGAGACGCCAGGTGGAGGAGAGATGTACAGATGGCAGGACAGCACTTGAGGCAGCCACAGGAAGCTGTGAGTGCCCGGGTCCCATGGAGGTTAATGACAGGTACATGCTCCTCCTCAGGTCCCTGAATGTCACAGCAAGGAGGGTGACTCCTATCTATGCCCCACGAGAAAGTGCTCCAACAAGTTATTCAAATAAAGAGGAGATAAGTGTCAGAGAACTCGGACATTTCATATATGGCACCATGTTGGATCCATTCACTCTCAATAGTCTACTCTGATTTTAAAAATGTTATTGTAATAGCATTAACATTTTTTTTTAGATGACACATCTGACTAGGCACTTTTTGGTATCCAACCCAGGACTTATTGATTCAAGAAATATTTGTTGTGTGTCTGACACAGCTTTTCTTTTTTTTTTAATTTCTAATTCTGCCTACCATGATATCATGTGCAAATTCATTAAAAAAACTGAGATAATTAAATGGACAGCTTTGTTCTTAACTGACAGTGCTTTATTGGAAGTACTTCCCAAACTTCTGAGATTTTCCGTGTCAGGAAATTCGATGATGTAGCATATCTGCTTCTTTGGAAAACACACTGAAGTGCTTTGATTTATTTCAGAAAAACTGTATAACTGAAAGCACATGCTAAGCTGCGACACAGAACTCCACTGAGGTGTCCGTCAAGTGAGGGGACCAAACTCCAAAAGACTTAGCAAAATAAGCTGGTGTGGGGAAGACCTGTTTACGAAAAAAAGGCGAGGACACAAGATCTTAGGGACAAATAGGCACCAGAACGATGTTACGTTGTAGGAGTCACAGCAGATACTGAGCATACCGTTACTGCTAATGATGAAATGGTGACGTCTGACGTCTGACAATGAGTTAACCCTCCCGCTGTCCCTTGAGCCTTAATGGAGCAGTCAGCTGGCTTCTGAAAGACCAAGGGATGCAAAGATGGTTCTGAACTGAGACCAAGAACAGGAGGTGAAGGGGATCTTACTTCACCTGGAGGTGAGTGTCTATGAAACCCTTTAGGGTATCTAGGCTATCACAGCTACCGAGGACCAACATGTCACAGTTGCTCTGGGTCCTCCTGCTTGTGACAGTCAAACTTCTTTTTGGTCTTCTGGCTGCTGTGGGGTTCCAGCTGACAAGGAGGGAGAACAGAAGTGGGGAGCTCAGACTCGTGGGATGTGCTGCCAGCACCCCCAGGCTAAGGGGGGAGGTGGGAGCTACTTACTAAAATAAGACTGGGGTTCTCTGCTGACATAATCTCTCTCTTCCTAAATTTTCAGGCAAAAAATAAAATAGAACAGAACAAAACCAATAGCCAACCGCCTAATTTCTGCCATGGTGGGCAATGTGCAGAATAGGCAAACTAATTTCACTGGTATAAAGATAAATGCTTTGGAAATGAGGGTTGACAAATTCAGGAATGTATTACTAAGTGAGCCTATGGTATCTTCTTCAGTCTTCTGAAAGAAGAATGAGAAGCTCTACTTGGAAAGGAAAAAGTCACTTAGAAAGAAAGCAGTACAATAGAATCTGAAGTCTTCAGAAATACATTTATAGTACTCCTCCTTCAGAATCTGTGCTGCACCTAAGGGTGAATCAATGTTACGTCTTGGGCATTTCACATATTCAATATTCAGACATAAAACTGGCAGTCCTGGAAAAGGGAAATGATGAGTTTTCAGAGGCCACTTAATGGTCATCCCTGTTCAGAAAACAAACAAACAGATCTGCAATAGTTCCTCGAGAAGCCCCGGGAGATTTCAGCCCCCAACTGTCCCCTTTGCGTCTGCCTTCCCTGCGCCCCGAGCTGACGTGGCAGAGGCCCAACAGAACACAAGCTGCCGCAGAACTGAAGAGAGGAAACCGCACAGGAGGGCTGCAGCTACCCAGCCTGGGGGACGAGTTGCTGGGACCTTCCCGGAGTCCCCCGGGGGCACGGGCCACTTACTGCAATTCGCAGGACGGACGCCTTCACTGAAGTCCATTTGTCTTGCCTTCGGTCTATGACAAGGATAAATCCAATTCCAGCATCTTGTAAACTAAAACGAGGAGGAAAGAACTGCAATTAATGCACTCTGGCAGGAAGACCAGTGCTTCATCTACTAAGAAAACCCTTCAAAGAAAGGACTCCTCTCATAATCCCGAGGCCACTTCTGCGCCGCGAGGTACAGCCCACACCGGGACGCACAGGAACCCCCGGTGGGCCTTCCATTGGGTGCTCTGAAGCCTCGTTCAGGCAAGGTTTGCAACTGGTTCTTGTCTACAGACAGATTTTGCGTGTGCCCAGCCTAACACCAACCATCTCACAATTCAGAGATTCTGGCAAAACCCATCCTTCCCGGTGCTCAGTAAATTTATACTCCACGTTTGGCACCAAGCCCTTTTCCTTCTGTGCTGACCAGCTGGTTAAACCCTGAGACGAGTCTTAGCCTCCATACACGGCAGTCCCAGCACGTCAGGTCCCCGTGTTTGTCCACGTTAGCACACGGCTCTCGCTGGCATCACTACAGCAATTTTGGGAAAAAATCCCCCCGGCTTCTGAAGGCTCACAAGCATCTGTTGGGAACGGGATGTGAGACAGAGCTCTTTGCAGCCACATCTGTGATAAAGATAGCCCTCGGCCGGTTGTGTAACGACGGCCCCCAGTCCTCAGCCCCACTCAGTTCCACGGCAGGAACCTGAGTCACCGTGCAGAACCAAAGAGGTCTGCTTCTGCTGGGTAATTTCCCATCCAAGCCAATCGTGGAGCGCCAGCAGCTGCCTGCCAGCCAATCCGCAGCAGAAATCACCCAGGAAGGCCATCTCCAATGCACTGACTTGAATCGCTAATTTCTAAGTCTCTGAATATATTTAAACCAGCCACTTCTGGGCTTAAACAAAAATCAGAATTATACAGAACGCGCACGAACTATGCTGTCTGTGGAAGAGCTCCGGGTGCGCTGTCAGCACCATGTAATAAAGCCAGAGCTGTCATCTCTGTGACTGTCTGCATGACAATGGGGACAGTTACTCATACGAGGTACATCTGTGTGGGTATGCTGCTGATTCTGTCCCCGGGGTACACTCGCAGACAAACGACTCCACCTGCTTACAGTAATCTGATTCAGTAACAGCAAATGACTTCTGCAGAAGTGCCCAACACCAGCTTACATTCTAAGCAGCCTCTCTGCTGTTGGTGTTCAAGTGTATGTGTGTGTGCACTGTGAGAACTCTATGATCCCATCTCACAGCTGCGAGGGATGCCACAGACACACCGTCTTCTGATCTAGCTTATGGGGTTAAGATGTTTTGCCCTAAATAATGCTTTTATATTTCCTTATTCTTGATTCCAAGACATTTTTAAAGGTTGCGAATGTGCAGGTAAGTATGTTGTTGTTGTGTGCCACTGAGTCAATTCCAACTCATGGTGACCCTATAAGACAGAGTAGCCCTGTTCCAGAGTTTCCAAGGAGTAGCTGGTAGATTTGAACTGCCAGCCTTTTGGTTAGCAGACAAACTCTTCACCACCACCACGCCACCCATCCCCCGCGGTGACACCATCACCCCTACTTCCCATTCAGAGAAACAAATCCCCTTACACACTCCCCCAGCACCGCCACGTGTCTCCTTGGAAGCACTGGGCACGTGCGTTTTTCTGCAAATTAACTCCTGAATGTCTGTCTCGTCACTTGAGCTGAAGTGTCAAGAACACAGCGGTCACATCTGTCTTGCTTCAGCTGTCTCCTTTGTAGGCCAATCAGCCTGATGACCAGATTCAGGCTACGTTTATCAGTTAACGAGTTGAGACAGAACTCGAAATCTCGCTCACTGGCTCTGTCCTGGGATGGCTTCAGGACAGAATGCCTCCAGGTCATCCAGATACGTGTCCTCTGCTACGTGACTCCAGGCAGGCTTTTGCTCAAACTGCTTTAGCTCCTCAGCGAGGCGGGCAAATCCAGTCCTGCCATCACCGTCTTCACCACGTGACCCAGTGCTCAGGCTGAGGCTGAGCCCTGGACAGGGAGAAGGCAGTCCTTCCAGCTGGACCTGCCGAACTCCGTCCAGAGTCCCACCTCATTTAACCCCACTTCGAGAGGTACAGAGCGACAGATTATTTCTCCATGATGCTGGCTCTGGGTCTAGTTCTCTCACTCTGTTTGCTATCCCAGAAGCCGTGGAGCACAGGGAAGAAATCTGACTAATGTGAGGATTCCCTCTGCTTTTCCAGCCCCTTCCACCTCTGCAGGTCATCTGACTCGGTCGTCCTTTGTGATTCTAAACCTGGAACTGAATCACCACGTGATTCAGGCTTCCTACAGTAAAAGAGGCAGTTGTTATGTTTCAATGAGCACGTAACTCTCAGACCCAGAGAATTCAGGAAAGTACTTTCAAGTTCAAAGCCAGGGAGCTGAGAAAGGCCCCTAAAATGCTAATCTGATGGTCTCCTGAAAAAAAAAACCCTCCATTGCCAAGGAAACGTGTGCAACAGGGTGTGAAGAGGGTCCTCTGCAGAAGCAACACAGCTCAGCGGTCACACGCAGGGCTTCTAGGGCCACCTCCCCGCAGGGTCACCTGGGCTGAGTGACTCTGCATTTGTTTCAGTTTTTCTCCTGAAAAATGGGAATAATAGTGCTGACATCACACAATTGTGATGAGAGCCAGAAGAGCGGTGTATGCACATTCTTGGAAGGCGTCTGACCCACTAGGTGCCGTCTGTGTTCCTGTGGCTTCTGTGACAGTCAGGGAAGGCGTGTGTGTAAGCACCTGGAATGCGTCTGACTCACCCAGGGCCATCCTTGTTACTGTGGTCCTGATGTTGCACTGGAACCTCACTCAGTTTCCCCCTTTTTCCCCGAAATAGATTTGATTATGGTGGAAACTGTCAACTCAGTCGCCTCCTGATAGCTGTTGTCCCATTGATAAAGCTCCTCATCATTCCACAACAGTTCAGGGAGTTCACGTCCCTCAGAACGTGCTCTTCTCATTCTAGTATCTGCACCCAGACTATTCTGTCACCCAGATTTACCCCATTTTTGCCATAGAGCAGTGGCCAACCACATGGCCACACACCTCCAATCCCCAACAGCTAATCAGATTGCCCACACACCACCCTAACAGCCAATCAGACTGCCTACACACTTCCCCAACAGCCAATTGCGCTGCCCTCATGCCTCCACTCCCTGACAGCCAATCAGACTGCCCACATGCCTCTACTGTCTAACGGCTGGTCACTCTGCCCACACACCTCCCAGACAACCACCCAGCACTTTCCCATTCTACATTTTCATTTCTGATGCTGCTGTTCAGTGTGTCATAGCCCACGACCTGTTTTTGGTTGTATAAGCTGCATGCTCACTGCATGCTCACTGCGTACAGTGACACAAAAATGTGACAAGTTTTTCACCTTGAGGAGCTTACAGTCTAGAGTGCTGTCAGACTTCACCCACCATCTAACACTTCAATTTTTGCATGTCCCTAACTCCACCTCTCCACTCTAGCTGCTCTCCCCACCCTGGGACAGCACACTCCTCCTCTCCACCCTGGGTTTCCTGTGTCCATTCATAGCTCCTGTCCCCCTCTGCCCTCTCATTTCACCCCTGGACAGACGCTGCCCTGCTAGTCTCATGTATCAGCTTAAGGCAAGAAGCACACAGTCAGGTCACTGTTGTTCAGCTTCTGAAACTGTAAGTTCTGCAGAGGTAAGACAGTTAGCTGTCACTTAGCTGTCACTCAGAACATGCATACAGTCCACAGGGGCAGCATGTGAAGAAGGGTGTGGAGCAGAAGGCCCAGCTCCTGATGCTCTCCTAAACCCAGAACAAACCCATGGCCAGAGAGGTAATTCCAACTCCTAGCAACCCTGTAAGACACAGCAGAATTGCCCCATAGAGTTTCCAAGGGAAGCCTGGTGGATTTGAACGCGTGGCCTTTCAGTTAGCGGCCTTAGCACTTAACCATTAGGCCACCAGGGACTGACTCTGTTCAACAAACATTTCAGTGCTGCTGTGGGCCAGGCACCCGACGGAAGTGCCTACTTTACTTTCGGTGGCCCACTTCTTCCTCGTCACGGCTCCGTGAGGCCTGCACTGTTGTTTTCTCCAGTGGAGAGAGGAGGCCTGGGGCCCAGAGAAGGGAGGTGATGCCCCCAAACTGACACAGCTGGTCAGACGGGGACAGAGAGCTGAACCCAGGTGGCCTTGCTCTTACCCACCGCGCAGGCTGCGCCTAGGACCCAGCTCACTACCTAAGAACACCTTTCTCCCCCGACCCATGCTGGCTGCCCCCTTGTGCTCTCTGTGCAGAGAGGAGCCCTAGAGTCTTCTGACTCCTGCATTGGTCTTGGGTGCTAAAAGACCAGGTGCTGGGTGGGACTCAATGTCCCGAGCAGACAGCACGGATGTCCGCATGCCACGGACAGCCACCATGCTTTGCTGGCACCCTGAGCCAAGACCCCTGCCTGGAGACCTAGGCAGAGAGGCCCGGCGTCACTCCCCCGAGGCCTTCAGCATAGTGACCCTCATCCATGCTCACCCAAAGTCCCCTCTCCTCCGACCTGCTGGGAAAACTGGCCCAGAAGACACCAACCCTCGGGAGGAGAAAGGCCCCTGTGTGGCTAATGGTGCGCACCGACCCGGTGGGGCCATGGGGGCTGGGGTCTGCCCAAACGCGGGCCTGTGGGGTTAGTGGTGCACACTGACCTGGCAGGGCCGTGGAGGCTGGGGTCTGCCCAAACGCTGGCCTAGCTGCTGTCAAGGAGAGGCTGCTAAGTGCCACCTAGCCGGCTGTGATTCATGGAGATGCCACGTACAACAGAACAAAACCCTGCCAGGGCCTGCGCCATGCTTCCAGCTCTAAGCCCCTGTGAGATCACTGTCGCAGCCAGCATGCACCCCGAGTGCCTTCCACCCTGGGAGCACCTCTGCTCGCACAACACGGGACATGACTCTGTGGTGTCCCACGGTGTTTCATTGTCTAGTTCCTGGAAGCAGGCCCCTGGCCTTTCCCTAGTTGGGCTCAGTCTGGAAGCTCCACTGACCCCCGTCCACTACAGACAACCCTGCTGGCATCTGGACACCGGTGGACAGCTTCCATCAGGGCAGCAACAGGCAGGCTACCCAAGTATGACAGACAGGTGGCAGACGGAGCAGTTACGTGTGACTAAATCAGCTGGCCTCGTCCAGGGCAGATTACCTTCCACAATGCAATCTAACGCAGTGTAATCAGTCAGCTAGGGTCATGCCAGGGGAGGGTCAGTGCTGAGTCTAACCATGTCTGAGTCATAAGAAGATCAGACAAGACACAGAGCACACGGGGGTAGACCAGGAGCACAAGGACAGCCGTCGTGTACCAGAAGCTGCATGGCTGACATCCAGATGTGTACTGTGAGACTCCAGAAGTCTGAGAAAACAAATTTCTGTCCTTTAAAGCCACTCGCTTGTGTTGTTTGATTACAGCAGCAGAGAAGCTAAGATAACATCTCACGTAACCACATACAGACATTCCGGACCTCTCCTTTCTCTCCAAACTACCAGCCAGCTTGTCAAGAGTGAGGGTTGTGCCATCTCCTACACCCACAGAGCCCAGGGCCCCACTGGCAGCCCCAACAGCAGCCCCCCAACGGCAGCAGAAGGGGTTTCTTGTCGCTCACACACCCACCCGCGCTGGACATGGGGGGTGCTAGGGTTTGCTCACACGAGTGACATGCTACGGTCCGGGCTGTGAGGATGAGCTCTACTCCCTCCAGGCCTCTCTGACTCATGTGTCGAAGGAAAGAACAGCAAGACTGCAGCTTTAGCCAGAAAAGAGCCCCTGATGGGATGGGATGGACCTAGGCTGATTTTGCTCAAGAAAGGGTAAGCAGGGCAAGAGCTCAGAAGCAGGTAACCTACCCCTGCACTGTGGCACTACGGTGGCCCCACATACACACTCATCAGCTGCAGCAGACCGCAACTTCGTAACGCTGGCTTCTGAGCAGCTGCCTAAGCCGACTGCCCTTGTAGCTGAGTTTCAGGCTGATGAGCTCATTTTTGGCTCAAATAAACAAAAAAGCCGCAGAGATCTCATAAATGTTTCTGATATTTACCAGTTCAGGGGTGCCTTCTTTACAGAGACCCCTAACAGTTCAGAGCTGACTTAACCTGAGGCCCATCAATCTTCTAACTGCCTGGATGGCCCCTTAGAAGCCTGAGAGGCAGGGGTCCCATTAGCTTGTGAGTCTGGCCTCAGTGCCACTGATGAGAGCAGAGCAGTGTGAGGACACTCTGGAAACAAAGGCTGAGCTGTCCCTGGGCAGCAACACTTGTGGTCACCCAGTATCATGTCTCCTAATTCCTGGCAGACTTGATCTTGCTCTGTGGACTTGGTGGGGGTCTGGGGTGGACTTGCTTTCCCACCTGACGAGTCCAGTCATCACAGAGCAAGAGCAGCCAGAGAAAACGGCACCAGTAGAGGGCGCAGGCCGTGGTGGGGCGTCAGGGGTGGTGAAGGCACGACGCAGGCATCACTGGTCTCAGCTACCATGACTGCGCAGTGAGTCCAGGTACCTGGCACTAACAGTCCCTGGACTTTGTTGTTCATGACTGCGTTGCCTACTCTTGGTCCTCAGTGTTCACAAGTTGGTGTCAGGTGGTGTCGAGTCAGGTCAGACTCACAGCAGCCCTACACATAACAGAACTTGAAGAATTTTACATCAGATTCTCGAGCTCAACAACAAAAAGAAATCTTGCTGGGATTTTGACTGGAATTGCATTCAATCCATGCACTGACTAGGGAGAACTGGCATCTATGTGATACTGAGAGCCTTCAAATTGATGAAGTTAATACATCCTTTGATTTATTTTAAAAAAGAAAGAAATAAATCCATTGTTGTAGAGCTAACGCTGACTGTTAGTGACTCCAAAGGACAGAACTGCCCCATAGGGTTTCCGAGGAGCGGCTGGTGGACGCGAACAGCTGATGGACGTGAACTGCTGACTTGTTAGCTGGTAGCTAAGCTCTCGGCTGCTGTGCCATCACAGCCCTCAGTCTATTCAGGTTACTTTAATTTCTCATAACCATTTTTTTTGTAGCTTTCTTCAGAGGACTTACACATCTTTCGTTAACTTCACGTCTAAGTGTTTATGCAACTATAAGCGATAACTCCTTTATAAATTTCATTTTCTAATTGTTGTCAGCATATTAAAATACAATTAATTTTTACATATTGATCCTCTGTCAATGGCTAAATCTGTTTTCTGGTTTCATGGTTCATCTGTAAGTTAGCTTTTCCTCATACACAATCATGTTGTCTACAAATAGTAACTCTGTTTTGTTCCAAGTTCTATACCTTTTTTCTGTTTCCTCATCTTATTTCACAGCCTAGCACATACAGACACAAGTTCCACACCTTTTATTTCCTTTCCTTTTCTCCTTGTACAGGTTAGCACACATAAGCAAAAGTCTTAACACCTTTTACTTGGTTTCCTGTCTTATTGCACAGGCCAGTACACACAAGTACAAGTCCTGCACTTTTGTTTTCTTTTCTTGTCTTACTGCAGTAGCCGGTACACACAGGCACACTATGACGAGAAGCGGTCACTGCTGTGGCCGCCATCAAGGTGGCTCTGACACATGGCAGCCTTCTGAGAGAAACACTGCCCGGTCCTGCACCATTCCCACAGACAGTGGGACGAGCCCACGGCTGCAGCCCTTGTGGCGATCCACCTCAGGGAAGGTTTCCTTCTGTTTTGCCAGCCCACTTTTCCACAAACGTGGTGTCCTTCTCTAGTGATCACTCTTTCTTTATGACATGTCCAGAGTAAGCAGGACAAAGTCTCGTCATCTTTGCTTCCAAGGAATTTTCTGGCTTTACTTCCTTCACGACCGATCTGTTCCTTCTTCCGGCAGTCCACAACAGATTCAGTGTACTCTGCCAACAAGAAACTGAAACAGTATACATGATCTCAGGGGCAGAACATTCAGTATTTCACCACTTAAAGCAAGTGAGGCTCTTCTCAGTGGACTTTTAGAATCTGATTCCTCGGATCTGGCTCTTTCTGCAGCTCTCTAGATCCTTCAAACACATTTCTGTTTGTATCTTGCATAGTTTTAACAGTAGATTTGGATTGGGGCACTGGCCAGGTACAAGTGGCTTTAGTATGGCCAGAAGCAAAGTCAGACAGTGTGTTTTTAACCTTTTCTCACTCAACAGAAACCTTTACACGAATTATGATGAATGAAACTCAGACAGAGCATCCTGGTCTCCTGGAAAATAACTAATTGGCCTCAAATGTCCAACCCTATGCTTTACATGTCTCCCAAGTGCCCCTAGATTTCTGTAAAGCATGTGGCTGGGAGGGGGCAGCTATGGACCCCAACATCTGCCAACTTTTGTCTCCACGCTTTGTCTGGCTCTGCCACTTATCTGCCTGCCTCCACCTTCCACGCCAAGGGCCTCAGAAGGCACTGCCCCTAAGAGGGATCACTGTCAGCATTAAGACAACACCTGGGCTTATGACGTGAGCCAGGATCTGAAAACAGCCTAAGAGGCAGTACGTGCAATGGCTAAGGACACAGACTCGGGACCCAAAGGCAGGCCAGTGCCCCAGAGGAATTCTCTCTGCCTTCTCCCAACCCTCTATATCAAGAAATGACGCAGTAACTAGACGGCTCGAGGGGTCAGTGTTGGGCTTTTATGCTCATGAGACCAAGCCATTAGACAGGAATAGTTGGCAACACACGACAGCAGGTCTTGAGAGGGCCTCAGGGCTTAGGTGTGTGTGTGAGGGAGGGCGGTCTTAGTTCCCTCCAGGAACACAGTGTGTGCGGAGGGCAGGGCAGAGGTGGGACAGGTAGCCGAAAGGAGGCATGTCCCACCTGACTGCCATCTGTCAAGTCAACAGCTGAAATTTCAGAGCAGTGCTGGCCTTTCAGCACAGCAGGCGTGACATGACGACCCTCTCCTGAGTGGGAAAGCTAATTACCGGGAAATGTAGTAGGAACTGTCAGCATCACAGAGACTGCTCAGCTCCACGGCCATAACCGGAAGGCTAGAGAGTGGGCACGTGCTCTGCTCCACCACTTCGCAATCCCCGCGATGCAGGCTCAGAACAAGGACGGGAGTTTTCTAACAGAAGGTTAGAGGCGACATCATGATGCTGGACCACGCAAGGTGGACAGAGTAGTAAGGAAAGCTGGGTTAGAAGGTGAGGGTGGTCACTGCCACAGCTCAGTGTTGAGTAGAACTGCAGCTGAGCTGAGGGGCCAGAGGACACAGCAGAGAACTCAACCCCGAGATCACAGAGGTGGTCCATGAGGACCGCAGGACAATTGACGGTGAGACTGGTGGGTGTTTGACGCAGGAGGAAGAAAGCTCAGAGGTGAAGAGGTGAGATGTTGTTATGAGGGGCGGGCGGATGTCAGACACGCTGATGTCCTTGAAAGTGGACCTGGGAGAGCCAGTGAGCATGAGGGCGCAGTGAGGAGGGAGTGTGCAGTGAGGAGGGGGGACATCTAAAGTGTCTCCAGGCTCCGACCTAAGAGGGGAGTGAGAGAACACGACCTTGTATCCACAGGGCTGAAAGGAGGAATGGTCTCGCGAACAGCAGGCTCAACTACAGCTGAGAAAGGACAGTCTGAGAGTCCCATCTGACACCCCAACCTCGCAGTTCCCAAGCCTTCTTTCCCTTCCTTCTTTGCATAATTTTCTCAAGGACTCACGGATGGCAAAGGCCGGAAGCCGAGAAGGACAGCACCTGCTGAGTACTTGCCCTCCAGGTACACAGTCGGAGTCCTCAGACCTGGCTCTCTCTGCAGCTCTCTAAACCCTTCAAGCACATTTCTGTCTGTATTGCCCTCTGGGTGCACAGAGCAATCCGCAGACGCAGGAGCACCGAGGAGACGGAGGACTAAGAGGAGGAGGCCGGGCCGGCAGCAGGGAACGGCCTCATCCACGCAGCCACGTCCATCACTCCACACAACGCCCCCACCGTGCACGAAGAACCGGCAGTGCAGAAACGATGCTTCGCTGCCTCAGTTCAGACCCTGTGCTGACTTACTGAAGGGGACACTTGTACGAAGAACAGAGACGTCAGCACCCTGGTGAACAGGAGTAAGCCCGGCCCGAAGGACTGAGAGGTCACCGGACCGCCTCTGCTCCTCCTGGCTCTACCTGCATCGTGTCAGCGGATCCCCTGGGGCCCCAGAAGACGATGGTCCGGGGTGGGCGCTGTAACAACTACGACAAGCCGCTCCCGAGTGACCCAGGAGCGTGACTGTACAAGCCGTGGCTGCAGCACACCCCAGCTCCCCAGCTGGAGCCCACTGCACCAGCCCCTCCCGCCAGCAGCGCCTGCCAGCTGCGCCCTGAACACATGACACAGCAGCCCCCTGCCCCAGCAAAGTCCCAGGAGGCAGGCAGGACCTTCACTGCTGCACACACGAGCAAACAGAGGTACAGGGAAGTTAAAACTGGCACCTGAAAGGCCAAAGGCCACCAAGTGGGCATGCCGGGGTTCCAGCCCCTTGGGCTGCCCACACAGCAGAAGGCAGCACTGCGGTCCTTGCAGGTCCCAGGCCCAGCAGGAGACCAACCAGCCCACGGATCACTTCAGTGCAGGAGCAGCGGGGCTCAAGTTCACGTGGCGACAGCAGGTCAGGACAGGCTTCCTGGTGGACACCTGAGCTGCACACCAACGACAGAAAGGCGTCAGCCAGGCGGAGGAGGCACCCAGGGCCGTCCAGGCAGGGAGTCAGCGGCGCTGACGATCGAGGTGTCGGCAGCGAGCCACAGCGGAGCCGGGTCTCAAGCCGAGTGGCCAGCAGGGCTCTGCAGTCCCCGTTCACGACCTGCTGCTGCCCAGCTGACCCGGCTCCCGGCAGCCGACATACACCAGGACAGAACTGTGCTTCTCCGGGTTCTCAGGGGCCGACTGTTCAGAAGCAGATCCCCAGGCCTCTCTTTTGAGGTGCCCCGGGGGACCTGGCACCCCTAGACTCTGAGTCAGCCGCTGAGCACGTTAACCCTTTGTACACCAGGCATTCTGCAATATGCCACAGCAAGGCAATACTTTCAGGGTGTTAAAAGACCATGGAAAATATCTCTGTGATGTCTATATGACCATAGAAAATAATTTAAAATATCTTAAGGTCATTTCTTAATTTTTATATAACAGCAAAGAGTAGACCCTTTAGAGCAAACAAATACACAACTTTAAAACGTATCATCAAGTGTCCTGAGAGAGGAGGCCCCAGGTTTAAGAATTTCTAAACGTGTTTTGACCTACGGCACCCTCTTGTGGTCCGAGCGGAAAACTACGTGTGGGTTAGGGAAGCCCTGTGGTCCAGCTGGAACCTATCAGGTAGGTGCTCCTCGGAAACTCTACGGGTGCTTCTACTCTGCCCCATGCAGTCGCCACGAGGTGGCATCGGCTTGATTAACAAAAATGCGTTTGCTGTGGGTTTTTGGTTGGTTCACCTCACAAACGTAGGCGGAGCGATGCAGTCTTTGAGGGGCTGCAGGATTATGGGCCGCTCTGAAGCCCACCACAGAATCCCCCAGTTCCTCCTCTGACCAGGGACAACATTGGTGGGAGCAGCCCAGTAGGACTGCGTATGGGGGGAGTTCCTAAGTAATCTGATATGCTAACCTCACCAGTCAAGCATGCTTTTGTGTTGTTTTACAAAAACAGGAAACCTTCTTAAATGTCTGGAGACCCAAGTTTATTGGTGATTCTCAGTGGTGGGAGACGGGGGGGGGGGGGGGGAGTCACTGCTTAGGGACACTCAGCTTCTGTTTAGGGTGATGAACAAATGTGGAGACGGAGGGGACGCCTGCACAACCGTGCGTGGAAATCTGTGCAACGGCCTGGAGCCAACAGACTGAAGGCGCCCCAGGGGCCTTGGCCGGACCCCACGGGGACAGTGCTGTCAGGACCCGGGCTTCCAGGTTGTCCTGCTCCCCTCTGGCCCCGCAGAAGCCCGGCAAATGGAGAAATGCCCAGGTTTGGCGTGTGCATGTACGTCTGTGTGGGGCAGGGGACAGGGAGTGCAAAAACCACAGCCATCAGATTCAGGGGCCCACTGTGGCCGTCTGGGGTACAACACATTCCTTGAGTGCCCTGCTCTGGCCCACTGCCCCCACGGCATCTCCTGGTGGGAGGTTTTAGGGCGAGACTGGAGTCACTCAGTTATTTCACCTTAGCTGGCATGAAGCCTCACCAGTCTTCAGAAAACACGCCACTGGGTGCCGTCCAGCCAATTCCCACCCCTAGAGACCCCATGTGACACAGAGCAGGGCTGGTGCGCTGGGTTTTCCCGGCTGTAGTCTTCACAAAGCAGGTGGGCAGTTCTCAGACACAAGCCTTCAGGGCCGCGCCCCCTCCCTGGGCAGACAGGGCGGGCAGAGCTCGCCAGAGAATTCTCAGAGACAGCCCATTCCACCTGCTGTTACTGTGAAACCACTGGGTTCAGCCCTTTGCTGTCCGTCTGAAATTACAGGACACCGAGGATGTGAGATTTCATGGCTTCAAAGGATCCGAGAGATTACCTAGCCCACCCTTCTTACTGGAGGGCCCCAAGACGTGAAGGGTCTCACCCGGGTTATACAGACCTGGGAGCACAGAGTTGGCCCCTGTCTACCTCTCCCATTGCACCAAACTCCTCCATGGACAAGAGAAATCTCCTTACAGCCCGTCATCTCTAGCTCCCTGTCTGTCTCCCTGGGACTCACTGTGAAATCCAGAGAAGGCCCCTCTGAGAGCTTGTTCTTCGCTGGTCGTGACGAGCCTGCGTTCTGTGGATCATTGGCCCAGGCCTGCCGTGGGTTAATCACTCAATACCCCAGGATGAATAAACGACTATAAGATTGATCAAAGAACCAAATTCCTCTTGTCCTCTATGTTTCTATAATGATCTCAAATCCCACAAAGGTGTACGACGCTCAAAATCCATCTGTACGAGCACTCATGATGGGAACCAGCCTGGCTGGCACAGAGGCCGACAGCCACGCTGCCAACCACAAGGCTGGTGGTTTGAATCCACCAGACGCTCTGGGAAACCCAAGGGAGCAGTTCAACCCTGCCCTAGAGGGTCCCCAGCAGTGCAAATTGACGTGACAGCAATGTTTTTATTTTTATTTTTTAAATATGAACCCAGAAGCAGAAACCCATCTACCTCTGTGAGGCCAAGGTTAACTAAAAATCACCGGAAAACTCTAAGTCACTAGAAAGCTACTCAGACACTTTAAACTTAGAGCAGCACAGGAAGAAGTACGTAAGGAGGGTGACCAAACTTTACTTCCACCTGGACCTGCACGCTGTGACACAGGAAAACACAACACAGCCACCAACAACCTCCCTCCTCTCTAACCCTGAAGCAAGGGCAGGTCCTTCAGCTGCTCTCTAACCCTGCAGAAGAGACGTGACATCCTCCTCTTTGACGTCACACTGGCACTTGCGGTGTGAAGCTGATGTGGCAAATTCACACACAGACCCTAAACTGCTGCTCACTCAGTGAGAGAAGGCAGTGATAGGACGGCGCTTCTGTCCACAGCCACTGACCATGGACCGAAGCTGCAAAGATGGCTGCTGGGCTGTAGCCGTGGTGAACCTTCCTCCCCAGGCCTCTCTTGAAGGGCAAAAGCCTAAAGTCTAAAGCCTTGGACTCTGAAACTATTCATCTGGAAAACTCCTTGGTTGCTTTGTTTGGGAGCCTTCTGAAGCCATGAGTGATTGCTTGTATGCCACAATTGTCTGTTGCTCTTTGGGTCCCATGTGAGTATACAGAGGCTGGAAGAGGTACTGTGAGGATGGATTGCCAATGTTTCTCTAGGCTGTCTTCAAATGTAAAGCAAAAGGTATCTGACCAGTTCACAAGTCAGTTAGGTTTTCAGGTGTAGAGGTCCCTCCTCTCATCTGACGAAGTAAGTGCCACTATATCCAACCCCAGATGATAACAAACTAGTTCAGAATACAGCACTGCTACTGCCCTGGTGGCCTCTGGTGACAGGGCCTAGCCTTATCCAACACTGCGTCGAGTACTGGTTTTGTGACAGAAAAGCGCTCTCCTGTGGGCAGGCTCTGGCTCCCAAGCTAAGAACTAGGTCCAGCTGCGGCCACCGTACCCAAGATGGCGTCCTCCACACAGGCAGCAGACAGGGGGGCCAAAGGTGCCGAGAGGTAGTGATTCCTCTGCTTCTGTTGCAGGGCCCCCAATGCAGGCAGCACTGTGCAAAATCACTACTTTTCTGATGGAGAAGCGCCGTCCCGTTTGCAGGCGCTGGCTCCCAGGCCAAGAACGAGGTCCCGCTAAAATCTCGGTACCAACATGGCGTCCCGCAGCCTGACCGCGGAGCTCCGCACAAACCCCACTGAGGCAGCTACAAACGAAAGGCTCACAGTGGCTAGATTAACAGAGTCCCGAGCCTGGCTCTCAGAACATGGGAATTTTGCCTGCCTATCCCCCCAGCAGCGTGTCTGAGTCCAGCCGCCGGGCAAGGCCCAGCTCCGCCCGCCAGCCGAGACCGAGGGAAAAAAAGTCAGAACGGTGCGTTTACCTTCCGTCCGTGAGAGTCGGGGCTAGCCAGGAGTGGGAGTCAGCGAGAGAGAGGAGGGTTTTCGCCGAGTGGTATGAAGTCCCAATTAACAGCTGTGTGCCGTGTCCTGAGGCTGATGAGGTGACCAGAAGGCTCTGTTTGATTGTCAGTTCAGGTCTTGGTTTCCAGAGGGATATAAGGAGACGTGGGCTTAGTCCACCAGCTTGACTCCATCCCCCCCGAAACTATTGAACTGACATCACAGTTGTGAGTTCCAGTTCTCTGGTCCTGAATGAATGGTGTGAACTCTTATTTGCATGCCTTGCCGTGATCAACTAAAGGAGCTTCTGTGTCAGACCTGAGCACCACTTGTTTCTTAGACAAAACACCTCTCCGACGGCAGCCAAACCTGCCCAGCACATTCTGCCCCTGGTCCGCTGCGTGCAAGCCCCAGCACCAGAAATGGAACACGCTTACGAGCAAACTGTACCCTGAATTTCTGAATCCACCAAGGGTGTCGTCACTGTGTCCCTAGGTCTGTGTGGAACCCTGGAGTCTCTACACTCCCTGCTGGTATCAGCCGCTTCTTACCCACATTCCTTCTCTCACTCCCATTCCCACAGTCCTCAAGCAACAGTTTAGCTACACACACACACACACACACACACACACACACACACACACACACGAGTCAATTCCAACTCATAACAACCCCAGAGAGCTTCCGAGGCTGTAAATCTCTAGAAAAGCATCTGTCACACCTTTCTCCCATGGAGCTGCTGGCGGCTTTGAGACAGCTGACCTTTCAGTTAGCAATTAATTGCTTTATACAACACATGTACACCCACACCCACACACCAACTCTTTATCCAGAAGCATCACCTTCAGACTGGTGTTTCTCTTCTCATTTGGAGACCACCCCCTGGGTGCTCTTGCCTGGGGCTCAGGCTGGCTTTCCCACTACAAACGTGGGAGATCCCTGAGAACCCCAGCAGTGTTTGCTTCCTCTCACACACCCCTGTGACCCTGCTGCTCAAGGACATGAAAGCTGAGCTGGAACCCCGACCTGGTGAGTTTGGACCCGGGCAGGAGCACCAGCAGCTTCGAGAGTGGACGCAGACCTGCATGGCCAGCACACGGCGGGATTAGGTAACACCATCCTGGGGGGACTAGCCCCTTGAATATAAATAACGACAACACGTACACAAACAACACTGGGCCGCTGAAAGCCACGGAGGCATCTGTACAGCTTGGCTGTAAAACAAGACAGCAGGTTTAAAACGGTTGAGGGAGACCGGCCGAGCCACAGCGGTGTGCTTAGAAGCCACCCGAAGGTACAGCCACTGCTCCACACGGCCCCGTCTCATCTGCTCTGAAGCCCCTTTCCGTAACTAAGCTGAAAGAAGATTAAAAGTTCTCCTTGTGGCACGAGCTGGGACCACAGATGTGCTGGCTTTCCTTGCTGCCATCAGGCTTGTGTGACGGTGACGCGTCCTGAGAAATCACACAACCGGGTCACCTCAGGCACAGCAGGCTGGCAAGATGGACAGAGGCCTGTGGGGAGACGGGAGGTGACCGCAGAGCCCGGCATCAGGCTGGGAGGCTCCCTGGCAGGGGGTGGGACGCACGACAGATGGGGCTGCTGGCTCTGAGCCTGTCCATCAGGCAGGATCCCAGGGGGTGGGCAGAAGGTCTCATCTCCCCCGGGAGCGAGATGGGAAGAGCTGGGCCGGAGGTGAGGGCCTGGCCGGCAGCCTGGGCTCAGGTCAGGACCCCCGGCAGAAGGAGCGGGGAAAGGCAGCAGGGTCGCAGAGGCTGGGCTGGGAATGGAGACAGGGTCCGCAGGGGAAGCCGCACGGTTTGCTCCCACCTCCCGGCCTCACTCCGAGGTCGGCTACTGCCCCCTACCTTTCCCAGGAGGTGCCCTGAGTTTCATTTCTTTGCTCCTTTTTCTCTTTCATCTCAGTCTCCAACAGGGTCTTCAAACACTTCAAGGCTTTTCCTCATCCTTTGGGAAGGGGGCCACTGCAGTCTCCCTCTCTCCTCATCCGACTGACCTACTGCAACTGTCTCTTCTGGCTCATTTCCCTCCTTCTGATTCAAAAACCTACCCTGTTAGAATATGATTGATGTGATACGTTTTTCCTGACATCGGTCAACACTTCACTCCAGAAAGTACCAGGGCGAGAAGAAGTCATATGCTTTCATAACATCGTCCCCCGTGCTGTGTCGGCCCTTGGGGCCACCTGCAGCAGCCACCGGGCTCAGCACGGTGCACAGAGGAGCTGGGAGCCAGGCCGCGACACGGGGTCCCTTTCACCCAGTGTACATGCCACCCCCCTCCTTTCCAGAATCTGGGAGAGGAGCTCACAGTGCAAAAGAAACTATCCACCCAGAAGAGCGAGAAGAGCTCAATGTTACATTCCTTACATTTGAGTGTCTTCTTCCACATTATAAACGAACATTTTTTTTCTTGACAGAAAAATAACAAAGACGACCAAAATTACGATATCCAGGGATCATCATGACATCCAGGAAATCACTACAAATGCCCGTGGAATCTGCTGGAACCAAGAGCAGTGACTGCTGACGGGTGACGAGGACGGCAGCGTGAGGCCCAGAGCTTGCACAGCGCCTCCCCTGCCCCAGAATAGGAGGAAGACGGGAGAATCACAGCCATCATTCCGGAGAGTTCTCAGGCAGCACCACAGCACTGCTTCTTAACAACGACAACAAAACCCAA
Organism: Heterohyrax brucei; assembly: GCA_028571685.1. Classification (NCBI taxonomy): domain Eukaryota; kingdom Metazoa; phylum Chordata; class Mammalia; order Hyracoidea; family Procaviidae; genus Heterohyrax; species Heterohyrax brucei. The sequence goes on from CM053163.1 coordinate 489,929, forward strand.
ACACACAAGGTTAAGGCCAACACCGCCGAGTGCTTGACAATCATCAAGGGAACCCCTTCTCACAGCGGAGGTGGAAACAGCACAACCCTGACTTCCTCTCGGCCGCAGACACTGGCTCATGGACCCGTGAGGGCAGCGGGAATCCCACCTCACAGGCGCACGATCTTGCCGTCCCCTCCCGCCGCAGCCGTCCCCTCCCGGAGCAGCTGTCCCCAACTTGCCCCTCATCCGTGGTTGCTCCTGCGCCCCGCCCTCACTGCCTGCTATCTCCCCATCAACAGCACACTCTTGGCAAGCCTCGGAAGGACCTAACTCCCTCCTCCAGGGCTGCCGTCCGATCAGATAGGTTGGCTCTTCACCACCTCCTGAAGCTGAAACTCCAAGCAGGTCAGAGCTCTGGACACCCTTGTGTGCCCCTTCCTCTGCCTGTCACTGGCCCCATATGGGATGGCCATGCCAATGTGGGCTCCAGTGTGGGTGACGGGAAGGCAGCAAGGCCACGGCTCAGAATGAGCAGCTTTCAAAACCTCCAGGTCTACACCTCCATTCTTCCCCCTTACAAAAAAATTCACTATTTGCAAGTATGGAAATAATAAATGTTTCTCCTTTTGTGCAATGAACAGGACAATAATCTCCTGGCCTTGTTCTCCTTAAACGTATGAGCTGGCAGTTACCTTGATTCCGCCCACATCATAGATAAGTGCTGTCCAGCAGACTGTTCTGCAGGGATACAGATGTTCTGCAGCTGCACTGTCCAACACGGCGGCCACCAGCCAGATGGCAATGAAAGCGGAGCTGGTGTGAGGGAGGAGCTGAAGTTTTAATTTTAATTAATTCAAACAGAAACGGCCTCATGTAGTTAGGGGCGCCTCTGCTGTGCTGCTGTGGTGAAGAGAAGAAATGACAGTGACAGACGAAGAGCTCACAAGTGGCAGCGTCTGCTTCAGCCTAGGAGGCAGAGCAGTGACACCCATCTGCAGGCGACCACAGCAGTGACCCCGCTCCTCCATAGGAGACAGCATTACGAGGGCCTCAGGGTTCCTCACAGAGCTGTGGTGGCTGCTAACCGAAGAGTCAGCAACCCAAACCCACCAGGCACCCTCAGGAGAAAGGCGCGCCAGTCGGCTTCTGTGAAGAGTGCAGCCTGGAAACTCTGCGTGGTCAGTTCTGCTCTGTCCCGTGCGGGTGCGAGGAGCCAGAATCAGCTGGGTGGCCACAGGTTTGCTTTTTAACAGGTGTACTGCAGGATACTACGTGGCCACTGAAAAGAACGAGGCGACAGGCCTAATTTAGACAGAGGCCCATCAGAAGTGGCTGCGGGAAGGGTGTGCACACAGATCTAATCAAATTTTGATATTAGCCACACTTAACCGCTGTTACCTCTGGGAAAGGGAACAGGAGGTGAGGTGAAGACTTCTGCTTTTTAAGGCAGACACTTTGGAACTGTTCAACAGACACAGACACAGATACACACACACACACAGACACACACAGACACACACACACACACACAAACACACACTGATACGGTGCATCTTTAAATCCAACCGGAAATTCACCAGAGATCATGACTGCAACAAGAGGTGTGACAGGTCAAGTCTAGATGGTCTACAGCTTGCGACACGTCACCAGGGCACACACACCTCAGTAATACACAGCCAGGCAGCCCAGGGCAGGGAGAGGGAGCCTGAGGCCCACTAGGTCAGCCTTCTCCTGCATCCCTGACGGCGAGACTTAACACGTATCTACATTCCTGCGCCATCCACACACACATCCTCTCTCCTTCATTTGTCCACACAAACAGTGTGTGTGAGTGTGTGTGCCACATGTAGGCGTGTGTGTGAACGTGCTCAAGCATGTGTGCCTGCACGTGTGGTAACCTCTTCTCAGGGGTACATGTAACCCTGGTCACCAGCAGCCCGCTGGGAGATGAAATGGGCTGTCTTCCAAGCACTGGGAGACTTGAACCAGGTCCCCAGAAAGCTGAGGTCATTAACCAGCCTCATTAATTGAGAGCTCCATGAGCTGTGTTTTAACCAGGCTGGAGAGAGACACTGCTGTGGGGGAAGGTGACCCTCCGGGGATTGTCTCCTAAGCTATGAGACCACAAACTGAGGCACCACAGAGCCGGCAGGCGGAGTCAGGCGGGAACACTGGGTGCTAGGTGGGTGGGGCCATGGTGACCCAGGTGCCCGCTGGGTGGAGCTGTGGTGACCTGCGCATCAGCCGGGCCCACGGTGGCTGTCACACCCATCTGCAGCTGGCTGCTGCCACTGGACATGCACGCCAGGGCTGCTAAATCCATCACTCAAAGGACACCCAGGAATCCGGCTTTCAACTCCATCTACAGTCTCAACATTGGCAAAGAAGTAAACTGTAAAAATACACTGGGTGGTCGTCAGTCATTAGGGAAACACCAGCGGAGACCACAGTGAGGTTCCACTGCACACCCGCGCCCTGCTATTGGCGGCCACAGGGTGACTCCGAGTCACAGCAGTGACACGTCTGCAGAGCAGACTTCCAGAGGCTGAAGGCAGGCCCGTCTTCCCAGGCGGGGTGGACCGCTGACCTCGGAGCCAGCACACCGCCAGGGCCGTCCGCAGGTGCTTATAACATCTGCAGAACAACATCTGAACCAGTGTTAGCAAGGGTGTGCCGACAGGGAAACCCGTGTTCTGGTGTCTCATACAGCTGCTGTGGAAAACAGGCTGGGAGTGCTCACAAGGCTGAGCCCCGAATGGACACTCGTGACCCAGCAGGGCCACTCCTAGCACACGCCCGAGAAAAGAGAAAAGAGCTCCTCGGACAAGTCCTCGTACGGGAACGTCCCAGCTCTGTTGGCAACAGCCACGCCAGAGGATGCATGGGTCGACAGTGCACACACGTGACGCGTGTTGGTTAGCCACAAAAAGGAATGAAGCGCTGCTACAGTGTGGTACACGCCACCACACGGGCCTGGGACATGCCACTGCATGGATTGACTCCAGAGCCACGACACTGAGTGGGAGAAGCTGGGCACCAGAGGTCCCGTGTCACATGTCTCCATTTCTGTCCAGGACCCAGAACAGCCAGATCCGTTATCGGAGAAAGGGCATCAGCAGTACCAGGAGCAGGGAAAAGGGGGAGCGGGGTGGGTGCAGAGTTTTATTTCAGAGTGACAGGATGTTCTGGAAGTAGACAGAGGGGACGGTACACAACACGTGAAGGTACTGACCAGCCACTGAGTTGTTCGTTTTAAAATGGTTCATTTTACATTGTGCGACCTTCACTGCTGTAAAAAGGACCCTACCAGGCAGGAACGCAAGAGCTGGGAACCAGAGCCGGCACCAGGGACGCCGTGTGGGAAAACAGGACCGGCAAAGGGGACGCAGCACGGAATGGGCTGAACATCGACCCGCTCTTTCTGGTCCAATGACTCTGTGTGTTCCTTCCATCTTCTTTTGATGCTCCTTGAGTCGTTTAATATTTTCCCTGTAGAATTCTTCACTATTGCAACTTGAGGCTTGAATTTTTTTCTTCAGTTCTTTCAGCTTGAGAAATGCAGAGTGGTTCTTCCCTCATGGTTTTCCATTTCCAACCCTTTGCGTATGTCATTATAATACTTTGTCTTCTCGAGCCGTCCTTTGAAATCTTCACTTCTTTGACTTCGCCGTTCCTTCCTTTTTTTGCTGCAGCTGCTCAACATTAGAAAGCACATTTCAGAGTCTCCTCTGACACCCAATCTGGTCTTTCTTTCCTGTCTTTCTAAAGACCTCTTACTGTCTTCCTGGATGATGCCTTTGATGTCCTTCCACAGTCTGTCTGGCCTTCGGTCATTAGTGATCGACACACCAAATCTGTTCCTGAGATGGTCTTTACACTCAGGAGGGGCTTACTCAAGGTCACACTTTGGCTCTCGGGGACTTGTTCCAATTTTCTTCAGTTTCAATTTGAATCTGCATGTGAGCAATTGATGATCTGTGTCCCAGTCAGCACCTGGTCTTGTTCGGACTGCTGATGTGGAGCTTTTCCATTGCCTTTTTCCCTAGACGTAGTCGATTTGGTTCCTGTGTATTTCTTCCATCTGGTGAGGTCCATGTGTACAGGTGACATTTGTGTTGCTTAAAAAGGTATTTGCAATGAAGAAGTCGTCAGTCTTGCCAAATTCTATCACACAATTTCTAGCACTGTTTCTATCACTAAAGCTGTATTTTCCAACCACTGATCCTTCTTCTTCGTTTCCAACTTTTGCATTCCAGTCACCAGTAACTACCAATGCATCCTGATGGCATGTGCGATCAATTTCTGGCTGCAGAAGCTGGTAAAAACCATTCAGATTGAAGTTAATCTTTCCATTGTCTCAGGAAGGACAGAGGTTAGCCACTATTTCTAAAACTGAATTTCTGTAAACAGTAACTTCATTTGATCAGTAAAATATCCAGTCAGATATCCTAGTCTCCATGCAATTAAAGTTGGGAAGATTTACAAGGGAAGGTTCTCCTTTGAGCAGATCAGGTTAATTTTAATGACCCCAATTTACACTGGGGCCAACTTGGCTCTTCCGTTCTCAGCTCTCAAAAACAACACGTATCCACTCACAGTGCTATTTTTCTTTCAAAGGGTGCAACTTCAAACCATCCGGCTAGCCAGGCCTCACACTTATAGCCTGTTTTATTGTATGTCATGACTAAACTCAAACAGCTCAAACTAGCAGAAAACAAAATTTCTTACAGAAAATTGATAAATTAGAGTGGTCATCTGAAAGTTTCTGACCAGGAATGTCCAAAAACGGAAAGTTTTCAAGAGACAGAAAATTAAAACTCAGGAGTGGCAGGAGATACAAATGGTTAACACACTTAGAAGTTCCAGTCCATCCGGAGGCATCTGGCCCTGACACCCCTTGGAACAGAGTTTTCCTCTGAGACACCAAGGGTCTGTCCTGGAAGAAGCCCAGCCAGGATGCTCCCAGGAAGACAGGGTGGCGAGGCGTGGTCTCACATACTGTGGACGTGCTGTCAGGACAGCCCAGTCCCCACAGAAGGACACCATGCTGGTAAACAGAGGGTCAGAGGGACAGCAAGACTCTCGGGGAGATGGCTGGACACAGTGGCCGCAATGAGGGGCTCAAACCCAGCAAGGGCTGGGAGGCTGGCAGAGGTTGGGTCGGGTTTTGTCCTGTCCCACGTCAGGGTCGCTGGAAGTCAGAACCAACCCAAGCACCCCAACAACATCCTTGCACACATCCAGGCAAAAGTAACACGCCCCCTCCAGCAGCCCCTCCACAAGCTCCCCCCATATGCCCCCGATATACACTCTCCATGCTCCCCCTCCACACACCCCCATGCACCCCCTCCATGTGCCCCCCGTGTGTCCCCCCATGCACCCCCTCCACGTGCCCCCCGTGTCCCCCCCATGCACCCCCTCCACGTGCCCCCCGTGTGTCCCCCCCCATGCACACCCTCACATACCCCCTCCTTTCTGTCAGCTAGTTTCCCCTCACAATCACATCTTACACCCTACAAACCTCCTCAGAACGGGAGCACTATGTGTACCTACTTTATACAAAACCGTACCCCGAGTGCCCAAACACGAACTTCTCAGGAAACAGTAACGGAGTCAGCTGAGCCCACTTATCCACCCCTGCTGCCCCCTTCTCGTTCTTCCAGTGGTTCTGAGATTCTCGAGTCATTTCTTGCTGGGCGGGGCCTGCGTTTCACTCATGCTGTGTTCTTAGCACCTCCCTTGGGGACTGGCACCCAGCAGGGACACACAGATGCTGCTTCAGTGGGACTCAATTATGAAACTGAAAGTTCTAAGAATCTGAGATTCCAAGTTCAGCTCCATAACCAAAGCGTGCACTCTCAGCCCAGCACCCCCACTGCAGGCCACCCAGGCTGGCGGCAAACTGGCTGACAGGTTAGCTGACCAATTCTCAAGTAATGCTACATTCATTTTCACAAGTCATTTTTCAAAAGGTGGTTAATTTGCATTGTATTTGCATGTTTCTTCAGAGGACGCACCTGAACAGAGTCTAGGTCAGCCTGGTGTTTCATCAGTTCCTGTTCATCAGACGCCTGGCTGGAAGTCACTGCACCCTTTTTTGTTTTCCTTTTTTGTCAGAGGCAGTGGCTTGAATTTCAGCTGCTGTCGCCCGTCATGTGAAAACGGAAGGAGCCTGTGACCTCAGCGCAGGACACTGTTTTAAGGACGCAGTTAATGCTTGGTTAGAGACTAACAGCTGCCCTCTTTTAAACAGCATCCGAGTGAGAGATGCGTCGGTTCTAATTTGCACTTGACATTAAAGAGCACATCTGATTCTAAATGTCACTCTTTTTCCACGTAGAAGGTGCTGGTTCTGCACTGACCTAGGAGACATTATTTTCCAGACGAACTGCCTTGTATGATGAATCTCCTTTTTTCCCCAGAAGAAAAAGTCCCAAACATATTGCATTGCCTGTCTCCTCCCCCGCAAAAACCAATCCATTGCTATCGAGTCAGTTCCCACTCACAGTGACCCTACAGGGCAGAGAAGAACTGCCTCATATGGCTTCCAAGGAGCCCCTAGCATAATTTAGATGGAATTTTTCAAGGGACCCGTTAAAAAAACCTGTTGCCATTGAGGCGATTCGAACTCATAGCAACCCTATAGGACAGAGCAGAACTGCCCCATTGGGTTTCCAGGGAGTGGCTGGGGGATTCAAATTGCTGACCTGGTTAGCAGCGGTAGCTCTTAACCACGAGGACCACCAGCCTTCCAGTGAAGCCAGCCAACTACTGACCCTGCATTTCTAACTGTCTCCATCAGGTGGCAGTGCTCCTCCGCTTTCTTCTCCGAGTGGGACGGCTGAGTCACCCGCGGGATCAGAAGTTCTCAGTGGGAGGGAACGGAGGCGGGGAAGAGACAATCTCTGTTAACTGTCAGTGCATCGGCATTTGGGGGCATGTCCGGGATGCGAGATACTTTGCGACGTACAGGATGATCCCTCACAAGTAAGAAAGTTCTGCATCTTGGCAAAACTTGGCGAGGTCCTCCTGGACATACACGGAGGTAGCTGCTTGTCTTACCTATAAATCCAGAGTCCTCTTCCCTTCTCCTTTTGTTAAGGAACACTGGCTTTTCCTGAAATGTCACTATCGTGTCAACTGACGGAGGGCTGTCTTTTTGTGTTCTTTGGGATTTCATGAATAATTACTATTTTAGAAAGTGGTATGCTTAGCTGCAGCACTGCTTGAGGTACCTGGGTCTGCGACACCACACGTCTGGGGGGGATGCTTTTGCGATATCTGCACGTGGATCTGAGCCTCTGACTGCATCACGGTCACATCACGGGTTGTCACGTCAGTGTACGCATGCACCGAAACACTCTCCTCTTGGTCCTCATGGCAGCCAGGGCAGTACGGTACTTTGTGAGATGAAGGGAGTGCTAGGGTGTCGTTATTTAGGGCTTTCACTGCAGGATGAAAGCCAGCCACAGGACCTGACAGCGTCGAAAGCCACTGCAGCCACATCTGGGCTTTTCATCATCCTCAACAGGGAAGAAGGGACAGGAGAACAAAACACACACCTGGACGTTCACACAGGCCTGCGATCATCAGTCCTGATATTCCAGTAAGCCTCAGGCCAGCTTTGCACGACGCGGGGCACCTGGTGATGCACAGTAATTCCTCTGCCTTCCTGTCAGAGGGACACCTGTGTTTGCAGCCCACCGACCTTGTGCAAAGTGTCAGCCTGTGCGGCTTTCAGACTGGGGGTGCTGGTCCACCTGGGGGCCTTGCAAGAAAGGCCTGGAAATCTGCTTCCAAAATTCTCTCCAGGAAAACCCCTAGAGGACAGTTCTCTGACACAGATGGTGTCACCACAAGTCAGGACAGAGCCAGCAGCCACTGGTGGGTCCTGGGCACGCATTCGGGAGCTAGGTTCTTAAAGAAGCTCCTTTCCATGGGGCACAAGCAGCTGTCCCCGAAGCACAGCAAACCAAGGCTGTCTGTTCTCATCCAGGTGGCGTTTGGTGACAGGAAGCTTTGGGCAAGTGTCCTGGAGTGAAAGAACACGCATCTCCATCCCAGCCGGTGTCTGTTCCCTGTGTATCTGCTCCTCTGTAAAACCAGCTTCCTTTGGTCGGCAAATATTTGCTGAAGTGCCACCCTGCTCTCCGGGACGCGAGCTCCACGGCGGAGGGAGCTCACAACCGAGCCACCCAAGGGTGACACTCATGTCAGGGAAGCTCTGTGAAGTGACAGGGAAGCAGAGGGAGGAGGCTCTGGGCTGGACGGGGTGGAGGAGGGGACATGTGGCCCAGACCTGGCGGAGGAAAGGGCAGGGCTCAGGCGGCCAGGGAAGAGAAACCAGCAAGAACGAAAGCGGTGACTTGAGAACAGAGGGGGTGGGGGCGCAAGCCCTGGGGACGCGGAGGAGGAGGCAGGTCCCTGAGCAGGTGCGGCCACCCACCTGGCACAGCTGGGGCTCATTTCCAGGCTGCAGCTCTGGGAGAGGACTGAGCTCTGAATCGAGTCGGGGAGCTGGGCACTGTGACATCTGACATTGTCAACGAGTGACTGTGTGTCTGACAATGCAGAGTGACTGTTTCTAAGTTTAAGAGAGACCAGGACACCTGCTTTTCATCCCCAGCCAGGGGAAGAATTTACTTGGCCGAAAAGTCAAATGAACACCCCGAGAGAAAAAGAGCTGCTTTCTGATTCCCTTCTGTAAGTTGGGCACAGCCAGCACTGTCACAGTCACTGCTCACTGCACTCACCAGCCCCGCTGGGATGCGGAGACCGGGGAAGGAAATCCAACAACAGAGGCGGCTGCTGGGAAATCTGAACCTCTAGGAAACTAATTTTAGACTCCTGAATTGGTGAAGGAGAAAAGGGCAGAGAGAGAACAAGGTGGGCGTTCAGGAGGGTCCTAGAAGGTGACAGCTGTAGGAAGCCCCCGACTTACAGCGTACTAGTGCTGTAGCGAACCACATGTAGGACCGCCAGTTCTTGTTGGGGGGGCACAGGAACATACAACATACATGGTGTTGCCGTGTATAATCCTCTGGTATCATTCTTAGATGTTCTCTCACAGGTGTTCAATGTTTTGATTTATAAAGATACTGATAAAAAAAAAACTGTCACCATCGAGTTGATACCTGCTCATGGTGACGCTACAACAGGACCGGGTGGAACTGCCCTAAGGGTTCCCCCGGAGTGGCTGCTGGATTCAGACCGCCCACCTTCTGGTCAGCAGCCAGGCTCTGCGCCCCGGCCACACAGCTCTGAACAAAGGTAACGACAGGGAGTGACAGTGCACCGAGAAGAGGCGTCCGGCCTGCATCAGAACTGACCTGGAGCTGCCAGGGTAGACCTCTGCGAGTCGGGGACTACCTGTGCCCCGACAGCCAGAGGTGTGCGACTCAGAGGGGTCGGCCCTTCGTCTAGAATCTGCATACAGCCTCTGAGTTTTTAAAAAGATTTTATCCAGTTACATTTCAAGAGAAACGATGTGGGTGAACAAATGACTCCATAAGGTTTTCTTCAGTTAAAAACAAAAAATTCAATAACTAGAAGTTCAGAAATTGTTATAAGCACTGAGAGTAATTCTAAGTCTGGAAGAAATCCCTGTTGACCATTCAGCGTTCAGTCTCCATGGAAGAGCTTCACTCAGCCCCGCTGCAGGTGAAGTCGAGTCCTCGAGCAGTACAGACGGCGACGTGCTCAGCTGCTCCCCCAAAGGCTGGAATCTCCAGTCTGCACAGAGGTGCCTGGAAGGCAGGCCAGGTGGTCTGTCTCTGAGAGCCAGGGGAATGCCCGTGTAGCACCGTTCTGCTGTGACACACATGGGTGACCGTGGCTGGGAGTCCACTCAACAGAAAGCATCACTTTTCAACTGGTGTGCGAGGCGCAGGTACCGGGGCTCCAGCCGGGCTCGAGCTCTGCTCTCAGGGACCTCTCCTGCGTTCTCCTGCCTCAGGCCGCGGACCATTCCTGGAACCCTAACTTCCCCACTGTCCTCAAAGAAAGTGGCAGGGGGTGGAACACCATGCCCACCGGACTTTTAGATAGCGGGGCTATTGTCAGTTCAAGACCCCACAGCGAGGTGACAGCGTGTACCACAAAACATCGTGTCCCTGTAGAGCAGGGAGGCTGGACACAGAACGAGAGCCATGACCGGGTGCGCAGACCACACTGAGACTCTGCGGAGGTTGGGGGCAGCCCTGCTGCTCTTGTCTGCGGCTGCTGAGTCCACCAGCCACTCTGGCCGGTGCTGCCATCGGGGGCGGTGGCCACCCCAGGGAGTGCTCACAGAGCTGCAGAGCAGACACTGACCAGGATCTCCTGAAGGAAATGCCGTCACGAAGGGCCCTACCGCCGGCTGCTGAGCTCAGCCGTGCCTTTTTTTCCTTAACATCACTTGAACTTGTTAGTTCCTCTCTGAAGCCACTGTCTGCATTTAGGGAACTCATGCTCACATTCTTTCCACTTTCTTCTCATTGGCCTTCTGCTGATGCCCCACGGGCAGACCATCCTGGCACCACGTCCAGAAGACAGCGGCTGGACACGGCTGTGGTGCTGGACGTGGCATGGTCCCAGCACTCGCCTTCAGAGCCTTCAAGGATCCTCCCCCCAGGTACCCATCCTCTGTGCCAGCTGAGCCACCTTGAGCGGACACTCTCTAGGGCATAGCTGTGTCCTTGGGGCCTGTGTACAATCCTAGAGACCCGGCTGGCCACTTTCTAGATGTGTGATCTTACTCAAGTGACCTCACCTCCCCAAGACCCAGCAGCCTCATCTACAAAATGGGTGTAACAGCTGCCTTCCTGTTGGAGGGGGATTTTGAGGATCAAATGAGAAGTAGATGAAATCGCTTTGCAGTTGTCCCAGCTGTCCCCACCCACGAAGCCCTTCATGTCATCTGGAGCAGATGATAGAAGGACATCCGCCTCCCACTCAGATGGTCACGCTGCTCAGCACACTGCCCCTCATTCGTGAGCCCAACTCTCACCATGCCTGGTACACAGCAAGTTCCAAAATGCTCGGGGGTCACCGACAGACGCCTCAGCTCACGAACGGCACCACTAAGCACACATGTAAGTCACCACCACCTGGCGGCTGAGACTTCTACAAGGGGTCCCAGGACAAGAAACACATGGCTTCCCCGAGACAAGTCCCTCGTGAAATCACTCCCCGCACTCACGTCCACCGGGAACATTCCCCGCCCTGAGCCGCTTCCTGCCCTCACCCAGGCAGCTGGCGAACGAGGCCATGACGCACTCCTCCTCCTCAAAGCACTAATTGGTAGTAATTAGCAATCACTAATTTGGTTGTTATTATACAGCACATGTCCGTTAATTAAACTGCATGTTTTGGCCCATTTTCTGAGCGACTGCCCCGCAGGAGGGGACCAAACAGCGGGGACACCGACTCAGCCCCCTGTACCTCTCACACCTGTGAGCAGTCCACTCCCAGTCACCCGTTCCTTGTCCTCACAGGTGTGGGGAGTGACCGAGAACAGGACGGCACACGTACTGGAACTTTTACATCTGTGGGATAAAGACCTACTCTCTGTTTCCCTCACACCTTCTGCAATGTGGGAAACAGAAGTGTCCCCTTAGGGTCCTCCTAATTTTATTGGACGCACCCTTCACTAGACCCTACACACAAGAAGAAACTTGCTCAGAGACAGTGACAAACGGATGGTGTCAGGTGCCAAGGTTGCTGGGTACTGTCACAGCAGTGTCACCTCCCAGCTCCACCAGTGAGCGCTCGGTGAGGCACAGGGGTGGTTTTACCTTTCTGGGAGGTGAAAACCCAACTGAACTTGTGATAAACAGAAAACACAGCTGTGAGTGACTGCTTTCTACTTAACTGGTTCCCGGGTTGACGGCCTCTGGAAAGGACAGGCAGAGGGTCCACCCTCTCGTGTCCCGGAGGCATTACTAACCTCACCCTCAGGACCCAACTTCCTCCAGGACCCAGGACCGACAAGGCTGGACCAAGCTCCCTTGACCGTGCACGTCAGGTGCTGGCTCCTCTGAGCTCTCCGGCACCCATCTCTGCAACCGCCTTCCCTCGCAGGAGACACCCCACTGTCAACCTTTCTTTCTCTTGGGTGAGAGGAGTGAACTTTTTCTGAGGGAGGGAAGTGTCTCCCGAGCCTCCGTCAGACCCCTCTGTTATACCACAAAACTGCCCTGCGGTAACGCCCCACGACGAGGACATCCCTCCTGCAGATCAGGGCACGGGCAGTGACGTCAACAAGGTGGGGGAAACATGACAGGCTGGAGCTGGGGACACAGACTCTGACCCACACCTCCCACGGATTAGCCAGGTAACCTGCGGCCAGTCTCTTGGACTCCGTAGGTCACCACCTCCTTGCCTCACCAAGCTTCGTCAGCGGGTCACTATGCCAACTCACGAAACGGAGCCAATGGCCCTAAAGACGCCACAGGGCTACAGACGCACCGCTCGTTGGGTTCTGAACGACCACGCACCTGGGGATGCTGGTGAGATAGGTCATGACACTCTGGAACTCCTTGTCCGGGATGTCGCTGAAAGCCGGGTAGTCTGGAAAGGTGATGACCGGGCATCCATCTTGTCCCCGTCCACCTGGAAGGAAACCCAAAGCGGGGCGTCACTCAACTTTGCTCAGGTGGGACTGATGTTTTCTGACCGGCCTTCAACATTATTTTTAACAAATAGCAAATGTTTCCGATGTTCCACAGGTTTCAGTGGCTCCCCCAGACTGGGACAGACAGAAGAGAGAGCAGGCAAGGCACCCCAAACTCAGCCAGCAAACCCCCACGGAACCCACGGCCCAGTTTCCTGCTCAGGAGGTCCCCACCTGCCAGGCCCAGCTCAGCGCCGGGCGGGCAGCAACGCTTCCGCTCAGACTGACAGTGCTCTTCTTTTATTTTGAAAGAAACGGGTGTTTATTGAAGAGAATATGTGGAATGTACAAAAAAGTGTCAAGAATTAAAAACACCGCCCATGATTTTGCTACCCGTGGACAAGCACTGTGACACTGTGTGACTGTGTGCTCCCTTCCAAACTTTATTTCATATGGGCCTTGTACATCATTGGAACCACACTGAACAGACAGACTTGTTCTTTTCCAGACACTATAAGTTAAACAGCTTTATAAATGATGCAGTCATTATTTTATGTATTCACATAATAACCTCTTCATGTGTACACCCTAATTCTCATTTAACCATTTCTTTTGTGGGCATTTTATATTTGACTTTTCAATATTCCACCTTTTAAACATTTAACTCTGGAGGGAGCTGCCCCTTATTATATATGTTAGACATGGTCCCTTGGTAAGATGTCATCATACAGAATTATGACAATATCACTGAAGACAAAAAAAAAACAGCCTGCTGCCACTGAGCTGACCCTGACTCACAGCCACATCACATGACAGAGCGGGACTGTCCCACAGGGTTTCTGAGGCGCGGCTGGCGCATCTGACCTGCTGACATGCTGGTCAGCAGACTGAATTTGCCCACTGTGCCAGCAGACAGCTTTACAAAATTACTAGTATTACAAACGAAACAGGAAGCTAAAAATACATACTTTCAGAATTGGGTGCACGTTATTCTATATGTAAAGAACTGAATTCTTAACAGAGCTTTAAAGATGAACGTTTTGGTAGTACACGTTTATGGCGTGTATGAGAGAATATATTTTAGCAAAAGGCTGCCATGAAACCCTGGCTTTGCTGATTTCTACATTTGCCGGGAGACCGGGGCTTAAATTTTAATGCAGCATTGTGGCGGTGGTGCAGGAGAAACCAGGCACTTCCCCCCCAGTACCGGCTACCTTCCCGCTGTGCTGCCTCCGGAGGCACCCTGTCAGGGCTCACCACTGACCTTCGTGACCTGTGGGACACAGACGTGTCCTTGGTGCACCCCCCATAGTGAATATGCAGTTACCTAGAGCACAGCGACCACAAAGCTGCTTTTTGGTTCATTTGCAGCACTTTGGTTTGAACAAAGATAGCATCCTCTTGTTCGGTACAAAGGAAAAAGTAGCAACAGTGTATATATACCACGTATGGGCGTGAGTTCAGATGTGTGACAATCACTTCTCTGAATCTCATGAAGGTAGAAAAATAAACAAATCACAAAAATGAACTTTTTCATATTATGAATGTTATACACGACTTTCCATTTTCATTATTTTCTAAGTCCGAGCGGGATGCTGGCGCCCCGGCTCAGGCAACACCTGATCGCATTTTCTGGTCTCCCTGGTGTCTGCTCTTAGAGCGCAGGGAGGGTGCTGGCAGGCCCCAGGGCAGGCGACTGGGCCACTCCCTCGTCCCCGGGAACGGACGCCGCCCAGAAGGCCACCTACACAGCAGGAGCCGAGACTGACTCACCAAGACCCACGCTGCTGGCAAAAGACAGTCAGCACGTGTCTGCTGCCCAAAATTCCACAGAAATTTCCAGAGGACATCACCCACACACCTCACAGGGCAGGGAGAGTGCTTACGCTTTCATGTTTATTACGATTTAAACACAGCAATGAAGGAAATTTTAAAGCATCCTCGTTGTTAAATGCCATAGAGTTGATTTTCAACTCACAGTGACCCCATGTGACAGGTCGGGGCCGTCCCACAGTCCTCTTGGGCCATGATCACGTGACAGGGCAGGGCTGTCCCATAGGCCTCCTGGGCTGTGATCACGTGAGGGGGCGGGGCCGCCCCACAGGCCTCCTGGGCTGGCATCTGACGGGAGCAGATGACACAGGTCCTTCTCCCACAGGTCCTTCTCCCACAGGGTGCCTGGATCGGTTCAAACCACCAACCTTTTGGTTAGCAGCTGAGTGCTTAATGACTGCACCACCAGAGGTGCTTCTTAATCTCCTGGGAACTCCTTGGGCTCCTGAACGAAGCTTCTGTACCTCTCAGCCTTCTACCGATGTCATCTTTTGACCCGCTGCCTCCCCCAGCTCCTCCTATCACCCATCAAATGATCTTCTGGGCAACTATTCTGTGCTCAGCTTGAGAGTTTCTGGGGCTATGAGGTGTTTCTGTTCTTCTGATGTTTACAGTCTTATTGAGAAAAATAGTATCAGAAAGATATGAAGCATTAAACTCCATGGCAACCATTTCAAGTTTACGTAGAATTTAGGCGAGAGAGAGATCACTGCCAGCTGGAATATCCAGAGAAGGCTCTGTGGAAAGAGGAAACAGAGGCAGATCGGATGGGAACAGGCAGAGGGTACTGGGGGGAGGGGTCAGAACATAAGCAAAGGGCTAGGTACGGAATACGCATACAGGTAAGGGGCAGGACGCTCCCCTCTGGGCCTAGGAGGATTGGGGGAAGAGTTAAAAAAAAAAAGACAAGGGAACCTACAAGGGTCACATTTGTGGTCCCACCTCGGGTGTTTGGACTCTCCGTAGCAGAGAGGTGACCTGACCAGAACCGTGTGAGGGAACCTTGGTCTTGTAGCTGAGAGCTGGACTGAGTGTCGGGAGGGACTCTGAGCACAAATGGAACCAGGAGCGGATTTTTCCAAGAAAAAGATGCACCTGAGACAACCTGCACAGGAATACTGGAGATGTGCTTCAAGGATCAGAGATGGTTACAGGGTTTGTAGCTTGGGATCTAGAAAGAGCAGCACCTACAATCAAACTGAGGGAGTTGCGGTGTGTCTAGAGGGAGGCTGTGAGTTCAGGGTTAAACATACCTGAGGTAGGTAAGGGAATTAAAGTGAAATAACCCACCAACAATTAAGAGCAGTTCAACACACACTTGGGAGTCACACAGGCCGCGGGTACCAAATCTCCCTGTTAGTGGCTGTGGAGGGTGAGTGACAGCTGGATGCTCTTTGCTGCCCCTCCCATCCAGAGGCGGAGTCTATTTCCCTTCCCCCGAGCCTGTGTCTGGCCTTGTGACCTGTTTTGACCAACAGAATGTGTCAGAAGTGATGATGTGTGACTTCTAAGGCTGGACTTTAAAAAACACAGCTCCTAGCCTCCCTGCACAGAAACTCCCTCTTGGGGGACTCAACCCTGAGTCCACCATGCTGTGAGGAAGCTCAAGCATTTCATGGAGGGAGGAAAGAAAGAGGGTAGGAAAGAACGAAGAGAAGGGAGGATGGAGGGGCAGGAAGGGACAGCAGAAGGACAAGGAAGCTACATGAAGGAGCAATGAAGGGCTTGACAAGAAGTGTCCCCTGGACTTTCCAGCTCAGCTCTACCACCAGATGAACACAGTTGAGTCAATGACCCCACCCAACGCCATACACAGCAAGAGAGCCACCCAGCTGAGCCTTTTCTGAATCCCTGACCTACAAGAATCAAGAATCAATAAGTGGTGGAGGCTGTAAGTTTTCAGTAGTTTGTAATGTAGCAATAAATAAAAAAACCATCGCTGTTGAGATGATTCTAACTCACAGTGACCCTATAACACAGAGCAGAACTGCCCCATACGGTTTCCAGGAACTGCTGGTGGATTTCAACTGCTGGCCTTTTGTTTAGAAGCCAAGCTCTTAACCACTGCACCACCAGGACTCTGCTGCAGGACGAGTGCCAAAGTCAGCAGCTGTGCACACTGGTAAGCTGCCCACCGCCGTGTTCTCACCTGTTTAAAAAATGGTACCATTATGACTCACCTCTTCGTGTGGCCACTGAGATGACTAAGAGATGGTGTCACAATGGGTGGATGCACAAACAGAGCCTTTATCATCTTCAGCACTGCCCATCACCATGACGACCACCCCACTCTGCTACATCACCCATCACCACCCACCCATCTGGTCCAGCATCACACAGCACCATCACCACCCACCGCACTGCTGTGACTAGTTTTCCAGACCTTCCAGGCTAGGACTTGGCCAAGCCTTTGTTATCCTAGTCAGACTCACTTCACCATCTAATAAATGCCCGGTTCCACCTCCACGGTCTCCCCCGTGCTCCCCCCTCCTTTCCCTCTGTAATTCCCACATCCCCTCCCCACTCCTTAAAGCCTGTGTCTGCTGTCTTATTTCCTACAACACAACACTATTCATTCTTTAATGATACTGTTTTGTATTTCTAGCCAGTACTTCACATGTGAAAATCTTTTCTCTCCCAGCTGGATTATAAACTGCTCAAGGTGGAGCACCAACACAGGCCCTCTCCCCACCTGCCTAGTCCAACACGTGCCTCAACTGTGAACGAATAAAACAAATGCCTCATCTCCTTACTGTCCCAGGCAGCTAAGGGACTCCAGTCCTTAATCTAATGAAATCGCAGACTGAAAAGTATTTTTTCTGCTCTTGCTCTCAATTCCTTTTTTCTTTTTTTTTTCTTTTTTATTTAATATAACTGAGTGAAAATGTACATTCACATGTAAATTTACATGCCCCCCTATATGCAGCTTCCACTGCTCTCCCTGTCCGGTGACTGCACACTATTCCTCTCTGCTCCATACATGTCTCATCCTCCCAACAGTCTCCTTTCCCCTCCTCTCCTTCCACTCCCCTTCCTCCAGCCAGAGGTCAGCAAGATGATATCCTATAGATGTATAGAACCATAAAGTGCATCCAATATATGGTTACTCTGCATTGCCAAGTCCATTCCATTCCTGTCCAAAGAGTGGACCTTTGTTATAATTTATGGGAACGGGCAGCATCAGGGCCGGGGGCCATGCTCTCAGAGGAACCCCAAAACCACTGGACCATCAGTTGAGGTCTTTTAGTGGAGATCTCATGATGCACCTCTTTTTATTCTTGTGTTGCCAGTGAGGCTCCTCTCTGTGAGCTCCGTCATGGCTATCACTGGTGGTGGCCGGGCACTATCCGGTTCTTCCGGTCTCAGGTCGATGTAGGCACCCACTCTTGTGGGTCTCTCTGTCTTCTCGGTTGTCTTTACCGCATGCCATTTTGGCCCTCGGTGAGCATCCGTTCCTGCTGAGTTGGGACCATTTGCTGTGTCCTCGGATGGCAGCTGGGCAGCTTTTAAGACCCCAGACGCCACTCACCAATGTGGGGTGCAGAGAGCTCTCTTAGCAAAATGCTAGTTGTGCCAATTGGCCTGGAATTCGCCTAAGAGCATGGTCCCCCGCCCCCCGCCCCAGCTACTCTATCCTTGCAGTATTGAGTTAAGATGGAAGGAATATTCAAGTTATGCTGAAGTCCACTTAATGTTGTTCTTGTTCCTAATATGTGCTGTCACCGCTTTCTCCCAACTAGATTTCTAGTAACTACCTAAACTAAACCCTCCCCCTCTTGTCCTCCCTCCCTCCCTCCCCTCCCTTGCAGCTGTCAAAGAGTCTTTTCTTCTATACACAAGTCTGTTTTTGAGATCTTATCGTAGAGGTCTCATACAGTATTTATCCTTTTGTCGCTGACTACTCTCACTCAACATAATGTCTTCCAGTTGAAACCAGGTTAGGAGATGTTTCCTGGAATCATCGTTATTCTTTATCAGCTCTCAATTCCTTTCTAATGATTTTATACACTTCTGGACATTCCTGGATTTCAAGATACTCGTAAGTTCCTCCTCCCTGTCTCTTAGTTGCAGTTTCCTGTACCGTCCCAGACAGAATCCATCCTGTCACTCAACAAGCAGTAACCCTTGCCCACAGCCTCTCGTCATTTTAATTCGTACTTCCTCTTAGAAAATTCCTCAGATCCCAAACAGCAAGAGGCACTCGGCCTGCGAACACTGTGCTCACTGTCCGAGTCCTTCACACGACCGTAACAACATCCCTGCTTCAGATATCCTTGGGTGGTTTATTTGGGATACGGCACCCATGTCTCCGCTTCCTGTTGTACCTACGACCCTAAAGTCACGCTCGCGCTGTAGCTCACTGTGAGTGCCCTGACAAGGCAGAGGGAGGCGAGCCTTTCCGCACCATGAGCATGGCGTGGGCTGGAAGCAGGTGCCGCCCACGCCAGCTCTACTTTCCTGAAAAGGGGACCCAGAGATTCCAGGCACAGGCTGAGGTCACGCTGGCACCACGGGGAAGCAGACCAGCAGAACTCAGCCCCCTCGGCTCCCCCCAGAACCTGACACAGTGAGCATCGGCACCCCTCCACAAGCAGCTTCACGAGGAACGCAGGACAGCGCACCCACTCCCAACACCCAGCCAGATCAAACACATGTAAAGAAGGTGAGGACGAAAAGATGGGAGAAAGAGCTTTTCTGGGGAGAACAAGTGGCTGCAGTGAGTCCCCCCTGCCTTCTAGAGGGAGGCAGGACACTACCTCCACACCTCAAACCCAGTGGGGAACCCACCACACAGAGGACCTCAATTCACACTGCATGTACACGGAAACCCCGGTGGGGCAGTGGTCAGTGCTATGGCTGCTGAGAGTCCGGCAGTTCAGGTCCACCAGGCGCTCCTTGGACACTCTATAGGTCAGTTCTACTCTGTCCTGTGGGGTCCCTATGAATCAGAATCAACTCAGTGGCCATGGGTTTGGTTTTGCTGCTTGGGAGGCACTGGGACTGGTGTCTGACTCCCCTGAGAAGTGTCAGGAAGGCTACGGGCCTCATCCACCCTCTCCAGGGAATCCAGGGAGAAGAGAAGGGCCCACTGGAGGCTTTGGAGGATGGGTAGGAGACTGCTGCCTTGGGTCTGCACCCCCAGACCTCCTCATCACAGGGCACACACCAGCGCTTCCCAGAGACCACTACTGGCTGTGCTGGAGCAGAGCCAGCATGGGCTTGTCTTGGGTCCCATTCAACAGGGCACCTCGAAGGGTAAGAAGACAGCAGGAAGAACCAAGGGGTGCTACCACATGCCCGGGGATGATGGGGAACGCACACGTGAGCCCATGAGATACCGGAGCACCCCCTCCGGGAGCCACCAGCAGGACGTGAGGGCTGACGCTGCAGGCACCGGCTGGGTCCAGAACGTTCAAAGCCCACGGCCAGGAAGGAGCCCAAACTGCCCTCATGCTGCTGCCTCTGACTTTGGTTGGGGACAGAGTGGTCATAGCCCAAGAGGTCCAAATGGGGAAGGGGAAGGCCCTGCCCTGCTCCCCACCTCAGACGGCAGCCCCGAACAGGCCTGAGCTGGGACGGGGTGGAGGACTCGGGAGCAGGCTGCTCCCTACATCAAGTGTGAAGCGGGGATTGTTACCCACAGTTAAAGGATGTGTCTTTCTCCTTCCTTGCCTTGAACTCCTTTACATGCATGACTCAGGGTTTTTCTACTTAAACAACCCCCTTATCAGATGGTGTATGAGAGCTTGTCGGTAATGCCCTTTAAAATAAATCCCTTTTTCTATTACGCCTGAATGTAATACACCAACAGGAGGAGTCGGCAGGGGTACACAGGCACAGCAGTTCACCTAAGTCCCAAACGCGTAACAAGACTGTCTTCCATGAGAGTTGGTGTTGAGATCCTCCCAGAAGGGGCACCATATGTGTGTCTTCAGTGGGAGCACCCGAGGCAAAACACCGCTTGTCACACGGCATGCGCCACCCCTGTTCACGGGCGCAGAGCCTGTTTCACCCTAACAGCCATCCTCTCCGTCTGAACAGTGTTCCTGAAACAGCAGCAAAACCAGAGTGCACACTGGAGGGACAGCGGCCCAGAAGAGCAGCAGATGACAGAGTCCGCTTCACCCCGCCAGCCCAGCAGGCCTGGGGACCACACGGCCACCTCAGGGATCGCCGTCTTCCTTTGGGCTCTATCAGCACCTTAGTGGAAAATATAGACTCTTTTTTGTTATGACGCCAAGAGCTGCAATCCCAGTCTCCCCACTGCTTTCAGCATTGTCCTCTTCCCACGGGCTCCCCACATGAGGTCATCTGCCGACAGCAAACAGAGGGTGCGGTGGGAAACTGAGAGAGCACCGAGCCGAAGACAGCGGGCGTGGGACACATGGAGGAGGGCAGTGGGAGCGGCCACTCCACCTGGAGGCTGGAGGCAGTGACACTACATTCCACACACAGAAACTGCTGGAACGGCTCACCTCTGGGTGTACACGGGACAGACGGTCCTCGGGCGCTCCTGTTTCCTGCCTGCCCTTGGGGCCATGAAACTGAGGGTGCCCCTCAGAGGCACCTGTAGGCTCTGAAGTAGCTCCACAGAGAGCGAAAAGCCATCGCCCCAACAAACCCCACCCACACAGCTTCAGGGTACAGCAAATGGTCGCCTAGGCGTCTGAAAAACCAGAGTTCCCACGGCTTTGTAGCACACACTGCCTTAAGCGAGAGCACTCAGTTACATGGAATCTCCTCCTGCTTTTCAGGTGAGGGCAAAGTGGTTAAATCCAGTCTCCTGACCTCCTCAGAGATACGGCTCTCACAGTCTTATTTCCATGTTGTCCAAGCAGCTGCTGCTCCAACCTAGGATGATTTTTTTCCATTGTGTTAATCTGTTGCCAACAGGGACAGCTTTCTATTCTACAAGGCTTCCTGGCAATTACATACCAATCATGTGTTGGAGAGAATACTCTCAAGCTGACTCAAATACAGTATGAGAAATACAGAACACTATGTATGTATTTCCCTCTGTTGTCTTACCAAAACATGGCTGTGTGCTCTTAGTGTGAATGAGAACATGAGGCCAAGAGACAAAGCTCTGGAGTCTGGCGAAAACTCCAGGGCTCCTCCTGTGAAGAATGCCTGGGACCTGGGTCAGGTTACTTCTATTTCAGTAACAATCTGTCATTCATCTGTGTGTGTGTGTACACATACAGCAAACACACACGACTGATGCATGATACATGCATACACATAATCTGCCACCCATTTGTGTGTGTTCAGACAGCACACATACACAACTAACATGTAATCCATATGTACACATACTCGGTCTTTCATTCATGTAATACACATACGTACACACACATGCATACACCTCCATAACACACAGGCCCACGTGCACTCTACGGGGGTTGAAAGACTTAAAGGACACACACCACATGACGATGGCATCGTTCCGACCACGGCACAGGAACTTGGCCATAAACCTTGACTTTATAGAGGCGGAGCTGCAACGGCCACTCTCAGTAGCCGAGGGGACGCTCACATATGGATGATAAAGCAGAAATATGCCGTGTGATTCACTTTCTATAGAAATAACACAACGATTCTCTCCTATGTAACACGTTAGCCAGGAAGTGATGCTGCTGATTTTCTTCTACATCTAAGAACCCAACGCTGTGTTTGAAATGCTCACCCATAATCAGATGCCTTAGAACGAAAATTTTCACATCATCCATTTATTTTTCCTGAAGGAAAAACATCATCTGGATCCCAAGTTATTGATTACTGGGTGGGCTTAAACTAGAAACCAAAACCTCACGGCAGTACAGGTTTTATACCAAGAAGGCATCACACTCTGGAACACAGCACTAGATAAAGCAATTAGGAACTCCTGTACGTATTGAATGCCTCTGTCAATCCATTTGGTAATTCATAATGATTTATCTTTTCACACCCACTGGTTCAAACATCAGGCTGTCCATCAGACCCTTCAGAAGACATTGCTGGGGTTCAGACCTTGATTTGAGACTCCTAGCCCTTAGTGTCTCTGACACAATAAACATGTGTTCTCAGAAGCCACCTGCCTTGCAGTCCTTCCTACAGCAGCCCCACGACTAAGCCAGATCCCTTCCCAGCACAGGGGATGTCAGGGTAAAGATGGCACTGAGTTTGGTTTGGGTTTGGGAGCCTTTTCTGGAGCCCTGGTGGTGCAGTGGTTAAGCGCTTGGCTGCTAACCAGAAGGTCAGCAGTCCAAATCCACCAGCTGCTCCTTGGAAACCCTATGGAGTGTTCTGCTGTGTCCTATAGGGTTGACAGAAGCTGGACTTGACTCAACAGCAACAGTTTTGGGGTTTTTTGGTTTAATCCTTTTCTATCTGAAAACATCCAAGCCATTCTGGGACCATAGGAAGCTTAGAAAGTGAGAAGCAGCACTTGATCTGAACACTAGAAGGGAGAACCAAATCCACCAAAACGTCTCTGGTACTGCCTGCTATCCGCAACAAAGCCAAGCAAGTGTCAAGGTTCTCCGCAGACCCGGAGGAGAAAGACGCTGGCTTTACAACCAAGGTGAGGCAAAGGGAAATCAACTGTTAAGACACACCACTGCTCATTTCCAACGTGTAAAATGCCCGGGGCTGTCTGGGTACTTAGGGCGTCGCCTTTATTCTAAGGAACAGGGATGGCGCAGCGTCTGAGCGCTCACCACAAAGGCGGATGGTGGTGATTTCAGTTCCCCAGCTGCTCTGTGGGAGACAGATGTGGCGGTCTGCTTCCACAGAGACGCACAGCCTTGGGGACACGGGGCAGTTACGCTCTGCCCCACAGGGCCACTAGGAATCAGTGGTTTCCTTTCTTGGTCTTTGTTCTAGTTAAATAGGGCCGCCATGAGTCCGATCCAACTCGACAGCACTTGGCTTTTGGCTGGCTAGTTAAATAAGGGCTTTCACTTTATGCTAAGTAAAACAAGCCAAGCCAAGTGCTGTCGAGTCGGATCCGACTCATGGCGACTCTAGGGGCCAGGGTAGAAAAATAAGCCAGACCCAAAGGAACAAACATCATGGTTACATTTACACCAGTTATCTATAACACGTAAGTCCACAGAGGCAGAAGGCAGACTGGAGTTACCTAGGCCGGGGAAGGGTTGGGGGTGGCGGATGGCTCAGTCGGCATGGTTTCTATGTGGGCAATGCAAGAGTTCTGGGAATGCCTAATGGTAATGCTGAGCATTTAATGTTCACAGTTGTACTCAGTGCCTCTAAAATGCACACTTAAAAGTGGTTAAAATGAGAAATCTTATGTGATACACATTTGCTACAATAAAATAAAAAAGGGCTTTCTTCACTGATAACGGCTTATGTTCCTCAATCATAAATTCTTCCATGCAGGTTTTAGGTTTTGTGATTGGACAAGGACTCGTTTTCATTTTTCCACGCGTCTTCTGTTTTAGATTATAATCACATGAGAAAAGCGATCCCGTGGGCGTAGACTTGTTTGCACAGAACCCAGCAGACAGCTGCTCAATGAGGCCACAGGTGATATGGCAGAGAACGCAGGGTTACGCCACCACCCGAACTGGCGCGCCACTCTCCCTAATCACGAGGACGTCTGAAGGCAACCAGTATAATTAGGTCACAAAACCTAACTCTGCAAGTCTCTTCCATTTGTAATAGCCAAGAAGGACAGATTCTTCCTGATACAAGACTCATCACCGTCAGAGAGCAGGGCTCCTGGGGTGGGCTCATGCCTATGACACATTTCAGAAGACAAGGCAGGAGAGTTCTGAGGGCAGTGAGGACAGGTCTCGGGGACGACTGCTCTGCTAAGGCCCTGTTCCACAGTGGGACAGTACGCGCGGGGAAGGGGCAAGACGAGGGGGGAATTAACCCCCTTTGGAAAGAACCCTTTGCAGATCAAAGAACGTGAGCCATCACATTTACTTAGCCTGACACAGTTAGACACGCGACTTAATGAACACCCAAGAGTCACCACTCAAGAGGCGGGGGAGAGAAGGAGAGAGGGGGAGGGGAAGGGACTGACATCAGAGTTATGCAAATGCCAACAAGAACCAAAAGCAACCTGACAGCTTGACAAAATGCTTCGAGCTGTAGCTTATTTGGCAAAGCAGTCTGATTTTAAGAACACTGGCAGACAATCAGGGGACAGTGACATGTTAAGCAAAGCTCATCTACTGAGAGGCAGCATACAGAATCCCTGGTGCATAAAAGGATTTTGTGATTTGGGCTTTAGTATTCTTCATCAAAATTCATGCTCTTTGGGAGAAAAAAGGATGGGCAGAACTCGAACGCTATTACAAAGACGAGACTGGAGGGTCCCCCAAAGACATGGCCCCCGGACTCACCAGTAGCCTAGAACTGAAATTATTCCCGAAGCCAACTCTTTAGACAGACTGGGTGGGACTGTGAGACATAAAATGATCCTGGCAAGGGGCACACTTCTCGGCTTAAGTAGCTACGTGAGAGTAACGCGGCAGCTCCTGTCCAGAGGAGAGATGAGAGGGCAGAGGGGACAGGAGCTGGTTGAACAGAGACAGAAAGTCCAGGGTGGAGAGGGGAGTGCACTGTCACGTGGTGGGGAGAGCAGCTAGAGTCACACAGCTGTGTATGTGCAAGTTTGTATATGACAAGTTTACTTGGATTGTCAACTTTCTCTAAAAGAACAATACAATATTTCCCTCTTTTTTAAAAAAAGAAGTCAAGCTCTTACAGGCAGCCCAATTTCTCAACATAGTTTCTCACATGTGATTTTTATGCTACACTCTTTCATGACTGTGAAGTCCCTCAATTAAGGGCAACGTACACTGAAGCCAAAAATCCCATAAAGCTTGTTCCAAATTTTCAACTTGCGATGTATGCTTTTCTGTAATAACCAGGGTTACTTTCCTTTCTCTCAAAAAAGCACACACATAGCTGGGCAAGAGACAACTTCAGTATCAGTGACTCAAGGAATCTTCTACTTAAAGTGGACTAACTACAAGCGGGGAGCATTGAATCAGCTCTGCTTGTGGTGACGCTGCGTCAGAGCCAACTGTGAGCCCCACGGTTTTCGATGGCTGATTTTTTAGGAAGTAGATGGCCAGGACTGTCTTCCGGGGTGTCCTCTAGTCAGCAGCCGAGCAAGTTAACTGTGGGCACCCTCCACAGCTCTGCTGGCCACACGGAAAGGGGGCACCTTGGAAACTATGAACTTACCCAGTGGCACCACAGCTCACAAGTTTCCGGAAGCACTCTGGGGATTTGCCTCAGACACTTGCCTTAAAAACATTATGTGGTACCAGCAATTCCTTATCAAATGAAAACTCACTTACTATTCTAAAATTAATTTGCAGTTAAGATTTCTAATTAGGTAAATACTATTATTTTTGGTATGCAAATGACTAAAAATAAAGCTACTATTCACATCATTTTAAAGGAGGATAGAGGAGATGGTATGTTTATGGAACCCTAGTGGCACAGAGATTGAGTGCTTGCTTGGTAGCCAAAAGGTCGGCAGTTCAAATCCCCAAGCTGTTCCTCGGAAATTCTGTGGAGCAGTTCTACTCTGTCCTACAAGGTAACTATGAATCAGAATCAACTCGATGGCAATGGGTTTTAGCACGGTTTAGTTACAGCTCGTAAGTGATGGCAGCATAACCAGTTTAGGTGTGTGGCCTCCTAAGATAACAATTCTGAAGGAAAAACTTAACTGTGTGAATAAAGTTTATATAGATTCATCCTGACTCACTCGGTTCCGGTCCCTCATGGCACGCAGTCACCCTTCAGGGCAAATCACGAGGGGAACAAGACCAGAATCCTGACTCTCGAGGCAAGCACAGAACGTCAACACCACCACTTCTGTCTGTCCTCTCAACGGTGTAAGTACCGACACATTACCGTGTGGCCTTCACCTGAGAGGCTATGGCAGAGGGGGAAGAACACAAAATACAGAACCCTAGAGAAAATGCGGTATTTTTAGTACACAGTAATTTGGTTAAATTAAGATGGAAAACAAAAAACTCACAATGACCCAGAGTGATGCAGTGGAAACGTAACGACACAGCACGTAGTTGGCAGTGACGTGGAGTCGCTTCCGACTCGCAGCGACCCTGCACACAACAGACTGAGACACAGCCAGCCCCCGAGCTGTCCCCAGCGTCACGGCCATGCCTCAGCCCGCTGTGCGGCCACCACTCTGTCTAGTCCAGGTCACTGAGGGCCTTCTTCTGTTTTGCTGACCCTCTACTTTACCAAGTATGACGTCCTCCTCCGGCGACCGGTTCTTCTGGATCGTATGTCCAGAGTACCTGAAATGAAGTGTTGCCATTCTTGCTTAGAAGGAGATTCCAGTTGTACTTCTTCCCAGACAGATTTGTTTATTCTTCTGGCAGTTCATGGTATATTCCGTATTCTTCATCAACGCCATAATTTCAATCCATCTACGCCATGATTTCAATCCCTCAGTTCTAAGTCTTCCTTGTTTACTGTCCAGCTTTTCCACACACACGGTAACTCAAAGGACCACGACCTGGGTCAGGCACACGTTAGTTCTCAAAGTGACGTCATTATTTTTTAACACTTTAAAGAGGGCTTTTGAAGCAGATTTGCCCCAAACAATACATTGTTTGATTTCTTGATGGTTGCTTCCACGAGTATGGATTGTGGATCGCAATAAAACAAAGTCCTTGACAACTCCAGTATTTTCTCCATTTATTATAATGTTGCTTAGGGGTCCCGTTGTGAGACTTTTATGTTGAGGTATAATCCATACTGAAGGCTTCATTAGTAACTACACCAACTCTTCTTCACTTTCAGCAAGCAAAGCTGTGTTATCTGCATACTGCAAGGAGCTAATGAGTCTTCCTCCAATCCTGAAGCTCTGCTCTTCAGAAAGTCCAGCTTCTGGGTGATGTATTCAGCATTCAGACTCAGTAGGCACGGTGGAAGAACACATACCTTTCCTGACTGTACACTATATAGTACCCCCTTGTTTAGTTCAAATGACTGCCTCTTCGTCTATATACAAGTTTTACCCAAGCACAACTTAAGTGTTCTGGAAATTTCTGTTCTTTATAGTGTTATTCATAATTTGTTATGATGCTCACAGCTGAATGCCTTTGTGTAGTCAGGAAAACACAGGTAAACATCGTGCTGGTATTCTCTGTTTTCAGCTAAGATCCATTTGACCTCAGCAGTGACATCCCTGTCCCATGTCTTCTTCTGAATCTGGACTGAATTTCCAGCAATTCCCTGTCAATGTGTTGGAGCAACCACTTTTGAATGATCTTCAGCAAAATCGTACTTGCATGTGAAATTAACGATATTGCTCACTAACTTCTGCCTTCTGCTGGAATGGGCACTCTTCTTTGGAATGGGCACAAATACTGACCTCTTCCAGTCTGTCAGCCAGCTGTCCTCCAACTTCCACGGCACAGAGCAGTGAACACCCCCAGTGTTGCACGCATTTATGAAATACCTCACTTGGTGTCCTGTCGATCCCTGGAGCCTCGTTCTTTCCACCAAGGCCTCCAGTGTGGCTTGGACTTCTTCCGTCAGTGCCACTGCTCCTGGCCCATGATTCCGGTGATTCTTTCCACCTTCTTTTGGTGTATCCTGTGTTATTCAGTATTCTGCCCACAGAATCCTTCAATATTACAACTCAAGACTTCAATTTTCTTCTTCAGTTCCTTCAGCTTGACAAATACCAAGCATGTTCTTCCCTTCTGGTTTTCTAACTCCGGGTCTTTACAAGTTTCATTATGATACTTGGTCTTCTGGGGCTGCCCGCTGAAATCCTCTAATTTGATTATTTGATTAATTATTATTTGATTAATCCCCTGATGTGATTATTCCCTCTGCTCACTTTAGCTACTCTATAGTCAAAAGCCCATTTTGAGGTCTCTTCTGACATCCATTTTGATCTTTTTTTTTCTCTCTGTCTTTAAATGACCTCTGCTTTTCTCACGTGTGATGTCCTTGATGTCATCCCGCCACTCCTATGATCTGTTATTTGTGTGCAGTGTGTCAAAGCTGTCCCGGATGGCCTCCAGACTCAGGTGGGACATATTCCAGATTGTCACTTGGCTTTTGTGGGCCTGTTGTAATTTTCTGCAGCTTCAACTTCAGTTTGCAGGTAAGCAATGTATGGTTAGTTCTGCACTCAGCCCCTGGCTGTGTTCTGATGATACGAAGGTTCCTCATGGTCACCTTCCACAGATGTAGTCAATGTGACTCCTGTGGACCATCTGGTGAAGGTCCACACCGATGGTATTGGCAGTGAAGAAGTCGCTGGTCTCGTGCAATGCTACCATGCAATTGTTTCTATCACCAAGGCCACATTTTCCGACTACTGATCATCTTTGTTTCCAGCTTTTGCTTCAGAACCACCAGTAATTATCAGCGCATGCTGACTGTATATCTAGTCAATTTCAGACTGCAGAAGTTGATAAAAATCTTCAATTTTTTCATCTTTGGAATTAGTGGTTGATACATAAATTTGAGTAACTGTCATCTTAACTGGTTTTCCTTGTAGGCATATGGACATTATCACAGACAGTGCTGTACTTCCCGACAGATCTTCAAATGTTCTTTTTGATGATGAATACAGTGCCATTCCTCTCATCGTATCATTGGTGGCACTGCAGACCATATGACTGTCTGATTCAAAATGCCTGAAACCAGCCCATCTCAGTGCACTAATGCCTAGGATAGCAATCTTTATGCATTTCATTTCTGATGACTTCTAATTTTCCAAGATTCGTACTCTGTGCATTCCATGTTTCAATTATTAATGGGTACTTGTAGCTGCTGCCCCTCATTTTGAGCCATGCCACATCAGCAGCTGAGGGTCTGAAAGCTTGACTCCATTCACGTCACTGACGTCAACTCCACTTTACAGGCAGCCCTTCCCCAGCTGTATTCCGAGTGCCTTCCAATCCGAGGCATCACCTTCCGGCATTTATGACCAGACAGCAATCTGCTGATACGCATCAGGTTTTCACTGGCTAATTTTTTAAGAATGTTGTCAAGGGCTTCTTCCCGGTCAGTCCTAGCCTGGACGCTCTGCTGAGACCTGTCCACCAAGGGTGACCCTCCAGTACCCAAAATTCCAATGGCGTGGCTTTCAGCATCTCAGCCACAAGGAAGTCCCCGCGGTAGGACAAACTGATGGATGTGTGGCAAGTGGAGCAGAAGAGGGGGAGCGAGCAGGAGGCACTCACGTAAACTGCTGTGAAGTCTGTCCTTGCCAGCCCCCACCCGAACGCCTTGCCCGACAGAAGGCACACGAGGTGCTCCGCTCCGCGCTCAGGTGAGCAGGCGGCCGGCACGGACGGGAAGCTGCACGGAGCTCCACGGTGAGAAGGCAAACAAGGGAAGTGCCGGGTGGGGATTCTTAATGAACCATTTCCAAAGGTGGCCGGTTATCAGCTGCCCAAGAAAGACAAGTCTCCTGCATTTCACACGTTTGCTACATCTGGGACGCTGTCAAGTCGGCCACTTGATTCAAATGGCAGAAGTCAACAATGCACCAAAGACCATTTGACTTCTGTCTAAACCAGTGACTCTTACTGGGGTGTGTCATCCCCCAGGGCTAGCTTGGTGATGTTGTCACAACTGGGGTGGGGTGTGTGCTACTGACATCTAGTGCATAGGAGCCAGGAGCACTGCCAAACAGGCCACAACGCACAGGAAAGTCCCCACAACAAATGAGGCAGTCCAAGACGTCACAGTGCCGAGGTTGAGAAATCCTGGGCTAGATGTTCGTCATTTACAAAGCATCTTCACATCCCCCGTGTTTCCTCATTTGACTGTCACAGTTTGGGGGGGAGGGTTAGCAGTGGGAGACCTCACACAAAAGCAGAACATGGCTCAGGGCAGCCAAGTGGCATGTTTAAGGTCAGGGCCAAGCTTGAGCATAATCTGTCTTTTCATTTTGCTTTAGGTGAAAGGTCACAGTTCAAGCTAATTTCTGATATGTGGAAGTTCACACACACTGTTTTGTGCCATGAGTCGCAGTCCTCACAATGTACCAGCACACTCCTCCTTCCCACCTTGGGTTCCCTCTGTCCAGGGGACCAGCTCCGGCCCCCTCCAGCCTTCTCCCTCTCACGGAACCCTTTCACTCTGAAAAGGAACAACGCTGCTCTCTGCAGACAAACCGTTTCAGAGACTGCGTGTCTCCCGCTCAGAACCACACTGGTCTCCTGTGGACTCAGACTCAGTCCCCGGAAACCCACGAATCAACACCTGCTCCCCCTCTGCGCAGAGGGAATCGACAGGCCTGTGCTGGGTTTCTAGGTCTTGCGTCTTTCTGCTGTGTGGGGTGCGGTCACCATTTTTCAGCTGCTGTCTATTTAGTGGAAAATTCTTATTTGTGTTTTCTTTCCAACAGGTTTGTACCTTACACAGGTCCCGGCCTTTGCAGATTTTACCACACAAGTATCCTTGACTTAGGATGTGTTCCTGAGTTTCCAGGAGCCATAGTTACGACCACCAGCGAGTCTGAACATGACGTCTTCCTGGGAGGAAGTTGTAGGAAAATGCACCCAGAGAATGTGGAAAAAATGGCTCAAGAGCATTTGATCAGGATGACCGGATGGATGAGACTGGCGTAAAATTTGCCTAGATGGCAAGAATGCCAAATTTAGAACTTGATAGTCCTGATACAGAACAGCTCACAGATCATGAGGAAGGGGAAGCTGACAGATCAGAACTTAATGGATCTGGGAGAAGAAAGAAAATAGGGACCAAGAGAAAGGAGATAAGCTGCCAACGTTTGTGCAGTGGAAGTGTTAGCCGGAGTTTCTTCTAAACTAAATCAGGGGCTTCAGTTGCTTGAAAACAACAGACCCCAATGCTGATCACTTTGCTCAAGCTGACAGAAAATTCCAGGAGCACTGAGTAGTTAGCAGACTGTATGAAGAGAAAAACGGACTATGCAGGCGGTTCTCAGCATCCCCACTCCCAGGGACCATCCGGACCATCCAGAACCTTCTACTAGCAGAGCTGTCACCACAGCTGACACAATGCCACCTCGTCTGCCTCTCCACCGTCAGAGCACACGTTTTAGGACTCGTGCATTTTCTTACGTATGTATTAAGTTGTATCTGTAAGCTTATATGGAATGTTTCTAACACCCGAAAGCAAAAAAATATCAGATTTATAACAACACTGATAATAAAAGGCAGCAACAATGAGAAAAAAAGTGAAGCATCCTACTTAGGTCAGATCCACCTTACAGTGGAGCTCTCCGAACGGAGCCCCGCTGTCAGTCGGCAATTACTTGAACATATACAGCAAACAGACACACGTGGTGCATTTTCTAAACATATATTTATACATATGTGTGTACATATATGTGTGTATACATACACATATAAAATATATTTCCTAACTAGATTGATTGGCAGATTTGTCCAGATAAAAAGTGACATTGCACTAAGTTATACATTTAGAAACTATGGAATTGGTATATATATTCAATAATGTATATTCTCAACAACAAAAATTTACAAAAAGAAACTACAGTGACAGAGAACACCCCACGGAGGGCAGTTGCCAGCTGCTCCTGCCATGCCCAGCAGTGAAGGCCTTTCAAGCCTCAGTGCAGAGGCCTTATCTCAGACTGGGAAATAAGCCACCTCAATGGAACTTGGCCGCCAGGGCTGCCCCGCCATCTTCAGGTGTCTGCCAGGACAGAGCTCGTGGTGCCCCAGCTGACTGGAGCTGGGAGCCAAAGGGAGCGGCTACAGCTTGGGGCGGGGCTGAGGGCACCGCAGCAGCGAGAGCCACACACACGGCCAGCTTCAGGATGGCGGGATCAGAGGCCGATGCTCGTGGCACCCTGCTCTCTGCTTATCACCTGCGGGGCCTCTGGCACATTTCCCCAGCAGATGGTGCCAGTAAAAACTGGGCCTCTCCTCAGTCAGAAGAGCCCTCCCCGGCACCAGCGCACAGCAAGATGGAAGCTGATGCTACCATGGTCAACCAGTTCTACCACTTTTTGTCACCAGGGAAGATCTAGATTTCCAGAAACCATGAATTGAGAGCTGCCAGGCTGTGTCTGTCTCAAGACACTAACGCACCTCTGCCATGTTTCTTCCTGGTAGCCACCAGTCCCTACATGGGGTGTCTCTTGTCCTCTTAACAACCAGTGATGGGCTGCCCCATAGGATCACCAGGCTTTCACTGGGCCTCACAGAGAGTAAATCCAAAGCGGACCAAATGCTCCATCACACGTCTCCTTCTAAGTTCCAACTCTGCAAAATGCACTGATGAGCTAAGGCCACATGAGGATACTCAAGTCAGGGGCAGCTGCAGCAAGACCTGGGTCCCATCTATGCTATCTTCCTCCCTGCACCCTGACCCCCCAGACAGGGGCTTCCAGAACTCACCAGACAGGTATGCAAACCGCTTCTTCAGCTCGTCCTTGATGTCAGCAGCACAGAGCTGGACGATGTCCTGGTGCATGATTTCATCTGAGGAAAAAGAGCACACAGACACAGATGCTGTCATTTAATGGAAACTTTGCCTCACACCCTACAAAATGCCAAGTCTGAATTAGCCACACACAGAGCCACGCACATCAACAAACACCTAAAGAGAGTCAGAGGTCACGTGTTTGGAAAAAGACATTTCAGTTTCCAATACATGAACTCCATTGTGTTTCTCAGAGTACAAAGAGCTGTGTGCTGTGGATTCACATCAATTTTTAAAACACAGTAAGAGTTACAAAAAGGGAGAGCGAGACCGAGAGGAAAGTCGCAAGAGCAGGCAGACGCAGGCAGGAGAGACAGAGGCAGGAAAGAGCGGCACAGGGCAAGTGGCAGGGAAGCATTAGGACCCCAGGAAGGACTGACTCAGGTGACAATACCGAGACAACTGCACTCAGAACAAATACTTCGCGTCTTAGGAGCCTCCATCCAGTTTTGGAGACAGCCCAGGGAACTCTAGGGCTCCCTCTGCTGCACATGCAATCGGTGAGGAAACTCGCAGATGCAAGGGGCTGTGCCCTCCACAATCACACATCAAGGGACACCCAGGGGTCTACACCACCCTTTTGACCTCACCATCTTCCTGACACACATCATGGAAAATGACAGCCACAGACACAAGAGTTACATTCACTAAAGTCCCCAAACTCAGCAACGGCTAAGTGGATGGCTTCTGGTGACCTGCACATTGGAACTGTTTGGACCAGGAGTCTGGAAACAAACACTTCAAGCCACACTATGAAGAAACCAACCAGAAGTAAGAAGGCCTTGCAAGACTCCTAGAGGAACACAGATCGGACCAGAGATTTCCAGTCACTACAACAGAAAAGGTAGGGTGTTGGCAGGTATACCAAGAAGCTTGATGCATTTTCTGTGTGTTTGTAGGGACTTAACGCATTTCAGAATCAACTTTGGACTATCACACACGATTTCCAGCCAAAGATTTTATGTTGCTGGATCCCAGGTTTGCAGCAATTTTTTCGTCTTGAACATTAACACAGTTTCTCCATAAATGACACAGTCTGGCTCACGGCTCATGTGGATGGCTTGGCAGTGGGTTCAAAACTCAATTCTTCTGCAAACAGTTTAAGACCCAGGCCATGAACAGCCTGCAGGTATTGGTTGTACAGATCTTTAAACCTGGAAATTTCCAGTGGTGACAACAAAAATACTATCTATTTGGCAGAATCTTGCCAACAGACAAGTGTAAATGTGGTTGACACAAACACAGTAAGAGAGTCCCCACAGATGTCCAGGTGGTGTGCCAATTGTGAAATTACCAACTGCCCTGATGGCTGATCTGTCAGTCCTGAAGACAATATCGGTGTTGATGACGAAGCGACCAGGGCCACAGTGTCATTAGCTCATCTAAAGCCAGAGAGAGCACAGTGCCGTCTGGTGAGGAGTCAAGGATGAGGACGAGAGTTAACGCTCGCCTAACTCAAAAGATGAGTTACTGTCGGTGAGTCTCACATGGACCGCTCAATGGCACAAGCTGCCGTTTCATAAGACACAGAGCAATGTCTTATCAGTGGCTTTATTTGTTATTTCTAACAAAAACAAAGTTAGAAATGTCACCTTTAAGAAAGCTTGAAGTAATAATAACAAAACAAAAATTCACAACATCTATTTACGGGTTTTGTAAATCTTACTTTAAATAGCATGTACATCTTGTGTAGTGGACACAGCAGCCTCCAATAGGTTTCTAGAAGTTTGTTTTTTACAGTGTCCTTTTCTTTCTCAACAGGGATAACAGAGGTATCAAAACATGGAAACTATGTCTTTTCTCCAATTTGACCTCCAGTAAATCTGTGAGAAGCCTGTGTTGGAACATAGAGCACTGGGAAGCAAAGGTTTTCTAGAAAGTTTTCAAAACTTCCAGGGGCAACAGAAAATATGCATGGGTACCACTTAACCTGGCAAGTCCCTCAGGAACTGGACAGTTGTGACATCACCACCAGTGGTAAGTCACTGACTAACTGGGTGAGGCCAAGGCTTACAGCCTCCACCAGGGCCTGATCTACAAAGGCAAGCTCCAGACCTCCTAACAGGATTACATCCTGAAAAGGGGCAGCGAATACCAAGGGAGCTGATGGACTGAAGTTCTGTGGCAATTCTTAGAGCTGATCCTGAATGATACTGAGTCACAGAGGTGTTCAGGACAGCACTTTCTCTTGTATGCTTCTATGGTCCACAATGACTTTCTGGACATTATGGAGTATCTGCAAAATGTCTCTTTTCCATGTGACAGAACTGATATGCTCAACTGTTCTCGTATTCTGGGATAGGAGAGTTTCACGGGCTGGAGCTTGGGGCCGTTCTAAGCATGAAAAATCTGGTTACATCAGGGGCCTCCTACAAGGTCCCCTTGGGGCCACCTCCTCTCTTAGCACCAGCCACACTCACTGCTCCTAGTTCCCTAAATGGGCCTCTGCACAACCTCTTCTCCATTTTCCTGGCTCTGTTCACCAGTCCAGACTGACCTCTTCCCTGCTGAGATGTCCCTGCAAGGAGGCCTTTCTCAGACTGGTGAAATCCATGTAAAATGTGGGGTTTCCCTCACCAAGGTTCATTTCTTAGTTTTCACAAATGCACTCTGGCTCAGAAAAATGCTGCCATCAAGGAACACCTACGGGAAAGGGTATGTGGGAACTCTCTGTGGTATCTTTGCAGCTTTCCTGTAAACCTAAAGCTATTCAAAAACAAAACGTTTAGTCTGAAAAACAACCTCAAAACAAAACAAAAACAAAAATGAGTCAGCCTTTTCAACCTCCAAGTCTTGACACGCAGCCCTTCAGGGCGCCCTGCACCTTCTAAGTAGCACCTCAACAAACCAAGCTGGTTGCCACTCCATCCATTCCAACTCACAGCGACCCTAGAGCACACAGTAGAACCGCCCCACAGGATTTCCAAGGAGCAGCTGGTGGATTTTACCTGCTGAGCTTAAGGTTAGCTTAAGGTGAGCTCTTTAACCACGACACCACCAGGGCTCTGCCTAGCACCTGCCACTTGCGTCGTGTGTCCAGCACCCAAGACTGTGCGCAGAACCGCATCCTGGGTTTGCTGAACACCCTAACCCGGGACTTGGCCAGTAATTTGCCTAAGGGGGGGCTCATACCGAGTGGCTAAGGACAGAGACGACTGGAAGGCTGGCAGTGACTCAGTGCCTCCTTTAGAACTTCACCGAACTCTGCAGACCCAGGCTCTGGGACTTCCGGAGTACTTCACAATGTCTGTGGACTTCCGGCGCATTCTACAAGGTCCAGGGACCCAGGCTCCGGGACTTCCGGCGTACTTCCCGATGTCTGCGGACTTCCGGTGCACTCTACAAGGTCCGGGGACCCAGGCTCCGGGACTTCCGGCGTACTTCCCGATGTCTGCGGACTTCCGGTGCACTCTACAAGGTCCGGGGACCCAGGCTCCGGGACTTCCGGCGTACTTCCCCATGTCTGCGGACTTCCGGTGCACTCTACAAGGTCCGGGGACCCAGGCTCCGGGACTTCCGGCGTACTTCCCGATGTCTGCGGACTTCCGGTGCACTCTACAAGGTCCGGGGACCCAGGCTCCGGGACTTCCGGCGTACTTCCCCATGTCTGCGGACTTCCGGTGCACTCTACAAGGTCCGGGGACCCAGGCTCCGGGACTTCCGGCGTACTTCCCCATGTCTGCGGACTTCCGGTGCACTCTACAAGGTCCGGGAACCCAGGCTCCGGGACTTCCGGCGTACTTCGCGATGTCTGCAGACTTCCGGTGCATTCCACGACGCCCACGGACCCAGGCTCTAGGACTTCCGGCGTACTTCACGATGTCTCCAAACTTCTGGTGCACTCCACAAGGTCCAGGGACCCAGGCTCGGGGACTTCCGGTGTACTTCGAGATGTCCACAGACCCAGGCTCTGGGACTTCCGGTGTGCTTCCCGATGTCCGCAGACTTCCGGTGCCCGCCCCGATGTCCACCGACCGGGCTCCAGGACTCCCAGGGTATCAGGAGCACTATCCAGGCAAACCTGTGACAGCCGGAACCTGTGCAGGTGCAAACCCATCAGAAAGAAACCGCAAACACTTCCCATCCAAAGGAGCCACAGGAAAGCTGGACGTCAAAGGCAGAAACTCGTGAGACCAGAAAAACCACAGTGGCTCTGCTTTGCTGAGGTCCCACTCCTACAGGTCCCCTTCACTGCTGTCTGTGACAAGGCGTTAACCTTCACGCCCTCCTACGAACCTCACACGGCCTGAATTTTCTGGGACCTGATTTTAAATACCAATCCTTAGGTTCAGTATGCTCATTTTAGGTTTGAAAAACATAGCTCTTCTACCTAGAGTCTGTCTGGAAACTCCGTAACAGCAAGTTTATACAAATGAGTGGTCTAAAACTTCATCACACTTTAAATGATCTCACTGGTCACTCCTCACAGCACTGAAAACAATCAAAGTCACTTTCCAACTGATAATAAAATATATCATTTTGTCAATAAAATGCCTTCTTTGGACAACAAGCTCTGGGATATTAACCACATTGAGTATTTCTTTTACTTCTGTTTGTAATTTTTAGACACTCTCCCTGAATTTTTTTATGCCAACTTAAGAGTAACCAAACAATTCTGTCATTCTGATAATGTCCTTTTGTTAAGGCCCAGTGTGATGTATTTACAGACTTAAGACTAAGGAAAGCACTGAAGAGCTTCCCCAGCACAGACCTTGAATAGAAGGAGCGTGGGCATTGAGGGAGTCTTGCTGCTTCACCGCCAGAGGTTTACAACGGGATGTGGGGTCATCTCCGCTGCCAGTTTGATAAAATGAGTTCAGGACAGGCCTTGACCCCCTCACAGAACTCTTCTGTGTGGACATAATACTCTACAGACAACTGAGCATGTTCTAACATTCCTGTCTAGGCCCAGAATAAATGAGACTCTCAAGCAATTGCTTCTATAACAAAGAATCCAATTTGAAAAGGAAAAATTAAGAAGGGCCTCAAGTTGGGGAGGATGGAGGGTGGGGGGTGGTCACCGAGGACCAAGGGTCAGGGAAGGCACGCTCCTCTCTGCTTCCCAAGTTCTCAGAGCTGCTCCCTCTCCAGTTCCCCTCTGGTCACAGTGGATGGAACAAGAGAGGCGAGGCAAGGGGGCAAGGGGCAGCAACAGGCCTGACATTGTCCCTCTTCCCTGTGCTGGCTCTAAGATGTGTCATTCCTGCTGGCATGTGATAGGGGATGATGTGACCTGCCTATACATTTCATGAGGAAGACAGGAGATGGCCCCCTGGTTACCTGATCGTGGATCTATCCCGGCACCTGTCTGGGGGAAAGGTCCCATTCTGTTGCAGCTACTGGGTGCTGTCGAGGCGATTCTGACTCACAGTGACTTCATGTGACAGAACAGAGCTTCCCCCAAAGGTTTTCCAGGCTGTGATCTTTACGGGAGCTGATGGCCAGGTCCTTCTCCCACGAAGCCACGCAATGGGGTCAAACCACTGGCCTTTTGGTCAGCAGGTGTGCCCTCAGCCCTGGTGTCACCAGGGCTCTGAGGCTCTAAGTGGGCTACCCTGTTTGCAGAAGAAAAGCATCACAGCGAAGGCAGCTCCGGTGTGCCCGGGGGAACCGGGAGTTTTGGACCCGGGGGATCCCCGCTGTTCACAGGTGACTTAGGGCAGAGCCCTCAGACTCCCTGAAGGGGGTGATGCGAGCCTTAGAAAGGCCCCTCCAGAAGGAGGTTACCCAGTGGTAAGTGACCCCAGCCAGCACGTCCAGGCCACTGTCCGCCAGCACCCTCGTTTGATTTATGGTGTCGCTGTGAGTCGGAATTGGCTCGGCTGCAACAGGTTTGGGTTTTTCGGTCCAGGCCTGCCACCCGGAAACTGCAGCGGTGTGGCAGCTAAGAGCTCTGCTGTGAACCAGGAGGCTGGCATCTGAGTCTGCCCGCTGCTCCTGGGCAGCCTGGGAGGCTCCTGGGCGCTCGACCCTGCTGCTCAGGGTTGCTCTACGTTGGAGTCAACTCGATGGCAGCAGGTTTGGTTTGATTTTTGGATAGGCTCACCAGGGAGCCCCGGATGGGACCACCAGGGAGCCCCGGGCAGGCCCACCAGGGAGCCCTGGCGAGGCAGTGGAGAGACCACTGGGCTGCTAACTGCAAAGTCCACAGGTGAACCCCCCACCCCTCTGGGGGCGGAAGATGTGGGGACCTGCTTCTGTACAGATTCCAGCCTTAGATGCCCGATGGGGCAGCTCCACTGTGACATGGAGGGTTGCTACGAGCTGGAATTGACTTCATGGCAAAAGGTTTCTGGTTTGGGTTTTTGCCAGTCTGTCAGTCTGTCACACTGTGCCACACTGTGGTGTCTAAAAATGGCATGGGGACAGGATGTGACCTCCTCCAACTTCTAACGGGGAGAGAGAGCAGCCCCAGGCTGATTCCTGTGATGCTCCTCCGCCAGTGTCTTCAGCAGTTCTGACACTGTCCCTCCCATGGCACACTGTACTTCCCTGCCGACTTCCACGGGTCACTGCAACAGCCACACAGAACTCACAGATGGCCCCACAATTGCAGGGCTTCCTAGAGACGTTAA
This sequence comes from Heterohyrax brucei, assembly GCA_028571685.1. Classification (NCBI taxonomy): domain Eukaryota; kingdom Metazoa; phylum Chordata; class Mammalia; order Hyracoidea; family Procaviidae; genus Heterohyrax; species Heterohyrax brucei. Next base: position 529,379 of record CM053163.1, read on the forward strand.
CAAGTAACGGTGCAGCTTCAGGCCCCTTGTGACGTGGCTGTTCCACCAGGGTGGCCTCTTCCCAGCCGTGCTCACAGGAGCCCTCTCTCTGGGCCTTCTGCCCTGCCCTGCTCAGGCAAGTGTCACCAAGCTCTTCCAGCTCTGCTCTAAGTCCCCCGAGACACCCCACTCCACCAGTGAGCCTCGGCATGAGGTCACTCAGCTCTAGCTCTGTGACCCACCAAATCTCTTCACAGGCATAGATCCCAGAGCTGCAGTTTTTCAAGTGCTGCTCAAGTCTGTTAGACCAGTGGGTCTGCAACTTAGCAGGCAAAGGGTCACGCACAGGGCTTCTTAACCACACGTTTCATATAACCAGGGAAGGAGTTTCACCTTCTGTGCCCTTTGCAACCCTCCATCCCCTTCCATCCCACTTCAAGCTGGTTAAAAAAAGAAACACCCACTGCCGCCGAGTCCACTTCCACTCCCACTCACCCTAGAGGGGCAGAGCTGCCGCACAGAGCTTCCAAGGAGCGCCTGGCGGATTCGAACTACTGACCTTTCGGTTAGCAGACGCAGCACTTAACCACTGCTCCCCCAGGGTTTCCTCAAGCTGGCTCTACCCACTCAATTGATTTCGGATGTTCAGCACTGTGGTTACCAGCCCCTGCTTTCCTCCGGGATGATGCACACTGACCAGTGTCCAGACCTCTTCAGAGCAAAGGAACACTCAAGGTGAAGACAAGTCAGCCTGCTCCAAGTGGCCCACGTGTCAAAGCAGGACTGCGCCCCATGGAGTTTCCAGGGGCTGGTTTTCAGAAGCAGACCCCAGGTCTTTCTTCTGAGGTGCCTCTGGATGGGCTCCAGCTGCACACCTTCTGCTGGGCAGGTGAGCATAGTAGCCACCTGCACCACCAGGGAACTCAAAAGGGACAGGCCTGCTGTTGGCAAGTTGATTCGGACTCAGTGACCCTGGAGGACACGGAAGAACTGGCCCTTAGGGTCCCCAAGGGGCACCTGGTAGATCCGAACGACCAGCCTTTTGGGGAGGAGCCGAGCTCTGCCCCACTATGATGAGAACTGGGAGTTTCTATGCATCATGTGAGTCAACACTTGCCCACTGACCAACACTGGGAGGGTCTCTGATGTAAGAAAAGCCCACCAAGCAGTGTTTCAGCAGGTGGCCCTCAAGTCTTCACCCCTGATGCACAGGAGCAGGCACTGTCTGAGATGTTTGGGGTATGACTCTCGCCCATCGACGTTCACACCTGGTTTGGGGGTTGTAATGTACCCATCATGTTGATACCTAGGTACCAACACCACACCTCCCCAGACTGTTTACTGACACAATGCATTCAGTGAGAAACAATCTTTAAAAAATAACTTTGGAACACCGTCTGACAGCGGGTTAATGGCATTGTGTCTACTCAGGTCCTCCGTGAAGTGCAGGCACCCAACACGGCTGCCGTGGCAGGTGGACGCGAGTCTGGGGAGGCCTCAGATCCTCCTCACGCACACCTACGCAGTTGTGGCCAGCCCCTCAGACAAGGCGCGGCACACAACACTCCGACCTGAGTAATGGGCTTCCGACAGCCGGGAGCGGGCTGCCTGCCCAGCAGGGTGCCTCACCAGCAGCTTCTGCGGAGACATTTCCACCACTGGAGCCAAGGGGCTCATGTTCCTAGGGTGTCCTTTATTTCCACGTTCTGTAGAACCCTGCTCCACGCTCAGATAGAGGAGGGACGCGTTACAGACCAGATCTCCTGCTGTGGATGTTATCACAGAGAAGCCCCTGACAAGTCCTACAGCTAAACCTGGAGCTCTCGCTTCCCTCATCCGACAAGGTTTGGGTGGGGAAGGAAGGGCACAACGCGTACTGACATCCTCAAGAATTGATGCTGGAAAAGGCCAACTCTAGCTAGGCCTCACTGAAGCGAAGATCCAGCCTCTCCTGGAGCACTAACCCAAACATCCGGGCAGCGCTTCCTCTTGTCGTACACGGGGCCACCGCGAGTTGGAACTGACTTGTCGGCACCTAACTCCACCACAAACACCCACTGAGCTAACAGCATGGATTAGTGGAAACAAAAAACAAGCCCCCAACCCAACAAAGTCTTAACTCAATCCAGAAACCCAATATTTCTTGAACACCTACGCTATGACCAGTTGGCAAAAGGGAAAGGACAAGAGTGAGAATTCCTTGAGAAAGTCTGGCGGGAGCCACTAAATTACTGTTTCACACGGAAAACCCTTAACGATAGAAGCAGCAGCAGTAACGTTACCAAGGACTTTATATTAACGCGTCTCATCTTCACACCAACACAAGAGGTGGGTACATTCCTATCCCCAATTTTTTTGTTTTAATAAGTAGACTAAGGCAGACAGAGGTCGCTGTGACTTGCCAGTGGGCACACAGCAGCAGTGACAGTGACTCCGTGGCATGAAGGCGAAGCACTAAGCTGCTAACGGAAAGGCTGGGAGTTCAAACCCACTCAGCAGCCCCCTTGGGGGAAAGAGCTGGCCATCTGCTCCTCTACAGATCACAGCGTAGGGAACCTGTGGGGCAGTTCTCTCTGTCACTGAGGCTGCTCAGTCAAAATCACCTCCAAGACACAGAGCACCAGCAGGAGCTCCAGGGAGGCAGGCAGGCCACAGTGAAGGGAGACGCTCAGGGGGCATTTCCCCTGTGGGGAGCGACTTGGTAGAGAGCCAGAAAGGTGACCAAGGTCACTGGAGAACAGAAGCTGGTCTCCTGGCACCTCCCTCAGGGCGTAATCTGAACGCACGACACAGAGCAGACCACAGTGTCCTCACTGTCACGTCTGATTCTGGGCGTCCCTCACCCTTTGCATCTATGGCCAGAGAAGAAATGTTGGGAAATCAGCACAGGCATTTTGGAACTGACTCGGCAACTATTTACCAATTCTGTATTAATTCTTCTTTAGAGGTCTGACCAGAATTCTAACTAAAGAGCTCAGGCCGGCTCCATTTGCGGCCGGTGGGACGGGTGACGCCACCACGGCCAACCCCCGACTCTGCTCTCTGAAGCCCGCCGTTGTCCGCTGCTGCCCGGGCCGGCGCAGGGAGCTCGCCGTCTAACAGGCTGTGAAACAAGGAGGCGGAGAAGCCCGGGGGACCGACACGAGCGGTTGACAGTCAGTCATCTTTCAACCTGGAAGCTGGGTCCCCATCTTCCTCAGACATTCACAAAGAGGCACCATCCCCAGATTTTCTTCGATCTGTGTGTAATAGCAGTGAGACACTTTAACAAGGGCTAAGACCCAAGTGTTGCATTTTACGGTGCCAGGACTAATTTTATGTACAGAAATCTCTGGTCACCAGGCAGCCACTTGTTTCTTATCAGGCCAGCGCTCCCCGGGCCCATCAGTGAGCAGAGAGGCAATGAGCAGCAGGGACGAGGGCTGTCTGGGTCAAGTCCTATTGGGCCAGTCTGGAGCTTGCAGGACCTTGGGCAGGTTACTGAACCTCTCTGAGCTCAGTGTCTTCCTCTGTGAAATCGAGATGATAATGGTATCTATCTCCCACGGCAGTTTGGGAATTAAGTGAATAAATTCACTCTTAGCACACTGCTCAGGATACAGCAAGTATCGACTTGTGTTATTAATGTCACTGGAACGAGAGCCCAGATCCTATCCCGGGTCACTGTCAGCATATCCCGCAGTGAACTGCTGCAGCTTGGTGAGGTCAGGTCAGCTCCTTCAACCGCAGCCTCCCTGTCTATACCAGGACATGAACGGCACCTGCCTCCAATTCACACCAAGGGTGTTCTTCTGATTCTTGGCTTCTATTATATGAGAAGAATAATAGACCGACAACACAGGGACAATTCACCCGAAGGTAGAAGACAAGGCTCAATGAAGTTTAAAGTCATAGTGACAGCAATATGGAACTTTCTTCTGATGCTGGTCGTATATGGTTGCTAATAGTTGCCTGACAAATAGGCAGTTTTATGTGGTGGAACGTTATACACCCACTATATCTGCCTGTCTGCCTGCCTGTCATATACATGGGTTCTTTACTTGAAGAAATACTTAATAAAATTAAAATGGAAGGTGCTGAAAAATCTGAACAAAAACATTAAAACATTCTCATAGTTTGGGTTAATGTTAACCATATTTGAAATAGTTTACTTTTAAAATAATTTTTAAACTTATAAATCTCATTCAAGAAGACAATTCCTCAGATGGAAAGGAAGTCAAGACAATATTAAGAAATTAAATATCTGTTTAAACTTAGAACATTAGGGGTAAATATTAAGGTAACCATAAAGGAAATTAACAGTCCTACACATCAAAACCCTAGTGGTGTAGTGGGTGAGGTGCTACAGCTACTAACCAAAAGGTCGGCAAGTTCAGATGTGCCTGGTGCTCCTTGGAAACCCTATGAAGCAGTTCTACTCTGTTCTATAGGGTTGCTATGAGTCAGAATCAACTCAACAGCAGTGGGTTTGGTTTGGTTTGGTCTACATGTCAAAATAAGAAACCAAATCAAGAAATCTCAACAGATAGCAACAATGAAAAGCATTACAAGAAAACCCACAAAGAAAAATGACTCAGCAGATAATTAAGTGGAAGAAACTGCCAACAACACACAAGAAAAGGCACCAAAATGGCATACTAAGTTCATGCTTATCATGAATTACATTGAATGTAAGTGGGTTTAATACATCAATGAGGAAACAAAGAGTAGCAGAATGGATTTTAAAAAAAGACACGATCTATCTACATGCTGCTTGTAAGACACACACCTTATACTTAAAGATAGAAACTGAAACTCAAAGGATGGAAAAATATATACCATGCTAATGACATTCAAAAAACAGCACAAGTGGCAATATTAATTTCAGATAAAATAGACTTTAAAGTAAAATCCACCACAGTGGATAAGGAAGGTCACTATATATTGTCACTATATATCAAGAGGACGTAACCATATTAAGTATTTATACGCCCATTGACATAGCTTCCAAATACATCAAATGAACTCTAACAGCAATGAAAAGTGAGGTAAACAGCTCCATGAGGATAGCAGACTTCAACACACGAATTTCAGTGATGGACAGAACATCCCGAAAGAAGCTCAGTAAAGACATGGAAGATCTAAATGCCACAAGCAACCAAGTGGACCTCAAAGACATGTACAGAACCCTCCAGTCAACAACAGACAAGTACACCTTCTTTTCCAACGCACATGGAACGTTCTCCAGAATGGACGACATATTAGGCCATGAAGTAACTCTCAACAAAATCCAAAGCACTGAAATATTACAAAGCATCTCAGAACATAAAGCCATAAGAGTCAGTATCAATGGCAGAAAAAAAGGTAAGAAATCAAACACATGGAAACTGAACAACACTTCACTCAGAAACTTCTAGGTGATAGTAGAAATCAAAAACAGAACAAAGAAATTCATAGACTCAAATGAGAATGAAAATACATCCTACCAAAACCTATAGGACAAAGTAGAATCAGTGCTCAGCAGTCAATTTATCTCAGTAAGGGCACACATCCAAAAAGAAGGGCCCAAATCAAAGAAGGAGATTAACACTGCTGGACTGTACTCCAAACTAAGGTTTCCTAAACACAACTCAACATTTCAGACATCAGATTATCAGGGGCAGGGGTCTGGGGACCATGGTTTCAGGGGGCATCTAAGTTAACTGGCTTTTTTTTTTGAAAATGTTCTGCAGCCCATTTTGCTGAGTGGCGTCTGGGGTCTTAAAAGCCAGCAAGCTGCCATCTAAGGAGCACCAATTGATCCCAATCCACCTGGAGCGGAGGATAACAAAGAACATCAAAGACATTAGGAAATTATGAGCCTAAGAGCCATATGATCAGGAGACTATATCAGTATGAGACCAGAAGAACTAGATGGTGCCCGGCCACCACCATGACTGCCGTGACAGGGTACACAACGTAGAGTCCCTGATGCAGTGGGAGAAGAATGAGGGTGCAGATCTGGAACTCTGCCAGAAGACCAGACTTGATGGTCTGACATCCCGGAGGGCCCCCTGAGAACACGGCCCCTGGACTCGCTGCGAGCCCAGAGCTGAGACCATTACTGAAGCCAGCTGTCCAGACAAAGACTGGGCTGGACTGTAAGACACAGTGATGCTGGTGAAGTGTGTGCGTCTCAGTTTAAATACATACACGAGGCTGTCGGAGCAGCTCTTCTCTAGAGACAAGATGGGAAGATGGAGAGGAGGGGACAGGAGCTGGCTGAACGAATATGGGAAGTACAGAACGGAGAGGAGGAGTGTGCTGTCACACGGCTGGGAGAGCTGCTCAAGCTGCACAGGCTGTGGCCACAGGGTTTCAAAGGGCAAACTGAGTTGGATTGTGAACTTTCAATTGAAGTACAATAAAACATTTTTTTTAAAACTGATGAATTTGATGAGACAAGTCTCTTACACTTTACCCAGACCCAGCACACCCTAATTAACAGAGGAAGAAGTATTAGAGAAATGGACAGTCCCACTGAGATGACAAGGGAAAAAACACAGCATTGGGCATGCTACCTGTAATTTTTCTTCAATGACATAGTCCTGGTGTGTGCTTTTTTCAGAGACACAAATGAGACTTAAGAAACTAATCCTGGATAAGGAGGCTGGCAGGCTTTATCAAGCTCAGAGAGGTGTCCCACTGAGCTAATTTAAAGCACTGTAAGAACACGGGGGTTCAGGATGATTAAAATGGCCAGAACAACGGTGGTGAATCAGGGCCCGAGCCAGGAAACACTCCCGGTGCCAGGGTCAACCCTCAGACCCTCCAGGGCCTCCCAGGCTCCGACACTCTCCTCTTGTCTGCACCCACCCGTCCCCCGAGGGCTGGGTCCTTTCTGAAAGACACCAGAAAAGAGGGTGCCGTTTTCTGATCTGAGGATACAGCAAAGACTGCGAATGGAGTCATTCTGCAACACGAACCCTGGAGGCCGAGGTGTTTTCTTTTTTTAATGCTCTAAAGGCTTCAGTAACCAGGACTTTTTCAAGATGTAAGGAGAGCACGCACGAGGAGTCTCCTATTATACTGTTAACCGTCCTTCACTGCACATAATTTCCCTAAAATTACCACCCACAGCAGCTTAGCTGATTATGTCACAGAGGGACAGCACCACACACTGTCCATCATGGCCATTCCACTAAATTCAGTTAAGCAACACCCATCTATTGAGGTGTAGGCCCTGGGTAAGGCTACCCCCACTTTCCAGAAGGTGTTACCTTCAGTCCCATGAAATCAGATCCCCCCACCACAGCCCCCTCCGCAGTCTAACAGGAGGGCACTGTAGGAAAGAGAATTCTAGGCACAAAGATAAGCAAAAATGAGGCCCAGGTCCCCAAAGCCGGCAAGAAATAAAGTCTTGAAACATGTTCACAGTTCTTACAGGAAGAATAAAATAAGCTTACAGGTTGCTGAGTGGGGCTGAAGTGTCACAGCCTCTTGAAGTGCTCAGACAAGAGTCAGATGCCTGCTAAAGCGTTCAGCATGGCTGACCAGCTCGTTCAGCTGCTCCTTTGCCTTTTAAGAGATCAAAGTAACAGGGTTTCTTTCACCGTGGCCAGTCCAACACATGCATTTCAAGCTCTTCAATAACTTGCAATCTCAGAGCTGAACACTGGTGGCAACGGCCAACCATGTCTCTGGGTCAACAGTGAAACCCCCAGAATTACCAGCAGGGACCCTTGTCCCAGCCCCACTTTGCTCTTGAACTTGCCTAGCTTCACACTGTGAGGGGAGATCAGCTAAGCAGAGACTTGGTTCTGGAAGCAGAGTGTCCAAAGACACAGGACACTCAAAGCTGCTGGGCTTGAGGGACTCCTGTGACCACTGAAGGTTTTCTTCTGTTTTGTTCTGCTACACAAATGGGAGTCTGTCAGCAGGTCCGAGACATAAAACTATTTTCCTAATAATTTGAAGCCACTATTTGTCTTCTTCCCTCTCCTCCTTTTATGAGTGTACAGTGGGGTTTGCAGAGACCACTCAGGTGGGATGCTGAGACTGTGAGCTCCAGCTGAGTTCCAGCAGGTCCGACTCTACAGACAGATGCAAAACTGTGACCCATGCCACTCTGGCCCACATGTGTGTGTGTCCCAGACAATGGGGTTGGTGCTCATTTAAAAAAATGCTACTGATGTTGATACAGTGGTTGATCAACAGAGAAAGAAAATCATTACATTTTTATACACTAGCAATGAACAACCCCAAAAGGAAATTAAGAAAATAATTTCATTTCTAATAGTGCTAAAAAAAAGAATAAAATAATTAAGAATAAATTTAACCAAAGAGGTGCTTGGCATTTACATTGAAAACTACAAAACCTTGCGGAAATAAATTAAGACATAAAAAAATGTGAAGGTATCCCACGTGCATAGGTTGGGAGACTTATTGTTAAGATGACAATACTTGGCAAAGTGATCCACAGATTCAATGGAATTCCTATCAAAATTCCACAGATTCAGTGGAATTCCTATCAAAATTCCAACTGCTGGTCCCCCAAAAGGCCGATCCTCAGACTCGGAAGGAACTGCAATGGGTCAATTCTTGAAAAAGAATGCAAGAGGACTCAGACTCTGCAGTGCCCAAGCTGCTACAGGGCTCAGCTCTGAAGACAGGGAAGAAGACGCGTGTCACTGACGACGCCGTGAGTGCCGTCAATCTGATCCTTGAGTGCCTCTGATCAAGTTTTCCTGCACAGGCTGAGTGTATTCATAGATTTTCTCAGTAGTGAGTTGCCTTTTCACGTTGTCATTTATAGTCCTCAAGACTTTAAAATAAATAAATGAAGTCCATCCTTACCAAAAAAAAAAAAGACCAGGTGGTACCAGCGTAAGGATGGACACAGACCAATGGGGTGGAATGGAGCCCAGAAACACAATGGGTGTGTTGTTATTGTACGTAAGTTAATAGCTTTAAATCTCTCAGTTTTATTCTAACATGGTAAACAAATAAGTTCTCTGCCATCTTTAGTAATCTTCAAAGAGATCCAGTGTCCCGAGACCAAAACAGCTCGGAACCCGCGTGTCAAGGTGACACAGAGGAGCAGGACTGATGCTGTCCTCACGGTTAAACAGAAACGCCGAGTCCGTGAGGGAGGCAGAGCCTTGCCCGTGCCTGTCCTGTTCTCCCTTTTAGCTTCCTGCTGCTGCCTCTCGGCTGACTGCGGGGCCCAGCCACTGGGATCCCTGACGGTCAGGCCCACACTGCAGTGTGAGTGCTCCCCTAGTCCCCACGTGCTCCCCAAACTGCGCCTGACCACCGCCAGCTCTCCAGCTCCAAGATTTTGGGATTTCTGCAGGTTCAAGGTGGCAGGGCTGCTCGGGGGACTCAGTGGCATCGCCAAGCTGGACACCCAAGACATTGTCATCCGGCAGGGTGCAGGCTGTTCACTTGTGAGGAGGACAGCCGAGTGGACGAACGGCGTGAATCCAGCCTGCGCCCACTCGCCACAGTGCAGTCTCACTCTGAGGGCCTCTCTAACTTCTGAGGACCACCCTGGAGCTCCAGTGAGGAGTGGCCCACCCCTGCCTCTCTGTCTGCACCCTCTTTTTTTCAGCTGGGCACACCCATCCTGAGCCTCAGCCTTCCCACGCCGGCTCTCATCAATCCCAAGTGGCCTGCCCCCGTCCAGCTGCTGCATCTCCAGGACAGCTGGTGGCAGGCCAGACGCACCAGGCAGCCTCTGCTGCTGCCGCCCTTGCTCTCCAGTCCACGACAGGTCACATGACCGCACACGTGCAGAGCAGAATTACCCTCCGGGGTTCTCAAGGCAGTGAACTTTGAGAAGCTGACAGCCAGGCCTGTCTTCCGAGGAGCACCTGCATGGATGTGGACCCCCAGTCTTTCAGCTGGTAGCTGTGAAGCCCCATTTGGTTTAAATAGTGACTGCCCTTGTCTTCTGCGGGGAAGGGAAGGACAGAAAACCAGGGGGTTCCACAACGGCAGTGCTGTCCTCTGGTGTCCTCGCACTTCCCTGGTGGCCCCTCTGTCTGCAGGGGATGGAGGTGGTCTGGGCCCCGAGCAGCTGAGTGGCCAGTCCGGCCGCTCCTCTCTCTGCTAGCTGGCCCGAGCAACACCAGCACTCACCATTTGCTCACTCTGCCCTGCAGAGGTCAGCTCTCCAGTGCGGCTAACAGGATGCCCACCCCCGAGCATGGCGAGCTTTGATTGCGACACTGATTGTCCACCGACAGTCCTTCTCCAGCCTGATGCCTGGCATGGCCTGCAGTCCACTCCCGAGTGAGCACAGGGAATGACCCCACTGGGCAGCTTTGTTTCTAAGTTCTTGCACTTTGAAGTTGGATAAACTGGCACCTGAGGTCAAGACCAGAGCTCAAGGGACCAGCGCTGTTGTTACAATCCAGAGGCCAAGCAGGAGGGGAAGTGAGACAGGATTCGAACCCAGGTGCAAATAGCACAGTGCACTGGCGGGCATCATGAAGCTTTCCCTGGAAAACTGGGTGTTTGGACACGGGTGGTCCCCGAGTCTCAGCACGATGACCCCTTGGCCAGCCTCAGATTTCTCTGGAAATCGGGCCAGTGGGGGAGAGAATGCCCCTCTCCTCCCACTAGCCTCAGATGCGTGCACTGTCACTGGAGAAAACAACAAACAGGAAGAGCGGCCCCCCGGAAAGAGGGCTGCAAGGATAACGGTGGGAATGGACAGGAGTCCGCCGCAGAGGGGATCCCCACCCAGGGGTGCTGGCCCGCCTTTTAGGGGCCAGCAGCAGCAGCCCCTCTGGGAGCCAGAATCCCACCAGCTGCTGCGGGGGTGCCAGCACACAGGCAGCACCCTGGGCCACAGGCAGGCCTCAGAGCAGCCCAGAGCTAGGGACTCCAGACGCCAGGGCGAGTGCCCAGGCGCCCTTCTTAGCAGCACATGGGCTGCTGTTAGCTGGCACCCTCAGCGCCTTGGCCAGAGAGGGATCAACACGCCCACAAGGGGGCTGTCACATGGCACATCTTTCCAGGGACCCCGACCCTAGCCTGCCACTCTGTCCCTCTGCCAGCCCTTGCAGGTTCCCAGGCAGGCACCCCCTCCTCCTGAGAGCCCCCAGTAGCGGCACTGCTCACAGCCCCGTGCACTCCTCTGGTGGCCGGTTCAGTTCTCTGACCACCCCAACTCAGACTCCCCCAGGAAAGGACCAACCAGCATCGATCCTAAGGAGGACACGAGCTGTAATTTGTCAGATGGAAATTTCGATCCCAAGGAAGTCACTTTGTTGCCTGGTGCTGCTGTAACAGAAAAACACAAAGGGACGCCTCTGAAGAACAGACCTCTGAAGAACAGAAAGGTACTCTTTCAAAGTTCAGGACCAGGTGTCCAAATTCAGGGCACAGCCTAGAGGGGAGGGCTCTCTCTTTGCAGACCCCGGGGAAGACCTGCCCTCACCTTCCGCAGCCCTGGCACTCCCTGGTGAGCTTCACACGGCATCTGTCTCCCTCCCCAGCGTCCTTCCATGTGCTACTGCGTCAGTGTGGCTATGCTGCTGCTAGTAGGTTTAAGGGTCAGGGGTTAGAGTCAGGGGTTAAGGTTCCAACAGGGGGACACGTTTCAACCCATAACAGTCACGTTTAGGGTTCCTTCAGTAGTTACCGTGGCTACCGTGGTTAGAAGGCCCCATAGACATGGATTTGGAAATTAAATTGACCGCACCATGGCTGTTTCAGACACAGAAGTAGCTCAACAGTTCACACTGCATGTGGCCTCAAAGCGGAAGAGGATTTCCTCGACCTGCCAAGGCTACGTGTCCCCTGTCTTCCTATCTGTACAATGGGAATAATGACAGCTGTCTCCCAGGTGCCTGGAACACAGATAGAACTCAACAAATGGTGATCACGGCCATTCCTGGCTCTCCTACAAAGATGACACATGCTCAATCAAGGGAAAGACAACGAAGTGTGGCAAGACGTGGGTGGTTACACCTCCACAACAGCTCGAAGCAAAGAGCAAGGGAACTTTAAAAAGAGGGGTGGAAAAGAGCATCTTCGACACGTTTGGGGAAAATACATCTTTAGAAGACTGTTTTGGTAAGAGCAGACCAGAAATCTGATAACAGCATTAATTAACACCAGATCTATTCTAACCTATTTTATTGCAGGAAATGGAGTCAATTATAAAAGCTCCGAAGTACATTTAGAGTTATCATGCCCCACTGTGGCACAAAGTGTCACAGGAAAATCATAGTGAGCTTCTAAGTGAGATACGAGGTCTCTCTCCCTTGCCAGGTAACGAGTGTTTGAGACCGTCTGGCACCAGAGTCCTGTTAGACACGAGAGACCCAGCAGTTAACAAGGTAGCCATGTCCCCACCTCCATGGAGCCCCCAGTCTAGTGGGGACAGAAGACACCCCATCACAGAAATGCAGAGTCACAGAGTGCTGAGGTGCACGACCCGTGACACGCAGCAGAAGGTCTCCTGTGGGTCTGGCTCCCACAGAGCTCCTCTGGAGAACTCTGGCACAGACACCAAGACCCGAAGGGACACAGGCAGGGCTGGGAAGGCACGTGACCCCCAGCAGAGACGGGGGTGCTGAGACATGGGGCTGGGGTGTGACGGGGCCACGGAGGCCTCGCGCCTAGGTTCTGAAGGTACCACACACAAGAGGAGACCTCGGAAGTCATTCTTTAAGTGTGAGAAGATGCTGGAGTCAGGCACCGGTGAACTAACCCACAGACATCTCGGGAGGCATCTGCAGAGTCTAGGCAGGACGTGTGGAGGGCCGAGGACAGACAGACCGATGAGCCAGGAAGCACAACCAACGTGACGTCGCGGCCGCACCACTCACGTTGTGTTGGCTGGATCTCCAGCCTTGTTGTCAGATTTGAGGACTCACACCAGGGATAACTATCTACCATAGACGTTTTCGAATAAACAACAGCTCCTGTTTCTGTCCTTTGTACCGGTCTCAGATACTAAGCTGGCTCACACCAACTACCTCACCCTCCCCCCACAACTCCAGGAAGTAGGTACCGTCGCCAGCTCTCCCCCCGCCCGCACAGAGGCTGACAAGGCCAGAGACGGACCCCAGGGTCACAAACCGCTGCAGGGCTGAGCCGGGGTGGGACCCGCCTGGGTCAGCTACAACAAGCGGACGGCTTCAGCAAACAAAAGCTTGCTCTTAAACACAGCCCAGTTGGCTCCAGGTCCGAATTCAGGGTGTCCGCTCCACGGGAAGGCTCCCCCTCCTTGTCGGCTCTGGAGGAAGGTCCTCGTGCTGCATCAGTCTTGTTCAGGGAGCATCTTAGAGCAAGGACCTCAGGTCTGAAGGACATGCTCTAGTCCGGTGACGCTTTCCTGGTGGGAGGTCCCCAAATCTCTGCTTGCCTCCCCCTCTATCTCCTGTAGGATGAAAGGACAGTGGTGGCTCAAGCCACACTCCAGGGAAGCTCCCTCAGCAAGGGGGCTGCAGTCCCAGCCTAATCCTCTTTCAGCACCATCATCCTGTTAGCCACAGGCAGAGATTAGGGCGTGTAGCACAGGAAAATCACAAAATATGGTGAATGATGACCCAGCTAAACAGCTACACACATTTTGGGGGGACACAGTTCAATCCAAGACAGACGTGCTCTCTGACAATGGACCCCACAGTCCTCCAGTTGCCTAGGGAGAAAACCCTTCAAGGGGATGAGTTCCTGGAAATTCAGCTGCACAAATGAACGAGGCCGGTTCACTGCCTGACCTGGCCTCAGAAAGAACTGGACACAGCAGAATCATCTCACACTGGTCACTCAGGCGCCCTCCACACACCATTCCTTCTACTGGCTAAATGTTGCGAATGACCTACCAGTGTGGCCGCTTCTTTCCTGATGTCCCTTCTTGCCCCTTCATCTATATGCTTGAAAGAATATGGTTAATTTGTGAAATTTTCCACTTAAATAAAACACAGATCTGACAGTTAGTGACCTGCTGCCTCAGTCACGGGTCACTAGAGAGAAGAGCCCAGATGAGCAGAGACAAGCCCCAGTGACGTGCTGTGAGAGCCTGTACACACCACACTTGCAGCCAAAGTCCGACCCGTTTGTGTCCACGGCCCCGCCGGACAACCTCCCACGGGGCTCCATCCCTCCTCCGGCGCCCCCTCTGGTCACCCGATGAGCAGGAACCTATCTACTGGGTGACCTGTCCCTGTTTAACCCAGGCTCCTCGTCCCAGGCCAGGGACACGGGTGTGGCTGCGCCCTAGCGGGCAGCAGGAATTCAGGACAGCAAACAGAAGAGTGCACCTGAGCAGGCTCCGGACAGGCCAGCCCTCCCGGAGGAGGAGGAAGGGAGCGGAGGCTTCCCGGGATTCACTGTCAACACCACACTGGTCTGGACTGCTCTCCTATGGAAGCCCAGCTGAGAGGAAAATGGGGTGCAGAAAGAGTATCCCAACAGATCTGACAGTTTGTGAACATGGAGAGCAAATACCCAGGTGGTCAGAGTCAGGAGCCTGCTGGTGCGGCAGCTAAGCTCATCTGCCCCAAAGTCAGCGCTTCCAAGGCACCCAGAGACTCCAGGGAAAGACCCAAAGTCAGCGCTTCCAAGGCACCCAGAGACTCCAGGGAAAGACCCAAAGTCAACGCTTCCAAGGCACCCAGAGACTCCAGGGAAAGACCCAAAGTCAGCGCTTCCAAGGCATCCAGAGACTCCAGGGAAAGACCCAAAGTCAGCGCTTCCAAGGCACCCAGAGACTCCAGGGAAAGACCCGAAGTTAGCGCTTCCAAGGCACCCAGAGACTCCAGGGAAAGACTCAAAGTCAGAGTCTAAAGGCACCCAGAGACTCCAGGGAAAGACTCGAAGTCAGAGTCCAAAGGCACCCAGAGACTCCAGGGAAAGACCCAAAGTCAGAGGTCCACAGGCACCCAAGACCCAAAGTCAGAAGTCCAGAGGCACCCAGAGACTCCAGGGAAAGACCCAAAGTCAGAGTCCAAAGGCATTCAGAGACTCCAGGGAAAGACCCGAAGTCAGAGTCCAAAGGCATTCAGAGACTCCAGGGAAAGACCCGAAGTCAGAGGTCCAGAGGCATTCAGAGACTCCAGGGAAAGACCCAAAGTCAGTGCTTCCAAGGCACCCAGAGACTCCAGGGAAAGACCCAAAGTCAGCGCTTTCAAGGCACCCAGAGACTCCAGGGAAAGACCCAAAGTCAACGCTTCCAAGGCACCCAGAGACTCCAGGGAAAGACCCAAAGTCAGCGCTTCCAAGGCACCCAGAGACTCCAGGGAAAGACCCGAAGTTAGCGCTTCCAAGGCACCCAGAGACTCCAGGGAAAGACTCACAGTCAGAGTCTAAAGGCACCCAGAGACTCCAGGGAAAGACTCGAAGTCAGAGTCCAAAGGCACCCAGAGACTCCAGGGAAAGACCCAAAGTCAGAGGTCCACAGGCACCCAAGACCCAAAGTCAGAAGTCCAGAGGCACCCAGAGACTCCAGGGAAAGACCCAAAGTCAGAGTCTAAAGGCACCCAGAGACTCCAGGGAAAGACCCAAAGTCAGCGCTTCCAAGGCACCCAGAGACTCCAGGGAAAGACCCAAAGTCAGCACTTCCAAGGCACCCAGAGACTCCAGGGAAAGACCCAAAGTCAACGCTTCCAAGGCACCCAGAGACTCCAGGGAAAGAGCAGATCACCCGTTCCCGTGGCAACCCCACCTGAGTAAACGCTGTGGGGCCATCCTCCTCTGTCCTGTGGGGTGACTAGGAGTGAGTTGACTAGATGGTACCTCACAGCAACAACAGAGGGGCCAGGGGGAGACGAGGCCAGGGAAGAACACGAACCCTATTTTAAGTCTCTCAGACAATTCCCACCACTCACATGCACACATGTGTACACGCACACACATGTGTACACACATGTTTTATTCAAAGTTAAACCAACACGATTCTTCCCTCTTCAGAAACTTTTAAATTGTAGTTAAAGCAAGTAACTTACGAATCCTGAATAACATGCAGAAGAACACAATTGGGGACATCTTCCTTAGTGCAGGATACCATGACTTGTGCAGAAAGTAGTGTTTGGTGACTAATACCTGGGTCCCTGGCGCATAAAACAGGGACCTGCTTCTATGGGGATTCTTCAGGTATGGGTCTCTGCGAGGCTGCAGGCACACCGTGACAG
The DNA here is from genome assembly GCA_028571685.1 of Heterohyrax brucei. Lineage (NCBI taxonomy): Eukaryota > Metazoa > Chordata > Mammalia > Hyracoidea > Procaviidae > Heterohyrax > Heterohyrax brucei. The sequence goes on from CM053163.1 coordinate 545,467, forward strand.
CTGTCACCCACACGACCACCAGAGACTGACTGTGCAAACACGCCTGACCCCGGCACTGTCTCGGCGTCTCGGGGGCGTCTCAGTAACAGGTGTGCCTGACCCCTCTACGTCTCTCTCTCTCTTACACACACATGTACTCATGCACACCAGCACACTCACTTCACAAGGCACACAGCTACTTACAAACAAAGGAGTTTTTCAGGTAGCTAAAATAATCACCTGTCAACACTTGAAAAACACAGCTCAGTTAAAGATCAGAGACATCAACGCACACTGCGCTCAGAGCTCTCCTTCTGCACCCAGCTCCTGAAATGACACAGAGCAGGCACGGGCAGGCACTTGGGTTTATCTTCTGCCCAGATCTGTTTTCGGAAAAGAACTCACCAGAACCTCCCCCACGGAAAATGGGGCACCCTAGCCTGTTCAGCACAGAAGCTGGCTGGTGTTCCAACTCCTGACCCACACATTGGGTGTCCTTCCAGGAACCACAGCAGCTCCCCGTGACACTTTGCTGAAGTATAGACACACACATGGCCCCTCAGTTTCTAAGCGACAAGAATTCTCTACAACTAAAAACAGCTACATTAACCCTCACCAAAAACTCACCCTAAGCAAACAGAAACCATACAACCCAGCACAGAAAGAGCCAGGCAGTGTGAGGCACAGGGAGCCAGGGCGCGCGGTCTTGTCCCAAGCTGGAGGGCTGTCAGGTGGGTCTGTGGGGTGCCATCTGTGCTCACCAGCTCAGGCAGAAACCGGGCTTCAGAGCAGGGGGGAGGACACCTCCTGAAGGGGCTCTTCAGAGAGAGGACCCTCGTGACATAGGGGCTCCCTAACACTGCCCCTTCCAAGAGCCTGGCCTTGGAGTCCACTCAAGGCGCTGCAGGAGCTGGTCCACCGCCCTCCAGCCCACACCCAGGACAGAACGGAAAACCTGGACAGACAGACGGCTGTGGTGCTACGACCCAAGGAACAAGGACAAGAGCAAAGCCATCTGTGTGTGCCGGGTGTGCGTGCAAGGAAGCGCGGTAGCAGGTAGAGAGAGAGAAGGGGGTGGGCAGGGGTGGAGAGGACGGGGCAGGAAATGCAGGCTGTCTGAGTTTACAGATAGCCACCAGCCTCATCAGTTCAGTGACAGACGCAAATAAGGTTGACACTGGAAGGACGAGTGCAGCCACTCAGGTTTGTCGCCTTCGACACCTTTTCCTACGTCACCTAGCTTTGGAACAGTGAAGAGACAAGCAACCAAGAGAAACCACCTGTGTCTCTCACCCAACCCAAACAACTCTCTTCAGATCCCTGAATCTCCCCTGGGCTTGGGTCTCGGCTGCAGCCTCCAACTTTAGAAAAGATGCCACGTTCCCTCCAGCCAGCATCTGCACCTGTCTGGTGCGGGGGAAGTGACCACTTGCACTTGTAGGCTGGAAGGAGATGACCGTGAACTTGATTTGGAAAAGCAGGGGGCTCAGTGAGTGTCAGACATTCACTTACACACATCTTTGCACGCCCGCACAGAGCAGCCCGCCCTTACAGCGTATTCTCCGGGGACACCCAAAGGAAGATTTACTCACTACCACAGCTTGGATTCTTCCGAAACCCAACAAAACACTTTCCACTGATTTATTTCTCGGTTGGGAAATCGCAAATACAGCTTCTAGAGACTGAGGAAAACACCTTTCATTCTTGAGTTACCCTAAATTCCCTGAAGACATTTATTTAAGTGCCCACTTACATTATATTAAAAAGAAAAGATATGCTAGAAAACTCTAAGCATGTTGTAAGACACAGTTCTTAAAGGATTAACTATTATATAATTAGGAATAAACATTGAAAATGATTACCCACTGAAGAATTCTATCCTCATTCTACTCTAATAAATCCCATGTACCTAGGCGTGTGTGGATGTACAGGTGTGGGTACACACACACACACACACACACACACACACACGCACACACATGCACTCCCCGGCCCCCAGCCTAAAATACCTGGGAGACTTCACCGGGAACACTACAGGCTTTATGAAACTTCTAATATTCCAGACAATAGCTATGTTCTGAAAATGTATTATTTGTAGGGGTCCCTTCGTGTGTGTGTTTATGGCATTTTTATGTAGATACTGACTTCAGATATGAAATCAATCCTTTTCCTAATATTGACAAGTGTTTGTGTCCTGGGTTTAGAAATGAATTCCTGGCATTTTTAATGCGGCCTTCTAAACATTCACATCCTCTGACTCTTCTGTCCTCAGGAAATTCATGGTGTCTGTCACCATCAGGCCCTCAGTGTCTTCATTTTAAAGCAGGCGACCTTGGAAGTTTGTCTGTTGCCATTGATAGCTGTGGTTTCACTAATTCATTAAAATTCATACAAATACTCATTTCATGAATGATTTTGTCAATACCTGGCATTAGCATCAGATAGAAAATGTAATTATGATGCTAACCCCGTAAAGAGCGCTCCGCCTTGTTAAATACGCCCATGAACCCACCGTCCCTTCTCCTGGCCCTCTCGCTCCTACCTCCAAATCCCACATCCTGAGTCTCCTGTCCCCAAGTCGGTGTGCTCTCCAGTTCCACACAGCCCCAGTCCCCACAAGGTCAGCACTCATCTCAGAAACTACCCACCCTGGGCCCAAGACCAGCAGGACTGGAAAATAGACGTACCCCAAGCAGTAACCCTGTTTATGGTGACAGGACTCTGGACGCAGAAAGCGGAGCTCCTGAATCTCGACAGGCAAGTGCCGTCTGTCACGGGGCTGGCGCCCAGGTCACGCCCAGCGACAAGACTGCAGCTTCACCGGCAGCTGCATGGGGAAGTCCAGGGCCATTCCCGCCGGGGGCCTGGGTGTCACCAGCAACGCAGGGGCAGTCCTCACACCCTGCTGCTTTTCTGTTCCACCAGAAGCAGGTCTATTCACAAGCTCAAACAAAGGACCTTCAGGGAAAGAATTTATCTCCAGCTTTTCCAGACAGGTTCAGACACTGGTAACCTGTATCTCAGAAGCAGATACCATGTACGCTGCCTATGGTGAGAAAAAGATCTGTCTGGGTGGGATGTCAGAGGGGACAGCATGGTCACTAAACCCAGCAGCCCAACGCTGCTCAAACCTCTATTTAAAGAAGCCGGGGCAGACATCAAAAACATTTTTCTACTCTGAAGGTACAGGGACCTTTCTGTTTGTGAAATAACAACTGCACAAGAGCTTTGATCTGGGACGAGGAATGCCTGAACTCCCAGCACTGATGTACCCTAAGAACACAATGATCACGGTGTACCAGAGGCTTTCGGTTCTGCAGCCCCCACTAGGGAACGAGGTAGTGCGTTGCCTTCTTGTGACACTGAAGGCATGGGAGCCGGATTTTCTCCGTCCTGCCTTTCAAACCCCACGCCCAGTTGCACCAATACAACGTCACAGCAACAGGAGGCTAACCCAACCATCCACACAGAAAACCACCGCCCTGCGGAGCCACACACCTGTGCTTCTCTTCAGAAACAGCCACAGCTCTGCAATGTCCCTGTACAGCAAGGAGAGGAGGCTCAGGGTCATGCTGTCACACGCAGCGTGCCGAGTGGCTCAGGAGACGGTGACCTATTTATCTGGGCACTCGTCTTCGGCACACAAAGGAAGAGCCCACGGCTCCATCTTTGGGGCACAGCCGAGCAGCCGGGGACAATACCTTTCTTCAAAGGACAGGCACAGCGCTGGCTCTGCGCAGGGCCCGGCTCCGGTGGCTGCTGGCCGGTTTCTGTTTTACGGATTAGGGAGCAGCCTCCCTCGCCGGGGTCATTTAGCCTGCCCGGATGCGTTAACTGTTGAAACGCCGGCGCCACTGAAGCCCGGCACGCCGTGCGGCTGCAGGTCTCCGGTTGCACCTCCAGAGCCCCCCGGCAGGAGCCCTGCACTGAGCCAGCCGGTAACCTATCAACTAAGCCTGATCGGACAGACTGACGGACGGAAGCCTGGGGGGCCGGGAGCCCCCACCTGCTGCAGCCAGGCCCCAGCGCCCAGAGGAAGCCAGGCCAGCGAGTCGGGGAGGGTGTCGATGGGTGGGATCTGCTCTCCGAGTCCCGGGGAACACACCGGGGCCACAGAGGCCGCTGCCGACCGCCGGCCTTGTCAGTAAGCGCACTGTAAAACCACCCACCACCCACCCAGCTTACATCACATTAAGTCAGGCTTCACAACGCCCGAAAGGATACTCAGCAGACAGACAGCAGGGGCAGTTTTACAAGGGGGTGACGGACATTTGGGGACCAACACTCAAATCTGGTCCTTGGAAACCATCAGTCCAGAGCGGGTCTTCCCAACCCACGCACTGTACGTGAGTCACTGGCAGGCGCTGCTGACCCAGATTTTGACCCCACGGGTCAGGGAGGGCACAGAAATGCTGTCTCCCACCAGCTCCCTGGTGACAGGGCGCAGCTACCCACGAAAACCTGCCCAGTCCATCCCAACGGAGAGCGACCCCGCAGGACTTAGGAGACCTGCCCCACGCCGTTCCCAAGGAGCGGCTGGTCTGGTTAGCAGCCAGCACTGGCCCCCAGGCCCCCACGGGGTGGGTATTTGGGGATGCAAGAACCTTAAGGGCCGAGGAGATCAGCTGTGAGTCCTTGAACACGACCATGGCGTCCCCACGGCCACATAGGGGCGGGCCTGGAGAGGACAGTGGAGAGCCCCGGTCCCGGTCCACTCCCCAACAGCTGCTGTCACTCACCAGCCCCACTCGCCCCAGGACCGTCGGGGGCTGGCTGGTACCCTGGATCCCAGCCCCGACCCCCGACCCCCGACAGTGGCACCCAGCTCAGGCACAGAGACTGCGTGCTGCACAGCAGACACACAGCACGGTTCTCAAGTCAGACTCACCCTGTGACTGCCAACCCTATAAATCCAGAAAGTTCTTCAACTGGTGCTGTAAACATCTGCTCCCAACAGGCACGACGACGGATCAAAAAACAGACACCAGGTTCACACCCGGGGCCGCCTCGTTTCAAGGCTCCCCAGAGGCAGAATATGATGGTCCCCAAACTGGACTGCCCAGGGTCAAGACCCTACCCAACAGCTCACCCTGGTCTCGGACAAGTTTACCCAAAGTTACCTTCCACCTCAGTTTCCAATCTTTAAATGAATGATACCGTGAAAATTAAATGAGAAAAATCCCATCCAGAACTTTCCCCAGAACCTGGCTTGGTCAACATCCCTCAGCGCTCTTTTTCTTGTGCCTGTTAAGGGCTGCTTCACAGGCAAAGCGCCATCTGTGACTGGAGGTGAGGCGTCGAGAGCTGGGGTCCCCGCCCTCCTCCCAGACTCGCGCCTTCTGATCAGAAGCGTCTGTGCTCACCAGTTCCCTCCTCTGTAAACCCCACACTTCCCGCCTCCACACCTCCCAGGCCTACTGCGGTCAACAGGACAATTTGTTCGTAATTTTTCCACTGACTCTCTGCTTAGACAGTGGCGGGTTTTAGGTGAACTGTTATGAGCAGAAGCTGTTCCAGGCACTGCCTCCCCCTTTTTTCCCTTAGCAGTGGGTTTGGTTTCTTTTTATCTGCTCTGAGAATATGACATCTCAGGGTTAAGCGAAGGAAGGGTCAACCACACAACAAGGGAGACCAACACTGCTGGACTACACACCAAGAGCTGGAAGATTGTCTGGACACAACCTAATACTTCAAAGGTTAGTTTAGCAGCAGTGGGGGGTCTGGGGACTGTGCTCTCAGGGGACGTCTAGGTCCATTGGCACAAATACACTTTTTCTTTTGAAGAAAATAGTCTGCATCCCAGCATCTGGGGTCTTAAAAACTGGCAAGCTGGCATCTAAGGGGCATCAATTGGAGCCAATCCAGTTGGAACAGAGGAGAATGAAGGACATCGAAGACCGGAGGAAAACGTGAGCCCAGGAGACAAAGGGGCCCTGTGATCTGGAGTCTACACCAGGAGGACCCCAGGAGAGCTGGAGAGTGCCCGGCCACCTCCAATGTCTGCCTTGGGAGGCCGTGCAGTGTCAGGCTCTGGGGTGCAGAGGGAGAAAACATGGGTGCAGATCTAGAATTCTCTTAAAAGACCTGATGGTCTGACACCCTGGAGGGTTACCCACGAGTATGGCCCCTGGTCTCCCTCTGACCCCAGAGACAAAACTAGCACTGAAGACAACCCTTTAGACAGAAATTGGACTGGTTGTAAGGCCCAAGGTACTGGAGCAGTTCCCTGGTAATAACGAGAAGGAGGCTGAGAGGTGGGGACGGGATGAGACTGAAGGAACACGGGAGGTACAGAGTGGCCAGGAAGAGTGTGCTGTCACAGCACTGGGACAGCAGATGGAGTCACACAGAGGTGTCTGTATGGGGTTTGATACAGCAAATTGACCTCGTTTGTAAATTTTCACTTAACCATAATACTATTTTTTTAAAAAAAAGAATATAACACCTCAGATAAGGAGATTTCATTTAGCCCATGCCCTGTGATGAGGACACAGTGCAGACCACCAGAATCACACAGGGACTCTATAGGGCACAGCAGAACTACCCTGTAGAGTTTCCAAGGAGAGCCTGGCAAATATGAACTACCAATCTTTTGGTGAGCAGAAGTAGCACTTAGCCACGATGCCACCAGGATTTCCTCCTGCAACAAGAACACAAAAGAAACATTGTTAAACCACTAAGATAGTGGGGTTGTTTGTTATTGCTGCAAATGTTAGCTAATATGTACACTGATTTACACTTCTAAAACTCCAGCCTCCTGTGCTGGAACCCGACCCTCCTCACTGTTTTGTGGCTCGAGTTCCTTGGAGGAAAGTGGCCTTTCCTCAATTAGTCTAGCAGCCTTTGTAAAACTGGCTTCTCTCCCTCCAGTTCTCCAGTCCAGTATCAACAGACTCGTTCTGAAAGCTTAATTCCTGCACGGTTATCCTGCAGGCTGTGTGGGATCACTGATAAAATACAAACAGATAAAAGCATAAACTCCTTGATAGGGCATATGACACCCTTGAAAGCCCAGCTCTAAGCTCACTTTTTAAAAAATTTCCAGCCTCCGATCCTCCCCCTTGTCACACCGCACCAAACTACCTGCCATTCTCAGCACACCCGCATCCTCAGTCCCCCTGTACCAGACGCTCCTTTTTTGGAGGAGTAGTCATCCTCTCTCATGGGGGCTCAGCAGAAACATCCCCTCCTATGGACACCGTTAGGTCCCTGGTAGTACAGACGGCTTGTGTCTAACTGGACAGCTGGCTGTTCAGACCCACTCGGCAGTCGTGCGGGAGAAAGATCTGGTGGTCTGTTTCTGCAGGGTCACAGCCCATAGAAACCCCCCAGGAGGCCGCTCTACTCTAACCCCAAAGTGGTGACGACAGGTCAAAGGCAACTCTGGGGCCATGAACTTGTTTTGTAATGGAAATCGCCGCTGGTCCCCTGTTTCTGGCCACACCATGGTATCTGTGCGGGCAGAGACCTTGGGTGTCTGGGGTACACAGCCGATTCTCAAGCTGCCATTAAACAAACAGAGCCTGTTAACAAGGAAAGCTGTGAAAGCCACACAGTTCGCTGTGATTTAGATTAGGCTCCTTCCGGGCCCGAACGGGGACTGGGCTTGGACAATCTGCAGGGTGCCATCAGGCCTGTTATTTGGTGAAGACAGCCTCATCGTTACCCTCTCCACATTCCTGGAGGACTGTGAACACCGTGTTCTTCGGGAGTTGCTCCACTTGACAGTTTCAGTAACATGCTCAAAACTGTGACGGGTAATTGGAGTTAGGACCACTCGCTAATGCAACAGGGACACTGTTCTGGCCATGACTGGTGTGCCATCATCCCTTTACCCACTTTATGAAGAATGACACCCTAGAGTCACCGAAGCTGGAGTCCTCCCGATCAGCTCTCGGCTGTCAGCACTTAATACGGACACAGTCAGGGCGGAAGGGGTACCCTCCAGACCATGTGATCTGGATTAAGTCACCATACTTTTCAAGGACCTTCTTACTCAGGTGATGTTTACATATTTTATGCAAAAACACGCACTCTCTTGTAAAAATTCATCGCCTTAAGAATTCTGATGTGGAGTTTAAAAAAGGAAAGCTACTAGCTTTTATGAGGCTTTCCCTCCAAAGACAGGATACGTTCACCCGACAAGTGTGTGCCAAAGGCCTTTCAAGGCAGTGGGGGATGCAGAGGTGGGCCGAGGGAGAAAACTCTAGCTCTCGCAGACACTGCAGTGGGGGAGACAAGTGTGGGTGTTCTACAATGCAAAGACATTTGTGCCTTTGCCCAGCATAAGTCATGTTCAATGAAGGGTCAAGAGAAAAATATTTTGAAAATAAATCTCAAATTATTAATCCTGTAAATGTGGTACAAAACCAGACACAGAGATCCATGGAACAGAATTTATAATGCAGACATAACGTCATCCACCTACGAGCAGCTGATACCTGACAAAGGTCCAAAGTCTGTAAACTGGGGAAGACAGTCTTTTCAGCAAATGGTGCTGGCATAATCGGATATCCACCTGCAGAGCAATGACGCAAGACCCTTATCTCACACCAGGCACAAAAACTAACTCAGAATGGATCAAAGACCTAAATATAAAATCTAAAACAATAAAGATCATGGAAGAAAAAACTGGTATAATGCTGGGAGCCCTAATACACAGCATAAACAGACTACAAAACATTACTAACAAAGTACAAACAACAGAAGATAAACAGATAACTGGGAACTCCTACAAATCAAACAGTAACGTTTATCCAAAGACATCACCAAAAGGGTAAAAAGACTACCAATAGGAAGAATTTTAGGCAACCACACATCTGATTGGGCACCTAATCTTCCTAATCTGCAAGGTACTGCAAAACCTCAACTAGAAAAAGATAAATAGCCCAATTAAAAATGGTCAAAGGAAATGACTAGGCACTTCATCAAAGACGACACTCAGGCAGCTAACAGACACATAAGGAAATGCTCACGACAATTAGCCATTAGAGAAATCCAATTCAAAATTACAGTGATATACCGCATTAATACAGAACACACAAAATAATAAATGTTGGAGAGGCTGTGGAGAGATCGGAACTCTTCTACACTGCTCATGGGAGTGTAAGATGGTACAGCCACTTTGGAAAAATCAATTTGGCACCTTCTTAGAAAGCTAGAAATAGAAATACCATATGATCCAGCAATCCTACTTCTTGGACTATATCCTAGAGAAAGAAGGCCTGTCTCACAGACAGATACGTGCACATGGGTGTTTATTGCAGCACTGCCCACAACAGCAGAAAGATGGACGGCCCTCGTCAACTGATAAGCGTATCGACAATGGAATCCAGTAAGTGCCCGTGCCATGCCTAAGCCCTGTCCTGCTATCTCGTTGGCCTAACGTCCACTGCTCTTCACGCCCATTTGGCTCTGGCAGGACCCCTCCCCAGCCACTCCGGCCCCAGGCCCCGCTTCACTGGCTCTTCCCTCCACCCCACGTGTCTGCAGGGCTCATCACTCACCTGGCATCTTTTTACATACACCACTTTCCCCGAGAGGCATAATTCCAACACCCCACCTGAAGTTGCAGCCCAGCCTCCCACACGCTCCCAAACCCCACCGCTTCCCCTTTCCATCACATTTAACCTTGACATCTAGCTTAAATGACACAAGGCTTCACGTCTACTGTTTTTTGTCCAACTCATCCACCAGCGCAGAACCTGCCCAGGGGCTGGGATTGTTACCTGCTTTTCTCAAGTTATATCTAAGCCCCTAGAGCTGGGCCAGGCACCCAGGAGGTGTGTGACAAACACATTTGCATGAACAGGACACAGGCTGGGCAGGGACAGAGCAGTGACAAGGAAGTTTGTAGACAAGTGACGCAGATGCTTTCTTTGAGCAGGGCGTCTTCTCTGACCTCCTGCAACTAGAAAGTCCTGAATTTGGCATTTCGGCCAATCACTGATCACTAAGTGAGTCGCTGTGGCCTCTAAGTCTCTTGGTTGCCTGCTTCCCAGGTAACAGCAATCTCATGCCCTCTGTGTGCATCCTAACTCTCCCCAGGGCTAAAGGGGAAAAGGACTCACGGGACTACGCAGACACGCTGGTTCTCCACCGCGAGCTGCTTTCTTCACTGTCTCCTAGCAGCCTACGGGGAGATGAAGGCATTTCCTTGGTGTTACTCACTGAGGGACCACCGACCATTATTCCCGGTTCTCAGCTCCACCTGCGACGTGCACTGCGGATGGCACTCACGCAATCCAGAATGTGGATCATTTGAGAAACCAATACAACCCAGCACTCATTTATCCAAGACCTGAGCGAGAGGGGGCCCGTGTGGAGCTTGTGTGCATGGACTAATTCTGGACCACCTCCGGGGCCCAGACTCCAGCTCTGGGGGATTGCTCACAGCTGGGGTCCTTTAGAGCACTCAGAGGACAGGCTCCCCAGAGGGGTGACAGTGATGCTTACTGCTGACACCGAATCTCCTGTGACACTCATCGTGCATCCGAGACCACTGAGGGCAGCAGCCATGCTGAGCCGAAGACGCACCTGAGGGCTGAGAAGCGGCCGGGGCTGCCGGGGCTGCCGGGGCTGCTGCACACAGCTGACCCACCTTTAGGGCGTAACGAATCCAGTCACCCCAGTGGGTGACGCAGAGCCACTTCCCATCAACTGAAGATACAGCGTCAGTCTCTCTCCCCAAAGACGGGGCTTGGTTAGCACTCCTGACATTGTTTCAGGCCTGGGCCTTCTCTGAGGCACCACAAGACTGCCTCGGCCTTACTAATTGGAAGGAAAAGCTAAACAAACAGTACTGGAAGGGCAAACCGACAGAGGTAGTTGATGCTGGTCTGGGACCAGAACTCCAGCCCACAAAACCCTGTCCACTGTCCCCACAACATGCTGCTTTGGTGAAGGAAGCATCTGCTTAATACGAATGCCCTTCAGTGAGTTAGATCAGGTGCTTTTGTCGACAGTAAAACATTTCCGATCCAGAATAAGCCGTGTCATGGTGCCACCTCGCAGCATCCGTGAGGATGACAAGGAGAGGCAGTGACAACACGCAGTGACAAAGGCTGCACAAAGGTACGAAGTCTGAGGCAAAGCTGGCCAGGCATCGGGTGGCTGGAGAAGATGCCCGCCAAGGTGAGACTCTCTGCCTCCTGGCATCCTGCCTCCACCGCCTCACGCCGCTGGTTAGGGGTGCAGACACGACTTCTTCATCCGGAAATGTGTCTCCTGTGAGGAATTCTAGGGACTGGGCCTGTTTACGACTGTCACACAGAAGAAGCCTGGCACACAGGAAGACCAGCAGCCCCAGTGCCCAGAACATGATTGTCACACAAGAACAGCTGCAGCTGAGAGAGGTGGCCGACACTGCCGCTCCCTGTGAAAATGGCCGGTTCACTTACCGGAGGAGGCGCGGCCATGCAGGTCAGAATGCGGAGTGTTGGGCACACTCATATTTGAGACCCTGATGACATCTGAAACATGAATGCAAGTTGGAACAACCTGGGAACACTGCAGATCAGGGTCTGTCTTCCCAATGGTGACAGGCTGTCCCTCTGGGCCAGGCTGCGCCCACTCCTCGCCTTCTGAAGGATCACTTCCCTTCCATCTAACCCCCGCAGAGCAGAGGCCCTCCCCACTGGTGGGCTCCGTCTGTCACAGCTAATGACACCACACAGCTCCATTTCTCTGCCCTCTGCTGTCCACAGGATTCCCTTTGCCAGCTGCAGATGGAACAGCCCTTAACTCACCTTGAGTTAACCAGAGAGCTGCCATAGCACCCGTGATTCTAACAGCCTGCAGCTGATGCGGAATGCAGATAAAGGGTCATCAGAACCTTAGAGGACACACAGCAGCCTCGGGGCCCCCTGAGAGAGGCCAGAGACGAGAGAAAACCAGTGTTCTCACAGGCAGGGCTGGCACCCTGGGGAGTGCGGGCACCGATGGCTGCCACGTCAGTGCAGCAAGTCACTTCGCCAACCTCACTGCCGGTCCCTGTTCCCGCCATGTGTCTGTGTGCAAACACCTCTGTCCAGATCAAACACATCCAAAATCAACTCTGATTCAGGAGATGTGTCTGTCCCATGAACCAGTGGTTGGTTTAAAGCTGACGGCTTATGTGAAGACCAAAACATTAGCATATCTATATTCAAAGAATATACCAAAAAAAAAAAAAAAAACCCAAACCTATATTCAAATAAAAATACCAGAAGTTTAATAGCACTTGATGGGGACCTTGGATGCTGGGGGAAAATGAATAAATGCAGGAGAATATCCCCCATCATCTAGTGTTTGAAGACACACACATAAATGAGACTAAACGCTCATGGTTTGCGTGTCTTTGTTTGTTTCTGTGGTTCCCCACCTGGTCAGGGAGGGAGTACAGCCCAGAGCACCTTCCTGTTCTGATGAGAAATGAAAGCACTTCCCTCGGGGACACCACTCCTGACCCAGACCAGGGGCTGTCGAGTCTCTGCGGATTCGGGGAGACGCATGGTCTCTCGGGGAGAAGTCCACTCCACGGTGCCGTCCACTTGTGCGGCTGTTTCTTCAGAAGCAGACTGCCAGGACTCTCTTCTGCAGTGCCTCTGGGTGGTCTTGAACAGCTGGCCTTTTGGTCAGTGGCCCTAGCCTCCTGCACCTACACAGGGACTCCCCTGTGCACAGGGAGCAAAAGTCAGCACCTGACAGACCTGGGGTCTGAGGACTGTGACTGAGGACAGGCTTCACGCATCTCCACGTCTGTTCCGTGAGCTGCTTTGCAGACGGGGGTGTTGCAGAAGGCAGGGGGCTGTCGCCCAACTTCCCTCCCAAGGTGTTTCAGGGCATTCCAAGGTCACCGGCTTCAGGGGTCCCCTAGAGACACAAGCCCCCTCACACTGAGCGCAGAGTTACAACACAGTCACGCCCAAGAGTAGATACAGGAACAAAAATGCAATTTATTGCACTATGGAAAGACTTTTTCATTTGCTGCTCAAATATTTACTTCCAACTCAGCATTAATGCTTCCTGTATAGCTACGCAGGAAAAAGTCACCAGGGTTTGAAGTGGTGTCCTTACGGGCAGACTGCTGTCCCTTCAAACCTTAGAAAACTGTGTGCACGCCTTCCACACAGGCTTCAGAATCATGCATCCACTCTGAATTAGCCAAAGAATACAGCCAAAGTCCTGGGCGGGTTCCTCAGGCATTTTCCAGCTGGACTACCAAAAAAATGGGAGAAGTCTGTCCTCGATTCACCTGACTCGACAGGTGACAGGTTTCAGGTCTTCACCTGCTTTGCCTCCTGGAATCATCATAGCAACCCTGCAAGGTGGGCCACCAACCAGCTGGGTGAGGCAGGACACAGTCGTCACCACCCAGCTGCGCTACGGCAGGCCACCGTCCCCTTCCTGGAACCGTTTCTTTCTCTGGCCTCAGTGACGCATCTTTGTTACGCCAACCCCACGCACGACGCCGGGCCACCCCCTCACCGAAAGTGGGTCGGACAGCTGTGACCACAGGGTCTCACGGGCTGGTTTTCAGAACTGGGTTGCCAGGGCTTTCCTCTGAGTCTCATTCTGGAAGTCCCACCGAGACCTGCTTACCACCACTATCGTGTGCACCCCTCCACGGCAGAGGCTTGTCATCAGGCGGCTCCCTGGGACTCCGGCCAAGGGCACCCTGCTGAGCTTGGGTCCACGTGGCCAGCCACCGCCGGGGGCCATCACTCCGCACCCAACAGGTATCTCCCTCCGTCCACCTGCAGCGCGGGCGTCGTCCCAGCTTCCTGGGTTTACTCCTCGCATCTCAGTGGAGGGCTCCACCCCCGACCCCCACCCCGACACCGCCTCTCAGCTAACACCAAACCAGGCTCCACGCCACCCTTCTCCTGGAAGGACTGTGGCAGAGCCTGTGACTGAGTTCTCACACTCCCTCCTTAGAGTCTGCCACTGTCCTCAGACAAAGACAAACTAGTTACGGACGGCATGTGGCTTAGGCTGGGTTCCCCAGAGAAACAGAACTGGTGAAGTGTCTCTACATATGGGACGCTCCATGGAAACCATGGGGGAGCTCTACTCCACGCTACAGGGTAGTTAGGAGTCAGAACCGACTCGACAGCAACAGGTTTGGTTCTTTGGGCTTATACATAGAGAGAGGTTGGCTTATCCCAAGGCAATGGCTCTCACAGCTGTGGAGGCTGGCTGGTCCTAAGTCCAGCAGTCAGCCACCGGGCTGCAGCCCTCCCTGACTCATGTAGCAGGGCGGCCCCTGGACCTAAACACGGGCGGTCAGACGGCAGGTGCTGGGTCAAGGGCTGCCGAGGCTGACGAGCCCATAACCAGCGGGCAGTAAGACGGGCCACTAGCGCTGACAATGGCAAGCTGGGCGCAGGATCAGAGCACGACCATGCTTTGCCAGAGTCTCCACACATACGGGGTGCAGCCCACACCCCCAAGGAAACCTCCCTCAGAATTAGTGGTCTGATCCCATCAGATGACATTGGGAAAGTGGTTACGTTATTCATGGGAGATCAGAAAACAGAGGATCACTACATTATCACACAAACGTCTGACTACATCACAGCTGCCAAAGCCCTGAGCATCACGGCCTGGCCAACGTGACCCGTGACCTTAGCCTTCACAGCACACGAGGTCCCTGATGACCTGACATGGGTGTGGCTTTCTCCTCAGATGCTCCTGGAACCCCACAACTCTGCGACAGACAGCAGCCCAAGATGACAGCAGGCAACACCACAGAGAGGAACGCGGGTGCTGTCTCTCCCCACCCTCGGGTCAGACGGCAACGGCGCAGCTGAAAGATGCTGGAGGCAGCGAGAGCAGGACGGGGCACGGGCTCGGTCCCCCTGCGAGCTGACGGCACACTGCGCCCTCACAGCTCCCTTACAGCTCTCATCTGCCCGGTTAGACAGGTTGCGGATTACAGCCTCTCGCTGAACTAATCCTCACCAAACAGTCCCGTGGCTTATAAGCAGATAAGACAACAGGAAGCACTAATAAGAACAAATAAATAGTAAGAGAAGGACAGAGCTGACCCTACCAGACGTACCTGATCTCCGTGATGGACCTGCAGGAAAGGTGTGCTCTCATCTAAGAGGACTCTGACTGCCCCCCAAAACTGCTCAGAGCAGTGTTGTTTAAAAGCAAGTGAGACAGCAACTGTACTTTCCACTAAGCTGGCAGCATCTCCCAAACAGATATTTCAGGGTGTGCCCTTTACAAACAGCCATGCGTAGCAAGGCAAAGACTTTTGTGATGAAAATAAACAGAAGGTATAGTTACTCTGAGTTTCGAGCAGAATAAAACATAAAAATTTAACCCCTTCTATTTAGAACTGCCAACACCAGGAAAGCTGGAAACTGCCTTGACAGCAGCAAAAATGGACATTTAAGAGAAGCATTTCATCCAAAACATGTGTATGCTTGGAGAATGAGATTAAAAACTGAGAATTCAGATTGCAAAGCCAGGTAACAGCACCGTCTGCCATTCCCACTGACGTGTCTCTGCTAGGTGGCCATTAATACAAATACTGAAATACCTTAAACTCAGACTTCGGAGTCACTGCCTCAGATTTTCAAAAATAATATTCATTTAATCATATAACACTCACTTAAAACATATTTAAGTGAGAACAAAAGTATTTAATACAATTCATTAAAAATGAATATTTAACCTCTCATCATTTAAAATATGTGTGTTCGCATCCAAACTCCCAGAGTTAAAAAGTCACTGGGCTGAGGGCTGGGATCACGGCCCTGGGGACATCTAGCTTGACTAGCGTGACACAGTTTATGAAGAAAAGGTTCTACCTTCTACTTTGGTGAGTACGTGAGTGGACCTCACCCCCACAGGAGCAAGGGAGAAGGAAGAGATCTAGAGACATAAGACAGGTCCAGGGGACTGATGGAGCACAGCGGCCACGGCCTCCGCGGGACTGGCCACAGCCGCCGCCGCACCGGCCACAGCAACCATGGCTCCGCTGGACCGAGTTGAGCACAGTCAGATGGTTTCTGGTTACCGTCACTGACTGTTCCGGCAGGGATCACAAGAGGGGGTCACTGACCGAGCTGGGGAGAAATGTAGACCACAAGTCTAACTCAAAAGCAGACCAGACGTGCCAGCCTGATAGAGAGCTGCGAGCAGGGCCCCCGGACACCCCTTTAGCTCAGTAATGAGGTCACTCCTGAGTGCACCCTTGGGCCAAAGATGAGACCGGCCCATAAAACAAAAACGAGACTCAAGGGACGCACCGTCAGACTGCAGGGCCATGCCACCCCAGGCAAGGACTAGAAGGCCAGAGGGGACACGAAGACTGGTAAGGCGAAGCCAACACTGGGAAGGGAGAGTGCTACCACGCGGGGGGCTATTAATTAGTGCCGTGACTGTTAACTAGTGCACTAACTGTTTAATGCAAGGCTAGTCAGTGCTGCAAACCTTCAGCTGAAACACTCACACAGGGAAAAAGTGCTTTGGGAAGCCCCAGGACACGGCCCTCAGACACTATTTTCCCCCTACGGTTTAAAATTTTATTTGATCAAATTTCTGGTGAAAGTTCACACAGCAAGTTAGTTTCCCGTTTGACAATTAACACAGCCTGAGTCACGCTGATCACAATGTGCCAACGTTCCCTTTGCGTTCTGTTGGTTCCACTTGCAGCGCTCTCGTTTCCCTGTCCCCGGAGCCGCCTTCTCCCCGAGACACTCTTCTGACTGGAACTGAAACCATTCCTGGGCCTATCTCCCAGCCAAACAGTAGACGCACCCAAAAGACAAACATTGACACCCAGAAGGAACATACTCCCCAGAAAAAACAACCGCTCGAGATCAAAGGGGTAACACTGCCCTACAGCCAGACCGAGAAGGCCAGAAAACCTAACCAGCTGCCGCTGAGTGGGTTCCAACTGACAGAGACCCTACGGGACAGGTCCGAACTGCCCCATCGGGTCCCCAAGCAGGGCCCGATGGGCCTGGACTAGCAACGGTTTCTCGGGGCAGCAGCTGTAGCACTTAATCACTGCACCACCAGGAGGGGTGAAAACTCAGGAGGAAAGGAAATGGGGAGACCGGGATGGAGTGGGGACAGCGCTGACACGCCGTAGGGAGCACCTTACAGATTGCTGAGTGCGAAACGAACTTGCTCTGTAAACTTTCACCTAAAGGACAATTAAGATAATAAAGTGTGTGCTTTTAACAAACATAATTAGTGCAATCGTATTTATTTCCAGTAAACTTTCACATAGACTGGATTATACAAGTAAGCTTTACTGACAGACGTGATTCACAAAGTTTGAAGACCCCTGATACAGAAACCAGAGGCCCCCGGCTCCACGCCACCTCGCGGCGAGCCTGCCACGTCGGGGCAGACCTGCGCTCCCGGGGACATAGGGGCCGACTATTACTGACGGTGCACGGAGGTCACCGGGCCTTTTTACGAGGGTCTTCTGGACCGACTCGCACCTCCCACCTCCAGTTACCAGCAGGAGGCACTGCATGTTTCCAGGCCCCTAAACGCATGGCGCCCACTCACAGCCGGGCCTCTGCTCTGACCTTCGGTGCCTTTCAATTTGTTTTTTTAATATTATCTTACAGGGTTTAGGGTGAAGCGTCACATCAAATCTGGTTCCCGCCTAACAGTTTCCACCCAGACCACTCAGGGATCTCAGTCACACCTCCTACAATGTGCCACCAACCTCATTCATCGTGGCTGTACCATTCCCAGTGACCTTCCCCTCTCTGCTTGAAGTTTTGACCATCTGGTCTCACATACAGGATTTTTTTAACAGAGCTGAGTGATGTTCTGTACGAGCTAATCTGTTACTTAGCTACAAAGGGCAGTTTAAGGGACAATTTGGGTTTAAGGTTTAACAGTATCTCGAGGTGACGGTCTGACAGTCTTCACGGCCCTCTGGGCTCAGCTGGTGCACTAAGTCTGGGCTTTTTAAGAATCTGAGTTTTGCTCTACATTTTTCTCTCCCCCTGTCCAGGTCCACCTGCCGTGGCCTGATGAGAAAGGTTGGTAGTGTCGGGGGGAACCATCTACTTCCTCGGGGGGCACCATCTACTTCCTCTGGTGTCTGACAGGTGACCGAGGCTGTGGTCCGTACTGACCGTCAGACCTGCAGACTACTTTTTCTCTGAGTCTCTGGTTCCAGATGACTAGAGACCAAGAGATGGATTTGAGGTCTTCAATTTCTTTTCACTGTTGGACAAGCACTCCTCTCAGGGGTTTAGGCTCGCCCCCTGTACTCCCCGAGCACAGCTGGTATCTTCCTGTGTACAGCAAGCTGGGCATCACTCTGTCTCTCCCAACTCTCCGTAACTTTCCTGAGGACAGGGTCCTGCATGTCTTTAATGTCTGTGTTCCCATACCTAGGACAGGATACAACTCAAATCTGATGCCAGGGAGTTGATTCGGGCTCAGCGACCCTGTAGGATTAGAACTTGCCCATAGGGTTTCTAGATGAACAGACTGCCATGCCCTCCTCCTGCAGAGTGGCTGCTGGGTCCAAACCACTGACCACCATGATGCCAAGCGCATGCTCTAGAAACGCATTTGGGGATTTAGAAGTGACCTGCCTGAAATGACAGCACCCAGAAGTGGTCGCCTTGGGCTGAGAACCTCCCGGTGGACTTGACCTGCCAGCTTCTTGGTTAGCAGCTGTAGCACTTAACCACGGCACCACACCCGGGCGTCCTCCAGAGAAGGTACAGGTTGATCATGAACTCATTTCTGATGGGTTTTTTTTTTTGAGAAGATATGTAAATAGAAGTTTCATGAAAACCACAAATGATATTTGCAGCACTAGGTTTTCTCTGTCTCTTCTGATTTGCACAGACTTAGTTCTACTAGAGCAGCAAGGTAGCCACTACCCTTACCGCCAGGTCTCATCCCTGACTGAGGAGGTTGGTGGCCCACTCCCCAGCAGGCCTCTGCCCCACATCCCTCTCTGAGTGAGAAGTTCGGTGGCCCACTCCCCAGCAGGCCTCTGCCCCCCGTCTCATCTCTGACTGAGGACGTCTGTGGCCCACTCCCCAGCAGGCCTCCTCCCCACGTCCCATCTCTAAACGAGGAGGTCTGCCCTCATTTCTGAGTCTGCAGAGCTCTCCTTCCCATCTACCCCTCTCCTTTTCTAACTGTTCTGTTGCTGTTCGTTCCGCTGTTGTTTCAGGAAGCTGGGCTCCGGTCTCCCGGTGAGACCGCTAAGGGTCTGCCTGCCTAACTCCACAGGTCGCTCAGACACTGCTCCTCGCTGTAAACACCAGTACGCGTAGTGTGCCCAAGGACCACAGCATCCGAGGTCACATCGACCCTTCCACTTCCTCACCCTCAAAGCTCTAAACTGGGCTTTCCTGCTACCTTCGTGTTCACCAAACCCACTGCCACTGAGTCAATTCTGACTCCCAGCGACCCTACAGTAGGACAGAGTAGCACTGTCCCACAGTTTCCTAGGGGTTCCCGGTGGGTTTGAACTGCCGACCTTCAGATCAGCGGCTGCAGCACTTAACCACCGTGCCACTAGGGTCTCCTTCATGTTGACAGCAAGCCTCAGCAGGGGAAAATATAAACTCATGAACCTGAAGCTTGCAAGATCAAGTGGCAAAATTCCCTAGTTTTCTAAGAATTTTGGAAGTTTCTTAGAAGGGCGCTGACAGAAGCTCTGAGGTGAGGCAGGAAGGCGGTCACTGTTGGGCGAGCCAGGTGGCTGTGGCCTGTGCCTGGACGCCGAGGGCTGGCCTGCTGCGGCAGCCCCGGGACTTCCCTCTTGGCTCCCAGCAGAGTTCTGAGATCGAAGCCCAGCCTGCGTGCTCTGAGCGTGCCCTGGAGACACCTGGCTTCCTGCAGCACCTCACCAGGGCCGCCTCAGGGACTCGGAACGGCACAGGAAGCCCCCGGTCCAGATCCGACCTCTGTCTGCTGGAGCTCAAAGGAGCAGCCCCAGGCTCTTCGAGGGCCTGATATCCCTTTGGCCAAGTCACTAGTTTTTATCCAATTTCTACTGCACAAGCAACCACATTACAAAAATCACTACGGCACCCTTGATCTGCTGACTCTTAAAACAATGATAGTCATAGTCAAACATATTTCCAGAGCATTAAAAACGATAACTATCCTCTGCCAGCATGAGCTGTAGCAGTGTGCAGTCAAGTTTCACATGGCTGAGACACAGGCAGCATCGCCAGGCAAGACTCAGCGACCTTTCCCAAGGAAAGCGCGGAGGGCAGAGGTGGGCCGGCAGTCGAACCCTGGGCTTCCAGACAGAGGCCCAGCGCCACCTCCCACCACTGCGCCCCACCTCCGGCCACCACCTCCAGCCACCACCCACCTCCCACCAGCGCGCCCGCCTCCGGAAAGCGCGCCCCACCTCCGGCCAGCTCCCCCACCTCCGGCCAGCGCCCCACCTCCCGCCACCACCCACCTGGCCGTGGAGACTTTGCGCAGTGGCTCCGATGCTGAGTGGTTTCAGCGGCACTTCCAGTCTAAGACAGACGAGGATGCGAGGACCACAGGTCTACTTTGGATGTGTATACGGTGAAACCCTGTCAACGGTCTGATCCAGACCATCTCCACGTCCTGTCCACGGGGGCTCCGTGGGTCGGGCAATGACAAGGGAAGGGTGTTTTCACACGCGTTCCCGGCCGCCTGGTGTCAGCACCGACTCCGAGAGCCTCATCCGCTGGGCCCTCGTTACCAGCCACCTCCCGGGGGCAGCTCACACCCAGCTTCCTCAGCTGACCCCCCCAGTCCCTTCCCCCTCAGTGTCCTCAGGCTCATTCCTGCCCTCACCTGCCCTGCCTCCTGACCGGTCACACCAACGGCCATCCGGTCAGTTCTGGCTCACAGCGACCCTACACGACTGGGTAGGACCGCCCTGCCGAGTTTCCCAGGTGAATTCCAATAGCAGCACTTAACCAGGACACTGAAAAGCCGGGTGGGTCAGCAATTCAGATCCTCCAGGCACTCCTCGGAAACTCTATGGGGGTTCTACTCTGTCCTAAGGGGTTGCTGTGAGTTGGAATTGACTTCACAGCAGTGGGTTTTTTTGTTTGTTTGGTAACCACTACACCACCAGGGTTTCTAGAATGCTCTCACCCCCAAACCCATCCCACGGCCGTCATTTCCAGCTCACAGCCACTCTATTTAATGACCCTCAATTCTGTATTTTATCATTTATGTGGTATACTGATCACCAGTTGTATTTTTATGCATTAAACTTTCTCTCCCCTCCAACAGCAGTGACAGGCCTCGATGCCTTGGGTCTGCTCACCACAGAGTGAGCTATGAGGGGGAATGTCTCATGCATGATTATTTTTTTTATTTCATCCTTAGTTTTTGTTTTTGTTTGTGCTTTGCAATGTACGAAATAAATGAGTATGAGAGTTATACTGGGGGTATGTGCTAATTTCTTTTTAACTCACAGGTACAGGGATGCAAAGATCTGAAAGCTAGCCCAAGCACAGTGGATAACTTCAATAAGAGGCAGCATAAAGGGCTGGGGAAACTCATTCTTTCCTAGAAGGTCCCCAAGGTGGCCAACCTGACCTGTAGGTGGGGCCCAGGGATGCTGGCGACCTCCACAGTCCCTGCAGCCTCCAGGGCAGGGGTCAGCTTCACCCTCACCCCTCTCTGGGTAAGGCAAACAGGAAGGGTATCTTTACACGACTGAGAAAACAGACAGTGCCAGACAGAATCACCCGGAACAATGAGCTTCCCTCCCTCCTTCCCAGCTTTGCTGCCCTTCCGGAGACCAGGGCAGAGGGGGGTCCTGAGACCCAGCTGTTTATCACTTGACCACTGGTTCCCCACCTCCAGCTGGGTCATGTGAATAACTGCATTCTTTGTCCTAACATTGGGTGTGGGGGGGTGTGATGGCTGGTACAGATGACAAACAACCTTCTTCTCCTTCAATACCAACAATTTCATGTTGAGAACCTAAGAAATCTAATCTGGTGCCACCACGTTGTTGGGCTGATACCCAATGAGGAAGGCAAACACAGCAGACACCTCAGGTTCAGAAGGCTGCAGGACAAAGGATGCAAAGAAAGCGGCTGAGCTGGTCCACCAGGAGGCCACGTGGACACGGAGATCATCCCGTCCACCAGGAGGCCACGTGGACACGGAGGTCACCCCGTCCACCAGGAGGCCACGTGGACACGGAGGTCACCCTGTCCACCAGGAGGCCACGTGGACACGGAGGTCACCCTGTCCACCAGGAGGCCACGTGGATTCGGAGGCCACCTCGTCCGCCAGGAGGCCACGTGGATTCGGAGGTCACGTGGACTCAGAGGTTAGCCTGTCCACCAAGAGGCTGTGTCGTTTAAGACCCAAATGAACGAAACCATGGCCACCCAACTGATTCTGCCTGACGATGGCACTGCTTGTCAGAGCTGGACTGTGCTCCAAGTGTTCTGAGGGGCTGACTGTTCAGAGGCAGGTCGCCAGGCCTCTTTTCTGCAGCACCCCTGGGCCTACACCGTCAGCACTTCCATCGGTAGCCAGTCGAGTGCCTGACTGTTCGCACCACCCAGGGTCCCCTCGAAGGGGATTAAACCACTCATTGTGACCCCACAGGGCAGGGCAGAGCTACCGCAGGGTGTGTCCAAGGAGGGGCAGGTGGATGCGAACTGCCAACCTTTGGGTTAGCAGCCGAGCTCTTGACCACACACCACCAGGCTGGGGCCTGAGCCACAGACAGGAAGGCAGAGACCAAGGGTGAGTGAGGCCGTGTCCTGACGGCAGCGCACAAGAGAGCTCACCGGGGGGACCGGCCGGCAACGCTGCCCTCCGACTGGGCTCCAACTCCACGGTGGGGCTAACAGCGCCTCCCCCCAACCCCACTCCTCACAAATCTGGAAGTCCCTAACAGGCAGATCTTGCTCTCTGCGTTTAGCGAACTTCAGAGATGTCACACATGACCCACCGTGACCTCAGCACAGCCCGTCGTGGGGCTTCTCAAGGCTTCAGACCTGGAATGGGAATTCCAGATTCCATGACTACACATCAGGGTCAAGTCACTCCAACTCTGAGCCTCAGTTTCCTCAACTAAAAATGAAGGGCAAGATGATGTCCGAATGTCCCACCAGTCCCTGCGGTTTACTGCCTGGCAGGTTCAGTTTAGGCCAAGTTACACAACATCCCAGCAGCAGCCGCACGGAAGACGCACACAAGGCTAGGGCACTAAAGACATGGGCTCAAGCCCCCACTTCCATCTGAGCTTTCAAATGTCCCGGTTTAGGTCGATACTGGGTGCTAAGGATGTATTCCGAGGGTCTGTATGTGACTCGGGGGGAGGGGTGGCAAGAGAGAGAAGGCAGTTAGAGATGGCAGGTGGAAGGTGCAGCTGTGCCAGGCCTGGAAGCGTGAAACAGCTCCGTGTCTGGGGTGCTGCCAAGTACACAGAGGGGGTAACAGCGGCCCCAGGCCACAGCCGTGCACCGGCGAAGGAGCCTGGCCTTCCCAGGCGGAGTTCCACACGGCACACCGATGTCATTAGACTGTCATCTACGAAAAACAGAAGGGTATGGGAACCAGGAACAAGAAGACCAATCGTGAGAGAGTATCAGCCACTCACTTACAGCCTTTTCTTAAAAAATGACCTTCTGGGAAGCTTTATAATCTACGGTAAACAGGAGGAAATCCTAACACAAAACTGTACTTGACTTGATCATAGATCTGCCGCGCACACACAGGAAAAGACAGGATGGGCACAACTCAGATACTGTCAGTGACTGTCTACGGCTGGCAGACTGTGCCGCCTTTTAAAAAATTCCTTTTGTTTTCTTTAATTCTCTAACGCTAATGCATTTTTTAGAAAACCAATGTCCTTTGTTCTAATTATCAAAAGACAAAGAGGGGCTTGAATCCACCTTGGAGGGCAAGCAGGAGATGAGAGCCAGGCTGGGACAGACCAAGAAGCCCAGAGAGCAGTCCCCGTGATTTCTCACCTGGGCCACAGGGAGAGGAAAACAGGCCCCACGCTGGGGAGGGCAGTTTGTAGCAGAATCTCTGATGTGCAGATCTCCCCAGTAAAAACAATCCCGGTACCCGCGTCAAGACGGAAGCAAAGCCCGTGCTCTGTGGCTGGATTTAGTGGTGTTCAGAAAGTTCAGATGCATTCACGTGCCCTGAATGGTCTCCAGGAAGTTGTCACAATCCCTGTAAAATTAGTTCCCATCCTGTGGGCTCAGGGCTGTGAGGGCTTCCCAGCCTCCCACTGCCCCAGTAAATCGCTCCCCTAATGCATAAAGACAGCACAGTGCAGAGGAAGAAATGAGAGCCAGGCAGGAGGGTGGCTTAGAAGCTGAGACCCTTCTGCTCCTCCCCACCTGCCTCCCTGGGGAACATGAGGGTCCCACAAACGCAACCCGGTCCGGTCCTGCTCTGCTGCAGATGCCCCAGAACAAGTACCAGGAGGCTGCCCCTCCCCAGAAGTCCCCTTGTCCTCTGTGTGGACCGGCTAGCAGCTACCACAACAGACCCTCGGGGTCCCTCTCGAAACAGCTCTCCACTACCCCACTCTGCTCACACTAGTTCCAAACTCCCTCTGTAGCTGGATTACCTGAGCAGGGGTTCAGTGTCTCGTTTCCCTGCTATTAACTCTGCTCCACTTCCACGCTCTAGCCTGATTTACCTCCTGAAAGAGGAGTCTTCCACCACCTCACTGCTTAAAGCCCTCTGTGGTCTGGGCATTGAGCCTCAGCCCCACCACCTGTCAAACCACAGCCCCGCGGCCACCCGGAACCGCCTGCCGTCGGGGATGCTGTCTGTACGTGAAGGTAGCACGTGCCCGCTGTCTCTGTCACCTAGTTGACCCCTCAGGAGGCTGCTCGGACACAGCTTCCTGTGCGGCCTGCCCTGCACCCCGGGACCACCTCACCTTCCCTGTGGCTTCACAGTGTCAGTTATAAGACTCCGGTGCCCAGGGTCAGGGGAGGTATGATGTGGTGCACTGAAGACACAGAGCACCTCTTAAGGGCAGCAAGCCAGCCTTAACTCACTTTAAAAAACCCTGAGACTTTATCTTTTGTTGTTATTGAAATTACACACAGCAAAGATGAGAATGTCAAATGTACATCTACTACAGAAAAGTGTATGGCATTTCTTCACAAGCTAGCAATAGAAACACCATACGACCCAGCAATTCCCCTTAGCAATGTGTCACAGAGAAATTAGAGACGTCACACAGAGAGACACAGGCACAGCCATGCTCACCGCAGCCTCATCACGACAGAGAAAGATGGAAATGACCTAAGTGCCCATCAGCGGGGGACACGGAAACTGTGGGAGGTGCACAGTGGAACACTCCACAGCGATCCAGAACAGGGGGGCGCCCACAAACTTCCTCACAACACGGATGGGTCGGCAGGACAGGATGAACCGAGTCAATCACTGAAGGACAAGCATTGCATGAGACTGTATTACAGTCAAGAGAAGGCTGACACATAGAAAGAAACCTCTTTGGGCGGTTACCAGGGAGGGTAGAGGGAGAAGAGACAGCGGTCAACTCTGGTGAAGGGACTGACGTGCCCAACACGCAGAAGTCAGCACGGCCACAGCAGAGAAGACACTGGGAGGCACGCACAATAAACAATGAGGAAGATAACAGTACAACACACACAATCCCGCAACAAAAGCTAGTCGTGCAACAGTAATTTATGAGCGAATGCACTGCCAGACAGCCGTGGGAGGGGGAACAGGAGTACACCCGTGTGCGCACTTAGGCCTGGCCTGTGGGTACTTCACACACACACCTGCAGGAGCTGCGTGTATATTTACGTGTGTAACAGAGCACACGGGGGCACAGGCACAGAAGCCACCCAGATGTGTACAAACACCTCGCGGGAGCGAGTTAATGGGTGTCCAGACCAAGGACCACAGCCTTGGGGGACATCGAGCCCAACCAGCATGACACAGTTTAGAAGGAAAACGTCCTGCAGCCATCTCAGCAACGGCCCACTGATCCTATCCCCCCAGGAGCAAGGGAGAAGGAAGACAACAGAGACACGCGAAAGACGAGCCCAGAGGACTGAGGGACCACGACCCCCACCGCCGCCACCAGGCAAAGCACAGCCACACAGCGCCCGGCTCCCCCCACCAACTGCTCTGACGGGGACCCAACAGAGGGTCCTAGGGACAGCTGGAGAAAAATGCAGAGCAGAATGCCCATTCACAGACAAAGACCAGGCTCACTGGTCCGACAGATGACAGAAGTGTGAGAGTGTGGCCCCCGGCATGGAAGTCCCTCCTGAGGTCTACCCTTCAGCCTAAGATTGGAACAACCCACAAATCAAACAACAACCACGTAGCTGAACTATGCATATGAGACGAAACGGACACACCAGCCCACGGACACGAAGGAGAAGGCAGGAGGGGACAGGAAAGCTGGGTGAACAGACCAACAGAAACGGGGAACCCAGGGTCAGGAAGGGGGAGTGTTGGCACCCAGAGGGGCTGGCGACCAATATCACAAAACCATCTGTGTATTAACTGCTTAATGAGAAACTAATTTGCACCATAAAACTTCACCTAAAGCACAAGAATAATTTTTGAAAAGTCACCGATGAACACACTGGCTACCAAATATTCAGTGGAAGGAGAAACTCAGTAAGCGCCAGGTTTACCTCTCAACTAAAATACTCTGTAGCATTTCACAAAAAAAAGAAAAAACAAGGCGAGAACAACTGAGAAACTATCGCCCACACTCCTGCTTAGCTGGGCCAACTACCTGATTCGACACTAAGCCCCAACGACTTGTGCCTGCTCCCAAAAGAGAAATCTACACGCAGTATGAGACTCGCTGCCCCGGGATAAGGACAAGGACACCATCAGACTCCAAGAAGGAGCAGCTGGAAGGTGTCCTACGACAACGGCCACTCTGTGAGAGTGGGGACAGGACAGTCCCATCAGGGCGGTCAGTCAGGGTACAGCTGTGTCGGACCTTATAGGACACAAACAAAACCAGCCAGGTTTCCGGTAAATGCAGCGGTGTGCGTACCAACAGAGTCCCGGGGCGGCCAGGTTCGGCTGCCGTCAGACAGGCAGCCAGTCCCAGTCTGTCCAGAGGGGCCACACAAGGAAGGTCTGGTGATCAACTTGGGAAGACAAGTCGGTGAAGCCCGACAAACCACTGCAGAATACTGTCTATCTGGTACTGCAAGCGGAGCCGCTGGGTGACAGGACACCAGACCAGAGCCGCAACAAGAGCCCAGCCAGCCAGGGTCACGGGACACAGGAGGCGCGGGCACCGCTGCGTCCTGGCCCACATGGGGCTGCCGTGAGCACAGTCCCCTGGAACGCAACCAGCAGCCACAGAGCGGGCTCAAAAACAAGAGAGGGGCGGAGGTGGTTTTATTCTACATCTTCTCTGCAGAGTTAAGGCTTTTAATAAATTTAAATGATACAGATCGACAAATTATAAGGAAAAGTTGAGCTATGAAATCTTTTGCATCCAGGGCACGGATGAAGGGTTAAGGAGGGACCTCGAAGTTTCGTTTTCAAGTCCCACTTGACCGGGACGCCTCCTCTCCGCGTAGACACGGCGGCAGCTTGTGCTGCTCTTATCTGTGACAGCGCAGGGCATGGGTACGGGCACCCACCACACTTGTGGCACGTGCACACAGCTGCCAGTGGCTGCGAGCAGGGGCCCCACCTCTGCCCCAAGGCCCAGAGTCAATATTTGATCTTCCCACCGCTCTCCTTGCTGATTCCCTGTGTATTTTAGAGATACCTTTTTATGAGGGTACCACTGCACCGTAAAGGCACTTTACAACCTTTTCTGTTCACTACGTAACATTAGAAAAAGGAAACGAACTTGGTAAATAAAGACCATACCCAGAAGCAGGCTGCCTGGGCAGAGGCAGCCAAACCCACAGAGCAAACAGAGCCCGCGCTACCAGGCGTCACCCACATCGCCACTGAGTCTGAAGAGCCCGGTCGGGGCCGGCCCCCACCGCCGGCGTCTGCTCGCCAGGACGACCCAGCACCCTCTCTGGGCAGAAGTCTCCCCAACCCTACTTGTATCTTCTGCCACTGTCTCCCCGAGTATTTTTAATTCAGAACAACCTTCTCACGCCCGGCCCTGTTTCTCCTCTTGGAGGGACATCAGGCTGCCAGCAGCTGGTCTTCAGCTGATTGCGCCCAAGCGTGAGCCTCGTCCGGGTGAGTCCTGTCGCCCTCTTAGGCAGGACAGTGTCCACTGATGTCATCTCAGATGTGAGCTAAAGTAACAACAGCCCACAGCACTGCTAACGGTAACAGTATCTGTTCTAATAACTGCTTCCCATTTTGTTTCCTTTTGTGTGTGTATGTGTGTTTAGATGAAAGTTTACAAAGCAAATCCTGCTCATTAAATAACTAATACACATATTTTTTCCCTGACATTGACTAGCAAACTTGTGACCTGCCAACACTGTCTCTTCCATGATCTTCGGTTCCCCATGACCCGATTTCCTGTCCCCTCCCACCTTCTTGTCCCTGCCCGCAGGCTGGTGTGCCCCTTCATCCTGTTTTATTTTGGGGGCCTGCCTCGTTGCCTTCAGGGTGACCCTCAGGAACGACCTCATCACTGAGCTAAACAGGGGTCTCTCCAGCCTCTGTTGGACCAGTAAGTCTGGTTTTTCTTTGAGTTAGAAATTTGTTCCGCGTTCTTCTCCAGCTCTGCCCAGGACCCTCTGCTGTGACCCCATCAGAGCAGTCAGCAGCGGCGGCCAGGCATCATCTAGCGGGGCTGGACTCAGGCTGGTGGAGGCTGAGGGGCTGTAGTCCATCAGTCCTCTGGACTCGTCTTCCCTGTGTCCCTGGTTCCTTCTCTCTCACGCGCTCCAGGTGCGGTGGGACCAGGGGCCCCCTTAGACGGCTGAGCCCAAGTTTTTAAGATCCCAGATACTACTCACAAATTAGAACATAGACCATTTTACCAACTACGTTACACCAGTTGAGCTGGATGGATGTTCCCCAAGACCCTGGTCTCCAGCGCTCAGACAAGTCACTCAGTTCCTCAGGGCACCTGTCCCACATCTGTGTTAAGATGATACAGTTGCAAAACACATTCACCTGTGTCCCCTGGCCTGCTCTCTGTGTGGCAGCCTGGATGAGGGAAACACTGGGAGGCAGACAGTAAGGAAACCCAACTGTCCCAACTCGTGCCAGGGATCCTCGCTCCAGTGGAGCGACCTCAGACGCAGACCGAGGAGGTGAATTTTAAAGAGCTTGCCTTCCCTTGGTGACCCTCCAAGTGACACAGCTGCGTCACATTTTGTTAGTCTTCCCTCAAACATTTTCTGAGAAGCAACTCCACAGCATAATCTCAAAACGTCAAGTTAAGGGGAAAAAACAGCCGCGCAGGTTACATCTGATGGCGCTCCAGCCCTGCTTTCTGACGGGCCCCCAAACGCCCTACCTGGCGATGAGAAAAGGCACAGCAGATCCCCGCCGGCTCCGCGCTCCCTCGGGGTGCCGGGGACCCCGAACTGTGACTGCTGAAGCCCAGAACTCAGGCCGGGAGGTTCCGCAGGGCTTGTTCCCATTTCCCCTTTTCACCGCCTGGCCTCAGTTTCAGTTTGTACCAGTGAACTATTTTTAACCAGATGGGGGAAAGGGTATCTCTCCAGGCTCTTCCAACAGTGACTCTCTGTCCGGTGTCTGTCATGTGAGGCAGCGGTTCTGAGGGAACCAGGAGGGGAACGCGGACATTAAAGCAGCGAGGACGAGGAGCCCAGCAGAAACCAGGCAGCGCTCCGCGCCCTTCTCGCCCGGCGGGCGCAGGAGGCGACCCAGGGGTGACCCAGGCTCCAGCCAGCAAGGTGCCATCCAGCTCACCTCCGCAGGACCGTGCCACTGGCTTCTTTGCAGTTTTGGTGCAGACATTTCACAAACAGATCCCTGAAGGCCACCTCAGGTCCTCAAATTGTGACCTTCTGCCCAGTGCCACTGGATGGGACTGGCGAGGGAAGACTTTCGGGGTCCATTCGACCTTTAAGCGCTAGTTCTCAGTGACCTGAACTCACGAGGTGCCACAGAACCTGCAGCCCCTCAGGGAAGGCCAGTGTGTCACTGCTCTGGTAGATGGGACCTGCTGCGTCACTGTGTCACCACACTGCTGCTGTCCCCGTGTCACTGTGTCACTGCACATCACGTCACCATTATCACTGCTATGACTGCGTCACCACACCACTGCTGTCCCCATGTTACTGCCGAAACTACAGTCACTGCAGCCACTCTACTGCTCAGCCAGTAAGGGGATCAGCGTTCCTCACTGCACTTCAGCACATTTTCTGAAACTTAAGTAAAAGGCCCCCCCTACTCGACGACACTCAGCTGGGCCCCCACCCAAAAGACAGGTGGTTTCTCCGCCCCACCCGTGGCTCTGGGAGACCCTGCTGGCTGGAAGTCAATGCCGTCCACACACAGCTCCTGGGAAAGCGGACTGTGAGTGAGCTTTCCGCTGCTGGAGCCACAGGAGCTTCAAATAAACCTCCCGGTGCCTCCCTTTGCAGAGGGAATAATCACTGCTACTTAGCTCCTGATTTTTATTCTGTTTTGCATTTACAAATGCAGACCTTCCTATATCAAGTTCCCATAAGATTTGGTCCAACTGCAGCCGTGACAGGGTTGGCACTTGGTGACGCCTGTCCTCTGAGGTTTAGGCCAAGACGTGCCGTTTATACCTTCTGCCAAAGGGTGATGGTCTGCTCTGGGGAGCTGATGGCATAAAACAGAGGTCAATGGTAATCTGGGGGCAAGTGACCCATTCTGTCTTAATTCCCAACCCCCAAAGAAGAGGCATATTACAAGCGACTTCACAAAGACACTCCACTTGCTTGATATCAGAAATCTACACACCATCTCCACGCTGCACGACTCAGCTAGAGAACAGAAGACAGCTGCCACCACAGTGAGAGTTGTGTTGTTATTGTTAGACGCCAGCTAGTCGATCGACTCCTAGTGACCCCGTGTGCCACAGAATGAAACCCTGCCTGGTCCTGCACCATGCCCACAATCCGTGTTACACCTGAGCCCACAAGTCCTGAAGACCTACACACACCTCCTGCCCGTGACCCACGAAAGTGCAGCGGTGAAAGCACAAGACTCACCCTCAGCAGCAGAGAGCAGCCAGGAGCACCACTCACAGTAAATATAGTAGCTTTTCATCTCGGCCACAGAAATCCGCACGGGGCTTCTGTCTCCCATAGCTGACAGTCACCGCTCTCATCCTGCGACCACCCTGCCACGCTCTTGTGGTTACCCACGAGCTTTCTTCCACTGAACTCTGCCCCTGGAAACTTCACAAAGGACCGGCTGGCTGACTTTATACTTTCATTTTACCCATTAACTAGATGAGGCATTAAAAGGTAATCCCTCTCCAAAGCGAACACCTCCTACAAGCCACCCTGTGTGTTTACACGGGCGGCTCCAGGTGGATTTATTGACTTACGGAAAAGCCTGAGCTGTCCTCTAGCGTCTCAGCGAGGCAAAGGGACCCACCTGCAGACAAGATTTTCCTCTGCTTTAACTGCAACTCATCCTCCCGCCCGCCTAGGACGAAGACGCCTGGTCAGCAGAGCAGTGAAGCCAGACCACACAGCCAGAGCACGTCACGCAAGGCCACCACCTGCGGGAATCCCTGGGCTTTGTGCACAGCTGAAAACTGGAGGGAACCATGGAGGCAAACAAAGTGGTCAGAACAAGCAAGAACCCAGGGGACGTGGTGCCTACTCTGGCTCACGGGGACACCACGAGGTCAGAGCAGAACTGTCCCCGCAGCATTTTCACAGGCAGACCACCTGCAACCTTTTCTTCCAAGGGGCCTGTGGGTGCACCTGACCCTCCAGCTTCTCTGTCAGCAGTGGTCATGGATTAAATTGTGTCCCCCCAAAGCACGTGCAGCAGTGTGTCTAGGTCCTGAGTCCTGGCATCGTGTGACGTTCCTCCATGCTGTAAGCCCTGCCCTATGACACGCCTTGGAGAGGACGGGTGGCAGCCACGTTGGCGAGAAGACCCTACTGTGCCTTGAGGTGACCTCTTGAGATAGAAAGAAGAGAAGCCAGCCAACCGAGCTCAGAGCCAAGGACCTCATGCCACCAGGAAAGCGGTGCACGGAGCAGAGGGCACCCTTTGAGGACCTGGGGGAAGGCCGACAGCAGGCCTTCCCTCCAGAGCCCGCAGAGGCTGCCTTCCCCCGCACCTGACACCCTGCATTTGGACTTGCAGCCTACTGGACTGTGAGAGAATAGATGTCTCCTTGTTCAAGCCATCCATGCGGGACTTCTGTTACAGCAGCACTAGGTGACAGACAGCAGCCCAGCCCACCAACCACCCCCCACTCAGAGACCCGGCAGAGATGAAGGGTCCTGTATTCCAACGCTCTCCTTTCCCTTTCAAGCTTTCCACCTGGGATCCACTCATCTCTAATAAGACACAGGTTTCTAGCACCTCATCCCACCAAGGCAGCCGGTCCCTGCCCCTTCCTGCCACCCAGCTGGGGGCCCACAGGCTCAAAGCCTAGTCTAGAGATGGAGGCTTCACATCGGATAAGCTGGATTCTTAGAAGGGTTTTCCTGACTCACAGCACTCAGTAACCTGGTAACACGCAGTCTGTCCATTGAAAACGCCCTGCACATGGTGAAACATCTCCTCCTTACTTACGTCAAATGATGGACAGCTCACACTGTGTGGACAACGGGGACATCACCTCCCCAGGGACAGCCAGACTGCACACCTGGGGCCCAGACGGCAGGGAGGGTGTGGAGAGGTGTGTGCTCACCTGCCACTGTCCCTCAGGGCTGTGGCTTCACAATGGCCCACAGGCAGGGAAGGCGGGCTCCCAGCACCCCCAGCGTGAGCCTCCCCGGGTCCTGAACAAAGTTCTCCCCACAGGAGCCTGAAAAATGGGAAGTGTAGGGAAGGAGGCTAGAAGCAGTCACTTCAGCTAATCTCCAGACACTCAGAAAATGCCACTGGCCCACTAAGCTGCTTTTTTCCAGCAAGTCTGATTAGAACAAGGAAGTATCCGTACAAACATTTCCATTGACTCAACACTTGGAAAATAAGCAACAACCTGCTCTCTCGTGTTTACAAGTCTCACTAGCTCTCAGGAGGCTTGTTTAAAAGATTAGAGAGAGCAACAGCGTGGGGATAAATGCCTCTACTCTCCTAATCTCTTATATATTTTGCTTTATTGTAACTTCTGGGAATAAAAAAAAACCAAATGTGGACATAGTGAGTTTACCCAGTTAAGACCTAATCAACCCGATGACAGAGTTTCAACCTTACACACGCTCATTCAAACTGAAGGTGACTTTAGGGATAACGGTGGCTTCTCCTTAGGTGTCCTCGCCTCTGGTCACAGCCACGTAAGGCTTTTTCGTCAGAACACGTCAGGTGAGCCCCTGGCCACAGGCTTTAACTACCAGCCGGGTGACGGCTATGACCACGTCTTCACGGGACACCCCAATTCCAGGCTCGCTGCCCGCCAGCCCTCCTGGGTGAAGGCAAAGTCCGCAGCAGGGCGTGACTCCTCCGTTCATCCCGGCCTGCTTCGCAAAGGGACTCCTGAGTGGCCTGACGGACAGCCAGAGGGTCGGTGGTCTGAACTCACTGAACTGCACCGAGGACGACAAGCCCGGGGCCCCGTTTCTGAAAGATCCCAGCCTGAAAACTCTGTGCAGCAGTTCCATTTTCCGATGTGCAGCCGCTGTGAGTTACAGCCAACAGCAGCAACGACCACCACGGGGGCCGGGAAGGCGGGGACCCTCAGCGGGATGGACGCAGGCCCGGTGGGTTTCCTTCTGGGGCACCCCGGGTCCTGTCAGTCTGCACCGGCTCGAGGGCACCGGCGCCCCCACCACCACCATGGAAAGGCCCTCTTTGAGATTTAGTGTTCTATTTTCAATATTTTTAGGTGGCTGATTAGAAATGTGTATCTAACAAGTGTTTCTTTTCCAAAAGAAAGAAAAAAAATTTCAAAGACATCTTCTACTGAGTGTTCTCATGTCTCCAGTGTAAAGAGCTAAGGCATCAGCCCTGCTAGAATTCTCTCCAGAGAGACACTTTTCTTTGCAGACCGACCTTGACACAACCTGATAACAAAGCATTTTCTGGTTTTGCATTGGCTGCCAGGAAGCTCAGAGGTGAACTTGGCGCTCACATGCCACCCTCACCTCAGCTCACAACCTGCTCCTTTCATTCTGGTTCTGCTTGGTTTCTCCGTGTCACGTCTGGAAAGTTTTTGGACATTTTAAGGCAACCTCAAACATGTCTCTGTAACGATAATTTTTAAGTTGTAAGTAAAGCCTTTGGTTTTTTGTTGACCTGCGAGTCCATCCCCAACACCCTGGAGCAGAACAGACCAGCGTGGCTGCTTCCCTGTGAGATTGGACATCTGCTCTCAGGCTTCTGGAAGGGCTGTGGTTTGCCACAGGTCAGGACAACGGCTGCCGTTCCAGAGATGCCCCCAGACTTCCACAGATAGACAGCACTCACTCTAGGTGGTCCAAGTAATGTCACCTGAAACTGATCTTCTCCCAGTACAACCTCTTGTGACAGAAGGTGTCTCTCCTACCTGCAGGGTGAAGCTGGCTCTTTCTAACTGTCGCTTAAGCTGACATGACACTGCCTTTTTCAGTGGAATGGCTGTGGCTGCTGGGAGAGATGCCGGGGCCAGCGGGGCCCACACGTGTAGGGATGGGCTGGCCAGGGGGCCAGGGAAAACTCACAGGAGAAGAGCAGCAGAGACCTCGGTGGCTTCTGGTTGTTATCAGCTGCTGTGGGGCTGCCCTGACAGGGGGAACTCCCAGGTACGGTGGGTCACAGGCTTCTCTCTCCTGCCCCAACCCTGCGGCCAGGGGCGGACTGGACCACTGTGGTCTGGAGGGGATTTACCGGCCGATTTTTGGAAGTAGAGCACTGGGCGTTTCTTCCTAGTCCATCTCCAGCTGGAAGCTGCTGGAACCTGCTGGGCATCAGAGCAGCACACAGCCCCCCGTGACAGTGGGGTAGCTGTCCCTGAGATGTGCTGGCCAGGAATGGAACCCAGGACTCCCAGGCAGGAGACAAGAATTGTTCCACTGAGCTACCTCTGCCTCTGCTGACAGCTTCTTAGGGGGCAAGTTATGCATGCCGAGGCCACCTGAGGACTAGGTCCAGGCAGGCAGCTGACTCAGCTACACAATGCCAAGCTCGACACACACAGGCAGGCCAGGAGGCCCGTGCCATGCGCCAACCTAGGGCCACGAGCGGTTATGAGGGACACAGGCCGCCTAATCCACAGTATGTCCTGACCACCAACTGACGGGGCAGCCTTCTGATGAGCGCCATAAACGGAAGCCACACACGTGGACAGCACCACTGTGACTCACCATCTCCAATTTATGGAGCAATAAGGGCCCCGGCAGTGTGCAGGTTTCTGGGAGCCACAGCTGGGGGCCTCTGGGGTCCTAGTCACGAGGCTCGAAAGCACTCATGGCTGTCACTGTGCCCAAGTTTATGTTCATTTCTGTTGGGCTCATGAAAGGAAGGCCTCCTCCCCAGAGGTCAGCCTGTTTGACATAGACGAGACGAATGAACTCTTCCCGGAATGTTCAGTTCAGGACCCGGGACGAAGCTGAGGCCGCTGCATAGACGCCCCAGAAAGTACAAAGTACGAGTCACCTCACTTTGTTTTTCACTCACGAAGGAGCCAGCTACAGAGGGTCACCGACTTGTCATCAGCTGCCAGCTCGATGCACCTAGGTGACCCAGGCGTGCAGGGTAGAGCTGGCCCCCGCAGGTCCCCAAGGCTGCAGGCCCTCGGAAGCCCACGAGCAGGCCTGGCTTCTGAGTCACCAACCTGGAGGCCGGCAGGTGAGAGCTTAGCTGTGCGCACCACCCAGAGACTCCAGTGCAAACAGCCCAGCCGAGCAGGGCCTCACACCAGACACTGAGGGGGCTCTGGATACACATCTAATCCTAAAACCATGTCAGGTGATCATAGGCTCCCAGTCTCATCACTGAAAAACTGTCAGTGAGGTGTCCTAGGTGACACGCCCAGCGGTCAGCCGGGCTGGGACTTGAACTCGCGTCTGCTGTGCCCAAGCCTCATGCGCTGTGCACTCTGCCACCCTACTGAGCACACACTGCCAGTGCACCCACTCTCAGTGACGCGCTCGTGCCAAAGTCTCCCAGGACGTCACTGCCAGATGCCAAAGAAGACAACGCCACACTTACCTTTACTGAGTCCTCTGACACAAGTGACCACTCTCACCTTACACGTTCCTTCCCGGGCTTTGTGACACGCACCCTCCCAGTCCCTAACTCTCACACTTGCTCAGTTATTCCTTCAGCCGCTCTGTACTTGGTTTGGATGATTCTAAGGCCTCTGTTCCTGACCCTGATTTGTCCCTTTACAACGTCCCCGGGTTGTCCTGTCCTTGCTCAGAGCTTCTGCTCATGGTTCACTGCAGCTCAGGTTTCATTTCTGACTCGCAGACACACCGGCAGCCCTGGTCTAGGATGCGTCCACCCCCTGTTCCAAACACTCCACCACTCTCCAGGCTCCAGCCTCTGCTTCCTCATCCTGTTCTCCTTCCAGCCGCACACCCGGAAGGTCAGAGGCCCAAGCACACCAGCTGTCCACCCTCCCTGCGTGGACACCTGAACCCCTAGCCTCCAGCCCATCCTAAGTCCCAGAGACACAGGTCACTGGCACGCCTGTGAAGCCATGTGTCCCATCTCAGCTGGCCTTCCACAGGTCACTAGTCCTGTCCGTCACTTTTCACAGAGGGGGCTTCAACACCCTCCCCTCTGCCGCATTCTCCTCAGAACTCCATGCTGTCACCCACGTCCCATCTTCTACTTTACAGAGAAAACAGAAGCCAAACTTCAGATGAAAGTCTCCTCACCACCCTGAGCCACCCTCATGAACACACCTGCACCCACCCGACGCCACTTCAGGAAAAATGGGGTCTCCTCTCCCTTCCATGAGCCTCCCAACACTTTCTCATGCCTCCTTCCAAGGTAGAGATTCAGGACACCCAGATCTCATTAAAAACCAACAAAAAAATCCTCCTTCACACATTCCGTTGTCCCAGATGTCCCATGCTCCTTACGTTTGACATTAAAAAAAAAGGTGAGGGTGTAGAAGGAAAGCCACTAACTAGGAAGCAGATAAGTGTAAGTTGGGTGAAGGATAAAACAATACATCATATCAAAGAATTCTCAACTTGACCAAGGCAATGTCACAGAAAGGTCGTCTTGTGCCTAGGGCTGTTGAGTCAATGCTGACTCTATAGGACAGCACAGAACTGCCCCACAGAGTTTCCAAGGAGCACCTGGTGGATTTGAACTGCCAACCTCTATCCGAATGCCCTGAAGGACCCCACTACTGGGCTAAGGGCTAGGAACATGGTCTCGAAGGACATGTATCTCAATTGGCGTAACACAGTCTATAAAGGAAACGTTCTGTGTCGGACTGTGGTTAGTAGTGTCTGGAGTCTTAAAAGCCTGCAAGTGGTCATCTAAGGTAAATTTACTGGTGCCGTCCTGGCCGCAGGGAAGAGGAAGGAAACCCAAGACATGAAAGAAAGATAAGCCGCAAGGACTAACAGACCACAGCTACGCCACCTCCCCCAGGCTGGACCACGGCTACCCCACCTCCCCCAGGCTGGACCACGGCTACCCCACCTCCCCCAGGCTGGACCACGGCTACCCCACCTCCCCCAGGCTGGACCACGGCTACCCCGCCTCCCCCAGGCTGGACCCAGAACAACTAGATGACACCCAGCCACTACCACGAATTGGTCTGGCAGGGACACAACAGAGGGTCCTGGACAGAGAAGAAAACGTGCAACAACATTCAGACTCACACACTCACAAAGCCAGGCTGGCTATTTTGACAGAAACTGGAGAAACTCTAAAAGCCCAGCCCTGATTGCTCTCCTAGTGCAGCACTAAAGTCACCCCTGGAGGTCACCCTTCAGCCAAAGACGAGACAGGTCTACAGGGCCCAGAATAGCACGCATGAGGGACACGCCTCGCAGTGCCTTTGTCTATGTGAGACTACTGCGCACACCACTCCAGAAGTCACTGACGGGAAGGCAGAACGGGCGGGGAGGATGGACAGCTGCAGACGGGAACCTGGCGTGGGGACGAGAGTGTGGACACACTGTGGGGTTGAAAAGCAATGTCACAAACAATTCGCATATTAACTGTTTACAAGCAACTACCCACTCTGTAAGTTCCACCCAAATCACAATTTAAGAAAACAGTCACACACATCTGCTTCTCTCCTCATCGCTTGTCCACTCTTCAGCCATGTCATGTGCCTCCTGCCCCCACGGCTCTCCAGCAGCTGCTCCTCACCTAGAGACATCAAGAGTCTGGCCCTTCCCTTCTTTACCTCCAAAAAAGATAAACAGTGACACAGAAAAACAAAAACTCACACAGCATCAAGTGGCTAGCAGAGGAAGCAGCTGGGACCAGTATGCCATCCAACAGTGAAGGCCAACACAACACACTCGAAAACACCACTGCTGTCGAGTCCATGCTGGCTCACAGTAACCCCACAGGACAGGGTAGAACTGCCCCACGGTTTCCAAGGAGCACCAGGGGGACCTGAACCGCTGTGCTAGCCGAGAGCAGCACGGCTCTTAACCACCGCGTCACAGGGTTCCCAACACAGCAGACACACTCCTAAATCCCCAGACTCAGCCTGGGCATCACCCCAGCCAGTGGTCCAGGAGACGGCAGCGAGTACAGGCCTGCACCACAAATGGCCCAGCCACAGAGAGGAATCCCCACCAACAGAAATCAAGTCCGGCGTCAGCAAACTGCAAGCACGCCGTCTACAGCCTGGTCTCTCAGGAGGAGGTCCACGAGCACCACCCACTGAGCCCGGGCCCACTGAGCCGGAATCTGCAGCTTTGTGCGATGCCTGGGTGGTCCCCACGCACAGGACAGCCAGGGCAGCGCTGCGCTGTCGTAGGAGGCTGGACGGGGTCGGGTGGGCTGGACTTGCCATGTCCTTTTGTTTTAACGGAAAAGCCGTATCCACAGGGTCTCTGTCGAGAGGATCACAGCATCCTGCCCGCGTGGGTCAACACTACGGAACGAGACTGCAAGTAAGAGCTAACAAACAGGCACTCCAAGTCTGGGTGTGACACGCAGTCACCTTTTCTTACAGTGGTAGGGCCATATGCCAGTGAACTCCAAGTGCTGTATTGCCCTGCTGCGCCACACGGCGGGCCACACAACGAGCGAGTGTGGAGCCAGGCTCAGGCCCAGGCTGCTCCCCTCTCCCCTAAGGCCACGAGAACAATAATTTAACTCTTCCGGTCAAGTCTTTGGAAGAACAATAATTTAATCCTTCTTCCACATCAGCTGACCCTGCTTGGCTGCTAGCAAAGCTGGAGCCGCGCACTGGACCCCAGCGGGGGTCCTGACGGGACAGCTCAGGGGCCCCTCCGCCTTCCCTGGTCCAGGCAGCGGGCCTGGAAGCCAGGAGGGAACACAAGAGGAGCGCTCACCGCCCACCTGCTGGG
The DNA here is from genome assembly GCA_028571685.1 of Heterohyrax brucei. Classification (NCBI taxonomy): domain Eukaryota; kingdom Metazoa; phylum Chordata; class Mammalia; order Hyracoidea; family Procaviidae; genus Heterohyrax; species Heterohyrax brucei. The sequence continues at coordinate 584,949 of CM053163.1, forward strand.
CACTGAGCACAACGCCGGCAGCCTTGGCATCCAGACCCGCTGCGGCTGAGCTCATTCTACAGAGCGGGCAGACCTGGCCCAGGTTTCCGGGGGGCGGGGGGGGCTTGTGGATTTGAACCACAGACCCGCTGGTTAGCAGCCAAGCTCAAACCACTGCACCAGCAGGGCCCTGTTTTGCACCCCGCCTCTCCCCAATCACCTCATTAATTCTGTCCTAGAGGAGGAATCAGTGGACTTTCCAAAGAGACCAGACCATTTGATTTTAACCCTAGTTATCCGAACCATGCAGTTGAGGCTACATGACAGCCAGTGTGCACAACCAGAAACCTTCCGGAGGAGAGTGCTCTGTGCCACCCCAGGGCAGGAAGAAGAAACAGGCAGGCCTCAGTGGTCCTGCTTTGACCGTGTCCATTCCCTCAGTGGGTCTAACTCCAACAGCCAGCCACCAAAAACCCCATGAGAGAGCCAGTTCTGCGCTGACATACGGGGTCTCCGGGAAGAGGCATCCACACTGGGCCAGGTTCTAACTGCTGCACAGCTCTGCCCCCAAAGGCCCAGTCCTGCCCTAACACACGTGGGGTCTCTGGGAGCAGGTGTCCACTCTGGACCAGGTTCTAACTGCTGGACAGCCCTTCCCCCAAAGGCCCAGTTCTACCCTGACACACGGAGTGTTTGGAGCAGGCATCTGCTCTGGACCAGGTTCTAACGCTGCACCCTGGCACCTCAGAGTCGCCCCCGAGCCTTCTGGGGGGGGGGCGGGAAGCAGCAGGGGGCTGGCTCTGCCCTATTTCCGGTGTTCCGCCTGTCAGCTGGAATGGGAACAGTAGGGGCATTCTGTCCACGGAGCAGATCCCCCCCGCCAGTGTTCACCAGCTTGCTGGAGGTCACTGTCACCTGCTGTCCCCTGGCCTCCCAGAGCAGCCCTGGATTTCTCTAGACCACTGAAAGCACGAAGGTGGCTTGTGCTTCTGCGAGGAATGCACAAAACTCCGGCAGCTCCCCCCAAACCAGGAACAAAGCTCTCATCTCAGATTCAGTCCATCACAGCACACCACCAAACCCTATGGATAATCTTCAAACGCTCATTTGTGAAAGCTCTGAGACATGTAAGAAGTTAAATTCTTCCATCTGGCCAAGCACACGTTCCGAGTTCCTGCCACCATCTTCCAGTTAAACACGGACCTGCCCAGAAGAGAAACACCACTCAGAAAGGGACAGCGTGCATCCTCTTTGCAGGTGACAGGCTTTTCCTGACTGCCCGAGTCTGGTTCACAGATGACTTTCAATCGCAGCCCAGGGCCGGGGGAGGGCAGGAGGTGGATAGCGTTTCATTCTCCTGTGGACTGAAGGCTGCGGTGGACAAAATAGGAGCTTGGGCTGCACACTGGTTAAGGTGCTCGACAGCCAACCTGAAGGGCAGTGGCTGGAACCCTACAGCCACTCTGCGGGAAAGAGACATGGCAGCTGGCTTCTGTAAAGATGACAGACTCGGAAACTCTGTCCCACAGGGTCCCTATAAGTCAGAATCAACTCAACGGCAGTGAGTTTGGTCTTGGGTTCAGTGCAGAAAATTTTCACTTGCCTAAGTATTTTCTTTCAAAAATTCACCCATAACTACTTCCTTTTACTTTGTAGCTGAACCTCTGTGATTTCAACAATAACAGAAAATCATAAATCCATGTTCCTAAGGAGCACAGGAGACCCTGGTGGCACAGAGGTTACGTGCTACGTCTGCCACGCAGAAGGTCGGCAGTCCAGCTCCACTAGGTGCTCCCTGGAGACTCTGTGGGCCGGTTCCACCCCGTCCTGATAGGGCTGCAGTGAGTCGGAACTGACTTGACAGCCCCGGGTCTTGTTTCCTTAAGGACCACACAACAAACGCATGACCTGCAGTGACCCAAATACCACGAGATCTGTAGTCAGACTCCCCGCAAAGACTGCCCGACCAATCATTTCTAAACGTTTTTAAAAAGCATGAAAACAGCACACGTTTTGTTGGTCAAATGGCAGAACCAGTACCACGAGGAGGTGCCTGCCCACCGGGGGGCATTCAGACACCTGTTGCCGAGACCCGTACCCCACAAAGACAGCGCGTCCCTCCCTTGTCTCACCCGGCTGCGTGTGCCCTGCAGCCCCTCGACGTCTCCTGGGCAGCCACGGGAACCTCCGCGGGGGTCTTCCCTGCGTCCCTCGGGGTGCTCCCCTCTCTGCCATGAGACGTGCAGGGCAGGTGGTGAAGGTTCTTCCAGGTGCGGCCCACAAAAGCCCAAGTGATGCCTGCAGCGTGGGGACCAATGCAACTTCCACCTCCCTTCAATTCCCCATTTGGGGACAGTCACAAGCAGGGTGGCCCAAAAAAATTAATAAAAACAAAGGGCAAGGCAGGCACAAGCAATGTGGACACAGGAGACACCATGGGCACCCAGATCACACCTCTTCGCCACACGGAACAGCTGTGCACGTTCTGTGGATACCTTGGGTTTTAACCAAACTGCACAGGCAAGAAAAAAACGACGGTCAGTTTCACCTTCTTTGAGATCCCACAGCACGTCCAGAAAGTGGCAAGCAAATCTTCGGCAGTGGCTGTCCCTGGATCCCCCGAAGCATCCTCCCTCAAAGTCCTCACTGTCCCTTAGGTGTGCTTCTCCACTTTCTGCTGGCACCAACAGTCAAGTCCACCGGGGCCCGTGCACAGAGACGAACCTGTTCAGCCCCCGCAGGGCCTGCCTCAATCGCCCCAGATCTGGGACACCTCCTCCTCCAACGGCTGCCTAGAGACTCAGCCCTGCGGACACACGGTGCTGTCCCGGCTGAGCCCTGCAGACACACAGCACTGCCCTGGTCTTGCCCTCCGTGCCGCCCAGAACCAGGAAACCGGTGGAACCAGGAGGCAGACAAAATGCCTCTGTTATTGGAGAACGGCTGCACAAAGCAGGGAAAACGCCCCACCCCACCAATCTATTCACTAACTCAGGAAGTTTCCTTCCTTAGGAAAAGGGACTTGTAAGAACCAGAGATCCAAATTTCACGAAGCTGCTCGGACACTTAAAGCCAACAACACCTTCTGAGCCACAGGAAGTCTCAAGTTCAAATAAACAACCACAAACCAGGAGGAAAGGAGGGGCAGCGGCTGCAGGCTTTCTTGAAATAAGCTGGGAAGTTCTGTGGGGTCTGTTACTCCGTCGGCTATAAAGCTAGGGAGAGAGGAAACGGATAACGCTGCTTTGCTTGGCAAGCCACACTTTCCACTGAGATGCTGAGCGGAGTCCCGAGGCCCCACAGCTCACCACCCTGCCCGCTCTTAACCCCGTGGGTGCTTCCATAGGGACGGGATGCAGCAGCTTTCGGGACCCCCAGGGACCAGCTCCTGGGGTGATGGGCTCCCTCCTGGTGTTCTCAGAGCGGCTGCCTAGTGCCCGCCTGCTGCGCGCCAGGCACTGTGCCAGTCCCACACCTGGGCTGCAGGGTAGTTCATCTTCATGTCAGCTATAGATGCGAGGAAACTGAGGCTCAGAGAGTTTATGCACGACTATCCTATGTGCAAGTTCACATCATAAGAAAGTGACCGAGAATTGGAAATGTCTGTTGATCAGGACCATGCTTTATCCCCTAAGAGCACAAATGCCTTTTATAAGCCAAAATAGTTAGAGCACCCTTATCAGGTTTGCAGCAAAATGACATATTTCTTTCATTTCAGTAGCTGAGAGCACAACGATCTTCCCATAAGGTGGCTGAAACAGCCCTATGAAACCCACCTCCCCGTCTCACACAATCGGCAGCACTCTCAGAAGACAGAGGGACAAGCCCAGGAGAAGGGAACCACATGGGCCACAAAAGGTGGAAACGCTCATATCCTTCTTTTTGTGTGTATGTGTGTGTGTGTGGCTTTCCATAACTGATGGACTTCCTCCAGAGCTTTCTTGGGTGACATGCAGATTCGCACTCCTCAAAGCTGAACTTTCAGGTGTCAGAGGTAGTTCTCACCCACAAAGACAGAGGGAGGGAGACAGGAACTAGGGGCTGCCTGCACCCTCCATCAATTCCCCGCTTCCCTGCACACAGACTCCATCCTGGTGTCTTCCAGGAGAACTCGGCTGTCACCTGTAGACCACAGCAGACAGCCACTGAGGAGACACCCCACGTAACTGGACTGCATCCTGCAACCAGCAGGAAAACCATAAACCCCCTGCCATCGAGTTGATACAGACTCACAGTGACCCTAGAGGTCAGGGGGGAACTGCCCCAGAGAGTTTCCAGGATGCACCTGGTGGACTCACATTGCCGACCTTCTGGTTAGCAGCTGTAGCACTCAACCTCGATGCTACCAGGGTTTCCAGAAAAACCATAGGAGACACTCAAATCAGAACCTCAGAGGTCACAATCAACCCTTCTCTCATCTAGAAGCGAAAGAAAGCCACCGCCCTGACACAGGACACCAGCAGCCCCCCGGCCAGCGCGTCCACCTCTGTGCTTTCCCGGCGGGTCCCAGCGGGGCGGCTCGTCCGTCCTCACGGCTGGCGCGGCACACAATCGGGAGGAAACAGATGGTGCGGCTGCTGCCTGGCCCCCAGAGCTCAGGCCGTCCTCAGAGGGGCCGGAAAACCAAGGCTTTGGAAGGCTCCGTCCCACCCAGAAGCCTCCTGAAAACACACAGAAACGGAGCATTGAAGAGGCCACTGAGAGCCGTGAACGCCTGCTGGAAGAGACCCGACAGCACGCGATGAACACCACAGAGGGACGAACTTTCTCTCCCTGTCTTTCCCTTCCCTCATTTAAATGTTAGCACACACATGGAAAGTCCTGAAAATGTAGGCTGTCGAGTGCCATGTATTGCACACTAAGCCACACACACACAGGCGAGCATGCAGCTTATTCTTTATTATTTCCATCAGTGAATTCAAGTGCAGGCGGTTAATGCAATCTTCCCTAAATCTGTAAATATGTCCAACTACTTTATGTATTTTAAAGACATTACTAATGAAAAATTTTAAAAAAAAAGTCAGTCCTAAACCACGAGCCTGTCATCTCACCACAGGCAGTTAACTGCTAATTGTTTCCTCCCATATGCGACACAGCCATGGGGTTTGGTGAGAAGGTGAAACCTCGATGGGATCCTCCCAGCAGTCTGCTGGCCATTTCCCACCCAGAGCTTCTGGATAGCGTCTCAGTAAAAAAATACAAAGCAAGACTTGAGGTCCGTACATCTTGGTCAATAGGAATAACACAGTTTATAAAAAAAAATGTTTTGCATTCTATTTGGAGAGTAGCGTCTGGGGTCTTTAAAAGCCTGTGAGTGGTCATCTAACACCCTCCACTGGTCCCACTCCGTGTGGAGCATGGGAAAAGGAAGAAAACCGAAGACAGAGGGAAAAACGAGTCCAGAGGACCAACGGACCACAGCCTCCACAGCCTCCACCTGCCTGAGTCCAACCCAGCTAGATGGCAGGCTCACAGCAGAGGGTACCAGACAGACCCAGGGGAAAATGCAGAACAAACCTCTACCTCACAAGAAAACAGGCTGAATGGTCTGACAGAGGCTGCAGAAACCCCACAAGGAGGCCTGGATACCCTTCTGGGTCAGTATTGAAGTTGATCCTGACAGTCGCCCTTCAGGCCCAAACTAGACAGCCCATAAAACAAAAGGAGACTAACAGGGCACACCAGACCCAGGAGCAAGGACGAGAAGGCAGGTGGCTGTTGTTAGGTGCTCGTGAGTCAGTTCCGACTCACAGCGAGCCCTGCGCAACAGAAGGAAACACTGCCCGGTCTCATGCCAGGCCCACCACTGTTTTTATGCTTAAGCCCACTGCTGCGGCCACTGGGACGATCTGTCTTGTCGAGGGTCTTCCTCTTTTTCACTGACCCTCCACTCTACCAAGTACGATGTCCTTCTCCAGGGATGGATTCCTCCTGATAAACGTCCAAAGCATGTAAGAAGCAGTCTTGGCATCTTTGCTTCCAAGGAGGACTCTGGTTGTACTTCTTCCAGAACAGATCTGTTTGTTCTCCTGGTGGTCCATGGTACCTTCAACATTCTTCTCCGACACCACAATTCAAAGGCATCAATTCTTCTTCTGTCTTCTTTGTTCATAGTCCAGCTTTTGCATGAGTATGATGCGACTGGAAATACCATGGCTTAGGTCAAGCTCACTTTAGTCTTCAAGGAGACTACTTTTCATTACTTTAAAGAGCCCCTTTGCAGCAGATTTTCCCAAGGCAATACACCTTCTGATTTTTTGACTGCTGTTTCTGTGGGCATTGATTATGGACTCAAGTAAAATGAAACCCTTGACAACCTCAATCTTTTCTCTACTTACGACAACCTTGCTTACTGGTCCAGTTGTGAGGATTTTTGTTTTCTTGATGTTGAGGTACAAGCCATACCGAAAGCTGTGGTCCCTGATCTTCATCAGTAAGTGTTTCAAGTAAGGTGGTGTTGTCTGCATAACGCAGGTTGTTAATGAGTCATCTTCCAATCCTGATGCTGCGTTCTTCTTTGTATAATTCAACTTCTCAGATTATTTGCCCATCATATAGATTGAAAAGGTATGGTGAAAAGATACAACCATGATGCACACCTTTCCTGACTTTAAATCATGCAGTGTTGTCCCCTTGTTCTGTTTGCTCGACTGCCTCTTGATCCATATACAGATTTCTTAAGGGTACAATTAAGTATTCTGGAATTCCCATTCCCTGCAATGTTAGCCATAATTTGTTAGGATCCACACAGTTGAATGCCTTTGCTTAGTCAATGAAACACAAGTAAACATCTTGCTGGTGTTCTTTGCTTTCAGCCAAGATCCATCCGACATCAGGGATGATACCTCTGGTTCCACTTCCTCTTCTGAACCCAGCTTGAATTTCTGGCAGTTCCTTGCCAATATACTGTTACAGTTGCTTCTGAATGATCTTGAGCAAAATCTTACTTGCCTGTGATATTAGCAATACTGTTCAGTAATTTCCCCATTCAGTTGGATCACCTTTCTTTGGAATAAGCATAAGTAAGATCTCCTCCAGTTGGCTGGCCAGGTAGCTGTCCTCCAAATTTCTTGGTATAGACAAGTGAGCACGTACAGCACTCAATCTGTTTGTTGAAACATCTCAGCTGATATTCCATCAATTCCCGGAGTCTTGTTTTCTGCCGGTGCCTTCAGTGCAGCTTGGACTTCTTCCTTTCCATGACATTGGTTCCTGATCGTATGCTACTCTTCAAATGGGTGAACACTGACCAGTTCTGTCTGGCCTAATGACTCTGTGGGTCCCTTCCACCTTGTTTTGATGCTCTGAGTCATTTAAGAGTTTCCCTGTAGAACCCTTCACCATTGCAACTCAAGGTTCTTCAATTCTTTCAGCTTGAGAAGTGCAGAACATGTTCTTCCCTCACGGTTTTCCATATCTAGCTCTTGCACATGTGATTTTAATACTTTCGTCTTCTCAAGCTGCTCTTTGAAATCGTCTGCTTGGGTCTTTTACTTCACCATTTCTTCCTTTTGTTTTAGCTGCTTGACATTCAAGAACAAGTTTCAGTCTCTTCGGACACCCAATTTGGTCTCTTTTTTCCTGTCTTTCTAACGACCTCTTTCTTCATGGATGATGTCTTTGATGTCCTTCCACAATTCATCTGGTCTTCGGTCATTAGTGATCAGCACATCAAATCTGTTCTTGAGATGGTCTTTAAACTCAGGAGAGACATACTCAAGGTCATACTTTGGCTCCTGTGGACTTGTTCTAATTTTCTTCAGTTTCAATTTGAATTTGCATATGAGCAATTGATGATCTGTGCCCCAGCCGGCACCTAGTCTTGTTCGGACTGCTGAATTGGAGCTTTTCCATTGTCTTTTTCCCTAGACGTAGTCGATTTGGTTCCTGCGTATTCCTTCCATCTGGTGAGGTCCATGTGTACAGTTGCCGTTTGTTGGTTAAAAAATGTATTTGCAATGAAGAAGCCGTTAATCTTGCAAACTTCCATCATGCCATCTCCGGAGGCTTGCTTATCTCTGTGATGCTGGAAACTACGCCACTGGTACGCAGGTCCCAGTAGGTCACCCACAGTAGGCAGGTTTCAGCTGAGCTTCAAGACTAAGACACACTAGGAAGAAGGACCCAGAAGTCTACTTCTGAAAAGAATTAGCCAGGGAAAGCGGTATGAATAGAGAGGAACAGTGTCCGATACGGTGCTGGAAAATGAGCCCCCCCGGTTGGAAGGCGCTCAGAAGATGACTGGGGAAGAGCTGTCTCCTCGAAGCAGAGGCAACCTTAATGTTGTGGATGGAGTGAAGCCTTCAGGGTCTTCGTCTGCTGATTTGGCACGACTCAGAATGAGAAGAAACAGTGACAAACATCCGTTAATAAATCAAAATCAAAACATAATAATCAAAACATGGAATGTACAAAATACGAATCCAAGAAAACTGGAAATTGTCAAAAATGAAACAGAATACATCAACATCAATATTCTAGGCATCGGTGAGCCAGAATGGTCCGATACTGGCCACTTTAAATCTGCTGAGCCTGTGACCTACTATGCTGGGGACAAAAACTCGAAGGGGTGCGGTGTTCTGTTCACCATCAAAAAGAGCATTTCAAGATCCGTCCTGAAGCACAATGCTGGCAGTGACAGGATAATATCCATACGCCTACAAGGAAGGCCAGTTAATATAACTATTATTCAAAGTCACACACCAACCACTAAGAACAAAGATGAAGAGACTGAAGATTTTTACCAGCTTCTACAGTCTGAAATTGATGAACGCAGTGAGGAAGCATTGATAATCACCAGTGATTGGAATGGAAGAGTTGGAAACCAAGAAGAAGAATCAGTAGTTGAGAAATAAGACCTTGGTGACAGAAACAATGCTGGAGATCTCACGACAGAATTAAAATTTTGGCAGTAGGAGAATCATAAATTAACCATATCAGGGGAATCAGGAGTTACTCAGTACAGGTATTAAGTTAAAAAGGGACGTTAGATGATTTAACATTTCCAACTTTTGGAAATGACTGCAGGCAGGGAAGTAGTGGCCTGCTGGAGAAGCTGGTGTCAAAGCCACAGTTGGTGTGTGGGTACTCAGGTAGTGAGAAAGTGTTTTTCATCTTTTAGAAATTTTTACATAGAAAGTGACATGTCTTATACATGCACAGGTCAGTAAGTTAATACTAGTTTTTTCCTTTCATTAATAAAATACCAAAACTGTGGTGCATGAAGTTGAGAAATTGGTTTTTATGCTTTGGTGACTGGTCTCATTTCTTTCAAACTAGTTATGAAAGAATAAAGCTAAAAACTCAGACATTTGCTCAAACTCCAGTTTAGATACACAAAAGCCACTTAAATCTCTAAAATTTAGAAAGAACAATGAGTTCTTTTACATTTCCAAGTTCACAACTTAAAATTGTCTCTGAAGTCTCCTCCCCAAAGTTTGACCTGCCCTCAGGACTTGTGTATCTTTTGGGACTCAGACTGGGACAATGGTGCCTCTGAGGGCGACAGAGAGAGCACTCTGCTTTAGAGACCCTTCATAAAGAGCCGTGTGTTACAGCCTCCTGACTAAGTGGTGCCCGCTTTCAGCGGTGGTCATCTGGGAGAATAGGGTTTATTATTTAACCCATAACGACAATCTAACTGCAATCTTCTCTTCTCTGTTCCATACCCTCAGAGACTTCCTTTCTCTTTTAACTCGCCTGGAAAATTACCACCGGCATCACTACTTGGATAATCCATATAATGATATAATTAATAATAGGTAATAATAATCACACAAGCTGATCTCTCCTGAGCCTCTACCAGCACAGTGGGTTTGCTAAGGATTTACACACACATGTATATAACACACCATCAGTGACAACAAGCCTTCACTGAGGGCTCCCCAACTGCTGGGGATAGTCCTAGGTGCCTTGTACATCCACTCCAGGAGGCAGGTATGCTCACTGAGACTATTTTACAGACCAGCAAACTGAGGTACCTCACAGCTGGCAGAGATTCACGCATCAGTGCTGCTGGGGATACTGGCCACCTAGTCAGAGCTCTTAGATGAACCGTCTGGGGGTGCTATTACCACACCTAGGAGGAAGAAACCCTCACTTTCACACTCCACCCAAATATCACCCCAAGAACTTCTACGTACTGCAACTTCTGCATTAGAATTCTGAGTTACACAATCAAATTTTTATGTGTATCAAGCAGCTGAAGTTAACTTAGAAACACTTTCAAAAGTACAACAAGTATTTCTTTCCCCAAATTCAGGAGTGTAAAATGTGACCAGATAAATGATCAGAAATATGAAAGTGCAAAGACAGTATTTACAATAGTGTGAATTCAACTCAAAGGAGTAACAATATTTATACAGAAACGATGGTGAAGAAGAGGCTTAGACAGAATCAGCTCCCAACAAGAAATAATACCACCCGTATGGGGTGTCAGTGGGGTCACGGGGGAGGTAAGACGGAGTGTCCCCCCTAACGTGCTCAGAGGGAGTCCCACCAAGACGACTCCAGGGTCCACTGGGGCAGGGGTTGAGCTGGCTCCTGGGGAAGGGGCCACCAAGGCAGTGACGTCAGTAGGGCTGGTGTCACCTGCCCCACCTGGCACTGTGCAGAGAGGCAGGACGGGAGGGAGAGCCGCAGGGACCCCACAGCAGCCGTCACAGGCAGTCACAAAGTCCGCCTCTGCACCTTTGACGCCCGTGCTCCCCAGGCACCCTGTTTCTGAGTTCTTGCTGAATGTCCACCTTTTAGTCCAAAGCCACCCCTTGGAGCCCCAGCTCACTGACTGATCTCCTGCTCTTCGCTGCAGTCCTGGGGGACCAAGCAAACACCCCTCTTCCTTCTCCCACACCATGAGGTTTAGGTACCTCAAAGGCACGGGCAGGTCTCTGCTGTCTTCACTTTCTCAAAAACAGTAAAGCAGAACGCCTAAAACTCTAGTAACAAATCAGAAAACGGAGGGACCCGAAGGCCGGCTAACCACGTTCTCCCACTGTGTGCCTGGCTGTCCAGTGAGAGCTGTGCCAACTGTACCACCTACAGCCACCAGCTGCTGCCACAGTAATGCTGTGTGAACACCCCAAAAGCGGCGGCATCACATGGTGCTTGTGGGTGGGCTATGGGGACCTCGTGCCCCCTGGCTTGTCCTGGAGTCCAGCCGGGAGAGGTCACCAAGAGCCTGAAACACCAGCCAGCTCTGCCAGGAGTCACAATATTTCTGCAGAAACGATGGTGAAGAAGAGGTTTCGACAGAATCAGCTCCCAATGGGATAATATCACCTGTTATGGGGTCAGCGGGGCCATGGGCGAGGGGTTATGGATCACACTCCCAAACACAGTCCGAGGGAGTCCCCCCAAAATGACCCCAGGGTCCACTGCGGCAGAGGTGAGCCAAGCGCAAGGTCACGGGAGAGGAAAGCACGCTCTGACCCCAGGACAGCAGGGCTGAGTATCTGCAGAAAAACAACCCAAACGCGCTCAGTCTCCTGCTGTCACCTTGTCCCCACCTCCTCCGCAAAGACCACCGAGACAGCCATCGCCAATCCAGGCATTTGGGGTCCTACGTTCTCATAAAAACAATTCGCCATGAATTTCGTGTCTTCGCTGGTGGGGGGGTCTCCTTCCAGAGGACTCACACCTCGTTTCATCCTCCGGCCGTCCTCCTGACCAGCGCTTCCTGGGCCTGTAGATCCCTAACCACACTTCTTTCTGAAAATCAGGAACGCGTTCACAAATCTTCCACCTTTTGGTGTTTCACCGACTTGCCACCCTGGCTCGGTTCACGTCGTCGCGTTTTTTCTGTATCTCGTTAGCTCAGAACACAGGTGCAGAAGACCCTCCATGCCAGGCCGGGGGGCACGTGGTCTGCTGGGTGTCACATCTTCTCCACGGCAGAGGAGGCCCACAGAGCCAGTCCAGCAAGGAGGCGCCCAGAGGGCAGGCGGCCGTGCATGGGTACAGGAGTAGGACCCTGAGTGGGGGGCGCTAACCGAAAGGCCAGGGGTTCAAACCCACCCCTGCAGCTCTGGGGCAGACAGACCCGGCAATCTGCTTCCACCAATGACAGACCAGAAGCGCCTCTGGGGCGGTTCTACTGTCCCACACGGTCACTCAGAGCTAAAAGTGACTCAGAGGCACTTAAAACACACGCAATGGACTCACACGTACCACCCACCAGCAGAAGGCACACGACGGGCACCCTCTGCTCCCCGACACGGCAGGGTGTCCTGAGCTGGAGGTCACAGCAACAAATACACAATGGAGAGGAAACGCTCCGCAGACGCGACCGCTGAGCGGGCTCCTGAGGGGACCCGGGACCCAGTGGCCAGGAAGACAGCAAGGGCACGACCTCCAGGCAGAGGAAACAGCCCCAGGGGCACCCGGCTGGATTCAGTCTGAGGCGCTCAGCCAAGGGTCTGGGCGCTGACTTTCTCCTCCCAAACACGGGAGCCTCTGCCACCTCCAGGTGCCACCACCCTGCCCTCCCCAGCTGGAGGGGAAAGCTCAGCAGTCTTCGCCGGGCCTGGTGGCTCCCAGCCGGGCCAGCTACCTGTCGTTCTCGTCCCACTAACAGCCCCAGACTTGCCTGCCCTGACAGCTGCCAGGCGGGGGCGGGGGTGGGCACTGTGCGGGCAGCAGGGGGACGGCCAGCCGTGGGCAGCACGTCCCAAGGCCCCTCTACCTCTGGGTGGCTCCGGCTCTTACCGGTCAGCCCAGCCTGAGGCTCTGGACCCTCCCAAGGGCCCCCAGTGCTGTGCTCTGGTCAAACCACCTCTCTTTCCCCCAGTGTCCCTGCTGCTCTGGGGCAGTAGCTGCTCCCTGCTGTTCCTAACCTCTGGGTCGCCCCTTTGTCCCGCTGGGCTCAGTGTCTCCTCAGCTGTGTGAACAACGCCCCCTATGAGACCCCTTCTGTTAGAAGTCCTGGAGCCGTCTGTTGTTGTAACTGGCCTCTGTCACTCGGGCCCTTCTCCCTGTCTCACCTGTCCCAGGCAGCCAAGGTCCCTCTGTCTGTCCTTGCTCTCAGCGTGCACGTCAGAAGCCTGTCCAGAGAACAGGCCCTTGTCGCAGCACAGCCCGGGCCTCACCAAGCCTACAGGACACGGCTCGGCAGGGCTCAGGGCCCTTCTCGCTTGCTCGCCTGGGTTGCGCGCCTTCCTCTTTATGTTTTCTCTGACGTTTAGCAACAGGATAACCTCATAAAAACCAGAGCTACGCCACTTTCCCAGTGTTTTAATTTTTGTATAGCTTCGGTGATCTTAAGATGTATGCAAACACATTAAATACACATCTTTTTTTATAAACCAAGTTACATACTTTTTCACAGTTACTTTTATGGTAATGTATTTCATACAATGCCTGGACAATATGTACTTTTTATTTTCACCATTACCAGGCCATTTAAGGTTTTTTCAGTTGCTGTATATGTGTATATAGATATAGCTGTATATACGTATATATATATATATAAATACACAGCATCAGAAAACACGGCTGTACATATCTTTGCATGTCTTACTTCCTTACAGTTCACATACAATAGAGGGATTACAGAGTCAGTTTCTTCTTGCTTTTATGGCGTGGTACATATTCTCACATGACACCAAAGCAGCCCAATTTACAGTCATACAATCAAGCATCACTTTGCGTTTGCCCCTTTTATGGAGTTATTAGCCTAACAAGAGACCCCTGATTGCTCAGTGGTTAAGGACTTCAGCTACCGCCAGGATCAAGATGTGGCAGCCTGCTTCCACTGAGCCTATGAAACCTTACGGGGCAGTTCTATTCTGTCCTAAAGGGTTGCTATGAGTTAGAATCAAGTAGAAGGCAGTGGATTTATCAGTATGGATTCACTTACACATATATAAATCTCACAGGAAACGCTAACGCACTGTCTCATGTTTTGCCTTTTACTTAACCGTGTGTTTCTTCGCATCTAAGTAGTTACGTCAACTTTATTTATTTCTTATTTCACAGAAACCCTAGCGGCGTAGTGGTTAAGTGCTATGTCTGTGAACCAAAGGGTAGGCAGGCTGCATCTACCAGGTGCTCCTTGGAAAATCTGTGGGGCAGTTCTGCTCTGTCCTATACGGTCACTGTGAGTTAGAATTGACTCGATGGCATTGGGGTACTTGATTTGATTATTTCTGATTATTGGCTTATGATTGATTTGTAAGCCACCTACTTTTTAATGTATTTTTTTGAGTTGTTTGAGGCTCACAGAAAAGCTGTACAGAAAGCAGATTCCCACAGACCTTCTCTCCTGCTGTCTTCCCTGCCACGGTTAACTCGCATTAGCGTCACACGGTGGTTACAGCTGAGGAACCGCTCCAGCAAGGTTAGTGTTAACCCGGTCCACATCTGGCCCAGGTTCATGTCTCTTGTTGTGTGGTCCTGCAGCTGTCGGCACACACGTCAGGCACCCACCTCACCGCGTCAGGCAGGACAGCTTCACGCCCCCTCAAATGCCCTGTTTCACCTGCTCATGCCCCCTCTTCCGCTGGTAGAGACCCAACTGTGAAGAACAGAGGGGTGCAGAGAGGCCTCGTCTGGGAGCCCAGGAGCTACCGACGGATGAAACGCAAGGTCCTGGATCGGGAGGCAGTGGAGAAGCATGCTGGCTGCTTTGCCACTATATTTTGTTTTTAATACTTAACTTGGAGCTGCCTGAGTTTTACCACGGTGTTATATGGCATTGCAAAATATATACTGTTGAGTTTTGCTTAAATATTCCAACAGCATAGGCTAAATTTTTTTTTTACCTTTTATTAGTCATATATTCATTTCTTTCTTTTACATAGTTACGGATGCTTCTACAATCTACTATATCCCATTGATCTACATTTTGTGTTTGTGTTAAACAATACACTGTTTTAACGACTTGCTTTATAAAACAATAAGCATCTACCCGACAGGTCACTTGCGGATTTTAATTCAATTGCTTTTTGCATTTGCCGCTTTGTTTTCCCTGTAAATGTTTATCTGCTAAGATTCTCCTGATGTTTTCATTGGCATTTTATTAAACCTCTAAGCAGGTGTCTTTACTATACGTATACTTTATTTATTTTTCTTTTTCCCAATAAAGTTCTATTTTTTTAGCACAGTCTTTGCATTTTTTTATATCAAGCCAAATTAATCACCAACTTCTACATTTTAAGTCACAATTATGTGATCCCCAATTTATTTATTGAGTTATTATTAACATAAGTGGCAGCTTTTTCTTTCCTGAGATGTGGTGTCAATCTCATACCCTCAGAAGCTTACGGCACTCTCTCCTTGGCTAACTTTCTGGCCAGCTCACCCAGGTTTTGCCCAATAGACATTTCCAGAACCAGGAACTGTACCAAGCGCTCCAGGCCACCGACACTCTCGCCTTTGTTGGGGGCCATCCAGCTGACCCGACTCACGTCCACCCCAGGTACAACAGAATCAGGCCTACACAGAGCCTTCTGGCAGATTTCTTAGAAGGAGATTACCAGGCCTTTCTCCCTCCTGCTTCCTAGTCTGGAACCAACAGCAACAGGCAGGCCTCCAGGGACAGACAAGTCAGGGCTGCACACGAGATGACCTGGCTGGGAATTGAACCAGGGTCTCCTGCACAGAAGGGGAATGCTCTGCCACTTAACTGCCTCCACCTCCCAGGACCCACAGGTGCAGGTGAGAAGCAAAGGCTCCCCGCTCCCAGAAGAGCCAGCCTTGAAGCGTTGCCCCCAAAACAACTCACACACGGCCTTCACCGCCCCCGTGCCAGTCCTTAGAACCTCACGGGTGAGGTATAGGCACAAGGGCTGTACCCAGGCCCAGGAAACCCCCAGTCGGAAGACAGGCTGGCCATGGAGAAAGGCCTGGGTGAGTGTCCTCAATAACAGAAACTGGTGCCAGCTGCTGCCAGGAAAACAGAGGCAGCTGATGGAAACTCTGTGCGGAGGGGCTGTTCGCGCCAGCACTGCCTGGCTAACCGCACCGTGGAGGAAAGCCCTGTCACAAGGGCTACCCTGGTGAGACGCAAGAGAAGCCAGCTTCCGCAGTGAAGCAGTTCACAAGACCATTTAAGGAGAGAGTAAATCCCAGAGAAAACTCACAGCAACTGGTTTGCAAGCATTTAAGACTGGCCAAGTGTGAAATCGGCACACCTCTGAAAAAGACATTTTTCAGTCCAAAGAAGTCAAGGATGCTGAGGTCTGTCTGCAGACACCACACTTCAGAATAAGGTGATTCAGCTTGGTGGTCGGCGCCGTGGCCCTTGGGAGGAAGACTCTTTTCTTTGTAACTCCAGCAATTTCCACAGTGGTAATAAGTCACAGTAAGTAGATGGTGGCCTCACCCACCTGCCCTGTCACAACCTAGACCATCCCCCACCCCCACCCTCACCCTTGCAGCTGTTTCCTGCTTGGAGAGCCACCCTGCACAAATCACTTAGTTTACCTCCCAGAAGCAGGTGACAGGTTACAGGCAGCCTTCACCTGCAAGGGCTGGTGGACACTGGCAGCCTCATGGAGCCTGGGCTGCTTCCCCAGAAATTCTGGCTCCTACTAAGAAAGCCCAATTTGCATGATACAACAAGTGGTTCTCAAAGTGTGGTCCCAGGACCAGGCATCACCTGGGAATTTATTAGAAATGCAGATTACCAGGCCCCACTCAGATCTGCTGAATCCAACTCTGAGGGCTTAGAGACCAGGAGCCTGTTTTACCAAACCCTCCCAGTGAGTCTGATGAAGACTCAAGTGCGGGCACCACACAAGAACCACTCTCCCCGCCTTGGTCTGGACTGTGTCCAGGCACAGGGATTTTAAAAGCTCCCCAGCAGATTCTCCCAGCCCAGATAGAGGACAGCCACTTGAAGCTTTGTTTTGTGTTTGCTGTGTGAGGCCTAAGAATCTCTGTCCCGAGGGGCCTGGGGTGAGCATCGCCTGGCTGGTCTCAGTGCTGAGGCAGAGAGGAATGTCCTAGGCCAAACGGGGACAGAAAGGGGATGCCTGTCGCCCGGCTCCTCGCTGGAGGGCGGCCTGTCCTCCCTCTTATCCGCCCCGTTCTTCCCTCACCCATCTCTCAGCCCCAGCTCAGATCCACCCTCCCGTTCCAGTCGGCACTGCTTCCCTCTAAACCTTTTTATTTTTATTTTTGGGGTCTCCTGAAGCCTCACAGCCAGTGGGGACTCTTCCATCACAAGCTGCGTGAGGCCCCGTGAGGCCCGTGTGGCCGGCCACTGTCCAGGAGGCTGGGGATTTGGGTCCACTCAGCACCTCAGAAGAAAGGCCCGGTAACTTGTGAAACATGAGCCACTGAAAACCCGAGGGAGCAGTTCTACTCTGCCACCCAGACGAGGTCACAGATCACCACGAGGCAGGGCTGACCCATCCAGAGAGAGGCCGCCGTACAACCCGATCAGGACTGAGAACACCAGCAAGCCCTTCCTGACCCGAGCAGCCGCTGTCCACAGTAGGAGAGCTGCGGGGGAGATGGGCCCGGGGGGTGCCCTGCAGGTCCCTGGACCAGCTCCTCACATTTACAGCCCTTCTGGCAGGCTAGGTGCTAGGAATGGGGTGTTTCACAAGGCTCCAGACCGCTCACTTCGAAACCATAGTGAGAATTTCCATCTCTAACCGTTCCTGGGAAGTCACACCTAAGCGTCGCCTGGAGACCTCACTGGACCTCAGATTCGGATTCTAGATCTGAGGGCGCAGACGCCTGTGGCAGACCCCTGTGGAATTCAGCCTGTGGCATCCTGCTCCGGTCTCCGCTGCCCCTTCAGGACACCTTTTCAGCTGGTGTCTCTTTTCTGTGCCACCCTGACCTAGGACACTTCCTCCTTGCCCAGGAGTGTCCCCTCAGCACTGAAGCTGGCTGGACAAGCTCGGCCCCAGGCCCTGCAGAACAGAGATTCTCAGGCTCCCCTACGCAAACACAAAGCAAAGCTTGAAACGGCTCTCCTCCACCTGGGCGACAGGTGAAAAATCACCTGGGCACTTTTAAAATCCTGATGCCACTGGAATACATATAACACTCCATCAACTGAACTACAGAGACGGATAACCCAGTCATAAACTGGCAAAGGATTGGAACAGGCGCTTCACCAAACAGGTCATTCAAATGGCCACCAAGCACACGGAAAGACGCTCAGCGGTATTAGGCATCAGAAAGCTGCAAACGGAAACCACAGTGAGACACCATCTCTCCCCGGGGTACGGCTATGATTCAAACAAACACCACCACCATGTGGGGAAACCCGAACCCTTATCCACTGCCTGTGAGAACGCAAAACAGGCAGCTTTTGAGGACAACAGTGTGGCAGCTCCTCAAAAAGCCTAACACAACTACCTGACGACCCACACCCCAAAGCCTCGAGAGCAGACACACCAAGACTCGTTCGTCCATTTTCACGGCAGCACTGCCCATGACAGCCCCGACGTGGGGACCCCTCAATGCCAGTGAACCGATGAATAAATAAGCAAAATGGGGTCCCTACATACAATGGAATGCCGCTCAGCCACTGGAAGACAGGAAGTCTTGATGCACACCACTGTATCAACAGACTAGAAGCCATTATGCTGAGTGACATAAAGCCAAAGCCAGCCAAGTGCCACAGCTACTGACCTCAGTTACACAGAAAGACCAGAAAAGGCGGACGTACAGACAGCGAAGTTGATGAGTGGTTACCAGGAGCGGGGTGTGGCGGGGGACAGTGGTCAGGGAAACATCAATGGTGACTAAAGGTGCAGTCAGAAGCTGTTCACTGAAATTGCTGTCAATAAGGTATACACCTGCACAAAGCTGAACTGGCAAAAATTGTGTGACTTATTCTCAACAACTACAAAATAAAGAGTAGCTTCTAAGGCTGTTTCTTGATAACCAAACACTTCATGGAATTTGGTTTCCTGGTTTGGAGCTTTAGGGTCATGGTTTCATGGAACAACCCAGGTAATCGGTTTAATAACATGTTTGCTGTCTCTGTCCTACCTCCTAGCTCAACGCCCAGTGCCTGGAGTCCTAAATGCTTGTGAGTAGCCATCCAAGGCAAAACGACGGGTCTTTAGTCACCTGGGGCAACAGGAGAGACAGGAGCATAAGGAAGATGCGGGATGTGTGACTGCCTCTGTGAGCAGCGGCCTCCTTTGCCACGAGACCAGAGCTGGGTGGTGTCCAGCTACCATTACTGGGCACTTTGATCATAGATTCTACGGCAGAATCCTGACCAAAATGGGCAAACTGCAGAACAGAGTTTCACCTTCTCATCAATTCCAGACTTCCCGGAGCCATGAAAGTTGGATGAATTCCTGAAACTATTGCCCTGAGATAACCTTAAATCAAAAATATCCTCTGAAGTCTTCTTAAAATCAAATACCAGTTTAGCTTAACCAGTACAAAGTGTCTTCTTTGAACATTAGGCTCTTCTAAGAATTGTCTCTATGGAATCAAAGTGACAAACGTAATTTGAAAGATTAGATAGACACAGACACCTTAGGGGACAGTGAGTTTATGTTAATGGCAGAGAACAACACAACTTGAAGAATATAATTAAACATCACCAAATGGTATATGTAGAGCTACTGAGTTGATATATGTTTGCTGTGCACAGTCTCAATAACACAATGCATACAATTTCTACAAACAGTTAAAATGGATTTTGGGGGGTTATATTTACCAGAGTAAAATTTTTTTTAAATTCTTAGGCATTTCAGGATTAACCTCTTAGGTTTACCTAGTAGCTCAAGCAGCCCTCACCTCAACACAGTTTTTCATAAAGGGAACGTGAGTGAGAAAGTGCAGGTTACGGCTTATCCTCACCGTCTAAGAAGTCTTAGTCTACCATTTGGTCAGCCTGACTTTTCTTCAGACAATTCACCTTGGTGCAAGGTCACCCACAATTAGGCTGCAGCTGTCAAGGGGATCCGGGAAATTGGACTTGGTGATCTACTCCGTGGATTCTTGGTAACAGCAGCACCTGATCCTGACTTCCAGAATCTTGAGACCACCAGCCTAGGCATGTGAAGCTCCGCCCAGGAGAGGCATCCAGGCCCGGAGGCCCCGCCCAGGTCCATCAGGCCCCGCCCAGATCCATCAGTCCCCGCCTAGGAGAGGCATCCAGGCCCAGAGGCCCCGCCCAGGTCCGTCAGTCCCCGCCCGGGGCCGAGAGGCAGGCCCCGCCCAGGAGAGGCGTCCAGGCCCAGAGGCCCCGCCCAGGTCAGTCAGGCCCCGCCCAGATCCGTCAGGCCCCGCCCAGGAGAGGCATCCAAGCCCGGAGGCCCCACCCAGGGCCCGCCCAGGCCCCGCCCAGGAGAGGCGAGGCACCACACCTGTGCCCACCTGCAGGGGCTCCTTCCCAGTCAGGGTGCAAACCGGCCTGAGAGGAAGCAACAAACAAAGGCGCCACCAAGAGCAGCCGCGGAGCGGTGGGAAACGGGTCTGAGCAAGGTTTTCTGAGGGCTAGAGCCCCTGCTCCCGTCTTTCCAACCACAGGCTCAGAGCCTGGAACACCACTGGCAGGGGCGGATTCTCAACCGGTCTGCTGGGTAGGAATATAAGAACTCGGGGAAATTTTTACTGTTCACCTTCTCCTTTTCAAACCGATCTTCTTCTCAATTTTGCTCCAGCTGAGCTTTTTTACACGCTTGATGTAATCTGGAAGTTTTCATAGTAGAGGGAGTTTGGGGTTTGGGCAGAACAGGGGATTGCTGATCACGGGCAGGCCCTGCAAACTGCGTAACATGGAACTTCAGTTTCTACATCTGCCAAATGGTTAGTTACCCAAATCCAGACGGATAACATGTGTACAGCAACCAGGACAACCCAGGCATAAAGGTGAAAACACAAAAGCCAAAGAGATTTTAATAAATTACTGACTTTTTTTAAAATTAAAAAAGGTTTGAAGTATTCTTTTTCACACTTTTAAGCTCAGGCCTAGACGGGTACAAGGTTTCTTTGACAGTTTTTATAATCTGCTCCCATCTAGGCTACATACATGTCAGTAGAAAGCACACACCCGAAATAAACTGCAGCAAACACCTGGCAAGAAAGGAGGTGAGACCCGAAAAGGTGTTCCATCCTTCTGAAACAAAGAGAAAACAGCAATCAAAGATGCACCCAGGAGACCCACTCTGCCCTTTCATTCCACCACAGTCTCTCCTGATTTCTCGGATTCCTTCTCTGAAGTAATACAGGAGAAAAGAATGGGCAGGAATGTCCTTTCATGAGTTACTGGGGCTGTGAGTGACTAGATTGCTCGAGACACAGTGCTTGGCTCCTCAGACTCAGCATCAGCATCTGGGGAGTTAAGGGAGAAGGTCTATTCAGGTCTGGGGAGGAGAGCTGGGTTGTATGAAAGCATTCCAGTAACAAAGAACCGGTAAGAAAGAAAGCAAACTGTACGTAACTCCTTGATTCACAAGAAAATATTGCCCTGAACACCTTTTACATTACTCACTAATGCATGCTTAGCTATTTTAACTCAGTTTTTTGTTGTTGTTCCCATTTCAAAAGAACTATGATAGAGTCTCATTTCTTATTCCAGCGAAGCCAAACCCTCCAGACCAAACGGGGACAATTCACCACTCCTTGATGGTCTAGCTTGTACAGCTAAGACTACTAATTGTCTACCATAACAGAACAACCTAGGCTATCTGCAGGGTTTTAGGAGCCTGAACTCTGGATTTAGGGTAGGGTTTTCAGTTCAGTGGATTTTCACAATAAGAAAATGTTAATCTCCACAGTTCCTCATGGATGTAACATTTTAATCTGTGATTAAAAGAGATAACACACATTTGCTTTCTCTGTGTATTCTGACAGGAAATGTAAAATGTGTGTTCTCTGCCAGTTTAGATACCACAGTAACTAACACAGCCAACCACAAGAAAAAAGTGTGTGACCAGGGCATGCTGCTGGATAATCTTCTACCCTGGTCATTCCGTGTGCTGAGGGTATAGATGGGAGACAGAAGGGACCTCCGTACAGGTTCTTGTCACTTCACTCTTCACCAAGAGAGTGGCCATGCTTGCAGAACTTGAAATCCTGGGAGTCGCAGGTATCAGGGACCCACAGACACAGCTATTTACGTTGCTCAAGTAAATCAGGTTATGAGTGACAGTCCGTCACAGGACCCAAACGTGAGTAGCACACAGTTACCCTCCTCCCAGGCACCCCTGGAGGAGCCCGGCCCTCTGGTAGCCTCCCAGGTCAGCTGGAAGCAGGACACGAGCCACATCGAGGAAGTCCAGATGACAAGGGAAGGTCTCAGGGTTCTCTACCAGGAGGAATAGCCAGTCTCCTCTGATGACCGTGGGACTCCCAGCAGGCAGGTACACAGCCAGCAGGGACGGAGCCAGAGCCAGCGATGCCAGCTGAGTGTGACCATCTGTCACCAGCCCTGCGTTTAGTGGCCCGAGAGAGCTGGTGTCAGGGCCTGGGAGACTGGCGAGCCAGGACCTGCCCCACCACAGGGGAAGGGAGGGAGGCTGGCATCTAGAGTCCGAGAAAGTACAAGATGAAGAAACCTCCAGAAGGACCAGGACAAGGTTGCAACACGGCTACCAGACGTGACACGGAAGCAGCACTCGGGATCAACAACCGGGCTTGGATGGTGGGTCCACAGTCCAGAGTAAGCTCTGCTGGAGGTGGGGCCAGAGGACCCCAAGGGAAGGGAGCTTGGTTGCCTGGTTCCATAAAGTCTCTAATCACTAAACAACCACAAAACCAAACAGTTTAAGAAAACACAGAACAGAGGAAAATGAATATCCCTTAGAAAACTTACGCAAGGTTCCAAAAAAGACCCAAACCCATGACGATCAAGTCCATTCTGATTCACAGGGACTCTCCGGGAAGAGAAGTCCTGCCCCTCAGGGTTCCCAAGGTGCCCACGGTGGACGTGGACAGCTGATCTCAGTCAGCAGCAGAGCTCTGAGCCACCGCGCCACCTGGGCCCCCTGCAGGGAGCAGGCTCTGCAAATTAAAAAGCAAGCACATGGCAGCGTGGCTCCCCTTGCAGACCACAGTTTACATACTCAGGCACCCACACTGCTCTTCGTGTTCTCTCCCTTCCAACCCAGTGACTGCTGTTTCACTGTTCAGGGCTGTCACAAAAGGTCCATTCATGTTCCCACTTTAGAGTCTCCGGGGACCTCAGGCACTCTTTCAAAACCTGGTGCCATCAAGGTGGTTCCAACTGACAGCAACCCTAGAGGTCAGAGGTGAGCTGCCCCGTGGAGCTCCGAGGGAGCGCCTGGTGGATTTGAACTGCCAGCCTTTTGGTGAGCAGACGGAGCACCTGACCACTACACCAAGGTCTCTACCTCAGCTACAGAGCTAGCTAAAAGATGTCTCAGTCTCCATCGCTAACGTGACTTACAGAGAAACACCTTGGTGAGACACCCGAGTTCTTCACAGGGAATCCGTCAGAAGGACAGACGCTATTTAAATAGTGCTGTGGTGACAGTACAGGACCAGACCCTTGTGTCCCCTCTGTTCAGGTGGCTGGCCTGGCAGCTGAGCTAGCAGGTGACATGCAGCTTCTTTGACTTGGCTTAGCTTGGCTTAGATCCACAGTAGAGCCTTGGGGACAGGCAGAGGGGCAGATGGGTGGGGGACATTTACTCCACATGCTGAAACCTATTGCCACTGAGTTGATTCTGACTCACAGCAACCGTACAGGACGGTAAAAAACCAGCCCAGAGTTTCCAAGGAGCACCTGGCAGACTCAGACTGCCAAACTGTTGGTTAGCAGCTGTGCCATGTAAACTGTGCCATGTAAACCCACTGGGATCTAGTCAATTTTTGACTCATAGTGACCCAGAGACTAGAGCAGAATGGCCCCATCAGGTCTCCAAGGATCACCTAGTGGATCTGAACTGCCGACCTTCTGGTTAGCAGGTGTGCTTTGTAACCAGTAGGCCACCAGGGTTTCCACACCGTGGGCGTCACAGCTGAACTCCAACCAAAGAAGAATGCAAGGGAGGATGTGATTTATTATCAAATTTATGTTCTAAAGCAAATAAACTGTTCACTATGTAAATAACTGGGAACTGTCAGTACTCATGGGGGAAGTTAAGGCCGTAAAATAAGACACTATTTGAATCTCACTTCTTTACGCACAACCCCATCCACGCACCCACTCACCCACCCGCCTATCCAGCCACCCACCCATGACACAGATGAAGCGTTTGGCTCGGGCTGGTCACTGTGGACGGCGAGGCCACATGCAAAGACTCCTCTGCCGCAGCAGCTCTCAGCCCGGCACCTGGACTGGGGCAGCAGCACCACCCGGAAGCTCAAAACGCAAATGCTCAGCGACTCCTGGAAGGAGGCCCAGCAGTGTATATCTGAACAAGAGTCAGGTGACTCAGGTACTCAGGCTGGAGACCCCTAAATCCTTAGGTCGACCGGATCCACAGCATTTCCCCCTAGGGGTTTTCTCAGATGTTTCTTACATTTTCACCAATTACTGCAAGTCTAAGGAGAAAACCCAAACGGAAGGAAACGTCAGGAAAGGAAACAATGTCAAAGCCGACTCATGGCGACCCTAGGGGACAGAGGAGAACTGACCCTCAGAGTATTCAAGGAGCACCTGGTGGATTTGAACCGCTTTTCCTCCTGGAAGGTGTCCAGACCTTCTTATTAACGATGCGGTTGAGAAGGGTACATAACATTTAAATCTTCAAGGTCAAGAGATACAGATTCACAGACAGTATAGGTAGTACACGTTAAAAAACCTGTCGTGGAGTCAGCTGTGATTCAAAGTGACCCTGAAGGACAGAGTGTAACTACCCCACAGGTTTTCCAAGGCTGTAAATCTCCATGGAAACCGACTGCCTCATCTTTCTCCTATGAAGACACTGGTGGATTTGAACCACCAACCTTCTGGTTGGCAGCCGAGCGCACTCCAGGCTCCTCGATGAGCACACTGACCTAGATAGTGGATGTCCTGGATGAGTGGTTGCAACACGCAAACTTCAAACTAAAACAAGACAGTGACAGTGCCCTGATCAGTAGACAAAGATAAGACGACTGTCGGTCCGGGGTGCATCCATCCAACAACCCGACTATGCACGACTAAAATGGCAACAACGGCTCTGTGACTGGTCTGTCACGTCCAAACCACCAGCTGTGACCAAGTCCTAAACAGGTCAAGGCTCCTGCTCTGCGTCCTCCACCCTCTGACCAGACCAGCATCCCAGCCACTGCTGCTCATCTGATGGGTGGAAGAATGACTCCGTGACTTGACCTACAGGCCCCTTGCTGCAGATGGGAGCTTTCCTGAGGCTTTTCCTGGGATATCAACCCCAGCTGGCCATGAGGTCTATGCTGACTATAGCCGGTTCCAAACAGGAGGACACATGCCATGTGACTGTGCTTTCCGGACGGTGCCATGTCAATACCACAGGACACAGAGCCATCGTGTTATGCTTTTTACAGCCTCCAAATATCACAGATCACCTCTGCTCGGTGTCCCTAACACATGACAAGAGTGAGCACCAGGTTTGTGCTGAAGGAAGAGGCCAGGTTAATGGGAGGTAAGCGGGTATGCTCAAAGAGGGAGCCCTCTCCCCTAACTAAACCATCCTGGATACTCATCAGTGGGGGCACCTGTGAACTCGGTCCGAGCGTCCTGGAGACCCCTGCAACTCCCAGCAGCACAGCTGTGTGACGATCGGTGCGTGAGTTCCGTTTAGATGAGACAATGGCCAAGAGAAGGGCCTGACCCAGTGCCCAGCTGACGATGGACATCGGATCAGCGGTTAGACTGGTCTGAGACAATGCTTTCACATTTAAGATGCATACATCTTTCAGTGCTCATGAAGAAACCTCAGTCCCTGAAAACCTTGGGAATGACATCACTCGCTGGAAGAGTTCCCATTTCATAGTAATTCTGGCATCAAGCCCAGTGCAGGAGGCAAGAAGAGCTGGGCAAGAGCTTTCTCCTCTCCTGTGCACCCACAGTCCACTTCGACCTTGAGCACACACCACACACCCGGTCCTGCACCTTGGGGTTCACAAACAGATGAAGCGGGGACTGGTGACATTAAAAGACAGCTCTTTCATTTTGACCACATACAGTGAACCCAGTAGCTTTAATCACACAAATTATCCCTAGAAACGGAATCTCTGCAAAAGCCTTGAATGGACCAGCCCACACAACGATGTCTGCACTGATGAATCACTGCTTTGCTCTCAGGCCCATCAAGGTCTATGACTTCTCAGAGAGAGAGCAAAGACCACCCACCGGAAACAAATCATTGCCCAAATTCAAACCCCCAAGGAAGCATTACTTAGAACCCAACACAAGGATATATAACATATGTCAATTTCGGGGGGGGGGAGATCCCTGAAACTTACTTTGAAAGGTACATGACTACTTCCTCTTCATTTCAGAGAAAACTAATGGACACAGGTCCTCCCTCCCGCGAACGCTGCACCAAACCGCAGATGTGGCCAGTCGAAAGCCAACAGCAAGATACACGCGCCCGCCTCCGTTTTTTTTTAACCTAAAGAAATCAATCTGAGCTTGCTCAAAGCTTATTTTAAGTGATCTTTTCAATGACACAGAAAACGTGCCTCCCGTTTTGCTCTCCTCCCACTTGCCAAGCCCTTCCCGTTCCAAGGATCTGCCTTGTGTTTAAGTTCTATTTGACGGCGAATAGGAACCACCTGACTAACTGTATTTTTCTTCTTCCAAATGAGAGCTGGGCACCTCCACCATCCTTACAGCAAGGCTCTGAGAGCACCCTGGGCTCAATTTCCTTTTAATTCACAAACGCTGGACCTTTGTCCATTGCAACTACCGCAAAGGCACTCAAATGCAGTTTGAAAGAGCAGATTTCCGACTAGACAACACAAGGATCCCATACACAAATCGGTGATCAATACATTTCTTAGAAAGCGGCTGTCACTGATTTGCAATTACTCGAACTAGCCTAGGCAGAACGAAAGCGGCCACCCAACAGAAGCGCGACAGTTCCCCAGGTACTCGTCGTGTCCGTCCTCCCCGTGGTCAAGGATGAAGGCTGTGACACAAAAATGAGAGCCTTTTCCTAAAACCCAACAGCCCAGACAGAGCGAACTGAGAGCCGACCAGCAGCCCCTCCTACCAGTGCGCCTGGAAACCGCGTGGAACCTCTGCACCATTTCTTCCAGGGCCATTTCTTCATCTCTCAGACAAAACCTCATCCTCCGATCGAACAAAAATGATCACGCAGCTCGGCCTCCTCGGCGCCAGGAGGGGCTCCTGGGCGGGGCGCTGGGGAGGGGGCGCGGCGGGAGGGCCGGGCGCGCGGAGCCGGCGCACTGCGCCTCGGCGCGCCGCTGGCTGGCGCCCCGCCGATTGGTCCCCGAACCTGCCGGCGGAGGTGCGGGGCTCCGGCCGCCGCAGCGCCCCTCGCCCGGCGGAAGCGGAAGCGCCTCGCAGCCCTGCACGCGCGTCGTCGCGCGGTCACCTGGAGCTCGCCGCAGCCACCCAGCGGGTCCCCACCGCCCGGGGCACAGCCCGGGCCCCAGCTTCCAGGGCCCGCAGCCCCGCTGGCAAGGGGCAGGTGCGGGGCCCGAGGGGGCGACCGGGGCTTCGGGGTGCGTCCCGACACGCGGGCAGCACCTGGACCGGCCGCCGCGCCCCGCCTACCTCCGGCCTCCTCGCCGCAGAGCCCGCAGCAGCCCGGCGCCGCGTCCCGGTGCGGCCGCATGCTGCCGGCCACCGCCCCGCCGCGGCCACCTGCCCGGTGCGGCCGCCTCCGCCGCGATCACCTGCCCGCTGCGCCCGGCCACCGCGCGCTGCAGCCGCCTGCACGGTGCGCCACCTCCGCGCTGCAGCCTGGCCGTGGGTCGGTGGGCAGCCGGCCACTACCTGCTCCGAGGACAGAGTGTGCGCACGCGAAGGGAGCGAACCGGCCGGCACTGTGGCCCTCCGACCTCGCCAGTCTTTGGCGCAAAGCCACAGTGTTAATTCTACACCATAAGGCCTTGGCAGCCATGCGTTTGGGCTGCGACCTGCAGGTTTAAATTGTGACATTCATCTGCACGCAGGCAAGAGCGCCCTGACCCACACCCCGAGCTCTCAGGGGGCCTCTCATTACCGAAGCCCTGTGCAATCTTTGTTAGTTAGCATCATGGGGACAGTCCCCTGCGCCAACCCTGTTTCCCTACAAGGGACTCACATCCATTAGCGTCTGAAAAAATTCAGCCATGTAGAGGCCTCACTGAAAACTGCAGCTCAAGCTGACAAATTCCCTGGTGCCAGCCTCAAGGAGTGGGTGGCTTTTTCAGGCCGCTGGGCCTGAGGGAGAAACATGGAAGTAGCACCCCAGCCCTAGGAGACACGAAATGTCTGGAAACAGATAACCACAACATGAAACAATGCCTAACAATCATGCACGGACAGCAGGAGCTGCTGTGAGTGGCTGTTTGTTACCACACTGAAGGTGTGAGTTTCAAAGCAATCTGATAGTTAGTGAAGGGGAGAGACAGGAGAGGTGTCACAGAGAAGGAACCTCCCGCTATCTCCAGGCTCTCCAGCACTGGAGAAAACCCAGAGGGCCCCAGGGCACAGTCATCGTGTAATCACTACCTGCCACCTACAAGTGGCCTGCAAGGCTCTCCGCCCTCAGTGCCCGGGCACCTCCGTGTGTCTCGCCTGCCTTCTGCTGACGACTGGCTGGTGTCTGTCTCCAGCTGGGCCGGACTCAGGGTTTCTGCCCAGGGTTTGCCATTCTCTTCCTCAGGTCCTGCCGCTCCTCTTCCCCAGTCTCATCTGCAGGTTATCTCTCTGTCCTCAACCAGACCTTCATCAAGGACAGGACTTGAGGCTGTAAGTGGAAAACCTTACCCGCCGTTCATTTTTATATTTCAAAACCAGTTAGTTCCTCAAGGTGCATCCCATTAGGTTCACATTTCCCCCACAGAGCCGACAAGGAACCTCCACAAACCCCAGTAAGTAGTTAGTGAAAGAAACAAACAAAACAAAACCCTGTTGCTGTCAAGTCCCACTCGTGGTGACCCTCGAGGACAGAGCAGAACTGTCCCCATAGACTTCTCCAAGGGGCACCTGGTGGATTTGAACTGCCAGCTTCATGGGTACCCATCAGAGTTCCTAACTACTATGCCACCAGGGTTTCCTTAGAAGTTACCCGAAGCCACATTGCTTAGCATCCAACGCAGCGAAGGCCCTCGTGGTGCTGAACGAATCAGTCAAGACTCCAGAGACATGAACCTGGTTCTCCTTGCGGACCGCTGGGTGAATGCAGGGTCCTTAGGTCAAGGGTGCAATACGAGGGGCAAATAGGGAGAAAAAGGAAAAGCAACATCTTAACTTCAGGCAATGTTTTCTCTAGTCTCTTAATTTCTGTCAAACCATTACTGTGCCCTTAAAGTGTGGGACAAATAGTGCTATCTTTCCATATAGATCACGGTTTTGTTTTTAATAAAAGGATAACAGTGGTGGCGATGGACGGACAGGTAGGTAGGTAGAAGAAGGACAGCTGCTGTCGAGTTGGCTTTCACTCAGTCTTCATCACTCAGTGCTGCTACAGCAGACACCCCAAGAGAATGACTTCAACAACGAGAAGTTTATTCTCTCTGAGTCCAGGAGGCTACAAGTCCAAATGCAGAGCGCCAGCTGCAGGGGAAGGCTGTCTCTCTGAGACCACGGAGGAGGGTCCTTGTAATGCACCCCTCTTTTCTTGGACTGGGAGCACCTCAGTCAGGGACCAAAGGCCCGAAGGACTCACT
This sequence comes from Heterohyrax brucei, assembly GCA_028571685.1. Taxonomy (NCBI): domain Eukaryota; kingdom Metazoa; phylum Chordata; class Mammalia; order Hyracoidea; family Procaviidae; genus Heterohyrax; species Heterohyrax brucei. Next base: position 614,628 of record CM053163.1, read on the forward strand.
CTGCTCCTGGTTCAGCTTCCTTGGTGGTAAGAGGTTCCCAGCTCTCTGCTTGCTTCCCATTCATTTCTTGTGGAATGGAAGCTGGTACAAGCGATAGCCAAGAGAAACTCCTTTTACCTGGGACCAGGGAGGCCACCGTAGGAAGGGTGTTACAGTCCCACCCTAATCCTCTTTAACATAATCCAGTCTTGCTCATTAACCACAGGTAGAAATTAAGATTTACAATGTAAGAAAATCACAAAGTGGAGGAAAACCATACAGTACTGGGAATCATGGACCAGCAAAACTACTACACATATTTCTGAGGGAAAGCAATTCAGCCCATGACCCAAGAACCCAATGCTACCTAGTCGATTCTAATGCACAGCGACCCTCCAGGACAGCGCAGAACTGCCCCATAGAGTTCCCAAGGAGCGCCTGACAGATCTGAACTGCTGATCTTTCGGTTGGCAGCCAGAGCTCTTCGCCACCACACCACCCAAGTTTCCCAGTCCATGACAGTGGCTTTACAGACAACTGAACAAGACGTCGCCTGGTCCTGTGTTGTTCTCATGATTCACAGTACGTTTAAGTCCATCACTAGTGCCTGTCAGTTCCTGTCACTGAGGGTCTCCGTCACCCTCGCTGGTCCTCTGTGTCACCAAACATGACGTCATCCTCCAGTGACTCCTTCGTGGAGCTGTGTCCCAAGTACGCAAGCTGGGCAGTGTTCTGTTATGATCATGAGGTTTTTGTATGGCCAACAGTGGAGAGCCACACTCTGCTGAAATCTGTCCACCCTGCTGGGATTTCAGACACAGGGGGCACAGCTGCCATCACCACGGCCACCTGCAGGCTGCCACAGCATGACAGACGGACAGCTGGTCAGACAGGACACCACCACCCAGTGCTTACTGCTTGCCCACTATATTTCAGGCAGCTTCCAAGCTTAAATGAGAATGAATTGATTTAATCTTCACAAAAATCTCAGCAGATGAGTAGTGTTTTTAATTACTGTTTTGCACAACAAGACATCAAGGCACAGAGAGGTTTAATAACTTTTTCAAGGTCACACAGCTAGTGTCAGAGGCAAGATCTGGACTCGAGAGCACATAAACAGAGGGAGAAGATAAGTATTTGCATCAGAAAAACTTCTTGGTCTTTCAACCAGAATGTGTCATCCACAAAGTTTCTTAAAATTCAGCTCAGGGTAGAGCTAGAGTTAAGTTTCACACTCCACACTGCCAGGGAGAATGCTTGTCCTGTAAGTCCCCAGGGGACAGGCCTTCTCTTTGTTCCTGCCACACTCCCTCCCCAAAAAGGTAAAGAGAGAGAACAGGACAGGCCTGTTAAACCCACCCAACCAGATAAGCCTGCACTGGGAGGGCATGAGGTAATATCACACTTGAATACCAAATGCATCTCTTAGCAACCATTCTGGAAAGTTAGCCACGAAAGGAAGGTAAGAAATAGGAGAGCTGGAGGGAAGGTACGTTGTCAGGTTGTAAGGAAACCAGGAATCCTGAATGTCAGGTGACGGGGTACCTGTGGGAGTCCCCCCAGAGACGGACAGAAGAGCTCTGTGGGGAAGAGCCATTCTATTGGGAGAGGAAACATGAGACACTATAGCCAGCCTTAGACAGAGCTGAATTCTCGGCCGCAGAAGGTGAAGGCACGTGTTTTTTGCACTATCTCTATCCCACACTGAGGGAGGAAGGCAAAGAAAACTAGAAAATGACTCTCCAAAGAAATCCAGAGCAGTTAACAGAAATTCATTTACTAGCTGGGATTCTGAGCAAGTGTATTACCTAGAACAACAGAAATGTATTCTGGAGCCTTGGCCACAAACTGTTCAGGGAACTTCTGATAATGTACCTGCTATTCCTGAACAACTACGCCCTGCTGTGACATGCCAGGACTGGCCCTGTTCTAGGGAGACAGCAGTAAACCAAGTGGGTGACTTTCCTGTCCTCAGGGAGCTTACATTCTAGGAAGGGGCGAGGCAACCCAAGAACAAGGACACACACGTATCAGGTAGTTACCGACAGTGACAATGGAGTGGCAGCAGGATGGTGGGAGTGTAGATTGGTACAACTCCCTTCAAATCCACCTGATGCCCTATGGCAAAGTCCAAGAGATACCTACCTTACATACCAGTAATGAACGTGCACACACATACACCAGTGCACACATACACCAGTGCACACAGAGGTGAGTGTTTACAGGTGTCACTTATGGGAGTGAAGCAAGAGGACTGGTAAGACAAGGAAGAGGAGGTAGCATGGAGGGAGGAAGAAATAAAAAGGACGAAGAATGTCGATCAACAAGAGACTAGACAACTCAGCCATGCTGTAGTCAGACAATGGAAACCGTGCCACAGTACAAATACGGTTCCCAACAGTGGAGCTTAAAATAAAAGAGCTGCAAAGTCTATGTAAAATATGAGACCATTTATAGCAAATTCAAAACTGAGCAAAACTAAGCTTGGACTATTTAAGGACACAAGCCCAGACACTCCAGGAAAGCAAAGGCTTCACTTGTCCTTGGCCCTGGAGAGCGAGTGGACAGAGAGGGAGATGGCCCACAGGGCTTCAGGAGTAATGTAACACTCCTTTCTTGAACCAGATGTTTAACTTATTCTCTGTAAGTCTTAACAATTTTACAATAACTTTTCAAATTATACAAAACAGCCAATCAAAAAAATCTCAGGTCCAGATGGCTTCACCACAGAATTCTACCAAGCTTTTATACTACTGAGACTATTTCACAGTATAGAAAGGGATAGAATACTCCCAAACTGATTCTATGAAGCCAACATAACCCTGGTACCAAAGCCAGAGAAAGACCCAATGACAAAGGAGAACTACAGACTGATACCTCTCATGAATCTAGATGCAAAAATCTTCAACAAAATTCTTGCCAATAGAATACAAGAACATATCAAAAAAAAAAAAATAATCCATCATGACCAAGTTGGATTCATACTAGGGATGCAAGGCTGGTTCAACATCAGAAAAACACTTAATGTGATCAACCACTTAAATAACACAAAAGACAAGAATCACCTGATTTTTGTCTACTGATGCAGAAAAATGCATTTGATAAAGTCCCAACACCCATTCATGCTAGAAACTCTCAGCAAAACAGGAATAGACAGCAAATTCCTCAGTGAAATAAGGGCCATTTATACAAAGCCAGCTGCATACTCATTCTGAATGGACAGAGACTGAAACAATTTCCCTTGAGAACAGGAACTAGACAAAAATGCCCACTCTGGCCTCTGCTATTCAACATTGTACTAGAAGTACTAGCCAGAGCAATTAGACAAGACGAAGAAATAAAGGGCATCTGCATCAGCAAAGAAGAAGTAAAAATCTCCCTATTTTCAGAAGATATGATTGTATATGCAGAGAATCCTCAAGAGTCCATAAGTAAACGACTCAAACTGATAGAAGAAGAGTTCAGCAAAGCCTCAGGATACAAGATAAACATAAGTAAATCAGTAGGATTCCTTTATACCAACGAGATCATTAAGGAAGAAATCACCACGTCAGTACGACTGACTATAGCCCTTAAGAAGATAAAGTACCTAGGAATAAAGGTAACCACAGAAATAACAGACTTTTACAAAGAGAACTACAAACCCTTACTACAAGAAACTACATGGGCAGAGAAACCTACCCTGCTCATGGATAGAAAGACTTAACATTGTGAAACTGTCTATTTTACCCAAAGCAATCTACTTATATAATGCAATCCCAATACAAGTTCCAGTGACATTTTTTTAATGGGATGGAGAAACAAATCACCAGCTTTGGAAAGGGAAGAAGCCCCAGATAAGTAAAGCACTACTGAAGAAGAACACACTGGGAGGCCTCTTGCTTCCTAACTTTAGAACCTATTACACTGTCACAGAAGTCAGAAGAGCCTGGTACTGGTACAAAAAGAGACAGATCAATGGAACAGAATGAGACCCCAGAGACGACACTATCTTCCTATGAACAGCTGATATTCAACAAAGGCCTTGAAACATTAAACTGGGGTAAAAACAATCTCTTCAACAAATGGTGCTGGCAAAATTGGATGTCTACCTGCAATCAACTGAAACAAGACCCGTATCTTACACCTTATACAAAAAACCAACTCGATAAAAGACCTAAGTATCAAATCTAAAACGATAAAGCTTATCCAAGAAACAGTAGGAACAATGGAAGTTTTAATACACAACATAGACAGGCTTCAAAAATCTGTCAAACAAACCACAAACAACAGAAGACAAAATAGACAAATGGGAACTACTAACAATCAAAGACTTTTGCTCATCCAAAGACTTTATTAACAGAACTAAAAGGCCACATACAGAACGGGAAAAAATATTTGGCAACTATATGTCAGACTGATGCCTGATCTTCATAATCTATAAGGCACTATAAAATATCAATAAGAAAAAGATTAATAATCCAATTACATTATGGCAAAGGAGATGGACAGACATTTCTCTAAAGAGGAGATCCAGGCAGCCAGAAACACATGGGGACATGCTCATGATCATTAGCTATTAAAGAAATTGAAATCACCCCAACAAGGTTGGCCATGATCCAAAAAATGCAAGACAACAAATGCTGGAGAAGCTGAACAAATGCTACACTGCTGGTAGGATTGTAAAATGGTGCAACCTCTTTGGAAAGAAATCTGGAGCTTCCTTAAAAAGCTGAATATAGATATACCATTTGACCCAGTAATTCCACTGCTCAAAATATATCTTACAGAATCAAGTCCCTTCACACCAACTGATACATGCACACGAATGTTTACTGCAGCACAGACCACAATAGCAAAAAAATGGAATCAACCCAGATGCCTAACAACAGAGGAATGGATAGGTAAACTATGGTATATATACTCAATGGAACACTACGCAATTACAAAGAACAATGATGATTTTAGGAAACAACTCATAACTGGGTTTCAATCGGAGGACATTATGCTGAGTGAAAACAGTCAGTGACAAAAGGACAAATATTGTATGAGACCCCTATGATAAGAACTTAAAAACAGACTCATGCATAGAAAAAAAGACTCTTTGACAGCCGCAAGGGTATGGAGGGAGGAAGGGGGAGGGGGGAAGGGTTTAGATTTGATAGTTTATAGACATTTGTTTGGGTGAAATCTGTGACAGCACACATTAGAAAGAAGATCAGTATTAGCTGGACTTCAACATAACACCATTACTCCTCCAATCTTAACCCAGTATTGCAAGGACAGAGTAGCTGGGGTAGGGGGCTGGGAACCATGTTCTGAAGGGAAATCGAGGCCAGTTGGCACAACTAGCATTTTGTGAAGAAGAGCCTTCTTCACCCCACACTGGTGAGTGGTGTCTGGGGTCTTAAAAGCTGCCAAGCTGCCAAGCTGCCATCCGAGGGTACAGCAAATGGTCCCAGCTCAGCAGTAATGGATGATCACAAAGGACCAAAATGATATCGGGGAAAGAGAACCCAGAAGACAGAGAGACCCATGTGAGTGGGTGACTACTTCAACTGGTGACCAGAAGAACCAGATGGTTCCCGGCCACCACCAGTGATAGGCATGATGGAGCTCACAAAGTTCAGTCTCACTGGCAAAACAAGAATAAAAAGAGGCACACCCTGAGATCTCCACTAAAAGACCGCAACTGATGGTCCAGGGGCCTCAGACTTCCCCTGGGAGCATGCCCCCTGGTTCTGATGCTGCCCTTGTCCATAAATCATACTGGAGGTCAACTCTTTGGACAGGAATGGATTGGACTTGGCGACACAGAGTGACCATATTGTGTATGCACTTTATGGTTCTACGCATCTATAGGATGTTGTCCTGCTGACCTCTTACTGGAGGCGGGGAAGTGGGTGGAGAGGAAGAGACAGGAAATCGTTGGGAGAATAAGACATGTAGGGAGCGAAGAGGGAGAGTGTGCTGTCACCAGGCAGGGAGAACACTGGGATCTGCATATATGTGGGCATGCAAATTTGTATGGGAATGTACATTTTCATTCAATCATAATAAAAAAAAAAGTTAAGAAATTTGGCTGAAAAGAGGAGGAGAAAAATGAGGAAGGGCCACCACGGGAAGACATTCTTTCTCTAGGATGAGACACACCGTGGTATCTCTGTGTATAGAATCCAGGGGACAGAGATGTGGCATGCAAAAAAGGAGGATGCAGAAAACTGAGGCTAAAGTCCCTCAGTGGGGGCAGAGATCAGGGTAGGGTCAAGGGATTGTACCCATGTAAGTCTCCAACTTGCAAGAGCACAGACATGGCCCCATCACAATAGGAAGGAAAATGGAAATGAGCACTATCTGCCTCCTGTCTCTGCCATTTGAAAAATGTCCTCAATCCCAACAGCAGTGCCAACTTGCCAGGGCTCACTGGCCAACACACTCCTCACATACCCCTGGGTCCTGCAGAATTTCCATCCAGCCACTTCCCCCAAATCAGCCACTTACAACCATTCCCATGGCTACGTTCCTGGAACCAGCTATGTTTCTTCTAACACAAAGCCAGAAATCAGGGGGAAAAAAAAACAAACAGAAAACAAATGGTGTGATTCAACCAGGCTACTGTCAAGAACGACTGAGTGTGAAACAGCCCCTATATCACGTAAGAAGGGACTGGGTTTAGGAGAGGAGTAATTCTCCTTGACCCAACATTGTGACCAAGAATTTCCTTTCTGCTTTGATCATTTTACAAGTCTCTGTCCTGATAGTTGTCCTTCCGCTCTGTCATGAATAGAAAGTTGTCCCCCAGAAAATGTATGTGGCAATTTGGTTGCACCATGATTCCTAGTATGGTGTGATTGCTCTCCATTTTGTGATTTTCCTAGGCTGTAAATCCTGGTCCCTGCCTCTGGGTAATAGATGAAAAAAAAAAAACAAACCCAAACCCACTGCCACTGAGTCAATTCCAACTCATAATGACCCTATAGTACAGAGTAGAACTGTTCCACAGAATTTCCAAGGAGCACCTGGCAGATTTGAACTGCTGACCACTTGGTTACATAGTGGTTAACAGACAGGATTATGTTAAAAGAGGATTAGGGAGGGACTGCAACACCCTTACTAAGGGACTTTCCCTGGAATGTGGCTTGTACCACCTTTTACCTAGAAGAAATAAAAGAAAAGGGAACCGAACAGAGAATTGGGGACCTCATACCACCAAACAAAGTAGCACCAAGAGCAGAGTACATCCTTCAGACCGAGGTTCCCAAGCCAAGCTGCTCCCTGACCACAGTCTGATGCAACACAAGTACCTTCCTCCAGAGCCACAGACAGAGAAAGAGACTCTCCCTGGAGCCAACACCCTGAATTCAGACTTCTAGCCTACTCAACTGTGTGAGAATACAGTTTTCTTTGTTAAAGCCATCCACTTGTGGTATTTTCTGTTAGAATAGTACCAGATCACTAAGACATTCCTTATGTTTTGTTTTTTTTTTAAAAAAAATTTAGCATTACATAGAGGAAAACACTCCACAATATGACATTTACAGACTGTATCTGAAGGCTACATTTCATATTTTTTGGATTAATTCTATAATCAAAACAGAAACGGAACAAGCAGTAACATACAAAAGACAGGCACAAATGCCACGTAAGACGCAGTCTCAGGTATATTTTAAGTAAATGATGTCATTGAGCCTTTCCCACTGGGGCATGTGCTTGAAAAACTGGAAAATAAACTGCTGTATTCCACCTTTTGCCAAACTTTCCCAGTAAAGAAGTCTGGCATCTCCACTGTTGCAACTCTACTGTAGGACTAGGCAGATAAGGACAGTGAGTTGTCTGAGATGCTCTTTTGGTGAAAAAGAAAAAAAAAACCAGGATGTTTGATTTGGACTGTATTGCCTCAAGTTCTCATATACAAGTGATCATTACATTTTGATATATAAAACACGTAGCTTTAAACAACACTTATGTACTTAGTTATTTTTCTTTCTTCAGATTTTATTGCATTTTCAGTAAAAGTTTACACAGCAAATTGGGTTCTGATTTAACAATTTTTACACAATTTGTTCAGTGACACTGGTGACACCTCACGCTGTGTGTCCACTTTGTTTTTGCCATTCTGTCTGTTCCCTTCCCAGCAGTCTAGTTTCTCAGCCACCTTGTGTAAGTGTTGACTGTTTGGTCTCACATGGATGATTTTTTTAAAAAGGACCACAAGACTTACAGGTGGTAGTTTATTTTATGAGCCAATCTGGTATTTAGCTGAAAGAGGACCTCATGGGATAGTTTTGAAGGTATAAAGGGCATCTCAGGGCCCTAGTCTCAGAGAGTGCTGTAGTCTTAATGGGTCCATTAAGTCTGCACTTTCAGAATTTGAGTTTTACACCACACTAAAGTAACATGTTATTTTTGTCTGAGTACAGAATCACTGTGTTCACTTTAGAACAGATGGCAATCAACACTAATACCATCACTTGGAGATAAAGTCTTTTGTTTACTTTTCCAATACACTTTAACAGGTATGCACACAGGTTGCACCCAGATTTCTCAAACTTTTTCATACTGCTATTATATCACACAACTGATAATAGCTGCGTACCTATTCCTTTGTATGCATGTTTCATAATTTAACAAACTGATTTGCTTAACAATTCTGGATTATCATAAATAACGTCACAAAGAAACACATAAATCTTTTGTTCACATCTGATTGTTTCTCCAGGTTAAATTTCTGACGTACCATTCCAAACCAAGGGTTACAACTATTTTTAAGGTTTCACAAACATGCACATGAGTGTGACAGGCATGGACATGTCAGCATGGACCCTCCTCCACTCCAAGGAATTCCTAGAAGAATACACCCAGAACCACAGGACCAGCACCAGATACTTGTTCCCCGAGGGCTGCATGGGCCTCAGGAGACATCACAGTTGTTGGGCTTAGTTCTCAGGGCAAACCTAGTCCTGTTAATCCCAGAGTGTCCAGACAGCTTGCTTGGTAAGCAACTCTTTTCCCCAGTTCCAGGGAGAAAAATGAAGTTTACTTTTTTTTAACTAAAGGCCATTTGCCTAGAGCAAAGTAAGAGCTACTCACACTGACACCAACGTGGCACAAATCACATCTCCAAATACAACATGACCCCCAGTAACTGCGACCACCTGTACCCACAAGGGCCCCTCTCTACGGTATAAACTTTCTAATATTGACCTCCATGACGTCACCTTGGTAGGCAGATAAAAGTGAGCAGGTGTCACCTAAGCTCACCAGCCGAGTTGCCCCACAGCTTGGCTGGGACTGCTAACTCCTGTGGCCAACCTGCTCAGCTCCAAATGACAGCTGTTGGATTGTACGTTATCTCTTCACGAGGCAGTTGTTCAGGTCCATTCTCAGCTACAAGTAAGGAAGCCACGTGACTCCCTTCCACTCTGGCCTTAGTTAAGTGGAGCACGTCAGCCCACCATTCACAAACACTTCACTCCAGGGCTGCAAGCCAAGTGCCTGAGCTCCTGGGGGAAAAGGTGTTGTGGTGGAAGCACTGGGGGGTGGAGGGCTGGGGAAGGTTATTGAAAAGATGGGCACGAGAGGGACTGGGGCAACCAGCCCTGGGACAGTGGGGTCCTCGCCAAGTTATTGGGAGGATTAGCTGCTGAGACACCCAGCCTTCGATGGTGCTGGATGAGCAGTCTCCACACAACATGGACACATCCTTCCTCCCTCGCTGGCTGAAAATCACTGAGCAAATAAGGGTCTGAAGAGCTTATGAACTCAGATGGCTGATGTTAAAAAAATCACGGCACTCTATGTAACACTAGACTGGGAAAGTGACACTAGCCATGCTGGACATCAGGATCCCAAGAAAAAGGTAAGTATGACCCTCGACTGGGACTAGGACACAGCCACACCGGCCATAAGGATCCCAACAAGAAGGTAAGCGTGACCCTGGACTGGGATTGTGACACAGCTATGCTGGCCATCAGGATCCCAAGAAACAGGTATGACCCTCGACTGGGACTAGGACACAGCCACACCGGCCATAAGGATCCCAACAAGAAGGTAAGGATCCCAGCATCCCTGGGGGCACAAGCGGTCTGTCACTGGGTGTGAGACTGGGCGCTAACCTGAAGTCGGTGGTGTGAACCTACCCAGGCCACACCATAGGTGACAAGGTCCTGTGATTGCTTCTGTCGAGGTCATAGCCCAGAGAGCCCCATGGAGCAGGCCCACTCCGTCACCCATGGAGTCGCCATGAGTCGGAGCTGACTTGGCAATACCAGGTTTGGTTTTACCTGCCAAAAGAGTAGAGAAATCCACTCAGAGGAAAAAATAATTCCTCCAAAAACTTTATAATCTATTTAAAGTACCCTTAACTGCACTTGGGTTTGCAAAGGCCCACATACAGTCCAAGAGCTCTGATGGAGAGACCTGAGGAAGGGAAAAAGAGCTTTCAAAGGACTTCCCTGTGCCCTGTGGGCATAAACTGCACAGAAGAATGCAAGGCCCAGCCCATCTGGACTGCGTGGCTGGGCTGTATCAGAACTTCCGGGTTCCCACGGGAACCTTGGAGAGAAATTCCCACGGGCATCAGAGATAAACCGGGTGATTGCCATCTGTAGGAAAAACCTGCCTCAAGCCCAAATGAGGATGGCATGCATAAAGAGACGCCCACCCTCTCTGAAAAAGGGCAAATTAGCATCCTCGGCTACTATATTAACCTCAGGAAACCCCTGCCCCAACCAGCTAATTCTACTGTTCAGCTTATTGTTTCCAGACTGTTGTTTCACCTCCTCTGTCCAAGCGTGTTGTGACAATTTCCCTCCCTGTTCGTGTCCTCGTTAAGAGTCCACCAGGAGAGGAGGGTGGTCTTGGGAAACTGAGTCCACTTAGCAGTTCTCACAAAACCCAGCAGGAGGCAGAAGCCGAAAACCAAGTTCAAAGGACAGCAAAAGGCCACCGGAGGCTCCATGTGTGTCACAAAGCCACAACCCCAGCCTGTTCCACACCCTTATCCCATTGCAAAAGGGTCACTGAAGAGGCCGCCTGGGCAAAATGTCACCGCAGATCAGTTGCTGCCCTGAGGTGTGTGTATGAGCACCTGGGCACTCTCTGCCATTGCAGGAGACACCACGTTGTTAGCTGTGGACAAGGAGGACCCTCAGAGCTACCCCACACACAACAGAGCAGACCCTGTCCTCCTGTACCACCTGCCATCACACGGTCACCCCACCCCCACGCTCGATGGAACAGACCCTGTCCTTCTGCACAATCCCTGTCTTCAACCGTGGTTCAAACCTTTGTGATCCATGGGGTTTGTTTAGTGGCTTAAACATGTATTGTAATGCCATCTGGGGTGCACACCCCAAAGAACTGAAAGCAGTGAGTCAGACCACTGTATCTACACCAGCGTCCACTGAAGCACCACTTACAACAACCAAAAGGTGAACACAACCCAGGAGTTCATCAGCAGATAAAGGGATACACGTATGTGGTCCGCATGTACGTGAAGAGAAACGAAGCTCTATGAGTCGGTCCCAAGCCACCTGGAGGAGATGAAAACCAAGAACATCAGAGCCAAGAGGGAAACAGGAGCCTGGGGGACAGAAGGGCCCATAGGACGGGAAGGTCACATCAGCATGGGAACAGAAGAGCTAGGTGGTGCCCGGCCACCCCCAAAGACTGCCCTGTCAGGGAACACAGTGCTGAGTCCCTGATACAGTGGGAGGAAAACAGGGATGCAGATCCAGAACTCTACTAAAAGAGCAGGCTTGATGGTCCAACATCCGGGGTCCCCTGAGAACACGGCCCCTGGACTTGCTGCTAGCCCAGAGCTGAGACCAGTACAGAAGGCAGCTCTCCAGACAAAGACTGGAGTGGCCTGTGGGACACAGAGAGAAGCTGGTGAAGTGTGTGCTTCTTGGCTTAAAGGTGTACGTGAGGCTGTCTGGACAGCTCCTCTCTAGAGGTGAGAGGGGAGGATGGAGGTCAGAGGCAAGTACTGGCTGAATGAGTGACTGCTTTAGGTACAGAGTAGAAGGAAGAAGGGTGCTGTCTCAGGGTGAGGGGAGCAGGCAGAGCTGCACCGAGGTGTATGTTTGGAGCTTTATATGGCGAGTTGACTTAGACTGTAAACTTTCACTTAATCACAATAAAAATAAAATTTAAAGAGAGAGACGCAGTTCTGATATACAGGACAATACAGACAAACCTCGAAGACGCTGCATTGAGTGAAAGCGGTCAGTCACAACAGAACAAATACGGCGCGATCCCACTGCCAGGAAATAGCCACAATAGGCAAACACACAGAGACGGAAGTTATCACTTTATTAAACTCAATACTAAAGTTTCCTAGCATTTCATTTCTGTGCAGTGATGAAAAACTTGAGGAAACAGTGGAGACGGTTGCACAGCACGGTGAGCGCAATCAATGTCACCAAACGGTACACCTACCATGGGTAAAACGGCAAACATTTATAAACACAGCAGTCACAGCAGCAAGGACAACACTGACTGTCTGCGGCTCCTGTGAGTCAGGACTCTGCGCCCAGCACGGCTGTGTGGTCAGCAGAGGACCTGGGATGGAGCTGCACTCAGGTGGTCAGCAGGGGCCGTGTCATCTGAAGGTCTGACTGAGGCTGGAGGACCGGCTTCCAGGACAGCGCCCGCACAGGGTGCCGGCAGGGTCCTCAGCTCCTGCCCACCGGGCTTTTCCACGGGCTGATTGTGCTGACTTCCCCAGAGCAAGGCACCCACAGTCAGAGAGAGGAGGAGGAAAAGGGGAGTCATAGCCATGCAATCGTGGACCCTCGGGCAGACAGCCTGAGCTCCTGGGGGGAGGGGGGACAGCCTGAGCTCCTGGGGGGAGGAGGGGACAGCCTGGGCTCCTGGGGGAGTGGGGACAGCCTGAGCTCCTGGGGGGAGGGGGGACAGCCTGGGATCCTGGGGAGGGGGGGACTGCCTGAGCTCCTGGGGGGAGGGGGGAACAGCCTTGGCTCCTGGGGGGAGGAGGGGACAGCCTGGGCTCCTGGGGGGAGGGGGGACAGCCTGAGCTCCTGGGGAGGGGGGTACACCCTGAGGCTGTGGACGAGGATGGCCTGAGGCCCCCACAGCCAGCGTGCTGCACCCAGCCCCACGTAAGATCCTACAGACACCTCGCTGGCAGTGCCTAAGGCCCTCCTGGGAGAGCACTCCCACGTCGCCCAGACAGGGAGGCCTATGTGAGTCTCTCTGGGATTCCCGCCCCGACAGGGAGAAGAGTGCGGTCCAGGGAAGATTCTGGGAGAGGTGAGGGAGACCACCCCGCCCACCCCGCCCGCCCCGCCCACCCCACGCACCCCGCCCACCCCACGCACCCCGCCCACCCCGCCCACCCCGCCCACCCCGCCCACCCCGCCCACCCCGCCCACCCCGCCCGCCCCGCCCATCCCACGCGCCCTGTCCTTCCCGTGTCCCTGGAGCCTGTGCTGAGAGAGGCGGGGGGCAGAGATCGAGATGGAAAATTTTAAGTGAACAGGATGGAGCCTTAGAAACTGAAGCTATTTTGAAAATCAAAAATAACAGACCAGTTATGGAATCAGAATAAACCATATCAAGACGCCTTCTGTTCAGAGGCGATGAAACAGCACGGATACAGTTCTGATGTATTCCTATGCATCACAGTGGAGCTGAGCATTCAATAAGCGAGCTACCCAGTCTCCTTCAAGTCTGAAACCATCACTGTACAGATAAGGAATCAGAGGCCCAGACCCTTGACCACTCATACGAAGCATGCTGGTACAGCTTGTCACTCCAGGTCCCCTCTCACTGACCTCTGAGGCCAGGGGTGCTCCGGTGCTTGCTGCTGGCAAAGCCTTGGCCAGTTTCTGCTACCTGTCGAGCAGGAAATACAAGTCCTTTAAGGATAAAGATAATGCCAGTGGCGTATCTCCTTAAAATCGACCATGAAGTGCAAAAGAAAATACAAAAACAGTTGTGTTTTGTCATTAGCCATTGTATTAATTACACAGGCAGAATGGAAGAACTACCTGTTGATAATTTGTTGGAGAAAAGACACTTTTTATGTGTTTAAGAGAAATTTCACAGCAATCACATGGTAGGCCACTAATGACCTCTAACCCATGTGACATGGGAGTTACTGTCCCTGAAGGACCCCTAACTAGAAGAATTTTTTAAAAGCCGTGGTCACAGCAGACTTCTGGACCCTGACTCAAGACCTCTGTCAAAGGGAGTCTGTGCTCAAAACCCCAGAGGGTAAACACCGCCTCTCCTTAACCAGGAGTTGGTAGGGCTGCACACAGTCTGTGCTCGGGCTGCAGAGGGTAGAAACCGCCTCTCCTTAACCAGGGGTCCCTAGGGGTGTAGACAGTTCAGTGCGTGGCTGCTAACCCAGAGGCTGGTATTGAGTCCACCCAGCAGTGCCTTGGTCGAAAGGCCTGGCGATCCACAGCCGCCAAAGCAGCCACTGGCAGCCCTGCGGGGCCGGGCTCTCCGCTGATGCTCGTGGGGCTGTGCGAGCCGACCCGAAGGCAGCGGTCAGCGGTTTTCCTTACAGAAGTGATAAAACATTGCCCAAGCCTTGTGCTGTTTGAGACCATTCGAAATGTGCGTAGGAGAGGCTGTGGGTCTGGTTCAAGGCCATGGCAGGGCAGAGCCTCAGAGGCAGTGGCACCGGGGTGAGCCACAAGTCACACTACAATGCCATCCAGCAGTGACCTAGCACAGCTGAAAGAGCCTCAGTTTTTATGTTCACTTAAATCTTACTCTAAACACATCACTGGGAAGGCAGCAGGGAGCTGCATGAAGACAGAGGTCCCACCCTACCACTCCCCGCTTCTGAAGCCTGATGCGAGTCATCTGGGGAAAAAAATCACAGCTGCCACCTTGACCTCGAGAGAGCCCAAGTGGTCCCAGGTGGAAGGACACGTGTCCAGGCGTCAAACAGTAAGTGCAGGCAGAGGCAGAAGTCATACTTTCTAAATTAGTCACTAAGTATCTTTGATGTTTATGATAATACAACACTAATATATAAAATGACTGTTATTTGATATTATTTGACTGTCTTATTACTTTACTCACAGATGATGTAAACCATATAAAGGACTAGATCTTTGTCACTTCTCTCCCCCGGGGGACAGAGGTGATGCTGAAGCAGAATCCAGAATACCACCTGTCAGGGAATCGGGAGCCCTGGAGCCGTGGGGGCACAATAATTAAGAACTCAGCTGCTAACTGGAAGGGCAGCCACTCAGATCCACCTGGTAAATTCACTCCTTGGAAACCCTATGGGGCAGTTCAGGGCTGTCCCTCAGGGTTACCCTGAGTCAGAATCGACTTGAGGGAAATGGGTGTTGGGAGATTAAGTCATTCCATTAAAGGATGAAGAGGAAGAGAGGAATGAAAGAGAACTTTACTAGTCCTAGAGTCTGGTAACTGCAAAGCCTAACCATGCAGCTGGCCCTAACAACTGTGACCTAAAAGACTATCAGTCTCGGGGTCCCCACCTGAACCTCAGGCCTACAGGGAAGAGGGCATTACAGCCCTCTGGGAACTCAAACCAGGAGACAGCAGAGAAAGTCACCATAAAAAGCTCACAGTGGCCCCCAGAGACATCTGCATCCTAATCCTCAAAACCCATGAACTCGTGCCCTTGAGTGGCAGAGGGGATCTTGAAGATGGGGAGACTATCCAGGGTCACCCAGGCACACCCAAAGAATGACAAGGTTCTTATAAGAGACGGTCAAGACCAGCAAGAAGGGAACAGGGCAACAGAGCAGGAATCAGTGGCATGAGGGGCCAAGGACAGCCGCAGCCTCCAGAGCTGAGAAGACAAGGAGATGGACTCGCCTTTGCACCTGACCTCCAGAACTACACAGGAATGAACCTGTGTTGCTTTAAGCTACCTGTCATGGACTGGACTGTGTCCTGATGTGGCAGTGTGGCTGGGCCGTGATTCCTGGTATTGTGAGATGCTCCCATCTGTTGTGAGTCCAGCGTCTCTGATGTTAACGAGGGCGGATGGGGGCAGTGGTGTCGGTGGGGAGGGACTCAGCGTGTGAGAGTGTGGTGTGCCTTGAAACAGTCTCTTGGGACATAAAAGAAAGAAGCTAGCAGAGAGATTTGGGGACCCGACACCACCAGGAAAGAAGCAGTGCTGGGAGCAGAGTTCATCCTATGGAAAGGACCAGGGTCCTTGTGCCTCAGAAGCCCCCAGTCCAGGGGAAGGTGGACAACGAGGACCTTCCTCCAGGGCCGGCACAGAAAGCTTTCCCTTGGAGTGGATACTCTGAACAAGGACAATTAGCCTCCTTGACCGTGAGGAAATCGCTTTCTCCTTGTTGAAGCCGTCCACCTGAAGTGTTCCTGCCAGGGCAGCATTAGGGGCCTCACACAGCTCGGTCAGCCGTCGGCTATTCCAGAAAGCACGGAAACACGGACAGCCATGGACACTGAAATCGGAAACCCTCCCCACCCCACTCCCCAGCACAACACAGGGCTCCAGATGCCCCACTAAAATGACCAGGGGGCCAAGAACTGCCCCGTGGAGTTTCCAAGGAGCACCTGGTGGATTTGAAGCACCAACCTTTTGGTTAGCAGACATAGCACGGAGCTGCTGCACCACCAAGGTCACCTGGTCTATGGTAGTGGAGTGATATATTCGTTCTAACAGTGAGAAAATACAGTTAAGAAAAGCCTACTGAAATAGTGTGGCACGCCCTTTAAAACAAAGCAACACAGTGGACAGTCTCCTTCGCCATCTATCGTCTGTGACCCTCCCCCAAGGGAAGACCAACCTGCCTCATTGCATAAACAAAGGACAGTTTGTTCTCAAGAATAAACATTCCACAAAAGAGAGGAAACCCTAAAACACGCAGGGGTGTGCCAGGAGAACAGAGTGTAGACATGACCCCGTCACACCCGCAAGGCCTGCTTTTAAACAAAGGATGTTATGATGTAACACCGTGTCCAAGAAATTCTCAACGAGAGTCCCAGATGACAGGACACACAACAGCCCCAGCAAATGCTCAGAGCACAGGAGGGGACAGAAATCCTGCAGGCGGGTTTCCCACACGCTCTTCTCTACATCAAAGGGAGCATGAAGCAAGAACGTTAAGGGGATAGTTCCAGGACAATTCCTTCAGTTCTTCCTAGGAGAGAATGTTAGAAGAGAAAAAGCATAAGGTCTGCCACCCTGGATTGGATTGTGTCCCCCCAAAATATGTGCCAACTTGGTTAAGCCAGGATTCCTGGTATCATGTAGCTGTTCTTCATTTCGTGATTTTCCTGTGTGTTTTAAGCCATAACTTCTGTCTATGGTTAAAGAAGATTAGGGTGGGACGTTCCACCCTCACTCAGGCCACATTTCTGATCCAGTGTGAGGAAAGTCTCCCTGGGGTGTGGCCTGCACCACCTTTTATCTCACAAGAGACAAAAAAGGGAAGCAAGCAGAGAGTTGGGGAACCTCACACCACCAAGAAAGCAGAGCTCGTCCTTTGGACCAGGAGTTCCTGCACAGACAAGCTCCCAGTCGGCGGCAAGAGAGAGAGCCTTCTCCTGGAGCCAAGACCCTGAATTTGGACTTGTAGCCTACTGGACTGTGAGAGAACACATTTCTCTTTGCTAAAGCCATCTACTTGTGCTGTTTCTGTTACAGCAGTGCTGGATTTCTCTTGAACAAATAGAACAGATTAACACAAGGCCTCCAAAATTGAACTGGAAATTTTATTTTGTAAAAAGATATCAAAATTTCTCAAGGATACCACCAAGATGCAGGAACATTAATTTACTTGAAATGAAACACGTGTTCTATGATTAAGGGAAGTTTCTCAAAGACTGCACAGCATGCCATAATCATCTCTAATTTCTTGTTTATCTCTCACATTCTTCACCCAAATCAAAACCAAACCCTTTGCTGTCGTGCGACTCCCAGCAACCCTCTAGGACACAGCAGACCCGCCCCCTCCCCCCAGGGTTCCTGAGGCTGTGATCCTGATGGAAGCAGACGACTACATGTATTTCTCCTGCAGAGCAGCTGGTGGGTTCTGACTGCCCATCTTTCAGTTAGCAGCCAAGTGCTTTCATCATTGTGCCACCGAGCTCCTCACACTTCACCCAGGACCTTCTCCTTCCTGAGTGGAGAGTGGAGATGCTCTCGCCCCGTTACCCAGCCAGGAGCAGGACAGCAGGTGCCACACTGACGACCATTCTGAGATCTGCCAGGAACCTGCTGATGGGTGAGGTGTGAGGCAAGCTACGGTGAACCTCCAGGTGTCGTCAGGAAAGTAGAAGGTGGGGTCCCCCTGCAGGGGAGCTCTGGCCGGTGCCACCTCACTGCACAAACCACCGAAGCATCGAGGAATCAGTAGGAGTGTGACACCCTAGCCCTAAGGAAAAGTCCTGAGGCCCAGGGCAGGGAAGCGCCAACAGTCCCCGCAGCTAGAGCTGGGTCTGCGACGGCAGCAGTCAAAGAATGACTGACAGTGAGAAGTGAGGGACAGCGTGATCGTGGGAGAGGGATCGGGGCCTGGACAGGTGGCGGACTGGGAGTAAGTGAACAGTCCAGCGTCACTGGAAGGGAAAGAGGTCAACACACTGGTGTCTAAGACAGACTGGTGTCTGTGTGATGAACAAACTGGGGACAGACCGGTGCAGGCCAAATGACGGGGTTCCCACGCTCCCCTACCGACAGTTACTGTGAAGCTGCAGAAACGAGGAC
Organism: Heterohyrax brucei; assembly: GCA_028571685.1. NCBI lineage: Eukaryota > Metazoa > Chordata > Mammalia > Hyracoidea > Procaviidae > Heterohyrax > Heterohyrax brucei. The sequence goes on from CM053163.1 coordinate 633,289, forward strand.
AGCATGGGGTCAGTGCTATGAGGGAAGACTGAGCCGGGGACGGGACCGAGACCCCGGAGCAGACTACCGCCCGGGCGGGAACACACGCCCACAGCCTGCGCTGCGGAGCGAGCAGAGGAGGGGTTGAGCTTTGACTGGGGTCTGGCTGTCTCACCCCCGAGCTGCCCTGCTTCCTTCACGGCACCGGGCACTGGAGTTTTGAGGTCCCGAACAGCCGCGCAGTCTGCTTTGTCTGACGGAGTCTTTGTCACTTGCTTCCAGCTCAACATTGTACTCATCTTTCAATACTTTTGTAGTTTGAAAATTTTCAGTAAAAGGTTGGTGTCAGGGGGCAGGAGGCACAATCAGTGGAGCATGTTAAGGGACAGCGCATCACCAGTGCCCTGACGGACCAAGCAAGGGGGCGGCGGCGAGGGGTGGCGGCTGGGGAGACAGCGCGAGTAGGCTGCCGACAGCGAAAAGCCCGGTTAGAGGGATTCAGAAGAGCTGGGTGCTGAATGTGAACAAATCTCAGAAACTGGATTCCGTTTTGGCTCTGTGTGTAATCTGCCAAATAAGCCAAGTAGAGCTTTTCAAGTATAAATCAAGTAATATAAAAACATGTAGTTGACTTTGAGTCATTCAAAGCGTTATGTATATTCCATAATGTCACAAAAATCATAAGCAACAGCAAATTTTGTACATCAGGATATACAAGGTGGGAGAACAACGGAAAACTGTAAGAATCTAAAATTAAGGGTAAATAGGCTATTAAAAAACATTAAAAAGATACTGTAATAAAAATGTATTGACAGAAATGTACATAATATACCAACTGATACTCTACTTCACACATAAAAAAGAAATTAAACAGTTACTTGAACAAGACACTGAAGCAGAATTTTGTTTTAAATCAAGTTTATCCCAGTCTGCTTTTACAATGAGAAAACGCATGGGACCGCAACTGGGCACTGAACTGACTCTTGCCTCAGCTGATATCACGGTCAACAAATGGCTTGGGACTCTGGACCTTAGCGGACTCAGCTCCACAGTAAGGAGATTAAGCCAGGTCTGCAGGAGACAACGTTTCCACACTATAAAGTAGCTCTAAAAGCCCAATTTGGAGACATTATGACTGAACTGACAGTTACTGGTTAATGAATAAAACATTAACTCCATTTCTGAAGTCTCTGCACCCTCAAAAAGGAAAAGCACCACGAATGTGTGGGAAATGCACCTGCTGACGGCTGTCTTCCGGAGACACGTGACAGCACAGCCGCGCCTGAGCCGGGAAAGACTCTGGACAGCAGGGAGCCAGCGGGCGGACGGTTCATCCATTGTGCAGCTCGCTGGGAGCTCCCCAGGGCCACAGTCACAGACAATGAACCATTTAGCTTTGCTCCTTGCTTTATTCTCCAGGAGGCCAGCCTCGAAGAAGGTCTCAAACACAGTCACAAAGCAACCAGTCCGTAGAAAACGGGAACCCAAAACCAACCAAATGAACAACACAAAAGTAGGGGGAGCCACTCTTCCTCTTCCTCAGCAGCCCCGAGCTGGGTAGCAATGTGAGACTACGTCTGTGACACACACTGAAGGACCAGATGAAATCCTGACGCGCTGCAGCTGTGGCTGTTGCCTTTGAGCACCTCCACCTCCTGAGCACCCCGTGTGCACAGCAGAGCAGCTCGGAAGGTCTCAGAAGCCATCTCCAGGACCTTCTCCTGAGGTCACTGTGGGTGGGTCTGAACCGCCCATCTTTTGGTCAGCAGTCCAGCACTAAGCTGCTTGCTCCATCGAGGTACTCTGAGATGTGATAGCAATGTAACACAAACTTGGATAACATCCTAGACACACCTAGTGCTAAGGAAAGCCTCGTGGGTCCCCTGTGTCAAAGGGCACACTCCCTTGGTAAGATGAACAAGGAAGAGAGAGACTTCAGACAAAATGTGCCATGCATTCCAATCTTAATGCAGCTGGGGGCAAGCGTGGCCTGGGCTGTGGCTCTGCTGGACCGTCTTTATCTCTGTGGCTGCCTTTCTTCACCCCAATGTTCTGTGGAACCCATTTAACAAAATGACCGGGGCAGTGAGACGACAGCCTGTCCTCACAACAGACACAGGAGCCTTGAACAGGGAAGGTGTTACCTATTATCCTAAGAAAACTGCCTACCAAAGAACAGGGAAAATGTTATCTATCATCCTAAGAACACCACCTACCAAAGCCCTCGCCCCTCAATATCATGTGAGCCAAATGCATATATAGAATTTTATTTGATTTTTAAAAATATAAAGTATGTTCTATTACATCAGCAACTGACTTTTTTTTTGTAAAGCAGTTTCCAAATGTCATTACAACTGAATTCTGTGGCATAGCACTTCTGTGGGCGTTTTCCAAACAGACCATGCTTCTGAACATCTGACCTGCAAAAAATGGTCCAGTGTACCAAACAAGCACAGGTTGAAAATACCTGTTTCTCTGAAGATAAGACACGTAGGGCATCCTTGTCCTGTGACGTATCGTACTCTCCTGACAATCTCTTTGATTTGTGAGTTCAGCTTTCCAAATACAGAACTGGGCCTCCTCCTTCAGTAGGCTGCTCTCACAAGCCACACCTGACACACAGGGATCGCTGACCTGAAGCTCCAGACACCACATGCACTGCTCACACGATACAGCCTGGAAAACGTGCACTGTTAGCGTGGTTGCTATTTCAGGTCTTTGTCAATCATCGTCGCAAGGAAAGAGAAAATCCAATCCGAGCTCTGTGCCATCTGGACTTTATTCCCACATTTCAAATTCTTTCTAAGAAACCAAATGAAAAATGAGACAGGAAAAATACTGTTGGCCTTAATGGGACCAGACATTCATTCTTAGGGGACTGAAGGTAACTTCTAAGCTCAGTTCTGGCAACGTGAGTTGACAGTTTTTCCTCCAGACCTTTTGCAGATTCCTAGATACAAATCTTTGAGAAGCCACCACATTCAGAATTGATGCGTGTATGTGGCTGCACCCACCTGCAGAGGAGGCATGGGTCCTGAGCGTTCAGGGTGGTGGTCATGACATAGCCAAAGCTCACAACAAAATTTTAAACACCTGGAAGTACTTTTTGGGCCCTGAGATATCCCCTCAGTTGACTCTGCCTTGCAGCACAGAACCAAGGCCTGGGTTCCAATTCTAACTTGGTGGCTTGCTAGGAGTATGACCTTAAAACAGTTATTTAATCTTCTGCCTCGGCCACCCATCTCTCAAATGGGGGCCACAAAGTGTCTGCCTCACTAGGCTGTTTTGAGGATAAACTACAAAGAAATATTAGAACAATACCCAATATGTTTGGTAATATGCTGAGAATCAGAACATGAAAACTAGAAGGGGTCACTGAAATAATTCAAACCCAATCAGAAACACTAACAATTTCCTATGTTTCCAAGTCTGTGATTGTCCACAGTGACTTGCTGGCCCTGGTGCTTTGTGACTAGTCCCTGGTCCAGGAGACAGGGGAGGCTTGAGGTTTGCCATTCTTGCTTCGATGCTGCTCATCGGGCACAGACGGTGATGTACCAGGCACTACGTGCTGGTGACACAGCACCGAGCCAGGTGGACAGCAGTCCCTGCCTTCACAACACTTTCTCTCTAATGAAAGCCAGCCCCCCCACCCCTCTAGCCCACTCCACCAAGGGCCCCAGCCCTGCCTCCCCTGCCAGAGCCTCTTTCTCCATCTCAGACAGCACAGCCTGTACCTGAGCCTGAGCCTCCAGAGAGGGCCATCTCTGTCATCTGGACTCTGGCCACGTTACCTTCAGTCGGCCACAGACTTAGTGAGCTCTGACATCACAAAAGTATTCATATGAAAAAGTGACACAATGTCTCCCACTAAACCGTGACTGCTGGCTCCCACCACGGCCTGGGCACTGTCCTCAGCGTCTAGACTGGTGGCCACACACCATGAATGACTGCACCCCTGAAACGCGTGAGCACAGCCCCACTGTACAGCCAGCCCTGGGGTGGGGGGGCGGGCAGGGGAGGCTTTCGGGTGTCACAGACACCGGACTTGCAGAACAGAACAGGTTGCAGCAGGAGACCTGCTGCAGAGGAGCTGGCTGGCTCCTGGGGCCCGGGACTGCTTCTCTCCCCACAGCAAGCCAACAAAAACACACACGGCCTGTCACTGGCAGAGTGGGCCACCGTGCAAAGGGCACAGCCAGTGTAGGGGACCCCAGAGCAGCGACTACCCATCAGAACCACTCAAGGGGCTGAAAAAGGACTGATGCCCAGGCACCCTGCACCTCCTGCCCCAATTAAATCAGACTGTCTATGGGCGGGACCCTGCAGCTTCACCTCAAAGAGCTCACTGTACCAAGGCAGTGAGTGTACCAAGGCAGAAATCAGTCAGTAAGAGCGGATCACGCTCAGTTTGACTTCCTGTCCGTGCATCACTGAGCCCCAGGGATGCTGATCCAATTCCTGAAAGAGGGAGCAAAAAAGTAAAAGCAATCTCACCAAAGGAAAAAAAAAAAAAAACCCTTAGTAGCTGACCCAGAGAACCTTCATACCAGTTAATGAGAGGGCTGCTGGCCAGGTGCTGAGGGGACCTGCACCCCCTGGAGATTTCTGGAAGGGACACCTCTTCACCAAAGTGCTGGCCATTCTCTGGCTCCCAGAGGTATCAGCTGGAGCAAGAGAGGAGAAACAGAAGAGCATGCAACAGGCAGAAAGCCCGGGGTGTGCCTCTCAGGAGGGGACGGCGAGGGCAGGGAGGGGACCGTCCGCTACACAGGCGGGACACAGCTGGGAGATACTCTTACTGCTGCTTATACGAGCCCTGGAAAAATCACACGTCACGGAAAAATCAAGTGTGACTGCTGGTTCCTGGGTGCTTACATCTCACTGGGTGAGAAAAAAATTGCACAAAAAGTTCAACAATGAAACCAGAGTTAAATAGTGACTCACTTGTGCTTAGAAATGCCACATGCGGAGAGCCGGGGCCCATGCTCTCAGGAGAAATTGGGGCCGATTGGCACAGCAGCATTTTGCTAATGAGGACTGTCTGCACCCCACATCGGTAAGTGGTGTCTGGGATCTTAAAAGCTGCCAAGCGGTCATCTGAGGGTACAGCAAATGGTCCTAACTCAACAGGAACGGATGATCACTGAGGACAAGAATGACCTGGGGAAAAGAAAACCCAGAAGACAGAAGGACCCATGTGAGTCAGTCTCTACATCAACTCATGACCAGAAGAACCAGATGGTGCCCGGCCACCACCAGTGGTAGCCATCATGAAGCTCACAAAATTCAGTCTCACTGGCTACACAAGAATAAATAGGGGTGCACCCTGAGATCTCCGCTAAAAAACCATAATTGATGGTCCAGGAGCTTCGGGATTCCCCTGGGAGCATGGCCCCTGGCCCTGATGCTGCCCCTGTCCATAAATCATAATGAAGGTCAACTTTTTCGACAGCAATGGATTGGACTCGGTGATGGAGAGTGACTGTATCTGGTGGGAATTTTATGGTTCTATGCATCTATAGGATGTCATCCTGCTGACCTCTTGCTGGAGCAAGGGGTGTGGGTGGAGAGAAAGGGATAGCAGACTGTTGGGAGGATAGGACACGTATGGAGCAGAGAGGAAGGCTGTGCTGTCACCACGCAGGGAGAGCAGTGGGAGCTGCATGTAGGTCAGCACACGAATTTATATGGGAATGTACATTTTCATTCAATCATAAAAAAAAAAGGAAATGCCACATGACACACAGGATTGTCAAAATACTAATAAAGTTCAGAGGAAGAAGCACTCACTCAGCATCAAGCACATCAGGGAAGAAGTCTCAAAGCAGACGTCACTCTTACAGGAAATGCATCACGCGGACACCTCCTCCCCAACCCAGGCACACACGCAACACCCTCTCTCCAACCAGACACACCGAGGAAAACCCTCTTGCCAACCCCGATACACATGAACACTCCCTTGCCAACCCAGACACACACACAAACACCCTCTCATCAGCACAGACACACACACAAACACCCTCTCACCAGCACAGACACCCACAGCTGGCCTGGAGGAGAACAGCGAGGGGTCAAGGGCCAGTGCTGCAGTGTCCAAGCTCGGGGGCTCTGGCAGCTTCTCTGCTGCACCCCTGCCTCTGCCTGTCTGCACCCCAGCTCTGTTCAAGGTCAGCAGTGCAGGCGTGACATCGGATTGTCTGCGCTCAGATCCTGGATCTACTGCTTTGTAACTGGAAGGCCTTGGGCAAAGGAGGTCCCCCAGACACACCAGTACCTGCCACATGGTGGCTGTGAGCTCAGAGTAGCAAGAGGAAGAACACTTACGCTGGGCCGACAGGGCCCCCGCGTGGAAATCTGCAGGCAGGCTCGTTCTCGCTCCCATTTCCTGCCTCTGAGCATAGCTTACGCCTCTGTCCAGGTGAGATGGAGTCCTGGGGTAGTTTAAAACATTAATATCCCCAGCTGACTGATGGGGGCCTTGAAAAAAAGGCCTGGCAATCTACTCCCAGGAGCCGGCCACTGAGAACCGTGGAGCACAGGTCCACCGTGACACACGCGTTGCGAACCCGCCTCTGCGATGTCGAGGAGGAAGGATGGGCGGCAGTTGTGTCCGTGAGTCGGGGCTCACCCACGAGCTGGACCTGAGCTGATGAGGCCGTCTCCTGACAGACGACAGGAAAGGGAAGCAAGCAGAGACTTGGGGACCTCACACCACCAAGGAAGCGGTGCCGGGAGCAGAGTGTGTCCTGGATTGGGGAGAGGGGGAGATCCCTGCGCAGAGAGACTCCTAGTCCAGGGGAGAAAGGCCAGCTGGGAAGGCCCTCGATTTGGACTTTCAGCTTCTTACTGTAAAGAAATAGATTTCTTTGTTAAAGCCATCCGCTTGTGGTGTCTCTGCCACAGCAGCAACAGATGCCTAAGACCCAATCCTTGGAGTAGACAGAAACAGTGACCCCTCTCACCGAGGAGAGGGACACCTTAGAAGACCCTCCTAATTGACACTGTTTACATTGCCTGTGTACCAACCAGAGCCCCGGTTTCTCAGTGGTTAGAGCGTTCGGACGCTAACCCGAAAGTTCATTGTCCAAATCGACCCCAGACGCGGCAGTCTGCTTCCTACAAGACCGGAGCCTGGGAAACCCCACGGGGCAGGTGTCCCTCTCTGTCCCACAGGGTCGCTGTCAGCTGGAAGGGACTCGGCAGCACGGGTCTGGGTTTGCTATGCTTCCACTGCTCCTCATGAAAACAAAATCTCTCTCAAAATCCGGCACGGAACAGTCAGTTGCCTGGCTTATTAATGAGCGCACTGAGTGCCCTAAACAGCCAAGGAAGTTGACCCTTCAGGGGAAAGCAAGCTGGAAACAATAAAGAATGCTGATGAGAATGATAAAGCTGCGTGTTTGGGAGCAGGACACCGTCCCCACGGTTCTGACGCAGGTTGTCACTTCTGTTCCCATCACAGGACTCCTCAGTCCCAAACTGAACACTGAACACAGGGCCGTCTGTGATTAGGAAGCTGATGTCCACCACTGCTTAAAAATTTAATGGTAGTGATAAATTTAACTTTTATTTGTTTTATCTTTTCAGGTTCTCCCACAAACTACACCCCAAACAATCTACCGCCCCCCAAAAAGGAAGGTGAGCCAAGCTACTCAGATTCTACACAGGGTTTTCATTTAGCCAAGATTTTCAGCTGCCTGGTGTGTGGGTTACTTGGGTTATTTTGGGGATACTGGACAGGAGGGCAGAAATTTATTCCCTTCTCAACTTTAGAGAGACGTAGTTAGCATTTAGAAGGCGGTCAGTAAGTACAGTGTCCCTCTGGGGTCTCCACAAAGAGAGAGCAGAAACGAGGGAAACTCAGGTTCAGTTCCCAGCCGGGGCATCTCCTGAGTCTGTCACTGAGGCTTGCCACAGCTGTGACACAGCACGTTTCAGTGGCACTTCCAGTGTGGGACACACTAGGAAGAAAGCTTGGCCATCTGCATTGCGAACCAGCCAGGAAATTGCTAAGGGTTCCAGCAGTCCGACCCCACTGTGCCCGGGAGCACCGGGAGTCAGGGGCTGACTTGACGGCAGGAACAGTGTGTGACACGACAGCCATCGAGACCGGTGGCCTGTGTCCCGACCACTCTGCCCACCACAGGGTAGTAGACTGGGGTCAGCTGTTTGTTTTTGGAACCCTCCCCTGAAGCTCCTACCTGAGCCTCCTGGAATGCACAGAGGTAGCCCGCTGTACCTCACTGTACCCCGCTGTGCTCTGCTACAGCCCACTGCCTTCAGGGGCCGTGGACTCAGTCTGCTGGCTTCTGCTCTGAGTATTTAAACACATCTGATGTAACCTCAGGAATGGCATTTATTCAAGCCTTAGCTTAGAGGCAGTACGGTCACAAGGACAGCAGCATGGTCACTGGGCTGACTGAACCTGCCTCAACATTCATTTAAATTTTTGGATTGGGACTGAAAAATCTGTAGCAAATAGTGAAAAATCTGTATCAAATAGTGATTTTAACCTGGACAAGGTGGTAGCCATCTAAAGGGGAAAAATGTTAAATTTCTTCTTCCCAAGTCAAATAAAATGCCATGTACTCGTGAGACTCTTTTCATCAATGCCACCTAAGGTAACACTCTGGTGTGGGCCTGTGGGCAGTCAGTGGACAGGGCTGTGGATTAATTCACATGTGTGTTATGACTGTAGGTTACAATCAACAGCAGGGCCTGTGTGGCCTTTCACCCAGGAGTCAGAGTGGACTCAACGGCAGTGGGTTCGAGATTGGTAACAGTTTGTAGAACTACGGAACGGTATCACAACCAGGACAGGACACGGACAGTCGAGACACAGGACACCCCTTCACAAAGTCCACTTACAGCCGCGCTCCCCTCCTCCCGACACCCTAGCAACCACTGTTCTCTCTTGCTCTCAAATTGTCATCTCAAGAATGTTAAACGAATGAAACCACACAGTACGTCGCTTCTCAGAATTGACTGTTCTAGCTCAGGATCATTACCCAGGGACTCGTTCGGGTCATGCGCATCAGCAGTTTGCTCCTTCCTGTTGCCAAGTGGTAGGTATCCCCGGTCGGAACCACCGCAGTCTGCTGACAGCTAGTCACCCGCCGCAGGGCCCCTGAGCATTCGCAGCTTTTGTCAATTGTGAGTAAAGCTGTGATCAACATTTGCGTGCACAAATTTGTGTGATTCTAAGTTTTCGGTTCTCTTCCCCGGGACAAATGTCCAGGACAGTAGCTGGCTCGTAGGCTAGAGGCACCTTTAGTTTAAGGACCCGCTCGACGGTGTCTCAGTGTGGCTGCACTAATTCACAGCCAGCAACGTACGAGTGAGCTCACTGTCCCACGTTCCCAGCGTTATTTCACCTTCTCTGACAGGTGGGGCATGACACCTCCTTGTAGTTTCACTTTACATTTACCTAATAAAGGCTACCGATGCCAAACGCTTTCTCGTGGGCTTGTCAGCCGTCTGTGTGTCCCCTCCACGCCTTCTCCCCGCTCTCTAGTTGCACTGGTTGGACGCTGTTTGGTGTTGAGAGTTCTCAGTCCTTAGTCAGGTGCATGGTATGCAAACATTGTCTCCAAGTCTGTGGCTTGTCTCCCCATCCTCCTAATCAAGTCTTTCACAGAGCATAAGATTTTCATCCTGATGAAGTCTCTCTCTGTCAGTTTTTCCTCGTATGGACTGGAGATCGGGTGTCAGTCGAAGAACCATCTGCCCCCTAGTCCAAAACGCTGTTGACTACTTTGTTTTCCTGAAAGCTTTACAGTTTTATGTCTTCTGTTGAAATTCATGAACCATTTTGAGTCCATTTTTGTATAAAGTGTGAGATCCAGGTGGCAGGTATTGTTTTGGCTTCTGACATCCAGATGTTCTTCCACCACTGTAAACATCACCTTTCCTTCACGGACTTGCTTTTGTCCTTCCTGACAAGTCAGCTGGCAGGCTTCTGTCTGTTCCAGGTTCCCGATTCTATTCTACTCTGTTCTGTTCTACTGACCTACGGTAGTCCTTCACAAATCAAACGGTCTTGATTCTACAGCAATATGGGAACTCGTCATACTAGGCAGACTACTCCTTCCACTTTCTTTTTCTTTTCATAGTTGTTTTTTTGCTTTTTTTTTTTAAGATTGCTCCAGCCATTCTAGTTCCTTTGGCTTTCCACACAAATTCTAGAATAAAAAAGAAAACCTTGCTGGAATTCTGATAGGAATTGCACTAAATCTGTATATCCATTTGGGAAGAATTCACGTATGTATTGTGTTGAGTCTTCAGTCCAAAGAAAACAGTAGGTTTCTCCCTTTAACTTCCAGCTTCTTTCATAGCATTTGGTAGTTTCAGAATACAAATCCTAAACACACAAATCTAACATTTTGTTAGATCTATATCTAAGTATTTAATTTTTTGAATAATTGTGACGTTACATTTTCAGTTTTTGTGTCTATATAATCACTGATATGTAACTCAAGTTGTCTTTTTTGTAGATCCTTGGTATACTGTAGACAGATAACGATGTCTCCTGTAAGTAGAGACAGATTTAATCCTTCTTTTCCGTTGTCCATGCCTCTTATTCCCTTCTGACCACACTGTACCAGTTAGACTTTCGGGTACCATGTCATCCAGCAGTGACGAGAGCCGACATTCTTACCTCACTTCCAATCTTAGGCAGGAGGCATTTGGTCTTTCAATGTCAAGGACAGTGTTCAGATTGGTGTAGGTGTTTTCTGTAGATACTCTTTACTAAGTTGAGGAAGTTCCCCTCTATTGCTGTTTCTCTAAGTTTTTGTTTTGTAATCATGAATGGATATTGAGTTTTGCCAAATATTTTTCTGCATTGATGGAAGTAATCATGTGAGTTTTCTTCTTTACTCTGTTAAAACGGTAGATTATTTCAGCCTGGCCTCAGTGGTCTAAATTTCCCTTGGTCTTGGTATGTAATCTTATCCTGCTAAATCCTAGTTGCTAATAGTTTGTTAGTGATGTTCACGTCTCTCTTCATGGGGAACACTGATCAGCAGTTTACTTTTTTGTCTTTGTCTTTTTGGTATCAGCACAATACTGGCTTCATGAAATGAACTGGGAAGTGCTGACTCCTATTTTCTAGAAGAGACTGTGTAGAATTGGTATTCATCATTCTTTAAGATAACTATTTGGAAATAGAGATTTCATTTTGGGGCATTTGAAGATTATGAATCAACCCAATGTTCTTAGTAACTGTGTTATTGTTGTTAGGTGCCCTCGAGCCAATCCCCGCTCATAGCAACCCTACAGGACGGAGGAGAACCGCCCCATGGGACTTCTAAGGAGCAGCTGGTGGATCCAGCTACTGACACTTTGGTGAGCAGCCACGCTCCTGCCCACTGTGCCACCGGGGCTCCTTAGTGACCGGAAGGCTGTTCAGATGCGGCTTCATATTGGGTGACTTGTGGTAGCTGTTTTCAGATTGTCTAAGTTGTCAAGTTTATGTGTGTAGGGTAGCTCCTAGGACTCCCTCCTCACCCCCATTTCATGCCTAAAAAGTCTGCAGAGACATCTCTTGTTCCGGTCCTAATGTTGCTAGTTTGTGTCTTTACTCTTTTTTTTTTCTTTTCCTTTTTCAAGTCTTTTTAGAGGTTTGTCAATTCTATTGATCTTAAAAAAAAAAAAATCAGCTTTCACTGTTATCCATTTTCTCTAAAGTTTTCATGCTTTTAATTTCATCTCTTACTTTTATTATTTTCTTTCTTTTTCTTGCCTTGGCTTTATTTGGGCCCTTTCTACTTACTGTGTGAGCTGAATTACTGACTTGAGACTTTTCTTATTTTCTAAAATATTCATTTAGTGCTATAAATTTTTCAGCACAGCTTTAGCCGTATACCACATGTTTTGGCATATTGCATTTTTAATTTTTTTTAATTCAGTTCAATTGTTTTTCTTCTTCTTGAGACTTCCACTTTGACTAATGGATCAAGAAGCGTGTTACTTAGCTTCCCAGTGTTTGTCTCTTTTCCTGTTATCTCCTGGGCTTTGACTTCTAATTCAGTTCCACTGTGAACAAAATACACTTATGTTTTCAGTTCCTTGTTGAGGTTTGTTTCACAGCCCAGGGCATAGTCTATTTTGGTATATGTGTTTCACAAGCACTTGAAAAGAATGTATACTCTACTGTTACTGGGTGGAACGTCTTAGAGATGTCGACGGGATCTTGTCGGTTGGTGGTGTCCCTGCGTTCTAGATCTTTGATGTTTTTCTGCTCAGCTCCAGCAGTTGTCGAAAGTGAGTCACTGACGCCTCAAGGGGTAATTGTACATCTATTTCTCCTTTCAACTGTGTCATTTTTTGCTTCACATGTTTTGTAGCTGTTGTTTGCTGTATACGCATTTGAAGTTGCTATGTCTTCTCGATGGACCAACCCTTGAATCACTGATTGCTAATTCAGTTCCACTGTGAACAGAGAACATATTGTATGTTTTCAGTTCCTCGTTGAGGTTTGTTTCATAGCCCAGGGCATAGTCTATCTCGGTATATACGTTTCACAAGCACTTGAAAAGAATGTATATTCTACTGTTACTGGATGGAATGTTTTAGGAATGTTGGTACCCTTCTGCGTCCTTGGTCAGTTTCTTTGCTCTATGAACCCATTAAACCCATCACCATCAAGTTGATTCTGACTCATAGCGACCCTACAGGTCACAGCAGACGCACCCCATAGTTTCCAAGGAGTGCCTGGTGGATTCAAACTGTCAGCCTTTTGGTTAGCAGCTGCGGCACTTAACCATCAGGCCACCACGGTTTCTTTGCTCTACAGCCTACATTATGTGATATTAATATGACTACGACTGCTTCTTTTTGATTAATGTTTGTATAATATATCTCATTCCATGCTTTCACTTTCAACCTATGTTGTTATATTTTAAGTGAGTTTCATATAGACAGCATATACTTGGGTCATGTTCTTAATCCACTTTGTCAATCTCTGTCTTCCAACTGATTTAAACCATTTACAGATAATATAATTATTGATGTATTAGGGCTTAAGTATGCTATTTTATGTTCTGTTTTTGTCCCCTTGGGTTTTCATTTTTCTGTCTTCCTTTTAGAAGGATTCCATTTTTATTTATCCATAGAGTTTCTGAGCGTATCTCTTTGTACAGCTTTTTAGTAGCTACTTTTAGGATGACACCCGCATACTCTCCAGCCCACTGACGCCATCATCTCACCAGTTACAGGGAGTGTAACAGCTAGTTCGGTGGTTCAAGTCTACACACAGGCACCATGGAAGAAATGCCTAGTGATCCCCTTCCTAAACACCAGTCACGGAAAACGCTCTGGAACACAGGGCTACTCGGACACAGACAGGGTCTCCGCGAGGCAGAATCAGTTTGACAGCAAGTGCCCCTTGGTACTCTGTCTTCCTGGAGCAGAGTCTGCTGTGGGTTAATTCTGAATGTCACTTTGAAGCGTAAGCATCCTTTCGGTGAACCTTCTGACTAAAGGAGCTCTGAACAGCCACCTCGCTCTGGCTCCCCAGCTGTGTTCACGCAAAAGAATCCCTAACAGAGCACAGAGTGCTGCCCTGTCAGTTTCCCCCTACAGGAGTAAACCTTTGCCTTGAAGAAATTCCTAACCCATTTTTATAGAACACAGTCTCAAAGGTAGAGGAGGGGCAGAACACGGTACTCTAACATCCCCTGAGCTTTTTAGAATAAGACAGCAAGGTGACACTCTAGTTTTTAAGTCCAGGTTGTACAAGGTTTAATTTCATGCAGTAAATACATCAATAAAGGTTTTAAAATGAAGTAAAAGATTATGAGCTCTGACAATTAAGACCACAAACTTAATTATTCTAAGTGCTACATGCCCCATTGCTGAATAGCACTATGGTCACCTTCAAAGTACTCCCCTTGGGAAGCTACGCACTGATGCCAGAGCCTAGGCCACCCTTCAAAGTGATTTTGGAGCTCTTTCTGAAATGGCCATTGTGCACAGTGGAACAGTAACAAGTCCACAACCTTAATTGTATAGCTGTCTGCTGAAGGAGTTTTTAGTCAGTAAACAAATAACTGTACTGAAACACCCTCCCTACTCACCTGATCTGGCCCCCAATTACTTTTTTTCTTGACCCAAAGGTAAAGGAAATAATGAAAGAAAGACACTTTGACAACATTCAGGACATCAAGGGTAATATGATGAAAGCTCTGATGGCCATTCCAGGAAAAGAGTTCTGCAATTGCCCTGAAGGGTGGGCTAGGCCCTGGCATGGGTGCACAGCCTCCCAAGGGGCGTGCTTCAGAGGTGATCACAGTGATGCTCAGCAATGAGGTACAGAGCACTTTGTCTAGGATGAGTTTGTGAACTTAACTGTCAGTCCCGTGTGGTGACTCCCAAGGCATCTCTGTAGCAATCATGTTCATGTGGGTCACAGTTACATGTATTTTATTGTTGGTTTGAAATAAACGTTCCTGTAAAGCTTCAGGGAGACACATTAGAGGATTGTTGATACTGTCACAGTAATTAGACCTGATACCAAAAGGGCACCTAAAGGGAAACCACTACCCTTGTAAACTACATCAAGTCTGACATCTCAGACGAAGAGCTAATAAAGAAACACGTGATTAACTTTCTAGCATGAGTCATCAAAAAGCTCTAGAATTTCAGCAATGTACAAGTGGGAATAAACTTTAAAATTTCAAAGGGAAATCCTGCCAAAGCACGACACACGAGAAGCTTACCAGTGAGGAGCTCAGTCTTACAATAGTAAATAAACAAGTGTGACATCTGGTAGAAACCATAAGGAAACCAACTGAAGAATCCTAAATAACATCAGTAAATTTGAAGAATAAAACACATGGCACATCTCTGCTCTCAGAGAGTCACACTCCTGTGAACACACTCATCTCTGCTCTTAGAGTCACACTGCTGTGAACTCACCCATCTCTGCTCTCAGAGAGTCACACTCCTACAAACTCACCCATCTCTGCTCTCAGAGTCACACTGCTGTGAACTCACCCATCTCTGCTCTCAGAGTCACAATGTTATGAACTCACCCATCTCTGCTCTCAGAGTCACACTCCTATGAACTCACCTATCTCTGCTCTCAGAGAGTCACACTCCTGTGTACTCACCATCTCTGCTCATATTTACGTATCTAAGTATGTTAAAAACCAACCAAGTTCTCAGAGTTGAGCAGCCTCACCCACTGTGGTCCACTCTTGCCCTAAGATGAAGTGCACGCTTCCCCAGGGGAAGAGGTGCTCTCGCAGGATTTCCCTTTTCAGAGCCAGTGCCCCAACTCCCCCAGTGCTGTGGGGGACACCCCCCACATCCTGCCTGGTGGCCCAGTGCCCTCACCCACCACAGCCCAGTGGACAAGTACGGCCATGAGTCTGTGGAGACAGGCGAGCACTGCTGGGGCTTAGGGGCAGGATCTGGTTTGTTTGGCTTTGCTGGTCTTTCAAACAGTCTGCTCTGTCCTTCCTTCAGAGGACAGCTCTTGGGTCAGCTAGTGCCCGGGTGCCCACCCATTGGCTTTTACGCATAGTCCTGTCTTCATGTATGCCACCCTCCCCCAGCCTCCAGTTCCACACACCACGCACCCAACCCTGTCTCATCCGCCTGCAGACCTTTTCCCTTCTGCCCCACACTGGTTCTCTCCAGCACTGACTCCTATGTTCTGCCCCCATCACTGCCCCCACCTCATTCAATGCTCCATTCTGGGTCCCACACTCTCCAGGGCTCCCTGGGGCCCCCAACTTCATCATCTTCTTCAAATGCATTTTATAGTGAAGATAAAAAACGGCTGTAATGTATACAGAAAATGCACTGTACTGATTTTCTTAAGAGCCCCTGCTAACAAAACGATCTCCAGGCAACACGAGAACATCCGTCTGCCCGCAGCAGCTGCTTTACTGAGCACGCACCCAGGGTACCAACCTGCTGCCCACACAACCACCTGAGAAAGAGAAACAAGGCACAGAGCAGAGTGGCTTCATCAAGGCCAAGAGCAAAGCTGCCGCCAGCGTCCAGGTTTGGGCCTGACCAGCAACACGAGAAGGCTCTTCCTGAGAGTCGTTTCCTGGGAACCTACAGCCAGGAGGGGAGGAGGCTGTGGTTTGGGACAAATCTGAAGCAGGTGGGCTTTGTTCCCTAATGCCGGAGCCAACAGAGCACACAGAGGAGCTCAGGGGAGCCGGCAACTCCCCAAATCTCTGATCAAAAGGCCAGTCACAGTGAAGGCCAGGGCTGGAATGTCACGTCCACCTGCCCCAGAGGTCTGTTCAGATGAGGGCGGGAGATGGGGAACAAAAGGCCCAGGAAACAGGAGGGCGTTCTCCACACGAGTTTCTCCATGTAAGACGACACTGTTGTATATTTCCTGAGACAGATTGTGGCTTTTGTGAAAGGTCCATTGGTACTTTTACCCCTTTAAGATTATTAAGATTAAAACAGTGATATGTTAATACTTAATATTATTACAAATATACTTAATATACTGATCTATTACTACATTATCTATTATTATATATTAGTATATAATCATTTCATATTAACATTAACTCTATGTTGGCATATATTGATTAACATACATTATTATATATTAATATTAGCACAACTGTACCATAAAGTATTCATATAAGAATATTGAAAACTTCTGACTCGAATCAGTAAACATCTCCCTAAAACACAGGGAACCTTGACAAAACATTTAAAGCACGCATGAGCTCTCCCACCACCTGACATCACAGAGACAAGTGTGGGTTGCAGATCGGAAATCCAACGCGCTGCCCCAGTGACACAGGGAAAATGTAGCTTATGTTCCTACGATGACCTAAGTATGTCCTCACATAGGCAGCACTGAGGAAAATTAACATGGAGTCTGATGGGGTCAAGCCTGTCTAACCCAATAATTCTACTAGTAATTTTTGGTAATGCTGTCTTTTCTGGCTAAATCTTTAATTTTTGTGATTTTCTCCCACTCTCCTCCACCCCTGCCCACAACTGTGGCTGGGTGGCTGGGTGTTCAGGGGAGAGAACCGGAGAACAGGGGAGCGAGGGCAGGCTTTGTGCCGTTTCCTGCATTTCCTCAGTGTCCTTTGTGGCTGGTCTCCCCACGGCCATGGTCAAGGCTCTTGGGGCCCAGTGGCCTCCTCTGTTCATGTGACCCCTCGTAGGCTGCGCTCTGGTGCTGCTGGTCCTGTGACAGGCCCGACTGTGGCTCTCATTCAGGTCCTGGTGGCCCAGGAGCACTCCGCCCACAAGGCCCCTCTGCAAACTTCCTGTCTACCAGTGCATCCCCCACAGAGGCCTGTGGGAACTCTGGGGGAGCCTGTAGGATGCATGGAGGCAGTCTGTCTCTGCCCAGTCACCTAGTCACCCCAGGCTGCTTTAGGGGGTCCCTGTGATGGGGTCTTTCCCAGAAGATGCCAGCTAGAAACACGTCAACCTCTCCAGCACACACCCTTGCACATCCTGTCCCTCACTTCCTCCGGCCTGCCGCCCCGCAGTCCAGGTTAGAGTGTCCTTTATGTCAGCTGACCCTAACTGTCCCTGCCCCGGGGCACTGGTGGCAGACTGCAGCACCGTGGAAGAGCAGCCGACATCTGCTCTGAGGTGCCCGGTCAGCATTCGCACCGACAGGACGTGTAATGTGAAGGCAGTGCCCTGTCTTTCACTTTCTCCACAAAACCATCTGCTCTGAGCACCCTCCGTGTCTGGTTTGATGTGCCCATGTGTGTTTACATGCAAGCAAGGACACAGGCCTATGTTATGTGCAGCAGAAACCCACACACACATTTGTGTGTGTGTATATGTGTGCACGCACACAAGTGTGCACTTGTGAAGTGCTCTGAAAGGTGTCTACAGCAGGTCAGCACCCTTAGCTGAAGCAGTGGTTCTCGCTGGGGGTGGTTTTGTTCCTACAGGGACATGTGACAGTATTTTTGGCTGCCACCCTGTGAGGAGGGTGCTACTGATGTCTAGTGGGTACAGCTAAGCCAGCCAAGTTTACAGGCCACCCTAAATAGTACAAGACAGTCACAACGATGAAGAATCATCCCCCCAACATGTTAACTATGTAGAGGCTGGCAGAGCTGAGCTAGAAGCCAAAGGCCACACAGGAGGCCCAGATGGGGCTGAGAAGCCAAGCCGCTCTGTCTGCCTGTCAGTCCTCCCAGCTCACTCCACGCATCCGCTGCGCTCCTGACCTCAGCCCGAGGCGTGCGACAGTGTGCGGCAGCCTCGGAGGGACAGAAGACCACTAACGTTTTAGCTCCAGAGTTTCTTTTTGTTGAAAACAGTCTAAAATTAGGTGTGGCGACTGTTTCACAGCTTTGTGACCAACGTAAGACACTCTAAAAGGGTGAGACTTTATGGCACGTGAATTACACGTAAATAAAGATGCTACGTAAAATAAGAGAATGCCAGATCAGTCTACACAGATGCACGTACAGGTACACACCCATCCCACACAGGCTGCTCCGGACAAAAACAACACCCTCATTATAAACCACCTCCGTCTCCTTTCCCTGTGAACAATCCAGAAGCCCACTGGGAACAACATGAACGCCGGGACCGGAGAAGCCTCAGCCCACCTGAGAGCAGCAACCTCTGTTCACGGTCAGCCCGACCGCCCGCTCCGACGGCTTGCGTTCGAGGGCATCACCCCAAAGCTTACCAAGTGTCAGGCCCATCCGGAGAGAACTCTCCTAGATCCTTATTTTCCTGTTTTTTCCAACTCGAATTCTTTTATCATGTTGATATACTACAACCTTGAGACACATTTCAATCCTAACTACAGAAGAAAATAAAGTTCACACCTTCCAGTCACTTGGTTTTTTTTTTGGTTTTCTGGCCCCTTTGTTGAGTAGTCGTTTCCCACTAAACAGCACCACCTGCTGGCAGGCAGGCGCCATGACCAGGAACTGGCAAGGCTTCCCAGAAACTCAGCTCGGGGATCGATCAGGTCTCAGTGGACCAGGGCGCTGCGCAGTAGGGGCGATCGGGACCTGGGGGAGTCACTGGGGACCGTGATGCACCAAGAACTGCCCTTACTCTGCACCTGATCAGACATTCCTGTCAGTAAAACCTTGAACATGTGCATCCGAGCCCAGAAACTATTTCTGTTTCACATGCAGCCCTTCTCTGCAGCTCATTTTTAACTCAATTTGTGAGACAGACTCAATTTTCTCAGAAAATTCCAAGGAAGAGAGTAGGCTCAGAAATCAAGAAAGGTAACCAAGAAACATGCCAACCATATTCTAATCCTGTACTATGCAGACATTTGGTCTGCATAAATAGCCAAGCAGTAAACAAACACACAAAGAAATCACGATTTTTTTTTAGTTCTCATGCTATAAGTACTGAAATTTGGCTTAAATGTACAAATTACACACATAGTTAATATATTAAGTCATTTTTGTAACTATGCTTAAGTTTGTATAATATACATTATAAAACTATGCAAGAGTTTGACTGAAAAACAACATATTCTAACTACAAACGGTTGTTTAAAATCTATAAGTATTTAAGATTCATAGTCAAATACCAGGATACATGGTTTCACAAAGTTAAAACACAAGCCCTCTGTTCTGAGGAAGCCTGAGACCTGCTGAGATCTGACCCACATGAGCTCAGGCAGGGAACTTAACAAGGAGGGCAGACACATGGGCAGAACTTCAGGGGTTCCCTCTTCTCTGCAGCTGACAACTGACAGGTGACCGTCCAACAGGCCATCTGCCTAGCCTGGTGCCAGCGAAATTCTGTATTCAGCTCAATCCAAGTATCAGGCACCTTTGAGTACTGGGTGTTGGGGATACAGAAGTACTCCCCATTGCCAGAGGCAGATAAAATAAACCCCCAAACCAAACTCACTGCTGTCGGGTTGACTCTGACTCATAGCGACCCTGTATGGCCAAGAAGAACTGCCCCTCAGATTTTCGAAGGAGCACCCTGTGGATCTGAACTGCCAGCCTTCTAGTTGGCCACCACAGCACTTCTCTGCTACACCACCAGAGTCTCCCCAGATAAACTAGGTAAAGCTACCCAGTGCAGTGTTTTCATGGCATCAAAATAAACCAATTACTTGTAAAAATACAGTAACTTTAAGATTTACATGACAAAGTGTCAAGACGTTTTTAAAGCTCAAAATACTTGTTATGAAAACAGCATGAATACAGTGCTTAGGGAGCTAACGCATCACAAGATTATTTATATAGCACACTTATTAGCAATTTACTTAATGATAAGAACAGCCTCTTTATCTTATTAAAAGTAAAGAGGCAATCTGTTCAAATTATAACCTTAGCTAGAAGTGTCTCCGTAAACACACCCAGCACTGTCAATAACTCCAAGAATTTTCACACACCACTGTCTATTAGTGGTTTGCAGATGTATGTCCTCCATCAACAAAATGCTGCTGAGTACGAGTATAATGTTTATCTATGTATTCTTGCAGGTGAAACATACTCAAACATCCTCAAACAGCCTCAAACATCCACACGATCCAGGGCCATCGTGGCTTGTGGGCGCTGGGGGGCTGACTACCAGGTCTGCTTCACGAATCCCAATAAGGAATCACCAAAACCGCAACCACCTTGGAACTGTCCAGCACCCAGCAACAGAGCTCCAAAATACATAAAGCAAACTCAGCACAATTCCACAACAGTAACAGGAGACTTTAATGCTTCATCTTCAGCGAAGCACAGAATGACTAAAGAGAAACTCAACAAAGATACAGAAGATCTCAACAACACCCCCAACCAACGTGACCTCATAAACTGCACAGAAAACTATATCCAATCGCAGCATGGTACACATTCTTCAACATACACAGACCATTCTCTAGAAGAGACCATGCTTCAGGCCACCAAGCAAGCCTCAATAACCTGAAAAATATCAAAGGCATACAGAATATCCTCACTGACCTCAGCACTATAAAATGAAAAATCAATAACCAGAAGGACAAGGGAAAAAAATCACATAAGTGGAAACTGAATAATACCTTGCTTAAAAGTCACTGGGTAGAAGAAAAAATTAGGAAAGAAAATAGAAAATTCCTAGAATCAAATAAGAATGAAACACAACATAAAATCTTTGGGATACAGCAAAGGCAGCACTCAAAGTTTGATAAACACACACAACAAAAAAGGACAAAAACCAATACCTCAACCCTATAACTTCAACAATTAAAAAAAAAAGCAGCAAAAGAAACTCAGTCACCAGAAAAAATGAAACAACAAAGATTAGAGCAGAAAACAATGAAACAGAAAAAGCAACTAAAAGAATGAACAAGAGTAGAAATTGGCTCTTTGAAAAGGTCAATAAAGTTCACAGACCACCGGCCAATGTGACAAAAGAAGCAAAAGATACAAATAACACCAATAAGAAATGAGACTGAACTGAAATAAAAAGGATCATAACAAAATATTATGAAAAATTACACTCCAACACATTTGAAAACCTAGAAATGGACACATTTCTAGAAATACATCACCTACCCAAACTAACACAAACTAAGGTAGAAAATGTGAAGAGACCCATAAGAAAAGCAGAAACTGAAGAGGCCATAAAAAGACTCTCAACAAAAAAAGTCCTGGCCCAGACAGCTTCACTGGATAACGCTACAAACATTCAGAGAAGAGTTGACACAAATATTACTCAAAATATTTTAAAACAAAAAGGGAATAAATACTCCCAAATTCATCCTGGGAAGCCAGGCTAGCCCTAAGGCCAAAGCCAGGCAAATACATCACTAAAAAAGAATATTATACACCAATATCTCTCATGAATATAGACACAAAAACTCATAACAAAATTCTAGCCAACAGAATACAGCAGCATATTAAAAAAATAATAATACATCATGACAAGTGAGATTCAAACCAGGGATGGACAGATGATTCAACACTAGAGAGTCAATCAATGTGATCCACCAAATAAATAAATCAGAAGTTAAGAGTCATACAATCAGCTTGGTTGATGCAGAAAAGGCATCTAATAAAGTGCAATACCCATTCCTGATTCAAAAAAACCTCTCAGCAAAACAGAAATAGAAGGGAAATTCTTTTATATAATGAAGGGCATTTATACAAAACCAACGGCCAACAGTTTTCTCAAAGGAAAGAGGCTGCAGCCACTCCTCTTGAGAACAGGAACCAGACAAGAATACCTATTATCACCACAGTAATGTACTGAAGTCCCAGCTACAGCAATAGGGCAAGAAAGGGAAATAAAGGGCATATAAATTGGCAAAGAAGTGGAATTATCCCTGCTGGGAGATGATACAATTGTATACCCTGAAAATCCTAGATACTCCACAAGAAAGCTACAGGGACTAACAGAAGAATTCCACAGAGTCATAGAGTTTAAGAGCAACATGAAATGTAGTCAGATGGAAACCTCTGTGTTAACAAAGAGAACTCCAAGAAAGAAATGAGAAGAGAATACCATTTACAATAGACCCCCAAATTATAGAATACTTAGGAATAAATCTAACTAGGGACATAAAAAACTGACACAAAGAAAACTACAAACCGCTACTATGAGAAGCTAAGAGAGACCTACATAAATGGAAAAAAATACCATGGTCATTGATGCGGAGGCTTAATGCTGGGACCATGTCAATACTACCCAGAGCAATCTACAAATATAACGTGATCTTGATCCAAAGCATTATTGTAGAAGAACAAAATAGGAGGCCCTCGATCCCCGATCCCAGAACCTACTACACAGCCACAGTACTCAAAACAGCACTGATATAACAACAGACACATAGTCCAGTGGAACAGAATTGGGAATCCAAGAATAAATTCATCCACCTATGAACAGCAGACCTGTGACGAAGGGTCAATCTTCACCAGATGCGGAAGAGATAGTCTCTCTAACAAATGATGCTGGCAAAACTGGATGTCCATCTGCAGAAAAGTTAAACAAGAGCCATACCTCATTTCACATGCAAAAACTAACTCCAAACAGATTGAAGATCTAAGTGTAAAACCTAAAACTACGAAGTTTCTGAATGAGAAAATAGGGACAGCACCAGGTGCCCTAATAGATGGCATAGATGGGAACCTGCAGGACTGGGGGAAAAACTGTCTGTAACGTATCTCAAAGGGTCTAAATCTATCAAATTTTCAGAAAACTTCAATACCACACCAAAAGACGACAAATAGCCTGATTTAAAAAGTGGGCAAAGGACATGAACAGACACGTCCCAGCGAAGACATCGTCAGCTGACACACACATGAAGAGACGCTAACGTAGATGTCATTAGAGACCCAAACTGAAACTGCAGTGGGTTACCATCTAAACCCAGGAAGAGTGGCACAGATCAAAACACCGGAAAACAATACTGTGAAGTTGTGGGGAGACTAGAACTTTTCATTCCCTGTTGGTGGGAATGTAAAATGGTACCACCACCATGGGAAACAGAATGGTGCATCCTTTAAATACTAGAATAGGAATATCAGATGATCCAGCAATCCCACTCCTACATACACATCCTGGAGAAATAAGAGCAGTCACACAAAAAAGACGTACACACCCCCATGTGCACTGTAGTACTGCTCACAACAGCAAAATGACAGAAATGACCTAAACGTTCACCAACACATGAACAGATAAACAAACTGTGATAAGGCCACACAATGGACTACCACACAACAGGGAACAACGATGAACCCACGCAGCATCTCACAACACGGACGAATTTGGAGGACACTGTGCTGAATGAAAGCAACAATTACCAAAGGACAGATACTATATGAGAGTACGATTACAAAAAAGTCAAGAAAAGGTTCACATGCAGAAAGAAACATTCTTGGATAGTTACCAGGGATGGAAGAGGGAGGGCAGGAGGGGAAACACTAATTAGATGACAGACACAGGTAACTCTGAGGACGGCAAAGGCACTACACCACACGAGGAAGTCCTTGCAACATGACCGAGGCAGGGGCCTCACCAAGAGATCCACAGGAATAAAAGGCAACACACTAAATGCTGTAACACACGGCCCTGCAAGGTGTGGAAGGGCACAGGGAGGACATCCGTGTGCATGCATAGCCTCAGCTCTGGGTATTCCTACACATATATTTGTATGTACTACATGTATATCCACATATTTAATGAAGCATAGAAGGGCCATGGTCATAGAAAACTCCCTAGACAGAACTGTACACCTCATGGGACTGAGTTATTGGGCTTGAAGGCTAAGGACCACAGTCTTGGGGGGCATCTAGGTCAACTGGCATAGCATAGTTCATAAAGGCAATTGTCTTAGGCTGAGATCTCTAGAGAAGTAAAACCAGTAAAAAGTACACATACACAGAGAGAGAGGGATTTCCATCAACAAAATGGTTCTCACCGTTGTAGAGGCTGACACATCCCTAGTCCGTGGGTCAGGATAGAGGCGTCTCCTGGTTCACACAGCTGCAGGGACTGGCGACCTGACGTCTGCATGTCAGAGAGCAGGGCTATTGCTCACAGACTGCAAAGATCAAGGAACGTCAAGATCAGAAGGTAAGACTGCAGGTAAGCTGCTAACTGAAGTCCCAAGAACTGGAGGTCAGACAAACAGGAGCCAGCTGCAGGATCTATCAAAAAGCCCTCAAGCCTTGACAGAATGCAGGCCACACACCCAAGGAAACTCTGTCATCCTGGGATGACCACACATCAAATCCCAACAGGAAGTGATGAGAACAGTATACACCTACCGAAACACTGAGAATCACGGCCCAGGGCAGCTGACGCACTATCTTAACCATCACAACACCGCAGCACATCTTACTTTAGTGAGTAGTGTCTGCAGTTTTAAAAGCGTACAAGTGATCATCTAAGATACAACTGTTAGTCTCTTTCCATCCAGAACAAAGGAGAGTGAAGAAAGCCAATGACTGAAGGAACAATTAGTCAACAGGACTCATGGAGCACAAGAACCACAGCCTCCACCAGCCTGAGACCAGAAGGACCAGACGGTGCCCGGTGGCCATTACTGACAGCTCTGACCAGGATCACAACAGAGGACCTGGTCACAACAGGGAAAATGGGGAACAGAACTCAAATTCATAATAAAGACCAGACTCGGTGGTCCGACAGAAAACGGAGGAAGCCCTGAGACTGCGGCCCTTAGCCACCCCTCTGTCTAAGAACTGAAGCCATGCTTGGAGATAACCTTTCACCCCAACAACAGACAGGTCCAACAAACGAACAATAACATCTGGGAGGAAAGCGCTCCTTGGAACAACCACCTAAACGAAACCAAAACGGCAACATCTGCACCCAAACAGAGACGAGAAAGCCGGCGGGGCAGGGAAAGGGGACAAACGGGGACAGGGTGGTGACTGGGAGCGTGCTGAGACACTGCGGGGCCTGCAGACAGTGCCACGCGTGAGCCCGCACGTGAGTGGGTGTCTGGGAAGTGAATTTCCCCGTAAATCACCTGAAGCACGGGAAATGTTCCACAACAAAAGACCAGTAACTTTTAGGTGTGTAACTAAGGCACTTCACAGCGGCTGTGTTCCATGCACAGCTAAGAGACCTAAAAACTAATTAAGCCAGGATTAGGAACACTTCTGAGAGCACAATGGGGGACACTTCAGATGACTGCCAGATTTGGGGGGAGGCGGACAGCCTTTCACTACTAGTGTGGACTAAGTGAACTTGACAAGATGCCCATGAACTTTCTGCCCCCCCGAATAATCCGTGAACCTCTTGTCGGCTCCTTGCCCTCTCCCCAGAATATCTTCTCTCTGATAACCAGTATTAAATTAGAGCCTGTCATCAAAGTTCATTAACCGCACTTCACGGCAGCAGCCAGCTGGGTTTAGAATCCTGGTGTGAAACCACTACATTTTCCAAACATTCATATTTGGGGGAACCAGGAACACTAACACTGCCTGAACCGATAAACTATATTAAGCTTTCAAAAGGACAACGTTGACCTTCTCTGGACTGAAAAGGCAGAGAACAGCGAGGAGACCACAAGCATGGTTGGTTTATTTATAACACAGGGTATTTCAAAAGTCTCCCCAAGGCTAACGCCTGCAGAAGCCTTAAGACAGTCAGGTTCAATGAGCTTCAGATTTTACATCTCCTTGTGAGAGGATATTCACAGCACACAGAAGGCTCACGTCAGGCCTGACTTAACCCCAGAGTGACAGCCACCAAGTTCCGTACGTAACACCCACCAGCGGAGTCACTGGCTTGTAGGGACTGAGGACAGGCTTGTTGCGCCCATTTACTCCGTGCTCCGGAAGTTCTACCCTGCTCTGTTGGGTCGCTGTGAGTCAGAATCAACTCATCAGTTGGTTTGGTTTGGTTTTCAAAACTAAGGACAGGCTTAGATATGTTTGGAGTTGCTGGCTGGTACAAACAGTTACCACATTTGCCTGTCAACTGGAAGGTCAAGGCTCAAGTCCTGCCAGAGTCCCTACGAAGACAGGCCTGGTGACCTCCCTCCAAAACATCCACCGTTGAAAGCACCGTAGGGCAGAGTTCCACTGTAACATGCACGGGGTGCTGTAAGTTGGCGTCCACGGGGTGACAAGTGGTTCTTGTAGAGATGCTTTTAAAAAGTATGTTTCAAACAAGTTTCCAAACCTGAGGTGCTAAGAATTTTGCTTTGTTGTTTTCAAAATCACCGTCACCAACTACCCAAGCGAGAACACCTTTCCCCCACCCAGGGAAAAAAAGAAAAGCAATCCAGCTGACCAGATTCCACATTACTGGCTGCATGAGCTCATGGAAGTCATGGACCTCGGAGTTTCAGACCCTGCGTTTTCTTCTAAAGCATACGGTCCGCCAGGGCAGGGAGTTACAAGTCTAGTTCAGTGGTGCTCAGAGTGTGGTCCCTGGACCAGTAGCAAGAGTACTTCCTAGAAACTTGCTAGAGACACAAATTCTTAGGCCCCACATCAGGCTTACGATCTAAAAGCTCTGAGATGCGACCCAAACCAAACCCACTGCTGTCGAGTCAGGTCCGACTCATACTGAACTATTAGGTCAGAGTAGAACTGCCCCGTAGAGTTTCCAAGGAGCACCTGGTGGATTTGAACTGCTGACCTTCTAGTTAGCAGATGTAGCACGTAACTCACTACACCACCAGGGTTTCCCTGGGATGCAAGGGGCTGGGAATAGGAATAGAGAAGTCCTCCATGGCCCTGGAAACTGTGGCAGCATAGTGGTTTATTACACGCTATGTCTGCTAACCCAAAGGTCAGCAGTTTAAACCTTCCAGAAGCTCCTTGAAAACTCCACGGAGCAGTAAAGCTCTGTCCTATAGGGTCCCTATGAGTCAGAATCCACTCAACAGCAGTAGGTCTGGTTTTGGGCTAGGGATTCTGACACACAGCAAAGCTTGACAGCGGCTATCCTAGCTCACCGTACAAGCACCTTCCTAGTCCTAGGTAGTTGCTTAACAGACAATAAATATTCACACACTTGAAGGCGTGGGCTCGAAGCCTGGCCGATCCAGGACACTGTACACTCACCTCCATGAGCCAACACTCATTGTCTCTGAAGGGAGCAAGGCATGGCCTCTGCAGGTGCTGGGAGACAGCTGGGGATACTGTGTGAATTATCTGGACGTAGCAGCTGTTTACAGGGGAAGCTGTGGGGACGGAAGGTCCCGCTCTCCATCTGCCATCTGCCCTAGGCTGCAACAAACTGCAAAACTGAGGAGCAGAATCTAAGCACTTAACTGGGAAACAACCGCTTAGAAATGGGGTCCCTTGTACCTTAAAAGAAGAGGAGCCGTGGTCAAGAGCTCCAGCTACTAATCAAACGGTCCAGAGCCCTAAACACACCCCCGCCACTGAGGGGATTCCAACTCATAGCAACCCTACAGGCAGTCAGAATTCACCAGCCTTAGAAACCCCATGGAGCAATTCTACCCCACCCTATAGGGCTGCTAGGAGTTGGAGCTGGCTTGACGGCAACAGCTTTGGCTTTTTTTTTGATATCTTAAAAATCAGGAACCCAGTGAGGGAATAAGTGAACGGGTGAACGGATGAGAGCTTATGAAACAAACACAATGAGAAATTTATTCTATTTATTTACTAGTGGACACATTCAAGGAAGAAGTCAGTGTCTAAATAAAGGATCTGCTCTAGAAACAGACTTCCCAACCAGAAGCCCAGAGCGTGAACTTGCTGGTGGATCTTCTCTATTGCAAGTATTTGCTAGACAACACGTCCTCTGCCCAGAAGGACAGAACCTCTATCCTGTAACCAGTTGCTCAGTTCGAATACAAGACCTTCACGCGCCAACACACGGCCAAGGGAAAGTTACGTCACTTATTTGTGGGGAACCCGTGACTGGGCATACCTCATAGCTGTTAGGGTTTATATATAGTTTATTAAGGGGGATCATAGGGGCAGCTGTTAAGCACAACAAAGATGTATCATACCATTTCAAGAAATCTAACACACGAGTCTCAACAACTATAAAACCAGCTCTGAAAAAGGTGAAAAATCAACTCACAAAAAAGAGTGTCCCAGAACAGACTAATAAGAACAACACAGAAAACATCAACATAAAAATAAACATATCACAATGGCAGCAGTGAACACATACCTATCAATAATTACACTGAATGTGAATGGACTGAATGCTCCAGTAAAGAGACACCGTGTGTCATCTTGGATCAAAAGACACGACCCATCCATATGTTGTCTACAAGAAACTCACTTGAGACCTAAAGACAGGAACAAACTGAAAATTAAAGGATGGAAGAACATATATCAAGCTAACAATGAACAAAGAAGAGCAGGGGTGACCATTCTAATCTCAGACAAAATCAATTTTCATGTCAAATCCACCATCGTGAACGAAGATGGTCACTATTTATTGCTGAAAGGTTCAGTACACAAGCAAGACTTAACTATATTAAATATTTATGCACCTAATATCAGAGCACCTAAATATGTCGAAGAAACACTGACTACGCTCAAAAGAGAGTTAGATGACTCCACAATAATAGTGGGAGACCTAACACTCCACTCTCATCACTAGACAGATCATCTAGAAAAAAGCTCAGTAAAGATACAGAAGACCTCACTGACACAATTAACCAACTAAACCTCATTGATATATACAGAACTTTCCACCGATCAGCAGACAGCTACACCTTCTTCTCCAGTGCACAGAGTTCCTTTTGCTCTGCGCCCTCACCAGCAGCTGGGATTCTTGGATTTTTTGTTTTTCATTTTAACATTCTACCAGATGTCCACTGGTATCTCGTTATTTTAAAATTCGCAACTCCCTAATGACAATTTGTTCTGAGCACCTTTCTCAGTAATGAGCTTTATTCCAGTATTTCCACAGCAACAGGTTTCAAGGTCAAATGGAAAGAATGTCACAAAATAGGAGGGAGACCAACAAACAATCAGCTGCACTAAGTGTCACGTCCCTGCCTGCCTTCACTCAATGTAAACCACTGCACGATACAGGTACCATAATCCCCTATTCACAGATGAGTAAACTGAGGCTCTGAGGTGTGAGGTCAGGTGCTCAGGACACCAAGCCAGTGACTATCAGAGCAGGTGAAGAGTGTCCACTTGGTGATTGTGACATCTCATAACCCATGGGTGTTGAAGACAAGGATAAAACTGCCTGCTTTACAGCTCTCATCAAGGCACTTGAAGAGTTAACCTAGGAAATGAGCTGCAAATCAAATTTCCCTTGTTTTTCTTCCAGAGAAAAATTTTACTAATGCATTTGAGAGAACACGGAAAAGGCGGACTCGCATCCCGAGGAAAGATAATTTGCTTTATCCCATTTCCTGGCCTCTGCCGGGCAGGGAGCTCCAGCAAGACCACACTTCTGACCACATCCTGGAGCCACAGTTAAGTCTCAGCTCATCGGGCATGTTGAGCAAATAGCTGTTTGCTCAAGTGGCAAAAGAACTGAAGAACCAATTTGTATTAAGAACGGCACCTGGCCAGCATCGTGATAACAAACACTTCTCCGCACACAGAATAACCAGCAGCCACTTACAGAGCTGATAAGAACCTATCAAGGGCAAAGCATAATTAACTAAGAATTGAAACTCAATTTGGAGGCAAGAAAAATAGATACGTGAAACAACTCTAATCTGCCCACCGTCCTGCGGGGACCCACCAAGAGAAAAGGCTGAGTGAAGCCTTACGGGCAGTGTTGGCACACTAAGTCTTGTTTTGGCATCTGCACATCGAGAGAGGGGACAGCAGGGTCCGAGCCGAGGTCCTGTGGTTAGTGTCATTGAGGTGTCTGCCTAAGTGTGTCTGTGGGGGTCTTCTGCCACAGACCACAGCTCAGAACATGAGCCCCCCGTCTGGCACCGACTCCCAGGGCAGCACTTCTGATCCCAACTGCCCGAGCTGGGGCAGCGTCACAAACGAAAGGGCGCCGTCCTCCAAAAGCCGCATCTGCCCAAGACTGCAGACACCTGCCAGAAGTGCCCTCACTTCCAATCGACTAGCCACAGAGTCGGGGTTTCCCAGCACCCGCTCAGGTTCAGTAATTCACTAGCATGATTCACAGAACTCAGGAAAGCATTCAACTTCGGATTCAGCTTTACTATAGCAAAAAAAGAAACAAATCAGGACCAGCATAGAGGAGGCACGCCAGGTGAAGCCTGGAAGACCGTCCTCAGTGGGAAGGTCTGTGCTCTCCGAAGGGCACCTCGCTCTCCCGAGCACGGACGCCTTTCACCACCCAGGAAGCTCAGAGCTTCGGGGTCCAGCAGCGTCACGGGGGGCTGCCTCCCCCAGGCCCGCCTGATGGACTCGCTGCCCGCAGGGCTGAACTCAGCCTCCAGTCTCCGCTCCCGTAAGGAGGGGCTGCTCCGTGCGGCGGGTCCTTCTGGCTCTGGCCAGCTGCCATCTAACAGGAGGGCCCTCATTGCCCACACTCTCAGGTGTGGTCTGGAGCCCTGCGGACAACAAAGACTCCATTCAGGCAGGACATTCCAGGGGTGTAGACAGCACCTCCCAGGAAGCAGGGGCCAGGACCGAGTTCTCTGGGAAGAGGAATCTATCGTCTGCCACTGCCCCCTCCCACCTCCTCACCCCTCACCCCCATATCCCCCATCCCTATGTCTACAGCTGCCAACCTCAGCCAGAATCTGCCCAACGGGGAAAGGGACCCCTATCTATGTATGTGACCAAGAAAGCAACTTAACTTGGAACCTTATTGATGATGGGGCTCGACAGCATACACACATTTCCATTTATGGCCAAGAATCACACAGCTTTCAGAGATCTTCTTTAAACACACGGGCCTTTCAAAAACAAACCTGTTGCTGTGAAGTCATTTTCAACTCATTGCAACCCTACAGGACAAAGTAGAAGTGCATCATAGGGTTTCCAGGGAGTGGCTGGTGGACTTGAAATGCCGACCTTTGGTCAGCAGCCGACCTCTACGTCACCGTTCCACCTGGCCTCATGTACACCATGTACAGCAGGTAAACCAGCAGCTTCATGCTGCTTTCTAGCTACTAAAAGAAACTAAAATTCACCAACATTCCTATAAAATAAAAACTAGTAACAAGCAATCATTTGCCCTTAGAGGAGGCAGGAGGGAATACCATATTTACTTGAAAAAACATCGTATTTGAAAGAGACCACAAATAGTTTAGTATTCAGATAGCATCTCTGCAAGCCACAGAATTGCTTGGCATGACTAGATAGAAATAACCCCTACGAGCATTTTGAAGGACGTAATTAAGTTCAGCCACACACAGAATTAATTCCAACTGTGAATACCAAAGACCATTTCAGGCCTAAGACACTAAGGAATAAAGAAGGGCAGCAATGTCTGCTATGTGACTTCCATTACAGAAAGCTGTTCTTTGTTTTTGGTTTTTAATAATAGACATTTCAAACACATGTGAAACTAACAAGCCTGACACTTAACCACTGTGTCTCACCAGGGCCCCACAGTGCACAAATCTAACGTAACTCACTTAACGAGTTTTCTGCCGAGGAACGTAAAAGCCAGGTCCGTGATAGCAACGCTGTTACGGGGGCTCAGGTACGTGCTCAGGGAACATGGGCCCTCATCTCTATGGGGGATGTATTTAGGAACACAACTTCTAGGGAGGAGGCCCTGGTTGCTCAGTGGTTACAGCTGGGACCCACCGGCCCTGCAGGAGGAAGATGTGGCCATCGGCTCCCACAGAGATCACTGCCCTGACCCGCTTGGTCCCCCCCTTGTTCTTCGTCTTCACACAAGGGGCTCTCACTGCACACGGGATAGCAACCGGAAACGTATGACTGGGTTCTGTAGATTCTTACTTTACTCTTCAAAAGTTAGACTGCTCCATTAATTTTTTTTCCCCTGAAGTACGGTTTTTATCAGGTTTGGGGATCAATGTTAAAATTGCTACACTAAGTGACCTTTAAAAAAAACCAAACTTGTCATCAGGTTGATCCCACATCACAGCCACCCTACAGGACAGGGGACAGCTGCCCCATGGGATGGAGTGGATCCGCCCCTTGGCGTTCCCAAGGAACAGCTGGTGGATTCAAACTGTTACCCTTTGGTTAGCAACTGAGCTCATAACCACTGCGTCACCACGGCCCCAAACAACACGAAAGCAAAGAAACCAAACCCACTGCCGTCAAGCCATAGCGACCCGTCCCACAGTTTCCGAGGAGCACCTGGCAGGTTCAAACTGCCAACCTCTGGGACAGCAGCCACAGCATATAACCACTGCACCACCAGGGTTTCCACAAGTGACATTAGAGCTCAGAGAAAAGGGAACTTTCAAAGTAGCTGAAGCTGCATGAAAGCTGGGTGACCGTCAAAGATTTGGAGGAGATCCCTGTGACGCGATCTGGGCCCCCTGCGCCTTCTGTGGGGAAGTTCTTCAACGACCTTCTCTGGTCTGGGATAACTGCCTCCGGTACAACCCAATTCGGAAAACCAGGATAGGATGACAAATTATCCACTTCATCCGAGTTTTTAAACACACTTCCACATGGTTTTATAAAACTGACTCGTGTTTAAAATCTCCACGGGCATGATTCACCCCATCCTGTGACGCTTCCAGCTTCGTCCTTTCAGGCTGTCCTCTTTTGTCACAGGTTAGCTGCCAGTTTTCGTCCTTTTCTTTTCCCCTCAAAGAAACAACTTTTAGATTTATTATCTCTGTTTTTTCTATCATTATCGCCTGCTGGTCATTTCCTTCCTTTTGGCTTACTTTTTTAGAGCTTTTTTCCCCTAGCATATGATTTAGATATCTACATTCTTTTGACAATTTTATGGCTATAGGTACTTATACAATTTCTCCCTGATAACTTCTTAAGTTGTATTCCATAGATTTGTTATTTTGTTTTTCAAGAAAACTCTTCTTTGCATTTCCTCAGAACCAAAAGTTGTTTAGTACCATGTTCTGTTCCTGTTTTTGTTTTCTTCAGGCCAAAGGGCCTTTTGACTTCATTATTGATGTCTAGGGACAATGCTCTTTGGTTTTTCTACCATTGAGAATTTGAAGACACCTCTGTAGCCCAAAATACAGTCCATGTTCTTAAATGTCCCATATGTACTTGAACAGAAGGCTTAATTTGCGGCAGTGTTTGGAATTTGGCATGTATCTGTGAGGCTTGCCTTAGCCTTCCATATTTTTAAAGTGCTCTGTCCACCGGATCCGGCTTGGGTGGGGAGACAGTTGTTTTGTTCCTACTTCTTTCTCCTTAAAAATCTTGCAGTTTCTCATTTGGTAAAGCTATTCCGGTGCTCTCGAACGCTGAAACACGAATTACTCATGTCTTTGTTGTGAATTCCATGCTTAAGTGCCCTTTATCTCTCCTAAGGCTTCTGTTCTGTACTATGCACTGCCAGACACCAAGACAGTGACCTCTCTTTTTATAGCCATTTTGTCAATCCTTATATTTTAGTGTTTCTGAATTCTCTTTTAGGCTTGTCTCTTGTGTATGGTACATGGCTGAGTTTTTTTCTTCATGAGCCAATCTGAAGTTTTTTTCTTTTAGTGAAAACCAAAGAGCAAACCCGCTGCCATCGAGTCGATTCTGACCCACAGTGTCGCTCTAGCACAGAGGAGAACGCCCATGGAGTTGCCAAGGAGCATCCGGTGGATTTGAACTGCCAGCCTTTTGGTTAGCAGACACAGTTCTTCACCACCACACCCCCCGAGTTTCTTTTAATAGGTGAGTTAAACCCATGTGCGTGTCACACAACCCATGAGCATGGCCTTAGATCTATGGCACTGATGATGGGTCGACGAACGTATATGCACACCTTACTGCTCTGTGGTCCATTTGTATCAGCCCCGGGCTCATTTGTTTAATGTGTGTTTGAAACCGTGGGAGGTTTATGTCTGTGTTCTGTTGCCCTCAGGCTGACGTCCTCAGGGTGCCTTCTGGTGGTCAGGACGCCTGCTCCGCCTCGTGGACCTCCTGAGCAGCTCATACCCGCACCCACCCCTGCTCTGCCTCGCAGACCCTCGCAGACCCCCTGAGCAGCACACACCCACGCCCACCCCTGCTCCATGTCACGGACCCCTGAGCAGCATACACCCACACCCACCCCAGCTTTGTCTTCCTTTAGCGTTTTCCCCTTTTTTCTCTTTATTTTTCACTGCAGCATTGTCTGTTAGTTCTCTCCTCTTGCTGCTGTTTCTGGCCCTGCCAGGAGCAGCATCAAGACGAGCTATCCCCTCTTCCTCCCCTCCCCGGTCCCAACTCCCATCCACTACACTGGGGTAAAGCCTGCAAGGCAGTCCCGGCCTCTCCCGCGGTTCACAGTTGAACTTCATCTTCCCTGCCCAGCACGGCCTCCCCTCCCCCCCCAGCGCCCTCAGCCTGTACGGGGGCTCTCCCCTCCCCGCGGCTGAACCCTGCCCACCCTGGGGAGCGCCAGCCCGTCCCCGCGGGGCTCTCCTTCCCCCACAATGAGTGGGAGCGAGCTCCACTCTGTGTTCGCAGGTTCTGCCTCAACCTGTCACCTGGCACTTGTCACGTGTGTTTTTCTGAGCTCTCTGTGCACACGTCTCATTCTCCAAGCCCACTGCACGTCTTAGCCTTTTCCTTACGCACGCCTCAGCAATCCGGCTCACCTCCAGAGACACCACGTGGGCCACACAAGTCTGATCAGTGACTAAACACAGGCACACACACGCACACACACACCAACAGGCAGCAATATACACATCACTATTCACAATTCTCAACAGTCATGTTTTCTTCTGTATTTTGTACCAAAACATGAGAGAAAACATTGGGTGAAATAGGTGAAAGCAGAACCGGGTCCTGGAGGCACCCCCTGCCTCCCCTTCTCCTCCCAAGGGGCCCAGCTGCCCGCCGTGCTCATGGGGCCTCGCCGAGGCTCCTGTAAGTGTCTAACTCTCCAGGTGTCAAGATTATCTTCCCGCTGCTGGCTCCCAAACACACATAAGAGATCCAAACTGCAAAAAGGGTGGCTGGGAAAGAAGTCAGGACACCTCTCACAGTAACTTGTTTATCTGTTTATCACCAGAGGAGATGGAAAGATGAACACCAAATACGCATCGCGCAGCCCTGGTATCTTAAGGAGGTGAGATCATACTGCTTGTTGGATCCTTTAAAGCACGGAGACATATAATACTGCATTTTGAAGTGTAAAAAATTACACTTTGGCGATGTAACTACACTTCAGGCTTTCCAGAGGTGCCGATAAAATGAAGACCACTGTCAGCAACGTAAGTCAAAATGTTTTCCATCTAAGTATTGAGGTAAGATTTTAAACTAGCTGAAAGTACAACAACAAACCACATTTAGTAACAACTATAACCCTAATATACACAGTTAGAATATTTTCTATTTTTCAAGACACTGATTCTGGACAGTGGCCCCCAACATTTTTAGGTATGAAGATGTCACTTTAGCACAACCCACACTGCAATCCTAACTGGATTCTCTCCTTTCAGAACACATAACTGAGAAAGTACCCAAAGACTAGAAGTTACATGGCAAAAATTTAATTTCTTTTACACGAATTTGATCTAATCAAACAGCTTTTAAAAAAATCAGACCTCTAGCCATCGGTTGATTCCAATCACAGCGACCCTACCGGACAGAGCAGAACTGTTCCATGGAGCTTCCAAGGAGCAGCTGGGGGATTTGAACTGCCGACCTTCTGTTGAACGGCCTGAGCTCTTAACCATCATGCCAGCAGGGCTCCACACAGTCTCCACAGACATGAAAAAGAAAACCACAGTACAACAGACACTTGTCCCAGTAACAAGTGCCAAGTATAGGGGCTTGCAGACACCTTTCAACACAAACAAACACCGACACTCTCGAGCCTGTCACAGTGTGGGCAATCCCACTTTAAAGAAAACTGTGTCATTTGCTCTTGTTCTCTTTTCTAATCTACTGAAATTCCCCAATCTTAAACTCCCACCAAGCTGGTTTCCCAGAATGAAGCGATTCCCTCCGCCTTCACATAACTAAGGGTCCCACTTTGGACTGGACTCTCAGAACCAGGTAAGCACCACCATTTCGGTCCCAGGGCAGTGCAAGCAGTTTGCACTCCAACGTTAACCTAGAGGTTGGCTGTGCAAATGCTCTTGACAGTGGCACAGCAGAAAGGCCAGGCAATCTGTTTCTGCAAAAATAACAGCCGAGAAAACCCCATGGGGCAGTTCCACTCTGTCATACGGGGTCATCGTGAGTCAGATAAAAATTCTGCAGCCACAGGTTTTTTTTTTTTAAGTACTACCCTTACATGTATTTCTAGTCCCTGTACATGTACTAAATTTTAAATTTCTCTTGTTTAAATATGTTTCTTGATGCAGGAATATGAAACAGAGGTAGATAATGCCTTTGAGAAATTAACACTCAGAAACAGAGAAATAAGAAATAGTCAAATAATTACATTGTCAGTAAAAGAAATAAGTGGTGAGTTCTCAAAAAAGGACATTGGTCAAGTCCCAGGAAATTTCAGAGGTACACAGAAAACATGAATCAGAGGTAGATAATGCCTTTGAGAAGTGATCACTCAAATAGGGACAAGGAGAAATGCTCAAATAATTATACCATCCAAAAAAAAAAGGAGTGAATTCACACAAAAGAGACAGGGAAAGTCCCAGGGAATTTCAGAGGGAACAAAATACGAAGGATGAGAAAACAGTGACAACCGGACATCTGAATTTGGCCTTGGCAGCTGTGTCTGATCTGGGCAGCTCTACTTGGAGCGGCCAGATGGAACACACACAGGACTCCAGCTGACGACGTCCAAGGAGAGAGAGAATGGAAAAGCCCAAGACCATCAGTTAGAAGAAGGCCAGAGCCCAGCTGTGGAACACGCTATCCATCGCTCACGAGCAAGCTCAAGTTGAAACTGAAGAAAATTAGAACAAGTCCACAAGAGCCAAATCACAATCTTGACTATGCCCCACCTGAAACAACAGACCATCTCAAGAACAGATTTGACACGATAAAGACTAAATGACCAAAGATCAGATGAGTTAGGGGACGACATTACATCCAGGACATCATACATGAGAAAAACAGAAGGCCACCAAAAAGACAGGAAAGAAACAGAAGACCAAAATGAATACGTCAAGAGCCCCCGGAGCCCTGCTCTGGAACGCAGACGAGCTAAAGCAAAAGGAAGAAATGAAGTAAAAAAGCTCAACCGAAGATTTAAAACGGTGGCTTGAGAAGACAAGGTGAAACATAACCGGGAAAAGTGGAAAGACTTGGACACAGAAAACCAAAAAGGAAGAACACACTCAGTGTTTCTCAAGTTAAAAGAACTGGTGAAAAAAATAATATCCTCAAGTTGCAATACTGAAGGGTTTTATGGGCAAAATATTGAACAATGCAGGAAGCATAAAAGACAGAACATATGAAGTCACCACACCCAGAAGAACTGGTGGATGTTTGACCACGTCAGGAAGCAGCAGGTGATCAAGACCCTGTGGAAGTGAAGGCAGAAGTCCACGCTGCCCTGAAGACGCCGGCCAACACAAGGCTCCAGGAGGAGACAGAACACCCTCAGAGAGGTTCCAACACGGGGAGGCAGCAGCGGCGCTCACTCCGCCAGGGCGAGGGATTCAGGAGACGCCACCTGGCCGGCCAGCTGGACAGATCAACATCTCTGTCCGCTCTAGAGAAGGGCGATCCGACAGAATGGAGAAGTCATCCAACAACATCAGACACAAGGAGAATTTTGCCGAAGAAAACTAAAAACTGATTATAGCAGTCCATTGACAGGGACCGAAAATTCAAGGTGGATTCAGAAGAGAACGTGGAAGGTGCAATACCACTGCTGATGTCAGGTGGATCTTGGGTTGAAGCCAAGAATCCCTGAAAGATGCTTGCCTGTGTTTTATTGGCATCTGTCTATGCATATCATAACACATTATAGATAGCATAGTGAAGTTCAGGAATTTCTGAACATTTAATTGGGCCTATGTAAAACCTGTACATAGACCAAGGGGCAGTCATTTGAACAGAACAAGGGGATACTGCAGGATTTAAAAATCAGGAAACGTGTGTCAGGGTTGGATCTTGTCACCAACTTATTCAATCTGTTTGCTGAGCAAACAATCTGAGAAACTAGACTATATGAAGAGCAATGCAGCCTCAGGATCGGGAGAAGACTAACAATCTCTGATACACAGATGACGCAGCCTGCTTACTGAGAATAAAAAGGACTTGAAGCTCTTTCTGATGAAGACTAAAGACCACAGCCTCCAGTATGGATTGCACCTCAACATTAAGAAAACAAAAAACCTCACAACTAGGCCAGTAAAAGCACCATCACCATAAATGGAGAAAGGACTCAGTTGCCAAGGATGTCATTTCACTTGGGTCCACCATCAGCGCCCACGGAAGCAGCAGTCGAGAAGTCACAGGACGCGTTGCATTGGGCCAATCTGCTGAAGAAGACTTTTTAAAGTGTTTAAAAGCAAAGACATCACTGTAAGGACTACGCTGCACCTAACCCAGGGGTCGTGTTTCCGACTGCCTTACATGAACATGGGCAAGGAACAAAGAAGAACTGACGCTTTTGAGTTGTGCAGTTGGCGAAGAACACTGAATGCAGCATCAACTACCGAAGAATGAACCCCTCTGTCTTGGACGAGGTATGGCCAGAGTGCTCCTTAGAGGCAAAGACAGTGAGACTCTGTCTCACATTAATTTAGACAAGTTATCAGGAGGGACCAGTCCCTGGAGGCCAACATGCTTGTAAAGCCGAGGGTCACTGAAAAAGAGAAAGACCTTCGACAAGATGGACTGACACGGTCACAGCACCCACATGCTTGATCCAGCCTGACGGTGACTTCCAGAGGCCGGATCCAGCCTGACGGTGACTTCCAGAGGCCCGATCCAGCCTGACGGTGACTTCCAGAGGCCCGATCCAGCCTGACGGTGACCTCCAGAGGCCGGATCCAGCCTGACGGTGACCTCCAGAGGCCCGATCCAGCCTGACGGTGACCTCCAGAGGCCGGATCCAGCCTGACGGTGACCTCCAGAGGCCGGATCCAGCCTGACGGTGACCTCCAGAGGCCCGATCCAGCCTGACGGTGACCTCCAGAGGCCCGATCCAGCCTGACGGTGACCTTGAGAACAGGGCAGGACCAAGCGTGTTCCACTGGAGTGCACACGGCTGCACTGGGGGCCGGAGATGACGTGGAGGCACCTCACAGCAGCACGTGTCCTATCAGGAGTCCTGGTGTCGCTGTGGTTCAAGCATTCGGCTGCTATCTGGAAGGCCTGTGGTTCAAACACAGTGGCCACTCCACTGGACAAAGATACAGCAGTCTGCCTCCTGAGAGATGTACAGCCTGGGAAACACTGGGGCAGTTCTAATCCACCCTGCAGCACCCTACGGGTGGAACTGAATGGAAGGCAGTCAGTTTGGTTTGGGGCATATTTATAATGAAGAGAACACAGAACTCAACACCTTTTTAAAAAGCACAGGTCAGAGGGCTTCTAAATATCCATCCTCAGAGTAGCTACCAGCTGCCCAGCACTGAGCCAAGGCACTGCGGCTACAACTTCTGCACCACACAGAATACAGAGCAGCTACATTTTAAGGAAAAAACAGCAGCATAAACGGACACTTGCAGCCCACCTTCCCTAACCAAGGGATTTTTAGAGCACTGGGTAAACTAATTCTCAATGAATGAACAAAGATCACATTTGTGCCTTCAACAAAAATGCCAACCTCATTGAACAAAGTTCACTATTAACCTTGGAAAAACTCCAGCAATTGAGAGGCTGTAAACCTTTATGCATCTCTCGGCAGCTGTTTGCTTTGCCAGGTGAGCCGAGAGATCAAGTTCTGTTTGGGGTTTCACCAGACAGACAGACACACACCCCACACTGCACACTCTCCCAAGAAGATGGCAATGTCAACAGTCAAAGCAGAAAGTCCTTCAAGGGCAGGTCCTGTGGGATCCAGGATCTCCTTGCCCACCAGGCCTGCAGGAGGGGTCAGGGGGACAGACTCCCAGACCACCCGGCCCAGACCCTCCACGCTTGGAGGACGATGACCTGCAAGGTGAGGCCAAGGGAGCTGCAGAGCAGTCAGAGTGCTGGCTGTAGCACCCCAGAACTTTCTTCAGGTAGCCCCAGGGTGAGGGGCTCTCACCTTTGGCATGCAGACAAGAGGTGGCGGCCTTGGGAAGGTAGAGCACTGGGCTTGGGGCAGACCCAGGTTCTGGGCCACTGGAGGGCCACAACAGGCCATCAGCCTGAAGTTCTCCGTCTCTGGAACAAGGGTTTATGTTGTCGTTCAAGTGTTTACTCCCCTTGTTTATGCTTTTTAACAAGAGAAATAGAAAAACAATTCTTTAAACAGAATCTTAAGCAGAACCCAACATAAGTAAGAGCTCCTGTGAAAGGCCAGATGTCGCAGGCCTGAAGCTTCCCTCTCCTTGTGAGCCCGTGGGGACAACTGGAAAAGTTACTGGACAGTGGTCACTCAGGGTCTTCTCAACCATGACAGTCTAAAGAGTGTCCAGCTGGCGACAGTCAACTGACCATTCTCTTACAGTCTCAGTAAGGCTGCATGGAGTGAGGCCGAGCTGGGATCCAGGACGAAGCCTTGGGTACGCCTCGCTCTACATCAACGGTTATTCAGCTTTGTTCCTGGGCCCTGGGTCACTGCACAGGAGCTTCAGGCTGCCATCCAGGCCACAGGGACTGGCCCCAGCCCTTTACCACCTTTCAGCCAGACAGGGATTTTGGGAAGTGACCCAAGATATTATTTGGAAAAGAGTACTGCTCAAAGATAGTCACAGCACTCTTTGTAATAGCAAAAAAGTTAGAACAACTCAGATGTCCATCAACAAAGGCATGATGGAATAAAATACGGCAGAGTCACATGGAACGGTACACAGCTGTGAAAAAGGAATGGAGACTGTATCTGTCTGTCTGTCTGTTTCTCTACTCATCCATCCACCTACCCACCCACCCTCCTACCTGCTACTTGTGTTAGTCTGAGAAGTTGAGTCCAGACAAGATTAGGAGTACAGAAATATATTCGGGGAAGTGCCTGGGAGAGAGCTGGGGCAGCTGGGAGAGCCTTGGTCCTCAGCGTAAGTCTGACCCCAAGCAAACCTGAGAGAGGAAAGAAGACTGCGTGAAGCCTCTTAGACCACGTGCAGCCATGAGGAAGGGTCAGCAAGGCCGGTTACCTGTCACGTGTGAACTGCCCCACCCAGGCCCGGGCCTGCGTTGCTGTGACTGCCATAGCCAGGCACTGCGCAGTGCCGTCGTGGGAA
The DNA here is from genome assembly GCA_028571685.1 of Heterohyrax brucei. Taxonomy (NCBI): domain Eukaryota; kingdom Metazoa; phylum Chordata; class Mammalia; order Hyracoidea; family Procaviidae; genus Heterohyrax; species Heterohyrax brucei. The sequence goes on from CM053163.1 coordinate 674,972, forward strand.
GGCTGCCGTCAGGCAACAGCAGTGATGACTTCAAAGCCTCAGCAGCCGACCAGTTACACTCCCAGGGGTCCGAGATCGGCAAGCATGGTCTCAGGGCCACCGTGGAGCCAGGGAGGACCGTCAGGACTCTTAGGAGGCAAACAGGCCTTGTGAAGAAATGTACAGCATCCAGTCAGTCATATAAGAAAGGGAAGAGATAAACATAGATATGCTTATCTTTTATATTTATACATAAAGATACACTTATCTTTATATTTGTTTATCTTTTGTATATAAAGATATACAGATATAAAGATATCTGATTGATAGTGAGTCCACAGGACGGAGGAGAACTGCCTTGTAGGGACCTCAAGGGGCAACTGGTGGGCACCAACTGCCGGCCTCCTGGTTAGCAGTTGAGCTGTTAACCACTGCACCACTAGGCCTCTGTACACATGCTTATATTTTGATAACACAAATACACAATGGAAGGATAAATCAAAAAGAAAAAAAGGTTACCCGTGGGCAAGGGAGACCAGAAAAAGAACTCAGCTGTAGACAGTGAACGCGCTTTATGAGAGACTCCAGGAAGGTGCACATGTTTTACTTCATTATAGAACTGGAAAACTTGAAAAGCAATAACTAAAACTTAAACAAATAAAAATGAAACAAAGAGCCCTGTGTATCAGGTTGGTGGCATAGTCACACTTGGTTCAGCAGCATTGATCCAAGCAGCCGGAACCCTGACGATCAATCCAACAAAACACAAGGGAACTCCAGACAGCTCCTCTACGAAGGTCTCGAGGCCTCTGACCCAGCAGTGACCGCCTCGGTCCTGCCACACTGCAAGGAAAGCCACACACAGCAAATCCTCCACCACCGGGGACCTACTGGCTTTGGTCAGAGAGGCCCAGATTACGAGAAGAAAACCACCCTTCTTACAACCAGCTCAGTGACATGTTACCGTCTTAGGCATCTGTACCACACTAACAGAAATACCATCAGTGGACGGTTTCAACAAAGAAAAATCTATTCATAGAGTCCGAATTCAGGGCATCAGCTCCAGGGCAAGGCTTTCTCTGCTGGCTCTGGAGGAAGGCCCTCATAGTCACTCTTCCCCTGGACTGGAGCTTCTGAGGCACAAGGTCCCATCCTTGTCAAAAGATGCCCTCAGCTCCTAGCACTTCTACTTGGTGGTATGAGGTCCCCAAATCTCTCCCCTAACTTCTTTCTTTTAGGTCTCAAGAGACTGCCTCCAGCACAGAACAATCTCACACCCTGAGTCCTGCCGCACGGACACCACTGCCACCCATCCTCCCGCGTTAACACAGAGAGGCAGGGCTTCCAGCGTGTAGGAACTTCACACAGGGCCGGGAATCCTGGCCCAGCCAGATTCCTACACACATTTTGGCGGAAACCAGCTCAACCATGACCATGTCATAATAAATTTTATAGGGGATCAAGAAAGCTTCCAAAATTCTCAATGGGTCAGGACTGGTGTAGGGTCACCCTTACTTCTAACGGCTTTATTAGAGGTTAGATTCTTCGCCATCCACAGAAGAGTCAAGGCTCCTGGCTTCTGAACTGACCAGACTCATGGAAAGCAGGCTCTGAGAACCTCGGGACACACAGACCCAGTGGAACCCCCGACCTGGGTTCATTTACTGAGCACTTGGTAAAATCAGAAGTGTTCTTGGCGTTGGGAAATTTGCTTCCTGACTGATCCAAACTCAGAAATTTCACTTAGGAATGCTGTTGCTGTTAGATGCCACTGAGTCGGCTCTGACTCACAGCGACCCTATGCACAGCAGACGGAAACTCTGCCCGTCCTGGGCCAGCCTCACAACCACTCTCATGTTTGAGCCCACTCTTGCAGGCACTGTCAAAAGTCTTGTCAAAAGTCCTTCTCTTTGCCACTGAACCTCTATTTTACCCAGCATGACATTCTTCTCCAAGGACTGATCCCTCTGGATGCAATGTCCAAAGTATGTGAGATGAGGTCTCATCACCCTTTGCTTCCAAGGAGCACTGTGTTTCTTCCAAGAGAGATTTGTTTGTTTCGACAGTTCATGATGTATTCGATATTCTTCACCAACACCACAGTTCAAAGGCGTCAATTCTTCCTCAGTCTTCCTGACTCACTGCCCAGCTTTCACCTGCTTATGAGGTGATTGAAAACACTGGCTAGGTGCCTTCTAGTCCTCCAAGTGACATCTTTGCTTTTTAACACATTAAAGAGGCCTTCTGTGGCAGTTCTGCTCAGGGCACTATTACATCATTTGATTTCTTAACTGTTGCTTCCACGGGTATTTCTTGGGACACAGGTAAAACGATATCCTTGACAGCTTCCATCTTTTCTCTACTTACCCTGCTGTTGCTTATCAAGCCAGCTGTGAGGGTTTTTATTTTTTCTGTTTTGAGGTGTCATCCATACTGGAGGCTGTGGTCTTTGATCTCCAACAGAAAAGTACTCCAAGCCCTCTTCGCTTTCAACAAGCAAGGCTGTGTCATCTGCATAGCGCAGGTTGATCATGAGTCTTCCTCCAAACCTGACGCCTGGTTCTTCTCCACACAGCCCAGCTTCCTGATTGTCTGCTCAGCATCCAGATTGAGCAGGTACCAGGAAAGGACATGCACACCTTTCCTGACTGGAAACAACATGGTAAAGAGTACAAACCTAGGATCTGAAGAAGACACAATGGCTAGGCCCCCCGTGCCTGCTCCACAGACAATGGCCTTCTTAGACGCTGGCAGAGGCCACCTCCTTCTTGCTGGCTGGTCCAGATTGTGGGTACCCATGGGAGACAGAGGTACACAGGGGTCACAGATCAAAAGACGGACACCAGACTCTGAGCCAACCCACTGCCTAGCCCATCACCGCCGTCTCACACTGCCTGCCTCCAGGAAGGTCCCACTCGCCGGGCAGAGCAGGCAAGGAGCAGCACGTAGGACAGAGCCTGTGGAGGTCCAGTCAGGCCTCACTGTGTACCCGCGGGAGTGCTCCCTCTCTTGTCCAGGCAGACGAGGAGCAGGGAAAGAGGTACCCGTGGTGGCCACACCCCAAGGGGGAAGAGAAGAAAGTAGTCTGGCTCAGCCTTCTGACCCCAACCAGGGCCACCTCCTTAGAAGCTCTGGGCCAAAGATTCCTGAGAACAGAGGCCAGGAACTGAGCTGTCTCTCTCCCAGTTCCTCCTTCTCATTGGAGAAACTCCCTCCCTGCTCTGCGCTCTGCTTACGGCATCTGGCCGACCCCACTTCTGTGTCTGCCCTTGAGAGGATAACATGGGTCCTGTCACCCGCAGCTAGAGAGGGGTGCTGGGGAGGCAGTAGCCCACAACAGAGGCAGAAACACACCAGTTTGAGGGTCCAGCAAAGTTTATTCGAAGAGAAACAGAGTAGGGTCTGAGCTGAGGGTGGCTCAGCCCGCCCCCCTGGTGGGGCGAGTTTTTGATAGTTTTAAAGTTCTAATGAGGTAGTGTCGGGTGAGGGGTTTATGGTTTGATGAGGAAAGAAAGAGAAGAGGGGTAGCAAGGAATTCTGGTTAGGGGATGTATGGCCCGATAAGGAAGAAGTGTTGATTAGAAGGGGGACGGGATAAGCTTTGTTTATGGTCGAGGTTTTGATAAGGGAAGGGCTTTGATTAGGAGGGTGGGGTGGCAGGCATAAAGTGATTGATGGACTTACTGTTCTACCAGGAGGCGCCTACCAGGCTCTTTCCGCTAATGGCCAAGTCTGGGTCACTGGGTAAGAAGACCTCCCTGAATTTCAGGGACAGAGTCCCCTCAAGAGGTGTCTGCAGACCCTCAGCCAGGTGTCTTATGACAGGGGAGCAGCCGTAGCCAAGACCGAGAGGCAGCAACAGTTTACAAATATTCCAGCTCCCTGTGTCCTCACGGAGAGCTGAGGCATGGTCTGGCCAGTCCCCGAGGCCTCCCAGCAGGTGGGAGCCCCTCCTGTCCTCAGGGGTGACTTGCCTGATAACACGCCTTGGGGATCCTCCCTGCCCTGGCTCTCCTTCTCCATCCCCTCCAGTCTCCTGGGTTCTGTCCCAAGCAAAGCTGCTGGTGCTCGATGTCTTGCCTCGGGCCTCTTTCCAAGGAAAACTCACAGAGTGCTCTCTGAAGACTCCTCCTCAGCCTTCCCTCCCTCCTCCCTCTTGATCCTCCCTCTCGATCCCACCTCCTGTGGGGTGTTATCCATCTGAAATGCCTGCAGGTTCTCTGTCTCACCACACACTCTGGTATCTGATACAGCAAAACCTGCAAAACCCAGAATCTGGGCAAGCGGAAACCTGTCAGAGAAGGAAACTCAAACTATTTCCCACTACCAGAGGGTGACAGAAGAGAGGTCAGCCTGCAGGTATCAGAGGCTGAAAACCTGCCAGACCTGGAAAAGCAAGGCGGGCCCACTGAGCTCCAGCTCTGGCAGGTTTCCCAGCAACCCTGCAGCTTGGCAGCCAGAACCCAAGGGTCTGCTGAAGGGTAAGCGAGGACTCTGGGACTTAGGGGCTCAAGTTCTCGGACTGAGAAGATGAATAAGGTGAGTCCACAAGCCGGCGAGCCCCTGGGGGTGGCCTCACTGGGTCCTGAGGCACTTGGTCAGTAATCACTGGTGACGTAAACAAAAGATGCACATTTTTAAACCTAGCTTCTCCTTATTAGAAGGAACGAGAACACCAACCCGGGTCACAGCCACCTCCATGCGTCCCACTGTGAAGTCAGACCAGGTGACTACGGATCTTGGTTGATTCTGTTCCAGCTCAACAAAGACATGTTTCTTCTTTTTATAAAATATTACAGAAGTTCATCTCTTTCCCATTTTTAGACTATCTGCCACTTAATCTGCACTGGACACAGTGTTAATGTCAGCTTTTGGGTTTGTTTCTCTCGATGCTGAATACCCCCTGGAGGTGCCAGGGAGCCTCATTATGGACCACAGAAGTCCGGTGGCTGGGGAACAGCTTCACCGCAAACCACCGGGAAGAAGGAAGAGACAGTCACTACTGCATCAGGTGTTAGTGAGGAGAGAAAGATGTCACAGGCCCTGTCCCAAAATAAACCCACTGGAGAGGGCACGAGGCAGCGTGCCAAAAGCACCGCATGGGTGACCAATGCTGCCAGGACTGCCAGGTGGGAGGGACACTTGGAGCCGAGGGGAGGAGGGAAGGCTTGGGGCAAGGGCACCTCACTCGGGCCCTCTGAAGATGAGGGGGGACTTCAGGCAGGCCAGCGGTGGAAGGCAGCACTCCCAGGGGACAAAAGGGCACGCACAGGGTGACGGAGCCACCGCTCTGTGTGGCTGGGAACTGCCCCAAGTGCCCCCAAGTGCCGAGGACCCTGGTGGAAGCCCAACAGCCACCGCAGGCAGGCAGACGGCCCGCTGCAGGACAGACCCCATTGGGGTCTGCCGCCCGTGGGTGCTGTGTTTGCTGGAAGGGACCAAGCAAACAGACGCTGGGCTGTGAGGCGGTCTGGAGCCTGGCTGGGCAGGGTGAGGGCAGAGCACACACACAGACGGAGGGACAACTGAACTGGCCCTGTTCCCAGGTTGCTCTAGGCTGGGACACTCCTTTTGGCCGTCATTCTGTTCACCGCTTTGGAATCGACTCAGCGACAACAGGCTGGGTGTTTGGGTACGGAGAAGGAGCCCCCTGCGTGGGGCAAACAGCTAGCGTGCTTCACTGCTGAGACAACATGACAGGTTCAGGTCCACGCAGCAGTGCCTTGGCGACCAGCATGCAAAAACAGCCCCTGGAAGGCCTGCAGAGTACAGCCCCACTTGGCGCCCGGGGGCGCTGGGAGTCAGGCCCACTGCAGGACCGCTGGCTTGGGTGTGGGGAAACCGAGGCCGCTCGTCATAGAGGCCAGCACTCTCTCTGTGCTATCTCATGGGCAACCTACTGATTTTCAGTTAATCAATAAGCCCAGTCGATACCTGTCGCACTTGTCAATACCAAGGACGGTGCGAGGCCTTCAGGGTACCCAGGGACAAGTAAGACAGCTCCTGTCCCTGGAACGGCTCAGGGTCAAACATCGGGCCTGCCCGGTCTGACTTGCTCGCTAGAGCTTCACGTGGCCATCCCAAGGGGCCACTGGCAGCATTCTCCCCAGAAACAGTCTTTTCCCTTGAGTATCAGGATGTTGGCCGACCTAACACCACACAAACATCCACAAACTCAGCTCTAGTAAGACAGCAGCAGTATGAAATGTCCTGTGAAAGGGACACCTGCTGCAGGGAACCAGCCTGAGGAGGAATGGTCTCCCCTGCACAATCAACAGCAAAATAAGGACACAGAGCTTCCTCCCTGCTCACTGGATTTCCTATCAAGTTTCCTTTTCAGGGAACATTTACGCTGACAGATGAGAAGCTTTCCTAACACACAAAACAAGAGGAAATCAAACAAATGGATGAGAAAAAACACTCAAATGTAGGTGAATGTCTTAACTCTTATCTAAATATATACTCTGTTATTTCGGTTTACAAAATTGCTTTCATAGTTCACTGTGGTTTCCATTATCTATTTCACTTATTACAGCATGAGATGTCACAGAGAATTATCATCTTAATAATAAAATAATTTGACCCAACCCCTATTACTGTAATTTTGCTTTTTCTCAAATTTTCATCATTATAAAATTACAGCTGTGGTTGCCAATTACAGCTATGTCTGTGTTATGAATCTCTGTGACAGTTTTTTAAAAAAATTATTTCCTTAGTTTAAATTTCTGAAAATGGAGATTTCTGGCTGAAAACTAAAACTATCCTAAGATTTTCACTCACAGCACCAAACTGCTGCCTGGCACATCTGTAAGCCCTGGCGCTGTAACAATCGATCTATCATGAAGCGCAAATTTCTTACTTTTATTTACAATACTGATTGAATTTCAACAGTTTCTTAACCTTTCCACAGAAACGGGCGTATTATCCCTACAAGCTTTAGGCTTAACTTTCTACCTACACGTCCAGCTTTTTCATCTGTTTCGTAAAGAGCTGCAGATACATCTTGATGCAATTTTTTCTAGTTTGTCACTTCCTTATAAATGTTCACAGTGTTTCCTGGTGCACAGTTTAATGCCCAGGTAGTAAGATTCCATCTCTTTTCGCTTTCCCTCCAGATCCTCTAATAGTGCACGTTCTCTTCACTGAAAGAATCATTTCTGAGTCATCTGAGCACAACGTCCTAGTTAACTCAGCCAACATCCCGAATGATGCCCCTATGCATTAGAGCAGTAACGCGCAGACATTTTCACAATGTGCACACAAAAATGAAAATAGCTGCAGAGAATACTGGGGTCGGGGTCAGGACCGTCCCCAGCCTGCTGCAGAAGGCCGAGGGTCAACGCTCTGCCTGACTGCGGCCCCAGCCGGGCACACCATCGTGAAGCCACGCTTTCCAAGGCACAAAGGTGAAAAACGGTACTGCCCTGTTCTCAGGCTGCAGACAGCAGGAACACAGCAGGCAGGAGAGGGGACCCAGGGAGAGCTAGGTCAGAACTGCATGGACAAGGATTAGGAACCCCCAGAGCAGAGAGCGTGGGCACAGCGGGGACTCAGCAAGTCATCTTCATGAAAACAGCAATGTCTCTGTCCGTCCAGAACAGATGGGCAGAGTTTTAACCAAGTAATGGGGCAAGACCAGCATGTCAAAAAGCTAGATACGCAAAGCAACACCAACAACTAATGTAGCAGCTGTATGAGTCGGATCCGACTCGATGGCACTTGGTCTGGCGGATTACATTATTGTGAGTAGACACGATGTGATTCGGGCAGCATCTAAACCAAAATACTCAGACAGGCGCTTGGGAAGGCAGGACACGTGAACACAGGTCACCGAGGATAGCGTGACCACAGTTTTTCAGGAGGCGGCATCAGAACACGTGCAGAGTCCCAGGCATCTATGACAAACCCTCAGCCCCCTACCCACCCTTGTAGCTAAGACAGTCCTTTTCTTCTGTGGATAATTCTCTTGTTAAGTCCTCATAACAGGGGCGTCATACAAAATTTGTCCTTTTAACACTGATGGATTTCACTCAGCATGATCTCTTCCAAATGAGACCATGTTATGAGATGTTTTCTAAAATCATCATTGTCTTCTATCATAGCACAGTGTTCCATTAAGTATACGTACCATTCATCTGTTGATGGGCATCGGGGTTGATTCCAGCTTTTTGCTGTTGTGGACTGTGCTGCAACAAACGTTTGTGTGCATGTGTCCGTTTCTGTGACAACCTTTGTTTCTGAAGGATAAATTCCAAGCAGTGGAATTAAAGGATCAAATGGTGTATCTATTTCTAGCTTTTTAAGGAAGCGCCAGATTGTTTTCCAAAGAGGTTGCACCATTTTACAATCCCACTAGCAGTGTAGGAGAGTTCTAATTTCTCCACAGCCCCTCCAGCATTTGTTGTTTTGTGTTTCTTGGATCATGGCCAACCTTGTTGGGGTAAGATGGTATCTCGCCATAGTTTTGATTTGAATTTCTTTAATAACCACTGATTGTGAGCAATTCTGCATGTGTCTTTTGGCTGCCTGGATCTCCTCTTTAGAGAAGTGTCTGTCCATCTCCTTCACCCGTCGCTTAATTTCATTATTTACCCTTTTATTGTTGATATTTTGTAATACCTTGTAGATTACGAATCTCAGACATCAGTCTGACATATACTTGCCAAATATTTTTCCCATTCTGCAGATGACCTTTTAATTCTTTTGATGAAGTCTTTGGGTGAGCAAAAGTGTTTGATTCTTAGTAGTTCCCATTTATCTATTTTCTCTTCTGCTGATCGTGCTTTGTCAGATTTTGAAGTCTGTCTACATTATGCATTAAAATGTCCACTGTTGATTCTATTTTATCTTGGATGAGCTTTATCGTTTCAGATTTTATATTTAGGTCTTTTATCCAATTCGAGTTGTTTTTTGTATAAGGTGTGAGATATGGGTCTTGTTTCAAACACCATATGGTATCATAAAGCATACAGTTAATCAGAAACACCACTAACTTTCTGAGAAAATGAAACACTCATGCTACCAGGAGTCCCCTTTGAAGGAGACAGCTGCCAGTGTGGTGGGCAGGGCTCAGGAGCGCAGCGGGCTGTCGGTGTTTCTTCCCAAGTGTCTTCAGTTCACCTCAGAAATGTTTCTCCAGCAGATCAAAATCATTCCTGGTTTTAGGTAATATGTCACCTTCATTTTAATTAAAAGATGAAAAACACCCAGTTGATAGTACTTAGAGTAATTGGTCCAGGAGATCCGGGGTCACAGGAGGCCAGGGAAGTTCCCTGAGACTGTCGATGGCCTTGCAGCGGGGCTGGCCGCAGTTCTGACCCGGCTGGGGTTCGGATCCGGCCTAAGGCTCGTCTCTGAGGAAAACAGAATCATCGAGCCAGTTGCTGCAGAGACGATCCTGACTCAGGCCCGCCTCCTGCCACGCTGGCAGGGTGACCAGCGCTCCTCGGGGTTTTCAGTGGCTGTGATGTTTGGGGGAACCCTGGCGGTGTAGTGGTTAAGGGCAACGGCTGCTAACCAAAAGGCCGGCAGTACGAATCTCCCAGGCACTCCTTGGACGGTGCAGGTCTCCTCTGCCCTACAAGGTGGCTATCAGTCAGAATCAATGTGATAGCGGCAGGTTTGGGGCTTTGGTCTGTGACCTCTTGTGAGCAGACCACCAGGCCTCTGCTCTGAGGCCCGTTGTGCTGGGTTCCGATCACCAGCCACTGTGCACTCGGGGTCCACTTGTGAATCTGCAGGTTTACCCAACATGATCACAGCCCCAGGCCAGCACCAGCAGGCCCCGTCCCTTGAAAGGCTCTCTCAGCCACCTGGCAGTGGAAATGAGAACGCCAGAGTGCTCCCAGTATTAGTTAGTAACATACCAGTCTTCCTCCGAACGTGTGGGAACTCAGGTGCAGTGAACACGTTTTCCAAAAATAACAAAACTAGAGGTCTGGCTGGCTTTCTGAACACTATAAAAGGTCCAAGCGAGAAGAAAGCAGAGGTATCGGGGAAGGTTAAAACGCAAGGTGTATCATTTACAGCGGGCTCTGTTTCCTCTGTGCAGATGGGGCCTCCACCCGCAGAAAATGCCCCAGCCGGGATCCTGGAACTCTAGACACTCGCCAAGATGTCCAGCGACCTGTCCGCTCAGTGTCATACCTTTCTCTCAGGTGGCACGCTGGTGGACACACCTCTTCTCCTCCTCCTCTCAATATTAAATAGCACACAAGGAAAAAGCACAGAGCACAGCCCAGTGAGCTTTGGAACACAAAGCACCAGGAACCTGCAGGTCTAACCAGGCTACAGGACGTCTTCCAAGCGAAACCAGCCCAGCGGCTAACCAGACTGAAGGACACCTTCCACGTGAAACCAGCCCGTCGTTAGCGTGCAGTGACCAGAACCGCAGAGGCAGGGGCCAGCTGCGCCCCTCCATCTAGAGCCGGCGTCAAGCTCACGGGTGCTCAGCTCACTCCCCGAAAAGGCCACAGTCACGACAGCTCAATCATTCCCACTAAGCTGTGATTAGAACCCCACCAGAAACGCTGGAGATAATCAAAAAGGCCACTTCCGTCCGGGCATCGGCATCCTGTGGCCCTTTTCCTCTCCTACAAGAGAATTTCAGCTCCACACTGCTGAAAACCCCTTGGAACGTTTCCTCAAAACGCAAATGGTGCCGGCACCGCATTCCCAGCACTGGGCCCAAGCGTCACTTCCCTAAAATGTTTCCTGACCGTCACCCAGCCCCGGGTCCCTAAGTGTCCCTTACAGTCATGTCAGAAAAGAATAGGCATTCAGGTGTACAAGCCACAACCAAGAGGAAGGGAAAGCTTTTTCTAAAAAGCCTGGAAGCTCACCACACTACGTGGTACTGTGTCAGCTCGTTTGGTAGACTCTTCAAGAGGAGGACCTAAGACTGTCCCTGTCCCCACAGGCCCTCAGGCTGGGCTCCCCAGGGCGCCCGCCTCCTGGAGGCTCGCTCCCCTCTACTCACCCATCCATGTACCACCATCACACTGTTCACCCTCCTACCCAGGAGACCTGCGTGGTGCAGGAGTTGACATGCCTCACAGCCAACCAAAAGCCTGGTGGTTTGAAAAATCAGCCAGGGAAGCCCTACGGGGCACAGCTCTGCTCCGACACATGCAGAATGGACCGCACAGCAGCCAACAGCAGCCCCCAGAGCCCACCTCAGAAACGGGGAGCATTCTGGAGATAAAGCCGAGGCCATCCTAAACCACCTAGCACGTCACAGCTGCTGCTGACAACTGGTGGAGTGAACACACGGTGACGGTTACTGAGACCGCACTCCAGGACTCTGATGTCCGCCCTGCTCTGTGGAGGCAGGCAGAGGAGGAGACGGGGGTGTGGGTGTGCATCTCTGTGTGTCTATGTGTAGATGAGGGTGTGCACGTGTGTGTACGTGTGTGTGTGTAGTAACTCTGGTGGTGTAGTGGGTAAGTGCTACGTCTGCTCACCGAAAGGTCGGCAGTTCAAATCTGCTTGGTGCTCCTCGGAAACTCAACGGGACAGTTCTCCTCTGAGCTCTAGGGTCACTATGAGTTGGAACTGACTTGACAGCATGGAGTTTTTTGGGTTTTACACGTATGTGTAGGTGTATGTGTATGTACGTGTATGTGTGTGTGTGTGTCCTGTGTGTATATGTATACATGTGTATATCCACATGTACATGTATGTGTGTGTGTACGTATATGTGCAGACATGTGTACGTGTGGGTTTCATGACAAGGGTGTACACAGGGAGCGTGTCCTCCCCAGCCCCTTCGGCCAGGTCAGCAGAGACTCAGAGGCCTTCACAGAGCAAGAAGGCGGATGCCCTACAAGAAGGCATTTCAATAACGTGGCTGCACTCGCAAGCCAGGGGCCTCAGGCTCAGAGTGGCTGCACTGCAGACAGGAGGGGTCAGTGGTGAGACACGAGCCTGGAGACACGATCACGAGCGAGTCATGGAAGGCAAAGGGAGCTCCTGGTGCAGGGGGGTCGGGGTCTCCTCATTGTGAGCTGCCATCAGGGTGACGGGGGTGGGGAGGACAGATAAAGCCCTCCGGAAATCAGCAGGGGCTGATCCAAGCCTGGAGGTGCAGGGGCCCAGGTGTGATTGGCGGGGAACTCCCAAAGCTGTACAGGGTGCGTAAGGCGGGACATGATGGGCAGAAACCCCAACGGGCAGGAAGGCATTCACAGCTCTCTTGCACTTGACCCTGGAAGCACCATGGACCCACGAGACAAGGTTTTCATTTCAGGAAGCCAGTTCTGATCACAGTGAAGCTGTATGGAAGGTTAGGGGGTGGTGTAGCTCAGGAGTCGGTTCCCAAGTCCCACCGAGGACTGAGTTCTGAACTGGGACCACCCCTGGTGAAGAAGTGTGCTCCCCGGGCGACAGTGAAGTTGTTTCAGCCACGACCTCCTCCTCATCGCCCCCTTCAGACCCAGCCCAGCCCTGTGAAGACACACTTGCTACCCAGTCGTCAAAAGGCTTTTGCTGTTAGATGCGATCCAGTCGCTTCCGACCGACAGTGACCCCACGTGACGTGGAGAACGGCCCGCAGGGTCTGCTTGGCTGTCATCTTTGTGGCAGCAGATGGCCAGGCCTTTCTCCTGCGGACCACTGGGTGGGTCAGAACTGTCCATCTTCTGATTAGCAGCCAACTCTGTAACCACTGCACCACCAGAGCTGTTCATTTACAAAACCCTGCACATGCTGCAAAAGCCTGGTGGCTTAGTGGCTTAAGGGCTCCTCTGCTGACCAAATGGTCAGCAGTTCAAATGCACCAGGCACTCCTTGGAAACTCCGGGAGGCAGTTCTACTCTGACCTCTCGAGTTGCTATGAGTCTGACCCGACGGGACAACAGTGGGTTTACACACCCTGAAAGGAGCCCTGGGGCTGCAGAGGTTCAACACACTGCTGTGAAACAAATGTTGGAGGCTCAACCCCCTAGCCACTCCTCAGGAGTGAGACACGGCCATCTGCCTTTGCAGAGATCTCCGTCCTCGGAAGTCCTACGGGGCACACCTGCTTCATCCAGTAAGATCACTGTGCAACCGAATCCATGTGCTGGTTTCAGTTTTTGGACAGGCCCTGCAATAAACAAAGCCCAGGAAAGGTCACAGAGTCGATACCTTCCACGCAGTGTCTCATGCACTGTGTTCAAAGAGATCAGCGGCCTGCCCCCGTCTGACCCTGCGGCAGTTAACGGCAAAGGGAGCTGAGACGACTGGGTAAGATGGGTCAGCAATACGCTGAAACGAACGAGGTGAAGAGAAGCCGGAAGTACACCGAGGGGTTACAGTCTGCGCCCAACGAGATGGAAAAGGAGCCTATCAGCGCTGACCCAGCGCTTCCAAGCCACAGCTGACCTTCTGAAGACAAGCGTCTATTGACTCAGAATTCTCAAGTGCGGCTGGCTGGCTGGCCCTCCTCACTTAAACGAGACAGCAGGACGATCTGGGACAAGGGTCATCAGTTTATATATTGGTTTTAAAACTAATATTGATTTTTATTATTTTTTTAAAATTAAGTTCTAATACAAACAGTTTTCACTAGTCCAGAGGGTCTTTAAAATAGCAGGCACCCTACAGGTGGGATGGAAGACTGCCAAACACCCACAGGTCATGACGAGGAAAGGGAGCAGGGGCCAAAAAAAGCCAGTCTCCTTTCAGATGGTATACAGTCACACTGGTCCCCACGGTCACCCCTCGGGCCACACGTCCCAATTGCAGGCCACTCTGTCCTTCCGTTCAGAACTTTTAAGCGGAGCACTTACTGTCCACTATTAAAGTAAGAGCCCAGGTCCATGGGTTCAGAGATTCGGAGCTAATGAGAGGTCGCTGTCATCAGTAGCAAAGACGCGCTGGGCCCCTCGGTAGCACAGCGGTTTGCGCTCACCTGCTGACCTGAGGGACGAGGATCCAAACCAAGCCAGCGGCACCACAGAACAAAGGCCTGGCAATCCGTTTCCACAAAGATTGCGGCAGAGAAGACACTACATGACAGCTCTACTCAATGAGACCCGAGTCACCATGAGTGAGAACCGACTCGACGGCGATGAGTGACGGCAGAGTCAGTCACTCTCCTGGGCATGTCCCATGTATAACATCCTCACGGCAGTCCTGTTCCAACGGGGCCCCTGTCACCCACATCTCAGAGACACAGAAAGGTTGTAACAACTTGCCCAAATTCCCGTCCTAGTAAGCGACAAGACCAGAATTTGAACCCAGGTATTCTGGGTCTAGGATCTAGTGTTTTTAATTACCACGGTGGTGGATTCTTCAGCCTAAAGGAGAAGTAGTTAAATTAAGAAATGACTTGAAACAACCAGGTTAGTCCTAAAGGTTCTCAAACTTGAAAAGTAGGTTAGACTACATTCGTGCTCCTTACACCTGCTACACGAGATCCACCACCCAGAAACCTACAGCACAGCCATGCTGGTGCTCCGAGTAGGTCCAGGGGCTTCACCCGCAGCCAGGATGCGCCCAGTAGGACTAGAGACTTGTTTTACTCAGCTAGGGCTGCTCTAACAGAAATACCAGAGTGGACGGCTTTAACAAAGGAAAGTTTATTCTTACACAGTCCAGTAGGCTACAAGTCCAAATTCAGGATGTCTGCTGCAGGGGAAGGCTTTCCCCCTTGTCGGCTCCAGAGGAAATCCAGTATTGCATCAGTTTTCGTCCGGGGAGCATTTCAGCCCAGGAACCTCAGATCTGAAGGACGTGCTCTTCTCCTGGTGCTCCTTTCTTGATGGTGTGAGATTCCCCAGTTCTCTGCTTGCTTCCCTTTCCTTTTATCTCTTATAGGATGAAAGGATTGAGCGGGTGCAAGCCATATTCCAGGGAAATTCCCTTTACAGTGGAGCAGGGAGGTGACCTTATAAAGGAACTTACAGTCCCACGCCAATCCTTTAACATACAGCATAGGAAAATCACAAAATGGAGGACAATCATAAAATATTGGGAATCATGGCTCAGCCACATGGCTACACATATTTGGGGGAGGAACACAATTCAATCCACGACAATATCTTCTGGCCTGAAGAGTTCATGATGTAATGGACCACAGTCAACACGGCCTCCAGCAGATTAAGCCCAACACACCCAGATGGTGCCCGGCCACTACTAGCAACTGCTCTGACAGGGTCACAGGAGAGGGTGTGGGACAGAGCGGGAGAGAGATGCAGAACAAAATCCTAACTCACGAGAAAAAGAGCAGACTTACCTGCCTGACAGAGCCTGTGGTCCCTGGACACCCATTTAACTCTGTCAAAGTCACTCCTGCGGGTCACTCTCCAACCAAAGATTAGACAGGACCACACAGAACATGAGACTAAAAGGGATACCATCCCAGGGGTAAGAACGAGAAAGCAGGAGGGGGCAGGACAGCTAATGAGGGGGAATCCAAGGTCAAGAAGGTGAGGTTCAGCAACCAATGTCACACATTAACTGTTTAATGAAAAATGAATTTGCTCTGTAAACCATCTAAAGCACAATAAAAGATAAGATCTTTAAAAAAAGTTAATGACAAACAGGTATTTGTGTTCCTTTATACACTTCTTTCAGGTACACACCACCTTTCCGAGGCCGTCTTTGGTAGGCGCAGGGATCCAGAGCCAGTGCCGTAACTGAGAGATGTGCAGAACTGCCTCAGCAACCCCCTCCTCTCCCGACGCTCCTGCTGAAGTAACTAGCTGATTACTCGTTTGGCTTCTCTGGTAAATAAGTGCCAGGGAGCCACGAAGAGCGAACTGCACAGTAAGAAAGAATATTCGGCCACAGAGAAGACATAGCACTCCCCATAACGGCGAAGAGAATTTCAGGGTTTTATACGTCAGCCTCTTGCTCACCAGGACTACCTTCGGTATCTAGAGCTGCTAGAGCAGAAATACCACAGTGGTTGGCTACATCAAACAGAGGTATTCTCTCACAGTCTAGGAGGTTACAAGTCTGAATTCAGGAAGCTAGCTCCAGGGGAAAGCTTTCCTTCTGTCCAATCTGGGGGAAAATCCTTGTTCTACTCTTGCCCGGGTCTGGAAGCTTTTCACACAGCTCTGCTCAAACAGCTTCTCGCACTGGATGCCCTCTGCTCCTGGGTCTCCTTGCTCTGTGGTAAGAGGGTCCTTCTCCTCTCCCCTCACTTCTAACTTTCATGCCCCAAAAGAGTGTGACTCCAAACACAACCTGTAGATGGAGTCTTGCCTCATTAACATCATAAAGGTGGTATCTACAACATGTAGGATAATCACATCAGATCCCAAGACAGCAGATAACCACACAATAATAGAAATCAAGGCCTAGCCAAGCTGGCACACATTTTGGAGGGAACACAATTCAATCTATAACAGAAACTGACAATGAATCAAACATCAAAAAATACAAACGTATGAAAATAAAAATAGACTTTTGTTGGGGTGACCACTTAGCCAAGTTCAAGTAAGCAATTTAATTACCTTGACACCAGCTCAAGGCTAAGTGGTGGTTCTGACCCACGGAATCTGGAAGGAATTTATAAGACACCAGACGGTCACCAATTTCAAACATTTATCAACAAATGCTGAGTCCAAAAAGAACCCCAGCCAAACCTACTATCATCAAGTCAGTTCTGACTCACAGCATCCGTGTGAGTCCAAGAAGGGTGTCATCACGTTTCTCAGAAAAAGACCCACAGGACAGGATGGAAACCATGGACACCATGCTCAATGGCACCTGAGATCCAAACTGGACCCAGGGTTTGAGGACATCTATGTGTCAAGTCTCAGAACTACACCTCTACCCAACTGCTCATAACCGTCCAGGCCAATTTTCTTGACCACTAACTTAGACCCAAGCAGAAAAAAGCTCTGCATTTACAGCATTAAGAAATAATTATCTAACTATAAAGCCAGAATGTAGAAATCAATAACAGAAAAAGAGGAAAAAACCAAACACATGGAAACTGAAGACACCTTGCTCAAAATCAACTGGGCTATGGAAGAAACTGAGGACAGAATAAAGAAATTCACAGAATCAAACGAGAATGTCCAGAGCCCACTGGACACAGCAGAAGCAGTGCTCAGAGGCCAGTTTATCTCAATAAATGCACACATCCAAAAAGAAGAAAGGGCCCAACTCAAAACAAGCAGAAAGAGAGCAGCAAAAGAATCCCAGAGTACCAGCAGGAAGTAATAGAAATTAAAGCAGAACTAGATGAAGCAGAATTAAATGAATCAGAAAAATGATACAAAGAGTTAACAAGACCACAGGCTAGTTCTTGGAAACAGATCAGTGAAATCAATAAATCACTGGCCAATGTGACAAAAAAAAAGGAGAGGAAGCAAATAACCCAAATAAGAAATGAGATGGGTGATGTTACAACAGGTCCAACTGAAATTTTAAAAACTTGGAACAGAATACTACGAAAAATTGTACTCTAAAAACTGGAAAACCCAGAGGAAACAAATTTCGAGAAACACACTACCTCTCTAAATTAACACAGAGGCAGAACAAATAAACCCGTAACAAGAGATTGAAAAAGTAATTTAAAAACTCCCAGCGACAACAAAATAAATAATGGTCTATGCCTTCAACAGACATCATTCAGTGTAAAGAGAAATGTAGACTGGATACGAGCTGTGACACAGCTGGACCTTGAAGTCATGCTGCGTGAAATGCAATTGCCAGGCACAAAAGGACCTGCAGTTTATGGACCCACTTGGAGGAAATCCAGGGCCCTAGTGGTGCGGAGGATAAGCATTCAGCTACTAACCAAAGGGTCAGCAGTCTGAACCCACCAGACACTCCCTGGAAGCCCTGTGGGGCAGTTCTACGGTATCCTATAGCGGCAATGGGTGTGTGTGGTGTATGTGGAATGTCTGTAACAGGCAAATACATAAATCTAAGTCAGACCACACTTGTTGCCACTAAGTCCATTCCAACTCACAGCAACCCTACAAGGACAGAAGAGTTGCCCCCCGGGGCTTTCAAGGGCTACCACACGGTGACCTCCCTGGTAAGCAGGTGACCCATTCACCCTCGCACTACCAGGGCTCCAAAGCACAGAGACAAAAACATATTGGTGGTTACCAGGGACGTGGGGGACAGCAGTGTGGAGAGTCACTGCTTACCCGGGACTGAGTTCCTCTTTGGAGTGACACAAAAGTTTTGGAAACCGATGGTGGTGATGGCTGGATGACGTGGTGAACCTAATTAACGTCACTGAACAGCACACTTTAAAAGGATAAAAGGCAAATTTATGTTGCATACATCTTACCACAATTAAATTTGTTTTTTAAAAAAAGAATTGTCAAAAGTCTTTCTCAGGTATGCCCCTAAGGTTTTTCCTTGGCAGACTGCCATTGTCCCCGTCGGGGCCCTCACTGGGTATTCAGCAGGACCAGGTCAGCCTCCACTGTCCAGCACAACCTTTGTCGGGACTCCTGATACAGGGTCAGGCTCCTGACCGCTAGCTGTCCACCTAGTCAGCTCAGAAGGGCCTGGTTATCTGCTTGCGGTAGGTCACAGCCCAGAAAACCCCACAGAGAGGCTGAACTCTGCACCCGGGGGCCACCGTGAGCCCGAAGCCACTTCAGAGCACCTATCAGGATGGAGGGTTAAGTCACATGCTGGCTTCATGCAGGGAAAACTCTACCTTGGAACTCAGCTTGGGGAGGAACGGTGACCAACAATTTAATGCAGGAAAAATAAGAGCGGGGTGTGGGGCAGACCCAGCAACTTCCTTCCACTAAGTGATAAGAGGACTGCTTTTACTGGCCTGGCTGAGGGACAGGGAGAGCAGCAGGCACCACACTGACCCCAATTAAGAGGCCAGGCTGAGCCTTGAGACGGACTCCGGTCCCCAGAACCAGAGGTCCTCACCGCTGCGCGCTCCGTTAATCCCGCCCCTCAGGCAGGGCCTCTAATTCCAACCAGCAAACACCTGCTTCATCATTGTCTTAAAATGACAACATATCAAATGCAGACAACAGCTCTTTTGTTTTCAAGAAGTGAAGCAAGACCTGATAATAGTTTCCCCTGAGGTGTACTGTGCTTTATTCAAAAATCCAAAAAAAGTAAAAACATTTCTCATTGTTTCTAGCTCAAGCCAACCTTATTTTAAATTATTCATGTAAAGAACCAGCAGGAAGCCAAATGACCAGACATATTGCAACAGCTTAGAATCTGGGCAAGTAAAACACCAGAAAAACCAAACCCACTGCCGTCAAGTCGATTCTGACTCACAGCAACCCGGTAGAGCAGAGTAGAACTGCCCCACAGAGTTTCCAAGGAGCGCCTGGCGGATCTGAACAGCCAACCTTCTGGTTAGCAGATGTGGCACTTAACCACTGCGTCACCAGAGGGTTTCTGGGCAAATAAAAGCTGCATTAAAACAGCCCCTCCCCTCCAGAATGCTGCCGGTAACCCTTGTGTTAAAACAGGTGATTGTCTGAGACAAAAAACAATCTCCTGAAAGTAGCACAACAGCCCAGAACTCAGGGCCCCCAAGTCCCACCAGCAGCTAGACCTTCAGGACCCAAACAAGGTTTAAGGCTCCTACCTGCCACTGTCCCTGTCACCTCCTGTGTATCCAGAACCAGCCTGATGGCATCAGAGACATCGATTTGGTGATCATTCTCCTCCTTTCTGGCCTCACTGGAGAGTTGTGGTGAAGAACAGCTGTTAGCTGCAGTCTTCTTGCACAGGATAAATCTCCAACAGTCAAACATGAGTCTGGGGTGTAAGAAAAATAACAGTAAAAACTTTTAAAAGAAAAATGAGATCACGCTGCAAAAAGACAGGCATAACAGTTGCCTCACCGAACAAGGTTGACAAAACAAAGCATAGCCTTCAGCAGTATTTATTCTCGAATAAATATAGTACATTCAAAATTAAATTCTTCTCCTACAAAATTTCCACTCTAACAGTGTTCATCAACAGCAACCTTCTTTCAGAACTAAAACAGAATAGAAAGGTCTTATAAGTAAGACACGATTTACCTCTTCTGCTTAAAAAAAAAAAAACAGGAGAAAAGAGAAACCTCGATTCCCTCCTTGACATTTAGGCTCTTATTTCAAGGACATAAAAGTCCCTGTGTCCCCAGTTTTAACGTCACGGTTTGGTTCACGGACCTGGCAGACTGTCAGGACTACTGCTGACTGCTTATTCAGATTCCTTAAAAACATTTGAAATCCGCCAAGTAAAGAAGGCAATCCAGAGCTCCAGAACAAACATTCAGGTATTATCCTCCCCCAGGGAGAACCAGGCAAAGAAAGGGAGATGATGTTTGCGGGGAGGTGTCCGGAATTTACACGGAAATTACTGCTTCCACCAGAAGGCGCCTGACCGGGTCTGCCCGTCCAGCCCCTCGCCTGGACCGGGCGACCACTGCCCACACCTGTCCAGCCCCTCGCCTGGACCGGGCGATCACGGCCCACACCTGACCCGGCTCAGCCTTCTGAAGCGCGCAGGGCTCAGGATTTTACCTGCTGGCTGCACACCTGGCACAAAGCCGTCTTCCAGAACAGAGGTGTAAAAAAACAATTTAGATTAGACAACCCTGACTTGTGGCGCCCCAAGAAACGCCACCCCCGCTTCGGTGTCGTGGTCGCATCTCCTCCGCCGCGCGGGCTTCGCTCCTGCCGGGGATCCACCTCCGGGCGGCGTCCCCGAGGCGCCACTGTGCCCCCAGACCGCGTCCGCCCGAGACACTCACCCACATCCGAGGGTCGTCTGACCCTGACGCCCCCCTCCGCCCCAGGCGACGCGCCTGTCGCTCAGCCGGCAGGGCACCCCCTGTCGGCCTGATTTCCCTGACAAGGCTCCACACCTGAGAGGCCGCCGCACCGCCGGGGAGGGTCCGCCTCGTCATCTGTCTCCCTCCGGAGAGAAGCCCCGGTGGCGCGGTGGTTAAGCGCTCGGCCGCCAACCTCCAGGTCGGCGGTTCGAACCCACCAGCCGCCTCTACACTTAAGAGGTGACCCCACTCGGCGCCCGCTCCGGGGCCCCGCCCACCGCTGAGGTCACTCTCGCCCCGCCCCGTGGGTGGAGCCCTGCCAGCAGGAACCCCGCCCTGTGGGTGGAGCCCTCACAGCACCTGCGCAGTACCTCGGCCCCGCCCTTCTGGCCCCGCCCCCAGCTGCCCGAAGCCCCTCCCCTCAACATTGACCAATGAGAGCGCCTCCTCTCCACCCGCGGGCGGTGCCAGCCAGCCTCCCGCCCCGGCCCCAGCGACGCCGCTGCCTTGGCAGCCCCGCCCCCTGCGGTGCGGCCCGCCCACTGCTGCGGATCGCGCTGTCCTTTCGGGGTCTCCGGGTCTGACCGCATCAGGGGTGCTACCTGTGCCCACCTCGTAACCCCACTGAACCTAGGAAACCCGGTGGGGCAGTTTGCTCTGCCATACGGGGTCTGAATCACAGCAGTCATTATGAGGGGGCTCCGTCAGTGTCCCATCCCTGGAGAGAGACTGCGGGGCCACCGAGATGGAGAGCCAGGGCAGGGGACGCAAGGATTCCTGCAAGGAAAAGGGCCTCGACAGAACCGGGATGACATGCTACTGTCCGGTCCACGGTCCCATTCCCGAACACCTAGCAGGTGTCCTAGGTCCCCAGCGGCTCCCACTTCCTTCATCTGCCTTCTGAAACACACACCTGCAGCTAGTCTTTACTGCCTGCTACACTAAAGACACGCATCTCTTTTTTAATTAGTACTGTTGTTGGCCAAGCAATTTATCCAAAGTACGTGAGACAAACTCTCGCCCTCCTGGCTGCTAAGGAGCACGTGGCAGGACTTCTTTCGAGACAGATCTGCTCATTCTTCCGGCAGTCCACGGTCTATAGAATATTCTTTTACTTTTCTATGGCTTGTGCATTCCCAAGAGTACAGAAGAAAAATCCAAATGTTAGGTCCATGTAGATTATTCCTAATATCTGTTCACTTTAAAAGTCTCAATATTAGCATAACCACAGATCACCAAACAGATGTCCAAACCCTTAGGTTTTCTGGTTTCCACTGAAATAATTATACCCAAACAAAAACCCTCATAAGCTAGTTAACAGCTAAAACAGAAGGTTAGACTCTGAGCAGGGCTGTGTCTTTCTGGCCTGCATCTCTAGACTTAGAAGGCGCCCTGTGGACAGCAAACAGTGCATTCTGTCTGTTGAAATAAACCACCGGCAATGTGCATTGACTCATTCATTCATTCACCCAACCAATGCCTTAAGGAGCCTCAAGTCAGCCTCCGGTGCCAGGTATTGAGGACCCAAACACCCAGGCAGTTCCCCAAGGGGATCGTATTGCAGAGACAGCCTGGTTTATAAACCAACTAGATTCAAAGGGGTTACCTGCCTGGCATACACACAGGTGTGTAACAACAAAGTTTACTGCCCTTTGTCTCTGGTTCCCGGGAAGTTGACTCTAAACCCCTGGAATTTCCCAGGTGATAGGAGGGTCTCAGTTATTCCTGGTGGGCCCCGTGTTAACAAGGTGATTCACTGAGGGGTGCCCAGATATTTATGCTGAGATGACTAGGGTGAGGCTGATCAGAAAGGCCAAGTACAGATGTAAGGGCTGGGGGTCCAAGCCTGGCACTGTCAGCCTACCCTGCAGGAAGGGGAGTAGGGCGGCCCCCTGATCTCAATCAGCTGATCCACGACTCAGCCACACACGCCTGCGTTACACCAGACTTACGCCCCGCCGTCTCGTTGCCTCCTACCCACACTGATGCCATGTGTGAGGGCAAGGCCGCTCCGTGGGGTTTTCCTGTCTGCAGTCCTACAGGCACCATGCCACCCTGCCTTTCTTGTGGGTCACCAGTGGGTGACAGCCAACCTTCAGGTCGCAGACCCTAAGGCCAGCCGCTGCACCACCAGGGACCACGCCTGCGCAAGGAATACCAAATACGCACTCTGGACACGGAGACTCTGCTGGGCTCCCCTGGGTGGCCCCATTCTGCACATTGTCACACATCATGACACACGTGACTTCTGAGGGAGAGGGCCTCCCAGGCCTCATCCTCAAGCATCTCCTTGGGTGGCTTTGGATCTGTGTCCTTTGGCCGCAATACAGTTCTCATCACTAAGTAAGGCACTTCCCTGAGCTCTGGGAGTCGTTCCAGGAACTGTCGAACCCCTGACTCTCTAGCCAGCTGACCAGAGGTCAGGAGGCTTAGAGACCCCAGAGCCTGCAGCTGGTGTCTGGGGTGAGGGCGGTCTCATGGACGGGTGCACCCTGCGCTGTGAAGTTGGTCCCAACTCCTGGTAGTTGGTGTCGCTGTGGCAACACCGTCTGGCGGTGACTTCCAACCCTGTACTCTTCCTTGCCACCCCCAACTCAGCCTTAGAGAATGAGGAGGGGTCAGCCTGGGTGAGGGATAGCAGAGAGGCAGCCGCACAGCGAAGCCCCAAGAACCGGCGGTGCACACGGGACTTGAGAGGGGGCAGCGAGAGAGAGACGCATCTGGAGAGACAGGCACAGGAAGGTGCATCCTGGGTGGGTTCTAAGAGGCTTTTCACTTGTAACAAGTTCCCAGGAAGTTATACATCAAAATCACCAGGGCCTTGTTAAAATGTAGATTCAGTATATCTAGGATGGAAATGCAAATTCTCAGCAGGGTTGCTGACCTTGGTACCAGAAAACCCAACCCCACTGCTGTTGGTCAGTTCTGACTCACAGCGGCCCCATAGGACAGAGAAGAACTGCCCCAGAGTTCCCAAGGAGCGCTTAGTAGATGCAAACTACCGACCTGGTTAGCAGACACAGCACTTAACCATCACACCACCACGGTTTCCTGGGCTCAGTAACTCTGCAAAGGTGAGGCTGGACTCTACCAGGTCATTCTGTGGACACGGGAGGAGGCATGCAAAGGAGAAGGGTGACAGACAGGAGTCCCGGAGCGGCTGGGGGCAGTCCAGGTGGGGGGGGCTGAACCAGGCTGGCGAGGCACACAAGGACGGACAGTGCCCAGATGCGTCCGAGACGAGAAGAGGGCTCGGTGATTAACTGGACCTGTGAGACAGAGGAGTTGACTTCTAAGACTCCCACAAAGTGACACCAGCAACCTAACGAGGAGATGGCGAGAAGAGCTCAGTTTTGAGGGGCAGCTGGCTGGAGCCGTGGACCTGAGGGGTCGTCAGCACAGAGGGCGGAGCTGAAACCCCGGGGAACAGGAGCGCCTCAAAGCATGGAGACGGGACAGAGGGTGGGCCTGAGGGGACTGGACGTTTAAGGATGAGTCAGGGGTGGAAGAACCCACCCAGAAGGCAAGGAGGCATCAAGAAGGCACCGCGAGACAAAAAGCGAAGGAAGGAGGCAGCTTTGGGAAGGCTGCAGAGCCACCATAGCACGCGTGGCTTGAGGACGGCCAGGCCTTGGTGACTGAAGAGGCTACAGCCGGAGCAGCTTGGGTGAAGTCCGGTGCCAAGCTGCCTCTTGATGTTTTTAAAGAACATGACAAGCCATGCTCTACCCTAAGCCACAGGACTGAGGCCTTTGGGCCTGCAGCCCTGCCCATGTCCCACAGGAAGGGAGAGGAGGTGACCTGTGACAGCCACCCATATCCTTTGGCTGAGCAGGAGACTGTTCTCCTCTGCATGCTGCTGTTGCTTCTCATCAAATTCTGAACAAAAAATCAAAAAGCAGAAAGGAAGACGGCCTCAAGAAAGCGCTCGACGCTCGCCAGCTGGCACTCTCATCAGCTGTTGGCACTGTTACTGGCTGTTACCGATTGAGCCGTGTCCCCCAAAATGTGGTTTTTTAGTCCTAACCTCTAGGCCTGTGCTCGCGATCCATTTGGGAAGTGCTTGTCTGTGTTGTCAATGAGTCCGGAGTAGTGCAGGGTGTGTTGAGGTATAGAAAGAGGTGAAACACAGGCTGGAGAAGCCCAGATGGGGGAAGACAGGTGCCAAGCCCCTCGGAGAGCACCAAGGAACCGGGAAGCTGAGGCTGAAGAGACAAGGACTTTCCCTGCCCGGAGCCGAGGGAATCAAGTCTTTCATTATAATACCACCCACTTGAGTATTTAGATAACCAAAACTAGTTACACTTTCTTCTAAGGATTTTCGTTTTTGTAATTTCGTCAAGTCAATTCCAACTCATTAAAGCAAACCTGTGGGGTGGAACTGCTCCATAGAGTTTCCAAGGAGTCTATGGTGGATTTGAACTGCCAATCTTTTGGTTAGCTGATGTAGCACTTAAGCACTGCACCACCAAGGCCTAAATTCCAAGTTTCATCAGATAAGTCCATTACCTCCAAAAGTCACCTCAGGACCACTTGACGGATTTCACCTCATCGTGTACACGGAGCTGCCTGAGGGGGGAGGAACCCTCTCAGGCTCCACGGGGGTTCGCGGGGAGCACCGGGACCCTGAGGGAGCAACGGTCACTGCCCAGCCGCTCACTGAAAGGCTCACAGTTCAGACACCCACTGTTTCTGCAGGGGAAAAATGTGTGTCTCTCAGGGTCTCTGTGCTGTAAGGAACCCACCCAATGGCATCTAGCAGCAGCAAGGACGCAGGAGCTGGGCTTCCTGTGAAGTCCGCAGAAGTGACCAGGAAGGCCATGATGCCTGAGCCGCTTCTCAGTGTGGGTGCCTGAGCACCGACTTCGGGATTGTCTGGCCCTCTCAGATACACACACTTTGTGGGTCACAGTGGGGTCTCCAGGGCCCTGCTGTGGGTCATCAGTTTGTTGGTCTTACTCTAGGAAACCAGGAAGAAACACCACTGTGCAGATCCCATACAGGGAAAGTGTCAGACACAGGTCACCTGGGCACACAGCCCACTTCTCTGAGAGGCTCCCGAGCTCTCGAAGTGTCTCACCTTGCGGCCTCTTCCAGCTGGCCAGCCGACACGGAGATCCAGCAGGCAGAACTCCCAGCCCGGCCTCTCCCTCCCCGGATTTTGGTGTCCCACCCCCAACCTACCAGTGAACAAGGAGCCTGAGGGGTTCTTACTGGAAGTCTGGGTCTCACACTTGGAGGGTCGCACTGAGGAGTCCGCATCAGCTGTGGAGTTTATAGTTCAGAGTCTCTCGTCTGCCACTGAATTTTTTTTTATTCAGTTTCCGTGAGTCAACATAAATGCTGAAATGGATGAACTCAAGAGAACTAAGCTGAAGGTACCTGGGACATTAAGCTTCCATCATTCTTACTATTATTATTCATCACTACTATTTCCAGCCCTGGGGGTGCAGCGGTTAAGCTGTCAGCTAAAAGGTTGAGGGTTTGAATCCACCCACTGCGGTGGGAGGAAGGCGTGGCAGCCCTGCCCTGTGGCAAGTACAGCCTTGGGAATGATGGGGCAGCTCCGCTGGGTCCTGTAGGGTCGCTGTGTCGGCACCAACTTGACAGCAATGCGTTGGACCCTGGTTTTATTATGATTGCACTTACTATTCTAACCACTTCTCCCCTAGAACCCTTTTACCCGGGACAAGGCACTTTACCAAGTCCACTGGCTTGGTGGAAAATGCTGTAAATTCAGCAACCTGCACCCACTTTCCTTACATCCCACAAATGCTCTAACAGCATGTTTCAGCATCTTTCCCCATTTTATCAATGTTTTTAAAAACCATAAAGCCCCGAGGCTTTGCCTTCTGAAGTGACCACGACCACAGCTTTGGGTCACCCAGATTCTGACTTTCCCCAGTCGGATGCTCAGCGCTGAGTTACCGTTTCCACTAATGGGACCCTAAATGTTAGTAAAAGAGCATCTCAATGAAAAAGTTAATCTTTGACCAGCCAGTTACAAGATCAATTTAACAGAAATCACGAGAGCCCCCAGCAGAGGACAGCGGTGGTCAGGTGCCAGCCTGCTGGTTCTCATTCATGGCGACCAGGCGTCAACAGGATGGTCCTGTGCCACCCTCTCAACTGCTGCCATGTGTGAGCTCACCGTCCCAGCCAGAGTGTCAGTCCACCTCCTAGAGGGTCTTTCTGCTTTTCAGTACATTTGAATCACGGTGTGGGTGCAGAATATCGAACACACCGGGGATGGCCACAAGAACGGACACATCTATCTTGGAAGAAGTGTAGCCAGAACGCTCCTTAGAAGCAAGGGTGGTGCGACTTTGGCCCGTGTGCTGGGGACAGTCAGGAGAGTCCAGTCCAAAGACAAGGGCATCTTGTTTGGTAAAGAGAGAAAGGGCCAGGCCCTCAACTAAATGGGTGGCGCATGTTGTCATCCGGTGCCCTGCAGTCAGTCTGGACTCCCAGCAGCCCTACAGGATGGAGTGGAGTTGCCCCATACCATTTCAAAGGAGTGGCTGCTGGATTTGAACTGCCAGCCTTTGGTTCAGCAGCCAAGTTCCTAACCACTGTGCCCCCAGGACTCTTCACACCTACAGCACTCTAAGAAACAGTCACGACTTGGATCAGGGACTGTCTCACACAAAGATGTTTGTGACAGTGGCCCAAGGCCACCTGGCTGTACCACAGACACATTTATCTGTTTATAGTTTGTACAGAAATCACTTCTTTCAAACCCAATCTAGGAGGCTGCGCGGAGGTGGGACCGCCATCCCCCATGAGGCAGAGTGCAGGTTCAGGGGGCGACAGTGATGCTCAGCCCTAAGCCGCACTTTCTCCAGCTAACTGGGGGCCTTTACCTCCCAGTCACGGGCCCACCCCAGCCCTGTTACCCCCAGACTCCAGGCAGAGCCCGGTCCCCAGCAGGCCAGGCGCAGGGACATCGCGTGTCAGAGTAGAGTTGTGCCCCATGGGGTTTTCAGCAAGCACGTTAGCAGTCTCGCTAACTCAGGCTGGAGAGACCCGCAGCAGGCCACCAGGACACGGTGCTGGGCTGGGGCGGCCCCCTGGTGGCTGGGGGTGGGGAGAGTGGGTCCTCTCCTGCTGCAGCTCGGGAAATGGGGAGGACTCGGAGAAAGTCCCATTTATGAGCACGAGGCCACCTTGGGGCCCATCCATGGAGCCGGCAGTACAGCAGAAGGCACTGCAGAGCCGGGCCTCTGACCACACAGCACAGCAGTCCAGCACCACCCCAACGCCTACCTCACCTGAGTGAGGGGGGCCACAGGACACACTGGACCGGCCAGGGGCACCTTGACTTCTGCGGCCACCCTCTACTCGTCCCTCAGCATACAGGGTGGCCTCGGCACACCCCGCCTCATCCCTGTGAACCTAGCCACCCACGGGGTGCATCAAGGAGCTCAGAGTGTGACCCCCGGGAAGCATGTTCCCATGGAAAGTTGTTGGGTGCAGTAGAGTCGATTTCCACTCATAGACCCCGTAAGGTGTCATAGAGCTGCCCCACAGGGTTTTCCAGGCTGAAATGCTGACCCTAAGGTCGGCAGTTCAAATCCATCAGCCCCTCCTCGGCACCCCTGTGGGCATTTCTAGTCTGTCCTGCAGGGCGAGGGGGGTGGGGCTCAGCTGCCTGGACTGCACACAACCACCAGCTCCACCCGAGCAGGTGGCCAGGGTGTCCCTTGCCCCTCCAGGGGGCTTAGAACTCCCCACCGTTCGGTTAGCAGCCGAGCTCTTAACCGTTGCGCCACCGTGGACCCCTCCACCTACCCCCAGTGGTATCTCTGAAGCTACAAGTGCAACAGCCAACGGCTGGCTGAGAGAAGAGCGAAACGGGCATCACAGCGAGGTCAAAGCCAACTGGGAGGAGAGACGGCCCTCCGAGCGGAAGGAGGGAAGGACCCTCTTGTTTTAAAACTGCCGTTGAGTCTCGGCGGCTGCCCTTCGGAAAAGCAGAGCAGCGCTGACTGCTGGCCGCCGGCCTTCCTGTCGCCAGGCTGGGAGCACCCGGGCCTGGCCTGAGGGCCAAACTGGCTGGGGACCGCCACAGGCCATGGCACCCCGGCCCCCCCACCGCTGACCTGTCACCGGACAGGTCAAGCCGTTGAGCGGACCCCCTCGCGGAGACCCCACGTGTGCGAGCACCTGGCAGCGCGCTGGTGGGAGCGTGTCGGGGTGCACCGGCGCTGCTCTCGGGAGCCGCCAACGCCGGGGCGCCGAGAGGACCCCGGTAGAGAGGGAACCCCCTCCTGGTAACTCTGGGAACGGAAGCCTTTGTGAGCGTGGAAGCCCCGCGCCCCCTCCTCTGGTCCGCGGACACCCCGCGGAGAGTCCCTTCCCGCTCCAAATCCTCGGCGGCCAGAGTTCAAACGCTGCTTCCCAACGGTCGGGACGCGGGGAGAGTTAGCGTGAGAAACCGCCTCCGGCGCCCAGAGCCCGGCTTCTGTCCCCCGGGGCCCGGCCGCGGCCCCGGGGGGCAGGGGACAGGCACGGGCGCAGGTGGACAGGCGCCCCCGGCTCTCCCCGCGCCGACAGCGGGCAGCCGGGCGCGCACCCCCGCGGCCGACTCGGTCCTCTGCGGGGAGCCCACCTCGCCGGGGCCCCGTTCCGCGCCTCGCCCCCGCCGCCGCGCCCCTCGCCGCCCGGGGACAACAAAGCGCGCCCGCCCGGCGCCCAGCCCCGGCCCCCCGCGCGCCGGGCCGCCTGCCCTCCTCCCCGCAGCGCCCCCCGGCTCACGGACCTGGCCCCCGGCGCGCCGGGGCTCCCGCCTGCCTCCTCCGGGACGCGCTTCGCGGGTGCCCGCCGCCTCCGGAGCCGCCGCCTCGGCCACCTCGCGCGCCCGCTGCAGGGACCGCGGAGGTGCCCGCGCGGCCACTTGTGAGCCGAGGAGCCTCGCCTGCAGCTCCGCCGAGGGGACGCGGCAGGGCGGGGGCGACGGCGAGAGGGAGGGCCAGGGCCGCCCCCGGGGGAGCTCCCCGCCTGCTTTCTCTCCCCACCTCCTTCCTGCAAGTTGGGAGACCCCGGCAAACCCAGATGGAGTCACAGCTGTGACGACGGCTAGGTCGCAGCCAGGTTTGGCGACTGATGACGAGGAAGCAGCCACGGTTGCTGTGACTTGGCCGGGGGGAGCTGCAGATCGGGACCAGGCGCCCGCCATCCCGTCCTGGCTCTGTTATCAATGGGCAAAGCTTTGAGACAAAGCGCTCTTCTCTGGACCCACGGGAAAACAGACGTGATGCCTACCCGGGCTTCCTTGAGAGGTGGCTGCGCTCAACAGCAGCGACAAAAAGGGACATTCTTGGCACAAATGGACAGCAGTGCTGGAATTCCTCTCCACCTCTCCCAGCAACGCTTTCTTTTCCTCTCTCCTGGCCTCCAAGAACCAGGGTGGCTAGACGGTAGTCCCCTCCCACACTACCTGCTTTGTGACTTAGGCAAGCTACTAACAAGCCTTTCAGCTCCTCAGTGTCCTCATCTGTATAATCGGTCTAAGAAGACAGTTGATACTGTTTGCTCTGAGGACTGAATCAGGTCATACATGCAAAGGGCTTTGAATAGCACCTGCAGAGAGTAATCAGGGGGTGCAACGGGAGCCCTCTTTCTGGGGCTCTGCCATGCATCAGAGGGCTGAAGCTTCTGACTTTCGAATCCCAGACTAAGAAGTGGACAGGAACAGATCTCATTCTTCCATGTTATTTAGATGAGTGAATAGTCTGTGAGAGCGACTAACTGCAGAGGGACTTATAAGTGAGCGTCCGATAGGTCTTGCTTTTGTCCCCCCTTGCTGTCTGTAACCAAAGACTGTGTCACTTAATTCGTATTTCTTCCAAAATTCAGGGGAAATAGAAGTTCATTGAGAACTAGTAAAATTAATGTAAATTTATTCTTATGAAAAGAATAAAAACATCAGAAGTTACACCAGATATAATCTTCCTTTTATCTGTCTGCTCTGTGGTTCTGACTCACAGTGACCGTAAAGGACAGAGTAGAACTGTCCTATATGGTTTCCAAGGAACACCTGGGGCATGTGAACTGCTGACCTTTTGGTTAACAGCAGTAGCACTCAACCACTGGGCCACCACGGTTTCCATCTCCCTTTTAGATGAGGTTTAAGGTGTCCCCATTTAGTGGGTACAGGTGGCAAGTCCATGTGAACAAAGCAAACAGGAAGCACTAAAATGAAACCCACTGCCCACTGAGTTGGGGTGGACTTATGGTGACCCCAGAAGTCAGAGTAGAACTGCCCCATAGAGTTTCCAAGGAGGGCCTGGTAGATTTGAACTGCCTACCTTTTGGTTAGCAGATGTAGCACTTAACCACTGCGCCACCAGGGTTCCCCATAAAGCACCAGCCAGAGAAAAATTTGAGGGCTGGCAGTTCAGTTCACAAACTTATCCTAGCAAATGTGTTACACACCTCAGCCCTGGATATCACTATGGTACGTTTGAAATGCTCCCCTTGGGAAGCTACGCACCAATGCCGGCTCCTCTCGTCCACCCTTCAAAGCAATTCTGGAACTCTCTTTCTGGAATGGCCATCAGAGCTGTCGTCGTATTACCCTTGATGTCCTGAATGTCATCAAAATGTCTTCCTTTCAATATTACATTTATCTTTGGGTAGAGAAAAAAGTCACTGGGGGCAGATCAGGTGAGTAGGGAGGGTGTTCCAATACAGTTATTTGTTTACTGGTGAAAAACTCCCTCACAGAAAACTACACAATTAAGTTTGCAGACTTGCCACTGTCCCACCATGCACAATGGCCACTACAAAAAGAGTTCCAAAGTGGCTTTGAAGGGTGGACTAGGCGCTGGTGTTGGTACACAGCTTCCCAAGGGGACTACTTGGGAGGTGACTGTAGTGACATTCAGCAATGAGAAATGTAGCACTCAGAACTAGTAAAGTCACAGGCTTCATTGTCTGACCTCTCACGTATAAACAAAAAAAGCACCTCCAACTTCAGAACGCATCTCTCTCTACCTGAGGTGTCCTGCTCCCTGCTACACGGACTGTAGGAGCACAGACGATCAGCAGACAAACACAGGCCGGGTGCTTAGAAAATGATACAGCTACAGAACTCTCTTCTCGGGCAGAGGGTACGCACAACACAGATAAGAGTCTTGCTCCCCGAAGTCTGGTTCAGGGCCAGCAGTGCCAGCAGCCCCAGCACCACCTGGGAGCTTGTTGGAAATGCAGAATCTCAGACTCTGACATCCTGCATCAGATCTGCAGTTAACCGGATCCCCTGGAGATCCTGAGGTTCAGGAGAAGCTCTGCACCAGAGATCCAGGATGTTACTGCACAAAAGGCTTTTGCATCCTGGACCCAGCCAGCTGTCTTCTGCAGAAGTGCTGGGAGGTAGGTGGTGGGGTGAGGAGTCAGAACTGGGGTTCACGATCGGAACGTGACAGGAGGAGGACCCCAGGAGGCAGGGCAGGATAGTGGGAGGACTACAGGAAATTTCACAGAAGGGGACTCCCTCAACACAACCAAGCTTTCTCGACAGAACCAGCCCAAGAGACAGGAAAAGCTTATCACTGGAAACGCCTCCAAGAACTTTTGAACATCAGAGATTTAGTGGGTTTCCCTTTCAAAGGCACCCACAGTTAAAAAGGTCACAGTGGACTCAAATGCCATGACTTACCTGTTTTTTTATTACAGTGACATCCGTTTCCCGTTACAACATCAAAAGGTCCTCTATTAACACAGATTCTCTCAAGCAGGCTGTTACATGTCATTTAATTGAGCGATAAAAACCCAAAAGGAGACAACCCCATTGGAAGCTGCTTGTGGGGGGCTTTCTGCAGGACTTGCAAACACACAGTGTCACTGGTGCAGAAAATGAGGGGAAATGGCCAGTGACCCCTGCCCTGACCCCGTTCCGGAAAATTTGCACAGACCACAGACTCATATGCCACAGGTCGGCTTAGAGACCCAAAACTATAATGCATTTGGCACAACGCAAGGATTCCACATGACATTCTGAATAATGCATCGCGATCCCACATGGTGTGGACCGGCAAAGAGCTGGCCAGGACCGTACTGGGAAACACACAAATGCAACACGGAAGCTTTCCTTGTCGGGGAAAGGGGCCTGCTCTGGGCCGTTGTAATGGACGCAGAGAAACAGAAAACAAACCCCCACATTTCTCTGCTGTTAGGAAAATATGGATCTTACTATTTTAAGGTGAGTTCTAAAGTTGAGGTAATTCAGGAGGAAATTAATCCACCCCACCACAGAAACCCAGTTTCTGTTTGTCACACATTCCCTCAAGCGACACCCTGCTGGTATCTGGCTTGTCTTGGCCGGGTGAGCCTTTGTGTGGACACTGCTTTCACAGCTATACAGGCCCCCAGCAAAACACTGAGAAATTTCCATCACAAACCGATTTCTGTTGAATGCACTGCTAGGTGCAGACATCTAAAGGGTAATTCACACCAGGGCATCACTTGCTTGTGAGTAAAGCCATCAGCTGCAAGAAGCTAGATTACAGTGGGGCAAAAGCAGAGACTAACTAACCTCCAGACACCACTTCATTTTCAAAGCCCATGTTTAATGACTTGGACCATGTGTGTTCTAAGCCCAGGCCACAGGACCCCAGCTCTGTCCTGAGAGAGAAGAATCGCAGTTAGTCTAACACAGACTCAGCAGAAACTGTAAGAGGCTTCTAGCAAGCATTTCTGATTTAGTGGGCACCTGGAAATTTGTGAAAACAGGACATCTGTGGTCCCTAATTGTTAGAATTCACAAAGAAATTCTCAGATGGTTACTGTAGCCAGTAAGGAGTACTAGAAGCTTCATCTGACATCCACATTGTCCCCATTTCTCCCAAGTAGTGTTTGTAATTCTATCAGTGTAGACTAAATCTTTTACGCAAAGTATTGCTTTCTCAATGAGGCCTGTATTAAAAAATAACCTCCCAGGGAGTCATTCTTTATGTAATGTAAACACCGTCACATTATCCTCATAATGACAAAGGAAGAGCGACACAGGCACTCCAGGGGAAGTGTGGAGAGCAGGTGACTGAGGGGCTGCTGGTTTGGGATTCCCAGGAATGAGCGTGGGTGGAGGATGAGATTTCCTAAGGAGCCGACCCTGTATCTCTGGCTCTGAACCTCCATTCAGCATCATCCGGTGATTCCCACTCTCCTGTCCCCCTAGGTGAGGTGGACTAAGGAACGAGAACAGCAGTAAGAGATGCGAGTCCTCGTGCTCATTTGAATTGTGCTTCATTTTTGTGTTGAGATCTCTCCAGCTCACACCTACAGAATCATGAGGAGCTTCCAGGGGCTAGCTGACAGAGGAGGTAAAAACATCTGGTTCATAGATAAGGTGAATGTGATACCAGCCAAACCTCCCAATTCTTATTACCTGCCCCGAAAAGCCAACTCTGAGACAGGTATCAGGGCGAATGATCAAAAAGAGGTTTATTACTGTGCGCTGGCAGGTGCACGGAGCAGGGAGGATTCTCCCCATCAGGAAACTGCTCAAATTTTGTCAGGCAAGGTTAAAATATTTAAAAAGGAGAAACCACATGTACATGGAGGGGAACAGTGTGGGCAGCTGTGGGATGTGGGGGTCCTCTGGGTGTAAGTCAACTGGGTGGAGGTCATCTGCTTCACAACCTCGCGAGCCATCACTGGTCGTCAAAGAAAGCAGCGGTGCTAGACATCGTTTGGCAAGCAATCCCAAAGAAGAACACTCAAACACATTCCTTCCCTGTTTTCCCTACCCCCGGCTTAATTTCTGTATCATTACTTAAGAGTTCAATTATCAAAACAAAAGGAGTCATTCATTGCCTACAGTTCAATGAATCTACAGCGGTGCCTTCCAGGGCTCCAACACAGAGGTCATGTCTTTCCCTGTGAATTGGGGGTGACCTGAAACAAAACCTCCTAGGCCTTCCATCTTAAGCACCCCTCACCCCTGGGCTTTTCAGCCTCTGGTTTCAAATGACATATTGGTGGGCACTGGAAATGAACAGCTGCCTTGTGATCCACATGTCTCAGAGCAGAACCTGTGCTCAGCAGTGTTTCAGTGACTGATTTTCTAGCAGCAAATCACCAGACCTTTCTCCTGAGCACCTCTGGGTGGTCTTGACCCTCTACCTTTGGGCTAACAGGTGAGCACATCAACCACGTGCGCTACCCAGGGACTTCCAATATTAAACCAAACTACAAACTCACTACAAATAACTGAATAATACTGGTGGAGGAAGACAAAGAATAAGAACTTAGATGTAGATCCAGAATTACGGGAATTAGAAAGATAATGAAGATATCCTAGCTTAGTGGGGAAAAGAATGGTTGACTCAGTGATTCCACAGGCACAATTGGCTTCTGTCTTAGTCATCTGGTGCTGTGCTAACAGAAACACCACAAGTGGATGGCTTTAACAGAAAAGCTTATTCTCATACAGTCCAGTAAGTCCAAATGCAGCATCCACTCCAGGGGAAGGTACTCTTTCTTTGCTCTGGAGGAAGGTCCTGTGTTTCATCAGTCCTTGTTCAGAGAGCGTCTTGACACAGGAACCTCAGGTCTGAAGGACCACTCCACTCTTGGTGCTGCTTTCTTGATAGTATGAGGTTCCCAATTCTCTGCTTACTTCCGTCTCCTTTTATCTCTTTTTTTAGAACGAAAGGATAAAAGGTTGTACAAGCTGAATTCCAGGGAAACTCCCTTAGTAAGGGTGTTGCAGTCCCACCCTAATCCTCTTAAACAAAATCCTATCTATGAACGACAGGCAGCGATCAGAATTAACAGCACAGGAAAATTACAGAATGGAGGGCAGTCGGACAGTACTGAGAATCATGGCCCAGCCAAATTGATACATACTTTTGGGGGTGGGAGGACATAATTCAATCCATGACAGATTCCATCTGGAAAAAGTAAAGTTTGAGTCCCATTTCATACTGTGTGCAAATTAGATTCCAGATGGATTAGACGTAAAAAAGGGAAAAAAGAAAAAAAAAAAAAGGATATTTTTGCATGTTGACTTCCCTCCCAATAGTGCAATATGGAGAATAGGGGGTGGGTGTAGAGGAGAACTCCACAGAGGAAGGAGAAGGAATGCTTTCTCAGCCAGGAGATCTAGGTCACATCAGGAGGGTAAGTGATGCCAACGGCAGGTGTCATCCTTGATGCGATGTTATGTGATGCAAATGACCCATTGCCTCTGAGGGCTTCTCCAAAGCCGTAACTCCAGGCTGATCACAAGGAAAACATCAGACAATCCCAAGTGAGGAATGAGTACCTGACCAGTACTCATCGAAATTGCTGAGGTCATTAAAAACAGGGAAACTGAGAAACTGTCTCAGCCAAGAGGAACCAAGGAGGTGTGACAATGAAACATAATGGGTATCCCTGGTGGGGTGTCCTGGGAAAGGCAAAGGATGTCAGGTAAAAGCCAAGTGGGCCAGAATAAAGTAGGGACTTGGGTTACTATTAATGTACCCATATTGGTTCATTCATTGTAACAAATGCACTAGCTCATCTATCAATAAACGGAGGACTCCCGCCAACACAACACCGTGGGTAGAAGCACCATGCCATCCCTCCACAGCAAAGACCAGGAAAATGAAGTAAAACAGAGGCAAACATCAATGCTGGAATGTGAGGTGTCAAATGAAGAGAGAAGGGTCTCAGCCCCAAACCAAACAGCATAAGAATCTGGCAGGAAACTGAGAAGAGATCTGAGGGAAAGTTCCCTGTTAGCAGACCCAGCATGGATTTGCCATCTTGGATACCTGATGGAGCTGGGCAGACAGGGAGCACAGGTGAGCAGACTGATAGAGCTCTCCGAGTTGGACAAAGCACCTGGTGGCAAGTCCAGCAGGCTTTCCCACTCCCACCTTCTCCCCGCTGCTCTACCTCTGATGCCTCCTGACTTGCTGCGGTGGCTCAGCTGCTAGGAAGTGAAGGGTCCATGTCACGTAGAGGTGTCCCACTCGCATCAGAGATCAGCAGACAGGGAGTACAGATAAGCACCTTCTGGAGGTCCCAGCCAGACACAGATCACCTGCTGGGCCAGCGCTGCTGCACCATAGCTTAGTGACTAGCCCTGCCCATTGGACAAGGAGATGAAAATATAGTGACCACACATGAGCAAATGGCAAAGAATATACAGTCTGCCTGCTCTGACATAACCAAATGAGACAAAAAAGGAGAATGAAATAAACATATCTACAACCATTTAACAAAGGAAGTAACTTCTAAGTGCCCCAAAGACAGCAGTCAATATCAAGACATGCTACAAAAAAAAAAAAGGACAGGAAGCTTCCATCAGGTGTCCAAATAAAACACCAGATGACTGTCCAGTGGAAGAAAAGTCACTAGA
This sequence comes from Heterohyrax brucei, assembly GCA_028571685.1. Classification (NCBI taxonomy): domain Eukaryota; kingdom Metazoa; phylum Chordata; class Mammalia; order Hyracoidea; family Procaviidae; genus Heterohyrax; species Heterohyrax brucei. Next base: position 712,009 of record CM053163.1, read on the forward strand.
ACTACCTGACAATGGTTCCAATCTCTGATACTTACAGATATCCAAGAGTTGAAGCAAAATGCAGACAAAAGTAAGGAAAAAAAATTGACAGATTTATGGAAAAGGTAGACAAATTCATGGAAGAATTCATGAAAATAACACAGGAGCAAACTGCCAAATACATTCACAACTGGAAGTCATACAGACACCACAATTAAAAATCTGAAAGATAAACAAGACGTCAGATACGGATGTTTCACAAAAGGGCTGAGGAGCAAGCTTGAAGTAATGGAAGACAGGATCAGTGAAATTGAAGATAAACACTAGGCTACATCTCCATCTGGCAAAACCAGAAAACAGAGCCAAGAAAAATGAAGAAATTGAGAATGATATGGGATACAATCAAAAGCAAAAACTTGTGAGTGATCAGAGTTACAGAACAGGGGTAAAAAACAGAAAACAGAGAGGTGATCACTGAGGAAATGCTGACAGGAAATTTCCCGAATGTCATATAAGATGAAAGGATAACCAGTGACCATCCAAGGAGCTCAACAAACTCCATATAGCCCAGACCCTGAATGAAAATCACCAAGGCATATAGCAAGTATACTCACTAAAACCAAAGTTCTGAATGTGGCTCAAGAAAAACAACAAAGTCACATACAGAGGAGAAACAGTAAGACTAAAACCAAATGAAACCCACTGCTGCTGGGTTGATTCCGGCTCATAACAACCCTATAGGACAGAGAAGAACTGCACCATGGACTTTCTAAGAAGTGCCTGGTGGATTTGAACTGCCGACCTTTTGTTCAGCAGCTGTAGGATTTAACCAACACACCACCACGGTTTGCACAATAAGACTAAGTGCTGACTATTTGACAGAAACCATGCAGCAAGAAGGCAATGAGACAATATATATAAAACTTTGAGAGAAAAAAATTGCTAACCAAGAATAAAATATCCTGCAAAACTCTCATTCAACTATGGCAGTGAAATTAGGAAACTTCCAGATAAACAGAAATTGAGGAAATAGTACAAGAATTATTAGAGAGTTCTTTGGTCTGAGAACAAACAATATCAGACCACAGCCCGAATCTAGGATGCAAGATTGTACCAGCCAGACACCAACCTAGCAAACAAACTTTCAAGGAATATCCCAAACCAAAAGAATGACAGCAGGGACCCTGAGGGGTTAAACTGTAAATGGCAACACCCTCATAAGAGGGAATAAATGGTGGAGAGATGATGCTTTCTAATGCAGTCAAAGCCTGGGCACTCTCTGCCAAGTGACAGCAGATGGGGTCAAACCGAGGAAGACTGGGGTAAATATTAAGGTGACCACAAAGATGGTTAATAAGCTTACTCATCAAAATAAAGAAGGAAAACATGCAGTCTCAATAAAAACAAAATCTATACAAACAAAATAAATGAAAAAGAAATCCATAAGCCAAAGAAATTCAGCACAGGAGAGTAAGAGGAACAAAGAACATGTCAGCATCACGCACAAACACACACACACAGAGTACAAAATGATAGCAATAATGTGCAGTTTACAAGAGAAAGCCTTAGAAACAAAGATGTGTGGTACTAGGACCGTGACGGGCAAACTGGACCCGGACGGAAGTCCTTCCACCTACAGTCCCCAGAACCCAAGTCCGTCCCATGGGAAGAAGGCAGTCTTTGTAGCAGGTGTGCTGGCAGAACTTGTGGCCATCTCACAACATGGGCAAACTGGAGGGCATACGCTGAGTGAAATGAGCTGCTGTCACAGATGACAGGTGCTGGGTCCCCGTGAAACCCATGAAGAGATTTACACGTAGTGCGGAGAAGCGGGGACGGGAAAGCAAGATGCCTCTGCTGAAACACACCCCAAGCGTGACAGTGAGAGACCACAAGGAAAAATCATAATAATAATGGGAAACTGAGAGTCAGGTGCAGGGAACGTATTTTATATTACTGTCTTGCTGTAAATCTAAAACTATTGTACAATAAAAAAAGTTTATTCTAAAAATAGGATTAAAAGCTTAAAATTTAATGTGTAAAGCTTGGGGTTATATAAACTTCTAAAATGTAATTAAACAAACAAAAAAAGCCCAAACCCATTGCCATCGAGTTGGTTCTGATTCATAAAATGCAGTTGCTGTTGTTAGGTGCCATCGAGTCCGTTCCACCACACAGTGACCCTACAGGACAGAGCAGAACAGCCCTGTCGAGTTTCTGAGAAGTGCCTGGATTTGAACTGCTGACGTCTTGGTTAACAGCTGTAGCCCTTCAACACCATGCCACCAAAAATCAAAACCAAACCAAACCCACTGCCATCAAGTTGTGTCCAACTTATAGCGACCCTAGAGGTCGGAGTAGAACTGCCCCATAGAGTTTCCAAGGAGTGCCTGGCGGATTTGAACTGCCAATTTTTTGGTTAGGGGAGGTAGCACTTAATCCCCTATGTCACCAGGGTTTCCACTATTCCACCAGGGTTTCCTAAAATACATTTACCAAAAAAAAAACAACTCTGTATCAAGTGACTCGTAGCAACCCTATAGGTCAGAGCAGAACTGCCCCACAGAGCTTCCAAAGAGCGCCTGGTGGACCTGAACTGCTGACCCTTTGGTTAGCAGCTGTAGCACCAAACCACTGTACCACCAAGGTTGTTAATAGCAAATACATTTAACAATGTTACAAGATAAACTTTTTTTTTTTTTAATCAATCAATGTACCTTAACAAAATTAAAAGCCAAATGGTATTCTAGGTGGAAATGTTTGCTATGGGGATGACAGACTAAGGCAACTAGCTGGAAAACTCAGAACGAAAAAGCAAACCAAATCCAGTGCTGTCAAGTTGGTTCTGACTCCTAAGGGCACTTCCACCACTAACACGTGGATTACAGTCGCATTGTCTCCTTCAGCAGTGAGATTATTGCCGCTTTTCACATCTGCCAGTTTGATGGACAAGAATTAATGCTCAGTTACTTTGATCAAGACTTCTCTGCCCACTTCTGAGGTTGAATGTTTTGCCCTATGTTTATGGGCCACTGAGGTTTGTTCTCTAGTAAACACCGTCCATTGCTGTTTCCATTTTTTTTGCCAATGTTTAAGACCTCTCTTGTACAGGATATGAGTCAGACAAAACACAGACATCTTAAATATTGGCAAAAAAAAAAAAAAAGAAGAAGAAGAAGAAAAAAATGGACAGTATTCACCAAAGAACAAATTCAGTTGGCCCATAAACATAGGACAAAATTTTCAACCCCACAGGTGGGCAGGGAGATCTTGATCGAGGTAACTGAACATCAATTCTTATCCATCAAACTGGCAGATAAGACAAGAAGTGACAATCCGACCGATGAAAGAGATGGTGTGAACTGTGTAATCCGTATGTTAGTGGGGGAAACGTACATTTTAGAGCCTTTTGGAGTGGCTACTAAAGGTTCCAGCGGTCGTCTCACGCAGTCTAGCAGCCTCCCTCCTGGGAATGTACGCAACAGAAATAAAACCACCTGAGACCCTCAGGAGAGAGGCCTGGCAGTCTGCTTCCCAAAATTCAGCCACTGAAAACCTGGGGGCACAGCGACACTCTGACCCACGGGGGCAATCAAGAGCCCGAATTAACGGGGTGGCAACTCTGTTTTCTAAACAAAAAGGCAGAGAAATGGATGAAGAATATAAAATTCACAGAAGAGGAGACAGCAACAGTCAATTAATATTCACCAAAAAAAAAAAAAAAGAAAAAGAAATCTCAACCCCAGGCGTGCTCAGGGAAGAGCAGGAGATTCTATTTTCACTCGTCAGATAGGAAAAGATGTAATTGAATACATGGTTTTCTCCATAAGGTCTCTATGAGTTGGAATCAACCAGATGGCCACAAGTTTGGGTATTTGGTTTTAGAAGGGGGAAGCAGATACAGAGAAGGGGAGGACTTTGTGAGTGGGGCTTTATCCCTAGATGTCAGGAGGTGAGTTTACCTACCAGGGGTGTGTCCCCATGCTGCAATCTTGACTCTTGGACTCAATAGCCAGGAAGTCTTCTTGAGTCCAGTATCCCTTAGGAACAGGTGACAAGTTGGTGTCTGGACCCCACAGGGAAAGTGCCTCTCCCTGTCTCTTGGCCAAGGATGGGTAGCTGGTTCTTCCTGTGTGTCAGTCGTGTGGCACTGCTCCCACAGAAACACCACGAGGGGACGGCTTTAACCGAGAGAAATTTTACTGTCACAGTCCGGTAAGCTACAAATCCAGTCGTAAGCTACAAGTCCATTCAGTGTGAGAAATTATCCCAGTCCTGTAGGCTGAGTCCAAATTCAACATGACAACATCCTGGCACAGAACTTTGGGTCCAAGGGACACACCGCTCTCGGTGCTGCTCTCCCGACGCTCTGAGCTTCCCGACCCTCCCTGCTCGCCGCTCTCGCTCACAGCCCACGAGCGCGTAGCTGGCCGCCTTCCTCGCCAACACGGCCGCTGCCTGGCCTCCCGCATCAGCATCACAGAGGCGGGATTCGCAACACGTGGGAGGAATCACACCACACTCAGACTCATGGCCAAGTCAAATGAACACATTCTGGGGGGACACAAAGCAATCCATGACATCCCGTCTGGCTTTCTAATTAAGACAGCCAGCAAACCGCTCTCTACCTAGATGGCTGCTATCAGCGTGTGGTTGTCCTCTGCTCGGATGCTAGACCAGGGCCACCATTGCCCCAGGCTTGTCCCAACAGAACAGAAACCTAAGGATCGATTCGGAAGAATACCTACTGAGCTATTTTTCACTCACTTGAGAGGACACAAACAAAGGCTTCTGGGTAGAGATGGGCAGGGATGGCACAGGCGGGGAGCCGGAAAGTCAGATATCGTGGGGGCTGACGGTGTGTGTAGCAGGGCTATGCCAGGCATCTGGTCCTTCCTGAGTCCCCGGGAGACATTCCATTCTGTCCTTACATACAAACATATCTTTTTAGCTAGTAGCACTGCCACCATTAACTGATACCTGTGTCCGTATATAAATTCCTTTGGCAATCTTTAGCTTGCTGTTTAGCTAAACTTCAGCACCTTAGGCATACTAATTTGTAGCTATTACAGAATCAAACTGAAATTATTATACAGAATTTCTCTAACACTTCTTAAAATGAAGGGGTTTATGTAGGATGCTATTTTTAAGGGCCTGGGCATGCAATAAGCCACTGATGTACTCTGAGCATTAAAATTTTTCCCTAACAGGTGATTAGACTCATTGTACATATGTGGGTATGGGTAACATGTGACCAGTATTTCTTTTTCATTTCGTAGCACAGACAGACACGGTAATAGTCCACAGTGACATGTATTTGCAGAGTACCTTTTGACAGCCTGATCCCATCCAATATTAATTTATCAAATTTCAGTAGAGCTTTTGAGGATTTAGTACAAAATTCTTAAAATGTTTAAGTTGGGACTCTCCAAATAATGGTATCTAATATTCTCTGCTTGTCTCCTTCACTGGCACGGCAGTTCACCCACAGATGCGTTCTGGCTGTGATCCAGGCACCACACTAAACGGTGTGGATACAGTAAGGAGCAGAATGCCGTCTTCATACAGTTCACAGCCGAGCAGCACAGCCTGCATTCATAAACACAGGCCTACGGAGGAGTGTAAGACTACAGCTGGACTGAACCGGTCGTACAGACACCAGCACTCGGAAGGCTGTGGTCTGAAACCCAGAAGAAAACAGGAATGCCTTAGATGAGAAGACAAACCACCTGTTCTCTGTAACCTTTCCATCGAGTGTGTGCAGAAGACACAGGTTTATCTCCGAGTCTGATGACCACATCTGGGCCACCATGTGTCCTCTTTATTGTGCCACCCAACAAGTAGTACCACCTCTGAAGCATCTCAGGACAGCCCACAGTGCTGAAAGTGACAGGAAGGCCACATCTTTCACACGTGTCATACTTCTGATCAACCCGATTTATCTCCATTTGTCCCTAATCACAGATATTTTTCAATCAATTACTTTATAAAGTTTTAGGAAACTAATTAAAAGCAAAAAAAATCTTAGCTCATTCAAAGATTGGGTTTTTGTCGCTGTTGTTAACCCTTATATTTAGAGACCTCACAGCAGGTGTTTAAAAATTTCTAAAGGTATTAGAATTATCGCATACCCTCAAAGAGGCATGCTTATTCTTAGCCTATCTTGAAATGCTTTCTTTGAGTCTTGTAAAAACCAAGGGACTTAGAGAACTGAACTTCTTCAAATTCTGATTTTGTGTTAGTGAATCCTGTAATGTACACTGTTAGCAAACAATATGCCCAGGAATCACGATTCTCGTTTGATTTCTAATGAATAAATTAGAAAGGCTCTTGCCAACAGATGGTTGTGGTGTCAGGCCCAACACATTCTCAAGGCTTGCCATTTGCTCAGTTTTCATCACTTGCTGACAGGTGAACCCCAAACCCAAATGGAACCCTCCACCATCAAGTCGATTCCCAATCATAGTGACCCTACAACACAGAGACCTGCCCCATGGGGCCTCCGAGGCCTCCAGCCTCCTGGAGGCAGACTGCTGCACCTCTCTCTGACCTTCTGTTAGCAGCCGAGTGCTTTAACCACAGCACCACCGGGGCTTCTGATGGGTGAACAAAACAAAAAAACCAAACCCACTGCCGTCGACTCAATTCTGACTCATAGGGACCCTACAGGACAGAGTAGAACTGCCCCATAGAGTTTCCAAAGAGAGCCTGGTGAATCTGAACTGCTGACCACCTGGTTAGCAGCCGTATCAAAGCACTTAACCACTGCACCACCTGGGTTTCTGATGGGTGAACACAGCAAGCAAGACGACGTACAGAGAAGAGAGCAACGTGCCTTGAAGAATGAGCTGGAGTGTGTTATAGGGAGTTCCTCTTGACGTCAGGTGGCAAGTGTCTATTCAACATACAGTGGCTTTAGCCAAAGCACCTGTCATCTAATCACAGGGTTTCTTCACTAAAAATTCTTCACCTGACTGGCAGAGCAGGAGTTCCTAAGGCTTTTGCTGCACGTCCACCACTTTGACCGAGACCAGTATTTTAGTGATGAGTTAGGAATCTGCTAGCTGATTAAGTGTGAATGTTCCTGAATAAATCTGATAGCTCTGAATAATAATACACAGATGTAAGCCTTTTCCTTAGGGAAGTTAATAGGGTTACAAGATTTTAATGGTAGCCCCTTATCACAACCAAAGTATGAGAAATGGTGTCTTTCCAAGATTTTCCATTAAATATTAGTCATTCATGGACGTGGGTAAAGCTGGGATATTGCCCAAGCAAATTAAGAGACTGTCCAGTCACAGAAACACTTGCTGAATGTCATGTCAAATACGCAATCATTAAACTCTAGAAAATTCCAGTGTCCTCCTCTGGAGACGCCGTTACCCATGCCCACCTGCCAGGGTTCAGTGACCATGCATTGGCCTCAACCTCAGCAACCGTGTCCCTCCTTCGTGTCCCTCCCCTGAGCAGCTGTGTCCCTCCACAGCGACCTGGCTTTACCTTTGGTGATTACTTCGTGTTGCGGTGGCAGCTTTCTGCTGAGAATTCTGCCGCCTGTTGGGGTTTGGTCTATGTGAACGAAGGTTTAGTCATTCAAATGTGAATTATGCCTGCAGGGACTGTGGTGGTGCAGAGACAGAGCCCCCTTTTGTGTTCCAGCAGAACCAGGGGACACAGTGCAGCCTAAAGCCCAGAGTGGGGGCGCCAGGGCTGCACCCTTTCCCCACACTCATTCTCTGCACACCGAGTCACTAGGGGCACCAGACTGTGTAGGCACAAATGCAGCATCAGGGCTGAAGGGAGACTCATCAATAACCAGTGATCACTTGTCCCTTAGACACACAACACAACCTTGTTGCTGAAAGCGAAGGGGACGAGAAGGGAAGGACAAGAATTCCCCTAGAAAAGGGTTCGATGGTCCTGGGGGCACAGGCGACAGGAGGTAGGCGAGGAATTCTGGGGCGGGGATGGCCCAGAAGGCCAGGAGATTAAATGTTTGCATTTCCTGTCCTGTGCAGGAGCCGCCGCCATCTGCCCTACACTTCTGGACAAGCCTCTCAACACTCGAGGAGGAAGGCCTGTGTGCACAGGGCAGAGAACACCATCGGAAGAGTGTCCACGGGGCCAGCAGGAGCAAGACGAGGACAGAGAAGTGACAGAGGAGAGGAGACCACCACAACCCCACAAACTCGCAGGCAATTTGGGGCGATTATGGATTTCCTACAGTATGTTTCTCATCTCTCAAAACAGAGACACACTTTTAAAGTGTTTTTACTCTCAATTTTTTCCTTACAGACAGTAAGTTCAACTTACATGATTTTATTAATTTATAAGGGAACTAAACCAGATTGCTTTTCTTTATTGCAAGCAGATTAGGTCTCCTGCTTAGATAATCTAGAGAAAAGTCCAATATAATTAATATTATCAAATCATATTTTATCTACAGAAATAAAAGTTAAAAATAGTAGCATACAAAATAAACTTTACAGAAATATAAGAACTACATTAATTCACAATTTAATTTTTCAAAGCAGGTTAATGAATGATTATCAATTAAGCATTGATGATTGGAGGCTGATTTATTAAGTTAAATGCACCTACTACATTTAATCATTTAAAAATAAACTCCAGTATTTATGAGGATGGTAACTATAGATACCTTTACATGATAGATACACTTTTGAAGACTCTTTTATTACATTACATAATGAACAGACATTTTAAATGGCGATGCATACACAGATTATAATTTTAAGTCAGAGACAATATACACATATTAAAATTCTGTATATTTCAATAAGGTAAAAAATAAAGCTATATAAACTGATCTTTAAATTTTTTTTTCTGCAAAAGTAGAATCACTTTATAATACTTCCAACTTGTTTTCATTAAAGCTTCGTTTACAGACGCCACATAGATGATTCTCATTCCCATTCCCCCGCCCGCCAACATAAAGAGTGCACTTGTCACCTGACATTTTTTCTGCTTTAAATTACAAATGGGTAACTGCCAAAAGAAATGCAGAATGCAAAGAACTAGCCACCAAGATGTTATATTAAGTTGTCCAATAAATAATATAAAATAGAAGTGGTTGAATTCTTTCATTACTGGTCAGTGCAAAACACGTGAACGTTAGTGGTTAAAAAACCTGACACCACGACGCTTCCTTCTGATGGCACTCAATGTCTCGTGAGTGCCTGCAATGCCCAACAGTGCCAATGGCGCGTGTGCAGTACTGTTTGCCATTAGGGCTGTGAGAAACTCGACTGGTCAAGCCAGGAAGCCACATCACACTTGTGCCACATTGACTTGTCACCTGTCACGATCCTTCACCTCAGTCTCCCAAATCAACCTCGGACTGACCCCCCAGGCACACATCAGTAACACTCAGCGTCTCACGAGCTACAGCCCTCAGGTGTCTGCCTTGGGTCTGCTTTGTTCACACTGTTACTCAAACATACCGGAATGGGTTGATGTGGATTTGAACATGAGTTGCCAAGGACAGGCAGCCTCGTGTGTCCCCAGCTGACCGGCGGCTGGGGCCAGACCTTGTGACGCAGGGGCCGCAGAGACCCTGGAAGCCCGCAGACACGTGGCCGAGCCCCAGGGTCCCAGACGCTGCTTTCTGACCCTCCCGTCCTGAGTGCTGAGTTGTGGCACAGGTTTACACTGGGGGAGCTGAGTGTCCTTGAAAGGGAAGGACTTAGTTGCGGGCACTGTGAGATCCTTCAGCTTGCAATTTGTGTAAATGAGGCGATGCCTTCGAGCCCCACTGTGCAGTGTGCAAAGCCCTCCTGAAGCCTCAGCCAGGACGGAGCCCGACCTCCCGGTGCGGTCCGGGGGCCCCTGGGAAGCCCGACCTCCAGGACCTAGGGGAAGTGAGCCTCATGGGGCCACCTCGGGGAGAACGCAGGCATGTTCAGATTTAAGGAAAGTGCACATGTGTGTACACGCTTGCACACATGTGTACACATGGCTGTGAGTGAAGCAGGAGCCGAAGGCAAGAGAAGCCGAGTAACCCAGGCTGCTGAGCGGGGTGCCTTTCAGGGAACGGAGAGGGAACTAAGAACTATGCGTGAGGACCCACAGGGTAAACGCAAAGGAATTGATCGCAACAGGGGACAGCGGTAAGGTTTTCCCCAAAGACGAAGAACGCTTCACGTTGGCGTGACTTGCTTTAAAGTCAGTTTACGGCAAGCAAACACTAACCAGCGCAGGTGGAAAACGGCTTTAAATCAGGCCCGAAATACCGTCTCAGTGGCCTCTTCCTTCTGTTATTTTTTTTTATCTTGTGCCCCTTGTGAATTTAAGATTACTAAGCACATCCATTTAATAATTTCCCAAATGAAGTTTAGAAGACATTTTGGAGGGTGTGAAACTTTCGTGTCTTTTGCCAAGACGTGAGTGAGACATGCACCCAGGCCCAGAGAGTGGGTGGGACCGGGTCCCCGCGCATTTAACTAGGGAGCAAAAATCTTCTGTTCTTAAGGCTGAAAGATGGAAATTAAAAACAAAAATGAAAAAGCAGATGAAACTGCAATAAATTATAGAGAAAAAGCTTAGCAAATTACTGTGCCCTGTCAACAATCACTGCCATCAGAAATATCAACAGACTAAGAGGTATAGAGAATAAAATCAATCTGAAGATTTCACATTCATCAGATAGCGACACATTCAGCCAAAAGTCTCACCAGAATTGAAACATAAAGTGGCCATAAACTTAAAAAATAAAAGCTTTTAAAATATACTTTAAAAATTAGGTGTGATACACTAACAAATAAATGCATAAAAGAGATATAAACAGCTATGAAAATACTTCAGTGCAAAGGCAATTTTAAGATTTCTAAAAAAATACATTACAAATAATCTGTTAACTAAACACACAGAGAAATCTGTTGCCCATGGGTATTACATTCATGTCCATATGCTGGGTTCCTAAAACTCACTGTGAAGACCCCCAGCACTGTCACGCGGGTCTGGTCTGAAGCGTGATGGCCAGGAAGGTGGTCGACAAACACGCAACACTGTGATGGTCATTGGACGAGCTGGCAGGGGGTTACGGACAGAAAAGACAATCTTCGGGACAAAGCTGATGCTTCCTTATTCTCTTCTGGTCTAGTTCCAGGTCCTTCTTCATTACCTTGGTCTTTGGTTTGGTGTTTGTACCACAGTCACTCCAGCAACTTCTCCGCTTCCTACGGTTAATTCACCATTTGGAAAATAATTTTTATCCCTTAGTTCAAATGCATATTCTACAGGTGAAACTTGATACAATCAAATAGTGAAACCTGAGATCCTGAAATGCCCACAACCAGAAGCCACAGAGACACACCTGGGTGTTCTGCTGTGACAGTTTCCACAGTACGAAATCCAGCCCTGGGAAGACCTTTCTGCTCAGTTCTTGGGTGATGTGTTGTAAAAGACACTGGTTTTAACATCGGAAATCTGAATCGCAAACCAAAATGTTTTCTTTAAAGACCATTAAGTTTACTTCAAATGGGACATTTCCGGAAACAGAAACCCAAAGAGCGAAAGAAACCAACAAAACCAAAATCTGTTGCCGTTGAGTCAATTAAGACTCTCAGCAAACCAAGAGGGCAGAGCGGAACGGCTCGCAGTCCCCAGGGCTGTCACCTATGGAGCGGCTGTCGGGTCAGCACTGCCGACCTTCCAGCTCACAGCTGAGCCTTTAACTGCTGTGCCACCAGCGTTTCTTCCGAAACAGAAATACCAGCGGAGAAAAGGTACAGGAGCTTCGTGACACGGCAGCCTTGTGGACCGCTTGCCTACCGCAAATAAAACAGCTGGCAAAGCCCTAAGGAGAGATCTATCAAAACCAGAGCACTGGAGCGGGCAGAGCGTGGCCAAGGCTCCTGTCAGGGGGACAGGCTTCTTGTCACGGTCATCTCGGCCTGGCACACGGACAATAGTGGCTCTTTCAATAATACAGCCGAAGGTGGGGGACGTGGGGGGCCTGACCATGTAGCCAAGTGGTTCCTCTAAATCCCACCCTAGCCCACCCATCCTACCCGGTGTGCGGATCTCAGTGCGGAGGGCGCTATGGGACAGAGGGGACGGCCCCCCAGGCTCCCTAGCTGTGACGTCTGGCCACATCTCTGTCCCGGGCAGCAGCCAGTAGGTTCTGTTTGCAGTGGAGTACAGAAGCACTGTCCCACCCAAGGGTGCCCCAACCAACACTCCTTTCCCTAAACTATGACAGAAAAAACTTCCCAAGACAGTAAAGAAGTCAACTTTGTCCATTGGGTGTGACTGATACATAGGCCAAGACCGACACTGAAAAAGCCTGTGTCAGGAATGCTGTCATCCCCCCCGGTGAGTGTGGGGTTGTTTTTCCCTCCACAGAGGCCACTGGGTGATGGGGGAACAGGAACACGAACCAGCTCCAAACACTCGGGGCCAGCATCCCACTTCAGCGAAACACGCTTCTGTTCAGAGAGGACCTGTGGGAACACCCCCTGCCACGCGAACGAGGAACGTAAGTGAAGGTGAGGTCTGTGATTCCGGCGGGAAGACGGACACACGGCCGTCTGACTGTCTCACTGGGCCACTTCAAGGACAGAAGTCTGGGGATCACTTGAGAAAAGTCAGTGCAGAGACAACCTCATCTGTTCTACAGAGACCACCCGCCGGAGGTGAGGGTGGGTGACATGAAGGGACAGCCCTCAGACATGTGGGCAGCTGCTGGGGCTTTGTAAGGTGATGGCTTCTGGCTCAAAGGTGAGCTGCTCATCTCCAAAGGCAGACAGCTGATGTACTCTTCTCCTCAAGTGACACAGAGTGACAGAGGACGACAGAGGGTGGAGACACGCAAACCCTGGCTCGGGGTAAGGAGACCTTCCTCTGCGACCAGGCTCCTGGGGCCAGACTGCCCCTCTGCCCACGCCTACCAGACACACGAACAGAAGCCTGGGAGCCAGCAGCCTGGAAGAAACTGTCACTAAAGGGTTAAGTCCAGAACATCAGAGGTAAGTGTCCCTCACAACAAGCCGTATCACACGGCTTCCTTTGGAAACAAGGAACAGGCACACCCAAACCCAGACACACAGACACTCCAGGACGCAGTTCTTCAAGGCGTGGACTGGTGATCGGTCATTAGACGGGTGTCTCCAGGCCGTTGCCACAGAAGTGGTGTCCTGAACTGGAGCTGCGACAGTTATTTGCCAGTCCGAACACAGGAGGGCGCGCTAAATACTCCCTGCTGCTCCAGACGGCAAGCACGGCTGCTCGGGGGTTAGCGCCAGGCTCCGTGGCCGAGCAGCGGGTGAGGCCATTGGTCTGGTAGCATGGGCTTTGCAGGGAGGCCAGAGAGGTGAGTTCTGAAACGCCGTCCGGATGCTGCCTGTTTGCGTTCTGCCAAGAGACAATGGAGAACACGACATCAGTCCTCGAATGAGTGCTGTCAGCCCCGCAAGAATCCCACCTACATGGACCCGAGCTGTTTGTCCCCATAACAAGCACTGTCAGCCCTGTGAGAATCCCGCCTACACAGACCCGAGCTGTTTGTCCCCGTAACGAGCACTGTCACCCCGTGAGAATCCCGCCTACACAGACCCAAGCTGTTTCAAGATGAGGGTCACGTCCTCACTCCTGTAGGGGCTGCTGGACATGTCTGACCATCAGGTCATCAATTTCTGTCCGCCAGGCAGGCCGCGTGGCATTCATTTCAAGTATTACACAAAGGCAGTGTGCTTACTGACAGGGACCTCCTGCTTTTGGACACCAAGAATGACCATTTCATCATTCTGGGAAACAAGAAAGAACTGCAAGAGAAAGCCAGTGGTCTGTAGACACAAAGAGCCTTCTTCCTCGAAACATCCTAACCCTTCCGTGCAGCTGAGAAGCCCTAAGCGTCAGTCAGGGTCCACCCCTCTACCATCAAACGGCGGCGCAGCCACCACAGACACAGCAGGTCACGGCCTCACCTGGCGTCAGCGCTGCGTCCCCAGGTCGGGCTTGGGGCAGACACAGCCCTAATCCCGCCTCCAGGGCCTTCCTCCTGCTCTCAGTTTGCCACAGACATGCTGGCTGGTAAGAGTGTCAGCACCTAACTGTCACAGCCAACATTCAATTGAACAGGACAGTGAAAAAATAATGGGAAGTTTTCTAACACTTATCTCTTTTTACTGACATAATAATTCCCAGGTAGGAAGATTTCTGGATAGGGAAATGAGGTGAGGAATGTGTCTGAGGCCAGAACTCTGGACGGGAAAATGCTTCTTGGCAGTTTGTCACCATCCCCGTGTGCCTCAGACACTACACGTGAGTCACATAGGTCTAAGCTAACACACGGAGGACTCGCACCCAACGCTGACCTGGGTTACTGTTCAGTGGCAGTCACGTGAATCCCACTGGGCAATCTGGAGTGACGTCCCTCCTGACCGACCCTGATGCTTCCCCACAGAGGCCCGGCAGGGGCTCATATCTCGGCCACCCTGAGCGCCAAGTGTGGCCAGCGGAGCTCACGTGGCATGTGTGTACGCCGAACCACACACATCACGGCAGACACACGTGATGGCCATGTGTGTATACGCACACATGTGTGCGTATACACAGCCCACTGCCACATGCACTTTGGTCACTCTCAGGCACGTCACTTACCTGAGACAGCTAACAAGCTAGTGTGCGACAAAATTGTTGGTTCTTTTTTTTTAATTTTTAATGTTGCACTATTAACCTCTGCTATCAAAAATGGCACAGCACAGCAAAAACTTTGGAGGAAAAACAGACAGTTTCCAAGAACCACAGCACACCGCGGGTGGCCCCCAGCTGGCCACCGTCAGCGAACACCGTTACCTATCACTGGGCTAATTACGGTCGGCCGCGGTAAGAGGTCCTCCGAGGAGTGGCCCGTCGGTGCCTGGCACTGCCTCCGCAGGCGCTTTATGTCTCACGGTCCCCTGCAGGGACGAGGGAAAACACTGAGATGGTTGAGGCAGACACCAGGGAAGCAAGCAGCTGCGTGTCACGGTGCAGGGCAAAAATCCAGCAGCGCAGGGGCTCGGCGAAACTCAGTGCCGACCCGTCCGGGGGCCGGTGCACTCTGGACCCCACTGAGGCCCATCCCTCTGCTCTAGGCCAGCTCAGAATCTGTTTCTGGCGTAATACAAACCTGGGGCTGCTCACTGTGCCTTGTGGCTATAAAAAGGCCCCTGTCTCTGTGTCACTTAAGTCTGTCACTGCAGTGACCAGACGGTGGCTAGCACAGGTCTGAGGGGACCAGGGTGGCCACCATGACTTCTCTGGTAAGCTGCCTTTTAGCAAGCAAGCACAGCCCCCTGCAGAGAGAAAACCAGTGTCTCTCCTGCAAGTCCCTCCCTGCACAAACTGCACTCGAGGGAGGAGAAACAGTGAGAGGGGAACAGAGCAGGCCATGGCAGCAAGCGCATCGGCAACGCGGCAACGCGACGGGCAGTGACTAAGACAGCCCACCAGGCAGCACAGCGGACGTCCTCGACGCAGCCGCAGCTGCCGGGGACACACCGGCAGGACTCTGACGCTGAAGCCACACTCGCCAGAAAGCAGCTGCGTACCCGCTTCCCAGGCGACGAGCTGGGAGTTTCCTGAGAAGAAGGAACTGTGGGCCTGCCCCTGTCCCTACCCGAGCCCAGCCCAGGAGAGACACAGCGTCCTCCAGATTGAAGGTGACAGCGCTCAAAAGAGGCTCGCAGAGCCAAGAGACCTGTCCCTTGGAGAGTCCAGACCTTCCGGACAAACCTGAAGAGCTTCTCGGTAAGAAGGAAGAGAGGAATTTCAAGAGTGGAAGAGCCGCAACCTTGGAGGCAGGTCTGCAGAAACGTGGCTTTGTGAGAAGTGCCTACTAACTACATCAAAGTGTACCTGTGGCCCTGCTGGGGGAGGGTGGGGGACACGCGCACACACACACACACACACACATGTACACACGCACAGACACTTAAAATCAGCTTGGTGCCTTGGTGTTTTTCTTTTTCCTACGATAAAAAGGCAGGACAAAGACGCCACCTCAAGCACCTCCACACATGGGCCAGTCTGTGTTTATTCCTCCAAAGTTCTGCTGCACTCTGGGCGCCTCTGCAGCAGCCCGGTGCCACGGCGGGCAGGCTTGCCGCTGCTGTCACAGAGGCATGGACAACGGCCACACCTGCGGATGTCCCCCCCGAGGCCTGAGGGCCCTGAGCCCCCGGATGGAGCCTTTGGCGCAGTGGCCTCTGGGCAGCCGGAGTCTAGGTCTGCACACGCTCAGAGCGGACCAACTCCTAGTGAGCCACGCTGACCGCTGACCGGTGATTCACTCTGAGCCCGGCGGGCACGACTAAATCAACTTCATCGGCATCTCCGGTGACTTATGAAAGTGCTCCTAATAATTTCATTTTAAATGTTTTCTAGTGTGTTAACAGGGAGACGACATTTTGTGATTTATTCTATCTGGTGGCATCAGATTAGAACATTTCTGATTGCCAGTAATTTATCTGAATTTTAAAAATGTACTATTTTGTTAGTTTTATAAAGTGTTTACTAATTTTTAGATGGAGATCGGTCCTCTGGAAATCTCCACTCTCGATGAAACAGCTTCCTGTTATGGCGGCTGCCGCAGAAAACCAGTGCAAAAGGCTCTATACTCCTCAGGCGTTGCCCACTGTTATAATTTAGGACAAATCTGAAGGCCTTCTCTAAAAAGTCAGACTTTTTTTAAGGGTTAAGCATGAATTTGATATAATACTTGATACAAAACTCTTTTTCTGGGGTCCTCTTCCTCTCACCAGCATGGCTCAGCTTGGCCCTTGCCTTTCCTGCTAATAGTTTGAGGTCCCTGAGCCAGGCCCTCAGTGTCCCTGGTTACCAGTATGGCTCCGTCTGGGTGTTGCCTTTCCTGCTAATAGTCTGAGGTCCCTGAGCCAGGCCCTCAGTGTCCCTGGTCACTAGCATGGCTCAGCTTGGATCTTAGCTTTCCTGCTAATAGTCTGTAGCCCCTGAGACAGTCACTCAGTGTCCTTGGTGCTCGGTGTCTTTCTCTGCAAAATGAAGACGGTGACACCAACCTCCTGGACAAGTGCCAGGAGCACCGGTTGCTCAGTGGTCACAAGCACTCGGCTCCCAGCCAGAAGGCTGGCACTTCAAAACCATGAAGCGCTCCGTGGGGGAGCCGCCTGGAGACTGTGGCCGCGGTGGCCCACGGGCCTCTGCTCTGTCCTCCCCGGCTGTGTCCACTGTCACTGCTCTGTGGGCTGCAGAGGGTGGTAGTGTCAGCACAACTGCACCCAGGGGCCTTCGTGACATGGTAAGAAGCTGCCCTAAACCCAAGTGCTCGTGCAGACCTAACTGGTCTGAAAACGTGAGTGTTGACCGCGGCAGAGCTGAGTCATCCCTTAATGCTGAGATCGAGATGCCACCTGACCTGCACCAACGGTGCAGGACTCGGACTCCACGGAGGCCGAGAACCACTATTATAGGGACCGACAGAAGAGACAGGCCGTCTCAACGTCTCCATGTCAAGACCCACTTGAAGGCTAGTTCTGTCGTCCTGTGGATGTAACCCCCAGCATGCAAAAAGGCAGAAAGAGAGTCACCTTGTGTTCCATTAGAAACTCAGACTGCTGGAAGTCTGAGAGAGCATAAAGACGGTGGACTGCCCCACAGAAAGGCACTGGTGTCTAGTCTGCCGTCCCCAGGTTCGGGAGAGGCCATGCACATCAGGGACCACAGACAAGGCAGTGGTTATTTACGCAAAGCAGGTGGGAAGACAAAAGGAGACAGGAAAAAGAAAACACAGGTGGTGAGTCCATTACGCTGACGACTTCCTACTGTGCGTTAACCGACGGCCCTGGGCAATCACACAATGGCATTGTTAAGACAAAGTCCCCGTTTCCCTAACAATGGCGTGACCTTCCACCCCAGCATGATGCCTCCTGACTGTGGTTTGTGGGGCTTTAGTGACAGTCACTCTTGACTCTCAGGGAACACAAAGGTCTACAGAAGCCACAGGCCAATAACCAGGGGTAGTCACTGCACCGAGAGGGATTCTGGGGCCTGTGTTCTGGAGAGGCCCCAGCGCCGTGACGCCAGCACAACACTGGCTCGGAGAAGTCCTGGGCTGGGACGCTTCTCCAAGACTCAAGGACCCAGTTCTCGGCCATCGATCTCCGTCCCCCAACCACAGGGCACTCGGGCAGAAAAGCTGACCTTCCTTTGCAAGCTGCACCCACCGTCCACCAGGCCGGACAGGGAGCCACACTCTGGGTGTGATGGACCTGTCACCAGTACTGGCTGCCACCATGCAAGCTGCACCCCTGAAAAGCAGCTCAGGAACTCTAGACGCAATTTAGACAGAAAGCAGCCTCTATACCGCTTCCTCCCGGGGATTACAAACGGACGGTGGTGCTGTGGGGTGCTGCTACTCGGGGTGGGGCTGGCACTGACAGAACTCCCTGAAAACCCAGCGGGGCCTCATCACCAAAGCCTGCTGCCAGCTGGCTGGTCAGCAGGGAGGGCCGCACTTCGGCCCGGAAGTCCTCTGGGGTTTCACACTGCCTGGAGGGGCTGTGTGACACTGACGCTACTGGTGAGAAAAGGGAGCAACGGCTGCAACTTCTGAACAGATTCTCACGCTGCTTGTGTTCAAGGGCTAGAATGAGAAACAGGCGACAGTGAAATTCTTAGTTGACGTATTTTCACTGCTCCTGAGACCTCGCCTGGAGCTCTGAAAACACTGAGCTCAGAAACCACAGCAGGAGGCATAAAGCAGGAGTGCTCGGGTGCGGGAGGTTTCAGCGCTGTGGGTTAGCACACCAGCTCTAAGGAAGCTTACAAACAGGACCCAGTTCCAATGGCTGGGTCAGTAACAGGGAGGGGTAAACACCAGATGCGCTGTACTGACCCTGTCCCCGACCAGCACTACCTATTTTCCACCACAGACACTGACCAGCCCCACTGGGAAGGCTGAGTCACTGATGTCATCTGCGTCTGGACAAGTGAACCAGGGTCAGCCCTAGAATATGCTGACTGCCCCCAAGCAGCGGCCATCTCTCGGCTGCTGCCTTCTTTGTCCTCTTCCCCTCGCGGCCTGCTGTCCCTGGGCACCCTCCCGGGCTCCAGGGAAGAGACAGCCCTCCTGGAGGGCCACTTGAGGCTGCGGCCTCAGCCCTTTCACCAGGATCCCTGCTTTTTCCTTATGGAGGTTTTAGACTTCTGGGGACCTTATTAAAAGCGCAGATTCTAGGGCCCCACCTCTACAGAAAGAATAAAAATTGCCGTGGATCAAATTTCAAACTCTGAAGTTCTACCAAACTCTGCTTGACAGCAGCACGCGGGGATCCCGTGATGGAAGACCCCGGTGATGGCCCCAGCCAATAACCAGGTCGCCTGGTGACAGTGCTGAGCGGGAGGGAGAGGAGGAGAAAGTCGCTCTGGGGAGTGGCTGGTCACATAGCCCTCCTTCTGCCACAAGGGGTGGGGGCTTTATTCTCACCCCTGAGGGGTTACTGAGTCACAAGGTGGGAGGGCCACCCGCTCAGTCTCCCACAAAACCCTGATGCTCTTGGCCAAGAGGAGGCGCTGCCGCAGCGCTTGTGCGGCCAGGGAGGCACCCCAGCCCAGTGCCAGGGGCAGCGCGCACACCTGGTCGGCGCCCCAGGCCAGGCCAGGCATCGGGCAGACGGCCCTGCTTTCCTGAGACTGGAGGGCAGTTTGCTGGGCACAGTCTTGGGCGAGTGGAAAATAGGTAGCCCTAGCAACAACCCGCATTTCCTAACATGAATACCAAACAGCTGGGAGCTCACCACCCTTAAAGCCGACGTGACTGAACCTCTAAAACAATCACGAATCTGGAAACATTTTGGATTTACATCAACCAATTTTTTGCATCGGCTTGAATTTTCTCGTAGTCTTTCTTGTTTCAGTGGACCATCTGTTTAGCTTTGAAGGTAACATTAATTGGTCAGCCTGAGTTTTACTCACGTTAGCATTTAAAATTACTTAGTGCTGTGCGATTCATTACTGACACCTAGACTGATCACTCTGTGACGAAACCCAAGCCTCCTGTACTCTCTCTGTAAGGCTTATTACTCAGCCTGCAACCCAGGATGGCCGCGGCAGCGCGCGCCTCCCCGCCGGGCAGCCCTGTCCTACCTGAGCTCTCTCCGTCGCCGTGGCCCACAGCTGCCGGCACAGCACTTTCCTGAGCACGTCGGGAAGCAGGCTCACAGTGATGAGGAGGACGATGCTCAGCCAGGCGGGGCCGCTGGAGAACATCTGGAGGAAGACGTAGTACATCCTCTGGTAGCTGAGGAAGGGCCTGCGGGGGGAGGGGGCCCAGGGCAGGTCAGAGGGAAGCCCCGCGCGGCCGCGGCCCGCACCGGGGGCCACCCGGCTGGTGGCTGTCCCTTCTGCTACCGGCAGTGCCGTTTCTTGAGTCCCCTGCCAAACCCCTCCAGGGGGCCTGCATCTGTCTTATTATCTAAAAAATAGGACACAAAACCTTCTCTGAGGTCAGGGAATTAGGAACGGGGAAAGGAATGTCAACCCAAGAAGGCAAGACACAACTCTGAAGTTCAGTTTGGGAACCCCCCCCCCAAAATAAGAAGATGAATATGTGATTTTCTTCTATCATAAATCCCACCGCAATCCACGGCTATTAACTGGGGAAGGCGTGCAGGAGTTCTGACCGGGACAGCTGCAGCTAGCTACCTGAGGCTTCCGTCCTGAAAACACGTCAGCGTTTACCACAAAGATACAGACCGTGAAAGGACTTTCCCACCACGACAGTTTGTAATTTGAAGAAAATACCCATACTGAACTCCAAGAGGGAACTTGGAAAAAGATGTGGGAAGTAATGATATAATGCTGAACTTGAGCTAGTCAATTTTATTTTTCACATGCTTTTCCAATTGACATTCAGTGGTCACCTTTCACGTGCCAGGTACCATGAGCAGTATCAGAGAACCAAAGTCTGCACCTCCATGGAAGTTACATCACGGATGTGGACAACTCCACTGCAGGGTGGATTCCATGACAAAGGTGTGGACCACAGAGACCTCAAGACCAGAAGCTCTCAGGAGCGGCTCCTGGGCACAGGAAGCTTCATCACCACACTGTGGTATGACTGCCGGCTGCCAGTGTCTCTGTGTGGGGATATGCTAGGTCCCGTCTCTGTCCCAAGGTGTGGGAGCTGGGGACGAAGGAGCCCTGACATATCCCAGTCAGTTTTACCATCAAAATTCTACAGAACAGGATGTCCCCAAAATGCCGTCTGGATCTCTATTAAGGATGGCAGAGCCATCATGCTGCAGTTAAGCAAAGCAGCGTCTAGGATGACATGTTCCTCTTACCCAGCCACTGTGTGGGAAGTTCACCAGAGCCACGGGGGCCACGGCATGGGAAGTTCACAGAGCCACGGGGGCCACATGTGTTGAGTTCCCAGAGCTATAAAGGTTCTTTAGCTGGATTTGGTCGGTGGAAACACACCAAAAGATTTTCTGATGTTTCTGTGTTTCCAGGTCTGACAAGAAGCAGGTGATTTGTCTGCCTGGCTATGAAGGGTCACCAACTGACCCTTGAGAGACCCGCACTGGGTACCAGCAACACCAGTGACGGTGACAGTAGCTAACAGACGTTTCATTCACTCATCTGTCATCCCCCAAGGTTGCCTACGTGTTCCAGGTGCTATGCTCAGGACCACAGACACCAGGGAGCAAGGACAGGGCTTGGGCCCCAGGTCAGGCCAGGCCCAGAAAGGGGTCCTCACACCTGCTGGCTCCACCTCAGGCCGAGCCCTGCTCACGACACCCTCAATCTCACCGGGAGGCGGAAGTGTAGATGGGAGAAACGCAGAGCAACACAGGGAGTGTTTACCAGCCGCCTGGGCACACTTACGGGAGGAGGGCCACTGCACCACCCAGGACGGCTGGGGCTGGGGGGCTCACAGAGGATAGCACCCCCAGATAGGAGATAGCCCCCTAGATAGACAGGCGTGTAGGGGGCTCATGCCCCCAGACCCTGGAGGCAGCCTAGATTCAGGGGTGGGGGTTCACAGAGGAGAACGCCCCCAGGCCGTGGAGGCAGGCTGTCTGGAAGTCCACTGGGAAAGACAGTCTAGGCAGAAGGACAGAATGGCCAAAGGCACAGCTATTCTGTGACAGACTCACGTCCAATCTTGGACTTCTCTTCCACCTAGGGCTGGCCCAACGACATCCCCTGGTGCCCAGACCTGTTCCACAACCTCGCTCTGGCACTGAATAATTCACCGTCAGCAAAACAGTCACAGTGACCCTTCTTAGGGCTCAGTCTGACTCTGTCCATCACTCCTCTGCTGATGACCCTTCCACAGCTCGTCATGGCACTCAGGCGAGCCTCTCTGTCCTCAGGACACACTGTGACGTGCCCTCTCCAGTGGCCTCAGCCCCTTCCTGCCAGATTCACTGTCCCCACTCCCACTGGACGCCCGTCAAACCTACCACAGGCCTCTCTTCTGCGGGCAGAAACGGAGACCCTCCTTAAGCGCTCAGGGCTCGGCACTGAGATGGTCGAGGCTGTGAACTCTGCTCTGCTGAGTCAGCCGTTGCACGGCCTCAGTTTTATCACCTGTAGTTCGTGGAGAACGTGTCTTGGCAAATCCACACTAAGTGCTGGGGACAGTGCCTCACTCTGTGAGCACATAGTGTTGGCCACTGTCATCGCAGATGTCCTGGGTGGCACAGCTGGGCGCACCAAGCCTGACCCAAAGGCTGGCGGCTGACAGCCACTCAGCTGTCTCAGAAGAAAGGGCTGGCAACCTGCTGCTGAAGGTCATGGACTTACAGCTCCATGGACTGACTCCACATGACACCACGTGGGATGGCCATGACCCCAGAGGTGGCCTCTGTGTCACGTGGGATGGCCATGAGCTCAGAGGTGGCCACTATGTCATGTGGGACGGCCATGAGCTCAGAGGTGGCTCGATGGCAGCTGGTTTTTTGGTATCATGATCATGATGACTATTTTCTTGCAGTCTTCAGTTTAAATAATCACTTAAAATTTTTTCTTGTGTTGTGATTAAGTGAAACTTTACAATCCAAGTCAATCTGTCATACAGAGCGCCGAGCCCTCGCCTCTCTGGAACTCTGTCTCTGCTCCCCGCCCCATGACAGCACGCCCTTCTTTTCCGCTCTTCATATCCAGTATCCACTCAACCATAAAACCAAAAAACCAAACTCACTGCAGTCCAGCTGATTCTGACCCACAGTGACCCTACAGGACAGAGAAGTTCCCCACAGAGATTTCAAGGAGCTCCTCACAGATTTGAACTGCCGACCTTCTAGCCAGCAGCCACAGCACTCAGCCACCATGCCACCAGGGTTTCCAATACCTGTCTCTGAAATAATTACTTTTAAAATGCCACCTCTGACCTCGCAATCTGCAACAAGTCCCTCACTACATGACTCTGGCCTGGTCCCCATATCACTTGTCACAACGCCTATATTTATTACTGACTCTCAGTCTCTCCCGTTGAGAACGTAAGCTCAGGAGAGCAGAGAGCACACCCATCCTGCTCCCCCACCCACACCCCTAGGACCCGGCAGGTGCCTTGCCCACAGCAGACACTCAACACTTGGCAAACGAATGAGGTTACTTGTACACAAAAGGCTTTTTGATCCCTTGATGAAAGATGTCACAAGACCATCAGGGCAATAATGATTAAATGACACTGATTAAATTCATACCAGATAATTCCTCCCCAGAGCAGGGAAAAGACAACGTAGAACAGGAGTGAACCCCAGATGACAAAATGGTTTATCCAAGTCCAGTAGTGTGTGTCCAGTGCAAGCTAAAAGAAAACAGAAAGGTGATTAATGATTATACAGGCACTGCCGATGGTACGGCTTCGTCTGGGTAGGTCACCCGGAGCAGGGACAACAAGCTAACACAGCTACAAAATCCAGAAAAGAAAGCCACAAAATGGAAACAAATCAAAACACAGAGCCAAAACACCCACCAAATGCACCTTAATTTTGCCCAAAGTGTCTACCTAAAACTTTTCAGGAAAAGCGAAACGCAACACAAGCTTACATTCCAGTGGTGACAACGACTGTCGTCATGCCAGAGGTTCTGTGACAACTACGATCTAACAACGTCTCACCCAGGTCCCAGGGGGGACACGGAGCCAAGGACATGTGTCTCTCTCTGGACTCAGCGAGGACACCCTTGGGTGCTTACATGTCAACCTAAGAAGACTTTTGGGTTTTCTGCATCATTTCTTACAAAGACACAACTGCCAGGTTTTCAGGACTTTCATAACGAAAGATTACACAGACTTTGAGACTTTCAAAACAGCTGACATTTCCAAGTACATTAATTTACTACAATTGCATTTTGATTATTTAAATCTTTTGCCAGTTGAAAGAATTCTAATCTGAATCCTTTTATAAAGAGGAGACTCATTCCTTAACATGTTTCCGGTATACTTCTAGAAGCCCCGTGCTGTGCCCCTCACTGACTGGGACATGGTCCTTGTGAGGAACAGGAATGTGGGATTGGATGGCAGCCCTGGGAGAGTGCCTCGGCGGGGTCCAGTGGCGGCCTCGTGAGGGCCTGCCGAGTCCAGAGCGGAGGAGACCTGCGTGCAGCAGGGGACAACTGTCACCAGAAGAGGATTCACGGAAAATGGGGACTCGTTTACCTTCAGGGTGACTGTGAAGACCATGACGGTGAACACCAGTGTCCCGAAGGTCCAGTTTCCGAAAATCTGGGGAAGAGTCCAGGCAATCTCATGTTAATGTACGTCCTCTCTCACTCCCAAAGCAAGACTTCTAGAGAGCAGACCTCATCGTGCTTGTGAGCGGGCACTTCAAACCGACGTTTCTCTGTCACATCAAGAGGGGTGGCGGTGAACCACCAGCACCCGGCACCTTCTGCACCGCCCACGGCTGACTGAGTCCCTGCGAACCCCCACCTCCGCTCCATTTCCCCACCTCCTGCAACTGACCCTGCCCAGCGCGCCCAGCTCAGGCTGGCAGCAACAGGAAC
The DNA here is from genome assembly GCA_028571685.1 of Heterohyrax brucei. Taxonomy (NCBI): domain Eukaryota; kingdom Metazoa; phylum Chordata; class Mammalia; order Hyracoidea; family Procaviidae; genus Heterohyrax; species Heterohyrax brucei. Next base: position 736,984 of record CM053163.1, read on the forward strand.
CCCCCGAGAACTGGTATTTAGGTGTTTACACTGCCCGGTCTGACACATTCTAACCTGCTCTTTCCACTTCACGTTTCAGATACTGACAGGACACTGGCCTGGTGACCTAACTGTCTTATTTTGCATATTTCACAGAAAAGGTATCTCAATCGTTTCTGTCTATTCTGTTTGTGAACTTGACTCAAATCCCTGCCTCCTGTTCAAGGGACCCAACAGCTGGGACACTTCAGTGGGGAACAATCAGAGAAGCAAACGTGCTCAATGTGGCAACGTAAGGAGGGGAGGGTACCAGAAGGATATCATGGGGGGGGATTTTCCTCTGGAAAATCATAGGAAAGGGAAGAGAGGTGAAGACAGACAAGACAGCAGGACAAAGGCCCCCAGGCAGCCAGTGTCACGGCCAGAACCACAGACCCTCCAGCGATCCAACCGAAGACACAGACCTACAGGGAGCGGGAGACCCAGCCACGGGAAAGACCACGCAGGGACGGCGGGAGCTCGTCACCCCTGTCTTAGGGACTCTGGCAGGATGCAACACGGGAATGGCAACTGGCAGGGGTGTGACTCGAAACCCACGACAACAACACATTTCTCAACTACAGACAGACACACACACAGTGACACGTCTACAATTAAGACTTCTTTCTTTCAGAAAAAAAACCAATCTACTCAAGAATTTATTCTACAAAAATTTTCTTTGAGAAGTTTCTACAGCATTTAAGAACAGGCCCAATTCTACTTTACTGGATTCCAGGGAGAACTGTTCCTCTTTGAGACTGTTCCTACTGCTTCTTCAAAATCAAGTTAAAGCTTTATTTTATGAAGAATTAAAAAGCTGGAATAAAACGACTTCCTCTTAGGGTTAGCTTTCAACCAAAGAAATTCACCTACACAGCTGAGTTTAGGTGACAGTGTGAACACAAGTCTTGGGACACACAACTTGCTTGTCTACTCCCACTGGAAAAACCTGAGACTTTGTGCAGCCAATGCTAACTTCTTAAGGGCCTACTCCTCCTTCACGTCATGACTGACACTGGGTTCCTTCCTTTGGGCTTGGAAATACCAAACTAACAAAAGCAACGCAGACCTACGTACATCAGTGATTCTTAACCACAAGTGACTTCTGTCCCATAGGGGACATTTGTCTCAAAAAGTTTCCAGGGAAACATTTCTATTCAAGTGACATGAGCTCCTGACCCCAGTGAAGCTATGTCTAATTTCCTTACCAGAACAACCAAACCCACTGCCGTTGAGTCGATGGTGACTCCCAGCGACCCCGTATTTCCATAGAACCTGGTAAGTTGATACTTGAATAAATTTTTCAGTTTCCCTCAGAGGATTAGTGACTCTCTCAGCATAAGTGTCTCCATCACAAATCCCCACCATGGCACCAAGTGGAAGTTTATGCTCTTTTCCTCATATCTCTCTGGCCTGCAGATGAATGTTCTTGAAGGAAGATTTTTCTACTCATAAAAATCCTCAAGACCAGGCCAATTTCATTTTCTTGTGTAAAAATACGCCGTGTCGAGACCTAACTCAGGCTTCTGGTCGTGTAGACCATGTTTGCAAACCCTCTGCTGCAGTCCCTAAACCTGCACTGCCTTTGTGACCATTCGGCCCACTGGCCTGACCTGTTCTGACCACACTGGGGACTGCTCACATCCCCCACTCTCCACGTCACAGCCTTCTCTTCTGACGCTTCCCAGGCTCTCACGTGTTTGCCTGGGCCCCTCTGCTGCCCAGCACGGCGCACCAAGGACTGCTCAGCACAGTCCCTGGCCGTGCCCCTCTGCTGTCTGCTCAGTACAGTCCCCGGCCACCTCCACCAGAGAAACTGTCAGGTGCCTCATAATGTCCATGCAGAAAAGGGTCAATAAGTGGACTTTTCTTTTTAAAAAGTTACCAGTGATCCGGTTTCATCTCCTCCCCATACCAGGACTGCCCTACAGACGTCCCTACAGAACGACATCAGCCTTAAAACAAGCAGCCCTCACTCACAACTCTCTCAACCCACAGCAGCAGGTACTGACACAACGCCACCAAGATGCAGCACTCTTGTTCTGAAGGGAATGCCTGCAGAAAGACACACCACTTCCATTTTCTCAACTGCCTTGCTGCCCGGGAACCAGCAGCGTCCTCGTGCCTCCAGGACGGGCCCAGATTTCCTGGAGTTCCTGAAGGTTTAGCTCAGTTCCTGCAGCCCCTGACACAACTGTTAGTTTCATAAGTGCTCTGATAGTCACGGCCCCACCGGGCCCCACACATCTGCCTGTGTAGCTGACGGAAGGTCAAGTTCAAGCCCCTCGAGTCTTTGGCTCAACTGGCAGTTCTGGCACCGCAATTCAGAGCAAAAACACCAGAACCAACGATCAGAAGGTACACAGACTTCCCAAGCACAGTGTTAGCTCTAAGGTGAGTGGAGGGCAGCAGTAGCTAGTAGCATCTCTGCTAAGAGCACACAAAGAAGTCACATTGGAAAATATTTTCGAGAAATATTTTATTTGTAATGCACTCCAAAAACACAGAGAGAGGAAAAAGCCACAGGTGTCTTACCATATACACGTTGGTGGTCATTATCTGAGGGTGGAAGAGACGCAAGTAGCAAAAAGAAAAAAAAAGCAAGATACAAATAAAACAAACCCCCAGAAATTGTGTCAACCAGACGCTAACTGTTATTAGACAGCTATAAATCTATTCATTGCACAAGAAACAGATAATTAAGTACACAAGAAACGATACTAAAATGTGTTACGCAAGGAATGATTCCCATATTCAGAACTAGTGCTCGAATCATCTGATTGAATCCCTACATTAAAAAGCTAACGCTGAAGTTACAAAAATCTTGGAAAGGGCGTTCGCTGACACTAGGGAGGAACACCACATGTTCTTCCGAGCAATCTGATCATCAGATAGCCAACACGGTCTTCCTGTGAGATCGACACCCCGCAGGGGTCTTCAGGCTGCACTGAGTTAGTGTATCGACAAAACGGTCACACAGTAGACAGGTTTATTCCCAAGTAGCTCAGTCAACACAATCAAGTTCAACACTAACCTGCCCGTTGCTGGTCACAGTCGTGTTTTCAAACATGAAGTAAGCACCAAAGAAAAAGACGAGAGCATCAAACACTCCTAGGAATGTCCAGTAAATGAACACTCGCCAGCGGAGTAGAGCGTTCTTGGCAATATCTCTGCAGGAGGGAAAACATACGATCATTGCATTCCTGTTATATTCAGGACTCGGGTAACTCCATCACGTTTGTGCAATAACCCCAACCTTCTGCATGCTGCCTTCCAGCTGTTCTGGGTTCTAGGGCAAAGTCCTAAGTCACTGGTTATTCCCTGTTCTAGGTAGAGGTCATCATAACTCACTGGTTACCCCTTGTTCTAGATGAAGGTTGTAAGTGACTGGTGATCCCCTATTCTAGGTGAAGGTCAAAAATCTCTGGTTAGGCCCTGTTCTAGGGGAAGGTTGTAAGTCTCTGATTGCTCCCTGTTCTAGGTGAGGGTCGTAAGTTACTGGTTACCCCCTGTTCTAGGGGAAGGTCATAAACCACGGGTTACTCCCTGTTCTACGAGAAGGCTGTAAGTCACCGGTTACGCCCTGTCCTGGGTGAGGGCCCTAGGTCTCTGGGTATGCTCTGTTTAGGTGAGGGCAGGCCGTGAGTCTGTGGCATTCTTCCTCCATTGAGCAAAACCGATGAGTGGAGCTGGCTAGCGGCCAAAGCACTAAGACCTCTGGATACACAAGTCCACAGTGTCACTTGTCACGGCAAGTTCCGCCCTTCTCAGGATGATCAGAGTGTCCTGGGTTTACCCTACGCTATGAAAACAGCGTGGAAAGGGGCAGGATGGACTCAGCCCCCCTCCTGCTAGGAGAACTCCACCTTCAGCTCCGACCCATGCACAGCACAGCCACTTTCTGCCCACCGCTCAGCTCTGCACAGTCTCTGTCCCACGAAGCCTCTGACGCTAATGCCTGGCCACATTCTTCTCTGGGTTTTTACCAACAGTTCACACTATTCAGTCTGTGCCCAAATCACACACCCCAGATCCTCTGACTGTTCTACACAGCCTAAAGCTACGTTCACTGCCAGTCCTGGGGACAGGAAGGCCTCGAGACAGCTAGTGACAGGGCTGGTATAGTGGAATGACAGAATCAGAACCATAAAAACAGAAGTGAAAACGCTGTGATGCTATGGGACATTTCTGATGATAAAACAGAAGTGACCGAGACACATGAAGTTTGAGCTCCCTGTACAAAACCCACAATGTTTTCAGACTCAGCATTTGACGTCACGTATAGACGTCCCACACTGATTTCTGTGGGAACATTTTCTCTCTCTGATTAGCCCGTGAGATGAGATACAGGCAAAGAGACGCTACAGCTCACAGACTTCTGAAGTCATCAGCACAGAACCGGGAGGTAGGGCTCCTTCCTTCAGGCTGGAAACTCTGCTAAGGGTTCACATTTCTCACAAGTTCCCAGGAAGCTGTACATAAGAATCACCAGGGGAGCGTGTTGAAGTGTGGATTCTGAGCCAGTAGACCTGGAAATGCAAATTCTCCGCAGGGAACTTATTATAGACGGAAGTTCCCAGGAGGGGTCCAAGCCCTGCAGAGAACACACGGAACCTGGGTGGCATTCAGGACCTAAAATCAGACTAAACACCGTGAGTTTGCTAGGCAGTTCACGATACGATTTCTTCTCAGGCCTGGGTTAAACCTGCTAGTTCATTCGGAGACATCCGTAGGATTCCCCCAGGACAGACGTCTGAAATGGCACACACACTTTTATTTTCCTACACGTATCAAGCCAGGCCAAGTGCCGTCGAGTCGGATCCGACTATGTTAAGTACTTATGACAAATTCAGAAATTTGTCTTTTGTGGTTGTTCTAAATGGTTGCCTACAGTGATTTGGGGGGGCTCCAACATTTCAAGATGCAGCAGTTAAACCCCCAGTGGGATCCTAACAAAGCCTCTGACAAGAGAACAAGTCTCGCCAGACTAACGGGGGGGTCACACGGGAGAAAGAGCCGGTGATCTGCCCCCATCAAGACTTTCTCTTTGTCACACAAGGTCACCGAGAGTCGGAATCGACTTGGTGGCACCTAACAGCCACAGCCAAGGTATATGTACCGACCTCTGGGTGTGAAAAAGTGTCACAGAGCTGTACACTCACAAGCAAAGCAGAGGAGAGAAAATGTGCGTGAGATGAGAGGACACAACTGGTGTCGCTGTTCTGCTGGGACACTGAGCTACAGTTTTGTTAAGATGTTTTACTAGGAGCTGTCACTGGGGAGCTGGATAAGGGGCACCCGGACTTCCTGAATTCACGAGGATCTGGAACTATCTGACAGCAACAAACCTAATTACAAAATAGAAAGAGTGCCACACTACACGTGCCAGCAATTACTCGGGAGAACGGTTCTGAAATGGTAGAAAAACATTTTTCCTTCATCGTTAAAACAGATTTTAGTAAACACAAAGCACACTGAGGTCAGATCTGTTAACCCTTCTTTTTCTGCCCCTGAATAGAATACACTTGGTTGTTTAAAGCTAATTTAGGCTTTAAATGGAGGTCACAGTGGGGAAAGCGAGCCCCAGACTCCTTCATCTTTATCGAAAACCACGGCAAATACAAACTTGCTTAATACATACCTTCCAGACATAACATACGTCTACATTTGAAGTACATTCATCTAAATTATACTGTATTTTGCTTAAAGAATTTCTTGTAGAAGCAACTGCTATTAGTTGATACAGTGGTTTATATTTATTCAAAGGGGATTGTACTGCTACCTAACCACGCACTGATGGAAAGACCGCCTGGTCTTGAGCTGCGATACCTGTACAGAGAAGGGTCTCTCTTGAGCATGTCCACGCTGACGTGCTGCTCCATCAGACTGTACAGGAGAATCGGGAGGGAAGTAAAGCTGATGTTGTACAGCGTGAGATACGCAGTATCATACAAAGTCTGTAAGGAGAACAAAGCACTGAGCTGGAAACAAGGCTCCACTGCGGCTGTACAAACATTTTGGACATTTTATTTAAAAAGGCTTTTTTAATTTTGATTTGTAGACAACCACAGACACACTGCTCTAGAGTGCATGGAGCGTGTGTCACTGTCCTCCAGGGTCAAATGACCGACCAGGACTCGCCCAAAGCCCCATCACATAAACCGTCAGGATCGCAAGGCAGCCGATGGAGCACCCAACTCCATCTCCCTACTGCGCTTGGGAACTGCGGTGTGTGATCCTGACCACCGGTGGCCTTCAGGCACTGGCTGTCCCGAGTCCCCGTCCCTGCAGACACGGGTGGAGGCCCAGGCTCCGTCACCCCCTCTGCCCTCGGGAACTGCGGTGTGTGATCCTGACCACCGGTGGCCTGCAGACACTGGCTGTCCCGAGTCCTATACGGGCGGAGGCCCAGGCCCCGTCCACACAGCACGGCGATCAAGGAAATGACAGGCAGGAGACCCCCGCGCTCCCCGAGGCCACCCCCCACTGGTCCCTCCAGCTCAGCCCCGCCAGACTCAGCCCATGAGGACACCCAGCTCAGCGCTGAACCCAGGGCCACTCGGAGGACCTGGGACCCCAGGTCAGCATCCACTGGACCACACGAGGGTTCCTGGGCTCCGCTGGCCCTGGAGCCCCGGTGGCACGGCAGCGAAGTGCTCTGTTGCCAACCGGAAGAGGCGGCTCGAGCCCACGGGCACGAGCAGAGGAGGTGGTCGCAGGTCTCACCGGGAACCAGGAGGGGCGCTGGTGCTGTGGTGTTGACAGCACCCCGCTGCGGTTGCTGCAAGTCGGACCGACTGGAAGGCAGGGCTTGGGCTCATCACTGGGACCCCCAGTGGGACAGGCTGGCCCAGCGGCTGTAGCCCTGGACCCCGACGAAGCCACCCTTGAGGGAGGCGCGGGGGCAGGCAGAGCTTCAGTCTGCCACACGGAGGGCCCCGTGGGCACCAGCTGACCCTGCGGCCCTTAGTAAGAGCACCCTGCTTTCTGTGGGTCAGGCTGACAACTGGATCAGCACCGGATCGGCACGGGAAACCCGGATCCAGTGACTGCGGGGCACCGCTGCAGTGTCACTGCCCCTTGGCCCTGCTCCCCAACATCTGCCAACTGGGGCAAAACACACAGCTCCAGGATGGCAGGAAAGCGGCCAGACCCTGCCACCTTCTCTGCCCTGTTCCCATGGAGAGTCGGCCTGCACCTCCTGGCAGTTTTGTTTCTCTGGGACAATGACCAACACGGGGCACAGTGAGGACTCGGAAAAGACAGTCACTTGCAACAGCAGAACTGACCTGTTGTGAAAATCCACAGAAGAATTGGTACAAAAACTGAGGGAAAATGAAGCAGACATTCTGAAAAACAAGTCCAGGGTTGTTAGTTCACAGGCGCGTGTCAACGAGGACCCATCACCTACATCTGAATTTACAGGGTGTCAGTTGAAGGCCATTTTATTTGGGCAAGGGGATCCGGAAGTCTCCTATTGTCTACAGAAAGCAAATAACATGCTTTAAAACCTTTTCTGTTTTCAATGCACCTAAAACGAGTGCATGAATGTAGCCTGGCCCTCTGAGAACAGACATCATAAGGAGAAAGTTTCTTGAGGTAAAGACGAATGAGAGGTGATGTAAGTGTTGGTATAATAGGAAAAAAATTAAATTGTATAACTGGAAGCAGGACCCAAAACTTCGAACAGGAAATTATTTCAGGGAGTGAAAGGAGGTCCCTTCCTCCAGCATGGGACCCCTGGCATCTTCCCACTGGCGCCTCACGGGATCAGTCCTCTGAGAAAAGCGATGGGGCCTTCCTGCTGCAGTCACCGACTCACCCCTTCCTTTCTGGTGGTTACTTCTATTTTCAGACAAACGGCCCCTTAGAGCAGCATGCCACTCTGATGACGGTGACCTCCACTGTGCCCGTGACACGCCGCAGAAGCAGCGCTGGGGCGTGCCCGCGCTCCTACCTTATAGAAGAAGTACTGCACCAGCTCGGCAATCCTGATGTAGTAAAAGTGCCCGTGAACAAGCAGCATCTTCTTCAAGTGTTTAAACTTGGGGACTGCGTAGTCGCTGTTCCTCGCAGCCTGGCGCCCTTCCTTCCCGATGACACCTGTGCGGGAGGGCACATGTTGCAGAAACCCTGTCTCACCACCAAGTGGGCAAGGTAAGGTGAGCTCAGGCCACCGTCTGAGGTTTCTGGTCATGTACGACTGGGTCACAGATGATGTCCTCAACGTGCCACCTGCGTGCCCTGGTACTCCCTTCAGGGTGGCCTCCTCTAGCCGCGTGAGGTGGCCGGTCCTGGTTACCGAGGTGTGCGGGCAGTCGGGCGGGCAGGGGCAGGCGGCTCACCTATGCCCACGTGCGCTTCCAGGATCATGCTGACGTCATTGGCACCGTCCCCGACGGCGAGAGTGATCGGGTGCTCTTTGGAAAACTTAATTAACTTAACAATCTGGAAAAGAAATAAACACAGAACTTACGTTCTTGGCTTTATTTTTTCCCAGGTTATTTGTCAGCTAGGCAGAATTTTTTTTTAATGCCATTACTTTAGGAAAACAAAAAAACCCCTGGTGCTGTCGAGCAGATTCCAACTCCAAGTGACCCAACAAGGCTGAACAGCCCTGCCCCACAGCGCTCCCAAGGTGCGCCTGGTGGACGTGGACGGCTGACCTTGGGGCCCACCTCGGGGCTGGCAGCCGGGGCACTTTACCACTGCGCCACCAGGATTTACACTCCAGGAAAAGGAAAACCAATTGTCTGCTTAAAGCTAATTCACTATATCCAGTCTGTCCACAGAGGAGCCAATCTTTCTCATACTGGAAACAAAACACAGCCAAGTGCCTAAGGTGTGATTACCCTGAGATATGTTGAAAATGACTGGCAGGCAAACACAGAAGACAGACGTGAAGCCTGCAAAGTGGCTTTTAGCTCCCTCTGTACCAGCCCATGAAGCCCTGGTGTGTAGCGGTCCAGGATTCAGCTGCTACCAAAGGCAACAGTGTGCAGCCATTTGGGCACGCCTCAGAACCCCATGGGGCAGTTCTGCTCTGCCTGTAGCATCGCTGTGACTCAAAGTCAACTCGACGGCAACAGGTTTGGGTTCGGGTTTGGTTATACAAATAGAAGGAATACCGGTGGGTAGGGAAGCCTGCTGGGTGGGGAAGCCTGGTGGGGTAAGGAAGCCTGATGGGTAGGGAATCCTGGTGGGTAGGGAAGCCTGGTGGGGTAAGGAAGCCTGATGGGTAGGGAATCCTGGTGGGTAAGGGATCCTGGTAGGTAGGGAAGCCTGGTGGGTAAGGAAGCCTGGTGGGGCAGTGTTTGAGCACTCAGTCAACTGCTAACTGAAAGGTCAGGGGTTTGAACCCACCCAGCAGCTCCATGCAGAAAAGACCTGTTCCAGCTAAGATTACAGCCCAGGAGACCCTCTGGGGTGCAGTTCTACTCTGTCCTACAGGGTTGCTGTGAGTTGGGATTGACTTAACGGCACATGCCAACTACACGGCAATGTATCTAAACATACAGGAGAAAATGGAAACGTTTCATTTTGTTAGAAGACACTCTGACTCATCACACATACACACAACCCCATGTATTTACAGGAGCTATTCTTAATGCTATTTCGATTTTCAAATTGTCATCACATCTCATCATTTAATGCAATGCACAGTCTCCAAACTGTTAGCTCATTTTTTTCACATTAAGTGTAATGATATACGGTTAAGATATAAGGCTAAAACGAAGGGTAAAAAGGGTCTGTTTATCTTCCAGTTTCAAGATGAGTGACAACTTCATAAAAAGTCAGCTGAGAACTTTAATTATATCATGTTTGCACATATAGTCAAATGCTTAAGAAGGAGCCTAGTCAACAGAACTGTTTTTATCCCAAAGAGAATGCATATGAATTCTCGTGCCAGGCTGTCTTCACCGAGCAATAACCAAGTAAGTCCCGTCTGAGCAGACAGAGCAGTTAGCCCAGTACACACCAGGGTTTCCGATCACCAAATTAAGCGAGTCTAAATCTGAAGATGACTTTGATAAGACGCACACTGTAAGCCTGAAGAAACCACAAGGTGCCCCAGTGGTGCAGTGGTTAAGGTCTCAGCTGCTACAGGGAAGACTGGGGGTTCAAACCCACACAGCAGCTGCACAGAAGAAAGACGGGGTGACATGCTTCCGTGCAGTCACAGCCTAGGAGACACTACAGGCCCATTTACTCTGTCATGTGGGGCTGTGAGACGTTGAGAATCAGCTTGATGCCATCCAACAATAACAAAGAAATCACTGAAATGTAACTCAAAAAATCTGGTACAAACTGTACAGAAAAAGCCGCAGAAGAAAATGTTCATTTAACCCAAAAGAAAGCAGCACAAGAAGAGCAGAGAACAGCAAAGGCAGGAGACAGAAGACAGGGTAAACTAACAGGGACTCCTGACACTGTGATCTGCCTAGTTAGTTGAGTGCAGGTGCATGCAAAGGAAAACATGACCTCCCTGCAGTGCAAAAGGGCTACCGAGCTGGTGAAAGACGTATATTTTAGCCCAAACCGTTTGAGTCAGTCTAAGAAGAAATAATTTCTTTCTTGAACAACTGATCTATGCATCCAAAACATTGCGTAACTAAGCTGAATCTGTGGTTAAGTTTACTGATGTCGGAAACACAGCCATATTTACGTGTGTGTTCTACGCTGGTTTTAAAAGTATTCGGAAACAAAGAAACAGGTCAGGTTTCCTGCAAGAACAGCAGAAAGGAGAGAACATGAGTCTGGGGTCCACGTCAAAGTCAAATTTTGACTGTGTTGTTGTCTGACTATATAACTGTAAGGAAACTATTCCAATTTTTTACATCTCAGACAATTCCGTTTGTATAATCAAGAGAACTTCACTCACGTAACAGGCTCCTCTTTGTAACTGGAGCACAGTAGGTGCTCATGAAACAGTAGGTGCTCATGAAACACTAACAGGTCCTCTCTGTAACTGGAGCACAGTAGGTGCTCAAAAACTGCTAACAGGCTCTTCTCTGTAACTGGTGCACATTAGGTGCTCATGAAATGCTAACAGGCTCCTCTTTGTAACTGGGGCACAGTAGGTGCTCATGAAACACTAATAGGTCCTCTTTGTAACTGGAGCACAGTAGGTACTCACAAACTGGTAATAGGCTCCTCTCTGTAACTGGGGCATGGCAGGTGCTCACGGAAACGCTAACAAGCTCCTCTCTGTAATGAGCACAGTAGGTGATCATGAAACACTAACAGGTCCTCTCTGTAACTGGAGCACAGTAGGTGCTTACGAAATGCTAACAGGCTCCTCTCTGTAACTGCGGCACAATAGGTGCTCACGAAACACTAACAGGTCCTCTTTGTAAGTGGAGCACAGTAGGTGCTCACAAACTGCTAACAGGCTCCTCTCTGTCACTGGCGCAGAGTAGATGTTCACAAACTGCTCACACGGTCCTCTAACTGGCACAGAGTAGGTGCTCACAAAACACTAACAGGCTCCTTTCTGTAACCGGTGCAGAGTAGGTGCTCACGAAATGCTAACAGGTCCTCTTTGTAAATGGAGAACAGTAGGTGCTCACAAACTGTTAACACAGTCCTCCCTGTCACTGGCACAGAGTAGGTGCGCACAAACTGCTAACACAGTCCTCTCTGTAACTGGCACAGAGTAGGTGCTCATGAAACGCTAACAGGCTCCTCTCTGTAACTGGAGTAGACTAGGTGCTCACAAAATGTTAATTCCCTTCCATCTTAAGCACAGATTCTTAACAAATGGTTGTACTTTTGAGGAGATGGTTTTATTCCAACGAGAAGGGGCAATCTGCTGGCCTGTGCATCTGGGGAGCTCATCAATCTGATACGGTCAACACTGACTGCTTCTGGTCCTTAATCACAACAAGCAATACGAGACCCACCGTTTTATTTCTATCACGTAGGTTTTTTTGCTTCTATTTTAAAACAGTGGGACCCATGCTTCTTTTTGGATCAAAAAAGAGAGGTTATAAGAACGAATTAAACTCTGGGGCACGGAAGCACCCCGCAGCCCCGCGAGGCGCCCCGACCTGTGCCTTCTGCAGCGGCGCCATCCGGCAGCAGAGCACGGCGCTGCAGTTACGGCAGATCTCCAGGAAGAGCTCCCGGTAGTTGCCGGCGGCGCTCCCGTCCTCCCGCGGCTTCAGGACCAGGGACAGCGCGGCTCCGTCGATGATCAAGCCGTAGTCCTGCAAGTCCGCCGACAGGCTGTTGGGGCACACAGACCCGGGAGATTACACAACTCCACCCAGTTCAGAAGATCACGTAACTATTTCTGGATATCTACAGGTACTATAAATCCAAGATTAAGGGATAGTTAAGGGAATACTACTTCTTGCTTTATCAAAACAGTCTTTATAACAGTCAATGTAACACCTCTGACTACATTTCTCTTTTTTGTGTCTTAATAAAACATTCTTCTTTCAGTTCGGCAAACAAAATCACACTCCATGGATTTGCTGGAAGCTCCCCACTTCCTTCTAAAGAGGTCAGTCTGTGTTCCTGAGCTGGCTGGATGCACTTGCTAACCTCGATCTTGACCTTCACCAGCTACTGAACCCAGCTGATGTAACCACGGTCAGACATTTCTCTTTGCCGGGTTCACAATTACAGAGCATGTTTCTAACTCCTAGGAGGCATTTTGCAGATCAGGTGAGGAAAAGTTACCTGTGAACTACCTAGAAATAACGTAAAATTCAAGTGCATCAGACAGCTGTCATTGCTTTGCCTAAACTGATGAAAACTTAATTCAAATAAACGGAAATCTTAGATCATGTATCTAGCATCAGCAAGTAAGGCAGTGATAGAACGTATCAGAGTCTAATGCTGAACATCTTGGTAGGAAAGAAAAAACTGGGCACACATTGTTTTAACCACCAGCCAAGCACTGTCACTACTGCCTGACCTCATCTGGCTGGCAAGCACTCTGAGGAGCCCACAACGGAAAGAAAAAGCCAAAAACCTGCTGCTGTCAAGTCAGGTCCGACTCATAGCGACCCTACAGGACAGAGCAGAACTGCCCAAGGGAGTTTCCAGGGGGTGCCTGGCAGGTGTCAACTGCTGACTTTCTGGTGGGCAAACGCAGCCCTTTACCGCTGCGCCACCAGGGTCTGTACGTTGACAATGGAACGCCCCGTTCTAGAAGCAGATGAGCGCTATCCAACTGTGAATGTACACATATCACGTACATACCTACACATGTGTATATATATTTTTTCCAGTTTCGAATAGCAAGAGAAAGGGTACAACAGGCATTTTCACTTTTCTGAACAGAAAGTGCCTGTCCCGCCCCGTGTCCACTCCAAACCGGGGTCAACACTGGTGACGCCAAGACAACCAAGGACAGGGAGGGCCTGTGACCTTGAAAACGTTGGGAGAATTCTCCAGAATTTGACTTAGAACAGAGGACAGAAGGTGGTCCAAAAAAATACAGGCAGGGGTTATGTAGGTGTAAGAAGAGTCATAGGGCACATGAGGAGAGAGGCTGACATGTGTAAGGGTATAACAAAGAACAAGGAGACTTTTACTAAAACAGTTAAAAAAAAAAACCTGTTCCTCGGACTCAGACAATTCTCTGATATGGTGAGGTGACCGGACAGAGGATGCTTTAATAAACACAGACACAGAAATGTACAGGGCTTCCGATTTCTGTTCCAAACAGCTGAATATTGGGGCTTCCCTTCGCCTGCTCTGATGACCTCCGCCGTGGGTGAGGTGGGCACCCCCTTCAGCTGCCCTGAGGACCTCTGCCTGGGATGAGGACAGGTGGGGGCACCCCCTTCAGCTGACCTGACCGCCGCTGTGGGGGGCGAGGGTGGGGCCACCCACCCTGAGAAATTGTCCCTGGTCAGGCCCCCACTGCAGTGCAGCACGGTCTTGCTCAGCTCAAAGAGGACGTCGTGCAGACTCTGCTCCTCCAGCTTCTTGGTGGTCAGCTCCAGCAGCTGCGTGTTCCTCCTGAAGAGCTTGCAGGCGTAGCAGGTGGCTGCCGCAGTCTCCATCTTGTCCCCCGTCAGCACCCACACTTTGATGCCAGCTTTCTGCAGGGCTTCGATGGTGTCTGCGGCCTTCTCCTGGAGCCTGAGGGAAGTTTGGGAGGAAACCGACAGACAGTATCAACGTGCTGCTGGCTTGTGAGTGCAATCAAGTTATGTATTAACGTCTTACGATACAGCACTTCATCCTATCAGACAATTAAATATGTCTAAGACGTTTAAGTGGGCTGCCTTGTGTACGCCGCATTTGCTGGGGACACCACTGTCTAGCCAAGAGCAGTAACTCTTCCCACTGCGCCGGGGCCCCTTTCTTAGTGGACTCTAAACTTTAAATTACTGTCAATCTCGTTGCAGAGTTGTGATGCATTAGAAGCTTTTCCTTTGAAGGTATCTAAAAATCTGTTCGTTTACCAATGATCACTATTGTTAGTTTTTGGAATATTCCACGTCATGATTTAAAATTCCTCAAATAAGTGATGACAAGCATTTGGAGTGTATGCAGGTCAGCGGGTCTGCCCCACCAGCTGCTCTGCAGGAGACAGGTGTGGGGGTCTGTGCCCACAGAGACCATAGCCCGGGGAGCCCTCCACTGTCCTCTACGGTTGCTAAGGGTCAAAACTGACCAGATGCCAGTGGTTTACTTGTCTTTTTGGTATATTTGCAAAGAACCAGCAAAAATTTAGAAAAAGAATGAGTTACTGATTCCATTCTAAAGGATAATTAACATGAAAACACCCGTATCTTGACTATTCATAACATTGTGCGAAAATACCATTTTCTGGTTTCCTCTGGAAATGATGAATTCAGGCATCTCATTTACTGAATGTAAACTTTTTTTTCAGAGCATAGATAGATATCTACCCTGCTCTGACAATACCGAGGTGAATTGCAAAATGAATCTTATCTTGGCTTTGGCAAGGCCAACACATCTGCACTTCATGACATCCTGGTGAGCCCACTCTACAGCGTTCCCTCAAGACCCTCCTCTTCCCAGTGAATGAACATCCAGCATGACATGCAGGGATGATGTCCCCTGCGTGGTGAAGACGTCCCCCTGACACCCCCGCCAAGCATCACACACCCCAGGCACTTCACTGCTGCTCCTGAAGACAAGTTAGTGGCCGCTACGTTACCGGTCCTCCACGGCCGTGGCTCCAAGCAGGATGAAGTCCTTCTCGATCTGCTCGTAGGCTTCCGCCAGCTTCTTCTCTCGGTCTTGAAGCGCCACTTTGGCGGCCTGCAGCAGCTTACAGACGCCTTCGTATTCTTCTGGAAGGAGTCTTTTATAGGCGACACACAAAGTTCGAAGTCCCTCCTACAGAATAAACCATCCCATTGAACAGGAGTTCACAGTCACTTGCTCCAATGTTATTTTTCAATGGCTTTCTCAAAACCCCATCTCTAATTAGAGTAACTATTACCAACCAATGGGTCCTCATGTAAGCTCATCATTTACAACTGAATTACTTACATCTATATTAAATATGGGTGATCATCATAGATCACCCATATTAACAATTAACAATTATCAAATTGTTAACCTACTAGATACGGGAATAAATGCGACAAAGAGGGAACATCATACTAAAAGAAAAACCAGTTCAATGAAAACACTTTTAAGAATGATAATTTGCAATTTTATAGCAGATATCAAGTGATCTGGAGGCCTGGTGGCACAGTGGTTACGAGCTCAGCTGTTAACCAAACAGTCAGCAGCTTGAATCCACCAACCACTCCCAGGACACCTTACGAGGCAGTCCTTACTTTGTCCAATAGTGTCACTACGAACTAGAAGTTAACTTGAAGGCTTGTATCAATAATCAAGTGATCTTTCTAAATTTACATGCTTTATGTAGGCAAATGGTGATGTATTTTTGTCTTATTTAGTTCTGAGCAGAGGAAAACTACTAGGTTACATATCAGAATGCCTGTATACACAGAAGAGTAAAAGAAGAAGGGAAGAATTACTGAGTTCTTCACTGTGATGCTTAATTCTGGAGGTCAGCACATGACAGAGGATGCATTACACAGCCAACAGCAGAGACAGAGAGGACCACGCACAGGCATGAAAAGCTGGCCACCTGTCACCCACCGTCGTCCTCACCAAGGGCAGACGACCCTCCCTCGCCTGGACTTTCTGCTGCTAACAACACCACCCACACAGAGGTTTTTAAACTGAGGACAGAAAGCATCCCTCCCTCCCTCTTCACTGCTTCCTTCCCCGTGACTGTACTGAGTACAGGCAGAGACTCCCCATCCTCCTAAGTGACCAGTGTAATTCCGGGAGAACTTCAGATTTTAGGATCTTCCATTATATGAATTGAAATATTCCATAACTTTCAGACACCCACATATATCTAAAGGGCATGATCACCACTCAGCGACCCTTGTTGTCCCAGGAATGCTAGAAAGCCAGCGGGATGAAGCGAGAGTCTACGAAGGACTGTGAGTATGGGCAACAGTCTCCGTGCAGCTGAAACTCTTGTCTCCAGGCACTCGGATATGTCTTTTTATTACCCATCCTCCACTTCTTTCTTGGCCAACAGGGACCAAGTCAGAGACCAACTGATGAATTTTCCAGGAAGGCACACTTCTCCATGACACTGAAAGTATAAAAGATGCCTCACTATCTCTCCTCCCATTTCCTCTTCTCATTTAGTATGCTGCCCTGTGACTTTCTATTTGCTTGTCTGTCTGTTTGATTAGGTTCTAAGTCCCCTTCATCACTCAATCCCTGGTATATCATTAAAAACTAAATAATGTTTCCTAATGACACGTGCTTAAAATACACAGATAACCAGCTCCAGACTGGAGGCACAAACGTGCACTGAGAATAACTCCTCTGGCTTTCCCTAAGAGGTTAAAAAACATATGATCTATGACTTAATTTTCAAGCAACAAAAATTAGGTGACAGAAAATGGTTTCATAAAACTAGTAACTCAGAGCTGTCCCTGAAGCCAGGCTGGTGTGACTGGGAAGCAGAAGCTCTCAGAAATAAAGAGATGCTTGTTTTTAAGGCGGATGGGGATGGAACGCCGTGGAAAGACGGAGAGCGCTCCTTCATGCTGCTCCTCTGGCTCATTACCATCAACAACCTGGACACCGTATATAAAACAGACGATGACTCCACAGGTTGGGGGGAGGGCTGGCCAGAAATCTTGGAAAGTGAGGAAGGAGGTGACAGTGAGTTCTCTGGATTTTCTTCTTGTCTGGTAGGAGTCAGACCGGGTGCTGGAGAAACCAGTGGCTGAGAAACACCAAGGGTGGAGACTAGAAAAGTCCCAGCAACCAGAACTTTCAGACAGTAATTATCATACTTCAATCAAATATGAGGAAACTGCAACATCACCCCAGCAAAGAGACTAGGGAGCCCCTATACCTGCACGTGCAAGCATGCATGCGTGCGCGCACACACCCCCCTCAGAGTGGCGGCAGAGAAGGCTGAACAGGCAGCCAGGGCGATCCCTTCAGGTGGTAACAAGCCTACACTCCTGCTCCCCAGGGTAATGACAAGCATCCCCCCTACCCACTGGGAGGCGGCCGGGCATCACCACTGGCAGTGACAGAGCTGGTGTCACTGCAGTTCAACTGTGGGGCAGTAAAAAGGTACTCCTGCCCCTTTCTACCAGGCAGTTATTAGCAGAGGCCTAGTGGGGGCTGGGACTCTTTCCCCTGCCCAGCAGTTATTAGGAGTCCCTCCCCCGAAACTGCCAACCACAGGTGTCCATGGAGGCTGAGTGGGCAATCAGAACTTCCAGAGAAAAGTGCCCCTTCTCTTAACAATGCAATTCAGAGGTGAGATAAGAGAGGAGATTGAAATAAGGTCCAGAGTCTCCTAATACCCAAGTATTAATAATAATCAAGTGTCAACTGAAATTCACTTGGTCATACCAAGAACCATAAAAATGTCAACCTGAACTGGAAAAGCAATTCACAGATGCCAATGCTGAGATAACACAAGAATGACTCACACTTCCTAATGAGGACTTTTCAGGCAGTTAGCACAGAAATGCCTCCAAGATCAAGGAAGAACACACCTGAGAGAAATGGGAATTCTTAGCAAATGAACAAAAGACATAAAGAAGAAGCAAAAGGAAATTTCAGAACTGAAACATATAATCATTGAAATAATCATCAAAATAGATCAGTTCAATTTTTTTAGCAGAATAGAGAAAAAAATGAGTATAGTAAAAACAGACAACAGAAATTACCCAATTTGAACAACAGAGAGAAAATGGACTAAGGGGAAAAAATAAATGAACAGAGGGTCAGGAACCTGTGGAATTATATTATAACAAAAGAATCTAAAATTCATGTCATCAGAGAAGAAAAAGAGAACATGCATACCTCGGAACTGACATATAAACAGACACTGACACAGGAAGCTGCGAGAGCCCTGAACAGGATAAACCTAAAGAAATCCACTCGAAGACATTTCATGGTCAAACTTTTAGAAATTAAAGACAAACACTGTTGAAAGCAGTAAGGAAAATTGTATCTTATCTATATTACAAAAACAATAGAGGACAGCAGATTTCTCACCAAAAACCAAGAAGACTACAAGGACACATTTTGCAATGGTGAGGAAAAAAACCATCAGTCCAGAATTCTGTATTGAGTGTCCATATCCTTCAAAAACGAAAGGCAAACAGAATATTCTCATATGAAGGAAAATAAACTAAATGTATTCTGCCAGCAGACCTCTTGTAAAAGAATGGCTGAAAGAAGTTCTCTAAACAGAAAGGAAATGACAAGAAACCTTGGACCATCAGGGAAAAAGAAAAAAGAACATAAAGACTCAAATTATGTAAAAATACAACAGATCTTCCCTTGGCAAGTCTTCTCAAGGATGCTTGCTGGTTAAAGAAGCTCATAGCATCATCAGACGTGGTTTGCAATAACTTTTAAGACAACAGTGTTGTACAAAAAGAGAAGATTTCTGCCCTTCATGGCAATGGGTGAATGTCAGCACCACTAGACTTTGAAACTTAAGTTTACATAATATAATGTCAAGAGCAAATGAGCTACACAGTGAGATAC
The DNA here is from genome assembly GCA_028571685.1 of Heterohyrax brucei. Taxonomy (NCBI): domain Eukaryota; kingdom Metazoa; phylum Chordata; class Mammalia; order Hyracoidea; family Procaviidae; genus Heterohyrax; species Heterohyrax brucei. The sequence continues at coordinate 756,058 of CM053163.1, forward strand.
AACCAAAAACACAATGTAAAAATAAAAATGGAATTCTAAAGAATATTCAAGTAGTCCCTAGAAAGACAGCAAAAAGGAAAAAGAAAAAATAAAAAACAGAGAGAACACAAAAAAGCAGAAGCCCTAATGCACCAATAATTACATTAAATATAAATGGTCTAAATTTATCAATTAAAAGAGATTGATAAAACTGACAAAAAAAATACTAATCAACTACATGCTGTCTACAAGAAACTTTCTTAAAATATAATGACATGAACAATTAGAAACCAAAGGAAAGAACAAGATATACTAAACAAACATCACACGAAAACAGGAATGGATATGTTAAGATTACAAAAAGCAGACTTGAGAAGACATAAAACTACCAAACAGTGAAAAGGGGCTTATACAATGATGAGAAGTTCAATCCATCAAGAAGACTCATTGTTGTCAGGTCAATTCTAACTCACAGCAACCCTGCAGGACAGAGTAGAACTGACCCACAGAGGTTTCAAGGAGCACCTAATAGATGCCAACTGTCAAGCTTTTCAAGGAGACACGGCAACCCTAAACATGTACACAACAAGAGAGCTGTAAAACATGTAAAGCAAAAACTGATACAGATGAAAGAAGAAACAGACAAATCTGCAATAACTACTGGAGACTTTGACATTCCTCAGTAACGGGTAAAACGACCAAACACAGAAGCAGCAAGGATACAGAGGAGCTCAAGAGCACTACCAATCAACAGAACTGAATCAACATTTATAAAACACTCCATCTAGCCAGAGCAGAATACATATCCTTTTCAAGTGCTGTGGAACAATCACTAAAAATAATAAATATCCTAGGTCATTATCATTAAACCATCCTAAACACATATTAAAGAACTGGAATGACACAGTGTTTTCTTTGATCACAATGGAATGAAGCTAAAAATCAAGGACAGAAAAGTATGAGAAGAATCTCCAAACACCTGTTAACTAAACAGTGTACCTCTCAATTATCCACAGATAAAAGAGGTCTCAAAGGAAATCAGAAACCAAAAACATTGAACTGATTTACAATGAAAATAAAACACATTACAATTTATGTTTCACAGACAAAGCAGTGCTGAGATAGAAATTTATATAGCATCACACTGCCTACGTTACAAAAGAGGAAAAGCCTGAAATCAGTAATGTAAGCTGCCACATCAAGAAACTTAATAAAGATGACCAAAATAAACTCAAAGCAAGTAGAAAGAAGAAAATAATATGAGCAAAACCCAATAAAACAGAAAAATAATAAAGAAAAATCAATGAAACAAAAAAGTGGGGTTTAAAAAAAAGACAAATCTTTAGCAAGACATAAAAGAGAAAGAGAGAAGACACACTGTCTTGGTTAGAATTGTGTCCCCCCAAAAATATGTGCAGCCACGTGGCTGGGATATGGTTCCCAGTATCCTGGGACTGTCCTCCATTGTGTGGTTTTTCTAACCTGTATGTTAAAGGATTAGGGTGGGGCTGTAAATTCCTGCTGTAGGGGGAGTTTCCTTGGAGTATGGCTTGCCTCACCCCTAATGCTTTTAGCTTGCAAGGAATAAAAGGAAAAAGAAACAAAGGACAATTTGAGAACCTCGCTACCATCAAGCAAGCAGCACCGGGAGCAGAGCGCGTCCTTCAGACCAGAGGTTCTTGCGTCAGGACGCTCCCTGGACAAAGACTGATGCAATACTGGACTTTCCTCCAGAGCCGACCAGGGGAAAGTCTTCACCTTAGAGCGGACACCCTGAATATGGACTTGCAACCTACCAGACTGTGTAAGAATAAATCTTTCTTTGTTAAAGCCATCCACTCTGTAGTATTTCTGTTAGAGCGGCACTAGCTGACTAAAACACACACCATTCCCATCAAAAATAAAGCAGAGAACATTGCTACAGACCCTGTAGACATTAAAAATAAGGCAAGACAATCACTTACAAATTTGACAACTTTGATGAAATGGACTGATTTCTTTAAAAACACAAATTATCACAACTTACCCAACAGGAAATAGATCATCTGAATAGCACTATCACTATCAGGCAGTGGTTAGGAGCTACAGCTGGCAGTTCAAATCAACCAGCCACTCCATGGAAATCCTATGGAACAGATGTCATCTGTCCTATAGGGTCACTGTGAGTTGGAATGAACTTGATGGTAAAGGATTTGGTTTTTATCACTATTAGGGTTACTGAATTTGTAACTTAAAAACTTCACCAAAAAATCTCCAGGCGCAGATAGTTTCACAGGACAATTTTACAAAATGTTTATAAAAGAACGAACACTAGTTCTATAGAAACTCTGACAGAAAATAGAAGATGAAAGAATATGTTTCCACTGACTTCATGAAGTTAGTATTACCTTGATGCAAAATCCAAAGATAATCCAAAAAAGAAAATGACAGACCAGCATCCCTCCTGTCCTGGTTTCCCTGTCCTCACCAGGGAAACCCTTCAGTTACCTCTTTGTTCAGCTTATGCATGCACCCCACACAGCACCTGGCCACTGAACCACATCCCATACAGCACCTAGCCACCCCACCACATCCCACACAACACCTGGCCACCCCACCACTGTGTCTGTTCTCAGCAGGGAGAAGGTATCAGCTGTGCTTGGAGGACCCCACTGGCCATGGGGGACCAGTGGCTACTGCTGGAGCGGATCTCCCTCTGTCCTTTCTCTGTGCAAGTCAAGTTCTATTCCATCTAATGTCTGCAGGCAATCTGTGTCTTTGTTGGAGACCCTGCAACTTAGCTCAACAGAAATCAATGCATGAAAAACAGTCATTTCAACAAATGGTGTTGGAGCAATCAAGTATTCATCACAAACAAATTAATCTTGTCCTAAACCTCATAACTTTTTTTATACAAAAATTAACTCAAAATGGATCATAAATTTAAATGTAAAACGTAGAACCTTAACTTTACATAAAACACAGGAGAATCAACTCAGTGCAATAAGAATTGGTGAGGAGTTCTCAGACTGTGACCATTAGCATGGTACTTAAAAAAACAAACTGATAAAATGAACTTCATCAATATCAAACACTTTTGCTTTGAGAATTACCCTGCATTAAGAAGATGGAAACACAATGCCCCAAAACAAGGTCTGACAATCAAGTTCTCCAACTCATCCTAGAAAAGGTGCTACACACCTCACTGCTGAATACCATTATAGTCACCTTTGAAGCACTACTCATGGGAAGCTACGCACAGATACCAGTACCTAGTCCACCCTGCAAAGCAATTTTGAAACTCTTTCTGGAATGGCCAGAGCCGTCCATATATTACCCTTGATGTCCTGAATGTCATCAAAATGTCTCCCTTTCTATACCTCCTTTATCTAATAGTAAAGAAAAAAGTCATTGGGGGGTCAGATTAGGGGAGTAGGGAGGGTGTTCCACTAGTTGTTTACTGGCTAAAAACTCCCTCACAGACAGTGCAGTGTGAGCTGGTGCACTGCTGTGATTCAAGAGCCATGAGTTGTTGGCAAAAGTTAGGGTCATTTTTGTCTAACTTTTTCACTCAGCCTTTTCAGCACTTCCAAACAGTAAACTTGGTTAATGGTTTGTCCAGCTGGTACAAACACATAATGAACAATCCTGTTTTTGATATCCAAAAAAGTTAGCAACATCATTTTGACTTTTGATTCACACTGATGGAACTTTTCCAGTCTTGGAGAATTGGCTGACCGCCATTGTCCACTCTGAAGCTTTGTTTGAGGGTTCTATTGGTACATACACTCTTCGATACTAGTTATACCATGTCTTGCCTCTCCCAAAGGTCTTGGCAAACTTTGACTCTCTTTTGCTTTTGTTCACTAGTGAGCTCCTTGATGACCATTTTTGTACACACCTTCCTCATGCCAAGGTTTTCTTAACTGCATCTCTATTGATGTTTGCTTGGTCTGCTATGCTTGTCACAGTCAGCTGATGATTTAGATTCACCATTTGATGAATTTTTGCAATGTTTTTGTCAGTTCTCATTACTGCTTGCCCTGACCTCTCTTCATCAGTAATGCTTTTTCTCCCCTCAGAAAAACGTTGTACACTGCTTTTTTCTTCATGACATTATCCCCATAAACTTGGACTAACATGTCCCTGATTTCATTTCCACTCTTATCAAGTTTAACAAGAAATTTATTCAGTGCTCTAATTCAAGCTCCAACATTCCCATAGTGGCACACAAAAACAGGCAATGACAATAATGAATGCCACTTGGCAAGATACCACCACATACTGACATGAACACAGCTGTGAGGCACTGATATATCAAGCTTATGAAGCCTTACTGAGCTGTCTGTACAGTGCTGCCAGTGTAAGCACACGGTGGCAAGTTCATGAAATTAACTGTCAGATCTCATATGTGCAAACTGCTAGTACTTGTCTAACAAAGTACTCATACCAAGACTACGTAAAGAGCTCTCAAAACTCAACAGTAAAAACAAAAGGTCTAGTTAGAAAATGGGCAGAAGACTAAGAGACATCTGAGCCGTAGGGACACATGGATGGCAAATGAGCCCCTGGACAGATGTGCAACACTGTCAGGGACCAGAGCAGGGCCAGTTAGGACCCCACTGAGCACTCATTACACACCTATCTCAACAGGTCAACTAAACAGTAGTGATGACACCCTATACCAGCCGGATGTGGAGACCCCAGATCCCTCATGTGTGACTGATTTGAATGTAAAATGGAACACATACTTTGGAAAGTAATTTGGAAGTTTCTTACAAAACCAAAGATGCAGCAGCTGAGTTCCTGGGCATTCATCCCAGAGTAACAAAAATTTACGTCCCCATAAAAACCTGCATGCGCATATCCACAGAAGGTTTATCTGCAATGGCCCCAAATGGCAAACAACCAGAATGTCACTCAATGGGAGTATTCATGCCAGGGAATACATCTGAGCAATCAAAAGGAATCAGTGACTACTACATGTAACAGCTTAACTGATCTTGCTGGTATTATGTATGCAGAATGAAAAAAGCCACACTGAAAAGTTCACATACTGTATAATTCTGTTTCTGTGACATTCTTGAAATGACAGAATCACAGAGACAGGAACTGAACAAGGGTTACTAGGGATCGTAGGGGACAAGGGCGGTGCAGGGTGACTACAAAGCGTAGTTCAGGGAGATCTTTGCAGGCTGACTGCGGTGGTGGGATCTGAATCTAGGCCTGATGAAATTATGCAGAACTACACACACCATGAACTTCTGGGGCTGACCATATATCACAGTTACATAAGATGGGAGAGACGGGCGGCAGCTGGGAGAAGGGTTTCTCTCTACTATCTTGGCATCTTCTGGGGGGAATTTATTTTTATTGTTCATTGTTACGTGCTATCGAGTCTGTTCTGACTCATGGTCACCCTACAGGACAGGGCAGAATGGCCTCACAGGGTCTCCAAGGAGTGCCCGTTGGATTCAAATTACCAGTCTTTCGGTTAGCAGCCACAGCTCTTAACCAGTGGGCTAAAAAATACTGAAGCTTCATCTTCTGGCCAAGATGGAGAAATAGGAACCTGATGTATACTCCACTATGTAAAACCAACAACCTTACAATATTTCTGAAGATACTGGAAACCAGTCAGTAAATGACAGTGACCCCAGAGAGAAGAAAAACAAGTGAAGTGAGCCTGACAAACATCCCCGTTTAATGCCTCCAGTGTTTCCAGGTACTGGGGGTATGTCACGGGTGCACTTAGGTAGAGTCGAGTGAATTCCTTGAGTTAAGCAGATGGGCCTGAGAGCTGGGGACAGGCACCTACAGTTTCCATGACAGAGTACTGGGCGAGACAAGCCCAGAGAACCCCAGAGATACGTGGTCAGTCAGCCAGTCCCCCTCCTTACTGAACAGCACAGGCATGTGAGAAAAAAAGTGCCGGAAGCCTAGGGAAGGTGACATCAGGAAGGGTTAGCAGGGCAAAGCTTCGTGTCCCTGAGCTGGAGTGGAAACCTTACAATCCACAGGCCACTCATCAGGAAGAGGAGCAGGCAGGGCTTGCTTCAGTGGGGACTAAGTAGCCATAGCCTGAGCACTGTCCTGTATACACCTAATAAATTACAATTCCATCACCTGAAAGGGACAAACTTTCACCAGTAACTCAACTGTATCCTAAAACAAAGTTCAAGATTCAGAAGAATATAAAAGCAGACAGATTAGCAAACCTGTCTCCCAGAGCGGGAGGGGCAGTGGGTGGGTCTGAATCCCGACCATTCGGTTACCTGCCCAATGCTTTAACCACTGCACCAACAGCACTTACCAGCGTCTAACAACAAGGATGCTCTGGCATATAATCAACAGCTACCAGCCTTGTGAAGAGGTGGAGCCTCACTACACAGAATGAGAATAATCAATCAGCTCACCCGGACACGACACATTAGAGCTAGCAGACAAGGACACTAAGGAGTCACTGCAGTTGTATTACACACATTCAGAAAGCAGAGACACGAAAGAGATAAAAAAGGTCCCAAAAGAACTTCTAGAGACAAAAACTACTGTCTCAGGTGAAAATTACACTAGATTTATTAGGTACTAAAGGCAAATTAAACATTGCACAGAAAAAAGATTAGTGAACTTGAAAGCACAGCAATAGAAGCTATAAAAAATGAAACATACAGAAAAAACAGCTTCAGTAAACAGAAAAATTTGAGCAATCTAATGTACACAGGTAATCAGAATTCCTGACAAGGAGGAAGAGTAGAGGAAATATCTGAGGAAATGAATGGCGAACCTCGAGTACAAGACCAGACAGGGGTCACTCTACAGCCCCGACGAGGCGCGGGCGGGGAGACTCGGTTACTGGAGACGGGACAATGAGCACCCAGTGAGAATGCAGACTCAACGTGGAGAGGGCAAACGGTGTCCCTGGATAGTACGGGTAGAAACTATGCAACGGGACCACATTTTGCTACGTACACATTCATCACATATAAAATGTTTAAAAAGAAATCATGGTGGAAAAATTTCCAAACTTGGTATCAGCTATAAACTCAAAGCCACGGTGTTTTCAATTGCCTCATACGAATGTGAAAGCTGGACAGTGAAAAAGGAACACTGAAGAACGATTCAGGCCTTTGAATTGTGGTGCTGGCAAAGAATACTGAATATCCTGTGGACTGCCAAGACAACAAACCAAGCTGTACTAACAGAAGGACAGCTGGATGGCTCTTCAGAAGCAAGGATGGCAGGACTGCTGCACGTACTCTGGACACACGGTCAGGAGGGACCAGTCACTGGGGAAGGATATCATGCTGGGTAAAGAGGAGGGTCAGCAAAAAAAAGAAGGAAGACCCTGAAGAAGACAGACTGGTCCAGAGGCTGCAACACTGGGTTCAAAGTGTATCGTGATTGTCACCAGGGCCCAGGACCGGTCAGCGTTTGGTCCCACTGCACATCGGGTCGCTATGAGTCAGAACCAACTTGACGGCACCTAGCATCCTGGACTCAAAGGTTGATCTAACCCCAACTACAAGACAAATACCTAACCACACAATAGTTCCCATCAGAAGCAAACTGCTCAACCCCAGTGATGACAGCAAAATCATAAAAGTCACCACAAACAGAATACCTTACATACAGGGAAACGAAGACTGTACACAAATGTCTGTAAGATTTTTTTTTAACAACAGCCCCAAACTGCAAACAACTCAAAATGTTCATTAATAGTCAATGAATGAATAAAACGTGGAGGTTGCTAGGTGACAGGCATGCTCGCTGTCCTGACTGCGGTAACGTTTTCACGTGTGTACACACGTCCAGCAGAACTGGCGGTGCAGACCCAAGCACTGAGCTGCTCACCGAAAGGTGGGAACTTGGAGCCCATCAGATGGTCCCCGAAAGGAAAGATTTAAAGATTTGTTCCCATAAAGATTAGCCCCTCAGAAACTATCTGGGGAAGTTCTGTGCTGCCCTATAGTGACATTATGAGTTGGAGTTGCCTTGGTGTCACAAAACAACAACAACAAATCTTTTTAAAAACAAAAACTACACAGCTTTTGAACCCACAAAGTCTCTTGGAAGCTACTTCCAGATTATCTTGGCTAAACCTTTCTTAGTTTATACTAATTCTTGAAATGAACCTTAAATTCTGTGGTACACTATTTGTTGTCATTAGGTGCCAATGAGTCACTCCTGACTTGTAGCAACCCTGTGCACAACTGAACACGACCCAGCCGGGTTGGGTGCCAGCCCCACAGCTGTTGTCATGCCTGAGCCCACAGTTGTAGCACTGTGTCAGTCCATCTCGTTGAAGGCTTTCCTATTTTTCACCGACTCTCTACTTCACCAAGCATGATGTCCTTCTCCAGGGACTATCCCCCTGACAACACGGCCAAAGTATGTGAGGACCTGTCTCTCCATCCTTGCTTCTAAGGAACATTCTGGCTGCAAGTCTTCCCAGACAGACTTGTTTGTCCTTTTGGCATTCCATGGTATAGTCAACCTTCTTCTCTAAGATCACAACTCCAAGTTCTTAATTCTTCTGTTTGAAAACACTGTGGACTAGATCAGGTGAACCGCAGTCTTGTGACATTTTTGCTTTTCAACCCTTTAAAGAGGTCTTTTATAGCAGATTTTCCCAACATAATACGTCATTTAATCTCCAGACTGCTGCTTTCATGGGTGTTGATTGTGGATTCAAGTAAAACGAAATCCTTGGCAACCTCAATCCTTTCTCCATTTATCATAATGTTGCTTACTGGTCCAGTTGTGAGGATTTTTGTTTTCTTGATGTTGTGGTATCACCCATAGTGACGGCTGTAGTCATTGATCTTCATCAGCAAATGCTTCCAAGTTCTCTACACTTTTAGCAAGCAAGGCTGTATCATCTGCACATCATGGGTTGCAATGAGTCTCCTTCCAATCCTGATGCCGCTTTCTTCTTCCTATAGGTCAGCTTCTTTGATGATTTGCTCAGCATACATATGCAATGGTGTGGTGCATGGATACAACCCTGACGCACATCCTTCCTGTCTTTAAACCATGTAGTGTCCCCTTGTTCCATTCAAATGACCGTCTCCTCATCCATGTACAGATTTCTCATGAGCACAATAAAGTATATGGAGTTCTCCTTCTTTCCAATGCTATCTCTAATTTGCTATGATCCACACTGTCAAATGTCTTTGCATAGTCAGTGGAACACAGGCGAACACCTACCTGGTAATATCCATTTCCAGCCATGATCCATCTGACATCAGCATTGTGTTCTGAATCCAGCCTGAATTTCTGGTAGTTCCCTGTCAATACACTGCTACAGCTGCTTTTGAATGACATGCAGCAAAATTTTACTTGTGTGAGATATTAAGGATATTGTTCAATAATTTCTACATTCAGAGGAATCATTTTCTTAGGACTAGGCATAAATATAGATCTCTTCCAGCTTGTCAGCCAGGAAGCGGTCTTCCAAATTTCTTATCAGGATTGAGTACTTCCAGGGCCTCACCCGTTTGCTGAAACATCTCAGTTGGTATTACGTAGATTCTTGAAGCCTTGCTTCTGGACGCCTTCAGTGCAGCTTGGCCTTCTTCCTTCACCATCACTGGTTCCTGCTCATAGGGAACCTCGTGACATGGTAAACACTGACTCTTTGATATCATGACTCTGTGTGTCCCTTTCATCTTCTTCTGATGTTTCCTGCTTTGTTTAATACTTCCCCCATAGAATCATTCAATATTTACAACTCGAAGTTTGAATTTTTTTCCCAGTACGTTCAGCTTGAGAAATGCAGCATGTGGTCTTCCCTCTTGGTTTTCTGTCTCTAGCTCTTGGCACATGTCATTATAATACTGTACTTTGTCTTCTGAAGTTGCCCTTTGAAGTCTTTTGTTCAGTTCTTTTACTTCATCATTTCTTCCTTTGACTTTATCTATTTGATGTTCAAGAACAAGTTTCAGAGTCTCTTGTGATATCCATTTTGTTGTTTCTTTCTATTCTGTATTTTTAACAACCTCTTGCTTTCTTCATGGATGATGTCTGATGGCACACAGCCATTTCAGTCAGCTGTATTATGAACCTCTGGGAGGACGCTTTTCAGCTGTCTTGTTCTTTTCTTGAAATATGATGAAAATATGTGTGAAGTGGGGCTACCCTGGCCTAGGATGGAGGGAGAAGACCTCTGAGGAAATGTCCTTGATTATGGCTGTAAGAACAGAGTAAAGAGAAGGAGTCAACAACCATGGGGATACAGGAGCTACGATGGAGTACACATCACACATCACCAGGATCTAGGGGGTCTCATTTGGAAGTACGGGGTGTAGTCCCACTGTTAGATCCATGGGTGTGCCCCACACCCAAACCTACAGCTATAGGGGTAGAAAGTCAGGGTGACAGACTGAACCATGTTATGAAGGCAGTAGGACAGACTCAACAACATGCTTACAAATAAGATGTGAGAAGAAAATAAATAGATGTAATTATAATCCAATGTGTAAATGCTGATTTTTAAGTTAATCACTAAGAATCCATCAGTATAAAGATCTAATTGCTCCAATGTAGTAGTTACAAATGTGCTTATGACTCTCAATCCACAAACATTGACCCATCAACCTAACCACCCACTTCAAAATAAAAAACATTGGAGGTGGAGTCTGCCACCCTGGAGAGCCCAGCTGCCTTTGGTGGACACTGCATAGTGTCCCTCTCAGGAAATAAGCAGTTTTAGGCTGAACACATCTACAGAGCACAGCAGTCCCAGGCAGCCAAACAGAGTGTCATCCTTCTGTCCTCCACTCCCTGAGCTACACCGTAGGCTCAACTGGTGTTAACAATACAGTTGCAACAAGTAACTCCCACATTTACCAGCCAGGACGTAGGGCCTGGCACCCCAGAGAGTCCACATGGGGCCAGTCACTAGCATATACAGAGGCAGATGGTGACCAAATCTAGCCGTTCCCTTACTCCCTTCTCAGAACTAGGCCTCAGTTCCTGTTGAAGTAACACCAGAGAAACCAAACAGCTTCTTGATGGCATGAAGACATCAACAGCTAACGACTGACAGAAGTAGTCCACTGTGGCTCCAGAAAACTCCCAAAATAAAGAACCAAAAAACTTTGCATATGAAGAAGCCTTTCTGAAATTACCAGAGGTCAAGTACAAAAGAATTATGCATACAGCCCTCCTAGAGATTAGACAAAACGCACAGAATGAAAAATTAAGTCAGCTATTTGAACCGATGGAACATCAAAGATCGGAAATCCAGCAGATCAAGAGTAAAATTACAGAATTAGACAATTTAATCCAAAGCCAAAAGAGAAAAACTGAAGAGACATAAGCCGGAGTTAGTGAGCTTGAGGACAGAGCACATGACACCAGCATTTACGAGGAGAAATCAGAGAAAAGAAATAAGAAAAATGAAGAAGGATTAAGAAACATGTAGGACTCGAATATCTACAAATAACTGGAGTTCCTGACCAGGGAGGGATAGCTGAAAAGACAGATAGCATTGTTGTAGAGCTGTTGACAGAAAACTTCCCTGAAATTACGAAAAAAGAGAACATAGATATCCAAGATGCTTACTGAACATGACAAAAACTAGACCCCAAAAGAAAGACACAAAGCCATATGACAATCAAGCTTAAGAAAATGAATCATAAAGAGAGGCTCTTAAAGGCAGCAAGGCTTAAAACAAAGCTAATGTTCAAAGGTAAGCTCTGAAGGCTTTCATCTGACTTCTTGGCAGAAACGTCGGCAGGAAGGCAACGGCATGACACATTCAAAGCCTTGAAGGAGAAAAACTCGCAACCAAGAATGATATATCCTGCAAACCTGTCTCTCAAATATGAAGAGGAAATTAAGACATCTGCAGATAAACAGAAGCTTAGAGACTTTGTGAAAACAAACCAAAACTACAAGAAATACTGAAAGCAGCTCTTTGTCTAGAAAAACAAAAACATCAAGTGTATACTTAAAGAGGCAATGCGGGGCACAGCATCCAGAATCCTACTCAGTTAGGGAAGTCACAAAGCTGAATCAAAGCTACAGTATTAAAAGAAGGGAACCAGTGAACTTAACACGATAACTGTGACATCATCACACCAAAACGAAGGAGATATTACACTGGGTATAACCCTTTCAGATGGACAGGAAAACAAAAAGATATGTAGAAGTTCAAGTCTGGTTTAAACTTAGAATATTAAGGTGGATAATAGAGATTGCCACAAAGCAAAATAACAATGTGACATATACACACAGGAAACATAATACAGGAGTCCTAACAAATGCAAAAACAACACTGAAAAAGATGAAAAGTCAACTGGTAAAGAACGACCCAGAATAGAATATTAAGAGCAAAACAGAAAACATCAACAACAAAAAAATAAAGGTATCAAAGTGACAGCACTAAACACATACCTATCAATAACTATACTGAATGGAAATAGACTGAATGCTCCAATAAAGAGAGACAGTGACATTCCGGACCAAAAGACATGATCCTTCTCTATGCTGCTTACAAGAAACACACCTTAGACTAAAAGATATCAACAAACTGAAAATCAAAGGATGGAAAAATACCAAGCTAACAACATACAAAGTACAGGAGTGGCAATACTAATCTCAGACAAAATAGACTTTCATATAAAATCCACCACTGTGGACAAGGATGGTCACTACTTACTGCTTAAAGGTTCAATATATAAGCAGGGCATAACAATATTAAATATGTATGCATCCAATACCAGAACACCTAAATACAACAAACACTGACAACACTGAAAAATGAGATCGATCGCTCCACAGTAATAGCTGGAGACTTCAACACTCCACTTTCAGTACTGGACAGATCATCTAGAAAAAACCTCAGTAAAGATACAGAAGATCTCATTGCAACAATTAACTAACTAGACCTCATCGATGTATACACAACTTCTTATCCATCAACAGATAAGCACACCTTCTTCTCCAATGCACATGGAACATTCTCCAGAATACACCATGTGTTAGGTCATAAAGCAAATCTCAACAAAAATCCAAACCACTGAATTATTGCAAAGCATCTTCTTGGACCAGAAAGCCAAAAAAGTTGAAATCAACGGCAAAAAAACCCAAACCCAAAACCCACTGCAAAAACATAGGCAGAATTAGAATTGATGGAAACTGAACAACAGCTTGCTCAAAAAGCCATAGGTTACAGAACAAATCAAGGATGAAATACATGAGGTTTATAGAATCAAATGAGAATGAAAACACACCCTACCAGAACCTATGGGACACAGCCAAAGCCGTGCTCAGAGGTCAGCTTATCTCTATAAATGCACACATCTGGGATAAAGAAAGGACTCAAACCAAAGAATTAACCCTACAATTTGAAGGAATAGAAAGAGACAAACAGAGGAACCTCTCAGGCACCAGAAGAAAACACATAAAGACTAGAGCAGAACTAAATGAATTAGAGAATAGAAGAACAACTGAAAATATTGACAAAACCAAAATAAAAAATATGGATGGTGTAGGCTGAGTGGGTCTGCTAGAGAGCATCACTCAGACGTCAGGAATGTCACTGGTATAAAAGTCAACAGGTCAGTTTTCCTTTGGGGGAACATGATCCATTCTGATGTCCACAGTTTTCACTTAGGGAACAGTGTAATCTTAGCATACACTTCTCTAACAGGAAGAGTCCCTATGTAACCCAGGAGAACACGCTCAGCTTCTGCAGAGCTCGATGCCCCTCGAGCCACCCTCTTACCACTGCGTTGCGCTCCACTCTTGACCGGATTTGGTCAACTTTGCCTTCTATTACTCTGGGAAATATTGAGGAATCCGCTCCTTTGCAAAACAGGTAAATTTCTCCTATACCACAAGAAAAAATTACACTTAATTAATTTAATCACAATATAGGGAAGACTCTGCAATTGCTGTTTTAAACTATGGCATTATTAAGGAACAAAGGCCGAAATACTGGATGGAGCTTACGCTACTATGGAGGTAACTTTAAAATAGCAGATAACAGGGGAGGTCAGGAAAAAATGAAATCTACAGACTATTCCAAAGCCCCAATTTTATTCTGACAGGCCTAGAACTGTCACAGGAAAGATATGAACCAGGGCGAGGGAATAAAAGGCTCCTGAGTATTCTTCCTTCCGTGTCTTCAGCCTTCTCTTTGGCAAGGACACTAAGGAACAACCCAACAACCTCATGACAGGCCAGGAGCTGAGGCAGGGAAACAAAGGGCACGCTGGTGCCAACGGCCTCTCAACATTGGCGGAAATGCTGGAAGCTGGAGAACAAGACATCCTGACCCAGAACACCCAGGTCTCCCTGTACGCTACTGCGTCCCAGGGACAATCCTGCGTGTAAACTCTCCCCACCCCTCAAGTACTGCCCAAGGACTTCAAATGTGTGTGTTGCAAACGCATGCTTCTCATCTCCCAAGAGAAAAAGATTTTCTCCAGCAGATTAACTGAAGGCAGACACTCTGTCCACCGCAAGACAGAGGCATCAGGAGCGAAGGTGCCAGTGCTTACCCAGCCTGCTCCCTGGCACAATCTCATGCTCCTTTTTAGGGAAAGGTTTTCTAGTCTTCAAGGCAATACCCCTCTTTTGTAAAGGTGACCGTATCGGCTCACAGAAATACCACCATGCTTCCTTACAGTGACCGCAGTAGCTAAAAAAGAAACCGCTTCTCTGACCTGTGTTATACATTTAATTTCTTTTCCAGACAGAAAACTCAAATTCTGACCTTGCCAGCCTAGCAGCTGACCTCCCAGCAACCCGACCCCAGCGTCGGGAGGCAGGCGAGGGAAAGCGAATCCAGAGGGAACCAGGAGGTGCAGGCACTTGTCCCCTCACGGCCCACATCCCGGCAGAGCTGGGGTGAGCAGGAAGTGACGACAAGTTCCAGCAGACTGTGGAATCTGGACAAGAGTCCCTGACCTCAGTGACAGTACCGGGAACCCACCTGAGCTTATTCCCTAGATCCTAGCAATGACTGACTCCTGTGAGTAACACACAGCAAACACGCTGACCACAGCGGGGAGACAACATGCACGGAAGTCACGGTTAATGTCAACCTGTGACCAGAAGAGGTGGCGCAGGACGTCCTGTTGTACCTTGGGTCACTGAGAGTTGGACCTGACGCGGTGGCACCTGAGAGCAACAGTCATGGCCTGAAGGGAGGACGTCTAACGAACGCCTATTTTGCGAGCACCTGAAGCTGAGCTCCCGGCTGCAGCCACGGCCTGGAGCTGGACTGGAAGCAGAAGGAGCCACGCTGACTGGGCCAAATCCCAGCCCCAGAAGGCTTCTGCAACCCCTGAGGGATTCTGGTCCAGGGCCATGAGTGACTCCTCCCAGAAAGGGAGACGTCTTGGGAGGAGCCACCTTGATGTCAGAATCAATCCCAGACCAGCAGACACAACGTCTAGCTGATGCTTGCACGTCATGAGATGTTATCACAGACCAGGAAATGTAGTCTGCACAACTGAACGCTGCATTCTTGAACAATGACCCAGCTGTTCTGTAAAAATCATGTTGGATGGCTCCTAACCCATGCTAACAGCTTGTGAGTGGCTTAAATTTCTCAGTGTCCCCTGTGAATTCTTCTATGCCCACTTAAAGACAAGGGGTACATTCAGCTTTAAGATTTGGTCACAGAGACCCTCTGACACACAAAATCCAGACAATGAGGCAACATTTAATCTGCAGTCTTATCTGGCATCAGCCTTTGACCCTGCTCTTCCAGTTTTAGGACCAGTCATGAAGTTGCTACGCGACAGCGGACCACACATCGACAACGTGTGTGCACACAGACATTAGTCTCCCATGGCAAGTGGGTTGTGTCCACGTGCAACTCCTTGGCTGCCAAGCCTGTCTGACTTATCCTCCACTCTGGGACGTCAAGAGCTCTCACGCCATTTGGGAAGAGTCGCTCAAGGGCCACCATGAGCCCTGGAGGCACAGCAGTTCACAGCTCCGCCGCAGACCAAAACGGCAGCAGTTCAAATCCAGCAGCTGCTTCCTGGAAGCCCTACGGGGCAGTTCTAGTGTGTCCTATGCGGTGACATCGGGTCACTGTGAGTCACAATCATCCTAACAGCAATGGGTTCATGATGCTAAACATGAACTTAGTTTCCTGCTGTGTCTCATGCAGGCAGTTTAATGACTTGGAAAGCCACAGACGACACCAAATGTCTCAGAACAGCTGTCCCGGACAGGAAAAGAGTGACTCGGTGGAGAGGCTCCATGAGAGAGTCCAGTTATTGCTTTCCTTGTTCTGCAAGTTCAGTAACTTAAACGTGTTCTTCACCTTCCATCCTGGGGAGTCAGTGTCGGCAGAGGAAGTTACGGAACGGTCACACTTCACGTCTTTCTCCTTAATAGAAACACCTGACCCAGGAAAGTGATCTGAGACTTTCTGAGGTCTTTCCTCAAAGTCCACCGCTGTTAATCCCAGGAAAAGTACGTATCACTGCAATACAGACACTTGGTCTTTCTGAAGCTTTTATGAAATTCCAGGAGCAATAATAATACCCTTCTGGTGCTTAAGCCTGGCAAGCCCTTCGACGGTCGAGGGCTGACAGGAAGGTGACAGTTGTGTCGTGGCGGTCAGCAGAAGTCCTCAGAAGGACCTGACGCTGTCACCAGCTGCAGCAACGGTCTCCGCTATCACCTCCGTATCAGGTGGTAAAACCACTGCACTTGGTACAGCCCTCTGGGCATGTGTTACTACTTGGGGAACTCTTTCACTAAGCCTCCAAACTTCTCTCAGAATGAACGGGCACAGTGGCTACTTCCAGGTGGAACAGTAGTCTCGCCTTGGAAGCTCCTAGTTTCTCAGACAGAGGCCCAGGGGACTCTCTCGACTTCTGCTTGTGGACAGACACGATGTTCTGATGGCACGCATGCCTCAGACACAAGGTACCAGCGACGCGATCTGGCTCCTTTTCAAGCTTGTGCGATGTCCTTTTCACGCGGAATCATCAACAGGTGGAGTTGACCACGATCCCACGGCGCCTCGTGTGATGTGCACAGCACGGCCACGGGGGTTCCGAGCAACACGCAGAGGAACTGGGGGATGGAAACGTGTTGCGGAGGCTGGGAGCGTGCGGCGGAGGGCAGTGTGAGGATTATCGACGCAGCCCTTCTGGAGGACCGTGCTAGTGACTACAGTCATGAACCACATCTTTTTACAGGTGACTTGACTCCCACATGCCACGTGATAAGAAGTGTGGTAGTTTCATAACGCCGTGCTCTGAAACCCTGTGACTGGCTCAGTTCTGCCAAGCTGAGTAGCCTTTTGCCTCCTGACCAAGTGTCTGCACATCTGAGCTTGTTTTCAGACACTGTGGGGTACACATTTGCTGTGTCCTGCTGATCCCACTGGCGAACCCCTTTGTCCCATGTGCTACTGATCACTCATAGTACAAATTATTTTACTTTTCATGACATTTTTGTACACGCCACGCCAGCCGAGCTTGTTCTTGTCCACATACTGGATGATATAGCTAAAAGGCGGTGCTGTGGAGTGTCACTGGGACAAAAGATACAGGGGAACCAATTTCGGGAGGGACAGCATCACTCCCCAGAGCAGCTACGATGTCTTTACCAGGCTGCTTATCAGATACATAAAGAGACACTGACAAAGCTGCCACGAGGTAAGCCATGAGCAATCTCAGGACATCACTGACGGTCTCCGAAGAGACGACCAACCAGGTCTTACTGGCCCAATCAGAAGAAAGTCAGCACTGCTCCGTCTGAGGGCCTCGTCTCACGGTACACTGACATGCACTTCCGTCCACTGTGAATGTCAGGGAACTGGCCGACGGACCACTTCAGCTTGCGCCGTCCCCACCGAAGGCTCAGTGGTTGTTGCCGTCCAGGGCAGGGCTGCACCCAGCTGCTCACAAGGAGTCTTTCCAAAGAGATAAACGCAGCCTGGTATTATCTCGTTTTAAGAAACTACAAACAATAAGATTCCTTGCCTCTTGATAGAAGGTCATTTCCAAATGGCATCAAGTATATAGAACTGAACAGACCGAGTGAGCCCAGTGTTTTCCTGAGAAAGCACAGACTCTGCGTTCCACATGTTTGCAGCATAGCCAGGGCTCTAGATGAACAAACAGCTCTATCACACAGCACGGGCTGGCAGCGCCAGGACAGCAGCACCAGCAAGTCACCGCAGGGGCTGACAGGAGGGACAGATCACATTTGGTTGGGGCAATCAGAAAAATTTTCTAACGGGGCTGCTGAGCTGTACCTGGAAAAACGGAAAGCTGTGAGTGAACAACAGGCCTACCAGGTAGAAAAACACCTGCCAGGTGAGATGTATGTGCTGAGCAGTGAGGGGGCAGCAAGACTCATCTGAGCATGCTGGGCAGATGTGGGACAAAAGACAGGAAGGCAGTTTAGGGCCTCGGCTGGAGGGTGAGCGGATCTGATCCAGGGGTAACAAAGAACCACTGAACGCTCTGCCAGGGAACAGGACCAGACGTGGGACTGAGGACTCGTCCAGTAGTGAGACAACCGAAAGACGGAGACCACGGGAGGAGGATGGGAGAGAAAGCCGGTCAGGTGCTGGCACTGATGGCAGGAGTACATGGACACTGGGGCCAGAACCTACGGGCTCTGCCAGCTGTAGGCTGAGATGCTGGCAAGTTATCTAGGCAGCAGTTACCAGCTTGGCTGCTAACCAAAGGGTCGGCCGTTGGAATCCACCAGCCACTTCTTAGACACCCTATGGGGCAGCTCTACAGGGGCCACGATGAGTCAGTATCGACTTGGTGGCAATGGGTTTGGTTGAGCTCTGGGTGACGCTGAGTGGTGGCATCTGACTGAGTAGTTAAGGCTTAGGGAAAAAGCGTGGTGGTCTACCTAGAAGTGAGATTTTGAAGGTGTGACTGGTCATCAAGGAGAGGCTGGGCATGAGAAGACAGGAAAGCCAAGGACAGGACCGAGGTACTGCAACCTTGGCTGATGTGGACCCGGGAAGGGGAGCCGGCAACGGGGAGAGAGAAGGACATCCCTGGGGCAGAGGAAGCCCTGGGCACAGCCAGAAAGCTGATGGTGCGAGGAGCTAAAGGAGCTTAACTTCAGAACCGAGCACAGCTCTCCGACCGGCACGGTCCTCTGCAAACTACAGCGACTAGGACGCTACTCTTGTTAAAGGGATCTGATGTCTCTCATACAGTTTATTATTCCAGTATTCTAAAGAACAAACCAGAGGCTGTTCTCTGATAAAGACACTTTGTTATGATAGCCGGCCAACCAGTGGGGCTCATTTTGTTTAGCATTTTGGATATTACCGTGTCTGTACTTGCAAACCCGTACAGCCTCAGGGGAGAAAAAGTTATTCAGCAGGTTTTATTTTATTTTCATATACTGAGAGAAAAGTGATGAGGATATTCATTAATTAGATTAAAAGTAATGAGAATATCCATTAATTAGATTAATTCATAAATTAGATTAGATCAATTAGAGTAAATGAGGATATTCACTAATTAGATTAATAAATTAGATTCAACAGTAAAATTATCCCAAATTAACATTAAAAGGATGTACACCCAAGAAAAGTATATTAGTGTTTAGCCTGGTACTCATTACTAAACTTTACAAAAAATGCTTTTATAAATAAAAATTACTGTAACAGAACCATGAAACAATATTCTATTTAAAAAAAATCAACAACAATCCTTAAAGTTCCTACAGAATTTATGCATAAAAATAAAACACAACTACAATGTACAATTTAAGGAATCAAAAAGAAATTTCTACCTGTAGCAGCAGATTTTACAATTACACTCATTCTCCTTCTTACTGAGTCAAAACTCAAAATTTCCAGCAATTCAAACCTGAAACAGAAATTTGGAAAACAATTTAATACACATCTGTCTCTGTATATGACTAATCTGAATAATCACCAAGCCACGGAGAGTGGGCCCAACTCTTCCCCAGACAGCAGCGGGACAGGCAGGAGAGGCCCTGCTCTCTCGCACAGTGCCATCAGGAAAGCCCTCCAGGTTCTCCCGCGTTCTGTCTGTTCACCACGCAGAGCAGCTCCCAGAACAGAGGAAGCTGGACATTTTCCTCCACAGACACGACGGCAAAAGCCTGCATTTTAAAGATGCCCAAGCACTTTATTTTCTGTGATCTTCGCAATTCTCCTCTGCAGAGTCTGTGCACCTTGACGGGACCTGACTGAGACAAGGACACTGGCTCTGCGTCTCGTCACAGCCCAGGGCCCTTCGCCGTTTATCTTCACCCGACCCAACAAACCGCACTTCTTACGTGTTGATTCATTTTTAAGATTTCTGTTAATCAGTGACATACAAAGTTGTATCAGGGCTTTTAACCTCTGTGAAGAACATGGTGTAACCCGTAAGTTGATTAAAAAAAAAAAATCACAGCCAAGGGCAGAGAAAAGGAGTGTTACGGTTACCGCGCGCAGTCTCATCACTGGAAGAGTCCTAACCTCCGTCTGGCACTGGAAACACGGCCATCAGCGCAGCAATCCCTGACACGACTTCTGAACCCCCCCAGAGCCTCAAGACCCCAGCCAGGAACCTCAGGAATGGCTTCGTTAAACTGCCAGCAGCTAAAGGACTTTCCTGTCTGTGTCCTGGAGCCACGATGTCACAGCAGTTAAGACCTTGGCTCCTAACCAAAAGGTCAGCACCTCCCAGCTGCTCCACGGAAACGGGGCTGTCATGTAGGGCTGCTATGAGTCGTGACAGACTTGATGGCAGTGAGTTTGGCTTTGGTTTTGTAAGTACCTTGGTGGCACTGTAAAGTGTTTTAAAAATTTTGACAGTGAATTTAAAAGCAGAAGTTCCACTTAAAGACACTTGGGGTGATTCTGGAGTTCCATCACTGAGGGCACTGCTAAAAATCATGGATCAGCAGTGCCCATGGGAGAAGCCAGGTCCTGTGGTTCAGAGTTTACCCCTTTCCATTTACTGGACAGTTTTTCTTTCTTCCAGGACAAAATTTTCAAATGCAGTTTGTTTGAGGAAATCACAACCAAACGCTATGCTCTGTTCACACATCCTTCTCTGTATCCATTACTGCATGTTTATTTATAAGGCAAAGGTGAATTATTTCATCCGCTGAACCAAAACTCAAGATAAGTCATTTACCTATGAAACCAGCAGCTAGAAACTGAGACAATCCCTAAAAATCAAAAGTATGTGGCCACTAAATCAGAAATACTAATCTGACAGAGACTGGAAAAACCCCTCGAGTGCGGCCCCCAGACTCTTTCAACTCAGTACTGAAGTCACTCCCCTGGCTCATCCCTCAGGCAAAGTTAGACAGGCCCATCAAACAGAATGAGACTCAAGGGGCACACTAGACCCGGGGCAAGGACAAGAAGGCTGGAGGGGACTGGAAAGCCGGTCATGGGCCAAGGTCAAGAAGGGAGAGTGCTGACATGTCAGGGGGTTGGCAACCAATCTCACAAAACAACATGTATATGTTAATTTTTTAATGAGACATTAACGTGCTCTGTAAACCTTCATTAACAATTAAAAGAAGTATAAGGTTATTAAAGATACGAACAGGAAAACAATGTAATCTCAAACTGGTTACTCAAAAACGTGATTTCTCTAATTCTTGTCTAGAGAATGCTTTGCTCCATGAAATGCTAACTGGTGCTCCCTCAGAATGGAATGTCATTGTCACACACTGGGGAAGGCCACGTAGGTCATTTCCCTCCTGGACACTAAGTGGAGGCCTGCAGAGTGTCAGAAAATATCAAAGCTCCGAAAACTTGCAGGGAAAAAAAAAAAAAAAAACTATTTTAGATGCCTTAACCCAAAGTATATTTGTTGATCAACCTCTGCCCCTACCAGTAAATAGCAATTCACACCTCCACGGAAAACAGTGTTAGTGGGAAACTCTCCTGAAAACAAACAGTGTCAGTGGGAAACAGTCCTGAAAACAGTGTCAGTGGAAAGCACTCCTGAAAATAGTGTTGGTGGGAAACATTCCCGAATTCCCTCAAACCAACTTCTCGTCTAAATGCCCAACGAGAAAATTCTCCAAACATTTTGGTGACATTCTTGGGGTCAGTTTTGGGAAGAAGAGGGAGCCAGTTGTGAGAGGAACCCAGAGAATGTCTCTGTCCCAGTGAAAAAACTTTATAAAGATCCCTCTTTTTATGATCACAATTCAATGCACACTGTACATACCTTTCAACGTCACTGTCTCTATTTAGTATCTCCATGTAATTGTCTTTTAGCCTCAGGTATGTATAACCAAGTCTGCAAATGAGAAGCAAATTCAGGGATTAATGTGAAATTCTAACATTCCTCTTTAATAGAATTTCTCTGTTTGACATCTGTTTGACATTTTAGTAAAGCTTTCTTTTTAAAAGAGAAATACTGGCAGTATATCAGAGGTTACATTACAAATTAGAAAATTAAAATACTAAATTTATTCAACACCTCAACAAATTTTCCATGAGCCAGTAAGATTTCCAAATTTCTCATTGGTAAGTATTAGTGGTTATCAGAAAGACAGGAGCAGTTCTCTGGCCTGCGATCCCTATTTCTGTTGACATCCTTATTTACTGGTTACTTTTCAGTAGGAGAGGACACAACATCAGCAGCAGAAGGCCGCTCAGAGAGAGCCGACCTGTACATCAACGCCCTACTTTACTGAGGAGCAAACTGGGGCCCACAGCAGAAGCCAGTTCAACAAATATTCACCAAGCACCTGCCTGTACCACGGCCTCCCGCATCACCGCCTCTGAGAACTGAAGATACTTCAGCACTTGTGTGGGTAAGTGCCAGGACAGTGAAGAGTTTATAATGCATGGGGACAGAGAAACATATCATTTTAAGGATGAACTGTCCATAAAGACATGATGGTGTGAGCACAGGAGAAGTGTGTCTGTTTAATGCAGGAAGCTGCAGCAGCGGCTTCTGGGAAGTACTTATGCTAAGAGTGAGTTTAAAATGACAGGGTAAGAATGGCCTCTTAACTTGTAATATCTATGACTAAAATACTGGTTCATTTCTGAGCAACTGTTTTCTAAGAAAAGAAATTTTAGCTTTGAGAGCTCTTGCCTTCGTATGTTTAGATTTAAATGTTTTGAATGTTTAAGCAAAGTCAATACTGACAATTCAAATACCTAATGTCAACATTCTAACTGCACTGGAAAAAATACAGTTGTTTAGTCAACAGTAAAAACGCTGTTCTAATTACATGGACAGACAAAAGAACAAACAAATCTCTCTCTGAAGAAGTAGAAAGAACGACGGCCAGATTACATGTCATAAACTTTGGGCATGCTCTCAGGAGGAACCAGTACCTGGAGAAGGACATCATGTTTGTTAAATAGAGGGCTCGGGAGAAGGGAAAAACCTGTGAGACGGACTGACAGACACAGTGGTCGCAACAGTGGGCACAAGCTGACAACAGGGTTACTGAGGACGGTACAGGACTGAGCAGCGTTTCAGCCTGTTGTGCACAGGGCTTCGATGAGTCAGAGTTGACAGCGGCGTCTAACAACAACAACAACTTACGTAAAATGTACTGAAATTCTTTCTCATCCATCATTCAGTGCTTGCGGGCAACAGCCACTTACTGGTGACAATGAGGAAGGGTTTGTTACCTTCACTATCAAGTAAAATTCGTAAGTTGTGAGACTTTGAAAAACTTCCCTGACTTGAAATTACAGCATGTGTCTGGAATGCTGAAAGCATCTCATGAGGCAATAAGAATTCCCAGTAAAATGATCTTGAAGGAGCACGTACAAAACTTCCAGAGTTAACATGATGCAGGATGAAGAAAATGAAATGAACTTATGAAAACCCCAGTTCTATGTCTTCCTCCAAATTGTGTAACTTCAGGACAGTTGTTGGATCTGTCTGGGTCTCCGTTTCTAAGATCTAAGAGGAAGCTTTGTATCCAATGATGTGTAAAAGTGCTTCCATCTTTAAAGGTCTATAGTTATTTGGAAGAACTTCTAATTAACTTCTTGCAGATGTTAGCAGAAAAATATATGCACACAAAGAGACTGACATGCAATCTTATAACAAGGGGTAAGCTTCTTATAGATCAACATCACTTAGTCTTCAAGAGGTGGCAAGGACTGAACCGTGCACCCCCAAAACGGGCACGTTAATTGGACTGGGCCATGATTCCTGGTGTGGCGTGACTGTCCACCACTTCATCAACTGAAGTTCTCTTCCTGGGTGTTGTACAGCCCACCGCTGTGATGTCGGTGGTGGAGGTGGGCAGCAGTTGTGTAGATGAGGCAGGACACAGTCTACGGGACAGGACTGCAGCTAGAACCCACATCTGTCTCTTGGGTACAAAAAGAGAGAAACGAGCAGACAGACAAGGGGACCTTACAGCCAAGAGAAGCAGAGCCGGGAGCAGACAGGGTCCCCGTGCTGAGGACAGCCTCATGACCCCCACAGCCCCGCAGGGAGGCAGCTTCCCCTGGAGCCGATGCCCTGACTTTGGACTTCTGGCCCACTAGACTGTGTGCAAATCCATCTCTCTTTGAGAAAGCCCCCACCTGTGGTACTTCTGTCACAGCATACGGCGTAACTAAGAGGGAACCCACCTCAGAAAACACGAAAGTCGTGAGAAAAGGGACGAGGAAAAAAAGACGGCAACTTCTTTATAAGAAACCTGACACAGCCCAGACTGCGGCCACACGCGAACACTCCAGAACGTGAAGGCATGGTTTCGGGGTTGAAAACGGACTCCCAAGTCCAATGACTCTAAATCCCAGATGTGAAGCCGGAAGGCATACCTCTGAACACCTTCGACCAGCGCAACCTCATCAGGGGATGATGATATGTAGACACACGACTTCCCGGAGTCGGGCGACTTCCGGGGCCCGTCGGCACTGTCATCGTCCTTCACCTGGACGGTGTGGCACAGGCAGAGCGCCCGGAAGAACAGCTCTTCTCGCTCCTGGAGACATGCAGGTAAAAAAAGACAACAACCTACAGCATGCTTTCTTAGAACAACACAAACAGAAGACGACAAACGAAGGGTGCTGACGAAGCAGGGACGTGTAATACCTAAGAGTCTAGGAATCATTAATTTTGCCTATGGTAGTTTACGGAGTAGAATGCAATCACGGCTCTTCGTGCCTGAGGACAGCCACGGTCACCGAGATGCACGGACGCTGACTAGAGGAGAGTTTCATGCAGTTGGGATGAACAGAGGGCGGCAAGGCGCTCCGAAACAGCCACAACTGCTGAGCATTCGGGAAAGTAACAGAACAAAGAGAGACTCTGAGGAGGTCGGGGCACCAGACTCTAGACATCTACCGAAACTCAGGGCTCTGGTGACGCCACCACCCCAGAGGACTGCACTACAGTGCTACTCTCCTAAAGACAACGTCTATGATACACTTTCTATACAGCACAAAAGTCACTCTGAACCTACGAAACGGGAGCTCTTATCTCAGCTTTGCAGCTGAAGAAGTTCAAGTTTACGAAGGTTGAGTAATTTATTCAAGATCACAAAACTACATGACAGAGTCAAGATTGAGACTCTTCTCTTTCTAGTTCAGCTGGTCTCATCATTTTACTGCCGCTGAACGTGATGTCACCAAGCAGTACCTTGCTGTCCCCCTTGGCTGCATACTGCGGTTTCTGGGGAGCTCCGAAAACCCCGACGTGTGGATGCTACTAGATTAAAAAGCCTCCGTGGTGTGTGTGCAGGCTGAGAAATAATGGGTGTAAATGTCACAAAGAAGGGCTTGCTGATATCAAACATGTCACCTAGGGCAGTCATAGCAGGTCCTAAAAGTATCATGTCACTGTGCTATGTTTTCTATGACCACATAAGTCATCTCTACTCTCTCACTGATGAATCTCTGTGGCCCAGTGGCAGTTACACCACATGAAGCACATGGGATACGGGGCAAGATACACTTCGGTGAGGACAGACTGTCACCGGACAGCACGGCCAGGGCAAGGCCACCCTCAGCCCTCCAGGCAGCTCAGCACACCTGACGGCTGGACATGAAGCTCTTCTTGAGCACACTGTAGGGACGGGTTTCGCAGCCAGCCACAGGGGATGGTAACAAGAGTCAGCACCCAGGCAGGGCACGGCACCCAGGCCGGGCACGGCACTTGGGGGGGTCTCCGTGCTTACCTGTGAGTGGTCTGTGTGAGCGCACGTCAGCACGCGTGTCTGCGTGTGTGTGCTTACACAGACACAAGCACATGTGAGTATGCACATGAGCATGTCTTCGTGTGAACGTGCACGCTACGTCTGTGTGTATTACTGTATGTGCATGTAACTGTACGTGTGAGCATGTCTGCATGAGCGTGCATGTGCATCTAGCCGTGTTGTATATCACTGTATCTATGTGTGAGTGCATGTGAGCACGTGTCTGCATGTGTGTGGGCATGTCTGTGTGTGCGCCTAAGTGTGCATGTTTCTGCATGTCAGTGTGTGTGTGTGTGTGCATGTCGGAGTGTGTGTGCACCTAAGTGTGTACGTGTCTGCATGTCAGGGTGAACATGTGTGCGTGTGCATGGAGTACAACCATTTCATTCTTAGCAACGATCTTCTTAGCTTTTCCCGATTTTCCCGAGATTTCTAACAGAGTTATCACTGAGGAGAGTCACTCTGAGGATCAGCGATGAAGTCCTAAAGGAAATGTCTTCAAACAGGGTGGCATTCTCCAGTTTCTCTCACTGAAGTCACACAGAAGACTAACATCCTCCCAGGACAACCCCCGTGAAAGGCAAACACTAATCTCTCCTGGTGAACACACAACACATGGCCTGTCCAACTGAAACCCAGTGACTGTCAACAATACAACTGACACGCAGGCCCCTCTGGAGGGAGAAGGTCTTCTGTCAGGAGAATTAAAACATACCCTTCCGCTGACCCCTGGAGAGGAATCGATCATATCTATCCCTGAGGAGTCCGGGAGGACCTGTCCATTACAGATGACGTGAGGCACGTAGACATGGCCTTCGATGCAGCATTCCTTAAATTCCATGTTGTTTTCGGTGAGTGTGCCGGTTTTATCGGTGAAGATGTACTCCACCTACAAAACACAACATGACCCAACGCTAGGATGGGGCTCTGAGAGTCGCAGAGCGCATCCTTCTCCAACGGGAGATGAGCGGAGCCTCTCGTATCCAGAATGTGCGGGCAGTCACATATTTTTTCCCACCACATCAATTATCTTTTCATGTATCAATGCATTTGTAAAGTTTTACCCCAAGCATATTACTTCAGCAGGATAAACTATAAGTGAGCTTGACCACTCATACTTAATCCCACCTTCTAACATTACCCAGCATCCCCCAGAGGGGGGCCTCACTTCTGTCACAGTGGCAACGGCTTTCCTTTTCTCTGGACCTTACGAAGGAAAAATAAGAAAAAGACCACTCGGTCATATGTCCACCTCTCTACCAGGCAAATCAAAAAGTGACGGATCAGTGTTCTCTTTATGCGGAGAGACGACTATGATGCAGGTGAATGTTGAATCTTATTTAGAAAAACATCACGGCTACAGACAGGACGAACTTAGTCGACCACGTCTTAGAGACACAATATGACTTCAGGTCAAAAATTGCAGATAGAAGCCTGTGAAAAGTATTAAAAAATATAACTAGCTTCAAATGCTAAACTGAGGCAAACTCAGGTCACCAAGGTATTATAAATCCTTGGAGAAAATTCTGGAAAGCATCATCCTACTTTGAGGTTCATGTTAGTTGGTCAACAGGTCTTCTCATAACCTAGGCCAGCCGGTGCCACTGTCAAGGACACAGACACCCGGAGAGACGCAGGTGTGGCAGGGTCAGGATAGGGAGTCACAGCATGGGACAGTCTGCTCGGTCCACCACTGGTGGCTGTGCAGTGCGCTCACAATGAGGACCGGGCACAGCAGGCCAGCAGCACTGCATCACAGGACCAGTGACGCCTCTGCCACCTGCCAGCTGAGGCAACCTGTGACATCTTTCCGAGCCTTAGTTTCTCATTGGAAAACTGAAATGACACCTCTCAGAGCTCTGGACAGGACCACCTAAGATGTGTGCCGAGTACTTAGTACAATGTCTCAGCAAAGGTAGTTTCTGAGTTGCAGACACAGCAACTGGAGGAGGAGATGACCTTCTACTTCACCTACAGAAGAACTCGTCTATCATCCTGCAAAATTTAAACTGGGCCAGAGAGCCTTGCCCACATCCATCTAGCGGTCAGATGGAACTTTCCACCCTGGCTGCCCTGTGCCCGCGGGAGCCAGTCCGTCCAACACAGGCCTTCTCTTGGTTGTGACCCGCTGACAGAAATCAAACTCTGATGGAGGGAACTCCAGAGACACGGCCCGGGAGAGGGCAAGGAGGAGAAACCTGCCCCGCGGAATACCGCTGGAGATTTCCTCTGTGAAATTCTCAGGAGCACACACAACACAGCACATGTTATTACAAAGGATACAAAACAGATTCAGAACCAACAACACACATACTCCGAAGCGCATGAAGTGGAACTTAGCTGGAGGGATTAGTGAAAAGTCACAGTCACCAGCAGCCACAAGTGTCACCGTGCAGCAGCGAGGCTGCTCGAGCTGAGGCCGACCAAGGCAGCCCACATGCAGTCATGACAGCCAACTCCCGCGACCAAGCAGACTGGGTGGTGCGGCAGTTAAGAGCTCAGGCTGAGGACCAAGAGGCAGGCAACTGGGATCCACCAGCTACTCCCTGGAAACCCGAAAGGGCAGTTCCAACTCGGTCCTGGAGGCTCGCTGGGAGTCGGAATCAACTCACAGACAACGGGTTTAGTCTAATAACAGACGATGGTTTTGGAGAGACGAGCGATGGAATCCTAGCTACCAGTCTATGAGGACCCTGTTTATAAAAGTACTCCTTAACCGTTTTTCCTGTTTTAACAACAAACATGACCACTTTGCCAGCCAGCCACAACGACAGCCTGGATGCTGGGGAGGCACGTGCTGGGGGAGGCGCAGCTTGCGCTCGATAGACCTGCGTCAGGGCAGGGGACACTTCTGTCACCTCACACGCTGAGGGCTCGCCTCAGCTCTCCTTCAGCAGGGAACTGGCTGGGGGTTCCCTTCGGGTCAAATGGACTCTGGGCAGCAGGTGGTGAGGGAGGCTCAGGGTGGCGGCGGAAATGACAGCAGTGACATCCGGCTGTGTGAAGGTGTCACCGTGTTACAGGCTGCTGTGCACACAATCTTGGTTAACCCTCACAATCCCGCGAGGCCCACGTGTGTGAGCAACCCCACTCTCAAATGAAGGGACTTGAGGTGCAGGAAGATGGGGTGATCGCCTCAGGTCACACAATCACAAGGGCAGCTGAGGGAAGGACATGAGCGTGTTTAGCTCAGCCATGTGCCACGCCGACCAGCGATCCCAGCTCCTGGGTCCCAGCCTGCCGGTGTTCAAATCCGCAGTGCGGGTTGAGTGCGATGTTCTTTACAAAGCCTGATGTGAGGTGTGCAGGGGGAACCCGCCAACACAAGCTCACTCACCCGAGTCTTCCGCTCACACCACGAACACCCAGAGCGAGCCCACCTGGCAAGCCCACAGTTAGTTCTCATCTATCAGGTAATGTGACTGATTCTGCAAAAATTTACCTACCAAAGCAGTACCAGGTGTCACATTAGAGTTTTAAAAAACGGCTTGCTCGTTGGCTTCACCAGTGACCGTTTATCTCCACGTGTGAGCTAAAACGCAACTCTGCATTTGACCATGTGGCAGTTGACCTGTATGATACGAACCCTCTAGGATCGAGACACCTGCAAATGTCACGGGGATGCACTCACACTTAGGCAGAGACGGCAGACAATCAGGAGATACCGACCTGCCCTAACTCTTCATTCAGATCAGAGGTATTGACCAGAGGCCCTTCCCCCGTCTCTTCGTCAAACATTTCCTCGTCCCAAGTGATGAAGTAGGAGCCGAGAAACTTCTGCATCTCCACGGTGACGTACATGGACACAGGGATGATGTAGTTGAAGAGAACCATGAAGGCCAGGAAGTCTGTGAAGGCGCGCAGGAACTGCAAAGAAACAGCAGCAGCTACAGACTGACGTGTCACCTCACATCGTCCACCAGGTGGGAGGGACACCCCACCACCGTCACGGCAACAACTGGAAGTGAGCTGTGAGCAACACAGACATGTCTGTACAGATAAACGTCTGGAACCCCACAGGTAAGGAGCATCCTTGGCAGGACAGTCACAGGGCCCTCCCCCAGCTCCCACTCCTGAGCACCCAGACCACAGCCTGACCCCCAGACCTGCCTGGGGCTGGGGTCAAGACGAACGGGCACGTGAAAACAGCCCCACTGTTTAGAGACAGGGGACAAGTCTAAATTAGATCTCAAGGAAAATTTCGTATTTTGAGTATTCTTGAATTTGCTTTGTCATTCAGACAGGTTACCGTAGTTACGGGGTAATTACCTAGACGATGCCCCCTCCCTCCACCTGGTGAAACGACTATGTTACATAGTTCTGTTCTTATGTCTGGGTGCATGAACAGTTTAACAGCGAGAAGTTGCCACATCTAGGGGAGTGCCCATAGGCTACCTGGGGGACAGCCCCAAATGACATTCACAGAGCACCAGGGAAGCAGCCTAGCTTTGCACACGGCTGGGTGACTGAGCCATACCAGCTAGAGAGGCACTCTTTTTGCGGGGAGGCCCGGTGGGCTCCGTCTAACACGTCTGTTTGGGAAACACAGTTGTGACAAACACGTATAACTGGAGTCCCCTACAGAGCTGCCACTGAGTTGATCCCTCTCACGGCCGTCCCATGGTGTCAGAGGGGAACCGTGCCGCGTGAGGCTCTCGGTGGCTGGGTTTTCTCCTGACACACTGCAGGGTGGACCCGAACCCCTCCAGCCTTCTGCTGAGCAGCCGAGCACTCAGTGTTTGCACCACTCAGGGAATCCACTCTTTTTAAAAAATATTTTATTGTGCTTCAGTGAAGTCTGTAACTCAATTTGTCACACAAAATCTTGTACACACACACACACACACACACACACACAGCTACGGAACTCTAGCTGCTCCCTCACCCTGTGACAGCACATTCCTCCTTCCCACCCTGTGTCCCCCTCGCCCTCTCATCTCGCCTCTGGGCAGGAGCAGCCCCGTTAGTCTCGAGTACCTACTTAGGCCAACAAGCACTCTCTTCACCAGCACCACTGTGTGTCCCACAGTCCAGTCCAGGTTTGGTCTGAAGAGGTGGTCTCAGGAATGGCTTCCGTCTGGGCTCAGAGTCCAGGGGCCACGTCTGCTGGGGCTCCCCAGTCTTGCATAACATCAAGCCTGGCCTCTTTGATACAATTTGAGTTCGACAGCCATTTTTCTCCAACTCCATCAGGTACTCTGTCGTGTTCCCCGTCAGGGCAGTCATCGGTGGTGGCCAGGCACCACCGAGTTCTTCTGGTCTCATGCTGATGTGGTCTCTGTGTTACGTGGCCCTTTCTGTCACTTGGGTTCGTATTTTGTCTTCGATGTTTTTCACTCTCCTCTGCTCCAGGTGGGCTGGGACCGACTGAGGCTCCTCAGATGGACACTTGCTGGCTTTTAAGACTCAGACACCACTGACCAAACTGGGACACAGAACATTTCCTTAAGAGACTTTGTGATGCCAGCTGACCTAGATGTTCCCTGAAACCACAGTCCCTAGACCCCTGTCCTTGCCACTCTGTCCTTTGAAGTATTTCATTGTATTTAGGGAAATTTCTCAGCTTTTGGTTTACTGCAGCTGTGCTGACTTTCCTCTGCTATACGCGCTTCCTTCCCTCACCTAAAACAGTTCTTGTCTAATTAGTGAACACCTGCCCCCTCCTTCCCCACCCTTGTAACCATCCAAGATTGTTTTCTTCTGTGTTTGAATTGTTTCTTGAGTCTCTAATAATGGTCTCATACAATATCAGCCCTTTCGCAACTGACTAATTTCACTCAGCATAATATCTTCTAGTTGATTCCAGGTAATGAGACGTTTCCTAAAATCATCGTTATTCTGTATCATTGTGCAGTGTTCTATTGAATATATATATATACCATAGTTTGTTGATTGATTTCATCTGTTGTTGGGCCTCTGGGTTGTTTCCATCTTTTTGCTATTGTGGACAGTGCTGCAATAAACATGTGTATGTGTTTATGTGTGTGACAGCTGTTATTTCTGTAAGATATATTCCAAGGAGTAGGAATGCTGGATCATTTCTAGCTTTTTAAGAAAGTGCCAAATCAATATTCTAAGTGATTTCCCCATTTTACCTTCCCACCAGCAGTGTAAAAGAGTTCCAGTCTCTCCACAGACTCTCCAACATTTATCACTTCCTGTGTTTTGGATTAACGACAGCCTTGTTGGGGTAAGATGCCACCTCATTGTTGTTTTGAGTTGTGTTTCTCTCGTGGCTGATGATCAAGAGCACTTGCTTGTGTATCTGTTAGTCACTGGAAGTCTTCTTCAGTGAAGTGCCTGTTCATATCCTTTGCCCATTTTTTAATCAGGTTGTCTTTTTGTTGTTGAGGTTTTGCAGTATCATCTTGTAGATTATGCAGATTAGAGTCGATTGATTTGTCACAGCCAAAAACTCCTTCATAGTCTGTAGGTTGTCTTTCCACTCTTGGTGAAGTCTTTGCACGAGCATAAGTGTTTGATTTTCAGGCATTCCCAGGAATCTTCTTTCTCTTCTGCTATTTGTGCCTTGTTAAAAATGCTTTGTATTCCATTTATACCATGTATTAAGGCTCCCAGCATTGTCCCTGGTTTGTCTTCTAAGATCTTTATTGTTTTAGATTGGATATTTAGGTCTTTGATCCAAGTTCAGGTAGTTTCTGTGCCTGGTGTGAGATATGTGTCTTGTTTCAGTTCTTGGTAGACTGATGTCCTGGATATTCAGTTATGCCGACATCCGTTATTGAAGAGCCGGTCTTTTGGGGCCTTTGCACTCTAGGCTTCTGTCCAACATCAGCTGCTCACAGGTAGATGACTTTATGACTGGTTTCTCAGTTCTGCCCCACTGGCCTGTGTCTCTGTTGTTGTACGTGTACCGGGCTGTAGTGACCACTGTGCTGGTGTGATGCGAGCTGCAGTCAGTCAGTGTGAGGCCTGCCACTCCTTCTCCCTCTCCTTCTTCTTTGGTGACGCCTGACTTATCCAGGGCCTCTTCAGGGGCTCATTCTTATAGTATTTCCTATAATGAGAATCTCCCTTTCCCCACATATGTGGCAAAAATACCATTTACTGAGCCCACTCTGAATAAAGGCGAGGTCTCCTGGTGGCTCAAAGGTTAAGCACACGGCTGCTAACTGAAAGGCTGGCAGTTCAAAGCCACCCAGAGGCCCCCCAGGAGAAAGACCTGATGACCTGCTCCCCTAGAGCTTACAGCTGAGAAAACCCTACAGGGCAGTTCTACTTTGTCCTAAGAGGTCACTGAAAGTGAAAATCATCTCAAGGGCACTTAACAACAACAACAATAACAAATATAAGGCATGTTGTTCGAGGGACCGTCCTCGTGAACTCACTACAGGAATCACTACCGCTGCAGATCTGAGTGCTCGCACCCTAAAGACAACAGTGTCTGTGGCTACAGGGGCAGCTGATAAACGTAATACGGCAACGAGTATACCTGCTACAGAGACCTCATCAATCCTGTTTGGGTCTGTAGCAAATTTCACCTTTATAACTTTATCATACCACATTTCTAAAACAAGAGTTAATAGGTCAGCTATGAAAAATAAAAGGAAAAGGTATCTCAGAAGTCCTTTCTCATACCAGGTTCCTCTGTCTTTCTGATTCCGTCTTCTGATTATACCACGGCTCGTCTCGAAACGGTTCGCTCTGCCACACATACTTGAGGACAGTGTTGATCAGGGCTTTACTGATCAGGATACAGAGGTATACGATGAGGAAGACATTCATTGATCTACAACAGACAGACCACGATGATGGCTTAGTTACTGCTCCCTGAGTAAATAACGGCTGTACGTCCTTTACTTAAAAATATCCAGATAAACACCTCATGATGACACAAAAGAAACAAAGGGAATCAGCACAGTCTGTCTTTTAAAGTAAGCTCTCTGTCTGACAGAGTCAGAATGACAAGAAAAGATGATCTCCAACTGCACTTATTCCACAAGGACAAGCATGTCATTCGGGGGCCATAAGGGTGCGCTCCAAGGGAGAGGAAAGGCTGTGTGAGCAGAGAAGACACGCGCACAGGTAACCACATCACGGCCAGGACCTCTCACTGCCTAGAATCCTGTATTTTAAAGGGACATCCAACCATCCGTTCTCTCCCAGCCATAGGCACCAACAATGAGTCCAACATTTACCAATTATCATGAAAAAGGAATAAAAGGAAAAAAGGGAGAAGTGAGCAGAAGAGGAGAGACGCAGACCCCCGGAAAGGAAGTGTGCCCAGCACGGGGCAAATGCGAAGTCTTAATCCTGGGAAGAGCACTTCATTTTCCAATCAGATCTTTGAATTCTTGCTCATGATAAACCAGAACTGCATTTTTGTGCTTGATGCAGTTACGGACAAGAGACTCAGCAATCACATTTAAAGATCAACTTACAAATTTAGACATACACTCTATCTTTCTAAATAAAAATCAATTATTTGTTACATAATTTATAAGCCAGTTAGTTGTCCACTGCAAGCCAAGGGTACACTTTAACAAGAGTCAACAAAAACAAAATTTTAGGTCACACTTTCTTAGAAATAAACGTTAAGAGTCACCTTGATGCTTTATCATAATGGTTTTACTATATAATGAGAACACTGTTCTCTGTGCCAGCCAAGCCAAGCCAAATGTTCTCTGTGCTGATGTTTAATAAAGCCGTACCAGAAAATACAGGGTAGTTTCCATCAAATTGCAGAGTTAAAAGTCACCCAATTTTGATTTCTCATGAAACTATGGGAAGAACTTGAGGGCCATCTGCAACTGACTTCCAACAAAGAAATTCTTTGGAAGGTCTAGGAAGAATAAATGTATTTAAAGGGTATAGAGTATTAATAACAAAAGAGTAATAAGTGGCTTTTTAACCTCATCATGAAATAAAGTTCATCAAAATAATTACTAAATGACGGCACTAATGACGGTTACTAAATGACGGCACAACTAGAAACCATAAAGAAATTGCCAGTAAGCCCAGAAAGACACTGCTTTTACAGCTGCTCTGTCTGAGCCACTTGAGAATCGTGGCGTTTCACAGACTTCAGTGACAGGCACTGAGCTTACTTCTCGACAGCAGACCGTTTCTGGGACTTGGACTGGTAATTCAGGGCCATCTTGGTCTCCATGCCCGTGTAAATGGCCACGCCTGCAAAGCAGAAGAGCAGATGTCACAAGACAGACCTAAGTCCTGGTCAGCTACAGAGCCCCTGGATCCGTGTTCAAGGAAGTACATATTTAGATCCACTGGGCAACTTAACTGCTCATAAAGGCGTCACAAGACGAGGTTCTTGGGGTGAAGGAGCACCCCCTACACTGAGAACAAACTGCTTTAAGTTCCCATTCCAACATACGGAGTTTTCAGACAGTAGGGTGCACTGCATGTTTTTTTAAAAGTTGTCTCTTTAATTAGAACATAAGAAACAACTCAGCAGAAGTGAGAGATACTAGCCTAGTAACATGGACACTGAAAGCCGCTTCCTCGGAACTGTATTGTGGGAAGCCTTTCAAGGATACAACTTCATGTTTCAGAGCACTTAAACTGCACACAGCATCTGCAGACGCATGACTTTATGGACTGTGGTTTGTACATCAATACTGATTTCCTTAGATAGGCAAAAGGCCCCGAGACCTCAGAGAAGAGACATTCTTGCAAGACCAGCACAGATACAACCTCTGCTTAAAGAGCACAGAGAGGCTCTCACACCATTTGTGTCCACGTCACCTCTGCCAAATGAGCACAAAGAGGTTCACAACACCCGTGTCTGTGTCATCTCTGCTTAACGCATCTTTAATTTTACTCACAGCTGCTATTAAAACATTAAAACATTTACCAAAGATTTTCTCAGTGTTCTTGAGTGTGGCCCCTCTAAGAAGCAGGTTTTCTGATCCTAAAGGCCTGAAAAACAATCAGTAAGAGAGAACAATAAGCAGATTTAGAGGCTGTCCGATGGATCCCATTGCAATGATTTCTCAGTAGGGCCCGAGGAGCTGGCGTTCCTTGTTGATGTCTGCTTTTGACATCATGAGTGAAGCCCACTTCCTGTTGCCCTGGAGAGGGCCCGGTGAGGCCGTGACAACAGAACACACAGTGCTGGGTCAGCACCACGGAGAACCACACGTCCCCGGGGGCGCGGCAGTGCAGAGCCCGCTCACAGGATGAGCGACACCCTGCGATGGACACAAACTGACGTGCGTGTCCTGAGGCTGGCAGGCACTTTCAGCCTCCATTTGTGCAGCTGACAGTCACCAAGAACCAATCCCCGGGATAGCGCGTCTGTTGTCCGGTTGCGTTATAAGCATTGTCAGCTGGCAACATACTCGTAATAACTCATGTCATGAGTATTTGTGAAAATAAACGAACCTTTTGAAAAGCATCTATGGGAAGCCTAGAAATAATTTATTTTAAAAAGTACTTTGCTTCTAGCTTGGACAGGAGGAAGAAGAAATATCACTCTGAAAAGACTGAGAATTTGGATGCATAATTCAAGACTGTCGAAACCAAGAATTTATACACATTTTTTAAAAAACGCAAGTATTAAAAGTCTATCTGGTAGTATAAATACTTAAGAAACTAAATTAGAGTTAATACTGAAATACAAAATATATTAGTAATTATCTTGCCAAGATCTCGGCAATAAGCTTCTGAAAAACACAACACACAAAAAGCCTTTAATGTTGACTTTTTCAGATTCATCCCACAGGCAACATGGAGAACCCTACATCTATTATTCTCTCACATTCTGACTAATCATCACAATATTCTCCCCAGAGTAACCAGGACTTCACCTCTGGAACGACATGTATGCTTCCCAGAACAAGACATGCCTCTGTCAACTCTGGAAAGCACCTGCTGGGGGCCAACAGTGAGGATGAAGACAGATGTGCCAGCCAGGAGCACATAAATGGGTTCCCTAAGCCGGGAACCTTGGGGTCTCCCAAGGAGGTAAGACCCAGGGATTTACGTTCACAACTTGTTTGCTTTACAATCATTTTCTGTTGAGTTTATTTCTACTTATGGGCAAGTGTGTCACGATCAGTCACAGAAATCTCCAGGATTAAAGCGAAGGCACTAACCTGAGACCGGAATCAGCCCTACACCCTATTCTGAGGCGGATGTGAGCCTAAAATCCGTCCTTTGTGACGTGTAGTCTACTAAACCAGAGCCAGAAATCTGCCCAGTAAGGACTAAGAGTAGACGCGTACAGGCCAGTAAAGAGGCCTCCAAATCAAAAGCACTTTCGACGTGCCGACTGAGGGTGCCCTGGAGGCTTTGTGTTGGGGTCACCTGTCAAAAGACACTCAGCAGGGCCT
The DNA here is from genome assembly GCA_028571685.1 of Heterohyrax brucei. Classification (NCBI taxonomy): domain Eukaryota; kingdom Metazoa; phylum Chordata; class Mammalia; order Hyracoidea; family Procaviidae; genus Heterohyrax; species Heterohyrax brucei. The sequence continues at coordinate 793,455 of CM053163.1, forward strand.
TGTGAGAGGCATTTTTCCCAAGTATCGTTTATGGGTCCACACATACAGACGTTCATGCAAAGAAAACCAGAAAAGTTAGAACTACACTTCCAGAACCCAACAGCAACCATAGAGAACTCTTAATGATAAAAGAATTAACTTTTGACTTCACAGTACAGATCAAAACTGACAAAAATGTGTAAAAGAAAGCACGGTTCCTTACCTGACCACAGGGTCATTGAGCTCATTGTAAACATTTATGCGACCCACAAACCTGATAAAAAAAAGGAGTTACATTACTGTTAACAAGAGAGGCAGAAACCGGAGGTACTTTTTTTTGTAATGGACTGATTTTCCTACTTATAAGAACAGAACAAGTGCTCCTAAAAACTGCACAGCCTGCGTGTGACACCATTCCTCCACTGTCTCCTTCTTCCTTATTCTCTGGGATCCTCGGTTAACGCCCTGGGACGACCCTGTGTCCAGCTCTGATACCCACACCGTCACCAGGAATCGGAGCAGACATCACAGCACCTGGGCCTTCTGCATTTACTTTTAAATGTTTTCCTGAACACAGTTTTGCACCTTCCCTCCTCAAAAATAAAGTATTTTTTCTTCCATCAGTTTCCTTCCATTCAGCCTTTCAGGTATTTATATAAAAAGGCAGAGACCTGAAGGCTACTAGTCTGCAGTAACCCAGGGGCTTCATGAGTAAGAGCCCAGCTACTAACAAGCGGCTGGCAGGTCCAATCCGCCAGCCCTCTCGGAAACCCTGCAGGGCGCTGCCGCCTCAACCTAGCAGGTTACCAGGACTCGGATCACAGGAGTGACAGCAGGGACTGCACACAGCAGTCCAGGAGAAGACAGAAGTACTGCTCGGGGCCCAGTCTTCACTTTTAAGCAGGGACCAACATTCTCTTTCCAAACCACCGTGTTGCTGTTCCACTTGAGGTCAAAGGCGGGTGACATATGGGGACAGAGGTGTTTGGGAACCCAAGGTCGCTTACTTGTAGAGGTCGGGCTGGGGCTGCTCACACTCGATGGTAGCGCGCAACCGGTCAACGTCCTCTTCTGTGTGAAACCCCTTTGTGTCCTGAACTGCGTAGTGAGTCTGCAAGTCGGCAAGAAACAGGGGTTCACTGCCTGCGCGCCCCAAACAACACACAGCTGGTGTCCTTCCTAGGACAGCGTCAGATAAGCACAGTGACAGGACGGGCTTACCGAATAAGGAAAATGTACAGTAAAGTCTGTAAGCATTAAAGAGTTATGGAAACGTAAGGTCCTACTGCTATTCCTATATGTACTAGTTACTGTGCCGGAAAATTCTAATTCTTCCATTCTCATCACTCACCTTTAAAATCAGTATGGCAAACAGCAAGAACTAATAATTCTATTTAAAAATTGGAAACTTCAATTTATTGGTCCTAGAGAAGACTAGCTAGCTGGAAAACAAACTCAGGATAGCCAAGAAGCTCCTTCCTCACGTAAACAATCCTGTGTTGCTACGGTAACCCTGGATGCATAGTGGTTAAGAGCCAAGGGTGCTAACCAAACCCCAATGTACCAGGTGCTCCTTACAAACGCTCTGGGGCAGCTCTCCCTTGTCCTATAACGTCTCTATGAGTCAGAATCCACTTGACAGCTGCTGGTTTGGGTATTTTTCCTGTTGCTTACACAGTGTAGACACGTGTCACTTCATCAATTATCACAACCCTGAAGCAAACTGTCCACACACATCACTGTCGTAGTGGGATGTAAGTTTTCCATGTAACTGTACACCTCGCCCAGACCAGCAGCTTCTCAAACCTGAGCAAGCGTCAGAGCCCCGTGGAGGGCCCAGGAAAGCACTGATTCCCTCTCCCGAGTCCCAGAGTTTCTGATTCAGCAGCTCTGGGTGGAGGCCAAGAACCCCACTTCTACGGAGTTCCCAGTAATGCTGACCTGCCAGTCCGAGAACAGACGTGAGACCGGCCTAGACGGGATTTCTAAGCACGAGCAGGTGTCTTTAGTGCTACACCTGCTTTGTCCACAGAATGGGGAGGAAGGAAACACATGTGGACGAGGAGTGGTGGGGACAGCGCGTCTGTCACTCTCCCCTTACCGTTCTCTCTCGCGTGGAAAGTTTTCTAACTACAAGGATAAAATTATTACTAAAACCCTGAAAGATAGGTTCATCCTGTTTTACAGAAGTGAGAAGTCCAGCAGAGTTTGGACAACACGCCCGAGGCGACACAAGCGGTAAATGGTCCGGGGGACTCCATCCGACGGCCCTCCTGGCTTTTGAGAAATGGGCTCGTATGATTTCAGTCCCTCCAGCCAAATCAGATGCATAGACACAAAGTTACACAAAATTCAATTACAATGCAAAGTATAAAAACACAAAATATTTACAACGGAACAACTACTCTAACATTTTTCAGTTCTGGAGCATGATGACTGTGTGAAATTTTATCCTGCAGAAAGTGACACCCTTGGAGACCTAAGGTGCCGGTTGACAGTGGCATGGTGCCTTTGAGCCTGACCAGACACATTCCTGTTACAGGACACAAGTCCAAAAGGCCCCCTGCTGCCAGCCGAGCAGATGTGAGTGCAGGGGAAACCTCAGTCACTACGGAATCTCACTCTTTCCCGCGGCGGCAGATTACAACAGACACACGCGTCACCCAGGGGTCCCAGATCCCACAGAGGACTGTTCCTCCTCATCTACCAGGACAAAATGGTCATTCTCTGGGATATGCCTACGCCGAAAATCTAAAAGCAAGTTTTCAGGAGGGAAAACCCCTTGGGCTTTCATTCAATTATCTCACGAATCACCCAGAAAAGATCAGCGTATCTCTGGCATATTTGCAAAGAACGTTTCCCTCTCCCACAGAAATATCCTGTATCTGAAGGTACTGCTTAGGCACTGCTTCAGGGCTGCCTTCTTGTGAGGGAATGCTGTGCTCACTTCCACAAACTCTTGGCAACAGCTGTATTTTTAAAATAATAAAAATTAATAATGTTTTATTATTTTGATTCTTAATTAAAACTTTTATACTAACAGCTTGCAGTCAAGAATTCCACACTGAGTGCAAGAAGTAGTTATGATTTCGGAAAATACTGATTAAAATACTGACACTCAGTAGAGTAATAAGCCAGATGGACAACAGCGCACAGCTTCCCATGTTACTCTAGGCTAGCAGAGACAGTCCTCTGACTAGTAAACGGAAGGCTTCAAAACCCATTCACTCCTTAAATCTGTAATATCATCCATCAGTTAAACAACAGAAGCTGATACCGGGTTATTTCCATTAACACTATGGTTGTCTCTCACAGACATCGAGGGCAGAAACAGTCAAATGGGAGATGGGAAGACGTATAACTGACGGAAAACTGCAGCCAGCACAATCCCCTGGGATTTCACTGTAACCAATGTTACAAGGAATTTTCAAATATGACGCTCAGTTTAGGCGGTCGCACCAGCAGATGATTAGAATTGCAAGGCCAAAGGCAAATTTCAAAGCCCTGTTCTGGAATTTCAGATAAACTACAAAACACAAATAAATACTTTGTGACTGGACTCTCCATCTAAGCTGGCTGTGGTCACGTGGCATGTCCCATCTCCTCGGCTGCTGGAGAGGAAAATCAGGTCACAAGGAAAGGTCTCATTCTCCTTCACCATCACGATGTCACCGACCTACAAGAGAGAACACAAAGACCAATTAAACCAAGGCACCAAGTGGTTTGTTCATGCTCAAACACCTGCAGAGTAGGTGTGGTTCTAACACGAGCCCAGGTGGCGCTGACACTGCTGGCTAGGGACCCGTTCCGAGGGCCACTAGCACAGCAACAGTATATGTAAGAATCACCTGGGGATCTTCATTCAGAATATCTGGGCTAGAAATGCAAATTCCCAGCAGAGGTTTGAACCAGTACCAACTGGCCCAAAGCCCTGACATGAACTAAGACGCTCGCACTCTACGGCACGGGTCACTCATTTGGTTAGGCTTTCTTCTGCCCTCAGAGTACCTTCAATTACAAAACCCGGACAACACGCTTAGAGGAAAGGCTGAAGCTGGACAGGCAGGCCTGCGTCCACAGGAAGAAGTAAGAATGAAGCAGGGTCCAGTTGGCAGGGTCTGCGAGCCCCCGTGTCACTCTACAATGGGATCTACATGCCACGCTGCTGTTGTTAGGGGCCGTCCAGCCAGTTCCAACTCAAGGCGACCCACGTACAACAAAGGAAAACACTGCCTGGTCCTGTGCTGTCCTCTCAAGTGTCACCTCGGTTAAATCCACTGCTGCAGCCCCTGGGTCAGTCCAGGTCGATGAGGGTCTTCTTCCGTCACACTGACCATCCACCGGACCAAGCAGGATGCCCTCCTCCAGGGTCTGGTCTGTCCTGATAATGTGCCCAAAGTACGTGAGCAGAAGTCTCGCCAAGGTCACCCCCAAGGACCATTTTAGCTGCACTTCTGTTCTCCTCGTGGGCCACGGCGCAGGTCCCACATTCTTCAGCGACACCACCGTTCAAAGGCTTCAGTTATTCTTGGGTCTGTCTTACTCACTGTCCAGCCTTTGTACGTACACGCGGACACTGAAAACACCACGGCTTGGGGCAGGTGCACCTCACTCCTCAAAGTCATGTCTTTCTTTTCTAATACTTTAAAGAGGTCCTTTGCAGCTGATTTGCCCACTGTAATACATCATTTGATTTTTTAACAGCTACTTCAGTGGCGGTTGATTATGGATCCAGGTAAAATGAAATCCTTGATATCTTCAACATTCTCCATTCATTACGATGTTGCGTATTGGTCCAGTCGTGAGATTTCTGTTTTCTTTCTGTCGAAGTCTGATCCGTATCAAAGTCTGTGGTCTTTGATCTTCTTCAGTAAGCGCTTCATGTCCCCTTCTTCCCTTTCACAAAGCAAGGCTGTGTCACCATGTGTTGCTCATGAACCTTCCTCCCATCCTGACACCCTGCCCCTCCTCACGTGGTTCCGTTTCTCAGAATGTGCTCAGCACTGAGACTAAGCTGGGTGTGAGGACAAACCCAGACGCACGCCTTTTCTGACGTTAAACCACCCGGTATCTCTGCTCTGTCTGAGCAATGGCCTTGTGGTCTCCGTGCAGGTTCCGCACGGGCACAACTCGGTGCCCTGGATGCCTGTCCCCCACAGTGGTGTTTGCAGTTTGTGGTGACCCCCAGAGCCACACGTCTGCATGGTCAGCAAAACACAGGTGAGCGTATTTCTGGCGTTCCCAGTCAGGATCTGTATGAGACCACCAGTTACGCCCCTCGTTCCACACTATCTCCTGAAGGCAGCTTCCCACCATACTGTGGGCTCCAGACAGCGCCGCGCGCTCGGTCTGCACTTACTGATCCACCGCAGTGTTTGTTTACAGGAAAGCACTTGGATGCTAATGCAAATCTACAGAAAGATCCTTTTTCAGAACATCCTGCTGAAACTAAGGAAAGATGAGGATGGATTTCAAAGTATCAATTTTACATCAACGAAGTATCAAGGTGCATTATTATTGAATATTTCTGCAACAAAACCAGAAAACATCTATAACAAGATTGTGGTGTCCTCAAGGTTTTATTAAAAGTGTCAGAACTGGAAGTCTTACTGTAGGAAAGCTTTGATTGAAAGCCAGGTGTTTTACAAACACAGGTAAAAACTGCCAAGAACTACTAAACAGCCAATTGCAGACCCTGTCCAGGCTGCGCATGACTGAAAACAATAAAAGGTGACAGAAGGTTCTGTCATGCAGATTTTTTAATAAACCGTAATCATTATAGTTTTATGATTGTATCATCACCACTAGTCACTCCCTGTACGGAAAGTTTCACATACACCTCTTTTCTTCTGTTTCTGATTTTTGATCATGCCCACGTGGAAGACAACTGACCACCAGAAATCCCCAAAAGTTGCAGATTTCAAAATAACATATAAAGCTACAGTCGTCAGCGTAGTACAGACAGAATGACAGTCCCACAGGCCAATGGAACAGAACTGTGAGTCCGGCAATAAACTCCCATACCTATGACCCACTGATGTTCACAGAGCCAACTGCGTCCAGTGGGGACACAGCCGCTTCAGTAAACAGCGCCAAGGAAACTGGATTTCCACATACAAAAGACTGAAACTGGACTCACACCTCGCACCATACGTAAAAACCAGCTCAAAATCGATCAGAACTAAATAAAGGATCTAACCCGTAAAACTCCTAGAACAAAACACAAGGCCAACGCTTCCACATCTAGTTCTCAATGGACTCTTAGGTATATCACCAAAAGCCTAAACAAACAAACCAAAAGATAAAATATATAAATAGGACTTCATCAAAATCAAACACTTTTGAGCATTAAACGATTTTATCAACAAAATGAAGACACAAGTGATGGATTGGGAGAAAATACTTGTGAAACATGTATCTGATAAGTATGTAATATCCACAATATACAAAGAACTCCTTCAACTCCAACAAAAAGAAAAGAACCCAGTAAAAAAACAGGCATAGGGCGTGAATGGATATTTCACTGAAGAAGACACCAAATGGACAACCAGCCTGTGAGAAGATACTCAGTCATTAGTCATTAACAGATACAAGTAAAATCCACAACAAATGGCTGCTTCACCTGTACAAGAATGACTATTATCAGAAAAACAAAGAAACAAGTGCTGGGGGTACGTGTAGAAAAGGACTCTCCCCTGTTGCTGGTGGGACCGTAAAACAGTGCGGCCGCTGTGGAAAGTATCGCATCCATTCTTCAGAGTCAAACGTAGAAATCACCACGGGGCCCAGCAATCCCTCTCCTAGGTACATATATCCCCAAAAGGACTGGAACGGGGACTCCAACAGACACTCAGAAGCCCACCTTCACTCACAACAGCCAAAAGGTGGAAACAACCCCAGTGACCAGCATCACACAAACCGATGAATTAAAATACGGTCTATAAACACAGGGGATATTACGCAGCCATACAGAGAAATCAAGTTCCGACATACCATACAACATGGACACAACACGAAAATACTGTGCTCAGTGAAGTAAGTCAGGCGCAGAAGGTCACACACTGTACAGCCCCCTTCCATGAAATACTGAGAACAGGCAAATGCTAAGAGACCGAATCTCCTTAGTGGTCACAGGGTGGGTGGGAGGGGGTGGAGGGATGACAACGCTTACGGAGTCCTGAGTTTCCCTTGAAGAGACCGGGTGCTAGCAGGCTGACTCCCAATCCACAGTGACTGCCGGTGTGCCAGGGTGGAGCTGCACACGACGGGGTGACAAGGGCTCACCTGTTTGGAAGTGGATCGCCAGGGCAGTCTTCCAGGGGCTTCTGTGACCCCCCGCTTCCTACATAAGCTTGGGCTTAGCAGCTGACAGGGTTACCGCCTGTACCACCCAGGGGCTCCCAACTTCGGTTAAAGGGGACCAAACGATGAGGAAACAGGGTCAGGTGGCTGCACAGCATGGGAATGAATTCATGTCAACAAATTATTCCAGGAAAGATGGTTTCTGACACGTTTCACCACGATAAAACCGGGACATCGCCAGGCTGCCGTGTACTCTCTCTCACACCTCATTAGGTTCACAGTTCATATAGAATTCCTGACGACTTTAAAATTAGAGGGTTAGTCTCTCCAAACTGATCTATAAGTTTAAGAAAATTCCTATCAAAATTCCAGAAAGATTTCTGGAGACACAGGCAAGCTTATTCTAGTCTCTACAGAAAGGCAAAGGTCCTACAACAGAGAAGACTATCTCATCCAAGAAGAATCAGTTGGACACCCAAGTATGTTTTCTTTTCTCTAAAGAAAACATTCTGCATACCACTTTGGTGAGTGTTGTCTGGGGTCTTAAAAACCAACGAGCTGCCATCCAAGCAGCACCGACTGGTCCCCATCTACCTGGAGCAGAGGTAAACTGAGGACATCAAGGACAGGAGGAAGCATGAGCCCAGCAGACAGAAGGTGCCATGTGATCCCGAGGCTACTTCTGCACGGGACGAGAAGACTCAGAAGGTGTCCGGCCACCACCAGTGACTGCCCTCCTGGGGTACGCGGGGTAGAACCCCTGATGTAGCAGAAGAAATGTAAATGTGCAGAAATAGAGCTCTACCAAACGACCACACCTGATGGTCCTTCTGTCTGGAAGGTCCCCTGAGGACATGACCCCTGGGCTATCAGCCCGAACTGTGCCCAGCACTGAAGCCAGCTCTCCAGACACAGACTAAGCTGGACTACGGGAGACAACGAGTGACGCTGGTGACGAACAGCCTTCTGGGGTTGAACAGGTACGCAGGGCTGGCCTACACAGGGCTGTCCGTGCAGTGCATCGCTGGAGGGGAGAGGACTGGTGTGACGGGGACAGGACTTGATCGAATGGACATGGAAGTTCAAAGTGGAAAGGGGGAGTGTGCTGTCTCGGGGCAGGGGGAGGGAGGGGAGAGCACAGGGATTGGAAGAGCAGTGTGAGTGCCAGGTGTTACACGGCTAATTGATATGGATTGTGAACATTCACCGAAAACACAGCAAAATCTACTTAAAAATAAATAAAGTGGGAGGAATCACTCCATCCAGTGTTAAGACATATTACAAAAAACCGAAAACCCCTGCCGTTGAGAGCGGATTCTGACTCACACGGCCGCGTCGACCCAGACAGTGTCGTCCTGATGGGACAGCTGGCGCAGCGGGCCGTGGAACAGCACACAGATCCCGAGAAGAGACCCACAGAGAGGTGGGATTTCCACAAAGGTGCTAAAGGGAAGCTCATCTTTTCAAAGAATGGTGCCAGGCCAAAGGGAGACACCCCAAAACTTAAATCCAAACCCAGTTTATAGGAAAACTAACTCAAATGTATGAAACCCTGAAATGCAAGATTTAAAGAGATGAAACATTCAGAAAAATAAAACAGGGCCAAGTCTTTAGGATAGAGGGCTAGACAAAGAGTTCCTAATCCTGACATCAAAGGCACAATCCAGAAAAGGAAAACTGACCCATTGGGCTTCACCAACATTAAAAGCTGCTCTGAGAAACGCTTTGTGAAGCTAACTAAAACACAAACTATAAATGAAAGAAGATGCTTGCAAATCACACATCTGATGAGGCACTAACAGCATCCAGAATATGAACAGAACACACAGCAGTAGGTTTCAATATTTCAAAAAACCCAGTCAGAGGCAGTATTTCTAGGATCATCAGTGAGGGAAATGTTACACTGAGTGGAAAACCTGTTTTTTCGTTACGTATTTCCTGTAAATTCATCATGATGTACAGCCAGAACAGACAAGTCTGCAGAAACAGACTTTCTGTTTCTGGTGGCTGAGGGCCATGGGGTGCCGGAGGACCGGGAGGGACAGCTAGAGGCCACAGGGTTCCTCAAATGATGAAAGGCTCCAGAATGCACTGTGGTGACATCAGGTTGTGCAAAGTGGTGACTCAAAATGGTAAATAGTACTCTTTAAATAGGTAATATACATGTTATATGAATTATACCTCAGTGAAGCTGTTAAAACACAAAATAAACTCCCCAGTAAAAAGAAAAGACCCTAACAGTCCAATGAGAAAATAGGTAAAAGACATGTACGAAGGCAATGTTGAGAACAGAGCATGTCCTTTGGACCTGAGGTTCCTGTGCAAAGATGCTCTCAGACCAGAGAAAGACTGATGCAACCCAAGGAACTTTCTTGAGAGCTGACAGAGAGAGTGTACCCTAGGGCCAGCTCCCTGAATGTGGACTTTGAGCCTCCTGGTTGGTATCAGAATAAACTTTTCTTTGCTGAAGCTGTCCACTTGTATTATTCCTGTTCAAGCAGTACCAGCTGACTAAACACTGGGCATGTTTCTCGCTTCTGGTTTTCCGTCTCCGGCTCTTTGCACATGTCATTGTAAACTTTATACTGGGTCTTTGTGAACTGTCCTCTGAAATCTTCCATTCAGTTCCTTTACTTCATCGTTTCTTCCCTTTGCTTTAGCTACTCGATGTTCAATCCAAAAAACCCAAACCCAGTGCTGTCGAGTTGGGTCCGACTCATGGAGACCTTTATAGGACAGACTAGGACCACCCACCCCACAGAGTTTCCAAGCAGCACCTTGTGGATTTGAACTGCTGACCTTTTGGTTAGCAGCTGAAGCATTTAACCCACTGTGCCAGGGTTTGCCGACATTCAAATAGCAAGTTTCAGAGTCTCTTCTGACATCCAATTTGGTCTTCTCTTTCTTTCCTGTCTTCCTGATGACGTCCTTGAAGCCATTCCAGGACCCATCTGGTCTTTGGTCACTAGTGGTCAACACATCAAATCTGCTCTGGAGATGGTCTCTAAACTCGGCCGGGACATGCTCAAGGTCACACTTGGGCTCTCGGGGCCTCGTTCGGATTTTCTACAGTTTCACTTTGAGCTTGCACATGAGGAGCTCACAGTCTGGGCCCACCTGGCACCTGGTCTTGTTCTGACCACTGATATGGAGCTGTTCCATCGTCCCTTCCTGCAGATGCAGCTGATGAGATTCCGGTGTGTTCCATCTGGTGAGGTCCCTGTGTATAGTCACCGTTTATGCTGGTGAGAAAAGGTATCTGAAATCAACAAGTCACTGGTCTTACAGAATTCTACCACGCAATCTCTGACATCATTTCTACCCACAAGGCTGTATCTTCCGAACACCGACCCTTCTTAGTTTCCAGCTTTTGCATTCCCATCCCCAGTAACGGTCAGTGCATCTTGATTTCATGTTCGATCCATTTCAGACTGCAGAAGTTAGTAAAAATCTGCAGTTTCCTCATCTCCAGCCTTAATGGTTGGTACCCAAATTTGTTCAGTAGTCGTATTAAACTGGTCTTCCTTGTATGTATAGAGACATTATCCTACCACAGACAGTACTGTACTTCAGGACAGATCTTGAATGGTTCCTTTTCACGATAAACACAACATCATTGCTCTTCAAGTCATCAGAGTGCCCTCCAACCCATGGGCTCCTTTTCCCGCACTATATCAGACAGTGCTCTGCTGTTACTGCTAAGGTTTTCCCTGGCTAATTCTCTGCAGAAGCAGACTGCCAAGTCCTTCTTCCTGGTCTGAGTCAGGAAGGCCAGTGGACATCTGTCTGCATGGGTGACCCTGCTGGTGTCTGAACACCGGTGGCCTAGCCCCCAGCATCACAGCAACACACACGGCCCCACAGCACGACAAACTGTCAGGTACACAGGGGAAATTCCCAACCAATGCAGTTTACATAAACACAACTTTATTCTAAACTATAATCTCTACCACTGCTTTAGGGCTTTCCTTGTCTTGCTTAGCTAGCACAGTCTCATAAGAGTTTCAAAATCCAGACGATCTGTTTTGCCAAAGAAAGCAGAACTGCTGCGGGTGTTGAACAAGTCACGGGGGCCGGCTCCTACTCACTCTCAGTTTCCGACTCTGCTTCCGAACAAGCTTGCCGTGCTGAATGAAGTGCACCGGACACTGGTTCATCGCGTTGTCGGCTTTATGGCGAAGCCAGTCCTCATAACCCTAAAAAAAAGGGAAGAAAAGATAAAATGCCATGGCACGGAACACAATGTAACACCATACAAGGCTGCTTACTGCCCGGGGACCCTGGCCGGGGGTCTCTGATGATGCCCTAGGGCTGCTGACCTTGCCTGAGAGCTCAACAAATCAGCCTGTCTGCAAGCCTGACCTACAGGGGGTCATGGGGTTATGGGTCAGGCAGCAGGCGGAGGCTCACCTCTGATACATCCAGGGGTGTCTGCCTCTGCACCCATGAAAGTCTCACCTTCTGTGTTCTCAGAATCGCCATCACTCTATTTGGTTCTCTTCATGAGAGACGTATAAATCAGCCACCCATCCGCAGGAAGCTGTCTCCCTAGATTTCCGCATCACCCTCTGCAGCAGCCATCGCCACCTGACGCTGCCCCGCAGTTTACCGGACGCTCTTCAGTGTCCGTCTCTCTCACCAGAATTTAAAGGGGAATGTGTCTGCCTTTTTACACCACTACTTCCTCTGGTGCTCAGGGAAAGGCTCAGCACACAGTAGGTGTTCAACAGCTGCAGAATAACGAGCCCGACACTAAGGAACCCTCACAGTAGACAAACGGGAAAAGAGGGTTTTCTGACTTCTGGCCTGGACTGTGCTGTGGACACAATGCTTCGGGAGTCATCTTTCTTTTTACATTTGGTGGTAGTAAGAGGCACTCACACTGAAATTTAGTGCAAGAAGATAAATTTTTGAAAAGAAAATAAAAAAATAAGTAAAAGAGGCAAAAGTAACTTTTGAAAAGTAGTTTTATATTTTGTGTTACAAAAAAATCCATGTTCTGGAGGCAGAATCAGAGAATACACAGAAGCTACCTCCCTCCTGCGTAGACAGAAACAACCCCAGTCCTGCCACTCAGCAGAAACTACTGTTAATATCAACAGAGAAACAGTTAAATGGAAAGCACAATTGCAGTCACCTGTAACAGTAATTCTAGCCTGGAGGAGGGTGTATGTCTTCAAAATCAGGATCACAGTGCACGTATCTCTGATACATCACAGATCTTTTTCCAAATTATTAAACATGTTTCTACATGATGGCTTCAGAGTGTTTTACCATACATATCATAGATCATAATTTAGTTAACTAATTCCTAAGTTTTGGACATTTGGCTGGCTTTACATTTTTGCAGTTATAAATGTGTTTTGACCAACATCTTCATAACTGTATCTCCATGCATATTCAAGATTTTTCCTCAGGATAAATTCCTTTAAAAAAATAAGTCAAAAGATAAGTAAGACTTCTAAGATTTTACGAACCTTGGTGGCTCGGTGGTTAAATGTGGTCACCTGAAAACCAAAAGGTTAGGGGTTCAAATCCACCAGCCTCTCCTCAGGAGAAAGACATGGCAGGCTGGAAACCCACCCCTGGGGACAGCTCTCCTCTGTCCTGTACGTCAACACAAATCAGAACAGAATCGATGGGTACAGGCCTTAGGCTTTCAATAGGAAATGCCAAAGAGCCCCCCAGAAACGCAGCACTGATTCTGTGTCCACAAGCAGAACTGAAACACGTTATCTTGAAAATGTACAAGACAGCCTAGCTGCTTCCCTTCCCTGGATCTCCTTCTCATCTGTCAGCCCTGACTCTCAATAAACTTACTGACACCAGCAGCCGCTTTACAGGTGCGTGTGCACACAGTATTATCTGCAACAAACGCTGGAAACGATCACTTCTCAGTAGTTCTCACCTACATTCAGACACGCGTTAATGCCTTGGAAAGTAGCTTCACCTCATTCTTACAACCAGCAGCTCTACTAAACCCTTCTGCCTCACGGAGGAGTATGGACATCAATTCAAATGCTCTCCACTAGCTTTACAAGTGTTAAAGCGGCGCTCCGCTGGAAATTCCCAGAGAGGAGAAAACACACACTTTGGGTTCAAAAATCTGGTGCAGTATTTGGAAAAACATGAAAGCAGGCAATTAAAAAAAACCAAACCCACGGCCATCGAGTCGGGTCTGACTCACAGTGACCCTAAAAGTCAGTGCAGAACAGCCCCCCAGTTTCCAAGGCATGCCTAGTGGGGACGTGAACTGCCGACCTTTTGGGGAGCAGACAGAGCACAAATGCCACGCCCTCAAGGTTTCTGTGACAGCAGGAGACACAGCGTGCCCAAGTGTTCTAAACTGACGCAGGTGAGCTTCCCGTCATCAGTGCTGGAAGGGAAGGCACACGTAGGGTTAAGAATGCTGTGTCACCTGTCCCCTAAATGCCATCTCAGCAGTCAGGGGACAAAAACGAGGCGCCACCAGAGCGGTAAAGAAGGCGGCGTGGGTGCCTTCTGCAGGGCTGGCCACCTTTGGAAACCAGACGGTGGCAGCCGCTGGGCCACTAAACTGTTCACATGATACAACGTGAACTGAAAACAAAGTCAGACAGAAGGTCCAGGCTACAACGAAGACACTGTCGTCTACTCTGGAGACAACGTAACCTCCTGAAATACAGTGAAGGGACCACCTCATTATTTGTGTCATTTAAATAAACTCTTCCTCTTGAGGACAAAGTGCTCTGAGCTCTACCAAACCAATGCCATCGAGTTGATTCTGGCTCACAGCCACTCTGCAGGACAGAGACCGGCCCATAGAGCTTGCAAGGCACTCCTGGTGGCTTTGAACAGCCGACCTCTTGGTGATCAGCCAGGGCACCTTAACCACCAGGCTGCCAGGGTTTTCTTGAGCGCTACAGTGAGGGTCAAATTTCTCTGCAAAGGACCAGGGAGCCACAGCCTCTGTCACAACTAGTCACCTCTGTGGTCCTTGTGTGAACACAGCTGTATACTACACGTAACAAAGGACAGCGGTTGGGCTCCAACAAAACCATTTCCAGAAACAGGCACTGGGCCGGATTTAGCCAAGTGCCACAGCTTGTCAACCCACTAGACAGTGCCCTCATCACATAGGAGGCGCTGGTCCTGTCAGGAGCACACTCCTGGGCCGAGGTGAACCGAGGAGCCAGAAAAGTCTAGGCTGGAACATCCTGGCTTAGAAAACTCTGGAAGTTGCTGAGGAGACACCATTTGTCATGTTCGCATTGGTGTGTTTTTCACGGGAGGTCTCAGGTGTCAACCTCCACTCATCGCTGACACATCAGGAGGTAATCTTCCAGATTCATTCCACGCAGAAAGGGAGTTTCCCCATCGTAGCCTAAGCTCCCTGGATCTGAAATTTAACTGGTTACATGAATAACGGAAATAACCAAGAGGCATTCTTCCCAGTGTCACTGGCTTTATTCATGTCAAGCCAAGCCAGCCAAGTGCTGTCAAGTCGGCCAGACTAGATAAAAAAAATATGACCCACAGTTTGAAAAGTATTAATGAGTCAGGGGAAATTAGTGCGTGGGTTAACTCTACATTCCCAGGCCTTCCGCAGGGTTGCATATCCTTGGGGTCAAGACAGACTAGGGCACAGACTGGTTAAAAAACTCATCTAAAACCTGAGGTCATGAATATGAAAAACACAGCCTCCTTCTCTACCCCAAAGGGCACCAAATTACATACCTTCTCTTATTTTAACTCAAATATCTATGGAAAGGAGTTACACAAGTGAATTCCTAGGATCTAGTTCGCTCAACTTTCTACCAGCAAGCTGCAACAATCCAGATGACCTCGCTTGGAAGGGGAGCGACGCTGCGTAATGAAGATTGTGGCTTCCTTCGTCTTCACGTTCACACTCTTACCTGTTTGATAGCTGTGACAGCGATGACAAAGAAGAGTGGAAGTCCGCTTGTCACGGGACTCGTGGGCGTATCAATAATCAGCTGCGATTAGAAGAGCATTACAGGATGAATGTTAATCAACAATCGCAGTTGAGACTTCCGAAGGACAGGTCTCCCCAGCGGAGCTGAGTCGGGCAGGGAAGGGTGCGAGGCTGAGTCCTGGCTACGACCACCGGCTTCCGGTGTCACACTCTAAGGACATTACGGGAGCGTCTACGTGTTTGGGGCATTAGAAATCCCTTGACTCTATTTTATGAAATTGAGGACAATGAGCCTGCTATTCTCTAGATACATCTGACCCACTGATTCCTAGCCACCCGACCCTGCTATGGGTTCATCCTTTCTTTTTTCAAATATGCAGCTTCTTCAGACTTTTTCTTTTTGGCAGGATTCACTCACACTCAGGAAGAGAATAAGTGTAATCAAGCTTAGCTTGGCTGCTGGGTTGATTCTGAGACTTAGAAAGTTTTATTAATTTTCTTTCCACCACTACAGAGAGGACAGTGACAGAGAGGGGGCACAACTGACGTAGACATCAATTGGTTGCTTGCGTTCTAAGCTCACAAAGTTCTCATAAGAACAACAGACTTTCTTCTGGAAAAAACAAATGAGTGACATGAAAAAAACAACGTAGCTCAATGGCCCCAAGTCCCTGTTCTTTTTTTATTGGTAAGCTGTATGTCACTTCTCTCGATTTCTATTTCACAAGATGGCCAAGCACCACTGGGTGAGGCACAGAAAAGATAATCAATCAGACTTACCTGAACCAGAAAAATAATAAGAAAA
Source organism: Heterohyrax brucei (assembly GCA_028571685.1). Lineage (NCBI taxonomy): Eukaryota > Metazoa > Chordata > Mammalia > Hyracoidea > Procaviidae > Heterohyrax > Heterohyrax brucei. The sequence goes on from CM053163.1 coordinate 809,456, forward strand.
TAGAAGTTAGCTATTCTTCTGAATTGTTCAAATAAATTCTTGGGTATGAAGTTCCAAAATGTATACTGTTTAAATGAAAAAAAAAAATGTCATTTTAATTATATTTTATTTCCTGTTACCCTACTACACATTAAATAGCACTGGATTCCACAATAAAAAGTTTCCATTTTAGATAAAAACACATGTGGGAAAATTTAGAGTTTGTGTTTCATCAATCTGTCAATCACTAAAATAAACTGCTAAAAACATAGTCTGCACCCTCCATCTAGCAGACATGAATTATCTGGCCCCAGAAAATTCAAAACAGTGCAGAACAGTCCAACAATTGTTTTACTGAACTATATTTTATTTAAACATTGAAATTTTTCAAAAAAATAAGCGTATGATTAAATTGAAACATACCACTGATTAGCATTTTTATTACATATAAATTTCCTTACAGTCTGTGTGTGTGTGTGAGAGAGTATGATGAGGAGATTGACAAAACTAGAATATAAATCAAAAATCATTAGATGATCCAAAGCCAGCGTGGCGGCAGCGTCTACACAACCGAAGTATTCTGACGGCTTCAGCCACAAACACGAGTCCTGCCTCTTTACTCAGGAAAGAGAGGGTTCAGGAGACAGTTGGGGCCACACGTTCCCTAAATGCCTACGTTCTCCTTTGGGAGGGGGAGGAGTTTTCACTCCACGTTTGCATTGGAAATAACCATGTCCCAGACGCCAGTAGCCTGTATAGGAAAGGCTGACTCTGGAGCATGTCTTTCAAACTCCAGAGGGCATGTTTTTGCCCTCTAACGGAGGCAGCCTGCTGAGAACGGGAGAGGGCTCTGTGTAATCAATACTGTGATCCTCCATCACCAACCGTAAGTAAAACAGCATGTGCTGCAAACGCCCACTCCGAGGAGCATGCTGGTGCTCACAGACTCTAGTCAGTCAACGCTGCTACCAAGAACTTCCTCAGGGACACTGTCACACAGTCCTTCAAAACCGAAGATAAGACTGGGGACCAAAGTGTCAGGGGACATCTCGGTCAGCTGGCATAACACAGTTTACGAAGAGAACTCTCTACATCCCACTTTGCTGTGTAGTGCAGGGGTTTTAAAAGCTTGCAGGCGGCCATCTAAGATACATCTATTGATTCCCACCCTGTTGGGAACAGCAGAATGAAGAAAACCAAAGACACAAGGAAAATGCCAGAGCAAGGGACTCAAGGACCACATGAACCAGACACTTCACCAGCCTGAGACCAGAAGAACTAGATGGTGCCCGGCTGTCACCAGTGACCACGCTGACATGGAACACAACGGACAGTTCTGTCGCGAGTAGAAGAAAAATGTGGAGCAGAACTCAAATTCATGTCAAAAGATCAGACTCAATGGCTGATGAAGACGGGAGGAACCCCAGAACTACGCCCCAGATGCTCTGTTAACCGAGAACTGACACCATTCCAGAAGCTCACTCTTCACAGACTAGAGACGCCTACCAAACAAAAAAGCAACACAGATGACGAGATGAACGTGCTTCTTAGTTCAATGCAGTACAGGAGACCAAATGGGCAGCTCCTCTCTAACAGCAAAATGAGAAGGTAGGAAGGGACAGAACCGGAAATAAGAGCACCGGGAACCCAGGATGGAAAGGTAATGCACGCTGTCACACTGTGGGGACGCCAACTAACAGGACAGAGCAACACAGACACCAAGTTAACACACCAGCTAAAGCCTGGCATGGCTTCAACTACTCAGGATACTCTGAACTTGGCGTCTGCATGTGGTTTATAGTCAATTCCCGGGTAGAAAATAAAGCTCCTTTCACACTGATTAGGGAGCACGTAGAGAATTCCCCTTCTCAAGGCTAATTTACATTCACAGAGGGATTCTCCTTTTGGACCAAAGCTCAGTAGTGAGGATGGAAAGCGAGCAGTTGTCTCACCACAGCCACGTCAACTACGGGCGCACTGCCAGCCCCTCCTCAGGGGCCCCAGTCAGCAGCTCCCAGGGCACTCCAAGGGACCGTCCGACGTTTGAGGAGGAGATTAACTTTCTAGGCCCTCCCTAACCCGCGCCCACCCTGCCCACCTGCCTCCGTTAGCGGGTGCTGCTGTAATAGAAATTTAAACAGTACATAGCTTTTACAATCATTTACTTTCTCATAGTTTAGGAGGCCAGAAATCCAAATTCAGAGTTCCAGCTCCAGAGGAAGGTTTTCTCTCTTTCGGCTCTGGAGAAAGGTCTTTTTCACTTCTGCACCTGGATGAACTTTGTGCTGCCTCATGGGCCTTTTCCCCATCTCTACTTCTCTTGCTCATTTAATCACTTTTATATCCCCAAAGGGCCTGACTCAAGATATACCCTAATTCTGCCCGATTACCATAATAAACATAGCCAGCCAAGTGCCGTCGAGTCGTCCGCCTATGGGATCACAACCACAGACACAGAGTTTAAGACTTACAACACATATGGGGGGGGGCGCTGCATAATTCAACCTACAACATTTCACCCTTTGGCCCACAAAAAGTCATGTCCTTGCCACATGTAGAATACATTCAGCCCCTGACATCATCCAAAAGCCTTAACTCCAAGTCTAAAATTTCAGGTTCTGAAACATCTAAACTGACATAGGTAAGAAATGAGGTCTATCCCATCCTGGGTAAAATCCCTCTCATCTGTGAACTGGTTAAATCTACAGTACAAGCCATCACGGTGGAATAGGCACAAGGCAGACACTTCCATCATAAATGGTAGAGAGGGGAAGAACAGATAACAGGCATCACGCAAGTCTAAAACCCAGCAGTACAAATCACATTAACTTTCAAGCCTAGAAACACTCCTCCCTCTCATGAGACCATCTAGGTAAGGTCCTGTCCTCTAGACTCTGGGTACTGGCCTTGCCTCCTGCATTCTGGATGGAGGCCACTTGGCCCCAGGATTCAGGTCTGCCCTCCAGGCCCACTGGGACAGCAACTCTGCTCCCTTGTCTTTTGAGTGGCCCCATGCTCCTAGTCCATTCCAGAGGCAACCCCATTCCTTCAGACCCCCGGGCCTGTTCTTCTGTCCCTTGGGTGCAGCAGCTTTGCCCCCTCAGCTTATGGCAGCAACTCCATCTCCCTGGTACACCTTAATGGCGGCCCCAAATGGAACCAAGCTGGTCAACATTCAATTCTGAAACCTAGGAGGCTTGGACCCTCTCTCCGAGATCTGGAGACTGTAGCCCCACCCTCTGAAACTCCCAAATCTGTTTCCCATGCCCTTTCCAACAGTTCTGTTGGTCTCTGAAGTAACCCCGGCATGTTCCCCGTCTTGTCTTTTCTTGGAGGACACCAGACACAGCTCCTCTGCCTGTCCCCTTCCTGCTGTAGGCCTGTTCTTTTTCCATCCCCTTCAGTCTAAGCTTACAGGTTTTCTGTTGTGGCAGGTAGGTAGTTCTGTCAATTGCAGGCTTAATCTCTTTAACAAAAGATTGTGTCGCCATAGCCATGGTGAAAATTCTATAATACTTGTCCTCGATTTCTACAAGAGAAGTTTCTAACTCTTTAGTTCAGTATTCGTTTTGCACAGTTCATTTTTAAAGCCATCTTTTTCCTCTCACATCTCACTATGTGGCAAGGAGAAATCATGGGCTCCCTGAAATGTCCCCTCATCCTGTGGCCGAATCCCAAGGAACTAGCCTCATTTCTCAGCATCGGGTCACATCCACGCAACACCAGATCCACCCATTAGTTAATCAGAAACATCTCCCCAAATTTCTATCACAGATTTCCGTGCCAAAGTCACACTAATTGTGAAAATCCCATTTAAAATCCCATCTTCTGCCTATTAAAATATTTATGGATCAAATGATATACTGGCTAGGATTTGCTTCAAAATTATCTTGAGGGACAAAATGAGACAAGCCTGGCCACATAGTGATAACTGCTGTTACTGGGTGATAACTACATAGAAATTAATTATACTATTCTCTCTACTGTTGCACATATTTGTAAATTTCCATATTAAAAATTTTAAAATACTGTATATATAATAGAATAAAACATCTTCTACAGCCTTACAAACATGTATATCAAAAATTATTTACCCTGAAGCATTATAAAAAAATCTGGTCTTACTCTATTTTAATGTAACTGTTTCAAAGCCCTGCTAAATTTTCCAAGTTCATTTTGACCCAGATCCAGGGCAGAATTTGGAATGTAGAGCCGTGACCTGATGACTTCATTCTGATCAGGTGATCACATTGTTTTGTAATCTCCATGTTTTACATAAGAAATTACAGCAATGGTTATTACTGTTACATACTGATGCTGTCAAACAGGGCTACTAATTTCCTATGATGTATGATAAAACATGAAAACATTTAAAAAATAATTTAAATGTTAACGACTACACTGATCCATCAGTAGCACAGATAAAATAAATCACAAGGAGCATTCTGCTGCCCTGGTAAGAGTCGGAACCTGACAATGGGGGGCCGATGGTATGTGTTCCTCTCCCTCTTTGGTAAACCGCAGCAGTCTACGAATTTGCCTGGACGTGTGGCTCATAGAATAACACAGTACTGGGAGCCACAGTTGGTCATCAAGACCTCTCTTCTGTTGTTATACAATGAGTAGAAGTCTAAGAATTCCTGGTATCAAAGTCACAAGCATGGCAAGGACCCCAAGAAATGTGCACAGCCCAGGGCACTCTTCTTCACTACAGAAGACAGACGTGCCTTGTGTCTCTTTCACACATATCAACAAATTCTGCATGTTCTCCACCTGATGAGCCTTCACCCGGGTGTGAGATGAGAAGGCTTCACCTCTACCTGTGCTGTACGTTCCCAACTACCTCTGTGTTCTCCTGTGCAAACACTCTCTGGGTTTGTGTGATGTGGCTGGAGCGTGGCTAACGAACAAAGACAAGAGGTGTCTCCTGTGAGCTACCTTTGAGTCACAGGTTGGCAAGAAAAACTTCAGGGTACCGGTTTTCTGTGACCTTGGTCAGAGAGTAAAACGAGAACATGGAAAACTGCTCTGAAGCTCAGCTATCATTCCCCCAAAAAGGGATCCAGCCTAACAGTTACAGATGCGACAGTCCAATAAAACTAACAGGAGACTGGTCACTAATCTGTTCAGGGACACACCACCTCACAGGGGGCAAGGGCATCTCTTCATTGATGGCTGGAGAAGGTGACGGACAAGGCGGAAAGTCACAGTCTGACTCTGTGTCACTGCTGTCAGGGAGGAAGTCAGCACTCATCAGTCAGGAAGGTGCTGGGCAAGGACCAATGCACTCTAAGCCTGATCATCTGCACCCCTCAGGGGTTCCGGGAAACCAAGGCACCTTGCACCTGACCATCTGCACCCCTCAGGGGCCCCTGAAAACCAACGCAATCTACACCTGACCACCTGCACCCCTCAGGGGCCCCCAGAAATCAGTGCTCTCTTTCATTTACCCGTCTTCTTCAAAGGCCCCCAAGGACCCTAAACGCTGTTCTCCAGGCCTATTTTCCTGGCTCTTCTCTAGCTGTGTACATTACGTCCCCTACAGTCACACTGCGTGAGTGAAAAGATAACACACTTAAGTGATGACACTGGCGTCACACGTCCTCCCCTTTGAACTTGCAGCACTTAACTGAGAAACTCTTCCATCTGTTGAGTGTTTGAGTTTACGAAGCGATTCTGCACGCCACGTCAAGGGTGACGGTGCTGTGTGTATTTTACAGATGAGGACACGCTGGCTGAGAGCAGCTAATGACTCACACGTGGCCCGACAGCTAAGAAGGGGCTGGGTGACACGTGCATGTCTGGACTTCAACCTGGGCAGTGCCCCCAGGACGTAAATGAGAGAGAACTGAAGGGAGCGTGCTACGAGATCCTGGCAAGCTCCAAAGTTGTTTGTGGAACAGCCGAGGGGTGATGAAGGCCACCGCACTCGGTGCTGCTCCAGCCACAAGTCCTCAGGCCGTGCCAGCGGCCGGCAACTGGGTACCTGCTGTCAGGAATCACTAACACTGGCCCGAGTCCCTTCTTCTAGAAAGTTGATAAACGCACAGAGAGAAGGCCAAGTCACCTTGGAGGAGACGATCCTGTTATCCGGGTACCTCTGCGGGATATAGGCCTCGGCGCCTGGTGGCGGCTCCCTGTGCCCCACGTAGATGGTCCGGCTGTCGACCCAGTTCTCTTCTCCAGCACACTGTGAGAAAGAAAAAGATGATGTCAGGGACATCACGACCGGGCTGGAAGAGTCCTTACGTAAACTGTGGGCTTGTTCCTATCAACAGAAAGCTGTGCTGGCTGTTGAGAGCATCAGTCTGGATTACGGGAGGAGAGCTCAGCTCCTGATGTTGAGTGGCCACTTGTCACAATCTGAATTCTTCCAACCAGCAGCCAAATTCCTCGAGTAAATAACCTGAGCAGACAGCCTGTCCTCCTAGGAAGTGGTACCAGGAGTTTCTGAAAACCCAAAACCAAACGCAGTGCTGTCAAATTGATTCTGACTCATGGCGACCCTATAGGTCAGAGCAGAACGGCCCCATAGAGTTTCCAGGGAGTGCCTCGTGGATTTGAACTGCCAACCTTTTGGTGAGCAGCCACAGCACTTAATCACCATGCCACCACACTTTACTTTTTGAAAAGGAGATTGTAAAATTATTAGCTCAAAATATAAGAATTATTTAACTCATCAGGATTTCCTGGACAGAGAAAGAGTCAGGTCTGATTCATTTTTGTATTAGTGACGAGTATTGTGTACAAAAGAGGTTAAATATGTATCTTCCAAACAAAAAATCTTCTAAAGACAGCCAGCCACACAGTATGTGCCCAGCTCTGCAGTGACTAGACACGTCGGCACTGATCTGAGACCGTCATGCAGGCTCAGACTCAAAGCCCGACTGTGCGGCCCCTGTACCACGTTCCAATTCTTCTGAGGCCCGTCAGCCTTCCCGAGGGCTGATCAACAGTGCTGAAAGCAGGAGTGATTCCCGGTTGGAAAGAAAGCCGGTGTCGGGTAATAGGAAAATACGAGTCGGCACTGGAGTCACAGAGACTTGGGGTCCGGTGACACCCAGCCCCTCTCTAGCTTAACCACTGGCAAGCTGGCAGTTCTGAACCTTGCCGCTGCCACCCACAAGATAGCGACAGCACCTCTCACTCACCAAGCTGTCGGGAGAACACATTCAGAAAGTAGCAACGAAACACACAGCAGACACCCAGCCCAGCAGGTTCTAAATGAAGCACTAGGTCTCCTTTTGTTCCTGTAGCTTCAGGGAATTGAACTCCTTAAAGCCCGTGAGGCTGGGGTAGCACCCACAGTCCATCAGTTCGACCTGCCCGTTCTCCCCAGGTGTTGCGCTGGCTCTGCGTCTGTGTGCGCCTGCGCTGCTACCCCTTCGGCTCCTGAATCGCCTTGGCCCCTTTATCTACACTGTCTACGACGTTTCCGCTCTCCGCACAGTCTGCACAGTAGCTACACAAATACCTGCACATTGACTTTAATAAATGCTACCTGTGCGTCTAGGTGCACCTGACTTCCTTTGATGAGGGGCTGGCTTTGCCGTGAGAGTCTGCAAACTAAAGGAAAAGGACCCAGTTCCTTCTCAGAGATGTTCCTCAGATGTCAGACGGTGCCTGTTACACTGAGCCCAGGCCTCAAAAATGTCTTTGGGAACCGAAAGAGACAGGGCACAGCCACCTGGTCAGACACGAGTGCCTCCGCAGCACGAACGAGCTCAGGGCACCCTTCGTTCTGCAGAGATGTGTGACATGGTTGGCTGCGGGGCCTGCAGGCTCTGCGGTCATTATCCCCCGAGACCTGCAGGGACCCCAAAGCCAGGTGGACAGCGCTGCAGCCACCTCCTCCGGTGATGCCCCAGGTCTGGTGAAGCACAGAGGACACCCCGATGTCCTCTGAAGGCTCACCTCACTGTCCAAGGGCAGCCCTGCCTCCTTCGGACCTGTTTGCTCTAAGGCCATCGAGAAGGAATACCAACTAATAACCTCTACATATGAAAGCTAAGAAAACAGATCAAGTCTTTGGTTGTCCTTTCTTTTCTTTGAACACAGCCAAGTTTATGCTTCAGATTCTTCAGAAAGTCTTACTATTGAAAGAGAACGCAGCTTAAATGACCAGAAAAAGAAAAGTATAAATAAACGACTTTCAATACAAAAGTGAGAATCCTGGAACCCTCGTGCCAGAGCCTCCCAGAGAGCGGCGACATCCCTAACCGAAGGCGAGAACTGCCTACGCGTCGCACCGGTGCTCCCACAGACAGGGCACCTGCTGCTTCCCGGCCGTTTTCTGCCAGTGGCCAAGCAGGAATTGAGCCCTATGGAGGCACAGTCAGGACAAATTTCATTTAGACCAGCTTACAGTCTTGACACTGTCTAACAGACGCTTATTATTAGATAAGAATTGACGTATTTGAATCGTGGGGCTGGCGAAGAATACTGAACCCCGTGGACGGCCAGGAGAACAAGCACACCTGTCCTGGAAGACATGCAACCAGAATGTCCCCTAGAACCAACGTCGAAGCTGGGTCTCCCGTATGTTGGAAGTGTCATCAGGAGGGACCAGTCCCTGGAGCAAGACATCACGCTTGGTCAAGTAGAGGGTCAGCAAAACACACAAAGACCCTCGGGGAGACAGACTGATGCAGCGGCTGCCACAGCGGCTGACGCACAGAGCCGCGGCAAGGACAGCAGGGCCGCGCATGTCCTCCTTCTGCGGCGCACAGGGCCATGGAGTCACAACTCACGCGACACCACCTCCTAGGAACAGCACTACGTAGTCACGTGAAACAGCTCAAACATAAACACTCCATACTCGTGTCTTTAGCAGGAAGAGTCACTATTCCTGCCTGTGGGATAAAATGAGAACGTAAACTGCACAGCAGCACGCTTTAAGGCTTCTGTAAATCACCAAAACAAAAAATTCACTTGCGAATGAAATGTACGCATAGTAAATAAAAGCTAAATTCTGCACAACAAAGCTACCTCTGGACTGTTCACTAAAGTATGAAAAATTGAAGCACATGACCCAGAAGGCTCTGTACGGCTCTCTGCTTTCCCGAACAGGGCCAAACGCAGGACTGACCCTGCGTGTCCCTGGACCCAGGGACGTCAGCCACCACCCTTTGGCTCCGGCTCCTCCTCAGCTTCGTCAGCCTGAAACGTCCTGACGACGAGAACATGACGATCTCTGAGGTCGGGAAGTTTACAGAGACGGTAAGAGACACATCATTGGGCTGAGATTTAAAATCAAGGGGATCTAAAATCAACGTTCTTCTCTTCACAACTGCTCAGTTCTAAGCAGACTATAATTAAATGTTCAGAAGGCAGAAAGCAGAACAGGCACCACTCCTGGGACCGCCTGAGGGAGCCAGACACGTCCCGCTGTCGAGCAGGCGAGTTCTATGCTACGTGCCACCGGGGGCGTGTGGACCACCGAGGTTGTGATTAGCAGCCTCTGTGACCCTGAAAGATGACAGCCTAGGAAGCCTGGTGAGACAACCCTACTCTGTCCTTGTACACGGTGATGACATGTTACATGCTGAGAATCGGGACACCCGGTTCTGCAGTTGACATGCTGTGTGACTTTGGACAAGTCCCTGAAGGCTTCTGGGTCAAATCTCATCAGCAGTCAAACGAAACAACGAGCCAAGGTAAGCTTTATAACGGTTTCAGGTTGCAGGTGTTCCTTTGTACACTGGCCATGAAAACTCATGTATCACCTCAAGGATTTTTATGTAATTTCTTCATGTAACCTGTCGTGACCCAACCATCAGCCAAAGTGTTCATTGTCACACCGGAACTTGGGCAACAAAAGCCTCAGGGCACCAACTCCATCTCTGCAGTGGACTTCCTGGGCAGCGACAGCACTCTCAACAGCAGGGACCCTGAGAGAGTGGACCTGCTGGGAGGACTCCCCGCCTGGAGCTGGGGGAGGAAGGCCGGAGAGGAAGAACTGAGGCAGGAATGGGAATGGACGAGGAAGGGACAGAAAAGCCACCTGAAGGACGGCAGGATGTGGTCCCCGATGCACAGACAAGCGGCCACATACGAAGTTTCCTCTTGCACCTCATGCTTCCTACAGGGAAATCCCAACCTGTGCGTGCTCAAGAAACTTCGCACCCAACAGGAGGCCATCGGAACTGACCTCCTGCTCACCTGCAAAGTGGAGGGGTTCTGAGAAAGCGTGACCGCCGCTTCATGAGGCAGGAGCCTCGGGAGAATGTCACCGCAGTTCCGACCAACACGGCTCCCCTCCTTCTGTTTGACTCTAAAGACACTTCCTGACATCTGGGACTGAGCAAGTGCACACCTCAAATACACAATGTCTCTGTTGACACGCCTGGCAGTACAGTCCTTCGGACAGGCACGGAGTGCTGGCACCTGGCGATGGACGAGAAACCCCAAGCTGAAGCTCCCGAGGCCGCTGCCAACAAAGGGTCAGCTGGGTGAGGTGCCGCTAAGTGGCCAGTCATTCAATTTCAGAAGTAATCGGCCTTTCTGTTTGTGCTATAGCACTTCATTAAATATTTGTTCCGGCTTTTCTTCGTCCTGCAGGCCAGGACTTGGGACTCCCAACCCTACAAAATACTGGGACTAGAGCTGCTTGCTTTAAATCAAATTTGAAATGATTTCCACATGTGAATACCTTATGTACCACCACTGAGAAAGCCTGGTTTATAACATGGAAATAAATCATAAATAAGTCATAAATCATCAATTACCAAATACTTTCAACAGAGTTCAGTGCCAACCAGCACAAATGCGCTCTCATGTGACGAGTCTAAGCAGACCATACTGCCTTGCCCACAGGTGATGAAGTACTAATTAATCACGTGGATAGACGGATATGCTTCTGTTGTTGCTCACCGCTGCTGAGTCAGATTCCGACCCATGGCAACCCCTGTGGGAGGATCAAAACGAAGAGTGGTCCTGCACCAGCCCCAGGAACGGCTGCAGTAGGGTCATGGGGATCCGCAGGGCTTACACTGGTCCTGCACCGTCCCCGTGAGCGGCTGCAGAAGGATCACTGTGATCTGCAGGGTTTACACTGGCGATTTTCTGGAAGCAGGTAGCCAGGCCTGTCTTCCTCGTCTGGCTCAGTCTGCAGCTCTGCTGGGGGCTGTCCGGTGTTGCTGCTCCTCTGACATTTTTTCGTTTGGGGCCATGGGTCAGCAGGAGAAAAGGAGTTTGCCTACCCTCTCTCAAGAGAATAGGAACAACCCTACAAAATACAAAAACCAATTACTGTCAATCCCAACTCCTGGTGACGCTGGGTCTCAAAACAGAACCACACTCCACAGTGTCTTCTGTGTCTGGGACCTTTAGGAAGTCGACGGCCAAGGGTCTCTTCCATGGCCCCACTGCGGGGATTCAAACACTGAACTCTGGTTAGTTGAGCACTCAACCGTCTATGCCACTGAGACATACGCAGACATGCTCAGTTCCTAAGAGAAGGCCTTTCGTCAATCAAGTTTACTTGACCAGATGTGACCTTAAACTGTCAGGAATATGAAGATGGCCAATTAGGTTCGTGAACTCATCAGAGAACAAGTGCTCCCCACCTCAGCGCTGAACATCACTACGGTCACCTTCAAAGTGTTCCCCTTGGGAAGCTGTGCCCCAATGCCAGGGCCTAGTCCACTTGTCAAAGCACGTTTGGAACTCTTACTCTGGAACGGCCATCAGAGCAGTCGCCGTATTCCCCGATGTCCTCAATGTCATCAAAATTTATTCCTTTCAATATTTACCCTCTCCTCAGGTAAAGAAAAAAGTCACTGGGGGCCAGATCAGGTGAGTAGGGAGGGTGTTGCCATACAGTTATTTGTCCATTGGCTAAAAGCTCCCTTACAGACACCTAGACAATGAAGTTCACGAGCTTGCCACCATGCCAGCATGTGCAATGGCCATTCCAGAAAGGGTTCCAAAATTGCTTTGAAGGGTAGACTAGGCTCTGGAGTCAGTGCATAGCTTCTGGAGATAAGTAGTTCGAGGTGACTGCAGTAACGAGGTACGTAGCACTTAGAACAATTAAGTAGGGGGGCTTAATCGTCATACCTCTTAGATTCTTGCTGTCCGCTCAATCCTAACTCCACGTTCGTCAGTTAAAAGCACGTCCACCTGCACTGGAAAAGTGTTGCTTTTTTCCAGCATTCAGAAGATTCCTGGGCTCTGAGGCATGGGGGAAAGCGAGCATTTCCCTGGAGACTACATCGTAGAAGCCGGTGGCCCGCCCAGGTCACTCACTGCCTGTGAGCTACTTCACATCGCTGAAGCTACAGGCGATGGATACGGGCACAGAATAATTTTCACAGACACGCAATTCTGCCCGTCTGGTCCAGGTTCCTGGGACTTGGCTCGCCAGGTGGAGACCAGTTCTAAGGTCCCTCAGCACGTTCCTTTCTGCACTCCTGCTCCACACGCACAGATTCGGTTAGTGTGTCTGGGTGGTGTCCTTACCATGAATAAAATAAAACCACATGGAGCCGTTGCTCTGCCTTTCTCTGAAAATCATCTCTTAACAGGGGAAGCAGTCAGCAGTCCAGATCCCTGACAAGAGATGAAGGGTGCCTGTCCTCCCAGGAGCTGAACGATCAGACTTCTGGTTGGCTTGAGGTACTCAGTGCAGCCCTTACAAACAGGGTTAGGAATGTTCCAGAATACATAAGAAACAAAGCCATTCCTAGAGCTGACTATCACCTGCTGTGTCAAAGAAATCATAAGAAAAAAATCAAATTAAAACCAAAGGGACACAATATGGCATCATTCTGACCAATCCCGATCAGTTCCCTTTATCACGTCCCCTAGCGCCCAGCTGACTGACGAGAGCACTGAGCCTGGTTTACCCAGGGTTCACACTGAGAAAGTGGGGAAGGCCCCCCAAACCCTGATCTCGCAGCTGTCTGAGAGCCACACAAGGAGCCCCAGGTGTACTGAACCCCAAGGCAAACCTCACTGAGCTCTTCCTGAGCTCACTTTATTCCAGGGGCCCCGGGTGTCCTGAAACCCCAGATAAAGCTCACTGAGCATCTCCTGAGGTCACCTGACCCCACAAGCCCCAGATGTCCTGGACCCCCAGGTAAACCTCACTGGGTATCTCCTGAGTTCACCACATCCCACAAGTCCCAGATGACCTGAACCCCCATATACACTTCACTGAGCGTCTCCTGAGGTCACCTCATTCCACAAGCCCCAGGTGTCCTGAACCCCCAGATGAACCTCACTGGGCTGGGCGTCTCCTGAGCTCACCTGGCTTAGCCTCACTTCTCTTCTTCACATCCAGCAATAGAAAAAGGATAAACACATCAATGCTAAAAATACTTAATTTTAAACAAACCAAACAGCTCTGCTTCTGAAAAGGCAGCCGCTCTTGTGTCCCAGACACTCCCCATCAGAGCCGCATCCTGCTTCCAGTGGCCCAGCTCTTTCCCACTGCTGGGGCTCGGAGCCACAGAGTCAGGCTGGTAGAGACACATCTCCTTCTAGTGTCTCTCCCTGGTGACAGTTGAGGAAGTGTTTGCGAAGATCACGAATGCTGTTAATGCAGGAGTTTCACCCACATAACAGGGCTTTATGCCAGGCTATCTGTGGTGAGACTGGATGACAAGCGGTAATTCCTCGATCCATCTTTTCCTGTTTTGGGAAAGTGCAAATATCGCCACCTACTTACTGCCGAGCGCCTCAAACCTCAGTTCCGCTGGAGCTGAAGGCTCACACCCTGAAACAGCTAAGCATGACCCCGAGGCAAAGCCAGATGAACACCTGCCTTCTACACCTCCCAACAGAGCACGGAGAACCGAGGTGAGCATCTTTAAACACAGCGCTCCCCACCCCATAACACACCCCTTATTCTAGAAAAAGGATCGTGAATGGCAAATGCCTGTAACAGAAGGAGAATCCTAATATAACGGCGTTTCATCGTGATTACACTGCAAATGAAAACGTACGGATTGTCACAGACTCCCAGAGCCAGAAGGAAGCTCGCAGCCTACAAGGTGCGCTGAGCAGACAGCGCCTGGACGCCTCGGCCTCCACGGGCTGCGCCGCAGGGCTCGAACCTTGTCTGTTTCGCCAGGTTTCAGCTACAACGCAGTTAGCACAGTGAAGGGAGGGAAAGACCTACGGGTCACTGCTGCTGTTCGTGACCCACGGCCTCACAGCCAGTCAGGTCTTCCACCAGACTTCAGCAGAGTTCAGGGCTGCTAGGTGGGTTTGATAGATTCAGGGTAGTGATGGGAAGAGATTGAAGCAAGAGCAAAGAATACTCACTTGCTGAGTCTCGTGCAGAAACCCATTAGCTTGTCAATGGTTTGATTCCGAACCAAGGGAAGAAACAGACCCCAATCTATGACCCAAGATCCACACACCAACAGAGGAAGCCAAAGAGATGTTTCATGAAGCGAAACAGACCCTCACGACGTCCATTTCCTCATGCTTCCGTATTTTTGTGTGTTTGATGCTTCCTGACCTACTAAAGGAGGTGTACCCTGTGACTGGAAATGATGCCCACGGTACCCACTGTGTCACCGGACGGCTTCAGCGTGTTTTGTGAGAGGAGTGTAGGATGTCCTTATGCTATCAATTGGCAGACTCGAATTTCAGCCTCTACTATGAGTTCTTAATTAAAATAATTTCTAGAACGGGGCCTATCTTCTCCCAAAGTCCCATTACCTTCCACTTCTCCACAATATAACGAACAGACAGACAAAACATCAACATGTCTTAATGGCGTCACACTCAGGAAAAGACCATTCTTTTGCCCTGGTCTTCTCATTTTCGAAGACTGGAGACACCAGAGGCCTTGACTTGTAGACTTGTGACTTCTAGTTTTAGAAGAGACAAACTGCAAAATGTAGGAGCTGTCAGCAACTTTGTCAAGTAAAGAAAAACCCTGGAGCCTGAGACGCGGTGCGATCAACTTCCACCAAAGTTCTGTTAAAAATCTGCTAGTGTCTTGGTTCCCGGTGTGTGGTATGTCCTGGAAGCCCGAGACTATGCCACCACGGTCTCCAGACAGGCTCTGCCCTCTCCAGAACGTGGAGAGGACTCCCAGTCCTGCCTCAGAGACTAACAGCAAGGAATATGTTGCCTTTTGGCCCTCTCCTCTTCTGGTGCTCTTGGATGACCACACGGCGTTCAGCCAAGGTTCTGGTCAACTGTAGCTCAAGCCATTGTCCGTGTACCCTGCAAGGCTGTGGCAGAGCTGGGCCCTGACAAAAAGATTATGAATCGCATCGTCTCACAAGGGGTTTATGAAGAACTAGCAGAGAACACATAGAGGACAAATACAACTCTATAATAAAAGAAAACTAATGAGGATTTAAACAAACATTTCTCCAAAGGAGATACGCAAATGGTCAATAAGCACCTAAAAAGATGTACAATCTTGTTCGTCGTTAGGAAAATACAAATGAAACCCTAGCTACATGAAACAAGCCAGTCCTACGAGACTACAGCCTGGAACAACTCCATTTCTAAGAAACATACAGAACAGGCAAATCCATGGAGAAAGGAACTGGTGAGCGGTGGGCAGCCTAGTGCTGGGGATGTGAGCAGGGACAGGGCTTGGGGAGGGACACCCACGGGGATGAGTGTTCTCTGCTGGGGGGATGAAAGTGCTCCCAAATTACGGTCTGGTAGTCGTTACCCGCTCTGTAAATACACTACAGACCGCTTAAATGTACCCTTTAAACGGCTGGATTCCTTTCAGCCGTGCTCGTCGTCATGTTTCTAGATCAACCACCTGACCCTGCTTCGATCCATCAGGTGGCATCTTACTTTGCCCGAACCACCTCACACCTCTGTGCGACGCATGGTCCCCCCAAATGCACGATCCTCTCTATCTGAGGGTAAACAGAGAACATCTTTAATATTTAGTTTTTAATTACACCATTTCATAGTGCAGCCAACTTAGTCCAGAGTTTCAAAAGCAGTAAGCTTAACAACGGAGACACTGAAAAAGAAAGTACCACAGTCTGAGCAAAACTAGCTGGTCGGAGCGGGGAGCCACACCACAGTCACAGGAGGCCAGCGGACTCCGGGCATAAACGACAAGTCAAACTCGCCAAACTCGCCTCTGACAGGGCCCGCTGTCACTGGGTACTGTCGATTCTGACTCACGGGGACCCACGTGATGGCAGAGCTGCCTCACGGCATGGGATCGGCTTTAGTGCTTACAGAAGGAGACGGCCAGGTCTTTCCGCCGGGGAGCAGCTGGGGGGCTGGGAGTCAGCCCAAGCGCTCGCCGTCCGCGCCGGCGGGGCTCCTTCTCCGAGGCCCGGCCAGCGGCCACCGCGATGTCCTGCCGGCGCCCCTGCCTGCAGTGCACAGCCAAACGCATCTGACCGGGACTGGAAGCCCACAGGATTCTGCGTCTTTCCCCTCTGCTGTGCAAGTCAGGACAGCATGTTTCCAAATTCAAAACTCTATCAGCAACCCTGGTGGTGTAGGGGGTAAGTGCTAGGTTTGCTAACAAAAAGGTTAGCAGCTGGGATCCACCAGACACTCCTTGGAAACTCTATGGGACAGTTCACCCTGTCCTGTGGGGTTGCTATGAGTCGGAATCCACTCAACAGCAGTGGGTTTGGTTTAGGGCATCAGAAAATGACTGCATTCCTAAAAATAACAAGTCTCACCAATGGGTCATGCCTTTGCCTGATTTAGGACCAACTTTATTAGGAGTCAGCTATGGCTACCTTGTTAAGTAAAGCCTTGAAAGCACAACAGGGTCAGAGAGATTTCTTAAAAAATAAGCTGAAAATCAATCGTGGCCGGTGTTAGTCACCTAATGGAAGTTTTAAGTTTCAGCTGAAATACACAAAACCTATTAGGTGGATCACATTGTGGGAAATTGAATATACACACAGAATCTAGCCTCCATTACTACATCTATTTTAAAAGAGGTGCTTCCATCAAATGGCCATTTTTCAAATTTACAGTTATCCAGAGGCAAACCAATCCTCCGTTCCGGGGTCCGTTTATAGTTTTCAAAATCTAAATTTCTTGATTGAGGAGCAGGAAAGTCACGTACAGCCCAAGTGTTTCTCAGAATATCCGTCATTGCTCACAAGCAGCTCAGCATTCCTGTTACGAAGACAACAACAGCTTTGCTCCTTCTGTCCTGCTGCGTCACCGATCCAGGCACACGTCGGGTCCCCCACACTGATTCACACAGTCACCGCGTCTGCAGGGGGCTCCTGCTCTCTTGTCCACACTGAAGGGGTTCCACTTTGGCTTTTATAGAATTCATTCAGGTATAGTAAGTAAAGATAAACACTCCATGTGTTCAGACCACTTTGATGAGATTCAAAATTTCTATCCCAGGAATCTTACCAGCTTTTCCAGTGCCCATGGACCTGGCTTTGCCCTCCACGGCCAAGGCTCTGAAGCCTCAAACCACGACACCGAAGCCTGGCTTCATCTGTCCTCACCAGTGCTGACCCATCTGCGTTTCTTGCCCGCAGGTTGTGTGGAGGACAGATGAAACACTTGGACTGGATGCCCACTATTCTTACCAGAATCAATGGTGATGACTTTTTTTCTTCCCAAAGAAATTTTGAGTATTTTGCCTGGCTTTTCATTCTCCTATTTTCTTTGGCTATGAAACCAGTTCGAAACACAAACTCACTTGGATGGCACATGCACAACTGAAGTCCGCTGCATCGGAAAGCGTTGCCTGTCTGGGAGACGCTGCCTGTCAGCCGAACGGAACCACCACTTCCTGGGTCCAGATGGCAATGAACACACCAATTCTAACACAAGGAAGGTCTGCTCAGGCTGCCTCACCGAGCTCCAGCTCAACGTGGAAAGAAACACAGAGTGTCACCGAGACTGCAGACACCTTGCCCAAAGACTGAGCAGCAAAACCCAGGAACCCGACTCCCCTGTTCTCATGAGACGCAAGGGAGGAAAGATAACCACTCTTCCACCTGATTCACCCTACGATTCAACAAAAGTCAGGTTTCTAAGTAGGATGGGAAGGAAGAGACAGCGCCGTTGACATGTCTTCCGATCAACCTTGTGTGGGAAACATGAGCCCAGCACAAAAACACTATGCTTTGTAACAAAAAAAAGACCTGGCTTTTAACCTAGCTGGGCACTCAGGCTTTGAGTTACTATTTAACAGTCGGTACTTCATGACTCACTTTGCAGAACCAGGAGCAGCTCACCTGTATCACCGGCTTGACTGTCACACTGTTAAACAATGTGCCTGGAAGTTAGCGGCTTCCCCTGAGCTGAGGCAGGTGAGTTACCCTTCACCAGGTATTTCTGTTGGTAACACAGAGCGTGACTCATTGTTTCCTGGGACTGGCTCAGAAAACCAGGAAAAGTGAAGAGACACACGTCACTGAGCCGACTGGTGGCAGAAGCAGCAGGGAACACGAAGGTACCAGGCACGATCACCCCTCCCCTCCAAGAAGGGACACCAGAACAGCGACTGCAGGAAACAGACAAACAGAATCCAGCACAGGCAGGATTCTCCAAATTGAAGGTCAGGAAACCAGGGCTTGTGACCCAGAATCAAAAAACTTAAAAAATAAAACATATTTCCAAAAACCACTTCAATGGGCCTCATGAGGAAATGTCAGAACTTTATTTGGACCTTTGGACACTCAAGCATTTACCGTTATCTGTACTTTGAATTCTATAGGGCATGTGCACATGACGTGAAGGGGAGGAGGAGGCAACGAGGGGTCTGTTCAGTGGATTTCCAGTCACTTTACGACGCCAGAGCCAGAGAGGAAGGCATTTCCCTAGCCAGGGGCAGCTACACGTGCAGACCTGGGCAGCACGGAGTGAAAAAGTCAGATGTGGAAAGAAAAGTGAGTTAAAAGAACTAAGCAGTATCAAGGTCAGGTGAATGGAAGATATTTTTAGAAAATTCACTGTTCTGAAGCCAGGAGACAAAACTGTTCATTGCAGAATGAATTATGTTTCCCCAAAATACATGCTATAAATTCCAACCTCCAGGACTTTGGCTACACTCTCATTCGGGAGGGAGCTGTCTGTGTCACAGTAATAGGCAGGGTCGGTGCAGGTGTGTTTCGAATTGATCTCTTCCAAGCACACAGAGGTGGGGACGCCAGGTGCCCAGAGATCTCCGAGGGGCCACGAAGCAGGCGAGACAAGGGCCTTGCCCAGAGCGGCCAGAGCGGGACCTCCCCAGAGCAGGGGCTCCGGATCCCGGCCCCAGCCTTCTGAGCTGCCGGAAGACAGAGTTCTGTCTGTGAAAGCCACCCACTTGTGGGGTCTCTGTTACAGCACTGCCAGACAACAATGACACTGCTGGCATTTCCGTGACAGCAGCTAGAAGACAGTAACACTGTCATACTTTTATGACAGCAGCCAGATGACCAGGACACGGTCATCCCTCTGTGACAGACACTGGATCAGCGCCACACCCTCACACTTCTGCAACAGCAGCACCAGGCAGCTCTGGGGTCTCCCAGAAGGGTAAAATTACAACACACCTTCAACAGCTTTTCAGTGTGAAAAAGTGGGAAAGGTAGCTCAACAATGACCATCCAAACCGAATAAGCTGCAGCCGATGTAGGAATCAGCAGGAAACCCTGCACTCAGGATGCTGGACTGAAAATCACTAACCAAAGGTCCTCCCCAAACTATTCACCAGTGACCGCAAAAAATGGGGTCACCCAGGAACTCCGCAGGAACCCAAGTGTTTTTTTATATTCCCACTAATTCTTTCCCTCTAAAGATGGATGAGCCAGAAAACTAAACAAACTTATCCCAATTCACAAACAAAAACACATCAGTACACATGCAGGCTTTAAAAAAGCTGAAATTACATACCTTCTAAGTGCACTGCAGGCAGATTCTCAAAATATTGAACACATACCCAAGGAAGACAATGGCAGGACTCTGATTCGGTAATTGCAGCAAACTGTTTAGTGAAAATACTGCGAAACAGGACAACGACACACACAGCGCCCCTGCAGAAATCACCGCTCGGTCGGCTGGCTACGGTGCTGAAGGCAAGCTGTTGGAAACCCAGCGCGAACCTCTGGGCCCCTGCAGCTACAGACCCCTCCCACAGAAAACCACCCGCCGGTGCTGACACTGAGACCCCACTGCTGTGTCTCCCTGACTCCGCACAGGTTGGGGCCACAGGTGACACACCACGTCCACCCACGTCCTCAGATCTGCAGCTGTGTCAGAGCCTGCGGAAGCTAGAGAGGACAGACAGCAGTGTCAGACCACCACCCGGACGGGAACTGCCTACTGGTGTTAACACACAGCTCTCAGCCACAGCAGGAAGGGGTGGCCTGCACCGAGAGCCTTCTTGGCGGCCCAGAACAATGAGTCAGATTAGCAACGAGGATGCAGAACAAAAGGGAAAAATCTAATAAAGGCAGGTAATCACAGAGCACAGTTCCCAAGAGGGGACAGGGTGACGGGAGACAGAGTTACAGGACAAAGGGTGATGGGAGACAGAGTGACAGCCATCGAGGCTAAAAATACAGCCAGATCCCAGGTCAGAGGTAAAACGGTAGTAAAATCCCACCACAATTCACTTTATTAATGTAATAAAACAGCCCGAGAAACACTTGACAAGAATGTTGGCACAAACAGGAGCCCTGAGAGCAAAGTTTTCTAAAGCTCAGGTACTGACCCAGACAGAGGTCGGCAGTTCGAATCTACGACTTGCTCCTGGGAAACCCTACAGGACAGTTCTGCCCCATCTCTAGGGTCTCTAGAAGTTGGAATTCACTCGATGGCACACAACACCACTACTAGCAAAATCCAAATTCTTTTTGTAACACACCCTGGTTGCTGCTCCCCAGCTGTGGCTGAAGT
This sequence comes from Heterohyrax brucei, assembly GCA_028571685.1. Classification (NCBI taxonomy): domain Eukaryota; kingdom Metazoa; phylum Chordata; class Mammalia; order Hyracoidea; family Procaviidae; genus Heterohyrax; species Heterohyrax brucei. The sequence goes on from CM053163.1 coordinate 830,252, forward strand.
CCCCTATTTCCTTGTCCCAGAATCTGCTTCTCAGCTGCTTTGTTTTACAGATTAACTTTCCCCTACTTCAAAAACAAAAAAAATAAATCTAAGTTTGTAACAGAATTACAGGACAGGAAACGTACCCAAATTGCAGTGACTTAGGACCGTGTAACTGGTGGCCTAATGGTTGAGGGCTTCGGTTGCTAACCAAACGCTGGCAGTGCAGATCCGCAAGGTGCTCCCTGGAGACTCTAGGGGACAGGTCTACTCTGTCCTATAGGGTTGCTACGACTTGGCATCGACTTGATGGCAATGAGTTTGGTTTTCGGTTTTCTGATCATATATTTCTCTTTTCAGGTGAAAGTTTACAGAGCTAGTTAATTCCCTACTCAACAATTCATACCCAACTTCTATCCCCACAGTGTGTCACCACTCTCCCCATGTCTACCCTGCCTTCCCCGTTCCCATCCTTCCAACGTCCCTGCCCCTTCTCTGCCTTCTCCTCTTGGCTTTGGTCATACATTGCCACTGGGTGTCACACACCTAACTGTTCTAAGAAGTGCATTCCTCATGGTGTCGCCATTTATTTTACTGGCCAATCTGTTATCTGGCTGAAAGGTGGCCACCGGGTTGATCATACATTTGTGACAGTTGCATCTCACTTTTTTCTCCTCCTATTTTAAGTACAATTCTATAAAAATGAACAGTCTGCTTTAGAAATATCATTTCCGCCCACTGCATAAAATCTGTCTTCTAGTTCCATTCCAGAAACACGGCTGCTGGGTGGGTGCACTAGGACAGACCCCCTTAATGGGTACAGAAAGACACACACAGTCACACGCTGACCATGGACAGTAACCTGACCACTTCACTACCCACGAATCCAGAAAAACAAAACCAAGGATTAAAGAGGTAAAGTCACTTGCCCCAAATCACACAGCTAGCAAACAGACCTGAAATGAGGTCCCCGGATGATTCTCAATTCAGAACTAACTTCTCGTCACCATGCTGTCTCCAGGATGCATCGTGAGGGACTTGTTCAGCTCTGCAGCTGACTACAGGGGGCATGTCTGTCACCGGCCCCTACCAGCAGGACTGAGGCCATCCAGGTGGGGTAGCCGGCAGGGACTCCTGGCACAGCAGGCGAACCCCAGTTCCCAAGCCTACGCCTGGGTGTCCCCAGTTCGCTCTAAACACATACACTGCTACCTATTAGTGGACAAAGGTACTGCCTCAGGCGGAGTCCTGATGGACATGCCGCCCAAGGTCAGAATCTGCAGGGCTGCCGCCCTTGCAACTGGCGGGGGAGGGGGGAGTTGGGGGCACAGCTGCCTGCTTTTGATGATGAAATAGAATGTAAGGAAGAATTACCTTTGCTTAGCATTATGAAGAAATGCATTTTTAAAAAAGGCTAGCCACGTACTGATTGTGTGAACCAACCTGACATGGCAGTTCGGGAATTCTGTGGCTGCACAGACGCGAAGCTGGAGCTGTGACAAAGGACTTCAGTGACACCCTGCCTGTCGCTGTTGGGTGCTCGGTGACCTGATGGACGACGGAACCAAACACTGCTGGTCCTGCGCTGTGTACACGATGACGGCCAAGTTCGGGCTCGCTGTCAGGTACACTCTGTGTGACCCGTCTCCCCTGCCCTCAAGTCAACCCCAGCTCCTGACGACCCTACAGGACGGGCTGGAAGTGCCCCATTGGGTTTCCAAGCAGCCACTGGTGGGTGCCAACTGCCGACCTTTCGGTTTGCAGCTGAGCTCCTGATCACTGGGCCACCCTCGCTCCTCACCGTGAATCACGGCATCTAACTACAGCAAAACCAGGAATTTCAGAGACTCTCCGTCAACTGTCACGTTTCACGGGTAGGAACGACCTTCCAAACTGCCCTCCCTAGGTCACCAGGCAGCTCCCATCACTCTCGCCCCCTCAGCCTTGCTCCTCTTTGTCACAGACGTCACAGGATTACCTCAGTGTTTATCACACACGCCTTTCCTTGTCTTCACGCTCTTCTCCCACCCACACAAGCTCTCCAAGGACAGAGCACATAGCCGCTTTAGTCGCCACGACAGATCGCTCACCTGGTCTCGTTTCTAACCCAGAGGCGGCCCCGGTACCAGGTGACTAACAACAGAGCCGCGGAAGAACCGGGCGGAGGGGACAGCGCTGTGCCGGGCACGGGGCCACAGCAACAGAGGGGCTTCTCCTGTCCTCACAGAGCTCACGGCCTGCTTACGGAAGGAAAGAGGGTCTCGAAAGCCTCCTTGTCCTGGTTTGCTAGTGATGCTGTAAGAGAAATACCCAAAGTGGGCAGCTTTAACAAAAAGGAGTTTCTTCTCTCAATCCACTCGGCTAAAACCTAAATCCAGGGTGCCAGCGCCAGGGGAGGTTCCTCTCTCTGTCGGCTCCAGAGGAAGGTCCTCATCATCGGTCTTCGCCGGGACCAGGAGCTTTTCCCTGCAGGGAGCCCAGGTCCAAGGGACACGCTATTCTCCTTGATTCCGTTTCTTTGTGGAATGAGATCCCCGTCTCTCTGCGTCTCTCTTTTATGCCTTGAGAGACTGGCTTGAAACGCAATCCAACCTCATGGACCAAGTGTCCTGTCTCTTCACTGTCACTAATGCCATCTCACCAACACCATGTAGGCAGGATTTACAACACATAGGAAAATCACATCACATGACAAATCGGAGGACGATCACACGGCACCAGCAATCGGGGCCCAGAAAAATGGATAACACAGATTTCTGGAGGACACAATTCAATCCATGACATTCCCCTAAAGTTTAAATCACAAGAATTACTTGGAATGTGATAAATGAAGAAACTGATGCTTACAAAGTTTAGGGAACTCGCCTACATTAAATGACCGTACCCAGGCTCGTACCCAGGACTGAGTGACTCGAAGGGCTGTCTCTCTCCTGCTGCCTTTCACAGAGGTCACGAGGGGAGGGCCACACTGCAGGGTCACAGACCTATGCTGTCCAGAAGGGCAGCTCCCGGCCAGTGTGCCGACTGTCCACCTCACCAGCAGATGGTTTAACCTGAGATGTCCCATGACTAGAAAACCCACCATGGTTTCTGAAGAATTCACATGAACAGGGGAATGTAAAATAGCCTCCTTGTGATTTTTACGTTCACTGCATGCAGAAATAACATTCTAGATATAGTAGGTTGGATGAAATATAATACTAAATGATGTATGCTTCTTTTTGCTTTTTTAATGTTTTTCAAAATTGCAAATGACACACATTTGTGGCTTGTGTGAAACTGTTATCGATAGGGAAACAGCCAGCCCTGTGGTTCCCTGTCACTGGGTTTGTGGACATTAGGGCATTCTGCCCCATCCCCCACAACTGAGATGTTCATTAGCCTGGTGACCAGGAGTAAAGGCTGGTCCTCCGAGGGCTCCCTCAGCCAAAGGGGCAGTCCAAGATTACACCCCTTCCTCAGCAGAGGCGGCTCTCCTCTAAACATAAGTCAGCTGGGACGCAGTCCCGTCACGCCCCACACCTGAGTCTGGGCTGTGGTCTCTGGTGTGACCGTGTTGCACTCAACCTCTCCCTCCGCCCAGGCCTGCTTCCCTCTCCGGCTCCCAATTCTCAGCAGCCTCCTGACTCCAATTCTATGTCTTACAGAACCAGGACCCCAGCTTCCAGAGGCTGGGAATGGAAGGAAAAAGGCAAATACGCCGCAAGGCAGCCTAACCCTCTAAACAAGAGGAAGAAAAGACATCAGGCTAAGTATCATCTTTGCCACTTTTACAGAGACTGATAAAATCAACTGGCTAATACATGCGTGGCGCTATAAACTCATGGACAAAGACTCCAGGATCATGGGTCACAGTCACAACGGAGTCTGCGAGAATCACGGGTGACAGTCACGACGGAGTCTGCAAGAATCACGGGTCACAGTCACGACAGAGTCTGCGAGGATCACGGGTGACAGTCACGATGGAGTCTGCGAGGATCACGGGTCACAGTCACAACAGAGTCTGCGAGGATCACGGGTCACAGTCACGACAGAGTCTGTGAGGATCACGGGTCACAGTCACGACGGAGTCTGCGAGGATCACGGGTCACAGTCACGACGGAGTCTGCGAGGATCACGGGTGACAGTCACGACGGAGTCTGCGAGGATCACGGGTCACAGTCACGACAGAGTCTGCGAGGATCACGGGTCACAGTCACTTATCGCCACCATGAAATCCCTTTCAGACACTGCTCTTGAAGGGCTGGGCCCTCAGGGGCAAAGCTCTAGCACAGGAATAGAAGAGTATTATTACACAGAAAAGTATTCACAATCCATTGCTGTGTTACTATGTTTTATTTCAACGGGTTTGCTTTCATCTCAAACGCGCCTTGTGATGCCTGTCGGTCTCACCGCGGTGGCTGGCATGGCACTGTGATGCTTGGCGCGATCCCATTCATCGTGGGCAGGTTCGAGCAGAGCCTCCAGACCAACCCAGACATGAACAGAGGCCAGGTGACACACTTGGGAAGACTGGCCGGGGACGCCCCTCTGGGTCACGACAGGAAGCGACCCCACACAGTGCCAGGAGATGAGCTCTGAACCCGACCAGACACTGCGGAGCTGCCCCAGGCTCCCTGAGGCTGCAGCCGAGCTCCCACCCAGCGACCGGCGGGTCCGGTGCTGACCTCCCGGGTAGCAGCGCCGGGATTTTTTCAAAATACACTGAACCAGAAACCCACTATCGCCAAGTTGATCTGACACACCGGCATCCTACCGGGCAGAGTGGGGCTGCCCCGGGGTGCTTCTGAGGGCGGCTGAGCTCTTAACCACTGCGCCACCAGGGTTCCAAAACAGAGTGGCCAGGCAAACGCACTGGAACAGACCGACAAGCAGGAAGGTGGGGCCGAGCCAGGCACCGTCTCTGTCTCCCGACCGGTGACGAGTAACAAGCCTAACAGACAGCATCCAGGTGCCGTTTTACAAGGCAACCCCACTTTGCACAGTGACCAGTTTCTCTTACAGCACTGGGCTCATTCGGAAGATCAACACCTACTTTCATTGTGAAAACACGGCGCAGTATTTCTTTTGTGTCTGAAGATCACGTAAGAAATTTCAGTATTCTTCACTCCTCAGGCTATTTCTCTGTCTTAGCCTTCTCTCAAAATCACTCCCAGAGGACTGGTGGTCAGGCCAGGGGCAGGCAGCCCAGTCGGCTGGAAAGCGGGAACACAGCCGTGGGGAGAACACTGTGTGAGGAAAGGATCGCAGTCGGGCAGCTCCGAAGGCACCTGAGCGGAATCAGCAGCACTGCACTGACATAGACCTGGGGACAGACGACACGGGCAGCCGGGAATACAGTGACGAAGAGCCAACGGTCAGGAGGCTCCTGTGGAACCAGACTGCTGGTTGACAACAGCTAACTGCAGGCAGACAGACACCCAACGCCAGTGACCGCAGACAGACAGACACCCAACGCCAGTGACCACAGACAGACAGAGACCTAGCGCCACTGCCTGTCCTTGGTTCCTTCCGTACTTCCACGACACAGTATCACTGTCAGAGACGCCGGACTTGTCCCGCTCCAGGGGACAGGCTCTTTGTCAGACCTGTGCCCAGGTTGCAGTGTCAGAAGACAGGAGGCCATCAGAGGAGGGTGCCCCCGGGAAGCCCGGGCCTGAGCAGGAAGTCAGCACTCCTCCGAGTCCCCTCAGCCCCGCCTCACCGAAGGCCCCCACAGCAGGCAGCACCCCCACGGCCTCCAGGGCAAACACGCTGGGGGAGGAAGGTGAAGGAACTCTCTCACCGTCGCTCAGGAATAATGTAAGCCTTCCCCGATGATCCTGTCAGGCGGCTGCCCAGGTCTGTAGCCAGTAGAAAACACAACAGGCAGAGAACAACCAGAACAACTGCTTTCCTCGGACTACTTGCTTGCCCTTAGAGGCCGTCGAGTCGGTTCTGACTCCCGGTGACCCCACACCCAGCAGAAGCGGACACTGCCCGGTCCCACGCGCCCTCGCAACTGTTGTTCTGCCCAGCACTGCAGCCCCTGCGGCCATCCAGCCCTTCGGGGGTCTTCCTCTTTCTCACGGACCCTCCAGGTGGGCCTGCATGGCCACCGCGGTTTGGGAACACCGATGGACTCCGAATGACACAGTATTACGTTAAAACACAGCTTGTCTCTCTCCCCTGATGGCCAACTCTAGGCTGTGCAGCCATAGCTCTGGAAACTCACTCCTCCTCCAAAGAATTACTAAAATAAACAGTCAAACACACAACTGGGAGAAGGGGTACGACCTGCATTCTGGGTAAAAACCAGAAATAGGAATCAATCGCAAAAGACGAAATACATATGACCTCACTGATACAAAAACATCAGAACAGGCAGATGCCCAGATACCAAAGTTTATTACAGTTCACCAGGGTGGCAGTGAGGCGGACGGGAAGAGTAGGGCTCAGGGAACACTGGGGTTTGGTTTACCGTGACAAAGGGTCGCTTTGATTAAAGGGGGGTTTGCATCGGCAATAAGGTGGTCGGTAAGCTGTACCCCTAAAAAGCTGAACCAGTAAAGGTTGTGTGAGAGACATATTTACCACATAGGTAGCCACAGATCTGGTGCCCGGGTTTGGAGGTTTGGGGTCATGGTTTCCCGGGACATCTCAGTTAACTGGCCAAATAATGTGTTTAGTGCTTAAGTTCCATCTTCTCGTTCACTGGGTGTGTGAGGTCTGAAAAGCTTGCCAGTGGCCACTCAAGGCAAAACAACTGGTCCCCATCCATGTGCACAACACAGGAAGAAGGAGAGGCAGGAAGAGGAGCACGACATGGAATGCACTGCTGACTATGTCTGTGACCAATTGCCTCCTTTGCCATGAGGCCACAATAAGCAGATGGTGTCCAGCTACCAGTGCTGAACATTTTGAGCAAAGATTCTACAGAAAAATGCTGGCCAAGAGGAGGCAAATGCAGAACAGAATTCCACATTCTCGTGGTTTCCAGACTTTTAGAGCCACAGAAGCTTGATGAACGCTTGAAACTATTAGCCATACATAATCTCTAAACCTTAATCCAAAATATCCCCTGAAATCTTAAAACTGAACGACAGTCACTAAACTAACACAGAATGTCTCTTTGAGCATTATGCTTTTGTAAAGAACTATCTACACTGGAGTAAACTGACAACAGAAACTAACAAGACTAAACAGGAAATTTAAGGGACAGTGCGTTTACAGTGATGGGACTGGAGTAACTAAGAAAAGAAGGGTGAGTTGGGTCGCACAACTTGGAAAATATAATTAACGTCATTGACTTGTACATGGAGAAATATGTTGAACGGTGCATGTTCTGCTGTATATAGTGTCAACAAAAACAAATAATTTATTTGAAAAAATACAGACTCTCAGGCTGGAGTTTTTGTTAGGTAAAATGAGGATGAGACCAAAAAGTAGCACGGCCACAACAGTCTTCTAAATAACTCCTGTGACAACCTAGAACAGACTAGAAAATGTAGGTCCGGAAGCAGGGAGACCACTGAAGAGAGCAGTGGCCTCCGTTCAGAGCACGGCCAGGAGTGTGCACACAACCATCCAACACTCATCTGTCCACTAATCCACCCACGGAAACACACTGCATACATCTGCTTTTCTGTAAGACACTGTGCCACAAACGTGAGAAAGCTACAGTTCTGTCTGTCTGTCACGGCTGTGGGCACTGAGACCGGGTCGTGAGGGCAGGGGCGCGCACAAGCTGATACACACAGTTACAACCAGTTAGCTTCCCAAACTTGTTATTTGCTCTCAGGATTATCGCCTTTGGTGTGTGTGAAGAATGAGACGGCTGGCTTTTCAAAGTCCTGTGTCTTCCAGGTTCTGAGATTCATTAACTGCAGTAAGATTCAACACCAAAAGCCACTGAGTCACCTTAATTGCTCCTCACTACACATCACGGTGGTTTCTGAATTAAATTTCTGGCTTCCAGTATGGCAGGTCCTGCCCTAGTGACGACTTCACACTTTCCTTACAAGTAAGGCCTGCAGTCTCTGACATTTCTAATACAGAACCAGCACACAGCAGAGATGTCTTCGACCTCTTTCTCACTGTGGGTTAGAAACACAAATAGTCGCTGTTAGTATTTTTTTGACCTAATGACAGAAGTCCTACAGGGTCACTACAAGTCAGCATCAATTCAACAGCACTGGGTTTGAAAAGCCACCCTTCTTCGACAAGTCTCTCTGAATTTTCTGTCCTCCTTGGTTTAATAGAGGTTAGCTTATACTAGGAAAGTAAGGTAAAAAAGCATTCATCTTCCAGGATAAACAGCCAGGTTGTAAAAACATCACACGAAACATGTTCTAGGAGTCCCATTCCTGTTTGTAGGCCTTTCAACAGAAACAGAAGACTTGGAGGTGTTTCCAACCCATGTGTGTCATCAACCTCCCTGTGTGCAAATACAGACAAGTACAAGTGAGACACAAATTGCCATTAAATCAGAATGACTTAAGCCACATGGCCATAAGGCGGTTCTACTGTGCTTAGTGAACCAAGCAGATCAGTGACGTCACCAAGCTGCCACAGACAGGGCTGGTTAGTGACACTTCAGAAGGCTAGTTAGAGGCCGCCTCTAGCAGATTACTACTTAACTTGGCTTGTTTCTTTTAACTGTGATTGAGTGGAAGTGTACAATCCAATTTAAATTTGCATGCCAGCCCATCTGCAGCTCCTACTGCTCTCCTTGCCTGGTGACAGCACACTCCTCTTTTCCATTCTATACACGTCATAGCCTCTTAACAATAATCTCCTGTTGTTCTGTGTTAGAACTGCCGGGGACTGCAGGCCTTACTTGCAAGGAAAGTGTGAAGTTGTCACTAGGGCAGGACCTGCCATACTGGAAGCCAGAAATTTAATTCAGAAACCACCATGATGTGTAGTCAGGGGCAATTAAGGTGACTCAGCGGCTTTTGATGTTGAATCTTACTGCAGTTAATGAATCTCGGAACCCGGGAGACACAGGACTTTGAAAAGTCAGCCATCTCATTCTTCGCACACACCAAAGGCAATAATCCACTCGTCTCCACCCTGCTTACTCCCTTCTAGTAAGAGGCTGGTAGGACGATATCCTATAGATGCACAGAACCATAAAGGTGCATAGAACCATAAAGAGATTTCCTCCTAACTTTCAAATCAACGAGCTGCCAGACAGGATACCTATCTGGGAGTATGTCTGCATAGAAGGAATGGGTCACACAGCCCTCATTTCATTGGTGCTGAGTCCTCAATGCTCCTGGCTCTGCTCATCATTCAGTAAATGGTCCTCAAACTTGATCAGACCCAATGTCCCCTCTGTCAACAACTATCTTGGAATGTCCCCATTTCTATGAAATTCACAAAGAAGAAAACCTACCCACCACCACCCATCCGTCAGCTCCAGGGACCTCTGCCCGCTCCTTTCCACCTTTCTACTCTCAGGTCCGAGCACCAGGCCATTTACAATGCCTACCTGTTGGTCCGCACCAGCCACAATTAGAACTATGATAGAGGTGTTTTCATTCAAGCCCTTCACCTTACAGTGGAGGTCATGGATGCTAAGGGGCTTCCCTAAAGTCACAGAATTAGCTGGTAAAGAAAAGGCAGGCACCCAGATTTCTAGGCACTGTTCTGATGTTCCAGTGATTTTCAGGACACAGTCTCTTCTTTTTTTGCTGTTGATTTCTACTTGAAAGGCTTTATGGTCTAAAAAGATGCTTTGTAATATTTCAGTGCTTTAGACTGTGTTAGGAATTGCCTTGTGGTCTAATATGTGGTCAATTCTGAAGAACTTCCTATGTGCACTGGAAAAGCAAGTATACTTGGTTGCTGTTGCATGGAGTGTTCTGCATATGTCTAGGAGGTTACGTTGGCTGACTGTGGCAGTTAGATCTTCCATGTCTTCACTGAACTTATTTCTAGATGTTCTGTCCTTCAGTGAGAGTGGTGTGCAGAATCTCCTACTATTACTGTGGAGTTGTCTACTTCTGTTTTCAGTGCAGTCAGTGTTTATGTATTTTGGACTTCTGTTGTTCAGTATGTGGATATTTAATATGGTTATCTCCTCTTGGAATACTGATCCTTTACTCACTATACAGTGGTCCTTCCTTATTCAAAGTGGTAGATCTTAACTTCAGCCTAGTTTAATACAGTTGCTTTCTTCTGTCTGTAGTCTGGGGTTGTTACTTCATGTTACTGACTTTCCAACCAGAGGACTCCCTCTATATTTCTTGTAATTTTTGGTTTGGTTTCTGCAAATTCCCTAAATATCCATTTATCTGGAAATGTCCTGATTTTGCCATCATATTTGAGGGAGTTTTTCCAGATATAGAATTCTTGGCGGGCGATTATTTTCCTTCAAGTTTTTATATGTGTCCTCCTATTGCCTTCTTGCCTGCATGGTTTCTGGTGAGTAGTCGAAGATTTTCCTTTGTAGGTTATTTTTGGTTTATCTACAGCCACCTCTAAAATTGTCTCCTTATCTTTAGTTTTGGCAAGTTCGGTTATAATACATCTTGCTGTCTTTCTTTCGGGATCTACCTTGTGCGGAGTTCAGTGGGCATCCTGGATAGGTATCTTCTCATCTTTCATGATATCAAGAAAGTTTTCTGATAACAAATCTTTACAATTTTCTCTGTATTTCCAGTTATCAACCCCCACCCCCCATTCTGGTACTCTGATCAACTCACAGATTATTCCTCTTCATAGAGTCCCACATAATTTTTAATTGTTTCTCAATTATTTTTCATTCTTTTAGCTCATTTTTCCTCAAATGTTGATATCAGGTGCTCGGTCTTCAGTCTCCTAATTTGGTCTTCCATTGCCTCAATTGTTCTCCTCTGGCTTTCCACTGAGTTGTCTAATGCTGTGATTTCAGTATTAATTTTCTGAATGCCTAATTCTTGCTGCTGTTGTCATCATGTTCTGCTACATTTTACCTCATCTCCTTCCTAATTGCTTCAAGAGGTCTAAATACTAATCTTTTTTATTCTATCTCTGATAGTTTCAGGAAATCCTTTCCTGTGGAAAACTTGGTTCTTTGGGGAACTTTCTGAAGCCATTATGGTCTACCTCTTTAAGTGATTTCACATGGACTGTTGTCTTGGAGGAAATCCTTGTGGCATAGTCATTAAGTGCAATAGCCACTAACCAAAAGATCAGCAGTTCAAATTCACCAGGCACCCACTGCAAAGTCTTTGGGGCCGTTCTACTCTGACCCACAGGATCTTTACAAGTCAGAATCTACTCGGTAGCAGTAGTTTGGGTTTTTTTTTTTTTTTTTTTGGTTGTCTCAGAGCTATCAGTAAGCTGTTGAATTTATTTATGCTTGCTTGCTGTGTTCTAGGTTCCTGTTGTTTTGTTCTGAAATGTCCAGGTAGGTTCGTTGTGTGTGCTCGTTTGGTTATTGTTGCCTCTGAAGCTTTAATGTCCTGTCACCAGGTGGTCAGAACTGTTACTAGACATGCAAGCCCAAGGTTACATTTTTAGAGACTCAGCTCTGGTGTCCAGGTAGTTGGTCACCAAGTGTGTGGTACAGGTTCTCGCCTACTCTCCGAGATGGGCAGGGTGGCTGCTTTAGGCACACTGTCTCTTCCTTTACTTTAGAACTGCCCCTAGAGAAGTGGCTGGCTCTATCTTCTATTTGTTGGCATCTCCCCTACAAGGATGAGAATGATTTCTGTTCACAATACACATTCTTGATTAATTTAAAAGCACACAGGACTTTCCAAAAACATTTTTTCAGCTGTGCGAACTTTCTGCCACAGGAACCACAGCTTCCACTAACCTGAGCCCTGAAGAACTGGGTGGCGCCTGGCTCCCACCACTGACCACTCGGAGAGGGGTCACAGCTGGAGGGTCTCAGACAGAGGAGAAGACAATGCAGAACAACATTCAAATTCACAACTGGTTTGACACAGACTAGAGGAACCCCCAAGACTATGCTCACACCCCTACTGGCCATATTGCTAATTTGGAACTAAAGCCATTCCCAAAATCTGTCTTTCAGGCAAAGTTTAGACTGGTCTACAAAACAAACAAAGGATTCCTAGTGGTACAGTTGCTGACCAGAATACTGGCCGTTCAAATCCACCAACTATTCCTTGAAAACCCTATGGGCAGTTCTGCTTTGTCCTACAGGGTCAATATGAGTCAAAATGGAGCCCACAACAACAGTGGTTTTTTTTGTGGGTTTTTTCTGTTGTTTATAAAACAAACCATAATATACACGAGGAACACGCTTCTTAGTTTACTCACAAATAGAAGACCAACTGTGAAGTCACCACCCAAAAGCAAAGATGAGAAGATGAGAAGGGACAACAGAACTGGACATACAGACTTGGGGATCCCCGCATATAGAGGGAAATGGGGAGATGCTGATGTATTGTGTAGACTGCAACCAATCTCACAAAACAATCTGTGCATAAATTTCTGAGCAAGAAATTCATTTGTGCTGCAAAGTTTTACCCCAAACACAATAACATTTAGAAAAAAAATTAGCAATAACAAAAAAGAACCCCTCAAAGATATAAAAGGAGTAGGCGTCTGTCAGCTGGTTCCCAACAACAAGCCTGCCAACAGCAGCCCCTGCTGGAAGACCACACACTTGTGCAACATCTTACACACCCCACTCCAGTGCTCCCACTTGTACTTCATGTCATAGAAAGACTATGCCCGGAATGGGAACCAGGTCAGTGTAACGCCAAACATCTAAAGTGGGAAAAACAAGCAGGACCTGAGTTGGAACTGCAAACACTGAGCCAGCGTGCAGGGGAGCGCTACCCCGTCCACAAGCCTCTGACAGTTTCAAGTCTCAGCCGTGAGAGGAGATAGATGGGAAAGTAGCTGCCTCCAGTGGGAAGTGGCAGGAGCCCTGAGCGGGGCTGCCTGCCTCCCGGGAGCAGCTCTGCAGACCACGGTGGGTGGCTCCAAGCAAGCCAGCTTTACGCTGTGAACCAAGCAGCCAATCAGTTTCCTTCTGATCTGCAAATTTATTATATGGTGAACTTTTTAAAAGTGTTTTATTGTGTTTTAAGCACAAGTTTATAATCCAAGTCAATTTCTCGTACAGAAACTTTCACACACGCGGCTGTGTGACTCCAGCTGCTCTCCCTCCCCTGTGACAGCACACTCCTCCTTCCCATCTTGTAGCTCCTGTGTCCATTCAACCCACTCCTGCCCCCTCGGCCCTCTCATCTCACCTCCAGCCAGGAGCTGCCTCAGGTACCCACTGAAGCCAAGGCGCACACTCTCCGCCAGTCTCATTTTATGACTTGTAGTCCAGCCCAGTCTCTGTCTGAGTAGTCAGCTTTGATACTGATTTCAGTTCTGGGCTAAGAGAGAACCAGGGGGCCGTGTCTTCTGGGGACCTCTCTATTGGGCCATCCAGTCTGGTATTTTTACCAGAGCTTGAGTTCTGCACACCATGTCTCTCCTGGTGCATCAGGACTCTCCTGTGTCCCCCAACAGGGAGGTCACTGGTGGCGGCCAGGCACCATCTAGTTCTTACGGTCTCATACTGATGGAGTCTCTGGATTACTGGCCCTTTCTGCTTCCTAGGCTCATATTTCCCTGTGTCTCCGATGTCTTTCCTTCTCCTCTGCTCCAGGTAGGATGGGACCAATTGATGGTGGTTGCTTGCTAGCTTTAAAGATCCCAGATGCCACTCATCAAAGTAGGATACAGAACATTTTCTTAAACAACTGTTAGGCCAATGACCTAGATGTCACCTGAAACCATGGTCCACAGACCCCACCCCTGCCACTTCTTAGCTCTGAGTTTAGTCCAGCTGTGCTGACCTCCCCACTACCGCACGCTGTCCCTACCTTCAACTAATGCAATAAAAAAATGCTTGAATGTTTCTTAAGCAAATACATTTTGCTTTTGATGTTTTATACTTTGTTCTTGAATCAAATTATTCCATAGAATTTATCATTTCAGCACAAATAGGTTTGAAAGTCACTGCTTTAAAATGATGAAACGTTACTGACAAGAACACAGAAGACAGGTAACATTAGCCACTCCCAGACATCGCTGACTTGTGTTACATTCCCCAAAATGATCCGCCTTCTGGTTTTATCTTCAGGCAAGGAAAATCACTGAGTATCATTCTGAAAGATTTTATCCTAGTCTACTTTGAGTTACTGCTGTAAGACTGAGCAAAGAGCTGCTCAATAAACACTTGTTGAATTAAGCACAAAGCAGTTTTATGTCTCTATTGTTCAGTTCATTGTGATGGACACAAAGTTAGCTCTAGTGGGATCTGTAAGCATAATCTCATTTACCCACGGTTCCCCCCAGCAGGTTTTTTTCCTCACAGATTTGTAAGTCTCGACAGGTGACAAGGCACTAACTATAAACTTAAGCATTAATACTGCATATAACTACCTCCAGTCACCTGCTTCTCTTTTCATTTGCACAGCATCTTCTCATGCAGAAATTATGCATCTTAAAGCAAATTTACTCTTCCTGAAAATCCTTCTTATATCCTTCATATTTTAAAATGTTACCCGATGGACGACAGTTAACTTTCAGCTGTTAGGTGATAAGGATTTGGTGACTGACTGTCTGAAGTTACTCCCCAGCCACCTGATTTTATAGACGAAGGAGCAGTAAAATCCAAGCAAGGGAAAGTGGAGTGTCAGAAGTGGCAGACTCAGGACGAAACTCCGGGGTTCTGATGCCCTGTCCGTGGTCTCCCTTGCCTACGCCGCCAGAATCAGGGTTCATGATGCGATCTGCTGCTGGGCCACAGCAAGGAGAGGCGGAAGGAAGTCCTCCAGCCAAGGAGTGGATGAATACACTATTAAGGCAGCATAAAAAATCACGTGAATATTTGTCCTCATGATCTTAATCAGGTTAAAGCTCTGACAGCAGGAATCATAGTTCAGATTTCCTTCTGTCTTCTTGGAGGGCATAAACTCAAATGCCTCTGGAGACTGGCCGGGTAATCACAGTGAGTGATGTGGGACGCCTGAGCCGGAACGCAGCCTGTCAGCCAGTCACAAGGCAGCTGCGAACCAGCTCCAGCCACACTGCTGGCCCAGGGGCCCATGTCCCCAGGGGCCCACGTCCCAGGGGCCCACAGTGCGGCCCTAAGCAGATGATGTCAAGGTGTTTTTTTAAAAAACACACACACCCCGCCACACCCACCCACCCACCTACCCACCCCCACACACCCAAACACAGCAAAACATTGTGGTCTGCAGGCCAACTCTGGCTGACAAACCAGGGCATGCTAGGGTATGGTCCAGCCCCAACACTGGTACTCAAAGTAACTAAAAGTACTTATTGAATGAACAAATGAAAATTTTACTATATAAATCATTATCTTTCATGCTTCCCAGCTCACTGTATTTTAAATCTCAAGCAGATTTTATCAAACTAATATCAAAGCAATAAATTTTACTGGCATTCTCAGAAAACCAACCACCACCATTATTATATTTAACCAAACATGATTTCACACTGTAGCTTCTTCTAGTCTAGCAGCAAGAATACTGTCAGTTTAAGACATGCTGAATGTCTGTGGCTGAAAAAAAATTAAGCAAGTATGTTTAAGAGGTCTTCCTTAAAAAAGGAACGTTAAGTGACAACTTACTAACCTATCTATAACATAAATGTTGACACCATCTGCATAAATTTCTGTCTGATACGAAAATCTACTTGAATCCCAAAAAACTCTCAAAGCATTAAAGCCTTTTCCAAGATAGCATTTATCACAGTTTGCAATTATACCCTCACTTTGGTGACTCCACGGTTGTATCTATGCCCCACACCTGAGCATGAAGGTGCACCTGGCCCCGGCCAGGGTGTTTTCAGTCGCCTCATATGCACATGGAAGCTGCACAGTGAAGAAGGAAGACAGAAGAAGCGACACCTTTGAGACACAGTGTTCGTGGTGAGTACTGCAGATACCTCGCCGTGGAATGCCAAAAGGATACACAAATCTATGCCGGAAGAAGCACAACCATTGTGGTCCTCAGAAACAAGGATGGCAAGACTACATTCCATATACTTTGTCCATGTTGTCAGGAGGCACCTGGAGAAGGGCATCACGCTTGGTAAAGTAGAGGGTCCGTGGAAAACAAGAAGACCCTCTACAAGGCAGGCTGACACAGTGACAGCAACAACTGGCTCAAGCCCACAGGGCCCAACAACGAAGTCTGTGAACTGAACTGTCCTAAGTGCTCCACACCTTACTGCGGAACGTAACCGTCATCACCTTCCGAGTCCTCCCCTTGGGCAGCTACGCGGTGACGCCAGGGCCTAGTCTACCCTTCACAGCAACTGCGGAACTCTTTCTTGGATGGTCATTGCATGTGGTGGCACGGTGGCAAGTTTGCGATCTTAACTGCTCCCAGCCAGTAAGCAAATAACTGCAGTGGAACACCGTCCCTGCTCACCTGATCTGGCCCCCGGTGACATTTTCCTTCTCCTGAAGATAAAGGAAATACTGAAAGGAAGACACGTGGCTGACTTTCAGGACACCAAGGGTAATACAACGACAGCTCTGATGGCCACTCCAGAAAGCGTTCCAAAACTGCTCTGAAGCTCAGACCAGGCGCTGCTGCCGGTGCCTAGCTTCCCAAGGGGAGGACTTGGAAGGTGGCAGCAGTGCTATTCAGCAATGAGGTCGGTAACACCGTTTCTAGAAGGAGTTCGCAACCCTAATTCACCATCTGCACAGCAACAACAGTGGTCTTGGCACAGAGCCGGGCAAGGATGCACCCTGCGTACACAGTGTCACTGCAAGTCACAACTGACTTGACGGCACCTGACAACCACTTCCACAGTACCCAGCACATAGTAGGCCCTCTTATTATTTGTTAAATGAATTAAAGTAATAAACCTCACATTAAATAAAGCCTGCCTTGCATACACTCTCAGGAGATTTAGATAATTAGAGAAAAGAAGCGCGGCCTTGGCTGTCACTCTGGATTGCTCAGCTGGGAAGGTTCGTGACCTGACTGTGACATGTAAAAGCAGCCACTCTGGGGAGGACACACTGCCGGTCAACGTGGTAGTCGACTCTTTCTCCTGCAACTCCCCAGGGTGCACCTCCCACCGCTAGGCCACCGACAGAAGGCTCGGCGCGGCTCTCACCGGTGACGACGGCGGCGCCCGAGCAGCGCAGCGACTGAACAAGGTTTTGTCTTGCAGTGGGTACTTTTTTTTTAAGTGAAAAGCAAATCACATGAAAAATGCATAACGTGTTCCCACGTAGGCGACAGTCGCTCTCGGAGAAAACAACTCTCACAGGTCTTTGTGTAATTAGCATGCTACTACTACATTAAGTTTCCCACTTCAGAATTGATTTCATTCCGTCTGCTTGGAGAAACAGGAAAAAAGAGAAGCTGTTCTATAGGGGAAATAAAAATTAAGAGCTTACATAACAGGCCAAATACCTTCCAGACAGTCTTGGAAATATCTTAATCAGAGGAAACTAGAGATAAAGGAGTACTTCTTTCCATATTCCTATATATAATAAAGCACAAGGCGGACACAGTCACAGTCCCCAAACACTTTGCAGGACTGGTTTACTGGGGTCTAAAGGCACAGGACCCTCTTCTTGAGGGACAACTTGCTCAACTGTACAACCCATTCTGCGAAGTTTATGTTCCACATTCCAGTTTGGTAAGTAGTACCTGGGTGTTACAAGCCTGCAAGTGCCCACGTAAGGCACGACTGCTCGTCTCTACTTGTCTGTGGCAAAAGAGAGAAGCGGAAACCAAGGACTCAACGAAGCATACAGCCTATGAGACAAACCGCCCCCGGAGACTGAAGAACTAGACGGTGCCCAGTTGTCACTACTGACGGTGCTGACCAGGGACACGGCAGGCGATCTCAGACAGAATGGGAGAAAACTTTAGAACAGCAACAACAAAAGACCAGGCTTAATGGACTGGTAGTGGAACTCCCACGACTATCGTCCTGAGAGACCTATCAACTCAGAACTGAAACAGCTCCCAGAGGCCACTTTTCAACTCAAGAACAGATGGACTCATAAAAGAAACACTGTCACCTGTGAGTCCTGTGCTTCCTTACGTGTGTGTGTGTGAGCACACATGCATCCATGTACATATGCACAAATACATACGTATATACACAGACAAGAGACCAAACGGTCAACACTCACCCTGGGGTACAGACAAGACAGTCGCAGGGGAGGCAGGTAGCAGGATTAATGGAAATGAACAATCAGAACCACATACATAGAATGCTGATAGAATACGGAAAATGTGACCAATGTCACTGGGCAGTATGTACGGAAATTGTTAAACAGGTCCCTAACTTGCTCAGTCAACTTTCACTAAAAACTCAAATACTTACTGAAAAAAGAGTATCTTCAATTCTTGTATCAGTACATGAAAGTAAAGTTCCTGAGCAAAAGCGGCAGTCATGAAAGGCTTGAATGTGTGTTACACAATCCTGTGAAGAACGTTCACAGAAACGCGTCTCCAGCGAGAGGGCACAGAGGCGAGGGGGCACCGTCTTCAGTGAGGGCTTCTCCGCCTCAGTACGATTCATCGTAAGGTCCAGCAATTTGTTGTGGGGACTATCTTGTCCATTTCAGGAAACTGAGTAACGTCCCTGCCTGGCCTCTACCTACTAAACACCAACAGCATGGCCCCTACAACTGTGACAATCAGACTCGTCTCCAGACACTCGTCAAGTGTCCTACAGATGGGGGGGCACAGTTGTCCCCAGCCCAGAACCTGTGCTTTAGAATGAGACAGAAAGAAGCGAGCTCAAACACTGCTGAAACTAGAAGAAATCTCCACTGAGGGCTTCGTGACGTGGACTCACAGCCATCACAACACAACCTTCCTGCTTCTCTACTCGCTCTCTCTCACCCTCCAATACCCACCCTCTGTTGCAATTAAGACACAAGTCTTGGAAACCCTGATGGCGTACTGGTTAAATGCCAAGGCTGCTAACTGAAAAGCTGGCAGTTCAAGTCCACCAGGCGCTCCTCTGAAACCCTATGGGGCACTTCTACTCTGTCCCATAGGGCCGCTACGAGTTAGGATCAACTCAACAGCAACAAGTCACTATTAGACGCAAGCTCAGTAACAATGACACAACAGCTATCCTAGACGGTCCTGCGGGAACATACACTTTTATTAGAGAACAATTTCATCTCCTAGGTTATCTACGAACTCCTTGACTTCTTCTAAGGCAGCGCCAGAAGCCCAGTGTTTAAGTGCTTGGCTGCTAAATGAAAGGTTGCCATTTGAAATCCACCAGCGGCCCCAAAGAAGAAGTATGTGGCCGTCTGCTTCCTTAGCCTGATGGCTTTGGAAACCCCACGGGCAGCTCTACTCTGTTCGACAGGGTTGCTAGGAGCTGGAATTGACTTGGCTGCAGTGGGTTTGTTTTTTGTCCTCTTTTACAAACCACTCACGAGACCAGAAGTATTTATGGAAAAAACTACTACCACTGAGTCCACCTGGACTCATGATGACCCCACAGGTGTCAGGGTCTTCAGTGGCTGATTTTCCCCAAGTAGATCCCAGGCCTTCCTCCTGGGCGCCCCTGATGGACTTACACCTCCACCTCTGTCCTCTCCACTAGCTGTCAAGCTCCTTCTGTACCCCCCGTGAAAACAGGGTTAAAAGTGCTTCCCCCAGAGAGCTGTTCCTGCAATTACTAACTCTCCCTTCACTGACTCTCTTGAAAGCACAAGGTCAGGAACAAAGCTTTTGTCAACAGCTGAGCTACTTCCTTTACTTACAATGCTGACCGAGAACACTACATAACGTTCTTGTCTTACTTGACTCCCCAGTGTCAAACTGGTCTCAGAACAAACAACAAAGCTTTGGTTTACTCCCAAGTAACAGCAACAGCAGCACCTCTCCAGAGCCCACGGGAGGCGGCCACCACAGAAGCATCCCTTCAGTTCTCATGACCTGGTGAGCTAGGTGCTCTGCCAGCCTCAGTTACAATGGAGGAGGGGGACGCATGGACAGGGGAAGGGACTGTCTGAGGTCCTCGGGAGTCAGGCCGGCTCCAGGGTCTCTGCTCTGACCCTGATCTAGATACTCAGAGGCTAGGCCAGCTCCAGAATCTTTGCTCTGACCCTGAAGGGACACAGAACCCACTGAAGCTGTTATCTGTGAAAAATGAGAAGCTCCACATAGCTAAAGGCATGTGTGTTTCATGTGTGGGAACATATTTCTCATTTATATGTTTTACATACATGTCTATATTCCTTTGGACAGAGTTGAAACTTTAAAAAAAATGATCCAAGTTACCCAATAGAATTCTTATTCATTTTTACCAAGTTGACATCACTCTGAGGATCACACAGTGGAGAAGATTCTCCTGCATGTAACCTACCATGTAATATAAACCATCCTGTTAAGAACAGAATAACTGAATAAATAAATGAATGAACAGATAACTGGTTAATCACCTCTGGTATTTTAGAAATAATTTGTTACTTACACTGATCACTTACATCTGGGCTCACCATAAGAGAAATAATAGATAAGAAATTCAGGGGCTCTGTTTTGTGGCAGTTTAAATGATATAAATGTAAAAAGCAAAAATATGGCTTGTTCCTTATCAGAGGGAAAATGTCTTCAAAACTGCCATGTGAGCATTCAGTCCGTGACAACAGGGAAGTGGGGAGGGGGCCACAGACGACCGTTGTCCGCGGCAGCCTGAGTGAGGGTTGCCCCGTCAGCACCATCGCAATTATCCTCAGGGAGTCAGTCTTCTTGCTGCGCAAGCACAGGCCACCACGTCCTCAAAAATTAACATCACGGCATAAATCTGGGCTGGACAACGCGCTACCGAAAACAGGGCAGCCTCGAAAAATAAAAACACACATAGAGACTGGCAACAAGAGAGGACAAACCATGGCACTGCTCTTGAAAAACACACAGAGAGTG
Organism: Heterohyrax brucei; assembly: GCA_028571685.1. NCBI lineage: Eukaryota > Metazoa > Chordata > Mammalia > Hyracoidea > Procaviidae > Heterohyrax > Heterohyrax brucei. Next base: position 851,131 of record CM053163.1, read on the forward strand.
GCCACAAGAGAGGACAAACCATGGCACTATCCTCTCTGACGTGAAGCCCTCCACTAACTGGAAGGTTGGAGATGTGAGTCCATCCAGAGGTGCTCTGGCAGAAAGGACTGGCCATCCAGTTCCCAAAGGTCACACCCATTGAAAACCCTATGGAATGCAGTTCCGTGCTGAAACACAAGATCGTCATGAGTCAGAACTGACCAGGGGACGACTGGTTTTGTTTTGTTGTTTCCCACAAAGCTGATGTCACTGTCACCTTCAGTATGGATTTAATCTCTCCCTGGAGGCCAGTTCTTATCCGCTCTTCACAAGCCAAAGTTTATAATCAACCCACCATCTGCACCATCTAGAGACGCCCGTCCTTTCCTTCTGCTCCAGCTATCTGACTGGACTGCTTATCTTTCCTAAAAAAACCAATCAAACCCACTGCTGTCAAGTCAATTCCGACTTACAGTGACCCTACAGTGACCCCGCCTTTACCAGAAGACTATTAATTTCTCCAGGGCATGATTTAGGCCGGATTCTTTTGAGACTAAGTCCTCAGTTCCACCTCAGAGCCTCACACGTGATAAGGGAGAAACAAAATGTGTTGAGACGATGACTTTCTGAATTCTGAGCTTATTGCCACTTTATAAGAAAGATTGATTATTTGTGGAAGTGGCACAGCATAAACGTTACTCAGATTTTTGTCTCAATGCATCTGTTCAATGATTCTGTTCTGTTTTCAGCAGACAACTCCTGAAGGCTTCAGCTAAGAGGAAGTATCAACCTCATCTGAAAATCTGAAGGAAAAAAAGGGCAAGAAGGAGAAACGGAAAAGAGGGAAAAAGAAAATGTTCTCTACAGATGAGTAATTCCTGACGTATTTATGAAAGGAATACATTACTCGACGAAAATGTTTCCCAGGTTCAACTGCGACACCAAAAACTTTAAAGCTAGTCTGTTCAACTGCTGTATTCGAGTGAGACGGCTTCCTTTTAAGAACATACACCTTAATATAATCAACTATTGTCAGATAATGAGTCAAAACTGGAGCCCTGCTGGCACAGAGCTCAAGAGTTAGAGCTGCTAGCCAAGAGCTTCGAATCCCCCGGCTGCTCCCTGGAAGCCCTAAGAGGCAGTTCCAGGCTGTCCTGTGGTGTCACGGTGAGCCAGGACTCGCGATGGCAGGGGATTTCCTTACGAAAATCAGACAAGGCTCTACAGAGTGCTGGCAGTGATTCTCCGATTTCAAGTGTGAGAGGAGTGAGCCCGACAGATGTGGGAAAATCTGCGCTCACTTGTTTTATTTAAATATCTTTAACACACAAGCAGAGACAGAAACGTAGGCAAAGCCCAAGCGGGGGCGTGCTGTCGCCCAGCCCGCGGGCTCGCCGCTGCAAGGCCTGCCCGGGGTGCCTGCGGCAGGGCCGGCGACCCGCTCTCCAGCAAGAGGCCGGCAGGGATTTAGGGAGATCATTTCATTATAAGTTTTACTGTTACTATACAGCACTAACTGACAAATATACAATCCCTGTACTGAAAATCCCAAGTATCCAATTAATTCTTAGAGAATGCTTTCAGGGATTTTTGTCAGATTCTCTCTCTGTAGCCAATAGATGGCTGCAGTTGACACAGCATGCATCTGACACAGCGTGGTTCTGACACAGCGGAGGATGATAGTTTCATTTACATTAGGGAATAAGAAGAAATTTGACTTACGTCGAAGCTTCACTCATTTGTCAGTCTTAACAAATTACTTCTTTCCTTAAAATGACAAATGCTTTTGCAGAACTGGAAGGCTAGTTGCTCCATTCTGTGTGCCTGTTAATGTATAACTCCTAGAGATATGACCTACTTCTAAGTTCAATCTAGATAAAGAACACATCCTTCTCAATCACTTCCTTAAGTGCGCTCAACCCAAGAAACAGCAAATGAAGCCCTGATCAGGAGAGTTTGCCAATTTCTGAATTATAAACACGCCCATCGTGGCTGATTTCAAAACAGGAGCCACGCTGGGGACAGAGCTAGGAAGACAGAGACAGAACCTACTCCAGACAGAGACAGAAGTCATCCTCAGAACACGGGGCGAGGAAAACGGCCTAGCGAGCTAGGAGGTGTTACACTGTGAGCATTTGCTCCTTCTGGTTTTAATGTAACTTATTTAATTGTAAGTTAACCTAATTACAATTTTAATAATGGCTAATGAGATTCCTGACAATTTATACATCGCCTCTTGTGAGTCAGTGTGGGCCAGCTTCTTACTGCCGGCTCTTACCAATGTCACAGAACACAAAACTCAATGGCGATGTCTAAGGACAGAGCCAAGAAACCATCGTGGATAACAGGGACCAAGTCTCAGCCCCACTGCACTGGAGGGCTCCCGGCTTCTTCCCGACTCGAATTAATCTCAGGACGCAGGGGGCATAAAAGTAACATCACCTGATTTCTGGAAACACACAACATCAGTACATGAAACAGCAGTCTTGATCTGGATAACCTTTCCTGTTTTCCCAAGTACATGAGAAGGTAATTCAAATAAACATCAGAAAAACTCGAGAACCACGACAGAGGCACACTCAGAAAATATCGGGGTGCATTCTCCCTCCTTTCAGAAAAAGCTGCATGAAATACAGATGTTTTCTACCTTGTTTATTCTCTGAAATGAAAGCTTTCTGTGTTTCCTCTGTGCTGTAGAGACCCAAAGATCAGAAAAACACAGCTGTCTTTGTTTTATAACAATCATGGTGCTTCTGTTGTTGGACTTTTCTCCCCGCGCGCTGTGACGAGCGACAACCAAGAGACCCTGGAACCCCTAAGTTTCATGAGCTCGTATACTTCCATTTGCAACATTTAAACATCCTTTCAGTAATAAATGTTTTTATCTTTTTCCGTAACTAAACAACATCAACATTAAACATACTATCTTATCCACAGCAGGTACATCAAAGGTGGTAGGATTCACATAAAGCTAGTTTTTAGAATATGATTATTTTATAAACGATGCAAGTAACATACTGTATTTTAAAGCATTTAGTTACTAGATGCCAAACCTGCTAACATAAGCAACAAATGTATTTTTAATTCTCATTTTTCCTCCTAAAAGACAACCAATTCATACTCTTTCTTAGTCCATGTCCTCAAAACGTTTGCAACGTGTCCACCTCTGAACTGTCTCAATGCAGGACTATGCCACCGCCAGTCACCAGTCACGTGCCCAAAGACCCTCGCATCAATCCCCGCTCCCTAACAGGAACTTCTGGACTGTGCCTCAGAAGAACGTGGCACACAGACAACAAGCCCTAAACAAGCTGACGAGATCTAATGACAGAGAAGGCTGGATCGAGTCTCAGACAGACAGACAGGCATTAAAAGGCCGGGGGACTCACCGAAACGGGCCCCTGGTTCATATCCACCTTCCCGGTTGCCAGCCAAACTACCAACTGGACTTGTTGCTGTGTTTCATCACTGTATGATTTATCACGGAAATTTACAGAGACCAATAAATCACATTAAAAATCAAAAGCTTCAAAGTCCCGGGCAGTGGGTGGAGAAACACCAGGGGAAACAACAGAGAAGGGCCACCGGAAATCTCGAGTGAACACACCGCTGTGCTTGTAGAAGAGGGACCCTGGAAAAACGAGGAGCCCAGCCAGCCAGCCAGCCACAGCACCCCCCCGCTGGCGGTCCTCCTGGGCACCAGGCCAGCGTCTGCACGCCTCTCAACGCCCCATCGGCCCAAGCGTGAGTATCCCACTGCCGTGTCCGATGGCCAACCCCAGGTGCTCAGGGAGTCCTCGTAACGCCACCATCCTCTGAAGTCCTTCGTGCAGTTGTTTTCAGGTACTGACCGTCAAGCTGATTCTGAGTCACGGAGTCCTCACATACAACGGTCCCAAGCCCTGCCTGGTCCTCTGCTGTCCCCATGACTACCGTGATGTCTAGGCCCACTGCTGCAGCCACCGTGGCAATCCACTTCACTAAGGGTCTTTCTCTTTTTCTGAGACCGCCTACTTTATTGAGCATAAGTGTCCTCCTCCAGGAACTGGGCCCTCCTGACAACCCATTCGAGGTATGGGAGACACAGCCTCAGCATCCTCGCTTCTAAGGAGCCTTCTGGCGGCACATCCTACCAACTTGGCCATTCTTTCGGCAGTCCACGGTACATTCAACATTCTCCAGCCCGACAATTTGAAGGCATCAGTCCTCTGGTCTTCCCGATTCAGCAGCAAGCATTTCCAATGGCATCATGTCTCCCCCTTTTTTTGACTTCATCAATACTTCTCCGGGCTCTATTTCTAAAAACATGCTTTCTCCTTTTTTTTTTTCTTTTTAATTCTTTGCTTCCTGTCCATCTGTCTGGTCACAGTCTTCTCTGTACATCACAGAGGTTCACAATCTTCTGCACCCCACAGGAAGCACACTTAGGGATGCCTTTCTAAGGAGGATCCTCGTACTTGCTGCCTTAACAGAGGTCCCCGGACCCTCTTTCAGGCCAGTTCCCCAGACCTCAGAGACTGTCACTCTGGGGAGACGTAACAGGGTCTTGCCTCAGGCCTAAGCTGCACCTTTCCCTTCCGCCCTTCAGCATCTGTAACAGCTACGGGACTACACTCAGCACTGCTCACGATAACCAGGGAGGGTGGGGAGTTAACGCGGATTGGTGGGGCTGGGAACTAGCACAAAGGCTTCCCTCTTCTTCCTCAGGGAAGACGGCCCCGAGGTGCAGTCCATAGCGTTTCTTATGGTCCCAGGGGATCAAATAACCTGTCACCAGACAGAATGGCCACAGAACACACCCTCACACTGGCCCTTCTTTCGTTTCCATCTCAGAGCCACTGCACTGCACTTCAGAGCCTTGGTGGCGCAGTGGTTCAGAGCTCAGCTGCTAGCCAAAGCTCAGAGCTCAAACCACCAGCTGCCCCTTAGGGATCCTCTGGGGTGGTTCTACAGGGTTGCTATGAGTCAGGCCCAACTTGGTGGCAACAGGTCTGGGTCTTGTTTTTCTTTTTTAATCCCTCACTTCTGACCTCTGAAATAAACTACTCACATGTAAACCTTTGTCTCACTTTCTGCTTTGGGAAAAACCTACGTGAGTCGTCCCCAGTTCAAGGTACGCTGCCCTACAGGAAATCCACGGGTCAGAGATTCCTAACTATTGACCCTAACGTGTTAACAAACTCAAACGTATTCTGTGGGTCCCACCAATTTCTACAGATACTCTGTCCTGTGACACGGATACTTCTCCCTGAGCACACAGCTATGCTGCACGTGTCTGTCCTCTGGCACCCAGGCACAGAGAAGCAGAGCTGTGTACCGCTGCGACGTCAGCACATAAAACCTCCTGTTCACATTATTCCACGCTCGGTCATCTTCCAGGTGACGCGGGAGTCCATGGCACAGGTGCAACCAGCCTGAATTTCTGAAAGGACTGGGAAACAGACCAAAGCCGACATTACCACCTAACCTAGAACCACTCTGGATTGTGCCATGAGAAGTAAACTTGCATTGTGTTGGCTCATATCCAGCTTCTGTGTATCTGTGATCTCAGTTTAGCCTACAGCAACGCATACCTCATTTTGTCACCGAGGTGACCCAGCTAAGGAACTTAGCATTTTGTACAACATCTTTAATCGGTAAATACTGCAGTGTCACCTTCTTTCCCTCTAAGTCTCAATCTTATCATCACTTCTATTTTTTCCACAGCAACAACTACCATTTGATTAATTGTGGTTATCTGCCAGGCTAGGGGTATTTAAGTCTCACAACAATTATGCAATTCCATTTTAAAGGTAAGAAAATCAAGGTTCTGAAAGACCCATTTACCCGACACCCTTTCCTTTCTGCTGCAGAATCACCGACAGGTAAGCTGGTAGGGACGCTTTTGAGTCACCCAGAGCCATTTAACCTCAGTAACAGGAAGCAGGAGACCAGGCGAGCAGAATCAGAAACCCAGCACAGGAAGGCACAAGGGATAGAACTAACGGGAAGAAGACGTGAACGGGAGACAGATTCTCACTGTGGAAGGCTCTGCAGTGACGCAGAGGCGGAAGGTTCGCACATGTTTTAACAGAGAAGGGCAGCAGCGGAAGGAAGCTGTCACACACACAGTTACACACGACAAACAAATTCCTAAGGGGCCATCTACGATATGACTACTGATCTCTACTCAGTGGAAGAAAAGAGAAAGAAGGAAAGTTTCAAAGAATTACTAAACTAACAGCCTCCACAAACCATGGCCCTATCTATACCGAGACCTGGAGAATGGCGGTATGACACAGTTTTCTGCCAACCAAGTCCTCACCTCTAGTTACTTTCCTAAGCTTGTGAGGCAAAGTTTTTAGAGCAACACGTGAAAAATAAATAAACAGCACGTTTATGAAAATATCTTGGAGGGCAGGACACAGACACAGTCGGCAAAAAAACAAAAATAAAAATAAACGGCTTAACACGTGTTATGAAGAGGATGCCCAGCTACTGCTACCCAAGGCTCTGATGGGGACACAACGGGTGATCCTGGACGGAATGGGAGAAAACTGCAAAACAAAACTCAAATTCTTAGAGAAGTCCTGACTAACGGACCAGCAGACACTAAAGACATGTCCACGACTATAACCCTGAGACACCACTTGAACTTGGAAATGGAGCCAGTCTCAGAGACCACCTTTCAGTTAAACAATGGATTGGTTCATGTACTAAACAACATCAACCATACAGCCGGCCACAATGGTTTTCATTTTTCAGAAGAACCAACTGCCCACCTTTACCCTAAAGCCAAGATGAGAGGGTATGCGGTGAGGGGGAGATATGGAAACTGGATTAATAGAAACGAGAATGCTGACGCCCTGTGATAATGGGAACCAGCGTCACACACGAGATGCACAGAAACTGCTAACCGAGAACCCACTTTGCTATGGAAACCTGCACCAGCATTTTCCCCCCCTTGTGATCAGGATTCTCCTAGAGAATCTTCGATGAACATGTTCAGCTGCAGTGGTTGGGCCCCCCTCGTCTGTCCAGGCTCCTGGTGAAGGAAGCCGTCAGCCACACATTCTGTACCCCCCGCCTGTCCGTGACTCTGCCCCTCCCTCTGCTGCTCCAGGTGAACACAGACCCACTGTTACGCCTACGATGGCCACTTTCAAGCTTCTAAGACCCCAGGAATTGAGCGACAAATGAGGAGGTAGGACAGAAGCACTAAACACAGTACGAGACCAATTTAACTGAGACGTGCCACAAAACCATGACCCTGAACCTCCAAATCAAGAAACCAAATCCCATGAGGACCCTGGTTGTACAGGAGCAGCCTCAGGTGCCGGGAGCCGGTCCCAACACTTTGTAGGGTCCCGCACGGAGGGAGGGAAGACGTCGGCGGGAAATGAACAAAGGAGACAGGAAAGAATTTTCTGGTTTAAGGCAGCCCGACCAGCAGATGATCTGTGTATCTGTTTGTCTGTGTCGAGAGCTGTCGTCTTTATTTTTTAATGGGTGAGGTGACGTAGTTGGTCACCCTATTTTCTTTATAATATAAACTATTGGTTAACAAGAAACTGACCCATCATTATTGGCTAACAAGAAAATGACCCCTCGTGGTCTTCTAATTAATTGTCAAGGCCTTTTTGAATAACTGTCTAAGCCAGGTATCTGTGGTGATAAATGTCAAGAACACAATTAATGGTTTTATTTGTACCTCAAAGTGGAAGGCACAGAGGAGTAAACTTCTCAAGGCCTAACCATTTGGATGTCTCCCTTTGTTTCTCTAAGTTCTTATTTATATCTTCCTGTGCAGATAGTAAGGGCCTGCCATTCTCTAATTAAGCCAGCTGCACTAAAAAAGATGTTTCTTTAGTGTTTATCAGTTTTCCATACCAACTATAAAGAACCTAGAAGTTTATTTATTCTCGTGTAGTTTTAATGGCTATGTGGAGAATTGTCCTTGAGAGCTTCTTAAGGGTTAGCTTGCAAACCTGTGTATGTGAAGAAAAGGGAGGGGGGAATACAATTAGGGGGAAGCCAGTGAAGCTGGGCAGGCCTCAGTGCTGTCAGGCATGCTGCATTGAAATCCATTTCTCTGATCTCTATTCCTCAGAAGTTCCTGGTCAGATTGCCCCAATATAGTCTCATAAACCGAGGGGTTGAAGCCCCTCTCAGAAGGCACCTTCTTGATTCCCATGTCAGGAGGGGATATCTTTTTGGGAGAATTTAATTAAGAAGCAAAATATTATCAGGATTAATAGGCTAAAAAATATATTACAGGTGAGATGCCTCAGCCTGTCACCTACAGAAGCCCGTGACTGTCTACAATGACCCGTGTGGAATGGCGGGCCTCCGCACTCAGGTTTTTTTTAAATCAGGATAAATATGTCTATCACAGAACTTTTGCCAGTGCTGTAGAACTTAGCGACAGCATTTATGACCATTAGCTGTGCGGGCCTACCCCGAATCAACGCAACTTCCCATCACCGTGGACTGGAAGCACTAGTCCGTAAGCAGTAACTGCCCGCTTCGCTCCTCCCTCCCCGCAAGCCGCAGGAACCACTAATAAAGTTGGATCTCTATCCGTTTGCCTTCTCTTGTCTTCTCACATAAACGAGGTCACACAACATTTGTCCTTTGGTGATTGACTTGTTTCACTCAGTGCAAATGGAAGGCCTGAGCGAACTTGGGGCTCTCACAGGAGGTCGTTAGCCCTTGAATTATCTGAGGGGCTCTCATAAGTGGTATTAAGAATACTTATTTTACCACACATTTACAAAGTGCTGTATAGTTTGAGGTTCATTTATATCCCTCATGTCATCCGAACCTCGTAACAACCGTCAAAGATACTATCTCACTTGTTCACAAGGAGACTGAGAGTCTCAGAAGACAAGCCAGCAGCCTCCGTCACTATGACCACATCACACACGTGGCACAGCCTGACAAACCAGGACTGTTCTGTCACCTCCCAACACTTGTTGAACAGCTGGCTGTCCGGCACAGACTCCACAGAAGCTCTAAAGATTCACAATCCTGCACAATAACAGTTGCTACCATTTCTGAGTGCCTAGAGGTGGACAGGAGCTTCATCTCTGAGCTTGTCAATACTCGCGCAGGCAGAGGGATGGCTAATTTTATGAGTCTGTTTGACTAGGCCTTTCGCGCCATCTGTCTGGCCAAAGACTCGGCTAGCTGCTGTCACAGAGCACTCTCCATTTCTTCAGAGACATCTGTTGAAGTTTTAATAGGGGTCACACTGAATCTTTGGGTCATGTTATTTTAACAGCATTTTTCAGTTCACGAACATGTAGTCTCCTTTGCTTCAGCCTTTTTTAATTTCTTAAAGCACTGTTTTATAGTTTTCAGTGTATGAGGTTAAATCTGTTACTAGGTACTTTATTCTTTTAGATGCCAGTATAAATGGTTTGCTTTTTTCACTGCCTTTCCAGATTGCTATTGCTCGTATATAGATGAGATCATTTGGCCATGGGTACAGCAGACGACCCGGAATCAACTAAACCAGTTGAAGTTATGTGAGTATACAGCGGATTCTAAACCTAATAAAAAACCAAAGCCCCTGCCATCGAGTCCACCCCGCCGCACACGGACCCTAGAGTACTGAGAGAACCACCCGACACGGTTTCCACGGGGCACCTGGCAGATGTGAACGGCCCACCTTCTGCAGCCACAGCTCTTAACTACTGTGTCAGGGGAGTTCCCGACCTAGTCACTTCGGAGTAATAAATAGACCAGAAAGACAGAGACACACACAAAGAAGGGGATACGAAGGGTCTGCAGGTGACACTGGCCACTAGGAGGGAGGCTCGGGGAGAAGCCAACACAGCACGAGCCTATGCTGAACAGGGAGAAATCCGAGGCTCAGAAGGACTCGGAAGCTATTCTGTAGGAAACGCAATGAGCTGTTGTCTTTGCAGACGTCTCACTGGATTTGGGACACAGATTAAAAACTGAACACCAATCCCTTGTTTACCAGCAAGACAGAACTATTAAAAAATGGGACAGACCCAGGGGGATTTACCTCAGGAATGCAAAGGTTGTTCAACACAGGAAAATCCATCACTGTAACACAGGCTGTGGATACAGCAAAGACAAAGAAGGGACCACACAATCCTCTCAGCAAATGCAAAAAGGCACTCCGTAAAACCTACTGCCTTTGACGATGAGAAACACTCAGCAAATCGTAAACAGAAGGGAAATGCCTCGATGTGATAAAGGGCATTTACGAAAGCCCACAGCTAACACCATACTCGGTGCAGAACCACTGAGAGCTTCCTGCGGAGAATCACATGCAAAACAAGGAAGTCTGCTCTCACCACTACACTGAATCCTGTGCTGGAAATCCCAGCCAGGGCAATTCAGGGAAGAAAACAGAATCACAGGATTAGAAGAAGCAACAACATAACCTTACACACAGACAATCCTAAAGCATCTGCAAGAAAACTACTCGACTTAAAAAACGAATCCCTAAGAGTGGCACAGTACGAGACGAACGCACAAAAAGCAGCCGGACTCCCACATACAAGCAATAGGCAACCTGAAAGGGCAGTTACACAACAACCCACTTACAACGGCATCTAAAAGAATAAAATACCTAGCAACAAATTTAACCTTATACACTGAACACTACCGGGCACTGCTGTAAGAAATTAAAAAAGACTGAAACAAAGGAGACGAGACGTTTACGAACTGAAAGATACAACACTGCTAAAATAACACGACCCAAAGATTCAATGTGACCCCTATTAAAACCTCAACAGCCTTCTCTGAAGAAACGGAGACGTCAACCCTCAAACTGATAAGGATTTGCATGCTGTCTGTCAGAGGAAACCCAGGGAATTCGCTGACATTCAGTGCTATCCCTCAACTACGTGTGGGTGTTGTGTCGTTGGGGCAGTGCCCTCACTCGTGCGTCAGCTCACACCCACCCATAAACGCCTCTGAACCTCACGCACTCCAGGGGTTCCTGCTCCCACATACGGGTCCACAAAGTCACTTAATGCTGAAGAAGACCTTAGTTTGACGGTGCTAAAATCCTGGTTTAGGCCAAGCTCGGCTCTTCAGACAACTGGTGGCCTGAAACACTGTTCATGACCCTCATATTCACTCACCCTGGTCCTGACAGTATGATCTACTTATTCTGCAATAAAACTCACAGTGAAAAACAGACAAAACCTTTGTTTAACTTGTCTGCAATCATGATTAACAGGTCATAGAGCAAATGTCAATGCATACAGTTTCTCAATTTTTCTGATTAATTCCAGTGAAAACAGCGCCCCAAATACCACCCCAGGCAGCCGTTAGAACCCAGAAGGAAACCCTTCTACCAAGGAGCACTGTGTTCACACATTTCCTAGAAATTCTTCATGTCACATTGCCTCTATGACATTTTCTCTTGAGCAACTTCAGGTTGGCAGGCATGCACCGTGTGTGTCCGTGATGGACGGGGGACGGCTGGCTGCTCCTGGGCTGGGAGACTGTACTGGGGCCCCTGCTCCATGGGAACGGTGGTCCATGCCACTTAGAAGGCAGCGGAGTTCCTGTGGGCAGATCTCAGGCGGAGGTCCCTCGCTCCTTCTCCCACAGAGAAACAGACACCCAGTTTGAGCCAGGGTGTGTCTGGGGCTTACGACCACGGCTGGAGGAGGCGAGGAAGAGACAGGAGACGGAGGCAGACCTGCTTCCAGCACCCACGGCTCTGCCCCACAACCCAGGAGATGTCCCCAGGCCCCACCGCGCCCTCCCATGAACACTGAAAAGACTCGGCAGCCTCGTGCTCCCTCCGGGCCCAGCACCGCGGACAGCGGCCCGGGGCGCGCGGGGCACGCCAGCTTCCCGCGGGGCTCCGGCTCTGCGTTCGCACAGCGTCCTGTCCGGAAGAGCTGATGTCCTCCGACCACACTACTGACAGTGGCCCTCTCTGCTCCCCAGTCACTCCCCACTTCCATTATCCCGCCTGATTTTTTCTGAAACGAGACAACGGTGACTATGTTTATGCATCGGCCTGCCCCACAGCAGTGTGTGACCAGAGCAGGGTCACACCAGACCGGGACGCCCACCAACTGTAACACCGCGGGCACTCGGGATCTGCTGACTGGATGGAGCCCAAACGGAGGGAAGACTCGCCACAGGCTAACCACGGAAACAGAACTTAGTAACAACACAGCCTCCTCGGGTTTTTGCACTGCATTTATAGCGGCTAAGTGCTAAGCCCGCTCACCAAAAGGTCGGCAGTTCAGCTCCACCAGGAGCTCCTTGGAAAAACCATGGAGCTATTCCCCTCTGTCCTATAGGGTCGCTGTGAGTCAGAATCAACTCAACGGCGGTGGGTTCAGTTTGGGGCTTTACACATAATATTTTCAGTGAAGTCTTTCTCTGTTAGACCTTGTTTGCTTTAAAGACCAGGGCACAGGGCACTGGCTGTTTTATAATCATCACAAATCATCAAAAGAGTCCACACTTCCCCCGATCAAATAAATCCAAACAATATCCTGTAAGACAATGGACAACCTCACCATCAGTCCTCAGCTGTTACAGCAGCCGTGGGAAATGTTATACTTGGCAAGGTTTAACAAAAGCCAGCAACAATGGTCTCCTCACAACTCAGCAGGATATCTGACTCCTGCAGCAGAGAAAGCGGGGGCCTGCCGGCTGCGGGATATGTTTTCGGAAGTGCAGAGAAGGGCCTGAACCCCTGACGGGTAACCCATACCACAATCATGATGTTCCTGTGTCCAAGGGCGGGTCATCCGACTGCACAGTTAGACACCAAGCCAAAGTAAAATGCCCTGGGAAAGGTAACACTTGGTCTCCAGCTACTTCAGACAGGACGGAGCAGTATCAAAACAATTCCTGAGCGTTTCACGGCTGCGGGAGAGGGGTGGCTCTTGAGGAGTCACGGAAGGGCTGATTCACTTGGCCACAGAAGTATTTTTAAAATACTCACAGTGCGCACACACACACAAAAAACATACCTGTACACTGATACAGATACAGAGACACGTACATATTTGTGTGTGTGTTACTGCTCCTGTTGTGTGCCAACAAGTCCATGCCAACTCAAGCGGCCCTGCAGGATGGAGCCAGGCTGCCCCTCAGGGCTCGTGGGGGCGGCCTCGCACCTGGAGCAGATCCCTCGGGGTTTCCTCCCACAGGGCACCAACCCCTCAGTTAGCAGTCGAGGGCTTAACCACTGCACCACACAGGTCCGTGTGTGGGGTGTCTATTACCATAAACAAAGTCAAAGTAGAAATGAAAAGCTGGAAAGATACCTGCAACAGTGTGTGTTAGTCAAAGGCCTGATGTTCTTAATGTGAAAAAACCTTGTGCATGTCAAGAAAAAATCATCATAGCAACAGACAAAGGACAAGGCACACTGACAATTTCATCACATTTAGTTCAACATTAAAAAGAAAAGAAAAGAAAAGAAGATCTCAAGATGCCTCACAATTAAAGAAACGCTGGATCCTAACAACAATGTAGTATCACAGTTTGCTGAAATACTCAAGTTTGACAACTTTACCAAGAGTTGGCAAGGAGGCACAAGCACACCTTCACGCACTGCTGGGGCAAGCACGAATCGACGCACCACCACACGGCGCAGTGTAGCCGCACACAGACCACAGCAACAGACGGCATGCCCTTGACACGACGGGTCCACTGTCACAAGCGCATTGTGCAGACACGTTCACAAAAGCACGCCCAAGTATATACATAGATGGGTGCTCCCAGAAGTATAAAGGTACACACATAGATGAGCGTGCATGTTGTTGCGGGGTGCCGTCAAGTCGGTTCTGACTCACAGCGACCCTAGGAACAACAGGACGAAACACTGCCTGGTCTTGCACCATGTCCACAATCGTCTTTATGCTCAAAGCCCACTGTTGCAGCCACGGCGTCAATCCACCTCATTGAGGGTCTTCCCCTTTCTCGCTGACCCTCCACTCTACCAAGCACACGACGTCCTCCTCCGGGGACTGATCCTTCCTGACAACATGTCCAAAGTACTAACACACAGTCTCGCCATCTTTGCTTCCAAGGATCACTCTGGTTGCACTTCTTCCAGAACAGATCTTTTTGTCCTTTTGGTGGCCCATGGTCCATTCAACATTCTTCACCAACACCACAATTCAAAGACATCATTCTATTTCTGTCTTCTTTGTTCACTATCCAGCTTTTGCACACATATGACGTGATTGAAAATACCATGGCTCGAGTCAGCCACACCTTAGTCTTCAAGATGACATCTTCACTTTTGAATACTCCAAAGAGGTCCTTTGCAGCAGATTTTCACAGAAGCATGCCAAAGTATCTACACAGACTGATGTTCATAAAGTGTGCAGACATACACACAGATGGGTGTTCACAGAAGTTCACAGACATATACGCAGATCAGTGTTCACAAAAGTCTACAGATGTATACACAGATGGGCGTTGCAGAAGTCTGCGGACGTATACACAGATGGGTGTTCACAGATGTTCACAGACATACACACAGATGGGTGCTCACAGAAGTCTGCACACGTATACGCAGATGAGTGCTCACAGAAGCCTGCAGACGTATACACAGATGAGTGTTCATACAAGAATGCAGACGTATACACAGACGGGCATTCCTGAAAGTTGGCAGATGACACACAGCTGGGCATTCCCTTTGCTGGGGCAGCAAGAGCTCATTAACAGAAGAGAACCAACAGCTTGTAACCACAGCACAGCAGATTGTCCACCGCAGTAGGTGTGGCCTAACTGGTCTCTGAGACCCGATGCCTACGAGCTGAGTGCAAGGGAACTGGTACCAAGCAGTGTGACACAGAAGATCACAGGTGGGCGAGTTCTGGGGGGAGAAGACGGTGATGCCTCCAGTGGTCAGGGACGCCGATGGTGGCCTGAGGCTCTGGGCTGGTCACTGTAGCCTGCAGTGGCTTCTTGTCCTCCTCCACCCCTGTAGCCAGTGCACTGGACAGACGTTATAATTCTTAATGTATTTTGTGATACAGAAAATGTTGGACAGCATCACCACAGAGGGCAGGGATGGTTTTCTTCAACAAACTTAGGTGCTAAAAAGACACCAGCAAGACCCGGAAGCTCTCTCTTCTAAGGGTCACAGACGAGCTTCTCTCCCTTTAGTCAGTCACACACTGAAATTCCCGCAGTACCAACACCAGGAAAGCTACCTGCGAGCATTGCTGCCTGACATCACTGTCCAAACACATTTTTGTGTTTCATGTACAGCAGAAAACTCAATGGCTTTTTCAGATTAACAAAAAGAAACATGAATTCCTCTAATTCCGAAAATTCCATTCTTGTTTATGACCACTTCTCAGAATAAACATTTCTACTGCATGCTGATCAAAGTTAAAAGGTAATACAGATCGGTCTTGGTCTGGGGACCTCATGACTGCCTTCAAGTCTCTGTGCGCAGACGTTTTATAAAGCCACCCCCCGCTTTGATTTTCTCTAACCACTTCTTTTTGCACAGTCCTACTGTTTTTATTTGCAAAAAGCTACAAGGGAGCCATCAACTGTGTCCATAATGCACTCTCTAAGAAAAGCAGTGTCTCTCTGACACCCTGCCAAGAGAACTATTTTGCCTTTGCTGGCTTCTTGGCATAACTGGCCCCTGAGACTCAGGGCCTAACGCTGAGTGGGAGGGAGTTGGTGCCGATCGATGGCCTGTGTCTCTGGCCGCCACCATCTGCGGGCAGCAGGCAGCACAAATGCTTTCTCAGCCCTATTTCCCTCGCCATCTAGTTTTCTCCCAAACCTCTACAGGGAGACAGGGAGAGTCAAGAGGCCTTTCTCTACAGGCTCCCTCGGGAACCCACTTCTCTTCCCAGCTGTAAGGCTCACCTGCACGTGAACGGCCCTGAAATGAGGGCGGCTCCTCATCTCCTTTGCTGGCCAGACATCGCTACACCAACACGGGTCCTCCGAATCCTTGCTTCACAGCTTCTTCCATTCAGGAGAGACTTCTCCCGACTCCAGCCTCCTGAACGCCGAGTCTGTATTGTGCCATCCAGCCGCTACCTAAACTCAGACCTGCTCTCTACGTGCTTGTCTGAAGTCTAGATTAGCACTTTTCCATCCTGGCCTGACACTCGTGCCCCTTTGGAAGCTTTAGGAGAAAAATACCATGCCTGTGCCCTGTCTCCAGAGCTGCTAATTGAACTGCGCTGGGGCCTTCTTTTTCACCTTTTAAAACAAGCTTCTCATGTGATTCTTTTTTTTTTTTTTTTTTATGACTGAGTGAAAATGTACATTCCCATATAAATTTACATGCCCACCTATATGCAGCTTCCACTGCTCTCCCTGTCTGGTGACAGCACACTATTCCTCTCTGCTCCATACAGGTCTCATCCTCCCAACAGTCTCCTTTCCCCTCCTCTTCACCCACTCTCCTTCCTCCAGCCAGAGGTCAGCAGGATGATATCCTATAGATGCATAGAACCATAAAGTCCATTCAATATATGGTCACTCTGCATCGCCAAGTCCAATCCATTCGTGTCCAAAGAGTGGGCCTTCGTTATGGTTTATGGGCAAGGGCAGTATCAGGGCCAGGGGCCATGCTCCCAGGGGACCCTCGAAGCCACTGGATGATCAATTGTGGTCTTTTAGTGGAGATCTCAGGGTGCACCCCTTTCTATTCTTGTGTTGCCAGTGAGACTCAACTTAGTGAGCTCCATCGCGGCCATCAATGGGGGTGGCCAGGCACCATCTGGTTCTTCTGGTCCTAAGTCAATGTAGGCACCCACTCATGTGGGTCTCTCTATCTTCTGGGTTGTCTTTAGCATATGTCATTTTGGTCCTCGGTGAGCATCCATTCCTGCTGAGTTGGGACCATTTGCTATGCCCTTGGATGGCAGCTTGGCAGCTTTTAAGACCCCAGACGCCACTCACCAATGACGAGTGCAGAGAGCCCTCTTAGCAAAATGCTAGTTGTGCCAATTGGCCTTGATTTTACCTAAGAGCATTGTCCCTTGCCCCCTGCCCCAGCTGTTCTGTCCTTGCAACATTGGGTTAAGATGAAAGAAGTATTCAACTTATACTGAAGTCCACTTAATATTGTTCTTATTTCTAATGTGTGCTATCACTGATTTCACCCAACCAAATTTCTACGAACTATCTAATCTAAACCATTCCCCCCTCACCCTCCCTCTCCTCCCTTGCAGCTGTCAAAGAGTCTTTTCTTCTATACACAAGTCTTTTTTTGAGATCTTATTGAGGGGTCTCATACAATATTTGTCTTTTTGTTGCTGACTACTTTCACTCAACGTAATGTCTTCCAGTTGAAACCAGGTTATGAGATGCTTCCTGGAATCATCATTATTCTTTATCACATGATTCTTAAAGCCATGACTAGGAACATCTAAAATAAAAACTATCGAAGTCAAAGATACGTCTCCACTGTTTCTCCTTTTACCCTCTGTGCCCCGGGGGACGCAGCAGGGGCTCGGCACTGCCTAGACCTTCCCGGAGCAGCGACGGGTCAGCAAGCGCAATGACGATCGGGATGGGGACATCACTGAACACGCCGAGGGGTGCAGGGCTGGAACCTTGGGGCGCTGAATGAAGGTGTAACAGAATTTAGTCAGTGCTCCTAACACATAAAAGCTCGCTTCTGTTTCATTTCTTTTTAGTTAAGGACACCAAAGATGAACCCATTCAGCGCAAGGGCTTCACTCTCGGTGACACCATGACAATAAACGGTGGCGACACGCGTGATCCAGGCCAAGGGTGACCACACTGCTCGATGGCACAGATGACACGATCACAACCACACAGCGAGGCTGACACGTGACAGATGCACAGGCCCTGGTGTCACAGGGCCTCTGCAGCACCGCGCTCGCCGACGCGAAGGCCTGGACACGCTGTAACTCCGAGGGTCTCTGCTCCGGCGCTGGAACGCGGCCAGGACCACCCTTTCAAGGAACTGCGTGCAGGATGCCAAACAGAAATGCAGCTGCACAGGCCTCCTAGTAGCTTCCGACCGCCGCTGTTGTCGTTCGGTGCCATCAGGTCGGTTCCAGCTCACAGCGACCCTGTGCACCACAGAACGAAGCCCCGCCCAGTCCTGTGCCACGACTAAAGTCGTTCCTATGCTTAGGCCCACTCTTGGAGTCACCGGGTCAGTCCATCTCGCTGGGGGTCTTCCTCTTTTTTGCTTACCCTCCACTCCACCCAGCATGACGTCGTTATTCCAGAATTGGTCCCTCCTGACAGGTCCAAAGTATGTAAGATACGGCCTCACCCTCTTGTTCCCAAGGAGCTTCTACTAGGCCACCTTAGCTCCTACCTCCAGCAAAATTGCAAATAAAAAAAAAAAAAAAAAGCAAAATTTAAAAAATCAGATTCAAATCTATAACCTGAACATCATCAAAGCTTTTTCACATAGTTCACCTTTGCAGCACTGTGCACATAGGTGGAAGGTGGAATTGGGGGTTCCGGGGAAAGTACCCAGGAAAGAGGGGGCTGCTACCCTTCTTCCATCGCCTCACCCACACCCAACTGTCTGGATGAAAACTGCCTCCCTTACTACCCTACAAACGACCAAAACCACAGTTTAAAATCATGCTCACTTCACTGGAATTAAAATGCTGCTGTTTACGGTGACTTTTTCAGAGCTTATTTTTTCCCTGAAGAATTTTAATTTAGACTCTACCTGAGGGCAAAGCTGAATCTACAAACTGCAGTTCATCTTAAAGCACTGTAGCAACACCTGACATTTTCCCTAAAGTACATTTAAAGCTACAAGCATGTATGAAAAACAACAACACAGGCTTCTTATTTCTAGGATCATGGTTTGGAGGATTTACATTTTAAATGGTTCCTGGTTTATTGAGAAGTCATATCAAAACTGATCTATGGATACATTTTTGTTCTGTGCAGTACACTCATCTTTATAACCAGAGCTGAGTAGACGAGGACATACACCACTGCACTTCATACACCCGAAGGATGACTAAGAGTCGGCCAGGCGATGAGGTATGCAGAAGTGAATGGTCCTGGCAAAAACTAAATATTTCAGAGGCACTGAGCTGAGAAAGCACCGCAGCTCAGTGAACTGCGCAAGTGCAGAGGGCCATCCGGCGAGGGAGGGCGTGGGGGGCGACAGCCAGGGAGAACGGGGGTGGGGAGCTACTAACTGCAATAAAGCCCCATCTCTGTCATATTAGAAACCTGCCCGGGGGTCACCAAATGGAGAAATTCAGAGGTCCTTTATGCTCCGAAGTTGGCATTCAGAGAAAACTCTAGTATGGCCAAAGCCAAGTGCCATCAAGTCCAATCCGTATATCAACACATTAAAGAACAAAACCCTCAAATTATGCCATTCCAGATCATCGATGAATGTGGTCACTTGAAGAGTGACAACTGCCTAGTTCTTTTGTTGATTTTATTGCCAACTTATAAACTGTGACAGAGCAGAACATTTCATTTTTTTATTGTGCTCTCAGTTTACTGTTCAAGTCAACTTCTCATACAAAACCTTGCACACACACTGTTATGTGATCCTAGCTGCTCTCCCCACACTGAGACAGCACACTCCTCTCCTCCACCATTTCACATGAATGCTGATCCAGCTCCTGTCCCACTCGGCCGTCTCCTCTCACCTCTGGACAGGAGCCGCCCAGCTCCTCTCCTGTATCTACTTCAGCCAAGACGCACACTCTTCTCCATTATCATTTTACGTCTCATGGTCCAGTCTAATCTACGTCTGAAGAGCTGGTTTCAGGAACGGTGTCAGTTCTGGGCTAACAGAGAGTCCAGGGACCACCTCTTTTGGGGTCTGTCCAGTCTGTCAGACCATCAGGTCTGTCCATTTTACTAGAGTTCGAGCTCCACACCACACTCTTCTCCTGCTCCATCAGGGACTTTCTGTAGTGTTCCATTAGGATAGCCACTGGTGGGCACCATCTAGTTCTTCCTGTCTAAGGCTGATGGACTCTTCAGCTTGTGCAGCCCTTTCTGTTTCTTGGGCTCATCTTTTCCTGAGGTCTTTGGTATCTTTCATTCTCTTCTGCCAATCAATACTTCTTAGCTGGCAACTCACTGGCTTTAAGACTCCAGACTCACCAAAGTGGGTTACACAACATTTTCTTAATAAACTTTACTATGCCAATTAACCTAGATGTCCCACAAAACCATGGTCCCCAGATTTCTGACTCTGCCACTCTGTGTTTGCTTGTATTCAAGAAATGTCTTAGTTTTGGGTTTAGTCCAGTTGTGCCGACTTCTCCTGTATTGTCTGTTGCCCTTCCCTTCACCTCAAGTAATTCTTGTCTGTTGCTGTTGTTGTGAGGTGCCATCAAGTCAGTTCCGACTCACAGTGACTCTGCGCAGAACAGAAAGAAACACTGCCCAGTCTTGTGCATGTCCACAATCATTTTTATGCTTAAGCCCATTGTTGCGGTCACTGTGTCAATCCACGTCATTGAGGATCTTCCTCTTTTTCACTGACTCTCCACTCTACCAAGCATGAAGTCCTTCTCCAGGGACTGACCCCTCCTTACGACATGTCCAAAGTATGTAACAAGCAGTCTTGCTATCTTTGCTTCCAAGGAGCACTCTGGTTGTACTTCTTCCAAAACAGATCTGTTTGCTCTTTTGGCAGTCCCTCGTACAGTTAACATTCTTCTCCAAAACCACAATTCAAAGGCATTACTTCTTCTTCTGTCTTCTTTGTTCATGGTCCAGCTTTCACACTCATGATGTCATTGAAAATACTGTGGCTTGGGCCAAGTGCACTTTAGTCTTCAAGGAGACATCTTTACTTTTCAATAAAGAGATCCTTTGCAGCAGATTTTCCCAGTGCAACACATCTTTTGCTTTCTTCACAGCTGCTTCCATGGGCGTTGATTGTGGACCCAAGTAAAATGATATTCTTGACAACCTCAAACCTTTCTCCATTTATGACGATGTTGCTTACTGGTCCAGTTGTGAGGATTTCTGTTTTCTTGACGTTGAGGTACAATCCACACTGAAGGCTGTGGTCCTTGATCTTCACCAGTTTTTCAAATCTCCTTCACTTCCAGCAAGTAATGTAGTGTCATCTGCATAACTCGAGTTGTTAATGAGTCTTCCTCCAATCCTGATGACTGATTCTTCTTGGTATAATCCAGCCTCTCGGAGTAAGTGCTCAGGATACACACTGAAAAGGTATGGTGAAAGGATACGACCCTGACACACACCTTTCCTAACGTTAACCTTTGCAATGTCCCCTTGTTCTGTTCACACAACTGCTTCTTGATCTATATACAGATGACTTAAGAGCACCATTACGTGTTCTGGAATTCCCATTGTACACAATGTTAACCATAATTTGTTATGATCCACACAGTCGAATGCTTTTGCATAGTCAATGAAACACAGGTAAACAACTTTACAGCATTCTCTGCTTTCAGCCAAGATCCATCTGACCTCAGTAATGATATCCCTGGCTCCACATCCTCTTGCAAATCCAGCTTGAGTTTCTGGCAGTTCCTTATGCAGTTGCTTTTGAATGATCTCGAGCAAAATTTTCCTGGCATGTGACATTAACAATACTGTTCACTAATTTCTGCATTTGGTTGGATCACCTTTCTTTGGAATAGTCATAAATATGGGTCTCTTCCAGTCAGTTGGCTTGGTAGCTGTCCTTCAAGTGTCTTGGCATAGATTAGTGAGCACTTCTAGCACTGCATCTGTTTGTTGAAATATCTCAATCGATATCCCATCAATTTCTGGAGGCTTGTGTTCTGCCAATGTCTTCAATGCAGCTTCCACTTCTTCCTTCAGTACCATCAGTTCCTGATCATAAGCTACCTCTTCAAGTTGCTGAACAGTGACCCCTTCTTTCTGGTATAATGACTATGTGTATTCCTTCCATCTTCTTCCGATCTTCCCTGAGTTGCTTAATATTTTCCCTGTAGAATCCTCCATTGTTGCAACTCAAGGTGTGAAATTCTTTTCAGTTCTTCCAATTTGAGAAATGCATAATGTGCTGCTCCCTTCTGGTTTCCCATTTCTAGCTCTTCGCACATGTCACTGTAATACCTGAGTCTGTCTTCCTGAGCTGCCCTTTGAAGTCTCTTGTCTAGGTCTTTTACTTCACCATTTCTTCCTTCTGCTGTAGCTGCT
The DNA here is from genome assembly GCA_028571685.1 of Heterohyrax brucei. Lineage (NCBI taxonomy): Eukaryota > Metazoa > Chordata > Mammalia > Hyracoidea > Procaviidae > Heterohyrax > Heterohyrax brucei. Next base: position 873,217 of record CM053163.1, read on the forward strand.
CAGTGTTCAACAGCACATTTCAGGGTCTCTTCTTTGATCCTTTCTTTCTTTCCCATTTTTTCAATGACCTCTTGCTTTCTCCACGGATAATATCTTTAATGTCATTCCACAATTTGGCCTTCGGTCATTAGTGGTCAACACATGAAATCTGTTCTTCAGATGGTCTTTAAACTTAGGAGGGATATACTCAAGGTCATACTCTGGCTCTTGTGGACTTGTTCTAATTTTCTTCAGTTTCAATTTGAATTTGCATATGAGCAATTGACGATGTGTGCTGCAGTCAGCACCTGGTCTTGTTCTAACTGCTGATGTGGAGCTTTTTCATCGTCTTTTTCCACAGATGTAACTGATTTGGTTCCTGCGTGTTCCATCTGGGGAGATCCATGTGTACGGTCATTGTTTATGTTGGTTAAAAATGGTATTCACACGTTAGTCTTGCAAAATTCTATCATGCGATTTCTGGCATTACTTCTATTACCAAGGCTGTGTTTTCCAACCACTGATCCTTCGTTGTTTTACAACTTTTGCATTCCAGTCACCAGTAATTATCAATCCACTCTGATTGCATGTTCAATCAATTTCAGACTGCAGAAGCTAGTAAAAATTTTCAGTCTCTTCACCTTTGGCCTTGGCACTTGGCACATAAATTTGAATAACAGTTCTATTAACTGCCTTCCTTGTAGGTGCGTGGCTATTACCCTGTCACTGACAGCACTGTACTTCAGGACAGACCCTGAAATGTTCTTTTTGATGATGAACGCAACACCGTTCTTCAAGTTTTTGTTCCCAGCATAGTAGACCACGATTCTCAGATTCCAAGTGGCCAATACTGGTTCATTTCAGCTCAGTAACACCTATGGCATCAATGTTTATGTGCTCCATTTCTAATTTTCCTAGAGTCATACTTTATACATTTCATTTTCTGATTATTAATGGATGTCTGGAACTGTTTCTTTTCATTTGGTCACGCTACATCAGCAAATGAAGACCCCGACAGCTTTATTCCATCCACAACATTAAGGTCACCTCCACTTTGAGGGGGCAGCTCTTCCCCAGTCGTCCTCGGAGCGCCTTCCAACCTGGGGGCTTATTTTCCAGCCCTGTATCTGACAATGTTCTGCTGCTATTCATAAGGTTTTTCCTGGCTAATTCTTTTCAGAAGTACACTGCCAAGTCCTTCTTTCAGGTTTGTCTTAGTCTAGAAGTTCCACTGAAACCTGTCCACCTTGGGTGATGCTGCTGGTACCTAAAGACCAGCGGCACAGCTTCCAGCATCCCAGCAACAAGTAAGCCTCCACCGAGAGACAGGTGGGGGCTGCTTGCTCATCTTTACTTCTCCTATCTAGTTAACGACTACCCCTCCCTCTCCCTTCCCATTCTCATAACCATCAAGAAATGTTTTCTTCTGTTTAAACCTTCTGAGGTCTTACAACAGTGGTCTCAGACACTATTTGTCCTTTTGTGACTCATTTGACTCAGCATAATGCCTTCCAGATTCCTCCATGCTACGACACGTTTCACGGATACATCATTTTTCTTTATTGTTCTGTAGTATTTCATTGTGTGATGGGCACCTAGGTTGTTTCCATCTCTTTGCTGTTGTGAACAGTGCTGCAGTGTACACGGGTGTGCGTACACCTATTTGTGTGGCAGCTCTTATTTCTCTGGGATAGATTCCAAAAAGTGGGATTGCTGGATTGCATGGCATTTCCATCTCTAGCATTTCATAGAAGTGCACATCAATTTCCAAAGTGGTTGTACCAGTGGACCTGCCCTGCAGCAGTGGGTCACTGCTCCGGTCCACCATCGCCTCTCCAACACTTAATTTTTGTGTTTCTTGGATTAATGTCAGCCTTGTTGGGGTGAGACGGTATCTCAGTGCAGTTTTGGTTTGGATTTCTCTGATGGCTAATGATCACGAACAGTTCCTCATGCATCTGTGAGCTGCCTGAATGTCTTATTTCAGAAACTCCCTGTTTAGGTCCTTTACCCATTTTTTAATTGGGTTATTTTTCTTCTTGATGTTGAGGTTTTGCAGTGTCTTGTAGATTTTAGACAGTAGACACAGATCAGATCCACAGAACAACATTTCTTAGTTGGAAGAAACAAGTAGCAGATTCACCACGTTTAGGGCTATGGTTCAGTTCTAGTAGTGCTACAACCGAAACAACCACAGCGAACAGCAGCACAACAAATTTTAGTCTGAAGATTGGCTGAACCCTAACTCACACTATAGGTGCAATCATAAACAAACACTACACCAAGACACAGCCTCTTTTCTCTTTCAAACACCGGATGAAGAGACCTTGACAAAGTCTCCACAATAGAAATAAATCCTCTAGATGATCCCCAAACCAAGTTCACTACCACTGAGTTGATTCCGACTCACAGCGGCTCCAAACGATAGACCGGCCTATTTTTAAACTCCTGGGAGGGACGTGCTAAGACCACAACAGGGAAACCACTCACTGTCTTTTTCTTAGAAGGACTCTCCTGAACTCTTTAGAAGGTCCCTGCAGCTTCTGGATAAGAAGTCATGCAACTTCCTTTGAAACACCTCCACGACCTCCCTCAGCCCATTCCATTTTCCGACAGTGTTGTTAGAACAATATTCCCGACACGGGACTGCAAATGCATAGCTCAATTACATGAGCCAATTATCATATAAAACGCATGCATTTCATCACCATGACTGAACCGGTGAAATGAAGGCAACATCCCAGCTCTTTTGTGAGTCTGAATCTTTACCCAAGCAGACTAATTATTTTGCATGGTCATACATCTTTCTATGCATGTGAAGAGTGTCAGCAATCTCTCTGTTGTGCACTATGTTACTACACTTAAAATCTGATCACAGTTTTCTTATTAAATTTTATCTATCAGACTTCTGGTCAGTGAGTTTCTTTCCCCTCTTCTAGCATGGGTTTGAAAAACACACGTTCTGTAAATAGAAAATCATAACATTCTCAGGGGGCAGCGTCCAAAAATGTTCCTTTTGATTTTTTAGTGGAGAACGTGTGACAGAGTCCTATGAGACAGAGTCACACTGAGGGAGATGCAGCTTCCAGGCTGATCATCAAATACAGAACACGCTGGACCAGGTCAGCAACACCAACTTAGTCCGACAGCTGACGATAAAGGAAGTCGTTATTATGCTTCAAGGAGTAACTGGGATACACAACAGGCTTCATAAATTATTGCATTTAACATTATTTTCACACAGTCGAGCACTTCTTTGGTTTTTGCTTTGAAATGTCTGGCTCTCCAGTACCTAAAATGAGTAGTGCCAACTACACCTAACCTACAAAGACTACTTCATGAGACAATACCGCGGTCACAGTCCTTGACACTCAGGTAAACCTGTGACATCCCAGAGCCAACACTTACAACACAGAGTCGCTTTGCTCCAGGCCTCTCAAGGGAGATTTCTCTAGAAAATAATCTCCTCATTTATTCGCCTCATGCTCTGAGCATGCAGACAGTGCTGAAACCGGTGTTTTAGACCCCACTTTACGTGGGAAGGAGCACAGAGCTCCCTCTTCTACCTAGGGTGCCTGTTCTGGTCTGCGTAATTCTACCCGCCAAGCACTATGCAACACTCCAGCACCCAGCACGATCTTGAAATGTGTCTTCATGTGATTTTACACTTTCTCTTTAGCCCTGAAGCTATACGGATTAGAAATTAGTATTGGCATTTTCTTTCATCAAACTGCTTTCTGTGCATAGGTCCAACCTACCCCAGCTCACCTCAGAACAACGGTGACCGAGCACTTTCCAGGGAAGGGGATGTTATTGTCTCTTTCTTTGGCTTGGCCCCCAGACCCAAAATAGTCACCGGGGCAAGACGGCCAAAATATCAAAGCGGGGAAAGGAGAACAAGGCCAGACAGAGCTCCAGACAGGAACACCACACAGCTCCGAGAACCGGCAGGTCAGGCTCGGGAGGGTCAGAGAGCTGAGGGCACCCACAGGACACAATTGCTCTAGCATGTTAGGGAGACCCACCACCACGCTCAGCTGGGTGGCCCAGGAAAGGGGACAGGCAAGGTTCAGGCAGGGGCCATGAATGGCTGTTCCAGGGGAAGTGCGCTCCCAAGTGAGAGTGGACGTGCCAGTAGAGGAGTGTGTGCTGAGTGAGTGTGAACAAAACCTACCAGAGTGGGCAGGTGAGTAGGAGCGTGTGCAGACTGTGGGATTGTAAACACAAACTTGTGTGAGTGAGCAGGTCAGGTGTGTGTGCAGAATGAGTGTGAACACAAACCAGTGAGTGCAGTGAGGTGTATGCTGAGAGTGTACACAAACTTGTGTGAGTGTCCCAGTTGAGTATATGCCTGATGTGTATGAATGCAAAGTTGTGAGTGGGTGAGAGCAATGGAGTGTGAACACAAACCTGCAACAGGTGGCTGTGTGAGGAGTGTCTGCCAGTGTGTGAGCGTGTAGACAATCTTGTGTGAAAGTAGGTGCCTGGTGGCACGTGTCTGAACACACACCTGTGACAGTGGCTGCATGAACTGTGTCTGCCGAGGTGAGTGTGAACAACTTGTGTGAAAATAAGCGGGTGTCTGACAGCATGTGTGATGGAGCGTGTGAACACGAAGCTGTGAGCGCACGCGCAGGTGAGCTGGCAGGTGGGAGCTGGCTGGGTATGAGTTGGGGCGCAGCTCGGACCTCCAGACCGTCCCCCAGAAGCTGAGCCCTGGGGGTGGGTATGAGCCTCAGTGCCCACCCACTGGGGAGCCACCACCTCGCCGGAAGGAGGGTTCCTGATGGTGGACACACTGTGCAGCGGCTGTGCTGACCACAAGGGCACCCCTGACCTCACATTTCAGGGTCAGCGGAAGGAAGAAACCCCTGACCGCAGTGACCTCACATTTCAGGGGCACAGGGAGGAAGCCCCGTGACCGCAGTGACCTCAGATTTCAGGGGCACAGGGAGGAAGCCCCGTGACGCCGGCAGTCCCACGGAGGGGCCACGGTGGCAGGGGCCGCAGCCCAGCCCGCCTCCCACGCAGCTCTCGGGGCCCAGCCCTTGGTGCTCCGGCAGCAGCACTGGAACCCACCGGGGGCGCCCACCTGACAGCGCGGCTCCCACGGCCGTCTTGGGGCCCCACGTGGTCGCCCACGGTCGCCGGGGAGGACCAAGCCCGTGCCGCGCTCCCGCCCCGACGCCCGCGGCGCCTCCTGGAACGTCAGCCTGGTCCGCATCCCCGCAGACCCATGCGTCCGGGGGCGCGACGGCCGGGGGACCGCGGGGCGCTGCCTGGGGACCAACGGCGGGGCGCCCCCTGGCGGCCTCCCGGGCCCAACGGGCCCAACGGCCGAGCGCCCCCTGGCGGCCTCCCGGGCCCCACGGCGGGGCGCCCCCTGGCGGCCGCCCGGACCCAGTGCCGGCTGCCCCGACGGCCGGCCACCACCTCGTGGCTGCCTGGCACCCTCGACAGCCCGCGGAGCACCCCGGAGTCTGGCTGGCGTCCCCACCTCCACCAAAGGTGGCCTCACACAGCCTCCTCACCTCCCGCCTGCGCTCCCGGGGCACAGCCCCAGCACCCCAACTCGGCAGGGTGAGGAAGCATCAAGTCGGCAGGAAAGACACACTAACACTTCTGTCTGTTTGGGTTTTCTATTCTAGAACACTCCCGCCTGAACCAAAGACAAGCTCACGTCTAAATCACTGGAACTACTTCTATGCTTGCCTCCTCGGGCTTGCAGTCATGCAACTCTAGAAAATACAACATTAAAAATGCATCAATTCCATTTTGGATCAATTAAATTTCAAACTCTGCTTTACGCTTAATAGTGTTCAGTGCAGCATGACCTAAGCAGCTGAAATGGGGATGATTCAATAATGTATCAGTGATCCCAACCAACCTAAGTGTCTTCATTAATAAAAACGGTTTGTGTTTCATAAACAACCAAAGCTGTTTGGGTTTTCAGAGCAGGGTGCCTGTGTATCAGGAACCGTAAGTTGTAGTGAGTAATACCCTGGGACTAGGGGTCAAATCAGCTCAACGGCATCGAGTCTGGTTTGGTTGGCTTTACGAGACAGGTAGTGTCAATATAACCCAGTTATACTGAAAAATGGGCACCCCAGAAAACGTCTTGTCCTCTGACGCACACAAAACCATTACTTTTCTGTCGAAAGTCTTTTTCTGGAGCCCTGGGCTATGTTTCATTTTAAAAGCTCATTCTGAGAGGTTAGCGAATGCCACTTCCAAGGAGGAAATGCTTTTACCTCAGCCTTATGGATGTTTCTGCCAAAGGCCAGAAACCACTCATCACGATTTGTAGTAAAGGTTATCTCAGTTAATGTTACTCAAGAATGAAAAATTACTTTAGTTTACTTATTCACACACTTGCATTTCAATGATAAAAAGTCAAGTTCACTCGTAAAACGCCAACTGCACTGTCTCCGAGAACAGAAACTCAAGGTAGTAGTATTAATATGGCTGAATGCTTGCTGTGTATAAGGCACTGTGTTAGGCATTTTACGTGCATAATTCACTTAATAATTCTCACAACAACTGAAAAGGTGAATTATCATCACTGCGATATTGCAGAGGCAAAAATCGAGGCACAAAGGAGTTGAACAACTAAGGTCACACGCAGCTGGAAAACAGCAGAGCCCAGGCAGCCTGAGTCTTGAACCTATGCTTTCTACCCTCAGTTATGTTGTGGCTGGCTCGTCAATGAGCTGTAAAACCACTGCAATGTTTATCAAGCTCACAGCTTCACCCATATCAATTCACGGCACACAGCGATGTCATCCTAAAGGCCACCCTTCCTGTCCTAACAGAACTTCACTTTTTGGAAGAATCTATCCAACTCATCCAAAGGTTTAGCTAAGCAAGTCAGGAAGCAAATTCTGGCCTCGTGCCACCACTTCTCTGTTGGGCTACTGCAGACTCAGTGAACTATTAAAATAACCCTTTAAGACCCTCTATCCCTTTTTACTACAACAAATACATGATTTTAAAAATTGTGTTAACATAACTGAATGGTTGCAAAACATCCTATTTGGTAAATTAAAGCTACATAAAGCCACTGACTTTTTCTGTGAAGCACTGTCACGAGACTCAGCATCTGAAATTTTCTGCTTTCAATCAGCGGTTCCCATCACTTTGAAGAGGGCCTATTCTGATGTCAAAAATTCAGAAGAACTCACAAGGCAGTTCCCACTGCCTGAAAAAGTTACCATGAATTCAGTACTATGCCCAAAGTAATCAGCGCCTATTAATTTCATAAAAAATGCTAATCCCTTGCATGTCAAATAGCTATCATTTTGCACAGATAATGCCAAGGTGGTGGGAGGAGAGCACTGAAGGGCGACTGCTAAGTCCACAGTCCATAGGTATCAACAGCCCACAAGCCAGAAACCACTAATTTACAGAATTTTAACTGTATCAGCCTAGGTTGTCCAACTTTAAAAATGTTAAAACCAAAATCTGTGTAAGAAATTTCAATGCTTGTAATGTCCAGCTTCTGAAGTATAACAGTAGTTTTTTCAGACTTGTTGTCAATACAATTTTTTAAAAAAGATTTGGGTGCAGTAATTGTCTGGTTTGAAATCTGTTACACAAATCTGAGGGGCAGCGGATAGAGCCAACAGCGAACGCAGCCCAGCCACTCAGAGTAGGCCTTCCCGGTAGAGGCCACGCCCTTGGTAGAAGATAACCGAAAGCATCTTTAGATGCCTCCTGCAGCACCATCGAGGTTCTGTGATATGATTCTTTCCATTTACTGACTGGACGTACTTGCGGTAATGTTCAGTCTCCGCCTGCCTCATCCCCTGGCTGAGGGTACGGCTGTTCATACGGCGTCTCACTGGGGCCAAGGGAAGGCGCATCTTCACTAACTTTCTTTTCAGCTCTCTTGATTAACTGGTCTACCATCTTAACCCCGCCCCATCCAGCTGACAACAGGCTAGAAGGAGGCCGGAAGGTCTGAGGACACACCTGGTCTCTCTCATTTGAGACAGATCTTGGTTACAGAGGAACTCCCATCCTTGACTTCAAACTCTAAAGACTCCAAGACACTGATTGTCACTAGCAATAGACACTACCCATGCTTGTCAACTCCGACCTTCTGGCATTTCCACACGCTGGCATTTCCCAGGCATCATGGATTGAATTGCTTCCCCCCAAACAAGTGGAATCATTTGGCTAGGTCATGATTTCAAGTACTGTGTGGTGTTCCTATAGGCTGCGAATCCTGCCTCTGGGAAGTGAAGGAGATAGGCCTCAGTCTATAAAATTACACTGGGCCTTGAAGCAGTCTCTTAGGATAAAAGCAAAGAGAAGCATGCAGAGAGCTGGGGACCTCTTACCTCAAGAAAGAGAAAGTGCTGGGGGCAGAATGAGTCCCTTGGAAAGCACTCCAGGTCGCTAGGCCTCAGAAGCTCCCAGTCCAGTAGAAGTCTGATGACAGGGACCTTTCTCCAGAGCCAACAGAGAAAGCCTTCTCCTGCAGCTGATGCCCTGAATTTGGAGAAACAGCCTACCAGACTGTGACAGAATAAAATGTCTCTTTGTTGAAACCACTCACTTGTGGTAGTTCTGTTCGAGCAGCACTAGATGCCAAAGACACCCAGAAAGGCTCCGTGGTCCAGCAGCGCAGATGAGAAAGCCCTGCTCCCAAGGCAACAGAAGCCCGCCAGATGCACTACACGCTTCCCTAATGAACAATCATGCCAAGCATACTGACCAATTTGTATGCCTGTGGGGAAATATACTCAAATCCTTCGCCCATTTTTAAAACTGGGTTGTCTTCTTGCTGTTGAGTTAGAAGCGTTCTTTATGCATTCTGAGTATAAATCTCGTAGTGGATATACAACAAAACAAACACACCACTGTTGTGTTGATTGCAACTCACATAGACTCTACATGTCAGAGCAGAACGGCCCCACAGAGTTTCCAAGGATATAGGATATATGAGTTGCAAATATTTTCTCTAATTCTGTGGTTGTCTTTTCCCTTTCTTGCTAAAATCCTTGGATGCATGAAAGTTTCTCATTTTCATGAAATCAAATTGGTCTACTTTTCATTTCACTGCTTGAGCTTTTGGTGTCGCAGCTAACAATTCACTGCTTAATTCAAGGTCGCCAAGACTTACACCTACGTTTCCTCTACGAAGTTTATACTTTCAGGTCATTCATTTGGGTCTCTAATGTATTTTGAGTTATTGTTACACATGATATGTGACAGAGATCCAACTTCAATCCTTCACATGTGGATGTTCAGGTTTTTAAGCCTCACTTGTTGAAAAAAACTAGTCTTTCCCCATAAATTGTCTTGGAACCCTTGTTAAAAATTTCCCCTCCACCTTCACAGGAAGTTCCACCACTAAACATTCCCTTGGTGTTAAACACTGCCGTCTCAAATATCTTCCTAAAACGCATACACTTTTAGTTAAAGGACCAGCACTTGGAGCTCCTAACACAGTGCTGTAAATGAATGGTGAAGTCACTTCCTTCCTTAAGGGACGAATTAAGCTCAGAGAACGTAAGAAGAGTGCAAGGAAGTGGCTTGGCAAGAAGTAAGGAACCTGCTAGTAGCTGGTCCTGGCAGAACGCAAATGCCAGCTTGCACTGACATGTGCCCTCTAGATCTGCAAACAGGTGCTAGTGCTCAAGAAATAAGCAAGAAAACCACAATGCTATGTCCCTGGCTTCTGAAGTAGTTCTCAAGTAAAACCTCCACCAAGGGACCTACTGCTGCTACCAGGGAGAAAATAAAGAGTAAACAGGTTAGGAGACAGGTTAGGGTGAGAAAACAGAAATTTCTCAACCACATACAGCCACCTACCCATGACACATCTGGTTTCCGCTTGTAGACAGATGTTCAGAGGCTTTCAACGGTGCCTGGTATATATAAAGTAATATGTGGCCAAGTCCCACCCCAGAAACTCTACAGCCTGAGTAACTGGAACCTGAATTTGTCCTGCATTTTTCAAGAAGGGAGGGTATTCAGTCAAATAACCCCAAAGCTACCTATCAGACACGGTGCCCTGGTGGCACAGGGGTTAATGCACTGGACTGCTAACTGAAAAGTCACGGGTCAAAGCCACCAGCTGCTCCATGGGAGAAGATGTGTCATTCTGCCTCCGTAGGATGGACACCCCGGGAAGTCCGACGGGGCAGGTCTAGCCGGGGGCACGAGTCAGGACAGACGCCACACCAGCAGGTCTGGGTTGGGGGTTATCCGCTGTCTACCTCTACCAGGTTGTGTGGTGACAGGCAAGAGACACGCGAGGTATTATTTCACATCTCACGGAATTTTTATGTTTTACGAGGTTAACAAGACATACAGACATGCCATAAAATGACATAAGCCAGTGTCTCCTCAGGCTGGGAACGTGTGACAAAGACCGAAAGTGCTGTGGGTGATGAAGAAAGGGAGAAACGGATGGGAACAGAAAGAGACAAAGGTGAGCCCACGGGGAAAGGGGAAGCGGAACCTCACAGAGGGGTGCAGCTGGCAGAGAGGGGCTGGGGGACCGAGGGGGTGCAGCGCGGTGCGGGCTGGCGCTCGGAGAGAGAAGAGGGGGCGTCCGAGTGGAGGGAGTGAGGCATCTCAGGGAAGGCCCAAGCTTACAGTCCAGCAGAAGAGGTCTGGAGACCACGAGGACAGCGACCTGGCTAGCACGTGGCCGCGTTTCCTCGGGAAAGCAGAGAGCGGGCAAACTTCACACAGGTGTGGGACAACAGTTAGGCCCTCAGGAGCTCGCTGAAAGCCGGGCAGTTCAAACCCACCCGTGAAGGAAGACCCGTCTGCCACTCCCGTAAAGATCACAGCCCAGAAACCCTTCAGGAGCTTCTAACCTGCAAGGCAGAGTCGCCAGGAGCTGGGATAGACTTGACAGCACCCGGCAAGAACAGCAATCCCGTGATGCTTAGAGAACCCTAAATTCAAGGACACTAGTAGACACAACGGCAGACAAAACAGAACGTTCACCCTTGGTTTATATTTCCAGAATGTTCTATCTGTAGTCCATTAGGGTGATAATCTAAGTCAATTTTTATTTAGTGGCCTGCATGGTCAGGCTCCTCCGCCCCCTAGCTAATTCATGTGGACCATGAACTCCCACAGAAATGCAACCTTATCAACAATTTCTCATTCAAAAACAAAAATTTCATACCCAGCCTTCAAACTGAAGAGCGAGCTATATTTTCCTCACAGAGTATGAAGACTTTGTTATGTCAAGCAAAAGTAACACATGATAATTCTTCATAAACCTAAATACAGTTTCAAAATAATTTAGGAGTAAGTCTTCTTACCTGTTTCCTTTCCCTTAAAGAAATTTCAGTGTACAGGACATCACCATAAAAAAACTCTCTTTTTTTCAAATCTTCTCACCTGTTTACTTTGCCTTAAGGAAATTAAAGTGTACAGAAGAGTGCTATACAAAGCTGTCTTTTTTCAAGCCACAAGCTATCAATATTTCTACTGATATAAAAGCATTTCTAGAAACAAGTCTAATAAAGTTCAATATATCAGATATAACGGCACAGTTGAGTTACACAGCACATCTGCAACACCCCAAAAACCACTGTTGCCGAGTCAGTTCTGACTCACTGTGACCCTACAGGACAGAGGAGGACTGTCCCCACAAAGTTTTCACGGAACGCTTGGAGGCCTTGAACTGCCGACCTTTGGGTTAGCAGCCACAGCTCTTGCCCACTGCACCCCCACGGTTCTCAGCCACCTGCAAAGGCACTGCTGGAGCAGAGGAAGAGCTGGCCCTGGCACTAACTCAGCATGCTGTTCAGGAAACACCGCAACATTAGGGAACAGAAACTGAGGCGGGCTTCTTTTTCTTACACTAAGCCACACAAACCTGCTGCGAAGCGTTTGGTCCTCTCGCAATCACCATCTCCAAACCCCAAGTGAGGACTGCCTTCCCAGGGTACCATCACCAGTGACCACTACACTGCGTCCCCATCAGCCCGAAGACCCCCAGGGTCCCACCCAGCGGATGGGCACCTTCTGCTTCTCCTGACCCTCTGTCGCCAGGCTCCACACTCGAAGCAGGACTCGATCGTGGGATCGCCACCATTCTATGCAGACTCAGCAGCTTTGGACTTGGACGCGGTACCTGGATTGTCCCCCAGGCATGTCTGCCCACACACGCACCACAAGAAAGAAGCAAGTCAGCTCTAGGCCTACCCTCATGCGCTCATCACACCCTGAAACAGTTACTGTGCCTCTTGGGTTCCCCATCTGTGTAACGATAACAGGCCCTAGAAGCCTTGCTTGTGTACTGGTTCAGAGCTGGGCGGCTAACCAGAAGGTCAGCAGTTCGAATCCAATAGCCCCTCCCTGGAAACCCTATGGAGTAGTTCTACCCCATCCTATAGGGTTGCTAGGAATTGGAATTGACTCAACAGCCGCCCATCTGGCTCTGTTTTAGTGGTACCCACCCCCGACTGCTGCACGAGTTCTTGAGCAGAAGCAGCATGGTCAGCAGACGACCAGGGACACCTGCCCCCACTCACTGCTGCCCGACTCACAGCAACCTCACGCCGTTTCTGAGGCTGTCAGTCTCCACAGAAGCAACTGTCACACAGTCCTCCCACGGGGCCACCGGGGGTTTTGAACCACTGAACTCTCGGTTGGCAGTTGGTCACTTTCACTGCTGCATTACCGAGGACACAGTGAGGGCTAATACATACTGCCTGTCACCAGCACCACCACCCACACCTGCCCAGCTGACAGCAATGATCTCTCCTCCACAGGGTCGCTACAGGTCAGAATCGACTTGGCAGCAGGGACTTGGATTATCTTCCCACAAGGAGCACCAGGCTGCTAAACCAAAAAGGTTGCTAGTTTAAATCCACTCCCCAGCTTCGCAGGAGAAAAGCCGGCTCGAATGCTTCTGTAAAGACCGTAGCCATGCAAGACACAGCGGACAGCTCTACTCTGTCACATGGGGTCCCCACAACAATCTCTCTATCCTCTGCAATAATCGAAGCTAGCAGAAGCTGGCAATAAGATACCACTTGTATCTTATTGGTACTCGAACTCCTAGAAATTGTTCTAATCCAATCTGCTTGTTTTAACGGAGGCTCCTGGCTGGGTATTATCACTAAGTGGCCACATCGACACCACCAGCTGTGCTCTGGACACCGGCACACCCACAGCCCCCTCACTGTGCCCCCTGCACCTGTGTGCTCTCAAAGTCCCCATCCGGCTGACCTGAAGCCTCCACTCGGCAAGGCCAGCCTCCCACATACAGTTCTGGGGATCTGTGCCGTGGGCAGTCATCTGCGGGGCCTGAGGGGCCTGCGGGGCCTGGCCTGCTCCTGCTGGTCAGATGAGCAGAACAGCAGAGAGGCCTGGGCACCCCAGGGGCCTGCCTCTATATACTGCAAGAGGGCATTTGCACAAGGGCCAAACCATGCAACATCCTGTTTCATGGACCACACCATGGATGTTAAGCAACACGTGACTACTTTCTGTTACAACCAGCAACATGGTCTGGATCTCTTTCACTCAGAGGCGCAGCGCTTTCAAAAGCCAGTCACTGAGCCAACACGCGGGCTTTCAAGTGCTTTTTTCAAAGTTTGGGTCCAGGAAGAAGTGAAAACGGCTGAGAGGGAATACCTCTGAGACCTTGTTAAAAAGCTTCAAAGGGCCAACCTTCACCCCAAACCCACTGCCACGGAGTCGACTCTGACTCACAGTGACCCTAAAGGACAGACTAGAACTGTCCCATGGAGTTTCCATGCAGTGCCGGGTGGATTCAAACTGCTGAAGCTCTTGACCGCTGCACTGTCAGGGTCTCCAGAGGCCACTTGGGGGGCTGTTTAAGACCCTGCCACAAGCGGCACTTCCTGGCACCCTAAGTGGACCACGTGACAGAGACAAAGTGTCACTACTGGTGACTGCAGAGCTGTCTCACTCACGAATTCAGGCGTTACTCTCCACAGAGGCCACAGTGACCTCGTAAGACACACGCTGAAGCCATCAAACCTCTCACCGCCTCCGAGGTTTCCCACCACACTCCGAGTAAAAGCCAGGGCATGTACACAGTCCTCTGCGACCACCCTGATGACACTGTCCCCCCTCCCCACTCCGCCTCGCTCACTGCTGCAATGGCCACGCCAGCTCCCCACGCAGACCCTTCACCTGCTGCCTCCTCATCCCGGGCCACTCTTCCCTGGGGCTCCCTCACGCCGTCTGGTCTTCAGGCCAACGGCCCCTGCATGAGGCCTTCCCTCACCACCTCATTCACAACGGCACACCCCATTCCCCGAGCCCCGTCTCCCTCCTCTCCTGTACCATCACAGTGTGGCGGTGGAGCGCGACAGCCACAGAGAGCCGTGGCCGCTAACCAGAAAGTCAGCACTTGGAACTCGCCGCCGCTCCCGGTAAACCCTGCGGGGCAGCTCTCCTCTGTCCGACAGGACCACTGCGAGCCAGAATCGGCAACAGGTCTAGAGTTTTTGTTTGTTTATGTGACATTACATATTTTAATAAATATTTCACCAAAGTAGTACATACAAAAAAAGTGCAAAAATCACAATGTACAGCTCAATTTTCAGCTGGGTAATCAGTGTCCAGATCAAGAGACGTAAATTACCAGTGCTCCAAGAAGTCCCCTCCTGCTATTTTGGTCACATCTGTCTTCAGTCTTGACCCCAGCCACCGTCACAGACTTGCCTCGTTCTGAACATCACACAGGGGAGTGGCGCGGTCGTTATGTGCTGTGTCTGCAGTCTGAGTCCGCTGGGTGCTCCCCGGCAACGCCACGGGGCGGTCTCACCCTGTCCTCTCAGGTCACCATGAGTCGGCATCAACTCGACGGCAGTGGGTTGGGTTTGGGTTTGCTTTCTAAGTACTCGTTTCTGTCTGGCTTCTTTGGCTTAACCCTAAATTTACACGATTCGTCCACAATGTTCATAGATTTATTTGATGGGCAGTGACTGCCCATTGTTTTAGGACCACAGCACAATTTACTTTTAAGAAACATTCTGACAAACATCTGGGTAGCTTTCAGGTGTGTATATTTAACTTAGACAGTCAACAGAAAAGAGGAAGACTCTCAACAGGATGACTGAGACAGAGGCTGCCATGCAGGCTCCAGCGTAAGAACGATCATGGGCCCGGCTCAGGACCGGGCAGTGTGGCCTTCTACTGTGCACAGGGCCACTGTGAGTCAGAACTGACTCCACGGCACCTAGCAGCAACGACGTACACCATCTTTAACTTTACTGCACACAGTGAAGCAGTGGTCGGAAGCTGTTTTCAGTACACACACTCCCGCTGAAGGTCCGTGTGAGGTTCCAGCTGTTCCAAATGCGTGCCGACCTTTGGTGCTGTCTACTATATAATAATCTGTATAGTGTCTCTGTCTCCCTTTAGAACGGCTACTCCATTAGGTCCACCCCATTAGGGCACCTTGGAGCATCAGCACCCTAAATAACCCAGACCAATGCAGCGCAGGAAGCCCTGGGGGTGTAGTCAAGAACTACAGTGACTAATCAAAAGGTCAACTAACGAAAGGTCGACAGTCCAAAGCCACCAGACGCTCCCTGGAAACTCTATGGGGAAGTCCTACCCTGTCCTAACGGGTCACCATGAGTCAGAACCGATGGCAACTGGTTGGGTTTGGTTAGTTGGCTTATTAAACAGAAATCAAGTGAACCTAACAGAATCTATTCCATTATGCATAGATACAGACTGAATCATGCTCCCTCCCCGAAGGCTGACTGACTAACACCTCCTGGAGAGCTTTTCTAGCAGAAACCCCCCCAAAACTCATCCGTGTTGCAATCCAAAAGGTAGGCTGTTTAGTTCTACCAGGTGTGCACACGTCTGTATGTCCACAGTTCAATTCTACCAGGTGTCTGTGTGTGTATATGTCAACAGTTCAATTCTACCAGGGGTGTGTGTGTGTGTGTGTGTGTGTGTGTGTGTGTGTGTGTGTGTGTAGACTCCTTGGAAACCCTATGGGGCAATTCTACCCCATCCTATAAGGGTCACTGCGAGTCAAATAGAGTTTTTGTTTCACTCCCAGCAGCAATCTAGAGGGTGACAGACCAAGTGGCTTGTTGCTTTGGCACCAGAACAATGGAAGGTTACTCAGTTGGGACTGGCCTGCATTCCAGGGTTGGTCAAGGAAAGAATAAATATGAGTGTCACGTGTACCAACTGTTCATGTGCTGCTCAAGAAAGCTGGCCTGGAGCCAGGCAAGATCTTCCAGAGGACTCAATGGAGAAGCAACCAGATCGTCAACAGTGCCTCTGTGCTGTGGGCTAGAGAAAACCCAAGACTGAGGACAGACAGGTCACTAGGCAGGAAAGGCCCACGTGAGTCCCGGGAACCACGGTGGAACCTGCCCACCGGGAGTCTGCTCCTAACTGCCCGCCAGGCCCGGAGGCGAACCAGCCCAGGATGACGCCCCCAGGAGTAAACCTCCTTCTTGGCCCATCGTCCTTCTTCCTTCTAGCCCTTGAACTTGACGGTGTGAAAAAAAAGGCCAGATGGCTGAGGAAGGGTGAAGTACAAAGCACGGCAGGGAGAGAAGTCAGGCCACAGGACGACACCCTGAATGCAAACAGCCAGCCTACAGAGGCCTCCAGATGGCCAAGGAAGAATAACCCCCCAAAACAAACCCATTGCCGTTGAGTCAATTCTGGGTCATAGAGACACTACAGGACAGAGTAGAACTGACCCACAGAGTTTCCAAGGAGCGCCTGGCAGATTTAAGCTGCTGACCTTTTGGTGAGCAGACAGAGCACCTAACCCACTGCGCCACCAGGGTTTCCTCACTGTACTTACGGTGACGGTTTACAGAGCAAACCAGCTTCCCATTAAACTGTCAGTACACATCTTGTTTCAGGACACCGGTTAACCAGCCCACGATGCCAACACTCTCCATTCTGAATCTTGGGCTCCCTAGCTCAGTTCTCTGTCCCCTCCAGCCTGCCAGTCCTTGCCCCTGGGCTGCAGAGCCCCTTTAGTCTTGTTTGTTTTATGGGCCTGTCCGATCGGTGGCTGAACGGTGAACCTCAGGAGTGACTTCATCACTGAGCTAAAAGGGTGGCCGGGGGCCACACTCTCAGGGTTTCCCTGGTCTTTGTCAGAGACCAGCAAGTCTGGTCTTTCTTTATGAGTTAGAATTTTGTTGTACATTTTCTACCAGCTCTGTCCAGGACTCTCTCCTGTGCCCCCTGTCAGAGCAGTGAGTGGTGCCAGCCGGGCACCATCTGGTGGTGCTGGGCCCGCCTGGTGCAGGGCCCGGTGAGCGCGGTCCGCTAGTCCTGTACACTAACTCCTCTTCTATCTTTGGCTGTCTTCAGTCTCCTGAGCTTCCGATAGGGAGACCAGTGGCACACCTGGATGGCTGCTCACAGGCATTTGAGACCCCAGACGCTACTCGTCAAGGCCAGAGTTTCTGTCGTTACGTGAAATTAGACATTTTACTGGAAAGCATAAAATTTTTTGTATTTCTTAAGACTAACAAGAAAAGGAATTTTCATCCACTCCCTGAATGCATTTTGAAGGAAAAAAAGATAAAGTAAGTTATTTTCTAATTCTACGCCACGCATCTCACTTCCTTAACAAGCTGTCCCTTGGTTTTGGACCTGAGACACTAATCGGCTGTAACGGACTGAAGACGCGGAGCCAGGAGGAGTGGATGGACTCGAGAGTTCGACCCGGGCCTAAGTGTGGGACGCCTCTCGGCCAGAGACGTCTGGTACACAGATGGTCAAGCCAGTCGAAAACTCAGAGTGAGAGAATAATTGTTTCTCTGTTGTGTGAATACATTAGAATTTATTCATGCAATAACTGGGCACTGGTTAGTCCCAGTTTGGGACTATTGTAAATGGTGTAGTTATGAATATTACCGTATGTTGTCTTTTAGGGAACGCACATGTGCATTTCTGTTGAGCTGTATTTTTTTACTGTACTTCAGATAAAGGTTTAAAGGGCAAACATGTTTTTCATTAAACAATTAATATGCATACTGCTTTGTTGACACCAGCTGCCATGCCCACCACATGTCAACCCTCTCCCCTTCTGAACTCTGGGTTCCCACTACCAGCTTTTCTGTCTCCTCCGGCCTTCTCATCCTTGTCTTCCCTTTTTAAAAAAAGTCAAGCTTATGGAACAGTTTGCGATTGTAAAGAGTTCTAAGAGCTGTTCCACTTACAACTACTTAGTTGCCCCGTTAATCAAAGTTTTCTCTACACAATGCTACCAAAATAAAAGCTCAAAATAAACAGGTGTATAACCTCCAATTCCAAATATTTGTTTTCACCCAAGTTCCACTATTTTTCACTGATTTTATGGTAAGTAAATGTAAAAACATAGAACTTATAAATTTATATTAATAAAATATTTAATTTAAAGAAAGGCTGTTGCAAAAAACTTGCAAAACTTATTGCTGCAGGTTGTTTAATTTCTAGCCTTATGTGAATTCCTATCATGGGAAATCCACGCCCATCAACCACGAGCATCACCATGGCCTCTGGAAAGATGTCCTTCCTGACCGCCACGAAGGCCATGCTTTCTGCTTATCTAGCAAACTCTTATTTTTTATTTCAAAGGAAAAAACACCCTACAATCTAAACATCTTTGTAACATTAGCAAGATTGTGTCTTAAGATATTTAGATTTCTTAGCATCCTTTCATGATGAATTCTTCCTTATATGAAAAAAGCAGTTTTTCCAAATAAATATATAGGAATGTCTTTCGTCAGACCTAAATGGATACTTCCTTTTTTAACTTTAACTTCCAGAAAACTGGGAGCTAAATTCTTCCCAGATGTCTGCTCACATTTTTCTTGCCTTTTTTATTTTCCCTTTTATAAAATGTGCTGTTTTATGTTGCATCTAGTTGGGTAAGCTACTTGAAATCCTTCTTGGAAGAACGAAGCCTACAAATCCTCATTAGCAGCTCTGTTTGCTTTCATCAGGCTAGTCCTCCTAGACTCAGGCATTCCAGGCTTACAGGACTCAGAGGGCACTCCAGAAACAGGCATGTTTAAAACAGCGCTCAACTGTTGGAACGATCTCAGATGGAACCAACGTGGTGGCCCACAAAACACCCTGACAACATTTCTATGTACAAACGAGAGCACGGTGGACAAGTGTGGGACATAGGATCATTCTGTTACATCCAGAAAGGCAAACTACCATTGATAAACACACGTTAACACTGCTGTATTTCTAAACCTACAAAACATGAAAAAATGATATAGCACATTCTGCTATTAGGTCACACTTTTGAAGTCTACATTTCTTACTAATACTTCGCCTTCTACTACATTTATTTTTAATCCAAAAGTCACAGTGTGGCTCATCACACAGCCTCAGACTGGCCACTGTGTGATGGGTTGATGTTATTGACCAGGGACTTCAAATATTTGTTTTCTTTACTGTTAGTATTTTACACATTAAACATAAAAATGAGATGCTGGACTTCCATTATGAATTCTGGGTTACTACAAACTCCACCAGACAAACCTATCTGAGTCCAGTGCTACTGTTACTCCAGGATGCAGACAGCTAGCCCCGGGGAGGCAGGTGAGATGACAGAGTAAGTAGTTCTCGCATTTATCCCGCAGAAACGACCCATCCAACAAGGAAAAGAAGCACAGACTGAGAACAGGGACCTCCAGGCGGTCCCCAGTGCTCTGAACACTGTGATTGGCCTCAGGAATGGGACCAGAGACAAAGGGGGCATCAGGAAGAAAACTGCATGGGACTGTCGCTGGGGCTGCTACCTTTCTTGATGGTCACTGCAATGTAAAACCAGTTTCTGTACAACATGAAAATATCACCTATTTAGCTACAGTCAAAAAAACAAACAAAAGTCAACCAAGAAGGAGAAAAGGCCTTTCTCTTAGGTATTTTAAGTATCTTTCTCTATCCTGTCTCACTATCAACACTAATTAAAAGTCAAGCCAAAGCCCAAAGCCACCGCCATCAAGTCACTTCTGACTCACAGTGACCCTATAGTTTGGAGCAGAACTGCCCCATCGAGTTTCCGAGGAGTGCCAGGGAGATCTGAACTGCCAACCTTGTGGTTAGCAGACGTAGCACTTTACCACGATGCCACCAGGATTTCCAAGTTAAGCTGAGAGAGTCAGAACTCAGCTCACTCGGGTGTCCGTTCTATTACTCACACCCATTCTGCAGCGATCTCAAATTCATGGTGTTTAGATTCTCAAACAAAAAGTCATCATGAAGCTAAAAAGTGTCAGTAAAACCGAGAAGCATCTATTTATCTGTCATTCAGTTATTCACATGCCATTTTAATTCATTAACTTGCATTAAATAATCACTTGAACGGCCAATAACACAAACGCCTGGCTGAATGGTAGACATGCAATAAAGGTTTATTTAATAGATAGCCTACCAGTGAAATACAGGAGAATTGCTAATTTGGGGTGGGAAAGAAAATAATAATAACCTCTACTAAATAACCCAGAAACCTCTTCAAAATCACAGCAGTGAATCAGAAACAATGATAGTTGGCTCTGTAGCATTGTTGATAGCACCAGCAAGGAATTTCTGGAGTTCTTGGACAAAAATAGAAGTAAACATGTGTTTTACATATATAGCAGATCTTCTAAAGTTAAGTTCCACCAGTACAGACTAACACAAGTTTTAGAAAGAAAAAGAGCAGCCCAAAACCACATGCGGACATGCTCACAACCATTAGCTATTAAAGAAATTCAAACCAAGATGACAATGAGATACCATCTCACCCCAACAAGGTGGGCCATGATCCAAAAAACTCAAACAACAAATGCTGCAGAGGCTGTCGAGAAACTGGAACTCTCCTACACTGTTGGTGGGACTGCAAAATGGTGCAGCCTCTTTGGAAAGCAATCTGGTGCTCCCTTAAAAAAAATCAATATAGATATACCATTTGACCCAGTAATTCCACTGCTTAGAATATATCCTACAGAATTAAGGCCATTCACACCAACTGACACATGCACACGAATGTTCACTGCAGCACAGTCCACAATAGCAAAAAGATGGAATCAACCCAGATGCCCAGTATAGGAACAGATAGGTAAACTATGGTATACATACTCAGTGGAACACTATGCAATGATAAAGAACAATGATGATAGCAGGAAACATCTCTTAACCTGGTTTCAACCGGAGGACATTATGCTGAGTGAAAGTAGTCAGCGACAGGACAAATACTGTATGAGATCCCTACAATAAGAACTTAAAATCAGACTCATGCATAGAAGACAAGACCCTTTGATGGCTGCAAGGGTGGGGAGGGCAGGAGGGCGAGGAGAGGACGGCTTACATAGTTGTTCGAAATTTGGTTGGGTGAAATCAGTAAGAAGATCAATATTAATTGGACTTCAACACGACTTGTGTACTCCTCCCATCTTAACCCAATACTGCAACAACAGAGTAGCTGGGGCGGGGGGCCGGGGACCATGCTCTCAGGGGAAATTGAGGCCAACTGCCACACAACTAGCGTTTTGCTAATGAGGACTATCCACACCCAACACTGGTGAGTGGCATTTGGGGTCTTAAAAGCTGCTAAGCTGCCATCTGAGGGTACAGCAAATGGTCCCAACTCAACAGGAATGGATGATCACCGAGCTCCGTAATGACATGTCGGAAAGAGAACCCAGAAGACAGAGAGACCCACGTGAGTGGATGTCTACATCGACTTGTGACCGGAAGAACCAGATGGTGCCTGGCCACCACCAGTAATAGCCACAATGGAACTCATAAAGTTGAGTCTCACTGGCAACACAAGAAAAAATAGGGGATGGTCCAGGGACTTCGGGGTTCCCCTGAGAGCATGGCCCCCGGCCCTGATGCTGCCCCTGTCCATAAATCATAATGAAGGTCAACTCTTCAGACAGCAATGGATTGGACTTGGCAACACAGAGTGACGATATTTTGTGGGCACTTTATCGTTCTATGCATCTACAGGATGTCATCCTGCTGACCTCTTACTGGAGGAAGGGGAACGGGTGGAGAGGAGGGGATAGGAGACTGTTGGGAGGATGGGACATGTAAGGAGCAGACATGAAGTGTGTGCTGTCACTGTGCAGGGAGAGCAATGGGAGCTGCATATAGGTGAGCATGCAAATTTACATGGGAATGACATTTTCATTCCATCATAATAAAACAAAAAAAGGAAAGAAAGTCTGTCAACAGTTAAAAGGAGACTGACCGTAAGCTATCAGTTAGCACATTAAAACAATATATTCTGGATTATTTTCAAATGCTAATATTCAGTGTTTGCAATAAAACGGTAAACTTGAATACCTAATACCACTTGTTAAAAAAATAATAATAATAAAAAGAAGCCCATTGCCTCTAGGTGATTCTAACTGGTAGCCAAGTGCTCCACAGTTTCCCAGGAGTGCCTGGCAGATCTGCACTGCTCACCTCTGGGTCAGCAGCCACAGCACTTAACCACTACGCCACCAGGGTTTCCAATATCAGCTCTAGTAAGTGGTGAAAAACTGCCAGTCAGCAATTTGAGAATCAGTTGCTTTCAAATCAATTGCCTTAAACCATTCTTTGATCTGACAGATTAATTCTCCCTATGACCTATCTTAAAAGACAAAGACATCAGAAGCCTAGAAAATAGATCCAGGCATAGAAATGTTCACTTCAGCATTACTTACAACCATGAAAACCTGGCAATAAATAGTGTTCAACAGAACTAAAACCTGGAAAACGAACTAATGTCCAACCTTCATCTCTCCCCCAAAACCCCAAGCCCACTGCCATTGAGTAGATTCCAACTCCTAGCACGCTGTAAAAACTTTGTGCGAGCACAGTGCCACATCTTTCTACCGCGACTCCACTCGCGTCTTGGAACCACGGACCTCTCGGCCAGCCGCAGGCAGCTTTACCACTGGGCCCAGCTGCTCCATCACAGCAGTCCATTCTGAGATCAAAAACCATGGTGCCAGGAACAAGGCCTGCACACAGCAAGTGGCATCACACTGCTGACGATGAAGCAGGTTAACTGGGGATACTGGCGCAGAAGTTACACTGGATACTGAAAGCAGGATTAGTATATATTTTTTATTCCTGGCTCGAGCGCTCTACAGAACAAAGAAGAATCTTTTGGGGGAAGCACGTACACCCTGCAGGCTGCTACCGAAATTCTTCCTGGCCATTTCTGGTTTTTAACTGAGGCAGGATTCCACACCACATACCACCGAGCCACACTCTGCTTTTCTTCTCCACTTTCATTAGCAAACGGGACAAGCTGTCCGGACAACCATGTCCATTGTCCATAAACAATGAGTCATAAAGCGGTGGGGTGTCAGGGGCCTGAGGCTGACTCACGGCGACCCCGTGTACACAGCACAAACGAAGCAGTGCCCAGCCCGGCACCGTCCTCCCGATCGCTGCCCTGCCCGGGCCCAATGTGGCAGCCACGGTGTCCATCCGGGCCACTGAGTGTCTTCCTCTCTGTTGCTGATAGCATAGTGCTCTTCTCCAGGGACAGATGGATGTTAAGGTACCCTGGTGGCATAGTGGCTAAGTGCTACGGCTGCTAACCTAAAGGTCGGCAGTTCCCATCTGCCAGGCGCGCCAGGGAAACTCTGCGGAGGTCAACTTTGTTCTACAGGGTTGCTGTGAGTCAGAATTGACTCAGTGGCAGAGGGCTTGGTTTGGTTTACTTACAAAATTAAATCTTTGAGGAATATATCATTGCATTTCTACTGCAGTGTGTGTTTTAGATGAAAAATATGTACAGAAATGTTTATATAAATAACTTGTGAACAAGGTAAGCTTATTGTTCCAATTCCATGAAAGGTTTTCATCAAATTTCTACAATTTAGCATCTGTACCTAAATAAAACAGAAACATTACATGAAGGCAGCTTTGTCCATGAAATAAACTCTTTAGTGTTGTTACTTCTCAGGCTTGAACTCTGAGGGCAGAAGAGAGAATGCAGAGAGAAAGACAATGAAGAGAAACAGAGCAAAGAAACAGACAGAGTGAGAAAGAGGGCAGATGGAGAAAGACCTACCAATCCAGACTCTCAGGATATCCCAAAACGACACACAATTTCTTCTTAATTTTGGGTATATTCTTATATTTTAATATAGATACTGCATTCTACTGTACAATACATGAAAATTTATTTTAATTTAGAATGCTTTAAACTGCCTGCCTTTATATAGAACGGATATGTGCGAGATGATGCCTATCTCGTGGTTTCTCATACCCCTTGGTCACTCCGCACCCCAGCAAAAAACAAAAACAAAAAAAACCAACCCCACTATCACCAAGTTGATTCTGGCTCATAGTGACCACAGTGACCTTCCAGGGGAGCAGAACTGCCCCACAGCATTTCCAAGGAGCGGCTGGAGGATTTGAGCTGCTTGTCCTTCGGGTTACAGCCTGCGCTCTTAACCACTGTGTGGGCAGTTCACCTAGTGGTGACGACTGTCGTGTTTATCAGTCACATCTCCGTTGACAGACCACAAACTGCAGCCCCAAATCACCCCTCTCACTTCATTCACGTCACCGCCGTACACCAGACCCAGGGCCACGCCAGTGATTCCACGTCTTCATAGCGACAACCAGAAAAACACTGTGGGAGCACCCGCCTGGGGCACATGAGCTCCAAGACAGACCCTTCGTGAGCTCCAGGTCCTCTTAGGGCCGCACCATTCTTCACAGAAAGGCATCCCCCCGCAGAGACCTTGGCCTTCGCACGATTCACTAGAAACCACACCTGTCTCTGACAGCTGAGAGCACACCGCAGCAAAAGAGCTAGGCCCGGGTAGCTGACGACTTACCTTAATGACACCCTGGACAAGTAAATAAAGGGAGTATCTACTAACTTCTGCGGTTACGTGCTACAGCTGCTAACCACATAGTCAGCACTGTAATCCACCAGCCGCTCCCTGGAGACTGTGGGGCAGTTCTAATCTGTCCTATAGGGTCGCTGTGAGTCAGAACGGACTCCATGGCAACAGGTTTGGTTGTTGTTATAACTTCTGCTTGGCAATTTTACAGCAATTTCCAAATACCTGAACGGCCTCTGTGAAGTCTTACCCTTACAGAAGCAGTAACAAACACACCGTCTGACCCCAGCCTGCCGGCAGGAAGCTCTCTACATCAGAAAGGACCCGCTCCCTTCTGACTCACCCCCCTGTCTCTGCTGTCCCCTCCACCTCCAGCCGCACAGGGGTCCTGACTCTTCCTTCTGCCTCCTTTCCTGGAAAGCAGCTGTCTTCTGTCTTGCAGGGCTTTAAGAAGTCACTTAAAGCCACTGCCATTGAGTGGATTCTGACACGCAGTGACCCTACAGACAGAGTAGAACCGCCTCACAGTTTCTAAGGAGCACCCGGCAGACTTGAGATGCCGACCTTTCCGTGAGCAGACACAGCACTCAACCACACGCCACCAAGGTGTCCCTGCTCTAAGAAAGCACTGAGTTACTGCCAGAGAACACGGTGTGTCAAAAGCCCACCCGGCATTCTGAGTGCTGACATGAAGTGCTGCACCCTCGGGTAACAACAAGAGAGAAATACCAAAACTGAGTCCAAGTGACTTTGAGTTCAAGTGACTCTGCTCCTGGAGAACGAAGTGTTCCCATCTCAGGAATTTCCTGTCCTTATCTTACGTCATCGGTGTCTTTCCCCGGAGAAAGCTCCCCGAGAAGCACAGCTCTACGCAAACACACATAATGCAATCGTTGCCTGTAAAGACACTTGGTGCCCACAAGCAGAAGGAAGCTGCCTGATTTACTGGTATTGCAAAAATGTTTCTCGCCAATTAGACTTCAAGGCTGCCCTTATAATTTGACTTCACGATTTCTTGGCCTTGGCCAGTCAGCCCCAGGGGACCTCACTTTTCTCCCTGCTTTACTGGTCAGGGCGACGTCTGCTAACCCAAAGACTGACACATCAATTCCACAGGCGCTCCTTGGAAACTCTATGGGGCAGTTTTATGGTATCTACAGGCTTGCTATGAGTTGGGATGGACTTGATGGCACTGGGTTTGGCTTTTTTTTTGGTAGTTAAGTGCTACAGCTGCTAACCAAAAGGTTGGCAGTTCAAATCCACCAGGCACTTCTTGGAAACTCTATGGAGCAGTTCCACTCTGTCTTATAGGGTCAATATGAATCAGAATCGACTCAACGGCAATGTGTTTTAGAGGACAATCACCTCTGGCACTGTGTATAATGTTTCATTACTGAGATTTCCCATGGGTTATTTTATTTCACATGAAGAAATATATCTCCCTCAGATGACTGGGATACAAACTTTACATGTAAATAGAAGATGATAAATCAGGTAACTTGATCAGTCCTCTCTAAATATTTAAATCTATAACTAGGACTTAGGCTTCTAAGTTCCTAACTGTGAACTGTGGCTGATGGGGATGTATGACTGCTGTAACATCTAATTACTCTCCAAATCATCACGATTAGCCATTTATAAGTACAAATATTTGATTCCATTTCACTGCCAATCACATTATTATTGATCAAAATAACAGTTTGCAAGCCTTTCCCCAAATCAGCAGCTCCCTTTGCTAGCTTTCTAAAAGATGGCAAGCTCACGTCACAATTTCTTAAAACCTCATCTGAAACAAAGGTGGCCTGTTGGTCTCTCACAGCCTGAGTCCCTCGGCTAGAGATAGCCCAGTGACTAAAAATAGCAGAGGGTTGCAGCACTCGCTTTCGAGATGATTCACGCGAAGGCACGTTAAAGACACCCGGAGCTGAGATGGCCAAGGAGGGATGCGTTTCTCTCGTGCTGCTACCACGGACAAAAGCTCAATTAAACGCATGGAAGTTACGGGGATGAAAACATGAGCTGGTGACCTACTGTGTAAGAAAAGGACATCTGACCCACAACGGAATGACAAAGTTATGAGCGCCCTGTTTTGGGAAGTGTTCGGTCACGGCCTGGGCAACCATCTCCAAGACACCCTGGAGGTATTTCTGCACAGAACAGCATGCTGGGTAACGGAAATTTATGAAGGTTTTGTCATTCTTGAGACAGTCAGCCCCAACTCTGGGCTCTAAAGACAGAACAGTCTCTACATCCATTAAATGTTCCAGTCACTAAAACACTCTCAGTGCTTTGGACAAAACCTCCCAGACACCCTCAGTACACACGCACCTTTGGTCCCACACACACACCTCCGCAAGGCCAGGTGACAGCAGAATTTGCTCACAGGTTGCCTCCGGGGAGGGGACAGATGCATGGGAGAATTTTTACTGTGAGTTCTTGTTTAACTTTTGAATTCTCAACCACATTTAGGTATGACTCATTCACCAAACCCAATCAATCAATAAATCAAAACAGACAAGGATGGGGAGACTAGCAACAGATACAAACTGTCAAGGACTGAACTGTGTCCCCCCAAAATGTGTGTATTAATTTGGCTGGGCCTTGGCTTCTGGTGTTGGGTGGTGTTCCTTTACGCCATAAACTCTGACTCTGTGATGTCGAAGGAAGGTGTCAGTTGGGTTGGGGGACAGGGCTCACTGCACTGGATGATACTGTGCCTCGAGGCAGCCTCCTGGGATAGAAAGGAAGGGGAGGCTAACAGAAACTAGGGGGCCTCACACCACCACGCAGCGGTGCAGGCAGCAGAGAGAGGCCTTCCGTAAGGAACGGGGTCCCCGTGCCTCAGAAGCTCCCAGTCCAGGTGAAGACTGACCACAAAGACCTTACTCCACTGCCAGCAGAGAAAACTGACCCCAGGAGCTGATGCCCTGAATTTGGACTTTTAACCTACTGGACTGTGACAAAATAAAATCTCTCTTTCTAAAGCCATCCACTTGTGGTGGTTCTGTTAAAGTAGCACCAGATGACTAAGATATAACCCATAACGCAATGTTTTTAGTTAAAATTAAACAGGTATTTCTCTTATGATGCAGTAGAGGGTAGGGGGAATCGCTCAAGAATCACGGGTTCCCGAGCGCTGGGCCCTAACTGGTCATTACACCCTTAGCCTGGGACAAAGACCAGTGTTCCTGTAATTAGCTTTGCTGGAACGCGGCCTTCCTCGTCATCTACAAACTGTCATGAGTCCCTTTCCCGCCACGGTCACAGAGCAGAGCAGCGGTCACAGCAACCAGCAGCCAACAGCCTAAGACAGTCACCATCGGACCCCTGACAGAGAACATCCACAATCACTGATACAGAGGAAAGAGATGTCCCTTCTTTGCTCCGCAGAGAGGGCCCTCGCCAGGACCCCAGAGTAACTATCACCCTACTCGGTTGGTCTGGGCCACCACAGAGACAAATCACTTCTGCAAAGAACGTGAGAAACACAGGACTAAATTCTAACAAAACAGTGTCCTTCCCCCCACAGGGCTCATCCAGCCCTCATGACTTCCTGGGTCCCTACTACCAAGCTGAACGACCAGTGTGATGTAACGCCTGGGGTCCCAGTCTAGTCGCAGGGATGTGAGAAGGCACATCCCACCCATCGCAACTGTCCCACAGGACCCTCCCCACAAGACAGAGGGGCTCTGCCCATCAGACACAGCTGCAGGGAAGTCCTCACACCCTGCGCAATGCCTCCGTCTCTGAGATGACAGGATGGGTCCACCTGCAAGGGACAAAAGCCACAGTCCTTACAGTAATCGGCACCACTTACGACCCTTTCTCTGAAACTGCCAGCTTCTGATTCTCCCACTCAATTTTAAATGTCTACAGGAAAGAGAACAATTCTTATTTTTGTTTGTGTTTTGTTTTGCAGTTGCCAGCACCTGGCACAATGGAGGCTTTTAATTAGTGGTTAAATACAGCGAGTAGATACGGTACCTAAGCTTGTTGGTGACCGAGCAGCGAACTGCCACCGGAAACCGAGTTTAGACTCTGTTGTCACATTCACATATTAACACCTAGTTATTCGAATGAATTCATAGACGACTTGGAAAAACTTGACCACTACACTGCTGTTGTTTTTCTAAAATGCAATGTTCCAAGGGTTTTCTATAAGGCTACCCCTTATTTACCCACGTCCCAAAGATGCATTTAGAATTTTATGTTCTAGAGAAACACGTTAGTGTCTGAGCCCCTGCCTGACACCAAACACTACCTCTCTGTGCTCCTGACCGAGGGTGGGGGCTGGAGCTCCCCGTCCACACCTGCAGAAAGGCCTGGCCTCTGCTTCTGAAAAGTCCGTCGTGGAAACCCCGCGGAGCACCACTGTCTTGGAAGCTCATGGAACCATCAGCAGTCAGTGGGGTGCTTAGCGCTGGGGCCAGTGTTTCTGTTTCTGATTTGTCGTTCTCTCAGGGCGTAAGTTCTGTCTTTTCTTTGATACTTTAGATGAAGGTTTATGAAAACAACTAGGTTCTCTTTAAATAGTTACCACACATACTGTTCTGTGACACTGGTCAACAACCCACAACATGTCAACAGTCTCCACCCTCAACCCTGGCCTCCCATCACCCTCTTTCCTGTCCCCTCCTGCCTTCCCGTCCTTGCCCCCAGGCTGGCAGGCCTCTAAGTCTCACTTTCTTTTACGAGCTGTCCAGGGCCATCCTCTCGGGGTGTCTCCAGTAGCTGTCAGGCCAGTAAATGGGCTTTTTTGTGAACTAGAATCTTGTTCACGTGTCTCTCCAGCTCTATCCAGGACCCTCTGCCACGGTCCCGTCAGAGCATCAGAGGTGGGAGCCGGGGACCATTCAGCCATGCTGCACTCAGTCTGCTAGAGGCTGTGGCTGAGGACAAACTCTTGAAGCTTGAAGTTTACCTGTTAACACGCATAACTGGGTAATACTCTTTACCATCAATTTCTACCATTTTGCAAAGCTGCAATCAGTGGGCTCTCTCCGTTCTGCCACCCAGCCCCAGCACCACCGTCACAGGCCGGCTGGTTCAGGCAGGACCACTGTCATGGGCCGGCTGGTACATGGAGGACCACAGTCACAACCCGGCTGCTTCAGGGAGGTCCACCGTCATGGTTTGGTTGGTTTAGTGAGGACCATGGTCACTTAGAGGCATTGCACTTTTATCTCCTGGTGACAGACAACTCTTCCTCCAGAGATGCCCTCCTCCCTTCTTCTCGGGGACCCACAGAACTCCCCAGGCACCAGGTGCGTTCACAGCCACAGTCAATGAAAACTGAAAGGCCTGCTGCTCGCCTGAAGCAAAAGGCACGTCCCGAGACCCCGGGGGATCCTTCTTCCCAGCCTCTCCCAGCTGCTTTTGTAACTGAGGTCACTTCTTTCCCAACAACCAGTGCAGAACAAGAGGCTTCCTGAACCTGCCAGGTGCCCCAGCTACACCCCATTTCTCTGCCTTCCTCCTCCCCCCCATGACCTCCATCCCAAGCCCCACAGACCCCTGCAACCAACAGACCATCCCCAGGGACACTGCTTCTTAATCATCTTTTACAAACAGAGGCTTCTCTTGTCCTACGAGATCTCCAGGGAGTCAGTAACTGTGTTCGCTATCAGGCTGGGATTTCGGGGTCGGCGTGTCTGCTTTGCACACCCTGGTAGCACAGTGGCGAAGTGCTGCCGCTGCGTAAAGGTCAGCAGTTCAAGTCCACCAGGCAGTGCTGCCCTGTCCCCTAGGGTCGCATGGGTCAGAAGCAACTCAGCGGCAATGGGTTTGGTTTCTTTTTTTATTTTTTTAAATGTTTGCTTTATCTGGCTGTTTTATGATCACATCACCTACTTTATGTAAAGAGCAAAACACCACCCTGCACTTGATCTTTAGGGTCCTTAAACTATAAATCGTGTATCTACTGTTGTGTGCTCTTGAGCTGACTGCAACTCTCAGAGACCCTACAGGACAGAGCAGAATTGCCCCCCAGGGTTTTGTCACCTGTAGACCCGGACAGGAGCAGGCTGGCAGGTCCCTCCCCCAGGAAGCTGCTGGTGACCTCAGACTGCCAACCTTCTGGTTGGCAGCAGAGCGAAGGTTGGGAGAGAGCACTCACCCACTGGGCCACCAGGGGTCTGACTATAAGCCACCCCCTCTCTGAGGTCCCCGGGAAACCTCGCTGTTGCCAACTTTAGTCTAGTCCACTCAGACTCACGGCAACTGCCAAGCGTGTCCCAGCAGAGCTGTGCTCTGTAGGGTTTTCGAGGGTGGATTTTTCAAAAGCAGATTGCCAGGCCTTTCTGCTGAGGCTTCTCTGGGTGGAATCAAACCTCCAGCCTCTCGGTCAGCAATCAAGCTTGTTAGCCATCGTACCACCCAGGTTCCCCAGTAAACGTAGGCCTGCGCACACGTGGTCCCCCCCGTCAGGCGGGAAGGAGTACGCAAAGGGGCATAATGTGGATTGAACTGTGTGCCACCCAAGGAGGGCTGCAAACCCAGACCCCTACACTCATAGACAGGGAGCCCCGGTTTCCCAGTGGTTAGGGACTCAGCTGCCCCTGGAGAAACGACGGGGGCAGTTCTAGTCTGTCCTTCTGGGCCACTGTGAGTTGCAATTGATTGGTGGATAGCACACTTACGGATGTAATCCCATTTAGGAACACGTTTTTCACCATTATGTTAATGAGGTCATGGCAGGGTGCCTGTGTCTTAACCCAATCACTTGTGCAATATAAAAACAGCAGATCAGGTACAGAGGCAAGCATAGAAGGCAGAACACAGATAGCACACCACACAAAGATCACCAGGGAACCACGGAGTGGAAGCTCAAAAAAAGGTAGTGACCTTCCCCTGGAGCTGACCGCCACCCCCTGACATTCTGACTTCCAGCCTCCTGAACGGCGACATCAGTCTGTCTGTTACGGCCACCCACCTGATCTCACAGCCGCGCTAGCCAACTCAACCGGGAACAAATACGAACTAAGATTCAAATATCAAATTGGGACCAGATTACGGAGGGCTACGACGCCAGGCTAAGGAAACAGGTCTGTTCTCAAGGAAACCGCGTGCTAGTGAAGGCTTTACGCAGAAAGACGGGAGCCTGGTTTCACGAAGAGGAATGTGTGTCATGGACTGAATGTGCACACAAAAAATCTGTGTTGTGGTCTGGCTGGGTCATGATGCCCAGGATTTCGTGATTTTCCCAGTGCTGCAAAGCCTGCCTTGTCATGTTAATGAGGGAGGAAGGGTGGGGGCTCTGGGGGGCAGGCGACAGGACTGTCTACAAGATTTTACTGTGTCTGGAGCCGATCTCTTGGGAAATGAAAGGAAAGGGAAGCAAGCAGAGAGCTGAGGTTCGAGGCGAGCCAAGTGCCTCCTTCAGACCCGGGCCCCACACCTCAGAAGTCCCTGGACAAGACTGAGGACAAGAACCTCTTCCACAGCCAACAGACAGACAGATTTCCCCTCAAGCTGACACTGTACATTTTAACTGCTAGCCTACTTTACTGTCAGGAAGTCAATTTCTCTTTGTTAAAGCCTCTGCTCACGGTATTTCCTGTTCACAGCAGCACGTGACCACGACAACATCCTTCAACACGGATCTCCTCATCAACTCCCAGAAGCCTCCTCGGGGCTCCCAAAGCATTCCGTAATCAAAATCCTGAACAGGCGTGGCAGGGGCACAGCCCTGCGACCTGGGGGACTGGACATCCGTGACACAGTGCGGCCTGGAAGGGTCACCACGAGGGAGGAAAAGGACAGGACAGCAGAGGGTGGGTCAGGAGGCTTCTGCCACAGTCCAAAGCAGAGGAAATCAAGTGCCCAACTAGAAGGATCAGGGGGGATACAGAGCGACGGAAATAAGCTTGGTTGCCGCTTGTGGCAGTTTCCAGCACCTTCAGGATTCTTCATCAGCACTGTCATTCAAAGGCATCAACTCTTCTGTCTTCTTCATTGTCCAGCTTTCTCAGGCCTAAGAGGTGCCTGAAAACACCACGGCTTGGGCAGGGCACAGCTGGGCCCTCAAAGCGACATCTTTGCTTTTTAACACTGTAAAGAGGTCTTCTGCAGCTGAGTGGCCCCGGGCAGTATGTCATCTGACTTCTTGACTGCTGCTAACAGGGGCACTGAATCAGGATCCCAGTGAGACGAAATCCTCACCGACTCCGTCTGTTCTGTTTATCCTGACGTTGCTGACTGGCCCAGTGATG
Source organism: Heterohyrax brucei (assembly GCA_028571685.1). Taxonomy (NCBI): domain Eukaryota; kingdom Metazoa; phylum Chordata; class Mammalia; order Hyracoidea; family Procaviidae; genus Heterohyrax; species Heterohyrax brucei. Next base: position 906,200 of record CM053163.1, read on the forward strand.
AGCAGTTTCGCTTTCTTTATGCTGAAATGCGACCCACGCTGCAGGGTGCCGTCACGTGGAATGCGGGAATGCCAGCTTTGTTCAGATTCTTCTTTACTAGCATGCACGTCACCGAGAAGTAACGACTTCTCAGATACGCCCTTCCCTTTAACTGAAAATTAGGGTCAGGCCACCACTTACGCTGCATGACAGCTACTTTATGTGTATTACATTACGTCCAAAAATGCTGAGACGATACACGCAAACACTAGTGCACTGTGACTCCACAGGACTCGCGGCCTTCAGAAGCCGGGTGACCCACCAGGCCCTGCGGAAGCCATCAGCCCCTCCAGCCTTGAGGTCCCATTGTCCCGGGATACTCCCATTAACATGACTCATACTTCCCACCCTCCATCTGAGGGGACATCAGCCTGAGGCCACGGTCTCTCTTGGGTTCTTGGACAGGGTCCAGGGACACCAGGTATCCTCTGGTTGCTTCCAGCGATTTCCTGCTCCATTTTCTTGTTTATTTCTTGTCTCTTACAGCTGTTTTCTTCTTTCTGGTCACATTAATCTAGATTTGGAAAATAGCCTTTTTTTTGAGTGGTCAAAGCATCATTTATTAGGCAGTTACATGCGACAAAGTCTAACTGTTAGCCTGGAGGTTAAGGTGCTGGACACATTTCATCTCCAAAAGAGCACGCTCAACGGGCCTGCCACCGGGCGTAGGGGGCCCCCGTGTTACGCCCTTCAGGCTGCGCTATGGTCGGCTCGCGGGCATTCTTGTCACTAGGGAATCTTGCCTTCTGCTTGCCTTCCATGAGAGTGTTTATAAACTTATTTTTAGATTGCCCTGGGGGAGTATTCACATCTCCAGCAGATCTCTGAGATTACTACTCTCCCGTAGCATGGTATCTAAGAAGAACCCCCGGGAGGAATCCGAGGAAAATCCATCTGGTTGACCCAAAAGTTGATTACTCAACACAGTACTGTAGCTATGACCTTGTTACTAAGTGTTAGTCTCTTACTATCAGTAGTAATAACGCTCCTGAGGTGTGCAACCAGCTTTAATTTTTTTATTGTTTAAAGCCTTGACGGCACTTGGCTTGGCTTGGCTCTTTTCTGATGACAAAAATCAGTACGGGATTAGTGTAAAACTTTCCGCATAAACAGGAAACACAAAGACTAACGTTTAACAGCGGCGTCTAATCTTGACATCCGGAAATAACCACTGGCTGGCATCAGAATGAATGCGTCTTCAGCCTCTTTCTACGACTACATCTACATGAATGCATAAAAAGGCAAGGCTACTGACAATGAGATGGTGCCCTCAGCACTGTTTGTAGGGCACTCTGCACTACTCAGCGTTGCACGAGCTTCTTTCCACATCAATAAATCTAAACCAACACCATCTTTTAGAAACTGCATGGATATTCGACCACTTATTTAATCAATCCCCTACTGACACAGGAAACCTCAGCAATTCAAACCCACCGAGTGCTCCTTAGAAACTTTATGGGGTAATTCTATCCCATCCTATAGGGTCACTATGCATTGGAGAAGACTTGAGGGCAGTGGGTTTGGATTTCTGGTGCTGACATGAGATTTGAGTTGCTTTCATTGCTATAAAAATCAGGGCTGGCATGAACACTTTGATATGATCATCTTTGTGCAGCTGGGCCATGATTTCCTACTGATTAACTCATAGAAGTAGGAAGGGAATGGAAATATTTATTTTGTACTCCAGGGCTGACATTATTTTTTAATTAAACGAAATTATTCCCACAGCCTACATATAAATTAATCTTAGATTTTAATACCATTTCAAAACAAAGATATAAACAAAGAAAACATTAAAGGCAATCTGTTTTGTATTTATTAGCTTTTTTACGGCCTCTCTGAAAGAGCTTATATACTGGAAACACCTGATCATAAAATTATTTGGCCTTGCATCAAAAGGACAGATTTCTAGGCCAGACGCCCACAGGCACCTCAGAGCTGTATCTGCCAAGACAGCATTCAACATAGTTCAAAAACCACACACATACAGTTTAGATAATCTTATGCTATCAATATCTTTTCTTCTGTACAACCAATGTCAAAGTTTTCAACATCCCCCATTTCTTAATATTCTCATGTAAAAGGCTAGCCAGTGACACTATCCTTACACTGACTGCTGAGTATGAACCCCAAACCCAGTGGACGGGCATCCTTTGGCAGTGTCTTTGGAGAACTGTTACAGAAATCTAAACAGAAGGGCAACTGGGCAGTGACCCAAATGTCCGCCCCTCCGGCCAAATCCTCCAGGCATCAGTGGGCAGAAGGACTCCTGGTCAAAGGCTGTCACCAGTTTCAAGTAATTTGAAATGCAACTTGCAACCACTGACATCGTTGCCTTCTTCAGTAAAATGTGGGCAGAATGTGCACACAAGCCATAAATTTGTTAACCTGAAACATTCACTTCTGGCTGATTAGCAAATAAAATTTTATTAAAAAAAGTAAAAGCAGACCCCAACAAAAAAGCAGAACACACGTCATTAGCTAAAAATAAATCTAAAATGTTTACAGCTTAAAAAAATTTCAGATAATAAAGAAAATCAGATTCCCTCCTTATTCGCATTTTTAAATGCTTCATTTCTAATGGCAAAAAGAAATCAGAGAGCAAAACAAAGAAAAGCAAGAAGAATCTCAGAAGTGCCTGGGTAGTATAACAATACCTGGGGGTATTGTTATAGTCTTTGATTATTTCTTGTTTTGGTCATTTTTCCTGGCACACACATATGTTAGTTTTAATTAAGAATGGTATTCCACAACACATACTGTTTTATAACCTTCCCATCCAAAAGCCCTGACAGACTGGGACCCCGTGGGACAGAGCAGAAGCGCCCCTAGGGTTTGCCAGGCCATAAACCTTTCCAGAAGCCACACCTGTCTCCCAGCGGAGAACCTGCTGAGTCGAGCGCTTCAGCACTGCGCCACAAGGGTGCACTACACCCACCAACACTTACTAATCACTTCAACACCATCATGTAGGATTTAATCCATCTTCACAACAACAAACGGCGCAAAGAGGCCGAACATGATTGAACAAACGACATCTAAAATGTGCAAAATTAACAGCAACATTTGCAATACACAGTCAGGGTTATAAAACCAGACCAGAAACACCAAAACCACACACATTTATCACTCAGTGAAATCATATTAGCAAACCCACTTTCTAGAACTACGTTTTCAATCAAACCATATATTGCATTCTGATCAGGGATCGCAGTTTTAAGACAATTTGGGTACAGCGTAAGGAACACCCGAGTTGATTATTACCCTTGTGTTGTCAGGCGACACTCTGCAATAAACTTAACCAAAGAAGTTTCACATGCTCCAGGAGAAAAACACTATTCTGGCTTCCCACTGCTCATGTACCTATTTTGCTAACCTCTTACTACAAACCAGTGAGACTATGTTGTGCATTTTTACTTTTTTTCTGATTTTTCCGTTCTTTATATTTGAATTTTTTTTCTTCAGAACTGAAGTACTTCTGCTCCTGGTTCTCATTTTTCATTCATTTTATGGTAAAACTCTCCCCAAAGAAAAACAACAAAAGCATCCTGTCTCTTCACTCTTGCACACACACAGCTTTCAGGGAGTCAGATCAACCACCCTGCTTCTGTCTCACGGACCCCAGGCATCTCATCACAGAGCGGACTGTGCTTCGTAAGTTTACCCGTCTCTCTCTAGGCTTCCTCAAAGCCTTCCTCAGGATGCAGAGAGGGAGGGAGGAGCACCAACCTTCGGCTACCCTCCCCCCTCAGAAGCATCCCTGGTGGGTCTCCCTGCATAAACTACCACACTGCCCACCACTCACAAGCTACCAGATCTCAGATGGAACAAGGCAACGGTCTGAGAAAAAGCTTATCCTCCCTCCAAAAAAAAGTGCTCAGCTCCTAGTCCCCAAATCTCCTTCCAAAGCTTTTTCACACCTATCCAACCCATCTCCACACATACTCTACGTGAATCCAAGGGGTCACATTCATATTAAAGCCCACACTGACGCCGGTGTTGGCCCTGCGTGGAAGACAGCAAGGCCGAGAGGAAGGGAGGTGGTCTGCCCACAGGACCCCTCTCTCCCGGGCCCAGGAGTCACAGAAGGCAGGCCTGAGGGGTCCCTCCAGAGGCTCGGGCTGACGGCCTCTCTTCCCTCTGTAACAGGCAGCTTCTCCAGACCAACAGGCACAGCTCTTTATAGTACTCAAGTCTGGGAAGTTCCTTCTGGGTCTCCGAGCTACCAGACAAAGCATGGTGGCAAATCCCAGGGTAATTCTCAGTCACAAGCACCTACTTAGTAACTCAAGATCCCCAGGGTGGTGTGCAGAATTCTGCCCACAGCGAGACAAAGTGAAATCCTCTAAAACTGTCTTCCTCTGTGATTCTGCAACGGCTACTGCCTGCACACACACACAGACACAGAGACACACACAGCGTGGCGACTTTGCACCCTGCTTCAAGCAGGTCTCCAAGCTACAGAAAACAACTCTGATTAACTCTGGCAAAGAGTTTATTGCCAGGGTATTACGTAGCATTTGTGGGAGGCTGGGAACTGGGTTTAGAACACAGAAACACGGCCACTGAGAAAACCACTCAGAATTTGTTCCCTGGGTCTCTGCACCATTTTTCTAACATTCAGATTCCCAGATAAGGGCATCTCATTCTCCCCCAAGTTTGTTGTGGCTGTTGTACGTTGTGAGGTCGATTCCAGCTCACCGGGACTTGGCCCCAAGTGACAGAGCAGAACTGTCCCTGGGGTCTCGTGCCTGTACCCTTTACAGAAGCAGACGGCCAGGTCTGTACAGCACAGAGCTACGGGGCGGGTTCCAGGCTCCATCAACGGCTGCACCACCAAGGATACCGGTACTGATAAAATAAAAACGTACTACACATCCAGTTCTGTCCTACCATTTAATTTTAATGTGAAAAGGGGGGAATGAACAGTATTTTCAAGGAAAACAGGTCTCCCCCCAGCATGCCCTCCACCCCTCACAGGCAATCCGTACGCCAACCCTCAGAGTAGGGTGTGACCAACACGGGGACCTGTGTGTGGCTAACCGGGCTGGGGCTGTGCAGCCTGGAGTCAGTCCCATCCTCAGCGCAGCACAGAGGCCAGCGCTGACGCCACGCCCGGCCGCCACGCGTGTGCTGAAAACGCACCTAGTCGAGCTGCACGCGGAGGAAGATGATCCATAACGAAGTCGCAGAATCAAACAGGCCGTGCACTCCGGGGACACAGACAGAGCGTGTGCCCAAACTCAGGAAAGCCAGTTCTCTTTCCTAGATCTAGAGACAGACTGACAGTGTGCTTGGACAGAGTTTGGGGCAACCTGACGGGGCTGATCCCTTTAGGACGTGCGGGGTCAGTAACCACGGCCACCATACCATCAAGTCATCAGCCGCGACCGAGGCCGAGTTCACACTCTCTGGCTGCGGCACAGCAACTCACCTGCAACTCCTCTGTGTCCCCGTCAGGCACACGGCACCCAGACTGCACACCAGAAGTGTATTTAAAGAGCACAGGACGCTCAGGTTACACAGTGACTCAACCAGAGTCATACAGTAAACGAACAGCAAAGTCAGAGGTAGCCAGACATCCCCCTCTCCTGCCGGTCACCTTCATTCTGCCATTGTCCTGTCCTGGAAGTGGATGGAGCTGGTGGCAAGGAACGGGATGTCCTATAACGGGGGGGCCTCAATTTCACCCTCTTGACAAGAATCAACCAAACACACAAGAGGACAATCAACAGAAAAATCACCGCGAACGCTTTCCCTGGTAGAGGTGGGAATGCCCTGCTCAGCAGGGTCTTGGCAGTCCCTGCTGGACCCCTCAGGCCAGAAGGTGCTCCAGGAGGAATCAGAGAGGAAGGCGGGAAAAGGGGAGGGAAAGGAAGAGAGAGGTTAGGCTCCCCACAACTGAGGACTGAAAAGACGGGAGAAGAAAGCAGGAGGAAGAGCCAGGCCAGGAAAGCAAAGCCGGGCAGAAGGAAGACGCACGTTTTACAAGAATTCAACGTCAAGACTGTGGATATTTCTGTTTTCACCCCGGCTGGCATCAGTTCTTCATCAGTCTTCCTGGCTTCTTTCCCCTTCAACAGGATGTACACAGAGTGGTCTCTGGTTTCATTTTATCCTCATCAACAGAGTCCCTGTCATCACCGGATTGAACAGCCCAAATGTGATCTTCCTTTCAACTAAGCGGAGAAATGAAATTTCCACTCTGCCTGAGACAAGTGGAGTCTGAGAACCTTCTGCATCAACCAGTGATTAAAAATCCACGGAGAACTGCTAAAAGGCAGAAGGGATACTTATAAAAACTTAAAAACCATTTATTTATACAATGCACAGTTTCTGTCTCAGTATGTTTATTAATGTGAATTCTTATATCCACAGGAATCATAAAACCTTAAAAATATTGTCATTTAACAATGATTCATGTAAGTTTCGTGCACAGTTTTATAATATTACATGTGTAAAACAGAACAATCAGAAATCTAGTGAAAACTGAACTTTTAAAAAATTTCAGAGCCTCTGCTGGTATCAACCAAATAAGGCTCTTTCAAATATTCAAACAAACATCAACTCTTGGTCGGCTCAGCTGTAATCCCTCCTTCCCAGAGGGCTAAACTCCTGCTCACAGACTTTGCGCTCAATTACGTCCGTGTACAAGCACCAAAGACACACGCTTTAGCTGAAGGGACTGGACAGCACCATGCCCCCGCCAAAAAGGTATGACAATGTTTAATTTGTTCTAACAGCTACCAGAAAAGGCAGAAATGGACCAAGTCTGGCTGGAACTGATCCCTGCCGTGACTGCTGCCAGGCCACAGAGCTACGCTGGACTTATTCCACTTTTTTAAATCTTCGTTGGTGTCATCAGCAGCTGGGCAGGGCGGCTCTGTGGCAGAGAGCTGTGGCCACCAAGCAAACGGTCGGCAACCCGAATTCACCAAGGCTCCTGGGAAACCAGACAGGGGCAGCTCTAGTCTGTCCAGTGGGGTTGCTCAGCAGGACTGTGATTGGGTAGCGGTCATCAAGGGGCCCTCTAAGGAAAAGCTGAAGAGCTGTCAGTCTGCCCGGGGAATGCGAGATAGTAAAGAGAAAGCCACCAACTCGGGCCTGTCCCTGAGTCTCTCTGCCCACCTTAGACACCCTCTCTCCCTCCCCTTCCCTCTGACTGGTCTGACCCTGGAGCCCACCTTTCTGTGGAGCTTCCTAACAACAGGGTAAGTGGAGGCAGGACAATGCAGTGGAGAAAACCTGGCCCAGGAGACACACAGCTGGGGGTTCAAATCCAGCGTCTGCCTGTTTAGAACGCATGTGACCCAGATCGGTTGCTGAAACGCTCAGCAGCCTCCCCTTCATCTCCCGAAACAGGGGTTTCAACAGGACCCACTTAGAAGCTGCCGAGGGTTCAGCCGGGTGCAGGAAACAAGTTCTCTACCTCATGTCTGAGTTAATGCCCACTCTGACTGGAGCACAGGGTGGGGCGAGGGCCACGAAGCTGCTCTTTATAGGGTCGCTGTGAGTCGGTTCCAGTTGGCACCGGGTTTGGTTTGGATTTTGGGGTTTACTCTAGGTAAACCCTGGTGACACAGCGTCAAGCGCTCGGCTGCTCACCGAGGAGGTCGGCAGTGTGAACCCACGGGCAAGCTCTTCTGGGGGAGACAGGTGTGGTTATCTGCTCCCCTAAACACTGACAGCCTCAGAAGCCCTGTAGGGCCATCCTGCTCTGTCCCTAAGGGTGGCTCTGTGCAGGAAGTGACTCGAGGGCCCTGTGTGGGGAATTTTGTTCTTGTTGTTTCTTACGGGGGGCTCACTGGTGCCCACCACCAGACGGTGTTCTCCTGGGGAGCTACAGGGCACACTGTGAGGGAGGCAGAAAGTACCTGCAGTATTTTCAAGGGCTGCATGTCAGTAGGCGCACAGAGGGCCAAACACATAGAAGCAAACACACAGAAAAAGGCACACAACAGCTTCTGTTTGGGGTGCTTAAAATAATCAGTAAAAGGTCTTGGAAATCACACACTGGGCCAGTGTCAGCAGGAGTCAGGTGTCCGAAATCCCGGTCTCACGCTCTGTCCCACAGACAACAGGGCAGCCAGAAGGAGTCTCCACTCGGCTGAATGTTAATTAAGGCTTCTCGCTCCGTAGCCGGGCTGCAGAGAGAGAGTGAGTCATCACCGAGATCCCTCCCGGTTATATATAGAAGGCAGAGGACAGACACAATCCCCACTGGTAATCTGTTTCCATCAGAGCAGAAGTTCCATCTCCCTTCACTTCCACGGGCTGCTTCCCAAGGCCCGCAGACTTGACTCTCTAGTAAATTCAAGGCTGGAATTCAGAAAAGGAGCCACTTCCAGCAGCTTCGAGAAAACAGAAGCGAAACAAAGAACCAGCCACCGAGTTTTGAATCTGCAACCCCCGAAACACAGCCCCAGGCCAAGTCACGGGTGAGCCAGACCAGCGGGACCCCCCTCCACAGCCGGCCTCTCCTTCCTTTTCCTGAGAAGCAGAGTTTAAAATCTGACTTGCCAGGTTCTTTCCCCAGAGTGTTTGTTTTGTTTTGTTTTAACAAATGAGTAATTTATTCTAACTTTCCTTGTAGCTACTTTCGGTCACTTTTTTAAACCATGATATGTCACATGAATAACCAAATTCCAAATCCCAACAGACTTTCTAAAATATGTGGCTCTGATTCAGGACGAGGGGGAACAGCCCAGCTGGCCCCCCAACACAACGCCGTCCAAGGCCCCTGCTCCCGACACAACCCAACTCCCCCACCCCAGAAATGCTCCTCACCACTCAGGCCCCAGTCCCCAAGGAACGCCTACCTCCCGAGGCTGCTACGGAGACCCCGCGGCGAGACAGGGCAGGGGAGCCCCGCACCACGCAGCTGGGCCCCCCACTAACTGTGCAGAACCACGGGAGCCGCTCAGCCTCCGTGCCGGTCCGTCCCCTCGCCGGTCACCCTCTGAGGTGCAGTTTGCTGGTGCAGGCACCACACCAGCACAGGGCTTGGCACTGCAAAGAGGACCCACTGACAGGTGGCACCTGCCATTCCTGCTGCAGCCCAGGTGGTACAGGGGCTAAGAGCCCAACTGCTAACCAAAGGCCTGGCACTGTGACTCTGCCAGCTGCTCCCTGGACACCCAACAGAGCACTTCTACTCTGTCCCATAAAGTTGCTACAGGTCAGAATCTACAGCGGCAACAGTTGATCCCTCTCGCTGTCTCAGGTCTGACGTTCCAGGCACACAAGGACCAACGACCTTCTTCTGTTCTCCTTTTCCCAGAGACCTGACAGCCCGGCCTCCTCTCTCTGATTCCAACGGCCACCACTCATCAGAGGAGGCCTTGTTCTAAACAACTGGCATGCCCCTCGCTCTGTGTACACAGAAGCACTGATGCCACTTTGGTCCTGTTACTGGGTGGTTCTGGGTGGACGGGGACTCTCCCAGGCCTTGTAGAAACGGCCAGACCTGCCGCCCACTTCTCCCCCCAGGCAGCCAGGCCCTTCTGGGGCGGACCTGTCACTGTCTCTGCAAACAGTAGTCCCTTAACCCTCCGTCCACACCCACTGGTCAGGTGTTCGAACCGACCAGCTGTTCCACAGGAGAAAGACGTGGCCGTCTGAGGCCAGGAGGATCATCCCACGGCCATGAAGTCAACTCTCCATCAAAAGGACAGCCAGGCAGCCCCACTGGCAGCTCTACTCTGTCCTCAGAGCCACTCTGAGTCGGAATCCACTCAGTGGTAAATGGTATTGATTACCGGTCAGTATCTGGGTTTGTTTTACAAAGGAGATCACAAGAGTTCCCAGAAGATGAAGTCCAAAACACCTCGTAGCTGCCAAGGAGGGGACCGACTCACAGGAACCTGAGGACAGAGCAGAGCAGTGCCACAGGGCTCCCAAGAAGCGCCTGGTGGGTCTGGGCAGCCCACCTTTTGGTCAGCAGTCCTAACTCTTAACTACCACGCCACCCTGAGGATAAGTACTTCTTTCTGTCCCCCTCCCAGGGGACACTACTGCGGGGTAGTACAGAGTAGATTAGAGAAAGACAGTCGATCTTTATGAATAGTCTATTTTTAAGTTACTCTTACTATTTCAGTATCTGCTAAACAATGGACGGGTCTCCCCTTAACATTCCGGGTGACGTCCGCTGACACCCCCAATCCACCGCTCTCACCAGGTGTCTCACACAGGCAGCCTCACAGAGCACAGCACCTGCAAACCGAAGGTGGCAGAAGGCGACAGCTACCTGAGACCAGAGGCTAGGAGGAAGGAAGCCCCCCGGATGCCCTGTGGGCGCGGCCTTCTCTCAGTGACCACCAGCTCAGGGCCTGTCCTCTGCAGCTGTCTCCCGTCCCTTCGGTTCCTTCCTTTAGGTTAAGAGGCTATCGAGGCGAGGGTCTGCAGAGCCTGCACACTGTGGAGAACCCCACTCTGCCCCTGTCCGTGGGTTAAAAAACCAACCAACCAACCAAACTCATTGACATCAAGTCGATTCCAACTCAGAGCGACCCTATAGGACATAGCAGAACCGCCCCATAGAGTTTCCAAGGAGCACCTGGTGGGTTTGAACGGCCGACCTCTCGGTTAGCAGGTGTAGCACTTAACCAACGTGCCACCAGGATTTCCTGAATGCATATTAGACGATTAAAAATTATATACATGTCGTATCTATACACCTACCCCCCCCAAAACACTGCCTTCAAGTTGATTCCAACTTATAATGACCCTACAGGACAGAGCAGAACTGTCCGATGGGGTTTCCAAGGAGCGCCTGTCGGGTCTGAACAGCCAACCTTCTGGTGAGCAGACGCAGCACTGACCCGCCGCGCCACCAGGGTTTATAGGCCTGGGTTAGGAGGGGAAACGCCCTGAAGGCAGTCTCGGGAGGCGTGTTTTCTGCAGAACGTACCCCACCTCCGGCCTCCCTCATTCTGGTTACATCTGCTGCTGTCAGCGCTGGGGCTAACCACTAGGCATCCGCAGGCAGTGACGAAGGAGCAAGAGTGGCGCAGTGGGTAAGCACTCGGCTGCTGACGGACAGGCCCGTCTGAGCACGTCGGCTGCTCCAAGGTAGAATACACCTGGCCGTCTACTCCCCACGACGGTGACAGCCCAGGAAGCCCTGGAAGGCAGTTCGGCCCTGTCACCAAGGGGCTCCATGAGTCAGAATCCACTTGATGGCAGCCAACGACGACACTCAGGCTCCCACTTGTTATCAGATTTTCAAGCCATAAGTATATGGAGAAATTATGCAAGACACAGGAAGACTCATGTCACAGGCCGTACAACGACACCACGTGCCTCGTGGATTGAAAGCCGTACTCTGGCCTTCGAGACAGAACATAAGAGTCTTTTTGAGACGGGGCCTTTCCAAAAGGGATCACAAGATCAGCACATGTAATTGAAATACCTGCTTCCCTCTGCGCATCTTCATAGAACAGCAGGAAAACAAACCTTGCCATCACTAGTGATTCAAAGTGGGTTCTGTCCGTCTTACAGATCAATAAGCTGGATGCTCCATGAACAGAACCAACGTCCCCGTTCCAAGCATGTCCACGTCTTCCCCTCCACGCTGACCCCCGCTCAGAGGAGCAGTGCTCTGGTCAGCTGGTGGGGACAGAGAGAGTCAAGTGCTGGTGTTCACTGGTGGGCAGACTCAGGGACGCGCCGCCCAGACTGCCCCTAAAGATGGGCTTGCGGCTCAGGGGCAGCGAGTGTGGTCTAATTGAATTCATCAAGTTCACAGCCTCGGAAACCCTGTGGGGAAGTTTCACTCTGCCCTAAAGGGTGGCTACGGCTGAGAATCCACTGCATAGCAATAGGTTTTAATCACTACTCAAAGAAGTCTGGCTTCTTCCTCTTACCAGCCCTGCATCTCCCTCTCTTCCTCTCACACGCTTTGATCCCAAATAAACAGCTTGCACTCCCCACCCCTGCCTTAGGGGTCACTTCTGGGGGGTCTGGCCTGTGACAGCTGGCCTGCGGGTTAAGCCATAACCCCAAACAGCCAATCGCCCTTATTCAGCTGGGCTCATTACAAAATTTAAATAAAATCACAGTATGTATTGTTCAGATATGCTTGGTCCTAAACTCTGTACACAAAGAAACATTTTCAGTTGGTTTAGGGCACAAGCTAGGGCTCGATCATTCATTGAGAAGCTGACCCAAGCTACGTAATTTGTCTGTGGCCAGGCTGGAACCGAAAGAAAAAATAAAAATCACTACCACCCTGCCAGCCCCAAAGTTAAAAAAAAAAAAAAGGCCACATCTTGAATCGAGAATAGAAGGCTCCACAAGCGTGACAAGCCATGCATAGAAAAGGCTTTCTTGAAATTTGCAAGGATAACAGAAACTCATGGTGACCTCTTTTGGAAATGAATTAAATTCTGAGGGTGCTAGTGAAATGTCAGTAAGATTTCTTTTTTATTTCTAACTTTACTTTTCTGTCAGCTCCACTGACCACCTGCCAAATAGGGTATCCAGTCAAGTTAATGTCTGTCATGGACCGATTGTGTCCCCCCAAAACATGTGGCTGGGCCATGATTCCCAGAATCTTGTGACTGTCCTCCACTTTGTGGTTTTCCTATGCTGCACGTTGAAGGATTAGGGTGGGACTGTAAATCCCTTTATAAGATCACCTCCCTGCTCCACTGTAAAGGGAGTGTCCCTGGAGTGTGGCTTGCCCCACCCTTACTCCTTTCAGCCTGCAAGAGATAAAAGGACAGAGGAGCAAGCGGAGATTTGGGAACCATCAAGAAAGCAGCACCCGGAGAAGAACGTGTCCTTCAGACCTGAGGTTCCTGTGCCAAGACGCTCCCTGGACAAAGACTGATACAATACCAAACTTTCCTCCAGAGCTGACAAGGGGGAAAGCCTTCCCCTGAAGCGGACACCCTGAATGTGGACTTGCAACCTACCAGACTGTGTAAGAATAAACCCTCCTTTGTTAAAGCCATCCACTCTGTGGTATTTCTGTTAGAGCAGCCTAGCTGACTAAAACAATGTCATGACTATTTTTTTAAATGAGCCATACTATGTACAAGAACTAATCATCCAACTGTATAAACGAGTTTCTTATTAACATATCAAGTACTAATAAGGAGAGTCACAAGTTTCAAAACAATGCTGTCTTTCAAAAGCTACAGTGATTTATGAAATCAAAAAATGTATTATTTTAATGTCAGAAAAAAACTGTCATCTGCTGCATAGAAATAATGGGAAATCACTTCTCACAAACCACAGTTTTAGAGAAAAACACTTTCAAAGGTCACGTTAAATTGCTTTGCTGTTTCTTAATGATTTTTAAATACTAAAATTTTTTTTTGTAGATTAACAAAAGATAGAGAAAATCCACTGAAATCAAATAGTCCACTTGCAGAATGTAACGCTAGACGTGAAATTCACACAATAATGCCAAACTCTTACAAATGTGCTTAGGAAGAAACCACATCACCTTCTAACCTCATTAAATAAACTCGTCATTATGAACTACCTTGTTCACATGTACTGCCTACTACATAATTTATAATATTTTAACACTGCCCACTAAACTTTTATAACCTGATGGTCTTTATAACTGAGGCACGATTTACCCCAGGACAGACATCGCCTGTTCTTCTGGACCAATGATCACGGCATCAGTCACGCTCAGAGAAGCAAACATTCAGCCAAAGAAACAGCTCAAACAAAACTCCACACTTACTTAACTTATAAATAAACTCAGCACCACCAATTATTTAAGAGAAAAAAGAAAACCGTTCTACCTGGGTACACTTTCCATTAAAAGTTAATTACTGCTTAGGTTTCAGCTGGTCTTCCCATGACTCTGCTAAGGTCTTTCCCTTGATTAAAAGCAACACACACACACACACACAAATGCTCCTCCCAAGAAGAGAGAAGACACAACATCAAACCCACAATAGACTCCCCCAAATTGTTCGTAAATCAACCTTTTGTGTATTCAGTCAATCAATCAAACATCTATATGATGTTCAAAGTCACCCTTGTTGATCTACTATGTCACATTTCCCTCCTCTGCCCGTGCGCATTTGCGACGAATTTTAAAAAAGGAACACCTACAACACAGCCCACATTTTAAGCAACAAAGCTTGTGATCCCAAACTCGGGTCATGTCACTCCTCTTGTCACCGGCGTCCATGACTCCCTCCTCCTCAAAGCCAAATAAAAACAGATCCCTTGCTGTCACACTGCTTCGGCCTCGAAGCGACCCTACAGGACAGAGCAGAACGGCCCCACAGGGTTTCCAAGCAGTGGCAGGCTGGCTGGGGGATTCCAAAGGCTGACCTTCCCGTCAGCAGCCGAGCTCCTAGCCACAGCATCACCCAGGTTCCGAGGACAAAAACCAAGTCAACCTAAAGAAACTGCAGCCACCACCAGCACCAGCTTTCTTTATGTGCACGCCGTTTCCAGAACCACGCGCTGACATCACAGTGGAGCATTACTGTAAAAGCAGGCCCGGGTGTTTCTGAATCACCTTGTGTGGTAACAGTTTATCTTTGCCTATATGAATCAGACCCATTATTTCAGGAAAAGTTCTAAGGAAAACTGGTAATTCAAATGATTTCACATGCCTCCGAGGTACTGTGTTTGCAAGCGACAGGTAAATCTTCATCTCAGTTATCCTCCAGTCAAACGGCTTCCAAACCAATGATCATCCCACGACTTTTTTTCACCCTTCTTGTGTTTTAGCAGGTACCCGCTGAGGTTTTCTTGAAAAAGCCATACAAAAAATGGATGTGCATTCTAACAGAAGAACTTAATTGTCCCTAATCCTTTGCTGAATATAGGTTCGGGGAAATCCTCTTTTCTCTCAGGCAGGGAGATTACCCAGCTGGGAAGCCACCGCCTCCGTCCCCAGGCAGTCAGGAGGTCTGCCCAGAGAGGCCCAAGGACAGTCCAGCTGCTTCCCTATCTGGACCAGGGACAGAGGAAGGGAGGGCACAAACACAGAACCCTGATCTTGGACACCCTCATTCCCCCAGCACAAACTGGGGTCTTGCGGAAGCAGACACCTCAGTTCCAAGGTCTCCCTCTGCACAGACATTTCAGTGGAAACAATGCTGTGAAACAGAAGGCGCAACCCCGCGGGATCCTCGGGCTTTAAACAGCATCAGAAGCATTTCTGGTCTCAACCTGCTGCTGCAGCCACCGAGCACCCCGCGTTTCGTCAGCATGAAAGCAGGGGACCCACAATCCTTCCAGCTCCCAGCAAAGGCCAAAGTGACCGCGGACAGGGAACAACAGAAAGGTGCTTCTGACAGCTTCGGCAGAGATGCAATACAGGACAGTGAGTCTGCGATGACCATCAACGAACACTGTAAGGCAGCCAGTGGTTGACTGGGGAGTCTACTCCCTGCCACGAGAAGCCACGAGCTTACTGACATATGGAACACCAGGTAGTGACTGCCAAGTCCCCGTGTTTTGGTTCTAGTATCATAGATACCCGCAGAGACGACACTTCCTGCCTATTACGCTAACTTACACTTCAAGTTCAGCTTCTGACTACCACCCTCCAGTAAAATGCCATCCTGCACGAAGGCAGGCCAATGGCAAAAAATACAATACCCTAAAAAGCAAATTCAATTTACTAGAAGAACTGGATCATTACGGAGCAGGCTACTGGCTGACTAAACCCAGACGTGTTCAATCCAGTTATGTCATGTATACAGCAACATCTGTCCTGTCAACAAGCCCCGCACTGGGGATCCGGATTAGAATACAAAGACAAAACCAATACATTGCAACATTTTCTCATTGAAAATCACTCTTCCTCTACCCACCCCTCCAAAGAAAGAGAAAAAAGAAATAGACCAGACCTCAGATCTCATCAAATCATGGAAATTGTAGTCTATTATATTTAATCATGGTCAAAGCTCCTAAATCAGCTTCACAACTAAGGAAAAAAAACTACCACCTAACATTTATTTGATATTCTGTGTCTTCCCAGAAGCCAACAACTGTGAAACATTTGTTTCTCTATTTCATACAAGAGTAAATACATTTAATATTCTTTCTCAAACATCTCCTTCTTGCATCCTTTTGATGGTCACAGTCTAAGTCACCCTATCTGACCAGCCTACCCAGGCAGCAGTTGTTCAGTTTTAATTTTAATTTTAAGGTATTAGAGCTCAAACAAAACAAAAGACTAAGGCTTCTACAGTCTCAACAAGCAGCTGAGAAATACTTCTTAAACAAATGTACGTCCATTTTTCATAATAAAAGTTACTCTTCCCTTACTTAGAATTTTAGCATCTATTTTCTCAAGAATCAAACTTGGATATTAACATGACCACAGTCTCAAAAACTCGCTGTCTGCTCATCTCACCAAGTTAGACGCAGAAAGAAAGAAAAGAGTGAGCAGGAAGGAAAGAGGAGCACTGGAAATGCAAAGCTAATGGCAAAGTCTCATACACAACACCACGTTCTTACAGGGAAGGCCCTGATGATTTGCCAGGCCACCATTGTACACAGAGATCAGACCATTTCATATGCAAATAAGATACCCAAAAGCCTTGCAGGGATTGGTCAATTACAAAGAAAATTAGGTGACTGCGGCCTGACAAGGACTGGTCAGTTTGTGGGCTTGGTGGGAGGAGCAGGCATACCAAATAGCCAATGCCACCAAGTCTGTGAGGGCCTTGCTACCATCCAGAAGAGCAGGAGCAGAGAATGTCCTCTGGATCTGGGGTCCCTGTGCTGACAGCCTCCCAGACCCAGGAGACAGAGCTGGGATGCTGGAGATGGTGACAATGTGCACGCCAGTGTGACACAGTAATGGCAGTAGCAGCCGTGAAATGGAGACCAGCATCAGATGGCTGCGGGGGGCTGACGGGTCCCCAGAGTCCGCAAGCGAGCTCCTCCAGGCAGGAGGCTTGTTGGCTGAGTAGGGTGCCTCCCGGCACTTGTTGGCAGAGCTCCAGAACTGCGGGAGACTTGCCTGAGCAGGTCAGAGGCCAGGCTGAGCGGGGCTCAGAGGCACAGTCCCCAGAGCAGTCAGCCTGTGGGCATGACCAGGAGGAGGGCTGTCAGCTGTAAAGGCCAAGGAGCTCAGAGGGCCAAGGAGCTCAGGGCAGCCTGGGCTGGAAGCCGTCCTCACCGGCAGGCTGACCCGGTCACTCCCATGTTAATCCTGTTTCTAGATCGCACTCTCTTAGTCCTAATAAGTCACGCCGCCCTTTGTGTGGGCTGGGCGTTCTATGTGGCCCCTGCAGCAAATCATCAAACCCAGCGGAGAAGAGGAGAGGGCCGTGGGGAGGAAGGCCGGCATCAGACCCGGTGACAAGCTCGAGAAGAGGAGGCCCATCTGTCCTCCACCTCCTGGCAGTCGGCTTCGCGCTCCTCTCCCAGGAGCCAGCTGGCTTCTGACACCACTAGGCCACACTCCCTTAGCCCCAGACCTCAAGACTAAAAACACCAGCTGCTACTGAGGAAAACTGAGTTCCATGTGGTTTCCAATGACTGGATTTTTGGAAGTAAACCACCAGCTCTTTCCTTCAGGGCACCTCTGGCTAGACTCAAACTCCAGACTCCTGGTCGGCAGCTGAGCAAGTTAACCGTTGTACCCCCTGGGGCCCCAAAGTCACCCGGCTGTGGCTGTTACATGTCCGTACAACAGAATGACACACTGTCCACAGCTGACCCCCAACAGGATGTACGCTATGGTCAAAGGAACAAGTGTCAGAGTCCAGTACACAGGTTCCAGCCCACACTCCGCCACACAGCATACTGCCTGATGGTGGACAAGACCACTTTCTCAGGACAAAAATGGGCACAACAGTCCTGTGGGGGATTGTGTGACATGGACAAAGCCCCTGAGCCATGACCCACCATATCGGACACCCAAGAGAGTTCTTATCTCCCTCTCAAAGGTCACCAAGGTGCCCAAGACCGGCTCATGGGATGTGTCTGCAGGCACAGGACCCAAATAATGTCTCCTTAACATCAGTCCATTTTTTAATTCCCTTTTTGGGGAGGAGGAGTGAGTCAGCTAAGGACAGGGACAGCACACTTCCCAGGCTATACAATCCCTCCCACATGCTAAATACACAACTGGGGGGCCTTTGGTCCAACAACCCTGTCCACAAGAAACTCACCTCGTCTCCCTTTCTTATCTCTTAACCAGAAAAACAATCTTATTTTCATTCCTTTTATGACCCCCTCAAAAGTACCTTTGTTGCCTGAGACAAACCCTGAAACAGAGAGCTCTTTCTCGAGACATGTGTGTAGTACTTTCCAAGGTACAGGTTATTTCCACGTACAGTAATACATTTGTTTGGAGGTCCACGACTCAGGGAAGCAGAGACGCCAGACACCACGCATCTCCTTTCACACCTGCCTCCTGAGGTCACGTGCATTTCCCACAGCAGAGCTGGATTCGCGGAACGCTCTACTCCTGGTGGCGCAGCGGTTTAAGGGCTACGTATGGCTGCTCACCAAAAGGTTGGCAGTTCAAATCCACCAGGCATTCCCCTGGAAACTCCATGGGGCTGTTCTACTCTGTCCTGCAGGGTCACTGTGAGTCAGAATTGACTCAACAGCAGTAGCTTGCTTTTTTTTTTTTTCCTGGTTGTACTCCAGAAAGCTGCCCAGGACCCTCCGCTAGACCTTCACTGGCATGCATCAGACAAGGCAACCAGCTGACTCTGGCTTCTACCAGTCAGCGAAGTCATAAAATACACGGCAGTCACAACGCAGCAGAAGTCAACTTCACAGAAATTAAAATGTTCCATGCCAAGTGCCTGGGTGGTATAGTGGTTAAGAGCACAAGCTGTTGACCAAAAACGTCGGCAATTGAAATCCACCAGCCACTCCCTGGAAACCCTATGGGGCAGCGGCAGCCTGAACTGCGGGGTCACTGTGCGTCGGCACCGACTGGGTGCTAACAGGTACTGTGCAAAGACGAGCCACCTCTGCTGCCATGGTTTGCACACATGGAGTGTTTGCTCACTGGACCACCAATCCTGTGCCATCGGTGGCAGTTCTGACCAAACGATACGTGGCATAATCCTGTTTCCCAAGAAAAACTAATTTGTTCTCTTGTTTACATCCTAACTCTTGAAGCTGCCTCTCACGAAGTGGTCTGGTCTTGATGTTCTGGCTGACTGGAGGGCCCGCCAAAGACTTGGCTCTGGACTCCACTGAACAGAACCGAAAACATTCCTGAAGCCAACTCTTCAGGCAAAGACGAGACTTGAGGATGAGACACACAATGACACTGGCGCAGCGCGTGCTTCTTGGTGTCGGTAGATACAGTACCCTAACTGGACAGCTCCTGTCCAAAGGAGAGAGGGCAGAGGGGGACAGGAGCTGGGTCAACGGACCTGGGAAATACCAGGTGGACACAAGGCGTGTGTTGTCACAGGGTGGGGAGGGCAGCTAGAGTCCCACAGCCGGGTGTGTGAGTTTTTCTATGAGAAACTGACTTGGATTGTCACCTTTCACTAACAGCACAATAAAATACTAAGGGAAACAAAAAAGAAGTCTAGCTCTGGAACGAGAAAGAGATCAGACAGAAGCCACACAAAATCAGCAAGTATCTGGTCAATGGAAAATCACAGGAGCCGGAGAGGGCGGTCATGCAGACACGTCGGGAACAAGAAGTGGAAGCCACACTCAGCTAAGCGACCTCTGCCATTTAGAATAAGTGATCCTGCCCCGTTAAAGGACAGACACGCTGCAATGAAAGGGGACTGCAAGGAACAGACCCCTTACTGGGAACAGGCGGGAAAAGTCCACAATTTTTATTTACAGAAAATCAATCTCTCCCCAGCTCACTTAGAACACGTTAAAACAACACCAAAAGGATTGAAAAGGTAACTAATCACTGTTCTGCCACAGTGCCCGCCTATTTGGACGCAGACCTGGCCCAGAGTTAAACAAAAGTAACAAGCGACAGCCAAGCTCATCACCGTCGAGTCGATTCCAACTCACAGCAACCGTCAACAACGGAGCTGAGCGGCCCCACAGAGATTCTGAGCCCCTAAACCTTTATCAGACTGCCACGCCTTTCTGCCAGGTCATCAGGTGAGGGCTTAACCATTATGCCACCAGAAAGCCAACCAAAGCTGTTGCCCTCAACTTTGACCTTCAGTGACCCTCCAGGACAGGGCAGCACGGCCCTGTCAGGTTCCCCAGGCGCAGGTAGTGGACTTGAGCTGATGACCTTCTGATTAGCAGCCAAGCTCTTAACCACTGCACAACCAAGCCGTTTCCTGGCTATTCCGTAAACAGAAACCTCTCTTCTTCTGCAAACATCGCCTTATCAAGTACAAACAAAACATATCAACGGATAAAAGCAGGAAGCAGATAAAGCAACCAAGAAACTTCAATAACTAGGTGTGAACAGTCTGTTTTACACTCCAGTTGTCTAAAACCGGGAGAGCCGGTATCCCAAGAGCAGGGTTACAAACTCAGATGCCACAGGCCAGTCAGCTGACGTCACAGAAGAGGCAGCAAGCCAGCAGTGTGCCCTGAGACAGCGGCCACTCGCTGCAGCCATTGGGACCGTCGTGAAAGCTGCTGGCCCTACACTGCCAGATCACACACCCTCAGTGAAGCGGGAAGTCTGCGCGTGTGCTCACACGTAAACACGCGCAACCAGTTCCAATCACCTTGAAAGCCACTGTGCGCTCAATAGCCATCCCACCAAAGGCCAGCCTCCCACCCACATTCTAGGAAGTGCTTAAGCTCACGGAGGCCATGGACTCCTTGAGGATTCAGAGACAATCAGGAAATCCCTACAAAGAAGACAAAACGCACAGACACCACACGTTTTGCATGCTGTTTCAAGGGGTCACTGATCCCACCCAGGACCAGTTAAGAATCCTATTCTGGACACCAGACTTCCCGGCAAAAGACGCTGTTGCTCTTCCTGTCCATTCCAGGACCCTGAGTGTGCAGGATGTGTGCAAGAAAGGAGGAACAAGTTCCAGGGCCCTCTTCATCACAACAGGAACCCGCAGCCCACACAGAGCGCCTGCATCAGCACCTGGTGAGAGAGCTGACGTGGAAGCCGTGCGTCGAGTCCGGTGCGCCCCCGGGGCACTACGGGGGAGCCTCAGCCATCCTGTGACCTTGGGGACCCAGCCTCCTTCTCTTAAAAGAGCTCCCTGCCACCGGGTCCCTTAGTGCCTGTTTATTAAATGAAGGGGTCCACCAGACCCCTGTCTACTTTCTCAGTTCAGGGCTCTATGAGATGCAGCCCAGCAAATTAACCCCAACGTCTCCTCCCAGTCACATCAAGCTTGACTTCCAGGCTGTCCCGTACCACCCAAGGCCTTGGAGGGACCATGACGTTTCTTTTAGAATCACCCCTGTGTTTTTATCAGCAATAACGACAAGAAGAGAAACCTTGGTGGCATCGTGGTTAAAGAGCTACAGCTGCCAACCAAAAAAGGTCAGCAGCTCAAACTGGCCAGGTGCTCCACGGAAACCCCATGGCATCGTTTGGCTCTGTCCCTATGGGGCGTCTAGGGGTAGGAATCCGGTCCACAGCAGTGGTGTTCTTTTTCACCGTCTGTTTAACGATAAGAGGGCAATCATTCATCACTGTCTCCTGACTCGGTGCCAGGAGCTCCTCCAGACATCAGGATATGTGAGCCTGGTACACGGGGGGAGCGGCGGAACCCGGAGATCAATGTGGGCTCTGCTGACAGGTGGATGCCACTTAAAGCCTCCTCCTCGGCAGACTGAGCGATGGAGAGGGGAGAGGCGCCCGGCACTGAGCCCCAGGGACGAGCCCCCAGAGGCAGGGACGCCCCGATGGCCCTGACGGGGGGGCAGCCGGCGAGCGGGAGCCAAACCAGAAAGCCTTTGAGGAAAGGCCTGGAGGCCACTGCACTGGCCACTGTGCCTCTCTCTGCCTGGGACACCTGCCAACAGGCTCACGCCACCCCCGCATCCCTTCAAGTCTTTGCCCAACAAAGCCTACTAACCCCGGGCACCCAGTTCGGGTCACCCACGCCCAGTCCGTCACCTCTCCGCACTTCCCACGGCCTGACACCCTCTGACCCTTCTTTATCGAGGTCTTCATCGTCTGTCCCTCCTAGCAAAGGTAAGCCCCACAGGCCAGAGACGTCCGTTTGTCCCTGCGTCTGTGAGTCTGTCCCACCGACATCACTGATGAAGACGACGTGGGCGCTCTCTAAACGCACCGCCGACGAGCCAGGGGAAACGCACAGCCAGAAACGTGCCCGCTGGACAGGGCGGCACGGGGGGCTGGTGACCTCGGAAGAGTGCTCTTGTGTGCGACAGGACAGGCGCCCGCCTGAAGGGACGAGGATCAGACAGCTGCCAGCTGCCAGCACCAGCACAGCCACTGAAAACACAGTTCAGCTGCAAAAGGCACAGAAGCAGGGTGACAGAAAAAGCAGGTGTCTGACAGAAAAAGCAGGGTGACACTGAGGCACGTCTGCAGGCCACAGAGAGCCCCTGGGTGGCATAAATGGTTTACCCCCAGCTACTAAACGGAAGACTGGCAGCTCGCGTCCACTGAGCGGCGCCCCACACGAAGGTCCGGGGATTGCTCCCCGAAGACCCCAGTCAAGAAAAACCGACTGGACAGACAGCTCAACTTCGGGACACGTGGGTCTCCGCGACGCGGCACCAACTTCACAGCCAGTTTCTTGTTATTCGCAGGCCGTGGCAACCGGACGATGTCACCCTGAGGAGGAAGATGTCACCACTGATGACACAGGAAGAGGAGGAAGGGGACAGATGAGCAGGGTGGTCCCTGTGCCGGCCTTTATCAGAACACGCCCACCCACCCACATGACAGGACAGGTGCAGGGGCACAGACACCCAGGCTGGTGGGTGTGGTGGCACGTGGGAGATGGGAGGTGTCTGTCTTGCGGCTTCTGTCCCCTACAGGACAAGGCCAGGTCGCCAGCTCTCCACAGGAAGAAGCTTGGAGAGGACAGAGGTGACACCTGTCTGCAGAAGTGCAGACAGATTGCCAGGGAGCACTGACTGTGTTTGAGGTACCGGGTGCTGACGTACAAAGCACCTACCATAAGCAGGCGCTATGCCAGGCTGTCGACAAAGAGTATCTTATTAAATTCTTGCAGTAAACAGGTGAGAGAGATCCTACCAGTAAACTTTTTACAGAAGAGGAAACAGCTTAAGGAAGTCCACCTGCTTCCCGGGCTCCACAGCCAGGGGCTGAGACAGAATTGGAAGCAAGGCCTTCTAAACAAACCCTGAGGCTAAACTCTCAAACAGCAGGACTCATTCGGCATTTCTAGGACACCAGCATCCAAGCCCCACCACAAGGCTCCAGAACAAGGATGGTGAGCCTTCTTGGGCACTTTGAACATGTTGTCAGGAGGGTCCAATCCCTAGATGAGGCCATCATGCTTAGTGAGGAAGCGGGTTAGCAAAAAAACGCCTCCGCGAGACGGACAGATGCCGTGGCTGCAGCCGCGGGCTGACACCCCCACAGCCTGAGGGTGCCACTGTGCCCAGGGTCGGCTACGAGCCAGAGCCAACTGGACAGCACCCCACAACAGCACCCAGGTGAATGCCTCCAGAATCCCTCCCTCAGTACGGTTGGGTTCCTAGTGCGGTAGGCACTGCTCTCTATTGATTTTCATGGCCAATAAATACCATTTTGGCCTATCGACTCGACGGCACTTGGCTTGGCTAAAAAAAAATAAAGTACTCAGAAGTTTGGGACGTGGGAATCTGACCAATTTATTTTTAAAAGTAAGAAATGACTGATTTTCTATTAAAACACCAACACTATTTCTATTTAAAAAGTCCAAGCACCAAGAGCAAGCTGTACTTCAGGCCCGTGCACTCGTATATTAGGAGCTTTCTGTGTTAGCTATGGGGGACACTTATCGATGGATTCAAGGCAGTTTTAACCTACGCTTGCCAGTGGATTCAAAGCAATTTTAACCAACTGTAAACTGATAACACTATCCCCATTTCAAGAAATTTGACTATAGCAGAACCCAATTTATATAATCTTTTCTTCCCCTATGTTATTAAACTTACCCTCCGGCTTGGAATGAAAGTATCTCAAGATCACTTTGCAGACACTTAAGTAGGGTTCCAGAGAACAATGGGAAGAATGGAACTTTGTTAGTTAGAATATAAAGGTTAAATTACATACCTGGGCAAACTGCTTTAGAACCTGTCCAGCGAAATGAAAGCACCTGAAGACAGGTACCCAGGGAACCTGCTTACCTGCTGCTGCTTTGTTAAAAATTGCTCCCCACAAACACTTTACGAGTCTCTCCTGCAGACTTACCACTGCACCGCCCGAGACGCACCAACGGGTCTTGAGCTGTGCAGCTACTGAACCCAAACTATAGCCACTGAGTCGATCCCGAGTCACAGCGACCCTACAGGACAGAGAAGAATTGCCGTGCAGTTTCCAAGGAGCACCTGGGGGATCTGAATCCCCGATCTCTCGGTTAGCATTTAAGCACCGCTCCACCCCGGTTTCCATGAATCTAACGCTTCATCTATTTACATGCATCTGGCAGTGTGGCTGAAGTGGTTTAACCAAACGGCCTGGTGGCAAGGAACCCCAGGAGTGGGTGGGAGGAAGGCCCCACGTCATCATGGAATGTTTAATTATGAAGAGCAACTCCAAAACTGTACAGCACTTCAAGTTTTAGCAGTTTAAAGGACTGGTATAACTGAGTCAGGAAACCCTGGTGGCGCAGTGGTTAAATGCTCACCAAAAGGTCGGCAGTTCAAATCCACCAGGCATTCCTTGGAAACTCCGTGGCTCAACTCTCTGTCCCCCGGGGTCACTATGAGTCGGAATCGACTTGAGGGCACTGGGTTCAGTTATAACTGAGTCAAATAAGTGAAGTTTGCTTTTTAGGACTGTACCATTAGTGTTACAAACCACTTGGTAATGAAAAAAAAAAAGCACACACATACGAGAACTGCCAATAAAGTTCACATGGTCACCTTCAAAGTACCCTCCTTGGGAAGCCAGGCACCGATGCTCGCATCCTCCAAAGCAATTTTGGAAGTCTTCCTGGAATGGCGATTTTGCACAGTGGCACGGTGGCAAGTTTGTGAACTTAACTGTCTAGTTGTCTGTGAGGGTGTTTTTAGCCAGTAAACAAATAACTGTATGGGAACACCCTCCCCGCTCACCTGATCAGGCCCCCAATGACTTTTCTCTTTACCCAGAGACAAAGGAAATGTTGAAAGGAAGGCATTTTCATGATATTCAGGACATCAAGTGTAACGTGATCACAGCTCTCTCGGATGGCCAGTCCAGAAAGAGTTCCAAAATTGCTTTGAAGGGTGGACTAGGCGCTGACCTCAGTGCACAGCTTCCCAAGGACAGTATTTCCAAGGTCAGCGTAGAGTGACATTCAGGAAGGAGGTAGTCAGCACTTGGAATAATTAACCTCTCCGATTTAATTGTCAGACCTCGTCAGCCTGCCATTAGACTCTTCAACTTTTTAGAAGGGTCACAGTGCTGTAACGCGGCAGTGAGACAGTGGAAGAAGCTGTATCTTCTATGCAGGAGACCGGGGTTCAATAGCCACCCCCAAACACCTCTACTGTCCGCGGAGTCTCTGCCCAACAGGCTCCCACCGAGATCCCGACTCCGACAGAGCAGGCAGAGCCCCGGAGCTCCCCTCCCGAGACACTGGGCAATGGTGACTCGGCAGATCACACTGTTCCTCCAACTGTGCACGGTGTCACCACATGTGGGGTGCTGACTCCCGGCACCCCAACCGCTGCAGCAGCAGCACTAGTGGAATTTCTCCAGGGTGGGAAAGTTCAGCTTCTCTTACAAAGAACACTGTAATATAACTGTTTCAAAAATAATTATCTGTGGTCACAAGATAAACGTGTCGATTTTTCAAACCTCTGCCGTCTTTGAGGGTGAGGCAGACCAGGAAGCACAATTCCTAGTTGAGAGGACATGCAGAACTTTTCAAAAGCGACCCAACGGCTGTAAACTAGTCCCCTTATTATGAAAGGAAGAATGATCGAGAGCTAATTACACAGACATTAAAAAAAATTAAGCTCCGGCAGAGCTTTAAATAAAGTCAAGCCCCCAAAATCTGACGGGTTGGAGGGAGGAGAGGGAAGCATTCTATCCCTGCGTTTATCCTAAGACGCTTTCCTGTAAATAAATTATATGGTCAAACGGGGCCTGTAGACTCCTGACTGTACAGTGTTTACTACCCTTTGTTTTCAAGTGTCTCTGAAACCCACCTGGGCCCTTCACACTCCTCATAATGGCAAGAAACCTCAACCGAAACCTCAGGGTCCCCTGCTAGCAGACAACAGTCGGTCAGGTACCACGTCACCACCTGCGTCTGTTCCTTCCTGGGGCCCCAAACCCACCCATGGACTAAGGCATGCTAATGGCTGGGCGTGGAACCTTTCCCCAGCACTCCTGGGGGCCAGGCGCTGTCCTGACTTACCTGGATCACTCAGTCAGCACTAAAAAGATCACAGTGAGAAGGTGACCACTGGTATCCTCAGAGGCACAAAAGAAGTTGAGTGATTTGCCCGAGGCTACACAGTTTCCAAGTAGCTGGGGCAGGTTCAAATTCTGATAGTCTGGTTCTGGAATCCACGTGCTAAACCAAGAGGCTAAACTGGTTCCTCCGTGATCTTCAACTACGATTGACTCTGTACAGCCTCACATCTCTAAAAAAAAAACTGCAGCCCTTCACCCACTTCATGAATTTTTTTTTAATTTTTAAATTTTTTTAAAAAGTTACAACATGTAAGTCTAACTACTCTTTACTTTTAAGTGTATAAACTACTTTATAATACATACAGCATTCTGTCACTTACAGACAACAAAATATCTCTGCCTGGCTTATGTCCCTCCCAATGACCAAAACTTTAGAATATATACAGCCTAACCAATCCCCGGAAACCCTGGGGGCCCAGTGGAGAAGTGCTCCGTCTGTTACCTACAAAGCTGGGCAGTTCAAATCCGCCAGGCACTCCTTGGAAACTCTACGAGGAGTTCTAACACGATTGACTTGATAGGCATGGGTATGTAACCAGTCCCCACCCATCACCCACCTGCTGTCTCCCCACCTCCCCAGAATTCTCTCATTCACTTCGCTAGTCCACCTCTCTTGAACTAACCCAGAATGAAATCCTATAGCAATGTTTTCCAAAGACCTCTATCTTTTGGCAATTCTCATGCATCCAAAGTGACTGAAAGCTCTCTTTGTCCTAGGAGTCTATGTGAATGCTAGAAGCAGACAGGTTATTCATCTTTTATCAAATAAGTCACCTAAGGGAACCACAGGGAATGTTAATATTCAACCACAGTTTGGTTTCCTCCAGCAAAATGGAATATAATTTAGACCTATGTGCTGAAAGATAACAAAATTATATGAAAACAGATCATTACTCTTCCTTGAAAAACTCAGATAGGCCTAATGTCACAGAAATAAATTTAAAATCATAGAGATGAATGGTTTATACGTGATTATACTCAAGGGTCCAAATGAACAAGTTACCAGAGAAAGGATAGGAAATGAATGAGAGAAATAAAAACAATAGCATTCCATGACTCACGTAAGACGAATTTACATGTGACATTACCAGCTACGCGTGTGCTGGGGAAGTTTATAAAACATTTACCTGTTAGCGGTGGAATGAAAGTTTGCTTTCATAAGTCAAATAAACATGCTATAAGACAATTTAAAAATTTTTAAGTTATATCAAAATTTATGTAGATTGACGCACTATACAACAGTGAGAGACAGAGACGGAGGCACACTGTGGGACACGTCTGCGTCTCGTCAGGCAACAGTCTGAGAAGACTCCAGGAGGTGAGGCGTGCAGGGTGTGGGGTGAGCACCGCCAGGGATCAAGGGACAGCTCACCCATCCACCTTCCTTCTCTCAGGACACTGCCTTACTGCTTTCAGACACAATCCTCCTTCACATCACAAAGCATCAGCATCAGAAGGGAACTGAAGCCAGAGAAAACAGTCAGCGCATCTGAAGAAAAGGCTCCTTCCACCGGCCCTGCTCCCATTTTCCCTTTGAAAAAGGGAGGCAGTGAGACACTCTTGAGCCTCCCAGCTGAGAAGAGACGGTCCCTGCATAGTGAAGTGTTCCTCTCTTACACATCTAGGCACCTACCATCACTGTGACAGGGTCTCATGGAACTTATCACAGCAAGCATCCCCGAATGTCTACTTTAGGGCATGTGGTTAGGGGCTCAAGAGTCAGTGAGGGTGGAACCAGAGACCATACTCTGCAGTATGTCTAAGGATGAACTCTCTTGACTTAAACGAAAAGCTGGCACCTAGGAGGCTGGGCCTTCTCAGGCTCCCTCAGGATCAGGGACACCAAAGACGCACAGCAGGCAGGCTCTGCAGGTCTGGGTTAGGGGCGGGATTCAGGGACATCACCGGCCAGGTTTCCCCCTGGACTCAGGAAACCACCACCTTCACCGTCAGCTAGTGTTGCCTTTCAGAAGGTAGCTCATGAACACGCAGGTAAATCCTACACTGGAAAAACACACACAGTCCTCATTAACACCCTGTGCCAGTCCCAAGCTCCAGCGCCAGCGACGTCTCAAACCTGGGAACAACCACCACGTGCGGGCTGTTTGGAATAATGGGGCCCTTTGTGACACTGCAGCCAGGGAACACTCGCTGGGACCGTTTTGTTTAGAGCTGCGCGCACACACACCACTTTGCGCACCTCAGAGCAGCGCTGACTGCCGCCGGCGTAACTCCAGGGTCCCCTCAACCGGTCTCCCCCAAGAAGTCTGTCTCCTGATCTCACCGCTCTGTCACCGTCGAAGCCGCCCTCTTCCTGTCCAAGGCGGTCGATTCCAGAGGAACCCCAAAACACTGCGCACCTCTCACCCGACTGCTTACTTTCAAACAGAAAGACTACAAACTTGAGTTTTCCATCTCCCAGTGGTGTTTGAACAACAACACATCACACTACCTTGTTCCGGAGAAACGTAACACTCCCTCCCCAACCTCTTCATCCCGGGTGCAGTTACCAGTGCGGGGAAGCGGAGTCGGAACATTCCTCCCAAACCATTGTCTCTGCTGGGGACAGGTCTGCTGGGACAGCTCGAATCCCAGCCGGGACTCGCGGGAGGGATTATCAGACAACAAACAGCGCGAGTGGGCTAAGAAACACGGAGGGGCTCCAGGCCGAGGCGGCCCGGGAGCAGATGGTGACCCTCGGCAAGACACCAAAGCGCTGGAGACAGGGACCCAAGTCAGAAGCCCTAGGGGTGGAAATTCCTCGCGGTCCCGGCCCAGCAACCCACTTTTCCCCCGGGAGCCGGGATGAGTCCTCCGAGAAAGAGGCCGGTCCAGTCCGATGGCTACTCAAGACCTTACAGGGCCCTAGGGGTTTGCAGCGGCAACGGGGTCCACACCGGGCGGAGAGGTGCGTTCCGTGGACGAAGCCTCAGCCGCCCTGGGCTGCAGCCTCTGGGCCAAGTCAGGACCGAACCCGCGCGGCGGAGGGTGCCGGCCTGGCTCCCGGGGCGTCCAGCCCGAACTTTGCTGCCGTCGGAAGCATCCACCCGGTGCAGGTACCCTCCCGGCCCCGCGGCGCGCCCGGGGACGGGGACCACTCACGTATCTGTTGATGAGCGTCCGGATGAGGCTGCAGTCCATGGCTCCGACCGCCGCCGCCGCGCTGGCCCGGCCGCCTGCTCCTCCGGCCGCGCGCGCGCCTTATCGCCCCCGGCTTGTGCTCGGCGCGCCCATGGGCGCCCCGGCCCGGAGCGGTCCTGCGCCCAGCGCCCAGGCGAGCCGCGCGAGCCGCCGGGCCCGGGGTCCCCGCCTCCTCCCGCGGTCCCGCGGCCGCGGCCGCCGGCTCGATCACGCCCGCAGGGGCCCGCGCGGCCGTGCGCACACGTGCGCGCCGGGACGAGCAGGGGGCGCCCGCGGCCCCGCCCGGCTCATGCCCCCCGGCCCTGGCGGAGGGCGGCGCGGGGCGGCTGGCTGGCGTGGGCGCGGGGCTGCGGGAGGCGCCGCTCGGCGCCCGGCCCTGCGCGCTCTCGGCCCGGGACTCCCCCGGCGCGCCGGCCCCGCGCGCTCTCCCCGCCGCGTCTCCGACGCCCGGCTCCGCGCCGACCAGCCGCCTCCGCCGCTGCCGCCGCTCGGCCCGCCGCCCGCCGAGCGCCCCGGCTCTTTGATCCTCGCCAGCTCCTCGGCCGCGCACGTCACGAGCGGCGTGTGAGCATGCGCCCCGCAGCCAGCAGCCCGCCCCCCACCAGTTTACACACTCGCCACGCACACGCGGGCACACGCGGGCACACGCGCGCGCACACCCCCCTCGCCGCGGGGCGCCGGCGCCCGGGGCCGCATTCCGATGCCCAGACCCCGAGGGGCGCCCCGAGGGGCCCGCCCCGCGCCCCGCCCCCACCCCTTGCGCGCGGTGGGGCGCCCCCGAGTTCGGGGGCTCGCGCTGCCGGCCGCACTGTCAGGTGGGGGGCTCGAGGCCCCGCGCGCCGGGCCCGGGGGCTGGGGGTCCGATGGGGGAAGCCCCGCGCCCGCCCCGCAGGCCTCTTCCCCCTCCCCAGGCGACTCCCTGTTGCTTCCGGCGCCCGGGGAGCCGGCGGCCCGGGAGGCCGGAGGGACCCGGTGGCGACTTTTCGTTTCGCAAATCGGCTGAAAAGCGAGCCGGGCGCTAACGGCGCGTCCACCCCGGCCGCCCTGGGCGGACCCGGGCCGGGCGGCGGCGCGCCGGGGCGCGGACTTGTGGCTCCCGCCGCGCGTTCCCCGGGCTCTGGGGCCAGAAAACTTTTATTCTCTGTCCGGAAGACCCGCCGAGGTGGGAATGACTGCGGGGCCGGGAGCGGGGGGCGTCTGCGACCCCCGCCGGGACTCGGGAGACACAGGTCTGCGGCGGGTTCGCGCGGGGGACCTGAGTTCTCTCGCGGGGTCTACCCCGCTGTCCCCTCGCTCATCAGGGGCCAGAGGACGGGACCCGGGAAGCTGACCCCCGGAGGGAGAGGATGTCACCAACTCGGCCCCTTGGACAGGAGCGTTTGGCTCTGGAGGCACAGGGGGTCCGGGAAGGCGCAGCCCGGCCAGCCAGGAGAAGGGTCGCCCCGGAGGCCGAGCTCCGGCGCCACCCAGCTTGGCTCCTCCCACCCCGGTGGCCGGGACGCGGAAGCAGGGACGCTCCCCCAGTGGTCGCCCGGGTGACGCTGAGGACTCGAGTTGGGCAACTTGAAGTCCTTGGTTCTTTACAAAGCCAGCGAATTCCCTGGCTCTGGCCTCTTGGCCACCAGTCTCCGCTACCGTGACAGATACAGACACGTGTCCGGAGGCGGCGAGCATTTTGGAATCGGCCCTTGAACCTGCCTGACACGCCGCTGGATCCTGGTGTCGTCACCCAGTCGCCAGGCCTGACCCCGTCCAGCTTCTCTCTGAGTCCCTGGGTCTGCCAGCGCAGGGCCGGCCACCAGGCGGCGAAGCCAGGAGGTGCCCGGGGACGCGCTCTGCTGGGCCGGAGGCCGGGTCCCGCGGGCTGTAGTTCAGGCCGGCGCTTGAAAGAGGGCCGGAGCAGAACTGGGCCACCGCAGAGAACTCGAGACTGCGGGCCCAGAACCTGAACTGGTTTTCCCAGTGGGGAGATGCTTGCAGCCAGACTAAGAACGGTTCTTCTCTAACCCAACCTCCTGCCTTAGTTTCCAGCGTGTCTTTGTGCAATCACACAGCGTTGGTTGTGCAGCTGAGAAACCAGAGGCACAGCTACACCTTGTCAGTGGTCTGCAGGACACTGCCTGATCTAGATGCCAGCAATACAGTTTAACATGGACTGTCCGGTTGGCTGTGGGACTGGGGCCTTGCCCGTTTGGGGTTAGAAACAGATGATTAGAAATGAGTGTCAGTGAAGGCAATAATGACTAACCACCACCAGAAATCCTAAGATGCTTTCCTTACGTAAACTGGTCTGTGTTTTGTCAGCTAACTCAGGATTCTGCATTTTCCATCACAGTCCACTCTCCGCCTTTGTGTTCGCTGCTTGGTGCCCAGATGGCTGACGGGCCACTTGGTGGACTCTCGCCCACCGAGGCACCCGCCGTGCTGTGGAGAGCAGGAGGGCGCCCAGGTGCTGCTACCCCTTGGTGCCTGCTCTCCCTGCACCCTGTCCTCTGTGACTGCACGCCTGTAAGGCTCACCCGTGCTCTGCTAACAAACACTTAGACGTGTGCCTCTTAGGGGTGTTGTCTGCCCCCTGACTGGTAGCTGTGAGCCACTGGACAACAGCATCTTTTCATGAGTCACGGAACCATGGCACTCTCGGTCGTGTTCCTCAAACACTCTTCTGAATCCCGTCCTCAGAATGTCTCGTGTTTCCTGCCGGTACCCCAAGTCAAAAGGGACCCAACATAATGGGTTTCTTTGTTTTCGCTCTACTTTCAAGCTGTGCTGTGTGGATTGGAGGGGGCCGTGAGGGGCAGGCATAACAGGAGACCACCAATAAGGGGCACGTGCCTTTCAAGAGTCCACCTGCTGTTCAACAGTGAGCGTTAATGATTTGTCTACTGAGGTGGACATTGTTGGTTCTACCCTGTCTTGGTCCTGGGGGAAATCAGACTTGGTCCTGGCATGGGCAGAGGGGAATTCTGGTGTGTCTAAACTAATGATGGTAATTCTGTTTCTCCTCCTGCTGATTGGCTGATTGGTTTAAAACAAGCTCAAGGCATTGAATCCTGAAAGGAAGCCTGCCGGAGGTTGTTTGAGAAAGGTTTCTTCACTTGGAAAGAGAAGCATCGGGAGAAAATGTTCCTCTTTTCCTGATGGATGTTGTGTCTGCATGTGATGTTTGACGCTGCTGCAGCCGTCTTGCACCCATGAAGGGGAGTAGCCTGAGGACCAAGTCCACGTAGAGGATAAACCCCAAACCCACTGCTGTCAAGTCGATTCCATGCACAGTGGCCCGATACGACAGAGTAGAACTGCCCCAGAGTTTCCAAGGAGCGCCTGGCAGACATGAGCCACTGACCTTTGGGTGCACAGTCTTCGCCCTTAACCATTATTCCACCAGGGCTTCCAGGCTGAGGATGGCAGAGTGGAAAGACGGAATGAATATGGGTCTTTGGTAAGAGCACGGGGCTGTCAACCAGTCCTGCTGCTGCTCTAACCCAGAAACTCCTGTCGTGTGAGATAACATGGCCTTATTTAAACCAGTTAAGTTGAGTTTTCTATAGCTGGCGGTTGACTGTATCTTAACTTCAAACCTATGGAAACAAATCAGGACTATCTATATTAAAAGAATATGTTATTTTAATACACTATAATGAAATGTAATACACATTATACTTTATTATAATTCTTAATCCCTAATACCTAATTCACTCACTCGGTGTACCAGTTGTTTGTTGTTTTGTAACAAACCACCCCAAAACCAAGGAGCTTAAAACAGCATTAGTTTAGCAAGTTGTTTCCTCTGCCCCACCTGGCAATGGCCGGGAGTATTCACATGGCTTCATCCTTTTTGGGGTTTACCTGGACCGGAACATCCAACCCAGCTTCAGTCACTTGCGTAGCATCTCAGCTGGCTGGACGGAAAGCTGGGAACCGGCTGGCCTTTCTCTTCACGTGGTTCCTCATGGTCTAGTTGTCCAGCCCAGGCCTTTTTACACGGCCGCTGGATCCCACAAAGGTCAAGGTGGAAGCTGTGAGGCTTGGAAATCCCTTCTGCCATATTCCATTGGTATGAATAAGTTAGACGTCTGTCCTAGATTAGAGGGGAGGGAGAGAGGCTTCCCTTCTGGATGGGAGGAGCGTCGTCTACATATACAGAGATTGGGGTGTTTGTTAGCCATCGTCTTTGGGAATAATCTACCATACACTGACTTAAACAATAAAATAATCTACCACACACTGACTTCAAACAGTGGACTGTGTTGGCTCACATCACTGGAAAAGCTCAAAAGTGAACTGCCTGCCGGCAGCTCTCAGAGCCCCTTGGCCTTCATTCCCATCCAAGAAGAGAAGCAACTGCCGTCTGCATGACTGGAGCAGCTCAGGTCACGTCCCTGCTGCAGATCAACTGACTGCAGTGCTGTGGCATGTCGGGCTGGCTGGCTGAGGACTGGGTCAAGTGCAAGTCCCCAAACTAACAAGTGTGCAAGGGGGATGGGATCACCTTAGCTTCCCACCACTGGGCCTCAGCCCTGGCCTCTGACCACATGACTGCTCAGCAGTAGAGGAGTGCTGCGATGAGTGGTGAAGGGACGTGGGGAGCGTGCCAGCCCCAAAGTGGAAGAGCGCTGTGGGGGTGCAGCTGGTGCCTTAGGCTACACCCCCACACACACCTACGTCTTGCCCAGACTCCTCAATGCCTGCTCTCCATGCCTTCCCTCTGCGCTGAAGGGGACTTGGAGAGACTTGAAATTTTGGATTCCTCTCACATCATGTGCATACCAAAACTGGACTATGAACAAAGAAGACGGAAGAAGAATTGATGCCTTTGACTGGTGGTGTTGGGGAAGAATGCTGAATGGACCGTGGACTGCCACAAGAACAAACCTGTCCTGGAAGGGCAACCAGAGTGCTGCTTGGAAGCAAAGATGGCAAGACTGCGTCTTACATACTTTGGACATGTTGTCAGGAAAGATCTGTCCCCGGAGACAGACATCGTGCTTGGTAGAGTGGAGGGTCAGCGGAAAAGAGGAAGACCCCAGACCGGATGGGTCGACACAACAGCCGCAACAGTGGGCTTAGGCATAGAACAGTTGTGGCCGTGGCGCCAGGCCGGGCAGGGTTTCGTTCTGTTGTTCATAGGGTCGCTGTGAGTCAGAAACAACTCGACGGCACCCAACAACAACAAGCAAAAAGGAGCCTTTTAAAAATATTAAAATACAGAAGTGGGGCCTTCCTGTCAAATCAATTAGAGACAACTAGCGTTCCTGGTACCTCAGGTGACAAGCCTCAAGCCAGAACTGGCTTCCGGACAAATGGACGGAGAAGGGAACCTGTGCGTGCTCCATTTTTAGGTGGTAGAAATAGCTGTCTCTGGAGGGCAAGAGAGCGGGGGCTCCCTCGGTGAGCAGTGTCACCCCTGAAACTTCACTGAATATTGCTTAGCCCACAGCTCCAGCATTGGTTATTCCTGTCTTGCCACAGATTGGAACTAGAATTCTCCAACAGCAGAGTTGGTCAGTTGGCTGTCCCATCACGGATTGAGACTGGAATCCTGTGACAGAAGCTTTGTCCCTTCTACCTCCCGCTGTCTGATCTCCCTGACCCCTTTGGTCTGGAGTGCTCCGCCCCACCTTTGGTTTGTAGTGACACTCAAAGGCTGTCTTCTCCCTAGGTCTTCCTTGGCTCTGTCTCACCCCTCCCCACCTCACCAGCACGGTTGATGGCTTTTCCTAGTATAGCTTTGTTCTTTGTCCAAAACAGTATTTCTAAATCATGGCTGCATATTAAAATCACCTTAAAAACCAAAAAACCTGTTGCTGTCCAGTTGATTCTGCCTTACAGGACTCTGTGGGACAGAACTGTCCCACAGGTTTCTAAAGACCAGCTGGCGAGTGGGGACTGCAAACCTTTTGGTTAGCAGCCGAGTGCTTAGCAAGAGCAGTGCCAGGGCACCAACATCACCTGGGCAGTTTTACAGATTATTTAGCAAGTTCCAGGGGCCCTCCCTCAGCGCAGACTTTCTGACTGAGTAGGTTTGGGTAGGATCTGGGCACCAGTAGTTGTTAAAAGCTCCCGGATGCAGTAAGCTTGAAACTTAGCAGTGTAAATGTCCAACTCCCTACTTGGTTGTGAACTTGCTGGGGCTCAGCTGGTTTGCGGGTCCGCGTGAAGCTGGTGTGCACAGCACAGAGCCGTGTGCACAGTAGGTGCTCAGTAAGCTGTGGAGAGCTTCGGCGACAGGTCAGCTGCTCTACCAGCCATCAAGCACCAGTGTGACCAAATAAAGACACAGAGTCAGAGAAAATGCAGAGTGAGCTGTGTACAAAGTTAGATGACATCGGTCCAGAGTGGTTTCCTGTAAGCATCTGAGAAGGCTGTGGTGGGTGTGTTTTCTGATGAGAACTGTCGCTAAGGTGATGTTACCCTACCACACTCAGCCAGCTCATTTCCTGCGGAAGGTCTCCCCACACCTGGGAGGAGCTTATGGGGACAGCGAGTGAAACTTTTGAGACTCTAGTTTAAGTTTTGATGGAAAGATATCAAAAATAGAATGAAGTGTATTTCTCTGTAGTTCCTAATCCCAAATACCTGAACAGTGAGTGCCGACCTCAAAGAATCAGCACAATTGAACCCTCCAGACACGTTGCAGGGAAGACCCCACGGAAGTGTCCCCCAGGTCCCGGGACTCCCGGCCGTGCTTGTGTCTGACCGGCTTGTCCTGGCCACTCTAACAGCTGCTCTGAGAGCCCATGTGCTCTGCAACTCGCAGTGTTGTAATGAGGAAGGGCCCGGTAAAAATTGGAGGTATTAAAGAAAGCCCCAGGAAACAACTTAATAGCAGAAAATACCATAGAATAATCTTACCTTTGTCTTACAAAACACTGTCACAAGACAAGCCTGGGGGCAACCTTGCAAGTGACAGCCTGCAAGTGACCCCTAGACCTTGACTACATTTTACAAGTAATAGGAGTTAACCAATCAATGTAAAGGTCAGTTCACCCTCCCTACTTTGCAATCTCACGACTTAAATACTGGGCGCTGAGGAAACTCCCCGTCGCCCCCTGCTCTGTGTAGCTTGGGGTGCATCCCTGGTGCACCAGTATTTTTCCTACTGGGCATATTTTTTAATAGTAACAGTGTCACATCTTGAAAATCACGGACCCTAGCAGCAGCCTTTAGACTCCCGTCTCCTCCATCACTGGGAGCTGTTTTCTTCCTAACAGTTCTTCCTTCAGGTGCTCAGCAGGTCAGGACTGAGTCACAGCGGTGAGTCACGACTTCCAGGTCTGTTCCCTCAACAATGCGGAGTCGGAGTCGTTGAGCTCACACCCCACTCCGTCTCCCACCTGACAATGGGGGATTATGCAACCGGTTGCTCTTCCCTAAAAGGAGCCTAATCTGGATTAATTATACTTCTCAGTTTCTCATTTTCTCTTAGTTATTTTTCAGTGAGACTGTGTGAAAGGAAAATCACTCAGAATTCCTTTACCTCTTGCTTTTCATTTTTTGCACTCCCTTTGTTTGATGTCTCAAATGAGGTAGATTATTTGAATTCAGGTTTTCTTATCTTGGCCCTTATTTGTGTAAATAGGAAAACAAGTGGTTTCCCTTAAAATACAATTTATCAATTGTGATTTATAAGAATGTTCTATCAATCTTAACTGCAAATTATCTAATTCTAGTCAAAAAAGCCAAGTGTGTGTGGGGGGGGGTGTGTGTGTGTCTGTGTATATTTAAAAGGTAATGGTTCTACAATCAGAGATAATTTTATATCTTAGTGATCATTTATCATGACTTATTTTCAAGTTCAGAGGACAAAACTACGTGAAGTATAAACCCTTAAAAACAAAACAAAAAATGAACTCATGAAACCAATCCGTTTCAGCTCTAACAAACATTTGTAGAAAAGTTCTCATCCTACAAATGGTTTTTTCCAGCATCCAGTAATTACCTCATTTAATATTATAGCCATAATTTATGTACCTGTACATAAAACATCTAACACCTGTCTGTTGTTTTGTTGTCCTGTGGTGGCCTGTGTGTTGCCATGACGCTGGAAGCTGTGCCACCAATGTGTCAGTTACCGGCAGGGTCACCTATGATAGACAAGTTTCAACAGAGGCTTTAGACTAAGATCCACAGGAAAGAAGACCTGGGGGTGTATGACCGCCAGCCAGTGAGCGCCTTCCCGATCACAGCCAAACGCTGTCCTGCTCACTGGCGTGGACACACTGTCAGGAGGGAGCCGTCACCAGAGGCAGACACTGGAGAGGCAGACAGCTAGCCAGGGAGTGTAGGGGAGACCCTTGGTGAGACGGACGGGCCCAGGAGCTGCGACAACAGACTTGCACGTGCCAGGCTGGCAAGGATGCCACAGGCCCAGGCAATGTCGTCCTTTCCAACTCAAGTTCTCCGGGACTTGTAGGAGACTCAGCATCAATTCTCTGTCAACACAAAATAAGCGTGGGTGACTTTAAGGAAGGCAGAAAGCATGCCAGGCGTATTATGTTTATCACTTTCTGTAAATCTGACCGCTCTGAAAGTACACTTTGATACTCCTGT
Source organism: Heterohyrax brucei (assembly GCA_028571685.1). Taxonomy (NCBI): domain Eukaryota; kingdom Metazoa; phylum Chordata; class Mammalia; order Hyracoidea; family Procaviidae; genus Heterohyrax; species Heterohyrax brucei. Next base: position 944,421 of record CM053163.1, read on the forward strand.
TTTTCTAGTGAGGTAACCCAAATCCAAAATCTCACCGCTGAAGAAAACCAAGCTAGGATTTCAACTCTAGTAAAACCAGCTCCAAGGGCCACCAGCTTTCCACTCCACCACACTGTCTGGCAGTTGGGGACCCTTTCCTTACCTCCGAGCTTATCAGCACCCTGCAGCTGTGCTCTGTTTAGAGCACCCTTATCACCAGGGACAGTCCAGGGCACACCGTGGGGTCTGAGATGGTCCTCTAGTGGCCCTACCTGCTTCCTTTCCGGGGACCCCCTGGTCTCTTTCTGCTGTTCCTGCTTCCCACCAGGCCCCTCCTGAGCAGAGAGAAGGGCAACAGGATTCAGGAAAGTGACTCTGGAATTGGAGGGGATTGTGTGACCTGTGGCAGGTCCCTTAACCTCCCAAACTTCTGTGTCCTCCTTGGTGAAACAGATTCAGTAATGGCACCTAGTTCTTGGAGTGTAGCGAGAATTGAATGAAATCACATATGGAAAAGAACTCCGCCCAAAGTCTGGCTCTAGTGCGCACTTAATGAATGTAAGTGATTGGCCTTCTTGCTCCTTGTGACTTTCCTAAACCCTCTGGTTGGAGCCCAGGTGGCACTGTGGTTAAGCATTCAGCTGCTGACCAAGAAGTCCTGACAATTCATACCCACCAGCTGCTCCTTGGAAACCCCACGGGGCCGCGCACTCTGTCCTGCAGGGTACCGCTACGAGGGGGACTTGACTAGCCGCCAAGGGTTCCTTTGGGGTTTGGTGTGGGAAAGACGTGGCCACAGTCTTTCTTTGCCCTGCCAGGGTCCCGGGCAGGACATTCTTTAGCGTTAAGGCCCTGGCGCATGCTGTCTACTGATTTAACATCCGGTGGGTTTCAAAGTTCCTCTGAAAACCGTGTATAGCAGTGCCTCCTTGATTTGGGGTCCAAAGATCATTTCCAGGCTCTCTCTACAAAATCCTACTTTTCCCCACTCTCTAACTCGGGTACTTCTTGATGCCAACCGTGCCCTGGTTTGCATTGAGTCTTCACCTGTCTTCCTGTTACACTCACCCTTCAGTGGCCTCTTTGGGAAAAAAAGTGGAGTAACAGAGCCCCCATCCCTCCACCCCACACCCTCTTCCTGTCATTTCTGCTGTCCCTTCCATGGCTGGAGAGCCAAGAACAGGGCAGAGGTGACATCAGTCTGATACCAAACAGAGAACCGTCTTAGCAAACCAGGGTGCTCCGCCTCTTTCATGTGCTTTGATGAGCTCCCCGTGATCAGCACCTGAAGCTGCTGGCCTGAGGGACTAAAGGGTCTCAGTCAGCACCCCGTCTCTCCGTGTTCAGCCTCTTCAGACATGAAATATGAAGAAGGGGATCTGGCACAGCATCACTCTAGAAGACCGTAGGTCCACAGCTTGAGGGAAGGCAATCAAGTGGGTGTGGCTAAGATAGAGTTTGAAGAGAAAAATAGCTAAATAAGATTATTTTTTTAATTTTTATATTGCTTATTTATTGTGATTGAGTGAAAGTGTACAATCTAGTGTAAATTTGCATGCCTGCCTGTGTGCAGCTCCTACTGCTCTCCTTGCGTGGTGACAGCGCAATCGTCCTTTCTGTTCTATCCATGTCATATCCTCTTAACAGTCTCCTGTCCCCTCTTTTCCACCTTCTCTGTTCCCCTCTAGTAGGAGGCCAGTAGGACAACATCCTATAGATGCATAGAACCATAAAGTGCACACACAATATGGTCACTCTGTGTTGCCAACTACAATCTATTCCTGTCCAAGGAGTTGACCTCAGTTATGATTTATGGTTGGGGCAGCATCACGAATAGGGGCCATGCTCCCAGGGGAACCCAGAAGCCCTCATACCATCACCTGCAGTCTTTTAGTGGAGTTCTCAGGGTGCACCCCTTTTTATTCTCTTGTTGCCACTGAGACTCAACTTTGTAAGGCCCACCATGGCTGTCACTGGTGGTAGCCAGGCACCATCTGGGTCTTCTGGTTACGTGTTGATGTAGTCACCCCTAAATGAGATTATTTGTACAAGGTGCCTGGCAGGTGTCTGATATGGAACAGACGCTTTTTTCCCCTTTGCACTTGGTCTTTCCTGTAGATATGCAGAAATCTCCATCCCCTAGTTAGCTGCAATTTGGTGGCATGGACTCCTGGACAACTTGGGCTCCCCGGCCCATGATTCTTGCGCCACGGCTGTGAGGCTGAGCCTGTCCCACCGTCCCCGCGGCCGGGAGGAGCCTTCTGCTGACCCTGCGGCAGCACGGCTGTTGCTCCCCCCATGACCTTCATGTACCTCACTCACCCTCGTAGTCGGTCCCGATGATAAGTAGCACTGACTTAGGCATGACCTCTGACTGTTAGATCCTCCTTGAAAGCACACCATTCTCCCTGCGCTTCGGATTACATTCACATTAATCTAGTGGAAGTGAAAGACAACGCTTTTTCCCCTGTACTAGGCCCCCAAATGGATGCTTGGCCCCCTTTGTGGCCCCAAGACACCAAATGGAGTTTGACCCATTCATCTCCCACTGTTTACTCTCCCTGAGCATCCGGCAAGTTCACGGCCACTGTGATTATCACAAACTGAATCCATGGCCTCTGCACTGGTTAGGACTATTGCTCCTTTCAGAGCAGTGTTCCTGATGGGAGGGCCCATGAGACGTATGGCAATGTCTGGAGACATCTGGGTTGTCATATATGAGGGAGGGGGACACTCTCAGCACCCAGTGGGTCAGTGCAGGATTCTCTCAAACATTCTACAGTCCCCAGGGCAGCCCTTCCCACCAGCAGCATTTCTCACAGAGAATTAGCAGGCCCAGAATGCCAAAAATGCCAAAGCTGAGAAACTACCGTTAGAGGATAAAATTCATGGCTGTATCTACTCTTATAGGATAAAATCCGTGTCTATCTGGGGCATTCTCAGAGCTGATGGGAAGCTCTTGACTCCCTTCCCTCCTCTCTGTTCAAAAGTGTTGGGGAGAGGGTGGCCCAAAACAGAGGCAGAAACACACCAGCCCAAGAGTGCAGGGAAGTTTATTGGAAGAGAAAGAGAGTGGGGTCTGAGCCGAGTGTCTCACCCCACCCCTCCCTAGCAGGGTAGCATTTTTACAGTTTCAAAGTTTCAGTGAGGTGGTGTGGGGTGAGGGGATATTGTTTGATAAGGAAAGAGGAGCAGCAAGAAATGCTGGTTTGGGGACTATGGTCTGAATAAAGAGGAAGTGCTGATTAGGAGGGGAAGGGCTGAGGTTTGCTTATGGCCAAGATTTTGATAACAGAAGAGCTTTCAATTACGAGAGTGGGAAAGACAGGCTTCAAGCTATTTATGGTTGTACCGGGTGGGGCCTCCCAGGCTGTTTTCACTGATGGGAGGTCTGATCATTGGGTAAGAGAACCTGCCTGAAGGACAGAGTCCTCTCAGTGACCTCCCTGAATTTCAGGGACAGAGTTCCCTCAAAGAGTCTTTGTTTTGGGGTCAGCTGTCACAAGTGTGGCATTTGGTCTGTCTTTCCCAAGAAGCACGATCAGGTCTCCTACAGACTTAGCGTTTATTTAGATCTTGTCAGAACTTCTTCATTCAAATATAAGGCAGAGTCTTTATGGGCCACCAAAGACCTTGGAAATTTGCTCCAGCTCCTTTTGCTTAACCAGGAAGCATCATCGTGTGGGAAGGGTAGCAGCCTGTGACTGAAGACCTGCCCCCCTAGCCTGAGCCCGTCCTCATCCAGCCCACCTGATTCAGATCTGACTCAATGGCACTTGGCTGTCTTTGGCTGGCCAGCCCGACTCCATCTGGCTACAAACCGTGTTAGAAACCTTATGTCCCGAGAACTCACTTTTCCCCCATCCGTAAGAATTCACCTTGTACTGGTTATACGTCACGCGGCTGTTGTTTCCTCTTAGGAACATTGATTAGTTGTTCTCTTTATCCTCTCTCAGTTATTCTCTAAGACTGTCGAACCAAATCACTGGGTAGTTTGGATGATTGTCAAGCGCCGACTGGTTGGAGCCCTGGAAACACCCACAAAGAATATTGCTGAAACATCAAAAGAATTGCTTGCATGGACTGGGAAAATATTAAGCAGCGCGCCCCCCTAATCAACCCATATAACCTCAAGGCTTAGCCTGTGCAGGCAGGCGGCTTTGGAGGAGCTGAACCCCCTTGCCTCTTGTGTGTCGTTTAATCGCCTCACCGCCTGTCTCAGTATTGGCTTTGTGGAAAGGCAGCATGGATCCGCAGTTGTGGTCACAGGATGCCAAAAGAATGAAATATCTGTAAAAATGCTTTACAAAGCTTAAGCTTTATGAAATGCCAGCTATTAATGATTGTGTAAGAATGTATTCAGTCTTGTCTTCTTCCCACTTAAATTCCATGCTAAATTCCAGAAAAAAACACATTGATAATAGAATACCATTTGATATAAGGTTCCAGTCTTGACTAAATTCCACTCTTGGAACAGAGTAAAGTAAGTGGCCACATCTGGAATAGAACCTGTACCGCTTTGTTTCTGTCCCCAAGCAGGAGTTTATTGTTTCCCTTAGTTTCTCTCAAGGGTAAGGACTAACTGATTCTCTCTTTAGGACAGTGGAAAAACAAGTGATAATCCAAAACCCGTAAAAGAAAAACAGAGGAATCTGCCTTGGAATTTATGTGATAGCCAGACCACTTCTGGGCCCCAAACACCAGTTAAAATGTCAACACATCTGAGACGTGACTGCCTAAAGAGCATTAAAGTTCTACAAATTCCTAGGACTCAGAAAACCTTATCCCCTTCTCCTATAAAACCTCCATCTAGTCTCCATTTTCGGGAGACAGACTTGGGAGGACCCTATCCTCTCTGTCTCCTTGTTTGCTGGTACTCAATAAAACATCTTGCTTCTCCCTGGTCTTAGGCTGTATTAGGGAAGGGCAGGACACAGCTGAGGATGGAATCACCAAGGATGCGGTTCCTCTATGAGGACGTCCTCTTCCCAGCTGTTGCCTGCAAGTGGACCTTTTTGGTCTCGGCCACCTTGGCCTCTTGGGCCAGCCTGGCTTGTGCCCTGCTCAGGCGTGTGCTGCAAAGCTTTTTAGCTCCAGGGATAAGTGCCCAGAGGCACACTGCCCTGCCCGTAGGTCTTGGCCCTCAGGCACTCAACTCTCTAGCTCCTGGATGGGCAATCCCACCTCTGATAAAGACTGTTGGAGTCACCGGACCCTGCCACCTACCCACCCGCCTGAAGGCTCTCAGCTATCTGTGCTTGAAAGGTGACTTTCTAAGCTTGTAGCATGCTGGTGTCCTCACGCTTCTCTTCCCCAAACCAGAATAACAAAACTCACCACCTTCCGGTTGGTTGTGACTCACAGCAACCCTGTAGGACAGAGTAGAACTGCCCTGCAGAGTTTCCAAGGAGCACCTGGTGGATTTGAACTGCCGCCATGTCTTACATTTTCTTGTATTTTCTGGTTCCCAAGACTCCTCCTTTCTTGACTTATTTTTTTATTTTGGTAAAATGTATTCTTCAGTAGCTTCCTGGGGAAGGGTGCATGAAAAGTACGTGATTAAGTTGTTCATGGTCTTATACTTTATGGCCTGTTTGACTGTGTATGTCGCTGTAGGTAGGAAATAATTTGTCTTCAGAATGTTGAAGGTGAAAGATGGTAGTGGTGTCATTTTTTTCTTTGTTTTCATTTTTTTAAATTTAATTTAATTTTTATTATGATTAAGTGAAAGTTTACAATCCAAGTCAATTTGCCATACAAAACTCTGAACTCACGCCCTCTGTAGCTCTGTCTGCTCTCCTCACCTCGTGACAGCATGCTCCTCCTTTCCACTCTGTACTTCTCCTATCCACCCAGCTAACACTGGTCTCTTCCTCTCCACTCTCTCCTCTCCCCTCTAAATAGGAACCGGTTGGACAGCCTCATGTATGTATTAAACCCTAAAGTACGCACACCACCTGCATCACCTTATGTCCCATAGTCCAGTCCAATCTTCATCTGAAGAGTTGGCTTCAGTACTGGTTTCAGCTCTGGGCTAGCAGCTAATCCAGGGGCTGTGTTCTCAGGGGACCCTCCAGGATGTCAGACCATCAAGTCTGGTCTTTTAAAAGAGTTCTAGATCTGCACTCCTCTTTTTCTCATGCTTTGTAAGAGGCTCTACATTGTGTCCCCTGTCAGGGCAGCCTTTGGTAATGGTCAGGCACTATCTGGTTCTTCCGGTCTCAAGTTGATGTAGTCTCCCAATCACATGGACCCTTATGTCTCCTGGGTATGTATTTTCCTCATGTCTTTGATATTCTTGATTTTCATCTGCTCTAGATAGCTTGGGACCAATCGACATTCCCCAGATGGCAGCTTGCAGGCTTTTAAGACCTCAGACACAAGATAGCAACACCAGTTTTAATCTTTCCAAATGCCAATAGTAAAGCTAGGTAGCAAAACCAAAAACCTATGGGCCACACTTAAAACAAAAGTAAGTGACAAGGTGTCCCATGACCCTTAATTACAGGTAGGTGAGGACACACTACCAACAATCATAAGACCTGCAGTGTAGTAGTATCTGTGTGGGACAAAATAAATAACTGAGAGATTGACAGATGTGGAATCAAGAGAATCAAACCCAGACAGACAACAGGAACCCCTGGAAAACATCACTAGTCAAGGTGATAACAGCCTGAAACTGAGAGAGATTAGCCAACTCTAACAGTGGGAGAGAACAAGGGGTTGTTTCAAAATTCTGAGGTGGTGGAACAATCTGTCCTCTGTGAATTCTCAGAATGGACCAGTTAGGGTGTCCTTCCAGGTCAGGGGCCCACACTGCAAAGGAATCGCTGAGAATGGAACAGAAACTGAATACGATGATGAAAAGGAGGAACGAAAGAAAATGCAAACCAAGGGTTTTATACCCAGCACAACTTTCCACTCTAAAGAACTCAGAAAGCGGTTGTTAACACCTAACATTCAACGAACATTGTTCCCTTGAGCACTTCCTGAAAAACCTCTGAAACAAGTAAATAGAATGCATTACCATGAGGACTAGTGATAAGCCTACATGTGATGACTAAAGGCTGTCATGAGGTGTAGATACACAGCAACTGACAAAAACAAAACAGGGAGAACAAGGAGAAAAAAATGCAAAACAGTATTTTTAGCCATTCCCATAATCATTTTGATGATGGTAATACTTTTATTCCAAGAGTGTTGTGTGTAAAACACGGGATAAAGCAAATGAGTTATTATGGGATGTTCTAGCATCATCTTTGAGAAGCAGCAATCTGAATGTAAAAGAAAGGGGATTTAGGTGTTAATACGTTGAGTTGGAAGGGGCAGAAAGAACTTACAAGGTTTCTACATAGTATATATGAACTATGTGTATGTAAATGTCTTATGTACACAATGAGATTTATTTATAGATTCACAGTGATTAACCCAAGGAACAGTAGTATCTGGTTCATACTTTTTTCATAAATTAAATTAGTAAATATGGTTTTTTATTTGTAAACACTTTTTACTTAACACAATTCCAAACATACAGACATGGAAGAAGACTACAATGAATCCTTGTTTACCCCTGTAACCCAGCTTCATCACTTAACTCAAGATCAGTCTCTCCTCATCTGTACTTCCACCTATCTCTGGGGCTCTTGTGGATTTTCCAGAAACAATTCCTCAACCTTATCTCATCTTCACTGATAAATATATTAGAATGTATCCTAAAAGACAAAAATCCTTTCTTGACATAACCACAATGTTTTAGTCAGCTAGGGCTGCTCTAACAGAAATTCCACAGAGTGGATGGCTTTAACAAAGGAAGGTTTATTCTTACACAGTCCAGTAGGCTACAGTTCCATATTAGTGTGTCTGCTCCAGGGGAAAGCTTTCCACCTTGTCGGCTCTGGAGGGAAGTCCTATATTACATCAGTCTTTGTCCAGGGAGCATCTTGGTGCAGGAACCTCAGGTCTGAAGGACGCGCTCTTCTCCCGGTGCTGCTTGCTTGATGGTACAAGGTTCCCAATTCTCTGCCTGTCTCCCTTTCCTTTTATCTCTTGCAGGTTGAAAGGATTAAGGACGGGGCAAGCCATACTGCAGGGAAACTCTCTTTACAGTGGAGCAGGAAGGTGATCCTATGAAGGGATTTACAGCCCCACCCTAATCCTTTAACATACAGCATAGGAAAACCACAAAATGGAGGGCAGTCACAAGACACTGGGAATCATGGCCCAGCCACATGGCTACACCTATTTTTGGGGAGTCAGAATTGAATCTATGACACACAATAACGCATCCAAACTCAACAATTCCTTTAAAACATTTTTTTACACTTTTCTGAGAGATAATTGGGGGAAAATAAACTGCATTTTGATGGGTTTTTTTTTTTTTTTTAAGTACTGTACACCATGGGTTTACCACAGTCAAGACAACCAGTGCACCCACCTCCTAAATGTTTCTTCTTCCCTGGGGTAGCCCTTCCTCCTTCATCACCCTTGGCCCTCTCTTTAAGACACCATTCATCTGCTCTCTGTCCCTGCAGATTAGTTGAGATTTTCTAGAATTTTATGTAAATGAAATCACGCAGAAGGTACTTGTTTCTTGTCTGTCATTTTTCACTCAGCATGATTATTTAGAGATTCTTCCCCATTATTGTGGGTATTCATTCCTTTTTATTGCCAAGTGACACTCTGCTGTGCAGATATATCACAACTTTTTTTAAAACTGTCCACCTGTTAATGAATATTGAGTACTTCCAGTTTGGGGTTGTTACAGATAAAGTTGCTGTAAACATTTATGTATCAGTCTTTGTGTGGACATGTTCATTTCTCAGAAAGTGAAATGACAGATATCTAGGGGTGGGACTGCTGAGTTGTATGGAATTTTCCAATGTGAGGGTACCGTTTTACATTCACTCCAGAAGGGTGTAAGAGCTTCAGTTTCTTCCTGTGCTCTGACATGGTCAGTCATGTTAATTCCAGTCACTTCTAATCAGTGTGCAGTGGCATCTCACTGGGGTCTTCATCTGTGTTTCCCTAATGATTAATGATGTTGAGCAGGCTTTCACGTGCATATCTGCTATCTGTATCTCTTTTCTGAAAATTGCTATTCAAATATTTTCCCAATTTTTTAAATTAAGTTATTTGTCTTACTACGAAGTTGTAACAGTTCTTTATATAGAGAGGTAGAGAGATAATAGTCCTTTGTTAGGTATTTCTATGCTTCTTGGAGTTTATGGGTTACATCCACTTTCTAGTTTTGCTAAAAATAGACTTCTCAGGATTTTTAATGTTTAAAAAATTCCATTGCTTTTATCTAGTCATGGAGGATATGAGATAATCTGGTTTCTTTATGTCAATTGATCCAGCTGCTAGGAAAGGGTCTTTGCTTACTACTATGTATTTGACTGGATTTCATATTTAATTGAATCAAGTTACCACATCAAAAAGAAATAGACTATGCTTTAGTCAGAGGGCGTGTCAGTGTGCTGCAAGGTGCCATTGAGTCGGTTCCAACTCAGGGCGACCCCATACAGCAGAACAAAGTGCCGCCTGGCCCCTCTCCGTCCTCAGTACCCCCTTACACTTGAGCCCACTGCTGCAGCCACTGTCAACCCCTCTGGGGGACCGTCTTCCCCTTTTTCGCTAGACCTCTACTTGACCAAGCATGATGTCCTTCTCTAGGGACTGATCCATCCGTCCTGATAACATGTTGAAAGTATGTGACAGTCTCACCATCTTTGCTCTTAAAGAACACTCTGGTTGTACTTCTTCCAAGACAGATTTGTTTATTCTTTTGGTCGTCCATGGTACCCTCAATATTCCTGGCCAACGTCTCAATTCAAAAGCGTCGGTTCTTCTTTGGTACCCTTAGTCATCGTCCAGCCTTCACATGCATAGAATGCTGTTGAAAATTACCTGGCTTGGGTCAGACACACCTTAGTCTTCAAGGTGATGTCTTTGCTTTTCAGCACTTTACGGAGGTCTTTTGCAGCACATTGGTACAGTACAATACAATACGTCTTTTGATTTTGTTGACGGCTGCTTCCATGGGAGTTGATTGTGGAACCAAGTAAAATGAAATCCTCAACAACCTCAACATTTTCTCCATTTATCATGTTACTTATTGGTCCAGTTGTGACGTTTCTTGATGCTGAGGTACAATCCATACTGATGGCTGTGGTCTTTAATCTTCATCATAAGTGTTTCAAGTCCTCTTCACTTTCCACACGTGAGGTTGTGTCATCTGCATAACACAGGTTGTTAATGAGTCTTCCTCCAATCCTGATGCCCCATTTTTCTTATAACAGTCCAGCTTCTCAGATTATTCACTCTGTATACAGATTTCATAAGTATGGTGAGAGGATACAACCCTGATGCACACTTTTCCCAACTCTAAACCATGCAGTGTCCCCTTGTTCTGCTCTCATGACTGCCTCTTGATCTGTGCCCAGGTTCCTTATAGGACACTTCAGTGTTCTGGAATTCCCATTCTTTGCAATGTTACCCATAATTTGTTATGATCCACACAACCGAATGCCTTCATAGTCAATAAAACGCAGGTGAACATCTTTCTGGTATTCTCTGCTTTCAATGGGGATCGGTCTGATCTCAGCAACGATGTCCCGGGTTCCACGCCTTCTTCTGAATCCAGCTGTAATTTTTGATACACTGCTGCCGTTGCTTTTGAATGATCCCTATGTGTGTGATACTAATGATATTGTACGACAGTTTCCTCATTTGGGTGGATCACCTCTCTTGGGAATAGGCGTAAACGTGGACCTCTTCCAGCAGGTAGCTGTCTTTCGAATTTCTTGGCATAGACGAGTGAGTGAGTAGGTGTGGATGTTATGAAGGGGAGCTCCGTGGCCTTCTACAGGTAGAGAAATTTTGCAAATTACTTACTAAATGAATGCTTTTTAAAAATCAAGCAAACTGTACTGTGGAAAATTCTGACAATGCTTTCTGAGCTGGGGGATCTCATTTTAACTAAAAGGACATCTCAGTACAAGTAGCAACTACACTTAGTTTAAACTAGTAAGTTTACACTACAAGTATTTTCTAAAAATTGCCTTCTGCTTTTGCTTCTGAGCTGTTTTGAATGGAGGGAGGCTTACCAGTTTGGAAAGAAGTGATCAATTTCTGGATTAACACAGCAGGAGGCAGTAAGATTATACCACTTCTGTTGACGACTTCTATGAAAAACAAATTCTGAGGAGCCTATGCTTTGGGAGAGGCTGTGGCAGGGGAGTGTTTTCTTTAACCTACTTTTGGAAGCCTGAAGAAAATGAGCTATTCTGCAGTCATTTGCAGCCAGAACCCAAGCATCCCAAGCAAACCCTGCTGCAATTCGGGAACCTGACGTGACTTCAGGCCTTGCGGACTAAAATAAATCCTCTTTGCTCCCTGATTGGTAAAATTAGAAACTTGATTAAAATGTCATCAAGTGCAGCCATGGATATCATGTACCCAATGTGACACCCTGTTATTAATAGCACGTCAGTACTTGCATTAACTCCCACCTTCCAAGCCCATCATAAACACCAATTTTCCCCAGTTGTTCAAGTGGGACATTTACTGAGCAGAAAGGCTTAAAAAATTATAGAAAGTAAATGTCTAGTTGCAATTAGAGTGAGACAGTTAGGGTACAGGACAGGCAATGCCTCTACAGCAATTTCACCAGGGATAATATCTTCTAACAGTTCAAGCACAACAGAAGGTTTTGTGCTGCGGTCAGATCTGTGGGGTGCTGAATGAGCGGCTTTCTCCCGTTTGAACCCCAGTTTTCCATTGTGCAGAATTCGTGTAAATTGGGAAGGGGGGAGAAGAAAAGAAAGGACTTTTTATTACTGTTAGGCTTGAGGATTTGCCAGCTACATAGGACAGAAGTGACTGTGATGAAATCATTTGAGCTACTTGTCTGCCATAAATAGGGTTCGGAACCTCTCGAAGTTTCCTGAACCTTCATGTGACCCGACTTCCCACTTTTTGTCTTGATACCTGTTGTATAGGAATCAACACAGCCGAGACTTCCTAGCTGTGGGTCAAAGAGATACTAACAGCTACGTGGCATCGCAGCTTTCTGGTCCAACTGAGTAGCAACTGGCTGTGTAGGGCCTATTCGTAAAGACTGTTTCTAAGACGGGGGGTTGCTTGTTACAATATAATGACAGAATAATTTTCTTCTGTGAATTTTATTGTAAATAATCTGATTCTGTTATTCAATTTATGATTGCTGCAGCAATGGTTGGAGCCTGGTTGCACAGTGGTTAAGAATTTGACTGTGACCTAAAAGGTCAACAGTTCAAATCCATCAGCCGTTCCTTGAAAGTCCCATGGGCCAGTTCTACCCTGTCCCATAGGGTCACTGTGAATCTGAGTCAACTTGACAGCAAAAGTTTTCTTTCAACAGGTTTATATCAATAAATATTAATTAGATGTAGTTGCTTTTTATTGTGTGAAATATTAATTTTTCCTGCCTACTCTTCACTGTCTCTCATAAACTGGTGAGCTCCTGCTTACCTACCCGCATTTCCTTCATTCCACCCACATTGCTCTTTCCTCTTTCTGGAGCACTCATCTTTCTTCTGTGCCTAGCAAACCATACTCAGCCTTTAAGATGTGGTAATGCTCCTCTCCATCAGCTACTTGGCAGAATTTTCTGATGGTCCCCAAGATTCCCACCTCCACCTTGCACACAAGTCTTGTATAATCCTCTCCCCTTGAGTGTGGGCAAAGCCTGTCACTAAGATGCGATATCTCCTCTGCGAATTAACCAAGCAAATTGCCTTCAGGTAGATTCTGGACAGGTGTGAGTAGAGCTATTCCATGAGGTTTCCAAGGAGCTGCTGGTGGATTCAAACTGCCGACTTTGTTAACAGCCAAGTTCTTAACCACTGGGCCATCAGGGCTCCTCTCCTGTCGTTAGTCTACAGTATACTGCAACAGTGACAAAGCTGTGCAGATGCAATTAAGGTTCCTTAACAGGCTGGTTTTGAGTTCAACAAAGGGGAGAATATCCTGGGTGAGCCTTGATAAAAGAGAGGTAAAGTCAGGGAGACTGGAAGTAGAGGACACGTGCTCCCGTTGACCTAGAAAGGGGAAATACATTGCGGGCAGGGCCACAGGGCAGGGAATGGCAGACACTCCCTAAGAACTGAGAATGGTCCTCAACTGCAGGCAGCAAGAATAGGGGTACGTTAGTGCTACAACCACCTGGAGCTGAATTCTGCCAATGATCACTGATTTCAGAAAAGAACTCGCGCTTCTGATGAGACCACAACCCCAGGCAACATAGGATTCCAGCCTTGAGAGACCCTGAGCAACGTTGCAGGCTAACCATGCTTGGATGCCAGACCTAGATTTACTCTGAGATAGTCAAGTTATGTTGTTTTAAGCACTAAAATTTGCAATAATTTATTATGCTGCAATGGAAAACTAATACAGCTGTCCCATAGTCCTAAGTATGGTCCTTGCACTCTCCATCGCTCCTTCCTCCTCCTCCTCCTCTCTCTCTCTCTTCTTCTCTTTTATTGTCCCTTAGGTGAAATTTTACCACTTAAGTTAGTTTCTCATACAAAAATTTGTGCATACACTGTTATGTGACCCTAGCTGTCAGCCCTGTAACGTGACCACACATTGCTCCTTTCTATCCTGGGTTTCCTGTGTCCACTCAGCCAGCTCCTGTCCCCCTCTGCCCTCTCATCTTAACTCCGGACAGGAGCTGCCCACTTAGTCCCACGCGTCTACTTGAACTAAGCAGCACACTCTTCATGAGTACGTTTCATGTTTATTCTTTATCTGAAGAGGTGGCTTGGGGAATGGTTTCTCTTCTGGGTTAAGTGAGATTCTGGGGACTGTGTCTTCTGGGGTCCTGTAGTCTCAGTTGGATCATTAAGTCTGGTCTTTTTACTAGAACGTGCTAGGTCCTTCAGCTAAGAGGCTGGTCTTTATTCCTGTTTCCGCAGAGCATCACCGTGGGAGGGGAGTGCGTGGGGTCCTTCCCGACCGGAAGACCACGGTTCATCACTGGACCGCAAGCCTTTCTGGGGCGCTCTCTAGACTGGAGCTGCCACCATGACTGGTGCTCTCTATGTCTCCCGTTTCCCTTCAGAAGGGAGTTCTGGTGGCTTCTGCCCCCACAGGTACCACAGGCCAGCAGAGGGAGGAATGAACCGAATTACCCGGATTCGCTGCCTGCTCTGGCCCGGCAACCCTGGCCCATTCCTCGGACCCTCTCCACCAGACGGACCCAGGGCATCCCTAAAAGCCTCCCTGCAATAAATGCCACACCTCCTGACAACACAAACAGACTTGAATGCAGTCTTACAGCTTTCCTATTTGAGCTGGAAAAGTACTGTATGTTATGCAAATAATGTGCACATTCTACGTTGGTTTGCTACCCTGATTGTCTTCCTTTGAGGTGTTTGCGTGAATGCCACCACACCAATTGTTTCTGCATAATGCTGTAAAAAAAAAATTAGCATAATGCACTTATGAAAATATGTCGTGGTGGGAGAGTGCCTTTGGCAAACACACTTTGATGGCCCGTGTTATTTACACAGAAACATGTGGTACCATCAATTTCTTAAAACTACATTTAGGGGCAACATTTTCCAATTATATTGCTGGAGAGGAAACTCTGGTGGTGTAGTGGTTAAGTGCTAAGCCTGCTAACCAAAGGGTTGGCAGTTCAAATCTACCAGGCACTTCTTGGAGACTCTGTAGGGCAGTTCTACTCTGTCCCATAGGGTGGCTGTGAGTCGGAATCAACTCAGCGGCAGTGGGTTTGGTTGGGGGTTTATAGCCGGGAAGGGATTCACAACATGACCAGGGAGGACGATGTCAGAACAGATGTAAGCTGCTGTCAGCCCGTCAGACGCACCAGGGAGTGCTGGCTGAATACCAGCTCCAAATACGCTCTCCAGCGAGATGCAGCAGGGAAACTGGTGATTCACAAACAGTGTCAGCGATTAAATTCCATCTTAATGTAATGTGAAAGAGATGGTAAAAGAAGTAATGTGTAAAAGCAGGTTTGGTTAAACTGGGTCCAGTCACGTGAGAACCACCCTGAGGGGTGTGAAGATAAGTCAAAGCAGAGAGCAAGCCATCGCGGCCTTGGTGACCTTGGCCTCTCTGCAAGATGCTTCAAGAGGTGAAGTTTTATTACAAATCAGGCAGACAGGAAGATGTCATGCTTTGGTGGTTGTGGGACCCTGGTGACCAGCCAGACCTTTGACTCATGCCAGGGTTGAGCACTGGGAACTGTGACTCGAGAGAACTCGAGCCTGAACAAAGCTGAGTCCGGAAGGCTGGAGAGCAGGAGAGGACGCGGGGAAGGTCTTGGCAAAGAATTAAAATGCAGGTAGATGGAAAACCTGTAATTTTAAACTCAGAGATAGCAGCACCAGGATCTTCTATAACAGGCGGTATAGACAGAGAAGTGCATTAGCTAGGACACACTACATCAGCCAGTGGGTTCAAGACAGGTTCAGGACAGACTGACCAGGACCTACGACCGTCAGTCACCAGACACTAGGCCAGCCCTTAATTTCTCTACACTTCAATTTCATCTTATGGAAAATGGGGATAGTAGCAATACCTTCCTCAGAGAACTGCAGTTAGATTAGCTCGTCTGCAACCACATTGTTAATATTCCTTACAGCAGCAAATGGTTGCTAAAACTCATTGCTGTTGAGTAGATTCCAACTCATAGCAATCCCACAGGACCGAGTAGAACTGCCCCATAGGGTTTCCAAGAAGCACCTGGTGGATTCAAACTGCCGACGTTTTGATTAGCAGCCGTGGCACTTAACCAGTATACCACCAGGGTTTCTGACCTGCTTGTTAGTACTTATTAAATAACTAAACATTAGCCAAGTGCCGTAGAGTCGGATTAGCTGTTATTATTGTTTGATACTCTTTTACAGACTGGCATTTCACTTGCAATTTAAAACAATCCATCTGATAAAAATCTTTCTAAATAGTTACGAAGGTCAGTATGCACAACACATAGTTTTCTTAGTGTGCGTGAGCGTTGTGGTGAGGCCTGCGTGAACCCTGAGAACCTCACTTCTGCCGCCATCATGCTGCTTTCCATCCCGATAACAGCGTGGAGACTCCAAGCCACCTCTGCCTTGGGCTTGGGGTCCCTTCTAGATTGTCACTGTCTGCATCCTCAGGGAAGCTGTGCCCTGTAAGGGTGAGGAGGGGACCAGTTACTGGAGTCTGGATTGGAGCTTTAGGAAAAGTAGCTTCTTCCTCCATAAAATCAGGACACTGATAGGTCCTACCTCATAGGGTTAGAACAATGCCTGGTGCAGCATAAAGGCATTTTAGCCATTGCTAGTTGTAATTATTAATGTCTGTGCCACTGTATGGTTAGCAACTTGACCTTGGTTTCTGGGTCTCTGTTGGCCTTGGAGACTTGGCACTGTTCTGTCCACCTTTACTGACAGGCTTCTGGTCACCAGATCTTGGGGGTACCCTGCAGACCAGGGTGACGGCTGCCTGTGTGTGTATCTAACCCATGTACACCTGATGCTCTGCACAGTGGCTGAATATGGTGGGTGCGCAGGGTGTGTTTAATGACAGAGCACCCAGGACTTGCACCCTGATTGCGGGATCAGGTTCCCTTTGACCTCTGACAGTGACCTCTGATGCTCTCTGCTGCACCTGTGTCTCTCCTGGTCCTGGTCAGACCATGGGTGGCAGGGAATGCCAGCTGCTATTAAACAGTTTTTAATGAGACACACGTTAATGACTGTATTTGCCAGCCTCCCTTGCTGCTTATGACCATGAGACCATGGGACCATGGGACTGGGTTCCGGTCAGCCGGAAGGGAACAGAGCTGGAGTGCGGGGCATCTCCAGGAACTTTTCTGAAGAGCAGCTGGAGCACAACCTCTGCCCCCTTCTTTCTCCCCGTCTTCATCTTGCTGCCTGGGCCGTCGGGGGGAGGCCAACTGTGGGTGCTGGAGCGGTCAGCTGGGAGGGCGCCAGGCTGTAGAGACCGCCAGTCCTGGGTGCTGTTCCTGTGAGAGTTACAGATTCCTGCCTTGTTGAAGACACTGCTATTTGGGTTCTGTCACACTCATGGGAACCTAATCTTTATAAAAAAAAAAAACTGCCCAAGACACTCCTTGCTATCCACGTCCTGAGATGCTGCTTAGACCATGTGAACTGGGTCATAGAGTCTTGTATGATTTCCTGCCATACAAGTTG
Organism: Heterohyrax brucei; assembly: GCA_028571685.1. Taxonomy (NCBI): domain Eukaryota; kingdom Metazoa; phylum Chordata; class Mammalia; order Hyracoidea; family Procaviidae; genus Heterohyrax; species Heterohyrax brucei. The sequence continues at coordinate 961,610 of CM053163.1, forward strand.
TTTGGGACACAAACAAACACTGATGTATTATTAACAAACCGACAGACCAGATAAAACACAGATGGCTATGTATGTTAAGAGCCACATGCATTAATGATGAAGCATTTTTAATCTTTGGGTATCCACTTATATAATGACAGTGCAAGTGTCTATTTTTTTCTGATAAATGTACTGACTCCCGTTAGGGAAGTAAGCCTTAGATGAGGATCTCTGACAGAAGTTTTAAATTCGAACAAGTTTAATAAAATAAAGGTGTTGTTACTTGAAAGTTCTATCAAATGTTTTAATAAACTGCAGGGATCCAACTTAATAGATAAATAACCTTATGATATAAATATACATGAAACATTGCTGTCCAGTCGATTCTGACTCACAGTAGCCTACAGGACAGAGTAGAACTGCCCCACCAGGTTTCCAAGGAGTGGGTGGTGGATTTGAACCACGGTCCTTTTGGACAGCAGCCCAGTGCTTGACCACTGCACCATCAGGACTCTGTGACGCAAAACAGGAGCTAACAATGGTTCTGGCTTCATGGATACTTTAATAAAGACAGGAAATGAGCAAAGAGATGAACCCTAGAGGATATACTGGAATAAAAATTATAAATGGATATATCAGAAGCCTAGAAGTAGGTTTAAATGAGCAAATTTAATGTACTTTATAAAAGATACCGAGATGCTACTGGGAAAAAAAAATTAATTTTGTAGTAAAGGCTACAAAATGATCAATCAGGCACCAATAAGTAACAACATTAAATCTTCTCTCCATTCATCCATTCTTACACTTGCTAATTTCAACAACTGCATATTTAGAAGTTATATGTGCCCAGGGAAACCCTGGTGGTATAGTGATTAAGTGATACAGCTGCTAAGCAGAAGTCAGCAGTTCAAATCTACCAGGAGCTCTTTGGAAATGCTATAGAAAAGTTCTGCTCTGTCCTATAGGGCTGCTGTGTGTTGGAATCGACTCAACGGCAGTGGGTTTGGTCTTGGTACATGTGCCAGCACTGAAGGGTCTGGGGGATTGCACTAGGCAAAGATGGCACTAGGTCCTATGCTCACCAAGCCTGTCATCCAGTGGGGGGTGGGGGGTGAGAGGGACAAAAGGTAATTGAATGATTTTATAAATAACATAAAACCTTGTTAGAGACTGGAGAAAAGTGATAGTCTCCACTATGTCACGAAGACGGAGTCCAGCCTGGGAAGTTAACCATCCCTAAGGAGAATGATACTTGAATGGAGCTCTGAAGGAGAAAATACAGGTAAATCAGGCAAAAAGGAAAAGGGATGAATTTGTGAATTACTTATCTCCCTTAAGGCAGAGCGCTGGTGGACAGTGGTTAAGAGCTCAGCTGCCAACCAAAAGGCTGTCATTTCGAATCCAGCCACTACTCCTTGGAAATCTTAGGCTGCAGTTCTACTTTACCCTGTAAGGTCATCATGAGTCAGGATTGAATTGAGAACAATATGTTTTATCATTATTATTATTATTTTGCATAAGGTAGAGTGACTTTTAAAACCAAAAGTAGAAATAACTTACAGCTTTACAAATGCCTTTGTTATGAGTGTGGAGTATTATGTTTTTCCTTATTAATAAAACAAAATCAATAAATATTCCATTAGATATCTGTGGTAGACTTGGGTTATACATAAAAAAAAATACTGGACTCTGGCTTCTTTAAAATGAATCAAGATCTTTCGAACCTAATGATCAAACAGTCATTTGGGCTATACCGCTTCGAAAATAGGAAAGGTGATATACCAGCTGCACTGAATATCCTTTTTTTTTAAAAAAAAATTGTAAATAGCTGCAATTTCTGCAAATGTTTATCATCATTTTTTTAAAAAAGATATTCTAATGTTAATAATAAAGATTTTAAGATATTTATTGTATAAACTTTAAAATATACATAAAATCAGAGAAAATATGTACCCATCAAAGAATGCAGCATCAGGACTGGAGGAAAACTGGTTAACCAGTGGTGGGCAGATGACACAACCCTCCTTGCTGAAAGGGAAGAGGTCTTGAAGCACTTCCTGCTGGAGATCAAAGACCATAGCCTTCAGTACAGATTACATCTCAAGCTGAAGAAAACAAAAACCTTCACGGCTGGACCAGAAAGCAACATCAGGATAAACAGAGAAAAGACTGAAGGTGCCAACAGTTTCCTTTGACCTGGGCCCACAACCAGTGCCTATGGAGGCAGCACTGAGAAATCCAACAACATTTCACATTGGGCAAATCTGCTGCAAAAGACCTCTTTAAAATCTTACAAAGCAGAGGTGTCACTTAGAAGACTAAGATGTTCTTGATCCAAGACAAGGTATTTTCAGTTACCTCCTAGGCAAATGAAAACTGAACAATGAAGAAGAAAGGTAAAAGGATTGCCACATTTGAAATATGGTCCTGGCAAAGAATTTTCCCCTTTACCCTCTACTTTACCAGAAGTAAAGCTAGAATGTTCCCTCGAAGAGGGGATGGAGAGACTTCATCTTGCTTACTCGGGACACGTCATCAGGAGAAACCCATCTCCTCTGGCTAACTTTTACAGAGAACAAGACAGAAAAACATGAAGAGCAGATTTGGACAAACTGGTGTGATCCAGCCACCCGGACCCACCAGAGACTGAATGAAATTGTCAAGATTGGCTTGTACAACCATTTTTTTCAGTCTGTCTTCCTGAAGCATATTCCCACTGGCCTGATAGCTGCGTAAAATTGGGGCTTTACTGAAAACCCAAATGAGGTGATTACTAGGCAGGCGACACAGATATCCACCACAGATGCATACATACCCGCTGCTGTCGAGTCACTTCTGGCTCATAGCAACCCTATGGGATGGGGTAGAACCACCCTATGGAGTTTCCACAGAGCACCTGGAGGATTTGAACTGTCGGCCTTTTGGCTAGCAGACACAGCACTTAACCACTACTGAGTTTCCAGATGCATTTTTAGCATGGTGTGTAAAGAAGCCACGTCTCTGAAGTAAGGGGCAAGGTGGTAGCAGACCCCAAGCGGTGAATTGCCATCTCACTAACATTTCTGCAATTACACATTACACATCACTGCAATTACATTAAAAATGCACACACACACACGCACACACACACACACACATCCATTTACATAACACAGATTGCCTTGCTTGACTGAGATGTTAAATAAGATCTACTTATGTAGACCTGAGATTTCAGCCAAGTTTTCCTAGATCTTTTGGGAGAAAAGGAGAGTGCTGATAATACCAGGGTCACATATGCCACTAAGGTAACATTGGAATATCTTAGCGGTGAACAAAAGATGAAAATAATTTTGTAAAGGTTGAAAGTGAAGACATGTAAGATATATCATTGTAACTTCAGGGGCAAAATACAATCCCTTTTTAGAAAAATCTCTTTGGTACTTGCTTCATCTGAACCAAACAGCTGGTGAAATACAAACATCAGGCAAGAAATATAAAACTTGGGAAGGAGGCGTGTGAAGTGTTCCCATCTGTTCACACAGCAGCAGATGACGAGGAAAATCCCAGGTCAGGAGTGCAGAGCAGAGACTACAGATGACGAGGAACATCCCAGGTCAGGAGCGCAGAGCAGAGACTACAGATGTTGAGGAACATCCCAGGTCAGGAGTGCAGAGCAGAGACCCCCAGGAGGTAGTGACCACAGCATCACCAGTGACTGAGTGTGCGGAGCAGAGACCACTGGGGAAGTAAGGACCACAGCCTCAGCAAAGTCTTTCCAGGAGAAACAACCGGAAGGGCGGCAGTTCGAACCTGCCAAGTGCTCCTTGGAAACTCTATGGAGCAGTTCTAGTCTGTCTATAGGGTCGCTACGAGTTGGAATCAACTTGATGGCAGTGGGTTATTATTATTACTATTATTATGGTGATTAGTATGGGGACTGATACCATGAGTTACTGCATGGGGTGACGCCAGCCGTAGTGACGACGCAGCCCGGCAGAAGGCAAGAATTGTAGCACTGAGCCACCTCTGCGTCCCCAAGGACAACCCTTGGTAAGAGAAAGAATTTGGCGGCAATACAAAGTGTGAAGGGAAGCAGGAAGCCCTTTTTAACGAAGCAGGTGTTTTAAACAGTAATTTCCCAAACTCCTATCCGCTGAGTTGATTCCAGTTCCTAGCGACCGTGTAAGACAGGGTACAGCTGCCCCATACGTTTTCCAAGGCTGTAAATCTTTGCAGAAGCCAACGGCCACCTCTTTCTCCTGTGGAGTGGGCTGAGGGGTTTGAACCACTGACCTTTTGCTCAGCAACTGAGCGTCTAACCGCTGCACCACCAGGGATCCTTAAGCAATAATTACCAAGGTTGTATTCTACACATGGCAGGATGAAAGGAACTTTTCACTGGGCTACCAGAGCCCTGGGGGCGCAGGGGTTAAAAGCTCAGGCACTCACTAAAAGGTTGGCAGTTTGAAGAGCTGCTCCTTGGAAAGCCTATGGGGCAGTTCCACTGTGTCCTGGGGGCAGTCCTCCTCTGTCCTGCGGAGCTGCTGTGGGTCAGAATCCACTCAGTGGGTCCTGACCACAGCCGTTTAGCTGCCAGGAAAGCAAGGATTGCAGTTTCGGTCTTCCAAGTCAGCGTGCGCAGAACTCACCTGGACATCTTGATAAAACGCAGATTCTGATTCTGGGGTCCTGGGGTGGGCATGGGAGTGTGCGTTTCTGGAAAGGTCGTCTGTGATGCTCACACTGACGATTCATGGATGACCCTGAGTAGCAAAGTCTGTGTTTGTTTTTGTTTGGGGACAGGTTGGGGAGGGAAGTTGTGTTTCCACAGCACTTCTCTTCACCTTTCTTAGCTGATTCCTCCCAAAACTTATTTTTGGTTGAGAAAAAAGTGAGTGGGTGGTGGGAAGAGGGCCCAAAATTGGATGTTACTTTTTTTAGATGGTGAAAGCAAAGAAATTAACTCTGATGCTATTTTACCTGTTCTTTTATCGTGTCACACAATGAATCCACAGGACCCCCATGCTCTGGGACTGTGCAGTGTCACCCCGAGGGAAGTCGCTGAAGAGATGAACCACTAAACACAGCTTCAGTCTTGACTAGTGTTTCTTGAGGAATGCCTGAGGAGTGTATTGTAACCCGGACAACCGGTAGTTCTTGCTAATTCCCGCTCGACTTCCTGCACCCAACCCCAAGTAATTTTCTTCAGGCTGCTTAAAGGAAAACCATTAACTGAGGGGAGAAGACTGAAAGCTTACCCCTTTTAACTTTATTGTTTCAAACCAAAGTTGAAAAAAAGAAAAGGAAAAAAAAAGCCAACAAAAAATCTAGCCACTGGTATTTGCAAATGTAACTTCTTAAATTGCTTGTCAATGTTGTAAATTATTTAAGGCAGGAAATTAAACCATCACACGGAAGCCTGGGAAGCTGTAGACACGCAGGCACAGAGAAGTCAATAATAAAGACTCGTAGCTGTCTGAGCCCCAGTAACACTCATCCAAGGAGTGCCTGCAGCTATAAATACCCAGGAACTGCACTGGGGCCTGAGGCTCAACCCTTTTAGGCCGGTGCTATGAAACTGGCCAGAGAAGCAGTGGCTGAAAGTAACCGATCCTGCTGTATACCCGTCTCCCACTGGACAGATGCTTCACAGAGATGCCCCTCTCCTGCTGGACAGATGCTTCACAGAGATGCCCCTCTCCTACTGGACAGATGCTTCACAGAGATGCCCCTCTCCCACTGGACGGATGCTTCACAGGGATACAGAGAACACTGTGAATGATAACGTTCCTCTCCAGGAGTCCCAGGGGTGCAACAGTTAACCCTCCCAGTTGGAACCCACCCAGAGGCTCCAGTGGAGAAAGGCCTGATCATCTGCTTCTCTAGAGATAGCACTTAACCACCAGGCCACCGGGGTTTCCTGAAAGCACTTAGCATGTGCCCTTATGCGAGGATGGGCGATTAAGTCTGCCAGATTAATTGTTCAAAGCACTACACACCTCATTCCCGATGTCACTACAGTCATCCGTAAAGCTCCCTTTGGATAGCTGTGCACCAACACCAGCGCCTAGTCCACCCTTCGAAGCAATTTTGGAACTCTTTCTGGAATGGCCTTTGTGCGTGGTGGTCCAGTGGCCAGTTCACAAACTTAATTGTATAGCTGTCTGTGAGGCAGTTTCTAGCCCGTAAACAAGTAACTGTACGGGGGCACCCTCCCAACTCACCTGATCTGCCCCCGAAGGCTTTTTTCTTTACCCAGAGATAAAGGAAATATTGAAAGGAAGGCATTCAGACAACATTCAGGACATCAAGGGTAATATGACGACAGCTCTGATGGCCATTCCTGAAAGAGTTCCAAAATTACTTTGAAGACTGGACTAGGTGCTGGCATTAGTGCATAGCTTCCCAAGGGGAGGACTTGGAAGGTGACTGCAGTGATTTTCTGCAGTGAGGTATGTAGCCCTTTTTCTAGGGTGAGTTCGTGAACTTAATTGGCAGTCCTCGCATTTACACGGTGCTTTATATTGATTTGGAGACACTAGTAGAGCAGTGGTTAAGGGCTACGGCCCCACTAATCAAAAGGTCGGCAGTTCAAATCCACCAGCACTCTTTGGAAACTCTATGGGGCAGTTCTACTCTGTCTTACAGGGTAGCTGTGAGTCAGCATCAGCCATGGTTTTGGTTTTGCATTTATTAAGTCTTTTGTATGTGTAATTCCTAACAACCCTGCAAAAGAACAGTCTGTAGGCCTTTCCATCTTCTATTAGAGAAAAGCCAGGCTTAGAGAAGTCACTGGATAGGTCACGGGCCTTTCAGTCTCTGGTTCATTCTCTACTTCCCGTCGTGTCTCTATTGTGACGATAACTGAGGGTGGACAATCATGTGACCCACAGGCGGTATCCACACATCTTGCAGGCTTGAGGAGCCTCAGCATTTGAAGAACTGGGGGTTTGGAGCTGGAGTCTCAAATGCTTTGTGTTCTCTGCTAGTTTGCAAATTGACTTTGGCACAATCACTTAAAATCTTGAATTTTCCCATCTCCTACATAGGTATATTGATACGTATCAGAGTTACTGTGAAGCATGTCTAAGGAAATCAATTAGAAAATATTTATCTGACGTGTGTAAAGGCTTAACAATGGTGTTTCCAATTTGTTGTACGCACGGAGAAAGGTGATATGTCTGCGTTAATTCATTGAGTCAATAACCTGTTGAGATTCCAACTCATAGTGACTGTATAGGACAGAGCAGAACTTCCGCATAGACTTTCCGAGGAGCACCTGGAGGGTTTGAGTAGCCAACCTTTTGGTTAGCAGGTATAACACTTAAGCAGGAAGCCACCAGGGTTTCCACAGGGAACAGAACAGAACAGAAGTCCTCATGATTTTTGATCTGTCTCAGCCGCTGTTCTCAGGATCTTGGCTTGGTTGCGTACCCTGGTCTCTCAAGAGTCAGGAATTACACCTCCCTGAAAAAGGCCAGGACTTAGTACAGAGCCCAGTTCGTCCCGTTCCGCTGTCATGGTCTTATTATCACAAGTTCACTGTAGAAGTTTTTCTTTTATTTTTCTCATAAATTTTAAGATGGAAAAGTTATTCGGCTACATTTAGTGAACATTGCAGAAAGATAGATTCAGACTGGCTATTTTCTTTTTTGCATAGGTGAAAAAAGATCCTTTTTCCCCCTGAAGAGCTTGAAAGTAGGCATCACGGATTGAATTGTGTCACCCGAAAAATCCGTGCAGCAGTTTGGCTAGGCCACGATTCCCTGTATTGTGTGGTGCTGTAAATCCTGCCTCTGCGATGCTGACTAGGGAGGATGGGTGGTGACTGTGTTAGCGGACAGGACTGAACACAGAGGTCTGCGTTGTGCCTTGAGGCACTCTTCTGAGATATAAACGGAAGGGGAGCAAGCAGAAAGCCGAGGCTCCCACACCACAAGAAAGCAGGGCCAGAAGCAGAGCTGAGTCACGGCACCTCACGGGATTCCAGTCCAGGGGCAGACTGACCAGAAGGGCCTTCCTCCAGAGCCAACAGAGGAAGCCTTCTCCTGGAGCTGATGCCCTGAATTTGGACTTTTAATCTGCTTTTCTGTGAGAAATTTCTCTTTGTAAAGCCATCCATTGTGGAATTTCTTTTTTATTTATTGTGATTGAGTGAAAGCGTACAGTCCCGCATAGATATGCATGCCCGCCTATGTGCAGCTCCCGCTGCTGTTGCTGCCCTGCCCGGTGACAGCACACTCCTCCTGTGTCATATCCTCCTAGCAATCTCCTGTCCTAGGAACTGACCTCAGTAATGATCTATCAACAGGGGCAGCATCAGGACTGGGGGCCATGCTCCCAGGGAAACCCCAAGGCCCCCGGACCATCAATTGCGGTCTTCGTGGAGCTCTCCGGGTGCACCCCTTTTTGTTCTCATGTTACCAGTGAGACTCAGTTTTGTGAGCCCCGCAACGGCTGTCCCTGGTGGTGGCCAGGCGCCGCCTGGTTCCTGCAGTGTGGTCTTCTGTTACAGGAGCACTGGATGACTGGGACAGTGAGACCCTTAAGCACGGGGCGCTCTTGAATAGGCTTGCTCGGTGTGCTTCCCTGGAGGTGTTGCAGAGTCCTCTGGAGGGCAGTCAGGAGCGTCCTCCTGCTGGAGCACAGGAGCGTCCTCCTGCTGGAGCACAGGAGCGTCCTCCTGCTGGAGCACAGGAGCGTCCTCCTGCTGGAGCACAGGCGGTCTGTTTCTAGGCCTTGAGGGCTCTTCCCTTCATCTTAGTGAAAATAGTGTCCATTTCCCCAAGATTGTGAAGATCGTTAAGGGGTGAGAAGATAGCAAACAGTGAAAGCGATTCATCCGGCCGGCCACAGGGAACGTGACACCAGGAAAACAACTTTTTACTGTTTTAACTGTGGTGTCTGGAGACTTTCTTCAAGTCTTGTATTATAAAGGCCCCCAAATGAAAATTCTGTCAGAATTATGTTAATAGTTGACTTGGTATCTGAGTAGCCAGGCTCGGAGCAGAGACTGGATATAAAACCCGCCCGGGACAGTAAGGTAACAGCGTGAAGTCACCGCTCTGTGGCTGCCAACCACGCAGTACCCAGCAACTCCAAAAAAGAAAACAGCGGCTGCCACAGAGTCGATGCCAACTCGTAGCAACCCTACAGGACAGAGTAGAACTGCCCCACAGCGTTTCCCAGGTGCGCCTGGCGGATTTGAACAGCCAACATTTTGGTTAGCAGACGGAGCACTTAACCACTGCACCACTAGAGTTCCCATTTCTAAGGACACAGGATGACAGAATCCCAGTGTGGCCTGCAGAGTAACAGGCAGGGAATGTAGATGGGCACACGCAGGTCCTGAAGGCTCCTTCCTCTGTCCTCCCCCCAGGGTGGACTGCAGCCTGTCCTGTTGCAAAACCAGCCTCGCTGGGGGCCAGGCTGCTCTGGACGTCACTGCTCAGAGCACAGGAAAGTCACTGGCGCTCTGGTGACTAGCTGTACGGAGACTTTCAGTCCCCCGTCTCAAGTTGGTTGGCCCAAATACTTGCTTAGTGTGTCTTGTAATGAACCTGTGCAATAAAAAAAGCAATTCCAGTTGCATTTTTTCATGACTCCAATGTCTTACACAAAAGAATCCTGGGGCTAGGATTGAAGCACGCACTGTTTTCTACCCACTAAATTATTCTCAGGAGTCCTGGTAAAGCAGTGGTTAAAGCACTTGGCTGTTAGCCAAAGCGGTGGCTGTTCAAACCCATCAGTCCTCTCATAGGGGTAAGATGTGGAAAGATTTACAGTCTTTAGAACAGTTCTGCTTTGTCCTGTAGGGCCACCATGAGTTGGAATCAACTTGATGGCAATGAGGGTTTTTTTAATGTTTTTATTTTTTGCATTTTGTACCCCAAAGTAGACAGTCTAAGGGGAACATTCTAATTTAGTCGTGTCCAAAGAGCTCAGTAAACTTATAAAATACTTTGGGGGGGGGAAGAGGGGAGGAGTAAAAAAATAACATGGCAACTAAAAGAATAATGCTAGCCCTTAAAATGTGTTAAATTAAGCAACAAAGAGCCACAGATAGGCAATCATACTGTGCACTCGCATCCTCCTTTCCCCCTGGTATATACTTGATCTCACGAGGTGAGGGTAATCAGGACGGCTGTGCCCTGTCTCCCGACGTGTCTCAGCCAGGCACCTTTGGTAAGCAGCTATGCATCACCGTCCTAATAACCAGGCAAAGACTACCAGCAAGACAATTTTTTGTTGAACTTTAATTCTGTACTTTATACTATGAAATGATGGATATTTTTTAAATTCCACAATTATAAACTTTTATGTTTTGTACACGTTGAAACATTGTTATTGAGATACAACCCCCATGCCGTAAAATTCACTCATTTGAGCACCCAACTCAGTGGCTTTAGTATACTCACAGTTGTGGGACCATTTCTGCAAAGTGTAACCCCTTTCCTGACTCACAGGAGGGACAGAATCCCACCCACTTTTTTAGGTCTCTGAAGTTCTTTGGGTGTAGACTGTTCTTGATGAAAGCATTTGTTTCTTCCAGTGGGGACCTGATCATGGTGAAAGGTAGAAAACATTTGCTGAAGCAAAGTAGCTGGGTTATCAGGCAAAACCAGAGGCGCCCTGGGTGCTCAAATGGAAGGCGCCATGCAAATAAAGCTGCTACCCAAGACAGGTAGGTCAGACAGACTCCCACAAGCCATATGTTTTCATACAATATTTCTCAAAGTCTGTACTGCCTACCTACAATTTAAACTCCCTCAGCATACATTCACTACAGAAAACATGTGGTGGGAAGCAAAAACGCAAAGCAGAAAATAATTGGGTCCATCTGGCTGGAGGAAGGGGAGTGGGTGGAGAGGAGGGGAAAGGAGACTGTTGGGAGGATGAGACACGTATGGAGCAGAGAGGAGTAGTGTGCTGTCACCAGGCAGGGAGAGCAGTGGAAGCTGCGTATAGGTGGACATGTAAATTTACGCGGGAATGTACATTTTCACTCAGTCATAATAAAAAAAAAAAGAAAATAATTGGGTCTTGAAAGATTAAACCATTTTCATTACCCTAATGAGAAACTCCATATACCCTGATAGTCATTCCTTGTTTTCATCCCCAAGCCCCCAGAACTAGGTAACTACTAGCCTACTTTCTGTGTTTATAAATTTACATATTCTGGACGTTTCCTATAAATGTTGTTGTACAATATTTGGTCTTATAACTAGCTTCTTTTACTTATCAGAATTATTTCAAGATTCATCTGTATGGTTACCATATAACTTTCCATTACACGGGTATTCCTAATTTTATTTGCACATTTGCCAGTTAATAGATATTTAGATTGTTTCTACTTTCTCCCTATTATGAGTAATATTTCTATGAAAATTTGCATAAAAGTTTTTGGGTGGATGTGAGTTTTCATTTCTCTTGGGTAGAAACCTAGAAGTGGAATTCCTGGGTCATGTAGTAACTGAAGGTGTGTCCTTTTGAGGCACGCCCAAACTATTTTCCAAAGCAGCTGCACTGTGTTACATCACCACCAGCAATGCACAAGGGTTCCAGTTCCTCTTCATACCAACACCAAACTGTTAGGATCCACCTTTTTTATTATGTCAGTCCTAGTGGGTGCAAAGTACTGTCTTACCATGGCTTTGATCTGAATTTATCTGGTGACTATTGGTGCTGAAAATCTTTTCAAGGGCTTATGGTCCATTTATGTATCTTCTTTGGAGAAATAGCTCTTCAAATCCACCGCCCTCTTAAAAAGTAGATTACGTCTTTTAATGACTGTAAGTGTTCTTGATGTGTCTGGATGCAGTTTTCTTATGTGATAAATGGTTTGCAATATTCTCTATCCATCCTATGGGTGATCTTTTCACTTTCTTAGTGATAATTTTGTGACACAAAGTTTTTAATTTTGATGAAGCCCAATTTATTTATTTTTTTATTTGGTTGCTCCTGCTTCAGTGATATAACTAAGAAAACTATGGTTGATATAAAGTCACAGAGCTTTATGGTTATGCTTTCTTCTAGGAACTCTTTGATCCATTCTGAGTTAATCTTTCCAGTTTGAAAATTTTATATCAAGTGAAAATTTGCATTACATTTCCAGCCACTGATCAACTGAAGCAACCCAGAGCAGCTCTAATTCTTCTTCTTTTCTAAAAATTAAATATTTTTAAAAAAGTATTTTATTGTGCTGTAAGTGAAAGTTTAAAGTTCAAGTCAATTTGTCATACCAAACCTCACACACACACTGGTGGCTGCTGAGAGCCAGGTAGGACAGCTTCTAGAAAGGGATGCCGGATGCCGCTGTAAGAAGCTGTAAGATGTCTTGGCTGCTGAAAGCTTGAAAGGAACTGAGTCCCCAGTTCTCTGTGTCTAGTGTTACAAGGCGCTGGGTTTCAGCTTTCGTGCACTGTGTCTTCTTACTTTGGATGGAGCAAGATTGCTGTTAAAGGCTACCCAGCATGCTGGTGACAGCCTACTTTCCTTTCTCTCTCTCTCTCTCTCTCTCTCTCTGTCGCTTAGCTCCTACCGTCTCCTTTTTGTCTTCTCATCTACTCCTGCACGCTTCTTCTTCGCATGGGACTGGGCTACTCAAGACAGTTGCCTACAACTGCCAGCAGCTGTCTCCGGTGCAGAAGGAGCCGGCCTCTGCACCCTGTCCTCCCTGGCATTTGAGGAAGACCTGAGTGTGCTTGGCAAACTGGAGAAGCAGACTTTTTCCTGGAGGCTGTGGACTGTTCCCCTGTCCTAAAAGAAGTATACACCTTGAATTTCTTTGAACCGCCAAAATTCTTCTTAGCAGAGAATTTTGTTTGTTCTTTCTTATCAGACAGGTGGAAGACAACCAAAGAAGCTACCTGGTGTCAGGCAGGAATTATATTTTTACATTACCACTAAGGACCAAGGACAAGGGGACATTTTATGCACAGCAAATCAATGTTATTAAATGAAATCCTACATCAGTGATGATGCTTTTTTTACACATATGAAAGAAAAAATAAGAAGGAGCTATATAGATAGGCATGCAAAATTGATTTGGATTGTATACTTTCATTTAATCACAATAAAAGAGAAAAAATGGAGAAATTTCTTTTGTGCAATTTTTTTTAAAGCACTTGTAATATTGTGCTATTTTAGATCTTGAGTACTTGAATAATTTGGACTTTTATCCCTTCCTCTTTCCTTCACTAAATTTACTTTCTCGTTTTCTAAGTCAAACATGATAAGTGTCTTGGGTAGTACAGGATACATTATTCATAAGAAATGGCTTCAAGTGAGAAAATTTAAGTTAGCCACTTTTTCTAGAAATTCTACTTATAGTACAAATTTCTTTGTGGTTTAAGTGTTGACGAGATACATTCATGAATAAGACATGAATGTCAAGGAGGATATTCTGCAATATTTTTCATATTCATTTTTCTCTTCTGATTTCCTTTTCATAACAGCTATATTTTTCTTTCGTGCCTTATACAGTTTAAGATTTCAGTACGACAGTAAAACTTCACAATTCAAGGGGCTGCATAATGACGACCTTCAAAGAGTCAGCAGCTGGAGGTCAGTTAGGGTTGTGATGACAAAACGCCCGTCTTGGCTCTCCTAAAACTTCTCCAGGCCGTATCTGCTTGACGAGGTTCAAGTCAGCATTGGAGGAAGTGCTGGGTGGTGGTTTACACCGACCTTCTGGGAAGCTGGTGAGGATTTCACCACTCTTAAGTCTCGGGGCTCTGCAGTGAGCGGCGCTCGGGGCTAACGAGACAGTGTGGTCGCTGAGCCAGCTGCCTGTCCCCTCCGGGTCTCTGGTTTACAGAGCGCTTTCGACACATCACGTTGTCTTGCTGGGTTTCTGCCTTTGTCACAATAACGTGGAAAAGTTCACACACAACTCTTTCTTCCAGTTGAGCTCCTTCCTTCTTCATGCTCGCGAGATTGGGCAGTTCACTCTGGAGTGCTCTCAATACTCTACAAAGGCCCTTTTAGGAATTACTGTTATTTTTAATTTTTGACTTGAATTGGTCTTTGGACTGTAAAGCTTTTGGAGAAACACCATCGTGATTTGTTTGACAAAGTATAAGTTTCTGGCTTTAACAAGAGAAAATCTGTGGGTCCCCCAGAACAAGGTCCATTTGACTGATCTCCACTGCAAAGCCCGAATCAACCACCTCTTTCAACTCCCACCCCAAAACAAGAAGACAAACCCCATAAAAAGGTAGTCAGCTCAGCTGACCAGTGTGTGACTCAGGAAGGAGAAAGGGCAGAACCAGAGGAAGAGGGAAAAGGCACTGACTCCACACACAGACCGCAGACAGCTGGTGCAGGAGCTTTCAAAAGGTCTTCTAACACGAGCAAGAACTTAAGCTTCCACTGCTCCATTTTGCTTTGCAAGGAGGCTGAGCAGAGGCCAGTCCTTGCCTGTCCCCAGCTGTCCGCATTGAACCTCGTGCACAATAACCTCTCAGCTTCTTTCCAGCTGTCGCCAACCACAAGGTGCAGAGAGTGACGGTCCTATTCTTCAATGAGAGTACGCAGACAGTTCTGTGATGCTGGGAAGACTCAGTCCTCGTGCGTCTCCCTGCGCAGGTCGTGTTTCTCCTTTGTCAGTCCTGGTCCCGGGTTTTAGAATGTTAAAAACAGAGGCACTCTAGAGATAACAGTGCACCCCTCTTCTTTTACAGGTGCAAAAGCTGAGACCCAAGGAGTTTAAGGGACTCACTCAAGGGCATAAGCAAGAACTTGGCAAGTACCTTTGGAGTTACAGAAATTTTTACCTGACCTTGTTATGGCAAAATCCTTTCTCAGCAACAAAATTACACCTTGGAAATTTTTTTTTTTTGGTTGCTTGTTTTTGTGTTAAATAAATACTTCCATAATCTTAGGGCAAGTTGGGTTGTGGAGGAAGAGATGACCAGGGATGCACTTGAAGCACGATAATCGCAGTGTGACAGTGTGACTTAGGCTGAATGGAGACGGAAGAAGAGCACAGAAGTAAATTATTCACAACAACGGAGAGGCAGGTGTTCGGGCAGAGACTTCGCAGGTGCTGAGAAAGAGGAGAGAGGAACTTAGCACAGCATTGCCTAAGAGGAATGAATTTATGTGAAACGTCTGCCGTGTGATGAGAAAGGCAACGTCTCCTCCCATTCAGCTTTCTGTAAAAATGTGTCTTAACAACGAGTGTGACATTGGCGGGAGTGCTACAAAGGGCTGAGTACGGCCTCAAGGTGGGGCAGAATAAGGACAAGGATAACCTCTGTCTGTCCGGTTTACAGAAGGGACATGTGAGGTGATTAGGTGACATGACTGCCAGGTTTCTGGTAGCAGATGGGAGAGTTTCCGCGATGGCGAAGACAAAGCATGACCTGTCCCACGGGAGGTGGCCACTCTTAGACCCGGCCCTCTGTGTTTTCGTGAGGTCTTAGTGGTGATCACTCACCGTAACTCTTGATTGGGCACCTGTATCCCTCTCACCCTTTCCCGCACGGCTGGATTCACCTAAGTTACCTGAGAATAATCCCGCAGATCAGTGTCGCTAGCTCTACCTGGCTCCAGAACATTCTGTCTAGTGTGCTGTGAGGCCTCGTGAAATATGAAGCCGGGTACACAACTCACACCTACCGCGGGAGCTGGTGTAAGGCACCAGGTGTTTGTCGTGAGAGAGGACTACCGAAGACGGGAGCGAAGACCTTAACCCCCGTTCCACCTGTGTGATGGAACGAGGAAGCCACCAGCTCTCCGTGCACGCTGAAGGAAATGAGACCAATGAAAAACAACGCACGCATAATCCAGAGCTCTTCCGGCTGACAGAGTCCTCTAACTGAGATTTATTTTCACCGTCTTAGCTGTTAAACTTGTAACTTGATCAAGCTTCTTAAGAAATAGGTAAGACCCCGAGTAACCTCATCTACCTCCACTACTTTCAGAAGCCTTTTTGTGAGCTAAGTATTATTACAAATCAGAGATATGCATTTTTTTCTCTGTCATTGAGTTTGATATCAAATTCCCGTAGCTGCTCCGTGTGAGGTTCTGGCTGGCCATAGGGGACATGTTACCTCTCCAAAAGTGTGGAGATGTGGAAATGACACCAGTTTTCTTTTAACCACTCATAAGAGCCATGTAAACAAGCCGTGGAGACTTGGCGTTATTACAGAAACGGCTCCAGAGCGGACTTGTTTTCTTTTACGCCGCAAGAGATGAAGCCGTAACCAGAAATTCACCAGTATCTTTTCAGTGTTTGTTTAGTGTTCTTATTCACCTTGAAGGAAACCCTGAGGACAGAGCAGTTAGGTGCTACAGCTGCTGACCGGAAGGTCGGCAGTTCAAATCTACCAGGTCCTCCTTGAAAACTCCATGGGACAGTTCTGCTCTGTCTACAGAGTCGCTATGAGTTGGAATCAACTCTACCACACTGGATTTGGTTTGGGGGTTTGATTAACCTATTATCTGTTAGAGCTCCCTAGAATAATCCCAGATATCTTCACTCTACTGATGGAAAACCACCATCAGTTTCCTACAGAGGTAGTCGCTCTTGCTCTGCCTTGTGAAATGGAGACAGAAATTTGCGTTCTCTTCATTTGTTTTCACACTGTCCACTGCTTTGGAAGCTGAAAGCCCAGATGAAGATGTAATCTTCTGGGCTGCAGTCTCTTTCTCGGTTGCTTGTGATGCCGGAGAATAAACAGAAGGACATTCAAACACCAAGTAGAGTGAATAAATTATTAAACAGTCTAGCACAATCAATACAATATTGCTGGTGTGTTTCCTTTTAGATATTTCTAGAGTTTGTTTTCAATATTTAATTCAACCCAAACTTGTAGGTCATTAGAAAATATACACTCCAGATAACCACAAGATACAGCTTGCATTATGTGGTCACACCACAAAAGCCCTGAAATTCTTGATGCAGAATTTGGGTTTGCTAGGCTATTCTTGTTAAAATCCTACAAATAAAAAGAAAGGTTAATAACAGACACTTTTCACAGGCTTTTATCTTATCAGGCCTTTTTTTAAAAGCATAGATGGGGTCACTTCATTTTCAAATTCTTTCAAAGTTAATCACTTCCCTGAGAATATGGAGTTAACAGGCAGGTCTTTGTTAAAGACCGTAAGAAACGGAATAATCCATTTTTAAAGTACCATCTTGTATGTTTCTTGGTGTTAGCATGTACACAATGAGACCCAAACTGGAGAGAAAAATATTTTTGTTGTTAGGTTATGTGCAGACAGACATTTTAAACTTGCTGTCTTAGTTACTTAATACTGTTATCACAGAAACACCGCAAGTGAGTAGCTTGAACAAACAGGTTATTTTCTCACAGTTTAGGGACAAGAAGGACACATTCGGAGTGCTGGCTCTAGGCGAAGGTATCGTTTTCTGTCAGCTCTGGCAGAAGGGGATTGCCTCTTCAGCTTCTGCCTCCTGGTCGCTCGGCGGTCTCCCTGTGGCCTGGCCTGTACCTCACCCCGTGTTGTTTACCTCACCACACACTTGCTCACCCTGTCTTACCTTTCAGGGGAGATTGACTTACGGTACACTTTACACTAATCCTGCCTTGCTCGTATAAGAAAGACAATCCATTCCCCGGTGAGATTACAACCCCAGGCACAGAGGTCAGGATTCACAGCACGTATTTGGGGGACGACACTGTTCACCCCACGACACTTGGCTGCCTTCACACAGGAAGGCCCATCTTCTGGAAATCATCAGCCTGCCTGCCGTGTCACTGGTCATTAAATTTTCATGTTTGAGGCTGAGCCATTATCCTACTTGGAAACCTTCTGAGGGGTGTCCGTTACCAGTCGTTAGAATCCTCTGTAGTCTTTCCCAGCTGAGGACTTGGACAGTGGAGCCAGCCCCTGAGGGCAGGGCCTGTGACCCAGACCAAGGACGTTGCTCAGGGAGCCAAATGTGTCAGAAGTTTTCCTAAGGGTCTGGCCTTGGACAGGCGAAGGCTGCTGGCTTGGGAGGCCCTGGGAGGAAGGCAAGAAAGCCTAGAAAAATGCTTCAGTGTCCTTCTCTTTTGTGATGCCTTCCACCTGCCTCACTCATTTCCCGGACCAGAGGGGTACCCACCACACCGACGGAGCCGGAGAAAACTTGGTGAGCACGGATGTCCTCATCAGGACACAAGCAGCCTGGCTGCCATCCTCCTGAAGTGTGATGGCCGTTAGATGACCATGAGGCCACTTGTTCAAGCCTCGCTTTGACAGCTGACTGAAGGCTGTTCTCTCCACGCCACGCTTTGCTACTGCACAACCTAGACGCTGTACTTGATAATTGAAGCAGGTCTTTATATTTTAGCCTTGTGTGGACTTGAGTGTGTCAATGAAAGGCCGATTCCAAATTTCAATAAAGTGCAAAATAACATTCAAATATTTTACTACATTCCCTGTGAATGGGTGAACTTCCTCCAGTTTTTAAACAGTACATCAAGGATACATTAAGGTATTTTAAATAAAATTCAACCAAATATCAACACTCAAAGTATCAAGACTCAGTTTTTTTTAGTAGCAACGGCAGCACAGTGGAAAAGACCTCTAACTTAGGGAATCACTGGATCTCTCATTTAAAGTCACTGCCTGTCTGTCAGCTTGTTGGACCCTGGTGACTTGCTGGGAGCTACATTCTTTTAGGGGAAAGATGCACCCTGGGAGTAGTTGTTTGGAGCAGGGTGCCAGTTTTACAGCTTTGCTGTCTCCAGATGGTAAGAGAGAGCACTTTCACGGTGCTTCCCGCATGCGAGGCTCTAAGCACCGTGCGCATGGTAATTCGCTCAGTTGTCACCACGCACATTTTACAGGTGAGGAAACGGAAAGAGAATTTAAGTACAGCCAAGAGCACACAACTAAAACATGGCCCAATGGTACTGAAGTATTGAAGGGGAAGTACAAGACACCTGCAACTGATTTTGAAATACATAAAAAATAAGATGGACTGATGAATACATAGACGACTGGATAGGTATACTGACACGTGACTGAAAAAAAATCCTTTGCTGTCAAGTTGATGTCAACTCATTGTAACTCTTTAGGACAGATTAGGACAGCCCCATAGAGTTTCCAAGGAGCACCTGGTAAATTCAAACTGCCAGTCTTTTGGCTAGCAGCCGTAGCACTTGACCATTCCAGATACGTGGTAAGCAAGCATAAAATGCTGATGGTATAGAATCTGGGTGGTGGGTACAACTGAGTAGCACGGTGGGTGACCATGTTCACCTTCTACCCTGTGTTTTGTCCACAGGACAGCCTTCCGATCAACCGTGGCATCTGATGACCAGGAGGTCTTTCCTTTTAGCGACTTTTAGAATACCATTTCCGTATTACAGGGCTGCCCTTCACCTTTCCTGACCCTTACGTGCCTTCTCTGCATACACGGAACGTACTCAGCTGAAGAAGAAGAGTTTGCCCTTGGGCTTGTGCTCCTATTTTAATTACCTAGATTCATAGGGCACCTCCCTTTGATGAGTTCATGCTCTTAATGGGCTGGCAGGTGTTGTATATTGTCAACCAGAGGCCACAGGTGACAAAACAAAAGCAACACCATTTCCAAACATTTAAATGACTAGTGTGTGATCACTGGGTAAGTGAAGAGGTAAGACAGCAGATCATCATACCCGACACGGACTCTTCGTCTCCTGACTCCTCTTCCAGAATCTGGGAAGTAGACTCCTATATTTGGTGTCCAGGAGCAGGGTCAAAGCAATAGACTTGCAGTGTTTTCATTCCTGAAGGGACTATGGATCTCGTGAGGCCATTCCTCATTTTAAGAGTGGAGAAAAGTTGGCAGACTTTCCCAAGATGACAAAACTTACTAGAACAAGTCCTCCAGAAAGGTCCGGAGTTGCACCTTCTCCATGGTCAATTCTTTGCTTCCTGTTTACTAATCAGGAGCCCTGGTTGCATGGTGTTACACAATCAGCTGCTGACCAAAAGATCAGCAGTTCAAATCCATCAGTTGCCCATTAGAAACCCTGTGGAGTGGTTCTGCTCTGTGCTACAGGGTCACTATGAGTTGGAATTGACTTGATAGCATTAGGGTGCTGGTATTAAACCCCGGTGGCACAGTGGTTAAGAGCTACAGCTGCTAATCAAAATGTTGGCAGTTCAAATCCTTGGAAACTCCAAGGGGTAGTTCTCCTCTGAGCTTCAGAACTGCAGCAGGATTGAGATTTTACCTAGCTTGCAGGCTAACATGTTAGCATGCCACGGTTTCACGGGTTCTTGTAGAAAGCACAAGCCTCCTGGGTCAGAGACAAAGGACTTTATTACTCATGACACAGTAAACAGCACAATTATGCCAGTTCCTCTTGTCCCTAAGCCCCATGGTGTGACAGAGATGGAACTAGATGGACGTCTATAAACATAGTAGGTTGTATTAGGAAACTTCATTTTTTTGTATCAGGCAGTAAACGTGTCTACCTTTTGCTCCAGAGGGAGGCACCATCTCTATTTTTAACTGCTGTAAGCGAATCTTCTCTTTACTCCAGAGGGAGACCCATTGTGTCTTCTGAGGCCGCTGCTATACAGGCATTCTGGAAGATACAATCTAGAACAAAGGATGGTTTCTGCCTTGCTTGGAAGATGTAGAGACATAGGAGGGAGCCGTGGGGAATTGTCTCCCAACACACACCACCAATTACCCAACCTTTCAAAATTTAAGACACTATTGCTAATGGAATATAAGTATCCCTAAGTAAGTGAAGATACTAAGCCTCATCAGTCATTTACAGCTTGATGCATTAATTTATCAGATTTTTACCACCTTGAGAGCAAGATGAGTAACACTTCAAAGCAGAGCACGGGGGAGGGGAAGGTTTGGACTGCTGGCCTACAGGACAGGGAGGGTGATGGGGTGCTCGGTTATGCTACACTGCACTTTTGCCTGTTGGGCAGTTTTGTCCTCATTTGACCATGGCCGTGTATCTGATGGGAAGGAGGCCACCCGCCCACATGGACATGGCATTGAGTGGCAATTAATTGATCTGATCGCATTTTTTATGCTGTGCTGATTCAGGAGCCAGATGAGGACAGACCAATCAAACACGGGCTTGGGAAAGAAACTGCCTGGGTGCGTCCGAGTGGAGCAGGGTCTTGACTGGCACTGAGCTAAGCGTACTTCGCACTTTCAAGATTTTCCTCTCCCTTCCCTGTAAACATTTCCTTTCCCATGTAGAGTATTTAATTCCTGGGCTGACTTGGGAGGGGGAGTGATGCACCGGGAGAAGCTCATGACAGGGGACTGAATGTTTGTCCCCCTTAGTACCGTACTTTGGGGCCATGACTGTAGTCTGGAAGTACCTGGAAACTGTAACAAATCCCCATGGCCAGGTCACACCCAGACCACAACAAAATCCCCAAACACCAACAGTCTTTACATGTTCTTTAGCACTTTCCACAGTCCAAGCTGAGAACCAGTGTCCAGGCACTGAGCATGAGGCTGGTACAAAATGAGGATTCACTGAATCTCACTGAATCAGTGCTGAGTGGAACTCAACCAATGCTTGTACCCCGAACTAAGTTCAGGTACCAGATAAGGATAGTGAGCGACGTTTTCGGCCTCGCTTCACAGCGGAATGTTCTGATTGTAAAAAAGACTCTTACCAGGTCCACACAGCAAGCCCGCGGTATGGGCGTACCCACGGGTGGAGTCCTGGCAGAGGACTGTCGTCAGTTTCAAGAGGCGCTGTAGAGCTCTTTGCACAGTTTCTGAAGCAAGACGTGCCGTGTTGGCAGCGGTGGAAGCTTCCCGAGGCAGAGGAGGCTGGTGGGTAAACTGTGCTAGCATGCAGTGAGAACATGAGGATTTAGTCACGTCTCAGAAGAGCCATCTCTGGGGCCCTAGAGGCTTCCGGTCTCTCTGATCTCTGTTCCAGTTGCAAGGGGAAAAGGGACAATGCCTTGGTCTCTGTCACTCTCCCTCCACTCCAGTACCTTCTTTGGTCCCAGCCTTGCTGTCCCTCATTCTGTCCACCTAAACTATCCCTGCAACACCTCACAGCTGGTCTCTGCTGCTGGAAGACAGCCTGGCTGTCACCTGCTGTGGCAGCACACACGATCCTTGTGACTGTCCCCCTCCGGCTCCTTCTCCTATCTTCATCATCTTCTTAAAGGGTCATGCTGCCCAGCAGAAGGAAAGCTGCTGACTGAGGGGACACAGCGAGCTCAGGCAAGAACTGCCTCGGCCCCCTCACCTGCTGCAAACCCCTGCAAGCCTTGGCTTAGAACAGCGGTGGCTCTGGGCTCCTGAGACGAGGGTCTCAAAGAAAATCTGTCCATTGGTATTAGGGTGCCTACCCCAGTAGGAAATCCCCAGTATTCTTTTTTTTCTCAGTTCTGTTTAGCCTCGCTGGCTCTCTCCCTAGTGTTTTGTTTTTCTTGTGTTCATCTCAGGCAGATGATTCACCGCTGTCCAGCTGTGCACACTTCACCCCCATTCAGCGTTGCTCTTCTTGGCTTCTTTAATTCTGACCTTGGCTCTCGAGTTAGGCTGTTGGCTTTCTCAACACTTCTGAGCTTGCTGTCCCCAAAAGATGCCTTCTCCTCCTTTAACCTCTGTCCTCTGGGCTTTGCACTCTGCCTGGCTTCTTCCCTGCCTTCGTGGCATGGAGGTCTCTGATCTTTTTTGGAACTGTGCTGCCTTTTCTATCAATAGTCTCAGTCTTTCCTAGCCCCCTGGGACAAGCCACATCTCCATGGCATTGTTGGTAGTCTGTCTCTGCCCATCTCTAGGCAAAATTCTAAAAGACAGAAAGTTGGTTTTTAGTTTATAGTCAGCATCACATAAAGGGCCTGCAAACTCCATCCCATCACCAACCAGCCACCCCCAGGCTCCGGGTGTGCTTCCACTGAGTCTCCCCCTCCTGACCCCCAAAGGTATCCCCTCAACAGAAGTTTGTGACCAGAA
Organism: Heterohyrax brucei; assembly: GCA_028571685.1. NCBI lineage: Eukaryota > Metazoa > Chordata > Mammalia > Hyracoidea > Procaviidae > Heterohyrax > Heterohyrax brucei. Next base: position 984,477 of record CM053163.1, read on the forward strand.
AGAGACAAGTCTCAGGCAAAGCAGAGACAGGAGAAACTGTCAGTGAGTTACTGAGTGACCAGTCTTGGAATGGTCCTGTCCCCGGACTCCTTATCCGAGAGGACACACTCTTGTATTGGTTAACTCACATTAGCTGGGTTTTCTGCTAGTTGCAGCTGAAAGCAGTCTGATGATACAGCTGGTTTTTCTTTCCACTCCATCACAATCTTAAGATAGAAAGGGGAACCCAGTCCTTCTAATTCGTATTGGCAACTTCATTCATTTGCATAAGCAACTGACAAACTTTGAGTACTGGTTTGACAAAAACAGCTAGCAGAGTGCCACAGATTAAAAATAAAAGCCTGTTAGTGAATGAGACGGAAAGAATCAGAGGGACTTTGATTTAAACACTAAATTAAGGGAGATAGAAGACCTGTCCTCTGAAAGGCATGTTGATGATTCCATTAGGAAAATATGAAGGCAAAATAGAGCTTGTCACCCATCCATCCTGAGTGGATAATCAGTTTCAGCTGAATTGATTCTAGTTTTATTTCTTTAAAACTTTTTTCAATTAAAGAAGAGTTACTCCTAGTCTCCTTGTTGTAACCTATGATTCTGGTGCTTTCCATTTTCCTCTGAAGATTTTCAGATTCTGAAATAACGTTTAGCCCAGAGTTCAGATAACTTGAAAATTGCTTTAATGGCACCTAGAAGCTCCTTTCGGGTGTTTTCATCGGGTCGATCCCCTACAATTCTGTCTGACTGTCAGATAAGCCCAGGAACAGGCAGTCTGAATTTTGCTTATCTTTGCCCAACAAACTGTGACCCCAGTGAATGTGGCCACCCAGTTCAGGGAACACATGGGACAGTGATCAGGAATGGACTTTAGAATCTGTCTTCCTTTATTCTTTCTTTCCCTTTGACACTGAGCACCACTTGGGACCCTGGTGGCAAAGTAGTTAAGAGCTCAGGCTCCCATCTAAAGGGTCAACAGTTTAAATCCATCAGGCGCTCCTTGGAAACCCTGTTTTACTGTGTCCCATAGGGTCACTGTGAGTAAGAACCAACTCCATGGCAATGGGTTTCAGAGGACCTCTTGGCAATCAGGAGTGAGAGTGTCAAGTCCTTCCTCCTCTGGGCCAGAAGCAGGGGTTTGGGGGTCACTGAAATAGTCTCTCTCTTCCTCCCTACCTTTGTCCACACAGGCCAATGGCCTTGCAGGTCCTGTAGTGGGAAACTCAGGAAAGCTGGGGGAAGAGATGTGTATGAAGACCATGGGGGCTTTGGGATTCAGCCTGGACGGCAAGAGTGAGCCTGCTGTTTGGCTGGTGTACGTTCTCCCAAAGCTCCTGCAGCTGTACGGCGGCCTGTTCTTTACTTGTCCACTATACAATGACTGTCAATTACAAATGCATTGTTTTATTACTATTGACCCACTGCTGCTAAGTCGACGCCGACTGACAGTGACCCTACAGGACAGAGGAGAACTGCTCTACAGAGTTTCCAGGGAGCACCTGCTGGATTTGAACTGCCGACCTTTGGTTAGCAGCCGCAGCGCTCAATCAATGCACCCCCAGGATTTCCTCATTATCGCTAGAATGAACAATTCTGTGTTCACGTCAGAAAAAGCGGAGAATATCTGAGGCGAGGTTCCAGGTGAAAGGACACTAAGAGACAAAACTAATGCACTCTAGGACCCTAGAGAAGTTCCTGTACTGGACGGGGAAACACAACGGACACTGTCAGGTCACTGACGGCATCAGACCACAGGCGTTAGATTAAACGTTGAATCGGTGTCCAATTTGCTGTCACTGAGAGCTACTCTGGTTTTGTGAGGTCCTTGGTGGACGCAAATGGCTTGCACTTGACTCCTACCCTAAAGGGAGGCAGTTCAAACTTGTCTAGTGGTGCTGTGGAAGAGATCTCTGGCACTCTGCTTCTGTAAAATTGACTGTGTATTTACACAAATAGTGCACGCCTGCTACATTTGTTTGCCTGACATTTTCTCTTCCTGGAAAGTATTTCTTTAAGCAGATGTAGTAAGTATTCTCAGGAATAGGTTAAAAAAAAAAAAAAAAGGCAGTGTGGTATTTATGGAAATACCACCCCGGGAAGGACACACTGACAAACAGTGGTAGAAGGTATGTATTATCTGAGTAAAAAAGCAGTGCCACCAAGGAAGCCCTCGGAGAAGTCCCCATCAGAATTTGCTCTTCCTGTCCCTGGGGAGAAATGACAACAAGTGGACAATCGTGAGAGTCTGAGAGCACCATCAAGCATGCAGGGACAGCCTGTGGTCCTGGGCAGTGCAGAGGCGACACCAGAGAGCCGGATTTCCTACTCTGCATGGGTGTGTTTTGTGGCTCTGGTTCCGCCTCCCGACCCACTTCCTGCATCCACCCACGTGGCTTATGTTACCCAGGCTGATTCTGCTCCTTAAGGAGCACCAGATAAAGCCTCACAGTTGGCTAACAAAGCCCCTCACTTATCGAGGATCTTGTATCCTGAGGCTAATCTATGTGTCTGCTCAACCTCTTGATGCACACCAGGAAGCTTTTTACAAAGTAGTGACGCCCGCAGACCACCCCAGACCAGTTAATCCAGAACGCAGCAGTTGACAGTCACTGTCCTAGAGAGCACTGACATTTTTTTCAGCCTGGCTTGGACTTCTGACCATCATTGTGCCGGAGTCTTTCTTGGCTTGGGGTTTTTCTTCCACTGTGATGCTTTTACCGTTGAGACCCCTGCTTTGTGCTCTTGCGCTGCTCGGTGACTCCTGGCATTAGGACTTGCTCGAGTCTTGGCAGGCTGCCTGATGGTCTTAGGTTTCAGAGACTTAGACAAGGGTTCTGTGTGAGAAGTTTACTTGGAATTCTGATTTCAGGGGACTAGAAGCGACAGACAGGAAAACTGGGAAAGCATGGAGAGTTAACCCAAAGCTCTGTTACCAGCTTGCTGCTACCGCAAGCTAGACGGTTGGTTGCTCAGTCCAATGGGATGTGGTGTGAAGCCTTATGCAACACACCTCAGACATGACCACGTGGAGGAAGAAGTGTAAAGCATTTACTGATGGCTTCGTCTCCACTGCTAGTCAAGGGGGTCCCTCAAGGTGCCCCCACACTTCAGGTTTTGTCAGGGTGAGTGCTGGGTAAACTCTCACAAACTTTCCAGGGACCAGGGCAGGAGGTGAAATGCACGAAGCACGGAGGCCGACCCCTGCGGGTTGTACCTGGCTAAAACTGGCCAGCACCAGAGAAGAACTGGTCGCTGTAGCAGAGACCAGAACACACGTATGAGCAAGAGGATCAGAAGCGGTGTGCTAGAGAGGTGTGGCATGTGGGGTTTGTGCTCCCAGCTGTGCCTAAACCACAGCGTGGCCACGGTTCACTTTATCCTTATTAAATAACATGTACTTCCAGGGGCTTTTAAAGGAACTGTTCTAAGAATGGAAACCCTGGTGGCCTAGTGGTTAAGTGCTACATCTGCAAACCAGAAGGTGGGCGGTTTGACTCCACCAGGCGCTCTTTGGAAACTCTGTGGAACAGTTGTGCCCTGTCCTGCAGGGTTGCTATGAGTTGGAACTGATTCACTGACAGTGGGTGGTTGAAATTTCAGGCACTTTGTACCCTAAAAGAGAGGCAGCTGTTTTAGAAAAACTAACAGTGGATTACTATTCCATGTTAGGTCAGCCCTGGAGCAGAGTGGGCCCTTTCTGAAATGATTATTAATAAAACGTGGTAAAAGGATATTTGAAAATTAACGTCACTGAATCACACACTTAAAAACGGCTGAGGTGGCAAATGTTTTGTGGTCAGTATTTTACCACACAGTAGGGATAGCTGGCGATTTCAGTGCACAAAGTAACAACATTCCTAAAGGCTAAATCCTATCACATTATGAATTTGAATTGCAGTTTGGGAAAAGAGAAACTGAGCCACCAGCATGACCTGAAAGCTGGGGGAGTTCACCGCAGAACGATGGGTAAAGGAGACTGGGTATCCCCCTGGCTTCCTTCACTTCTCTGTTCAGCTGTCGTCTCATGCCTGACTCCTGTCCCCCAGCAGTGCCCCCACCCGGCCCTTCTGCTTACTGCCCTGCTTCCCACCCGACGGTGGTGTTTTGTTTGTTCTTGTTGTGGTTTGTTCTTCCTCCCCTCTGAACTGCAACTCCGTAAGGTTTAGATTTCTTATGTTAATTAGTGGACTTTTCTTTCTTAAGAATAGTTTGAGGCTCACAGAAACACGGCAGAGAAAGTACAGAACTGCCACGTGCCGGATCCCTGCCATGCTGCTCTGCTCACCGCTAACATCCTGCACTGCTGTGACAGACTGGTTACAACGGTGATCGGAACAGATGCGCAGGTGTTAAGGAGGTCCACGGTTTCCAGTAGGGCTCCCTCTTCAGGTTGTGCAGTCCTTTGGGTTTTCACAAGCCCACAGCGTCATGTATCTGCCATCATATTATTGTACAGGATTGTTCACCACCCTGGAAATCCCCAGGGCTTCACCTCTGCATCCTATCCCCTTCATCCTTGCTGACAACCACTGACCTATTAACTGGTGACACCGTGCTTAAAGCACTAGGCTGAAAGGTCAGCAGTCGCTAAGGGAGAAAGACACAGCAGTGTTTATCCTGCAGATCTTAGATCCGTCCGTCAGTTCACCCTCACTGCATCTCAAAGATGGGCATAACAAGGCCTTGCTGTTTTCACTTTTGCATCTATTTAGAAACATCTCGTGCCCAACATCTCACAGGAAGGAAGTAATACAGCCGGGGTTTTCAACCAGTTCTGCCGCTCTTCCCAAATGCTGTTCTCCTCTTCAGTGTTGTCTGTTAGGTTTCTGATGGTCTGCAACAAAACAAGAACAGTAAGCATGCTGGAGAGCATGTGGCATGTTGTATGTGCGCTGTGTGGGGCTGACTGTCTTTTCTTGGGAAGGGCCGTCCTGTATTCAGCACCTCTTCTACCATTTGGTGTCAAAAATGACCATTCTACTACGAGGTGGGGATGAAAGTAAACTATAGTATCTGCAAATTTTCCTTTCCTGGCAAAGTAAACAGCTGACAACCTTATGTTGAATCCCCAGGTTACTGTTCCGTGTTTAGCTGTCCACGTGATCCCAAGTTTTGGGGGACAGCTGCACTCTGCTATGTCATCCCAGCAGATGGCTGCACACTGGAAAATTCGTCAAGTGAAGTGAGACCCTGGAGGGAGACCTGAGGGGCTCCTGCCTGGTCTGTCACTGTCGTCACCATGTCTCTGTCCCCAAACACCCTTTTTCCTTTCCCCCCAACCTCTTCTGTCCACATGTTGTTTTAAAACCGCCCTGGAAGTGCTCCTGAGCAGTGACCATCAGGAGCGTGTACGACGGTGGTAGACTCATGGCACAACCTTGTTACTCCCGTGACAGACACAGGACCAAATTTAGTACGTGCAGGCATCAATCTTTTTATTAACTGAAGAAGCTGGAAAGGTATTTTAGAACACTTTGTATACTTTTTATGAACAACTCCCATCCCAAATCAATAAAATGTGGATTGATGCTTCCATACTAAAGAAAAAGTACCCCGTTATAAGATTTATCTGACCAATCCATAATAAATACCTGATTGCTAGGGGAGGGAACTAAGGTTTACAGGTGTGATTAAAACAGTGGGGTCAGGAGTTCAGGTTGATAAAAATATTACCACCTGTTATGTTTCTGTTTGGTCTTGAACTTTTCTAAACAACACTTAAATACGTCAGCTTTGCTGGTGGTTTCTAAGGCCAAAGACAACTTCTCCAATACCCATTATATTATGAACAAAAAAAATTATTTCCTCTCCTTTCAGCCCTTCACGCTTAGTAAGTTCTCTTTTCCTTCTCCCAACACGAGCAGGCTGATACCTGCTGCAGCCTTTCACGTTATTACCTGTTAATTTCTCCCCAGTGTTTCCCACCCTGTCTCACAGTACTGTAATCTTTCAGGTAATGATACCTCCTGGTGTCTCTACAGCTCTGGGAAAAGTGGGAAGGTCGCTTGATTTCTTCCTCCCGGAGAACATCTCCATACGGGACTCTTCTTTTAGCTGCTTGTCCGTGGTAAAAACCCTTTAAACAGGAATTTTAAAATTAAGCCCAGAAGTTCATACCATTAAAACTCTTGTTTTATTAATGAGTCAGTTATCTAAAATTAGTACAGAATAATTTATTGGAAGTCTTTATCTTTGTGAGTCACTGTGATCTTTTACTGTATTAACTTTTTGCAGAAAATGATTTCAAATGTGCCAGTGAGCAGCACTAGCTGGGCTTTAAGTTTCTGCTGCCTTCAGGAGAACCTTTAAAAGCCGGAGGTGCCTGGATCCGTGCAGGTGACAAGATGACCCTGGCTAAGGAGGAAATGGGGCTTAAAGGGATGAAAATAAAACAGCCCTGTGGTAGCCGGGTGTCTGGGAATAAAGAAGATCTCGTGGATGGAGTAAGTACCAGATACTGAGGGTGTTCCTCTTCCCAGTGTCAAAACCTGTCACCAGGACAGATGGAGTGGCTTCCGTCCAGCGCCTTAAGGGGCGCAGAGTATGTTTTTTTTCCCATGATGTAATTAGCTCCTGTGTTTTTTAAGCTGGTGTGTATGCAGACACAGGATATCAAATCAAGGTGCGGGAAGCGGGAGTTCGCAGAACCAGGCTGCCCCGGTCTACCCTCTTGGTGCTTTCCTAGTCATTTTCTGAAAAAGTGCCTGGCACACTGAAATCAACAAAAAAGAAATGACTGTTCATACTGTGGAAATTTTCTAAAACTATATAAACTATGTGTTTTATTCTAGAAAGCAGCCTGCTGTCTCTCCCTCTGCCTCTCTGTCCCCCATTTATGGGGAGCAGAGCCCAAAGCCCTCCGCGCTGAGTTGGTTCTGACTCACAGCAACTCCTACAGGACAGGGGGGGCTGCCCCTAGGGTTTCTGAGGAGCAGCTGGTGGATTCGAACTAACAGCCTTTTGGTCAGCCGCCAAGCTGGTAAGGGATCCTTTTAGTGATCAGTTATCTTAATTCTTCACAAAACTCGTGAAGCTCATGTTCCCATGGAAACGGAAGACTTGCCCCATCCAGGCACCGTTCCTTCAGAGCCCACTGTGTGCGCGGGTCTGCACGGTCCTAGATCCATCGCTCACTGTACGTGAAGCAGCTGTTGCTGCTGAGTGCTGCTGAGTGACTTCTGACCCACGGCGACCGAACCCACAGCAGGGCCCAAAGCCACCTGGTCCCACCCTTGCGCCTGCTGCTGTGTTGCTAGGCTGGGGCTCGTTGCTGCGGCCACCGGGTCACTCCATCTCACTGTGTCTTCCTCTTTTCTGCTGACTCTACGCTTTACCAAGCACGACATCCTCTTCCAGGTACTGGTCCTTCCTCATAACATGTTCCAAAATACAAGAGACAGAGTCTGGCAGTAGAGGGCTGCGAAAAACCTGTGTGCAAATAGCCAGGAGGCCACCAGGAGACAGATGTTATTGATCGTTTTGGAACAGTGGGAAACTGAGACAGAATCGTTTTCCAAATGTTGAACTTTTAGGGCAGAGAGAGTTTAAGCCTGGGCCGAATTATTTTAATCATCATCCTATTCCTCTTTCTGCTTGGATTTGTAACATTTTAGCCATTATTTTTTATGAATCATGTGAAAACGATGTTTGGGTAACAAACAGGGCAGGTCCCTGAGCCCTTGCGAGCCACTGTATCCCTGAGAACAGCCTAGGAGAAGGTGAAGAGCTCCTGTCTGTGTGTTCTTCTGTAACTTGGCACCGACTCTGCCTGGCAGCTGGCCCTGCTCTGACCACACACGTGAGGATGCACCACCGCACACTTGACCTTTATGACGGAGGCCTCCTCAGAGACCCTCTTTTTGTAGCTGGGCCACTGTCGTGTGCCTGCATTTTCTCTGGGTATCACTGGTACTAAGGGTGAGGTGCTCCCTGCCCCCTTGAAGAGATTACCCTTTTCTCTTCAGCTGGCCGAAGGAGCAGGGCTCACTCTCTCGGTGTTGTGTGTCCAGTCTGCCCAGCTGCCCAGGATGGTGACTTCTTTGGCAGTTGTCTGAGTGCTGCAGAGGATGGGGCAGGAGATTACTTAGGCAAGAACTGCAAGGAATCCTTCCTGTCAAGTGTCTGAACATCGACCACTTCTTTTGGGTACAGGGACTCTGTGTAGCTCTGCTCTGTTGTGAGCCAGAATTGACCCCATGGCAAGGCAAAAAGGTAATATGTGAATTCAACAGCTGTACAATCAGCCAATAACTAATTACGACTCCCTAATGTGTGGAGGCCTAGAGATCCAGTGGTCAAGAGCTGTGGCTGCTCACCAAAAGCTTGGCAGTTTAAATCCACCACCTGCTCCTTGGAAAATCTAAGTCAGTTTTCGTCTACTCTGTAAGGTTGCTATAAGTCAGAATCAACAGCAACAATTTTTTTTTTTTTTTTTGGTCTTTGGTGGTGGCATAGTGGTTACCAAAAAATTGGCAGTTCAAATCTGCCAGGGGCTCCCTGGAAACTATGGGACAGTTCTGCTCTGACCTATAGGGTCACTAGGAGTCAAAATCTACTTGATGGCAATGGGTTTGGCTTGGTTGGGTCAACATGTATAGCCCCCAAGTCTGTCATTTTGTTGCACTGTGGGGGCTTGTGTGCTGTTGTAATGCTGGAAGCTATGTCACCAGTACTCAGATACCAGCAGGGTCCGCCACGGTGGACAAGTTTAAACTCAGCTTCCAGACTAAGACAAACTAGGAAGAAGAACCCGGCAGTCTACTTCCGAAAAGAGTTAGCCGTCGAAAACCTTATGGATCGCAGCAGAACGTCACCTGACACAGAGTGGGGAGATGCGCCCCCAGGGCGGAAGACTCACAAGACGACTGGAGAAGAGCTGCTTCTTCAAAATAGAGTCTACCTTCATGACTGGATGGCATCAATCTTTTGGGACTTCCTTTGTTGATCTGGCATGACTCAAAATGAGAAGAAACAGCTGAGACATCCGTTAATAATTGGAACTTGGAATGCTTGAAGTACAAATCTGGGAAAACTGGAAATCATCAAAAAATGAAATGCAACACATGTGAGGTCTACAGGTAAGTTTGTGAACTCATCATAGAAAAAGTGCTCCATGCCTCAGAAGCTGAATATACAGTCGCCTTGGAAGTCCTCCCTTGGGGAAGCTGTGAACCGATGCCAGCGCTGGGTCCACTCTTCAAAGCAATTTTGGAACTCTTTCTGGAATGGCCATCAGAGCTGTTACTGTGTTACCCTTGATGTCCTGTAAGTCATCCAAATGTCTTCCTTTCAATATTTCCTTTATCTTTGGGTAAAGAAAAACGTCACTGGGGGCCAGATTAGGTGAGGAGGGAGGGTGTTCCAATACCGTTATTTGTTTATAGGCTCAAAATACCCTCATAGACAACTATACAATTAAGTTCACAAACTTGCCTCTGTGCCACCATGCTCAATGGCCATTCCAGAAATAGCTCCAAAATTGCTTTGAAGGGCAACTAGGCACTCGTCAGTCCGTAGCTTCCCAATGGGACTACTCCGAAGGTGACCATAGTGATATTCAGCAGTGAGGTATGTAGCACTTAGGATAACTGAGTTTGCAGACTTGCCAGCCCTTACAAGCATCAATATCCTAGGTGTCAGGGAGTTGGAATGGGCTGGTATTTGCCATTTTCAATGGGACAATCATGTGGTCTACTAGGCTGGGAACAACAACTGGAAGAAGAACGGTATTGCATTTAGATCTAGCCTGAAGTGCAATGCTGTTAGTGACAGGGTAATATCCACACTCCTACAAGGAAGACCGGTTAGTATGACTGGTGGATTTGGACTGCCGACCTTTTGGTTAGCAACTGTAGCTCACTGCAGGCCTTAACCACTGGGCAATCAGGGCTCCGGATAGATAGTTCATAAATACAGTCTGTAACGAGAGACTGAAAGAGGGGCTTTGTGTTGGATGATAAACTACACAGTTGCGTTCACCTGAAGATTCCACTCTTGCTAGTATCATCCTGTGTCAAAGTTTTTCTTTTCTTCTTGTCCAAGAGGCCCTCGCTGTGAGAAGCTTCTCCAGCGCGGAAAGGCTAAATACCCTTGGGTGATGGCATCTGAAGACAGACAGCAAACAGGTAATTGAAAAGTGTCCTCAACCACGTGTCCTCTCCTAGCCCAGAGTCCCGCACATGCTGTAACACAAGTGTCTGATAGTTCATCGGGCCAGGAAAGTCTGGGTGCTCTCGGAGAGGCCCTGCTGTAAGCTGGCCGTGTCTTACCTGGTCATCACCTTCCCTCTCCTCTCTTGCTGGCTGTTGGATGGCTGACACACATCTGGCACAGGGCTGGTGTCTGTGTGTTCTGTCCTGTCTACAGAGAGACAGGCCCCTTCTAGAGGTCAGACTCCAGTTAAGAGCCATGACACCCCAGCTTCTTGACTTCATAAAACCACCGTACCCAGATGGCAGGAAGGAATAGCTATTTATCTTGCCTTAGGAGAAAATAAAAGGAAATAAGTTTGTAGGGTTCAGGTCACAGTGGAGGAGAAATTTTCTGGCAGAAACAATTGTTCAAGATAGGCTTGATGGATTCAGGCTGTATAAGGGAGACTTTCGTTTATGAGAATCGATTGCTGCAAGAGGATGTGGAATCACCTTCCCAGAAGGTCTTTAAAGACAGGATAAATTTCCACCTGTCTGGGCTGGGTTAATTTTAGTCTTGCTCAAAGAGAAGATGGACCAGAGGGATTTTCAAGGTCCCTTCATCCCCATAATTCTGTAATTCCTCTCCTTGAAATATAAGAAGATCAGACTCCGAAGGTGTTTTGGCAGATAGAAAACTGGGGATCTTCACCAGGTCTCCCCACGAGCTGGGAGTGTCCTTAGATTTACACAAAATACTTTGTGTTGGTCTTTTACAGATGCCAGCTTAGAATTTTTCTGCAGCTGAAGTCAACAAGAAGATCACCCCAAACAGTATTCAAGATAGAATAGAAAGCTTCAGCATGCTCCAGGACAAATCATGTTAAAATTCACTGCACAGCTGCTCGGAGAAGTGCCAGTTGCTGGTTTTCCGGCCCACAGGAAGTCAGAGCCATATTGAGAGACGATCAATTGAAATAACCACAGAGGATAACTTCTTAAAAGAAAATAAACCAGAAAGAGCATGTTGTCAGCCTGGAGTAAGGAGCCTTCAAGGGCAAGGCTGAATTCTGTGAAATCATAGAGATCAGAGGTCAAGTGAGCACAGACTCGCTAGGAAACCCAGAACTCTAGCATCACGAGGGACCCCGTGTAATCTGGAAGAGGCAAATTTGCTGCTTTTTCAAGAAGGCATTATCATTTTATAAGAAGTAAATTTCTGAAACTCCTTATCCTGTAATTAGTCACGAGGAGATTTGAAAGGCTTAAATATGTTTTGTTGGTGATGAAGGCACAAAACACCATTAAGGAAAGGTGTACCATCCTAAGACACAGTCTCTCTGCTGTCGCCATAGGAAAGCAGATACCTCCCTCAGCTGGTTGCACCTTGAGGTGCTGTAACAGTGACCTAAGAGACCACGCAGTGACACTGGCCTCTATCTCCATAGGAACTATACAGACTTAAAGCAATGGGAAGTCCTTTCCAATTTAAAGAAATAACTATTGGCAAGTGTGGTGGTCAGGATTATGTCAACTTGGCTACTCCACATTTGGCTGCTGTATGAAGTGGCAGGGTGGGGTCTGCGGTGGCTTCCCGCCCCCTCGGCTCTTGTCTTGACCTTCCACTACTACTGCTGGTCTGCTCACGTAGCCAGGAGCTCCTGCTCTCTTCTTCCAGCGTCTGGTTCCTGGACTTGAACTAGCAGCTGTTGGATTCATCAGTCCTTATACAGTGGGTGCTTGAGAGTCCTGCTCCCTGACCTGCCGATCCTGGGTTCGCCAGCCTCTGCCGCTCCGTCTCACCTCCAGCTTGGGATCCACCTACCTACGCAACCGGTGATCTACAACTCTGGTCTCTGACCTGCTGACTTTGGGTTCCTCAGCTTCCGTGGCCACGTGAGGCTTGTGCCAGGACCTGGGACATTCAGCTTCTGTGATTGCATGAGCTGTTTCCTACATGTATATCTATCCGTCTATATATATTATAAATCTTTCCTTGTATGTACACATGTTACTGGTTTTGCTTCCCTAGAAAACTCAGCCTAAGACAGCAAGTTCTCTCTTTTACTCCAAAAAAATGAGGTTCACACATCACTTACATTGATTCACCAGGTCAGAATATAAAAGATATATAAAAGATATAAAAATATCTTTTCTTAGCCTGCTAACATGCTTAACTACACCTTATATTTGACTTTCTCCTAAATAATGAGAATTCACTGAAGACATTTTTCTTTTGAGATCACATTTATTTATTCATAGTGAACACATATTGATTGCAAATATGTTCACACTGGGACACACACATAATAAAGAAGGGAGTGCTGGTGAGGGAAGGGGCCCGGTGGTGAAGGGGTTAGGCAAAGGTCAGAAGTTCAAATCCACCAGTTGCTCTTTGGAAACGCCATGGGACAGCTCTCCTCTGCCTATTGGGGGCTATGAGTCAGAACCCACTCCACGGCAACGTTTTGAGTGGTGCAGAGGTTGAGCACCCAGCTGCTAATCAGAAGGCAGATGGTTGGAAGCTACCCACCAGCGCCAAGGGAGAGAGATCTGGCAAGCTGTCCCCGTAAAGGTCACAGCCAAGAAAACCCAGTGGGGGCAGTTGTACCCCGTCACGTGGCTCATCTGACAACAAGCGCAACCGGCGTTAGGAGAACCTGGTCACCGCCTTCAAGGAGCTCACAACCAAACAGACAAATCACCGTGAACAGTGGGCAGGGCTCAGCGTCAAGGACAGAAGACGCTCTCGGGCCCTGCCCACACCTGGAGCGGGAACAACCTGGGCGCCTGCACCGGGCAGGGCCTACCGCAAACCCCCAGACTCCGTCCTGAGGTTCTCTGGCTGTCAAAGCACGCTCAGCTCGTGTCCTGGCGGGCCCCGAGGGTGGCAGGCTTCATGACCCCGGGAGCAGCCCTCTGCCCCGCAGCAGGTCAGGAGACACGAGTACACAGACTAAAGGGTGGCCAAGGATGGAAAGCCGAGTGACCCTGATCCCTGAGGGGTGGTGGGTGAGAGAAAGCATCAGAGAAGGAGACAGGGTGAGACACTAGTTTTGTAGAAAGGACAAAGAGTGGTGTAGCCACCACCAAGCTTTGAAAGTGGTCATGGTCTTGTCGTGGAAAGATGCCGAGTCAGGTGAGAAAGGAATAAAAGCTTTTGATGTGAGCGACTGGTAGAATACTGCTCCCCTGGGAAAACACCAGCAGACTGGTTGTTTGAAAGGCCGAGCGAAGAGTGAGAACTAGCAGAGAATACTGTATGCAGAAGATTGTTACGGAGTTTGCCCGTGAAAGTTATCCATTTAAACAACTGATAACCAAAAACCAAACCCAGTGCTGTCAAGTCGATTCTGACTCATAGCAACCCTACAGACAGAGCAGAACAGCCCCATCGAGTTTCCAAGGAGCGGCTGGTGGATTTGAACTGCCGATCTTTTGATGTGCAGCCGTGGCATTTAACCACTGTGCCCCCAGGGTCTCCAAATGAGCAATAAAACTCAGCGACTCAGCACCTGAGCGCTTACGAACATATTCTGCGTTTACTGCAGCATGTAATTGTCACAGCCCTGTGAGGTAGACAGAGCGGCTGCTGTCATCCCCGTGTTCTGGGGAGGTGGCCCACTGTGGGAAACAGAAGGTGCCCAGTTAAAAAAAAGCAAAAAATAAAAGGCTACTTATTTCACCAGGAGCCCTGGTGGTGCCATGGTTAAGCGCTCAGCTAACTGAAAGTTTGGCTGTTTGAACCTACCCAGTGGCTCTGAGGGAGAGACACCTAGCAGTCTGCTCCCTTAAAAATTACAGCCCCGAAGCCCTATGGGGCAGCAGAGCGAAAGGAGGCCCAGAGCTGGAGTCTGGAAATGCTGCACAGAGAAGACCCAGTTAGACTAGACCCCGGACAGTGGGCACAGTCAAGTGACGGCCTACTAACCAAAGGGCCAGGGGTGCAAACCTACCTAGAGGTGTCTCAGAAGGCCTGGGGACCTGCTCCCAAAAGGTCACAGTCCTGAAAACCTGATGGACAGAGCCACAGTGCCCAATAAGCAAGGCACTGCGGGCCCAACCTACCTGCCCACCAGTCTCCATATATACCTTACCTGTCCCCAACTACGTCAACGATGTGGGGAAACCCACATGAAGTTGCTCACCGCAGATCAGCAAGCAAATACAACGAAATCTGTGCACAACTTGCTCCATGCAAGCTGGTCACGCCACGCTTATGGCTAAGCCACCCTGCCTGTACAGTACCATCCCCTGAAGCTCTTGGGCTCCCTGGAGTCAGAATCCACTTGATGGAAGTCAAAGATCAGAGAGAGGAATGGGCCCACAGAGGCAGTGGCTAGGAGCAGAGCCCGACGAAGAAGACCCAGATCAGGAGCCAGGAAGCCTGAAGTCTGGTGGGTGGCGGGGGGCTGGAGGGGTGGGGTGGACCTGTACACCGTCCCAAGCTGCTGTTCCCCCAGACAATGAATAAGGAAGACGGAAGAAGAATTGACGCCTTTGAATCGTGGTGCTAGAGAAGAATGTTGAAGGTACCATGGACTGCCGAAGAACAGACAGATGCGTTCTGGAAGGAGGACAGCCAGAGTGCTCCTTGGAAGCAGAGATGGCGAGACTTCATCTTACATACTTTGGACATGTCAGGAAGGATCAGTCCCTGGAGAGGGACATCATGCTTGGTAGAGTGGAGGGTCTGCAAAAAAGAGGAAGACCCTCGACAAGATGGATTGACATAGTGGCTACAGCAGTGGCCTTAAGCACAGAAATGACTGTGGGCCTGGCGCAGGACTGGGCAAGGTTCTGCTGTGTTGTGCACAGGGTCGCTGTGAGTCAGAGCAATTCAGCAGTCACTAACAGCAACAACAGTCTGTGGTTGTCAACCTGGGCTGCGCACTAAAATTCCGTGGGGAGTTTTTAAAACCACCTGTGCAGGGCCCAACACCAGAAATGGTTTTTGTATTGAAAAAACCCAAACCAAAACAAAACCAACTACTTTTCCAGCAATTGCAGAGGCAAGACGGAGGACTACCAGCTGTGAGCAGACAGTAGCCCACGGCTCCCATGGGTGCTGTGGAGGCGATTTACCAAAGTGCCCAGTGTACAGCAGGGACACAGCGCATGTTGGTTCACTCTCCTCTTTTTTTCCCCCTCTCTCTTCCACGTTTAAGTATAACGGCACAGCTTTTCTTTTCAGAGATGCTCTCCATCGTCTCCAAGCAAGAAATCGGTCCTTCTTTCTCAATGTTGTACTATGAGATCATAGCAAAAGAAAATCATTTTTCAAAATCATCATTTTATTTATTTTGCCCAAATTGCACTTTTGAATCTATTGTTGGCAAGGGCCAGGACATTGTTTTGAAGCATTATCGCGTACTCAACACTGGCATTATGGAAACTCAATATCAAACGCTCCTTCTCTCCTGCTTTGATATTGATTAAATATCATAAGGCCATTTTCTCTTCAGCTCAACCAGCTGCTGAAGGGAACTCGAGGTGTCCAGGAAGGACATTCTCCGAGCAGGACTCTGCTCATCGACCCGAAATACCAGGCACTCTTCTCCTTCGTTGCAATTATTTTGTTGCTTTCTCTTTTCTTTTAAATTCAAAGGAACGTGTAACTGTGGATTAAGCAACAACAGGGTCCTAAATAATAAAAATAAACCCAAACAGCCCTTTTCACCTATTGGCTTTCTGCTAGTGTTTCACTTCTATTGCTGTGGCTTTCCGATGCAGGGAGGTGAGTTAGTCACATTCCTCAGGAGATTAAATATATTCATAATTTTATTTTCTTTCTTCCAGTGCTTCCCTGATTTCTTTTCTTAGCATTGGCTGGGGTTTGCAGTACCATGCTGAACAGCAGCAGCGACTGTCAGCGTTTTCATTTTATTCCCTGTCGTTAAGGAAATACATATGTAAATATTCTGTGTAAATGTTATCTTTTAATAATATCATTAGTAATATGTCCAAATGTTTGCTGTGGAGTTTGAACGCATACACTTTTTTTTGTATAGAGATGAAATGTATGTACAATGAAATGCAAAGAATGTTGTTTGTATTATTTGATGGTTTTTTTCAAATACGCATACCTATGGGAAATCCTGGTGGCACAGCAGTTAAACACTACGGCTGCTAACCAAAAGGTCAGTAGTTCAAATCCACGAGGACAGGACAGCAGTAGGTTTGAAATATTCACGGCCAACAGGCGGCCAACAGGAGTGCTTCCATGGTGATCTGGGTCCCCTTGGCTCTGAAGAGTGTCCGGGTGAGGTGCACCCCACGCTTGCTCCCACTTTGCATCCAGGGGACAGCTGTGCCCTGAAGTCCCTTGCCAGGCAGCTTTGCATTTCAGCGGTGCAGAGAGCCGAAAGAGGGGCTATCGTTGGACAGATGGATGCCAGGTGCGATGCCACTGCTCCAGCCCTGCTTCCTATCTGGACAGAATGTCAGACGTCAGAGTGGGCCATTGTTTGTGCCCAAGACTAAAAATACCAGCAGGCCAAGGAACAGGGAGGAACTAACAGCCTGTGAGCTGTCTGAAAGGCTTCTCTCTCCGAAAACTTTTCTGTCACCCTGATGAGTTCCTACCTGCTTCCCATAGTCCAGCCCCACACAGACATCTGCAGTGCCAACTGCTGTCACCATTGAGCAAACAGGTCCCCTTTTCAACCTCAGATGTCACACGTACCTGGCTTCATCTGACACAACATTTTTGATAATCATCTGCCTCTTGGGTGTACCAATAGTTCTTTTATTATTATTTAGAATTGCATCGTACAACTATATTGAGATCTAGCTATTATCTTACTGACAGGCGTTTGGGTTGTGTTCAGTTCAGGGTTGTTACAAATAAAGCTGCTGTCTTTGGTGCGTATCATGTGTGTTAATTTCCTCGGAGTGGGGTTGTTTGGTCATACAGTAGATAGATATTTTCCTCTAAGACATGGTCAGACAGGTTTCTAAGTGTTTGTCCCACTTTCTGCTCCCACCAGAAAGTCCGAGTTCCAGCTACTCCATACTCTTTGTCAATATTTGGGGCTATCCTTCTTTACATTTTGGCCATTCTAGCTGGCACACAGTGGTATCATGTTTCGGTGGTTTTTATATAGATAATCATGTCGTCTGCAAATTGAGAAAGCCTTATTCTTCTCTTCCGACCCCTATGTGTGTTCTTTTCCTTGCCTTATTTTACTTCTAAGAACATTCAGGGCCATCCTGAAGGGTGGTGAGAACAGTATCTTTACATTTTCCCAGTATTAGAAGGAGAGCATTTCGTCTCACATCAGAAAGTATGATGAGTGCTGTGGGTTTTTTCAATGCTCTTTATTAACACAGAAGAAACCAAACCTACTTCCAACAAGTCAATTCCAGATCATAGCAACCCTATAGGACAGAGTAGAACTGTTCCACAGAGTTTATACCAAAACCAAAGCTGTCAACTATAATTCTGTTGTTTTATCCATTTCTTTTTTTAGCTCTACCAGTTTTTACTCTGTGTATCTGTGTGTACTGAGGGTTACTGTATCTTCAGAGTTTGCCTAATAACCGAAAAGTCAAGCTGTTCAAATGCAGTAGTAGTCTAGTAGTTAACAGCTACAGCTGCTAACCAGAAGGTTGACAATTCAAATCCACCAGGTGCTCTTTGGAAACTATTGGGCAGTTCTGCTCTATCTGTAGGGTCATTATGAGTTAGAATTGACTTGACATCAGTGGTTGGGTTTTTGGTATATCTTCAGAGTTTCCCTGACAACCAAAAAGTCAGCAGTTCGAATCCACTAGGGGATCCTTGAGAACCTTATGAGTCATTTTCACTCCCTTCTGTAGGATTACTCTGAATCTGAGTTGGGCCAACCAACCAACCCTGTTGCCTTTGAATCAATTCTGCCTCGTAACAACCCTACAAGACAGAGTGGAACTGCCCCATAGAGTTTCCAAGGAGCACCTGGTAGATTCAAACTGACAACTCCTTGGTTAGCAGCCACAGCTCGTAACCACTGGGCTACCAGAGTTTCTGTATATATATGTGTCATGGATTGAACTGTGCCCTCCCAAAACTGTGTGTAGCCATTTGGCTGGGACCTGATTCTCAGTATTTTATAATTGTCCTCCGCTTTGTGATTTTTGTATGCTGTATTTTAAGGAGGATTAAGGTGGGACTGTAAGTGCTGTCCAAAGGTCACCTCCCTGCTCCACCGTAAAGAGAGTTTCCTTGGAGTGTGGCTTGCACCATCCTTTACCTTTTTGTCCTACAAGGAATAAAAGTAGAGGCAAACGAGCAGAGAGTTGGGAACTTCACACCGTCAAGAAAGCAGCAACGGGAGTAGAGCATCGCCTTCAGACTTGAGGTTCCTGTGTCAAGATGCTCCCTGACCACAGACTGATGCAACACGAGGACTTTCCTCCAAAGCCGACAGAAGGAAAGCCTTCCCCTGGAATGGACACACTGAATTTGGACTCGTAGCCTACTGGATGGTGTAAGAATAAACTTCTCCTCATTAAAGCCTTCTACTTGGTGGTATTTCTGTTAGAACAGCACCAGCTGACTAAAATGGTGCACAGTCTCTGTATCCATTTCTCTGGTTGTAGACACGGGTCGTTTCTACCTTTGGACCGTTCATCTCTTTGCTCGCATCTCCTTTATCTCAAAAAAGATTGGCTTAAAATACTACTCAGTCCTGTAGACCTTTTCCATATAACTACCGCTAATCTATCTTCTTAAGTCAGAGGGATAGAATTTATGACACACAAGAAAATCTTATCAAACGGCAAAGTGGCAGATGATTGTACAATACAGGGAAACATGGCCCAGCCAAATGGAAGTACGTGTTTTTGGAGGACATAATTCAGTCCACGACCCACCGTAAAGAGGTCTTTCACAGCAGATGTTCCCAGTGTAGTCTCTCTTTTGATCCTCTGACTGCTGCTTCCATGACCGTTGGCTGTGGATCCGAGTAAAATTAAATCTCTGCGTTTGTCTGCATTTATCATGATGTTGCTTATTGTTCTAGGTGTGTTTTTGTCTCCTTTGTGTTGAGGTTTAACGCCTACTGACAGCTGTGATCTTCGAGCTTCATCACTAAGTGCTCCAGCTCCTCTTTCAGCAAGCAAGGCTGTGTTGTCTGCGTAACACAGGTTGTTAACGAGTCATCCTGCAGTCTCGACACCAAGGCTTTCTCTATATATTCCAACTTCTTGGCTTATTTGTACACTGTACAATTTGAATGACTTCGGGGAAAGCACGCAACCCTGACACCTATCTCCCCTGGCTTTACACCATACGTTACCACCTTACCCATTTGCTCTGTTCAAACAACTGTCTCTTGGTTTGTATACAGGTCCTCAGAAGCACCATTAAGTTATCCGTCAATCAAAATGTTACCCACAATTTGTCGTGATCCACACGTCAAATGCCTTTGTATAGTCAATAAAGCACAAACAAACACCTTTCTGTGTTCTGTGCTTTCAGCCAAGATCCATCTGACATCAGCAATGATGTCCTTGGTCCATCGGATGGCAGCAGGGAAAACCTGGTTCTACCTTCTCTTCTGGAGCTGGCTTGAATTACTGATGATATACTGCCGCAGATGCTTTTGAGTGATCTTCAGCAAAATTTTCCTTGCTGTGATGTTATTGATACTGTCTGATAATTTCCGCATTCGATTAGGTCACCTCTCTTGGCATAGATGAGCGAGCAGAGCACTGAATGATCCTTGACAGAGAATTCCACCGCTGATTTTTGTGTTTGTGTTGGCTGTCTTTTCTCACCCACGTTGTGCTTTTCCTGCTTTGTGGTATGACAAGTGATGATTACTGTACCCCGTGCACTTAGGTATCACAGCCTCATGCTCTTGTTGCTATGTACTGTTGAGTCAATTTTGACTCACTGTGACCCCGTATAGAACCACACCTACTGCCATCAAGCCATAGAGACCCCATAGGACAGAGCAGAGCTACCCCATAGAGTTTCCTAGGAGCGCCTGGTAGATTCAAACTGCCAATCTTTTGGTGAGCAGATGTAGCACTTAACCACTGTGCTTCCAGGTTTCCAGTCTGACCTGTAGGGCAGAGCAGAGCTGCCCCACGGGGTTTCCTCGGTGGTGGTCTTTACAGGAGCTGATTGCCAGTCCTTTTCTCTTACGGTGCACCTGAGGAGCTCCAACCATTGATCTTTGGATTGCTAGTCAAGCTCCTTTGGTCCTGCTGAGTCTTCTGTTTTAGTAGGTAGAAACCCTGGTGGCAGAGTGGTCAAGTGCCGTGGCTGCTAAATGAAAGATCAGCAGTTTGAGCCCACCACGCACTCCTTGGGAACTTTGTGGGCCAGTTCTACTCTGTCCTATGGGATCCCTGTGAGTTGGAGTTGACTCAACAGCAGTGGGTGGTGATAGATGGTGACTTCAGCGTGTCTTAGTGTAGAAGATGTTGGAATTGACTCAATGACAGTGGGTTTTTGGTCTGCTGAGTCAACAAACCAGCGTGTAGTGACTTTATTTAGGTTTGAGGTGTAGGCTGCTTTACTTTTGTGAGTTAATTCTAATGAAAATTTAGTTTTGAGACTCTTTATATTGCTATTCTGTTCTGCTTTGTATTTCAGCTAAGTTGGACACATTCATAATAAGCATATACTCATTTTGTAACTGCAAAACTGAAAATGCAGTATTGATCTGTGTGTTGGTGTGCTAAGTATTACTATAGAAGATGCCAAGATACAAGTGAACACCAGGGTCCAGACAGTGACCAAGAGTGAAGGTCAGGAAAGGAAGGGGAAAGTTAAGTGTTTCTGGGATTTGATAAAGTGGCAGTTAAGTAACCTGTTTAGCAGCAGCTGTCTTTAAATGCTCATCAGTTAACTTGCAAATATTAACTCATTGAATCCTCTAAAAATCTGCAGGGCAAATATGTTCATTTCTATTTTAAGATTAGAAAACTTAGTTCGGTTGAATGGACCTGGGGAACACAGGGTAGAGAGGAGAAGTGTGCCCTCACAAGGTGGGAAGAGCAGCTGGAGTTACACATCAGAGTGTGTGCAAGCTTTTGTGTGACACATTAAGTTGGATTGTAAACTTTATTATGAGAGGGCTGTTTCACAGGTATTGTCCAGCCACCAGGAGGTGTCTGTTCTGTAGTCACCTTGGACTTCCAGCTCGGAAGCCACAATGCTCTCTTTCAGGAAGAAAGACACAGTGCAGTATAACCTTAATTAACTAATTTTAACATTTCAAACACGGTTACTAGAAACCTTCACACAGTATATGTAATTCTCATTGGAGACATACGTTACATTTCTTTTGGACGATGATGCTGCGAGTGAACAACGTGTCACGTAGCTCATACCGTCTCTGCTATAGGGCTGCTGTGGTCGGAATCGACTCACGGCACTGGGGTTTTGGACTGCTGAGTCTGCGAACCCTAACAGACCAGGCATTTTCATTTTCTCATCGGTTGCGTAAAGTACAATAACGTATTTTTTAAATTAAAAAAAGAAAAAGAAAATTAAAGTTCAAAGCAAAAAGCCAGCAGAATTTCCACCCAAGGCTTCCTAAATTACTGTGAAACACACTTGTCTGTCCTCCGCTTTCTGTTACCATCTTCTGAAAACGAGACACAATATTCCAACAACAGATCTCCTCAGCAAGGCAAAGATGACGGAACAGTATAGATAAGACTCATTAGTGCAGCGATAGGAGTTCCGTTAAGAATAATTCTTAGTAGATTCATCGTCGAAAACCTGCCAGCGTGACTAAGCTTCCATTGCGGCGCCCCGGTGTAGCAGTTCAGCCGCGGCGCCTGCAGAGGGCAGCACTAGGCCGGCCCACGGAGGCTGGACCACAGCCCGGCCGGCGATGCTGGCTGCGCGCGGATGCTGCGGGGCATCCCAGGCACCGGCGGAGCATCGCGCCCCTGCCCTCCGTTACCGCAAGGAAGGCGCGCTGGGGCGAGGGCTGCAAGATCCAGGGCGAAACCGGGACCGTTTTCTCGTCGCTCCGCTTCTCCTATGGCCCCTTGTGTTCACGGAGTGAAGAAGAGTTGAGGAAAATCTGAATCCAATACTGACTTTTTCCCCAATTACTTCATTCCGTGCTCATCCTGTCAGTAAATGGAAGTTGTTTTTTTCCCCCAACATCAAATTATTATATTATAATAAAATGTGATAATAGTTATTATTTATTATCTTTTAGGATACTTCTGACTGTATCTCCCGTGTCAAGAATTTCAAACGATTTCCTGGGAGCTAGGTTATAAAGAACTTTAAATTTCAACACAACAATGCAGAGATATTTTAGAAAAAAACAGATAGTGCTCACACGGAAGAAAAAAAAATGCTGTTTAAAAAAATTAACTGAAACAGCAGCTATGTGATATAGTGGAAGGTCACTGTTAAGGATTTTTAAAAGAATTTTAATATGAAGTTTTTATGTCCTATTTTATTAACAAAGCCGTGGTAGCATCGTGGTTAAGAGTTCTGCTGTTTATAAAAAGGTCGGCAGTTCAAATCCACCAGCCTCTTCTAAGCCTTCTAAGGGCAGTTCTGCTCTGTCCTGTAGGGTCGCTATAAGGTGAAATCAATGGAATGGTGAAGATTTTTTAAAAAACTTATTAGCAAAGTGCTAAAATGAGAAGTATTAACATGTTTTTATACCCCATCATTATTTCAATATAGATTTTTAAAAAATATTTCCCTATATTTTAGGTGAAGGTCTACCATCCAAGTCAATTTGCTATATAGAACCACGCAACTATGCAACTCTAGCTGTTCTCCTAACCCTGTGACAGCACATTCCCCCTTTCCACTCTGTACTTCCCGTGTTCATTTGGTGAACTCCTGTCCCCTCCCCTGCACCCACCCTTGTCACCTCTGGACAGGAGCTGCTCCCACAGGCTCATATATATATTTCAGCATCACTCTGTGTCTTACAGTTCAGTTCAGTCTGCCTGGAGAGTTGGCTTCTGTACTGGTCTCAGTTCTGGGCTAGCTGTGAGTTCAGGGGCCATGTTCTCAGGGGAACTTCCAGGATGTCAGACCATCAAGTCTGATCTTTTAATAGGGTTCAAGATCTGCACCCCCATTTTTCTCACACCGTGTCAGGGACTCTATGTTTTGCTCCCTTTCAGGGCAGTCATTGGTGGTGGCAGGGCACCATCTAATTCTTCGGGTCTCATGGTGATACAGTCCCCCGGTCATCTGGTTTGTTCTGTCTCCCAGGCTCCTATTTTCCTCCTGTCTTTGATGTCCTTCATTCTCCTCTGCTCCCAGTGTACTGGGACCAGTTGATGCTCCTTAGATGGCAGCTTCCTAGTTTTTAACACCCCAGACATCACTCACCAAAATAGGATGCAGAACAGTTGCCTTAAAAAAACAAAAACTTAGTTATACCAATTGACCTAGATGTTCCCTAAAAGCATGGTCCTCAGACCTCTGCTCCTGTTACTCTAACCTTTGAAATTCTGGGTTACATTTAGGAAACCTCTTAGCTTTTGTTATAGTCTAGCAGTGTGAATCTCCCTGCGCCTGCCCGCTGTCACTTCCTATAACCCAATTCCCATCTGCTGTCAAACCTGTGAGCACCCAGCTGCCTCCCTCTCCTCCCTTGTAGCCATCAAAGATTATTTTTTTCTGTTCTTAAACCTTTTCCTGAATCCTTACAATAGTTGTTTCATACAATACTTGTGCTTTTGCAACTAATTTCACTCAGCATAATGTTTTCCAGATGCCTCCATGTTATCTACCAGACTTTCCCAAGATCATTGTTCTTTATCATTGCACAGAATTCCATTGTCATTATATCACAAACCAAAAAAAGCCAGTCTCACTGCTGTCGAGTCGATTCTGACTCATAGCAACACTGTACACCACAGTTTGTTAAATTGTTTTTTTTGTAATTTTTATTTCTGTTAGGAAGTTACTACTGTTACCGAAAGTGCAGTAGCCTGGAGGTGACATCAGTTCTGGCTTCTCAATATTTACTGTTGAGTGACTAGGATGAAGCACTCAGTTTCTTTGAGTTTGTCTCCTTGGGTCTGACACAGGGATCATAATTATATATCAAGATATTTCATGAGGAAAATGATCTTTTCCCTAGCTCTTCTCCTTTGAATGTAATCAAAGATAGATGTCTAGTGTTTTTAATAAGAGCTTAGTTTGTACAGCAATTTGTTAAATACATTTATCTTTCCAGTATTCCAACCCATTCATTTTACAGACAAACTAACTACCATTTAAGAAGGCTTTTGCAATGACACACAGATGGTCTAAGCCAGGATTCAAAGCCCCCATAGCTTTGTTCTAAATCCGGTTCTCTTTCTGCTTCGCCACACTGTCTGGTGAAGTGTGTGAGGGTGACACGCAGGGCAGGGGGTGGCGTGGAGGAAACCAGAGTGTGCATCAACTGTGACATCTAAATACTGACAACAGCTGCAACGAGAGTACACAGTGGTATCAGTCTGCCAGAGTTCACTAGTGCGAAGGCCTCCTAAGGAACATGGGGACAGAGTATGTTGTCGACAGAGGGCGCAGGCTGGGAGAATCTGATGTCGTGGGGTAGCAGCGCTTGGAAGCGCGAGCTCTTTGGTGATGGAATGAGCGCTCTAAGCAAGCAAGTTGAAAGGCAGTAGCAAGCCGCGCCGCCGAGGAAACAAGGGCATCGGGGTGGGCACTACCCTTGGCAAGGGGGCCAGGCAAACCTGAATGAGGACATGAGTGATGAACAGAGGGTGTCTTCTTTGTGACAAGATGTCTCAGAGTCTTAGAAACAATTGCATAAGATGTGGATCTGTGAGTAGCTTGAGAGAAGCAGAGGGAAGGCCCTGGAGAAGGTTTAATGCGTAGTAGGAATCACTTAACTAAATTAAGAGGACTGTCTGGGAGGACTTTGAAGGCCAGAATCATAGCAGCCAATTCTGCCCGTTGCGCAGTAGTGTGCGCATGGGAGACACACAAGTGCCACTGATCCTGTTCGTACCAAGTAAAGCTGCTTTCTGAGTCTTAGATGAGCCGTCCGTAAAGACAGCAGGAGCAGTAGGTAAGGATGTTGGGAGATAGGGCCGACTGGATGGACAGTTGGACTTGCAGAACTGTAGGAGTCTGTCAGAGGGGTGATGAACAGAAAGAGCATCAATAAAATCAGCAAGAGTTGTCGGCCAGCGGAGGCCTTGGTGGAGCAGGTCATTTAAATCAGCCTGGGCAAAAGGGACGTAAAGGTGTGAGGGTCACAGCCGGTCAGTTGGACTGTTCGGCGTGGATGTTTCTGTTCAGGGCCTTACTAATAAGGTCCACACAGGAGTCAGCAACAGGCGTTAATGTCCGTTTACTAGTGTGCAGCAGAAAGAGCCCTTCCAGGCATCCCACCTGGGTCGTAATCTGAGCTATCAGACCAGTGGGTCCACCAGGCGTATTGACTGTAACGAGAGTCATGGGCACAGGGGGAGGCAGACAAGACGGAAGGCGACACCGTATTGCGGGCTGTGCCGCGATTCACTCGACATCAGCCTGTGGGGACAATCGTCCAGGAGAACTTAGATCAGGCGGACCTTTTAAGGTGTCAGAAAGGTGGGTTAGTGCCCCTGTAGGGGTGCCGAGGACCAGATGAGTACAATTAATTTGACCCAATAAGCTCTGTAGAGAGTTTAAGATTACAGGTTGTGGAACAACCAATTTTGGAGGCAGAGGGAGAACAGTCCTTGAATCTAACATCTAACTAATGCCAAGGCTGGGTCAATTGTACCTTTTCTGGGGCAACTATGAGCCCAGCCATGGCGGGATGTTGAATGGTGGCAGCCAGTAAGGCACTAACGTCTTTCTCAGAGGGCGCCGCTAGGAGGATGTCATCCACATGGTGATAGATACCGGCATGGGGAAACGGGAGCAGACCGGAGACAAAGCCCGGTGTACAAAATGCAGACAGAGTAGGACTGCGCACCACACCCTGAGGTAACACTTCCCAGAGGTAGCGGCTAGCGGGAGCTGCTTTATTGACACTAGGGACCGAAAAAGCAAAGCGGTCCCGATCTCCTGATGAAGAAGAATGGTGAAAAAACAATCCTTAAGGTCTATAACCGCAAGAGGCATTGGGAAGGAATCCCGGAGGGGAGGGCATTCCCGGCTGCGGTGCTCCCATGGGATGCATCACCGTATGAATGGCCATAAGTCACGTGAGAGTCTCCATTTGCCACTCTTGAACAAAGACAGGAGTGTTCCAAGGGCTGAAGATCTGTTCCATGTATCCTGTTAACTGTTGTTTTATTAGTTAATGTAACTGGGTCAGTTTCTCATGCTTCAGGGGCCGCTGGTCAACCCGGATGGGCACATCCATCTTCCATTGTAGACAGACAGAAGGAATGATTACCATGGCCCCCCTAAAAAGCAGATGTCACTAATTGAACTCCCCACTGTTGGAGCAAGTCCCCCACCCCCGCCCCAGAAGGAGAAGGAAATGGGTAAAATAAAAGGTTTAACCCGACTAGGTTGATTATCTGGGCTCAAGCAGGACAAAAAATGGGTACTGGTCTCAGAGGCTTGTAAACCCTCCGTCCCCTGAATCGTTGCTGGGGCAGGAATGGTAGGCCAATCACGGGGCCACCGAGACTTGGAAATGATGGTTTGGTCTGCTCCAGTGTCAGCCAGGCCGGTCAAAGTTCGGCCTCGAATTCGAAGTGTTGATTCTGGTCAGTGTGCTGGCATTAGAAGGCCTCCAAAGGCCTCCCTGTCAGTGTGACTGGAGCCCCTTGAGCCCGGTCTCAGAGTAGGTAGTGGCCTTTGTGTAGGGCACATGCGGCACCCTCGCTAGCCGCGTGCCTGCAGAGATGACACCGAGGCCTGATGTCTGAACTGTTCACTTTATCTCTCTGGTGTAATCGGATTCTGTGACTCCAGGGAGGCCTTGTACTCATCCCGATTGGCCAACAGGAAGGCCAAAGGTGCCTGGAGGAGTTGGCCCACAGATTCCAGTACGGAGGACACATATGTTGTCAGGGCCCCGTAGGATTGCCTCCTGTGCAACAGGCAGGTCTAATCCTCCACCACCGGGAGCTGTGGCCGACAGGCCAACGAGGTGCTGGTGGAGGTGGCCCCCCGCACCGCCATCACTCCCCATGTGTTTTGTTGGGGGGAACGGGGAGCCGCTCCCCATTTGGAGTTTCCCAGTTGGGACAACGGATTGCTGTCTTTGTCCGATTTAGATTTACACAGATTAGCCCAATGTTTTCCTTTCCCACAGCAAGGGCAGGGGCGAGAGGGCTCGGTGGGGCCAGTCCTTTTACCCCGAGTGCCACGGCCCCTGCTGTCGCTGCTTTCAGGGGGCATTGTCTGGCTACATGCCCTGTTCCTTGGCAGTTAAAACACTTAGCAGTATTTGGTTCATCATAGCAGCAAAAGTCTGAGCCACATGGGTAGTGGTGCCTACCAATCGACTGGCACACATAAGAGCTCCCACATCCTGGGTGGTTCCGCATACAGCATTGAGCGCATCTTGACAGTCCTTATTGGCATTCTAGTAGGCTAACTGCACAACCAAAGGTCTGGCGGCCTCTGGGTTAGGTACTTGGCACTCCACAGCAACCTGTAAGCGATTAACGAAGTCCATACAGGACTCCTGAGGCCTCTGTGGAATGGTAGCCAAGGACCCTTGGGTCCCGGACACCAGGACCTGTCTCCAGGCCATAACTGCCCCACTGGAAACTTGATCATAACATCTCCCATCCACCATCTGGGCTTGAGCACTGCCAGTAGTAAATTGTCCCTTTCCTTGCAACTGTTCTAGTGCAATGCGAAGCCCGCGCTCCAAATTTTTAAAAGATTGCTGGACCATGAGGTCTTCAAACTCCACATGCCGTACAGCATATTCAGCTGGATTAACCAAAATCTTAACTAGAGTTTTCCAATCACGAGCATCCATGTGATAAGATGCCGCCAGGGTCTAAGGTTCCCACTGTAAAGGGGGGCTGGGGACCATTTTCTTATACATTGTGCCGTAATTCTTTAAAAACAGAAAAAGGCAGAGACTCCCCCTCTCGGCGCCCATTCCAGACCGTGGCCAGGAAGGCCACATGGATGGTCTCAGCGTCACCCATTCTAAGCCCTTCCTTCAGGCAACATTCCATGCTGGATAATTTGGGGAACAGTCCACCAGTCACACCAGCTGCGACAACGGTGGGAGAGGGCCAGTGGTGAGGCAGGCATGGTGGCCTGAGCAGGTAGAGCAGGTGGAGGAGGATCCCTCCGCAGGATGTAAGGCCCTCCGCCTTACAAGAGGTATAATCTGGAGCAGGGGACACGTCTTCCTCCTCCAAGAAGGACAGTGATGGATAGTCGCTCGGGCTGGTGTCCTGGAGACACGGGAGTCTCCGCCTTAGGCTGATCTGTCATAGGTGAAGGAGGCCCTTCTCCGGCCTCCCCTTCGTCATCCCCCAATTCGGGGGAAAAAGCTTTGTCAGGATCAGAACGGTCAGTCACATAGAAGGGACACAGAGCAGAACAGATCAGACTCCAGGTGGCGAACACAGCAGTACTAATAAGCTCACCCTGCTCAGACTCGTACTTGGAGCACTGACCTACTTGCTCCCGTACTTCTAAGCCCAAAGTTTCAGCATCTGGGAGCCACGGGCAAAACTGCCAAACTGAAAGCAGAAGTTGCTGCTTAACCAGGGTTTTCCTAGTTTGCACACTGAATAGCCTTTAATAAATGCTACAAGTTTTAAAATATAACTTCTGTTCCTTAGTGAACTCTTGGCCCCTGTTAGCTCCTCTGTTGTATAACCCACAGCAACCCCCTTTCCTTATAGGCAGGGGCCTGAGGCCCTTCTTGCCCCAGGAAAAGACTCACCTGGTTCTGCAGGGTCCACCGATCGTGTCGGGGTCACCACATGTTGAGTTCGCGGGTGCGTATTGCCCGCGGCTGCTCAGTGCGGATGAAGAGTGCCACACAGGAGACACTGGTCGGGGCAGGACAGCCGCTACCCCTGACGCTCTAGCTCTAATTTACCCATCTCACCGCTCAGTTTTACTTAGTGAGCAAACAGGGTCTGACAAAGGGAGGTGGGCTTGTGCAGTAACAGGCATTGACTGAAGTAGGCTTGCGGGAAGTCCTTCCCAAAGCAAACTTGTGCCTTCTCCTCAGGTGAATTCACCTCACCAGGCGGAAAGCATGTGGGCCTGGGCGTGGGGACAGGGGCACATTCAGCCGGCCGGACCCATCACTTCTGAGGATCTGATGCCGTGCATTCCGGCCATTTTCGGCTGTCTACACTTACCCGTCCAAAGGCTCACCAGCCCCGCACCCAGGCCGTAATACTGTCCTAACCTTTGCCATGTTGCCCACGACGGAGACCTCCCGGAAGGAGCCACCCTTACGCCATGTCGGGACCATTCTCCAGGCCACCATCTATTTGGCTCCTGTCCTGGCCGAAAATGAAGTTTGGCCTTGCCCCTTTGGTAGGCCCCCTCGAAGAGCTACCTACCTGTCTCACGTCTGGTAATCAGACCAAGTCTGAGATCTGGTCTCTGAGTGATTGAGCTTTCTCGTCTAACATCTCCTTGCATGCCTTTTGGACGCGTTCTTCCCTTTGAGCTATGCCCTCCAAAACATGAATTTCCTGGGGAACTTGCTCCAACAAGCCAAAGAACTCTCTTGAGTGGTGTAACTCCCCTCTCAGTTCCGGCTCTACACCCCCTTCTTTGGAAAACCTTGAAGGTTTTTGGACAGATGCTTCTAAGAAACTGGTGTATTGAGATGCCCCAAACAGTTATGGACAAAACACTCCCCGGTCCCAGGGGTGACCTACAGGGGAGGAATGCTCTATCTGGTCCAGTCTTGCAAACAGTTTCTAGGGCACAGTTCTCCGGGATATCTGGCTGGGGAGGAGAGCAGCAAGACTCCTCCCCGGAGAAGCCCCAGGGAAGGGTGGAGGGACACGTCCCCCTCCTCCTCTTCATTTCAGCTTAGTGACCGCTGGGACGCTGGCCCTCACAAGCCCAGTTCCCCTTGTCAGGTCTTCCCTATGGAATGGGGCCAACTAAGTACTAATATATCCCATTATGTAAAACTGGAGCAATCCTAACACAGTCCCAGACCCTGCAGCCAACCAGGTTTCCCCCAGCAATTCTTTCTTGTGTGTCTGACAAGGTCCCTGAAGGGTCTTCAGAGACCCCACCAGTAGCAGTTTGGTGACCAGGTGGTCTCATCTGAGACCTCCAAACCCTGACAGACAGAGACGGACAAGCCATCTCACTCACAGGACAAGGCAAGTGGCCACTGGAGCAGTTTGGACTCCAGGCCTTCTCCGGAGGTGAGCGGCTCTTCTGGCGTTTGGACGGGTAAGAGAATGCGAAAATCTTCAATCTTCGCTTCTTCACTTGCCTCTCCTTCCTCCACAGTGCAACTACCTGCCCTTTTCCCTCGTGTGCTGTATTCTCTGTCTTTAAATAGAGAGGCAAGGACTGACCCCCCTGCCCGCTTTGTCTTTGACTTTGTTGAAATTGGGTTTGTATTCCGGAGGCCAGGCCCAGACACCCGTTTTATAATAAGTACCAGGGAAAAGTCCTATAACGCTGTTTTAGTCAGCTAGGGCTGCTCTAACAGAAATACCACAGAGCGGATGGCTTTAACGACGGAAAGCTTATTCTCACATAGTCCGGTAGGCTGCAAGTTCATATTCAGGGTGCCCGTTCCAGGGGAAGGCTGTTCCCCCTTGTCGGCTTTGGAGGAAAGCTCGGTATCGCATCAGTCTTTGTCCGGGGAGCATCTCGGTGCAGGAACTTCCGGTCTGAAGGACGGGATCTTGTCCCTCCTGGTGCTGCTTTCCTGAAGTGCGAGGTTCCCAGTTCCCTGCCTGCTTCTCTTTCCTTTTATCTCTTGTAAGATGCAAGGATTAAGGGTAGGGCAAGCCATACTCCAGGGAAACTCCCTTTACAGTGCAGCAAGGAGGTGATCTTATAAAGGGATTTACAGTCCCACCCTAATCTTTTAACATACAGCACATTAAAAATCACAAAGTGGAGAAAAGTCATAAGATACTGGGAATCATGGCCCCGCGAAATGACTACACATATTTGGGGGGGCACAATTCAATTCATGACAAATGCTTAGACATTTGATCATAGGAAGAGATGTCCACAAGACCTTTGGTCGGGGTCTGATCCCGTCCCCCACACTCTGCCTTCCCAGCCATCACCTCAGTCTGGAGAATGGAATCAGCAGGCGCCCCGTCTTCTTGGACCCCTCTTGTTTCTCGCGATTTCTTGTGGCACCAGGACCGTCTTCAAGGGGACTGTAACCCTGTTTCCGTCTTTGTCTTTACTTCCCACGCGGCCTTCTCTCCAGCAACTTGTTTTTCAGCCCTGCCTTATTTGGGCGAAGTTTGGGCTCAGTTGTTGGGATCACCGGTTTGTAGCTTCCTCCGGGAAGTGTGTGGAAGACTGACTGGGTTCTTCCTGACGGCTAACTGTAGTGTGTGTGTCAAGCACAGCCGCAAAAAACTGGGTTCCAACCCTAGCAAGAGAATTGATCAGTGGAGCAGAGAATTTGTCATTTCCAAAGCCAGTTGATAGAAACTTTGTAACTTAAAATTAGATTGGGAAAAACAGGAGACAGTAAAAATGGAGTCAAAACCTAAAATGTTTCCACCAATTTGACTTCAGTCACAGGCTTAAAAATAATTTCCACGATCTTTTAGGTCACTTACTGATAGTTGAGTTCATAGACATGTGTCCCAGTTTTAAATGCGTGTGTGTTTGCTTTTCAAGCAGCAAGAGAAACATATACGTCTTAATGAGTAAGTTCATTTTTGCTGTTCAAAGGGAAAGACTGTAGAGGTTTGTTGGAAAGTATTTACTGGATAGGGCCAAAAGTTCTGTCTGAGAAAAATTTAATGGTTTAATTGGTGAGATTTTCAAGAACATTAATACTAGGAAGAACTGAGGGGTCTGGCTGGTCATTTTCTGACTCTGAGGGGTTTTTCCTGGATGAACGTCAGTCTTGTTGGGGCGACAAGCCAGTGCCATCGAGCACCCTTCAGGTCTCCAGCAGTGGGAATCGGCTCGACGGCACTGGGTTTGCTTTGGCTTTCGCAGAGCCGAGGGGGTCTCTCGCTGTTGTTTTCCTCCACGCAGCTCCCACGGCTTTTGCATACCCAGCTCCCAGCTGCAAGACGGTCTTCTCGGGTACGCTGTCTCTTCTGGTCGTCTGCCTCGTTTTAGGGGGGCTTATTCACCTGTCGGCAGTGGAGGCGGGGTGGCGTCTCTCAGCTCCCCAAGAGGAGACGCTGATTGATTGGTGGGAGCCCCATGCGCTCGGTCAGGTCTCCAGGCGGTCACTGCACTCTCAGCCGAAGGTCTGGGGAGAAGCAGACAGCCGGGCTGCTTCCGGAGGTCTCAGTGACCTCCCTTCTCTTCTGCTGTCCGTGGCGCTCGCGGCTCCGCATGCCTTGGTACGGGGGCTCTCAGCAGGCACCCCTCGGACTGCGTCCGTCCGTGACCTTTCCTGTTGGAGGTTGGACCTGCAGCTGTCTGCTGCCCTTGGTAGCGGTCTTCGGGGGCGTGCTGGGAGACACGGGCCTAGTTGGCTCTGTCTCTTGGGCAGGGGGCTCTCCAGGGTCACCCCGACCAATGATTTCTTCCAGAGACGGTCTGCTCTCGTCTTTGGCCCGCCTGGGCCTCCCTCGCAGGTCAGCGGCTGGCAGCTCCATGGCCCCGGGGTGTCCTCCAGGAAGCCGGGATGGCTGCCTCCTGTGCGGCCTCGGCTTTCAGCTCTGGAGGGAAGTGCCCGGTGGGCTCCCCAAAGGCCGCAGGCCTTTTCCCTTCCTCCCGTGGGCACAGAAGGGTGCTGGGAGCTGCGGCCCGGCCGCCGTTTTCTTCACGGCCTTGGATGCACAGCAGCCTTGGATGCACAGAGGCCGGTGCTGTTGAGCCAGTTCCCACTCCTGGAGACCCAAAGAGTGGGAATCCGCTTGATGGCATTGGGTTTGCTCTGCCTTTTGGGGGAGATGGTTGCTAAACTTGTTTTAAAAAGCTGTTTCTAGAGGTTTGTAGTCTCTGCAGCTCAGGAAACCAGCTGTTTACAAGTGAGACGCTAGATCACTATCAGGGTCCATTTGGGGTTTGCTCTTCCAATCGACTAGCGTTTAGTTCTGTATTTGCTGAGTAGCCTGGTGGGGGAGGTGACTGGTTTCATCAGATTCCCCGACTCAAGAGGCTATAAATGCCCGCAGCAAGAAATCTGATACTTCCCACCTGTTTCCAGTGTCACAAACAATGGCCACTGTCAGGCCTCCAGAAGCCAATCTGAGATGGCCTGGTGAACGGACCAGGGTCTTTTGCTAGAGAGCATTTTGTGATCTTGATTCTTTCCAGCTGCAGGCAAGTTGATTGTGACTCGTGACAACTTTCTGTGAGCAGCACAGAACTGTGCTTGACGGAGCTCACAGGGCTGTGGCTTTTGGAAGTCAGTCTCCAAAGCTTTCTTTCAAACTCCTCTGCCATTTCAGTTTGTCGCTGAGTGTACTAAACACTGACACTGGCCAGAGACTCCTGTCACCCTGTCAGCCAGACTCAAATGACTGCCACCCCAAACAAACAAACCAGTACAAAACATTGTTTGAACATCAAAAAACATCTTCACAAGGAGTTCAGTCTTAGTTTTTATGGTTTCAGCAGCTGCTTTATGTGGGCCTGTTCTCAACAGCGTGTGGTTTCAGAGGATTCTGTCAAGAAGATGAGAGAGGGAAGCCTGAAGAATTGTAGCCTTTCCTAAAATACCAACAGCCTGAGGGCTTCAAACCTGAAGAGTTACAGCCTTATTAAAAGCACCGGGAGCCTGGAAGCCTGGCACAAGAAAAACCGCCGCACAAGGGTTTTCTATGAACATTTCGACCCCAGAGAAAGGCGAGCCCCCTCCTCACAACTTAGAAATTTGCGTATCTTGATCTCTGTAACACTGTTAACACCAGTTAGAAGGTAGAATGATAATTTGTAAAGTTACTAATGCCAACAAGGACGCTGTATCAAAATTTCTTTGTCTGAACTTTCTGTAAAGCATATATAAACTCTGGAATTTAGCGGGCCAGGGAACGCAGCCGTTTTCGGACTCAGGCAGCTTCACTCCATGTTCTGCCGGCGGGAACTAAAGGCCCTTCCTCTAGCGATTAATGGTGTTCGGAGTGATCCTCGCTCCCTGGAGCTTTGTTTAATGATTATTTGTAAATTCCTGTTTTTCCTGCAACAAAGAAGTCTTGTCATGAGAAAGTGTAGGTGGTTCCTCATGGAATCCTGCATGGTAGGAAACCAGGGCCCCCGAGCAGTTCTCTGGTTTCCGCTGATGCTACGAATTTGCATTTCCAGCCCCAAATAGACAGGATCATAATTCCCGTTTTAACAGGATCCGTAAGGCGGTTCCTACGTGTATGGCTAAGCTCTTATTCTTGTGTCTTCAGGGCTGAGGGCCTCTCACTCTCAGTTTGCCTGGACAGATGCTTTCTTGTTCCAGGACCGCTGGGGAATGCCTGGCTAGGCCAGGGAAAGAACTTGTTGAAGTTTCTCTTCCAGCCATGGCTGTGCCTGGGCCTGGGACGCTAACCCGGTAAAGGTACCTGGATCAAACCACAGTCAACCCACCTGAAGTGCAAACACTGGGACCTTGAGCAAACAACTGCTGACCTGTCCTCTCCGTGTCTGCAGAAAAGGGCCTACCTCTGCCAGCTCCGACTCGAGCGGGCGCTACACGGGCGTTGGCTTCCTGTGGTTTCCGCTTTTTGGAAGGCAGCAGTGGGAATGGGTGTGGAGGACTGGCCATGTTGGCAGGGGCTCAGAGCAGGGGCATGCCTGTGACCTTCAGGAGGCCCATGTGGAAGTACACATCAAGCCTCTGGGGTTGCCCAGCCTAGTCCTGGCTTACTATTAATTGTTCAAATCCACCAGGCGCTCCTTGAATACTCTGGGGGTCAGTTCTACCCTGGCCCCTAGGGTCGCCATGAGTCAGATCCGACTCAATGGCACTTGGCAATGACTCGTTTACTCTCAAACATGTCTGGTTTTAGATAAATGATGTGGTCACCCTACATTTGACGAATGCATGGTAAGAACGCATATGAAGAGTTAGCTTCAAGGATGTTTACCGCCTCGCTCCTAGAAGGAGGGGAAAGTAGTTATTAGCTGCTCTCTATCTAGTCCATTTCAACTCACGTGGCACAGCAGAGCGGCCCCACAGGTTTTCTTGGCCACACTCTGTACAGGAACCGGGTGCTGCGTATTTCTCCCACACAGCACCTGAGTGGCTTGAACTGCCGACCTTTTGGTCAGCAGATGCATGCTTAGCCATCACGGCAGCAGGGCTGCATTAGAGATCAATAACGTGTGAGAAAGGTGGATTGACTCAGTGGCTGCAACGGTGGGCTTGTTAGAGTCCAGATTTCAAGATGCGATGCAGTTTCTTTCTGAAAGTTAAGTTTTATTAAAAATGTGCCCAATTAAAAAAAAAAAAAAACTGGTACACCAGGGATGCACTCCAAACTGCGCAGAGTAGGAAGTGACCCCATGCTTCTCTAGCATGCAGTATTTAAGCCATGAAACCAAAGAGCAGGGAGGGGGAGCTGTCCTCTGCATTGATTGGTTGAGGCCACCTGGAATTTTCATAGGTTGTAAAATATAGTCGTCAGTGGATGTTTTTGTAGACTGTGGTCAAGGGGTTATCTGCAGGGCTGTCTCCAGGCTTCAAGGCTGTCTCCAGGCTCTGTCTTGTGACAGATGTTTTAAAGGTGAGATCACTCTGTGGTATTTCCTGTTATTTTCTGCTAAGTTGCTTCCTGAGGTCTTCTACTTTAATACCCTGAATTTTTACTGCACCCTTCCTCAAAAAATGGAGTCACTTATGTCTCATTTCAACAGGCTCAAGCATAAAGACTTTCAAGGATGGTGCAGGACTAGGCTGTGCGTTGTTATGTTGCACATGAAGGTCACTATAATTTGGAAGCAAAAATATGAGAAGAATTGTGCACAAAGAAGACATTGACTTTATCTAAAATGACAGAAAAGCAAAATTTAATCAAGTGGTGGAGCCTGTGGGTCTGGGTCCCAGGCTGTCATCTGAATTGAAAATTTAAGAAACAAGTGACAGAAATCTAAGGAATGTGGGTCACCTCCCTTAATTTACAATAACCCTGAAATGGATGATCAATAAGGATTGGAGGGTTCTTTGACAGTGATCGACAAGAAACCCCTCAGAGCCTGGGTGAAATCTGGTCCAGAGATAGCAGAGACGGCAATTTTTCTTCAAGTGTTTCCAAATTTCCCTGGTAAGAAGACAAACTGGAGACTTTTTAAATTTTGTTTTATTTATTTATCTATTTAGTTATTGTGATTAAGTTCAAGTATACAATCCAAATCAATTTTGCATGCCCATCTATCTGCAGCTCCCTTTGCTCTCCTTGTCTGGTGACAGCACATTCTTCCTTTTCATTCTATACTTATTGTATCCTCTTAACAAGCTCCTGTCCCCTCCTCTCCACCTTCTTCTCTCCCATGTAGAAAGAGACCAGTAGGACAGTGTTTTAGTCAGCTAGGGCTGCTCTAACAGAAATACCACAGAGTGGATGGCTTTAACAAAGGAAAGGTTTATTCTTACGCAGTCCGGTAGGTTACAAATCCATATTCAGGATGTCCACTCCAGGGGAAGGCTTTCTCCCTTGTTGGCTCTAGAGGAAAGACCAGTATTGCACCAGTCTTTGTCCAGGGAGCATCTTGGCACAGGAACCTCAGGTATGAAGGATGCGCTCTTCTCCTGGTGCTGCTTTCTTGATGGTAGGAGGTTCCTAAATCTCTGCTTGCTTCTCTTTCCTTTTATCTCTTGAAGGATGAAAGGATTAAGGGTGGGGTAAGCCATCCTCCAGGGAAACTCCCTTGACAGTGGAGCAGGCAGGTAATCTTATAAAGGGATTTACAGCCACACCTTACTCCTTTAACATACAGCCTAGGAAAACCACAAAATGGAAGACACTTACAAGATACCGGGTGTCATGGCCCAGCCACATGGCTACACATATTTTGGGGGGGACACAAGTCAATCCATGACAGATAGTTTCTTATATATGAATTGAGCCATAAACTGCACACACCAT
Source organism: Heterohyrax brucei (assembly GCA_028571685.1). Taxonomy (NCBI): domain Eukaryota; kingdom Metazoa; phylum Chordata; class Mammalia; order Hyracoidea; family Procaviidae; genus Heterohyrax; species Heterohyrax brucei. The sequence goes on from CM053163.1 coordinate 1,021,694, forward strand.
GTTGTTACATTGTGTCCCTGAGTACAGTCCATTTTTGTCCAAAGAGTTGACCTCAGTAGTGTTTTCTGGACACAGGCCACAGCAGGTCAGGGCCAGTTTTCTCATGGGGACCAAGAGGCTCACCAGTTGGCAGTGGCCCATGTGGAGCGGGCTAAGTTTGTCATGCATTGTGTTCTCCATAAAAGTGTCAATTCTGTTGGATGAAAGTTTTGATGTTTTGAACAGCCATTGGTCTATGTCACTGTTGCCACCCATTCCCACTCATGACGACCCTACAAGATAGAGCAGAACTGCGCCCAGGATTCCAAGGAGTGGATGGTGGCTTTGAACCACTGGCCTTTGGGTTTAGCAGCCGAACTGTCGGCCACTGTGCCACCAGGCTCCTCGTCACAGTACTAGACACAGGGACCGGAAAATCAAACCCACTGCCGTTGAATCGATTCTGACTTACAGCTGCCTCGCTGACTTTCCAAGTTTTTGTTTGTTTTTTTTTGGTGCCCTGAAGCGTGCACCTGTAAGTCACAGGAAATGCCGCAACAAAGTTTCTTGATCCTCTTTACACAGCCAGAAATTTTCCCATAGTGAATATAACATAATGAATATAACTACCCCTAGGAAGCCCCCATGAGTTTTTAAATCCCCCAGAAGCTGATGATCTCCAAATTCTTCATTATGACCCAGAAAACCACTTCCCTAAGAGCTGTAGTCCTAGCTGGGCCTGTTCTCCACACGTGGATGTGTCCAGACACCCAGATCTAACAGATCCAGAAGAAAGCTCTCGGTCATTTCCACAGGCTTGTTCCTCGGTGGTCTTACCCATGGAAGAATGGCTTTGGTGACCATGCCACCACTGTGGCCTGAGTTCCAGAAGTCCCCTTTGATTCTCTGTTCTCCTCTTCCCACACATGTGATCCACTAGCATTTCTGGCATTTCGGACTCTGAAGTCCATCTCAAGCATCCCCGGGTGCCCTCCTGCCCTACCACTGTCCTCCCTCACCCTGGCCGTCGCAGAGCTTCCCGACCAGGCCTCTGTGTTGGCTGGCTCCAGTTATCCCGGCCTGCGGGCCATTCCTGGGAAGAATTCTCACTCCGTCAGGCCATTGCCCAGGAGGAGAAGGGCCTTCACTTCCTGCTGCCTGCTCCCCTTGAGCGGCGTGCCCCACCATGGCTCACTGTCCCTCTCTGGCCTGTCCAGTCTCAATTCTGATTTCCCCCTTGGCTGTGCTGCTCTGGGAGCCTGCACACATGGGTGCCTCAGGGGTCATGCACACAGATGCCTGGAGGCATTTTTCCGAGTACAGTCCTAGCTGTGTGCTGTGGAGTCGATTTTGACTCCTGGTGAGCCTATATGATAACTTACTGGCCCAGGGAGTTTCTTAGGCCCTACTCTGTATGGGAGCAGGTGGCCAGGTCTTTTCTCCCGATGAATGGCTGGTGGGCCCCAATAGCCCAACATCTGGTTCTTAGCAGGGGTAAAACATCTCACGCTCCATCAAACCAGCACACCTGAGGGCCTTCTCCCGACCCTTCCCACCTCCTCACTTGGCCCTCCTGGCCTCTGTCCTTGCTCCTAGAGCCCTCCCTCCCTTCGTGGCGCCCAATCCCACCTGATTGCCCCCTCACCTGGGCCTAGGGGCGGGGGTCAGCAGCCGTGCTGCCCCCGGGGGCCACTTAGCCTGGGAAGCGTGCCGAGAGGGGGTACAAGTCACTCTGCTCTAGCTGTTGGCACGGTTTGACTTCTCAGAGGTGAGCGACTCTGGGACCCTGGTGGGCGGACCTGCTCCTGGGGGGTACTGGCCCAGCGACGGTGGGTCGGCAGGGCGTTGGGAGGTGGCACCCGGCCCCAGCCACCCCTGGGGGCGCTCGGGTCCCTGTGGCGCCCGGGTTCTTGTGTCCTAGGTGCTGGAGGGGTGACGGGCGCCTGGTTGTTATAGAAAAATGAAGCGAACGACACCCAGGAGGAGGCAAGGGGCAGTTTATTACGTTGACGGGCCAAATGGGACCTCTGCAGGTCCCAACAAAATGGCCCCAAGTCAAGTTTTGAGTCCCTACTTATAGTGTAGTAGTGGTTGAGACAAATGGGGTGAGCGGGCGGACTTCTGAGGAAGGGGGCATCCTGTTAGGTGGGTGGGAGGCTTTGATAAGGGGAGCATCTTATCAGGCAGGCGTGAGATTCGTCAAAGGGAAATATCCCGTCTGGCAAGGGCAGGGGGGCCGGGCTGGGAAAGGAAAAGGGGAATGGGGTTATTGCATCTTGCCAGCTGGGGTGCTGGTCTGGGAAAGGAAAGGGGAGTCTCCGGCCAGCCGGGGAGTCGAGCTGGGAAAAGGAAAAAAGGGAGTATCCGGCCAGCCTGGGAGCCAGGCTTATCAAGGGAGAGTGTCCTTGTCTGGTGACAGCTGCTGTGAAATGAAGGGGGAGCTAGGTGGGTGTAGGAACAGCAAGGATGGAGGGAAGGAAAATTTTTCAGTCTCTGTATTAGGGTCAGAAGCTCGCATCGCCCACTCCTGCCTGCCTGGCCCCGGCTGACTCTCCTGGCGGCCGCGGGGTAATAACTGTGAAGGTACGGGTGTGCGGGGACACAGCTGGGCTCGAGAAGGAGCCTCAGGGTGACCCACAGCAGGTCGGTGGGATTTGCACCCTCATGGATGGAGGGCCTATATAGGGGATCTAGTTTCCATCTCCTTTTTCGCCTAGGGGCTTGGAGAGAAATGTGGGCTCACAGCCAGCCTCTCGGCGAACCATGCTGCTGCTTACCTTGCGGGTTTGTGGCCAGGCAGAGGGAGAGGCGCCCGAGGCCCTGTGTCTTCTTATCATTTGGGGTGCTCTGGGCTGCCGAGGCGCCCCACACCCGGCCAGTCTACTCTGGGTGCTGGGGGCTTGGCACAGCGCTGGACCCACCTGGAGAGGAGGGGATCCCACCGCTTGCCAGGCAGGATTCAGTGTGTCTTCGCAGTGTGGCTGTCCTGGTTCCATTTCCCTGGTGGAGCGGTCAGGCAATAATAGGGTCTGCTGAGCACCCGTTTTATTGATCAATTGAAACTTTTGTGTAGTGCTGTGTTCGCTCACCTTGGGCTGAGGTCTGTCCTGCAGAAGTGATAAGAGAGTCCCTCCAGCTGGTGCTATGGTAAGGTTTTCCCTGGCTAATTCTTTTCAGAAGTAGCCTGGGGGTCCTTCCTAGTCGGCCTTAGTCTGGAAGCGCAGCTGAAACTTGTTCACTAAGGGTGACCCTGCTGGTGTCTGAATATGGTGAGCTAGCTTCCAGCATCAAGGCAGCATGCAAACCCCCACAGTATGACAAAGTGACAGATTTGAGGCGTCGAACCCTAATGACTGAAGACTGGAGGAGCTGCGGAATGACATCGAGGACACTGCAGTTTTCTGACAGAGCACGGTGTGTTCATTATTCTTCACCAACACCGCAGTCTGAATGTGTGACGTCTTCTTTTGTCTTCCCTTTTTCGCTGTCCAGGTTTTGCATGCACACGTGGTTGAGAATACCGTGGTTTGCTTCCGATGCCCATAGTCATTGAGGTGACATCTTGGCCTCTTGAGGATTCTAAAGAGGTCTTGTGCAGCAGGGTGACCTCAGTGCAGTCTGTAGTTTGGTGTCTTCACCGCTGCTTCCGTGGTTGTTGATTGTTGATTCAAGAAGGATGACATCACTGGTAACATTTTCTTTAACCGTTTGTCCAGTCTTTGTTTACGGAGTAAAGGATCAACACAAAGCTGGTTCCTGTGAGGTGGAGGTCAAAGATGTCCCCAGTGTCAAAACAGGTCAGATGATAGGCTGCCGGCTTACGGGGCTGTGGAAGGCGGAAAACCCAGAATCTGTGGGTCGGATGGCAGGCTCAAGTCCTAAGAGGTGGAGGGCACATTATCTTGAACCAGATGTGAGATCCAAAGTGAGACGGAGAGCCAGAACATCTACATATATACACTCCATGAACCCCACAACTCAGGTGGTGTGTAGCTGGAGTCAGGGTGGGACCAGAGTCAGCCCTCCTGCAAGGCCGTGACTTGGGAGACCCTCCGTGCTCATCCTGCCTCCTCCACATTGGCTGTTAGGTGCCCTCAGGTTGATTCTGACTCACAGGGACCATACAGGTCAGAATAGAAATGTCTCATAAATAGAAATGTCCCATAGAGTTTCCAAGGAGTGGCTGGTGGGTTTGAACTGCAGACCTCTCGGTTGGCAGCCACAACACTTCACCACTAAGCCACCAGAGTTTTCCGTTAGCACATCAAGATTAGAGTTTATAGCGCATACAACGGAGGATAATTGTGCTAATTACATGGAATTACCAAGTGGGGGACAACCCTACACTCCCAGGAGTCACGGACTAGCCAAGCGGACACATCTGTCACAGGTTCCATCAACCTGATTTGCATGGTCCCCCTCAGTCACTGTGTGTGAGTCACAGAGACCCTGGTTGGAAGTGCATATTGACTGAGTCCTTGTGCCACAGGTCACCCCCGGCTCTTGTAGCCACTGACCTTTTCCTACCTGAAGGATTGACTTGCCCTCCTGATCCTTTTCCTAGGCCCCACACAGTCATCCACAATGAGTCCTTCAGTAGAGTCATTGAGTCCTAGGGGTAGGGTCGCTCAGGTACCAGCCGTTCAGGTCTGCCTCAGGTGCCCATCTGATGTGGTCAGATTCTCCAGCAGCCTCTCTGGTCTGCACCCTTCCTGGCCTCTGATAGGCTGTAGCTGAGAGATTCTTCCCTCGCACTGAGTCTGTTTCAAGGTAGCATCCTGTTGTTTGATTTCCGTGTGTTCATTCCTTTACCTTCAGCTATTTCTCCTTCCTCCCGCTTGTCACTGACTCCCACTTTTCCACCATGGGAAGGGACATCAGGTTCTGCTGCTGTGGTGGTCCAGATGGCTGGTACCAGGACCCGTCTAGCAAGTGCTTTATCCTCAGTCCACTGCCATTCATGTGGAGGGTTACATAGGTACAACCGTATCTCAGCCTGTAGGTAATGGGGCAGTATTCATTGTCCATGTCCATTCTGCCACGGGGGGTAAGGTACAGTCCACCCCATCAGGGCCTTGGGAGTTCTGGCGTGCATGTTTAGTTACAGTGTCGTGTTGAGTGGTCACCCCTGGTGTACATGTTTAGTTATAGTGTCTTGCTTAGTGATCATTGCTGTTGTTACACATGTAGTTATAGTCTCTTGTTGAGTGGTCACCCGTGGTATACATGTTTAGTTACAGTCTCTTGTTGAGTAATCACTCTTGGCATACATGTTTAGTTACAGTTTCATGTTGGGTGATCACCCCTGGCACATATGTTTAATTACAGTGTCTTGTTGAATGGTTATCCCTTGCTTACATGTTTAGTTATAGTGTCTTCTTGAGTTATCACCCTGGTGTACAGCTTTACAAGTCTCTTGTTGAATGATCAGCCCCGGTGTACAAGTTGAGTTATGGTCTCTTGTTTAGTGATCACTGCTGTTGTACATGTTTAGTTACAGTCTGTTGTTGAGTGATCACCCCTAGTGTACATGTTTAGTTAGGTCTCTTATTGAATGATCACCCTTGCTGTACATGTTAAGTTATGGTGTCTTGTTGAGTGATCACCCCTGGTGTGCACGTTTAGTTATGATCTCTTGTTGAGTGATCACATCTGGTGTACATGTGTAGTTACGGTCTCTTGATAAGTGATTACCCTTGGTGTACATGTTTAGTTACAGTGTCTTGTTGAGTGATCACTGTTGGTGTACAAGTTGACAGTCTCTTTTTGAGTGATCACTCCTGGTGTACATGTTTAGTTATGGTCTCCTGTTGAATGATCACCCCTGGTATACATGTTCAGTTACCGTCCCTTGTTGAGCGACCACCCCTGGTATACATGTTCAGTTATGGTCTTTTGTTGAGTGATCACTGCTGTTGTACACTTTTAGTTCAGTGATCACTCCTGTTTCCTGTGTCCACAGCCACAGCCCTGGCCCTGACACGGCACCATCCAGCAGGAAGAACAGTGCAGCGCTGCCAGTGTCCTCCCCAGCTCCCTCATGTAACCCACGGAAGCACAGGAATCTGTTCAGGTGATCTGGCCTTTGTCCCCCTCACGTCAAGTGAGAGCACACTCATGAAGGCGTGTGAGGCAGCCCTTTATCTCCCCCCTTTCCATACAAAGAATGTTCAAACTGCCCATCCCAAGTCTCTACGAAAGCACTCCCCTGAGGGTGGTATGCAGTGTGGTATGGCCTTTTAACAGGATGTTTCTTGCCACTTCGCTGCACCCTTTCATCTACAAAGTGTGTTCCTTGGTTTGATGAAATACAATTCTGTGGACCCAATAGGTACAGTATCTTTGTTCTGATCAGTTAGTGCTGTTTTTGACATGTGCCTCTGTCACAGGATATGAAAGCTTAGTCTAGAGGAAGTATCTCTTCCTGTTGGGACCCATCTGTAGCCATCCAGGGCCACTGACATCAGTGGTACGGTATCATGATCTTGCCCACTGTGTGTAGAGCCTTCTCTGCAGTGAAGCTGTCCCATCTGTTGCCATCTGCAACCTCTGTCTTTCTGCTGGCAGACAGGGCAGTCCTTATGGGTATTTTGTGCCTCAGATGATGCAAGAGGGATGCGTCTCCCTTTGGGCCATCTCTGTGTTGCTGCAGCACCTCTGTGTCCACTCAGTGCCTGGGCACCGTTGGCCATTTCATGTGAGCAGACCAGCAGATGCACTTGCTGATTACAGTTCCCTTCTCATCTGGGAAGCGGGTAATTCTGTTGGTCACCTGCATGTTGTATTCTAATGCTTCTGAATTCCTACAGTGCTTTCCCCAGGTCTCTGCCCCGTACAGGTATCCCTTTCATAGTCCAGCCTTCCATGGCCCACTTGCCTGACCATCTAGCCAGGCTATTGGCTGCTGCCCATGAATCCTTAAAATTTCAAACTTATGGACTCTAACCATTGTGCATTTCTTCCTTTACAGCTTGAAAATGGCATGTCATTCAGCCTGCTGAGGTGACCTCTGCTTACCTTTTTCAATCAGATTCTGTCTACAACAGCTTTCCATGTCACCTGTTGTCCATATCCTCTGGAACCACCATCCATGACCCAAGAAGACTTCTGGGGATCAGCAGAAAGGTGTTCATAGGGCACTGTCCATGCAGCAATGGGCTCTGGATGCTTCTCAGGTGGTTCCAGGATCTCACCTGTGGAAAAAGAGGCCACCTGCTCATGGACGTGGGGGGTGCTTCCCTGCATTCCCCCAATAGTTTGTTACTGTATAAGCCATTTCCATTTTGTTATACATGACCAGACAATAGTGGGACTCATGGCTTGGCAGAGCTGACACAGAACCCCAACTGTCACCGCTTCCAGACAGCTTGTTTGTAGAGTCTCTCTTGGTCACTGTGTGTATGACTCACAAAGACTTTGGCTACAAAGGACCATATTAAACATTTCATTCTATAGCAAGTGGGCAATAAAAACAAACAAAAGTACTCTTTACTGTTGAGTCCATTTCAACTCCAAGGGTACAATAGCTAGTATTAAAAAATCACTATCATCATGAGTTAGAAATTTTCAGTACAGTATGTTAAAAAGTTTGAAGCCCGCTGCCACTGAGTCGGGTCCAACTCATGGCGACCCTATAGGTCAGGGTAGAACTGCCCCATAGAGTTTCCGAGGAGCACCTGGTGGATTTGAACTGCCGACCTTTTGGTTAGCTGACATAGCAAAAACTTTGGAAGTAGCCTTTATTATTTATTTGACAGTCACAGTGGAGTCCTGAATAAGACAGTTCAGCAGTCAGAAGTTATATAAAAATTATTTCATGTCATTACTGTATCACGAAAAAATGTCCAAGCATAGAAATGCTCTCATCTGAAAATGAGATAAGCTAAGAAGTCTACTTATAGACATGGCTTCAAACTGGTTCTTCCTGGTTCCGTCATGACTGAGGAAGCCACACTGGAACAGACCTCAATGGTTAGGGTTTCAGTCACAATTTTGAGGGCCTTTTTATAAAATACTGTTGATGAGTCATCTTCCTAGGAGACCCTGGGCAGTGCTGATGGCTGAGTCCTTGACCACGAGCTAAGGGGTTGGTGGTTCAAACCCACCCACAGGTTCCTCAGAAGACAGGCTCGGAGGTCTGCTTCTGAGAGCTCACAGCCTTGAAAACACAACGGAGCAGCTCTGCTCTGCCTCTGTCAAGCTGCTGGGAGCAGAAGCAAGTCATCGTACCCGAAAGAAATTGGTGGACGCTGAACCGTTTCCAGAGGTACCACCTGAGCAGGAACCCATGGCACCGAAAGAAGTCTAAGCTGCGCGGAAAAGAAGACTGAAAAGAAGACTCCAGGAACTCAAAAACTCTCGATGGAGATGTTCCAGTGAACGGATGCCGTGCTGGAAGTGCTCCCTCGTTGATGCCAAGACATTGGGAAGACAGCCACCTTGCCAACTAATGAAAGAGATCCCTAGTACTGTATAGTTCCAAGAAAGATCATCTCACCCAATGTAGAACTCATTTACAAATATCATCCACATCCCACGAGAGTCCAGTTTTGCTGAAGACCCTTGAAAAACAGCTGCAGTAGTCTATAGACAGGAATCTGCCAGATATTCAAGCCAGATTCAAAAGAAGACATGGAACCCGGGATATTATGGCTGATGTCCGATGGATCCTAGCTGAAAGCAGAGACTATCAGAAAGACCTTTACAATGTTTTAAAGGCATCTGGCTGTGTAGATCACAAAAAAAAATTATAGATAACACTTAATTGTGCTCATAAGAAACCTGTACAAAGATCAAGAGACAGTTATTGGAATAAAACAGAGGATATTGAGTAGTTTAAAGTCAAGAAAATTGTGAGCCAGGAGTGTATCCTTTCACCATATCTGTTTACTCTGTGTGCTGAGCAAGTAAGCTGAGAAGCTGGACTCCGTGAAGAAGAATGGGGCTTCAGGACTGGAGGAAGAGTCATTAACCTGCATGACGTGGATGACTCAACTTTGCCTGCTGAAAGTGAAGAGGACTTGAACATCAGAGACTACAGACTTCAGTATGGATTGCACCTCCACATCAAGAAAACCCAAATCCTCATAACTGGACCTATAAACAGCATCATGATAAATGGAGAAAAGATAAAGTCTTCAAGGAATTCATTTTACTTGGATCCACCGTGGATGCCTATAGAAGCAGCAGCTGAAAAATCAAAACTGCACGGCATCAGGCCAGTCAGCTGCCCAAAGTGTTGAAAAGCAAAGCTGTCACTTTGAGGGCTCAGGTGGCAGACCAAAGCCATGGTCTCTTCAGTCACCTCCTATACATGTGAAAGCTGGACAAGGAATAAGGAAGACTGGAGGAGAATGGACACTTTTGAATTGTGGTGTTGGAGAAACTTAAATACCATGCATGAACTGTGAAAAGAATCAACAAATCTGTCTTTGAAGAAATGCAAGCAGAGTGCTCCTTGGAAGGAAAGCTGGCAAGACCTCATCTCATATACTTTGGACATGTTGTCAGAAGGGATGCGTCCCTGCACAAGGATATCATGCTTGGTAGTCAGTGAAAAAGAGAAAGACCCCCCAGGAGATGGACTGGCACAGCGTCTATAACCACAAGTTCTGCTGAACGACTGCGAAGATGGTGCATGATGGGGCCGCGCTTTGCTCTGCTTACACAGGGACACTGTGAGTCAGAACTGGCTCGGTGGCCCCTGACAGCAACAACATGCCTAGAAATGTACTTAAAAGCCACTAATGACAACATAGCCAGTGAAGTCCCATTATGATAAACGATGGTGGCCTAGTGGTTAAGTGCTATGGCTGCCGTTCACATCCGCCAGGTGCTCCTTGGAAACTCTGGAGCAGTTCTACTCTGTTCTGTAGGGTCACTATGAGTCAGAATTGACTTGATAGCAGTGAGTTTGGAATACTGAGTTGGAACAAAATGAGAATTATTTTTATATCCTCTATTTTTTAATCTATAAGTTTGTTTTCAACTTTTGTTCAAGTAACATTGTAGGACAAAATAATCATTAGAAACTTTAATATAAACGTGTCTATGAGGACACTCCCATTCAGTTTCTGCTTGGATTTCTGGCTAGGGCTCACCCTGGCACCAGGGGTGTGCCCAGCTGACTCGACTAGAAGGTGGTCCTATTTCATAAAACTCATTTTGTGATCGTATATGCTCTTCCCCTCTCTGAAGCCATGGAGATTCTCCCCATTTAACAATACCGAATCCATAAAAAATGCTACAGCATACAGTCATTTCAGCTGAACCAAGACATCAACCCATGGATATGCTTGTCAAACCAAACACCTACTATCCGTGAAACAAAAGCAAAACTCAAAACCCAAACCAGCTACTGCCCAGTGGATTCTGACTCGTGAATTCCGGTCCCCTTTGTCACAGAGCACGGCTGCGGTCTACAGAGTATTCTTGGGTGTCGTCTTGACAGAAGCTGATCACCAGGCCTTTCCTCAGCACTGCTCTGGGACAGGTTCAAACCACTGAGCTCTATGCTAGTAGAGGAGTGTCAACCATTTGCATAAGTCTTGTTCCAGTATTTCAGAAAGTGGAGAACACAATATACGTGGAAACAGTCTAGAGATACAGTGGTTCTGTGCTTGCTATTGGATAAAAGCATCTAGGGGAAGCCGGCAGAGTCCCTTCTTCTGCAGTCTGGGCTGTGAAGAGGGAGTGCTGTCCTCACTGCTGACTCAGTGCCGGTGTGGTCCATCGCGGGGGCGGTGGGTCCTGCAGGACACGTGGGAACCCCCAGGCCCAAAGCCAGGCATTTCCCACGCTTGGGGCCAGGCGGGCAGAACCGGCTGTTCGCACGCCCTCTTGTGGCCGTCTGCGGAATCGCTGACGTTCAGTGTCAGGATTTTGTCGGCTGCGGATTTCCCACACTCGGGGCCTGGTGGGCAGAACTGGTGATTGGCACGCCCTCTGGTGGCCGGACGCGGAATCGCTGACGTTCAGGGCCGAGATTGCCCGCCCTGGATTTGGGAACAGAAGTGGCTTGCAGCTTCTGTGCCTGCTTGGGAATGGTGGGGACAGGAAGGAAGGCCCGAGCTCCATCGTCAGCAGTCTGCTGAGAGTTGGAACCCTCTGGAGGGAGGAAACGAGTGTGTTAAAGAGCATCTGGTATCTTGGCACTAACGGCCAGGGAGGCCACTCAGGCTTGTGTTTTCCTTCTCTTCCCTATGTCCGATTTCAGTCTGGTACCCTAGTTCAGCCGCTTGGACAGAGGAGGAGGGCAGGAATGGGAAGGGTGACACTATATCACGTAAGGTGTGGATATTGGTCTTAACATGCCCCCTCCTGCCCCACTGGACAGTGCTCCTCCAAACACAGCTGCTGGATACACAGTGACTCGGTGGGATTCGCACTACCACAGGTGCGGAAAATCCAGCCACCGACTTCCCTCAGTCCCAGGAGCTTGAAGGGCTGTGACAGAAAGGCCCAGCCAGGATCGTGGGGCCACCGGGGTCTTGGGAGGCCAAGGCCTTAAACCTGTCCGGCAGGTCTATGGGCCAGGCTCGGGGAGGGGTGGTCTGAGGTCCCTCTGGGCCCACGTGCTAGGGCTGGAAGCACAGGCCCAGGGCGGTGCAGACTGTGGCCTCCACTGCGGCCCCTGGGGAGGAGCACCCACCCCTAATTTGCGGCCTGTCCACTGACATGCACCTTAGGGTCCACTGAGGGTGAGGGGAGGGAGGGTCCAGCCCCTCTGACGGTGGAGGACACCCCTTGAGAGGTGCCCTGGGTGGAAGCTGGGAGAGGACCCCCCCAGTGGGCTCGGAGCCCTGGCAGCCCGTGTTGTGCCCTTTCTTTGACCACTGATGTGGTGTCCACACTGCCCTGGTAACGCAGCAGCCACTTTGTAGCAGCAAGGTGTGGCAGTCACTCCACAAAGAGTGAGCTCCTCGGAGGCCCTACAAGGCAGTTCTACTCGGTTCTGTGGGGTTGTTGTGACTTGTGGACTTAAGGGAAGTGAAGGCTTTATTTTATTTTTGGCTTGGTTTAGATTTTAGTGTGTTTGGTCCTGTGTGCCAGTTAACATGAACCCTGTAAATTATCAAAAAGTTGATTCAAAACTGGTTTGTGTGTGCTGTCTTCTTTATTGTGAACCTGGCCTGCAGCAAGAAGGTAAGTTCCAGGAGGGGTTAGGGTTTGTGGGTTAGGATTGGGGTTAGCGTTAGAGGGTCAGGGTTTAGGGTCAGGGTCAGGGACAGGGTTATGGTTTAGGGTCGGGATCACAGTTAGAGTTTAGGGTTGGGATTAGGAGTTAGAGTTAGGGTTAGGATTCTCAGTCAATGTTAGGGTTGGGTTTAGGGTTGGGGTTAGGTGGTAGGGTTAGAGTTAGAAGAGTTAGGATGAGGGTGAGGGTAAGGGTAGGGATTAGGGGTTCGGGTTAGGGTTCAGGATGTGGTTGGGCTTAGTGTTAGAGTTATGTTTAGAGAGCTAGGATTAGGGGATTAGGGGGTTCGTGGGTTAGGGTTAGGGGGTAGGGTTACCATTGAGGTTAGGGTTAGGATTAGGGGTTGCATTTGGGGTTAGGGTTAGGGGGTAGGGGCTTGGGGTTGGGATTAGGGCCAGGCTGGCTGGTCTACCAGGCTTCCATGGCGGTCCCAGAGGCTGGGCTCCTGAGCTACCTGGGCTGCTGGGATTGCTATGCTGTCTGCCTAGCTGGTCTCTGGCTGTCTGGACTGTGTGGCTAGCTGGCTGGCTGGTCTACCTGGTAGGCTGGGCTGCCAGTCTTGCTCCACTGCCATGCTGGCTGGGCCTATCCTACCTGCCTGTGCTGTCGTGCTGGCCCCGTGGCCAGCCTGGCTGCCCTACTGCACTTGCTCATCACACTTGCAAGCTGGGCTACCTGCCTGTCTGGGCTGGCTGGTTGGCTGGTCGACCTGGCCTGCTGGACTACTGGGCTACCTCCAGCGTGGGGCTAGCTCTGCTGCCACTCAGGCTGGTCTGCTGGGTGGGGTTGGAACTGGCAGGCTAGGTTGCTGAGCTGTCTGGACTGCTGGGCTCACTGTGCTGGCTGGGGAGCTGGTTTATGTGCTTGTCTGTGCAGGCGGGCTAGCTGGCTTACCTGGTTGTCTGGGCTACCTAGGTGGCTGGGCTGCTAGTCCTGCTCCCCTGCCAGGCTGGCTCATTGTATTGGATGGCTGGATTGTCAGGCTGCCTGGGCTAGCGGGCTAGCTGGGTGTGTTTCGGAGCTGCCTTCGCTACCAGACTACCTGCGCTGGCTGGTTAGCCGTTCTACCTGGCTGTCTGGGCTGACTATTGGGCCACTCTACGTGACTGGGTCACCTGCCTGGCTGGCTGGTCTACCTGGCTGCCTGCACTGCTTGGCTGGCTCTGCTACTGTGCTGGCTCCGTGGCTGGGCTGGCTGCACTACAGGGCTTGCTCATCGTACTGGCAAAGCTGGGCTACCTGCCTTCTCGGCTGGCTGGATGGTTGGCTGGTCAACCTGGGTGGCTGGGCTGCTGGTCTAGTTCCCCTGCAGTGCTGGCGCTACTGCTGGGCTGGCTGTCTCCCAGGCTGGCTCGTTGTACTGGATGGCTGGGCTGTCAGGCTGTCAGGCTGCCTGGGCTGTTGGGCTGGCTGGCTAGCTGGCTGTGCTGCTGAGCTGGTTTTGCTACTGGACTACCTGCACTGGCTGACTAGCTGGTCTACCTGGCCATCTGGGCTGGCTGGTGGGCCGCTCTACCTGCCTGGGTCGCCTCCCAGGCTGGCTCCACTGCCAGGCTGGCTGGTCTCCCAGGCTGGCTCATCATACTCGCAAACAGGGCTCCTGAGTTGCCTGGGAAGCCTGGCTGCGTGGTCTACCTGGCTGTCTGGGCTGGCTGGTTGACCTGGTTGGCTGGGCTTCCGGGCTGCCTCTGCTGGAGGGCCAGCTCTGCTGTCAGTCGGGCTGGTCTACCAGGCCATGTTGGTGAACTGGCAGGCTGTGCTCCTGAGCTGCCCGGACTGCTGGGCTGGCTGCGCTGGCTGGTGAGCTGGTCTACCTGGCTGGCCGTGCAGGCGGGCAAGCTGGCCTACCCTGTTGTCCGGGCTGGCTGTTGAGCTGGCTGGCTAGCTGATTGTGCTGCTGAGCTGCCTTGGGTACCACACCGCCTGTGCTGGCTGACTGGCTGGTCAACCCATGCCTAGGCCTACGGGCTTTCCCCCTTGAAAAGTGAATTTACCTGAGGAAGTAGCTTTTGTTATGCTATTTAGATAAGAAGGCACCTGTTTGCTTTGTGAGGAACTTCCCAAATCCTATTCGAACCAATGCCTGCTTTACTACATGTATATCTGCTCTGTTCACTAAACAAAAATGAGCTGCCTGATGCCTAAACTAGAGTTGGGGCACCAGAGATACCAGCTCCCTCCTCCCCCTGCAGAAGTCTTAGACATAAGCCCAGTTTCTAAGGCAAAGGTAAAAGTCCAGATGCCTGTCTCCAGCACCAGCCAGAGGATGCTCCCTCCACCCTATATAGAAATCCTTGAGATAAGCCTCATTTCTAAAAAGAGGGTAGCTTCTTCCCACGTAACTTAACACTAACTGCATATCTAGTGCCTCTTTACATATACTATACCAATGAGAAGGCAAGACGGAAATCTGTGTACCTGTAGTTGCCAATTAGGAGGATGTATGGAGATTCCTTTGTCTGCTTTTGTGGAGAAACGTATGTATAGATATGTGTGATAACAGAACAGAGTGCTCGGCTATTTTTCAGACTTCAGTCCATCCAACGCACTGCCGGCTAATAAGTGCCTCTTCCTCTACCAACAAACTGGTGTTCGAGGAGCTTTCTGCTCTGCAAGCCAAACTTAATTTTTTCCTGCTACATTTTTGGTTCCCCAACCGGGAAGTGAGGCACCTGTAAAGAGCAGACTTACCTGGTGATTTTTCACCCACCCTCTGACAGCACTCGGGGAGGCTCCTTCGGCCCTAGGTGAAGGGAACCACTGAACGTACCAGGAGTGACTAATTTTGTCCTCCTGTGTGGTCACCTCGGTGGGGTAGAGGGAGGGCCTCCCTTGGAGGGCTCTCGAGGAGTTGAATGCCAGGAGGAACAGGCCTTGAAAAGCACATGTCTGAATCATGGTAAGACAGGTCTTGGGTAAAAGGGCAAGTTAAGAAGATTGCCTCCCTGAGATGATGGTAAGCTTGATCACCTCCCGGCACCTCCTGAGTACCACTCAGAGTCACACTGAGGAAGTGCTGGAATGGGAAACTGAGGCAGCCTAGGTATAATGTGTAACTTGGATAAGGTCCTGCCATGGAGGCAGAGGAGGAGCCTGACCACCTCATGGCATCTCCATAGTACTGTGAAGGATCCGATACACAGGAGACTGAGAGTGCCAAGGTTTGGACAAAGGGTAGAGTTGTATGAGCGTGTGTGATTGCAGGTTGACTGAGATGAGCCACGAGGTGGGGGTCCCAACTCCCCCTCACTGGTTCAAAGCGAATGTGTGTCCCAAACCGCACTTTCGTAGGGCACGTCATACGGCTAAGAGGTCCTAATATTCCCATGAGGGAAGCTGCTGGTGATGGATGAAGCAACTGGGTGACCCCTCCTTTTAACCCTTACCCTCTCCTTTACCTGTCTTGTGGTATTTTGTTTGTCTGAGGGAGGGATATGGGAAACACACAGGAAAGTGAGTGCTTTCTGAGGCCCCTGGGTGGCGGCAAAAAATCTGAGAGGAGGGGACAATCCCCTCATGAAAAGAAGCAGAGGTCCTGCCTACCGGAAGTCATTCCCCTCCCCACAGTGCTCTAGAGTGTGGCTAGAGAAAGGAGGTCCACCCAGAGCAGGAAGAGAGCAGTCAGATTGAGCGGAAAAATGTGATGGTTTGAATTGGCCACTGTTCCCCCAGATTTGCTGCAGAAACCTGTCAATAAATTGGTCCTTGAACCCTACACTGTCTCTGTGCTTTTCAGGTATAGTGACAGACGGACGGACCTAACTATAGATTCAGCATCATATTTTGGTGAGCCAGCCGGGAGCAGGGACTCCTGTGGTAAGTCCTTCCCAGGGAAGAGCCAACTTTTTCTCTCCTCTTCTTTGCTTGCTAACATCTGCTAAAGCCCTCTGTGAACAGGTTAGAGAGTGGCCATGGTAATTCAAGAATTGGGGCCAGGCCACTGCCTGGTGGGTTCTGAAGGCCCAGCTACTTCCACCTCAGTAACTCTTGCCCAGAAGGGTGAGGGTATCTGTTCAATTCAAAGGCCAAGGATTGGGTCCATAAGATAATCTGAGGGCATGGGTCAGACATTTAAGAGCTAAAGGACATTTACTGCTTTAAGGCTCCTGTGACAGGATGAGGGGGTACACAGAGTGGACAAGCAAAGTGTCTGCCCCCTGCAAGACAAACTGCACCACGTGAGGCACACTGTTCTAAACATAACATTTTCTATTTCCCTGGATCTCTGCTACCCTGTCAAGTTAAAAAGCAGATTCCTTGGCCTCCTCTCCTTTTCTCCCCACCTTCGGCTCAACCTGGGACAAAGCGTGCTTAGTGCAGTTCCTCTTCTCTGCTCAGACAGATGGGTCCAGAGGTTCAGCTTCTGCCTTAGAAAACCATCCATCTGCACCTGGCGTCAGTTCACTAAACTAGTGAGGGTTCAAGTACTTTTCTCTGTTTGCACAGAAAACTCAGCTTCTCACCAGGTTGGAAGCTTCTGTCTGTCTTGGTACTGTGTCTGTTCAAGTGTTTATTCTGTTTGTGTGCAGAGAACTCAGGTTTTCACCTGGTCACCATCTGTCTGGTAAGAGAGGAACATCTGTTCCAATTAAGAAAGCTTTCTCTGTATCTGTATACTCTGTAACGTGGGAAATGAGGCCTCTGTTCCTTAAGAGAGCCCACTGGGGTGAATTCTGTCTGATTGATGTCAATGTGGGTACCCTCTTATAATAATATGGCCCAGGCAGTGCATTAGACCCCGGGAAGAGATTTAACAATTAAATGGATCCATAAAGTTATCTTTTTATCCTGCTATGAAAGTGTCCATGAGCTCATTTTTAGTTAAAGAAACAGTCTGTACATACTGGTCAAGCTGGATATGTGTGTGTGATAAAGTGTGAGGCCTCCTGTGTGTATGTTTGATAAGATAAATGTGTTTGTGGTATGCTTTTGATTTGCCTTTGTTGAGTTTTGAAAATATTTTTGGCATTGCCCAAGTTATTTATATTTTTGGTAAAAAAAATAAGTATCTTTTGTCTTTGCCAATGTACCTGATTTTAAGAGTCTTACATGAACTAAATTAAGGTCGATAAAGAGCTGAATTTCAAATAGATCCAGGCATGTTGTGGCTGAGCTAGGGAAAACCTAACTTCACAGCCCTTCGGTAGAGATGACTGTCTTAAAGAGACTGCATGTAACAAGTCCAAAAGAGTAAAAGGGAAGCTGATGATCTTTTGTCCTCCAGGAAAAAGCAGAGAGCGGGGAAGAAATTGCTCTAAAGTCATAGTTGCAGAGAAACTTTTGAAAAGGAAAAGAAAACAGGTAAAGATTACTGCTCTACTTTGATGGTGATAAATTGAGACTTATCTGGGAGGTTTAAAAGATGATTTCCAAGCCAGTTAAACCATAACTTGTGTAACTTCTAAAAGCCAGCTGTCTCAGGCAGCTAGGGTTGCTCTAACAGAAATACCACAGAGTGGTTGGCTTTAAAACAGGAAGGTTTATTCTTACACAGTCTGTTAGGCTACAAGTCCAGATTCAGGATGTCCACTCCAGGGGAAGGCTTTCCTCTTATTGGCTTTGGAGTAAAGTCTGGTATTGCATCAGTCTTTGCCCAGGGAGCGTCTTTCCCCAGGTACCTCAGGTCTGAAGGATGTGCTCTTCTCCCAGTGCTGCTTTGTTGATGGTGTGAGTTTCCCAGTTCTCTGCTTGTTTCCCTTTTATCTCTTGCAAGCTCAAAGGATTAAGGGTGGGGCAAGCCATACTCCACAGAAACTCCCTTTACAGTGGAGCAGGGAGGTGATCTTATAAAGAGATTTACAGTCCCACCCTAACCATTTAACATACAGCACAGCAAAACCACAAAATGGAGGACAGTCATAGAATACAGGGAATCATGGTCACATGGCTACACCTATTTTGGGGGGACACAGTTCAAGCCATGACACCAGCTAACAAAACTTCAGGAGTTAGTTGAGGACCCAGAATATTTGAATAAGCTGTATTTCAGTCCTGGACTTTAAGGGTCATTGAAGTAAACAAATACCTGATACTCTGTTTGCTTTTCAGGCAAAAGGAAAATAAGTCTTAGAGTTCTTTGCTGTTTAAGAGATTACATTATAGAGATTTGTTGATAAGAGATAACAGTATAGGGATTTGCTGACAAAGAATTTTTAGGGGTATGTTAATAAGTATTTGATGTGGTCAAAGTTTTGTTTGTCTAACAAAAGTTTAATGATTTAACTTATGAGATTCATTGAGAACATTAATATTAAAAAGTAACTTGTTCACTGCTAAATACCAATTTTCTCTGATTTCTGAGCAAACAACTTGTTCCTTGTATAATCTCTCTTAAAGACAAAGGTTTGGTCTCTCATTGAAATAAGTTTCCGAGTCAACAAATCATGCCAAAAGACTTAATAGAGAGAAGCTCAAGTTTTCTTACTTTTAAATACTTAAATAACTTTCATACTGTTTCTTGTCGACCTGTAACAAACTCCTGATAGCTCAGCTATGAGTGTCCTTTTCTGATAGAAGAAGGCAAAAAGAGTCTTATTTGATATACAACATGAGTTAAAATTAGGTGCCCAGTTCTCACTATGTTGGTTATTTCCTCTTGTGTTTTTCCCTAATATTGTCTAACAAACACATAATATTAAGTCATGATTTTATTGTTTTTTAATTACTGTCTGGAAAAACCCTGGTTAAGTGCTGTGTCTGCTATCCAGAGGTCAACAGTTAAAGCTCTGTAAAACAATCCTGTTCTGTCTGACAGAGATACTGTGATTCAAGATGAACTCCATCTCACTTGTTTTGGTTTTAATTGCTAACTTAATTATAAATTTATCTAACACTATCAAAGCCAATGCTTTGGGGCTTTGAGATATTACTGATAAATCTATTTTATACTGTAAGTATTTAGAGAGTTAATAATCTTGATATGTCCTGAATGTGTGATATTATGTCTCAAGATTATTTCATATGTCTGAAGTTCATAATAATACAAATAATTATATTTAAAATTACTGTTTAAAGTTTTCTGACTGAATTTTATGTGACCCTTATTTTTCTGAAAACCTTCAAGCAGAATATTTCAATGAAAATTTTAGACTCATGAAAAGGACTGCGACTTGAGATAGCCAAGGCTGTTCAGAATAAATAAAACAGAGAACAATTATACAAAGCTGGATAAATGAACATACTCATACTATGGCTATTATGTAAAAAATAGTTGATGCCAGTTTTAACTGTATGGAAAGGCCGTTATGGCTATATGTTTTTACCCTAGTCCACATCAGACATAAGACAAAGATTACAATGCTTGAGACAAAACTTCAGACCCCACTCTCCCAATTGGTAAAGGAGACTCTTAAGGTATTTTAATCAAAAATTTCGTGCCAGAGGAAAGAGATAAAAGTTCTGTTAACTGTAACTCCAAGAAGTTCGTGTCAGGTAACCCAGTTAGTGTTCAAGACTTAAACTACCTAACTGGCCAGTGAATATGGACCCCAGTCATAACAGGTACTGTCAGAAATGAGGCTACTTTAAGGCAGTGTCCTGAACATTCTACAACAGGGTGTTCACAGATGTCTGCAATGAAGGCCCACATAGACAGGCCCTCCTGTACTCTCTCAGAAGAGGAGTCTGAAAAACTGACTACTGATAGGGACCCCAAAGCCTGTCTGCCTCCTGGCCACATCAGAGAGCTAAGGGTTACACGCAACATGGTAGGTAAGAAAATTAAATTTGCCTTAGACACAATAGCCAACTTCTCTACCTTAATTTACCCAATGGGTCTACCCTCTAAGAGGAAGTGTGTAATTATTGACTCAGATCAAAAATTTGAAGAAGTTACTTTTGTGCCTGATGGGATCCCAGTTGTTGAGACATTGCCACATAGGAATAGAAAGATAGAAAGGTGAAGAAAATAAAGAAAAGGTAAAAAAGAAATAAAAAAAAGCAAAAAGGAAGGAAGACTAGGAAAGTGAAAGAAAACAGAGAGAAAGAAAGAAAGAATAAGGAAGTAAACGTGAAGAAGTAAAAAAGGTAAATAAATGAAAGAAAGATATAAACTAGGTAACTCCAGTCTGGGTTTCTAGAACGACTTATATCTCTCAGACTTCAACAGTTCCAAATAAATTTTTCATAGGTCCTGACAGATACTCAGTAATTGTCATCCTGGGGATTATAAATGATTGACACTGTCAGAAAGAGATTTCTACTCAGACAGGCAGGCCTATACCCTTACTCAGCAGGAAGCAGATCCAGAAGAGACCTCCACCCATTTTCCCATGAAGATTCTGAGTATGAAATCTCTCAGGAGGGTTATAGTAAAAACATACTAATGACCAGGACAATTACTTTTATGAGAAATGAAAAGTGCTAATCATTGTAAAATTTTGACTGAAAAATCCTTGCCTAATCTCTCAAGCTGAAACTAACCTAGAGACTAAAGTGGTTTTTTAGATCCTGCCCAGAAGACTGAAAAAGGCATTGCCACCACAGTGGGAGACAGAGGCCAAATCAACCAACCCCTGCAAGGTAACACTGAGATGTCCAACATGCCTTGCCCCAGCCACAACCAGAAAACTGGCTGGGCTGTGCACAGCCGAAGCTTGAGGACGTCCATCGTGGGATTTCTCTTAATTAGACTGTGGGCCTTGGGGAAAGGAAAAAAAAAATAGTATGTATGTTCACACCGTTAAGGTGGGACAAATGTTAACAAATACGTTATTATGCTGTAACTTTTATAAATGCAAAGGAACTCACAAGGGGACTTACCCTCGCAACTAATGGAATGAGCAGAGCTCTGATGCTTACAGCACAAGAACAGTCACAAATACAAAATGCTGTTTCTCACAATAGGTTAACCCTGTACTATTTGCTGTCCCAGGAAGGAGGAATGTGTGGGAAGTTCAATTTAACAAACTGCTGTCTAAAAATTAATGGCCAGGGAAAAATCATAGCAGATACAGTAAAGGAGATGCAAACATTAGCCCATGCCCCAGTACACACATGGAACAGACAGAACCAGCAACGTCTATGGGGAGGATGGTTTTTGGCCTTCAGAGGAATGATGACCTTAATAGGAGGAGTACTAGTCATGATGGGGCTATGCCTAATCATTCCTGGGCTTCTGCCATTCGCAACAGGAGCTATATATGCTTTATGATCAAGGCTGTTGTTGATCAAAAAAACAGCCTCACATTTGTTTTATGTAAGACAGTATTGATCCCTACTGGAATGGGCAAATGGTGAGACCCCAAATTAAAAAGTATGTGTGGGGTCTCAAAGGGGGGAATGAGAGAGGGAGAAAAAATGTTTAAGATACCACTTAAATTCCAGAAGGCCTGGGTTCGGGGCTTGTGAACCTGTGAATGAGGGACTGTAAACAGCCACAAACAGCTAGAATGCATGACATCAGACCCTCACAAACATGGGTCCAGCCCTCCGAATGTGACCCTTGTACCCACGCCGAGGCCTAAGTGCTTTACTCCTTGAAAGGTGAATTCACCTGAGGAAGTAGTCTTTGTTTAGACAAGAAAGCACCAGTTTGCTTTGTGAGGAACTTCCCAAATCCTACTTGAATCAATACCTGCTTTACAACACGTATACCTGTTCTGTTAACTAAACAAAAATGCGCTGCCTGATGCCTAAACTAGAGCTGGGGCATCAGAGATACCAGCTCCCCTCCTCCCACTATAGAAGTCTTAGAGATAGGCCCAGTTTCTAAGGAAAAGGTAAAAGTCCAGATGCCTCTCTCTGATGCCAGCCTGAGGACACTCTCCCACCCCATATAGAAATCCTTGAGATAAGCCTCGTTTCTAAAAAGAGGGTAGCTTCTTCCCATGTAACTTAATACTAACTGCATATCTAGTGCCTCTTTACATATACTGTACCAATGAGAGGGCAATATGGAAATCTATGTACCTGTAGTTGCCAGTTAGGAGGATGTATGGAAATTCCTTAGTCTGCTTGCTTGGGGAAATGTATATATAGATGTGACTGATAACAGAATGGGTTGTGAGGCTATTTTTCAGACTTCAGTCCATCCACCACACTGCTGGCTAATAAATGCCTCTTCCTCTACCAACAAACTGGTGTTCGAGGAGCTTTCTGCTCTGCAAGCCAAACTTATCTTTTTTCCTGCTACAGTGGTACTGACATGGGAGCCACTGCCAAGTATTTTAAACATGAACTTACAAAATATGTGCTTAGTTAGAATTTCTATCTGTAAAACAAATGACTATTTTATAATCATAATTATCCACTTGCTGCTGTAGGTCTTTGTTCTTAATGTTGCGAATCCAAAAAAGGTCCTAGAGTTAACTTTTGGAGAAGACACAACAGTGAAAAAAAATCTACAGCTGAGAACACAGACTTTTTGTCCTTTTTTAGACCTCAAAAGAGTCAGGAATCCTGAATACTTAAATTAGGCTCCTATGCTGGGAGCTAACTGTTGACTGACTTAAGTACTTCCTTCCCAACCAAGAAGAAGACATGGTACTCACCATTCATCAGGGCGTGGTAATTAAAGTAAAGGAGACTTGGAAGACTCAAGTCATCCACTTTCACTCCCCTGCTCATAATGTCTTTGAAACCAGGCAAGAATTCTAGGGCCTCATCACTGATGTAGTCAGAGCAAAAACCATCCAGCATGTCTTAGTCAGCTAGGGCTGCTCTAGCAGAAATACCACAGAGTGGATGGCTTTAACAAAGGAAGGTTTGTTCTTACATAGTCCAGTAGGCTGTAAGTCCATATTCAGGGTGTCCGCTCCAGGGGAAGGCTTTCCCCTTGTCGGCTCAGGAGGGAAGTCTGATATTGCATCAGTCTTTGTCCAGGGAGCATCTTGGCACAGGAACCTCAGGTCTGGAGGATGCGCTTTTCTCCCGATGCTGCTTTCTTGATAGTATGAGGTTCCCAATTCTCTGCCTGCTTCTCCATCCTTTTATCTCTCATAGGATGAAAGGATTAAGGGTGGGGCAAGCCATACTCCCGGGAAACTCCCTTTACAGTGGAACAGGGAGGTGATCTTATGAAGGGATTTACAGTCCCACCCTAAATGGAGACCAGCCACAAGATACTGAGAATCATGGCCCAGCCACATGGCTACACATATTTTTTGGGGAACACAATTCAATCTATGATAATACATATCCACACACGCACACAAAAAAACTTGTACAAGAATAGAAATAGCAAAGTTTTTGCATGATATTAAAAAACTCAAAACAGCGAAGTCACCAAGAACAGGAGAAAAGATGAAACCTGCCATGGACTTGTACCGTGGAGTGCCCTGCACTAACTAGAAGAGATGAACTGCTGAAGCTTGAACAGTGAGGATGGACCTCTCTTATCGTATCGAGTGAGGATGACTGTGACCTGGCAGAAAGGGACTTTCTGGACTGACGGTAATCCTCTGTGTCTTGGTAGGACTTTGGCTTACTTAAGTGTATACATTTGTCAAAACCCAGTTTTGTAAATATTATTTTAGAAAAATGAACACAACTAGTAAAAAAGCATCTAACAAATATTGAGTGCTGTTGAAAATGACTAGATGATAGCTTTTGTTTTTCCTTTCTAGTTCATTTTAGTCATACTGAAGTGTTAAGAGAGAAATACACTGATTTCTGGAACATACTGTGAAAGAGACAAAATGAGATGGGTCAATAGATGAACACAGATATCGGGAGACAGATACATGTGCTAGAAAGCATATGAAGTGTTAATGGTAAAATCTAGGTGCTAGGTATATAATGTTCACTTTATAAAATTGTTTTGACTTTTCAGTATGTTTAAAATATTTCATAATAAAATGGTGGAAAGATATTAAGAGCAAGCAAGGATAATTCTCAAAGGGGATCTTTCTTTAGAGAGCTTTTAAGCAAGGCAGAAATTTAAACAGGAAGAAATGGTAAGCAAAGATCACTGGACTATATAGTTTTTCCTAAAGACAGACAAGATATTTACTGGAAACAACACACAGGTGTTCACCTTGCTGAAAAGTGATGGTGTCCTACCTGCTAGTTTTACCTGTCTACAAAAAATAAATTTGTGCTGTTGCATTGATTCTACCATATAGTGACCTTGTAGGACAGAGTAGAACTGTCATATAGGGCTTGCAAAGATGTCATCTTTACAGAAGTGAGAGACAGGCAGCCACAACATTTCTTAGAATAACCTGCTCTGGCTTATCTGTGTACACAGACCAGAAATAGGCCATCCACTTTTTTTTCTGAAATTATTCTTGATAAGATAAACACAGCCTGGCCATAGCTGGCCTCACCTGGTTTTAGCAGATTTTCAACACCTTATTGGCACTGCAAGAGACTATTATTAGCTCATTGGGTGTAAAATACATGCAAGCAGCCCACCTCTGGTTGGAGACTTAATGCACTAATGAAGAAAAATCCACCTCTTCCTCCATCCTGTCTAAAGAAAATGCATAGACATCCACAATCTAGGGATAACCAGCCAGCAGTCCATCCTGAATATATATGATGAACATACCTTTCCTTGTCTGCTCTCTGTGAAAGCCCATCTTCCCAAGCCACTCTCAAGCAGTCCTGCAAGCAGGCAGCAGCCCCGACTGTTCCTTTTCTGCACAACAAATTAAAGAGGCCTTTATAATTTCTCCCTTCAGCCCAGTGCAACCCGTTGTTAGATTTCTTGACTCCTGCTTCTGTGGGAGCTGATTGTTGATCGAAGCAGAATTAAACCCTTGACAACTTCAGTCTTTTTTTCATTTATCCTGATGTTTGCTCATGGATCTAGTTGTGAGGATTTTTGCCTTTTTACGTTGAGATGTAATCCATACTGAAGGCTTTGATCTTCATCAGTAAATGCTTCAAGTCCTCTTCACTTTCAACAAGTAAGGTTATGTCATCTGTATATTGTATGTTGTTAATGAGTTTTCCTCCAAACCAGGTGCTCATATACCCCTCTTCATATAGCCCAACTTCTCAGATTATTTGTTCAGCCTACAGATTGGATAAATATAGTGAAAGGATACAACCCTGATGCACACCTTTCCTCATTTTAAACTGCATAATATCTTCTTTTTCTGTTTGAAAGGACTGCCTTCTGATCTACATACACATTCTTGTAAACATGAGTAAGTGTCCTGGAATTTTCAGTTGAAGCAATTTTATCCATAATTTCTTGCGATCCACACAGTCAGATGCCTAAAACAATTAGTCATAAATTTTTTTTGTGTGTGTCCAAAGAAAAGCTATCTTTATGAATGGCTATTCTCCTTTTTTAAATGTTGTTTTAAAATTAAAATAATTTTAGAATCAAAGAATCAACTTTATAATTGAATACCACTCCAGAAACCTGATCTGCTTCCAGAACCATAAACACAGACCTGAATAATAAAATACAGGCAAAAGCAACACTGGAAAAGAGTACAGTCATGGCCCATGGCTTCTGCTTTCTAACTTGGAAATAGGCCAAGAGCAATATTCAATTCTAGAGACACTTATAGCAAAGCCTTGTCAAATTTCAACCCTTAAAAATCATTTCCAATATTAAAGGTATAAGAAGAAACACTACATGTTCACAAACAAAGTAAAGAAAGGACAGTGCACAAAGCATTCTTGACTTCTGAAGTCATTTATCCATCTACTTACAACATGAGAATGGCACTTTTCTGAAAGATTAGAGTTTTTCAAAGCCTAACTGCAGCTTCAATCTGTTGATCTGATGTCAGATCATTATTATCTCAAAAAGAAAAGTGAATATCAATTTATAAATTAGTTATAATTTGCAGGATTGTTCACCAGTTTCAGTCCATCAGTCATTAGAAAATCCTTGCAATAACCGAGTTCTACACTGATAGCTTCATCAATCCTAGTTCTAATTTAGGAATCTTGGATGCATTTTCTTCCTTGCAGTGTCAAATGTGACAAGAAAGACAAGAATATAAGAGGACTCTAAAACCAGCCCTTATTCATGGACAGAATAAAAAGACTCCACCGTCTGATATGGGGAACAGCTTTCTCACACAGAGATGGAAGAAATTTTTGATAGCCATGTTAGGAAACTGCCTATCTTGGTGTTCTGTATAATCTTACCTCAGATAGAGGGACTCACTTCACAGCAAAAGAAACGAAGTAACAGGCACATGACCACATCATTCATTCATCTTAATGCATTCCGTTATCTAGAAACACCAGCTTGATGTCACTGTTGTTGTTAAGAGCCACTGAGTTGGTTCTGACACATAGTGACTCCATGTACAAGCAGAACAAAACACTGCCTGGTCCTGCACCATGTCCACAGTGCTACGGTGCTTGAGTCCACTGTTGCAGTCACTGTGTCAATCCATCTTATTGAAGGTTTCTCTCTCTCTCTTTTTTTTTCACTGGTCCTCTACGAAGTATGATGTCCTTTTCTAGGGATTGATCCCTCCTGAAAATACGTCCAAAGCATGTAAGGCATAGTCTCATCATCCTTGCTTTTAAGGGGTGCTCTGGTTGTACTTCTTCCAAGGCACATCTGTGTGTTATTTTGGCAGTCCATGAAATATTCAATATTCATCAACACCATAATTTGAAGGCATCAATTCTTCCGCCTTCCCTATTCTTTGTCCAGCTTTTGCGTGCATGTGATGAACAATGAACAATACCATGACTTGGGTCTGGCACAACTTACATTTCAAGGTGATATTTTTGCTTTTCAACACTTTGAAGAGGTCTTTTGGAGCAGATTTTCCCAATGCAATGGGTATTTTGATTTCCTGACTGCTGCTTCTGTGGGCATTGATTCCAACTAAAATGAAATCACTGACAACCTCAGTCTTTTCTCCATTTATCACGATGCTGCTTATGGGGCCAGTTGTGAGGATTTTTGTTTTCTGATGTTGAAGCGTAATCCGTACTGAAGGCTGTGATCATCATCAGTATTTCAAGTCCTCTTCACTTTCAGCAAGTAAAGTTGTGTCATCTGAATAATTCATATTGTTAATGAGTCGTCCTCCAATCCTAATGTCTCATTCTTTTTCAGATACTTCTCAGATTATTTGCTTGGCTATAGCTTGAAAAGCTGTGGTGAAAGGATAAACCCTGATGCACACTCTTACTGTGTTTAAACCAGTGTCCGCAGGTTCTGTTCTAACAAGTGCCTCTTGGGCCACATGTACATGTCTCATGAGGACAATCAGGTGCTCTGGAGTTCTCTTTTCTGCAATGTTATCTATAATTTCTTATGCTCCACAAAAAAAGGCCTTTTCCCAATCAATAAAATACAAGTAAAATCTTTCTAGTACTCCCTGTGTTCAGCCAAGTTCCATCTGATATCTGCTATGAGATCCCTGGTTCCACATTCGTTTCTGAATCTGGCCTAAATTTCTGGCGGTTATCTGTCAATATACTGCTGCCGTCACTTCTGAATTATCTTTAGAAAAATTTTACTTGCATGGGACATTAGTGATACTGCTCAATAACTTCCAAAATCAGTTGGATTGCCTTTCTTGTTAATAGCCACAAACACAGATAGGCGGTTGGCCAGGTAGCTGTCTTCCAAATTTCTTGGCATAGACAAGTGAGAACTTCAAACACTTCATCCTTTTGTTGAAACATTTCAACTGCTATTCCAATAATTCTTTGGTTGTCTTTTTTGCCAATGCCTTCAATGCAGGTTCAGCTTTTTATTTCAGTATCTTCAGTTCCTAATCACATGCTCCTTCTTGAAACGGCTGAACATCAAGCCGTTCTTTTTGGTACAGTGTCTTTGTGTTTTCCTTCCACCTTCTTTTGATGCTTTCTGAGTTGTTTAATATTTGACCTGTAGAATTCTTCTCTGTTGCAGCTCCAGACTCGAATTTTTGCACAGTTCTTTCAGCTTGAGAAATGCAGAGCATGTTCTTCCCTTTTGGTTTTCTATCACCAGTTCCTTGCCACCCAAACCAAAACCAAACCCACTGGTGTTGAGTCGGATCCGACTCATAGTGACCCTATCAGTCAGAGTAGAACTGTCCCATAAACTTTCCAAGGAGCCCCTAGTGGACTTGAACCACCGACCTTTTGGTTAGCAGACGTAGCACTTGACAGCTCCACTATCAGGGTTTCACCAGCTCCTTGCACATGTCATTATAATACTTTACCTTGTCTATTTGAGATGCCCTTTGAAATTTTTTACTTTATCATTTCTTCCTCTAGTTTTACCTACTTGACATTCACGAACAACTTTCAGAGTCTCCTCTGACTTCCAATTTGGCCTTTTCTTTTTAATGACCTCTTGCTTTCATCTTGTATGACATCCTTGAAGTCGTTCTACAGCCTATATAGTCCTTGTTCGCTGGTATTTAATGTATCAAATCTATTCTTTAGATGGTCTCTAAATTCGAATTTAAAGTGGGTTATGCTCAAGGTCATACTTTGGCTCTCAGGAAGTTACACCAGTTTTCTGCAGCTTCAGTTTGAACTTGGATATGAGCAACTGATGATCTGTTCTTCAGTCAGCACCTGGGCTTGTGACTGATATTAAACTTTTCCATTGTCTTTTTCCACAGATGTAGTCGATTTGATTCCTGTGTATTCCATCTGGTGAAGTCCACGTATGTAGTCGCTGTTTATGTTGGTAAAAAAACGCATCTGCAATGAAGAAGTCATTGGCCTTGCAAAATTCTATCACATGATCTCCGGTATCATTTCTATCACCAAGGCTGTGTCTTTTGACTACCAATCCTTCTTTGTTTCCAATCACCGGTAATTATCAATACATCCTGATTGCATGTTTGATCAATTTCAAAGTGCAGAAGTTGGCCTCAGTGGTTGGTGTGTAAATTTGAATAATAGTCATATTAACAGGGCTTCTTTGTAGGTGCATGGATATTATCCTACCACTGACAGTATTGTACTTCAGGACAGATCTTGAAATGTTCTTTTTGACGATGAATACAATGTCATTCCTCTTTAAGTTGTCACTCCAGGCGTAGTGGACCACATGATTGTCACATTCAAATGGCCAGTACCAACCCATTTCAGCCAACTAATGCCTAGGATATCAGTGTTTACTTATTCCATTTCATTTTCGATGCTTTCAAATTTTCTCGGATTCATTCTGCATCAGTTTCACGTTCTGATTCTTAACAATGTTTGCAGCTGTTTGTTCTCATTTTCAGTCATGTCACATCAGCAAATGAAGGTCCCAAAAGCTTGATTCTATCCAGGTCACTAAGGTCAACTCTACTTTGAGAAGGCAGCTCTTCCATAGTCATTTTTAAAATATATATATACACATATATATACCGTATTGTGCTTTAAGTGAAAATTTACAACTCAATTTGTTGTACAACACCTTGAACACACAGTGCCGTGTAACTCTAGCTGTTCTCCCCATCCTGTGACAGCACACTCCTCCTTTCTATCTTGTATTTCCTGTGTCCATTCAACCAGCTCCTTTCCCCCTCCATCTTCTCCTGTCACCTCTGGACAGGAGCTACCCAGTTAACCTCATGTATCTACTTAAGCTAAGAAGTACCTCTTCACCAGTATCATTTTATGTCTTACAGTGCAGTCCAATCTTTTTTCTGAACAGCTGTCTTCCGTACTGGTTTCAGCTCTGGGCTAACAGAGAGGCTTGAGGCCATATCTTCCGAGGACCCTCTAGTCTGTCAGACCATCAAGTCTGGTCTTTTAATAGAATTCTACCACTGTACACCCAGTTTTCCGCTGATATGTTAGGGAATCTATGTTTTATTCCCTGTCAGGGATTCACTGTCGGTGGCCAGGCACCATCTAGTCTTTCTGGTCTCATGCTGATTATATGGTCCTTTCTGTCTCTTGGGCTCATATTCTCCTTATGTCTTTGATGTCTTCCATTCTCCTCTGCTCCAGGTGGAATGGGACCAATAGACGTTACTTAGATGGCTGCTGGCTAGATTTTAAGAACCCAGACACCACTCACGAAAGTGGGAAACAGAACATTTTCTTAAAAATCTTTGTTATGCCAATTGACGTAGATGTTCCCTGAAACCACGGTCCTCAGATCCCTGTCCCTGCTAATCTGGCCTTTAGAGTGTTGGCTTATATTTAGGAAACTTCTTAGCTCTTTGTTTAGTCCGGCTGTGTTAATCTACTTTCTACTGTGTGTTGCCACTCACTTCACACAACCCAATTCCCGTCTACCGTCTGATCAATGACTCATCTCCCTTCCTTCAGAGACAGCAGAGAAATCTTTGCCCTGGAGCTGATGCCCTGAATTTGGATTTTTAGCCTTCTGGACTGTGATAAAACAGTTTCTCTCTCTCTCTCTTTCTGTTTTTTTAATTATGATTAAGTGAAAGTACACTCCAAGTCAGTTTTGCATGCCAGCCTCTCTACAACTCCATCAGCTCTCCTCCCCCTGTGACATCACACTCTCCCTTTTCACTCCTCACTACTAGTATCCTCCCAGTGAACATGTGTATCCTCCTCTTCATGCTCTCCTCTCCCCTCTAGAAAGAAATCAGTAGCACAGCCTTCTATAAATGTATAAATCCTTAAGGTACACATACTGCACACTCACACTGTGTCGCCAACTCCAGTCTGTTTTGACTGGAAGTTGACCTCGGAAGTGGTTTCAGGTCTGGGCCAGCAGCAAGTCTAGGGACCATGTTCCCAGGGGACCTTCCAGGCTGTCAGACCATCAATTTTGGTATTTATGTAGAGTTATTGAACTACATAGCTCTTTTTCTCATGTTATGTCAGGGACTCTACATTCTCCTCTATCAAGGATGTGTTTGGTGGTGGCCAGGCACCATCTGGTTCTTCTGGTCTAAAGTTTCTCTTTCAAAAGCCATCCACTTTTGGTATTTCTTTTATAGCAGCCCTAGATGACTAAGACATCGATTCATTTGTTGATTGGTACCTAGGTTGATTCCATCTTTTTGCTATTGTGGACACTGCTGCAAAAGGTATTGGTATGCATGTATTTGTCTATGGGATTGCTGTGTTAGGGTTCTGACAATTTGAGTTGGAAAATTTAACTCAGAAGTGATTAGATTTATGGCCCTCCTTAATTCGGTATGACTCCACTAATATAACAAAAGAAAAACAATCCTATTTCCAAACACGTTCATATTTACAGGGATTTGGACTTTAATATGTATTTTGGGAGGGCACAGTTCAATCCACAACATTAGGAGTCTGCCTGAGGTCAAAGTGCATGGTCTTCTTAGCTTGTGTCTTGCTGTGGGCTTGCATGTGACTTCCTAAACTCCCCCATACAGACGGGTGCTCGATGCCTTAAGCCGCTGTGGTCATAATTTACCTCAGAAGCCCAGGCAGACACAGTAGTAGAGCCGGGAAGTCCAGGAGGATAGCTATGAGCATAGGTTGCTACTTATCTCTGCAGTTTTGATCTCCACGGGAAGTTCTGGCTTTCCAATCGCCTCACTAAGACATTTCTATAGGTACTTTCTTGTGAACTTTATGGTTTTCCTGTTTCTAGAATTCAAATGGTAAAGGAGGATGAGTGTTAAAGTGTATAGCCAAGCCAAGCCAAGTGCTGTCAAGTCAGATAAGCAAGCAGAAAAAGGATTCCTTGGGGTCTTGGCCCTTCAATCGGCTATTGTTGTGGCATCATATGGGGGCATTGTGGTTGAGTGACAGCATTCTCGCCCTCACAAGGGAGACACAGGTTGAGTTCCAGGCAGTGTGTTGTTGTGGTATCATATGGGGGCATTGTGGTTCAGTGATAGCATTCTTGCCCCTGACAAGGGAGACACAGGTTCAGTTCCAGGCAGTCTAGAACAGGTTTCAGCAAGGCTTCCAGATGAAGACTAGGAAGAAAGCCTTGGCAAGCTACTTCCGAAAACTCAGCCAGTAAGAAAGCCGTTGATCACCACGATCTGATTCACAGACGATCACAGGGATGGTAACGGACCAGGTGGCATTTTGTTCTCTTGTGTATCGATGGGGTCCCAGTCAGTTGGGCAGCTGAATGACAGCTCACAGCACCACCAACAACACAGTGTGGTAAGTCATCCTCGATTTCAAGGAGGAAGCTTCAGGTTGAGTTTTTGGATGTGTTTGGAGTTCTTCTCCGATAAATCCCCTTTCTTGTTTTTTTCACGAAGTTCGGTTGGTAGTTGGGAGGTGCCTCTTTTATCATTACAGTTAGGCCATGCTGAGTTACAATAATTTTTTTGATGTGAATTCCAGATTTCCTAGAAAGAAATTTGGACTGATTGAGATTGCAACAAGTACTCACTTACAGCCTAACCTATCATAGCTTTACTCCTTGGGCCTTTTCCCTATCTCTCAGTCTTCAGCTGATTCTTGTTCTTCCAGTTTCACGAGACTGGCGTCAAGAAGTCGACGGAGGTTTGGGGTTGGTGAGTCAACATTGTTCAAATTACACCCTTTGAACAGCCACAGACTTTTACTGTATTTAAAAAGTACATTTTGAGCACAACGCTAGTTAATTTAGCAGCTGTCAACTGCTGAAGTAAATGTAAAAAAATAATGAAAACCCCTGTGCTCTGTTGAAATGAGGCATAAGTGACAGCCTTTGAGAAAGGGTGCAGTAAAAATTCAAAGTATTAAAGAAAGCCCCAGGAAACAATAGCAGAAAATACTATAGAGTAACCTCACCTTTGTCTTACAAAACATCTGTCACAAGGCAAGCCTGGGGACAGCCTTGCAAGTGACCGCTAGACCTTGACCACGGACAGCCTTGCAAGTGACCCTTAGACCTTGACCACATTTTACAACTAACAGGAATTCCAGGTGGCCTTAACCAGTCAATGTAAAGGTCAGTTCTACCTCCCTGCTTTGTAATCTCACGACTTAAATACTGGGTGCTGAGGAAGCTCGTCGTCGCCCCCTGCTCTGTGTAGTTTGGGGTGCGTCCCTGGTGCACCAGTATTTTTCCTATTGGGCATATTTTTTAATAAAATTTAACCTTTAACAGCGTCGCATCTTGAAAATCGCGGACCCTAACACTCCTGTCAACCAACTCCTGTTAAAGTACGTTTTGAACTAAAGCAGCTGTTCAAAATGCCAAAATTATGGACTGCATAGGTGCTACTGGCCACCAAGCAGCCTCAGAGCAAGGCGGTCACTATAGGAACCCCTGGGGAACGTTCTGAACATGTTTAGAGAACGTTCGGAGAAGGACCACGCAGCAACCCACAGCGCCCACCAAGGGATGAGCACAGGTTACTGAGCCGCATGGAGCAACGTCTTCTCCGGAACTCTTCTGGTCCGCTTCGTGGTGTCCGTGGGGACTCGGGCGGAAGGGACAGGGGGAGCTTTAGCCCGTCGTACCGCGCAGGCCCGCAGGGGCGGGAAGCAGCAAGGCATTGTGGGGCCGGCCCTCGTTTTCCGCGGGTGCCGCCAGGAAGGCGCCGTCGCTCGCCGCGCGGGCGGCTCCGTAGCCGGTCGGGGAAGGGCGCCGGGGGCCCGAGCGCGGCCCGGGGGCGGCCGGGGGCGGCCGGGGGCGGGTCCGCGCGGCGGCGGGGCCGGAGTCCCGGCGGGGTCCCGGGGGCGCGCCGCGGCGGGCGGCCGGGCGGAGGATGGCGGCCCCGGACCACAAGTCGCCCAACGTGCTGCTGCAGAGCCTGTGCTGCCGGATCCTGGGCAAGAGCGAAGGTAGCGGGCCGGGCGGGGAGCGGCGGCCGGGCGGGGGGCGGCGGGCGGGCGGTGTCGCCGGGCGGACGGCGCCCCCGTCCCCGGAGGCAGGTGTCACGGATTGGGGATTCCGTAACTGCCGTTGACCCTTTTTGTTTTGTTTATGTATTTGTTTGTTTGACTTTTTTAATAATAGAGGATGGAACGTTGGATTTGGTATAAAATTCGTCTAGGGGAGTTCACCCAGCTGATAGTGCTACTAAGAAGCAAAACCCCAAATCGGTCCTCCACTCTGTCTCAGCCCGCCCGGGTGCTTTTCAAAAAGGGCCCAATATGCCATCTCTGGATATTTGGGGAGTGCCAGAAAGGAGAGTTGGGGTCAATTCTTAGCAGAGGATTTTCTGGGTACCTGGGGTGGCTGAGTTACTTGTTCCTTAAGCTCTAGGAAGCGGAGAAAGTGGGATTGGGGAGGGAAGAGTTTGAATACATTACCTATAACAAGGAGTGGAGACTGCTTGTTACATTTTGCCTTCTCTTTGATGACACATGACAGTAGGTGTGTGCAGTTAGTTTGATGTTCTGTGATGACCTTTGGGGCCACAGGTAGCTGTTTTGGTCGCTGTGTGGCACGGTGGTTAAGTCTGCTCACCCAAAGGTCGGCAGTTCAAATACACCAGGCCCTCCTTGGAAACTGGGGCAGTTCTCCTCTGTCCTGTCGGGTCGCTGTGCGTCAGAATTGAACTGCTGATGTTTTGGTTAGCAGATGCAGCAATTAGCCCACTACACCACCAGGGTTTCCATGTTTTCAAAGGAGCAATATCAATGTTGCCTTTGCAATGCTTGGAATTTTTTTTTTTTTAATTATGATTGAATGAAAATGTGTGTTCTCATACAAGTTCGCATGCTCACCTATATGTAGCTCCCACTGCTCTCCTTGCCCAGTGACAGCACACCCCTCTTTTCTGCTGTATACATGTCCTATCCTCCCAACAGTCTCCTATCCCCTCCTCTCTACCCACTCCCCTTCCTCCAGCATGAGGTCAGCAGGATGACATCCTATAGATGCATAGAACTGTAAAATTCCCACAAGATACAGTCACTCTGCGTCACCAAGTCCAATCCAGTGCTGTTGGAAAAGTTGACCTTCATTATGACTTATGGACAGGGTTAGCATCAGGGCCAGGGGCCATGCTCCCAGGGGAACTCTGAAGCACCTGAACCATCAATTGCAGTCTTTTATTGAAGATCTCAGGGTACATCCCTATTTATTTTCTTGTTGCCAGTGAGACTCCACTTTGTGAACTCCATCGTGGCTATCACTGGTGGTGGCTGGGCACCATCTGGTTCTTCTGGTCACAAGTCAGTGTAGAGACCCACTCATGTGGGTCCTTCTGTCTTCTGGGTCCTCTTTTCCCCATGTCATTCTTGTCCTCGGTGGTCATCCATTCCTAGTTGAGTTGGGACCATTTGCTGTACCCTCAGATAGCAGCTTGACAGCTTGGCAGCTTTTAAGACCCGAGACGCCACTCACCGATGAGGGGTGCAGAGAGTCCTCATTAGCAAAACACTAGCTGTGCCAACTGGTCTCGATTTTGCCTGAGAGCCTGGTCCCTGGCCCCCTGCCCCAGCTACTCTGTCCTTGCAATATTGGATTAAGATGGGAGGAGTACTCAAGTTGTGTTGAAGTCCAGTTATTATTGATCTTCTTTCTAGTGTATGCTGTCACTGATTTCACCCAACCACATTTCTGTTAACTATCTAATCTAAACCTTCCCCCTCCCCCTCCCTCGCTCCACACCCTTGCAGCCTTCAAAGAGTTTTTTCTTCTATACGTGAGTCTGCTTTTAAGTTCTTATTGTAGGGATCTCGAACAATATTTGTCCTTTTGTCGCTGACTAGTTTCACTCAGCATGATGTCCTCCAGTTGAAACCAGGTTAAGAAACGTTTTCTGCAATCATCGTTGTTCTTTATCATTGCATAGTGTTCCACTGAGTTATGTATACCATAGTTGACCTATCTGTTCCTCTGTTGTTGAGCATCTGGATTGATTCCATCTTTTTCCTATTGTGGACTGCACTGCAGTGAACATTCATGTGCATGTATCAGTTGGTTTGAATGGCAGTGATTCTGTAGGATATATTCCAAGCAGTGGAATTACTGGGTCAAATGGTATATCTATATCCATTTTTTTAAGGAAGTGCCAGATTGCTTTCCAAAGAGGTTGCAACAGTTTGCAATCCCACCAACAGTGTAGGAAAGTTCCAGTCTCCCCACAGCCTCTCCAGCATTTGTTGTTTTGTGTTTTTTGGATCATGGCCAACTTTGTTGGGGTGAGGTGGTATGTCATTGTCGTTTTGATTTGAATTTCTTTAGGAGCTAATGATTGTGAGCATGTCCACATGTGGTTTTTGGCTACCTGGATCTCCTCTTTAGAGAAGTGTCTGTCCATCTCCTTTGCCGATTGCTTAATTGGATGATTTATCTTTTTCTTGTTGATATTTTGTTACACCTTATAGATTATGGAGATCAGGTGTTGGTCTGACAGAGTTGCCAAATATTTTTTCGCATTCTGTAGGTGGCCTTTTAGTTCTGTTAATAAAATCTTTGGATGAGCAAAAGTGATTGATTCTTAGCAGTTCCCATTTATCTATTTTCTCTTCTGATGATTGTGGTTTGTTTGTGCTAATATTAGGTGCTCTAATATTAGGTGTGTAAATATTTAATATTGTTAGGTCCTGTGTGTGTGTTGAACCTTTCAGTAATAAATAGTGACCATCGTTGTCCACGATGGTGGATTTTACATTAAAATTGACTTTATCTGAGATTAGAATTGCCACAGCTGCTCTTTTTTGTTCATTGTTAGCTTGATAAATATATTCTTGCATCCTTTAATTTTCAGTTTGTTCCTATCTTTTAGTGTAAAGTAAGTTTCTTGTAGGCAGCATATAGATGAGTGATGTCTTTTGATCCAAGATGTCACCAGTGTCTCTTTACTGGAGCATTCAGTCCATTCACATTCAATGTAATTATTGATAGGTATGTGTTCAGTGCTGCGATTGTGATATGTTTAGTTGATGTTTTCTCTGTTGTTCTTACTAATCTGTTCTGCGACCTTCTTTGTGAGTTGATTTTTCACTTTTTTCAAGGTTGGTTTTGTGGTTGAGACTCCTATATTACATTTCTTGATACGGTATGTGTATCTTTATTGTGCTTTATGGCTGCCCCTGTGATCCTGCTTACTAAACTATATATAAACCCAATTTTGATTGCTACCAGTCTTGTCAACTTCCTCTCCATCTGGAAGGACTATAATAACTGTAGTACATCCCTTCTTTTCATATGATGATGTCATAGTTTACATGATACGATCACTAGATCATTTCTTTCACTATTATAGCTTTGTGTTTGGAGCCTTCCCTAACTAAGTAGGATTCTGGATAATGTGTCCTTCTAACATATAAAGTTAGCAGTTTGGTTCTTCCAAGCCAAGAAATTCTTTCAGTCTTTCTTGTAGCTTTGGCTGGTTTTTCCAGAGTTTCTGAGTTTCTGTTTATTTGTGAATGTCTTAATTTCATTTTTGTGTTTGAAAGATAATTTTGCAGGATATATAATTCTTGATTGGAAGTTCTTCTCCTTTAAGGCTTTGAATATGTCATGCTACTGTCTCTGTGCCAGCATCGTTTCTGCTGAGAAATCTGACAAAAGCCTGCAGGATTTCCCTCTGAATGTCAGCTTTGCTTTGAGTCTTGCTGCCTTTAAGAGTTTCTGCTTATGTTTCATTTTGTTAAGCTTGATTATAACATGACTTGGAGTCTTTCTGTGGTCTTTGATATGTATCTAGGATATCTATATTTTCTTTCATAACTTCTGGGAAGTTTTCCATCAGCATCTCAGCCACAATACTCTCTGTGTTCTCAGGTGTCTTGCCCTGTTCAGGAACTCCAATTAATCATAAACTGTTCTTCTTAATAGGGTCCCCCATGCTTTGTAATGCTTCTTCATTTTTCTTGTTTCTTTTTTCTAATTTCTCCTCATAGATGCTGGAGTCAGCAGTTGTGTCTTCCAAATCAGAAATTCTCTTTTCCATTTGTTCCATTCTGTTTTCTTGGCTTTGAATTGAAGTTTCTATCTCTTTGATTTTGTTCTTGATCTATTGGATTTTCGAGTACTGATGTTCCATCAGATTGAACAGCTTGCTTAGTTTTTCGTTTTGCTCTGCTGCATTTTGTATAAGGTCTAAGAGGGCTTTGTATATAATCCTTTTGTATTCACCTTCTGATAGTTTCAGAAAAGCTTCTTCGTCTGGGAAGTTCTGAGGTGGTTTCTTTTGGAGGCCTTCTGATGCCACAGGTGATTTCCAGGTTACCGTCTTCTCCAACATTTGTTGCTTTTAGGGCTTCATATGGGTCAGTAGAGGCTGGGAGAGATGCTGTGAAGATGGACCACAGTTGTTTCTCTAGGCCTTCTTAAGATGAGAAGTAAAAAGTATTTGGCAGCTTCCAAAGTCAGTCAGGTTTTCAGGTGTATATGTCCCTCTTCCTGGCTGGCAAAGTAAACACCTCTGTATTCAACCCCAGATGTTATAAACTAGCTCAAAATGCTAAAAGGCTACTGGCCTACTGGCCTTTGCTGTCGGGCCCTAGTTGTAGGCTATACTGTGTAGAATTCTGCTTTTGTGGTGGAAAAGTGGTCTCTTCTGGATAGGCACTGACTCTGAGCCCAGGAATTAGGTCCAGCTGAGCTTTCTGTATGGATGACCTGACCTTCCAGTGAAACAGGATGGCGTCCCGTGCAAGCTCGCCAGCTGGCCGGGACCAGGCTCCCAGCAGAAAGAGAGGCCAAGAGTGCCGGAATTTTCAGAGTCCACAGCCTCTGCCTCTGGTCCCCATCCCCAGGCGACACTGTGTAGAACACTGTGTCCCTGCTGGAAAAGCACTCTCCCCTGGCAGGCACCACCTCACAGGCTAGGAACCAAGTCCGGCCGGTGCCTCTGCCCAGGCTTCTGTGCTTCCTAGTGGATCAAGATGGCGTCCTGCATAAGCGTGTCTGTGTGGGTACCACTTGGAGGAGGCTGAAAGATAGGCCAGAGAAGCCAAGGTGTACAGAGTCCAGAGCCAGGCTCTCAGAACCTGGTAATTACTCTTGCCAGTCCTACCAGCAGTGTGTCCAAGACCAGCAGCTAGTCAAGTCCCAGCTCTGCCCGCCGGCCAAGGCAGAGGAAAGAAAAATTGAAATAGTGACTTACCTTCGGTCTGTGCGGGCCTCTGCTCGCCAAGAGTGGGGTCAGCGAAGAGAGGAGGTTTGGCGTTCAGTGGTGTGAAGTCCAGATGAACAGCCCTGTGCTGCATCCCAGGGCTCACTAGGTGTCCAGAAGGCTCCGTTTAATTCTCATTTCGGGTCTTGGTTTCCAGAGGGCCTTAGGGGGATGTGGGTTTGGTCTGCCATCTTGACTCCGCCCCCACAGTGCTTGGAATTTTATCAGAATTTACTTTCTCTGGTGGACTGGTAACTAAGGAGGATATTTGATTGTCTCAGTTTATTTTGTAAAGACTGTTACTAACTGGCCCTATGGTTTTTAAAGTATTTTTTAAGACTTTGAAGTTAAGGCATAGTAAACAACTTGTAACTTTTTTTAAAATTATTTTTTTGTTTTTTATTATGACTGAGTGAAAATGTACATTCCCGTATAAGTTAAATGCCCACCTCTACGCAGCTTCCACTGCTCTCCCTGCCCGGTGACAGCATACTGTTCCTCTCTGCTGCATATATGTCTCATCCTCTCAACAGTCTCCTTTCCCCTCCTCTACAAGTTGTAACTTTTAATGAGAAAGTGAAACAAATCAAATTTTCCCAAGTTCATTTTTCAGAGAACTACAGTTAGGTCCAGGGGACCTTTGGAAGTACAGCACCTAGCTATAACAGTGCTGGATGTTTTTATAAAGTTATTACAGCTGTGACTTCTCACTTTTTCTAGCTTCTGAGACTTGTGACTTTGCTTGAAAAAATATAGTGCCAGCCAGTGTCATGAGAGCTGTGCCCCCATGTGCTCAGCCCTCCTGTGGAGCGCTCTCCTTTCCATCTTTGGTCGTTGTGACATCCGTCGCTGGAAACGCTGTGCTTGGTCTAGGAGTGCTTGAGCTCTGCTAAGGGCAGCGTTCTGCATGACTAGTTTTTGGTCCTCTTTCACTGTCCTGAAGTGAAAGGAAACTCTGTCTTAATTGATAATACAACCTACCTACACATTTCTAGCTGCAAGATAAAGAAAGAATTAGATAAGTTTTTCAGTATAAATGGTGTGGTATGATTGTACTGTATGGCAGACTGCTTCATAATTTTGAATTCTCAGGAAGCATAGATGGTCGAGTTTTCGTGTTCACTTGAGCTTTGTGTGTTTGTGTGCATCTGCAAGTTCAGCTGTGGTCTGCTACCTTGCCGGGGGCCAGCCCCGACACTTTACAGGGTCCCGCACGGAGGGAGGGAGAGGCGCGGCAGGAAATGAATCAAGGAGACAGAAAAGACTTTTCTGGTTTAAGGCAGCCCGACCCAGAGAGCAAGAGAGAGAGCTGTCTGTCTTTATTGTTTTTATAGTAAGAGTGACGTGAATTTTACCCTGCCCACTGACCACACAATCTATTGGCTAGTTTAAAACCAAAACCTCGTGGTTGGCAAATTTGAAACCAAAAACCTCGTGGTCTTGAGGTGATGTAATTTTTTACCCTGCCACATGAGCTATTAGTTAACTGAAACCTGGTGATCCTTTTAACTGTCAAGGCTTTTTAGATAATGGCCTAAGGATTCCTCGAGCTCAATCAGCCCTACTTATACCTCAAGGTTAAAAGGTTCACGAGGAAGGGTCTAAAGTTTATGATCTCTATTTGTTCCTACTTTGCTCTTTATCTCCTCCTGCGGGGATAGTAAACATCTACCGTCCCCCACCCTATGTTCTTCTCAAGCTGTTCTAAAGAGGATAATTCCTTTCACATGGGTGGGGATGTGCAGTTGGGGGAAGTCAGCAGGGGTTGGGCCGGCCTCGTTGCTCTCAAAGCTGGCTGTGTTAGAGATCATTCCTCTGAGCTCTTTTTCCTCAGAAAATTCCTGTACAGTTTTCCCGATATTATTTCATAGACCAAGGGGGTAGTAAAAAGGGGCCCCTCTCAGAAGGCATCTCCCCTGATCCTTGTGCCAGGAGAGGAGGGGGTATCTTTTTGAAGAAAATTTGATTAGGAAGCCAAATAATATCAAGGACAGTAGGCTAAAAAACATGTCACAAGTGAGATGCTTCAGCCCGTCATTTGCAGGAGCTCGTGACTTTGTCTACAAGGCTGATGGCGGACCTCCGCACTACCTTCTGTAGTCCTTTCGGGATACAAGGGT
This sequence comes from Heterohyrax brucei, assembly GCA_028571685.1. Lineage (NCBI taxonomy): Eukaryota > Metazoa > Chordata > Mammalia > Hyracoidea > Procaviidae > Heterohyrax > Heterohyrax brucei. Next base: position 1,062,781 of record CM053163.1, read on the forward strand.
AACTGCCTTTTGTGTAACATTTTGGTGCATGTCTGGGATTGGAGATGTGGAAAGCAACCACACTTCTTGCCCTGACGTCCTACCCCCTTTGGATGCCCTTCTTCGTCACAGTGAGGGAGCCCTTTCTAGAAGACAGAGCTTGAGGCTGAAGGCTGGATTATGTATGTTGCTTCAAGTTAAAAATTATGGGTGCTTTCTTGAGGTTTGGTTTTAATGGCAGTGGTAGATATAACGTGTATTTAAAAAATTTTTCAGGCTACTGTATGCCAGAGACTGCTTATACTTTGAGATACATGTGTGTAATTGTCGAGACATTTTTAAGGTCCAGGATAATTATTATTAACGTTATTTTATAGTTGAGGAAACAGTTTGAGAGAGAAGTAGTTTGCTGAATGTCGCCTAGCTAGTGAAATGCAGTTTCAGATTGAAACGGAAGTCTCTTATTCCAGAGCTTGTTGCCTAAAATGTGTTAATTCTGCTCATCAGTGTACAGTTTGATGACCTGTTTTCTGCCTGCTGGAGTAGAGGCTGGAATGTCACCACTCTGCCTGTGGGTGCTCGTCCACCCTGATTCTTCAGGACTTGTCCTGGTTGGCTTCTCCCCTCTGCCCTCACCTGACGTAATATTTAAGTGTGTTTATCAGCAGCACAGTGTCTGGCACTGCCAGGCTGTTTATCTTTGAATTCGTAGGTGCCCACTTGGTAGTGCCAGTGGTAAGCACTGGAGTACTAACCGGCCAGAGGTTGGCTGGCTGTTGAAGCCCGTCCAAGGGCATCTGGGTGACAGGCCTGGTGATCTGCTTTCAAAGGGTTGCAGCCTTGAGAACCCAGGGAGCAGTTCTGTCTTGCACACGCGCAAACCGCAGGGAGCGGTTCTGTCCTGTGCACACTCATTGCCTGGGAGTCAGTATTCTCTTGATGACCTTGCAGATATGAGTGTGATACATTATTGTTTTTTATGAAACTTGAGAACCGTTGTCTAAATGTTGTGATTTGTAGTCTTGAATTAACCAGTAACCTGGACCTCATTAGGATCCTTGATGACATGACCTGACTAAGTTACGTTTTGGTATCTAGGGACCTTGACATCTTTTCAGGGGCAGTATAAACTGTTCCTGGATTACAAACCAGTTCCATTTCTAAGTCTGTCTTGAAGTCCAGTTTGTGTGTGAGCTGGAACAGTTAGGGTTCACGTCTAACATCAGTCAAATGTTTGTCTTAGCATGTAGTTTACGGTGTACTTTTCTGTGCGTAAGAATTATTCAGTAAACACTTCCAGATACACTGAAATATTATAATACAGTAATAATGTTTTGTGCTTGTTGCAAAGTCACACCTGATTGTTATCGTGAACCACCGTGTACTCGGGTCTTTAACACAATAACCTTTGCAGAACTAGCTTGTACCAGGGTTGGATATGAGTTTGGTGTTGGGTACTGGGGACTGCCTGGAGCCCTCTGATGCTCCCTAGTGTATTCCGTTACACTGGCTTCTTTGCCCTCTTGAGTCTTGTTAATGTCTTCTTTTTCCAGCTGTTTCTTTAGCTTTTCATGTGAGTGATTCCTGTTTGAAGGTCACTTCCTCAGAGAGGTCTGCCCTGACCACTGGTTGGCCAGGTCTGTCCTGTTGCTGAGGTGACAGTGTCCTGCTTCTCTTCCTCGCACTGCGACTGCTGATGGCCTTCTCAGGCAGCGCCAGGAGCTGTGAGCCGTGGCCGTTTCACTCCTGCTGTGCAGGGTGTCCTCAGGACGTTCTCATGTCGGCACATGGTAGCTGCTTGTGAGCTATTTGTGGACTTACTGATTGAGTTTTGCTTACTTTAAAGAGTGCAAAATATTTTGGGAGTATTAAACTAGAAATCTGTAGTTGGTTCTGTTTGATGTCTACCGTTGTGGTCTTTGGTGGTAGGTTCACCAAACAGTGATTGCCACCGCTAACGTCTGTACCCATCTGGATTCTCTTCTACCGTTGAAACATGGGGTAGGTAGCTGTGGCTGAAGAAGGAACAAATGGGGTTTTCAGGTGTTTCATAATGGGCAAGAAAGATGCCTAGAAGTGTAGTTGGTAGCCAGATAGATCACCTGTGGCTGGAGAGGTGGGCGTGAACCAGTGTTGAACAGCTTAGGTCTCGAGAACGTAGAGTCAGGAAGAGGGGTGTGTGCTGGGAGCGGTGGCTCTGGGGAGTTTGAAGTCTTTGGTAGGAGGAAATTCTGAAGCTTATGGAACTTCCAGAGTGGGGATGTTTGTATGGTGTACCTGAGTGTATTATTCATGTCCCATTTGGGTAGAACTCAGAATTACAGTAACTCAAAAACAGTTTTTAACTAGAAGAGGTACAGAAGCAACCATTAAGGGGGTCTCATAAATGACCGTATGTATAGTGTTTTTGAGATTATATATGTCCAGTACAGAAAATTTGTAAAAAGTATAAAGATAGGAATAAAAAAACTACCTTCAGTAGTGTGGAAGTAGGAAAGCATTTTAAAATGTTTCTTTTTTATACGGAAGCATTCACCGGATACTGAACACTTGGTGTTGATAGAGTGGTGACTGAGGTTGTGGGTGCTGATGTGCTGTGTGTCTGCTCTCTCTAGGAAGGCATCCCTGAAGTGGTGACTTGGGAATCAGCAGCTGGCCGAAGGGCTGGCATGACCCTGGGCTAGGCTCTGATGGGGGCGCACTTGATGTGGTCCAGGAGCAGGAGAGCAGAGCGTGACTGGTGCATAGTGAGGCAGCCTGACAGCAGTGGGAGACGGCGCTGGTGAAGCAGTCCGCCGGGGTCACACAAGTGGTGCGGTGGGTAAGACCCCAGCTGCTAGCCAAGAGGTCAGCAGTTCGACTCCACCAGGCGCTGCTTGGAAACTGGGGCCGTTCTCCTCAGTCCTGCAGGTTCGCTATGAGTCGGAGTTGACTCGAGGGGAGTGGGCCTGGTTTAGCTAGGGGGCAGATCGCGTAGGCTGTGATCAGGAGCTTGGATTGTATCGAGTGTAATGAGAGAGTTTGAGCAGAACAATGAAATTAATGTTAGATGAGTGGCATGGCTGCATGGATAAGAAGGGTGGACAGGAGAAGCAGGCTGTCCAGCCCCTTCAGGGACTGACTGCAGTCACGTTAGAGCTGCAGAGGGCCTGGGTTTACTGTTGATGGGACGTGTCAAAGTGTGCAAAATCATTTTTGCGTGCAGCGTTTCTAAGAATTGCTTAATAGTCTGAAAATGCCTTCATTTGTCCTCATTTCCTCATTTGTGTGTCCCTGTAAGTGCCTTAGTCAGTTACAGAAATTTTGGTCTCAGGTTATTGTCACTTTGAAGGTGTTCTTTCACTGTCTTTTCCCTCTAGAATTACTGTGAGAAGCCTGATGTTAGTCTCATTCTTGCTCCTTTGAAGTTATATGTGGCAGCTTTTAGGATTCTGTATTTTTCGTGGTCTGAAACGCTGCTTTAATGTGCCTGTGGGGGGGGCGTTGAGAGTTGATCAGTCTTAATACTTGGTGATCTTTTCCATCTGAGGACTTAATTTTTGTTTTTTTTAAATTATGGGACCTTTCTGCTTTCGCTGTTTCCGCTAATATTTTCCCCATGCATTCTAAGTGTTCTGCCTTTTATTTTGTTTGACTTTCTAGCTGGCATTTGACTCCTCATTGACTTACATCCTTTCTATTCAGCCTGTTTAATGAACTGTTAAAAAATTTCACAAATGTTTATTTTCATTTCCCAAAATTAGTTGGTTCTTTTTCATCAGAGTATTTTATTGTTAGGTGTGCTGAAAATTCCGTTTTGTACCTAAGGACGTTAATTGTCCGAAAGTTCTTTTCTGTTTGTTATTTTATTTTACTTCTTCAAGTGTAAGTTCTTCCATTTGTTAAGTTAGTTGGTTTTTGTTTAGGATGTTAGTTAACTTCAAATATGTGATTATCTCTTGATTTTTCATCTCTAGTTGAGAGTACCTGTCTCCTGAGATTTTGGGTAGCTGACCTGAGATCGTGGTTCGCAGCTGCTGCTGAGGCCGGTATTTGGACTAGTTGTAACGTGGGTGGAGTTTGGTCCCATGCTTCGTACCTCTTACTCATTTTGTGGGCCTGCTCTTGTCCCATTCTGCCTTGGAAAAAGACTCCCATTGGCAGTCCTCCCAGGCATTGCCCTACTTCTGTGACTTGAGAGTCTGTACTGATTACTTCAAATAGAGAGGGCCCTCTGTCTTACCCTAATACATGGCCTGGCAAGGAGAGGAGGGAGGAGGAAAGCGAGTTCTGTCGTGCGTCAGCCAGTCACTCAGGTGTCTGTTCTCAGGGCCTCCTTTCCAGACAAGGGGACGTGGTGCCCTATTCACGTATCAGCAGTGTTGTTTAATGTGTGTTTCAGCATTTTTTATTTTAAATTTGAATTGAATAGAAATCACCTTTTGGGGGGGAGGATATACGTTTCTAGGATTTAAACTCACATACGTTCTTGGTGCCACAACCAAAACCAGGTTACACAACAATGCCAGCATCCCCAAGAATTGCTGTGTGCTGCCGTTTTGCTGGCAGGGCCTGTCCCCTCTTGCAAGTGCTGTTTCATGTCCCGGTCTGTCTTCTCCAGAGCGTCCTGTGGATGGGGTCGTCTGGTAGGCAGCCTTTGCAGGCTGGCCTTCACTTGGCAGAATGCTTTTGAGAGTCCTCCTTGGTGTCGGCAAGGGCTGGCGGTGCATTCCTGTGTATTGCCGAGTGGTGTTTCCTGGCGTGGCGGGCTTGGGTGGCGGGGTGGACAGTTGTTGGTTGTGTGGCTGGGGCTAGGGGCTTTGGGAGGCAAATGGTTTTCCATTTCCAGCCAGTCCTCTTTCTGTCTCACTTGTCAGATTTGTCATTTGCAGCAATGTCAAGCCCCTTCGTGTCCTAAGCCTCTCTGGGGTTTCCTCGTGGGAACGGAATTTCTCCTGGGCTCTGTCTCCCCACTTTTTCCCACTTTACATCAGCATTTAGCTGTGGTTTTCAGTCTTCTTAGCACCCCTGCAGCTGCTTTCCTTTTTCAGACATTCCATTGACTTCTCTTTACCTTTCCTTTTGTGTTTTCTTTGTTCTTGTAGGCATATACCTTATCTATTTATTTTTTAATTGATAAGTCTTAAAAAAAACACCGCTGCTCTCTCAGTTGATTCTGACCGAGTGACCTCTTCTAGGACAGAGGAGAGCTGCCCCAGGAGTTTCTAAGCGGTAAACCTTGTTGGAAGCAGGTTACCACGTCTCTCACCTGGAGAGCAGGTGGTGGGCTCAAGTGGAGAAGCTTCAAGGAATTTAAACTTAGCTTGATGGCAGGTCATTTAAATGCTTCTAATTTTGCCTGAACTGTTTGATCGTAATGTTTTCTTTCAGCTGATGCAGCCCAGCAGTTCCAGTACGCTGTGCGAGTTATCGGCAGCAACTTTGCCCCCACTGTTGAGAGAGATGAATTTCTGGTAGCTGAAAAAATCAAGAAAGAACGTACGTATTTTTAAAAATTTCATCATTTTTTGGATTCCTGAACTTGTCAAAGCTTAAGAATGGGTGTGTGTGGGGTTCCCAAGCACGTGTCAACTAGAAGTACTATGAAAAATGGCAACTCAGTTTTGTTTTTTATTAGAACATAGTGAATGAGGTTTATTTTAAATGCTGTTATAGAAAGATAACTTGGTTTAGAGTGTGAGGGAGATAAAAGGACGTGGTATGACTTCCAGTTTCTCTTCACGATTTACTGTATTTTCGCAAACAGCATGCCTGTGTAGATAATGTACCCACACATGTAGTGTGTGTGGTGCGCCTGGGAAAGTAGTGGGGGTGGGGCTGTTCATTTGGCAAAACTGGCCAGCATGCTGTTTACCTAAGAATGTGGTGGTGGCGAACAGTCTGCTCCTTTTGCCAAGATCACAGCACGTGGTCTGAGGGAATGTCCTGCTCCTTTGACAAGGTGACAGAGCGCTGTCTGAGTAAAAAGAAGGCTGTCCGTGAGGCAAATGCCGGTCCTGTAGTTGTCCACACCCACACTGCTAGCTCTTTGAGACGCCGTTTTTCTCCGAATATTTTAAGTCTGACATGATGGTTAAAGCATCTTTAAGTGTGTATTCCTTAGAGAAGAGAACCAGCTTGATGCGGGCAGAGATTCCATTGTTTAGTAGATGGCGTCCGGAGGGGTTGTGTGGCTGCGTCAGGCGCTCGGCTGTACTGCCGCTCCTGACCTCTGGAGTTTCTGGGGGCGAGAAGCTTGACCTCGAGTGCAGGGAGCCGCCTCTGAGAGAAGTGCCGAAGTCCCAGGAGAAGGGACCCACGCGGTCTCCTCACAGTCCTCTGGGAATGACAGGATGTGGAAGTGGCGGTGGCTGGCTGTGACAGTTGTTAGTGTCTCCCTGCGGGTGCCTGGTGAGGCAGCGCCCCACGCGGCCCCACGCGAAGTGGGCCTTTGCCCTGATTTCTGAGCGTGTTGGCAGACTGGTAGGGGGATGCCTTCTGGGCAGTGATTCTTGTGGCCCGGTTTGCGACACTCAGCTGTTGGAGTGTGCACCGCAGACGGCCAGTCGTCTGGGCTGGTGTCCTGCCGGGGGTGTGGCTGAGCTGGGTGGCAAGTCAGCCGGAGCGTGGGGGTTACGTTGTGTGGGGTGGGTGGGTGTGTCCGGCTGCACTTGCCTTTGCACGATTAGGCCTTGGTAAGTGAGGTGAGTTTGAAACGATGTCTCTGCTGATGTGATCAGGGTTCAGCTCAGCGGCGCCGGCGTTGGCAGTCCTGCCGCTGGCCTCTGGGAGGTTGTTTCCCCGGGGTGCCTGTACAGCCAGGAGCACAACAGCGCTGCGGTCTTGTTAATTTTGTGCCTTTTGTTGTTGCTGAGGCTGTAGAGGAAAACATGTGCCAGCTCACCAGCGAGCTCTGCTGGGATCCCAAGCCCTTTCAGGTCTGGGTTTGTTCCTGAGAACCCCACCGACTAGTATTGCATGAAACGCGTGCCCTGAACCCCTTCCTTTTACAGATTTCTATTTCAAGGTCTCTTGGCGAACATTTGCACAGATAGGTATCAGCTAAAAATCAGTTTTATCTGAAATCAGATGTAGGAACTGACAGTTACATTGTTACAGTGAATATTTCCAAAAGTCTTGAATTTTTTCAAAGAAGGATCTCCCCAGGTGTGATGTGTTTGTCCTGGGTACTGTCTTCATTTGTAGAAGTACAGCCTGTTTGATGTTGACTCAGTGTGGGACCTCTGCCACGTGCCAGCAGGGGTCCCCACTGGCTTAGCACCCCCCTCCGGAGGGTCCAGCTCCAGCTCTGCCGTGGGCAGTTACAGCTGACAGGACGTTGTTAATTGTGGTCTCAAGTAATGGTCACCACCGGCCGGCCTGGGTTCATTAATTCTGACAAGTATTTTTTTTACACTGTAACATTTCTGACATTTTATTACAGCTGTCTCTATATTAAATCGTCTGAGTTATAGCAGTTTTGCCCTGTAGTCTGTGAGTAAATTTTTTTTTAACATTGCTGACTTCAGGTATAAAATGCTGGTAATGTTTTTTTCTTGAAAGAAATAACAAGAGTGATGCTGTGTGATGGCACGTGTGACAGTCACGTGTGGCGTGTTCATTTTTCCCGCTGAGGTGTAGGGGACTTTGTAACTCAGGATTGGTCTTGCAGTCTAGTAGGATGGAACGTCTGTTTGTAAGGGTTCTGAGTTCATCCTCGGAAGCCTGGTGGGGCAGTAGCTAAGTGCTCTGCCTGTTAACTGAAAGGTCGGCAGTTCAAGTCTGCCGTGTACTGCAGATGCTTTGATGAGGGCATTGGTCGTCTTCATGACTGTCACCTCGTTACCATGCAGGACAAGGGCCACGCAGACGCACGCTGGCTTGGGCACAGGCCACGGAGCGGACGGGTGGTGACTGGGGCTGCTGTCTGATGCTGGGTGGAGAGCCAGATGCCTCAGCAGGAGCTCAGGAAAGACACTTGTTTGCTTTTCTGGCTTTTTAAAAAATAGCGAGTTAAATTTTAATTGCTTTAGTTTTGGCAAATGCACCTGTAACAGTACATTTTAAAGAGCTGTAATGTTATATAGGGAATAATTGAAAGTGCAGAAGTGGTTATGTCATCCCTGGTGTGTGATTGACCAGAACTCGGCAGTGATAGCAGGGTGGCCGTTCCCGGCTGGTGGATGGTAAGACGTGCTGGTTGTACAGTCAGTGCCGCCAGAAACCAAAAGCGGTTACTCTGCAGCTGCTCCGGACTCCTGGTGACTGTCTCTCAGAGTGGAATCTGCTCGGTCACGCTCTCAGTGGCTGCTCCGGACTCCTGGTGACTGTGTCTCAGAGTGGAATCTGCTCGGTCACACTCTCAGTGGCTGCTCTAGACTCCTGGTGACTGTGTCTCAGAGTGGAATCTGCTCGGTCACGCTCTCAGTGACTGCTCCGGACTCCTGGTGACTGTGTCTCGGACTGGAATCTGCTCGGTCACGCTCTCAGTGGCTGCTCCGGACTCCTGGTGACTGTGTCTCGGACTGGAATCTGCTCGATCACACTCTCAGTGGCTGCTCCGGACTCCTGGTGACTGTGTCTCAGCAGGATCTCCTCGGTCACGCTCTCAGTGGCTGCTCTAGACTCCTGGTGACTGTGTCTCAGAGTGGAATCTGCTCGGTCACGCTCTCAGTGGCTGCTCCGGACTCCTGGTGACTGTGTCTCGGACTGGAATCTGCTCGGTCACGCTCTCAGTGGCTGCTCCGGACTCCTGGTGACTGTGTCTCGGACTGGAATCTCCCTGGTCACACCTTCAGTGGCTGTGCTCTCAGAACTAGACTGCCAGGCCTCTCTTCTAAAGTCCCTCGGGGTGACTCTGACCACCAACCTTTGAGTTACTAGCCACTTGGAGACCTTGAAGTCAGTCACTGTCTTTCTGCAAGTCAACTAGGACACTTAAAGCTAAGTCTACTTGGCCGATAAGATTTTAACAAGTACCTACTAGTAAACTAGGATAAAGACGGTGATTCATTGGATAGTATTAAAGTAATAATGTAGCTTTTAGGAGGAGTCTGCTTTAGGAGAACAATGTGTTGGAAAGGCAGCTGTGTGTAAGAAAGTGGGCTAGTGTTTTGGCAAGCAGAGTGTATTCACTCAGGGAATTTAAAATCTAATCTGTAGCTTGTTTCTTCCCATGGAATAAAGACCATAATTATCGTTAACTTCCCTTTGCTGCCAGCAGCCATGAATGGTCCCGCGTGCGTCCGAGTAGCTCTGTGCTCCGTGACGTCGCCAGGGGCTGGTTTCTCTGAAGTTCATCTGCAGGCCGTCTCAGAGCCGGCTGGAACCCACCACCTATTCAGTTAGCAGCCCTGTGTGCTCACAGCTGGAACCCCTGCCTGTTCGGTTAGCAGCCCCACATGCTCACAGCTGGAACCACCACCTGTTAGCAGCCCGATGTGTTCACATCTGGAACGGATGCCTCTTCATTTAGCAGCCCTGTGTGTTCACAGCTGGAACCACCACCTGTTCGGTTATCAGCCCCATGTGTTCGCATCTCAAACCACTGTCTGTTCAGCTAGCAGCCCCACGGTTCACATCTGGAACCGCAGCATGTTCGGCTAGCAGCCCGGCGTGTTCATGGCTGGAACCGCAGCCTGTTCAGTTAGTAGCCCTGTGTGTTAACAGTTTGTTCTGCAGCTACAGCCATCTTCAGAGGACTGTAAATGTAATTGGAATCATCCCAAAGTCAGTTTTCTACCTTCATGTATTAATAAAATCATTTAGTGGGTAAAAATTAAATAATGAGCTGTTTTTGATTTTATTTTGGAATAGTTGTTAATACACTTGACACTAGCGGCAGAACATTGCTGTTCAGGCTGTGTAAACCAAAACCAAACCCAACTCCCTGCCGTTGAGTGGATTCCAACTCTTGGTGACCCCACAGGACAGAGGAGAGCTGCCCCCGGTGTCTCCAGGGAATGCCTGGCAGAACTGAACTGCCGACCTTCTGGTTAACAGCCACAGCACTTAACCACTGCACCACCAGGGTTTCCTCGATTGTGTCGGCTAAGTCAAATAAGCACTCGTAAATTGTCAGGGTGGGTAACTGCTGTTTGAATTTAGGATTCTGAAACTGTTTTCAGTTCTCATCTTGCGCTCTAGGTTGTGTTATTAACTTAAGTTGGTGATAATTTTTCTCACTCTACTCTTAATAGTATTTATAGACAGAATTGGAACGACGCCACCACTTTTCTCATCTCGGTTGATGCTCACCTACCCTCGAGGCCACTCTGATAATGTCCGCAGTCGCCTTACGGCTTTGGTCTTCGGACGCTGAGTCTGGGGTTCCCATCAACATGCCGAGCTCCCTGTTGCTGGTGGTGAAGTAGTGTCATAAAAGTGCATTCCAGTGTGTGACACGGGTGCTGAGTGTGTTTTCTGACCTTTCAGTGATTCGACAAAGAAGAGAAGCAGACGTTGCGTTGTTTTCGGAACTCCACCGAAAGCTGCACTCACAGGTAATCGTCCAGCGGTCCTGTGAGCCTGGGTACTGCGGGTGACGGTGGTCATCGTGGTGTGGGGGGTGCTGGGGCGCTGCTCGGCTGTCACCTCAGACTTTCCTTTGTTGGGTGATGGGTTTTAATTAGTAGACAAATGATGTTTTCTTAAAGAGTTTTAATATTAGAAGTAGGTTTTAGTTGGATTCAGTGCTTATAAAGATTGAAGAGGCTAATGGTAAAAATCATGTTAGAATTATTTGTATGTTTCATTTGTAGTACAGCACCCTTAACTGTGTGACTTTAGTGAGCACACTGGTGGACGTAGGGGCTGGTCTGCGTGTGACAGCGGAAACGGACCTTACAAACTACACTTTCCTTTTGTTCACTGGACCCTAATAGATTGAATAGCTTGTAAAAATCTTCTGATTCTGAATTTTCTTTTTCTTAAGTGTAATCTTTGTAAAGAAATTGTACTTTAGAGAACGGTTTACAGGGCAGACTGGTTTCCTGTTAAACAACTAATGCACCCACTGCTTTGTAATGCTGCGCTCTCCCAGCCAGCTCTCCTGCCCCTCCCGCCTTCTTGTCCTTGCCCTCGGGCTTCTGGGCCCATTGGGTTTCCTTTTGTTTTATGGCCTTTCTGATCTTTGGCTGAAGGGCAAACCTAAGCAGTGACTTTGTTACTCAGCTAAAATAGTGTCTGGGGAGCATATTCTGGGGGTGATTTTCAGTTTTTTGATTGGATATTGAGACTTGGAAATGGATGGTTTTTCTCATTTGTTTTATTTGTAAGAGAATTTGCTAGCATACACACCAGTAAGTCACTCGAATCAGAGGACATATTTTTGGTGATTTCTGACATGAAGGAAGTGTATCTAGCTGTCTCCTCCTCGTACAAGTGGAGAAGATGAAATGCAGAGTGGTTTCCTGCCTTGGCCCGGAAGTGCAGACGTCCGGGAGGGAAAGCCGGCGGTGCTGCCGTTGCTCCAGTTTTCTGTTTGTTGGGGTGAGTTCCTGTGGAGAGTAGAGCCCCGGGGTGGCATCATGGCTGCGGCCTGTTGTCCACGGAGTGTCTGGGTGGGTGTGAACTGCCAGCCTTTCAGCTGGTAGCCGAGTGCTCACCCGTGTGTACCACCCAGTGACGGTGAGTCCGTAGTCCCGCCATGGACAAAGAAGAGGACGGAATTGTGCCTGCTGCCGGCAGTTACATTGATGTTCGTCTTTTCCAGTCCCTTTCTCGGTCTATCTGTGTGTCCGTAAATGTAAGCTTAAATTTATTTGTGGGTCATTTTAATTCCTTATGAATTTACTTGTAAAGTTTGATTTACTTTTAATAAGGTATGCTTTTTCCATGTTTGGTAATCCAAGCCAAGCCAAGTGCCATCGAGTCGGATGCGACTCATGGTAATATTCATAAAATAAGGCAGACTGCTGTATCACTTGGTTTTCTTAGGTATTTTTCCAATTTAGAAAGCAGTTTCTACTTTGGTACGTTGAAAATTATCGAAGTATGTGTATCAGGTTATCATATTACCAAGACCTATAGATTTACCAGGCTCTGAAAAGGGAAAACTTCATTCAGTAAATCCATCATATTAGTTAATCGTGGCAGTGGAGAAAACTTTACCAGAAACTTCACTTTTACTACCGAAAACTTTAGAAAGTGTGTAATTTAGAATAGTTGAAGAGTGGCTAGTTTCCCAGAAGGAGCCGGATAGTGCTAACCCCAGGGGTTGCGATTTGAACCCACCACCTCCCCCGCAGGAGAGAGAGGTGGCCGTTGGCTTCTGTACAGAGCACGGCGTTGGGACCCTGGGGGGGTCGTGCTGCTTAGTCCTCGGGGTCACTGTGCATTGGAACCAACTCGATTCCACAAATACATCGAAGCTCATATTTAAGGACCCAACATAGAAACAGAAAAAGACTTGAAGAAGACAAGCCTGGCTGTAACTATCAGCAGCAGCGGGCCCACGCCATCGTTTTCGTGGTTCACTGAGTGCTAACGAGTTTTGGTTTTCGGTAGCTTCCTGGGTGTGGCACACACGTGGACTTATTAATGGAAACATGATGTTTTCTACAAAAATACTAGAGAACAGTACTAGCATAGTACTAGTAGTTAATCCAAACAGGAGACAAATGCCTAGACAGTACCTGTTGTCCTGTAGTTTCTCAGTGCTGCTGTGACAGAAGCAGCCCGAGTGGTGGCTGTGACTGACGGCAGGGGTTTCTCACTGTCTGGGAGGCTGCTGAGGTTGCTTGGTGCTGCTGAGTTGTTTCCAACTCACAGTGACCCTGTAGTGACAGCTAGGACAGTAAGATTGGAACTGCGGACCTTTTGGTTAGGAGCTGGAGATCAGGGAACCCACTCTGGGGAAATCCTTGTCTTGTCTGCTCTGGCGTGCTGGGAATCCCCTGGGCTGTTGGCTGTCTCCGCATGCCATCTGCCGTTCCCCTCCTTTAGCATGCTTCCTGTCTTGGTGCCCAGTCGGTTCTTTTTATACCTCAGAAGTAGTTAAATTTAAGACACCCTTCTTTAGTGGGGCCTCGTTAATGTAACAGACGAAAAACCCTGGTGGCGCAGGGGCTGGGGGCTGCGTCTGCTCACTAGAAGGTCAGAGGTTCGCACCCAGCAGGTGCTCCTTGGAAACTACGGGGCAGTTCTGCTCTGTCCTGTAGAGTCGCTGCCGATTGGAACGGACTCAGCAGCACTGGATTTTGGTTTTGGCTGTAATGGAACAGAAAAAACCCTGTTCTCACAGCAACGTTGGAACCCTTTGTGGAGTGGCCATCAGAGCTGTCGTTGGACAAGGTCTGACAGAGTCGAAGACTCTTCCTAGAAAAATTGCTTTGAAGAGTTAGGGACGAGGCACTGGCGTTGGTGTACAGCGTCTCAAGGGGAGTACTTCGAAGGTCACCATAGTGATGTTCCGCAGCAAGGGTATGCGGCACTCTGTCTAGGATGAGCTGTGAACTTCATGGTCGCACCTTGGGAACCACTACCCAGGCTTGTAGACCTCGCCAGTATAACTGCTGCTGGACTGTGGCATTCAGTCATGGTGACAGAATTGACAACACCCAGGAAAATGCCCTCACGTGACAGCACACAGGCAGTCACACAGGACTGGGAATCACATCCAGTCAAACTGCGGCCCACGTTTTTGGGGGACATAGTCCCACCCATGTCAGGTTCTAATGCATAGTTACACAGTACTGGGAATCACAGCTGAATTGCTGCACGGTTTTGGGGGGCACAGTCCCATCCATGTTAAGTTCTAATACATAGTTATATAGTACTGGGAATCACTTCCAGCCGAATTGCTGCACACAGTTTTGGGGGGCACAGTCCCATCCATGTTAGGTTCTCACACGTAGCTATACAGTACTGGGGATCATGTCCAGCTGAGTTGCTGCACATGTCTTTTAGGGGACACAATCCTGATTGTGTTAGATTCTAACGTAGTTTTGGGCGATGCAATTCAGTTCTTAGCACCTTCGCATCTTTCTGCGGAAAATACAGAATTCCTTAAAGCCATGCAGGTTGTTGCTGTCTCTCGGTGTTCTAATGAAGGCCTGTGTTTTCAGTGTGTGCATGCACACGATGGGGGAGGAAGGCTGACGGAGCGGGTTTACTGGGGGCCGTTGTTGCTGTTAGACCTGTGGGGAGAATTTTGGGGTGGGGGTGTCCGGGTGAAGGCCCCTTGTGGAGCTGAGCTGGGATGTGACTGCTATTGAGGGAGGTGAGGACGAGGGGAAGTGTAGGCGAGGGGACCCAGGCCAGTTCTGGGTCCGAGCTGGTGGTGAGCAGGATGGCTCACTGCTGTTGTCGGGAAGGTGGATTCGGTCGTAAGTTATTTGTGCCGAGCACTAGGTCAGTGATTTTGCTTTTATAAAAAGAAGGATTTTGATGTTTTCATAGATCTTACAGTATCTGTGTTTTTATACTTAAAATTCAGTGTATACACACTTTTGAGTTTTATGTCTCCCCTGAAGTCCTTTATGTGTCATAATAGAAGGTTAACAGGGTCTCGAGTGCTTGAGAATTGTTGAAAGTGTCCATGTCCTAGGGGTTCTGTCTGCCCCCCCGGTGCTCTCCTCTGCCCCTCACGGCCCTGCTGGGTGCCCAGGACGGCTGGCTGGTGTGGTTGCTGTCCCTGGAGTCTCTCGCTGTGTGGCTGCCACTGATTGGCTTTAGCCTGAGTGGGCAGGAGCCCCAGCCGAGGACTGGAGGGTGCGGGTTAAGAAGGAGTCCAAGGTGCCGGCCCTCCCACCGGGCCCTAGTGTGGCAGTGGCCTGGCTGTATCCACGGACCTCCTGGGCAGTCCATGCCCTCACCAAGCTCTGGGGATGACTTTTCTGTCCCCTGTCCCTTCTTACTGACTGGACGCTTCAACATCATGCCCTTTTCTGTAACACTTCTCACGCCTCATGAATAGTCACTTGGTTAAACTCTTCAGCAGACTGTGCTGTTGGCTGTTCATTGCTTCTTCATGTCAAAAAAACATGCTGCCTGTCCATTTAAGTTGTGTGAAAACATTAATTTTTGTGTATCATTTTCTTCAGTTTGGAGCTGTCCTCATTCTCTGCTCCATGTTCATCTTTATTTCTCCGAGGTGATAGCTGAGGCTTTGTTTTGACCTAGGCTGTGTTGAGAAGGTGGGCCCTCCTTGCCATTTTCCTGAGTCTCCTGGCCGCCAGCCGCCTCGGGAAGCTCCAGAGGTGCTTGGAGGTTGGCGCCCTTGGGACCAGGGGATCCTGTTTCCATGTTGTGCTGTGTGTCTCCAAACATCTGCACACAGGCACATAGATGACCTGACTTTTTGTCTCCATCCTCTCTCCCGGCGAATAAGAAAGCTGTTCATTTAGCACCGAAAAGTTGACGTCGGGCGTCGTCCCAACCGCCCTTCCTCCCCTCCCCCGGCTCGCTCCGTCCCGAGTCTCTCGGGGTGTACCTCGCCCGCGTGTCTCTCCTGCCTGGTGGTGTCGGGCGCCCTGTGGTGTGAACTCAGATGTCGAGTTACGTGGCTCAGGTAACTGACGTAGGTGTCACTGCTGATGCTTTTCTTGTTTATGGAGGGTAGAGCATCAGTCCTGTGCTGTAACGGTGTCGTGGTCACTGCAGGAGCTAGGGACCCACGTGGGTGTCGTTATGTGGCAGCCGCTGGTGTGACCTGGTTGCCTGCCTTGAAAGTCTGTGATAAGTGACGAGAGGGAGCTCTTTGGGGGCAGATGGATTTAGGCCTTAGGCCTGGCAGGTCTGACCCTGTGGTTGTGGGTCCTGGCTGAATCCCTTAGCCCCGGAGAGTCCCTGTCAGGTGGGAGCACTCTCCCAGGGATTGTAAGGTGGTGAGGTCGGGCAGCTGTCAGGCTCTCTGTAGCACGCCAGGTTCGTTCAGTGATAACTGTAGTTGTGCTTTTCTTTAAGTGTAGACTTTCGGATTACTATCATCTTGATAAATCTTCTCTTGTCGCGTTTTCTGTCCTTCATAAAACTCTTGATCTGATCATGAAATCCTTTGAACCTCATTGGGGCCTGTAGCTTCACGTCTAGACTTCTCAGGGCAGCCTGGAGGCCCTTCGGGTGGCCTTCTTTCCACTGTCGCGTTTCTCTCTCACTCTTGGCTTCAGCCACGTGGACGTGCTTCCTGGAAAGCTGTGCTTGCTCCCCTCCTGTGTGATTGTCTTTCCATGACATGCAGCTCTCCCCTGGGCACCCTGTCCTGACTGCCAGAGCCTGAGCCAGGTGACTCTGCGTTGGCTTAAAGTATGGCTTATTCTCTCCTGTGATGTTTTTAACCTGCATTTGTATGTCCATTTGTGCACATGTCCCCAAACTGAGGACCCTTGGGACTCCTGGCCCTCTGCTTATCTTTGTTGCTCAAGGTGGGAGTCTGTGGAAGTGAGTTTTCCAGAAAGTTTGTGCACACCCATTTTTAGAGCCCAAGCACAGTTTAAATGCTAGAAGCTTGGAAACCTTGGAAACTGCTGAGGAGTTTAGTGGTTAGGGTCTGTGGCTGTACACCAGAGGCTGGCGGTTCAGATCCCCTAGGTGCCCGGTTAGGGCTGTAACTGTAGACCAGAGGTTGGCGGTTCACACCCTTAGGTGGTCTTTGGAAACGGTGTGACAGTTCTACTGTATTGTGCACAGTTGCTGTGAGTTTGAATTGACTTGATATCAGTAGTTTTTGGATTTTTTTTTTTTGATTTACGATGAGCTCACTCTTGAAAAGCGTCTGGTGAGTGTTTTATACAGTGAAGAACCTGTGTCCTCTTAGGTGACTGTATGTATAAAATCTAGCACTTGCAGCCACAAGAAGGCTTCGTGAGAGGAGTCAAGTGCTGTCGAAACTGCTGCTGTTTGCTGTGTGATCAGGTTGAAGTGATTTGCAGGTGGGAATTCGTGAGCTCTGTGACAAACCATCCGTAGAAAATGAAGGGCGGTCCTGATGACTGAATGCTTGACAGCCAGATCTTGGCTGGGGGGACACGGGGTGCTGAGACTTGGCAGCTGACGCATCGACGCTCTTTTCTGATGATGCCGAATTTGGTGGCTTAGATGAGACATTGATGTGAAGGAAAGCACGTGTTCCATGATGGCCTTTCTCTCACAGTCAGTGTGCTCAGAAGATCGGTTCTCATAAAAATAATTTTAGGAGGAAGAAATACTGTTACTCAGAAATACGGTAATGACATTGTTCTGACAAGGATTAAAGAACCCAGGGACATAAATCTTTTGAGACCATTGCCTCTTCTGATGGGTGGAACTTTTCATGATGTCTGAAAAATGAAGTGTTCAGGTTTGATAGTGCCATGTGAATTTTAAAATGCATTTGGAGTTTGGAAAAAGTCTAGTTCAGGAGAGAGTTAGGTAAAACTGGAGAGCAGTACAGAATTCTTGTTTTAATCCTCATTTTCTTCCTAAACAGGGAATTTTGAAGAATAAATGGTCAATTCTCTACCTCCTGCTGAGCCTTAGTGAAGACCCCCGTAAGCAGCCAAACAAGGTGGGCGGGTTGTGGTCACACTTCCAGTCTGTGACAGTCTGGCCATCGGGGCTGGGAGAGTTATGTGACAGTCTGGCCATCGGGGCTGGGAGAATTGTGCCACACTTGGATGAAGATCAGGTTCTGTAGTTAAGAAAGACTACGAGAAAAGTAAAAGGCTGGCCTAATTTTGTGGCCAGTCCTGAAAGGTCAAGTGATGGCTTTCCCGTTTACCGGCTGTTTTTCGTGAATGGGCAGTGCTTTCCAGGATGACGTTACCCCCCCCCCCCCCAGTTGTGATAATGGGCAGTGAGACAGAGTGTACCGTGTTGGTTCTCCAGGTTTTTACTTGGTGAAGCTCCTGATACCAGCACCGACAGATAATCCTGTGAAGTAGAAGGCCCTTTGGGTCTTTCCTGGGCTTCCAGTTAACCTGGGGACAGGAGTCACTGTCACAATCTTCCTGTTGCCACACAGGATTGATTTGTGTCACCTGCAGTGCTTGACCGAGCTCTTTTGGCTGCTCCCTGTCTGCAGGGTCGGGTATGAGCTACTCTGCTGCAGAAATTCGGGGGCTTACAAAGTGGAGAAAGCGGTGGAGAAGCCCCAGTCCTCTCTGAAGCTTACTCTTGAGACTGCCAGTCTGCTGCTTTATTATCTTGCCAAGCTTTTAACAGCGATTGGAGTTGTCAGTTTGGTCAGATTCTGAGTTAGCTAAATCTTAGGAGTACTTTTTGAGGTGGTGGTTTGTAAAGAAGGCTGGTCTGCAGTTGAGGTCCATGTAGAACGTGACCCCAGCTGCTCTAAGGTGGTCTGACTCCTGGAGCTTGAGGGGACTGCCTGATAGAACGAGGTGACATCGGGCCTCTTCTCATCACATGCCACTCCCTGAAAAGACAACAGTGTGAAAGTTGGAGTTCAGAAAATTGTCTAAGACTTTGTCAGTTTCGGAATATTTTAAAAGTACAATAAATATTGGTCGTTGAGTGCAAAATCTAGTTACAGAAATGGAAAGAAAATCTGATGCTTATTTTTGTTGATTTTGGAAAAATGTGAAATTTCCTGTCTCCGTATTCCTAACACATCTTTATTTCAAGGTTTCAAACTACGTCACGTTATTTGCTCAAGCATTGCCACGAGAAGCCCATTCCACCCCCTACTACTATGCCAGGCCTCAGACTCTCCCCCTGAATTACCAGGATCGGGGCACCCAGTCCGCACAGAGCTCCGGCAGCCTGGGGAGCAGCGGGGTCAGCAGTCTCAGCATGTATGCCCTAAATGGCCCCACACCAACAACACAGTCTGTCCTCTCCGGGTAAGTTCACCCTGAAATGCACAGATCACTGAATAGTGTGAACAAAACACATCCTCAGACTTGTAATCAGATGTCTTGTGTTTGTTAAAAGCATCTTTAGTGCCTTTTTTGTGCAAGGTGGTGTTCAGGTGCTGGGTAAGATGTGGTGTGTCTTAGGGTTTTTACCTGCTTTTAACTTGGTTAAAAATGAGAAGTTTTTCCATTTTTTAATCATAGTTGACTGTAAAGACTTTTTGCTAACTCTTAACTTATTAATGAAAATTCCCATTTATAAAGAGCCTGGTTCATACATGTGCTGCGTGGCTGATTTACATTTCTGTGACTACATTATCCTCAGTGAATCGTCTTCTCTTCATTGATGTCTGGTTTTCTCATTTAAAAGTTTAAAAGCTAATGACCAAGTGAAGCTGTCGGGGAACCTCCCTGGTGGTGCGCTGGTTAAGAGCTGGGCTGCCAGCTAAATGCTGGCCCGGGGACCGTCCGGGGCTCCCGCTCTGTCCTCTGGGATGACTGTCAGTTGGAACTGACTCAGTGCCAGTGGGTTTCATTTGGTTTCTTCTCGCTAAATGTTGAGTGAATGCTGGGTGTCAATTTTGAAGGTAAAATTTATGGTTTTTCTAAGTGATTGTAGATGGGTAATGCATGTTAGGTAGTTGTAAAGAGATGTCAGAGAGCCTTTGATTTGTGTGGTGGAAAGATGTATGAGGCTAGCGGGGAAATGACTGTCAGCACCCTGGGGCCCACTGTCTGAGCTGAGGGAGGCCAGCGTGGCCTTGATGAAGGAGGTTCAAGTGCTCTCTTTCAGTGATCGTAAAGAACTTAGGACTAATTGTTTTTGTAATTACTAGGTTGGGGTAACTTATCACTGATTTCAGATGTATAACTCTGTATAATTCCACATAATACTGTAAAGAGAAGTCTGTGGAAGCTCTTGACTTTCCAGTGACTGGCATGTGATATGAAGATCCCCAATGTTACTTTCTTCTATTAGACAGTCCCATCAAGCACTAGGAGTCGGAGATGGCCTTCGACAGCAGTTGGGGTCACGTCTTGCGTGGACCTTGACTGCAAGCCAGCCTTCTTTACAGACCACTGCCTCCAAAGGTACTCCCCACACTGCTTCTCGCAACATGACAAGGGCACGGAGAGAAGGGGATGTGAGTGGTGAGTGTATTTTAAAATTGCTTTTCTTTGAGTATTTAGAATTCGTGCTTCCTTTATTTTCAAATGCCAATCAAGGAATCCCCACTTAAAAGCTTTCGAATGTTTTTGCCACTGATCACATTCCAACTCGTGGTGACCCTACAGGATGGGGTGGGACTTGCCCTCCTGGGGAACAATTGGTGGACTGAAGCTGCCTCTGTGTTTGGTTGTCATCTGAACACCTGACCACTCTGTCACTGGAGCTCCGTCAGGACAGTTCAGTGGTCTCCCTTCGTGTGATCCAAAGCTAGTTGTTTCATAAACTGTATTTCGTCATAGAGCTATGCTGTTTAGTAATTGCTGTCTTTCTAAAATTGTTGTGTAGGCACTGTGGAAATGACTGAAGCAGCCCTTGTCAGAGACATTTTGTATGTCTTCCAGGGCATAGATGGCAAAATCATCAAAATGAGCAGCTCCGAGAACTGTTACAAAGCCGATGGAAAGGTACAGTCACCAAATGCAGTTTGAAGTATTTTTTAAAATGTCATTAAGGACATTTTAATAACATTGAGATGTTATTAGAGTGATGAGGGCTTGCTTTATAAAACTGGGGATGCCAGTCACAGTTAACTGTTAAATTCTGGTTTCTGTTTCTTTGTCCAGGTTGTGGCTCGTGTGAGTTTGTTACTGGAACACGCTTTGTAATGAACACTTGCTTCCTTTTCCATTTGTTTTTTCTTTGTGTTCCCTGACACTTGTACGTTTTAGATTCCTTTTGTGTGCTGTTACGTAATCTCAGTGGTCCCTTACACTTCTGCGTGTCTGCCTTTGCCTTGGAATCCCAGAGAAGACATCTCTGCTTTTGTGCTCATCCTCTAGAAACAAAAATGAAGAAACTGCACCTGCCACAACCCCTTGTATTTTTGTTTAGTGTTTACCCTGACTCCCAGCTTGTATCACAAATTGAAGATCACAGACTGCCGTAATGAGGAGAAATTGTAGCTCCTGGGGAAGTCACATTGGGGAGTAACTTTACAGAAGTTGTAACGTTTCCCTCAGATGATTTTAAATCCTTGCCTGTCAGCTGGAGTTTTCTTGTTCCCTTTGCGTTGTGTTCACTGTTGATGATGATGATGATGATGATGATGATGATGATGTGTGTGTGTGTGTGTGTGTGTGTGTATGTGTGTATGTGTGTGTTAGTATTGCCTTCCACATGTTGAAGTAAGAATTGCAATACTGAAAGTGTAGTGGGTTATGAAAAAGTTAAAATTTTGATGTTGATTTAATTTTTGACTCTGCATATGTTTACTTTTCAGGCAAACCTAAATAGATCTTTGAGAGATACGACAGTCAGACTTGCCGAGTTGGGATGGTTACATAATAAAATCAGAAAATACGTTGACCAGAAGAGTTTAGACCGTTCATTTGGACTTGTAGGTCAGGTATGCTCACTCTAAAGGAAGAACACTGGGACTGCCATTCATGCTGGGAAACTTAACCTACTGAAATACTTACTGGGAAAATAATTGTAAGAGGGTTCTTCTTAATGAAAGAAACTGTGATCGTAGACTGTTGTGTTAGAGTCAGCTCAAGGCAATAGAAACTCCAGAACCTGAGAGGAGAGGCACACTAAAACAGCAGATTGTTACCCTAGCTGTTGGAGAACTGTGAAAACAAAGGGAACTTGAATGGCACAGAGACTGTAACTGGGAAACAAATACAAGAGGTTGAGATTGTTAGAATCCATAAGCTTGGTGAAGGGGCTCTCTGCAGACTCTGTTTTCTAAGAAGCTCTCTGTCATGGATTGATTTGTATCTCCTCCGAAATCTGAGTTGTCAGTCCTAATCTCTGTGAAGGAGGGTCCATTGGACTAGCAGTGGGTGTGGTGTTGTGGCCGTGGCCTGTGATTCTCGTACTACTGGCAGTGTGTTGTCTCTGTTACGCTAGTGACAAGATTAATGTAGAGCACATCATCACTCATTCTCTTTTGAGACATGAAATAAACTGCTAAGCTGGGAAGCAGAGATAGAGGAAGAGATGCCAGGCCACACAAAGGTTGTCCAGGAGCAGAAACTCCGAAGGGGCAAGGAATTTCTTCCAGAGCTGACAGAGAGAGCCTTCACCTCAATTTTTACCAACTTCTGCAGTCTGAAACTGGTCAGACCTGCAGTCAGGAGGCATTGATAATTTCTGGTGATTGGAATGCAGAAGTCGGCAAGGAGGAAGGCTTAGTGGTTGGAAAATACAGCTTTGGTGGCAGAAATGATGCCTGACATTGCATGACAGAATTTTGCAAGACCAACAACTTCTTTACTCCAAATACCTTTTTAAAGCTAGCGTAAACAGGGATGGTACACATGGACCTCGCCAGCCTCGGCCACCTTATGGCAGCTGCTCCTTATGTGGTTCATGAGCTCTGTGAGGCCACCCTCTGCCACCATGGGAACTGTTCGTTTATGCGGTTCATGAGTTTTGTGAGGCACTGCAGTGAACTCCAGGCTAGTTGATAGCAGAGATGACGAAGCGCTCCAGCAGCTTGGAAAAGTTGGACGTGTGAAACATCTGTAACGTCTGTCTTTGCAGAAGCCCCGGATGTGTGGGACATCCATAACCTCTGCCTTCATGGAAACCCTGGTAGAAAAGTAGTAAAGAGCTACAGCCGCAGCCACAAGGTCGGCAGTGTGAACCACCACATGCTCCTGGGAGACGGGTGCTTCCACTGTCTCACAAGGTTGTTGTGAGTTGGAATTGACTTTATGGCAGTGAGTTTGACTTTGTTGGTTGTAGGAACTGATCCTTATAAAAGAAATTGTTCGTTTATATGTTTGTAAATCCTAGCCTCTAGGCGTGTGCTTATAGCCCCTTTTCTGAATGGGTGGTTTTTGTTAAGTCACTGAGGCAGTGTAAGTGGAGGACATCTCTCAAGTCAGTCTTGCGTGAGCTATGAAAGAGATAAACAAGAGAGCAAAGACCTGCCAGGTCATGTGAAGATCTCTTCAGGAGCAGAAGCTTGGAAGAGACTAGGACCTTCTCCCAGAGCCCATGCTGAGAGCAAGTCTTCCTTAGAGCCAGCCTCCGAAATTGTGGGAAAGTGAATTTCTGTTAGAGCAGCACCAGAGGACCTTGTCCAGCTGCCGTTGAGCTAGGTGCTGAGGGATGGGTGCTGATGGGACCGAGGCCTGTGAGCAGATACTTCCAGCTGTTGTCATACCTCTGTTAGTACAGGGAGCCAGGCTCCCAGTACTGACGCTGGCCTGTTGGGACAGCAGCCATCAGGAAGGGGCTCTCCTCTTTTCCTCCTGCTTTAGAACCTGACAGGAGGCAGCTGATGACCAGGGAATGAAGTTTGCAGGGTCTCAAGTCCTCGCCATGGCCTGTGACTTAGTCCTCCCAGTGGTTTCTGATTAGTGATCGTTGCCAGTGGTACCTGCACAAAACTAGAGTGTAAATCACCTGTGACCTCTATACTTTATGTCTGAACGTAGCAGGATGGATAGCCATTGTGAGCCTGGCCTCAGAGTTCCACAGCCTAGGATTCAATTTTTGTTTCTTTCTGAAGTAGCTCTGTTCTCTTGCACAAGTTACCTGTGGTTGGCATTAGTGATTTCCTGTGTAGGTAGAGATGAGACACTGTGTGCTCCTAAGGTATGGTGGTTAAAAAAGAATGCAGGTGAAGCTGTTGGTCCAGTGGCTGTTAGTAACATTCCCCAGGATGAGGAGTTGTTGGGTCAGCGCGCAGGTCCTGCCGTCTGGCATTAGTGGTAGACACTGATAAGCAGGCGGTAGACTCGGCGGTTGAAACCTTTTGCATGTGGGCTCCACATCACGTGACCAGTGGAGTGGTGTTTGCAAGCCAGGTGAACCTCATGCCCCTTCAAGCAGCAGCTTTGGGTTTCTGTGTGCCTTGTCCCTGTTTTCCAAAGGGAACCTTGTATCATGTATTTGATTATGTAATTCATTGTGAAATACTGATGCTGCTCGTACATCCTAGTGAATTTATTAGATACGAAGCAAAAGACCCAGGAAATGAGTACAGGAAAAACAGCTGTTACACAGACGTTTATCAGAAGATTGGTAATCACTGTAGTCGTACAGTCTGCTGTATTGCTGTGCTCAGAATGCTTGGTTTCTGTCTTCTTTAAAGAGTAAGGTGACTCTTTAAGATCAGCAAGGAAGGTATTATCTTGGTTTTAGAGATATGAAAAGGGAACCCGAGGAAGGCTAGTTGGTCTTTTCCAAGTTCTCATGACAGGATGTGACTTACAGCCTCTGGTCTAAAGTTCTTCTCATCTACCTCTATGGCTTCTATTTACAGTAATTATTTGTTATCTTGAACCAGAGCCCTTGGGTGTGCACCTGATGGTGGAACTTGGTGGCTCGCTGAAAGGTTGAGGCCCACCCAGGCGACCTCGAAAGGGAGGTTTCCTCCTCTCTGGTGGTCTCCTTCTGCAAAAGCAGTGTTGGAACCCTTGGCGAGCACAGTTCTGCTGTGGCACGCACAGGTTGCTGTCGGTCAAAATTGACTGAATGTCAACTCTTTTCTTTTAGGTAAAGCCTAATTACTAAAGAAATTACTTAGCTAGTTCAGAGACTCCCTGAGTGCTGTGGCTGGGGCGGTCATGAGCCCTGGCTCACCTGGGACACTCCTGACGAATGCCTGTTGTCCCAGGACAATTGCTAACCGCATCCCCAGTGTTTTTTAGAAGCGTCCTGGCTCTCGATATAGACCAAAGGGAACAAAATCTTGTTTATAAAACGAAGGATTATTTTCTGAGTGTGGAACTTATGTGTGCATTTTAGTAAACCAAGGTGGAAACAGCCTCAGTTAAGGAACTGCCTTTCACTTTGGGTACACAAGTTAGTGAAACACTGTAACTGCATTGTTTTGGTGGTAGGATACTCACAAGCTGACCTGTTTGTATTTGCGTGCTGCGTGATAGATGAACATACGATTATTTCTAGTAACTCTTATATGTTTGTGTATGTGTCTGCCTTGGGGACTGGGATGGAATTTTTGTAAAAAGTTAATGTTACGCCTGAAAGTAGTCCAGGTTGTTTTCCGTGTTACTTAGTGCTTCAGAAGAGTGGCCTAGAATTTCATAAGCGCCTCCTGTGCCAGCCCCGTGACAGACTCTTACCTGTGTTACTTATTCTCAGCCACCTTGTCCTCGTTATGTAAATACAGAGACAAAACTCAGAGAGACTGACAGCCGGACCCAAAGTGATCCATTCGGTGGGAGCTCGGGGTTTTGCAAACCAGTACATTACACTGCGAGTCTTGTCTTTGAAGGAGTGTTCTGTGTCTGCAAGCTTAGTGTGCTTTATGCTCGTTTCTGTAGCTAGTAGGGATAAATATGTGTGTGTGTGTGTGCATAAATATACACACACCCCTACACATGTCTGTGTCTTAATCCACAAAACACATACAATAAAATCTATAGATGGCTGATTAATAGATTGATATGAAATATAAGGAAAAATAATGGACTTTAGTTATTTAAAGATAACAAGTTTTATCCTTTGCAGGCTGTATTTATTGTAGGCTCACAGGGGGGAAAAAAAGACTTGTACTGAGTATTTTTAACGATTTACATCCTAAAGTTTATAGCAGGAAGTTTTTGCCACAGGAGTGTCCTGGATTGTAAAGACTCATCGTGCACCTTCCAATACTGTCAGCTTAATTCATTACCTTCTCAGTATTGAAGATCTCAGGTTATTAAGATGTACAGAGATGTTTTTGGTAACATGGGTGGGGAAAAGAAGGATACAAACAAACAAACAAAAGACTAGGTGCAGGGGTTGGCCTAGAGTTGCCAAGTTTTAAATTTTGCCAGCTAAGAATGTTAGAGAAAATTACATTTCAACTCCAAAAAATTTAGAAGGGACATAATCTTAAAGAATAATACTCTAAGGTGTGTATACTTCCAGCTTTATGAAAAACAGTATGCATTTCTTTCTTGAAGAGTTTATGCTTTTTATACTAAGGGACAGTACTCCTAACATTTTTAAAACATAAAACATATATTGTGATTAAAACTGCCAGAGGGAACCACTGAGAGAATCAGAATTTTAATCATGCTGCGCTTAATCTGAACTTGACCCAGAGGTAGTCAGCTCTTAGGTGTCCAGTGTGTTGATACGCAATGCCCGTGTTGTAGTTTGAATGTAAGTATCCCTTCTCTGCAGAGTTTCTGTGTTGCCTTGCACCAAGAGCTCAAAGAATACTACCGACTGCTCTCCGTTCTACATTCCCAGGTAAATATGTATTTTTTATTTTGAAATAATTTTATGTTCACAGATGAGTTGCAGAGGTAGTTCAGAGACTTCCTGTGTGCCCTTTATCCGGCTTCCCCTGAGGTCAGCATGACGCGTGGCCACAGCACAGTTAACAGGCCAGGAGGTTGATGTTGGTAGAAGCCGCCCTGGTGGCACAGTGGTTTAAGGGCTCCGGTGCTAACCGAAGGTTAATGTCGACGCTTTGAACCTATCAGCTGCTGTGTTTGGGGGTGGTGGGGCACCAGGAAAGATTTATGGCCCTTAGAAACTCCATGGAGAAGTTCCACTCTCCTGGGGGGGTGGCTGTGAATGCTGTGAGCTGGAATTGATTCAGCTGCAGTGGGTTTATTTTGTTTTTTTTTGGACAAGGGAGGCTTGGTGGCAGAGTGGTTAGGGGCTCAGTGCAGACCACCAGGCCTGCAGTCTGAGTCCGCAGCCGCTGGCTCTTTGGGGACTCCCCAGGGCAGTCCCTCTCTGTCCTGTGGGGTTGGAATCGCATAACAGCAGTGGGGTTTGCGTTTTGTTTTGATGCTTTGTTTTTATTTTAATTTATTCATGGTTTCTAGTATTACAAAAATTAGAGTTCTGTAGAATATTTTGTTCATTTTTAGAGCATAAAATCTTTGCTAATCTTGTTTGTCAGGCGTGTATGTCTGTAAAGTTTCAGTGTGCCTTAGAGCTAGTTACATGCAAGTCTTCAGGTCCTTTTCTTTACATAGGTAACTGCACTGCAAAACAGCTGTTCTCGCAAAAGGGGACACTTAGCTTCGTTGTCAAAAGAAGAATCACTTCCCATGTTAAAAACGGATCAGGGCATGCGGGGACATCTGTAGTGATTGTGCTTCGACGTGTTGTTTTTCAGCTACAGTTAGAGGATGACCAAGGTGTCAACATGGGACTGGAGAGCAGCTTAACCCTGAGGCGCCTCTTGGTGTGGACGTACGACCCTAAGATAAGACTGAAGACCCTTGCCGCTCTGGTGGATCACTGCCAAGGTTACTTGTTGTTTTTTTTTATCTCTTGTGCTATTGGCTTTATTTCAAGCAGTTCTTGAGGATCACTGTCTGTTTCTCTTTCTTGTGCTGCTCTTTGGTGTGCTTTCCGCAGCTGTAAGGGTGCTGCTGGGGGGCGCGTTAACTGATGTGAACCTGCGCGGAAGATAACAGCTGGCAGTGTGGTCCTGTGTTTATAGTGGCAGAATGTAAAGATTTCACTGAAAAGAACGGCAGAGTGTTTAGCTTTTAAACATTTTTCTCTTTTGTGATCCTTGATGCCATAAAATTTTTTTTTTTTAACTTATATTCCTCTGTTTCTTGCCTCTTAATAACATTTCCTAGAGTTTGACTCCTCTGAAGGTTATGTGTCTGTGTTGACCCACACGTAAGTTAAAAATTCCCGTTTTTGGAAGT
Organism: Heterohyrax brucei; assembly: GCA_028571685.1. Lineage (NCBI taxonomy): Eukaryota > Metazoa > Chordata > Mammalia > Hyracoidea > Procaviidae > Heterohyrax > Heterohyrax brucei. The sequence goes on from CM053163.1 coordinate 1,090,350, forward strand.
CTAGCTTACGACTCCTCTGAGCGCTGGGTCTGTGTTTCCGGTTGTCTCCTGAACATTTTTTTCTCTCTGTTTGTGTTATGTTGGCCAACAGCCTCTTTGTAACTCAGCTTTCACAGTAGGATAGTGATACTAGTTACCTCATGGGATTGTTATACAGACTAAATGAGATAGAAAAAGCAGACAGTCTGATACACAGTGACAGCTCAGTGAATACTCACTGCCATCATCTCCTGGTGACTCAAACTAACTTGACATTTGTCTTTGGAACGAAGTTCAACATCAGGCCGTGCATGCCCTGTCTCCTCCCAGCTCTGGGACTTACCCTCAGCAATGAAAGAAGTCAGACCAGAAACTTGCGCCTTGTCTCCGGTCCCTGGCATGCTCCCGTGATGGCTTTCCTGCAGGCGTCTCCTACTTGCCTGTCAGTCCCCCGTCTCCTTGAGTACCCCGTTGCCCACTGGGGCGTTAGTCCTTCCAGCTCCTTCACAGCTCCCCCTCCCCGCCTCCCCTCCTTTCCTCCCCCTCCTCCACCCCTCCCCTCCCCCCCATCTCCCCCCCGCCCCGCCTCCCCTCCAGCACTGTGACCTGCAGGCTCTGCCTTTCGTGCATCTTCCCTTCGTGTACTGTTTTAGTGACCTCGCACTGATTCCTCTGTCTTTGGTCTTATTCACCTTCATTTTTTGAGTACACATGCCGGAAGAATCTTATTAAAATGACATCATGCCAATCATTTGCTGAACTCTTCATGTGCGTATGTTTTTATACCTAATCTTGGTCACATCCAGTGTTTCATCCTGAGTTTTCTTCCCAGAACTGAGGGAAGTGTTACTCATTTAAAACAGTGTTTTTCACAATAAGTTGCAACTCATTGGTGGGTTGTGAGATCATTTAGGTGAATTGAGACTGGCATATTATACCAAAAAAAAAACCAGACACAGCCTCCAGTCCCAGTCTGTGATGCCTTTACCTCTAGATCTAGCCCCACAAAACTGGAGCTAACTATTAAGACAGGGAGGCTTTGTGTTTGGTGTGCTTTCATCTCCGATTCATGTGTAGTTACTAGGTTATATTGTGAGTCTAACTGTGTGGTTTTCCCCTAGGGAGGAAAGGTGGCGAGCTGGCATCAGCTGTCCATGCGTACACCAAGACGGGGGACCCATACGTGAGATCTCTGGTGCAGAATATTCTCAGCTTGGTGTCTCATCCTGTGCTCAACTTTCTTTATCGTTGGATATATGACGGAGAGCTAGAGGACACATACCATGAAGTGAGTTTTTGTGTTGTGGGTTTTAGGCTTGGATTTAAAAGGCAAGAGAACTTCAGTTGCTCCGTCTTTTTGTTTTTTTCAGTTATTTATCTCTTGATAGTAATAACACCAGCTTTCATTTAAAGGGCATGTGTTTTCCACAGTGCTTTGAAAGTCAGTTATTCAGTAGCGGAGCCACCTTTGGTTAGTGGAAAATGGGATTTTGGTGAGAAACTGAGGCCCAGCATGGCGAAGTCTCGTGTCCTAGTTTACTAGGACACTGGCTGAGAAGGACTGGGCTGAGGGTTGGTGTGGTGGTTTTTGCAGTACTGTAGTACAGTATTAGGTGTTACGTTGTTCTCTGTGATTTCTCTGTGTCTTCTGGATAAATGAGGTGTGTGTGTGTGTGCGTGTGTGTTGGTTGTGCTCTGTAGCGTGTGTGTGTCTAAAAGGCACTGGGCTGTGCAAAATTATACACAGTGAAAAGGACAGACGTGTAAGGTCCTGGGCACCGTACTCCAAAATTGGCAGAAAGGTAGAAACCTGGCGAGAGGGGCAGCATGGTTTCATGCTCATTGAAGTGCTGAGAAGCCTGCGAGCAGCGCAGTGAGCTCGCCGCTTGGCCTGGAAGGGGCCTGGTGCTGCTGTGGAGGTGGTCTTGGAAGGGTTGCGGCTTGGGGGCTCTTGTGACTTGGGGGGACACCCGCGTTTGAAGTCAGAGGAAGAAGTGTGACACCAGAGGAGGCTGGGTATGGCTGATGACAGACACAGTGAACTAAGGTTAGGAACTGACGCTGCGGACCCAAAGCTCAGCAGTCAGAATCTGCCCTATGGGGCCGTCTTCCTCTGTTGTGTAGGGTTGCTGTGGGGTGGAATCTGCCTGACAGCAGCAGGTTTTTATGCTATGTGACCTTGAAACAGTGGCTTAAGTCCCCAGAAATTCAGATTCCTCAGCTGTGAACTGGGGTCAGACGGCACCTGTCCCAGAAGGCTGCTGTGAAGGGTAACTGGGGTCGTGTGTGTCGAGCACTTGAGAAGGGTGTCTGGAGCCTCAGCAGCACCCCGTCGTCTCCTACAGTCAGCTGTGTGTTTCACAGATGAAATCACGTGGAGGCAGCCGTGACATCTGTGTTCAGCTCCTGTTATTGGCTAACATGTTAATTGTACTGGAGCACATTCATGTTTTCAAAACAAGCACTGCAGCAGAACTGTGTTTGGTACTGTGAGTGTGTGCTTAGGAAGCATGTAAACGGCATTACAGTGCGCATCTATGACCGAGACCTACACGTTTGAGTGATTATTGGATAAACACCGTAGCCGTCTCCAGGACAGTGTGTCTATAGCTTTGTCTTATTGCTGTGTGATACTTCACTCTGTGGACGTAACCATTTTTTATTTAACTACTTTTCTGTTGATGGAAAATTCAAGCTTTTCTAGTTTTTAACATTATTAAAATGAACATCGTTCTATATGCTTCCTAGTATATATTGTTGACTTTATTTAAGGTAGATACAGGGATGTATGATGGATGGGATATGGGGAATGTCTGCTGTAAATCTGGGGACTGCCACTCTAAACTCCCGAATGGCTGTATCAGTTTATCATCTACCTTGCCAGAATTTATAACGGCCAACTTTTATTAAAATGTTTGTAATCTGATGAATGGAGTGGTACACAGCATCCACTCCACTGATTTACTTTTCCACAGTTGCTAGTGAGACTGAAGAGCTTTTTAAAATCCATTGTTTGTTTGTGTATCTTCTATTTCATGATTATGTCCTTTGTTCTTGTGTGTATATGTTTGTGTGTCTGTGTGTGTGTGTGTCAGTATGTGGGTATCTGTCTCAGTGTGTGTGTCTCAGTCTCGGTGTGTGTGTGCATGCGCATGTCTTTTTAAAATTGGGACATGGAATGACTTCATATGTTTGGATGCCTTATTGGCTTGGCTTGGCATGTCTGTGATGGGTAATTTTCTATTTAATTCTGTTAGTAGCTTATTTTGACATAATTTTAGACTTGTAGAAAAACAGTAAGAATGGCATAGAGAGGTATTGGGTTCACTATGATTCCTTAGATGTTACAGGTTTACCACATGTGGTAAATGCACTGACACAGTCATGGGAGTGTATTTGCTTGAGTCTTTTCCTGTTTGGTATTTGCTACGTTTGTCAGTACTGTTCAAACTACCGGAGCCCTTTGGGCCTGTGCCCCTTGGCTTGTGCCTAAGTGGAGCAATTCTTCATTTCTTCTGTTTGGTCTCCTTGCTGAGTTTTCACAGTCTGACTTACTAATTTAGAGTCAGTTGTCACTTCTGTTACAAGTTCTGTGGGGATTTTCATAGGATTACATAGTGAATTTATAGATTTAAGAACTGTTTTTATGCTTCTTGTGATCCCTCACAGAGACCCTATAGGACAGAGTAGAACTGCCCTGTGGGACGCAGGGAGCGGCTGGTAGGTCACACTGTGGTCCTTGGTCAGCAGCCTGACTTCCCACCACAGCAGCAGGGTGCCCAGGAATTTTGCTTTTACTAAGTTAACTACCTTTTTTTTTAAACACTAGAATTGAAAGGTTTGAAAGATAATACATTTTAATTTTATTAATGCAAACCTTTAAGTTTTCTTAAAGCTTTCTTAAAACTGCTTTTTCCTAGATGTCAGAATTAAGAGTAAGCCAGTTTGTGTGCTTCAACTGTCCCTCTCCAACTAAGAGGAGGCATCTGGCACCTCTCCCAAATTCTGCCGGGCCGTATGCTTTGTCTCTGTATTTCTTATTTAGAAATATAGTATTTTATCATTTAGATTTTTTTTGTGTACATAACTTTAAAAAATTGCCTGCTCTTTGAAGATTCTTAAAAGTTTGCTTTGCCTTATGTCTCACAGTTGAACTGGTGTTATTACTGACCCACCAAGCTTATTAATAACATTGTTACTGGAGATCTGCATGTGGAAGAGTGCCGCATTCACACGCTTGTCAATGGTCTGTTCCACAGTGAGCCGGCGTCCAGGTCAGGAGATGCGCAGCGCTGACACCCGTCGGCCGTCTCCCGGGCCGTGTTGTGTCCCTTCTGCCCAGGGGAGACGTTCTCCTCACTTAGAGTACCATAGTGTGGTCGGTTTTTACATTTTATACGAATGAAATTGGCAGAGTTTGTGTGTGCTGCAGTGTATTTACACGTCATCTGTAGAGAAGGATACTTTGTATTCGTTGTAGTTTATATTTTTATGAACAATTTCTGGAAAGTTCCTTAAAGTGTTTTTTAATTAGAACTTGGCCAGATTTAATTGTGCAGGATCAAATGGAGAATTAAGTGCCTGTATTGCTGTTTTTGTTATCACTTTTGTGGTAAGGAAACTTAAAGGTAGCATTTTTCTTTTGCAGGAGCTGAACTTGTCATTTTTAATGCATTTGAGGTGTTACAGGATGAGGTGCATTTGGGAAGCTGTATAAAAACTTAAGTAATTGATTCCTTAGAATGCTTTATTAAGTCTCAGGACTGTTATCACAACAAGCCAGATTATCTGAGTTTAAAAAAAAAGTTGTCATTTGGAGCTTAAAAGAGTCGAAGTGATCTTGTGGTTAAAACGAAGAATGAGTGTTCCTTTTCCAGATGTGAGTGTGTGGTTTGGATAGCACTGCCACTTGTGTTCAGCCGGGCAGGTCTGTGAGAAACAGCTTGCCCGTGTGTGAGATGGGACGTCTCCTTGCACAAAGCAGTTTGGCCTTTGTTCTCAGTGGTGTCAGACCAGACCAGTACAGAGGGAAGAGGGGGGACTGACCAGACCGAGAGGGACCATGTGGTGGCCGCGTGCTGACCAGACCTCCAGGGCATGATGGGCTCTGTCTTGGCCAAGTGGTGAGGCCAGTAAGAAGCATACACTCTGAGGCTCAGAGGAGCTTCCTGGTTTGTGACTGCACAAACCCTTTTGGGTCCGTCCCTTTTGGACCGTGGAGACTCTGCCGAGACCCATCCCAGAATTCACCCTGTGCTTCTCTGTGTGGGTGTCGTTCTGGCTGTAATAAGGCTGTGCTTGTCTTGTCTCGTGACTCGATCCTGGTGCGTGTGACTCAGCCTACTGAACCTTTAAATCCCAAACCTGAGACCCCACAGGGTTTCCACAGAGTGGCAGGTCGATTCAGAGTGCCAGCCTTTTGTTTAGCAGCTGGGCTCTCCGTCACTGTGCCACCAAGCTTTAAAACCCAAACACCAAACCCACTGCTGTCAAGTTAGCTCTGACTCATGGCAACCCTGTAGACAGCGGAGAACTGCCTCCGTTTCCAAGGAGTGCCTGGCCGATTTGAACCGCTGACCTCCTGGGTGGCAGCTGCAGCTGCTGTGGGATGGGGGGAAAGAGAAGAATGTAAAACTCGATTCCGCTTTTTTCCTGTCTGATTTTCGACGGCACTTGGCGTTGGCTTGCATGGATTTAAAACTCAGCTACATAAAACCACGATTGTAAATCTGTATTGATGAGTGCTCGTTTTTTGCAGTTTTTAACAGCATGAAGTGAGAGACAGAGCCCTACAGAGGACAGAGTTTTGCCTGCCTTTGGAAGTAAACTGGTGATGATCTCAGCTGGAGTGTGAACGGGAAGATGTTAACTGTCATGTAAGCCCCAAGGCAGCCTTGGGGGTTCCTGGGCTTAGGCGATGGTGACCTGCTGGGCCTGTAGGTGAGAGGTCGACAGTTTAACTCACCCAGAGGTGCCTCAGAGGACAGACCAGGGCAGACGTCTGCTTCAGAGAGATGGTGGCTCTGGCATCCCTGTGGGCCAGTTCTGCTTCGCACACGTGGGGGCGCAGTGAGTCAGAGGGAGGCAGCTTAGAGGGACAGCTTCGCACACGTGGGGTTGCTGTGAGTCAGAATCCACCGGGAGCCGGCTTAGCAGGACAGCAAGGGCAGCCCCTGAGATGACTGTTGACTCTGCATTTTACCTGAGGGGGAACCTTTCCAGATGGCTCCTGCACCCTGTTTTTCATTGTGTGGCATCGTTGTGTAGGTTTCTGGCCAGCAGTTGGGATTTTGCTTTCTAACTGTGAAAAAGGATTTGTTCCCTACACAAAAGGACATTGATCCCAACAGTGGAGGGAAGGTACTCCGTGCGTGTTTTGCTGATCTTCCCTTCAGTGCTGACATGCAGACAGGCCGAGATGCAGGGTTGGGTGTGAATAAAGTCAGCCCTCATCCTGGGGTGCAGACCAGCCAGACCCAAAGGCAGGGAGACAGCAGGTGGTGCAGCTGGTTGACAATGCTCAGCTGCTAACCCCAAAGCTGGGTGTCACGTCACCCAGAAACCGGAAGCTGACCTTGACTCCACAACCACTGGTTGGTTGGTTGTTGGGAACATCAAAAGTGTGTTTTTAATTTTGGGAAATGTTTCTGAATACTTTTTGGCTCTTAAACCAAGTTTTCTGATTTGTTCCTGTTAATAACGCCTGACTACTAAATCGCACCCGTGGTGACGCTGAATGTAAGCCTGGTGGCAGCCGGCTTCTGGAAGATTGCAGTCAAGACCCAAGGGAGCTGTCGGGCCAGTGCAGTTGGGTTTCTGAAGCCAGGCCCCGGAAGGTTTTTCTCAGGGCGGATGTGTGTACCTGGCCCAGACCTTCGAGGATGGAGGATGAGGTGACATGTGGACCTGCCTCTTAGCAGGGGTCAGGAGGCTCTTAGAAAAAGCTGTAGGCAGAACTGGCATCCAAACATGTCATGGGAGATGGGGCCACTGTTTGAGGCTTCTCTGGTGGGATGCCCTGAGCACTGCTGGGGCAGGTGGGACCCACAGCCCGCGCCCCCGTGGCCGGCTCTGCTCTGCGGGAGGGCGGTGCTGCGCGGGGTGGGCGGGCTCTCCGCGGAGGGCGGTGCCGCGCGTGGTGGGCGGGCCCTCTGGGGGGCGGTGCCGTGTGGGGAGGGCGGTGCCGTGCGGGGTGGGCGGGCCCTCCGTGGGGTGGGCGGGCCCTCCGTGGGGTGGGCGGGCCCTCCGTGGGGTGGGCGGCGCCGTGGCGCGGGCCCGTGGTCGGGGACCGGGCGTGGGTCCGCTGGCGTACCCCAGCAGTCGTGCCAAGTTACCGTTCTTGCTTTTGTCTTCACTGAGCCGGGGAAGATACGCTGCCAGCTGCCGACAGCTTAGCTCTGTGGTGGCTCTGGGGCCTTGTGGTCCGGACAGACAAACGCCCCGCTGGGGAAGCCCGCCCGTGGGCGCCGTGAGCTGGCACTGCCTCGAGAGCGGCTGCCGGCGAGCCAGCTGCTGGGGGACGATGTCGGGGTGCATGGCTGTGGGAGCGGTGGCCCTGACCTCGAGCGGAGGGAGGGCCTGGTGGCCGAGTGTTCCTGTCACCGGGGGTGACGCAGGGCTGTGTTTGTTCTGTTGGAAAGGGTGGGGAAAGGAGGAGACGTTAAAGCTCTCCTGCTACAAGAAGGAGACACCTCTCGGACTTGCTCCGTTTGCCGACCGCTCTCTGTTGCACCCCGAAGCTGTGCCTTTGTAGCAGGAACGTCGGGGAGCTACCTGACCGTACGCGGCCCCTTTGGGGGAGAATTTCTGTAGATCTCTTCAGCGTTTTTGTTCTTTTCTACTCTTAGTTTTTGCCGAGAATTATTTAAATTTGAATTTAACATGTAAAAAAAATCTTACCTTTTAGCATTGTGCGTAGCCCCCCCATACGTTGTGATTTGGGGGTCACCTCACACCATCAGATAAGTCGGCCCGTTGACCTGTTCCACGTGTCCAGAGTCATCAGGAAGGGGTCTCTCCCTCCTTGTCGCCTTTCTGATGGACACGTCAAAGCTGGGATCTTTTGTGCTCTGTATCAGTGAATCTGAGTCTTAAAAATGAAATTCTTGGTAAGAAAAATACTCTGTTATTTCCGTTTGTAGTTGGCAGGCCTTGGCACTTGTCCAGCAGTTACTGAGAAATTGTAGTACAATTATGTTTCATCTTTTTTCTGAGTTCTTTCTGTGTTTGACATAATGGTGAAAATTAAAGAACCTTGAGTGGAAAAATGCATCTGTATAATAAACGTGTATAGCAATTATATTCCGACCTTGATCCCCCATCCCTGTTACTATATATTTTTCACAGGATTAATTATAATCTAAACCTGTGTCTCTTTGTGTTAGCTACTAAATGTTTGCTAGCAGTTTATATACTCCTTTGCTCTTAGATGAAATAATGCTTTTGTAACTTAAAAAGAGGACTGAATTGTCTGAGATTTCTTTCTTTTTGTAAATTAAGTTTTCTTACTGTTCATACTATTAAAAATCAGGCTGCAGTCCACGTATCAGGATAGATGTGTGTTATCTGAAAACTGGCTCTTCTGTGTCAGTGGTGGTAGCTAAATAGAACCTAAATGCTGTTAATCTAAGACGCTGAATGTCAAGCTGTAGAGCTGCCCTAGCATAGAGAGATTTCAGTCATTCATGGCGGGGCTAAGGAAATTGTTTAATTGCGGTTGTGGGTAGTCTGGTTGTATGTTGCCATGACGAAGGCCTCACAACAGTCACACTGTTTGTCCTTCAATAGTTATTAGGCGTTTACCGTTAGAAAGGAAACAAGAATCCAAAAGCTTAAAATGCAGAGTTCAGTGAATATTTCAGTAATTTAAATTGAAACCTAAGGTGAGAAATGTTAGATGAGCACAGAGGGAGCACCCCCTTCTGTGCAGTCATAAATTTCTGGCATTTTTTTCCATCTGCTTTGTCACGGGGCTGACTGGCTATGAGTAGCCGACAGCATAACTGTGAAACGCTGCCTTCGTTGGCACGGGGCCGAGTGCACAGACTGCACCTGCAACCCGCCCACCCACCGCCGTCCCCACCCCCGCGCCCACACCCTGCCCGCGCCCGCCCACACCCACCCCCACTCGCGTGCCTACAGGCTTCCTGAAGGTCGGGCAGTTCACCCACCGCAGCCCACGGCCACACGCTGTCAGAGCCTGTGGGGTGGGCACCCCGATCTAAAATGGCTCCCCTCCGTCGTGTCCTTATTGCCTGTGTTTCACTTTTATTAGTAGGTTGCAGTAAACACGTTGCACTGTGTCCTTTGTTTGTGTGCTTCTGTCTGTGCACTTTTTCAGTTGTGGTGAAAGGACCCCTGACAGGGCAGAGCCGTCTCCGCAGTGTGTGCACGTGCGGCTTGGCGACCTCCCGGCGGCCGGCTGTTCTCGCTGCCCTCTTCCACACTGCCGCGAACAGAGGCTGAGTCCCACTCCTCTCTCTGGGCCTTGGTGACTGCTGAGAGTCCGTCCTTTCTCTGTGTTTGGTTATGACGTAAGTGAGATCACCTGACTGTGGTCCGTTTCTGACTAGTGGACGTTGCTTAGCTTGGAAGGTCCAGGCTTGACCTTGTGGTGGCACCCGTCAGAACATCACTTCTCTGTGCGGCACCGTTGGGTTTGTTCCGTGGGTGTATGTGTCACGTTTTGTTTGTTTCTTTGTTGGTGGACATTTCAGTTGTTCCCACGTTTGGACTGTTACGGAAAGTGCTAGAAGGAGAATCTGTTGACGCAGTTCTCTTCCTTGCCTTCACTCCTGGGTGTATACCCAGGGTTGGGATTGCTGGCAGTGTGGTCAGTCTGTGTTCAGCTTTTTAAGGAATCCAGACTCTTCCATGGTAACTGGCCACTTGACATTCCCAGCAGCAATTCAGAGGGCTCCAGTTTTCTCGTCACCTTGTCAACACTTGGTACTTGTCACTTTGGATCATTAGCCTTGTAATGGGGGTGAGGCGGTACCTCATTGTGGGTTTTGATTTGCATTTCCCTGTTGGCTAATGGGAAACCCTGGTGGTCCAGTGGTTAAGTGTTGCGGCTGCTGACCAAAAGGTCAGCAGTTCAGATCCACCAGGCGCTCCTTGGGAACTCCGTGGGGCAGTTCTACCCTGTCCTGTTGGGTCACTGTGAGTCGGCATTGGCTCGACGGCAGTGGCTTTTCTGTGTAACGGCCAGTGGTGTTGAGTGTCTCGTGTTCATTGGCCATTTGGGTGTCCTCATTGCTGAGATGTCTATTCCAGTCTTTGGTTTTTTTTTTTTTTTTTTTAACTGGGTTAATAAGTTGTAAAGGCTTTTTAAAAATGCTTTTTGTGCATTGAAGACTGGATATGTAGTTCTGAAAAATGTCTCCCAATCCATAGGTTGTTGCTTTGCTGATGAGTCCTGTGAGGAACTGAAGGTGATGGATTTTTATGATGTTCCCACGTCACTTTCTTCTGTTGCTGCTTGTGCTTGTGTTAGGTGGTACTGTGAGATTAAAAGCTCAGTCCCCAAGTTTTCTTTGAACAGTTTTGGTTTCAGTTTGAAGGTAGGTCCTCGATCCATTTTAAACTGGTTTTCATGTAGCACATCCAGTTCTCCGGCACCGTTTCTTCAGAGACGACTCTTTTCCCATTGGCTGGGCAGAGCACTTTTGTCAGAGGTCCCTTGACCCTGACGATGTGGTTGTGGCCTGCAGGTGAGGAGGGGGCTGTTTGGGACTTGCTCCCTGAGCATTTCAGCGCCTAGAGTCACGCCTGGTTGCTCATGGCATTGAGGAGGGGTCCGAGTGAGTGAGTGGCTGTGTTCGGGCTGAGGCCTGCCCCGTCCCGGTCCTCTCACTGCAGGGGTTCGTGCCGTGACCTCGTTTTCCGTGTGCGGGCCTTGAGTGCAGCTCCCTCTGGGACCCGACTCGGCGGCTCCAGCGGGAAAGGCACTCAGGACGTGCGCCGGAGCAGGCGCGGGCGCCGGAGCGGGCGAGCCAGTGCGCGGGCGTCACTCCCACAGAACGTGCCAGCGGCGGCTCGTGTGTGTGGAGACGTGTACACGTGTAGGTGTGGGTGCGGGTGTCTGCTGGGTCTTGTCCAGGAGACGGCGTTCTCGGGTGCCGGTGGGCTCCCAGGTCGTACGTTCTGGTTGTTCCCTGAGCTGACCGTGCTCAGGCTTACCGCCGTCTTGTCCCAGATGCCGTCACACCTTTACAAGCACCGAGGACCTGACCCTGCCCGATTCCCTGTGTCCCCGTCTTTACCTCACCCTCTCGGCACCAGATTCCTGTGTCCCTGACAGTTGAAAGTGGCGGCAGGGCACCATCTAGTTCTTCTAGTCTCACCATCTCTGGTGTTTTGTAATCTGTTGTCTTTTTTTTTTAACTTGAAGTGAATAATGAGTGTTATGTCATTAGACATTGGTCTTCTACATCAAGAATTCTTAACATGAGATCTGTGAGACCCCAGAGATGGTGTGTAAAAATGTGTGTCTTGTTGGAGATAGGCGGTTTCTCCTTAGGAAGGAGACGACACTTCTCAGGAGTGTCTGTGACAGTTATGAAGCAGCATCATTTGTCGTGGCTACAGGATGATGTTTCTGTGTCAGTGTGTATTTACACTCCTCTGCTTTTAGGCGTTTAACAGTCTATCAGGACCCTGACATTCTGATCCCAGAGTGCTCTACGCTTCACTGTGGGGTCCCATCTTATTGGGGACGTCTCTGTCTGTGCTCACAAGTGGGACTTTAAGCTGCACTGCAGTTTTCATTGTCCCTGCTGTCCCTGCCAGGTTTTCGTGACGTCATGCTGGAGTCATCAGATACGCTGGAGAGTTTTATAGTTTTGTGACTTACAGTAGTTTAAAAGACGTTAAAAAGGGCCTTTTTCTCCCAGAGGTTGAGTGGGCTGTGTGCTTCAGTGTGGCACGGACGTGCTAATGTCTTTTAAAGGCACTGCTCCTTCCAGGGTCTTCTGTCTCCTTGGGTCAGTTTTGGTCATTTACTTTTTCCTAGGAAATCATTAATTTTCTACTGCCGTGCAGTTTCTGGTAATGTTTTTTTAAACTCTGGAAATAGGTTCTGTAACTGTGAGCATATCTTAATAAGGATTGTGTGTAGTTTGCTTATTGGAGACTGCACATTTATGGGAGAACCAGCAAGGAAAGTGCGTTCATTATATAGCAGTTTAAATGGGTTTTACTGTCTGATTGGGGACCCAAACGAACGTGTTTACGCAGCCGGTGAAAAATCTCAAATGATCTGACTTCTAACTTGAAATGAGGCTGAGTGTTCAAGTTGAGGCACTGGAATGCAGTTTTCCACAGAACTAACAAGAGTTGGTTGGAGAGAGAACTGATCCGAGGCCTGGGAGAACATGTTCGCAGTGACCTGGGCTGCAGTGTTGGCCCTTGGTGCTGTGGGCAGGCCTCAGGAGTCGGTGTAGAGCGCCTCCCGCCAGGCCGGGTTTGGGCAGCCGCGCGGCTGGGAGGGTGGCTTAGCGCGCCGGATGCGCAGGAGTCTGTGGGCGCTGGTCACAAGTGGAGGGTGGCCGAGAGGCAGTCTGAAGGGTGTTCACAGTGTTGCTTGATGCCGTCAAATGGTTTTCTTTTAGTCTTTTGATATAATTGATTATGATACCTTCTAGATTTCAGACATCCTTAGTTCAGAGAGAATGGTGGTCAGATGAAGGGAACAGGCACAGCCAGTGAACAGAAGACTCTCATCCCGGAGAGAGCACAGAGCTCCTGCCTCGTACTGTAAGCTGAGACCGACTCCAGAGAGAGTGGGTTCCTCAGTTTTAAAAATAACAGTGGAAATACTGGGGACTAATCTGTAACATTTCTGTAATCCACTAATGGGAAGATTGTAGGAGGGAAAGAGACTTGGAAGTCATAAAGGAGGACAGACGTCTGCCTGCATCACCAAGAGACAGGGCAGAACAGACGGGCAAACCAGGCGACGTACTGCGGACGGTGGCGAGTGGTCCACTTGGAAAAAATAAAACTGCAGTGTGTGGTGCCCTACCACACAGAGAATCTGTGTACTGATGAGAAAAAGACAAAATTACTAGAAGGGTGGGTCGCAGATATGAAAAGATAGTTCACAGGAGAGGAGAAGTAGACGTCAGTCAGAATCAGGAAGGCAAGTGATGAGTTCTGCGTCCTGTATAACCAGCGGCCGTGTGGTGGCGGGGAACGCAGGCAAAGGCCGAGAGGACCCGGGGGGCGGGGGCAGGGCCTTGTGGACGTGCCCACGGGGATAGCTGGTCGGGAGGGCTTAGGATAGAAAAGTATAAGTCACTTTGTAATTTAGCTTTTAGAAATCTAATTTAGAGAAATAACAAAAGTCTTTTAGGATAAGTGATGCAGAAATAAGAATTGCTTCAGTGTTTTAGTGGCAGAATACATTGTAAACAAGAAACATTTCATCGTCTCTTCCCGCTTGTCGTTCCTGATGTCGGTGGGTCAGCCTAGTGGGCAGAGCTCCTGGAGCCGGGAGCGCAGCGGGCGGAAAGGCAGCTCCTGAACACTGACGGCATGGTGTGTGGGTTGAGCCAAGAGGGGAACGACGTCCCTTCCTGTGGAGCCACCTGGTCTCCTGGTGTGGGTCGTGCGTCCGCAGGGTCGCTGCTAGTCAGGGTCACCCTGCGGGTGATGGTCTGTGTACAGCGGCTGTGGTGGGCAGAAACATGCCAGCCCCTTGGGCACCTTCTGGGCTCCAGACAGCAGGGCTCTGCAAGGGTGAGATGGCAGAGGCAGGCGCCCTGTAGGGACACAGCTGAGGGTGAGGGTGAAGGAGAGAAAGGACCCCGCGGTCAGAGCGGGTGCCCAGGTAGGGTGGAGCGCCCTGTCTCCTGGTGAGAGCCGCGCTGTCAGTGCCCAGGCTGTCCCTGGCCTGCCTGGGGGCTCCCCTCTGCAGGAGGAAGCTTCCGTGGCTCTTGGTAGACTCTGTAGAAGTCCAGGTGGTGTGTACCTCAGTTCAGAGACAGTTTTAACCGAAAGACTCTGTGAAGCACGTGTTGTGTGAGTGTGACCCTCCCTGAGCCTGGAGAGCTCAGCTGTGTAGGGGAACCCCGGCCCTCGGATACTGCCTTCCCGCGGGCTCATCACTGTCCCTGAAGTCACACTTCCGAATGTTTCAGTGCCATTTTTCTGTCAGTTCTTTGTAGCTTCAGACCCAACAGTGAAAACGGACCGGCTGTGGCACGACAAGTACACGTTACGGAGGTCGATGATCCCGTCGTTCATCACAACGGACCAGTCGAGGAAGGTGAGGGCGGAGGGTGCATGCGCTGTAATGCCGTGTGTACCTGACGTTTGTGATTGAGTGCTGAAGAAAGGTTTGTAGTGTTTTAGTATTTTTTAACATTCTTAGCATGAAATTTATGTTAATTGGATGTGGTAGCAGATGTGTTGTGTTCCTGGCGCTTATGGGAAAGTAAAACCCAATGCTTTTGTTGTTGGACTTGAATCAGTAGCCAAGTTGTCACTTAGGAGCATCGATGACACTTGCAGGAGTTGCCAGTTTAATTTCGTGTGAAGGTAACCACAGGCCATTTCCTTTTTTAGGTCCTTTTGATAGGAAAGTCAATAAATTTCTTACACCAAGTTTGTCACGATCAGACGCCGACCGCCAAGATGATAGCCGTGACGAAGTCTGCAGAGTCGCCCAGAGACGGTAGGTGACCGCCGTGGTGTGCCCACGTGAGGCAGGGTCCCCTGGTCTGGCAGAGTGCCTGAGTGTGTGTCAGATACGGGTGCAGCTGTGAAAACGTGTGACTTTTTTTTTTAACGTAGAATGAAACAGTAAGTACTGAAGTAGTTACAGCTTTTTACCTTTTTTAGTGACCCGTGCTACTTTGTATAGTTACGGCAGCGCACGGTGGTAAAGGAGAATGTGCAGCTGGCGGCAGCAGTGCCTTGGGGTGTCCAGGCTCCCGGAGCCGAGCGGGGACGTCGCAGGCGTCAGCCCGGCGGGTGGGGCGGCAGGTGGGGCGGTGGGCGCTCGCCGCGGTCGGCCGTCAGAGCCCGCCGGGCCGGCCTGGGCACAGCAGGGCAGCTCTGCCGTGCCCCGTGGGGCTTCTGCGAGTCGGAGTCCACCGGAAAGGCCTGGGTTGGGGTCTCTGTTTGTCGTTTGGTTCGGGATGCCATGTTCAGCTGTTGCTTGCCTTCCTGCCGTTTCCTCTTTCCTCATCTGTGCCCTTCTCTGTGTGTCCCACTTGCTTCCCGCCACCAGTGTAGTAACACAGTATCCTGCATGTGGCTGACGTACTTTGACGCCGTGGGAGGTATTTGGGGAGAGAGTACAGATTCACCATAGACGGTGCCTTGAGTGAGCTTACGGCACGATAGTGGAGATAGGGTACAATGGAGTAATAAATTAAAAAAGGCGGGAAGTGATCAATAAAATGAGATGCACGGATCAGGTGCTGTGGGTATTTTCAGAGAAGGCAACCAGGGAAGCTTCATGGGAGAGGAAATAAACTGAACAGACCCGTGACGGCTGGATAGGACTGGACCGTGAGTCAGTGTGCAGCCCAGGATGAAGAGAACAGCATGAGCAGAAAGACGGAACAGGAGGGATGACTCGGTTGAAGACTGTAGTGAAAATACGGGGGACACGTGTTTGAGCTGCAGCGTGGCGTGGTCAGAACCGCCTTCTTCTTTACAAAGTAATACGATGGAGTCAGGGACGGGGAGCCCAGAACTTAGTAGATCAGTTGGGGTGTTGTTGTTGGATCCTGTCTTTGTGTTAGATATTGGTGAGGCGGAGGGTTAGCACGTGTGAAACTTGGTGCTGAACGAACTTCATAGCTCTCTGGACAAGAGGGACGGAAGAGAGAGAATTGTCACAGATGGCAGTGAGACTGTGATGAGGACAACAGGGCGAGCAGAGCACGTGGGAGTCAGGTTGGGGTGGGAGAGAAGGCCTCTCCGTTTGGAGGACTTTGATTTTCAGTCGCTGATAGGACGTGCTGTGCCGACGGCTTGGGGCTCCAGGCAGAGGTTAGGGCTGGAGACAGGGCTCAGGGAGCAGCTGCCGAGAGTGGAGGGGGCCAGCGCAGAGAGAGCGCAGAGTCCTGCTGCTGCCGCGGTCCTGTCACAGCTACTGCTGTCTCCGCCCTGCCTCCGCTGCCGCCGGCATCCGTTGAGGTTGGGGTTTTTGCTGTTAACAATCTGTGTTCCCCCAAACTCATGATACAGAATCAACAGCAGAAGTTCATTTTGTGTTTTGATCTGTGGTAAAGTGTCTGTGACCTCAAAGTGTGAATAAACAAGCCCAGTTGAAAAAGCTGCCGCACAAGATGTCCCTGAGCGTGGAGAGACAAGTGACCAACAGGGAGACTCTGGGCTGTTTTCACTCTGAGAGGCTGCTGCTGGCTAAAGTTTGTGCCTACTGTAGACCTGTTTTGTTAGAGTGCAAATCCTAAATGATTCAGATAAGGCCACCATAGCAACGTTTCTGAGGGAGAAGTTTACATTCTTAAAACTGTGTAGATCAAAGGAAATCTGGTCCCCACCCCGAAATACACCCCGAAATACCAGAATACTCCAAGTCAGCCCGTGGCCTTGGGCTGCTCTTGTCAGTCAGACCCCATTCTTCTGTTGGGGAGAGTGTACTTCGTCTTCTCTGAGGGCGGCTTCGTTTTCCCAGCAGCCAAAAAACGAGACCAGGTGTTGAGTCGATTCTGGCTTGCGGTGACTGGTGTCTGTCAGAGAGTGGCACTGTGCTCCCTGAGCCTTTGAGTGACTGTTACCTTAGGGAGCAGATCACCAGGCCTTTTCTTATGAGCTGTGTCCCAGAGGCTGAGAACCTCTCTGCTGCGGTAGATTTGGAGTACCTGCAAAAGTGAAGGAGATTCCTTTTAATGGGGCCATTTTTAAAGAACAAATAATCAAAGAACAGTCCTTGAGTCTCGGGATGTTTCCCAAACCTTTAACTCGGGCTGTAGAAAGACTCCACAGGCTTCTTTCTTCTGTCTCTTCTCTGGGCCCCGCTCCAGCAGGGACTTACCTGTCCAGCCATCTCAGATGCTTCTTCAGCACTGGGACTGGCTTCTAGTTCAAGGACTGTTTGTTCTTTAAAATGAATCGGGTATTTTGCAAACTGTCTTGTGGTATCCAGATACAAATGACAAAAGATGCCCTACTGTGTGCCTCATCTCTGTATTGTTTTCTCATTATGAAGCTGTAGAAGCACTTGTTGCTTTCATGATGCTACATACACAGAGGTGGTCATCTTTTTGGGTGGCAATTAGGTTTATTAAATGTCTACTAAAAAACTTCAAATGCTCTCCCTCTAGTTGCTCTGTGATGCTGTGAGATGGCCGTGTGGTGGTAACACCTACCCTTCCCCCAGTTTTACAGCTCAGAGCGCTCATTCACATGTGTCACTGAGGCTTATTCTCTCCACTAGTTTGTGAAGCCGTCTTTTTCGTTGGCACGGTGAGTCAGCACGGGGACTCAGCACCAATGTGCCTCTGTGTCCCTCGCACCTTTTCTCACCTGTTTCCTGGGGTTTCCAGTTAGTTACCTTGCAGAAGGTAATTTGTCCTGTATGTACTTGAAATAGTAAAGAATTCTGCTACTAGTTTCTTTTCTAGTTCAAAACAGAAGTGTCTGCTGTGAAGTCAACAATTCTTAGGGTTTTCAGTGTGACTGTCTTATGATTCTGCTTTGTGTCCTGATTTGTCCCCTGTGTGGCATGTCTGTGGTCCGTGCTGGCACTGTGCTGCGGGCGCTGGTAGCAACGCACGCGTGTGTGCTGTTGTGGTTTTCCTGTGTAAAATACGAATAATGTATGTAAGCATTCTTTTCTCTTTTGTTCTTTACAGCTGTGGATTTATTCACAGATTTAGAAAATGCGTTTCAGGGAAAAATTGATGCAGCGTATTTTGAGACCAGCAAGTACCTATTGGATGTTCTCAATAAAAAATACAGCCTGCTGGACCACATGCAGGCAATGAGGCGGTATTTACTTCTCGGCCAAGGAGACTTTATAAGGCACTTAATGGATTTGCTAAAGTAAGAAAGCTGTATTTTTATATGTATATGATAGATTTAACTTGAAAAACGAAGATCCTTGCGATTTTCGAATGTTTTGGCATTAGTGGAAAATGAGTTGAATTTTTACAGAATGTATTTTCTGAATAACATTGGAAAAGATGGGATTTTCCAAGGCTAACCTCCCTTTTATGTTGGCTGTGGTTTCCAGCAGAGCGTGACAGCCGTGGCCTGTGCTGTGTTAATCTCCCTCCCTCGTTAACACAGGCACTTGCAGTCTTCCAAGAAGGTCATGATGTAATCAGATTGACTTTAGCTTTAGTTTGAAATCAGAAAATAAAATGTTTATGTAAGACAACTTTTAATTCCATGTTTTTAGTTTATGTTTCATGTTGAAAAAAAATTCCTACCCTTTCCTAATTGATGATTACTGGTGGCTGGAATGCAAATGTTGGAAACAAAGAATGATTGGTAGTTGGAAAATACGGCCTTGGTGGTAGACATGATGCTGGAGATCAGAGATTGCGTGCTAGAATTTTGGAAGACAAATAACTTCTTCATTGAAAATACCTTTTTTCACCAACAAAAACAGCAGTTCTACACCTGGACCTCACCAGATGAAATATACAGGAATCATATTGACTATCTGTGGAGGAAGACAGTGGAAAAGTTCCCTATCAGCAGTCAGAACAAGAGCAGGTATTCACTGCGGCACAGACCATCCATTGCTCATATGCAGGTTCAGATTGAAACTGAAGATTAGAACAAGTCCACGAGAGCTGAAGTGCGACCTTGAGTATATCCCACCTGAGCTTAGAGACCATCTCAGGGACAGTGTTCAATGGATGCATTGAACGCTAATGACCGAAGACCAGAAGAATTGTGGGAAGACAGCAAAGACATCGTCCATAAAGAAAGCGAGAGGTCATTCACAAGACAGGAAACTGGATGTCAGAAGAGATCTGCAGCTTGCTCTTGAATGTCAGTTACTTGGAGCAACAGGAAGAAATGGTCACGTGAAAGAACTGAAAACAGAGGATTTCAAGGGGTGGATCAAGAAGAAGAAGTAAAGTATTGTAATAACATGTGCAGAGAGCTAGAGATAGAAAACCAGAAGGGACGAACCTGCTCTGCACTTCTCAAGATGAAAGAACTGGAGAAAAAATTCAGGCTACAAGCTGCGGTAGTGAAGGATCCTATAGGGAAAATATTAAACAACTCATAAAGCATCAAAAGAAGACGGAAGGGATACAGAGAGTCATTATACCAGAAAGAACTGGTCAGCATTCAGCTATTTCAAGAGGTAGCATATGATCAGGAACCAGCGGTACTGAAGGAAGGCGTCAAAGCCACATTGAAGGCACTGGTGAGAAAACGAGGCTCCAGGAATTGGTGGAATATCAGCTGAGTTACTTCAGCAGATGGTTGCAGTGCTGGAAGTGCTCCCTGATCTGGGCCAAGAAAACAGGTTTGTTGACTATGCAGAGGCAACTGACTGTGTGGATCATGACGAATTATGTTAACACTGCAGAGAAAGGGAGTTCCAGAACGCCTGATGGTGCTCTTAAGGAATCTATATATGGAGCGAGAGGCAGTCGTTCAGACGGGACAAAGGGACACTGCATGGTTTGAAGTCAGGAAAGGTGTGTGCCAGGGTTGTGTCCTTTCACCATACGTATTAGTCTACCTGAAGAAGACCGAGGCCTCAGGATTGGAGGGGGACTCATCAACAACCTGCATTATTCAGATGACACAGCCCTGCTTGCTGAAAGTGAAGAAGATTTGAAACACTGATGAAAATCAAAGACCACAGCCTTCAGTATGGAGTGCACCTCAGCATCAAAAGAACAAATTGTCACAACTGGACTAGTAAGCATCATCGTGACAAATGGAGAAGGGATCAAGGTTGTCAAGGATTTCGTTTTTTTGGGGTCCACAATCAACACCCATGGAAGCAGCAGTCAGTAAATCAAAAGGTGCAGCGCACTGGGCGGATCGGCTGCCGAAGACGTCTTTAAAAAGTGAAGACATCACCTTGAAGACAAAGCTGTGCTTGACTCAAGCCGTGACCCTGTCAGTCACACCATTCATGTGTGACAGCTGGACAGTGAACAAAGAAGACAGAGGAAGAATCGATGCCTTTGAACTGTTGAATGTTGTTGAATGTACCATGGACCGCCAGAAGAACCAACAGATCTGTTCTGGAAGAAGTACGGCCAGAGTGCTTCTTGGAAGGAAAGATGGCAAGACTGCGTCTAACATACTTTTGACATGTTGTCAGGAGGGATCAGTCCCTGGAGGAGGACGTCATGCTTGTTAAAGTAGAGGGCCAGCCAGAGCGAGGAAGACCCTCTATGAGGTGGGTTGACACAGTGGCCGCAACAACAGGCTTTAAGCATAGAAACAATCATGGACATGACACAGGACCGGGCAGTGTCTTGTTCTGTCGATAGGGTTGCTGAGTGTTGGAATTGACTCGACAGCACCTAACAACAGCAGCAGCACCCTTCCTGTCACCCCCGCCCCCCGCCATTTCTCATGGTGCCCTCTGTTCTGGAGTTCATTGTGTGTCCTTCCCCTTCGTCCGCAGAGGTGACCGCTCTGGGTCAGAGCAGGTGCTGCTGAGAGCTGCAGGAAGGGTCCAGGCCTGGGGATGCGGCCCGGGCTCCGGGCAGCGCTGACCAGTGCACACCCAGAATGGTGGGCCACAGCGCACGACTGGGAGACTTTGTTTAGACATGGATAAGAAGGGGGTATTATTATTTGTGTTCCCTTTGGGGCACTTGAAACAGTAGGTCACTTTCCGGTTATAGCTGTGGTAATCAGGTGACACGTCTGAGTCTTTGGTTCCCAAACTTGCCGTGCATCAGAACCCTCTAGAGGGCTTGTTAGTGGGAGGTTCTCACCCTCTGTCCAGACGTCACTGTGTCTAGGGGAGAACTCAGGAGTGTGTGTGTGTGACGTGTCCCCAGGTGCTGCTGTTAGTGCCGGTGTGGGGGCTGCACCTGGAGAGCCATGTGGCCCTGGTGGCTCGTGACTAGATGCCACAGCTGCTAACCACAAGGCGGGCGGTTCAGATCCGCCAGGAGCGCCCTGGAAGTGCTGTGGGGCAGTTTTGTCCCGTCCTGTTGGTCACTGTGAGTTGGAGTTGGCTTCAGGACGGTGGGTAGGTGTTTGACACGTGGCGATCCTAGTTGTATCTTCTAATGAGAAGTCAGTCTTCAGTGTGAAAAATGAGGTAGTGCTTCGAGGCACAAGGGGCAGTAGCTAACCCGTTTCTTCGTGTTAAGTCACACTGTCAGATTTAGCTCATGAAAAAGTTGGTTATCTGTTAAAACATGAAATGCTGTGTGGTGTGTGTTTACTGAAGTAGGATCTCTGCTCTTGAAGAAAAGGAGGGATTTCCTGTGATGTTCAGTGCTCTTCATGAGGGCAGGGCCTATCTGAGGTGTGAGTGGCGAGGCGTTGTGGAAGATGAAGTGTTCTATGAATTCTGTGATGGAAATGGGAGTTTCTGTCAGGAGGTGGGACGTGCAGGCTTGTGAGGCTGCTGTGCAGGAAGCCGAGGGTAGAAGTGGGTGTGTGTGGAGGTCAGCTGGTTATTCCTTGGCAGAACTGGAGCTCCACGGTGACACGTGACAATGAAGTCATCTAGAAGTGGATGAAGGTGGGCATCACCTGGTTCGTCCTTGGCGCAACTGGAGCTCCACGGTGACACGTGGCGGTGAAGTCATCTAGAAGTGGATGTATGTGGACACCAACTGGTCCTTTCTTGATGCAGCTAAGCTCCATGGTGACAGGTGGTGATGAGGTCATCTAGATGTGGATGTGTGTACAGATCACCTGGTCCTTTCTTGATGGAACTGGAGCTCCGTGGTGACGTGTGACCAAGCCGTCTGAGTGGCCTGAGTTGGCCTCATGATCAGTTTAGATGTTCAGAGCATTTCATTTTTGCTGTTAGAGGAAAAATACTTTTTCTCAAAGGCATGTTTTAGGTTTCCAGTTTTTAAAAGAGGAATGCCCTTCATCTGTCTCCACACCCCTCAGGCGTATTTGAGAAGAGTTGATGTCTTATGTCGTTTTTCTCTCTGTCTCTGCCCTGTGGATCGTCACAGGCAAACTGGTGTCTAGAGGCCTGTGCGCTGCTAGGGTTTGTGTGTGTGCCGGGGGTTGACTGCTCCCCTCTTCATCAGAGAAGTGGCACATGCGTGTTTGAAAGTACAGACGCCAGTGACCTTTTTAGACGCGCTTGCTGGTGACGCAGTCTTTCCTGACCTGGTGTTGCGGCTGCCACGTGTTGGATCGCCTTCTCTGATGTAACGAAGTGGCTCACCTTTCTCTCGATGGCCAACCAGATACCTGCCACTGGCTGGCGCTGCTCCCGAGGTGGTCTTCTGTTTGCAAACCTCGTTTGTAACAAACAGCACATAGAAGTGCTTTCTATTTAAGTTCAGTCAAGGCTAGTTCTTTTTGGGACTTTAAAGAAACCTGTTACTCAATAATTGGTAAAACTCTCCGTACAGTTAATGCTGTGAAACATTTGTTACCGGATTGAGGTTTCAGTCCCATTTGTCCTCCCAGTTTTTGTAATTAAACTTTTTTAAGTTTTTCAAGTTCATTAACAAGTCAAGTGACATTTTCTGTAATTTTCTTAACACATTTGTTAGGCCTGAGCTCGTGCGTCCAGCTACTACTTTGTACCAACATAACTTGACTGGGATCTTGGAAACTGCAGTCCGAGCGACCAATGCCCAGTTTGACAGCCCTGAGATCCTCAGAAGACTGGACGTCAGGCTCCTGGAGGTGTGCTCAACTTTCTTTGTGTGAAATGACCTTTTTCTGGGGGAATGAAAATGAACACAGTGAATTCTAAGACCAGGGCATTATGACTGATGTTTTTCTTGTTGTTGAAGACATAATCCCTTGGCTACTGGCTCAGAGGCACGGTCGCAGGGCTGGCCAACCTGAGGCTTAGCCCCAATGTCAAAATTAGTCATGCGAACTTGGGCAAGTCACTCAATCTGTGAACCTCACAAAGTCTCAGTTTACACATCTTTTAAAAAAGTTAAAAAAGAACAAAGACTTCCTGCGGTTGTTCACTTTAAGTTAAATCCAGTACTGAAAGTCCATTTCAGAGTGCTTGGCAGTATCCAGTGAAAGCTTTGTGGGTCACGGTTACTGTCAGGAGGAAGCCTGATTAAGAACCCCAAGAGGTGATGTATAATGATAATATTTATTTATCAAAAAACCATGTTTTAGTTTTTGGTTTGGTGTAAGGTAACTGCTTACAGACACCCGTATGTCTTAGTAACTTAGCAAAACCTGTCTTCTTAAAATACTGGTAGGGATTTGAAGAATGCTAGGAGGCAGCAGGGTTTTGGCTCATAAAAATGGCAACACATATCTATGGTGTTCATCCGGAAGTGGTGGTAGAGCCCCGTCTGTGCTGCAGTGGCTGTCTGAGTGCTGAGGAGTCTGGGGCGGACAGGGGAGCTGCCGTTCTGCTCTCCCAGCGCTGGACATGCACGCTGTCGTTCTTGGGCTGTGTTCCGTTGAGTAGAAGACGAGGCTTCGGCGGTGAGTTTCCTGTCGGTGGAGAGCCTAGCGCTTAGTGTGATTTCTTGTTGTCATCAGGTCTCTCCAGGTGACACCGGGTGGGACGTCTTCAGCCTGGACTATCACGTTGATGGACCGATCGCAACTGTAAGACGATGCTGATTGTTTGTGTGTAGTCTCAGCGCTTGAGGTCGCTAAGCAGTTTGCTGTTTTCTGATTGGCTTTCTTCACAGAGACTTTCTTGTGTGACCACTTGGCATCTAGGATATACCTATTGAGTGAATACTTAAGCCAAAATTGTGTGTGTACATTTTAAATAATTATTAATGAGGACTGAAAATGCTCTGTTATTGCAAGGAATCTTA
This sequence comes from Heterohyrax brucei, assembly GCA_028571685.1. Taxonomy (NCBI): domain Eukaryota; kingdom Metazoa; phylum Chordata; class Mammalia; order Hyracoidea; family Procaviidae; genus Heterohyrax; species Heterohyrax brucei. Next base: position 1,114,253 of record CM053163.1, read on the forward strand.
AAAATGCCATTTGTTCTGTCATAGGGTTCAAGGATACTTAAATGGGTCGTTCATTGGTTCCATTCTTCTTCTACTGTAGCAGCTGAAATAGGGTAATCTGAAAGGAGCTGTAAAGTGTGTTTCAGGGGAATCATATTTTTACTGCTGAAATAAAATTGAGTATTTAGTATTCATTGCAACTGATGAGAAAACAGCCGCACTGTTGTTACAGAGCTTTCACTGTATATAAATACATGCACTGTTTCTGTTAACAGTTACCTGATCATAAAAGATGGGCCAGCAGAGTTGTTTCTTTACGTATCTGCAGTTCAGGTGTTCCTTCTTAACTCTTTTCACACTTCAGTAAATTCTCCTTAACAAAAGATAGCTCTTTGAACTGATTTTAATCATTTTTATATCTGAAATATAGTAAAAAAGGAAACTGCGTTTCTTTTGATTACTGTAAATATTTCATTAAAAAAGTAATAAACTTTGACTCTGAAGTCTCTTCCTGCTCATCTTTTGTACTCTTCCTTCATGACTGTTCTCCCCTGTCTCAAAATAGAAATATCTCCTGTTAGAAGAACTTCAAAAAAAGTTATACTTTCCTTGTTTTCACAAATGAGTTAAACTAGATTTGCCATTGATGGAGATTTGTTGTTGGGTGCTGTCCAATTGATTGCACCGCACGGTGACCCTCTGGGACGTGGCCGACGGGTACCGTAGGTCTCCGCGGGGCAGCTGACCTTTAGTTAGCGCTCAGCCACTGGGCCACCGTGTCTGTTGTGTCTGCTCTGAAATGCTGGCTGTTGGTGCATTTAAAAAATATATATAAATTCCCCGTGTTTAAACTTGACCAGGTATCTGCTGCTGTATTTAAACATAAAATCACTCTTTAATTTTTGTCGTAGTGTAGTTTTTTCCTGTTCTTTCACTTACACCTTAAGCCGTTTTAATAGGTATAATGTACAGACCAGATGGTATATATTATTTAAATTAGGAGTGTTTATATTACCTGCTCTTTATGTGTGTTATGTATCTTTTCCTAGTAGAAGAGAGAGCAATTACTGTTGTAGGTGTCTTGACAAATAGATCTAAATATACAGAGAGAAATAACTAAAATAAACTGACCTTGGCCAGAATGTGATACTTAGTTCCTTCCTAACGTTTCCTACCTTATTAGTGTCAAAGGTACGCATTTCCTACTTTTGTGTAAACAGTGGTTTGTGCAACATTGGTTAAATTTTAGAGTTCTTAAAGATTCTGTATTAGAAAGAACAAAGGAAAGAAGTTTGTTTCATAGCTTGATTTAAAAAAAAAATCAAACATCTGGGATAGAAGTAGCAAACAGACATCAATCTGTGTGCCGATTCAGGTGGATGGATTGGGCGACTGGGTTACTGAATTACAAAGAGTCCTCTGATAAGTGGAATTTAGCAGCAGTTTAATGCAGGAAATTGTTTCTTCATGTCTGATGTTTGCCCATTCCAGTTCTAGAGTCAGGCCATTTCCTGGTGTTGGTATATTTTTAACTAAATTGCAATGCTAATAATCATATTCTTGTACAATTAGAGGTTTTCAGACTAATATTAGGAATTGAAATAATTTTTAATTATCAGAGAAAAATTCTTTGCAGTTGAATATAGAAGCTACAAGAAAGATAATAAAAGACTTCTATTAAAAAATACTTTCAGAATTAAGATTTGTAAGAAAATGGTCCTGCTTTCTCCTTTTAAATTTAATTTTCCTGATTAACTCTATTCCCTTTCTGTTTAATTAACTGAGGTTATCATTTTTGTTAGAATTTAATTATAATGAATTCATAACTTATATAATCTAATTGTATAGTTATGTAACCTACCATTAAAATTTTAGCTTCACACATAAATTCTTTGAAGTATCAGTGAAGTTTCAATATAAGTCTAATGTGAAAAGTTAGCCTGAGAAATTAAAAACACGTCGCTCAAAAATAAGTTAGTTAAATAAAGTTAATTAAAATGTTACAGTAATTTTGTGTAATATTTGTACAGTAATATTAGGGCAAATGAATTAGTCACAATTTTAGTATGGTTGAGTTGTTTAGTGTTGGTGACACCGTAGCTAAATCAATGGCTAGCTGAAAGCCCGGAAGCTGGAGCCCCCACGCTCTGGAGGAGAGATTGCTGGCAGTCTGTTTCCGTGGAGAGTTCCATCTCTGGAAACCCTGTGGAGTTGCTGTGAATTGGAATTGACTCACCAGCAGTGGGTTTGGTTTCCTGGGTTTTATACAGCTGAGAAAAGATGGATGTAATGTTTGGTGTAATCTGCTGTCACTAGCTGAAGAAGAATTTGGAAAGATTTTTTTAATCTCACTGTTGACAGCTGGCAGAATTAATCACTTTTTTCTGTCCTTGATCTCGGGGAACCAGTGTCAGAGACCTGCCCGTTTGCTGTTTCTCTCAGCTGTTTTACAGTGAGATGAACTGGAAGACCGGATAAGTAGCAAAATTAAATAAGTACACGTGGTTGGTGTTCACTTCTGTAGAAATGCAGTGGGCTGTGACTGTATCGTCTATGTTGGGTTTTTGTCAGTTAGATCACTTTAGATATACTGGTGGAGCTCGGTACTCGGAAAGTCCGATAGCCTTGGGAACCCTGGCGGTGCCCGGGTCTGCAGCTGCCATCCGAAAGGTCGGCGGTTCAGACCCCCATGTGCCCCTGGGAACGCCACGGGACAGCTGCACTGTTGGTGGGGTCACTGTCAGTTAGAATCGACTCCATGGTCATGGTTTGGTTTTTGGGTTTTGTAGCCTGTTGTTTAGCAGAGACTGTTTGAATTGACCTATGAAATTACGGAGTCCCCTAGTGTTTTTGCAGGCACGGTGATAATGTGGGTAGTACGGCAGCTGGAGTCGTCGCCGGCACGCTCGTGTTTGGGTGTGCGGCACCTTTCACAGTGGGTGTGTGTCACTCTGGTGCAGACGGCTAGTGCTCAGCCAGAGCAGGCACCAAGCAGATGCGGCAGCGGTGTGGCACACCGAGGGGAGAGACAGTCCTTGGTGTTGGCCAGAAATGGCAGAGTGTATGCAATAAGGAAACAAGGTGAAGCGCTCTGCAGGTGAAGACAAACACCGTAAGACTCAACCAGTAGCTATCGTAGGTGTTACAAAGAAGAGGGAGGTTGGTGTGCCCAGGAAAAGCTGTCTAGTCACAGTCCTTGAAAGCTGGCTGGGCTCCCAGCAGGTGGAAATGACAGAATCAGGCCGTAACCAGGTATTCAGGTGGACGAAGGCCTGAGGTCAGGGTGTTCAGGGCTCTGCTCAGGGCTGTGGACGGAGGCCCGAGGTCGAGGTGTGTGGGGTACAGAATGTTACCAGAGTGAAGCCTGTGCTCCCGGAGGTCCAGGCTGGTCTGTTTTGAGAGCTCAGGTCTGTTGGGAGGGTACGGGGACGCACATGCTGATTGTCTCTTTGTAGTTCGCTGTGTTGTCAGCAGACTCTGGTGACAGTTGTGGGTCAGTGTGCTGTTCAGGTCATCTAGTCACCGAGACAAGTGTCCCCGTGTCTGTTAGGCACGCTCGTTTGTGACAGAACATCTTTGGTGTGAGGTGCAGGCAGTTGTTGCCTGTGTGCGCGGGTCGTACTTCTGAGAAGATGATGTGGCGTATCTGAAAGTCAGTGTACAGCTGGGGCTCGGTCTCTCTCAGCTGAGCCCAGTGCCCCCGTGGGAGGGTTGTGGGAGGGAGGCCTGGCCCTGCCTTCCTGGCTGCGCCCCGCTGCCCTGGGGGGCAGCTTTCTGTGCACACAAGATGGGCTGTCTGAAACCGCCCACTGGAGAGACTTCTTGGCCTGCCTGGACACCTCGGTGGCGCAGCTCACCAGGAACCAGCGCTCCCAGTCTGCCAGGCGCTCCTTGGAAAATCGGCGGAGCTGCTCTGCCCTCACCTCTGGAGTCGGACCCGACGGGACGGCAGTGGGGTTGGTCTCGTGGGATTGGAGACCTTGGTGGTGCAGTGGTTAAGGGCCGCAGCTGCTCGCTGAAAGGGTGGCAGGTCACGTCTACCAGGTGGCCCCTGGGACTCCATGGGACAGTTTTGCTGTGTCCTCTAGGGTCGTTGTGAGTTGGAGTTGACTCAGTGGCAGTGGGTTTGGTTTGACTTTTCCATGAGATTGGAGACCTCAGTAGCACGGTGGTAAACTGCCACGCCTGCGCGCCAGAGTGTTGGCGGTTCTGACGCACCAGGCGCCCCTTAGAAACTGGGGGGCTGTCCTGCCCTGACCTGTCAGATCCACCAGGCGCCCGTTGGAAACTGGGGGTGGTTCTGCTCTGACTTGTAGGGTTGCTGTGAGTCGGAATCAACTCGGCGGCAGTAGATGTGTTTTGAGTTTTTTACTGAGATTGGAGACCCTGGTGGGCACAGTGGTTGGGAGCTACAGCTGCTCCCCAAGAGGCAGGCAGTCCAGATCAACCCAGAGGTCGGCAGTGCCCCTCCTCGGAGACCGTGTGGCACAGTTTTGTTCTGTCCTGTAGGTTCTCTGTGAGTCAGAGTTGTCTCAGTGGCAGTTGGCTTTTCGGTTCATGAGTGATGACTGTCGTGACCTGCTGTTTCAAAGGAAAGCTGGTCCCACCCCGCGCGTCCCTTGGAGAGGGGGTTCAGGAGGAAAAAAAAAGGCTACACGTTGGGGGTTAGGGCAGAGCCCACGTTTTAGACTAGCTGTAAAAATCTTGACTCACCATTTATTAGCTGTGTCACCTTAGGCCTTAGTCTACTCATTTGTGAAATGGGTATTAAAATACCTACCTGGTGTCCCTGTGAGTTTCCGTGGTGTAGTCCTTGGCACGTAAATACTCGGTGTGTGGTTATGTTGTACTGATCCTGTTCCAGAAATGTACTGTTCTAAAATGTCATCGCTTGCGACGGCACTTGGCTTTGGCCTGCATGCTACTTAGAATTTGAGCTGTTGATGTGTCCTCTGGCTTTATTGTTTAAAAGCAGAGTGAGCCCTGGGTTGGAAGGGTGCCCACGCGTGTAACGCTGTCCTCCCGCCTTCTCTCCGTCAGGTGTTCACTCGCGAGTGCATGAGCCACTACCTGAGGGTGTTCAACTTCCTGTGGAGGGCGAAGCGGATGGAGTACATCCTCACCGACATACGGAAGGGACACATGTGCAACGCCAAGCTCCTCAGGGGCATGCCGGGTGAGGGGCTCGTCGGCCTAGCGGGCGAGACGGGCCGCGCGCTGACCTTAGGTCGGCTCGCCGGGGGCGCTGGGCCGGGGACACTTCTCAGCAGCTCAGGAACAGACTGTACATGAAACAGTGCAGTGGTGGAGGATGTGTTGTTTAACTGTTGGTTTGGGCTGTCATTTCAAAAGAGCGTGTGTAATATTGCTTGTTACGGCTTTCACGCAAATCAAGAGAAGCCCTGTTTTCTCAGAAGCAGTGTCGGTTTCTCACTGCAGTGCTCACGTGGGGTCAGTTTCGTTGAAAATAGTGCCCATTTTTAAAGGAAGAAAGCTATTTAAAAAGAATCACTGGCTTCTTTATAATTCACCTGCCACAAAATCAGTCAAGGGACTGATTTTTCCCTTGTCTTTGGTTTTCTTCTTTCTCCCGTGCTCCAGGCAGGGTGAGACCAGTGGAATGTCTTAGATGGCCATTCACAAGCTTTTAAGACCCCAGATGCTAGTCACAAAAGTAGACTGTAGAGTGTTTTACGTATTTATTATGCCAGTTGAGCCAGACAGTTCCCCAAGACCCTGGTCCCCGCAGCCCTCAGCCCAGTGACTGGGTCCCCGAGGGCTGCTTCTGTGACCCTTGTACAAGTTGTGCTGGCTTCCCCAGGGTCACCTGACGGCTCACCCACGTGACTGCTTGTCTCTTCCCTGTTGAGTGTTTTCCTGTCCACATCTTTCCCCTCACCTGCCTTGTAGCCGTTGAAGACTGTTTTTGTGTGTAAAGCTTTTCACGTGTTGACAGCAGTGCTTTGCCCTTCGTGATGGGCACGTCTCGCGCAGCCTGCTGACCCCTCCGTGCCGTGAGGGGCCTCGCGGTCGCCGTCCCTCTGCGCGGCTGCCTGGCACGCCACTGTGTGTGTGTGTGCCGCAGTTTGTCCGTCCCCTGTTGGCGGCACCCGGGTTCTTTCCATCTGGGGCTACTGGGAACGGTGCTGCCGTGAACACGGATGGACACGTGTGTGAGGACTCCTGTTCCTCTGGGATGTCCCCTAGGCATGAGATTGGAGGGACCTGCAGCGTTTCTCTTTCTGGCTTTCTGAGGAGGCGCTCTGTGGTTTCCCGGAGTGGCTGTACCATCTGCGTCACATTATGTGGGGGACATGTGAGCTTCTGACACGTTTACGTATTAACTGGCTGTAGTACGTTTTTCTGATATGACTGTCACCCTTACCATCTGCTGTTGAGTTGATGGGGCTCGTGGCAACCCGTGTGTTACAGCTGTGCTCTGGGGGTTTTAGTGGCTGCTTTCCCCGTAGATTGCCAGGCCTCTCTTTTGAGGCACCTCCGAATGGACTCAGCTGTCAGCCTTCGGTTAGCAGCCAAGTCTGTTAGTTGTTCCACTGGAAACCCCCACAGTCAAACTCAGTGCTGTCGTGTGGACTCCGACTCACGGTGGCCCTGTAGGGCAGAGTGGTGCCTGCCGCGTGGGGTCTCCGTTGTGTATTTACACACCGGTGGGCACAGCAGTCGTGGCCTGCGAGCGGCCTGTGTCACCTTGTTCTGCTGACCTTGGACACGGTCTTCAGTCAGGGTGGTAGGTGAAAGTGGAATTTGGTTTTAGTGTATTTCATGCCTTTGGAGTTACTGGTGGCGGTGGCTGTTTTCCGTGTTTGCTTTTGGCCCTGGAGTTTTGTCGTCTAGGGAGCCGTCTCACTGGTTTCAGACCCGTCGTGCCCTGCTGCTGTTACTGTGGCTCCCTGGCGGCACGGCGGCTGAGCGCTCCCCTGCGGACCAGAAGGTGGGCAGTTCCAGTCTGCCAGCGGCTCCTCAGGACCCCCGCAGGGCCGTCTGCTCTGTCCTGGGGGAGTTGTTGCGAGTTGGGATGGGTGCAGTGGCGACAGGATTTGGGTGGTTTCTGTTCTTTTCTGTGAACACAGTAAGTTTTCACTGTGATACAGCATCACAGTGGGATGTCTTTGAGGATGGTCACGGCTGCAGGTGAGACTCCCCTGTGACAGCAGCCTGGCCCGGGAGCCAGTTCTGAGGGCGGGAGGGGGGCCCAGCGGAGTTCTCCCTCTGCGGTGCAGGCGGGGAGGTCCCCTCGTGGGAGCTGCCTGACAGGAGTTTTAAAATACATTCAAGTCTGTTAACATATGAAAATGCATGTTATTTTAGAGGTGATAAAATCTGGCAGCCAGTTAGTAAATATAAAACACTTCAACTTGGGCTCATTATTTTTCAATAAATAACTCTTCGGGCAAAACTAACATTGTGATAGCGCGGCTGTCTTCTGTTTTCAGTCATTTTACACAGTTCTCCGCATTACTGTCTGCCCCCGAGGGTCAGGAAAGCTCTCAGGGATCCAGAGGACTCAGGAGGACAAGCACAGCGCGGGAGGCCGGGACACGGAGACGGGACACGGAGACGGGAGAGGGGGCTGGCCGGCGGGCCCGAGCGTCCTCCAGACTGCTGTCCCGTGACGGGGTCACCCGCGTTGCCATGAGGTTCACATGCTGCTCCCGTCACTGGGAGGCAAGCACGTAGCGTGAGGCAGCGGGTGAGGTGCAGACTTAGCAGCTGTGTGTGCCCCTGGCACCAACAGTCGGAGCGGGGACCCCCTCCCCGGAGTGCAGCCGTCGGGCGGTCGGAGCGGGGATCCCCCCTCCCCGGAGTGCAGCGGTCGGAGAGTCGGATCGGGGACCCCCCCCTCCCCGAAGTGCAGTGGTCGGGCGGTCGGAGCGGGGACCCCCTCCCCGGAGTGCAGCGGTCGGGCGGTCGGAGCGGGGATCCCCCCTCCCCGGAGTGCAGCGGTCGGAGAGTCGGAGCGGGGACCTCTCCTTCCTGGAGTGCAGTGGTCGGGCGGTCGGAGCGGGGACCCCCCCCCGGAGTGCAGCGGTCGGGCGGTCGGAGCGGGGACCCCCGCTCCCTAGAGGCAGCGCAGGAGCAGTGACTCGCTTTGGGGGGCGTCCGTCGAAGGTTTATTCTTTTTTACATCAACCCGAAGTTCTTCCAACAGCCTCTAGAGGGCAGTAAAGCATCGCAAGTGGGTCTCCAACAAACGAGACCCGAACCTGGGGTCGGTGCGGGCTCAGGGCTTGGAGGGGAAAGGGTAGGACGGCCCCGCGGCGTTTTCCCGGGGGCGCCTGGTGGGTTCCAGCCCCGGGCCTTTTGGTTAGCAGCTGCGGCCCTTAACCACTGCACCGCCAGGCTTCCCAGTCTAACTGACCCTGAGTAAACTCCAGGGAAAAGGGTTTGTTCTTGATTTTGTATATAATTTCTCCTGCCCAGGTTAACCTGGCAGAAGATAGGCTTCGTGTATTTATGGGGCCTGAGGGCAAGAGTTGCTCTGCTTTTGGGGCCTCTCACTCATAAAATGGTTCTAGTCAACCGTTAAAGAAAAATACTGACTTCAATGTTACTCTTGTAGCTTCTGGGCTCTGGTTATAGGGAGTCGGTAGGTGTTGGAGTGTAAGTCATAGCTTTTAAGAATTAAAGAACTGAAGTGGACCTGAGTTAAGTCAGCTTATAAACTGAGTTCATAACTGGACATTTAGAGGCCTTTCTTAGAAATTTAAAAGCTCAGAAACACTAATAGCATGTAGTATTAGACTTCTCACGTGGGAGAGGAAATTCTAGTGCTAAAGGAGTGTCAGCCGTATTCTACAGGTGATTTAATCAGATTTAGCTTCTAGACAGTGTCCTCAGAAGTCAGCCCTAGGCCTCTTCAGTCTCAGGCTTCATTAAAGAAGAATGCCAGTAAGGATGCTGTCTGATCATTGATAAAGGTGCTAACAGAAGATGAGTTTTCTAGAGAAAGCTGTTATTTAGTAGTACTTCAAGAATATCAAAAGAAGGGATACCTATATTAACACTATCAAGTTGACTTCAGTGACGGAAGCCTTTTGAAAAATCGTCAGTTTGAATAGTCCAGATAGGGATGAACACACAGATTTGCTTTAGTTCTGACTCCAGAGCGCTCTTTCGCTCAGTAAGGAGTCACTGGCGGCCGGCGTTGCTGTGCCTGCCTGTTGCTGGTGTCTGATGACAGCTAGACGAGCCAGGTGGAGGAGTTGACCGTCTGTTACAGCAGGGTAAGCATCGAACAGGAAGTGACAATGCCTGGCCAGTGATTTGGTGGCGAAGGACTGCCAGGCACCGTGGCAGTACAGAAGGGGGGGCGCAGGCAGACCGGGCTTAGCGGAAGGCGCGTCCTCCTGGGAAGCGTCTAGGTCAGTGTCTGGAGGGTGACCGAGGGAGGGAAGAGTGGGGCGGAGAGGAGGTACGCAGTCTGGTCCGGAGCCGGGGCAGAGTCAGGAGCTGGGGCGGAGCAGGTGTGACCCCGGTGAGGCCGGGCGGCTCGGCAGGACCGGGGCGGGGAGGCCTTGTTGGCTTTTCTTCTGGAAACCCTGGTGGTGTGTGGCTGAGGGCCTCAGCTGCTCGCCGGCCGATTAGCCGTGCGGGTCCGCCGGACGCTCCTCGGAGACGCCGTGGGGTTGGTACGTGAAGGGGCGCTGGTGGCCTGGTCAGCTGTCATAGCTGTTAGAGGTGTTGGCCGTCACTAGTGTGACAGTAGTGAGGTCGGGGAGAGCCGGATTCGAGAAGGCTGTGGGCGCCGAGTCAGCAGGACTGAGCGGGACGGAGTGCACACTTCTCGGGGCGTTAAACCTTCTGTGGTAGAACAAGGTCAAACTGACTCAGTATAAACTGTGCAGAGACCTCTCCGGTGGAAAGGAGGTAACATCCACTCTGAATAAGTGTAAAATGATGCCTCTTAGGAAAATAGACAACGTATCATTTACATCGAGAACGGTAGGGTCATCAGATACCGTCAGGAGACCTTATCGTTCTGTGTGACTTGTAAAGCCAGTAGTGAACTTTTGTCTGATGAAAAAATCTGCTGGTGGTGTGTGATAAAATTAAGAACATAAGCAAACCTACCATAAATAGTCCTTGAAGTATTTATTTAACTTTGCTTACCACACTACAAAGATATCAAAGTGTATTCAAGAAAGATCTTAGGCACAAATATGTGTCCACTCCTGTACACATGTTGACTGCTTTAGGTCTACCCGAACAGTTCTGTAGCTAAGACTGCCTGCTTTCAGAGTATTCACTGTATACCGGTGACAGTGACTGATGAGGACAGCCTGTCCCAGCCTCCAGCCCAGCTGCTTAGTGCTGGCCTTGTTGGGGTGGGGCCATGCAGCACCTTCATTCAAGCTCTGGGGTGAAACTAGTTATAAATGGTTGTTACTTCCCTTAGATGCTGAAAGTGTGATGGAGCTGAATATCACGTGATAGAGCCTTTTGTTGTGCCACGTTACATTTAAAAAGTACAACATTCCAGCAACAGTTAAATGTGCTAGTGATCAGGTCCTTTTATAGTTTTTGTTAGGGGAAAGGACATTCTTCATTTCAGATGTAAAGTGAAACCTGAAAGCTGCTCTTGGTTGAGTAGCGTCTTCATGTAGATTTGCGACAGTATAAAAAAATGTTAGTCAGTTCTGGGACACAAGCCTGTTCTCGCGGTGGCTGTGCTGGCGGACAGCCAGGTGACAGGCAGAGGTGCCCTGGTCTGTTCCATAGCTGGGACTCTGTCTCAGAGCTGTGTGGAAGTGTACTGTCTTTGAGGTTGTCTTAGGGACATTCAAGGACTTTTGCTTTAAAGGTGCGAGTGGATTTCTTGATGTTTTTAAGTTAATCTTGAGTAAGTCTTAAATAATAACGATGTCACAAGACCCTCTAGGACTGAGTAGAGCTGCCCCCCCAGGCGTTCCCAGGCTGTGACCCCCGTGGAAACAGCACCCTTCCTCCTGGGGGGGGCAGGTGGATGGGACTTGGTAGAGGTGACAGCAGAACCCAGCAGAGGCAGCGCGCGGGCTCTCGGGTGGATGCACCTCCCAGGTGAACGGCACCCTGGCAGGTGGTGCTTCAGACACCCTGTGTGGGACCTAGCTTTCTGGGGAAAAGCCTTGCAGAGACTCTGTGAATTATTAGGGTCTTACCCTGTGTGTCCTTTGGACTACCAAGCCGTTGGTTTTCTTCCCTGAGGGTGAGCATGTTACTCTTGCCCCTCTAGAAAAAATGATTTTGAGCCAGATGTGTGTGTTCTGGGTCCAGTCACTTTTTTTAATCCCTAAGTGGAAACTCCTTTGTGTCCTTGAAATTGAGTGCTGCTTTTGTGTTTTGAAATGTCACACTGCCCCCGTCACCGTCCCCTTCAGGGGCCTCGGGCTGTGGTCCTGTGTGACCGTCGTCACCAGCCATTCTGTGGGATTCTGGAATTCAGCTCCTCTCTGAAGATGAAATCATTTGGGAACCTAAAGAATTTCCCCGTCCCACATTCCTTCTTCTGTATTTCCCAGTATGTAGCCGTACCCATCAAAGTGCGTGTTACATCAGAATCAGAGTATTTTATTGCTTGCTGGTGTGATCTGTACTCCTTCCTGTTCCGCATTCATACAGTTTAAGTTGTGTTTATGCTTGTGTTTGTCATGTTTACCAGCGTGATGTCTTATAAAGCTTAGAGTTGTCTCCCTGCTCTTCCTCTTTCGTCCCTCTCCCTGTTGTCGCCTCTGTCCCTGCCCGTTTCCCTGCTGATCAAGTAACACATGTTAAACCAGGACAGCAAAATCCAGTGTCCCAAGTCCTCCCGTCTCAGCAGGGAGCGCTGTCTGAACATCGGTGTGGTAGATGCAGTACAGTGGGTGCGGTGGACCCGCTGCCGTGGATGCGTTTCGCTTGCTCATGACTCTTCAGAAGGGACAGGACAGGTATTTTAATAACTGCCTGCAGCAAGAATCATCTACCTGACTGTCTAGGTAGCTTATTAAAAGCACTTGAAGAGGTAATAAAAACACATCAGCGCTGACCCACATTGAGGTTTCCGTGTCACCCTCCTTTTGACGGGCACATCTTTGACTGGAGCTGTCGTGTGCGTCGTTTGCAGAGTGGTAGATGTGCGGGCTGAGGGCTTCCACACCGTTCCATGGCTCTTAGTCTCCTGCCGAGTGAGCGCAGGTCTGAACTCACACTTTACCTCTGCCAGACGTTCAGCTTCCTCTCAGGTGACAGGTCACAATTCTGTTCCGTGAAGAAACGTCCTTGCTGTCTCTGCAGTAGCTGCGCAGTACTGTTGCATGCTCAGTAGGCAGATGGATTGCAAAGAAACTATGTTTATTGAAGACACTGTCTTAGAGAACTAAGCTTTTAAACTTTTACATCCTGGATACAGTTTTCCTTTCTGTTTCACACTATTCTGTGTTAGTTTCCTGCGTTCTGTTGAGTAACACGCCACTGCTTGATTAGATGATGAAATCCTTGTTTGGCGTGACTGGTGCAGAAATGGATTATGGAGAGGTCGTTTCCTGTTTTAAAGGATTCAAAAATTAAAGCTGGGGGTTTATTTTTCGGAAGCACGTTTTGGGCGAAGAAGAGGGCTAATGCTGTGTGGGTCGTGCCTGTGTCCTGGCATTCTGTTGACCGTGACCTCCCGGCTTCCTCGGCAGAGTTCTCTGGCGTGCTGCATCACTGTCACATCCTGGCGTCAGAGATGGTCCACTTCATCCACCAGATGCAGTATTACATCACCTTCGAGGTACCTGTCTGTTGTCGTCCTGTCTTACATGGTTTCTTTCCTAAAGGCTTTGTGTCTGTCAGGAAGCATACAGGCTCCCTCAGCTGTCTTCCCTGGTTGTTTTCCAGGTGCTGGAGTGCTCCTGGGACGAGCTCTGGAACAAAGTCCAGCAGGCCCGGGACTTGGACCACATCATCGCGGCTCACGAGGTTTTCCTAGACACCATCATCTCACGATGCCTGCTGGACAGCGACTCCAGGGTAAGACTCCTCTTCACGGGCAGCCCCGGAAGAAGTAACGCCCCTCTTGTGGGTTTCCAGTGGAGACGCCCAGGGGTCCCTTGATGCAGCTGCCTCACTAGTCACTGAGACAGCAGTGACAGGGTCTGGTGCTGCTTGGCAGTGCCGGTGATGGGATTGGAGCAGCAGCGTGGGAACGAGAGGGCTCGCTGTGCAGCTTCCAGCAGGGTGGTGAGACTGCTGCTGTGAAGGGAGCTGAGCGTGCGTTATGCCCAAACCCAGAGTCTCCTGTGGGGCTATTTAGGTCAAAATGTGTATTTCAAAAAGAAGAAATGAACTAAAAACAAAGCTTGTTGCCGTCCACTCCAGCTCAGGGAATGAGGTGCAGCTGGCTGGCGCACTCAGTGTCCTTGGATCATCAGGGTCCCTCTCTTTGGGTCATCATGCCGCATTGCTCCTCAGAGTATGAAAGTGTCTCGGGGACAGTGGGAATGCTCTGTTTTGGACTGGAAGGTAGGGGACAGAGAGGATGTTTGTGAGTGTACAGTGCTCTTGCTTGCTTAAAAGTATGTCAGGACAGCATTTTCTCTGTCACTGTCTTTTAATGTTTTGTATCTAAGACTTGGGACCTTTAAATTACACTTCAAACGTTTTTAATGAACAAGCAAGGCTTCGAGAAAATTCTACCAGGCTCTGTAGTTAGCTTTGTTATACGTTATTCTGAAAGGCATATGTTCTTTCATTAATGTAGGAATTATGCTCTTAAAATTTGTACAGCAGACTGTCACCCATGTGAATCTTCTTCTGACAGACAGGCCAGAAGAACTGCTCCTCAGGCGCTTGCTCACACCTTGGGTGTAGAATTTTGTACTGATGACACTTTATCAGAATAAAACTGAGACAACATACATTTAAGAAGGATGTTTTAAAGCATTGATTGTTTTTTCCTGTGTCATGTACACCCTTGTAAAATCTGTTTGAAAACTGTGAACTTCCTGTCCAGAATAATGCACATCCATGCATGATTTTGCATGTAATTTAGGGGTTCAGGGCCCTATTAAAACGTTAGTCTCCTTCTAGGACTCTAAACATTCTTGAATACAAGTTGAAAACCCTTGGGTAAGACAGTGGCTTACAAATTCTCTTAAGTTGATCTGAGACAATTCTGAGTTCATGAGAAAGCAGAACACCTAGACCTTATTCCATTGCTCTCTTTTTTTATTATGACTGAGTGAGAATATACATTCTCATGCCAGTGAGCGACTCCCAGTGCTGTCTCTGTCCGGTGACAGCACACTCCTCTTCTCCATTCTGTACGTGTCACATCCTCCTAACAATCTCCTATCCCTCCTCTCCCCCGCGTCCAGTAAGAGGTCAGCTGGATGGCATCCTGTAGATGCATGGAACCATAAAGTGCACACATGATGTGGTCGCTCTGTGTCGCCAAGTGCAGTCCATTTCTGACCGAAGAGTTGACTTCCTTATGGACAGGGTCTTTTTAAAAAAAAAAACAAACCTATCTCCCAGAACAGCAGCGAGTTGCAGCCAGGCTGCGGTGTGTGTTTCAATTCCCGCTGTGGTGGAGAAATGACTTGGAAAATCTGCTACTAATGGCAGGTTGTCCCTGACTTTAGAGGGTCCCAGGTAATGACGAGTACAGCCGTCTGTGTCTTTGTTTTTAGTTTTGGTCCATCTAATGATCAGGAGTGTACGCCACATACAGTCTTCAGATAACATCTCTGAGTTTGTGTATAACATGTCCAGCTCCTGAAGGCAGAGACTGCATTTACACAGATTCTGATAACAAAGGCAACAGTCATGAAAGCTGGAAACTAGATGAGGTGCCAGGCGTACCACAGAGCTGCCAACATGGAACCCTGATGTACGTCTGGGGCGCTGTGGTGAGGACTGTCCCCACTCTGAAGCTTACCTGTGCAGAGTAAGGGGCACTCTGTGTGGACCGGTACCTGGAGGTTTGGCCCACTTAGAGATAGAAAAATTCTGTGTGAGTCACATTAAATAGTCACAGTTCTTATCTTTAGATGAATTCCACTGATGTAAACAAATTCAAGGGAGAAGAGAGGTTGGTCAGTGTCTCAGTCACCGGGTACCGCGCTAACGGAAAATACCACGAGTGGAAGGTTTCATGAGGAGGAGCTTTCTTGACACCGTGCAGTAAGCCGCAGATCCATTCATAAATTGTAAGTCCATTCAGAATGAGAGAATTGATCGCAGTCCGGTAGGCCGAGTCCACATCCAGTGAGAGCATCCCGGCACAGGAACCTCGGGTCCAGAGGACGTGCTCTGCTCTCGGGGCGTCTCTCTCGGTGGTGGGAGGCCCCCAGCTTCCTCAGCGCACTTCTCTCCCTGGTATTCCACAAGCTTGGGTCCTGCCTCGGTAACACGACTGCAGACCGTTCCCCGTCATCAGTATCGCAGAGGCAGGGTTCACAACACGTGGAGGAAGGGCACCGTATCGGAACTGACCAAGTCAGATCAGCACATACAGTTTCGGGGGACACAATTCAGTCCATGACAGTCTGGCACAGGATTTTCTTGTGATAGTAGTGGAATGTTATATGTGAGTTGGTTCCCACTGACTTCAGTGTAGGAATCGCTACACAGAAGATAATAACCCTTTCTGAAATTGTGCTTGTGCTGGTGTTTTACTCTTCATTTCGTGATCTGTTTAAAAGGAAGACGAGGCTGTTTTGTTGCTCATCATTTGGCAATTCAGAGGTTGTAGCGTGCTAGTTACAGGTATGATCTCAGTGTTTGCTTCCTTTTTTGCATGTTTTGTTTGTGGGTTGAGAAGAATCCTGCATCACGTAGTAGATGGTTGGCCAGCTGGTACCACCAGAAAACACCCTCTGCAGTCGTCCTGTGTCCGTGGGTGGCCAGCAGGGGTGGGTCCGTGTCGCACCCTTAGCTTGAAGTAAGCATCGGTAAAGCACCACCTAATTTTAATGAACTTATTTGAAAAATCACCTTAAAATGTTTTTATTTGACTAAAAGAAATAAATGACAAATTAGAAACCAGTTTTCACTGAACTAAAGTTTGAAAGCCCTGTTATAAGACTCATTTAAAAGAGCCGAGCAGCTTTGGGATGAGGGCGCGGCGTGCCCTGGCGGTCGTGTGCTCGCCTCGGATGACGTGCAGCGGTGGGCCGATGCTGGCGTTAGTTGTCAGATCCAGTCGGCACTGTGTTTGGTGCAGTGTGATATGAAGATCCTGTTCTGCACAAGGGCACTGTGGTAAAAAACAAAACAAAGGAACGTGAGTTGTTTGTATTGCAGCATCTGTGTTCCGCTGAATCAACTTATTCCAACAGTCATTTGGCAAACACAACTTTCAGATTTGTTTTGCTTGAGAGTCAGACATTAGCTTAGCTACTGGTGGTGCTGTTACGGTGTAATAAGTGAGTTTTGAACCCAGGTATTACTGGCTCTTTCTAAAGGACTGTATTTTAGTAGAGTAGAATGTGTGTTCATCAGATGATGGATAATGGAAAATGGCTTGGCAGGTATGTTTGTTAAGTATAAAATTAATGTTAGTGACAGTTCGTGGTCTGTTACCATGGTGATAGTGCAATTGTACCCGTGCTGTAGAGATGGGCACATGGTTCCATGGCATCACCTGACCAGCTTGAAGTGTAGCATCAGGGTAGGTGAGTCTCTTTTAGGCAACAAGGGTACGTCAGAAGCATGGAATCCCGGAAAGCCAGTGATTCATAATATGGTATAGGAACACTTAAAAGTAGCTGTCTTATCAGAAAGATCTCACCTCAGTAAGTTGGAGCAAGATCGTTGACTAAGTTCCTATTTCTCTGCACAGTTTTAAAAGTACCTTCCACTCAGGTGGCTTTTCCGTAGTAATAGACCTTGTTTCAGCATGTCCCATGGAGGCTGAGGAAGTGGGGATCCAGAGCCAGACCTCCCTTGTCATCTGGACGCTGCCCTGGAAGAGACCCCACCTCTCGGCGCGCCGTCTTTCACTGGCGGTGGTGGCACAGTGAGATGTCGGTGGCCGCTGTCTCCTACCATGCGGTGTGAGGAGGACGAGCCCAAGTTCTCGGGGACAGCCAGTTGTCTCTCAGAGAACCCCAAGCATCTTGTTTTACCCTCAGGACGCTTAGAAGATAAAAACGCAAAGGCATTGCTGTCGCCTCTGACTGCAGTGACCCAGTGGTTGGAACTGCCAACCTGCACGCTGGCAGCCCGGCGTGTGGCCACAGTGCCGCCAGGGCACCTGGGCTTGACAGATGCTGGCTTGTCCTTTCACGTCAGCGTGGTTTTCTTCTGTCTGCTTTTGAAGTTTAAGTGTGGAATTAAGACGGGTGAGCTGGTTGGTGTGTCATTGTGTGGTATGGACGGGCGTCAAAAGTATCTTCGTTTACAGTTTGGTTAAATTTAAACGGCAAATCACTGTCAATTTTTGTTTTTTTTACTGACTTCGCAATAGTGATTCCTGAACTGGCTGTAAGTTGTGTGGAGGGCCCATCGCTTGACTTTTGAAACTGAAGGCTGCAGTTCAGTTTCGTCTGTGCGGTTGCAGCATCTTGCTTTTTGAAGTCAGTTGTGGTTTGAGAACCACACAACTGTTTTTCATTTAAAATTTTCTTCTTTTAGACAAGATTTAAGAGGGAATAAATATTTTCAGTAGTTACTATTAAACCAGTAGTTAATGCACATTAAACTACTAGTTTAATACCACATACCCAACTGCTGCGTGTCCTGTAACATGAGTTCATGGATTACCGTGGCAGCTTCAGAGCTGTGGTTTGGATTCTCATTGCAGTTCAGTTAAGAGGTAAGAGATGCTGGCGGCTATGGCTGACGGTGCCGAGTTTCCATCTCTGAGTGCAGGAGCCGTTCAGTTCTCTGGGTGTCTCTTATGCTCTCGGTAAGGTCATGTAGTTTTTACCATAAACATCTTGCAAGTCTTTTGACAGATTATTATTACATTTAAAAAAGTTGGTCTGTTCATTTCTTTGATCTTTTATCCATTTCCCTCTTCTAGTATTTTCTAGAGGCTGTTGGACTGGTTGTGTTTTCTATAGATACTATATGTCTTTCTTTCCGAAAAGCATGCCCCTTTGTTTTGTTTTTTTCCAATGTGCCCGAGTGTCACCTAGGTTGACCGGTGTCACCAGGTTGACTGGAAGTGCGAGTGGGAATGCTTGTCGCATTCCCAGCATTACAGGGATACACTGTTGTTTTCACCATGGGCTGGGATGTTAAAGAATTTCGGTAGGAGCTTGGATCCAGTGGTGGCGTCCCATCCTGGTCCTGGTTTCGTGAAGTGCTGTGTGTCAGTCACGAATGGGTGATGGATTGTCTTCTGTGCTGTTGACATTGTCTTTTTATTCCCCTAAAATTGTCGATGTGTTTTTCTGTAACGTGAGTGGTGGAGATTGGAGGTAACCTTTCTTCAGTCACAGCGCGGTGTCACCCTTCGTTCGTGATGACCTCTCTCTTCCTTGGACTTATTTTGTCCCCCTTCCCACCAGTTCCCTAACTACCACTCTTCTCCCTCTCTGCCAGTGCGGGTACCACACTTAATGTGTGTCCAGTATGGCCTTGAGTATGCAGCTGATATTTAGTGTCTGTATAATTTTAATTTGCTTGAGTAATTTTGGGCCGTAGGTCTCCCGTAGCTGGACACTGACCAATCCTTTACAGTGCTTAGAAGCAGTGAACTGGGAATACGTGCTTGACCCTGATGGGTTTTGCATGTCCCTGAGGGTGAGAGACCGTCCTTTCCTCTCTGCTATAAAATGTGGTACCAGTTTTTAAAAATCTTGAAGAACTTGTTTTTTAATTTTTTGTGAGCAATGTCCTTTCTTGTAGTCTCCATTTCTGGTTTCGGTTTGTTGTGTCTCGAGGAAGAATTAACGTGCATTCCCGTTCTTTTCTAATCTTCAGAATAGTTTGACTCCTGACTCAGTTATTGACTGTCCAGCTTTGAAATTGGGGACAGAACTTCATTTTCACGAGGTTGTTAATAGATTTGGAGAGAATTTGGATAAAGAGCCTGGCATATCCTCAGACTCAGTAAATCACAGTTACTGTTGTTTTAGTAAATACAGAATTAGAGTTTTTTCTTGGTGCTTTGTGTACTGCTGTCTCATAGTATACAGTAAATATTTGGTAAGTTCAGTTGATAGCCTTTGTTTTAAAGTATCTTTTATTAAACTATCAGTATTTTATTAAAAAAACAAAAAACTTAGGAAACGAGTTCATTTCATGTAAAGAAAAACAATGGTCTTATTTCCTCAGGCACTTTTAAATCAGCTCAGAGCCGTGTTTGATCAAATCATTGAACTGCAGAATGCCCAGGATGCCATCTACAGAGCTGCGCTGGAGGAGTTACAGAAACGCCTACAGTTCGAAGAGAAGAAGAAACAGCGTGAAGCTGAGGTATGGCCCTGTGCCATTGGATCTGCCCCGTCTGTGTTGCTGCGTCCTTAGGGAGGACCGACTGTCAGAGAGGACGTGGTCCGTGCCGACGCTGTCTTCCACAGCTCAGAAAGGCAGTCAGGTTTATGAGAATCACAAATACCTTGCCAGTTTTCACTAGCAAGTACCAAGAGACTGGTGGCCTTCTGGTTGGCCCAGGCACAAAATGGTGACCCCAGCTCTGTTTTGTTGTTTGAGACTCATGACGTTGGACTGTACATAACTCCGTTTGCCTGTATGTGGGCATTCAGTTTCTCTACTTAAGGCTATCTGCAGTATTATATGTTCTCTGTTACCTTGGATCATTAAGATTATTGAGCCAGTTTGGCTGTTTATGGACTTTCTTATGTTTGCTGTGACCTCTAAGCATCTGGGGGTTAGTCAAAGACGTTCAGAGCCGGTACAGTGTGATTAGTTTTACTTTGGAATATGTGTGGTCCATTAAAATTTGGGCCCGTGGACAGTCTTTATTTAGCTTGGGAAACTCAGACCCCCTGAGAGGTGTGTTGTCTCCACGGTGTGTTCTGGAAGCCGGAGCGGAGCGTGCCACGTTGTGTGTTGCCAAGATGCTGCCTTATTTAAGGGGGTTTTGTGGGCTGGTTTGGCTGTAATTCTGGAGTGTTTCCGAGTTTGCGTGCCTAGAACCTTCTGGACGTTCCCCAGGGAGCGCTGTGGATTACGGTTGGGTCACAGAGACTTAAGATGCAGTCACAACTGGGATTGGCCAGCGCCTGTCTTCAGGTGACTTCCTCAAGACATAGTTTGTGGCATGAGTGTGACACTAAGTGACAGCTGCTCTTATCACTGGTTTGGATGTGATGGTGGGTGTTAGTTGTTGAGCGTTTAGGAAGTACTCACGAAGGCCTGGCTGCTGTCCCTCCTACCCCTCCTTTTTAAAGCTCTCCACATGCCCCGGTGACCTGCACTTCTAGAGAATTAGTAGATTTTATAAAAAGCAGGAACTGTCCTCAGGCCCTTAGAACAGTGACAGTAGTGTGGTGGTCACGTATGTGGGAGTCGATGGTCCTCTCTGCAGAGTACTGACTATGCACAGAGGGCAGAGTGGGGTCACACACCAAGTCCAGGCTCATGGGGTCCATGCTTCAGGTGCAGTGGGAGAGCTCAAAGCTGAACTGTCAGCTGAAAAATGATTTAAATCCAAAGGGCAGAAGGCTCTTGGAGTCAGTCGTGTAGGCTTAAGGCACGCTGATGCTTTGAAGAGGTTATGCGAGAAGACGTCCGAAGGTTTCCGAATACTTCTGAGGCTGTTGTGATGGGAGTTGGCTTCTGCTTGCGTTGCTCTGGACATTTTGTCATTTTTTCCTTCCTGCTGTCGTTAGATGGAGGACTCCCCAGATGCTCTTCCTCCTTTAATCCTCATCTCTGGTTCTCTGCCTGCTTCCACCTTCCTTCTGAAAACCCTGCACTGTAGATACAGGAGGATATTTCCAGTGCCAAGTTAGGAATAACAGGATTTTACTCTTTGGATTTTTAAATATCTGTTGTACATTGAAAATCTTGGTTCCTGACAATGGCATAGTGAGTAGCTGTTCTCCAGCACACAGGCATGCACACGGCTTTCGCAGAGGAAGAATCCTGCTCCTGCTTCTAGCAGTACAATTACTGCAAATAGATTATGCTCTGCAGTTCTTGTTTTCCTATAGGCGGTCCCCATTCCATGTGTGAGGTCAGATGCTCTCTCGTGACATCCCCTGGAGGGAATTCATCTCGTTGGAGTTAGGCCACCAACCCCAGTAGACAGTAACTTCAATCAGTTTGACTTTAACTTTCAGTTTTAGTAAAACAAATTTCTATGAATTTCTTTATTCTATCCTTAATTTCTTCTGTAACCCAGTGGTGTTGAGCAAAGTTTTGTTCTGTCTCCGTGTGTTTGACCCTTTTTCTTTTTTTCTGTTACTGATTTTTACTTTTATGGCTTTATGATCTTAAAAGACACTTTGTAATGTTTTATCACTTTGAATTTTAATAAGGATTGTTTTGTGGCCTAATATACAGTTAGTTCTGAAGAATGTTCCAGGTGCATTGGAAAAGAAGGTGGACTAGGCTGCTGTTGGGTGGGGTGTCTGTGTGTGTGTCTGTCTACGAGGGCATGTTGATGGGGTGGGGTATTTGTGTGTCTTAGTGAGGGCATTGAGATTTTCCCTGTCTTTATTGAGCATTTTCCTGGGTGTCCTGTCCTTCACTGACAGTGGTGTTGTGGAGTTCCCTGTCATACTGCAGAGCGGTCTCTGTTTGCAATGCAGTCGGGGTTGTTTCAGGTGGTTTGGAGCCCTGTCTTCAGGTGTGTAGGTCCTGAGTATGGTCATGTCCTCTTGGAGTCTTGATCCTTTAGTCATTATATAATGTGCTTCCTTATTTAGTGTGATGGATTTTACTTTGAAGTCTATTTTATCGAGTATTAATGTCACCACTCTTGCTCTCTTTTGAGTGTTGTTAGCCTGATGTACGTTTTCCTGTTCTTTGAATTGTAGTTTGTGTCTTTGAGTCTAAGGTGTGTCTCCTGTAGGCATTACATAGATGGGTCATGATTTTTTGTCCAGTCTGCCACTCTGTCTCTTTATTGGTGCTCATCTTTTTCAGTGTGGGTGGCTTTGTATTTGCTGAGACTTCATGTTTCTCGTTTTTTATTTTGATGTATAGGATTGATAGTTTCCTTTGTGGTTACCTTAATATTTACCTCTGGTTTTGTAAATTTAAACCAGTCCTTAATTTCTTTGTATCTCTTTGGCTACTTCTCCATACAAAAGATCAGTGATTACATTTTCTTTTAAGTCCTTTTTTTGTTGTAATATTTAGGTAATGGCATCTGTATTTCCTTGTTTTCAGTGTTTTGCCTTTGATTTGTTTTCGTGATGTGTCTATTTAGTTTTATATTCAGTTGCTGTGTTTTGTGTCCTAGTCTTGGATTGTTACCTGAAGTTACTGATTTTCTAGCCAAAGGCCTCCCATTACTATTTATTGTAATTTTGGTGTAGTTTCTGCAAATTCTCTAAATTTCTCTTTATCTGGAAATGTCCTCATTTCGCCATTATATTTGAGGAACAGTTTTGCTGGATCTGTAATTCTTGACAGTTACTTTCTTTCAAGGCTTTGTGTATGTCACCCCATTGCCTTCTTTCCTTCATAGTTTCTGTTGAGTAGTCTGAGCTTAGTCTTGTTGATTTTCCTTGGTAGGTTATTTTTCTTTTATCCCTAGCCACTTATAAAATTGTCTCCTTGTCTTTAGTTTTGGCAAGTTTGATTACAGTATGCCTTGGTGTCTCTTTCTTTTGGGATCTGGCTTGTAAGGAGTTCAGTGAGTATCTTGGATAGGTATCTTCTCATCTTTCATAATATTAAGGAAGTTCTTCTGTCAGCAAACCCTCTACCATTCCCTCTGTGTTTTCTCTTATCCCTCCTCTCTTCTGATACTCCAGTCACTTACATCATATGTTGATGTCATGTGCTCTGTCTTCAGTCTCACTCATTTTTCCTTCACAGCCTCAATTGTGTAACTTCCTGTTGAGCCATCTAATTCTATAACTGTATTAACTTTCTGAATTTCTAATTCTTGCCACTGTATGCTTTCTTGCAGCCTGTTCACCTTGTCATTATGCTGTGCTGCATTTGGCCTCATCTTCCTGATCTCTTGAAGAGGTCTAAATGTTAATCTTGTTAATCTGCCTTGAGAATTCCAGCGAATTTTCTCCCTCTGAAGAAGCTAAATCTTTGTTTTCAGAGCTTTCTGAAGTTATAATTGTTTTTGAGCCATCAATAAACTGTATTTATGTTTGCTGGCTGTGTTCTAGCATCTTGGTTTCTTTTGAGATGTCCAGATGGTGTGGTTGTGTGTGCTGGTTTGGTTGTCAGTGCCTGTGAAGCTCTAATGTCCTGTCACCAGGTGGTTGGAGCTGTTCCTAGACATGCAAGCCCAAGAGTCCATTTACTGTTCTTGTATGGATTCAGCTCAGGCATTCACGAGGTCAATTACTAAGTGTGTGGTGCAGGCTCTCAGTACTGTGATGGGGGCAGGGGTGATGGGTGTGGACCTACTGTCATAGGTGGGCAGGGGTGGTCGGTGTAGGCACAGGAATCTGACTGCAGCTGCTGACATGGGATGACTTAGCGCCATCCCCGAGTATCTGTGAGGATGGCATATCTTGTTATATCTGAATCTAGGTGAAGAAACTGTTTCAGCTAAGGAGGAGTAGTTGTGACAAACACCAGATGACCTCTGTGAGCCTAAACATCTGCTGACTTGGCCTAGCCACAGAAGGAGATTGCTGACCCAGCTCAGAAGCATCCCTGAGAGATATAAGGAAATAAATACTGGAAAATTAATGTTTTAGATTCAATGCAATCCCAGTTTTGTTCCCAAGAGTTTCTTTTATTCTCATTTTTGGTTATGGTAAGCTAATTTTAAAGTTTTGTGTAGCAGTGCATGGGGCCTAGAATATCCAAGAGAATATTGAATAAAACAAAATCAGTAGATTTGTATTTGTGCTACCACATGTCAAGACTTAAAATTATAATAATTAAAAGGGTGTGGTATTGACTCAAGGAAAGGCGAGTCAGTGGAACGAAAGAGAGCCCAGGAATAGACCTACACTTTTAGGGGTGTTTAATTTATGATTGGCACTGCAAGCGTGCGTGCGTGCGTGTGTGTGTGTGCGCGCGCGTGTGTGCGGTTTGTGGTTTGTGATAGCGGTAGCACTGTGAACTGGAGAGTACGTTATCTTTTCAGTGAATTGTCAGGTGAGCAGTATCTGCTCTAACACAGAGAGAGAGAGAGAGAGAGAGAGAGAGAGAGAGGGTATAGTGCATATTGTGATCCTGAATGTGAAAGGTAAAATACTAAAGCTTTTAGAAGGGAACACAAAGAATGACTTTTGAGGTGAGGAATATGTCCTTAAATTGAATATTAGAATAATAAGTCTGAAATTAATTGATTGAAGATTAATTTATCAGCGTGCTTCTTGGGGACCATGTGGGATAGTTCTGCTCTGTCCTTAGGGTGGCTATGAGTTAGAATTGACTCAGTAGCAAAAGGGTTTTTTTTTCTGTTACAATTAGTCATGTCTATGTATCAGAAATATCCTTAAGAATATGAAAAAGCAGGCCAGAGCATGAAAGAAGATATTTTTATATACACTGAAAAGGCATTGGGTCAAATTAACCTTGATTAGAAAAACAGTTTGAAAACAGACAGTTGTGTCTTCAGTGCAGAGCTGTGTCCTGGTTGGTGGGACTAGCATGAAGGGTACTTAGGCACCGCTGTCCTGTGAACCCTGACTTTCTGCTTCTCTGTGTGTTGCCTCTGTGCTGAGTGGACACGGACCAGAGGCTGCTGTCTGCATGTTGTCACAGGGAGACACTGGTTAGCTTGTCAGAGTTATGTGTTGTGTCTCCCACTGCGTGATGCTGTTGTTAGCTGTAGTTCTGTACACACTCCGTGTGTGTTGGTGTGTAGTGTCTCCAAGGTGCCTTGTTAACTAAAAAAAAAATAAACTGGAAAATAATTTGACATCTTCAGAAATTTTCGTACAAGTTTTTACAGTGTAGAAGTTTATACAAAATATACTTCCCTCTCTGCTTTCATACAAGTTTTTATGATACAGAAGTTTATACAGAGTATGCTCACCTCCCTCAACACACCCAGTTCTTAGGTCTGCCTTGGTAACAAACCATTGTTTTCATTAAGATTTAAATTAAAATTTGATATGTGTGTTCTTCAGGGCCAGTGGGGAGTGACAGCAGCAGAGGAAGAAGAGGAAAACAAGAGGATTCATGAATTTCAAGAATCGATCCCCAGAATGTGCTCACAGCTACGAATATTGACACATTTCTATCAGGTGTGTGTTGGATGGGCAGAGTGCTTGTCAAGTTTGTATTTGTCGCTTTCTGTACCGAACAGTTGTCTTTAAAACGATCATACGTGAACCATTTCTATCACTTTAGCACTGTGTACTGTGGCTGTGCCCAGTTCCCTGGTCGAGTTTGTGGCGTACCTGGGCTGCGGGGTAACCTGGGGTCAGGGTGGCTGAAGTCCCTGGGATGCAGCCGGGGCTGAGAGCTGCTCCCCTGACTCACAGCTCAGCTCCACTCCTGCTGGTGCAGGTGGAGCCTGCGGGGTCCCCTCCGTGAACTCGAAGCCCTGAGATGTCAGTGTGTGCCCCTTGATCTGAGACTGCTAGAGTGACACTGCACTGTGTAGAAGTCCAGGGGGACCAGTGTCTGGGGTCACAAGTGGGGAGGGGTGACTCACGCCCCAGCGTTTCTGAAATGCTGGGCGGTGAGCACATCTGCTGAGTGTCAACACAGGGTGGACAGGCGGGAAGCTGCTGAGGAGAGAGAAGTGGACGCACAGAGGGCACGTGCTGTGCTTGGTACAGTTGTTCTGTGGGTCTGCTCAGGTTCCACCCGTTTCTCCATGTGACGGTAGTGAGGGTCATACAGGTGAATGTTTTTTTATGAAGAATTTTCCCCTTCAGTTCCTGGTAGAGGAGCAGCTGGGGTGTGGCTGTTCTGGCAGTGTCCATTTGGCTCTCCTGGGATCCTCACGCTTGGTGACTGTTCATTCCTCCTTCAGCGTCATTGGGCGGGGAGAGTTTCATTTTACCAGTGAGCTCATTCCAGCTTTGGCCTAATTCTTCTCCTTTTGTTGCAAATGTTCCTGAAATGGTGACAACTGGTATGTGTCCAGTACAGAGCTGTCCTTTTGTTGTGTGTCTGCTTTGGTGTGAAATCCATCTCTGACCTCACGATTGTATGTAACATGTGTTCATGTTTCTGTACACATGCGTACTGGGTGGGAGGTTCCATTAGTTCTTGTACAGCTGCAAAGGAGTGGTACCTAATTTAGAAAATTGTCCCTGTGCTCATTTCTGAAAGTGACAGTGGCGGTCTTGTTTCTGGTTACACATTCTCCTGGTAGAGTTTTGTTTTTGTTTTGTAGAGTTTTGGTTTTGTTTTCTGTAATCTTTATATGATCCCAGTTTTACTCAAATTGTAGTTCCAATTGTCTTTGTCAGTCATTGGTATTCAGATATCTTTTCCTGAACAGAAAACAAGTCCTCGGTGGTGTCTTGGTAGAGGTCTTGCAGACGGTGCTGTGTGAACAGCTCTGTGTCCCTGGCAGCTTCAGCGCTCACCCAGAGCCTCTGATTTGCGGAGGGGAAATAACCCGGATGTGCTTGTGATGAATCTTACACTGTTATATTTTGGATGTATCCCTCAGGAGACGGTCACTGTATTCTTAGCAGTGTAATACCTGAGGAACACTTCTGGGTCTCCAATCCTCTACAAAGAGAGTAGCTTTCACACACAGACATTATACATTTGCAAAACCATTTTATCGATGTGGGCCTCCCCATTTACTGCCTTGCCAGGTGTTTCCCTCAGAATCTACCTGTAAGCTTTGGCATTCCTTTTTCTGACCAGAAGTAAGAAGAGGGGCTGTGGCTGTGGGTGGGTTTGAAAAGGATCGATAGGAATGTGGTGTGACAGTGATGTTTTTCTTCGTAGATGAGAGCTTTCCTAAGGCAGCTGTGAAACAGGTGGTCAGCAG
Source organism: Heterohyrax brucei (assembly GCA_028571685.1). Lineage (NCBI taxonomy): Eukaryota > Metazoa > Chordata > Mammalia > Hyracoidea > Procaviidae > Heterohyrax > Heterohyrax brucei. The sequence goes on from CM053163.1 coordinate 1,141,227, forward strand.
GAGCTACACTGGATGGATAGTGTCTGCTAGCAGAGGAATAAGTTCATACTTATTAAGTGGCTCTTTCAACCCTGAGCAGAAACATTTAGTAATTTTTCATATTAAAATGTGAATAACTTTCATAACACATCATCTTTCCAGTAACCCCTTGAAAATGATGAAAAGTAATCCCCTTGAGGAAGGCAGCCTTAAATTCATAAAAACGCCGAGACTGCAAGGGGACGCCCCCAACAGTGCCTGCGAGGGGACGCCCTGAATAATGCTGAGGCCACGAGGGGATGCTTCAGGTCTCTACAAGGATTTCATTTCCTTGCATCACTAGTCAGCATCCATGGAGACAGGAGTCAAGAAATAAAACAATGTATTAGGCAGATCTGAACAAGACCTCCTTACAGTGTTAACAAAGGAAAGAGGTCCCTTTGAGGACTAAGGTGCGTCAGACCCAAGCCGTGTGTTTTCAGTTGCCTCATGTGTGTGAGAAAGCTGAGCAGTGAATAAAGGCGACCAAAGAAGAATCGATGCCTTTGCAAGTACAGTGTTTGTGAAGACTATTGACGATACCGTGAACAGCTGCCAGAGTAAGGAATAAATCTGCTTTAGAGGTAAAGCCAGGTGCTCCTTAGAGGCTGCGATGGTGAGACTTTTGTCTCATGACTTTGGATATGTTGTCAGGAGGGACCAGTCCCTGGAGAAAGGCATCATGCTCAGTGCAGGTGAGAGAGAGGAGGACCCTCAGGGAGGCTGGTGGAGGCAGTGGCCACTGACGTGGCCGCCCGCGTGACAGCACCGGCCAGGATGGTACAGGGGCAGGCAGGCCCTCGTGTGTGTGCGCGGGGTTGCTGGGGTTGGCAGTGGCGCGGTGGCACCCGCAGCACCAACCACATGCATCCTTTTAAGTCCTGAATTTATTTTCTAGTTGCATTTTTATAACTGATGTTACAGTTAAATAATCTCATCAGTAAGGTGAAAGATGAAAAACGTTACATCGAGTTTCACATTCACAATAAAAGAACAGTATGTTTCAACAGTGGCTCCTTTGCTGTCTTGCTGTTCTTGTGGAACTTCAAGGTAAAGCTCTGGTTGCTGTGCTTTTGTAAAGGGAGCGTGTCCTTTGGCCTTAGTGTGCCGGTCATGCCGTCCCCTCCCCTGCGTGGCATTTTGTCTGGCGGCAGGATTGATGGGGTGGCCCTGCGCGGGCGCCCTGCTGCAGGCATACTGATGCCGCGGCGCGCAGTGTTGGCAGAGATGGGTGGTAACTGCTTTTAAGTTAAACTCATTCTTAGATGATTTGTGTTTGTGAAAACAGGTCTGTGTTACCAACGGGGCTGCCGCTGGTCCTGTGTACTGCTGGTTTGTGAAACACGACGTATTTCATGGTTTGCCTGCCAGACTAGGCATCTGCCACATGTTTGTGAACTTGGGAAAATAGCCTCAGCGGGGATTAAAATGGGGGTCTATTTTGTGGATAGATGTTTTCAGAAATTAACGTTTTGTGCTTTCTGTCTCTTTCAGGGCATCGTGCAGCAGTTTTTGGTGTTGCTGACCACCAGCTCGGATGAAAGCCTCCAGTTTCTTAGCTTTAGGCTGGACTTCAATGAGCACTACAAGGCCCGGGAGCCGCGGCTGCGCGTGTCTCTGGGCACCAGGGGGCGACGCAGCGCCCACATGTAGGCGCTCTTCCCTAGACATCAGCGTTCTCCTTTCAGTTGTAAAGCCAGGTGGCATGCTGCGTAACGTCTGGCTTTTGTGTCATGGTAGGGTTGATGATCATGCCTTTATGCGTTCTAGTGGGGTATATTTGTAATACCACGAAGTTAAATCAATTGGTTTGCACTATTCCAGTTTTATTTTTTAGAATTTTCATATTTGAAAGACACCACACTTTGTTGACCTTCTGGGCTCTTCATTACATAATTTCTATATGTCACTTTGTAAAAAAAGTTTCTTTGTGAAAAAATCAGGGTCCTGGACTGTTGATCCTTTAAGATGGTAATGTCGTTACTGGTTTTCAACATCCTCTTTCGATGCCTTTTTGGTTAGTGTGACCCAGTTGGAAGAAAATGTTCCCACTGAGAAAATATATGGAGCCTTTTATTTTGCTTTCTGATATTGTGAAGTAGTAACCCCAGTTGGATCCCTCCGGTGTTGCTGCATTACTTTGACTGTGTCTGTTGCTCTCCTTCTCGAGTTTACATTTCTGTCTTTAATTTGCTATTTCAGATAACTTCTAAAATAGGAGTAATGTGGAACAAAAACATTCTTAACATTGCATCTTGAAGTTCTTGAAACTGTTAGCGGCAGCAGCGTGTAAATAGGAATGACTGGAAGAGTTAATTATTTTATTTCCAGAACCCTTATGTGCATCGGAAAGAAACTGACTTGGATAAAGAAGACTTTCTTTTTCCTTGCCTATTTTTTCATTGTAAATAGTTATTATATACTACTGGCCAGATGTTGGGGGGAAGTGGGGTTTGGTTTTTTTTTTGTAAAAATGTCATATCAGGTCATATAAATTTGCCTTTACTATGTTCCATAAGTGAAAACTTAGCAAATTAAAAATAATTATCTTTCAAGTGTATTGGTTGTTTCTTGATGGACAGATACAATTCCCTTTGCCAGGTTTGGGAGATGGGGATTAATACAGTTTGACTTGATGTGCTGTGGTATGTGGATTGTTTGGAAACGAGGAGAGTAGGCCAGGCATGCAGCAGGCCAGGCGTGCAGCTCTAAATTGGGCACCTTGACCTCAGACTCAGTGACCGTGCAATCTGGTTGTTTAGTGACCAGGTACCAGCCTCTCCTTCCTTCCAGGTATAGACGCCACATAAAATCAAAGAGGAAGTCCCATTCCTGGCAGTGCAGAAGCGAGTGCCTGATGACGAAGGTCCGGAAGTCAGAGGGTGTACATGTAGTTTAAAAAGTCATAAGATCAAAACTTGAAGCAGGTTTATCGATGCAGGGCTTCCCAGGAATTATGGTGTGTCATAATCTTCAAGTTATTTGATGACCGTAGAACCTGTTTTTAGTTTATTTACTTGAAACATTTCTCAGAAGAATACTATTCAGTAGAACCACCCTGAAATGTGCTATTCTAGATTTAGAGATTAAAACTGCATTTAAGTTGAAGAATTATCCAAATAGTTACCTAAGATGTCTGGATTATGGATCAAGCTTGTGAAAAGGCGTCCTCTGTGTCGACAGCAGTGACAGTCTGGCAGGTCTTCCTGTTAGAAAAGAATTGTGGGTCAGAAAGTGAGTTGTCAGGACCGCAGAGGATCAGGGAAGCGTGGGTCGTGAGGATCGGTAGATGAGACGGTGGAAGAACTCATCTCCGACAGAGGGACGTCACTGTGCAAGACCACAGACGATCAGGGGAGCGTGGGTCTTGGGGATTGGTAGATGAGACAGTGGAAGGACAGTGGAAGGACCCGCCTCTGATGAAGGGGCTGCTACTGTTCGTGGACAGCGAGCTCCTGTGCAGAGCAGAGGCGCGAAGTGCCACGGGTGTCAGCGGCTGGGTGGGCATTGCACCTGGTGGTGTTGAGAGAGAGCAGTGGAGCCTAGTGTGAAACAGAGGCCTCTATCTGCAGCTCCTCAGGGCGGGCATCAGCTCGAGGCCTGGTCGGCTGTAGCCGCCACTCTAGGGCAGAGACAGGTTACAGTGACAGTCAGTCAGCACCTCAGGTAGCAGCCACTGCTGTAGTTGGCCCTCACAGCTGTACTGTGAGGTGTTCTACAGATAGTATCTACTGGGGACAGCCAAGTCTCAGAGAGGTGCAGCGACAGGGCCCGAGGCCAGCTGGCTTGTTAGAGCAGTTGTCTCCAGCCCTCTCCAGCCCTCTCCCACAGCCCCGGGAGGACCTAGAGGCGTAAACCGTTGAGCCTAGCTGAAAGATTGGCAGCTGGAACCCACTCAGGGGTCCTCGGAGCCACGGGTGATCCTGTGAGGTGCTCCAGCCCCGCAGGGCGGCGTGTCCCCTGGACCTCCTACTGTGCAGCCAGCAGACAGCCCAGGAAGATTCCTGCGTGTGAGCCGTATTTCCAAAAGCTGGCTTAGTGAAGAGTCACGGAATGCTCCGGACGCCCCTGGAGGTGCGTGAGGGGGGTGGTGGGGATGTGTGACTTAGACACAGATCACTGGACTCCCAAAATGTGCCTCTGCTTTCTAGAAAATGGAGTGAAGTGGTAGGGAAATTTGGCGAAGTGATTACGGATGTTGTTCTGTGGACATGTAGCCAGGGGTCTCTTAAAGAAGACAGAGAAATTGGGATTTCTCTGCCTTTGTAACAGTTGGTTTTAATAAAAATGCAGCAAGAATGTCTTGCGTATCAGCCTGACAGATTAATACAGCTGACAAAAGCTGTACGTTGTTTTCCTTTCAGACAAGTTGGCTGGTTCCGTCACATGATGTAACTCATCGTGCTCAAGCCACCAGAGGGGCTGTCAGCTTGTGTTCTGGACCGTGGCGTGGGGCTGCAGACGGGCACGTCTTTGTGTCCGTGGTCACGTCCCCTGTTTGGTTCATTCCTTGATAGCCTGAAGGGCTGCATTTCTTTCACTGGGGAGGATTTTAGGACAGCCAGCCTGCGTGCTTCCTGGGTAGAGCCGGTGACTTGGGTGGGCTTCCAGGACCCCAGCTGAGATCCGCGGTAGCTTACAGGTCAAATACTGGCTCATCCAGGTTTTCAGTCTAACACCTGGTGCGCTCCCATCCTGCAGAATTTCAGAAGAGGAACGCAGTTCCTAAATAGGCAGCTGGAGCCCTGCGTAAGACACGGGTTCCTCTCTGTAGATGTCCGTAGTGTGAGAGGTGAAAGTGGGGAGAAGGCACCAGAGCTCCGGGGAGTGGTGACTAGCCAGCTTAGCAGTGGTGAGGTGTTTCTGAAGATTCCTTTACCCTTCCCATCTGGATGTTGAGAGGCTGAAATGATTTGGACATCTGTGTACTAAAGGAAGAAACCCTAGTGGTGTAATAGTTACGTGCTATAGCTGCTTACCAGAAGGTTAGCAGTTCAAATCCTCCAGGCACTCCTTGGAAACTCAGTGGGGCAATTCTGCTCTGTGTCTAGGGTCACTATGAGTCAAAATCAACAGCAGTGGTTTTTTTTTGTTTTTAGTTACAAAAGAAATTTGGAACAATAGGCTTGATGATATCCTTAAGAATAATTTCATCTGACAATTCAGAAGTGTTCCATATGAGACCATTTTTATGTCTTGTATCTGTAAATGCTAATAGTGTAATATTAAAGCATCTTTTCAGGGGGAGATTCTATAAGGAGCAGGGAATGGTGTCCAGCTCTGTGTTATTCTGGTAATACTACTGCAGCTGAAAACCTGCCGAAGACATTTGAGTTGTTAGCAGTTTCTGGCTACTAGAAATAAAGCTGCAGTGAATATCCACGTGAAAGTCTGTGGCGATGTGTGATTTCATTTCGGTTGGATGTACTGAGGAGAAAGTCACAGGACTGTACCAGGTGCACAGTTACGTCCACAGACTTAATTGTTCTAAGTGCTGCATACCTCAGTGCTGAATACTGCCTGTGAGGCACTCCTCTTGGGAAGCCAGGCATTGATGACTCCAGCCTAGTCCACCCTTCAGAGCCATTCGGGAACTCTTTCTGGAATGGCCATCTCACACAGTGGCACAGTGCCAAATTCGTGAATGTAATTGTGTAGTTGTCCGTGAGGAAGTTTTTAGCCAGTAAACAAATCACTGTATTGGAACACCCTCCCTACTCACCCAGTGTGACCCCCAGTGACTTTTGTCTTTACCTGAAGATAACAGAAATACTATAAGGAAGACATGTGGATGACATTCAAAGCATCGAAGATGATACAAGGACAGCTCTGATGGCCGTTCCAGAGGAAGAGTTCTGAAATTGCTTTGAAAGGTGGGCTAGGCGCTGGCGTTGGTGCACAGCTTCCCAAGAGGAGCACTTTGAAGGTGACCCTACGGCACTTGGCTTTGGCTGGTGGTGATGTTCAGCAGTGAAGTGTGTAGCACTTTTTCTAGGGTGAATTCGTGAACTTAATTGTCAGACTTGCTTATATGTAAGTGACGAATTGATGCCTTTGAATTAATGGTGTTGGTGAAGAATACTGACTATACAGTGGACAGCCCAAACAAGAAGCAGATCTGGGAAAAGTGCAGTCAGAACGGTCCTGAGAAGCAAGGACGGCGAGACTAAGTCTCGCAGGTGTGGGATGTGTTACTGGGAAGGACCAGTTCCTGGAGAGGCAGCGTGCTGGGCGAAGTAGGTCAGTGAAAGAAAGGAGGACAAGCGGGTTGGCACAGCGGCTGTGACAGTGGGCTGGAGCAGCGGTGACGGTGAGGATGATGTGGGACTGGGCAGGGTTTCGTTCTGCACGGAGGGCCTCAGAGTCGAAACCTGTCCAGCAGCACTTGACAATAGCATGTGCGAGTGTGTGGGGGCCTTTGTGTGACGGGGCGGACGCTCCCAGTGAGTGGTGCTCTGTTGTGTCCCTTCTTGCCCCCAGCAAGGGGTGAGCATTCTGGGTGCGTACTTCCTTCTCTAGTGGTGTGTTGGGCTGTCTCTCTGTGGTTTCAGTTGGCATTTCCCGGATGACCTGCACTTACTGGGAAAGCGATGTATCTTCTCTTGTAAGGAGTTACTTACCAGTTGTTTTGAATTATTTGCCAAGTTTTTAGAAAAAACTTTAGAAATTTTTTTTAAAGCTTTTTTTAATTATTAAATAAAAAATGAAAGTGTACATACTCTGTGCTTACAGTATTGGGTTAAGGTGGGAGGAGTACACAAGTTGTTTCGAAGTCCCATTAATGTTGATCTTCTTACTAATGTGTATTGTCACCAATTTCACCCAACCAAATTTCTGACAACTATCTAAACCCTCGACCCTCGCCGCCCCACCCTCCCAACCGTTGTAGCCATCAAAGAGTCTTTTCTATTATGTATGAATCTGCTTTTAAGTTTTTATCGTAGGGGTCTCATATAATAATTGTCCTCTGTCGCTGACTAGTTTCACTCAACATAATGTCCTCCAGTTGAGACCAAAATGAGAGATGTTTCCGGCTATCATCGTTGTTCTTTATCAATGCATAGTGCTCCACTGAGTACATATACCAGAGTTTACCCATCCATTCTTCTGTTGTTGGGCATCTGGGTTGATTCCATCTTTTTGCTATTGTGAACTGTGCTGCAATGAACATTCATGTGCATGTATCAGTTGGTGTGAATGGCCTTGATTCTGTAGGATATATTCCAAGCAGAGGAATTACTGGGTCAAATGGTATATCTATATCCATTATTTTAAGGAAGTGCCAGATTGCTTTCCAAAGAGGTTGCACCATTCTGCAGTCCCATCATCAGTGTAGGAGAGTTCCAGTCTCTCCACAGCCTCTCCAACATTTAGTGTTTCACGTTTTTTGGATCATGGCCAATCTTGTTGGGGTGAGATGGTATCTCATTGTCATTTTGATTTGAATTTCTTTAATAATTAATGATCGTGAGCATGTCTGCATGTGTTTTTTGGCTGTCTGGATTTAGAAATTTACAGAAGATAGCGAATTAATGTCCAAATTAATGTGCACTTCACCTAGTATCCCGCAATGACACCTTCCTGTGTCACTGTAGATGCTATGCATCACAACCAGGAAATTGACCTGGGTGCCGTCCACAGAGCTTTGTCCCATTTGATCAGTTACATGTGTACTTGTTTGTTGGTGTGTGTGCACACGCATGTGTGTATCTCTGCAGTGTGACCACATGTAATTACTACCATAATCAAGATACCTGACTGTACCAGCGGTACAAACCTCTCGCTTGCTGCTCTTGATAATGCAGTGTGTGTCCTTGGATATGGGCACTTTTCATTCAGCATAGTTACCTTGCTGTTCATCCAAGTTGTTGCATGTGCCAGTGGGCTGTTCTTTTTTACTGATGAGGAGTATTGCCTGGTATAGATGCAGCTCAGCTAGTATAACCGTTTAGCCATTGCAGGGCATTTCAGTGTTTTGGTTTGTCACATTAAGAAGACAACTGTTATGTGCATGTGAGCACACGTTTCTAGGTGAAAGTGTCTGTCTCTCGGGCAGGAGCCTGGCTGGTGCAGTGGTTAGGCGCTTGGTCGTGCATCAAGAGGTTGGCAGTTCAGTTCTACCTTCTGATCCTTAGAAACCCTATGGGGTATTTCTGCTCTGTTGTTTAGGGTCACTGTGAGTCTAAATCGACAGCAACAGCTTTTGGTTTTATGTTCTTTTTTTCCCTGTAGGTATTTTGGAATTCTCTAAGATTGACTCTGAGATTGTCAGGAAGTTGTTGGGAATGGTCATAGTGTAGGGCACTGTTTCTTAAAGTTTGTTGTTGTTGTTAGGTACTGTCTTAGCCATCTAGTGCTGTTACATCAGAAATACCATGAGTGGATGGCTTCAAAAAGAGAAATTTTATTCTGTCAGCCCGGTAGAGTATCAGTTTGAATTCGGGGCATCAGCTGCAGGGAAGGCTTTCTCTGCTGGCTCTGGAGGAAGGTCCTTGTTCTCACTGTTTCCCTGGACTTGGATTTTCTGAGGGGCAGGGACCACGGGTCCTTCCCGAAGGGTGTAGTCTGCTCTCCACACTACTTCTGGGTGGTGTGAGGCCCCCAACTCAGCTTCCTTTTCTTTCCTTTGTATCGTAAGAGACACCTCAAGGCACAGTACAGTCTTGTACATTGAGTCCTGCTCCCTCAACACAACCATCCCCCACCCTCCCCTATTAACATCTAGGAGGCAGGAATTACAACCTATAGGAACGTCACATGATACCAGGAATCATGGCCTAGCCAAATTGCTACACACATTTTTGGGAGACACAATTCAATCCATGACAGATGCCATCAAGTCGGTTACAACTCATAGAAACCCTGTGTAGAGCAGAACCAAACACCGCCGGGTCCTGTGTTAGGCCCGCAATCGTCACTATGCTGGGGGCCATTGTGGCGGCCACTATGTCAGTCCGCCGTGTTGAGGGTCATCGTTTTCACTGACCCTCCAGTCTACCAAGCGTGCTGTCCCTCTCCAGGGACTGATCCCTCAACAGCGTGTCCAGAGTATGTGAGATGCAGGAGCACTCTGGTTGTCCTGGAACAGATCTGTTTGGTCTTTTGGAGGTTCATGGTGCATTCATCGTTGTTCTCTAACAGTACAATTCAAAGGTGTTAATTCTTCTTTTGTCTTCCTTATTCATTGTCCAGATTTTGCATGCATATAGTACAATTGAAAATACCATGGCTGTGTCAGGCACATCTTAGTCATCAAGGTGACATCTCCACTTAGCCAAGGGAGGAAAGCAACTGTGGACACTTCTTTTCTAGGAGAGCATTGCCAGTTTGTGGGTTTTAGTACATTAGGTTTTCTTGTAGTCTCAGCTGTGTAGCAGGATACAAAACAAAGTTATGATTTTGTAGATTAACTAGAGATTTTTATTTTCAAGGTGAGAGTCACATTTCTTTGTGACTTTCTGCATCTGTGTGCCAACAGAAATGACAGTTTGTTATTTGGGAAGTGATCCTGTAAGTCTTTAACAACAGAGAGGTTTGCTGGTTAATTCATGGTAAAGTACTTACAAGACATGTTGAGTTTGTACAGTAGTTATAGATTTTGTTTTACCAAAGAATAATGTTTCAAATTTGCCAAACTTTGAATTGGTCTGAATGATAAATAGCTAACAGTGGTATGCTGCTGTCCTAGGTTGGGTTCTCGAGAGACACAAAACCAGTGAAATGTATGTATACAGAGAGAAAGGGAAAGAGATATTTGTCTCAAGGAAGTGGCTCACACAGTTGTAGAGGCTGGCAAGTCCCAAGTCTGTGGTTCAGGCGTCAGACTGGAGGCTTCCCCTGACTCCTGTAGCTGCAGGGATGGCAGGCCCAAGCGCAGGTGGCTAGCTGCTAGCTGACAGGCTGTGGAGGCCAATGAATCCCACGGCTGGCAGGCGGTGTGGCAGGCCGCTGGCTCCAGTCCCGTGAATGGGAAGTCAGGTGACGACAAGCCAGATGCTAAATCCAGAGCAAGAATCTGTGGATATACCGGGGTGCAGGCCCACCCTTGAGGAAATGCCCCATGAAACTGGTTGGCCAATCACATCAGATCACATCATGGGGGGAACTGCATTACGTTACTTGGAAGATCACACGCAGACACACACACACACCAGAACCCAAACCTGCTGCCATTGAGTCATTTCTGACTCATAGCAACCCTAGAGGTCAGAGTAGGACTGCCCAATAGAGTTTCCAGGGCGCGTCTGGGGGATTTGAACTGCTGACTTTTTGGTCAGCAGACGTATCACTTAAACCACTATGCCGCCAGGGTTTCTGGGAGATCATAAGTAGAAGGTAATTACATCAAATTACAAAATGAAGGATAATGACATCATTGCATAACTGCCAAATTACATCATGGCTTCCAAACCACTGAGAATTATGGCTCAGCCACAGTGACACACAACTTTAATCAGCTACTTAACAAATACTTGGCAAGAAAAGACAAAATTAGTAAAACACTCAACAAGCCCCTTCCAGGTGATGTGTCACTGGAAATGGTATTTTGACAGTAAGAAAGGACGTCACTACTTGGAAAAACAATTGTCCTTCAAGAAAACATTTTGAAAATGTATGTCCTGAATGTTATTTTCTTATGTAATTTTATGGCTAAAAATGATGTCCCTTATCTTTTTTTCAAATTAGATTTAAGTACTTGAAAAATTAGAAGCCTGATTTTTTTAACTTGTTTCCAAAGTATTCTGAGGAAAGAGTTTGAGTTGGTCGGGCCCAGTTGTTAAAATGATTAGAATTCAACAGACTCCAGTTAGTCTGAAGGAACAGCTGGTTGTCATCATGGAGTACAGAATTGTACTGTTTGGATTTTAACAACAAAGCCCTGTGGAATTCACTGGTCCGTGGGCCCACACGATGAGCAGCGTGGTTTAGAAGTACAGCCGACGATGTGCTGCTCCCTTTGGGTCTGTGTAGTCTCAGGAAGGAGCTTTCTCGTCACGGCAGTCATCAAATCAAGCACTGAAATAAACCGAACTTAAATATCACTTCGAATGTTTGCACGACAGAGTGTTACATGAAATGTTTCAGACGTTATGAAGCATATTAAAATACTGCACTCCCTAAAATCATTGTGTTTGACAGTGTTGAGTCAGAACAAGAACATTTTAGAATTTATTTAAATTTTTTTATCATTTCTAAAATTACTATTTTTATTATGTAGCATACATAATACATTAAAACAGTACTTCCTGCATACAATTTATAAATGTACATGTGCATTGGGATTCATGTATGCTCAGATTTTTTTAAGTCATAATTCTTGTTTTTAACAGTTCAGAAATTACTGTTTGAGAAAACGGCACTGCAGTGTCAAGAAAACTGCTGTATTTATGATTGGGGGGTGTGAGGGGTAACTGATTAGTGATAAAGCAGCAAAGGCAGCGACTGACTTGTTTCCTCAGTATGACTGAGAGGAGACTCAAAGTTCTGCCTCTGGGTGATTCTTTGAGCGGGGTTGCGGGGAAGAGAGGAGGAGGGAGACTGTTGGGAACAGAGTGGGTCACAGCACTGGGGAGGTTCACGGAGAGCGGCACCTGTCCTGGATCTCCCTGCTGGGCAAAGAATACGAACTGAACCTGAAAGCCTAAAGCCCACCCGACGCCATTGCTGTCAGGTCCGTTCCAGCTCGTAGCAGCCCTGTGGAACGGGGGGGAACCGCCCCCCAGGCTTTCCAGTCCTTATGGGAAGAAGCACCCTGTCTGTCTCCCGTGGGGTGGCTGGTGGGTCTGAGCTGCTAACCTCCTTTCTGGTTAGCAGTGGAGCCCTTAACCACCACACTAGCAGGGCTCCTAGCCTGAGACTAAGGGGTCACTGACTCCAGCTTCGGGTCAGAGTCACAGGGACTGCTGGGCCTGCCTCCAGGTGTGGCCGGCGCGGCCAGCGATGCTGTTGCTGCCATCTCGCCTGAGCTTGGCCGAGATCCGACCACTGAACACTGCGTCTGTCAGAAGGTGTCTCAAGAGAGCTCTGTGGTGACGGCTACTGACAAGGCCACGTGCTGCAGATGACAGGTGTCAGAATGGCAGGGATGGCGATTTCTTGCAAAAGCTAAGAACCGTACTTGCATTCCTTCCCCGCTTAGGTCCCTCTCCTGTGAGATAAAGATGGGCAGCTGGCCATCTGCTGGGAGGGTCAGTTTTCTCAAAAAGTACTTGCACATGTGACAGGCACATAAAGTGAAACAGGGACGTCCCTGACCCTGATGCTGATCGTGACCCTGTTCCTGTCCCAGAGAACATTACAGGCGTGAGGCTTGAGGCTTCCAAGTCTGTCTCTGCCAGGACAGCCACTTGCTCTTCAGCAGAATGTCTTGAAGGGAAGGAGTCTGTCAGAAACATTCGTTGTCCAGTGAATGCCCCTCGGACCAGAAATGCACTAATGTCCCAGGAAGCTTATTAGAAGCCAGGGTGTTAAAACTATGTCTTGTCTGTGTACTTTGGACATGCTATCTACAGGGATCAATCTCGGGGGGAAAACGTCATGCTTGGTGAAGTAGACGGCTGGCACAGAAGAGGAAGACCCTCGATGAGACGGACTGCCCGCCCGGGACTGACCAGTGTTTGGTCCTGTGAGCGCAGAGCAGCTGTGAGTCAGGACTGACCCGATGGGGCCAACGTCGCCGGCAGAAACTCCACAGCGCGTTCTGCTGTGTCCCATAGGTTGGCTGTGAGTCGGAACTCGACAGCACACAAAGCAACTAGAAAATGTTAAATTTGTCGCTCACATTGTGTTGGTGTTGTCCAGGGCTATCGTCAGGCTCCGGGGCGGCACAGGAGGAGGAACGACTGCCTGGACAGCTCTTCCCTACTGTGTCTTCTCCCCGTCTCCATGCTCTTTCCCAGTGTGCCATCCCCCTTGGTTTGTTCCTGGTGTTCTTTTGATAAAACTCGAGGGTATGAGGCGGGGGTGAGGGAGACGCTGGAAACACTGTTCTTCCTCCACCTGTCACGCCCCTGTCACCTATTCTCCTATTCCCTGTTACATGGCAGAGCCCTACATGGGCTAGGGCAGCAGTGAGCCCAGGTACAAGACAGACAGATTCCTCCCCTCTCTGACTGCGGGGTCTTTTCCTATGAGTGGCCCGAGAGCTGTGACTGGAGCTCTTTGTGAAGGAGTCAAGGGTACCTCATCAAATGGTGGTGCATGCTCTCCTCTCCTCCCTCACCCTTCTGGCTGCGTGGAATTTGGACATGAGGTGGGGCCAGGCAGTCCTCTGTCACCAGAGGCGATGCTCTAAGAAAGCTGGAGCACCAGAAAAGGTTTTGCTTGTGAACTTAGTGTCTTGTCAGATGTGAGAGCTGTAGCCTTCGTTCGGGATCCTAGGTGGTAGGTGTAGGAAGAGTCCACCTCAGGCGGAAGCCAGGGATGCCCCGCTGTGTGTCAGGCGGCTCGAGTAACCGTGCCCGCCGCTCACCGCCGCTCACCGCCGCTCGCTCTCCTGTGGCTGCCTGACTTCAGAGAGGGAACTTTTCAGGCTTACGTACTCAGAGTGAAGATGGACTGTACAAACGGGACACCATCCTGCACTGCTGACCTTGCTGAGTCCCGTGACTTGACTGTCTGTGCCAAAGTGTGCGCCAAGGGCGACAAGAGAATGCCCATTACATGCAGCCCCACTGCGCCACAGTCTCGGTCCCACTGCGCGTTGGCTTGTGCACACTTCAGTTTCCTAATGCACCAGTACTGGGGAGCTCTGCTTCCTTTTGGATTCTGTGGATTCCAGCAGATAAGGTCCTTTGTGTTAGTGGCAGAGGCTGCGACACGGTAGGGAAGGCTGCCGGCACACAGTATTGATCCTCGGCCTCCGAGTACAAGGAAAGGTCCTCAGATCCTGTTTAATACGTCTGCCCGCATTCTGCGCAATTTTATCTCTGGGATTCATGAGTGGTGTAGACACCCTGGAACACGGTGCTGCCTCCACGGCCTAGTGCGGAGTGGGCGAGGGTCTGAGAAACAAGAGGGGAGAGGGCCACGTGACAGAGGGAAGGACAAGCCGGTTTGCCCCCTCCTGCAGGCAGAGGGCTCTGGAGTTTTGTGAGGTGCTCGCTCTGCAGAGGAGGGGAGGCACGGGGCAGCTCGGGCACTGCACATGCTCTGTGAGCTGGAAATGCCCAGCCTGGTCAAGCCGCGCTTTCGTGGGGGGCACGGGTAATGCAGACCTGCCCGTGGGTGAGTATCTGTGTAGTGTCAGAAGGGAGAAGAAGGATGGTCATGGACCTGTCTGAGTCACGTGGAACTAGCATAGGATCAAGGCACCGAGCTCACCAAGCTGGACTTGGGTGGCACATGACCTGTAGAAGGTCTCCACTGAGGACGCTCGCTGGGGCTTCCAGAGCGGAGCCCCGCGGCCCCACACACTCGGAGCAGGACCTAGTGGCTCATCACGAGTGTCAGTGTGGGCCCCAGCTGTTTGGGGCCATAATGTCCGACAAACGTTTTATTCCCCGGAAGGTCGTTTATGTTGTTGTCATCTTAGCTTTTTAAAGAAAAAAAAGGTAGAGACCGGGGTGAGGAAAGTTTGGTCCCCAAATTTCCATCCCCTGTAGCTCCTCATTTGGCTTCCCCATGTGGGGTGGATGTGTATCCAGTCAGCTCAGAAGTCTGGCCCGTTTGCTATCCGTTGCACCCAGCACTCAGCCACCAGACATGGTCCCCAGCTGCGCATCTGCCTCCCGGCCAGCTCCTCCCTGTCTCCTTCAGCTTCGGGGTTAGCTCCATCTTGATGTGTTGTCTAAAGTGGGTTCTCACAAATAATTTATTTTAGATCATCACTTCAGAAGCTAATATGTTTTTCATAATAATCTGCAAGTTATTATTATTATTAATTTCCTCTGAAGAAGGAACAGAAAATTTGCCTCATTTCTCAAGGAGAATATAGCCCCTGGCCTTCTCCAGACTGATGCTTTATCAACTAAATCATCAGCTTGCCTGCTTTATCTCCATGTTCTTCTTTAATATTTCATGCCACTATATGGCCTTTTGTGCCAGGATCTCAGGGCCTCTGAAATGTCTATTCATGAAGGCTGCAGAAAGGCATTGTTACTAATGTTATTACGTAGCAGCTTATACAGAGAGATTCAGAGACACGTTGGTTAGATGGCTTGCTTATTAAACCAGCTGCTTGGCCACAGGCAGAGGTCAGGCGTCCTAGCTCTGGGGTCTGTGGCTCCAACCCTTTCTTGTGTTCCCTCATTTTTCTCATTTGTACGATCTCCCCTCAGTGCTTAACATCAGAGCGTATCAGATACAGATCATCTTGTATCTGAATGCTACAAGTTGGAGTCTGCCAAAAAAGTACACTGATATGAAGTGAGAAGTGAACAGATTTGTTGAGCAGTGAGATCCGTGAAGAGTAAAGGGAAGGAAGCAAGCTCGAATGGCTGCGGTCAGACTGCGTGTAGACCTGACCAGTGTGGCGGCCGACCAAAAGGCCAGCGTTCAAAGCCACCAGCTGCCCCTTGGACACTCCAGGGGGCAGTTCTGCTCTGTCAGTTGGAATTGACTCAATGGCCATTGGCTTGGTTTTCAAGAGGTTTCAAAGAGTCCTGGCACTGGGCAAAACCAGAGACGTCCTTTCTGCTGCTGAGAACCTCAATTAACAGACTGACGTCTCTGAGGCTGAAACAGATCCTGAAAGTGTGAACAGTTATTGTCCTTGTTATTCTTGGGTGCCTCAAGTTGATTTTGACTCCTGGTGACCCCATGTGACAGAGCAGATCTGCCCCATGGGTTTCCTGGGTGGCAGTCTTTATGGGAACAGATTGCCAGGTCTTCTCTCCCATGGAGCACCAGCTGGCTTTGGGCCACCAGCACTTTGGTTTGTAGCTGGTCAGTTAAGGTTGTGCCACCAGACTCCTTGTTGACAGCTAGAAACTCTCAGTTAACCACACCCCTTGCAGCTGGGACACCAGCCCTTCCTTGAAGGGCGTCTAAGCAGCATCTCTCTACGTCTCCTATACCTCACACTTGGCATCGCACGAATGTACTTCCCTGTACTGCTCAGGGCGTGGCCCCCTCAGGTATCTGACGGAGCTCTCCTCCTGAGGGGAAGTTTGACACAGGGAGAGTAACACATCAATTACAGTACCTATTGGCTATAGGGTCGCTGAGTCAGAATCTACTCAGTGGCAGTGGGTGTTTGGTTGGCAGAGTGCTCTTTGGCTGCAGCTGAGTTCATCGTCTCCTCCGGCCACTGTCCACTTTACCGGGCTCTCAGTCTTACCTCTGCTGGTTTGGGTGGCTTACCTCATGGTAGGATCTGAGCTCTCATTCCTGAAGGATCTAGACCAGAGTTGCTACACCTGTCCGTGCCCAGTGCGGCTCACCTGAATTACATTCTGAATTTCCCTGGAGTCTCAGGGATTCACGTGTTTTGTAGGGATTTCCTCAACAACTTTGTCTATTTTTTCTGTACAGATAGATCTGTGCTTGCTTTCTGAGTCAAATGTAGTCAGTTGTGATAATAAGTATTTCCCAAAGAAATTATCCATATGTGTCTGGATTTTCAAATCTATTTGCATGGAGACCATCAAAGTAGTCTTTTATGATTTTACAGGTTTCTTCTATTTTAATGCTTTCCCCTCATTGTCCCTGTCTTATTTTGTATACTTTTACTTACTTTTATTAATTTTGCTAATGGTTTCTGTATTTTGTTAATCTTAAAAAAAAAATAAGGATTTTTATTTAGTAATTAGGTCAACCATTACTCCATCCCTGCCTCATTCATTTCTCCTTTTATCTATATTATTTCTTCCCTTGTGCATCTTTTGGTTTTACTTCCTTGTTGTATTACTGTTTTTTCCATTGGCATGGAAATGTTTGTTTCTATTTTGGAGGAGAGATAAGTCCTTTCTTTAGAGAGGAGAGGAAGCTGATGTGCTAAGCATGTGCTCCTCACCAGATGTAATACACAGGAATCAGAGCAGCTACATCTGTACAGAGAGAGATGGAAGAGCTTAATATCTGCAGTCAGAACAAGGCTTGGGGGCTGACCATGGATCAGACCATACATTACTCACGTATAAGTTCAAGTTGAAACTGAAGAAAATTAGAGCAAGTTCCTGAGAGCCAAAATATGACTTTGAGTATATCCTACCTGAATTAACAGACCATCTCAAGAATAGATTTGATGCATTGAACACTAATGATCGAAGACCAGATGTGTTGTGGAACTGCATCTAGGACATCATCCATGAAGAAAGCAAGAGGTCATTAAGAAGACAAGAGAGAAAGAAAAGACGAAAACGGATATCAGAAAAGACTGAAATGTGCTCCTGAACATCAGATAGCTAAAGGAAAAGGAAGAAATGATGAAGTAAAAGAGCTGAACAGAGAATTTCAAAGGGTAACTCTAGAAGACAGAGTATTAAGATGATGTGTGCAGAGACTTGGAGAGAGAAAACCAAAAGGGACAAATGCATTAGACATTTTTCAAGCTGAAAGAACGGAAATAAAAATTCAAGCCCTGAGCTGCAATAGTGAAAGATTTTACAGGGAAAATGTTAAACAATGCAGGAAGCATCAAAAGAAGACAGAAGGAATACACAGTCACTATAGCAAAAAGAATTGGTTGATGCTCAAGCATTTCAAGAAGGTAGCATATTAGCCAGGAACCAATGGTACTGAAGGAAGAAGTCCAAGATGCACTGAAGGTATTGGTGAAAAATAAAGCTCTGGGCGTTGACTGAATACCAACTGATGCGTTTCAACCAATGGATATGGGGCTGAAAGTGCTTACTCATCTGTAGCAATAAATTTGGAAGACAGCTACCTGGCCAACCAGCTGGAAGGGATCTGTTTGTGCCTGTTTCCAAAAAAGGCAATCTAACCAAATGTGGAAATTATGGAACAGTATCAGTAACATCAGACCCAAGCAAAATTTTACTGAAGATCAACCAATAGTGGCTGCAGTAGTGTATCAACAGGGAAGTGCCAGAAATTCAAGCTGGATTTAGAAAAGGACGTTGGAACCAGAGATGTCATTGATAATGTCAGATGACTCTTGGCTAAAAGCAGAGAATACTGGAAAGATATTTATCTGTAGTTTATTGAGTGTATTAAGACATTTGACTTTGTGGATCATAGCGAATTATGGATAACACTGCGGAGAATAGAAATTCTAGAACTCTTAATTGTGCTCATGAGGAATCTGTCCATGAATCAAAAGGTAACAGAACAAAGGGACACTGCATGATTTGAAGTCAGGAAGGTGTGGGTCACGGTGGTATCCTTGCCCCATATCTACTCAATCTCTAGGCTGAGTAAATAATCTCCAAAAGTGGACTATATATAGAGGCACAAATGAGCCATCAGGATTGGAGGAACTCGCTAACATCCTGTGTTATGCAGATGACAAAGCTCTGCTGAAAGTGAAGAGGACTTGAAACACTTGCTGACAGAGATCCCAGACCCCAGTCTGCAGTATGTTCTGCACTTCAGCATCAAGAAGACAAAAATCCTCACAACTGGACTGGTGAGCAACCTCATGATAAACAGAGAAAAGATTGATGTTGTCAAAAAAGAATTTCATTTTCCTTGGATCCACAATCAACACCCATGAAAGCAACAGTCAAAGAATTAAAATACACATTGCATTGGGCAAATGGACTGCGAGCCAGCCAGCCAAGTGCCATGGAGTCGGAGATCTCTTTAAATGGTTAAAAGCAAAGATGTCACCTTGAGGACTAAGGTGTGCCTACCCCAAGCCATGGTGTTTTCAATTGCCTCATCTGCGTGTGAAAGCTGGACAGTGAATAAGGAAGACTGAAGAACTAACAACTTTGGATTGTGGTGTTGGCCAAGAATATTGAATATACCATGGAATGCCAAAAGAATGAACAAATCTGTCTTGGGAGAAGTACAACCAGAATGCTCCTTGGAACCAAAGATGGCAATGTGTCTCATATACTTCGGACATACTATCAGGAGGGATCAGTCCCTGGAGGAGGGCACCATGCTTAGTAAGAGACAGGATCAGTGAAAAAGAGGAAGCCCCTTTATGAGACGCACTGACACAGTGGCTGCAACAGCGGGCTGAAGCCCAGCGATGATTGTTGGATGGCATGGTAGGATGGTCAAGATGTATCATCCTTCTAATACGGTGTTGGAATTGGCTTGCTGGAAATTTGTTAAGAATTTTGGCATGTGTGCTTACGAGGGATATTAGACAGTTATCTTTGTTTTCACGTTATGTCTTTGGTGGTGGTGTCAAGGTACTGCTGGATATGCAGAATGAATTAGGAAATATTTCCTCCTTAGTTTTCTCAAGAATTTATGTAAAACTGCTATTTTTCTTTTCCTTTATATGTTTAGTATAATTTACTGATGAAATCATTGAGTCCTGGAATTTTCTTTGAGAGAAGATTTTTTAACTACAAGTTAAATTCCTTTAATAGGTAAAGGATTCTTTAAGTTTTCTATTTCTTCTTGATTGAGCTTTGGTAGCTTGTGTCTTTCATGAAATTTGTCCTTTTCATTTAACTTATTAAATGTATCGGCATGAAATTGTTAACACTATTTCTCCTCCCATTATCCTCTCAGATACACAGAATCATCGTGATTTTCTCTCATTTATGTTTTTTCACTTTGTTTCCTAATCAACCTGACTTGAGGTTTATTGATTTTATTCATCTTTTCAAAGACTCAGCTATTGATGTAACTGATTTTCTCTGTAGTTGTCACAGTTTCCTAGGAACACCACGATTGGAAACCACAAGTGATTGGCTCTAACAAAGGATACATGTTTTCTTGCTGTTGTAAAGGCTAGTGTTCAAATTCAGCCATGAGCCGGGCCATGATCTTTCTCTCTCTGCTCTAGAAGATCATTCATATAAATGCTGGATTTGTAGAGAAGCTGAGAAATAGTGCCTCCTCGGTTTTCTTAAGAATGTATGTAAGATTACTATATATATATTGTTTCTTTAAATGCAGGTGGCCCTCTCAGATGTTTCTTGGTGGCACATGGTCTTTCTTTGGCTTGGAGCTGCCACATGGCCATCCCTTCCCTTGTGTGAAGCTGTGTTTGTTCTCACCTTTTATAAGACACCACTCTCAATGGGTTGGGAGTAGGACCTCTTTGTTCTATATGACGTAACAGAGAATATCTTTAAAGGAAGACTGTATTTTCCCATGACCAAATTCATGAGTATGGGGGATAGGATTTCAACATATCTTTTTGAGGGACACAATTCCATTCTTAACAATAGTATCCTGTTTTGTGTTTCACTGATTCCACACTAATCTTATTATTCTTTTCTTATGATTATTTTGTGTTTAATTGGCTCTTCTTTTTCTATTTGCTCAAGGTGAGAGTGGTACAGTTATGATTTTGCGAGGATGTGAGTGATAATTTATTAACAATAAAATATCGAAAGTGGCAGCTGATTGATTTCCTTAGCGTAACAGGATAGATTGCAAGTTCTGCCTCTGACAGCCTTCCTCTTCCTCGCAGCCT
The DNA here is from genome assembly GCA_028571685.1 of Heterohyrax brucei. Lineage (NCBI taxonomy): Eukaryota > Metazoa > Chordata > Mammalia > Hyracoidea > Procaviidae > Heterohyrax > Heterohyrax brucei. Next base: position 1,161,754 of record CM053163.1, read on the forward strand.
GATGATACCTTGGGTAGGACCGAGGTGGAGGGTGAGAAGGGATGGCAGGGAGAGAAAGGCGCTGGAGCTGTGGGAGGGCGAGCCTAGCGGCATCTGCCAGAGAGAAGGCTGCACTCAGGCCTAAGGCCGCCCAGCTCCGCTGCTGTTGAGTCGGTGCCACTGGCTGTGACTCACCCTTTAGGACAGAGCAGAATTGCACCCTGGTGTCTCCAAGGCTGTGAATCTTTGGGGCGGGAGGTTCCCACATCTTTGTCCCACAGAGGGGCTGGGAAGTTTGACCTGATGTCCTTTGGGTTGGCAGCCAAGTGCTCAACCACTGTGCCACCAGAGTTCCTTAGAGTCAGCAGAGTTGACCTTCAAAACGTTATTGAAAACATAGCTATATCTGTAGTTTTAAAAAATTCCCCAGGTGACTGTTACACATCACCATCCTTGGGAATCCTGGCTCCAGGTAGAGGGCCCTTCCTGTGGCTCTGAGACCAGAAGGCAGGGCCTGGAGAGCATGTTTGGTGCAGACTCGCCTGGGGACTTTGAAGGACATCACAATACCAAGAACCGTTCCCTCTGTTGGCTCACACACAGTGTGGAGAATATAACCAGCCACTAAACTGTGGTCCTGGGATTCCCATCACAGAGAAACAGGTGGCAGTGTGTCCTCTAGAGGACCAAGAAGGTCCATAACTTGGTCGTCTCTTGCAGCCCACATCTGAATGAGAGGATGCTGTGAATACCACCGGGATAGAGCTGCACGGATTCCTATAAATGCTCGCTCATGAAGTGCAGCGCAGGAAAATGCTCCCATAGCAGACCCAGAAAATTCAGCATCTTTACGGTTGGCTCCAGAGTCCTCCTTGGGAGAGAATCAGCTTTATGCTGGAAAATGTGTCCGTAAGCCATCTGTCTGGTGGTAAGGGGGAGGTGAGGCTCTGAGGGTAGGGGTCGGCACCGGGGTAACTACAGCCGCAAAACCAAAGGTGGTCCAGTTTCCAGGAGATGAGTGGGAGGGACAGAGAAGGGACAGAAGGCACCCAGGAGGCAGGAGCGTCACAGGATGCAGAAAAACCCCTTCTGGTAAGAGATGGAGTGGCTTCTAAGAACAAGAGATAAATACTCAGTCTGAAGTTTTTTCCATAGACATGAGACAAATCTTTTGCCTCGTATACATACATTTTGGGAACGTTTCATGTCTAGAATGTCACATGGCAAGAACACATGAAGCACTGGCGGATGATGAGAAGCTGAGCCCGAGGAAACACAGGTTGGTGGTACAATGCTCCAGGGAATCGCAGAGACATTAAGGGTAGCTTTGAAATGTCAAGAGTGCAGACTGGCGAGTCCCAGGCAGTCGTATCTAGGTTGTGATATGCAGCAAAGCCCTGCCGAGGGTGGGTTTTCATAGCTTCACTGTCATCCTGTTTATGAGGGGACCGAGGAATTCCAACAGATAGAGGATGGCCAGGGAATTAGGGAAGTGGGCACAGAGAGGACACTGAAAGAATTGGACTGCCTGATTGGAGAGAAGTTGCCAAGGGGCCCTGTGAGTAAGGCCTGTGGAGCGCTGTCTGAGGACTCTCTGGAACGTGATGGAGAGAAAAAGTTCGTGTCCGTCTTCTCGCAGTCTTGTGGGCGAACCTGTGCAATTCCCAGGGGTTGTGTCAGGCAGCTCTGAGAGCTCTGCTGGGCTCATCCAGCGTTGTGTGGTCGCCCTGCCACCTCAGCCCTCTGACTCCTTTTGCTAACCGGTCTTTGGTGGCCATTCCATCCCACTCACCTTCCTCCAATCCTGTGACACAATCGAATAAAACTTGACAAGAAGAGTTTCACTGAGTCCTTAAACCTCACACGTGTGGTTTTGCACTGAAGTATCGAGAAGGTTTGGTTCAGAGAGAGCTTCATCTGAAAGCTGCTTTTTTCCCCTTGTTTCCCCACAGACACCCCCACCTTCTCCCCTGGCCCCCCACCCGCCACTCTTTACTTTAAACATTTACGAGTTTTGCTGGGATGTAGAGACGATGCTCTTGCTTATTGAATTCTAAAACTGAAGCAACACAGCTGGTTAGTAAATCAAATTTAGTAAATAAATAAGCTATTCTTTTTAGTATTGTCTTTAGGTCTTATTTCTCATGTCTCCCTTCATTAGAGGTTTTTATTGTAATCTCTTTGACTCAACAAAGACAACTAAATCTGCCCTGTTAATTTTGTAATTGAGATCTGCACAAACATATTGCTATAGCCATGGGAAAATGTTTACTCTCTTTCAGCTGAACACACACAGTACATTTTTAGTTGAATAAGATCCAACTGAAAGGCATAAATCAAGGGTTTAAAAATAGAATGAGAATCTCAATAGCTTAGTATGTCAATATACTAGTCAAGTATTAAACAGCAACAAAGCAGAGATTAGAATGTCTGGTGCTGAGTTTTAACTCAATTTGACCTCCTTACTATTTCACTGTTTATAATTCTTCTCTCATAAAATTCTATAGAAAGTCTTCTGGCAGAATGAGTCAGCATTTAGCGATGCAGCTTAGCAAAGGAAATAAGACTGTAAAATAGTTTCCTTTTCCTTCTTCAGAAGCTGAAGTCTGCTACCATTGGTCTTTCTCCTGTCTGTTAAAGGAGACAGAAATATTAAACCATGAAAGGAGGTCTCAGGCAAAGTTCAAGGACAGTCTTGTAGAATACACAAAGACCAGAGAGCAAGGACAGTGCTGGAGTTAAAAACAGAAACTGAGACAACTGAGAGAAGAAGCATCCTTCCCCTAAAACACTGTGATTAGCTTAAGCTTTTTGGCTTTCAATATGTATCTGTAGACAGGGGGGAAATCACAGAAGACAGGAGAGAAGAGCAAATAATTAAAAGTAGGAAGAAACAAAACAATAAAATGGCTCAAACTCATTTCATGTGGATCTCTGTTTCTTACATACGAACAGAAGATCTGCACTTGAGGAAACCACCCTCTTTAATCAATAAGTCAAAACTACTGTTAAAGTTTACAGATTTTCATTTTCGAAATTACATTTTATATAGGAAAAATCCTCGAAGCTTGTAGATACTGAACTTACTAACTTAATGGAAATCCTGGTCTTTGTGCAGGGCTTGTGGGTTATGAGGCTGAACAAGGCCCAGTCTCACTGGAGAAATTTCAGGTCCCGTTGAACTGATGGCAAGTGCAGCCAAGCCAAGTAATTGTAGCAAGGAGTGTATGGTAACAGCCAAAGGAAAGTGGAAGTGTAGAGGAAGGAGGGTTCTGGCGGGAAGCCCGGTGGTGGGCAAAGGTGGGCTGCGCAAGAGTGTGGGAAGCTTTGATGTATCAAGATCTGGAGTCTAGACTTGTCCGGAGTCAACCTGTCTCTTAACGAGTTTCAAGAGATTTGATCCTTTCTCAGATGGGGAAACAATGGTCTGCACTGTAAGCTTTTGGAATGGGAAGGGACCTTGGAGATGGGGAAAGAGACTCAATCGAGTTACTCCCGCTGTGGGCAGTCTGGATGCTGCAGTTGAGGAAGAAAAGTGTTCTTTTGCTCTTCCCTCTCATCCCTGACCACTGATTTCTCATTTGAGCTATCTTCTGAGTGTCTAGAACTGGGATGAGTCTGGAATATTACTCTACTTGTAAGCTAGTGAGTTAGTGTCCCCCTATGCAGTGTCATGATGCTGGTAGAAGATACGTGATTCTTGGATCAGAGACACAAGACAGCTTACTGTGCCCAGCAACGGTCGTAACCGCAGTACCAATATTCACAGTGGTTCCCTGAGCCCCGGTTTCCAGTGTGTAACATGAACCAGGCCAAAGGTGCCTGCACACACAGCAGATTTGAATTACAGGGGAACAACCCTGAGGTTAGGGTACTTGAATCTTTTGCCACAGAGGAAGACACCAGCTCTGTCTTCTGAGGCTGTTTACCATCACCCTGGTGGTGTAGTGGTTAAATGCTATGGCTGCTAACCAAAAGGTCAGCAATTTGAATCCACCGAGTGCTCCTTGGAAACTCTATGGGGGCATTTCTACTCTGTCTTATAGGGTAGCTAGGAGTCAGAACTGACTTGATGGCACTGCATTATTTTTGGTTTACTATAAAACATCCTTGAAAAGGTCCTGAAAAATGGGGCAGTCAGTGCCTCTCTTCCCTAGGTGTGCAGAAATTGCAGCACCCTGTGGAGGACTGTTCCCCAACAGTGAGTCGACTGGTAGCTGACAGGTCAAGCTGAGACGTGCTGCCGACGCAGCCAGCTGTCAGAACAGCTGTTCTCAGATCTTTTCTCCTTGCCTCCTCTGATGGGATGCTGCTCAAATGTGTTACTTTAACTTTCTAGGTTTATTTTGCTGCTTCTAAACTGTAACCCAAGCCATTCTCTCCAACCCGAAAGAAGCATTTCAAGGCTAATGTAGAACCAACCTGGAATCCACTCCTTTTTAAGTCTGTGTTCTGTGGTGTGTGCAGTGGATTGGTTCACTCAACCTTCCTTTTATTCTCCTCCTCGTTGGAAAGATCAGAGGACTAAAAACCACATTTCCAAGATGCCATTGCAATTAGATTCTGGATGCAAAGTTGTTATGGCTGTGTGTTGTCAGCTGACTCTGATTCACGGTGACCTTATATGACAGAGTTGAACTGCCCTGTGGGGTCTTATAAACTGTAGTCTTCGTGGGAGTGGGTCACTGGTTCTTTCTCCCGCAGAGTGGCCGGTGGGTTTGAACCACCAGACTTTCAGTTAACAGCCAAGCACTTAACCACTATGCCACAAGGGCTCTGCCGATACAAGGCAGGTTCCACCAGCTGGATGTATTTGCATATAGTTTAGGCAGCAGACAGGAAGAAGAGGCCGTCTCGTCACCTTTTGGTTTCTTCTGTTGGAAGTACCATCATTTAGACGTGAGCTCTTCTGCGTTAGCATTTGAGTTCCAGTGTCCATTCTCCAAACCCCAGAAGCTGGTGAGGATGTGGGAATTTCTTGGTTTCCACTCCTTATCCCCGGCTTGCAGGGATGAAGTTATGGATCAGGCGACACCCTCAGAGGTAGCAGTTCCCCTTTTGGGTCAGTTTTCTATTCCTATGGGAGTCATTCCTAGAAGCCCAGTATAGAACTTATTTCTTCAGTTTTATAAGGGTTTTCATAAATACCTAAATTAATATTTTTCCTGCTTAAAATACCCAGAGAAGCTTCTCTTTCCTGCATCAAGACCTGGCTGATCAAAGAAATCAACAAACCGATGAACCAGCCATCCATCAAGCCAACCAATCAACCAACCAACCCAACGCCATTGCCATCAAGCCGATTCCAACTCATGGTGACCCTATAGGACAGAGTAGAACTGCCCCATAGAGTTTCTAAGGAGCACCTGGAAGATTCGAACTGCCAGCCTTTTCGTGAGCAGAGCACTTAATCACTTTGCTACTAGGGTTTTTATAGGTTCTTAATTAAGTATTTTTGTAACAGATGACTCTCAGACCCCTGACAGCATTGTAGCAGGTACTTATATGACAACTCTTGTTTCGAGATGTTGTAAATTATGTTCTACAGCTCTCCCATAAATTAATATTCAATAAATATTTCAATAGGTATGTTTAGATGAATGACTGGAATAGTGCTTGAAGTTTTTCCCATAGTAGGTGTTTGTAAGATAATTTACACTATACCTTCCACGTAGAAAAAAACACTTAAAATTGTCTTTCTGGCTTGTACTTTAATATTTGTTTTCTGTACCCAGTGGAGGGGAAGGAAAAAAATTAATAGAAAAAAATCAGGGTCCTGGGCCCCAGAGGGTGGGGCTGGGGCAGTTCTGGGAGAAGACGGTGATGGCGCCACGAGATGACGGAAGTCCTCTGGGAGCTCATTGCCTGCACCTCAACTCAGACTCGCCTGTTGGCCTCTTCAGGCCCCAGCGTTTACCCTGGGCTGTCTTCCTCCTTCAGGGCTACTATGGACTCTCATGTTGACTGGATTTCAAGTGGTAGCCACGCTCAGAGGGCAGTAACAACAATGTGTGTGTGCTCCCGATATTCCTGACAGGCAGCTGCCCTGGACATACCTCGAGTAGTAACCACAAAGGCTGGTTTTCCAAGAAGGTTCAGAAGAATCTGCTGGACTTTTTGTCCCAGGCCTTTCAAAAGCAGTGGCAGACCTGCCTGCAGCTCCATGGACTGGGGTCTGCAGCACATGGCAGGGACAGCAGAGACTCTCTTTTTAGAACCCGAGGAGCTTTAAACAATCCTGGTCCATGCTAGGCTCACTCCAGACCCATTAAAGTATCAATTTCGGAGGCAGAATCTAGGAATCAGTATTTTTTCAAAGATTTCCAGGGCTAGGAATCACCATTCCACTTGCTGCAAATCCATTCAGAGAAACGTTTCCTATAAATCTAACAGTTGGAAGCAGTTGTCCTCTCTAAGTCTCCCCCAGTGTGATTGAAAGAAAAAGCCCTGGGAGTTGATGTAATCAGTGACCCCAAAGCTGGTAAAACTAGTGGTTGGATCCTCAAGGCAGGATATGCAGAAACTTTCTTGTTTTCGCCAACCCTCTGCTTTACCAAACATAGCATCCTCCGCCAGAGACTGACCTCTCCTGATAGCGCGTCTGAAGTCTGTGAGATGAAGTCTTGTCCTGGCTTCTAAGGAGCAGTCTGGATGTACTTATTCCAAGACAGATATATTTGTCCTAACAGTCCATGGTGTATTCAGTATTTTTCATCAATACCATAACTGAAAGGCATCAGTTCTTCAGTCTTCCTTATTCATTGTCCAGCTTTTGTATGTGGATGAAGTGATTGAAAATGCCATGGCTTGGGTCAGGCACACCTGAGTCCTCAAGGTGACATCTTTGCTTTTTAATACTTTGAAAATGTCTTTGCAGCAGATTTAGCCCATGGAATAGGTCATTTGAGTTCTTGACTGATGCTTCGATGGGTGTTGACTGTGATCTACGTAAAATGAAATCCTTGACTTTAGTCTTTTCTCCACTTGTCATTGTTCTTAGTGCACACCAAAAAAACCAAAAACAAACATAAAGCAAACCAGGATGCTGAAGATAGCAAGTGGGGTAGATGACTGCCCCCTGTAAAAAATATGTCACTGAAAATCTCCAGGGAGTTGACATGGAAGTATGGGCTAAAACTATGAGGAGTCTCTGACAGGGGACCAGGTTGTCCCTTGAGTGGGCTGCATGGTCTTTAGCTCCACGAGTCCCTTAGCCAGTCAACTTTTAAGTGGCACTGGCTGTCAAATAACAAGAGGCATGGCTCTGCTCGCAGAGTAACTGTGGACCAGTGGGCAAGGCAACAGGCGTAGTGCCCGGCACTGGGGCTCCACAGTGTGTCCATCACCAAGTGAACGAAGCTATTCCATGAGATGATTAGCGGGCCATTTTCCAAATAAGTAGTTGGATTTCAGAGAGGCGAAGCCATTGCCCAAGGTCGTGTAATAAGTAGTAGAAGCAGCTGAGTTGCAGACGTGGGTTTGTCTGGCCGTCACGTTGACAGGTCTCCTTTCTCTTGAGCCAGTAGCCTCTCTGCAGTCACACTTTGTGGGGCAAGATCAGGGAGTGACGAAAGAGATAGTGTAGCATGGATGTTAGCAAAGCAGGTCTTTTACAGTAGCGGCATCCGAATTTCTATACGGGAGGAGCAATCTGCTTAGCACTGGGGCTGAAGTCTGTGATATCTGAGCGCCTCACACTATATGGAAAAAAAGAATGTGTTTCCCATGTGCAAAAAAATAGAGCAGGAGCTGATAGAAATTATAGAGGGAGGAGAATAAATGTTGTTGGTGTCAGCTCTGGTCGCTGTGATGCCCTTTGAGCCAAGCTAGACAAGTAGGGCAAAGTGTTCATGCTGTGGGGCTGGTTAAACGTGGGCTGGAGTCCCTAGTGTTTCACGTGGTTATGAGGTGCAGCTGCTGACTGAAAACCTGGGGGTTGGAGCCTAGTCCCAGGTGCCACGGAAGACAGGCCTGGTGGCATCCTTCTGAAAAATCAACCACCGAGGCCACAGCACAGAGTCCAGCTCTATTCGCCGTCTGATTGAGTCGGACACGTAGGGTCAGCACGAGGTGGAATTGCTGGCAGCTGGTGTTCCCAGTAGACCCGGGCAGATCTGCAGATCTCCAGAATGTGGACTGGGGCCGACGCGGAGGTGGGTGTCGATTTGCCTGGTTCTTTGTTGAACCCTTTTCTGGCCAACATGGTTTTGAGCAATGCGAATGAAGAGGCAAAGTGCTGTCTGCTTTTTCAATACTCTCCAGCTGTAATACCTTCACTGACAGAGTCCCAGGTCGTTTATAATAGCTACTACTTGTTGAGCGTCTGCTGTGCGCCAATCACACGCTAAGTGCTTTAGATTCGTTCTCTCACCTTAAGTCTCTCAGCAGCCTTATCGTTGTTGTGGTTGCGATCGTTGCTAGGTGCTTCCCAGTCACTTCCGACTCACAACAACCCTGTGCACAACAGAACAAGACGCTGACAAGTCCCGAGCCATGCCCACCATCGTTTTTATGCTTAAGCCCGTTGTTGCGCCCCGTGTCAGTCCGTCTGTTGAGGGTCTTCCTCCCTTTGCTGACCCTCTGCTTTATCCCACATGATGCTCTCCTCCGGGGACTGATCCCTTCTGATGACGTGACAGACTGCTTCCCGATTCTGCGCATAAGTACCTCACAGCTGACACCGGGTGCCACTGCCTGGTACAGTGTCCCAGGAATCCTCAGTGACCGGACAGAATGAAAACCCTGGTCTGTCTGACTTCCAAACCGAGTGTCTTCATCACCACACACGAAATTCCGAGTCTTCAAGACTCACAGTGGCTCTGCCCATTCTCCTCCACTGCCCCACAGAGCCTCTCTGCATAGCCACCCTCTGTCACTGTGGAGCTGTGTTTTAGGGGGTGACACCTTAGTCTTGTCTCCTCATAACTTCCCTTCTCCTGCTGAGTAGAGGTCACGCTGGCACCTGGTTTCTGGGCTCAGATGGCAGATGCCATTGGTGGCAGGCTTTCTGGAGGGGCTTTGTCTGACACAAGTTCTCAGCAGCCTTGGGCGTCTGGATGGAGATCACTCCATCCCAAGGCAGGACTTATGAGTGGGAATTGACTCAACGGCAGTGGGTTGGGTTTGGCTTTGGGGTAAGGCAGGAGGTAACTCTTCACCGGTTTCCCTCTGGACCCGGGGGATTGTTGTTCTCAGCAGCGCCATGGAGAGGCAGTGCAGGATAGCGATTAAGACCCTGGCTTTGGAGCCACTGTGCCTGGGTTCAGATTCTGAACACTGGAACCATCAGCTTGTGGGCTTTTCTGCTTTCTGTTTCACCGGTTATCAGACGGGAGATGACGGTGACAGCGTGCAGTCTCCAGGCCAGTTGTTAGAACAACGGCTGGCACCTAGTAAGCCCTCAGAGGCAGCAGAGGGTGTCAGCTGTTAGTCAGTTGTTATTAATTACGACAGTTATTTTCTAGAATTTGTTGTCTATGTCTCTCGTACATGGCCTAGTTTAATCCTGAAAACCACCCTTCAAGGTAAGTGCCGCCACCTCCAATTACAAGATGAAAAATCTGGAATGAACTTAATTACAGGGGCACTGACCGAGGACACCGGCCCATGATGGCACTGGGGTTCTGTCTAGCTGCTCAGCTTCACAGGCCCGGCTCGGTGCTCCCTGCGGGATGGATGCTGCCCAGCTTGCCTGGAGCTGCGTGCCGTGTGCTCTGTGTCAGGGTCGTCTCTGCTAAAGCCCTGTCCTCAGTGACTTAGGACCGAGTGGCGGGATTGCATTCAGAGCTGAATAACATCCGTGGCATCCTGAGCCTGGAAAACGTTGCCTTACAAATATTTTAAGCCTATTTGGCCACTGAAAAGGTTATCTCTTTTTTAAAGCAGTGTTTCCTGGACCTGTCACTTTGAGCCTTCTAAAGATTCAAGCTAAAAATTTTCCCTTTTAAGTGAAATGTTGCAGCTGCTGAGTCTGTCAGAGGGAGCCAGCCTGTGCCGGGTTGTAGAGAAAAGACTAAGGGTACAAGTGGTGATGTGTCAACAGCAGGCCCTGTGCACACGTGGAGGGGGTCTTGGCAGTCTCAGGGGAGGTGATGATCTCCTCTGAGCAGTTCAGGCCCGGGGGTCTCAGTGCCCACCCTCTAGAGCCGTGTTGTTCGGTGAGGGAGCCAGTAGCCACAGTGCTTATTTCAAGTTCAAGTGAATTCAAATTAGATGCAATCAGAAATTTAGCTCTTTAGTCAAATAGCTGCATTTCAAGTGTTCAGTGGCCACGTGGAGCTAGCGGTCCCCACGTTGGGTAGTGCGGACACAGGACAATCCCTTCATTTCAGGACATTCTGTTGACAGCATGTGTCCGAGGAAGGAGAACGCTGGCCCGCCAGGCAAGCCCGCCTCCCCATCTGTGTCTGTGTGACTCACACGGGTCCACCGCCCTCACCGCTCCATAAGCCAGTCTGCCGTCAGTCGCGCTCCTCCCTGCTTTGCTTTTAGTTTTCATTATTATTGAGTTTTACTGTCAGTATCTTTGTGAGTCTGATCTTCGTGTGTCTTTCGCACGTTGATGTGAGAATGCTGACATCAGCACAGCATGGGCTGCAAGGCTGTGTGGAGTCCGTGTTACTAAGGATGAGACGTTCAGAAGGAGGACAGCTGTTTAAGTACCGTCTGTGGTAACTTGGGCACCGTTGTGGGTTGGGGAGTGCTGTATGGTTTTATGGCGACACAGACAGCTCCACCTTTTAGTGCACTGTTGGTAGCGGCTCTTGTACTTCCATGTCAGAGCTGGGTTAACACGGAGACTGTAGGAGTCTCAAAGCCTGCAATGTTTTCCATCTGTTCTTTTAGAGAAGTGTGCTGACCTCTCTTTCTAGCCTGGATTTGAAGTGAGTGGTTGTGTTTGTGAGGGGAACACGGGGACCATCACCCCCTGAGGCCTGCTTTTCCTGGCCACTCCAGGTTCTTTATCCCTTGCCTCAAGGGAGGCCTACCTAGTAGACTGGCCCAGGTGCCAGAGTAGACACAAGGTGGAGTTTTTCTCCATGGAGCTGGAGGACTAAGTCACAGACCTTGCTGTAGGGAGGGCTGTGTGGACTGAAGACCCTGTGGGGTGTGTGTGTGCTCTGTATGGGATGTGTATTCAGCCAGCTTGTAGGCAGTGACTGACCACGGTACCCCTGGGGGCTGTTTGCTCCAGCCAAGGTGGAGGGAGGAGTTGCCCCAACCTGAGCAGTGAAGACCACCAATTCTTCTCCAGAGAGGCCTCTTGACTCACGGTGTCCCAGAGACATGGGGCTTTATCCCTAATTTCACCATGTAGACAAAGACATCCTTGCAAAGGCTGTTTTTAGAAAATGCAAGTCATTTGTGAGCAGCACAAACCCAGCAAAGGGAAACTTAAACATGGAATTTCACCTCGCTGGTGAGTTAAGTGACCGGAGGGCAACAGGTTTAATTGTCTTTCTTTTCTTTTTTTGTTGATGTTAAAAATGGAAACCCCAGTGATGTGGTAGTTAAGAGCTATGGCTATTAACCAGAAGGTCGGCAGTTTGAATCCAGCAGGTACTCTTTGGAACCTCTATGGGGACAATTCTACTCTGTCCTACAGTCCCTGAGAATGGACTTGATGGCAATGGTTTGATTTGATTTGACTGGATGTCAACAGTGTTGGCAATATTGAAGGCAGAAGCCCTCTGGAGCCAAAGACTTTCAGGGCGCAGGCTCTGTGGGATCCCGGGCTTTAAGCAGCGCACTGCTGTGAAGGGTTTTCCTAAATCCTCTCCAAGGTTTGGGCTCAGTTCATCAACAGGTGGTGGTGACAGGCAAGTAAGAGACAGTGTGTACCTCTGCCTGTGCCTCCTCTTTTTACTGGAAAACCCCAGTCCGCAGCCGAACGTTGTTTGCCACTGAGCTGGCTCTGGCTTGTGGCAACACTATACAACAGAGGCGGACCGCCCGTATGGTCTCTGAGGCCGCGATCATCAGGCGTGCAGATCACCGGGTCTTTTGCACTCTGAGCAGCTGGGATATTCAAACCACTGACTTCTCAGTTAGCCGCTGAGTGCTTAGCCATTGCATCACAAAGGCTCCTTCCCAGCTCTAGGACTTCAGACTGGTTGGTTCTGGTTTGAACCTCTGCTGAGACTGTTGTATTTCCATTCCAGAGTCACTGAGTCAGAGTCTACATTTTAACAAGCTCTGGCAGGTGATTCTTATGTATACCTTCCAGAGACCTTGTTAGAAATGCAAACCCGCTGCAGGAGTTCAAACAAGAATGGTTGGAAGCCCTGCCGAGCACGAAATAGGAGTTCAAAAATTGTCAACCACAAAATGGAAGTCTCTTGGGCAGAAGCAACACAAAAGTGGCATCTTTTGGAAGGTTGGCCAAGGTCCTAGAGTTAGAGGCAGAGTGTTGGCTTTTGTGAGTAAGTTAAAGGTGTGCTGATGTGGGTTCATGTGAAGTACCAGGAAAGGCAAATACTTTGGTCAGTCATCTGTATTTAAGTGTATTATTTAGACTCCTTCTGTAAATGATTATCAGAACTACTCACATTTTAAAGTTTTCTTGTAATCATTGGAGTTTTCAGCTTCTCACTAACATCACTGGAGGGCAGAGGACACTGTGTCTCTCTTATCCTTACAGGACATGAAGATGAAATCTGTTCGTCTAAAAATAACAATTGGCCTGTGATTGGTTCTATTTTTATGATGGACGTAACTTCCTGTGAAGTCAAAGTGAGGAATTAGGGAAGATTCTGGATGAAAATTTAAATGTGCTCCTGTGCACTGGCACTTTGGTCTTACGTCTTTCAAACAGGATAATCTCCGCTGTCAAACCTCAGTCTCATCAGAAGTAGCAAAGGCAGGAACTTCTCTCTACTCCTGTCTTTTGGAACGCATAGAGAGAAAACATGAAGACTCTTAGGGATGATGCCCAGTCTGGAGGGAGGTTCTTGGGGAGATTTCTGTTGTTGGTAGTTGTGTCAAGTCCATTCCAACTTACGACAACCCTATACAAAATAGAATGAAATGCTGCGTGGTCCTGAACCAGCCTGAGAATCGTTGCTGTGCTTGAGCCCATGTTGCAGCCACTGTGTCAATCTGTCTGTCACTGAAGGTCTTCCTTGTTTTTCCTGACCCTCTACTTTATCAAACATGACTTCCTTCTCCAGGGGCTGAACCTTTCTGATAATAGCTCCAAAGTAAGTGAGGCACACTCCCACCGCTCTTGCCTCCAAGGAGCATCCTGGTTGTACTTCTTCGGAGACAGATTGGTCTGTGGGAAGCGGGGGACCATGAGCGATTCTGGTATCTTACTGGTGTTTGTGTTGGCAGTTCCCTAATGATATATGATGTTGGACATCCTTTCAGATGCTTGTTTGCCTTATTTGTGTCTTCTTGTTGAGGTGTCTGTTGAGCTCTTTTGACCATTCTTTTTTATTATGATTGAACAAAAATGGATGTTCCCATATAAACTTGTGTGTTCACCTATATGCAGCACCCACTGCTCTCCCTGCCTGGTCACAACACACTCTTCCTCTCTGCGCCATACGTTTCCTATCCTCCCAACAGTCTCCTATCTCCTCTTCTCTACCCACTCACCTTCCTCCAGTATGAAGTCAGCAGGACGACATCCTATAGATGCACAGAACCACAAAGTGCCCACAAAATATGGTCACTCTGTCTTTTGACCATTCTTAAAGCTGAATTGTTTGTGCTCTTATTGTTGAGTTTTAAAAGTTCTTTGTATATCTTGGATACAATTCTTTATCAGACATGTGTGCTGCAAAATTTTCTTCCAGTCTATGTCTCTTCATTCTTTCCATAGCATCTTTTGCAGAGCAGAAGTTTTTAATTTTAATGAAGTCCAAAGTCTCAGTTTTCTCTTGTGTGCATCATGTTTTTGGTGTTATATCTAAAACTCCATTACCATCCTGGAGGTCACCTTTCAGCCCAATAATGGACTGGCCAATAAAATAAACAGTAACATCCCTGAGGAATGTGATCCTTAAGAAATCAAGTACAAGAGACCAGATGGTCAACAGTTACAGAAAAGCAAAGATGAGAAGACAAGAAAGGGCAGGGAAGCTGGATGGGTGGAGACAGTGTGGGAGAGGGTGGAAAGTGATGACACTGCTGACACACTACGGGGATTGTGCCCAGTGTCCCAGAACACTTTGCATATGAACTGAATGACGATCTAACTGACTGTGTAAACTGTCACCTAAAACACAATAAAATATTTTTTAAAAATTATCGCCAACCCTAAGTTCACATAGACTTTCTCCTATGTTATCTTCTAGCAGTTGTAAAGTTTTGAGTTTAACATTTAGGCCTGTGGTCTATTTGGAGTTCATTCTGTGACAAGTGTAAGTCTGTGTCTACCTTCATTGTTTTACAGCTGGATGCTCCCATGTTCCAACATTTGTTCAAAAGGCTATTCCTCCACTAACTGTGTTTGCTGTTTCCTGTGGGCCTGTTTCAAAGAATACAGCCTTCAGTATGGATTGCATTGCAACACAAAACACAAGTCCTTGCAACTTGACCAATGAGTAGCATCACAGTAAATAGGGAAAACGTCGCAGTTGTCAAGGATTTCATTTTACTTGGATCCACAGTCAACGTGCAGGGAAGCCGCAGTCAAGATATCAAATGAAGTATTGCGCTGGGCAAATCTGCTGCAAAAGACCCTAAAGTGTTAAAAAGCAAAGATGTGACCTTGAAGACTAGATGCACTTGACCCAAGTCATGGTGTTGCTGATTGCCTTGTATGCAAGCAAAAGCTGGACAATAAATAAGGAAGACTGAAGAAGAATTGATATCTTTGAATTTCAATGTTGTTGAAGAGTATCAGATACACCAGGGACTTCCAGAAGAACAAACGAATCTGTCTTGAAAGAAGGACAACCAGAATTCTCCCTAGAAGAGAGAATGGTAAGACTTCATCTCACCTACTTTGAACACATCATTGGGAGGGACCAGTCCCTGGAGAAGGACATCTTGCCTGGCAAAGTCGAGGGTCAGGAAAAAAAAAAGAAGACCCTTAAGAAGATGGATTGACAGACTGTGGCTGTGACAATGGGCTCAAACATAGCAACAACTGAGAGTATGGCGCAGGACCAGGTAGTATTCCATTCTGTTGTACATGAAGTCAACGTGAGTCAGAACTGACTCAACCACACTTAGCAACAGCAACCTTTCTAGGTTCTGTATTCTGTTCCTTTGATCCACTTGTCAATTCTTTTGCCAAAACCACTGTTTTGATCATTATAACTTTATAGTGAGTCTTTTAAAAAAAATTCATTTACTTATTATTGTAAAAAACATTTGGCAATTCAATTTTTCAGTAGCTTTATAGTAAGTCTTGAAGTCGGGTAGTATTGGTCCCGAGAGATCACTCCACTTCATTGTTGTATTGGCTGTTCTTTGTCTGTAACCTTTCCCTATTAATTTGCGCATTAATTTGTCAATATCCATAGAATAACTTGCTGCGATTTTGATTAGGATTGCATTGAATCTATAGATCAAGGTGGGACACATTGACAGCTTGTTAATACTGCCTTCTATCCATGAAATAGAATAACTCTCCATTTATTTAGACTTTTTTGGATTTCTTTTGTAAGGCTCTGTAGTTTTCCTCACATGTGTTTTGTACATGTTTTATTAGATTTACACCCAAGTATTTCCTTTTTTTGGGTGAGGGTACTAATGTGATAGTGCTGTTGTGCCCTGAGTGATGGAGATGGTTAGCTTGTTTCACAACTAACTGAAAGTTTGGAGGTTCAAGTCTATACAAGAGCACTTCAGAAGAAAGGGCTGGAGAGCTACTTCCAAAAAGTCAGTCACTGACACCCTTCTGGAGTGGTTTTACTCTCATGCATTGGGTTGCCATGAGTTGGAACTGGTGACAACTGGTTGTGTTTTTAACTGAAATTTAAATTTAAAAAGTCACTGCTGGTGTATAAATAAGCAACTGAGTGAACTGGAAGGGTGAATGGGAAGGGAAAGATTGTAGGTTGAAACCTTGCTAGACACTTAATTGCCCTCTTAGAAAAATAGTGTACATGTTACATAGCAACCACATTCCTTGCCTGTCTAGATTTTTCAGAGGGGGAGACAGAAGTGTTCCTCTCAAAGACAGTGGGTGACTGCACCACTTTGAATATGTATTGCTCTCCGCAGTGCTGGCAACAGTCCAGTCTCACATATCAGGTTCCTCAAAGAGCTCTCTATGCCTCCTCCACCTCCCTGAAGCCTCCCACTCCAAGGCTTTGAGCTGTATTTTCCTCATTCTGGGTCACCCAAGTTGTAAAAATTTGAATCTGCTCGAGTTTTGTTTCATCAGCCATGATGGAACTTGTTTGAACCAGCTTGAAGCCCTGGATTTATTTTATACATTACTTCTTTTCTAATGTAGGTATCGGATCCGACTCGACGGCACTTGGCTTGGCAATGTAGGTATTCATTGCTGTGAATTTTTTCTCTGTATACTGCTTTGGCTGCTCCCCACACATTTTGTTGTTATTTTTTAATTTTCATTTAGTTTGTTTCCCTTGAGACTTTCCTTCTTGGACCTAAGTGTTATTTAGAAGTATGTTCTTTAATCCCCAAATATCTTGTATCTGGCTTATTCACTTAGCATACTATTTTTGATGTTTGTCTGTATGGTGCATGTATCAGGACTTCATTTCTCTTCATAGGTGAATTGTACTCCATTGTAAGCATATACTGTGTCTTATTTATGCATTCATCTGTTGACAGCACTTGTGTTATTTTCACCTTTGAGCTGTTGTGAATAATGCAGTAATGAACACTGATGTAAAAAGGCCTATTTGAGTCTCTGCTGTCAAGTCTTTGGAGCATACATTTAGTTGTGAACCACTGTTGGTACAATGGTTAAGTGTTCAGCTGCTGATCAAAAAGTCAGTAGTTTGAATTCACCAGCTGCTCCTTGGAAACCCGATGGGACGGTTCTGCTCTGTCCTATAGGGTTGCTATGAGTCAGTGGCAATGAGTACAGCACAGTACTGTAATAATTTTGTACTTAACATTTTTAGGAACCACCAAACTGTTCTCCACAGCAGCTGAATCATATACATTCCCACCAACAACCTACAAGTCTCCTGCATTCTCCACATTCTCACTGAGAAATCCAGTATTCTGACTTACCTGGTTTTGATGCCATCACTTGACAGAAATGTTGTAAGCAATTGAATTATGAAGCTTTCAGTTGTTGCAAATTAATCAAATGTCTATCTAAAGACAATGTGAATGGACCAAGGGAAAGAAAGGTTCAAAGTCAAGGTCAAGCATGTGTCTGTATTTTCTTCTTTGGGTCATTACTGCTGTGTTACTCTGTGCACATGCATTACAAGGTCCTACGTAGAAAGCAATGATGGTATTGACTACAAGTACTGCCAGTTAAGTTCAAGAATTCACCCTAGAAAAAGTGCCCCATACCTCATTGCTGAATATCGCTATGGTCACCTTTGAAGTATTCCCTTTGGGAAGTTATGCACAGATGCTAGTGCCTAGTCCACTCTTCAAAGCAATTTTGGGACTCTGTTTCTGGAATGGCCATCAGAGCTGTCATTGGATTACCCTTGATGTCCTGAATATCATGAAAATGTCTTCCTTTCAATATTTCCTTTATCTTTGGGTGAAAAAAACTGTCATTGGGGACCAGATAAGGTGAGTAGGGAGGGTGTTGCAACACAGTTATTTGTTTACTGGTTAAAAAAATCCCTCACGAACAAATATACAATTAAGTTTGCTAATTCGCTACTGTGCCACTGTGTGTAATGGGCATTCCAGAAAAAGTTCCAAAATTGCTGGGAAGGGTGGACCAGGTGCCGGCATCAGTGCGTAGCTTCCCAAGGGGAGCACTGAAGGTGACCACAGTGATACTCAGCAAAGAGATGTGTAGCACTCAGAACCATTAAGTTGAGTTCATGGTCTTAATTGTTGGACCTTGTATTAAAACACCTACTGGACAAATCCTGCCGTGGAATGTTATCGGGTCCACCATCAACCATGTGACTGTATGACAATGACTAAGCCACTTAACGTATCTTAGGTGTTACACTCACATAAAATTGGAGTCATACCTATCTCAGAGCGTGGTGAGGACCCAGTGGCATGATGTGCACGGAAACAGCCTGTAAATCACCAAATACTTCAGAAAGTTTCTGTGAGACTGAAGCACAGAACAGGAAATTAAGAACTACATACACATACATAAAAATATTACCCTGAAATATTCTCCTGCTGATAGAGTGACTACACAATGGTTTGGTAGAAATAAGACAAGGCTGGCAATTGGAAAGGTTTCCCCGTGTTCTGCTGACTTATTCTTTGATCAATGAGCCATTTGATCTCTCTACCTCCAGTTTCCTTATCTGGAATCAAGGGGCCATTCCAGAACAAACGTTCTGTGATTCGAATCCCTTGATTTCCTTTATCTCGACAGGTAACTTGGGGGCATCATGCTTGTGATGATAGACATTTTACATATCTTTAGAAGAGGCTGGAAACCCTGCTGGTGTAGTGGTGAAGTGCTATAGCTACGAACCAAAAAGTCAGCACTTTGAATCCTCCAGGCATTCCTTGGAAACTCTATGGAGCAGTTCTACTTTGCCCTATAGGGTTGCTAAGAGTCGGAATCAACTAGATGGCAGTAGGTTTGGGTTTTGGAAGAAGACGGTATGTCTAGCAATTATAAATTTGATACAATTTAATTCAATGTAGTGTTGAATATACTATATTTAGTACAAAAAGCAATCAAACCTGTTGCCATTAACTCATGGTAACCCTATAGGACAGAGTAGAACTGCCCCATAGAGTTTCCAAGGGATACTTATATTCAGACTCCTGACCTTTTGGTTAGCAGCTATAGCACCTAATTACTACATCACCAAGATTTCCATATTTAGTATAAACCAAAAAAATCAAGCCCTCTGCCATCAAGTCAGTTCCAACTCCTAGAACTCTGATAGTCAGAGGAGAACTGCCCCATAGAAGAGTCCAGGGAGCATCTGGTGGATTTGAACCACCAAGCTTTTGGTTACCAGCTGTAGCACTTAATCACTATGCCACCAGGGTATAGTTTCATTTAACTCTGAAGTGCCTTTAAAAACGATGTTTTAGAAAGAATTCTGCTTTAGTCACCTGGTAGTGTTCTATAGAAAATAACCACGAGTGGATGGTTTCGTGAAGAGAAGCTTTATTGTCTCAGTCCAGTAAGCCACAAATCCATTGACGAGTTGCGAGTCCATTCAACAAGAGAAATCATCACAGTTGAGTAGACTAAGTCCAAATTCAGTGAGAGCATCTCAGCACAGGAACCTCAGGTCCAAAGGCTGCGCTCTGCTCTCTGTACCGCTTCTTGGTGGTTTGAGATTTGCAGCTCTCTCTGCTCCCTTTTCTCCCTTCTGTCCCACAGCCGATGACTGGAATCCCGCCTCGCCAGCACACCTGCTGCCCATTCTCCATCATCAATGTCACAGAGGCAGGATTCACAGCACGTGGGTGGAATTGTACCATATGGGGACTCACAGCCAAGTCAAATCAACACATACATTTTTGGGACACAGTGTGATCCATGACAGATACCAAGGTGATTGCTAAGCCTCTATAAAGGGAACAGAAGTTCTCTATGCAAAAGTTTTCTAAACACAATTCATGAACTTTGCCAAAGCCATCTGCCTTTCTAGAGGCATGGGATGATTGCATTCTGTCTCAAGTAACTCTTTCCGACCTGGTCATCTCAGAGAAACAGACAAAAGTTACAGACTGTGTCCACAGTCAGAATCTGTTTGGATAAGAAAAATTCTCAGAAAGTATGTGTAGGTCAGATACACTACTGAGAGAGTAGTTTAATTCCCATGCCACAGAGAGCCAATGTGCATTATTCTAATTCTGGTGAAATGTGCTGAAATGAATTCTGTGTGTGTGCACTGAGTTAGTGTGTATACACTGAGTGTGGCACACTGAGTCAGTGTGTGCACACTGAGTGTGTGTGCATTCACATCTCACAAGGTGCCATAGAAGGCAGTGTGGGAAGGGCTGCTCTGAGACACTGTTCTTCACCAACAAGGTCATTCACAAGGTCAGAGGTCATAGCTCCTTAAAGCCTATCCTGCTGGGCAAGAGGAATCTTTTGATGCTGTTATTTTAAGACTCAGTATTTTCTTTAAATAAACAAAAACAAACAGCAGCATCCACATACTCTCTAGCTTAGTCTTTAAACAAACTAACTCTATTTGAGATAACTTGAATAAAAACTTTTCCTTTATACTGAATGGTTAACCACGCATATATATATTTACATACACATATTTTTTTTTTTATTCCTCAGGATGGGAGTGAGTGGGTGAGTTCTCAGATAGTCTTCATTCCTTGTTTCAGGAACCCGTGGGAGGCAGACGGCTTCACTGGCTGAGCTTTGCTCCTTGTCTCAGCTTGCTCCTCCTCTCCTGTTTACTTGACGGGTGTTCCTGTTTGGAGAGAGGAGATTGTCCTGAGACAGTCTAGGTGTTCTGCTCATCAGTCCTGGTCTATGTGCAGCAACTGACACTGCTGTCTGGATTGCGGGATCTCCACTTGGGGCCAACAGTTTGCTCTTCGACTCTTACAGGTGTCATTGCAAAGGACTCTGGGAGACACAGCTAGCCAGGTGGCTGCACCTTCTGTACGTTCCTCTCCTATAATTTTGCATTTACATATCACCTCTTTCTGGGCAATAATGAGTCTCAGACTGTTCCACTGGGACTATTAGCCTCTACATGAGAAAGGCTTCTGTTCTGAACTTGTAGGCTCATGTGGCATTCTTTCTCAGAGTTGTGAGGCTTACAGTGCTGGAGGGTGGGGTGAGGAGCAGGGCAGGGATGAGGAGAAAGGGAAGGGCCTTGTGGAGATGTCAACCCAGAAGGTACCCAACTTGAAAACTCATGGTTCTAAACCCTCCTTACAGGGAGCCATCCACTAGAAATACAAAAGAACTAAGAAATTCACATAAGAGAGGAGAAAAACAAA
Source organism: Heterohyrax brucei (assembly GCA_028571685.1). Lineage (NCBI taxonomy): Eukaryota > Metazoa > Chordata > Mammalia > Hyracoidea > Procaviidae > Heterohyrax > Heterohyrax brucei. The sequence goes on from CM053163.1 coordinate 1,182,763, forward strand.
CACAGATACACAAACCAACAAACCCCTCATACTATCCTTTGCCTGGTTATATGGATTTCAAACAAAAAGACCCCAAAGGAGCTACTGTAAACAGTAAACAGGCCCACAGGCCATGGTATGCAAGATGTCCAGTCTTCAGAATGTCAGACTCTAAGAGGACTGCATATCATACATGTTACCTAAAACCTCCAAAATTTCCCAGATTCTTCATCCTTGTGTACAAACACCTACTGGTGTAGTGATTGAGTGTTATGTCTGCTAACCCAAAATCAGCAGTTCAGATCTGCCAGGAGCTCCTTGGAAACTCTGTGGGGCAATTCAACTCTGTCTTATAGGGTCGCCATGAGTTGGAATTGACTAAAGTGCACTGGGTTTGGTGTGGGTTATATTAGGAATTTATAGCCCTGGTCATGCAGTGGTTAAGAGCTGACTATTAATGAAAAGGTCACCAGTTCAAATCCACCAGCCATGCATAGGAAACCCTATTGAGCAGTTCTACTCTGACTGACAGGGTCCCTATAAGTCCAAGTCCACTTGATGAAATGAGTTTTGAGTTTATACTGGGTATTCACACACTTAATTGTACTCATATGGAACCTGTATTTAGATCAAGAGGTAGTCATTCAAACTGAACAATAGGATATCATATGGCTTAAAGTCTGGAAGGTGTGTGTCAGGACTGTATCTTTTCACCATACTTATTTAATTTGTATGCTGAGGAAATACTCTGAGAAGCTGGACTATATGAAACATCAGAATTGGAGGAAGACTATCTGTAATATGCAGACGACACAGCTTGTGTGCTGAAAGAGGACTTGAAGCACTTACTGGTAAGAATCAAAGATGAACATAAAACAAAAATCCTCACAATGGGACTTAAAAACAAAATCACTGTAATTGAATAAGAGATCGAAGTTGTCGAGATTTTATTTTATATGGATCCACAGTCAACACTACTGGAAGCAGCAGTCAAGAAATCAAAGGAGGTATTGCACCGGGCACATTTACTGTGTTTCGGAAACAAAGATGTCACTTTGAAGACTAAGCTGTGTCTTACCCAAGTCATGTATTTTCAATCACCTCATATAATGTGAAAGCTGGACAAGGACTAAGGAAGACCTCAGAAGAACTGACACATTGAATTCTGGTGTTGGCAAAGAATATTGAATACACTATGACCAGCCAGAAGAGCAAGCCCTTCTGTCTTGGAAGAAGACACACAATATACAAGGGTCAGAGTAGAGATCTGAACCTTGATCAGACTGACTCTAAGGCTTTTGCTCTTAGAAAGTAGACAGCTTTATAAGCAGTGATGCTAACTCTCTGGTTCTAATACATATACAGAAAGGTGAATAAGTAGAATTTACATTTTTAATTTTCCTAGAAAGACAATTGGACAAAGAATGACTGAAGGATGGTACGAAGAAGTTAGACACCTTGAATGAGTTCTTTTCAGAGCATTCTGGATTTAAGGTGCTGTTTACCCATCCTGGTAACGTATTTGAAATATGAGTTTTTAAGACAGAAACCTTAGAGAGAGGTTGGAGGACAGACAGGAGTTACTTGCATGAAGGGAAAAGTTGACACCATGGGGCTAGGTGAGAGCTAGGGGAGGGGGAGGGAAGGTGAGTGTAGGAAGAGAAGAGAACTGACAGGGTCTTAGAGGCTACCCGTCTGTACAGGACAGGAAGAACAAGAGGCCACACTGGAGACAAAGGAGAGACATGGGAGGAGAATCGAGAGAACACCATCAGTGAGAAGGGACAACAGGGTCGTGAGGAGAAGGGACATGCGTCAGTGTCACAGGCTGCAGTCAGCTCTCCCCATCTGTTCTTGGGGCTTGCTGAATTTAAAGTCTCATTTCCCACTACCTTCTCCCTCAAAACACATTGCAGGGCTTCTCTGAGCTACCCTCCTTTCCTCAGGGACAGCCAGCCCTGGAGCAGCCTATTCTTGTGGTATTAGTACTGGTGGGGGTCAAGGAGTCTTGGGCCTTCACTGTCCAAGTGTAACTGGAGACCCTAAACTCTCTAAGTTCCCAGAGTGACTCGAGGAGCTTCTATTGCCTATCCCTGAAATTCGTAGGTACTTATAGGATCACTACAAGTGGAACTGACTTAATGGCAATGAGTTTGGTTTGGGTTTGTTTGGTTATAGGACTTTTATGGAGCACAGAGACTTGTGCCTTTTGATATTTGAGTTATAAGATAATATATTGTTCTCAGTCAAGGGAATTTGACAAAAGTTCTCATGAAGTCTTTATCTAAAGAGGCAGAACTGGCCTGGGTGAACCACGAATTGCCCTTTCTACCATTAATTGTTTTGGATTGACCTTTGATGCTAAGAGGAGGTACAGACAGTGTGGCTTGGGGCATCATGGGTTCAGGAGGGGCTCTGAGTGTGGCCTGGATCCAGGACCAGTTCCATCCTATGCAAAGTTAGAAAGTGGGAGTGGCTCACTTCAGAGCAGCTCTTAGCTTATGCTTGCCTTGAGGACAACCTGTGCAACAGGGAGGTCTCTGGTGATATGTCACAGGACTCTGTACCGTCAACATTTTAAGCAAAAGACATAAATGGCAAGCTTCTCACATTTGTGGATGGCCAGGGACTTGGAGGAAGAGCTGGTAGGCTGGGTGGAAGAGTCTCAATCCTAAAATGTCCAAAGAGATCGGAGCAGTGAGGCACATCTAACCAACCAGTAGAATGCAAGCTCTATGAGGGCAGGTTTTTTATTTTTACAGTGATTTAGAATAGCACCTGGTACATGGTAAGTACTCAGGAAACGTTAGTTGAATGTTGAATGAAGAGGACCAGATGTAAATGCTTTGGCCCATGCTTGAGTCTGCCAAACTCAACTGCAAGTGACTTAGTAGCAGCCTGTTTACCGAAGGCTTTGAAGGTCTCCTTAACATTAGCCCCCAAATTAACAGTGTGATGTGATCACAAAACCAATGCAGTCTTAGCGTGTGTTAATAAACGTGTAGTGCTCAGAGTGCTGGAGGTGTGACAGTGTGATCCTTTGCACTTTAGAACCATCAAAGGGACTATCAAAGTTAGCTTGGGGAAACAGAGAGGACAGGAGAGAAGAGGAGAGGCTGGTGAAGAGGAGAGGCTTAGAGATGTTTGGTAAAGTTCAAGGAAGAGACTTGGAACCAGTGACAGAAGTCACACAAAGATAGATGTGGATTAACGCTACAGCAGTTAAGTAGCAGTAGAATTATCTAACTTGGAACAAAGTACTGAAGACCTGCTTTAAAAAATTTAGCCATTGAAAACCCCTGGTGCTCTGCTGTACTCTGATGCACACAAGGTCACCATCAGTAGGAATCGACTTGATGAAAGCTGGTGGAGTTGTCTGACAAGGAAGGGAGGACAAGCAGATAAGGAATCTCCACCTCCTGTTGAAGACGACTCCAGCCTCTGGTGGGAGACTTCCTGAAACCAGAAAGGGGGGGCCTGACGGGGCTCTGGGAAATTTCCTCAGTGGGACAACCATCATGTGTGGTTGAGACTGTTGTGTGGATGTCTGATGACGTCTGATGAAATCCTAACAATTTCTGGAAGAACAGGGGAGATGACAAACGCATATGAGTGAGTGATGGCCAACTGATGAAGTCCTAACAATTCCTGAGAAAATGGGTGAAATTAGGTGGGTCCTTACATAAATTCTGACTTTGTGAACTTGGACTTGTCAGATCAGGTGTCTCCACACATTAACAATCACAGAAAGAGAACTTTAGATAAATACAGAATATTCCCTGTGTAGAGACTGAGTCCTCTTTGCTCTCTCATAGAGCTTTTTAGAAGACACTGTCTCTTGAGCAGATATTTTTACTTCCTTTCAGAGGAAGGAAAAAAAAATTCCAGAATTAGGAGCCTTTCTGTACGCTTATCTCTTATCAGTATGGTCATAAGTTCCAGTTTACCTGAAGATTTTCCAAGACTTTGAAGTATTTTGTCTAGAACTGATAAGCTTTTATAGTGATCTTCTTTTGCATTCAGTCCTGCTGTGGAAGACAGACAAACAAACAGGCACAGTGATCAAGCTTTTATAAATAAAGTTTAATTCCAAATTTATTTTCCTTTAAACTTTATAAAACCGTCGACTATGCAAAAAGCAAGAACCCATTCAAAGGGCATGGCTGATGCTCACCGTCTCTCTGTGACATGGATTCACTCTAAGTTGTCAGAAAACTTCATCCAGGGCTTGGTAGAATTATCTCAAGAGAGTCTCCAAACCAAAAACCCAACTACCCAAAAACCCAACCACCCCCAAACCCAACACTACCACTGAACTAATTCCGACTCATAACAACCCTGTAGGGTAGAGTAAAATTGCCTCACAGAGTTTCCAAGGAGCACCTGATGGATTCAAACTGCTGACCTTTTGGTGAGCAGACATAGAACTTAACCGCTACACCACCAGAATTTGCTCAGTGAGTCTAGAACCAGGACATTTTGGATTTGCACTCAGTTTTCTCTTACAGTCTTAGGTTACACTGGCATAGAAATGTTTCCTAAATTGTATGTACTAACATCACCTGATGGCATAATGGTTAAGTGCTATGGCTGCTAAACAGGATTCGCAGTTCGAATCCACCAGGCGCTCCTTGGAAGCTCCATGGTGGCAGTCCTACCCTGTCCTAGAGGGTCGCTATGAGTCAGGATTGACATGACGGCAGTGGGTTTTTTCCTTTTGTTTTTAACATCACCTTGCTTCTGATGGGGAGCACTGGGTTCCCTTCTATTGCCCTGAAACTCCTGGTAGCGTGACCTTGGACCTGGGCACACACGTGACAAGATTTTCCTTCTCCAAAGTTCCATTTCCTCACTGCTCTTCCTGTCCGATCCCCTGTACCGTTCATTGTTTCTGGGCTGATCACTGCTGCTAAGGAAGAGGCTCACATGGTGTGGCTTGGGACTTCTTGGGTCCTAGAGAGGCTCTGCATGTGATGGGATCCCACCAGCCAAAGTAAAAAAAAGGTTGTGATACAAACAGGATAGACTGCTCAGAGTTTCACTGCCTTAGTAGTGGGGAATGTTAGCCTCAGAATAAAGGCCACTGAGGTCCTACCTAACAAAGCAAACCTTGAACACATCAAATTCTTTTAAATAACTGGGTCTGAGGACAAAACTCAATAATATTTAAAGATAAAGTATAAGAATTTTCAGAATGCAGCAAGGTAAAATTCACAATGTCTGGTACCTGAACAAAAATTTCCAGGTGTGCAGCACTGTATAAATACAATCCACAGTAAGGAAGGACATTACTTAAAACCAGCCCAGAAATGGCACAGATGGTAGAACTGGAAGAGGAGGATATTAAATCAGTCATTCTGACTATATGCTCAGTGTTCAAGAAGTAGGGATTGTCGTATTAGATATTAAAAGAAAAGAAAGAAAGAAAAACCCAACCAGATGTTGCCTATAAGGAATGCACTGTGTTAATAATAGATTTAAGGAAAAGAAAAAGAGTGGCTCTTTAAATTTCAAACAAGGTATATTTAGAATCTAAGAATATTAAGAGATAATGTTTCTTTATGTTAAAGAGATTGATTCATCAAGGGCCCTGAATGTTGACACACTAATGACCCCCCCAAAAAACAAACCAAACAAAAAGGCTAGTGCCGTCCATTTGATTCCAGCTCATAGCAACCTTACAGACAGAGTACAGGTACCCCATAGCGTTTCCAAGGAGCATCTGGTGGATTCGAACTGCTGACATTTTGGTTAGTAGCCATAGCACTTAACCACTACACCACCATGAAAGATTATCAACATCATTAATCATTAAGGAAATGCAAATTATTAGTACAATGAGATACTACTATGCATCTATTAGAACGGCTTAAAAAAATAAGTAGATGAAAATATTGGGTGCTGGAAAGGATCCAGAACAAGGGACTCTGCATGTGGGAATGAGAGGCACTGACTGCTGGTTTCTCGTGATGTTAACCCTGTAGTTACCATACAGTGTGGCAGTCCCAGTCCTAGTGACGGGAAATGATACCTTCCCACGAAAACCTGGGTGCAAACATTTGGAGAGGCTTGATTTGTAATTTCCAAACTTGGAAACAATCAAATACCATTCAGCTGTGAATGGATAAACTCTGGTTTGTAATGATGAAAATTTAGTCATCAGTAAATAATGTAGAAGCTGTGGATCCATGCAGGATGGATAAATTTCAGATGTACTCAGCTAACGGCAAGAACCCCAACTCAAAAGAGTTTTGAGCATCTGATACACTTTATATGACGTTCTGGAAAAAGCAAAGTTATAGGGAGAGAAAACAGCAGTTTGTTGTTGTTGTTGTGTTTTGGTAGCTAGGTGTGGTGGAAGTTGATTACAAAGAACACGGGACAATTTTTTGGTGAGGACTTTTTCAGTATCTTGATGGTGACAGTGGTTACTTGAGGCTACGCATTTGTCAAAATTTTGTAGAACTCTCTAGAAATTTCCTTCCCTTCAGGGGAAAAATCCCAACACAACCAAAGCTGTTGCCGTTGAGTTGCTTCCAACTCATTGTGACCCGACAGGAGAGCCACTAAAATGAGTGACTTTTACTCTGTAGATTAGACTTTCACAAAAGTTGAAGGGCAGGCAGTGGACAGGAATACTGCCCAATGTTTTTTCTGTCCCAAGTACTTTATCTATAATTCATGTAATCCTTCAATAACCCTGTAGTGTAAGACACTATTACTCCCATTTTACAGGCAATGAAACAGAAAGATTCAGAGAAGCGGACCAACTGAACCAAGAGAGCACAGGTAGCCATAAGTAGAGCCCGGATTTGACCAGGATCTCGGCCTCTACGCTGCCTGTCTCTCCCTTGCATGTACCAGTGTCCCCCTTCCATTGTTTGCTGGCCTACGGGGTGTCAGGAAAACTTGTTCAGTTTCTATTGGAAAATGACATACCATTAAGAAGCCAAATTAAGATTCAGCTAAAAATGATCAAACATCAGAAAAAGATGACACTACATGCTCATCCACATCATGCCACTTAGAAGCATAATAAAAGGACATGTAACAAAGACCCTTTTATCCTCTTCTAGCTCAGGGAACATGAGTGAATTTCCAAAAAGATTCACCTGTCATGATAGCTGAGATTCTACCTTAGAGATTCATTCCTTTGAACACTATTTCGAAAGTCCTCTTGGCGTTACGATCCCAAGGACAGTGTTATGGAGACTGTGCTTTCTGTCTGGAGAAGTCCGACAGTAGAGCTCATGTTAGCTCTGTGAAACGAGCGTCCAAAAGGCTGGGGATAAATGAATACAAAAATCCAGCTATCGACTGTGAACCAAATTCGTGGTTTCATTTGGAAGAAGAGAAAGAGGGAAATTCGAAGGAAACCAGTTAAGCAGATCAAGTGTCTTGTCTGTGACCACGGGAAGATAAGGACTGGCATCTGCCACCAACAGCGCCATCTGCAGGAGTGGTGGAGAGCAGCAGAGATCCTTCCTAGGAATTGACTCTCTGTAGGCAATTGAGAGAGGGTGAGTCACCTGCTCCATGAAACAGAGGCTCCTGAAGGTTGTCTAAGACCTTAGGTTGAACCGTATGTAGCTGATGGTATTTGGCCATTTTTGACCTACACACATGGCAGTTTGTTACGGCTCAACCAAACACAATTGGTCCTCAAGAAATGTGTTCTAATCTACTCATTCTTTCTAATTTTGAGGCTCACCAAATCCCCAAACCACTGCTGATCAGAGACATATATGATGATTGCTTTATAAGACAACAATTTGTTTATAAACAATATAGAGTTGCCTTCTAACCAAACTATGACTACAGCCTGGGAGTTGGTATGATGGAGGAGGAAGGTCCATTTGTACCCACATCAAAACTAACCCTTGAGTGGCTCAGCTGTGAGGGAAGAGCCTATCTGTAAAACTGACCATCGAAGGGCTCCTTTTAGTGGAGATGATTTTACTCTGGCAACATGAGAAAGATCTAGAGAAATCCACCAATGTGACTGTTAGAGCCTGCCACGAATGGCTAAGAGTGGAAGTCACGCCTGTTCTGGGGAAGCTGAGCTCAGCGGGGCACCAGGAACCCATGATCGTCTTCAGTGTCACAGCAGGAAGGCAGGAGAGGCTTGCTGCTGGCTTCTGCAGATGAAAATTCTTTCCCACAATGAACACTTGAAAGGAAAACCACTCCCCTCATTGTTCCGCAGTGGCAATGTTTCAAGTGCATTAACAGCACAGGTGGAATCAGCTGAGTGAAAGGCAGCGGGAGTGGAGGCAAAGCTTCCTTTACCCCTGGGAAACCAGGCACTTGCCACAGTTGGGAAAACGAAGACCTAGTCACTAGAGCTGGTGATGGACGCTCTGCATTACCTCTAGGAAGTTCACGCTTCCTCAGCCTACTTGAGATGTCCTTGAAAGGACCAGAAGTCACACAAGCTGACCTGTGTCTCTTGCAAGCCCCTGGGTTAAAATCCCAGTGCTGTCAGGCTGTTGACTTGGGTAAAGTTACTTAGCCTGTCTGTGCCTCAAAGCCCACATCTGTAAAATGGGGCCAAGGTGGCATCACTCCCAAAGAGTATGGTTCCCAGGCACCCTTATAGCTCAGTGGTGAAGTCACTCCTGAGGCACACCCTTCAGCCAAAGATTAGAAAGGCCTATAAAACAAAACAAGACCAAAGGGGCACCACAGGCCAGGAGCAAGGTTGAGAAGGCAGGAAGGGACAGGAAGCTAAGGGGATAGGCTGACAAGGGCAGGGTGTTGACGCACCATGGTGCTGACAACCAGCGTCACAAAAGAATATGTATATTAATTGTTCAATGAGAAAATAATTTGCTCTTAAACCTTCATCTAAAGCACAATAATAAAAAGAAAAGCATGACATCGTGTATGTAGGATCTGCATGTGATTGCGGTGAGGTGCGTGAGGAAAGAGTGACATAGTCACCTACATAGGATCGGGTGGGACTTCAAGGGAGGCGAATGGAGGTCAGACACTACAGGGCCTGGCACCGAGTGAGTGCTTGGAGGGCGCTCGCTCTGCTGTAGTAATTATTATTGTTACAGAGAAACAATTAGTCATTATTGTTCCTAATTATGCATTTTTATAAGGATGCAGTATTTAGCGACTACTATGTGCCCAAAATAGTCAATTGCAGAAACAGCTTTCTAAATGAAAAGACCATCCTAGACAGCAGACTTCTGATTTCTCAAATTAAATGTGTATGTTTACATCTAGCTATCTAATCTATCTATCCATCCATCCAACCAGTCTATCCACCTACCTACCTAGGCAACAAACCAGTTGCCGTAGGGTCTGTTCTGACTCCTGACCTCGTGTGTTCAGAGTGGAGCTGTGCTCTGTAGAGGTTGCAGTGAGTGCTTTGGGCAATGGGAGTCCAGCCCTTCCTCCCTAGGTGCCTCTCGGTGTATTTGAACCACCAGCCTTCGGGTCAGTGGCTGAGTGCTTAAATACTTGCGTCACCCAGGGACTTTCACCTACTTATAAAACCCAAACCCCAAAGTCATTGCTGTAGAGTTGATTCTCTTAGCTACTCTATAAAACCTGCTCACGAAACCCATTGCTGTTGAGTCAATTCTAACTCAGGTGAACCCATAGGACAGAGTAGAGCTGCCCCACATGGTTTCCAAGGAATGCCTGGTGGATTTGAGCTGCCATCCTTTTGATTAGTGGCTGCAGCTCCTAATCAGTGCACCACACAGATTTCTAGCTACCCTCTAAAACCACTGCCCTTGAGTCAGGTTTGACTCATAGTGACCCTAGAGATTAGGGTAGAACTGCCCCATAGAGTTTCCAAGGAGTGCCTGGAAGATTTGAACTGCCAACCTTTTGGTTAGCAGATGTAGCACTTAGCCCACTACACCACTACGATAGATTTAAATATAGGTACATGCAGTAGACACGTGGCAGCTGAGTACATTTAACCGGTCAACAACTGTGTTTTGCTGACATCCCATTACCCAGGACGAGTACCATGTAGGCTGCTGAGGGTAACGTGAGCTCCCGGGCAGAGTACCCCCGACATCATCAGGGCCGGGATGAGAGACAGCTGGAAGCCACACCTGCTGTAAGTCTCAGAATCCAAAAGCTGTCACCATGGCCTGTCCACACTCCTACCAGGGGATTGAACCCTGCTGTCTCCTGTTGCTTGGAGGCTGAAAGAGTCTCAGTCCTCCCACTGCAGCCTGAATGGCAGGGCAGATCTGCTGGGGCAGGGAGGGCAGAGGCTGTACCCGGGCAGGGACGGCAGAGGCTGCACCCGGGCAGGGATGGCAGAGGCTGCACCCGGGCCAGGGAGGGCAGAGGCTGCACTCGGGCCAGGGCCTCTTGAGTGGCGAATGGACCCTCCCGAACGTGGGCTCGGAGGCTCCAGGAGACTGGGAGGCAGACACCCCTCCCTCGCACTCTTCTTTCACAACTCGGTATGCCCCTAAACTACACCCCTGAGCAGAGGGCAGGAGGGAGCACGGTGGCCTACAGTAGCTGATCTGTCCAAACCCCTGTTTGGGGTTGTTTTGGGGGAGATAACTTTAAAAAGCAGCCCCTCTCCTCTGACTTCGAGAGCAGTGTTGGCAGGTTTCTTCCTCTCTCCACCCTCCCCTTCCTTATTCCTTGGAATAAAGTGATTTGAAGGTAAGATCACTGGTTAGTAGAGAAAAGGGAGAAATCTAAGGGAAGGAAGGAAAGCTGATGAAAATGAGCTCTGAAGTGTTGAGATGATCTCAGAGCAGATCCTGGAGTCTTAGGGTTAGCTGGTAGTTTTTGTTTCCAAAGGATTGTTATCGCTTGAATGGATTAACAGGGGAAAATAATAATGCAATTATGCTTCAGGAGGTGCAGAAAAATAATTTTCTGATACTTAGTACTCACTTCATGCTTTAAAATATTAAGAACATCCTGGAAAACAGGGAATAAAGTTAACAAAACCTGAAAAAAGGAACTCTATCCAAAGATAGAATGCATAAAACAGAGAGCATTTCCTTGAATAACAGGCACAAAACACAGATGGCCACCTCCGCTGCATATTTGGTTTTACGCCTAAAGCTGTAACAAGCCTACTGGATCAAGAAGAGAGGGGAGGGGGTAAAGGAAATCAGTGGAGAAACAAATTATAATTTGTTTGTAACTTGGAACTGTTTATGAGGTCTGACAGTGAAGTTCATGAACTCATCCTAGAAAAAGTGCTATGCATCTCATTGAGAAATATCACTGCAGTCACCTTGGAAGTATTCCCCCCTGGGAAGCTGTGCAATGCTGCCAGCACCTAGTCCACACTTCACAGCAATTCTGGAACCCTCTGTTTCTGGAATGGCCATCAGAGCTGTTGTATTACCCTTGATGTCCTGAATGACATTCAAATAAACGTCTTCCTTTCAATGTTGACTGCCAGAGAAGGTGAGCAGGGAGGGGGTTCCAATACAGTTATTTGTTTACTGGCTAAAAACTCCCTCACAAACGCTGTGTGCGATGGCCATTCCAGAAAGAGTTCCAAAATTGCTTTGAAGGGTGGACTAGGTGCTAGTGTAGGTGCACAGCCTCCTGAGGGGTGGACTTCTAAGGTGACTGGAGTGATAGTCCACAATGAGGTATGTAACATTCAGAACAAGAAAGTTCACAAACTTAGCGGTCAGATCTCGTAGCATTGTCTGCTCTGGGAATATGTACACACCTCTTTACCTGGTGCAAATAGGTAACGAGTTGGGCTTCTGACCACACAAAGTTGACAGTCCAAGCCCACCCACCCACCCACTCACAGGCACCTTGGAAGAAAGACCTACTTGTGAAACTTCAGGCATTGAAGACCCTGTGGAACCACATTTATATGGAAAAGACAGAGGCCACACATAGCGAAAGCATTACTGAAGAAGAAAAGTCAGAGGCCTCCTGCTTCCTGATCTCAAAAGATACTGTGCAGCTACAGTGTTCAAAAGGATCTGATAGTGGTTCAAAGATAAACACACAGATCAGTGGAATACCCAGAAATGAATCCATCTGTGGACAATGTATTTTAGATAAGAGGTCCAAGTCCACTCAATGGGGAAGAAGCAGCCTCTTTAACAACTCCCCCAAATCCAACCAAATCCATGGCCATGGAGTCACTTCTGACTTACAACGAACCTAATAAATGGTGCAGCAAAACCGGATATTCACAGGAGCCCCACTTCACACTATATAGAAAAGCTAGCTTTAAATGAATCAAAGAACTGAATGTTAAAGCTGAAACATAGTTTTGTCCCTATGTTTTCCTAGGGAAAGTTATGGGGCTCAATTAAAAAAAAATAAATTATCAAACACAACTATGAATGCCTGCTTGGCAGAAGTCGAATCAGAGAGTAGGAGCCTCCTAAAAATTATACATCCATTGAAAGACTTTATCAAAAGAATAAAAAAAGGAATCTACAGACTTGGAAAAATTCTTTAGGAATGACATACCTAGTAAGGGTCTAATCTCTAAAGTATATGGGAGATTTCAACATACTCAACAACAAAAAGACAAATAGTCTAATTTAAAAACGGGCAAAGGGTGAGAAAAGACACCTCACCAAAGAGAACTTTCAAGTGGCCATCAGCCACATGAAAAGATGTTCACAACCTCTAGACATCAGCAAGATGCAAACCAAAACTACAATAACACCTCATTCCTGCAAAAATGGCACCAGTAACAACAACAACAAAACAAACAGACAACAACAAGTGCCGGCAAGGTTGCAGGGAGACTGGAACCCTTATCCACTGCTGGAGGGGGTTGTAAAGTGGTGCCGCCACTGTGGAAAATAGTACGGCGATTTCCCCAAAAGGCTAGGAATAGAACTGCCTTATGGTTCAGCGACACCACCACTAGGTGTACACCCTAGACATGTAGCACCGAAGACACAGTTAGACTCGTGATAGCTGTGCTCACTGTGGCACAACTCAGAAAACAGAACAGCAAAAAGATGGACACCGCAAGTGCCAGTCAGCAGATGAATACATGAGCAAAACACAGCACATATGTGCAACAGCGTACTGCGCAGCCAGCAAGAATAGTGAGGAGTTCTCCAAACATAAAGTAGATGATGCTGGAGACTGTTAGGCCACATGAATAAGTCCACCAGAGAAGGACAAGCATCGTATGATCTCACTGTTATGAAAAGATAAGACGAGGGGTACCTACTGAAACATGTGTTCACTGGTCATTCCCAGAGATGCAGTGGGGAGAATTGAGGATCACTGTCTAGCCAGTAGACCTCTGCTCTTTTGGGGACAGGAAATATAACATCAAATGGGGTTGATGCGTGCACGGTTTGACCAAGGTAAATGATGTCATCTAGAAGAATGCAAGAAAAAAAGATGTTTTTGGTGAATGCTAAGACACACACAACTGTGAGACAACTAAGTATTCGGGGTATGTACCACATGTGTGTGAATGTAGGCATACAGTTGTATAGTACACATATGTATGCATATACATGGACAAATGCAGAGTCAGCTGTGTACAGGTGTATGTGTTTGTAAGTGTATGCATACATATATATCCATATATACAGTAAAACACATAGAATGTGTAAACACAGATACTTATTAAACATTTTGTGAAATTGATTTATGCAGCCTGAGGATTTAGAACAGCAATCCTGTGGGACAATTTAGTCAACTGATGTAATATGGCATGTAAAATTTTTGGTCTACATCCTAAGTTTGACGAGCAGTGTCTGAGTTCTTAAAAGTTTGCAGGCAGCCATCTGTGATACGACTATTGGTCTCTACACATCTGCAGTAAAAGACAACGAGGAAAATCAAAGATACAAAGAGGAAACCAGTCTGCAGGACTAATACCTGTATAAACCGCGACTCGTCTACCCTGAGACCAGAAAACCTCATTGGTGACAAGGCCACTGCTACTCTACTGTGATCAGAAACATGACAGATGAATCCTGATGGGAGAAAATGCGAACAGGACTGAAATTTGTGAAAAGTTTAGACTTCCTGGACAGTTGATACAGGAGGACTCCAGGAGACTGTATCCCTGAGACACCCTTTAAAGCTTCAGCTGAAACTATTTCAGCAGTCATCTTTTAGCTGAATAACATGCTGGCTCATAAAACAAATGATACTACCTGTGGGTATTGTGGTCCTTTAAAAAGTCACCTCTGTGAGACCAAATGGCTACCCTTACTCTAAACCAAACACGAGACGGCTGGGGGCAGGGACACCCAATTACTGGAAATGGAAATACAGAGAAAGCTGACATGCTGTGTAATGTAACCAATGTCACCGAAAAAATTATGTAGCAATTGTTAAATGGGAACCAAATTTGCTGGGTAAACTTCCACCAAACACACAATAAAGTATTATTATTATTACTATTTTTAAAAAGAAAGCCATCTGGAGCACTTTGACTGATGTTCACGGCATAGCTGTGAGTTGGCATTGACCTGATGACAGCTGGTTTGGGCTTTTCAGGAGAATGCACACATCTTGGAGAATGCCAGGGTCTGTCAGCCTTCTCATCCACTTCCTCAAGACATGCTCAGCGTGTGCGGGCTGCACGCTCACCGTCGTGGGCTCAGCTTGGGTGTTCAAGGTGACGCTTCCTGAGTGAATGTGTGACTTGGGTTCTCTTTATGATGTTTAGGCCTTTGAGGAGTTTGCATCTGCAGGGTTTCCTGGGAGACCCTAAACTCACTGCAGCCTAGACAGATGTTTCTGAGTTTTCCCACTCCCCTAGGAGGTGACCTGTTCTCTTGGTGATTCATGACATCTGCACAATCCATACTTTTCTAGAAAAAAGCAGCAAGTGCCTGTGGCTTCTTTCCTAGTGGTCAGGCTGGTTAATCCAGGCTCCCCTGTGAGGGAGTGTGTCACATTTCTTACACAATTCTCTCACTGTAAACGGCATACGGCACCTGTCCTGTGAGGTTGCTGGGGAGATGAAATCTAATAACATCCACAAAAACACTTGGTAAATCATCGGACGTGTTCAAACGCAAATCATCACTGTCCTTACCCGTCTACTGTCGCACTGTGGTAAGAGGGAATTCACAGGGACCCATAGATTTGTATGGCTCAACTGCTTAAGATGAAGTGTTGAAAGACACATTCATGTATTATTATTATTACTACCCTGACTGGCAATAAAGTGCCAAGTGAATTTCTACATACCTGGTTTCCTGCCCAGAACAACCAGACTGAAGCCAAAAACTGCCTTTCAGCCCTGGAATCAGAAAAGTGTTACTGCTGTTAGCAGCAGAGAAGTAACCTGCCAGAACTGAGCGCCCCACAATCCTGGCTGAGGAGTGGGGGCAACGTCTGAGGGCCACTTGCCCTGCAAGATGACGCCTTTTCCGAGGAATGTCGGGTGATGGATTTGATGTCCTAAAGGGGCTGTGGACACCGACTGCACAAACCAGCCTCCTGACAGACCAGCCGGGTCTTCTCTGCGGCGTGGAAACAAACCATAGACCTCTACGGCTTGAAAACCCTTCGCTCAGTCTCAGCGCCTCTTGTTTTTAGAAAGGACTCTGGCTAACTAGATTGGCAGCAGAAAAGCCATACTAATTTTTCTAGCTAACAGGGAAAAAATGGAGTTCTTTCCAGTTGTATTTCTTTCATTGTCTCTTCTATGTGAAACTTTTTTCTTAATAATCTGAGTCAATAGCGAACGAGGAGAAAGTTTTTCTTCATCACCCCCTTTTCAGCCTCTTTCTGGAGGGTGCTCACCTCCAAGGTAACATGCATAACTTTCTACTTCTGGTGTTTTCCGGAACTTTTACCCCCCAGGACTGTGGACACCTCGAGGGTGAAGCTCCTAGTTGATGGATCTTTGAACCTCAGATTTGAGATGTTTCGTGACATACAAGGTCTCACAGTTAAGTTCGTGAACTTGATTGTTCTAAATGCTGTGCGCCCCATTGTGGAGTATCACTATGGTCACCTTCGAAGTACTCTCCCAGAGGAGCTATGAGCTGATGCCAGCGCCTCATCCACCTCTCAAAGCAATTTTGGAACTCTTTCTGGAATGCCCATTGCGCATGGTGGAGTGGTGACAAGTTTGCAAACTTAATTGCGTAGCTGTCTGTGAGAGAGTTTTTAGCAAATAAACAAATAACTGTATTGGAACACCCTCCTACTCACCTGATCTGGCCCCCAGGGGCTTTTTTCTTTACCTGAAGATAAGGGAAATGTTGAAAGGAAGGCATTTGGACGACATTCGGGACATCAAGGATAATACAATGACAGCTCTGATGGCCACTCCAGAAAAAGAGTTCCGAAACTGCATTGAAGGGTGGCCTAGGCACCAGCACTGGTGCATAGCTTCCCAAGGCGGGGAGGTTACTTCAAAGGGGACCGTTGTGATACTCAGCAATGAGGTACATAGCGCTTTTTCTAGGATGAGTTCATGAACAGAACTGGCGGTCTTTGTAAGACAACTGTGATAAGTTATGTCGGAGTTGCTTATGAAGTTGTTAGAACACCATAGGATTTGGCTGCTTCTTCATGGTAATGAATTTTATTATTTTTTCCCTCAGATTTCCATAGACCTTCTCTGCAGGCCTCTGTTCAAGTGTACCCCATGCTTCCAACGTTTTGCTTCAGTTGTGGCACTTCAGGCAATCAGTCAACAAACACGCACTGTGCGCAGGGTGCTAGGATAGGCGTGGAGGATGCATTATTTCTTGCAGGAGGCCACGCTCTCCTGGGGGAGAAGGATTTGCTTGGAACCCAGTGTGCTAAGTGCAAAAACAAAGCATCAACAGAGCGCTTTTCCTTCAGGAGGCCATGTCTCCCACCAGCTCCACCTTCTCTCTTCAATTCTGAGGAGCCAAGCTAAATCGGGAGCTGCCTTAACACTTCCATTTAACTTTTTCTAAAAATCAAAAGCTATGACTCACGCTGTAGGAGGAAGTAAGAGGAAGCAGAGCAGTAATTGCCTGGTACAGAGTCCCCAGAGGGAGGTGCTTCATCGAGACTCGGTCGCGATGATTAATGCTTCCCCATGGGTGGTGGACTACGACATCGTGACAAATGTTTCTTTTAATTAAAAAGGCTGTAAGTCTCTAACACATTGCCATTAGCTATAAATCTGCTATGTGAGCTATCTTGTCGTTCTGGTCTTATCTGCAAAATTAGCTTGTTGTAGTTGACTATCTCTCCCTCTGGCTGGGGCTTTCCGTTACTCTGGTGCACTGTAAAACCCACAGTGAACTGCTGCAGAGCAACAGGAATGGGAGGCAACAACTGATTAGGAAGCAGAAAACATTGTTTTAGTGTAATGGGTAAGACTAAGCACAGTGTCAAAATGGTGGGGTGGGACTTTGGTGACTGGTGTCTGGGGTCTTAAAAGCTAGCAAGCAGCCGTTTAAGTAGTATCAGTTGGTCCCAACCCACCTGGAGCAGAGGAGAATGAAGGATATCAAAGACATAAGGAAACTATGAGCCCAAGAGACAGAAAGGGCCACATAATCCAGAGACGACATCGTCATGAGACCAGAAGAACTAGACGGTGCCTGGCCACCACCAATGACTGACCTGACAAAGTCCTTGATGTAGTAGGGTAAAAATGGGTGTGCAGAGCTAGAACTGTATTAAAAGACCAGACGCAATGGTATGAGAGACTGGAGGATCCCCTGAGGACACTGCCCCCCCCAGACTCTCTGTTAGCCCAGAGCCGACATCAGTCCCAAACCCAACTCTTCAGGCCAAGATTGGGCTAGACTACAAGACATCAAACGATACTGGCAAAGAGTGTGCTTCTAAACCTAAGTATATAAACCACAAAAAAGCAAATCTTCTGCCACTGAATCGATTTTGACTCAGAGAGACCCTGTAGGACAGAATAGAACTGCTCTGTAGTTTCCAAGGAGCAGCTGGTGGACTTGAACTCCTGACCATTTAGTTAGCAGCCACTACACCACCAGGGTTTCCTAGGTATAGACATGAGACTAACTGAGCAGCTCCTGTCCAGAGGTGAGATGAGAGGGCAGATGGGGACAGGAGGTGATTGAATGGACAAGGGAAATACAAGGTGGAAAAGAGGAGTGTGTTGTCTCAGGGTGGGGAGAGCAGCTAGAGTTCCACAGCAGTGTGTGTGCCTGGTTTTGTATGACAAATTGACCTGGACTGTAGGCTCGCACTTAAAGTGCAATAAAATGTATAGTTTTTAAATGATGAGGTGCAGGTATGAGGGGAATATTTTTCACCCCTCATCACTGCAGACAGGCTCAAATTTGCCTGTACCCTGGCCTAGATGCAGAAATACTTCCTTGGGATTAGGGAAAGCATCACTTGCAGTGTGCTAGCTAATTGTAATCAGGTAGAAACTTTATTACTGTTTCTTCAGGGAACTGATGTCCAGATTGACCCAGTGTCTGTGTTTACTTCTTGCCTCTGATTCTCCTGCATTCCATATTCTTGAACCTTCTTTTTAAACAAAGTCCTGTCACTGTTAAACCCTCCACCATTTCCCTCAAATGTCTTTAAGCTTGCCCTTAGCTGATAGTTTAGCAGGGTACAAAATTCTATACTGTTTTTCAGCACTTTGATGATATTGCTCTGCTGTGTCTCTTGATTTCTGTATTTTCTGCAGAGGCATTGGCTAGAAGTCTAATTGTTCTGTAAGAAATATTACTTCTCTCTGGCTGCCTTAAGATCTTCTCTTGGATTTTTGAATTTTTCTGTTTTAAAATGACGTGTAAAATTTCATTTTTATCTCTCTAGCTCAGATTCATGACAGGTCTACCAAGTAAGTTTGTGAACTCATCCTAAAAAAAGTGCTACATACTTCCTTGCTAAATATCACTATGTTCACCTTCAAAGTTCTCCTCTTGGGAAGCTATGTACTGATGCCAGTGCCTAGTCTACCCTTCAAAGCAATTTTGATCTCTTTTTCTGGAATGGCGATCAGAGCTGTCATCTTATTACCCCTGATGTCCTGAATGACACCAAAATGTCTTCCTTTCAATATTTCTTTTATCTTCCGGTCAAGAAAAAAGTCACTAGGAGCTAGATCAGGTGAGCGGAGGGTGGGGGTGGTATTCCAATGCAGTTCTTTGTTTACTGGCTAAAAACTCCCTCACAGACAACTATACAATTAAGTTCAGAAACTTGCCACTTTGTCACCGTGTGCAGTGACCATTCCAGAAAGAGTCCCAAAATTGCTTTGGAGGGTGGACTAGATGCTAGCATTGGTACATAGCTTCCTAAGGGGGGTACTTTGAAGGTAACCATAATGATATTCAGCAATGAGGTATGCAGCACTTAATTGTCAGAATCTCTCTCTCTGTGTATACACATATATCTAATCAGTGTAGGGAAAGTTTCAATGATCTCTTCAAATGCTGCCTCTGTCCTCTGTTCTTTATTTTCTCCTTCTGGTATGTTGGTTGTCTTTATTCTATTCTCTGTGCTTCGTAATCTCTATCTTTACATCTCTATATGCTGAATTTGTGTGATTTCCTCAGATTCATCTTCCAATTTACTTTTTTCTTTTTTAAATATCACACATCTGCGGTTTCACATATCCACTTCATTTTAAATTTTAATGACTTTTTTCCTACTAGTTCTATTTTGTTTTACAAATTTGCCCATTTTTCATAGTGTTTGATATTTTCTGTTCTCAATTCATTTTCGTCATGAATCATTTTAAACATACTAATCTTAATATAAGCATTTAATACTATAAATTTCCATGTAAGCAGTACTTCAGTTGTGTCCCACAAATTTTGACATGTTGCGTTTTTATTTTTATCCAACTAAAACTATTTTCTAATTTTCCTTGTGGATTCTTTGCCTATTGGACTACTGGGAAGTGTGTTGTATAATTTGCAAATATTTGGAAGATATCTCCGGATAACTTTATGTTGCTGATTTATGTTTAGATTTGTTGTGGTCAGCAAACATACTTTGTATGACTTTAATTATTTTAAATGTGCTTAATAATTTAATTACTTTAAATGTGTTTAATAATTTTAAATGTATTGAAATTGGTGTTGTGGCTAAGAATACGGTCTGACCTAGTGAATGTTCTTTATGTGCTTGTAAACAATATGAATTTTATCGTTGGAGGGGGTATGTTGTATAAATGCTAACTGGATCAGCTTGGTTGATAACGTTGTTTGAGTATTATGACTTCATTTTCTTTCCTTGTTCTACCAACTGTGTAAAGTGGAGTATTGAGGTCTCCAAGTACAGTTGTGAATTTATCTATTTCTCCTTTCATTTCTATCAGATTTTGCTTTACTTGAATTGAGTGCATGCGTATCCAGTGTTTCTGTGTCTTCTCGATCAATTGACCGGGGCAGAAAGGTTTGATTCCGATTCCTGCCCAACAAGCCCTGGCTCAGCCTGGGTTTCTGGAACAAGGGAGCGCATTGTCTCCCCTATTCCCTGCCCCTCCCCCCGCCACAGACTTTGCAGGTTCAAGGCTGCTAGGAGAGTAGGAGCAGCTAAGTGGCTTACCCCAGCGGCAGCTGTTCATCTCTTGTGTGCCTGTGCTGCTGACAGGGATGCTCTTCAGCCTCCTGCTGTGCTCCTGTCCCAGTGAGTGTTTTACGGAGGCCATGAGAAAGAGGAAGGCCTGGTGGTGTAGTGGTTAAGTGTTAGGACTTCCAACAAAAGGGTCAGCAGCATGAATCCACTAGGTCCCCTTGGAAACTCTACGGGGTAGTTCTACCCTGTCCTATGTGATCACTATGAGTTGGAATTGACCTGGTAACAGGTTTGGTTTTCTATGGAAAAGAGCTTGTGAGGGAGTGCAGAATCTTCTGTGTCTGGGTGCTCCATGTTTTCTAGTTTCACATACTATCCCACACTTGACTCTTAAGAAATCACTCATTACTCTGACCAACTTATATGGCAACCACCTCTTTTTCCCGTGTTTGGTGAAAGACAGAAAAAGCTCACGTGCTTCATCTCTTCCTGGGTAAGCTTCCCCTCTTCGGCACTGAGGACCCTTAGCTGCTCTGCTGCTGGAGAACTCTTATGTGATCAGGAAAACTTCTGATTTTGTAGATAATCTCACCTTCTCTTATTAGTGTGAGAGAGTCATTTCTTGCAAAGGAGAGACTTACATCTAAGTGGAAGGGAATCCCCTAGAACATGTTTACTTCAAACTTTGTCAGATTGTAGTTCATGGAGTCTAGTAACACTGTTTATTATGTCTTGTGATGAAGGTATAATTCTCATGAAAATCTATGCGTCAAACAACACAGAAATTACATTTATGTAGGAAAAACTACAGGAGCCAAAAGGAGGGATATACAGAAGTACAGTAACAATAGGAGAATTTCACACACCATTCTCAACCAAAGACGAAGTGGATAAGAGACAAGTAAGGAAAGAGGAGACATCAGCAACCTACTCAATAAAATAGGTAATAATAATAAAGCTAACTACCCTTTCCAATAGCCAGTGAGCCGACTCTGACTCAGTGTGACCTCTGATGTGTCGCAGTACACTGTGCTGCCTAGAAGGGAGATTCGCAGGGACTTCAACCTTTCTGAGTTAGGTTACTAGACCTTTTCTCTAAGGACATCTCCGAGTGGATTCATACCTTCAGCCTTTTGGTGAATACCCAAGCTCTGAACTGTTTATGCTACCTAAAAGCACAAACAGAAAAATCCACTGCCTTTGAGTCAGGTTTGATTCATAGCAACCCTAGCGGTCAGAGTAGAACTGCCCCATAGTTTCCATGGAGTGCCTGGTGGATTTGAACTGCTGACCTTCTGGTTGGCAGACGTAGCACTTAACCCACTACGCCACCAGGGTTTCCTTCTTGCTACCTAGGGACTCCTAAACGCCTGTTACTCCTAAATAATGAAGAATACAAGTTTCTTTTCAAGTGTCTATGAAAATTCACAAAAACTGAGTATCTATTGAGACACAGAGAAAACAAGTGAATTGCATAAAGTAGCACTAAGGCAAACAATTCTTGCTAACTACAGGTTGGCTCAATATTAAAATAATGATAATATTATATGTGTATGCATATGTAATATAAAAAATTACTCAGATCTAAAAACTACAAGAATGAGGACAAATTAAGTTACAAGAAAATGCTAAGAAGGAACATTAACGATAAAATCTGGTATTAATATGACAGATAATAAAAATAGAGCACAGTTACTTAACATACAAGGTTAGACAATTAAGTTTGTGAATTCATCCTAGAAGAAGTGCTACACACAGCTAACCTCACCCTTGGGAAGCTGTGCACCAACACCAGCACCCAGTCCACTGTTCAAAGCAGTTTTGGAACTCTTTTTCTGGAAAGGCCATCAGAGTGGTCTTCAGGTGAGGTCTGACAATTAAGTTCGTGACCTCACCCTAGAGAAAGTGCTTCGAAGGGCGGACTAGGCACATATATGGGCTTTGGAAAAAATAGCAAAGTAAATAAAACAATGACTTACCTGATGAATCAAAAGAAAAAACACAATTTTACAAAATAAGAAAGAGGGAAATAACTATTGAAACAAATGAAATTTTAAAAATCATAGGACTAGTTTGAAGACCTCTATGCAAATGTATTTGCAAACCTACAAGAAATGGATAATTTACCAGGGAAATATAGATTATCAGAACGGATATAATTTAGCCAAAGTGAAGTCATAGAAGCTTCATAGTCACGTACAGATTTCCAGAGGGCCTGAGTCACTGGGTTGGGGACTGGGAGCCATGGTCGCAGGGCACATCTACCTCACCTGGCATAACACAGTTTATAAAGAAAATCTTCTACATTTTACTTCCCTGAGGAGCATTCTAGGTCTTAAAAGCTTACAAGCAGCCATCTAAGACACATCCACTCTTCCCACCTGTCTGAAGCAAAGGAGAATGAAGAAAACCAAAGACACAAGGGGAAGATGAGGCCAAAGGACTAGCTGACCACAACTCCCACAGCCATGACCAGGCTGGGTCGAGCACGGCTACGTGGTGCCTGGCTACCATCGCCGACTGCTCTCACAGCGATCACAGTCCAGAGTCCAGGACGAAGCTGGGGAAAAATGTCAAACAAAATGTTAACCCAAACCAACAACAAAGACCAGACTCACTAGTCTGACAGAGACAGGAGAAACTCCAAGAATATGAGACCCAGACACTCTTTTAACCCAGTACTGCAGTCACTCCTGAAATTTACCTTTCAGCAAAAGATTAGACTGACCTATAAAACAGACAATAACACAATAACACATCACCGTGTGTGTGTGACTGACAAGGCATTCCAGCTTTTGTCAAAGTAGGCTTTGACAAAAGTTAAATTCATCCAGGAGAAAATAATTGGTGGGTACTTGTTTTAGATATACTTGTTAAAATATATGTATTTTGACCCAAAGTAAGAATCTTACTTTTCAGGTATACAGTAAAGGCATTTCCACCAAGTCCACAAACAAGGGAAGAATGGCGACTGCCATCAGGTTGGGTCTGACTCATCGTAAAATATTATGCTAGATACAGTAGCTAATGCAATTAGACAAGAGAAATGAATTCTATGTGAAAATTGGCAAAGAAGATAAACTTTTCTATTTGTAGATGATGATATAGTATACTAGAAAACCAACAATAAAACTTATTTAAGCAATAGAAGAGTTTAATAAGGTTGAAGAATAAAAACTGAAATCAATAGCATTTATATACACAAATTAAAAACCAGCAGGAACACATTTGTACAGAAAACTCTATTTATAAATGCAACAAAGAAGACTGAATACTGAAGAGTAAACTTAATGTGGAGTGTGAAACACTGTTCTAAGGAAAACTCCCAGAGATTAAAATACCCTTTAATTAAAACAATGTGATAGGGCATATTAATAGACAACTAGGCCAGTGGAATACAATTCACAGCCCAGAAACACACACACATACAATGGAAATTTAGTATAAGGAGGACGGCATCTGAAATCACAGAGTCAAATACGGACAGTTTCATACACGGCACTGAGACAAGCGAACAGCCCTTTGTAAAAAGATAAAATTGGAATCATCTCCCATGATACACAAAGTCCCAATGGATCAGAGATACAGGTGTAGTAGACAAAGTCATGTAAGTTTTAGAGGAAACTCCCTCTTTAACCTCAGTGTGGGAGAGTTTCTAGCCATGCCTCAAAAATCTAAAAGCAACAGAAGCCTAATAATTTTGATGACAAAAAACTCTGAAAACTTTGCACATAAACAATTTGTAAACATAGTCAAAAGAAAACTGAAAAACTCGGAAAATATTTCCAACGTGTATCTCAAGGGACTAAAATCCTTAAAATAGAAAACACAAAAGGTGAAGAGAAAGACCAAAAAACCTTACAAAAAGATGTGAAAATGGTGAACAGAAAGTTCATAAATGTGATATAAAAATGGCCCTTAAACATGTGAGTGAATAAGATGCTGTTGTCAGAATCAGAGGGAGACTGAACATCCCGCGGTACTTGGGGACACAACCTTCCTTGCCGAAAGTGGAGAGGACCTGAAGCACTTACTGATGAAACCTGAATACCGCAGGCTTCACTGTGGATTGTACCTCAACATAAAGGAAAAATGTCTTCACAAATGGACCAATAAGCAACATCACGATAAATGGAGAAAGCCAGAAACTGTAAAAGATTTCATTTTACTTGGATCCACAACCAACTCGCATGGAAACAGCAGTCGAGAAATCAAATCGTGCATTGCATTAGGCATATCTGCTGTGAAAGACTTCTTTAAATTTTAAAAAGATGTCACTTTCATCACTAAGATGGGCCTGACCCAAGCCATGATGTTCTCAATCACCTCACAAGCCTGAGAAAGCTGGACAGCGAATGAGAAGCCTGGAGAAGAGTACAAGGCTTTGAACTGTGGTGCTGGAGAAGAATACTGCCTACAATGGACTGCCACAAGACCAAACGAGTCTGCCCTGGGAGATACACACTCCAAGTGCCCCTAGAAGGCAGGATGACAAAACTGTCTGGTATACTTTGGACGTGTTATCAAGAGGGACCAGTCCCTGGAGAAGAACATCGTGCTTGGTCAAGTCAAGGGTCAGCCCAAAGGAGAAGATCCTGGAGGAGACGGACTGAAGAAGCGGCTGCAGGCACAGCGGTGACCGTAGGGACAGTGCAGGGGCAGACAGTGTTTTGTCCTGCTGTGCACAGGGGCTGTGAGTTGGAACTGACTTGATAGCATGTGACAACAACAGCAAACAGATGAGTGTTCAGATTCATTCTTAACTGGAGAATTGCAAATTAAACAAAGAGAAAAAAGCCCACTGCAATAGCATTCCTGCCTCATCAGATTGGTGTAAATACCACGCTGGCATCGGGGCTGTGGGAAGACCACCACTGTCGTCCTTTCTTGCTCCTCTCTCACTCCTTCAGTCTGCACTCTCATCTGGGGTCACTAACAGGCTACACTTACCGTTCGTGAGGGTTGTGTCTGTTTCGCCAGAAGAGAACGTTGTCTCAGGACCACTGCCTTGAGAATTCTCCTGTTCGTCATCTTCTGTAATGACGAACATGGGAAAAAAGCGGGGAAAGTTTTCTTAATCACGTGCTTAGGAACATACTGTCCCATACTTCATTTGAAAATGTTGAGTTGGAATGATAACATTGTTTTCAAGTTTTATTTGAAAAAGTGCTTTGCAAGTTAGTATGTTAACAAAGAATCAGGCATCAGCTAACTATGGGGTCAGGAAAACTATGATTTCAAAGATGATCCCACTTTTTCGTATTAGTGTACAGATTTGATCTAGCAACCCCGAGCCAAAGGGTTTACTCCGGAGATACAGCTCCACTAACATATGCACCAGGCTATTCACTTCACAGTTGTTTGTAATCCCAAAACATTGGAAATAATTGATATGGGAGCCTGCAAAGGGATGATGGTTGAATTAACTACGGCACACACGTGCTGTGGACTGTTACGTGGCTGTAAACAGACAGAGGAAGATCTCTACTAACCGACGTGGAGCAACTTCCAGTTTATAATGTTAAGTGAAAAATACAAAGGGCAAGAGACTACAGCACATACTGGGCGTGTAAGAAAGAATAGCATGTAAAAAATATATGTCTTCTCAGCTCTGAAAAGGAAAACGCAGAAAGCATCATGAAGACACTAAGGAGATTCATTGCCTCCGGCACAGAGGAGGTAAAGGAGGAAGGAATAGGTGTCTTTTAATTTGTTTTTTTCATCATTCTGACTTTCAAAACCATTGTAATGCTTTATATGATATATTCAAATATTAAAATTAAGAATAAAAATCATCCAGGTTGGGAGAATGATGAGCAGTCTAAGTAGTAATAAATGACTCTATCTTAAAAATGAATCATACAACACTATAAGGAATGAAGCAGAGAAGAAAGAACTAACCTAAGTATTTTGGAAAACAATATTTTTGCATCAAGAAAAAAAAATCTTCACAACTGGATCAGTAAGCAGTGTTACAATAAATGGAGAAAGGACTGACGTTGTTAAGGATTTCATTTTACTTCGTTCCACAATCAACACCCAAGGAAGGAGCAGTCAGAAAGCCAAAAGATGCATTGCACCGGGAAAATAGGCTGCAAGAGATCTCTTTAAAGTGCTGTAAAGTCGCCTTGAAGACCAAGGTGTGCCTGACCCAAGCCACGGTATTTTCAATTGTGTCACATACATGTTAAAGCTGGATAACGAATAAGGAAGACGGAAGAAGAAATTACGCCTTTGAATCATGTTGTTAGAGAAGAAAATTGAAGCTACCATGGACTGCCACCGTGCTCCTTGGAAGCAAGGACAGCAAGAGTGTGTCCTACATACTCTGGACTTACATATCAAGAGGCATCAGGTCTTGGAGAAGGACATATGCTTGATAAAGTACAGGGTCAGTGAAAATGAGGAAGAGCATCAGCAAGACGGATTGACATCGGGCTTAAACGAGAAACGATCGTGGGCACGGCGCGGGACCAGGCAGTGTTTCCTTCTGTCGTTTCTAGGGTCACTATGAGTTGGCACCGAATCGACAGCACCTGACAACAATCGCAACAGCAACACAAAGCTAAAGACTTGATGGAGTCTCTACTAACACTGCCCTCTTATTACTGGATGTGCTTTTCAGGGGACATTGGAGTATCGGACGTGGAAATGTCTGTGTACCTGCTGCCATCGAGTCAGTTCTGACCCACAGCAACCCTCGAGGACAGAGCAGAACTATGTCACAGAGCTTCCAAGGAGCACTTGGTGCATTCCAGCTGCCAGGCTTTTGGTTAGCAGCCTTAGCACTTAACTGCTACACCACCGCGCTAGACAGAGCAAATGATTAAACATAGACAGACCATGGGAACCGGGCCTCCCTCACAGAAGGAGTTATAAAGAAGGACAGGGGAAGGCTAGGACGAACTCTGTGACACTGGGCTGGAGTCTGCAGAATCACTGTGAATTCACGACTTTATGAAGAGAGAGAGGGAGAGACAGAAAGAATAAGGGACAGAGGGAGGAAGAGAGAAAGAAGAGAAAAAGAAAGAAGAAAGGAGAGAATTTGGCATAGATGTGTGTGTTTACATACATACACACTTATATGCATATATGTGTAGGTACAAGAACTCTGGTGGTGCAGGGGCTGAGAAGAGGGTCTCAAGGACAGCAGTTTGAAGCCACCAGCAGCTCTGTGGGAGGTAGATGTGGCAGTCTGCTTCAGTCAAGACTACATCCTTGGAGCTGTTTAGGACAGTTCCACTCTGTCCCGTTGGGTCTCCATGAGCCCGAATTGACTAGAAGGCAGTGGACTTGATTTTGTATGTGTATGCCTTTGCACACGTATAGGTACACGTACATTTCCTAGCTGGGTCGGCCAGGAGAGTGTAGAAGGAAGCAAAGTGGAGCCACTAGCCTTGAATTCACCTGGCACCCAGTTCTTAGTTTCTGAGTACAAATTCTTCAGCAAAAATGAGGCAGAGCTCCTTGGAGCAGGGCTGACTCCAGGCTGGGGCAGAGGGAAGCCTACAACGTTTTGTGATGCCTGGGCATAGGAAGTGTTTGGAGGGATGGGGCATGCCAGTAGAACAGAAGAGTTGACTGAAAGGACAACCCAGGTCAAGTCTCGAAACATCTAAGCAACAACAACAACAAAATACCAACGTTTCATAATCCATTAAAAAAAAAAAACCTCATTGCTGTAGAGTCTACTCCAACTCCAACTCAGAGAAATATGTATGAATTCATACAAATATGAATACTCGAATAAATAAATAAGGGAGAAGAGGCAGCTCCTCAAGGCAGAATTAATCAATCAATGCAGAAGGAATAGTAGCAACAGAGAACCGTGCTCCTTCTCTGCTGAGCCTCCTCCCCTGCCCCGCTCCTCCCTCCTCCTCCCTTCCCCTTTGCTCCCCCCCCAGCCTTTCCCCTGTGGTAACCATTGTACCCTTCCACAGCAGCTGCTAGGCAGTGTGCAGAGGACAGCATGCAGAGGACAACGGTCAGGACAAATCCAGAAGCTTTAGAAGGCTTGCGAACAGTGATCTGCCTCTTCATCTAGGGAGTGTCACCGGCGTCCGACACATATGCCCTACGTGTCACACACTAGCCCTGTTTTGTATTACTGTTATTTTTAATCTTTAGGGTAAAGAAGTGTTACCCTTCGTGACATTCGAGTTTCTCCTCTTCTGAGCCTTTGCATACATTTTTTTTCCCCATGAAGCCAATCTATTGGAGTGAACACTCCCCCCTTCACGGGGCTCCATGTGAGTGGAACTCCTGAGGGACTCTCTGTGCCGCTCAACCCCAGGAGAAGTGATTTAACTAGAGGGCTTGGGAGCAGAAACTGGGCATTGCGGCTGATCCTTCCTCTCCTGCCTGCAGGAGTAAAATCTCTGTTCTGTTCAACCAAACCAAACCAAACGTTGGTTCTGACTCACAGTGACCCTACAGTGCAGAACAGAACTGCTCCATAGAGTTTCCAAGGAGCACGTGGTGAATTTGAACTGCTGACCTTTTGGTTAGCCGATGTAGCATTTAACCACTATGCCACCAGGGTTTCCTCTGTCCCACTAGACTGTAGTTTTTCCAGGGTCAGATCCTATGGGTTGGGGGAACGGGAGACTGGTAGCTCCTCGGCACTGCTGGTGACCCGGGAAGCGTGCCTAGCTCGGGGGGAGGCCGCCAGGCCCTCCAACCACACGCTGATCATCTGCCTGACTCCTCTGTCTCGTTCCCATTAAGTTCTGAGCTTGGCCACTGCCCTGGTCCCCCCCCCCCGCCCTGGAACAAAAGCAGACCCACTGCCCTAGAGTTCAACCAGTGGTAATTATTGGGTTGCACTTACCATTACTGGGATTTCTGTCTAAACTAGACAAGGATTGTTCCCCGTCATTAGCAATGTAGTCGAATTGGTCCGGCTCATCCTCATTGATGTCTTTGGTGAAGAACATGGAAAAAGCAAGGAAATTTGTCTTGATTATACACTTAGAGACAGTTTTGGCCCATAATTTAAAGTCTTATGTTAGATTGCTGACCTGGTTCAAGTTCTGTTTGGAAGTGCATTTCAGAAGGTAACAAAGGGACAGGGAGCCGGGCATCATCTGGCCCCCTCGGTCCCCAAGGCCAGGGCTTCCGCAGGTGCTGGGTGAACTAATTCTAGGCCCTGGAATTCATATCTGGATGGGGAATTTCAAGCACATGCAGAATTTTCCCTGCTGCTAGACGTGTGTTCACACACTGTAGAGTCGTGGTACCCAGCTCTCCCCTCAGAACCTGCCAGCCTGGGTCCTGTCTCATCCTCTCCTTAGGACCTGACGTTCTGGGGCCTGTCCTGGCTCTTGGTGGTGGTTTTCTGTGTATGAAGCTGTGCAATGGAAAAGCATGCTCTTTGTTGCATGGCCTTGGGCAAGTCATGTCTTAAACCTTAGTTTTACCACCCATTGAAAGGGAATAGCGGTAAGTGCCCTGGTCTCCCGGAGGGCTTAGGTGCGCAGCAAACAAGACCATGTGTGTTCAGCTACAAAGCAGTGCTGAGTGGAACAGCTATTTTCAGTTTGTCTTGTGTGCCTGGGGTGACTGGACCCCATCTGCGTCCCGGTCGCAAGAACATGTCTGACTTGTGCGTGCCAGGAATCACCCCGAAATGAAGGTGAATCATGCTTGCCAGTCTAGTCTTGACTTCCGCAATCTCTGGAAGGTTGTAGGAAACTCTAGTGGCTTAGTGGTTAAGTGCCACGACTGCTTAACCAAAAGGCCGGCAGCTCAGATCGGCCAGATGCCCCTTTTAAACTGTTTTGCGGTTCCACTTTGTCCTCTAGGGTCGCTGTGAGTTGGAATCAACTTGATGAGAATGAGTTTGGTTTCTGGGGTTGGAAGGTTGTAGAAGTTTTGGGCAATCATTTCCTTCCTGTAGGTCAAACTGATTGTAAACTGCTGCTCTCGCTGGAAGTAGTCGGTCGTGTAGAAGGCTGCAGGGTGAGGTTAGGCAGCTGACTCCATCGGCCTTCATAGATGTGTGTATTTGCAGGCTTAAAAAATCTATACTCACTTTTGTTCTTGGTTATTCTAGCTGCTGTTGTTGATAAGATTGTTGCTGTCTTTCCTTCTTCACCCGCCGTTGCATTTTGTGAGCCAGCAGCCCTCGGGCAAGAATCTCATCATGGAAAAAATTATATGAAGACAGTTAAAGGCAGCTGTGCCCACTGGTCCACTGGTTCACTGGTCCACTGGTCCGTTGCTGCCCCGTCGGTGCTCTGGGAGTGCGCTGACCAGGACACAGGAGCTTCACAAGAACCTTGTCTGGGATGCGGGGGGCACTGCTTACCTCATTTCAGAAAAACTGAGGTTGTCCAGATATTCTGGGCAATAAATGCTGCCCACTAAATATGTGGTGGAGCCCGGGTGGCACATTGTCTTGGTCTGCTCAGGACTTTCCTAGTTTCAACACTGAAATCCCTACGTCCTGAGAAACTCCTTGGGACACGAAAGTCACTGAGCTGCAAACATTATGAAAGTCCTCCAACCATCTGATGGTGGCTCAGCCACAAGAAGACACGCTTGGACAGCTGTGACCATTCTAGGGGCCTAGGGGGAGTCTGAGCTGACTAGTTCCACAGCACCATCAGGACTGAGGGCCAGACAGTGATCCCAGAGCCAGCAAGCCAAAATGGAAAGTCTGCCGCTTGAAAGCTTCAACAGTCCTCTAAAATGGGGCACAGAAAAAAAAGCAGGTAGAGATGAGGCCAAAGTGTTGTCTTTATTTCTAAAACCATGTCTA
This sequence comes from Heterohyrax brucei, assembly GCA_028571685.1. NCBI lineage: Eukaryota > Metazoa > Chordata > Mammalia > Hyracoidea > Procaviidae > Heterohyrax > Heterohyrax brucei. The sequence goes on from CM053163.1 coordinate 1,213,928, forward strand.
ATTCCTTGGGATGGCTATGACTGTGACTCAGCTTGGCTGGATCTTGATTTTTAGTGTTTAGGCAGTTATATAATATTGTGACCACTTCCCTGTTGAAATCTGAGATGTGTGTGCTCCCCTCCACGATGGGATCTGCTGAGTGGTACCTGTGGGGTGAGGCCTGTGGTGGCTCACCACTCCTTCAGCCTTCGTGTCTCTGTCTTCCACCTCTTCCTTCCTTCCTGTTCCCCTTACCAGGGCTCTTCGCTTGTTCTGGATCCTGCAATTGTCTCTTGTTCATCTAATGTCCAGTTCTTGGGACTTGAGCTAGTAGCCTACCTGCCAATTTTGTGGTTCAATGATACGGCCTGTGAGCAAAAGTCCTGCTCTCTGACCTGCCGATCTTGAGGTCACCAGCTCTGTGGTTATGTGAATCAGGTGCAGACTCTATTCTGACCGTAAACTATGAACCCTCCAGCTTCTACGATTGGACGGACTGTATCAATTTATCTCTCTGTAACATACATGCAGATGATTTACTGGTTTTGCTTCTGTAGAGAACACAGCCTAAGACATTCCTCATGGTTAAAATTTCTTTCTTTTCCTTTTTAATTATTTGTTGTTGTTGTTGTTCTTGAGGACATACACAGCAAAATATTCACCAACAATCTCTACATGCACAATTCAGTAGATGTTGTTGACGACACTCTTCAAGTTGTACAACCCTTCTCAACCTCCTTTTCTAAGTTGTTCTTCTCCCATTAATATAAACTCACTGCAACCTAAATTTCTTATCTAATCTTTCAAGTTGCTATTGTCAGTTTGATCTCATATAGCTAGATCTTAAAGGAACACAATGTTCAGAGCAGACACTCTCTACTAGTTAGGTTAAACTATGACTTTTAAGAAGACTTCAGAGGATCGTTTTGGATTGAAGTTTAAAGATGATCTCAGGGCAGTAGTTTCAGGAGTTCATCCAGGCTCCATGGCTCCAGAAAGTCTGCATTTATTAGAATTGAGAATTCAGTTCTGCGTTTTCTCTCTTTTGATCAGGTGTCACCCGTAGAGTCTTTGATCAAAACACTCAGTAATGATAGCACAGGCATCCTCCAGTTGTTCACGTAGGCAATTAGCCACACACCCCATTTCTTCTTCCTGTTTCTCATTCTCTATCCTTTGTTGCTTCAGGTAAATAGAGACCAACTGCTGAAACTTGGATGCCCACTTGCAAGTTTTTAAGATGCCAGGGTCTACCCAACAAACCAAGGGGTAGTGAACTTCCTTTTGAGAGAGTAACTTGTCACTTTTAGTTTTTATCTTTTTATGAGTCGGACAAGAGCTACAATCCTTTTCTAGGTTTAGTTTTCTAAGCCACAGACAATTAATCAGAACTTCCAGTAACTGTTTTTCCTGAAGCCCGTGGGTACTTTGGCTGTGGTCAGCCCACTGGATGAAATAGTGCTGGTCTTGGGACTAGAATCCCCCAAATTCAGTAACTGTCAAGCCCAGTAGCACGACATATGTTCTAGTCACAGACCCACTCCTTGACCTGAGGCAACTCTATTCTTGTCTAGGGCAGCTTATTTGACTAAAGGGTTGACGTTCAGGTTCCCAAAGATGTTACTTAACCAAGATTTTAAAGGGTGGTCACACTCCAGCACAGCTTACACTTGCACAGGGCCCTGCAATGTAGTGGACACGTGATGGAACCTCCTTCTCAAACCCTTAACCAGACATGGGGCAGATGTCATCACTCGCATTTTGTAGACATGAACCTGGTTCCAGGAAGACTAAGGTCATTGCAAGCCTAAGAACCAAGTCTTCTGAGTCTTAGATGGGAACTGCTCAGAAAGGAGGGTGGTGACAGCCTAGTAGATACCCAGAAGTATTCAATTCATTTGCTCATATAATCCACCAATCAGTGAAGCAAGTGGTCCCAAAGGTGATCTCCCTCTCTGTTCTGGAGCCCGCTCAGCAGGCAGCTGGGCACAGATGGCCTAGGGATTCACAACACTTCACAAAGAACACCAGTGTGAGCTGGGATCAGAAACGCTGTCTCCAAGAGGACTGCTTCAGGCCTCTGTTCCCCCAGGTGTAACGTATTGGACTTGAAACATGGCTACTCCAGACTGAGATCCTTTGTGTTTATAAACTGCACACTGGATGTTGATCACTCAGTATGATAAAGAGGGTGGCAACTATCTCATTAATGATTTTCTTATTGATTATGTGTTGAGATAAAATTAAGTTAAATATGTTATAGTTTTACCTTTTTTTTTCCCCTCCTAACTTGGCTACTGAGGAGCAATTTTCAATTCTAATCCAGATTTCTGGAGCCGTGGAGATTGATGATGACCCCCCCCAACCACCTCCCTGAGATATTCTCTGAACCCTAAGCCTTGAGAAGATTGGTTTCCTGAAAGTCATCTTTAAATCAAATAATAGTTTAGCTAAATTTTACTTATCAGAAAGATTTTTACTAACTTTTCTGATTAGTAAAGATTTGCCTTGGGCCTTGAGCTGTTTAAAGAACTATTTATGTTTGGTCAATTTCAGTGACAGAAACTTCAAGGCTGAGGCTAGAAAATATGTTTCAAGGTAAATCAGTAATAGTCTGAATTGTTCTTCAGGAAAATATTTCCTGTCCACAAGTCATTATGTAAACAGCGTTCTGACACTTGTTTCCATGGCGATTTCTAATTACTGGTGATAAGAAAGGGTGTGAGACTGTGAAAGAGTTTCTGCCTGGGAACATTTTAACTCTATATTTGAAAATGCCTCCCCAATTTGTAGCCTGTATCTCAAATAAACTTCGATCTATTTCTCTTGCTGGCTTAGTATTAGTTTTCACATGACTTTGCTGTCGGTAGCTGCCCCTGAGTCAGTTCTGACTCATGATGAACCCGTGCGTGCGTGTAAAACTGTGCTCCGTGGGGTTGTCAAGGCTGCGGACGTGGGGAGGTAGACCACCACGCTTGTCCCTGAGGCTTCTCCAGCGGGTTCAAACTGCCAGCCTTTCTGTTAGTAGCCTTGTTGTTAGGTGCTGTCCCGTGCACAGCAGAACTAAACACTGCCTGGTCCTGCTCCAGGCCAGCGATCACTTTAATGCTTCAGTCCATTGTTTGTTGCAGCCAGTGTGTCGGTCCATCTTCTTAAGGGTCTGCCTCTCTGTCGCTGACTCTCTGGGGCTTAACCCTTTATACCACCCAGCCAAGCCAAGTGCCGTAGAGTCGGGGCTCCTTATACGGCCACCAAAATAAATAAATAAACAAAACCTATCCCTGTCGAGTCGATTCTGAGTCAGAGTGACCATACAGGACAGAGCAGAACTGCTCCCTAGGTTTCCCAGGTCAGACGGCAGATTTGAACTGCTGACCTCTCGCTTGGCAGCCAAGCTCTTGACCACTATGCCACCAGTGTCCCTCTATGGCCACTAGAGAAACCAAAGTGCCTCTGCGGCCTGCTGTGTATTGGACAGCACGGATTAGGTCAGCAGTTCTCAGCTTGGGCTGTGCTTTCAGATCTCTTGGTTGTGCAGTGGTTAGAGCTGTGGCTGCTAACCAAAAGGTTGGTGGTTCAAACCCACCAGACCCTCCTCGGAAACCCTATGCTGACCTTCAGTAAATGAAACAAACAGAAAGTACAGTTCTCTATGGGGCAATTCTACTCTGTCCTGCACGGCCGCTATGAGTTGGAGTCGACTTGATGGCAACTGGTTTTAGAGTCTCCAGAAGAGTGTTAGACAATAACAACAAAAAAGGCCCCCACTCGACCCCAAAGCAACGGAGCCTGAATCCTTGAGGGGTGGGGACCTGGGTGGGTGGCTTTAGCAGTCTCCCCAGAGGACTGACTGTGCTGCACAGTGAGTGCTGAGATGGGCAGGAAGGTGACCCTTCCGTCTCAGGATTTTCCCAGGTGCCCATGGATCAGCTGGCATCTTGTTAAAAACTGGAGATTCAGGTGCAGACGGCCTGGAGTGCGTTTCCTATGGTGCTCTTCTAACAGGTTCTGGGGTGACACAGCCCTGCTGGTCCACGCCTCTGACCTCACTTTGAGAAGCAAAGCTGCGGGGCTGCTTGGAGTCTAACAGTCTGAAATTCTGTATTTGTCTTGTTTGGCTCAGGAGTAGACGTTAAAGCTATGGGCGTGAGGAAGTGATTCCAGCCTCACGCTAAATCACTTCCTTCCACCACCCACAGCTTGTGCCAGACTATTTAGAAGATGCTTATGGACAGTGACTCAGCCCCCTTCTAATAGACCACGATGTGTTTGCTGTGAGGGTGTTCCTTACTAAGCACTCCAGGGATATCTTCGTGAGCTACTGAACTGGATCCTATTTCAGCAGTTGCACTTCCAGTAGGAAAGAAATTAACCCTAATAGTTTAACAATTTTCATTGAATTTGCATTTATGTCTTTTTTAAAAGAAGAGTGTTTATGCGACGTACACTAGCCTGTTCTTAGGGAAGGACCCCCTCGCCGTCCCCAGTCTTGGAGTTCCAATCCCAGCTGTGAGTTCCCTGGGGTCTCAGCAGTCAAGTTCCCTGGAACTTGGATTTCTCGTATGAGGATGGTGGGGGCAGGTGGCAACCCCACGACGGGTGTGAAGACAATACAGTGTGAACGGCCCGGTGCTCTCTGAATAAAACCTGCCCCCGACTGCCCCCCTCTGATGTCACCTGTTGTGGGTCATAATGAAAGGGTGCTTCCAAGGAGAGGCTCATTTGATTGGTTTGAGGAGAGCAAATGAAGAGACGTACACATTTCCTTTTTTAAAAAAAAAAAATCAATACTCTTGCCTCCTACACGAAGGATTCAAACAATGAGCATATTTGAAAGCCTAGAAACATAATTTGGAAAAATGGAAACATGGGTTTCATACCACTGTGCTTGCTGGTGCTCTGTATTTTTGAAGCGACAGGGAGACCCCGAGAGAGGGCCACACTACTTCTTTTCTTTCTTGAGCACGGCAATTTCCAGTGTGGTCCCTTTCACAGATAGGGAAATGAATCTCATGGTATCTCATGGATGAGTTGACTGAATCACAAGTGTCAGTGGGGTGAGGAACCCTTTGTAACCTCCTGTAATTACACTTTCTGGGGTTCAGGGAGTTGGAGTTACCCACCCACGGCATTTGCCCTGGGATATCCTTTCTAATCTTGATCCTTCAAGGGACTGGCTTCCCTAACGTCACCTTCAAGTCCAACAGCAGTCTAGTGAACAGCTCAGAGGAAATGTTTTGGCCTTAGGTGTTCAGCTCTTGGGGTAATCGTTTAAGTGCAATCAGCTTTGAGAAACAGTGACTCCAGGGGTAGGGGGGAAAGCTGTGCTCCCATGGTTAAGTGTTTCTGAGGCTAACCAGTTGGAATCCACCAGGTGCTCCTTAGACAGTCCATGGGGCAGTTCTGCTGTGTCTTCCTGCGTCACAATGAGTCAGTATGATTATAAAAACAGTGTTCTAGCCCCGTTTCCATGACAGTGTTGACGTGGTAGAGGCCTCCTTGTCTCTGGAGCATTTTTGGTACCAAGTTGAAATGTCACACAGATTTGCAAATTGTGTATTCCACAATTTTTGTCAATTTTATATTGGCTTAATGTGATTTTTGTTTTAGAATCTCCATAGGATTTTGTTGACATCTGATTTGAGACTCTGCTCCCCTACCAATGTCAACTTAGTGGTTTGAATGGCTGCAGCAACGAGTGGCCATTCTGAGTGACACCATCTCAGTGGCATCCACCCGGTGGTCCTTCCCTGTGACGTTTTCTACGTGTCTTTCCTAGGGGTTGTGCCATCTCAGTATCCTGGTACATTTCCCTGACTGAAGGTTAAGGTCAACATCTTCTAGCATCCAGGGTAGTCAGCAAGTCCTCTAGAGGGGAGACAGCCACCCCAAGGAGGGGCTTGGCAGGGCCACCCACCTTCTGTTGAGAGCGGCACAGCCCATTCAAGTAGTGTCTGCAAGAATCTCAAGTTCCAATGCTAAACCGGTGACAAAGCTGATTTTCAAATGGTTTTAATGATAGACAATCTGCATACCAATTGACTCATCTGCACACATGATGGCTTAGAACAATGCAGGAAAAATATGTAAAAAGGTCTGTAATGGTGATGACAATTGCTTCCCAGTATGCTGACCTTCAGTAAACGAAACAAACAGAAAGTACAGTTCTCTGTGGATGAGACATTAATGAATCATTAAGAATGGATACAGCTGCCTCGTGCAAGCACTTTGTTAAAAATATTCTTTTCATTTTGTGTCTGTCCCATAATTATAATGGGAGCATTGTGCAAGCCAGCCAGTAAGCGCATGCAGTAAAATATTTATGTTTTATAATAACTGTAAGATTTTTAAAGTGCATTGTCAAGTGTAGTTACTTTCGCTGTTTTTTCTCTCCCTGGTGTCACCTTTCACTGACAGTCTCACAGTTTTAGGAAAGCACGTGCCCTGGGCTGTGTGACAACTGATGGCTGTCTTTGAGTATTTGCATAATGCATGCACTGTCCACCAAGAGAGGTTTTCCTGCCGTGTTCTGGACGTGGGTCTGTGAATTTGGGGAGAACAAGACTGTCACCTTCTTGTCACGTGGCCCACGTCTACCATTTTTGTCCCTCTCCGCAGTGCCTGGTATCTCTACCTGATGGGATGACCACACAGTGTGGTCAGGCCAGCCCCTGTGCCGAACAGCAGAGTGGCCACAAAGACAGGAAGCCCTCAGAAATAGAGGGGGCAGATCCAGGGCTCGCTCTGAGAAGACAATTTAAAAACTATTCTTTAATTGTGCTCCTCGGGAGGCCTTTCAATCTGGGGATGACGTAAGAGCCAGGAGAATCTTTTATTTCCCGGCCAAGGGAAGGTGGCCTTGGGAGGTGACGTGACAGGTTTCGGGTTGCATTAGGAGTGACACAGGTCACAAATGCAGGTACTGAGCAATTTGCACATACAAGGCAGAGCTCTGGATGCCATGACAGTTGTCACACAAGGAAGGGACAAGCTGGGCAGCAGCAGTAGCAAACTGTGATGGATCCCCTTTGTGTGGCGAAGACAGAAGTTCCCAAGCTGCAGAAAATTCCACTGCCTCTAGCAGGTTGCTTAACATGCCCCGTAGCTTTAGTTAAGTTCCTGTTTCCCATCCTTACCTACTGCCTGAAACTAGAAACTGGCAAGAGCCAGGTCAGATAGTACATTAACACTGGGGATAATCTTTCAGACCTCACACGTAACACCTTTCCGGCCTTTGTATGGAGAGGAACAGCCACTTTCCGAATGCGCAACACGTGGACTTCCACACAAGTCCCGTTGCGCTGGCGTGGCACGCTGAAGACCGCGGCTGAGGTCACTTGTGTGGCCTTCCTTCCATCCTGGCTCACTGAGCCGTCTTGGTGGCAGCAGCCCAAGCAGTTTCCTTTCCTTTGCAGCAAAAGAAAGGTGCCTTTCTGCTCTCCCACCTTGGGCTTGACTTCTGTCTCTCATTTACTGGTTGAGACGAGTCATACCAAGCGGAACCTGGGTTTCCACCCAGCAACACAACCAGCTATGAAAAAGACACTATTGAGACGATAGGTGACATCTGCGTATGGACTGGGTATTAGATGGCACAATGAATTTTGGTAACTTGGTTGGTGTAAGAATGGCTTTGTTGTTATGTCAGAGAAATAAAAAAAGCCTTTGTTAGCAAGAAAACTTTTTATATGAAATCATATCTGGACAATGCTAAAATACTTCCAGTAAAAACAACAAAAACTGTGTGAGCGTGTATATGCATGTGAGTGTGTGTGTGTGCATGTGTGTGTGTGTAGGCATAGAAAATGAACAAGATGGCACTATGTGTATGATCATTAAAACTGGGTGACAGATTCATGGAGATTCATTATAGTACCCCATTACTGTTGAGTATGTTTGAAAATTTCTGCAAGAAAAAGTTAAAATACACTTGGATATTTTAGTTCTGGGTTTTAAAAAGAACTTCAAAGACAGAGAAACTTTGTGCTCCATCCCCTCGAGGGCTGGATCCCGGTGTCCTCAGTGGGGTGGGGAAAGGGAGGGACTTGGACAGAGAGAAGGCTGCCACCCGCCTGGGTAGGGCCCACAGTGAGTCTCCCAGGTCCCCTCTGTCACCGCAGGACTGTACCTGAAGTCCCCTCTACAGGCTGAGACTCCGCTTCTTGGCAGAAGAACGTCACGAAGATCAAGAAGAGGCTGACTCCTCCTGGATTCACTGCCATGGTCTGCGCACCCTAAGGAGGGGACCTTCTGAAGGCCTTTCAGCTTCCCCAACCTTGGTTTCCAAGACACTGTGGAATGTCCACGGCCCTGTGACATCATGACCAGGAAGTGAGCTGGGGGTCTTGCCCTGCAGCAGGAGAGAGAGAGGCTGCCAGGATCTGCGGCTGGGGAGGGAGGACGGTCATTGGCTGCGGCGCTGGGGTAACGGAGGGCCTCGGTGTCACCTCCACGGCTCCTCTGGGGCCTTCTCCACCACCGTGGGCCCGAGGCCTGTCGGGTAGGGTTTTACTGAGGACGCCAGACTGCAGGTCACTGACCCTCGGCAAGCTCTGCTTATGCAAAAACAGATTTAGTGGAAAGAAGACAGATAGGTGACTGTGTGAAAGAAAAGCTTGAGGAACCAAGAGATTCTAGGTTTCCTTGAAGAACAAGGGGCTGGCCCTCTCCTCTCTCTCCCTAGCCTCTCTTCCTTTCTCTCCATCTTCCCCAAATCTTCCTGTTCTCTCTCTTACAGTTCACGTTTCATTACAAACCGGAGAAGATGTCTGTGTGTCCCATTATCCTCCTTCTGCTCCTGTTCTCTAGACGCCATAGAGTTTTCTCCATTAGCGTGAATGAGCAAAACTCGAAAGGAAGTACTCTGATTGGCCTGCAGGGGTCATGTCCTATTTCTGGACCAATTTCTGTCAGTGCGTCACAGCCTAGTCCACTGTCGTAGTCATCTAACACTGCTTTAAAGGAAATGCCACAAGTGAAAGAATTTAAAGGGAGAAATTTTATCCTGTCCTAGTCCAGTAGGCTGAAAGTCCAAATTCAGGGTGTCAGCTCCAGGGGAAGGCCTTCCCTGCTGGCACTGGAGGAAGGTCCTTGGACCTTCCCCTGGACTGGAACCTTCCATGGTGCAGGGGCCCAGTCCTTTGCCACGGATGCCTTCAGCTTCCTGAACAGCTTCTTGGTGGTGTGCAGTCTCCAAAACTCTCTGCTATCTTCTTTCCTTAGTATCTCAAGAGACTGATTGCCTCCAGGCACGGAGCAATGGTACACACTGAGTCCCACCCCGCCAACACAGCTGCCTCCCATCCTCCCTCACCGCAGCGGCGGGGCTTACCACGCGGAGGAATGTCATGCACTAACTGGCAATAGTGCCCTAGCTCAACTGCTACACAGAGTTTTAGGGGACACAGTTCCCTCCATGACATCCACCGTGTACTCCTTACTACACTTGGAGGTAGCATTTTGGGACAGACAGTTCTAAGAAAGCAAGGCTCTTCCGGAGGGCAGGGACTAGAGCACAGCCGCTGAGCGTTTCCATGGCGCAGCCCCGTAGTCGGAATAACTGAGGACCTCGGGATGATCCTGTGGCATAGATTTGTCTTCTCAGGGTCACTGTGAAGGCACCCAGCCAGCAGGAAGCCGCTGCTGAGCTGTTTATTACCACTGCGGGGGCGTTAGGGCAGGTGGGGTCCCAGAGCTCTGCTGAGAGGCCCTCTTAGAAGCTAGGGACTGGGGCTTTTTTTTAAACCAGTCGTTGCTGGCTAACATGTTTGGCAAACACTGATTTCTCTTGGTCCCCACATCTTGCCCAGAGAAGAGGAAAAGCAAAGACGCTCAGTGTTGTCTCTTTCTCAGCCCACAGGACTGGCAGTGTGACTCCCTCTGTGTCTCTCGGGTTTGTTTCCAGAAGATGGAGTTGGCATCTTGTTCATTAAGTGTGTGAACTGCACCTGCTGTGTGTCCGGCACGTGTCTCACGTGAGCTCACCTTCCAGGGGCTCCCCCGTGCTCCCTCTCCCACCTTCCTCCCCTCCCCTCGTTCAGGTGCCCGCCTTCCAGGGGCTCCTCCTGCACTTGTTCGGGCACCCACCTTCTGGAAGCACACCCTGTCCTTTCCTCTCCCCCCTCCTCACTTCTCAGATGTCCCCTGTGCAGGGACTTGCCTCGTGCCCTCCTCCCCCGCTGCTCTCGTTCCAGTGTTAGATCTGCTCAGGTCCGGAGTATCCACGGCGTTTCCAGCACTGTCCTGGCCTCTGCGTGGTCCCTGTCCTCCGGAGCCTGCCTCGTCTCTGAGCCAAATTCTCTCCGACCCTTACTGGATGGGCTGACGCTAGTGACGTGCCTGTCCCCAGGAAACTCTACCAGCATACACTGCTGACTGTGTCCTCAAAGGAGGCCCTAGTCCCCGAGACTGAAAGAAATGAACAGAGATAAGACGTTTGGCCTTTTTGTCCGGCCAGGGGTCATGAGGTCTGGTGCTTGGGAAGGAGAGAAACGCCTGGCGTCCCTCCAGCCCCACAAGACCCTGTCTTGGGTGTGAGGAAGCTCAGCTCTTCTGCTCACCTGACTTCCATTGCACCAGAAGCAGAGAAGACGCAGTGTCCCCAAGGCTTTTCTGCCACTAGAGTCCCCTGCCTGTTTCTGCTGAGTCAATCCCAGTCCTTTAGGATGGAGGAGAGCTCCCCCATGGGTTTTCCAGGGCTGTCATCTTTATGGAAGAAAGAAGGGAGAAGTCCAAGCTTGCTGAAGGCCTTGAAACAAGCAAACTTCATAAATTGATGGACTTTGATATGGTTGAACAAACAGATGCAACACCAGAAGGCTTCGTTCGTTGGTGCTGAGAAACTGAAACACAATTACCCGGAAAACGGACGGGAGAAGATCCGTACTGCATCCATGGCCAAGAAAACTGATCCAGTGACAGGCACACCTCATCCAGCAGTACCATCAATACCATGCACGTAAAATTATTCTGAAGATAATTAATAAGTGGCTGCAGTACTACATCCAAGGAACTGCAGGAGATTCAAGGCATGTGTCAGAAGAGGGTGTGTGACGCCCTTAGCTTACTTACATTTAAATCCGTTATGACATGTCAGGGCTGAGTCTTCCATTCCTACCTTGCTGCGAGTCGCTGCAGCTAGGTTTCAGATTCCGTTTCGAGTTACCGACAGCACTTACATCTCTTCGTACGAGCTGTGCGGTGTTTGCTTGGTGTGTTACATGTACACAAACTTTCAAAGTCTGCTTCAACCCCGAGTGAAGTGTGTCAAGGCCCGGCAAGCACAGAGACCTTGCTCACCTTTACGTTTCCTAAGCCTCATCCGTAGAATCGTTCTTACACATTACTTCTCTGTAAACGAAAGAATACATCAGGTAGTTTTATAAGTCTTTAAGCCTAGAATACGATCTAGAGAACTCAAGAGAAAAAGAGAGGTCTATTGTATTTACCAGTTTTTTTTACCATTTACACTGTTTTTTCTTGCTCAGTGATGTCTCAAGGTTCCGTTTTTTTTTTTTGAAATTTCCTTTCAGTTTTGAGAACTTTCTGTGAGCATTCTTTTAGAGTAAGTCTGAATGTAACACATTCTCTCAGTTTGCCTTCATCGGAAAATCTCTTGATTGTCCCTTCATTCCCGAATGATATTGTCACTGGATATAGAACTGTAAACTGATAGCTCTTTTCTTTTATTACTAGAAAAATGTTGTGACACTTCCTTCTGGTCTCCAGGGTTTCTGATGAGAAATCCGTTGGAACTGGGATTGTTTTTCACTTTACATATGATGCAGCCTTTCTCTCTGGCTGCTTTAAAGATTTTTTGGTTTTGGTTTTCAAAAGCTTGACTCTGTGCTGTCTTGGAGTACATTTACGAATTTAGCCTCTTGGATGTATCTCAGTTTCTTGAATCTGTAATCCAAACCCAAACCCAGTGCTGCTGAGTTCATTCTGAATCACAGTGACCCTACAGGACAGAGTAGAACTCCCCATAGGGTTTCCAAGGAGTGCCTGGAGGGTTTGAACTGCCAACCTTTTGGTTAGCACCCGTAGCGCTTAACCACTATGCCAGCAGGGTTTCCTCTTGAATCTGTAGACTTATTTATTTAGGCTAATTTGGGGGAAATTTCAGCCATTATTTTTCCTAAAAATTTTAATACGTCTTCATCCCTACCCTCTTTCTTTTCTCCTCTGAGACTTCAGGACCCAAATGTTGCATCTTCTGTTGCAGTTCCACATGTCCCTGAGGCTCTGCTTTTTCAATTTATTTTTTGTCTGTTTTTGCTCTTGTTCATATTAGCAATATTGTTTTGTCTTGGAATTCTCTGATTCTTCTGTCTGCCTTCTTTATTCTGCCATTGAGCCTATCCAGTGAGATTCTTCAGCAGTTATTAAGTTTTTTAGTTCAGTATTTCCATTTGGTTCCTCTTTGTTGCATATATTTACTGAGACCTTATGTATTTTTGCTGAGACTATTTTTTTTCATTTGCTTCAAGCGTGTTTATAAATGCCTTTTGGAACATTCTGATTATTGTTGTTTTACAGTCACGATCACATAACTCTGAAATTTGTTTTCTTGGTGTTGGTGCTTATTATCTTTCTTTGTTCCATTTGAGATCTCTCAGGCTCTTGGTATGGCTAGTTATTTTCAGTTGGAACCTGAAACGTTTGTGTACCATGATTCTGGATCTTACTTAGATTTTGTCCTTTGTCAAGTGTCTCTGACACCACTCCAGTGGATGAAGGAGTGTGTTAACTCGTTGCTGTCATTTGGAGATGGAAATTCATGTTCCCACTCTACCTCCATTGACACCGGAGCAGGGAGGGTCTCCTTGTTACTGCTGGGAAGGAGACGGGGCTCAGGATATTCTTGAGCCTTTGTCTGTCTGTTGTCACTGATGTTTCTGAGCTGTCGGTTTCTCAGGCAGCTGGATGACCTACATGAAACAAAAAGAAAACCCGGAGAACTAACGGCCTGCCATGCCTGTCCCTGGGACCAGGGTCCCTAGCCAGTTTGCCTCTTTCTCCCTACCTTTCAGGGGCTTCTTATATTTCCTTTACGTATAACAGCCATGGTTTTTAGATGTACTTAGTGGAAAGAACATTGAAAAATATGTCTATAGCAATTTCCCAGACACAGATGTCCATCAATGTTCTCTTAAAAATTCTTTGTGGAATATGTTTCCAAGTTCGATTTAGCTCTACAGAGGCAGCAGTCCTTGTGGTTAGGAGCTCTGCTGTGGCGTCACAGTGACCTGATCAGAATTCCTGGCTTAGGCACTTGTGACCTCCTGAGCTTCAGCTGCCTGTAGTTATATAGAATTCTCTCAAGTGTTAAGAAACAAAAATGTCATCTAGAAGACTTAGGTGCATGTGACTCAACCATGGTGTTCCAGTCACGTCATATGCATGTGAAAGCTGGACAACACGTCAGGAAGATGGAAGAAGAACTGAAGCCTTTGAATTATCGTGTTGGTGAAGAATGCTGAATGTACCGTGGATTGTCCACAGCTGGACTGACAGAACGAATCGGTCAGTCAGAATGTCCCTTAGGAGTGAGGGTGGTGAGACTTCATCTCACACACTTTGGGCAGGTTATCAGGAGGAATCAGTCCCTGCAGAAGGACACTGTGCTTGGTAAAGTAGACGGTCAGTGACAAAGAGGCAGACCGACGATGGGATGGATTGACACAGTGGCTGCAACAGCGGGCTGTAGCCCAGCAGTGACCGTGGGGACGGTGAAGGAGCTGGCGGGGTCTCGTTCTGTAGTTCACAGGGCAGATTGGTCTGAGCCCGCCGCCGGAGCTGTGCCTGTCCAGGCCCTGTCTGTGGGCTGGTCGGCTGCCCTGCCCGGCCTCCACCTGGGCTTCCCTGTTGCCTGTCCCTGGGAGATCTTCAGTGGCCTGGCTGTTATCCTCGCGGTGTGCCTCGCCTCCTTGGGCTCTGCTGGTGTTTGCTGGCTGGACCTCAGTTTCTGACACGCGTAGGTCCTAGGGTGCAGCTCACGCTGGCAAGACGCTGAGCTGGGCAGGTCTGGGGATTCTGGGAGGAAGGAGCTGTCTGAGGCGCTGTAAGACTTTCTTTAATGTAAGAGTCACAGCTATAAGGAGAATTGTTGTTGTTGTTGTTAGATGCCATTGAGTCAGTTCCAACTCACAGTGACCCTGTGAACACCAGAATGGAACACTGCCCAGCCTTGCGCCACCTCTGTAATCGTTCTGATGTCTAAGCCCACTGTTGTGGCCGCTGTGTCGATCCATCTCATCGACGGTCTTCCTCTTTTTCGCTGACCCTCCACTCTACCTGGCGCGAACCTTTCTCCAGGGACTGACCCTTCCTGACAGCACGTCCAAAGTATGGAAGATGTGGTCTTGCCCTCTTGTTTCCAAGGAGCACTCTGGTTGTACTTTTTCCCAAACAGATCTGTTTGTTCTTTTGGCAGTCTGTGGTACATTCAACATTCTTCCCCAGTACCACAATTCAAAAGCGTCAATTCTTCTGTCTGCTTTGTTCATTGTCCAGATTTCTCATGGATATGAGGCGATTGAAAACACCATGGCTTGGGTCAAGTGCACCTTGGTCTTCAAGGCGACGTCTTTACTTTTCAATATGTGAAAGAAGTCCTTGGCAGCTGATTTTCCCAGTGCAATGTGTCTGTTGATTTCTTGAGTGCTGCTTCTGTGGATGTTGATTCTGGGCCCAAAGAAAATGAAATCCTTTCTCTGGCTATGACGATATTGCTTACTGGTCTAGCTGTGAGGATTTTTGTTTTCTTGATCTTGAGGTACAATCCATACTGAAGGCTGTGGTCCTTGATCTTCATCAGTAAGTGTTGCAAATCTTCTTCATTTCCAGCAAGTAAGGTGATGTCGTCTGCATAACAGAGGCTGTCAATGACTTGTCCTCCAATGCTGGTGCCTTGTTCTTCTTCTTCGTTGATCAGATTAGACCTATGGAATTACCAGCAGGTAGGCAGTCCACTGTGGTCTTGGAACAAATACAGCCAGAATGCTCCTTGGAAGCAAGGATGAGACTTGGTCTTACAGGCTTTGAACGTGTTATCAGGAAGGACCGCTGAGTCAGTACCAGATCAATGACACGTGACAACAAGTTCCCTGTGGGCGCCTTCGTGGTGTAGTGGTTAAGGGCTCCACTACTAACCGAAAGGTCAACCCACCAGCTGCTCCTCGGAAACCCAGTGGGGCTGTTCTACCCTGTGCTGTAGGGTCACTGTGAGTAGAAATTGACTTGAGGGCAATGGGTCTGGTTTGTTTTCTAAATCCGTTATGGGCCTAAGACGTGTGAAAAGGCTGGACTTTGCTAGGTAAAGAGGTCAAGATCAAGGAGGAGTCTGTAACAGGCTCCCAGTTTCTGGATTTCCAAATCTAAAGAACAAAGCCCAAACCTTCTCTGCTTTCAGACAACTTGAGAAGAAAGACAGTATGTAATATTTTTCCTCCTTGATAGCACCTGGAGGAGCAGGCAGAGATGATCACTAGACTACCCATCTTTCTGTCACCAGACTTCCCAATTAAAGATAGTTTTCATAGCATGCTTGCCATTGTTTTCACTTATGAAAATATCCTTGTAGACCCATAATTTGGCAATATACATGTAATCAATTGTTTTAAAAACAGAAGTGATGTTGGCTATTATAATGTAAACTGTTTTCTAAATGAAAAGAATTAAAGGAATGTAATTGGAGAAGTATACAAACAGTGGTTAATCTGCTGCTTCTTGCAAAGACATATTACAACTTATAATCTTCCTTTATGGGTTTATGTTGTTGGTGTTTAATCAGGCATGGGAATGTATTCAGGTGTTAAACCATTCTATTAGCGGGGAAATTGCACTATTATTTGCTGAGCTGTTTATGTTATATTGTTGCTGGCGCTCAGACTTTCTTTTTCTCTTGCTCCTCTCTCCCTGGTCTCTGCAATCTGTATAATTGTCTTCTTACTTTTGTCTTTATAGAGCTTTAAATAGAGTTGCTGGAACGATTAACTGTGTCAGAATCACAAAGTTCTGGTGCGTTACAGATTAATTGCATAGACTGGTTAAGCTGACGCTGTGAGAGGCGAGCTAGCTTTCAAAGATCCACCCTGCAGTGGAGTGGAAATGAAGTGGGTAGGGCTGTTGGTCTTGGATGCAACACCCTTGTGAGGTTCGGCCAGGATCCCTCCCTTCAAGGGGGGTCACAAGATGTCAGTGCAGACCGGTCAGTGCTGACCAGCCCCAGGCTGCCGCTGCACAGAGTGCTGGCATTTGGAATATCTGTCGTCACCTCAGCTGACCTGGAGATCATGTCATCCCCAAGATCCCTCAAGTGGAAGCCATTTAAAGACTGGTCACAAAAGTAAAGCACTGATGGAAGGTGCCCACTGTTCTGGGGAGGAAGGTGAGAGATTTCCGTGAGTTAGAAAGTCCATTTTTAAAAATTCTGCATTTATTCTCATTCGTTTTTCCTCTGTTAACTTATCGTCTTCACCTCCTCTTGAAGCATGTCCTCCGAGAGGGTTATGTTTCTGTATTGCCTTGATAGAAAATCAGATTGATTGTAAGTTGCCTCATTTGATGACACCTACACCACTGTCTGTTGTGGGTTGAATTGTGCACCCCGTCCCCTGTGTGTGTCCATCTGGTTAGGCCAAGACTCCCAACACTGTGTGGCCTTCCACCACTTTGTGATCTGATCTGGTTGTCCTCTGTGTTGTAAATCCTGACTCTACAATGTTAACAAGGCAGGATTGGAGGCAATTATGTTACTGAAGCAAGAGTCAATCCAGGAGATGAAGTTGTTTCTTGAATCAAACTCTTCTGAGACACAAAAAATAAAACAGAGAGGAGAGGGACCACATACCACCAAGAAAGAAGCCCCAGGAGCAGAGTGTGTCCCTTGGACCCAGGCTCCCTTTGCTGAGAAGCTCCTAGACCCCAAGAAGACTGATGACAAGGACTGTCCCCTAGAGCCAACTGAGAGAGAAAGCCTGCCCTTGAAGCTGGCACCTTGAATTCAGACTTCTGCTTTCCTAAACTGTGAGAGAATAAATGTCTGTTCATTAAAGCCATTCACTTGGTTTATCTGTTGTAGCAGAACTAGACAACTGAGACAGTATATATGACTGACCAGTTTTAGTGTCGAGTTTTGAAACCAACAGCATAGAGTGACCTCTTTCAGACAGATGAGACCAGCTAAGAAAATCAGTGCAGGTGTGTTCACTGAGAACGACTCTTTCTTCTCACATTCTACTTTATATTAGTCTCTTGAATTCGAATAAGGAACCCAGTGACGCCTTAAGAAATAATTTTGGCAAAATTGAATATAATGCCCCAAATGCATTGTTATGAGAATGGAATCACATTAAAAGTATGAAAAAAATGAAGCTGCTTACGTGGAATTCAGGGTTATTAGGAAGATTCTTGTCGGGCACCATTAAATTGGTTTCCACTCCCAGCAGCCACGTGCACAAGAGAACCAAACACTGCCCGTTCCTGCACCGTCCTCAGGAAAATCAGGGGGGGGGAGTTACCAGGGTTTAGATATAAAAATTTGAATGTTTTCCTAGAAATGTTTTTCTGTATCTACTATTTGCAAAACACATTGGTATGAAGAAGTAGGACTTCTTTTAATGTAGCTCCGACTCGATGGCACTTGGCTTGGCATAGTCAGGGTTCCCTCTCACCTTATTCTTCTTCATTTACTGGAAGAAAAGGAAAGAAGAATAGGGACGCTTATTAGCAATTTTCTGACTAAAATTTGCTACAATCTAACAGCTGTTAATGTCCAATAGTTACTAAAAACAGATAATATGGGTAAATATCTTTGTAAATCTTTGTAGAGTAAATTCATAAATTCAGAGTTGTCAATCCTACAACGACTGGGTGTTGTTGTGTTGTTAGGTGCCACTGAGTCAGTTCTGGCTCATAGTGACCCCTGGCACAATAGAAGGAAACGCTGCCCAGTCCTGTGCCATGGCCACTGTCATATTTTATACTTAATCCCGCTGTTGTAGCCACTGTGTGAATCCATCTTGTTGAGAGTCTTCCTCCTTTTCACCAGCACTTTACCAAGCACGATGTCCTTCTTCAGGGATTAGTCCCTCCTGACAATATGTCCAAGCTACGTAGATACAGTCTCACCATCTTTGCTTCCAAGGAGCACTCTGGCTATACTTCTTCCAGAACACATCTGTTTGTACTTTTGGCAGTCCGTGGTATAGTCAATATTCTCCAACACCACAATTCAAAGGCATCAGTTCTTCTTCTGTCTTTGTTATTCATCGTTCAGCTTTCACACGCATATTATATGATTGAAAATACTCTGCCTTGGGTCGGGTGCACCTTAGTCTTTAAGGTTACTTTGCTTTTCATCGCTTTAAAGAGGTCCTTTGCAGTAGATTTTCACAATGCATGCGTCTTTTGATTTCTTGACTACTGCTTCCATGGGCATCAATTGTAGAACCGAGTCAAACAAACTCCTTGACAACGTCAATCCTTTCTCCATTTATCCTGATCTTGCTTAGTGACGCAGTTGTGGGTAGATACTAAAGGTGAAGAAGCACTAAAACTAGAAACCCTAAAAGTCTTGGTCACATGGCCTTTAAGATTCCGAGAAACAAGAGTTTTTAATTCTTGTGGAATCCAGATTGCTGGGTCCCATGGAGGTGCGGGTTACACAGTCAGGCTGTCGCCCTAAAATGATCTTCTAACTCGGAGCTTGAGCAGACTAATCTCTTACGTGTTTACCTTTAAGTCAAATAATAATTTTTCTAATTAGTGGATACTGTTTTGTCTTGGGCTTTGTGCTCTTTTGAAGACTTTAGTGAGTGTCAGGAAACAGAAATGGGGGAAGGGTTGGTTTTGGGGTAAATTGTCATGAAAACACCGCTCTCATCCTGTTTCCGTGGCACTGTCACTAAGATGGAGAATGAGAATCTCAGGATGTTCTTCCTGGAATACTTGACTCTCTCATCAGAAGCGTTGCCCAATTTGAAAACTGTATATTAAATAATTTTCCAATCAGTTTATAGTATTGATGTAATGTGATTTTTGTTTGAACAATTTTAAAATCAAGGCTTAAAAATAAACCGACTGCATAACCAACCATAGCTCTAGTAGCTCTCTGTGTCAAATAGTTTGAGAAAATGCATTTTCTTTTCCCGATACTTGACTGTTTCAGGGTCAGTTTCAGCTGCTCACCTCTGTTACCAACAGGCCTGGCAACAGCTTCCTCTACGTGAGTGTCTCAAATTGCGGTCATGGACATAAATCTGAGGGGTGACCCTAAAGAAGAACACAGCTGACCTGGGAGCAGGCTTTGGACAGCATATCATACCAGTGGTTTGCTCCGTAAAAGGGAGACCGTCTTGGCTCGTGACACAGAAGAGAAAATTGGTGCAACACCCCATGGTTAATGTGACAACACGCAGTTAATGAGCACTTAATGATCCCCACTCAGTTCGTTTTTGTCACCCGTTTGAGAGTGTCACTTGTTTTATAGTTAGCCCTGTGGAGTAAGATTAGCTTCATGCTAACGTGAATTAGTCAAGGTTCTTAAAGACTGGAACAAAAGTACTAGAAAACGTGCCGAGATATGAAGAGTGCGAGCACGTAGGCTCTCATTCAAAGGACGTGCACTTAGAGGGGTTTGGGCTGGAACACGGGAAACTGGCAGTGACATTTTATTTCACATTTGATAAAACTCTAACCTTCACATGGAATCTCTTTTTCAAGCTGAAATCATTCCTGGAAGACCACCAGGAGTCGTGCCAGCTCCGTCAGTATTCTTAAGGCAAATGGAGAAATCCTGATGCCCACATGAAGACCATCATTTTCAAAATGTCATCAAGAGATTCCATTTTAAAGCATGAACCTCCTGAAGTCACTTATTTATTTCATTAGGTGACTGTGCACGTATTCCTTTTTTTTTTTTTTTTTTTTTTAACTCTTGATTGTGTACTTATTTTGTGTCTACCCTGCCACACTTTCCCATGGAATTCTCAGTCTGGCCTTCATTTAGGTAAATGGCCCAAGAATCCCAAGGCTCCAGAAATGAGGGTGAATTTGTCAGTTAAAAAAAGAAAGTGTCAAGACCTCTTCCTGCCATCTAAAGTTCTACAGAGAAGATCAATCTTGCAAAATAAAATGCTCCCTCTGGCTGCTGTTAATAATTGTGATGATCTCATAATTTTTTTTTTCCCCTCACTTACTGACTTTGAAGAGGTGACACCCACAGCCCTGAAAAAACTGCTAGTCTACAGCAGGATCCCTTGAAGACCGAATTCACACGGCCCTGGAATCTACTCAGCAACCTTGATTCTTCCTCAGAAGCAAGAACTCACGAATCTTGCAACACTGTGAAATAAATACAAGGCCGACAGGCTTGGGCACTAGAAGCAAGTACAATGGTATTTTTGACTCATAAATAGGAAGTCAGGCATGATGCTTTTATAGGCTCCAACTGGTGGTGTAGTAGTTAGGTGCCCCATCTGCTAACCGAAAGGTCGGCAGTTTGAATCTCCCAGATCCTCCTTGGAAACTCTGTGGAGCTGTTCTGCTCTGCCCTATAGGGTCACTATGAGTCAAAATGAACTTCACAGCAGTGGGTTTTTTTTTTTAACTGACTACTGCAGAAACTGGGCAGATAAAGATAGTGCAGCTCCCAGGCCCAGCCATAGATGTTGACACAGCGTGCAGCTCCCGAAACCCTAGAGACACAAGCTTGTCGTCTTATTGGATCAGGTGGCTGACATTTTACGTTAGAAAGTTCTTCCTTTGGTAAAGCATTGGTATTATCATTGAAAACTTAAATATGGTGGTGTAGTGGTTAAGTGCTACGTCTGCTAACCCAAAGGTCAGCAGTTCAAATCTGCCACGTGCTCCTTACAGACTCTGTGGAGTAGTTCTACTCTGTCCTAAAGGGTCACTGTGAGTTACCATCAACTTAATGGTAGTAAGTTTGGTTTTGGTTTTGTAGGGAATCATATTAACAATTTGCCGGCTATTGTTGCCCAAGAGTGAATTAATTTAGAAAATGGCTTTTTGAAGGAGATAGAGGGTTGGGTAGCCTGAAGACACAGAGAACTGATAGACCATAAACCCTGAAATACTGGTCTCTGCTTGATATGTTCCATTTGCCAGAGGAGCCATCAGAGTTCTTGAGCAGCTGAGCTTGGAGGGAGGAAATGCTGGCTCCCAAAGACACCTTCCAGTAGATTCTAAATCTGCTCGGAGATCTTCCTTCTATCTTTCACTGTTTAACCAAGAAAGTGCTACATTGAAAACGCACGTGAAAAGGAGCTTCTGGGGCACCCTGGGTTGGGAAGTGCTGAGAGGCAGCTGAGATAGTTGTGAGCCCAGAATCTCTTTCAATTTGAAATGGAACTCGCACAATTCTGAATGTTCTAATTTTGTTATGTGGTAGC
Organism: Heterohyrax brucei; assembly: GCA_028571685.1. Taxonomy (NCBI): domain Eukaryota; kingdom Metazoa; phylum Chordata; class Mammalia; order Hyracoidea; family Procaviidae; genus Heterohyrax; species Heterohyrax brucei. The sequence goes on from CM053163.1 coordinate 1,235,323, forward strand.
TCTTAGAAGTGAATGGACCCGGCGTATAATTCCATTTTATTAGATCTTGTCATTAATCTCTGCTCCCGAAAGTTGCTTCATTATATTAATGCACCTGAAACTGGATTCCTGGGATGTCACAGAGGCACCAGGTGGTCCAGAGGTTAAATGCAAAGTTGTCTTGTACAAAGAGAGCTGCAGAAATCATCATGGCCTTTTAGTTTTGATCTTCTTTCTATCGATTTACACTAGGTAAATTTAATTCCAAATCTTGGAGACGGCTGAGACAGCCATTCAATTGCGGCTTTGTAGTGAAGAAACCATTAAGATAGTGGAGAGGGATGAGGAGTCAGGAGCTAATTTTATTCTGAGATCAAATTCCTGCCAAAAGTTGAGCAAGGCACAGGTCAATGACATCATTTAAGTAAAGAGAATCTGAGGTTTGGGGCACGTGTAGGAAAGGCCACCGTCGGCATCTCTGTTAGTGCAGCACACGCACAACACAGGGCAGATGAAATTCTGCAGAGGACAGGAGGAAAAAAGAGTTCTGTAACTGTACCGCCCAAACAGTGTCCTCTGTAAAGTGGGAAACCCAGGTGGCGTGGTGGTTAAGTGCTATAGCAGTTCAAATCCTCCAGGCACTCCTTGGAAACCTATGAGGTAGTTCTACTTTGTCTATAGGGTTGCTATGAGTAAGAATCGACCCCACAGCATGGGTTTTGTTTTTAGTTTTTAAGGCAAACAGGAAACAGTTATGGGTTCCATTTGTGTTTCTCCTCAAGATTTCACTTAAAGTAATTAAATAAAATTTTAAAACTTATTTTTTTTTTTAAAGATGCAATTTCTCAGCCTAGTAATCTGAGGGAACACAAATTTGGATAATGTAATGATCACATGGCCACCCAGCATCAGCATTTCTTGTGAATGGAGAAAAGCAGCAGTTAGGACAGAGAGAAGGACGCTCATGGCATCTTGCTATGATCTTTCCAAAAGGCCGGGTTAAACTGTTCAGCAGTGAGCCCATCCTCAGCGAAAAGAAAATCTTGACTTAGCACAACCATGCAAATATATGTGAATGAAAAAACCTAGTGTGTCTCAGAGGTTTTCTTCTCGAGTTTGAAAGTCTTCAAATTTTATTTTGCTTAGAAGTGAATAAAATCTCACCAAAGTTTGGTTTTCTCATGTTCTAAGGCTTATTTCTCTGCCATCTAAATGCCACTCAAGGGCATGACCTCAGGGGTTGAAGAGTGGACAGCTCCCCGGAAGTTGGAGGGGCCTGCCTGGCCACCGGCACGCCCCCTCTGGGAAAGCCTGAGTCTACTGTGCTCTGGCTTCGAAGGTGGCACCCGTTACCAGCCAGGCACACAACCTGAGGACACCAGCAGCGGTGATCTGACTCACAGGCAGCCACCGTCAAGTTACTCAGGCTTGCTTTGTCTTGGGTAGCAACTGGGATGAGTACCATGGTCAGCTCCTGTCTCTGCGAGATTGCTTGAGGAAGAAAAGGAGGGGAGGCAGGAGGAGGAGCCTGGAGGCACAGGAGCTCTGGTCAAAGAGGAGGCTGGAGGGCTGGGTTAAGGGTGACACAGGTGGTGCAGTCCTGGGGTGGTGCACACTTAGTGCACTAGGAATCAGCAACAGCAAAGCCCACGGAGCACAGTTTTGCTCTGACCCAGATGGTGTGGCGATGGATTGGAGCTGGCTGCATGGCAGCGGGGACAGGTGGCAAGCACAGTGCTGGCTGCACAGGAGCTGACGCTGGACCCAGGCCCCCAGCAGCTCTGCACTCTGACGCGAGGCCCCCTCTCCCAAAGGCCCGTGGTGCCAGCTTCCTTTCCCCCCGACTACGTGTACCTCTGCACCCCACCAGCAGACTCCCTTGAAACCACCACCTGGATTTTGGGAGCAGCGGTCGTTGGTAGCTGATACTGTGCCAGCCTCAGATCCATGGTGACTCCATGCACAAGACTGACTTTTCACCAGCTGAGTTTTTGGAAGAAGATCACCAGGAGTGTCTTCCAACGTGCCAGGTTAGACACTTTCAAGTAAAACTGTGCTTCTGAGGAAACCGCCGACCACATGTCACTCTGTCACCTGCAGGCAGGTGGGAAAATCAGAGCTTCCTCTAGAGCTCTGGGGGCTGCCTTTCCCTTGTCCTGTGGCTAGGGTCCCTGTCCCCTCTCCACACACCTGGTGCTTTTCTCTCACAGCACTGAGAGCAGTGCACTCAGGGAACACACAGCAGAGGAACAGGCTCAGGAGGATGTGCTGCTGGAGTTCAAATCCTGCCTCACCACTCAGCAGCTGCCTGACCTGAGGTGAGTTGTTTACATCCCTTGTGATTCAGTTACCTCATCTATAAAATGAGGACACTAATAGATACGAGGTCTGATAGTTAAGTTCGCCAACTTAATTGTTCTAAGTGCTGCATACATCATTGCTGAACGTCACTACGGTCACTTCTGAGTCCTCCCTTTGGGAAGCCATGCACTGATGCCGGTGCCTAGTCCACGCTTCAAAGCAGGTTTGGAACTCTTTCTGGAGTGACCACTGTGCACCGTGGCACAGTGGCCAGTTTGTGAACTTAATTGTACAGTTGTCTATGAGGATGTTTTTAGTCAGTAAACAAATAGCTCTTTTGAAACATCCTCCTTACTCACCTGATCTGGCCCAATGACTTTTTTCTTTACTTGAAGATAAAGGAAATATTGAAAGGAAGACATTTTGATGACATTTGAGACATCAAGGTTCATACGAAGATACCTCTAATGGCCATTCCAGAAAAGAGTTCCAAAATTGTTTTGAAGGATAGATTAAACCATAGTGATACTCAATAATGAGACACATAGCACTTTTTTAAGGGTGAGTTCTTGAACTTAATTGGCAGCCCTGATATGCACAGATGTGAGGATTTATTAAGTTGGTATGCCTACAAAGGTTTTCAAGAGTCAGATATTATTACTCTCTATCTTCCCCTGGAACCCTCGTGGTGCAGAGGCGAGGAGCTCAGCTGCCAACCCAAACGCTAGCCATTTGAACCCACCAGCTTCTCCCTGGAAGCCCATGGGGCAGTTCTACTCAGTCCTGTAGGGTCACTGTGAGTCAAAATTGCCTTGACAGCAGTGGATTTTTAATTTTTCTTTTTTTATGTTGCATTGGATTATAAGCTCCTTTTCCTTTTTTTTTTTTTTAAGATCTTTCTCCTTTTAAGTTTCTTTCTGCTGCCTAGCCTTTTGCTTGACAAGTTAAAATACATAAAATATTTGCTCAATGAATTCATGAATTCTCTCCTGATAGACCATTTTGGTGAGAGACGGGGATGTAAAGATACAAGACCCCTTAGGGAGATGACGGTAGACACGAAGGAGGCAGGGAACTAAGAAAATCTGCCTCCTTCACATTTTTGCTAGGGATTGACCCAAGTGAGAAAAGCCAGCCAGGGAAAGCAAAGTCAACGTGGAAAGCGTATTTGAAGAAAGTCCAAACCCAACAAACTGGAGCTAGACTGTTGTCATTTAGTAACCCTGTTGTTGGGGAGCCCTCTGCACGATGGATCCTGGGATGAGTACCACAGAGAGCACATGAAGAAGACAGAGGTCTTGTCTCCGCGGTGGATCCTGGGATGGGTACCATGGACAGCAGTGATGAAGACAGAGGTCTTTTATCAGCAGTGGATCCTGGGATGGGTACCATGGACAGCACATGGTGAAGACAGAGGTCCTCGGTGTTTCCCCAGAGGCTGTTCCCGGCAGCTTGCTGAGCAAGATCTGCTGCTCCGTGGCTGCTCTGATGCTGACGACCCAGCACTGGCCTCCGCTGGGCTCTTGGTTCCGAGTTTTCTCTTCACATTGCCCACATCTCTCCTCACACACGGTTCCCCTCATGTGAGCGCCTGGCCTCCAGGCTGACTCTCTAAAGAGGTTTTGGTGACTGCTCTCAGCGCGGTCCCACCTGGTGGTCCTCTGGCTCATTACTTTGCCTGCCTTCCCCAGACCCATCCCAGGTGGTCTCCTTCTCTGGGGCCTGGTCTCCACATGATATGGGCAGTCCAGGTGTTCACGTCTCACCCTTCTCACGGAGAGCAGGTCCTGTCTGTCAGTGGAAACACACCACCACCTGACATAGTAAAGAAATGCTCAGAGCATTTAGAAGAGCAGACGCTATGTGGCACCCTTGTGGTGTAGTACCATGGCTACTAACCCAAAGGCTGGCAGTTCAAATCCCCCAGGCAGCCCTTGGAAACTCCATGGGGCAGTTCTGCTCTGTCCCGTAGTCACTAGAGTCAGCATGGACTTGACAGCACTGGGTTGGGTTTGATTGGATGCTACGTGCCTTCTGAGGTCTTGCCAGTGGCCTGGATTCATGGCCGCTCTCCAGACAGCAGCCCTATCTGCATCGTGACCTCTACAAAGTTTTTTAAACAACTTCTTGAGATTGCCTAACCTCCCCTTCCTATTCAAATTTAGGTAAATACATCTCTTCCCCTTCACCCTCTCCTGTTATTCTTTTCCTTATCTCTCATTTTCATTGTCTTGTTTCCCAGTGATTTGACTTCTAAGAGCATTCTAAGACTCTTTTTTCCCTTCTGAAAGGCATCACAGAATTCACTCATTGCACTGTTACATTCTGATGGTCTGAGCAAGGCAAAGGCAGCGGGAGTTTCTGAGGTGAAGTGTGCTCCAGAGCAAGGCTAATGAGAATTTCTGAAATAACTTTTATTATTCTTTGGCTGAAAACAATGTTATGAGGGTTAAGCCACAAGACTGATGCCTTCTTTCAAAAAACAAATAGCGTTCATGCTGTTGCGACAGATGCCTGAGCGACGTTGCCGTTCCAAGGACAAGAACCGCAGGTGTCTGCTGTGCTTTGCGGTCCTGGAGAGCTACTTGTTCGGAAAACGTTGTCGCCTGCATCAGAAGTCAAAGTTGTAGCTGGGTGCTGTCTTTGTGTGCCCGGGTCGGAACACTGAGACTCTGGCGGCTTCATTAAGCTGGTGGCTTTTCAGGGCTGGAGTTAGAAAGCTGTAGACAGCCTTCTTGTTTTGTCAAAGGCTTATTTATTTATTTTACCAATAAAAAGCGTGTGTGTTTCCCATTCAGAGAACAGAGAGCTGCCTTACTGAGCACATAATCTATTAGCTAGTAATTTGACTACAATACAAAGAAAGATTGTGTCTCCCAGAGCACTGGTTCCCAACTCCACTATTTTTAAAGCAAGTATCTTATAACTTCTTTTTATCTGAAATGAAAGTTATAAGAACATGACTAACCTGCATGCCTGAAAAATAATACTGTGCCTTAACTTTAATATGAGAAATTAATAAAAATTAGCTGTAATAAAAGGGAATTAACACACACTAAATTAGCATGTATTTCAATATGTGGGCTTCAATATGTAAACACCTGGGCGTGTGTAAAACAGTCAGTGAAATAACATGAACAGACAGTTGCGCCTCCTTTAAATGAATCAGTTCTGGTTTACAGGGAGTAAAATATTCAAAAGTGATTATTATTAGCCCTTTATATTTGATATTTTGAGACAAGGGCTGAAGAAAGCCTGAATAAATTTGTGTTTATGTGACCTCAGAGAGAGAGAAGATCCTTGGGCGTGTGACAACCACAAATGCAGATTGGAAGGAAGAGATTCCACCAGAGAGTCTAACACACCACCTACGGAGGAACTTGACTGTCTGTGGCATGATTTCCAAAAATGGTCAGCAACACTCAGCAAGCTTCTAAACAAAACACAGTGTCCTCTGCTCTTGGTTGACAAAGTAGTCCCATTACTGGAAAATTCAGTGACTACTAAAACCATGCAACAGATAGTTTGTGTTTATAGGAAAAAAATAGTTTTGACAGAAATGAGCTGAGCTTTCAAGTCCATGTCGGTTCTGCATGACAGCAGGGCAAGCCAAGTGTCTGGGCCACCTGTCCCTGTGGTGGTCAGGTGTTTCTGGTCCTTGCCAGCCAAGCACATCAGACCCCTCCCTGCGTCCCTCCTGAGGGTCTCGCTGACCCCTTCTTAGGCCACACTCAGACCATGTGTTGTACCTGGTTCAGCGAAAGTGTCACAGTCTCTATTACTTCACATCTCCCCAAATATCTCTCATGTGTTTGTGTTATATTTTGTACTATTACATACAACTTTGAAAAATAATCCCACGAGTCGTGAGAAACTCCAGTGCTTCACAGATGCGAAAGTACAGTACTTTGGAGCGATCCAGGGAGAAGCCTGTTTTTCATTACTTGAGTGGTAGCCTTTCCCTGTTGTCCCCTGAAAATTCAGCAGCCATCGCCACCCCCTCCAAAAACAAATGTGTTCAGCAGGAAGCGAGATACATGAGGGCTAGAACAGGAAGCTTTGTAGCCAAATTCTCCTCTTTCCAATCCCTGCTCTCCTCTCACTGGCTGTGCAAGCTTTGGTAGGTGGTTGATAAATTAGATGAGAAAATCTGCATAAAGAGCCTGCGTGGTACCTGGGACCTTGTAAGTGCTCAAGGCAATTTATCACTCATCAATTTTATTTTCTCAGTTGTTGACACATCTATCCGATATAGCAATCACCCCCAGCAAGAGCTATTCAGCCAGGTTCTACTTTCGTTTCAGTTGGACAGAGAATCCACAAGACCTCTGCAACCTAGAGGATTTTATACCCTGAGACCAAGCTTCGCATTGTGACCCACTGTCTTGGTGACCTAGTGCTGCTATAACAGAAATATCACAAATGGATGGCTTTAACGGGGAGAAATTTATTCTCTCGTAGTCCACTAAGCTGCATGTCTAAACTCAGCCTTTGAAGGCTGGACCAGGCACTGGCACCGGTGCATACCCTACCAAGGGAGGACTTGGAAGGTGACCACAGTGATATTTAGCCATGAGGTAAGTAGCACTTTTTCTAGGATGAATTTGAAAACGTAATTGTCAGTCTTTGTTCATATCTCATCAAAGCTGACAAAGAGAAAGAGATTTATAACTTGCTAGGTGTCTTGGACTGAATTTCCTCCCTCGCCCCCGAATGTCTATTAGCTTAGTTATGCTTTGATTTCCCATAATGTGTGATTGTCCACCGTTTCGTTGGATGAGATTTCCCTGTGTGTTATAATCCCAGTGACTGTGATGGAATAACATGGATTAGCAGCAGTTGCACTGAGCACGTCTCTAGGATTGGATAAACTCTGAAGCTAATCTCTTCTGAAATATAAAAGAGAGAAGAGAGCAGAGAGACGCGGGGATCTCATACTACCAAGGAAGCAGGGCTGGGAGCAGAGCGAGTTCTTGAACCTGCAGTCTCTCCACAGAGATGCTCCTAGACAAAACAAAAACTTATGTATTGTGAAAACCTTCCTCCAGAGCCTTCCCCTACGGCTAGCACCCTGAACTCAGACACGCAACTTCGTGGACTATGAGAGAATAAATTTTTCTCTGTTAAAGCCATCCATTTGTGATATTTCTGTTATGGCAGCACTAGACAACCAAGGCAGTGGGTCACAGTGCAAAGCTTGGTCTCAGGGTATAAAATCCTCTAGGTTGCAGAGGTCTTGTGGATTCTCTGTCCAACTGAAATGAAAGTAGAACCTGGCTGAATAGCTCTTGCTGGGGGTGATTGCTATATCGGATAGATGTGTCAACAACTGAGAAAATAAAATTGATGAATGATAAAGCAACTCCAAAGCAATTTTGGAACTCTTTCTGGAAGGCCATCAGAGCTGTCATTGGATTACCCTTAATGTTCTGAATGTCATCTAAATGTCTTCCTTTCAATATTTCCTTTATCTTCAGGTAAAGAAAAAAGTCACTGGAGGCCAGATTAGGTGATTAGGGAGGGTGTTCCAATACAGTTATTTGTTTACTGGCCAAAAAATCCCTCACAGAGAACTATGCAATTGAGTTTGCAAACTTGCCATTGTGTACATGGCCATTCCAGAAAGAGGGTGGACCAGGCACTAGCGTCATTGCAGAGCTCCCTAAGGGGAGGACTTGGAAGGTGATTGTAGTAGTATTCAGCAATGTAGCTCTTGGAGCAATTAAGTTCGTGGACTTTGTTGTTGGACCTCAGATCATTTCCACGTTATGCTGAAATGGGAACTTCTGAGAATAGAAAAAAGTAGAGCTGAGGGTCTAATGGTGTGACAGTTAGGAGCTACAGCTACTAACCAAAAGGTTGGCAGTTCAAATCCATCAGGCACTTCTTGGAAACTCTATGGAACAGTTCTACTCTGTCCTGTAGGATTGCTATGAGTTGAAATCAACTCCACAGCAATTTTTTTTAATAGTCAAATGAACTCCAGACTTTCAAGACTCAGCTAAGTTTAATTTTTTTAACATACATAAATTCAGAAAAATACTCCATGTTCTGTTCCCCTTTGCTGCTGAGTCAATTCCAACTCATAGCAACCCTGTGGTACTCTGTGTGGGTTCCTCAAGACCAGTTATGATGGCTTGTGTCTAAATGGTTGATATAAATTCCTTACCTCCCTGTATCAACACAAAGTCTCTAGTGGTGTACACAGTTAACTCACTCTGTTGCTAACCGGAAGGTTGGAGGTTCAAGACCACCCAGATGCATCTTGGAAAAAAAGCCTGGCATTCTACTCCTGAAGAATCAACCGTGAACACCTTTATGGATCACTGTGTGCTACTGTGACACACATGGGGTCACCATGAGTTGGAGTAGATTCGCAGAGCAGTTTTTTCTGTATGCAAAGGTGGAACCTATTCCTCCACACCCTTGAGTCTGGGATAGTCTCAGATCCCACCCTTGAATCTGGGACAGTCTCCGATCATGCCCTTGTGTCTGGGATAACCCCTGATGTCTCTGATAGATCACAGCAGAAGTGATGCCACTCAACATCCAAAGCGAAGTCACAACAGACTTTCAGTTCTCACCTGGTTCCAGAGGTCACCATGTTGTGAGTGGGCCCATGAGGTTGTGAAGGCAGAGAGAGAAGGAGCAAGTGAGCAAGAGACAAGGGAGAGATAGCCCAGCCCTTCCAGCCATCCCAGCTCGGTGGTAGACAAACAAGTGAAAAAGCCTTCGGATAACGCCAGCGTCCACATTCATTGACTGAACCACATGAAGGACCCCAAGTGAAAACCACCTATCTGAGCCTACCACCCCCTGGACCATGAGAAACCATAATACATTGTTGCTTTAAGCCGTTAAACATGATGGTTGGTGGCTTCATGGGAAAAGACCTGACAGTCTGCCCCTGTAAAGACTGGAGTCTAGAAAATCCTATGGGACACTTTTACTCTGTCACATGGGGTTGCCGCATCAATGGCACAGAACAACAATAAAAACCAAATCCATTGTTGCTGAGTTAATTCCAACTCATAGTGACCCTATAGGACAGAGTAGAACTGTCCCACAAGGTCTCTAAGGCTGTAAGCATCTCACTGACAGAGTGGCTAGGGGGTCCAACCGTTCCAGCAGCCACGTGCTTTAACCAGTACACCCCTGGCCTCCTTTACAGCAGTGTGTAGTCAGTTAGAAACAAAAGCAAAGAAAGTGTCATTGTTTATGTGACATTGAGACAAATCAGCATGAGGGACATTAGCGTGTGGCCTTCCAGCCACGCACATCAAACCTGACGGGTTCTTATTTTAGATGCAGGTCCCCAGCCTCACCCCAGGCCTGCTCAGTTAGAGCTCTGGGACTCGAACCAGCCTTTCAGAGCATTGTCTTAATTATTTTCCTATCACACGTAGACAGTTACAGACACCCCGACTAGACTGTAAGTTTCTTGAGGGCAAGAGGGACATTCTTCTTCTCTTTGTACCTGGTCACAGCCACAGCAGTGCACCTGGCTCAGAGAAGACAATTGTCACAGGCTTCTGAGCTCTGTCACGCAAGAAGTCTCCAGCTCTCAGGGTCCTCTGGAAACCTTCTTATAAATGAAAGTCATATTTATAATTCAACCTTCCAGCACGGCGAGCCTGCTGGGACAAATGGGAGATCTGTAATTCAGTCACAATTTCCTTAATTTTACTTGCTAAATACCCTGGTGGCTTAGCGGGCTAAGTGCTATATCTGCTAACCAAAAGGTCAACAGTTCAAATCCACCAGGAACTTCTTGGAAACTCTATGGGGCAGTTCTACTCTGACTTCTAGGGTCGCTATGAGTTGGACTGACTGAACAGCAGTGGGTTTGTTTGGGGGTTTAAATACCTTAGAGTTTCAGAGTAGGTATAACTGACTCTTGATGATTTAGCTATGTGTAGGTTTTTAAATTTTGTTGTGATATTAAATATATAAGCAAAACATTTGCTGCTTCTACACTCTTCACACAGACAGTTGAGAGACATCAATTATGTTTCTCATGTTCAACCACCACTGTTGACTGCCCTGAAAATTTCCATCTCGCTTAACAGAAACTCGGCATCTCCCAAGGATTGTATCCTCCTTGACGTGTAGATCTTTATTTGATAGCAGTTTTAAAAATTCTGACCCAGAATTTCCAATGTTTATCACCTCCCTCTTTCCACTGTCAAAAGCTAGCAGCCTATTGGCATACGAGTTTTGATTCATGAAGTCTAAGGAGGGGCTTGAGACTGCAGGACTCACAAATTGGTGTCCGTTGCTGCTGGTCCCCAGACTGTGCTTTCAAGAGGAAGGCAGTAGAAGTCACAGAGGCTGTGCCCCAGTGAAGCTCACTGAGAAACACAAGCCTTGCAAAGATACGCACAGAAAAATAACTTCCCTTATGTGACAGTCACACACAAAGGCCACTTGGTGTTATTCTGGGAGTCACAAATGAATGGACTTTCAGGGTAAGGTGGGTAGCAACCGGGAGACAGACACCATGGGCCGAGCGGAAGATGCTGGGTGGAATGAGGAGCAGGCTGTGCCAAGTGCAGCCTGCGTGTCCCATCGACAAGGAGTCACAGACGGCAAGGATACCACCTACCCAGTGCGCTTGGGTTGATTCTGACTCACACGACGCTGTGCAGGCTCCACATCGTCAGATCTTCTGATTTGTGTGTGTGTGTGAGAAGATATGAATCTGAACTCCTATGTGAAATTTTGGGTTTTTAGATCCTTGGTAGACAGTGCGAGGCAAGCCGACAGGCCGCTCACTGTGGTTGAGAATTTTTGTCCAGTTTTCAGAGTCAGTGTTGTGTCTGCCTCTGTCCCCAGAGGCACAGAATGCCAACCACAGGCCACTACGTGTGTGACAAGTCCTGCAGGTCAAGGACAGGCAAACATGAAGTCACCACCAGGGTCCAGGGTGGGTCCCAGCCTCCCCCGAATCATGCCCTAATGCAAGTCACAGACAGGCTCAAGTCACAGCTTTTCTCCCATGACGTTCCTGTTCAAGCGCCATAGTCCCACTTGAGTCACAGCCGTGCTCGTGTTACGCTCTTCCTGAAGTCACAGCTCTGTTCACGTGACGGGAGTTTCATTGAGTGTGTGGTCTGTAACCAATACATGTGGACACTCTGCTACGCTCTCTGTCACTCTGGATCCCGCCTCTAGCTTGTCCCCATCTCACCTCCAGATCTTGGGACGTGAGGTGGCGGCAGGCTGCCTGAGCAGCTGATTCTGGAATTCCCCAGGGTCTGCGGCTCTGAGGACCAGCAGCCTGTGATCTGGCCTCCCTGCGGGGTTTGTCAGCCCCTGTAACTACTGGAATCAGGAGAAGCCTTGGCCTTCAGCAGACCCATGGACTTGGGACTTGTCAGCTTCCACAAGCACATGAACAGTTTCTTTGCGCTAAGTCTCTTTCTTTCTTTCTGTGAACACACAGATGTGTGTGTACACACACACAGACATGCTTCACTGAGAGCAAACGGATTGTTTTTCCACTGTTGACTTTAAGGTAAATAACTCTAGTTCTGTAATGATCACTTTCCATAAGTTTCTGAACAAGCAGTGTTCTGATATTTTTCTTCAAAGTCCCTGAAGATGATTAGGCCAAATGTGCAACCAGAATACTTAAAAACATGATTATAATTGTTATTCGTTTTCCCTTTAGTGTAAACACAGTGATTTGGTTCAGTAGCGATGTGAACGCTTGTACTCGGGGGACAGACAGTAACCCTGGCACTCTGCTCATGTGGCATCTGGAGGTGGCTGATTGGCTGGCTGGATTGTGTGCTGGGGGTTTACACAAACAGAGATGGCTACAGAAAGGTTAACTCCACAAGAAAAGAAATAACTCTCACGCTCCCTTTACCATCTATGGTGAAGGATAATGGCATTCTATAGGAGAGAAAATACACTTATATAGGGACAATTTATTTTTAAAATTCTTAGTTTTGTAACACTGAGTGGAAGTAACCGTACCTGTTATACAATAATTACACCCAGTGGTGCTGTTTTGCATTGCTTCTGTCTGAACAAGAGCTAAAGAATGCTTTTTACTGTGTCAACACATTTTAAATAATGACATATTACCTTTAATTTTCCCATTTGAATTTAAAGTTTTCTTTTGATCAGCATTGATTTGTCAGTTATTTCTACATGTAACTTTTGCTAAAATATACAGCAAATTATGAAACAGCTTCACAGTCTCTGCTTGGCTGTCACTGAAGTCTTACCCCTGTCGGTAACGGCCAGGAAATGCACAGGGTCTGTCTCGGCACCTTATTTTTATTTATAAATTCTGCTTCATTACTGCAACAAGACACCACAGGTAGTGCATTTGTATGGAATTACTGCCTCCTTTTCTGGTTAAAGACTGAGTTTTTAGCCACAGAGCTCATAATGCCCCCCGATGTGTTCAATAAGCTTCCCAAAATGCTTTCCACGCTGGGTCTTAGGGTTGCCATATATTTAGTGTGATCGTTTTAGGGGAAAAAGGCCTATAATGAAGATTATGTGCAGAAGAAAATGCAAAAAGAATGAACCAAATGTAATTGTCTATAGGTTGGCGCACTTTTGTTTGTATAACGCACAGAAAATTTTACAAATTGATTTTATCTTGCTACATATGATAGCAGAAACTCTAACTCGGAAAACAGATTTTGGCTTGTTGTGTAGTAGAGACCCAGAGCTAACTTCTTAAAAGAGTTAGCTGGTACGTTCAGCATTAAATTAGCACTGTCATTCAATTCACTAGAAGCGTTTATGGAGTTACAGTATGTCTGTAATTTATAGCCTCCTGACTGACAAAGCTTGCTGCTCACAGATGCCTAATTTGCCAAGGTTACCTCCAGCCCCATTCATCTCTCCCCCCAACAATACGCCCCTGATTCCTGTGCTTCATGGATGAGGTACACGTGCTTTCATACTTTGGGCGATCAATCACAGGGAATTGCCTCCAGCTCCGCCTCGGTGTTCACAGCGGTGTCTCTGCAGCCCTGGCGCTGATGAGAGCTGCAGCCCAGCCAGCGGAGGGCGTCGTCCTCCAGCGCCCCGAGGGGGCGTCCCATGCAGCCGAAGGCTCTGCTCCAGGTGGCGACTGTTCGGAACCTGGGGGCATCCTCTCTCCGGGGAGGGCTCCAGGTGCCATCTGGGAAGGCCACCATGACATCCAGTGAGAATGCGATTCGCGGCAGAGCCTGGATTTTCGGACTAGCCCACATCATTTCTTCCCGGTGGGGGAAAGCTCCAGGGGCCTGCATCAGACAGTGCCTGATTTCTAGACGTTTCAGAACTCACGTGAGAGCGGGGCGAAGCGAATGCCCTGGTAGTGAGATTCCTCAAATTGGTGTCTGGGGTGTTACCCCTGTTCTTCCTGCTGAGTGACATTAAATCTAAGTTCTGTACTGCACTGTTTGCCTAGAAAACAACTTTCTAAGGATTCCCCCAGGAGACCTGGTGGTGCAGTGGTTACGTGGGGAGAAAGATGCAGCGGTCTGCTTCCGGAAGGCTCCAAACTTGGAGACCCCGTAGAGCTGTTCTCCTCCGTCCTCTAGGGCCACTAGGAGTCTGAATTGACTCAGTGGCAGTGGGTTTGGGTTTTTGGTTTTAGGACTGTCTTATTCTCCCCAGAGGAAACCCTGGGGGTGTAGCGGTTAAGTGTTGTGTCTGCTAACCAACAGGTCGGCAGTTCAAATCCGCCAGGTGCTCCTTGGAAACTCTATGGGGCAGTTCTACTTGGTCCTACGGGGTCACTGTGAGTTGGAATCTACTCAGTGGCAGTGGGTTTGTTTTTTTGGTTATTTTCCTTGGAGGAGCAATCTTACTCAAGATTTTGATTAACCTATGCAATTCTTTTTTTTTTCAAAAAATTTTCTTATTATGATTGAGGGAAAATGTATAAATTCGCATGCCCACCTATGTGCAGCTCCCTCTGCTCTCCCTGCCCAGTGACAGCACACTCCTCCTCTCTGCTCTGTCCACGGCACGTCTTCCTAACAATCTCCGATCCCCCCGCCCCCTTCCCTGCCTCCAGTAAGAGGTCAGCAGGGTGACGTCCTGCATGAAACCACAAAGTGCACACACGATATGCTCACTCTGTGTCACCGAGTCCAATCCATTCCCATCTGAGAGGTTGACCTCCATTATGATTTATGGACAGGGGCAGCATCCGGGTCAGGGGCCGTGCTCCCGGCGGAATCCCGAGGCCCCTGGACCATCAATTGCAGTCTTTTGATTAACTTATACAATTCTTGATGGAAAGTATCAATCATTAAATATGAGAGCTATGTAATGAATATGGTTGTTTTGTTCTTGGTGTATGGGAAGAATACGAAACGGCATCTTATTTCTATGATATGTTGTTATTAAGTACATTAGGTTGGTTCTGATTCATATATACAAGGAGTATATGTATATCGTGTGTATCCGATATTCCAGGGAGAAGTGAACATACAGGGAGTAAGTTATGAAATGTTGGAGGCCTGGCTGCCGCCTGTGCTTGCTGTGACCATACGCAGTGACCGAGGGTTCCAAGCAGGGGACACAGTTTTGTGGCTCTCTGCACCTCAGCGCGACATTTTCAAGTATCAATTCGAGTCTGTGAGTGGTGGGGGAAATGATCCAATGAACTGAGGAAAACAATTTGAGTCAGTCCCTACGTTATTGCGGAAATTATTAATTTAGTGGACAATATGGGTTAAAAAGTTTATTTACTGTTTGAACAGGAGACTGGCAATAATAGTCACAAAAGACATGCTTACCAAGTTAAAAAGGCACTCACAGCAGAGGAAGAAACAGGCGACACCAAGCACAGATCTCAGGACCTGTGACTTCAGTGTCTTTGTGACAGCTTCCCACTCATCTTGCCACAAAGACCCCAGCTGACTGGGCCATGGTCCACCTCTGCTCCGGACGGAGAACCTTTGTGTTTTCTCACTGCCCCGATTCTTTCAGCCAGAATTTCCTTCCTCCCTCCCTTCCTTCTTCCCCCATCTCCTCCCTCCTGCCTCCTGCCTTCCCTCCCTCCCTCTTCCCTATCCCTCTTATCCTCTTTTCTTCCCTCCTTTTCTTTTTTCTCTCCGTCCCACCCTCTTTTTCTTTCTTCTTTTATTATATCTTTATTAATAGTATAAATTCTGAAAACTGAAGCCTGGATTATCACTTCACGGGACTGGGTTTGTCATTAAAACAATGCTCTCTAGAAACAAGAGAGTGCCGTGAGACCGGGACGAGCGGAGTGGGCTCCCCATTCACAACGGCGTTGGCCGGCCGTTGTGCTCCCTGAAGAACCAGTGCTGGGTTCTCCCAGGAAAGAAAAGCGCGTTCCCTGACTGCCTGGTGGGGTTCTCACTAGGGAAAAGGGAGAGGTGTATTATCACGGGCAACTAAAAAATACACTTGATAAGCTTTTTATTCAGAATTTGGGTAAGTTTTATTTCCTGTAATTACTGGCTCAAAGGATATGGGAAGCTGAGCGGGTACACTTCATATAGCTGCTCACGGCCTCTCGGTCACGGGTGAGTAGCACAGGATGGCGTAGGAACCCGGCTTGTAAGAACACGCGGCTTCGGTTCTGGTTTGTTACATGGCTAGTTAAGCAAGGCCACTGTGTTGTTTTTGGAGTTTGTCAAGGGCCACATCACTGGTCCTTCAACAAACCAGTTTATTATCTTTCCGACCCTGTACTGGAAAGGTGACCCACCTGCAGAAGCTTGTTTAGAGTGAAGCATCTCAGAAAAAGGTTTCCTCATGCATGGCAGGTATTGGCAGAGTCCAGCCTTGGCACACGGCAGGTACTAGCAGAGTCCAACCCTGGTACACAGTAGGTTCTCGCGGAGTCCAGCCTTGGTCTCCAGCCTTGGTCCACAGCAGGTACTGGTAGGATCTAGCTGATCTTTGAATGAGGAGCTGGCTGATGGAATATTGAGTTAGCATGCATTTTTATTCGCGGCCAGAACCCTAAGTATACACCCAGGTTGTGCCACCGTTTGCTTTCTCCGACAGGATGCTGAGAAATGGTATTTCATTTGCATGTTCTGTTGCTTGGATCGCAGAGGTAACAGATAGTCTCAGGGCTGGGAAGAACATGCTGGTCCCTGACGGAGCTCTGATCCAGGAGTGTCGGCACCAAAGGAAAGAGAAGATGTGTGCATGCCTTGTTCTACCTCCTGTGTTGGAATTCTTAAGACCTAAAAAAAAAAAAAAGAAGAATGCTTTGAAAGAGTGCCTCTTTGGAGGTGAAGGGCCCATTCTTTCTGGACCCTACACTAGAAAAATTCTTAATAAAATGTGTGGAACAGGAGAACACATCCAGCAGGATGGAAACCTGGGATCTGACATGTAAGAGAAAGGAATCACTTAAGAAGTTTGGTTCCATCAACCGAGATACTTTTGAGGGTGTGTGCTTTCAATAACTTATGTACATATAGTGAGCTCTTGTGGGACAGTAGTTACGACCCAAGGCTGCTAACTGAAAGACTGACAGCTCAAATCTACCAGCTACTGCTTAGAAGCCCTGTCTGTGAGCTGGCATTGACTCTATGGCAACAGTTTTTTTTAATACACAGAGAGATAAATAAATTTATATGTGTGTATACAATATACTCACACATATATCCTTATATCTGCCATCTGTCCTATACTTGTGCAATGTGTGTGTACACATTCCACAGTTACATATACACTTATGTATTTATCTCCCGCACCCCACCATGCGCTGCACACGGGGATTGATAAACAGTCGGGGACCCACCTAGAACCAGGAACTGTAAACACATATGTATGTGCATTATACGCTTATCTACCAAATGTATTGATCTCCCCTATTTGCCGTCCACTGCACACAGGGGGTAAGCAGTGGGGGACCCACCAGAGCTGGGAACTTTTTAGCTGCCCTAATATTTGTAATAACCATTTACTGAACACATTTGAAGCACCAGTTCTTTTACATGTATTATTTCTAATTTCCACAACAACTGTGAAATAGGATTGTTTAAGTAGACAAGGATAAAATCGAGCTGTCAGCCGGTGGAGGAGCCCTTTGAGTGTGGTAGTTAACGGCTTGGCGGTTCTGCTCCCCTAGTCATTCCTTAGAAACCCTATAGGGCAGTTCTATTCCATCCTACAAGGTCGCTATAATCCACAATTGACTCGATTGCAACAGATTGGCTGGTTGATAGAGATGTGGAGCTACTGTCCTGAGATCATCTACAGTGGCAGACAGAGCCAGCCAAGAGGTTCTCATCATGCCCTGGCTCTCAAGTTCGCTGCATTGCAGGATTCCAAGATGCCAATGTAGTCCTTCTCCAGGTGTCCACACACACTCACAGGGAATAGCTGGCAACACCTGCCCATAGCTGGACCTTTCTATGAGGACTGCCAGTTAAGTTTGGGCACTCATCCTAGAAAAAGTGCTACACACCTCTTTGCTGAAAATCACTATGGTCACCTTCCAAGTGCCCCCTTGGGAAGTTATGTGCCAATGCCAGCACCCAGTCCACCCTTCAAAGCGATTTTGGAACTCTTTCTGCAATGGCCATCAGAGCTGTTGTCGTGATACCCTTGATGTCCTGAATGTCATCGAAACGTCTTTCTTTCAATACTTCCTTTATCTTCAGGTAAAGCAAAAAGTCACTGTAGACAGGATCAGGTGAGTAGGGCAGGTGTTCCAATACAGTTATTTGTTTACTGGCTAAAAACTCCCTCACAGACAGCTACACGATTAAGTTTGAGAACTTGCCGCTGCACTACCGTGCACCATGACCCTTCCAGGAAGAGTTCCAAAATTGCTTTCAAGGGTGGACTACGCTCTGGCATCAGTGCACAGCTTCCTAAGGGGAGGACCTCAAAGGGTGCCATTCCCTAGTAATATCCAGCAATGAGATATGGAGCTCTCAGGAGAATTAAGTTCAAAGACTTAATTGTCAGACCTCAGGTGTCTGGCTCCTTTTCTCTTTGAGGGGTGACCTGCCTTTAAGACAACAGATCCGGGGCTTTGGGGCATCTTGTGGATAGCAGAACAAAGTGTCGCCTGGTCCCAGGCCATCTCCTCGATCTTTAGTGTTTGAGTCCTTTGGGACTGGGTCAACCCATCACACTGAGGCTTTCCCTCGTCTTCACTGACCAATCATGACACTGTTTCCAGGCGAAACTTTGTTTCCTGAAGCTGTTGGCTTCAACTCCTGGCCTTGCCGGCTCCCTTTAGAGGGGTGCTGGCAGCACTAGATATGGTTAACCAGTTTGAAATCGTATTAGAGGGAGGTCTCAGATACTGGGAAGTCTGGAATTTAGCCTGTTGGCAACAGAGGAGTCACGGTCTGGCCAAGCCTAGTCAGCTGTCCATGTCGTAGAAGGATTGCCTGTCAATCTGTCTGTAAGCTGTACCGGACGAGAGGTTAGAAGTAGGGTGATTGGTTAGGGGGAGCAGTATCGACACAGATGAGAGATAATGAGGCCTAGTTAGCGGGGAAGATCTCCGGGAAACAATGTCATGATTGGTCAGTGAAGACGAGGGAAAGCCTCAGTGTGATGGGTTGACCCAGTCCCAAAGGACTCAAACATCAAAGATCGAGGAGATGGCCTGGGACCAGGCGACACTTTGTTCTGCTATACACAAGGTCATCCCGCATCAGAGCTGACCTGACAACTAACAAGAATTACACAAGGAAGAAGCAGTATGGTTGGAAAGAAGAGCGTTTTTAGCAAAAAAAAATGACACTTTTCTTGAATGTGTAATGTACTCGGTCTTAGAAACTGATTGCTAAGGAGACTGAGGGAGACAGAAAAATGAAACAGGGCTCCCAGGTTTTCAAGGGTAGGTAACTGGACGGATGGCAGTGCCAGCTGCAGAATCAGAGGCCTAGAAAGGCTAGCGGGTTTCCAGGCAAGAGAGTTAGTGTGGTCTGGGCCAAACTTGGTTAAGTTGTCAGCAGCCAGTAGAACTTAGACAGCCGTGCCTTTGAGAAGCTAACTGGCTGTGTTTGTTCTTCTCCGTGGGCTGATGCCTCACAGCGATCGTTCTGACCACAGCGTCGTGGGTACAGAGCCGCAGTTTGCTTGCTCTTCTCTACAGGGGTGGGCACAGGGGGAAAGCTCTCTCTTGTGGAGAGATACGTACAGAGATGGCAGCTTGCTCCTTCTCTTTGACAGTTCCAGGTGCACAGGCCACTGGTCTCTGCTGCTCCAGGTTTATTTTCTGGCCCAAAGCCTCTGAGCCTCCGTCGTGTCCCACAGCGGTCCAGTACGCAGCTTCTGGCCGCAGTCGGGATGTGACCATTGCCAACCTCTGCTCTGCTCGTGTCGCCCACCTTTCCCACATGGCAGGATCAGCAGGCGGTGCCATCTGCCTCGGCTTCACAGGTTTGGGCTTGCACAGCCAGTTCTTCCCCCAGGGAGGGGCAGCTATTGCCCCCGCACGTGGTGGCGCCTGGTTTGGGGCCTGGTGTCCCAGGCAGGAAGGCTCGGGAGGGCTCGGCTCGCCATCGAGTCACGAGCTGAGTACGGGAGTCCCCCCAAATACTTCTTCTGTCAAAAAAAGATTCTTTATTGTCTTCAAATGTGGAAACAATCTATAACAAAGCATTAAATGATTTTCTAAAATTTTATTAGAAGATGTTTAATATTACCTCTCCAATGTAGATGAAGAAGCGGTATAGACGGTCATTGATACAGAGGAAGACCCTCAACAAGATGGCCTGACCCAGGGGCTGCGACAGTGGGCTCAAGTGTCACAGACTGTGAGGACGGTGCTGGCCCAGGCAGTGTCTCATTCTGTCACATGTGAGCTGGAGCCAACTTGGTGACACCTAACAACAGCAACAACGTAGATCACGGAGGTCAACGACCAAAGACTTAACTGCTAATTTCATCTCGGCCGTTCGATAGCTGTGTTACTCCAAGCAAAGCCGGTAGCCTCTCTGGACCAGCAGCTCCTCCTTGCTGTGATCAGGTGGGACAAATCAAAACACCTCTCGGGCTCCTTGGGGCTCAAAAGAGCTTTGTGCTCTTTCCTGGGAAATACAACACCGTAGAACAATGAGAGAGCTGCTGTCACCTGCTCCAGACCCTTGTGCTCTCCGGGTCTAGTTCTTCCTAATGTTCCTCCTCACGGAGTGCCTGCGATCAGGCGGATGACACGGATGACACGCTCCCGTCATCACCGTATTCATCTCCTGGGTAAGTCCCGCTGCTGCTGTTGTGCGGGCGAGCTTTGAAAACGATCCTCAGGGGAGGGCTGGCTTTTAATCTGAAGGATTCGTCATCACCTCATTAAAAAAATAAACATGTGATGAGTGTGACTTTGGTTCCCCTTTGTTTCAAATACCTGGAGTGCATGTCACAGCTCTTACCTGGCAGCCACCTAATTACCCTCAGTGATTGGCAAGTGAATTGATTGGGTCTGTCCACCACATTGTCTCCGAGCTGGTGTCCTCTGCAGGCACTCCTGCCTTATTAAAGGACACAGAAGCGCTGGGTTGGCATTGGGTGCCACAGAGTAAACACAAGGGTGCTTGCTCATTTTTCTTGTTTTAAAAAAGGTCCTTTTGGTGCACTGCTTGTCCCACTCAGAAGACGGGAACCATTCCTGAAACGTGTGTGGTTTGAATAGCCCAGTGCCTGTACCCCCAAAGTATGTTGGAGTCCTAACCCCTGGTGTCTGTGAGGATGACCTTGTCGGGGACTAGGGCCTCAGGGGCTGTTATCAGTCAAGCTAAGCAGCGGCAGCCTGGATCAGGGCGGGTCCTAATCTCACAGGATTGCAGGCCTTGTAAAAGGCAAAGGAGTGCAGCAACAGAGGCACCCTCGGGAAGACAAGGGCGTGGGGAGACAGCGGCTGAAATTGGAGCTGAGCTGCATGGGCCGAGAACGCCTGGGGCTCCCAAAGCTGGCAGGAAGAGAGAGCTCCTTCTCCGGAGCCTCTGGGGAGATCATGCCCCAGCCGACACCTTGACTTCAGCCTCTGTCCCCCAGAGCTAGGAGAAGGTACATTTCTGCTGTTTCAAGCCACCCAGTTTGTGCTACCTCTTAACGACGATCCCAGGAAACTAACACAAGAGACAAAGCGTGACTTTAAAAGCTGTAGCACTTAACCACTATGCAACCACAGAAGGACTCAGATGCTCAAAACCAAACCTGTTGCCATCCAGTTAATTCTAACCCAGGCCACCTATGTGTTACAGAGCAGAACTAACCCGCTTGTGCTTTCTCAACTGTAGTCTTTGCAACAGGGGATAGCCAGGCCTTTCCTTGATGTCACAGTGGGCAGGCTGAAGCTGCCAACATTTAGGCTTAGGCTGTCAGTCAAATGCAAGACATTGGTGACACCTGGGGACTTGAAAGTGCTCACAGGTGCATCAAGTTCATTTTCTGATTATAACACTAGTGTACAGTGAACAGAAACGGATGCATGTTGTAACGTCCACTTTGCTGATGCAGGCTGCGTCTGACCTCATGCTCTTTATGCGTGTGGCATGGCTGTACTTGAACCGAGGAGACCCAGTGGCACAGTGGTTAAAGTGCTCAGCTGCTAACTGAACGGCCTCGCTCAAGCCCACCAGCCGTTCTGCTGGAGAAAAATGCGGCTGTATGCTGCTTGAGAGACTCGCTGCCTGGCAAGCGTGGTGAGGCACTTCTCCCCTGTCCTGTACCCTTGCTATGAGTCAGGACCAACTAGGCTTGGTTTTTGCCTTTGCAACACTGGAATTTGGGACTGTGAAAGGAATATGACTCCTGAATCCTCAGCATCGGTAGCAGGAAATGGGGACAAATATACTATTTTAGGACAAATCCAGATTTGGGCCTTATAAGACCAGCGTTTCCCTTCTCAGTCTCTGCCTCACGAATTGTACTAAGCCTTCCCCTGTCTCTGAAAAGCAAGGAAGCCCCTCAGAGCCCTTGGGCTGCTGTGGGCTCGAAGGGAAGCTGATTACAGAGATGCAATTTTAGGGTTATTTTTCTAAATGATCTTTCCCAGAGAAATACTGTGATATTCCACAGATTCATTACTTGTCCTGGATTGAACTGTGTCACCAAATAGTGTGTGCACGAGGGTGGGTGGATGGCACTCGTGTTCACTGGGCAGGACTCTGTGTGTGAGATTGTACTGGGCCTCTTAGGAGATAAAGGAAAAGGGAGCAAGCAGAGATTTGGGGACCTCACGCCACCAAGAAGTAGTGCCAGGAGCAGAGTGCGTCCTTTGAAAGGACTCAGGGTCCCTGCACCTCAGAAGCCCCAAGTTCAGGGGAAGACTGACGACAGACCTTCCTTCAGAGCCAGTGGAGAGAGCCTCTCGGAGCTGACACCCTGAATTTGGATTCTTAGCCTATTTTACTGTGAGCAAATAAATTCCTCTTTTTAAAGCAACTCCCTTGCGATATTTCTGTTACAGCAGCACTAGACAACTAAGACATTATTCACAAACTGGTTTCCATTGTGTCCACTTGGATACGGTGGCGACCACTTGGACTCCACGGCACTTGGCCTTGGCTTGGCATGGCTGATTTTTACAAAGTAGATCGCCAGGTCTTTCTTTCAAACCATCTCTGGATGGACTTGAACCTCTAGTCTTTCAGTTAGCAGCTAAATGTGTTAATCATTTGTGTCACCAAGACGCACAAACACATGCTTCTGAACAGGTAAAAGCCATAAAAAAAAAAAGTCTAAAGGCATAGATAAGCACAGTTGTTTTAAGTGAGAGAGGAATTGTATAGCTGAAGCGTGTGGCTCAGGACTGTAAGCTGGATTGCCTCTTGAAGAGTTGACTTACAGATGTGAGAGGCTGAAATAGATGGTGCGTTCCACCTGCTCTCTATCTGCGTTTGATTGCTAGAATCACAGAAGGGACGATTTCTCATCACAGGAGTGACGTCAGTTCTAGCAAACCAAAGTCTACCTCTCCTGAAGAGACAAATGACTCTCAGAGGTGGGGCAGATGGCAGAGTTTGAATGGGCTTAACATCCAATCCGGTATTTTAGTCAGAAGATTTAGACGGTTTCTTTAAAGAGAAGGCTTGAAGACAGTGTCATTTGTCCTGGGCCGTTACATGTCTCTGAGGTGGTGAATTTGAAGACAAATTCCTCTCTCTGTGTACGGTGAGGTAACATTTTAAGTGGGGAGGCGGGTGGTGTCACTTGCTCCTGAGAATGAGAGTTAGTGAGACTGTCCTTGGCAAGGCGTGGAGAATGGACGGCGCCACCAGGCACCTGCTCACCTGCTCCCCTCTGGTGCGAGTCTTAGAGTCTCAGCCACCTGGCGCCGCTGTGACCAAAGTAGGGCCACCAGTGGCTCTAACCCACAGCAGTGCGCTCACTCACATTCCGGAGGCTGCGAGGCCGAATTCAGGACACGGCGCTGGTGCAGGTTCTCTTTGTCACGCCACAAAAATCCTAGCCCCCTCTCCAGCAGTTTTCTCGGCACTGCTTGCAGATCTGGAGGTGGCACCTGTCTGTCCCCTATTCTGCTTGTTGTTCTGTGTCCCTGCTGTGCTTTTTCCGTCTTGGGAGTTGTCAGGTTTAAGATACACTTCACACTGGTGAGACCTCACTGACACAACAAAGAAACCCCAATTCTCAAATGCAGTTCCATCTGCAGGTATAACACAGGTTTTAGGGGAACACAAGGCAATCCATCAAACAGGGTAAATGATTTCATGTTTTTACACAGCTCTCAGAGTGGATATTTTAAGGTGCATTTTTAATTCAATTTAATTATTTTAAGGGAAAGCACCCAGGAGTGATGTAGGCATGGATCCCCAGTCCCCCAGCTTCTCCACCCTGTCCACTGGAGTGACAGTCCTCTCAGCTGGGTGCTCCTCCTTCGGTCTCCCTTCAGGCTGCCCGGTAACGGAACCTGCAATCCCAGGCACCCCAGGCCTGGCTTCATTTAGATTTCTTCATGCCACTGTTTTTATCT
Organism: Heterohyrax brucei; assembly: GCA_028571685.1. NCBI lineage: Eukaryota > Metazoa > Chordata > Mammalia > Hyracoidea > Procaviidae > Heterohyrax > Heterohyrax brucei. The sequence goes on from CM053163.1 coordinate 1,259,516, forward strand.
CCAACACAGTTGAGACCACTCAGAGGATAGATTTCTAAACTTAGACTAGATTGTCCTTAAATTGCACGGTGCAGTCAATGACCGTGGAAGGGGGACGAGGAAGAGCTTTCGTTAATCATCTGAATTAAGAGGGAAGGAGCAGGGACTTTAGAGCCTGTGTGACAGGTGTGCTGAAACCTACAACCTTCCAGGGAGGCTACTTTTGGGGAGCGGTTACAGATTAAACTGTGCCCTCCCAAAACGTGTGTCAACTTGGCTAGACCATGAGTCCCAGGGTTGTGGGGTTGTCCGCCGTTTTACGATCTAGGGTGGTGATCCTGTGCACTGTAACCCCTAACCTCTGAGATGTTGACAGAGCCCTGGTGGCGCGGTGGTTAAGAGCTCAGCTGGTAGCCAAAAAGCTGAGAGTTTGAATCCACTGGCTGCTCCTTCTAAACCCCACGGGGCAGTTCTATTCTGTTATATAGGGTTGCAATTGACTGAGTGGCAGCTGGTTTGGTTTTTGAGGCAGGATTAGAGGCAGCTATGGATGTCAATGAGGCAGACTCGATCCACAGGACTAGGTGGCATCTTGAGTCAATTCTCTTTTGAGATATAAAAGAGAATCAAGCAGACAGGAGAGGGACTTCATACCACCAAGGACAAAGAGCCAGGAGCAGAGCTCGTCCTTTGAATGCAAGGTCCCTGCTCTGAGAAACTCCTACGCCAGTGGAAGACTGATACAAGAACCTTTTCTCAGAGCGGACGGAGGGAGAAAGGCTTCCCCTGGAGATGGCACCCTGGATTTAGACTTCCAGCCTTCTGAGCTATGAACAAATAAACTTCTGTTGGTGAAAGCCATCCCCTTGTATTTCTATTGTAGCAGCATGAGACAAAAATCCAAACTATTTCAGAATGTTTTCCCAACAGAAGGCCATAATCATTGCCCTTCTGTGTGTCTGTTTCAATCCAGCAATGAAAATAAAATTTCCACTCTCTTGGACACTTCTTCAGAGCTCCCTGAATAATTATGGAAAACTCCCCCAACTCTACAAAATAAAAGCTACACATTTAAGGTCTCAGTAGACTTCTTTTTTAAAATAACGTCTTTCATTCATGTTTGAGCAGAAGAATCACTGCAAAGAAGATTTAAAGAAACAAAACGAAGCAAAACATATCCAGTGCTTTTGGCCAGCCAGTGCTCACGACAAGAGGCTGCTTTGTTTTATTTTATTTTTGTTTTGTAACTTCTCCTAAATGCTAGGACCTGATTATCTGGCTGGTGAGGTGGTGGGGGCTGGGCAATGGGGCTGCCAATTTGGAAATGCAGATGGTTTGTGTAACGATTGGCAAACTCGCCTGCTCCTGGGCGCCCGACACCTGTGCACTCAGACCTGGGCCTGGGTGACCCTCGCAGATGGCAGGCCTCTTTTGTTGATTTTCTATTGGGGACCACTTCACGGGCAGAGGGGCCTCGAACAACTTAGCCTGAGCGCCTGGCGGTGGACAGCAAACATTGTTCCCTCCATGGGCAAAGGGTCAAACTTTTTCTCTTGCCTCTAAAGCTTGGCCAGATAATTGCTAGCGATTAGCAATTTTAATTACCAGGTGCAGTGGTGGGGCCCCTCCCCCCTGCCATAATTGGGCAGGTTGTTAACAAACCTGTAGACTGTGACCGGGAGTCTATTTTACCAACATGCGCTGGTTTTTTTTTTTTAAGTTAATTAAATTAAAGCAAATAAAATCATCAGAGACTGCCTGGAATCTTGATAAGCCAGCTAGAACTGGTTTTCAATGAAGCGTCCCATACAGGCAAGTTGAATACAGCTCCGTAAAGCAGACTTTAATCCTCTTGTAGACACTTGTGTGTCCCATTGTGACTGGAGAGGGGTGATGATTTTAATGTCTTTCCCTGCTGCATCAGCCACACTGGAATGACATCACCCGGCTTGCATACTGACTTTTAGGAGGTCATAGGGTTACAGTGAGCAGAAAACCAGGCTCTTCCTGGTTCAGCAACGGAAGGGCCTAAGCATGATCACAGAGCCACTGGGAGGTTGTTTCCACATCACCTCCTCAGTTTGCCTCCTAAACAAGGCAGACGTTCACCTGAGATACGCAAACATCCCCCAGTCCCTCTCGTAGACTGAAAGCCTGATTAGTCTCTCTCAGAGCCTCTGAGGAAGAACACGGAGAAAACCAGTGCTGAGATGTCCCGGGAACGGTGCCCTGAAGGGTTCACGGGAACTGCTCACCCATCTCTAGGAAGGCCCTGGAGGCCCAATGTAGGTCAAGATAGAGCTGAAAAGCAGGACCAAGAACTTGCGCGCCTCACGTGATTTTCTCACATCCATCACTTGACAGGTAATAGCTGAGCTAAAAAATCTGGGAAGTGGAAATCAAGCAAGTAGGAACATGTCCTTTACTTCAGACTCAGAAACCAAAACCAAACCAAGTGTCTCACCACTGAGTCGACAGTAATTCACAGTGACCCCATGGGACAAAGTAAAATGCCCCACAGGGTTTGCAAGGAGGGACTGGTGGGTGCGAACTCTGTTCTGTTGGGTCGCTGTAAATAGGAATCAACTCATGGGCAACGGGAATATAAAATCTCTCTCTACTTAGGTGTCCCCCTGGTTGTCTGTTTGCCATCCTAGGGGGGCTTGCTTGTTGCTGTGATGCTGGAAGCTGCACCACCAGTACTCAGACACCAGCAGGGTCACCTGTGCTGGTCAGGTTTCAGCTGAGCCTCCAGACTAAGACAGACTAGGAAGAAGGACCGGGCAGTCCACTGCTGAAAAGAATGAGTCAGTGAAAACCTATGTGCAGCAAGGCAACATTGTTAGATACAGTGCCGGAAAATGAGACCCCCAGGTTGGAAGGCACTCAAGATAACTAGGCAAAAGCTACCTCCTCAAAGTAGAGTCCACCTTAGTGATGGGAATGGAGTCAAGCTTCTGGGACCTTCATTCGCTGGTGTGGCAAGACTCAAAATGACATGAAACAGCTGATAATTGATAATTAAAATTAGATAATTGATAATTAGAATGTGGAATGTGTGAAATGCGAATCTAGGAAAACTGCAAGTCATAAAAAATGCAATGGAATCTATAAATATTGATATTATAGGCGTTAGTGAACTAAAATGGACTGGTATTGCCCGTTCTGAATTGGACAATCATATGGTCTAGTATGGCAGGGATGAAACTTGAGGAATGATGGTGTATTCATTGTCAAAAAGGACATTTCAAGATCTGAAGTACAGTGTCGTCAGTGATGGAATAATACCCATACACCTACAAGGAAAGCCAGTTAATATGACTATTATTCAAGCTTATGCTCCTAAAACTGAGGCCAAATAAGAAGAAATGGAAAGTTTTTTATCAGCTTCTGCAGTCCACATTTGACTGAACATGTAATCAAGATGTATTGATAATTCCTGGTGATTGGAATGTAAAAGTTGGAAATAAAGAAGGATTAGTAGTTGTAAAATACAGCCTTGGAGACAAATGACATCAGTGATCACATGATAGAATTTTGCAGAACCAATAACTTCTTCATTGCAAATACCTTTTATCACCAATGTAAGTGGTAACTGTACACATGGACCTCGCCAGATGGAATACACAGGAATAATCGACTATATCTATGGAAAGACATGATGGAAAAGCCCCATATCAGCAGTTGGAACGAGACTAGGTACTGACTGTGACACAGATCATCAATTGCTCATCCGCAAGTTCGAACTGAAACTGAAGAAAATTAGAGCAAGTCATGAGAACCAAAGTATGACGTTGAGTATACCCCATCTGAGTTTAGAGACCATTTCAAAAATAGATTTGACATGGTGAACACCGATGACCAAAGACCAGACAAGTTACAGAGTGACATCAAGGACATCATTCATGGAAACAGCAACAGGTCATTTAAACAGACAAGAAAGAAAGAAAAGACCAAATCAGATGGTAGAAGAGACTTTAGAACTTGCTCTTGAGTGCCAACTGGCTAAAGCAAAAGGAAGAAATGATGTAAAAGAACTGAACAGAAGACTTCAAAGAGCAACTCCAGAAGACAAGGCAAAATATTATAAGGACACGTGTAAAGAGCTGGAGAGAGAAAACCAAAAGGGAAGAACACGCTCTGCATTTCTGGAGCTGAAAGAAATGAAGAAAAAATTCAAAACTTGAGCTGTAGCAGTGAAGAATTCTACAGGGAAAATATTAAATGATGCAGGATGTATCAAAAGAAGGTGGAAGGAATACACAGGGTCATTACACCAGAAAGAACTGGTCCAAGTTCAACTGTTACTGGAAAATCAGCTGGTGGTTCTTGTCTCAGTCTAAGAAAGAATTCAAACAAAGAGACATTCACACAAAAAGCCAAGCATCCAAGAGTTTTAACAGGTGACAGTACACTTGACAAAGGAGTGCCAAACAGCTACTCCAAAAAAGGTCTGAGAACCTCAAGTTTTCCTCCCTTTCGGTTTTTATATCCTAGTCTTGCCCCCTGCTCCAGCTCTCTCCTGGAATTTTTGTTCTGTTTGCTTAGTGATCCTTTCTGTATTGTTGTATGAAGAGGCTGATAGGTGACAGATAGGCTGATAAGCTGATAGGTAGGCTGATACCTGGTTTCGGGTCCTCTCTGGCCGGCAAATGCTGGCGCTTTGTCCCCCTCAGCAGGAAAATGCTGGTGTTTTTGTTTTCCCTGTCCATCAGGCGCTGTCTGATTCTTTTGCCGTGTAAATATCGGTGGAGTTTTTGTTCTTCTCTGCCCCTGGTTGTTTAACCTGTATATTCCAGCACAACCATCTCGAGAGGCAGCATGTGATCAGGAAGTGATGGTACTGAAGGAAGAATTCCAAGCTGCACTAAAGGCCTTGGTGAAAAACAAGGCTCCGGGAACTGATGGAATATCAGTTGGGATGTTTCAATAAATGGGTGCAGCTCTGGTGGTGTTCACTCATCTGTACTAAGAGAATTGAAAGACAGATACCTGGCCAACCAAACAGAAGAGATCCATATATGCCTATTCCCCAGAAAGGTGATCTAACTGAATGCAGAAATTATCGAACAATATCATTAAATATCACACACAAGTAAAATTTTGCTTAAGACCATTTGAAAGTAACCCAAATAGTATATTGACAGGGTACTGCTGTAGATTCAGGCTAGATCCGGAAGAAGATGTGGAACCAGGGATATCATTGCTGATGTCAGATGGACCTTGGCTGGAAGCAGGGAATACTGGAAAGATCTCCACCTGTGCTTCATTGAGTATACAAAGGCATTTGTCTGTGTGAATCACGATAAATTGCGGATAACATTGCAAAGAATGGGAATTCGAGAACACTTAATTATGCTCATGAGGAATCTGCATGTGGATCAAGAGGTAATTATATAAGCAGAGGGGACGCCTCATGGCTTAACTTCAGGACAGGTACACGTCAGGGTTGTATCCTTTCACCATAGCTTTCAATCTGTGTGCCAAGCAGATAATCTGTGAAGCGGGACTATATGAAGAAGAATGAGGCATCAGGATTGGGGGAAGACTCATAAACAACCTGCATTATGCAGATGGCACAACCCTGCTTGCTGGAAGTGAAGAGCATTTGAAACACTTCCTGATGAAGACCAAAGAGCACAGCCTTCAGTATGGATTGCATCTCAACATCAAGAAAACAAAAATCCTCATAACTGGACCAGTAAGTAACATCATGATAAACGCAGAAAGTGTTGAAGTTGTCAAAGATTTCATTTTACTTGGTTCCACAGTCAATGCCCATGGAAGCAGCAGTCAAGAAATTAAAAGATGCATTGCATTGGGAAATTTTGCTGCCAAAGACCTCTTTAAAGTAAATAGTAATAGTAAGGTGTGTCTGGCCAAGCCATGGTATTTTCAGTTGTGTCGTATGCATGTGAAAGCTTGACGATGAACGAAGAAGACAGAAGAATTAACACCTTTAAATTGTGGTGCTGGAGAAGAATATCTAATGTACCATGGACCGCCAAAGAACAAGCAGATCTGGTTTCGGAAGAAGCACCACAGTGCTTGTTGGGAGCAAGGATGGTGAGACCGTGTCCTACATTCTTTGGACTTATATATCAAGAGGTTTCAGTCCCTGAAGAAGGACATCATGCTTTGTAAAGTAGAGGGTCAGTAAAAAAGAGGAAGACCCTTAACATGGACTGACACAGTGGCTGCAACAATACACATAAAAGTAATTGTGGACATGGTGCGAGACTGGGCAGTGCTCCGTTCTGTCATACATAGGGTTGCTACGAGTTGGAACTGATTTGATGACCTCTAGCAACAATGACAAACAACAGCACTCAGGTGTCAGAAACCCTGTGTGGTACAGTGGTTAAGAGGACAGTTGCTAGCCTGAGGGTCAGGGGCCCTAACTTAGCAGGCACTCTCTGGAAGCCCTGTGGGGTAGTTCTGCTCTGCTTTGTGGAGTTACTGTGGGTTGTAATGGATGAAACAGCACTGAGTTTTGGGGGGTTTCGTGGAATTTGTGGTCCTCTCTTGCCCAGCTTTATCTGTAGTACTTTTCTTGACACCAACACTTTTGCACATGCCGTCGGTAGGGGCCTGACGACAGTCTTGCCGATGGCGGTAGGGACCTCTGCTCCACCTCCTCTCGTCCCCAGGCTGCCTTCTGCGCTGTGAGGACGGTGTTGAGCGTTAGGCTGATGGAGCCGAGTGGAATGCCGTGCTCCCCTTTCACCCCTTAGGGGCTGCACGTTCCACAGCTGCGCCCTGGAGACCATGGGGACATCAGGGCCTCTCAGTCCACATGCAGGAAAGGGCCACCTCCTGGAGCTGATGACCCGTGTCGGAATGACATCCAGCAGTCCATGGAAAATGCTGCTTTTCCTAGTGCATTCATCACATAAGCCTTAATACCGCAGTGTTAAAAAAGGCCTAAGAAGACATGAAAATCTGCTTCAGATATTTCCCGTCCACACTGCAGTCTGCAGAAAGGTGGCTGCAGGAGAGCTGGCCCTGGGTGGGCAGGGGTGGTGGCTGTGAGACCCCAGGGAAGGAGGGATCTATGAGAGTCAGGGCTGGGCAAGCAAGGCTGGGGTGGGAAGCATGATGCAAACCCAAGAAGTGTCGCTGTTACTGCTTTCCAAGAGAGTCCTCGTTTGTATGTGTGTAGTGGCTCCTCGGCTCCATACGGACAGACATGATGCTCTCAGGGGCCGGGCAGCTTACCGATGGCCCTCAGTTAACAGGTGCTAAGGAAGCAGGTTAAGTCACAGCCGCAGAAGCTCACTCAGCCAGATAACTATGAAGTTTCCCGGGAACAGAGACCCAACAGAAGGCTGAGAGGAATTAGCCCATAGGTGGGCCTGCAGGAACTGTTAGGGTCCTGATTTCAAGATGGGATGCTGTTACTTTTTGAAAGTTAAGCTTTATTAAAAAATGTGCCCAATAAGAAAAAGACTGGTGCACGAGGGATGCACCCCAAACTATGCAGAGCAGGGGGCAACCCCAAGCTTCCTCAGCACCCAGTATTTAAGTCATGAGATTACAAAGCAGGGAGAGGGAACTGACCTTTACATTGATTGGTTAAGGCCACTTGGAATTCCTGTTAGTTGTAAAATGTGGTCAAGGTCTAGGGGTCACTTGCAAGGCTGTCCCCAGGCTTTGTCTTGTGACAGATGTTTTGTAAGACAAAGGTGAGATTACTCTATGGTATTTTCTGCTATTAAGTTGTTTCCTGGGGCTTTCTTTAATACCTTGAATTTTTACTGCACCCTTCCTCACAATGGAGTCACTTATGCCTCATTTCAACAGAACTTTAGTTTCTAACCTCTGGCATCTTGTAATGTCCTTGGAAGAAGCAAATTCTAGGCAAGCTTCCCAAGGGACACTCATCTATCAATAGCTTTACTTGATTTTTTAAAATTTTTGTCTTGTAACAATTCCAGACTTCCAAAATAATTGCAAAAACAACGCAAAGTGTACCCACATACCTTCATCTGGCTGCCTCATATGTTAGCATCTTATATACGGCACAGTCGTCAAAATCGGAAAGTTAATGAGACATTATTAACTGATCCACAGTCTCACAAATGTCCTTCTTCTGGTCCAAGATCCAGTTCAGGATACCACATTACTTTTATTTCTGTGTCTTCTTGTCATTGTCAGGTGCTGTTGAGTAGATTTTCGAGTCATGGCGACCTTCTGTGACAAAGCAGAACTACCCCATGGAAGTTCTAGGCTGTCATCTCTTGAGCAGATCGCTGGTCTTTTCTCCCACAGAGTCACCAGCCATCCCAGTTCACAGCTGAGCACTTAACCACTTCACCAGACGGCTCCTAGGTCATCAGGGCGTGCCTTAATGTGTACTTGTCTTTAATGACCTTGACACTTTGAAAAGGTTCAGGCCTGTTAGTTTATAGTATGTGTCTCATTTGGGGTTTGTCTAACAGTTCCTCAAGAATAAATTAAGATTAGTCATTTTTTTGGCAAGAATGTCACAGAAAGGTCACTGTCCCTGTGCAGTTTATCCTGTCAAGAAGGGCATGGTGTCACTATGTCTGATTATTAGTGAGGATAGGTTTAATTACTACACCCCATTTGTCACTTTGTCATACTGTGGTGGCTTTTGTGTTGCTATGATGCTGGAAACTCTGTCACCAGTATTTCAAATACCAGCAGGGTCACTTACGAAGGACACATTTCAGCAGGGCTTCTCTACTGAGAAAGACTAGGAGACAGAACGTGCAACCTATTTCTGCAGACTGCCTCAGAAAAACCCTGGGGATCACAGACTGCTGTCTAGGACTTGGACTTGCTTACTTTGGATCCATCAGCAAGAGGGACAGATCGCTGGAAAAGAACACCATGTTTGGGAAAGTGGAGGCCAGCGAAGATGAGGAAAATGCCCAGTGAGACGAATTAACACAGTGGCCTCAACAGTGGGCTCCGATATGCCGAGGATGATGAAGCTGGCACAGGATCTGGCGAGGCTGCATTCTGACCCACACGGGATCACCAGGACTTGGAGATGGGTTGATGACGAAAGCAACAGCAAATTTGGTCAACTGGTGTGATGGTTGTGTGTCAAATTGGCTGAGCCATGATTCTCAGTGGTGTGGCAGTTGTAGGATTTTGTGATCACTCCCTTGATGAGATCTGATGTGATATGACTGCCTCCACAATATGATCTGCTATGAGTAGCCGGCCAGTGGAAGGGGAGCCTCCTTGGATGTAGGGCTGGCACTGAATATAATTGGACGTTCTGGCAAGGCTGCTGCGCTTTTGCTCATTCTGGATCCTGTAGTGGTCTCTTGTTTTTCTGACCTGATTCTTGGGAATTGAGCTAGACGCTTACTTGTGGTCTTGCCTGCTGATCTTGGGATTTGTTGATCTTTGCAGCTTATGAGCAACAGCTCTGCTGTCTGACTTGCTGTCTTAGTCATCTAGCACTTCTATAACAGAAGTACCACAAGTGGATGGCTAAAATGCTAATAGGCTAACAGTCTAAATTTTGAGTGTCAGCTCCAAGGCAAGGTGTTCTTTGTCAGGTCTGAAGGAAAGTCCTGTCAGCAATCTTCTCCCAGTCAAGGAGTTTCTCAGATGCAGGGACCCCAAGTCCAAAGAACTCACTCTGCTCCTGTGCTTCTTTCTCTGTGCTGTGAGGTCACCAGCTGCCTACTTGCTCCCCTTTCTTCTTGTCTCTTGTAGGATAAAACATGGTGCAGGTCCCTGCACACTCCAGAGAAAGTCCCTTTATATTAGATCACGGATGTGAGCTGAGCAAGGGTGTTACATCCCACCCTTATCCTCTTTAACCACCGGCAAAGACTGTGATTTATAACACCCAGGACAATCACAAAACGGAGGAGAACCATACAATAGTGGTAACCATGGATTAACCAGGTTGACACATATTTGGGGGGAGCACAATTCAATCCACAACAGCCACTGATCTTGGGTCCACCAGCCCCTGCAGGTGCGTGAATCAGGAGAAGCCTCCAGCCTGAACCACGGAACTGGGACATCCAGCTTCTACATCAGCATCAGCCATTTCTTTGAGATAAATCTTTCTGTATATTTTATATACTTGACTGGTTTTACCTTCTTGGTTAAGGTGGTCTCTGCCAAATTTCTCTGTTGTAAATTTCTGGTTTTCCCCCTTTGTAATTAATAGCTATCTTGCAGGAAGATATTTTGAGACTATACAAAAATACTGGTTTTCATTATATTTTTGCCTTCCAATTTCAGGATCCAGCAATAATTCTTACCTCCCACGGTTCTTACTATGGTGCTTGCTAAATGCTTATTTCCTGTTTTTGTTATTCGTTCTCTGCTTATTAATTGTATTATAAGGAAGAGGTTTCTCTTCTCCATTATTTAGTTGTACAATTCTCATCTTAAGGTCATAGAGGTTTTATTCCATGAGGGGTATAATAATACTTTTTTTTTTTTTTTTTAATTTGCTTCAATTGTCCCAGATCTGGCCACTTGGTGCTATTTTAAGATGAGTAGCCTTACTTTAAAGTCACATTTTGTACCAAATTTACTCTTCTAAAATCAGATTTTCTCATTTCTCCAAGCAATGTGATTTATGGTTCATCTTTCATACTTTGGAACCTCAGCTCTGGTGAGGAGAGAGACAGGAAGCAGAGGTCAGAGAAGACACACAGTAGAGTTTATCAATGATCTTTGAAAGGAAGTTCTAGCCTCTCCACTTCTCACACTTCAGAAGTCAATGAAAGGGTTTAAAATGTCACCTAAGAAGGCTGTCTCCGGAAGACTAAACCTCCAAGCTGAGAGCCCCTTTTTCTTCTATCTGACCCACCCATCAAAAAAAAAAAAAAGTCCCACTCTGTCTGTACATTCTCTGAAGCCTGTCTTGGGTCCAGCTTAGCTAGCTGACACAGGCTGAAAGTAAACTGACAATGTAGTCCTTGCTTGGATGTTACCTGCTAACAACCTGAGATAGTCTAGCCCCTAAGAGTTTAAATTTTAAAGAGGGCTTCTTGAAGAGAAAAGATCTCTGAAAGGCAGTGGATTTCGGCATGCACAGGGTGTATGCTGAAGCAGAGAGGGAGTGGAAGATTTTTGGATGGAGAGCTTTCTTCCACCCTGAAGTCCCATTGTGGAACCAAAGCCAGCTGTGCTTGAGTTGGTGTTTGGAGCTCAGTCCATGCAAGCAGGAGCCGTGGAGTGGAGCCGTGGGTATCAGCCAGGCTGCTAACCCAAGGGGCGGCAGTTAGAGTCTCCCAGCTGCTCCTTGGAAACCCTGTGGTGAAGAGTAACTGGACGCTGACACAGGCCATCCTGGGGCAGGCTCTCCAGGTGAAACGGAGGCTTTCCCATCTAAAGGGCCCTGGGAACTGAAATTCAGCCTGTGCCCACTCAGCAAGCCGTGTGGCCTCCTTCCAGAGGGACACCTTTCCCTAATCGTTCAAAAATTGTGGCTGTGCTGCCTACTAGTCCCTGAATCAGAGTGCTGTGTTCTCAACAGAAGCAATTTTGAAAGATGGCCTGTTAGCAAAAACTGTCTTCATCAGACTTTGTGAATACAGCCTAAACCATCATCACCCAGTCGGTCCTGACTCATAGAGATCCAGCCCCACAAGACTGCAACGGCTATAATCACTGTGGTTGCTGGCTCCCTTGTCTCTCTCTGCAGAGCAGCTGGGGTTGTAACACCAGCCTTTTGGTGGCACAGCAAAGCTTAACCACTGCCTTATCAGAGCCCCTTGTCCCTGCCCTGCAGACCTCCTGAATCAGAATCTGCATTTAAACCAGTTGCCAAGGCAATTCAGCCAATTAGCACTTTTAAGACACTGGTCTAGGGTCTTGGCAGAGGAGAGAGAGAGGAAAGCAAGGCTGCTGGGATTGTCCTCCAGGAAGAATGGCTAAGGCTCAGGGGTTAAGTGACTGAGCAGACGTGGGGGACAGGAGAAGCAGACAAGATCAGCTATGACCAGGGAGATGTCCAGCCACGGTGGACAATAATCTCAGGTCTGAAGAAGTCAAGGTGAGGAGTTGATTTCAGAGAAAACAGATGTAAGGTGGGATTTGGGGTGGATTTGCCTGCGGTTACCGACATGTGTCACTGGACAGCAGGAGAGTCTGGGGCTGTGCTGTTGATGTTGTAGCTGCCTTTGGGCTGAGCCCATGGGTGTTTGAGACTTTGTCCCCAGCTGATGGGTGTCTGAAGCTGCCTGTAGCCACGTGCCTTCCCTTGATTTCTGTGCGTTATCTCCATGGCGCCCCTCCTGCTCTTTGTGTTTTCCTGTCACCTCCCTTTGGGTTAGGGAAGGACAGAGCTGCAGCTGGCTTGCAAGGGGCTCCCTGGGGGCCCAGGAAGCTTCGTTTCTAACCCTGTTCCATTCCATGACCTGGGCTCCTGGAAGGCTTTGTGGGAAGCAGTGTTTGGTGGTGTCTGTGGGGAAGCTAGCGACTCTCTAAGCTTGAGGACCAGGCCTCCTGGCTCCAAGTTCTCTTTGTGTGGTCTTGAAACACTAGGTAACTGAGAGTCCTCCTGTGGAAGTTTCTGGGCAAAATGGCAGACTGTAGTGTGGGGCTTCGAAGTCAAGGGACTAAACCAAGGCCTGTTGATGTGCGTTGCCACTGAGCTGGCTACGACTCACCTATGAAGGAAGGGAATGTTTCCATCCGTGTGCCTGCTCCCTGATCATTGGTGTGTCTGAGTGTGTTGCTGAGTGCCTTCCAGCCTGAGAGGCCCATCTTCCAGTACCGAACTGCTGTGATCCATAGGCTTTTCCTTGACTGACTTTGGAAGCAAACTGCCTGGCCTTTCTTCCCTGTCTGTCTTAGTCTGGAAGCTCCCCTGATATCTGTTCAGCGTGGGTGACCTGGTATATAACATACAGACAGCTTCCACCATCACAGCCACACCAAAGCCACCACAGCATGGCGAACCTTGTGTGCGTGGTGGCTGACACCCGGACGAGCCTTTTGTTTTCCACACAGGTGCTGTCCCCCCCTGCCACTTGCTGAGGCCGCTGTAGACAGCCCCACAGCTCTTTCAGTATACCCATCCCGCGATGGCTGCTGCAGACATCATGTGACCCATGTTGTCCCCACACTGGCTACTGCTGCTATTGGGAAACTCATAGAACATTCCAGATTGGGACACCCCCACCCCAACCTAGCCCACTAGCAACCAGGTGGCAGGGAGAGAGTGTGACCCCTCAGAAGCCAGCCGGGAGCTGCTGAGGGTGTCCATGGCCAGGAGCCCCTGCAGCTTCCTCCTGGGAGCTAGCTGGGTGTCACAAGCTGTCTCCCAGCCTGCCATGTGGTATTAGTCTGACTCCAAGTTCCACAGTCTCTGTAAAACCTAAAGCTGATTTATTCTCTTTTGAAGACAAAAAGAAAATAGATACTCTGAGAGGCAGACAGCAAGGGTGGAAGCTGGAGTGCTGTTCTTGCTCCCTCACGCTGGGTCCAGTGGAGCGAAACTGTCTGCAAGGGACTGTCTCAGGGTCCCCAGGCCCTGCCCCTACTGGCCTCGTGTTATGAAAGGCAGGAACTCACACTGAGTGTGTTATCTGGTGAGATCTGTGCTTGGCACATGCATCTGACAGGGAAAAGCAGAAGGTGTCCTGCTCCTCGCTGTTACAGACCCTGCCGAATACTCACAGTCTCAGTAGCAGGGGAAGATTTCTTTAAATCCCATGTCGTCTTTAAAATGCGTGGCGCTTTCGGACCAAGACACAGTCCCCCCACGCCACACTCGCCTCAAGTGCCCTTCAGGGCACCAGCTGTAACAGTGGCAAAGCCACCCTTGAGGTTTTCTGGATGACAGAAGGGCAGCGGATGGGGCCACATGGGGCCCCTCCGCTCCACCCCTGCATTTCCCTCAGTCTGGACAGCTGCAGGGAAACAGCTGTCGTGCAGCGGTGACAGGAGCAACAGCTCTGCTGCAGATCACCAGGCTGGCAGTTCAAATCCACCAGGCGCTCCTTGGAAACCCCATGGGGTCATTCTACTCTGTCCTACGGGGTCTTACAGGGTCGTTAGTTACTATGAGTCAGAATCAACTCAGTGGCATTGGGTTTGGTTCTCTGGTTGTTTTTTTTTATTTGGTGCCATGCATTCTCCTAAGCACCTCACATATGCAGACTCAGTTAATCCTGCCAACAGCAATATTGTCCCCTTCCCCAGGCGGGCATCCAGGCGAAGCGCCCTGCCTGTATTCACCCAGCCCCCAGCAGCAGGAGGCAGGCACCGGGCAGTCAGGCTCCCGAGTTTGTTCTCTTCGTCTCTCTCCTTCCTGCCTCTCCGCCAACCTGTGTCAACTCATTGACTGAGACCTGTGGGAACATCAGAAAACATGGAAGCCTGGGGCCGAGGGACAGACAGCACTTCAGCCCCTGCAGCGTGTGGCACCCGGCATGCCTGCTTGGATGGGATGTTCCCACGTGAGGAGGAGGAGTGGAGTGTGGGAGGGTTAATTTGGCTCCTGAGGATCGAGTCAGGGGAAGAAGGTTGGGCATGTTGTTATTAATACCCAGAAATACGTGGATGTTTGATAGTAATAACAATACTAGTCATAGCGACCCGGAATGAGTCTTGCAGTGTGCCAGATGGCGAGGGTCACGTGTCAGCTCTCTTAGTTCCCACAGCTGGGAGCCCGTGGGTTCCAGGCTCATGAGGAGGAGCCAGGAGCCAGGTCTGGAGTAGAGCACACACCGAGGGGGTCTGCTTCCTAACGGTCTGCAGTGGACGGTCAGCAAAGAAGAGGAAGACCCTTCATGAGCTGGACGGACCCAGTGGCCACAACAGCAGGCTGAAGCTTAACAACTATGTGTCTGCCACAAGACGGGGCCGAGCTTCGCTCTGGGGCAGGTGGGGTTGCTGTGAAGTCAGAGCTGACTCAGGGGTGCCTGACAACAGCCATTAGAAGTAATTTCATATTTTGGGTGGCCAGTTTGTGCTTTTTCCTCCAGGTTTCCCTTGTGGTGACCTCCTGTATCGAATTGTCCTGCCTCAAACAGGTCCTACAGAGACGAGACCCTCTGGGACATCAGCTGAATGGTTGCCAGGGCTCCTTTCCAGGTGGGGTCTTCCTTGGGTAGTTGGCAGGCCAAGCACCCGTGTCCCACCATGTGCTGCTAATTCTTGAGTCCATTTTAAAAAATCCACTCAACAACAATTGCCACGCAGTCACTTCAGATTCAAGATGACCTTGTGTGTGTCAGAGTAGAACTGTGGTCACAGACTTTTCAATGATGGGTTTTTGGGGGGAAGTAGGCTGCCCAGTCTTTCTTCTCAGATGCCTCTGGGTGAACGTCAGCCTTCTGGTTAGTTGCCAAGCACGTTAACTGTCGTCTGTCTACAAAGAACCGAAATTTAAAAAAATGAAAAATAAAAGTGTCATCAAGTCTTGGCTTAAAATATAATATTCTAGTTGAGACGATCCTGGCTGCTGTGTTTGGAGATCTATGCCCTTAATTAAAACCAAAAAAGAAGGGAAAAAAAAAGGCCACTGAGTCGATTCTGAGTCATAGCTACACTAGAGGACAAAGTGGAGCTGCTGGAAAGGGTCTCCAAGAAGTGCCTGGGGGATTTGAACAGCCAGCCTTTGGGTTAATAGCCATAGACCCTAAGCCACAAGGCTGTTGCGCCTTAATCTGGAGTATGGTTTCCCCAGGTTCTCTTGGTTGAGCTAACACACAGAGATGTCTTACTGTCCACAGCACATGGTAACCTTGACACCAAAAGACAGGGCACCAGCCTTGCTTTAAGAAAAAGGGCAGATAGGCTGTCTTGTAGTCAAGGTACCAGCTGGGCATTGAGAGTTAGTTCATGAGTAGATTTTGAGCCTAAGCTCAACAGTGTCCTGTGGGAGTGGTGGTCTTCTCCGAGCCCATGAGTGGTCACCCATCTACTCATGTTGCACCACCTGCTGCAACTGGTATTTTCAGGATGTGTTGTGATGACTCACACATGTTAAAATGGTATCTCCATGTCTTTAAGATGTAAAATTTAAACAATCCTTTTCCATTCTGAATCACAGTAGTGACAGGCACGTTCGGTTCATGGCCTTCTGTTCTGTAATGTAGGTGTGTAGTGATGTCTTACTGTGGCTCTGTGCTCTGGTCCAGGTAACAGCTGGATTCTGAGCAAAGGTGAAGGACAAGAGTGTGTGTGCGCGTGCGCGTGAGCGAGCGCATGAACTGCTTTGAGAGTCAGCCACACGTACTTGCAGACTTACTCAGTAGGAAGCCAATAAGATGTTCTATATTTGGGGGTCTGTTCTTGACTCATTGTAGGAAACTCTCCACATAGTTGAAATTCTGGATGTAGCATTCTCTCAAAACCAAAATAGACATAACATTTACATTCAAATTATATGTATATTCAGTCCATTCAGAAGTGTACTTAAATACTGTAAACTATTACTTTACTTGTGTATGATTGAGATCTATTTTGTTATGAAATTGCTTCCGGAAGAGACATCATCAAAAAGCCGAGACCAGAACCGA
The DNA here is from genome assembly GCA_028571685.1 of Heterohyrax brucei. Taxonomy (NCBI): domain Eukaryota; kingdom Metazoa; phylum Chordata; class Mammalia; order Hyracoidea; family Procaviidae; genus Heterohyrax; species Heterohyrax brucei. The sequence goes on from CM053163.1 coordinate 1,275,976, forward strand.
CAGAGCCTTGGTAGACAGGGGGCATGGAGCCGGAAGAAAAAAGACAAAGAGAGGGAAAGACAGAGCGAGAGAGTAGGACAGAGTGACAGACAGGGCAGCGAGATCTAGAGAGAAAGAAAAGAGAAGTTTTAGCCTACAGTGTCCTTCATAATGCCGTGGCCAGGTGAAAGGCTGGTCATCGTCAGTCACCTTGCTTATGCCCCTACACAGACCAGCATCTTTCTCAGGGTAGGGCCGGGTACCAGGAGGGTGCACCACCCAAACAGCAGCGCCATCTGAGTCTGTCGCATTAAGTGCGTTTCCGAGCTCCCGGTGGGGGTAGGTTGAGGGAAGGACTTTTCATTACTTTTGTGGATTGAAGGTAGTCTCCTACCCTGTTGTTTGAACACAAACCTGGGCTACTTTATTGATATTAGTTACCTGCTGTGCCTCTCAGTACCTGCTGACTTGCTTGTTGGACTCCGAAAATGCAAGTATTGTGTACCTGAATTATAATCTCGCTGTGATAATATGCCTGTATTGATTCAACAAAATGAGTTGTCTATTTTGTTTTCACATCCACGTTTCTAAGAAGGAGAGACTGACAATCAGGGGCATAAGTATTTTGGACTTCACATCTTATGGCATGAAGAAGACAAAAAAAAGTGTAGTAATTTCAAAACAAAATTTCATCGAGAAATGCGGTTCTCTTTGAACCTGGAAGATGAACTTTTCTCAAAAAGCATTTCTTCTAGAACAGTGTTAAAATGTTACAATCCCTTAAGAGCCTAAAAGGTAGAAAATAGACAATATTACACTTAAGATACAACAATCCAAATATAAATATGTAGAAACTAGTAAGTGGAGTCGTGATTTTTTTTCTTTAAGCTTTATGAAAAACACATAAAAGATTTTATTCTAGCATTGCTTTATTCCCTATACTGTCTCTGGACTCAAAAGGATTTCTCCAATTAACTAAGCATTATAATAAATAATACCATTTAAAGGGATTGGGGAACATTCAAATCCTACATTTTTTTTTACATGAGTTTGATGTTTTCTAATGTGTTCAGATTCACTTAAATATGCTGGAGTATGTGCTGGTTTTCAGTGTTTTAGTCTAAAACTCTGTTTTCTGTCTTAATTGCAATGATTATATGTAACTAAACATTCTGATAAAATAACCCAGTTAATGAGGCAAACTTTCATTTTTGAAGAAAAGTTAGTATCTCTGTAAATAAATGGGATGGTAATTTCCCCCATAAGGCAGCGCATGACTAAATTTTCTAGACATTCACATATCTTTCTGCCGTGGTGCTCATCTAAAACAGATGACTGACATGCAGCGTCTGTTTTAGAATCTGAGATTTTTCACTAATCTCCAAACTAACCAGGGCTAGAAATGGGAGGCTGATATCAATAAATAAGGTTCCAAGTCCTTCTTGGTTTTACCTCTGAACCCAAGGGGATTATTTTGTGTAAAGGACATTGGACAGTGAAGATGCTGCTCAGGTCCCAGAAGGTTGCTTGAAGTGAACACAGACCTTGACCCACCTCTGCTTAACATTCTCTGAAGTGGTCACGTCGTCTCTCTCGGCCTCGATGCCCTTATCTGCAATGGGTGGTGATTAGGTTATTTCACATTTTCAAGTAATGTTCTTAGGAGCAAGATTTCCAGGAGAGCTTAACCAGGGGTCTTTAAAAAAACAGAACTCTGAAGCCAAATGAGTTTGGGAAACACTGAGCCAAGTCAAGTTAAGGATCTCATGACTTCGAGACTTCTCAGAACATTTTATACACTAACACACATTGTGAATTTCCACCAGGAGGAAGCAGAGGGGAGAGATTATTGTAGAAATGTCCTCTAAGGTAAGAAACTGCATGGTTGTTTTGAAGCAAACAAGAAGCCCTACCCCATAATTTCAGTTCAAAATCCTTTTATTTCTAATTTGTATTTGATTCTATAAACCTATTCACCAAAAAAAAAATTTAAGTATCTATTCTTTGTTTAGTATTTCAAGGGAAAAAAAAGACTCTAAGTGTTATATTCAATAATGAGGAAGACTAAAAACCTGTGTTTAAAGAAAAATTCTTAAGATCTTCCAGGTAATTGAAGAAGGCTAGAAAGGCATTTGGCCTATTTGTGGCCAGACCAGGATACAAGGAGGCTCCTTGTAAGTGATAATGTAGGCAAGGAGTTGATGTGTTTACCTTTGAAGGGAGAAGTAACAAGCAAGTGAGCTACTTGCTAATGAAAACCTGATTACAAAACCAGTGCCCTAGTGATGGATGACTTTGGAGTTGTCATGTATCAGTCAGATTCTATAAATGGCAAAAGATCCTAAGGGATTGATTAGTGGGGTGTGTGTGTGTGTGTGTGTGTGATGGTTAAGATGTGTCGACTTGCTCGGCCCGGACCCTCAGTGGTTTGGCAGTTACGATGTAGTTTGGCAGTTCTGTAGTGATGTAATCACCTCCATGATGAGATTTTCTATCAGCAGCCAATCAGTTGAAAAGGAGTTTCCTTGGAGGTGTGGCTTCTATGCAACATACATGGACTACCTGGCAAAGCTTGCTGGCTTTATACTCTGTTCTGCATCCTGCATTTGACTGGTCATCATCTGACCTCCATTTCTTAGGAGTTGAACCAGCAGCCTTCCATCTGACCTGCCAGTCTTGGGTTCATCAGTCCCTGCAGCTATGTGAGTCAGCAGAAACTTCGAGCAGGACACTTGACTTACGGACTTGAAACTATCCAGGCTTTACAACCGTGTGAGCCATTTTCTTGACAGAAATCTCTCCCTCACTCTCTAGATGTGTATACATATATGTGTATATACGCACACACACATATACACACACATAGGTGTGTACAGGTGTACACATGCTTCACTGGTTTTCCCTCTCTGGAGCACCCGTCTTAAGCTGTGTGTGTGCGTGTGTGCATGTGCTCGCGTGTGTGTGGGTTGCGGTGTTATCATTCGTGACTGAAATGCTGATGGTGTGGCAAAGCCTTTACAAATTCTTTGTTTCCTCATATATGGACCTAGATTATTCTTCTGCATTGAGGGTCTTCTTAGCTCTTTGAAGACTTATGAAAATCTGCAAGTTCCATTCTCGTTCAAGGACTGTTTGCTTAACTGCCATCCCTGTTCTTTCAGCCATAAACGTTTGAGTAGGAATTGGCAGGTTTTTGACCTCAGGGCTTCTGTGAAATTGCTCTCACCTCTGGTAATCACCATCTGAAAGCTTTTAGTTAGCAGACCAGGAAAAATGAAAGAATAGTTGGTCATTTGGGAAGAATCACAGAAGGGAAGGTGGAGAGGACCTCTGTTTTCTGTTCAGCATCTCATCCCCCCATTTTGCAAGAGAACCCCAGCGGTCCATTGGGAACCCACCCCTCATCCAACACCAAGTCATGTGGTTGTGCCAAGGTTAATCCCATGCCCCAGATCCAGGGGTGGGTGGGAGGCAGGCCCCCCATTTGTAGCCCTGTGTGCCTGTAGGGTTTCTGAAGCCTTAACCCTTTATAGAAGCAGCCTGGCATGGCTTTCTCCTATGGAGTGGCTGGGGGGTCTGTACAAGTGATCTTTGGTTTGGGGCTTAGCAGCTGAGCCCCTTATCCACTACGTCACAGGCTTTGTTGCTGCTCATTGAACAGCTGGCTTTCCCACAAGCGCGGATCCTCACGTGGGCCTCAGGTGAAGACTGGTTTAGAGGACGGCCTGCTGTTTTCTTTCCCCACATCCTTGTAAGCAGAGAACCATATTTGAGACCGTTTTTCCCAGCTGTTGTTCACTCTGCTGTGGGCTGACCAGTCACTCTCTCTGGGTCACCATCCGGGTGGGTGGTGCGAAGGCCATGCCTCTGTCACAGAAAAAGCATTACGGCCAACAGAGATTTTCTGCCTTTGTCTACTCTGAATGGAAGCTTCTCCTTCTACAGTTGAAGAAAATTTGTGTTCTGAGTGGATGTATGTCCATAGTCATCCATCGTTGCTTTACTTTGTGTAATTCTTGCCTTTTGGTTTGTAATAAAAGTCCACAACACAGTCAATTTTCAGGTACAGATGATACTGAATTTATTTCAATGCTTCTGGTGAATTAAAATCCAAAACAAATTTTTTCTTTGAAGAAAGGGGATTATTTGGGGCAAGACTTAAGTTTGTTGGTCTACTGGGTAGTAAGAACAAGCAGTGTGAACACTTTGGTTCCAGCACCTTTGTGTGTGTGTGTGTGTGTGTGTCTGTGTGGTCCTGGAAACTTCAGTAAATCAAATATGGTAGGAAGGTAAATTGGGACAGTAGAGTGATGGGAATCACCTCTGCCCTCACCAACTTGACCTCAAGTTTTAATTTTTATTTTGATGCACATCTGTGCAAGGAAAAAGACCACTGTAGGTCAACAAAGAGAGACACTACCAAAATGTATATGAAGGAAGTTCCGAAAGGCTGGCCTAGATTTGTTAAAGGAATAATGAAATTTCTTTAGATATTTTTTGTTTCTTGAATTTTAATGAAAAGATTGATTTCTAGTCATTATTTATCTATTGTCAAATTTTAACAAACAGCTGTAGTGATAATTGCTGAATTTCTACTCTGTGCTTAGTGGAAACTGTGAATTCGCAAACATGGAATTGTGCTATTGTCTATGTTTAAGGCATTTTTCTGTAAATATACAGATTTAGTGCTGGTTTTCAATAAATACACAAAGATGCTAATTATCACTAGAACTATTTGTTAAAACTCAAAAATACATAAAAATAAAGAAAAGGAATGTCATTTTTCCATTAGAAATTTAAAAATATTTGTCTCAAGGCTGCTTCTTACACAATATTTTGGAAATTGCCCTGTGATTTTCTGGTGTTAACTTTACCTTTTGTTTTACAGTCACCGCAGACCACTATCCTCTTCTTCGCCCTCACTTGGAAGTCTCTTCTTAGTTTCTTAATAGCATGTTTTTCTCTGTGGAGTTTTCTTCGATGTGGCCCAAATCTTGGTGGGCTATGAGAGAAAAGTAAGTACTCTGAGAACCACGTCTTCAGATTATAGGCTGTGGTTCTTAGGGGCCATTGAGTCGATTCCAACTCATACTAACCACAGGTGCAACAGAACAGAAAGCTGCCCGGTCCTGCTCTGTCATCAGAACTGTTGCTGTGCTTGAGCCTACTTCTGCAGCTGCTCTGTCTGTTCATCTTGTGCCGGAAGGCCCTCTTTTTGCAATGACCCAAGCATGATGTTCTCTAGGGACTGGTCCCTTCTGATCATATGTCCACAGTACGTGAGACACAGTCTCACCGTCCTTGCTTTTAATGAGTGTTCTGATTATACTTCTTTCAAGACAGATTTGTTTGTTCTTTTGGTAGTCCACGGCACATCCAACATTCTGCAGCCTTCCTCATTCACTGTCCAGTTTTCACATCCATGTGAGGGGATTGTCAACATCGTGATGTGGGTCAAGCACTCTTTAGTCCTCAAGGTGACATCTTTGCATTTGAACACTTTAAAGGGACCTCTTGCATCTGATTTGCCCAAAGTAATGCATTGTTGATTTCTGGACTGCTGCTTACATGGCTGTTGATTGCGGATCTAAGTAAAATGAAATCCTTGACAACCTCAATCTTTTCTACATTTATCGTGATGTTGCTTACTGGTCCAGTTGGGAGGATTTTTGTTTTCTTGATGTTGAACTATAATCCGTACTGAAGGCTGTGGTCTTTGATCTTTACCAGTAAGCGCTTCAAGTCCTATACCTCTTCAGCAAGCAAGGTTGTGTCATCTGTATAATGCAGGTTGTTAATGAATTGTCCTCCAGTCCTGATGCTACATTCCTCTTCCTGTAGTCCAGCTTCTTACAGATGATTTGGTCAGCATACAGATCGAGTAGATTTGGTGAGAGGGTACAACCCCAGGGCACACTTTTGCTGACTTTAAACCACGCAGTATCCTCTTGTTCTGTTCAAATGACTGCCTCTTGATCCATGCGCAGATTCCTCATGACCACAATTAAATGTTCTGGAATTACCACTTCCCAAAATGTTGTCCATAATTTGTTATGATCCACACAGTCGATACCTTTGCGTAGTCAATAAAACATAGGTAAACATCTTTCCGGTATTCTCTGCTTTCAGCCAAGATCCATCTGATGTGAACAATAACATCCCTGGTTCCACATTCTCTTCTCAATCCAGCTTGAGATCCTGGCAGTTGCCTGTCAATATACTGTTCCAGGTGCTTTTGAATTATCTACCATCAGCACAATTTTGCTTACATGTGGTATCAGTGATACTGCTTATTGTTTAATACTAATGATATTTTTTAATATACTGTTCCAGTCACTTTTGAATCATCAGCAAAATTTTGCTTGCATGTGATATAAATGCTATTATTTAATTTCCACATTTGATTGGATCACCTTTCTTGGGAATAGGCATAAATATGGATTGCTTCCAGTTGATTAGCCAGGTACTTGTGTTGCAAATTTCTTGACATAGGTGAGTGAACATTTCTAGTACTGCCTCTGTTTGTTTAAACATCTCAGTTAGTGATCCGTGGATTCCCGCAGCCTGCTTTTTAGCCGGTGCCTTCCGTGCAACTTTGACTTTTTCCTTCAGGACCACTGGTTCCTAATTATATGTTACCTCGTGAAATGGTCAAACATCAACCAATTCTCTTTGGTACAGTGACTCTATATGTTCCTCCCATCTTCTTTTGATGCTTCCTTCATCATTTAATATTTACCCTCAGAATCCTTCACTATTGCAGCTGGAGGCTTGAAGTTTTTCTTTTGTTCTCTCAGCCTGAGAAATGCAGGGTATGTGCTCTCCTTTTGGCTTTGCATCTCCAGCTCTTCACACATGTCATCATAATATTTTACTTTGTCTTCTTGAACTGCCCAGCTCTTTTACTTCCTCATTTCTTCCTTTTGCTTTAGCTATTCCACATTTGAGAGTAAGTCTCAGAGCCTCTTCTGACATCCATGTATGTCTTTTCTTTTTCCCCTGTCTCTTTAATGACCTACCGCTTTCTTCATATATAATGTCCCTGATGTCATTCCACAACTCATCTAGTCCTTAGTCGTTAGTATTCAGTGTGTCAAATCTGTTCATGAGATGGTCTCTGAACTCAGGTATAATACATTCAAGGTTGTGCTTTGGCTCTCAAGGACTTGTCCTAATTCAATTTCAACTTGAACTTGCATGTGAGTAGTTGATGGTCCATCTGCAGTCAGCCTCTAGCTTTGTTCTGACTGATGATATTGAGCGATTCCATAGTCTCTTTCCACAGATGTTGCAGATTTGACTCCTGTGTATTCCAGCTAGTGAGGTCCGTGAGTACAGTCACTGTTTCTGTTGTTGAAGAAAGGTATTTGCAGTGTAGAAGTCCTTAGTCCTGCAAAATTCTATCATGATATCTCCTGTATCATTTCTATCACCAACATCATGCTTTCTTTATTTCTAACTTTTGCATTCCAGTCACCAGTAATTATCAATGCTTCTAATTGATGTTTGATCAATTTCAGGCTGCAGATGCTGATAAAAATCTTCAGTTTCTTCATCTTTGGCCTTAGTGGTTGATGCATAAATTTGAGTAATAGTTGTATTAACTGGTCTTCTTTGTAGGCATATGGATATTATCCTATCACTGACAGCATTGTGCATCAGGATAGATCTCGAAGCGTGTTTTCTTAATGACAATCTCTGTGCCATTCCTCTTCAAGTTGTCATTCCTGGCATGGTAGACCACCTGATTGTCTAATTCAAAGTGACCAATATCCGTCTATTTCAGCTCACTAACGCCTAGGATGCCAATCTTTACCTGTTCCATTTCATTTTTAATGATTTCCAATTTTCCTGGATTCATATTTTGTACATTCCAGGTTCTGATCATTAATGGGCATTTGCAGCTGTTCTTATTTTGAGTTGTTCCAAATGAAGGTCCTGAACGCTTGGCTCCATGCACATCTACTTTGAGGAGGCAGCTTCTGCAATAACAGTACTTAAATTATAGGCACATGCTAGACATTTTTTAATCCACATTTTGTAATAAGAGATTGTTAGGGATTAAATTGTGTCCCCTCAAAATATGTGTGGTAAATCTTACACTTGGGGATGTAACCCCTTCCTGAAACCATGTATTCTTACATTATAACAAGGCCACATCAGGGTAGAGTATGCCAATCACCTTTGAGATACAAAAAATCAGATTAGATATAGAGAAGCAGCAGAAACAGGGAGGAAGAGAGATGCTATGCCACATGAAGACCACCAAGGAACCCGAGAAACATGGCTGAAAAGAGGCGAGGCCCATCCCCCAGAACTGAAATTGAGAGACAGCCTTCTTCTAGAGCCGGCAGACTCCTAGCCTCCTACATGGTGTGAGGACAATTTCTTTTTTTAACATGAGGTATACCTGTTGTAGTAGCATTACGAAACTAAAGCAGAAACCACGCATGACAATGTTCCTGGCCCTAGAGTTTACTTTTTACTGGTAAAATTATACCATTTTACTGAAATTTTTATTTATAGATGAACTAGACTCACCAAAGATTATTTCAGTAAGTTTGTAAAGATGTATTTCTATGTTTCAAAACTGAAACCCAAGACAATCCAGTAACCAGCTGCAGTTGAGTCAATTCCAACTCATGGCAACTCTATGGTTTCAGAGGAGAACTGTCTTCCTTAGGGTTTTCCAAGGCTCTGAGGTTTCAGAAGTGGATTGTCAGGACTTTATTTCAAGGTGCCTGTGGGTGGATTTGAACTGCTAACCTTTTGTTGATCAGCTTAACACTTAAACGTATGTGTTACCCAGGCATTCCTTCAAAGAAAAATACAGATGATAAATAGTATACAGAATCCTCTGCTAAGCACTGTGGGTACATAGCTAAGGGAAGTGTGATATAGGCGCTGGCCTTGATCACTTGTATTGACAGATCTATTTAAATTGAAAGACAGCAGAACTTAGTCCTTTCGCTTCATAGCACAGTTGATGTAATCTCTCAGGGTCTATTTCTTTATAATCAGAATGATGATCTACCATAGAGATGAAGGGTACGGTTACATGATGTATATAAACAGACTCTATCTACTGTGAAACTGTATAAGTATCAGTTATTATTTGCCCATGAAGATACCTACACAATGGCCTAAGAAGTGTGGCTTATGCTTATGTAAGAATAAGGTAGTGTTGGACTTTGTCAAAAGTGTTCTGATAGCTGATTGTGAACAGGGCAGGTGAAACTATAAGTGGAAAGGTCAGGTGGTCACCTCATGATTGGGCTGGCTCACCTGCAGGGTATTTTGTTCGAATGTCTACTGTGCAGAGAATAAGCAACCATTCTAAATGCCAGAGAATTGCCATGGAAGTTGGAAAGGCACAGTCCCCGACTCTGAGGACTTTGTTCTCAGATGGTGGGAGAGTTGAGGGGTTCTGACATCTTGTGACATCAGGTTAGGAACTCCACCGGGGGGGAGGAACGTGTACGGGCTGTGTTCACTCTGCTTGTGTCTGTGAAGTGGACATGTTCATTAGTCATTTGCTTTTACTGGGGGAGAATTTTATCTTTTGAAAGTTCTCTTCGGGACCTTTAGAGCTCACCTCGGTCAGCTTGTCAGGCAGAATCCAGTGTTTCCAGCAGCCCCTCTGTCACTCTGATACCAGTAGAGAAGTTGTCAGCTAGCAGAAGATCCCTTTTGTTTAACAAGTAACCATTATTGAATCACTCCATGCCACCTGAAGTTATAAATGTGCATTCAAAATATGACCTGAAATCGCTGTTGAGATGCAAGTGGTGCCCTGGAGGTGAAGCTTTCACCCCTGTCTTGCAACTTACATTTCTTTGAGATGGCTTGGAAATGCGGCAGGACACACAGAGCTGACAAGTCCTCTGTCTTTATTGTCACTATTCCTGGATATATGCCAGATAAGAAAAAACTTTCAGGCTTACTTGGAAATTTCCACATTTTTGATTTCGTTGGATCCGACTCGACGGCACTTGGCAAAGATAGTGAGGTACCTAAACTACATTGGGAAATGGAGTGGGTGAAAGTGTTTCTAGATTTTTGATGTTCAAGGGATTTTTATGCATGACAGATATTTACCTCTATTTTCTATTTGCACTTTAACTCTTTGGATGTAGGAGTTGGTTGTATAAGTTGATTCAAACTAAAGTACTTCATGTTAGGCTGAACAATTTTTCATAATTATAATTATGAGCATTTATCATAAAAATTATAAATAATGAGGCTTTATCATACAAATTAGACTTTTGATATAAATCTGAGATTTTTGAAACTCAGTGTCTAAGAAATGATGTCCTCATTACACTCCTGAGGCAGACACTTTCTTCCTTATTTTCCTACTACTGTGGAATCCTTGGAAAGCCTGGTCGCGTAGTGATTACGTGCTACATTTGCTAACCAAAAGGTTGACAGTTTGAATCCACCAGTCACTCCTTAGAAACCTGTGGGGCAATTCTCCTCTGTCCTGTAGGGTTGCTGCAAGTCTGAATTGACTCAATGGCAATGGGTTTGTTTTGGGGGTTTAGTGCAACTGGGCACTTCTGTGGAGAAAACCCTACTCCCTTAAAATCAGTAGAGGACTTATGTTTGCAAGACAAAGTAATACAGAATAGTATCTACATTAATAAAATGTAGGAAACATTTTATTAAACATGATGCAAAAAACATGCAGTATAATGAAACAACGCCACAATTGATCATATAAAATTAAGAACTTCCGTTTAACCAAAAAAGAGAATGAGAACGTGAAAAGGTAAACCATCAGGAGCAAGAAAAGATATTTATTACAGTGTAACTAACAGAAGGCTTGTATCCAATCATCAATATTAAGAAATTATTGTTAATCACATTAGGTATTACAGTGATGTTGTGATTACGTTTTTTCAGTGGTTTTTTAGAGAGTTCTGCCCTGGCCCCTAGGGTCGCCATGAGTTGGGTCCGACTCGACGGCACTTGGTACTTGGCATTGCAATATTTACGGATAAGGCAATATGATGTCTAGAGTTTGCTTCCAAATCACACAGTAGGGAAAGAGAAATGGGTGTAAGTGGAGCAGGATTAGTCACGAATTGATAATTGTCAGCCCTAGAAGATGAGTGGAAACCCTCATGGCACAGAGGTGGGGTGCTCCATCTGCTAACCAAAAGGTTGGCAGTTCAAATCTGCTAGGTGTCCCTTGGAAACTCTATGGGGCATTTCTCCTCTGTCTATAGGGTCGCTATCAGTCAGAAGCAATTCTATGGGGTAGGGTTAGAAGTTGGGTAGAATTAGTTTTATTATTCTTTCTATATTTGCATATTTCTAAAATTTTCCTGTTAAGAGAAAAAATCCCGAATATGTAAAGAATTGTCATTAGTCAAGATGAGGATTATAGTCAATGGAGCAGAAAACTGGGCAGAAGAAATAAACAAACATTTCTTGAAGGAAAAAATTATGAAGAAAATGAAGGCAGTGATTACCATAAAATCCAAGTTACTGGTAACCATTGAGGAGAAAAGAGATTGTGCCTAAGAAGGGGCATGTGGAGGCCTTTGATGTCCAGGCCATGGTGGGCCTCAATTGTAGAGTGGTTATGTGGTTTGTCACATAAGAATAATCCAAAATCAAGCTGTATATTCTTTTTTTTGCACTTTTCTGTATATTAGATTTTAAAACAAATTTTAAAGTAATAAAGAATATGCAACACTTCTAGTAAAGTGCTTACTGCAAAGTCAAAACTCGAATTCTTCCAACTGAATCTTGCTCGATTATTTATTTATTTTTTGAATGACTTCTTTCACCCCAGAAATTAAACTGTCTAGTTAACAGTCAGGACTCATTCATTTAAAGTTGACAGAGGCCGTGCACTTCCAATAATGACAGAGTAAGAGCACACAGAACTGACATTCCTGCAGAAAATGATTACACACCATTGACGTAGTTCAGTAAGCAGTTATCAGAAGAGAGTGGAGAATAAATAGAGTGCAAGAGACTTTGGTGGGAAATACATGCTCAGGGAAGCCAAGTTCTACATAGTGAGTCTCAGTTTTTACAGGTTTGGGCCCGGGCCAGCTGTGGTCAGCCCGATGTATGAAACGGCAGGTGCGCTGTCAGAAAACAAACGTTTCTGGCTTAGGGGACAAGGGAACTGAAACCAACAGAACTGCAGCCAGTCAAGAGAGTGTGGGTGGGGACGCCCTTCAGGGAATCCCCAGACAGAAAAAGGGTCTCTTTCAGTCCTGCCTACCCAGTCTCTGATTGGCCTCCAGACTGAGCTCGGGTCAAAGAATCTCAGAGCAACCCAGCTACAGACAAAGACACAAACCGTAAGTGAAACTGCTACCAAGAAACAGAGCTGCAGTTCAGCAGCACCTGCTGCAACAAGGGTTCACACTGCAGAAAAACAAAGAAACAGAATCTCCACTATCTAAGATGTATAACATTCAGGATTCAACCCCAAATGACACATATTTTTTAAAACCCACAATATAGAACATTTTTAAGAGAAGAACTCAGATGGGGGACTAATGAACAAACAAGGATTTTGAAATGACTATTTTGGCTACAGAAGCCCTGGAGGCACAGTGGTTAAGCGCTCTGCCTGCTAACAAGACATCGGCAGCTGAAACCCACCAGGCGCCCCTTGGGAACTCTATGGGGCAGTTCTACTCTGACCTCTAAGGTCCCTGTGAGTTGGACCGACTCGATGGCAGTGGGTGGCAGTGTGGTGGTGATTGTGACTACCCTCAGTGAAGTAAGCCAAACATGCTCTCAGTGAATGAAAGTTGGGGAGTCCCAGAAAAGAAACAGAAATAGTAACAAAAGAGCCAAATGAAAACTACAGGTATAAAAAATTATGTACCTGAAATAAAAAGTTTGTTGGGTGATCTTCATAGCTGAACGAAGATAGCAGAGGACAAAGTGAGCTCGAAGAGAGTGCAGCGGGGGTCACGCAGTGTGCAAACAGCTGACAAAAGTACTCAGCACCTGAGAGACCTGTTAGCTAATGTCAAATTTTTCCACATGCACACAAAATTAAAATGAAGGGGAGAAAGAGGACAGGACAGAAAAAAATATATATATTATATATATAAATATATTTTTTATATTATTTGAAGAAATAATACCTGAAAAGATGATAAAAGAATATTATTAAAAAAAAAACAACTCTGGGCCAAAACAATTGACAGCCTAGATGAACTAAATCATAATATTCAGATACAAATAGCTAAAACTGACCCAATAAAAAAAGGAACAGCTGAATATCTCTATAGTAATCAAAACTGTGAATAGGCATAAAAAAGGTCAAACTTAACTGATAGACTGGGACAATTCCTGAGACAGTGGTCCTTAGTCAACTGTTTAACTGGGATATTTCAGCCAACTGGGATCTTTACAGACAAGCCTGTAAAACAATCACACCATGGGAAAAGTACTCCTTAGAACAGTCAACTACATGAGACCAAAAAAGCAACATTTGCCTAAAAGCAAAGATAAGAAAAGGGTAACTAGGTAAGAAGGGACAGGAAAGCTACATGAATGGCAACAGGGAACTTGGGATAGACATTTGGATTTACAAGATAATAAAAGGCAATAATAATGAAAACTTTTTTAAAAATAAAAGATAGCTGGCATGTCAGAACGAGCTTACGATGGAGTCATCAGAATGGAGCACCTGTGTAATTTGGGGACTACCTGTAAGAGGAACGAACAGTTGGAATTCACGATTTAAAATAAAATAGTACTATTTTGACTGAGTCAAAGGGGAGTAGGATATTTAGACACACATATAGCAAAAAGCCCTGGTAATGCAGTGTCTAATAGCTATGGTGAGCTATGGCTTCTAACCAAAAAATTCAGCTGTTTGAATCTACCAGCTACTCCTTGAAAATCCTAGGGGGCCATTCTACTCTGTCCTATAGAGTTGCTAAGAGTTGAATCAACTTGACAGCAATGGGATACAGACTATATAGCAATGTATGTATAAGGCACATATGCTTAAAACTACAAATCACTACTGAATAAAATCAGTGGTAACCTAAATGAATGGAGAGAGAGATCGTGTTTCTGAATTGAGGCTTTGGTGAGTCTCTATTGAGATGTCAGTTCCTTCCTGATAGATGGTTAGGTAGATGCTGGTGATTTTGACAAGCTGATTTTAAACTTTGAAAAGGCAAAGGAAAGAGAATATCCAAAACAACTTTGAGAACGAAAAATAGAGATGGGGGATTACAGAGTATGGTGTCCAAATTCACAGCAAGGCTACAGTAATTTAGGCCTTGTGGTGCTGGTGATGGATGCCAAGATCCATTGATCCATCCAAATACAGTCAGTCGTTTGTTTGTTTGGGGGTCATTTTTTTTGTTTCTTTGTTTTACAAAGGTATGAGGGCAATTCAGTGGAGAAGGAATACTTTTTTTTTTTTCAAACAATGGGCTCAAACTATTGGAGAAAAATATACAAAAACAATCTCCTTATAAGATAACATATACTATAAAATAGGAGAAGATCTTTGTAAACTTGGATTAGGTCAATTCTTATGTGCAATACAAAAGCATGATTACAAATGAAAGTGTCAATAAGTTGAACTTTGTCCCTGATTTTAGACCTGTTATCAGGAGATTGTAACCAAGAAAACCCAGTGGGGAGGTTCTCTGTCACTTGGGGTTTGCTATGAGTCAAAATCAACTCAGTGGCACACAACAGCATGCCAAGGAACAAAGGTTTCCCCCCAATAGCCAGCACAACCTGCCATGCAAGCAAGTATGCCATCTTGGATGTTAATCTCCAGTCCCCAGGCAAGTAAGTACTCAGATGACCATAGCTTCAGGTGACATTTGGAGGGCACCCTTGAGAGACTTGCAGCCAGAACTCGTCATCAAAGCTGTTCTCACATTTCTGACCCATAGAAACTAAGACAGTAAATATTTTTATTTTTAAGCCAGTATGTTTTGAAGTAATTTGATGATGATTACTTGATAAGGAGTATAGATACTATTTGAAAACATTAATTCTTTTGTTCAATCCTTCTTTCCAGGTAAGTTATTATTATTATTTGGTGATTGATATAAAATAAGCTGACACAGGAATTATATCAATGTTTTGTTCAGGAAAGTACGAACTAAAAAATTTCACACTATAGTCACTGGCCAACACATCTTGTAATGATTTTATTTTTGTCTTACGCTATAGGCATTGTGCAAGCAAGCACTGCAGTGAGGGTACTCATGGCTTCTGGTTTTTCTCTAGGTTGGCCGTTAGGGCACTCACTGATTTCTGCAGGCTTGCGTGCTCTCATACTCGGCCTGCTCCGGTATTCTCACAGACAGAAGTAAAAGTTTACAGCATGTAAGAACTAGAATTTTAATCAACTGGAAGTGACCCCATTTTCCATTTGCGTGTTGTTAGTCTTCAGCTTGTATCTTGCATGTTGTAGGGTGTGCACAACAATGCTTGTTAAATTAGTAATCCAGGACCAAGGAGAGCTCCACAAAAGACTTACTGTCTCTTGAGTCTTTTAGAAATCAAATTTGTGGAAATTTAGGAAAGTAAGCACACGTTTTTCTGTCCACTTGACAGTTTTTTTAGAAAACACTTTTACACCAGTTACAAGCTTATGATTGTATAAGGACAGACAGAGCAGACAAATTCTCCCCAGTCATGGCAGTAGGAGTGAAGAGAGGGGGAAGTCACTACAATTTATTCTCTCCATTGTTCTTTGACTTGGCTTCCTGGGACATTTCAAAGACAGGTGAATAAAGACTTTTTATCCTAGCTAAACTTACTCTCTGTAATCATTTCCTGATTAGGATAATTTATTTTTGTCTGGCTCTCAGGTTATTCAGCAAGGTCTCTTGGGACCCTGGGACTGAGTTCTGCTCAGCAGTAAACATCTGAGCTCCCACCTTGACACCTGATCTGGGATGAAAGAAGCAGACTCCTGTGGCAGTCATACTGAGTGTGTGATTAGGACAAGCATCAAATCTTGGCTTTCAGCATTGAAAGTGTACAAGCATCTTTGAGTCTTGCAGGGGTATAGCCACTAGGCCTCACTTTTAGCAATGGGTTAGCTAATAACAAAAGCACAGGCAGCAAAGGACAAAATAAATAAATAGGATCTCACAAGAACTAAAAACTTGTCTGCAGCACAGACTTTACCAAAAAAGTAAAAGGACAAACTACCAACTAGGAGAGTATCTTCAGAAACCATGTCTCTGATAAGAACCA
This sequence comes from Heterohyrax brucei, assembly GCA_028571685.1. Classification (NCBI taxonomy): domain Eukaryota; kingdom Metazoa; phylum Chordata; class Mammalia; order Hyracoidea; family Procaviidae; genus Heterohyrax; species Heterohyrax brucei. The sequence goes on from CM053163.1 coordinate 1,292,179, forward strand.
AATAACCAATGTATATATAAAGGATCAACAATTTAATACCCAAAAGACAAATACCCCAATAAAACGTGGGCAAAGAACTTGAATAGACATTTCACCAAAGAGGATAGTTAAATGGTCACCAAGCACGTGAAAAGATGTTCAAGGTCGTTAGCCCTCAGAGAGATGTCAGTCAAAACACAACAAGACACTGTTCCATGCCCACTAGTATGACTAAGATTAAACTGAAAAAAAAAGGCACAAAATACAAATACTGGCAAGGATTATGGGAAAACTGAATACTTTATCCACTGCTAGAGGGAATACAAAAAATATTGTAGTCACCGTGGAAAACTACTTAGATATTTTTTGAGGTAGTTCCTCAAAAAATGAAAAATAGAACTACCATATGATTCAGCAATTCTACTCACAGTTATATGTCTGAAAGAATTGAGAGCAGAGACTCAAAGATCCTCGTACATGAGTATTCATTGTAGCACTATTTGTGACAACCAAAAGGTGGACCCAACCGAAATGCTATCAGTGGATGAATGAATGAACAACATACGCCTCATTCTACAGTGCAGTGAAGTAAAGTCTTGACACATGCTTCAGCATGTGTAGAGCTTAAAGACATTAAAATCTATTCCCACTGAGAAGACTACAACTTGTACCCACACAATAGGACAGAGAAGAACTGCCCCAGGGGGTTTCCAAGGAGCACTTGGTGGATTTTGACTGCCAAACTTTTGGTTAGCAGCCGCAGCTCTTAACGAGTATGCCACATGGTTGTGCTGACATTATGCAGAGTGAAATATGTCAGCTAAAAGAAGACAGCTATTATAGGACACAACCTATACAAAAAGACAAGAACATGCGGATGTATAGAGACCAACATGTATCAGTGCTTACTGTGGGCAGGAGACACAGAGGTGGGGAGGTATTGCTTCCCAAGCCAAGTACTTATGGAGCACTAATATTTGGTTTGTGGTAGTGGAAAGACTGCATTGATTAACCATAGTGTTGAACAGCTGATTAATGCAACTGCTGTCAATACTGTACACCTGTGAAAGATTGAACTGACAAAAGCTGTGTAGTTGATATGTTTACAACAACGACAAAAAAAAAAAAGAAAAGAAGAGTAGTTGCTGAGGTTGCTTGTGTACAACCACATACCGCACAGGATTTGGCCCCTTGGTTTGGAGATTTGGGGTCATGATTTCATAAGGCATCTCAGTTAGTTGGTCCAATAACATGTTCAGTGCTTCGGTTCTATCTCCTAGTTTGTTGCATAGTGTCTGGGGTCTTCACAGCTTGTGAGAGGTCATTCAAGGTGCAACAACCAGTCTCTCTTCTCCAGGAGCAATAGCAGGAGGAGGAAAATCAGAAGTAGGAGGAGCAAATGGAACGTGTAGCTAATTGCTTCCATGAATAATTTCCTTCTTTGCCATGAGGTCAGAACCGGATGGTGTCTGGTAACTGCTACTGAACATTGGCTCAAAGATTCTCTAGCAGAATCCTGTTCAAAAGGGGGGAAATGCAGAACAGAATTTCAAATTCTCATGGTCGAAACTTTCTGGAGCCACTGAGGCTGAATGAACTCCTGAAACTATGAGACAATCTTCAAACTTTAAACCAAAAATATCCTCTAACATCTTTTTAAAACCAAGTGGTAGTTTAGTTTAACTACTGGAGAATACCTGCCTTGAGCAATGCATTCTTTTGCAATCTGTATTTATGAAAACTGGCTGTCATGTCTCTCTTCCATGGAACAGCTGTGGGTTCCAGCCACTCACCTTTCAGTTAGCGACCAAGCACTTTAACCACTGTACCACCAAGACTCCTTCAACAACAACAAATCATTTTTAAAAATTTCAGGGCTACTCACAGCATGCAAAGCAGTTAAAAACTGATGGTAATTTTCCTAATGCCGTATTCTATTACCCTACAATATTGTCACAAACACCTATATCAAAAACACAAATGTTTCAAAATGACGAAGCATACCTCGAGTCTTTTTCTATGTAACCCAGCAGTTACAGCATCAGTGAAAAATGTTTCTAACTTGAACTCCAGTGCAGGCTGGCAGGAAGTGGTGTTCATTTCAAGAAAAGTTGTGCAATCAGCTCCAGGTGGAAGAAGAGTGAAGGAAACCATTGCGTCCTTCAGCCTGTTTCCAATGTGGTGCTCACTGAAGGTGCTGTTGGGATTGTTGGGAAATGAGCTGGACTTCTGGGGGAGCAACAGTGAGGAGATGCATCTAGTAGCACAGAAGTCAGTTGAGAGGGTATTAACAGCGCAGGACGTGACTGTTCACTTTCTGGTATTTGATCCAGGTGGGGTGATGCAATCAGTGCTCGGTTTAATTGATATAATTGACAGATGAGTTGAGGGAAAATGTGAGCTTCTGTAGGCAACGGAGTCTGTTCTCTGTCTTTGGACAGAAAAATGATGTAACTCCCCAGCTTGTTGGGCCGTGGAGCCCAAACGGTGCCTGCAATCTGGGGCCCCGCTGACCTGTTAATCCTTGATCTTAGTTGGACGTGATCACAGTTCCTGTCTGTGTTCACGAGGGATCGGCTTACTGTTGATTGACAGGCCTTGGCGAGCTCCCAACTGGGCTGTGAGTAGCTGGGTCGGGTGACTAGTAACTATGGCCACTGGAAAGGGGCTGGCATATTCACCTGGATGAACCGCTCCATGGACTGAGCTTACTTCGTTTCTTGCTATGTTAAATGGAATGTATGTTTTCATTACCAAGTACCTCAAATAAGACAACTGCCAATTAAGTTTGTGAACTCATCTTAGAAGAAGTGCTGTATGCCTCATTGATGAATATCACTATAGTCACCTTCGAAGTACTCCCCTTGAGAAGCTACACACTGAAATCCCTGCCTAGTCTACCCCTCAAAGCAATGTTGGAACTCTTTCTGGAACAGCCATCAGAGCTGCTGTGATGTTACTCTTGATGTCAGGTGAGTAGGGAGGGTGTTCCAATCCAGTTCTTTGTTTACTGGCTAAAAACAGACAGTGCCATGTGAGCTGGTGCATTGCTGTGATACAAGAGCCTAGAGTTGCTGGCGAAAAGCTCAGGTCGTTTCTCCTTCTTCATGCAGCTTTTTCAGCATTTTCAAATAGGAAACTCGGTTAACTGTCCACTTTGTACCAACTCATAAGGAATAATCCCTCTACTATCAAAAAAAGTCGGCAGCATCATTGTGTGTCTTGATTTTAGATCGATGGGACACTACTGGTCGTGGGGAACTGGCTGCCTCCCACCGGGCACTTGGATGCCTTGTTTCAGGGTCATGTTGGTATACCCATGCTTCACCACCAGTGATAACGCGGCCCGAAACGTCATGTGTGACTTTAATTGTCAGACCTTATGCAGCAACAGCTCTCATGCCCATTCTAGAAAAAGAGTTTCAATACTGCCCTGAAGGGCGGACTGGGTGCTGGCATCTGTGCGCAGCCTCCCAAAGGGAGTACTTCGAAGGTGACTGTAGTGATATTCATCAATAACGTATGTAGCACTTTTTCTAGGATAAGTTCACAAACTTAATTGTTAGAACTCATATTTAAAGTGTTCAAAAGGTTATGAATACTAGATTTACAAAATACTTAGCCATGTGCACATCCAATTTCTTCCTTTTTTTCAAATTCAATGGTTTCTCAACCTGCTGTGAGTCAGAACTGATGTGACAAGACCTAACACTAGTTACAGCCTTTCTGAGACTGCTCTGCATCACCACCTGCGCGTGGATGCCTGCCTCAGCATCCCTGTTCCGGGCGCCTCCTGACTCAGCCGCCCCGCCCCGCTCACTCTGTCTTCCGGTGGAATTTGAAGTGCAGTGCCTGCAGGAGACTTGGTGAGAACTGCTCTGGGCGGCATGGACCCCTTCCAGCTACGGTTTCCAGGGTCTCTGAGGGCAGCTGGATGACCACAGTTACCTGGAGTCCGGTGGATCACAGGTGGGAAACTGCCCTAAGTTGTTCAGGATTTTGGAGTGTCAGCCAGTGAGCAGGGACAGTTTGGTTTGTCACATCTGCCCACATCACTTCTCTGCTATGTACCCTAGGTCTTCCTGAACTACTGCCTTTCTTCCACTACAGCGACCAAAACCAAACTCCTTGCCGCTGAGTTGATTCTGACTCACAGTGGCCTTGTGGGACAAAGTAGAATTGCCTCACTAGGTTTCCTAGGAGCAGCTGGTGGCTTTGAGCTGCTGATCTTTCTGGTTTGCAGTCTGAGCTCTTAACCACTGCACCACCAGGCCTTAGAATGACAGAGGGTGTGAAATGGTTTACAAGCCAAGCCTCCGAGCAGGAATGTGAGGATGTACAGGAACATAGGGCACACAGGAAGTGTTGTGATATTTATTTGTGAGTTTGGCAACCTTGGAAGCCGGATTTTCTGCTAAGTCAGGGGTTACCAGGTTGTAAAAAGGAGAGGTTATGGTTCTTAGTACAGAGTCCAGCATATAATGAGATTAGATAAAGGTCAATTGCTCTTTTTATGGAAACCCTGGTGGCATGGTGGTTATGTGCTATGGCTGCTAACCAAAAGGTTGGCAGTTCAAGTCCACTTGGTCCTCCTTGGAAATTCTATAGGGCAGTTCTACTCTGTCCTACAGGGTCATTAGTAGTCAGAATCGACTTCACAGCTTTGGGTTTGGTTTGGGTGTTGGGTCTTATTAATGTTATTACTACTGTACATAACTGTTGACCTGAAAGCATGGAGGATTCAACGGGAAAGAAGCTATGGATTCTCATGAATTCAGTAAGAAGTGTTTTCCATTTTGCAGAACTTATTAGAAGCAAGCAAAGCCTCTTAGTAATTGATAGAGATGTGGCACTCAATGTGAACTTCGAGTAATTGCAGATCCAGAGGCCAAGAATTTTAAGCAGATAGCAACAGGGTCCCTAACTCGGGGAAGAAATGTCCCCGCACACACCAGCTTAAGAGGAGATTAGTGTGGGCTGCAGACGAGGATCAAGAGAATCTGCACAGGGTGAGATAAGAAATCTGGACCAGAGCAGAGCAGAGCCACGTCCCTGGACACCCGGTGAGAAAACGAGGGTGGGGCTGGCAGCTGAAGTCAGAGCCTCGCCGCGAGTGTCCGCAGCTGGCTGTGCATCATGCTCCACTAACTGCCACGAAAAGCAGGAGTGAGTTTTATGACACGGAGTCTGGGTTCTTCATGCCAAACTCTCAGTTAAAGAACCTCTCTGGGCATCATTCTAAAAGGAATTTCAACCGCATTTGATTTATTGCATCAAGTTTTTGTGCCCACATGGGGCACATCAAGCAAACAGAATGAGGCTTCTCTGGGCGTGTTTTCACGTGGGCTTGTCAAGGGGCCCCTGTGCCTATAGTCTCCTCTGTGTCGTCGCAGAGCGAGGAACTCCGCCCTGCACCATCTCTTTCTCACATGTGCACACACACTGCCCTTCTCGTCTGTCTTCGCTCTTGCGCCCCATCCCTGTTTCTGACCCCCACTTTTCTCTTCCGTTTTTCTTCACCTGCTCCATTGGCGAGTGAAAAAATTTCCACGTGATTCATAAGCAAAAGACAGTGGTGACATTCTGGAGTTGAAGAAAAGGAAAACCACCAGTTTTTCAATGACCTGGACTTTAAAAGCACTAACAGAGGCACAGAACACCTCAATGCCTATGAAAATATGGAACTTCTGACAATTACAGGCCAGCTTCACTCATGAGCATAACTGTACAAATCCTGAACAAAGATTAGCCAACCGGACACAGCAGTGGTCTGGTTACCTAGCACTGCAGTGATTCCACAAGTGGATGACGGCTTTAAAAAGAGAGATTTCATTCAGTCACAGTCCAGTAGGCTAAAATTCCAGATTCTGGTTGTCAGTCCCAGGGGATGGCTTTCTACACGGCTCAGGAGGAAGGTCCTTGTTGTCAGTCTTCTCTTAGACTGGAAGCTTTCGACGCACAGGGACTCTGGGGCCTTTTCAAAGAACTCACTGTGCTCGTGGCACTGAGTCTTGATGGTATAAAATCCTTAAGTATCTCTGCCAGCTTCTCTCCTTTATATCCCAAGAGATTGCCTCAAGGTACAATGTGGTCTCACGTGTTGAGTCCTGCCCCACCAATGTGACCACCGCCCGGCCTCCCTCATTAACATCATAGGGGCACAGCTTGCAGCATACAGAACCATCGCACAACACAAGGAATCACGGCCCAGACAAATGGCTACCCACGTTTTTTGGGCGACACAGTTCAATCCACGACAATAATACATTAAATAGATAAAGCACTTCATTCAGGTTGGGTTTATCTGAAGCTGGCTCAGTGTTAGAAAGTCCCATTCATGTCACTTACTACCCTTACAAATCAAAGGAGAGAGACTACGTAATCATCTCAAAACTTGGAGAGAGGCATTTGATAAAGTTCAATATGCACGGTTGATAAAAAGTATTGTTTAAAACAGAAATGGAAGGAAACTTTGTTAAGCTGTGAAATGGCTGAACAATAAAAGCAAAAAAAAAATCTACTGCAAATCACATTGGGAATAATAAAACATTAAAACAAAATCTGATTAGAGCAGTTGACGATGGGAACAGAACACTGTGTGGTTCTTCTGGGCTCAGGCTGGTGGAGACTGAAGTTCACGTGGTCCGTCAGTCCTTTGGACTAATATTTTCTGTGTGTCTTTTGTTTTCTTCATTCTCCTTTGCTTCAGAAATGCTAGGACCAATAGACGGCCACTTCAAGCTGGTAAGACTCCAGATGCCCCTCACCAGTGTAGGGTGTAGGACACTTTCATTGTGAACTCTGTTAGGCCAACTGACCTAGATGTCCTCCGAGACTATGGTCCCCAGCCCTGAGCCCCAGTAATTCAGTCCCTCGAGGTGTTTAGATATGTCTAAGAACCTCCCATGACTCCTTTCGGTCACGCTGTGCTGATTTCCCCTATATTGTGTACTGTCTTTCTCTTCCCTGAAGTTAACACTTCACTGTTGTCTGTTCTGGTTAATGATTTCTCCTCTCCACCTACTCCTTGTAAACATCAAAAAAATTTTTTTGTTTGGTTTGTAAGTTTTTTCATAGATTTTGACACTAAGCGGTGCCATACAGTATTCGTCCTTTTGTGATTGACTTCTTTCACTCAACATAATGCCCTCTGTGATCATCCACATTGTGAGATGTTTCGCAGATTTGTCATTGCACTTTCTCATACACACTGTGTGTGTACCATCGTTCATTTATCCATTTACCTATCGATGGACACTTAAGCTGTTTCTATCGTTTTGCCTTTGTGGATGGTGCTTCAGTGAACACGGGTGCATCTGTGTCTAGTCATGTGACGGCTCTTATTTCTCTAGGACACATTCCTAGGAGCAGGACTGTAGGATCATATGGTATTTCTACCATTCTGACAGAGACCGCAATAGAAGGTCCCAGGTAGAGCAGCAGAAAAATATAGAAAATCATTCAAATTTGCGAAAAAGTCCAGACTTACTACTTTGAACATGACTGATGGATCCCCAAAACTACAGCTCCCGGATACTCTGCTAACTCGGAAGTGAAGCCACTCCCACAGTCTACCTGTCGGTCAAAGATTAAACCAAAAAACCCATTTCTGTTGAGTCAGTTCTGGTTCGTAGTGACCTTGTAGGACAGAGCAGAATTGCCCCAAAGAGTTTGTAAAGGCGCCTGGTAGATCTGAATTACTGACTTTTTGGTGAGCAGCTCTCTTAGTCATCCAGTGCTGTCATAATCGCAGTACCATAAGTGGATGACTTTAACAAAGAGAAATTGATCTTCTCACAGAAAAGTAGGCTAGAAGTCCAAATTCAGGCAATCAGCTCCAGAGGAAGGCTTATTACTCTGTTGGCTCTGGAGGAAGGTCCTTGTTGTCAATTCTCCGCTGATCTAGGAGATTCTGAGGCTCAGGGACCCTGGGTCCGAAGGACGCACTCTGCTCCTGGCACTGCTTTCTTGGTGGTATGAGATCCCCAAGTCACAGCTCACTTCCCTTTCCTTTATATCCCAAGAGACTGCCTCAAGGCACAATACACTGTTACATGTTGAGTCCTGCCCCACCAACCCAACCACCGCCCATCTTCCCTCATTAATGTCATAGAGGCAGGATTTACAAGACACAGGAATATCACACAGGACTGGGAATTACGGTGCAGCCAAACTGATTCACACATTTTTGGGGGGACAGAATTCAGTCCATGACAGCAGCTGCAGCTCTTAACCACTAAGCCATCACGTTTCCTGTCAAAGACTAGACAGGCCTATAAAACAGACAATAACACGAGAGGAACATTCATAGATTAGTAAAGTGTACGAGAACAAATGAGGAACACCTGCCCCAAAGCAGAAACAAAATCAAAAAGGGACAGGAAAACTGGATGAATAGACAATGAGAACCCAGGGTAGAAAGGAAAAGGGGGAGAATGCTGACACATTGCAGGGATTGCAATGAATGTCACAAAACAACTTGTGTATAAATTTTTTGAATGAAATATTGGTTTGTGCTGTAAACTTTCACATAACACACACACAGACACAGACACAGACACACAAATCTTAAAAATCAAGACCAAGTCCAGAATGCAGATTACTACCATTTCTATTCAAAATTGAATCTGCACTTCTAGATAACATAAGACAAGAAAATTTAAAGATGTAAGATTAGAAAGAAAAAAAAAAACTGCTACTAAGGTTGGCTAGGTAATATACAGAGCCCTGGTGGTGTGGCAGTTAAGAGCTCGCTGCCAGTGAAAAGGTCAGCAGTTCAAATCCATCGACTGCTCCCTGGAAACCCTATGGGGCAGTTCTACTCTGTCCTGTTGGGTTGTTATGAGTTGGAATCAACATTTTTAGGTAGTTAGACTTCACTACAGGTTTTGCTGGGTTTTTTTTTTCAATATCACATTTTTTCAATGTATGTGCTTTTTTAACACTAAGTCACCTGTGAGTTGTATGATCATCTCCTTGAAGAATGCTTTCAGAAAAAGATTATTGTTTATCACACATTCAAATATACCTTGTATTAACCCTTGCATTTGAATCATGATTCACTAATCATGTAATTAAAAGTTTGGCTGCTAACCATGTGGGTTGGCAGTCTGAATTCACTAGCTGCTCCTTTAAAACTTCAGGGACAGTTCTACCCTGTCCTGTAGGGCTGTTGTGACTAGGAATCGAGGGCAAAGGGTATTTTTACCCTAAAACTCTATAAATACTGCTTTATTGTAATTTTGCATTCAGCTTTACAGGTCAACATCAGGTATATCATGGAAACCCGAGTGGCATAGTGGTTAAGAACTATGGCTGCTAATCAGAAGGTTGGCAGCTCAAATTCACCAGGCACTTCTTGGGAACTCTGTGGGGCAGTTCTACTCTGACCTGTATAGGTAATATATACATAATATTTCTTTATAGATAATATGTACATTGGAAAGTATGTCCTTCTTTCTACTGCAGCTGTAAATGTTTTCTTGTATAGAATATTAATAACTTAAATAGGGTATGTCTGTCTTTTATCATTTCACTTGACTCTCCGGGAACTACTTTGACTGAAAAACAAAATTCTTTCCTGACACCAGCAGGACTGCCCTCCCGGTGAGGTGGGTGTGGTGGGCTTGCAAGAGACCTTCTGCCTCCTCTACCTTCAAAACTAGGTGGCTTTGGGATCTGGTGGTCCTCCTAGTCTCAGCGGATGCCATCAGTTCTCCTCATGACATCTTTCTTTCTGACATTATCTTTTTGGAAAGCCCTCCGAAACCTCCAGGCTTCATGCACGTGGGTGAGGTCTGCAGAGAAAGGCTCAACGTGCATTTGGCCATCACTGCAGAATTTGGGAAACACAGTGACCCTTTATATAGATTTCAGGAAGGGAACACCTATGCCGTTTATGCTACCTTGCCTTGTTGTTATGCATCAAGGAAAATACCAGAAACACATATTTACCCAACTAAGGTAGACTATTGGGTAAGATTCTAGAGCAGAAACCAAGTTCACCTAGATTTTATTTAAAGTAAGATTATAAAATTTAGCTTTAAAGAAACTTCTAGATCACCTCCAGCAGGGGCCCTTGTCCTCTGGGGCCTGGCTTGGAGGGCTCCATACTCTTTTCCTGATAAGCAGCTCAGGCTTCCAGGCAGATCCCAGGCACGTCACTGGATGGGCACCCTGACTGCTGAAGCTGAGGGGCCCCAGCAGGGGTGGTGGATCCCAAACAATTCTCCAATCACCAGCTCTCTAAACAAATACTCTCTGATTAAATCTCTGCATCTGTAAGGAGCACCCGCCTCGGTGCTTATTTCCAGTCCTCTAGCAAACTAGGCCAGCTCCCTTTTGATTTCTCATTCTGAAGCAGAACTTTTCTATTGGGAATTGAAAGGAGGGCAGGACTAAACACAGGCATCATAGTTGCCATCTTATTCTTCAAACGCTGCTTCAGTTTCCAACCAATTTGCAAAGTTTAAGCAAAATAGTGCTTAAAACATAGACTTGGATTTTTGAGGGAGGAATGTTTTTATATCTGCTTAAATAGATATAAACCAAACCCAAACCCATCCTTGTCAAGTGAATTCAGACTCCCAGCCACCCTAAAGGACAGAGTAAAACTGCCCCATAGGCTTTCCAAGGAGTCGGCGGGGATTAGAACTGCTGACCTGTGGGTTACCAACTATGGCACTATTGAAAGGGATACCAGTCAATTGCCCATTTTTAGCCCAAATCCCCTTCCAGATATTCTATAGAAATGATGCAAGATACTACTTAAACAACCCACTAAAGACAAACTGTTATTCTGCACGTGTGTTCAGCTGCCTTAATTTTACAGCTCTTCAGTCCACTACATGCACAGGGTTTGAGTGAGAACTGTAATTACAGGTCTTCTCAAATATTGAATTTTGTGACAATAAACTTAATTTTTAGCTCTAGAAATACAGATAGTCTCTCAAAATTCCCATGACTCCTCATGTGAAAGAGCCCTAGCACTTCCTACTGAAAATCTTCAGATTTCAAAAGTAATTTAAAGACATTTATTAAGTTAAGCTGACTCCTTCTAGCTTATTACCTATTATTAGGGTACAATAATATGTTGAACAAGAACAAAACGATATAATCAGAGAAATTACTGTGCTTGTTTTTAGGTTAAATAAAAGTATCTTGATCAATATTCGTACACTTCTGAAAAAGAAATGATGTAACTTATGTGGCAAAGTTTGTAGCAGGTCTTTAGGGAGGTCTGAAAATACACAGGCCAGTGCCTTGGCACACAGAATTCTATTAAGTACTTTATAAGGCACTGTCAGCTTTTCATTCAATCAAATTTTTCTACTGTGTAAACAACCTGAAACCTGTAATTTTTCACAGAATACCCCATGCTGTCTAGATAACTAACCACCGAATGGTCTCAAGGACCTGTCTGAGGACAGAGAACTTTCTGGAACAACTTTGGTTTTACGTCAGTTGCCAGCGTCTTCATTTGTTATTAAGTAGAGAATCACAATTTGCAGGAGTGGAATTTCTTTGAAGTTCAAGGAATGTGGAGATTCGTGAAAATCAAGGAAAGCACTGGAAGAGCATAACACAGAATTTCCATTTTGGAAAGTCCGTCTTTCCCTTGCACACATCAGAGAAGGGAGAGCTGGTTTTCTATACTCCAAACAAGAGTTTGCCTTCTTGGGGAGAATCAGTTCAAGGCAGGCCCTGGGCAGGTAGAGATGGTTAGATGTATGCATGGCATAACTAGAATAACCAAGATAGTCCAGTCTACTAATTCCAAAGAGTTCCAGGACTTTGGGTCATGCCTTTGGATACCACCATCATCCCTGCTGTTCTAGTCCCAAATCCAGAGGTTCCCTTTATGTCCTGCTTTCCCTTCTCAAACACAGCATGTCCAGTAAACCCTATATCCTAAGGGTTCCCAAATACAGCCACTTCTTTTTGTCCCACTGACACACCTCTCCAAGGGGCCCTGGTGGTGCAGCCATTGAGTGCTTGGCCACCAACTGAAAGGTTAATGATTTGAACCCACCAGCCACTGTCCAGGAGACAGATGCGGCTGTCTGCTTCCCTAAAGATCACAGCCTTGGGAACCCTATCGGGCAGTTCTCCTCTGTCCCCTAGACAGAGCAGCAGGTTTCACAGGCTACCTCCTCAATTAAAACCACAGAGTCCGTGAAGTGGTTGACCTGCTTCCACTCTTGTCCACACATAATTCACTTGGCCACTACCAGAATGATCCTTTAAAAATAGAAATCTTATCACCTGATTTCCCAGCTTAGAACTTTTCGATGGCTTCTCATCCTTCTTAGACTAAAATCCAAACACTTCCCTCAGGCTTACAAAGCCCTGTAGCTCTCCGGTCTCATCCCGCACCACATACCCTCTGCTCCAGCCACGCTGACCCACGGCATCCTGCGTCCCTCACCACCATAAGGTCCCTAAGTTCAGTTCTGGCTCTCTGTGACATATCTTCTGCCTGGGCTTTGTATGGTTTACACCTTTGTGTCACACAAATCAGCCTAAATGATCCCTTCAAAGGCCATACAATCTTTCACAGCCAAGTCAGCCACTCTCTTATTCTCCCACTTACAACTCTCTGCAGTGTATTATTTTTTGATTCTAAGAATTTATTTGCTGACTTTCCCCATGGGATTGTAAGACTACAGGTAAAGACTTGGCCTAATTTGTTTTCTGCTGCATCCCAGTGTTCAGAGTAGCGCATGGCATTAGAGTCCTCGCTCACTGTTTGTTGAAGGATGACGGCATTAACGTCGTCTTTGGGGCTAACGGGGCCGGGGACACCCACAGATGCTGCCGCTCCTCGCCGTCAGTGAGCTAGGGCCCCTGTGGGAAGCGCTGCTCCAGGACTTCTCACAGTGCTTCACTCACCCCTCCTTTTCCTTTTTTTAAGCAAAAGTGAATAAACAAAAATTACATTAAAAAAACCCAAACTTCCCACCATTCTTTGTTGTACTCTGACGGAGTGACGCGTAATGTGGGTGGACTCTGACAGTCTGCTGAGTCACTAAACAGAACAATAGGGTGTCATATGTGACCAAGGTCCTGTAGAGAGTGGCGGAGGCCAGCAGTGTGACCAGCAGTCTAAAGTCTCGGCGATGGCGCTGCAGTCACAGAACGGGATGGTGCACTGGCCACCTCTGACGAATGTGGCCAAACGGATCCTCATGCTGCCTTCGCATACTTTTACCTGCAAACCGAGTCTAGGTGATCTTACGTGGTCTGTGGTAGCTGTATTTACTTATTTGCTTATGTTTTGCAATGACGAGTGCATTTAGCTTGACTCTTGTTAAGTCTTCCTTTACTTGGATACACTTGTTAATATTCAGTTAGGCTGGAACTCTGCAATCCACTGTAGACCCTGTGTACGTAGGGAGCCTTCCCATGCAGAGACAGACATTACGCTTAAGGATCACAGGGCACTGCCAGCCCGCAAGGAAGGATGACTATGTCAGCTGTCTGTTTTATTTAGATTGTATCTCACCAAAACTAAGAGCCTGGCTCTGACTTGGTTGCTGAAAGCTGTCACACACGGTGTTGGTGTCCACGCACCACTGGCCCCCATAGTGCCTGTATGACGTGGGTACTGGAAATACAAGAGAGGAGTAGGACACACCCAGACCCGAAAACTGGCTACTCTACAACTAAGGACAGGCAGAGGTGTTCGACGTGTCACAGGTAAGCGTCCCCTCGGGAGGATCCTGCCTTAGCCGGCTGTTGGGACAAGCCAGCGGGAACACTCTGCAGGGGACACCAGGGGCTGACACCACCTGTCACATGTATTCATAGACACGTCTTGACATGAGTGGTTTGTGCTCAGCTATTACCCTGAGAGTTGGTGGCCTGAACTGACCCTGCAGCACATGACAGAATGCTTCCCTAAGGACAGCAGCTGAGCGGACTCTGCAGAGCGGCCCTACTCAGAACCACGTGGGATGGTCATGAGTTGGCATTGACTTGGTGGCCAACAGTTTGGTTTTGCCTTTGGTTCTTGGTGCCAGTGGTTAAGCGTTAGGCTGCTGACCCAAAGGTGGGAGGCTTATGTCAACCTAGAGGTGGCTGGGAAAAAAAGGTCTAGCTGTCCATTTCTGGACCATTGCAGTCAATGAGAGCCTTAGCAACACACTCTGCTCGGAACATAAGTCAGACTCAACACAACAGCAGCGGATTTCGTGAGAGACAGAGAAGCCTTGTGGCTCCAAGTAGCTTGGGCCACATCAAGGGGGCTCCCGGCCCAGGAACATGCTAGGGAGGAAATATATTGAGGGCCCAGTCTGGCACTCAAGAACCAGTGGGGAAACAGTCCCAGCTCAGGAATCAGGACACCAGCCAAAGGCCTTGCTGTCCCTCAAAGCTTCTCTTAGGTGGAGGCGTCATTGTGTGATGAGAACATCAAGCTGAACAGTCATATTCTTTCTTGGAGTGACACACTAACCTCTGTGAGGGGTCAGTGACAAGGTAGCTGTTGCTGCTTCACAATGGAAGAAGTCCTTGAGTCCACAAACCTGGAGGCTGGTAGATACAAGCGGAGACCTGCTGACGGAAGTTCCAGTTAGATGGAATGCTGGTTCCAGATAGTTGTAATCTCAAGAAGCCTGTCAATACTACTGTATCCGACCTGGTCTGAATGAAACTATAAATCAGTTCAGAAATCGGCATCTTCTGAATGCTGCTTTCTGTTGAAGACATAGCTGGCCTTTAACATTTCATCTAGTAACTTCTACTCTATTTGATTCTAACACACAATAAGTATTTTGAGGAAAACCCAGTAACACAAACACACACACACGCACACACACACATGCACACACACACACATGCACAAGCACATATGCACCCACAATAGAAACAAAATTTTCCTAAATCAGTACTTTATGTAGAATACATAGTGACATTTTCAAGTCTGATCTATTCTGTCTCACTTAAATTATTTTTAATGAATTTTTAAATTTTATTTTGTGCCAAATTCTGGTTGCCACTTTGTAGGATGATTTCCAGCTGCTACATGAAGTCTGAAGAGCGTTGACATGCTCCAGTTTTCACCCTGGAGAACTCAGAGTTAGGAATGGCCAATGAGACAACCAGGCTGTACTTTGACTTGAGAGCAAAGTCAGATCTAGAATCATGGGCTCCTGAACGCTCAGTCCAGTTCTTTATTCACTAGATAGTTGTGCAAAACAGGCTGTGCTTTAAAATAGTTCATTCCTCCACTGTTTTATTTTGCAAAAAGAAGGCAGGGTAGCTTATTTTACTAGGACGTCGTGCACTACACAGGGAGTGTTGTACCTTCAAACAACTTACCACCCATGGATCATTCCACCCTCCAGCTTGCTGAAGGCCCTAAATGATGTCAAGATATTAAATTGCAAATGGGTTCTGGCATTGGGTGAATCTATAGATGCTAACACACTGGCTTCCTTCCTTCTCCAACATCATAGCAGTTCCTTGGGAGCCGTAACAAAGAGTGTCAACCTCCTCTAGAAATTTTTCACTGTATACCTATTAGACATTGACACAAAACTGAGCTTGCTGGGATTTTGTGTGCAGAGGTATATAATTTGGGTTTATACTATACTTTTGCAGCATCTAGGCATTAGCATGGAATAACATGGCACCTGAATCACACGTCAGTAAGCCTGAAAAGTGCTTCCAGTTGGGAGTAGTAAATACACCCCACAGCGCACGCAGCGCAGCTAATGCTAACCTCAGGGAGCTGTCGGGGAGCAGATCTTTCACTGCTCACAAGCTTAGAAGTGAAGTTAGAATACTCGATGCCAGGAGCACACGATGGAGGATTCTGAAGTCACTCCGAAATCAGCTTCCACCGTGATGGCACGCTGCCTTTAATGAGCAACTGGAATAGGCAAACTATGGAAGATTATTATTTCAGTTGGACAGTGTGCATTCAAAATGACTCAATACGCCTTCCAGTTTCAGTTTTAAACATTTAGAATTTTTCCAGAAAGTGATTTTCCCTCCAGGCCTTGACATATTTATTGTAACGTGCTTAAGAGGGGAGATAGATTTCCTTCCCTGGGCAAGTTGGTATGTATAGTAAATACAGACAGTATGTACAGGTGAAATTCCAGGACCCTGACATTGTTGTAGTGTTGGACTAAAGCATTGCACGGTCAGGGACAAGCTAGGGCCTGGAGAGTGGCAGGGTCAGGGCTGAGCTACGGTGCGGGGTTGGCAGGGTTAGGGTTGAGCCAGGCTGTGGGGGAAGGCAGGGTCAGGGCTGAACTAGGGGCTGGTGTTGGCAAGCTGTTTCCCAGGCTCTCTTGCCTAAAAACAACGGGTCTTAGGACAAACTGGGCAACATGTTGCTGTTTTCGTCATCTGGTGCTATCATGACAGAAATACCCTAAGGGGGTAGCCTTACCAACACAAGTTTATTTTCTCACAGTCCAGAAGGCTAGAAGTCTGCATCCAGGGTGCTGGCTCACGGGGGAGGCTTCCTGCCTCTCTTTCTTGCCTCTGGGGGAATGTCCTTGTCTCTTCTGAGCTTTGGCTTCCTCTTGATGTTCATGAGGCTAGCTTGCCTTCAGGGTCTTTTATCTCCCAAGAGATTGACCCAAGATACCCCTGGACTAACCCTGTCTCAGTAATACAACAAAGACAAGCCATCCCCAGATGCAATTATAACCACAAGCATACAAGTGTGTATTTATAATCCATAGTTTGGGGGGACACACTCAATCCCCAATACTGTTACCAACACAGATTTTGCTGTAATGTCTGTAGTAAAATAATCTAGTAAAATGACCATGATGATGACGGTTACCATGTCGCCAGGCACTTCTGAGGCTCCAGACACCCTTCTCAAGCCCTTGACACATGTGACCTCAGTTACTCATCACAACTTTCTGGGACAGGTGCTGTCTGACCCCAGTTCACAGATGAGGAATCTGAACTTCAGGGGGCTTATGAAACTATTTCAAGGTCACACGAGGTAAAAACTCATTGCTACCAAGCCGATTCCAACTCACAGTGACCCTGTATATAGGACAGAGCAGAACTGCCTCGGAGGGTTCCCAGAGAGAGGCTGGCAGATTCCCACTGCCTGCTTTTCGGTTAGCTTTTCTTACCAACTGCACTGCTGCGGCTGTCAGACAAGGTCAAGAGGTAGCAAAGTCAAGGTCCTACCTGAGAGGCACTCGACCTTCGGGAGCGCGGCGGGGGGAGCGGTGGGTGCAGACGGCTGATAGCTCCACAGCGCACCAGCTCAGGGCTCCGGTTCCCCACCGTGCGCGCCCTCACGAGCCCCAGCTGGCCTGCGAGCGCACCTTCTCAACGCAGCTGCCGGCGTCACCTCCCCAGCCTCCTTATGCATTCCCTGAGGTCTCCCCTTCGGAAGCCTTCCTCCCTCTAGAACGTTGTTCCCTCAGAACGTCGTTCCCTCTCTAGACCTTCTCATCTTCCAGACAGGCATCTTTGGTGACACATTCTCAGCCTCCTTTGTGGATCTAAGCCCTCCCTCTGCCGCATTTCCTAAGCATGTTTTTGTGTCATCACTACAGCTCGTTCCCCATTGGCATCTAGTTGATTCCAACTCACAGCAAGCCTGCAGGAGAGAGAGGGTCTGCCCTGGAGGGTTTCCGAGGAACAGCTGTGGATTCAAACAGCTGATCTTTCATTTAGCAGTCAAGTTCTTCACCCCTGCATTGCCAGGACTCCTGTAGTGGTGGCGATCTTACACTGTAATGTCGTATGTTATGTGTTGGATGTCCCATGTCCCCTACCTTGGGAAGTGAGTGATTTGGAGACCTTTAACCCAGGCCCAAAATGCACAGATTGTCATAGAGCTGTCACTAAGTAGGTGCTCAGTAAACATTAATTAAATGAACAAGTAAATAAGTGATTATTCAGTTTACTCTTCATAGTTCACAGATTGTCTAACGCAAGTCAGTGTTTTCTAAGCATGACTGGCATAAACGTATGTGCAGCCACCAGCCCCAGGCCGCAGATAAAGAGACCAACAGAGCAAAAGTGTGACCCCACACGTAGGCCCGCAGAGACGTCCACGACAAAATTGTAATTAGTCTGGAAGTGGCTGGAGGCAGAGGCCTGGTGTTCAGACCCCGGCGTGGCTGTCACCAGCTGCTTCACCGTAAGCAGAGTTATTAGACGAGAACAAAGGGCTTCATTATCCTGGATTGACATTTTGGAAACACCGACCAAAGAACAAAAAGTAGCGTTTCTTAAAATGAACGTTAGCTGCCCTTGACAATCAGCCCGGTGGTACAGTCCAGCAAGCAGTTAACTGTGGTGTGCCAGGTGGGGTCCCCGGGATGACAGATTACAGGGTTAGGGACATCCAGCCAATCAAGGAGCCTGGTTGGCAGAACAAGCCTAAGTGCTTTATAATTGTATTTTAGAGGCTGTGGTTTTGTGCCAGCCAAGGTTCACTACTTTAACCTGTGTCACACAATGGGAAAGGACTGCCTTTCCCACCCTCCAGCCCTCACGTTCTGTGAATCATTGAGATTGTTACCCTGGGAGTTTGGTTTTCTGGCTGGCTCTTTTAAGATTCCATTTCTAAAACAAAGGTGAGGCAGGAGGAGAGCAAAAAGAAGACTGTCACTCCTCTCTCACAACAAATCTGCCCCTCCAGGTTTGCAGGACAGTGTCAGCGAGGGAGACAATCTGGAGAAATCTGAGGAGCACACGTTAGCCACACCCAGCAGGCCCATCATCCCCCAGGCTCCCAAGGCAGAGTGGGCTGGGCTGGTAGCTTTGTCCCACTGATCACAGATCCCCTCGAACATCAATGAAGTGCTGGTACCTCTTCAGGCTTTTTTCTCCTGAGAGGAGTTTTGTAGCCAAGGAATTAAAAAACTTGAACAACTGACCTTCCAAGAAGGTAGGAGGGAATGGCCTTCCTTCCTGTGGCCAAACACACATCCCACCGAGGTATTAAAAGGGAACACTCCTTTTCCAGGAATTTGAGTTCTGCTCCACGTTTGTCTCCTGCTGTCTGCGGGACACCCTGTGGTGTTCCACGTTGGCGTGGTCATTGGTGGTAGCTGGGCACCATCCAGTTCTTCCGGTCTCAGGCTGGCAGCGCCTCTGCTTTGTTCGGCCCTTCAGTCCTCTCGGCTAGCATTTTCCTTGTTTCTTTCATTTTCTTCATTCCGCTTTTGCTCGAAGTGGGGTGGGCTGACGGAGACTGAGGGAATCCCTGAATCTGTGGCCACTGGACGCACTGTGTCCAGAAATGAAACCGTTCCGGAAGCCCACTCTTCAGACAGAGATGTGGTAGGACTATACAACACACACCAGCACACTCCAGGAACATGCTCTGTCGGTCAGTCAGCTACAGGAGACTAAGTGGGCAGCTTCCGTCCAAAACCAGGAGGAGAGGAGGGAAGGGACAGGAGCTGGGAACCTGGGGCCGACAGGGGGGTGTGCTGTCACGTCACACAGATTGTGTCTAGCTCAAAACAATACACACACACACACACACAAAGAGATCTTTGTATGAGAAATTAACTTGAGCTGTAAACTTTTACCTAACACACACATACACACGCACACACACACAGGAGAAGGCTCCCATGACCTCCCAGGTAGGCTGGCTAGGTGGCTGACCAGGCGCTCCGAGGCTCCCGTGTGCTCATGTTTCGTGGTGGATGTCATCCAGCACCCGGTCTCCCAATCTGAGGGACAATGCCTCGACCTCTCACGGAGAGTCACGACCCTGCACCCCTAGTCCAGGAGGGTCTCTGGAGACTGACATGACACCGAGCTAGAGAGGACATGCAGCTAGACCAGACCGGTTTATTCCCTGAAGCACTCTGGCAGGCGTCAACTTGGTCATGCAAGTCGAGGAGAACCAAAAAAGGAAATCCAAGAGAAAAATCTCTCACTGGAGAGTTGGTTTCAATTTACAGTGACCCCGTGTGTCACAGGGTAGAACGGCTTCACAGGGTTTCCTTAGCTGTGACCTTGAACAAAGCCCATCCCCGGGCCCATCTGCCACGGTGCTGCCGGGAGGGCCGAGACCTCCAATCTTCAGGTTAGTTGTTAGGTGCTCTTGAGTCGATTCCCACTCAGGGTGACCACACGTCTAACGGAACAGACACTACCTGGTCTTGTGTCATCCTCCCGAAAGCAGCTGTGTCTGAGTCTGCTGCTGCAGCCACTGGGTCAGTCCGTCTCACTGAGGGTCTTCCTCTTTTCCCTTGACCCTCTATCCCCCAAGGATGATGTCCCTCTCCAGAGACTTGTCCCTCCCGATAGCATGTCACTCAAAGTACATGAAACATAGTTTCTCTACCCTTGCTTTTAAGAAGCAACCCAACTACACTCTTCCAAGACAGATTTGTTTGTTCTTCTGGCAGCCCACAGTATATTCAATATTCTTCTCTAACACTGTAATTCAAAGACATCAATTCTTCTTCAGTCTTCCTTAATCATTGTCCAGGTTTTGCATGCTTACAAGATAATAAAAAATACCGTATGTCATGGATTGAATTGTGTGCCCCACCCCTGCCCCCAGATACGTATAGCTGTTTGACTGGGTTGTGATTACCACTATTATGTGATTGCTCTCCATTTTGTGATTTTCCTGTGTTATGAATCCTAATCTCTGCCTTTGGGTGATAGGTAGGATTGAGTTGAAAGAGCATTAGGGTGGGACCGCAACATTCTTACTAAGGGAGTTTCCCTGGAGTGTGACCTGCACCACTGTTTATCCTTTCATCCTGAGAGAGGTAAAAGGAAAGGGAAGCAAGCAGAGAGTCAGGGACTTCACATTATCAAGAAAGCTGCACTGGAAGAAGAGCGTGTCCTTCAGACCTGAGGTTCTTCTGCCAAGATGCTCCCTGAACAAAGGCTGGTGCCGCACAAGGAACTTCCTCCAGAGCTGACAGTGGGAAAGCCTTCTCCTGAAGCGGACACCCTGAATTCAGACTTGCAGCCTACTGGACTGTGTAAGAATAAACTCTTCTTGCTAAAGTCATCCACTTGTGGTATTTCTGCTAGAGCAGCACCAGATGACTGTAACACCATGTGTCAGGTATATCTTACTCCTTTAAGTGACATCTTTGCTTTTCAGCACTTTAAAGAGGTATTTTGCAGCAAACTTGCCCAATGCAGTGCATCTTTTGATTTCTTAGCAGCCACTTTCATGGGCGTTGATTACAGATCCAAGTAGAGTGCAATCCCTGACAACTTCAGTATTTCCTCCGTCTGTCGTGATGCTGCTTGTTGGTCCAGTAGCCGAGCACACACTGTTTGTGTCACTCAGAAAGGTCAAGCAGGACAAGGAGGTGTCAATGAAGGCTCTTTTGCAGCTGGCGGGAAGCATCTTTTCTTCATCTTCCTGAGTGGTGGAATGCCGTCCTGTGCTTCTGGGGGACATCTGACCACCATGTAGAGAATGAAACCAGCATAGAGAAAAGTGCAGTTTGAGGCTGAGAAACAGGTTCCTCAGAATGTCGCTTGAGCACCCAGATCGGTCTATACTGGAAAGCAGAACAACCTCTGACCTTCAAATGTAGTAAATCGTAAGCCCATTGGGTTGGATTTTTGCCCCTTTCACCTAAATATCTCCAAATTAATATACTACTTCTGTCCTTTCTGAAGATTCTCTGGCAGCACAAACAGTTAGGAATTTGACTAGTAGTGGAAAGGTTGGAGGCTGGAACCCACCGAGAGGTGCCTGGGAGGCAAGCCTGGTGATGTACTTCTGAAAGGTCACAGTCACGGACACTCCTATGGAGCTATTCTACCTGAAACACATGAGGCCACCGCCAGTTGGACTTGACTCAACAGCAACTGTGTTTTGTTTGTTTTGTCGTAGTTGGACAGAAGTACCCACCCAGCCCCCAGGGGTGTGTCTTCCCCAGAATCCTTTGCCTTCGTTCTTCTTCACACGGCTGGCATCTCAAAAACTAATTTATACCCAGGGAGAACAAACGCGAGAGGAGGATCAACACCATCAAGAGTCGGGGTTGAGGGAGGTAGATGCAACTCAAAGCGGCAGGTGGGCCCCACTCCTCAGTCACGCCACCGGCTTCCACGCGCCGTACCACTGGGGTAGCCACTGACCAGTCACAGATAGGAACACAAATGGGTTGGAATTTCAGCTTCTGCCACTGTCCTTCTGGCCTGCTAGGAAAGGTTCTTATGCTAAACAGGGCTGAGAGCTGCAGTGTGAAACCCAGAGAAGCAGGAAACAGCACAGGGGTGTTTGCTGAGGGCAGGAGCTGGCCACGAGGACTTTGCCGGGGAGTTAGAAATGGCAGTCAACTGTGAACAGAAACCTTCTCCGACTTTGTCTTCTGCCTGCTTTTTGCCTTGGACTGCTCAGTCCTGCTTTCATGGCCACATCAGGTTCCTTGAGGGAAGCTGCAGGGAGCTGAGAAACTGGGCCCAGTGTCCCCGACAGACAGCTGGGGGACAAGTCGGTGGGGAGGATGCAAAGCAATTCTCCAGCTCAGAAGGGTGTGCCGTGTGAAGGGACCAATAGGCTGGCAGGGGAGCTGTTTCTGGTCTTATCTTCAGGGGAGCAGAGCAGCGAGGCCTCAATGCCTCTCGCGTGGGACCCCGATGGTATCTTGGTAGTATCCTTTTGAGGTCTGCATCCAGCCAACATAGCAGCCATGAGCATTCCCCCTTTTATTTGTCTTCCAATATTTAAAACATGTGTTAGATTTATGGATTGCTTGTCTGTTTTTGTTCTCGTGGCTGCTCCTGGGCCCAAACTTTGTGGATCAAAACGACAGCTTGGGTGAGTTTGCTCACAAAGAGGCAGTGCGTTGCCCAGCCCTGTGTGACAGCGGGAGGGAGAGATTTGGGGGTCTCCTGCTGTCCATATTGACAAAGCGCTTACAGAATGGGCCTGGCAGTTGAAGATTTGAAGTTCAGGGAGGGGGAAGGGAAGCTGATGTCTCGGAATGCATGGGAGGGGGACAACTAACACCTCACGGAGCAAACACAGGGTGCACGAGGAATTTTGGGAACTGACACTCATGGAGCAAACCACACCATGTCTTCCTGTCTGGGGAATCTGCTCGTGATGAGATCAGGGAGAAGTCGCCAGCCTACAGTGCTGGCACCACCCCAGCTCCTTGGGCCAAAGGCTTCTCTCATCCGCAGTCCAAGGACACGGAAAGGATGGGGCGCAGGATTTCAGCTGGCTGCTCTTCTTCTCCCCACTCCATTCCCCACGACTTTGTCTGTAATTTGCCTCCTGGGCTCTTAATTTAAAGCATCCAGGATTCACTTAAGACACTTAGGATGTAGAAACATGTAGGAAAATGATACACAGGTTGTGTCAGCTACCAGTTGGTGTCCAGTCCCTTCCAACTCATGACCGCTCATGGGTGCCAGAGTAGAGCACGGAGCAAGCACAGAGTGCTCCGCTGGCTGCTTTTGTTGATCAGGGTCTTTCTTCCAAGGCACCAATCTTTCAGTTAGCAACCAGGAGCCTTAACCATTACCTAAATATGTTATTGTTGTTGTTAGGTGATGTCAGGTCAGCTCCAACTCATAGCTGCTCTGCGTACAACAGAAGGAAACACTCCGGGTCCTGAACAGAGTCCACAATCACTGTTATGCTCAGCCCATCGTTGTGGCCACTGTGCCAGTCCATCCCGTGAAGGTCTTCCTCTTTTTTACTGACCCTCCACCAAGCATAATGTCCTCCTCCAGGAATTCATCCTTCCTGACAACATGGCCAAAGTATGTAAGACATAATCTCACCATCTTTGCCTCCAAGGAGCACTCTGATTACACTTCTTCTAGAACAGATCTGTTTGTTCTTTTGGCGGTCCCTGGTACATTCAGTATGCTTCTCCAACACCACAATCCGAATTCATGAATTCTATCTTATTCATTGTCGAGTTTTTGCATGCAGGTGATGGGACTGAAAAATACTGTGGCTTGGGTCAGGTTTTACTCTTGAAGGTGACATCTTTGCTTTTCAACACTTTAAAGAGGTCTTTTGAAACACATTTTTCCAACGCACTGTGTCTTGATTTCTTGACTGCTGCTTCCATGAGTGTCGATTGTGAACCCAAGTAAAATGAAGTCCTTGACAACTTCAGTCTTTTCTCTGTTTATCATGATGCTGCTTATTGACCAAGCTGCGAAGATTTTTGTTTTCTCGATGTTGAGATGTAATTATATTGAAGGCTGTGGTCTTTGATCTTCATCAGTAAGTGTTTCAAATCCTCTTCACTTCCAGCAAGCAGGGTTGTGCCATCTGCGTAAGGCAGGTTGTTAATGAGTCTTCCTCCAAATCTGATGCCTCACTCTTCTTCATATTGCCCAGCTTCTCAAATTTCTTGCTTGGCATACAGATTAAAAAGCTATAGTGAAAGAGTACGACCCTGACTTCAGTACTTTTCCTGACTTCAGACTGTGCAGTGCCCCCTTGTTCTGTTCAAACGAGTGCCTTTGATTCATGTCCAGGTTCCTCATGAGCACAGTTAGCGTTCCAGAATTCCCGTCTGCTTCAATGTCACTTATAATTTGTTATGATCCACGTAGCCAACAAAACACAAACAAACATCTTTCTGGTATTCTGTGTTTTAGTCAGCTAGTACTGCTTTAACAGGAATACCACAGAGTGGATGGCTTTAACAGAGGAAAGTTTATGCTTACACAGTCCAGTAGGCTACAAGTGCAAATTCAGGATGTCTGCTCCACGGGAAGGCTTTACCTCTTGTTGATTCTGGAGGAAAGTCTGGTATTGTGTCAGTCTTTGTCCAGGGAGCATCTTGGCCCGGGAGCCTCAGATCTGAAGGACGTGCTCTTCTGCCGGCGCTGCTTTCTTAATGGTGTGAGGTTCCCAATTCTCTGCTTGCTTCTCCTTCCTTTTATCTCTTGCAGGCTAAAAGGATTAAGTGTGGGGCAAGCCATACTCCAGGGAAACTCCCTTGACAGTGGGGCAGGAAGGCAATCTTATGAAGGGATTTACAGTGCCACCCTAACCGTTTAACACACCGTACAGGAAAAATCACAAAATGGAGGACAATCATAAAATATTGGGAATCATGGCCAGGCCACATAGCTATACATATTTTGGGGGTTTTAGCCAAGATCCATCTGACATCAACAGTGATATCCCCAGTTTCACAGCCTCTTCTGAATTCAGCTGGAATGTCTGGTGGTTCCCTGGCAACATGCTGTTGTGGCCATTTTTGAATCATCTTTAACAAAATCTTACTTGTGTGTGATATTAATGATACTGTTGGTTAATTTCTGCATTGAGATGAATCGTCTTTCTTGGGAATAGGCATACATATGAATCTCTTTTGGTTGGTTGGCCAGGGAGCTGTCTCCACATTTCTTGGCGTAGATGAGGGAGCACTTCCAGTGCTGCATCTGTGTGTTGAACTATCTCAGCTGATATTCCGTCAATTCCTGGAGGCTTGTCTTTTGCCAGCGCCTCTGTACAGACTTCTTTTCTCAGTACGGTCAGTTCCCGATCATATGCTACCTCTTGAAATGGTTGAACGTCGACCAGTTGCTTCTGGTATAATGACTCTGTGTCTTCCTTCCATTTTCTTTTGATACTTGCTGCATTATTTAATATTTCCCCTATAGAATCCTTCACTGCCGCAACTTGAGGCTTGAATTGTTTCTTCAGTTCTTTTAGCTGGAGAAGTACAGAGCGTGTTCTGCCCTTTTGATTTTTTATCTCTAGCTCTTTGCATGTGTCATTTTAGTTTACTTTATCTTCTCAAGCCACTGTTTGAAATCTTCTGTTAACTTCTCTGCTTCATCATTTCTTCCTTTTGCTTTAGCTGCGCAATATTCAAGAACAAGTTTCAGACTCTCTTCTGGCATCCAGTTTTCTCTTCTCTTTCTTTCCTGTCTTTTTAATGACCTCTTGCTTGCTTCATGTATGATGTCCTTAGATCATTCCACAACTCTTCTGGTCCTTCATCATTACAGTCAATGCCTCGAACCTGTTCTTGACGTGGTGTCTAAACTCAGGTGGGATGTACTGAAGGTCATGTGTTGGCTCTCGTGGATTTTTTTCCAATTTTCTGCAGTTTCAATTTGAACTGGCACGTGAGCAACTGATGGTCTCAGCTGCAACGGGCACCTGATCTTGTCCTGACTGCTGATACGGAGCTTTTCCATGGCCTGTTTCCTCAAATGTACTCAATTCTGTTCCTGTGTATTCCATCTGGCAAATGGTGTATACAGTCACCATTTACGTTGGTGAAAAAAGGTGTTTGCCACAAAAACAGTTGTTTTATATCACTAAGTTCTATTGTGTGAACTTTGGCATGGTTTCTATCACCCAGGCCCTATTTTTCAACTACCGACCAACTTCGACTCTGTGTGTAGGGTCAATGAGTTGGAATCCACTCGACAGCAGTGGCTTTGTTTTTTTAATCCCTCTTCTTTGTTTCCATCTTTTGCATTCCAATCATTGGTAATTATCAAAGCATCATAATTGCAAGTTTGATCAGTTTCAGACTGCAGGAACTGGGAAAAATCCTTAATTGTTTCATCTGTTGCCTTAGTGGTTGGTGCATATATTTGAATAATAATTGTGTTAACTGGCCTTCCTTGTAGGTATATGAATTTATCCTATCACTGACAGCACTGTACTCCAGGACAGATCTTGAAATGTTCTTTTCGATGATAAAGGTAATGCCCTTCATCTTCAAGATGTCATTCTCAGCATAGTAGACCAGATGATTATTGAATTCAAAATGACCAATATCAGTCCATTTCAGTTCAGTAATGCCTAGGATTTCAGTGGTTATGTGTTCCATTTCATTTTTGGTGATTTCCGGTTCTCCAAGGTGCACACTTTGTACATTCCTCACCTTGATTATTAATGGATACCTGCAGCTGTTTCTTTTCATTTTGATTTGTGTCATACCAGTAAATGAAGGTATGGAAAGTTTGACTCCACCTACGTCATTAAGTTCTACTCTACTCTGAGGAGGCAGCTCTTCCCCACTTACCTTATGTGTGCCTTCCAACTGGGGGCTCATCTTCTGGCACCATATCAGACAGACTGCTGCTAGTCATAAGGATGTCCCTGGCTAATTCTTTCGGAAGTAGACAGCCCGGTCCTTCTTCCTAGTCTGTCTTAGTTTGAAACTCAGGATGACCCTGAATACCAGTGGCGTGACTTCCAGCATCACAGCAACACACAAGCCTGTACAGTCTGACAAACTGACAAACACGTGGGGGACCTCATTATGGGACTCTGTACTTAAAAGTACACAGCACACGCTTTAAGGACAGGCCACTAGCCTTCAAGCTACGCTTTCCTTAACTAAGCCAGGACTATTTTTTATGCTTTAAGGAAGCTACTTGAGCCTTTATTCACCAGCATCAGTGCTCCAGATTTTAGCGAATTCCATTTTTCTCTTCTAGCCTGCTGTTGTGTTTAGTGGAGCAAGGACACGGAATTGTAATGTTGTCGCTTTTCCCCACTTTTTCCTTCTGACTTCTTGCCTTCTGTTTTTAGGGTAACTGTTTCCTTCTCATCAAGGACATCAATGTCCCAGTGTCCACCCAGCTAAAGGAGAACTCCAGAATAACATCTCTCAGTTTTCTTTTTATTGTACCACATCTCACTGCCTGTCATGTTCTTGCTTATTTTGTTGAATATTTGTGATGTGACCTCTCTTGCTTGACCATCACCTCCAGGATGGCAGGTCCCTATCTGGTCAATGCTGTATGTGCAGTGCACACCACCTTTTATGGATTGTGTCCCTCCAATATGTGTGTCAACTGGGCTAGGCCATGATTCCCAGTGTTGTGTGACTGTCCGCCATGTTGTCATCTGATGTGATTTTCCCACGTGTTGTAAATCCTAACAGCTATGATATTAATTAAGCAAGATTAGAGGCAATTATGTTAATGAGGCAGGACTCAATCTACAGAATTAGATTGTATCTTGAGTCAATTGTTCGTGAGACATAAAGAAGCAGGTTAAGAGATGGGGACCTCATTACCACCACACATACAGGGCCAGGAAAGTGCACATGTTTTGGAGCCAGGGTCCCTGCTCTGAGAAACTCCTAGACCAGGGGAAGATGGATGACCGCCTTCCTCCCAAACTGACAAGGAGAGAAAGCTTTTCCCTAGGGCTAGTATCCTGAATTTGGACTTTTAGTTGCATACACTGTGAAATAATAAGCTTCTGTTTGTTAAAGCCATCCATTTGTCATATTGCTGTTATTGCAGTCCTAGATAACTATGACCTAAGAGGAGCTTGATATAAGCTAAAAAAATAAAACACCCTTCTGGGTAAGGAACGGCTCTCTTGCTCTGAATATGAAAGCTCACAGCCAAACATAACTGAAAACATGAGCCTGGTATGTTGTCATCCATTCTGACTCCTTCCGGGTTAAGTGGTGGTTATGAGTGTGTGTGTTTAACCAGTGTTCTGAAGGGGGGGGCGGGGGTCAGACAAATCTGGCTTCTAATTGTGGCTCTGCTACTCACGAGTCCTTGAGATGCCTGGGCAAAGGCCCTAACCTCTCATTTCCCCACCCGTGGAATGTAGTCACGTTCACGTCATGGGATTGCCTTGAGAATAAAGTGATGCTGGTGCCCTGGTGGCACACTGGCTAAGAGCTCGGCTTCAACTAGAAACTTGGCTGTCTGACCATCAGCTGGTCCTTAGCAACTCCATGGGGGCAGCTCTACTATGTCCTATGGGGTTGCTATGGGTCATAATTAACTATATGGCAGTGGGTATTATCTACCTAGAGTTTAGAATCTAAGGGAAAAAGACGGCTGAAACAGAAGAGTGCAGAGTCCTAGAAAAGGAGTGTAGGAGAGCAAACATTCTCCTAAAGAGCTGTTCATGATTTAAGCACACACATGCACAGCGAGGTATATCTGTCCTATGAAGCCCTAAGCTAGCTTTATCATTATACTTTCACACTTGATAATGTCTAATGTGTCAACACTAATTGTCCACTATAGCAGTGACTGGATTCCCTGGATGGTACAAATGGTTAAGCACTTGATGACTAACCTAAAGGTTGGTAGTTCAAACCTACCCAGCAGCCCCTTGGAGGAAAGGTGTGGAGACCCACCTCTGAAAGGTCACAGCCTTGAGACCCCTATAGAGCACAGCTCTCCTCTGCGATATGGGAGCCACCATAAGTTAGAACTGACCTGATGACAACTGTTTTTTTAAAAATAATGGTGACCACATTGTAGTCGTAAGAGTCACGTTAATTCCCAAGACTTTTTAAATAAGCGTGTATAGTTTTAATGACATATATGAATTATATAATGACTATAAGTAGTATTGTATAATTTAAAGATCTGAAATTAAATTTAACCCTAGAAACATGTATGAGAATTTTCATAAAGAGAAGTTTTATAAAGGGGCTCTACAGATCACTGTTTTCATTTCACTACTGGTTGGAATTTGGGATGCTGCCTTTCTGCTGGATGAACCACAGGACCAGCCGGACAGGCACCAGCTCCTTTGTGGAAGCAAGAAAAATACAGGTGCCAAAGCTGTTTTACAAGAACTGAAAATCAAACTGGGAAAACAATGATTTACTGTCATGAATTAAGTAGTAGAGAACAAGTGAGAGTGTCTTCGTGTGCTGTTTGGACTTGGACAAGGGTGAGCAGAAGAAGGTGTGTCTTGAGTTGACCATTATTAGATAAGTAAAGAAAGCAGGAATCTCAAGGGCAAGGCAGAGCCTGAGCAAAAGTATGGAAGAAAACATTCATAGTGTTTCCAAGAAGCAGCTGGTTGATTCGAATTGCTGACCTTTTGGTTAGCGTTTCTAGCTCTTAACCACTGCGCCACCGGGGCTCTCTTCCCGTGGCCTAGGGGAGGTCTGTTGAGGAGACTGCAGTGGAAGATGTGAAGGCTGGAGAGAAGTAGGAACAATCTACCTGAGACCAGGAATAATGGGGTACACTGACCACTGACTTGTCTAAAAGATTATGTCTGCTGGTCTGATTGGAAAAGGTCCGGTGATCTATGTTAACATATTTGTGTCCATGGGACTTGTCTCTAGCTGCCACAGCTGATTTCTGAGCTGTGGCTATTAGGGAAAAGGAAAATATGGATAAATGACATTGCCAAATCACTGATTTCAAGCAGCATTCCCATCTAAACTTCCTTTGAATCTCCCATGATATGAACCAACTGAGTTCATGAGTTTCCTCTCCTTTCCTTTTCTTTATTCAATATCTTAGAGGGTTAGAGTTCAGTGAAATTAAGTAAAAGGTGGTAGCTGGAGAAGAAAGAGAAGAAAAACTGAGATTTGACTTGTCTTGTCTCTAAATCCTGAGCAAAACCGTCACGACCTTTAGTTGGTGTCTAACACAAGGGCCCACATGCGTACTCTAGTGCTGGCTGGCCCAGAATGCATTACTGCCACAGAGATCGAAGAAGACTGTGTGAAACCAACACGAATGGAGGAATTTTTTTATTCTTCAAATAGGCAGCTACTAGGGAAAAATCCTCCCCAGGCCCTCTCTGCCCACAGAGCCAGTGAATCCACTTCTAATGGAAAAATCCAGGCCTGGGTCCCTGCGCGCAGATGTGTTTCACTCAGTACTGGAGCCCAGTTTTGGAGTCTCCTGCTTTCTTTGTGACTCTCTGTGTATTCCATAATGAAAGGCTGTCAATATGTAATTATTGTGACTGTTGGCAATAAGCCCACTGTGTCAGTCAGGTCTTCGCAGGAATCAGAACTGACTCATAGTTAAAAAAACGACTTCAGCGAATAAACTCCTTACAGAGATGTGCAGGTACAAACAAGGTTAAGGGAACAACCAACTAGGCTGTTTATTTTTTGTTTACTGAAGGAGATCTTTTGCATTTACTTAGACACAGACACGAAGAAGCATGAGCGGCAGTGACTGGATGGTGTCCACGTGTGATGACATTGTTCCTACTACCCAGTCAGCAGTGACTATAAGACATTGTAGATTGCAAACAGCAATTTGATCCAATAAAACTGTTGGAATACAGTATTTTGATGTGTACAGGTAAGCAGCTGGATCTGCTGGGTTGCTCAGGTTGCTTGTCTCCAACCAACACCATTTCCAGGTGTGGCAGGCAGATTAAGAGTGATTCCCTGACCTCTCAACATAACTTCTTCGTGACAGTGATGGTGGCGATAGTGATGCACCTGCTTCCTAGGTTTGTTTTGAGGATTAAGTAGGTTATTCATGTCACTGTGAAGAACAGCACCAGGCACAAAGTAAGCACTCAATAAACATTGCTGTAACTATGGGGGTTTAATGCATTTCTTCCTCCCTTTTGAATGAACATTTTCTTCCCTTTTCTGTTTTCTCTCTCTCTGTCTCTTGCTCTTTTTAAAATATGAAACAGTTTTGTTCTGCAGTGGTCTTTGGTTGTCACAGTTACCTAGTGCTACTGTAACAGAAATACCTCAAGATGACGGTTTTAACCAACAGAAATGTATTCTGTCACAGCTCAGGAGGCTAGAAGCTTGGATTCAGGGTGCCGGCTCCGAGGAAGGCTTTCTGTCCCTGTTGACTCTGAGGGGAGGTCCCTGTCATCAATTTTCCTCTGGTCAAGGAGCATCTCAGCACAGGGACCCTGGGTCCAAAGGGTACACTCCACTTCTGGTGCTTCCTTCCTGTTGGCACAAGATCCCTTTCCTCCCTGCTGGATTCTCTCTTTTATAGCTTAAAAGAGATGGACTCAAGATATAACCTGACCCTGCAGGTTGAATCTTACCTCGTTAGCAGGACTGCTCCTGCTCCTGCCTCACTGATATCAGGGAGGCAGCTTTGACAATCATCAGATAGTCACATCAGGTGACAGAATGGTAGACGACCACACAGTTCTGGGAACCATGGCCCAGCTGAGTCGACATGCATTTTGGGGGCTGGGCAGCACATTCATAACCTAGAAAATTTCCAAGAAAGCAATTAGTAGAGAAGTCCAGAGAGGAATGAGCCTTGGTAGCTAGGAAAGAAGTAAGACTTTAGCCCTAACTGTGTTTCTCTCCACGAAGGTGGAAAGACTCTCTCCTTCCGCAGCAAACCTATGCTCACACAGCACCCAAGTAGCCGGAGACCAAGCGGGCAGAGGGAGTGTGTACACACAGCAACGGGGGCATTCGCCGCGTGTCAGTTTTTATCCGGCCTCAGCACTTTCCTGCTCTGTGACCTTGGACATCAGATGTCACTTCTTCGGGCTTGCATGCCAACATTACAGAACAAGAAATTGCTCTATTATTATGCCAAACTGCCATGGTGTTTGGTTAGGAGGAGTGATTAATGGAAAGGATTGCACTGTAACGTGCAAAAGAGAGAATACTAAAGAGTTGTTGTAGTGAACAGCCTACATAATTTCTGCTGTGATAAGGGACAATTTGTGACTTCTTACAAGTCTAGTTTGTCAGGACGTCAACTGAGGAAAACATTAGTTTAAGTACCCAGGAGTAAGGACTGATGGGGAGAAGAAGTCCAAATGGCTATGGCATTTCCTATTTAACCCACGGTTTTAAAATGCACACGAGCTGCCCCCTGTGCTTGGTATCTGCCCCCTGTAACTTTGTGGGAGTTTCCTCCTCTCGCTTCTTGGGTTTGTCTGCCACAACGCAAGAGACTTTCGCCTGAAAAATACATTTCTAGGAAAAGTGCGTTATATTCTCAACTCGAATCCCTTCACCCTGGCCTCTCAGACCTTTCTGAGCAAATGGGGCTTGAGGACTTCTGGCTGAGAAGCAAGTCTGCAGCTGAAAAGCATCGTCAGAAAGAAACATTAAGTAGAAGAGGAGGGGGCTCACCCGAGTGCTGTTGGTGATGTTCTCATGATTTGAACAAACTTTCCAACCTACGAGAAGGTAGCACGGTACTGAAATGTTTTTCAAATTCAAAATATTGAAGGGGATGCAATCTATTATGTAGCCAACGAAAGCTTACAGAGCATTGAGCACACATACCAAGCCCAAAGGACGTCATGTGAAGAGCATGTGACTCCATCTTCTTTGCTGCGTCAAGTGTCTCAATAATTTTTTTCCAAAGTGCTCAGGTCAGACTCGACGGCGCTTGGCTTTTGGCTCAGGCCAGAAGAAATACTCACAGTTACACATATTAAGTGCAGTTGGTGTGTGCCGTCGAGTCAATTCCGACTCACAGCAACCCTAGAGCACAGAGTAGATCTGCCCCATCGGGTTTCCATGTAGTAGCTGGTGGTTTTGAACTGCCAATCTTTTGGTTAGCAAGCAAGCCGTTAACCACTACACCACCAGGGCTCCCCTTTTATTAAGTAATTAGGTTCAGAGAATACATATTTATGAAACTGGAAGAAAAAACAATCCTTTCATTTCTTTTTTAAATCACCACAATTACTTAAGTATAGCCTCATTTGTTGGGAACTGAGCACCTTATCAAGAAATGAAATGTTTGAACAGTATTTGCTTTTCATCATAGGGACTGAGGAAATGCCAGTTTTGCAAAATATGACACCATCGGATGGTCTCTGGCACTGTCTGATACTGAAAACTGAGACAGACCTCGAGTGAGGTATCCATGGTACAGCACGGGTTTGGTCAAGAATTGATGTGTTTTGCTTTAAATTTAAAAGTCTCCTACAGTGTTCAATAAAACCATTACAGTGTCCCTGGGTGCACAGTTTGGGAAATGTTGCTCTAGACAACACTACTCAGAGTATGGGTTTCTGATGGTTGGAGTCCTCAAATTGTTTGTTAGTCCACAAGATGATTAAAGAGTTTGATAGAAAGCTTAGAATATTTTTCAGTGATTTGGCAAATTTACTTAAATTAAAGCTTGAGTTTTATATACCTGTTGTGAACAATCATTTTGGTAGTAATTCACTTTTATTATATTTTACTGAAGTGAAGTCTTCAATGGATTGGAAATTAAAATAAATGAAAGGCTATTTCATCACAAAAGTGATGACAAGCACTCTTATAGGGGGTTCACAGTCTAACAGGAAAGCCAGACATAAAAACAGATATTTTCCGAAAATGTGAAAAAATTTTTAAAAAGTTATAATGCCCAGTTAATCAGAAAGTGCTAATTAGTCTTTGCAAGACCTTGAAATGTTTATTTAACCAGAACATACTTCTATGATTATGATCAACAGACTTTTTTTGTTTTCATCATAGGTGTAACGTCAGTTGTATTGCACAGAATGGTTTAAGGTGGCGCTAGTCCACGGCTGTCCAGTCAACTTGTAGGCACCCTATAGGGAGGGCAGAACTGCCCCATAGAGTTTCCAGTGTGCTCCTGGTGGATTCAAATTGCTGAGCTTTCAGTTAGCAGCTGCAGCTCTTAGCCACCCCCCACCGCGGTTTACAAGGTGGTGTTAATCTGAAAAGTTTGTTTTAATTTCTTCCCTTCCTCTCCTTTCCTCTTTTCTTCCTGTCCCTTCCCTCTTCTTCCCCGTGGTGCAGTGGTTAAACACTCGGCTGCTAACCGAAAGGTCAGCCGTTTGAATCCACCAGGTGCTCCTTGGGAACCCTGGGGGGCGGCCCTCCCCCACCCTATAAGGTCACTGTAAGAGGGAATCGTTGGGTTTGGCTTGGTTCTTCCCTTCCATCTCCTCTTCTTCCTTCCCCCTCTCTTTTCCCTTCCCTGCTCTCCCTTCCCATCCTCTCCATTTCTTCCTTACCTACTAACAGAAATGTCTGAGACAGAAACTCAGTCCCTGACGCAGCCAAGGTGCTGTGTTCCCATTGCTGAGTGCTAAAGGTTTATCCTTCTGTCACTGTATCTGAAATGCCATTTCGTAAGTACTCAGTAGGGCAATTGTTTAACAAACGGTTTTTGTTTAAGATATGAGGACTGAATCTCTTTTGAACAAACAACATAGAATGTAAAAATAAAGAAAAAAGAAAACACAAACACCGTTCAGGGTGTGGTAGAACACTTATTTCTGACTACATTTGCTAATTGGAATATTATAGCTAGAGAAGCTGTTATAAATTAGAAGCGTTCACAGACTTCAGAGTCTTCTTTTGCCAAAAGGAATTACACCAGCGAAGACAATTAATTTATCCTCTGAGCTTTTTGTGTCTCTCTTCCAATCCTGCTTCATGTTGACCGGTGAAGTGCAGTGAGGCAGAGAAATGTTGACTAAATAGTAGACACATCATACTGTTGAGTGGATCTTTTTTTCTTTAAGAAAAAATGTGCTTGGATTTTTATAAGGCTATTTTCTGTAAGTTAAGTGTTTGCTGGGGGGCTAATAGGGTGAGCGAGTTGAACCTCTTCTCGGGGGGCACCACGGAGCCTCCGTTTTCATTCTCAGGAGAGGGTGCTGTTACTTCAGGACTCCTGCAAGTGGAGTCTTGAAAGACTCAACATTTTAAGCAAAAAAAAAAACTATGTTCCTTTGTTTCCCCTTCTCCCACTTGACCACGGCATCATTTTTTTCTGGCTCGGAGCTTTCGATCTTAAGATGGATACTATTTGTAATATCAGAGTATTTAACAAGAGGGCGACTTTCAGTTTTTGAATTTTAGAAATCTTTTCTTTAGGAAAAGCTTTTAGAGACGAAGCAAGAGCCCAAGCTGTCAGAGAAAGCCCGAGTACTGACGACAGCTCCTGAGCCTTCAGACAGCTGCGCCACTCCTAGGCCTGGGTGTTCTGAGGACCTAACACGTAATGTTCCCAATATTTGACCCCTTTTTAAAAACAAAAACAATTCAAGTCTGTGTTGAATAAAATTAAACCCAGCTCTTCAGTACATTTATGCATTTCAATTCTAGTTTTGTAAACGCCACTTGATGTTTAAAAAGCTTTTTATCCCTGCTTTATGAACTCCTAAAAATCAAGGCATTGAATTCTGCTTTCCGTAGGCAAAATTAAATGTCAAAGATCAAGTTCATTTCAAAACAGACGAAAAGAGTTGGAATCTGAAGACGGCGCAATGAATTCTTTACACGCTGGATAAAGTAAACTTTAAGAAAAAGATTAGAAATGCTAGTTTTCTGTATCTTTAAAAGAAAACTAAGAAAATTGCACCACAGTTACTTTGTTCTAGAATTTTTTACACAGAAGATTCAAGTTAGAGGGTCCAAACTTCTTTCCTAAATGGTGTCAAAAATATTTTGAGCAAATAAAACCCCACTACTGTCGAGTCAATTCTGACTCATAGTGACCCTATAGGATGGAGTAGAGCTGCCCCATAGAGTTCCCAAAGAGTGCCTGGTGGATTTGAACTGCTGACCTTTGGGTTAGCAGTTGTACACTTAACCAGAGTTTCCTTGAGCGAATAAGGTAACTAAATAAGGCTGTTTTATAAAAAATTTCATACCTTAAGTGCCAGGAGAATATTAATTCTCTAGAGTCACTATGAATTGGAATCAGTTTGATGACAGCAGGTTTTGTTTTCGGGGGTGGTGAGGAGGTTAGCCCAATACTGAATTACTGTCAGTAGTAAACATTTTTACTTTTCTACAAAGAAATGAAATAAGGAAAACACTGACAAGTAAGCAGTCACTGAAACAACTAATAACTTCCAGATATTTTGCAAATCAGAAGGCAAAAAGTGGGATAAAAGGTAACTTGATGGGCTCCACTGCCCTCCCTCAAGAAAAATCGAAGCGTGCCATTTATTCACTCGGTGCCCTTTTGTCGAGTTCCCGCCACCTGCAATTCCTGATGCTGTCAGTGTTTGGCTTTCACCTGTCCGTCAAGGGGCACCCCCGGGGGTGGGAGCCGTTGATGGGCTGGGCTACTCTCAGACGGGGGTCCGAGGGTGCCCAGAGCACCTTGGTAGAAAGGCGCAGTGATCTACTTCGGGAAAATCAGCCACCGAGAACCGCACAGAGCATAGTTACACTCTGTCGCTCCTGGGGTCACCATGAGTTAGAAAACACCTGGTGACAACTGGTGACTCATCCACCAAGTGCAGAGTATCTAGGCATACAAGCGTATGTTTGTTACAGGCTGTTTGCAGGTGCATCGGAATTCAGTCTCAGGATTTGCACAGCTTTGTGAACAATAACTCCTGTTGCTTTTTGTCAATTCTTCCCTGAGGGCAACCAGGTAGCTACTGTTTTAAGTTTAGCAGGACAGAAGCAGAGTTTAAAATCTGAAGAGTGTCTCAGAGATCATTTACCTCTTCAGTTTACAGAAGAAACTGAGGCTCAGAGCGGTCCAAGTGTGATTTCCCTAAGACACACAGAATCCTATAGTGTGTTGTAGATTCTCTCCTGCTGATTAAAACGTTTAAATTCAGAATACCCCCTGCTGTGGAGTTGATTTTGATGCATAGTGACCCTCTAGACAGAACAGAACTGCCCCATTGAGTTTCCAGGGAGCCCCTGGTGGATTTGAACTGTTGATCTTCTGATTAGCAGCCGTAGCACTTAACCATTATGCCATCAGGATTTCCAAACTTAGAATATGTTTTATTGATTATCACATATATGTAACACAGTAGTACTTACCTTCCTGAAAACCCGCTATTAAATTGATGCTAAACTTTGTAACTAATGGTATTTTAGACGACATGACCCAGGAGTATAAAGGCCACATCTTTTTCCTCTTCAAACCACATCCAGTATTTAGCCAAGGTTAGTCATGAAAATACACACTGAAATTAGAAACAAAACATTACCATACTAATTCAAAATTGTGTAAAAATGATAATCTGTCTTGACCAAGTTGGGTTTAACTCAGGAATTCAAGGATGCCATCATTTTAGAAAACATATAAATGTAGTTCATCACATTTGCATACTAAAAAAGAAAAAGAATATAATTATTGCAATAGATGCGGGAAAAGTGTTGGATAATTGTCAACATTCAGCAATGCCAGAACTCAAATTAAAAATAGAATGAACATCCCTAAATTCAATTCACGGTCTTTATCAAAAACCTTCAGCAACTATCATTCTTTTTTAAAAAAAAAATTTTTTTATTATGATTAACTGAAAGTATACAATCCAAGCCCATTTTACATACCCACCTCTCTATGACTCTATCTGCTGTCCCTACTCGGTGACAGCAGACTCCTCCTTTTCACTCATTACTTCTAGTACCCTCCCAGTGGGTACCTGCCCCCCTCTACCCTTTGCCCCCCTCATTCTGTGTCCCCAAGCCCAGCCCATTCTTTGTCTGAAGTGTTGACCTCAGGACTGGTTTCAGGTCTGTTGCAGCAGCAAGTCTAGGGCCGTGTTCCCAGGGGTCCCTCCAGGTTGCTGGACCACCAGTTCTGGTCTTTCAGTAGTTTTTGATCTGCACACCTCTTTTTCTTGTACTATGTCAGGGACTCTACATTCTGTCCCCATCTCAGGGCTGTTTTGGTGGTGGCCAGGTGACATCTGGTTCTTCTGGCCTCGTGCTGATATAGCCTCCTGATCATACGGGTCCTTCCGTCTCCTGGGCTCGTTTTCCCTTATGTTTTTTCCAGGTGGATTGATACCAATTGATTTTCCTCAGATGGCAGCTTGCTGGCTTTTAAGATACCAGAGATCACTCACCAATATGGGGTGCAGAAGACTCGCTTAGAAAAAGGTTAGTTATGCCAGTTGACCTAGATGTCCCCTGAAAACACTATCCCCAGACCCTTGTCCCTGCTACTCTATCCTTTGAAATGTTGGGTTGAATTTAGAAAACCTTTTAGTTTATAGTGCAGTCCAGTTATGCTGACCCGTCTTCTACTGTGAGCTGTCACTCTCATCACCTAACTGAATTACTATTGACTATCTAATCTGTGAGCAACTCTCTCCCTCCCTCCCTACACTTGTAGCTGTCAAAGAGTCTTTTCTTCTGTGCATAAGTCCTTTTTCAAGTCTTTATCAATAGTGGTCTCATTCAATACTTGTCCTGTTGTAGCTGACTGATTTCACTCAGTATAAATGTCTTCTAGTTGATGCCAGGTTATGAGATGCTTCCTAAAATCACCATTGTTGCTATCATTGGGTAGTGTTTCTTTTCGTATGTATACCATAGATTGTTTATCCATTCATCTGTTAATGGGCACCTAGGTAAATTCCATCTTTTTGCTACTGTGGATAATGCTGCAATAAACATTTGTGTGCATTTATCTGTTCATGTGACAGCCCTTATTTCTGCAGGCTATATCCCAAGCAGTGGGATTGCTGGATCACATAGTATTTCTATTTCCAGCTTTTTAAGAAAGCACCAATTTGCTTTCCAAGCAGCAGCATAGGAGAGTTTCAATCTCTCCACAGCCTCTCCGGCTTTGCTGTTTTGTGTTTTCAGACTCTTGCCAACCTCACTGGAGTGAGACGATATCTCATTGTAATTTGGATTTCTCTAATAGCTAATGATTGTGAGCATTTCCTCAAGTGTCATTTGACTGCCTGAGTTTCTTTACTGCATCCTTGATTTCTTCTACAATCCATGAATTTTTGAACAGAGTGTTGTCCAGTTTCTATGAACCTGAATTTCTACTCATATTTTTTCTACTATTGATTTCAACTTCTATGGCTTTATGGTCTGAGAAGATGCTGTGCAATAATTCAATGGTTTGGATTTTGTTGAGACTTGTTTTGTGGCTTAAAAAATGGTCTATTCTGGAGAACGTTCCATGTGCATTGGAAAAGAAGGTGTATCTGTCTGTTCTTGGGTAAAAAGTCCTGTATATGTCTATGAGGTTGAGTTGGTTGATTGTCACAATAAGCCCTTCTGTATCTCTGTTGAATGATCTGTCCATTAGTGAAAGTGGAGTGTTGAAGTCTCCAACTGTTATTTTGGAGTGATAGATCTCATTTTTCAATGTTGTCAGCATTTGTGTGATGTATTTGGATGCTCTGATATTGGGTGCATATTCAACATTATTATGCCTCCTTATGTATTGAATCTTTAAGCAATAAATAGTGACCATTTGTCCACAATGATGGATTTTGCTTTAAAATCTATTTTATCTAAGATTAATATTGCCACTCATTCTCTTCTTTGGATGTTGTTAGCTTGATATGTATTTTTCTATCCTTTCATTTTTGGTTTGTTTGTATCTTTGCATCTAAGGTGTGTTTCTTGTAAGCAGCATATAGACAGATTATGTTTTTTTGATCCAGCCTGTTTCTGTCTCTTTATTGGAATGTTCAGTCCTTCTACATTCAGTGTAATTATGGATAGATATGTCTTTAGTGTTGTCATTTTGGTGCCTTTATTTTTGTGTCATTGATATTTTCTTTGTTCCACTAAATATTTTGTTCTGCGTTGTTTTTCTTTTCATCCTTTTCAATGTTGAATTTGTGTCTGTTGAGACTTCCGTGTTGTGCTTCTTGTTTTGATATGTGGAATTGTTAGTTTGCTTTACAGCCACACGTTTGTTCCCCCCTAATATTCTAGGTTTAAACCAGTCTTTAACTTCTTTGTATCTCCTTAACTTCCTCTCCATCTGAAAGGGTGATAAACACTGTCATATATTCTACTTTATGGTGTAATGTTGTCATAGTTTACCTGTTATGCTCTCTCCCTAATTTTAGTATTTTAGCTTTGTTTGAGCTTTGGGACTTCCCTAGCTAATTAGGACTCTGGATACTGTGTCCTGCATAGCATCCATGTGCATACAGCTGGTGTTATTGATTTTCTAATCAAAGAACTTCCTTCAGTATTGCTTGTAATTTCAGCTTGGTTTTTGCAAAGTTTCTAAGCTTCTGTTTATCTGAGAATATCCTAATTTCACTGTCACATTTGAAAGACTATTTTTCAGGATGTATAATTCATGTTTGGAAGGCTTTTTTCTTTCAAGTCTTTATGTCTGTCATCCTATTGCCTTCTTGCCAACACAGTTTAGGCTGAAAAGTTGGAGGATAGTCTACAAGATTTCCCTTTGTACATTACTTTTTTAAGCCTAGCTGCCTTTAAGAGCCCCTCCTTATGTTTCATTCTATTAAACTGGATTATAATATATCTTGGTGTCTTTCTTTTGGGGTCTAACTTTTGAGCAGGTTTGACAAGAATCTTTTCTTCTTTCATGATGTCAGGGAAATTTTCTGTCAGCAACACTTCAACAATCCTTTATGTATTTTCAGCTATCCCTCCCTGTTCTGGAACTCCAGTTACACGTAAATTGTTCCTCTTGATAGAGTCCCACATGATTCTTAATGATTCTTCATTTTTCTTGATTCTTACATCTGATCTCTCCTCATAAATGCTGATATCAGTTGCTTTATTTTCAATTTTGCTAATTCTGTATTCCGTTTCTTCAACTCTGCTCTTTTGGCTTTACATTGAATTGTCTAGCTCTATAATTTTATTATTGATCGGCTGAATTTTGAATCATTGATGTTTTAGAAGTTTGCATAGCTTGTTTAATTTTTCATTTTGTTCTGCTGCACTTTGTTTAATCTCCGTCCTAAGACCTACAAGGGCTCTATACATAATTCTTTTGTATTCTACCTCCAATAATTTCAGAAAACCTTCTTCATCTGGGAAGGTTTTTGATTCTTTATTTTGGGAATTTTCCAGAGCCAAGGTGGTCTGCTTCTTTAAATGGTTCGATATTGATTGTTGTCTTCCTGCCATCAGAAAGCTGTTGAGCTTCTCTGGTGTCACTCCAGCAGAAGCTGTGGCATAGCTCTAACAAGGGGGTAAGGACACTAGTAGACTTGGCTGCCAGCTACCACTATATTCCCTAGGTGTAGTTGTCTTCAGCAGCTTCTCTGGTGAGAGAGATGCTGTCCATCCCTATGGTGCTGCTCAGCTTGGAGACTGGTCCCAACCAGGCCCTCAGGGGTGGCAGGCCCTGCATCTTGGCTGACAAAGATGACAACCTACTTGTGGAGCCTCTATGTCAGCAGACACTATGGCGTGGCGCAGAGAAGGGAGGGGGAAAGGGAGCCATCATAGTCAGCTGCTAGCCACCACTGTGTTCTCTAGATGCGATTGTCTTAAAATAGCTTTTTGACGGCACTTGG
Organism: Heterohyrax brucei; assembly: GCA_028571685.1. Lineage (NCBI taxonomy): Eukaryota > Metazoa > Chordata > Mammalia > Hyracoidea > Procaviidae > Heterohyrax > Heterohyrax brucei. The sequence goes on from CM053163.1 coordinate 1,333,994, forward strand.
CTGGCTGGCTGAGAGAGGCACTGTCCAGTCAGGCCCTGTTGTTCAGTGTGGCAGCCAGCACCTGAGGGCCTCAGGGCCTGGCTGATGCTGATGCTCAGATGACTAAGATGGCATCCTACCTATGTTCCATCTCCTGTGCTGCGCCAGCAAAATGTATGGTGCAGCTCAGAAAAGAGAGAGGGGAAGGACCACAAGTTCTTCAGGTCTGTGTTGCTTATTAACAGTATCATTTCCATGGAGATTGTCTACCTAGCCCATGAAGATCAACCAAGAAAGCAAGACTAGTATGGAGGAGCATTAGCACGGTTCCGACCTGGAGCATTTCCCAAATGATGTGTGCAAACACAGATTTAGTAAATTCTATTTAATTTAGGTGTATCTTAAGTTGACCCTGGTAGATAGTCTTCTCTCTTTGTTCTAAGATACACGGACTGGGCCTGCTGGCTTCACTCTGTGTTGAATTTCACCAGGGATTTTCTTCATACTTGGGGCTGTGCCATACTAGAGGCAAGGCTGAAACAGGTTTTCAAAATCCACCAGGCGTTTTAGAAGGGCATGACCAGTCAGTGAAGTTTGGGAATTCTCCCCTATAGAATACAGGAGTCTTGTAGGCCAAGGACTTAAAATTACCATCTCATTAACCTTAAATCATCTACCAAGTCTGGGTGTTCTCTAGCCAAGCAAGCTTGGGAAATCAGGAAAGCCGATGAACCAGAAGACTCAAAACTTTCTTCTGTTTTTTTCTGATGACTTACAGTGTGGATTCAATCAGAGTACAGGTGCAACTTAGAGAATGACAGCTCATTGGCCCTGTATGCCTCTGAATAATGAGATTATACCTCATGACAGTGGTGAATTTGACTTTGACATTATAGAATATGAAGCAACCACCATAACAGGGAAGTTAAAAAAAATTAAAAAAGAAACAAAAATAAAAGAGAAAAGAGATGTAAAATGCAATGGTCACTTATGTTAACTTCACCACAGAAATGGAAGCTTGAGGTAAGAAAAATAGAACTGGAAATTATAATTCTAAATCTGAAACAATGATTAATATTGCAGTCATGGAGAAGATGTGCAAAAAAAATAGCGAGAAAATTTCAGGAAACTATTTTCCTTGTGTAAAGCATATTCTTATAGTATTACTGCATTTCAAAAAATACAATTTTAGGGGAAAAAATGAACTATAGCTCTTTGCAGTGATAGGCGACAGGTCAGAAAAGCATTTCAGAATAATTTTACACCTTTTAACCTTAAAAAATACTTTGCTGACAATTGAGAAAGGGTCTTAAAAGAAGTGCTGATAGGCATTCGCACAGCAGGGTTGCCATGTCCCATCACACAGCAGAGGGTTTCTGCATAATGTATCCTCTAATAAGAAATATACTGCAAATCACCCAGGCTGAGTAGCGGTTTTAAGAGAGCAATCCTTGGCAAGAGCTGCCATTAGTCACGACACTGAAAGTTTGTTACATAAAACTCTTTGAAGACATAAAGGAAGTAAACTGCTTAAAATTTTGATTTGAGCTAGGAAAGGAGTAAGTACTTTGTCACTGAAATTTGTCTGCATTTAAATATATATTTAGTGTTCCCTGTTTTTCACTTCTGCTCATGCTTGGACAGTCGTGTTAAAGACAAACCTCACTGCTTAGGGAAATGAATGGCACTTCCCCCAATTCTGGGGCTGAAAATGGTAATTGTTAGGAAACTATTGTAATAATTACTGGTGATGATTATGAATGTGGATACAATAGCTGATGGTTACGCATTTCCCAGTTGCAAATCCTGTTCAAATTTAGAGGAAATGTGTAACAAAAACAAAAACCCACCCATCAAGGAAGGGTACAGTCTTAATTCATCTTTCCATGTTCAGCGTGGTGGAGACTACTCCTGAGTCAGGTGGTTCTCAGCCTCTCCTCTAGCAGAAGAAAACCAAACTTGGGGTTGGGGTGGGGAAAAAAGGGAAAGACAATAGAATTTCTTGTGGTTTTCAACAACAACAAAATATTATTAAAGAGATAGCAAGCTCAGAGACCAAATAAAAGATGCTTTCAGTTGTCCTGGGGAATGCTTTAAGCTGTTCTTTCATCAAAAATGAACAATGTTCTGGAATGACCGTCTAGCTCTTTCTTCTGCGAGGTCAATTTAATTAAAATGAAACTAACCTCAGGATTTGTTTTGATTAGCTGCTCAAATATGGTAGCCTATATTGTTTTAGAGACATTCAACAATGAAATAAGGAGTTGGCTGTCACATCCGGCTTCTGTTGGAGCCATTCTATGGTCAGGTGCTCAAACTCTGAGGGGTGTACTGGTTAAAAGCTACAGCGGCTAACAGGAAGGCTGGCAGTTCAAATTTACCAGGTGCTCCCTGGAAACTCTACGGGGCAGGTCTACTCTGTGAGTCAGAATTGACTGACAGCCAGTGGGTTTGGTTTAGTTTATAGAAAGGGGCACAGAACAGATTTAACTGATGCCTGTGTTTCCCTTCCCCCTTCACATAATTCATCCATTATCTTGGGTTAACTCTTCTAGGCTGGACAGCAATTTCTTTTTTAAGTCACTCAGGATATGTTCAAATTTATTTTTTTAGTTCTGGTTGCATGCACTCTTCTCAGTTTGCTATGGAGAAGCTTCCCCCTGGTGCCTTCGTGGAAAAGAAACCCCCCAGCCCCAAAAGTTGACAGTAGAGACTGAGACGTTCCTAGGGTCACACATGCAGCGGCTGACAGGAAGTGCTCTACTAGCCATCTTCTCAAGGACAAGGCCCTTGTTTTTCCTTTGAAAATGGGTTCAATTTACTGAAGATTCTGTAAACTGTCAAAACAGAGAAACGAGGAACTCCTGGGGGTAGGAAGGGTGGTGTTCACAGAGGACTGCTCCTCAGTTACTTTTGGGGTTTTCATCAGATTAAGAAAGGCTTCTTCATTTTTTCTGTGGCTTTGCTGTGAAGAGAAGACTATGGGTGAGTAAAACCAAACCCACTGCTGTTAAGTCGATTCTGCCTCATAGTGACAGGACAAAGGAGAACCGCTCTGTAGTTTCCAAGGAGCACCTGGTAGATTTGAACCGCCAGCTTTTGGGTTAGCGGTCATAGCAGTGAACCACTATGACACCACGGTTTCCAGAGATGAGTAAAGATCTGGAATTTTACAAACCAATAGGCAAATTGTTCTTTGTTTTTTACATCATGACTTAGTAAGGATAGGCTGTTTTACAGTTTCACAGGGGGTTTTATTCTAAAACAACAGTAGCCCATGCCCAACATACATACCGCACATGACTGCAGCGGTAACCCTGGTGGCACAGTTCTCCTCTGTCTTATAGTGTCACTGTGACTCAGAATCAACGGATGGTGGGCTGTTGAACGTTCTTTCTATACCATTAGGGTTCTGTGCATTTTGATCAAGCGCGGAAATCTGTTTGGGGTTTAAACCCAGGCAGTTAAGTTACCTTAGTTATTGGGGACTTGACAAGAATGTCATTTATCCCAAACCAGATGAAGCTCTAACCACAAGATGAACCAAAAAAAAGATAAGCCCAAGTTCCCACCGGGTCCAGCGGGTTGGCCAGGCACGTTGCTAATCCAGCTGTAGTGAGGAATAAGGTGCACCTTTGACTCACGCAGTCAGGGGGCCCAAGTCACACACAACCCTGATGGGAAAGTCTCATCTAATCTACCACAGATGCCACTTGAACATCTTTTCATGAAGTACGACCGACAGCAGACCTCTAAAACTGTTTACCCGTGTGGTGAAATGACAGTTGCTCCAGTTATTTTTTTCCAATACATTTTCCAAAGAAATGAAAATGAAGATTTTCATGCAGTGCCTGTTCTCTGAGAATTCCCAAACGCTGGAAAACAGCAGTTTACCCACATCAGCTTCTCGTGTGAATGGCACACAGTTCAATACTCCTGTGGTAGTGATGAAGAAACTAAATTCCTTATGGTTTATGACCAGTTCTTTCACAAGGCAGAGAATACCAACGAAGAGCTAGAGAAGGAAAGAAAAATCTCTAACTAATGAATCGTTCTTCTGTTTGCCCCCCATTTCCAAAATTAATTATAAGGCCCAATTTCTTCAAATCATTCCGCTAGGGAAAAGTAAAAGCATATGAAAAGAATTGACCGGATGGTGTGCTCAGCATAAAACACAAGATTTGGGATGTTCATACATTTTTGTAAACTTGGTAACAGCATATAATTTTGACAGAATAATTAGGCTGAACAATTAACTTCAATAAATGAAATGCTAACAAAAAGGAAAACTTGTTAACAACGAGTTCCGTTTTCTCATTAAGAGTAGTTTGCCAGGACTTCCTTGTCTCCGTTTTTTTCCCATCCTCATTTGTCTTACCTTTCAATGCTTGATGAATTGTGGTAGTCTGAGAGTGATGCTTCTATGGATAACGTTTTCTTTTTTTGTCTTTTTCTGTAGTTTTCAAGTATTTTAGAGGGACATATTATTTTTAACTTCTAATGTTTTAATGAAAAGATGACCATAGCAGAATATAAAAAAACTTTTCCTAAAATATTTCTTTCATGATTTTCAATGTCTGCCCATTATCCAATTAAGGTTAGACCTTTTCAATTAGCAAATTGAATGCTGTGCCTTCTGATTTTAAGCTGCTATTGTTAGGTGCCCTTAAGATGGTCCAACTCATAGCAACCCTGAGTACAACAAAATGAAACACTGCTTGGTCTAGCACCATTGTCCCAACCATTGCTGTGTTGGAGCCCACTGTTGCAGCCTCTGTGTCACTTCCTCTCATTGAAGGTCTTCTTCTTTCTCTCTGGCCATCTATTTTACCAATCATGATATCCTTTTCCAAGAACCGGGCCCTTCTAATAACATGTCTAAAGTGCATGAGACTAAATCTTGCCATCCTGTCTTCTAAAGTAACATTCTGGCTGTACTTCTTCCAAGACAGATTTGAGCATTCTTCTGGCGATATATGGTATATTCAACATCTTTCACCAACAACTTAACTAAAAGTCATCAACACTTCTTCCGTCTTACTTATTCATTGTCTACCTTTAGCATGCATAGAAGGTGACTGAAAATACCATGGCCTAAGTCAGGTGCACCTTAGTCTTCAAAATGACATCTTTGTTTTTTTAACATTTTAAAGAGGTCTTTTGCTGCAGATTTGCCCAGTGCAATCCATTGTTGGATTTCTTGACTACTGCTTCCATGGGCATTGGTTGTGGATCCAAGCGGAGAGATATCCTTGGTAACTTCATTATTTTCACCATTCATATGATGTTGCCTACTAGCCTGATTGTGAAGATTTTTGCTTTCTTCATGCTGAGATGTAATCCATACTGAAAGCTATGGTCTTTGATTTTCATCAGTAAATGCTTCCAGTCCTCTTCCTTTTCAGCAAGTAAGGTTGTGTCATCTGCATACTGCAGGTTGTTAATGACCTTTCCTTCAGTCCTGATGCTGTGTTCTCCTTCATTTGATACAGTTTCTTGGATTATTTGCATACAAATTGAAATGGTGAAAGGATACAAACTTGACAGATATCTTTCCTGATTTTAAACCACACAGCACCTCTTGGACCGCCTATTGGTCTATGCACAGATTCCACATGAGCACAATGAAGCGTTCTGGAATTCCCATTCTGTGTAATGTTATCCATAGTTTGTTACAACCCACAGAGTTGAATACATTTGCATAGTCAATGAAGCACAGATAAACATCTTTCTGGTATTCCTTGCTTTAAACCAAGATTCGTCTGATACCTGCAACGATATTCCTCATTTCACATCCTTTTCTGAATCTGGCTTGGATTTCTGGCAGTTCCCTTAGTGATGTACTGCTGCAACCAATTTTGAATTATCTTCAGCATAATTTTATTTGCAAGTGATGTTAATGATCTAGTTCAATAACTTCCAAATTCTATTGGATCGTCTTTCTTTGGCAAAATAGGAATCTTTTTTCAGTTGGTTAGCCAGTAGTTGTCTTCCATGTTTCTTGACATAGACAAGTGAGCACTTCCAGCTTTGCATCTGTCTGCTGAGACATCTGGAGTGGTATCCCATCGTTCCCAGATCCTCGTTTTTCATCAACGCCTTTGATTCAGCCTGGACCTCCACTTTCTATAGCAGCGTTTGTTGATCAGGTCATCCTCCTGAAATGGCTGAGTATCGGCCAATTGGTTTTAAGAATTGATACTCTCCCAATTATGATTCTTGCTCTTCTAGATGGTCCTCTATTCTAAACCATCTCTTTTCATCTGCTTTCTCATCTCTATTTCTTTGCCTATGCCTTCCTTCCCAGCTGGAATTCTACCTCTCTTCTCTACCTTCTTAAACCCTGTTGAAACTTTGAGATCAAACTCCAATCTGTTCTTCGGCCCTAAAGAGCCTTGGTGGCACAGTAGTTAACAGTCCCCCCGCTAACCTAAAGATTGGCAGTTTGAACTCCACCCCTCCAACAGCTATGTGGGAGAAAGACCTAATGATCTTCTCCCATAAAGATTACAGCCTAGAAAATCCTGCGGGGTGGTTTTACTCTGACACATGTGTCTCCGTGAGTCTTAGTGAACTCAACAGTACTTAACAACAGAAACCACCTCTTGACAAAAACCTCCTACTTTGCAACTGTTGGTGTTTTCCATCCCTCTGATCTCAACCCACTTAGCATCTGAACTGATCCTGGAAATTTTTCCTTACAAAGTCTATGACAACCCTATTTGGGCCTCATACTGTTCATCTTTAGTGTTTACGTTGCTCTTTGTCAATTAGAGAATCTGTTCTTAGAGGGTGGAAAAGGAATCTCAACTTCACACTCCTGGAGCAGCACTGGGGGCACAGCTTTCTAAGACAGCAGGACAGCAGAGACGCCTGGGGAAGGAATTCCATCACATTAGCCTCAATAGGAAGAGCTCCCTGCGCCACAGTTCATTACTTGAGAGCTAACCGAAAAGGCTGGCAATCTGAACCCACCCAGGGGAAACCCAGGTGATGTAGTGGTTAAGTACTATTGCTGCTAACCAAAAGATCAGCAGTTTGAATCCACCAGGTGCTCCTTGGGGACTCCATGGGGGAGTTTTACTCTGTCCTATAGGCTCAGTATGAGTTGGGATCGACTCAGCAGTATTTGGTTTGGTTTGATTTTAGTGGCTTCGCAGGAAAAAGAAGTGGCAGTCTGTTTCCCTAAAGACACAGCACAGGGGGTAGTTCTGCTCTGTCACATGGGCTTGCTCTGAGTCAAAATTGACTTGATAGCACTTGACAAAAAACAACAGCCTCATGTGATGACCCAGTAACACTTCTCATGTGAAGAGAAGCGTTGGAGCACACGGCACAGACAGTAGCCAACGACTGGACTAGAAGAACAACGTCTGAGCACGTGGCACTGAGGGTGGCAAATGACTGGCTGTCTTAGGCTGGGCTTTCTAGGGAAGCAAAACCAGTAGCATATATATATACAAGGAAAGATTTATATACAAAGTACAGGAAAACATTCATACATAAAAGAAACAGCTCACACAATTGTAGAAGCTGAATGTCCCAAGTCCTGGCACAAGCCTCACATGGCCACGGGAGCTGCTGAACCCAAGGTCAGCAGTTTAGAGACCAGAGTTCTGGATCACCAGTTGTGTAGGTCAGCAGATTGCAAGCTGGCGGCAAGACTGCGAGGTCTCTGCTGACTCACAGAGCTGCAGAGGCTGGCCAACCCAGGATCAGCAGATCAGAGAACAGGACTTTCAAGTGCCAGCTGTAAGCGTTGATGAATCCAACAGCTGCCAGTTCAGGTCCAGGAATCAGAGGCCGGAATAGAGCAGGAGCTGCTGGCTAAGTGAGCAGACAGGAAGTCCGTGGTAGAAGGCAGAGAGATGAAAGCTGAGGGTAGGAAGCCACCACAGGCCCCGCCCCACCACTTGATACAGCAGCCAAACGTGGAGTAGCCAAGTTGACACCATTCCGACCACCACACTGGCCTAGAAGAGCAGCTCAGACTTCTGGACTTGACTTCTCACCTTGATATTGATATCAAGGCCACTGCTTCTGATCCCCAGTCAGAGCTGGAGGGAGGAAGGTTGTCATCATAGACATCTCTTTGGAGCTTCCCATTTTTCTCTGCAATTCACCTGGGAATTGAGCAATTTATGACTAGCATCCGACTCAACGGCACTTGGCTTGGCTTGGCTTGTCTAGATGTTGACTTCAAAGGTCTGACCTCTAGAGAAAAGTTCCTGTATTTGAAAAAAGAGTAAAACACAATTTTATTTGATGTAAGGATATAGAAATTAATACAACAAATAATCTAGTGTAGTGAGCTGGTTGGAACGGACATCTTAATGAATTATAGGGGTGAAGATTAAAACATCCTTTTTAGAATATTGTAGAATGAAAAATAAAAAGTGAAGATTAAGCTCCCTCATCCCTTTCTTAAAGATGACTAGTCTTGTGTGAGACAGTCCTGGTGGCACAGTGGTTAAAGCGCGCGACAGCTCATACAGAAGGTTGATGACTGGAGCCCACCAGTCACTCCACAGGAGAAAGACGTGGCAGTTAGCTGCCGTAAAGATCATGGCCTGGGGAATTCCACGGGGCTCTGGCCTAAGCCCTCTGTTCTACTCTATCCCATAGGGTCTTGAAGAAACGGGACGAACTCGTGGCAAGGAGCTGTTTAACCTTGCATGAAACCTCTCTCCAGAGTAGGTCCCTGTTACCAAAAAGACAGCAGCAGGTGAAAGAAATAAGCTACTTGTACGCAAAGATGTACAAAGCCTGCAGCAGGCGATAAAATAAAGTGAAGAAATGGCCATCGCATCAGCTCCAGCTTGTGGGGACTTCACGAGTGTCTGAGCAGAACAATACTAGGTTAGAGTCTCAAAGGCTGACTCTTCAGAAGCAGATCCCCAGGCCTTTCTTCTGAGGCCCCTTAGAGTTGGCTCGGACCTCCGGCCTCCCAGTTCGCAGCCGAGTCTGTTAACCAGGGTCTCCCTGGCTGCCGTAGAGGGACAGAAAGTCTTGTTATCCCTCTTTAGTTCTCAGCATCCCCCTTTTTACCTTTCAGGGATCTGTCTAACATTAACAAGGCCAATACTGTATCTGATGGACAGATCAATGTATTATCTCAGTTATTTAAAGATCCATGAATGTTCTGGAAATTGTTGATGCAGATGTGGGTATAAAAAGAGCAGATCTCAGTTCTTGTACCGACTGAACAGTACAGGTCATCTTGAATAACTGGTTCAGTGACAGCACACAAATAAATTCACTGTGAACAGCTGAGTGTCTCCCAAGAAGGCACACGGAGGGGCTGCTAGTGGGGATTATTCAGGCAGAGTGTCTCTGTGTTTGGGTCGTGTGAATAGGAGCCCAGGAGCTTAGATTTCTGAGTCAGACAGCCTGGGGTTGCATTCCAACTATGCCGCTGACTAGTTGTGTCCATGAGCCTGTCTCCCTGAGCCTCAGTGCCCTCATCTGTAAAGTGGGATAACAATGCTAGCACAGCAGGCTGTTAGGGGAGGTAAGGCACTAACTCTTGTGATGAGTTCACAGCAGGCAGCGCCCACAGACCACAAGTCCAGTCTTAGTTCCCACCTTTTTCCTCTCCTCTTCTTCATTTATGTGACTTTTTTCATGCAATTTTATTTAAAACTCAGACTGAAAATTCCAACAGGAACCAGGTATAGATTTTCCTTCTCAACCTTTTATACATCCCTGTGGAATAGATACCTGTGACTTTGTTGTTTCTAATTGAAGTATAGAAATACCACAGAGCAATGACCCCATATTTACATCTCAACAGAAAGACCAACATAGATCAACAAGTGAGTTATCCCGCAGACTGATAGGAAAACCAGAGGAAACGTTTGATGTCAAATGAAAAGTTCACCTCTGCCTTCCACAAATGGGAAACAGGGCGAAAGCTGGGGCAGGTAGCTGGGAAAGGATTCTTTGAGGAGACTGTCCCCTGGACACCTGCATACCATGTCTTAGACAGGGAAGGCTGGCAGGTGAGAGGCCTGTTTCCCTCCTGTCATTGTCCCTAAGACCAGTTCCAGCTTAGTGAGCATCTCCAGTGGTTGTGGCAGGCACAGGGATGAGGGACAGGTGATGTGACTACAGACTTTAGAAAGTGTTCCAACCAGACGTTGTGCGGGTGAAGTGAGAGCATCGCAGTCACCCCAGCTGCATAAAGGCCATTTGGGGGTAACAGTAGGTACACCTGGCAGGATGCGGGTGACTGACGTCGGGCTCGAGCACTTTCATGTCAAGAGTTGATCATGTCATTCATTTGAAATCATATTCTAATCAATGCTATTTACACATTTCACTCACCGCTATTGAGGAAGGTGTCAGCACCTTCCCACTGTGCCGCTTGATGGCTGGGGCTAATTATTGGTAAGAAAATGTCACCCTCTTTCCAACCAACAGAATGCAAGCATTTCCAGTTCCTTCCGTACCCAATCCACACAAGCTTGGTGCTTTGATAAAGAGTTGGGGGGCTAAGACTGAAGAGAGACTTTGCTGCTAGGGGAAACTCAGAGCTGAGGAAATTTACACACAAAAGATAACTTGCTGTGCCTTTCAGTACAGTCCTCCTCTGGCTGAAGAGATTTTGCTAAATGGGGTGACTCCAGACAGAAACGTCTAGCCTTCCCAGATCCTACCTTGGGATGAGGTGTGTGGCACGGAAGTGGTGTGTGAGGTGCTGGGGAGGGAGATAAACGATGTAGCCATAGGGAAAGAGATGTTACCATCCCGTTTGGAGTCCTTCAAAACTGAGTCTGAGAAGAAAATCACTTTCTAAGCATCAGACGCTTGTCAAATCGAATCTCAGGTATGAAAATTCAAGGGTTCGCCAACTTCCTCTTCTTTTCCCAGAGGCAATGCTATGCACACACAGAGGTGCAAATACATAATTACGGCTTTGCGTGGTTTCCTGGCGTGTGACCCCGAAACCCTAATCCACACAATATAAAATGATAGACAATTTTCAGGGGCTTCGTATTAACTCAGGAGAGCTGGAATCGTTGCAGGCGTGTCTCAGTGACTGGCACATGTTAGGTGTTCCATAAATGCTGATGGAAATGAAATTGAAAAGCATTATTATAAAGGGGGCAACAGCTGGGCAGCGACAGCAGATAATGCGTCTTTCAGGATGGGTGTGTTCAGGCACAGCTACCAAGCTCTTTCACAGACTCGTGGCTGAAGACTAGGTCACTTGTATCTACAGCTAACTTGATGCGGCACTTACTGATTTTTAATTACAGCACGCATTTATTGAGTCAAGCATTCATTCATTCAAAAAAAAAATCCAGTATGTATGTAAACTTCACTTTTTTGTGAGAAATCAACTTAGTTTCGTTCCTGCAGACGGGACTGCAACTAAATATGCTAGAGATCCTATTCAGTTCTTTGGGAATGCTTAACGTTCCTACAATACGCAAATGTTTACTAAAAAAATGCCAAGAGACCATTTTTCATCTATCAGCCAGAAATCTAAAAGCTTCACAAATACTCTGTTGGCTGTGCTGTAGAGGAAAAATGAATCTCTCTCCTACATCACTGGGGACAATGGAAAATGGGGCAACAACTCCGGAGGGAGTTTGTCGGGATGCAGGAAAATTATAAGAATTCCTGGTGGTGTAGTGTTTAAGGGCTATGGCTGCTAACCGAAAGGTCCACAGTTTTTCACCAGGTGTTCCTTGGAAACTATAGGGCAGTTCTACCCTGTCCTGTAGTATTGCTATGAGTTGGAGTCAGCAGCACTGGGCTTGGTTTTCTGGTTTCTTGGATTATTTGCTCAGCGTACAGACCTGAATAAACGTGGTGAAAGGACACAACGCTGACGCACACTTCTCCCGATTTTAAACAACTCAGCGTCCTCTTGATCTGTTTGAGCTACTGCTTCTTGGCCTATGAGCAGGTTCCACATGAGCACCACTAAGTTTTCTGGAGTTCCCATCCTTGGCCATGTCATCTGTAATTTGTTTGGATCCCTGCAGCTGAGTGTATTTACATAGTCAGTTAAACAGAGGTAAACATCTTCTGGTATTCTCTGCTTTAAATGAAGACCCATCTGCCTTCAGCAGTGACATCCCTCATTCCACATCCTTTTCTGAGTCTGGCTTGAACTTCCGGCAGTTCCCTGTCAGTGTACCACTGCAACAATTTATGATTATTTTTAGCATAATTTTACTTACATACTGTGTTTACGATACCGTTTAATGATTCCTGCATTCCATTGGATCACCTTTCTTTTGAATAGGTGTGCGTATGGATCTCTTCTAGTTGGTTGGCTGTGCAGTTGTCTGCCTTATTTCTTGACTTAGGCAAGTGAGCGCTTCCAGTGTTACATCCATTTGCTGCAGCATTTCAGCTGATGTTCTGTCAGTTCCTACAGCCTTATTTTCATCAATACCTTCAGTGTATTGAACTTGAACTTCTGGCTGTAGCACCGTCAGTGCTTGACCACATGCTACCTCACGTGCGCCTGAACTGGCTGACCACTCATCAGTTCTTTTCGGTACAGTGATTCTGTTTATTGCTTTCATCTTCTTTTGATTCTTCCTGTGTAGTTCAACTTTTTGCTCATAAAATCCTTCAGTGTTGCACCTTGAGGTTTTAATTGTTTCTTCTGTGCTTCCAGCTCGAGAAATGCTGAACACATGCTTCCACTTGGTTTTGTATCTCTAGATCTTTGCACATTTCATTATAGTACTTTGTCTACTCAAACTACTCTTTGAAATCTTTTGTTCACTTCTTTTATTTCATCGTTTTTCCCCTCTGCTTTAGTTATTTGAAGTTGAATAACAACTTTCAGAGTTTCTTGTGACACCCACTTTGTTCTTTTTCTTCCTTTCCTTTCTTTGTAATACTCTTGCTTTCTTCGTATGTGATGCCCTTGATGTCATTTCACGACTCATCTGGCCTTCAGTCATTAGTGTCCAGTATGTCAAATCTATTCTTGAGATGGTCTCTAAATTCAAGTGGGATATACTCAAGGTCATACTTCAGGTTTTGTAGACCTGGTCTACTTTTCTTTAGCTACAGTTTGAACTTCCCTGTGAACAAATGATGGCCTGTTCTACAGTAAGCCCCTGACTTTGTTCTGGCCGATGACATCGAGCTTCTCTGTTGTCTCTTTCCATAGACAGAGTCAATTTGTCCTGTGTGTTTCACCCAGTTAGGTCTACTTGGATGCTTGCCATTTATGTGGTTGACAAAGGTATTTGCAATGAATAAGTTGTTGATCTTGCAAAATCTATCACGGGATCTCCCACATCATTTCCCTCATGGAGTCGCCCACATCATCTCTCTCATGGGATTTCCCATATCATCTCTTTCATGGGACCTCCCACACCATTCCTCTCATGGGATCTCCCACACTATTTCTCCCAGGGGATCTCCCACACCATCTCTCTCACAGGATTTCCCACACCATCTCTCTCATGGAATCTCCTATATGATCTCTCTCATGGGATCTCCCACACCATCTCTCTCACAGGATCTCCCTCACCACTTCTCCCATGGGATCTCCCACATCATCTCTCTCACAGGATCCGCCACATCATTTTTATCTCCAAGACCATATTTTCCAAAACAGCTTTTTTTCTTTTGCTTTGCATTTCAATCAGTGGCAGTTATCAATGCATCTTGATGACATGTTTGATCTATTTCAGACGGCTGAAGTTGGAAGAAAGCTTCAATTTCCTCATTTTGGCACATGTCGTTGGTGAGTAAATTGGAAAAATGGCCACATCTTAACTGGTCTTCATTACAGGCTACAGATGTTATCCTGTCTGACAGTATTGCGTTTCAGGATAGATCTCGGAATGTTCTTTTTGGCAACGAGGGCAATGCTGTTCCTCTCCAAGTCGTCCTTCAAGTAGAACATACGATTGTCCAGTTCCAATTGCCAGTACCATCTGTTTGAGCTCACTAAGTTTTCAGGATATCACTCTACAAGCATTCCACTTCATTTTTAATAACTTCCAATTTTCTGTGATGTGTAGTTCATACATCCCACGTTCTGATTTTTAATGGATTTTTGCAGCTGTTTCTTCTGATTTTGAGGTGTGCTCTATCACCAATAGAGGGTCTCAAAAACTTTGTTTCACCTGTAGCATTAAGGCTAGCTCTCTTCTGAAAAGGCAGCTCTTCCCTAGTGGCATTTTGAATGCCTTCCAACCTGAGGGGCTCTTCTGCTGCCGCTTATATCAAGCAGTGTTCTGCTGCTATCCATTTGCATTTCCAAAGTATCAATGGGTCTGACATCCCCAGAGGGGATTCATCTGTAATGCCACCTAAGAAGTATTCTTGGCCTCCAAATCAATCCTTAATCAGATCAAGCCTCCAGATCTAATTCCCAGCATATTATAGGGATGTGTGAAATAACCCCACAGAGAAACCATCGGCACATTCCAGAGTAGGTGAATGGAGTAGGTTTCTCAACATATAAATAGCCAAAAAAAAAAAAATGAGATGGAAGATGAATCGACAGATAAGAGAGATTTAAGAGGTACATTGGCCAACTGCAGCATGTGAACTTATTGGATGTTGATTCCAACAAGTCATGAAAGAAGGAGAATCAAGGAAACGTAAATCCTGACTGGATTCTGGACAATACTGAGAAATAATCATGCTTTCTTAGATGTAATAAAGGTATTGTCTGTGTGTGTTTATTATAATTTCTTTATTTAAGATACATATGATAATATTTACAGATGAGGTAATGTGATATATGAATTCTTTGTGTTTTTTTTTTGAGCAAAATAATCCAGGAGGATTTGGAGCAGAATTAAATAGTAGTTTAGCTGAAACGAGAGCGGCTGTAAGGGGAAAATTATTGAAGTTGGGTGATTTGTAAGTGAGAATTTATTGTTCTTTTTCTTTTGTTCATGTCTGATTATTTTAAAAGCAATAATAAAAAAATTGCTGACTATCTAGTTTGCCTGGCTGGTACCATGTGTTGGCAAGGATAAAAAGAACAGTGTTTGCTTTTGCTCTTCTTATGCATTTGTATAGCTTAAGGGCCTCCCAGTTTACACCTTGCATTCTCATTCTGTCCTCAAAATATAATTTGCCAGCTTCTGTCCTTGGAATAGCTTCTCACACACTTGAAGGCAGTGCCCCAGGCTGTTACGGCTTCCCCAGGCTCTGCATTCCCAGCCTCAGGAACACAGCAAGCTGCTCTCAATCCTCACCAGCAGCCAATAGAAGAACGTAAGTATTAGGATCCCTTTGCTTGATAGACTGACTACCAGCATGTTTGCTGGGAGTCTGCTAGAAATTTAGCTCTGTCTTCAGTCTGAATGTATTCAGAACAAGTCTGAGACATGGCCACCAACACAAAGGGGCTCAGCCTAGTTGAAGCGCCAGGTGTGCTCCACTTGAATTACCAGGGAGTCCATGCTACCAGACAAGCTGGATATGGCTGCCATACGCATTGCTGAACTGCGTCACCTGCTGGTGTGTGGCCTTGCCTTAGACACTGTCTGTTTTGTCTGGCTCCTTCTCCATTAACCTGCAATGGCAAGTAGGCCCAAGATGACCAAACCGAGGCCTGCACTGTGCAAGAGACCACAGGTGGAACAGTCTCCAGCCCGGGTAGTGATTACCTAGACGACGACTACCCTGTGCACTAATGATTCATGCAGATGCGTCCTGAGGACTTAGCCAAAGGGAGGACTAACTCATCCTCTGATATTTTAAGAAGATTTTCATCCCACAGTGGAGTGCTGTCTCTTTGGGAGGATTTCAGAGTCAGGCAGCAGGAAGGTTGTTCCTCTAACCAGCACAGTGTGGAACTTGTGACATGCTACCCAGTTGTGAAAACGCCTCTTCTAACACTACCCATGTGTTTTGCTTCACTCTGTGCTGTTACTCTGAAGTTTCAGTTCCTGCCGTTCCCAAATAACACCACTGTTTAGCAAGTTGCCTGATTAAAACAAGAGAAAACTGCAGAAATGGCATCAGGCTGGTTTTCACATAGAACTGCCAGATCTAATTTACAGAAAGGGTAAAAGCAAAAACCGGAAGAGACTGGAAAACTCACTGAGCTTGTATAAAATGGGCAACAGTCACACCACACGGGTCCCGAAAGCTGCCCGGGGATGAAAGCACGTGATTTCAGAAAGGCATCTCGTTATACGTGTGTTCTCTATCCAGTTAAGAAAGCTGAAACAGATTACCCCACATTTCACTACAGAGGGAGAAGAAACAAACCTTTAGCATTTAAAGGAGAGTTATTTTATCACTATGAATTTTTGTGATCCTGATTAGTGGTAACTTAAAGAGATTTAAGATAGGAACGTGACTGCACAGACAGTTCCTGAGTTGTCCTGGCATGGGGTGATGTCGACTGGAGGGAGGTGCAGGAGGGGACAGGGGCAGAAGGAGGGCCACACACAGGAGGAAGATGTACTTACTCCTTCACGAGGTGACAGGTAACAAACAGGTATGGAAGGTCGGAGAAACGAAGATGGGAATTAAACAACGGCGTGTAGCATTTCTTGGAGGTAGAGTACACCAAACCAGAACCTAGGAATTGGCATGATTCTGCATTTGGTTCCTCTTTATAGGGGACACCACTGGACACAGGACGTCAGCCGAACTCACATCCACAGTGAAATTCCTTCCAAGAATTTTAACACACCTTCCAAGTAATCCAACAACACTTTAAAAACATCATTTAACCACTGCTTCCCTTTGAGCGTTTCTAAAACACTGTTTGCCCTTTGAAGATGACCCCAGATTCAACTCTGTCCACTTTGTGCAAGTTGAGAATCAGAGACACAGCAAGTGAAAAGGCCACAGGCAACTGTCGGAACACACAGACCCCAAGCCCAGGCTTCTGCTCAGGGTCCAAACACTTCAGTCAACAGGAAGCCGCAGGCCTGAGTGGTCCGACCCTTGATGCCATCAGTCACTCCCCTTCCTCTTCCTGGGGCTTGTCTCTCCTGCTCTTACTGGGCACCTCTTTGCTCTCCTTGCTGCTTCCTGCATTGTCTGCCTTTATTCCTGACTGCCCTTCCGTGGAAACTGGGTGAGTGAGGAAAAATGAGAGTTGTATTCAGCGTGAAGAAAGCCCTTAAAATTTACAGTTCAATTTGAATTGATATATATATATATATACATATATAAAAGTCAGTAGCCCTTAAACTATGCAATATACCTGTGTTTGGTTCTTGGGAAAAGCTCCAGGAATGGCACCTGGAATTCCTTAAGAGCAGACGCAGTGGGCACCTGTATCTCCATTTCATCCATGAAGAATAGATGCAAAATTAGATTAACTATCAAGAGAACAAGAAATCTAAGGCATTTCTTTGTCTATTCTTCAACACATTTAATTACCATTCCAATTCTTAATTAATAGCCATTAGCCTCCAAACAGAGTCATTGAGGCTTTGAGAGTATGTAAATTTCTTCTTGCTTCTAGAAAGCCTACAATCACACTGCTTTAAATCTGACCAGTCCTCAGGGTACGCCTTGCGGTTTAACCGCATAAAAATGACTTGTGCTGTTTTTCATAAGGCAGAAAAATGAATCACAAGTGAAAATGGTCACCACTGTGCTTTCATCACAGCGACTTGTTCCCTTGTGCAATTATGCTGACAGGAAAATAATAACAGAATTAATAAAAGAGAGTTCTAGTTTCTGTAATTTTTATTATTTACCTTTATTTTCCTAGTATCTCTGCATTTTAAACTCATCTTCTTTTACATAGATAACAGTTACAGATGCTGAAATTCAAATGAATTTTGTTTAGAAGAAAACCAGTTTTTTTTAAAAAAAGTCAGCAAGGTTTCACAGCATGATTTCAAGATAGGCTTAGGAGAGCTTTTTTTTTTCCTTCTCCATTCAGCACTTCTAGTCTTTTTTAACAGGAAGCCTAAGAAATGAGCTCTTGCATTAGAGGCAGCATTGATAAAATAATGAGGCCCTGTAACTTTTCCTGAGTTCGAAGAAGCCTAAAACAAATTTCAGTGTGCATGAATACAATTCCCGAATTTTTTTAAAAAGAAAAAATGTTAAAGATATAATTGCCAAACTTTCCAAAAATAAATTTTGTTGAGAACAGTATACTCTCGTAATTTATATTTCACATTTCATAAAATGAGGCATAAAGTTTTAAAGATGATTTAAAAGGCATTTTGGGAAACCTGTAAGCTAATTGCCTTTTCTCCTGCATAAGACTAACCTCCCACCTTTCTCCTTGTGTAGCAAGCGATACGTGACGGAATAAAGCCTGAGATGCTGTCAACATAGATGAAGAGTGTTTGGAAAAAGCACATCGGCTATGTATCAGGATAATCTTTTTAGCTTTAAAACTGCTTACATGCGGAAACTTTATGAAAACCTTCCTTTTCTCCTTGCATGAAATGAAAACGTGAAAGAGAGAGTCTGTCAACGCACTGGGCTTCCTTCAGAAGACATCTGGGTGAAATCGTGTTCCTTCTTTTGTAACTCAGTTTCTCTTTAAATTGTACCTGAGGGCAGGCTGGCATTAGGCTGTTTATTAGCAACACAAAGAACACTCAATAGAACTTGCTGGCCCTGCCGAGGGCTTGCAGAAAAGGGGCACCAGGAATTTTTCAACTGTTGACGGTAAAGCGATGCATATTCATCACCTCTCCCCATCACAGATGCGGCGGGGACCTGACTACATCCTGGGGTATCATCTGTCCTGTGTTCTTATTTTAAGTTAAATTGACTTACTTAATTTTTTTAAAATAATTTTGCTCTAAGGGTGGCTGTGAGGAGAGGATATTTACCATCTAGCACATTCTAGCTTTTTGTTGTCTCAAAAATCCAAATTAAGTAATGAGAAATTTCTATTTATTTATTCACTTCCTGGAAAAGTTTTTTTTTTTTTTAAATAAATGTTTCCAAATAAACACACAAGTGAGTTATCTGAGGTTAAGGTCTGCCTTTTTTTAGTTGGTAACGTCACAAGCTCTATTCACCCTGAGTAGTGGCTTACAGTTTGTTTTCTGAAAATCACTGTCACCCAACATTGTTTCCCTTGGGCTAGTTTTCAAGATGCTTTTGGCTATTGTGAGAATCGTGACGAGCTCAGACGCCTCCAGAATTCCTCTGCGAATGGCTCAGGACGGCTTGAAGGGTGGCTGGGAAATCAGCAGTCCTGCCAGAGCTGAAGGCAGAGGAAGTCAAGAGCCGGGCCCCAGCCCTTCTCCTCCGCAGAGGCACCCCGGGCGCCAGCCGTGGATGGCCCACTTCTAGTCCCACACTTTTTACTACAGATCCAACAATTCTGCTGAAAGACCTGAGAGCCCCAGACATGGGACCTTCCGCAGGTCCCTTCTGAGCTGCCTTTTTGATGTAAACGGAAATGATCTTTGTGCAGATTTTCTTGGTAGAAAACGTTCCCTTCCCTCCAGAGTTGCCGCTCTCATGCTGCCGTTCTCCAGCCGGGGTTCAGCGCACACCCCCTCTTCTTTTTTCACCCACAAGAAAAATAAATACATTTCTGCACCCAGGCAAAGCCCCTTCTGTCAGTTGGGTTGACTTCATTCTGTAACAGAGCTCATTGTTTTCATCTGGAAAGCATAAAAGAGGTAACTAACGGCTCACTGCGGAGGTGTGACCAGGATGATGTCAGAATATTTGCTGGCAGAAGAATGGCAGCTCTGCTCTGGCCAGGAGCGGGATCTGCCACTCCTGGGCTTTCTGACTCCACCCCTACTTTCTTCTTGGCCGGTTCCCACAGACGGAGAGTGGCCAGGGAGGTCAGAGTGGGCAGAAACAAAAGGAGACCCCCTGCGGCGGGGCCATCGTGCTGGGCTGTCAGCGACGCTAATTCATGACTTCACCTTTAATCTCGTAGATCCATTAGACGTTAAAAAGAGACCCATTTTACAGCTGACAAGATTGAAGGGGAGCCTAGCTGGACAGGGAGAGGGAGGCAAAGCACCCTAAAATTTATGGTATTCAGATCACCTGCTAAAAATAGATCCATGTAGCTTCTTTTTTCTTTGTCGTTTTTCATCTCTCCCTACATAATGGGATATGTATTTTCGGAGACAGCATAATAAATAGGCAATGCGTGGTTGAGGGAATATTTTCATATTGGGCCATTACAGGAGAGGAAGAACCACCAGAAACCAAAAGGACAGAAATGGAGCGAGACGCCCTCGTGTCACTTGTCCAAAGAGGACGGCAGGGCTTGGAGCAGGTCATCTTCAAGGCTTGTGATGTTTTGTGTTTCTGAGGCACGTTGCATTTGAAGGGAAGCTAATCACTTCATGAAATGACTAATGCTGGAATGAAATAAGCGTTTGTAATATTAGGCCTGTAAGTGAGGGCACGCTCGTGCATGTGTGTGTACTTATACATGTGAAATGCCATAAGAAAAACACAATAGATGTCTTTTCAAGAGTCGATTTTTTTAATTTGATTTTCCCTAGCGACTTCTAATTTGCCTGTTCTGAACCCAGCAGATGAATTCATTCAACCTACATCTGAACTGATGACGGACATTCTGTCTCCCCAAACAATTCAATCTAGTTTTCTTTCTTACTTCTTTTAATCAATAGGGCTATCATCCTGTGTAAAAGGCAGTTTCTAAGTATTTTACATGGGGTTTTAAAGGAAGTTGGAGAAGGCAGACTCCCAGCAGTGACATTTGTAGAAGAAAAGACACCAAGGAACAGAATGGTTTTTTGTTTTGTGCTTTTTTCCTCCCCCTTTTAAAATAATAGTTTAACCCAGAATGCTGTGAAAATCCTGACTCATGAGTTTGACGGGTTGGGGACAGGCACGCACTGATGTGCTGAAGCACGAGGTGTAGGTGCCTTGCTGGAGAGAAGCCCTGTTGGTGGACGCGCTGGCTGTCCCACTAGTGTTGTGTGGTCATCTCTGTGCTGCAGCCACCTTAACAGAGCATCCCGGTCCCCCTATGAGGCATCCTCTATCTCACACAGAGAGGCTTATTGATTATTGAGTCAGAGTTTAGCTTACTGTGCAGCCCCTCTTCGGAAATGGTGAGTTTTTTAGGTACATGTTAGGAGCCCACAACTGTCACTCCACCGCTGACCATCGTGGCCTAGTGTCAAAAGTGTGAGATCTATATTTTTTACAAATCTTCCGTTTACTGCTTGCTACCTCTGTAAGTGGTGTGGTGGTTCTGACAAAATTATAGAGGTTAATAATAATACTTCTTTTTTTCTTGGCAGAAAGTGTGGGACACAAAGCCAGTAAGATCTACTACCTATTTTCAGGCAAACATCAATTTCCATCGAAAGTAAACACCCTCTCCCTTACCCTTCTTTCTTTCCTGGAGATCTCTGCTACGACTCCCTTCTAGGAGCACTGACTCTAGCTCTTTCCCTGCGGCTTAAATATCTCTTGCAAGGACCCACAGCATCTGGGCAGCTAAACTGGCTGGTACAGGGTGGGTGTTCTTTGCAGAGCCACATGTGTGTGCATTCATGATGTTTGGTCACAAGGGAAAGCTGAGGAAAGAACAGGAAAACAGAAAAGTCTAGGACAAAGGCACTGTGATAATTAGGACTGTGACCACAGGGGCTCTTACCTTGGGATTCCCGGGTCCAGGAACCCCTGGCTCAGAACTGCAAAGGGTCTCCCTCAGTTCCTTTGTCCTGAAGTAGAGGGCGTGGGACGGGGTCCCTTCCCAATGCTGTCCCACCCCTTTGTAATCAATAAAATCTTCAGTGGTTGCTTAGAGAGGCCTATTTTTCGGGGTGAATGCCCAGGGCTCAGATTCGGTGAGCTAGAGAACGCAGATCAAAGGAGGCCCCTGCCGTCGGCACTGCCCATGTTGAGTCAGCCCACCAGGGGCCAAGGAGCATTCGGAGGAAAAACCCCTACCTCGCAATTCCTCCTGCTATTCAGAATTCAGACGTTTGAGCTCTCGCTGACCAGAACAGCCTAAAAGTAACACCACTGAAAGCAACAGAGGGTTTGAAAATACGTAGTGCCTGGGACGAAGGGAGAGAATTGCTTTACAGATTGAGGCTGGGTGGATAGGTTGACATGGCTGGGTGAGCGATGGATAGAGACTGAAAGGCTAAGTGTTATTTAATGGCTCAGAGAAATCCCTTAGCCTCCCGCTCCTGTCTGACAATGTGGGAACTGGGTCTAACTGTAGATAACTATGCTGTCGAATTACAACGTCAACTTACCGAAACTAAAGCTAAGTATTATTCTGTGCAAAACAGTAACCTGGAAATTCAAGAGTTGCACACCCTGATTTTGGCTTCATTGTCTCCCAAGTATATAAGCTATTACCTTTCAAGTTGACACTGAGAAGGCCCACTCCCCTATAGAACTGCCTTAAGAATAACCCCACCTCAAAGCTGCCAGGTCACGTCCAACCAGCTGGACATTGAAACTTGAGCTCATTTGCCAACCGATGGTCATTACACCTTAATAAAACACATTTACCCCACCTCTGCGCTTCTCTTCCTGTAAAGCCAAGCATAAGGCTAAGCTGCCCTCCACTTCTTCACAGCGGCATTCTGGGAAATTATGTTGACGGCATACACTCCAAGAAAGCACACTTACAACTCAGCCACCAAGCTGATGGTGGCTTTGACTGCTGCAGGACCAGAAGGAGAGGGCTCAAGGTGTCATAGGTGGGAGAATTACCTTATTTGATCCTTTTACTCAGGAGATAAGTGCCATCCCATCTAGGATATGTGGGAAAGACGTGTGGGGTATGTGAGGTCTCCGAAGATGACATCACCTCACTTCTTCCTGTATGTCTCCTTCCAGAAAAGCAGCAAACCCAGCACCAAGCTTCCAGGCTTTTATGAAGACTGACCAGCTGAACTGTGCAGAGAAGCCCTCAAATAAGCTCTTCAATGATCTCTGATGCTTGTAACAGAGAAGAAGATCCTCCATTGTGCAGATAGATCCGGAATCTGAGCATCAGGCACACTGAATTCAAAGACCCCAGATGTTTGTTCCCAACTGTGTCTCTCCAGAAAGTCGTTTAGTTTGGGAGATTTCAGACTTGTCATTTGTAAACTGGGATAAATCACCTGTCTTCATACGGTGATTGGTAGCAGTAAAGGTTACATAAGATAATGCATGGGAAAATCGACAATCAAGTTCTTGGAACACTGCGTAGGTACCTTATTGCATGTGTCTTTTTTTCTGCCTTCATCTCCCTCTGGGAAAGTTTGTTCGTTGATATCAAGTTAAGACGAGGTGAAAATGACAGACATTAGATTGCTTCCTGAGAATACAACTTCAGAGGGAAGACAGAACGTGGACACAGCGTGAAGACCTCCAAGTCAGAGATGGACATGGGCAAGAGGAACAAAGTGAAAAGTTGTTGGGAGGGGAAGGGGACAAAGGTCAAGTGTTGTCATCTGGTAACTCCACTCAGGGGTAGTCTGGACTGCACCATAGACAGGTGGCTAGTTTAGGACCCAGTGACAGAACACCAATAATGCCTTGTATTTGTGAGAGCTACACCTTTATTACCCCACTTTTGAAATCCGCAATGATCTTGAAGTCTAGACACATTAGGTAAATACCTTTGTTCCCATTATACAGAGGGGAAAGCTAAGACTCAAAGAAATTGTGGCTCACTGCTAGTTCTACTGTTTTGTACTGTATCACATTGTGAAATCAACACCAGATTCTTCTATTAACCATAAGGAAATACATATATATACATAAAGAAACAAAAGTAGAACAGTAAGTTTTTATTGAATTACACGTCATACGCAGTAAAGGTGAGATACTGTTGAAATAAAGTTGAAAATGAATCAATTTTTTTAACTGCAAGGCATCTAAAATACATTGGAGTTGTATATTTAAAAAGTGCTAAGACTGCTAACCAAAAGGTTGGCGATTCAAATCTGCTGGGGACTGCTTGGAAACTCTGTGGGACAGTTCTACTCTGACAATCACTATGATCAGAATCAATTCAACAGCAATGAGTTGGTTCTTTTATGGTAGAGTACTTAAAAAAAAAACAACCTACTGAAAATCGTTTGGAAAGGGGCATGTGAGCAATTGTGCTTGATGTGTCTGATCTGTATGGTTTTTTTTTTTAATATCACTTTTTCTTAAAATTAAGTCACTCTTTTCTAAATGGTCCAGAAGGGAAAGTATTTGACAGTGTGGCTCTCTTTTATCTGTGAGTTTCTACATCAGTTAAAAATAAAAAAAAAAATCTCCTTTAAAAAAATGAGAGCCCTTGGTACAACTGTTGTCTCCACTTTCCTTTCCTAGTATTTCAGCATGTTTTTAACTTGAGTGGTAAAATCAACCTGAAAGCATGGTTAGAATAATGTTCTCATGATATATTATACCCTGAATGGCAATCCTCTCCCTTACTATTAACATTAAGTTGATTATTTATATGTCCCATGAAAGTTGGACAATGACTAAGGAAGACCAAAGAAGAATTGATGCTTTCGAATCATAGTATTGGCAAAGAATATTGACTATACCAACGACTGCCCACAGAACGAAGAGATCTGTCTTAGAAGAAGTCCTACCAGAGTGCTCCTTAGAAACAAGGATGGCCTGACGTCATCTCATATACTTGGACACGTCATCAGGTGAGGTCAGTTCCTGGAGAAGGAAGAGCAGAGGAAAAGAGGAAGACCCTTGATGAGATGGACTCAACCAGAGAATGATAGTGAGGAAGGCACAGGAGGTCAGTGCTTCATTCTGCTGTGTCTCAGGTTGCTGTGAGTCAGAACTGACTCAGCGGCACCTAGAAACAACAGAGTTACACTCAGAAACCTGGCAGTGCCGTGGGTAAGAGCTACAGGTTGCTAACCAAGAGGTCAGCAGTTCAAATCCACCAGCTACTGTTGGAAATTCTATGAGGGCAGTTCCAGTCTGTCCTACAGGGTTACGATAGGTTGAAATCAACTTGAGAGCCATGGGTCTGACTATTTTTATGTTTTACACTTCACCTCAAAGATTTTCAAAGAGCCAAAAGTCTAACCTAGAATCAATTTCTTGTCCTGACCCAGGTGGCCCAGTAGAGCTAAGGTCATGTGAGCACTGGCTGGGGAAGGCGAGCAGAGACACTCGAGGTTCAGAGCCGCCCTGCAGGGGCTCTGGAAGGAAGCTGACACGCCGCTGTGTAAGAGCTCTTCAGGGTTGGTCTGCTGTCTGAAGCTGAACTACAGGGTCCGAAGCTAGCTGTTGCCCCTTGCGACTTACAAATACATACGAAAAGCAAACTAAACCTACTTCCACTGAGTTAATTCTGACTCATAGCAACCCCACAGGACAGAGTAGAACTACCCCAGTAGAGTTTTCCAGGAGTGTCTGGTGGATTTGAACTGTCAACCTTTTGGTTAGCTATCATAGCACATAACCACTACCCCACCAATATAGATGGTATTTATTGCTCAGAATGAGATTTGAGAAAACCCGTAGATTTTATGTTGAGAAAGAAAATTTTTTTTAACCAACCTGGAAATGAATTTTATTGGTTTGATGCCATACTTTGAAATTTTCTGATAATCATTATGTATGAGCCAAAATCTTGGTGAAAAGTCAGTTTCCAACTAAAGAAGTATTGACAACCCACAGGGAACACTAGAGGTGAGATATTTCAATGTCTTTTATGTTGTTAAGTCTTGTATTTCAAAATCTTCTAATCTAACACCTTGTTTTTAAACAAGATCCAATTGCAGTAGTTTTGATGACTTCAGTGAGAATTATCTGCTTCAAGTCAACACGAAATGAATGGGACCTTCGAATTTTAGCAGTAGAGAATTGGGTTCAATCACTTCACTTGTATAAATGGAGAAACAGAAGACTAGAGAGGTGAACAACATCAAATTCTGAGCCGCTCCAAGGTAGAGAAAAGATGGGGCTGGGCGGTCACACTCCTCCTTCCGAGCTCATCTGCCCGTCTTTGGAGAGTTCCTTCAGGGTGCCACCACCAGCACCCCAGGGAGGGCTCAGAGAACAACCCAGCAGGAACGCCAACCACTGCAGCCGCAGCCCAAACCTAGGAAAACGTCTGAAATGACACCAAATTTTAAACCAAATCAGCTGATCTCTGATTTAACATGGGTGCCTTGTACTGGGGTCTCACGGCATTATTAATTAATGAGGTTTCTCACCCCAGGTGTTTAATTTTTTAAAATAGATCTACGTGTATCTATAGGAAATTCAGCTGCTAACCTCTCTTGGACCCCGAGATAGGGCCTGGTTTTGCATCTCGACAAGCCTCCATCTAAATCCCTGATGAGGTCTCAGCCCCCAGTCCCGGGCCTTCACGGAGGAAGAATGAGAGTTTTATTTTTGAACGCCCACGTATGTATTCCAGCTGAAACAAGTGTGCTAAGCTTAAAGCTTAAAGACGTGTACCTCATCCCGGTATACATGGTTGCTTGCACATCAGAATTTCTTGCTCAGAAAACCGTTGCCTGTTCTTTTCCAAAGCCTCCATCCAGCCCTCTCTCTCTGTCTCTCTTTCTCTCTCTCTCTCTCTCTCTGCACACGAGTCTACAAGCCACTCTGACTGAATAGGATTTGTAATGCCTGGAGATGTTGGAGCTCAGGCATATGGTGCATTGAATATGCAAACGGCAGGGCAGCGGGGGCTCTGACTGACCCCGGGGAGGCAGGGGCGCAGGGCCTGGGGACAGGCGGTGCCTCGGGGCAGCAGGCGCCCGTTCCACCGAGCTGCGTCCTGAATAAACTGACCTCAGTTCTCATCAGGTAAAGGGTTAACCAGAGGAAGCCTGGCTGTTCCTGGGAAAGTGCAGCCAGACTCTGAAACTGAATGTGATGAAACTCTTCTGCTTGCTCGAGGTTTATTTTATTTTACTTCATTGTACTCAAAGACCTCAAGCCAGGCAGCAACACAGTAGATTGTTCGGCTTATTGACGTTTCCTTCATCACCACCCTGACAAGAAAAAGACTATTTGATTCCCATTTGTTTTCCTTGCCAAAATAATAAAGACTGTGATGAATGTTTGTATTATTACCCACCCCCTCCCCTCTTTTTTTGGAAGAGCAGAGTAAGGAGGAGGGGTCAACACTCACTTTAATAGTAAATGGAGAAAATAGAGGGTATGAATAACGGGTCCTCAATGATAGGAACTGGAGAGGAAGCAAGAAAGGGCAGAAAGGGCAGAAAGGGAGGGAGGGAGGGAGGGAGGGAGGGAGGGAGGGAGGGAGGGAGGGAGGGAGGGAGGAGGGAGGGAGGGAAGGAGGGAGGAGGGAGGGGGGGAGGGAGGAGGGAGGCAGGGAGGGAGGGAGGAGGGAGGGAGGGAGGGAGGGAGATAAGAATGAAGCAACCAGAGAGGTAACCCATGATTCCATTCCTTGGAAAAGAAGGAACAGCCCGTGGAGAATTAATTATTAATTATTCTCGATGAGATCTGGAATAAATCGGACAGAAAACATCAGAATTAAAAAAGAAGTTTTTCCAAGAACCCTCCTACCCCTACTTCTTTAAACTGAACTAAGAATAATGGCTAAAAGTGTAAGATTCCGTATTTTTAACTGTTTTCTTTTATGTTACAGATCGAAAATGTCTATCTTTTGAATGATTTTTTTTTTAATGGAGAAATGCTTTATTTTGAATTTTCTTGTTTCTTAGGAATTTCTTCAGAATTTCTGAATACAGAATGGCAGGGATCTTCATTCACTAGCATGCGCATAAAAATTAATAGTAGGCTCCATTATTCTTTCTGCAGAACAGAAAAGCACCACCTACAATCTTATTAGTGGAGACAGAAATGGAAGCAGAGATGCTGCCTGCCTCTTCCCGAGGCCTGAAAGCTCGGGAAGAAAATCAGAGTCAGCCTGTGATGCGTCATCGCTGCAGCCTGTGGTAGTGCCATTTCTGTAAGGGGTTTTTAAAAAGCCATATAACATACACGGTTTTACAAGAACACGTTCTGATTCCTCCTGATTCTTGTTCAAGTGAGCTAACATCCACTTAGGAAAAAATCGTGATGGAAAGCTGAGGACTCCCCGCTGACTGCCAGAAGTCAGATTGAGACTTCCGCGGTGTCATCTGTCTCCTAGGTCAGAATTAGAGGGCGAGCCACCGCTGTGCTCGGTGCTTAAGGATGACGGAGCGGCTGCCTCTGTGACTCCGGTCGGCAGACACGTACAGGAGCACGGAGGATGCTTGTAACCATTAGATCATTTCTGCTCATTATCCAGACGAAGGTTCCAGGTTTTCCAGCTGTTGTCAGGTTGAATCTAACTCACGGCAGCCTCATGCGTGTGGGAGCAGAACCATGTGCTCCTTGAGGTTTCAGTGGCTGGCTGTTCAGAGGCAGACTGTCAGTGCTTTCTTCAGAAGCACTTCTGGATGGACCCGAACTACCAATCTTTCAATTAGCTGATGGGAACTCTAGCCATTTGCACTTCTGCAGATGAGGTACATCTGTTTATGTGGGAACCTCGTTTGACAGCTAGCAAACTGACACCCAGCGTCAAGAAATGAATGAGAAAAAGCATAAGTTGTAGGCATTTTCCCTTCCATGAACTATCGTCGTCTTCTTTTTAGCCCAAATAAAACTTCATATTACAAAATAAGGAGATTATCCTGGATACCCTGGGTAGGACTGGGGCAATCAGTCGGGAGGTCTCCAGGGACCGAAGGTTCCTCAAGGAAGAAGAGATGCAGCCTGAATATTCCTGCTTCACCTCCCATCAGAGATTCCGCAGCCTGCCTTCCCGATGGCCTGCTGTGTGGATTGCAGATTCCTTGGGTCAGCCTCCAAATTAGCATAAGTATATGTCTTGCAATAAGCCTTTTAATATAAGTATCTCCTACCAGTTCTATTTCTCTGGCTGAACTCTGGTTTATATAGACGCTAAGGCACGTAACTCAGAAAGTAGGTTTCTCCTTCTTTTTTTTCACCCCAATCTTTTCAGCTGAGATCAAACGTGTTTCACTTTAAGCTTTTGAAGTACTTTTCTGTATGGAAGAATCCAGTATCAGAATTTTGTCATTGTTTATATAAAGTAAAATAGAGATAAAATATATTTTCAGGGTCAAATCCATTACCCTAATGAAACTTTGGTGTTGGTTGAAAATTCTATACTTTCCAAGTTTTCTCTGTGCTCACGTGCCACGTTCCATGTTGGATCCCGGTACAGACGGTAAGGCAGTATGTCCTTCTGCCTCAGCCATGAGGACAGGGCTGTACCCCTGACTTCAGAGGAGAGTAATAACCCTAAAAATAAAGCAGCTTCTGGGACCCTATTCATACAGAGATCTTGCTCTCAGGTGTCCTGCCAACTTTGGAATGATAGGAGATGCTACTGCCCAGCGTAGAAAGTCCTCTGTTCTAGGCCAACAGCACTTCCTATAAGATAGACGTCCAATAAATAACAGTCACTGTGAGTCAGAAGTGACTCAGCAGGTTTGGTTTGGGTTTTTACTCAATAGCTGTCCTTGTAGAATGGTAACATCTCAGAGACAGCAGATAAAAAGTACTTTTTGTTAAAAGCTCACAGATTCTGGAAGAATCTATACAGTATGTACAGAGACTATCAGAGTAGCTCAGACAGAAACATTCCAACTCGGCCTCAGTGAGGAAAGTATAAGGTGTTTCCCTTACTTGTTCATTCATAATAATATCCTTCATATTTTTATAGCCCATAATGGCTTACAAAGCACTTTGACGTAATCTCACTTAAGCTTCACAAATAAGTAAAAAAATAAAATTTATTCCTATTTTATTGTCTTAATTGTTTGTTGGTGCAGCTTCTGTGGGTTGGAAATTGAGGCAAAATAAATAAACAAGCAGTGAGGACGCCTCATTTCTGCTCCCTAAAGGCTGGGACTGGACTCATCCGGAAGGTTACGCCCCCTTAGGTCTGCTGGCTGATGAGGACTGTCGGCTAAGACTGCAGTGGGACTGATCTGCAGGAACGGCACCTGGAGTCTCCACAGGTGGCCTGGTGACTTGTTTCCCAAGGTGAGAAACCTGAGAGACGCACAGAGAGAGGGCCTGAAGGAGGGACATTTTCGTGATCACCTAGCTTCACCAGTCATTGACACTGCGGCCGGTTGATGGACAAGAGCAAAGGGGAGCAAATACAGACCTCATCTCTTAGCCAAACCCAACCCACTGCTCTCAGGTTGACTCTGGCTCACAGCGACCCTATAGGACAGAGTAGAACTGCCCTCCTGGGGTTTCCAAGGAGAGCCTGGTGGATCTGAACTGTCAACCTTTTGGTGAGCAGTTATAGCACCTAACCACTAAGCCACCAGGGTTTCTCATCTCTCAGCAGGAGGAGTATTAATCACCCTGTAAGAACGGGTGGGTGAGGTAAGTGTATCGGCATGGCTATCTTTGGAAAATACAGTATGACACATTCCTATGGAAGGGAATTAAGTGTTTGAAGCTCAGTGGCTTGCCTAATGCCGTGTGCCAGGCATTGTGATCTGACCAGACAGATGTGACTGTCTGCCTTCCCTTGGTGTGTCCCTCATGTGCCCACTGACATCGTGGCCTTCTTCACTACTACTATCTCTTCTCATTGTCATGTTCTTTTTATTTTTTAATCTTTTATTGAAAAAAATGTGACAACCAGTTGCAAACTACAACTGAATACGATTGTTTAGTGTCGTGGTTTAAAGCACAGCTCCAGGGCCAGCCCATCAGATCCTGGGAAAACCACCTTTTGGGCAAATTACACGGGCAAGCTGTTTAAGGGCTTATGCCTCTGGTGCATAATCACAAACTGAGAAGACTCACCCCTACTGCACGAGGCTGCTGTGAGAATTACACACGTTACGGCGTGTGAAGTGCCCAGCGGAGTGCCTGGCATGTGGTAAGTGGCATTCAAATATTTGCTGTGCTTCTTATGCTCTTCTTACTCATATTTTGGCTAGATCCTAGTAGCTTCTCTCAGCCACCCAGAGACCCTGTATCTTAATTGGCAGGCAAGTGAACAGCCACTATCTGGGGACCTTGACAGCTTGAGCAAACCGTGTTTAATTTAACACTTTATCTCTCTGGCAGGAGCCCCCGTGGCGGGCAGGGAGCCTAGTGGTACAGCACATGGCAAGAGAAGATAAGTCTACTCCTGTAGAGGGAAGGCAGACACCAGGACCTTCTGGCCTGATGCTAGTAGCCCAGACTTGGGCCATTTCCATGGCCTGGATTCAGTAGGTCACAGTGATGCTCTTTAGCTCCATTTCTGCTTTGCTAGGCTGACTGAGGTCCTGGAGACAAAGGCACATGAGGCTTATCAGTTTTACCTTGCTGACTGGAACCCCTGTGGTGCAGTGGTTAGTGCGACAGCTGCTAACCAAAAGGTTGGCAATTTGAATCTGTTGGGCGCTCCTTGCAAACTCTGTGAGGCAGTTCTACTCTGTCCTATATGGTCATTATGAGTTAGAATCAACTTGATGGTAGTGGGTATATCAACCAGCAGTTAGGCTTGGGCCCTCCTGGGTAGTTGGCATCCTAGGTATCAGTAGGCTATTCCTTTGCCTTGAGCAGATAAAACCCAGGTCAGTCCTAGGAACAATCACCTGTACCAGGGCTTTTTCAAGTCCTAAAAGAACTAGATCCTGGTTATCTGTGTGACTTTATTTCCTCTTCCTTTTGCTAGGCTCAGAACCGTGGTGGCGTAGTGGTTAACTGCTATGTCTGCCAACCATAGGCCGGCAGTTTGAATTTGCCAGGAGCTCCTTGGAAACTCTAAAGCACAGTTCTACTCTGACCTATAGGGTCACTCTGAGTAGGTATCGACTCAACGGTACTGGGTTTGGTTTGGGTTTGGGTTTGTTAGGCTCTCCAGTCCAGCCACGCAGCCTCTGTGCTGTGTCTCAGATCTGCCTGAGTCTTGGTAGTTCCTGCTCCTTTGCCTGGTGGCTCCTGTAAGATTTAAAAACGTGCACTTTTACTTTGGGGCCAAAGAACCATTTGGAGCTAAAGAGACACCCTATGGGATAGTAGGATCCCTCTGGCTGTGGTGCCGAGAAGGGAGGCGTGATGAACACACATAGCGGACTAGTCAGGAGTCTTTTTGAGATGATGAGAGCTTGTACCAGTTTTCGCAGTCAAAAAAAAAAACTGTTGCTGTTGAGTTGTGTTTTAGTCAGCTAGGCTGCTCTAACAGAAATACCACAGAGTGGATGGCTTTAACAAAGAAAGATTTATTCTTACACAGTCCGGTAGGTTGCAAGTCCATATTCAGGGTGTCCGCTCCAGGGAAGGACTTTCCCCTTGTTGGCTCTGGAGGAAAGTCCAGTATTGCATCAGTCTTTGTCCAGGGAGCGTCCTGACTCAAGAACCTCTGGTCTGAAGGACGCACTCTGCTCCCAGTGCTGCTTGCTTGATGGTAGAGAGGTTCTCAAATTGTCCTTTGTTTCTTTTTCCTTTTATTCCTTGTAAGCTAAAAGCATTAAGGGTGGGGCAAGCCATACTTCAGGGAAACTCCCCCCACAGCAGGAATTCACAGCCCCACCCTAATCCTTTAACATACAGGTTAGCAAAACCACACAATGGAGGACAGTCTCAAGATACTGGGAATCATATCCCAGCCACGTGGCTGCACACATTTTTGGGGGGACACAATTCCAACCATGACAAGTTGATTCCAACTTGTAGGAAGCCTGTAGGACACAGCAGAACTGCCCCCACATGGTCTCCAAAGCCAAGAGTCTTTACAGAAGCAGGCAGTCACAGCTTTGTCCTATGGAGCCGGCTGGTGATCTTGAACTGCTCACCTTCTAGTTAGCAGCCAAGTGCCTAACCACTGTGCAACCAAGGCATCTTTATAATATCTTAATTGAAATGTATTTGACATATGTGAGACTTCATAGACTCTGAATATGTACAGTGTATAATGTGATAGTTTTTAGCACAGGAATATCCCCGTGCACCTCGGTAACATGACTCTCTCTACACCTATCCGTGTCCCCTTCCCCAGGCAAACACTAGTTAGCTTCCTGTAGCTAGAGTTTTGTCTGCATTTTATAGCTTTACATAAATGGAATCATAGGGTATCCTCTTTTCAGGCTAGCTGTTTTTCACACAGAACAATTGTTTTGAAATCCATTCACATTGCTGCATGTATTGACTGTCAACTTTTATTGCTAAGAAGTACCCCGTTGTATGGGTACACCACAATTTGTTAATCCATTCATCTGTTGATGGACATTGGGGTTGTTTCCAGGTTTTGACTATGACAAATTGGTCTGCTATAAACATTTGAATACAGATCTTTGTGTCCACTTAAGCCTTCATTATCTTGAGTAAATCCTAAGAGTGGAAGGGCCAAATGAAGGGACTTTTTAACAAAGTTCCAAACCATTAACCAGAGTTTTATGCTGCGTTAGCCGTCTTCAAGTTCTGACAATTAAGTCTGCGAACTCAATTGCTCTAAGTGCTACATAAGTCATTACCAGATGTCACTACCATCACCTTGGAAGTCCTCCTGTTGGGAAGCTGTGCAGCAATGGCAGCGCCTAGTCCACCCTTCAAAGCAATTTTGGAACTCTTTCTGCAATGGCCATTGTGCATGGTGGCAAGTTTGCAAACTTAAATATATGGTTGCCTGTGGGACAGTTTTTAGCCAGTAAACAAATAACTGTATTGAAACACCCTCCCTACTCACCTGATCTGGCCCCCAATGACTTTTTTCTTTATGCGAAGATAAAGGAAATATTGAAAGGAAGACATTTGGATGCCATTCAGGACATCAAGGGTCATATGAGCACAGCCTTGACGGCCTTTCCAGAAAAAGAGTTCCAAAACTGCTTTGAAGGGCAGACTAGGCACTGGCATCAGTGCGCAGCTTCCCAAGGGGAGTATGTCGGAGGTGACCATCGATATTCAGCAGTGAGTAACGCAGCATGCAAACGTAACTGGCGTCCTCGGCTGAGCATTCCGGTCCCTCCACCACCTTGGCAGTAACTGGTGTAGCTGGCTTTTAAATGTTTTGCTTTGTTCTAGCTATTCTGGTGAGTAGATAATGGCATTGTGGGTTTCTCTTTTTTCAACTCTCAGCCCCACTAGGAGTAGATAAGTACTGGTTTCAATGAGAGAGGAGGGATGAGGGTAAGGCTGCAGTTCCCCATGGGACCAGCACTGCTCCAGTTCCCTGTGCTGTGTACACTGAATTTCCCCAGTGTTTGTCAAAAGAGTGTTCCTTTAGAATGTCACAAATGGCCTTTAGATACCTCTAAGATCTAATCACAGTTTTAATTCTTATCAAATTGTGGATAATGGAAGAATCTACCACCATAACTTATTGCCACTGAAGGAAAAAAGACTTTCGAAGAAAGATTCACCTTCAATATTTCTCGGTATCATCGGTATCACCAGTCAGAACAAGCCCAGGGGACAGCTACGGAACAGGCCATCAATTGCTCTTATGCAGGTATAAGCTGAAGCTGAAGAAAACTAAAACAAGTCCACAAGAGCCGAAGTATGACCTTGAGCATATCCCACCTGAACTAGACACCATCTCAGAACAGATCTGAGGTACTAAACAGTATCGACCAAAGACCAGACAAGCTGTGGAATGACGTGAAAGACACCATGCATGAAGAAAGTGAATGGCCATTAAAAAGAAGGAAAGACAGAAAAGACCAAGATGGATGTTAGAAGATACTCTGAAAGTCGCTCTTCAAAGTAGAGCAGCTAAAGCAAATGGAAGAAATGACGAAGTAGAAGATGTGAACAGAAGATTTTGTAGAGCGGTTTGAGAAGACAAAGTGTTATAATGAAATATGCGAAGCCCAGAGAAACAAAACCAAAGAGAAAACACACTCAGCATTTCTCAAGCTGAAAGAACTGAAGGAAAAACTCAAGCCTCGAATTGCGATTTTGAAGGATTCTATGGGTAAAAGACTGAATGACACAAGAAGCATCAAAAGAAGATGGAAAGAACACACACAGTCATTGCCCCAGAAATAATCAGTAGAGATTCAGCTGTTTCAGGAAATAGTATATGATCAAGAACCATTTCTACTGAAGGAAGAAATCTGAGCTGCACTGAAGGCACTGCCGAAAAACAAGTCTCCAGGAACTGATGGATTATCAACTGAGATGTTTCAACAAATGGATGCGGTGCTGGAAGCGCTCACTTGTCTGTGCTAAGAAACTTGAAAGACAGCTCCCTGGCTAACCGCTGGAAGAGATCTATGCCCGTGCCCATTCCAATGGAAAGCAGAGGTTCTCTAACCCCCAGAAGAGACTCATGTCTGTGCCCGTTCCAACGGAAGGCAGAGGTTCTCAAACAGTGTCATTGACATCTTGTGTAAGTAAAATTTTGCTGAAGGTAATTAAAAAACCGTTGTACCATTACATTGATAGGGAACTGCCAGAAATTCAAGCCAGATTCAGAGAAAGATGTGGAAGGAGGAGTATTGTTTTTGATATTAAAATGCTGGCTTAAGTCTGAGAATATCAACCAAATCTTTGCCTATTGTTTTATTGACCAAGCAAAGGCATACAACTGTGTGGATCATAACAAATTATGGATAACATTGTGAAGAATGTGAATTCTGTTTAATTGTGTTCATGTGGAAGCTGTGTATAGGACAAGAGACAGCTGTCCACACAGAAAAAAAGGAACACTGTGTGGTTTAACATCAAAGGCATGAAGGTTTTATCTTTTCACTTATTCAACCTGTGTGCTCAACACATATTCCAAGAAACCAGACGATATGAAGAACTCTGCACCAGGACTGGGGACTCATTGGCTGTTCACTGAAAGGGACGAGGACTTATAGGACTTACTGAGAAGATCAAAACCACAGCCTTCCGTATGCTTTACACCTCAACATAAAGAAAACAAAAGTCTTACACACAGACCAGTAAACAACATCATAATACATGGAAAAAGACATTGGCAAGAGTTTGTGTTTACTTGGTTCCACAATCAACACCCATGGAAACAAATGATGCGTTGCCTTAGGCAAATCTGCTGCAAGAGACCTGTCTACAAGGTTAAAAAGCAAAGGAATCACCTTGAGGGTGAAGGTGTCCCTGACCTGAGCCATGATGTTTCCAACTACCTCCCATGCACGTGAAAGCTGGACAATGAATGAGGAAAAACAAAGAAGAACTGACACCTTCAAATTACAGAGTTGATGAGGACTGCTGGGAGAATGAACAACCCTGTCTTGGAAGAAGTACAGCCGGAGTTCTCCTTAGAAGTGAATATGAGGAAACTTCATCTCATCCTACTGTGGAAGTGTTGTCAGGAGAGACCATTCCTCAGAGAAAGACATCGTGCTTGGTAGAGAGTCACTGAAAAGCAGGAAGACTCAATGAGAGGGACCAACCCAGCAGTCACAACAAGGAGCTCACACACCACAAGGACTGTGAGGGCCATGTGCGACCGGGCAGCGTTTCTATGGTGTGTGGGGCAGCTACGAGTCGGGACCAAGCAAAAGCAGCTAATGACAATAACAACCTTTCTCCATCGTTTGCCCTTTTCTAGTCCCATGAAGTTTCCCAGTGATTCAGGGAGGAAGAAGCGGTGTAGCTAGGTAGCCGTGCAGTCATCGGAAGGCGGAGGGAACTCTGAGTCACTTACTTCCCCCCCAGCTCCCGCGACTGGGAACTGCCTGCATCCCGGACAGCGCATTCCTCTTTAGGAACCCTGATGATTAGGCAAGTATGCCCCTTTTTGGCTAGCAGCTGATTGGCCTGGTGGTTAACATGCTCAGCTGCTCACAGGAGGATCAGAGGTTCGAACCCACCAGCCTCTCTGCGGGAAAAGATGCATCAGGCAGCTTCCACAGAGACGATGGCCTGGGGAGCCCTGTGGGGTTGTTCTACCCTGTCCTGTAGGGTCCTCATCGTCAGAAGCAACCTGACAGCAGCACTGTGGTTTTGGTATTCCTTTTCACACAGCAATGCATCCTTCCTCCCTCTGCTCTCCCATCCTGCCAACACGTGGGTCTTCTGTTCTATTTCTTTGCTTTTCTCCACCTGGTGAGCGCTTGGTCCCTTTCTCACGCTCAGTAAGCCTGTGAGACCACCTGATTACTAATCAAAAAGCTGAAACTTCTGAATTTTAGTGACCTGCAGGGCCGAGAAGAACTGTCCAACAGAGCTGCCAAACAACACCTGGCCGACTAGAGCAGCTGACCAAAAGGTAGCAGCATCGCTACAAAAAGCCCCAGATAGCCACTACGCCCCGGGGTTACCTGGTTCATTCATCCTTAACTCCACCTTTACCGCCTAAAGTTCATGCTTAAGTTGAATTTTCCTGGACTTAAAACTCTGCAGGCAGTTACTAAGCCTCCTACTTATTTCTAGTACTCTGCCTGCTTGGATTTGGGGACTCTGCCCACAGAAGGTATGACAGGTCTGGCAAGGGGACAGGTAGCAGTCACTAAGTGTTGCAGGCAAAGTCCGAAATATACACACCAGTCAGGTATAAAAAGAGTTAAACCCTTCCCTGGGGAGAGTTTAAGCCTAAGTAGGAAAATAACTTAAGCACCAAACTGTCAGACAATGAATGGCTCTGGAATAATGTGAAAATTACTGCCCACTCCAAGGCTGAGAACCAGGTGGGTTTTTTTGTTGTTAGAGGTGAGTCCCCTCCGCCCCTCAAAGCAAGATACTGAACAGGTATTATTCACTGGGTTCTTAAATCACTGGCTAAAGCCAATCTGGTCAGAGCACAGCTGCTGGCCCTGTCGACACACACTTGCCAGCCAGTGAGGCTGCTTAACAACCAGACACTCTCGGCCTGAAATTGCTCCTGTCTCTAGGTGGATTCTGGAAACCACCCTCCCAGGACACATGCCCTGCACGCACTGGGGCTGGCAGCAGCAGGCTGACTTCATCTCTGCGTACAGGTGGTCATTAATTTCCTTGGTGGACAAAAGCGTCCCGTTCAGACAATGGAGCCTGACCCAAGACCCCTCCCTGTCCTAATGGCTGAATGATCTAATGTGCCCCGCACAGATGGAGGACATCACCCTTATCAGAAGGACAATTAGAATAAGGACACAGGAGTGGGCTCCGAAACGTACAAGTGCCTGGACTGGGGAAGAAGGAGAAGAAACAACTGCCCGCTGATCTTGAGGCCTTCTGTCTTCTGATTGCATCATCTCCTTTATTCAAGTCTAAGACTTAGCCCCTCCTTATAGAAGTCGGTATCAACTCGAAAAAACTCTAAAAAATACTTTTTTCCCTGCCTTTGCCACTATACAGCAGAGGGAGAAATGGAGCAGAAAAAATAATTATTGTCCCCAGAGCATTGGCCGCTTTGGAAAAATAAATATTTCTTTCCCCTGGACAGAAGGTGACAGGACACAGCTGCAGCAGAGCCTCCTGGGAGGAGCCGGGGCAGGGCTGTGTGCCTCTCCAAGGCGATGGAAAAAGGGAAGTTGGCTCATTTCTGCCTGAATAAATGATCTTACCCAAATTCTCCTTTCTTTTTCTTTGACACTGGAAGAAAGACACAGCGTCACCCCAGGCAACATGGCCTAGGCAATTTTCCAGAATATCCAGGCTGTCCAAATACATCTGCCTGGGTTACCAATGAAGACAGCACTCTTTAAAGATGCTGGGACTGAGGAGCACTGACCAGTGCCAACACCAACGCCAACGCCAACACCGCAGATCTGATCCAGCTACTGGTGGGAGTGTTAGCCGAGTCTTCCTTGCTCAGCTGAAACGACCAGCACAGGCACCGATGAGGTGCCCTGTGGGTTTGTGTTGCCATCCCATTGGCTAGCATTTTCCTAACTGCGCTTAACCAGCCTCGGAATGCAGAAACAAGAAGAAATGCCACCAGCCCCCAAATTACAAACTTACTTAAAACACACATGCATGTGAATAACCATGGCCAACGAGTAAGCTGTACTGGCATTCATGGTTTCCTTTGAAAAATCTTATTCTTTAAAAAACAAAAACAAAAAAAGGGACATTGACACACTAAGAAACTCAATGAAAGATAAACACAAACTGTAACTCTGTAAGAAAAAGCACAAATAAGTATAGACAGAACAGTAGACTGTAACAGAGCTTGATAACACCTAAATCCATGTTTTCCAACCATTTTTGATCACAGCCAAAAAAAATTCATTCCTTGGCCTGCTTCAGCAGACACATGCATGCACATACATACAACTGAGATAAAACTGTCCTCTGCTCTGATGTTATTTTATGTGAAAGAATGCTGACAGTAATCCAGACAGACTGAGATCAAGCTTCCGTGGAGATTGGCAATCTGTGGTTTGCTTTGCAAACACTGGATTAATTGATGAAAGACACATACGTGTGTAGTAGCGTTAGGATTTACAACCGCTCACACACACACACTGTACTTCCCCCAGCTTATCCACAAAACTCGTTGCCATAAAGACTGCTTTTAAAGACATGAACCAATTGTAAGCTTTTACTCTTCTACATTAGTTTAAAAATTCTGTTAGTTCTGCTTAGCTTTTTAAGAGGTCTGCTATCACCATGTGTTAACTGACCTATACTCAGTGTTTTTATTTGGAATTCAAGAGCTGTGTGCCGACTTTTTCGGTTTAGAGCGGCATGAATCCATGTCTACTGAAACACATATTTCCATCTTGACAGGATCAATTTGTAAGAAGAAATCTACGTGCTGATTCAGAATGAGAATAAAAGCAATGAAGAAGGGAGGTAAAGAAGAAATGCTCTATGAATAATAAAGACATGAATAACAGCATCAATTTGAGTTATTTCTTCATAGCAGCACTCCACTCCTTTTGAAAGAGGCCACACAGGGACCACGTGAAACCCGGTGGTGTCTGCAAGAAGAGGCAGGAAGAAGCAGCAGACGACGGATCAGGGGGAGGGAAGGCGGGGGTAGCTAGTGGAAGGATATGTGTCATCTGCTTCTAGCTCACTCACCTTGCCGGCTGTGGTTTTGGTTGTTTTTTGCATATTTGACCAAATCAATGTTTCTCATATTCAATGCAGCCATTGGGAAGAAGGTTCCTGGTAGCAGTTGTAACAGTCAGCTGTGGAATGTACACTAAACCAACTGTAGTTCTAGACAAAGGCTACTTAAAACTGAAGAAGAACTAGGAAGTAGTAACATAGGTGTGTTATTTGGAAATATGGTGGTAAAGGCTGCGAGAGAGTTGAAGTGTTTATCCTGTGGACTGGGGATTAGAATGGAGTGGGGTGAGGCAGAGGACTACTGATTTTCATTATAAGCCTATGGAAGCATCTCACTTTTT
The DNA here is from genome assembly GCA_028571685.1 of Heterohyrax brucei. NCBI lineage: Eukaryota > Metazoa > Chordata > Mammalia > Hyracoidea > Procaviidae > Heterohyrax > Heterohyrax brucei. Next base: position 1,374,109 of record CM053163.1, read on the forward strand.
AAAAACTGTCTTCATTTATAGCTCTAAACAATAAAAATTAAGGGGAAAATAATTACATTCATATAGCTACCATGGAAAACAGTATAGTACTGCCTCAAAAACAATACCATTCCTAGGACTATGTTCTAGAGGTATAAGAGCAGGGGTACAAATAGACATCTGCACACCTATGTTGATTGTTGAATTATTCACAATAGCAAAAAGATGGAACTAACCTACGTGCCCATCAGTGGATGAATGGATACACAGAAATATAGAGTGGAACACTATCCAACTATAAAGAATAGTGAGGAGTCTGTGAAATGTCTTAGAACATGGACTAATCTGAATTAAGTCAGTTACAAAAGGACAAATATTGTTCGGTTTCACTTTATAAAAAGCCAAGAATAGAAATATACACGGAGAGAAACATTCTTTGGTGGTTACCAGGGCTGGGAGGGAGAGGAAGGGGAACCACTTCCTAGATAAGATAGTAGAGACTTAATGGTTTTGGTGATGGGAAAGGCAGTATTCAACATCGGGAGGTCTGTACAATTTGACGAAAGCAAACGGAGACACTAAGAAACACATATGAGTAAGGACAATTTTGGTGAATGCTCTAACATATACAATTTTGCAACAACAGTGATAGCAACCAAATGTGTGTGTGTGTGTGCATGCACACACACACGTACATGTGTGTATTGGAAGGTATAGGTGAGGGCACGGGCATTTATAGATGTATCTGTAATATATGTACGTGTGTATTTGAGTATGTTATAGATATCATCCGTATATCTTATAAAGCACAAACAGGACACAGTTGTGGAGACTTCCTAGACATGTCCAAACAGCAAGCAGGATTGGTTTGCTGACTTATATAGTGTCGAACCACAGTCTCATGGGACAACTCAGTCAATGGGCATAAGATAGTTCATAAAGATCATGTTCTCCATCCTAGTTTGGTGAGTAGCATCAGGGATCTGAAAGGCTTGGGAGGGGCTTGTCCAGAACAAAATACAATGAAGGAAACTAAAGACTCAGAGAGGGAGCCAGTCCACAGAACCAAGAGTCTGGATGAACCATGGCCTCTTCTACCCTAAAACCAGAAGAACTGGATGGTGCCTGGCTACTGTTACTGACCATTCAGACCAGGGGCACAGGAGAAGGTCTTGGGTAGACTGGGAGAAAAACACGAGACAAAAATAAAATTCCTAAAATAGGCCAGACTTACTGAAACAGCAGAGAGGAGAGGAACCCTTAATCTATAGCCCTAAGATATCCTTTGAACTTGGAACTAACGCCACTCCCACAGGTCACCTTTCAGCCAAATTACAGATGAGCTTATAAAATAAACAGTGTCACCCGTGGGTAGTGTGCTCCCTTAAACAATCAACTGTATGAGATCAAGCAGTCGATATTTACGCAGAAGCAGAGCTGAGAAGGCACAGAGGGTGGAGAAGGCAGCTGAACAGAAACAGAATAAACAAAACGGAAATGATGAGAGTGCTACACATGGTGAAAATTGTCGCCTATGTCACGGAACAGTTCGTATTAAAACTCCTAAGCAAGAACTGAATTTTCTATGTAAAATTTCATGTAAGGCATAACAAAATATTTAGAAAAATAAATTAACTCAAGGATGAGCCCTGGCCAGCTTGTGGAATGGTAACGCCTTATGCAACTGCCGTGAGAATTCTTTTTAGCTGCTTTTCCCACAGGAGTGGTCAGTTTGTGCCGAAGCATTTGTTTTGAACAGTTATTGAGCATCTGCTGTATACAAGAAACTTATTCAAACACGGTTAGTGGTCCAGATGTGAGCGAAGGTTCACGTACGAATTGACCTCGTGATACTCGCAGCCCAGTTAGGGAGACAAACATTCGTGAAACAATCGCACGTAATTTTGTAATTTAAAATGTTTGCTAACCACCGCCAAAAGGTCTCCAAGTGGAGAGATGCTCCTTGTGGCGGTGAGGGGGCAAATGACAGCACAGTCCCCTCCTCTCTTGCGGTTTCTCCTGCCGCTCCGGTGAGACGCGGGCTGGGTTACCGACGCTGCTTCACCACGGAAGAAGTCACAGCGCCTCGTCTGTCTTCTCTTCTTCCACCCAGTCACTCTGCACAGCCCAGTCCTCCGTGGTCTTGGTCACAACCTCATGTGCCAGTGCTCTCCATTCAGCTGCCACCCTGGTTCTCTTCTTCTTTGTCATCTCCCTTGTTCTCTTCAAAAATATCTGCATCTTGTAGTGGAGGGAAAAAATAAAACAAAAAAACTTGCTGCCATCAAGCTTGATTCCAACTCATAGCAAACACAGCACAGAGTAGAACTGCCCCACGGGATTTCCAGGGAGCTGCTGGTGGCTATGCACCACCAACATCTGGGTGAGCCAAGCTCTTAGCCGCTATGCCAATAGGGCTCTGTAGTGAAGGAGGAGGCCTTGTCAACTGATGGCATGTGGGGAAATGAGATAGGAAATGTAAGAAGAGCTCTAATATTAAACTTGTGAACCAATGTCTTCAACCATTCCCACTTCCTCTCCCTATTGATGATCTATATTATCTAGAGCCTATGTTTGTTAATTCTTAAGACTAGATTTGAAATCTACATGCAAAAATTATAATTAGCAGTTATGAGGGAGACTTCTGTGTGAATAAGGAAAGTTTTCACCAGAGTGAGTTCATCATGCTGATTGTGTAGTTTCTCTCTTGAAGCAGTCTTCTTTTTGGCTGGTGGCCCAGGATGTTATTTATAATCCAATAAAAATTAAAAGGATTTATGGGAAGGATTTACTTGCGGAGTAGATTGGCTCTGGCTTTCAGTTAATTCCTGCTCATTCTAAAAATTCTCGATAGAAAGCCTTTCTCTCGATAGAGGATTTAGCAAGTAAACAGTTAAGACGTGCTCCTTAATATGTTTATTCACCACTATATGTGGCAGGCTCTGTACAGTATCTAATGTATAGCAGGTGTCCAGTAAACATTTACCAAGTGAATTCATAATACAAAAAACAATAAGTTAGACAGGTGTGATCCTGATGGTCCCAGATGAGTCACGATTGTTCTGTATGAACGTAATTCCATTAAGTTTAACTCACATACCTAACAGAAGAAAAACCCCAGTGAATTATTAGAATTTCATAGCACATCCAGCTATCCTGGATTTTGTGAGAGTAGCCCTATGTCAAATACAGTGTCCTCCTTTTCCTCTTGTTTCTTTGTCGATTCATTCATTCACTCGTTCTCTACTTTATGACCTATAGGGTTTGAAATGCATTACAAAGACACATATAAAACAGAGGCTAAAATAATGGGTGTAAGTGCAAGCTACAGTGTGCCACAAATTTAAACCTCTCAGAAGCCATGCCAAGACAGTTCGTAGCATAAAAACAGGGCAGTTGTTTCAGACAATGTTTCCCAAGCTTTTCTGCACTGGGGCGCATAGAAGATGTTACCACTCATACAATATACTGCCATGTGCACAGGACACTACTCACAGTGGTTGGAGACCGAAGTTCAGTAGAGGTCACCCTACTGCTGTCAGACTCCTCCCAGCCCTGGAGTTGCTGGGAATATGTAGCTTCAAATACTGGTGGCCCAGTCTCTGGTAGTGCATGAGCTGGAAAACTCTGGTTCAGTCGAAGACTTGCCTTTTGTGAGACCAACACCTAGAAGATATTTCTCTTGGGGCCACTGAGAGATAGAGAGGTAGATGTCTTCAACAAATCTCTGTACTGCCTACAACAATGAATTCAATATAGCTTTTGTCTCATAATAGCTTGTTTCTCAGACCAATGAAAAATGCAAAGGTAAAACTGAGGAAACTCGTTTTGCTGAGGCTCAAAATAATGTACAAATGTAGTTCAGCACAGAGGCCTTCAGTGGTGAAGTGGTAAAGCTACACTGTGGAAAATAGATGGCCACCAGGCAACCCCCTCTACGTGTCATCATTGATAACCAAACTTGAATGAAACATTGAGCAGCTGAGGATCTGGGGGTGCTTTCTTTGACTGTTGACAGTCTCTGTCAAGACTGAATCATTTCTCAGTTACTCTCTGCTTGAATTTTTGGTTGCTACCATATGTTTTCACTAATAGAATGCATACTAGATTACAGACGTGTTCGAATTTTTGGGAGGTACTATGGATTGCTTTCTTGCCTCATCCCACCAATCCTACCCTCAGAGTCCAGAGGGTCATGCTTGTGCCACTAATTCTACCCCCCAGAAGTCCAGTGGGGCATATGTGTCCTGAAATACTTTTAATCAAAATTCATATTTTTCTTATCAAAAACATTGATTTATCATCCCCTACTGCAATACCCTGTAAAAACTGTATTATGCGGCACATGTCCATTTTTCCATTTCAAACTCTTATGCAAGTCCTATCTTGCAGCCATATGCACTCAAAACAGGAAAGCAGTGTCCCAAGAAATGAGAGAGGCAGAAAATGTTGGCGGGCAACCTTTAATCTCTGTAGTCATGAAAGGAAGGTCAGTGAAAGGAAGGTAGGAGGAACGTCCTATGAAAATCAAGCCTGGCCAAGAATTTCATCTGCTCTGCCTCTTTTCCAACTCACTGACAAATGGGCAATAAGACCCCAAACACCTGTGCCATGAAGCTTAACACAAGCAAAACTCAGAGAAATGACCAAAGAATGCCAATATTTCAGCATCAGAGCTATATGACCCAAATAACATGTGGTCATTTATTAATCCAAGAAAAACACTTTGTTAAATTGTTTGCCTGAAATTTTAAAATCACTGTCTGTAGCGCTTGGCTAAAGTCTCATTCCTTACTTCTCATCGACGAAGAGGCACTCCCACAAATTTATAATTTGGATTGCACGCAAGCACATTGCTTTCAATTTTTTTTAGATGCATGTATTAGTGTGGATGTCATGTCTCACATACTTTCTGTTCTTTGAGAACAACACATTCTTAGAGTCTTGGATCCTCCTCTGTGACTAATGTATATTTACCAAGGAGGCGAAATTAACACTGCTGAGTGAGGAAAATTAGTAATCACTTCACAAAATGCTAGATCTGAGAAACTGGGCCCATACTGTCAAGAACCAGACAATATGGCCAACTCAGTATATAGATACCCACACTGGAAAGATTTCCTGTGACTTCTCATTTTATTTCTTCTATGTTCCTGTCACTGTTCCTCTCACTACTGAGTCCACTCTGACTCACAGGGACCCTATGAGACAGAGAAGAGTTGTCTCATGGGGTTTCCAGGGCTGAAATCTTAGCAAAGCAGACTGGCATGTCTTGCTCCTGAGGAGCAGCTGGTGGTCTCAAAGTGCCAACCTTTCGGTTAGCAGCTGAATGCTTAACCACAGCACCACCAGGGCACCGTTCTTCTACTGTCAAGATCTATTAATATACCCTGACACACTTCCCAATTTTTCCAAGACACAAATGTATTTTTTAGCTGCTGTTCAGAATTACAACATGCACACGGATTTGCACCACTTTCCCTACATCATTTGGGGTAGCTTTCATGGCATCTAATTGCATCCCCCCAAAAATGAGGGTGTTGATTTAGCTAGACCATGATTCTTGGTGTTGTGTGATTTTCCTAGATGTTGTACCCCCCGCCTCTAAGACGTTAAAGGGGGGGGAAGGGCGGCGGTTGTGTTGATGGGGCGAGACTCAACGTGTAGGATGACACTGTGCTGTGAGGCAATCTCTTGGGATATGAAAGAAAGGAAAGCTAGCAGAGAACCAGAGACCTCACACCTCCATGGAAGCAGTTGCAGAGCAGAGGGCATCTTTTGGATCCAGGGTTTCTGTGCCTCAGGAAGATCTCAGTCCAGGGAAAGATCAACAACAGGGACCTTCCTCTAGGGCTGACAGAGAAAGTCTTCTCTTGGAGCTGACACTGTGAATTTGGACTTTTGGCCTACTGGACTAAGACAGAATAAAATTTCTCTTCTGAAAGCTGTCCACTTGTGGCGTTTCCATTACCGCGGCACTAGGTGACTAAGACAACGTTGTGGATAAGAACAAGGCAGCTGAGGGTACTACCTGTCGAATACTTTCCTGGAAGCCTTTCTACCTTGTTCTCATTCCGTGCCATCGTGTCCTCATTTCCAATATGATTACCTTCTCCTGGCTTCCGCTTTTTAATGTGTTTATTTATGCATGTTTCCCACTTCTACTAGTCTGACTATTGCTTGAGAAGGATGGTTCATGTATTTGCAATCTATACTGCCGGAAGTGCTTTATTCCTGGCTATACTCAAATGACATACTCAAAAACCCAGAAGGAGTGGGTAAAATGACACCAACTGCAGAGACACTCAGAAACAATAATGCCACTTCTCTTTCATGAGGCATTTTAAGTTGATATTTAAACTCATACCCATGTTTAGGTACTACTCAGGGCGTGGAGCACGTGTTAGTTAATGTAATCTCTGACAAACACCTAAAGGACACAAATACAAGAGATGATGGTGAGGAGGCACGGTGGTCACACAATGGGCCCAGACCACGCAGATAGAAAACATCGTGCTCCAGTGTGAAAGAACTTCCTTATAGTCCGAGCTCAGTAAGAGGAGGACCGATTGCAGTGAGGGCACCGGATCCCAGTTTGAGGAACTGTATAAGTGAAGGCTGGGTGCTGCTAAGGGTACAAAAGAGTAGAACAGTTGAGAGGACAGACTAGACAGGTATGGAAAAAGGTAAATGACTCCTCAGTACATTACACAGTCCTTGCTTTGGTGTCTGTCTTTGTAAGAAAGTTACAGCAGTCCTAGGGATGACACCGTCTGTCTGTCAGTTTGTCGTATGTCAAGGCTTCCGTGTTGCTCTGATGCTGGAAGCTGTGCCTCCAGAGTCACTCATGGTGCACAGGTGTCAGCAAAGCTACCAGCCTAAAATTAGAAGGAACGATGTGGTGACTGCCTGCCCAAAAACTAACCTATGAAACGTTTATGGTTCACACCACAGTGTTGTCTGTTATAGTGTGAGAAGATGAGGCCTCTAGATGGGAAGAAACTGAAAGACCAAACCCACGGCCGTCGAGTCAATTCTGACTCATGGTGACCCTACAGATAGAACAGGACCACCCCATGGAGTTCCCAAGGAGTGTCTGGCCTACTCAAACTGCCAACTTTTTGATTAACAGCTCTGCCACTTAACCACTACGCCACCAGGGTTTCCTCTAGATTGGAGGGCACTCGAAACGCACACTAGTTGCAATGAACCCTGGCGCACCAAGCTTGCTTCATGAAGATGGCACAGGGACAGGCAACGTTTTGTTCTGTTGGACAGGGGTCGCCCTGAGTTGGACCCAACTTGACAGCAACCAACAAGAGAAACAGCAGTTATTTTTAAGCTGCACTATTTTGTCCTAAAGCTGTAGCACCAGGCTCAGTGTGCCTTGTCTTCAGTAGGAAACATTCAACACTTGTAAAATCACCACGATGTTAGATGTACCTCCCCCAAAAGACTGAAATATATTTCCATTTTAAAGAAAATGTATTCCTCGAAACATCCGATTGCTGTCATAGAAGGGTGAAATCCAGCTGTTACCATCAATTCTAAGCCCCTCTTCTCCTCTGAGTTGGTGGATGTATTTTGTGTAATTATTCTGCTTGTTTTTCTGTGTTTTAACGATTTTCCCGGTAGCTCCTTGGATATTTTTTCTTGGTTAATTGCTTGCTTTGCATCTCGTTTCACCATGATTTTAGGGGGTTGTGTGCTCCCCAGAGGAGGTGCAGCCGTCACCCTTCACTTGAAGGCTGGTCCTAATGTGGTGGCAAGACCCCCCTCAACACAGAAGAGAGGACCTTGACCTGGGCAGCTGCTGATCGCTAGTTTTGCCTCTGAATGGCAGACAGTTGAGTTCTTGGCTGTTTCGGCTCCCCAACACCCCCTCCTCGGGCGCCTTTGTCTGTCTGTACAAGGACACAGTGTTTGCCGCCACTCAGGCTGAAACACCGCAGCCACCACTGACCTTAAATGAACTCTGCGTAGAGGCAACCGAAATAAAGCCAAGCAAGAGACCAGCCGGTGTCGGAAGTCCTTATGTGACTGAATCAGCTATAGCTGGCGAGTTTCATTAGTCTAAATTACAGATTTGAGGGCGCACTCTTTGGGCCTGGGGCCATCATTTGCCCCGTTTCCTTCCCCCTTCAGTTACAGTGTGTGCTGAGTGGCTTCTTTTGGCGGTTTGGTGTAATCGGGTCAGGGCAGTCTTGCTGTGTGGTCCCTTCGTTGTCCATCCACCTGGGAAGTGATCCAATCTGGAACTCTTACCCAAGGTATTCTGACCAAGTCTAGAACATTGGTTGCTTCCAGCTGGTGGAGAAAGTAAAGGTTTTCCTCAGATGCTTGTCTTACAAGGAGCCCAAACAAGAGGGTTTCAGACATGATAGCTTTCTCTGACTGATATTTGGGTTAATGTTTAAAAAATACATCCACTTTGATATGGCAAGGGGAGACTAGAACCTTTGTCTTGCTTTTATATAATTTAAAGTGTTACCTTCTCAAAACCAAAAAGCCCTAGGGTCGCCATGAGTTGGATCCGACTTGACAGCACTTGGCTTTTCGGCTTTCTCAAAACAATACCTGGCTAAGCAAACAGTACAGGGCAGTAAATGTTCTAATTCCGTTTGGGAGAAAATTGAATTATCACTGATTTAGCATTTAGCTACAAAAATATGCTCCTGCCATTGGCTCTTAACCCTTTAATGAGTCCTGTCACTGGTGCTCCTCTCAGCTGGAGTCCTCAAAGTCTTGGGTGCCTGCCTCTGCTAATGCTTCAGTGCAAGCACCCACTGTGTCTGCGTCATCGGCTTCATTTCATCAGTCTCTGGTCACCCTTCATGGAGTGTATTCCAAGAGTCTCCATATCTCCTGTCTCTTGTTTTTCCAACTACTTCTTATATTACTCTTCAAACAATTCCCAAATCTGGACACCCTAAAGGACCACGTGACCAGCCTGAGGGCTGGGGACCATGATCTCAAGGGGACATTTAGCTCAATTGGCATATTGTAGTTTGTAAAGAAAATATTTCACATTTTTGGTGAGTAGCATCTGAGGTCCTAAAAGCTTACCAGTAGCCATCTAAGGTACATCTATTGGCCCCACCAGGTCAGGAATGAAGGGGAGTGAAGAAAACCAAAGACACGTGGGAAATGTAGTCCAAGTGACTAACAGACCACAAGCATCACAGCCTCCACCGGCCTGAACCCGGTGCAAATAGGTGGTGTCCAACCGCCACCCTTGACTACCCTGACACCAATCACAACAGAGAACAGGAAAAATTGTAGAACAAAATAACTTAAAAAAGACCAGACTTACTAGTCTGACAGAGACTAGAGACACCCCAAAAGAGTGGTCCTAAGATACTTCAGCTCAGAGCTGAAGTCACTCCTGAAATGCACCCTCCATCCAAAGATCACACAGGTCTGTAAAACAAACAGAAACTCTGGTGGCATTTAGTGGGTAAGTGCTACAGCTGCTAACCAAAAGGCTGGCAGTTCAAATCCACCAGGCACTCCTTGGGAACTCTGTGGGGCCAGTTCTGCTCTGTCCTACAGGGTCGCTGAGTCAGAATCAACTCGGTGGCAGTGGGTGGTGCTAAACAATGACACATGTGAGGGACATGTTTCTTAGCTCCGCCATGTAGATGACACCAAATGGGCTACACTGGCCCCAAAGCAAAGACCAGAAGAGACAGGGAAACAGGATAAATGGTAACAGGGAAACCAGGGTGGAGATGGGGACAGCTTTGACACATCATGGGAATTGTAACCAACAAAACAGTTTCTGCATAAATTATTGAATGAGACAAGAATTTGCTCTATAAATTGTCACCTGAAGCACAATGAAAAAACAAAACAGCAAGGCGTTTCCCTGGAACTAGGCGTCTTCTGCCTTTTGTTGTCACTTTCTGTGGTTTCCTGTTTGCGATTTGTGGAAGACTCCTTTTTCAGAATGAAGACTTAGCTCCTGAGACAATTGCTCCTGTCATACAGCCTGCGTCCCATGTGCCTTGGTTTCCCCAGCATCTCCCCCACACGCTGTTCCCACCAGCTTGCTTTCCTTCCTCAGGCCACACACCCACACGCCACCACCTTCACCCACGTGTCTTCCTCATGCTTTCCTCCAACCTGTCTACGGGAAATGCTCCTCCCTGCTTTCTCTGCCCATCAATGCCTTGGCATCTTTCAGGATCAGCTCAGGTGCTACTTCTCCAGGAAGAGTTCTCGGTTTTCCCGGCAAAGTCAGGAATTCACCGTCTGTCTACCTCTCTTGACTAGAACTTTCCAGAAGTGTGACGATCTCTAGCCATAAGCAGAGAACAAGGCATCCCATGCTCAAGCAGCACTATAAATACTTGGTCTCTGGATGGAGTTACTATTTATTACATAAACACAAAGTTAACTCCCACTGATTTGTGATGGTCAACAGTAGGGAGCAGGACATTGAATTTTTCTCTCCTTTCCCTCCTTTGCTAAAAATGCAGCTGAGTCTCACCTCTTGTGTCACCTCTTCTGACCCCAACATAGCACACAGGAGGCTGTTGTCCCCTTATGGAGACAAGTGTGGCTGAATGATCCCAGTGATTTGCTTAAGGAAAAAGGCTGAGTTCCTTCTTGTTATTGTAACCATTGCATAGTATGCACATTCCTCAGAATTCTTTTTTTTTTTTTTTACTCTTAAAGGTCAGCTACGTCTAGTTTACATTCAGAGTTTTTGCTTCATTCTTAATATTTGCCTGCCGTGGAGGAGGAGAGAACAACATGACGAGAGCTAAACGCAATGACTGACCTGAAGTCTCCGTCCGGAGATCGGCTTGGTCTCCCTGAGTGCCACTTGGTAAGAGGCTAACAACCCCCCGGGTGTGGTGGTGAAAGCATCTGAGCGCTCGTTGAAAGACTGGCAGCTTCAAACCACCAGAGAAAGATGTGACACTCTGCTGTCACATAGATTTACAGTCTTGAAAACCCTAGGAGGTTGCTATGAGTCTGAATTGACTCAATGGCAGTAGGTTGTGTGCTTTGCTGTTGCTAAAATAATAACAACAATAAGGCATTTGCACAAATACGTTCTCTCTTCTGAGGCACAGATTCACTTCCTGGTATGACAAACGTAACTCAAAAGCTATCACCATAAAAATGCAAAACAGAGGATAAAGAAAACAAAAGGCTTACTCCCTTCTAAAGTTTGTGGAAAATCTCAAGGGCCAATCACGGGAGGCTCTCAAGATTGTAAGCCACAGAGACTCGCCCAGATTGTGGATTGGGAGATTGCCATCGTTGGGATCCTGGTGCTCCAGAGGGCAAGATAGGGACCAGGAAACGAGGCTGTGGCAGGGCAGGCAAGGAACAGGTAGCAGGAAGGTGTGACTTGGTGAGAGGCCCCGGAGGCGCTGTCCTTGGTGGGATGAAGAGCAGGAGTTCTGGAGGCAGAGCTGGGCCCCAACCCCAGCTCTCCACCAACCCAGCGGGCGAGAAGCATGGCCCATCCAAACCTGCTGCTTCTTCTCCACGAAAGCGAGAATCACAGTGCCTCCCTTGTGAGGCAGCTGTCCGGCTGAACCGAGGCTGTGCTCCCGAGGCACTCGGCACAGGATGTGGTTCCGTGAAAGTCGGCGACCGAGGGCCTTGGCCATTCTCAGTACATGCTGCCCTCTCTGGTTCTGTCCAAGTGGATCTTTCCTTCCTCTGCGTATCTTTTCTCTACTTCTGACCTCCTGCCTTCTCTAGATTCTGCTTTTCTTAATTGGATTTCAGATCACCTCTTGGACCTCTGATGGTGAAAAGGTCAAGGGCTTGTTTGCTAACTGAGTGGTTGGTGGTCGCAACTCATCCAGCGGCTCCACAGGAAGATAAGATCGGACAATCTGGTCCTGTAAAGGCTGCAGCCTAGGAAACTGTATGGGGTAGTTCTGCTCTACCACCTGGGGTCGCTGTGAGTCATGGTCAAACCGAAACCACACAATAACAACAACACGGACGCTTCTCACACTTGCAGCTTCTGCTCCTTCTTCAAACTGCTCATTCTTGGGAATCTAATAGATGAAAGTCCTCATCAAAGAATTTCCCTAGTAGGATTACTTTTTAGTTGTGAGCATTTCAAAGGAAACTGTCCAGCTAATGACATGATTGCTCTGAGTTAGGTGCTATTAATAAAGTAAGGCCATTGTTACAGATTGAATGGTGTCCCCAAAAGTGAGTGTCGACTTGGCTAACCCACGATTCCCACTGTTGTGGGGTTCTCCAGAATTTTGTAACTGATGCGATCATTCTCTGTGTTGTAAATCCTAAACTCTATGAGGGCGGTGTAGTGGTCTAGATCTTGGCTGCTAACCAAAAGGTCGGCAGTTCAAACTAAGCGGTCGCTCCTTGGGAACCCTATGGGGCAGTTCTGCTTGTTCTACAGGGTCACTGAGTCAGAACCAACTCGATGGCACCTGACAACAACAACCTAATGTTAAAGAGGCAGGATTAGAAGCAGTTATGTTAATCAGACAAGATTCAATCAATAGGATGAGGTTGTATCTTCAGCCAATCTCTTGAGATATAAAAGGGAGAAACAGAGTGGAAAAGATCTCATTACCACTAAGCAAGAAGAGTCAGGAATGGAATGTGTCCTTTGGACCTGAGATCCTTGTGCTGAGAGGCTGTTAGACCAGGAAAAAATTGACAGCAAGGACCTTCTCCTAGAGCCAGCAGAGAAAAAAAGGCTTTCCCTGGAGCTGGAGCCCTGAATTTGAACTTCTAGCCTCCTACACTAGGAGAGAAGAAATTTCTGTTTGTGACGGCCACCTGCTTGAGGTATTTCTGGTACAGCAGCACTAGATGACGAAGACAGCTATTGTGTCTGTAGACCTGCTCCTTCAGCAGAGTGAAGAACAGGACTGTTTCTTGGAGACAGTGACAGTGAGGTGGCAGTGTCCTGAGCCTCGGCCTTGGGACTTTAGTCAAGCAGCAGCAGACGGTGGATAAACACTATTCAAATCAACACTGCATTTTAAAAGGAACACCTGTGCATTTGAGGATAAAGGGACTAAGCTGCTTAGCTGGGATGAGTTTTCCAGTAAAAGTAAGAAACCAAGAGGGACATTGAAAGGACACACAGTGACACTTTTTTTTGGTGATTGAGTGGAAGCATACAACCCAACTTAAATTTTCCTGCCCACCTATCTGCAGCTCCTTCTGTTCTCCTTGCCTGGTGACAGCACACTCCTCCTTTCCATTTTATACATGACAATGACACATTTTAATTGAGCCATTAAGGCTTGTGCAAAAATATATAAAAGTTGTACTGTGCCATCAAGCTGATTCAAACTCAAGCTGATCCAATGTGACAGTGTAACACGGCTCCACAGGCTTTCTGGGCTGTAATCTCTACACAGGCATGTTATCAGGTTTTTCTCCCACAGACTGGCTGGATGGGTTCTAATGGTCAAGTTTTCTGTTGGCAGCTACAAGTTAGCCATTTGTTCTACCAGCAGCAACAACAAGCAAACTTGTTGCCATCAAGGCAATTTCGACTCATAGTGACCCTATAGGACAAAGTAGAGCTGTCCTATAGAGTTTCCAAGGAGTATCTGGTGAATTCAAACTGCCAACCTTTTGGTTAACTGTTACAGCACTTAACCACTGCACCCCCAGGGTTTCTAAGCTTTTTGTTAGCAGCCTTTCAGGTTAAACGCAGCCAGCCAAGTAGCGTCAAGTTGGATCTGACTCATGGCGACTGCAGGTGACAAATAAAATAAATGGGGGAGGGACCTTGTGTTCTTCACTGCTGTACTAAAAAAAAAAAAACACTGCTGTCAAGTTGATTCTGACTCATGGTGACACTACAGGACAGAGTAGACCCGCCCCACAGAGTTTCTAAGGAGTACCTGGAGGATTTGAACCGCTGACCTTCTGGTGAGCAGCTGTAGCAGCTAACCACTGTGCCATCCGGGTTTCCGTGCTGTACTCATAGCACCTTGAAAAGTCTTTAGGATCTGTCAGACACAGAATAAGTATTTGCTGAGTTCATTTGTTAGTAATCATTCATGCAAGTGAATCTGTGGTGGTGTAATAAGGGGCAGCATACAGGATCAGATACATCCCTAACCATTGGCTGTTTCTGTGATGGAAGTCAAGCTCTCTCACATATGAAAAGATTCTGGGACATTTTCAGACAGCATATGGTGTGGACATTTTAGTATCCATATTTACCTGGGAGCCTAGGCAGAGAGACAACAATACATAGGAATAATACAGAAAACCAGCGGATAGAGGCACCCAGCAAGTGCTTTTCCAGTCAAGGAATCTCCTCTGAGCACTAATTTCAGACAATTACACAGACAGCTCCCACTTTCACCTGGCAACCGAAAGAGGCCGCCTCTCCCCGACGGGACGTCCGTCCGAGGAACCGCCAGGCCTCCCTTGCGGGGGCAGCTGCACTCGCTTGTGTTCTGAGGGAACCTTTGTCTTGACGTGCTGTGTGAAAAATATGTTACTATTGGGGTGACCTCATCTTTCGGTAAAATGAACACAACTGCAAATCTAAGGTAGCAGAGGAAGAAGCAAGCGGGCTCGGAGACCACAGGGCCTGCCTCCAGGAGCCGCCAGGAGGACCTGTCACCGGACGCTCATGGGACACAGCCCTTCTGCTGATGCCTGAGTGTTCGTCTCAGAGCCTCCACTGGCCCACGAGGTGGGTCCCTTCCCCTCACGCAGTGCCTCCTTGTCCTCGTTTACGAAAAGGGGACAGCAGCAGTGTCAGCCTCTCAGGGCTGTTGGAGAGAAGGAGCGAGATCACGCCGGTGAGGTGTGTGGCACGGTGCCAGGTACACGGCTGGCACCTGGTACATGTCGGCCACCATCGTCCGGTGTTTTCAAGAGAGTCCTTACCACCGGGGAGGTGTTTTAGGGAAGTGCGCTTATTTCTACAAACAAAAGCTGAATTAAGCCAGTATTTTGAGAACAGCTAGTTTTGAGAAGGACCAAGAAACAGATAGAGACTGAAGGACCAGAATTTTCCTCAGATATCCCACCACCTCGGTGGCATCTGCCCTCTCCACAGATTCTACTGCCAACACTTGTGTCTAAAATCCATGACACTCTCAGACATCTTTCAACAAGTGAGCTGGTGACAGATGAATTCCAGTTAAAGGGCCATTGACTCACTGGCAGCTTTTCATCTTGTGTTTGGACAATGTTGAGTCCACAGGCTAAATTTTCGACCACCGTTTGGGTTCAAGTTCCCCCATTTTGGGGGGCTGGGGAACGGTGTGTGACTACTTATTGCAATCACCTTCATTTAACGTGCATGCCAGGCCCTTTGTGTCTTGCCAACCCAGCGTGAAGAAGTTACACAGAGATCCCCGCTGAGGCAAAAGACGAGACCTTGTGACCGTGTTGAACTCTGAGCATGAAAGGCCCTCAGCCTTCGATGCCCCTGAGTGTTTTCACCCTGAAATTGGCTGTACTGGTTTTCTCCCAGGAAAGACACAGGAAGTGGCTGTACCAAGCACGTTCTAGAAACAGAATGCCTTGATGAGCCCGAGAAGGCGGGCTGGAGCAGACAGGGCGTCCCCTTCTCCAAACATTCGGCTATAAAAATTGCATGTTTATGTTTTCTTTTTCACCCTACGGAGCTTTCCAACTTGGAAGGAGCAATCTGAATCTACTTTTTTCCTGAGGGGACACTTTTCATAATGAAAACTATCGTTCGTTACACAGAGCTCTAAGTGCTGTGCAGGCCTAACGGACATGGTCTCCTTCTGGGAGGAAAACACTGTTGTTCCTCCTATTTCCCAGACGAGAAAACTGGAGCATATGAAAAGCCACACAGAGAACAAACCAGGGATTTTCTTGGCTCAGGGTGACAGCCTGTGGTTGGAACATGTGACCACTTACTGTGCTTCATCCGTCTGACATGTTTTCTGGCATCTGGAGGTTTTTCAAGAAGTGAGAGGAGAAGGAAGACTTACCGTTTGCATATTTGCTTTGAGTTTAATTTGCTTGTGTCTGGATGTTGGAAAATCTGGCTCAGGGTTCTGAAGTCTGAAAGTCATGGAGTGCTAAGCCCCCACAAATTCCCCCCCCCCAAATAAAGCCCCTAACCTGAAGCCACTGAGTCGATTTCAACTCAGAGCAACCCTGTAGAACAGTGTAGAATCGCCCCCAGAGAGTTTCCAAGAAGTAGCTGGTAGGTTCGAATGGCTGGCCTTTTGGTTAGCAGACACAACACTACACTTAACACAGCATTTAACCACATCAGGGTGTCTCCCCACAAACTCAAGTCACCAGAAAATGCTTCTCAAGCAACTTTTGATGTGTCAGGCAGCCAAGGACCTTGTTCGGGGAACTTGTTTTGTGCTCTGAGGCCTGTGTTCCCGCTCTGTAAAGATGTCTCCTTACACTTTCAGGACAAGGACCTTGGCTTGGGTTTGCAACTATGCCCACACTGGTGCCAGGCCTACAATTACCATTAGGTTCTGAAAAAGCCAGTCTAGAAGGCATTTTGAAAAGCAAGAATTCAGTAAAATGTGCTTGTTTTGAAAGATACGTATGTTATCCTGGGGGCTGAACTGTGTTTGCCAGTGTGTGCTAGGGATTCACAGTCATTCTTAATTGCATATATTTTTTGAAACTTTTACAAATAAAATACATAGCATCTTTTCTTAAGTCAAAAATCACACTTTCTAATCTTAAGTCTTCAGTGGTGGGCCGCTTCCTGATATCGTGGCTTTATCGTCATTACATCGTGGTGTGTGGCTATAGGGTCACTGGGAGTCGGAATCCGCTTGACCTCCCCGGGTTTGGTTTGGAGGTCGGTATGTAGGCTTTTCTCTCCTTAAGAATATTCTGAAGGTACAATCACAGTAAAATTTTCGGATGTAATCCTAAATACTCTCTAAGAATTTATAAGTTAGAGCTGCTTTTCCCTTTGTGTTTCTGTTAATAGTGGTGGAATAAATTGGAAAAACACACCAGTAGTGGTTGCACAAGATGAAAAACTCAATCAGTGTCATTGGATTTTACATGCAGAAATTGTTGAGCTGGTGAATGCTTGGGTGTGTGTACTTTCTCTCTCTCTCTCTCTCTCTCTCTCTCACACACACACACACACACTGTCTTCACCCTGCCAACTACTTCAAGCCATTCTCATTAGCAAAGAAGGAATCGTTCCAATTAGCATCCTGAGTGCACGGATGTCACCTTTCACTTTGGTCTTGAATACTGTGGTACTGGCGTTGTGTGTGGAGTGGTTCTGGTCCGTCCCTCCTGAATTCTTGGAATCAGACCCTGAACTCCTCCGTAACTGTGAATAACTCATTCTACCCTGCTGCCTTGGTGGCGTGGGTAAGGCCAGTCCTCAGCAGCCTAAACCTGCGGAGCAGGCCCCTTATCCTGTACGGTACCAGCCACATAATCAAGTGTGACATAGCCAAGGACTACCTCACCGGCATGGTGGAGAAGCTAACTGCGCTAGGCATCATTTAAGTACTTTTTTACCCTTGTCTTATAAAGGGATTCTAAAGGGAAGCCCTTTAGAATTAAGGTAACATTTTCTTAACCTGTTTGTATTCTTCAGACTTTAAAGCCACAGAATGTTAGAGCCAGGAACTGTGCTAGATTCACCTAGCCCACCCTCTGCCTTCTTTGACAGAAGATGAAACTGGCTTCGCAGAAGTTAGTGACCTCTCCAAGACGCTAGAGACTACTAGTAGAGACTCTGCCATTCAGGAAATCGTGTGTTTCAAGTTGTCTTAAGAGTATTACAATCAGATGCAGTGAGGGACAAACTTTAAAAGCAGCCCCCAAAGATTCTACTATGTGACACGTACCCAGTCACAGCAATTCAACCTGTGTGGCCACTTCCAGTCTTCCAGGAGCTGGCCCACGACGGGTCCCCAGATGCCTTCAGACAAGCTTGAGGTGGTACCTCCGCTCTGCTGGCCTGCGAGAGCTGTCCAGCAGGTACTGTTTGGCCAGGGTGCCCTGAAGGAAAGGGGACCCTCAAAGGATGCTGCCGAGAAAAACTGGGACAAAGAGGTGAGGGCTTTGAAGGTGAGGGATACAAAGGGAACGAGCAGGCTGGCTCAGCCTTAAATCAGCTCTAGGGACGCAAGTGTCAGCAAAAGGGGTGACAGCCAAGGAGGGGGAAGGAATGGCTGGTCTGGGTTAGGGAGAAGTGACAAAGCCTTCCAGACACAAGTTCTGCTTCCACCTCAGCTACCGTCGCTATCTCGTCTTGAATAAGTCACTAACTTCTCTGAAGCTGGTTTCATCTTCTGTTAAAGAAGGCGGAAGGTGGACTAGGTGAATTGAGCAGTGTTCCTGACTCTAACATTCTGTGGTTTTAACGTCTAAAGAATACAAATGGGTTAAGAAAACGTTAATGCAATTCTAAAGTGCCTCCCTTTATAATACCACTTATAATACCTAAAAAGATGTTTCTCTTATACAGTGCAAATTTTATAAACTCTTGTTGCCCCAGCTTGATTTTTTTTTTCTTGAAGACATCTCAATTGCCGGATGATTTAGGTGATACAGACACATAGACACAGCCTAACTTCTCTGCATTAAACCAACTCTCCTAACTTGTAAGCTTGTATAAAATTTAACTGTTACCATCAAGTTAGAAATTTATACTGACTTATTCACTGTCTAGTGACCAACTGTCCAGCGGCAATCAACATTGTTACCACTTCTGTTTTATAGGGAGCAGGACTGAACTGGCTAAGCAACGAGACCTGAGCGAGACAGAAAGACAGAAAGAGGACACTGAGACCCAGCTCCTTCTGATCTCTGTTCAAACATGGTAACTCGCCACTTGGAACAGGCAATCAATTTGATTATGTCAGTGGCAGAATTATCTGAGGACTTATTTTTATACACCTCAGAAAAAACTAAAGTCTCCTTTGCCCTTGGATGTCTCCCAGTCTTGAAAAGAAAAGTTGAAATTGACTGACGATAATCTAAAAGACCAGTTAGAGAACTGAGAAGTGTACAAATAACCTAAGAGACTGTTGGACGCCGCTGACTGGTCCTACACGGGACATGGGTTTAGTTTAGTTTAGTTTAGAAAGCAGCACAGTGGTCTAACCTCATGACCTGGTATCTTCCCATCCATCACCTATTCAGCCACTTTTTTGTTGGGGATAATTCATCATCTCACTTGCTCTAATTCTCTTTCTTCACATGATGGTACCTGAGCAATTTGTTTTCATTCCTGTCCCTTACTAATTAGAAGGTTTTTAAAGAACGTTCTTTTTTGGCGTTTGGTCTCTCATTTACTTTGGTTTCCTTTTTCCTACTTTTAATGGAGAAGTTTTGGATTCAAATAGGAGTTCATCATTTCTCGAAACCCTGAATATATTGATAGAGAAAACTGCATTTTTGTTTTTTCAATAGTATTTCTGTTACACAAAAACAGTTCGCTGGACAAACATTACTGTTAGCTTTAAGTGGAATCACCTGAGAGTGTAAATGCAAAAACTCTTCCAAATCCTTTTCTGGAGGGGAAAAAAATTCAGAAAAGCCTTAAATCAGCCAATGAAAGCATAACTTCGAGTGACGCTGTTTCCTAAATATGCCTGAAATCTGTCGCCGTCTGTTTTCCCGGAACAATAAAAGAGCAGTTCCAAGCTCCCCATCACTATCATTTCCTAGACAAAGGTTATCCGTGCATTATATTCAATATAGAATTTTCAAATTTTGAAACATTTTATTATTACTGTAATGGCTATGGTCGTTTCTAACAGACACCCTGTCAGAAGGTTTAAAAAATGTATGCCTCGGCTCACGCAAAAAAAAAAAAAACAAAGGTCAAAACTTTTAAAATGTCACTTCTTCTGCAGTTTTGCATAGAAAATACATTGGATCAGTGGGAGGGCTCCTTGCCCATAGAAACAGGCTGTAAGGCAAGAATGTCACCCTGGGGCTGGAGTTTCCACTTTCCCTGGCAGCTGCAGGCTGAGCAGAAAAGCACTGTGGGAGCCTATTGTTACCCCAGCTGGGTAATAGTTTTCTTATTTTACAGTCAGCCACCAAGGGGGTTGGGGTGTCTTGGTAAAGTGCCTGAAAAAAATATATATAACTCCTACAGATAGATCACTTTCCCCCTCCTCGACAGAAACAGGGATCTATAAGTCGTGTCCTTGATTTGGACCTACCGCTGCAGTCCAGTGTAACAGACAAAAGCAACCCCAAAAGGCTGGCTTCTCCTAACCAGCCAGGGCTTTGGGGAACACCCAGTGGTTTCGGAGCCTGCGTGCTTGGTGCCACGGTGCCTTTTGCCATCTCCCATCTGCAATGATTTCTTTCCCTTTCCCTTTATTTGAGAGTCACCTGCCACAGAGCCGAAGGACGAAGCCACGAAACTCAATTTTTAATCTTGAGTGTTTTCAGAAATCAGCATCCAGGCTTTCAGGTGCCGTGGGGGCTTCTGAAGTCAGCTTCTGTGTACTCTGGCTGCTAAATTTGTGTACACAGTGGTCGGGCTGTGGAGTAAGTCTTCCCCACCAAAGGGTCAGTAGTGCCTGTACTTGGGCCTCTTTTGTTTTGTTTTTAACAGAATCGTCTATTGTGTGTTTGTTGCCATGGAAACTCAGTTTCTAAAGGTGAAGAGTTGCCGACCTCTTACCATGTTCACTGCAAGAATTAATATTCTAGCAGTTTGGGAAGAAGGGGACATCCGGAACACAGGTGAGGCCACTTTCCAGGAACGTTGTCACGGCCAACTAATGTCGAGTCTTCAAGTCTCTAGGAGCTTACACATCTGATGAAACCAGACTACCTTCAGGTGAATGTTCCAAAAATAATATTATTTTGCGCAGATGCTTAAAACAAGCTATGATGGATAGAGACTATCTTGATTTTTTCAGAGCAACGAGAAGTGTCCGCTTTCTTTTTCTTAGGATGCTAACCATTACCAAGTTTGGGGATATTCTTTCTGATGACCTCGATCCCTCAGATAGAAGTGTGACCAGGTACTGCAGGTAGGGTACCTGCCTGGCAGTTGGAGGTGGGGCTCTAACAAGGGGCTGCCATTGACCATGACAGCTTTCATCACTAGCTATGAAAGATCATTGAGAAATTTTAAACTAATGGCCAGAGGTGCTGTTTCCCACAGCTAGGCCCCTGCCTGGGAACTCCAGAAGTCAACTCAGAATGATCAAGACTTGTCGAAGTAGCTGGCAAATTGTAACCAGCTCTGTGACTACATGGAGAACTCAGAGAGCCAAGAAGAAACGTGTTTATTACAGCTGTCTTTTTATAATACTAAATAGATGACATCTAGTATTTCTTATTTTGAGTAGGCTGAGGCTAATTTAAATGCCAGGAACTCTTCTTGGAAAACAAGTACCATTCAATGTACACACAGTCCTAGAATGCCAGAATGTTGGCCACGTTCAGTCAATTTTTATCAAGTAAATAGCAACCATTAGGTTGCTTGGGGGAAGTTTCAATCCCATTTTCAGTTTTGCAAGATTGACAGATCAACAAATTTACTGATATCGAGATGCATGTGATCTGTATTCTGAGAGCTGTTTTTATGATCTGAGAAAAGGGTCCTTAACCCGTGGTGACCCCTGAATGTGAGGAAACCTCACCAGTACAAGGAACAGAGAAGAACAAGAGAGAATGTGGTGTTTTGACTTTCTGCATCACGTCTGAGTAAGAACAAAACCCCGAAATAGCAGGATAGGTAATTGGGTGAACCAAGGAATGGAGGGTGGGGGTACATGTCAAGAGCCGACAAATCCTTTCAGTGGGAGCATCTCTAGAGATGAGCTGCTTTCTCCAGCATCTGCATCGGGACTGATCTGACCGCCTTGCGATTCTCTTCACACTCCTGGGGATGACAGTGTGGATTAAGGCTAACATATTTTTTCTCCATTAATCTTTGACCTAAATTTGCATAGTGTGTTTAAGAACCTCTTTTTAAGACTCATATGCAAAACAAGTCTGAATTAAAGCTGCCAGGCAACCCATGCAAGAGGGCCAGACACAGGCAAGTGGCTCCAGGGCGGGGTGGGGGCTTTCTGCTCCAGCTGCAGTCTGGGTGGCCACTGTCAGAGAGCAGGCTCTTGGCTGCAAAGCAGGAGAGCTGGAGAAGACTGGCGACGGTCTTCGGTAACCCAGGCTGAAGATGGTGGCACTTTCATGTTTGTTGATTTTCTCGTCCGTCTTCCCAAACAGGCTTTGAGCAACTTGACGGCGAGGGTGGGCTCCTTGATCCCTGAGTCCCCACTCTTTGCACAAGACCTAGCTAGGGTAGCACATGCTAAGAGATGCCTGTCGACTGAAGGAATGAGTGAATGAAACCAGAGCATGTTGCTGAATTCTGGAGATTCATGAGGAACTGAGAGACTGGAACCCCAAGAGACTTATCGCATCCTGGCCCACCCCACTCACTTCTTGGGGTGAAGATACACAAAGTCCAGGCCAAAGTAATTCTCGGCACTGAAAAGACAATTAAAACTTTGAACAAAAGGAAATACAATTATTGTGAAGAAAACACTCTTTTTTTTTTTTTGACACAGAAAGCAAACAGTAGCCATCAAGTTGACACCAACTGGTGGTCATCCCCTGTGTGTCACATGAGGACCTACAGGTTTTTTAATGACGATCTGATGGAAGCTGATCATCACACTTTTTCTTCCAAGGCACCCCTGGGTAGACTTGAACCTTCAGAATTCATTAGCAGTTGAATGCATTAACCATTTACACCACAAATTCCACTAAAGTCTCTTACTTATTTCTATTGCTTTAATGTTTCCATTGAGACTGTAGCCTCTTCTTACTTCAAATGCTTTTGTTTAGATCCTGGCATTTATCTGTACTGTGTGAGACCCCTCAGGGACTACTTTTGGCATCTGAGAAGAAGCAAAGTATTTGCAGGGTGGAGTGAGGGGCAAATGATATCAAAACACGATGGCGCCTCAATTTTCTTACCAGTGAAATGCAGGTGGTAATATCTACATCTTGAACCCACAGGCTCACTGTAGGCATGATGAATTGATAACGCAAGTGCTTGAAGATTCAAGGGAACAGCAGAATGAATGCTCAGAAAAATTTTCTCTCCACAGGCCTTGTTCACATGGATAGCATGAATTTAATTGCACTGTTACTTAGAATATGGGTCAACTAATAAGACAGGATTTTAAAATTATTAACTACCATGTGACAAAATGAAACTCTGAAGCATGGTATGAAGAATATATGTAAGACCATTTTACCCAAGAAGATATACAAATAGTTATTAAGCATATGATTCAGTAACATTCACACACATTCCCAAGGTGGAAAGAAGTTTTACAAATGCTCAGAGTAGAATCTGATGGATAATACAGAAGTTATGATTATGTTTGAACACAAAATCCTAAAAAGAAATTAGTGACATTACAATATTGTTTTAATTTGCTAGACATACACAGTATCATTTTACTTTATCTTTATTAATAATGAAATTATATTCATATCTATAGTTGGCAAATGACAGGGCTGGAACAAACTTAAGTGTCAACCCTTCCTGTTGCCACCTTCAAGAAAGGAGAAGCTAAATATGAGATGAATACAGGATAGCAATGAGCTTCGCAAACTTCAAAGTTAATTCTAAAGGAATGATAACAAAAACTGGGAATTTATGATAAAAGGCAAAGTAAGGTGCTTTAAGAGGGAAGCCACACTGCAGGGGAAAATCTGATAACTTTCTTGAGCTAAAAATGTTAACCTAACTCAGTAAATACGTGAGTAAGAAGAGCCACAGTAGAATATCCCAACTGTTTTGTCTTATTTGCTTTGTGGGAAGAAAAAAGTTAGGTGACAGAACTTCTCAGTGTCTGGCTTTTAATCCGACAGTTGAAAGTGTGTACAAATTATAAGAGTGAGGAATAGGAGCTTGTCACTAGCTCAACAGGAAACTGCAAAAATGCTGAGTTAACAGAGTGGAAACCAGAAGTGAATATTAACTGTGTAACACTACCCAAAATAAGAAAAAAAGGAAAAAAAAGTGCAAAGTATAATAAACAGTAATCGTAAAATAAGAACAGAAAAAGAAAAGCAGTCATAACAGTTATTACACTAAATATAAATGAGACAAGTTTCTGTATTTAAAACAGAGATTGCCAGATTGGATTTAAAACAAAACAAAACAAAACAAAATGCTGCTTTTTTCCCCTTAATCCTTCTAAAAAATACAAGCAGAAAGGAATAGCAAAAATATATATATGAGAGAGAGAACTAGACAAAGTTCGCATTATGTAATAACAGAAGTCAGGATTTGTTACGATAAATGTGCCAAGCAACAAAGTGACTAAATATAACAGCACAACAAAAAAGAGAAAGAAAGGTAGTGAAATGAAATAATAAAGTAATACAACAATGCTCATGTCACTGGAACTTAAAACACACCAAAAAAAGAATGAACCCATATAATTTATAAATGCTGGTGAGAAACTTCCTGTGTATGCGTTGTTGAATTAAGACTTTCTGATATGCAAATCCCACTAGCATTCCTAATTTAGATCATAAGAATCAATTTAAGTAACCTCAATAACTGTCTCGGGTTTCTTGGGTAACTTAGAAAGCCCTTAACACTAATTGATGTCCCACATAACTAGAGAATCCAGTCTCAACTGCCTGATTAGTTAACTGACTGACTCATTGAAGGTTAAGGCCTGGGGAAGTGCTATATCAGAAGCCATCTAGCTAACCTAAAATCTATGGAATAATTTTTCTTGCTTAGAATAAACAGGACCATCACCAACCATATTACGAAATAAGTGCTTTTTCTCCTCTTCAATAGACATTACCTTGCTTCATACAAAGACATGTTTGTGAGAAGTTTTATGTAAATCAAAATCCATTTTCCGGTTGACTAACTTAACATTTCAAATTTGTTTTTTCTCTTTCTTGATTGATCCTGAATTGACAGTAGCTCTTAACACTTTAGCTTTAAGTTTTTCTGTCATCAGCCTTTCTACTGAGGCATTAATGATTGCTAAACAAGTAATTAACTGCACTTGGAGACAACTTTTGAAGAAAGACCTCAGTGAATCCTTCTGTAAAGTATCCTTTTGTTAAATGAAAGCTCCTTTGTAACGTTAATAATAACCCTATAATTTATCTGTTTAGAAAGAGTAGTGGGTACCTCTCCTTATTCTGCTGCTTCCATAGCCCCCATTCTAGGGACTATACCTTTGGTAGTGAGACCCCTGTGGAATGCCCCATTCACAGTCCATATGGTCCCAGTGAGATACCCTTTTCCCAATGCAGTGATGGGTATGTAACCCAGGCCTAACCAGTGACAGCAATGTGTTCTCCATAATTATAGTGATTCAATCCATGATGGCACTTTATTCAGTGAGAGCCAAAGAGATGTGACGCAATATCACTGTGACTTTTGGAAAAGCAAAAGTTGTTCTCCACTGGAGCTGAAATGCAAGAGGATATATAATCAATGACTCCATCTTGTAACTGTAGAAGACTCAGACTATACCCAATGCAGCAGAAGCAAGAGCCAAAACAATCCAGTACCTGATGATATCTTTGATACCTGTACTACTCATACCTGAAGCTGGTCCTACCACTGAGCTTTTCCACAGGCAAGGCCATAATTTTTTCATTTCAATTTAGGCTGGTTAGGGTGGGTTTTCTCTCATTTACCTCAAGCATCCCATCAGATGTTAAAAGTCTCAATTTGTGTAGGATGAATTTTCTTTTAACTGCCGACATACTTTTAATCAACATAGTTCTAATGTTCATGTCATAGAACATCAGCTTCTCAGAGCGGAGTTTCTGAATTCTTCTCCCAGTCTTTACCAGAACCCCGCAGTCTCCAGAGATTATGAACCTGGGTGATTTCTCTGCCAAAGGAGTGGCATTTTACAACGGCAGAATTGAAATTACTAAAAAATCAATTCTGGGAACTTCCATAAACTCTAAATGATATATCCAACGGATTGGAAACATTTGAGATAATCCATATCTGCCAGAGAACCTAGAACGTAGGGAGTAGACTTCTAAATGGTTAGACAATGAGACCTCTGATCTAAAAGAACGTGACTCAGCTGACTGCTTCATTTTGTTTACATGGCTATAGCGGCCATGGTTCTCAACTCATGATACAGGCAGTCCCCAGGTTACAAAGAAGGTCTCTAAGTCTGTCTTGAAGTTGAATTTGTAGGTAAGTCAGAACAGGGACATACAGTTCTGATTTAGCATCAGTTAGTCAAATGCTCTTCCTAGTATATAATTTACCTTTCTATGAATATGAAGGAAAACCTGGTGGCAGAGTGATTAAGTGCTATATCTGCTAATCAAAAGGTCGGCAGTTCAAATCTTCCAGGTGCTCCTTGGAAACTCTATGGAGCAGTTCTTCTCTGTCCCATAGGGTCCCTATGAGTATACAAGGGAGAACTGGTGACAAAGTGGGCAAAGTGATAAAACGCTAACCCGAAGGTTAGCAGTTCAAAACCACTGGCAGCTGCAAGAGAGAAGGAAGTGGCAGTCTATTTACATGAAGATTTACAGCCTTGAGGTTGCTCTGAATTGGAACTGACTTGACAGCAGTGGTATGTAGCTAGAACACTCACAGAACACTGCCGAATCACACAGTATCTTCCTGAGCCTCACAAAGTAACATGAGCATATATTATTATGAACCATTGTATGGATTAAACTCCAATTTTTAACGTAATAGGCTTTCCAGCAGGCCGTGGGAAATGCCTATGTTTAGGGGCATGCTGATTGTGACAACAGCCTCCGATCAGAGAAATTGATTGGCTCTGTCTCACAAACATACAAACTCTCCTTTAGGTTTCCCACTCTCCAACAAAGAATGCTTTTACACTTAGATGGTTATAACATTAATGGCATAAATCCCTAACTTAAAATATACAACGTATTGAATCCTATTTCTTGCCGAGCAATTGAGAACACATTTATCATCAGCTGATTCTCCCTTAAGTTTTCCCAAAGAAAAATAAAGACATGGATCTCACAGGAGACAGTAACCCTTGAGCCTGTGTGATTTGAAGTATCTCAGAAGACTCCTTGATCACCAATTGTTGCTGAATCTTACACATGGTCTCTTGTAAGTCACCACCCCTCCCTGCCACCACCTTACCCTGATCTCCTGGGCCCTCTCCCATTGGTTCTCATATCTCCTTTGGGGCCACTTTTGTAGATTCCTTTCCCATACCCACCCCTAAAATGTGGGAATTTGCCCCAGTTTTTCTCTCAACCTTAACCTCTCCTCTGCAGGTTGCTCTCTGGGTGACCTTATCCCCTGCTAGAGCCTGGCAGCATCTACATCTGTATCTCCACTCCGACTTTTCTCCTGAGTCCTGAACTCTTATTTCAAAATTCGCTTGAAGATTCAGCTGGATTTTATTGAGCATTTACTCATGTCCGGCATTGTAGAAGGCCCGTTCACTCATGCAGCACGACCTGGTTTACGGAACAACCGTATCAAATAGGAAGTCCCCGACCTACAACTTATCTGAGTTAGGGTGAACCACACTTTCAACTGTCCTTTTTAGGGGAGCGGTCGGAGGCATTACATTTTACCGTTAGTCATAGTACACTACACAGAGTGCTGCAGACTGTGGTTGGCTGACGTTACCACTCTCAGATGTTCACTTTCAGAAGTTCAAAGGTCAATTTTATAGAGATGCTACTAATAAAAGGCAGTAGTAACAAATGCTGACAAAGAAAAGAAGCCTTCAACTTCTGGGAGGAGAGACTTATTACACAGTCGTCACATAGACATCTGATATAAGCCGGGGACCACCCACCTTCACTTTATGTCTGAGTCTTCGTGACCTGAAGCCTGAACAGAGGAGTGGATCACACCCCTCTCATGGGCACGTTCTGGGCTCCGTGCTGTCTGCTGAATACCTCCCCTTGAGAAAACCACCAGTAGTTTAATTTCCAACAAAGCAGCTCTCGTCACCTCTGCCTCTGTACGTGATTGCCGGCCGCCCCACCCTCTCGGCCAGCAGTGTAGACACCTCAGCGAGCTCTGTTCAGGTCAGGCTTTGGTGCCTTCCTAAGCTGGACGACTGCAGTGGCCTTACTACCCCCGAGTTCCAGGCTCAGATCCATCCTCCACCAATGGCACCAGTGGTTCTCGAATCTGGCCCTGATTAGAAACACTTGGAAGATGTTCTTGTGTGTAAGCTGAATGCTCATCCAGAAGGTCTGGTTTCACTGATCTGTGGTGGGACCTAGACTATGAGTATTTTTCAGAAGCTCTTTAGATGACAATGCCTGAGAACCACTGGATTTGTCATAATTCTGTTTAAAAACCCTCAGTGATTTCCTGTTGCTTACAGAGCATAGCTCAAATTCCTTGGTCTAACAGTCAAGACTTTTCTTGATTTGGTCCAAATGTACCTCTCCAAATTTATCTTTCATGACTGGTTCCCAATGCACTTTTTCCTCCAGCAACTCTTCACTCATTCACTTGTTCACATCTGTATGGTGCCTCCTACATGCCAAGGACCAGGGGTCAGGAATGTGCCTGGGAGACCTCCCTCATGGAACCACAGCCCAGCAAAGGAGACACGGCTAAACCAGAAATGCCATCAGGCAACAGCACATACAAGGAGAGAAGGATTGGTGCAATCTGGGGTGGGGGGAGGGTGATCAGGTTCAGAGTTCTGAGGACATTCTGTCTGAACGACTGTGAAAGACAGAAGTTGTGCAGGTGGTGGAAAGGGTAAGCCATTCTGGAAGCCACACAGCCTGTATATGGTACATAGGTTTGAGACACCTGGAGTGTCTATGTAACTGTAAGCAGTTCAAAATTAAAGGAACATTTGCTATGAGGGAAAGAGCAAAGGAGCCAAGATTAGTAGTGTAAACAGACGTTACTTTGGGAGGAGTCCGTGGCTACAAACATTCACTCCTAGTCATGGCCCTCGGGAAACCAAACCTGTTGCTACCCAGTCGATTCTGACTAGCAGCAACCCTATAAGATGGAGTAGAACTGCCCCATAGCGTTCCCAAGGAGCATCTGGTAGATCCGAACTGCCAACATTTTGGTTAGCAGCTAAGGTCTTAACCACCATACTACCAGAGCTCCCTGACCCTCTAAAGTTGATGCTGTTCCGCCTGTTTTAGGCATGAAAATATGGAGGTTCCAAGATAATAATGTCTGCAAGGCTACTAGCTGAGAAACAGCAGACCTAAAACTCAAATTCACATTTATCTGATTCCAAATCTTTACAGTCTGAAGCGTGACGCGATGAACCCTCTTCCTCCAGTCTTGCTCCTGTTGCCCTGTTGGACTTCTCCTGCTTCCCTCTTCTTCAGGACTCGCTGCTCGATGGCATGTCCTTTGCTGAAACAGTCCCTCCTTTGTACCTGCAGCACGTGACACCCACCTTTCACCTGGGCAAAGCCTGCTCAGTGTTTGGGTTTCAGTCTCAATATTAATTCCTCTGAGTAGTCTTCCCTGAGCTATGCCAACCCTACGTTCTCGGCTAGGGTATGTTTTTGTTTTGCTTTGTTTTGTTCAGTAACAGAATCGTCAGTGTAATACTTACGCACCAAGTTCATTACTGGGTCTACTCTCTTTTGAACATCATACCTTCAATCTCTATGAGAGATGATATCTCAAAAACTTGTTGCCATAGAGTCAAATCCGACTCGTGGTGACCCTAAAGCACAGAGTGGAACTGTCCCCATAGAGTTTCCAAGGAGTGCCAGATGGATTCGAACAGCCATCATTCGATTAGCAACCGAACCCTTGTCCATGGTACCACCACAACCCCAGTCAGAGGGTATATTAGGTATTCATCACGGAACTGTATAATCTGAATGACAAGAACTCAGGAAGTTCTTGATTTTACCATCAGCAGCATAATTTCAGAAACCCTGGTGGCACGGTGGCTAAGTGCTGTGGCTGCTAAACCAAAGGTCAGCAGCTCAAATCCACCAGGCACTCCCTGAAAACTCCATGGGGCAGTTTGACTCTCCTATGGGGTCACTACAAGCTAAAATTGACTCGATGGCAACAGACTTTTTTTCCAGCATAATTTCAGTGTAAGTAGCATACTTAGCGCTCAAGCCTCACGGTGAAATTCATTTGCATTTGCTTAAAAAATCTTGAACATGTAGTATTGGGCAAAATACTTCAACTGCTCTGAACTTCGTATTGTTCTTTGTAAGCAGGGTTCATGACGACCCTTTCCTTCCAGGGTTGCTCTCAATATTAACTGAGTTAACGGGATGCTGGCACTGAGAACGTCTCTATCCCTACTCTCTCCTTTCCTGGGATCCCCAGGAACCTAGATGTGACCACTGCCCAAAGTAGAAAACAAGATTTGGAAATTGTTCTGAGGAGTTTTAGAGCGAGCAGCACTTAGAGAGACCTGCTGGAGCTGAAGGACGCGATTCTTTGTTCTTTAAGTGCCTGCCTCTCCGTCTCCCAGAAGCTGGATGGTCAAGGGAACGCGGCTGGCAGCAAGGCTGCCACTTGAGTTCTATTTCTGGCTCCTCCATTACCTTGATGTCTGACCTTGCAAAGCTTCCCTCTTTCTTTTTTTTAAATATCTCTGTAGCTGACTTCTCCTCTGTCTCTGAAAACGCAGGTGGCAGTAGTGAATATTTGTTTCCCGCAGGCTTGGTTTTGTAAACCTCTCCTTGCATGCAAAGTACCTGCAGCTGGGTAGTACTGTTCTTATTAATAATCTCATTTGGCATGAAGTCACCCACTTCTCGTGGTTTGTGTTAGTATTCTCCTGTAGACAATGTGCTAAGATAACAACTTGTATTATTTCCTCTGTCTTCCCATTTGGAAATTGACTGATACACGAAATGGTTCAATGGTTCTGACACTGAGCATTCTTCTTCTCTTTCCATATCAATATCTAAAAATAGATATTTATTTTATACAGAAACATCGCTTGATCTCTTTTGGTCCAGGTATTGCTTGCCCGTGGTAGACTATTCATTAACCGGATTATATTGTACCAATCTGCTCAAAATTTGTTACAGCTCACACTGGTGATGTTTCACAGATCTTTGAAGTTGAACTAGAGATAATTTAGATAACTGGTTTATTGTGCTAACATATTGCGAACCCCACTGCTGCCCCTTCCTCAAAACAAGAAGAAAGGAAGAGCCACTTTGGTAAAACAGCACATATTGTTCTGTTGGTCATGAATGAATCTGCCCAGAGGACATCTCAAAGTGGCACAAATGGACACCTTGTCAGCCTGTCGTCCAAGTGCGGAAGAGAGGTCTTATCAGTGTGGGCAGAGCAAGGATTTGAGAGCCTTGAGCCTTGTCTGAGACCTGGGTGCCATAACTTGCAGCACTTCAGAATTCTCAATTGTTTGGTGGTATGTGTCGTCCATGAGGGCTATGTGGCTGGGGACATGAAAAAGCAGTAAGTGTCTGCCTCTCTACTCTTCCGAGTTAGGAGGTATCTCACTCCTTTTAGGCCACTGAGACCCCCATTTCCTGTGGAGGCAACCGAGAGCTGCATGTATCCGCAGCATCTTACCTTGGTTACACCTTTGCATGACTTGCTGCTTGGGGAGTAAATTGAACACAATCTTGCACCATCATCCCCCCATCCTTGAACCTGGCTGACTCGGTGCTTCAGTGGCTTGTGGACCATGCTGAGTACAGGACACACAGATCCAGTTCCTCAGCTGTCCTTCCTTTTCCAGCTGCTGTGCTGCTCCCACGAAAAATATCCTAAAGGTTCACCCACCATCCGTAAGTGGAGGATTGTGTGTTGCTAGGAGGCTGAAGAGTTCTCAGCAGAGCTTCCAGAATAAGCTGAGTAAGGGAAAAAGGCATAGCAATCGAATTCCAAGAGTCAGCCAACGAAAACCCTGTGAATCACGTGGTGGTGGGGGGTGCAGGTTCCACTGGGCACAGCGTGACCATTAGCCAGGGGCTGGCAAGATGGCACCAACAACAAAGTCAGCAACCTTGAGGAAAAACCAAAACACCAAACCCACTGCCAAGGAGTCGATTCCAACTCAGCCACCCTATAGATAGAGCAGAACTGCTGCAATAGAGTTTCCAAGGAGCTCCTAGTGGATTTGAACTGCTGATCTTTTGGTTAGCAGCTGTAGCACTTATCCATTACAACACCAGGGTTTGTTTCAGATGAGTCAAAACTGAAAACCGTCACTGCTTTGAAACTTGGTGTAGCTAGTGACACGGAAGCCACATAAGCAGCTTGTTGGTCAGTTTATAAACACCAAGAAATGTAGCCCTCCTCCACCACATCACTCCTGCAAAACACATGTGGAGGAAGACAGTCATCACGGAGCTGGCTCTGATTGCGGTGACCCCAAGCGAGTCAGGGAGGAATTGGGTACCATGGGGTTTTCAGTGGTTCACTCTTCAGCTTCTCTTCTGGAGAGTCTCTTGGTAGACTCGAACCTCTCATCTTAAGGTTAGCAGCAGAGTGCAGTAGCCATCTGCACCTACTCAGGGACGCCTCCAAAGCATAAAGAAGTAATTTAAATGTTTGTGTGTGTCAGGTTGTAAAGACCTTCTCGTGTGTGTGTGTGTGTGGGTATGTGTGTGTGTGTGTTTTATTGTACTTTAGATGAACACTTATAGAACAAACTAGCTTCTCATTAAACAATATTTGTGTTGTTTTGTGATGTCAGTTACCAATTCCACGACATGTTGACACTGTCCTCTTCTCAACTTTCCGTCCCCTGTGACTATCTTTTCTGTCCTTTCCTGCCTTCTCATTCTTGCCCTTGGGTTGTGTGTCCCTTTTGTTCAGTTTTGTTTTGTGGGCCTGTCTAATCCTTGGCTAAAAGCTGACCCTCAGGAGTAACTGAGCCAAAAGGGTGTTGGGGGCCATACGCTGATGGTTTTTTCCAGTCTCTGTCAGTCCAGTAACTCTGGTCATTTGTTGTGAGTTAGAATTTTGTTCTACATTTTTCTCCAGAACTTTCTGGGGTCATCTGTTGTGACCCCTGTCCAAGCAGTCAGTGGTGGTAGCTGGGCACCATCTAGTTGTGCTGGACTCAGTCTGGTGCAGGATGTGGTAGTTGTGTTTCATTAGTCCTTTGGTTTAATCTTTCTCTCATGTCTTTGGTCTTCTTCATTCTTCCTTGCTCCAGACTGGGTGACATCAGCTCATGCTTGTGGGGAGCTTTCTCACACTCTAGATAGTAATGAAATTCACGGTCACTGTCCTTGAGCCCTGATTTCTCGGGTCTGTAAAGTCTGAAATTATTTTGTTTTCAAAAGTTGTACCTATTCAAGCTAAACTTGGTATGCGAGAGCTTTACACAGATCTGCCACAACCTAGCATCTCAGGACAACTTTTTTCCTGGATGAGACACATTCTTAATAGATGTATTTTTCTGTAAAAGCACAATTAATAATTCCTCCAGTCTTTGCCAACCCATCTCTATTGTCTTTGAGCAGAATGCAAAATACCCACAGATGTTTGGGGCCATTAGTTTACAGATCGTGGAAGCAACCAAGACTCAAGAACTCTTCTAAGAATCCAGCCTCTTAATGTCTCCCTCTTAAAAGACATATAAAGAGTCCAGACCTGAGGGAGACGGCCAGGGAAGCTTTCTCAGCAGCTCTTTCTCCATCACAATGTTAACAATGGCTGAAAAGGAAATCGCTATGTAGTAAGTATGGTATTTTCAAGGAGAAGGAGCTAAAGGGTTAATTTAATGCTTGACCCATTGGAAACGGTGACTGCAGTGAGAAGTTTGTGGGCTGATCAGATGATTATTTCTGTGGGAGAGGTGGCTGAAAGCTGAGCCTGTCTTGTCCAGGTAATCAAGGGAAGTCAGCATCACCAGGAAGACTTGGCCGAGTGAAGCCAGCACGGTTACCTGAGATTGTATTACTTGTCGTCTTTCAAGCACAATAATGAGATTATAGTAACCCTAAACTGGCTGAAAACAGAAATCTGGCTGTCTGTCAAGGTCATTGTGTCGAGTTAGACAGCAGCCCAGATCTGGTTGCTCAGAATCTGCAGTAATGACACCGGGAGGCAGACCTCAAAGAAATCCCTGTTAGCCTTCAGGCTTGGTCAGATTCCGGCTCTGACCAACACGCTACTGTTGATTGCTTGAAAAAGTTGTTAATGTTTATTTTTTGTCCACCAGGTCATTCAAAAAATAGTCAAAATACAGCATTGCATGAGCCCTTTCTTCTCTGCCTCTGTCGCAGGAGTCCCCAGAGTCCCGAAGGAGCCCAGGCTCTAATCACACCCCGCCCTCCACCAGTGGACACCCCACTCCTAACGGACACCCCCACTCCTAACAGACACCCCCACTCCTAACGGACACTCCCAATCCTAACGGACACCCCCGCTCCTAACGGACACCCCCACTCCTAACGCACACCTGGGAATGACCGCGTTAACGCTGCATTGTGGAAAGAAAGCTGGGAAAGCTGAGGGCCCAGAACACAGAGACAGAAGCCTCCCTCACTCTTGATTTTGTCTCCCCTCCAAGCTGAGTGGGGGAGGCGTTTCCAGCTCAGGGGAGCATCTCTTGGGTTCCCTGTTTTCATGTCTGTTGCACCCTTTCCGAAACTGCCCTGCACATCTCTCCTCCGTTACAATATGATGACGTTGTCAGGGGCTCTCCAGCTGTGTCTGGATCTCAGGACCCCCTGCAACCGAAGGAAATCCTGCCCAGTCTTTAGGCATCCTCACAATTCTGGCTTACGTTGGAGCCCATCCTTGCAGCCACCGCGTCAGTCCGTCTTATCAACGGTCTTCCTCTTTTTTCTGACTCTATTTTACTAAGCCTGATGTCCTTCTCCAGGAACTGATCCCTCCTTATAACATGCCCAAAGTACATGAGACCAAGTCTCACCATCTTTGCTTCTAAGGAGCATTCTGGATGTACTTCTTCCAAGACAGATTTGATTATTCTTTTGGCAGTCCATGGTACATTCAATAGTCTTCACCAACACTATAATTCAAGGGCAATCAATTCTTCTTCAGTCTTCCTTTTTCATTGTCCAGCATTCACAAGTGTAATGTAATATAATAATTATAATTTTATATAAAAATTATAATAATATATAAATTGTAATATAATATATAAATTATAATAACATAAAAATAAAATTATAATAATAGCTAACATATTTCTGTCCTCTTAAGTAACCTGTGCATGGATCAAGAGGTAGTCTTGCAAACACAACAAGGGGACACTGCATGGTTTAAAGTCAGGAAAGGTGTGTGTCAGGGTTGTATCCTTTCCCTATACTTTGTCAGTCTGTGTGCTGAGCAAATAATCTGAGAAGCTGGGTTATGCAAAGAAGAATGAGACATCTCGAAGGGAAGATGACTCATTAACAACCTGCATTACACAGATGACACTACTTTATCTGTTGGAAGTAAAGAAGATCTGAAACAGTTACTGATAAATATTGAGGACCACAGCCTTCAGTATAGATTGCACCTCAACATCAGGAAGACAAAAATCTTCGCAACTGGACCAGTGAGCAACATTGCCATACACGGAGAAAGAACTGAGGTTGTCAAGGACTTCATTTTACTTGGGTCCACAATCAACGCCCATGGAAACAGTGGTCAAGAAATCAAAAGATGCATTGCACTGGGAAAACCTGCTTCAAAGGGTGTCTTTAAAGTACTGAAAGGTAAAGACTAAACTACACCTGACCCAAGCTGTGGTATTTTTCAATCTCATTATATGTCTGTGAAAGCTGCAAAATGAACAAAGAAGACAGAAGAACAATTGATGCCTTTGAATTGTGGTGTTGGAGAAGAATGCCAAATGTACCATGGAACTCCAAAAGAACAAACAGATCTGTTCTAGAAGGAGAACCAGAGTACTCCTTGGAAGCAAAGATGGTGAGACTGCGTCTTACAGACTTTGGACATGTTGTCAGGAAGGATCATTCCTTGGAGAAGGACATCACACTTGGTAGAGTGGAGGGTCAGTGAAAAAGAAGAAGAACCTCCATGAGATGGACTGACACAGTGGCTGCAACAATGGGCTTAAGCATAAAAACCCTTGTGGACACGGCACGAGACAGGGCAGTGTTTCATTCTTTTGTGCATAGGGTCGCTATGAGTTGGCACTGACTCGACAGCACATAACAACAACAACATTTCCCAAGCACTTATTATAATGTAGGGCACCCTGATGGGTGGGAACAGTTAACATGCTCAGCTTCTAACTGAAAAACTGGAGGTTCCGCTCTGCCCAGAGACATCTTGGAAGACGAGTCTGGTGATCTACTTCTGAAACATCAGCCACAGAAAACACTCAGGCTCGCACCTCTAATGTGCTACTCCCGGGGTCTCCATGAGCAGGGATCAACTCACTGGTAACTGACACTGGGACTATCGCTCACCACTCTTCCAATCATTTTACACACATTATCTCAGTCAATACTTTCCAAATCCTTAGGAGCATGGTACCCTCACTAGAGCCGTTTTCCAGGTTGAGGCATGGGAAGTTAAATAATTTGGCCAAGTTTTCATAGCCAATGAACCTAAGAATTGGGATTTGAACTGATGCTGGAATGCAACCCTAACTCCTAAGTGATGTTGCCTCCTGAACAGGAGTTGGCTGGATCTCGAAGATTGGCCATTAAGAGACTAATTGTGACATGACACCTGCTCTTTTGAGTAACATCATATTTTGGAATGGCATACAAAAATGATTTGTAAAGGGCTAGGCTTGCAAATGCCTTCGCTGTATAAAAACTAGCTTCCTGTAGCACTGTGATCTCTCATTTTCAAGATTATTTCTGTAAGAATACACTCAAGAGGCAAAGTTTTATCTTTCCTGAGACTATTTGCTAATTACTAGGCACAACGGATGTCAACTGACTCCAAAACAGACGGGAAGAAATACAAAGTCTCTTAAATACACTACAAAATTCCATCTAAATCCCTAGAAGGAAAGAATAAATACAGTACCTTTGTTAAATTCATGCATCAGTTGAGTTCCATGGAGCCCACATATGTCCTCATTATTATCAATCTCTTGTACAGAAAATCTATACATTGCATAACCCAAACCATAAGCCAGTGTGATGAGGCCGGCCAACATGGTCTCGATTCTTGTTTCCTAGACTTTTCCCTTGGTCATGGATTTTCCCTGTGGCAAACTACTCTTTCACTTTTTATTTCTTTTTTCCCGTCTGTGAAATGGGCATAATTGTCCTCACCTCCTCATTTCTTGTTCCCATTGCCAAGTATCTATCACTGGACCAGTGTAAACACCAAATGAAGTCATTTTGGTGAAAGAGTCTTTAAAAACCCAGTCTTATAAATGTTAAGACCTCATTGTAGCATCTGGGCCCATAGTACATGGAGCCCTGGTGGTGCAGTGTTTAAGTGCTTGGCTGCTAACTGGAAAGTCGGTGGTTTGAATCTTCTGGCAGCTCTGTGGGAGAAAAATATGGCAGTCGGCATCCATAAAAATTTACAGTCTTGGAACCCTTGTGGGCAACTCCACACTGTTTTACAGGGTTGCTTTAGTGGAAACTGGCTCAAAGGCAGTGTGTTTGGTTGGGGCCCACAATACCAATGGTCTTCAGTGCATAGAACACCAAGTAGGCAATCCCACTTGGCTGTCCTCAAATGGGCAGGAACTGGTTGTTGGAACCTACACCTGCCACAACTCATTTCTATTTTCAGTCACTGAGAAGTTGACAAGACTCAGAGAACAAAAGAAGCCATTAATACCAATCCCTTTGTATCCAACTAACTGCCCTTGTGGTCATGGTCGATGGCAGTGAGTTTGGTTTTTTGGTTTCCGTGGTTAAATGGAAATGCTGGTGGCATAGCTGTTAAGTACTACTGCTGCTAAGTAGAAAATTGGCAGTTCAAATCCACCAGGTGCTCTTTGGAAACTCTATGGGGCAGTTCTACTCTGTGCACAGGGTCAACATGAGTCAGAATCAACGGCAGTGGGTTTTCAGGTTAAGTTCTTGGCTGTCAACTGAAAAGTTGGTAGTTCAAACCTATCCAACAGTTGTACAGGAGAAAGACCTGGAGATCTGCTTCTGTAAAGATTACAGCCAAGGAGGCACTACGGGGCAGTTTTACAGCATCACATGGGGTCACTACTAGTGTTCAAATCAACTTTGGGGCGCCTAACAACAACAATAGTTTTGATGAATTCCACAGTTAACTTAAGCGTAAACAAATGTATACAGTGTCAGGGATTGAAATGTGTCCTCCCCCCAAATACGTGTCAACTTGGTTAGGTCACGATTCCCAGTATTTTGTGGTTGTCCTCCATTTTGCGATTGTGACTTTATGTTGAAGAAGATTAGGGTACGATGTAGCACCCCTGTTAAGGTCACATACGTGAACCAAGGTAAAGAGAGTTTTCCCGGGGTGTGGCCTGTCCTACCTTTTATTTTACAAGAGGTAAAAGGAAAGGGAAGCGAGTGAAGAATGGGGGATCTTAAAACAGCCAGAAAGCAGAGCTGAGGGCAGAGCTCACGCTTTGGACCCAGGATTCCTGTGTGGAGAAGCTCCTTGTCCAGGAGAGGATTGATGATGAGGACCTCCCTCCAGAGCCAACAAACAGAGGAAGCTTTTTCTTGGGGCTGACATCCTGAACTTGGACTTGTAGTCTACTAGACTGGGAGAGAATAAATTTCTCTTTTTTAAAGCCGTCCTCTTGTGCTATTTCTGTTACAGCAGCAATAGAGGACTCTGACAAATAACCAGAGTTCCGAGGCGCAGCGTTAAGCCCTGTGGTTCTGATGTCGACTGTGTGAACTTTCCTCACCAAAGTGAAATCAGTGGACAAGATAAGCGAAACTAGTGTCCCTGTCCTAGTTCTCACCCAATGTTCTTCATTTTCTACATGAACTGCTTCACCCACCTCTACTTGCATTATCAGCTGATCCAGCAAAATTAGTGGAAGCCCTGGGCATGCCCTCCCCGAGGACCGGTGGAGGGGCTGGGGCCTAAGGGTCCGGAGACAGTGAGCTCCTCACTTGCCTCCCACTCTCCAGCCCAGCTCCCAGAAACTGAGACACAACATCTGGGCTGTCTGAGAACTGCGGGGCCTGCTGGAACAGTGAGGTGGCCTCTGGCAGTCCCTCACGTGCAAGAGGTCTTCGCTGCAATGCCAGTTTCCTTCACCTTGGTGTGAAAATCTTCTCTAACCAGACAATCACTAGTGTAAAACATACTTCCATGCATTTAGCTAAGAAAGGGAAATGCGATTCAGGAAGTCCTCTGGAGCTAAAGTTTGAAAAAGCTCTGGGAGCCCAAAAATTATGACCAAACTCTTGTTTCTCACATTTTGATTATTTATGACCCTGTGATCACATCTTAATGACAGAAATGCCTATGACACAGAAGATTAGAGTATTTCAATGTATCCGTGAACAGTCCAATCAACCATAGAATTTAATCCATAGATTGTGAAGAAATTAACTACTCAGATAATAAGCCAAGCCAGCAAAATGACCCTTAATATTTTCAACTTAGCGATAACTTATAGATTCTGCTTTGGTATTTCTTTTTTACTGAAGAATAACATGACAGATATTGCAAGAAGTTTGAATACCGCAGAAATGCAAATGTATCTCCTATTGCCAAGAGTATAATCTTGAAATACTATTTGTCACTAAAAGGAATCTGGGCTCAGAGAAACAGCTGATTCCATATCTGGAGCTGGAAGTGTGTGAGGGTGCTTGGGACATGCTGTCCTACTACAAGAGAGTGAGGAAGACAGCTTGAGACGTCTACCGGTCAAAGACTAGAAACACGATCATCGAAGTCTACTAACTTCAGTCCATTGAATTACAATAGATATGTTTAAGTCCATGAGTTCTTAATGAACCAAAAATAAGGAAAAAAGAAAAACAAATTGGTGTCACTAGAGGATGATAGAAATCCATTATTTCGAAAACTAGTAAACAAAGAAAGGTATTAGATATTTATCTCACATTTCCAATACACACTACGTAACTGAGTAACCAGATAGAAAATGAAGAAATTCTTGTTTTTGTAGAAGTATTTCAACTAATATGTGAGGAGAAATGACGAATTAGAATATTGCCACATTGCAGCCCTTCATGTACTAACGTGTCTAGACACCAAGCAGCAACAGCTGCGGACATCCCACAATAGAGACAATTAGAAATTATACACCTCCTGATGACAGACACACAACCACCCGTGAAATAGTCTTGCCCCCTCAAATGAAACCTGAATCCTGCAAAGCCCCCAGATCCAGTTACAATTTCTAGGAAATACAGAGGAGCAGGTTCAGCTAACTACTGGAATGCGACCCGCAGACCCCCGCCTGTGGGAAACTCTGCCGACAGACGCCTGATTTCTCCTACAAGAACGTTACAACGGGCTCGGGGGAGAAGGCGGAACAGCAGCGAGACCCTCACATGGACAAGAAACTTAAGCAGCTGAACCAATAGCAATGTGTGCACCTTACTTTCTAAGCTGTGGTTTGGGGAAGGCTGACAGGACAAATTCATTCTTCGTTACACAGTTCACGCACAAATTGTTTTGAGATGTTGGCTGCCAACTCACAGTGTGTCCACACTCTCCCTTCTCAGCTTTGGGGTCCCCATTTCCATTGGTCGAGCTGTCCTGTTCCCTCCTGTCTGCTTGTCCTTGCCCCTGTGCTGACGTGCCCATTTAGTCTCGTATACATGGTAGAGCTATGTGTATCGCTGTTTGTTTTACGGGCTGGTCTAATCTTTGGCTGAAGGGTGAACCTCAGGAGTGACTTCGGTACTGAGCTAAAAGAGCATCAGGGAACCATATCTTGGGTTTCACCAGTCCATGTCATGTGGGCCCTATTTTAACCCTGACCCAGTTAAATTAAAAAAAAAAAAAAAAAACTGGAAAAAGGTAGATTTTTACACATATGCACACACACAGAACATTAAATGAGGCAAGTGTATTTTAAACACTAAGTTTTTATGACACGTTTTTGCTGTTATTGTTCAGAACTGTGAAGTTCATTCTCACCTCAGAGACCTCCTATAATGAAGAGCTGCCCCTTGGATCTCCTGGGCTGTACCACTTACAGAGCAGATTCCTGGGTCTCCTGTGGAGTTGCTGGGTGGACTGGAAGTGCCAACTTTTGTCAGCAAGTGGGGGCCTAATCCTGGAGCCACCAGGACTCTCTGGCTTAGGACATTAAGGGGTTACTGTTAATCTTTTAGATGTCTCTGTGTGATTTCTTTTGAATCACTTTAAAAAAATACACCACCTAAATATTTGCATGTGGAGATTTGTGACATTTGGGATTTCCTGTGGCACTGAGCAGTCCAGATGGAACCAGACAGCTACACACTGCTGATTGTTGAACTTGAGTGACAGGCACATGGGGGTTCATGATACTGTTCTCTCCACTTTTATGTGTTTGACGCAATTTTAAAAGTAAAACACACATACATATGCACATAGTCTCAGATTCTTAGAAAATAAAATCCTTATTATTGTTTAAAAAGGAATGATATGTCCCTACATACAGTGTTAGAAGTGTCCAGACGTGTGCGTGCGTGCGCATGAGCACACACACACACACCCCTATGTATATATTTCCATCCTCCAAGGTACACCTTTGTAGACAGTGAGGTGTATGTTGTCACTACTGTCCCTGGTGAACAAGATAATGCTTTCTGTAGCCATTGATTAAAAACACGAACTGTAAAATTGTGCTGCAAAGTTGAGCAAACTTTCAGAGGTTACATTTTGACATACTCGGATCTCGCCTTTAACAATGACAGAATGCTACAAGCAAATACTGCGTCTCATTGGGTATGGGTCTTTATCTTCTCTTGACAGATTATTGCTGGTTAAATTGTAGTGCTGACTTAAAGGCAGGACTCTTCAAGGGAGTAAGAAATTAAGGCTTCACCAAATGGTAATAAAGCTATTAAAAATGCAAACAGCAAACAGCTACACTGTACAGGTTAGACAGCTAATCCAAACTAGCAGTTTAAAAAAGCAGAGCAATTACACTTTTATTTAAATGCAAGGAATATGAGCAAGAATAGAATGAGGAGCCTTGTTTAAATGCATTCTTTTGAATATTTATTAGAAATAATACATGTAGTTAAGTCACTTATCTGATTTCAGTGAATAAGTAAAATGCAAAAGATCAATTTTCATAATTATACCAAAGAAGTCTGTCTTTCATAAAAATCTCATTAATAACACCATTATTACTGAAAAAAATACCTCAGTATTATTATTGTTATTCTAATTATCAGCAAAATGCTACTGATAATGTTGTCATAAAATTCCCTTTTAGTATCCTATTAAGAAAGATAGACTAAGTAGTGGTTTAAGTTAAATCTAGATTCTAAGTGGCATTATAAAAATCTCCTTTGTGTATTTGGTTAAGTGCATTATATATATAATTACATGAATTGCTATGAGTTTGGCAAACAGGATTTTATGTACATATACATCTGTACATTGCACACAGTTGCTAAGAACACACACGTGTACACCCACACAGTCACGATGTGTGTAAACCGGATGCTTCAGACTTGGACAGGACAACGGTCGATGTTCTTGGAAGTTGTGCTGTTTATCTCAGAACAAAATATTCTTGCTTATTTGCCACACTGTTACCATTTTCAAAAGTTTGTCTATTTATTTTCACTCCCTCTCCCTGACAATAATTTACCTGGACTTACTGAACATCCTTGTTTAGAAGAAGATAATTGTCCCAAGTCTGTTGGTCCACAGCATCTTCTGCCCAGATGCAGGGAAAATCACTTCTCTTCTCCAGGCATTGGGATTTCCATATCAGGAAAACTGTCCCCAGCTAAAGAGGGGCTCACTCCCCGTTTGACTCATGCTTGGGTGACAGTAAAACATTGGGCAGCCTAAATCATAGGCAAATGTTGCTAGAGCAAAACAAGGTATCTTGAGGCTTCTCTTTGCCCTATGAGCTCTACGGTGAAAAAAAGGATTTCAAGCAAAATTAAAGATGTAATTATTGCGGGGACTTTGTTTCTAAATCCAATTTAAAACAAACAAATAAAAAAATCGACAAGCTCAAGGGTCTTTGTTTGAATAACCATGTTTTCCTTCTGACTCATTCAACCCGACTGTCTAACACGGAGTGTCCCTAAATACACAGGACTGCCTGGGTTATCAAAGTTGGTTCTTCTCTTGTTGCAGGACCTGTAAAGAAGGGAGCCATGGCTTCTTACTCTGCACTGGGAAATGACGCAGACCAGTAAACACACAACCTCCGCTGAAGAAAACTCCCCTCAAGACCTGTTTATGAGTGGATCTGAACATCACCGCACTGGGGTAAAGAAAATTGTGCATGTTAAAAACATTTAAAGCCTGAGCCTTATTTACTGAAAGAGGGTAAAAAATAGCTTTTTGAATTCAAAACAATAATTAAAATCTAAAGACATGAATGAATAGTGGAAGTAGCCAGAGTACTGTAAAAGGGTTACATTGCTCCAAGCTAAACATATGCATCAATTCTGGAACGTGCAACCACGAGGTCAGTTCAGGTGCTCATCCCTCTCCCTTTCATATCCTTTGGGATTCCAGGGGAGAGCCTGGGAGAGGACCACCATCCAAACTGAAGTGTCCGCTGGCTCTGGGCTGCAAACCACTGCCAAGCCTGGGGGGATGTTTCTGCTTTAGGATGCAGCTCCCCCGTAACTGCCAAGGGGTGCCAGAACCAGCCTCAGAGAGCGAAGAGGCTCGGACCTAGGGTAAGGGATTCCCTCCGGCAGTCAGCTATTGGAATTTCACAGCTGGAATTCCAGACCACCGATCTGAAGTTGCCATCTAGTCAACATCTCCCCTTAGACCAAAAAAAATCAAACCCACTGCTGTCAAGTCAATTCCAACTGCGGCAACCCTCTAAGACAGAGCAGAACTGCTTTATAGAGTTTCTAAGGAGCACCTGGAGGATTTGAACTGCCGACCTCTTGGTTAGTAGGCATAGCACTTAACCACCATGCCACCAGGGTTTCTGTTCCCCCCTCTACCATACGCTTGAATAGGACCCCTGGCCACTCACTGCCTGGACATTTCCAAAATCAGAGATGGATTATCCAACAGGCAAGGTGTGCACAGCGCCTGATCTGTGTCATCGTTGCTGGGTGCTGACAAATTGTTCTTTCTCATAGCAGCACTGTGCTCAACAGAAGGTAACCCCGCCAGGTCCTGCACCGCTGTCCCAATCGTTCTTACTCTTCTTGAGCCCGTTACCGCCGCTACTGTGTCAGTCCGTCTCGTGGAAGGTCCTCCTCTTTTTCCCTGACCCTCTAC
Source organism: Heterohyrax brucei (assembly GCA_028571685.1). Classification (NCBI taxonomy): domain Eukaryota; kingdom Metazoa; phylum Chordata; class Mammalia; order Hyracoidea; family Procaviidae; genus Heterohyrax; species Heterohyrax brucei. Next base: position 1,418,318 of record CM053163.1, read on the forward strand.
TTTACCAAGCACGGCGTCCTCCTTTAGGGACCGGTCCCACCTGATAACATGTCCAAAGAGGGGAAGATGAAGTCTCCCCATCCTTGCTTTTAATGAGTGTTCTGACTGTACTTCTTCCAAGATGATCTGATTACTCTTCTGCCAGCCCATAGTCTATTCGACATTCTTCACCAACGCTACAATTCAAAGGCATTAGCACTTCAATCTTCCTTATTCATCGTCCAGCTTTCACATCCACATGGTGCAACTGAAAACATCATGACATGGGTCTGGGGCACCTTAGTCTTCAAACTGACATCTTCGCTTTTTTCGTACTTTAAGGAGATCTTCTGTGGCAGATTCGCCTAACGCAATGTGTATTTTGATATCTTGGCTGCTGCTTCCACAGGACCCAGGTAAATGAAATCCTTTACAACTTCAATATTTTCTGTATATCATGATGTTGCTTAAATCTGTCCACTTGTGAAGATTTTTGTTTTCCTTATGTTGAGGGTTAATCTGTACCAAAAGTTGTGGTCTTTGATCTTCATCTGTAGGTGCTTTAAGTCCTTTTTGCTTTCAGCAAGTAAGTTTGTATTATCCGCGTGTATGTCACAGGCTGTTAGTGAGTCTTCCTCCAATCCCGGTGCTCCAGTCTTCTTCGTGTGGTCCAGCTTCTCACGTTGTTTACTTGGCATAGAGACTGAACAACCAGGGCGAAGAGTACAACCCTGATGCGCTCTTTCCTGACTTCAAACTATGCAGTGTCCCGTGGTTGTCTATAAATGATAGCCTCTTGCTTTACCTTCCACGGATTCCTCACAAGCACAACTAAGTGTTCTGGAATTCCCATTCTTCATAATGTTATCCATAATGATCTTCAAAGTCCAATGCCTTTGCACAGTCAATAAAACACAGGTGACTATCTTTCCGGTATTCTCTGCCTTCAGCCAGGATCCACCCAGCATCAGCAAAGATGTCCCTGGTTCTAAGCCGTCTTCTCAACCTGGCTTGCATTTCGGGCAGTTCCCTGTTGACATACTGCTGAAACTGCTTTTCAGTGGTCTTCAGCAAAGTTTCACTTGTGTGTGGTAGTAATGATATTGTTCAATAATCGCAGCATTCAGTTGGATCGCTTTTCTTTGGCGTGGGCACAGGTACGGATCTCTTATAGTCTCAGTTGGCCCAGTAGCTGTCTTCCAAATTTCTTGGCGTAGACAGGTGAGTATTTTCCATGCTGCATTCATCTGTTACAACCCCCCAGCTGATAGATATTCTGTCGATTCCCGGAGCCTTGCTTTTGGCCAGTGCCTTCGGTGCAGCCTGGACTTTTTCCTTCAGTATCATTGGTTCTTGATTATACGCTACCTCCTGAGATGGCTGAACATCAATCACTTTTTTTTGGTACAGACACTCTGGGTATTCCTTTTATGCTATTTTGATGCTTCTTGCATAGCTTAGTATTTTTCCCCCAGAGTCCTTCAATATTGCAATTGGAAGCTTGAATTTTTGTTTTCTTCAGTTTTTTCAGCTTAAGAAATGCCAAACAAGTTCTCCTCGTTTGGTTTTCTGTGTCCAAGTCTCTACATGTGTCATCGTAGTGCTTTACTTTTTCTTTCCAAGCTGACATCTGCAATCTTCTGTTCAGCTCTTTTATCATTTTTTCCCCTCAGCTTTGGCTACTCTGTATTCAGGAGTGAGTTTCAGAGTCTCTTCTAACATCTGTGGTGGTCCTTTCTTCTTTCCTATCCTCTTAATGACCTCTTACTGTCTCCAGGTTTGATGTCATCCCACAACTTATCTGCTCTTTGGTCTTCAGTGTTTATTGCATCAAATCTGCTCTTGAGATGGTCTCTAAACTCAAGTGGAATATACCCAAGGTTGCATTTTGACTCTTGTTGACTCGTTTTAATTTTAACTTCAGTGCGAGCGCTTGATGGTCTGTTCCACAGTCGGCCCCTCTCCTTGTTCTGACTGCTGATAGTGAGTTTGTCACAGATGTAGTCAATTTGATTCCTGCTTATTTCATCCGGCAAGGTCCCTGTGTGTGTAACTGATTGCATTGTTTAAAAAGTGTATTTATAATGAAGAAGTTGTTGATCTCACAACTATAGTGAACAATTTCTATGTGCAGACGTTTACATGAAACGGATCATTAAAGACTAGTGAATACACACAAGAAGACCTGTGCTTACCTCACCGATTGGATAATCCACCCCTATCTGTACCCGCTGTCGCTGAGCCAATTTCGACCCTTAGCGACCCTCTAAGATGGACTAGAACTGTCCCATGAAGTTCACAAGGACCGCCTGGTAACTTTGAACTCCAGCCTTTTGGTTACCAGCTGTAGCTCTTAACCACTGTGGAACCAGGCTTTCCTCACCCCTGTTAGGGACTGAAAACTTAAAAAAGAGGCTTTGAGATTGTAGGATGATGATATGGAGTTGGGATAAAGGCAGATGCCAACCATACACAGAAATACAATCTTCGAGGTGGTAAGAAAATGTGAAACTGTTCACAGAGCTGACCTGGTAAGCAAGATAAGCACTGTGCTTACTGTGCCTGTTGTGTAATCTGCCCCTGCCAAAAGTAGAAAACTGCCTGTGTATGTCACTATTGCTAGATAGTAATGTTGAAAAGTTCTCTCTTTGCCAAGCTGGACATTACATCCTAATTTTTGCCTAGTGGTCCTAGTTTGATCCTTTGGGTCTGAATAAATGCAGCCCTTGTTCCTAAGTGAGAGATCTTAATATCCTCTGCAGGTGGCTATTACAATGCTGGAAGTTATTTCTGTTTGCACTAAACTTCTTCAGCATAGAAACAATTGTGGGAGTGGTGCAGGACCAGGCAGCGTTTCATTCTGTTGTGCATAGGGTTGCTGTGAGTTCGAACTGACTCAACAGCACTAATAACAATAACAACATGCTAAACTCCCCAGTTATCTTCTCTTTTCTATGTGAGGCAGTCTGATGGTCTCATCACATCAGTTGCCCTGTTCCTTGGGAGTTTCGCTAGTATGAATTCCCTTCAGTTCACTTCAGTTTGGTTGAGTATCTACCATGTGCCAGACTGTGACAAGCATGAGGTTTAAAAATAAACGCATAATACAGTCCCCAGCAACAATTAGCACCACAATATGGGTTCGATAAGGGGGAATTCAGGGTTCAGGACATTTTCCCTCAGGAAAGAGTTCAGGGATTGGAGGAATCTACCTTAGGGAAATTCCTTTACGACCTGAAGGATAATAAATGTTCATCGGATACTGAGAGGAAGAGCCTGTTTTCATCCCGAGGCAGGAGCGAGTGACCTGTGGAGTGCCACGTGAGGCTGCTGACCAAGGCGGGGCAGGGCAGCCACGCTGAAGCGGGACAGAAGCCAGTCAGTGACGGGTCTGCAGCCGGGAGCATCTCTCTGACTGTAGGGTGAAGTCAAGGGTTTGAGGTAGCAGGAATAAGGAGATGCTGTGATATTTCGGGTACGTTTCTTAAACTCTTCTTAAACTCTTTCTTCACAACTTGGGCTACATTATGGGTTACACAGGCCTTAGTAGGCTGGTCTGGGAGTCTGATTCCACTTTTTAATATTGTCTCTGTGGGAAAGCGTATTAAGGTCCTAGAAACTAACACAAGGCACTCTGGAGGTGCAGAAGGTAAGCGAGTTGGCCGCTAATGGAAAGGTCCAGGGGTCGAACACACCCAGCTGCTCTGCGGGGGAAAGACCTACCAATCTGCTCCCATTAAGATCACAGCAGAGAAAACCCATGGAGCAGTTCTGCAGCCGCGTGTGTTCACCATGAGCTGAAATTGACACGATGGCATCCGGCAACAACAATCCTACAGGACAAAGAAGAATCACCCCACAGAGTTTCCAAGGAGTACGTGGTGGATTTGAAATGCTGACCTTGTGGTTAGTGGCTATAACTTTTAACCATTACAACACCAGGTTTTTCCAACAACAGCAACCAATATACAATTGAATTTGGGCTATAACCTGTTTGTAAACTAAATTCTAATATGGTAACTTTAAGTACTTGGTTACCAAAAGGTTGATCTTCAAACCCACCAGCTGCTCTGTGGGGGAAAGATGTGGCAGTCTGTCTGCCTCCATAAAAATGCACAGCCCAGGAAACCCTGTGGGACAGCTCCCCTCAGTCCTGTGGGAGCTCTATGGGTGGGAATCAACTCTACAGCAGTGGGTTTACTTTGGGTTTGTCAGCGCTAAGACAGAAGCTAGTTTCTCAACGGCTCGTGGCAGAAGGTGAGTCTCTTCTGGATCTTGTTCAAGGGACGATCATTTTCTTAATTGGGAGAAGAGTCTGGAATGACGTCACAACTTGGACCATCAGAATAGAGTTTAACAAGGTTTCACAGGGGTTGTTAGTAAAAGTGACTCCATGTGACAGGGCAGAATGTCCCTGTAGGGTTTTCTAGGATGTAACCCTTGGAAACTCAATGGTGGCAGTTCTCCTCTGACTCACAGGGTCACTGTGAGCTGGAATCAACTTGATGGCAGCGGGTTTTCTTTAAATCTATACAGGAGCAGATGGCCAGGGCCTTCTCCCACAGAACTACTGGGTAGATTTGAGCTGTAGACCTTTCCATTAGCAGCTGAACACTTAAACTTTGGGCCACCATGGCTCCTGCTTTCACAGTTAAGCAAGTGACAAGGACAGAAAGGCTGAAGCCTACAGATCGTTTATTTAATGGATTATTTGGGGTGAGCAGTTTCAGGTTTACAGAAAAGTGTGCAGGAAGCAGAGAGAGTTCCCAAGCCCTCCTGCCCACACACAGCTCTCCCATGAACACTGTGCAGGGGTGACGTCTATGACCCAAGGTTAACACGTGACCAGCTACAGCCAGAGCTCACAGCTGGGTTCACTCTTCAGGTCTTGACAAGTACAGTGCCCTACACAATAGTTACATTGACTAAAAATTTTCCTGTAAGATTTTTTTTCTCTTAAGTTGAAGGAAAATAGACCACGGTATTAGGAGGTTCAGTTGGTTTGAAACCTTGCTGAGAGTGTGTATTTCTAACAAGTTCCCAGTTGATGCAAACGCTGCTGGTTAGGGAGCCGTTGGAGAACCCCCAGCAGAGCGAGTGAGCTCAGAGTTTACTGTACCTAAGAGTCACCTGGGGATCCTGATGCAGCAAACCTCGGACCGAAGTGCACATTCTCAGCAGGCCGTTGAACCAGAACAGACGTATTGTCTCTGGTGTCGCTTAAGCTCCAAGAGACGCTTGCAGGCGCTGTTTCCGTGATGGAGGTTGTCCCCAAACCAGCTGTACTAAATGACCAGCCTGTTTGTTTTTCCGATCTGTCCTGCAATAATTGCTGTTGTTGTTGCTAGGTGCCATCAAGTCGGCCTCAACCCATAACTGACCTCTTGTACAACTGCATAAAACACTGCTGCATCCTCCGGATCACTGCTGTACTCGAACTCGCTGTGGCAGGCACTGTGTCAACCCGTCTCGTCGAAGGTCTTCCCCTCTTTTGCTAACCCTCCGCCTTATCGAACACGACGCCCTTCTCCCGGGACAGGTCCCTCAGGTTAACATGTCCGAAGTATTAGAGGCACAGTCTCACCATCCTTGCTTCTAAGGAGCATCCTGGTTGCCCTTCTTTCAATACAGATTTGCTCTTTGGTCAGTCTGTGGTCTAGTCAACACTCTTAGGCACTGCCACAAGTCAAAGGTGTCAAGCCTTTTTAAAAATACAGTAAAAATAAAAATGTCATCAAATAAAGAAAATGATTTTCTTAGAGAATGTAGTAAAAACTTAAAAATATGAGCCCATTTTTTTTGGTAGTTGTCATTATGAGATTTAATAGATGTCACACTACTTTTGTTAAATTTTTTTTTAAGTTTCTAAATTTTTGTTCTGGTGTCTAACTTTGCTGGGTAACAGACTGGTAATTATCATTCGTGAGACAGACCTGGCCCCAGACCAGGCTGCAGCACGGTGATGGAATATGCCCTACCTGCCAGTGTAATGGCTCAGACAAGCCGAGGTGTGCCTGGGATTTTAAGTAGCAGTGAAGTATATATCTTCTGTTTTCTTTTGGACTCGGCACTTCCAAGAACTGGATGCATGGTTGTTACTGTGACACTTTATATACCAAACCTAAAGCTGTAGTATCCCTTTTCTTTGGGGGACTGCTGGTATTCCTAGTAGGCAAATAGTTACTGAGCCATTCAGCATACAGAGAGAAAATCATTTGTTTCTTCGCTCGAGGGACTGGGTGACCGAGGGTAATGAAGTCACTGAGAAACAAGACACAGAAGATGACTCGTGTCGCACTGCGCTTGGCTGAGGGGCATGACATGTTTATTCAGCTCCACCTGGGCACGAAGGTTTCAAGATCCAATCATAATTTCATTAGTCACTGAATATGCATAACTGTTTTCACATCAAACCAGTACACTTGGATGGCATTTTTTAAAGCCTGTAAAGAGAACAGAGCAGTGTGGGAGGCTCTTCCAACCATTCTTCAGCTGCTTTTCATTTTATTCTTTTTACCTTCATCCACAACCTTAACCATGGCTTTCTTGTATCTCAGGCGGAAGCCCCGCAAACAGGGTGGTTGATAAAATAATTATTAGAAACGATATGTGTCTAGGTGATCTGGAGTGACTTGTGGAATTGCTGTGTTGAAGAGCCACAGCTCCACCAACTACCATTTTGCACACCTGTGTCTCTGCCTGGGGAAACAAGGCATGCACCTTCTTCGCGCAGTGGTTCTGCACTCAACTGCTAACTTAGAGGTTGGCAGTTCAAACCCACCAGCTGCTCTGTGGGAGAAAGATGTGGCAGACTGCTTTCGTAAAGATTACAGCTTTGGAAACCCTATGGGGCAGTTCTACTCCATCCTCTAGGGTATCTATGAATCAAAATCACCACAGTGGCAGTGGGATTGGGCCGGTTTCCCCAGCTTGGTGTTCCCTTCAAGCTAAGGAGGCTGTGGTATGATACTCATCATATTGGTAATCTGTTGGTTTCTGGCATACAGTCTCACCCTTCGCTTTCCCACGTGTTCCTATTTGTGAAGGCATGCACGAAATCAGTGGAGTTTTATTTTCAAAGAAAGGACGTACTAAATGGAAAGTAACCCTAGTGCAAGTCATTAAGAAGGAAGTGCTACTTCCCGGTCCTCTGAATCCGCCTCTAAAGACCAATGTTGTAAACAGTCCAGTGTGTCCATGGCAACAAGCCCTTCAACATCTAACTTTTCAGTGTAGAAAGGAGGTAATTACTTTCTTCTTTACATTTGTATAGTTTATAATAGCAATAATACTGCCCCCATCCTCTGGGTCAGACAATTCCTGGTGATTAATCACCAACTGGCCATTTGCACTTACTTTTTTTTGTTTCTTCTGAAGGGCCTTTGATTTTCCTCCAGGTTTTTAACTCCTCTGGTCACTTGCTAACTGCCAGAAAACATCCTCCTCACTGGTCATGAGTGCCCCCACACTCTGGGTTTCAAAACAAAGGCAAATCGAGCAGCAATGGCTCGCTGTGTGGCCTTGGCTGGTCCCTCAGCGTCACTACTGGATGCCCACTGTGTGTGTGCGTGGATGCTAGAGGGGGCTGTGGATGTTGGAAGGAAGGTATGAGGCATGTTTTGTAATACAGCAGGCACTGTGTTGGACAATGTGCACTGTAGGATTTTATTCAGTGTGAAGTCACACGCTAAGCTTTTATAATTAAGTACAGTTCTCTGTGTTTTAGAAAATGGTCACAGTCATAGCTTTCTGAGGCTTTACCTGTTGACCTATACGTCCACAAGGGAGGTTAAGCTCTATTCATGCCATCGTGTGTGTGCACAGATGACACAGAATTACGGGGTGAATCACTTCTTAATTTAAATGTATGGAAACTCAGCTGTGAACAAACTTTTTCATTACATGTGAGCTGTGACCATGCAGTACTTGTATTCTTGAAGGGGGCAATGGAAGACAGTAGACCACACTGAAAAGCTCACCAAATAAGCCTTATTAAAGAGGTCATTAGTCTCAAGGTCCTTAAGGCACATGGTCTTCATTGTTCTCAATGACAACATCATCAGCAAAATCACATCACGACTTACCTAGGGTTTCAGTCACCTGGTGCTGCTCTCAGAGAAAGGCCACAACTGGATGGCCTTAGCAAAACAGAGTCTGTTCTCACAGACAGATAGATCAGTGGAACAGAATTGAGACCCCAGAGATGACATCATCTGCCTATGAACAGTTGATATTCGACAAAGACATTAAAGTGGGGTAAAGTGCTAAGACATTAAAGTGGGGTAAAAACAATCTCTTCAACAAATGGTATTGGCAAAATTGGATATCTCTCTGCACTAAATTAAAACAAGACTCATATCTTACACCAACTCAAACTGGATAAAAGACCTAAATATCAAATCTAAAACTATAAAGCTCATCCAAGAGAAAGTAGGAACAACAATGGAAGATTTAATATGACTTCAAAATCTGTCAAACAAACCACAGTCATCAGAAGAGAAAATAGATAAATGGGAGCTAGTAAGAATCAACCACTTTTGCTCATCCAAAGACTTTATTAATAGAATTAAAAGGCTACCTACTGAATGCGAAAAAATACTTGGCACCTCTATGTCAGATTGACACCTGGTCTCCACAATCTATAAGGTACTACAAAACACCAATAAGAAACAGATAAATCATCCAATAAGCAATGGCAAAGGAGATGGACAGAAACTTCTCTAAAGAGGAGATCCAGGCAGCCAAAAAACACATGTGAACATGCTCACAATCATTAGCTATTAAAGAAATTCAAATGAAAATGACAATGAGATACCATCTCACCCCAATAAGGTTAGCCATGATCCAAAAAACACAAAACAAAAAATGCTGGAGAGACTGCGAGGAGATTAGAACTCCTACACTGTTGGTGGGATTACAAAATGGTACAACCTCTTTGGAAAGCAATCTGGTGCTCCCTTAAAAAACAGTGGATATAGAAATACCATTTGACCCAGTAATCCCACTGCTTGGAATATATCCTACAGAATCAAGGCCATTCACACCAACTGATACATGCACATGAATGTTCATTGCAGCACAGTCCACAATAGCAAAAAGATGGAATCAACCCAGATGCCCAACGACAGAGGAATGGAGTGGTAAACTATGGCATATATACTCAATGGAACACTATGCAATGATAAAGGGCAATGATGATAGCAGGCAACATCTCTTAACTTGGTTTCAACTGGAGGACATTGTGCTGAGTAAAAGTAGTCAGCAACAAAAGAACAAATATTGTACAAAACCCCTATGATAAGAACTTAAAAACAGGCTCATGCACAGAAGAAAAGACTCTTTGATGGCTGCAAGGGTGGGAAGGGAGGAAGAGTGAGGGGGGAGGGTTTAGATTATATAGTTAATAGAAATTTGGTTGGGTAAAATCAGTGACAGCACACATTAGAAAGAAGATCAATATTAACTGGACTTCAGCACAACTCAAGTACTCCTCTCATCTTAACCCAATATTGCAAGGACAGAACAGCTGGTGCAGGGGGCAGGGACCATGCTGTCAGGTGAAATCGAGGCCAAGTGGCGCAGCTAGTGATTTGCTAATGAGGACTCTCTGCACCCCTCATCAATGAGTGGCATCTGGGGTCTTAAAAGCTGCCAAGGTGCCTTCTGTGGGTACATCAAATAGTCACAACTCAACAGCAATTCATGATCACTGAGGACAAGAACGACATGGGCGAAAGAGAACCCAGAAGACAGAGAGACCCAGTCACTGACTCGTGACCAGAAGAACCGGATGGTGCCTGGCCACCACCAGTGATAGCCACGATGGAGCTCACAAAGCTGAGTCTCACTGGCAATAAGAGAATAAATAGGGGTGCACCATGAGATCTCCAGTAAAAGACCACACTGATGGTCTGGTGGCTTCAGGGTTCCCCTGGGAGCACGGCCCTTGGCCCTGATGCTGCCCCTGTCCATAAATCATAATGAAGGTTAACTTTTTGGACAAGAATGGATTGGGCTTGGCAATGCAGAGTGACCGTATCTTGTGGGAATTTTATGGGTCCATGCATCTATGGGGTATCATCCTGCTGACCTCTTGCTGGAGGAAGGGGAGTGGGTGGGAAGGAGGGGATAGGAGACTTTTGGGAGGATAGGACACGTATAGAACAGAGAAGAGGAGTGTGCTGTCACCAGGCAGGAAGAGCAGTGGGAGCTGCCTATAGGTGAGCATGTGAATTTATATAGGAATGTACATCTTCACTCAATCATAAAAAAATAAATAAGTAAGAAACAGGGAGTCTATTTTCACATAGTCCAGTAGGCTATAGCCCCAATTCAGGGTTTCTGCTTCAGGGGAATGCTTTCCTCTGTCAGCTATGGAGGAAAGTCCTTATGGTGTATCAGTCTTTAGTCAGGGAGCATCTTGGCACAGGAACCCGCAGTATCATGGACACACTCTACTTCTGGCGCTGTTTTCTTGATGGTGTGCGGTTTCCAACTCACTGCTTGCTTCCCTTTACTTTTATCTCTTGTAGGATGAAGAGGTAGAAAGTGGTATGAAGTCACACTCCTGGGAAACTCCCTTTACACGGAGCAGGGAAGTGACCCGAGGAAGGGATTTACAGTTCCACCTGAGTCTCTTTAATGTACAGCACAGGAAAATCACAAAATGGAGGCAGTCATGAAATACCGGGAATCATAGCCCAGACAAGTTGCCACAAACTTTTTTGGTGGGGATACAGTTCAATCCGTGACACCTAATATCCAGCCACATAGGACCCTTCCCAAAAGCTTTCAGGAACAGTTTAAATGTGCAGTGTCCTTTGTCTGCTCAAAGGACTACCCTTACAATGGGCTGAAATAGCCAATATTTGTCATAGACATTGACGATGATTCGGAGATGCATGTAAGAGTCACAATCAGGCATTTCGTGTCAGCACTGGCTTTGCTATAGCTGGAAGCTTTCAGCAGGAAGTTAAATTTCTAACCCTGGGAGGACCTCTGCTGTGGCTCTGAGATAAAAGACATCCTTAATGCCATACACTCTGTGGTTTGGGATGCATGTGAAAACATCTTGTCACCTGAGCTTGGAACCAGCTAATGGAGCAAAGAACTCAGGTGGCAGGCTCCTGGCTACTATTTGTGCCAAGAAATTTTTAATTCACTCAGTATCACCATTTCTTTGGATGTAATACTTTGGATAATCCAACAGAGTTATGCACAGCTAGAGGTGAAAGCCAAATTATTATGTTTGTTGATTTAGATTTTAACTTATTCAGTGTATACATTATGCGTAAAAGTAACATTCTAAGATGAAAACCTTAAAAACAGTAATATCTAAATGGCCAATAAGGACATGTTTGGCATGATGTTTAGGCACTTATCGATTGATGTCATTCTTTCCAGAGAACAGCACAGTAATATGGTCACAACTTCTCTATGTGCTCTCCCCTAGGGTTGCTAGGAGTCAGCATCGACTCAACAGCAATGGGTTTGTTTTTTTGTCCTATGTATGTGTGGTAAGTCAGGAATGAGCAGCATTTCCACACTAGGACAGGCTCAGGGTCTACTTTCTGAACCTGGAATTGCCTCTGTACTTCAGGTGTTTGGTGCAAATCATGACAAAGGAGGTAGAGAGGGAAATGGGAGGGAAGAAAGAAGTTAAGGAGGAAAGGATGAAGGGAAAGAAAGAATGGCTGAATCGTCCGTATAAACACTAAAAACAGTTTAACTAACTGCTTTGTTGCCCATCACATCAGAGTGAATTTCTCTGCTTAATAAGACCATTCTTTATACTTTTTCAAATTAGCTAACATTTTGAGTTGCCTACAACCAAAGAGGAATTGATGCTTTTGGATTGTGGTATTGGCAAAGAGGACTGACTGTATCATGGACTTCTGGAAGAGTGGACAAATCACCTGTCTCCTAGCTTGATGAGTAGCTTCCATTGTCTGAAAAGCTTGTGAGTGGTCATTTCAGCTACAACTATCAGTTTCTACTCATCCAGTGCAAAGAAGAAACTAGTCTACAGGACAAATCGTCACAACTTCATCTACACTGAGACTAGACGAACTAGATGGTGCCCAGCTACCACTACTGACGATTCTAGTAACGGCTACAGTAGATAAACCCTAATAGAATGGGAGAAAAATGTGGGAAAGAACCTCAAATTCCTTAAAAAAAAAAACTTACTGGACTCATTGGGCATAGAGGACTCCCTGAGACTATCCCCCTGAGATACTTCTTCAAACCTTAAATCAAAACTAACCCTAAGGTCACCTTGCAGTTAAATAGCAAACTAGCTCAATAAATCCTGGATATCACCTGTAAGTACTGTGCTACTTTAAAAAATCACCTTATCAAACTAGAGCCGGCAATGACTACAAAACAAACATGAGAACATAAGTGTTCAGGGAAACTAGATTAATGGAAACAGAACAACTAGAAAGGAAATCATGAGACTGTTCGTAATTGTGGATAACGCCACCAATGTTCCTGAACAACTTGCGCAGAAGTCACTGAATGGGAACCTAAACTCTTGTATAAACCTTCACTAAGAACACAATAAAATACTAGTGAAAAAGGAAGAAACAAATCAGTCTTGGAGACAGCAGAGCCAGAATGCTCTTTAGAAGCAGCAAATGCTCTTAGAAGCAGGAATGGCAAGGTGTCTTTGTGCTTTGGGTATCTTATCAGGAAGGACCCATCACTCGAGAAAATCGCTTTTGGCAAAGCAGAAGGTGAGTGAAAAAGAGAACCTCACTGAATGGGTTGAAACAATCTCCACAACAATGGACTCATACCTACCAGTGATCATGGAGGTGGTGTGGGACCGGGCAGCGTTTCGTTCTGCTGAGCGCAAGGTCACTGTAAGTCAGCTGACTCGACTGCAATCATTAACAACAATGACATGGGTTGAGTCCCTAGGTGGTGCAAAGGGTTAATGAATGGGAGTGCTGACCAAACGAGTGAGGGTTTGAGATCATCCACAGGCATCTTAAAAGAAAGGCCAGGCAACTTACCACTGAAAAACCAGCCATTAGAAACTTTAGAGCACAATTCTTCTCTGACATACTGGGGGTCACCATGGGGTTGACACAATAGCAATTGATTTTTTTTTTTAAATCCATATGACAAGAGGTGCTTAGTGGTTCAGCAGTAGAATGCTCGCCTTCGATGTGGGAGACCCGAGTTTGATTCCTAGCCAATACAATGTCCTGCAGCCACAAGGCCTGTGGCTGACTGCGTGTTGCTATGACGCTGAACAGGTTGAGGCAGAAGGTCCAGATGAATGCAGACTTGAAAGTAAGACCGGACCATCTACCGCCAAAAATGCTGTGGATCACTAGGGCCCCGTCAACCACCAATCATGCATTGGCAGAGCACTGAGCTGTGTTCAGTTCTGTCATGCATGAGGTTGTCGCAGGTCGATGCCAACTCAGTGGCACTAACGACAGCAGCAGGACCTGCCAGGTGTGGTGGTCGGCATTCAGATGCCAGTGATGAGTGAGATGGGAACAGTGCTCACACACGGAGCCCACATTCCAGCAGGACAATCAAGAGCAAACTAGCCAACGACATCATGTGGTAAGAGACCTGACGCTCAGCTGTGGAGGTCAGGAGACCTCTCTGAAGTCCCAGTCCCGGGAAAAGGCAGGTGGAGAGCAGTCCACACATGTCACCAAACAGCAAGAGGAAAAGTCTGAGGCAGGACACAGCCTGACCTCAGGAAAGCCAGTGTGACTAAGCGAGGGTGAAACTGTGATAAGGTGAGGTGAGGGCCAATGGGTTGGCCTGGGAAACCCTGGTGGCGTAGTGGTTAAGTGCTCTGTCTGCTAACTAAAAGGTCAGCAGTTCAAACCCACCAGGTACTCCTTGGAAACTCTATGGAGCAATTCTGCTCTGTCTTATGGGGTCACCAAGGGTCGGAATCCACTCGACGGCAGTGGGTCTGGCTTTTTGGTTTTGGTCGGAGGCCAGGGTCAGGGGTTTGAATTCTTTCTAACTGCAGGGGGAGGCCATTCGAGAGCTTCAGGGGGAGGTCGTGTGATCTGGTTGATAATTTTATAAGGGATCTCTGCTGTGCAGGAGACCAGATTGCAAGTAGGCTAGAACGGAGGTAGGATAGCTGGTAAGGAGACGACAGAACAACAGTGGTCAGGTGGGGGGGTGGTGGCAGACAGTGACAATCTGAGCTAGGGTGGTGGGAACAGGCAAAGATGGATGACTGCACGGGGACAAGAGATGGAGGAGTGGACAGTGACCCTCAGGGTCCCTCGTTGGTCATCAGATGGATGGGGGCACTGTTACCTGAGACAGGGCAGCTCTGTCTGTCAGGCTAGATTGAATCTCCAGCCCTGTGGAGAGGACTAGCGCTCAGAGAAATCAGGAAGAAAGTGGTTAGCGGTGAAGACAGCTGGGCACGAGTCCACTGTGTGCTGGGCTGTGGTTTGTCGGGCTTCGCACCCGTTGTTTTGAGCACTGGATATGATTTCACTACAGAGACACAGAGGAGACAGTTGAAATGTTGGTTGTGAGGGTGGCACTAGATCAATTTTTACCCCCTTTTCAACATAACAGCTAATATTGCTGTTGTTAGGTGCCACCAACTTAATTTCAACTTGTACGGGCCCCCTGTGACAGAGCAGACCTGCCCCATGGAGTTTCTGGGCTGTAGTCCTCAAGGGAGCAGATGGCCAGGACTTTCTCTCATGGAGCCACTGCGTCAGTTGGAAACAGCCAACTTTCTGTCATCACGCATGTGGGGAACACGCTTCTCGGTGCCCACATGTGTGGGAGACCAAACGGGCAACACCTGCCCCAAACTGGATGCAAAGGTGGGCAGCGATGGGAAACCTGGACACAGGGACACAGGGAACCTGCGGTGCAGAGGGAAAGGGGGACAGTGCCAACCAAGAGCACAAAATGATCGGTGTGTAAATTGTTGAATGAGAAGCTGATTTCCTCTGTAAGCTTTCACCTAAAGCACAATTAAACAGAAGAAAGAGAGAGAGAAAAAAGAAGGGAGGAAGAAAGAGAGAAAGAGAGAGAGAAAAAAAAGAAAGGGGAGGAGGGGAGACAGGGAGGTGGGAAAAAAGAGAGAAAGAGAAGGAGGAAGGAAGGAAGATTTGAGGCTGCTACTACAACTCGAGGACAGAATCCTGTCCCTCTTCCCTCCTGGACTCCTTTACCTCCCAGGGAATCCTCTGCCACTAAGAACTGGATGTCTGCTCCTCTGTCCTCCTGTGCACCATGCAAAGATGTCCTCGGAAACGTCATCAGCCCCAGTCCCAGGAATTTCATTAACTTCCCTCCCTCAGATGGCAGAAGGAGCTAAGCGACAGCAGAAGGCGTGAAAGGAGCTTTTCTCTTGCCAACTGTAGGCAAACTTTTCAATTAATTGGACAATTTAACTGAAACTAATTATTTTTATTAACAGCATCCAGGAATTTCTGGGGAACCCTGGTGTCACTACTTGTTGTGCCGTTTCTTTTTGAATCTCTAACTTAGTGTGTTGTCTACAGTGGGAGGTCAACGGGACCCACCTGCCATGTCGGGATCTCCTTGTGTGTGGTTTTCTGCTGGGAGCTATTGTTAACTTAGTGGTATTCTCCAAAGCTCATACCTATAGCTTGACATACTGTTCCCTTTTCAGGTAAAAAAGTTTACATTTATTGAGGACTTCACGTATGTAGTTTTTTTTTATGATTGAATGAAAATGTGCGTTTCCATATAAATTTTCATGCTCATCTATTTGCAGCTCCCACTGCTCTTTCTGCCTGATGACAGCACACTCTTCCTCTCTGCTCCCTACATGTCTTATCCTCCCAACAGTCTCCTAGTATGCAGTTTTTTTAAAGCACGTGCTTATAGTTTTTCTTTTTTAAAAAAAAATTTACAAGAAAAAGTCAGACAATCACTCCAGTGAAAGCACCTGTATTAGGCAGCCGTGTGTCACGGCAATGAGAAGAAAGGGATTTAAAAGAAAGGAAAAGAGGGGACAAGGGGGGAGCGAAAGAGCAAAGAAAACAAGAAAAACGGGCACGGAAGGAGAAGAATGCGCAGAAAAGAAAACAGAAAGCCAGAAGCTTCTGTCCCTGGCGGCTGCTTGATCACGTGTCCAGACAAACAGGAACTTAAGAGATGAAGGTCCTCTCTGTCTGGCTCCCAGATGAAGGCCTTGAGGTCTGGCTTCACGTAAGCCAGTAGTTACAAAAGTCTATGGAATCACGGTCCTTGGGTGGTGCAGATGTTTAAAGCACTCAGCCGCTGACTCGAAGGTTGGAGGCTTGAGTTCCGCTGGAGGAGCCTCAGAGACAAGGCCTGGTAATGGACTTTTCAGTAGCGGCCACCAGAAATGCTGTAGGGTGAAGGTCCACTTGGACACACATGGAGTTGCCGTGAGGCCCTTGGAGTGGACTTGACCACATCCACCGACGGGACACTAACAGGAGGGACCGCATCCTGGTGGCCAGTAGGAGGTTTTGCTGTTAAGTTTCCTGGGGAGAAAATAGAAAGTACGGTGGCTAGGGAGGCTGGTGTGCTCTCTGTCTGATCGCTGACGGAAAAATCAGAGTGCAAGAGGACTCTTTGCTCAGGCCTCAGCTTGGGGACAAGGTAGATGATCGTGTGACACCTCTCAGTCAGGTGGTGTCTCCTGACCAGGCTCCAGTCAGGCTCTGTTCTAATTAATCATCTGGCAACACACACTGGTGGTACCCAAGTGTCCCAGAGGGAAGCGCGGGCCACCTGCACCAGGAAAGTATGAGAACACTGTCCTGCATGCTGACAGGAGGTAGTGGACTGGTGCCTGACTCAGAGGACGGGACAACTGGAAAGCAGAGCAATCATGCATGAATAAAGCGTAACATTTAATGTACTTCCTCAGGAACAAATGGAAGAGGGGACTGAAAGGATGAGGAGTGATGGGCCTCCCTGTAAACCAAGGCTGTTGCCATCGATTCGGACTCACAGTGATCCTATGGGACAGAATAGGGCTGCCCCATCGGATTTCCAAGGAACTGCTTGGTTGATTCCGACTGTCAGCCTTTAACTACTGTACCCTGGGGCTCCCCTACACGTCTGTATGTGCGATCTGACGGTGAAGTCACCAACTTAATTGTTCTTAGTGCTACATACCCTGTTGCTGGATATCACGAGGGTCACCTTCCAAGTATTCCTGCTGGGAAGCTATGCACTAATGGCAGCGCCTAGCTCACCCTTCAAAGCAATTTTGGATGGCTTTCTTCAGTGCCTATTGCCACGTGGCAGCATGGTGGCAAGTTCACAAATGTAATTATCTAATTGTGAGGGAGTTTTTAGCCAGTAAACAAATAACTGTATTGGAATACCCTCCCTACTCACCTGATCTGCCCCCAGTGACTTTTTTCTTTACCTGAAGACACAGGAAATATTGAAAGAAGAATTTTGATGATGTTCGGGACATTAAGGGTAATATGATGACAGCTGATGACCTTTCCAGAAACAGTTACAAATGGCTTTGAAGGGTGGACTAGGCACTGGCATCAGTGCGTAGCTTCCCAAGGGGAGGACTTTGAAGGTGACCATAGAGATATTCAGCAACGACGCATGTAGCACTTTTTCTCGGATGAGTTTTAAACGTAATTGGCAGTCCTCATACACGTATCTATGTTTTGTTAAAAGAAACTCAGAAGCCAGTGTGGATGACTCAAAATCAAATTATGTTAGTTACCTACAGAATGCGTGAAGTGGGGTGGAAGGGATAAAAATGGAATGAGTCCTTGCTGAGGACTTTTAATGTATTTTTTATTTTTAAACCATCTAAACAATTTACATGGTGTAAAACTACTCTTAAATTTTAAAAGATGGAAAGCTAAACCCTTAAAATTGAATAAAACTAGGGGAAAACCCCAAATTATGTACTAAAATGATAATATAACCACACAAGCAAAGGAATTAATTCAAGTGACTCTGACTCTAAGTCTTTGTTATCTAATGGTCACAAAGGGAACTGCGAAGAAATTCTGAGCTTGACTTTGTAAGTTTGTATTGATGTAGATTTGAGGCAATTCTCAATCAAAGCCATCTCAATCAAAACTTGAGCAGAATTCTTTCAGAATAACAAGTGGATTCTAAAATTTACATGGAAATGCAGTTACAAGACTAGCCAAAACAATTTTGAAAAAGGAACAAAAATTAGAGGATTCACAGTACTTGATTTGAATACTTACCGTAAGACCATAATCAAGATAGCATGGGATCGGCTAAAGGACGGATAACAAGATCAGAGGCACGGAAGAGTCCGCTTGCTATGTACCTTTCACAAAGGTACAAAGATAACTCAATGAAGAAAAGGTGGTCTTTTCAACAAGTAGCACTAAAATAACTAGACATCTATAGGGCAAAAAAGGAATCTATGCTTATTAATCCCAAATTCATCATAGGTCTAAATGTAAACATGAAACTGTAATAACATTTGAGAGAAAACATAGATGACAACATTTGTGACCTTGGATCATAAAAAATTTAAACCTTTTCATCTACCCAAATCATTGTTAAGACATCTGTTGGGTCTTTTCTTTCTTCCTGTCTTTTAAATGACCTCTTGCTTTCTTCACGTATGATGCCCTTGATGTCATTCCATGTCATTAGTGTTCAATATGACAAGTCTACTCTTGAGACAGTATTTCACTTCGGGTGTACTGGAGGCCATACTTTGGCTCTCGAGGACTTTGTGGACTCATTCGAATTTTCTTCAACTTGCGTGTGAGCACTTGATGGCTGTTTGTTAACATCAGTCGCTCACATCCCACAGTCTGGCTATCGTGCATACTGCTCCAGGAAACAATGGAGTGTGTTCATCTCTTTGCATCTCTGCTCTCAGGACTTTTGGGTATGTGTCCAGTAGTAGAATTGCTGGTTCACATGATCATTCTGGATTTAATTTTTTTAAAGAACTTTTAAACTGTTTGCCACTGTTGGTAGCACCGTTGTCCTATCCCACCAGCAGTAGGGTAACTAAACTGAAGGGGCGACCTGCACGACTTGTGTGAGCACGGGGTTCTCCATCTCAGCAACTGACGAACTCCTGGGAAATGGATTTAGTGTTCAATATAAAAGACAAATACTGTTCGGTATACAGAAAAAAAGAAGTTCTTTATTTTAAGGAACTTCTAGGGGTGATTGGCCATGAGTCAGATCCGACTTGACAGCACTTGGCTGGCATTAAAACTCTTCAGTTTCAAAATCATGTTCATCAATATCCATTTTGGATTATATAATAAGTGAATTCTAAAATAAGAGTTGAGAGGACAATTCTTTTTTTTATTTATTGTGATTAAGTGAGTTTACAATCCAAGTGAGAGGACAATTCTTGAAGTTCCTTACTGTTTTAATGAAATAACATCTTGTTTATGTGTGAACTTTAGTATAAAATTCTCAAATAGTAATTTTCCAGGTCATACTGGCCTTATTGATAGTCTTATGTTGTGTACACATGTGACTTTGTGGAGGGAAAGATAAGCAGTACTTAAAACAAAATTTTAGGAGGAAAAGTCCTCCATCCTTTGCACCTAGTGTTAAATAAACTTCTTTCTTTGTTTCTTTGGTTTAAAGGCCGTAGACAGGGCTAAGGCATCACACACTCTGCTTTGCTGGGAAAATTGTTGTGCATTTGGGCAAACCTCCTCTTAGGGACTCTGGATCCTCCAGTTGACAAAGTACCACTCGTGTTCTCAGAAATGAAAAGAATTTGAGGACCTGTTTGTTTCCTGTAAACGCCACCCTTAGAATATATAGTCTTACACCACGTTTCTTTCCCTCCTTCTTTCTCTCACAGAAGGAGGTCCCCCTTTAAATACCAGACTGTTTAAAGAGGTAGGTCAGTGATTCAAAACCACCAGCAGCTCTGTGAAAGAAAGATGTGGCGTTCTGTTTCTAGAGACTCACAGCCTCAGGAGTCCCATGGGGTAGCTATGAGCTAGAACCAACCTGATGGCAGTAAGTTTTTCTCCCAAGTGGTGCTGTCGTATAAGATGAGAAATTTAACAAAGAAAAAAGACTTCTGTTTCCACTACACATATACACCCAAGCCTCGTCTTCAGATCTGCATTTAAAAAGCAGTGATTTACTGTGTTAATAATTTCTTTCTGCTATTTTCCTAAGTAGTTGTGAAATAAGTTTGGCCCTTCTGAATACCAGCAGTAATTATACTGCGTTTCTATAACACCTTATGAATCAAGGAGAATCACTAAGCAGTGTTATGGATATTTTCTCTTAAACACCTATTTTCATGAAATCTAAAAATGACTATACTCGATCTTTGTATTTGGAAATTTCTGAAACACCCCAAAGAAATTGTCAGCAACACCACTTCTCTTAGAATAGAATAATGGCTCAGTTTCTGAGCACAAACAGATCTTGGAGAGGAAAGCTAATTCTGTTTACTTCTGGAAGTGGACAAGTCAAAGGAGAATCTCCAGAACCACTGGTCTGACTCAGATTGTTCTAGCACCACACGAATGCCCCCACTGCATGAGGATTTTTTAAAAGTCAGAGCTATCTGTAGCCGGAGCTATAGTCCTTTGCCAAAAGTAACATCTTACGTTTCCTCGATCAGAACAACTCTTGTGCCCAAAGCCAGAAGTTCAGACTTTATGTTGTTGCATTGTTTTTAGGTGCTATTGAGTCACTTCCAGCTCAAAGTGACTGTAGGCAGAACAGAACAAGACACTGCCTCGTCCTTCACCGGGCCCACAATCATTTTCATGCTTAAGCCCATCTGCAGCTGCTGTGTCAACCCACCCTGCTCAGGGTCTTCGTCTTTTCCTCTGACCCTGAACTTTACCAAGCAGGACGTCCTTTTTCTAGGGACTGACCCCTCCTGACAACAAGTCCAAAGTATGTAAGATGCAGTCTTCAGCATCTTTGCTTCCAAGGAACACTCGTTGTACTTGTTCCAGAACAGATCTGTTTGTTCTTTTGGCGGTCCGTGGTACCTTCAGTATTCTTCTCCAACCCCACAGTTCAAAGGCATCAATTCTTCTTCTGTCTCCCTTATTCATTGTCCAGCTTTCTCATGCATATGACATGACTGAAAATACTGTGGCTTCGATCAAGTGCACCTTAGTCTTCAAGGTGACATCTTCAGGCTCTACGTTGAAGTTGCTCAATTCTACATCAGGTGATGGCGGGTTGTACAAAAAAAAAAAAAAAAAAAAAGCAATGATTAGTGTGTTTTGTAACAAGGTCACAGTAAACGTCTTCATCTCCTTACAAGTGTTGACAAGTACTGAAAAAATTTGCAACTGCTCCAAGTTCTCATGAAAGTGCTTCTGATGTCATGTAACCTGCATCAGTATGCCTACTGGAATAATTATTATATTTAAATCATGGCTGCAAGTTGTCTGAGAAACTGGACTATGTGGAGAACACAGCGTTAGGACTGGAGGAAGACTCAGCAACAACCTACAATACGCAGATGACACAAACCTGTATGCTAAAAGTGAGGAGGACTGAGGAACATTGAAGACCACAGCCTTCAGTACGGTTTACATTTCAACATTAAGGAAACGAAAATCCTTACAACAGAAGCAAGAAGCAACATCATAATACTATACTGAAGAAAATCTTGACATTATCAAAGATTTTGTTTTACTTGGATCCATAATCAACATCCACGGAAGCAGCAGTCAAGAAATCAAACAACACTTTGCTTTGGGCAGATCTACTGCAAGTGACTTTTGCGATGTGTTAAAAAGCAAAGAATGTCGCTTTGAAGACTAAGATAAGCCTGACCTAAGCCATGGTATTTTCAGTTATTCCACATGCATGTGAAAGCTGGACACCGAATAAGGAAGACCAAAGAAGAATCGATGCCTTTGAGTTACGGTGTTGGCAGTGGATGTTGGCTGTACCAAGGATGGCCAGAAGAATGAACTGCCAGTGAGCAGCAAATCTGGTTAACCAGAAAGCCAAACTCATTGGTGCCGAGTCAATTCCGACTCACGGCGATCCTACGGGATAGAGTAGAACTGGGGCACAGACTTTCCGAGGAGTGGCTAGTGGATTCAAATTGCTGTTCTTTCAGCTGGCAGCCGAGCCAGTAACCACTGTGCAACCGGGGCTTCGAATCTGGTTAGGCAGAATTAGAACTCAGTTCCACCACCCTTTTCAGCGCTTGGCTGCCTCCTTCTCTGGACTGCTTTGTCTTAGAAATAGCATTCTGGTAAACTCTGTGAACAAGGGTAATACGACCACACATTTTGGAAGACTTTTGGCCTTTAGTCCCTTAGGATTGTCATAGCTTTACTGTTCATTCATTCAACAGCAATGCAAGCACACACCAGCGTACAAATTAAATTGAGACGGAGTCCTTGTCTGAAATGGGTGAACGAAATGGAAGAATAAATCAGTGATCATGACATAAGGATTGCAAGGTAGCTGCGAGAAAGTTCACAGGGTGCTTTACAGAGGGCCCCGAGGTGAAATGGAGTCCTCGTGTGGTGCAAACAGGTGATGGCATAGACTGCTAACCAGAAAGTTAGAGGTTTGAGTTCCCTGCAAGACACTTAGGAATAAAGACCTGATGCTCTACTCAGCCCCTGAAAGTCCTTGGAGCACAGTTCTTCTCTGACACACGTGGCGTCACCATGAGCTGGAGTAAAGCGTCAGGTGCCTAGTCTCTAAATGATGCGGTGTTGTGGGGGCAGGAGGAAAAGAGCCCGGGGAAGGGAACGCCGTGGAAGTGTGGCTGAAATCCGTGTTAACTCACAGCAGCACGTGATCGGAGACAGAGGATGGTCTGGGAAGCAGGACTGTTTTGAAGGCATCTGTGCCTCTCTGGTATACGTCCCTCCAAGCCACTTACACCATTTGAGTGTTAATACCCAAATTGCCCATTTTGAAATGTGTCTACACGAGTCTATTTAAAGTCCTATCTCTTGCACAGTGGAGCATTTGATACATGAGAAGTTTTGATTTCATCTCTCATTTATTATTCTTCATATTCAAGTGCAGAATGTGTGATTTCACTGAGAAACTTCTGAGGAGGGATAGGAGTAAAACAGGGGCACGGCTCCCACGAAGTCAGGCAAGGGGCACTCATAAACTTCCCAGATGTGCTGTACCCAGGGTTCACACATGCTGGGCACAGTTTAGAGCCTGTTTTAAGCTAGGTAGTCACCACTTGGTCACTGTGCGTCACAGTTTCTCAGACCGCACGTTAAACAACGAAGCCATCACATGCTGAGGAACGAGAGCCCTGACATTTCATCTAAGAGCTCACTTCGCTCCCGCAGTTAGTAGCCAGAGACCTTGGTTGCTGAGCTCATTAAGGACCCTGAGGTTGTCCTGGCTTTCCCAGGCAATCTTGTGAAGGGGCAGCATCTGAGCTAGCCCACTGATTGGGGCTCGCTGAGCTCAGCAGGGATCCAGGAGCTCAGGAGTGAGAGCACGGGCTCAGATGAAAACACGCCTTGGACTCTCCGCAGCCCTGGGAAGATTGCACAGCTCAGTGAGTGGCAAGGACTCTGGAGACCTAAGTGACAGTCACCAGAGCTGCCTTCATTTAGAATTATTCCAAGGTAGGACCTCAGCTACATGAATACGGCTTTGAATTTAATCTCCTCTTGGACTGATTGGCAATTACACTGCCATGCGTAGTTGCAATCAGATCTGAAATCATTTCAGCTCTGACGGTGGCTGAGGCACCAAGGCACCTCTTCCACGCACACTGATGCAGCATTCAGAGACACCGAGTTGGGTTATTAAAATATGTCACACATTCGATGGAATTTAGTCTGAAGGCCTGTGGGGCTGACAGAGGATCAATGACAGCAAAACGGGGTGGGGGAGCTGAGGCAGAGGCTGGCTCTTCTAATGAATGAAAAAACTTTTAACTAATAAGTTAACTTGAAAAAACAGCTAAAATCAAGAATTGGGCACATCGGACATTTGACCTTGCTCCCATACAGCAAACCAAGTGACACATTGCTAAGTTTGCCAAGAATGAGTTCATCTGCCAACAGGATGTCTAAACAGCACAAAGAATCCAAAAGCATGGTCAGCCAGTCCTCCCAGCTGTTCCCCACCTTGCCTAAAAAGCTGTGTGTTTGACAAGTCCTTCACCTGGCGCCGTTCTACTCTGTTCTACAGGGTCGCTATGAATTATGGGATTGATTCAATGGCAACATATTTAATATTCTGGTTTTACTTGATTTAACTAGGGTATGGCAGTTACGGCATGTGTTACACCAGCCCTGGTCACATAGCACCAGTGAGCGGTCGCTATCACCCCAGTAAGGCCAGATCTACAGAAAATGGCACCCGCAGCAAGCCCTGGAATTACACCCCTTCTGAACATCTACCACTGCCTTTTCACATAACTCTACCTTAACATTAGCTCAAAAGTACAAGTCAAGCTCCACAATCTTTTAATTAACACGTTGCTGTACTTGATGAAGGATGTTTGGCCACACCAGGGTAATAGAAACTGTTCAGTTGAGCCATGTGCCCAGGGCTGGTGCAGTCCTCCACTTATCCAGCTAAGCGCTCAGCTACAAAACAAAGGTTGGCAGCACCAGCTGCTTGGCAGGAGAAAGGTGTGGCAGTTTGCCTCCATAAAGATTATGATTTTGGAAACCCAATGTGGCAGTGTAACTCTGTCCCACAGAGCTGCTGTGTGTTGAAATTAACTGGATGGCAGGTTAACTGGATGGCAGGGGATGAAAGTGGGAGTGCTTACAATAGTGTTCATTTGGCATGTTAAATGGGTTCTTCTCTATTGTACATTCTAGCCTTCCAAACTATGAGAGAATAAATTTCTTGTTGTTAAAGTTATCCACTGGATGATTAAAACAGAATTTGGTACCAGGGGACTGGGGTGCTGTTCTAACAGATAGCTACGTTGTGGAAGCAGTCCTGGAATTGAATAATGAGTAGAGACTGGAAGAGTTTTAAAACACCTAATAGTAAAAACCTAGATTGCCTTGAAGAGACTGTTGTGAAATTATGGACATCAAAGACAATTCTGGTGAGGGTTCAGAAGGAAGTGAGAGGGCTGTAACACCAGAGACAACACAAACAGTGAGAAGCAGCAGTAGAGAAATGGCAGCAGCAGAACCAGCACACTGGCACAAGATGGCACGGTAGCTGATCCACAGACGGATACACTTGAGTGTCTTTGGCCAGAAGGCTCCCTGGCAGAGTGGGGTACCTCTGACACTTATTCAGTGAAGTTATGCTTGCCAACTCACGAAGCAAGAGAGCTGAGGACCTTCTGGCTGAGATTTACCAAAGTGAAGGGCCTCCAATCACTTACTAGTTTAGCTAAAGGAGTTTGGAACACTTGCCCAAACAGGGCTGAGGCCAGGGGCCCAAGAGGCCAAGGAAACAAGAAGCAAAAGCTGAAGAGACAGGGAGTACAGGAAGCAGAGTTGCCTTGGTCTCAAAGGGTAGGGCCACAGCTGCTGGGGTCTCAAAACGTGGAATCATGGCCTCTGGAGTTTCAAAGAACAAAAACATAGCCTCCTTGATTTCAAAGAATCATCATTCCGTGTGCAGGGCTGCCATTCACAAGTGCCAGCAGGATGGGGCCAGATCTGCTGCACAAATTGGAAGGGGTAGAGGTGCTATTCCCAAGGGATAGAAGAAAGGGGCCTCCTGAGATTGAGTTGGTGGGTCAGATGAATTAGGTGAGCAAAGAGGACAGAAACTTCTACTATGAAGGAAGAAGAGCTGGGAGAAGGTCCCTATGCTGAGACACTCCTAGACCCAAAGAAAGATGGTGGATAAAAAGCTTTTATAAGGAGACAGAAAGCTTTCCCCTGGGCTGGCTCCTTAACCTCGAACATCAGGACTCCTAGATTGTGAGAGAATAAATTTATGCTTATTAAAAACCATCCACTTAGAGTATTTCTGTTATAGCAGCACTAGATGACTAAGACATTCCCTTATGACGCTAATTGGGGTACTCACGGGGTGGGGAGGGGACCAGTTCACCTCCAATCTGTTCCTGTTGTTTATTGTTTAAATAATAATAGCAGCCCCTCCATCGCTAACCTTGTGTGTCTTGTGTGTATGACCCAATCAGATCAGGTAGGAAAGTCTTCATCCCAGCGGTGTTATCGCTGCTCATAATTTTGAGGTGACAGATCAGACCCTGATTGATACAGTCCCCTTTATGTCGATTGTCTTTAGTGTTAGTTTTACATATGCTGAAAAACAACTGGAAGCTGGGTTGTTTTTACGTGAAGACTATACAAAAAATGAAAACCACATGCTCATGCTTAGACTCTGTGATAGTTAAACTTGTGTCTCACGTTTGCTGGGCCATGGTTCTCAGTGTTCATATGCAGTCACCCCCATGACAAGATCTGCTGCAAGTAGTCAGTCAGTTAAAACAGAATTTCCACAGGCATGTAGTCTGAACCCAAATACAAGGGGATGTTCTGGCTTTTGCCTTCTGTGGATCCTGCAGTTGCCTCTTGTTTGTCTGACCTTCTGTTCTTGGGACTTGAGCCAGTAGCTTACCTGCAGATCTTAGGATTCATTGATCTTCATAGCCTATAAGCAACAGTATTTCTCTCTCACCTGCCTGTTTAGGGTTCACTAGCCCCGGCAGCTACATGAATCAGGAAAAGCCTTGTGGTCTTGCCTGCCAGCGTTGTGATTCACTGAACTTCATAACCTGTGAACAAGCGCTCTGCTGTCCAACCTTCCAGCCTGGAGTTCACCTGCCCTTGCAGCTACCTGAATCAGAAGTGGCGTCTATCCTGATCTACAGACTTGAGACATTGTAGCCTCTACTATGGTGTGAGCTCTTTTCTTGATACTAATCTACCTTTCCATCTGTATTTATATACTTTACTGGTTTTGCTTGTGTAGAGAGCCCAGCCTCAGACAGGTCTGTGTGTTTTGTCAAGAGGAGGCATGACCCCTTTCCTTGTCAGGGCTTACCCAGCCGGACTGCCATTCTCAAAGCCTATAGCTACATTTTATCTCCTGTCTTTCCATATTGCAGGCCGTCATCACCCAAACAGCCTGTCTTATGACACTAGAGCTCAATATCCTCACAACTACTTAGACTGTGCATGGTCCGCTAACCAATCTTTCCTTCCCATTAAGTTTGTCCCATAAATTATCATCCAAATAGGGACACTTTTGAAACTGATGGGAGGTGTCATTAGTAAAGATTCTGAACCAGCAAGCATAAGCCTGGATTGTCTAGGGTAAACTGGAACTTATCATCACCCTCCCTCCCACCTATTGTTAAGACTGACCTTGTGGGTTGCCTTTTCTCTCAAGGAATGCTTTCCATTAAGGACAGTAATAACTGCTGGTTCAAGGTTTTTTAAAAAAATATATGGTTGGTTGGTTTGATTTGTTTTTTATTGATAGAGGCAGAAGATCACTCAGCATCATTTTTATCAGACTTTTGTCTGCTAGTTTGGGAAAAATGAGTTCACATAATTTCTGCAATCAAATATAAGAAAGGAACTACTGTTTAATTTTGCTTTTTTCTCACAATTGGCATTGGTAAATGACAAACATTTATCTTTCTCTTTCATGTTCATCATTTAAACACCTATGAATGAATATAGCACAGATATTCAGTGCTGTGGAAATACACTGCCTGGATTCAGGACCTTACTCAGCGTCCACATCTGTAAAATGGTCATAGTAAGTATGTGCTTAGTATGTATTTTCTGTTGCCTCATATGATGTGAAAGCTGGATAATGAGTAAGGAGGATCAAAGAAGAACTGACGTCTTTGGATTACACGGTTGGTGGCAAAGAATATTAAATATACCATAGACTGGTAAGGAGGGTAACACCAACACCATCAGGTAAGGCAGACAACAGCATCACGTAAGGGAGATAACAGCATCTGGTAAGAAGGGTAACACCATCAGGTAAGGAGGGTAACAGCATCAGGTAAGGAGGATACAGCGTTATGTAAGGCAGGTAACAGCATCAGGTAGAGAGGGTAACAGCATTGGGTGGAGACGGTAATAGCATCAGGTAAGGAGGGAGCGAGCAGCCTCCACTTGTCTCTCAGTGGAGGCTTGCTTGTTGCTGTGATGCAGGAAGCTATGCCACTACCATTTAGGTATCAGCAGGGTCAACCATAGTAGGTTAGTTTCAGCTGAGCTTTCAGACTAAGACAGGCTAGGAAGAAGGACTTGGCAATTCACTTCCAAAAGGGAAAACCTTGTGAATAGCAGACAAACATTGTCAGATATGGTACTGGACAGTGAGGCCCCCAAGTTGGAAGGCACTTGGAAGACAACTGGGGAAGAGCTGCCTTCTCAAAGTAGAGCTGATCTTAACGATGTGGATGGATAAGACCTCCAGGATCTTCATTTGCTGATGTGGCATGACTCAAAAATGAGAAGAAACAGCTGCAAACATCCATTAATAATCAGAACATGGAATGTATGAAGTATGAATCTAGGAAAACTGGAAATTGTCAAAAATGAAATGGAATGCATCAACATTGACATCCTGGGCATTAGTGAGCTGAAATGGACCTGTTTTGGCTATTTTGAATCCGACAATCCTATAGTCTACTATGCTGGGAACAAAAACTTGAAGAGGAACGGTGTTGCGTTCATCATAAAAAGAACACTTCAAGATCTGTCCTGAAGTACGGTGGTGTCAGTGATAGGATAATATGCATACACCTACAAGGGCGGCCAGTTAATACAACTATTATTCAAATTTACACACCAACTACTAAGGCCAAAGGTGAAGATAGTGAAGATTTTTACCAGCCTCCGCAGTCTGAAATTGATCTAACATGCAGTCAGGATGCATTGATAATTACTGGTGACTGGAATGCAGAAGCTGGAAACAAAGAAGAAGGATCAGCAGTTGGAAAATACAGCCTCAGTGATAGAAATAATGCCAGAGATTGCATGATAGAGTTTTGCAAGACTAACAACCTTTTCATTGCAAATACCTTTTTTAACCAACACAAATGGTAACTGTACACATGGACCTCACCAGATGGCGTACACAAGAACCAAACTGACTACATATGAGGAAAAAGACGATGAAGAAGCTCCATATCAGCTGTCGAACAAGACTAGGTGCTGACTGTGGCACAGATCATCAATTGCTCACATGCAAGTTCAAATTGAAACTGAAGAAAACTAGAACAAGTCCACAAGAGCCAAAGTATGACCTTGAGTACGTCTCTCCCGAGTTTAAAGACCATCTCAAGAACAGATTTAATGTGTTGATCACTGATGACCAAAGACCAGATGAATTTGAAATGACATCAAAGACAACATCCATGAAGAGAGAAGAGGTCATTAAAAAGACAGGAAAGAAAAGAACAAATTGGATGTCAGAGGAGACTTTGAAAGTTGTTCTTGTACATCAAACAGCTAAAGCAAAAGGAAGGAATGGTGACGTAAAAGACCTAAACAAAAAGATGTCAGAGAGTGCTTGAGAAGACAAAAAAAGTATTATAATGACACATGCAAAGAGCTGGAAATGGAAAACCAGAATGGAAGAACACTTTCCACATTTCTCAAGCTGGAAGAACTGAATAAAAAATTCAAGCCGCAAGTTGTAGTAGTGAAGGATTCTACAAAGAAAATATTAAAAGACTCAGAGATCATCAAAAGAAGAGGGAAGGAACACACAGAGTCGTTATACCAGAATGAGCTAGTCAATGTTCAGTGTTGAAAGTTAGCATATGATCAGGAACCAATGGTACTGAAGGAGAAAGTTGAAGTTGCGTTGAAGGCATTGGTGAAAAACAAGCCTCCTGGAACTGATGGAATATCAACTGAAATATTTCAACAAACAGATGGAGTGCTGGAAGTACTCACTCAGCTATGTCAAGAAATTTGGAAGACAGCTACCTGGCCAACTGACTGGAAGAGATCCAAATTTATGCCCATTCCAAAGAAAGGTGATCCAACTGAATATAGAAATTACCAAACAACATTGTTGATATCACAAGCAGTAAAATTCTGCTCAAGATCATTCAAAAGCAACTACACCAATATATTGACAAAGAACTGCCAGAAATGCAAGTTGGGTTCAGAAGAGGATGTGGAACCAGGGATATCATTGCTGATGTCAGATGGATCTTGGCTGAAACGAAGAATGCCAGCAAGGTGTTTACTTGTGTTTCACAGACTACGCAAAAGCTCTTGACTGTGTGGATCAAACTAAACTATGGCTAACATTGCAGAGTATGGAAATTCCAGAAAACCTAATTGTGTTCTTAAGGAATCTGTATATGGAGCAAGAGGCAGTCGTGCGAACAGAACAAGGAGACACTGCATGGTTTAAAGTCAGGGACGGTGTGCATCAGGGTTGTACCCTTTCACCATACCTTTTTAATCTGTATGCCGAGCAAATAATCTGAGAAGCTGGATTATACGAAGAAGAACGAGGTCTCAGGATTGGAGGATGACTCATTAACAACCTCCGTTATGCAGATGACACCACCTTACTTGCTTGAAATGAAGAAGATTTGATGCATTTACTGATGAATATCAAGGACCACGGCCTTTGTTATGGATTGCACCTCAATATCAGGAAAACAAAAATCCTCACAACCGGACCAGTAAACAACATTGTCATAAATGGAAGAAGGATTGAGGTTGCCAAAGATTTCATTTTACTTGGGTCCACAATCAATGCCTTTGGAAGCAGCAGTCCAGAAATCAAAAGACGCATTGCACTGGGAAAATCTGCTGCAAAG
Source organism: Heterohyrax brucei (assembly GCA_028571685.1). Classification (NCBI taxonomy): domain Eukaryota; kingdom Metazoa; phylum Chordata; class Mammalia; order Hyracoidea; family Procaviidae; genus Heterohyrax; species Heterohyrax brucei. Next base: position 1,449,000 of record CM053163.1, read on the forward strand.
GACCTCTTCGAAGTATTCAAAAGTGAGGATGTCACCTTGAAGACTAAAATGCACCTGACCCAAGCCATAGTATACTCAACCATATCATACGCATGTGAAATCTGGACTATGAACAAAGAAGAATTGATGCCTTCAAACTGTGATGTTGGAGAAGAATGTTGAATGTATGAAGGTCCACCAAAAGAACAAACAGCTCTGTTCTGGAAGAACTACAACCAGAGTGCTCCTGGAAAGCAAAGATGGAAAGACTGCATCTTACATACTTTGTACGTGTTGTCAGGAAAGATCAGTCCCTAGAGAAGCACATCATGCTAGGTAGAGTGGAGGGTCAGCAAAAAAGAGGAAGACCCTCAACCAGGTTGATCAACACAGCAGCCGCAACAATAGGTGTAAGCATAAAACCAATTGTAGACATGGCACAAGACCAGGCAGTGTCTCTCTGTTGTTCACAGGGTCGCTATGAGTTGGAACCAACTTGACGGCACCTAACAACAGCAACAACAAGGATGCTTGCCTCTTAGGGTTGTTGAGAACGTTGTATGAGGAAACCCAGTTAAGGACATAGAACAGTACCTGGCACACAGTAAGGGCTAAATAAGTGTTAGCACATCTGTGTGGGCCTATTGTGTCCACAGCCTACATGTTCATTATGTACAGGCTGTGTCTAAGACAGCTGTAGTAGAACAGTCAGGTGGTATTTCTTCATCTTTGACACGGCGATATAAACCAGTTTCTACTTTGCATTCTCTTCTCTTACCAACTGAATTTTGCAAGAAGTAAATGTCGTTTTGAATAGACATGTGCTTTCTCTTTACACAAATTAAGGACATACCATGATTTTCTCAAAACATATGTTTAGCTGTAAAGTCATGAGTATTTCAAGGCTGTCCTAGCCAGGCATAAAGGTGAAATACTTTTCCAGACCTAAATATGGAAGATATCAAGACATCGCTTTGAAACTTCTAAATTTCATTTAACTTCCATTTTTTAAGTTTCTTGAAAATCAACAAAAATGATGTCTATAAATATTTAAGGATTATTTATACATTGATTTGTACTACCAATGTTTTAATTAAAAGCCTATCATAGCAGGAGAAGCTTTTTATATTTTATCATGATATTAATTTTGGAAATTCAATTCTTTAATCAAAAATGCCTGGAAAATTATTCTTATGTAACATAATAAAATCTTCTATATTTATGCCCTACTTTATACCCCCAGAAGCATATGGGATCTCATGTATTTGTGTAACAGCTCTACTTTCACTGCCCTTACCCTCCTCTGGTCCTCCTTCTGTCCTTTACCTGGGTGAAATACCATGGTCAGTCATCACAGCCACTTCTTCACAGACGTCCTTATCTCCTCTTGCTTTTATTGTACTCAGCTTGGTAAAACTCGAGCTCTGGTTAAACTCAACTATCTGTCTACATCATGCCTACACCTCCCTGCTGAATCATCGAGAAAAACATGCAACCTTTTCTCTTTGTATCACTTCAGGATCACAGCCATCTATTTCAAATGGACTTAATGGTGTCCCTCAAACCTAGAGTGTGTGTCACGACGTCTCTTCCTGCTTAAAGTCATTCAGTGGGTGCTCAGTGCTGAAAGAAAGAAAACACCATTCAGCAGCCTGTCATCCAAAGCCTTCTGTCACTTGACCACAATCTCTTGCCCCAACACGGTGGCCCCCTGTTCAGGAACACAAAAGCTCCCTCTCCAATCAGACTATTCTATTAGCCAACCAAATGTACTACAAATGTCTCCACCTCCTTATACTCCCCCTTCTGAGGAACTGTTAACCTCCCCTCAGGCTATTCAGGTTTGCCCTTTGCCTTAAGACTGAGCAAATTCTACTTCCTGCTGGAGGGTGTTTCCTGACTGCCACAGTCCCTGATTTTTAATTCTTCTGCAGAATTATTAAAGCATTTATTGCCTGCAGGTTGGTACTTAAAGTAGTTAAAAAAGTAATGAAAGAAAGAAATACAGTACCATCAAGTTGATTCCAGCACGTAGTGACCCCATCCAGGAGTAGAACAGATCCACAGCATTTTTTTGGCCCTAGTCACACAAAAGTAAACCCTCAGTCCTTTTCTTCTACAACACGGAGTGAGTGTGAACCTCCAATTGTTTGGTTATTAGCCCAGGAAAATGTTTGCGTCACCTAGGGACATGCCTTAGACAGTGAGTGGTTAAGAGCTTGGCTGTTTGGAAGACCTAAAATGATGCTGGCGGAAAGTATGCTTCTTGGCTTATGTAGATACAGGATACTAACTGGGCAGCTCCTGTCCAGAGGAGAGGTGAGAAGGCAGAGGGGACAGAAGCTGGTTGGACGGACACGGGAGATGCAGTGTGGGGCGAAGGAGTGTGCTGTCACTGGGAGGGAGAGCAGTTAGAGTTACATAGCCGGGTGTGTGTATGAGTTTTTGTGTGACAAATTGACTTGGATTATAAACTTCTACTTAAAGACAATAAACTATTTTTTGAAAAAGAACTGGACTATCAACCAAAAAGTACTTTGAGTATACCAGCCCTGCTTTAGAAACCCAGTGAGGCAGTTCTACTGCACCCTGTAAGGGTCTCTGTGAGCTGGAAGGGACACACTGCAGTGGGTTTGGTTTCGGTTTTTGTTGTTGTTGCCTTCGCAGATGCTTCTAGAATGTCTTTCCTTTCCACTCCCTTAGAAAGCATACACTTTTCCTTCAAGACTGAGGTCCATGTGAAGCTTGGATCTCGCTAGGTATAGAGGACCTCCTCCTTAATGTTCCCCCCGAATTAGGTGTTGCTGCAATGGTCTCACTAAATAGTATTCAAGTATTTACATGACATCAAGTTGCACATTTCTTGAGGACATATTGTAAAATACCAAGAATATATTAGGTATTTAGCACCAGATTTTTTAATTGAGTTCTTGCCCTATCATGTTCTTCTTTCTCATCAAGAAGAATGTAAGTTACTCTTACAGCTTGTGAATAAGCCCTGATAAGGATTTTGAAGCTCTGTTGGCATAGTGATTGACAGCTCAGGCTGTTAACCAGAAGGTCTACAGTTCAAATCCACTAGCTACTTCTTGGAAACCCTGTGGGACATTTCTACCCCATCCTAAGGGTCTTTACAAATTGGAATTCAATGGACTACAACAGATTTTATTTTGAAAGGTATCAATTATGTGATATTTTTTAGACTAGACATAAAAGGTCATGCCCTAGATGTGCAGAAAGAGCTTATGGAATGATCTTTTAGAGCCCTTTCCTCTCTGCAATCTTTTTATTCTTGAAAGAAAAGCACATGAATCACACACTTTAAGTCATTGATGCTGGAGATGACTGGTTCAGGGAAGCACGAGGTGTGAGTGGAGTTTGAGTCAAGAATGAAAAGTCTCTTCTATCTTCCCAGTTCTACTCCTCTCACAAAATGCAGCTTGTCTGGTGCAGTAGGAAGAGAAGAACAGATTCCTGTTTCTTCCAAAGTGGAAATGAGCTACCACAGTCCAACTGAAGGGCTAATAAGACACTCTCAGAGCTGAGACTTCCGGTGCTAGGCTCTAGCTCTCTCCAACACAAATCTGGTTTTGTGTATGTGGTCATCTTCTCAGGAAATGGCAAGAAAGCTTATCTAAGGCTAAACCAAAATAAGGAGGGACAGAAAACCTTTTCATTGAAGGTGTGCCCGTGGTTGTTTTAACACTAGGTTATTTTAGAAGGACCTCAAGAGCTTCGGCTCATGAACCAGCCCTTATGATGTTGTGGTCCAGTCTTTAGGGTAGAGCTGGAAGTTTCCGAATTTCAAGGAAAGGAGAAGTGAAAGGTCAGGAGTCACACCTCTCCTTGCTGATTCCACTGTCCTCACTGATGTGAGTGACCCGGGTGTACCAGCCCTAAACGAATGCAAGAGCAAAAGTACACAGGTTGTCAAAGGAGAAACATTGGACTTATTAGATACTCTGGACTGTGAGACTGAGCCCCACATGGAGGCAGATTTGCCCTTGAAGTCAACAGGAAACCCCTGAGCAAAGTCTGAGGCCATTTCCAGCTTCAAGGCTCTCTCGTTTTCATATGAAATTCTTCATTTTTAAAAAATTTTTCATTCCAGACCTCAGTCTCCCGATTTATTTTGCTTTTCTATTTTTGTTTTGGCAGCTGTTTCTCCAGAGTTCACATCTACCCACAGCTGTGGCTCACGGAAATATTGGAGCCACTGCAATATTCTTCTGCAAAGTGTTCACGTTCCTATTAAAATGCAATCAGGAATTTTCAGTTTCAGGGTGTTGGGTTTTCTCCTTAATTTTATTTTGTCCCATTTTATTGCATGTCTGAGCCAGTCCATTCTCATTGGTGATGGGGTTTAAACCTGAAAATAAAGGCCATCAAAATTGTCGCCAGCCAGAAATGCATTTTCAGCATAGTGATGTTTTTCAATGGGGTGACATCTTTTCTGGTCAGCAGATTGCTAGACCAATCTGTGTCGATTTCTAAAATATATTTACTAACCACCATTTGATTGCATCAAATTATCAAACAACTGTTATGATATTAAGTGGATTATAATAACATGAAGAACAGAGGAGATGCTTATTGATAACAGGATAGTTGCAATGATCAGACAAGTCGTTTATTCACCTATAAAGTTACTAGAGGGTAGCTACTGAAAACAACTGACTTCCGCAAATACAGCCTTCGTATGAAAGCCTTAGAGTCTTCTTTTTCAAGCCTTAGTGTGTGAGTCCTTTCAAAAGGAAGTTCATCAGCACTCATCATAGTTTTCAGAAAGAAAGAAACAAGGCACGAAGCATGAATGATGAATAGATCAACACGAACTAGCCTTCGAAGAATAGCATTCAGGCACCAGATTCATAGACTTCATCCATCCTACCAAGAGTTAAAACACCCCAAGGTCTTCATCCCGAATCTGGGTACTGTGCTTGCCTTGACAGGACCCCATCCTGAGGAAAAGGACAAAACGGCCACCAGCCAGGCGTAGATATGCAAACTGTAGTCACTTGCCTGGAAGTACAGAAACTTTAGAAACATCTACTTTCCTATACAAGTTGTCTAACTTGCAAAAAATTCATAATTTGCTTACCATCATATCAAGATCTAGATAAGGTCCCTCATTTACGATAGGACTTCCTTGCTTTCTTATCTGCTTTTGAGACATCTTAGAATAAGACTTTTTTTTCTTTCGGTTTGTAGTGCCTTTTCAATCAATGTAGCTGACACCAGATAATTTCAACACAAGGGACATATCACACTGGCCCTGTATGAACACTGACCTCATTTAGTTAATCTTAGATTATTTACTCAGAAAATGTTGTCTGTGAATATTTGAAAATGTATGCCCATTGTAGTCTTGAGGGATCAAAAGAAAAAAAGAAAGCCAATGAGCCTATCTGTAGTTTTACCAGATGATGAAGCAAATAGCCAGGCACTACATATATTGAAAAAAACCCAGAAGAGTGAGTTAATCAGGCACGGCGCTACTGTCAGCCCGGGTGCCGCCTCCCTGGGCTTCCAAGACTCTTCTCCGTGCTTGTTTATCATTTTTCATCCTTTTACACCTACATGATTCTGCAAAAGTAGAATAGCAGTGCTTGACAGTAAGTGGCTGAATTCTTTCAGTTTGCTTTTCACAGTAAGTTTAAAGAGGGCAACTGTGAGTCACCGCAAAAATAATCAGCATCGTCATCCTGGTAAGTGCGCTGTCCCACACAGCCAAGGGGAGGGCTGTGCACGGCTCCAGAGAGCTGCTGAGTCCAGGCTAAAACATTAGTTATTTGCTTGGTGACTCTTCAAAGACAGGCAGTTTGATTAAAGAATAAGGTTCTTTATTGGTTTTTGTTGATTGCATAGAAGCCTCAAATAACAAGAGGGGTACTTTCCAAGGACCTAATACAATGGAAATCCAGGGTTAAGGGCCGTATCTGCTAACCAAAAGGTCGGCAGTTCAAATCCACCAGGTGCACCTTGGAAACTCTACCGAGCAGTTGTATTCTGTCCTATAGGGCCACTATGAGTCAGAATCGACTCGACGGCAGTGAGTTTTTTGGTTTCATACAAAGGAGGCTTGCTAATGCAGTAATTAAGAGTTCAGCTGCTAACCAAAAAGAACGGCAGCTCTAATCCACTAGCTGATCTTTGAGAACCCTGTAGGGTAGTTCTATGTTGTCCTACAGAGTCGCTATGAATTAGAATCTACTCAACAGCAAGAGGTTTGGTTTGTTTCTTTAAAATACAAAGAAGAGGCCCGAGTGGTTCAGTGGTTAATTGTCTGGCTGCTAACCAAAATGTCAGCAGTTCGAATTCACCAGCTTCTCCTCAGAAATCCTACAAGACTGTTCTCCTCCGTGCTATAGGGTCACTAGGAGTCGAAATCAACTCTCTGGTTTTGGAATACAAAGAATAAACCATTTCAACAGGCTTCCCCACGAACAGTTGATCAGTCTTGGTACTTCCTAGTGTCTCTCGCTCCCAGTAGTGTAATTTAGCCAAAGTAGGACATACATGGCCATAAGAGTGATAATGACAGACAAGACAGTCCTTTTTATGATAAGAGCAAATTTTAAATTTTTTATTCAAAATTATCCATAGTTCCAGTATTTAAGTAGGCTTACATGATAGCTGAATTTTTCCTTGACTAATTCTATAGCCCTCAAGGCAAATATACCACAGATACAATGTGTATATATCAAACATATATATATGCATGCAAAATTTTCCTGCTACAACTGTCCCGAATCTACTAAAACAATATTCTTGGTGCAATCTCTTTTCTCTTGCTCTTATCAAAAGGTGGAATACAGTTTCTATGCAGAGATCCTGTCTATAAAGCATTAAACTAGGGTATTTTAAAATTCTCTATTCAAAAATTTGAAAATTGCACACATTTTTCCTTGTAATCTCTCTGACAAAATTATGACATCACAGATTTTTTTTGAAAGCTGCAAGTCAGTTTCAGGAATTGTATATATGTATGACTGTGTGTGTACAAGGAATCCCATTCTTGATGAATAGAAAGCCTTTTCACTTCTGACTCAAGTTCTCAGGGTTTTGTTTTGGGGTTTGACTACAGTAAAAGTGGATTGTGGTGGTAACACATCATAGGGGAAAAAAATAAAGCAGGAAAGTACCAAAATGGGGACCCAAAATTTAAAAATCACAAGAAAGGGGTTGCTTTAACACCGTGTAGACATTATACAGTCACCTGTGGTAATTTGCATTTTGTCATTATCCAACATTTGTAACAAGAGCTTCAAAAGTTACTTGAGAGTTCATTTAAAATTGCTGACTGAGATCACAATACAGTAATTAGATGGAATTAAAGTTAAAATGGAAAGAAAGTGAATCAAGCAATAAAATATAATGTGTAATGTCCCCTCCCTGCACCCGTGAGATCTCATGAAAGAAAAGACGCTTTGATAATACGTGACAAAATTGGCTTGAAAACAGGGGGTTCTGTGCTGGCTTCCTGCTAGATCACATGGTGAACCTTCCTCCCCTTTATTTTCATGTTCATTTTCCTGAAGGATCAAGTGAGGAAGTCTAAGGCTGCCCATCAGAAATACAGCGGGAGCCACAGATATGAGTCCCACATGGAATTTTAAAGGTCCTAGTGCAGTGGCCAAGTGCTACAGCGCCTAACCAAAGAGCCGGCAGTTCAATTCTGCCAGGCACACCTTAGAAACTCTGTAGGGCAGTTCTTCTCCATCCTATGGGGTCACTGCAAGTTGGCATCCACTTGACAGAGGAGGCTTTGGTTTGGGTAGTAGCCACATTAAAAAGGTAAAGAGAAACAGGTGAAGCTAATTTTAATAATGTTTTTTTATTTAACCCAATATATCCAAAATATAATCATCTCAACCTGCAATTAATAATGGATTTTCATTAATGAGGTATTTTTACATGCCTTTTTTCAAACCCAGTCTTCAGCATCCAGCATGTGTCTTGCATCTGCAGCGTGTTCCAGTTTAGACCGGCCTCGTGTGAAGGGTTCGAGAGCCTCATGGGGCTGGGGGCTTCCGTACTGAGCAGCCGAGGTCCCAGCAGCACCAAAGGAAACACACTGGGAGGAAACATCAGTCTGAAGCCGTGCTCCTGCTGACCGCTGCCAGCTCAGGCAGGACCCCAACTCTGGAAGCCCAGAAGTGGGACCGTTGATGTTCAGAACGGATCGTGTCCTCATCCTTCATCAGCATCACTTTTTCCCTGTATTTGATGAAGTTCTATAGGGAGCTGTTCACTGGGGTGTGTGTGCGTGTTGGAAGAGAAAACATCCATTCATTAATTTTTATCAGATACATGCTTTTCCTCCCATCAGGAGTCTGAGACCCTAGTCACCATAAACCAACCAAAAACAAACAAACAAACAAACGTTTGTTGCTGTTGCCTGGATTCCTACTATTCAGACCTCATAACACAGAGTGGAACTGCCCCATAGAGTTTCCAAGAAGCGGCTGGTGGATTCTAATTGTGACTTATTTTTATCACCACTGTGCTGTCAGGGCCGCACAGGCCATTCCAACACTTGGCCAGCTTGTCCCTGAGAGGGACTCAGGGAGAATATGACTGTAACGTGCGTATGTGACTTAGAGCATGTTAGAAAGTATGACTGCGTGTGACTCATGGGTGAGAGTGAATGTGTGTCACTGTGCAACATGTGGCAGTATGAGACCTTGTGTATAGCATGTGTTGCTTCTGACACATACTGGATATCTGTGTAAACCATATGTATGTGCACAGTGGTGTATCTTCTGAGTGTGATAATGTGGGTAACATGTGGGAAGTGAGCGTATGCATAAGAATAGGCAGACATGGGTTGTCAGCTTCTGGGGAGCCGGGGCAGGGCCAGGCTCATGGTGGCTACCCGGGGACCTTGGAAAGCCCCTCTGTGCCCAGCATGGTCACCAAGCCTTCCCTGAAGCCCTCAGCTGCCGGACGGTGAGGGCCTCTTCACTGTGTCTGCAAACAGGTTTTGAAGTCCCACAAAGGTGCAGAGACCATGCACTCAACTGCCAAAAACTCCATCCCTGTGGGACCTCCGTGACCCTCAGCCGATGACCTCCAAGGAGCAGGAGTGTGGCTTCAAACTCCCCCCCTGCCATCATGGGGCATGGCTAGTGCAGGCAGGGGAGCCGTGTGTGGGGGGGGACAGAAACGCAGCTTGGGCCCCAGCCTGCTAGTGGAAAATGCTGGAACAACGTGGGGAAGCCCTCCAGTTGGGGACTTGCTGGCAGATGCGCTGTGACTCCCATCAGAGCAGCCTTGGGGTCTCATCCGTGGCTCTGCCGAGTCTCTGGCCCCAATTGCACCGTTTCCTAAGGAGGAAAAGAGACTTGTGGTCAGGTTCCCCGAAGGCATCCAGGTTAGCTAAGAGCCGGCCTGAGCTTTCTCAGGTCGCTGTAGCCACCTCCAGCTTCACCCCGGTTTCCAACCAGACAAGAGCCACCCATCGGCCTTTCCTCTTTAGTCCTTGTTCCTTGTTGCTTTTAAAGCAACATTATTGGGCTGCCCTCTCCTGTAAGTCCCATCCCCTCAGTTTGTCAAGAGCCAGAAGGACACCTGGTGGCCCCCGGTTCCGATAAGGGATACCTCGCTGCTTCGTTGCCTGCTACCTGGGGGCTTAGTTCTCCTCTGCCCCTGGCTGCAACATGGCCTGGTGACTTTCTCCGCGTTGATCACCTCTTCCTGGGAACTCTGTGCAGCCCATGGATGAGGCAGGGAGAGGCCACGGACACGGAATCCTGTGGAGAATCAAAAAGACACTTGCAGGCAGCTCTAAGGCCCCAGAGAAGAAACCAAGCATATTCCAACATGGGGAAAGCTTCTCTTGAGGGTGCCAGGCCTCACAGAAACAGGGGACAGCAAAGCTCCTCTTGGCCTTCTGGTTCCTTCCAGGCGTGATAGTGGCTCTGTGTGCCACCCAGGTGTCAGGGCGAGTAGCTGCCCACTGGGGTGAAGACTCAGAGCACCCAGCGAGGCGCTCTGAGGTTCACTGGTCGCCAGTTCAGTGCAACCAGCAGCCACCTCAGTGGCCGTGGGCAGACAAGTCTGTGCCCCCAGGGTCATGTCGTGATGACTGTAGAGAAATGAGATCACCCAGAAAGTGGGGTGCTAGGTCAACACAGCAGGAGATGCTTTGGGGAATCTCAACAGTCGGGAGCAGAAACGACAGCAAAATCAGGAAGACAGGGTTCCTTTTAGGGAGGCAGGGTTTGCAAGCAGCTGGTGAAAGGGTTCCCTTCCCCAACTGGCTGGTCTTGGAGGTTTCCTGCTCTGCCTGAGCTCAACTAAAGAAGGAAACACCAAGAACATCCACTCACCACCACTATCATGGAAATGGAATAGGGTGTCTTTGTTCAACTCACCCTGTTTGATTGCTCGACTTCTTTCAGTTAAATTAACCTTGCAAGCAACAGTTTGAGAAACCCCCTTAGGGAATCGCAAAGCAAAAGAAGGGGCAGTTTGGAAAGCTCAGTGTGGATGGGTCAGGCATTGGTCCTCAGAAACCCGAGGCAGCTGAAAAGTTTGTGAATGCACCAGGAAGAGGAAGTTATGGATCCGTCCCTTGTTGTCACTTGCGAAACTCTCCCCCTCTTCCAGCCAGTCCCCCCCCCGCCAGTGTTCTGTTCCCAGCCCCTCTACACCGAAGGAGATCTGGACTTTGAAACTTGTCACCGAGAAATCTCTGCGGAAGAGGCCGCTAACGAATTCAGATCGTGTCGTTTTCAAAATCTGATGTTTTTGCAATGATGACATGAGTGCCGCAGCCGAAGGTCCGAGGCAACAAGTCTGCTGCAGCTGCTCTGCGCTTTGAAATGCCCAAGACAATGGGCGCCAGTGTTCGGCGCTGCGCCTCTCGGGCGCATTTGCACGGCCGGTTCTGCCTGACTGAGCAGCGGGGTCTGTCCGGGGAACCGGTATTGTTCCCAGATCACTTCAAGATGGCAGAGTTGACAAGATTCAGGTGAGAGATGAAGTGGGATGATTCCCGAACATCCCCGAAAAAAACAAAAGAGAAAAAAAAAAACCCTGGGAACCTCCGGAAAAGCTTCTGTCGGTCGACTTTGGACGTCTGATTGACTTGTTTGCTTCTGAAGGGTCTCGTCATTTGCGGAGGGGAGGTGCAGGACTCACGGATTGTCACAGGAATTGACAGTCTCCTGGGGGGAGTAATTTGGAGTCCTCATTTACATAAAAAACAAGGATGGCCTTTAATTTAGTGTAGCCTCTCATTCTGAAGGCTAGGCGTTACTTTCCCCAAGGGGAAGGGAGACAGAAAATGTCAGTCTCCCTCCGTGGCCAACAACTGCCGCGGGAACTGACTCTGAATTTGCTATTTTCCAGAAGCACCCTTTTGGGAGGTGGCCACCGTGGTCCCTTGGGTGGCAAATCCAAGTATTAGAAGCAAATGGAACCGAGGTGGTATCTTTCCAGGTGACCAGCAAAATGAGGCACTTGGTTCTGGAAACGAAGCGTGTTACACCTGTTATAGGAGCGCGCGCGCGCCCACACACATCCCACCACCACCAAGATGATTTTCAGTTGACACTGATGTTTTGACTTCGGCTCAAAAGACAAAATCTTTGTAATAAAAGTACCTCTTCCCCAGGGAGGTTCCAACACCATTGGCTCTCGTTTCTTTACACCTAACAAAGAGAGCACTGATGGGGCTTGGATTGGAGTCTGGGACGTATTTCCATAACCCTTGTTTTTCCTCTCTTGGGTATCTCACTCAGGGTTAGTGTAAATATTGCCAGTAGTTTGCAGATAACGGGAGGCTGAAGGAGAGGGCATTGGGGCAGGTCCTGGGCGGGACCCGGTAGGAGGGAGGTGAAGTTACAGGGGCGCGGGGGTGGGGTGGGGGCAGGGTATCTTTTCTGCACGAAGATGGGTAGAGAGCGCGCTATCTCCCACTCGCTACAGGCCTTCGTTCCGACGGCACAAGGCCGCGACAGAGGAGACGCAGGGGCAGAGAGTGCTGCGTCCCGCCAAGGGCGGCCCAGATTGGGCTAAGACCCGGAGTGGCGCGCTCCCGGCGACCGCCGACAGCCTGCCTCCCCACCTCCCCCCACCCCCACCCGAGGGAGAAAGCGCAGGCTTTAAACCAGGCAGCCCCGACAGGCCTCGCCCGAGGGCGCGCACAGCCAGGGTGCACCCCGTTGCGGGCAGTGGCGGGTGACTGTCCCACTTCGAGCCACGTGCAGAGTGACCCGGAGCTCGGCAACCCGAGCTACGGCGGAGGGTGTTTAGGTGTCGGGGCGCCTGCGTTCACCGCGGATCGCAGCGACGCTTATCTCGGGGAATATAACGATTAACGCAGCCGCGGGTTTCCAGATAAGTGATTGTGATGGAGATTGTTGGCGAGAAAATAGACAATTACCCGCTGCTAGCTTTACATAAAGATCGCATTAACTCGAATTAGTTATCAGACAAAAGAGCGTCACCGCTCGCGGCACCTTCCCCCTGCGCCGCCGCGCCCGCCCCTCTGCAGGCCCAGGGTTGGGGTGCTGCGAGCCTGGGGAGCGACGGGGGTCAGCGGCGGCCGGGCCCTCCACGAGCGACACCCCCGCGGGCCCCGGTGAGCACGGAGGGGCAGAGGCAGCGCCGGGCCTCCTGCCCACCGGCGGCCCTCGCCTGCGCCCCAGGGCCCCGCGCCTGGCAGGCCTGCTCGCACTCCGCCCCGCGGTCCACACCCTCTGCTTCCCGATCTCCAAGAGCGCGGAAGAGGCATACAGAATTATTCTTGGAGGGGAAGGGCTCCTCCTCTCCCGCCACTAGATAATCGCCTGCAAAGGGGGCGTCTTCGCCACTTCGAATGTCACACGTTGGAAAGGCACCTTCCTCTGTCCCCCCTACTCAGAGCGAAACCTGCTGCAGCCCAGGCGTCCTGCTGCGCGGCCACCGTGCCCCTCCCCCCTGCACCCCTCGGAGCCCAAAGGGGCCTTCCTGAGGCGGGGGTGCTCTTTACCGGAACCCCCGCTGCGGACGAGTGACTGAGCAAAGGGAAGGGCAGGCTAGTCGGGAGGTCAGGGAGGAGCCACTCTCGGGACTTGGGCCTTCTGAGGACCAGGTGGCGGTGGTCTGGGCGAGCCAGTGGGGAGCGCAGCTTGGGACTGAGAAGCAGACGGGGCGGTGTCGCCCTGGAGGTGACTGAGCACAGTTTGCGCCCTGGGAGCACTTCGGCTCTCTCCCGCGCGGTCTAATGCGCCACTCCTGCTTTGGACGTGAGCTGGCCCGAGCGTGGATTTCAGGTGCCGCAGTATGCGCAAACCAACCAGTCCATCACCCCAGCGCCTCCAGTCCCGGAGCAGGACCGCGATGGGCTCCTCACTGCTGGAAGCGCGGGCCCTGGCCCTGGCGCCCCCGCCTCCAGTCTGCCTCCCCCGGGCCCCCGATGTCCCAGGCCCGTACGTGCAGCAGCCACCGTTGGGCCGCTGCTGCGGGGTCCTGATGAATAGAGCGGATAATGACCCCGGGTTCCCAGGACAGACTTTCTGCTGCCTGGTGAGCGTTGGATTTGTGTGGTCCTGGTCTTTCCCAGCTTGTCCCATTCTGTCACCAGGATAAGGGGCTCCCTCGGCTCGTTTGCACCTGCGCCGCTTTGGGCTCCTTCAGGAACGCGCTGAAGCTTGTAATCAGCTTTGTGAAGCCATTGAGCGCACGGCTGAGTGAGACTTGCAAAGCTGGAGGAAAACGGGCCGGCTGAATAGCTGCCAGCATGGGGCTGCGCTCCAAGCCTCGGGCCTGCCAAATTCCAGCAGAGCCCTCACAATCAGTCCGCACAAGCTTTACTGTTGCCCCCACGCTAAGAAAAGTGAGAAAAGAAAAGCTAAAATACCAGTCACCGAGGTTCGCAGTTTGTTCCCAGATTAATGGCAAACGGCTCCCTCCCACTGGCCCCCCAACAGAACCCATCAATTCAGGAAATATAAAACAAGGGAGAACCGTTCATAACTTTTCGTAGAATCGCATGTTTTCTGTCCCCTCCCCCAGGGCGGGGTGTCCTCACCCCCAGCCCGGGAGTTTCTTCACCTCCAGCTACTGAGGGGCTCTCGAAGCCCGAGGGGGCCTTTGTGCCTCCAGCCTGCGGGCATCCGACGCCCCCTGGGCCGCTGCACTTCTGGTGAGTGGAGGACTTGGGGGGAGCCCAACAGGAGAGGCCCTAAAGGAGAGCGAGGAGGCCTCCCAAATACTTCCCGGAGGAAGCAAGCACAAACCAGCCCTGTCCCTTTACCGGCACTGAGGCCAGTTCCCACACTGCTTCAGGGGGACCCAGTCCTTTGTCCCCCCACCTCCCGCCATCAGGCGCGTTTGAATTCCAGAGGGTCTGGAAGAGTGAAGGATGCAGAGGAGGGTGAACCTCTCTGCCAGCTAAGATTGTGTGTGTGTGTGTGTGTGTGTGTGTGTGTACTTCTTCACTGAGTACTAGACCCAGTAGAGGAGCAGAGTCGGTGCTACCCTTTGGTTCTAGGAAGACAGGCATTCTTGACCTCTTTGTTTCCTGAGTCTAGGCCTTTCAGACAAGTACCTCCTGCCTTTCCTTAAGGACGCCTTGCCTGCTTCCTGCTGTACCCCGTCTTTCATCTAAGTAAAAGTGAGGAAGGAGTTTTCAGGCTACTCCCCCCACATGCATATGAGAACAAGGAAATCTTAGGCGGACGGTCGAAGAGGAGCCAGCCTACAAGAGGCAAACCCATACTTTTATCAAAACACACTAGCATCCTTGTAACTGTAGGCTTTGCCAGGGGTTCACAGATATCCCAAGATCCTCGATGGGTGCCTGGCACATAGTCCACACTTAACACACACGTGCTGAGTGAATGTTTTCTGGTTTCTCAGCTGGGCCTGGAGAAGAGACAGTGAAGGTAACATTAAGCCCTATGTGTAAAAACTTGCTTTACAATCACCCACGTTTCTTTAGGGAATTAATTCCTCCCACCGTAAATTGGGAGCCTTCTCTTTTCTTCACACACAAGTGTATCACTTTTAAGATTTGATCTGGATTCCTCATCCTTCCAGGAACTCTAACCCCAGTCCCACAGTTTGCTCTCCTGCTCCGGTGCCTGGCTTTTGTGGGTGCCTACAATGCCTCACTGCTGCTCAGAGCTATAAATAGTCTCCTGGTGGATTGAAAGACTAAATGGGCCTCTTTAAATACCTAACTTATTCTAAAACCCTGGGGAGAAGAACGAGTCACAGCCAAAGAGGAACAAGGAGCGGCGCCCCCTGTAGGTACCCTATTGTAGCGCTCTTGCTTACACATTTTAGAGACAGGGAGAAGGCAAGACTTTTCTGTTGACGTACACTAATGTGTGCAAGGCTCTACAGACTATCGGCACTGGGAGTCTGAGCAAGGAGGAGGCGAGGTAGAGGGGCCCAGGGATTTTCCCAGAATTCCTCAGGGGCATCATCACTGTTTTCAGTAATAATGATAACTCCATACAGAAGTTAATAATCCATCCTATTTTTAAACATATCAGAGAGCTCTTTTCAAGTGGGGCAATCCTCCCCTCCACGGGTCTGTGAACCCCCAAAGGTGGCAAGTGAGAGATTTTGGTACTCAGAGAAAAGTTAAATATCTCTCCATGCCAAGACTTTTTGCATTCATTTGTAGATGCTAAAATGCTTTAAACATCCCCAATTTGTATCACACACTTGAAGTTTACTTTTCAACATAAAGTTTGACATGTTGTTTGGAGCAGTATTTCTTCTTCCAACTGTTCTCGGTGACAAGTCGGGAGGCTCTACGGTAATTCACAAATTAGTGAAATTTTATTCTTGGGGGGGCACTGGATTAAGAGACTGGGAGAGTGTGGAACAAGTCAACGTGTAATTCCATGATAAGGCTCTCACGAGAAATTTATTGGCCAAGTTGCTATTTCTATTCCTCCCTAATCTCGTTTACCACATTCATTCTCTGCAATCTGTCTCCATAATCTTCTGTGGCAGAATGGCAGCCAATAGCAGCATGCATGTTTGGAGAGAAGAGAAAATATGCAGAAGCGTGATAAACTGATGCTAATTATCCATATTTAGGACACCGAGTGCAGAAGATCAAGGTTTACAAATAGCAAACCAGAGCCAGTGAGGATGGCTTCCTAGTGTGGGATATATTGGAGAGGCCAAGATAAGGGTTTCACGGGCAGGAGAGATTTATTGGTCAAAGGGTTCACCTTCCACTTTTCCACTTTTCCACAGCAGTAAATTATTTAGGCTAAATTCACCAGAACGTTCCTCTTTTATTTGGCAACGTGCCGTGGACTTGCTCTTTCTTTGTGTCCTTTCAATGCAAATCCTTGTACTGTAACATCAGCTGATAAGAAGCAAATAATCGAAGCAATAGGTAATTCTCTTTAAATTGCACGTGCAGGACAGAGAGGTGATCATTCCTGGAAGGAGGAGAGGAGGGAAAGACCAGGGGGCTGAAAGTGAAACAATATCAGTCTCAGCTATTAAATGACAACACTGGCGGGGGGTGGGGTGGGGTGAAAAAAAGGAGAAGACCGCGGGTAGTCACTGCGTGTCTGTGTGCCTCTGTCCTGGTGTATTGCCCAAGTCGGTATGCTTCTGGTTGTCAGTAGGTGCGATGGCATCAGACTGATACCACTGCCTTTCCGGTTTGAAATCCTTAGCAACTACAGGGTCAACACTGAAGGGTTTTATTCTTTTCTTAGCTGTCCCCACAGCACCTCAGATGGACTTACTGTTTAAGATTGGCTCTCAGTCCTCCCCCAGACTCCTGGCTCTGAGGGAAGATGTGAAAAGAAGTCAGGCTGGAAATGTTTGTGTTGCATGGTCGAGGGGTCAGTGATAGAGGTTTTTCTGCATTGTAGTAACTGCCTTGTGAAATTTCCAGAAAATAAGCACGAATGTAGCACTGTGTTTTGCTGCAAATTTACAGACTTATCTTGGAATGATATAATAATAATAATAATGATGATGATATAATAAGAAATAATGCCATTCAGTGGTACTAATGTTAGTTTTTCCTTCCTTCCCTCCCTCTTTCCTTCCTTTCCTCCTTCCTTTCTTTTCTTCTTCCTTCCCTCTCTTCTTCCCTCTCTCTCTCTCTCTCGCTCTCTCTCTGGCCCTAGCTGTCACTGTCTCTCTTTCCTTCTTGATTCAGTATTAGTTTTGTTACCAGTTAGGAAACTAGTTTCCTTGCTTCTTCCTTTGAGAGTCTTCTAGAGATGTCATTTGTAGCTTTTTGAGTTGAAGATGGACAAGGCAATAGTAACTTTCTGTTAAGTGCACCAACAGCGTGAACCACCTATTGTACATACAAGAGTTTTTAGGATGAAAGGAGTCCTGTTGAAGTTTGGGGATACAATATTTGATTCCTATAGGAAGAAGCATGAGGCAAGAGTAGCTGACTCTTGACACAAACGATGTTTTTCGCCATGAATCACATGGACACAAAATTATCCACAGATTATGTAGGTCTATGGTGACTAGCGCCACACACATACGCTTCTCTCTTTCAACAGGTTTCAGGTGCCAGAGATTATCAAATGCATCTTTATTTGCTAAGGAAGAAAAAGCTGCCAGTTGTAAGTTGCCGGTGATGGTAAAAAATACGCTTTGATTCCAGAGGTAATAAAATATTTTTAAGTGTGTCATAAAATAAAAAAATTACAGTGTGTTTCATTGCTGGTCAAATGATGAGTTGTTAATGTTTTGCTCAAATATTTTCAAAAGTAGACACTGTTCCACAGAAATTAGCAAAATCTTCAGTTACAGGCAACAGGAGCGATAAATACTCAGGCTATGCGTAATCAGAAATGCGGAAATGAGAACTGTCCATTCAATTCACCAAAATAAAAAAAAAAGGAAAAATGTGAATGTTCTGTCATCAGAAGGAACTTGACAACTGAGGCAAAAGATGTGGTTTGCTGGCCCTTCTAGAAATTATCTAAGCTAGAAAGAGAAGCTCAGTTCTTTGTTTGATATATGCAAAAATAAAATAAAATAACCAAACCCAATCCACTGCCATCGAGTCGACTCCGACCCATAGCGGCCCTAGAGGACAGAATAGAACTGTTCTGTAGAGTTTCCAAGGAGCACCCGGCAGATTCGAAGTGCTGAACTTTTGGTTAGCAGGTGGAGCACTCAACCAGTGCGCCACCTCATTATCTCACACGTATACCTACTTGGAGTCTGACGAAGCAAAATAAATAGTTGAAGTTTGTGAAGTTTGTGTTGGTTGGGTTTTGGGTTTGGTCGTCCACAGCAGAGATGGTTAATTTGGGTAAACTGGCTCCCAGAATCAGCTCTCAGCCTCTAATTTTCAGGGTTTTACCTAAATGGTCTGAACAGTACCTACACTCTCCACCTGTATATGATCTCACGTTCATGATCAAATACCTCTTTTACATTTAAGATCATTAATCAGTCTTTAACAGCTATTAACTTATAAATAGGGTTACGTGTACTTTAGAAGAATGTGGAAAAGCCTATAGGGAAAGGGGTACTGAGGCCAACAGACCTACTGAGTACAACTGCCCTCACACTTTTTGAAGCTGTGCAGCGTGTGTGTAGGTCTGAGTGTGTGTGCCTGTACGCACGCTAGTGTGTGTGTGTGTGTGTGGTACCTGAACTGTAGCACGCTGCAGCATAGCAGTTCTCACCAGAGCTAAGCAACTCTGAGTGTCTTGTGGGACACTTTGTTGTTTTGGGTGAGCCATAATGCCAAAATATGTCTGAATGTGAAATACATGGTCAACCACTATTTGTTGGGCTCTTTCCCATTGGAGTGAAAGATTAGTTTGTAGTTTCTTTTCTTTTATTTCTCTCTAAATCCTCTTCCCTAACAGTGTATCAGTTAATACACACATATTTATTCAGTGCATGCAAACGTCATTAAGCATCTCTTTCATAAATACCTACCTTGCACTGAATTTTCCAATAACGCAGAAGATGGTCTGGGGTGGGGGAGTGTTCATCTTCCTAGATCATATTCATGGACAAAATTTGTAAAGACATTTAGCCCCTTTTAAAACTGTCTCTGAGTCATGGTTTCTTATCTGTGGACAGTATACACTGAGGGATCTGAAATAAACACAGAACTTCAATTATTGTTTGTCTGCGAAATGGTAAGAAAGATGATTACAAGATACAGTAAATATGCTTGGCATGCTGAAACACACTTTCGGCTCCAATGACTTCAAATGCTTCTAAGTGGAACAAATAAACAGAATAATGGTGAGATTTATTTAGCATTATTCATTATGAGATCACCCAAGGAATGGCGTTCTCCATCACGTCTTGATTTTCTTTAAAGGAACAGAAGGGGTTTCATATCTTGACCTGGTCATTGCCCTTACCTCAGGCAGTTTTCTAACTGGTTCACTCAGTAGCTTCAAGAGCTGATAGAAAGCCCCGGGTCTTTTGCAAATCATTTGCATGGTTTGCCCTGGCTTCTACACATTGAAAGTGAAATAAATACCCAGATTGACTTTCTCTAGATTATGATCTATGAATTGATGTGTTAAATGAGCCCGTTCCTTTAAAGGTTATAAATGACAATGGTTTTACTATTACAAGTAATTTATAGCTATTTCCTGATGACTTGACAGATTCTCTTCCAGGAGTTCAAATTTGTCTGCTTGACACACATTTATTTGAACACTTTTCCCCTTCTCCAAATTCTAGAATGCATTAACCACTGTTTTCCTAGGTGTCAATTTGCACCTGTGGGGTCTTCCCCTTGAGGCTTCAGTGAGGTTCCCTGGTCTCCACTCCAGATGGCTGCCTGCATTTTAGCAGCTAATGTGGGTGATTATTGTTGTATTTGCTGTAATTTATAAAAATCACAGGAAATGACACTTTTATTAGTCACTGACTCTACTGTCACCAATCGCAGTGGATGTTATGCATACAAATACATTTTTAAAAGTCACTCTTTGGAAATCAGAAGCTCTTTCCAGTTTCTAGTACTGTGAAATGATTATATTTTACTTTAACTGGCCATGAAGGAGGCCATAAAAGAGCTCTGATTCCCCTTTATCTCTTAGGCCCTGGAGTTATTCACGTGGGGAGTGGAATAAGGGTCAGGGAGACGCTCCCGAGGACGGAGTACAGTCCAGACGGGTCCTTACTTCAGTCCAGGAGACTGTAGGGGTTGAGAATGAGCATCCTGGGGCCGGGCTGCGGCACAGAGAGTCACGACAGGCACACTGCAAGCGTTACCTAAGCGTTTGCTGGTATCGTTGCCGTTATGTGTACCTGTATTTCCAGCTCCTGCTTACGCTGATAAACTCTAGGACCAGGAGCCAGAACCAGCATTATGTTTGATAAAACATGGCATCTAACCACAACAGAATCTTGGATTCCCCAGATGCTTTCCTCCAGAAGCCCTCTCTTACATGAGAAGACAGTCGGTTGAGTTTCAAGGATGAGTCGGAATTTGCTACACGCACTAGGGCAGAGACCTGGGCAGAGGAGGCAGAAAGTATGCCAAAACATGGTGCAGGTGAAAAGATGCTGCCAGGCTTAAATGCTGCAAGCTTTTTAAAAAAGTTGCTGGTTTTATTGTATTTTGCCTTGGAGTAAATAGACGGTAGGGGGCCTATGGGAGAACGATAGACCATGAACCTGAAACATGGATGAGGCGTGCATAGCGAGGGGCCTGGAATTCCCTGGTGAGGATATCAACCTCACTCTGCAGGCAATGAGGGTCTGCAGAAGGATCTCCGATAGTCTCAGATAAACTGAGCATAGCACAGTTGGAGTTTCATGACTTGAGGGTCCAAAGGAGTACTGAAAACCATGGAGCTAATGAACTTGCTAAGAAAAAGGACATGGGAGGAAAAGAGGAAAGATTTGAAGACGTCACCTGGAGAACACACAGTCTCCCACAAAGGGGAAGGAAAAGGAGCAACGGGAGGAGTGTAAGAAAAACAAGAAGTTCATGTTGAAAGGCCTGTGGGGAAGTGGAGGAGGGAGGGTGGGGAAGGAGAAACGGCAACTAGATAGTAGATAAGCGGTAACGTTGATCAAGGGTAAGAGTACACAATAATGGAAAAGTCAGCACAACTTGGTCAGAAGGAAGTCGGAGAAGCTCCATAGACACATCCAAATGCCCCGAGGGACTGAGCTACTGGCTGAGGGCTGGGGGTCGTGGTCTCAGGGGATGTCTAGCTCAACTGGCATAATAACATAGTCAATAGAGAAAACATTCTATATCCTACTGTGGTGAGTGGCGACTGGGGTCTTAAAAACCTGTGAGCAGCCACCTAGGTAAGATCCCCCAACCCCGGCTGGAGGAAGGGAGGATGAAGAGAAAGACACAGGGGGAAATTAGCCCGAAGGACCGATGGACCATAGCTATCACACCTTCCGCTGGACTGAGCCTGAAATGACTGGGTGGTGCCTGGTTACCACCACTGACTGTTGGCTGGGATCACAAAAGAGGGCCCCAGACAAAGCAAGAGAAAAATGGAGAGCAAAATTCAAATTCACAGAAAAAAAGAAAAAGAGTAGGCTTGCTGTTGGACAGAGTCTCGAGAAACCCCAAGAGTCTGATCCTTGGATACCCTTTTAGCTCAGTACTGAAGTCACTCCTGAGGCTCACCCTTCAGCCAGAGATTAGACAGGTCTGTAGGGTCAACAATAACACACAGGAGAAATGTGCTTCAGAGTTCAGTCATGTGCATGAGACTAATGGGCACATCAGCCCCAAAGCAGGGAAGGCAAGAAAAGACAGGGAAACTTGACGAATGGAAGCAGGGAATTCAGGATGGACAAGGGAAGAGTTTTAACACAAGACAAGTTTGGCAACCAATGTCCCCAAACAACTTGTATATGCGTTATTTAATGAGAAAACAACCTGTTTCGAGGACTTGTACCAAAACCCCAATAAAAGAAGAAAAAAGCCAAAGGAGGAAAATATTTCAAGAAGAGTTAATCAATTACGTAAAATGCCATAGAAAATCAAGTTAGTAGAAATTCCTTAGATACTTGTTGTTCAGGGATATTGGGGGGCCACTGTCCATCTTAACTAGAGAATTTGAGGTGAAATGAGGGAGCTGAAGTCATCATGCAGGGAGGTGAGGGTGAACCGGAAGGTGAAGGGTGAACCAGGAGGTGAAGGGTGAACCAGAGAAGAAGTCGACATCAAGAGAATCAACAGCTCTATGGAAAAGCCCGTTCTGAAGGGGAGAGAGACAATGATGATACAAGAGAAACTATGGAAAGCTGTTCACTGCACGTATAAAGGAGACTTAAAGTATTTTATAAATTAGACAAAGGGAATGTGGAAAACCAAAGGAGAGTGTTGAAGATTTAGGAGAGCAGAAAGCAGGCAGAATGACGTTAATTAAAACCTCAGTGCTACCAGGCCCTATGTTGTTTTTAACCCACATGGTCTCATTGAATCTTCATGGTAATCTTCTGCTTTTTTTCATAAATAAAAATCGCAGAGAAAGCTTAAACCTGGGATTTGAACCTAGGTTTGTTTGATTCCATTCTGCTGTACTGCATTGTTTGGGATAATTGTAAAACCAGAAGAAAATAACCATCAGAACAAAATGGAGAGGTAACCTGTACCTTGGACAGGGAAATGGGGTCCCTCCTTTCTAGGAGAAAGAGACACCAGCATCTGTTAATACACACCATTCATTAGTCTTTAAACATGTTATCTGCTTTCATACAAAAGCTGAGAAAGAGGGTTTTAATGCCTATCATGGATTGCGTTGTGTCCCCCCCAAAATGTATGTATTGATTTGACTTGGCTGCACTGCTGT
The DNA here is from genome assembly GCA_028571685.1 of Heterohyrax brucei. Classification (NCBI taxonomy): domain Eukaryota; kingdom Metazoa; phylum Chordata; class Mammalia; order Hyracoidea; family Procaviidae; genus Heterohyrax; species Heterohyrax brucei. Next base: position 1,471,736 of record CM053163.1, read on the forward strand.
CGACTTGGGTCCGACACATAGTGGCCCTAGAGGTCAGAGTAGAACTGCCCCATAGACTTCCAAAGAGAGCCTGGTGGATCTGAACTGCCAATTTTTTGGTCAGCAGAGGTAGCACTTAACCCACTATGCCATCAGGATCCCAGTACGGCGCAGTTCCTCCCATGTGTTGTGAATCTGCCTCTGTGATGTTGCTGACGGAAAATGGGCATCAGGTGTGCTGATGAGGCAGGATGCAAGGGAGAGAAACGAGTAGATGGAGGTAGGAATCTCATACCACCAAGAAGCAGCACTGAGAGCACAGCACGTCCCTTGAACCTGAGGTTCCTGTGCCAAGATGCTCTCCCCGGATTTGGACTCTGCCTACTGGACCATGATACATTCTCATACTGAATGGACTTATAATTCATAAATGGATCTTTGGCTTACTGAACTGTGTCAATAAAACATCTCTTAATAAAGCCTTACACTCATGATATTTTCTGTTACAGCAGTACCAGGTGCCTAGAAGAATGCCTATATTACAAATAAGGAAATTAAGGCTCAAAGGTGTTAAACCATGTGCTCATGCGAACATAGCAACCAAGCAGCAAAACAAACAGTGAAATTTACGTCTGCATGACTTTACGATATCCCTCACAGAACATCACTCCATCCTTTTCTTAGACAGATGAGACACTGATGAGATTGGACACAGATTAGATGTGAAGGACAGGAACCACCCTGAAAACTACATTTGTCCTAAAATGAGAAGCGAAGCATCTACTAATAGGAGGAAACCCTAAGAGGCAGTTTTACTCTTTTGGAATCAATAGCAGATTTTTCTTTGAGTTTTGTTTTGTTTCTTACAGGAATCATCAAGAGTAGGAATTCACTTAACAGCAACAGGTTTGATACGAGTTTTATCTGATGGGCTAAACTGCTTAAGAAGAGTGCTTGAAAGACAAAAGGAGCTGCCATAAGCAATGAAATCTGATGAAATAGGTGTGTGAAAGGAATCCTGAGGGCTTTTGAGGACCCTGCTGATTTTTTCAGATTAACTAAAGGAAATACATCCTGAGCTTTTATGGATAGGTTGAAACATAGGAGAGATCCTTTTAACTGGAGCAAGGACTAGAGCGGGATATATGGCTGTTTCAAACCCAGAGTGAGTGAGATACAAACTGGATGGAAAGACCTAGGATAAGGCACTCTAGTGGAGATGCAGAAAAAATATATCCTGCGTGGCCTACCATACAGGCCAGGATCAGACAGATATGATTCCATCAAAACTGTGAAACTGACATGGCAAAGTGTTCTGTGAAAAACTGTGTGTGTGTGTGTGTGTGTGTACATTGAGGGGGTAAAAAAACAAATCCACTTTTGAGTTGATTCCAGTTCATAGGGACCCTACAGGACAGAATAGAACTTCCCCACAGGGTTTCCAAGAAGTTGAAACCTTTCGGTTAGCAGCTATAGCTTTTAACCGCTACACCCCCAGGGTTTCCATTGGAGGGACAGGATATGTTATTACCTAGAACTGTAAATTAGATTACCTTACAGTGCAATAAAACATTTTGTTGACAACTCTGACTAGAACTAAAGGTCTAGTTGACATGTTTCCTGTCCTTTGGAAACTAAATGTCAGATTTAATAAATATTTGTAGAGGGCTTATAATGTGTAAAGCTCTTAAGAGTGTTTCCCTCCTTAGTTTTCAAAAGCATTCTTCAAGTTAGGTATCATTTTTGCCATCTTTCCACATGAATAAACTGGCTCTCAAAGAAGTAAAGCAATTTGCTTAGGTTTACACAGTTAGTAAGTAACATGATCAGTATTTGAATTACATCTCCTGACCTCAAACTTGTGCTCTCATTACATCACCGCTTCTGTATGATTCACACATATGTGTCTATCACCGTGCAAGATAAGGTAGAATTTAACCAAACACCAAAATGCATCAGATGAAGATTAAGTGCTGTCAGATTAGATAAGTGGCAATCACTGAGCTGGAATTACTTTGGAAATGACGTGGAGCACAAAAAAGAAGTTCCACAGCAGTGGGCACTAACCCCCCAAAAGAAAAAGAAAAACAAAACAAAACAACTCATTTTTAGGCCAATTCCAACTCACAGTGACTCATGGTCCCATATGGTCCCAAGGCTGTAAATCTGTAAGAAAAAAGCTGCAGTTTGTTTGGTTAGCAGCTGAGTGCTTAAACACTGCACCCCAGGGCTCCTAATAGACTCCAGGGAAGGGTAAAACTGCAGGAAACCCAGACATCATTGAGCTTACTAAACAGTAAGACTAGTTGTGGTTTAAATTGACCATGTCTTCTTCTCTTTATTGTAAACTCAAGCCCAAATCAATCACTAGATTCCCTGGGATATTCTACATAGGAATTCCTCAAAAACTGTTTTGTACCATGCACCTCTTGGACAATCTGGTGACACTCTGGATGATTTTACAGGAAAAAAAGCATAAAAAAATTAACTCATTATTTTGAAAATTGGTAAATTAGTGGAGAGAATCAATCATGTGTATTTTGACTTTCTATGCTAATTCTGGAAACCCTGGTGGTGTAGTGGGTTAAGTGCTACGTCTGCTAATCAAAAGGTTAGCAGTTCAAACCTGCCATGTGCTCCTTGGAAACTCCATGGGGGCAGTTCTACTCTGGTATCTAGGTTACTGTGAGTTGGATTCGACTCAATGGCAGTGGGTTTGTTTTTGGGGGGTGGTTATACTAACTCTGGAGCCCTAGTGGAAGAGTAGTTAAGAGTTTGGCTGTATGAATCCACCAGCTGCTCCTGGGAAACTCTATGGGGCATTTCTATTCTGTCTTACAAGGTCACTATGAGTTAGAATTGCCTTAATAACAAAGGGTTTTTTAAATTTATACTAACTCTACCACTGTGGAACAGACCATCAACTGCTCATATACAATTTCAAGTTGAAACTGAAGAAAATTAGAACAAGTCCACCAGAGTCAAAATGCAACCTTGAAAATATTCCACCTGAATTTAGACACCATCTCAAGAACAGATTCAAGACGTTGAACACTAGTGACAAAAGACCAGATGAGTTCTAAAATGACATCATACTTGAAGGAAGCAAAAGGTCATTAAAAGGACAGGAAAGAAAGAAAAAACCAAAATGGATGTTGACACACACTCTGAAACTTGCCCTTGAACATCAAGAAGCTAGAGCTAACAGAAGAAACAATGAAGTAAAAGAGTTGAGCAGATGACTTAAAAGGGCAATTCAAGAAGGTAAAGTATTATAATGACATAATACAAATACCAGGAGTTAGAAAACTGAAAGTGAAAAACACATTTTTCAAGCTCAAAGAAGTGACGAGGAAATTCAGAACTTCAGTTGCAATATTAAAGGATTTTACTGGGAAAATATTAAATGATGTGAAAAGCATCAAAAGAAGATGGAAGGAATACACAGAGTCATTATACCAAAAAGAAACGGCCAATGTTCATCCATTTCAGAGGGCAGTGTGTGATCAGGAACCGATGGCTCAGAAGGAAAAAGTCTAAACTAGGCTGAAGGTATTTGTAGAAAAACAAAGCCCCAGGAATTGACAGACTATCTATTGAGATGTTTCAAAAAATGAATATAATGCTACAGGTGGTCACTCATCTATGCCAAGAAATTTGTAAGGCCAACTGACTGGAAGAGAATCATATCAGTGCCCATTCTAAAGAAAAGCAACCCAACAGAATGTGGGAATTATTGAACAACATCATTAATTCACACACAAGGAAGATTTTGCTGATGATCATTAAAAAATGGTTCTAGCAGTTCATCAACAGGGGCCTGCCAGAAATTCAAGTCAGATTCAGAAGAGGATGAGGAATGAGAGATATCATTGCTGATGTCAGATGGATCTTGGCTGAAGCAGAGAATACCAGAAACATGTTTACCTATGTTTTATTGACTGAAAAGCCATTGCAATCTGTGAATCCTAACAAATTATGGATAAAATTGCAGAAAATGAGAATTCCAGAACACTTGATTGTTGTGCTCATGAGGAATCTATACATGGATGAAGAGGCAGTCGTTTCAACAAAAAAGGGGACACCACATGGTTTCAAGTGAGCAAAGATATACATCAGGGTTCTATCCTTTCACCATAGTTATTCAATCTGTATGCCAAGGAAACAATCCAAGAAGCCGGAATATACAAAGAAGAACAGGACCTTAGGAGGGGAAGAAGACTCGTTAACAACCTTTATTACGCCTGTGACACACCCTTCTTTGCTGAAAGTGAAATACTTTTTGATAAAGATCAAACACCACAGACTTCAGTATAGACTACATCTCAACACAAAGTAAACAAAAGTCCTCACAACTGGACCAATAAGCAACATCATGATAAATGGCAAAAAGATTGAAGTTATCAAGGATTTCATTTCACTTGGATCCATAATCAACACTCATGGAAGCAGCATGTCGAGAAATCGAAAGACACTTTGCATTGGCACATCTACTACAAAAGACCTCTTTAAAGTGCTGATAATCAAAATGTCACCTTGAAGACAAAGGTGTACCTGACCCAAACCATGTGAAAGCTGGACGACAAAAAAATGGAAGATGGAAGAAGTATTGACACCTTTGAATTGTGGTGTTGGAGAAGAATATCGAACATACCATAGAGTGCCAACAGAGCAAACAAATCTTTCTTGGAAGAAGAGTGACCGGAATGCTCCTTAGAGACTATGTCTGACATACTTTGGACAAGTTGTCAAGAGGGATCAGTCCCAGGAGAAGGACGCCATGCTTGGTCATGTAGACGATCATCGAAAAAGAAGATCCTCAAAGAAGAGGAATGAGGGACATGACCGCTGCAACAACAGACGAAGCACAACGATTGTGAGAGCGCCGCAGGTCCAGGCGGTGTTCGCTCGGGTCTACGCTGGGTTGCTATGAGTCAGAACCAACTGGAAGGCCCATAACAACGACGATGACGACGAGGAAACAAGTTACATTGAAATGCAAATATATATATAAAAGATATTTTCTGATACAGTAATAACTTGCTTCAATAATTTATCGAGTAACAAGATCTAGTAGCAATTCTAATGCTCCCACAATTTTAAGTAGTTGCAAGTGTGTATGGTATTTTGAAATATTTGCAGCAACTATGTTGTGATATGAAAATGTCTATTGTTTCTATTGGTGACAAAGTTACAGGTACTGTTCACTCTTCTGTATGGTTTAGATCTGCTTTCAAGGTTCATGGAACTTCCTTCTTTTCATGTTGGAGCTTGAGGGGCGTTTGCTTTAGATATATGTGTTGAGAGGGTCCAGCATCTCTTCTTTGATTTTGCTCTTTGAGAAATGACTCAATCAATACGCCACATTTTTTATTATACCCATCGAGTAACAAAACATAGTATTTTGACCTCACACTCCTCCCCCACCCATTTGCCCCAATAAAGTCCTCAGAGCCCTGGTGGTGCAGTGGTTAAGAGCCTGGCTGCTAACCACGTTGGCAGTTTGAATCCACAATTGCCCATCAAAAACTCTGTGGGCAACTGAACTCTGTCCCCCAGTGTTGCTGTGAGTCAGAATTGGCTTAACAGCAGTGGGTAGCAGGAAGTAACTACAGGCAGCAGTGTAGAGCCATTGACTCCTAAAACATTAGAAAAAAAGGAGATCTTAAAGATAATTGTGTTTTACAGACATGGACAGGAACGCTGAGAGAGATCATCCCTCTGGTTCACAAGTTTCTAGACTTTCTCAGTTCATGTGCCCTTCAAATGTCTCAGAAATTTTTCATAGCTTTTTAGTCCACCCAAAATAACCAATGGTTTTATTACTTAAAAAAAAAATGTAAGTATTTGCATATTAGTAACTTGGTAGCCAGCTGAAAAAAATAATCTGGTAAATTGTAGAAAAAAGTGATATTTTAATTTTATTCTCAAACCATCATAACTTCTTACTAATGACACATGTGTTCATGCCACTGGAATCAGATTGGTCGCCACCATTCTCATTTCCTGTTTGACAATGACTTTTGCACGGTATGTGCCTTGTATCACAGCAACTGAGAAAAGTTCAGCTTCACAAAGATAATGATTCATTTCTAATGAATGTAGCACAATCCAGCATTAAATCTGTGAACTATGTCAAGGTGTACTTTGTGCAATGTCTGGCAGATGACAAGCATCACTGCCTTTCCCTCAAAAATTGAAAATACCCCATCGTACTCCCATTAGTTTGTGGTGACATACCAGAACCCCTTGGGACACAGTTAGCCAAACTCCTAGCCCAAAGTAGCACAAATAACTGGATCCAGAAGAACTGAAATCTCTCGATTCTCATCCAATGGACTGTGTCTGGATTTCACTTTGTAAATAGATATGTGTCCAAACCAGACATGATGGAAATAGGTGACAAATTACTGATCTGTTAAATCCTAAAAGCCCTCTTCTTACAAACAAAGTTCGCTTATCTGGACTGTACTCTATGAGAAAATGTCATTGATTAGTGGAAGATCCATTATAAAATTAAAAATAATTTCTAGCAGCTCTTTTAGCTATATTTGACAGTTAACTTCCATTTGCACTTTATATTTCTGGCCATGATGAAATAACTGGGATTCAAACTTTCTGCCTTTAAAAACTAGAAAGTTAGACAAGATATAATCAGAGATTGAAACTACCAAAGAAGGTGAAGAGGAAGATGCCAGAAACACATAGGGAAGGAGTTCTAGAAATTTTCACAGCCCCCTCTTTGAGTCTCCTATGGAATACTTAGCTACGCATCCTAAGGCTAAAGGTGTGAAACAGCAGGGAAGATCAACTACTAAGGAGCTGTGAGACGAGCATAAATGTCACAATTTGCACAAGGTTGGGATACAATGAAGTATCAACGAACTAGTGTGGAGAGAGCCTGTTGAACACACTAAGCAGTAAACTGACATCCAAGAAAGGCCATGCCTTAAGAATGGAGTTGCTGCAGCCATACAGTAAAATTTCTAGGCATGCCCTAACAAATTTTAAAAAGCAAGACTCAGAAAGGATCAAACTGATCTTTGAGCTTACTAACCATACTGTCAGAACTCAATTTAATACTCTTTAAATGAAGACAATGAAATTCAGACATCAATAATTAGCATCCAGCATGACCAACATACAATAAAAATATTACCATACATAGAAAAAAAGAGAAGAACATGAGAGGAAGAAAATTGATTACAAGAAACAGATCAGAAGTGATAACGATAAAGGGTTTTAATATACCCATTATAAATACGTTCAAGGATTTAAATGAAAATATGAACACATTGTGGGAACAAATGAGGATTATCAATAAAGAAATAAAAAGGATGAAAAAGAACACACAGAAATTTTGTAATTGAAAAATACAATCTAAAAGGAAATATTTCCTTTTGTATCTGTAAACTTTTTGATAACAATCTCTGTCTTACTCATAAGTATAATATAAAAAAGCAATCTCATTGCCATCAAGTTAATGCTAACTCATAGTGACCCTACAGGACAGAGTAGAACTACAGGGTTTCAAACAGTCGAATGCTTAACTACTATGCCATGAAAGTTCCAAATATAACAAAGTATATAGAATATACTGTCTCATCCATAAGTAGAATATAAGACTAGTAATGATTCATTTTAATCAAGCATCAAAAGCCTAGGAACTTCATAAATACATCTAGGTAGTCTCTGAATCAGCTGGGCCTCGCTGGACATTGGATTTACTCTTGAAGACAGCCTGTTCTATAGAACTTTCTGTAATGATAAAAGTGTTCAGTGTCTGTGTTATGTAGTATGATAGCCATTAGCCACCTGTCACTACTGACCATTAAAAATGTGCTACTATAACCCAGAAACCGAATTTTTTTAAATTAAATTTTAACAGCCATATTTGGCTAGTGGCCACCATACTGGACAACACATATCTAAGGTATCAAGGGAGCTACTTAAGACTATAAAGCTCACTTTGTAAAAGCCTGGCTTTCTATATTTTAAAGGAATTCAACTTCCAAAGGTTGAAATAACTCAATAAATCCGGGAGGAGTAGTTTACACAGTAGAGAAATTTGTGCGGGAGAGTCTTTCTCATTTTATTAGTCAATATATTGAGAAAGAGGTGAATGTCTTATTTGTACACAGTGATTGTGAATGTATCATGGACAGAGCAGTTAGCTGGAGTGTTTGTTTAAAGTACTTTATTTCTGGGACTCATCCACCCCAGCCTGAAGTGTACCCAATGCCTTGATTGGGACCCAGACATTTGTATGCTATCGACTTGACGGCAATGAGTTTGGGAAGCATTCCAAATATTCCAGTACATGAATACTAGAAAAATATGTGAATATTCAACCTAAAAATTCACACTTTAGCCTGTATGATTTTATATACATGATATGGTTGATAAATTTTTCCTTAGCTTGTGTTGGTATTCATCAGTTATAATCTTTAAATACAGAAATGTATTTTTCCATTTTCATTTCATTCTATTGAAAACAAACCAACTTTTCAGATGATTCAAAATTTCATGCCTTTGTATGTTAGAACCTTGCACATGGCAGAAGGTATTTGTTTGTAAAGTGTGTGAACTTAGATGATAGGCCTCTTATAAATATTGTCTAGTGTTGCTATCAGAAATATCACAAGTAGATGATTTTAACAAAGAGAAGTTCGTTGTCTCATAGTCTAATAGGCTAGAAGTCTGAATTCAGAGTGCTAGCTCCATGGGAAGGCTTTCTCTGTCAGCTCTGGAGGAAGGTCCTTGTCATGAATCTTCCCTTGGCTTGGGAGTTTCTCTGAATAGGAACCCCAGGTCCAAGGGACATGCTTTACCCCCAGAATGGCTTTCCTGGTAGTATGAGTTTCCCACACCTTTCTGCTGACATCTCTCTTTTATCTCTCAAAAGAGATTTGCTTAAGACACAGTCTGGTCTTACAGAGTGAATCCTTCCTCATATACAAAACTGCTGCTAATCCCCTCTTGTTAACGTGTAACACACGGGAAGATTACATCAGTCACAAAATGGAGGACAACTATGCAGAACTGGGAATCGTGGCCCAACCAAGCTGACACGTATTCTGGGGGAACACCATCTAACTCATGACAGACGTCATCTATAAAATAGTTGACACCACGTGTAGTAGCAAATTAATTATGTGAGAACCAAGCTGAGTACTGTGACCCTAGCTAAGTAATTCAACACTTTGATGTTGAAGAATGCATTTCAGAAGTCAATGTGTTACGGAGTTCTGGATTATCAGTTCTTTTCCCCTTGTAAATAAATTACAAGAAGATTTTTACTCATTGATTACCCAAAATATGCCTCTTCTTTCCAATTAATTGGAAATTCTCTCACATATAAAAAGACCAGACTTCGATCTGACTGACAAGGGAGAAACCCCAAGACCTGGGGCTCTGGACAGTCTTCTAGCTCAGTAATGAAATTATTCCTGAAGTTCGTCCTTCATCCAAAGATTAGACAGGCCCATGAAAAAAAAGGGGGGACTAAACGGGCACACTAGCCCAGGAGCATGAACAAAAACGCAACAGTGGACCGGAAAGCTGGTAACAGAGACCCCAAAGCCGAGAAGGGGAGAGTTTTAACATGTTGGCAACCAATGTCACAAGATAAAGTGTATTAACTATTTAATGAGAAACTGGTTTGCTCTGTGAACCTACATCTACTACACGATGATAATAATAATAAAAAAATTATCTGATCTGGTTGACAGAATTTATTTAGTGAAAATCAGGTTTGTAACCATCTGAAAGGAATCCAAAGAGGAGGATCAGGTTTCAGAGATCTTGTCTGATCTCTCCCAACACTGAGTTAGAAAAGTTTACTTTTAATCCTGAGTTAGTGCTTTAAACCTCACTAACGCTTCAAATTACAATAATACCAAATTAAAAATAATTGTAACTGACACTGAGAGATATCATCTTTGGAAACAATAACCCCGCAAATGAGGAATTTAACAGTGTTCCCAGATATAAATTGTAAATGTAGAAATAGAAATAGAGAGAGGGAAAACTACCAGGAGATCCAAGGTCATTTCCATGACTAAATGACTTCTGATCGCTGTGAGTTGGATCCGACTCAACAGCCCTTGGCTTGGCTTTTAATGTTTATGGTATTTAATGTCATTTTAAAAGTTCAGGAAAGTGGATTTAATTGAGTGCATTTTACCCTTGCAGCACTCCACTCTTACCCTTTACCTTTCCCGGAATATGTCCATTTGACTGCTACAAGCTCAGCATTCTGTAAAACATATGTACACTTTGTAAATGCAACTTGATATTTAGAGAAGAAAGGTTGAGGAAGTACAGCTGGCTCTGCTGTCTTTTAGGACATGGGAGAAGGAAAGCAAAAGAAGAACGGATTTTGCAAGACAAAGCAGCAAATTCCTAAGAGCTGGACAATGAACAAAGAAGAAAGCAGAACTGACGCCTTGGAACTGTGGTGCTGGAGAAGAATGTTGAATGGACCATGGACCACGAAAAGAACAAACAGATGTGTTCTGGAAGAAGTAGAATCAGAGTGCTCCTTGGAAACAAAGACGGCAAGACTCTGTCTTACATACTTTGGGCATGTTGGCAGGAAAGATCAGTCCCTGGAGAAGGACATCATGCTTGGTAGAGTGAAGGGTCAGCAAAAAAGAGGAAGACCCCTACGAGATGGATTGACCCAGTTGCCACAACAACAGGCTTAAGCATAAAAACAATTGTGGACGTGGTGCAAAATCAGGCAGTGTTTTGTTCTGCTGTTCATAGGTCGCTATGAGTTGGGACTGACTCAACGGCACCTAACAGCAAAAAAAAAAAAAGAAAGAAACAATTCCAGTCTGAAGAGCAATATAAAGTCCTACAATGGATGTAACAAGTTAGTGATGCAAACCACCTGAGATGGTCTCTAGACTTCCAGTAAAGCAGTGCCATCATTTGTCGGAAGTTATTTGGTACAATGGCTAAAATTATGCTTCTGGGCAGCTTGGTGGCTTGAATAAATATATTTACTTTTTTCCTTCTTGAAAAGTCATTAGCATGAGAATTAAGGAATAAAAAAAGAGTTGAGATAGCAGTACCCTATGACTAGAAATACATTTTCTGGAGAAGAGGAAACAGAAGTAACGGGTGACATAAGAATAACCTGGGACACAAGGTGTCTGAAAAACCAGGGCCCACAGTGAGTGATGTCAGAAGACACAAACTAATTCTCATTACCCATCATCAAAACACCCGTCATCGTAGAGATGATGCTGACTCACAACAACCCTGTAGGACCCTGGAATGTCTTAGAAACAGAAATTATCAGGTTCCTCTACAGATTCAGATGAGTGATGAGACTAAAATCAGACTGTCTAAAGACAGTGTGAAGAGCAACTGGATGCTGACTTCACCTCCTCTATTTATCATGCCCAGGTCAGTGTACCATAGCAGCTGTATTTATGCAAAATTGAACCAAGGAGGCACTAAACCCCAAAACAAAACCCACTGCCATAGAGTCAATTCTGACTATAGAGACACTAAGCTCCTCCCCAAAGCCCAAACCCATCTCTGTGAAGTCGATTCTGACTCATAGCAATCCTATAGGACACAGCAGAACTTCTGCGTAGCATTTCCAAGGAGTGGATTCAAACTGCCAACCTTGTGGTTAGCAATCAGACATTTAAGCACTGTGTCAACAAGGCTCTCTAAAGAAGGCTAGGTTATGGGAAAACAAACACAGCAGAAAACAAGGGAGAATACTGAAAATAGAATGATTAAGTGGGAGTTTGCATATCATATTGAGTTGCTTGGCCTTTACCTTCTGCTCAGTTCTAAGAAACTGTGTAGTTAATTGCAAATTTTGTTCTTAGAGAATTAAAGGAATTTCAGAGCAGCGAAAAAAGCTGTAGGTAACTGACATTTGGGGATCCCCTCAGTGGAATATTCAAGTTTGGGGCTACAATAAAGATTGTCAGGTATCATATAGCCTACTTCCAAAGCCTCCAATCAGCTTTTTAAGACTTTATTGTTAAATGGTAACCAATAAATAAAAAGGATTACTAAAGGGCTCTGATATGAAAAAGTTGATCCAAACTAACAGGTAAAAGGATTTCAGAAAGAACAGAGACAGATAAAGGTAATTACAAAAACAAAACAAAACAAAACAAAACAAAACTTTTTTTTAAAGAAACCAGAAAGAAGAAATAAAAACAAAGTGTGTAACCATTATTAAAAAATAAAAATAAAGAAAAACTCATGGGACAAAACAAGCCTTGGAAACTAGGAATACGATTTCTCAAAAACTCAGTAGAATAAATAAAATATAAAGATAAACTCTCTCAGAAAGGAGAATAAAAAAGGGGGTGGTATAGATGGAGAACAGGAGAGCAAAATCATGAAAACTACAGGATGATGGAGAAGACACACCTTATAAACAACAGGAATTCCAGAAACAGAGAACAGAGAAAAGTAGAGATCAGGACATTTTAAAATAATAATTCAAGAAAATTTTCCATAATTGAAGATTACGGCTTTCAATATTGAAAGACTATGCCAAATTCCCCCACATAACCAAAAAGAAAAGATTCACATCAATGTACACTATCATAAACTCCAAAAAAACAGTAATATAGAGAGGGAGATAAAAACACAAACCAAAAATAGCTTACATAAAAAGCATACTTGGTCAATAAAAAACAAGAAAACAAAATCCGATCAAATATAAAGAAAGGGTTAGTAATCAAAAGCATGAATTGTCTACCGATAACATCATACTTAATACTAGCAGACTAAGGCATTCCTCCTAAGAGCAAGAATAAGACAAGCGTTTCTACAATACCGTACTGGAGCGCAGTAAGGTAAGAAACATGCCAGTGCAATGAGGTAAGAAAAAGAAATAAAAGACATCCTGGTTAGAAAAAAGATCTTGTAGATGATAGTACTATTTATATATTTAAAAAAAAAAAAAAACTTACGGAAGCTACAAAAACAAAAAACAAAACAGAGCCTACCCTAATTTACAAGAAATTTATCAAGGCTAAAGACTATAAGACCGAAATACAAAAATCAACAGCATTTCTATATATTAAACCCCCCGAACCAAATCCACTACCACATAGTCAATTCTGACTCATAGCAATCCTATAGACCATAGTAAAACTGCCCCATAGAGTTTTCTAGGAGCATCTGGCAGATTTTAACTGACAACTTGGGTTAGCACACACAGCACTTTAACCACTACACCATCAGGGTTTCTTATAGCAATGAATAACTGGAAACCGAAAGTTTTAAAAAGTAGTATCAGTTAAAATAGCATAAGAAAACATAAATAACTTAGGGTTAAATTTGACAAAACAAGTGGAAGATATGTACACTGAAAAATACAAAATACTGCTAAGAAAAATTAAACAAGACTGAAATAAATGGAGAGATACCACGTATGTGGAATTTAAGATTTGATACTGTTAAAATTCCAATTTTTGTCAAATTCTTCTATAACCAACCAAACCAAACCCATTGCTGTTAAGTCAATTAAGACGTATAGTGATCCTACAGGACAGAGTAGAAATTTCCAAGGACATAAATCCTCACAGAAGCAGACTGCCACATCTTTCCCCTACCGAGAAGCTGTTGCGTTTGAACCACTGACCTTCCAGTTAACCTTCAAGTGCATAACCACACTGCCACCTTAGATTTCATAGAATCTACATTCATCTATAGATTCCATGAAATCCCAATTAAAGTCCCTGAAGGCTATTTTGTGGAAAATGACAAGCTTATTCTAAACTTCGTATGAAAATTTCAAGAGTCTATAAGAGCCAGGTGGACCTAACTGGATGAAAACACCAGAATCAGATTGGCTACATCTGTGCAAAGAGATGATAGAGAAGCTCAGTATCATCAGTCAGAACAAAGCCAGGCGCTGATTGTGGAAAAGATCATCAATTGCTCACATGCAAGTTGAAGTTGAAGCTGAAAAAAATTAAAGCAAGTCCATGACTGTCAAAATGTGAACTTGGGAATATCCCACCTCAATTTAGAGACCATCTCAAAAGTAGATTTGACACATTGAACATTGATGTCTGAAGTTGTGGAATGACATTTAGAACATACTACGTGAAGAAAGCAAAAGGTCATTAAAAAGACAGGAAAGAAAGAAAAGACCAAAATAGGTGTCAGATGAGACCGAAACTTGCTTTCGGATGTAGAGCAGCTGATGAGAATGGAAGAAATGATGAAGTAAAAGAGCTAAATGGAAGACTTCAAAGGGCAGCTTGAGAAGACAAAATAAAAATATTATAATGAAGTGTGCAAAGACCTGGAGTTAGAAAACTGAAAGAGAATAACACACTAGGAATTTCTCAGGCTCAAAAAAAAACTGAAGAAAAAAATTTGAGCCTCAAGTTGCAATTTTAAATGAGTCAATGGGCAAAATATGCAGGAAATGTCAAAAGCAGATGCAAAGAATACATGGAGTCACTGTACCAAAAAGAAATGGTCTACACAGACTTTTCAGAAGGTAGCACGTGGTAAAGAACCAATGCTGTTGGAGGGAGAAGTCCAAGCTGCACAGAAGACATTGGTGACAGACAAGGCTCTAGGAATTGACCGAATATCAACTGAGAAGTTTCAACAAAATGATACAGCAACAGAGGTGCTCGCTTGTCTACACCAAGAGTGTTGGAAGACAGCTGCCAGGCCTCTAAGGGCCTGGAAGAGATCTGTATTTCCATTCCAAAGAAAGGTGAGCCAACAGAGTGTGGAAATTATCAAACAATGTAATTAATATCACACACGTACAGTTTTGCTGCAGATAATTCAAAAGCAGGTGCAGCAGTACATAGACAGGGAACTGCCATAAATTCAAGCCAGATTCAGAAGAAGATATGAAGTGAGGGATACAATTGCTGAGGTCAGATGGATTTTGGCGGAAAGCAGAGCATACCAGAGAGATATTTACCTGTGTTTTGCTGATTATGCAAAGTCATTTGATTGTGTAGATCATAACAAACTACGGCTAACGTTCCTAAGAATGGGAATCCCGGAAAACTTAATTTTGATCATGAAGAACCTGTAATGGACCAAGAGGAGTTATTTGAACACAGCAAGAGAATACTGTATGGTTTAAGACCAAGAAAGGTATGTGTCAGGGTTGTAACTTTTCACCATAGTCATTCGATCTGTAGCTGAGCAAATAATCCAATAAACTGTACTATATAAAGAAGAACACAGCATTGGAATTGGAGGAAGACTCATCAACAGCCTCCTATAGTGATACGTGGATGAGACAACACTGCTCGCTGAAAACGAAGACGATTTGAAGCACTCACTGATGAAGATCAAAGACACAGCCTTCAATACGGATCACACTTCAACACAGAGGAAATAAAAATCCTCACAGCTGGGACAACAAGCAACACCATGATAAATGAAGACAAGACTGAAGTTGTCACGGATTTCATTCTAGTTCAATCCGTAATCAACAGTCATGGAAGCAGCAGTTAAGAAATCAAAGAATTCATTCCCTTGGGGAAAAAGATCTCTTTAAAGTGTTAAAAAGCAGAGATGTCCCCTTGACAACCTAGGTGCACCTGACCCAAGCCATGGAGTTTTCAGGGGCTTTGTAGGTGTGCAAAAGCCGGACAAATGAGTAAGAAAAACTGAAAATTTGACACATTTGAACTGCTGTCTTGATGAAGAATCTTGAATATACCATGGCTACCAAAAGAATGTACAGATTTGTCTCGGAAGAAATACAATCAGAACGTGCCTTAGAAGCACAGATGGTAGGACCACATGTCACACACCTTGGACATGTTATTGGGAGGGATCAGTCCCTGGGGACAGAGATAGTCCTGGTAAAGTAGAGGTCAGCAAAAAAAGAGGAAGACCTTCAATGAGATGGAATGACACAGCAGCAGCAATGACAGACTCAAACACAGCAACAGTTGTGAGGATAGCATAGGACTGGAGAGTCTTTCTTTCTGTTTTAAGTAGAGTATTTATGAGTCAGAATGGACTTGATGGCACCCAATAACAAAGACAATATAATAGCCAGATTTTGGAAGACTTACACCACTGTTCTCAACATACATTTTAGAGATTAAGTAATCAAGACTTTATGGTATTGACATAAAGAAAGAACAATAGATCCACAGAGTTTCAACAAACTTTAGAGCTTTGCCCTGTAGAACTTTCTGCAGGGATGGAAATACTCTTTGTATTGCTCAGCAGCTAGCCACACACGAGTGACTAAAGAGCATTTGAAATATGGTTAATGTAAATGAGGGATCCTATTTTTTATTTTATTTAACTTTGATTGATTTAACTTTAAATTTAAATAGCTACATGTAGCTACTGGTTATTATATTACATTCAATCATTGCCAAAAAGCTGAGAATCAATGTGTTTATCATATTGGATAGCATATTTCTAGAATAAATTGTAAAAGAAAATCTCAACCTTGAGGTTAGCAGTCCAGTGCTTTAACAACTGTGCCACCAAGTCTCCTTGAGAAAATCTTAGTGACCCTAAATTTGGCAAGGTTTCTTAAATGCAACACAAAAAGGCATAAAACACAGAAGAAAAATAAAATACTAAATCAGACTTTGCACAAATTAAAAACTATTGATCTTTAAAGGCTACTGTTACCGAATGTTCTCATTAAAGATTCAGTAGGAGAATCGTCATCAAAAGGAAGGAAATGCAGAACAGAATTTCAAATTCCTATAGACTCTAGACTTTATGGAGCCATGGAGGCTGTATAGTCCTCTGAAACTATTGTCCTGAAATCATCTTTAACCTTAAGCTCAAAGTATCCCCTCAAATCTTTATAAAACCACTGAGCACTGTGGTCTTTTAAGAACTATCTCTGTGGGATCAAACTGATGAGAGCAACACAAAAGATTAGGTAGAAGATTCAGGGGGCAGTGAGTTTGTGGTACTGACGGAGGAACAATTTGGAAAAGGTGGGTGAGAATGGCTGCACAACTTGAAGAATGTCACCAGTGTCACTGAAACGTACTGGTAGAAATTGTTGACTGGAAGTACATTCTGCTGCCTATTCTCAACCGCAAAAAATAAAAATCTATAAAAAATAATTTCAAGGGAATAAAACCTAGCAAAGAATATTAGTTTGATACATTAACTATAATCAATTTTTAGTTAAAATATTTCAAAAGAGAAAAAACAAAATGAAAAAGGCAAGCCACAAACTGAGAAAATATTTGTAGAAGTGACATCTGACAAAAAGCTTGCATTCAGAATACATTAAGAATTCTCAAATCTCGATAATAAGAATATTAACACTCTAATAAAAATGGGCAAAGATTTGAACAACAATTTCTCGAAACAAAATATGTGAATGGCTAGTAAGCACAGGGAGCCCCGGTGGGCCAGTGTCTGGCTAAGCGTCCAGCTCTTAACCAAAGGGTTGGCAGTTCAAATCCACCAGTTGCTCCTTGGAAACCCTATTGGGGCAGCTCTGCTCTGTCCTATAAGGTCACTACGGGTTGGAATTGACTCAAAGTTAATGAGTTTTTTTTCTTTTTTAATTTTGTTTTGTGTTTTTTGAATAAGCACACAGAAAGAAGTGCAACATAATTAACCCAGTGCCATCAAGTCAATTCCAATTCATAGTGACCCTACAGACAGAGTAGAACTGCTATACAGAGCTTCCAAGGAAGGCCTGGTAGATTCGAACTGCCAACTTTCTGGTTAGCGGGCAATGTAGGAAACTACAGTGAGACACTACTACCAAACCCATTGCCATCAAGTTGATTCCAACTCACAGTGACCCTGTAGGACACAGTAGAATTGCCTGATAGGATTTCTGAGGCTGTAACCTTTATGGAGCCAGACTGCTACATCTTTCTACTTTCTGGTGGTTTTGAGCCACTAAACTTTCAGTTAACAGACGAACACTTAACCAGGCACCAGCAGGGCCCTTTGAAATACCTACAAATAAGCTAAGAGTAGAAAAGCAGCTGTTGGTGTAGATGTGGGTGAGGCTTGAAAATAATCCTCCACACCCCAAGAGGATGCACACAACAGCCCTGCCCCCCATTAATGTAGGAATTGGCCACACTTTCCAGATTCTGAGTGGAGCTTCAGCTCTGGGCCTCAGCTCTGCCTTCCATGCCCACTGGCATAGCAACTCTGTTCCCTCCACTTTAGGTGCACCCCTCTGCTAGTTCAACTAAGTGGAGCTCCTACCACCTCGGCCTCAGCAGGCCCATTCTTCTGCCCCTTGAGTGCAGCAGACCCAACCCCAGCTTTGCGCAATGGATCTGGCTCCATTCGTCTGATACTCGTGAATGGCAGCCCCACACTCCAGAACCCAGTAAGTGAGGACTTGACTATTTGAAACTCAGGAGGCTGTGGCCCTACTCTTTGAAGCCCTAGAGACTGTGGTCTCTGAGACTGAGTCAGCTCAGCTTCTTGTGTTCCTCATCCCTTCAGTTTCCCTTTTCCCATTTTTTAAATGGAATTGTCCCAATTTGGGGATGTTTTTAAAATGGAATTCCCAATTTTCAAATGGAATTGTCCCATTTCTGGAATCAGCTTGCATATTAATTATGGTCTTCCATTCCAATTTGTAGCAACCCTATAGGACAGAGTAGAAGTGCCCTGTGGGATGTCCAAGGAGTGACTAGCGCATTCAAACTGTCAACCGTTTGGTTAGCAGCTGAGCTGCGAACCATGGCACCACTAAGCCTCTGGAGTATATATAGCTTTACTCGACGGCACTTGGCTTGGCTATCTTAAAAAAGAGACCTTAAAACAGAGTGACTGAAATATGATGGAATCTTGCTTCTCTGATGTTACAACCCAGAGTTAAGCAGTCCATAGCTAAGAGGGCAGCTCCACCATACTCGGTTCATGGCTTTCATCTAAGACAGTCGTTACAATGCTCTTGACCGTACCTGCATCCCAGCCAGTGTGCAGAGAAGGGGTCAAAGCCAGTGCCAGCTAATTCCTTTTAGGGGAACAACTGAGGAATGACATATATCACTTCCACTGTAGGAGAATGCCAAGAGAGCCAGAAACTGGACAATCCATATGGAAGAGAGGGAAGGCCAAGTGTTACAGTGACAGCTGTGCCACAAAGGGAGAACAGCCAGGAGGGTGTGAGACAGGTGGACTGAGGACTGACGAAAGGGTCATTCCTGGAAGAAGTGTGTTATGTCTTGAACTGGGATCCCCCAAGACGCATGCTGAATTCCTGGTGCTCCTACCTATGGGTCAGAGCCTGTTTAGAAATAGGGTTTTTCTTTGTCGTGTTAATGAGGTTCTACCAGTACCTGGTAGATCCTACCAAGCTGAATCACTTCCGAGTTACAAAAAGACCACAACAGACACTGTGACCCACTCGGGGAAAGACAGATGGTGTGAGGGTTACCTATGAGGGAAAAGACACCAAGAACCCAAGGCACACCGAGGCTACTGAAGAAGAAGGAATCAACACAGACAAGATCCTGACTTGTCGTCCGAGCCTCCAGAGTTGTGAGAAAATACATTTCAGTTCCTGAAAGCCACCATCTATGGTGTGTGTGCTGTCGTTGCACTAGAAAGCTAAGGCAAAACGGAATGGATAAAATTTCGGATATTTTCACCTAGTGGAAAACAATATTCAAAGGTGTTTAGAATACTGATGGAGAGCTCATGAAGAATTTGTGACAGAAACACGGAAAACGAAGACAATGAACAACAACATGAACCAAACCGTACCGCTGTTTGCTTCACAGAAAACAAAAGATTTCACAAGAAAGGAAATACAGCCATGGTTTACCACTGGGTTTGGCCAAGAGCAGTTCTCCTCTGTTCAAAGTAAAATAAATACTGAATACTGATTTATAAAAAAATATGTAGGGCACACCTACTTTGGGAGAGTGGATAGTAGAGAAGAAATTACAATAATAGGAAGGCTTTAGAAAGTCCATTGTGATCAAGTCAATTCTGACTCACAGCAACCATACGACAGAGGAGAACCGCCTTATTGAATTTGGTGGTGGATCTGAGCTGTGGTTAGCAGAAGCTGTAGCACCTAACCCCTACACCACCAGGGTTTCTGAAAGCTTTACAGTATCTCTTAAAGTCTGAATGGGTAATGCCTAAAACTAACAGATCGAGAACAAGTGGCATGAGCATATAATTCAGAAATATGGAGATAAACAGCAGAAAAACCAGCCAAAAGAATTAAGAAAATCTGTAGCTGAGAGTACGTCTGAGGAGTAGGGATGGATGAGGCAAGGGACTGCAATTTTCCTTACAAACCTCATAATATTGGTTGACTTTAGGAAGAAAGTTCATTTATACTATATCGATTATAAATGTTAACATCTATCAGCTCTAGATTTTAATCCTGAATTTTCTATTCATTAATGATACACCATCTTGTAGACTGTTTAATCACTTTTAATTTTATTTTCTTCATCTATAAAAACAGTAAATAGTTATACCTGAGAAGCATAAACCAAAAACCCACTGCCAACAAGTCAATCTTGACTCAAAACAATCCTTTAGGTCAGAGTAGAACTGACCCACAGGGTTTCTACACGGCAGCTGGTGGATTTGAACTGCCAACATTTTGATTTGTAACTGAGCTCTTAACCACTGTACCATCCAGGCTCTGTCTGTGAGGTACAGTGAGGATCAAATGTGATTATGTATGTAAATGTATGCAGTGATTAATCTCTCTTTACATGGTGTTCTTTCTCAAGGCTTTATCAGGGTGCATTTAATATGACAAGATGTATTGAATTAAAGACATACAGGAAAAGTCAGGCAAAATCAGGAGCCTGTGTTTTGCTCAGTCTTGTTTCCTCTTTTATCGAGGCTCAGTGCTGTTTGGTGTAAATTTCACGGCTAGTGTGTCCAGTATGTGCTGCCCAATGTGACAGCAAAGACAATACTGTCTGGTCACCTGTGGCTTCTCCTTCAGTGTCACATAGGTGATTAATTTAGGGTAGATTCAGGGCAAAATTGAGGATACCCAATTGATTAAAACTGATTTTAAAAAAAGTCTTACCTACAAATAGGTCTTGAGTCCCTGGGTGGTGAAGGCGGTTAAAGCACTCAGCTGCTAACCAAAAAAGTTGGAGATTAGAGGCCACCAGAGGTACCTTAGAAAACAAACCTGGTAATCTGCTTTTAAAAAGTCAGTCATAGACCCAGCTACCACCACTGAGCATTTGGATTAGGTTCCATAAAAGAATCCTGATCAAAAGAGGAAAAATGCAAAACAAAATTTCAAACTGTCTTGGACTCTAGGCTTTCTAGAGCCAAGGAGGGTGGGTGAACCCCTGAGATCATCTTTAAACCTTAAACCAAAAATATTCCCTGAAGTCATCTTAAAAGTGAAGAGTAGTTCAGCTTAACTAGTAAAAAAATAACAAAATAAAAAGGCCTGTCTTGAACATTATGCTCTTTTATGAACTAATTTACACGGGATCAAACTGGCAGCAGCAACCGGAAGATTAGACCAGAATCTTGGGGAACAGTGAGTTTATGTTGATGAAGGAGAAACAACTCAGAAAAGAAGGATGAGAATGGTTGCATAACTTGAAAATGGAATCAACGCAGAAATTGTTGAACTGGTGTATACTTTACACTGTAAGTTCTAAACAACCACACAACAAATAAAATTTAGAGAAAACAAGTCAGTCATTGAAACCCTAAGGAGCACAGTTCTACTCTGACACACTTAGGGTTGCCATGAGTTGGAACCAACTGGATGGCAACTGTGGGGATTTTAGAAATAGGTTTAGGGGATGATCACACATGGAATCTTGGAAATCCACAAGACAACTATTCAATGTTTCAAGTAGAATCAGGGCCCTCAGAAGGTACAATATCCACTAGTCAAGAAAATATAGTAATGTCACAATCAAAAGGATAAGTTAAGATTTAGTGTACCAAGACAGATTAGAAAGTCTCCGTACGTGAAACGCTCATACAAAATACTCCTCTGAGTATATGAAATACTCATATAAAATAGATAAATGCGTAAGTAGAGAAGGAGATCACGGGTGTTAACTAATACTTGTATGCAGTCATTAATCCATATATGTGTGGTTTAAAGTCAGGAAAGGCATGTGTCGGGGTTGTACCCTTTCTCCTTCCTTATTCATTCTGTATGCTGAGCAAATAATCCAAGAAACTGAACTGTGTAAAGAATGGGACATCAGAACTCGAGAAAGATTCATTAACAACTCATGTTATGCAGATGACACAATCTTGCTTGCTGATAGTGAAGAGGATTTGAAGTGCTTACTGATGAAGATCAATGACCACAGGGTAGAATTCACCTCTGCATCAAAAACAACAACAACAACAAAAATCCTCGCCACTGGACCAGTAAGCAACATCAAGCCAAGCCAAGCCAAGTGCTGTCGAGTCGGAGACAAAAAAAGATTGAGGTTGTCAAGCATTTCATTCTACTTGAATCTGCAATCGACATCCATGGAAGCAGCAGTCAAGAAATCAAATGACCATTGCATTGGGCAAATCTGCTATAAAAGTCATCTTCAAAGTTTAAAAAGCGCAGATGTCCACTTGAAGACTAAAGTGTGCCTGACCCAAGCCATGATACTTTCAAATCACCTCATATAATGAGACAGCTGGACAACGTAGAAGGAAGACCTTTGAATTATGATATTAGTGAAGAATATTGACTACCCCATGGACTGCCAAAAGGTGGAAAAAAATCTGCCTTGGAAGAAGTACAACCAGAATGTTCCTTAGCAGCAAGAATGGGGAGACTGTGTCTCATGTGTCTCATGTATTTTGGACATATTATCAGGAGGGATCGGTCCCTGGAGAAGGACGTCATGCCTGGTAAAGCAAGAGGGTGAGCCAGAAAAGGAAGACCTTCCATGAGATGGACTGGCACAAAGACCGCAACCAGAGGCTCAGGCGTGACGACCATGAGGATGGCATGAGGCAGGGCAGCGTTCGGGCTGTCACATACACACAGTGTCGCTGTGAGTCACAATCGACTCTATGGCAGTGGGTTTTTTTTAACTCATCCTTTTCAGCCTTGACGGGTTGTGGGTGAGAATTTAGGTGTTGAGTCTTGCAGTGTCACAATACACACGAAGTCTAAGGTAGGCTTGGTCTTGCTTCCATTCGCATCTTTGTGATGTTTTCATCTTTCCCAGTGTCCCCACCTCTGACACCCTACTGGGATTCACTTCTGGCTTGCAGGTAACAGTGTCCTAAGGAACGTTTCCTCAATGTTCCACACATTCCTTGGCCCGAATTGCATTTTTTCTGTGTGCGTATGTTTTCATCACTGTAATGAATACATTTCTCCAAAATATTCCAGTTCTACCTAGTCCAAAAGCAATCCTATGATTGCTGACTTAAGTAGGCAAGGACTATATTTCAGTCATCGAGTGCCACTCTAGAAGAAATACCACAAGTGAGTGGCTTTAACAAAGGGAAGTTCAGTCTTATACAGTCCAGTAGGCTATAGGTCTGAATTCAGGGTGTCTGCTCCAGGGAAGACGTTCCCGCTGTCAGCTTGGGAGGAAGGTCCCTGAGCTGCAGCAGTCTTTGGTCAGGGAGCATCTTGGCGCAGGAACCTCAGGTCTGAAGGGTGCACCCCTCCCCTGGTGCTGCTTTCTTGGTAGTGTGAGGGTCCCACTTTCTGTGTGTTTCCTCTTCCTTTTATCTCTTGTAGAACGAAAGGATAAAGGGTGGTGCAAGTCCAGCTCAGGGAAACGCCCTTGACACTGGAGCAGAGAGGTAACCTTATGAAGGATTTTACAGTCCCACCCTAATCCTCTCTAACATACAGCACAGGAAAATCACAAAGTAGAGGACAATCAAAAAATATTGGGAATCGTGGCCCAGCCAAACGGCTACATACATTTTTGTGGGACCCAGCTCAATCCGTGACAGGCTACTTACAATTGCTTTTGTAGTGATAATCAAAATCATCTCATCTGTTTTCCTTGAATCTGGGTAACACAGGTTAAAAATCTGGGTAAAAAGCCTGATGCTTTTGATTTTTTTTTTTTGCTCAGATTACCCAAACCCACCACCATCTGACTCATAGCAACCTTGTAGAACACAGTAGAACTGCTCCACAGAGTTCCCAGGGACTGCCTGGTGAGTAAGGGGCCAACCTAGTGCTGGTGGAAGCCGAAGTTGCCTTCTTGTTCTGGATAAATCTCGTCCATCACTCCAAGCCCCATGAACGGGGAGTCAGTGCCAATTTATAGCATCATTACCGTCATTACTGCTGCATATTTTCATTCGTCTCCCTCATCTTTACTCAGTAAGACAAAAAAACAAAATTAATTTTAAAATAACAGCAATCTTTAGAAAAGGTGACCTTGTATGTGTACTCTGAAGCCCTGGTGGAGTGCTGGGTAGGAGCACAGCTGCTCACCAAAAGGCCAGCAGTCTGAACCCACCGGCCACTCACTGAAACCCTATGTGGTGGCTCTGCTCTGTCCTTGAGGGTCACTGTGAGTCAGTAGTGGCCTTACAGCACACGACAGCAACATATGCATGATTAAGGCCTGTCGCTTTCAAAGGGGGCACTTTTCGTATTTGTATGTACTTGATGAACTCATAAACCTAGAAAAACATCCTTTCAAAATATAAAAATGTAGGTCTGACGTCTTGCTTCGAGGGTGGCACTCACAGGCAGTGCGGGCCGTCTGCTGTTGGAACCACCGCCTTCACACACTGAAACGCAGGGCCACCTCTGTCATTCTTACCTATGATTGTCCCTTCTGGAAACCCTGGTGGGGTAGTGCTTAAGTGCTACTCCCGCTAACCAAGAGACCAACGGTTCCGATCTGCCAGGCCCTCTTCGGAAACTCTACGGGCAAGTTCTACTCTATCAGAATTAACTCGATGGCAAGGGGTTTGTTCTTTATCGTCACCTTATTATTGTTGCATAAAGGCTCCTTGTTTACTGCCCACAGCACCCCAAAGTAGACGCACTTTGTCACCAGATAGTTTGTCTAGACAGAAGAAAATCCTGTGTTGAAACAGAATTGCTTTTATTAGAATTAATCAAATGAAACACTGAAGTAAAACTGAGGGTGACCTTTAAAGCAGTTTACTGATGCCCGGAATTATTAGACTAAGTATGTTTTAAGCAAGTTGGTAGGAATCTTGGTGCTGGAGGTATTTAAAACTAAAATAAATAAAAAGCTAATGAACAAATTTTAGTAATTCTTAGTCATGCAGGCCACGTGTTTGTTTTTTGCTATCATTAATTCTCTCCGGGTTACATAGATTTAAATTTGATTGTGTCGATTTAAGGTATTTCTGTAAGTATTTTCTTATTTGCTCTTTTTAAAAATAAATAAATCATTTCTAACAGTCTTTCAAACTGAGACTGCTGCTAGAAAGATAGTTAAAGTTTTAAAATACTGATAATGAAACTTATAAAGCAAACTATTCATTTTCTAAGGGAAATTAGATAAAATTTTGAAGCAAATTAACTGATCCTTTATCATTCCAAGATGAACACAGCACCTCTAATAACTCAGGGAAATAAGATGGCATTTTAAACTGCAGCTCAATCAAATGACTCAATTGCATTAAAATATAACATGAGCAAAAATAGATTTAAAATCTATAAGCCACAAATTCAACACTGATTTGAACCCAAACCAAACCAAACCCGCTGCATTTGAGTTCAATGCCAACTCACAGCGACCCTAGAGATCAGAGTAGAACTGCCGCATACAGTTTCCAAGCAGCACCTGGCAGATTTGAACTGCTGACCTTTTGGTTAGCAGACATAGCACTTAACCGTTGCACCACCAGGGTAAATTTGAATAGGATAAATTTTTACAACACCTTGAATGTCCCATTAATTTTTTTTAGTAGCACCCCAGCTCAAAAGAAATATAAAACAATACTGTTTGTTAAATAATTATGTCCAAATCATTTAATACATATTTATTTCTTAATAACATAGTTGTTTGTTGTTAGTCACCATCAAGACAATTTCAATTCACAGCGACACTGTGTGCAGAGGAGAACTGCGCTCACAGCATTGTCATGGATGTGACCTTTTGAAAGCGGAGAGCCAGGCTGCTTCTGAGATGCCTCTGGATGGGCGTGAACTGGCAAGCTTGCGGTCAGTAATCTACCACTTAGCCGTTATGCCAAGTTGTTAAAAAAAATACACAAACACAAGCAATTTGAAAGAAAAAACATATTTTTACTTAATTCTTGAAAAGCCACATTATTCATTGTAGCTGTTGGGTGCCACATAAGTTAAGGGACTTCAGAGCCAGACTGGATACAAACGCCTTCATTCCCTCTTCCACGCTGTCATCATTTTTGACACAATTTCTTGAAAACCCAGCTTCACAACAACATGATGTAATTAGAAGGAATAATTTGTTTACAAGCTAATGCTGAAACTGTGAACTTTCTCAGGTTAGTGGGATACCTGATGTCTGACAAAATTCTAGCATTTCTGTGTGTTATGGAGTGAATCATGCCCCCAAAATATATATATTATAAATCCTAACCTCTATGCCTGTGCTCATAACCCACTTGAGAAAGGGTTGTCTTTATTATGCTAATGAGGCAAGAGCAGTGTAGGGTGTGAATTGAGTTAATCTCTTTTCAGATACGAAAAGAGATTAAAATAAGCAAGCTGGGGAAGAAGACATGGGGTGAAATAGACACTGAGACCCTTGGAGATGTCCAAGGAACCCGGAAGCTGAAGAGACAAGGACCTTCCCCCAGTCAACAGAGGGCGACCCATTGCTATCAATTTGATTCCAACTCTTGGCAATCCTGTAAGACAGAGAAGAACTGCCCCATAGGGTTTCTAAGGAGCTGTCTGGTGGATCCGAACTGCCAGCCTTCTGGTTAGCAGCTGAGTTCTTAATCACCATACAACTAGGGCTCTAAATACCAGTGATTCTAAAACATAAATTCTAGCTTTATACATTTTAAGTGTACTGAAGCCCAGCGAAGTTACGGGGTCCAAGGCACAGTACAGACACACGAAAGAGAATAATCAATTAGGTATCAGGAGATGCATTCTGGGGGTACTGGCTGTCAGCCCATTTCTGTACCAGGGTCCTTCTCTCTAGATTCACCACTCACAAGCTCCTTTCTAGATCTTGTGATAACTTGGTGGTTACAGCCAGAAGAGGGCAACTTTTATCAAAGGCTTTTTCCTGTAGAACTAATTTTGAGTCTGAGAGGCCAGATGGCTTTTCTCTGCCGAGCTGCGGCTTTTCCAGGTGTTTTAGTTATCTAGTGCTGCTGTAACAGAAATGTCACAAGTGGATGGTTTCAACAAACTAGTCTCTCACAGTTTAGGAGAGCAAAAGCCCCAGTTCAGGGCCCCAGCACTAGGGGGAAGCCTCTCTCTGTCCACCCTGGGGGAAGATCCAACCCCCACCAGCCTTCCCTTGGACAAGGTGCTTCGGAGCACAGGGATCCCAGGTCCAAAGGACATGCTATCCTCCTGGCTGTTTTATTTTTGGTGGTACAAGGTTTCCCCGCCCCCTAGTTCTATCATTTATATCTTAAAAAGGATTTATTCAAGATGCAACCTAATGATGTAGGTTGAGTCTTGCCTCGTTAACATAATTGCCTCTAATCCTGCCTCATTAACATCGCAGAGGTAGGATTTACACACACCAGAAAGTCACATCAGGTGATCAAGTGGAGAGTCACACAACCCTGGGAATCATGGCCTAGCCGTCCTGGCTCACATTTCTGGGGGATGATTCAATCCGTAACACCAGGTGACTGGTCCGTTGGTTAACTCCGCGTGTCCCTTATGGTCTTGACAAAACCACCCCAGCTGCTGTTAGGTGAATTCAGCTCACAGTGACCCTGTATAATTTGGGTACAACTGCACCCCAAGACTTTCTTCTGAGCCATTTCTGGGTGGACTCGAACCTCCAACTTTTCTTTCTTTTTTTTTAATTATTGTACTTTAGATGAAAGTCTACAGAGCAATCTAGCTTCTCATTAAATAATTGGTGCATATATTGCTTTATAACATTGGCTACCAACCCTACGACATGTCAACACCCTCCCTCCTCAACCTCGAGTTTCCTGTGACCAGCTTTCCTGTCCCCTCCTGCCTTCTCACCCTCGCCCCTGGGCTGGTGTGCACTGTTAGTCTCCTTTTGTTGTGTGGGCCCGTCTAATCTTTAACCAGAGAGGGAACCTCGGGATTGACTCCAGTACAGAGATAAAAAGGAGTCTGGGGACCATGAACTTCCAGCCTTTTCATCAACAGTGCAGTGCATTAACCCTTCAGACCACACAGGGATTCCAATAGGATAACCTTATCTTAATATAATACGGTAAAGCATAGTACAACACAACACAATGATTATAGCTCTTTTTTTGACAAACAAACCTGCATTGCATCCTACTGTGTGCCAGATTGGAACCCTAGTGGCTCAGCGGTTAAGAACTTGGCTACTAACCAAAAGGCCCGTGGTTCGAATCCACCAGCCATTCCTTGGAAACCCTGTAGAGGAGTGGAACTCTGTCTTATAGGGTGGCTGTGAGTCAGAACTGACTCGATGGCAATAGGCTTTGGGCTTGATATGGCCAGATTCTGTAGTATCCAAACCTGTTGTTGCCTCTGAGTCTATCTCTATTCACAGCAGCCCCACAGGGCAGAGTAGAGCTACCCCAAAGGGTTTCCAAGGAGTGGTTGGTGGATTAGAACTTGCTGACCAGTCAGTTAGCAGCCAAGTCTTAACTATTGCACCATTGGGGGTCCAAATTAATTTGGTAGTTTGGGGAAGATGTAGTAACAAAAAAACAAACTTCTCGGCCAGAAGTAATTCCATTCTAGAATTTATATGATACGAACACTTGAGCTGCACACTCAGACGTACTCAGGCACATCCACCCCTCCACATCTCCATGCCCGGTTCTCCTGGCACCTGAGGACCCAGGGCTGCGTCCCATCCCCTAGAAAGAAGTCATTTACCCACTTTCGTCTATACCACTGCATTTCTCAGGGCTGCATTTCCTGTATCTCGTTAGTAACAGTATCAGCAATCAAAGCAGCTAACATTTAGGGTTTTCATTAGGTGCCATGCACCATGCTGAGTACCTGAGCTGTAGTATCCTGTGTGCATAACGATGTGATAACAGACCTACATGCACCTAGAAGAAGCTGGAGGGCTACTGGATGGAAGCCAGCCTGCGCCTGTTGGTCCTGGTTCTCTGCCATGTCAGCTCATGGCCAGCAGAGTGAAAGATGACACCTTCTGCCCACAGTACGGGATTCAATTCAATAAATATGTATTAATTAGGGTCGCCGTTAGTCAGATCTGACTCAACAGCACTTGGCTTGGCTATGTATAAATTATGTATATGCATGTGTATAAATTAATAATTCAATTCAATAAATAAGCATTATACCTCTACCATGCAAAGCCTGGTGGCATAGTGGTTAAGTGCTACATCTGCTAACCAGAAGTTTGGCAGTTTGAACCTACCCGGCGTTCCTTGGAAACTCGATGGAGCAGCTCCACCCTGTCCTGTAGAGTTGCCATAAGCTGGAACGGACTCCACAGCAGTGGATCTGGGTTTGGGGGCCGCACCCTTACCATGTGCCCAGAACGGTGCCGAGGCTGGGACTAAAGAGTAATCCGCCCAGCCCCAGCCCCCATTCTCAGGGACACTGGATGGTGCTGGCGTATGGGTTTGCCTGGCCCCGTGAGGTCTCTTCCCAGGGGTGCATCTGATGCCTCAGGCCGTATTCTAGCAAGGGACAGCACTCACACATGGGATGCTGAGAATCTTCACGACTACAGAAGTCGCTACCACTTTTTAGATGGTTAAGTTTTTAAAACCCTAAGTGAAGAATGTTGTCTTAAAATGTTACTGTAAATATCCACTTTTCCTCATAATTTTATATAATCATAGACATTTCAGATTCAATAAAAATTAATACCACACAAATTGATATTGCACTTACAGCTTACAGATTGATTTAAAATAATCTATTTTTGCTCATGTTTACATTACATTGTACGATGTTATAAAATGACCAGTTGCTATACGTCACGTCTCCTGTATGGCACCCCACTGTCTTAGGCACCTTGTGCTATTACAACAGAAACATCACAAGTGGGTGACTTTTAAGAAAAACAAGAAAAACCAAGCCTACTGCCATCAAGTTGATTCCAACTCATAGTGACCCTACAGACAGAGTAGAACTGTCCTGGAGATTCCAAGGAGTGCCTGGCAGATCTGAACTGCCAACCTTCTGGTCAGCAGCCGTGGCACTTAACCACTATACCACCTGGTTTCCCAGGGGTTGGCTTTAACAAGCAGAAATTGGTCTTCTCACAGTTCAGGAAGCCAGTAGTCTGAATTCAGAGCATGGCTGGAGGGAAAGGCTTTCTCTGTCCGTTGGCCCTGGAGGAAGGTCATTGTCTTTTAATTCTGCTTCCTGATCCCTTGGCGATCTCCACATATCTTGGTATCTATCTTAACCACCTCTGGCTTTGCTCACTTCTTTAATCTCTTTTTATCTCAAAAGAGATTTCTGGAAACAAATCCTATGCCAATCCTGCCTCATTAACATAACAAAGACAACCCATTCCCAAATGGGATTACAGCCACAGGCTTAGAGTTTAGGATTTAGCACATATATTTTGGAGGGACACAGCACACTAACACCTGTGATGGATTGAATAGTGTCCCCCAAAAAATGTGTGTGTCAGTTTGGCTGGGCCACTATTCCTGGTGCTGTGTGCTTGCCATCCACTGTGACATTCCTCGGCTGTAAACTCTAATCTCTGCCCATGGTTAACAGGCAGGAATACAGGAAAGAGGATTAGGGTGGGGCTGGAACACCCTTCCTAAGGTCACCTCCTCATTCCAGTGTAAAGGGGGTTTCCTTGGAGTGTGGAGAGGTAAAAGGAAAGGGACACAGCACAGAACTGGGGACTTCATAGCATCAAAAGAGCAGCACCGAGAGCAGTGAGCATCTTTCTGACCTCGGCTTCCCGTGCCAAGGTGCTCTCAGACCAGAGAAAGACTGATAGAACGCAAGGACCTTCCTCCAGAGCCCACAGAGCCAGAGTGTGTTCCCCTGGGCTGGCACCCTCAACTCGGACTCACAGCCTACTGGACTGTGAGAGGAGGAAGCCATCCACTCCTGGCATCTGTCAGAGCAGGACCGGATGACAGTGACAGCGCCCACGTACTAGAGCTGTGCTCCAGAGAACTTCCAGTGGGTGATTTTGTTTTGCAGTCAGCAGCCCACCCTTCAGAGATGTTTCTGGGCAGACTTCTACCTCCAACCTTTCAGCCAGTGGCCAAGCACAGCAGCTGTTGGTATCTCCAACGGGATACATTAGACCTAGTGTTTATTTGAGCTGAGACTTCAACTACAATTTTGTTCTCCTGCAAACAATTACTACAGTTAACGATTTTGGAATAAAAAAATGTTAATAGTTTTGGAATAATAAAATGTTGGTTTAATAATTTTAAAAAAGCTTTATGTAATTTCCCTTGTCAAGTGAATATTTTGTTTTCAAAATTTCACAATCAATGCTTTAAAACTAAAAATACATTTCTAGGAGTCTTGTCAGTTTGGAAGACTAGTAGGAACGGTTTGTGGTTTGTCTCCTAAAACAGAATGAGAAAAGTAGTCTTTACATTAATATCTTATATTAACATCAACAATTTTAAATCTACGGCTGCAAGGGTGGGCTCCACCTTAACAATGACTGTGGGCACGGCGCAGGGCCAGGCAGCGCTTGGTTCTGTTGTAAACTGGGTCACCGTGAGTCAGACTGACGGCCCAGCACCTAACAACCAGCGCCACAGCTCAGAGAGAGTAAAACACCACCACGTAAACTCATACACCCCAGAGCGTCTAACACGGGTCTACTGTCTGTTTATCCGTTTCAGCTTTAAATGCTCCCAACACCAGGATTTCTACCAACATTCTAAAGTGTGCTTGATTTAATGGTTTCGACCAAAAGTAAGGCTGCTCTGAGTCACCCTCGGTTTTGCTCCTCTGTTTCGTTGCACTGCTGTCGTTAGGGGCCGCTGAGTCGGTTCTCACTCACAGCCACCTTGTGCACACAGAATGGAACGCGGCCCGGTCCCCGGCCGGGCTCACCGCCGTTCCCGTACTCCAGCCCGCCGTTGTAGACCCTGGGTCGAGCTGTCCTCCTGAGCGTCTTCCTCCTTGTCACTGGCCCTCCACTTGGCCATTCATCTGATTAACTAGTGTAAATAATCCTGTTCTGAAACTTCCTTTCTTTTTGAGTGCAGGACTTTATTCTTTCGGTGCAAACCGTGTGCTGATAAACGCCTGTAGTTCTGGGTGTCGTGGGGAGTGTGCAAGATGTGTTTATGTAGTGATCATCGTAGAATTAATAACACTTGATAATGAGAAAGTTTAAGAAACTCTGCTCTATCCACTCACTGTTCACTGGGCCCGATTCCCTTGTCATGGACTGAATGGTGTCCCCCCAAAATGATGTCACCTTGGTGGGGCCAGGATTCCCAGTGTTGAGTGGTTGTTGTCCCTCATTGTGTGATCTGATCTAATTACCCATGTGTTGTAAATGCTGACCTTGATGATATTAATGCAGCAGGACTCGGTCTACAGGATTAGGCTGCATCCTGAGTCAATCTCCTTTGAGACATGAAAGAGAGAAGAGAACAGAGAGGTGAAGCATCTCGTGACCGATGTGCGAGAAGAACCAGGAGCAGAGCACATCTTTCAGACCCAGGGTCCCTGTGCTGAGAAGGTCCTAGACCAGGGGAAGGCTGATGACCAGGACCTTCTCTCTCCAAGCCAACAGAGAGGTGAAGCTGTCTCCTGGAGGTGACATCACGAATTTGGACTTCTAGGCTCCTAGACTGTGAAAGCACGTGTTTCTGTTGTCAAAGCCACTCACTGGTGGTATTCCTGTTACAGCAGCACTAGGTGACTAAGACATCCGGGCTGATATTCTTATCCGTTGAATTTACGATTGAGCCAGCAGAGGTAATGCTGTCGTCTCCCAAAACCATGCACACAAGTGGTCCTCTGCTTTGCTGGACGACACCTTGCATCCTAAGTTTAGCTAAGAGTCATGTTGGAATTCTTAAATTATCAATATAGCTTTGATAATTTCACATAAAATATTTTCTCTTGTTATATCTTATTTAAAATTCATTTTCTTAGATGCTATTCAAATTGATTTGCACTTTGCCATAACCACCCCTTGCTCTGTTTGTCATAAATGCTGCCTTTATTATTATCGGCAGCAAAACTAACATCCCCAGTGCCGAAGTAGAAGCTTTGGAGATAAGATATTGGGTGATACATCATAGCTCATACTGTTTAAAATGGGAGTCCTCTCTATTTGTACATCCTCTTTCTAAGATGTGTAAATTACATATCAAGTCTTTTTTGGAATAAAGTATTCTTCATTTGCAGATGACAATATCGAGATCGAGAAACAAAACAAACCTACTGTCATCAAGGCGGCCCTAGCTCACAGCGAGCCTACAGGATGGAGGCGGGGCTGCCTCCTCCCGTTTCCAAGGAGTCACTGGAAGATTCACACTGCCAGTGTTTCTATCAGCTGAACTACCATGCAGTGTTATTAAAATGTATAATGTTACTAGTCATGCAATATATCATTACGGTGATTATAATGTATCCGATTTGACCAGTGTAGTTCATCTCAGGTGCACCTTTGAGGGCACTCTTCTTGCTTTTCAAATGCCCTTGAAATAACCCTCAATGATTGATACACACATTTTGTCTCTTACTGAATTCCTGAGGGATGCACAGAGCTAGCCTATGAAAACACAAATTAGAAATTGTTAGAATCTAAGAGTTTCCTTAATCGGTTCAATCTTCTAAAGAAAAACAAAAAACTGTGGGCTACACCCTCTATGTTCTACACTATCTGTTCCAGGAGAGCAGAAAATATTTCCAGGTGGTTAAAACAACAAGTCTGGAAACAGAAAATAAAATCAGTCATCAATCAGTTGTTTCTATTTACATGATTCTAATAACTCAGTTTAAATTTTCTCTTCCCTCACTAATTTTAATTTTTTCCAAAAACCATCTAAATTGAACAGTAAGTGAGAACACTTTATAAATAATCAATTGCTACTCAAATTTAAACGATCTAGACACAGCCTTTGTAGCTCCTTACCATGGAAAACAGCCAGGGCTATGCTCTGATTCTGTGTGCCAAGTGGCTTTGGGGCCTGCCTCAGCCGCCCAGAGTGCTGTGGTTTCTCAGAAGTGACAGGCTGCTTCTGGAGCCCTGGAATCTGCACCCCAAGGGCCCAGGTCTGAGAAGTGACTTTTTCACAAGTTTTGCTGGCATTCTCACGCACCTCGCGCTGAGAGACCACCACCCTAGGAGGCCTCTGCTGAGCCTACATCTTCAGCCACTAAGGCCTGTCTGGAGCGATGCTGCCTGTCTGGAGCGATGCTGCCTGGCTGGAGCGATGCTGCCGTGGCCTGCTCAGTTTTCTAGAGCAGTCTTCATCGACGCACGAAGAAAGCACAGTCTTGACATCTCGGAGAAAGACCAGCTATAGAGAGGGTGTATAGCCCAGACAATCCCACTTCTGAGTCTGTCTTTAAGTCAGATTTGTAGCTACGTCAGAATGGCTGAGTCAAATGGTTTCCTTAGTGTTAAAAACAAACAACCACCTCTTGGCTGTCTCCTGGATTCCAGCTTACAGCGACCCTACAGCAGGGAAAAGAACTGCCCCTGTAGGGTGTCCAAGGAGCAGCTGGTGGATTTGAACTACCAACCTTCTGGTTAACAGCCAAGTTCTTAACCACTGCCCCCCCACCAGGCTCCTGTATATGGTGAGTATTTCACCTTTTATGCATATAAAACCTGGTGACACAGTGGTTAAGTGCTCCACCTGCTAACCAAAAAGTTGGAAGTTCAAATCCATCAGCTGCTCCTTGGAAACTCTATGGGGCAGTTCTATTCTGCACTATACGGTTGCTATGAGTCAGGAATCAGAGACGGCAGTGTTTTTTTCTTTCTGGTTATGCATATAAAATTAGAACTCTTGGTGGTGCAGTGGTTAAGTGTTTACAGCTGCTAATCAAGAGGTTGGCAGTTCCGATCCACCAGGTGCTCCTTGGAAAGTCCCTGAGGCCGTTCTATTCTGTCCTGCGGGGTCACCATGAATCCACTCGACAGCAGTTTATTTATTTATTTATTTTTTTAGCACATATGAAGAAACGATTCAACCTGGTGGTTGCGGTTTTTTGGTCTACACATAAAACACTTAAGACAGACTTCCAAACCGTGCTGTTTTCATGAGGGTCACCATCATCAGTTATTGGGAACCACTGTATACAACTCAAAGTTCTGATGTAACGGGCCTGTGAGACATGAGCTGTCCCTAAGTCTCACATTTGTAACCTGGAGATTGTGCTGAAGCAATAAACAGTCTCAGGCTCCAGTTCAGCCTTCAGCTTCTCTGAGAACCCTTCCCTTCTCCCCCAAATTTGGAAAAACAAATGCTTCCACAGCATCCTGTACGGCCCTCACACCTCCCAGCGGCTGGGAACCTGCCCTCAATTCCCAGCCACGCTCTGTGGCCTTGAAAAATGTCTGCTGATGAATGCAATGATCATCAAGTGACCAAGGGGACGTCGTTACTAATGTGGCTGAGTGGGAACGCTGTGATTTGTGTAACTGCAAAGGCTTTCTTCCCAAGCTCACTGCTGTCTAGTTGAGTCTATCATGGTGGCCTTATAGGGCAGAATAGACCTGCCCCATAGAGTTTCCATGGCTGTAATCTTTACGGGTTAAGTGCCACGGCTGCTAACCAAAAGATCGGCAGTTCAAATCTATCAGGCACTCCTTGGAGACTCTATGGGGCAGCTCTGCTCTGCCTACAGGGTCCCTAATGATTGAGAATCGACTTGACAGCGATGGAGTTTGGGCTCATCCTTACAGGAGCAGACTGCCACTTCTTTCTCCCCAGGAGCAGCTGCTGTGTTTGAACTGTTGACCTTTTAGCAGGTGAGCGCTTAAACACTGCACTATCAGAGCTCCTTTTTCTTACCTAGGTCAAAATCAGCAGTTAATGCCATGACTCTCCACTTTGTCGAGTGGACACCAGGTTCAAATGCCATTATGTCCAGTGACCACTTACTGACGAGGGCTTCACCGTTAGCCAGGCCTTGCCAACACATTAGGTCATTCGTCCTGACTGCGTCTGCAGCACGCAAGGACATTTGCCCAAGGACAACAGAGTCACTATGTGACAGCCCCTGGGAAGCCTCAATTCTGTCAGACTCCAAAGTCCCTGCTCCTTCCCGTGTTGCTGTTTGCAGGTTAATAGAGATTGGAAACAGTCGACACCGA
This sequence comes from Heterohyrax brucei, assembly GCA_028571685.1. Classification (NCBI taxonomy): domain Eukaryota; kingdom Metazoa; phylum Chordata; class Mammalia; order Hyracoidea; family Procaviidae; genus Heterohyrax; species Heterohyrax brucei. The sequence goes on from CM053163.1 coordinate 1,508,047, forward strand.
ACTGACTACCTTTTCACACTGATGCTACCTTTTCTTTCTCTCTTTCTTTTTTTTTTCCTTAAAAACAGGTATCTCAGTCCCCTAAGAGGTGAAAACGCAAACAGTCGATTTTCACGGGGATAAACTTCACTTTCCTGTTTGATTTCTAACACAAAGAACGGAGTTCCTGCTTCTCTACCTATGGGAATTCTGCAGCTAAATTTACCACGGAAACTCAAGGTTATCTGCTGACTGAAATTCTTCCCTATAGTTTGAATGACTGAAATGCAGCAGGTTTCTACATCCCTTCCTAGATGAAAACATGCTCGCTTCAAACGCATCTTATACTGTTACTGAGAAATAAAAAAGAATCAGTGAGTTGGCCTCTGCTCTGAATATTTTTTTACGTTGCTATTGACAGCACTCCTCTGCTGCTCACGGGTTTGGTGAAGGAGAGGGTGTCTTTACCCTGTAAATCCTGGTATTCACTGTCGGAGGTCCTGGGTCAGTCCTCCAGATGTCTAGAATCCTCATTTTTCTGTCTCAGGAGTTAAAGGACTAACGGAGTGCTGTTGCTGGCACTAGATCCCGTCTCTAGTTGGCATTTCCGGGGTGCTCAGAGAGAAGACAATGTCTGGGTGATGACTCTTGTCAGTTTTCCCATTGTCAAACCCAATCTTATGTTCCTCCGCGCACTCACAATATTTCCCCATTGGGAACACGCCTGACATTGCAATTTCTCAAAACTGCAGCTCTGCAGTGAATGCCTAATTCCTGAAACTGCAAAATCTAACAAAAGCTGATTTTTCCCACTGATTTGATGGGTGGACTATTTCGGGGCTCGGCATGTGATGACCTGCCCATCTTCAGACAGCGTCTCTAATGCACTCCCAGGGCTGTTCTCAAGGGGCCGAGGACAATTAAGTCTTTGCAAGCTGCCTGCGAGGTACTCGGAATTACAACGTCCAGAGTGTCGCCACAGGCCGATTTCCCCACAGGTGACACGTGGCAACTTCCCAGGTAGCACTCTGCCGCTTGGTTTTGAACTCAGGACCCATTTATCAGCACAGAGCGTGGACGACATCCGGGGAAATTAGTGGATGGGTTCTGGCTCACTTTGAGTTCTTTGCTTTGTCTTGTTTTTTAAGTGCCTCTTTTTTTTTTTTTTTTTTCTAATTTGGGTTTTTTTTTTTTTGCACTTGCGGATGCAAAGCCAATTTAGAAGGGAAGTTCCATTATAATCTTTTAAACTATCAAAATAGATGAGCTTTATCTGTCTTAGGATATGTCACTTGTTTGGGGTCTTTATACGTGTTTCGTATTAGTTAACGCTCTCGATAGCGTTATTTCAGCACAAATTCCCAATCTGGCTGCTAAAGAAAATGTCCCAAACTTCCTGCCCTTGTCCTGACTTCCCTCTCCTTCTTCACCCCAATCTTTGGTTTCCGTTACTTCTCCGACGACACCAAGGGTCACAGCCGGGATGAGCCATCACCTGGTCTGACCCCCAAATGAGGACCTCCTTCCTCTGTCTGATGGAAAAGGGGATCAACCCAGCGACCAACAGGCTTGGTATCTCCCACACAGTGCCTCCCACGCATGCACGCACATACATGCCTGCACACAGGCGCACACATGTGCACAAGTGCTTACATACTCAGAAACATGCGCACACTGACACACACATTCTCACACACACACAGATCAAGGTTGAAGCCCTTCGAGAATATCTGCTAGGCGCACCCACACACGTGCACACACACGCGCACGAACACACGTGCACACAAGCACACACGCTGACGCTCACGCGCCCACTTGTACACGCACTCACACGCACACCCTTGCACACACAGAGATCGAGTCTGAAGCCTTTCAAGAACACTAGCTAGGCCAACACTTCCTGGAGAGTCCCCTAGAATTGGGGCTTTGACTTTTTCTGTTTCTTGCTGAGACTGAATTGAGTTTGTTAAGACACAGCCTCTACAGCCCAGTCTACCAGGCAGTGTCCCGGGTCTTCCTTCCAGAGGAGGGCCCCGACGACAGGCGAGAAATGAGGAAAGTGGGAGATGGGATCCTGATGAAACGCTAATCGCATCCCCAGGGCGCCGAGCCCTCGGCCCGCACCGTGCGCCTGTCGGCGGCGGGGCACCCCTGCGGGAGGCGCCGCACCGCCTTCCCTGCTCGCGCGTCTCTCGCCCGGCCCCCTCCCCGCCGCCTCTCCCTCGCCCACTTGTTGCGGGGCAGCTCTGAGATGCGCCGGTTCCGCTGGCTGATTGTAAAAGGGTTTGACTTGCCGCTGACCCCGGGGTCAGACTTTCTCTCCGCTAATCCTGCTCTCTTTACACACAAAACCACTCAGCCCTCTCCCTCCACCAGCCGTCTTAATCCCCTGCCCCCCGCGGACGACGCCCCCCGAGCCGCCGAGGCAGTGGTGTGAACCGAGAATTAGTTGGGGGCGCGACTCCTCATCTACAGGCCTCGGGGGAAGCCCAGCGCCCCCCGGGACCCCGCAGGACGTGGGAACCCGGGCAGAGGGAATCGGGGGGCCAAGTGGGCCGACCCCCAAGCACCTGCCTGACCCTGCTCAGGGGAGTCTTAGGGAAAGCCTCGTGGGGCCGGGGCAGGGCGCAGAGCGGGTAGGAGCGCAGGCTGCGGAAGGGAAGGAACGGGGGAGGAGGTGAGAGACGAGCTGGGGACACCAAAGAGAGAAGTGAATGAAAAGCAATTCAGTGTTCGAGTCCGCAGTGGAGAGGGTGAAGGGAGAGAAACGGATGGTGACCGACGGCAGGGAGCGGGAAGCGGCGGAGGGCGCAGAGGAAACCGAGCGAGTGGGGATGAGACAGGAAAAGTCAGGACACGTGGGACTGCTCCCGAGTTCAACCCGGGGCTGGGCCGAAAGGCAGCTTGACAGAACGGCAGGGTGCCGGCCAGGAAAAGAGGAGGCCGGGGCGCCGCTCCACGCGCGGGTCCTGTCCCTGCGCTGGCGGCCTGCGGGCCCCGGGCACTGGCCGCAGAGCCGCCGCCTCCCGCCCTAGTCGTCGCTTTGTTTCCGGGGGGCGAGAGGGTGGCTGCGGGGTGCCAGGCTTCTGCAGGGCCTCGGGGTCCGCGGAGCTGCTCGGCGCGCGCGGCGGGGCGCAGCTGGAGAGGAAGGGCCGCCGGAGGGAGGTGGCGGAGGAGGGAGGAAGGCAGCCGGGCTGGGCGCCTCCGGGCGGCGGTCAGGGGGCTGGGAGCTGCAGGGGGCGTAGGGAGGGACCGGCGCAGGGGTCCCTCGCTCCCTGCTCTGAGCTAGCCAGCGCCTTAGCCTGCCTGGCTCGCTAGCTCGCTTCCGGCGCGCCCCCACCCCTGCGGGGTGCACCCCCGGGGACCCGCAGGCCCCCTACCCCAAGCCTCCTCCCCATCTGGCCGGGCCTTTCAACCCCGCCAAATAGTCCCACTGGGAAAGGGGCTGCACCAAGGCCAAGTTTGCTCTTCACTTGAAGTTTCCAAGGAATCAAACCTGTTACTAAAATTTGCCGCGGGCATCCCTGGTGTCTCTGCCCCAGGCGCAGGGCTGCTGAAGGGGTTTGGAGGGGAGAAGGAGGGGCTCGGGGAGGGGCTGGCCAGACGGGCAGCTGGGGTGGGTGCCCGGCGGCGAGCCGGGTGGTGCTAGATAGAGCCCAGGCTGACCTCCTCTTGCTCCTTTCAGGGCCCAGGTCCCTAGGAAGGTTTTCAGAGACAAAGATCTGCCTTGTCCGGTCTTGGCAGGGAAAATGAAGTGCATAAATATTCGTGTGACTCTTCTCCCATGTCCATTGTTTTAATACGTTTGTCAGTCACATCACCCAGCGAACACCCGCAGACCCAGCACGCCGTACCCGCGACGACGGGTTTGAAAAATCATTTCATTTTATCTAGCTACTTCAGGGTCTGGCGGTAGCAGGGGCTCCAAAATCTTAACCACAGCAGCAAAACAGGGCAGAGTGAGTTAAAAACAAACGACAGATAACAAATCATCCCCAAGAAACCATCCCACGGTCAGAGCAGACAGCCCGGGCCTGAGGGGATCTGCTCAGTTAGAACGAATTCAGGGAGTTGCTGGGGCCCCAAGTTATGCAAACTTTGTACAAAATCTCAGCAAGGCCTGTCCGTGTTCTTCACACGGTTTATTTAAATAAAAAATTGAAATAAGCTGTTGGAAACACCACCCTGTGATTCTGGAAATGAATGAAGTCATCACACAATAATTAGGATCACATAATATCTCATCTCGTGAACACGATTACTAATAGCTGGGCAAGAACAGAGTTCGCAGTGGATGTGCCGTCCCCAGGGCCTGCTAGGAAATCTCCTCGGCTAATTTAATTCGGAGAGACACTGCTGAGTTTACTGGAAGCACAGTGCTGAGCAGTGAACCCCAGTTAATCTGTACTCCTCCCTTCTCCCCCATTTGTTTTAAAATTCAGTCATTAAAGAGTTTACATTTGCTTTTCTACACGTTGTTCTAATCGACACAGGATAAAAGAAATTACAAGGCTGGGGCTCCTGGTGTGAAATATTTTAGCTGCGCACGAGGCTAAACTCAAAGTTTGTCTTCCAGGAAGCCACCAACAGCTTTGCTTATGGTGACCAGCACACCAGCTAAACTTTTAATACATCTGCAGCTTTGAAACTGAGACCAGTGGTCTCAGGTGAAAGCCACCGACTTGTGTGTGTGATAAGCTGAGACACTCCCGCCGGCAGCTGAACATACAGATCTGCAAGCACGGTCACACACTCGTCTACCCCGATGTAAGGACAGGGAAGCGCTGAGATACAGGGCCCTCAAGCTGAGGACTGTACAGATCATCGCAAAGAGGACTGAGCCTTAAAGCCTGGAAGGAGCAGGGTACTACAAAAATCCCCAGAGCATCTCCTATAACGGACTGTGTGACACTTGTCCCCAGACATTGGGTGACTCTACTCCACCACTCAGCAATCCCTATGCCTCCAAACATTTTAAGGAACCACTGTTTCACAAGGATCAAATCGCTAAAAAAAAAAAAGGAAAGAAAGAAAGAGAGAAAGAAAGGGAGGCGGAACTTATCTTGTAAGAAAACAGTAGACATTCTTCTTGGGATTTTTGCAATCACTCTAAAGAATGAAGGCTTTAAGTGAACTGTGAAAATGGGCTCCCAAATCTTCACACATGTCAATTGTCAGGTTAGCCCTATATTTCACGTGTAATCATGAATGTACACAGAATTCTGCTCTCTTTAGGAGGCCAGCTCACGGCCACTCTGGCGTGGACTACCCACCCTCATTCCAGAACACAAAACCATGCTCAGAAAATGAGCCGGACAGGTCTAGAGCTGCTGTAATCAACACACCCCCCTGTGGACTTAACTCCCCCCATCCCAAATAGAAGACCCTAATGCTGTGACTACTTTCAAGATGTATTTGCTTTACAGTGTAACTTTTAAATGCAGTATTTAATGCTATCAGATTACTTGAAGACAAAGCTTTACAGAAAACCTTCAAATCCAGAACAAAAACTGCAATAGTAAATATCTAGAAAAAATATAATTAAAACCTTTTAAAGCATCACATCACCTTACGGTCCCACCAGGAGCAAGAAACATGGCATTTTGTGTTCTTGTCTGCCAGCAACTCGAGTCCCAGTTCACAATCGAGGAGGGTGGAAGGGTGGGTGTTGGTTTGTGTAGTATGTGTGAAAATCCTACAAAATTATTTGGCTCTTTCCTCAGGAGGAAGAGGCCAGAGGGAGTGGCCAGGGATCAACTGAGGGGGCTGGCTGCAGCAATCGGGGGTCACAGACTGTGCTTTCTTGAAGTCAATTCCAGATAAATTCCATTTGCAATCTTGCTAATTAGAGGGGAATTGGGGGCACCCCAATTCCTGGGGGTCTCCTTTTCTCCTCCAGACCCAAACATGCTGCAGATCTCAGACTAGCGTCTGCCTGCGTGCCAGCCAGCAAACGAAAGCGTCAGCCGATAAAACAAATTTTTCTTACGATTATTTTTCCCTTGGTATTCACACTGTAAACTACATAAAATAATCTTGTTCTAAACCTATTAGATAGATTTTTACTTTCTTCCCCTCCGTTTAATAAACCTTGTTGAGTGTCCCGTTCTCATTCCCCAAGGTCCTGTTATTTTTAATTCCTGCTGATAATTTATCTTTCTTCCCTTTCAGATTTGCTAATTCTAGTTCGAGGTCATAAAACATGCATACAAAATAAGCACGTTTCAGATTTATGGAAAACCATCTGCTTTTCTCTTTTAAATTTATTGACTCAAAATCAGTGCATCTTTAGGGGGTTCTTTTCCGTCTTAGAAGAAAGCGTTGTAGGCAGCCATTTCCATCATCTGAATCCCCCTCCTCCACACCGCAACGCCGAAAATAAAAATGTCACAATTCATTTACAAGGAATGATACAAAACAAAAACTGGAAGTTATCAGACAGAAAGTTTTACAAAACCCAAGATATAATGTTTCAGTCTAAAGACGGGGGTGGGAGGGTGGGGAAGTGGGGGTGGGTGGGTGGTCTCTGTATAAATTAACAAACAAAAAAAGCGGTAACAACCACAAAAAAAAAAAAAAACTTATAAGTGTTTGGATTTTCCTCACTACGTATTTAACAAATTGAGAATTACTCTTTCGGCACCTCGTCTCGGGCAAGAAAAAGCCTTAAAGAATTGATACCAGGAAGAGAATCACTGCTCCGGCGGGTCTACAAAAGTTGGCATCGCCTGTCTTTTCCTGCTGTCTCTTTGTTCTCTTTAGCAAATAAACGCTTCCTGCCTCCTCCACGAATGATAAATACTGTACAAAAAGTCTCAATAAAACACCGAAGTTCAGTCTAAAACCCAAAACTTGCTTCAACAACTAGCAGTCCCCAGGAGCTTCTAAAAAGGGAAGCGGAGCACTGGCCACCTTCTCTTGCTCGCCAAACATTTTCATTTTTACAAGGACATGAAAACATTCTGTACAAAAAAAAAAAAAAACAAAGGCCAGGTTGGGCTGCGGCCCCCCGGATGGAGACCGAGACCCGGGCTGCGCCAAGAGCGAGGTCCCCGTGGATCAGTCGCTGCGTCCCGGGCTGCCCTGGCGCGCGCTCCCCGCGGCCGGCCGGTGGGCAGCGTCGCGTCCGGTCCTAGATGTGCGTCAGGGGGACCGTGCCGTTGACCCCCGAGCCGGCGCCCTGGTAGTGCTGCGGCAACGAGTGCAGCCGGCTCTGCGCCGCGGCCGCCGCGGCCGCCGCCGCGGGGTCGCCTCCCTCGCCGGCGGGTAAGTACATGCTGATCATCTCGCGCAGGTCTCCGGGGCAGGGCGCGCGCGAGTGCGACGTGACGGGCGGGCTGACGCTCGGCTCCGACTTGACCAGCGAGCCCAGGGCGCCCAGGGCGCCGGACGACGCGGCCGCGGCCGCCGCCGCCGCCGCCACGGCCGAGTTCTGGTGGGGGGCTCCCGCGGCGGCGGCGGCGGCGGCGGCGGCGCCGTAGGAGAGGCCCCCGTAGCCCGAGGGCGATGCGCTCATGTAGCCCTGCGAGTTGGAGATGGGGCTGTACTGCAGCGCGCCCATGTCGTAGCGGTGCATGGGCTGCGGGTTGTGCGGGTGCGGGTGGTGCGGGTGCGGGTGCGGGTGGTGCGGGTGCGCGCCGCCGGCGCCCGGGTGCTGGCTGTAGGCGAGCTGCGCCTCCTGCATCATGGCCGCGGCCGCCGCCGCCGCCGCCACCGAGCCGGGGTAGGCGCCGTTGGCCCAGCCGTTCATGTGCGCGTAGCCGCCGCCGGCCGCGCCGCCGGGGCTCTCCAGGCGCTGGCCCACGCCCGCGGCGCCCACGCCGACGCCCATGCCCACGCCGACGGCCGGGCCGCTGCCGCCCGCGCCCGCCGCCAGCAGCCCGCCGGCCAGCGAGTACTTGTCCTTCTTGAGCAGCGTCTTGGTCTTGCGGCGCGGCCGGTACTTGTAATCCGGGTGCTCCTTCATGTGCAGCGCGCGCAGCCGCTTGGCCTCGTCGATGAACGGGCGCTTCTCGGCCTCCGACATCACCTTCCACTCGGCGCCCAGGCGCTTGCTGATCTCCGAGTTGTGCATCTTGGGGTTCTCCTGGGCCATCTTGCGCCGCTGCCCGCGGGACCAGACCATGAAGGCGTTCATGGGCCGCTTGACGCGGTCCTGGTTCGCTTTGGTGCCGCCGCCGCCGCTGCCCCCGCCGCCCCCGCCGCCGCCGCCGCCTGCGCCCGCCCCGGTCTGGCCCGTGAGGTTCGTGGGGGCCGGGGCGCCGCCGGGCGAGTGCAGGTCCGTCTCCATCATCATGCTGTACATCGGTGCGGCTCTCGGCGTCAGCAGGCGGAGAGCTCCTCAAGCATAGAGGGCCGCGGCCCGGTGGGGGGAGGCCTCGGGGGGGGGACAGGTCCTAGCGGAGAGAAGAGTGGGGGTGGGGGGAGGCAACGACAGAAAGGAGGAGAAACGCACGCACTCGAGGCCGGGCCGATTCACAGGTGGAAAGTTTCTCCTCGCGCGGAAACCACTTGCCGAAGAGGGTGCGTGCTGGCTCCGGCGCCGCTGCCTCCGCCGTGGTCGCCGCCGCAGCCGGGTCGCCCGCTGCAGAGCTGTTCAAACAGGTGCTGCCGTGGCAAAGTTGCCGCTGCACTTTCGGAGGCGGGAGGGAGTCGGCTGCGCCGGGCCGGGCCCGAGGGGTCGCCGCCTCCCGGCTCGCCGCCGCGCGCGCGCGCTCCCGCCTGGCCTCCTGCGCGCTAGTCTTGACCGGCCTTCAAACTTGGGGGCCTCAACTTCTGCCGGAGAGGCCCGCCGCCTGCAGGGTGCATCTGCCGGTCCCAGGTGCCCCGGGAGCTCGAGACGGAGGGAGGGAGACGGGGGTCTGGTACCCCGCCACGCCGCCGCCGCCGCCGCCTCGGGAACCCGAGGATGCGATTAAAAGCGAGCCGGGGAGGAGGCGAGGGCAGGGGGGCGGTGGAAGCGGCGGGGACGCAGGGAGACGGGGCCGAGGGCAGGCACCTCGCAGCCCGAGAGGAGCGGAAGCAGCCGGGGAAGGGGCACGCGGCTTCCCTGCTCGCGGTCGGAGCGCTCCGAGCGGAGGCGCAGGAGCGAGGCTCGCGGCGCGCCGGGACCCCAGCAGCCATACGCCGAGCCCCGAGCTGCCATTAAATGAGGTGGCCGCGGCCAATGGGAGCCGGCGGCGAGGGGATTATTTGCATGGCGCGCTGGCGAGTGACGTGGGGAGGCGAGTATATAAACTGGGCGCGGGCGGCGGGAGGAGGGAGGAAGGAAGGCAGGCAGGAAGGAGGGGAGAGGCTGGGAGGGAGGGAGGGAGGGGCTCGGGAAGGGGGTCACAGCCGCGCCGCTTCCTGAGCGCGCGCGGCGCGGGGATGGCGAGGGCGCACCCGGAGCTCGCCCTCGTCGCCCTCTGCCCCGCCCGCGCGCCCGGAGGGATTCACGCTGGGATTTGCCAGGGAAGAGGGAGAAAGCGGTGGGGGCGGGGGGAGGGAGACGCAGCCGCCGGGCAGGTTTAGAGGCGCGCGATTGCTATCCAGCTCCTCCCCTGCCCTCCTCGCCAGCAACTCAGCCTGCGGAGGAGGGGAAAGTTGGTCCCCGAGGCCAGCACCTCGCCCTCTGCGAGTCCTGAGGGCTGGGAAGGCGGGGCGCGCCCTGGGACGCCAGAGAGACAGTCTGAGGGGCACGCCTCGAGAAATTTCGCCCGTGGGTTCCGCTGATGCTCAGCCTGAACACAGGGCCCGGGCGGCCTGGCCCCCCTCAGGAGGCACCCCCTCAATGCCGCGTGCACCGACGTTCGCGCGCGTCTGCAGCGCCCCTTCTCGCAGCTAAGGAGTTGTAGTCAAGGCCCCCCGTAACTCCAGTACCCAAGGGGAGCTTGTGTAGGGTATGGCTCCATGGCCTCCTTTTCTTCTAGCTCTTGACTTTGAAGGGGAGCGTCTTTAAGATTACCCGGGACTCGGTAGTCACACCATCGTCCCAACTTTGGCTTCCTCCTTCTGAAACGGAATTTCTGAGAAGGTCACAAACAGGATCTGCCTGGAATCTAACTGCTCACTAACCGCTGAGAAAAGTTTGTTGAAATGGCAAAAGAATAGTGTAGCCCAGGCTCTTCTGGAGTGACTCTCCCACAAGCTGTGTGCCTGAGCGGTGTCAGCAGCACAGGGCCCACTGCGGACCGCGTGGGAAAGATGGATCCGTTTGCCCCTGTTATGCAAAGGCCTAGTTCATGGAGTGAGCAAGGTTCTAGTTCTTAGACACCAAAGTGGCTTTGATTTGGGTACCATACAAGAGATTTTCAAACCTAACCTCAAGAAACAACATTACGCTCACGCTACCGTTTTCATCCCAATGATAAGACAGTGACCCGAAAACTTCTTTTAGAAAAGACGTGGAACCCACGCGGGTATTCCTCCTGCGTCCTCAGGAAGTTGCAGGGGTCACTGCTCTTATGCACCCTGAGAGAAAGGACCCTTCAGGACCGCCATGGCCAAGCACAGCTGGAGCCCGCGGTAGGACCGAGCAGCGGGTCTGAGACATCACCCTAAAATAACCGGGATGAAGGCAGTGGCCAGAAGATCTCAGTGTACTGGGCAGCACACATGTGGTATCTCGCGTCGTTCTCTCTTTTTATTCTTCTAACTTTTGACCTGTTTGCTTATCCAAGGTAAAGGCATTCTGCTGTCTCTCGTGTCAGCCACTGATTGTTACTGTGTGTGTGTGTGTGTGTGTGCTAATTATTGCAGGATTGCTATAGGATACAGCCTAGTGGTAGTCCCTCATCCTCTCTGCAGATGACAGTGCTCTTATTTCAGGCCAGTCGGCAGCTAGTAGTAAACTCATCAAATAATATACAATTACATTAGAAAGGAAATGGCATTTCAGATATATTTTTCATGAAATATCTAGGTTATAGACACCGTTTTCAGCTACCTTCTTGTTTCTCCATTCTGGCTTTTGAAGCTTTTGATTTATTTCATGCACTTCCTACAAATATCGGTTACAGGGCGCGCGAATGACACAGTAACAAAAGAATAAGAATGTTGCTTAACAGTGCTGTACACTCATTTTTCCTTTGATAATTTCGGAGCCAACGGGTGTGCAGTACCATCCAGCGTGTTACGGGGAGTCAGCAAGACCGAAATAAAGGAGGGGGTTCGCAAATTATAAACTGTGTTACCCGTTTAGCCATTGAAAGATTCCTTTGCTTGGCTTTTCTATTTAGATTTTAAACGAAATAGCCTAAGACCCCCTGAAAATATTTTGTGTGAATCAGGCTTGGTGCATTATTTTCCATATCAATGAGCAATTTATTTTATAAACACCCTGCACTGCAGCCCGCATCAGCAGGAATGCTTTATACTTTTGGGGGGGACTTGGATAGCTGACTCTGAATTGGCCTAGTCTTTGTCTACCGCAGGCCAGCAGACTCTTTCCAAATGTGACGTTATCTGCGTTTTCGAGAGCGTTTCAATAGCAGGTCCATGGTTTTGGCCTCTTGTGGGATCACGTGTTCGGGGTACTGTGCCTAAACTCTTCTTCCTGAGGAGCTGTTCCCCAGGCCCAGGGGGTGCCCATACTATGGGTGCACATATGCATGAGTGTTAAAGGGGGCTGCAGTTGTGACTGAATGCCAAGTGACAGTTGATTGACAGCGACAGCCTGTATCTCCTAGGCAGGGAGTGCCAGCCAGCCCTCTTAGCATCTTCTTCCTTCGTGGTATGCCCTCACAGACCTTGTCTCTAGCTCCTGTCTGTAACTGTCCCCGGAGCCTCAGTTTCTTGCTCCTTCAGACCCTTTTCCCCAGCGAGTCCTTAAAAGGACAGAAAGTTGTCCAAAGACCAGTTAGAAAGACATCTCCTCCTCTCCCCCAACCCGTCTCTTTCTCTCACCCCCTCCCAGGTTGGCAGGGACAGCCTGTAAGCCAGAGACTTTCCCTAAGGCAGTACTCCTGAGGATTTGAAGAATGACTCTACTGTTTGAAAGGCCTGCCAGAGAAAACCAGACCCTGAGGGGAAGGACTGGCTCAATGCTGATGGATCAAAGTTGTTCTCCTGGCAACTCAGAAACTTCACTCGGCCTCTTGGCTCTAAATGTCAGAGAAGATCAAGTTAGAACCGTGGGTAAATGAAGATGTTTGGTGTTCTTTTATTCAACCCGTGGTCACAATCCTCCAAGAAAATGTAGAATCAAAATATCATTAGAGAAAATTATCGTATGTATTTCTATATATAGGTATATATACATAAAATACACACATGTATGTATATGACATATTTAAACAATTATGCAGCAGCCCTTGACTGTCTAATAAAGTCCAAAACTCGAAGTTAATGCCTACAACCTTCTCGCTAATTAGCTTTAACCCCCATCCCCACTCCCGTCTGTGTTCCTGAGAGACCTGGGACTGAGGCAGAAAGACAGAACGCCTTGCCTCTGACAATCTTTATACAAAAGCTAGCTTCCAGACATCCAAAAAAGGTCCCCACAAACCCACTGCCGTCGAGTCGATTCCAACTAATAGCGACCCTATAGGGCCCAGCAGAACTATTCAGGGCATGGGTATTCGGTGCCCTCAAACACCAACTAAGGATGGGACTGACGTGAGGGACCCAGACGAGAAGTTTTGGGGGAGTGAAAGCTCTTGTCCTGGGGACCCTGCACCTCCCCCAGATGTGTCCAGACCAAGGCCCTACTGCCCTCCTGGGCCCCTTGGGTGTTCTGAAGTCACGTGAAGGCGTCTCCGATAACCTCCCAGTGGCGAACCCCGACTCTGGTGTCCCAAAGAGCTGAGATCAGAGTTCCTGGGAGGGGAAAGAACGAGGGGTCCGCCAATTCCTGGCTGGGCTTCTAAGAGAGAAGAGTGGACTCAGGAGGAAAACGCGAAGACCACGAAGAAAACGTGGCGAGAAAGAAGAGAACCAACAGCTGAAGCTGGAAAAGGCAGAGCAGATCTGGGTGCCTTCCCTTTGGAGGAGAATCGAGGGGCAATGCCAGCCCGGGGAGCACCCCCGCGCGTGTGCGCCGGCCGAGGCGCCGCGCGGGTCGCGATCGCCGTCTGCTGGTGGCGGGGAGAGGCCGCGCCACCGCCGCCGGCCCTCGCTGCCCGGGCGGGGACCCCGGGGGCCTCCGGCGCGCGCTTCTGCCGCCCCCGGCCCCTCCCCCGCCTCTGCCGGTCGCGCGCTCTGACTTCGGGGCGCGCGCGGCCGTGTGCGCGTGAGCCGGGGCGCGCGCGGGTGCCGGCCCGAGGCGGGCGGGGGCGGTGCCGGGACGGGGGCGCCGGAGGGTTTCCCAGGCACGCTTGGCCCGTCGACTAGGTCCCGCTAAGGCTTTAAAAAAGAAGGAAAGAAAGCCGAAGGAGCACACTCGCTTTTTTAAGGGCGGAAAAGAGTAAAAGGCAAGGAGAAAGAGGAAAGAAAAGGAAAATAAAGTGGTTTGTGAGCCTGTAACTTGGAGAGACTGAGAGTGCCGTTACGGGTAGAACCCCAGGAAGAGATCTGGGCAAGGGCGCTGCGGCCTGCCTGCTCTGGACACCGCGCTCAGCTGCCGAGTGAAGACGGTCAATAGAGTCCCTCCCCGTGAAAGCAACCGAGGCTTCCTCTCCAGAAAGTAGAGTGAAGCTCCCTAAATTCCCAGCCGAAGAGCAAACAACAGTGCGCTTGCTTGTATGTGTGTGTGAGTGCGTTGTCGTGCTCCCTAGCTCTCTGGGCGAAAGCGTTAGGAGAATCTCTGGAGCTTTCGAGTAGGGGCTCACCCTGTGAGCAGTGCTCACACATATAATTCAAATTTCACAGCTGACCTGCTCTGAAAACCTCAATCAGCTTCTAATTGAAGGGAAAACAAAATATTGCTTCCCTACAGCAGAGCTAACGATTTAATCATTATATCAGACATTATAGCTTTTAATTAGGCTAATGCTGATACTGTATGGGAAGAGATAATTCAACAGAGTTCTTGATGAATTCTGTAATTGGGTTAACGGCGGAGCAGTTGGGAGAGAGACGTCAATATTCAAGCTGCGTCTGTAGCCACCAGGTTTATGAATGAAAGACAGGGGAGACAAGGAGAGGAGAGAAGAGTGGAACCCCAGAAAAGCGTTGCGCCCTCTGCCCCCGGCGGTGCAGTGCACGCTTTGGAGGGAGGGCGGCGGGGAGCCAAGGAGAGTGACCTCGCACCGCGCCAGGCCTGTGTTGGCCCTTCTTTGGAGAGGAACTTTCCGCGGAGCTCCCAGCAGGCCTACCACGTCCACGAACCCTGGGGCTGGGGTTTCTCCGCAAGAGACTCACACCACACCAATCAGATCGCAGCGCGAGCGCGCGATTCCAGCGGATAGCCTGCAAGGAAATGAAATCCTCCCGGGCTCCCAGCCCTCTCGGGCCGGGGCACCCCGGCGCTGGGAATGCCGTCTGCGCGCGGGGCGCAAGGCGGCTGTTGGCTCGGCTGCCCGCACTCTGTACCCACGATGATTATCCAGAACACGCGGGAAAGTTCAGCTGGGGGGTGGGGCTGTCCTCGCTTGTGCCCAGTGGCCTGGCTACCTTGGCCTTGCCGAGCCGCCTCTGGGGAGACAGACGGAAGACCTGACCCGCAAGCAAACCTCTACGTCCTGCTTCCCTTCCTCAAAGGGCCACTAAGGCTTCTGAAGGAGGTGGGGGTGTCAGTCTCTTCAGGGAAAGTGAATTGTTCCAGGGGGTGCCAGTGACACCCTGGCCAACTAGCCCTGCCAGCTCTGGCCTGGTTTACAGGCGGTTTCATTCTTCCTTGGGATGCTGCCCGGCACCCCTGAAGCTTCCCTTCCAAAGGAGCGCAGAATCTGCGAAGTGCTGTAGGTGGGGGTGGCCCCTCCTGCCTCTGATTTCTGGATTTCTGGGTCCTGCAAGGTTATGCCCCAACAAAGGTGACTCGAACTGAGATGTGAGCGTGCCAAAAGAGGGTCCGGGAGCCTCGGATTTGGGGGCGACCAACCAGCCCCTCTGAAACTTGGCTGAGCCGTTTAGAAAAGCTACCTAAGCCGTAATGTGTGCAGTTTTAATACAAATAATTTCAGGATGTGATTTCGGGGTTACCTTTTATATACCTGCCCTTCTAAATTTTTTCTCTTTACCCTTTGGCTTAACTGCTTAGCACAATATTCCCTGTAAGATAAATATACTGTATTGTGGTTCACTCATGTCTCATTTTATCAGCAATTACCACAAAACTAAACGGGTCACTGCCAAAGTTGCATTCACACCCCCCTCACCACAATTAACAGTTTGAATACACCTTTTTACATTATACAAAAGTTGTAATTTTCTAACACTGTGGTTTTATTATTATTATTATTGATGAACAAAGCTTATGTTACACTCAATCGTGTGATTACCAAGTATTTGATTTGGGCAGTAGGTGTGCTTGGTTTCTTTCTGGGACGATATGAAGAGTCAGCCCAGGACCACGCTGGTCTGGGTGAAAGGGAAAGAACTCCACGAGCATTCAAATGGAAAAATTCAAATGGAAAGTGCAGAAGAGACACACCGGAGCCTATAGGACTCTGAGTAACCTACCTGGCCTGAAGCAGAAGTCTAAAGCAAAACCCACGGAGGAACTGATCCAGCTTCCTCCTGTTACCTACACAAAAGGATCCTGGTGGTATGGTGGTGGAAGTGCTCAGGTGCTAACTAAAAGGTCAGCCGTTCAAACCCACCGGCCACTCTTCCGGAGACAGAGGGGGCAGTCTGCTCCTGTGACGATCTGCAGCCATGGAGGCCCTGTGGGTAGTCAGTTCTGTTGCTCCACAGGGTAGCTGGGAGTCAGAACCAACTGGAAGGCAATGGTTTGACTAAACACACAAGTCCCGGAGGCCTCCCTGTGCCACTAAGTGTGGTGGGCAGGATGGATGGAGAAACACCAGATTGTAGTAACATGGGCGGACAGCAAGAAAAAAAAATGGTTTCACGCCAATGCAAAGTCCAAACGAAACAGTGACTAGCAGAGCTGACACCTGAGTATGCGCAGGGGGGGAAAAAAAACCCACTTTAGGAGTAAACGCAGCGCTTTCTGTCATTAGCTCCCAAATAGAAAGGGCATCGTCACTCACAAGAGGAAGACAAGTCATAAAGAATTTCTATATGAAAAGAAACAGAGTGAAATCAGAAATGCTTTCTCTTACAGGGCATCCCAGTTATTGCAAATTAGATTACCCACCTGGGCTTCAATATAAACATGACACCCCGTGCGCACTGAGTGAAGGATCATCCACTCCAATCTCCGCTGTCATCGAGGCATCTCACATAAATTACATCTTGTCCTTTAATACACTTTTCAATGAGATTAAAACATCACTTTGACACAATTTCAAGCCTTTTCAGTTACATGCATTGCTTGCTTCAGAAACCAGCAAAACAGGAGCAAAGTGGATCCATCGAAATCGTCAGGCGATGAGATCCAGTGTCAAAGAGCCCACCACCACGGCCCTGAGCTCAGGCTCTCAGACGGCCCCCAAAGTAGGCTCTTAAATGGCCCCGGGCTGACTTTAGTGCCCTTTCTCTTCCTAGCAGACCAACCGCTGTCCTGCTGGAGGAGATCAGATTCCAGTTTGGCTGGGTGAGGCAGAGTGTGTGTCATTCATTGTTTATTAGTTTGGACTGGCAATGCTCAGGACGGGAGACGCCGACCTGCAAGTCCAGCTTCACACGGGGTCAAGGAGACCCTGCCCTAGGGGACACTAATCTTTTGAAGAGGGTACTGTGCAAATGAGGTAGGAGGTTTGGCAGATCAGAGACCCGTCTTTCCCCTCCCTCCTTCCTCCCTGTCGTCAGTCACAGAACCCCAAATCTTCATCCAGGGTTGTCAGGGGTAAAGTGAGTGTACCTAGGGGGGGTCTTCTGTACAGCTGGCCACAGGGAGACGGTCACTCCCTCCCTCAGGTCCCTGTCAGAACTGCCCCATTCCAGCTCATGGGCTCCACCTCTCCCTTTTAGGGACTGGTGCCCATGTCTTGCTGGATGGCAGCCCCCTGAATGGACAAAGGCCCTCAGGGGACAGGTGGGAAGAAGTCTTTGAATTCATGTAAGGGTAGGAATCTACGTGCTGTTTAAAATTATTTTACTTTTGATTCAGCAGTCAAGTAGCATTTTGTTTGATGTTCAGGACACTCGATTCTGTCTGTTCTGCTTTCCTTATGGTTTTATTTGTCATCTAGTAGGTGGGCATCTGAGGGGAGGGTCCCCGATGGCCTTCTCCTGCTCAGGGAAGCTATCCATGGTTCCCACAGGTCACGTCACTTGAAGCCCTGTCCCTTCGCTTGGGTCTCTGTCTCCTCTGGCTTCATAGGCCCTGTCCCACACTCCTTTAGCGTTTTTCTCTGTCCCCTATCTTGGCAATTGCAACTTGCACGGAATGGACCTTAGACGAGGTCACCCACAGGTAGCACGTACGTCGTTCCCTGTGTGGGTCCGGGGAGCCACTGGGCCTACATGGTCCCATCCCGGAAGGAAATCTGCCGGCGCCCGGGGAGAGAGTGGGAGAGGCGGGCCCGAAATTCCTTTCCGGTGGATTTCGCCCTTAATCCGCCCGTGTTCGCTGACGGTGTTCGGGGGACACTAGCCCGCGCGCGGGGCGCTTCGGCGGCTTGAGGGGGCTCGCACTCCGCCTCTGTCGCTGGCGCCCCAGCCCCGAGGGGCAGGAGGGGCCCTGCCGGCAGGGAGGTGAGCTAGTCCAGTAAGGTCGCCAGCCATGAGTAAGGTCGCAGTGCTGGGGAAAACGAGAGCAAGGACTTTAGTCCCACAACCCGGAGCGAGGGCCGAGCCCTCTCGCCGTCCGCCGGAGCAGCCGGCCCTGCTGCTCCTGGCTTCGGTGGCAGGCGCGTCTCGGGGTCCTTTGCGCCAACTGGGATGCTATTAAGTCCAGGCTTCCCTATCCGGCCCACCCCGCCCTTCACAAAAGAGCTTCCCAAACGCTGTCAGTCCCTCTCAGCGTCCCCAGAATCAATGCCATAAAGCGGGCTTTTAATGGGTTAATTGACCGGCGGCTGCTATCGTGTGACAACACCTGTTTCTTGAAAGGCGAGGCGGCCAGACCCGGCCCCTGCCCCCCAATCGATGGCTGCCAGTCCTACCCAGCGCCTGTAGACGGACTCTGACCATCTCCACCACCAAAAAGCCATTTCAGTTTTTAAATTTGGTAACCTTCCCTCCCAGCGGGCAGCTTCAAACCCGGGGGGAAGAGAGTGTGGACCGGTCCGGGCGGGCCGCTGGGACCACAAGCCGAGACCCTGGAGTCGCCTGCAGTGACGGGTTGAGCAGCCCGTCATTGTACTCGGTGACACCGAAAAGGAATGCCATTTCGCAAGAAAGAGGGAGGAAGGCGGTGAGTGAGGCTGGGCGCCCGCGCCGGCGTCCCCCCCAGCCAGGGCGCCCTGCGCAGCAGGCGGGCTTTAGGGCATCCCAGGTCCCGGCTTTGGGGCGTCTTCCCTTCCTTCCCAGCAGGAGAGAGGCGTCGGGTCGCCCCCGAGAGGCTTCTAGCTAGGCTCCGGGGTGGAAGGCGTTCACCGATTGATTTTTTTTTTTTTGGCAGTATTAATACAGTCAAGACCGCTGGTCAGTCAAAGTTAAATTGATTCTTTGCCCGGAACACTTCTCACTAAATGGCACGACGCTTCAACATGTTAATTTTTTAAACGCAATTTCCAGCGGCTGGGTTCGCGCTCTGCGCTGCCGGGTGCCGCGCTGGGTGCGTGAGGGGGCTGGGCGCCCGCGGGGCGCGGGACCCGGGCGCCTCTGGAGGCGGGGGCGGGGGCGGAGGGGCGCGGGACCCGAGGAGGGGGGAGCCACGGGGCCTGGGCTCTTAGCGAACGCCAGAGTTGCCCCCGTATGAAGCGGCTCGACCTACCTCCCCCGTCTCTCCAAAGGACGACCCAGGGAACCACAAGAGGCACGGGTCCTCGGGGCAGCGGCCAATCCCCAAAGCAGAGCATGGGGTGGGGAAGTGAGCGTACAGATAAGAAAAGTACACACGTACCCACCGAACTCGAGTCCACTCGCAGTGTCCCCCACGTCTACCCACCTGCTCCCCGCTGAGGACGCAAAGCTGCGGGAACCCCTTCTCCCCTCCCCCCGTTCCCTCTCGGGCGGAAAGTCACTGTCGAGAGGCCCGTGCCCCCTCCCCGGCGCCTTGCCCGCCCCCTGGCCGGCCCCGGACGGCTGGAGCCCCCGCGGAAGTTCCACTTACAGTTCACTCCTGCTCTAGTTCCATCCTGCTCCCCAGAGGGCGTCGGGCACAGCCTTGCCCCCAAACCCCCTGCCCGCAGGCACCCTGAGGATCCGGGGCGCGACTCGCGGAGACTGCGGAGGCCTGCGTGCTCTCCGAACCCCGGATCGAGGCGAGCTGCCCTCGGACCCCCGGCCTGGGCCCGGCTTCCGCGCGGCGCCGCCACCGGAGACGCGAGCGCCCGGCGCCACGCGCACGCACACACTCACACGCACACAGCCGCGCACACACCCCTGCTCGCACACACACTCGCACACGCACACGCTCCCTCTCTCCACGCTCACACACTCCCAGACCCACAGGCTGCATGAGGGAGAGAAAGGAAAATGAAATTTATTATTGATGGAAGAGACTTTAAAGACAATTTCCAGTTATTGTTTCTCTCTGGCAAAAAAGGGGAGCCCTCCACAGAATGAAACGCCTTTTGTGTGGCGCCGAACAATACCAAACAAGTATTCTAATAAATAGCCACTTTTTTGTTCCTCCTCCACAGTGAATAGAATTGAGCAGTTGGTTTGAGAGCAGCTGGGACTCTGTTCCGAGCGGGGAGGTGGAGCCCAGGCCCTCGCCTTCCTCTGGCCCGGCTCTGGTCGCCTGTCCTCCTGCTCTCCCCGTCGCCCCTCTCGGCACCTCTGCAGTGGTCCCTCCACCCCGCCACCTCTCCACCTTCTCCCTCAGCCCTTGGTCTGCCCTGGTTCTCCCTCCTGTGCGTCCCGGCCTCGCTCCTGAAATTCAGGCCCGATGAAGCCGCAAGACCCAGAAAAGCTCTCCTTCGTCGCCCCGGCGCCTCTGCTCTAAGTCACTCGGAATTCTTTTTTCTGCCATGAAATAGTTTTGTCCTGTCGTCCCATGGTCTGCAGCGTTTCGCCTCCAGCTGGGCTCTGCTGTTCTCTTCCCAGCCTCTGGACAGGAGGATGTCACCGCATCTCACCCCCCACCTTCCAGGGTCCCCTCGGTTACTTCAGAGGGCTTCTCAATGCCTCGCCCCACACTCCCATCCCCCGCCTCTGCGGTTGTAGGCTCTTGGCTCTTGAGGACAGAGATTTAAGCTGTTTTTTCTTCCTTTATTCCCACCCGGGGCACCTTGGAGATGGGCGCCGCCGCCTCAGGTCTCTGCTTCCCCGGGGGTCTACCCCTTGGCCGGCGCTCCTTACCCCCCTTCAACCCACCCCAAGTGTCCTCACGACTGATGACAGTTCCTGAGCTAAAAGCAGTGTCTAAGGATTAGTGTTTGGGACACAAAGCTCTTAGGTAAAAAGTTGCCACTTGCCAGGTGGCCTGGCATTCCGGGGCCCGCGCCGCGGGTCAGGACGCCTGGAGAAGCTGTGCTTGGGTCGGCAAACCGCCGAGGCGTTCTGCTGAGGCCCGGCCGCAGCCACCCCGGGAGGAGACAGCCGCGCGATTGCCCCCCACCGCGGAGCGTGGACCCTCGCTGCGCTTCCTGACTCCCTCTGCGGGCAGTCCCGGGGCCTCTCCGCTGGGGGACTGCGTTGCCCTCCTTGGCCGCACACGCGCGCCCACCCGGAGCCAAAGGACAGAGGAGATCCCTTCATCGGAGAAGGCACGGGGCTGGAGCCACAAATCAGTCCGTTTTCCTCTCTCTTAGATGTTAGCACTTCGGACCTTTGATAATCCTTGGCAGTGGATCCAGAGCAAACAGGAACTACTTTTCTGAAACTGGGGACTGACCCTACGTTTTGCCCCAGGGATTTATGAACCCCTCTCACTTGAAGGAAAGATATTTACAAACAGTATTACAAATTAAAAAAAGAAAAAAGAAAGTGCAAGTACAGCGTTTGGGAGCTGCTGAAGTGCTTGTCGTCCCCTAAACATTCTGGGGTGGGCGCACGTGTGTATCTGTGTCTCTCGGACAAGCGAATGATGTGCCCCGTGGCTCGCAGCTGCGGTTTTCAGGAGATCCTTGTCTGGCTGTAATAGCTCAGACAAAAAGCTCACATGACTTCTACTCAATGGATCTTAATCTAGAAAAACACTATGTCATTTGCAAATTATTTCTTAATCGGACGAAGCTATTTAGAAGGGCAAGGAGAGGAGTCAGTGCTTTGGAAATCGCTAAAGAGCTCAGATTTTGTTGGGAATATCCTTTTCCTAGTCATATCTCTTCTCCCCAAAGGTACGACAGTCTGTCAAAAGCACAATACAGGAGGTACGGTTCTCTACTTGGGGGAGTTAGTTTGGTTTGAGAAAAATTTGGTTTGAAAAATTGTATTCCTTAGGTGTTGAAGGTAATTTTGTTCAGTCCACCGAGATGTTGGTGGCAACAGGGAGAGACGTCGGTTCTTGGCATTAAAAAAAAAAAAAAAAATCGGTCTGGTGAGAGAGGAGAGCCGCGGGAATTCGGTGGCAGGGAAGTCTGGAGAACAGCGCTGGGAGCGGACCCATTCCTACAGACACACTGAGAACGTTTTCCCTTTTGTATGGAAAATGGAAACATTCTGGAATCCAGATTTAAAACTTTGACTTATATTTTACATGTTAAATCACTGAAGGATTGGGCCCAACAGTGCATAAAGCTTCAAAAACCCTGCAAATATTTGAATGGTTTCTGGAAGCCGAGCAGCTGTCAGTCAGCCGGGTTTGACAGGCTGCCACAATTCTGTCACTTAATAGTGGGTGTCAGGCTAAGTGCAAAACACTCTGGCAAACAGATGTCAAACCCGTATCTCCTATAAATGGGGGTTGTAGGATGGAGTTTTAACCCACTTCTCGGTCTTGCACATTGGAACAAGGATGTCCACGAGGTCACACAGCGCAGAGAGCAATGGCATTCTTAGACGTCGGGCTGGGCCCTGGGCTGGGGACTTAACCTGCTAATTTTGTCAAACCGAGGTGGCCCAGCTTCAGAAGAGCAGAGGAGATGGTGAGCCAGGTGCAGGGCGTGGGAAGCCGACAGATAGAATGGCGACCCAGGACAAACAGAAAAGCTGTCACCATCACCAATGATCCTCATCTCCATCCTTCACCCTCCCGACCTCCGATAGGGGCAGCTCTTTGCCCCTCCGGGAGGCCAGGCAGAGAAGCAGCCCCGCGCTCTCCTCCTCCAGGCTGGCTCTGGGAGCTTCACCAGACCCGGACTCTGGGCGTGGTGAGCTCGGCCTCACAGCCACAGCCTCTCTCGGGACCCTCAGGAGGGAAAACTGTAAAAGCCAACAGCCCTGGACCCGGGCCGCGCTGCACGGCCAAGGTTAGCGGCAGGTGCCTGCTGCCTCAACAGACCTCAGGTACAGCCCGGGCCACATGCAGAGCTGGGTGGACGCACCAGAGGGCTTCACTTTCCAGTGGCCCGGAGTGAGAGCCTCGGGGCGAACTGGCTTTTCCTCATTGTTGGGGGAAGGGGGGAGGGGGAAGGGACAGCAAGAGTGGGACTCCTTGGCTCAGCAAGTGAGGCAGGGCCTCCGGCTGCCGGGTGCAAAAGAGAATCTTTGTTCAGGCGTCCTGGAGGCGGGCTCCCCGGATGGACTCCGGTCTCCCGTGAGCGTGTTCCTCTCCCTGAAAGTCAGAACTGTCCATTTAGTGGCGACATCCAGAGCTCTATCCTCGGTGGTGGCTTAAAGAAACACGACCGTCTTGTCGCAGCTGTCCAAGTACCCTGTTCTTTGTATCAGTAGCTCTGGTGTGCTGTTAATACCTGGGCGTGGTCGTGGGAAGAGACCCCAGTGCGCCCTGCTCTCTCTGCAAATCAATAGGGGGAAGGCGTTACTCTGCTTGAAAACTATCAAGCCTTACTCACTCAGAACCTTAGTCATTCTGAATCACCTTCCCAAATCGCCACTTCCCTCTTGGTGATACCCAACCTGACACAAAACCAAAATGTGTCTGGGGCTCTAGCACCTTATGGTACGCCCATGTCACAACCAATCAGTCATTTTGGGTTGGTTTTTGATAACACAGATTAATTTGACTTTGTAATTAACTCACATTTTTCTTTTCCCTTGTATGACTGTCCTGCTAACTATTTCTGGAACTTAAGATTGAAACTTGAGGCTGAACCAGCATCTTTTGATTACACTCCACACTGTGATGAAAGGTGAATGCGTCATTTTAAAGATTTTAAAAAATTCTCAGGGTTTTCCCTTAAGGACAGCTACTTTGCTCCGCATAGCATAGTTCCCTCACGATAGGTATTTTAAAAAGATGATTAGGGAACCTTTAGGCCTGTACCTATTTTGTAATAAATATGGGTCAAGACACTAATTTTAGTCCTCTGTGTTCTAAGATCAGCCAAGGCCCATTTTTATTTTCCATGATTGCACACACAGTTACTAAATGCTTGAAATGAGAGCCTCACTTGTTTCTCAAAGGCACAAGGAGGGAACACAATCAAAACATAACTTAAAGCAAAAAGAAGACCTTAAAGTATACACAGCATGTATTCCATTGGGATAGAAGGGTGGAGCTTTTAAGGTAAATAAAACTTGTCTCTGCCTATTGATTTTAACAGCATTTATGTGGAAAGTCAGATGCATTCACTTTTTATTAAAAACATGAAGGACAAAGCATTTAGAACTGTTAAGCATTAATATCTGATTACTAGCCCTTATTCCTGGTCCAAACACTTCCTGTTATTTCAGATCTTTCTTTTTATGTGTAGCTTTGAGTTACTTCCTAGTGGCTTTTTGTCTTCCCTCTATACAACACTCATTCATACACACACACACACACACACACACACACACACACACACACACACACAAGAGGTCTGACAGTTAAGTTCATAAACTCATCCTAAAAAAAAAAAAAGGCTGCCTACGTCGCTGCTGAATATCACTATGGTCACCTTCTGAGTACTCCCCTTGGGAAGCTGCAGGCCACTGCCAGCACCTACTCCACCAGTCAAGGCAAGCTGGGAACTCTCTTTCAGGAATGGCCATCAGAGCTGTTGTCCTACTATCCTTGCTGTCCGGCATATCATCCAAATGTCTTCCTTCCAATGTTTCCTTTCCCTTCAGGCAAAGAAAAAAGTGTTTGGGGCAGATGAGATGAGTAGAGAGGGTGTTCCAATCCAGTTATTTGTTTATTGGCTAAAAAGTCCATCACGGACAGCTAGACATTAAGTTGGCGAACTTGCCACCATGCCCCTGTGCACAATGACCATTCCAGGAAGAGTTCCAAAATTGCTTTGAAGAGTGGACTTGGCACTGGCACCAGTGCATAGCTGCCCAAGGGGAGGACTTCCAAGGTGACCATAGTGATAGTCAGCAATGAGGTATGTAGCACTTAGAAGAATTAAGTTCATGGACTTAATTGTGAGACCTTATATACATGAGGATGTATATGGATCCATTTTATGGATGTATGTATATGAGGTCTGACAAGTCCTCGAATATGAGGTATATATGGATGTGAACTGTCTTAGCTCTTGTTTGTCTGGGAATGTTTTCATTTCACCCTCATTCTTGAAGGATAGTTTGGCTGGGTATAGCAAACTTGATTGACAGTTTCCCCCCAGCTTTCAGTACTTTGAATATATCATCCCATTACCTTCAGGCTTCCAATATTTCTTAAGAAAAGTTGGCATTTCTTCCTATGGGCAATCCTTTGTATGTGATTCTGGCTTCTTTCTGATTGCTTTTGGGATTTTCTTTTTATCTTTAAGTTTTGAGAGCCTAACTATGCTGTGTTTTGATATAGACCTCTTTGGGTTTATCCTGCTTGGAGTTTTTTAAGCTTTTTGGATTTTCAGATTGATGTCCTTCATTAGATTGAGGAGATTTTCTGTCACTATTTCTTCAAATGTTTTCTTGGTCCTTTTTCTGTCTCTCATTTTCTGGAATTCTCCTGGTATGTTTCAGGTCTCTTGTTGTTATGTAATTCCATTAAACTTGCACAGCTTTCTGGAGCCTCTGTTCTTGTTTCTCTTCAGTATTTGTAATTTTAACTGTCTTATCTTTTAATTCGCTGATCCTTTCTTACATTAACTTTTTAAATAGATGTATTCACTGGTTTAAGGTTTACCTCTTACTGTACACAGTGAAAATGTGAGCATTTTTCACATTCTGAGTAAAGTTCACTCTTTTCACTTGTGAAAGTATTCCTCCTACTTGGGAAAAATGTTGTAAATAATAATACTTCACATTACAATAGCATAAGGGGCTTTTAGAAATTTCCAATGTCCACATCCCACCTCAGACAAATGGAGTCAACGTATTAATATTTTTCAAAGGTTATCATCTACAACTGAGAATCACTGATGTAAACTGAGACTTCTAAGAAATTACCTGATGATCTCCAGAGAAACTATATTACCCTATAATCACTATGTTATTATTTTCCAATTTTATAGGACAATTATAGAAACGTTTAATTGAGCCTGTGTAGATATGGCTATATAGATTCCAAAATACTGATGTGGGATGTATCTATTCATTCATGCTTCCATTTGTGTATGTTGTGTAATGATTGATACCTTACAACAGTGTTACAATTATCCCATAGAGTAGTGGTTGATTTTTTGCAGTAGGGTGAGGGTGGTGGAAGAGATTTAAACCAAATGTGTCAAGCAAGCATCTCTGTAACAGTGTGAAGGGTCTGTGGGAAAACAGACTTTGAGCTGCGAGGTAGCACTGGGCAGAAGCGCATCCTTGTCAAGAAGACTGACTAAGATTTAGAGGCTTAGTCTTTCTTAATTTTTTGAAATTTTTCTTGTGATTAAATGCAAGTTTATAATCCAAGTCAATTTGCCATACAAAACCCCAGGCACACACCTCTCTGCAATTCTCTCTGCTCTCCTCACCCTGTGACAGCACACTCACCCCCTCCACTCTTTACTTCCAGCATCCATTCAGCCGACACCTGTCCCCTCCTCTCCACTCTAAAAAGACATCAGTTGGACAGTAAAGGCTTAAGCCTTTTTGAGGGAGGGGTAGGTAACACTGGCTAAGTGTAGCAGATATTCAGTAAGTCAGTAGCAACAGAGCAACACAGTGGAGGTCTTAAGCTCTGGTGCAACCTAACAGCTCAGAATTCAGCAGCTGAGATGGGAGAACATTCATTAAAGGTGAGAATATCACGGCAGGACAGGGGTGCTTGAAGTAGAGAGTGGGTCTCAATAGGAGGGAGAAAAGAGCACACCCCACAGAGAGATGGCACCCTCCTTGTAGGTGGGATGCCCAATCAATTGATGAAATTTGAGCTTACTTCCTCATTCTTTGGTGTTTTTGAGGAGTACAGTGAGTGTGTCCAGGTGCTAACTGACACACCGGAGGTTCTAGTCCTCTAAGAGACAACAAAGGCATGGCAATCCCTTCTGAAAACCAGTCGCTGAAAACCTGTAGCCCTGCTCTGACACACATTGGGTCTCACGGGTCACGGTCAACTCCACAGTGACTGGTTTGGTGCCTGTACTCTATCAGACATAATATGTTCACTCTCGGGGTAATGTTCTCTTCTATAGTTCATTAAATGAAGCATTTAATCTGACTCAACTGGTGAACTGTAATGTAATGAATGGCACTGAGTTGTTGAATTTGTGTTTTCGTATTTAACTGGCCCAAGGATCAAGCCTCCCCTTCCGTTTTTCCCTCCTCTCC
This sequence comes from Heterohyrax brucei, assembly GCA_028571685.1. Taxonomy (NCBI): domain Eukaryota; kingdom Metazoa; phylum Chordata; class Mammalia; order Hyracoidea; family Procaviidae; genus Heterohyrax; species Heterohyrax brucei. The sequence goes on from CM053163.1 coordinate 1,534,819, forward strand.
CAATGCTCAACCCACATAGTAAACTAGATAGAATTAGAGTCGAATCTACAAGTTGTTGAAAAAGAATAGAATTGCAATGTCCATGCTGAACAGGGCCCATAATTCACTTTGTTCCTGTTCTGAGTGCAAAAACACGAATTGTTGTTATGGGAAGACTCGCTAAAGAGTTAAATATTGTCAATGGAGAAGAATTTGAATAATGGTTGTTCAAAGGAGAAGTCTGTTGAGTAATGCATACCAATGAATACAGGACATTTGCGGTCATTAGTTAATTCACAATTAAAAAATTTTATTTTGGCAAGCTGAGATAACTTTGTAAAGCTTCTAAAAGCGATAGGCACTGCCTGGTTGACATGCGATGTGCATGTAAAGACTACCACTTAAGTTCTCAGACTCATCCTAGAAAAAGTGCTCCATACCTCATTGCTGAGTATCACTATGGTCACCTTCATGGCACTCCCCTTGGGAAGCTATGCACTGATGCCAGTGCCTAGTCCACCCTTGAAAGCAATTTTGGAACATTTTTTCTGGAGTGACCATCAGGGCTGTCCTTGGATTACCCTTGATGTCCTGAATGTCATCCAAATGTCTTCCTTTCAATATCTCCTTTATCTCTGGGTAAAGAAAAAAGTCATTGGGGGCCATATGAGGTGACTAGGGAGGTGTTCCGGTACAGTTATTTGTTTACTGACTAAAAACTCCCCCACAGGCAACTATACAAATAAGTTCGCAAACTTGCCACCACGCCACCGTGCACAACGGCCATTCCAGAAAGAGTTACAAAATTGCTTTGAAGGCTGGACTAGCTGCTGGCTTAGGTGTATAGCTTCCCAAGGGGAGTACTTTGAAGGTGACCATAGTGATATTCAGCAATGAGGTTGGTAGCACTTAGAACATTTGAGTTCATGGACTGAGTTGTGAGACCTCGTATAAATAGTCTTAATGAGGCTTCTTAGCATTTATCTAGCCATCTGTGAAGGAGAGTTCACATGTCATGAACAAGAGTCACCTGAAACAGTGGTGGTCCCCAGGAGGAAGTCAGACTTGCTTAGGGATGCGGAGCTAACATGCGGAGCTAACAGCACAGGTGCTGGGGTGAGGGAGAGCGACACCAGAGCCTGGCTAGGCTTGATTGCTTTGTAGGCTGTGATCCTGGGTAAGTTCTTTGGCGTCTCCTAGCCTCAGTTTTTAAATCTGTGAAGTGGAGACACAAGCACCGGCATGACAGGGTCGAATGTGTAAAAGCAGCGCAGACCCAGCCGTCAGTTCCCCGTGCTCTTTGCTTCTCTTGTTTGCTCTTCTGGGCACACCCGGTCCCACTGATTTCCCTGGACTTGTGGTTCGTTAGAGTGAGGTCAGCCTGAAGAAACACAGTTTTTCTCTAGGGGAAATTCCACTCCTCTTACACAATGCAGCATACTGTACGTGTTAAAAATTGTCTCCCAACTAGAGGCACTTATTTTTAGGAGCTCGGTACTCAGGTCTGCCTTGGCACTTGGGTGTTTTTCCTCCTAGCACATCTGCCTAAGCTGAATTTCTCAAAACTATTTTTAATATCTGCTATCTGTAACAACAACTTGGCACTTTGTCACACTGTTTTGTAATCAAACTTACTATTTTTAAAAAGAAAAGAAAACATTGTCATGTCTTAAACATTTTACCGGCCCCAGTGACAAAGACATATTTATTAATTTAAATTAAAATATAATTGAAACACATAGGGTGACCCCCCTATTTCATAAAGATGTAGGTCCTGGGGATTTCCATTCTTTTCTTTTTTTGAGGGGAGGTATTTTTGTTTAATGAATGAATTAAAGATATTTACCAATGCTCTACTATGTGTCAGCAATATGATGGTAAAGTTAAGAAGGTCCAGTCTCTGTCCTCATAGAATCTGCAGTGCTACTGGGACACAGCATTTGTCAGTGGGATTTGGTAGAGGTCTCTGTTTCTTTTCTAGACTAGCTCCCCTCGCTTTTTCTCTAACCCTCTTCCTTTTCATCTGGCATATAATTCTTAAAGCTTTTCTTCCTTTGTTTTTGTTTCTGATAATATTTTTCCTTTTTTTCTTCTTTCCCCTTAGGTCAATGAGTGTGTCATGAAAGTGTGAATTTCTTGAGAGGAAAGCTTGATAGAGTTTTTTCTGGCTTTGAATATACATGAAGCCAAAGCATCTGAACAATTCAGTCTAAATTTTAGTTCGTGAGATCTCCATAGGCAAACTGAGTGTGACCTGGGGCAAATTACTTCTCCTCTCAGGGACCTTAATTTTCTGAGCTCAGAAATAAACCTTTTTGCTTTTATTTATTGGTCTGTGAAATGGGTACAAAAATATACTAGCCTTACGGGAACACTAGTAGTCCAAGAGGCATCTGAAATCTTCTAAAGATGTTCACTGCTTATCATTTTAGGGTGTTTTTCTGTTTCTTTTTGCCACATGTTGGTGGGGCAGCATGGTAGGTAAGTATGAGAAGGGCCACAGTGACAGCCTTCTTTAGGCCAAATGCCTCCTGCTATGAGACTTTCATGCTCTAGCAGAGAACTGGGTATGAGAAACTTGAAGAGTGATTTCATAAAGGGAAAAAAAGTGTAGTTTATACCAAAATGGAATAAACCCCCTTTTGAGCAACAACAATCTGCATAAATGCTTTAAGAAAGCCTATAATTATGATAAAAATGTTGCTCAAAGTTAAAATTATGAAGCAATCAAGATTTATAAACAGTCTCTCATCGACTTTTAATCATTCTTTTTTATATACAAACTGTACACAATATATTGCTGCAATATATCATGCTATACATTTTATTTTCAGTAATTTAGCTGAGTAAAATATATGTGAGGTGACATCGAGAATCTAGGTTCCATATGCACACGATTATGGGCAAGTAGCTGCCTCAAGGGTACACACACACATGCATACACACACGCACACACAGAAAGAGATCTGAATCTTTTTTGTTTATGTCTAACACAGACTAGATGCATGACATTAGTTTATCAAAATCTCTTTTAAGTTTTAATGAAGTGTAGCTCCTTTTGCCACAGTGTGAGAAGAACACTGACATGCCTAGGAGCATGAACTGTGTTTTGGCAAAAAGAAAAGATTTTAATCCCTGGATGTTTCAAGCGAAATTCCAGCGGGAGGACCAGTACTTCTCTCTATTGGACAAAACACATCTAAATGGAGTAGGTGGAAAAAAGCAGGTGGTTTGGTGATCATCTAAAGGGATGACTGCACTATCATTTTGGAGATAATGAATTTGAAACTTTCCCTTTAACGGCTTAAAAACGTTTAAGCTTAAATTGAGGAGTGAAGCGTAACAACAAACTTAATAACAACAGATGTTTACTAATTGGCATCTTCATGTCAAGTATCTAGGGAAGATTCTGGAAATATTTTCAATGATGGTCAAAGACTTATGGGGCCCTGGTCTTGCAATGTTTAAAATTATACAATTACTGTTACAAGAAGTATTTTCCCATGAACCATTGTTGTCTCCTTCGGCTATTCGTAATTCCTAGTATCTATTTCCCCTATTTCCTCATGCTTTACCTCTAGAGCACCACGATAACCCACTTACTCCTAACTTCTTCACTCAATCTGTTCTAGGCATGTGTGGTGGTTAGGGTTGTGTGTCAGTTTGGCTGAGCCATGAGTCTCAGTGATCTGGCAGTTATATAGTGAAGTAGTCATCCTTCCTGATGTGATCTGATGTGATCAGTCAATGAGCTGTAAGAGAAGTTTCTTTGGGGGCATGGCCTGCACCCAATATACACATATGGACGTTCTGCCAAAGCTCACTTGCTGGCATCCAACTCATCATCATCCAGCCTCTAGTTCTTGGCACCTAGGTGAACACACTGCTGTATTGCCTGCCAATATTGAGATGCGCCGGTCTCCACAGCCTACGAGCCACCAGCCTACCGTCTTACCTGTAAATCTTGGAATTCATTGGACCCCACAGCCCCCGGGCTAGTGGTTTGCTGTGACCTACTGATCTGGGGTTTGTCAGCCCCTTGCAGGTATGTGAGCCACGAGAGTCCTCCAACCTGATGTCTGACCCACAAATTTGGGACTTGCTGGCCTCTACAACTTGTGAACCATTTCTTTGAGGTAAGTCTCTCTCTGTCTCTCCTCTAGAGAACTCAGCCTAAGACACCACAAAAAAAATAAACTTGTCTGAGTGCTAGGAATGAATGTGGCAATCTCTGAAGGGCTTTTAGAGGTGACACTATGCTCCAAAAATTTGGACGGGGGTGTTAACTACAGCAACTTTGTCATCTCGGTAATGACCTACACTCTGTTGACATTTCTAAGACAAACAACATCCTCAGTTAAGTCTTTCTGGTTTCTAAAAGGCTTACTTATTCTTGCTGTCCTGGAAAACTCAGCCTGACAGATGTTGTATCACTAGTCTAGAACTTTAGATGTTTCTAAACCTAATCTTGCTCCAGATACTTGGGTGGTATCCTATTTCTCTGCAAATATAACCTCAAATCCTTAACAAGACCTCTGCCTACTGCATGATGAATCTCTGTCCCCGGACACCACCCTATAGCCTCAAGGATACTCTGTTCCTGCTTTGGGGATTCCTCTGAAGCATTTCTCTTTACCTAGCTCTCACATGCTGTTTTGTTTCTTATGCTTCTTCTCTCATCATTCTCTCTGGCTTACTCACCCTCCAGGTAATCTATGCCAGAGGCTTCATCCTCCATCAGACTCAGGGGACTTAGTTGAATTTTTTCACAGTAGTCTTTAGTTTTGAAATATCATACCTATCACAGTTTTAATAATGGATTTATTTCTCTATTTATTTCATTGGATGAAATCTACACAGGAAAATAGTTACCATTTAACCATTTTAAGGCATTAGTTCAGTGATAGTCATTGTATTCACAATGTTGTGCAACTATTACCACTATTTCTAAAAGTTTTTGTATGAGTATTTTGCAATATTCTTCTGTGCGGAGTTGAAGCTTCCCATCAACCCGAACTGTGCTGTCTGTTGAGCCCTGTATTACCAGTGCAGAGATGCTACCTGGAGGACTGAGGTACACCTGACCCAAGCTAAGGACTTTTCAGTGGCCTCTGTGCATGTGAAAGCTGGACACTGCAAAAGCAGGATTGGAGAAGAATGGACCTGCTTGAGTTGTGGCGTTGGGCAAGAATATTGGCCTGCTAGAAGAGTGAACAGCTCTGTCCTAGAGGTGGTACAGAAAGAACGCCCCTTGGAGGCCAAGGTGGTGAGACCGTCTTGGTTACTTTGGACATGCCATCAAGAAGGACCAGTTGCTAGAACAGGACATGATGGTTGGTGAAGCAGAGCCTCAGTGAACCTTCCGGAAGCTCTGTGAGATGTATTGATATAACAGCTGCAGCGATTAGCTCAGACTTAATTGTGAGGAAAATGCAGGACCCGGCAATGGTCTGGTCTGTCACATGTTAGATGACCATGTGCTGAAGATCATGTGACAGCCACCAACAGCAGCACGGTGCCTAACATGTGTCAAACACCCATTCAGTATTTGTTGGCTAATTACATAACAAGAATGATGGGCAGCTGTCCACAAGGGTAAAACTGGTGCTAGAGCAGTCTTCTGGCTATAAACAAGTGTCAAGTTAGGCCAAAGACATGAGGCGAAGGTTTTCTGGCAACCAGAAACAGGCATTGTGAGAACTGTGGTCTTAAAAGAAGGAAAACGCGCACATGTCCAGCCCGGGGACAATTCCTGACTTTGGTGCAGGAAGTTAGAGTCCAAAGAGAGAAAGGTAGTCCCTTCTGAGTTGAGAAAGCAGAAATCTGAGTTCTGGGCATTTGAAGCAGCTGGAATCTATAAGGGCCAAACGTCAGAGAGAGAGCTCCCAGCGGGAAGACCCCAGAAAGCCCTCTGGGGGTCCCCCATGAGACTGTGAGTGACGGCCGGCTGTCCTTTCACAAGACCAGACTAACCAAGGCTAATCAGACAGCAGTTGATAGGACTGACAGTGAAACAGAAGAGATGGATGTTGAGCCAGGCAGGCAAACGTTGGGGTCCTAGTTCTGTCAGAGTGGGGAGACCTTGTTCAGGCATTGTTAACACCCAGCAGTCAGCTGAGACACTGGGAAGTGTGCCTGTGAAGTTAGGATCGCATACTAGTCAGTAAAACCTTTCCTAGACATGCCCTAACAAAACCAGAAACCAAACTCTGGAAAGATCCACAGCGGCAAGAAAGGTTGAAGGTTAAGTCCAGCCAGGTTAGATGGGCTTGGAGAAAACTTGGAGTTTCCACAAATACACACTAACAGGACTTAATACCAGGCTCATGGTGATGATTCAGCAATTGAAATACTGGATGCCATAGAATCGATACCTCTCAAAAGAAGCAACAGAGTCCAGAACTGTAGAACATATTATCCACAGTGTTAAGTATTTGCTTTAAACAAATCACTACCTATTGAGAAACAGGAAAATGAGATCTACATTTCAGGGAAAAAAGAGTGAGAGAAACCAAACCTGAGATGTTCCACAGGCTACACTTAACAAAGAGTTTAAAGCTGCTTTCATAAATATGTTAAAAGAAGGGAAGGAAAATATCCTCTTTAACAATTGAATGGATTGATATTCTCAGCTAGGAAATAGAAATTGTAAGAAAGAGCCATAAAGGAATGTTATAACTGACAAGTACAGTAACTGAATTGAAATATTCAGTAGATTGGCTTAATAACAGATGAAAAATGGCAGAAGGCAGAGAAGTTCACTTGAAGACATCGACAGAAATGATCCAATCTAAAGATCAGAGAGAAAAAAATTAAAGGAAAATGAACAGTCTCAGAGACTTATACACAGTGTAAATGGCCTGACACACAACGGGAAACCCGGAAGGAGGAGCAAGTGACATGGGAACATAACAGTTATCCTGAGGAAGTAATGGCCAGAAACTTGCATGATTTGATGAAAAAAAACTTGGCTTGCAGATCCAGGAAGCTCAGCAAACCTCAGGAAAGATAATTATAAAGAGAACCATATTTAAGCACGGGTTGCTATCAATCAGAATCGACTCAATGGCAGTGGGTTTTTGGGTAAACAGCTAAAAACCAAAGATCTAGAGAGAAATTGAAATGAGCCGGAGAAACAAGACACACGTATAGGCATACCAGCTGACTCCTCATGAAAAGTAAGAGGCCAGAAAACAGAAGAGGGACATCTTTAAAGAGCCGAAGAAAGAAATAAAACTGACAACCGATAGCAATTTTATATCTAGCAAAAATATTCTTCAAAATAAAGGTTAAACAGAAAAATGACACTTTCACATAAGTGACAGCTGAGAGTAGTCATAAGCAGCCAACTCACACTACCAAAAGAAAAAAACCAAACAAAAAGGATTTCCTTTGGGATGACGGGAAATGATCCTAGGTGAGAACTTGGTCTACAGGAAGAAGCACAGAGCTCCAAACACAGTAGATAAGGGTTTTTCCCCCCTTTCTCCCACAGTTTACTTGAAAGAAAGCTATTTAGAAATTGAGTCTGTGAGTTCAAAATTAGCCCAGAGTTAATAGAGCCATATGGAGATTGAACCTATACCCCAAATTCCATCAATTCCAATACATGGCAGATTCACTTATAGATAAAACAAAAAAGAGAAAGAAACAAAAAACACAATGTTAAGAACGATGGCTGACTGTATCGTGAGCTCACACGTGGGGAGTTACTGAGCTTTCAGGAGGGTTTGCCAGCAGTAGGTTTTGAACTCTGTTACCAAATTTCTTGAAGATTAAATGCACGTTATTTTCTAGTCAGGAACTAAGTTACGGTGTGGAAACACCATATTCTCTTAACGTACAACGAATACTCTGCCTCTATTGTCTTATTAGGTCATTTACCCCCGCAGTAGCTCCACGAGTCCTTGTTGCATAAGTACCAGGGACTGAGGCTTCAGCGAGAACTTTAGCCCATTGTTTTTTCTAACACTGAGAGTGGCTTGTAACCTAAATTGATCCCAATCTTTCCCATTGCTGCCTGAGGGTGTTTGGGACCTTTTGCTTCAGAAGAGGTTCCTGGGAAAGGCTTTAGCAGTGAACAGTCACTTGTCTCTAGATGTCATGACAAAATAAAGATGCATTTAGTTTACAGATTAAACAAAGACATAAGCCAACATTCACTGTAAGACTTGTTGTTTTGTCTTTTCTTCCTTCCCTCCTCTTCCTCACTCCCTCTTCCTTCCTTCAGGCTTTCTCGTTGGATCTGGCAGGCATTTTTTAGGGATAAACCCCCAAACCAAATCCACTGCTGTGGAGTCAGTTCTGACTCGTAGTGGCCTTACGGGAAACACTAGAACTGTCACGTAGGGCTTCCAAGGAGCGCTTGGTGGTTTCCAACTGCCGATCCCTTGGTGAGCAGACGGAGCACTTCACCACTGTGCCACCATAGTAGATAATTCATTCACTGTTTTTGCTTATGAGTTCTCCATTTTAAGTGAATTACAATTTGGAATAAAAGAAAGTGTGCTGTGTCACATAGAATTCAGTCCTTAGGGAAAACATTCATATTTAGGGTAATTTTAGCAGTGCCTATGAGGACATCTAGCTTTTACAGTTTGTTTCCTATATTTTCTTATTTTTACTCCTTGACAGGAAAACACACTTTTGTTTTATCATCTTCATGGAGGCTGGAAGTATAGCGTGTGCACACACACACAGACACACACACGCATGCCCCTCACCCTCTTCTGATCACGTGGTAAACTTACCAGGTCTTTTCCCCTGAGACAGGGGCTGCATTCTCTACCCTCCTTCATGGAATGCTTTCTCTGAAAACTGTTGGCTCTAAGAATCCACTCAACTGAAATTCTGCATCTCAACAAAAAATTGGAAAAGAAACATGTTTCTTGTGCCAGCTGCATGTGATAGAAAGCAATATTAAAAGAGAAGTGAAGAGCGAAAAGTCTTATCTAATTATGTAGACAAATTCACCAAGATTTAAGAACTAATTGGCATATGATTGAATATTCTTTTCTACTTGCACAGCTATTGGATTTCTCTTAAATCTCCTTTATGTTATTCGAGGCCAATTTTTCTTAACATTGTATCTTGAAAATGAAATACCAATGATCAGCAACATGAATATTCCAAACGCCCAAACCAAATCCACTGCCATTCAGTCAATTCTGACTCAAGGCAACACTGTAGAACAGAGTAGAACTGACCCATAGAGTTTCCAAGGAGCAGCTGGTGGATTTGAACTGCCAACCTTTCGATTAGCAGATGTAGCACTTAACCTCTGTGCTACCAGGGTTTCCCCATGAACACTCCTGGGAGATTATTAGAAATGCAGTATCCCAGGTCCTGCCCCTGACCAGCTAAGCCAAGCTCCGCTCTGCAGAAGGAAACCAGGAAGCCCCGCTCTACAAGACGGGCTTTCAGATTTGACTATGGAGTTGAAGTTTACGAGAACAGTTTTGTAGAAAAACAATGCTGTGTACTCCCGTGAGCCAGACTCGTGTAGTCAATTCCCAAACAGAAGTTCAGAAGGATTTTAAATGACTGTTTTTGATACTTCAGTGGAATTCAGGTTTTAAAATATGATCAAACAATGCATTATGATGTTCCTCTAAGCCTACCATATAAGAAAACTCCTGAGTTGTTTTGGGGTCGGATTATTTTAAATTGTTGTTCAGAATGTAAGTACTCAATTACGTAATGGCTAGTTGCTTTTCATCGGTCCACACTGTTTGTCTTTGCTAAAATACAAACCAGTTTCACAGATTTAAAGAATGTAAACTTGCTTCGAACCCCGTACAGTTCCTACAATAAACAGATGTTTTGTTTATGACTCTTCTGTCATTTAGGTCACCCACCTGAAGACATGTGATAATTAACCTCTAAATTAATTTTTCCTTTCTGAAATTCTCAAGTCATTATTTACACACTGTCAGTTTTTATGGTTAAAGCAGTTTCTATAAAACCCTTTGCCACTCAGTCAGTTCCAACTCACACAGACCCTATAGTACACAGTAGAACTGCCCCATAGATTTCCCAGGAGTGGCTGGTGCATTCCAGCTACTGACCTTCCAGTGAGTAGCCTAAGCTCTTAACCATCACTCTGCCCCTGACTGACTGGGTGACTTTGGTAGGGTTAGTTCCATGTTTTTGGGCCTCACAGTTCTTCATCTGTGAGATGCAGATGAATGGGACACATGCTGAAGTTATTGCTGTAAAGCTTAAGTGAGTTAACACGTACAAAGCTCTGTCACTGGAAAACTTCTGAAAAAGCTTTGAGAGATTTTGCTCATTTTGATGAGATTTTTCTATGTACTGTTTACATACACTTGGCTTTCTCGTGGGGTCTGCCGCTGCCAGTGATGGCAGATGAGGAGCTTTGCTGTGCTCTCCACGGGGCTGTTCTGCTCTGTCCTACAGGGTTGCCATGAGTTGGAAATGACTTGGTGGCAATGAGTTTGGCTTATCTGGTTTCCTCCCACCAAGGACAACCCTAAAAGCTGGAAAAAATATAAAGTAAGCAAAAACAATATTTTAGAGCATGAAAGCATTAACAGGAGAAGGAGAAATTCCTGGATCCAAATCTGGAGGACTGGAGGACTGGAACTTGAAGGCAAGCTATGAGGCTATCTTTTAGGGCCACTTTGCATCTTGTTGTCACTGGCTAAGCAGAAACAGAAGGCTGACACCTGAGGTCCGCTTCCGGTGGCCTCAGAGCAGAAAGGAGCACAAGTTGGAATTTGAGGACCCTGATAAACTAGCCCACACTGTATCTCTGTGCCTTACAGGTATCTCTGAAGGGCTGGGCCACGAAGGTTAGGGTGAACTAGACGTAAACTATCCTTCCTGGAGGTTTTCAGCCCTGTTTTGTATCAACTACATGACTGAGAAAACCTCAGTTCTTTCAAATTTGATTTAAGGTGGCTGCAGAGGGCTGGACACCTGGTAAAGGGCTATGGCTGATAAGCAACAAGTGGCCAATGTAAATCCACCAAACGCTCCTTGGAAACTCCATGGGGCAGTCTTGCTCTGTTCTTTAGAGTTGCTGTGAGTCAGAATTGACTTGACAGCAATACCTTTGTATGTCTGTGCATGTGTGCACACACATGTGTTTCTCCAGATGGCTAGCTTCCCAGTGAGCTAGCAGAACCAAGCAAAAAATCATCCCTAAGAGAAGACAACATCATCCTAGTGCTACCCCTGCTAACCCAAAGGTCAGCAGTTCAAATGCACCAGGCGCTCCCTGGAAACTCTGTGGGGCAGTTCTACTCTGAAGGGTCGCTATGAGTTGGACCAGACTCGATGGCAGTGGGTTATTTTAGGCCCCAGATTATTTCTTCAAATACTTTAAAAAAAAAGCTCTGTCTAAGAACCAGAAACAAGCAGACAACATATGGTAAGTGAGAGCAAGCAGGAACAAGAGACACCCAAATCAGAATTACACAGACTCCAGAAACTCACATTGTTTAGTACAATCTGTATTACATTTATAGCTATTAGGTAATAAAAGATAAAAGTCAAGATTTAGAACAACGGGGATGGAATCAGAAACTACAAATTAAAAAATACAATTTGATCAACAAATGGACTCATATCTAGTGTTTATCATGAGATGCTGCAGGATCTGGCCACATTTCATTCTGCTATCTATAAGGTTGTTACGAGTCAGAGTCGACTTGCTGACACCTGGCAATGACAGACAGATTTAAGACCAGATTAGACACAGCTGAAGAGATAATTAGTGATTTGAGAGATACTTCCTAATGCTGTATGTGAACAACCTTGGAGAGCCGAAGAAGGAAAAATACAGAAGGTAAGAGACAGCACATAGTAACAACATTTAGTGTATATTTAACTAGATTTCTAAAAATAGAGTGAAAGAATAAAACCAAACCTGCTGCCATCACATTAATTTTGACTCCCAGTGACCCTATAGAACAGAACAGAACTGCCCCATAGAGTTTCCAAGTAGCACCTGGTGGATCTGAACTGCTGACCTTCTGGTTAGCAGATGGAGCACTTAGCTGCTACACCACCCGTGAAAGAACAGAGAAGAAAAAATAGTTGAAATGATAATTACTGATAATTTTCCAGAACTAATAACTGACATGGAACCAGAGATTCAAGAAACCCAATGTATTTTAATTATGCCAAATAAAGGAAATCCACAGGTAGGCACATCACAGTGAAACGGCAGAGAATCAAAGACAAAATCTTGAAGAAGCCCGTGGGGGAAGAGCAAGGCGGTCTTGATGAAGCCTGTGGGGGAAGAACAGCTGTCTTTAGAGACACACTGCTGAACTGAGAGCTGACTTGTTAACAAGAGGCAAGAAGACGGTGGGGTGCTGCTTTCTGTCAGGGCTGGGACTAGGCGGACGTGAGAGAGCACTAGCTGTTGGTGCAAAATTTACAGGGTGTCAAAAAACTCTCAGTTATCAAGACAAATAATGCTGCTTGGAAGGGGGGCCAGGAGAGCCTACAGATGAGGATTTCACCGCAGTGTTTGTGGAAGTAGGCATTCGATATAACAACAAGGCAGTGACACAGTTCATCGAATTTAAAAACTTAGTTTAGGCATTTTGCCTGTTTGTTTATTAATCTTAACAAAAGCATAAATGATACAACAACATTAAATAAAGTTGAGGGAATCGAGAGAGGAAAAACTCAATCCCATCACTCTAAAATAACAACCGTCTTTGCACCCTCCCTTTTAAATTCTGTTCGTGTACGTGTGATTTTCCATACTTGTGACCATTCTCCCGACACGATCTCGTGTCCTCTTCTTTTCACTCAATACGTTATGAGCATTTCTCCATGTGTGAATATTCTTTAAAGATATGGGCTTTAACGGCTGTATAATAATTTCTTGCTTAGGTACACCATATTTATTTAACCCATCACTTGCCGTTGTTCAGAGGAGATGCCTCCCATTTTTCGGTTATCACAGAGACTGTTGTGACTCATACACCTCAGCATAAGACAACCAAATTTTAAAGGAAAACTTAGGAGACAGGAGCCTTGAAATGTCTTGCCAAATTGTTTTACAACCAGCTTGTTCTAATTTACAGTAACACCAACAGTAGGTAAAAAGTGCCGGCTTCACGGTGTTTGTGACAACATGGCATATCTTCACATTTGGTTACTTACTGGTGAAAATGGCGTTCCTTGTTGCTTTAAGTTGCTTTTGTTGGTGTTGCTACGAGGGAATCTGATTAATATTTGTTTACTCTTTTTTTGGTGTGTCTCTGTGATGTATGTCTGTTCACGTCCTTCCTCAGTTATTTGCTGAGGCTTTAATGCTTTAAAAATTAATTTGCTTGAGATTCTCTTATAAAATAACGTAACAGTATAATGATTAACCTTTTGTTTGACACCCTTGCTGAAAATGTCCTCCCCCACGACATTGGCCTTTTTATTATACATATTAAATATGAATATATATACATATTATACATATATATACATATTATACATATACATAATATATACATATTATACATATATATATACACACAGACATATACATATTTCACAAGCAGAAGCTGACCATTTATTTTTAGTCAAATCATTCTAGTAGTACGTAATTTGATAGATAATTGTTCAGCCCTTCATTTGGATTTGTTAATAAATTCTGTGTCTAACGAGGTAAAAAGAGCCCAGGAGACAGAAGGACCCATGTGAATGGGCGACTGTATCAGCATGTGACCAGCAGAACCAGATGGTGCCTGGCCACCACTGAAGACAGCCCTGATGGGCGCACAATGTTGAGCCCCAGCGACAACACAAGAAACAGAGACAGGCACCTCAAGAATTCCACTGAGAGACCGCAACTGATGGTCCGGCAGCTTCGGGGTTCCCCTGGGAGCATGGCCCCGAGACCTGCTGCTGCCCCTGACCAGAAAACATTACTGAGGTCAACTCTTTGGACAGGAATGGACTGGACTCGGGGACACAATGTGACCATATGGTGTGTGTTCTTTGTGGTTCTGTTCATTTATAGGACAGGAGATTGTTAAGAGGATAGGATACCTAAAGAATAGAAAGGAAGGGTGTGCTGTCACTGGGCAAGGAGAGCAGAAGGGGCGGCAGATAGGTGGGCGTGCAAATTTAATGTGGATCGTATGCTTTTACTTAGTCACAATAATAATAATAATAATAAAGTTCTGGGTGTAAGCATGTGGTTTTTATTTCTTTACACAAATCTCTGAAGGAAAGCAACCTGGAGTACAGCGGCTGTGCCCTTGACAGCTAACCGAAGGATCAGTGGCTCACAGCCGCCAACCGCTCCCTGGGAGAGAGATCTGGCCATCTGCTCATGGGATCATGTGGAGGGCAGCCGGGAAGCCCTGTGAGGCAGTGCTGCCCGGTCGGATGGGGTCACTATGAGTCAGAAGTGGCTCCGGGATGCACAACAACTCTGCATGACAAAGCTGACTTCTCCATCTGCCTGTATGTGCTTTGTGCACCTAGTGTCCTCTGGAAATGCAGCAAACGGTCATTCCAAAGATGTCAAACACTGCAGACCACTATGTAAACCTCCCGTGCACACTGTGTCTTTAAAAGGAAACAATGACCTTAAGGCCTTCCTGGGGTCTTGTGCTTTTTCATATACGGGGAATAATGTTGTTCCAATCAGACTTAAAAAGCAAGCAAACAAAAGCTCATTAATAGGGAGGAAGGAAATTTCAAGAGCAGGGCGGTAATCTGTTGTGGCTGACTTGGGGGATGTCCTCTGAACCTTCCCCTGCACCCTGACACCTACACCTGGGTCTTCATGCCGAGTTCTCTCGGGCTGTGGAGCTCCTTCATTTCCAGCTCAGCTGGGTACCAACTCCTCAAGCATCAGCTCAAATGTCACTTTTTCTAGGAAGCCCTCCCTGATTTTCCTACAGAGATTCTGGCACTCTCTCCCCCATTTTACCACCATACACTATACCACTTACACCTTTACATTGTCTTGTCTTTTGTTTATTTTTATAGCTATTCTCCAACCTAGGCAGCAAACCCTTTTGAAAAGTAACCTCATACTTTATTTTATATTCAATACATATGAAGTCCATTAGCAAGACGGCAGGTCCTGTCCAGCAGCAGGAGGAGATGGCAGGAACGACAGAAAGTGGACACACGGACACAGGGAACCCAGGGTGGACAGGGGAGGGGACTGTGCTGTCACATTGTGGGGGTTGCATCTAATGTCACGAATCAGTGTGTGTGTAAATGTTTGAATAAGAAACTGAGTTGTAAATACTCACCTAAAGCAGCTGCATGCTTATACACATGAATGAATCTACTTTCAGACACACAGGATTTAGGCCAGCTAATTAAAAATCTAGAAATCGGCAAGCAAGGGAGCTTGATAGCAACATAAGCAGGAAGTTACAGTAAGAGCCCAGGTCAGGGAGAACTTACGGACCTTGCACAGAGGAGAGGGCTGCTGGCCCTCGCTGGTGTCAGCTGAGAGCGAGTTGGTCCCCAGCTGACGGCAATCCCACCTACCGCTGAGTGAAACACTACTCAGCCCTGCATCCTTCCCACGAGGACGGACAGAAACCATCCACAGGGTTTTCTCCAGGCAACTTTTGAAAGTGGGTTACCAGGCTTTCCTTCTCAGACTTTGGAAAGTCTCCTGAAGCTTGGCGGTTGCGGTGACAGCACTCAAGCCTCCGCAGGCAGCTGGGTGCTTGGCTGCTCATGAGACGTGCTGGCCGGGAATCAAACCTGGGTCTGCGTTGTGGAAGGCGAGTCCTTTCTCCCGGAACCACCAAAGCAGTCATCGCACAGGCCTGTAGGGTGCAGGACGGGAGGGTGGCCGGCTGGGTCCGAAGACACAGCTGGGAGCCGTCACCGACGTAAAGTGTCCTCTCGAAGCTTCCTGCCTCCCCACCTGGGGCTTGTCATCATTGGCTGTTTGTCCCCCTCTGTCTGCAGTGGGCACAGCTTATTTTCTGCCCCTCCTGAGAAGGGACAGGTGGCAGAATGAAGCAAAGAAGGCAGAAAAGGATAAGGGACGGATTTGGTGGTGCCGGCATGGCAAGTGACAGTGGCAGAGATGAAGAGCACCCTCAAACCATCTTGTTGGGTGGGATAGACAGATCGCACCATGAGGCCAGTCTGTAATAGATTTGTTTCTCAGGAAAATAAAAAAAAGGTCCTGGTTCCGTAGGACACAGGCCTGATCTCGTATTTTGGTCCAATCCCACTGGCTTTCCCACAAAAGGCCCTCCCCCTGGCACTGTCTGAATGAGCTGACCCTTGTTGACTTACTCATCCTGAGAATCCAGAGCAGCTTTTGGTCTGGCTCAGCACTTGGATGCACTCCTGCTTGAGATGCATGTACCTTTCTGAGATTGCGACACGGCAGCGAGCTCAATTGCTTCATCGGTATTGAGAAAATACGGATTTGGTTCTTTTTAAAAGGTTAAAGATATTAAGACAATTAAGACAGCAGAAGACTAACCTCTTCCCAACTCTTCCTTGTGCATTTTAGTCAAACAGAGTGTACCACACGTCCCCATGTGTGTCTGCAGTTTGTTTGAGACTCACATTGTGTCTTGCATCCCAAAGTCTGTGTTCGTCCGTTACTCGTGGAGGGGTGCTGGTACAGAGGGAGCATTTCTTAATAACCATCTGAATGAAAACCATTTATGCAAAATGTAATCTCTGATGCTTGAATCCAAAGCAGGCAGTGCAGCTTGGTAAGGAGCACCAGAGTAAGTGTCTCTCCTGTTGTCTTGCTTTTAGCCTTTTGCTTGATGGAATTAGGTTTATATCAGGATAATTTCTGTTTCATATCAGACCGTTAGGTACAACACATGAGGCTCCCTTCCAGAGAGCTTCAAGCCTTGGCATGAATGAGCCCAACCAGCTTGTTTTTAAGGGATGAAGAATCCAAATCTAAAAACTCCCTCATGCCAGCTTCTAAAAAGAAAGCTCATGGTGCAATTTTAAATTGATCCAGGTGACCTAATTTCTCATTGCCCCAATGGGATGTTAGTCAAAGGATCATTTTGTAAGCGTGGCGTATTTTCTCTGTAAATGAAGTCTGAACACAAACTATAGCAGGTTGGGGCTTATTCTGAGAAATACAGAGTTGTTGGCTGTAAGCATACTGCTTCAGAGTTGTAGAGTCCAATTATTTTGAATGAAACTTCTTACTGATATTGTTAATACTCACTCAGCCAATAACATTAAGTGCACTCTTTGGTGCAGTGGAGAAGTACTACGTCTGCTCACCAAAATGCTGGCAGTTCAAATTCAGCAGGCACTTCTTGGAAACTTTATGGGGCAGTTCTACTCTGTCCTAGAGGGTCGCTATGAGTTGGAATTGACTCAACAGCACTGTTTTTTTTCTTTGGTTTATTGACTGGGTGCTGAATACATCCATATAATGGCATACTACGTAGCAAACTGGAACCACACACATCAACACAAATGAATTTCTGAATTATCATGTTGAGCAAAACAACCCAGATACCAAAGAGTATATAATATAGCACACACTTTTTAGAAAGCTCAAACTTAGGAAAAACTCATATCTGGCCTCAGAAGTTGGAAATGTTAGGAGGGGTAGTGACTGGACGGCCTTCGGGTGCTGGTTCCATGGGTGGGTTCACTTTGTGAGAATTCATTGAACTATACACTCCTATGAACCAGGCACTTTTCTGTATGTGTGCTGTAAACCAAAAAGGCCAGATTTGTTGCTATTGAGTGGATTCTGGGTCATAGTAAGCTTATAGGACGGGATGGAACCGCCTCAAAGGGTTTCCAAGGAGCAGGTGTTGGATTTGAACTCCTGATCTTTTGGTCAGCAGTTGAGCTCTTAACCACTAGGCAACCAGATCACATGTATGCTATACTGTAATAAAAAAAAAGCTCACCAAAACTGATCAGAAACTTTGAAAGGTGTCTTCAAGCAGGACATTGACACAATCAGGTATATACACTACATTCAGTCCTCTCACTTTGTATTTCTTGTCGTGCAAATATGTTCAAGGAAGACGAGAGATCTTAGGGGGACCAGTGTTTGCCCACGTGACAGGTGTTGGGAACTTGATCTCGGGTGGTGACATTTGAGATGGAGAGGAGAGGTAGACTGAAATATGAGTAGAAAGAAGAGACGATAGAACCCGCTGATGGGCTGAATGTGGGCAGGGAAAAAGAGAGACCACAGCCTGGTAGGCAGGAATGACATCTGCAGAGACGAGGCAGTTGAGAGCGGAACTGACTTATTCTTTCCTCGTCATGCACCCAAAGTCAGGTAGAGTCTGAAGCAAGTAACAGCACATTCATTTTAGAAACTACGAGACTACCACACAAGGTTAGTAATTTTAAACTTTATTCAGCGTCTCCTTCCAAAATGCATTCAAATGCATTGTTTTCAGTATGTGAAAAAAGGAAAAGGGTGCGTGTGTGTGCACGCACGTGTGTGTGAATTGTCGGCTGCATTTGATAGCCAATGAAGCATCAAGCTTCGAAGTGACTTACAGGCTTCACTTCCCAACCCGTTGTCCAGTTGCAGCCATGGAAACCTCTCGCTGTCCAGCTGATTCCGACTCCCAGCAACCTTCGGGGTCACAGGAAAGCTTCCCTGCAGGGTTTCCAAGAAGCGGTTGGTCAAGTCGTCACTCTTAACCGTTGCGTCACCAGGGACCACAAGAATAAGGGATGGCGCAACGACTGACGTGCTTTTCAAGTTTCAGAAATCACTTTGATGTGGGAATCAGTGACGCCAACGCAGATCTTTTTTTCGGGAAAAACCTATGGAAGGAAACACAGCACGTCCGCCAGAAACTGCCTCTGGCAGCCCCGCTCAGCACAGCCGCTTAGCTGTCGTGGGAGGTGCTGAGACTCAGGGATGGCCGTGGCTCGGTCACTGCTTGGCACTGGCAGGTGTAGGTTTCTTGGGTTGGATGCTAATTCAGTTTTGCCCCATCGCCCTCAGTTGGAAAACAGTAACTTTTGGCAGCGGGCATTAAGGGAATGATTTAACATAAGTGCCAAATGTTGGTGCTCACATCCAGTTGGGTACAGTGCTTTTTCCCACTATTTATTTTCTTTGCACACATTCATGTGGGATCCAGCCAGATGGCAAGATGATTTCTGGAACTGATTTTTCTTGAATCCGCTTATTTCTGTTACCATGATATCATGCTAAAAAAAGAGGATAAATAACTCCAATTTATCTCTAAAACAATAAGAGGCAGAAAACTTGCAGATTGTCAAGGGTTTAGACTTGAGTCTCCCAAAGAGCTTTCTGCGATGGTGTAAATACTGTGAGACCGTGCTGTCCAATACGAAAGCCACTAGCCATGTGTGGCTATTGAACATGGAAGTGTGGCAATGGGACTTAAGAAGTGAAATTTTAATTTAATGAGCCACGTGACAGGCTGCCATACTGAAAGCAACAAGTTTAGGCAAGCTGAGGTGAGCATGACTGCTCGTCTTACACACAGCTCCCTAACAAGGGAAAGATATATTTTAGACTTACTCCAGGCAACATTTGAAACACACCTAAAGACCATTATTGCCACAAAGGAAATCTATGCGTCTGTAGCAGCACTCCTATCTTACAGGAAAGAAACTTGTTAAACAGGAAGGAGTGGAGATATTTAGAAGTATTAATAGGTTTATTTTTCTTCTTAGTTGATAGCAATACGAATAAAAGTAACTCATTTAAAAAAATAATTCAATACATATTTATTGAGAATCTATGGCTTGTCACTCATCTAGGCTTTGGAGACACAGCCATGAGTAAATTAAAATCCCACATGAGGAGCTTGTCCTCTTTTGGGTGACAAGCCAAGCCAAGTGCCGTCAAAGACAATAACTTAATAAATGCATAATGTGCCATTAAGAGGTGATGTGTACTTTGGAGAAAAATAAAGCCAGACAAAGAGGAGAAGGAATATACATCAGTCTGGGAAGGTGTCGGTGCTCAGAAGACATGTGAGCAGAGGCTTGAGAGAAGTTGGGCAGACAACCAGGTGGGTGTCAGAGAGAAGAGCTTTCTAGACAGAAAGAATGGAATGGAGAAAGGTCTGAGGTGGGAGAAGGCTTGGGAAGTTCAAAGAATGTAAGGAGGCCAGTGTTGCCAAAGCAGAGGGAAAGGAAGAGTGTTGAGAGCAAAGCCAACGAGATGTGGAGGAGGGAGCTGATGTCTGGTGCCCTTTCTGATCACAACTGACTAAATGTGCAAAGAGCTTTGCTGGAACTTTGAGTGAGTTGGGAGGCAATTAGAGGACTTTGAGCAGAAGACTAACATGACAGAGGCACACTTTTGAAGATAATTCTAGCCACTGAGTGAAGAATAGACTGTGCGGGAGGACAGGTGGAAACAGGGAGGGTAATTATTGCAGTCTTTCAGGCCAGAGACAGTTGTCGACAAGCCAATGGAGGTAGCAGATGTGGAAAGCAGAGGATGCAGTGCGATGTGGGCAGGGTTTGAACAGCTTCCGATGAACTAGACATGACACGTGGAGAAAGGAAACAGTTAGTGACTTAGGTTTCTGGCCTGGGAAACTGGAAGAATGGGATTTCCATTTGCTTAGATCACTCACTCGAGGGCCATTGAAAAAGAGGAAGACCCTTGATGAGGTACAGCGACACAGTGGCTGTAACGGTGGGCTGGCATGTAGCAATTACTGGGGCAGTGGCACAGCACCGGGCAGTGTTCCATTCTGTTGTATGCAGGGTTGCTGGGAGTCAGCGTCAACTCAACAACGGTGATAAGATGGAGAAGACTGAGGATAGAATAGGGTAGTGTATAGGGGGAGATGACCTGGTGAACGAGTGTCACAAGAGGTGACCCTGGTCAAGTCCAATACCAAGAGGTCAGGGCGATGAGAGTGAACCAACAGGGGGGACTGAGAAGGTCGAGGAGCACAGGGGATGCTGACCTGGAAGCCAGGAAAGGTGCGTCTGAAGAGGACGATAGGTCAAGTACGCTGCGAACTGCAAAGGGACCACTGGATTTCACAACGTGCAGATCATTTTGCTGACCTTCACAAGAGCTGTTTTCGTAACTCTTTGAAGGCGTTTTGATCAAACAGGTAGGGAGCAGGCTACCTTGTTGATAAAATCTGACGGCCTATGTGTTTGGTCCAGTCGTTAAGTGATGTATTGAGGATTTTGATTTGCTTTAATCAGGCATGATTAGAAAGTATACCCGGTCTCAGTGTATAAAGCAAAACCAAACTAAACCAAACCTGTTGCTGTAGAGTCGATTCCAACTCATAGCAACCCTCTCAATGTATAAAAACTCAAGAACCCACTGCCATCGAATCAATTCTGATTCATAGAGACCCTACGGGACAGATTAGAACTGCCCCATAGAGTTTCCAAGGAGCACCTGGCTGATTTGAACTGCTGATCTTTTAGTTGGCAGACACAGCACTTAACCACTATGCCACCAAGGTTTCCAAAACCTACTGCTGTCGAGTTGATTCCAACTGACACTGGCATTGTAGAACAGTAGAACTGCTCCAGGAAGTTTCTAAGGAGTGCCTGGCAGATATGAACTGGTGACCTTTCGGTAGGCAGACATCGCACTGAACCACAACACCATCAGGATTTCCTGTAGGTTGACCTGTAGGGGACTGAAAAGCTGAAAGGAGGCAGATGCCATCCTCTTCATTAGTTTGTGCTAGTGAGGAAGGTGGTGCAGATGGCGATTTTCTCTGGTGGTGTTTCTGGGCCAACCCAGCTTCACGGCTGTGGAAAGGACTTGTGGGGGCAAAGGAGAGACCACACAGCCTGATGCTGAGGCCCCAGCTTTGTGGGAGTTGAGAGGCGTTCAGAGCCTTGGTGATGGTGGGAGCTCTCTGGTACCAGTAACGTGCCCACGAGCCCAGTGCTTTCATGGCATCTCAGTCACTGTTTTCATGATGGTGACAAAATCAGTAAGTGGGTCAGTTCTGCAGGGTTCTAGGAGTTAGTCCTGGAGGTGCAGACTTCTGCCAGACCTGCCAGGGCACGTGCTAGGTTCTCACCATGGAAGCCCTTCTGCTTAAAATGCCCATAGACTGTCTCTGCATCTGTATCAGCTCTGTCACTTTGAGGACTCCGGTGAGCCTGGCTCAAGCCATTGTGTCTTCAGTCACCTCGCATATTTGTGGAAGCTGGGCAATGAATGAGGAAGACTGAAGAAGAATTAGTACCTTTGACATACAGTGTTGGTGAAGAATACCGAATGTGCTATGGACTGCCAGGAGAAGACACGAATTTGTTTTGGATGCTACTTAGAAGCAAGAAGGGCAAAACTCTGTCTCATGTACTTTGGACATGTTGTCAGGAGGGGCCAGTCTGTGGAGAAGGACATCGTGCTTGGTGAAGCAGAGGGTCAGCGAAGGAGGAAGACGCTCAATGGGGTGGATTGACACGGTGGCAGCGACAAGGGGCTGAAACGTAACAGTGACTGTGAGGATGGAGCAGGACCGGACAGCATGTCCTTTGCTGTACACAGGGTCATCAGGGGTCAGAACAGACCTGATGGCACCCAGCAATGACAATATGCCATCTTATCTCTGCTGGGAAGGTGGAATTATATGAAGTCATTTATCTACTCATTTGCTCTTTTATTCTACAAAAACTAGCACCAAACACTTATTCCTTGCCAGACACTGTCCTAAGCTCAGGGGATATGAAAATGAATAAGACATGATCCATGATGACAGTCTAGTGGGGTGGGGGAGGGACAGATAGAAACACAGGCAGACAGATCGCTGTGAGGTAGCTCACTGTGGGCAATGAGGGAAATATGCAGAGTGGGAACACCTAATCTGACTGGGAGTCTGGCCAGAGAGGACTGCCGGAGAAGATTCTGCCACTACAAGGCAAACATAGAAAAAAACGTAATTCCTTGTCTATGGAGTTTATAAGCTAGAAACAGTCATGGTAGACAAGCATTACAAATATAAGGACATTTACACAGAAGCATAACAGTATTTGAAGAATTACGTTAATGGAAGTGTAGAATTGTAGAAGGCTGACGTCAGTTCCAAATGCTTCCTGGAAAAGGTAACTTTTGAGCAGAAAATTGACGGGGAAAGGAAGTGCAGAATGGCTGAGATGAAGGCGAGCTTACTAGTGGTCATGATTCAGTGTATTCAGTGTGGCGTTTCACTAATCCCTGCCCTGGTGGTGTGGTGATTAAGCTAGGCTGCTAACCGAAAAGTCAGCAGCTGGAACCCACGAGCCTGTCTGTTGGAGAAAGATGTGGCTGTCTGCTTCGTAAAGATTTACAGCCTGGGAAACCCTATGGGGCAGTTCTACTTTATCCTATAGGGTGGTGGCGTAGGGGTAGGTACTCCATCATGCGAGACAGTCACGGGCCTCTCACACCAAATGCAGGGGGAGTGACAGCTGAGCTCCGTAAGCACTCTGTGTGCCAGGCACCACTCTGAGCTCTGTCCGTGCCTTCTCCCAGTTAGGGCTCCCAGTGGCACTGCAGAAAGTCATCTCTGCATCTCACAGATGAGGAAGCGGAGGCACAGAGTTTAGACGAGTAGCTCCAGCTTGCAGTTAAGAAGCGGTAGAGCTGGGGTTTGAAGGCCTGCAGCCTGTGCTGGCAACCAAGCCCTGAAGGGTGGAGAGAAGTTGAGGGGTGGAAACAGTCAGAAACGCAGAGGGAACAGCAGGTGCCCAGGCTAGGAGGCACTGGAAACCAAAGCAAGCTAGGGAAGCGCGGGGTTTCCCTCAGTGCCACGTATAACACAGGATAGGCAGCAGGCACCCTATAAACACTGGCTGCCTGGCTGCCTCTGACAGTCCCAGCTGTTCTCTGCATGGCCTGCTGCTTATTCATCTGACAGGAGTTGTGGTAGAGCCAAGAGGATGTGGGTTAGAATTGTGGAGACCCATCCACATTGTGACTCTTCCATTTACATTGCCGAGATCTTAGGCAAGCACCTTACTGCTCCCAAGCCTCAGTGTGCCCAGCTAGATGCTAGGAATCAAATGTGTATCTGGGCATTATTTCAATAATTGGAGACAATACATGCAAAGAATCCTACTGTGCCTTAGCAGACATGTGTGAGAAGGTGCTAAGTCAATCGGCAACAGTGCTATTCCCTCACTCAACACACATTCACCCATTGCTTCTCCAGCCAATGAGTGGGAGCAGGATGCCAAGGAAACCCCAACTGCAGTGCATGCCCTCTTTCCCTTGGCCTTGGGGTACCTACATGCACCAGCCTTGGGACTGAGGCCAGTTCTGAGACTGGCAGTGACGTGGGGTCTGTGCCTTCTTGCCGAACTCACTCATGATGGTTTGTAGGGGGCAGACCTGCCTGAGAGGGCTGCCCAGCAAAGCCTTCTGATGGAGAGCAGAGCTATACCCAACAGACCCCACTGACCCACGTCTGTCATGGAGCTGGGCACCGCTTTAGATGAATGACTCATGTCGTTGATTCAGTTCTTGATGCCTTAGCTCATTCTTATATGTAGCAACATTAGCAAAAAAAAAAAAAAAAAGCCACTGCCTTTGAGTTGATTCTGACTCACGGAGATCCTGCAGGTCAGAGCAGAACTGTCCCACCGAGTGTCCAAGGAGTGCCTGGCAGATTTGAACTGCCAGCTTTTGGGAGGCAGAGGTAGTGTTTAACCACTACGCTGCTGGTAGTGACACTATCTGTTATAATTTGCTGAATTTCAGAATTGGCAGGGATCTGAAGAGGTCATTTGGTCATGCCATAAGATAAAAGCAAAATTCAGCAATCCGTAGTCCTCTTCTTCCCCTACAGGTCCATCTCCCCTTGGGTGGAAACCTTAATGGAACTAAAGAATCTGCTGGCTGAACCGGACAGTCTCAGTTAATGTGAGCAGATTGGAAGGGTCCTGCTTGTACCCAGGCAGCGGATGTATCAAAAACAAAAGATAGAACAGTCCAAGGTTCCCCCTGTCTAAATGCTTCACCCAGTGATCTCAGAGGCCTCACTCAGAAACCTCATCACATGTATCTGCAGCTTTTCCTTGGGTGATGCGATAAGGGCTTTCATTCTCTGCTATCGATCCCTGTGCACTCTCCAGCCCGGCCTGTGAGGAAAAGGGGCAGCCACAGTGCTGCTGGCACTCAAGACAACATCCTTCCCTGAGAGCCAACAACACAGCAAGACTTAGGGATGCTTAACACTTACTTTCCCAGAGAGCTGTGCAAACAAAGCCCAGCCTTGCACATGGCCTTTTCATCCCACCTCATGCAGAATTGCAATGCGGTTTCTCATTGATTTTAGCTCTCTTGGTCAGCAACCGTGGCATTTTGTTTGGACTCTCACCATACTTGTAACTCCCTGGGTGTGAAAATATGTCAATCACATTGTCTTCCTGAGAATGAGGTCTTTGCTGACAAGCATAGAATCTAACCTATGTGATAAAGTAAAACATTCTCTCCTAGACTGGTGGAATAAAGTCTCGATCTTTAGAAATGCTGGGGAAATTTCCACCAAGTTGAACTGTGAGCACCCAGCTCAGGCAGCTAGAAGACAGACAATGTTGAAAATTCACCTTTACCTTCTCTTTGCCACCCACTCCCACGGGTGACAGTGATTCTGCATGGAGATAAAGGGAAAAGTGACGTGCTCATGGAACTTGGGTCTGTCTTTGCCAATCTCTCCTGTGGCTGTCCTGTTGGAGAGCTGACAGAGTTCTCACCAGGCTGCATTCTACATGAATCTGTTCTTTCGGTTGTGGATCAGGAAAATGACTTCTCAAAACTTGTTTTCTCTTTTAAACAATATATTGAAACCTCACACCAAATCCATTGTTGTTGAGTTGACTCCAACTCATAGTTGCCACTCTAGCGCAGAGGAGAACTGCCCTGTGGGGTTTCTAGGGAGTGGCTCATAGATTTGAACCTCCTAACTGTTGGTTGGCTGCTGAACACTTAACTGCTGTCCCACCAAGGCTCAGAATTGTGTACAAACAGCAAGGCCCCAGTTATTGTCAAGGATGCTTGGGTGCAAAGGGTGGGCTTTGAGGCCCTGGACCTAAGCCAGAATCTGCCTGGGCTTACTGGTCACATGGGGGCCATTCTTTTTAGCCCCCTTTCAAATTATTGTCCAAGCACAGTTGTTCAGGGACCGTGTGCAGTAGAGACACTGAACATCACTATACAGTTGAAGAATAAAACATCAGAGCAGAAAAAAGAGTCACAGAATAAATATTTCAAACCTAGGAGAGGTGGGTTTTCAGTCCACTCCTTTAACTTATGCTTAGAATTCAGTTTAGGGGCAGAATCCACCTTTATCTGAAGTTGCGTAGGTAGTTCAGTGTTTTGTGTTTCCATCTACATGTTTTTCTCGTCAACTTTTTTGTTTCTTAAAAAAAGAAGTGAGAATCTTCTTGCTCATCTGACATAATCACATGTAACGTAAAAAGTCTCAGTTTCTTCATCCGTTAATGAGAGAGTTGAACTCCAGGGTTTCTGTGATGTCTCCCAAAGTCAGTTGACTGGCTTACGGGACTGGTAGGATCGTGTATCACCACCTGTCTGGCGGTTTGATGCACTGTGCTGGCTCACATGTTGCTGGCTGCCATGTCACTGTTGTTTCAGATCCCAGCAGGGACACTCATGGTGGACAGGTGTCAGCAGAGCTTCCAGACTCGGCAGACTGGGAGGAAAGATCTGATGATCTCCTGAAAACAGCCAGTGAAAAATTTGTGGATCACAGCAGAACACTGCCCAACTCCCTTGCTTTGGGCAGGTGACCAGGGGTTTGTTTGATGGCTGGAGATGGACGTCACGTGTGGTGAAGCAGAGAGCCAGTGACAGTACTGGGGGCCTTGGCGAGGTGGATTGGCGCAATCACTGCAGGGCTGGAGCTGAACGTGCCGGTGACCACACGGATGATGCAGAACCCTGAAACCTTGGTCTGTTGCACAGAAGGTTGCCAGGAGTTAGAGCTGAAACAACTGCATTCATCTCTCTCTCTCCTTATAGATATCCACACAGATCTGTCTATCATCTGTCTCAATCAGCTAGTGCTGCTGTAGCAAAAAATAGCACAAGTGGATGGCTTTAAAAACAGAAATCTTATTCTGTCACAGTCCGGTAGGCTAAAGTGCAGGGTGCCAGCTCCAGAGGAAGGCTTTTTCTGTTGCCTCTGGAGGAAAGTCCTGGTCATCAGTCTTTTCCTGGACTGGAAGCTTCTGAAACGCAGGGACCCCAGTCTTTTCCAAAAGATGTGCTCAGCTCCTGGCTTTGCTTCTTGGTAGTGTGAGGCCCCCAGACCTGTCTTGCGCTTCTTCCCTTCATATCTCAAGAGAGTGCCTCAAGGCACACAGCAAGCTTACGCACGCAGTCCTGGCCCACCAACACCACTGCTGCGCATCCTCCCTCACTACCATCACAGAAGCAGGATTTACAACGTGGAAGAACAACACACAGTACTAGGAAGCCTGG
The DNA here is from genome assembly GCA_028571685.1 of Heterohyrax brucei. Taxonomy (NCBI): domain Eukaryota; kingdom Metazoa; phylum Chordata; class Mammalia; order Hyracoidea; family Procaviidae; genus Heterohyrax; species Heterohyrax brucei. The sequence goes on from CM053163.1 coordinate 1,562,192, forward strand.
CCCAGCCAAATGCCCACACACATTTTTTGTCAGGGAACACAATTCAGTCCATGACACCACCCACCCATCCATCCATCCGTCCGTCCGTCCCTTCCTCTATCCCTCTGTCCGTCCATCCATCCGTCTGTCCCTCCACCTGTCCACTCCCACCCCCAATCCAGCCATCTACCTGTCATCATGTAAATGAAGCCTTGGATAGACCTTGAATATTGATTTAGAGTTGATTCGTTGTAGAAGTTTGAGACATTTTGGATAAAATCTGTCTAGGATGTTAGGCCAGTATTGCTGAATGGACGGGCATTAGTTGACTCCTGATACACAATAAACCAAGACTTAGGCCTTCGTTTTTGGGCTTCTCAACTGCCAGACTTCACTCGCTTCCTAACTCTGACCCTCGGGCCCCAGGACTTCCTCCTAAGTGATGCTGGTGTCTCTGATCTTGCTAATAAACTTTGTGAATCTTTCTTTACTGGGCTGGTCCCACTGTCAACAAAGCCTTCTCACTGACACTTGCAAAGGCCCCAAATCCAGCTTTTGTTCTGCTCACAGAGTGGCCCGTGTAACTCTCACCGTAGTTTCTCTGAGCAGTAGAACGCTCAGGCCTATTTTCACCACAGTAAGCCTGTGTGTAGATGAGATCCAAACAAGTGGCCACTAATCAGTTAGTGAAAATAATGTAGAAGTGGCCCTAGAGACAGAAGAGAATTAATCCACTTACAAAACTCATTAGTTTTATCGTATAAGTAATGCCCCAAATTTGCAAGCTCTGTGTCTTTTTTGCATCGTGTTCCCCTCCCAAGGTACACTGCTCTTCCAGAACCAAGACCTCTTCAGCCTCTCTACCCCCAGTAGTCAGCTGGATTGAAAAGCCCACGAGAAAAGAGGCCTGGGGTTTGTTCCCTGCTCCGGCACAAGTCCAGGCGCGCAGAGAAGCAGGAATGTTGAAGGATTGGGTCGTGAGGGTTTACCTGTCACAGCATTCCCAGGGAAAATCCAAGCTGCTCACATGCTCCTGTGAACACCTATTGAGGGGCTTCTGGAATCTGGGCCTCGCACGAGGGTCGGCCCCCCAAGGTTTCCCTCGGAGAACTCTCGGTAAGGGCGTCACCAGCCCCAGATCTGTACCAAGTTCTCACGACACTGCTGCCTGGGACCATCTTAGGTGGCTTTGTTTTCACAGATTCTGGGTGTCACACTCACCACCACGGTCCCAAGCTCATTCTTTTCCCCGGTTCTGTCATACACGGCTTCTCCAAGTGCCTTCAGGGTTTACTCTTTGGAGTTGCCTTACCTGACCTCACCTCTGTTAAACTCACTTTGAGCCTATCCCTTCGGTGGCCCAGTTTCTAGCTTCCCACAGAGAGTTCAGCAAAATGTCCTCTCTCTCTGTCAGTGTCGGCCGCGTAAGCCCGGGATGCCTTGTAACAGACATTCTGTTAGTTGCTTAGAATAGAGGGACATGCCACCTCTACTTCGGGAAAAATAGAACCTGGGACTCTAGGGTAGCTCTTACCAACGTCTGTCAGGGCTCCCGCCAGACAACTATTCTCCCCGGGCCTCACAGACACACTGGCACCCACCGCTCAGCGCTCCCCAGCACCTCTGACCAACTCCCCATCCGCGTCTTCAAGGCCTCTTTATTCTCTTCCAGCCAATGGTTCTGAAAAGCCTTTTTCACCGAAAAGACAGAGTGTAAGGCAGGAGCTTTCTTGCTTCCCTTCGACGTCCCCAACACGGCCGCGTGACTTGTCCTCCTCTTCCATCTCCTGCCTCTCTGAATGGCACCACCATTCACTCAGTCAGGAACCTGAGAGCTGGCAGCCTTTGTCCCACTGTCCCTCCGTGCCGCATCCAGTCTGTGGCTGAGACCTGCCAGCCTCCTTTGCTAAAATCTCCCCTCCTGCTCTTTTTCTTTGCCACTTGAGTTAATGACATTTTCCTTCAATACCTGGGCCAAGGCTGGGCTTCATTTGTCTCCAGTGAGCTTCTCCTCCAATTCCTGTTCTGTGTTGTTGCCAGAATGATCTATCTAAAAGGCAAATATAATCATGGAAGACTCAGTTTAAACTCTTTCTGTGGTTTCCTGTTCCCCCAAGACAAAATCCACATTCCTTAGAGTGCCTTAATAGATGCTCCTGCCTGTCTCTGGTTGTCTTTGTGACTAAATTGTTTTTCATTTCTACCACTGAGTCAGCCTCCAACTCAAGAGGATCTTCTTCACAATGGGACTGGACTCTTATGACCCATAGGGCTCTCTTGGAGTGGTTTTTAGAAGTGTACCCCAGGTCTTTTCCTAGTCGGCCTTAGTTTGAAAGCTCGGCTGAAATCTGTTCCACATCATACCAATACACAAGCATCCACTTACAGACGGATGGTGGCTAAGCTTGAGGTGCACTGGCTGGGACCCAGGTCTCCCATAGGGAAGGCTAGAATTTGACCATAGAACGGCTAAGGCAAGACCAAAGCCAAGCCAGTTGCCACCGAATTGATTCCTATTCATTTGCAAAGGATGTGCAGCACCCTGAATGTGCAGTGCTGCCCTTTGTCCCACGTCTTCACTTCATTCCTGCCTTGGGCTAGCCTTCCTTCCACCTGGCAAGCATCACTTAACTCAGACATCCTCCACTTAGGAAGCCTTCCCTGACCTCTCTGGACATACTAACCACCCTCTCCTTTTTCCTCTCGGTATCCAGGTAGACTTTTTTCATCCCCTGGGATGGTTTTATACAAAGTAGCTGGACAATAAACAGAGATGACAGAAGAATAGATGCATCTGAAGCGTGGTTTTGGAGAAGAATAATGTATGTCCCATGGACTGACAAAAGAGCAAACGGATCTGGAAGAAGTACAAGCAGAAGGCTGCTGGGAAGCAAAGATGGCGAGACTGTGTCTTACATTCTTCAGACATGTTGCCAGGAGGGATCAGTCACCAGAGAGGGACATCATGCTTGATAAAGCAGACAGTCAGCCAAAGAGAGGAAGGCTCTCAAGACACGGATTGACACAGCGGCTTTCACAATAGGCTTAAGTGTAACAACGATTGTGTGCCTGGTGCAGGACTGGGCAGAGTTTTGTTTTGTTGTACACAGGGTTGCTGAGTCAGAACCCACTCGATGGTACCTAACACCACCACCAACAGGATGGTTTATGGGTTTTCCTCTGTCTTGGGCTGTAAGTTTCTTGGGGGCAGTCACTTTGCCTTATTTATCCAAGTCTCTAACCTCAGGTCAAGACAGAGGGGCTCTCAGGAACCTGTCCGAGAACTGGATACACAGCTTTTGATGGCTAGGGGACGTGGTGGCCTGCGGCTTCCCTTGCCCAAGGACTTGGAGGGAAAGAGGTTTTGCCTGAAGCTGCCCGCTTTGATGGTGGAGTCAAGAGAAGTGATTGCATTGGTCATGGCTTGTCCTCTTTGAAACTCTTGGGGAACGCAAACGTAAATGTTTCCCTTGGACCCCTGAGGACCATGCAGGAGAAACTTGTCCGACTAGAGGTACACAGAGACCTCAGCAGAAAGACCTGAGGTTTTCCGTGTGTGCCTGGGGGTAGAAGGAGGCTGAGGGATGTGGGCTCTCCCACCCACACTGAGGAATGCGATAGGGGACATCCAGGCTCCAAAGTGGGGCTGCCAGGCTCCCCAAGAGCATCAGCTTTGTGTGGCTGCTAACACGGTGTTGGTCAGGTGGGAGCCGTGCTACCTTCACGTCTCTTCCACCTCTTAGCTCGTGAATTAGAGGGGCCAGGGCAGGCCAGAGCTGGGAGCACAGAAGAGCTAGAGATGGACGAGAAAGAGAAGAGATGTCATGTCCCCTGGCCTGCTTGCAGGCTGTGGGAAGCAGCAGGGTGAGAGGGGCTGGGAAGAGAAGCTGTCTACTTAAATGAATTTTGGAATATAGCCAGACCAGGGCATATTTAAATACAGAAATGAAAGGATTTTTACGTCAGGAAGTAACCTAGTGAACTCAGTATTACCCGTGAGGGTTAAGAGAAGTCACAAAGTCTGCAATACATTAACCAGGGCAGGAAGAACTAGCCCCAAGAGCGGGCTTAAGGAGGCAATAGAGTAAGACAAGACTCCTGGGGAGTGCACCCAGTTAATATGATTGGCTGCTAACTGAAAGGTTGGAGTTGGAGTTCAATTAGATATATCTGGGGAGAAAGGACAGGTGACCCACTTCCTAAAAAATCAAAAACCAAACTCACTGCCATTGAGTTGATTCTGACTCACAGACACCCTAGAGATCAGAGTAGAACTGCCCCATAGTTTCCAAGGAGAGCCTCGTAGATTTGAACTGCCGACCTTTTGATTAGCAGACGTAGCACTTCACGCACTGTGCTACCAGGGTTTCCGTGTTTGTGTATAGTTTTGTTTTATTTGTGGCTAAACCCTTTGAAACTAAGTGTCAGACTTATGACTTCTTATTCCAGCCCGTGTTGTCTAAGAACAAGGACATCTCCTACATAACCACAATGCCATTATCAATCAGGCAATTGATCTGGAGTCACTGTTGACCTCTAGTTACATGGTTCATATGCCAATTTTCTCTTGTGAGTTTAACCAGTGGTTTGCCAGTTTTTTTGGTCTTTTAAAAAAAAACAGCTTTTGGTTTTGTTAATTCTTTCCATTGTTTTTCTGTTCTCTGATTTGTTTAGTTCTGCTCTAATTTTCATTATCTGTTTTCCTCGGGTGCCCAAGGGGTTCTTTTATTGTTCTTTCTACTTGTCTGAGTTGTAGGGTTAATTTTTTTGCTTTGGGACCTTTCCTCATTCTGGATGTCAGCATTTATGGAGATGAATTGACCTCTGAGCACTGCTTTTGCCATATCCCACATACACGAATTTTCTCGATTGTCTGCAACTCATTCTTTGTAGTTCCTTAGGAACACAGATCCAAACAAGATTCACAGACTGCCTTCAGATGTCATGTTTCTCTGCTTTCCTTTTAATCTAGTGGAGCTGCCTCGTCTCTTAGGTTCTTGTTCTTGTTGTGGCTTTCACGAGTGTCATTTCTGAGGAGTTTAGGCCAATTGTCTTACATGTATCTCCAAACCAATAGCCTTCCATGGGGATAATTCAAACATCAATTAACTCCTCAGGTTTTCACTTCTCTGTTCAGCTCTAACACCAGCTGCACAGGGAACACTTCTCCCTCTGACATTATGTTCTTGGAGCTAGGTCAGATCCCACAAGAGAAAAGGGGCACCCTTCACACTGCCAAGTAGGTCCAAGGCTTCAGAGGCATCCTCACTTTTGACCTGCTGGCTGCAAAATTCAGGGGTACCAGCTGTAAGCTCAGGGGTTCTCAGCACCCTACCCTTCTGAGCTGCTGGCCTTTACCACTCCTTCTGGTTTGGTGATTTAAAGAAAGGACTCACAGAGCTGGGGGAGGGGGGAGTAGTGTATTCCTGATGACAGCTTTACGGTAAACAAGGCACAGCAGGGCTAACATGCGGAAGTGTTGCAGAGGGTGAGGTCTGGGTGGTTCCCCTATGCCGAGTTTTCGTATTCCAAAGAGGGCACGTCACTGTCCTGACAGCAAATATTTTTGTCAACAAGGAAGCTCAAGTAGCTTCCGTGTCCAGAACTTTCACTAGAGTCTCATTACATAATGCAGACTCCAGGCTCTCTCCTCTGATGCCACCCAGGTGGCCATGAGGTGTTACGTCACGGGGCTCTTTGGTCTGGCCGGCAGCCCTGTCAGCATCACCTCCTCACCTCACCTAACTGGTTAGTTAGGTGTGGTCTGTACCCTTACTGAACATACTTAAATTCCAAGGCTTTTTGGTATTTTAGAGACTTTCTTCCAGGAAGCGAGGACAAAAACTAAACTGAGTAAAGTTAATGTAAACCCTATACCTTCTTATACACAAACAGCAAATTAGAACTCTGAAGGCAGAAAGGACCCCCACTTACTGGAGCCAAAAACAACAACAGCAATGACAATGAAGATAAACTCAGCAAGCTCTGAAAGAGAAATGTAAAAAATGCACATGAGAAAAGCTGCAAATGGAGCAGTGGAAGAACACAAAAGGAGATTTGAACAAGTGGCAAGGCATACTTTCCTTAAATAAACAGTCTCAACATTATAATTGGCTGGCTTAACATTATAAAGATGAAAGTTCTCTGTAAGTCACAGAATCCATAGGATAAAATTTCAGTACAATTGACCACAGTGATTTTTTTTTAACTAAGCCAGCTAATTTTGAAGTTCATGGAGCTAGAATATTTAACAATAACCCAAGAAAGCCTTAAAAAAAGAATGGCAATGAAGGAATCCTGGCCCAACTGGGTATGAACTATCAAGGCTCACTAATGGAATTTGTGTGACTCTGAGGTGTGAACGAGCTGAAGGACAAGTGGAGCAGAAAAGAAAGTTCGGATGCAGAAGCAGTGATTATAGGAATTAATATACAGTAATGATGACATCTTGAATCAATACAAAAGGCATGTTTTCCAAATAGCCAGGGCTGGCTAACTAGATAGATAACTGGAAAAAAAAAACAGACTTCGAGTCACCTATTGTACCATGTGCCGGGACAAACTTCAGATGGATCCAAACACTAAATATAAGCAAATAAACCGTAAAAATACTAAAAGATAAGTTCCTTTAGAACCTAGATTGGCTTTACAGATAAGCAAATTCAAATGTAGTTTGAAAAAATATGAATCACGTAAGACTATTTCCTGATATGTAAAGTATCTAGCAAATCATTAAAAGACTCAACAACTTAAGAGAAAAATGGGCCAAAGAAATGAACAAAGTCACCCACAGAAAAGTCATTGTGAATGATCCTTAAATGCGTGAAGCGGCTCTGCCTACTGAGATGCCATTTTCACATGTGAGCCTGACATCCAAAGGTGGTCTGAGAAAATAACGCAGGTGTTGACGGTGGGAGTACTTGTGAAGGGAAACCCAGCAATAGCTTTTAAAATTGCAGACCCAATCCTGTTCCTGAGGATTTACTCCAAGGATACATCTCTGTACTGGTAAAACAAAATGGGCCAAAGGTTATTCACTGTAGCTTTGTGACAATCAGCAAATAATTGGAAACAACCCAAGTGTTCACAGTCATGGACGGATTGGACACTATCTATTATAGTAAACAAAATATAGACTTGTAAAAGTGAGTGAGAAAGCTCTTTCCTGGAAATAAGGACAAGTCTCCAAAATATAATGCTTAGTAGGAAAACCATGGTGCAGATGCCATGTTTTGTATGAGGAAATGAAAATAAGAGTAAATATCATATTTCTACATGTTTATCTCTCTATCTCTCTCTCTAAAATTCCAGAAAGATGCATTAGAAACTAATAAAAGTGGTTATTTGAGGGAAGAGGATGGGGCGAGGGTAGCTGGGTGTGTGTCATTAGTAATACTTTCCTTTAATCAGCTAGTAATTGAGTGTAATCAGTTAGTAATTGAGGGTAAACTGTTCATGTCACCTGCGGATGTGTATCTTTCTGTATTGTTTTGATATTGGACTATGTGAATATATTACATATTCAGAAACACAAACACACACAAACTCCTGACAGAAATTAACACGATCACCTTGACAATGGTGTTCACTAAGTCCTCTGCTCTAACTCAGCATTCACAGTACCAGTTATGTATCCAACCCCATTTGGACCCTTGTAGGGTCCAAAAAAGGCCAAAGTAAGACACATGCCCGTTGACAGAATGACTACAGAAGCTGGGGTGTGTTTTTACAATGGGATGCTACTCAGGAACAGGAACAAAAAAAATAATGAACCACTAATGTGTGCAACTACATGAATGGATCTCAACATGTAAAGTAAGCCAGACATAGATGAGTACATACGTGATTCTGCCCACATGATGGTCAAAATCAGGTAACACTACTCATCATCCACAGAAGTCAGAGGAGTGGTTACTTAGAGAAGAGGGACAATGAGTGGAAAGGGGCAAGAGGGACCCTTTTAAGGGGCTGGGTGTGAGCCTCTTTAGAAACGTAGAGTGGTGTGTGTTTGTACAAACTTGACTGGATGTATGTTTTAGCTCAATAGGCAAGTTAAACAAAAAGGTAGTTGACAGGGGGTGCAGCCCTGCGATGCCCCTGAATTCAAGCTTCCAACCTCCAGAGCTCTGAGGTGATTCTCCTTCACACGGTGATTCTGGAGCCCAGAGTCTGTCCACCTGGTGGCTGTGCCCCAGGGCCCCCTGGTCACGGTGTCCTGCATTCAGTGGAAAGACAGCAGGAGAAACCAGCACACTGCTGAATGCCCACCTGGGCTTGGGAGTGGCAAAGACCACAAACAGAATATTTCATACATTTGTGTTTCTATCAGACACTCAGTTTGCGATATTTTGTTACGGTATCTCCAGGAAACCAGCCCACCCTACCGGGTGGTGAGCACCTACAGAGAGGAAATAACATTAGGAGTTAACCCGGGTGTTCCTGGAGTCTAACACAGTACCTGATGTTCAAGTGTCTGTGGTATTAAACAGGTGTTACAGAAATGCTTTCCAATAGGATGAAAAAGCTTACGTGCAGGTGTTTTGCTTACAGATGGGGTCTTGAGGTGGCTCATACGCTTAAGAGCTCGACTACTAACTAAGAGGTTGGCAGTTCAAGCCCCTTGGGGCAGCCAGCCACTGAAGCCCTCATGGAGCAGAGAGCTGCATGAAGGGTTGACGTGAGCCGGAATCAATGGGACGGCAGCCGGTTTGTTTGGTTTCCTTGTGGGTGTAGCCTTACCTTCCGCTGCCTTGGAGTCGACGCTGACCCATAGCATCGCCGTAGCGTTTCCAAGGCTGTAAATCACAAAATTAGGCCACCATGTTCTGCTGCAGAGCCCTTAACCCTAACTAAACCCACTACCGTCGAGTTGATTCTGACCGATAATGACCCTATAGGACAGCGTAGAACTGCCCCATAGACTTCCCAAGGACTGCCTGGCAGATCTGAATTGCTGACCTTTCAGTTAACAGCCGTAGTTTTTAACCACTGCGCCATCAGGGTTGGTGGTTTTGAACTTTTGATCCTTTGGTTAGCAGTTGGTCTCTTTCACCGTTATACCGTCAGGACACCTTTGTATTTTTACCCATACCCACTGCCGTCTATTCAATTTTCACTCACGGTGACCTTACAGATGGGGTAGAACTGCCGCACAGAGTTTCCAAGGAGCACCTGGTGGATTTAAACTGCTGGCCTTTGGTTAGCAGATGTAGCACTTAGGCTACCAGGGTTTCCTTGTAGTCTTACAGCTGATAAAAATGTGCAACTTCTTTCTTCTCTAATAATCTTTGAATCTGTGTTTTTTAAACTAGGGCATCAGTGTAGAATATCAGGTTACAGGTCTAAGAGTTTTTCAGGAAGAGGATTGTTTTGGGGGCAGCAGGGCTGAAGTTTCAGGGGCTTCCAACTGAATAAAATAAGACAGAAGGCAGAGGGTCTGGTAGCCAGTTTAGGAAATAGCAACCTCCCTGCTTCTGGGAGAAAGGACTGTTTAGATAGGTCAGCTAGGAGTCGCCTCTCCCGTATGCCCTCTGGCCAGCCAGCACCCTGGGGGCGGAGGGATGCCTGGCAATCTTGGGGAGTGATCTGTGGAATGCAGAGGGCTTGACGTTTACTTCACTAAGGGGCCAGGAAGGGGAACTGGGTTTGTTTTGGAAAACACCTAGAGCCTGTAAACAGACCCTGCGCAAGCAGAAAATACTGTTGTTGTTCTGGGCTGTCCAGCTGATTCCCACTCCTCGTGACCTTATGTGGCAGAGAAGACCTGCCCCCTGGTCTCCTGGGCTGGAATCCCTGTGGATTGCTGTGGGTTGCAGTTGACGCCATGGCAACGGAGTTTCTGGTTTAATCTAAAGGGAGCAGAGTGCCAGGTTTTTCCCCCCTGGAGGGCCCGCTGGGTGTGAGCCCACAACGTCAGCTTAGCAGCCGAGTGAGGTGCCCACTGCCGTGTCACCGGAGCTCATGACAGTGTTACCACCCTCAACTTCTAAGACTCTTTAAAACCACCCTTTTTCCCCCTTCCAAGGAAATGTCTTGGGTGTGGTCCCACACCACGTCGGAAGGCGTAGTTGCCCTGCTGGCATTTCGAGGCAGGACAGTGAGACTTCTGAGAGGCTGCCGCAACTCAGGGTCTGAAATCAGGGCAGGGGACCCGAGCCCGGCAGCCCTCAAGCGGGTAAGGAAGAGGTGTTTAAACCTCACCAGGAAAGCAGGAGGCTCCTCACAGCTGCAGTGGATTCCACCAGGATTCAACTCTGGAGTCCTCAGAGTCCAACCAGGTCAAAGGAAGTGAGGTCTGGAGGGCGCGGAGCTCCCCAGAAGCTGTGCACCTCCAGCAGAACTAGCCCTTTCCTCTCCAGAAATGGCTAGGAGTCACGCACTTCTGACATGAGTAAGCCTCTCCCTTCCAGAAATGACTAGAAGTTAGGTTCATTTGGGTCTGACACTGTTGCCAGGTAAGGAATTAAAAGGATGGGAGTTACCTTTCCTTTGAAGGCCCCATTTCAACCTGGGTCCCACGGCCCAGCTTCAAGAGCAGCGCACTGGCGTGGTCAAGGTGCCAGCGTGGAACAGATACCAGCCTTTCAGAAGGGGTGGCTTGTCACTCAGAATGCCCTGCCTGCTCTCTTGTGCCCTTCAAATCCACCCGGGAGCCAAGGGGCACGTGCCCAGGATCAAGAAACAGACCTTTTTCAAATAGTGGCTGGGACACAAAAGTGTCCCCTGAATTACCACCTGCATTGGGCTTCCTCGGTCTTAGACTCAGACTGGAAGGACAGAGTGGCTCGGGCAGGTAGGTTAGTCCACTGCCAGCAAGAAACGTGCAGAAGGGTGCCTGGGGTGGGGGAGCTAGAGGCACAGGTTGGGACGGGCTGAGTGAGCAGGGGGAGCAGAGCAGTCCCCCTGGGTGGCACACTCCGCAGCCTGGTCTCGCAGGGCACAGGGCAACAATGGGCAGGACCAGCGCCTTACGAACAAAAGCCTCTCCGGCTACTCAGCAGGTCCCGCGGTGCCAGGAGCTGTCCGACCTCATCTCTGCCTGACTGGGGAAGCAGACCTCGATAGTAGGAATTTGGTTAGCATCTATTTCATGGGATGCTGATGAAAAAGAAGACACAGTCTCCATACGCCTGCAAAAGCGACATTGTCTGAACTGCTGTTCAGGAGTTTCCAACATTCTTAAAAGCCAAGTGTGCTTAAAAAGAAGTACATGTTAGGAGCAGAATAAGAAGACAAACCAACACACACCCCCCCCAGAACAAACCCGTTGTCATAGAGTCAATTCTGACTCATAGAGACCCTACTGGACAGAGCAGAGCTGCCCCAGGGGGATTCCAAGAAGCTGGTGGATTTGACTTGCTGACCTTTTGGTTAGTGGCCAGGTTGTTAACTACTACAGCGCCGGGCTCCAAGAAAAAATAAGAACAATGAAGGACAGAACCAAGATGAGGGAGAAAGAAGTGTCTGCAGAGCAGATAATGTGAGAGAGACCGAGGGGAAGGGAAGGGTCAGGGTTGTGGGAAGCACCGCCAGGCCTGGCCGGGCACCTGCCTCTGGCCTGCACCTCAAGGGTCCAAGAACCGACCAGGCTCTGCTACTGTCTTTGGAAGTGGCGAGCTGAGGCAGCTGGCTGGCAGGCTGGGTTTGTTGGTGGTCTGTCCCTTTGGCTGAGGGCTTGCTTGCAGCTGGGGACTTGGGACAAGGTCCAGCGCCTGGGCAGAGGGGCTAACAAAAGCTGGGCAGGTTTCCAGGGTTCTGGACGATCACACTAAGACCCGGCAAGGTCCGGTCCCAGCAGGAGTGCAGGTCAGGTTTGGGACAGACCACAGGTGTGAGGGAGAGACTGCAATGTAGCTGGATCCGTGGGAACTGCCTTTTTTTCCCCAGTTGCCATCAAGTAATTCCGACTTGTGGTCACTCCATGTGAATCAGAGTAGAACTGTGCTCTCCACTGGCACCGGTGGCTGATTTCTCGGTGGTAGACTCTCAGCCGGGTGGACCGGACCTCCTCCCCAGCTGGTCAACACTTGAGGGTGGTAGCCCTCTCTACCACCCGGACTCCAGGAGCCTCCCATGTAGACAAAGACCAGTCCAGGCTGGTGAACTTCACCTGTTGCTACGCAGCTAGCCTGCTGCGGCGACAGTTAGGAATAGGCTGGGGCCGAGCTGGCAGGTTCCGGGACCTAGTAACAACAGGAAAGCAAGGTCAGAGGTCGGGGGCTGACGGGATTTCTGTTGACACCTCTGCTCTCTCAGGTCTGAGGCACGTTCTGATCTGGGGACACCTCCTCTCTGAACACCTGTGGCCTGCTCCTTCTAGCCCAGAAGGACACCTGCTGGCTGTCAGGTGACCTCACGTTCCTGAGGACAAGGTGCTGTGACACTGAGTTAGTGTCATTGCTGTGCCATGGATGTGGTGTTGGCCCAGGAGGGCAGGTGAGCCCTTCTCTTTGATGAGGGTCCCTGAGCCAGTTACATCAGGACAGGGCTTTGTCTTCACTTCGGTGACACTGTCCATCCCCTGAAATACTCACACCACCCCTCTTCCCCTGCTGGATGCTGGTCCTTACAAACTCTGCAGCTGTTGTAAACATTGCAATGTAGGACTTTATCTTCATCTTACAGATGAGAAAACTGAGGCTCAGAAATGATGACTGATTTGCCTATGGCCGCCCCGTGACAACACGGTGGGGCTGGGAGGTGAGCCCGTTTCTGATGGATCCTTCCCATCGCTGTGTTACTGTTGTCAGTTCTACCCTGGCCCCTAGGGTCGTCATGAGTCGAATCCGACTTGACAGCACTTGGTTTGGCTTCCGTCTCGTGGAAAACACAGCCACTTCTGGCTTTCTGAGGGCACACAAGTAAGAGATGAAGGACAACGTGACACCGCTGTACACACTGCACCGGGTGTCTGTTCACCGAGGAGGAGGTTGGGAGCAGTCACACGTGGCCGCAACTGAGTGCGAATGCCCAGCCGGTGACCAGCTAAGGCTGCAAAGTGCATTGTTACTCGAACAGTAAACTGGGGACAATGGCCCGGCAACCACCCTTCAGTGGCATAGAGCGCTAGCTAATTTTTTTCATTATTCTAAGTTCAGCCATTGAAAACAAAGCAAAACGACTGGCAGAAAAATGAAAATCAATCCATTTTTGCCTATAAAAAACAAAGACCTTGAAGATTGATTTTCCTTTTAGAACAACAGATGGCTGCTGATGGAGTGGATATTGACATATTCAGAACTGTCTCAACAGCAGACGGGGAGGATGGGTAGAAGCGTTGGGATACATAGGTGAGGTGTCTGAAGACCTTTATATACTCCTGGATTTAAGGTCCGTTAGGAGATCGATGTGAAGCAAGGATGTGACACAAAGACAATGAATGGTTTTGTCCGCATGCCATAGACAGTAACCAATCTGGGAGGAAACCAGCTCAAATGAGGCCGTCTAGCACAGAAGGTGAGAGTGTAGAATTCAGAGCCAGGCTACCTTGGTTCCAGTGTTGACTTCAGTGCTTACTGGCTGCGTGACCTGGTGTGACTGCTAAAGTCTCATGTCTCTGTTGCCTGTTGTGTGACTCGGAGACGATGCTGACACACATCTGGCACAGATGCTGTGGGTATCTGCTGAGACGGTCCACAGAGACTGGGATAATCCACGGCAGGCATTCTACAAGCTGACTGCCAGCATTGGCATCATGGTGGGCAATGGGTGGTCTGTATGCACATGTAGCCCACCGAGTCCCACTGGAGGCAACAGTCTACCAAGATGCTTCTTGGATCATAAGAAAAGAAAAATCAAACATGAATCTGACCAAGTCTCTAGAGCTGCCTATATAGCATATTTGAAATTTAACAAATTACATGAAAAAATTTGGTTCCTCGGACAAACCATTGCATTTCAAGTGGTTACCAGACACACATGGCTGTTGGCTTACACACTAGACACTGTTGATTACAGAACACTCCTGTCTGACAGCGTGGTTCTAGGAAAGTCAGTAATTTACAGAAAACTCGAGGACAGGAGAACGTGTTCTTTGCAGATCAGTGGAATCTAGAAGAAGGAGATTTTTACAGGAAAAGTGACTTTGTTTCGTCAACAAGCAAGACAAGAGGTAAAAAGGAGGAAAGGAAGTATTGTCATAAACTAAAAGAGACTTTAGAGTACTTCAACCAGAAGCAATGTAGAGACCTTATTTGAATTTTGATTTGAACAAACCAGCAGAAAAAAAGAAAAAAAGAAAAAGACAGACAGCGGGGAAATTCTGAGTATTGATGGCATGTTTGAGAATATGAATGAATTTTGTTCGAGAATGAAACACGACGATCCCTGGGAAAGTAAGTGCTAGGTGATACTTGTTTTCCTCTCCTCTGTCCTTGACATCACGAGGAAGGAAGTCTGGAACCGCACGGTAGGACTTCACTGTTGGCAAGTTTGCTGCCCCAGCTCATTTCTTGACATGCCAGGTAGAAAAGAGAAGAGGCTGATGGGCGAACCAATGTCCACTAGGTTGTTCCCCTACCTGCCTCTCCAGTGGGCACGGGGACGCCTGCTCCCCCCACTGGCCTTAAGTAGAATTTTATGGGACCGTGTTACAAAATGAGAAGCCAGAGTTCATGTTCTGCTTTCCAAAGGCGGCAGCAATTAGCTGCCATTTACTGAGAATTTGCTGTTTATCAGGCATAGCACTAAGCTTCTTTCATTGATCACTTTGATTTGTCCCCACAGGAATCCTGTGACGGAGGGGTTATCACGATCCTTGTTTTACAGATGAGGAAAAAAGGCTTAGAGAGATTGAGGCATTTCCCCAAGATCACACCACTAGAAAGTGGGAGAGTGGAGATTCGAATGCAGTGACTGTGTCTCCTCCTAACTGCGCTAGTACGTATGGTGTATCACCCCCTTGTGTTTACACTGTTTTTAAGGGTCCTTGGACCTCAGGTCTTTTGATACAGTCGAGATCCTCTATGGACATTTGGATTTTATCCTAATTTTTTCTACCTGTAATTTTCATTTTCATCTCTGTCTTTCTGAATTATACTGCTTAGTCATCCCATCAAAGCCAAACCACACCAGCCGCTGCCCAGTCACTTCTGATGCGCGACACCCTGGTGTGTCCAGATCAGGGCTGTGTTCCATGGGGTTCCCACCGCTGTGACCTTCTGGAAGTGAATCACCAGGCCTTTGTTTCGAGGTGTCTTTAGGTGGGTCAACACTGCCAGCCTGGGAAATTCCGTCCCCACACAGATTAAGAAATAGGTCCATGACTGTTCACCTGGGTCAGTCGCCCTGGCCATATGACACCAGAAAATCCACCTCAGGAAGCTCACTGAGTGCTCTGGGAGTGACAAGGGCTACCTGTCACCCAGCAGACCCGTTGTTCCAGGCATAAGCACAGCTGGCACTGCTGGTGTGCCCACAAACATGACAGCGTGACTGCTCTCGTGGGCTCGTGTGGGCTTCTCTCACCTCCCGTCTCCCTCTCTCACCTCCCATCACGTGTCTTGATCGTCTTGAACCTGCCATCCGGTCCCAGCTGATGTGACCTAGCTCTCTCTTCTGGAGTTGTTATCGCTAAGGTGTCATTGAGTCAGTTCTAACTTAGAGTGACATTACGCATAACAGAAAGAATCACTTCCCAGTTGTATGTTGTGCTCACAATCGTTGCGCTTCAGCCCCTTGTTGCAGCCACTGTGTCAGGCTGTCTCGTTGAGGGTCTTCCTCTTTTTTGCTGACCCTCTCCTTTACCAAACACCGGTGGTGCAGTGGTCAAGCAGTTAGCTGCTAACTGAAAGGTCAGCGATTCGAATCCATCAGCTGCCCCTAGGGAACCCTATGGGACAGTTCTACTGTGTCACACAGGGTTGTTATGGTGATTAAGCTTTATTCTCAAGAAAAGGGACTGAAATTGCAGCAAGGTCACAAAGGGCCACATGGGTGGGGCTTTGTGTTGCTTGCCTGGTTTTCTTGGCTGTATATATTCTAATTGAATTTAGCACATTTATAAAATAACCCTTATGAATAAACTGTGAAATCACCATACATACAATTTATCATGCATCAGTGACATAAAAAAACACACAGTAAATACATTATAATTACTGGTTAAGATAAAAGCGAGATGGCGCTTTCTCTCTAAGTGCTCGTTTCACGGTAAAAGGTTTAATAAATAATTATATTGCGGTTATGTAGTTTCCTTAATGGCTTATTAAACAGTAATAAAGCGATCAACAACTGGCCCAAAAGGGACTTAAAAACACTTTGCAAATAATTCATAATGTATTTTCTTTATGAAGCGGTTATGAAATATCAATATTCTTAAAAGTATCAATACACGTTAGTAATGCATTTACATTCCATTTTTAGATGCAATCTATGCCGTTCCAAAAAAAGCTTATTAAAGACACTTATAATCAGATGCACAACCTTTAAAACAAATGAGCCGGGAGTCGCTGTCTTTGGCAGGAATCTGAGAGTCTCATAATACTGTACATTCTCAGCCTTGTTTTGCTTTTGCCTGAATTGAAGCCAAAAAGCATTTTCAGAAACGTGTGTTCACCACAAACAGAGTCAACTGCCAAGGCATAAATTGAATTCTAAAGATTAACTGCAGCTCTAGCCATTGTTAGCTTTTATTGTCTTTGTTTTCTCTAAAAAAAAAAAAAAAAATGGATTTATGGTCCAAAGTGTGGATTGCCTGCATGCTAACATTTTGTAAAATTTTACTAATAAGACCTCTTTCTTACTTCCTCAGCATATTACTAACCTGTTTCGATGGCATGCAAGTTACATTCCTGGTGTTTTAAAAAAATCGAACAATGGGTTTTATCAGGGACAGAATTCTGGGCTTTGTCTACACTTTGCCACCACGTCCCTGGTGAAGCCAATGGCCCTGAAGCAGGCAGACGAGTGCTGAGCCATTTTCTGGAAAAGCCATGTAACCACGTTACTTTCCCCAAGCCCTTATTCTGCTTTAGCTTGTGATTTGGTAGATATAGTCTCTCAGATTGCAGACGCTATTTAGCCTTTGATAAGTTAATATGCCACCTCTACTAGGCAAAGATCTCACAAATACACATTTTTTCACTTTAGAACACACTTTAGGCATTTCAGAAGCTAAAGATATACCACCATCACGAAAGCTTGTTCTTGAGTAATTTTTATTTCCTCGTGGAGTTGTGATGGGTTTTCAGTAAGCCGGCCAAAAGCAACCCCTTTTATTCTATTTTATTCTTTACCCTTGCCCATTATCTAACTCAGCAGGTTTCAAAATGTGATAACAGCCACCCGGGAGACCCTAAAATCTACCCAGGGAGTCTCAAGAAGAACACAGTTTTCAAAACAGTGCCAAGACACCACGTGCCCTCTCTCTGATGGTGTGAAGGTAACAGCCGCAGACGGCACGGGTCTTTGCTCCGATCCGGGCAGTGGCAACCGACCACTGTAGTCATCCCCGTTTCCTTCATTGCCACACGTTCACAGCCAAAAATAATTTTTTAAATGTCAGTTTTACTTAAGAACAGCCTTGAGGCAGTAAAAGTCCGTAAGTTCATGCATCCTTGACCCTCAAACTGATGTCCTTTTTTTTTCTTTTTGTGATTAAGTGATAGTTTACAATCCAAGTCAGTTAGCCATATGATACCCATACAGACACTTCTAGGCCACTCTGTTGGCTCTCTGAACCCTGTGACACCCTACTCCTTTTCGCCTTGTATTTCCCATAGTCATTCAGCCAACTCCTGTCCTCTCCTCTCCACCCTCTCATCTCGTTTCTATAGAGGCGCTGCTCCGACAGTCTCCTGTCTCATGGTCTGGTTTTGTCTGAATTGTTGGTACTGGTTTCAGCTGTGGGTTAGCAGGGAGTTCAGGGGCCATGTTCTCCGGGGACCCTCCAGGATGCTGGACCATCAAGCCTAGTCTTTTAACAGAATTGTAGATCTCTATCCCCATTTTTCTCTTGCTATACCAGAGTCTACATGTGTTCCCTGTCAAGGCTGTTGTTGGGGTGACCAGGCACCATCTGGTTCTTGAACAGATGTGTTCTTAATTCTCTGTGGGAGCAAACGGGGAACAGAGAGCCTGACCTACAATAGTGGTCTTAAGAAAAGCCCTCGGGAGAAGTTTGAGTTGTGAGCTAAACTAACCACTGTTATTTCTTAAAATAGCATCTTTACACAAAGGGACACTTGAGAAACAAATGATGGCTCTCGACCCTGGAGGGTTTGGTAGGCGTTGTCTGAGGAAGGAAAGAAGTGGCCTGTCATTTCAAGGAGAATAACTGGTGTTTGTTATGACCAGATTCCTCAAGTGAAAAATAACTGCTGAAAACCTGCATCTGCCACTGTGCACTTTTAGCTTCTCAACACTTACAGACTTTTCTGATGAGATAGATTGTGATACTAATTAATGTAATTAATTAGTATTCTGGGTGCTGTATCATGAAATGTGTCAGCCGAGTAACTCCGTGAACCAATATTTTCCAAATGACTAATGGGTGATGTTACAAAAGCACACTTGGGTAAAAGCTTCATTCAGAAAGTGTGAGATGGAATAGTGAATTTAAACACAAGAGGGTACACAGTGCACATGGACAGTTCAGACGCCACATTGCATTTAACTTAAGACCTAGCTACAGCATCAGAGAGGCAATCCAGAATTACTAACGCGGCTGCTGAAATGCTCTTCCCTTTTTAAATTAGTTATCTGCTTAAGGAGTCCTGGTGGTTTCGTGGTAAAGAGCTCTGCTGCTCACCAAAGTCAGCAGTTCAAATCCACCAGCCCCTCCTTGGAAACCCTATAGGTCATTTCTATTAAAGGGTCATTGTGAGTAAGAATCAACAGTAATTTTTTTAAAATGGATTATTTATATAAGGCCCTATTTTTTTCATGTATGCCAACCACAAAGACCCTGGTGGTGTAGTGGTGTAGTGGTTAAGTGCTATGTCTGCTAACCAAACGGTTGGCAGTTCGAATCTGCCAGACTCTCCTTGGAAGCCCAATAGAGTTCTACTCTGTCCTGCAGGGTCACTGTGGATGAGAATCAACTCTATAGCACTGGCTTTGGTTTTGGTCTGGTTTGTGTCAACCAAATAAGACAATCAACAGACGGAGCATAGGAGGAGGCAGGGGCATTCAATTGTCTTTTGGTAAGCCAGACTTCAGCTCATTGCAGTCTTTTCATTAATTTTTTTCCCCTAGGAAATAGTGACCAATTGTTATTTTAAATGAACTAATAAATATTTAAATGACACCTGTTTTAACTTTTAACATGCTAAATATGTATAGACATAAATTTATCTCACATAAACACAACCTCTCTGGGTCTCCCGTATTGCTGAGGAGCACGCCGTGGTACACGGACCTCGGCACTGAAGTCCTCTTGTTCTGAAACCGCATCAACCTAATTTGGTTGCAAGTATTATTTTACCTCTTAGATATTGATGAGAAATTTAATTTAATTGGGAATCAATTTCAATTTCCCTTGTCTCTAGCTCAGGAAAGAATGTTTAAAAATACACTGTATTGTGTCATGCCATAGAATAATCATCAGGCTGACATAATGCATTTGTAACCTTAGATTGGTTACTAAGAATGTCAGCTATCGTGTGCTTATTGGATAGGGTTGTCTGTGAAGCTGAAAATAATTTTTATGAAAGCTTAAAGCAATATTTTGTAGCAGTGATTAGAATGGAAGTGATGAACATTAAAGAAAAAGTTAGATATAGAAATTAATTCGTGATATGTTGAATTGACGTCCCAGTGACATTACTTAACTGTAAAGAGTTGGCTACATGGAAAAGAGGTCTTTTTCTTTGTTGCTCAAGGCCTTGGGTTACTGGAACTGCTCCTTGTCCTCTGGCCATTTCTTGATGCCAACTAAGGAAATGCGCGTAGTTCACAGTTCTTCATTATCATCCATGTGTTTATCTTGCCTTCTCTTACAGAAAAAGCTAAAAGCTGTCCATATGAACACCAGCTCCCTGAGGCACGGGAATGCCCAACAACAACACGTTTAAATAAAAAACCAACCGACCAACCAACCTAACAAACAAAAAGTAAATACAAAACAATCTGTAACAACTAAAAACTGTTTGTTACAGTTGAAAACTCAGTTCCTTAAATTAAATTAGTATTCCATCACGAATACACACACAGTCATGCTGACAACCATACCCACCGGCAGGGTGTCGAACAGTTTAAGGTTTTTACAGAAGTGTGCAATTCTACAAGACATTTCTTTTGGAATAGTAAAATTTAAAGTTAGTACTCATTAGCAGGAAAGAAGAATAATAGAAAAAGGTGAGAAAAATCTCCCTAGGGCACGAATGCCTTCATTACACTTGAAATTCTGCTCATTTCGCTCTTCTTGAGTTCTGCATGTGTTTTCAGAGGGTGTTTCTGATAGAATGCTCTTGGAAATGAAAATGTTTTAGTGCTCCTGCTGAGTTCATAATTTTCAAATGTTAATAATCTCACTAATTTTAGCTCAAAAATTCTTTACACTTCATAGGATTTCCTTTTTTTCACCAAGGTCTTCCCACGTGTTCCAAGTTAATTCTCTGATGTTTCACAGTGATTTAAAAAAAAATGACTGAATAATTTTATTCTGAGAAATCTAAAGCAAGCAGAGGTTAAATTTTATCAGAAGCCTTACTGACCACGTATGTCTAACCACTGGTGCGTGCACAACGTTAAGTTTTCACATGGATGTAGCAATGCCCTTAAGCAGAAAACATTTAGAAAACTAGTCTGGTTTTCCATATACAGCTTTGACAACCTGGCCTGAGGTGCGGACACCCGTAGTGTCTTTGGTCAACACGTGGACAGCCCTATACCTATGACGAAAAACCAGGAGTTACTTGTGTGGCTTCTTGAAATTTACTGGCAAAGTTGTGTCCTTGATAACATGTTTTTCACCATGTGTCAAATCACGGACACTGATGAGAAGTATGGAAACACTGCCGCGTGCTGCAGCCCGAGAATTCAAAAGTGTAGTGTGGATTTACGCATCTCATCGAGTTACTGAGGGGCGAGAGGAGGCGGGCTCAGAGCAAGGATCCTTGGTAGGGCAGAAGTTAAATACTCAGCTGCTAACTGAGAAGTTGGTGGTTCCACACTCCCCTCCAGCTTCCATAGAGATCTCAGCCGTGGCAAGTCTGTGGGGCAGTTCTACTCTGTCCTATAGGGCCACTATGGGTCAGAATTGACTCAGCAGTGGTGGGCTTGGTTTGCTTTTTGGAGGGTCACAGCAGGGCTCTTTAATTTTTCTTCTCTGTGAAAAGTCCTATGACCTTCCACTAAGTGTGCTGTGTGTATGTGTATATGTGTGTGTTGTTATGAAAGTTTGCCATTTCAATAAACGCTGTTCTTGATAGAAGAGCTGGGGGCATGCGAACAGCCCTGTGCTACAGTGTCAGCAGCTCTGGAGTTGGTACCTGACCCGTGGGCATCCCACACCCGAGGGAGTGAAATGCTGCCCTACTCCGCACCATCCCATGCTCCCTGGGGACTAGACAGTCATAATTTTAGAGTTTTATGGCTGATTTTTCGGTATAGATCTCCAGGCCTTTCTTCCTAGGCCATCTTAATCTGGAAACGCCACTGAAATCTGTCCAGCATCACAGCAACACTGAAGCCTGCACTGATGGGGGTGGTGGCTGCACTTGTGTTTGTCAGGTAGGTGACAAACTCACGTCTCCTGCATGGGGAGCAAGAACTCTCCACTGAACCACCACCGACCCTCCCAGACTATAAACAAACCCAACACTGTAGCCATTGAGTTGGTATCTGACTTATAGCGATCCTATAGGACAGAGTAGAACTGCCCCATGGGGTTCCAAGGAATGCCTCAAGGATTCAAACTGCTGACCTTTTGGTTGACAGTCATATGAGGTCTGACAGTTAAGTTCATGAACTCATCCTATCAAAAGTGCTACACCCCTGGTTGCTGAGTATCACTACAGCCACCTTTGAAATCTTCCCCTTCAGAAGCTGTGCACTGACGCCAGTGCCTGGTCCACCATTCAAAGCACTTTTTCTAGGATGAGTTCACAAACTTAACTGTCAGTCTTCTTCTGATGACAGCTCTGATGGCCATTTCAGATAAATAGTTCCAAAACTGCCTTGGAGGGTGGACTGGGCCCTGGCATCGGGGTGCAGCTTCCTGAGGGGAACACTGTGAGGGTGATATTCAGCAATGAGGTACGCACAACTTTTCTAGGATGAGTTTGCAAACTTAATTGTCACATCTCGTAGCTCTTAACTACTAGGCACCTACTGAGGGTTAGAATTGGAGAAATTTTAACTTTTGTTTATTCAACATTATATGACTTTTGTGATAGCAAATTTCAAAATCTGAATTAGCTGATGTTCCCATTTTACAAAAGATTGCAACCAGTGCTTTAAAAAGAAAACCGAACAAATGCGTAAGAGAGTATAACATGGAAAAAAGTCTTTAAATCTTGTCGGACATTTTCAAAGTCCGCACTAAAGGCGTTGGCTAGAGTCAGAAAGATGGGAATTTGAAATATAAAACGATTTCTTGTGTAACCTTGAGTCATGCAATGTCTCTGACTCAGCTTAACTGGTTGTCATCATGTTGATTCTGAATGACAGCAACTCTACATGACAGAGTAGAACTACCCCGTAGGGTTTCCAAGGAGCTGGTGGTGGATTGGAACTGCTGACCTTTTGGTTAGCAGCTGAATGGTTAACTGAGGCATCTGTAAGTTGGAATTAATTAAACTGACCTTGGCTTTGGGGTTGATGTGAGGAACAAGGGCGGTAATGCAATAAGTCACCGGGCATGGTAAGCAGTGTTCGTGCCTTCACCATTGAGCAGGCACTTACAGCGTGTTGGGAGTTTTATTAGTTGGCGGGGACACAACAGCAAAGACCTAGGTGTTAGCCTTCTCCATGTTGCTTCCCTTCCATTATCTGCCGCCATGAAACAGCAGCATTCCTGAAGCTCTAGGTACAGGTGAAGGTCTTACTGGTGGGATCCATATCCCCTAAAACACGATTTATTCGCTTTCCTCACTATCTCTGGAAACCCTGGTGATGTAGTGGTTAAGTGCTACTTCTGCTAATCAAAATTGAACCCACTAGGTGTTCCTTGGAAACTCCACGGGGCAGTTCTATCTGTCCTGTAGGGCTGCTGTGAGCTGGAATCGACTCCATGGTGGTGGGATTTTTTTTGGTTTTCACTATCTCCATGTTATTTCCAGGTGCTTCTACCCACATTTGGAGCCCCAAATATTAGTAAAGAAAGTGGTTTTACTTTAAGAAGGAATGAAAAAGACAAAAGAAAACAAGAAAAACAAAACCAAGTCCACTGTGGTCAAGTTAATTCCAACTCACAGTGACCATACAGGACAAAGTAGAACTCTCCTATGGGGGTTCCAAGGAGTGCCTGGTGGATCCCCAAAGCAGACCCTAAGGTTAGCAGCTGAGCTCTAACCCGCTGCACCACCAGGGTGGGAACAGGAGCGCACAGTAACTGTTCTTTCAGCATGAGTTATCACAAGACGCCAGAAGAAGGTTCCACAGCTCTTCCTTCCGTCTCTCCGTAGAGCCTGCAGAACTGGTGTCACCATTTAATGGCGGACTTAAGGACAAGGCACCAGCTCTCCTGAGTTAACAGAGCACCTGCTATTTCCCAAGGGAGAAAGGGAAAGAAGACCTTAAAGGCGGGACCCTCTATGGCAGCCGGTTGACTTACAGACAGAAGCAGAGGAAAGAGAGGAGCGCTGCTCTCCCTAAACATTCATTCTCCTCTTTGATTCCAGACAAAACCAGAGAAATGCTCCTGTCAGAGAGCACTGTCCACTTTAAGAAGACATAGAAATAGTAACCTGAGCCTTAGCCCAGTATGAACGTCATGGGGAGAGAACTAATTTTAAATAAAGGAAATGTCATGTTTGAAATCCATCAATTACGTGTGACATAATGAAGTCGTGTAGGTTTTTCTAATGAAAGATGAGTCAGAAAATAGAGCACCGTTCTCAATAAGGTAACTGGACATTTTATTTTCTCTGGATTTCCACTTCATCTGAACACTGTCATCAAACACGGTCTACTAAAAACTAAAATAACCTGTTGCCATTGAGTTGATTCTGACTCACAGTGATCTTACATGACAGAGCAGAACTGCCCGGGGGAGTTTCCACGGAGTGGTGGATATATTCCAACTACAGACCTTCTGGTTAGCACCTGGGATCTCAACCACCGTGTTACCAGTGCCGCAAATTGGTTTACACAGAAGACCAAACACAACCCACTGCTGTCGAGTCAGGTCCGGCTCACAGCGACCCTAGAAGTCAGAGCAGAACTGCCCCTCAAGTTTCTAAGGGGCGCCTGGCAGATTTGAGCTCCTGACCTTTTGCTTAGCAGAGGTAGCACTTAAGCCACTAGGCCACCAGAATTTCCAAATATGTTCAGGATAAATAAATAAAACTTGCTAGATTTTAAATAAAAAGCAAGTTAGATTTCAGGATAAATTGTTGTAGAAAAGGAAGATTTATGATGGATGCAATAGGAAACTTCTTAACCATACTTGGGTCACAAAACAGAAGCAAAGGTTCAATGATGTACTGATTTTTAAATATATTTTAATATTTCTATATGAGATGATTTTATATATTATTTAATATTATTTTCTGATATCTTTTTCATCAGAATAGATTTTATAGTAGTTAGAGAGATATAAGTTTTTAATGTTTGTATTACTGGAAAATAAAAATTTATATTATATATATATATATATATATATAGACTAATGGTACCTTGGTCTATTTTTAACCAGGTTTGAGTAAATACACAGTAAATATACAGGAAAAAATAATAGGGGGAAAAGAACAAAAATATCTATCACAGAATATGCATAAGCATATCAAAGCCAGGATTCTTTTTTCTTTTTAGCTATATACTGTATACAGTTTCATGGAGGAAGAAATGACGTTATGGAGGCCTGTTCCTGTGAAAATACTACTTAAAAGCATTACACGGCAGTCACTATACATTAATTCCTTCTCCCATCACTTAATTACATCACCCTGTAAGACAGATGTATAATGTAATTAGAGATTTGAACAGCTCACAGCTAGATCACTTAAAGTAACATTGTTAATGGGCTCTACAAGTTCTCCCTTTAATATTGCTGGTGTTATAACTTCTAATTACCTTCATAATTAGGGCTCTGTCACTCATGATTGAAGCAAGAGTCCCTAACACTAATGGGTGTTAGGGGTCTTGTGCAAGACATGTTTTGATGTTCTCATCCAGTTGCTTAGGGTCGGAGGGAGGTATTTGTCCTCGGAAATCTCGCAGTTGCTATGGGGTGGCTTGGGCATCCTTGCAAACTCCTTAATGCTGCCTTGGCCACTGCTGTTTTCATTCAAGGGGGAATGTAGAAGCTCTATTCACTAAAAACGACTCATGAAATGCAAATGAGGCTCCTATGGATGAAATATTCTGAATTTAAATGGCCCCTGTTGCTCATACTACAAAATAACAGTATAAACTTGGATGTCAAATCAACTGGAATTGAAATGAAAAGGCACCAAAATTTCTTTCCCGTGCAGTTGGGGTCTGCTGTTAATTGACAAAGGTGGGAGATGGGGAGTAAATGCAGGAAAATGAGCAGAATCTTGCTACTCAGTGGAGAATCTATGGGAGTGTGAGGGTGGGAAAAGTTTCTGCCCAGTAATTTTATATAAAGCTATTTGAGCTTAATAAGATACAGAAAAAAAATGTGAACAGAATATTTGGAGGACAAAAATTATATTTATAATACTGAGGCTTTTTTCCCCTCCAAGTATGCTTCTAGTAACAGTCCCTTAACCAGATAGGCAATTCAAAGTAACAACCGCAACCTGCAAGTAAGGTTAATGTCGTATACGCGATTCCTGGCCTCTTAAATGTCACCCCAGCGAAGGATAGTCCCTAATTTCTGCTCGACCTCATCAGCCAAGGAGCTCCCCTTCCTCAGAGCCCAGCAGTGGTTTTTTTGGGTGGGAGTCTGTTGTTGCACTTCCAGGGTGTCTTAACGGGTGACACAAACTGTTTGACACGAGGCCTCTAATTGAAAGGCTGAGGTTTTGAATCTACCCAGAGATGCCTCAGAAGAGAGCCCCAGTGATCTGCTCCTGAGTGGTCACAGCCTTGACAGCCCCGTGGGGCACAGTGACTTTTTTCTTTCCTTGTTATGGAAGCTACAGGAAACACTGAAAGGAAGACATTTGGATGTCATTCAGGACATCCAGGGCAGTAGGACAGAGGCTCGAAGGCCATTCCAGAAAAAGAGTTTCAAGCTTGCTTTGAAGGGTACACTAGGGACTGACCTTGGTGCTTAGCTTCCCAAGGGGAATCCTTGGAAGGTGACCATAGTGACATTCAGCAAGCAGGTAGGTAGCACTTTTTCCAAGGATGGAAAAAGTGACTCTGAGTTGGAGATGATGGCAGCCCCACAGGTATCTCAGCGGCCACTGATTCGATTTTTGGTTTGGGTGTTTACACTTCGTAGTCTTGTAGTTTTGTTTTATATACATGTGTATATATAGAGAGAGATATATACACACACACATACATGCATATATATTTCTATATGTGTAGATACATATATATTTGTGTATATGTATATAAGGTGTCTACGAGTTGGAATCTACTCAACGGCAGTGGGTTTGGCTTTGGTTTTATACATACATGTACATGTGTATGCCAGCCAGCCAAGCGCTGTCGAGTAGGATCCGACGCATGGTGACCCATACACGTTGTATAAATGTGTTTTCTGAGTATAAGCTCTTTGAAAATAAGCTCAAAAGTAATCTGTGAATCTATAGGGTGTTGTCCTACTGGTCTCTTACTAAAGGGGAGTGGAGAGGGTGGAGAGGAGGGGGCAGGAGATTGTGAAGAGGATGTGATACCAGTAGAACAGAAAAGGAGGAGTGCAGCAGAGCAGACGGAGCCGCAGATAGGCGGGCATGCAAACTTACGCTGGATTGCACACTTTCACTCAATCAAAATAAATGAAAAAAAAAGAAAAAGTAATCATCTGTGTTTCCCCAATGCTTTGCTTCTGCCTTTTATAGAAATAGGTAGAAAATAAGTAAATGTTGATTGAGTGAGTAAATGAACAGTTGAATTATTAACAAAAAGAAAAAGTCTGAAAGCTGGATGAGAATGTAACGCCGATTCATCCACGGGAGCAACAGATTTGGAACTAATTACGTTGATTTTTTTATCAGGCTATTTCCTAATGTACAAAAATGGTCTCTAACAATTTTAAGTTGATTCATCCCAGAGCAATGCATTTGTTATATCATGGGACTTCTGAGCAAACCTCAGAGGAACACAGCTAGGCTCTCAAGGTCCGTGCAAGAAGGGACTTTTTTTTTAATTGTCAACCTCACAAGAATTACACACTCAGCCTTCCTGCCTCTTTCAAAACTCAAGATACCTTCCCAGCAGAAGTTTTCAAACTCTATTCAAGAGATAGGGTTCTTAGAGGGTTGGTTCCTTTTGGTACATGATACATTCGATTCCATCACATGAATCTGGAAGTCCTAGCGAATGCCTGTGATGTAGGAGTTATTGTGTTAGGAAGGTAATAAGTACATCATCTCATTTAATCACTTCAATATTCCCCTGAGACAAGCATTACTAGTCCCACTTGCAAGAGTGCCATGCCATGATGTGAACCCAGAGATGGTCTTCTCTAAACGCTATACCGGGATAACGCATAATATGAAATCCTAAAAAAAAAAAAAAAAAAATCATGGTGCCATACAACATCGTGCAATAAAACCCACGCAGTTTTATGGCAAAGATGGTTAGGGACACACTGTGAAACAGCTTCTTTTGTGATGCATCTTTAAAAAAATAGGAATCAAATAAGATGTTAATTCAGCTTTTCACATGTTAAATAGCTAAAAACTACACAGATTTCACAATAATTGAATAAATTACAAATGATATTGCAAAGCTTTTCCCTCTGAAGAAGCCCCGACATTTGTTTGCAGAAGTGGGTGCTGGACGGGCTGCAACTTGTGAGTCTGTGAACTGGTGGGTGGAGAGCTGTGTGAAATCATAGGGGGAAATTGTAGCACCCAGCATGGATGGGTGAGCCCAGGGAGCCGGGGGGCTCGAGGTGGCAGCATGAATGTCTTCTCTGTAACCTATGCAGCCCCTGCTCGGTTAGAGGCTTTGTTGTTGTTTTTTTTTTGCATTCACCCAATGCTTCCTGCAGAGGAAATCACGCATAAGAAACCATGAAACGCACATTATGCTTAGTTACATCCATAGGCTTTAGGGCAAAGCTGACTCAGTTCTGGCCCAGGTGCTTGCTGTTTGGGAGTGTTCTGAAGTGCGTGTCACTTGTTTTCACAGACGAGGCTCATCTGATCACCCTGATCCGTCTACGAGGCCGGGAGCATATGACATGTCATTACATAAAAGCTACCCCTGAGGGTCAAGAACACGGGAAACCTTGACTTGGACTTCTCGGTTGCTAAGTCTCAGAGCAAGGACTTGAATCCAGGTTCTCCCACTTCACACCACAACTTTCTTCCTGTTGCTTCATTGGTGCTGAAGAACAACGTTACCAGCAGAAATTATGATTTATTTTTAGACCATGTAAAAAAAAAATACAAAAAAACCCAGAGCACCCGGGTCCATGAGAAACAGACGAACGAACAAAAAACGCTGCACTGTGCACCCACCCACAGCCCAAGGCTTCCGTGTAATCTGTGTGTGTGTGCGAGCGTGTATATGTGTGTGTGGTGTGCATATGCTATGTGGCACCTTCTATTCCTCCACATCCTGAGGTTTCCGTGTAATCTCTGTGTGTGCATGTATGTGTGAGCGTGTATATATGTGTGCTGTGTGCATGTGCTGTGTGTCACTCTGTGCAAGTATGCACTTATGCCTACTGTGTGTGCCTGTATATATGTGTATTGCATGTGTATGTGTGTATGAGTACTGTGTGTGCATGTTCTTACATATATGTGTGTTCTATGTGTGTTTCTGTATAGATGTGTGCATGTGTGTATTGTATGTGCACACATGTATGTGAACCGTGTGTTGTGTATATGCATGTACTGTGTATACATACACGTGTACGTGTGCATGCATGTATGTGCAAGAGTATATGAATTGTGTGTGTCTGTGTATCTGTGTACATGTATGTATGTGTCTCTGTGTATGCATGTGTACTGTGTCTATGTGTTATGTGCCTATGTGTATGTATTATGTGTCTTTGTGTACGCATCTGTGTACTACACATGTGTGTCTGTATGTGTGCCGTGTGTATGGGTCTATGTGTGTGTATTGTGTGGGCATATGTATATGTGTACTGTGTTTGTGTGTGTGTATTGTGTGGGCATATGTGTATGTGCACTGTGTTTGTGTGTGTTATACATTTAACCTCTTTATTTTTTGCTTGTGCTGACAGATTCCAAAGGCTTGAGGAAATACATGCAAGTAAACCAAGTTCTTGCCCTGCAAGTCTGGCGGGGACAGGCTTGACCCAGCTGAGGTGGTGATGCGCCTTGCTCCAGCCCCTGATTCCTGGGGACGGGGTTCGAGGCTGTCAGCTCTGGGGCAGGGCGGACAGGAAGGGAGGTGCCCCTTAGTCTCTGAGTCAAACGCAGGATGGTGAGTTCGCTCAGACAGGTCCCATTTAGGTGATGGTGAGAGTCTAATGTAGAAATAGCCCACTAACCACCAGAAATGGGAGCTTGTGAGTTTGGGATAAAGATCAGAAGAGGGTCCAAGATGGAGTCTTAAGAAGACACCCTGTTTAGCAGACGGTGTCATGGACTGAATTGTGTTCCCCACAAAATCTGTGTAGTAGTTTAGTTAGGCCATGATTGCTGGTATTGTGTGGTGTCCCCCCGTGTTATAAACCCTGCCTACATGATGTTAATGAGGGACGGTGGGCAGTGGCTGTGTTGGGGCGACAAGACTCAATGCAATAAGACTTTTTTGGGCCTTGAGGCAATCTCTTGTGATATAAAGGAAAGAAGTTAGTAGAGAGATTTTGGGACCTGAGCTCATCCTTTGGAAAGGACAGGGGTCCCTGTGCCTCAAAAGCCTCCAGTCCGGGGGAAGACTGACGACAAGGACCTTCTTCCAGAGCCAGCAGAGAAAGCCTTCCCCTGGAGGTGATACCTTGAATTTGGACTTTGAGCCTGTGTCACAGCATGAAATTTCTATTTTTAGAGCCATCTCCCTGTGGTAATTCTGTTAAAGCAGTGCTAGATGAC
Source organism: Heterohyrax brucei (assembly GCA_028571685.1). Classification (NCBI taxonomy): domain Eukaryota; kingdom Metazoa; phylum Chordata; class Mammalia; order Hyracoidea; family Procaviidae; genus Heterohyrax; species Heterohyrax brucei. The sequence continues at coordinate 1,592,428 of CM053163.1, forward strand.
TGAAACAGGCTGGGACAAGATGTGCTAATGAAAGAGAAGGCTACTAGGGAGAAGCCGTCCTCTGATGCAGTACAAGGTGCTCAGCTTCTTCCCTGAGCCAACGTTATCCCTGTCGTTATCCTTAGGAAATACCTCTAGGTTATGGAGCTAACCAAGAAAAACCCCAAACACACTGCTGTCAAGTTGATTCTGGCTCATAGTGACCCTATAGTGACGGCACTAGATGCTTTCAAATGTATAGAGACATGCTAGACGTGATCCGTCCTCTCAGCAAGCTTACAGCAGAGGTGAGCAGCAAGACACACCTACCCCAGTGGCACGGTGACTAAGAGCTGTAGCTGCTAACTAAAAGGTCAACAGCGGGCACATCCATCGACTTGACAGCAGTGATTAGTAGTAGTGTAGAGAAATGCAACTCAAAATCTAGATAATGGGATGAGAGCTAAATAACTGATGCAGATAGAAAGTTATGTGGACTCTGTGGAGAGAGGAGCACTTGTACAGGGCAATTTGAGAAGGCTTCCTGGGGGAAGTGGGTCCTTAGCTGGCTTTTGATGTCCACAGACAGAGACATATAAAGACATGGTTTTAATTAGGAGTTGGGGAAGGGATGAGCTCAGAAAATAAAGAAAAGTCAAATACATAACTAGAGGGCATAAGGTTGGTTATAGATCTGAGCCACAGAGATCTCCAAGCTTGGAACTCCAGGAGCTAGGAAGGAGGGGGAGGATGCAAGAAATCTTCCGAGTTCTGATCAGGGGTGACAAGAGAAGGTGGTGTCATCAGCTGCAGCTGGAACACTGGGATGAGAAGTTGATCGTGAAGAGACAGAGGATTTTGTTGAGACGTGATGGTGAAACACCCATGTGGAAATTGTCAGTTGATCACTTGCGTGTTTTGCATTTAGGGTAGAAGTTGGAGATGTGCCCAAGACTAAAAGCTAAAGGAGCCTTTCCTCCCCACGTGTTAAGAAGAGGCAAAGGACGAGCTGGTGACAGAGAAAAATCACTTAGAAGAGGTGGCATTTCAAGGCTTTGAGAAAAGTCAAGGTAAAGACGGAGGGATGGTGGAGGCGCCCCTTGTTTCAGGAAGGCTGAGGAGAATACTTGCTGAGCAAACCATCCAGACCGTGAAGGGCTGTGGGGCAAATTTTGACTGTCTTCTACAGGCCAAGCAGAGCCCATGAAGCTTTGTGAAGAAGGAGCTGACACATGAAAGCAGTGATTCAGGAAGATTAATTTGCAAGAGGTGTGTGGGACAGACCAGAGGAGCTGCGGCCCAGGGGTGGGCACAGAGGTGACGGAGGAGTCAGGGACTCCCCGACGTTCAGAGTCTGGGTGACGAGAAGAACAGTGCTGCCCCGACAGAGACTAACGACTGTCATGATCACCTGTGGAAGCATCTTATGACACAGAGCTGTAAAGAATGGCGTATGTAAGTGGGGGCTGTTTGTCCTACCTTAATTCAGGGCTGTATTCAAGGTGTTCAGTGAAGAACGAAGATCATTTGAATGAATGAAAAAATCAATTGTAAGGGGAAAGAGAGTTCTGTGGTATAGAACACTGCCTTCAGACAGAAAGGGACTTTTGTAGTGTGTATCTTGTTGTGTATCCTCATTGACCAGCTCTAAGTGAATACGTTTTGTTTGGCCAGGGGAAAAAAAAAATACAGCAGAATCCAGAATTTCTAATAATCAAAGATTATAGGATCAACTATTATAGGCTCTTCCTGGCTCCCACTGTGGGTTTTCCCAACCTTTGCCTGGCCTGGGTATCTCTTGACCGCATGCTCTCAGGGAAGAGTACTTAGATTCTTTTAATGGAATTTCTCTACTTTTGGAAAACCGGATGAAACAACATTTTGTCTCTCAAGTCTAGTTAGGGGTTTCTCAGGGTTGTCTTCGGGCTGGGTCCTGTACAGGTTGAAAGTGACTGGGTTGGGCCCTGAGACCACTTTCTCCTCTGCATTTTGGGCTTTTAAGTAAGGTCTTGTTTGATTGGAAGGTTCTTCGGCTGAAAAAAAAGTTTGAAAAAGTGCCCACAAGTAGAACACGGTGTGTTTTTATATTCCCGAAGGATTCTCCACTTGAAAACCTATTTTCACAGGTTTTTTAAAAAAAGTGTTAGCTTTTAAAACAGTGAGAGACCCAGTTAGGCTTTTTAAAGAAAAAGTTGGAGTGGGGCTGGTTACTCTAGAGGTGCCCTGGGCTGGGTTGACACTGGAATTGGTCTTTCAGGGTCTTGGAACTTTCTGTCTTTCTCCACCTCCACCTCCCTTCCCTCTAAGATTTCTAGTCCAGAAACACAGGCTGCCTCTGGTACTTTCAATTCTCTACCATTCTTTCTACTCCTTTTCTGATGGGTCTGTTCCCTCCAGGACCGAGTGTCTTCGTCCTACTCCGGATGTTCAAAGATTCCCAATGCCAATGCTGTGTCTGTCCAGGATAGGGCTCCCAAGATGTCCTTGCTCAGAAATGCCCCTTGTCCCCAACTGTTCAGTGAGCTGGTCTCAGCAGGTAGAAAGCAAACCAGTTCTCAAGCCCCAAAATTCAACTGAATGAACCAGAAGTTCCAACACTGTGAACTTAGTAAAGTGGCCTCAGTCAGCTCAGTAAGGGAGCCAGGTGACAGCTCCCAACTATGCCTTAGTATATGTGGGTACGCTTCTGGGACCTACAGCTGTTGGGACTCTGGGACAGAGGCAGACAGAGGAATCTGAGTAAACAGGCACCAGTCTTGCAGGCCTAGCTAGGGACATCGGGTCAGCCAGACCGTGGTAAGGACCTACCCTCCACATTTCTGCTTTGGGAAATAGGGTTTGCTGCCACTTTCCTGGCCCTCCCCTGTCCCAGCTGAGTGGCCACGGAGACCAGCTGGCTTTCACTGGCACTCCTATTATCACGAATATGCTGAGGAAGGCTGACCGGTAACTTAAGGTATTTCCAGTTTGAAGGTGTGTTTTTTAATCCAGTTAATGCCTCTAACTGATGGACTATATTGAGGAAGCGTTCATTCTAGGGGTTTTCCAGCTATTCTGGGGCAACTTGACCCATTCCGGAAGAACAGAAGGCAAGCGACTGGGTACCACATATCTGAGAGATAGCCCCTGCCTGGAGTGAGTGAGTCCTCACCAGAATTTTCAATGTCCAGCACACTTAGGTGGAAATGGCCAATGAGACTATTGTCTAACACGTAACATGCTTTGCATTCAAGATTCCTTGAGTTAAAAGGTATTAGTAAAAATAGTTACTGTGCTACTTTATTTTGTAAAGTCTAAATCCAGGAAAATAGTTTGTTTTTCAAGCCATGTCTAAGCTTATTATGGCAACATCATATAGGGGGAGAAAATATGATTAAATGATTTAATATATTTATTAATATACTTAAATAGACTTTTCATGTTCTTCCTAAAATAGTATTGTACACAGCTTTAAATTATTGAGTCAAAGACCTGAACTTGGACCACCCATTGTAATGATCTAAAATGGGACTTATTTAACAATGGCTGCTGGGAAGAATTTCAGGGGACAGTGTCTTGTGCTCATGGCTGGGAACTGTGGTGGCACAGTGGACAAGCACTTGGCTGCTAACCGGAAGTCCGCAGTTTCAACCTACCAGCTGCTCTGAGAAAGAAAGATGTGTCTTTCTGCTTCCATTAAGATTCACACACACAAGACAGCTGTGATGGGGCTCACGATGTTGAGCCCCAGTGGCTACATGAGAAAAACAAAGGGTGTACCCTAAGAACTCCACTAAAAGATGGCAACTGGTGGTCAAAAGCTTGAGAGCTCCCCTGGGAGCATGGCCCCTAGACCTGATGTTGCCCCTGATCATAGATCGTTACTGAGGTCAACTCTTCGGATAGGAATAGAGACTGGACTGGAGACACTGAGTGACCACATCGTGTGTGCATCTGTTGGATGTTGTCCTACTGGCCTCTTACTAGAGGGGAGTGGAGAGGGTGGAGAGGAAGGGACAGCAGATTGTTAAGAGGATACGACATGAATGGAACGGAAAGGAGAAGTGTGCTGTCACTGGGAGAGTAGAACAGAGAGAGCTGCAAATAGGTGGCCATGCAAACTTGAATTGTATTCTAAACTTTTGCTCAATCACAATAAAAAAAAAAAAAGATTCACACATACATGTCCACTGCTGTTGAGTCAACTGCAACTCATAGTGACCCTACAGACAGAGTAGAAAACTGCTTTATAGAGTTTCCAAGGAGCGCCTGAGGGATTTGACCTGCTGACTTTCTGGTTAGCACTCACAGCACTTAACCACTACACCACTAGGGTTTCCGCATTAAGATTCCAGCTTTGGAAACCCCATAGGGCAGTTCTACTCTGTCCTATAAGCTGGCTTTCGTGGATTGTATTGTGTCCCTCCGAAGATGTATGTATTGATTTGACTTGGCTGTGAATCCCAATGTGGTGGCATTTCTCCCATGTGCTGCGAGTCCAGTCTCTGTGATATTGATGACAGCGAATGGGCAGCAGTGTGCTGGTGAGGCAGGACTCCGGTTACTAGTTGTGGAATATAGGGGAGAGAAGTGAGCATAAAGAGCTGGGAACCTCGCGCCACCAAGAAGCAGCTGGAGAGTACAGCGTGTGTTTTGGACCTGAGGTTCCTGTGATAAGATGCTCTCGTTGAATTTGGACTTAGCCTACTGGACTTCTGTGATCTTTCATGCTGCATAGACTTGTAACTTACCTGTGGCTTACCACACTGTGACAAACAAAGTTTGTCTTCACAGAGCCTTCCACTCCTGGTATTTTCTGTTAGAGAAGTACCAGGTGACTAACACAGTGGCCACGAGTGGGGATTGACTAGATGGCAATGGGTTTGGTGTTTTGGTTTTGAACTCATGGCACAGAAGACCCTTCTCCCTGCCTCGGTCCATGCCTGCCTCTGGGCATGTTTCATCTCCGCACACAAACAAAAATAATGATCTTTGCAGAATCAGGGACTTTCACATGAATGTGGAAAGGAAGATAAACCGGCCACCCTTGATTCAGTGTGAGGGTTGGTTCACAGCCGTTTGATCCTTGTCAGCTTCTGTCCTATGTGACTTAAATATACATACACAGGCATGTGTCCCAAATCCCACTAGATGATTATCTTCTAGAGGGCAGTAACTGTTTCTACACATTTTTTTTTGTTTTCTCACATCGCATCTCACAGGAGTACAGTAAACACTCACCGATTGATTCATTCTTTTCTATTTGTGTTGCTGTGTGTTGTGAGGTTTATTCCGACTCACAACAGCCCTATAAGGCACAGCAGAACCATCCCATAGAGTTTTCTAGGGAAGCAGACCTCCAGATCTTTTCTCCCGCAGAACCACTGGTGGGTTCGAACAGCTGACCTTTCAGCTAGCAGTCGAGCACTTACTCACTGCGCCACTAGGGCTTCTGAAGATGATGCTGGGAGGAGGGTACATGAGCCAGCGGTCGTCTTTCCGACCCTGCCCACAGAGCTCATGCGGCACAGCCTCTCAAACGGTGTGGACAGCTTTTCACACAATTCTGCCACTCAGATTCATAACTGACCCCGAGTTTCTCCCTCAAAGAATGACATCCCCCTCTTCCCAGCCACTGGACCTCAGGCTGAATACTTCTGTTTCTCATGATTCCACAGTTTTGCCACATTAAAAAAAAAAAACTTTACAAAGCACAGTTGTAATCCAATTCAAGTGTCTTTGATGCCTCGCTGTCATTCGCTCTATGCGTGTTGGTGAAAGTAACTGCTATGAATTAGACTTCAACGCATGTATCACTTTCCAGAATCTTTTGGATACCACCCTGAATTAGTTAGTGTTCAGAATGTTTTTAAATTCTTTTTTTCTTTTTAACAGGTGATGAAGACAAAAAGTGCTTAAGCATCTGGCTATGACGCTTGCCTTGGGGACATCTCAGCTTTAGAGGTGATTGCCTGTGAACCCACAGTTGTTTGCCATTTGATACAGGAGTGGGCATCTGGGCCTTCGCTGATTCAAGTAGAACTTTCTGTGGAATCCGGGAGCTTCTCATGTGGGCACCCCTGTGACTGGTGACCTCGTCCCCGCTCACTGCTGCAATCTTTTGTGACTCCCCACCCGTGAGTGCTCCTCAGCAGCTGGTGGGCTGTGTGACACTCCCCTTCGAGGACCAGCACCAGGACCCCGCAGGGTAAGTTCTGGGGCACGCAGTGGTTTTACTTCAGCCTCCCTTGACTAGATGACCAAAATGAGCTGTTACGGAAGACGGGATTTCGGTGGTTTGAAGTTTTCTTTCAAGGTGACTGGTCAGAAAGTTTGGGCTGAGTTGCCATAGTGGGTAATAGCACCATTTTAATCCACAGTTGGAAGGAAATGATCAAATTCCTTTTAAACCCTTTTCTTAACTCAACCCCCTCATTCCCTACTTCTTTTAAGAAGAGGAAAAGAACACTCCTCTTCTTGCAGTTGGTGTACTTGCCTTTTATCTGGAACAGGGACTACCTGGTCCCTGATACAAGGTGCCACGCTAGAGCAGTAGCCAACATGGATTGAGTATTTACTAGGTGCTGGGTCCCATACACAGGAAAAAGATGTGGTGGTCTGCTTCTGTGAAGATTTACAGCCCTGGAACCCCTATGGGGCAGTTCTAGTCTGTCCTATAGGAAGTTAGGATCAACTTGATGTCAGGGGATTTGCTTTTGGGGTCCTGTGTTAACTTTGTTACATGATTACCTCATTTATTCCTACAAGCACCATGTAATACAGACACTGTCTTTATCACTGCTTTATAGATGAGAAAAATGAGAGGTAGAGAGGGTAAGTAGCTTTCTTGAGCTCCCAGGCCTTGGAAATGGCAGACCTCGAACTCCCAGCAAGATGGGAGAAAATAGACAGTGAGCCCCTCAACGGTACAAATCGTGTTGTGCTGAAAATGTGTGTATTTTCTCTTCAGTTAGATTATAAATCCTATATATGTAATATTTATACTTATGTTATAAAAAACCAATACCCAAAACAACTGTTGCCATTGAGTCAAATCTGACCGATAGCAACCCCATAGGACAGAGCAGGACTGTCCCATGGGGTCTCCAAGGAGCACTTGATGAGTTCCAAGTGCTGACCTTTGGGTTAGCACCTGTAGCTCTTACCCTCTACACCACCAGGGTTTCCATATATAATATAGACAGTTTACTTAACAAATGAACTGCTTGAACTCTCCAATTCAACCTGCTGTTTAACTGCTTTCTATCCTATATACACAAAGACCACAAATTTAGTTTCACTACAGAATAGCATCATGAGCACCAGGAATAATGGGAGTAGTTGTGACTTCATGTAGGGTCCTTTAGTAGATATAGATCACTAAGAACTCACTTCATCACCTCTCTTAGTCCAGTATGGAGGAAACACTACCCCTTTATTGAAATTTGTAGGTTTACAGAAAACGACTGAAGCCCAACAAGCTACGAAAATGAAGGCAGTGTATCAGGTGTCTTCCGGTGAATGCTATTTTCCGAGCAGGATTAGCCAGGAGTGATCCTGGCTTCTAGAAGACGGATATAAAATCCCATCACAGCAGAGTAAACTGGATCGTTCTATGCTACACTATATATATTTCTACCTGATCTAAGAAGAGAAACATCCAAGAGTCAGGTATCCTTCACTGAGGATACTTTGTCTCCAACATTCTAATTTTGGGACATAGTTCTAGAAAATACGTATTTATTGTGAATGCCAAGAAAAAAGACTCTAGAAGGATTAATGGTTTCTTTGACTATTTTTAGCCTCCTTGGACAGTAAGATATCACAACAGACACAGGAGACCAAAGAGAAGATATTCTCCTGAACAGGTGCTCCCCAAAGAGCAGTCTGGTGGCTGGTCCAGCAGGCAGCATCTATTTTTAATGGGAAGCATATTGGGCTCAGTGAATGAATGTGTAATATTTCCTGGGGCTTTTGGATTAAATGCAGACTTTAATAATTACTCCAATTACTTCTGTTGTGATTCTACCTCTGAATCTACATCCAACAAACATGTAGCTGTTATTACAGTTTCATTTAATCCACACCTTCTAGGAAAACCAGCTGTCATTATGTCTTTCTTATATACCTTTGCCTGTAAAACAAGGTCAGAGATAAAAATTGTTTTTATTTAGTGGTGAACATATATTTAGTCCCTAAAGATGCATTTTCCTTTTATGCATAATTTTAGTGTGCTGAGTAATCTAAAAGCTATTATAACATTGCCTGCCTTGGAATTTATAATACAACCAACGAGTCCTGCAGGTAACAGAAATGAGGAATTTCCCATAATGCAACACTCCTTTTGTATCCACCCCACAGGGCTGTAGGGCTGGTGTGCTCATTGTGGTCTGAAAAACTTCCACAGCCTTCTTTTGGAAAATAGCATAATGGTTATTATTCTTCACCAGGCTAACCTATGAATGATGTGTGTGTGTGTGTGTGTGTGTGTGTGTGTGTAGATCAGAAGCTGGGCAGAGGCTCTGAGCTTCCTGCCCTCAACCAGTGTCTCTTCCTTTCACCCTGCCCTAGTGTCACATGTTAACAGTTCTAGTTTCTGGGTGACACTACGCTGATGCCCACTCGTAGCGAGCCTGTCTGAGAGCAGAACTGCCCCGTAAAGATTCCTTGGTTGTATCACTATGGAGGCACATCGCTGGGTCTCCCTTTGTGGGGCCACTGGGTGAGGTTAAGCCATTGTGCCACCAAGGCTCCTGTAAGTCGATACAAGGGGATCTCAAGTGGCCTCTGCAGTTTGCCATCTGCGTGACCTGGGGCGCGTTACTTCTCACAGTGGAGTTTCCTCGTCAGTAACCGAGAGTAGTACCACCTTTAAGGAGTTGTGGGGTCCCTGGGTGCCTGCTGACTGAATGGTAGAAAGTTCTAGTTTGCTCACAGGGGGCTCAGAAGAAAGGTGTGGTGGTCTACTTCCAAACACCAGCAATGAAAACCCCAGGGAGCGTCCTTCTGCTCTGACATGCGTGGAGTCTGCAGGGCTCAGAGTCAACTCATGGCAACTGCTTTTTGTTTTCCTTTGCCAAGGATGCAGCATTTCCCAGACTTGTTACCTAAACAGAAGCGCTTTTAAAAAGTATGTATTTTCAAATCCTCCCCTTAAAACAAACAAAAAGAAAAAAAAGAAAAAAGAAACAAACTCATTGCTGTGCATTCCATTCTGACTCATTGCGACTCTATGAGACAGAGTAACCTTGCTCCAGAGGGCGTCCAAGGCTGTCACTTTAGCCAAAGCAGATGGTAAGTTTGAACTGCAAGCCTTTTAGACAGCAAATGAGTGTTTTAAGCATCTCCTTACCAAAACCTCCAAACCAAACCCACTGTCATCAAATTGATTCTGACTCACAGAGACCCTGCAGAACGGAATAGAATTAACTGCTCCATAGAGTTTCCAAGGAGCGCATGGTGGATTTGAACTGCCAGCTAGTTTTTGGTTAGCAGACATAGCTCTTAACCATGACACCACGCATCACAAAATGGAACGCTGCCGGTCCTGTGTTGCTTGGGACCAGACTGTCGTGACCCATGGGGTTTTCTTTGGCTGATTTATGGAAGTGTTGTGCCAGACCTTACTTCAGGGTCCATCTCAGTCTTGGGGCTTCACTGAGACCTGTGCAACATCACAGCAACAGCTACCCCTCCACTGACAGATGAATGGGGGCTACATATGAGGTGCACTGGCTGGGAATTGAACCAGCATCTCCTGCAGAGAAGGTGAGAATTTTTGTGCTAAGCTCCCACTGCCCCCATTGTCCAGTCTCCCTTTCTGCTCTTGCCTACTGATGCCACAGAAGTGTCCAAAGATTTTTCCGAAGCAGATATCCCTTAGTCAGGAAATAGACCGAGGTTGCCAGTTTATGTAGGCAGAAAAAGTAGTAGGTCGTTAAACATCTCCACAATAGAACAAAAGGCTAGAATAGCAGGTCATTGTCACCAAGTTCTCATGAAGTCTCAAGGACCAGCTGCTTCCTTCAAGCTTGGCAAACTTCAGTTCGGGTGTTGAGACGGTGCCAAAGAACAGTAATATATGGATACTTCAGCTTTTAAACTACTTCATGAAATTTTTCATTTCTGAGCAAAATGTTCTCTCACTCACAGAATATCTGTATCGATTTATTTTTAAATCTTTTCTCCTTGTTGGAAAAGAAGAATCAGGAAAACTGATGCCAAAGGCCTGTACGTGGATCAGCTCGGCTGGCTCAGTTGGAAGTAAAGAGGTTCACCTGCCACACAAATAGATACGCTCACAACAGTGCTTGTCACAGCACTGTCCACAACAGCAGAGAGATGGAATCAACCTAGGTGCCCATCAGCGGGAGAATGGATGAACAAACGGTGGTACATTCACGTGATGGAACGTTACACAATGAGGAAGAACAATGATGAACTTGGGAGAGATCTCATAACGTGGATGAATCTGGAAGGCATTACGCTGAGTGAAATTAATCAACTGCGAAAGACAAGTATTCCATGAGCCCACTATTAGAAGGACTCTAGAAAATGTTTACATACAGTCGAAAACATTCTCTGATGGTTAAGAGGGTGGGCGTGGGAGAAGGGTGTTCTCTAATTAGATTATAGACAAGAATTATTTCAGGTGAAGGGAGAGACAACACACAGTAGAAGAGAAGTCAGCATAAAAGGACTAATCCTAAAGCTTACAAGTATTCTAAACAAAGCCAAACACTTCAAGAGACAGAGTAGCGGGGTTGGGGGTCTGCAGACCATGGTTTCAGGGGATATCTATGTCAACTGGCATAACAAAGTTTATTAAAATGGTCTACATCCCACTTGGTGAGAGGCATCTGGGATATTATAAGCTAGCAAATGGCCTTTTAAGAAGTATCAGTTGGATGCTTGGAACCAAGGACAGAGAAGAACATCAGAGACACAAGGAAAGTATGAGCCCAAGAGACAGAGAGGACCACAGAAACCAGAGGCTAGATCAACAAGAGACTGGAAGAACTAGATGGTTCCTGGCCACTGCCAAAGACTTTTCTTACAGGGAACTCAAAAGAGTCCCTGACAGAGCAGGAGAAATGTGGGTGCAGAACTCAAATTCTAGCAACAAGACCAGACGCGATGGTCTGCCAGAGTGGAGGATCTCTGGAAGATATGCCCCACAGATTCTTTTAGTCCAGAACTGAAACCATTCCAGGAGTCAAACTCCTCAGATAAAAAGATCGAACTGGTCTGTAGGACATAAAATGATACTGGTGATGAATGTGCTTCTTGGCTTCAGTAGATAAGGAGAGTAACCGGGCAGCTCCTGTCCAGAGACGAGAGGAGAGGACAGAGGGGGACAGGAGCTGGTTAGATGGCCATGAGAAATGTAGGGTGGAGAGGAAGGCTGTGCTGTTTGTCACGTTGTGGGGAGGGCAGGTCGGATTGCATAACAAAGCGTGTGTAAGTTTTTTGAAGAGACACTGACTCAAATTGTGACTTTTACTTAAAACACAATGACAAAAATAAAACTTAAAAACGAAGAAGTAAAATGATTCAATGAGATGATTTTTTGATATATATGTGAAGAGGAATAACTAGTTTGAAGAAATGTTTTCTTTTCAGTTAGCTATTCGAAGGGAGCATAGCAACAGCTGGATAACAGCCACGTCGAATGACTAGGGGTACGGCACTGTTCCAGGATGAACAGTTTTATGTATTTTGTATGTACGTGTGTATTTACCTATGAATGCGCTCATGTACACGAGAGTCCTGTGCGGCATATGAATCGTGTAAAACATTTTGTCTTACGTGTAACTGTGTGTGTATATCTAGACACACACACAAACCAAAACCAAGCCCGTTGTTGTCTAGTGGATTCCACCTCCTGGAGTCCCTATAAGGCTGAACTGCCCATAAAGCTTCCAAGGAGAGGTTAGTGGATTTGAACTGCTGACCTTGGGGTCGGCAGTGGACATACACATGGTGGTGCAGTGGTTAAGCTCTTGGCTGTGCAGGCAGAGGTCAGCAGTGCCAGTCCACCAAGTGTTCCCCGGAAACCCTGTGGGCAGCTCTACCCTGCCCTATGGGGCGGCTCTGAGTCAGAATCGACCGGACAGCAAGGGCGTTGATTTGGTTTTCGATACATATAATTCCTTGGTATTATGGAAAAATCTTATTTAATCCTAATAATGCCCCGTAATACAGCTGTTACTACCATTCCCCCATTTTTCACCATTGAAGAAAGCACATTCAGGGAAATCGCCTACCTGGCGCCAGGAATCATGGCCAGACTTTCTGTAAGTGGTAGAAGAAAACAGTACAAACGAAAGGCCTGACCCTCTCTTCTCTGGTCATGAGGCCTCGGGGGTCCCAGGACACAGAAAAGAAGTACAGGAAGACCAGGAAGAGACCTGGCCCAGACCTCTCGCTTTGCAGATAAGGAAGCAGGGGCAGTGAGAGCGGCCCAGAGACAGGGTCAGGGAGAGAGTTCGGGTCCAGGTCCCGCCCTGGCCTCTGCCAACAAGTTGCTGATGACGGCACTGCTCCTCCGGGCCCTTGTGTTTGTCTAGGGAGCCTCACTTTAGACACTGGATAGTGAAACAGGTGGGAAACATGGGTACACGTGGCGGCCATAGGGGTTTTCTAGAACCCACACACCTTCCCCAGGCAAGGGCTGGGCCTTATGAGTTGCCACCTGCTGTCCCTCTCTCTCTTTTCATCTCAGCTACTCCATCCTGTTCTCGTACCTCATTCTCAGGACCCTGTGACAGGACCAAGCCCCTTCTCTCCCTCTTCTGCTCTGTTGGGGTTTCTGCACGTGCGCCAGCTTCTACCTTGATGGCAATTTCCCGTTAGCCTGCACAGAGCAAGAGGGCACAGCACCGCTGGTCTCGTCGTACTTCCTCCCTGGCTTTCCCCAGCATAAAAGCTCTGTAGGCTCGAGGTACGTGTGTGTGTGTATGTGTGAATACATACATACACACGAGTCATATGGAGCACATAGATCACTATATCTGAGATACACACATGCTCACACACCCATCCATGCATCTATCCATCCACCAGTCCATCTGTCTGTCCATCCATCCATCTATATGTACATATCACTGGTGGCCAAGGATACGTATGTATCTTTAAAAGGAAGCTGGTTAACCAGAAAGATGTGTTAGACTTGGGAAATCTTTCGGGGGCAAAAAGATACAGATCTGTACCTGAAAAATTTAACTTAAAGTGTACACATTTTGATACAGAGCTGAGGGTCTTTGTAAAGGGTTTTTGAGTTTAGAGCTGCTGGTTGACTTTCAGGTCCTTTTTCCTGTATAAACAACATTCGTCTATAATGTATCCTGAGTTTCTTTAAAATGAACAAGGCATTAAAGGCCCTTTACTACCACCTGAATGAAGACACTTAGATTTCCCCCAGTAACGTACAGTTGTCTCTCCCATATCTAATTCTATGTAGTTTTTAAGTCATCAGCTACTGTCTCCCCATCAGCCGTCCCTCATTTCACCTCCTTGCACTCATGGGTGGGCTCTGTCGTCAGAATCACATCTCCTCTCCTCTCTGGGGGACTCACCCCATTCACAGACGGCAGTGCCACTGAAAAGGTAAAAATCCACACCAACCTTTTGGTGTTGGAGTGTTGGCACGTGAGCCCAATCAGCTGACTTTAATACTAGATGTGACTTACGTCAACAAAAGTTCCCTGTCGACACTGAACAAGACCTTCATCATGCTACTTTGGGAGGAAAGAACAGATACTGTCATTAGAGTGTTCTATGCATTATTTGTCAGGGAGTCATCAAAGAGAACTTTAAGAAAGGAGGGACGGCTCGCTCAATCTGAACTTGACACAGAGAATAAGGAGCTATCAGCCTCACAGTTCCAATCACAGCCTAAAGTATGATGTCACTGACCTCAGTGTGGCTTGTAAACTGTAATTCACACTTGAGATATTCACACTGGACCCTCAATTCCCTTCTAGCTTTGGGTTTTGGTGAACCCAAGTGGGCTTTCCTTCTTACATAGCTGAAAATTGACCACATATTTAACTAAGAAAAAAAATTATTTATTTCATGTATGTGCCGAAGTACTTTCATGTGTATGTCTAGATTTGCACTAGATAATAAACAAATGCATGGTAAACATATTTAGATTTATTTGGATAAAATAGTGGTATACATGCACTACCTGGTGAAAATGGAGTGGGGGAGAGGAAGGTACAGGAGAAGACTCGTGCAAAGAAATACTGTGCATTTTTACAGATTTGGATTTTATAGCTTGGGCTGATTACTATCATGTTATTCTAAAATTTTATATCCAGAAAAATCATAATAATTTTCCCTGGGGAGAGTTGTATTTCATAACCAGTAAGTACATTTGACAAATTCCAGCCCCATTAAATGTCTTGTGGTTCTATGTATTTTTCTATTTCAGCAGATTATCACAGCTATGTTAGCCTTCCTGTTATTTCAAATGATTTATTTACAGCGGTTTGAGAAAATTTGTGCAGGAAGCCTCCAGAAATATTGCAAGTTTATGATCCTCAAATAAATGTCCATGAAGAAATGAGTATTTCGGGAGTTCAGCTGTCTGGGGTGCAAGCCCAGCCTGACCTGCATTTTGGAGAGTGAGTACTGGGAGTTCTGGGACACGAGTGATAGGCTGGTCTTTGTAATAAATTCGAATACATTCCAACATGTTCAAAAGCAGATAAATATGTATAAAAGAATGATTTATTTTAGCCTACGCACTGATTCTCAAAACACTTTTTTGTAACTAAAATCCCATTTTGAGCTGTATTTGTTCCACCCGACTTGGCTATGTTGTGAAGCAGAGGCATATCCTACTCCTCTGCCACGAGGAAGGTGCCCAAGTGGCTGTCACCCTAAATGTATACAGGGCCACAGCGGTTAAATCTCGGAGGCGCTGGGAAACAGCTCGGCGGCTGTGAGCCAAATGTGTGCTTCCAGAGCAGAACCCCGGTGCCGCACTCTGTTCTCTGCAAAAGGTGGCGAGGCCTTGGCCTAATAAGCATAATCTCATTACACTGCAAATAAAAGTTTCCTATTTATCTCCAGATTTCAAATGAATCTAATAAGGCTTATGATACAGTCACCCAATACCCTAATCATATTTCTGCCTATCTCAAAGCAATCAGTAATTGTGTTACAGCAGAACGTGCTGACAACGCTCCTGACACGGAGAGCAGAATGAGAGCCCAGCTGTACTAATTAAATTAAATGCTAGGCTGATGGAATACATTTGCCGAAGCCGGGAGAGTATGGGTGCAGAATTAATAAGCATTACAGCTTAGAGCAGGAGACGATATCATCAAGGATGCGAGGCTGGGATGTGGAGGGTCTCATTCAGATTCAATGTACCATACTGCACGGATGTGACAGCTACTTAGAGACGTGCAGAGCCTTGAACAGCACGCCGGCAACTTGCTCTGGGCTCTGTCCCTTGCTGAGGGACAGTATAGTCTGCAGGACCGTGGCAGCTCAGACACCGGCCAGGCCTGGCTGCCGGAAGGGCAGGGTGGCACCTGAGGTCTGCCCGACTGCCCTCTCTCTTCCCTGCACCTTTCCTCCGTTTTTCTCTTTCACCTCTCACTCTTTGGGCATTTGACCTTCTGCGCCCACCTTTCTGATTTCCACCCTGACTTCTGGCCGGGAAAGAGGAGCGCTGCACCCCAACAGGCCAGGAAACAGCATCTTAGGGGGACCTGTTTCTAAAAGGCATCTTCCCGCTGCTCCTCGCGCAAAAACACCAGGGCCCTCAGAGGACGGACTGGCGACCCACCCACTGGTCGTCACCCGGGTCGCTGTGGCTGGGCCGGGGGATGCAGTGGCCGCCACTGGGATGGCAGAGCCGCCCCCTGCCCCCACTTGGAGGGGACCGCCCCACGGCGGGGCTCGGGCCAGCCTGCGATGCCAGCGCTCGCAGTCCCTGCTCATAAATTAGCGGTGCTATCTCGCCTGCCGCAGTGCCAGCCCAGCCGGCCGGGGCTCATTATCATGAGAATTTTGACAGGATATTAAATTTACTAATCCTGAACTTTGCGGACTGACCCCGAACTCGGGCGCAGACAATACGGGTGCCTGTCAGCAGCACACTTTCTCTCCCCTTGTCGTTTTTCTCTACAACAGTCTCGCAGTCTGTCCTCCCTATAGGCTCCAGGTTGTTCCCTGCACCCCGCCACAGGCCGACGCTCAGACAACACCAGTGCTTCAGCTTTCTGCCCAGGCTGCTCCTCCCAGAAGCACCCAGTATTTGTCACGCTCCTCTCTGCCCTGCAAGGAATCAAAAAAGCAGTCCTCACATCCACACCCTTCCGTGTCTGTCCGCTTGGAAGCCCTAAATTATTTGTGGGTTCATGACCCATTCTGTCTAAGCATCACCGGATTAAGTGGTATGTAACTTATGGGTTTGCAGATCGAAGATGGTGACATGCCAACCATTTTCATGTGGTTCAAACTTTGTCTTTTGCTGGTCACACTGTATTGTGCGTAAGCGTGTGTGTGTGTGTATGTACGCACACATTGACACAGCCCCCCGCCCCCCAGGCTCTGCTGTTCACCTGGAACTGGCCACCACCTACCTTTATCTAGTCACCTGTAATTCACCCCAGAAAACCCTCAGCTCCACACTCTGATTCCATCTGTTACAATTTTTAAAAGCCCCGGTGGTTCGGAGGCGCCAGCCACCCTGTCTGCACGTTGGCACTGCCCACCCGCAGCTCAGACACTGTACCTACGTGTGATGACAACTGTTACTCTTTGTTTACCCCGCCTGTAAGTAAGCCGGCACTGCTACAGCAGGCTCTAGGCAGATTTTCAGAGATTTAGTACACGACAGCAGCAGCTAGCATCTTGCTCATTTCTAAACGCTCTGCGTGTCACAGAAACAAAACCAGACCCCAAGCCCCACAGCTTTCCTCTCACATCCTGTCGCTCGACTCTTTGGAAAATTCAGCACTAAAATCTGGTGTGCTGTCCCACCTCACCAAAAAACTCCTGCAAGCGCGGTGCCAGTTAAGTTGCTGAACACTGCAGGTTCCCACTGATGGTCCAGATAAAGCTGACCGTTAAATCGCAATTTAATGTCCCCAGGCAGCGGGGCTGCTGACAGCCCCTAAAGCTTGTAATCTCATTTAACCCCCTCCTGTCGCAGGCAAGCCCAGGCCTTTGGCACAATGTGGGCCAAATTAGAACTGACAGAGCAACAAGAGAAATAAAAACCTCTTTAGCTTGAGAGTCAGGCCGCAGTGGGCAACCGCGACCTTCAGCGTCCCCCAGCCAGCTCACTGCTTCCTCCAGGGACCTCGGGGACATTTACGTTTGGAGAGAGGGAAAGACAGGAATAGGGGGCCGTGGGGGTGGGGGCCCTAGGCACAAGGCGGTTGGATTTCCCTTGGGGCAAATTACAGAGAATTTTCCTAGACAATGGAAGAAAATTCCACCTGGGCTTTTTCAAGACTCTCTTTAGTAATAAAAGATGAACCCCAGTGACACTGTTCAAACCACTTCGGCTCAATATTTCCCTCTGCCTGCGGTGCTTTCTGGCTTAGAAGCCTGGGACATCTCTGTTGGAGCACAGAGTGCCCACCCCTGCCTCTGACTCCTTGCATTTTAGATGAGGTCATCTTAGCTGGGGGCTGAACTCTTCAAAGCCATCCCCAGTCACTGGCATTTACCAGAGGTCTGTTTTCAGAAGGAAACCCGGCTGCCTCCAGGGTCTAAATGCTGGTGACTCACCTCCCGCTCAAATTCCAGTCGTTTTGTTAAGAGCTGGGTGGAGGGAAGGGGAGCAGGGGACGTGGGGTCTGAGGACAGAGAGCCAAAGAGCATCTTTACAGTGTTGGCAGTATCTCCCCCCAAGTAAATCCAGAGCTGCTTTTAGAGAAAGCACACGCTCTACACTTAGCATCTTACTAGCAGTTCCTGGATTTTTAACCAGAGTCATTTCAGTGTACACTGTACTTCCAAGTAATTCTAACATACCTCCTATTTCAAAGGAAATCTGTGATTATTTTCCTTTGGAATGAACTCCACAGTAGGTACCACCAACAAGAAAGAAACTTAAAAGAATCCACCTCCAAAAGTAACATAAATTCTTTCCCCCTCATGCAAAAAGTAAAACTATTTCCAGGCCCAAAGTTAGAAGAGCGTCACTCAGAAGAGTGTTTTTACAGTGCGTCTTTGTGCCCTAAAGAGACCAAAGCAAAACCACACTCTAAAAGGCTGTGAGGCGGTACCCTTGTGCTGACTGTTCCATGTCAGCCCTGCCTGAATTTAAGAGACAGACTGTGATTCCGCTCATCAGTAGACTTTTAGAAAGTCGAAATAGATTAGGAGACAGAGAGATCAGTCAGAGAAAGAGAGAGAAAAACAGGAAGATACAGAGAATGAGAGAAGGGGATGCTTTCTCCGGAGTCACTCACTCTGCAGTGAGCAATTCAACAAATGCATGAATAAATTATCTCTTAGAGAGAGAGAGACAGAGAGACAGAGAGAGAGACAGAGACAGAGACACAGACAGAGACACAGAGAGAGAGACAGAGACACAGAGAGAGAAAGAGACAGAGACACAGAGAGAGAAAGAGACAGAGACACAGAGAGAGAGACAGAGAGAGCGAGAGAACCACAGAGAGAGAGAGAGAGACAGAGAGAAGCCTAGAAGGCTGCAAACGAGAAACTTCTGGATCTCTGAGACAGTCTCTGCTGCCCAGCCTCGCATGTCCAGCAGCCTGTCCCTGGCTCATCAGCCCCTGGCTCACCGGAGCCCTGTCACTTACCCCGTCAGGCTCCCAGGGGCCCGCAGCAGGAAAGCACTTTCCGAGCTTCTAGATACTGTAGCCTCAGAGCCGGGGTCCGTGTCTGGCCAGGGCCGTCCTGTCACTGCAGGCGCCAGCTCTTGGTGCTGCTGACCAACTCAGCTTCCGAAGCACCCCCCAGCCCCCCATTTCTGGGACTCAAGTTAGCTGAAATGGCTGGGAGAAAGCTCCTAAATGTTGATTTCGACTTCCCAGGGCTGCAGTGGAGGGAAGTCCTGCCTGGCCAAGCCTCTTTTAGCAATGGAGTGGTTTATTTAATTTGTCAGAATAATGGGAGCGGCTGAATGAGAGGCAGAGAATGCACGGTGGTAGAAAAGAAACAAAGGCTAAAAGTACCACTACTTTGATTCCCTTTTTAAAATTACTTCCAAAGTGTGGTATCTATTGTGAGGAATAATGCTGAACAAAGCACAGTGTCTTGGCAATACCCACAGAGCTTATTCACACGCAGCCAGTTCTGTCTGTACACTCAGAGGTAGAATGCACTTAGAAACGACGCTTTGGAGGCGCTATCGTTTCTATTGTATTCTCAGTGTAAACAAAAAGACAGACAGAAGCTGAACGGCGTGTGGGCCGTCGGGCCACCCTCGTTTCAACCAGTCTGCCCCTTCTGGGGAGCAAAAACGCAGCTCTTGAAAAATAAAACTTAAATCAGCCCAACTCCCCATGCAGAGTGAATTTGACAAACGCTCCTCTGCGGAGCTTCGCCGGTCATCTCTCCCGCTTTCTTCTCACGGTCCAGCCGCTCAGGTTCGGGCCGGGCGGAACTTCTCCAGATTGCTTGGGGATGCATGGGCTAGCTCCCGGGAGGACTGTCTGGTCGGTAAGCTAGGAGCACAGGGCCAGCTGAAGAGTCCCCTGAGCCCTGGGAAGAGGCGTGTGAACCCATGCATCACTTTCCAGAATTTTCTGCACTGATAAGCCTTCTCCTAAGCTTTAGCAAACTTGATTCTGGCCCCAGGGCAGGACATCCAGGCCTCGGAGTGGGCTTTCTCCAGCCTCCTCTGGGCCAGCCCTGGGACCGGGGCTTAGAGGTACCTGATTCAGAGGACAGGGCTGGGCACTCCCTAACTCCAGGTCCTCTTTCTGAGTAGCCTAGAGTGACTGCTCTTGTGGCCAGTGTGGTACTCCTCTGCTTTGGTAGGCGCTAATGTTTTGTGTAATCTTTCATTTTAGAAGCTAAGTATCTCTTTCTATTCTTTTAAATAAAACCACTCCAGGGCGTTTATGAAGTTATAGACTGCTAGTTACAGACTGCAAGCTCTACTTCCCTAACCAGCTTGAGGTAAAGGAACATTTTGAATACTGGATTTCTTCTGGAAAATGTTTTTAGACACTCATACCAAGAGGGAAGAGTTAAAAAACAAAATTTTGGGATTTCTTGTCCTGTTGTAGGAGAACAAGGAGTCCAGCGTGTCTAGTGATGAAATTTAGAAGGTAGACCTCAGACAGCTGCCGTGTCCTCTGTCCCCTGCCTGTGTCCACACCTCTAACTCCATAATAAACATTCCCATTACGAGGAATCTAAAAATCTGTCTGCCAGTTTAGCAGTCAGCTAGACTGACGTGTGTCAGAGGACGGCAGTGTTTTCCAATATGCAGCACGTCTTTCTGCACTGAATGACAGTGCAGAAAGTGGGGTGACCGATCCCACGTAGCCCGTGTCTGACTGTGTTTGTGCCCCGGCAGATGGGAGCCTGACAGCAGCAGGCGAGCTCAGTTTCCTCTGGGCTCCCAGTGCCCTGGGCGTAGCTTCCTCTGCATGGCAGCAGGATGTGCCTTTGGTTCTCATGGCAGCCCATCCTGGGCACTGTCACCAACGCGGGTGTCTTACAAAGGGACGAGCCAGGCTTTGAGAGCTCAAGCATCTTCTCAAGGTCATTTTGTCTCTGGTCCTTAGCAGAGAATTGGGAATTTCCTAATTTCTATGCTCTTCGGGCCATCTTAGTTTAGTTTGTCTGGAGACTGACCACCACATTTTAGTTTTTGTTCCAATGTAGCAAATTCCCGTTTCTTACTTTAGGCTGAGAAAACCTAGTTGCACCACAAACAGCTTCAATGATTTAAGGCTTCCTAAATGCTGAAGACGGGAAACCTTGGTGGCGTGGCGGGTTAAGTGCTCCATTTGCTAACTGAAAGGCTGGCGGTTCAAATCCAACAGATGCTCCTTGGAAGCTCTAGGGGGCAGTTCTACTCTGACCTCTAGGGTCACTGTGAGTCAGACCAGACTTGATGACATGGGCTTTTGTTTTTGTAAACACTGAAGACAGTTGAGGGCACCGTTCAAGTGTCGGCTGTGCTTCCCGGCCCCCTCGGCCATGAGACGGGGTGTTCCTGAGCTGGAGAGATGTGTGGCCCGAGGGATCCCCCGGCTTGGGGTATAAGGTATGCCTGTTACAGAGAGAGGCCTTTCTCTGAGTGGTACGATGAACTCCTGCAGATTTCATGAACGTGTGACAGTGGAATTGCTCACACACACACACACACACACACACACACACGAAGTTCAACAATTAAACCCACAAACTTGATTGCTCTAAGTGCTACCTACCTCATTGCTAAATATCACTGTAGTCACCTTCAAAGTCCTCCCATTGGGAAGCTACGCACAGACACCAGTGCCTGGTCCACCTTTCAAAGGCGATTTGGGAACTCTTTTTCTGGAACGGTCTTCAGAGCAGTTGTCGCATTCCCCTTGATGTCCTGAATGTCATCCGAATGTCTTCTTTTCAATATTTGCCTTATCTTCTGGTAAAGGAAAATGTCACTGGGGGCCAGATCAGGTGAGGAGGGAGGGTGTTCCAATACAGGGATTTGTTTAGTAGCCAAAAACTCCCTCCCAGACAGCTAGACAGTGAAGTCTGTGAACTTGCCACCACACCACTGGTGAGTCAAAGATTCAGTGGTGGCTGCGTTGGGTTTATATTAAGAAACTAGGAAATGGATTTTAGATCTGGTTTCAGGTTTGTGGACTTGAGGCAAATGTTCTTATGTTTCGGTCTCCTGATTCTCCGACTTTAAGTCACTGTGGCACATTATGTCCGGGCGTTCGGGCGCTGTTGACCTTCACATCTGTCCTAGCTGTGGAAGTCGTCCCCTTGCTCTACACAGTCCAGAAATCTCGGCCAAGATACATTGGAAACACATGAGCATTTTAGACTCTCAGGAAGAAAGGTGCTGTGTAAATTCTAGGCAATTCTAGTCTATGTTTATATGGGCCAGAATGCTGTCCTCACACAGGGCTCCCTTAGCTGCTTCCTGCTTACTCTTGTACGTGTTTTCGAGAATCTTATTCAACTACCTTCATGATAGCTCCACCTAGGAAGAGAAGGCCAGGAGGCCATCCTTCTTGGGTGTTCACACGTGACAGCCCAAAAATCTGGATTGTCACCAGGAAGGCACAGCAGGTGGAATTCAGTGACTGTCACTCTGATTTTGAAAGTCCCTTCAAGAGCTCCAGCAGCGTGCTTGTCTCAGGCCGCTATTTCTCAACTTCAGCTTCCGTTTCACATTGTCAGGTCCTGGCACGCTCAGAATGCCAAACAAGGATTTCCATTTCCCCAGGAAAAGTAACCAAAGGAAGCGCTGGCCTTCCCAGCGGCCCATTGCCTGCTGCATGGGGTTAACCTGCAAACCCATTACAAACGAAGCAACACAAAATCAGTTTTCTAGTCTTTACCGCCCATTCCAGCTTTCTTTCTTCTTCTTTCTTCCCCCCCATATGCTTTAAAATTCCTTGCAGTCTTCCTCCTTAACTGCACAATATCCAAAGCTCTCTATTCTGATCCTCTCCTGCGCTGCCTCAATCACTTCTTTATTACAAAACCTGGCACCGTGCCCTCTCCTTCACCAGCGAGCTTTTTCCTTATTTTGCTTCGCTTCTGTGAAGTGAGGGCTCGCCCTTCCTCTGGGCCGTCCAGTCCTTCTCGTTCTTGGCCTACCAGTTCTTTTCTTCATTTTTCCCAATTCTCCATTTTTTTTTTGTACCACATTGTTTTATTTATTCAGTGACTTTTATTGAAAGCCTGTTATATGCTTTCCTCACCACTCTGGGAATGAGATTGTATTAGCATATAAGAATAACTACAATTGCTATTCTTATATAGCTATAATCGGAAACCCTGGTTGCGCAGTGGTGAAGTGCTATGGCTGCTGACCAAACATCAGCAGTCTAAATCCACCAGGTGCTCCTTGGAAACTCTATGGGGCAGTTCTGTTCGGTCCTATAGGGTTGTTACAAGTCTGAACTGATGGCAGTGGGTTTGGTTATTTTTGGTTCATAATTGCTAGTGCTTGCTGAGAACTTACTGAATGCCGGGGATTGTGTCCATACCTGTGACATTTCTCATGGGAGCCTTCACAATTCTTTGAGGGAAGGGCTGTGACCAGTTCCACTTTATGTAGGAGGAAAAGGCCCTTCACCATGCTAATAAATGACTGAGCTGGGATTTGAACCTGAGGAAGCCTTTGGTGATTACAACACTGCACTGTACTCAGTATATCATCTGTCCTAGTGGTCTGATTCTGTGAAAGTGAACCATGTCCTGAGTGTCCACAGTGTGAACAGTTCACCCACGAGGCTATTCATGGGAAGGATAGTAATTCGAGTCGGTACAGGGATGCCTCAGAGCAATGCTGGGTCGTCTACTTCTGGAAAACCATTCATTAAAAACCCTACAGAGCACAGCTGTCCTCTGACACGTGGAGGGTTGGAATGACCTCTATGGTGGTTGGTGACTCATAACCCATGACCTGTGGGAGTGTGCCTCAGATCCTGCATCCTCGAGTCTCCAGCCCTGCCTTCCAAAACTGCTGTTGAGTTGATTCCAACTCATAACGATCCCTTAGGACTGCATACAGCTGCCTCATAGTTGTTGACTAAAACACTTTAGAAAAAGTTTTTAGATGTAGTCTATTCTAGCCTACTGTATCACGAAATAAAAACTGAAGAAATGCTAAACATCTTAGCAGATAAACTTTGGATACCCATATTAGTATAAAATAATTTGATGTTTTACGATTTGCATATTTTCCTAAAACGTGGTTTGAAAAGTACCCACCTTATTATATAGCAACGTAAGAAAAATTTCTGATACCATGTTCATCTAATTTATCTAACATGGAGACCTTTTCTTTCTTCTACTACTTTATTATACTTTAAGTGGAAGTTCACAGTGCAATTTGTCATATGAAAACTTGCACACATGCTGCTCTGTAATCCTAGCTGCTCTCCCCACAAAGTGACAGCATACTTGTCCTGTCCACTGTACACCTCCTGTGTCTGTTCAGCCAGCTCCCATCCTTCTGCATCCTCTTGTCTCTCCTCCGGAAGGAAGCTGCCCAGTTAGCCTCGTGTACTGACTTCAGCCAAGAAGCATGCTCTTCTCCAGTGTCGCTTTATGTCTTCTAACTCAGTCCAGTCTTTGTCTGATGAGTTGGCTTCAGGAATGGTTTTGATACAAGGAACTTTTCAAAAGAAATAGTTATCCATTTGATTCAATGGGCATGAATTGGGTATCTACAGGGTACCACTACTCAGTGGATTCTCTATCATGAAATAAAACTGAGGAAATGTTAAATATCTTAGCAGGTAAGATTTGCACACTCAAGCTTAACTGGTTCAGCCCATTGGTGGGCTTGACAAAGAAAAAGTAATCAGGAAAACAAAGATGCTTGTTAGTGATACAAACATCTTCCAACGTGAGGGGAAGTATTCTGTGGCTTATGTATCAAGGGCTCGTATATTGCAAGGGTTGTGAAGTGTGGCAAGCCAGAGAGAAGCCGGCCAGGATACTGAGGGTATGTCTCCTTGCTCAGGGCACTGCTCCAGTGAGAAAGTACAGCACTCGATGCTTTATTCCTCCACTGCTTTCCCCCTTCCTGCTGCTCTCTTCCCAGCAAGTTATGAGCCCTGCGCCCCTGGGTTTTTTGAAGACTTATCATTAAAAAAGAACATATATTTAACATATAGGCCTAAACAAAGTATATTGGTTATGTTAAATTTCACGTTGACATTTTTAGACGTGGCTACTAGAAAACTGAAAATTATACACTGGCTTGTAATCTATTTCTTCTGACTGTGCTTGTCTAGAGAACCTAGGTTACATCTGTGACACAGACCTGTGGACTCAACAGAGAACCACTGGGCCCAAATACCAGACAGATGGACAACCCCCACCTTCTCACTAATAAACTTCTGAAAAACCAAACAAAACAGAAATTAACAAATTCACTATAGAAGATTCTAGAATGTTTTGGAAAAAATGAAGGATCTTAAGAGGATTTAGGTTTAAATTTCCTTGAGTTTGAAATAAAGTTTAATTAAAAAAAAAAAGAAAAACTGTTGCTGTTGAGTCAATTCCAACTCATCACAATGCTATAGGACTGAGTATATCTGCCCCATGGAGTTTCTGAGAAGTGACTGGTGGATTCAAACTGTTGACCTTCGGTTCAGCAGCCTATCTCTTAATCACTGTGCTACATGGATTAAAATACTGTCTTCATGTTTCTTGAAAGCTCATTGTTAGTAAAGATTAATACCCAAATCCAGTCCGTCCTAGACAAGTTAGGGTCAGATGTTTTCTTTCCCAGCTTGCCCTGGGCTGGTTTACTGTATGGCTGCTTTATGACATGGACACGCTTACAGCAGCACTGAACACAAAGTCTACCTGCAGATAGAAGGTTCACCACGCGCAAGGCACGTGCCGTCTCTCTATCTGGCACATGAGGAAAAGAAGCCGCTGCTGTCAAGTTGATTCTGACTCACTGTGACCCTGCGGGTTAGAGCAGAACTGCCGCATAGAGTTCCCAAGGAGCACCTGAAGGATTTGAACTGCCGGCCTTTTGGTTAGCCGATGTGACACTTTACTACTACAGCATCACACAGTAGGGACACAGTCCACGGTACCCACTTGAACTTGTTGCTGTACCCACAGACTTGTCTGGGTGTTCTCTCACCCCAGAAAGGCAAGACCCTTTCTAACTAGCTGTTGAGCTGCTCTGGAAGACTGGCGGTCTTGGAGAACTCACAGAGGGAACGATGGAGGGGCAGGCGGACACCCGGTCGGAGCTCTGTATTTATAGATGCCTAAGCTCCTGGACTTTAAGTTCTGACCCTGGTACAAGCGCAGAGAATTCCCAGCTAGCATTTCAGCTGTGCTGGCCTTAGTGGACAAGAGCAATGTAAGCAAACATTTCATCAGGGTCAAAGGTGCTCAGAAGAGGGAGAAGCTGCTGGAGGAGTCACAGGAAGGGGAGGATCCAGGTGGGTGCCGCGTGGAGGGGCTTCAGGAGCCCCCAGCCAGCCCGAAGGAGTCCCTGGGATGTGCAAACCAGGAACATGCTCAGTTGCCCATTGGAACGTTGGGGGGTTCGAATTCACGCGGAGATGCCTGGGAACAAAGACCTGGTGATGGACTTCCAAAACTCAGCCAGTGAAAGCCCTTGGACATACGCAGGTTCACTGTATGTCAGAATCCACTCAGCGGCCCCAGGGGTTTTCATGGTAGTCAGGCCGGCAATGAGTTACCCCTTTTCTGAATGTCAGACACCCTTGAATTCAGATCTTCATTTTGCCACTTAGTGGCTGTGCGACCTTGGTCAGCTAAGTCACCATCTTTCACCTCAGTGTTCTCCTCTTGAGTGAGAAGAATGATATTGGAACCTATAGGAAGAAATGCTGACAGTGCAGTGAGTCAAGTGCTGCAGCTGCTAACCAAAAAGTGTGCATTTCAAACCCATCGGGCACTCTTTGGGAGCCCTATGAGGCATTCTACTCTGTCCTAGAAGATCACAATGAGTCAAAATTGACTCACTGATGATAGGTTTGGTTTGGCTTACTGCGTAGGATGGAAAAGTCTTGTGGCGCAGTAGTGAAGAGCTCGGCTTACTAACCAATCTGTCAACAGTTCCAATCCACCAGGCACTACTGGGAAACCCTATGTAAGGTTTGTGTTGAGAATTCAGAAACAGTCAGATGGAGGACAACCCTCTACCCAAACCCCAAACCGAATCCATTGTCACTGAGTCATTTCTGACTCATAGTGACCCTGTAGGACGAAGTAGAAATGCCCTATAGCATTTCCAAGGAGCAGCCAGTGGATTTGAACTGCTGAGCATTTGATGAGCAGCCCACCTCCTAACCACTGTGACACCAGGGCTCTTACCAAGTTTCTCTATAAATAAATAATTGATCTTTTCAAGTTTTCTTGACCATCGTGTTTAAGGAGTTAAAAATGTCAGTTGGGGCTACAATTATTCCTCAAAGAGTTTCTAATCCAGAGGGAGATTTATTAAAATAATAAAGGAGAACTTTTAGTGGCAAGTGGTCCTGTATGACAACAGGACCCTGTCCACTGCTTGGCTGTGAAATGTTACAGCTTTATCAAACGGAGGGGTTTTCTGGGTGCAGGAGGTAAAGTCAGGGTGGGCCTTCACTCTAACTCAGTACCTATTGGGGCCACAAACACCACAACAGCAAGCGTGCTTGGCTCAATGTGAAGACAGTGACTCAATGCATATTAATTGAATTTATGCATTATTCATTTTATTTGGGTCCACAATCAATGCCCTTGGAAGCAGCAGTCAAGAAATCAAAAGACGCATTGCATTTGGAAAACCTGATGCAAAGGACCTCTTCAAAGTATTCAAAAGTAAGAATGTTACCTTGAAGACTAAAATGCACCTGACCCAAGCCGTTGTGTTTTCACTTGCTTCACATGCATGCAAAAGCTGGACCATGAACAAAGAAGACAGAAGAAGAATTGATGTCTTTGAATTTGGTGTTGGAGAAGAATGTTGAAAGTATGATGGATCACCAAAAGAACCAACAGATGTGTTCTGGAGGAAGTCCAGCTGGAGTGCTCCTTGGAAGCAAAGATGGGAAGACTGCATCTTACATACTTTGGACATGTTATCAGGAAAGATCAGTCCCTGGAGAAGGACATCCTGCCTGGTAGAGTGGAGGGTCAGTGACAAAGAGGAAGACCCTAGACAAGAAGGCCTGACACAGTGGCCGCAACAATGGGCTTAAGCATAAAAATGATTGTGGACGTGGCGCAGGACTGGGCAGTGTTTTGTTCTGTTGTTCACAGGGTCACTATGAGACAGCACCTTACAACAACAATAACAACATACATCAGTGGACCAATATGAAGGACCGTAGGAGGTCATTTTGGACAGACTTTAGTTGATTAATGTACAGGGAAAAATCACAGAAGGGGCAGATGCGGATGTCATTGCTTCTGAACTTCTAAAACTTTGATTGTCTTGTTTGCTGTTGTTAGGTGCCATCAAGCTGCTTCTGGCTCATAGTGACGCCGTGTACAACAGAACAAAACACTGCCCGGTCCACACCATTCTCACAGTCGTTAGTCCTGAGCCCCTTGCTGTGGCCGCTGTGTCAGTCCCTGTTGCTGAGGGTCTTCCTCTTTTTCACTGATCCTCTACTTCACCCAGCGTGTGTCCTTTTTAAGCCATCAAAAGTCACAAATGCAACTTAAGTAGCAAAGAATGTTTGCCTAGATCAAGATGCTCTTTTAAGAGCTCTTATTTATTTAATTATTTTTATTATGACTGAGTGAAAATGTACATTCCCGTATAAATTTACATGCCCACCTATATGCAGCTTCCACTGCTCTCCCTGTCCGGTGACTGCACACTATTCCTCTCTGCTCCATACATGTATCATCCTCCGATCAGCCTCCTTTCCCCTCCTCTCCACCTACTTTCCTTCCTCCAGCCAGAGGTCAGCAGGATGATATCCTATAGATGTACAGAACCATAAAGCACACCCAATATATGGTCACTCTGCGTTGCCAAGTCCAATCCATTCGTGTCCGAAGAGTGAACCTTTGTTATGATTTATGGGCAAGGGCAGCATCAGGGTCAGGGGCCATGCTCCCAGGGGAACCCCAAAGCCACTGGACCATCCACTGCAGTCTTTTAGTGGAGATCTCAGGATGCACCCACTTTTATTCTTGTATTGCTAGTGAGACTCAACTTAGTGAGCTCCATCGCGGCTATCACTGGTGGTTGTTGGGCACCATCTGGTTCTTCCGGTCTCAAGTCAATGTAGATGCCCACTCATGTGGGTCTCTCTATCTTCTGGGTTGTCTTTACCTCATGTCATTTTTGTCCTTGGTGAGCATCTGTTCCTGCTGAGTTGGGACCATTTGCTGTGCCCTCAGATAGCAGCTTGGCAACTTTCAAGACCCCAGATGCCACTCACCAATGTGGGGTGCAGAGAGCCCTCTTAGCAAAATGCTAGTTCTGCCAACTGGTCTCAGTTTCGCCTAACAGCATGGTTTCCTGCCCCCTGTCCCAGCTACTCTGTCCTTGCAATATTGGGTTAAGATGGAAGGAGCACTCAAGTTATGCTGAAGTCCACTTAATATTGTTCTTGTTTCTAGTGTGTGCTAGCACTGATTTCACCCAACTAAATTTCTACCAACTATCTAATCTAAGCCCTCCCCCCCAGCCCTTCCCTCCTCCCCTCCCTTGCAGCCATCAAAGAGTCTTTTTTTCTATACATATGTCTGTTTTTGAGATTTAAGATCTCTTTATATGGGATCAAGTGGACAACAGCAACTCAGAAGATTAGGTGGGAAACTTTGGGGGATGTGAGTTAGTCTTAATGGGGTTGGAGCAACTCCAAAAAGGAGGGTGAGAAGGTTGCATAACTCCAAGAAGGTCATCGATGCCCCTGAAATTGTACATAGAGGAACTTGAATTGGGCTGTGTCTTTGTCATGTAGATTCTCAAGAGCGACCACAACCAAATAAATCATTTAAACAACCACAGTTATAACGGGATAAATACAAGATCAGGTGCAGAGCTTTGGAAGCAGCCTGTAAAGTCAAGGTCCCCGAACCCGAAGCTTCGCTGGTGTCACAGCGGGTTGGCCTCTTCTGGGGTCTCAGCACATGTTGTTCTGGGTTACAGGAGTGGCTCTCAAACCAGTGTTGTTTTGACCCCAGGGCACATTTGGCAATGTCTGGAGACAGTTTTGGTTGTTCCAGTGAGGGCAGAGGCATTGATATTGGCCACTAGGGAATAAACATCAGGGATGCTGGGAAGTATCCTACGACGCATCAGACAGCCGCCATCTAAGGCTGGGTGCCCTGGGGAAGCCAAACCGGTAAAGCATACAAATACACACACACAGACACACAGACACACAGACACGCAGACACACAGACACACACACACATGTATATCAAGGAAACGGAAACCCTAGTGGAGTAGTAGGTTAAATGCTCCATCTGCTAGCCAAAAAGTCAAGAGTTCAAATCTTCCAGGTGCTTCTTGGAAACTCTGTGGGGCAGTTCTACTCTGACCTCTAGGGTCGCTATGAGTCAGACCTGTCTCAAAGGCTGTAGGTATATCAAGGGAACTTCACATGTGGATTGTAGACGTTGAAACATCCTAATTTTGTGGGTTAGGGTCGAGATTTTCGATTCACATAGCTACAGGGCCTGGCAAACCTAAATATCACAGATTGAGTTGTGCCCCTCCTGAAAAAACAAACAAAAGCAAAAAAAAGTGTGTGGTGGTTCCTTTATGTGGTAAACCCTGGCTCTATGATGTTAATGAGGGAGGATGGGTGGCTGTTGTGTTGGTGGATCAGGACTCAGTGTGTAAGATTTGTGTTGTGCCTTGAAGCAGTCTCTTGGAATACAAACAAAGAAAAGCTAGCTGAGAGTGGGAAAGCTTATACCACCGAGCAGCAGCAGCTGGGAGCAGTATGTCTCATCCGAAAAAGATCCAGGGTCCCTGCGTGTCAAAAGCCCCTAGTCCAGGGGAAGACTGACCACAAAGACCTTCTTCCAGAGCCAGTGGTGAAAGCCTGCCCTTGGAGCTGACACCCTGAATTTGGACTTGCAGCCTAGTGGACTGTGACCGAACAAAATTTCTCTTTTTAAAGTCACCCACTTGTGGCACATCTGTGACGGCAGAAGTAGATGACTAAGACACCAAGACTGGTAGGTTGGTGAGCAGGGCTCTTGCCCACAGGCTGTGAAGCTGGAGAAATCCCAAGATTGACAGGCAAGATCGCAAGTAAGCTGCTTCCTCAAGTCCCAAGAATCGGAGGGTAGTTGGACAGGAGCCAGCTGCAGGACTCAGAGCTAGAAAAAGACCAGGAGCCTTGCTGTAGTGTTCACTTGTAGCTGATGCAGGCCATGTCCCCAAAGGAAGTTCCCTTTCCACTGATGGGCTCTTCAGAGCAGAGCCTGTCATGAAGGTACAGTCACAAATCCTGGCTGATTAAGATGCACAGTACTGGGGTTGCTGACCCTGTTGGTGGATTTTGACTCTGGGAACTCTTAGATTCACTCTCTCCAACTGCACATCTGGTGAAGTGCCCCTTTTACACCTCTACACAACCATGCATGTCCTTGGTATTCATCTACCAAATAACATTTAAATCTGCTGCCTGAATGCCAAATTAATATATTTTAATGCTTATACCCATAAATCATCCATTTCAGAATTCTCATCTCCCGTGAATAAGTTCATCATTTCCATTCACATTTTGTGAGAGTTTAGTGTTTGAAAAATTTCATTTTCCGCTTGTCTTTTATGTGCCGCCAGCTAGTAAAGCAGCGGATTAGCTTTTCTTCTATCTCAGCAGAGGAGGACAAGCTACCACATCACACAATCAAAACAAATTGCTTAGGGAAATAATTCCTTTATTTAAAGGAATTACCAATAAGCAGGCTGCTTTCAGAGGAAACAAAAACGGTCGTCGAGCTAGCCGGGGTCGTAGTCCGTACAATCGGAATTATACTCTCTTTTACAGAGTTAGCGTTGCAAATTATAGCAGTGCTTATATCTCGTGAATGACTTTTTTTTTTTTCAAGTGGGGCAAGTTAAACACCATGTAAAACCTACTGCTCGTAACATCATTTTACAAGTGTGGGTTCTGAAGAGAACAATCCTTGTCTCACGTCTGGTGGGAGCTAACAGACCCTGGAACCCAAACTGAAACCAAAGTGACTGCCATCAAGTCAATTATGACTCATGGTGAACCCATAGGACAGAGCAGAACTGCCCTGTAGGGTTTCCCAGGAGTGGCTGGCGGATTTGAATTGCCAACCTCCTGGCTAGCCAGCAAGCTCTTAATCACAGCGCCACCAAGGTTCCCCTGGTACCTGGTATTTAGTTAAGGTGAGGTTACTTGGGCTACACCAGGTTACATGCACCTACCGAATGCAACTATTCAGGAGTCCCTCGCCCCTGCCTAGAGAGGGCACAGTTATTTTCTGCAAAAGCTATCAGCCTGCCCAGGGAGTTATTAGAGTGGTAGCTTTCATTACAGAGGCACAGTGTGAACAAAGCATGCTCATCTTCGTTGTACAATACTGAGAGTAGTTGCCTGGGAAATGAGAGATACCCAAGTGGTGCTTTGACGAGTTTAGAATATCTAAAATAAAATAAAAATGTGATGCAAATGGAGATTTAATTTAATTTTTTTTTAAAGAAGTTCAATTCCACTTCAAAATAAATGTAAGTAGAAGCTTGAAACTGATTTATATGTTGGCTGTCTTCTGATCATTTTCACTATGAATAAAGGAAAGAGGTAAATTAGAGTTATCCAGGGGTGTGACTTGTAACAGGTTAACGTACTTTCTAATGGGTAGGTTAATTCTGCAGGGAAATGACATTCTGTCTTTCTGAAGCCTTGAAATTCCTCAAAAGCATTCTTGCTGCTTTCTTTCATTGCAACAAACATCATCATTTGGCTAGATAAGCTGGTGTTTTAAATAACTTTGCACTTAAACTCTGTCAGTTTGATCTTCCAAGGTTAGTTGGTTATTTCAACAAGCATTCTTGCCGGAAAAGATCAGAGCACTTACACATTTTCATTAATTCACACTGTTTGGTGAGAAGGGGAGAACTAAGGAGGGATGCTCGACGTGCTGTCAGCGTCTTGTCTCCAGAGAAACACCGAGAAGCAGGTTGGCTGCTCCAGCAAACCGCAGCTCCATTTGCAGAAGCAAGACTCATCAACATGACTTCCTCAAGTACCCAAATTCAAGTTCCTAGAGAACTGAAACACTTGTTCATTTTCTAATGAAGAAAACAAAACCCCAAACCCAAACCAACCAGCTGATTTCATTGACACACTCTTTCCCCTAAGCCTTGACTGGAGTAACAGAGCATTCACGGTGGACAAAGCTGGGGCTTTCTAGAAAGCATGTGTTCTATCAGCAGTTGTGTATTTGTCCCCGACCTCATTCTTTTCAGGGGCACATTCAGTACAGTGGAGGATTACCCCATCGGCTGAACAGCAGAACCTGGTCAGAAGTCGGGATTTTTTTTATACGCATTAAAATTGTGTTGATGTTAATATGTTTCTTAAAAAAGGTGAGAAGTAACTACAAACATTCCCAGGACAAGAAAGGATCTGGTTTATCTCAAACGCCTACATGGTGGTACAAATCTGGGTCCGAGCACAACTGTTTCCAGCTCCGAGTGCCTGGAAGGGACAAGAGATAACAGGCTTCCTTTCTTGCCTTTCTCATTTCCCAGCCCACCACGGACACACGAAGTCACTAATGTCTCTTTCCACGTTGGCCGCTTCTTCCCTGCCCAAGCTTAAAAAGTGGTGGAGGATACTCCCCTTCTGCTGAAGGAGTTTGGGGCTCAGCCTCGTCGGCTGTGTCCCCAACTCCCATCTGCCGTCCACTTTTCTTCCTTGGTGATGCTCCCTGGTATTTGGGATCAAGCACTGCCTTTTTAGGGTGCTGCTTACAGCTTCTCTGCCCTCCTTGGCACAGTCTTAGTGCCAGAGGGATGAAGCAGGAGACGGTGGGCTGTAGGGTTTCCTGTCACCTCCACCAAATGACAACTGTCACCCTCTGGCTCTGGGAAACCAGAGTGGGATCTGCCAACCAGTGGCAGAGAAACACGCCCGCCTTTTGGAGTGCCCGCGGAAGGCTGGCAGGGGCTCTCTCTGCCTCCCTTCCTCCCTCTGCTTGGTTCCAAATGGAAGCAGCCCCACCACCCTGAAATTGGAAGGAGAAGGGCACCGCTTTATTTACATAACACAAGAGATATAACAATAAACAAGCATTAATCATGATCATTACACCGAATCATACAAAATAATACTGCTGACCGCTTCAGTGGTTTGCTGGTTATTTTCGTGTTCCTTTTCTTTGGAAAGGGGGGCTAACGACGCAACTACTGGGAGCCATCCAGGGTCCCCCAAATTAAAACGTGTGTAAATTAAACACACGTGGCATGCTCAGTGTGTGGCAAATTAGTGCCGAGCATCGTGAGACGTGCATCTGCCGTGCCCGCCCGCACCCCAGGATCTGATAGGTATGATTGCCTTTTGTACAATTATTTAAACCCCGTAGGAATTCCCGGTGTCAGGGATGTCAGTGTACTGTTATTAGACAAGTTTAATTAGGGTCTACCCCGCTGCTCCTAACAAGTATTTAATTAACTTCTAGGCAGGGTAATGAGCTTTAGATTGGGCCTGATTTTCCTCCCCACCTTCTGTTGACACTTGGCCTGCTCTCCGGCAGCCCACTTTGCTGACAGTGTAATGGATAGCATCGTTGGCAAGCCGGGATCAAGGCTGCCGAGTCATTTAAAAAAAAAAGCCTAGCCATGAAGATCAAAGACAAAATAATGACAGTCAGGTCATGGTCCAAGAAAGGTACAGAAGGCCATGGAACCGCCAGGCCAACACAAAGTAAAACAACAGGAGAGGGGACAACTGGATCTTTATTATTTTAGCAAAGAGGAGTAAGGAGGAAGATACCCTAAGAAAAAAAACCCATTTCAAGTCCCTCCATTCATCACCCAGCCTGGCTTTCTGGTGGCCATTGAGTCCACGGAGACTCATGGGGACCCCACGGGTGTCACAGTAGAAGAGTGCTCTCTGAAGGATTTTCAGTGCTGGCTTTGAGGAGTAGATAGATAGCCAGGCCTTTCTTCCGAGGCCCTCTGGGCAGACTTGAACCTCAAAGTCCTTCAGCTAGCGGCCGAGAGTGTTCCCCCGTTGCAGCCCCTGTTTCACACTTGGCATTTCCATCTTGTTGTTTTCAGATTTGTGGCTACAGTTGGCGGGTTGCGATGATGAGGAAGAAGTGGGGGACCCCAGCCAAGCTGCTGGTGGTGCCCAGAACCTCGGCCCATTCTCAGAGGGGCGCACTTCCAAACACCCGGCCCTGGAGGCTGGTGCTTTTCCAGCTTCCCCCACCACCCGACATCTCATGAGGAAAATGCGACTATGAAATTTGGAGGCTGGAGGGATGGCACATGCAGGAGTTAAACGTGCCTTCCCTGTAATTATGATAAAAGGCTTAATAATTCACATTCAGCTTCAAAAGTACACGGTTTTTGAAAAGGGAATCAGTCCTGGGTTTTTGCGGCACACACCCAGGGGGTCTGATAGCTAGTTCTCAGTCCCTTTCTGACAGAAAAACCGCCAGTGTCTCTGGCAGCCAGTGCCAGAACTGGTCACCTTAGCACTGTGCAAACCTTCGATTTGAAACTCTACTGCCGTGGATTGCACTGTGTCCCCCCCAAAATGTTTTATCTTTTTGACTTGGCTATGAGTCCCAGTATGGTACCATTCCTCCCAGGTGCTGTGAATCCTGCCTCTGAGATGCTGATGACGGAGAATGGGCAGCAGGTGTGCTGGTGAGGCGAGACTCAACTGACCAGCTGTGGGACAGGAGGGAGAGAAGGGAGCAGAGAGAGCAGGGGACCTCACACCACCAAGAAGCAGCACCGAGAGCAGAGGATGGCCTTTGGACCTGAGGTTCCTGTGCTGAGATTCTCTCCTTGAACTTGGACTCAAGCTGCCAGACCGTGATGATTTCTCATACTGAGTGGACTTGTAACTTGGATTTGTGGCTTACCAGACTGTGACAAATGAAGTCTCTCTTCGTGAAACCATTCACTCACGGTCTTTTCTGTTAGAGCAGTACCAGGTAACCTAACACCTACCTTCCAATATCTGATATTTCTGTAGTTAGAGAGATGGTACTCTGCCTTTGACGTCATGATGGGAGGCTTGCTTTGAAATCTTGGGTGCTGGGTCTGGGCCGTTCACCCTGAAAAAGTCTTAAGATGTGACGTGCGCTTCACTTTACCCCCGTCAGCTTCTCTAAAACCAGAATGGGCCTTCCAGAAGGCGTGCGGTCTTCCTGTTGCCTTAGTACTCACCCTGAGCCTTAGTACTTGCCTCGTGTTTGTGGCGTGCTGACTGTGGGCTAGTCCTGCCACGGGCAGTGCACCTCCACCGTGTGGCTGCTGCAGCTCCGCTGACTGGAGCCCTTGCTGTGCCAAACCCACACCCACACCCACACCCAAACCCATTGCCTCCGAGTCCAATCTGGCTCACAGCAACCCTAAAGGACAGAATAGAACTGCCCCGGAGTTTCCAAGGAACACCTGGTGGATTTGAACTGCTGACCTTTTGGTGAGCAGGCAGAGCACTTAACCACTGGGTCACCACTGGAACTCCTGAGAAAATCCCAAATGCATATTGTCTGTGTTTATTAGTCATTGATAGATCTTCTTTGGTAAAATGTCTATTCTCAAACTTTTTCTGTTTTTAAATTAGGTTCCTTCTTGAGTTGTGTTCTTTACAGATTCTGAACACACTGCTTTGTTGTGGTCTGTATATACATATATATATATGTATATTTACACACACACAAACGAGGACAATCAAGTTCATCCTAGAAAGAGTGATACATGCTTCATT
The DNA here is from genome assembly GCA_028571685.1 of Heterohyrax brucei. NCBI lineage: Eukaryota > Metazoa > Chordata > Mammalia > Hyracoidea > Procaviidae > Heterohyrax > Heterohyrax brucei. The sequence goes on from CM053163.1 coordinate 1,628,955, forward strand.
GCTGAATATCACTACAGTCACCTTTGAAGTACACCTCTTGGCACAGATGCCATTGCCTAGTCCACCCTTCAGAGTAATTTTGGAACTCTTTGTGGAGTGCCCATCAGAGCTGTGTTCATATTACCCTTGATGTCCTACATGTCATCCAAATGTCTTCTTTCAGTATTTCCTTTATCTTCAGGTACAGAAAACAGTCACTGGGGGCCAAATCAGGTAAGCAGGGAGGGTGTTCCAATACAGTTATTTGTTTACTGTCTAAAAACTCCCTCACAGACAACTATATAATTAAGTTAAGGAATTTGCTACCGTACCACTGTGTGTAGTGGCCATTCTAGAAAAACAGTTCCAAAATTACTTTGAAGGATGGACTAGGCACTGGTGTCAGTGCACAGCTTCCCAAAGGGAGTGCTTCGAAGGTGACCGTAGTAGTATTCAGCAGTGATATGTAGCACTTAGAACAATTAACTCTGTGGGCTTAATTGTCAGACCTTGCGTGTGTGTGTGTGTGTGAAACATTAACCTTTTCTACATTTTTTCACATGTACAATTCATTGACATTAACGACATTCATCATGTTGTGGAGGCATTCCTCCACCACCCGTGGCCATCCCCCCTTTTCCATCCTCCTTTGCAGCAGCTCAGGGCCCCCTGGCTAATAACTCCTGGGCTCCTTTTCATTCTCAGGTGTTGCAGAAGCTGCCACACTCGGTACCATTTTCAGGGGACCTTGACACGGTCTGGCCAGGAATGAACACGACTTCCCCTTCCTGTGTGACTTTCTTCATAACTCACTGGCCAACTCCGGGGGGCCATATAGACAGTGGACCGTCACCCCACAGTTGTGACGCTTGCTTGCAGTGTGCTCCTGCGGCACAGCCACCCTAACTTACAAAGCCAGATATCCACAACTCAGCCTCTCACATGGGGGCCTGTAAACTTGAGGACTGTCATCAAGTGGGTAGTTCTTCTTTTGACTTTTGGAGAAGGAGCCATGATGCTCACACACAAAATAAGCATTTTGTTTGGCCCCTGTTCGAAATGACCTGATCTACCAAGCCCTTCCTGTCACCCCCTCCTGCTCTGTCATCTTTCTTGGTTCAGGTTTATTTCTTGATATTTAACGTCATCTCCCTCATCCAACCAACCTCGATGAAATGACTAGAGAATGACTAAGTCTTTAAAATGACATCATGAATTTGAAAAAACAAACCAACCACACACAGGCTCAACCTGAGCACACCGTGGGCATGGAGTGAACTTGGTGAACTGTACCTTTTCCTTGTTACCATTTCTAGTGGGAACTGATGTTCAGAAGGATGATCCAGAGTATTGGAAATTAATTAAATGGATTTATCAATTGGATGCATCCTCGCTGAGTGTCTGCTCTGTAATGGCTGGCACCATGGTAAGACGGGGGGTGGAAGAGTGGGTGACCCGGGATAACCAAAGCCTTTGCTCTCAAGGAGCACACAGCCCAGCACAGGAGCCGTGTACTAATCAACCTGTTGCCACAGTGAGTGTGGAGTAACAAGCCAACACTATGACAGAAAGGAACACAGCTACTGTACCCTCAAGTGATACTAGTTTTGAAAATCAAAGATGGAAAGAAGACAGGGAACACTCAGAAATATGTCAAATATGTCAGGTTGCAAAAATTGGAACTAAACAAGCTTTTCTGGTTAAGCCTTCTGTCCACCAAAGGTATCTATTAACCTTAACCACAGCCTATGGAGCCTGTGTCCATGTCCCCAAACAGCTCAGTGATGTTTGTCGTCTGATGCACAAGAAAGAGAAATGGACTGACAACTCAGTCACTAAATTGCAGGTAGAAAATTGAACTTGGCCAAAATAAAAGATGATTTTCACGTTCTATCCCAACCCCAGGGGGATCGCTGATCCCTTCTCCTAAGGTGTACCTTCAAAGGAAACAGTAGATTTGACGTCCTATGTAATTTTCTGCTTTGCAATTTGAGTCTCCTGCATACCGCCAAGTGAGAGAAAGCTAGACAGTGAAAAATGCAGTGTGTGACAATTGATCACTTTAGTTGATGTGATTCTGTGATTTCAAGAGTTCTGTGACCTCCGAAGGACCGTCACAGCCTTTCTGAGGACAGAAAGGGTATGGGATGTCTTTTTTGGGTGAATCCAGCTACTTTGACTTAGAGACAGGAAAGATCATGAGGGGAGCCTCTGAACCCAAGGACAGAGCCAGACGTTTCTGCTCAGCTAATTTGACAGAATCGTTGGCTGGAAAGGAAACAGCACGGGTTACCAGGTACGAGAGAGACGGGGGCGGTGCAGGGGATCGATGTTGAGGACACTGTGAATTTCTGTTTGTGGCAATGTGCCGGGGGACTGGGACCACAGAGGCCGTCCTGCCGCCTCCTTGGTGAAACTGTGCAGCCTGACAGGTCAGTGCAGGAGGAAGCACAGCCTGGCAGAGACCACAGGAAACCAACGCAGGGCAAGGCCGTTGTTCGCTGTCAACAGAAGCACTTCATGCTGGGTGTGCAGGTGGTTAAATTGCGCCAGTCTCATGGCTGTGTTTGTCAAGGCACATCTCACCTGGAGCAATCTGCTTAGCTTTTATCTTGATGACACATGACTTCTCAGCTTCTGCCGTTCCCGGCGCTCAGCCAGGCCTGGGCGCTGACCCCCTGGCTCCACGCTGTACCCACAGCCAGCTTTCCAGCGAGCTGTCGTCTCCCACCCAAAGCATGACATCTCTGTCTCCCAGGCCCTTGTGGAAGCCCGTGCAGGCCACACGAAAGTGGGCCTCCTTGCCTGCGGCGTCTGTCCTCCTCCAGGTCTTTACGGAATCGAAGCCGCAGGTGACAGCGGGGAGGCAGATCCTCCTGGATGGGCAGCCTCTTGATGCGCCTGTCAAAAACCAGAATTAACGAACGACGATGCCGAGTGCCTTTCTGTGTTCAGAGGACATCTTTGACCTGGGGGGAGGCTGTGTGACACGGTACAACTACCCCGTAGGGGTTTCTGGGTGGTAATCTTGATGGCAGCCGATTGCCACTTCTCTCTCTGGAGCAGTGGCAGGTGGCTTCAAATGGCAGTGAAGCAGCTTACCGTTGCACCATCAGAGTCCTGACCTTTGAGGGAGGTGTTCGGATTCAGAGCTGGTACCTGGGAGGTCCTGAGGAGGACCCCTTTCTCTGGTATGGCCATCAGAGCTGTCGGCGTATTACCTTTGATGTCCTGAATGTCGTCCGCACGTCTTCCTTTCAATATTTCCTTTACCTTTGGGTAAAGAAAAAAGTCACTGGGGTCTAGATTGAGTAGGGAGGGTGTTCCAATCCAGTTCTCTGTTTCCTGGCTGAAAAGTCCCTCACAGACCACTAGACAGTTAAGTTGGCAAAGTTGCCACACTGCCACTTTGGGCCAACAGCCATTCCAGAAAGCGAGCCAAAGTTGCTTTGAGGCGGGCACTAAGAGCTGGCATCGGGGCATAGCTTCCCGAGGGGCGTGCTTCAAAGGCGACTGTGGTGATGGTCAGCAGTGAGGTCTGGAGCACTCAGAACTATTAAGTTCGTGGACTTCACTGTTGAACGGCGTGTGGGGGCCTGTGTTCCCAGTCATCTAGTGTACGTGTGTGTATTCTTGTACATGTACGTGGAAACTGTGGTGGCGTAATGGCGAAGTGCTGTGTCTGCTAACCATTCAAACCTCATCGGTTTGAATCCACCAGATGTTCCTTGGAGACTCCAGGGAGCAGTTTTATTCTGTCCTATAGGGTCTCTGTGAGTTGGAGTTGAATCAGTGACAGTGGGCGTGGTACACATACCTGTCTGTCTATATACATATCTGCACATAGTGCACATATTTATACCAATATGTGTCCTATACATGTGCACACACATCTTCTAGTACGCTGTAGAAGAGCAGTGGGTATAGCAGCTATCCTTCTCACATTTCACCATTAAGCGCAATATTTGCTATAGGTTTTTGTGAATTCCCTTTTTTTTGGGTTTTGAAAGTTCTCTTCTATTGTTTCTGATTATGTAGGACTTTTGAGAATCATGAATAGAATTGGAATATTACCTAATGATTTTTCTGCATCAATTGATCTAATCTTCTTATTTTCTCCTTTAATTTGTTAGTGTGATATGTTTTAATTGATTTTCTAATGTTAAGCTATCCTTTCATCTTTCTGAGTAAACTCAATATGGTAATGTTATTTTATGTTTTTATACATTGTTAGATTCAGGTTGCAATATTTTAACATTTTCATGTCTCTGTTTATGAGTAGAATTGATTTACCATATCCTTGTCAAGCTTTCAGTTAAATTTATGGTAGCCTTGCAATATGGCACTTGGCTTGGCTTTGGCTTGCAATATGAGTTGGAGAATGATTTGTCTTTTTTAATACTCTGAAGTAGTTTGCACATGATTAGAATTATGCACTTGTTCAACAGAGAAATAATTATGTACTAATTCAATTTAACATAGAACCATCCTACTGTGTTGTGTGTTAATGGCATAGGTTTGACAGCAACAAATGCTGAGGTGCAAGGTGAGAACAAAGCTGGCTATGACGTCAAGGTTATGTGTAAACTTGGCTGGGCCACGATTCTCAGTAGTTTTTTGCAGTCATTTGATAATGTAGTTGGCAATTATGCAATGATGGAGTGATGGAAAAGATGAGATACTGTCTTACGCCAACAAGAATGGCAATAATCCGAAAACACAAAATAATACATACTGGAGAAGATACAGGCTAGTACTTTCTACACTGCTGGTGGCAGTGTAAAACGTACAAACATTATGGAAATTGACTTGGTGCTTTCTAAGGGCTATCATACAAACAGGTACGTTCATTCCGATGTTTCCTACAGCTCTCTCCACAGTAGCCAAAAGGGGAAGCAACCTAGACGGCCATCCAGACATGAATGGTTAAACAAACAATGGTTTATGTACACAGTGGAATAGTATACAATGATAAAGAACAATGACAGTTTAGGGAAACAGCTGATAACATGGGACCACCTGGAGGGCATTTTGCTGAGTGAAGTTAGCCAGGTACAAAATGATAAATATTGTATGAGACTTTTATTATAAGGATGGAACAAAACATTTAAACAGAAGAAAATAAGCTTCAGTGGTTACAAGGGTAGGGAAGGAGGGAGAGAGATTTCTAGAAATTAGACAATAGTTAGTATCTGAGTTAGGTGAAGGGCGTGACGGCATGTGCTACAAGACAGGTACGCACAACTGGACTGCACCAAAACTGAGTTGTCTCCTAATTACAACTCAGCTCTTTGGAGGGACAGAGTATCAGGGTCAGGGGTCAGGGGACTGTACTTTCAGAACTTTTTTTAAAATTATTGTTTTTTTTTTTTTAATATCTCTGAAGAAAATGTTCTGAATACCACTTGGGTGAGTGGCATCTAGGGTCTAAAAAGCTAACAAGCTGACACCTAAATAGCGTCAGTTGGTCCCAATCCACCTGGAGCTACAGTAAGTGGAGGACATCAAGAACAGGAGGAAAATATGAACCCAGCAGGTGGAAGGTGCCACATCACCCAGAGACGACTTCAGTGCCAGACCAGAAGAGCTCGATGGTGCCCGGCCACCACCAGTGACTGCCCTGATGGGGTGCATGTCCACAGCCCCTGATGTAGCAGGAGCAGCGTGAGTGTGTAGGGCTAGAGCTCGACCAGATGACCTCACTTGATGGTCTGTCAGCATGGAAGTTCCCCTGAGGACACGGCCCCTGGGCTCTCTGTCAACCCCAACTGCGTCCAGCACTGAAGCCAGCTCTCCAGGCAAGGGCTGAACCGGGTGATGTAAGACGCGGGGTGATGCTGGCAGTGAGCAACACTTTCGGCTTAAATGTACACACGGGGCTGTCCGAGAAGCCCATCGCTGGAGGTGAGACAACAGGGTGCGGGGCCAGGACTCGGCCGGATGGACATGAGAAGTTCAAGGTGTGAAGGCAGAGGTTGCTGTCATGAGGGGGACAGTGGAGAGCAGGTGGGACAGAACAGCACTGAAAGTTCCAGGTGTCATACGGCAAATTGATATGGACTATAAACTTTTACTTAAAGCCCAACGAAATTTATTTAAAAAAGGAAAAAAACGACCTTAATCTTATTTATAAACAGAGATACAAGATATGAAAATACTGACAACCTGAATCTAAGCTGCTATTTATCACTGTCACTGTAAGTGTGAAATGTTGGGTAACAAGATGGTAGATGAGTGAGAAGAAGGTGTGCCATTTTGTCCGAGATTTCAAAATCACGAGTGTAATGTTCCCCATGTAGATTATTATCTATTTTATTTCTGTGTTATTCATGGCTATCTATCTGATTTCCAACTTTTACTGCTGTATATATGTTCTATGCACATGTATGTTAAACAAATCAATGAGATGGATATATATATATGTCTGTCTCTCTGTGTGTGTGTATCAATATAAATATACACCTACATCTACTTAGCTATATGATTTTCCTGTTGCTTTCTTTGATCAATCTTTTTAGAGCTCTGCCGATTTTATTTTCTTGAAAAAAGTTAAGGTCTTGGTTTTAGTCTTATTTTCTATTTTCTTAACATTTATTCTTTATTACTTCTGTTTTTAAAACAAAATTGAGTATATTCTTTAATTAATTTTTAACTTCTTAAGTTAAATATTTAGCTCATCAGTTTTTTGGATTCTTCTGATAAAGGATTTTAGGTTAATTATGTGTAAGTCATATTCCAGTTTTGCTATGTAGTACTTTTCAATATGATTTTGTTCTAAATATTTTCCAATGTCATCCATTATGATTTCTTTTTTGACTCATGAGTCACTTATAACTGACATCTTAATTTTGAACAGTTGTATTTTGTATTGTTGAACTTAATTTCATCATCATGTAGGAAAGTGAACTATATGATACAAATTCTTTGAAATTTATTGAGACTCATTTAGCAGTTGAACTTGTGGTCAATTTTGGTAAGTGATTCACCTAAAAATACATGTGCACCCTGCAGTTTTCAGGTGAAGTATCTGACATATGCCAATTAGGCTAACTGATAATTGTTTTATTAACTCATTGTATCTGTAATTTCCTGAGAGAGATCTGCTAAGAGCGTAGAACTCTCATTGTAATGACGGATTTGTTTCCTTTTCTTTGTAGCTCTATGACTTACTGCTTTACATGATTTTGGAAAGTGTTATCAGGTTTATACAAGTTTAAAATGACAGTATCCTCCTGAAGGAGGCCTGGTGAAGCATCTGGCTTCTAACCGAAAAACATAAAACTTTCTCAAACCCACCAGCAGCTCCATGGGAAAAAGACTTGGTGATTCGTAAAGATTTTAACCTGGGAAGCCCTGTGGGCAGTCTACCCTGTCCTGTAGGGTTGCTATGAGTCAGAACCGACTAGATGACAGCTCACAACAACAGCTTAGCTTCTTAGTCAATCGAAATTTTTTACTGATTAGTGGCCCCCTTTATAGCTACTAATGCTCTTTACTTTGATATACATTTTCTGATATCAGTATAGTCATGTATTTGTTTGAGTTATCTTTTTTCTGTTCTTACTCATTTCACATTCCTTCATTCTTAAGTTTTAAGCATACAGTTTCTAAATAGCCTGAGGCTGCCTTTTGAGATTTTTTTTTTTTTTTCCCAGTTCAGTCCGACACTCTTGGTGTTCCACTCAGCATATTTAGTCAATTTAGTTTTAGTGTTACTATAAAGACCTATTTCTCTCTCTGTCCTGTCTGCTTTATGATGATTTTACCCCCACTTTCCTGTTCTTTGTTTGTCTGGTTTGTTCTGATAGAATACTTTACTCCTTGCCTTTTTTCCTCCTGCTTTCTGGGTGTTGCTCTTAGCATTTTTATGCTTCCCTGTCAGCCAAAAAAAAGTTGCCTATTTAATGAAGTCTGAAGCTGATCAGTATCTTTACCCTCCTCCCAACCTCTAAAATCCCTTTAGATTATTTTAAATGTAATCGCTTTCTTCAGACTGTTGCCACTGTACTTTAATTCTTCCTTGACGATCAGGGTTTGCTTAGCTTAACCCTTCCTGCGCAATCATTTCTTCTTGCTTCTCTGTTTTCCAGAACTGCTGTCTGAAGTGCACATATTTTACAATTTTTAATATTTGGTGCAGCTCTGGGGGGAGCCAACTGTCCTGTTTGTTCAAAAATATTTTCATGCTGCACTCACTTTTGAAAGTTTTTTTTTTATAGTTACACGATTCTGGGTTGAAAGTTTTGTCTTGTTTTGTTTTGTCTCACTTCCTCTTCTCAGCACAGTGAAATCATCGTTTCACCGGCTTCTGACTTCCTTTGTTTCTGAGAAGGGAGCTATTAGTCTGTCATTCCTTTTGAGACAATTGGTTACCTTTGATGGTCTTTTCTTCCAATTTATTTAAAAAATTTGTGCACACAAAAAGTGCAATGAACATTTTTCTACCTACCCAGATTCAACAATTATTAATGTATTTCTTTCTCTGGTAGATTTGATGAACCCCATGAATGTATTTTGGCACATGCTTCCTTTCATCTTTCCTGCTCAGGATTCCCTGGTGACCCTGAATCGATGGACCTGGAATATCTTTTATCAGTTGTGGGAAATTCTTCGCTATTACCTCTTTAAACAATGCCTCTGCCTCGTTGCTGTCACTCTCGTTCTGGGAACAACCCGTTTATGTGGAAGCTGGCCTTCCTCACTTTGCTCGCCACACTCATAATCATTCTCTTCTTCCTCCTCCATCTCCGTTGTGCTCCGCCCTGCTCCAAATTCCGTCATATCTCTCAGTTCCTCGATTGTCTTGTCAGCTGTGTCTAAGCTGCTGTTAAACACTTCTTCAAAAGTATTTCCTAATTTTTCCACCTTCATACTTAAACACGCATTATAAAGAGCTGAACTATCCTGATGGTATCTTTATTTACTGAATATCGTCATTTGCTTTGATGGCAGTGACTTCCCTGGTCGTGTCCCTTCTGTGCTCCCCAGTATCGACATGTAACTACAGGGCAACTCCAGAATGCTTCCTGTTAAGATGTTCTACATTCCATTTTGGTGAGTAGCATCCAAGTTCTTCAAAGCTTGTGGAGGCAATCTGTGGTGCTCCACTGGTCTTACTCCATCTGGAACAAAGGGAATGAAGAAAACCGAAGACTCTAGGGAAAGATTAAGTCCAAAGGACTGAAGGACCACAGCGACCACAGCCACCACCAGACTGAGTCCATCAGAAGTAGATGGTGCCCAGCGACCTCCACCAACCTCTGATGGGAGCCACAACAGAGGATCCTGGGCAGAGCTGGAGAAAAACGTAGAACAAACTTCTAACTCACAAAATACAACCGGACTTATTAGCCTGACAGAGACTGAAGAAAACCTAAGAGTATGCCTCCCCCTTCCCCAACTTTTAGCTCAGTAATGAAGTTACTTCTGAGGTTTGCCCTTTAGCCAAAGACTAGACAAGCCCATAAAACAAAACAAGACTAAAGGGGCACAGCAGCCAGGGGCAAGGACTGGAAGGCAGGAGGGGACATGGGAACTGGCAGAAGTGAGTCTAAGGTCCAGAAGTGAAGAGCGTTGATGTGTTGTGGCATTGTCACAAAACGATATGTATGTTAACTATTTAGTGAGAAACTAGTTTGCTCTGCAAGCCTTCATCTAAAGTGCAATTAAAAAAAAATGCTTTCTTTCCTTGAGTAAATCCATACTCTTTCATGTCTATTTCTCCTACATTACAAACTCTTAAGATCAATGACTTTGTTTTGATGTACATTGTGCAGAGATCTCCATGCTTTGTGGTTAGATTTGAAAACTTATAGTTGTACAGATATGGACTGTTTCTATCCCACGTCTGTCAGGACACAGAATACTGGCCCTGGGTCAGGGCCTGTAGCATGGTCAATCCAGTGAAGCCTTTCATCATTTTCCCATTTCTGCTGATAACTTAGTGGGGTCATAAACCAAACCCACTGCTGTCACGTTGATTCCAACTCATAGAAACCCTACAGGACAGAGTAGAACCACCACATAGAGTTTCCTAGAAGCACCTGGCAGATCTGAACTGCCAACTGAAAGGCACAGATTTGAACTTCCAACCCAAAGGTACTTAACCACTGCACCACGGGGGAACCAAAGCATACCGCGCAGATCTCTGCACTAGAACTCCTTCTTGCATTTAATGTTTCGCATTGTCCCTCTCTCTCTTTGCTGTGTCACCAAGTTTGTGTGCTGTATCTTCTCTCCTACTTTTAGAAAATTTAAACATCTCACTTGTTTATCATGTAGAGCAATGTAGCTGCCTTATTCTAACACCTGCGCATTTCTGTGGTGTCTCATTTCCTACCCCAAGTGGTTCACCAAATCACTTCTTCCAGTGAATACAGTCCTCACCCCAAAAGAAGCTTCGGGGAAGACAATTTTCTCTCTCTTGTGTGTGTATGTAAGTAGTCAATAAAGGAACCTGTGATTGTTATTTTATTTTACGTATTTCACTAGTTAGGAAGGAAAGAGAGTTAAGAATCTGGCCAACGTGATTCTAGAAAATGCATAACAAGATAACATGGAGCTCCTGCTCTGAAAAAAGAAAAACCAAAAACTCAATAAAAACTACTGTAGATGTTTCTGTTTGTATGTTGTAAAATGATACACCATTTTAGCTCAAAGCTGAAGACAAAAAACCTAGAAACAATCAATTGCAGAACAGCCAGATATTTAACTTATTTAACATAAACGTATTGAAAACCAACTACAAGCAGCGAACTGTGTTTTGTTTCTAAAGACCCTCCATGTCACCACGCTCCCGTGTTCGCCTTTACCGAGGGTGTCAGAGCTGTCAATCAGAAGCTCTGAGTAGCTTCAGAAGCCCTTCCAGGTGACGTTCTAAGCTAGTCGTCACAACTGTATTGCCTCGCCACTGTAGAGTTTCCTGGAACTCCAGCTCAGTGAGACACGGAGACCATGAATTCTCCTCTCCGCCGTCACTGTGTCTCCCCGTCAGGGACTTTGCTATCTGTACGCTGGTCTGGAATAATGTCACAGTCTTGGAGAAATGAAGAATAGCTCCTAGTCACAAGGCACTGGGGACCCCTGAAGGACAGAATGCTGACTAGTTGCAGGAGTCTTTTCGGTCCTGGTTTCTGGAGCTGTTAGCTGCCCCCTTGTGTTCTGCTTGTCTTTCTTCCATAAACACTGGTGTTTCCAAGGCCTCTGTCATTGATTCTCTTTTTCCTTTTGGTTCCCTACACTGTCCCCAGGCAGCAGTTGCTGTCAAGACTTCTTGTCCCTGGGCTCATCTCTCCTCCACATTGCTGCCAGAAAGAGTTATCTTTCTAGAAACATTGCTCTTAGCCTGTCACTACCCTGCCTTGTAGTCTTGGATGGCTTTCCTTGCCTTTAAATCCAGGTCTGTCTTAGTCACCTAGTGCTGCTCTAAAGGACATAACACAAGTGGGTGGCTTCAACAAAGAGAAATTTCGTCTCTCATGGTCTAGGAAGCTGTAGGTTGGAACTCAGGGTGCCAGACCCAGGGGAGGGCTTTCTCTCTCTATCAACTCTGGAGGAAGGTCCTTGTCATTCATCTTCTGCTGCTCTTGGAGCTTTGCAGTGCAGGGATCCCGGGTCCAGAGGACTTACTCTGCTCTGGCACTGCTTCCTTGAGGTCTTGTTGTCTCTGTGCTTGCTTCTCTTTTTCATATCTAAAAAGAGATCCATTCAAAATACAGTCTAATTTTGTAGACTGAGTCCTGCCTCATTGACTCAACTGCCTCTATCCTGCCTCACTAACAACACAGAGGGAGGATTTAGAGCCCATAGGAAAGTCACATGAGATGACAAAGTGGTGCTCAGTCAGGCAGTGCTGGGAATCACGGCCCAGCTGAGAGGATACGGGTCTTTCTGGGGATACAGTTCAATCCATGACAAAGTCTAAGGTGTTTCATGTTAGCAGGCTCCAGCAGCACATCCAGAGAGGGAAGCTGGAGTCGTGATTGAGGAGGAGGTACTGATAAGGCAGCAGGGAAATCAAATCAGGGAAGGGGAGGAAGCCAAGTCAAGGTGTCTGGATGATGATTGCTTTGGGTAAATGAGGCTCACCTCCTCTATAAATCCCTGGGAAATTGTGTAGAACACTACCAGTTATTCTACCTGGGCAGTAAGTCATGGTATTTATCCACCAACTCTACCTGCCATTGGTGGAGGCTGACTTGGAGTGTTAATCAGGCATGTACGTCCTCTTCCACGGGGTGTAAACTCTTGCTGCTGGGAAAGGCCTCCGGATGGGTTCCATGAGCCTTGAAGGAAGACAGATGGGGTACGGACGAGTCGCTGATAGGTGACGGACTCAAGTCTCTGCATTATTCTACATCTTTCACAAGATGTCTTCACCTTCCCCAACCCCACTAGACCATTCTGTACCCATGGGACACTCTTTGAAGACTACCAGCCTTGCTCTTGTCCACCCCCCCTTTCTTTGGGAACCATTTATTTACTCAATCCCTCATCCTTGGAATGGACAGCTCAGATGTTGTCATCTCTGCACAACTCTCTGCAGATTGACTCTGCCCTCCTTCCTCTGTGTTCTCAATGTGACATCTTCCAAGCTGGAACCACAGCATGGGTTCCATTGTTCACATCTCCATGGCACGCATCACACTGTTTTCACAGGTTGAACTGTGTGCCCCCAAAATGTGTGTAGCCATCTGGCTGGGCCGTGATTCCCAGTATTTTATGATTGTCTTCCATTTTGTGATTTTCTTATACTGTAAATTCTAATCTCTGCTTGTAGTTGAAGTGGATTGTGTTAGAGAGGATTAGAGTGGGACTGTAAATCCCTTCACGAGGTCATGTCCCCACTCCACTGGAGGGTCCTTGGAGTGTCGCTTGTACCACATTTTATCCTTTTAATCCTACAAAGGGTAGAAGGAGATGGAGGCCAGCAGAGAGTTGGGAACCTTACACCACCCAGAAAGCAGCACCAGGAGTAGAGAACGTCCTTCAGACCTGAGGTTCCTGCTCTTTTAAAATGCTCCCTGAATGAAGAGCGATTCCATACAAGGACTTTCCTCCAGAGCCAACAGAGGGAAAGCCTTCCCCTGGGGTGGACCACCCTGAATTCGGACTCGTAACCTACTGGACTGTTTGAGAATGAACTTTCCTTTCTTAAAGCCGTTCAGTCTGTGGTACATCTGTACAGCAGCACTAGATGACAAAAACAACTGTTGACCAGTTTCATGCCCCGCTCAGTCCCATAGGCTATTAAGAGCTCGACGTCAGGGACCCGCCCTATCCAGTCCTGTACACCTGGCTCACCCTAGGTACTGAACAAACAAATGCAACAGCGTATTAATAATGGCAATGACTTTATTTAGCTCACACTGCAGAAGTTATAGTGGTATGTATTTAAGGGCAGATGACATTTCATATGAAAACATTATTATCATATGTTTAATCCCACTTACATTTGCAGGGCAGTTGGCAATTTTTATGACAATTTGCATTGTGTGTTCCTATCAAATCTTTATTTAATCCCATTTTGAAAATCACAGTGGGAGATTACTCTTGAAGGAACAGTGGTGGAAATATTATTATGTTAAAAATGATAGCAGCCATTTCTAAGAAAGGATGTTCTCAGAAACGTTTCCCTTGCAGAGACTGTTGTGGCCAGTTAGCCCTGGGCCAGTCAGGACCTCCTCCTTCCTCAAACCTAGCTCTTCTGTCTTGTTTGGGATTGAATGCTTGCAAATCACGTAGATCAACAAACCAACCCACTGCTGTCAAATCGATTCCAACTCATAGCAACACTATAGGACAGAGTAGAACTGCCCCATAGAGTTCCCAAGGAGCCCCTGGCGGATTTGAACTGCCAACCTCATGGCTGGCAGATGTAGCACTTAACCACTGTGCCACCAGTGTTTCTGATTAGATAGAGAACCCAACAAAAACTTGTTCCCTTGATTATGAATCACAGAGCCTCTAAAGGAGAGTAGAACTGCCCCATGAGGTTTCCAAGGGGCAGCTGGTGGATTCGAACTGCTGATAACCTTTTGGTAAGTAGTTGCAGCTTCTAACCAGTATGCCACCAGGGCTCCTATAATAAAGTATACGTATATAAAAATATTCAGATCTGCCAGGATTTTGGAAACCCTGGTGGTGCAGTGGTTAAGTGCTACATCTGCTAACTAGAAGGTCAGCAGTTCAAATCCACCAGGCACTCTTTGGAAACTCTATGAGGCCATTCTACTCTGCCCTATGCAGTTGCTACGAGTCAGAATCCACTCAATGGCAGTGGGGTTTTCTGGTGACTAGGGTTTTGGGGGTAGGGGCTTGCAAATTGGCTTAAGCAGACAAAAAAATGTTAACTGTCACAACTCTCTTACACACATACTACAACATGATAACACAACAGCAACCTGCAATAAACAAAACAAAACCAACTCTTGCATGGCAATTCTAACATCCTCCCAAGATTTTGTGCTGTGGTGTAACAATGAGTTCACTGTTAGATAAACTAGAGCTTCTAAGTGATCTTCAGCGTAACAGTCTCGTAATTTTCAGCCCAAGTTCTCAGAGGGAGAAGCAGAAGCCCAGCCGATGGAGTTGCTCAGACCATTCCTCATAGCTGCGCCCCCCGTGCCTGTTTTAGTCCAAACAGTCCACTGTTACCTGTTTTACATGTTGGGGTTTGCCTTAGTCACCCAGTGCTTTTGTAACAGAAATACCAGAAGTAGATGGCTTCGACAGAGAGAAATTTATCTAGTTACAGTCCAGTAGACTACAAGTCCAAATTCAGGGCACCAGCTTCAGGGGAAGGCTCTCTCTCTCCGTCGGCTGTGGAGGAGGGCTCTCGTGATGCGTCCCTCTTTTCCTGGCCTGCAAGCATCTCAGTCAGGAATCACAGGTCTAAAAGACGTGCTCCACTCCAGCACTGCTTCTGTGGTGGTATGAGGTTCCTGACTCTGCTTGCTTCCCTTTCCTTTTATCTCTTTTAGGATAAAAGGTGGTATGAGTCACAGCCCAGAGAAACTCCATCGGGGTTGGCTCAGGCAGGTCACCTTTGTAAGGGTGTTACAGTCCCACCCTAATCCTCTATTAACCTATTAACTTCAGGCAGAGATTACAATTTATGACACAGGAAAATCACAGAACGAAGGACAACCACACGACAGTGGGGATCATGGCCCGACCAAATGGCTACATACATTTTTTGGGAGACGTAATTCAATCCAGGTTGCAAAGTGCTATTTCCCTACCCACATCCTCTTATTGATAATGAAAATGAGACCAGGGAAGTTCCACAGCTCACTAAAAGCTCTACACCTATTCTGGAAGAGGGACAGAGAAGGGAGACTGTGAGTCTCCTGCCTCCCTGTCAAGTCTGTTATGATTTTCTAGATGGCTATGGTGGAATACTTGTAAGAGTCTATTAAATTTATTTAATAATAAGAATTTACAATTGTTGCAATTTCACTTTTCGTACATTAGATCTCTCTCCTTATTCTCCTGTCTTAAAGTGTCAAGATACCCAGTGCCCTGCAGGTTCCTGGGACCAATGGAAAGGCAGGTCGGTGGCGGGTGCTACTGTGATTGACGGGAGATAGCAAAACGCAGTCATGCACACCCTTCCGCAGCGCCCCCAAGATTGACCAGGAAGACTGCCCTGGAGGAAAGCAGCAGGCACCTCTTTTGTGTGTGTGGGTAAAAACGGTCGGGGGCGATTAATGACAGGAAGCAGCTCTAGAATTGGGCCACCAGCTAACCCCAGAAGGTTGACCAGTGAGCTTCCTGGTGGGTGAGACCGGCTGACACAAATGGACGCAGGAAACAATCACGTGCAGATAATCATACATTCATGGCCATCAGCTCGAGAGTGAGCAGGTAGTTTTCATTCTCTGTCTTCTTTTGTCCTCTGCCCCAGGAAAGCTGAGACTCATAGATTGTTCTGAAAGCCACCTGATCTTTGTGACACTTATCTAAGCTGGGTAACAGTGACAGGGCACATTTTTGCGGTCCAACAATTTAGTCTGCTGATTTAATTGTTCTAAGTGCTACATACTTCGTTACCGAATATCGTATGGTCACCTTTGAAGTCCTCCCCTTGGGAAGCTACATACCAACACCAGTGCCCAGACCACCTTCAAAGCAATTTTGGAACTCTTCTTCTGGAAAGGCCATTGCACGTGGTGGCAAGTTCGTGAACTTAATTCTATAGTTGTCTGTGAGGGAGTTTTCAGCCAGCAAACAAATAACTCTATTGGAACACCCTTCCTACTCACCTGATCCGTCTACCAGTGATGTTTTTCTTTACCTGAGGATAAAGAAAATATCGAAAGGAAGCCATCTGGTTGACATTCAGGACATCAAAGATATACGACGACAGCTCTAATGGCCATTCTAGAAAAAGAGTTCCCAAGTTGCTTTGAAGGGCAGACTAGGCCCTGGTGTCAGTGCACAGCTTCCCAAGGGGAGGACTTCGAAGGTGACCATAGTGGTGTTCAGCCATGAGGCATGGAGCATTTTTTCTAGGATGAGTTTGTGGCACTTAGTTGGCAGTTCTTGTATGCTGTATATTGCCCTTGTAGAACTCAAGCATGAATGAAACAGGCTAGCAGCCTGACTCATTCATGTGATCTTCTGTCTGCACCACTTTTTGAAATTTCAGAAACCTTACCATGTTTTCCACGCATCAGACCATTAAAACAGTGTCGGTTGTGTTGGACTCGGTCTGGTGGAGGTGGTGGTACTTGTGGCCCGTTGGTCCCTTGGACTGCTCTTTCTCTTGTGTGTCTGGTTTTAAGTCTTCTTTGCCTGCTACCCCCAAGTCCCAATCGATTATTCTTTATGTGTTCCTAGGTCCCTAAAATTCTACTTCAAGGAATAAATAAATAAATAAATACGGATAAAATCAGAGAACAAGATGGTATCACCGGAAGAGAGAATGCTGAAAAGAAAAGGAAGAAAAGGGGAAGATATTTAAAAAAAAAAAAATTTGCAGAAGTCTCAGCTCTATATTTCTGGGGTGTCACTGGGTCGCTCTGAAATTTTAGACTCCACTGGCTTACAGAGTAAGGAGTAATTCTGTAGAATGGTCTCTATCTGACACCAGCAGTTTTCTCTGGCTCTGGCCAAGGGGTTTTCATTTCATCTGTCTTTCACAGCTTGCAGCTATGATTCTCTGAAGTAATAAATAGCTTTAATTCAAATAAAATGACACATTATGGCATGTACACTGTACATACACAGTGGGAGCCTGCCGGAGTTTTTATCCCCCTAGCAGCTACACCGCACTGGGCACAGAAACTAAAAAGCAGAAGTACGAGCAGACACTACAGATGCATGTCAATCAAGAAGCGAACAGCCACCACTCAGGGCTGGGTGACAGACAGTCTGAGGAAGTGGTAGCAGAATAAATGGAACTAGATTGTTTTTTTTTTTTAAATCTGTGCTGGAGATAGGAGGCTGTTCAGGTGAAAACAGGCTGATCTTTTGGGGGCTGTATTTACTTGCCTACCCGGAGGCACACATATGGCATTTCAATAAACTCTGTATGCATTGTAGGGCCTGTAGGTTGGTAGATTGATTTGTAACAAAAACTACAATGCTGAACACTGTAGTTCTTACTTTGCTGGAGAAAATTTCTTCCTACATGTTTCTGAGGATGGTGTCCTACAAACACTGGCTGTCTCAGGGGAGGTGGTGGTGGATGGCAGATGGCAGGGAGCGCACAAGACTTTCTAATGTGTACTCACTCTTTTGTGCTTTTTGAAGTTGTACTATGTGCAAAGGTGACTTATTTAAAAACAAACATATAAAAATAGAAAAGATGATAGACACCTAATCACATGTAGATGTATTTGCCTATTTAAAAACAACGATATACATATAAAGCGACGATGGGGACCTAGTCACGTGCAGATGTGTTTCTGATGAAGAGAAGTATGCTTGTTCTCCCTGGTTTGTGACAATTTATGAATTAACTTGGTGGGCAGTTGACAGGAGTCTGGGTAGATCCGGAGTCTGGGTAGATCAAATGAGGGAAACACGGATATGGGGAATGGTTTTCTCTGGCATTCATGATTTTTCTATTTCATGTTAAATTTATGTCATCATTTGGCTAATGGTTGTTTCTAAGAATTCGAGTAGGTGACCAAGCTTGGCTATCTACCCGGTAGACACTAGATGATAGTAGGATCCACCAAGGTTCTGTTGTTTTGAACATAAATGAATGTCATTCTTTGATTGTGGTTTCAGAAGCAACAGGATTATTTGAGAATAACCAAATCACACCATGGACTATGTTTGTAACAAAATTAGTAATGGCTTTAATATTCCAGCCCAGGAGTGGTCACTATCCCCTTTGTAAAATGCTTCTTTCTCTCCTTGGTTTCCAGAGACTTCTCTTTCCTGCTCACCTTGTCCTCTCAGTTTCTTCAGGTGTCAGTTCTTTCAATCAGTTTCTTCTGCTGGCTCATCCTTTGCCTGTCCTCTAAATGCTGGTGTTTCTGAAAGCTCTGTCATTGGTCCCTTCTCACTTAGCATGTCCTTCTGGGGCTTTTATTCTTTTACCTGGTTTCCACTTCTTCCAGTATTCGTGGCTTCCTGTAGTCAGTTTGCTGCATGCCGGAGATGGTGCCGCATGCACTGTTGATGTCATGTCATTTAACCCTCAGATAACACGGTGGGGTATTAGCTAGCCCCATTTTATACAAGCAGAAACTGAGGCTCTGAGAGGATAAGTAACTTACCTAAAACAAGCAAGGGATGGCAAGTAGAACCAGGGTGGGAGCCCGGGTTGGTGAGACTCCAGTGCCTGAATTCTTGTTGTGTGTTTTGCCTTCCTGGAGGTTCACCACAAGTACAGCCTTTGGAGGATGGCCTCCACTCCCCGACCTCTCTCCTGAGACCCAGCTCTGTACATCCAGCAGCCTGATGCACACGACCACCTAAGTGTCCAACAGGCATCAAATTCACCTGTCTCAAACGAACTTCATCATTGTCTCTAAAAACCTACTTTTCCTCTTGTAGTCTCATCCTAATATTTCTTATCAGTTGTCACCCAGTCCCTGAAGCCAGAGACCTGGTGCTAGCTTAGATCCCTTCTTTTCCTTATGGCTCCCATTCCTACCTGGAGACACAAGGACCTGCTCACTGTCTCCTAGCGATCTTCCAGCCTCCTCTGTTACTTCTGGTCCTCATGGCCCTCATCCTCACTGAGGATGAACTTACTAGTCATCGCCTCACTTTCTTCCTACCCTCAGTTTCTCTTCTTTCACATCCGTACCCTATGTTCTTGTTGGAATACCCTTTCTAAAATATGACTTCTATTATATCATCTCCATAGTTTAAACCTTTCGTTGATTTCCCAGCCAGGAATGCTACTAAACCTTCTACAATGTACAGGACAGACACTAGGACAAAACATTATCCAGCTTAAAATGTAAGTGGTGCTGAGGTTAGGGAGTCTGGCCCCAGGCCTCGAGCCCTTACCAGCCAGAAGTCTCTCTCTCCTTAGTTTCTGTCACTTACTAAGCACTTATAGGGTTACTATGAGCTGGAACGAACTTGATGGCAGTGGGTTTTGCAGGGGAGGGGTTATCATATACCAGTCACTGTTTGAAGCACTGTAGATACGACACCTTACCTGAGAGGTACTATGATTCTTCTCATTTTGTAGGTGAGAAAAGTGAGATGTAGAGAAGTTAGTCCAGTTGTCAAAGGTTACCAAACGTAGGACAAGGTCCTCCAGATAGACTCTCTGCTACCTTAGTGACAACTACGTGAGTACAGTGAGGTAGAGACATGACCCAAGGAGAGTGGGGTGATTTGTTCTGTGCGTGTGGTATTGTGGCACACTTCATAGAACACAGGACCAACATGTCCTGTGTGTGGCAGGCTTCATGGAACATGGGACTGATATGTCCTGTGTGTGGTGTGCTCCATGGAACATGGAAATAGTCTGTTCTTTCTGTGTGGTGTGCTCCATGGAATATGAGACTAGTCTGTTCTTTGTGCGTGGTGAGCTTAATGGAACATAGGACTGATATGCCCTACATGTGGTATGTTTCATGGAACATGGGAGCAGTATGTTCTGCATATGTGGAGTGCTTCGTGGAACACGGGCTTGCTATGTCCCCCTTGCGATTGCACCCTATTTTTTCAAATAATAAAAAGACTATCAATAAATAGTGATCCAGCAACACTCTGTTACTGAAAAAACAGTGTCACCAATTTAAAAAAATTACCCATGAAAAGGTTAAATGAGTTACCAATTGTTGCTCATAAATGTATATGTTGCATTGAAGCATCCTCTCTTTAATGTATACATGCTTATAGATAAAATATCCCCAATGTTTTATTTTACATCAGAGGGATACAGCATGTTTTGGTTATTGTTTATCACTCGAGGCTGACTGTGATAGATAGCCCGGAGCATGGTTCTCCATCTCTACAGGGCATCTCAGCCTCTGAGACAGATTTTGGGAAGGGCAATGCCTGGGCTTGGTGCCAGATGTGAGTTTAAGGAAGTCCTCACTGAAGATCATGAGTATGATCAGTGAGGGTCATAGATGTTGGCCCCAGATTATTCCAGAAGGATGGTCAAGAGACCATACATTTTGTGGCCCAGGGTCTTTAGTCAACCCGTAGCACTGCACAGCCAACCACAGGAAGTGGTTCCAGCCCTGGAGGGCTTCTACTCCAATTCTGCCTTGGTCAGAAAATCATGGAAAGCCTCTCATAGGAGTGATAAAAAGCAGCAAGAACACCATTGTATGTCTTTGCTTGGAGCACGTGTACACTGATTAACAAAGCAGCGTTTTACATTGTGTTCCTGAAACATTCTCCAGTGCGGTGAGGACAGACAGCCCCTCAGAGCAGGAAGGTGGGCCTCAAGACTAACGGCGGGATTTGCCTCCATTATAAAACTTCATAACCCATTGTAATCTCTAAATATGAATATATATGGTATACATAAAACCTCATAATCCATTGTAATCTGTAAACGCCAGCCAGCCCAGTGCCATCGAGTCAGATCTGACTCATGAATCTGTAAATGCCAAGTGCCGTCGAATTGGATCTGACTTATGGCGACCCTGGGGGCCAGGTTAGAACTGACTCCCAGAGTATTCAAGGAGCACCTGGTGGATTTGAACTGCTGACCGAATCTGTAAATAGGATATCTACATATTATATATAATCTCATAATTGACTGTAATCTTTAAATATGATATCAATATATGTGATATATATAAAAACCTTACAACACATTGTAATCTGTAAATATAATATTGATACATATGCTATGTATGAGAACCTCATAATCCATTGTGATCTGTAAATACAAAGTCGATACATAAAACCTCATAACCCATTGCAATCTTTAAATGTAATATTAATATACATATTATATATAACCCCCCATAACTCATTACTGCAGAGCTGGTTTCAACTCATACCTACCCTATAGGGGAAAGTAGAACTGCCCAATAGGATTTCCAGGGCACGGCTGGTGTATTTGAGCCACTGAACTTTTGGTTAGCAGCTGAATGCTACCCACTGCACCACCAGGGCTCCAGATATAATATACTTTTTACCAAATTTCCCACACTGGGGCTCATGGTACGTGGATTATAAAATTCAGTTGGATGCATAATGGCTGCAGTGGTTGAGCTGCCACGAACATTTTGAAACAGTCGTTCACACGATACTCGCATCTGCCTCCCAGACACAAAAGCAAACCATGACGCTCTGACAGTGAAAGCGGTTTGATGCTGTGGAGTTGTGGCAGCAGCCCTGGTTGCACAGTGGTTAAGCCTTTGCCTGCTAACAGAAAGGTTGGCAGTTCGAATCCATCAGCCACTCTGTGGAAGAAGGATGTGGCAGTCTACTTCTGTCACGTTGCCAGTTAGGGCCCTGCGGGGCAGTTCTCCTCGGTCTGACAGGCCACGAGGAGCTGGAATGGACTGGCATACAGCAGGTTTTATCGTGATGGGTTATGAGAACAAGAGAAAGAACGGAGAGCCTATAAACTGATCTGAAACACTTGGGGCTTAATGTATGTCAGGAGTGTAACTCCCTGTCAGTTCAGAAAGGATGACTAGAGCACTCAACCAACGCAGACAGGACAACTGGGAACCAGCGGTAACCAGCAAATGAACAAGTGGATGAAAGGTGAGCCCAGCCCCCCAGGATCAGCTTCAGGTGGCTGAAGAAGGTGAATGTAAAAATAACCCCATAAAAGTAATAGAAGACTGTGACCTCAGAATGTTATTTTCACAATCTTGCAAAATGTTTTTCTCTAATATATCAAAAAACCAAACTCATTGCCAACGAGTGGATTCCAGTGCATAGTAGCCCTACAGGACAGAGGAGAATTGCTCCATTGGATTTCCAAAGAACACCTGGTGAATTCCAACTGCCCAACTTTCAGTGAGCACTCAAACACTGAACCAGTGCACCACCAGGGATCCAGTGGTAGCTCAGTGTC
The DNA here is from genome assembly GCA_028571685.1 of Heterohyrax brucei. Taxonomy (NCBI): domain Eukaryota; kingdom Metazoa; phylum Chordata; class Mammalia; order Hyracoidea; family Procaviidae; genus Heterohyrax; species Heterohyrax brucei. The sequence continues at coordinate 1,651,408 of CM053163.1, forward strand.
CCCTAAAAATGGCCCTCTCTTTCTGCATCTTCCTCATCTCTGCTGACCATTAATAAACTTGGTCTCCATACATTTTTGTATTCTGCTATTTCATAGAATTGAGGTTATTCTGTGTTTGTCTTGAGACTCTTACTTCACTTAGCAGGCCTTTTCAAGGCTCAGCAACATCATAGCCTGTATCAGGACTTCATTTTTTTGGATGGCTGAGGAATACTTCATGGTGTGCAGGGACCATATTGATAAAATACTCATCTGTTGGTGAGCACTTAGGCTTTCTCTGTCCTTCAGATATTATGAATAGTGACAGTGGCTGCAAGGAACATTGGTGCACACGTATCTGTGTTTCTGTTTTCAGTTCTTTGGGGTATATATCTACCTTGGAGTGGACTTGTGGGATTGTATGGTAATTCTATGTTTGCCTTTTTGAGGGACTGTCAAACTGTGTTTCACAGCAGTTAGATCATTTTGGCATCCCATCTGCAATGGGAGCTTTCCAGTTGCTCCATGTCCTCACCAACAACTGTTGTTTTACTTTTGTTTTTTAATCCCAGCCATCTGAGTGGAGGTGATTTGAATTGTGTTGCTGAGTTGCATTTTTGTTAATTAGAGTCTTCCTTGCCCATTAGAATAATTAACCAAGATTTTTTTTGAGAAATATTGTTAAAAGTATTTGCAAAAGGTATGAAACTGTTCTGCCTTGATAAATAATTTGGTCTTTTTTGGATTGGTTTTGCAGTTCTGTGAGCTGTCATTCTGAAAGTTAATTCTTGTTTCAAAATACAAAGGGTATCTAGAAGCCCCAGCGGCTCACCAAGAGGTTGGCAGCTCAAATCCACCAGCTGCTCCTTGGAAACCCAACGGGGCCGTTCTACTTGTCCTATAGGGTTGTTGTGAGTCAAAATTGACTCAGGGTAATGGGTTTAATTTTTTTTTTAAAGATGTATAGGAGTCCTGCTGGCACAGCTATTGAGACTTCCAGATGCTAACCCAGCAGCTGGCAGTCCGCACCCACCAGCCACTTCCTGGAAACACTATGGGGCAGTCCTTTGTCTTACAAAGTAGCCACGAATTGGAATTAACTTGATGGCAATGGGGTTGGTTTGGTTTGTTCTAAAGATGCGCAAGGTGGAAAACATTGGTTTAATAAACTGTTTCCCTTTAAACTTTAACAAAACCAATGCCTTGGATGTACACTTGACAAGACAGCCAGGTCTTTCTTTAAAATCTTGCTGCCCAAAATGTGATCTGGGGCCAGAAGTCTGGGCGTTGCAAGTGTGTTTGTGAGAAATGAGGAATGCTGTCCCTGCCCTGGATGGCCTGGGGACAACACTGCATTCACGAAGACCCTGAATAGTTGTGTGTTCATGTCAAAAGTTTGAGAAGCCTCCCTAACACAGTCCAGAAAAAAAGAAGACAGAAAAAAGGGTGTGGGTGGCACAGGCTCAATTAAGCAAAACAGCAAAATACTGAAAAATTGTAGAAGACGGGTGAATTGATACCAAACCCACTGTCCTTGAATGGATTCTGACTCACAGGGAACCAGTACCACTGAGTAGAACTGTCCCATAGGGCTTCCAAAGCTATAAATCTTTGATGACACAAGGCAGCTACAGCCTTCTCCCAAGGAGCTGCTAGCAGATTGGAACAACTGACTTTCAGTTAAGCAGCCGAGCACGTAACCACTGCACCACCAGTGCTCCTTGGCGTGGGGCACGTGGGTTTTGTTATGCTGTTCTCTCTACTAGTTACATAGTAAATAAAGAGTTAAACATCAGTCTCGAGTGTGAATTTATGCTTGTTTCGGACTGACCTATTACTGCTGAGAGTCACCCTCCCAGTCAATTCCTCCCTTCCAAATAAAGTCAGTTTGTTCAGGTGAGAATTAATTCTGGTTAATTCCATCTTGGCTGTATGTCTAACCAGACATACTTGTTAAATACTCTTTGAAAAGGCTGGGTGTAAGGGAAGATGGGTACAGCCCACCTAAAAAAAAAAATACGTGTAAGGCCTGGCGTCTGTGACTTGCAGGAAAATAATGCAAAATGTCTTCCCTCTCCTTTGATTTCTTTATTTGGCAAACACTTACATAATGTTTACTTACATAATGTTTACTGTGCCTAACGTACTTTGTAAGCAATTTGCAAGTATTAAGCCAGTTAATTCATTTTATCCTCACAATGAGCCTGTGTGGTGGGTACCTCAGAACAGAGACATCTGAGGTGCTTGTAGTGTTTTTGGCTTCTTCTCACAGGTGGGGTCTCCCTGACCGCTGCACCAAGGCCACCAGCCACAAACCCGCTGCCGTCCTGGCAGCTCGGCAAACAGCTATTCGCTAACGTCTGTGGCACCGGGAACTGACGATGGTGATTTGCAGGTGAGTCCCGGCCCCCAGGGTCGCCATGAGTCGGATCTGACTCGACGGCACTTGGCTTGGCTGCCTAGCAGATGAGAACATGCAAAGGCTGCTCTCCAGTGGACTCAGGAACCCCCACAGCCCCAGGTCCTCTAGAGATAGTGCTCGGGAAGATGTAATGTCAACTGATGGAAGTAAGGAGATTGTAGAATTAACTTTCACCCTTTCACCAAAAAAAAGGAAAAGAAAAGAAAAAAGGAATTATAAAAAAGGAAGTAAAGATAGTCACAGCCAGAGAAGACTTGCTTTGCAAGTTGGTAAGAGAATCAGGGCCTGGGGGGAAAAAACATTATAAAAAGGCACCAATTTTAAGAAAACTTAAAAAATGATGACTTCCAGAATTAGCAATACATTTGCATGTGTATATAGATGGATAGACATGGATGTGGATATGGCTACCAATACATAATGTTCGTTTGCTCAGACTTGCTGGTCATCAGAGGCGTTGCTTTCAGACAGGGAAATCAAAAGACAGTCACGAGACTTTCTGCGCCTGTTTTCAGTCCTGCCGACACAGTCGTGACTGTTTCCATGATAGATAGCATGGTGCTGGGAGTGCTGTGGCGCGGTGGCCAACGCTCAGCTGCTAACCAAGTGGTCAGCATTTGCATCCACCTGCTACTCCTTGGGAACACTGTGGGGCGGTCCTACTCTGTCCTGTAGGGTCGCTCTAAGTTGGAGTTGACTTGATGGCAATGGGGTTACCAAGGTGGTGACGATATGGCTACATGGACACATTGATCTACATTTGGTACAATCTGGTAATAACGTTAACATTGAACCACTCACACCTCCACATTTCAGTCCTGGGGAATTCATGCCACAGAGACACTCCCCAAATGGGTATCTGTGCAAAGATGTCCAATGCAGCACTGTTTGGGAAAATATTGGAAATGATCCCCAAATAAGAGAAAGTAACTCAAATCTCCCTCTGTGATAGACTGGACTAAAAACAAAAACTACATCATTCAGACCATGAGATATGATGAGTTTATTACAAAGTGAAGCAAAGCGGATCTACATGTGATGATATAAAAAGGGAGTCTCCGTATGTTGTTATTTAGTAAAAATTCAGGATATAAAACTGCATGAAGAATGTGATTCCTTTTTTGTTTATAAAATGGTAAGACAGAACAATACATAAAGTCTGGAGGACTAGGCAGCAGCCTGTTACCAGTGACCACTGGAAGACACGAATCAGCAGGGAGCATCCTCACACAGCGGGAAATAAGGCTTCTTAGTTTTCATTGCTATGATTTATGTGAGGGCTGATAAGATTCACAGTTCTGCATTCCTGAACAACACTGATGCTGTTTGCTCCAGGGAAGGGCTCGATGTGTGTGAGAAACATGAGCCTAAAAGGAAAGAAGACTCCGGAGGGAGGAAGAAGCACTTGGTATTTCAGCATTTAGGAGTCTAATTTATAACTCAAATCGCAAATACTTGCAAAATAGCAAGCATAGCTTCTAAATGTTTTTATTTGCATGCCTTGTTTAATTTGAGCTTTCTTTACTCTTTTTTTTTTTTTAAAGTAATAATATTTTATTATGTTTTCAGTGAAGGTTTACATAGCAGTTTGGGTTCCCATTGAACAATTGCTACAAAAATGTTCGGTTACACTGGTCACATTCTTCACAATGCATGAATGATCACAATATTCCCACCCTGGTTGTTCTGTTTTCTTTGCTCTTCTCAGTGACTGCAGCTGAGAACAGTGACTGGAATAGTTAACAAAAATGAATTTCCTTCCTTTCCCCCCTCCCTCCCTTTCCCTTCCCCCCTCCCTTCTTCCCTCGCCCTCCCCTCCCCTCCTCTTTCTTTTCTCTCTGTTTTATCTTTGCTGCCCTATTTTTCTTCCTTCCTTTCTATCTAAAATAAAGCTTTCTATGCACGGGTCCTCTGCCAACACCAAAAAGGAGGAAGAAATGGAAATGAAAACCCCACTGAGGAGCTGAACTTGCGGCTGACGGAGTCTGAGAGCACACTTCAGGGTGGCCAGTGCAAGACTTTGGAAGAATGAGAGTGAGCTCTCGCACCCAGCTGGAGTGGGCACTCGGAGCTCTGATACTTGTCTTCACGGGGGTCGTGGTCAGAGCCTTCAGTGTCAGGGAGACAGACGGAAAGAAGTCCTTCATGACCTAGACTCTTTCATGTTTAAACGGGTCTAGGGTCAGAGCTGGGTCTCTGAAGGCTAACACGGTAACTTAGTTACCTAGTGCTGCTGTAACAGAAATGCCGTGTCTTAGTCATCTAGTGTTGCTAGGACGGAAGTACCACCACAACATGACTGCCACTAATCCGTCTCATTAATGTCATCATGATAGGATTTATAACACACAGGAAAATCATATGAGATGGCAAAACGGTGAACAACCACAGAATACTTGGCATCATGGCCTCACCGGGCTGAGCCATATTTTGGGGAGACATAGTTGAATCCATAACACACACTAACCTGGGGCTCTGTCAGAGGCACTGGATCCCCGACTTCCAATGAGGCAAGGACAGCCAAAGCACCCCATGTCACCCTGGACCCTTTGGCATTATCTGCAATAATTCCTTCCCTGTTTTTTGTGAACCACAGTCAAAATTTCTGCTTTTACTCCAGGGGATCAGTCTTCTGAATCCCTCTGTAGTGACCACTCTCTCTGCAAAAGCTTTTCCCTTAACTCCATTTGGGGATTCGGCAGTGAATGACAGTTGAACCCTTTGTTTGTGAACAGGACTCAGAGGTTACTGGTGGCATGTACCGCGGCAGATCTGTGTCATTGACATTTCTGTGGAAAGCTATGAAGCCAACATCGTCCTCTCCTCTGAGCTTGATCCAGCTTCAGGGGGGTGGAGGTGGGGGCAAGGTGGGAGGGAGAGACAAGCCCCAGTCTAAAGCAATGATGGCTTCAGAATTGAATTAAAAAAGACAGGAGCAGATGCTGTAATCTAGGAATATTTTCACGATTTTGTTTACATGGAAGTTTAGCTAAGCAGAAATCAGTAAGAAAGAAGGTGAAAACACAAATAAAACTCTTAACGTTCTGAGAACTGTTAAGAAGGAGCATACAACACGGGGGTAGCTACTTGAAGAAAACAAAGAGACCCTGAGAGCGCTCTTCGTGGGGCACCAACAGAGGACCAGAAACAGCATCTCTGTAAAGTGCACATCTTTGGACACCAGGTGACAGTTCCCAAAGAAGGAGACCTGAACACAGGCCTGTCATTTCTAGGCTGGGACTTGGATATGGCAGCCCTTTAAAATTATACTACAATCAAATGTATCAAATTCTATAACCCGCAATTTCAAATTGTGCATTCCAAATTGATATATTCTACGCAAATAAAAGGACCTGATTTTAGGCTTTGAAACCAGCCGCTGGCCTTCTGTTTGCCATACAATGCCATCTGACTGCCGGGAGAGCGCCTTGCCTTTTTTTCCCTGCACCTGTTCAGCTTCCCGAGCATCAGCAGCAGCATCTCAGACGGCTCCGTCTGAGGCAGGAGCTGTGATGAGTCACAGCAGCAGGGAAAGGCAAGGTGCGAGACGCAGGGGCAGCGGAGTGGGTGGCTCCCGGGCCTGGGGTCTCGCTGCGTTCTGTCTGCGCAGTCCCCTCTCTTGCCATCACCTAATCTGTAAGCTGGAGGGTTACAATCATTCTCTGAGACAGAAAGCTTCAATATCTCAGAGACTGGAAAGCTCCAGGTATACCAAAACCCGAACCAAACCAAACCTACTGTTGGCGACTTGATTCTGCCTCATAGCAACCCTATAGGACAGAGTAGAACTGCTCCATAGAGTTTCCAAGAAGCCCTTGCTGGATTTGAACTGCTGACCTTTCGGTTAGCAGATGTAGCACTTAACCACTGAGCCACCAAGGGCTTCAGGTACAGCAACTGTTTATGATTACTCACTTGACCTAAATCCCAAGTACGACTTAGAATGCTTTCATTGATGCAAAGGGTTTCCTAGGAAGAATTGAAATTTTAAATCAGCAGCATAAATGGGCCCCCGTGTCATGAGAAACTCATTTGCTGTGTCAATGTTCACTTTAGTCACAATAAAAAAAGAAAAGAACCTAAATGTGTTAGTCATACACATTCAAACCAATAATATGAAGTCGTCACTTGGTTCTTCAGTCTGTGTGACCTCGGAAAGATCACTCAACCGGGCTGAGCCTCAGTTTCCTCATCTGTAGAAAGAGGTCAGTCAGAGTGCCTGTAAATTACAGAACGTCACCTGGTGCTCAGCGCGGGGCCCAGCAGAAGGTCAGCTGCTCTTACGGTGACTACCGTCACTGTCTCTACAGCAGCTGCCTTTCTTGAAAAGAGTACATATTTTTGAGAAAAAAATGATAGTATGTATTCTGCTGAAGGCCAAAAAGAAGAAAGAAAAAAGAAAATCTGTTGCCAATGAGCTGATTGTAACTCACAGTGACCCAATAGGAGAGAGTAGAACTGCCCTGTAGGGCTTCAGGGGCCCCTGGAAGGCTCGAGAGGCCGACCTTTTGGTTAGCAGATGGGGCACTCAACCACCGCATCACTGGGGTTTCGACCGAAGACCAAGCTTCCCCCAGATAATATCACCATCCAAGGAAAAGCCAGAAAACTTTCTCTCAAGGGCACCGAGTGTTTACAGGCTGCAGTAACAAACAACACCTTTACCGTGGTTTTAATTTTGTCTTTTCCACAAATGGAAATATAAAATGATCAAACCACTTTTAAAATTATTAAGAAAGAAGTTATATCCAACGAATATAAGAAATAGTAACCATGCTATCCAGTTTCCTGGTATGTGTTCAACACAAAAACTTTGGGACAGGGCGAAAAATGAGTAAGTTAATAAATCGATAAAAGGAGAACGAGTCAGGGAGACTAGAGAGAAATCCCTGGGTAGCGCAGACAACTGACGCTCTCGGCCGCTAACTGAACACCGGTGGATGGAGCTCAGCCAGAGGCACCTCAGACAGAAGGCCTGGTGACCTTCCAAGAAACCAGGCGCTGAGCACCCGAGCGAGCTCAGCTCTTCCCTGCCACCCAGGGGACTGCCGTGGTCCAGAGTCTACTCACTGGCAGCTGTGCGCCGTCGTTAGGTGCCACCGAGTGAGCTCTGACTCGTAGTGACCTTGTGCGCAGCAGAACGAGGCCCTCTCCGGTCCTGCACCTCCCCTACAATCGTCTTGATGCTGAAGCCCATGGCTGCAGCTGCTGTGTCTCGTTTTCTTCGCTGACCCTCTGCGTTTCCCACGTGTGATGTCCTTCTTCAGGGACTAATCCCTGGTATGGATATATGAAAAATGAAAACCCTACAGATCATAAGAGAGGACCTTCTGATAGACGGTCCCCTGCCCCGACTGGAAGTCACACAAAACGGCAGTGGCGGTGGCACAGGGCCAAGCAGCACTGCGCTGTCGTGTGTGGGGTCGCCGAAAGCTAACGACAAAAACAGCAGCTGCGACAGAGAGCTGGAGAAACAGAGAGCCTGAAGGGGCCTGAGGGAAGGGCGCCGGAGCCGTCTGGTGGATGGATCACACTTGTGTGGCCTTCCCGGCCCTGCTCTTCTCACCGCCACCCAGGTGACCGGGCAGGCCATCGCCACGGGGTCATTGCTGCCCCTGAAGGGCATTGGTCAGTTTTGCCTTAAAAGAGAGCCAATTCCAGAGCAGAGAGGAGGGTCACGCTGCCACCAAGGCAGACCCGCCAGGAGCGGGGAGCGAGTTCTCTGAACTTGGGTCCCAGCGCTGAGAAGCTTGCGGGAGCAGGAGACGGGGAGAGAAAAGGAACAGGAGTCAGCCAGCTGCACTGCTGAAGATAGGGAGAAGCGGTGGCCGGAGACACTGGGCTTCCCAGCCCCGAAGACACAGTGAGTGCCTCTGGACAGAGTACAAGGCCAGGGAGGGGGCCTGTGGGCACAGCTGGGAGGTGGCTGTCCTGCTGGAGAAACTGTGTTCTGAGCGTTCCCGAGCTGTCACTGTGACTTCCTCCATGAACCCCCAAACTGTGTGTCGGGTCTGTGGTTTCCGTGACCTCTGCGGTGAACCCCGGGACCCACAGGGAGGGCGAGACGGCTGGTCTGATTCTGCTTTTAGGTTGCAAAGCTCACCTGGGAAACGAAGAGTTCGTTGCTTTCCTGTGGAACTTGGATGACTGCCCCAGGACCAAGTGTGTTTCCTGGGGGACCTCAGAGCTAGGAGTTACTCCTTCCGCATTGGTGTTGGCCTCACCTGACTCTACACCCACCGGATGGCTGTCTAACTGGGTACATCACTGCTGTCGTCTTTTCTCAGGAACCAGTAATGCAATCTTGCCCTACACCAAACACTGAGGGTTCCTCCTGCTCTTCCGTCACCACACGCGATCCTTCCCTGTGTCAGCACCTAAATGACATGAGTGCGACGTTCTGACCCCTTTAAGGGAAGAAGCCTTGTTTGGTACACTCTGGGTCCTTCTCCCTTTTCCTTGTGAGGTATGACATCCCTGTTGACTGAAGGATTAAAGATAAGGGAGAGAGCTGAATTGGGAGCCCCCAAATTAATTTAGACATGTTGAGATTGAAATGGAGCATCTGTGTCCCAGGAAACTTGCTAGCAAAGATTGGGAAAATGGAACTAAATTTTAAGTAAGGTGGGTAGTTATGAGATGTGGAGTCACCAGCACAGAGGGGACAGTTGAGCTGGGAGACGCCGAGTTGTGAGTGAAGGGAGCATGATGCATTTCTGAGGCGAAGTCGCCAACAGTGTTTGGGTGAGGTCCCCACTGCAGCAAAACTTCAACCTTAGCTACGGCTCTCCCATCATCCTCTGTCTTTATGAAAATCTTCGCACTAAGTATTTTAAAGGACAGTATATAGCACTTGGCAGGTGTTCAAAATATATGCAAGTGTGGCTTGAGAGAAGGAATTCACAGACAACAGGATGAAAGCTTTAGGCGTGCGCGGGACATGTTTATGTAACCCCGTGGTCCAAGGAGGTTTTGGCATCCGTTGTTCTGATGGACAGTGACTCCTCGTGGGGTGTCCCACTTCGCTCTGTGCTGTAGAGAACATGCTAGCACCTCATGCTAGCCAGAACTGTAACCGCAGTGGCCAGACATGTATGAGCAGGCTCTGTGTTAGAGGGAAAGCGTTCTCACATTTGGAAGCAGCTTAGCACTCATGAATGACAAGTGCAGAGACATTTGGGGCACCAGCAGACTTTTTCTTTTATTTTATGAAATAGGGTGTTTAAGGTAAGAGCCTACACAGCAAACAGGTTCATATTTACTGATTTCTACATGAGTTTTTTGGTGATCTTGGTGACATCTTTCATAATAACGTCATTGTCCTCATTCCTTCTCTGCTGGTTGTTACATTTTGGGTCCTCTATTGCCCTGTCCCCTCACCTCCTCACCTTGGCTTTAAAGTAATTGTTGACCATTTGCTCTCCTATGGAACCCTGATGGGGCAGCTGCTAAAAGGTCAGATGCTAACCAAAAGGTTGGCAGTTCAAATCCATCAGCTGCTCCGTGGAAACCTTATGGGACAGTTCCCCTCTGTTTTATGGGGTCATTGGTGAGTCTGAGTTGAGGAGTTGGAATCAACTTGATGGCAACTGGTTTGGCTTCTGATTTTTGGCCTCATTTAGTTTTTTTTTTTTATTAAGAGGGTCCTTAGTCACGGGTGATAGTTAAGGTCCTTAGTCACGGGTGATAGTTAAGAAGGTCTTTCCTCACAGGTGATAGTCTTTCTTCCTTGTTCCACGCTGTTAGCTGTTGGCCAATCTCTTCCTGTGACATTTCTGCTACTGTGAATAAGCTGATTGGAGAACAGTAAAGTCTGGGCACAGCTGAGCAGAGTGTGGTGGCCTGAGGCTCATTGGCCTCGTGACCCCTGGGCAGTGCAGACACCCCTGCTCTGTGTGTTTGAGGGCATCTGCCTGGGGCGCTGCCAGGCTGCCTGATCAAATACTGGGATACTCACTCGAAGGTTGGTGGGCCGCTTGGAGGAGCCTCTGAAGGCAGGCTTGGCCACCTGGCTTGAAAATTCCACGGAGTGGTGCAGTCTGCACACGCGCGGTGTCATCCTGTGTCAGAGTTGACCTGTGGGCCCCTGGTTTGGTTTTCAGCATTTGGGGTCACCTCGGGAATCCGTGAACGTTCCTGCATCACTGTTTCGTGCTAGGACTCAGTGCGCACATGGTCTCTGATGACGAACCCAGTTCCTTGTTTCCCTTTTCTGACGTCAGCTCAGGGCCCTGCGGTCTCAGATGACTCACTGTTGGGTGCCCGGTGTCGACTGCACACAGCGCCCCCGTGTGTCACAGATGGGGACTGCCCCAGAGGAGTTCTTGTTTTTAAATAGCATTGTTTGGGCGCGAATTTACACAGCACCTTAGGTTTCTATTTGACGATTTCCACACCATGTAGCAGTGGCATTAATTACAGTTGTCACACTGTGCCAACATTCTCTTTCACTGTCCATCTGTTCCCTTCCTGGAGCACCAATATTTTGATATTAGCAGACTAACCATTACTTGTGACTGGGCTACTATTACCAGAAATAACTTTGTTTTGAAATAACATTCCTCATGCTTTACTCCGTACCTCTTAATGTCTCAATGAGCGTTGTTTTCCATCCTCTGTGCCGGCAGCCTGCTACCACCTTTGGCTTTAAGAAATGGTACCTATTTTGATGGTTACATCTTTGCGCTTGTGGTGAACACCTACAGGTATCTTTAGTTTTACAGGAATTTTGCATATCTGAGCTAATGAGCATATAAATGACTTGCACTTGTGGAGAAAATATGAGGAAAAGGTGGTAATTTCTTGCTTACTTACTATTCTTATATCAGAACTACACCAACATGAAAAGATTCATGTTTTAAAATAGTATCCCTAAGGTGGGAAACCCTGGTAGCATAGTGGGTTAAGTGTTCTGTCTGCTAACTAAAAGGTCAGCAGTTCGAATCCACCAGGAGCTCCTTGGAAACTATGGGGCAGTGCTGCTCTGACCTCTAGGGTCTCTATGAATAGGACCTGACTCGACAGCAGTGGGTTTGGGAGGTGGTTATCCCTAAGGCGTAAACCATTCCCATGGAAGGAAGTTTTTTGGACCCAAAATTGTTCCTGGAATTTTCAAAGTGTAAATTCTTTGAGTACAAGTCTTACTGGACTCAAAACCTTCCCCGTGTAATAAATCAAACCAAAGCTTTTGGTGTCAAGTTGATTCTGACTCAGCAATCCCACAGGATGGTGGAGAGCTGGCCCATGGGATTTCCAGGAGCAGCTAGTGGATTTGACCTGCCAACCACTTGGCTAGCCGCTGAGCTCCTAACCACTGCCCCACCGGGGCTCTTTCCTGAATAATAAGCCCTCAAAAAATATTCACTGGAAACCCTGGTGGCCTAGCTGTTGAGTGCTAAGGCTGCTGTCTAGAAGGTGGGCAGTTCAAATCCACCAGCCACTCCTTAGAAACTCTATAGGGCAGTTCTACTCTGCCCTGTGTGGTCACTGTAAGTCAGAGCTGACTCAATGGCAGTGAGTTTGGTTTGGTTTTGGAATAGATTAAATTGGATAGGTTCCTAAATCCAATGACCTCTTAGCAACTGTTGCATAACTTGGTTTCTGGGATACAGTAGGACTCTGTAAACATGTAGCTTTCTGCTCGTCATAGATTCAATTGTGTCCCCGCAAAAATAGGTATAGAAATTTGACTTGTTCGTGATTACCAGTATTGTGAGATTGTCCTCTATTTTACGGTTTTCCTATGCTGCATGTTGAATAGGATTAGGGTGGGACTGTAAATCTCTCCCTAGGGCCACCTCCCTGCTCCACTGTAAAGGGAGTTTGCCTGGAGTGTGCCTGGCACCACCTTTTATCCTTTCTTCCTACAAGAAGTGAGGATGCAGAGAGTTGGGAACTTCATACCATCAAGAAAGCAGCATCAGGAGAAGAGTGTGTCCTTCCGAAGTTTCTGCACCAAAGTGCTCCCTGAACGAGACCAGTGCAACACAAGGACCTTCCCACAGAACTGATGGAGGGAGAAAGCCTGCCTCTGGAGTGACTTGCAGCCCACTGCACTGTGTAAGAATAAACTTTCCTTTTTTTACAAAGCCATCCACTTGTGGTGTTTCTGTTAGAGCAGCACCAGATGACCACAACACTGCAGTTCCCACATGAGTGGTGGCTGGTGATGTTGCTTTCTCTAAACAGAAAGATACCAACCTGAGAGGGCAAATAGGATGGGACTGCCCACCCCACCCAAGCCTCTGTTTCTTTGTGACCTATGGAAGTGTCACTTGGAATGGCCTGGGTAACAGTTTCAGACTGCGCACTCTCTGAGACAGGCTATTCTCCAGAAAGGCACCAAGGACCTATTGGCACAAAGAAACACTCAGCAGTTTCGATCCCAATTGCAGCCCTTGAATCCTTAATAATGTACTAAATCTTACTGGGAAGAGAGTTCGTCTAGATTATTGTTGCGCGCCGACTCATGGCAACCCTACAGAACAGAGTAGAACTGCCGTGGAGGGTTTCCAAGGAGCAGCTGGTGGATTTGAACTGCCGACTGTTCGGTGAGCAGCAAGCTCTTAACCCCTGTACACCGGGGCTCGTTCATCTAGACCAGCGGTTCTCCAGCTGTGACTCCTGCTCCAGCAGCAGCTGCTTCATCTGGCAGCTGAGGAGAAAGGTTGCTTCTCAGACCCACTAAAGCAGAAACTCGAGGAGTGGACCCAGTGATCTGCTTTAAGGAGCCCTCCATGTGATTCCAATGGAAACTGAAGATTGAACACCGCTGGTCTAGCATCCTTCTCTGTTCACAGAGGAAAATTCAGGTTTGGTTTGGCTAATGTAAATAGCTGAGCTATTGAGACAGCCTTCAAGTTGGACCCAGGGAATTATGGCAGACCCTGCACTTAAGCAGAAGGGTTGAGAGGGAAGACTATTTCAGGGCTAACGCAGGAAAAAGTGTGCACAATCTTAGGCCGTGTTGCCTTGCCTGAATTTCTCGGGCACGAACGTGCGGGACACGCGTGCTTTGATTCTCCCTGTTCTTCGTACGCTGGGCTAGGGAGGGCTCAAACGATACCTTTAGTGTCAAGATGGCGAGCAAAGCCAAGAACCATTAAAAACCAAAAAATTTATTGCATATTGCCTGTTGAAATATCACCAAATGCTAAATGTTCACAAGAAGATGAAAAATTTGTCACTCAAGGCCAGACCTGGGACTAAGCCTCCTCCTTTTCTTTGATAATGTCTCTGTACTTGACATGTGACATGGGTTGCTATGGCAATGGGAAGGGACTGAATTTGGAAAAAGACTGTAGAATGTTGCAAGTAGAGAAAGGATATTTATGACTTGAGAATGATGAAAATGTAGGCAGGAGACTTCTGTTAATTTCTTCTCATCTTGTAGATGTGATCTTAACACAAACAAAAATTCCCTGGTGTCTCATTTGACTGTGTCACCCATCAAGTTGATTCTGACTCGCACTGACCCTGAGTACAGCAGAGCACTGCCTGGTCCTGTGTCGCCCTCACGATCCTTGTGAGGCTTGGGCCCTTTGTTGCAGCTGCTGTGTCAGTCCATGTCATTGAGGGTGTTCCTCTTTTTGCTGACTGTCTACCAAGCACATTGTCTGTCTCTGGGGACTGGGCCTTGCCCTAGGGCCCAGAAGGCCCAGCCAAGCCAAGCCAAGTGCCCAAGGTACAGAAATAAAGATCTTGGAAATCACTGAAACCTTCATCACAAGGTGACTCTGCTCTAAGTGATTTTCTTCTCTGTAGTTGCTCTTGAGAGACCAGGATTTGACGGCTAAGACATCACAAGGCGTCTGCAGACCTCCCCGGATCGGGACTGCACTTGGGTTCTGCGCGTTGCAATGGAGAGTTCCACTGCAGTGTCTCAAAAGGATTTTTACTCAATAAGCATGAAATTACATTTAATTACAAATTTAATGTAAATGAATGTAATCAGGTAATTAGAATGTATAATGACGTGATATTTACAACATGTAGCAATGCACTTATAATGTTGTATAAAATTATGTTAAAAATTCTTATTGAACTTTGTTAAAAAAAAGGCACTGTTCAGCGAAAGCAGATGATTTTAAAGTTCAACATCTTGATCGCTTCAACATTTCATTTATGAAATGCTGTGTTTAGCCAATACTTTTAACAATTTGCTAAATGTGTTTTGTAAAAATCAAACAATTTCATAGTTAGTGGCGTGCTAAAAAAGCCCTGGGCTCTATTCTCTTGGCTGCATATAGCTCAAACAGCTGAAACCATCTTCAAAAGATGCTTCATTACAAATCATTGAAGATAGGAATTCAGAACAGAAATGCTGACACAATCCTTTATTCCAAATGAGGGCCTTAAACACCACCAGATTCCTGAACGTGACCGAATGACTACAGTGAATGTCTCTACTTTGGGCAGAAATGGTTCAGACAGCTCTGTTAGCAGAGGGCCTGCCTGTACCGTTCTCATCCACTGGCTTTCAAGTGAAGTGACCCAATAGGAGGGACCCCTGCTTTCCTAAATGTGTACGTAGAAGCGTTTGATGCAATGTAACAGTTTCCCAGAAGTGTTTCAGGGACCTCCTGGATGGGGAGAGATCAACCAGGGGCTGTCCTGGGGAGCTTGGGGAAAGCCCAGGGGATAGAAGGGTGTCTGGGTCTCCTGATCCTCCACTGTTCTTCACCTAGCATGCCTTTGCCCACATCTGTTCTGGGGTTCGACTCCCAGGCGAGATTTCACGTGAAAGAGTTTTGACGCTAAAAATATGTTGGGAAACCACTGAGTGTTTCATCAGGATAAAGCAGGGTGGGGCTAAAGAGGGTGGTACCCAGGGTTGTCCCCACCCCAGAGAGGAAGGGGCTGAGCCTATCCCAAAGGATAGGGAGCCCACAGGTCAAACCCAGAGAGGCCAAAGACTGCAGCCAAGATTGCAGGTCCAGGCTAGAGACTTTGCCTTCCAATTAGGGTGCACACAGCCCTTTGCACACACTAGAAAATTTCCTGGAGTACACACGCACAATTCACTTTCACGGAAGAAAGTTCCAGATTTTCAGTTACCCAATGTTGTCTTTTCTAAAATGAATGTGCCTGGGAATGCACCTGCTGTCTGCCATTTCTCTTCCTACTCCCTTTTCAGTTGTCACCCTTCTCATAGTAAAAAAAAAGCTGAATCTCACTGTGGCACATTGTCCCAGGGTGTCAGAACCTCTGCGGACACCAGACTAAGGAGCAACTAGAGAACGGATGGTCCTGAGGGGCCCCATGGGGCAAGACAGAAATATTGAACCCCGAACCAAACCCACTGCAGTGAGTCAATGCTGACTCAGACTGACCCACGGGGTAGGTAATCTCCCCACGGGGGTCCCAAGGGGTGCTAGGTGGCTTTGAATACTAGCCTTTTGGTTAGAAGCTATTGCACCTAGCCACTACGCCACCAGGGTTTCTAGAAATGCTGAAGGTGAGCACCAAATTTCTCGCAGACTCTTTGCAAATCTGTATCTATTTGTTTTTACCTCTAGAATCTCTACCGTTTTTGTCTCTATCAACTCTGTCTTGGGATTAGAATTCAGAGGAGATTGTGTAGGACCACACGTTTATATTTGTTGATCCCACATGAAATCAGAATATTTCTAATATTGTCACGGCTATTTCTAAACAGTTTGGATCTTGTTCTCAGCAATTGACTGAATTTTCCTGTTCTGCTCCCTTGAAGTGAGGAATGACCGTGTGGCTCGTTTTAGCCACTGCCCCCTGAGGAGAAGTGACGTGTGTGACTCCAGGTAGAAGCATCTCACTGCGCCTGACTCCGCTGTTCTTTCCCCGACGGAGTGACATGGAAACGCACCTTGAGAGGCCTCCCTCACAGGACCTGTGGTCAGCAGAGTCCCCCCTACTGGTCTCAGCTGTATGCGTAGTCCCCCGGTGTGCGAGGCAGCTGAGGTTTTGGGATTATTTGTAACAGCAGCATAACTTAGCCCACCGTGACTAACACAGAAAGGAAATCTGATTGGGATGATTGATTTGAAAATATTAATTTGATTTTCTGATCAATGTGCAAGGTAAACATATTCTATAAATTGGATAGGTTAAATTTTATGGTACCAGCGTATCCGTAACCAAACCAAACCTGTGCCTGCTGTGTGGATTCTGACTCACAAGGACCCCGTGTTTTACAGGGTCACACTGTGTCATAGTTTTCTTGGCCGTAATATTTTTTATGGGAGCAGATAGCCAGGGTTTTCTGATGTGAATTTCAGGTGTTGAGGAGCTGTAAAACTTTAGGATATCAGCTGATCACAAACCTACAATGTACTCTATAAGCATATACAGTACAACTATTTAAAAGTATCCTATAAAAATCTAAATGTCATGTTAAGTATGTGTGAAGGGATATGCATTTTTCCAACAATATTAGGGGCATGTGAACAAAAATGTTTGAAGACATCTAGAGACCTCTAGACAGACAATCAGTAATCAGGAGGATAGCCTGGAAGCCAGGGGCAAAACCCATCAGCAGCAAGGCTAGGACGCGGTGGCCGGAATGGACTGCAGAGGGCAGGGGCTTCCTCATCCAAGTCCTTCCTGGGGTCAAAATGACTGTAAGAGGGTGACAGCACAAGAGGACCCCAAGGAAAGCAGGGCCAGGAAGGCTGGGGAACCAGGGAAATGCAGGTATCGTGGACCGTGCAGAACGTCCTCCTGGCTCTTGGTTAGCTAGTGCTGCTGGAACGGAAATACCACAGTGAAATTAACAAAGTGAAATTTATCCTCTCAGAGCCTGGGAGTCTAGAAGGCCAAACACAAGGTGCCATCTCTAGGGGAAGGCTTTCTCCCTCTGCCAGGTCTGGAGGGAAGTCTTTGTCGTCAATCTTCCCTGGCCCAGGAGCTTCTTAGAACAGGGACCCTGGCCCCAAAGGGCATGCTCTGCTCCTAGCTCTTTTTTGTCAGTGGTGTGAGGTGCCAAGATGCAACCTAACCCTGCAGATCGAGTCTTGCCTCATTAGCATAACTGTCTGTGATCCTGCCTCTGTGCTGTCATAGAGGTGAAACAGGATGACCACATCAAGTCACCAAGATGGGGCCCAACACATCATCCTGGGGACCACAGCCCAGCCAAGGAGACATATTTCTAAGGGGACCCAGCTCAACATTTTCCATGGGTAGATCTGGCGAATTCTAGAGGATGCTTGCTGAGGTATCCCTGATGGTAGATTCATTTTCTGTGCTGGTTCTGATACGCTTTTCAAGTACACTTACAGAGCTGGACCACCTGTGACCCTGACACCAATTTACGTGTATTTTACTTTTATAAAAATGAAAGAACAAAAATCTAATATTGATGAAGTGTTACTTCAGTCAAGGGAGAGCCTGTTTGCCAAAACCCAATCATATCAGACACAGCGGAACTCCACACAAACCAGTTAGTGTTTACTAAACCAGGGCTCCAGCTCCAGCAAGTCTCTGTCTCTTGGAAAGCTGAGACATTCTGATTCAGTTTCATATTGGGCAAATACCAACACAAACATACGAGTTCAACACACAGCAGGCAGCCAACATTATCAAGCCCTCTCTTTGTTTCTGTCCTCATGCCCAAGAGTAACCCGGATCTTTAAGGAGCTGTGGGATGCTGGGGTTTGGAAATATTGGTTTTTATATAATACCTGGCTTACAAAGGACCACAGGCTGAGAGAGCTGGGCTGCAGTATTTCAGAGGGGCAGAAAGATTACAATCGTGCTTCGACAGAAAAGCTTGAGCCCTAGATACTTACAGCATTCATGCCTAATAAAAAATACGATGTAAAATAAAACACACACGATAAATCTTACTGAAGCCCACAGTTTTTAGCCCTTGTCCACTGCCCCGGAGAGAGGTGAAGTAGGTCCCTGATGTCCCGTCCCCGGAGGTGGTATAGCCAGGATTTGAACTTGAGGGCCACAGTTCCTGTTTCCACACAACAGCACACCGTTTCCCTATGCAAGCAGTGAGGAATACTTGTGAGACCAACAGGAAACACACTGAAGAGGGACGAAGCGCAGAGAGGAGCGGGGCAGACAGCTCTGCGGGCCTTGGTAGCCGGGAGGCCTCCAGACTGGGAGGCCGGGGAGGGAGGGAGCTCGGGCGCTGTCTCCCACATGACAGGAGCCGCTCGGTTTGGGGGGGCTCCCCGACGCATCTAGTGGCAGTCCAGTCTCGGCTGTCGGTCAGCCTCGGCTGCCTGGAGCTCGGACAGCAGACAGCTTTGTTTCTGGAGCTGTTCTTCAGTTGCAGGCCTGTGTTTTCTGCCCAGTTCTGGTTTCAGCGGTGCCAGGGACTTGAGTGGGTCACAACAGAAAGGTGCTTTCATCCTGAAATTGCCACTGTCTCATAGCAGTCCTCATCAAAGTGTTGCGATGCCACTTGCTGGATCCATTTGTGGTGTAAGTCCTCTGTCGGGCACAATGGTTTATTCATTTGTCTTCAAAGATGAGTATCATATGGAACTCATTACATGACAGGTTTCAGCTCATCCAACTGATTGCCCTGCTGATGCGGGACCTGAACAGAGGCCCAGGGCCCTGGGAACTGGACACCTGATGCCAGAGGCTCCGTGGGAACACTGTCCCTGGACGCAGCTTAGGGGCATGCTAGTGAAGACTCCGGGGTCTGGCCCTGGGGCAGGTGGCCCCAGCTGTGGATGAAGGACACTGCTCATTTACGTGATGTGTGAGTCTCCCTGGGAACGGAAACCCAGCTAGGGTTGGGGAGAAGAGACAGAGCAGTGGGGACCCAAATCCTTGTGTGGCTTCTAGAAGGCGGCCACCTGGGCGTTTGGATCCTGCTTGCGCAGAACTTGTTTTCTGCTCTGCTGGGTCCCAGCCTTCGGCTGACGGGGAGTGGAACAGGAGATAGCCATGAGATGCCACAGAATCACCAGTCTGAAGCGACACTGCTCTTGCCCTAGGACAGATTATGCGGGGTTGGTTAACATCTTAAGGATGGAAGGAGAAATGCCCACTAGACGGAGAGGGCAGAGCACTGGGGAGAGAGTGAGGTCTGCATCAGGGTACCATCTGCCCTAATGCTCACACTACTCTTAGGGGTTGAGAAAGACCAAGAAATTTGAATGCTTGTGTTTCTAGACTGCTGGTAAATAGGACACGAGAGATTCATTAAAAACCAAACCGGAATTCAAACGTTGTTTCTAATCTGATTGATGGGTCTTCCGAGTGAGCGATGTGAGGTGTTTAGCTAGACTCGCAAAGAGACAACACTTGGCTGTTTGGGAAGTTTCCGTTGGCTAGTGGTGACACACGTGACGAGATTTCTGCTGTAGAAAACCACTGGTCAGACAGAGCTCGGTGGTAAAGAAATGATCGTAATACGGAGGAAAGGACACAGGCTTTGTAATCATCCAGATTTAACCCTGACTCAGTTTGCTCCTCTGTAGAATGGGGATAATGAGTCTCACCTGGCAGTAGTGGTGAAGGCCGAGAGCCAAGTACGGTGCCTGCCGTAAGGTGGCTGTTTGACCTGGGGCGCTCTTGTTATTAGGATTCGTATTGTTTGTATGGGTGAGAGGTTGGGTAGAATACTGACAATTTTGCTTGTGTATGAGGTATTAGAACATTTTTTATCACAGTGAAAACATACACAGCACAATGTTTACCAATTCAATAATTTCTCCCTAGCTAATTTGGTGACACTGAGTATGTTCATGTCGTGCCATCACTGTCACCATCCTTTTCCAGATTGTTCCACTGGGTTTTCTGGACTACTCTTTCAAACAGAAAAATCTCTCACCTGCTCCGGAAACGAGTTCTTAGTAGCAAACAGTCAGGTCAATAAATAAACATATAATAGTCTAATCTGGAAAGCAGCTTTCAAACGCTTACAGGAAGTTTAGTTGGTTCACAAAATGTACTGCGCTGGTTGAGGTTATGTATCAACTTGCCTGAGCTGTGATTTCCAGTAGTCTGACAGTTATGCGATGATGTAACCGGCTCCATGGTGAGATCTGCTATGAGCAGCCAATCAGCTGGGAGGGAGCTTTCTGAGGGGGGTGTGGCCTGCCTCCAGTACATCAGTGCTCTGGGTCCTGCGTCAGGCCAATCGTCAGCTGACCTCTGGCTCTTAGGGTTTCAGGTAGCAGCTTACCTGCTGATTTGGGGATTCTTCGGCCTCTGCAGCCTGTGAGCCAGTGGCCCGCTGTCAAACCTACCGATTTGGGGATTTGCTGGCCCTGCAGCTACATGGGTCAGGGCAGGGCTCTGGCCTGATGCACCTGGGACTTGCCGGTCTCTGCAACACCATGAGCCTTTTCCTTGAAATAAAAGTGTCTCTGTGTGTGTCAGTGTGTGTACGAAGTTCCGCAATTAAATCTACGAACTTAATCGCTCTAAGTGCTACATACCTCGTTGCTGAGTATCAGTACGGTCACCTTCCAAGTACTCCCCTTGGGAAGCTATGTAATGATACCAGTGCCTAGTCCACCTTTCAAAGCAATTGTGGAACTCTTTCTGGGATGGCCATTGTGCAGGGTGGCAGGGTGGCAAGTTCTCACACTTCATTGTCTAGTTGTCTACGCAGGAGGTTTTAGACAGCAAACAAATAGCTGCATTGGAACACTCTCCCTCCCCACCTCATCTGGCCCCCAGTGACCTTTTCTTTACCCAGAAATAAAGGAAATGTTGAAAGGAAGACATTTTGACGACTTTGAGGACATCAAGAGTTATCTGACAACAGCTCTGATGGCCATTCAAGTTCCCAAATGGCTTTGAAGGGTGAAATAGGTGCTGACATAGCTGCGGGGCTTCCCAAGGGGAGGACTTCGAAGGTGACCACAGTGATATTCAGCAATCAGGTCTGTACTACTTTTCCTAGGATAAGCCCATGAACTTAACTGGTAGACCTCATAAATGTATGAGGTTTGTGCATGTGCACACACGTGCGCGCACATGCGCGCGCGTGCACACACACACACACACACACACACACACTCTTCACTGGTTGCAACAAAGGAACCTAGAGTTGGTCACAAGTGCAGACCACAAACTTCGAACAGTGTGCAGGGTAGGGTCAGCATACTGGGTTTAAATAATTGTGCTAGCGGACTTCCTCTGAGCCTACCCACCTTTGCTGGTTTGCTGCCTGTGGCTTCCTTTATGACTACCGTATATGTTTGGTTTCATTTGTATGTTCTAACTTTTTTTAAAGCTTATTCCAACTGGACGGTTCACATCCTCGGTGTTACATAAAATCACAAAATCACAAACTGATGAAGGTGACACCTGGACAGAGTACAGTGTTTGGGGCTGAGATACAGCCGTCAGACGGTTGTGGAGCCCTCAGACGTACACAGCGGGGCAGCCTGGGGGACTCTGGGTGAGCCACTTGGCTCCTTGCGGTCCGAGGAAGAGGAGTCTGACCTACAACAGGGCTCCTCTGAAGGGAAACCCCCCAGCCCAGCCCCTCCCAGGACCGCAGTGGGTGGGGGTTGAGGGGTCAGGGAGAACCTCTGACAAGACAATGAAGCCAACGGGTATGAAGGCCAAGGGCACAGAGGCCGCCCCTCCAAGGTGCCTACGAGGTCCATGCCAGTCTTCCATCCTTCGCTCATAGCACTAACGCTGTCCTACAGGATGCTGGGTAGAAGGAGCGCTCTCTACCTTTAGTTCCCTTAAAAATAAAATTTCTGCCAAGTCAGTTCTGACCACACGGAGTAGAACTGCTCCATACAGTCTCCACGAGGTACTGGGTGGATTTGAACCGCCGACCTGTTGGTTAGCAGCTGAGCTCCTAACTAGTGTACCACCAGCCCTCCTTATTTTCTTTAGGCGGATGAGTCAGAGCCGTTCAAAGCAGCATCATTGGTCAGAGGGCTGGGACTACTGCTTCCCTTTCCTGTCTGACTGAGAATGTGTTTATTGCTGCTGTTGTTAGCTCTTGTCCAGTTGCCCGCCCCCCACGGCAACCTCTTGCACAATGTAGGGAGATGTTGCCTGGTCTCCCACCATCTCCGTAATCGATTGTGGATAGAGCAACTGTAATCCGTAGTTTTCACAGGCTGACTTTCAGAAGTAGACAGCCAGACTTGGCTTTCTAGTCTGAGTCTGGAAACTGCCCTGAAAGCTGCTTATCATCACAGCGATACACAAGCCCCCACTGATACACAGGCTCTCATTTCATGCAAGGCGTGTCGGCCAGGCACTGAACCTGGGTCTCCCCTGTGGAAGGTGAGCATTCTACCGCTGACTCAACCTCCTGTTTATTTCAGTAAAAAGCATTTCAGATGGCCTACATGAATTCAGATTCCCTAGGCAGACCCCTGGTGGTGCAGTGGTTAAGAGCTATAGCTGCTAACCCACAGGTTGGAAGTTCAAATCCACCAGCGGCTCTGTGGCAACCTTGTGGGGCAGTTCTCTGTCCCAGCAGATCCCCATGAGCTGGAATTGATTTGATGGCACTAGGTTTTGTTTTGTTTCAGGTGGGACAAATAGCTTGCATTCCACTGCTAACCTAAAGGTGGTTCTAACCTGGCTGGTGGCCCTGGGAGCTATGATTAAAGCCTATAGGGTGTGGCCTTTCCTGCCAAAGTCTTTCAACCCCCACCCATGTAGTTATGTGATAGTGTAGTCATGGCCTACTAAGAGGATTGTTCCCTTTAGCCTCAGACGAGAGCCAATTCTAGAACAGAGAGGGGAACTCACCATTAGTACCACAGAAGGAGAGAGCTGGCAGCAGGAGACAGTGTGGTGGGCTTCCTGGCCTACAGAAGAAGAAAGCTGAGGGCCTCTGGGCACAGGCCGAGGGCCTGGAGAGGCCGGCCTGGGAGTACGGTTGGGGTGCAGCTGTCTTGATGGAACAGCTGTATCCTGAGCATCCCGAGCCTGCACTGGAACTGTTACTTCCCTCGTAAACCCTGTCATGGTGAGTTCTTGTGGTCATTGCAGTGAATTGGTGAACCCAACAGAGAGCAGAGCTGTAGGAGGCGCTGGCGGTGTCAGAATTAGTAAAGTGGCAGAGAGAGGAGGCCTACCAGGCTCAGCCTCTTGGAAATCCACCTTGGGCTATTGGTCTCTCTCCTTGCAAGTAAAAGGAGGTCTGACACTGCCCTCAAGCTGTTTCTACAAGTAGTGTGGAAGGAAGGGCCCGGCAAGCTGTTTGTGCAGGATTCCAGCCAAGGAAACCCTGCAGAGCAGCTGTGCTCCGTGACACAGGGGGTTGCCGGGAGTCAGAATCGGCTTGATGGTGACGGACACTGACGGCGTATGTACAATGAAATGAAACGTGGGTAAAGAAAATCAGCCAAGTGGGAAAGGAGACAAAGATGAAAATCACTGTGATCCAGGACCCAGATACACCAACTCATAAGGGAAGGACCGGTAGGATCCTTGCGAGCCCCAGGCTTTCTAGCCAGCACCCAAGAGAGAGACACACGGTCACACGTGTGATGCAGGCATCTGCAGAATAAACCATTTACCTAAGAAAAAACACTATGATTTTAATATGAAGTGCAGAATATTCACTTTGAGGGTTCTTACAGTGGAGATGCAACGTATTGTATTGACAAAGTCCTTAATGACCTTTTTTACTGTAAATATGACAAGCAAGCGTCACAGGCCTGTGCCGCATCATCCCCTAAACAACCAGGGAACTGAGGAAAAGCAATCCTGGAGAGGAACAGAAATGACACAGTCCAGGTAGGCCGTCAATGCAAGGCTGCTGCGGAAGAGTGGTTCCTTGTGACGAGGGTCTCTCTTCCTCCTGGTTCTGTGATGGCTGATCAGGGGGCAGTTTGCTGGATTTAGGACACAGTTAGTACAGGTGGCTGGCTGGCTGAGTGGAGAGCTGCTAGCTGAACCAGTCAGCTGACCTCGGGATCGAACGGATCCTATTTTGAAGCTGGAGAACTGACATGAGCTTGACCCCTGTTTTCACTTGGAAGTGGGCCACTGGAGAACCTACAGCTGGAACTGAGAATCTCTTTTGAGTAGTGTGGTTTCCTTTCCAGAGCTTAACTGAAGAGTCATTAAATTCTTAAAGATGAATTTGACCCGGGAAATGCTCAAGGCAAGTATCACCGAACATGTGTCTTGGCCGTAGAGCTCACAGCATGGTGTGGTGGGCAAGAGGAGAATGCTGATGTGCTCCAAGTCAAGTGGGCAGCAAATTTCAAGTCTTCAGGGGGGCTGATCCACAGAACGTCTGGGCCATTATAGGGTGCAAAGTCAGCTGTTTAGGATGACTTAGTCTGTCTTGGCTAGTCTGTTTCAGGCAGGAGGCAACGCTGTGAGTACTTCTCAGCGTAATCCTCTTTCTTGGACGAGGAGGCATGCATCAAACCCACTGAAAGCTGGAGCCAAGCCATTAGGGAGTAAATTAAACAGAAAGAGCTTGGGGTTAAAAAATTTGTCCTCTTTTAAATTTTCTACTGGAAAGTATTTTTGTTAAAAAAAAAAAATCGTCCCTCCGACTCGAGCCCTTAGAATGACTTGAATGGACCAGATTTTGCGTGGGCATCGATCGTTGGTCGGGAGAGGTCCGCATTACATTCATTTATTAAGCCCATTCAGGCCAGCCTATCGAAATCTTCCTGTTGATAAAAGCTGAAAATTAAAAGAAGTCTAGTGGAAGCCAGAGCCAGACCCACACTCTTCCTTACCTATTATCTTTAAAAAACTTGATAATGCGTTATGAGGGAACATTTCTGGAGACTATCAGATGGTAGCTGGGATCAGCCAAGTTGCAGGCTGATAAGCGTGTTGCGGAACTCAGAAAGGACAACGTCCCAGGTGTCCCCGTGGCTAGACTCTCCGTGATGACACTTATCCAATTCATATCTCTCCTCTGTGTCTTAGAACTGAAACTATTCAGCTCTCCAAACTCAGGCCTGTTGCAATGGCTGATTAGATCTCCGCTGTCCCGAGGTGATAGTAAGACTGGCACGTGTATGACAGCCAGATGTTTGCCAAGTTCCCTTCTGTTCCTATGCTAATGGGGTCAGGTATGTTTTCTAATTATGAGACCTCTTCAAACCAGGTGCTCTGGATGGTGAGTGTCACACAGTGTAATTAGAACAGGCTATAAAGTATAAACAAGCTATTAACATTAAACAGAGGGAAAAGTAACCTCTTCCTTTTGGAGGTACTTTCAGTGGGATTAAAAAAATTCAAAGACTCAGAAAGCACAGGGCATTAACAGATCTACAAAATCTGCAGGTCTCTCTTCCTCCCCTCCCCGAATTCTTCAACAGTTGGTAGAGAAGAATCCTGAACACAGCGGAGGCGCTAATTCGAGGATCTAACCTGTTTGTGTTTTAAAAAAATAATGCTGCTGAGGACAGTGGGAGCCCTGGTGATGCAGTGGTTCAGAGCTCAGCTGCTAACCAAAAGGCGGCAGTTCAAATGCACCATCTGCTCTTCGGGAACCCCTAGGGGCAGTTCTACTGTCCTGTAGAGTTGCGATGAGTTGGAGTTCACTCAGCAGTAATGGGCTCAGTGGGGCCAGTAATGACAACTGTTTAACTGAAGCCGTTTTTAACATTTAATCATTTCACTATGTCACAGAGTCTGTGATCAGCCTTTCATGCACCAGCCGACTCAGGTCTCAGAATACCCTAAACCTACAGCCATCCGGTCAACTTGGTCTCTCAGTGACACTTCAGGATAAAGTAAGATGACCCTACTGGATTTCCAAGATTGTAATCTTTTTTTTTTTTTTTTAGCTATAAAAGGAATTTACGGGTTCACAGGACTAGCAACAAGTGATTATGTAATGTAAAGTTTAAATTTAAGGCTCTGGAGTCAGACTTTTGAGTCTGAGTTCTGGCCTAACGTGTCCGAAAGTTTTTCTCGTTGGTCAAACAGATAATCATGGTACCTACAGCAGAGGTCTGAGGCAAGGGTAGATCGACATAAGTCCATCTCTTAGAACCGGGTCTGATGTGATGTATCTAATAAGTGTCGGCTAATTTTATCCAGGGAGAACTGGTTTCAGGCATGGCTGAATCCTAGCGCTCAAACGATGTTTACTGTGAATCTGCTTTTCTCCTTTATTTTATTTTTTTTTACTTTCATTGTGTTTTAGGTGAAAGTTTACAGTGCAGACTAGTTTTTCATTCCAAACCTTTGATTGTTTGGTAACACTGATTGCAGTCCTTGCCGTGTGTCAGCCCTCGCTCCGTTTTGCTTTCCGGCTGGGGCTCTCCAGGGCCATTTGTCCAGCTCGCCTGTTCTCCTCTGCCTGCTTATCTTTGCTCGTCGACATCCAAGGCTGCAGTGTTTGTGGACTCAGAGAGCCACATCTTTCTCCAGTGGTGTAGCTGGTGGATTTGAACTGCTGACCTCAAATAGCAGCCAAGCATTTTAACCACTGTGCCACTGAGGTTGTTTCAGAACGTCCTGATGAGGGTAGCTCTTTTTAGACCCAGTGCACAGATGAAGTTCGGACAGGAGAGGCTGGGTAATGTGCTGTCTTAGTCATCTGATACTGATCTAATAGAAATATTACAAGTGGTAGCTTTAAAAAGAGAACTTTATGTGTCACAGACCAGTAAGCTAAAGGTCCACATTAAGGGAGTCACCTCCAAGGGAAGGCTTTCTCTACGAGAGCTGGAGGAAGCTCGTTGTTATCAGTCTTCCCCCGGACTGGAAGCTTCTGAGGTGCAGGGTCTGTGGTTCTTTCCAAAGTGCACACTCAGCCCCCAGCATAGCTTTGTTGGGGGTGTGAGGTCCCCAAATCTCTCTGCTAGTTTCTTTCCTTCCTATATTAAGAGACTGCCCCAAGGCACAACACTGTCTTACACACTGAGTCCCGCCCCACCCACACAACTGTCGTCCATCCACCCTCACGAACGTCATAGAGGCAGGATTTACAACACAGAGGAACATCACATAATACGCCGCCAGCCAAACCAGCCACATCTTTGGGGAAACATAATTCAATCTGTGACACTTGCTAGCCAGCTGACAGTTGCTACCAAAGTCCAGGCCTAACTGGCTTTCAACACAGGGAAACTGAGTCCTGGTGGGCACAATCTGGGGAATCTGACAGATCTGCAGCTATTGTTTTGATCGTCACACTAGAGCTTAGAGGCCTGGAAGGGGCTGACTGCTCCTGGCAGAGAGGCCAGGAGTGCTCACCTGGCCTAAGGCGGGAGAGGTCAGACCGGTTGCTGGCAGCAGCGGCCTTGATGCCTTCCTGAGAGTCGGGCATCACGATGAGTTGGTCACACAGGCTGACTCTGAGGAATGGCCACCAGATTATGGAATCCAGTAAGCAGTGGGGAAGGGCGCCTGGATGGGGTACCTCTTGGGAAAGGCCTGGGGTACACAGTGGAAGAGCCAGAGGCCCTGGGGGAGGGGCGGCATGGGACTGCTCCACAGCGGTCAGCTGAGGGGTGACAGGTGAGGAGCTACCTGGGGGAGGCCTGCAGGAGCCGGAGCAGAAGGGCGACGGTCAGAAATCCTGTGCTCAGTGCCCGAACCTTGAAATTTGATTAAAATGTCACGTTTTGGGGGATAAATCCTGGCTTTCCGACTGGAGTTCAGAGGGTTAGAAAATGTGTCTCCCCTTACTCCACTGTCGGTCCTCAGACGAGGGTCTTACCCCTTGGTCTGCAGGCACACTGGGCCTCCCTGCCGTCTTGGTTCCGTGTTCTTGCAGGGACTGTTGTTGTTAGGTGTCAAGTCAATGTTGACTCAGAGCCACCCCATGTGACAGCAGAACTGCCTCCTAGGGTTTTTGAGGCTGTTTGGGAAACCCTGGTGGTGAAGGGCATGGTGGTGAAGGGCTACGGCTGCTAACCAAAAAGTCAGCGGTTCGAATCTACCAGCTGCTCCTTGGAAACTCTGGGAGAGCAGCTCTGCTCTGTCCCCTAGGGTCACTATGAGTTGTAATGGACAGCAGAGGGCTTGTGCTCACTGTGGGTGAAGTAGATCAGCTCTTGTTGCCGCAGAGCTGCGGGCGGGGTTCAAAGTGCCAACAGCTTATTTAGCAGCTGAGTGCTTGACAGTGACTCCGCTTGGGCTTATTTGAAGGGCCTGAGTGGCTTCAAAAGAGTCCTGAAAAATTAAAAGGGCACACAGCCACAACAGAGCTGGTTGCTTGTTGGCTTGTCTGTCTGTTTTTAAAAATCTGTTTGGGGTAAGCCGCAGACTAGACTGATCTTCCTGCCACACCTGCTAAGGAGGGAGCTGGTTGCAGAACAGACAGCTCAGTCAGCTGGTGCTGCTGTAACAGAGATACCCCAAGTGGATGGCTTCCAAAAGAGAAACTTCATTCCATCACGGTCCAGTAGGCTAAAAGTCCAAATTCAGGTGTCAGCCGCAGAGGAGGGCTTTCTCTGCTGGCTCCGGACGAAGGTCTTTGTGGTCAGTCTTACTCTGGATCTGAAGCTTCTGAGACACAGGGACCCTGGTCCTTGCCAAAGGATGCGCTCGGCTCTGGCACTGCTTTCTTGATGCTTTGAGACCCCTAACTCAAGGCTGGCCTCCTCTTAATATCCTGAGAGATTACCTGAAGTCATGAGGCAATCTTCCGCATTGAGACCCCACCAGCAATACAACTGCTAGCCATCGTCCCTCATTAACGTCATAAAGCCAAGATTTACAGCATGGAGGAAGTCACACAACACTGGGAATCACAGCCTGGCCAAGTGGCCACACGCGTGTCTGGGGGGACACAATTCAAGACAACATCAGAAGGATCCTTGCCAGAGTCTGCTGGGAAGGGATGAGAACCTACCAGGGGGTTTGGTATGCTGTTACCAAGCCTCCTTCTAATCTAGTGGCTGTATGTCTTCACAATCAGGCAGCTTTCGGTACAAGGTCTGACTATGGGACACCAGGCGAGGAATCAGAAAATCAAGTGCCATCGGCATTAAAAAACAAACAAACAAACAAACAAACAGTGGTTACCACTGAATCAATTCTGCCTCATGGAGACCCCGAGAGTGTCAGCATAGAATTGTTCTCCACTGGTTCCCCCCGAACCTCTTTTTTCCCCATGAGAGAGGGATCTTAGCGGTTTAGCCTGTGGACTTCCACTCTTTGGTTTAAATATTGCGAATGACTAGAGCTTTATTACTGCTTGCTTTTCATGCTTACAGAAAGCTTTTTGTTACAACATTAAAATCTGAAGCAGAAGTATTTACACTGAAGGCTCAGTTAGTGGCTAGCAGAGCAGTGTAGTCGTTTGAGGACCCCGTATGGCACAGGACAGAACTGCTCCATCCAGTCTTCTTGGCACTAATCACTAGGGAAGCAGATGCTCAGACCATTCTTCCACGACCACAGGGTTCCCAGTAGCTGGTTTGTGGGAAGTAGGCGCCCAGGGTGAAAATGAGCTACAAAAATCCGCGTACAATGGCGCAAAGGCCGGCTACAGCCACCACGGGGGGCCACAGGCTTCTGCGTACTCTGGGCACCTTTCTGACGCTAGTGGAACAGATTTTAAGAAGAGGAAAAATATCAACAAGATGAAGAGAAATTAAAAATATGAAAGCTATGAGTACATAACGGGTGATAAAAATGACCGTAATAAAAGGAAAAAATTCAAAAGAGCATAAAATAAAAGTATCAAATTAAATACAAAAATCTCACAGTGAGAAAGTAAAACTTGATAAAATACCAAACATCAATTAGTTAAGAATTAAAAGTGTAGAAGATAAGACCCATTGGCGGTGAGTCAATTCCAACTCACAGCAACCCTCAAGGGCAGAGTAGAAGGGCCCCCTAGGGGTTTGAACTGCAGACCTTTGGGTAGCAGCTGAGCACTTAACCCCTGTACCACCAGGGCTCCCGAAGTGAAGGCAGATGACAGCGGTGACGAGGCTGTGCGAGGGAAGGCTGGCAGCAGAGAACGCAGGAATTAGGGGAAGAAAGAAGAACTGAAAAGGTACATGAAAGTAAAAGGCTTGTAGATTACAAAATATTTAGAAGAAAATGTTTTTAAAAGATGAAAGCAAATACAAGCAAAAGTAAGACTTGAGAGAGAAAACTAGAAGTACCAACAGAAGATAAGGAAACAGAACCGAGTCTGGGGTGAAGAATCTTTGCGCATCTTAGGGACTGGGTCCGGCACCTGTCTCCTGGGCAGCTGGTCTCCCTGGTACAGGGGTGCATGCTAGGGGCTGAGAGCCACCAGGGCAGAAAGTGACAGACAGGACTTGATTCTTCAATGCGGGACGGAGGTGCCTGCCCTGCTGCGTCTTGATCAGGAAACGTTATAAAGGTAGGCCCCGTTACCGACCCTGTGAGAGACCCCGTCACGAGCCTCGGCACTCACTAAAGCTTGGTCACGGTGGTGGCGGGTCCACAGGCAGACAGCCGGCTGACCTGGCAGAACGTGCCAGGCCAGCCTCCCCATGCCCCGACCTATCCAGTCAGAGAGCAAATGTGACGTCCAACAATTAAGTTCATGAACTTAATTGTTCTAAGTGCTACTTACCACATTGCTGAATGTCACTATGGTCACCTTCCAAGTACTCCCCTTGAGAAGCTATGCACCAAAGCCAGCACCTAGTCCACACTTCAAAGCAATTTGGGAACTCCTTCTGGAATGACCATTGAATGCAGTGGCACGGTGGCAAATTCATGAACTTAATTATATAGCTGTCTGTGAGGGAGTTTTTAGCTAGTAAACAAGTTAACTGTTGGAACACCCTCCCTGCTCACCTGATCTGGCCCCTAATGACCTTTTTCTTTACCTGAAGATAAAAGAAATATTGAAAGGAATTCATTTTAATGACATTGAGGACATCAAGCGTAATATGATAACAGCTCTGATGGCCATTCCAGAAAAACACTACTTTGAAGGTGCTGGTGTCAGTGCATAGCCTCCCAAGGGGAGGACATTGAGGTGACCATCGGATTAGTCAGCAATGAAGTATGGAGCTCTTTTTCTAGGATGAGTCCATGAACTTGATTGGCAGTCCATGTATGTATGTATACACACACACACATATATATATATATATATATATATATATATATATATGACTTAAATAGTCTTTTTTTTCTAAATACACTCTCAGGATTCAGTCTTACAGATTCCATATTCCAGCATTTGTGTCTCAAACATCTGGAGCCGTCTGGCAGGCTCATCACAGGAAAAATAGGCGTTAGCTGGTGAAGAAGGTGGAGTAGACCGGGAGTGAAGGTATTTCAGGAGAATCATGTGCAAGGGCATGGAGGTGTGAACTGAAGAAGTTTCAAAGGGAAATTCAGGATCTGTGAGTTGGAAGCAAGTTGAGGGAAGTCAACAGAAGCCAGGTGCTGAAGGACTTTGTAGGGTGTGCTAATGATTTTCTTTCAAACCCTAAACCAAACCCAGTGCCATCAGGTCCAATTCTGACTGATAGCAACTCTATAGGACAGAGTGGCACCACCCCAGTGCCCAAGGAGCGCCTAGTGGATTTGAACTGTTGATCTTTTAGTTAGCAGCCTTATCACTTAACCACTAGGCTGTCAGGGGTTCGTTTCTTGGTAAGGCAATGGGAAACCATGGAAGAGTGTCAAGCCCAAAACATAATTAACAATTAGAAACAGTGCTCTGAGATCTGGACAGAGCCAGCATTAGGAGAGGCACTGTGCTGGGGACAGGGTGACCTGCCAGGACACAGCTGTGCAAAATGCAGACAAGACGTGAAGTCCGCTGAACTAAGGACCTTGAATATGGACTGGAGTGGTTAAATGTGAACACTGTGTTAGAGCAATAGAGACACCCAGCAATAGAGACACCTTCAACTCTGTCAAAATTAATCCAAGAACACCAAAATAGAACACCGTGTTAGAGCAATAGAGACACCTTCAACTCTGTCAAAATTAATCCAAGAACACTCTGAGAGGTAACAAAGACAGCAGGACAGTCAGTCAAAAGGAGGACGTAGAAGCCAGGCCACTGCTCCAAGAAGTAGCTGCAGGTTCTGTAATTGGCCCCAGTTATTTTAACATATTGGTCGAGCGGGAGGGCGTTCTCACAGTTGTGTGGAAACTGCTGATCTCAAGGGAGTGTTGCAGTTTGCTCACTACCTCATAGTAAGGGTGATTCTGACATTATCTCACTGACACTTTTAGAGTTCAGTGACTTGAGGCATATTTGACTTGGCATGTGAAACATGTCACGTTTAAGAAAGACGGAAAGCAGGGATTCTGCCCTCTGCTATGCTAAAATTCAAAGAAGGCAGCCAGGATTAGTGTTTATGGCATTGTCTGTGGCTGTTTGTCCTAAGAGCTCTGATTCCAGCTTGGCAAGGCTTGCCATTAGGTACACAGTGGTCCCTTCTGCTCCTCAAAAGAGAAAGGATGCCAGGTCCCTGGGCTGTTTCCTCAGAACAGGAATGAGGGATCTTCAGTGTGAATTTCTCCCTTCGCACTCTCTGTCTACACAGACAACACAATTCTATGTATAGAAGACCCCAAAGAACCCAAAAGGAAAGCCACTAGAGCGAATAAAAGACTTCAGCAAAGTGGCAGCATACCAGGTCAGCACACTAAGAGCAGTCAGATTTTTATCCTTCACCAAAGAACAAGCTGAAAAGGAAATTAAGAAAGCCATTCCATTTGCAATAGTGTCTAGAAGAGGAAAATAGCTAGGAATACACTTAACCAAGAAAGTGAAAAACTTGTATACAGAAAACCATAGAACATTACTAAAAGAAATTAAAGACAACCTAAAGAAATGGAAGGTCATTCCGTGCTCACGGATCAGAAGACTCAGTATTGAAAAGATGTCAACACAACCTAAAGCAGTCTATGCCAACCAGCCAAGTGCTTACATTCGACAAAATTCTCAACCTTTTAACAGCTTCCTTTGCAGAAATGGAAAAGTCAATCCTCAAGTTTACATGGAACAGCAAGTCAAAAATCAAAATCATTGCCATTGAGTTGATTCCAACTCATAGTGACCCTATAGGTCAGAGTAGAACTGCCCTCATAGGGTTTCCAAGGAGTGCCTGGAAGATTCGAACCCCCAACTTTTTGTTCAGCAGACATAACACCTAACCACTAAGCCATCAGGGTAAAGGGTCCACAAATATCCAAAATCATCTTGACAAAGAAGGACAGAGTAGAAGGCTGTCATATCCCACTCTCAAAATATATTTTAAAGCTACAGTAATCAACAGTCTGGCACTGTTATAATGATAGATGATCTAGACCAATGGGACAGAAGTGAAAGCCCAGAGTTAAGCGTGCACCTCCATGATCAATTAATCTTCAACAAGCGGGCCTAGAAACTACAACACAGGATTAGAAGTCATATTAAATCTGAGAAATTTAAACTTGGACCCCTGGGGATATTGATGAGGGGGAGGTTGAGTTTACTAAGCTGTAGGAAATATCAGTGTAGCAGAAAGGATGACACCTGTTGCCATCAAGTTTATTCTGGTTATCAGCAACCCTACAAGACAGAGAAGAACTGCCACATAGTCTTTATGGTAGCAGACGGCCACATCTCTGTTTGACAGAGTGGCTAGTGGATTTGAACCCCCAAACTTATGGTTAGTAGCCAAACTCTAACCACTGTATCACCACTCATGACGATTTTTGTTGTTAGGTGCCCATGAGTCCATGCTGACTCGGTGACCCTGAGTACAATAGGGACACTGCCCAGTCCTGTGCCACCTGTGCAATCCTCGCTACGTTTGAACCCATTGGTGTGGTCACTGTGTCAGTCCATTTCATAGAGGGTCATCGACTTTTTTGCTGACTTTCCACTTCACTAAACATGATGTCCCCCAGGGACTGGTCTCCCCCGGCAACATGTCCAAAGTACATGAGACAAGTTCGCCCCATCCTTGTCTCCAAGGAACATTCTGGCTGTTCTTCTTCCCAGACAGATTTGTTTATTCTACTGCTGTTCCATTGTGTGTTCAATATTTACCAATGACACCAAAATTCAAAGACATCGATTCTTTTCGAGTCTCCGTTGTTCATCGTCCAGCTTTGCATGCATATGAGGTGACTGAAAATACCACAGCTTGGGTCAAGCACACCTTGGTCTTCAAGGTGACATCTTTGCTTCTTCTCAACAGTTTTTAAGAGTTTTTTTGCAGCAGGTTTGCTAAGCGCAGTATGTCATTTGATTTCTTGACTGCTGGTTTCGTGGGCACTGATTGGAGAGCCAAGTAAAGTGAAATTCTTGACAGCTGCAGTCTCTCCTCTCTGTATCACAATGTTCTCTATTTGTACAGTGGTGAGGAACTTTATTTTTTTATGTCAATGTGTAATTGACACTGAAGGCTTTGTTCTTTGATCTTTATTCATAAGCTTATTTTAAGTCGTTTTTACCTCCACCAAGCAAGGTTGTGTTGTCTGCATATTGCAGGTTGTTAATGAGTCTTCCTCTAGTTTTTGATGCTGTGTTCTTCATGCTGTGCAGTTTCTCCGATTATTTGCTCAACATTTAGCTTGAGTAAGTATGGTGAAGTGGTACAACTCTGATATCTGTCTTTTCTGATTTTAAACCACACAGTATCCCTTTATTCTGTTTGAACAACTACCTCTTGGTCTGTATCCGGATTCTCCATGAGCACCATTAGTGTTCTAGAATTCCCATTGTCCACATTGTTATCCATAATTTGTTACGATCCACACAGTTGAATGAATGCCTTTGCACTGTCCATGAAACATAAGTAAACCTCTTTCTGGTATACCCTGCTTTTAACCAGGATCCATCTGACATCAGCAATGATGTCCCCAGTTCCACATCCTCTTCTGAATTTCTGGCAGTTCCCAGTCAAAGTACTGCTACAACCACCTACGGATGAGTTTCAGCAAAACTTTACTTGAGTGCGACATTAATGATGTTGTTTGATAACTTCCTCATGCTGTTGGATTAGGGATTGATTCACTGTGATTCTGGCAGAGGATCAGTCCCCAGCTGAGGGGGTTGAGCACATGAATACAAGGGAATGACAAGGGAATGACAACTAAATAGGATCTATGGGCACCTCTGGCTTTGTCCCACCCATACTATAAATAAGAAACAGCTCTGGGTTCCAAAGGGGGTACGTACAGTAAGTACAACTGTGAATGCGAGGTGGTACCCTGAGGGTAATCTGTCTCCCACACCTTAACTGCCTTGTTTGGCTGGTGACAAATGTGCATGGGTCCTAGGGATTAGTTGTGAGATGATAGAAAATGAATGTGCTTTTGCCACCTTGGCTAGAAAAGGCTTGTCATTGTCCCCATGCTGGGGACTCTTTCTAAATCAACCCTGGATCAGTGAGGAG
Source organism: Heterohyrax brucei (assembly GCA_028571685.1). NCBI lineage: Eukaryota > Metazoa > Chordata > Mammalia > Hyracoidea > Procaviidae > Heterohyrax > Heterohyrax brucei. The sequence continues at coordinate 1,687,021 of CM053163.1, forward strand.
TCAGTGATCTGGCTCACAAATCCTTTTCTTTCTTGCTAGTTTTGGCCACCAACGTCACTTGTCAGCATCACAGTTAACGTCATTGTCCTCCTATAGGATGTTTAAATTTTCCAGCATGGTGTCCTGCTTTGGAGATGTAAAATTTAAACAGGTAGCTCAGACTTTAATTCACATTTAAACATTTATCATGACATATTCTGATACAGCTAAAGCTCTTTTTTTCTTTTATTTGTCCTACTGAAAAAGATGGAACAGTAAAGATGGCATCGTTTGGGGACCTTCTTAGATAAGAACCTTTCGGGGAATACAGTCATGTGAGGAACAGGAAGACGGTTCTCCAAATTAGCTTTGGTCCTGGAAGTTTCCTGTCCTTTAAAAATAAAGGACCAGAAGTTAACTGATGAATTGGGACAGTGGAGTGACAATACCTCCCCAAATAATATCAGAATATGTATGGAACTCTGAATTTGCTGGAATTCATCTGTTTTTACTACTCATTTCACCCAGCACTGCACACAGTTCCTAGGTCTTACCTGCAACAATATCAAGGCTGTGCCCAGTTCTTTTAAAACTTTAAAACCTAAAAAACGAAACCCATCACTGTCGAGTTGATTCTAACTCACGGCAGTATAGGACAGAGAAGAATGGCCCCACAGGGTTTCAAAGAAGAGGCTGGTGAATTTGGATTGCTGATCTTTTGGTCAGCAGCCAATCTCCTAACTGTCATGCCACCAGAGTATCAGGGCTCCTACAGAGACCCTAGTCAAGGATACCACCTTAGTGGCTAAAGCACAATGGCTCAATTGAGTACAAAGTGAGAAAGGCCCAGGGTCTTATCCTCAGACCCAGTGGACTGAGGTGTTAGCTCAGCTTAAAGCTGTCTTACTCCAAACAAAATGGAAATGGAAAAATATGTAGACACTGGATAAACAAGCAATATAAAACAGAGAGGCTGTTGAGTTGGAAATCAAGTGAACCTGTTGATAAGGCTGGTGGGGGCACAGATGGCACGGCCACCAGGCTGGAATCGCAGCATCACAGCTCTGGCTGCTGCCCAGCAAGCGGCTCACCGAACACCGTCTCTTGTTCCACTTTGGTCATCAGGTTTTGGGTAACGGCCAGATGCAAGGATCACTGGGCGGTAATGATAACGCCCTTGTCTCCTACAACTAATAGGAAGAAGCGAGGGGGTGGGTTGTGCCAAAAGATCTTGGAACATCTTGGACTTGAGGCCAAGGAATTTTTTTTTTTTAAATTATGCTTTAGGTGAAAGTTTACACCTCAAGTTAATTTCTCATTCAAAAATTTATACATATGGTTTTCTGCTGAAACATTCAGTCAAATCTTTTTATAAGACTTCACATTCTGTTTTACACTTTTCTCCTGCTCTGCCCGGATGTCTCTGTCGTGTCTTCTGTCAGGGCAATCTGAGAAGCTGGGCACCACTTAGCTCTTCTGGTCTCAGTCTGCTGTAGTCGCCGATGCATTTGGTCCTTCAGTCCTTCGGGCTGTTATTTTCCTTGTGTCTTTAGGATTTTTCGTTCTCCTTTGCTCTAAGTGGGATGAGACTAATAGGTGTATCTGAGACAGCCACTCACAAGCTCTTAAGACTCCAGACACCAGATACCAAAGTGGGATGTAGAACATATTCTTTATAAACTAGCAAGGAGTTTCTGGCTCTTCTGCCACGTGACTGTTTTTCCTCTATCTGAAAAAAGATGGTCTTAATTAACTGCTGCTACTAACAAACTGGAAGACCCAAAAGTATCATTCTTCAGAAAGAACTCATGTAAGTGAATACAGTTATTTGTTGAGAAAACAAAGTATGATAATGAAATGTGAAACGATCTGGAGTTAGAAAACCAAATGGGGAGAACTTTTTCAGCATTTCTCAAACTGAAAGAACTAAAAAAAAAAAAAAATTAAAGCCTTGAGTTGGAAGATTGAAGAATCCTAAGCAAAAAGTTAAATGATTCAGGAAACATCAAAGGAAGATGGAATGAATATACAGAGTCACTGTACCCCCAAAGAATTGGTCAACATTTGGCTGTTTCTGAAGGTAGCAAATGATCAAGAAGCGACAGTATTGAAAGAAGAAGTCCAAGGTGCACTGAAGGCACTGCCGAAAAACAAGCCTTCAGGAATTAAAGATATTTCTACAAACAGATGCAACTGGGAAACCCTTACTCATCTATATCGAAAAATTTGGAAGGTAGTTACCTAGCAAACTGGCTGGAAGAGATCCATATTTGTGTACATCCCAAGGAGAGCTGATCTAGCAGAACGTGTATTATCAGATGATGTTAACATCACACACACGTAAAATTTTGCTGAAGATAATTTCAAAAATGTTTGTAGCAGTGCATCTGCAGGGAACCACCAGAAATTCAAGCTGGATTCAAAGGAGGACATAGGAGGGGTATTGTTACTGATGTCAGATGGATCTTGGCAAAAGGCAGAGAATACACAAAAGAAGTCTCCTGTGTGTTATCAACTACATAAAGGCATTTGACTGTGTGGATCATAACAGCTTATAGATAACATTGCAAAGAATGGGAATTCTGGAACACTTAACTGTGCTCATTAATGACACCACCTTAGAGGCTAAAGGAAAATGTGCCCATTGGGTACAAACTAGGGAAAGTCTAGGGTCTTAAATCCTCCCACTCAGTGGGCTGAGGTGTTACGTAAGACAAAGTTATTCAAACAGAACAAGAGGACACTGCATGGTTTAAAGTCAGGACAGGGGTGGATCAGGGTTGTATCCTTTCTCCATACCTATGTAGTCTGTCTGCTGAGCAAACTATCCAAGGAGCTGGACCGTGTGAAGAAGAACACAGCATCAGAATCAGAGAAAGTTTCATTAACAACCTGGGATGTACAGATGACACAACTTCTCTTGATAGAAGTGAAGAAGACTTGAAACACTTACTGATGAAGATTAAAGACTGTGGCCTCAACCTAAAATAAAACAAAAAATTGTCACAACTAGACCAATAAGCAACATCATGATAGGCAGAAAATACTGAAGTTGTCATGGATGTCATTTTACTTAGATCCACAGTCAAAACCCGTGAAAGCAGTAGTCAAGAAATCAAAAGATATGTACTGTATTGGGCAAATCGTCTACAAAGGACCTCTTTAAAGTATTGAAAAACAAAGATGTCATCTTGAAGACTAAGTTGCACCTGACCCAAGCCATGGTATTTTCAGTTGCCTCATAGGCATGTGAAAGCTGGACAGCGAATATGACAGTCAGAGGAAGAATTGGCACCCTTGAATTGCGACGCTGGTGAAGAATATTGAATGTACTATGAACTGCTGGCATAGTGGTTAAGTGCTACATCTGCTAACAGAAAGGCCAGTAGCTCAAATCCGCCAGGCACTCCTTGAAAACTCTATGTGGCAGCTCTACTCTGTCCTGTAGTGTCCTACAGGCTCACTATGAGTCGGCATGGACTTGATGGCAGTGGGTTGGGTTTGGTTTTTAGGGGCTGACAGAAGAACAAACAAACTGGTCTTGGAAGGAGTATGCTTCTTTAGAAGAAAGGACAGTGAGATTTTGTCTTACTATGGTCCTATTACTAGGTGAAACTAGTCTCCAGAGAAGGATAGCATGCTTGTTTAAGTAGAAGGTCATTTAAAAAGAAGAACATCAATGAGATGGGTTGGTACGGTGGCTGCCCCAATGGATGTCAACACAGAAATGACTGTGAGGATGGTGTAGGATGGGACAGTGTTTCATACCATCAGACACAGAGTTGCAGTGAGTTGGAATTGACTTGATAGCACCTAACAGTGACAACTACTTATTTACATATATTATATGTGTAATGAAAAATATGTAGATCTTTGTGAAATTTTTATATTTTACCATGAGATGGTATGAACACTTGCTACTTTTAAAATCTCTCCTAGAGATTAATAAAATCTCAACTCAGTGTTTAGATGACAAATTAAAAATTGTAACTGGGAATCATCTTTGATGATCAACTTCTCTTTCAGAGTGCAACCAGCTCACTTTGCCCAGGGACACAGGTGCTGGGTGGTGAAGATTTGTCACCAGTCCTCGGCTATGGTGGCAGAACGCCACTCTTCAGACTTCTCAACAAAAATAAAGAAAAACTTTGTAAACAGAGAGCTGGAAAACCATCACAATAGTTGTTTATTATTCAATTTAATTTTGAGTAAAAAGAGGGATTTTGTTTAAAAAAGACTTCTCTTAAAAAACCAAAAAAAACTGATATTTACAGACTGTCAGAATTATAAACTGCTTCCACTGACTTTTAAAAACAACCAACCAATCGTTTATGAGCTAGGAAGAAGAAGGGGATTTCCTTTGATCACTGGCCAATATGTCCCCTAAATACTGACCATGTGAGGAAGGCGTGGAGGATTAATTTCTGATGTCATTATTTGCGATGGTTTCTTCATAACAGTTTTGAAAACAATGAAATCATCAATTTTGGCCTGACAGGTCCCCTTAGCTCCTCAGGACAGAAATATTACCACGCAAGTACATTCCTGGAAGAATGTACCCCAACACAGCAAGAGTTGGGGTAATAACCAGCAGGATCATCCATGACTTCACGGAGAGAGGGGAGAAGGAGTGCCCATTGGAAGCAGGAATACTTTGTGAAACTACTTGTTCCCTTAATAAAAGAGCGGTTGAGTCCTCCAAGATTCGCTTTAGGGGCAGAACCCTCAAATGTGAGCAGGAAGTACGTAGAGCCTGCAATCCCTCTAGAGATTCTCTTTCCTGTTGAAGCTATTCCCCTAGAAGGACTGTCAACAGACCCCAGAACCCAAGAGAGCCTCTCCCTTCTATGTGCTCAAGCAACAGTCACAGATACTACCCTAGATATCCTGCACATCTAAGGAGACTGAAGGGGCCCTGGTGGTGCAGTGGTTAAGAGATTGGCTGCTAGCCAAAATGTCAGCAGTTCAAATCCAGCAGCCACTCTTTGGAAAGACCAGGGAGCAGTTCTACTTTGTCCTGTAGGGTCACCATGAGGGGAATTTTGATGCCAGTGGATTTGGTTTAAGATTCAGTGTTTACTATGACTTCACGATCAGTTCTGGGATTAACAGAGTTAAAGAAGAGATACTCCTGACTCCCTAGAAATTACGCATCGTCTTGGAGACCCTGCAGCTGCTTCCTTCCTTACTGCCTGGCCCCCATGTCTTGGAGCAGAGGCATCTTTCTTTGTACCACTCAGAGTCCTCATGTCTTAAGGTTTAAGGCTCAAGGTTCAAGGCCCCTGAGAGAGGAACAGCTTCCTTCTCTCTCCGGTCTGAGGCTCACTATCTATCCCCTTAGCCTTCTGTCTATCTCCCTGATGATTGACATTAGGAATGCCGTCTCCCTCTGCAGAAGAATTCCACTGCCTAACTCTGTTCCCAACAAAATGACAGAAGCCCATTTGGTCATTAAAAAAGAGCCATATTCTGAATTTGGGGGTCCCTTTCTGCCATGTGCTAGTGAGAAACAGGGTCAAGAAGAGAGCACCTACTCCTCTTGTAACAACTTCTTATCAAAGCTGTGGAGGAGACATTCTATTTAATATCTCCAGTCTCATGTCTATGGCGCCTGTATCTGGGGCTGTCACTTAGACTGGTTTAACAAGCATTTGTTGGGCTCCAGCTGTGTGCACTGCTGGCTCTAAGTGCCGAGATGGTAGCTGTCTGTCTGCAGAGCTTGCACTGTGGTGGAGGAGACAAACCCCAGTGCAATGACTGATACCACTGTGTAGACATGGGATTCAGGGGTGTTAACATGTACTTCGGGAAGTGTCATTATGGAGCCAAGGGTGACGAAAGACATCATGGGTCCTATAGGCATTGGCGGGAACAGCACTTCACTCAGAAAAGATAGCAAATAAGGGTTCCTAGTGGGCACCAGGCCCCCATGAAGAAACCCTGGTGTCATGGCAGTTAAATGTTATGATGGTAACCCAAAGGTGGGCAGTTCAAAGCCACTAAGCAGTCCTTAGAAACTCTGGGGGGCGTCTCACTCTGTCTTACAGAGTGAGTCAGAATTGACTTGACAGCAGTGGGTTGGGTTACGTGTCCCCCCCGATCAGTCTCTTCCTGTAGCCGATGCAGGCGGCACGCACCCCTCACTTGGTGCAGTTGAAGGACCCCATTCCCTTGACACCAGGAATGGGTGCAGCAATGCGTGGACCAGGTGTCCTATGAGGCAGATCTACAAGGGGAACAAAGTGCTTAGTAGGCCCAGCCCAGGAAAGGAGTTTCCCGATAAAGAAGGAGAAATTGAGGCAGAAGGAGGCTCAGTTTGCACCCTCCACCTTCAGGGGGTGTTCCTGGCCCAGACTCCGGATTAGGTGCATCAGATGAGAACTGCAGACCCCACGAGAGGCTGTCCTCCGATTTCCAGTAACATAACCTGGATGATCTGTTGCAAACTACAGTTGTTTCCAGGGAATCAGGTATAAAAGCTCAGAGGGCTTGTTGGAGATAGCAGACTCATCAGCATTTGGAAACAGAACACCCAGCCTGAGGGTTGCACGTACTGCAGCAGGTCTGTGACGGCTCACCCACGGGCCGGACGAGAGCGGTTAGGTCTCAGAACCTTTACCACTGAGGTCAACGCTTGCCAACCCAAATTAGAATTTTGACTCTGAAACCTTTAACTTCTCCCTCATAAATCCCAGGAGTGGTAGAGACAGGCCCGACACTCACCAAGCCCATCTCCAGCCTGCTTCATGGGCCTCGGAGTAACTTCATTTCCCCAACTCCCTGGCAGTCAGGTGTGGCCTTGCTTCTGATGTGTCCCTGATTGTCTGCATGAATAGGTCTCCCCCCAAACACACACACACGCAGTATTGTAAAATGAGAAAGAAAGAAACTATTAACTGAAACCATGGAAATGTTAAATAAAAAATGAAACACCCTAATGTTGAGTCTACTCCAACTCATGGTGACCTCGTACGAGAGTGGAACTGCCCCACAGAGTTTCCCAGGAACACCTGGCAGATTCAGACTGCCACCTTTTTGGTTAGCAGCCGTAGCACTTAACCACTATGCCACCAGGGTTTCCATTGAAATGTTAGGCTTGCTCATGTAACTCTTAACCTCCCATGACTAAAATGCCAGAAGTGAGAGAGCAGAGGCCGTTAGGAGAGTGAGCAGGTGCAGGAAGGGGAATGTGAGGTCTGAGTCCTCTGCTCGGCCTCACCAGCTTGCCGACTTGGGTCAGAAGCCGGACAGAAGGCAACAAAGATTTGTGCCAACCTGAACCGCAGAAACCACACCCCTGCAAGAGACCCTCTCTGGACTCCCCAGAATGGGCGCAGTCACCTCCGCACAAGTGTACTGATGGGGTAATGGAGAAAGCAGCTTTCAAAAGCAGGGTGGCTTCTTGGAGACCAGCCAAACCGTGTTATCCCGATAGGATTGGATTTCAGTTGGAGCTAATGCCCTAAAAGACAGGACACCTCCAACCGGTTAATAGCTGGAAGCTGCTGACCTGCGATGCATTTCGCTTCTTGAGCGTTTTCTCTGCATTCATCAACACAATCCTGCTCCCTCGGTCTACATACGTGCGGAGGGTATTTAACAGTGGGGTATTCAAACTGCTCCTCCGGGCAAACCGATGCGGCCTGGCTGTGAGTCGGGTTAGCAGAAAAACGGCGCTAAAAATACTCCCAGGATAGGGACGTTAGCTATGGCAACATGGTTCCCGACTGCGGGGACGTCAGTGGCAGGCCAATTAACCCGGGGGGTGGGGACTGGAGGGAGGGCAGAGGCAAGGGCGGCGCTGGGAACAATGACGGGACCTGCTGGGAAGCGCCCTCTGAGGATGGATCCCTGGGCTCTGGGCAGGAAGAGGACTGAAGGTCATACCCTGGATTTTGCAGTCATACAGATACCTGTTGGTGGCTTCCTCACAAATGCTGCAGAAAATACAGCATTAGAAAAAGCACGGTGAAGCTTCAAACAGAAACGCTCAGAGATGGTGTGTTAAAACGCCTGTGATTTTAAAGATTCTCTGACCTTTAAATCAACAGCCATTTAGAGATTCTCCCCCCCCCCCCACGTGGCACACTGCTGTCTTGTTTTATCATGTAGTTGAGCTTATTTGGAATCTCTGTAATGCTTTTTCAATCACATTTGTTTCAAATAGGCTTCTTTTTCATTATTTTATCAAACGCATGAGATTATGAAGGGAGATACTGAGAACAGTTTGCTAACCACAGCCAGAGCAAAGAGACACTGCTTTCTCATTACTCACCAGGGATCATCACGTCTATCGCCAGTGAAATCAGCCTCCTTGTTCCCCAGGACCAAGGTCTGGGCATCCTTTTCAGCTCTTGCCCCAACTCCACGTTCACCTGATTTATCACCAGATCCTGCTAACCTCCTGCCCCCGTCATACGTGAAGGTCTTCTTTTTTCTTTTTATTTACACAGCACTGTTTTGTGGCCACTCTGCAGTGCTATTAACCTGATTTTTGAAACTCAACCAACATAAACTATTATTTTCCAAGCTAGAATGCACCACCTTGAACTTGGGAATCCAACATTTGGTCAGTGTCCCATATAAATTCGTACAGGGCACATTAACAAATCCACAGAAAACACAAAACTAAGAGAGAGATTGAATGAGACCTGAATCAGAATGGAAGGTAACTAACTGAGAAATATCCTAAATATGCTTACATTTATCATGTTGTTAGACAAAAGTACGGGTAGTTAGACTTACAGTCAGCAAACAATTTGGCTGCAAGTGTGTAAGCTGATGTCTACCTAGGAGGGTTCTTAGATGATGCCCCCAGACCCTGTCTTTAGCCTGCTCCTGTTCACCATTTAGTTAACAAGTCACACTTAACAAGTCTGAAGATAAACAAGACATAGGTAGCATAAACACGATTCATGAAGAAATTAAGAGTAAAAATCTTCAAGACGGGCATCAATCAGTCTCAACCCACCTGGTGCAGAGGAGGATGAAGAATATAAAAAACATAAGGAAAATACGAGCCCAGGAGACAGAAAGGGCCACACACACCAGAGACTACATCAACAGGAGACTGGGGAACTCGGTGGTGTCCAGCTCCCACCAACGGCTCTCCTCACAGGGAGCTCAACAAAGAGTCCCTCACGGAGCGGGAGAAATGTGGGGTACAGATCTCAAACTCTAGTAAAAGAATCACACTTGAGGGTTGGCAGACTGGAGGGTGCGCTGAAGACATGATTCCTGGATTTGCTATTAGTCCAGAATTGAAACCATTCCAGAAGGCAACTCCTCAGACAGACTGAACTGGTCTATAAGACATAAAACAGTACCGGTGAAGAGTGCACTTCTTGGGTTAGGAAGATGCAGGAGGCCAACTGGGAAGTTCCTGTCTGCAGGGGAGATGAGAAGTGAGAAGGGGACAGGAGCTGGCTGAACGGACATAGGAAATTCAGGGTGGAAGGGGGGAGTGTGCCATCACAGACGGGGAGAGCAGCTATAGTCATAGAGCAAAGTGTGGTTTTATATGAGAAACTGACTTGAACTGTAAATTTTCCCTGAAAACACAAAGCACAAAACCTTCAAGGTGGGAATGAACCCTGGATTGCAGCTGGTGGCGTGCTGGAGCTAACCTGTCCCAGTGTGGGAGAGCTCACGCATGTGCCTTAGAGACGTCATGCTTATGGCTTGAAGTGACCACAGTAGAAGCGTTTGTACCAGGGGAGCTGGCATGCTGTACACCAAGGATTTCTTCTTCTTCTTCTGGACAGACAGTTGTAAGATGTCCCTCTGACTGAAACTTCGTGTATTACTAATGCAGGCGAACTGTTTTATTACTTCTTGGCCACCTGATTTAAAGTACTTACAGTACTGCAAACTACCGTGGTATTTGCTGTGTGTCTGGCTCACAAATTGCTTTTGCATTTGCTGTGTGCCTGGCCATCTCAGCTGTCCTGGTAAGTCGGCTGGTGTAACAGAACAGATCCAGTGACTCTGGAACACTGTGATTCTTTTGGTAGGTGCAAGGATGATCATTCGTCTTCCCCGCACCCAAGTACAGGCAGTGGTTAAATGCTACGTCTGCCAACCGTGAGGTGGGCTGTCCAAGTCCACCGCGTGCTCCTTGGCAACCCCGTGGAGCAGTTCTACTCTGTCCTGTGAGGCTGCTATGAGTCAGAATCTGCTAGATGGCAGTGGGTTTGGGTTTTTTGTTCTACCCAAGCATAGTCCTTGACACTCGAATTCCAAATGCTGTACTTTGTGTTTATTCCTACCAACGACTTTCTGCCCATTCTCTGAAATGTTCCATCGTTTACTGGCTACGATGTTAGGCAGGGATGCAAACTTACTGATCCTTATTGGAATCGCTGTTTATAAAATACAGCTTATAATACTAATTTCAAAGTATTTGGGAGAGGATAAAAATTATTTTATGCAGAAAAAATGATGTTCATTTTTGGTTTGCCAAAGGGTTTCCACAGGTAACTAATTAATCAATGTCCCATAAAAATTCATCAGAATATCGTAACATTCAAAGATGAGAGTATAAATAAAACACAGTTTAAAATTCTGAAAAATTAAAAAAAATTGAAAATCAGGTAAAATTTCAGACTTTGGTAAAAATCAGTTGATATGTCTCAGCTCATCCAGGAATGATTATTAATAAATTTAAAATTTATTAAATGAACCCAACTGTGCAAGTTTGCTGTCGTGTTTATTACAGGTATTGTAGGGTTTGGATGGCCTTGACTCACAAGGACCATGACAGTGATTTAATGTTGGCAGTGATGACCACAGCTAACCTTCAGTAAGCCCATTCAGCCCTTATAAAACAAAAGCAACGTGACAACAGCGAGGTTTGGGAAACATGGATTGTAGACATGTTTTCCATGCTGTCTTTGCATTTTCTCATGTATTTATTGAATTTTAGATGAGCATTTACAGAGCAAATTTATCTTTCATCAGGTAATTCATACACATATTGTGACACTGATGGCTACCTCTGTGACACGTCAGCACTCTGCTTCTCACCCTTGGGTTTCCTGTTACCAGCTTTCTTGTGCCTTCCTGCCTTCTCATCTTTTCCCCTAGGCTGGGGCAACCGTTTAATCCTTTGCTTTATGGGCTTCTTTAGTCTTTGGCTGAAGGGTTGTAGGGATTTCTAGAGACAGAATAAAATTGTAGTCTTGTTTTATGAGCTTGTCTAGTCTTTGGTTCATGGTTAACTTTAGCACTGAGTTAAAATGGAGTCTGGGGACCATACCCTTGGGATTTCTCCAGTTTCTGACAGATCAGCAAGTCCAGTGTTTTGTGTGTGTGTGCAGGTGTATGTGTGGTCTGTGTGTGTGTGTGAGAGAGAGAGAGAGAGACAGAGTTAGAAGTTTGTTCTACGTATTTCTCCAGCTCTGTCGGGGCTGTATTTTCTCGTTTAATCTTTACAAGACTCCTATCAGAGAATCCTATTATTAATTCAGTTCTTCTGATAAGAAGCAAAGGTGACAGAGAAAGGATGGGGCATCACAAGACTCCCGCCTAGTTTGTGATTTTTCTTGGATCCGCAACCTGAGCCCAAGCTGCAGATACCTGCTTGTTCTGGAAAAGTGACCTCCCTCCTGGTTGCCACTGTCTGTGGGGACTACCAAGGTGACTTTCCCCATAAGGACACATTCAGAAAGTAGAAGGAGATGCCCCTTTACTAGTGATCAAGTCTCTTCTGGTTCGTTTGTTTTTACATGTAGCTTACAAGAGCACAGAGGCTGTATTAAACGAGTTTCCCATCTCATCCCAACAGGAAATCTCAGTAGACACAGCAGTGTTCTTAAAACAGCAACAACAAGCACTTACGGTGAGCTACTAAAAAGAGCCGACTCAGTGCACAAGTGTACAACTCCTTGGCAACCACACAGTTCAGGCCTTTTTGCTTGGCCTTTAGCTCTCTTTATGCTCCTGCAAGTGTGTTTTCTGGAGGCTGCTGGGTAGCAGTCCACGCGCAGAGTGAATGTGAGCGATTTGTGCATTTTGGTTCAGTTCGTGCTGAGCAGGTGGATGTGTGAGTTGAGCTTTAACTCCCAAGAGTGTCCACGGAGGTGAGAATGTGTTTTAGCTCGTGGGCTGGAGAGAAATATTGCCTTGGCTGTATCTGCTTGATCTTGAACTGCTTATTACAGCTGCAGAGAACCTGATATTAAGCTGCTCTTGGAGTCTTATCCAGGCGTAATGTGCTGCTCGCCTGAAAGGCTGGCGCTGGGAAGAAGATGCGGAGGGTGTAATCACAGCTATTACGGAGACCCATCAGTGCCGCCAAACCTACACTTTCCTCAGTTGGCAGTAGGCAGCCCGATGAAAAGGAACTATTAGAAACCCAAACTCGCCCTGGATGTGTAATAAACGGCCAAGAGAAAACCTATTAGGAATCTGCTTCTACAGAGAAGGGGAAGCACTGTTGTAGTCTGAAGAGACGAAATCCAGCATTAGTTTAAAAAGGTCAACTTCCTGGGGTCTCCATCTGCTGCTATCTGTCACCTCCTCTTCTGTCATGCACCACTTCCTGGTACAGCCACAGGAGCCTTCTCTTCTCCAGTGTACCACGTGCTCTCAGGACCCTCCTCCGTCACTCACCTCCCACTTGACCATCTACCAGATTTCAGAGTTCTGATTGGTTGCGGGGTATTGGTCTTCTCCACTTCCGGTAAGTCTTTGCTGTGAAGGAGACTCAAGCAGCTCAACTCAGGGCCTCGGTCTACTTGACGGAGGCGGAGTAGCTTACCTGATGGGTGAGAACAACGAGGCATGTTCATTGTTCTACCCTTCTTCCTCCTGGGAACAAGATGCACAGGAAACTTGGGTACGCTACTCTCTCATGCCATAGGAAGCTGAAGGCCCTGTCCTGTGTGGGACACTGCCTTGTTCTGAGTTTCTGCTAGCAAGCCCACCTGGCTCTCGAACTAAGGGTCTTCTTCCCACCTGGGCTTGTTGTAATGAAGCTGACCTCTTGGCCTCAGTCTTTATAAAGTCTTTATCAAGGTGATTAGATCCTGGGTGATGCCTCCCTTCTCAGAGGGTCCTACAACGGTCAAAAGTGTCTCTGAGAGGTAGCCTATGACCTCCGGACGTTTACCCCAGGTTATGTCAGAACCAACTCGACAGCAGCAGGTTGGCTTTGTTGTTCTGTGCGTTTCTCTCGTGGAGCCTGTCTTTCTCCTTCTCGGTGCTGCACCCAGCTGTGATTACACGCACGTGTTTCTGTGGGCTCGTAGCTTGCTTTCCCGGCTACCATGCGTGCTTCATGACAACAGGCATCGATCCCTCATGCTTAGGCCCGTGGGCACAGTGTCTGTCCTAGCGCAGAGCACGGACTCCACAGCTCTCTCAGGAAATACTGTAAACATCAGTATACAGATTGGTCTTGCTTTCATTTTAATTGTCTCTTTAATCTGTTTCAAATGTTAACATGTCTATATCATAGACTTCAGCTTTAGGAGACATGACTGTATTTTATGCCAGTAACACGTGCTGTCTACATTTGTTTGTCAACAGTGCTCTCCCGCTGTGATATATTTTCATAAGTGCCATTATGCTGATTTTTTGTTTTATATGTTTCTTTCTTTTCTTTTTTTTTTTTTTTTAAAAAAAAAAGCTAGCATAGCGCATATACGAAAACACCTCATGGAAGAGGGGTGCAGCTGGCAAACAGAGAGGAGGGACTGTGCCGTCTGCATAAAACTGTAGTAGCTCTTTACGACCTTTTTAATCTCAGGCTGTGTATTCCTCAGCCAGCACGTCTTCCAGTGCCGCTGACCAACCGCTCACAGCTCACTCCGTCTGCCTTAGCATCCTGCTGTCTCCCAGCTATCTGAGTCCCTTGTAAGCACTCAGCCTGACAGCCCGAACTGTGACAGCTGTGCTTTGACAACCTGGGTCTCCTGAACTTCGTAGAACCACTGCCCACCGCTCCAGCAGGCATCAGCACCGCCAGCTGCTTTGTCAGTGATGGGAGACAGGGTGCGGTGGGCAGCAGAGCGCTAGTAATGAGTGGTCCTGGTGTCCCCGTTCCTGGCCTGGTGTCCCATGGCACTCCCTCTCCTTGGTGTCACTGTGTTGTCTCTTCACACCTCAGCCTCTGAGGAAACTTTTTACTGTAGCTATTCCAGAATTTAAATGTCAGCCTCTAGGCCTTTGTCCCCCAGATAATTTCAAGCACATCAGCTTATTTATTTATTCCTGTACAAAAGTTCTATGCCTTGACATATTACTGCTTCTCAGTTGGAGGACACTGGTCACCTACTTGGTGAAATTGGGCTCTACCTGTAGCTGGGGCCGCTGTAACTCTCTCAGCTCTAGGGCACTGCTGTCATCTTGCCTTTGTTTCCTCTCTGCGGCACCACCTGACTGTTTCTTTAAGGACACTCCTTCGGCCAGTATTCTGGGAGCCCTGGGGCTGCAGTGCTGTGTGCTCAGCTGTCAAGGGCAAGGCCGGCAGTTCAAACTCATGAGCTGCCCTGGGGGATAAAGATGTGACAGCCCGCTTCCAGAGAGAGGACAGCCTTGAAAACCCCATGGGGCCGTTCTCCTCTGTCCTGTGTTGTCCTATGGGTCAGAATCAACTCGGTGGAGCTGGGCTTGGTTGGGGTCTGCCTTCAGACACCCAGGTGTGCACTGGCTCGTTTCTGGCAACTAAAGCTCCCTTCATCCGCTCTATCTGCCAATCACCTCCAAAGTTAACTGGACGTTCTAGCTGGTGGCTCCACCTCTTTCCCACCCCCTGTAAACCTCAGTCACATGACAGCAGTGAACTACTGTAACCCTCCAGTCACCTACTTCTGTCCTCATGGACCCCTCAATCTGGTGCTGGAAGCTGCCCTTGGCTGACTCTTCAGGTTGTTTCCTCGGCTCCCCTGACACAGGCTGTCCTGGTCCCACTCAGCCTGCCCACTGCCTTCTCTATTCTTGTGTCCATTTCTGTCACCCCTCGTTTGCAGCAGTCCCCTCCCTCAGCCCGGCTTCTTCCTCTCTCGCCAGGCCCTCAGCTGCTTCGCTCATTCCACAGTCCAGCTCTCCCCTCCACTTGTGTGACTGCCCAGACTGTGTGCCCCCACACCACATCCTACGCACATCTCTGTCCCTTGTATCCTATACCTCCAGGAATCCTCGGTCTCAGCTGGCTTCACACCTGTCGGGCTGGTGTCCTAGGCTGGAAGTATGGTACTGTATCCCACAATTTACAAGGCAACTGATTCTCCTTCTGAAATGATTCCTAGGTTCTTAGCAACCTTTGTAGCCCTCCTCCCAGTGTTCCAGTCCAGGCACATCACACGCCTCCTTCAAGCCTTCCTGTTTTCCTTAGGCATCTCCTGGGTCTAGAATGACCTTTCCCTGACATCTCAGGCTGGACTGGCTCTTACTGTGTTCCAGCACCACAGCTCCCAGGAAGTAGCCCTGCCTTCCTGTCCAGGGCATATCATGTGACCTTTTTCTGTCCTTCTCCAGAATGCTGTGACCTTTTCTAGGACTCAGCATCCATTGTGGCTTCTGTGCCTCTCACTGTGAAGCTATAAGCTTTAGACAGCAGGGTCCATATCGCTCTACCCCTCAGGGTCTAACACATTCCTAGAAAAGTCAACTTTAAAAATTAGTGTTGAAACCTATTTGCCCATGGAAGCTTCTCCCTATGTCATTGAATAGGGCGTGTCACCATGAGATGTCCCTTTATGAATCCTGGGTGTTAAAGGGTGATAACAGCATCCACCTTAGGGTATTTCTGTTCTTCAGATTAAATACATAATGCATGAAATAGCTTAGTTTTAAATCATAAGTGTCTGTAAGTGGTTTCCTTATGTATTATTATTTACTACATTTACTATCAACTAAAATATGGAAACCTTTCTCCCATTGGCTCTCTATCCTACATATATATATATATACATATATATATACATATACATATGTATATATATATATACATATGTATATGTATATATATAGACGTACGTTCTGGATTTTACTTTCTCTTTTGTTGGAGTCGCCTTTAGCATACCACCTTTGGCTGGCGGGTTTCATAAGCATGCTGATGGAGGGTGAGACAGGACGTAGTATGAGAAGAAGTTATTCAATGGTGAGGCATCAGAGAACAGATGAGAAACGTACTCAACATTCAGAAAGATGTGAACTCAAGGTTACAAGGGTGACATGGGGAAGAAAAAGGAGAGGAAACGGGTCTACTGGGCTTTGAAGAGGAGCCCTGGGTTGAATGAATGGTTAAGTGCTGGACCACTAACAGAAAGGCTGGGGGTTGGAATCCACCCAGAGGTGCCCTGGAAGAAAGGTCTTGGTGATCGGCTTCTGAAAGACCATAGCCTTTAAAACCGAAACCAAAAAGACCCAAACCCACTGCCATCAAGTTGATTCCAACTCACAGCGACCCTGTAGGACAGAGTAGAACTGCTTCGTAGAGCTTCCAACGAGTCTCTGGTGGATTCGAACTGCCAACCTTTTGGCTAGCAACTGGAGCTCTTAACCACTGCATCACCAGGGTTTCCAAGTACAGTACAATTCTACTCTGCTACACATTAGGTTGTAAGTTTTTAACCACCAGGAAACTATTTCTTTTCCACTGGATGTTAGGGATGCTTGACAGGAAGCTGTGCTCTCATTGGAATACTGATCAAGCACCCGACTGCCCTGGCCTTCATCCTTCTAAACACTCCTTCCCAGGAGTGTTCTCATCAGTCTTTTCCAGCTTATGAGGCTCTCAAGCATATCCCAGCTACCATCCTTTTTCTTTCCTTACTGTTCACTTTTATTCACTCTTCAAACTCCTAAAGTCCAGCTTTCCTCCACTTTACAACTAGGCCTTACCTGAAAACCCAGTGGTTAATTCTACTCACAGGTAACTGCTCAGCCACTCAGCACCACCTGCTCTGGACAGCTCTTCTTTGTCCCCATGTCTCTATTAGCTCTTTTCTCCCCAATTCCCTCTCTGGGTTCACCCCTTGGTCTTGTGGTCCACTGCTCTTCTGTGCCTCAGCTGTTGCAGCACCCTAATTGTCAAGGACAGGTGTCCAATGTTGTGTGCTCACTAGCCCCAGATCTATGTAGATCCAGGCTAGAACCAATTCCAAATTTCCAGACTCATTGTATATTCAACTGCCTTCTAGAAATCTTCGCTGTGATTTCATAAAGGCATCTCATCTCACCCAGTGCTCCCAAACCCTAAAGTCTTTTATTCCTCCTTTCTTCTGAATCTCCTACTTTCAACCAATCACCACGCCATATTAGTGTTCTCTCTTAAATCCCTCTGGGAGGGATCGTCTTCAAATCTCCTCCACCACCAGAAAACAAGCAATCACTCCGTCTCCCTCAGTCTCCAAACTTCCTCAGGCATATCAATCAGTTCCTTTATTACAGACTTGTTTAGGGGGCTTGTAGGACCTGTCAGTATAGGCATAAGTATGGACGTTGGTACAGCCCAGACAACAAAAATAGCTAACACTCTTTATGTGCTTTATGTATGATAAGGACAGGCTAAAGGCTTTGTATACATTACTTCTGTCAGATGGATGCAATCATTATTCCTATTTTCCAGGTAAAGAGAAGTGAAGTGGATTATCTCGATAACTAGAAAGCATTTGTCTGACCTCATAACCAGTGCTCTGGACTACCAGTTTACACCAGAACAGGACACAGCTTGAGAGAAATATTGTCGTGACCCGGGTTGGAAGTCTACTCAGGCACTGGGGGCCTGTGGTCTGACGACATGCACTTTGCAAACTTTAGTTGGCTACGGCCCACACTCACTGGCTGCTGTCTCCTGTGGTTCGATTCCCTGTGCCAGATGACTCTAAGGGGGCGTTGGTCAGCTGCCCATGTTGCCTCTTTGTGAGTTACGTTATTACTTTGCTTCTTCCAAATTCCAAATGTGGAGGGGAGGATCCTAGGGAGAAACCGACATGCAGGTATGAAGGTTTTCAGAAAGACAGCCGGGCTACGCACCATGAAACAGACGGTTCTCTGGCTGTTATGAGAGCCTTTAGAAAACAAGTCACTTCAGCAAGCAGCACAACTGTGGAGTAATCCGATCCCCTCGCTGACGCGGCTAAAAATAATTTGCCTTGTTAGCACATTCAAAACAGTGGCATGAAATTACATAGGACAAACTAAAGACCATGTTGGTGGCTCGGCATGGGGCCTGCTTTTCCTCCCATGCAACTCCATGGGAATTCTTAAACATGCTTTCTCCCAGAGAGCGACAGAGGAGGCGGCCCTGGCCCCTCTGCAGTGAGCACTATGTTCTTCTTCTTCTAATTACACTGGTAATTAGAGCTCAGGTCTTTGAACCTCAACCAACCATGGTCCCCCCTTCGGAGAGCTACACAGGATGAGAATCGGAGTTGAAGGTTTACTCTTGGTTTGAGATGTTTTGTTGTTGCAAAGGATTCTTAAAAATATATCAACGGATTTGTTTGCTTTCTGTTTGTTTGTTTTCCTCCATGCCTGGTCAGAAACCACTGGTACCCAAATCACTATTTTGGGCTGTCAGTTGAAGCAAAGAGCAAAGTGGCTTCCCTTTCTCTCTTTTGCATTGTGACTGAACGGTTTTCTGGCATGCAACAGTTGATGCTTGATTATTTCCATTAAGGTTTGGGACCGAAGTGATGAATAAGCCACAGAAACTGAAAACAAGGAGGACATTTGTTGTTGTTGTTGTTTTAGAGGTCTGTGCTTTTGTGTGAATTTAAATAAGGGTATGTCTCAGGTTCAGCAAATTATTGAGGAGCCAATCACTAAACTAGGGTGTGCAGAGCTGCCTGTGAAGCTGGGCTCTATGTTAGGTGTTAAATAAGAATAAAGAGATTTACTTGACAAGTTAATTAAGTAAAGCGGGTGATAACCATAAAGCAACCAATCTTTCAATATCAAATTAGGAAACAAACAAACAAAAAAACTGAGCTAAGTATATCAGGCTGATTTATAAGGTGATTTCTACAAAATGAATTACAGTTTTAATTCATTGTCAGTAGATTCTTTCATACCATACATACTGAAATATGAATTAGTCCATTTTAAATACTGAGGATAAATGAATATTTCAGGCTATTAACAAACTAGGGCAAGGACCAAGGATGTAAAACAAACCATTTACCATCACTGTCAAAAAAAATTGAGAGCACTTGATAAACAGGCACTGTACCAGGCTCCTTGGGTGACAGAGAGGACAAAGGCATTCACTGTTAATGGCCCACCAGTGGAGATGCAGGTGGGTACACCTGTAACTTGAGTATTGAGAATCCTGTGTCAGTTGCTGTAACAGGGGTGTAGCTCAGGGCACATCCAGTAAAAGTGGAGGGGGTCTTGTTCTGGAATCAGAAAGATCTCTGGGGGCTGCATGCTTATCTTGTTTTGCCTGATACCATCATGCCTGTTTTCCTCCAAGTGCTTATTAATTCTTAATTTAAGATTGTGACATGTTCATTTCCCATTGTGTCTAAACTATAAAAAATTGTCTGACCAAACACTCTAAGAGATATGTAAACCTCCAAAATACTTCTTGAATGAAGAAATGAACAATGAATGTATACTTGGAAAAATTAAGGCTATTAAAAATAGTTTAGAACAGCAACCAATCCAGTACAGGACAGAAGCTGAAGAACAAGGAAAATACACAGCCTGATAGAGTGTTAGAGGCATGACCCAACACACAGAGTGCCTCAGCAAAGGCTAGGAGACTTAGTCATTCCAGACATGTAAAGAAATCTCTGCTAATGATAACCTGATCAGTAAGCTAATTGATCATAGACTTCAAGGGCCTTACACTACAAGAAAATACAGAGTTTATAGAGTTAGTTCAGGAAAGCTACTCAATCAACCAACAGAAACAACAATATTAGGAAAGAGTCTAATTTTCAGAGTTGGCACAGTATGTTACATAACATATTTAGTTTACAATAAAAATTACAAGACACACAGAGAAATAAGAAAATTCAGTCTATGCAAAAGAATCAATAGAAATCATCCCTGAGGAAGCTCAAATGCTTGACTTACTAGACAAGGACTTAATATCAGCTATTTAAAATATGTTCAAAGAATTAATAAAAGTGTGAGAATGATGCCTCACCAAACAGAAAATATCAATAGAGAGAATATATATATTCTAGAGTTAAAAAGTACAATGACTAAAATGAAAAGTCACTATAAGTGCTCAGCAACAGATTTGACCAGGCTGAAGAATCAAAGAATTTGAAGACAGATGAAATGAAATTATTCAGGTTGAGAAACAGGAAAAAGTATGAAGAAAAGTAAATTCAGCCTCAGAGATATGAGACACGTCTAGACATTGGAGCATTTATATAATAGGAATGCCAGAACGGGAGGAGAGACAGAAAGAGGCAGAGAGAATATCTGAAGAAACTGAATGAAAAAACATTAATTTACACCTTCAAGAAGCTTAATAAACCTCAGGTAGGATAAGCTTAAAGAGATCTACACCTAGACACAGCACAAACTGTCAAAAGACAAAGCAGTGACTTATCCCATACAAGGGACCCTCAGTAAGATCAACAGCAGACTTTTGTCAGAAGCCATGGAGGCCAGAAGGCAGTGGAATGGCATACTCAAAGTGCTGAAAGGAGAAAAAACAAACAACTGTGGGAACTTACCTGTTGCTAGTGAAACTGTGGAATGGTACAACCACTAAGGAAAATGGTGTGGTGTATCCTCAAAGAACTGGAAATTGAAATACCTTGTGATCCAGCAACCTCACTTCTGGGTATTCACAAGTCCTGACAATTAAGTTCATGACTCATCTTAGAAAAAGTGCTGCATAACATCACTACCATCACCTTTGAAATACTCCCCTTGGGAACCTATGCACCAACATCAGTGCCTAGTCCACCCTCCAAAACAATTTTGGAACTCTTTCTGGAGAGGCTATTGTGTATGCTGGCATGATGGCAAGTTCACGGACTTAATTGTGTAGTTGTCTGTGAGGGAGTTTTTAGCCAGTAAACAAATAACTGTATGGGAACAGACTCCCTACTTCACCTGATCTCGTCCCCAATGACTTTTTTCTTGACTGAAGACAAAGAATATATTGAAAAGAAGACTTTTTGATGACATTCAGTACATCAAAGGTAATATGACGACAGCTCTCATGGCCATTCCGGAAAAAGAGTTCCAAAATTGCTTTGAAGTGTGGACTAGGCTCTGGCATCAGTGCATAACTTCTGAAAGGGATTACTTTGAAGGTGACCATAGTGATATTCAGCAACAAGATATGTAGCACTTAGAACAATTAAGTCTGTGGACTTAATTGTCAGACCTCACATACTAGAGATCTACAAAGAGAGATGCAGCAGACATGTGCGTACATTTTCATTGCTGCATTCTTCACAGTAGCAAAAAATATGGAAATAACCAAAGAGCCCCTCAGCAGATGAATGGATATGTAAAATGTGGCATGTACATACAGTAGAATACCATAGAACCATAAAGAATGATCATGAATCTACAAAACATAATATGGATGGACTTAGGGGACATAATGCTATGTGAAAAACTTAATCACATAAGGACAAATATTGCATGACCTAACTTTTATAAGAAGGCAGGATAGGTACATAACAGTAATCAATGTTCATTGGCAGGGAAGGGAGGGGAGAATTACTCTCTAGATCATAGCCATTTGTTATTGTTGATGATGAGAAAAGTAGTACCAAATGTGAAATGAGTTCAGCTTGACCAAAGAAATGCACAGGGCAAAGGATGTTTGTCTTAAAGAATATGACACACAGAATTTAACAATATCAGCAATAACCAAAAAACAAATACATAGTCACATAGGTCTGTGTGTAGGCATACATGTGTAGGTAGGTATGGTTATATGCATAGATGCAGAGATAGAAACATCTATATGTACATGTACATACAGATATGTGTGTACGTACGTGTATATTCATAAAGGACACAGTTATAGATACTTCTGATGTAACCAAATACCTGTGAGATCGGTTTTCTAGGTTTGAAGGCTTAGGACCTTAAGTCTCATGGGACAACTCGGTTAGTATAATGAAGTTCACAGTGTTCATGTTTTGCATGCTAATGAGGTGAGTAGTGTTTGGAGTCTTCAACGTTTATGGGCAGCCGTCTAAGATACAGTTACAGGTCTCTATTTGTCAGGTACAGAAGAGAAAGAATAAAGCCTCAGAGGAGAATCCAGCCTACAGAGCTATAGCAAGGGGCCCAGAGGAGTTAAAACAACTTTGAAAAAAGAACAAAATGGAAAGATTCACACTTTCCAATTGCAAAACAAAGCTATGGAGACAATGCGACACAGATGTAAAAATAGGTACATAGGTCAGGGAACAAAACTGAGACATTTATTGTCAATTGATTTTTCATCAAAGGTGTGAAGACCATTCAGTGAGGGAACCATGATTCCTTTAATAACTTGGGCTAGGACACCTGGACATTCACCGTGAAAAGGGATGAAGTTCAGCCACCAACTTATACGTAAAATTTAATTCAAAAATGTATCCAAGAACTAAATGTAAGAGTTAAAACTATAAATTGTGTATGGAACACAGGTTTAAATCTTTATGACCCTGGATTAGGTAATCGATTTTGATATATGACACCAAAAGCAACAGAAACAACAATCAAAAAATGAACTGGAAATTATCCAAATAAAAAACTTTTGTGCTTCAAAGGCTACCACCAAGAAAGTGAAAAGATAACCCACATAATGGAAGAAAATATTCGCAAATCATATTATCTAATAAGAGCACAGTCTAGCAATCAAATGGCAAGCAATCTGGTTAAAAGTTGGAGAAAGATTTGAATATGCCTTCCTTCAAGAAGTCATGAAAATAACAAGCACATGAAGAGATACTCAACATCATTAGTTATTGGAGAAATGGAAATAAAATCCACAATGAGTTAATGCTCTATATTCACTAGGATGGCTATAATGAAAAAGACATAGTCATAATAACTGTTGCCAAAGATGTGGAGAAACTGGAATCCTTACACCTTGCTGATGCAGCAGTAAATTGACACAGCTGCTGTGGAAAACAGTCAGGCAGTTCCTCAAAAAGGTAAATATAGTATTTATTATAGGACACAGCAATTCAGCTCCTAGGTATGCCAAGAAACTGAAAAACATTGACTGTGAAAACTTGTACACAGATGTTCACAGCAGTACTCTGCATCGCTGCCAGGCAGTTGTGACAACTCAAAAGTTCATCAGTTACCAAAGGAAGAGAAAAACAAAATACCCACAGCACAGAATTGTATTTCACAAAAACAACAACAACAAAAAAAAGAAAAGCAATACTGACACAAGGGTATGGATGAAACTTGAAAACATTATACTAAGTAAAAGAAGGTGGAGGAAAAATCATGCGATATCATCTGTATGCAATGTCAAGAATGAGCAAATCCAAAGAGACAGAAAGTAGATTAGTGTTTGTCAGAGGATGGAAAAGGAAGGACAATAGCGAGTGACTTCTGATGGGTCTGGGCTTCTTTTTGGGGTGATGAAAATGTTTTTAAATTCAAATATGGATGGTTGCACTACTTGTTGATACATACTAAAAACCACTGAATACTTTAAAGGTGTAAACTTTATGGTATGTGAATGTTATCTCCAAGATCTCACTATGGGATACTTGTAAAGAGGTAGATTTAAACATACACATTGAAAAATTTATTTGATGCATAGTTATGGATCACTACCCACCAGGGAATGTACTAGGTGCCGCAGGCTGGACTTTGAAAACAGAATCTGTGGTTTGTGGAGAGAATAAGAATTGTTCTGAGGATGTATTATTACAGTCGGTATAATTTTGACTCTTCCTTACCTTGTTGCTTTTGTTAACTCGATTCCCAGTCATGTGACCCCACATGTGTGTAGCAGAACTGTCCCATAGGGTCTTCAAGGCTGTGACCTTTCAGAAGCAGATCCTGAGACCTGTTTCGCAAAGCTCTTCCTGGTGGGTTCCAACTGACAACCTCTGAGCTGGGAGTCAAATGATCAGTGGTTTGCGCTACCCAGGACTCCTGTTTTCGCTTTGGCACTTGGCTCTTGGCTTGGCTTAAGAGTTATGAACAAACCACTCTCTTTTTCTCTCTCTCCCTCCCCCTCTTCAATTTTAACCTCTCTCATTATTTGACTGAGCTGATAATCCATGGGGCTACAGGCAACCCTGTAGCAACTCTTTTCAACAACTATCTATTGTGATGGTGTGTACGTGGTGCAGGTTATTATTTTGTCAGTATTTGAGTACGTTTGCATGGAGAAGACAGACACTGAGAATTGGAGTTGGAAACATTGGCAGTATTCCTTTAAAGATTTGGAGATCATCCTTAATTGCTTTTTGAACCTGCTCTGCTTAATCAGTCTCATATCTAGACTTAGAGAGATGAAAAGTGGATTAATTTCTGAATCATTTCCTTTTATCCTTCTCTCTAGTCCCGCATTCAACTTGAGGTGATAGACTATCTCAAACTTAAGTATTTTTAAACAACTAAAGCCAAGTTATAAAATGTGAATAAAAGAAGAATGGCAACTACAGTTTAAACTATACATCTCTGTTCATTGTGGCTACTGTTCGTAGTATCAAAAGGTAGAAACAACTTAAATGCTCATCAACAGATGTATGGATAAACAAAACGTATATACATGCAGTGGTATACTACTCAGCTATAAAGAGAGGAGAAGTCCTGATACATATAAGGACTGCCAATTACTTTTGTGAATTCATCCTAGAAAAAGTGCTACATGCTTCATTGCTGAATCTACATACTTCATTGCTGAATACCACTGTGGTCATCCTTCGAGTACACCCCTCGGGAAGCTATACAGTGACACCAGAGCAGTTTAGGAACTCTTTCTGAAATGACCATTGCACACAGTGGCAAGGTGGCAAGTTCACGAACTTCATTATCTAGTTGTCTGTGAGGGAGTTTTTAGTCACTAAACAGATAACTGTATGGGAACACCCTTCCTACTCACCTGGTTTGGCCTTCAGTGATTTTTTTCTTGACCCAGGGACAAAGGAAATATGGAAAGAAGACATTTGGATGACATTCAGGACATGAAGAGACTTAATTGTCAAACCTTGTATGCTGAAACACAAATGAACCTCCTGCAGACTTCATGTTGAGTGACATATGTCAATATGTAGAGACCAATAGCTACTGGTGGTTACTGGGGGAGGGAGAGCAGGAATTAATCTCCAGGAAGTACCAAGTTTAAGTCTACGGTGATGCTGAAGTTGTTACTACTTGTCAGGGACTCAATTCCAATTCATGGCCATCCAAGGGAGCTGTAATGATTACCATTTATCACAAATTGTAATTTTCTCTGATTTTGCGCATGTTTTTCTCTTGGCCTAGAATTCTTTTTTGCAATGCTCGTCCTTTGCTGGCAAAACCACTCTTTCTTCCAGGGGTCTTGTGGCTTCTTTGTGGCCTCTCCATGATGGCCCTTGCAGAAGGAACTGATGCCTCCCAGCAGGAGACATCAGACTCTGCCTTTCTGGGATGGTCATAAATGCACAAAGGGGAGGGAATGTATTAGTTGTAGCATTTTTACAATTTCAGAGAGAAAAAAAGTAAATGTCCTTTTTTAGGGTGGAAAATAAATGCCTGCCCCAGGTAAAGTTGCTTAAATGGAATATGCAAATTAAAGCAAATGGAAAACAAGCAGTGTGTTGGAAATTGAGGTTTTCAGATGATAATTCTGGGTCTTTTCAAGGGCACCTTGTTGAGACTTTTAGAGAAACTTGGCCTTGGAGGGAGATTTTAGTGTGTTTTTGAGTTCCTGGCACTAATTGCATCTGGGCCCAGAGCCAGTGAAAGAGTGGACGTGTTAGAAGAAATTCCGAATGTGTCTGTTATGGGGGCTTTGTATTTCCAGCCTTATTTGGCTGTGGAGCTGTGACAGCATAAATTACTGCCCACAATTCTTAACCCTTCCCTTTATCCTTGCTTCATGTCACATGGGTGACAGCACCAGGTAAGAAGGGTAAAAATAGAGCGAGCAGCCCCCACTTATCTGTCAGTGGAGGCTTGCCTGTTGCTGTGATGCTGGAAGCTATGCCACCGGTACTCAGGTACCAGCAGGGTCACCATGGTAGACAGGTTTCAGCTGAGCTTCCAGATGAAGACAGACTGGGAAGCAGGACCCAGAAGTCTACTTCTGAAAAGAGTTAGCCAAGGAAAACTTTATGAACAGCAGCAGAACATTGTCAGATACAGTGCTGGTAAACAAGTCCCCCAGGTTGGAAGTCACTCAGAAGATGACTAGGGAAGACCTGCCGCCTCAAAATAAAGTCTACCTCAGTGATGTGGATGGAGTCAAGACTTCGGGATCTTTATTTGCTGATGTGTTATGACTCAGAATGAGAAGAAACAGCTGCAAAAATCCATTAATAATCGGAACATGGAATGTATGAAATATGAATCTACTAAAATTGGAAATCATTAAAAATGAAATGGAACACATAAACACTGATATCCTAGGCACTAGTGAGCTGAAATGGACCAGTACTGGCCATTTGGAATCCGACAATCACATAGTTTATTATGCTGGGAAGGAAGCCTTGAAGAGAAACAGTGCTGCATTCATCATCAAAAAGAACATTTCAAGATCTGTCCTGAAGTACAGTGCTGTCAGGGATAGGATAATATCTGTAAGCCTACAAGGAAAGCCAGTTAATACAACCATTATTCAAATTTACACACCAACCTCTAAGGCCAAAGATGAAGAGACTGAAGATGTTTACTCGCTTCTGCAGCCTGAAATCGATTGAACATGCAATCAGGATGTATTGATAATTACCAGTGACTGGAATGCAAAAGTTGGAAACAAAGAAGAGGAATTGGTAGTTGAAAAATATATCCTTGGTCATAGAAATAATGCCAGAGATCACGTGACAGAATTTTGCAAGACGAATGACTTCTTCATTGCAAATACCTTTTAAAGCAACACAAATGGCACCTGTGCACATGGACCTCACTCAGTGGCATACACAGGAACCAAATCGACTTCATCTGTGGAAAAAGACAATGGGAAAGCTCCATATTAGCAGTCCGAACAAGACCAGTGCTGGCTATGCCACAGATCGTCAATTGCTCACGTGAAAATTTCAGTTGAAACCGAAGAAAATTGAAAAAAGTCCACAAGACCCAAAGTATGACTTTGCATATATCCCTCCTGAATTTAAAGACCATCTCAGGAGCAGATGTGATGTGTCGACCACTAATGACTGAAGATCAGATTAATTTTGGAATAACAAAGACATCATCCATCAAGACAGCAAGAGGTCATTAAAAAGACAGGAAAGAAAGAAAAAAATCAAATCGATGTCAGAAGAGACTCTGAAACTGCTCTCGAACATAGAGCAGCTATAGCAAAAGGAAGGAATGGTGAAGGAAAAGACCTAAACAGAAGATTCCAAAGGGCGGCTTGAGAAGATAAAAGATGGCATTATAATGACATATGCAAGAGCTGGAAATGGAAGGCCAGAAGGGAAGAATACACTGCACATTTCTTAAGCTAAAAGAAAAAATTCATGCCTCTGGTTGAGATAGCAAAGGATTCTACAGGGAAAATATTAAACACCTCGGAGAGCATCAAAAGAACATGGAAGGAATATGCGGAGTCATTCTGCCAGCAAGAACTGGTCAACGGCCAGCCACTTGAAGAGGCAGCATCCAATGAGGAGCCGACGGTACTGAAGGAAGAAGTCAAAGCCGTGTTGAAAGCACTGGCAAAAAACAAGATTCCAGGAACTGAGGGAATATCAATCGAGACATTTCAACAAACAGATGCAGTGCTGGAAGTGCTCACTCATCTCTGCCAACACATTTGGAGGACAACTGCCTGGCCAACTGAATGGAAGAGATCCATATTTATGCCCATTCCCAAGAAAGATGGTCCAACAGAATGTGGAAATTACCAAGCAAAATCGTTAATGTCACACACAAGTAAAATTTTGTTCAAGATCATTCAAAAGCGACTGCAACAGTACATTGAAAAGGAATGTCAGAAACTCAAGCTGGATTCAGAAGAGGCTGTGGGACCAGGGATATCATTGCTGATGTCAGATGGCTCTTGGCTGAAAGCAGAGAATACCAGAAAGATGTTTATCTGTGTTTCATTGACTATGCAAAGGCATTGGACTGTGTGGATCATAACAAGTTATGGTTAACATTGCATAAAACAGGAATTCCAGAACATTTAACTGTGCTCTCAAGGAGTCGGTATATGGATGAAGAGGTAGTCATGTGAACAGAACAAGGGGACACTGCATGGTTTAAAGTCAGGAAAGGTATGTGTCAGGGTTGTATGCTTTCACCATACCTGTTCAATCTGTATGCTGAGCAAATAATCAGAGAAACTGGATTATACAAGGAAAAATGGGGCGTCAGGATCAGAGGAAGTCTCATGAACAACTTGCATTATGCAGACGACAACACCTTACTTGGTGGAAGTGAAGAAGATTTGAAGCACTTACTAATGAAGATCAAGGACCACAGCCTTCAGTGTGGATTGCACCCCAACATCAAGAAAACAAAAATTCTCAGAACTGAACCAATAATCAACATTGTCGTGAATGGAGAAAGAAGAGAGGTTGTCAAGGATTTCATTTTACTTGGGTCCACAATCAACATCCATGGAAGCAACAGTCAAGAACTCGAAAGACACATACATTGGGAAAATCTGCTGCAAAGGGTCTAAGTATTGAAAAGTAAAGATGTCACCTTGGGGACCAAGGTGTACCTGACCCAAGCCATGGTACTTACAATCACACACATATGGATGCAAAAGGTGGACCATGAACAAAGAAGACAGAAGAAGAATTGATGCCTTTGAATTGTGGCTTTGGAGAAGACTGTTGAATATACCATGGACTGCCAAAAGAACAAATAGATCTATTCTGGAGGAATTTCAAATGGAGTATTCCCTGGAAGCAAGAATGGTGAGACTGCATCTTACATCCTTTGAAAATGTTGTCAGAAGAGAACATCCCTGGAGGAGGACATCATGTTTGGTAGAGTGGAAGGTCAGCAAAAAAGAAGAAGACCCTCGACAAGGTGCACTTACACAGCGTCTGCGGTGATAGTCTTAGGCACAAACATGATTGTGGACACAACACAAGACTGGGTAGTGTTTCATTCTGTTGTGCATAGGGTAGCTATGAGTCAGAACAAACTTGATGGCACCTAACAACAATGACAACAGCAAAAACTTGTCATGTGACTTGGTAGTGTTTCTCATTAGGAGCCAGTGAATGTCCTTGTCCCTGCTGTGAGCTTTGGCCAATGGGATGTTAGTAGACATGATGCAGTAGGCTTGAAATGAGTTTGAACAACAAGTCCAGTCCTCTTGTTTGCTACTGCTCAGATCCCGGGTAGCCCTCTGGCACAAGGAGGGTGACAGACACGAGGGCAGACATGGACACATCCTGTAGCATGGAGCCAGTCCTGGCTGACTCCAGATTAAACCAAAAATCTCAAGCCTGTTGCTGCTGAGTAGATTCCACCTCTTAGTGACCTTCTAGGACGGAGTAGGACTGCCCTGTAGAGTTTCCAAGGAGCTGCTGGTGGTGGATTCGAACCGCTGATATTTGCTTAGCAGACAAATGCTTAACCACTGCACTATCAGAAACCCAGACTGAATCAGCTGTTTTCCAATCAGCCTAGAGGTGCAAGACCAAGAACACATTGCTGTTTTAAGCCACTGAGTTTTGAGGCGGTTTGCTACCCAGTATTACAGGGCCAACAGCTGAGTGATGAGACAAAAGATCTATTAGACCTCAAGGCTGTAGAATCCTCCACAGCTGTATGACACACTAGCGTGTCGGAACTGGATACGGGGGCTCTGCATGTTAAGTAAGCGACCTGCTCTCAGCACACTAAGCCAGATAAAATAAGCACAACACTATGCAGCCGAATAGATAGCCAGGATCAGTCCTTCACCAGTGGTGATGATAAACAGCGTTTCATGACAATTATCTAGTTAAAATACCATTAACAATTAATGACATACATCACAGAACTTATTGAACCCATTAAAGACTAATTTACTGGCTATAAAAATATGGCATTAAGAATTTATGGATCATTGCCTTCTATTCTGGAGTGAAATATTGCTGACTGGAACTCTTAGCAATTGTTGAAAACAATTACTTATTAGGGCTGCATGAAATTAAATGATACAGCTTAGCAGAAAAAAAGAAAAGAATTCAAGAATCCAAGCAAAGTTAGAAAAAAATTTTTTTTTGAGAAGCACTAACATCGCGTGACATTGAATGGATAAAGACGGTATTTTCAAACAAGATTGAGATCTACAATTAAAGAATTCAAATGGAGTAATTTTAATGTGCAATAAAATCTTCTTTTGGGAAAAATATATTAGATCATGACTGATAAAAATTCCAATCGTGATTAATCACTGCTAGTTATTTTGGAACACTATTAAGGAGAGTATAACAATGTGAAAATTAATTAACGAATTTCTCTAAAGGGTTTTAAAATATAATGCAATTTAACAGGTGTTGCAGTCTTAAATAGGATTATTTCCTTTCCATCCTGCAACCAAAATGTGTCAGTTGGAAATCCACTTCATTTCACTGCAGTTTCTAGTTTATTACTCTGTAATGAAATCATCTTGACGACTTGGTCCCCATTTCCTTGGAGACCGTGTGGCCGTTTACAAATAGCCAACTGTCTGACCTGTGGAAGGTGCTCTCTGTTTGCACACACAGAGAAAGTCCTGGCTGGCTGGTGGGGGAAGGAGGTGGCATGGGACTCGGTGGCATTTAGCTCAGCCGTGCGTGGGGTCACGGAGTCAGGAAGTGACAGCTTGGCAGCTGACAAAATGACAACAGTGACAGCCTGCACATGAGACCTCTTGGCGGTCTTCGTCAGAGACAACCATTTCTCGCCCTCTGTGTTTCGGGTTCTGGTTCCCTGACTGGCTTACCAATGTTAGCCTAAACTCTTGTCGGGAAAGTAATCCAACTTAGAATAAATTTTTCTATCAATGAAACACAGAACTGCAAAACTTAAGAGCCAGCAAAGATCCAGTCTCAACCTCTTGTATGTGTGTGCGTTTTAAGAAAGCAAGACCCAGAGAAGTTAACTGACCTTTTTCAACGAAGCACAGCTAGTTGATGGCAGAAACGAGAAACCCACTGCCATCTAGTTGATTTCAACTTGTGTTGGTACAGGACAGAAGAGAGCTGCCCCATAGGGTTTCCAAGGAGTGGCTAGTAGATTTGAACTGCCTACAGAGCTCCTAGCCACCGTGCCGCTAGGGATGCAGAAGCTGATTTAAAACTCATGTCTGCTGAGTCCTTATCCAGTGTGTCTGCTGTCTGTGTTGTTGCTGGGTGATTGTTTAAAGGACCTGTCCCTGTTGCTTATGCAGAAGTTCATGTGAGCAGAGCTGAAGAGAGCATGTCCACAGCAGCTAGACTGTGTGGCTTCTTTGTGTTGGTACAGTGACATTGTTTAGATATTCTGGAAAGAGAAAACGCTGGCAACACAAAACACCACTGCAATTTTACACCAATAAGTCATGGGCTATGCCTTTATTTTGCTATCATGCGTTGCCCCCATGAGGTATTTGTGATTGTACTCTGCTAATTTTTTACATGCTGCTGTAAAAAATACTAGCAGAGTGATCTTATGGAAATTGCTAGCAGGGGAGGGCACAGTTGGCCAAAAATTAAAAAAAAACAAACAGATAATGCGCATTATTTGCATGAAAATACCGTAGGTCCCCTCTGCTGAGAGTGCTGGGGACACTACGAACTCACCGTGTCAGGGCTATTGTTACTATTTGTAAAAGTAGAATCTTTTTATTGTCAAGTGATTGAAACCTGGTGTCCTCAGTATGAAAGTGGAGAAAAGGCTTACATCCCCTCACAAATAGGATTGACACAGAGTCTGTTGGGTCTCCACAAAGGTTGGCCAGGGTACATGCCTACCAAACTGAAGGAGGTGTCTTCACACTGGTCTGAATGTTTTCTGAGAGGCAGGAGACCGCCACTGTTTCCATAGGTTGCGTTCTCTAGGGCTTGCCCATAATCGTTCCTAGCTCGTTTTACAATATGTAACGTTGCCGTTTTGTCTGCCGCTGACAGCACCCAAGAATCTCTGCAGCGCTAACAGCTTCGGCGGGACAATCCTGAAGACAGACATGACATTACAGGGTACCAACTTCAGTCCTTTACATATTGTCTTGGAAATATCATTTCTTAATATTTTCATATGCTAGGTGTTAAGTAAAGAACAAATGTACACAAGTCTGGATAGACTGTGCAGAAAAATTCGTGCTCATTTCCCATTCGTTTTCATGATTACACAAGTAGAATGAATGGGAGTTCGCAAGTCATCTTACCTGTTAACGACTCTGCTCTAAACCAGAGAAATACATTTTCTTCCAAAAAGGCAGCCATTTATTTTCACTTGGCTTTAATTTCTGCCAGACCTCATTACCATTGTTAATATGTGTTCTTGTCTTGAAGTTTGTTTTCTAATTGCTGAACTAAATAGGTGCAAAATAATAAAAACAACCCAGCGAATAAAAGACTGATAAATTCAGTTGTTTTGAGCAGAATGTGGAGTAAGTGTGTTATGTATCATAACACACTCACAAACTAATTTATACCCAAATGGTTTTTCAACCATATTTTCTATAAAACAAAGATTCTCATTCTGTACATAAAAAGCATCACCTGACAAACATGTGTCGTATCCCTAGACCAATTTTCAGAGAGTTCACATTTGGGAAACTTAGGTGTTCAGCCCCGAGAAATGTGGACTAGAAATTGTTCTCCTTGTCCAGATGACCACTCATGTTCCACGTGTACCTGAAAAACAGGAACACTGTTGAAGAAACCTCTGATCTTTAAACTGAGTGACAGGCAAAGAGATAGACTCTTCTGACCATAAACCAAAGACACCTGTTGTCGTTGAGTGGGTTCCAACTTGTGCGGACATCGTGTGCGCAGAGTGGAATGGCTCGCTCTGTGGGATTCTCCAGGCTGTGAGCTTTACGGCAGCAGGTGGCCAGGGCTGTCTTCTGCGGTGCCCCAGGTGGGTTTGAACCGCTAATCTTTGGATGAATACATGAGCACAACCCTTTTGCACCCTAACAGCCTATATTTAATCAATAGGCGTGCTAAAGTAATTCAGTTGTGGGCTTTTTAATCCATTAAACAAAGGCATGGCACTCGTTCTGAACTTTCACTGTGAATAGATCATAAGACTTTGCAAATCTTTGCAAATCTAAATTCTCAAATGCCAGAGTCTTCCCAGAGACATGCAGTGTATTACTTACTACAGAAATTGAAGCATGATTGCCAATTAAGTTTGTGAACTCATCCTAGGAAAAAGGCTACATGCCTCAGTGCTGAAGATCACTACCATCACCTTTGCGGCACTCCCCCGGGGAGCTACCCACTGACACCGGGGCCTGGCGCACCCTTCAAAGCAATTTTGGAACTTTTTTTCTGGAGCAGCCTTCAGAGCGGTTGTAGCACTCTGGATGTCGTGAATGTCATCCAAATGTCTTCCTTTCAATATTTCCTTTATCTTTGGATAAAGAAAAAAGACACTGGGGCCAGATCAGGTCAGTAGGGAGGGTGTTCCAATACAGTCACTTGTTTACTGGCTAAAAACTCCCTTACAGACAACTATACCGTTAAGTTTGCAAACTTGCTACCATGCCACCGTGTGCAATAGCCATTCCATAAAGACTTCCAAAATTGCTTTGAAGGGTAGACTAGGCACTGGTGTCGGTGCATAATTTCCCAAAGGGAATACTTCGAAAGTGACTGTAGTGATACTCAGCAATGAGATACGTAGCATTTAAAACTGACTTCACGGACTTGTCAGACCTCGTATCCCATCTGAAGTTTAAATGAGTCGATAGACATAGGACCGAAGTCTTTCAAGATGTTACCCCATGGCTAAGAATGATGGCTCTCCTTGGCTCGCCTTCACTTTCACCACCAATACCAGCAGGTGGCTTTCTCTGTGGCCCTGTTTCCATAAAGGAGTACAAATTTAATTCTGTGTGAGAGTTGACATCATAAGCAATAACAGCAATCCAAGCTGCGGGAGATGTAGCCTGGGCAGCCAGCTAAGCTCACTTGCTAGCCCAGGGCTTGGTCCCCATTCTTGAATCCAAATGCATGCATAAATACCGTGGGAAACACAGACCTTTGGTGTTACCTGTAATTATTTAGACCTATCTTTACAGATCCCTAAGATGGTCCTTCAGAAGACACATTCGTCTGTGTTGTTTGGTTCTTCTCTGAAGATCTCTTAGAATTAATTGTGACTCATGAGCTTAACTGTTTTGTTTTGTTAACCTCCATGGCCCTCTTTTCTGAGCTCTGGCAGCCTAGTGGTTAAGAGCTACAGCAGCTAACCACAAGGCTGGCAGTTCAGATCTACCCATCGCTCTTTGGAAACCCTATTGGGCAGTTCTACTGTGTTCTGTAGGGTTGCCGTAAGTCAAAATTGACTCAACATCAGGGTGGTCGCTGTTTTATGTGACTTTTTCATCTTGTCCTCATGTTTTATACATTGTCTGATGCACTGAACTTAGTTAATGTCTCAGAAATAGAAGCACTGCTGGCGTCCTCCTTTCCTTCACCAATTCCCTGTTCCATAATGAATTCCAAGAGACTGGAATGCGAGCCTTTAAAAATGAGAAAACAGTTGAAAGGATGAGCAGTGGGTAGAATCTTAAAGAAATCTCGGTAACATGGAGAACGTGTTATGAATGGAATATTTTGAGTTTTTAGAAAAGAAAAAACCCATCTATTTTAAGAACTTCTCCCTTAAACCTCCTCCATTGTCTCTAATTCTAGCATGGTTTAATCACCTTTGGTGTTTTTGCCCAGAAGATATTTACAGACATTCATCTCTGTCATTGTGTTGAACAATTACTCATTGTGCAATTAAGGTAAATCCTATCTACCTCTTTAAATCTTTCCTCATGAACCATAAATCAAACA
The DNA here is from genome assembly GCA_028571685.1 of Heterohyrax brucei. NCBI lineage: Eukaryota > Metazoa > Chordata > Mammalia > Hyracoidea > Procaviidae > Heterohyrax > Heterohyrax brucei. Next base: position 1,722,030 of record CM053163.1, read on the forward strand.
GTTCCACCAATCCCCTGAAATCACTCCTTTTACTTTTCTCTACAGCTCCTCCCCTTCCTCTGTGTCTTTCTAACTCTGGGCCTTTTCTGAAGAATTCACAGAGATCTGGAGCCCAAGTAGATGAGCGTCTCCGATGGGAGACAAGACTCACTGAGCCGCTGTTGGGGGGACTTTCAACAGCCCTGCGTGCGGTGCCTTCTGGGCAACCTGATGTTTGCTTCTGCATTGAACATCAGAGCCTGGATAGGTACGGCAGTCTGATTTAGCGGGTACAAACATAGGATATCATATTTGGGACATACCTCTACTAAAAGAATATTTATTATTGATTTGAAATTTAAATTTAACTAGGTATCTTGCATTTTATGTGCCAACCCTGTTAATCTTACATTCTGCTGAGTTTTCCATACACTTTAGAGCCTTCTTGTGAGAAGTAGCCAGAGGCACCCCTTCTCCTGTGGCCCCCCCAAAGGCCCCCGTGCTTGGCGAAGCACTCTGAAACCGCTGGTGTGATTCAGGACTGCTCTTCCAAGAAGGGTCTGCCATCTACAGACAAGTATGTCACCATATTAGCCTCTGTAAAAAAATAATAATTTTGTCATTTCCAGAGATTCCAATATCATAACCACGGCCAGGATCATCAGCCTTTCACATTATCCCAACCTCAGAGGTGTTTTCGTTAATGATTTCACGGTTCAAGCAGGAAAGCCAGATGAAAAAGATAAGACTTCAGTACAGTTTCCTCAATAGCTGTCACGCTTTAAGGACTGACGTTGCAAGTTGGAGAAGACGCTCCTGGGTTTTACCTCCTGGTGCTCGGGACCAGCAGTCCCCTCTCATCTTGCCCCACTCACGTCGGGGAATGCAACTGTGTCCGAAACTCTGCTCAGCAGCCTCACAGGTTGCCCACGCTCCAAAGCAGGCAGTTCTCTCTCGGATGACAGAAGGCTGAGCTGGTCTTTCTCTGACTGTTCTTTCCACAGATTTGGTGTTGTTCCACATTGCTCAAATTCTATTTCATGATATGTTTATTGACGGTTTCTTTTCTTTTTTAAAAATAGTGTTTTATTGTGTTTAAGGTGAAAGTTTACACAGCAAAGTGGATTCCCAATTAACGATCTATACACAGAGTATTCACTGACCTTGGTTGCCTAGTCACGCTGTATCATCACTCGCGCTCACTCTGTTTTGGTTGTTGGATCTCCGGTGCTCTGTTTCCTCTGCCCTTTACATCCCTCATCATTGCTTTAGAGTACACTTTGAACACTTGGTCTCATACAAATGATTTCATTACTCATAGGTGCTATTCTTTATTTTAGGAGCCAATCCTAACTAAAAGGTTACCTCAAGGGATAATTTTGGTTTAAGGCTTCAGGCATATCTCAGGGCAATATCCTTAGGGAATTCTCTAGTCTCAGCCAGTCCAGGAAGTCTGGATTTGTTAAGAATTTGAGTTCTGTCCTGTATTGTTCTTCTGTTCTATAAGGATCCACCTGTTGTGGCCCCGATCAGAACCATCAGCAGTGGCAGCCAGGCACCATCTAGTTCTCCTGGTCTCAGAGCAGACGATGCTGAGCTTCCCGTAGACCGTCAGACCTGTAGACGGCTTTCTTCTCTGCATCTTTGATTTCCTTCTTTCTCTTGTTCTGGATGAAGAGAGATCAATAGTTGCGTCTTGGACAGGTGCTTGCAAGGTTTTAAGGCCTCAGACACTAGTCACCACATTGGGATACAGAGCATATCCTTTAGGAGCTACACTATGCTGGTTAACTGAGTTGTCCCAGAATATTTGATAATGTGTATTCAACTACGTGTTTCCCCTTGCGGTAAGACTAAACTGAAGCAATGGGGTTTATAACGGATACTTTAAAAGGGGAAGTGAGATGCAAGGGAGAAGAGATCCACAGCTTTAGAGATCTCTGTGGCACTGGAAACAGCCAGGACTGGCCCAGGGAACTCATTTTGGATGCAATGTACAAAAAAACTGTGATAAAGAATCTATTAATGCTGAGTAACTTTCCATTGCATGTACACATATTCTGTTTATCCTTTCATCTGTTGATAGACATTTAGGCTGCTTTCATTTTTTGGCTGTTGTGAATAGTTCTACAGTAAGCAATGCTGTGCAGGCTTCTGTTTGTGCTCCTGCCGTCAGTTCTGTTCGGGATATACCTAGAGTGGAATTTCTGGATAACATGGCAATTCTGTGTTTAACAGCAACATGGGTGACACTTGTAACATCATGTGGAGTGACATAAATCAATCAAAAGAGGCCACTTACAGTATGATCGCATTTAGATGAAATATCTAGAATAGGCAAGTGTATTGAGACCAAAGTTTAACAGTAGTTACTGTGGGTGGATGAGACAAAGAGAGAAAGGAGGACATAATGTTTAGGGGACATTAAGCTTCTGGTGACAGAGAAATCAGAGAAGAGTAAAGGGCGGTGGCTGAACAATATGAAGAACATAATTCAGGTCACCGAACTATACATGTGAAGACTAATGAAATAGCAACATTTTCTTATATATATATTTGAGATTCAAAAAATAATATATTGATGCAATATTTAAAAGGTAAAAGTTAATGTAAAAGTTGACAAGAAACCAAATATTAAAAATTCAATATAAAGACAAGATCAGTAATAGTGATTTTTCTCTTGCCTCTGGCTCCAGTATGGCTCAACGTACACAGCACTGACTGAGACCTTGCTGGCCACTCTAGTGGCACTCGTGGTGCAGCTAAGATGATACACTACTCTGGGACCGCTCCAGTAGGGTATATGGTGTAGCTAAGATGATATACTGCTCTGGGGCAGCTCCAGCGGGGTGTATGGTGTAGCTAAGACGATACACTGCTCTGGGGCTGCTCTAGTGGGGTGTGTGGTGTAGATAACACACAGCTTTGTGCCCGCTACTTTGAAGCTTATGGCATAGCCAAGACGATACTAAAGAGAGGAGTTGACTAAACGAATGCTTTGGAGACAAGCTGTCAGAACGCAGCACTGGATGAGGTCTGAATTGGTCTAAGGTCTGCCTGGTCCAGAAACTTGGTTTGATCCATTCACCCTAAAGTCGTCCCAGTCTGAGGGATAGTCCATGGTATCTAATCTCACAGATGGTACGATAATGGAGCACAACACCACTTTAGTTAATTTGTCATGAATGTGGCACTCACTGTCAGTTACTCAAATATTCCTTTCTACTCTCTCTAGACTACTAAAAATGAGCCAGCCAAAAGCCAAGTGCCGTCGAGTTGGATCCGACTCATGGCGACCCTAGGGGCCAGGGTAGAACTGATCCACAGAGTGACATTTAAACAAAAATCATTTGTCAAAATTTGCATACTTTGGCCTAAAATAGTTAAAAAATAGTTTTTGGAACCACAACACATATTCTTTTGTACCCCAGCCTAGATCCCAAGAAGCCCTGATGGTGCAGTGGTTAACATGCTCAGCTGGTAATCAAAGGGTTGACTGTTTGAGCTCACCAGCCACTTTGCAGAAGAAAGATGTGCCAGAGGCTTCTATAAAGATTTACACCCTTAGAAGCCACATGAGGCAGTTCTACTCTGTCTTGTAGGGTCACTATTAGTTGGAATCGCCTTGACAACAATGGGCGTAAGATCCTGGGAAGAAGGCTCTCTTTTTGTTGTGTGGAGTAGAATACAACCAATTAGAGTAAGCTTTCTTTATAACAGAATGTAGTCCCACTCACCTTGATTGAATTTGAGGATTGCTGTCATCCTAAAAAGATTTTTAGAATAATGCCTTTACTCAATTTGGAAGCCATCTTGTTTAGCTCTAAGATTTGGCAATGACCACAGTCTCATTACCTACATTTAAATCTACTGACTGGCATGGGTTGCTTTTGAAGATTGCTACTTGAGGGAGCAGTACAGCAGGAGGCTAGGAGCAAACCAAGATTGTGGTCAAACACCAGCTTGGCCTCAAGCTTCAGGTAACTTCAAGTAACTGCAGGTCAGAAGTTTCTAGTCCATAAGCTTCCTAAATGATCTGTCTCAGTAATATTCCTAGATATAATGTAATTTACTCACCACTTAAACTGCACAAGGGAGAAATCCATCATGGTTGAGGATGTATTCCTTCCACATTTGAAATTAACATAATGATTTCACTAATTTCACTGAATATGCAGACCATTTCCTCAACTGATTTGAAGCTGAGGGGTTTTGTTTTTAGGGATTTGGAAGTTCAACTAAAGGACAGCAACAACCCCAACCTCATGACAGTGACTGATGTGATAATGTGCTCTGCATGACAAGTAGCCTTCTGGACCATGACACTGCAGGCTGACAACTGGAATAAATATAATTTTGACATTTCAGATTCCCTGGGAAAATAACAGTTAAGCATGCATATTCAAATCTGCAACATCTGGATATCTTTTATACTAGTAAAACTCCTTAAGTGTTCAATCCTCATGTCAACTTTAATGACAGCATTACTCTGCATGCATGGTAATGAAGTTCACAACTGTGGAATCATTTTATTTCAGTCTCAAGAATCTCAATTTCAGAGTTGAAAGGAAATCTAGATACCATCTAATCCAACCCACTCACTTCAGACAAGAAAACTGACGTCCCAAGGAAACAAGCTGGCTGGTGGCAGAGCTGGGATCATCACCCGGTTCACGGCCGTCTCCACACCACACAGCTGCCCCACCAGTTTGTTCAAAGGATTTATTTAAGGATTTATTTAACATTTCTTACCATGTCCTTTTCTTTCTAACTCCTGTAGCAATACTCATTGTCAACCAAGAATCTTTAGCCCCTAGAGGGACTTTGCTGTTACAGCTCTCTTGATCCTAAACATGACACAGGGGTATGTCATGTTTAGCCCCATTGTTGAGAGAATGGTCCATGTGGAAGCATCAGCTGAAAGCTGACTAGAAAGGCAAGCTCTTAGGAACCATTCAAGACCTACAGACATAAAATCTGCCTACTAACAAGATTCCCAAGGGGTTCAGTGTGCATTAAAGGCTGCAAAATGCTGATCCAGAGAACTTCTTTCTTCCTTTTCAAATCTGATTTTAGGGATCTTATCTGGTTTATCAAGCCTCTTAGCATACAGGGTAGTATTTGCAGCATATGAAGGCTGAAAAATAAGGATGCAACATGTGTCTCAGAGGACAGGACTTGGTCAAGTATAAAAACCAAACCTCTTGCCACTGAGCTGGTTCTGACTCACAGCAACCCTACAGGACACAACAACCATACAGTACAGAGTAGAACGGCCCCGTAAGTTTTCCAAGGAGCAACTGGTAGATTCAGTTGCTTTTGGTTAGCAGCCATAGCTCTTAACTACTATGTCATCAGGGTTTCCAAGTTATGGGGAAGCAGGGCTTGTACGCGGTGTGGACAGTAAGGTGGTGGCTACCCAAGTGTACTTGGGGGGCAGTGACAGAAGGATGACACTGTAGGAGTTATGGCAGCCGAGAAACTGGAGATGATGTGGTGCTTGTTAGGAGTCTCATTTGGGAAGGAGGGCTGGGTGATCCTTTTCTGTCTCGTCCACTCCCCCTGTTGCTGTGTCTGTGGGTGAGGTCAATAGACAGTTACAACTCGCCTCTGGAGCTTGTGGGTTGGGCCAAATCTGCCTCATGCTAGTTTAAGGCAGTCTTTTCTGACTAAAGGCAGGTTACTATACTCCTCAAGTTGTACCAATTACTTAATTGATGGGGGTCAGTGACTCATCTGGCTGCTTCCTGTTGACATGGGCTGGAGAAAATGATTAACTCCCAGGGGTAGCTGGCAAAAAAGACTTAGTTATCAGCTCAGGTATCAAAAGTCTTGGAAGAGAAGGTACATAAAGCCAAAAATACTTTAACAATGATAAAGTAGGTCAAAACTTTCAGATCATTCTAACACAAATTGAGAAGTGAGAGAAGGAGCAGTAAAAGTGCATTAACTGCCTCATCTTACCGGGGTGAGGGTAGGATATGCTGCAGACCCTATTTTAGCCTTCTTGTTTCACACGAGAAAACTTGAAGTCCACATATGTTTTTTAGAAAATTTAAAAGTTACTGTTGATGAAATTATAAAAAAGAAATAATTCTCTAAAATACTGTTGGATCAAGGAAGAAATAGAATATTTGGAGACTAAATACCAAAAACACAATGATAAAATCACAAGATGAAAATGGTATTTAGACACAAACTAATAGACAAATACATTCATCGTTAAAAAAATATAATAAAATATTCAGTTTAAGAAGTTAGCAAAAGAAAAGCCAACATGAGGGAAGAAAAAAGGAGTTAATGAAAGAGGGCTTTTAGAAAACTACAACTGAAACACTTGAGGAGTATTATCAGTCTTAGCATGCTGATTTCCAAAGAAAAATAACAGCAATGAAAGAGTAAAGCAGACAGAGTAGTGAGCTTAATCCAGAGAAAAGGTATATAATATATAGAGACCCTCAAAAGGCACAAGCAAGGGTATAACCACAGATACAGCAATCGATAGAGACCTTGTAATGGAGACAAACATAGCCATTGCAAAGTGAGTAAAAAAGTAGGAATATTCAGTTCCCGTGAAAAATGCAAATAGCTTTAACATTTGAAAAGAAGCCAAACCTCACTATGATGGGGAAAAGCAAATGAAAACTACACAGAAACCATTTTTTATATCTTAGCCAGGCAAAGCTTGAAAAGAGCCCTTGCAGTGCCTTGCTGAGAGCTGGCGACAGACTCCTACCAGCGTGTTGGCAGGAGGGTGAACCCTGCAACGTTTATGGACAGTCATCATGGTAATAAACACCTGCATTACAAATGTGTCTTCTCTTGGACCTAGCGAGTCCTTGCTAGGAATTTATCTAGAGATTCTAGCAAGAATGAACAAATGATTTTATTTTTCACAGAGGCATTTGTAACAGTGAAGGGGGGGAAGTATGGACTGTTCGTGGGTTGGGGATGGCTTAAAAATACTGGTGGAAGTCGCTGCAAGCTGAGAGCAGATACGGAAAGTTAGAGAAGAACTTTACAAATAGAAGTTTTCTGGAAGTTGTCAGAGAGCAGAGCCACAGGTCAAGTAACGAGCCTAAAAATCTAAGAAAAGGCAAGGACCTCCAAGGAGAGACTGGCTGGGAGATTTGGCCCCATGGGAACAGAGCACAGACAGAAGAGGGGCTTTCCATGAAAAAGAAAGAAAAAATTTGAACAGACTAGCGAATGTTGGTTAAAGCAGAAGTCTAACACCCCTCGTAGACAGCAGACGCACAGGGAGGGGAGGTTGGCACCCATTCGTGGGCTTTTCTCCATGTATGTCCAGTGGGTGGGCATCAGACAGTCAGACGGCAGGCAAGGTGGCTCGCTGGCTTGGGGCGGCGGGGCAGGGCCCACCTGGACCCATCTCTGCTACAGAAGGAAAGCCTCAGGCCACAAGTGGAAGGACAACAAACCCTGTCACTTCCTGGGCACAAGTGAAATCCTTTGCAGTGGGAGAAAGAATAAAAACAAAGCTCTTCACTGGGTGAGGGTTGGGAAAGCAACCTGGAGCCGAAGCAGAGGTTTCCTGCTGCTGACAGGGCAGGATTATAAGGACAGTCCTCCCCTCCCAGGTCCTGGGAAAGCAGTGCCTGAGCCTCGCCACCACAGCACAGTCAGCCCTGAGACTTCCACTGTCAGGCGCGAAGTTCCCAGTGACGGCGGTGGGCTCTGGGGGAAGGCAGGGGAGAGGAGAGAGACCCACGCCCAAACCAGGCTGAGAACGCAAAGCCTTAAACTGAGAATGCAGCTGAACATGGAGAAAGACGTTTAGGCAAAGCAGTCCTGTGGTGGTGGTTGTTAGGTGCTGTTGGGTTGCTTCTGACTCACAGTGACCCTATACAGTACTGAACGAAACACTGCACTGTCTTGTGCCTTGCCCGCAATTGTCTTCATGTTTAGGTTCATTGTTGGTGTGACTGTGTTAATCCATCTCCTTGAGGGTCTTTCTCTTTTTCTCCCCTTGAGTAAAGTTAGAGGAATTTGAAGCCAGTGTCGTTCTGAGGTGGCACCATACTCAACAGCTCAGCTGCTAGCTAAAAGGTCAGTAGATCAAACCCACCAGCTGCTCTTTGGAAACCCTATGGGGAGGTCTACTCTGTCTCACAGAGTTGCTGGAAATCCTGGTGACACAGTGGTTAAGAGCTCAGCTGCTAACTAGAAGATCAACAGTTCAAATCTGCCAGCTACTCCTTGGAAATCCTAACCAGGTAGGCAGCTCTACTTGGTCCTATAGGGTTGCTATGAGTCAGAATGGACTCGAAGGCCACTGGTTTGGTTCTGGAATTTTGTGGTGCACTGAAGGGAACCACAGCAACAACAAATTCCAAACCCACCTCACTTTCTGAGGAAGGTGACTCAGCGTTTGTATTCTGCTTAGCGGAAATGGCATGGCAATTTCCAGGTAAAAATATTATTGACTCAGTCTCTATCACTCCACACTCATTGTCTCATTTTCAACCAAGTAGTGTAAGACATACATAAACAGAAAGAAAAACTCACTGTCAGGAGGTAAACCAATCAATAGAACCAGACTCAGATGTGACCTTAATGATGGACCTCCCAGACACAGGGTATTTCAGTAGCTGATGAAAGCCACAGAAGCATGAGTGGGAAGGTGAGCTGTGTCTGGGCAGGTGGGGAATTTTAGCGTGGAGATGAACATTTTAAAGAATCATCAAATGGAAACACTTAAAAAAATATGGTAACAGCTGAAGGATGGTCCAATAGACAGTCTTTAATACGTTTAAATAAACAAAAGACATAAAAATGTGAGTAACAGAGATATTTGCCATGAAGACTGGAGAAATATCCAGAAAGACCTTCCCAACGTGATTAATGAGAGTCAGTAAGAAACCTTGGGGAATGGGTATTTTTGCAGCTGAAATTCATTGATTGGGCTAAATCGACGCCTCTTTCCCTTTTATTTTAGATTTGTTATATACATCTTCCAAAATGGCATTTATCCTTCATGTGGATTTCAGGCCTCCTGAGTCACAGCCCTTCTTATCCTACTTTATTGTTCTTCCCCAGATCAAAGACAAAACAGATTTATTCCAGGTTTTCAGCCTCTGTTGGAACACACCCTAGAACTAGTTGGATTCCATTTATGGTTGTTTTTCCATCACTCAAGTATTGCTAATAGCGATGATTCTTTGATTATTTTCAAAATCCCCTCTTTATTTTTATCACGACACAAAAATATGAGATGGCGTTTCTCCTCTATCAGTTATGTGGAATAAACTTGAGCAATGCAATTCTGAATCTAGCTCCCCTCATCTGAAAGAGTTACAACACTTGAAGGAGTGGTAAGAGGAGGACTCCACCCTTGGCGCCCCACCTCTGCCATGAACGCAAGATCACAGCCTCATGGAAACAAGCCTTGCTGAGGGACACACAGCAGTTTTCAAATCATTTTCAGCACTGCAGGTGTCCTGGTTAAATTCCATCTCTTAATAGAACTAGTAAGCATGCATTTGTACTTACATTACGCAAAACAAATACTTCACCAGGGCTTGTGCTTGTTTCTTTATCTCAAGCTGTAGAGAAAACGTCTTCTCAGAGCAGCCACCTCTTCTCCTTTTAGATGATTGCAATTTGTAATCCAAATCCAAAGTGATCTTAATTGAGGTGTTGACTCTGGTGTCATTTGTACAGGACTGAGGGGCTAATCAGCAAGCCAGCACAATGCAGCAGTGTATGGCCACCGAGGTGTGAAGGAAACTGGGTGGCTCTCCCTGGTCCTCTACTGTTGCTGTTGTTAGGTGCCATCAAATCAGCTCCGACTCGTAGCAAGCCTGTGTACAACAGAACAAAACCCTGCTGGGTCCCGTGCCATTCTCACAATCGTTGTTGTGTTTAAGGCACATGATGTCTTTCTCTGGGGACTGGTCCCTCCTTATGACATGTCCAAAGCACATGAGAAGGAAGTCTTAGCATCTTTGCTTCCTAAGGAGCATTCTGGCTGCACTTCTTCCAAGACAGATTTGCTCATTCTTCTGGCAGTCTGTGCTATAGTAAGTGTTCTTCACCAACACCATAATTCAAAGGCATCAATTCTTTTCCCATCATTCATTGTCCAGCTTTTGTGTATACACAACACCATAGAAAACACCATGGCTTGGGTTAGGAGCATCTTTCTCCTTAAAGTAATGTCTTTCATTTTTAACACTTTAAAGAGACCTTTTGTAGCAGGTTTTCTGGTAGGGATCAATTTTTTTACCTGTTTCTTTTGAATTTTAACAGGCAAGAAAAGGCACAGACTGCTAAAGAACAAACATCATGGAATCTGGGTCTACCCTGAGAGAGCACACCTCAGTGCACTGACCCATCTCAGACCTGTGGAAATTATTCTAGACGATGTCAGAAAAAGAAGAATTAAAAATATGATAAAACATTTTCTACAAGGATGTGGACTATGTAGAGAGTTGGGGCCTTTCCTTTAGTTGTGAAAGACAGTGAACAATGACGGGTCACGGTGACTATCTTCAGAACTGACTTGAAAAACAGACACTGCATCTCTCAGGTGTCGTCTTCATGATGTCTGTCTCTGTTGTTTTCTTCATGTAGTATGGCTTCCTTAGAAAGGTCACATTTTGATGACTTGGTTCCTTTGAAAAATTTTCTCTTCATTTTGGTAAAAACACTTGCTCAGTGTTCTACAGTTAGTTCTAACTTCACATATTTTTAAAGCCCATGATGTCCACTTTGTAAGGGCAATTGTGACTCCAGAAATGTCAAAATGTTTGTGGCAGGTAGACTTTGTCTTTGGATGTCATCAAGGATCTGTCACTGGTAGCTTCCTCAGCTGTTGATGGCGCTTTGAATTGAGACTGGCCAGCACTCAGTGGGCTCCACCTCTCTCTTGCTGCCCCTGACGTCTGCTACAAGGAAACAGAAGTTCTTCTCCACGACCATGGAGCTGTCATCTTTGTGCTAACTTCTCTTTCTACAAATAGCAATGGACAGCAAGAGATTTTCCTCAGGCTAAAACTCCAACGTCAGTTAGAGTTTTTCCTCTTTAAATGATTAGGAATCATATTTTTGGGAGACTGACTTCTTTACAAAAATTCACTTAGTAACCTAATTACTTATAACTGTGTCATTTTGTTCTTAAAAAAATGTAAAAAACATAGGCATTTGATTTTAGATCTGGCATTTCATCGTGAAGGGGACCAGATTTATTACAGTAAACATAATAGTCAGAAATTGTGGCACATATCATATGAACTATAATGAATATTCTAAGTTGCATGAGAATGGATACTGGCTATCCTGGAGAATGAGAGGCCAGGGAATGTTTTGACACTCTTGAGGGGGATGGAAAAGGTGATGTCCAATGGATGAGATGCTGTTTTAGGTCAGGTCAGGGATGTGCCTTTTTCACTCTTGTCACCCAAGAGCTTCGCAAAGTGCTTCAAAACACCGAGTCCTTTGGGTTGGTTTTGCTCTTAGTAATGTCTTTCAAGGAGAGTTCTTGATCAGTCTTCATTGTCTCAACAATCCTAAATAAACAAGAACAAAAAAACATACTGAAAACTGAAAAGCAAACGTGTTAAACTAGTGAGCCTGAAATTGTGTGTGCAGTTCTCTACGTAGAGTCCTTGGTAGGGCCTTTGATGAGGTCTGGTGACCTTGATCGGAAAAAAGGGCGGTTTCAGAGGGGGAGAGCAGGCTAAGAGCCCGCCAACCTCACAACAAAATTGAGCTGAGCCCGTGTGCTTGGGGTGTGAAAGATTGGAACCAAGTGAGCTCTTGTGTCAACATAGATATGGGAATCCTGCTCACACAGTGCTGTTAGGTCTATTCAACTCATACAGCCCCCATAGGACAGAGTAGAACTGCCCCAAAAGAGTTTCAAAGGCTATAATCTTGTATGGAAAGCAGACTGCCACATCTTTTCCCACTGAGTTGCTGGGTGATTTGAACTGCTCACCTTTCAGTTAACCACTGTGCTACCAGGGCACCTCTGGAAAGCATAAGGAAGCAGGTAAATGTCTTGGGTTGTTGAATCACTGCACCTGAGCCAGGTATGCACCAGAGAGGATCACAGGAAGATCCAAGGGACAGCTAAAAGCCTTGGTGAGGAGACAAGAGGGACGACTCCTGGTCCCTACATCCCTTAAAATTGTGTGGTGTCTTGTGCTGAGAGGCCTGGGTGTGGTGCAGCCACCTTGTGTCTACTCTGCTGGCTGAGGGGGGGTGACCTCTGAGCAGATGACTGTGTGGTGGACTGCAGGACGTGCAGAGAGAAGATCAGAGGAGCAGCATCAGGAAATTAGTTTGGGTATGAAAATTCACATGTGTGTGTATTTTTAAAGAGCAATTAAGTTGATGATAACTCCTTACTCATAGCGGAGGACGTATGGAGTTGGGGTCAGACACAGATAAACCAAAAGCCAAACCCATTACCATTGAGTTGAGCAACTCATAGCAATCTTATGGGACAGAATAGAACTGCCTGACATGATTTCTAAGGAGTGACTCGTGGAATCAAATTAATGACATTTCGGTGAGCAGCCATAGCTCTTAACCACTACGCCACAAGGTTTCCAGTCACTGGTGAAGCACTTATCATTTAAGCTTTCAGAGAAGCTGCAGACTTGAGTCAGATCCATGCGGTTAGAACATTTGGGCAGGGCTGCAGAAATCCAAAATCAGATAGAATTTGCTGTCACTGTGTTGATTCTGACTCATAACAACCCTGTAGGACACAGTAGAACTATCCAATAGGGTTTCCAAGGTGGATTTGAACTGCCAAATTTTGGTTAGCAGCCCCGTCTCTTAACCACTATATCACCAGCACTTCAGATAGGGAAGAATTTTGCTTAGATGATTACGTGGGACATCTACGAAAGACAAACATTTCAGGAAGTGTAAGAAAATAAAAGGTGGCGAAACTACCATTTTTAAGAAGACATGGGAGAATGATCAGTCCATCAACTATACCAGGAGGCAGAGATTTAAATATGGAACCTGGAAACAACCAGCGGAAGAAATAATGAAGAAGCTCCACTTAGTCTGGCAAACCAAAAACACACTGTACAAGAAAACTTGAGGTGCTCTTGGAGGCATAAAGAAGACTCAAGCCAAAGTAAAGCACGCTTTTTTCTTAAAAATAGGATGATGTATAAATTACAGATGTCTCTTTCTTTAAGGTAATCTATAAATGTAATATGGTTCTACTAAAAACACTACCAAACCACTAAACCCTTTGCTGTTGAGTTAATTTCAATTCCTAGTGACCCTATAGGTCAGAGTAGAAGTACCCCATAGAGTTTCCAAGGAGTGCCTGGTGGATTTGAACTGCCAACCTACTGGTTAGCAGATGTATCACTTAACCACTGTGCCACTGGGGTTTCTAACACTAAAGGGGTATTTTTTTTTTTTTTTGGAGGGAAGGACTAGATAAACTGATTCATATGAGCCAAGGCTTACTAGGAATATTATTGAGGGAAAAAAGAGTAAGTTTTAGTAGAAAGATTAATAAAAAAGATGAGTCCTAGTATCCAGGCAAACATAGCATATCAAATACATTTGTCTGTTTTTGTATGTTATGTATTTGTGAAATACCACTGAAAATAAATGTATACATACCTCTTGTGTGTATACATGTGTGTGCACATACATACGTATACAAACACACTGGTGTCACATTGGATGCATCCAGCAAAGGATAATGGGTAACTAGGGACATAGGTGAGCAGGATTCATTGTTTACTGGCTAAAAAATTAAATAATATTAAAAAAAAATCCATTGCCCAGTTAAGTGTGTGATTTGATCTGCGTAAATGGGTCAGGTCTACCCAGGTTTGGGGGAGTGGGACATAAGCCTATTAGAGCAGTGAATGGTCCTCAAAGTGTGGTCCCAGATGGGCAGCATCAGCATCACCTGGGAACTTGTTAGAGACATAAATTCCTGGGTCCCAGCCCAGAGATGTTGTTATTGTTAGACGCCAGTGAGTTGGTTTCAACTCACAGGGACTCCATGTGACCGAGTACTGTCTTGTAGGCTTTCTCAGCTGTGGTCTTTACAGAGACAGATTAGCATCTCTTTCTCCAGAAGAGCTGTTGGGTGAGTTTGAATCACCAGATTCTAGGTGAATAGCTGAGCACTTAACCAGTGTGCCACCAAGGCTCCCCAAACTGGACGTTATTGGATCCCAAACTCGGAAGGTAGACCCGCCCTTTAGGTGATGCTGATACACACTTTTGTCACTGATGGGCAGTGACCGTGGTCAAGAGACTGCTACAGCGAAACTGATTCTAGAGTGTGACTTTCTCCGCCCTCTGTAGCTGTTCCAGTCCAGGTAGGTCAGCAATGAAGCTTCACCAAGCTCAAGGGGTGTTAGGGCGGTGTGTTAAAAGACGTAAAGAGAAGGATACTTAGAGGGAGAGAGTATACAGTCCTGAAGCCGCCTTGTTCTCACTGGCAAGTTGTTAAATTTTTCAGGACATTTCAGAGCCACTTGTTAAACTGGGACATAAACAAAAATTAACTTATACAAACTGATAGTTAAATAAAACAACAAAGCTGATTGTATTCATAACATATTGTATTAAAAGCCAAGTCATCACTTTCAAATTACAAAGTCTGACAATCAAGTTCACAAACTCATCCTAGAAACAGTGCTACACACCTCATTGCTGAATATCATGACGGTCACCTTCGGAGTGCTCTCCTTGGGAAACTGTGCTCTGACACTGGTGCCTAATTTACACTTCAAAGCCATTTGGGAACTCTTTTTCAGGAATGGCCATTAGAGTGGTCATCATATTACCTTTGATGTCCTGAATGTCATCAAAAGTTCTTCCTTTCGATATTTTCTTTATCTTCTGGTGAAGAAAAAGGTCATTGGGGACCAGATCAGCTGAGTAGATTGGGTGTTCCCATACAGTTATTTGTTTGCTGGCTAAAAACTCCCTCACAGCCAACTATACAACTAAGTTTGTGAACTTGGCCACCATGCCACCACGCACAATGGCCATTCCAGAAACAGTTCCAAAATTGCTTTGAAGGGTGGACTAGGCACTGGCATCAGTGCATAACTTACCAAGGGGAGCACTTTGAAGCTGACCGTAGTGATATTCAGCAACGAGGTCTGTAGCACTTAGAACAACTAAGTTCATGGACTTAATGGTTGGACCTCGTATTTTAGAATATTCCATTATTATCAACGCTCCTGAGGTTACTTAAACGGGTTGCATCTGCCCATCAGGAACGCTACCGAATGGTGCACTCCGACACATCTCTTCCCAGCTCTACATTCAGTGGCGTCACAACAGTACCACGAAGCCGATCATTTCTAAAGTATTCACACCATGGAAATTGGCAAAAGTTACATGTCAGGCCTTACCCCGCCCCAAGAGGGTGATTTTTAAACATTTGCTAGTGCAATTGTTGTCTAAGTCTAACAAGTGCAGAACAATGAGGATGGAAGGAGAGTGAAACAGAGTAAAAAAAGGAGGAATCACTTGACTAGAGGCCTAGATGTTTTGTTAAAACGTAAGAATGTACACCAAACACACACCAATCTAACAGTTTCTGCGTGTACAGTTCAGCGACATGACGCTTTTCAAGCTGGGCTACTACCATCCCCTTTCTTTCCGAGCTGTTCCTCCCTCATTAGCACAAACCCACTACCCACAAAGTTTCCCATCTAATCCTCCAACTTACTGTTTGATCCCATACAGATTGTTCGTAAAAGAGCATAATCCTCAAGGCTGACATTCTTTATTAGTAAAGTTAAGCTGTTGCTTGGTTTTTACATGAATTCCGGGGATATTTTTGATTGAAGATTCAAAGATTATCTGAGGGCAAGAGTTTCAGGGGTTAATCTAACCTCCTTGACTCCAGAAAGTCCTGGGTCTATGAGAATTTGAAATTGTGGTCTGTGATTTTACTTTTAAAAAGGGTTCTTCTATAGACTCTTTGATCAAAATGTTCATTCGTGGTGTCTGGGCACCATCTAGTTCCTCCAGTCTCATAGCAAAGGCAGCAGATGTCCACGGATATAATTGGCCACACATTGTATTTCCTTCTCTGTTGGTGACTCTTCTGCTGCTGCTGCTCCAGGCAAATCAAGGTCAATAGTTGTGCCTCGGATGGCAGCTGGCGAGCTTTTAAGACCCCAGGCCCTGTGCAACTAACTAGGAGGTAGAACAGAAGCTTTACGAACATGATTAGGCAAATTAATTGGGATGTCACATGAAACCATGACCCTAAACCTGCAAACCGAGGACCCAGATCTTGTGAGGTGTTTGTTATATACAAACAGCCTCAACAGCTAGTCTTTTCTTGTTTTTTTTGTCATTGTTATAAATATATCTATCATACAACTTTTACCGATTAAATTTTTCATACTTGTATAACTTACGGACAACAATCAGCCGTGCAACCTTGCCCTGAATCAATGTGATTTTTCCATCACTATAAACTGAGTCAGTACTCCACAACAGTACCCCCCAGCACTCCCTGCAGTCTCTGGTAACCACTAAGAAACTTTGGTCTCTACACATTTGCCTATTGTCTTTTTATATAAATGAGTTCATTCATCCTTTTGTGATTGACTCACTTCACTTAATATATTCAAGCTCCATCCATATTGTAGCATGTATCGAGACTTTGTTTCTCATACTGACTAGTATTCCACTGTATGTATGTAACCATTCTGCTTATCCATTCATCCTTTGATAGGCACTTAGGTTGGTTATGGATTGAATCATGCCCCTTCCCCCAAATATGTATGTCATCTTGGCTGAGCCGTAACTACCAGTATTGTGTGATTGTCCAATATTTTGTCATCAGATGTGAGTTTTCTTTGTGTTCTAAATCTTACCTCTTTGATGTTGATGGGATGGAATTAGTGGCAGTTTTGTTAATGAGGAAGAACTCAATCTGCCTTATTAATAGACTGTGTCTTAAATTAATCTATTTTGAGATGTAAAAGTAAAAAGTGAGCAGAGAGACATGGGAAGCTCATACCACTGAGAAAGTAGTGCTAGAAGAAGAGTACATCCTTTGGACCTGGGGTTCCTGAGCAGAGAAACTCCTTGACCAGGGGAAGATTGCTGACCAAGACTTTCCTCCAGAGCACACTGAGAGAGAAAGCCTTCGCTAGGAGCTTATGCCTTGAATTCAGACTGTAGTCTCCTAGATGGTGAGAGAATAAACTGTCAAAGGCTTCCATTTGTGGCATTTCTGTTACAGCAGCAATAGAGGACTAACACAGGTTGTTTTTATCTTTTGGCTATCATGACCAGTGCTGCAATGAACACTGGAGTACAAGAGGCCTGTGTATGTTTTAAAAAATACTTTATTGTGCTTTACATGAAAGTTTACAATCTGAATCAATTTGCCATATCAAACCTTGGACACACGCTGCCATGAAACTCAAGCTGCTCTTCCCATACTGTGACAGTTCACTCCTCTTCTCCACCCTATATTTTCTGTGTCCATTCAACCAGCTGCCGTCCCCTTCCACCCCCTCATCTCACCTCTGGACAGCAGCTGTCCAGTGAGTTTCGTGTACCCGATTAAGTCAAGAAGTACACTCTTTGCCAGTATCATTTTATGTCTTACAGTTTAGTCTAATCCAGTCTTTGAAGAATCGACTTTGGGAGCTGTTTGAGCTCTGGGCTAATAGAAAGTCCAGGGCTCTTATCTTCTGGGGACCTTCCAATCTGTTGGGCCACCAAGTCTGGTCTTTTAGTAAAGTCCTAGTTCTCCACACCCATGTTTCTCCCAGAATGTCAGGGACTCTGTGTTGTGTTCCCTATCAAGGCAGTCATTGCCGGTCTCATGCTGCTGTAGTCTCCAGATTATATGGCCCTTTCTGTCTCTTGGGCTCATATTTTCCTTGTGTCTTTCATATCTTTCATTCTTCTCTGCTCCAGGTGGGTTGGGACCAGCTAATCCTATTTAGATGGCTGCTTGATAGCATTTAAAATCCTTGACACTGTTCACCAAGGTGGGATGCAGAATATTTACTTAAAAAAACCTTTGCTATGCCAGTTGACCTAGAAGTGCCCTGAAACTGTGGTGTGCAGACCCCTGTTCCTGCTACTCTGTCCTTCAGAGTGTTGGATTGTATTTAGGAAACCTCTTAGCTTTTGGTTTAATCCCACTGTGCTGACCTCCCTTTGACTGCATGCTGTCACTCTGTTCTCCCGACCCAACTCTTGTCTAACCAAGGAAGACCCCTCTTCCACCCTCTCCATCCTCTTTAATCACCAAAGACCATTTTCTTCTGGGTTTAAACGTATTCTTGACTCCTTACAATAGTGGTCTCATACAATTTGTCCTTTTGTAAATGACTAATTTCACTCAGCAGAACGTCTTCCAGATGACTCCATGTTAGCAAATGTTTCCCAAGATCATAGTTTGTTTTTTTGTCATTGCGTAGTGTTCCACTGTGTGAATACACAATAGTTTGTTGACCCATTCATCTGTTGCTGGGCACCTAGGTTGATTCCATGGTTTTGCTGTTGTAGAGAGGGCGGCAATAAACACTGGTGTTCAAGTATTTGTTCATATGACAGCCCTTATTTCTCTAGGGTATATTCTGAGCAGTGGGATTGCTGTATCACACTTCTAGCTTTTTAAGTGCCAAATCAATTTCCAAAGTGGTTGTACCATTTTACATTCCCATTAACAGTGTAGAAGAGTTCCAGTCTCTTCACAGTCTCTCCAGCATTTATTATTTTGTATTTCTTGGATTAATGCAGGCCTGGATGGGGCGAGACAATATCTCAGCATAGTTTTGATATGAATTTCTCTATTGGCTAGCTATCATGAACATTGCGTCATGTACCTATTAGCCTCCTGGATGTCTTCTCTGGCGCAGTGCCTGTTCATCTCCTCTGCTCATTTTTTAAGTGGATTATCTTTTTATTGTTGAGGTTTTGCAGTATCTTGTAGATTATGGAGATCAGACACTGATCAGATTTATGGTAGCCATTTTTTTTTCCCTAGTCTGTAGGTTACCTTTTTACTCTTTTGGCGAAGCATCTGGATGAGCGTAAGACTTTGATTTTTAGGAGTTCCCAGTTATCTATTTTCTCTTCTTGTGTTTGTGCATTGTTAGTAATATTTTTTAGTTTGTTTATGCCATGTTTTACAACTCACAGCTTTGTCACTATTTTTTCTTTCATGATCTTTATTGTTTTAGATTTTATATTTAGGTCTTTGATCCATTTTGAGTTAGTTTTTGTGCATGGTGTGAGAGATGGGTCTTGTTTCATTTTTTTTGCTCATGGATATCTAGTTATGCCAATACCGTTTGTTAAAGAGACTGTCTTTTTTCCAATTTATGGACTTCTGACCTTTGCTAAATATTAGCTACTGATAGGTAGATGATGTTGTATCTGGATTCTCAATTCTGTTTCATTGGTCTATGTATCTGTTTTTGTACCAGTACCAGGCTATTTTGACTACGATGGCACTGTAGTATGTTCTAAAGTCGGGTACTGTGAGGCTTCCTATTTTTTGATCTTCTTCAGTAATGCTTTACTTCTCCATGGCTTCTTCCCTTCCCATATGAAGTTGGTGATTTGTTTCTCCATCTCATGAAAAAATGCCACTGGGATTTGTGTTGAGATTGTATTGTATCTACAGATCACTTTGGGTAGAATAGATGTTTTCACAATGCTGAGGCTTCCTATCCATGAGCAAGGTATGTTTTCCCACTTCTCTAGGACTGTTTTGCAGTAGACTTCTAATTTTCTTTGTGTAATTCTTTTACATCTCTAGTTAAAAATTTATTCCTAAATATTTTTTCTTCTTCGTGGTTATTGTAAACGGTATTGATTTGGTGATTTCTATTTTATGTCTTCTTTGATGGTATGAAGAAATCCAACTGATTTTTGTATATTTACCTTATCTTTTGATACTTAGTTGAATGCTTCTATTAGTTCTGGTCATTTTTCTGTGGATTCTAAAGGGTTTTCTGTGTATAAGATTGTATCACCTGCAAATAGAGATACTTTTACTTCGTTCTTACCAGTATGGACTTCTTTTATTTCTTTATTTTGACTGATGGGTCTGCTTAGAACCTCCAGCCCAGTGTTGAATAAAAGTAGTAACAAAAGACATCCTTGTCTAGTCCCTTTCTCAGGGGCAATGCCTGCAGAGTCTATTTAGGATGCTATTGACTGTTGGCTTTGTATAACGGTCCTTTACCATATTGAAGTATTCCTAATCTCTATATATAAATTTTATTGGCTGGAATGTTGAGGATTTTTGCATCTACATTCATGAGTGATATTTGTCTGCAATTTTCCTTTTTTTGTGCTTTCTTTACCTACTTGTTTTTTGTATCAGGTTTATGTTGGCTTCATAGAATGAGCTTGGGAGTATTCCACCGTTTTCTATGCCCTGAAATACATTTAGTAATAGTGGTATTACCTCTTCTCTAAAAGTTTGGTAAAACTCTCCAGTGAAACTGTCAGGGCCACACTTTTTTTTGGTTGGAAATTTTTACATTAGTTTCTCCATCTCTTCTTTCGTGACAAATTTATTTAGTGCTTCTGTTTGATTAGCTTAGGTAGTATGTTTCTAGAAGTTTATCCATTTCCTCTAGATTTTCAAATTTATTAGAGTACTAGTTTTCGTAATATTCTGTTATGATTTTGTAATTTCAGTTGGGTCTGTTATGATTTTGCCCACCTCATTTCTTACTCGGTTTATTTATTTCCTCTCCGGTTTTTCTTTTGTCAGTTTGGCCAATGGTTTATCAGTTTTTCCTTGATCTTTTCAAACAACCAGCTTCGGTCCTCATTAACCCTTTCTATCATTTTTCTACTCTCTAATTCTTTGAGTTCTACTCTAATTTTTATTATTTGCTTCCTTCTGGTGACCAAGGGGTTCTTTTGCTGCTTCCTTTCTACTTGTTTGAGTTGTAGGGCTAATTCTTTGATTTGGGTTCTTTCTTCATTTCGGATGTGTGCATTTATACTGCTTTTGTGTGTTCCGAAGTTTCTGGTAGGATGTGTTTTCATTCTCATCTGGTTCTGTGATTTTCTTTATTCCATCTTTCATTTCTTTTATACCCCAGTACTTTCTGAGCAAGGTGTTGTTCAGTTTCCATATGTTTGAGTTTTTTCCCTTCTTTTTCTGTTATTGATTTCTACTTTGATGATTTTTGTGGTCTGAAAAGATGTTTCGTAATATTTCAATACTTTGAATTTTGTTAGGGGTTGCTTTGTGGCCTAAGGTGTGCTCAATTCTGGAGAATGTTAATGTGTATTGGAAAAGAAATTGCATTTGGCTGCTGTTGGGTGGAGTGTTCTATATACAGGGTCTGACAATTTAATTGGCGAGCTTAATTGTTCTATGTACTACATACCTCATTACTGAGTATCACTATGGTAATCTTTAAAATACTCCCTTTGGGAAGCTGTGCACTGATACTAGTGCCTAGTCCACCCTTTAAAGCAGTTTTGGAACTCTTCCTGGAATGCCCATTGCACATGGTAGCAAGGTGGAAAGTTTGCAAATTTAATTGTATAGCTTTCTGTGAGGAAGTTTTTAGCTAGTAAACCAGTAGCCACATTGGAACACTCTCTCTGTTCACCTGATCTGGCTCCCAATGACGTTTTTCTTTACCCGAAGATAAACAAAATACTGAAGACATTTGGTTGACATTCAGGGCATCAAGGGTAATACAATGACAACCCTAATGGCATTCCAGAAAAAGCTCCAAAACTGCTTTGAAGGGTGGACTAGCTGCTGGGGTCAGTGCATAGCTTCCCAAGGGGAGGACTTTGAAGGTGACTGTAGCGATAGGCAGCAATGAGATATGTAGCTCTTTTTCTAGGATGAATCCACAGACTTAATTGGCAGTCCTCATATGTCTATGAGGTTAGGCTGGTTGATTGTGGCATTTAAATCTTCTTATGTATTCATTGAGCTTTTTTGCAGATGTTCTGTCCTTCACTGAAATTGCTGTGTTGGAGTCTGCTACAGTTATTGTGGAGTGATCTTTTTCTGTTTTCAATGCAGTTAGTGTTTGTTTTATGTATTTTGGAGCCCTATCATTGGATGGCACTTGGCTTGGCATCACTGGGTGGATATTGCTACGGTTATATCTTCCTTGAGTACTAAGCCTTGAATCGTTATTTAGTGTCCATAACTAATGTGGTGGACTTTAGAGTATATTTTATCAGATTAATATTGCCACTCTTGCTCTTTTTTGAATGTTAGCTTGATATATTTCTTTCCATCTTTTGAGCTTTAGTTTGATCACGTCTTTGAGTCTAAGTACTGTCTCCCGTAGGCATTGTATAGATATCATTTTTTTCTGTCCAGTCTGCCACTCTCCTTTTATTGGTGCATTTAGTCCATTTATATTCAGTATGATTGTTGATAAGGTATAAGTTTAGAGCTGTCCTTTTTATGTGTTTTTTTTTATGTACTGTAGACAATTCCTTTGTTCCATCTAATATTCTGTGATGAGTCTTTTTCTTCGTGTTTCTTTTCCTCTTTTTCAATGTTGGTGTTTTTGTATCTGCTCATATTTCATGTTTTTCCTGTCTTTTTTTATTTTTAGTGAATAGGAAGACCAGTCTTTAATTTCTTTAAATTGTCTTGATTTCCTCTGTATATGAAAGAACTATGAGGTTTGACAGTTAAGCTTGCAAACTCATCCTAGAAAAAGCACTACATACCTCATAGCTGAGTATCACTACAGTCACCTTCTAAGTACTCTCATTGGGAAGCTATGTACTTACACCAGCTCATAGTCCATCCTTCAAAGCAATTTTGGAACTCTTTCTGGAATGGCCATCAGAGCTGTCATTTTATTACCCTTGATATTCTGAATGTCATCAAAATATCTTCCTTTCAGTATTTCCTTTATCTCTAGGTAAAGAAAACAATCATTGGGGGGTAGATCAGGCAAGCAGGTAGAGTGTTCCAATAGTAATTTTTTATTGGCTAAAAACTCCCTCACAGGCAACTATACAATTAAGTTCACAAACTTGCCATCATGCCACCACGCACAATGGCCATTCCAGAAAGAGTTTCCAAATTGCTTTGAAGGGAGGACTAGGTGCTGTCATCAACGTATAGCTTCCCAAGGGGGGTGGGTACGTGGAAGGTGATTGTAGTGATATTCAGCACTGAGGTATGTAACACTTAGAACAATTAAGTTTGCAGACTTCATTGTGGGATCTCATATGCTACTGTCACACGCTTTATCGTTAATCTCACTCAGTAGGTCTTCCATTGCCTCAGTTCTGCTCGTTTGACTTCCTATTGAGTTGTCTAATTCTGTAATTTTATTACTAATTTTCTGAATTTCTAATTGCTGTTACTCTTAGCTTTTTTGCAACCTTTTCAGCTTGTCATTCTACTGTATTTTTTCCACGTCTCCTTCTTGACCTCTCAAAGATTTCTAAACATTTACCTTTTGTGCTCTACCTCTGATAATTCCAGGAAATTGTCTTCATCTGGGAAATTTCTTGATTCTTTGTTTTGGGAGTTCTCTGAAGTCATCTTGGTCTGCCTCGTTAAGTGTTTTGATATGGACTGCTAACTCCAAGCCATCAGTAAGTCGTTTGATTGATTTTATGTTTGCTTACAGTGCTCTAGCTGCTTGTTTTGTTTTATTTTGAAATGTCAAAATAGGCTGGTTGTGAGTGCTGGCTTGATTATTACTGCCTTTTAAGCACCAACATCCTGTCACCAGGTGGCTAGAGCTGTTTTTAGACATGTGAGCCCAGAGGTCCGTTTACTTTTCTTGCATGACTTCAGCTTAGGTACCCAGGTAGTCAGTCACCGAGTATGTGATGCAGGCTCTTCCTTACTGTCCTAGACAGGCAGGGGTGACTGCTGCAGGCCCAGGTATCTGGCTGCAGGTGCTGAGAAAGACAGGAGGCTAACAGTCACCTGTGAGTGTCTGTGAGGATGTTGTGTTGCCTTGTGTCTGATTCTAGATAAAGGCACTGTTTATGCCTGGAATTTCTGGCTTGGGTAAGTTGGTGGGTTTTCTTCCCTTTCCCCCAGTTTGTTAAATGTTTCCTCTCCAAGTCTTGAAGAACGGCTCAGGAGGAGCTTAAGGAGTCCTATTTCCAGCTCAGTTAATGGCATCTGACTCTGGAGCTGGGTGCAGTGCAGAGAGAGAAGGGGGAAAGCACTGGGTTAAGGGAGAGAGATTTATCCCAAAGATTTAGATCTGTCTGTTAGGTGGATACCAGTCCCTCTGCTTTAGATGTTCAAGTGCTGCTTTGCACTGGTTCTGGAGGCTCCAGTGTACTTTCTGCTGCCCTTTGCCCCTGAGGAGGATGCCCTCCAAATGCCACGTATCCACTCGTGAGGCTGATCATAGCTGATTCTCAGTGGATCTGGCCCAGCCAGCCCTCAGTACTTCTGGATCTACTCTCCCTTCCCAGCTGCTCTGTCTGGTTCCAAACTGTCCCTTTGATAATCAGAGTTCCTAGGATGTCATACGTAATTGATTCATTTGTTCTTTGGGGTCTTTGTTTTTAGAAGTAAGCATCTGATTGTCCACCATCGTGATCCCGCCTGAAAGCCCTGTGTGTGTTTACCTTTCAGCTGGCTTTGTTCCCTTGTATTCCAAATGTTCTCTCTCCTTTTTTAATGGCACATCCTTTCCCCTTCCATTTTCACTGTCACTGCCACTGAGTTTAAATGTGCACCTTGTGCTGACTCTCAAGAAATTTGCTCTAATTTTATTTTTTCCTAGTGTTTTCCCTAAGCTCCCCCCAAGCTCTTTTTCAGTGATGGGTGCCTCTCAGTGACTAGATTCCCATGCTACTGCTGTGTGATTCACCATTCTGCAGCCAGTGTGCCTCTTCTGTAAGACAGGCTAAACTTACATCCATAGAGCATGTGTGGGGAGGTGGGCTCTTGTGAAAAGCCTCTCTGGGCAGCATATTAATAATCCCTGGTATGCAATTTCCTGTGACCAAATTTCAAACAGGCCAGGCTCTTTCCACCTTATTATTAGCCTATGTTAATAGATCAATGGAATGCCTGTTTGGTACATCCAACCAGCTCACCATGACGCTGCCATGTCAGTCGTTGATTTACCTAGGTGCATCACTGCACAGATTGTTCTGAGAACCAAGGCTCCTTTTTCTTTTTCCTCTTTTACACTGAGCCTCACAAAGACACACTTTCAGATAACTCCAATGCAATTGTCATAGTCTTTTTTAGTGGGATGTGAACAGAGACAATCGGTTGTTCTTGGGGAAGATGTTGGCAGGTACTTTGCAAGTATATACTTTCCTTCTTTCTAAAATTAGCAAAACCATGATTTTTAGCTGGCCACATGGCCATAATATATTTCAGCCTCCCTTGCTACTGTGAGTGATCAGGTGGCCAAATTTTTGTTTCAGTGTAACGTAGTAGAAACTAAGTGTCTATGAGACTTCTGGGTAGTGTCGTAGAAAAAAACTCAAACCCTTTCTTTTCACCCTTCCCTCTGTCCTGCTGCTGAGAAGATGGATTTGATAACTGGAGCACAAACAACCAGCTTGGACCATAAGAGCTAGGGCTACAGTTCAGGGATAATACAGCAGAAATTTGGAGTTTAGAATTTTATAGATTTTTCTACCATATGAGTTCCAGACCATCTACCTCTGCCTTTTCTACTCCTTTCTTTCTTTCTTGCTTTATTATTATTTTTTCATTCTCTAGTACTTGGAAGCAAACCTCATCACAACTCTAAGTACTTTTCCTAATGAACATATTATTAGTTCCCTCCCCAAAGACTAAGAGTTTGCTTCAGACTATTAAGTTAATCACAATTTCCTTTTTTTTTTTTTGCCAGAGTGAATCAAAAAGCTTTTTATCAGAGAGCTGCCTTCTCTCCAATTATGTATGCATAATTATTTATGATTCTTTGATTTGTAGTATTTTTCCCAGATTCACCTATCTTTCCCCCCCTAGGAATCATCAGGAAGAATAAAAATACTATATACAGTAGCACCTCCCTTAATGACTTCTCATCATTCACCTCCTCTGCTCTCCACAGATGGTCTTCAGGTCCTTTTTTCCTCTCCTGCCCCTAGACTCTGAGCTCTGAGAGGGCAATTCTTCTCAGCTCCCATCACTAAATCTCAGTGGGAAGTACTGGTTGGTGAGAGTGAAAAGATCCAGTGAACAGAGAGATTTTGCCCTGCTAAATTTAGAGCTGTGCTCTCTATATTTAGTCATGATCTTAAATAGCAAATTGTCAGCCAGAAAATTTATAGATTAAATAGTAGAGCAGTTTGCTTTGTCTTGGCATTTAATTCAGGCCTCAGAACCATTATCACATACAGTGTTTTCCGTCGATGCCTACTTATGCATGACAGAGTTCTGGACACTATAGTTAATAACTCTTCTCCTTCAGGTGGAGTTAAGAGTCTATAGTGGGTGCAATAACAGAATAGCAACAGTAATAACAGTGATTAGTATTTATTAACTTGGTTTGTGCCAGGCATCTGATCATGCTTCGTATGCATTACCTTTTTCAACGCTCACTGCGACACTGTGATGTAGAAGTATATCAGTGATTCTCAATTTACATATGAGAAAACTGCAGCTCAGAAAGATTAACGAACTTGTATAAGGTCACAGAGCGGCAGGACCAGGATGTGTGTGTACATGGATCACTCAGCTTTGGAGCTGGATCTCAGCTTTCGTGCTCTGGCAGATTCCCATCTGGGCAGGAAATTCTCGTGACCATGAAACACGAATCTGAGCCAATGGTGAGGTGAGTAGCATCACGGCTTTATTGTGTACGGCCATAGCAGAGACAGAGGGGAAAGGACACTTTCAAACTCTGTCTGCTAGAGACTGACTGGAGGGTTTTATAGGGTCAGGGCTAAAGCTTGATAAATCTGAAGAATGTCAGTTCCCCTTTCAGGTGGACAGGTTGACCTCCTGTGAGTATTCTTTGGGGGTCCATTGGTACCACCCTGTTTTCTGTTACAGGACGGGCCCCCGCTGTCTGGTTATCTAGCTTCAGGTCTTATGGTTGATGTTTGGCTTCTCTAAGCGGAACATAATTTAAAACTTCATGGATCATGCAGAATAGGAGAGGGAAGAAGGGGAACAAATGATAAATCCCCACATCATGGAAGTCTGTGAAAGTGAGCTGTGTAAGCCATACAGAAACAATGCAGCGGCTACCCACAATTCCTTTCTCACGCTGTCCCTTTCATTCTTCCCGGTCTCTCACGGAACATACACTTTACAGAGTGCCTGCAGGGAAGCTGTAACCTTACCTGTTGTACTTTCAGATTCTATTTTCTTTCTCATCTTCTCTGCCCACAGCATCTAAAAGCCGATGTGGGAAAAGCTCTGCAGTTGCTTTTCTAGGGAGCTGATGAAATGTACGTAGCTCCATTCTCGCCATATGGCTTGACTTCATAGCCACAAAGAGCTAACAAGAAATGAGTTACATCCACAGTCCTGACAGTTCACTGCCTTCCATGGGGCAGGGAATAAAAGGACCCCCATGTTGACAGCCTTGGTGGCACAGTGGTTAAGAGCTTGACTGCTAACCAAAAGGTAAGCAGTTCAAATCTACCCGCTGCTCCTGGAAAACTCTATGAGGCAGTTCTACTCTGTCCTACAGAGTCACTGTGTATTAGAATTGACTTGATGGAACAAGTTGGATTGGGTTGCATTTTAAGCAGGAGAGTAGCACGAGAAAACCAGTAAGCACGGTTCTCAGAGTGGCCTTGTGATTTTTCTTTTGAAAGACAGGGCCACCTAAAATAGGTTGCTGTGGTTAGTTGTCATCAGGTAAACCCCTACCTCATTTTTATCAAATCTCAGGTGTACCGAAGTAACCACCAGTAGAGGGTCTTGAAGGATAAGACCTATTTGGCTGCATAAAGACAGGGTCTTGGCCTTTGTGGCTTTCCTGCTCACTCTGTGTCCCCCTGGGCATCAGTTATGAGTTGGATCCGACTCGACGGCACTTGGCTTGGCTTGGCTATAAGGACATGACTGCTAACCAAAAGCTCAGCAGTTCAAATCCACCAGGTGTTCCTTGGAAGCCCAATGGAGTGGTTCTACTCTGTCTATAGGTCCACTATGAGTTGGAATCAACTCAATGGCAGTGGGTTTGATTTTGGTTGGTTATAAAGACACCACGTTGAGTTAGAATCCTACTCACTCCAGAGGCAGTCTGTGTCTCCCTGTGTGTCTCTGATCTTCTTCTGTAAGGATATCATTAATGGCGAGTTAGGGTCCACATTGCTCCTGTATTGTTATTGGGTGTCTCAGATGCCACAGACCCATATGAAGTTCTTGCTCTTCAGTCATCAAGAATGAACAGGTAAGGCACAGAGGATTTTTCCCCATGAGCAAAACTTTATTTAAGAAGCTTGCAAGCAGAGATGGAGAGGGCCTAGGCGATTCTTAACGTTGCCTCCCTGAACAAAGGTTTTGTCAGGGCTTAGAAAGGGTTTGGAGAAGGAAGGTCTCACGTTTTATTTGTATTGGAGGTGGGAATTTCCAGAAAGTGACAGGGAAAATTAGACTGCACATGCTTCTTTGTACAAAATAAAATCAGCAGCAAAGGGTTCTGGGAGGCACTGGTAGGACTTATTATGGGACATAGCGCATGTGCTGTCCATTGATGTCTCAGTCCGAATCCCAGTCTCAGCTTCATGCCGCTGTGCTCCTCTGCTGGAAGGTGACACAGTGCTCGCCCCGGCACCACCAGCATGTTCCTCACTTTAGCACATTGATTCATCCTGGAAAACAACTTACAGAAGTTCTTGTCCTTTTGGCATCAGTGCCGTATTAATCAGTAGTCTTGGTCATATTGCCCTCATCCTGTCTACATCATAATTGTCCTTGAGGGTTTCTATACTGATTAGAGGTCCTCACGTGCTTTTCCTATCTTGCTGTCCTGGGGTGTCATTAATTATCAGGTCCTTTTATCTGTCACCACCTGTTTATAGTTTCAGTTACAACGTTCACTGAAAGATATTTACAGACAGGTGTTTACAGACGTTTCTAGGCTCTTGGTCTCAGTCTGTCTCTCCCCATCTGTTGGGTCCACCTCACTGCAGAATGACCTCGTGTTAACTTGACTGACACCATCTTTAAATACCGTATTTCTAAACAGTGTCACATACTTATGAGCCCTGAGCTTGGCTGCTGACCAAAAGACTGATGATTTGAACCCATCAGCCTCTCTCTGGGACAGATACGTGGCAGGTCACTCCAGTAAAGATGACAGCCTTTGAAACTTCATGGAGCAGTTCTACTCTGTTCTACAGAGTTACTGTGCATTGGAATAGACTCAGTGGCAATGGATTTGGCTTGGGTCACATTCACAGGTACTGGGGTTTGGACTTGAACATACATTTTGTAGTGAGCAATTCAATCCGTAACATGGTTTCTACTTAACTTTTTCTTTTAAAATACAAAGGCAGCAAGACAATCTTAGCTATGCAGTGGTTAAGAGCTAGAGCTGCCAGCCAGAAGGTCAGATGTTTGAATCCACCAATTGCTCCTTGGAAACCCTACAGGGCAGTTCTACTCTGTTTGGTGGGGTTGCTGTGCGGCAGAATCTACTTGATGTCAGAGAGTTTTTCTTTCTTTTTTATAATAGCATGCTTTAAGTGAAAATTTACAATCCAGATCAATTTATCACATAACCTCCCTCCAACACACACACACTGCTATGCAACTCTAACTGCTTTCTTTCTATCACCCCCAACATCACACTCCTCCTTTTCCCCCTATCCATTCAACCAACCCCTGTCCCTTCCACCCTCTCTCTCGCCTTTGGACAGGAGCTGCTCGGCAGCTTCATGTATAGATTTAAAGCAAAAGGCACATTCTTTGCCAGCATCACTCTGTGTCTTGCAGTCCAGTCCTATCTTTGTTTCAAGAGTCAGCTTCTGTACTGGTTCCAGATCTGGGCTAACAGAGTCCAGGGGCCGTGTCCTCAGGAGACCCTCCAGTCTGATGAACCATCAAGTCTGGTCTTTTAACAGAGTTCTAGTTCTGCACACCTGTTTTTCTCCTGCCACGTTAAGGCAGTCATTGGTAGTGGTTGGAAACCATCTAGTCTTTCTGGTCTCATGCTGATGTAGTTTCTGGATCATACGACACCTTCTGTCTCCTGAGCTCATATATTCCACGTGTCTTTGATGTCCTTCATTCTCCTCTGCTCCAGGTGGTTTGGGACCAGTTGATACTCCTTAGAAGACTATTGGCTAGCCTTTACGACCCCAGCCACCAATCACCAAAGTGGGAGGCAGAACATTTTCTTTAAGAAACACAAACAAAAAAGCTTACATCAAGTGACCTCTATGTCCCCCGAAACCATAGTTCCCAGACCTCTGGCCCTGCTACTGTGTGCTGTCACTTCCTTCACCTAACCCAATTCCTATCTGCTATTTAACCTGTGGATACCTCTCTCCCTCCCTCCCTCTCTCTCTTTGTAACCATCAAAGATTACTTTCTTTTGTGTTTAAGCCTTTTCTTATAGTCCTTATAATAGTGGTCTCATACAACATTTGTACCTTTTCAGCTGACTAATTTAACTCAGCATAATGCCTTCCAGTTGAAACCAGGTTATGAGATGCTTCCTGAAATCATTGTTGTTCTTTTGTCATTGTGTAGGATTCCATTGAGTATATATACCATAGTTTGATTTATCCATTCATCTGTTGATGGGCACCTGGGGGGATTCCAACTTTTTGCTATTGTGAACAGTGCTGCAATAAGCATTGGAGTGCATGTTTCTGTTCATGTGACAGCCCTCACTTCCCTAGGATATATTCCAAGAAGTAGGATTACTGGGTCATACAGTATTTCTATTTCTAGCTTTGTAAGAAACCAACAAATTGATTTCCAAAGTGGTGGTACCATTTTACATTGCCACCAGCAGTGTAGAAGAGTTCCAGTCTCTCTACAACCTCTCCAACGTTTATTATTTTGTGTTTTTTGGATTAATGACAGCCTTGTTGAGGGGAGATGGTGTTTCATTCTAATTTTGATTAGGATTTATCTAACGGTTAATGATTGTAAGCATTTCCTCATGTATCTGTTAGCATCTAGAAGTCATCTTTGGCAATATGCTTATTCGTATCCTTTGCCCATTGTTAACCGGACTATTTATCTTTTTTCTAGTTGAGGTTTTGAAGTACAGATTATAGGGATTAGATGTCAATCAGATTTATGGTAGCCAAAAATTCTTTCCCAGTCCATAGGTAGTCTTTTTACTCTTTTGTTGAAGTCTTGGGATGAGCTTAAGTGTTTGATATTTTGGGATTTTTCCACTTACCTATTTTCTCTTTTGGCGTTTGTGTGTTGTTAGTAATATTTTATGGTCTGTCTATATAAGGTGTTAGGGATCCCAGCATTTTCCCTATTTGTTCTTCTGTGATATTTGTTGCTTTAGATTTTATATTTAGGTCTTTGATCCATTTTGAGTTGATTTTTGTGCATAGGGTGAGATATTGGTCTTGTTTCACTTTTTTGCTGATGGATATCCAATTATGCCAACAACATTTGTTAAAAATTCTGTCTTTAGTTTATAGATTTTGGACCTCTGTCAAATATCAGCTGCTCAAAGGTGGACAATGTTATATCTGGATTCTTAATTCTGTTCCACTGATCTATGGATCTGTTTTTGTGCCAATACCAGACTGTTTTGACTACTGTGGCAGTATAGTAGGTTTCTTCACTTATGCAAGTCTTTTTGGGTTTATTGTAGTAGAGTCTTGTGATTTTCTTTGGATTGGTCTTTTACATCTCTAGTTAGATTTATTTCTAGGTATTTTACCCTCTTAGGTGCTTTGCATAGATGGCTCTTAATATGTTGAGGAATTTTCCTTCTAGTCCTATTTTGCTGAGAGTTTTTAACATGAATCGCTGTTGGACTTTGTCAAATGCCTTGTCTGCATCCACTGACAAAATCATATTCTTGTCTTCTGTTTTATGTGGTTAATTACATTAACTGTTGTTCTAATGTTGAACCATCCTTGCATCCCTAGTATGAATCCCACTTGTTTAAGGTGAATTATTTTTTGATATGTTGTTGAATTCTGTTGGCTGGAATTTCATTAAGGATTTTTACACCTATGTTCACAAGAGATATTGGTGCATAATTTTCCTTTTTTGTGTTGTCTTTACCTAGTTTTGGTATCAAGATTACACTGGCTTCATAGAATCAATTTGAGAATATTCCATCATTTTCTATTCTCTGAAATACATTTAGCAATGGTGGTGGTAATTGTTCTCTCAAAGTTAGGTAGAGTTCTCCAGTGAAGCTGTCAGGGCCAGGGCTTTTTTAGTTGGGCGTTTCAAAATTACCTTTTCAATCTCTTCTTTTGTGATGGGTTTATTTAGCTGTTCTATGACTGTGCTAGTTTGGTAGGTAATGTGTTTCTAGAAATTTTCCATTTCCTCTAGGTTTTCAAATTCACCAGAGTACTTTTTATCATAGTATTTCATATTTTATTATGATCTTTTAAAATTTCAGTTGGGTCTGTTGTGATATTGCCCATCTCATTTCTTATTCAAGTACTTGTTTGCTCTGCTGTTTTTCTTTCATCAGATTACCCAGTGGCTTATCAAGTTCATTGATCTTTTAAAAAAATCATCATTTGGCCTTATTAACTCATTTTTCTGTCCCCCTGTCCATTTAGTTTGGCTCCAGTTTTTATTAATTTGCTTTCTTCTGGTGTCTGAGGGATTCTTATGCTGCCATCTTTCCACTTGTTCAAATTGTAGAGTTAATTCTTTGATTTGGGTCCTTTCTTCCTTTTGGATGTGTGCATTTATTGAGATAAATACACCTCTAAGCACTGCTTTGCTGTGTCCCATAGATTCAGGTAGGATGTGTTTTCATTCTTATTTTATTCGGTGCATTTCTTTACTCTGCTATTGATTTCTACATTTATGGTTTTATATTCTGAAAGCCAAAGCTGAAAAGATGCTTTATAATGTTGTAATACTTAGAATTTTGTTAATGATTGTTTTGTGGCCTAATACGTAGTCAGTTCTGGAGAACATTCTACAGTATTAGTAAAGAAAGTATACTTGGCTGCTGTTGGGTGGAGCATTCTGTATACGCCTATGAGGTCATGTTGGTTGATGGTGGCCTTTAGCTTTTTGATGTGTTTATTGAGATTTTTCTAGATGTTCTGTCCTTCACTGAGAGTGGTGTGTTGGAGTCCTATAATTGGGTGCATAGATATTTACTGTGGTTATGTCCTCCTCGAGTACTCGGCCTTTAATCACTATATAAATGTTCTTCTTTATCCAGTGTGGTGGATTTTACTTTACAGTCTAATTTGTCAGAGATTAAATATTGCTCTCCTGCTCTTTTTTCTTGTGTTGTAGGCAATGTTTTTT
The DNA here is from genome assembly GCA_028571685.1 of Heterohyrax brucei. NCBI lineage: Eukaryota > Metazoa > Chordata > Mammalia > Hyracoidea > Procaviidae > Heterohyrax > Heterohyrax brucei. Next base: position 1,755,373 of record CM053163.1, read on the forward strand.
TTTTTTTTGTTTGTTTCCTTAAATTTTCTGTATTGAGTCTTTTTTCTCAGGTGTTTTCATCTTTTTCAGTGTTGGTGGTTTTGTACTGTTTCTTGCAGTTTCAGTTTTTGCAAATTCTCCTAAATTTCTGTTTACCTGGAAATGTCCTAATTTCACTATCATATTTGAGAAATATTTTCACTGGATATATAATTCTTGGCTGGTAATTATTTTCTTTCAAGGCGCTGTATATGTCATCCCATTATCTTTGTGCCTGCATGGTTTCTGCTAAGAAGTCTGAGTTTAGTCTTACTGATTCTCCTTCACAGGTTGTTTTTCATTTATCCCTGCACTGCCATCAAGTCGGGTCCAACTCATAGTGACCCTACAGGTTGGAGTAGAATTGCCCCATAGAGTTTCTGAGGAGCACCTGGCGGATTTGAACTGCTAACATTTTGGTCAGTAGACATAGCACTTAACCCACTACACCGTCATTTACCCCTAAATACTTTTAAGAGTATCACCTTATCTTTAGTTAGTTTTGGCAGGGCTGATTATAATATATCTTGGAGTCTATCTTTTGTGATATTCCTTGTGTGAAATTTGATGAGTGTCTTAGATATCTTCTTACCTTTCATGATATTAGGGAAGTTTTCTGTCAGAAAGTCTTCTAAAATTCTTTCTGTGTTTTCTGTTAAGCCCCCCTGGTACTCTAATCAGCCATAGAGTATTCCTCTTCATAGAGACCCACATATTTCTTGATTTTTAAAAATTTCTTTTATCTGTTTTTTCCTCAAATGTATTGATGTCACATACTTTATCCTTAAACTCACTAATTCGGGCTTACATTGTATTAATTCTGCTCCTTTAACTTTCTGTTGTGCTAATTCTGAAATTATATTATTAATTTTGTGAATTCTTAATTTTTGCCGCTGTGTGCTCTGCTGCATTTTGGCTCATCTTTCTGATCTCTTGAAGACTTCTGAATGTTAATCTTTTGTATTCTACTTCTGATAATTCCAGGAATGTCTCTTCCTCTGGAAAACATGGTCCTTTGCTTTGGGGGCTTTCTGAAGAAATCGTAATCTGCTTCTTTAAGTGCTTTGATATGGACTGTTGTTTCTGAGACATCAGTAAGTTGTGTTTTTTATTTCATGTTTGACTACTGTGTTCTAGCTTCTATTTTTGAAATGTGCATATAGACTGGTCATGTGTGGTAGTTTGGTTGTGCTGTCTTTGAAGCACTGATGTCCTTTCACTAGGTGGTTAGAGCTATTAATAGATGTGGGAGACCAAGAGTCTGTTTTATTTTCTTGCCAGGTAGTCAGTCACCAAGTGTCTGGTGCAGGCTTTCACCTACTGTCCTAGATGGACAGTGTGATTGTTATAGACACATGTGTTTCACTGCAGCTGTTGAGAAAGGCAGGGAGATAACAGCCATCCTGAGTGACTCTGAGGCTGGCTTATCCCGTTATGTCTGAATCTAGGTGAAGGAATAGTTTCTGCCCTGATTGTCTGGATTATAGGAATCAGCAGATTTTTTTTTTTTTTTTTTGTCTTTTCCTTCTCTTCTCTGAGTTTGTTAAATTGTTCCCTCTCTGAGTACCAGAAAATAGTTCAGGGTAGGCTTAAGGAGTCTTCTTTCAGGCTCAGTTAAAGTCAGCAGACTCTAAAGCTGGACACAGTGCAGAGAAGAGGGTCAGGTTGGGAGACAGGCCTATCTTAAAGGCAAGATTTAGATCCATGTGTGGTAGGTTACATGCAAAGACTTAGCTTTTGAAGATCTGGTGCTATTTCTCAGCAGGTCAGATCTGTGGAATCCTGTGTGCTTCTGGTACCACTCTCCCTTCCTCATTGCTCAGACCAATTTTTCAGCTTTCCCTTTGATATTCGGGGCTCCTAGGAGGTCATACGAGGTCTGACAATTAAGTCTGCAAATGTAATTGTTCTAAGTGCTACGCACCTCATTGCTGTATATTGCTACAGCTACCTTCAAAGTACTCCCCTTGGAAAGCTATACACTGACACTAACACCCAAAGCCCCTAAAGAAATTTTTGAACTCTTTGTGGAATGGCTGCTGTGCATGGCGGCAAATTTGCAAACTTACTTGAACAGTTGTCTGTGAGGGATTTTTCAGCCAGGAAACAAATAACTGTATTGAAATACACTCCCTGCTCACCTGATTTGGGCCCCAATGACTTTTTTCTTTACCTGAAGATAAAGGAAATACTGAGAGGAAGACATTGGATGACATTCAGGACATTAAGCGTAATATGACGACAGCTCTGATGGTCTTCCAGAAAAAGAGTTCCAAAATCGCTCTGAAGGGTGGGCTAGGCATCAATGTCAGTGTATAGCTTCCCAAGGGGAGTGCTTCAAAGGTGACCATAGAGATATTCAGTAATGAGGTATGTAGCTCTTTTTTCTAGGATGAGTTGGTGAACTTAATTGGCAGTCCTTGTATGTACTGGATTCATTTGTTGTTAGAGGGGCCACAGGAAGCATCCCATCTGCTCTGCCTTCTTGACTCCACCCCCACAGTTTGCTTTTAGGTATGCAATATACACAAAAGATGACTCGGGTAGAGTGAAAGATGTGATATGAAAATATAACTAGAGATGCATGTAAGAGGCCGTGCCTCCAATCACGGTAAGGACACCCAGTCTGCACCAGCCTGTGACACACAGGAACTAAGCTAAGATCCCTCCTTTCATTAGGGATCATCATTGAGATTAGTTAATTTCACTTATTTCAGATCTTTGTGTCCCCATTCTACCATTTCTCTGTAGAAATGTTGCTGCAACTCACAGAAGACTTGGAGGAAAATTGCTCACCTGTGACCCTCTCAGTCCCCAAAATCCCATCAAGCCTTGGTGAGAGGAACCTAGAGTTTACCTAAGAGACCATGATCTTGGACGAAAAGAGTGCACTTCCCTAAAGGGGACACCTGGCCAAAGCTCAGTCAGTGAACACACTTCTGGGAGGGGAATTGGTACTGTACATGAGTGGAAGGGAAACATAAGCAGGGAGTGCCTGGGGATTGTTGTGCCCTCACTACAATACAGAGAAACAAGACATTGTCTTTTATAGGCAGAGACAAGGGGAGAGACAGCCCTGTCTGCTCCTAGTGACCTGTCTGGGCCAAGGGTTCTTTCTACCCTCGGTTTCTATCCAGTAATCCTGGTGGCTAGTGATTACGTGCTACGGTTGCTAATCCAAAGGTCTGCAGTTGTAATCCACCAGGTGCTCCTTGGAAACTCTGTGGGGCAGCTCTTCTCTGTCCTGTAGGGTCATTGTGAGTCAGAATCAGTTTGGCAGCAGTGGGTTTGGTTTGGTTACACTCCGTCCCCATTTACCTAAAATGGCTCAAGTCGTTTGTGTTACTGACAACTAAAGATTCGTGATCCTTTCTAGCCTTTTGCACAGCGTCCACTTTGGACACGGCACTGGGCCACACACGGGGACAGAACACACACAGGACACAGCGTCTGTCTGCCCACTATCTCACAGTCTCAAATGTATCAAAGAAGAAATCTTTCCCTGAGGGCTCAGACGTGAGTCCCTGGGCCAGCTGTCGGCTTGGAGCCTGAGGAAGTCACGATGGCGGGCTTCTACCAGCAGACACTCAAAGGAGCCCTTCCTCTCCCTTGCTTATATTAATTGCTGTGTGACCCAAGACCCGAGAATCCCTGGAAGGAAAGGCATAAATTATGAAACTCGTAATGAAAGCAATTTCATCTGAAGAAATTTTGAGAAAGAAATCGGACCAAGATTGCTCTAGGGGCTGACAGTATTGGGCTAAAAGTTGCTGAGAGAAGATGGTTTCTTCTACAGACAGTCAGTGTTAGCTGGGGTAGGTGGAGGGAGCCAGAGGTGGGTTGAGAGGCCCAAGGGAGCGGGTGGCTCAAGAACAGCATGCAAAACTCAAAGGGACGCTATTTCCACTTGGCCTTTTGACCTTCAGAAGAAGGTGCTAGATACATTCTTCTGAGCACTTCGGATGCTGGTTTGCTCTGGTATTGTTGTTAGGTGCCGTTGAGTCTGTTCTCACTCCTGGCGACCCTGTGAACAACAGGACGAAACAGTGCCCAGTCTTGCACCATATCTACAATCATGTTCACACTTAAGCCCATTGTTGCGGCCACTATGTCACTCTGCCTCAGAAGTTGTCTTGTTTTTCGTTGACCCTCCGCTCTACCAAGCACGCTGTCTTTCTCCAGGGACTCATTCTTCCCGACAACAACATGTCCAAAGTATGTAAGATGCAGTCTTGCCATCTTTGTGTCCCCTGTGCTGTTAGGTCCATCTTATAGTCATCACTTTTTTCTCAGTGCAGGAAAAACACCGATAGCCCACTGGTTGAAGAGTATTTTGTGTATCAACACAAAATACAGGCCCCTAAACCTAAGGTTCTTCTTACACAGAGTTTCTCAAGGGTATTGTCTCTGTCAGATCACCCCAAAACTAAATGGTGTAAAACAATCAATTGTCTCATAGTTTCTGTGAGTCAGAAATTCAGCTGTACCCCAACCGGCCCCTCCTTCACTGGATTTCCCCCGAGGCTACAAACAGGAGGGCACCGAAGCTACAATCAACACAAGACTAGGGTGGGCGAGGATCCACGGCCAAGCTGCTCCCCTGATGGTTGGTGGGGATCAGCGCTGACGGTCACTGGCTGAGGACACCAGTTCTTCCTGTTCGCTGGAGGCAAGTCACTAGGGTTGAGTATGGACTGTGGATTATCCAAGAGGCTGAGATCACTGGGAACCATTCCAGCAGTTGTCTATTACAGATTTTCTACTTTCATACATGCAACACATATTTAATGAGCACTTACTATGCACCAGGCAGTCCTTATACACAGCAGTTTAGATTCTAAGGAGGGAGACAGTTGATGGTGACTTTGGTTATGAAGAAAGTACAGGAGGTAAGAGGACAGGGGGTGATGAGATGGCATGGGGGAAAACGGTGCCATCAGAGGGAGCAGTGGGCAAAGAGCTGTCCCAGGAAATGACACTCAAGATGAAGTCTGAAGGATTAGGAGGAGGGAGAGACAGACAAAGTGGCGATTGGAAAGGTCCTGAAGCTGCACTTGAGGACCAGTAATAAGACTGCGGTGTCCTCTGCTCCTCTGCTCTCCTGACTTCTCATGAGGGGTCTTGGGGACCTTCAGGCAGGCACAGCCAATGGCCTGTCTGTGTCCTCATCTCCCTGAACCTCCCAGCAGAGTGTGACAGAGTTAACCTCTTCCTCCTTGAAACACTTTTGTCTCTTGTGATTTTGGGGAAACACTGTCCCCTCTTGTCCAGCTCACTGTTGTCCCCTTTTTTGCTGACTGCTTTGTGTTGCAGATTTGACGTTTCAGATGAGGGCTTTCTTTTCCAAACACTATGTCTTCCTGGGTGGCTTTACCTAGTTTGTTGGCTTTCAATATGATTTCAAGGCTGATGACTTCCAGACTGGTGTCTCCAGCCCTGTCTGCTGCTCTTGATCCCACAGTGTCTAACTTGAGACACTTACTTGGATGTTCTATAGGCGACTCAATTTAACATCTGCAAAGTAAAACTTGTGACTCCCCTGTGTTCTTTGGACTAAACTGTGTCCTCTCCTACCAGCATGCAAACATACACTGAAATTTTCATCCCTCTTCCTGTGGATGTGATCCTGTTTGGAATTAGAATTTTCTTTGTTGTGTTAATTAGGTCATACCCATGAAATGTGCGTTCTAAACCTAATACCATGGACTGACAAAAGACTGAACAACTTTGTCCTGGAAGAAGGACAGACAGAATGTTCCTTAGAGATGAGGACGGTTCCTTAGAGATGGGGTCACATACTTTGGACGTGTTATCAGGATGGACAAGTCCCTGGAAAAGGAGATTGTGGTTGGCAGAGCAGAGGGTTAGCAAAAAGGAGGAAGAGCCTCAACAAGACAGGACGATGCAGGGGTTCAAGTGCCCCAGGCCATCGAGGGCGGCCCGGGACCGGGCACTGTTTCCTTCTATTTTAGGCAGGGTCATCGTGAGTTGGGAGGACTCGATGGCACCTAACAGCAACAAACCTAATCACTTCAGAACCACGAAGGGGCAGCACAGACACGGAGACGCACACAGGAAGACGCCGTATAAAAGCACACAGCAGATCTGCTACCAGCCAGGAATGCCCAAAGTTGCCAGCTAGTAGAAGCCAAGGCAGATGAAGAAGCCTCTCAGCTCCCCCAGCCCTGAGTCTGGGCGTCCACGCTCCTGAACTATGAGGAAACACACTTCTGCTACTTAAAGCCACTTGTGGGATTTTTTGTTATGGCAGCACTAGGTGACAGAGTGTCTTAGTCCTCTAGTGATGCTTTAACAGAGATACCATAAGCGGGTAGCTTCAGAAGAGAAATTTTATCTGTCACAGACCAGTAGGACAAAAGTCCAAATTCAGGGGGTCAGCTCCAGGGGAGGGCTTCCTCCGCAGGTGCTGGAGGAAGGTCCCTGTCAGTCTTCCCCGGGACTGGAAGCTTCTGAGACTCAAGGACCCTGGTCTTTTCCCAAGGACATACTCAGCTTCTGGCACTGTTTTCTGTGTGGTATGAGCTCCCGGAATCTCTCTGCTAGCTTCTTCACAGCTCAAGAGACGGCCTCAAGGCACAAAACAATCTCAGACATGAGATTCAAATCTGTACCCTGTCCTTCCGAACTGTGTGACTCTGCACAATATGAACTCTTTGGAGCTCAGTTCTCATGAGGGACACGGGGCTAAGATCCCTCGGGGGCTGTGATGAGTGACACGGGGGATAGGGTGTGCACACACACAGCTCTCAGGTGAACGGGAGTCCCAGTACCTGCTGGCCTCCTTTCCCTCTCCAAAGCTCTCTGGAAACAATCCAAGAGACTGTCTCACTTTCTCATATGTAAAAGCAAGAGGCTGGGCTCTGTTTCTCAACTGGCATCTGGGGCAGGAAGTTTCTTTTTTGCGTGTCACTGTCACCTGAAATGCAGTCCTTCAGCGTCCTTGTTTCTAACTGCTGCCTGTTAAGAGCATTCCTAAACCACCCCTTCAGTCCCCAGTGCCCCTAAGAGGGTACTGGCACCCATGGTCAGAAACCCCTGGACTGGGCGTCTCTAGGACCCTCCTCAGCTCCCACGCCCACCAGGCTGGGTACCAAACGCTGCTAAATGAGTCAGGCTGAGGGAGAGATGCCTGGCTGCACCGTTACCACCGTGATCACAAAATCTCTGGAGCTGGTTCATGTTTCCGTTTCCGTTTGCCCAGTGACACCGTGGGCTACTGGTGGGCCAATACTGTCCGTCAAACAGCGTCTGCCTGTTTCAAAGAGGTCATTTTGTCGGTCTCATTGATCACAGCCCCAGCCGGATGCAGACAGACTTTAACAGTCAGCCTCTTGAGATCCCTTCTCCCCGAGAAGCCCTGCAACACACAAAGAATGTTGTGCCCAATTTCAAGAAGCAGATCATTAAATTAGTGAGAGGTGGGTACAGTTTAATCAGGAGGAGACAAGGGTGAGATGTCCTAGGCACCGTGTGCAGCCCAGGGCACGAATTCCAAGCACAAAGGGAAGGCCAGAGCATTCTAATTCCCCGGAATCCTCCCGCTCCACAGCCCTCCGGAGCCGCGATCACCGTGCCTTGTGTCTGGGCGCCGTCCGGGCTCTGCTAATGGAACCTGGAGTGTGGCGGGGAAGATGTTTTTGAAAACACATTTTTCAGGTGGGGTTGTCATTGATTAACCTCTCTTTGTGTCGCAGCCTTTCCTGGCAGACCCCAGTCGTGTGACTAATACCTGGCTGTATTATGTGTGATTATTTGCGAAGGCTCAAGTGGCGTTTGTAGGATGGGAGCCTGCTCTTCTGCCCACTGCTGCAGAAAATGTGCCCGATGGAGCGTTCACCAGGCTATTTATAAAGGTAATTGTTGCCTGCAAGAGTTCTAGACACCCACTTGTCCACACCCCAGGGAGGAGCGGGGACTCTTTATCATGTCTGGGCTTAATAAAGAAGAAATAATGCCGGCTGTAGAGCTTGCTACAGTGTGTCTTCTCCTGCAATCCTCTGTTTCAATTTTCTGCTTAGTATTGTGCACACAGAAAACAGCCCGGCTGGTTTAAGGCTGCTCCAGTTTTCCGTCTGGGGAGGACGAGAGGAAACTTCCACACAAGATACCTTTTGGATTTCACAGGATGCAAAGTGGTCCACAAGGTTCTATGCACATTACTGATAAAATTACATTTTTTTCTTCCATAATAGAAACCACGTTTCAAATGGTTTTCCTTCCAATGTTAAATTAGAACGCACCCCCCCGTGAGCCGGACGGAGGGCTGATTCAAGGGGACCCCTGTGGTTCTGCGGGAAGGCCTGGTAGTACAGTGGTTAGGTGCGACAGCTGCTGACCGCGGGAGGTTGGTAGTTCTGCTCTGCTGTGTAGGGTGCTGCGCGGCAGAGTCGACCTGAGGGCGGTGGGTTTGTGGTCCCATGAGATGAAGCACAAGCGGGAACACTGCTTTGTGACGCTCCGACGAGGTCACTGCGGCTCAGAGCATCTGTGCTGAGGTGTGACGTGAGCCTGCACACGGCAACCCAGGCCCACCTCCGATCCCAGCCGTGCTGCTCTCAGCTGGACCCAAAGCTGCCGGCTCCAGAGGCTGACATTAACAGCCCCCTGGGGACGCTGTCCCCAGACTGGCCACTCACAGCCAGCAGGGTGGTGAACGGTCACACTTACGAATGACAGAGTGCAGCTTGAATCCCAAAGTTACCCTTTCTGAGGTCACTTTATGTCTTAAGGAAACCCTGGTGTCACATGGTTAAGGACTACGACTGCTAACCAAAAAGCCAGCGGTTCAAATCTAACACGTGCTCCTTTGAAGCTTTCATGGGGTAGTTCCACCCGGTCCTACAGGGTCACCATGAGTCAGAACTGACTTGATGGCAGTGAGGTCTGGCTCTCCCTTAAACATCCATCCTGCTGGAGAAGCCATCTGACTTCCCAGGCCGCTCAGAGATGCTCTGACGTATTTCCACATCATCTTCCCTGTCCCGGGCTTCGCATGGAAAGGAACTGGGTCCCCTGGGCAAAGCAGCAGCTTTTGGCAGTGACACCAGAAAACACCAAGCTTTTTATTTTTCTCTTTAACTACATTAAAGAAACCCACAAACCACTGCTGCCGAGTCGATTCCGACTTGTAGTGACCTTCTGGTTAGCAGCCACAGCTCCGGAGCTCTACACCACCAGGGTTCCCTCCACCCTAAGAACAACCCCTGAAGTTCTGAGTGACAGCTTGCGTCTGCAGAAGCAATGGTGCACTCACGGACAGTGACGGTGCCACTCCCCTTCAGCAAGGGCTGTGACTGACTCGGGGACAGAGCTCGCCTTCAGGGATGCGAACTACCTTCCCGGTCCTGTGAGTCATTCGGGTCACTGTGGTTTTCAAAGAAATGACCAACTCCTGCCAGTGAACTACTAGGGTCAATGAGGAGTGGTCTGGGGGAGGTGAACGGAGTTTAGGGTACGGGGTCCTTGACACAAGGGTGATCCCAGCACTGGGATGGTGGATGAGGCGGTTGCTGTTCAATATTGTGATCTCAGATGACGGAGGAGGAGGTCGAGTTGCAGAGGGAGACAGAATGAAGGGGGGTCTAGGGGTGCATCAGGGGGCTCTGGTGGGGCCGCGGTTAAGCCCCAGCCACTAACCAAAAGGTTGGCAGTTTGCGCCAACCAGCAGCTCTGCAGGAGAAAAGACGTGGTGATTGGATCCCACAAATACTGCACCCCATGGGGTAGTTTCGGCTGTGTTCTACAGCTTTTCTGTGATTCAGAATCAAGTTTATGGCACATGACGACTGATCCCTCAACAAGGCCGACTGACACCATAGCTACAACCGTGGGCTCAGACAGACCCACTGTGGGGAGGACAGCACAGGGCTGGGTGGCCTGTAGACATCGGGTCTCCGTGGGCGCCCTCGTACCACCTCACTGCCATCGCAGTGGCTGATGCCTGCGGTGGAAAAACACGCCTGTCTGTTATAGATCACACTGTCGCCCCCAAATATAGTGGAAGTCAAACCCCCACACGCGTGATGCTAATCCTGTTGAGAAATAAGGTTTTCTATTATTTCAATTAGACCATTTCTGAGCAGGGTGAGTTCTAAAGGGAACACTGTCTGAGTTAGAAGAGTAGCAGCTCAGACGCAGCGATGCACCCACAGCCCCCAGGTGTATCACGTGAGATCATCTGCAAGGCAAGGAATCCAGAGACGCCTGGAATTACCCGCAAGGAAGGAAGCGACCTTGCCAAGACCACAATTTCTACTTTGTCTCCTGAACTGTGAGAAGATACACATGTCACGGGTTGAATTGTGCCCCTCCCCCAAGATGTGTCCCAGTTTGGCTGAGCCCTAATGCCCAGCACTGGGTGACTTTTCCCATGTGTTATCGATCCTGCCTCTAGGATGGTGATGAGGGAGAATGTGCAGCCGCTGTGTAGGGGGGACTGACTCTGCAAGCTGGACCGGTGCTGAGGAAACCTCTCGGGACTTAAAAGAAGGAAGCAGAGAGACGGGGGACCTCATACCACCAAGGAAGCAGTGCTGGGAGCAGAGGGTGACTTCTGGACTGGGGGTCTCTGTGCACAGAAGCCCCTAGGCCAGGGAGAGATGGAAAGAAGGCCAGTGGGGAAAGCCATTGCTTGATGCCTGAACTTGGACTCTGGGCCTCCTTTGCTATAAAGAAATCAGTTTCTTTAAGCCTCCCATTTGTGCTCCATCTGTTAGAGCACCGCTAGGTGACTTAGACAAATGCTTCTTTTTTACATGCAGCCGATCGTGGATTTGTGTTCCAGTAGTTCTAGGAAACCAAGACACTGTCTTCCAAATAATTTCATGGACTTAACCCTCTAAAAGTTTTCACCTAGGGGAACATCTATCCAGGAGAAAAGACCTCTTTAAAAAGACCTCTTTAGTGAGTCAAGGCAAGTGGGCTAGACGTCTGTTTTCAGACTAGGAAATGAGAAATGTCCTCACTGATGCAGTTTGCTTCCAGTTAAATTTAAAACGATTCACAATGAATTCTGTTGGCACTGAACCATGTATCACTGTGGTTCAGTAAGTATGGCATCCTTAGCTAAGCTGCACCAGAATACTGCAGACAGTCGGTGAGCACTTGGCACATTGAACACGGCCTGGGGTCACCCTCGCGGTGACTTGGCCCTGAAAAAGCTGTTGTCACATCTATGAGATGGCTCTGTTTCCCGTTCAGCCAGAGGTTTTGCTTTACATAAAAGAAAATATTGGGAGGAGAACTTCTGTTTTACCCCTAAAGCCCACTTGAATTTTCCAAAGTCACCTTGATTTATTTCTTCTAAAGAATGCTGTCTATGACTGCCACACAACTGCACAGGTGTGGCTCCTACAGCAAATTTTCCACACCCGTTAAAGAGTGTTAGAAGTATTTTTTAGGATTTCTTTCCAAGAGCTGCCACAGTATTTTCAAACATCATTGGGTAAGCTCTTGGATATGACCTAAGGGCAAAGGAGACAGTGTCCCCATAGTGCCAGGCTCTCAGGTGGACAGATGCTTGGGATTCTTGCCGGGGGACTCTCCATACAAGTTCAGTGACAGAAGAACCTGAGATGTGTACGTGTGTGTGTACATAAGCAGAGTTTTCGCTCATGATTACCATTCTAGTAAGTGGTAATAAAAACCAAACCCACTGCTGTTGAGTCAGGTCCGACTCATAGCAACCCTACAGGGCAGAGTAGAAATGCCCCACAGAGTTTCCAGGGAACACCTGGTGGATTTGAACTGTTGACCTTTTGGTTAGCAGCTGTACGACTTAACTGACTGCGCCATGTGGTGATAGGAGACACGAAAGACTCAGGCAGGCAGACCTAGGGACCTGACGCCACCAAGAAAGCAATGACAGGAGCAGAACAGGTCCTTTGGCCTCAGGGAGTCCAGGGGAAGGGTGGGTGACAAGAACATGCCTCCAAGCTGGCAAAGGAAGTTCTTCCTTGGAGTTGTGCCCTGAATTGGGGCTCCTAGCCCACCAGGCGGTGAAACAATCAATTCCTGTTTGTCAAAGCCACCTGCTTATGATATTTCTGTGCTAGCAGCACTACGTGACAAAGACAAACATAAAACAAAAGAGCCTGAGCGGCTTGTGACATGACACCTCTTCTTTTTGGCAGGTGAGCGCTGGCAGTGGTGGGTCAGGACCTGCAGGTGGTAAGTGGCTCCAAGCCTCAGGCTCTGGGTTCTGGATCAGTCTACACAAGGAATACGGCCTACCTCACAGAGCTAGGAGTCACGTGTTGACCGAAACAACTTTGTTCTTAGGTGGGAACCCTGGTGGTGCAGTGGGTTAAGTGCTCCATCCTCTAACTAAAAGGTCAGCAGTTGAAATCCGCCTGGTGCCCCTTGGAAACTGGGGCAGTTCTACTCTGACCTCTAGGGTCTCTATGGGTTGGACCTGACCCAATGGTACTAGGTTTGTTTTCTGCTTTTTTTTTTCAGTATCTCTGGCCCAGTGGGGACCCTGAGGGCAGGGACTATGCATACCTCCATGACACCAGTGTTGAACAGTGTACACACAATACCCGCTCAGGAAAAGCTAATGGAAGAGGTGAACACTGAATTATGAAGACATAATCCAATGAGATAATCTAAAGATGACAGCCAACATCAGCACCAAGGATGAAATGTGAGACGTCATTAGGCAGTAACAGGAGAAGTGAAAATATTGTTATCAGGAGAGTTTTTTCACAATAACACTCTACAACCTGATTTATATAACGATGTGATTCACTGAGGCTGTCAGGAAGCACAGAATCCATTCCAACTCGCAGCCAGCCGTGGACAACAGAAGGCAAAGCTGCCGGACCGTGCACCCCCCACGAGCCCGAACACCCGGCCCACTGCGGTACGCGCTAGATTGCTCCTTTAACGGCGGGGGTGCAGTTTTTTTTGTTTTTTTAATCTAGACTAACTCACAATTCAGTTCGATGGTGAATATAAAGACCTAGCAAAGGTCACTTAGGTTATTGGGCTACATTCTATCTTCTGTCTCAATTTCCACCCTCAGACCAAACTAGTAGGTCTACACTCTCTCTCCCTATCTCTGACGATATATAGTTGATCAAGACCTCAGAGAAAGATAAGGAAATTTTGGGTAATTGACCCAGTTTGTTAGATGTAATGAAACCTTATGACGTAATGATATCTTGTGACTCCTGATTATTGTTCTGTGACAAACCCCTACCCCCTTTGAATTCTGGCTATAAAAACCACGAGAAATGTAACCCAAATTGGGACAGCTTTTGACTTGCTGTCTCCCAGATTGCTAGCAAATCGGCAAATAAATTATTCCTTGAACCCCAAACTGTCTGAGCTTTTGGCTACAGTGACAGGTGGAGCGAACTTCGTTTCAGTTTAGCAGCAGGTAGGTGAAGGGTATGACAGCACTCAGTAGAAGGCAGGTCAGCATAACTGAGCTACGTCATAAACTAAAAGGTTTTCTAAATTCAACCCAGTATCTCAAAAGGTACAGTAGCAGGGACAGGAGTCTGGGGACCATGTTTTCAGGGGACATCAAGATCAACTGGCATAACTAGTCTCCTGCATTCCACATTGGCAAGTGGCATCCACAGTCTTAAAACCCAGCAAGCTGCCATCTGAGGAACATCAACTGGTCCCAGTCCACCTGGAACAGATGGTGACTGAGAACATCAAAATCATGAGGAAAAATGAGCCTCGGAGACAGAAGGACCCATATGACTGGAAGCTACGTCAGCATGAGACCAGAAGAACCAGATGGTGCCTGGCCACCACCGAAGACAGCCCCGACAGGGGACACAGTGTAGAGTCCCTGACATAGTACAAGAAAGAGAGGTGTGCCGAGCAAGAACTCTACCAAAAGACCAGAACTGAGGATGTCACAGCCTGGATGTCCCCTGGGAACATGGCCCCTGGACCTGCTGCTAGCCCTGAGCTGAAACCAGGACTGAGGCCAATGGGACTGGACTGGGGGACACAGAGTGATGCAGGTGGCCTGTCTCTCTCTCTCTCCGTACGGGGCTGTCCTACTGGTTTCTTTTTAGAGGGAGGAGAAGGAGCACCGTGTTGTTTGGGTAGATACAGGGGATATCACCGGGTGAGGAGAGCAGACAGAGTTGCAGAGAGGCAGGCATGCAAAACTGGCTTGGATTGTATACTTTCACTTCATCATCATGATGAAAAGAATCATTCACAGCCACGGATCCGGCTGTGTGATCCTGTCACCACCACAAAATACATGCATCTGTTAAACGTGTTCACACACCAAGTCGGGCAAGAGGGCTGCACCTGGTAACTCGGAGCCTGTTACCAGCCCCCAAAACCTGCAGGCAGTACCGACCTGGAAAAAGTATCTAGGGACCAAAATACAGAGCGGACATTGGTGGGGCGCTAACCGGCGGTTAAGTGTTGGTCATTCGTTGGTGTAGGCACGTAGGCTTCTGGGTGTGTGGACAAAGAACAGAACACCCGGGCAACCTGGTCAGATTATTCACAAAATAAATGCAGGAAGGTACTTGACCCTCATTTTACTAGGAGTCCCCAAGAGAGAAGAAACCCAGCTATCAGGGTTAAGAAGTCAGAGGACTGCACTGGATCTAAGACCCGGGGGACTTCTGCGCCTTCTCAGGCTCTCCCTTCTGGTTAAAGGCACCGCCACTCCAGCCTAGCCAGCTCCCTCTGGAAAGCCGCGGTTTGGCCCTGAGTGGCCTGCAGTCTGATTTTCAGATTGCCCACCCCCTGCATCTGCACTGATGCTTTGCATTTGTTGGAGGCTCGCATCTGCTTCCAAACAATGGTCGGTAATTTTAAACCTGTTTAGCAGGCATTTAACCCAGAGGCTTCTTTTGCGACCTTTTCTCTCTCGCATCTGGGTTTCAGGGCAAGGAGGTTGTGCACAACAAAACCAATGAGTGCAAGAGGGTGTTAGCCAGCAGCTGCGTGGGAGAACGCAGAAAACCAAGGAGCAAAAACCCACGCTGAGGGAACGAGCACCCGGGCTGCAAAAGCGCCCACGGGGAGAAACACGCTTCCCCTCTGCAGCATGAGGTTTCCTTCTTAGAACACTAACTTAATGTTCCTGTCTGTGAATCTGTGCCGCGTGGGGCTTGCTGCAGTGTGAAGCCAAGAGCCTCAGTGGGAACCCAGAAGTGGATTACACCCTCTGCCCCGCCAACGTGTGCGGGTCTGGATGGTGCGGGTCGGGCATGTCTAACTAATGCTAATCTGTAACTCCATTAGCTGCGGATCAGCCTGACTCGGGGCTGTGACTGATGGCAGGGTTCCAAGCGGGGGCCGTGGACCAGCGACTGGCTGAGACAATTCTCTACCCTTCACCTGACCGCATGTACGCACGCACACACGCAGTGGTTGGTTCTGATCTCCATGTTTTTCTAAAATAAAAACTTGTAAACTGATGGGAGGGAACTTTGCTTTCCATTCTGTGTTAAAATGCAACTTTCGTGAAACCACAGCTGAAAAGGTGCTGTAAAGCCATTAACTAGGTGTTTTGTTTTCAAGTGTGGTAAATGCATCTTTAACCAAACATCTGTCACATCAACGTTTTCTACATGTGCAGTTCAGTGATGTTGACTAGGCCCATCACACTGTTCCACAGTCCCCACCACCAGCCCTCAATTCTCCGTTGCCCAAACAGAAGCAGTGAGCCCCCTTCCCACTCCTTCTCACCCACCCCTGGAGCCTGTAACATTTTGATTTGTTTGAATAGCAGTGGTTTGGGGTTTTAGAAGCCAGTTGTGATGACAGCACTAAGGATGGAGACATTCTCAACGGGGACCACACCACCCTGCAGAGATGGGTGCCCACTCAGCTCTGTGTATCTGTCACCAGCCCTCAGACCCTCAGTTCCCTTGAGATCTGGACCAGGGCTGTGGCTTCTTGGGAACACTTGAACCATTCACAGGGTCTCGTATTCACAGTATGAGGCCACATAATCTACTTGCCATGCTGTGGTAGCTTGCATGTTGCTAAAAGCTTTGTCAGTGGTACATTAAATAGCAGCAGAGTCACCCTTGGTGGACAGGTTTTAGTGAAGCTTCCACACTGAGACTAGAAAGGAAAACCTAGAAAAAAGTAGGCAGTGAAAACCCTGGACTGGCAACAGAACATCGTCTGATACAGCGCTGGACAAGGGGCCCTCCGGTTGGAAAACTCACCACTGCCATTGAGTGAATCTGGCTCACAGGGACCCTAGAGGTCAGGGTAGAACTTCCCAAAGAGGTTCCAAGGAGTGCCTGGTGGATTTGAACTGCCAGTGGTGAGCAGACATAGCATTTAACCCAGAACGCCACCAGGGTTTCTCTGCAGGTTGGAAGGAGCTCAAAATGCACTAGGGAAAGCTGCCTCCTCAAAGCAGAGTTGACCTTAGTGACAGGGATGGGGTAAAGCCTTTGGGACTTTCATTTGCTGACGTGATGTAACTCAGAATGAAAAGAAACAGCTGCAAACATCCCCCGAGGCCTTCAATGAGAGGGACTGATGAAACTGCTGCAAACAACAGGCTCACATAGCAGGGAGGACAGCACAGGACGGCCAGCATCTCATGTTGTCTCCCAGGGTCGCTAGGAGTTGGAACTGACTTGACGGCACATCAGAACAATAACACAGTCGCAATACTTTTTAAAGTTACGTTTGTGCCTATAAATATAGAATCTACTTCCATCACCACATTGTCTGATACATGGACAGTCTCCCTTTGCCCTGGGCTGGCTGCATGGAGGGTTAGAGATCTGTTACAGACCTGGAACTGGTCGCTAGGGGACGAGCAGAAACACGGTGACCCGTTTAGCACAGGGCCGTCCAATAACAGTTTGCGTGATGATGGAAATATTCTGTATCTGCTCTGTGCAGTGCGGCAGCCACGAGCCACAAATGATTACTTAGCATTTGAAACGTAGTGACAGGAACAAAGATCTGAGTTTTGAATTTTATGTGATTTTAGATAAATTCAGAAGTAAGGAGCTGCATGTGGGTAGTGACTGCTACACAGAAGAGCACTGAACGGGTTGTTTTGGTCTGCTGCTCTGTTCCTGTTACCCCACTCCCTCCGCTTGTGTGAGAGCCTAAGCAGGAATACACACAGTCACACAGGTGGGTAGCACTGACTCTCAGGAAAATAATCAATTTTTATAACTTGAAAATTTAATTCGCGAGAGTTTGTTTTCTTCCTCCCAGATGTGTGGCTAGCACACGATAATGCCCTCCGAAACTGGAAGGCGAACAACAGTATCCATCGCTACCAACTCACTGCTCCCTCAGTGTCCTAAGGGGATAGTTTTTAATTTCAATATTGTCATTTCTTTTAAAATGCTGTCTTGTGGAACATACAGATTTTTTTTCCCTGAAGAAACCACAGATCAATATAAAGGTAATCAGCCATATTTTTTCCTTTAAAAATGAGAGAATATATTAGGCTTTTAAAAATGATTTTTAAATGGTGACCATTAAAACTCAGATTTACTTGGATTTTTTCCATAGTACTTAGCAGAGCAAGAACTCGGTCAACTTTTTGTAATCTTATAGCATAATCTGCATGTAGTTATTGATGCTTTAATCTACTGTAGTTCTTTATGTACCAGTTTCTGCATCTTTAAAATAAAGTTACAATGGGACCTCCTCAGAGCGTTGTTATAAGATTAAATGAGCTAACAAATAACAACGATAATGGTTGCTGACAATCTCTTCCTCTCTAGACTGTGGGATGGCACAGTCGTCTTTGTATTTGTACACCTACCATGCTGCAGCCGTGCAATAGCTACCCAGGAAATACTTGTAATGAGTAATTGAATGGAGGGACAAATGACTCAGTAATAGGGTAGATAAAAAAGGCCTCATGAGCAAGGTGCCACAGAGAAGGCAGTTTTGCTGAAGACCTTTGGGGAGTAAATAGGGAAAAACTTCACAACCCCATTGCTACTGAAATTTTTGGCCTTTGTTGAGGTGGCCCTCCTATGCATTGTGGGGGTGTCTGGCAGCATCCCTGGCCTCTACCCACTAGATACCAGAAGCACCTCCCCAGTTAGGATAATCAAAAATGACTCCAGCTGTCACAAAGAATTCCCCCACCCTGTTGTGATAAAGACATGAACAAAAGAATTATTGAGAATGAAGAAACCAAAAGCTAGGAGAGAGAAAAAGCTTTCAGGGAAGGAGACCAGGGCATATGCCGGGAAGAAAGTGAAGTCTTGGGAAAGTAATATGATTGTTTGCGGGGGTTGTGCTCCAAGAAGTGAGTTCTACACGGAAGCCGAGAGGGGAGGAAGACGCTCCAAAGGGAGATAGCCCTGTGTTTAAGGAGTTGATTGGTGAAGAAGACTCCCTCTGAATCACGTTTTTTGTTTTGAGGAAGCTGCTCTCTTTGAGGGCCTGGGTCTTGGGGGAGGTGGTGTGAGGCCCAGGATACTCGTACCAGTCACCAGTTGCCACTGAGTCGTTTCTGACTCATGACAACACACAGGTATGGGAATGGAAAGAGATTTCCAGGTCTTCCTTCCACGGAGACTCCGGCAGGGCTGGAACCCCAAACTTTGGTCGGCAGGCAAGTGCACTGGCTACCTGTAGGGTTCCGGGACAGCCCTGGGATGCTGGGGGCTGCTAAGGCCGTGACCCCAGGAGTAAAGTCCCACAGTGTTCACTGTGCTGGGTAGTGCTCCCAGAATGCTTCTTACAGGCAAGGATGGCCAGACTACATCCCATACACTCTGGACCTGTTATTAGGAGGGACCGGTTCCTGGAGAAGGACATCATGTGAGGTAGAATAGAAAGTTCATGAAACAGAGGAGGACCCCCAACGAGATGGACTGACACAGAGCCTGGAACCAGGGGGTCAAAAGAACCACCACCGTAGGGCCGCGCAGACCAGGCGGTGCTGGGTCCTCCCAGACAGTCGCTGTGGGTCAGACCCAGCCTAACGGCACCTGACAACAGCACTGTAGCTTTTATTACAGTGGTAGTTAAATTCTACAGATTTTGAGGAGACTTTCCCAAACTTACTTTTGTTATAAAAAACCTACAGAACTCAGGTTTTTCAGGATCTGTTTAATGACAAAGTAGAAACCCCTGATTTGGTGGGCTGCACCCACAGACAATGATTTCTTTCTGAGAATGGGATGAGGGATGGTTTTTCTCTCCTCCTTTGGAATTTTACACACATTCCAAGTAAACTGCACACAGACACGTGACATTTGACCTTAGTAACATAAGACAAGGTGAATTAGGGTACCCAACTGCTGCTGCTTGGGATGGGTAATCACAGACACAGCGGTTCTTTCCTGGTAGCTTGTGATGCAGATCTAACAACTCTCTTGTCAGTTGTGACGTGGTGAAACCTCAGAAGGATGACCTAGCACTTCCATCCCCTCCAGGGGAGACCCATTGTGCAGTCGTTGATGAGCAGCTACAAACCTGGAACCATGTCACTGTCTCCCCCTCCCATCTATGACATCACCTCCCTGCTTTCGCCAATATGAGGAAACCCAAAAGACTTCTACAGGGTCTTTGCCCACTCAGAAAGACTGACTCGCTCCCTCTCTGAAAAGTACTTCTGCTTAATAAAACTTTTCTGCTATTTACCATCAGAAACGTTGAGTCCTTATACCTTATGGGAGGGAGAACCCAGTTGACAGCCCGTTGGGAGACGGCCTTGCCAGTCTGATCTCCCAAATCTGAACCAGCTCACTAGGGGCCTCATCAGTTACAGGATCTTGACAATACAGAGAAAGTATTTAACCTATTCAATACACTGCATCAGGAAAGAATTCTCCTTTTTGTCCAAATTTTTTAGCTACATTTCAATCAGACCTAGTTCTTGGGGCTGTCAGAATGTCTTTATGAACTGATAAGATTATGAATCTGAAAATAATAAAAATGGAAACTGGAGAGCCAGCCTTCTGTCTGGAGCAGCCTGTCTCCTGTCGGCTCTGGTGCTCCCCTGGCTGGGGTGCTCTTCAGCTGCCAACGTCTCATTCTGCAAACCCCAGGGCCTTTGAACTGCTGCTTTTAAATAGGATCAGCGAATGAATGAATAATTTTGCCAGATTTCAAAATGCCAAAAGGACTTGCCAGCTCTAGTGCTGAGCTGATTGGCTCTCATTTGAACATTGATGGATGTGTCCTGGTGTGCAATAAAAGATCTGGACAATCTGACGTTGCAGTCACAGCGTCAGCCACAGTTGGGAACTTAGTGATCGTGATGTTTAGGTGACGACAGGTGACGACAGGTGACAACCGGGAGCTGACAGTCCCCCTCAGAGGCAGACTTGTCCTTGTAGGTGGTTTGTGAGAATCGTCTGGAAGGGTACCAGGATGAAGCCCCACTGAATACCAAGGGATCAGCAAGCCACACAAGTCCAAGGACTCGATGGAAAGTAGAAATGGCGGGGCTGGGATTAGCACTTAGTGGACCACATTTTGACTAACCTTTTCTTTCTTTTTCAACTCAAGAGATGCTATTTTTTCCTCACACTCTTAGACAACAATTACTCCTTAAAACTGAAGAGTAGGTTTCTTAAGAACAGCAAAAAAGACAAAGAGGCTTCTGCTGGAAACAGAGTTCAATAATAAGATAATAAAATGTTTGAAAGCCGGCATCATCGAAGGCTGCTAATAACATATCTCGTACCCCTTCTATTTTATTTTTTACAGGCTAGATAAATTAAATTAAGCTAGTTCTTTGCTCAACAGCTTGAGACACCCTGTTAATAACAGTGCCCCGATCTCCTTTAGTGTGATGACTAGACTCAAGTGTGAACAGGCGTGGAGTCCTTCTTCCACGGGTCAGGTGTGCGTAGCAGGCAGAAGGCTAAGGGCAGGTGAAATGCAGAAAAGACATAAAGCTAGTCACGCATGCTGTAACATCGGGAGTCCTGGCGATGCTTAAGCAGTGAGTACTGAATAAATAGGGTTAAGAAATTATTTAAAATTACCCTCCATTGATTCTGATTCACAGAGACCATCTAGGACAGAGTGGAACTGTCCTCTAGGGTTTCCAAGGAGAAGCTAGTAAACTCCAATCACCGACCTTTTGGTTAGCAGCCAGATCTCTTAACCACTGCGCCACTAGGATTTCCACAAGCCTGGTGCAGGAGGTCGTAAGATGCAGGACATTCCCCCAAACAGCTGGACTTAGTGGGGTAGCCTAGACCCTCCTAGCCCTGAAGAGGAGACTGTGCTTGCTTTTAACACAAACTATACCACACTTGTGTACAGCCCGGCCAAGGCTTCAAGTTAACAAACTATGTTTAAAAACATTTTCACTTCTCGTTGGTAAACACCGTGTCTACTAATATATATTGAGAAAATTAGTGTTTTCATGCAATGTTTTCTGGTACATTACCTAAACTCAATGCACAAGGCACACTTGGCGTTTCAGTGCCAGCTAGCATCAGATCACAATGTTTCAGCACCAGCTATGGGCGTCTCAGCAATAATTTGACAGGCGATAAAAAGAGAACAAGCTCTCTGGTGCAGTTTTTATAGTGTGTTCTGCGCAGCCTCAGGCAGTGGAGCAGAAGGAATGAAGACACACAATCCAACCGGAATGTTTACACGCACCCAACAGATAGTTTTCTTTGGAGATTAATTGAATTACAGCTATAAAATACTTATGTTGTGTTATTTATCAGCCCAGAGATGGTTTCGAGCCATCAGGGGAGTCTATTTTCCTTATTAATCAATGATAACATCACGGCTGAGCAGCACGGACTGAGTCCCATGAATAGAAACCCTCCATTGGTTTGGTTTGGTTTTACAAACATGCTCCTTTATGGTACTCCATACAAAGTGTAACTTCACTGAAGTAGGTTGACTCTAAAATCTTGAACTCTGCATATAAAGCAAACTTGTTTCAAAATGTTAAACAACATATTCACTGGCAGGAAACACTGGGAGACAGATGTGGTGCAGAACTTGAACCCTATTAAAAAAGGCCAGACTTGATAGACTGGAGGGTCCCCAGAAAACATGGCCCCTGGACTCTGTTAGCTCAGGATGGCAATCTTTCCCGAGGCCCACCGTTCGGCCAAAGATTGGATGGACTGTAAGAACAAAATGATACTGGAGAGAAGTGTGCTTCTTCGCTTCAGTGGATACATGAGACTAAATGGGCAGTTGGTGTCTGGAGGCGAGATGAAGGGCAGAGGGGGACAGGGGCTGGTTGAACGGAGCCGGGGACGTACAGGAAGGACAGCAGGAGTGTGCTGTCACAGGGTGGGGAGAGCAGCTAGAGCCACACAGCAGTGTGTGCGCAAGTTTGTGCATGACAAATTGACTTGGATTATAAACTTTCACTTAAAGCACGATTATATATATATATTTCTAAAGAATACTCTTGAAATTCAAAAAATTACACCTTAAACAGAATGGTAGAAAACAAGTAGTGAATTTGCGGTGTAAAAAAATGATCTGGTTTTCTTTCTTTGATGTTGCAATTTGCAAGTCATCAGTTGCTCCAAACTGTTGCTGTGGGACTGATTCCGACTCCTAGTGACCCTACATGGCAAAAGTACAACCCTGTAGAATTCCTAGGGAGTCCCTGGTGGATCTGAACTGCCAGCCTTTTGGTTCGGTTAAGTGCTACAGCTGCTAATTGAATGGCTGGCAGTTCAAATCCACCAGGGGGTTCTTGGAAACCCTTTGGGGGCAGTTCTACTCTGTCTACAGGGTCTCTGTGAGTGGGAATTAATTCAATCACAATGGGTTTAGTTGCTTTAAGGCTCAATCTCTTCACCTGTTCACTGTTCTTTTGAGAGAGGGGAGAGACTGGAAGCGAGCAGGGAATGCACACAGGTAACATACCTGGGTGTGAACGTGGTTAAGGTGTGTGGAGGCCGTGGTACACTGGTGCGTGTTTGACACCTGACATGCCTAAAAATATAAGCAGCCCGGAGGTCCATCAACAAATGGGTGACTATACTAGACAGAGTGTACACACAGTGAAGAGGTCCTCAGCCGTGAAGGGAAATGACCCTCACTTGTGCGTGAGTTGTCGTACAGTGGGGGCTTGTGTGTTGCTGTGGTGACAGAAGCCACGCCACCGTTATTCAGATCCCAGCAGGGTCCCCATGGTGGACAGTCTCAGCTGAGCTTCCAGACTAAGACCAACTAGGAAGAAAGACCTGGCGGTCTACTTCTGAAAAGAATCAGCCCGTGAAATCTTACGAAGAGCAGAGAGCCTGGTAGAGGGGAGGATCGGTGAGAAAGAGGAAGAGCCTCCAGGAAAAGGACCCACACAGTGACTGCAAGGATGGGCTTCAGGCTAAAAACAACTGTGGGCACAGCTCAGGGCCTGGCAGTGTTTCATTCTGTTGTGCACGGGCTCGCTGTGAGACAGAACTGACTTGGCAGGACTTAAGGATGACGCCACCAAAGAGAAATGAAGTTCTGGAATTTGCTGCAACGTGGGCAAACTTTGAAAGCATTATGCCAAGGGAGGTGAGTCTCAAAAGGATGGCTATCCCACAATCCCACATAGGGGACACATCCCACAATCCCGCATAGGGGACACATCCCACAATCCCGCATAGGGGACACATCCCACAATCCCGCATAGGGGACACATCCCACAATCCCGCATAGGGGACACATCCCACAATCCCGCATAGGGGACACATCCCACAATCCCGCATACGGGACACATCCCATAATCCTGCATACGGGACATATCTGTATAGAGTGTATAGAGATGACAGTTTACTAGTGATTACCAGGGGCAGAGGAAGAGATGGGCTGGGAGGACTCAATATTTAAAGGACCCTGAAGAGAGGGAAGTGATTTGGCAACAAACAAGGGTTGTGGATGAACAACAGGATGGGTACAATTAATGAGCCACACCTGTGAATGCTGTCGAAATGTCAAAGGTTATTTCAAATACACACACACACACACACACACACACACACACGTGTGCGCGCACAGACACACACAGAGGAGGTCTGACCAGTCCACCAACTTAACTGTTCAAAGGGCTACATGTGACTGTTCTAGGACAAAACAGGAAACAAACCACTAAATCCCCAAGAAAATGACTCTAATAAGCAATGGACCAAAGTCCCTCCCCGCTCTGACAGTAACCCTCCACGGACAGTTTTTGAGTGAAATGCCCTGGGAGGGAACTCGGCCAGCCTAGTCCTGGGCAGCCGTGGAGGGCTTGACTGCTCCATGGAAGCAGACCCACATGTACAGTCTCATCCTGGGACAGCCCGGTGATGGCCTTTCAGGGTGGCCTGTGGCGGTCTCGTCTGATTTCTGGTTAACATGGGGCAGAAAGGACAAGCTTGTCCCCAGTGGGGGCCACATGGGCCCCCTCAGACATTGCCTGTGGTGCCCTTGCTGATGTAACAGCCACTCAGCGACATGGAACATTTCAGTTGCAGGTGACATAAGTCAACAGTTCTCTCCACGCACAGTGGATTCCAGGAAAGAAGTTCGTCATAAAGGACCTTCTATTAATAATTTAAGTATATCAGTCAACACAGTGCCTTCTAAATTCCTTTCAAGTACAACTTTTCATCCCCAAGTGCCCCTTCACAGAGCACTGAATGAGGTGATTTAGCAAGATCCTGGGAGATGAAGTCCCACAACTGCCTTGAACTTCAGCTGGACGGCCTCTAACACCAACACTGACCACACACATTGTGTCTCCAAGCTCCTGGGTCCCTGATAGTCCTTGTGTTGCTGAGTTTGTCACCTGAGGGCAGGGCGAGAGGTTTATCAGCAAAGAAACACAATTATTCTTGTTGAGAACATTCACCAAGACACACCAGATTTTTATAAACAGTCTGTGATTCACATGGTGTGCTGGATGAAGGCCCCAGTACAGAAAGGCCTGACTGAAGGTTGGGAAATCAATACATGCATCAAAAACAATGGTTGCCAGTCCTTACGGAAGTTGATTGCCCTGTCTTTCTCCCATGTAGCCGCAGGTGGATTTGAACCACATACTTTTTGGTTAGTATGTGAGAACTTCTGAGTCACCAAGGCTCCCATCAGGAGCACATGCTTGGTGCTATCAGGGAAAGCCCATGAAGAGCTGGGTTTGGGGTGGGCTCCGGCTGGCCCTGTGAGCTCCAAGCAGCCTGGGAAGAAAGCCTTGCCCCTCACAGAATTCTTGGGACAGCTGACCCCCAGCCTGGCCAAATGTCACGGCAGGTGACAGCTTTACTGTGTTCCGTAGGCTTTCTCACTCCAATTGCTTGACGCCTGTTTCTGTCCGAGGTTGGAGTAATGGAACCCAAATCAAACCTAGTGCCACTGAGTCAATTCCGACTCGTGGTGACCCTAAAGGGTGGAGTAAAACTGCCCCATAGAGTTTCTGAGGAGTGCCTGGTGGACTTGAACTGCTGACCATTTGTTAGGAGGTGCAGTACTTAACCACTACCCCACTAGTGTTGTGTAGCCACAGCGAAGACAGAAGGTGACTCTTCTCAGATGTACAAGAACAACTCAAGCCGCAAACCCCAACCCAAACCCACTGCCATGAAGTCAGTTCCGACTCATAGTGACCCTATAGAACAGGGTGGAACTGCCCCATAGCACTTCAAGGAGCACCTGGTGGATTTAAACTGCTGACTTTTTGTTAGCAGACACAGCTCTTAACTACTATACCACCAGGGTGTCCAGTTCAAGCCCCAGTCAAGCCAAATGAGGCATTCTTCCTCTGTAGAGGCTCTGGACCATTTCCTCAGGGCTCTCTTTGAGTTTGTGTTATTGACCGCCCTCAGAGTTACTTTATACAAAACAACAGGGTGTTCTTGCATTTGTAAATGACCTAAAAACCTAACCTAACCAGCTGCCCTCAAGTCGGTCAACCCTACAGGACAGAGCAGAACTGCCCCATACAGTTTCCAGGGAGCGCCTAGTGGATTCCAACTGTCGACTTTCTAGTTTCACAACTGTCGCTCTTAACCAGAGCTCTACCGTGGCTTCTGCCCTTACCAGAACAGAAGGACTCAGGCTAAAGTGTTTTCTATTGACTTCTGGGTTTCCTTCTTTGCTCTGAGGCAGCAAGTTTCAGGATGCAGGACTGAAACACAGTAACTGTCTTTTCAGGTACGAAGAGCAGGTAAAGGAAACAATAAAATCAAGTCTTCCTAGTGAAAAACATATTCCAAACAGCTTCAGACTGAGCAGGAATGCAACGAAGCCACTCCGGTGGACTCGTCACTTATACAGGTAGACACGGAATCCAGCCCCGAGGAAGGAAATGCTCGTTCATGGCGTGAGACCGTTTTCCTTGTTGTGCAACTAAAACCGGGAGTGGCCCTACAAATCATTAAAAGTCAATCTCGATCATTTTTCTCTCTCCTCTTTCATATTGCTCACAATCATTGCAAGGTCCACACAGATAATTAGGAAATGGGGAATAATTAGATAATGAGGTGCAAAGCGGTTAATGTTTTAGCTAATTGCAGAAATAACCATTTTTCATCCTGAATTATTCATGCCGGTCACCAATCATGCTTGAAACTTGGCATATTTTTGTCATGATTTCCTGTTCTGTGACTCAAACAAGCCCTTAGAATGGTAGAGTGCCTTCATTCTTCCTTTAAACTTCATCTATACTCTTCCTTAAGAGTATGTTTTTAACAGTTATGCAGGTACCAAAGACAAGGAGAACCAAAGCAAACCCATCACCATTGCGTCCATTCTGCCTCCCGGTGCCTTGGGTGCCACAGACTAGAACGGCGCTTGCGGGGGTTCTTGGCTGCCGTCTGACTGCAAGTGGATTTCTTCTGTGGTGCCACTGGGTGGATTCAAACCTCCAGCCTTGGGATTAGCAGTTGAGTGCAGACTGCTTGTGACACCCAAAGGCCACGTACATGGACCGAAACCCAAAACAAAACCCCCAGCCATTAAATTGATTCTGACTCGTGGTGACCCCAGAGGAATTGCAAGGTTGTAATCTCTACCAGTGAGATCCTGGGGGCGCGGTGGTTAGGTACTACAGCTACTAACCAAAAGGTCAGCCGTGCCAATGCACCAGGCACTCCTTGGCAACTCTGTGGGGGCAGCTCTACTGTGTCGTACAGGGTTGTTATGTGGCAGAATTGACCGACAGCATTCGATTTGGTTTGATGGGTTTTAACCTCTACCAGAGTGGACAGCCACTGGTGGTTTGGCCCCACCAACCTTTCTGTTAGGTGTTAACTACCTTAACCACTGAACTACCAGGGCTTCTTCATGTATGCACACGGCCTGACAGATGAAACTCAGCTAGGGTTACCACGGAAACAGCTGTGCCAAGCCCTGCCTGTAACGCATTCCCTCCCCCCAGAGGCAACCAACTTGAAATTTTTTAACTGATGCTTCGTCTTATTTATTTCTATACTTCTATATGCTTTTTCTTCACTTTTTTTTTAAAAAAAAATTCTGTTTTCCATTTTAGTACTGTTTACTGACTTCATGGGGCCCTGGTGGTACAGCAGTTTTTTGTTAGCGGCTGCTAACAAAAAGGTCAGCAGTTTGAATCCACCAGTTGTCCCTTGGAAACCCGATGGGGCACTTCTACCCTGTTGTTCTACAGGGTCAGCGGGAGTCAGAATCTACTCAGTGGCGATGAGCTTGGTTTCTGTTGTCTTGGCACTGACTTAATACTATGGGAAAAGAGGGTTTAGTCTTCGTGCACAGCCCTTCCCTTCTTACCCAGTTTCCCTCTCCCCCGTACATCCTGCTGTAGCCAAGGAAACCTTCCAGGGCAGTTCTCTGTCACAGAGTTCTTACGTGTGGAGTCGGCTTGACAGCACCCAGCAATGACAGCACACCAGCTATGTGGTAGGTACTGGGATCTCAAGGTGACATAGGACTGAGTCCCTGTTCCACGGGAGACCCCAGGCTAACAGGAAGAAAACAGTATATGCATTCAATGTATTTCGGGGTGCACAAGGGAGAATGCAGGGTCTGGGGGTGGACAGAACTCAGCCTTGTAGGTGGCCTCAAGAAACACTTCAGCCTTCAGTTGTTCAAAGTGAGGTGTGTCAGCACAAGCCCCTGGCGGTGAGTTCAGGCCTCTGTCCAACCATCCCGATGATATGATACTTGTGGACTAAGCACACAGAGCTCAAAGCCAAAGGGAATCACCAGGAATCCATCAGTGTCAGGGGAAAACAGAACAGTGACCTTCAGGGAGGACTATAGATCCTTATAGCCAAGCCTACACATGGTGGCAGATGGTAGATTGAAGCCAGCACGAAATAGCCTGCGGGCTGGAACACTGATGAGATACCTGGCATGTTGACTGAGTCACAACTTAACTCGTTGAGCAAAGGTGATCAGCAATCAGGTCTTAAAAACCTATTCCGGAAATCAGATTCAAAAGCAAGCAAGGAGTTGAAGCAGTGGAAAGCCAGCACCAGAGAAATAGGACCCATAGAGCTTCTCAAGCAGCTGGCCCCACCAAAGCCTAGGGCAGGAACTGGGGGTGTAAAGTGCTCTCAAGTCTCAAAGGAAGGTGGTGTGTGGGCATGGGTTCTGCCCCAGCGTGTCATGGGGGCGCTGCATGGGGGCGCCGTACGTTCCCCTGCAGGGTAAAGCTCTGGGCGACTCGAATGTGAAGGCAACACCACTGATGTGTGGACTTGCTGGTTTTCTCTCTGGTTCCACCAGAGGAGGGGACAATGTCTATCAAGTGGTTTATTAAGAGCGTCAAGGAGCCCTGGTGACGGAGCAGCGAAGCCCGTGGCTGCTACCCAAAACATTGTCGATTTACCACCAGCCCCATGGCTCTGCGAGAGAAAGACCTGGCAGTCTGCTCTTGTCAAGGTCACAGCCTAGGAAACCCTACAGGGCAGTTCTACAGCCACAGGGGGTCATAACAAGTTGCAGTCAACTGGATGGCACCGAACAACAGTAACGACAATTAGGAGCATCAAAAAATGGAATTTTACTGGAAAAAAAGGATGGACCAGAAACTGTGTGGCCATCAGACTGTCTTTTGATTCAGACACATTAAGGATGGTTTCTCGGATCATTTTGACTTCCTGTTTCTTTGTCCTCTGCACGGGCAGCTGTTGAAGCAGCGTGTGCTCTGGGATGTGCCCAGCATGCAAGGGCCACCGTGATTAGAGACACACGGAAAATATGCAAAGGCTGGAGACTGGGTGGGAATGGAAATGCAGTTTGTGCCATCAAAGCTCCACAAATAATTAAAAAGAAAAAAACTCTGTGAGTTGCTGTGCAAAGATTTGACAAATCTTGAACACACAGTCACAGATGTTAAGAAGGATTTGGGATGGCTTCCTCGACGGACCCTGAGTTTCTGAGGCTCTGCTTCAATTGAGCGAGCTTCCTGCCATTGAAAACATCAGAGGTTTAATGACCCAAAGAATAGAAATTGATGAGGAAAGACACACTACCCCTTCTTTTAAAAGATAATTGTCATCACAATCATTAATCTTTCTAAACTGTCTCCCTCAGGAAGAAAAAGTATAGTTGAAAAGACGGTGGTGCTCCAGCCTCACTCTCCAACTTCCCTTCATTTGTTCATGTGCTAATGCTCTCAGGAGCAGCCGTGGACCTGGGAAACCTAACAGCAATGGACTGAAAAGCTGGACGACACGCAGTCCCTCTCCTTCAGGGGCTAGCAGCCCAGGCGTGGCTTGGGATGGGACTGCATGAAGCCAAAATATAAGCTAATAGAGTTTGTTGTCTGTAGGGAGGGTCAGCAGAGAGTTGGGAAAGTGCTGACCGAGCACAGGCTCTGCAAATTCTCCCAAATCTCCACGCTTTCCTTCACCTTGACCTCTGTTCACGGGGAAAACCAGCAAGTGACTGAAAAACTAACCAACAAAACCTACTGCCATTCAGTCAGGTCTGACGGCAGCCCTGCAGAAGAGGGCGGAATTGCCCCATTGGGTTTCCAAGGAGTGCCTGGTGAATTTGAGCTGCTGGCCTTTTGGGTAGCAGCTGTAGCTCTTAACCACGGCATGGCCAGGGTTTCCAGCAAGTGAGTGGAGGTCAGTCGAAGGGATGCCCTTTGTCCGTAAATGATTGACAAGGCTATCTTTTGTTTGGTCACCCACCTATACGCTAATAAATGGCTATTTTATACTAGGCACTGTGGTTGGCAAACTAAATAGCTACATGACCCAGTGGACAAGACAGACATGGTCCCTGCCTCAGAAATTCACAACCAAGTAGCAAAGACAGATGTTAAGCAAATAAACATACAAATAAACACACCATTCCAAGTGCTTTTCAGTTCTGTTAAAAGGTATCAGACTTTAGAGGAAGACAGGCTCAGGTTCAAATGTTATCTTTGCCGCGTACCACCTGAGTGGCTTTGAGAAACTTAATTAACTTCTTGTTACATCCATTTTCTCATCTATAAAACCAAAACAATAATACCAAATTCACTAATTGCTGTGAACCTTAAATGAGGAAATGTATTTAAAATACGTACTTAGCACAGAGCCCAAACACAGTAAGCACTCAAGCTCAGTACAAGCATTACAACTGATAACCCACTGTCACTGAGTTGGTTCCAGCTCACAGCAACCCTATAGGGCAGAGCAGAACGGCTTCACAGAATTTCCAAAGAGCAGCTGGTGGACTTGAACTGCCAATGTTTTGGCAAGCTTCCGGAGCTCTTAGCCACTATGCCAGCAGGCTTCAGCTATGTACCTGGCCTGCTCTAGTGCACACTAGTTCGAAACAGGATTACGAAGCTGAGTGAAAAAACTGAGGTATAAGTGTCTGAATCTGAGACAATGCAACTGTCCTTAATTGTATTTATTGATACAAAGCACACTGTGGGTGGGAATGTGAAGCGGTGCGGCTGATGGGGAACCATCTGGGGTTCTACAGGGTGGCAGGCTGGCCGACTGCTGCTGAATGCATGGTCCTATGTGCTAAACCCAGAGTTACTGCGTGACCAGCAATTTCCCTCCTGGGTATGTACCCCCAAACTGAATGCAGGGGCCTCAGACAGATACTTGTACACTAGTGTTCATTCAAGTACAGAAACCGAAGTGTCCGTCAACAGATGAGTGAACAAACACATGTGATACACGAGGCCGGACAACGAGTCTGTGAACTGAACTGTTGTAGGGGCTACGCACCTCACTGCTGCTGTCACTGTGGTCACCTTCTAACGACCCCCCTTGGGAAGCTGGGCACCAATGCCGGTGCCTAGTCCACCCTTCAAAGCAATTTTGGAACTCTTTCTGGAATGGCCACTGCACACGGTAGCACAGTGGCAAATATGTGAACTTAGTTGTGTAGTTGTCTGTGAGGGCGTTTTTAACCCAGTAAACAAGGAGCTGTACTGGAACACCCTCTCTGTTCACCTGACCTGGCGCCCAGTGATGTTTTTCTTTACTCGAAGAGAAAGGAAATGTTGAAAGGAAGATATTTGGATGACATTCTGGACATCAAGTATAATACAATGACAGCTCTGATGGCCATTCCAGAAAAAGGGTTCCAAAATTGCTTTGAAGGGTGGACTGGGCATGAGCGTCAGTGCACAGCTGTCCAACGGGAGGGCTTTGAAGGGGACTGTGGTGGTGGTCAGCAATGAAGTACACACTTTGAAGTACACTTTGTCTAGGATGAGTTCTTAGACTTCATCGTCAGACCTCGTGTGTGTATGTGTGTGTGTGTGTGTGTGTGTGTGTGTGTGATATTATTCAGCCATAAAGAGAAATGACGTCCCGATACAGACACAGACATGGGTGAGCCTTGACCAAAATACATCAGGCACAAAAGGACAAATATTGTAAAACTTCACTCACATGCAAAATGAAGACAGGCAAATGCATAGACGCAAAGATTCAGAGCGGTTAGAAGGGTCTAGGAAAGAGGAAACCAGGGAGTTACAACTTCAGAGGTACTGCGTGTCTGATTAGGGCGACAAAATATTGAAAATGCTGATGGTGAAGGTCAACTGGTGAATGTAATTAATGCGACAGAACTGTTCACTAAAACATGATTAAAATGGCAAGAACACTTGACTGGTAAATTTTCATTCAGGTGAAAGTTTAAGGTTCATATTAATTTCTCATACAAAACTTTATACACAGATTGCTTTGTGACCATGGTTGTAACCCCACATGTGACAGCACAGTCTCCCTTTCCTGCCCAGGTTCCCTGTGTCCACATGTCTGGTTTCTGTCCCCTCCTGACTTCTCCTCCTGCTTTTGGACAGAACCTGCCCACTCGGTGTCATATGTGTCACTGAGAAAAGTGTGTTCTTCAACTGTATTATTATTTTTATAGGCTTTCTAATCCTCGTCTGAAGAGTGGGCTTCAGGAATGGTTTCAGCTCTGGGTTAATAATTTTGTTTTATATGTTTTATCCCAACAAAATTATTTGGAGAAAAACCATCCCTGGGCTTTGTCACATGTCCAAGCAACATGCTGGACACAGTGGAGTAAAGAAAGGTTGGTGATGAAAGAAAAAGCAATGGCAGGTGAATAAAAGTCAAAGAGAAGGAGGAAAAGGGAAAGCAGAGCGACGATTTCGGTATCAGGTGAGGAGGAGCCGAAGGTGCAGGGCATTGACTCGGAAAGAGACAGTGGGTCGTAAAAGACACCGCTTGGGAGGACATAGAAATACGTAAAATGCCATTTTTGCTCAGACCAAAAGTGAGCCTGCATGAGGGCTTCTGAGCTTCCTCTCCGTATCTCAGGAAACCCTGTGGTGTCGCGGGTTCAGTGCTACGTCTGCTCGCCAGATGCTCCTTGGAAACTCTATGGAGTAGTTCTACTCTGACTTCTAGGGTCTCTGTGAGTTGGAACCAACTCAGTGGCATTGGCTTTAGTTTTTTGGTTTTTCTCCATATCTCAGAGCTTAAAAGTTCCAGGTAGATTATGTTTGAACTAATATGAAAAATTAATTATCACGGACGAAGACCGTTAACGATGCAGAGCACATTTCTACCGAGAACTAAGCAGACTGAAGGGTGGTGCTGAGCTTAACACTGGGGAAAGGGGTTACTGTTTATATGATTGGTCACATAATTGCTGAAATGCCCTAGTTTATATTTGCTGGATGCCAGAGAAAGTGACCTTTTAGTTAAGTCAGCGGAAAAAGTTCCTTAAACCTGTGGTGTTTCTGTCTACATGGGATGCTCACATTGTTTGGAGCTCCAGTGGTGCAGTGGTTAAGAACCTGGCTGCTAACCAAATGGTCAGCAGTTCAAATCTACCAGCCACTTCTTGGAAAACTTGTAGGGCAGCTCTATTCTGGGTTAGTAAATTCAGTTTTCCCTTTCTCACCAATATTTCTGGAATAAGATGTGGCTATTACTAGTTAGTCTTACTCTGTATCTACCTCCCCAACTCTTTGTAGCATATCTCGCAGGAATCAAATGTGTTTATCTACAGAGAGCCAGGCTGCCTAGCTCCGAATGTTTACTGGCTGTGTTGATTTGGGCAAGCCACTCGGTGGCCTAGTCCATAAACCGGGAAGAAGTAATATCTACCTCATCAGGTCATTGCGACAATGAATGAATAAGAAACCAGATCCTGGCAGAAGGCATGGTAACAGTAAACACTGTTATTGATACACCTTTGGCAGGTTAAGCTATAAAGGAGATGGGTAACACAGAGGTGTGGAGTTGCGTGTGTCTGTCATTGTTTAATCAGCTGTAATTCAGCATTTAAAGACTGATAAAAAATGGAACCATCTTTTTGACTTAAGCCCTTAGGATGACATGTACAGTTGTACAAGAATAGCCAGCCTTCATTCTAGATGAAGGCCACGGGCCACAGAAAAAAAACAAAGCTTCTATTTTAAAATAGTTTTCTAAGGGAAGTATAAGCCTTCTAATTCATCAGCTGCTTTTTTTTAATTTAGTTGTGATTGAGTGGAAGTATACAATCCAAGTTAAATTTGCATGCCTGCCTATCTGTAGCTCCTCCTTCTCTCCTTTCCTTGCCTGGCGAGAGCACCTTCCTCCTTTCTGTTCTACACACGTCACATCCCCTTTACAATCTCCTGTCCTCTCCTCTCCACCCTCTCCTCTCCCTTCCAGTAAGAGGCCAGTAGGACAGCGTCCTACAGATGCACAGAACCATGAAGTGCACACACCATATGGTCACATGGTGTCCCTGAGTCCAGTCCATTCCTGTCGGAAGAGTTGACTTCAATAATGTTTTCTGGTCAGGGACAGGAGCAGGTCCAGGGACCACGCTCCCGGGGGACCCTCGGGCCTTCAGACTGTCAGTTGTGGTCTTTCAGTGGGGTTCTCGGGCTGCACCCCTCTTTTTCTCATGTTGCCACTGGGACGCAACATTGTGCGCCCCATCAGGGTTGTCTTTGGGGGTGGCTGGGCACCCTCTGGTTCTTCTGGTCACATGCTGATACAGTCACCCATACATGTGGGTCCTTCTATCTCCTGGGCTCTTTGTCCCTCATGTCTTTGTTGTCCCATCTTTTTGAAGGAATGGGTGTCACCAAATCTTAAGCAAAAGCCAAAACACACACTGTTGATGCTTGGTGCCAGTGAGTGGATTCTGACTCATAGCGACTCTACAGACCAAGTGGAACTGCCCTCTGGGGTCCCCAAGGTTGTGATACAATGGAAGCGGGCTGCCACGTCTTTCTCTCACTGAGCAGCTGGTGGAACTGAACCTCCTACCTCTCAGGTAGCAGTCAAGGGCCTAACCATCGTGCAGCCAGACTCTTGGATTTTTGATCTAGGTCTTTTCTCTTGAGAGGAAGTGGAATGAATCTAAAGGAAAGAGGGTTCGAAGGTGCGACTAAGTCAGAAGTTTCTCCTGTAGGACACTAGGGAAGCCTCAGAACCTTGTCACTGGCTGCATGGGCAGCCACTGGCTCTACCCTACCCTCAGCTAGGCCTTAGGGCCCCTCAGCAGTGACTGGCTGTGGCGCTCCTGGACACAGTCGAGGCAGAGAGCCTTTGTCCCTTCCCCACTCCACCAGCAGCATAACTAACGGCCCCCGTGGCTTCCTTCCAGGGTCAAGTGATGTCTCTCCCTCCGTGGAAGAAGGGGCCCAGCGTCCTGCTCAGCCAAATGGGCCTGCCGTGCTGCAGTGTCTACAGTGCTCAGGATGAATCAGGGTGCACAAGGCTCTGTCTGCACAG
Organism: Heterohyrax brucei; assembly: GCA_028571685.1. Classification (NCBI taxonomy): domain Eukaryota; kingdom Metazoa; phylum Chordata; class Mammalia; order Hyracoidea; family Procaviidae; genus Heterohyrax; species Heterohyrax brucei. The sequence goes on from CM053163.1 coordinate 1,790,466, forward strand.
TCACCAACGCCCTTTGTGGCCGCACAGACTCGAAGGTGTCTAAAAAGCCAATCTCTGCAGCATTTCTGAAATTCCCCTTTAAAAACTGACTTCTCTGAGGGCACCAGCTCACCTCCCGCATGGCAGAGCAGGCGTGTGTCCCCGCGGCACTGTGAGGCAGGCGCTTCACAGAGCACGAGGTGCAATATTTATAAGTCTCACAGCGGTTCTCCGGCCGGCTGGCCGAGCCTCCTCCCTCTTTTCTGACCTCTATCTTCCCCTCTTTTCTCTACAGTCATCTTCAAAACAAACAAACAAGAAACAAGTGAAAAACAATCCAGCTCCCTAAAACAAATTCAACAAACATGAAATAAAAATAAAATCGCCTTCTCTCCCTAAAGGGTAGCCAAGATACAAGTGAACACGTCGTTCCGGTTTGCTTGGGGACGCCCTGTGACAATGACCCAAGTTTACAGTGCTAATAAACAGCTCTGTGACTGCACCTGCCAGTTCTACAAATAAAGTCTCCCTCCAGAAGCAACCAGCCTGGCCATAGTTCCTGGATCGCCTCCAGCCTGTGCCAGGAGACATTTGAGCGTCAAGTTGGGCTTGTGGCCTTTGCAACAGAAGCTGCAGGGATGATACCTGACAAGCAGCAAAAGATGAAACACAGAGAAAGGACACCTGCCGGGTCTGTCTGGGGAAAGCACAGCAGGTGTGGGAGCCCCGGGGTTGTGGAAAGGGGAGGAGGCCATGGGGATACAGAACAATGGCCCAGGGCTCAAAAAGGACAATTTGGCCTCAGTCCCACGTGATTCCAGGTTACTCCACACACAGTCAGTCAGTAAACATGCTGCAGGAAGAAACCAGCCAATGAGAAGATAGGTTGGCCTTATTTTTTGCATCTCTTTACCATTGATATACCCTGGGCCAGGAAACCATCACAAAAGTCATTCTTCATCTAAAATTCTGTCTCCTGTTCCTCTAATTGCAACCTGGGGCTCCACTGTCCCTTAATTCATCACTGCCCCCCCCAACAGCTTCCCCCCGGAAGGCATAGGCAGGTCTAGCCACTTCGGCCCCGAGAACATGGATCTCTGTGTACGGGGAGCACCCATGCTACAAGGTTGTGTTTCTGTTTTTTCTGTCTGTGGTAGTAATTCCCTGAGGCCATTTGCTTGACAGACAAAACTAACTCCAACACCATGTCAGGCCAAAATACTCTAAGCTGTCCAGGATCTCAATAAATGAATTTGATCAACTTTGACTGTGCGTGGAGGACTCAGTGAGTTTTTCAATAGGAAAACCGGGTCCCTGAGGGTCACAAACTGTCAGTGCACTTGGTTGCTAACTGATAGACTGGAGGCTCCAGCCAGCCAACGTGTGTCTCCAAAGAAAGGTGTGGTGACCTTGTTGGCCTGGCTCTATCCAGCTGGCTCTGACTTACAGCAAGCCCGTGTGCAACAGGGTGTCACCCTGCTCCTGGTCCTCCACCGGCCTCAAAATCACTGTGACGCTTCAGTTTGGTTTGTGGGTGCCTCTCACTGTGGGTCTTTGCCATTTTACTGACCTTCTGCTTTACCAAGCATGATGTCCTTCTCCAGTGACTGGCCCCTCCTGATGACGTGTCCGAATACTTGAGACACGGTCTCGCCATCCTTGCTTCTGAGGGCCATTCTGGCTGTACTTCTTCCGAGACAGATTTGTTCATTCTTCTGGTGGTGCCTGCCACACTCAGTATTCTTCTCAAACATCGTCATCCAGAGGCATCATTTCTTCTGTGGTCTTCCTTACTCATTTTTCAGCTTTCACATGCGTGTGAGGACTGCCAATGAAGTTCACGATCTCATCCTAGGAAAAATGCCACATATCTCACTGCTGAATGTCACTACAGTCACTTTTGAAGTCCTCCCCTTGGGAAGCTATGCGCCAATGCCAGCGTCTAGTCTACCCTTCAAAGCGGTTTTGGAACTCTTTTTCTGGAATGGCCATGAGAGCTGTCATTGTATTGCCCTTGATCTCCTAAATGTCATCCAAATGTCTTCCTTTCAATATTTCCTTTATCTTTGGGTAAAGAAAACAGTCGCTGGGGGCCAGATCAAGTGAGTAGGGAGGGTGTTCCAGTGCGGTTATTTGTATTCCAATACAAACAGCTATACTGTTAAGTTTGCAAATTTGCCACCGTGCCACCCTATACAACGGCCATTCCAGAAAGAATTCTAAAATTGCTCTGAAGGGTAGACTAGGAGCTGGTGTTGCTGTACAGCTTCCTCGGGGGAGGACCTTGAAGGCGACTGTAATGATATTCAACAGTGAGGTATGTAGTGCTTAGAACAATTAAGTCTGTGGACTTACTTGTGACATCTCGTACGAAGTGATTGAAAAAAAACTGTGACTTGTGTCAGGCACACCGCAGTCCTCAAAGCGTTATCTTTGCATCTGAGCACTTTAAAGAGATCTTTTGCAACACGTTTGCCTATTGCAGTGCTTCGTTTCAATTCTTGGCTGCTGCTTCCATGGGTGTTGATTACAGATTCGATTAAATGAAATCCTTGGATAACTTCCAGAATATCAGCTGCTGAAAACCCTGTGGAGCGCATATCGACTCTGTGACATCAGGGCCGCCGTGAGCTGCAGCCGGCCTGACGGCACCGCTGACCGGGAATATTCATAATCTAAGTCGACCTCAGTTGAGTGAATGGATGATTTAAAAAAACTGACTGTACTTCCTTTCTCTGACTGTACCATTACTCTGTGATTCCGTTACTTAGTACTGAGGGTCCGAGCGAGGTCAAGCCCCCGCTTTTTCAGATGTATCGATGGCCACCAAGCAGAAAGGCCCTTGGCCCAGGGGCATTTCATGACAAGGTTGGCTGTATACTGATTAGGCAGGAAAGGTAGATTTGAATCGATGTTAAGAGTTGCTTCACTTTCATAATTGGTGTTTGCTGGTTTCTTCTCTCAGTGTGTTTATTGACAGCAGGTGGAATAAACTGGAATCATGGCATTAAATGAGTTGATTAACCCTATTAGCTTCTGCATAAAAATGTTGGGCAGCATTAGTATCAAAGAGAATAAAGATACAGAGTTCTAGTGCAATAAACCTCTCATTTGCCTATGTGATCTCAGATTCATTCCTCACCCTTCTTTACTGCTCAGTGAGTCAGGAAACTACATTTCCCAGGTTCCTTTGCCCTGTGGCTCTTGGGTAGCTCCTGCCCTTCGGAAGCGTGGGTGATAGACTGGAGAGCTGAAGGAGGGGATTTCCTCCCAGGTACCATTTGTCCTGTGTTCCAACTGGCATGGTATCTTCCGTTGCTGCTGTGTCCCAGAACCTAGGGTTTTGTGACTACTGGACACTGTAGCTTCTTGGGATCTGCTACCCCTCCAGCTGTTGGGGAGGAGGCAGTGCCTTCCAGCATTGACTCATCTCCAGATTGCTCCTCTTGGATCCTAGGTGGCACACTGGCTTACCCACTCAGCTGGCAACTAAAAGCTCAGCAGTTTGAATCCCCCAGCCACTCCCTGGAAACCCTATGAGGCAGTTCTACAAGTAGGGTCACTACAAGTAGGAATCAACTCAGGGGCAACTGGGTTTGTTTGGGGTGAATTTTTATGAGAGCTGATCACCAGGTCTTTCCTCCTGGAGAGTCACTGGGTGGGTTTGAACTACTGACCTTTTAGTTAGTGCCTGGATGTTTAACCATTCAGCCACGAGGGCTCTGTCGTGGATTGAATTGTGTCCCCCCCAAAATGTGTGTAGCAACTGGGCTAGGCCATCATTCCCAGTATTGTATAATTGCCCTCCAATTCTGTGATTTACCTATACTACAAATCCTAATCTCTGCTTGTGGGTTAGTAGATTGGATTATTTTAAAGAGGATTAGGGAAGGACTGCAACCCTCTCTACTAAGGGAGTTTCCCTGGAGTGTGGCTTGCACCGCCTTTTATCCTACAAGAAATAAAAGGACAGGGAAGGAAGCTGAGAGCAGGGAACCTCACACCATAAAGAAAGCAGTACTGGGAGTAGAGTGGGTCCCTCAGACTGGAGGCTCCTGCACCGAGATGTCTCTGACCCAACATTGATGCCACGCAAGGACTTTCTTCCAGAGCTGACAGAGAGGGAAAGCCTTCCCTGGGAGCTGGTACCCTGAATTTGGGCTTGCAGCCTGGTAGACTGTGTCAGAGTAAACTTTTCTTGGTTAAAGGCATCCACTTATGGCCTTTCTGTTAGAGCAGCACCAGGTGACTAAGACAGGCTCCTTGTGTGGGATGTGGCTCAGGTAACTGGGCTAGCTCTTAGGCACCTGGCTCGTTACACCCACCATACCTAAGTCATGCACCGACGTAAGCGAGGAGACTCACCATGATTCATCCGCATCCCAAAGAGTTTATTTGGGTCCATAATCATATAAAATCAGGATTTCTTGTTGATAAAAAAATATATATTTTTAATGTCACCTGTACTGTCCCTTCTCAGTCTTCCCGTAGTTGTATTAATGAGCAGGAAGGTAGTTTTGGGGGCCACTGGGGAGGAAGGGGGTGAAGAACAAAACCCAGACAATGGAGCAAACTGAACAATTCTTCCCCACCCCTAAGCATCAGCCTGAGGCTTCTTTTCATTTTTAACAATGACGTCAGTAGTACCAAGAGCCACCAGGCTTCCAGACTCCAGGAACTGAAACCCTCTGTGTAGCAAATGGGGCCACACTAAAAGGTTCCCCACTGTGGCTGTTCACTTCTCGGTGCCCTACAGCCCTGACCTGCTGAGACCTCCTCAAGGGACCAGAGGAGGGTTCCAGGACCCATTTAGTCTCATCTGCTCTACTGAGCCTGAAAACAGGGGAGATAATTAGTGCCTGCCAACGAGGGCCCTAATTAGACACAACCATGGTGGTGGGTTTTGTGGGGAGGTTCCGTTTACCTGGCAAGGCCTCTCCCTGCCCCTCTGAGCAAATTCAGCAGTGTGTGAACAAGGGTCCTTGGAAAAAAGAGCTTATAACCACAAAGCTGACAGCAGAAAAGTGGGGAATTGATCCAGTCTCCATCACTCTGAGTTTCCCAGTCAAAATCAATAGAAATAGGGCTGTGGTGCATGCAGCCAGCACTCACTGCAGGAGAAGGGGTTCTGTCCATTACAGGGAGGCCAGAAGGTACCAAAGCCAGTACTGCTCAGGTTGATACCTATTATTTACTGAAGACACGCTTTTAGGCCTTTTGATGGTTTTAAGGCACAGGAATATGGTAAACACTCTCAAAGACCTTAAAAAGCAATGGTCATCATATATATTGTTGTGGACTGAACTGCGCCCTCCCAAAATGTGTGTGTCAGTTTCGTGAGGCCATGAGTCCGCGTTGTGTGATTGCCCACTGTTTTTTGTCACCTGAGAGGTTTTCCTGAGTGTTGGAGAATCCTTTCTCTCTGATGTTAGCGAGACGGGTTATTGGCAGTCACGCTGACAAGATAGAAAAGATGAGCTTGGGTCTTAAACCAATCTCTTTTGAGATATAAAAGAGAGAAGTGAGCAGAGAGAGAGAACGTCACACCACCAACAAAGCAGCACGGGGAGCTTCATGCACTCTTTGGACCCTGGGTCCGTGTGCTGAGAGGCTCCCAGTCCGGGGGAAGGTCGATGACAAGAACCTTCCTCCAGAACTGTCAGAGAGAAAAGCCTTCCCCTGGAACTGACACTCTGAATTTGGAATTGTAGCCTATGGACTCTGAGACTCATGAGTCAGATCCGACTCTACGGCACTTGGCTTGGCTGGGACTCTGAGACAAACTTCTCTTGTTAAAGCAATCCACTTGTGGTATTTCTGTTATAGCAGCACTGGAAAAAAAAAATCCACTGATGTCCAGTTGGGTCTGACTCACAGCGACCCTAGAGGTCATAGCAGAACTTCCCCATGGAGTTTCCAAGGAGCAACTGGCAGATTTGAACTGCCGACCTTTTGGTGAGCAGACAGCACTTAACCCACCACGCCACCCAGGTTTCCATTAGCAGCACTAGATAGCTACAACATACCTTCTCGGGGAAATGCAAAGTAAGACCACAATGAGATACTGCTATACTCTGTCTTGCTGTCATGTGCTGTCCAGCCACTTCTGACTCACACTGACCCATGTCACAGCAGACCTGTTCTACAGAGTTTCATAAGTTGCAAGCCTTCCAGTCCTTTAACCTCAAGGACTGGGGTGCATCCAACCCAAGCCGTGGTGTTCTCAGTGGCCTCAGATGCATGGGAAAGCTGGATAGTGAGTCAAGAAGACCGAAGACCAACTGACGCCCCTGAATTTGGGAGTTTGTGAATGATGTTCACGAGGCCATGGATTGCCAAATGAACAGCTCTGTCTTGGATCCAGTCCAAGCAGAATGCCCCTTAGAAGCAAGGATGGCGAGACTTCATCTCACATCCTTGGGACCTGTAGTCGGGAGGGATCAGTCCCTGGAGAAGGATAAGTAGAAGGTCAGCAACAATGAGGGAGACCCTCAACAAGATGGACTGATGCCGTGGCTGCCACAACGGGCTCGAGCATGAAAACAACTGTGGGCCTGGCACAGGACTGGGCAGTATTTTTGCTCGGTTGTACACAGGGTTATTATGAGTAGGAACCGACCTGGTAGCATCTCACAATGACAGTCCTCACAGGAGCGGATCGTGAGATCTTTCTCCCGAAGGGCCGCTGGGTGGGCTCAGGCCACCACCCTTTTGTTCTGCAGCCCACGCTTCACTGCTGCAGCAGGCGGGCGCCCCGCAGATCCTCTAGAAGGGCCAAAACGAGACAGAGAAGGCTGCGCAGGGACCGAGACTTCAGTTTGAATGTAAAATGCTTTGGAAAAATGTTTAGCAATTTCGCATAAAGCCAAACATATGTCTATCTTCTTATCCAACACTTCCATTTATAGGCATTTACCCCCAAGGAAAAGAACATGTTTCCGTAAGAAGATGTGTACACAAATACACACGGCAGCTTCAGTCCCCACAATTAAAAACTGGTTGAAAACCAACTGTCCATTCACAGATAGATGAATAAACACTAAGTGTCACAGATGAACAATAAATACTAGTCAGCCATCAAAAGGAAAACCATTTAGTATACCAGTTAGGGGAACTGTGGTGGTGGAGTGGTTAAATGCTACAGCCACTAACCAGAAGGTCGACAGTTCAAATCCACCGGGCGCTCCCTGGAAACTCTATGGGGCAGTTCTACTCTGTCCTACCAGGTCACTATGAGTCAGGATCGATTCAACAAAAGTGGGTTTGGGTTGGTTTTTTTTGGTTTATACCAGTTAAGAACACAGGTTTGAGTTACACAGTATGTGTAAAAATGGACAAATTCTAAAATTATTCTTTTTCTTGTATTTTTATTGTTCGTGTTTTTAATTGTGGTAGTAAGAAATCACAAAACATTTGCTAGGTCCACTCTTTCTACATGTGCAATTTGGTGACATTAATGACATTCATCAGGATGTTCACCCAGTTTTTACTCTATAGTGTTATTAGGAAAAAGAGACAATGGTCAGGCTTTCTAAACTGGTTCTTGGTTCTGGTTCAAAACCCTTGTGAGAATTCGCATTTCTAACAGATTCCTAGGAAGTTATACCGCACTTATTAAAATATAGATGCTGGTTCAGTGTAGCTGGGGTATGTGTGTGCATGTGTGTGTATAATATATGTGTATATATAATATATATAATATTGTGTTATGTATACATATATAATATTTTATATATGTGTATATATTTAAAAAGCCAGAGCTGCTGCCATCAGCTTGATTTCAACTCACAGATAGTTGAACTGCTGGAGAGAGAAGTGCCTGACAGTGTTTCCCAGGAACACCAAGATAGATTCCAGTTATTGAGTTTTTGTTTAGTGAGCACTGAGCTCTTAACCACTGTACCACCAGGGTGTCCTATCCAGGGTGGAGAGCAAATTCCCAGCCCGGAACTTGTTGGGAACGCAGATACGCAGAGGGATGCAGAGCAGAGCGGAGGGGCCAGAAGCCCTGCCAACAAAAGCGGATTGCACACGGGGTTGTATGAGAACCAGGTCTGGGTGTGGCTCCCACCGCAGCACTCGCGTCACCCAGAGCTTATCGAAGCCTGAAACCCTCCACTGCACCCTGCATCATCTGAATCAGATGCTCAGTCGCCGGGCCCAGCCAGCCGTCTAGTCTCATGCAGCGGAGGCCTGCGAAGCCCCGGCTGGGTACACCCTCAGCGAGTGTAGACGAGTGCCGTCAGTGCCAGTTGTCCAGTCCGTGGGGGCCCTGGGCCGTGCAAACAGTGAACTCAGTCGCCCACTGGCTAAAAGTCAGAGGTTTGAGTCCACTGAGAGGCTTCTCAGAGAACAGGCAAGGTGATCCACCTCCCCCAGTTAGCCACCGAACAGCCTCCGGAGCAGAGTTCTCCTCTGTCACTCTGTGGCGCCGTGAGTTGGAATCTCCTTGACGGCATCTGATGAATCATTTTTTCAGGACCTCTTAAGGCAGAAAGAAAAGCAAACTTCAGATTTCCTGGGATGGCACCTTGCCTGTCCTGTGGGCCCCGGACTCACGCCGTCTCCTGGGGGCCGCGTTTCCCTACTTGCAGGATGAGTGACCCCATCTTGAGCATCCCCGAGTCTCCTCTCCACACTCCTGGTGGTCGGCTCGATGCAGCTCTCAGATTTCCAAACGCTGACCTGCATGATTTGGGAAGGCCAAAAGCAGAGGTCATCAAGCAGTGTGTCCAGCACACGACCCTGCCGTTGGCTGTCCACAGATGGTATTTAGAAATGCTTCCCAGGGTCCCGCTGCCTGCACTTCAAACACCAGAGTCAAATCAAAACAGTGCTCTCAGATACTCCTGGAGAACACAGAAATTTCCAAATGTCATCCAGCCAGAATCCAGGGCAACTCTCAGCGATGTATTTATATAGATCATTATGTTTGAGATGGAAGTATTTGATATACCATGCTAAACCGTAGTGCAATCAAAGCAGGAAGCACTCACTCTGAATTAGCTATTTTGATGTATTATTCTAATAGAGTATTATTTTTAAACTTTCACAATATTTTAATTACATTCTCAGCATGAATCATTATGTACCTTCGTGAAAAAGCACTCTGACTGTGATTGCACACTGGAGTCCCATGACATAGCCGATGAACCCAAATCCTGAAGTGGATTGACAGGCAGCATACAAGCCGCAGCCAATGGTCCCCGGTCCCTGGCCAGGCACAGTGTGTGCCTTTCCCCGTGCTTCCACAGTCAGCCGCCTTCAGCAGGTGTTGGCCATGCGCCCATCGCTCTTCTAAATGCTGATGCACCACCAAACTCCCTGTCCACATGGCGCTTGCATTCTAGCTTAGTAAACGCATTCTACTCAACCAAGAAGCAAACTGCAGTGTGCCATATAGAAAAATAAAGCAGAGAAGGGGACCGGGAGCCCCCAGAGCTGTTGGGGGCTGGGAGAAGAGCTGCGTTTTGAAATGAAGAACTAGGGAAGCCTGTTTGAGAAGTTGACATTCCCACTCACCGCCGGACAGATGCTCCCTCTTCTTGATACCGACTGAGGAGAGCCACAGAGCTAGCATTCATTGCGAGGTTTCATTGATGCAAACAGCCAGGGCTATCCAGTACACTCTGTCAAAAGGCACTTGAGTAAATTTTGAAACATCTGGCGATTGGAAAAGGATGGTGCTCTCCTGTATTATTACCCATTTTCCTGTTCCATTTATGGGTGAATATTAAGGCACTTAGAGGACTTAGATAATAGAGGCTAAAGCAGTCAGTGTGCAAAGAAGGCAGCGGAGGATCAACAGCCCAGGGATGTAATATCCCCAGGCCTGTTCCTCGGCAGTCATTCCTGTCAAATTATGTGTCATTTCCTGAAGTGGAGTTCCCACCTAAAACGCAAGTGAGAGTTTCTCACCTGCTTTTGACACAACGCTGTGAAGTCAGCTCAGAGGGCAGAGGCCGGATGGTGGGACTTTCTTCACCGGAACATTTCTTGCTCATTGCTTCAAATGACAGCCACCAGAAAAGACACTGCTTGTTTTCCTTGGGCACGCAGACATTTGGGTACTTTCACTTTTCCCTTTGAGGAGAAACAACCCTGCCACAGTTTACTCTGTGTCTGAGAAGGTCAAGGATGTAAGCAGCCAGGCTTTCTCATGTTCCCCTGTCTCACCCAGAAGGTAAGGTCTAGAAATTCTTCCTGGTGGAGAAGAGCTCAAGGAGACACAGAGAGGAGATGCTAGAGAACACTTCTCTCCCCCTTTTCTGGACCCACCAGTTTGTCCAGTGTGGCTTCCAGCAGTTCCAGTATCTGTTTGCCCAGCAGGCTGGAAGAATCTCGAGGGCAAGATTGATCTCTTACTAATTTTTGTGTCCTGTCTTGTAATTGTTAAGTCAGGCACCTCCTTGGAAGATTCTGATACAATAGCTCTCAGGTGGAGTCTGGGAAGTCTGTTTTGAATAATGACCCCAGAATGGGAGATTCTGAGTGGGACAAGTGGTTAACACACCCAACTGCTGACCAAGAGGTTGAAGGATGGAGTCCATGCAGGGATGCTCTGGAAACAGGGTGCCGGTCTAATCCCCAAACACAGACCACCAAAACCCCCAAGGAGCACAGGTCTACGCTGGTGCTTACGGGGTCGCCATGAGTCAAAACTGCCTTGATGGCCACCCGTGGTGTGGGAACACTGCAAGGCGCATTTGGAAAAAAGAAAACATTGGGTAACAAGCCCAAGATTTCAGAAATGGTCGATCCACCTGTGAACTCCGGCCCAGGGATGGACTCAGGGACTTGCTTCTGAAGAATCAGAGAGGGCAATTGACCTCTCTCTTATGTTCTCTCTGTCCACCTGTCTGTCATCTCTCCTTCTCTCCCCCTGGAAGCAACTGTGATGTGTGACATGCCCTACTGAGTGGCCCACATGACAAAGACCTGAGGGACAGCCCTGATCAACAGAAAAGCACCAAGGCCCTAGTGCAACAACTCACGTGTCAGTCCAGCCCCTCACACAGAGATGACAGAGCGGACCTTCCCCAGTTGTGCCTCAGTTGAGACCGCAGCCCCAGCGTTGTGGGAGGACTTGGGGCAGAGACTGTGCTCCTGACCATTAACCTGGTTATACTGTAGGCCATGCAACCATCCCACCACTGCAGGCAGACACAGCCTGTACTGCTGGAGCCTTACTCTCCCACGTTGGTTCCAGGGTCTCCTAGAGTGAGGAAAGACACAGTGCCTCTTAGCTGGGAGGAGGGTGCGTGTGTCCCAATAGTCAACTGCTCCAAAAGCTCGGACACCAAGGCCTGACATTGGACAGAGCCTATTTAAGTATTTGCCTATATCTGGGTGAGCACAGAGGGGTAGACAAAGCGGTGGCTCCAGCTTTCCTCTAGTGGCTTGTGGCTCCAGTACTGAGCCTCTTGTGACTGAGTTTATTTCTATGACATTTTCCACTTTGATGGCCAACTTTCTTTCTAGGAGCTAAGGACTGCACTGTGTCCCCCCAAAATATGCATTATGAATCCTAGTCCCCATGTATGCTGATGGAGCCCTGAGGATCTAGTAATTAAATGATTTGGCTGCTAACCAAGAGGTTAGAAGTTTGAATTCACCAGCTGCTTCCTGAAAACCCTTTTGGGGCAGTTCCACTCCATCCGATACGGTTCCTGTAACTCAGAATCAACTCGGTGGCGACGGGCTTATGTATGTTGATGTAAGACGCTATGGTGGTCAAGCAGTTAAGTGTTCCAGCTTCCAGTCCAAAGATTGCTGGTTAAAACCCACCCAGCAGCTCTTCTGAAGGAAGACTAGGAGAGGTGCACTTAGAACGAGCACAGTTTGGAAACCCTGTGGTGCAGTTCTGCCACATGGGGTGGCCATGAGCTGGAATGGATTTCACGGTACCTCTCAACAACAACAACATGTATCATTCCATTTAGGAACTGAATTTCTTTACTGTGCTAATGAGGTTCTATCAGTGTAATGAACGTTTTAAGCCAACCACTTTGGCGATAAAAAGAGCAGCTTAGGCATAGAAGGAAACACGGACAAACTGGGAAAGACGGATGTTGCACAGAGACCGCAAGGAACCTTGAGCAGAAACTGCAAAGAGATAAGGCCTTCTCCCAGAACCAGCCCAGGGAAAGCCTGCCTCCAGAGCTAATACCATGAATTCAGACCTGTAGCCTCCTAATTCTGAGAAAATAAATTTCTCTTCACTGGGGCCTCCTACTTGTGGGATTTCTGTTATAGCACCACACACTAGCTAAGACATTAGGAATCCAATCTGTAATAGACAACAGACATGCATAAAATTTCACAAGCCTTCAGTTCAACAGCTGGCCAGGGATGGAGGAAGAGACCCATCTGACCTCAGGCTCAGAGCTCTTGGTCTTGCTCTGATAACAGGCTTCTCTAGTGCTAATACACCAACCTTTTCTCAAGGGCCAACATTAATGTCAGTCAAAAATATTGCATAAATAATAATATCCGTTCTAAGTGTGAAATGAGAAAGAAAATGTGGGTGGAGGATGGTGTGGTTAGAAAACCCAATTATCAGGAGAATGCATGGCCAGCCTAGCCCCGAGTGTCTCAGTGGCTTGGATGTGCTCCGTGCCTGTGAGTCTGCATGTCTACAGTATTTCGGTCATATAAGGACATCAGAGTTGTTTTAATGATGATGTGTAGGATCCAACACCAAGAACACAGTTGTTATTTGATGTTGTTGTCAGGTGCCATCAAATTGGTTCTGAGTCATAGTGACCCTGTATACAAAGGAACGAAACACTGCCCAGTCCTGGGCCAGCCTTGCAATTGATGTTATGTTTAAGCCCATTGTTGCAGCCACTTTGTCAGTCCATCTCCTTGAGGGTCCCCCCCTTTTTGGTTGATCCTCTATTTAACTGGAGACCCTGATGGTGTGGTGATTTAGTGCTACGTCTGCTAACCAAAAAGTAAGCAGCTTGGATCTGTGACATCCCTCTCCAGGGACTGGTCCCTCTTGAGAACACATCTAAAGCACATGAGAGGAAGTCTTGCCATCCTTGTTTCTGAGGAGCATTTTCATTATTGTGACGCAGTGTCCTACACACATGCGACCTCGGTCTAAGAAATGCACTCCTCAAATGTGTCCAGGTCCTGTGTGACATATTCTAAAAAGTTACACAATGTGTTTGTCTAAAAAACTGTCCAGTCCTATGTTTCTTAATCAAGTTTTTATTTTATTTTTTTCCCCTGTCTTCCTTAACCAGATAACCAAGAAAATCTCTGCTCCTGTGTGGCCCATTTCCCTCATGATGGCTTTTGGGGACCTCACTGACTATGCTTTAGGATCCTCAAGTTCAGTTCTTTGTTTTCCCGTCATCTCCCCGTCCCCTCACCCCCCGTATTCTGTGCCAGCCCATGCCAGGATGTCCATCATGGTCAAACAATGCTAGATACCATCTTCTCTATTCATTCACTGGGCCTGGACCTTACCTGCTCTGCTTCCCACTGTCTTCTCTCCTCTCCCATCCCTTCTTCCCACTGCTACCTGGGCTAAGCCTCTGGAGGGTGCCTTTTTTCCCAGCATGACCTCATGCTTGGCTCACAAGGCCGATGTCTCTTGCTGTGTCATCCTGTGGGCCGCTCCCCTGCTCCTCTCCCAGGACAGCAGAAATGACCAGGGTACAGACAGAACCCTGTGCTCTGGCCCCTTCCGTGTCTGATCACGTAGGCCCCTGGCTGACAGTCCTCGGCTTCTTTCTTTCTGCACATTTTCTTTCTCATCTTGGACTCTGCGCCCTCCTCCCTGACCTGTAGCACTGACTGTGTGTGTGCATGTATCTTTGTCATTAACCATTCTCTGAAAAGAAGGTTAGTGAGTGTGAGCGCCTTTATCTCCCTTCCTGTTTTTTCCCCAGGCCTCTGTTGCCCCTGGCTTTTGAACACTTTTCTCTTAGACATGTCACTGTTTCTGCTGGTCCTTAATAAAAGTCCTGTCCCTTCCTTTCTCCACACCTCTGCTGCCTACCTCCCAAGAGACATGTGTCCAGTTCCCCGGTGCCCCTGTATCAGCAGAGTCCACCTCACCTTTGGGTCTGGCTCAGGTCTCACTCGCCTTAATTCACGCACACCCGCGTACTTCTGGCTGCCAAACATTCGCTGTCTCTAGAGTCATTCCCATCCGTTCCTGGTCCTCCTTTCTCCCCCTCCTGTGAATGCATCACACTACTGCTTTAAGCTGTGGCTGTCAGCTCAACACCAGCTGAGCTGCTTGTAGGTGTCACTGTGCTGGGTGTAGGGAGCACTGGTGGGCCACAGTAGAAGGTTGTGTCCTCACGGAACAGTGTCTCTGTATTTCCTCGTTTGGCAAAATTTCCTCTCTCTCACCCCTCAGACATGCAGTCTTCCTATGGGGGGCCACGAGATGGGGTGAGTGCAAAACAGCCCCGTGACTTGGCTTTTCCACTGCTGCCAGGCCCAGTGGTTTTGTGGGGAACTGTGAGAGCTAGCTCTTCACTTTGTCCCACTTTTACCCCTCCCACCCTTTGTCCTTCCTGCTGTACCATACGCTATCCCATGCCTGCACTGTCTCTTTCCTAGACCTGAAGTGCCGTCAAGGTGGACATCAGTGGCAGAGGGGGGTCTTCCTGGAGACCTCTCTTTCTGCCTGGTGGTCTAGTGATTAAGTGCTAAGGCTGCTAAGCAACAGGTTGGCAGTTGGAATCCACCAGCTGCTCCTAGGCAACTCTGTGGGGCAGTTCTACTCTGTTTTATAGGGTGGCTGTGAATCGGAATCAATTCAGTAGCAATGGATTTGGTTTCAGGCACAGTACAAGGTCTTTACACTCAAGGACTGCCAATTAAGTTCATGAATTCACCCTGGAAAAAGTGCTCCATACCTCAGTGCTGAATACCACCGTGGGCACCTTTGAAGCACTCACTTTGGGAAGCTTGTGCTGATATCAGCACCTAGTCCACGCTTCAGAGCAGTTTTGGAACTCTTTCTGGAATGGCCATCAGAGTTGTTACCGTATTCCCCTTAACATCCTGAATGTCTTCAAAGTGCCTCCTTTTCAATATTTCATTTACTTTCAGGTAAGGAAAAAAGTTGTTGGGGGCCAGATCAGGTGAGTTGGGACGGTGTTTTAGTCAGCTAGTGTTGCTCTAACAGAAATAACACAGAGTGGATGGCCTTAACAAAGGAAGGTTTATTCTTACACAGTCCAGTAGGATGCAAGTCCAAATTCAGGACGTCTGCTCCAGGGGAAGGCTTTCCCCGTTGTCAGTTCTGCAGGAAAGTCTGGTATTGCATCAGTCTTTGTCCAGGGAGCATGTTGGTGCAGGAACCTCAGGTCTCAAGGACGTACTCTTCTCCCGGTGCTGCTTTCTTGATGGTGTGAGGTTCCCAATTCTCTGCTTGCTTCCCTTTGCTTTTATCTCTTGTAGGGTGAAAGGATTAAGGGTGGTACAAGCCACACTCCAGGGAAACTCCCTTTACAGTGGAGCAGGGTGGTGATCTTTTGAAGGGATTTATAGTGCCACCCTAATCCTCTCACATACAGCACAGGAAAATCACAGAATGGAGGAAAATCAGAAAATACTGGGAATCATAGCCCTGTCACATGGCTGCACATACTTTTGGGGGAATACAATTCAATCCATGACAGAGGGTGTTGCAATACTGCTTTATATTTACTGAAAAACTCCCTCACAGACAACTAGACACTTAAGTGCACAAACTTGCCACCATGCACAATGGCCCTTCCAGAAAGAGTTCCAAAATTGTTTCGAAGGGTGGAACAGGTACTGGCATTGTTGCCTAGCTTCCCAAGAGGAGGACTTTGAGGGTGACTGTAGTGAGACTCAGCAGTTAGGTATGCAGCACTTAGAATAATCAAATTCATGGACTTAATGGTCCAACCTCGTATTTTACCTCTGTTAGCTGTCAAAGTAACCCAGAAAGCGTCTGGAGCTCAGATAAGTGAAGTGACCTGACCAAGACAACCCTGCCAGTAAGTGACAGAGTGTGGGTGGCAGCCCGCGGCCTCCCTCCCACTCATCAGCAGTTCTGGCTCTGTACAGACTGACTGTCCCTCAGGGGATGCTGGTACGCCGGCGGGGTGTGACTGGGGAACATTAGAAATCTCCTTATTTTATTGTCATGCATGGCAGGTATCTAATCTCACCCTCAAGTATTCAGACATTGACTTTAGCCCGTTCACTGGACAGGCCACTTGAACAGAAGAGCATGAACTTGCCATGACTTTGTTTAGGCCTATCCTGTTAACAAGGCACACTCGGCCACTGCAGCTCGCCGGAACCTCCCCCCACGAGAAACGTGCAGTGCGAACCTGATGAAGCAGTTTTAGCGGAAGAATGAAGGTCACGGACGTGAAGCGCCCATTACAGATTCAGCTAAAACCCAGTCCTCTGCTCCGCAAGTCCGGCAACATTTCCTTTGTATACTGTGAGTAATTAACAACTATTGATGGACTAGAAAACA
Source organism: Heterohyrax brucei (assembly GCA_028571685.1). Lineage (NCBI taxonomy): Eukaryota > Metazoa > Chordata > Mammalia > Hyracoidea > Procaviidae > Heterohyrax > Heterohyrax brucei. Next base: position 1,806,934 of record CM053163.1, read on the forward strand.
CACAACAGTGGCTTCCAGTATCTAGTCAGAATAATTGCCACGTGACCTTGAAGGGTTTGCTTAATCCCTTTGCTCAGGAAAATAAGAGATTGGACTAAGTGAGTTTTCAGTGTCTTTGCCGGTCTTGCAATTCTATCATCCAGGGGTTCTGATAGATGAAGGAGGACCCAGAATCTATGACCAAGCAGTATACAGCCGACGACAAAAGCCTCCTACACTTAACTCCCAAGCCTTTAGTCCTGCATGGAAGGAATCACTACATCGTGGAATATGTCTATGTGTGTGTAAGTGTGTAAGTGTGTATGTGTGTGTGTGTGTGTGTGTGTGAAAGAAAGAGAGAGAACGATTAGACCACTTATAAAGTCCTCCTGCAGCCGAAGGAAGTCTATAGCTTTAAAAGCAAACATGATCAAAAGCACAGCAGAAATTGTGCCACAGAAATAATCATGTTTTAAGGCCGTGATGCTAAGTTTGTGCAGTCTGCAAGGATAATTTGCATTCTAAGTGATTATTACTGGGGTACACAGACCCTGACCTTTTTATTCTTGCCTCCCCCTCTTCCTCTATGAGGGCTTTATGTAACTGGAGTTATCATCGTGTGTGGGTGTGCAGTTCGCACGGCGGCCGCTGAAGTGCTGTGTAATGCCTTATTAATTAGAACAGTGCCGCAGTGAGTTTTCCCGACACGTTTCAGTAATTCTAAGAATTAGAAACATCTGGCTTTGTTCTTGGCCAATCCATTTGATCTCTCTTTCTTGCTTTCCTTATTCAGGGGGACCACTTGTTGGAGTAGGAAAAGCGCTGACAAAATTAAGTGGTGGCTTTTTTGTCTCGCGACCCACTGTGTGTCCCACTCGCCCACCCCAGGGCCAGCTGTAAGCAGAGCGGGAGTGAATACAGCTGCTGTCCACTTTGTTCCCCTGATATTAGCCTCCCGAGAAGTCATTCCATTCCCTGCCTTCTACTGCATCAGACCCTCATCTGGGGACAAATAGTTGACTCGCTTCTCTGCGTTATGTCACTGATTATTCTCACGACTTCTTCTCCTTTGTGGTTGTTAGGTGCTGGCAGCATTTAAATTATTGGCCTGCAAACTGAAAAAGGATTTGTAAGCACAGAGGGTACCCTGAAATCCCTGCCATATTGAAATTAAAATTTAAGTGGCCAGCCTGTCCCTTGTCACTGCTTTCTGTTTCTCTAGAAATCCTGTCCCTAAATGGAAGAAACCTCACGCTGCCTTCTCCAGTTCTGCCTCCAAGCCTCAGCTGCCCAGCTCCAAATGGGTTAAAATGGATCAAAAGTACTTTAAGAGTGTGAGCCTTGGTGCTAGAACTCTTGGGTTCAAATCCTGACTCCACTAACCAGTAGCTACGTGACCTTTGAGTTATTTTACATCTCCATCCACCCCTCTTCTGTCAGTTTGCCTTACTGTGGTGGCTTGTGTGTTGCTGTGATGCCAGAAGCTATGTTGTGGGTGTTTCTAATACCAGCAGGGTCACTCACGGTCGGCAGGCTTCAATGGACCTTCCAGACCGAGAGAGTAGAAAGAAAGACCCAGTCACCTACTTCTGAAAATGTGCCGATGAAAATCTTACAGGACACAACGGAGACTGGTCTGATTCACTTGTTGGGACACATGGTCAGGAAAGATCAACTGCTAGAGGAACAGCATGTTTGCTGACATAGAGGGCCAGCTCTCGGTGAAATGACTGGCACAGCAGTCACAGTGATGGGCTGAAACGTGCCGGCCACCGTGAGAATGACTCAGGACAGGGTCACATTCTGTTCTTTTGTAGGTAGGGTGGCAAAAGGTGCGAATGGAATTGATGACAGGTATTTGTCTATGAATGTGTGTATCCATCCATCCAGCCACCATCCATCCATCCATCCGTTCACCATCTGTCCAGCCATCCATCTACCCACAATCCACCCACCTACCCACCCACCCACCATCTGTCCACCAGCCATCCATCCACCCATTCATTCAGCAGCCATGTATCCATCCATGTACCCTCCATTCATCTATCCATCCACCATGCATCCATCCTCCATTCATCCATCCATCATCCGTTCACCATCCATCCACCATCACTCTATCGGCATCTGTCCATGCATTACCCACCCATCCATCCTCCTATCCACCATCCACCATCCACCCACCCACCCACCATCCATCCATCCGTCCACCATCTGTCTGTCCATCTGTCCATCCACCCACCACCCGTCTACCCACCCACCATTCTTCCATCCACTTCAGGCCTCCATTTCCTCAGCTGTGTGATATCTATAAAATGAGTTCTTTGATAGCACTGACCTTAGAGAGCTGTAAGATTAAACAAACTAAGCAGAATGTTTGATAGTGAACTTGTAGTAATTTGTGGTAAACTTCCAATAAATGTTAGCTGTTGTTTGTAGGCATGACCTTTATAGGCACAGCAGAAAGACCTAAGCTCTGTTTATTAACTGTATCATCCCTAACCCTAGTAGTGCACTGGTTAACAGTGCAGCTGCTAACCAAAAGGTTGACAGTTCAACGCTACCAGCCACTCCTTGGAAACCCTATGGCATGCTTCTATTCTGTCCTGTAGGGTCGTTGTGAGTCAGAATTGACTCGATGGCAAAGAATTTGGTTTTGGTTTTTAACAAATATGGACAGTGCAAATATGGACTGTGGTCTAGATTCAGGAATAGAGAAACAGTGCATGTTTGGTGAAGAAGAGGGAAGTAGGACTGTCACAGACAAAACCAGCACACGGTCCAGAATTCCTAAGTGTCCCGGAAGCTCAGGTGGTACAGACAGCCGACAGTCTGCGTTTTCCCTGCAAACTGCCATGGTCTTGTCGTCACTGATGCCCCGCTGTCCGCGCCCCACTGTGCCCTCCTGCCTTGCATCTTATCTTGGCTGCAGCTGTGTCTATCAGCAGTCACTTCTCCTCTTTGGCTCTCCATTCCCTTGTTTCTGGAAGAGGTAGGAATTAAGGTCTCCTTCATCCCATCCATGCTGTGTGTTCACGGACCAATCGACAGCCATCTTCTCTTGCTCCTCGAACAGTGAGGTCCATGTGTAGCTTTGAGTGAAGAAACAAAGGATACCCCTGAGCCTTGAGGTTCCACACACCGTGGAGTGGAGGCATAGAGTAAGTCAGCCTTTAGATGTCACTCTGCTCAACTCTGGGTGTGCCAGCCTGGGCACGGGACCAGCGAAGACATTTTAAACCCTGACAGGGCATGTCATACAGCTACAACTCATACTGTGACTTGAAGGGCTTATTGTTAAACTCTCTGAAAGACTTTCAATAAAGGATCCCAGGAGCAGCTTTGAAAGAAGGTTCTTGGCACTTCTGTTGGATGGAATGATCACTTATTATATGAGGTTTCACATGTTCACACATTTTCTTGGATCCTACTAAAAAGTACAACAAGTATTTGACCTTTGTGTAGACCGAGAGAAAACTGAGTCTCAGAGAGACTAAGTGACAAGCTCCTAACAAGCAGTTAGTAAGAGACAGGCCTGGATCTAGAAAGCAAGCCTGATGCATAATTGTTTTCTTGTTTGTCCAACTGAAATCATTTTACGCCAGGAGCCAGCCCCTACAACTTTTCAGGGTCACGCACGGAGGGAGGGAAGGCATCAGTGGGAAAAGAATTGAGAGAGAGAGGATAGAGTTTTTTGATTTAAAGGCAGCCCGACCAAGAGAGTGAGCTGTCTGTCTTTATTGTTTTTATAGTCAAAGTGACGTGAGTTTTACCCTGCCCACTGACCACACAATCTATTGGCTAATTTGAAACCAAAACCTTGTGATTGGCTAATTTGAAACCAAAACCTTGTGGTCCTGAGGTGATGTAATTTTTACCCTGCCCCCTGACCACATGAGCTATTAGCTAACCGAAACCTTGTGATCCTTTTAATTGTCAAGGCTTTCTAGATAATGGCCCGAGGCAGGTGTGTTGTGGTGATAATTGACATGCCCCGAGCTCAATCAGCCCTGCTCATACCTCAAGGTTAAAAGGTATAGGAGGAGGGTTCTAAAGTTTATGATCTCTATTTGTTCCTATTTTATCTCCTCCTGTGGGGACAGTAAACACCTACCGTCCCCCACCCTATGCCTTTCTTAAGCTGTTCTAAAAAGGATAATTCTTTTCATATGGGTGGGGATGTGCAGTTGGGGGAAGTCAGCAGGGCTGGGCTTTCCCGGGCTCAGTGTTTGTCCTTGTGCAGGGAGATGAGGGTGTACTTTTGGGGAGAGTTTAATTGGAGTGAATAAATATACAGCCAGAAATATGTCAGGGGTGAGATGCATCCACCCACCATCACAAAGGCTTGTAGCTCTGCTCACAGAGGTCTTTGTGGGTCATGGGCTTTGGCAATTTTAGCCTAAAGTTTCCACCAGGTGACAGGAATCTTAGAAAGATTTACTTAACTGAAACAGAAAATTGTGGGGGGCCATGAAAAAACTTCAGGCCCCAAAAAACAGGAAGTCTGGAAAGGCCCTGAAAATGCGCATGCGTGAAGATTACCCGGCGTCACTGCCCAGCGTCACCACCCCCCGTGTCACTGCCTAACGTCAACTGTACAGGCATACCGTCTGCCCAATCATAAAACGCCAACTGTCTCATACCAGCTATCTTCCGGTCCTAAGCCCTTCCCCTCCTGACTTCTATATATATTACTCTGCTACAATAAAACCTCGAGGCTTGATCAGAATTTTGTCTTGCCTCCATTTCTTCGCGTCTCTTGCTCCACTTCCATTTTCACAGGCTCCCCCTCGTCCCTCCATTGATTCGCCCCGTGGGTCGGGGCAGAAAATGTAAAAATTTATGCAGTCAACCGAAAAAACTAAAATACTACAGGATGACCAAAAGAGAAGATTTAAACAAATGGAAAGGCATACTAGTTCTTAGCCTGGGAGATTTGAGAACACAAAGTTGTTGGTTCACGTAAGTTAATCTCTATATTAATAAAATAGTACCTTTCGAAAAAGCGCCAGTCAGGTTTTCTGAACTAACTGTATTGATTCTAAATTTTGTGTGGAAAAGTAAATCAGCAAGATTAATCACAAAATTTCCAAAAGTTAAAAGTAGTAAAGGAGTGATCAGCTCTGCCAAACATCAAACTTACTATATTAAAACAGTGTTGTGCTAGCACAAAAAAAGGCAATGGGACCAAGAAAGAAAAAAAAAGAAAGCCCAGAGATATAACTAAACATCCACAGGAATTTACTGTATGATGACGTTTCTAGTAAGAATAGAAAAGACTGTTATTCGGTGATGGACATTGGCCCAGCTGGGAGGGTTTCTGCTTCACACTATATAGCAACACAAATTTCAGACGGATCAATTATGTAAATAGAAGATAGAGAACCATAATATACTAGAAGAAAAAATGGTAATACTTTTCCTAATCTGAGTGAGAAAAAGTATCATAAAAAACAGAATCCATGTCAGATTCTGCCCCCTTTAAACAGCTTGATTAAATTATATTGGATACACAGTAAAATTTATGTGGGTAAATTTTACAATTTGATACATTTTAACATGTATCTGCACTAAAGAAAGAAGCCCTGGCAGGGTAGTGATTCGCAGCTACAGCTGCTAACCCAAAACTCAGCAGTTTGAATCCACCAGCTGCTCCTTGGAAACCCGAGACAGTTCTACTCTGTCCTCTAGAGTCACTAGCTATGAGTCAGAATTGACTCAGTTTGAAGGCACCTAACATCTGTAACATGCTTGTGACACAATCACCACAGTCAAGGTGAAAAATGTATACACCAGTCCCCCAATCTACCTTCTACTCTGACATGGCATCCCTCCGGCTCCTTCCTTCTTCCGTCTCCCTATCCCCAGGAGACTTCTGTTCCACTTTCTGTAACTAGAGATTCATCTGCATTTTCTAGAATTTTTAGAAACAGAATCATACAATAAATATCCGATTTCTTTTACTGAACGTAACTAAGATTCATCCATGTTATTAAGTGTATTCAGTAGGATCCCCGCACCCCCCTCCCCCAGCCCCACACTCTTCATTCCTAAATAGTCATCCGTTACAGGGTAGACTACAGTTGACCAATTCATCTGTTTAGGGGCAAGTGGGTGTTTTCAAATACTACAGATGAAGCTGCATTGAACACACAGGTCAACATACAGGTGTATAGTTTCGCTTCTCTTGCTAATATCCCAGAGAGAAAGGCTGGCTTGCATGGTAAGTTACACCCCTCCCCTTCAAGGTACTGCCTCAGTGTTTTCTAGGGTGACTGCATCCTTGCACACTCCACCAACAATACAGGAATGTTTCAGCCTCTCTACATCCTTGCCAAGAGTTGTTTTTGTCAGTCTTTGGTTGTAGCCACCCAGTGGGTATAAAAGCGGTATCTGACTGTAGTTTGTTTTTCTTTTTTTACCCCCATTTCCCTGCATAATCAAGAGAAACTGTAGTGCCACTGTGCTTGTGCTATGGTTGCTAACCACAAAGTTGGCAGTTCAAAGAAACCAGGCACTCCTCAGAAACTCCGTGGGGGCAGTTCTTATCTTTCCTATAGGGTGGCTGTGGGTCAGAACTGTCCAGACAGCATGCCACAATGACTGAAGCTGAGCCCCTTTGCAAATGATGATTGGCCGTTCCCATATTTCTTTGGTGACATATGTATTCAAACATTTTGAGCATTTTTAAATTGAGGTATTTTTCTTTTTATTATTGAATTATAAGGGTTCCTTATAGATTCTGGACACAAGTCCTTTATTCAGATACATGACGTGCAAATAATCTCTCCCAGTCAGTGGCGTGCCTTTTCATTCTTTTCACAGTGCCTTTTGGAGTGCATAAGCCCTTAATTTTGATGACATTCAATTTATCATTTTTTAATACCTTTTTTGGATTGTACGCTTGATGTCATACCTAAGAAATCTGCCTAGCCTGGCATAAAATATTTGAGATGTTTGAATTGCTAAAAGAATTAAGAACAAAGAGGAAAGACAAATGACTTACTGGGTCAAAATATTTGAGCTCCTATCATAAAGTACTAATTTCTCTAGTAGATAAAGAGCTTTTACAAATCCATAAGCAAAAGATCAGCATTCTAATAAAACAAACGGCCAAGGGAAATAAGCAGAGTTCACAGAAAAGGAAATATAAACATCTCTTAAGACTTCCAACCTCACTCATAAAGAGAGACAAGAAAATTAACACTATACTGAGATACCATTCTTTCCCTCTCATGCTGACAAAGACCAGAAAGTTGGCTAATCTACCGTAAAGTGTGGGGGAAATGCCTCTCACCTCTGTGTTTCTGGAACTGGAAACTGGCACAGAATCTACAGAGAGCAGTGTGGCAATTATCTCCCCAAAATGCATATAAGTTTTGACCCCCAAATTGCACTTAAAGGAATTTTATTTCTCATACTACGTTTGACAATTAAGTCCATGGACTAAATTGTTCTACGAGGTCCACCAGTTAAGTCCATGAACTTAATGCTCCACACGATAAATGCATCATTACTGAACATCATTACAGTCACCTTTGAAGTACACCCTTTGAGAAGCTGTGCACTGACAACAGCACCTAGTCCACCCTTCAAAGTGGTGTTGCAATTCCCTCTGGAATGCCATTGTGTACAGCAACATGGTGGCAGATTCACAAACTTAATTGTATAGTTGTGAGGGAGTTTTTAGCCAGTAAACAAATAACTGTTTTGGAACACCCTCCCTACTCACCTGACCAGGCCCCCAATGACTTTTTTCTTTACCCAGAGATAAAGGAAATATTGAAAGGGAGACATTTGGATGGCATTCAGGACATCAAAGGCAATAAAAAGACAGCTCTGATGGCTGTTCCAGAAAACAAGTTCCAAAATTGCTCGGAAGGGCAGAGTAGGTGCTGGTGCCAGTGCACAGCTTCCCAAGGGGAGGACTTCGAAGGTGACTGTAGTGATCTTCAGCACTGAGGTACATACTGCATTTCTTAGGATGAGCTCACAAACTTCTGTGGCCCCGTACGCATATATGCATTTAAGGACTGGTTTATCGCCCTGTTACTTTTTTCATGAGGAATAGTGTCCGCTTTGCTCATCACTGTGTGCCTTGCACCAGCACAGGTGTAGGGTGAAATAAAGGGAGAAGAAAGGGAGGCTGGAGGAAGAGGGATGACAGAGTCCTGATTACCAAGAGCAGCCTCTGTCTTCCCGCTGCTTACTGGGTCAGAGGCCCCGAAAACAGTCACGCTCAGTGTCCCCTTATCAAGAGGCCAAGACTCACTCTTGCCAACCCTGTGATTAAATTATTTAGAATTAATATGCTTCAGATCTTTCTGATAAAAACGTACTTAATAAAAAGCCACTGAGTCGGTCCCGATCCACAGCAACTGCATGTGCACACATTATAACTGCTCCATGGGGTTTTCTGCGCTGTGAACCTTCAGAAGCCAATCACCAGGCCTGTCTTCTGAGGCACAATCCAACTTTTGGTCAGTGGCCTGTGCTTAAATGTTCATGCCACCCGGAATACCAGAATCCCCAAACTAGACCCACAGCTACAAGTCAAGTCCAACTCACAGCAACGCTATAGGAGAGGGTAGAACTGCTCTGCGGGGTTTCCAAGCAATGGCTGGTAGATTCAAACTGCTGACCATTTGGTTAGCAACTGAGTTCTTAGCCCCTGGGTCAGCGGGGATTCCTCTCATAATAACCCCCTAAACCAAACCCACTGGTGTCAAGTTGACTCTCACTCATAGTCACCCTATAAAACGGGGTAGAACTACCACACAGAGTTCCAAGGAGCACTTGGTGAATTCAAACTGCTGACCTAACACTTAACAGCCCTAGCACTTAACCACTAGGGGTTTCCTCCCCTCATAATAGTGAGGCTTATTGAAAGTGCATCTTTCATAGTTGGCAAATTCCTCCTTCTGAGGGACTGGAAGCCCAGGTTAACGACACTGAGTGACGCCACCTCCTGAAACAACTTTGCTTAAATTAAAGACAATTGATGAGAATATTGAGGGACGTCTCGAGAGGGTCCTGAAGTGACACAAGTCAGTGAATATGTTCACAAAGCAGGAAGAACTCTGTGGTGGAAGGACCACCTCCCAAGATGCCAGGAAGGGCTACGAGAAGCGAGATATTCATGGTACCAGTTCAAGGAAACAGAAACTACCAACACATGGACTGTAGGCTTTGAAATTCTTCTTCCTTAGAGCCTCGATGGAGTCATCCTAGCACCGAGTTGGCCGTCTACGAGAGAAGTCCTTTCAACAGTCCCTCACTACGATGGTGCGTTTGTGACAAAGATCCCAGACAGATGAATTCCAAATTGCTTACCCATCAGATTTGCAAGAATCAGTCCAAAATCCTATTGTAACAAGAGAAGTGGAGTGTGAGTCCCCATGATGAATATTTATGGCCCTAATGGGTGAGCACGCCTCCCCCCAGGGAGACAGAGCATGTGGCGGAGTGACATCACTGCCTGTGGGCTCATTTGGGGGGAATTTGTTACAATCACACCTTTTGATATTTCACATGGTGCCCACTCACACAGCGATTAAGAACAAATGTCTCGTGGGACATGATTTAAATCAGCAGGGAGGAGAAGGCTTGAAAGTGTGCTCTGGCAGTACAGTGGTTAAGCACTAGACTGCTGACCAAAAGGCTGGGGGTTCGAATCCGCCCGAAGCTCTGAGGAACAACGATGTGGCCGTTTGCCTCCATAAAGCTTTCAGCCACAGAAACCCTCTGGGCAGTTCTACTCTGTCCTACGGGGTCACTGTGAGTGGATCGACTGGGGCAGCAGTGCGTTTGGTTGTTTTGGTTTCAAAGGCTTGCAAGTAGCATCGTCTACCTGCAAGCCGAGGACAGTGACTGAGTGAGTTCACAGGACAGTCCACCGCTCCCGGGACTTCCCCTGTCAGAAGGATGGTCTGAGGGCCGAGGGACTTCTCAGCGACTGTCCACCGCTGCGGCGAAGGTGCCTCTTGATGCAGAAACAAGCTTGTTATTATTCTGATTCTTCCCGGGGAAGAGAGGGCAGAGCACCTCGGAGCACAGCTTCGACTTCCTGTTCTCCTGTTCAACTAGGGACATCTATAGACCAGAAATATTTCTGTGTCCTTTAGAAATCCACATCCACACACACAACAGCAGGCCCAGCTCCTGATCCTGAAAGGGACTGTCAACTGGTGGTACCTGTGTCCCCTTCACAGAGGGCCAGCCCTGGAACTGCAAGTCATAGGCAAGAATGAGGAGTCCTACCCCTCGTGCCACCCACGGCCCCCACCTACCCCCGTCAGCACACACCCCGTGCACCTCCTTCCCTGTCTCTCTCCCCACCTCCTCCACTTCTTGAGTGCCTCATCTCAAGTAATTATGCTGCACATGAACCGGTTTTTAATGTTTGGTTTAATACATACAGATCTTTAAACAATAATAATAAAAAAAACTCAGCAAACAGCATCATGGTCTGGAAATCTCTTTCTTAACATAGAAAACGGTTTCTTAATGGCACAGGGGGAGAACTCACCAGCAAGCCTGACAACATAATTAGAAGATTGTTACTGGGAAGAGAGGAGCGTTCTTTCCACAGCTCTCAGTACTCTCAGTAAGATTATTCTCCCTGAATAGCTAATCAGCTTGCTCTCGCTTCCCAAATCCTTGGGCTGGAAGCTGCTCTCTCAGTCCTTCCGAGTTACTAAGTGGCAAGCAGTGACACCTCCGAAAGAGAAATTTAAAGTGTTAACCAAATGTGAGCAAACAGCTTGACGGAGGCTGCAGATAAAGAGATCGGTGGCAGATTAGCAGCAGTTGAAGGAGACGCACTGTTACACCTGGATGACAAGAGCTGACAGGGTTTGTTGATCTCTGCTCCCGTCTCCAATTTGAGTGTCATGTTTCAACAGAAATGAGGGGAATACAAAAAAAAAAAAAAAAAAGAAAGAAAGAGAAAGAAACCCTTTCAGGAGCCAGTGTTGGTTTCCCACCAAGGGTTTATGGTGACTGAAATAAGGGGACACCAGTGGGGCGATGGGAGCCATGTACTGGGCTCAGAGCGCTCGGGGCCGCCCACTGGACTGGCTGGTTTTCAGCACCCACCCGCCCACACGCCCAGGGCCTCAGGCCCACCGATGCCTGCCGAGCCAAGGCCAAGGGTGAAGGAAGAGCCGAGAAAAAGTGCGGGGCTGGTTTCCAGTGGTGGCCAGACCACCTGTGGGCTGCTTTCCCTGGGCAATGACACCCCCCAAGCCTGGAGCTAATTCAGGAAGGAAAGCCCATTTCAGGCCATTTCCTGCTCCAGAAAGAGCGTCACTGCTGTCTCTGAGGGTTCTGACAGGGGCTGTCTTCAAGATCGAGACTATGGCAAAGACCCACAGAAGAGGACTGGCCAAGCGTGGTCTTTCATAAACACACAGAGCACAGCAAGAGATGAGGGAGGCAGCCAGGAGTGGTGACGGAGTGAGGTCGTCTGAGACCAAACACCCTGAGTGGACGTAGGTGGCCTTCTAATGGGCAGATGGAGGGCAAGAGGACCTGTCTGAGGGAAGCTGTCCCCCAACTCAACAAGGATGGGCTGATACCGCCAGGCAGCCCCTCCCACGTTAGGACCGTAGACGGAAAGGGAAGCAGCCTGGTCCTGAAGACGGTACCATCTGCCAGGAGGGATCAAATATTCAGAACATCTGTTCGTGCTGTTCTTTGTTGTTAGTCTGCACCGCGCCAATTCCAACTGAAGGCGACTTTATGTACAAGAGAAAGAAACGTCTGATCCTGTGCCATCTTCCTGATGGGTGGGATGCTGGAGCCCATCGTGTCAATCCACGTCATTGTGGGTCTCCCTCATGTTCACTGACACTTGACCTGATCAAGCACAGTGACCTGTTCTAGTGACTGGTCTCTCCTGATGACATGTCCAGAGTAACCTGGACACACATGAATGTTAAGATTTAGCTGTTCTTTACAGTTAATTAGAAACTTGTAAACACGTCATTTCATGGATCCAAACAGGTGAAGCATGTATCATCGTCTCCGTTTCAGAGACGGACAAACAGATGTGGGAAGGTTGACTCCCATGAGGTTTTCAACGGGAGAGAGTAGAAGGAGAAGTCATCCCTAGAGTTTCTGTCTCCAAGTCCATGTTCTCAAAACATACAACTTGTGCACACAAAGAAAAACAGCGTCACAGGGCAGTGCACATGGGAACTAAACTGAATAAGACTGGTGTTTAAAATTCAGAGATGCAGAGAATAAAGTCAGTGAGGCTGGGGTGTGGGGGGGTGAGGACATGCTCCACGTATTGAACAACACTCCGTTATGCCCTCAGAACATGTTATGGGTTGAGCTGTGTCTTCCCAAAATGTGTGTTAACTTGGCTTGGCCATGATTCCCAGTATTTTGTGACTGAATGCCATTTTGTCATCTGTTGTAAATCCTACTTCTATGTTGTTAATGAGGCAAGATTAGAGGCACCTCTGTTAGTGACAGGACTCAATCTACAAGATTAGATATTATCTTGAATCAATTGTTTTTTGAGATATAAAAGAAAAAATAGCAGAAAGACACAGCATCTCATATTACCAAGAAAGCAGAGTTGGGAGCAGAGCACATCCTTTCTACCTGGGGTCTCCGGGCTGGGAAGCTCTGAGACCCAGACAAAGATTGACGACAAGGGCCTTCCCCTAGAGCTGACAGAGAGAGAAATATTTCCCCCTGAGCCAGCACCCTGAATTCAGACTTTTAGCCTTCTAGACTGTGAAAGAATAAAGTTCTGCTAAAGCCACCCACTGTGGTATTTCTATTACAGCAACACTAGGTAACTAAGATGTTGAGTTTTAAAAATCAGAGGTGTAGAGAGTGAAATCAATGAGTTCAGGGTGCAGGGGACAAAGGTGACTTCCCACACCTTGATTACTGTCTCCTTTTGTCCCCACCACCCTCCCATCTTATCTGAGCCCCTTTATTTAAAAAGGTGGCAGCCAGCTTTCTTTTCCTTATGAAAACAGTTTGGGAGTTAGCTAGCTCATATGGAGACTATTTTATGCTAAAATTTTTGGAAGATTAAGGGGAAACCAGCACTCTCAGGCTTTAGTTCTAAGATTCTGAGATGTATTTTTTCACCAAGTGAGAAAAACGCACTTTTAATACTGCCATGCTGTTTTCAACAAGTCGGAGGTGTGTACTTAAATCCCCGATTCTCCCCTAGTCACTGTGTTAGGTGCGCAGCTGGTGCTCAAGGTTGAGTCAATTTAGCGGTGGTAGTACAAACACATGCCTGGGCTTACACACTAATGGCACTGGAGGTGATGCACACCTTCACGTCGTTAAATTAACGGCCCATCAGCACTTGCCCTCTTGTCACAAAAGACATGGCATATAATTAGTGCCACTTTATTGTGAAATGTTGTTGTGTTCCTTACCTGCTGATAGGTCGTGATTCATAGTGAGGCTAGGAGTAGTTGTATAGCTATCTTCATTAAACAAATCCGTGGATGCAGTCAGCCCTACAATGCATTGCCATAGGAGACTAGAGCACTGTTCTCAAGATTTTTCTGAAAACACCGAAACACCAGGAAGCTGCCTGTTTAGGAAGACTTCAAATCCATGTTGACTCCCATCTCAGCCTAACAGTGTAGTGTTGGTAGAAACTCATAGGAAATTACATCTTGAGCAAAACAAAAAACCCCCACTGCCATCGAGTCACTTCTGACTCATTGCAACTCTATAGGACAGAGTAAAACTGCCCCTGGAGAGTGTCCAAGGAGCACCTGGTAGAGTTGGAACTTCTGACCTTTCAGCTAGCGGCCACAGCACTTAACCACTATGTCACCAGGCTTTGTCTTGACCAAAGGGATGATGAACAAGAAGTATTTTGCTTTTGTCAGGATGGGTTTCATTATGCAGCAGTAACACACGACACCTAAAACCTCAGTGGATTAAGACAACCCTCTCCACCAGCACTGTAATTCAGAGGCATCAATTTCTCTTTGGTTTTCCTCATTCACCGTCCAGCTTTCGCACGTGTGAGGTGACTGAAAATACCACGGCTTGGGTGAGGTGTACCTTAGTCTTTAAAGTCTTTGCTTTTAACACTTTAAAAAGGTCTTTGAAGCAGATTTGCCCAAGACAAATCACATATTCAGAATGATAATTATTGAATTTAGATTTTCACTTAGATTATAAATGATAAAACCCAGTGCTGTCAAGTGTGACCAGTTTTAAACTTTTGTTTTGGCTTCAGTGCTAGCTGGAACATGTCCTCAACAATATTTGGCATTCCGAGGGCTGACGAGGAGAATTGTCTTATGATTTCTACATTTAATATTGAACACTGGCTGGCTAAAAGGCTATTTAAATATTTTAGCCAACAAGTTAATGAAAGTCATCGGTGATCTAGTCATCTGTGAGAAAATCCTTCTTTAAGATGATGAAAAATTTGATTTATTCTCAAATTGATAAATTAAGCATGGGCTAACAGATCTGGTCCCAACAGCTTCCTTTTCATTACTATTGAAAATGCTCTCTTTCAATTAATATGACACAAATAATATTGAAATGTGTATGGTCATTTCTACCAGCAAAACTAAAATAGACGACTATGACTGACAGCCACTCCAAAGATACAGCTTCAACAAGCTTATCAGTGTGTTTCAAGGCAAACCTCTTCAGAAGTATCTAGGTCGAGAAGTCTGAGTTTTAATTTTTGTTGCCATTGTTGTTCTGTTACACAAAGGGTGTATCCAAGAGAAAAAGCTCAGTACTGACCTCAAAAGTGAGAACACTTGGAGTCAGTTTTCAAGGGAACAGTCTACCGACTGTGTCAATTTACAGAATCTACCTAATATCTCTCAAGGTCAGATATCAACACAACTATACCATGAGGTAGGTAAGGCAGGAATCATTAGACATGAAATTAGATAATAAACTATAGAAAGACCTTTTCAATACAGATGTACGGGGCTGGTTCTCATGACTGAAGGTGTTGCACGCTGAGTCTCAGAAGGAGACTGAGGAACTTGGGTAATCCAGCAGCCAGAGAATCTGCCCTCTGGATAACTGAGACTTGGCCAATCTTCTGCAAGTTAATTGTCAGGTGTGGAAACATTTTGTCTGCTGTGAGTAGCAGCTCACTTACAACACAAAAGGGTGGCTTGATTTTCCACACTTCACACAAATCACCCAAATGCTTCTCATCAACTGGCTTCTCCAGTTTTAATCAATTGCTTTATTTCCCCCACAGCAACTTATTTCCATGATTTCTGCCATGTAAAATCATCAGGAAATAACTCAGATGAGTATGGCCTGGCATAAAAAAAGCCATCAGCCTTGACCCTTTGTAGACTGCCTGGTGGAAGGCTCTGGAGTGTTTGTTTCCATAGATACTGGACCTGCGACCACCAACATCCTGAGGTCTCTGTGACTGATCCGACTACAGCTAAGGGTGGTCACATAATCAAATTACGTGTGAAAAGTGTAGGACAGGTGGGAAAAAAGGGACTCTTCTGAATTCTTAATCAGTTGATGTTACAAACTAACAAGCATAAAATGTTGGCATGGTGCTTGTTATGGGTGGAATTGTGTCCGCCCAAAATGTGTGTCAACTTGGCTGGGCCATTATTCCCAGTATTGTGCAGTTGTCTACCATTTTGTGATCTGATGTAATTATCCCATATGTTGTAAATCCTAACCTCTATGATGTTAATGAGCCAGGATCAGAGGGAGTTATTTTAATGAGTCACGGCTCATTCTATAGTTTTAGGTTGTGTTTTGAGATAGACAAGGGAGAAGAGAGCAGACAAGAGATGGCACTCCTGCCACCAAACAAGAGCCAGGAGCAGAGCATGTCCTTTGGACCCTGCTCTGAGAAGCTCCTAGACCCAAGGGAAGATTGATGACAAGGACATTCCCCCAGAGCTGACAGAGACAGAGAGCCTTCTCCTGGAGCTGGTATCCTGAATTCAGACTTCCAGTTTCCTAGGTTGTGAGAGAATGGACTTGTTTGTTAAAGCCATCCACTGGTAGTATACCTGTTATAGAGGTGCTAGATAACTATGACAGGTAACAGATCTCTGTTCACGCAGCCCTCACCTCATCTAAGTCCTGCCAGAATGACTACCTAGAGAGTACTGACTTCTCTGGCCGGGTAAGTATATATACTGGTGTTCTGCTTCCTCAGCTAAGCTTCCTATCATTGTGTGCTAAAGATCTGTTTGGAGAGTTACCCATTTTAGGCTGTTATGGAAAATACAAGTTGGAAAGATAGAGTTTCCCAGAAAATGTGATGGAGAATTACTGAGAGGTAGAAAATACATTGCATCTCTTGGACAGCATGCCTTCTCCCAACCTGTGTCCAAAATGGGTAGACTGTATGATTCAAAGAGTAACAGAAAGGCCCCTGTTCATAAATCGATACCTCTCCCATTTACTTTTAGATGGCTGAAAATTCATCATCAGAGATCCATATTTTTGACTTAAGCTTGAGATTTTTGTCCTTGTTAAAAGCTCAAGTATCTTCCCCCAAAGAGGCTCATTCACAGATTAGTATGAAAGACTATCAGAATCTTTCTTGAAGCTATACTTTTTTAGGCAAAAAGAAAAACAGAAGAAAATGCTAGGCCCCTAAGGTGAGGAAAGAGTGACATTTGGGAGAGGCGGTATGGAATCCCTCCAAGACATGAGAGCCCACAAAAGAAGTCAGCGATGCCTCTAGGTAAAGAGGAGGGAGAGTGTTGTTACAAGCCTTACCAGTATTCTGGGATTGACCATGTTCCTAAGCAAGTATCCAAGGGGAGATTGCAAAAGACTCTGAGAACTGGGCAGTCCTAAACCCCTGGCGAAGACCACAGCTCCTGCTCAGCTAAACACAAACTTCCTCTGTCGTCTTACAACGCAAAGTGGTGACAGCCAGTCTCGATTCTGTTGATTTTCTAGGCAATCTTAGACAATTCCTTTGAACAGCACCATGAGGCATGACTTCAATCACCTCTGCCACTCCGTTTCTCCTGTTGCCTCCAGTCAAACCTCCTGATGCCACTGGCTCTTCAGTTTGCTGATATGTCAAATGAATATAAAGCCACCTATTCCCACTGCTCCTGGGAGGACTAATTGAAGAGCTCAGGTGACATGCTCCGTCTAGTGCATGGAGCACTGATGTCAGCTACTCGTCACCATGAATGACACTTCCTCTCCTTTGCCTTCTCCCCACCATTGGCTGCTGGTGGAGGCTGGGTCAGACCATCAGTTCTCAAGCATTTTGGTCTCGAGAACTCTTTACATCCTAAAAAATCATTAAAAAACAAAAACAACGTTTTTTTCTGTGGGTTATATCTACTGATATTTATGATGCTAGAAATTAAAAGAAAATTAAAAAAATTCAAGTGTATCTAAAAATATAATCTGTTACACATTCTATAAATAAAATTTTTATGAAACTATATTTTGCAAAAAAGTAGTGAGAAGAGTGGTATTATATTAGATTTTTAATTATGTTTTGGTAGATTTCTTTGGTATCTGCAGTTGTAGAAGATAACCAGATTCTCATAACTGCTTCTTCATTAAATCTCTTGTAATATGTTGTTTTAGTAAAAGTAGGTGAAAGAAATATAGCCTCATATGGCTACGGATTTGGAAAAGGGAGGGCTATTTTAATACCTTTCAGAGATAACTGTGGGCATTCTTTGATACTACACCAAAACTTGACAAGTAGTGGTTTCTTAAAGGTTAGTAAGAAATTTAGAATCCACACTAATAAACATTTTTCACTTTGTTACATTAAAATCCACTGGTTTTGACCTTTGAATGTAGGGTTATATAACTTGTACTTGCCATTTGGAAAATATTGATCCACTAAGATGCACAGATGTCTCAAATGCAGACAAATTTCATTACATAATATTCAAAAAAATCTTATTTGTTAATACCACCGTCAAGCATGTTAGACAACAAGCCCGGGAAGCTTTTAAGTTCACAGTGGCTGATGTAAGTTTCCCAAATTTTGAATCCTCAGTTGAATGCTTACATTTTATCATGGGCAACAAATACTGCCATTTATTTTTTCTGAAGAAACATTTTCTAGAAAATACGTGCCAAATACCGAAATGTGAATAATCACTGTTTGTCTTTGAAACATTCTTTCAAGCAAAAAAACGGGGTTCCATGACAAAAGTGGTCGGTTTGGGTTACGGACTCCGCAATCACACAAACACTTCCCTCCAACACCAGGTCACTTCTGTTTGCACCATGAGTGCTTTATGCCTGCCTGTCTTGTCACACAGACTAACAGAAAGAAGTGTCCCCAAGGTCAAGGTTTAGTAAAATGCGCACTTTTCTTCTACTGCATCAGGGGCATTCTCAAGTGAAAGCAGATGCCTCCTCGCAACAACCACTAATAAAGTTGGGTGTCGCTGCCTTGATTTACGTGAAGGCACCTACATGAAGTTTCACCCACTGTTACTTTTGCACCATTGGTGTAAATCCAGGCACAATGAAAAGTCAAACAACGCATTTGTTGTCTATTATTGAATGGCACATCACTGCAAACCTGACGGCCTGACACAGCACAAATTTGTCATGTCACAGCTTCCGTGGGTGAGGGGTCAGGGGTCCTGGCATGGCTGACCTGCAGCCTCTCCTCCGGTCTCACAAGGCTGCCATCAAGGAGTCAGCCAGGCTGTGCTTCCCATCTGAAGCACAGGGTCTTTCCGCAGACCCCTCAGCTCCTTGAAATTACCTAGCTGAGGTCCTCTTTCTCTGACCACTCGCAGGTAGAAATTGTTCTCAGCTCCTGAAAGACACAGCTCTCCGGGGGCAGTGTCCTGTCTCTATCTGAGAGCAGCCGGAGTAAATCAGCTTCTAAAGAGCTCTCCAGATGAGGCCAGGCTACCCACGATGGTCTACATTTGATGAACTCAGTCAAGTGTTGTGGGACCTAGGTTCCACTTGTGACTGTTACGGATTGCATTGTGTCCCCCAACCAAAGTCTAGCAACCTGGCTAGGCCGTGATTCCCAGGACTGTGACGGCCTGCCATTTTGCCATCTGATGTGATTTTCCTCTGTATTGTGTCTCTACGACGTACATAAGGCAGGATCAGAGGCAGTTACCTTAATGAGGCAGGACTGAACCGACAACATCAAGTTGTATCTGAGTCAGTCTCTTCTGAGATAAAAAGACAGCAGTGAGCAGAGACACGGGCAACCTCATTAACACCAAGCAGAAAGAGCCGCAATCACCTGCTTTTTGGATCTGGGGAACCTGTGCTGAAAAGGGACATTCCCCTAGAGCCGACAGAAAGAGACAGCCTTCCCCTGGCACCCTGACCTTAGACTTCTAGACTCCCACGCTGCAAGAGAATGCATTTCTCTCTGTTAAAGCCATCCACCCATACTTCTCCCATTGCAGTACTGGTCAGCCGAAGCAGGAAGGTGGGTGGTTCTAGACCACCAGCTGCTCTGCGGGAGAAGGACGTGACACCCTGCTCTAACGAAGGTTTACAGCCTCAGAGACCTGATGGGGCAGCTCTACTGTGTCCTGTGAGGCTGCTGTCCGTCAGAATCAACTCAAAGGAAACGTGTTTGGGTTTTGGTTGCGGACTCACGGGAATCCCTGAGTGGCACAGTTAACAAGGTCGGCTACCGACCAAGCCACTGAGACCGGCTGGAACGCAGTTCAACTCGGTTGCCCACGGGGCCTCCGTGAATCCAAATCGACTTGATGGTTTTAGTATTTTTAGTCAAGTAGAAAGCTGAAAGGAAACCCTGATGGCCTAGTGGTTAAGTGCCACGGCTACTAACCTGAAGGTCAGCGGTTCAAATCCACCAGGCGCTTGTTGGTGACACTATGGGGCAGTTTGATTCGACAGCACTGGGTTTGGTTTCCTTGGTTTTAGGAAGTTGAAGAAGTTTCTGGGAGTGAGGAGACTTGGCTGTTTTTTCCCTTTTTCAGAACTGGTTTTGTATTTCTCTCCACAGCTCAGCACAGCGCCCCCTTTAGACTCCCTGTTCTCCGGTGGTCCCCTGACGAAGGCACCCGGCTTTTTCTCCCTCATGGATGGTCCCTGGAAGCCTACCTCTGTCTCAGCATCGCCACCATCAGGACAACTTACAAATATTCTTGCTGTGC
Source organism: Heterohyrax brucei (assembly GCA_028571685.1). Lineage (NCBI taxonomy): Eukaryota > Metazoa > Chordata > Mammalia > Hyracoidea > Procaviidae > Heterohyrax > Heterohyrax brucei. The sequence continues at coordinate 1,827,024 of CM053163.1, forward strand.
ACTGTGACCCCTAGGGGTGTGTGTGTGTGTGTGTGTGTGTGTGTGTGTGTGTGTATGACCATACCGGCTGTGCTGGTGGGGATTTTACCATGAAACTTACCCAGAAAGTCTACACTGCTTCCAGAAACAGAAGAAAACCTTCCCTCTTCTGAAGTAGTCTTCACAAACTGGGCGCTGACTCTCTCAAGAGCATCCTGAGCAGCCAAGCCAGCTAGCCTCTGCATAGCTCTCTGTCTCTGCAGCCAGGGCCACTCTCTGCCTCTGTGCTCAGTGACAGTGACCGGGGCTTCAGTTACCACACTTCTTCCCTGAGTGTCACAGCTCACGGCCCAAATCCAATAAAATTGCCCTCTCTTTTGTTGATTCTGGTGCACGAGCACAGAGTTTTGATTTTAAGTGCTTCTTTTGGCTTCACCACTACAGATTCAATGTTTTGAATGTATAACCTTGCCTGTGAACATCAAGAAGCTCTGCAAGACTGTAACACTTTCATATGTGGGGTGTACAGGGTTGCTGTAAGTCACAATTGACTCGACAGCAGTGGGGTTGGTTTATTTTTTGGTGAAAGAAACCAGGATGAATTGTAAGTAAATCAGCTTTGTCAATTTAGGAAGTATAGAGTCCCCTCTGTGTCTCTCTGTAGCTCAGAACATTGGACATGCTATTTAACGTCTCTCATACTAAAATCTCTCATCTAGGAGAGAAAGGTGATGAGAACCCAGGTGTTATTTAACTCTCTCCCATTCTCAGGGTTAAAATGTGATAAAATATTACAACACTTATGACTAGTGATGCTATTGAGTGCTGACAAGTGAGTTCTGACTCCCAGGGACCCTACACACAGCAGAAGTGAACACTACCTGGTGCGGCCCTGTCCCCTCCGTCACTCTGTTTGAGCCCTTTGTTGCGGCCACTGTCAATCCATCCTTTTGAGGGTCTCCCTTTCTCTCCCTGACTCTGACTTACCAAGCACGATGTTCTTCTCCAGGGGTAGGTCCTCTTGATTACTGAAACCAACTCTGAAAGGCTGTTAATTATCACGTCGGTGGAAATACCTACGGTTGCTTGTGTTCTGTTTCTGTCTGCAATGTTGTTAGGCTGTTGCATGTGCTTTATGGCGGTAATGCCTATCGACCAATTGTCTCTTTTGTTTGTATACTTGCGTTGCCTGGATTGCGTCGCTGCGTGGACTCTACTGTGAGGTGCCTAAGAGATGTAAGTTGTGTGTTTTGCTCCTCCTGAATTTTCACCACTGACAACTCATTAAAATGTGTGGAATAAATAGATGGCTAAATATAATGGTGAAGTTTTCCAGATTTATCTTTTATTTAGGTAATTCTAAAGACCCAACATGAATGATTAAGTTAGATGTCAGAATAAAGGAGCCCTGTGTGGTACAGTGGTTAAGCTCTCAGCGGCTAACTGAAAGGTGAGCTATTTGAAGCCACTAGCTGCTTCAGAGGAGAAACATAGGGCTGTCTGCTGCCATGAAGATTTATACCCTTTGGAGTCCTATGGGACAGTTCTACTCTGTCCTACAGGGTCGCTATGAATTGGAATAATTGAGACAGCTGTGGGTTTGTTGTTTTTTATTTTTATTTTCTTCATTATCAACAAATATGCCTACATTAGCATAAACTACTGTGTGTGGGTAAACTAGCGGGCTTAGTAAAATGAGGTGACGGGACATGCAGTGTAAACTGAGGAATAGGTCATTCTAGAAGGTATTTAGTAAAATGAATACAGGTTTGTATTTGGAAACATCCCTTTGACTCCTGCCTTGTTTTAAAGAAGGAAAGGTAATTTTAGAGCATTTGTTATATACCTCATAAGTACCACGCATGGGAAGCATTTCTTTAAAACAATGAAATCAAAAGCACATGGTCCCCACATCCAAGTCCATAAGTGATTCCATCCATCCATCCATCAGTATCCCATATAGAATTCTGTGTAATTGATATAGACACTACTCTTCAAGGAAGAGAGGCAGAAGCTGTGCTTCCTGAAAGCTGGGTGCTGTGTGATGAGTCCTGTCCAAAAAGCACAGCGTGGGAGGGCAGGAAAATGTATCTTCACAGTGGAGAAACCCGATAAACTCTTCCTCAGTTCAGTGACTGCCTTTGTTGCCTAGTGCGTGACACTAGAATTACCACAGGTGGGTGGCTTCAACAAACGCTAGTTGATTTCTTCCCAGTTTAGAAGGCTAGCAGTCCAGACGCAGACTGTCAGCTACAGGGAAAGGTTTTCTCTCTCTGTTGGCACTGAAGAAAGGTCCTTGTCATCCACATGCCCCTGGTCTCAGAGCTTCTCAGCACAGAAACCTCAGTCCAAAGGACGTACTCTACTTCAGCATTGCCTTCTTTGTGTTATGAGCTTCCTCTGTCTTTCTGCTTCCTTTTTTCTTCTGTATCTCAAAAGAGATTGGTTTAAGACATGACCTAATCTTGTAGGGAGATTCTGGTGGCATAGTGGTTAAGTGCTACATCTGCTAACCCAAAGGTCAGCAGTTCAAGTCTACCAGGCGCTCCTTGGAAACTCTATGGGGCAGTTCCACTTGGTCCTATAGGGTCACTATGAGTTGGAACTGACTTGATGGCAGTGGATAGAGTGAGTCTTGCCTCATTAACATAAACCAAACTAAACTGTTACTGTCTACAAAGTTCTGATTCATAGCAACACTACCGGACAGGATAGAACAGTCCTATAGAGTTTCCCAAGGAGGAGCTGCTGGGTTCAAACTGCTGACCTTTTGGTTAGCAGCCAAGCTCTTAACCACAGCACCATCAGCAGTGCTCTGCTAATTAGCATATCTGGTGCTAATATCATTAATATCACAGAGACAGGATTTACAACACAGGAAAATCACATCAGATGACAAAACAGTGGACAGTCATACAAAACTGAGAATCATGGCCCAGCCAAGTTGACAGACATTTTCAGGGACACAGTTCAGTCCATGACTGTGAGCGAGGTTAACGTCATTAGTCATAAGTCATGTTGAGAGCACAAAACCTGACAGGATGTGATTTTGGAGTAAGAGGCATGTGTAACTAAAATCCGAGTGTACTCTTCTTACTTAAGTATAAAAAATGGTGGGATGAGTAGGGGTGTTTAGTAGTGTAAGTCAGAATCGACTCAATGGCAACTAACAACCACAATAACATAACAGGGAAATTGATCTGTAGGCCTATAGGCCAACTTTTGGGACTTGAGGCTGACTTGTACGTCTCCTGTTTCGTATCATCACCCTTACCATCTGGGCTTGTTATTCTGAAGTCTAGTCTTATAGATTATTCAGTCAGCAAAGTACGGGATGATTTATTTGCATGAGAGAAAAAGAAAAAGAAAAAAAAGCAACATGTTTTCTTATATTCTGAATAATTTAGCTTAAAAAAATCACAACTGAGAAGATATTAAAAAAAAGAATTGTTTTACATCTCAGATAAAGATGTGCAAAATGATCTGTTATGTATAATTGGTTCCAAATTGTTCCTGCCATAACAAGTATTTTTTAATGTTTCATGTAATAACCCGAAGACAGCCAGGCAGAGCATAAAGAGAAATGGCTAAGCAGCAACTGTGTTTTATTTGAATGCGGGCAGTGTCTTTTCTAGCTATTTCATTCAAAAACAGCCTAATCCATGGTAAATAAAGAAAATATGAATATGCACAGAGGAAATTACTAACAATGCAGGCTTCCTCCTTTATGCCTCAGCTAACCGTAAATTAAGAGATTTCTGGGGGAACTTTAAAATCATCTCCTTCTATGTAGATTCGATGTTAGAGGGTTGAAATGCCATTTTTTTCTCATGTACTGGACTTTCCATATTAATATTCAGGCCAGGAACAGTTTAAAATCACAGGGAACAAGAACCCTCACCAATAGCCCAGCAGGAGGCTGAGCATGAATAGCTGCCAATCACCTGCGATGGCCATTGTGTGCCTGGACAGCCCTAATGACGCCTCATGGCGTCCCCACCACTCATGCTGCTCTGCTGGCTTTGAGCAGATGTGTGTGGGTGGGGGGGCAGGGACCCTAACACAGTGTGAGCAAAGTTGAAACTCATCAAGGGGAGGGTCAAGAGGCAGGCCCAGGGTTCCTGGGGACAGCTGCAAGGCTCTACTGCAGGTGCCATGTCCTGGCACCAGTCTACCAGGATGACCTGGACGGACCCTTGGCTCCCTGGGGCCGCAGTCAGGGTGGCCCATTACAGGCAGGTGTGACCTGGAGAAAGCACTACTTGGACAGTTCTGTTTACTTAGGGGCCTTCTGTGTTTTAGCTAATGTTCCTCTCAGAATGGCCAGCCTGGTGACTCTGGCCAGTGCTGGCTGATGGGCAGCCACTCATTTACTGACACACATTAAGCCTGTTTATTCAGCAGCTCACCACAGACTTGCTATTTGTCAGGCGTCCCTGGCAACTTTCATTCAGAACTAAGGTAGCCCAGTTCTTGCTCAAAAAGGAACTGGCAGGACTGCAAGGATACAGCTGCCCGATCCTGCCCTGTGACTACAGTGTGTGGGACCCCTGCGTGGAGCATCTAGCCAACATCGGTAGTAATCTTCATTGCCACCCTAGGGTATATGCATTATTACTCTTGTTACCCCCCTTTATACAGCTGAAAAACATAGGGCTCAAATATATGATTATCTTCAACCAAAAATCACTTCAAAGTTACCTGAGCTATTACATAGACAAAAAAAAGGAAGAACGAAAAAGAATATCCCAGACAAATGTGAAACCTTGTGAAGACAACCAAAAATGTCACTTTTCTCTTGTGACAACAAGGACAATGACACTGGTAAAGTTTTACCTGGAATGATATGTATCAGCTGCCATGTCATGCACAGATACCAAGAATCAAAAGTTTGGGTAGAAGGAGGGGCGGGGCCATGATGGCAGACTAGACACATGTCTCCTCAATTTCCTCTGAGAACTAAGGCCTGGACTGATAATTGAATGGAACACTCTGGACACCCAGGGAGCCCTAAGATAAGGCATAGTGTTGTTAGATTGGACTACATGCTGCTAAATGGGAAACTACTGCTCTCCAACATGAGGACGTGCACATGGAGCCCTGCTCCTGCAGACTCACTGCTTGGGCAGACTGCAGGTACTGGCGCCTCTTTTGTTATCTGGGAGGCGAGGGATGGGCATGAGCTGGCAAATACACTGAACTGCAGTGCTGAAGTAAACAGTGCATGGGATAGCCACATTTTGTGAGCCTGGCTGCTGACTGAGGGCACCGCTGCCCCTCCACCTCTCTTCTCTGAGCTCCACCATCGATTCTGCTGTTTCATGGCAGAAAGGGCATCTTGATCAGCTGAGAGACAGAGCCACCCAACGGGAGGACTCAGCAGGGGCTAATTCCCAAGCTGAGAAGCAGTGTCAGTTCAGAAAGTACTTTTCTAGCAGAAAGGCTGTGTTTAGTACAGTGTTACCTTATGGGTGGGGCCTGGCTGAGGATGGCAGCAATGTTGCAACCCCTCCCTACTTTGAACTAGCACCTGAAGGTGGCCAAAGAGGTACATCTGTTATCAGCCAGAAGGTGGGGCCTGCCGCACCTGATGGCCCGACTCATTCTGGCAGCTGTCGATCAGCTCCTGGCTTTTTAAAGTAAGACTACCTGGAGAAATAACTGCTGAGTGGTCCAGGGGCATCTCTTCTAGTTTTTACTGATCCACATAGGGTTGGTTGATGGCCCCTCAGTGACTCCATAAGTAGGATGCTGTCTTTGCCAACCAGGTGGTGGAGGCTACTGCTCCAGAGAGTCCACAGGGGCTAATCTCTAGAATACACACAGATGGCTGGTGACCAACTCCCTTTTCTGAATTGTGCCTGTTGAGGTAACACCAGAGAAACTAAACAGTCTTTGGATGGCCCAAAGGAAACAAACCATCACTAGTCATTTAAAGAATCAGCCTGTCATGGCTCCAGAAAACTCTCAAAATAAAGAATCAGAAACTTCCCAGATGAAGAAGCCTTTCTGAAACTATTGGAGGTCAAGCACAAAAGAATTATATATAGAGCCCTCCTAGAGATTAAACAAAATGTAGCAGAGCAAAATCAAAAATTAAGTGAGCTATTCAAACTGAGGAAACATCAACAATCTGAAATCCAGCAGATCAATAACAAAATTACAGAATTAGATAATTCAATCCAAAGTCAAAAGAGCAGAACTGAGGAGACAGAAGTCAGACTTAGTGACCTTGAGGACAGAGCAGCTGACACCAGCATTTATGGGGATAAATCAGAGAAAAGAAATAAGAAAATTGAAGTAGCATTAAGAAACATGTGGGATTCTATTAAGAGGAATAATCTCTAATTATTTGGAGTTTGTGAACAAGGACGGACATCTGCAAACACAGTGCTGTTGAGTTGCTGACAGAAAACTTTCCTGAAATTATGAAAGAAGGGAACATAGATATCCAAGATGTGCATCAAATTCCACAAAAATCAGATCTCAAAAGAAAGACACCAAGACATATTATAATCAAGCTTAATAAAATTAAACATAAACAGATTCTCTTAAAGGCAGCAGGGTTCAAAGAGCAAAGCTAACATTCAGAGGGAAGCCTTGTGGGCTTTCATGTGACTTCTCAGCAGAAATGATGTTGGCAAGGAGACAGTGGGATGACACATTTGAAGTCTTGAAGGAGAAAAACTTCCAATCAAGAATTATATGTATCTTGGAAAATTACCTCTCAACTATGAAGATGAAATTAAGACATTTTCAGATAAACAGAAGCTCCCAGACTTTGTAAAAACCAAACAAAAATGATAAGAAATATTGAAAGAGCTCTTTGCTTAGAAATCAAAGCCGTTAATATATATATTTCAGGAGGCAATGCAGGACACAGCATCCAGAAACTTATTCAGTTAGGGAAGTCAAAACTCAATCAAAGCTACAATGTTAAAAGAAGGGAACCAGTGATCATATCACAAAAGCTATAACACCATCACACTAAAAAAAGGGATATAATACAGTAGTTATAGTTCTTCCAGATGGACAGGAAGTTAAAAAAATATGCAGAAGTTAAAATGGGGTTTAAACTTAGAATATTAAGGGGGAGTATAGGAGTAGCCACAAAGCACAATAACAATGTAATGTATCAAAACATGAAACCTAAGACAGGATTCTCGACAACCACAAAACCAACACTGAAAAAGATGAAAATTCAACCTATATAGAAGAATGAGCCAGAACAGTATATTAAGAGCAACGTAGAAAACATCAACACAAAAATAAATGCATCAAAATGACAGCACGAAACACATACCTATCAATACTTACACTGAATATAAACAGGCTGAATGCTCCAATAAAGAGACAGTGAGTGACACTATTGATCTAAAGACATGCCCTGTCTATATATTGCTTACAAGAAACACACCTTAGATTCAGAGATATGAACAAACTGAGAAATTAAAGGATGGAATAATATATACCAAGCCAATAACATACAAAAGAGAGTAGGAGTGGCAATACTAATCTCATATAAAATAGATTTTAATGTAAAATCCATCACTGTGGACAAGGATGGTCACTATTCATTGCTGAAAGATTCAATATACAAGCAGGAATTAACAATATTAAATATTTATGTACCAAATACCAGAGAATCTAAATACATTGAACACTGACTACACTGAAAAATGAAATAGATCATTCCACAATAGTAGGTGGAGACTTCAACACTCCACTTCAGTAATGGACAGATCACCCAGAAAAAAGCTAAGCAAAGACACAGAAGATCTTACTGTGACAATTAACCAACTAGAGCTCATTGACATATACAGAAATTTTATCCATCAACAGATAAGTGCATTTTCTTCTTCAATGTACATGGAACATTTTCCAGAATAGACCATGTGTTCAGACACATAGCAAGTCTCAAAAAAAAAAACCAAATCACTGAATTACTGCAAAGCATCTTCTCAGACCACAAAGCCATAAAAGTCTAAATCAATACCAGAAAAAAACATATATAGAAATTTGAACTTAAGTAAACTGAATATCCTCCTCAAAAAGCCATGGGTTATAGAAGAAATCAAAAACAAAATAAATAAATTTATGGAATCCAATGAGAATGAAAATACATACTACCAGAACCTATGGGATGCAGACAAAGCAGTGCTCAGAGGTCAATTTATCTCTATAAGTGTACACATCCCAAAGGAAGAAAGGACCCAAACCAAAGAATAAACCCCAGAGCTTGAACAAGTAGAAAGAGTAACAGAGGAATGCCTCAGTCACCAGAAGAAAACAGATCGTAAAGACTAGTGCAGAACTAAATGAATCAGAGAATAGAAGAACAATTGAAAAAATTAATAAAACCAAAAGCTGTTTTTTTTTTTCTAAAAAGATCAACAAAATTGATATACCATTAGCTAAGCTTACAAAAGAAAAACAGGAGAGGAAACAAATAATCTGAATAAGAAATGAGATGTGAGATGTCACGACAGACCCAACTGAAAATAAAAGTATCCTAACAGAATACTATGGAAGACTGTGCTCTAAGAGATGTGAAAACCTAGAGGAAATGGACAAATTTCTATATTCATATCACCTACCAAAATTATCACAAGAGAAGTAGAACAACTTAATAAGCCCATCACAAAAGACTTTAAAAACTACCAACCAAAAAAAGTCCTGGCCCAGATGGCTTCACTGGAGAATTCTAACAAACTTTTAGAAAAGAGATAACTCCAATACTACTGAGACCATTTCACAGCACAGAAAGGGATAGAAGACTCCCAGATTCATTCTATGAAGCCAGCATAACCTTGACACCAAAGCTAGGGAAAGATCCTGCAAAAAAAGAAAAAAGAAAGAAAGTTACAGACCAGTATTACTCATGAACTTAAATGCAAAAATCTTCAAAAAAATCCTTGCCAATAGAATTCAACAACATATCAAAAAAATACTTCATCATGACAAAGTTGGATTCATACCAGGGATGCAAGTGCATTTCAGCATCAGAGAAACAATTAATGTGATCAACTACATAAATAACACAAGAGACAAGAATCACCTGATTTTGTCAATTGATGCAGAAAAGGCATTTGATAAAGTCCAGCACCCATTCATAGAAAATAGAAATAGAAGGGAAATTCCTCAATGCATTGAGGGGCACATACACAAAGGCAACCGCCTACATCATCCTGAATGGAGAGAGACTGAAAGAATTACCCTTGAGAATGGAAACTAGAAAGGATGACTATTCACACCACTTCTATTCAACACTTTACTAGAATTTCTAGCCAGAGAAATTAGACAAGACAAAGAAAGAAAGGGCATCTGCATCAGCAAAGAAGTAAAAATCTCCCTATTTGCAGAGTGTATGCACAGAGAATCCTAAGGAATCCATAAGTAAACTACTTGAATTAATAGAAGAATTCAGCAAAGTATCAAGATATAACATAAACATAAGTAAATCAGTAGGATTACTTTACACCAACAAAGAGATCATCAAAGAAGAAATCACCAAATGAATACCAGTTTCTATAGCTGCCAAGGAGATAAAATATCTAGGAATAAATCCAACTAGAGAAATAAGAGGTCTTACACAAAATGAACTCCAAGACCTTACTACAAGAAACCAAGAGAGACTTACATAAATGGAGAAATCTACCCTGTTTGTGGATAGGAAGACTTAACATTGTGAAAATGTTTTTTACCTGAAGTGATCCATATGTACAATGCAATCCCAATACAAATTCCAGTGACATTTTTTAATGAAATAGAGAAATAAATCACCAACTTTGTTTGGAAAGGGAAGAAACCCTGGATAAGCAAAGCGCTTCTGAAAAACAGGAACATAGTGGGAGGCCTCAAGACCCAACCTTAGAAACTTTTTCACTGCCAAAGTAGTCAAACAGACTGGTACTGATACAAAAGAGACATATAGACCAATGGGACAGAGTTGAGATACCAGAGATGCCACCATCCTCTTATGACCAGTTGATATTCAACAAAGACCCTAAGATTGTAAATCGGGGTAAAAACAGTCTCTTTAACAAATGGTGCTGGAAAAATTCGATATCCTGTGCCAAAAGAATTGAAACAAGGCCTGTATCTTACACCTTACACAAAAACTAACTCCAGTTGGATAAAATACCTAAATATCAATCCTAAAACGACAAAGACCATGCAAGGAAAAACAGTGTCAACAATGGAAGTTTTAACATACAGTTTAGACAGACTTCAAAATCTGACAAAGTGTGATCAACAGAAAATAGATAAATGAGAACTACTATGAATCAAACACTTTTGCTCATCCAAAAACTTTATCAAAAGAATTAAAAGACCACCTTACTGAGCAGAAAAAAAGATTTGGCAGCTACACGTTGGACTGACGTCTGATCTCCATCATCTGCAAAGTACTGTAAAATATCAACAAGAAAAAGGTAAGTAACCCAACTAAGTGATGGGCAAAGGAGATGGACAGATACTTCACCAAGGAGGACATCCAGGCAGCCAAAAGACAGATGAGGAAATGCTCATGGGTGTTAGCTATCAGAGAAATCCAAATCAAAATTATGACGAAATACCATCTCACCACAACAAGGTTGGCCATAATCCAGCAAAAACACAAAACAACAAATGCGCGAGAGGCTGTGGAGAGTTTGGAACTCTCCTATGCTTCTGGTGGGATTGCAAAATGGTACAACCTTTATGGAAAGCAATTTGGTGTTTTCTTAAAAAGCTGGAAATAGATATACCATTTGATCCAGTAATGCCACTGTTCAGAATAAATCCTACAGAATCAAGGGCAGTCACATGAAGACACATGCACACGAATGTTTATTGCAGCACAGTCCATAATAGCAAAAAGATGGCATCAACCCAGATACCCAACAAGAGATGAATGGATAAACTATGGTACATATACTTGGTGGAACACTATGCAATGATTAAAAAAAAAAAAAATGATGATTTTAGGAAGTATCTCATAACTTGGTTTCAATTGGAAGACATTGTGCTGAATGAAATCAGTCAGTAGCACAAAAACAAATATTGTGTGAGACCTCTACTGTAAGGATTTAAAAATAGACTCATGTACAGAAGAAAAGACTCTTTGATGGCTTTAATGGTGCGGAGGGAGGGAGAGGGCTGGTCATAGAATAGATAGTTGATAAAAGCTCAGTTGGGTGAAAGCAGTGACAGCACACAGTAGAAAGAAGATCAACTTAACTGGACTTCAACATAAATGGAAAACTCTTTTAATCTTAACCCAATACTGCAAGGATAGAGTAGCAGGGGTGGGCTTTGGCGACCATGCTCTCAGGGGACATTGATGCCAGTTGGCATAACTAGCCTACTGCTAACAGAGTCTTCTGCACCCCTTATTGGTGAATGGCATCTGGGGTCTTAAACACTAATAAGCTGCCATCTGAGATACATAAAATGGTCCCAACTCAGCCGGAACATATGATCACCAAGAACAATAAAGACACAGGAATGAAGAGACCAGGAAACAGAAGGACCCAGGTGAACAGGTGACTGTATCAACACATGACCTGAAGAACCAAATGACTCCTGGCCACCATCAAAGACAGCCGTGATGGGGCACACAATGTCGAGTCTCAGCGGCAACATGAGAAAAAGAAGGGTGCACCTCAAGAACTCCACTAAAAGACCACAACTGATGGTCCAGCAGCCTGGGGATTCCCTTGGGAGCATGGCCCCTAAACCTACTGCCACCCCTGACAAGAAAACATTACTGAGGTCAACTCTTTGGACAGGAGTGCACTAGACCTGGACATACAATATGACCGTATGGTGTGTGTACTTTATGGTTCCACACATCTATAGGATGCTGTCCTACTGGCCTCTTACTAGAAGGGAGAAGAAAGGGTGGAGAGCAGGGGACAGAAGATTATTCAGAGGATGTGACATAGACAGAGTGAAAAGGAGGAGTATACTGTCGTGGGGCAAGGAGAGCCACAGGCACTGCCAATAAGAGGGCATACAAATTTAATTTGGATTGTATGCTTTCACTTAATCACACACACACAAAGTTTGGAAAGGAAAATGAAATGATAGGGAGAAATTTGGGGAGAGTGACAAGGTGGGTGATCCAGAGTCACTTGACATGCTCTGAGCAGGGTTAGGGCTTGTTAAGGTCAACACTGATAAGGGTGGTGAGACAGACGGCCAGGGAAAAGCAGGGACAGAATGACCACAGAACCTACCACCAAACATGCAATACAGGTAGATTTTGAGAATCAAGGGAGGCACACCTATGACAAATAAGAAAAAAAGAAAACTTTTATTGGACTTCTTCTCACAACTGGACCAGTAAGCAACATCATGATAAATGGAGAAAAAACTGAAGTTATCAAGGATTTCATTTTACTTGGTTCCACAATCAACAGCCGTGGAAGCAGCAGTCAAGAAATCAAAAGATGTATTGCACTGGGGAAAATCTCCCACAAAGGACCTCTGAAAGTGCTGAAAAGCAAAGACGTCGACTTGAAGACTAAGATGTCACCTTGAAGACTAAGGTGCCCCTGACCCAAAGCACGATATTTTCAATTGCATCATATGCAAGCGAAAGCTGGGCAACGAGTAAGGAAGACAGAAGAATCGACAGCTTTGAACTGTGGTGTCAGAGCAGAGCACTGACCATGGAGTGCAGAAAGAACAGATCTGTCCTTGACGTACAGCCAGAGTGCTCCTTAGAATTAAGGGTGGGTGAGACTACATCTCATCTACTTTGGACATGGGAGCAATCCCTGAAGAAGAACGTCACTCCTGGTGAAACAGAGGGTCAGGGAAAAAGAGGAAGGCCCTCAACAAGGTGGATTGACACAGTGACAGCACCAAGAGCCCTAAGCATAAAAATGGTAGTGGGCGTGGCACAGGACTGGGCAGTGTTTGGTTCTGTTGTACACGGGGTCTCTATAAGTTGGAACCGACAACATGGCACCTAACAACAACATTAAGTAGACATTTATAGGGACTTCTTACCCCTAAAAATTCATAAAGCCGAGGAATATATACATTCCAATAGGCGAACAACAGCAATAGCCTGCTACTGGGAAAAACTGGAACATTCTTTATTGCTGGCTCAATCTCTTTTTTCTCTAAGTTTTCAATATTGGAAAGATTCTCTTGAGAATGTTTACGAGCAGGCAAGGGGAGCAGATTCTCCACCTTCTTCATGCTGTCCCGGGTCTTGTCCCGGATTGATTCACTCATTGGACAAATGTGTCCTGGAGGCCTTCCCCTATGCCACTCCATCCTTACAGGGCTAGCGTTCTAGAGCCGAGCCTTCAGTCTGACAGCTGTTAGTCCCGTGAGAGCTGGAATCCACTCAAGGGCAACAGGATTGGTTTCAGGTTTCAGACTTACGTGGGAAAGACCCCTGGTAGCGCAGCGATTGAGTGCCCAGCTGCTAACCGAAACACTGGTAGTTCACACCTACCAAAGGGCTCCATAGGGGAAAGACCCGGGGAACCGTTCCCATAAAGGCAATAGCCGAGAAAACCCCATGGGGCCAGTTCTACTCTGTCATGTGGAGTCAGACTTGACTCCACGGCACCTAACAACTACACACAGTCATTCATAGTTATTTGGACTTAATTTTTTTTTTTTTGAAATTTGTTTTTATTTTTATTTTTATTTAACATAACTGAGTGAAAATGTACATTAACATGTAAATTTACATGCCCCCCTATATGCAGCTTCCACTGCTCTCCCTGTCCAGTGACTGCACACTATTCCTCTCTGCTCCATACATGTCTCATCCTCCCAACAGTCTCCTTCCCCCTCCTCTCCGTCCACTCCCCTTCCTCCAGCCAGAGGTCAGCAAGATGATATCCTATAGATGTATAGAACCATAAAGTGCTTCCAATATATGGTTACTCTGCATTGCCAAGTCCATTCCATTCCTGTCCAAAGAGTGGACCTTTGTTATAATTTATGGGAACAGGCAGCATCAGGACCGGGGGCCATGCTCGCAGAGGAACCCCAAAACCGCTGGACCGTCAATTGCGGTCTTTTAGTGGAGATCTCAGGATGCACCTCTTTTTATTCTTGTGTTGCCAGTGAGGCTCCTCTCTGTGAGCTCCGTCATGGCTATCACTGGTGGTGGCCGGGCACCATCCGATTCGTCTGGTCCCAGGTCGATGTGGGCACTCACTCTTGTGGGTCTCTCTGTCTTCTCAGTTGTCTTTACCGCATGCCATTTTGGCCCTCGGTGAGCATCCGTTCCTGCTGAGTTGGGACCATTTGCTGTGTCCTCAGATGGTAGCTTGGCAACTTTTAAGACCCCAGACGCCACTCACCAATGTAGGGTGCAGAGAGCTCTCTTAGCAAAACGCTAGTTGTGCCAATTGGCCTGGAACTCGCCTAAGAGCATGGTCCCCCGTCCCCCGCCCCAGCTACTCTATCCTTGCAGTATTGAGTTAAGATGGAAGCAGTACTCAAGTTATGCTGAAGTCCACTTAATGTTGTTCTTGTTCCTAATGTGTGCTGTCACCGCTTTCTCCCAACTAGATTTCTAGTAACTACCTAAACTAAACCCTCCCCCCCTCGCCCTCCCTCCCTCGCTCCCCTCCCTTGCAGCTGTCAAAGAGTCTTTTCTTCTATACACAAGTCTGTTTTTGAGATCTTATTGTAGAGGTCTCATACAGTATTTGTCCTTTTGTCGCTGACTACTCTCTCTCAACATAATGTCTTCCAGTTGAAACCAAGTTAGGAGATGTTTCCTGGAATCATCGTTATTCTTTATCATTGCCTAGTGCTCCATTGAGTATATGTAAGACAGTTTACCTGTCCATTCTTCTATTGTTGGGCATCTGGGTTGATTCCACCTTTTTGCTATTGTGGACTGTGCCGCGATAAACATTCTGGTGCATGTGCCCATTGGTGTGAAAGGCCTTGAATCTGTAGGATATATTCCAAGTAGTGGAATTACTGGGTCAAATGGTATATCAACATCCATTGTTTTAAGGAAGCGCCAGATTGCCTTCCAAAGAGGCTGGACCATTTTGCAACCCCACCAACAGTGTAGGAGGGTTCCACTTTCTCCACAGCCTTTCCAGCATTTGTTGTTTTGTGTTTTCTGGATCATGGCCAATCCTGTTGGGGTGAGATGGTATCTCATTGTTGTCTTGATTTGAATTTCTTTAATGACTAAAGATCGTG
Organism: Heterohyrax brucei; assembly: GCA_028571685.1. Taxonomy (NCBI): domain Eukaryota; kingdom Metazoa; phylum Chordata; class Mammalia; order Hyracoidea; family Procaviidae; genus Heterohyrax; species Heterohyrax brucei. The sequence goes on from CM053163.1 coordinate 1,842,183, forward strand.
AACATGTCCGCATGTGTTTTTTGGCTGCCTGGATCTCCTCTTTAGTGAAGTATCTGTCCATCTCCTTTGCCCATCACTTAATTGGATGGTTTATCTTCTTCTTATTGATATTTTGTAGTATCTTATAGATTATGGAGATCAGGCGTCGATCTGACATAGAGTTGCCAAATATTTTTTCCCACTCTGTGGGTGTTCTTTTAATTCTATTAATAAAGTCTTTGGATGAGCAAAAGTGTTTGATTCTTAATAGTTCCCATTTATCTACTTTCTCTTCTGTTGATTGAGATTTCTTTGACAGATTTTGGAGTCTGTCCTCATTGTGTATTAAAACTTCCATTGTTGTTCCTACCTTTTCTAGGATGAGCTTTATCGTTTTAGGTTTGATATTTAGGTCTTTTATCCAGTTGGAGTTGGTTTTTGTATAAGGTGTAAGATATGGATCTTGATTCAGTTTATTGCAGATGGATAACCAATTTTGCCAGCACCATTTGTTGAAGAGACTGTTTTTACCCCAGTTTAATGTCTTAGGGCCTTTGTCGAATATCAACTGTTCATAGGCAGATGGTGTCATCTCTGGGGTCTCAATTCTGTTCCATTGATCGATCTGTCTGTTCTTGTACCAGTACCAGGCTGTTTTGACCACTGTGGCAGTGTAGTATGTTCTAAGGTCGGGTAATGAGAGGCCTCCCAGTGTGTTCTTCTTCTTTAGTAGTACCTTACTTATCCGGGGCTTCTTCCCTTTCCAAACAAAATTGGTAATTTGTTTCTCCATCTCATTAAAAAATGATGCTGGAACTTGTATTGGGATTGCATTATATAAATAAATTGCTTTGGGTAGAATAGACATTTTCACAATGTTAAGTCTTCCTATCCATGAGCAGGGTAGGTTTTTCCATTTATCTAAGTCTCTCTTAGTTTCTTGTAGTAAGGGCTTGTAGTTCTCTTTGTAAAGGTCTGTTGTTTCTCTGGTTAGATTAATTCCTAGGTACTTTGTCTTCTTAGGGGCTATCACAAATGGTATAGATTTGATAATTTCCTCCTTAACAGTCTCATTGTTGGTATAAAGGAATCCTACTGATTTACTTATGTTTATCTTGTATCCTGAGACTTTGCTGAACTCTTCTATCAGTTTGAGTAACTTACTTATAGATTCCTTGGGGTTCTCTGCATATACAATCGTATCATCTGCAAACAGGGAGATTTTAACTTCCTCTTTGCTGATGCAGATGCCCTTTATTTGTTCATCTTGTCTAATTGCTCTGGCTAGAACTTCTAGCACAATGTTGAATAGGAGAGGTGAGAGTGGGCATCCTTGTCTAGTTCCTGATCTCAGGGGAAAGTCTTTCAGTCTCTCTCCATTCAGGATGATGTGGGCAATTGGCTTTGTATAAATGGCCCTCATTGTGTTGAGGAATTTGCCGTCTATGCCCATTTTGCTAAGAGTTTTTAGCACGAATGGGTGTTGGACTTCATCAAACGCCTTTTCGGCATCAATGGACAAAATCAGGTGATCCTTGTCTTTTGTGTTATTTATGTGGCTAATCACATTAATTGTTTTCCTGATGTTGAACCAGCCTTGCATCCCTGGTATGAATCCCACTTGGTCATGATGGATTATTTTCTTGATATGTTGTTGTATTCTGTTGGCAAGAATTTTGTTGAAGATTTTTTGCATCTAGATTCATGAGTGATATCGGTCTGTAGTTCTCTTTCTTTGTTGGGTCTTTCCCTGGCTTAGGTATCAGGGCTATGCTGGCTTCATAGAATGAGTTTGGGAGTACTTCATCCCTTTCTATACTGTGAAATAGTTTCAACAGTATTGGGGATAACTCTTCTCTAAATGCTTGGTAGAATTCTGCCGTGAAGCCATCTGGGCCCAGACTTTTTTGGGTTGGCAGTGTTTTGATGACCTTTTCAATCTCTTCCTTTGTGATGGGTTTATTAAGTTGTTCTGCTTCATGTTGTGATAATTTGGGTAGGTGGTATGAGTCAAGGAATTGGTCCATTTCCCCTAGGTTTTCAAATTTGTTAGAGTACAGTCTTTCATAGTATTCCGTTATGATGTTTTTGATTTCTGTTGCATCTGTGGTGACAACTCCCTTCTCATTTCTAATTTGGGTTATTTGTTTCCTTTCCTGCTTTTCTTTAGTAAGTTTAGCCAGTGGTTTATCAATTTGGTTGATCTTTTCAAAAAACAAGCTTTTGGTCTTTTCAGTTTTTTCAATTGTTTTCCTATTCTCTAATTCATTTAGCTCTGCTCTAATCTTTATGATATCCTTTCTTCCGGTGCCCGAGGGGTTCCTCTGTTGTTCTCTTTCTACTTGTTCAAGCTGTAGAGTTAGTTCTTTGATTTGGTTTCTTTCTTCCTTCCTAATGTGTGCATTTATGGAGATAAACAGACCTCTGAGCACTGCTTTGGCTGTATCCCATAGGTTCTGGTAGGAAGTGTTTTTGTTCTCATTGGAATCCATGAATTTCTTTAATTGATCCCTGATTTCCTCTATAACCCATGTTTTTTTGAGCAAGATGTTGTTCAGTTTCCAAGAGTTCCACTTTCTATCTCTGTTTTTTCTGCTATTGATTTCAACTTTGATGGCTTTATGATCTGAGAAGATGCTTTGCAATAATTCAATGGTATGGATTTTGTTGAGCATTGCATTATGGCCTATCACGTGGTCAATTCTGGAGAATGTTCCATGTGCACTGGAGAAGAAGGTGTAGTTGTCTGCTGAGGGGTGGAAAGTTCTGTATATATCAATGAGGTTTAGTTGGTTAATTGTGTCAATGAGGTCTTCTGTATCTTTACTGAGCTTGTTTCTAGATGATCTGTCTAGTAATGAGAGTGGAGTGTTAAAGTCTCCCACTATTATTGTGGAGTCATCTAACTCTCTTTTGAGCATAGTCAGTGTTTCTTCAACATATCTAGGTGCTCTGACATTAGGTGCATAAATGTTTAATATAGTTAAGTCTTGCTTGTGTACTGAACCTTTCAGCAATAAATAGTGTCCATCTTTGTCCACAATGGTGGATTTGACATTAAAGTTGATTTTGTCTGAGATTAGAATTGCCAACCCTGCTCTTCTTTGTTCATTGTTAGCTTGATATATATTCTTCCATCCTTTAATTTTCAGTTTGTTCCTGTCTTTAGGTCTCAAGTGAGATTCTTGTAGACAACATATGGATGGGTCGTGTCTTTTGATCCAAGATGACACTCGGTGTCTCTTTACTGGAGCATTCAGTCCATTCACATTCAATGTAATTATTGATAGGTATGTGTTCACTGCTGCCATTGTGATATGTTTATTTTTATGTTGATGTTTTCTCTGTTGTTCTTATTAGTCTGTTCTGAGACACTCTTTTTTGTGAGTTGATTTTTCACCTTTTTCAGAGCTGGTTTTATAGTTGTTGAGACTCGTGTGTTAGATTTCTTGAAATGGTATGATACATCTTTGTTGTGCTTTGCAGCTGCCCCTATGAACCCCCTTAATAAACTATTTATAAACCCGATTTTAATTGCTACCAGTGTGGTCATCTTCCTCTCCATCTGGAAGGACTGTAACAACTGTAGTACATCCCTCTTTTATTATGATGACACCATAGTTTTCATGATGATCACTGGATTGCTTCTTTCCAAATCAAAGCTGTGATTTACTTTGGAGCCTTCCCTAAATGAGTATTGAGTAGTGTGTCGTTCTAGAATATAAAGTTAGTGGTTTCATTCTTCTAAGCCAAAGCCAAGAACTTCTTTCAGTATTTCTTGTAGTTTGGGTTTGGTTTTTACAACGTCTCTGAGTTTCTGTTTATCTGGAAATGTCTTAATTTCATTTTCGTGTTTGAAAGACAGTTTTGCAGGATATATAATTCTTGGTTGGAAGTTCTTCTCCTTCAAGACTTTGAATGTGTCGTGCCACTGTCTCTATGCCAGCATGGTTTCTGCTGAGAAATCTGACGAAAGCCTACAGGGTTTCCCTCTGAATGTTAGCTTTGCCTTGAGTCTTGCTGCCTTTAAGAGTTGCTGCTTATGTTTCATTTTGTTAAGGTTGATTATAATATGTCTTGGAGTCTTTCTTTTGAGATCTATATTGGGTGGCGTACGATATGCATCTGAGATGTCTATATTCTCTTCCTTCATGATTTCTGGGAAGTTTTCTTTCAGCAGCTCAGCAACAATACTCTGTATTCTCAGATGTCTCACCCTGTTCAGGGACTCCAATTAATCGAAGGTTGTTCCTCTTAATAGAGTCCCACATGCTTCTTAATGTTTCTTCATTTTTCTTGTTTCTTTTTTCTGATTTCTGCTCATAGACACTGGCATCAGTAGCTCTGTCTTGCAAGTCAGAAATTCTTTTTTCCATTTGTTCCATTCTGTTTTCTTGGGTTTGCATGGAAGTTTCTATGTCTTTGATTTTCTTCTTGATCTGTTGGATTTCAGAGTACTGGTGTTCCATCAGATAGAACAACTTGCTTAATTTTTCATTTTGTTCTGCTGCATTTTGTATAAGGTCTAGAAGGGCCCTGTATATAATCAATTTGTATTCACTTCCTGATGCATTCATAAAAGTTTCTTCATCTGGAAAACTCTTTGGTTGCTTTGTTTGGGAGCCTTCTGAAGCCATGAGTAATTGCTTGTATGCCACAATTGTCTGTTGCTTTTTGGGTCCCATGTGAGTATATAGAGGCTGGAAGAGGTACTGTGAGGATGGATTGCCAATGTTTCTCTAGGCTGTCTTCAAATGTAAAGCAAAAGGTATCTGACCAGTTCACAAGTCAGTTAGGTTTTCAGATGTAGAGGTCCCTCTTCCCATCTGACAAAGTAAGCACCACTGTATCCAACCCCAGATGATAACAAACTAGTTCAGAATACAGCACTGCTAGTGCCCTGGTGGCCTCTGCTGACAGGGCCTAGCCTTATCCAATACTGCGTCGAGTACTGGTTTTGTGATAGAAAAGCGCTCTCCTGTGGGCAGGGTCTGGCTCCCAAGCCAAGAATTAGGGCCAGCTGTGGCCACCGTATCCAAGATGGCGTCCTCCACACAGGCAGCAGACAGGGGGGCTAAAGGTGCCCAGAGGCAGCGATTCCTCTGCTTCCCGTTTGCAGGCACTGGCTCCCAGGCTAAGAACGAGGTCCCGCTAAAATCTCGGTACCAACGTGGCGTCCCGCACCCTGACCGCGGAGCTCCGCACAAACCCCGCTCAGGCAGCTACAAAACGGAAGGCTCAAAGTGTCTAGATTAACAGAGTCCCGAGCCTGGCTCTCAGAACATGGGAATTTTGCCTGCCTATCCCCCCAGCAGTGCGTCTGAGTCCAGCCGCCAGGCAAGGCCCAGCTCCGCCCGCCAGCCGAGACCGAGGGAAAAAAAGTCAGAATGGTGCGTTTACCTTCCGTCCATGAGAGCCGGGGCTAGCCAGGAGCGGGAGTCAGCGTAGGAGAGGAGGGTTTTCGCCGAGTGTTATGAAGTCCCAATTAACAGCTCTGTGCCGTGTCCTGAGGCTGATTAGGTGCTCAGAAGGCTCTGTTTGATTGTCAATTCAGGTCTTGGTTTCGAGAGGGATAGAAGGAGACGTGGGCTTAGTCGGCCATCTTGACTCCGCCCCTGGGCTTAAATTTTTAATTAATTGAAATACAACACAATGTAAAAATACATCTCTCCCAGATCCGATCATATTTTAAGTGCTCAGTAGCCACAGGGCTCGTAAGTATGTAGGACAGGTGTAGAAGACTTCCATCACTGTGCGACACAAAGAGAGACACAGACAGAGAGACAGAATATTGATAGGAGTGGAAAGGTAGTTAATATGCTTCTTCAAGATCTGAGCTGAGCAAGGGAAGGAAAATACTCATGAGGAATGGGGAATGTAGAACTACAGTTTAGCAAAATGCTATAATCCCTCTATCAATAATCCCTCTCATCTTCTGAGCATCAGAACATAACTTTTGAGGTACAGCCTGGATATTCATGCCTGGATATATATGCCCCTATTTTATGTCTGAAGGACCTATAAGGACAATTATTATTCTAGGAACTAAGATTCAAAGGGAAACCCTGTGGTACAGTGGTTAAGAGCTCAGCTGCTAACCAAAAGATCAACAGTTTGAATCCACCATCTATCCTTTGGAAACTCTACAGGGCAGTTCTACTCTGTCCTATAGAGTTGCTACGAGTCAGAGTCAACTTGATGGCAGCGGAATTTTGGTTTTGGGTCTGTAGGGAAAAGCCTCCTAAGTAGAAGTAGCAGCTTTGTAAGTTCTAGGCTGACATGTGCCAATGTAAGTCATTCAGGAAGACAGATTGCTTCTTTTGAGGGACAAAATCTCTCCACATCATGGATTGTCATCAACACTACCTAAAGAAATGAGCCATGTCACAGGACGGGACTTCTCAGACAGGCTCCCTGGGTCTCACAGGTCACTCCCCTTCTCCAACAGCACTCAACAGCAATGAAGTAAGCTTGCATCATACTGGCTTATTCTGGGATACGTGTAACAGCATAATCATGACACCTCAGAAACAAGAAACACGTCGCCTTCATTTTATCAGATACTCACTAATTACTTGAGCTCCAGTAGCTACTGAACCAGGAGGCAGAGCAGAGAGAGGCCTATTACATCTGCCAGCTGGCTGCTTACCAACTACAGTTCAACTTTCAGCAACAAGGAAAACAATCAGAGAAATCTCCAAGCACAGCAAATGCTTTTGGTCCCTGGTCTCCTAGCAAGCCATTTTCTGTGATCATTTTTCACTGTTATTTCCCAACCAGGCATGCACATAAAAGCACACACAAAAATACACGTACACACACGGGCACCGCACCACTGGGAAGAGCGCAGTTTAATTCTTATATAGTCGTCTGTTTGCTACTTTTCTGCCTCACGCATGGCTCTGGGGGAAGTTATCTGCACTAACAGAGGAGGTGTGGGTGCTGCAGTGACAGTCCTGGGAGGAGATGGCAGGCACGTTTCTGAATGTCTTGGTGGCATTTTTGTCTCCCTGGACACTCACAGCACACGATGGCAGTCCCTCTTGCTTTGACGTTGAATTGCATATGTTGTCTATAGTTGCTCTTGAGAGGCGGGTGCCTTTTGTCTTTCTGGGAGGAACTGCTCACAGTGCGGATGTTAAGAGCATGTGAGTAACCGTGTGGGTTTAAGAGGCAGTATATGTTGGTTCAAATCCCAGCTCTGCTATTTACTGCCTGTGTGACCTTGAAAAACTGACTTCTCCGGTTTCAACCTGTTTCCTCACCTGCTGTCTCAGGATGATGACAACGATGATAGCCGTCTTAGAACTGTGATAACAATTAAATAAGCAAATGCATGCAAAGCAACACAAGAGTTCCTGGGACATTGTCATTATTCAAGAAATCCTAATTTTCTTCCTCATTTAAGACAAGGACTTGGACTTGCATTTTTTTAATACAATCTTAATGTTGTTGAATATTGGTTTTAACCAATCTGATGTCAGATTATTTAAAAAGAGTTATTATTTGGATTTGTGTAGCGTTTATGTTTCCATCTGATTTTGTTTGCAATCTGAGTATCTGATTACCTTCCCAACTTCTGCTCCCACATATATCTCACGTTTGAACATACTAAACCGTAGTTTCAAACATTTGTGCACACCTTTCTACCTAGAAGAACTTTCCAACCTTTTCTTGACTTGCAAATCCTGTACCACCCAGTTCTAAGATGCCTTTCTTGGTGAAATCGTCTCTGGAATACCTTAGACAGAAAGGATGGCTCCTTCTGGAACGTTTCCATAGTATTTGTTCAGCTGCTCTCGCACCACACACCACATACATCATAAATGCTCCTTTCCATATATTTCCCCCCTACTAAGCTGGAAACCACTGAACTGAGCAGAGTGGCCACTCAGGAAGTGTTTTGAACAACTGATACTGAATGCCAAAGAAATACAGTAGTAATCAAATGTTTACGTCTCGAGTCACTGTGTCTAGGGAAGGCTGAAAGGCACCTAGCTTCTCTCCCAGGTCTCCCTGGTCTCTCCTAAGTCTTGAATTGCCCAGCCAGCTTGCCAGAGATGATATCTCACATAACAAGCCTACTTCCTGGTTATTTGCAGATTTTCCTGGAAGTGGAGAGGAGGTTTCGAGTCCTAAAAAGTGGACAAACTTTAGTGCCAAGTCAGAATATGCCATTTTCTGAAATTAAAGTTAATAAGAAGAGGCATCAAGTGGATTGAAACACCACCTACAGAAGCAACCTGACTCAAGAGAAAATCCATATATAAGTATTTGCTTATGTATTTATTACTTCAAACACTCACTGAGCACCAAAGGTCTTAGGTTGGATTCTCAAGAGAAACAAAACCAGTGAAGCACAGAGTGAGTGAGTGAGTGAGAGAGACAGAGAAAGCCGGACTGATCCCAAGGCAGTGGCTCACGGGATCGCAGAGGCTCGCGAGTCCCAAGTCCGCGGGTCAGGCTGGGCACTTCTGCTGACTCGCACAGTGGCAGCGGCTGGTGAATTCAGCCCGATATCATCACCCAGGTGGGAGGCCGCTGATCTCACGGACGAGATGATGGGAAGTTCAATACTCTGGTCCCTACTCTAGTGGGATCTGTGGTCTATCTGAAAAGTTTACAAAGGTTTGTAATCCCGTAACCACATGTCTGAGATCCAGAACATTCTAAAAGCTGGATGTCCTGTTGCTCCTGTGGATTCGGCAGCCAACTTGGCAAAACCCATCTGGCAGCGACATCTTAGCTGAACTCTGTGAGTCTTGATAGAACAAATGAACCCAAATTCTGGGGGTTTGAGTCACACAGAGGCACCTCAGAAGAAAGGTCTGGTGACCTACTTCTGAAGAATCAGCCTCGAGATCCTATGGAGAGCAGTTCCACCCTGATCCACAGCAATGGGTTTTATCCCGTATCCCGTGAAGTTGGAATGTTCATCCTCTGAACGTAGAAATGTTCACATGTTTGATTACTAAGCACTGCCCAGACTGTGTGTAACACACATGTACATATGACAGGTATATATTATATGTAGAACGGCAACCGTGGTGACACAGTGGCTAAGTGCTACAGCTGCTAACCCAAGGGTTGGCAATTCAAATCCACCAAGCATTCCTTGGAAACTCTATGGGGCAGTTCTCCTCTGCCCCACAGGGTCAGGACGAGTTGGAATCAGCTTGATGACAATGGGTTTTTAAAAATATATATATGTTAAATATGTGTTTTTACACACAGTATGTTAAATATATATTCTATATGTACATGTATACACACACACACACATACTTACATATATATGGCAGCTGTTTAAGAAATCTGAAATCTTCCTAACTCCTCAACACATCTGCCTCCAATGGTTTTGACAAAAAGTTGGCAGGCCTTCATTGAATAGAGCTTCTAGAATATCTATCAGGGACGCCAAATACAGACAAAAAAATCCACTACCGTTGAGTCAATTCTGACTCACAGTGACCCTATAGGACAGAGTAGAACTGCCCCACAGAGCTTCCAAGCAGCACCTGGCAGACTCACACTGACAACCTTTTGGTTGGCAGACATAGCTCTTAATCACTACCCTAGCAGAGTTTCCCAGGGATCCCCAAAATAGATCCTGAATCCAGTCAAGGTGGGAGAGGTGAAATACCACCACGAAAATGGTGATGATAATAACAATAGAATATTGACTCAACTGCCCTAAAGACAGCTGTAATCAACCGCATTTTTAACCCCCTGTGGGTGAATCACGAACAGAGGAACGGGAGGAGACAGTGGGGGTGGTTGTTTGCAAAAGTGGCCACTGTCACTCCCTCCCTCAGTGTGAACCTCCTTCAGCGTCACTTTGCAGCTCTCCCCATCAAGTGGGGGAGGCTCAAGAAAAGGTTTAAGCACAGAAGAGAATGCTCTTTGACGGTTAAAAGGGGGCGGTGGTTGGAGGGAGGTGGGTACTCGTAGATGGGTCAGTAGATGGCAACTGGGTTCAGTGAAAGAAGTGGTAGCGGGCAGTAGAAGGGAGATTAACACTGCTGGACCACACCCCAAACTAAGAGATTTCCTAAATACAACCCAAGATTTGAAGGTCAGAGTAGCAGGGGTAGAAGTCTGGGGACCATGGTATTAGCAGACATCTAGTCAACTGGCTTAACCAAGTTTTTTTTTTTTTAAAGAAAATGTGCTCCTCCCAGTGTGGTGAGTGGTGTTTGGGATCTTAAAAGCTAGTAAATGACCATCTAAGTAGCATCAGTCAGGCCCAACTCCCCTGGAGCAGAGAAGAATGAAGGACGTCAAAGGATGCGGAAAATAGGAGGCCAAGATTATGCTCAGCAGATGACATCAGCATGAGACCAGAAGACCTAGATGGGACCTGGACACCACCAATGACTGCTCTGACGGAACACAATGTCGAGTCCCTGATGTAGCAGGAGAAAAAGTGGAGTGCAGATCTAGACCTCTATTAGAAGGCCAGACTTCATGGTCTGATATTCTGGAGGGTCCCCTGAGGACATGGTCCCTGGATTTGCTGCTAGTCCAGAGCTAAAACCAGTACTGATGCCAACTCTCCAAAGATGGGACTGGGCTATGAGGCACAGATTGGTTTTGGTGAAGTGTATGCTTTTTGGCTTAAAGACCTGCAGGAGGCTGTTGGAGGTCCTGTCCCCATCTAAAGGTGAGAGGGGAGGGTGGAGACGGGGCGTGGGAGGTGGCTGAACAAATATGGGAAGTACAGGGTGGACAGGAGGACTGTGCTGTCGTGGGGCAAGGGGTCGGCTTGAGCTGCATAGCAGTGTGCGTTGTGCAGGATTTTATATGCCGAATTGTCTTGGATCATAAATGTTCACTTAAAGCACAATAAAATATTAAAAAAAAAAATAAAAAGGTGGAATCTGTTTTCCCAGACCTTGAACCCAGACTGGCTTTGGGTTTACATGGCCCAACAGAATATGGCAGAAGGGACATTGTGCCAAGAATCTCCTTGTGTGCGGCTGTGCTTACTCTCTGACTTCTTCCCAGGTCCGTGTGAACAAGACAGAACCAGCTAGCTGAAGGACGAGGAGAGGCCATGTGCGTCAAGGCTGAGTCAGCCCAGCTGTCCTAGCTGAGGTTCCAAACACGAGAGAGGACAAAGTGGAACACAGCTGTCACCAACACCTGAGAGTCCAGTCAAGACCCGAACTTCCAGGTGGTTCCAGTATAAACTTCCAGACTGCACTGCTGGCAGCTAAGAAAATGGATATTGTTTTAAGCTACTAGACTTTAGAGGGTACCTAGTAAGTTTAGGGGTACCCTGTAGTAGCCAAGTAATACAGAGAATCTAGGAAAAAAGCCACCAGAGGCAAGAACCCGTCAGTGTACCATCAGCCCCGTGTAAGACAAAGGTGGTATCCCCCTAGGTATAAAGAGACCCAAACTGGACTCACCAGTCCAGCCCGTTTTGGAGTAAAACAGCTGTTGACCTTCACCAATGAATGACTTTATTGTTTCTTAGATCTGCGATCCACAAACTGGGAAGCCACTCACTGGAGTAAAATTATTTGAGTTTCCTTTAGGAGATGAGAGGCAAGGGTTTTTCTCTGTGTATCTGATTACCAAGTTTAACAAGGAAAGAAGAATTGAATGGTGGTGAATTGTCCCTCCAGAAGAAGTTCACAGGCAGCCTGTCCCTGGGAAAAGTGAGCACACGTTCGTTACGAATTGATTTGTGTTCCCCCCAAAATGTGTGTATCGGTTCCACTGGGCCTTGATTCCTGGTATTGCGTGAGGTCGTCCGGGCTGTAAACCCAGCTTCTGTGACTTTAATGAGGGAGGATGGACAGGGATTGTGTTGCTAAGATTGTCTGGTGCCTTCAGGCAGTCTCTTGAAATATAAAGGGAAGAAGCTGGCAGACAGACTGCGAGACCTCACACCAGCAAGAAGCAGTGCTGGGACCCTGAGTAGGTCCTTGGGAAAGGACCTCTAATTCCTGCACCTCAGAAGCTTCCAGTCCTGGGGAAGGTTAACCACAAAGACCTTCCTCCAGAGGCAGCAGAGAAAGCCTTGCCCTGGAGCCGATGGCCCTGATTTGGAACTTTTAGCCTGCAAGACTGTGACAAAATAAAATTTCCCTTTTTAAAACCATCCACTTGTGGTATTTCTGTTAAAGCAGCACTAGAAGACTAAAACACCTTTTTGGGAAAAAGGCACACACAAGGCTTTGTTCCATTCCGGCTCTTCTCTGTGGTGATGTAAACTAGCGGCTTTGCTGGAAAGGTTGTCTCTTCCATTTTTCTTATTACATTGCAGTTTGGAGAGTCGCTTTTATACTACCGACAGGAGATGAGGTTGAATAAGTCTGTGTATCTCAAAATGGTTATTCTGAGCACCTTTGCAGTCAGGTATGACTTACAAGGTGTCTGACCTGAGCTAAGATCAGTGGAGAGCTGAATTCCACTTCACAATTCAGGGCAGGGAATAGTGATTCACGTTAGGCAGAGCAAAGTCAGGCCAGAAGGTGGCCAGGAGGCACGTCTTTCCTGTGCCCCAGTGTGCCCATCCCAAAGGGCAACAACCTCCCAGAGGGTCTTTAAGATCATATCAACACACTGCTTGGACCAACTAACTCCGTATTCAAGTTGCCAAGGATTTTGTCTCACTTAGGTCCACAATCAACGCCCCCAGAAGCAGCCGTCAAGAAGTCAATGGTGTGTTGCACGGGGCCAATCTGCTGCAAAAGACCTCACAAAAGGGTTCCAAAGCAGAGATGTCACCTTGAGGATCAAGGTGCGCCTGACCCCGGCCACGGTGTTTTCAATCATCTTTTGCTAATGTGAAAGCCGGACGGTGAATGAGGAAAACCAAAGAACAAGTGATGCGTTTGAATGATGGCATTTGCATTGGCAAAGAATGTTGGAGACACCAGGGACTGCCGGAATGGAGACATCTGTTTCGGGAGAAACACGGCCAGAAGGCTCTTTACAACAGAAGCAAGCGTGGTGGGCTACGTCTCATATACTGTGGACATGTTATCAGAGGGACTGGTCCTTGGAGAAGGACATCACACTTGCTAACACAGAGGGTCAGTAAGGAGAGGAAGACCTTCAGTGAGCCGGATGGGCACAGTGGCTGCAACAGTGGGCTCAAACACAATGATTGTGAGAACAGCAAGGGACCAGGCAACGTGTCACTCTGTTGTGCTCAGGGTCACTGTGAGTAGGAAGAGAGTGGACAGCACTGGACAGCCACAACTTCGCTGTGCGTAGATGACTAAGAAGTACTGGCTTTTCTATCCTTTCGTTGTGTGGTTTTTAACAAGTTACTTAACATTCCCATGTCTCAGTCTTGTCAGCTGTAAAATGGGAATAATACTAGTAACTATTTCCTAGTGTATTGTTAGGACTAAAGGAAATTAAGCAAGCTCAGTGAAAGCAGGGATTTTGTCCATTTTTTTCACTGCTGTTTTCTTAGTAGTGGTTGGCATATAGTAGGTGCACAAAAAAGGTTTATAACAACACCTTAATCAGTATATTTCTTACAATTCTTATATGTGGAATCTATTAATAAATATAGAAGCATTGATTCTATACGGTGTATGCACGGCCTGCCACGTAGTCGGCACTGAGAAAATGTTAACCACAATTATTTTTTATTATTACCGTTATTAGCCACTTTACCTCGCAGGGGTGCCGTGAGGATGAGTAGTGTACATACATGTGCATGCTTTCAGACCATTTGAGGAAAATTCTCAGGGCAAAGGGGGAAACGTAGTCCACAAATACAAATTATTATTGTCAATCTCAATTCTCGATTTCACAGCCCTCGCTCAGAGCACATTATTTGCTCAGCACTATAAAACATTGCTTTCCTTTTGGACAAAGCGCTGCAAATGAGCACCTGACCTGTGCAAATGGACAGATTATATACCTTGCATATAACTACGTCGGGGACTTGATTTCACAGGAGTGGTTAGGTGTGTATTTAGTGGGTGTCAGACATTTCACAGCCTCAGTGCTTGTTCCAGCTGCAGGGGAAGAAGTTCAATAGCTTTCCCCAAAGTATTTCTATAAATCTGCAAATACAGAAAGGTTTTTCTTTTCTGGAAAACAAAACGGAAAGCAGAGTGAAGCTAGTGGCTCGTTTCCCCTGCGTTGGCACAAGAGCACGTGGAGCTCTTTGCTGTCCCTGGGGCTGGGCTCACTGTGTCCTCCTTCCCGGCTCCCTCTTACTTCAATTCCTCACCGTGGTAGGCTGCCTTTTTCTTCAAGTCCAAGTTCAAATGTCAGTCCCTGAGGTGACCTTCTCTCATTCCTCCACCTGGAGGAGCCCCCTCCTCCCTAACTACTCACCACTGCCAGCCCCAGATGGAGAGCCTCACGCTCTACTGACTGAGCCGATGTGGGGTGTACATTTTGGAAACCCTGGTGCTCAGTGGTTAAGCACTACGTCTGTTAGCCAAAAGGTTGGCAGTTCAAATCCTTAAGGTGCCCCTTGGAAACTCTATGAGGCAGTTCCACTCCATCTGTAGGGTCTCTATGAGTTGGCATTAACTCCAATGGCATTGGTTTTTTTTTTTGAGGGGGCCAGTACCAGGGAAACCCTGAAACCCTGGTAGTCTAGTGGTTAAGAGCTATGGCTGCTATCTAAAAGGTCAGCAGTTCAAATCCACCAGACACTCTTTGGAAATTTTATGGGATAGTTCTACTCTGTCCTATAGGGTCATTAGGAGTCAGAATCAACTCGAAAGCCATGCTCTTGGGCCAGTGCCAGTTCCTCTTGGGTCCATTCTGACATGTGGGACCTCCCTGTGTGTCTGGGTGAGAATCGTGCCCCACACGGTGGCCGGTGGTGGATTTCAACAGCTGGTCACCAGGGCTTTCTTGCCAGGTACCTCTGAGTGGACTTGAATCTCTGATCTCTTGGTTAGCAGCCAAGCACCTTAACCTCTGCGCCACACTGGCCAATAACGACCTCCTCAACACAGCATCCCCATCCCCTGTTGGCTTTGTTTGCTGCCCTGTTCCTTGACTGGCACGTAAGCACCTTGAAGGCAAGGGTCTTCCTTGTCTTGGGTACCCCACCATCAC
Source organism: Heterohyrax brucei (assembly GCA_028571685.1). Taxonomy (NCBI): domain Eukaryota; kingdom Metazoa; phylum Chordata; class Mammalia; order Hyracoidea; family Procaviidae; genus Heterohyrax; species Heterohyrax brucei. Next base: position 1,857,216 of record CM053163.1, read on the forward strand.
CCATGTCCAGAGTAGAGCCCGGCACGGAACAGGCCCTCAGTGAATACCTTTCCAGTGGACATGGATTGAACAGGAGGGAAATGACGTTGTGAGGTATTTGGATCAGGTCTTACAGAACTGAGTTTGGGATTCAATAAAAATCATTTTTTCTGAAAAAGATTTTGAAAGCACTCTATTCCAGGGTTTCCCAGACTTCTGTATTCCGTAACCTACCACCCTGGCTGCTGAGTCATGTCTGCCTTCCAGCTATGCTACAGGACAGCGCAGAACTGCCCCACCGGCTGTCTGAGGCTGTAGATCTTTCTGGAACAGACTACCACATCTTTCTTCCCTAGAGCAGCTGGTGGGTTCAAACGGCAAATCTTTGGGTTAGCAGCTGAGCACTTCAGGCACTGCACCACCAGGGCCCTCTGTATGCCACAGACACACACACAGATAGGCAATATTTGTATGACAGCTGGGTTAAATATGTGAGGTTTCCAGCTACCATCAGGAAGACCCTACATCACCAGCCACAAACAGGTGGAGGGCTACGATTTCCCCACACCGGTAACTCACTTGCAGATAACTGTACCCCGATCAGAAGGTCCCCCAGCCCCCTCATGTGATGGACTGTAAACTGAGGTACAGAGAGGTGAAGTCGCTTTCCATGGCAGGTAGGGAATCAGCCTGCATGAGTTGCTGTGCAATCCTCTTGAAGAAAGACACACAGAGATTCAGGAGGGACAGCAGGGGCAGCAGGTAACTGAACGCGTGCTCACGGGGGAGGATCTTAGGGTCGGGGCTCCGGGCTCTAACGCCCCGGGAACTAGAACTGCAGGGATGAACCGCGCTTCTTTGCTGAGCCTCCTAAACTCCAACAGGCCCGCTGCCCTTGGTTTGATTGCAACTCATCGTGTCCATACAAGACAGAGTAGAACTGCCTTACAGGGCTTTCAAGGAGAGGCTGGTGCGTTCGAACTGCTGACCTTTCGCTTGGCAGCTGGGCTCTTATCCACTCTGCCGTGAGGGCTCCAGTGACCAAAGTGGTCACCTCTGATGACCGACACATTCCAGGTAACAGCAGACGACGGAGCGGTGCATGGGAAGCATCTCCACATTTCCTGGGAAAAAGCAGGGACACAGAGCGAGCAAGAACATTTTCTTTTCTTTGCTAGATCAGGTCGCAAACACCACAGGCCACAGGTATGGTTCTCAATTCACCAAGAGGAACTGAGAATTCAAGCCACCTGGGTCTGCTATTACAACTAGTGTAACCAGAGTTATAGTGGATTCAAAGATTGATGGCGAATCTTTATTTTCAAAATCTTACAACAGCCGGCCTCCAGCAGTCAGCCACCGGAACTCTGCTACCCGCAGACCTTTCAGCTCGCCTTAAGTCACGGCAATAAAGTTGACTCCGTCAAAAAGGATGCTGGCACGTTTGTTGGGTTGTGCACGAGAGTTCCTGTGGTCAAAATCAGTCTAAAAAGAATCTCTGGTCTTTCACTACAAAGCTATATTCAGGTCCAGTTATGACACTATCCAGTTCAATGGATCGGAGTCTCATTGGTTTTTACTAAAAAAGAAAAACAAGTCTATACCTTAACATCAAGCTTTTCAAAGACTAAAGCAATCATCTGTTTTTTTTTTTGTTTGTTTGTTTTTTACATTTTCCGAGAGTATTGCCACAAAGACTATCCAGTAAAGCTTCATTTTTCTGGAGCTGGGACACTGAATTCCAGCAAGTGGAAACTGCGTGCTATCCAGAAAGACCTCCAGGAGGTGCAGAGAGCGACGCAGACACCCATGTCCTGAAGCTGTGTGTACCCTCGTTTCCTGAAATCTGCCGTTGTTGCCGGGTTTACAGACAGTTTTGAGAAGGCTGGGTTATCTGATGTCCAAGGGCACATCAGCTCCTACACATGGCACATTTGAGCAGGTCAGTGCAAAAGCTACTAGAACAACAGGCACCTATGTACCAGGAAGGAATGATAATCTGGATGAAAGAGACAAGATTCATGGAAAACAATGGGATGACCTAACTGCAGAAATCCTGTGTCAAGGCAAGAAAATGTTACACACCTTAGATCCACTTGGAAGACATCAGGTTATGCTTCTTCTTGGCAAGTTTATGGCTATTTAACTCACTAATTAAGGTCATCCTGGGGCATGCTAACCAGGTTACACTTCAAAAGGCTTCCATTTACAAATGTCTTTCAGAAATGTTTCAGTAAAAACAGACAGTTCCTGAAATTTCCCTCCAGTTCGTTCAAATTCTCCATATTCCAGAAAGCCTTCCTGACAGCTTAGTTTCCCAGGACTATTATCTTTATGTTAACAGAAATCTCAGCACATCACTTTATATTCTTAATGAAACAACTGAACATTTTTCTCTAACTCCAGACTGTACATTTCTTGAGAAAACTGAAGATAGTGCCTGGTTTTATAGACACTTGATCAGCGTTTACTCAGTGTTTGAATGGATGAGGTTAGAATTTGGTGACATTTGAGGAGGAGAGCTCACAGTTCTAGAGGGAAAGCCATAGAAAAAAATGATCCTATTTCAACCAATATTAATTGGAAAAGAGTGTCTCAACCTCATTGCTTGGGGCCCTGACAAGTAGAAGGGTCAGTCAGTGTCTTGGAGGAAAGTTTCAACAGATACCTGTTAGAGAAGGAAGCCCACTTGCTTTTGTTCTTGCCCTAGATGGGAAGAACTGTTCACTCCTACTCTGACAGTAGCAAGGTTGAGACGATGATTATTTTCTGGAAAATCAATAAACTTTACAGTGCATGGCAAGTCTTTCTGAGCAGCTTAATCACAGGACACACACAGTGAGATGCGTGGGAACAGGACTCAGAGGGGGACTGCCTTGTTTTACTGGGGTTGCCAGTCCTGCCTTTTGACTTAGTATGTATAGTCTTACCAGGTCTCTGGTACTCTCTCTTGGTGGGAAACACTTAAGTTTTCCTTCTCCGACAGGTTCTGACTTTCACAGGTTTTGCTAGACGATGATTCGTCTAATTGCTGGGTCACATAACTACGTGATTCTCCAGGGCTACAAAAATCAGTTGACAGCCACATTTTGTTACCTTGATGCTAGGAACAACTCCTGCACCCCGGACAGTACCAGTTTATCACAGCTTCCCCGGAAGAGTCCCGTAGGTGGCATAAATAGACAAGTTAGCCAAGCATTACTGTATCAAGGGATCTGTTCATTATGCACAGTGATCTTACGTAGTATGTTAATATCAAGGAATTCTGGTTAATAAACTTGTGAATGCACTGTAAGTGAACGGTTAATTTTTAAGGTTTTAGAGTGAAAATAAAGTTAGCCTTAAAATCAGTCTAGAAATAGTTTAAGCTTTCAGTAACAACTCAGAAAATTTGTCAGAACCTGCCAAGACGCAGGCTTAACAGCTTGATCATTGCCACACATCAAGTTGTCTGTGTGTATCCTCCTCGATGGACTGAGGTTTCAGCAAGATTAGTAATTAAACCTTTTTTTTTTTTAATGTGTCTCAAGAGGTGTTAGTAAGAGTAGCTACTAGAAATTGATTTCTTGGCAGCTTGCTTATTTATTTCCACTTACTTTCAAGGCTTAAGAATTAGAATTAGAGATAGATTAAGATGAAATATGAAGAGTAGGTGGGCTTCAGGGGCTGGCAAGATAGTGTTCACTTGAAAGATGTCAGAAGATTCCACTAAGATTGACAGTGAATTTATTTGAAATAAGGCTTCTCTAAAAGAACCATGAATCAAAACATAAATTGACACAGCCTCAAATAACAATTTTCTTAATTCTGTTTCTGACTATGATATTGCCTTGCCATTTACTACAGAAAAAAGTTTATTAAATGTCTTAGTGTATCTTCATCTATAACAACTCTAATGCATCTCATGAGATTTCTCTAAGTAATCCATAGTGCAGTAACAAAAAAGATTGTTTTTAAGCTGAATTGTTAAACTGGTTATTGCATAAAACAACATCTTGCCCACCAAATATTATTGCTGAGTGTTATTAGGAAGCTCGTTTTCCCCACGGACTTAAGCTTTCATTGTAACTGAACTAGATATTTAAATGTATAACTTCTATTTTCCATCTTCTTCTATGTTAAATGTGTCATCTTTCCACAAATGGCTCTAAGGTGTGGGTTTGAGGAATCGATTACAGTTTTAATGGGGTGAAATATGTAAGTATGCTCTGTGGCCTGCCTCTGAGTCATGGCTACGCTCAGTCCCTGACGGGGACAGCCCCTTGCATGCAGAATTAACTGCAGGTCAGAGGGAATGTAGTGGTGCCTGGGAGAACCCGCCTTGAACCCCAGACGCAGACTGTGGGTCTTTGGTAGCCGATCAAGCAGTGCCCTAAAGGGCAAGACAATTACACGCCCACAAGTTTGTGGAGCACTTTGAAGATGAGAAGCACTGTATAAATGCTAAGTATTATTATTATACAGAAAAAGGCAAGGTAAAAGATGCCGGATGCTAAGAGATCCCTGTAAGATATGAAGTGCCAGGGCCGAGAAGAGTGAGACAGTTATCTCATCCTGAAGTTTAAAATGTTAAAAACAAAACAAAACAAAAAGGGTGATAAAGCCATGTTTGAAAATGAAAAGCAGGTCCTAAGCAATATTAAAATAAATTATGCAATTTTCATGTAACCTCATAGAGCCTGAGGTCGTCAAGAGAGACAATGGCGATTCTGTAACGTGGCAATGATAATTAAGTTCTAAAAAATCAATTAGCATTTTCTCTCATCATTCACCAAGGGGGATGAAACAGATGATGGAAATACACACACATTTCCCAAAGGACGGACAAGAGTGGAGAAGGAAACCGCGATTGTGCCAACATGGGCGAGGACGCAATCAGAGCCTTCCACAGTCGTGATTCCGCGGGCAAGGGCACCGTCCATCTGGAGATGCTGCTGGGTGAGAGACCACAGAAACTGAAATACGAAGCTTTCGAAAATGATCAACAAATACATACATGCACACACATAAACATACACACATATATGTATATCTGTGTAATATATATTTATATATTATATGTGGTTATAGTATATATTATAATTGTATATGATTGTAATTATATATAATATACTGCATATAATATTATATATTATGCACTATTAAATATAATAATATATTACATATAATTATAAAGATATATATAATATAATGCATATTATATAATATATAAAAATATATATATTTAGGGCCCCTTGGAAAACATAAAGGTTATCGATTCATTTATTTCTACTGAATGAGGCTTACTTCCTAGTGGGTATAAATAGTTTATGGTCTTCCCTCTTGTAAAGACAGTCTACGCAGAGAAATACAAACAAACACGCGTGTGAAAGCGTATAGCACACACAGAGCAACATGGAGGAGCCAACATTTGTGGCATCTGCTCAACAAAATCACTTGTCATAGCTAATAATCGTCTGGGAGAGAAAGACCTTCTTCACCAGCTACTAAGAAACAAAGAAAGGACAAGTAACAGAAGGAGGCTCGTAGGATACCTTTTCTTTTTTCATTGCTTTCGTATGCAGAATTTGGTCTAATGGATGTTATTTGTTGGTTTGTTTTGAAGGGGACACAAAAGACCAAGAAAAACAGAAGGAGTTAGACTTAGGATGTCCACTCCACAGCACTACAAAATATTCAATTAGAAGAAACTCAATATGCATGAGAAGTAGGCAGTGCAGAGCGAGAAAGTGTTGAAATGAAGTGAAAAGCAGACTCTGGAAACCGACACTGAGTACTGCCTCATCCAGTGTATGAGGTCGGGTGAGATCAGTTTAGTCCTAAGAGAAAAAGACGCTCGGGCCAGCAATAACATCTGCTGATGTTCCCTAGATGGGGGCAGCCAGCGAAGGCGAAGGGGACACAGTGTGCCTCTGACAGAATGGGGTAAGTGGTGAATGTAATTAAGGAGAGAAAAATGAAAGATAATGAGATTAGGGATAAAAAAAAAAAAAAGTAAAAGTGCTTGTGGCCAAACGCCTTGAATACAACTCAGAGGTGGGAGATAAGGATCTCAGCCGTGCACTGGGAGCTGTTATCAGTGGTTTTAAAGACACAAAATCCAGATGCTTGGGGATCAGTAACTAAAAACACACTTGAGGAGATAATTCCAGCAATCTCATAAGGGTGGTGTGGGTGAGATCACATTTGAAATTATGTACTAAGCTCTAATCACTCCGTTATAAAAGGCATATCACTGAAATGAGGGAAGGAAAAACCCAGGGTGTTCCCTCTGATATGCCCTCACAAACAGCTTCATTATTACCAAGGTCAGGGTCAGGCCAGAGCGCCTGTGTTCTTAGGCTCAGAGAAGGTGAAGAGAGATCCTCCTTAGGAAAGGGATGAGTCTTTGATTCGTATTTCATGTGCACACAAAGAGTGGCCTTTACAAGATACTGATGTTTACCAGAACAGGGTCTAGCTGAGAATGTTGGAGAGACAGTGGTGGTATTATCTGTCTATTCTCCCTTTGGCCACATGGCCCAGGTACTTGCGTCCCTGACACCATGTGCTGAGAACCTCTGTGCAGGGACCTTGCACTTCAGAGCATCCTTCTCTCACTAACGGTGGGGTTCAGGCCCCTCCAGATGAGGTCTCACACCGGCTCCTGTGTCCACACTGTACAGGTGACATTAGGTGAAATGAATGCTAACAGCAGACCCAGTTTGGAAAAGAAATTGGCTGAGAGATGGGAGCAGCCTGAGGGCTTAGCACGCATGCAGGTGACAAGGGAACAGAGGAAGGCCACCTCTGCGTCATCTTCAGACAGTTCTTGAGCCATCAGCAGGTAGAGGCTTCACCTCGCTCTTACACCACAGCCTAGCTTCTTGATCTCAGCAGGGCTCCGTTAGGGACTGAACTGTCACCCTCCAAAACGTGTGTCACCTTGGCTTGATTCCAAGTGTTATGTAACTGCCTACCATTTTGTCTTCTGATGTGGTTTTCTTATGTGCTGTAAATCCTACCTCTCTGATTTTTAATGAGGTAGGATTAGTGGCAGTTATCTTAATGAGGGAGGACACAAGCCACAAGAACAGGCTGTGCCTTAAATCAGTCACTTCGGAGATACAGACGAGAGAAGCAAGCAGGAAGACGTGCGGACTCTGTACCACCAAGAGACAAGAGCCAGGAGAATAGCGCATCGGTTGGACATGAGTTCTCCGTGCTGAGAAGCTCCTCTGCCAGGAAAGGCAGACGACAAGGACCTTTCTCCAAGGCTGACAGAGAGGGAAAGGCTTGCTCTGGAGCTAGCAGCCTAAACTCAGACTCCTAGCCTGCTAGCCCATGAGAGAGTGGACTTCTGTTTGTTGAAGACACTCACTCCTGGTACTGATGTCAGAGCTGCACCAACTGCCCCAGACGGGCTCTTCGGAAAACAACGAGGGCTTCGAGACCCTCGATGCAGCAGAGAGCATTTAAACAAACCAAAAATCAACCAACAAAAACTGCATACTACCTATGAAAATTCTATACACAAAGCAACAGGGTCACTCAGAATAAGGCTTTGGGGAAAGCATTCCCATCTTAAAGCCTTAGCTCCGACGTGCACTCACTGTCAGGAACGGGAGCTCATCCTCTCAGAATCATAGGCAATAACCTGTCTGTTTTTGTCCTTTTTAACATTGTTGTTGAGTTTTTCTTCTTCCCTAGTTTCTTCTTCTTTTCTTCCTACCTACTTACCTACGTTTCTTTCTTTTAATTATAGGTATTGACATAAAAATCGATCATACCTGCCCAATGTAGTTAATCAACTGTGAAATGAAGACTAGCAGCTTCTTAGAAAGAACATCCTTTGCAATCTGGATTAAGTTAAAATCAAAATAGTATCTCCTGCAAAGATCCAGCCCTGTGCCTTGCCTGATGGCTACATGGTAGGGCCCATGACACTCTTTGTTTCACAGTCCCTCTCTGCCCCAGCCCCAGTGGACAAGCATGTGGGCTAAGAGGACTTCTGCAAGAGAAAGGAAGAAAATCTGAAATAGCCAAGGGCAAGCCTAGGGGGTGATACAAAAGTTAAGGTACTCAGCTGCAGACCCTAAGGTTGGGGTTCAAGTTCACCATGAAGACCCTTGGAAGAACGGCCTGGTGACCTCCTTTCAAAACACCAGCCACTGAAATGCTCACTACATGGTTCTACTCTGCCATGCACAGAGTTGCTGTGAGTTGCAACCAACTCAGTAGTAATTGGTTAACTGGTTGGTGTGGATCTCCCTGGTCTTTCATGTCGATGTGTTCAAAGCTCAAATGGCTCAACGGAAGCTGTTGTAACGCCCAAGGCATCCAGCCAACCGGCAGGCACACCTGTAAGGGAGACCGTCGGACGGCGGCTGTCTAGAGCTGCTCTGATAGAAATACCACAGGCGATGGCTTTAACAAAGAGAAATTTATTTTCTCACAGTCTAGGAGGGTAGAAGTCCAAATTCAGGGTGCCGGGTCCAGAGGAATACTTTTTATCTCTGTTGGCTCTGGTAGAAGACTCCTGTCATCCGTCTTTCCCTGGACTAGAGGCTTTTCCATGCAGGGATCCTGGGGTCCAAAGGATGTGCTATTCGCCTGGCTATTGCTTCTTGATGGTTAGATGCCTCCGTGTCCCTCTGCTTGCTGAAATAAAGCATGTCACCATCTCTTCTAAAGTGGAGTCCTGCACCCAAAGCAAGTCCAATGGTTGTGGCCACATTTCCTGTCACTAGGGTACCTTCCAGTGCCACCTGCTCTTAGGATCTCTGCAGCTGCCCTTGACTCATCTGCTCAGGGAGATTCTATGCTGCCATGCCTGACTCAACAACACTAAGTCCTTCCCGGACTGCTGTCCCTTGTGCCAGGCTAGACAGATAGGGTCTTCTGTTTGACGTGCCCACTGGTTTGCTTCAAGGTCCTACAGCTGGGTTCCTCCCTCAGATACACTCTGCACCCCGCTCCACAGGCACTGTCCACCTACCATGACCCTGTACATTCTCAGGTGTGAAGCCAAGCATCTGTGCTTTCATTTAACAGAACCCTGTACAGAATAGGTTAAGCTAATGTAGTCCCTATTGTCTAGAGCTGTCAAAAATTGAAAAGAATCCAGCCCCGTGTCACAAAATATCACAGCCCAGTGAAATCCAGCTCCTTCAATCCCGCTCTCCCCACCCATCCTTCTCGCTCCTTACATGTAAACCACCCCTACTTTCTTTGCCCCTTACGCACTGGTTTCTGCTTCTACCCTCTTTGGGTGGAAGGGATACAAGGCCAAGGCAAATTAAAGTGTGCAACATAACTGGAAAACTAAAAGAAGAGTTAAACGGACAGGGCCAGGAAACTGGCTGTGTCAGAAAAATAGGTTTTAACCAGCTAAAGAAAATATGAATTTCTCTAATTTTTTAAGCACTTTTGAAGAAGATCATGCCGGAACAGTTTGGGCATGTGCCTTTGTGACTCGCTCCACTTTTGAATGCTATTATTTATTCTACAGTCGTTCTGAGCCTTGAGTAGTTAAGTATTGGTGTTAAAACTACTCGCAATTTCAATTCTGTCATTTTCTAGCTTAAGATGAGTTGCTGACTGACATGTGGATATGGAAAAAACATATTTAGAGATGAAACAACTCTAGAAGAATACCCAGGACAGAAGAAATGCAGCTCTTAATGAGACAGCACTTACTGAACAATGCCACAGAAGAAGGAAGCATAAAGCTAAAGTTTTCAAAATCAACATCCCTGTTGAACAAGGCGTCAAACTTTGTGTGAACCGTGAAATTTTCAGATTTAGTAGAGCCTCAGTGTACAATAGCGTCATTTAAATGGAGAGATGGCAGATGGCTGGGGAGCAATTCTTGTATTTCCTTAAAATGAAGAAGAGACCACTTGGGTTTGGAGAAGCCTGATTGTGTAGGAGGAAATCTCAGGAGACAGTCACTCTGGAGAAAAGTGACATTTAAGTCACATTCCAGATGCCTGTAGATGTTGGAAGATAGCTTACTCTGGAATGTGTGTATGTGTGCGTGTGTGTTGCATGAGGCAAAGTGATGACAAAATACACAAAGTTAATGAGGTCATCAAAGACAATTATCACTGTGTATCTGATTTACTATTATTGTTCAGTTTGATGTAAGCACTAGCAGAAAGCTGTGTATTTGATGTAGCTGTCATCACCTGGCTTTCTTGCTATTGCATTTACTTACGAGTGTCACAGACTACAGTCTTCAATGTGAAGTACTCTTCAACATAAAAAAAATAAAACAAAAGATCTTATGACTGGACCAGTAAGTAACAGCATGATAAACAGAGAAAAGACTGAAGTTGTCGAATGCTTTATTTTACTTGAATCCACAATCAACACTCATGGAAGCAGCAGTCAAGAGATCAAGCAAGGTGATTCTTTCGGAAAATCTTCTGCAAAACAAACTCTCTGAAGTGCGAAAAGTAAGGACATCACTTTGAGGACTAAAGCGTGCCTGGCCCAAGCCAGGTTGTTTCCAGTCACTTCACATGCATATGAAAGTTGGGCAATGAATCAGGAAGATGGAAGAAGAATTGATGTCTCTGAATCATGGCATTGGTGAAGGATACTGAATACACTGTGGATTCCCGGAATGAATATAATTGCTTGCAAGTATACAGCAAGAACATTTCTTAGAAGCAAAGGTAATGAGACTTTGTCTTGCATACTTTGGACATGTTATTAGGAGGGACCAGGCCCTGGACACAGAAAGGATCCTTGGTGAAATAGAGTCAACGAAAAGGAAGCCAACCCCCAAGGAGATGGATCAACACAGCGGCTGCAGCTCTGGGCTCGAACACAGCGATGACTCTGAGGGTGGTACAGGACCGGGCAGGGGTTCATTCTTTGTACACAGGGTTGCTATGAGTTGGAACTCATTTGATGGCACCTAACGACAATCCCCAAAAGCGTTGGGCAACAGAAATTCCACAGACGCTACTGACAATAGATAATTAGATCTCAACAGAGAGATAGAATTGCATTTCCAAATAATCAGCAAGGCATGAAAAAGAAAATTTCAGTTTTATCATATGACAAGAAATAATCCAGTAGACTATGAATCAGTCAAAAGGCAAAAAGGAAAGATCCATAACAAACTTAAGTGGAAGGCTGAGTCTAACAGACTACAGAGGTAATTGTTTTAAATTCCAGAAGACAGTTATTGAGGCTCCAGAAGAAATTTGTTTACTTGTGCACTCTTCCTTTCACTCATTCACTCACTCATGCAAATGTGAAGGCTCCTGAGGAACATTTAGGAAGTTATACTTGCCCTCAGAAAGCACCCATTTATCCAGTAATTATTGTATATTTGCTAAGCGCAAGACATGGTAAAACCTTATCGTTTTCATCACAGGAATAACCCAAAACCAAATTCGTTTCCATCAAGTCGACTCTGACTCACAGACACCCTGTAGGACAGAGTAGAACTGCCTCATAGGGTTTCCAAGGAGTACCTGGAGGATGTGAACTGCTGATCTTTCGGTGAGCAGCCATAGCTCTTAATCACTGTGTCTCCAGGATTTTCTACTATGGGAATAGAAGACAAAAATGTATTTAGAAAAAATTAGAACACAAATACATAAAAATGGCACTGTCATTTCTTTTTTTTTTAAATTTTTTTATTTAATATAACTGAGTGAAAATGTACATTCCCGTATAAATTTACATACCCATCTATATGCAGCTCCCACTGCTCTCCCTGTCCAGTGACAGCACATTATTCCTCACTGCTCCATACATAACTCATTCTCCCAACAGTCTCTTTTTTCCCTCCTCTCCACCCACTCTCCTTCCTCCAGCCAGAGTTCAGCAGGATGACATCCCATAGATGTATAGAACCATAAAGTGCATCCAATATATGGTCACTGCATCGCCAAGTTCAATCCATTCCTGTCCGAAGCATGGACCTTTGTTATGATTTATGGTCAAGGGCAGCATCAGGGCCAGGGGCCATGCTCCCAGGGGAATGCCAAAACCACTGGACCATCAATTGAGGTCTTTTAGTGGGAATCTCAGGGTGCACCCCTTTTTATTCTTGTGTTGCCAGTGAGACTCAACTTAGTGAGCTCCATCGTGGCTATCACTGGTAGTGGCCAGGCACCATCCGGTTCTTCCGGTCCCAAGTCGATGTAGGCAGCCACTGATGTGGGTCTCTTTGTCTTCTGGGTTGTCTTTCCCCCATGTCATTTTGGTCCTCGGTGAGCATCCATTCCTGCTGAGTTGGGACCATTTGCTGTGCCCTCGGAGGGCAGCTTGGCAGCTTTTAAGACCCCAGATACCACTCACCAACGTGGGGTGCAGACAGCCCTCTTAGCAAAACGCTAGTTGTGCCAATTGGCCTTGATTTCGCCTAAGAGCATGGTCCCCCGCCCCCTGCCCCAGCTACTCTATCCTTGCAATACTGGGTTAAGATGGAAGGAGTACTCATGTTATGTTTAAGTCCACTTAATATTGTTCTTGTTTCTGATGTGTGCTATCACCGATTTCACTCAACTAGATACCTAGCAACTATCTAATCTAAACCCTCCCCACCTCCCTCCCTCTCTCCCCTCCCTTGCAGCTGTCAAAGAGTCTTTTCTTCTATACACGAGTCTGTTTTTGAGATCTTATCATAGAGGTATCATACAATATTTGTCCTTTTGTCACTGACTACTTTCACTCAACATAATGTCTTCCAGTTGAAACTAGGTCATGAGATGTTTCCTGAAGTCATCGTTGTTCTTTATCATTGCATAGTGCTCCATTGAGTATATATACCACAGTTTACCTATCCATTCTTCTGTTATCGGGCATCTGGGTTGATTCCATCTTTTTGCTATCATGGACTGTGCTGCGGTAAACATTCTGGTGCATGTGTCTGTTGGTAAGAAAGGCCTTGATTCTGTAGGATATATTCCAAGCAGTGGAATTACTGGGTCAAATGGTATATTGATATCCATTTTTTTAAGGAAGCGCCAGATTGCTTTCCAAAGAGGCTGGACCATTTTGCAACCCCACCAACAGTGTAGGAGGGTTCCACTTTCTCCACAGCCTCTCCAGCATTTGTTGTTTTGTGTTTTTTGGATCATGGCCAACCTTGTTGGGGTGAGATGGTATCTCATTGTCATCTTGATTTGAATTTCTTTAATAACTAAAGATCGTGAACATGTCCGCATGTGTTTTTCGGTTGCCTGGATCTCTTCTTTAGTGAAATGTCCGTCCATCTCCTTTGCCCATCGTTTAATTGGATGGTTTATCTTCTTCTTATTGATATTTTGTAGTATCTTATAGATTATGGAAATCAGGCGTCTGTCTGACATAGAGTTTCCAAATATTTTTTCCCATTCCATAGGTGTTCTTTTAATTCTGTTAATAAAGTCTTCAGATCAGCAAAAGTGTTTAATTCTTAATAGATCCCATTTATCTATTTTCTCTTCTGATGATTGTGGTTTGTTTGACAGATTTTGGAGTCTGTCCATATTGTGTATTAAAACTTCCGTTGTTGTTCCTACCTTTTCTAGGATGAGCTTTATCGTTTTAGGTTTGATATTTAGGTCTTTTATCCAGTTGGAGTTGGTTTTTGTATAAGGTGTAAGATATGGATCTTGTTTCAGTCTCTTGCAGATGGATATCTAATTTTGCCAGCACCGTTTGTTGAAGACACTATTTTTACCCCAGTTTAATGTCTTAGGGCCTTCGTTGAATATCAATTGTTCATAGGCAGATGGTGTCATCTCTGGGGTCTCAGTTCTGTTCCACTGATCGATCTGTCTGTTCTTATACCAGTACCAGGCTGTTTTGATCACTGTGGCAGTGTAATATGTTCTAAAGTCTGGTAATGAGAGGCCTCCCAGTGTGTTCTTCTTCTTTAGTAGTACCTTGCATAACCAGGGCTTCTTCCCTTTCCAAACAAAATTGGTGATGTGTTTCTCCATCTCATTAAAAAATGTCACTGGAACTTGTATTGGGATTGCATTATATAAATAGATTGCTTTGGGTAAAATAGACATTGTCACAATGTTAAGTCTTCCTATCCATGAGCAGGGTAAGTTTTTCCATTTATCTAAGTCTCTCTTAGTTTCTTGTAGTAAGGGCTTGTAGTTCTCTTTGTAAAGGTCTGTTATTTCTCTGGTTACATTAATTCCTAGGTACTTTATCTTCTTAGAGGCTGTCGTAAATGATATTGATTTGACAATTTCTTCCTTAACAGTCTCGTTGTTGGTATAAAGGAATCCTACTGATTTACTTATGTTTATCTTGTGTCCTGAGACTTTGCTGAACTCTTCTATCAGTTTGAGTAACTGACTTATAGATTCCTTGGGGTTCTCTGCATATACAATCATATCATCTGCAAACAGGGAGATTTTAACTTCGTCTTTGCCGATGCAGATACCCTTTATTTCTTGGTCTTGTCTACTTGCTCTGGCTAAAACTTCTAGCACAATGTTGAATAGAAGAGGTGAGGTGAGCATCCTTGTCTAGTTCCTGATCTCAAGGGAAAGTCTTTCAGTCTCTGTCCATTCAGGATGACGTGGGCAATTCGCTTTGTATAAATGGCCCTTATTGCATTGAAGAATTTGCTGTCTATGCCCATTTTGCTAAGAGTTTTTAGCATGAATGGGTGTTGGACTTTATCAAATGCCTTTTCTGCATCAATGGACAAAAGCAGGTGATCCTTGTCTTTTGTGTTATTTATGTGGTTAATCACATTAATTGTTTTTCTGATGTCGAACCAGCCTTGCATCCCTGGTATGAATCCCACTTGGTCATGATGGATTATTTTCTTGATATGTTGTTGTATTCTATTGGCAAGAATTTTGTTGAAGATTTGTGCATCTAGATTCATGAGTGATATCGGTCTGTAGTTCTCTTTCTTTGTTGGGTCTTTCCCTGGCTTAGGTATCAGGGTTATGCTGGCTTCATAGAATGAGTTTGGGAGTACTCCATCCCTTTCTAGACTGTGAAATAGTTTCAGTAGTATTGGAGATAACTCTTCTCTAAATGCTTGGTAGAATTCTGCAGTGAAGCCATCTGGACCTGAACTTTTTTTGGTTGGCAGTGTTTTGATGACCTTTTCAATCTCTTCCTTTATAATGGATTTATTAAGTTGTTCTGCTTCACGCTGTGATAATTTGGGTAGGTGGTATGAGTCAAGGAATTGGTCCATTTCCCCTAGGTTTTCAAATTTGTTAGTGTACAGTCTTTCATACTATTCTGTTATGATATTTTTTATTTCTGTTGCATCTGTGGTGACAACCCCCCTCTCATTTCTAATTTGGGTTATTTGTTTCCTTTCCTGCTTTTCTTCAGTAAGTTTAGCCAGTGGTTTGTCAATTTTGTTGATCTTCTCAAAAAAACAGCTTTTGGTCTTTTCAATTTTTTCAATTGTTTTTCTATTCTCTAATTCATTTAGCTCTGCTCTAATCTTTATGATCTCGTTTCTTCTGGTGCCTGAGAGGTTCCTCTGTTGTTCGCTTTCTACTTGTTCAAGCAGTAGGGTTAGTTCCTTTATTTGGTTTCTTTCTTCCTTCAAGATGTGTGCATTTATGGAGATAAACAGACCTCTGAGCACTGCTTTGGCTGTATCCCATAGGTTCTGGTAGGAAGTGTTTTCGTTCTCATTGGAATCCATGAATTTCTTTAATTCATCCTTGATTTCCTCTATAACCCGTGTTTTTTTGAGCAAGATGTTGTTCAGTTTCCAAGAGTTCCACTTTCTATCTATTTTTTTCTGCTATTGATTTCAACTTTTATGGCTTTATGATCTGAGAAGATGCTTTGCAGTAATTCAGTGGTATGGATTTTGTTGAGCATTGCATTATGGCCTATCACATGGTCAATTCTGGAGAATGTTCCATGTGCACTGGAGAAGAAGCTGTAGCTGTCTGCTGATGGGTGGAAAGTTCTGTATATATCAATGAGGTTTAGTTGGTTAATTGTGGCAATAAGGTCTTCTGTATCTTTACTGAGTTTTTTTCTAGATGATCTGTCTAGTATTGAGAGTGGAGTGTTGAAGTCTCCCACTATTATGATGGAGTCATCTAACTCTCTTTTGAGCACAGTCAGTGTTTCTTTGACATATTTAGGTGTTCTGATATTAGGTGCATAAATATTTAATATAGTTAAGTCTTGCTTGTGTACTGAACCTTTCAGCAATAAACAGTGTCCATCTTTGTCCACGATGGTGGATTTGACATTAAAATTGATTTTGTCTGAGATTAGAATTGCCAACCCTGCTCTTCTTTGTTCATTGTTAGCTTGATATGTATTCTTCCAAACTTTAATTTTCAGTTTGTTCCTATCTTTAGGTCTCAAGTGAGTTTCTTGTAGACAACATATGGATGGGTCATGTCTTTTGATCCAAGATGTCACTCGTTGTCTCTTTACTGGAGCATTCAGTCCATTCACATTCAATGTAACTATTGATAGGTATGTGTTCAGTGTTGCCATTGTGGTGTGTTTATTTTTATGTTGATGTTTTATCTGTTGTTCTTATTAGTCTGTTCTGGGACGTTCTTTTTTGTGAGTTGATTTTTCACCTTTTTCAGAGCTGGTTTTGTGGTTGTTGAGACTCCTGTGTTACATTTCTTGAAATGATATGATACATCTTTGTTGTGCTTTACAGCTGCCCATATGATCCCCCTTAATAAACTACATATAAACCCAATTTTAATTACTACCAGTTTTGTCATCTTCCTCTCCATCTGGAAGACTATAACAACTGTAGTACATCCCTCTTTTTAATATGAGGACACCATAGTTTTCATGATGATCACTGGATTGCTTCTTTCCTTATCAAAGCTGTGATTGGCTTTGGAGCCTTCCCTAACTGAGTACAGTTTTGAGTAGTAAAGTCGTTCTAAAATATAAAGTTAGTGGTTTTGTTCCTCTAAGCCAGAGCCAAGAACTTCTTTCAATATTTCTTGTAGTTTTGGTTTGGTTTTTACGAAGTGTCTGAGTTTCTGTTTATCTGGGAATGTCTTAATTTCATTCTTGTATTTGAAAGATAGTTTTGCAGGGCATATAATTCTTGGTTGGAAGTTCTTCTCCTTCAAGGCTTTGAATATGTCATGCCGCTGTCTCTGTGCCAGTGTGGTTTCTGCTGAGAAATCTGAAGAGAACCTACAGGGTTTCCCTCTGAATGTTAGCTTTGCTTTGAGTCTTGCTGCCTTTAAGAGTTGTTGCTTATGTTTCATTTTGTTGAGCTTGATTATAATATGTCTTGGAGTCTTTCTTTTGAGATCTATATTGGGTAGCATACAATATGCATCTGAGATGTCTATATTCTCTTCCTTCATGATTTCTGGGAAGTTTTCTTTCAGCAGCTCAGCAACAATACTCTCTGTGTTCTCAGATGTCTCACCCTGTTCAGAGACTCCAATTAATCAAAGGTTGTTCCTCTTAATAGAGTCCCACATGCTCCTTAATGTTTCTTCATTTTTCTTGTTTCTTTTTTCTGATTTCTGCTCATAAATGCTGGCCTCAGTAGTTCTGTCTTCCAAGTCAGAAATTCTTTTTTCTATTTGTTCCATTCTGTTTTCTTGGCTTTGCATTGAAGTTTCTATGTCTTTGATTTTGTTCTTGATCTGTTGGATTTCAGAGTACTGATGTTCCATCAGATTGAACATCTTGCTTAATTTTTCATTTTGTTCTCCTGCATTTTGTATAAAGTCTAGAAGGACTCTGTATATAATCATTTTGTATTCACTTTCTGACGCTTTCATAAAAGTTTCTTCATCTGGAAAACTCTTTGGTTGCTTTGTTTGGGAGCCTTCTGAAGCCATGAGTAATTGCTTGTATGCCACAAGTGTCTGTTGCTTTTTGGGACCCATGTGAGTATGTAGGGGCTGGAAGAGGTACTGTGAGGATGGACTGCAGATGTTTCTCTAGGCTGTCTTAAAATGCAAAGCAAAAGATATCTGACCACTTCACAAGTCAGTTAGGTTTTCAGGTGTAGAGGTCCCTCTTCTCAACTGGCAAAGTAAGCGCCACTACATCCAACCCCAGATGATACAAACTAGTTCAGAATACAGCAATGCTACTGCCCTGTTGGCCTCTGCTGACAGGGCCTAGCCTTAGACGACACTGCATAGAGTACTGCTTTTCTGATAGAAAAGCCCTCTCCTGGGGGCAGGCTCTGGCTCCCAAGCTGAGAATTAGATCCAGCTGCGGCCACCGTATCCAAGATGGCACCCTCCGTACAGGCAGCAGACAGAAGGGCTAAAGGTGCCGAGAGGTGGTGATTCCTCTGATTCTGTTGCAGGGCCCCCAAAGCAGGTGGCACTGGGTAAATTACTGCTTTTCTGTCGGAGAAGCACTGTCCTGTTTGCAGGCGCTGGCTCCCAGGCTAAGACTGAGGTCCCGCTAGAATCTCCGTATCCAACATGGCGTCCTGCACACTGACTGCGAAACTCCGTACAAATGCCGCTGAGGCAGATATAAAACGATAGACTCAAAGTGGCTGGATTAACAGAGTCCCGAGCCTGGCTCTCAATATGGGAATTTCGCCTGCCTGTCCTCCCAGCAGCGCGTCTGAGTCCAGCTGCCAGGCAAGACCCAGCTACGCTCGCCAGCCGAGACAGAGGAAAAAAAAGTCAAAGTGGTGCGTTTCCCTTCTGTCTGTGAGAGCCGGGGCTAGCCAGGAGCAGGAGTCAGCGCAGGAGAGGAGGGATTTTGCTCAGTGGTATGAAGTGCAAAGTAACAGCTCTGTGCCGTGTCCTGGGCCTGATTAGTTGACCAGAAGGCTCCGTTTGATTATCAACTCAGGCCTTGGTTTCCAGAGGGATATGAGGAGCCATGGGCTCATTCCTGACTCCGCCCCCGGCACTGTCATTTCTTTAAAACACACACACACAGTAACTGAGGTCCCCTCTCCCTGTGTTGGTACAAGTGACCTTCTGAAACTTTTCCTTCTAGTTCTACAGGTTGTGAACCAAACTAATCTGAACACAAGTCGACAATAAGGGCTTTCAGCGGGAAACCCTGGAGAACTTGAAGTGTTATCCTAAGACATCACTGACTGATTTCCAATGTTGATTCATTAGGTGATTCCGGCGGCCAGCAAGTGGTGCTGTGAAGTGCCATCAAGCAGGCTATGACTCACAGCAACCTGTGAGTCAATGCAACCTGTGTACAGTAGAGCGCAGCGCCGCCCAGTCCTGCGCTGTCCTCGCACTCCTTGTCATGCTCCAGCCCCCTGGCGCAGCCTCTGTGTCAGCCCACCTCATGGAGAGTCTGCCTCTCTCTTGATGACCCTCAGCCTCACCAAGTATGATGTCCTCCTACAGGGACTGGTTCTTCCTGATCACATGTCTAAAATACCTGAGCTGAAGTGTCACCATCCTTGTGTCTATGGAGCTTTTTGCTTGTACTTCTTCCAAGATAGATTTGCTTGTTCTTCTGGAAGCTCACGGTGTATTTTTACTAAACAATGTGTATACTAAAGTGCTTAGCTGCTCTTAAAACAGAGCTATACATTGGTAAGTGTTTCTCTAATAAATAGAAATAAAACTACCAGTATTCATTCTTCTGGTTTTTGTGACACAATTTGATGTGACAGAAAGCACACTCCATTGTGTGACTTCGGAGTGGTCTTCAACATTTCTCCTTGGATGCAGAACGAATGTAGCGGAACTCACACTGCTCTCTATTTATGCGCTCATTCAATATTCATAAATATTTACTGAGTTCCTACTATGTCAGGCCCTGTTCTAGGAATCCAGTTTCCATTAGTGTGTAAAACAGACAATCTATCCCATGTGGACTTTGTATTCTAGTTGCGAGGGGAGGAGGAGGAGGAATGAGGAAGAAAAAGCACAATACACAAGAACAGTATAGGATGCATTATATGTCAAGGAATTTAAGAGGGGTGGGTTGCAGACAGATGGACTAGTATTTTTTATAGGCTGGTCAAAGGAGGTAGGCTTCATTTCTGCATAAAATGTTTAAGATACTAACTTGAATTTCAGGAGTGTCCGGCTGTGCCTAATATGTGTTAGAGCTGTCGATGGCAGTCACCCAATACTCACATCTGTGAACAAACTGGCCCGGAAATGCTCAGTCACAGGCTAGAAAGCTGACTCACCTCCCTCAGCCCTGTTCTCCCAGGCTGCCCTTTTCAGGAAGGGCTACCTTGGGTTGCAGTGCCTCATAAACAGACAAACAACACTGCTGTTGAGTCAGTTCTGACTCAAACCCACTGCCACTGAGTTGATTCCAACTCAGAGACCCTATAGGACAGAGTAGAATTGTCTTACAGAGTTTCCAAGGAGCACCAGGTGGATTTGAACTTCTGATCTTTTGACTATCAGGCATAGAGCTTAACTACTACACCACCAGGATTTCCTTCCAACTCATAGCAATCCTGTAAGTCAGAGTAGAACTGCCCCATAGAGTTTCTGAGTGGCGCCTGGTCGATTTGAACCGCTGACCTTTTGGTGAGCAGACGCAGCACTTAACCACTGTGCTACCAGGGTTCACACGGTGCCTCGTGAGAAAAGGTAAGTTAAAAAGCAGTGAAGCCTGCTTCATATACAACCAACACCCTACTCCTAACCTACCCATCGTGAGCTTCCACTGAATTGAGGAGTTCTTGGTTGGTCCAGCTTACGGCCCTCTCCTTGCTCTGTCTCTATGTTGTTTGAGTGTCCTTACCTTTCACTGTCATGAGCACTTCCTGATAAAATGTCATCATCAGACAAAAAAAGCTTCTGTGATCTCAGGTTTAGCTCAGCAACTGCTAACTTCTCAAGAAGGTTCTAGGTCCTTCTCAACCTTGGAAATGCAACAGATAGCACGAAGACCCTCCTGCCAAATTATGCTGCTTATCTACTTCTTCCAGAAGACCTCTCCAGGGGAGCCCACTGAATGGCATCATCTTTCAAGATACTCACTCATTCTCCTAACCACAGAAACGATTTTCCTTGCTCACCCATCCCACTAGGACTGTTGTCGGCTGGGGCCATATTCTGCCACTTGGGTTCCCAGCATGGCTGATGTCCACTAATTTCAAATGTGTAAGTTTGTCTGACTTACAGTTTTTCTTATGGTGCAGCTCAGCACACCTCTTCATACTGCCCTCCCTCCTAAACTGTCTGGTCAGGGTACACAGCAATGCTACTAACCTAGAGGGTGGCATCTGTCTGTCTACTACCTGACTCATCGCTCCCGGTAGCTCTCTGAGAGCACAGACCGTGCCGATAACCCCTGTAGTGGCCCCCGAACAGGCGATGCGTGCTCTCGAGAGAGGAGGCAGTCAATAAATGTACAGAGGTGAGAGACACAGGAGTGCCAAACGGGCTCACGCATGTGCCATGCAACAATTATAGACATCATTTTTTAACACTTGGAAGATAATGATTTGTTCAGTTTAATAGTGATCCTAGCTGTTAGGTTTGCAAGCACAGTCCCCGGTGAATTCCCGGGCTCCACGAGTTCAACCTTCCCGGGTCTTCTAACGGCACACAGCCCATTATCTACACAACTTTTCATTGTTTCTGCCAAGGGGCAGAATACATTAAGTTGCCTTTGAAATCTTTATCCTGCTCCTATCTGCATGTATTAGCATATTTTATGATTTAAATCTAATTATAAGGGTTTTCTAAGTGATGAAACTGAAAGTGACCACAGGCTAGCACTAGAACAGAGCCAGACTAAAGAGCAGAAAAATAGCCGAGGCATTAAGAAAAGCTATCAGAGGTGCTGTATCTAAACCGACGAACGATCAGAAATTTAGAAAAGGAATAAAGGCAGTCTGGCTCTGTCATTATTTATCGGAAGGGCCCTTTCATTGACAATGTCCTAAATTTCCTCAAACAACTCAGTCCCATGTGGTTGACCCTACTCCCTGTAGTCGGGGATCACCATTAAATACAGCCACCTTCTTCAAAAGATTTTAACAGTGCATTCTAAATTTAGGGTGTTTTTTTTTTTTCTCCATCAGAGGTGTCCTAAAGGGAGACACTACTGAGAAATATTCACGAAAGACCTATGAAAAGATCTTCTATGTGGCCAGTTGATTCAATGCCAATCTGGTTAGTGCCACCAAAATTGATGGTCAATTAACTTCATGTAGGTAGTTAGATTGGTCAAGTTCACCTAGAAGTCTATTGGAATGGTTGCTGCGACTAGACCCAATGAAAGCCCTTCTTAAAGAACGTTGACCAAACAGTCAGACCTTACATGTTACTAACCTGAAATGATGTCACAGATAGGAAGAGTGATCAATTAGCACATGACAACGTTCGGAACACCAAAAGAAGAGTCAAAATCCCCCAAATCTGGATGCAATTCTATCTCTGGATGTTCCGTCCTTTCAGTTAATAAATGCTTTTGTTAAAATATAAAAGATTTTTGGAGCACCCATCTGTTACATTAGCAGCCTATCATAAAATAAAAAATCCACTGTGATTGAGTTAATTCTGACTTATAGAGACCCTACAGGACACAGTAGAACTGCTCCGTAGAGTTTCCTAAGAGCACCTGGTGGATTCTAACTGCTGACCTTTGATTAGCAGATGGAGCACTTAACCATCATGCCGCCAGGGTCCTGTCTCCCGCTAGGCAGAGCTTGGCAGTAGTGGGACGGGGAGGTGTGGGCAGCACAAGCTTGTGAAATATTGACAAACACTCAGAACAGCCCTAGACTAAGCTGTGAAGCCCTGTCTACCAAATCTTCTGTCCGCAGCCACATGCTGCTTTTCCATATCACCCTCTGCTCCCAGCCCTCTGCTCTATTCAGATTGCTTCTACTCAGAACACCCTTGGCATTTCTGCTGGTCAATGCATGTTTAAACTTGCTTCTAAGGCCCAGCCCAGCTCATGCTGCTGTCTCTGTGAAGCCTTCCTGGACCCTTCCTGGGTGCCCATAACATTCATACAGGATGTCTACCAGTGCGCCTGGCGCATTTGATCTGGTCGAGTGCGAGTCCACATTCAGCACTAGACTGTTTCCCCCTTAGGGACATGGGCCATGTGTTATTCATCTCTGTGTTCCTGGAGCCTAATACCGTGTCTGGCTCTTAGCAGATTCAAATTTATGTGGAACAAACAAGAATTCCAGACACCCGAGTTCTAAGCAGACCCTCAGTGACACGTGGGCAGCCGTGACAATAGCCTGGGTTTGTACTCACGCTAAGCTGATGAGTGCACAAACTGTCTTACCCTTGAGCTCGGAAGGATGTTGCCTTCTTAGGGGATGCCCGGGAGAAAGGAGGGGCCCATTTTCTGCTCGCTCTGCTCTTCGTTTGTTCCCTAAAGAGCATGACTCCAGATGATCTGAAGTCAAGAAGGGCACACTCCCCCCACCCCCGGGTTCTGTTTTTAGCCTCTGCCTGCCAGCAGGCTCAGATACCATGGTGATAGGAGCTGAAGACAGAGAGACAGAGACAGAAGATCAGTTGCCAAAAAGGCCTCCTGTTCCATGCTCCCCGCATAATAGGGGATCTCTCAGGCTGGAAGCTTGAAAGTATTTGACCACTTACTTACCATTTCCTCTCTCAAACAATTCTGCAAAGAATAAAGAAAGAGCTGGGCCCACCAAGGTTTTAAGCCAACCCAGACTTCAGGGGATTTTAGTGCAGCTCTAATACCACCCAGGAAGACAGGGAAAAGGGCAGGATGGTAACGGCTGCCAACAAATGTTGTCCCTTAACCTCCTGAAAATCCTGAAATCTTCCCACAGCTCACTGTCAGCTGCTGGGTAGACAGGAGTCTCCGATCAGAGCTGCTGACAGGCTTCCAGGAACACCAGTGCTTTACTTAAGGGAAAGAATCACCATCTGCTGCATTGGAAGATACTATTTATTGGGCTACAGGTGGCATCTCTCAACACCCTTGTGTTTCGTGACAGAGGCCCTGGGTAGTCACCACCACGACGGACTGCATATAGCAAGAGACACAACCAGCTGTCCCAAATAAGTCAGTCAATAAAAATCCCCTATGTAGGGCTGCTTTCCCAAAGTCCCAAGTCCCAAGGCTGGGATTTGGCAGGCAACAGTGCCTACGCACATTGGGGTGACCCAGCCTGCGACCAAGAAGTCAAGGGCAAAGATCGGAACCTGTCTGTTCTCACACAACCTACTCTAACTTAAGCTGAATTCTACATGAAAAATTGGATCTGCAAGATTCAAAATCTCAGGAAGGGAAATTTCACAAACATACATATAATTATTATTGGTACTTGAGGTATTATTTTGAGAGTTGTTGCTTTGCAGGAACAGTCTTGAATTCTCACAACGAACACACAAGGGAGATAGTATCAGCTTCTGTCCACAGTTCAAATATGCCAGGCTCTGCTTGGAAACTCTATGGGGCAGTTCTACTCCGACCTCTAGGGTCACTACGGGTCGGACCCGACTCAACCGCAGTTGGCTTGTTCTGTCCACAGATGGTATGAGGGCAAGAAAGACTGATGGATGTGTCCAAAAACGGACTTGTACGAAGTGGCAGAGGTGAGATGGACATCCGTGACTGGCCATGTCTCATGTCTGGTGGCTTTGACTGCAGTGCAAAACTCCAAGTGACAAGGTCTTCTCTGTGAGTTTAAGGCGGCTTTTGCCACGCTCTTAATTGTGCTTCAATTCTGAAAGTGCTCATTTTGAAGGCAATGAAGGAGCAGAGGATGCTGAAAATTGTGTTCTTATGGGACTCTTCATTTAAAACTTACTTTTTAGATAAAATGACTCCAGCAGGTATGGCTGAAATAATCCTTGTACAATAAATGCCGTAATTTGGGGACAATGGCCTGGGGTTTTATAAGGTTACAGGCATCCAGAGGGTTGAGCTACCATGTTATTTGTGGGAGGTATTTTGTTGTACATCCAAACCTGATTATCACACTTATTAGCACAATCAAATACTGTACTTGGACACAACCCACTTTTACTTTCTTTTCAAAAACCCATGAATAGCAATACAAACATGGTCAATTATCACCCACCGGGAAACTCCAGCTTTACAGATCGGGAATGTGATTGCCTTCCTCCACAGAGCCATTTAACAGACAGCAATGATAGATTAAACAGTTCAACTCTAGGCTGCATATTATAATGGCATTTAACTTAATCTTTCTATCAATATCACTCCTCTGGATTTCCTTCCAATATTTAGGACTATCAGATTAGCCAAAGCAAGTAATTGAGAAACGTAAGTGCCACAGTCAGAGGTCCAGGGGATGAGATATTGAATTTGTCTTCCCCCCACCGGTTTCGGCCTCATTTCACCCACAGGACGTCGCACAGTATCCTTGGACTTTTTTTTAGACTGGGAGTTCTTATGTTTGTATTGACTCTATAATGTTGGGGTGAGGTATTTGGAGTTCAAAGATGTGAATTTGAATTTAGCTTAATTGGGAAAAAAAAAATCTTTATGAGCCTCAGTTTCCCAAAAACTACACAGTGGTGTCTGGTCACCTACCTCAAAGCTGTGCACATGGGAATCCTGGAGGTAAACTGATTAATTTGGGGAAAGAGTTATCAGTGGAGCAGTGATACAGTGTTAAAGGTGTGGGCAAATAGTTGCATTCTCTAAGAGGCAGCTCTGACCACACCTAGGTGGTTGTTAACCAGTTATTGTACAATAGACTAATGTAGAGTGAGATTCACTCTGAAATGACAAGTGCGCGTTACATCGCCTGAAAGTCTTTCAGTTGAGGGTCTCGAACTACAACTCTCAGTTGAAGATGTTTTCTCCAAGGATCAAGTACGGCATAAACTTGATGTCTGCTTTTCTCTGCGGATTAGGTGCCTTCTGGGATTGAAGGTAAAATTACTCTGTGTGGTCTACTTAAGGAATGCTCTGGAACAATACAGCATGCATAGAATCTCATTTTAACAACTCTAATATTTATTTACTCTGTGGTGTTTTCAAATGAATGAAGCTTTTCTAGAACATGATGTTTATTCACAAGACCCCCAGGAAAATGTTTGAGTTATGATAACCTGTAGCTGTTGAGGTGATCCCAACTCATAGTAACCCTGAGAGACAGTTCAGAACTTCCTCATAGGGTTCCTAAGGGGCACCCATCAAACTGCCAACCTTTTGATTAGCAGCCGTAATCCTAACCAGTACGCCACCAGAGTTCCTGTGCTGTGATAGGAGGATACAAAAGGAGAGTGAACAGCTAGAAGGTCATGTCTGAGAGCAAAGAAGAAAGAAGTGGGATAACCCAATCTGATGAAGAGATGACTAGGAGGTGATTTTTGGTCTTTCAATTTTAGAAACACCTGCAATAGGAGAGGTTACGGTAAGCTGGGCCGGATGTAAGCTACAGATGTGCCTGCCTCTCCCCCTGGACTGTGTCACTAGGAAATTCAGTGGTTTTATTCACTTCTGATCCCCACAGTGGCCGATACAAGGTTTGGCACAGCGGGGACTCTGTCAACGCTCTCTTGAAGAGAAGGACTGTCTGAGGTTAACGATAAAGAATATTCTCTTGTCAGTGAGATGCTTAAAATTGAAATGGGATATGAAGAGATCTTTTTCATAACAAGAATACATTCCCCTCCACTGGGTAATTTCAGTGATACAGTATCTTCAGACAGAGGGAAAGGTGATGACCTCCTAAGGTCCCTTCCAACCCAAGATTCTATCATGTTTTTATATGTTTTCCATGCCCAAAGCAATAATCTACGTCTGAGGCAACTCTTAGGATATCTTATAACAAAATCTGAGCAAAATAACCTGAGAATCTTCTTTATCCTGTGTTTTTTCTTTCTCTCTCTCTCTTTTTATTTTTACAAGAGATGAATTACAATCGCCCAGGAGAAAACCTTGTATTGGCAAGATACGGGTGTTTCCTTTTCAGACAATGCTCCCAACAGCTGTCACCAGCTCTTCTGATAAAGGTAATTTAGGAACAGAGTGTGGTTGGTTCTTTCCTGTAGGGTCCACCAAGTGGGCCCCCAGTTGAGAGTTGTGGGGTATGAGACAAACGGGACCCTTGCCTCCAGCCTGAGGATGACAGTAGCCAATCAGCAGAAACCTCGAATCCCAATTCCACTTGGACCCAGCCAAGCCCCCATGGACTGTGCTTACAGGAGGTATCAAGAGGTGGCGAGAGCCAGGGGACAGTACATGGTAGCCATTCTCTGGCTGTTAGGGAGAGGTTTTTGGGCCACTTGTGAACTATGTGGCCTCAACAAGGTGACAGCACCCTGTGGAACAGCAGACACCCTGTACGCTCTCCATGAATGTAGCTATACTAAGCAAAATTACCTCTCCAAAACTGATCACCAATCTGTTCAGTTAAGGAACTGGGGACTGCCACATTGACAAGGACATGACGTAACAAGACTCCAAAGAGGTTATTTCTGTGGATACACTTGGCAAACAAAGGTAGGGCACTGTCTTTATGGACGCTGTAGAGGAACATGATGGGGCAGGGCGAGTCCAGACTGGAACTTCAAGAAAGGGATCCCCTTCCAAACCCCAACATCGGGGGTTTCCGTCCTTATTCAGAACCCCAGCAGTCAGAATTTCTAAGCTGATGCAGAAAACACTCTTCGAGTGTTGATTTCAGGCAGTGTAGTCCATCTGTTCTGTCGCTGTCAGCTTCCGAGCATTCACTATAAACTGGCCCTTGGAAACTGGTCCTTTGGAAAATGCTGCATAATTAAAACAGTGCAGATGTAGTCCCTGGCCCGCGTGCTATAAAAGGTGATGATAGTAATGACAGCAACAGACAGCAGCAGATGACACCCTGCCACTGACTGCACTCTACCAAAACCAGATCCACTCACCACACGTCGGTGCTGGGATACAGGTAGGATGCATAGGGCACAAAACGCAAGGAAACTAGCGAGTCGGCATTGGTGTACAAAAAGGCACACGGGCTTTGCGGTAATGAGAATCCGGCATATTTACAGGGCAAGCAATCTAGTTAAGCCACTAAGTAGTCATTATCCCTAGTATCAATATCAGATGAAAATATTCCAACCACGAAAGTAAACATAGGCACACTGCACAATCCAGCCACTGTGCCCCTAGACTTCTGCTCAAATGAGATGAAAGCATTATGTCCATGTAGAAATCTGCACATGGATGTTTACAGCAGCTTTGCCAAACGCCGGAAGCAACCGTGTGCCCTTTGCAGGTCAGTGGATAAACAAACTGTGGCCCATTGATGGGACAGAGTATGATCACCCGTGAAAGAGAAGGAGCAGCAAAGCCACGGAAAGACACCAAAGAACCTTCAGCAAATATGAGTGAGTTGAAGACACCAGGATGAAAAAGCTACAAACGGCATGATTTTGACGACATGACATTCTGGAAAAAGCAAAACTACAGAGAAAGAGAGAGATAGCATCTGTGGTTGCCAGGGCCTCAGCGGGAGGGAGGAAGGAGTGGCGGTGGTGGGCATCCCAGGGCATGTTTTGGGCAGAGCAACAGTTCCCTGGGATACTGTCACGGTGGACACATGACATTCTGTACAACAGAAATTGTGAACTATCATGTAGTTGTGGACTCCAGCTCCTGAGGCACCAGCGCTGGTTCACTGACGGTACTGCCCGCGCTGCAGGGGTGCAGGGCATCATCAGGAGGACAAGCAGCGGGAAGTAGCAAGATGGAGAACGTGGAGAATCTCCAGACTGTCTGTACCATTTTTCTGTTTATCTAAAGCTGCTCTAAAGTGTGTGTAACTAACTACCAAAAAATGCCAAAGACCAAAATCAACTATGGACACAGGCACGATGACCTCAAACAAACTAACACTGAAGAGAATTACAATAACATAAAAAAATAATTTCTTCACCAAGGGCAAAGAGGGTCAGTCCTATTGTAGAAGTGATTCTTTCTAAAGGTACTTATCAGGGTAACACACCACACCAGTAGAGGAGGACAACTGCACTGTATTTTACCCAAATAATGTGTGTCTTCTGCATTTGTTTGCCAACTCTGCCCTCCCCCAGCGAGGTATTTCCATAAACACTCTATGCTAAATTTTTTTTTAACAGCAACATGTAAAAAGTTGGCATCACAGCACTTAGGAAGACACTTTGTGGGCAGAGGGCACATGAGCAAACAAACAAAGGAGGGACTCACTACTGGTTTGAAAATACAGCAGCCATCTCAAGAAATAACATTCTCTATCCCTGTATGAATCGTTCCCATTCATTCCCAATCAAGACAGCCTGCCTCCTGAGAGATATGAAATAACGCAACTGCTGAGGTCTTAGAAGAACCTCCCAGTCGTTCCTGACTCGTTTGTTCACTCCCTGACTCTTGTATCACTCATTTAGACTTTTGTCACATGGTGTTGTTGCACCCTATCAGATCACCCATTACTCAGAGAAGGGAAGTACTGGAAGCTTGTTTGAATACCCTCTGTTTGCATAGCGCCTTACACGTCTACACGCATTCAGCAACTGTTGGTTGAACAAATAAGTAGTTGACTTGGCTATGTGTAGTATTCTTCACGTTGTGTTATTGGGTGGCCACAATATTTTCAGATGATGACTTCACGGCCAGAGTTGTGAAAAAAAAAAAAAAATTAAGTAATTTACAAGTTACTTCATTGGTGGGGGAAAAGTAAGGAGATATCCAGAGCCAATGAGTGGAGGTCAGCTTTTTGAGTCTGTCATATCAAGTAGGCAATCAGAATAAAATAATTCTTCTCATGTTAGTGAATATGGCAACATGCTATGGTCAGAGGAAGAAGAGGGCTGGTGAAAATGGTCTTCTCAGGTGCTGAGATTCTTAAAAATAGTGGTTAAAGCACTCCTCTACTAACCTTTTGGTTGGCGAAAACATTATCTGCTCTGTGTAAGAAAGATGTGGCAGTCTGCTCCCATAAAGACGGCAGCCTTTGAAACCCCACATGGCAGTTCTACTCTCTCCTGTAAAGTCAGAATCAACTGGACAGCAATAGGAAGAATCATAAAGACAGACACATCAAAGACATCATGATGTCCTGTTAACCATCACTGTTAGGATGTAAAAGTTACTAGACCAACTTCAAGGCAGAGTGAGGGCTACACAGCTATGTTGGTGTTATACCCACCTGCGAAGATCCACCAAGGCCAACCTGCAGGGCTGGGCCCAGAAATTGACATCTGATCTGGACTGGGCAAGATGTAGGGAAGCTACCTGCTGTTACTGGTGCACAGTCTCAGCGACCGCTGACACCCTAAGGAGCCGTCAAAGTAGTGCCAAGCCTCTGACCAGGGGCAGACTATTCTAGCAAGTTATCTCTTAGCAAGATATTGTTCCTGGGGCCTGTAAGCAAATCAGTACTTTGAGCTGGGATAGATGAGATAGGGGTTGGGTCAGGAGGAAAAGAGAAGGCAAGAGCAAAGGAGGAAACCAAGAGTTCCAGCTGTCTTCTTGTGTTTCACATAACACAATGGACTCACCGGAAATTGCCCTGCTAACCGTGCAGAAGACATCAATCTAGTGATGGTCCCCTACTTAAGAAGGTAACTAGGGAAAGGGGCTGACTTTTATTGCTCTGTATTGAAGTCTTGTCTAACTTTCTATCCCTTCTCCTAGAAATGATCAAATGTGGATTTATACATTTGGCTCCTCTCGTATCTAGCTGGCAGTTCAAATCCACCAGGCACTACTTGGAAACTCTATGGGGCAATTCTGCTTCGTCTATAAGGTCACTATAAGTAGAAATTGACTTGATGACAATGGACTTGGTTTAGTTTTTGGTAGGACCTCACTGAACAAGGTCGTTCCCAGGTACTAGTAGCAGGGATCACCTGGGAGCCAGTGAGAACCCAGTATCTCAGGCCTTGCCTGAGCCTCCTGAGTCAGACTCACAATTTTAAAGGCCCAGGGGAGCTGGATTCACTGAGGTGGAGATGCACTGCTCTGGCACACACACAAGGCTTCACATCTTCCTTCATGGGGCGCAAAGCCCTGAGAAAAATCTAGAGGAAAAATGAGATGGCCTTGTTCCTGATCAGTTCTGCACAGAGTTGCATGAAAAGTGAAGGTCAGAAAACAACTGCTGATTGGCATTTTGAATGTCCAAACCCTTTAAACGGGTTGTACAGTGGTGCAGAATAGAAAGAGGAGATCTTGGAGCGCCAGTCTGAAGCACAAACATGGTTAAGGCAATGCGTCTCTTTCAGAAACAAGAGTTAGTTCAAGCAATTCCAATGAACCTCACTATCTCTGGGGGCAACAATGAAATTAAAGCAGTTGGCTCTTAAGAACCAGAGAACCAAATGCCTAGACACAATGCTTTTCAACGACAGAGTTCAATGCCAAATAGCAACTGCATGAAAAATACAAATTTTCCACAGGAGATTTGAAAGTAAAGCTCTTCTATACATGTAAATACATAGATATAAAATCTGCCTCTGGAAACTCTGGTGGTGTAGTAATTAAGAGCTCAGGCTACTAACCAAAAAGCTGGCAGTTCAAATCCACCAGG
The DNA here is from genome assembly GCA_028571685.1 of Heterohyrax brucei. NCBI lineage: Eukaryota > Metazoa > Chordata > Mammalia > Hyracoidea > Procaviidae > Heterohyrax > Heterohyrax brucei. The sequence continues at coordinate 1,888,573 of CM053163.1, forward strand.
CACTCCTTGGAAGCTCTCTGGGCAGATCGACTCTGTCCTACAGGGTTGCTGGAATTCGGAATCAATCTGGTAGCAACAGGCTTGGTTTGGTTTTAGTTTTACTCTCTCTCTAAACTGAGAAGACTCTGAGATTGATTTTATTTATGTTTCTAGAAAGCACAACTAACCTGGTACAATTCTCATTGGAATCTTAAATAAGCCTCATGACCCAAATAGAGAAATCAAAACCATTTATATTTTGCTGAAGTTATCTTTGAGGTGCATTGTTGTGAACAGTGACACAGAGGCTGTTGGTGATTCTGCTTTGGTGGATGGAGAACGAATTAGCCACAGCCAGTCTAGAAGACCCTTCAAGGAGGCAGCCATGGTCTACAACACAAACACTAGTTGTCTGATTACAAGCAACAGATTTTTAAATTGCTAGATCGCTGATTCTCCTCCCTGGTTACAAACTGAACAAACTGGAGCTTTAAGAAATTGTGAGGCCTGAGTCTCACCCCCATAAACTCTGACATAACCAGTAAGACATTGAGTCTGAAGCTTGAAACTATTGGGCTAGATACGTCATCAACTTTAATGTGCAGAGATGAAAGGTGTTCCTGAAAGCTTCATTAGCAGACTTGACACAGGTATGAAATAGTCAGTAAACCTGAAGATAGGTCAACACCACAGATATCACCAAAATTTTAAATCAAAGAGAATAAAGAATGGGGTGGGGAGGGTGGGTAAGCAGAAAAAAGCCCAAAGAGCTGCGATTACATCACGTATCCTAAATACACACAGTGAAATCCCAGGAAGAAAAACCTAAAGCAGAATAAATGTTTAAAAAAATCATGGTCAAGAATTTGCAAAACTCAATGAGAGAGTCCAAGCCACAGATTAATAAATGAAGACTACACCAAGTCCGCAAAGGCACTTGGCCATGTGGACCGTAACGCACTACGGAGACCATGGTGGGGAAGGGGAATTCCAGACACTTAGTTATGCTCCTGAGTAACCTGTACAGGGATCAAGAGGCAGTTGTCTGAACAAAACGAGGGGACACTGCATGGTTCAAAGTCAGGAAAGGTGTGTGTCAGGGCTGTATCCTCTTACTATATCTACTCGATCTGTGTGCTTAGCAAATAGTCCAAGAAGCTGGGCTATATGCAGAATGAGGCATCCGGATTGGAGGAAGACTCATTAACAATCTGTGTTCTGTAGATGACACAGTCTTGCTTGCTGAAAGTGAAGAGAATCTGAGATACTTACTGATGAAGATCCAAGAGCAGAGCCTTCCATATGGGTTGCACCTCAACACCAAGAAAACAAAAATCCTTACAACTGGCTCAATAGGCAATACCATGATAAATGAAGACACAATCGAGGATGTCAAGGATTCCATGGGTGTTGGTCTGCAATCAACACCCATGGAAGAACTCACAAGGTGCACTGTATTGGGGAAATCATCTGCAAAAGACCTCTTTAAAGTGTTGAAAAGCAAAGATCTCACCTTGAAGACTAAGACGTGCCTGACCCAAGCCATGGTATTTTCAGCTGTATCACATGTGTGCGAAAGCCGAACAATGGACAGAAGACGAATTGATGGCTTTGAATTTCAGCATTGGAGAAGAATACTGAGTATACCATGATTGCTACAAGAATGAACACATCAGTCTCAGAAAAAGTGCAGCCAGAATCCCCCTACAAGGCCAGGATGCTGAGACTGCGTCATACATACTTTGGAACTGTTGTCAGGGGAGACCAATCCCTAGAGGAGGGCATCTAGCTTGGTAGAGCAGATGGTCAGCAAAAAAGAGGAAGACCTTCAACAAGATGGACTTACAGAGCAGCTACTGCAGTGGGCTCAAAGATAACAATTGTGGGCACGGTGCGCGACCGGGCAGTGTTTCATTCTACTGCGCGTAGGGTCACTGTGAGTCCGAACTCACTCAACAGCACCTAACAACACTGCCACCAACTAGGGTAACTACCAAAACAAACGAACAAAACAACAAAAAAATCACACACACATATATACTTACATATATTAAACTGCTTTAAAAATCTTGTAGGGTAGTCAGCAAAAGAAGAAATAACACACAGAGGAACACAGATAAGCATCACAATAAAAATTACAACAAACTTCTCATAATAAGCCACCCCAGACAGAAAACAATGGAGTGACATCTTTAAAGTGCAGAAAGAACAAAAACTGAACCCCAAGTTTCATATCCGGTGAAAACACCTTTAAAAAATAAAGTTCTCCTTTCTCGGAAAAAGAAGGAAAGCCCTAAAGAAATTTACTGTCAGAGGGACGACTCTACAGGGAGAATGTTAAAGAAAGTTCTTCTGTCATAAAGAATATAAAGAGTGCTAGAAACAGGACAAAGGTAAACTCAAATTCATTCTTTTCTTATTTTTACTTTCTCTAAAAAGCAACTGACTGTCTCAAGGAATGGTGGGTGAGCTGTGGCCTGTTGGTCTGCTCTGGCCACCACACGCTTTTGTAAATTAAGCTTTATTGGGGAATAGCCAACCCATTCATTTACATGTAATTCACGGCTTCTTTTCATGCCGTAGTGGCAGGACTTACTAGTTACAGCAGAGCTATACAATTTGCAAAGCCTAAAACATTTACTATGTGGCCATTTACTAAAAAAGTTGGCTGAGCCCTAAGAGCTGGAATCAATTCAACTGCAAGCAACAACATCAAAAATCACCACAGGGACACTGTCCTTATTTTGTTGGGTATGAGAGCTGGGTAAAGGTGTCACATCCCACCCTAATAAAAATAGTGCCACTGTATTGTGTACAAGCTGATGCATTATAAAACAGCACACAGAGTAAGAAGGAAGAATTGGAAATACATTGCTGTAAAGTTCTTACACTAAATGAAAACGAGCATGCAATTATTTAAGGGCAGATGCTAATGTATACTTTAAACACTAAGTCAAATATTAATATTTTAAAAGAAGTATAACTAGACAAGAGGAGAGTACACGGACTCATAGAAAAATGTCAAAGTAACAAAAGAGAAGATAGAAAAGGAGGAAAAGGAAAGAAAATCAGATGGGAAAAAGGTAGAAAACAGCAAACAGAATCTAGCAATAAATCCCTCAGTTAGGGTTGCTTCCAGGAATGCAAGGCTGCTTCAACATGTGAAGCCTACCCGGTAACTCAACATGTTAACAGGTTAAATGGGAAAAAAACACATGATCGTCTCAGTAGCTGCATAAAAAGCATTTAGTAAGATTTGATACTCATAACGCAGAGTGGGAATAGAAGCAAATTTCTCAATCTAATGAAGATCATCTTTCATAAAGTTAAACTAACAACATAATGAATGATGGGAGACTGAATTATTTTTCCCTAAGACTGGGAAGAAATCAAAGATGCCAACTCTTAACCATTCCTGGTCAACATCTTGTCAGAACGCCTCCTGTTGTTGTTAGGTGCCATCTAGTCAGTTCCGACTCACAGTGACCCGATGAACAACAGAACGAAACCCTGCTGGTCTTGCACCACGTCCACAATGGTTTTTATGCTTAAGCCCATTGTTGCAGCCACTGTGTCAGTCCATCTCATGGAGGGTCTTCTTTCTCCCTGACTCTCCACTCTACCAAGCACGATGTCCTTCTCTAGGGATGGATCCTTCCGGACAACATGTCCAAAGTATGGAAGATGCAGTCTTACCATCTTTGCTTCCATGGAGCACTCTGCTTGTACTTCTTCCAGAAATCCTAGCCAGTGTAATAGGTCAGGAGAAAAAGATAAAATGTCTAGAAATTGGAAAGGAAGAAATAATATTCTTGCTATTTAAAGATGACATAGTTGTCTATGTTGAAACTCCCTTTACCCTCTCCTCCCTAAAAAAACCTGCAAACAATTCCTAGAACTAGTAAGTGAGTTTACCAGTGCCACAAGATACCATGTAATGTACACAAATCAACCACATTCCTGTGCACTGGCAATGAACAATTTTAATTTGAAATGAATAAAACAATGCTGTCCTAGTTAGCTAGCACTGCTATAACAGAAATACCACAAGTAGATGGCTTTAAGAGAGAGAAATTTCTTCTCTCACGGTCTAGGAGGCTGGAAGTCCTCATTCAGGGTGCCAGCTCCCGGGGAACACTTCCTCTGTCAGTTCTGGAGGAAGGTTCTTGTCCTCAATCTTTCCCTGGCCCAGGTGCTTCTCAGGGTAGGCACCCCAGGCCCAAATGATTCACTCCACTCCTAGTGCTTCTTTCTTGGTGGAATGAGGTCCTTTCTCTCTGCTTGCTTCTTTCTCTTTCTATCTCTTCTAAAATAAAACATGATACAGTCCAAAGCACACCCCAGGGAAACTCCCCTTATCTGATTAGGGCTGTGGCCTGTGTAGGGCATCCATCGTCTCTCACCCCAGTCTTCTTTAACATAACCTAATCTTGCCTCATTAACCCCATACAGAGATTAGGATTTACAACACACAGAAAATCACTTCAGGTGACAAAAGGGTAGACAACCACCGGATACCGGGAATCTTGGACTAGCCAACTTGATACACGTTTTGGAAAGACGCAATTTAATCCACAGCCAATAATACTTAAAATGACATCAAACAGAAGTGTTTGGGTAGAAATATAAAAAAATATGTGGGGTATCTGTGTGCTATAAATGAAAAACAAAGAAACTCTGAAAAAAATGAAGGAGGATATGAATAAATCGACAGATACACTGTGCTCAAGGAACAGAGGACTCACTATTGTTAAGATGTCAATTCTTTCCAATTTGATCTCTAAATTAAACATAATTCTAATCAAGACATTGGCAAATGGATTCTAAAATTTACATGGAAAGGCAGAAGAACTAGAATAGCCAAAACAATTCTAACAAAACCCTCACATTACTCAATTCAAAGACTCACAAAGCTATCGTAATCAAGACAATGCTGTATTGGCAGAGAATGGACACATAGATCAATAGAACAGAATAGAAATAGACCACAAAATAGTCAAGTGTCTTTTGGCAAAGAGGGAACCTCAACGCCATGAATAGTCTTTTCAGAAAATGTTGCTAGAAATATTTGATATCGCTCTGCAAAAAGAGTTAAAGTCTGACACACATGTATACTTTATATGAAAATTTAACACAAAACAGATAATACACTTAATGTAAAATGTAAAACAATATATATTTTAAAAGAAAACACAAGAAAATTTCTTTGACCCTGGATTTTGATGGTATGTTTTTAGACATGACACCAAAAGTATGACCCAAAAAGAAAAATAAAAAATTGAATAACTGTACTTCCTCAAAACTAAAAACAAAATTCTGTGTAAAATATTGTTAGAAGAATGGAAATGGATGCCACAGACTAGAAGAATAGATTTGTAAATCCCATATCTGAAAAAAACATTTCTGTTTAGAATATATATATATATAAAAATTAATACCCAACAATCAGAAAACAAATAGTTCATCATAGTTGCTAAGACAGAACAAGAAACGAGGGGAAATTGTGACTCAGAACACGGTAGCACATTAGGGCCAGTGAGAGATAACGGGGTCCGAGCAAAGGTGGCAAGTACAAATTCAATGAAGCAAAAAGTACAGCAGGCAGAGGGAAGGAAACCTCAGCGGGACGGGGATGCGGTTACCCTGAGCACCTCCCTTCGTCCTTCCTCCTAGATGCTGGAGTTCACCTTGGACTGCCTCCCGGGAAGACACGAGGCAGCAGGGCTGAGAGACTCCACTGCACCCAGAGTTGGGAGGGGTACAGAAAAGGAAACCTCGAGCTTTAGTAGAGATCAGAAAGCAAGCATCCCTGTGACCACACAGACGGGTCACAGCTTTCACTTTCACTGAAAGAAGCTTTTAACGTACGTAAGTTTTAAACCAGCATATACAGAAACATAAGCCAAGTTTTCTCATAAGCCAGTACTATACCATCTCGCTCCTCACTGTCCTCTTCGAAAATACAACCTACCGACAAGCACCTCCATGGAAATAGCTGTCCATCAACGTGGACAAGCAGTGCTGGTGGCACAGTGTTTAAGTGCTAACTGAAAGGCCACCCCCAGCCACTGCATGGGAGAAAGATGTGGCGACCTACTCCTGTAAAGATTTACAGCCTAGAAACCCCCCCGGAGCAGCTCTAGTCTGTCTTACAGGGTCACTGTGAGTCAGAATTGGCTGAGCGGCAGTGATTTCTGTGCAGATTCACCTATGGCTTTGCACTAAGATTTCTTCCCCCCCATTGGGCACTGACAGCCACGTAATAACCAGGCACCTCAAAGTGACTTGTTTCTGCTTTACTTCCACCTCTATTTTGTTGGCATCACTATCATCTTGGGGACTCGAGTTTGAGCCTCAGCAGCATATCTGACACTCTCCCCTTGAGTGCTAGTGGACAGCCAGTCCTGCCTGGGCTATGTTTCTGGTTTTTCTCAAACTCATCCCTTCTTTTCTGACCTCTCTCTGACATCACCAACAACATGGTTCAGGAGCTCTTTCTGGGTTCCAGCACCCGGCAAAGGGCTTTGTTATGGATTGAACTGTGTCCCACCCTAAAGTATGTGTCAGAACCCTAACCCTATACCTGTAGATGTAAAGGTACATCAAGTTTACACTAACGTTATGTTATGTAATCACTTTTCATAATGTAGTACAATGTGATCACCATCCATAGAGCCATCTAAGACAATAGGCTCAGTCAGTCAGTTGAGGTCGCTGCAGAGGAGGGTGGGTCCTAAACCCAATCAGTTCTGGGTTATATAAAGAGCAGCACAGGCATACACACATGCACACACGTATGTGTGCACACATGTGCCTGCGCACGCACGCACTCAGACACACACACACAGTAGGGTAGGGGTCAGACAGGCTCCATACGAGGCTCACTTACACGCCAAGGTACCAAAGGGTGCCCGGGACTGCCTGCTGTTAGTGGTTAAGTTGATTCCACGTCATGCCAAGGAACTAACATAGCTGAGGTTGTGATTTGAACTTTTAGCCTCCGAAACTGTGAGAAAATAAATTTTTGCTCTTTAAAGCCACATACTTGTGGCATTTCGGTTACAGTAGCACTAGAAAGCTAAGACTTATTGCTAGTTTTCTGCCTTCTAAGGCTTCTCTCCTCCACTGTGCCTTTCTCTTGGCTGCACGATTTAATTTCTCACGAAACAAGTGGGAGCCAATGCATGAAGCATCCCTTTGCATGCTCACATAGGTGAAACTTTTCAACACAGCCCAGCCCCAACACATACTTCTAGACACAGCCCCGTCCCCAGCTCTGCCTCCACTAGCACACCTCCTTCATCACACGGAGTCATCGTGATGCTTCTCTTTGTAGTCAGATGCTACAAAGACCCATTAGCATATCATCTCCCCAAGAAACAAATGTCTCTCTTTTTTTCATATTTCTGCAGGCACTCTGCTTATTGCGTTGCGAGTGAGGACGGCTAGACTTCATCTCATATATTTAGGACATGTCATCAAGAAGGACCAGTCTCTGGAGAAGGACATCATGCTCAGTAAGCTAGACAGTAAGAGACAGGAAGACACTCAGCAAGACGGACTGACGCAGTGGGTGCAACAAGGGACCGCAGCACAGCGATTGTGAAGGTGGCCCAGGGATCAGGCAGGGTTTCACTCCGTTGTACGTATAGGATAGCCACACATTTGGGACCAACTAGATGGCACCTGAGAACGACAACTACTCTGCTTGTTTCCGCGTTACAGCCCTCCGTACAGCCGAGCATGTTTCACGGTTGGTGGTGTGAAGCCCACCCTCCGATTGTAAATGCCACAAGAACAGGAGTAGTTCACTCCTCCTGTGAGTCCCTAGCACCTCGGGTCAGGGTGATGTGTGCTCATTGCTTAGAAGCTGTTTGCTGCACCGTTCAAGCCTGGATCACGATAAGTCAGGTCCTGGAAACAAAGAGATTTCTGATGAACCAGCTCCTCCAAGCGCCAGCCACACTGGTGTTTATGCTGGATAGTGAGGACCAGCTGGATGGCACCTAAGGACGACAACAGCACACTAATCCTGGAGAGTGCCATCAGTGGGCTGCCCCACGTCATTTGTCACATCTACTCCAACCCACTGAGGGGAAGAGAATTTGTTGACTTCCACATTGTGTATAAATTACTTGATGCTGTTTTTTGCCATTTCAAGACTTAAGGACTAATGTCTTCTAAAATTACAATTCTCTGATATCATACAAGGTCTAACAATTAAGTCTGCAAACTTCATGATTCTAAGTGCTACATACCACATTGCTGAAAATCACTAGGGTCACCTTCCAAGTACTCTATTTGGGAAGTTATGCGGTGATGCCAGCACCTAGTCCACCTTCAAGGCAACTTTGGAACTCTTTCTGGAATGGCCATTGCTCATGGTGGCATGGTGGCAAGTTTGCAAACCTAGTTGTATAGTTGCCTCTGAGGGAGTTTTTAGCCACTAAACAGATGTCTGTATTGGAATACCCTCCTACTCATCTGATCTGACCTCCAATGACTTTCTTCATTACCTAAAGGTAAAGGAAATATTGAAAGGAAGTCATTTTGATGACATTTTAGACATCAAGGGTCATGTGATGATGACAGCTCTGATGGCCATTCCAGAAAGAGTTCCACAGTTGCTTTGAAAGGTGAACTAGGCAGTTGCATTGATGCATAGCCGCCAAAGGGGAGTACTTCGAAGGTGACCATGATGATATTCAGCGGCAACGTATGCAGAACTTTTTCTAGGATGAGTTCATGAACTTAATTGGCAGTCCTTGTATATACATGCACATACATTTAAAACTTATCTATAATACTTTATTTATATGCGTATCTCCCTATTTCTATTTATCTACATACACACAAATATATAAAATTTACATAAAATGGAACAGCATAACTATATATTTTTACACATAATTATGTAACATGTACTATATATTACATGTTATATACACCTATATGTTATATAAACTATAAAAATGTTTATATGAATGTGTGAACTGTACAAACATCTAGCTGATTAATAATTCTCATGACACCGGTGAATTGGTTTCCTTACAGTGTAGCAAGGGATGTTCTTCCAGCAGCTGTCATCTCCATTCGGTTCTGTGGCTTTTCTCTAAGATAATAACTACTTAGAATATGAACATGATATTAAGCATAAGGATAAACTCTTTTAATGTCAATTCCTTCATGCAAATTTATGAAGTTTCAATAACCAGATAGTTTGCGAATCAAGATGCTATTTCAAGAGACAGATTATTGTGGAGCTTTTGTTGAAAGATATGCTTATTAAAACCATTATCATTAGTGAATCCTTCATTTGGCAGGAGTACTCCAAACGGTGGAGACACTGAGACAAATAATTTCCACGGGTGTTGATCCCAGAAGCCATGGAGGTTTCCAGCAAGATTCTCGCTCTGGAATCGGCTGCAGCCCAGCGCCTCTTGTGCCCAGGTGGACAGTTGTCCTCTGCCAGACGGCAGACATTGGGGGTACTTATGGGTCCAACTCGAGGGCACTTGTCTTGGCTGGCATGGTCATCTGCATCAGGGGTCTTTAAAAGTCTTTTCCCTTCAGAGGAAAGTCATGAGAGGGACTTCTTGCAGTAAGAAATAAAAGCAGAATCTACAGCCAAGGGGTGCTTCACTCAGAGAAGGTGTAGCTGTGTGAGCGGAGAAGAGAGAAGCAGCCGCAGTTGAGCAGCAGTCTGGGCTTGCCTGCAGGTTCTCCACCCAGGCCCAGACCCTGTGCCCCTCACCTAGGAGGACTTCAGATGCCTACAGAAACAGACACCTTGGAAAGCTGGTGGCCTTCCACGTGAACACCAGCCATCGCCCACCGTGGCACAAGTGTCAGATCTGTCCTCATTCTCTTCTTCCCGTGTATTCTTGCTAACAGCAGTTCTGACTGGCATATACGTTAGCATTGTCACTGTTTTCTAATTAATGAAGCTCAGCTTGCTGCGTCCCTGCAAGCTACACACTGGAAATGATAAAGCAACATTCAAAGAGCACATGAGCTCGCAACCTGAGGGCGAGCGGGTGCATGTCACGCGGCTGAGGGGCTGTCCGCGGGTGAGCGCTCTGTCATCTCTGCAAATGGGCCATCGCCCGCTGCAACTGAGAACGTCACCGTTAGCATAACCGCGTGTTTTCCTTGGATGCCTGACAATTTTTGCACATTTAAGGGAGAATTCAGTCTGTCTTTCATGAACCAGGGTTTCTTCTGCGATCACCCTCGAGATTTCTAAGGTGCCTGCAGTACACACAACCGAGAGTGAAATATGCACAACTTTAAACAGGAATACTTACTAGAAAATAATTAGAGAAGCAGGAACTGGAACAAAGAAGGAAGAGGGAAGATAACATTCTATCTATATAAGTAAAAACTAGACCAAACGCTCAGCTCTCCCAAGGCTGTCGCACACGTGGCTAGAGGGAAACTGTGTCCATCTGTATAGTTTCACCTTCAGCATCACTGAGTCGAGAGAACCCTGGCTCCTTCTTTCTCTCCCAGAGGTACCAACCTAGGAACAGTCTCCTCTTAGAGGAAGGAAACACTCAGCAGCTTGGTCCTGCCTGGCAACTCAGCCTCCAATTCACAGACCTGCCCTTCAGGAGCTCACACCGTCTACTTTTCATGACTCCTAGCTCTTGATGGGTAGGGGGTTTCTTTTTCAGAAGAGGTACTGCCCCAGAGTGATTCTGGCTGCATCACAGTTCTTGGTGGATCAGTCGGGAGAGCATCACCCGTCAAAACCAGCAGTCGGGGCGCATGCGTGCGCAGCAGGTAGCTTTCTGTCTACGTGTCAGCTTGCGTCTGTAGGCTGGTTCCATACCTACATGCCTGCCGTACACCTGTAATGTCACGGGAAGACACTGGTGGTATAGCAATTAAGAGCTACAGCTGCTAACCACTACATCGGCAGTTCAAATCCGGCAGAGGCTCCTTTGACTTTATACCTATATGTCACCTCTATACCTGTGTACCAACTCTGTATCTGTATTTCAGGTCTCTATACCTAGAATGATGCAGAAAGCCATACCTACTGTTACATAATCACTATGCTGGCAAAACTGTGCCAGAATCTGAAATGCTTACTTTATTAATGTCTTAGTGACCTCAAGATTATTATTAGTATTGGTGTACTAAATTTTTGGCTTTAGCTTTTCACTAGATTTGCCCTTCAATAAAATGACATCATTTCAAGAAGAGAGCAAATACAGTATAAAGTTTTATACTGTATAAAACTGTAATTTTTTTTACATGTACTCATTTTTATACTTGTAAACACAGTCCATTTCTCATAGCATTTTAATTGTAATTGTAAAACCTGGACATTGTGTGATAAGCTTATCCACTGCTATAAAAGTCATTCATCTGATCAATACTTGAAATTCTAGATTTTGGAAGCCAAATTAGCAAAAGAAGAGAGTAAGCCCCGACCCGCTCTGACTTACCTGGCAGGACTCGGCCCACGTGATGCTTTTTCAGGGTAGAGCTTTCTAACCCCCAGAGGAAGTCAGGGTCTCAGCTGCAGGTGTCTCTCTCTTGCCCTGTGAAACACTCAGCACACTTGTATTTACGTCTTCAGTGATGGTCTTTTCTTTTGCCAATGCCGTTCAGGCAGAGTCCTCATCTGTCTTTTTCATAGCTGCATTCCAATGATCTCATCCAGGGTTTGATCTGGGGACTTGGCCAGAATGGCTTTAGGGCAAGAGAATCCCAAATGCCCAGCGAGGACTTCCGTAGGACCACAGAGTTCAGCAGGTAGGTCACTGTTCCAAGTGCCTGGCCTGGGGACCGAGAAGACTAGGCAGAACCAGAGGAAGGAACCTTCGGTCTGACTGACGTAAAGACACTTGTACAGGCTCAGAGCAGCGAGATCAGTCTGGCCATCTGGAAGGACTGGACGCTGGAAATGCTGGTTTGAATACCAGCAAGGCAGGAGAAAAGGCGTGCGGCCTGGGGCTCCTGAGGACACCCCTCTGTGGTCCCTGCAAATGCTAATGAGTTGCAGACAGCAGATGCTGCCCACCTAGGCATGCTTTCATTCGCCTCTTCAACCCTCTCTATCAGCCCCCGCTCCACAAGGCGAGGCTACGGTCGGGGGTGCTGGCTCTAAGCAAATCAGAATGCTTGGCGCTGCCGGGGCCACCGTCTGAAACTCTAAACGGAAGCAAAAGAAGCACCTTCCCATCACGTTCATGTCTCCAGTGGGAACCCACTAACTGTTGTTATCGGAAGACTTCTGAAGCTCCTTCCACCTGCAAAAGCCCATGATCCTACTTGAGAATATCTCCATTTACCCTTATATAAGTAAAGGGTATTTTCAGAGAAGATTAGTTAATCACTGTAGCTCTTAAATTTTCAGAAGAATATTTAAAGATACCAAACCAAAAAAACCAAACCCATTGCCACAGAGCCAATTCTAACTCATAGTGAACCTATGTGACAGAGTATAAACGGCCATAGAGTTTCCAAGGAGTACCTGGCAGACTTGAACTGTTGACCTTAACCATTGCACTACCAGGCTTTCCTTTTAAAGGTAAAGGTGATTCAAATAAGTGAAATGGTAATTTAGCATCTCCTATATATCCAACTCGATGGCACACGGCTATATATCAACAAAGAGCCCTGGGGGCAGAGTCGTTAAGAGCTGGCTGCTAACCAAGAGGTCAGCAGTTCCAATCCACCAGTCACTCCTGGGAAACCCTATGGGGCAGTTCTACTCTGTCCTCTAGGGTGGTTATGTGTCAAAAGTGACTTTACAACGATGTTCTTTAATAGGTCAGCATTGTGGTTGGTGTGATTTGGTCCTAGACACTTTTTAGAAGTTAAATAGTCTACTTTCTCCCATGCGATCCAACATGACACAATGAAGGGGCGAGCTTTCCTGGCTGGTTACATGAGTTTTCATTGCTGTGGAAGGCTCACACCGGCTGACAGTGTACCTTCCAAGCCGACACTCTACTTCTCTGAAGCATTCTGAGGAAGATGTTGAGTGCCCATGGGTAAATTCCCTACTGCCTTTGAGCCTCAAGTGTTGAGGTATTTTTTTTTTGAATTTACAAAATGGGAATATAAATAGCTCCCTTGCGGGGATCTTGAGATTAACTGAGATAAAGAAGTACGAACAGAGCATTGCCTGGGGTGCAACAGGCTCTACCCTCCCCACAAAAATTGTCATTTGTATTTATTGCTGTGTTAACTGAGGGCACATTTCCCTGTGTTAACTGAGGGCACATTTCTCAAAGGAAACGTCTTAGGTCTTAGAAAGAGAAATGACGTCTTCGCACATGCTGCGTTATAGACGGGGCTTGAAATCATCATGCTGAGTGAAACCAGTCAATCACAGAAGATAAATATGACACGACTCTACTTATAAGAGAGGAGGAAAGAGGTTATTTCTTATGAAGTCCTGGCTTTTGGTTTAAGAAGATGGAAAACTCTCGTGAAGAGTTGAGCCGCACAGTCAACTAAGGTAATAGCTGTCAATAGGCTGCACACCTATAAAAAGGTGAACTGGCGGAAAGAGTGTGCTGGACACATTTACAGTAGTGACTCCCCAAATAAAAGAGTAGCTGCTCTAGCTGCTTGTGGAGGACCAAACTCCTCACGGGATGTAGTTCCTTGATTAGGAGGTTTAGGGCCATGGTTTCACGGGACACCCCCGTAAACTGGTCCAGTATTACATTTACTGCTACTGCTCTACTCCTAGTTTGTTGTAGAGTGCTTGTGCTTTATTTATGTATTTAATTTTTTGATAGAATTTGTCACCTTCTAACATATTGTTCTCGGTTGAATTGTGTCCACTCAAAAGACAATGCTGAAGTCCTGATCTCTGCACAGGGGACTGTGAGCTTGTTGGGGAAGCGGGCTTTTCTTTTGCCACCATCATCAGTTAAGGAAGTCACACTGGAGGAGGGGTGCTCCTAGTCTCGATCCCTTCTGATGGCATCTTATCAATGAGCAAGTCAGACATGGAAACACAGTCACATGCAGAAGATGGCTCTGCAAGCAAATGAGGCCCTGACGAGTCCCCCAGACTCCCAGGACTACAGAAGCTGAAAGAGACCAAGAAGCATCTTGCCTCGAGTCAACAGAGACCACAGAGCCCTGATGATGCCCTGACTTCTGTCTTCCCACCTCCAGAACCGAGGAAACACACTTCTGTTCTTTAAAGCCACACGCTTTGTCTGACAACCCTAGGAAATTAAGACACCTGTTACGTCATTTACGTATCATTTACTAGATGTCTCCCCCATGAGGCTATAAGATCTACAAAGGCAGATTACTGTTCATTTCCTTTATGTTGAATTACCAGTGCCTGGCACATAGTGAGTGTAAACTGGCAACAGAGAGGCGTCTGAAACCCTTTGACTTCATGAGCAGGAGGAGAACCGAGATCAAGAGCCCAAGGCTGATTCCTAAGAGGCAGAGACAGGACATGCCTCCTTCCTCCACTCTTTACCAACTCTGACACCACCTTTCCCTCCCATGGTGCCCTTTACCTCTCCACTGGGTTGATAATTTGTTGCAATGGCCACATAGAACTCACAGTCCATTGTGACAATTGTGGGGGTCACTAGGGAAACAATACGTTACAGCGCAGGTTCCAGAGCACTTGGGGTACAGCTCTTTCATCAGGACAGCCTCTTCCCAGCTGGGCAGGCTGGCAAGCACCTCTGGCCTGTAGATGTCTCTGTTTATTAGCCTTCCCATCTCTCTTCTCTCTTCTTCTCCTGAATCAGTGCTCATCATTGCAAGTAGGGAAAAACTTACAAAAGTTTGACCAATCTCTACCCTGCTTCCTCTACTTTCATGACTCCTGGCCACTGTGAGGACAATCCCAAGGACTTTGCATGTCACACTCCCTGATGTCATCCCCTGCCCACATCTCCAGCCTTGACTCTCAGGGCAACCCTTAAAGGAAAGGAAACCTCACTCATTTCCTTAATGATTTCTGAACACATAAGATCATTTACGGCAACTTCTGTGTCTTCTTTTCGGGTGTATGCTTTGTTCTGTCTGCCTAGAAGACCAAAGCCCAGTCTCACTGGTTTCTAAACATCTAGAAAACTTTGCTATCACACTTCAAGATTCAACACAAATGCCTTCTCTCCGATAATGCACACTCTGATCCGTCCAAATTAACTCAAATAATGCTGTTTTATACCAAACCACTGGATTGCAATTATTTATGGGTATGTCTTCTTTTTCAGATTTCAAGCTACTAGAAATCACAGTTTATGCCTCACTCATGTCTATGCCATTGTAGCTATGCATGGAGCCTGGCACACAACAAATGCTCAGTGAATACTTGTCAAAAAAAAGAATACACGAGTAAGAGGATGAATAGACGCGTGGGTATACAGCTTCAAAACCAGTGAACAAATACATGACATACCTCCTCCCAGAAACAAACTTGAACGTCTAATTTGTGTGTGTTTCATCCCCTAGTCATCCCTTTCTTCCAACCCCTTGTCTAATACGTCCTCACTGGGAACTCCACAAGGACCTCTCTACCCAAATGAAAAGGGCTGGCCAAGTGATTATGGCATGAAATAGGCAGAAATAATGTAGTCTAGGCTCCTAGCCTAAAAGAAGAAAGTGAGAATAAGAACAAACAAACAAGCAAACAAACAAAAACAAGCCCGCTGCCACCGAGTTGATTCTGACTCATGGCAAACACACAGGACAGAGTAGACTTGCCCCACAGGTTCCCAAGGAGCACCTGGTAGATTTGAACTTCCAGTCTTTTGTTTAGCACTTAGCCACTAAGCCACTAGAGTTCTAAGAAAATCAAGTTTCATTAAACAATGAGGAGTGATTGCTTAGGTGGTAGAAAGTCATTAAAATGAATTTCAAGCCTCCATTCTAATATCTGGAGCCCTGGTGGAGCAGCTGTTTAGAGTTTGGCTGCTGGCCAAAGGCTTCAGAGGTTCAAACCCACCAGCCACTCCTTGGAAACCCCATGGGGCAGTTCTACTCTGTCCTATATGGTTACTGTGAGTTGGGACTTGGTGGCAGAAAGTTTGATTTTTTTTTTTAAGTCGTGTATGTGGCAAAGAGCCCTATGACTTTAGTTGTGGCAGATGTCACCAAAGCAGATAATGGCAGTTCTCTTCTCAACCCTCTTCTCAAGTATTCTGTGTGTGAAAGGAGTGGGAAGGGATGTCCTAGGCACTCTCTTCCCCACATCATCCTGCCTCCTCGGGAGCTCCCGTGCAGTAACTACATAGTCTTCATGCAGAAGGTCAACTCTGCTATCTTGGATTTCATTTGCAGGATTATGAGATCATTCTTTCAAATTCCAGTCTGATTTTAAAATACACAGGCATGAATGTATACATATTGTTATCAAGCCGATCAACAAACTGGATACTGAGTTACAGGATTTCTTTCCATGAGTCTGGTCGACAGGTACATCATCACAAGGGCACCCCAACTGTGCCTGCCACTTCCCCCAAAGTCCATATCAGTGGTCTGCGCTGAACTGCAGGCACTTCAGTGGGAATCCATGACCACAGACGACGAACACTGATGACCAACAGGAACAACATGGATGTTCGGTGGTTGGGACCCTTCCAGAAATCTTATGCAACTCCTTTCACAAGGAGGAAGAAGAAAAAAAGAAAAAAGGCTTTGCAAAGTATGAAAGTGATCTGAAGCAGATGTTAGGCTGGAGTTGTCAATCTTGTCTAAGCAGGTGCTAATGTGTTATAATTATCCCTTCTGCAGTTGGTGTTTAGGATTCCGGCTCCCACCTAGTCAATCACAGCTGTAATTGTTAAGCTGCTTACAGAGCTAATGTGCTGGGTAATAACCAGATAGGATTTAATATTTGACACTTACCGTCAGTCACCTTCCTTCTGGTATAGATCTCCCCTCCACTAAGATCTGTAGCTCGGGCACTCTCTCTTGACTTGTGGACCATCTAGCTAGAAACACAGGGCAAAAACTGGGAAAAAAGAAAGACCATCTCTTCTGTGTCTTCCTTGTTTTATTTGGCAAGCCTCGCCTTCCTGGCAAGGAACAAGCTCCTCGTTTCACTAGAATTTTTATTTGGATAGTGATTTTACACACACTAGAGGAATTATTTTCAAAGAATTTGAAGATTGTGGGGAAGAAGAATCCTCAGCAGAAACTGCCCTACCGCCTAAATAGAAGGGCTGGGGTACGGAACGTGTAACACGACCTAGCAAGGGGAAGAGGGCCGGTTACATATTCCTTTGAGAAGGGTACCAATCAATTTTCATCTGAGCTAATGACACGATTCTTTCCAAAGACAAGGGTTCCCGTGCCCCAGGACTGGGTTGCCAATCCCCTTCTACTGCTTCCCGGCAAATGAAGAAAACCTTTCCGAGTGTCTGAGCTTTTCTCTTTTTTTCTGTGGAGTGGGGATACTAAGACCTGTCATATAGGTCTCCCGAGAGGATTAAGAGAAGTTTATGTCTCTGCATTGTGCCTGGTTCAGAGACAGGGCCCAAGTGGCAGTTACTGTCCTAGCAGCCAGCTGTGGGGTCTTGAAATGCCACAATGAGCTGGCCCAAAGCTGCCTCCGAGCCCAGCACTCCTACACGGTGATGACAAATGAGTCCACAGAGGAAAAGCTCTGCCACCCGGCTGAAAATAGCCCAAGGGTCGGGGAGCACCGAAGCCTGTGCGTCTCCCACAGCGTGACGCAGAGAACGCTGTCCAGACCTGTGTTACCCGTAGGAGTGAGGAGAGCTCCACCTCTGAGCCACCAGTGCCTGCCTTCCCGGCCCCAGCCAGGGCTGCTGCAAGACACTGCCCCGGGGAGCACCACTCACGCCGGCGACAGCCAAAAGGTGCCCCCGGCAAGGTCCTGGTTATAAAAATATTCAGACACATATTCATTGGTGGCTGTTCTCAAGGGCCGGTTGAGAATGCCGGCGAATGTCTCTCAAAACTGTCATTAAGGAGCTTGTGTGTGTGTGTGTGTGTGTGTGTGTGTACACCAAACATCCTGTTGTCAAGTCAGTTCTGACTCATAGCCACCCTACAGGACAGAGTAGAACTACTCCACAGGGTTGCGCTGGTGGATTTGAACTGCCGACTTTTGGTTAGCAGCTGAGTGCTCAGCCACTGTGACGCCAGAGTTCTACATGAACATATGCACAGATTTTATCCTAAGCACATACATGCCCAGTTTTCCTTGGCTTTTTAAGACCCAGCCAGTAACATTTATAGCCTAAATCAAACCTAAAGTACGAGGCTTGACAATTAAGCCCGTAGACTTAGTTGCTGTAAGCGCTCCACACCTCACGGCTGAGTACCACTACGTTCACCTTCACAGTCCTCCCCTTGGGATGCTACACACAAAGGCGAGTGCCTAGTCCACCCTTCAGAGCAATTTTGGGACTCTTTCTGAAATGGCCATTGTGCACAGAGGCACGGTGGCAAGTTTGCTAATTTAATTGTCTAGTTGTCTGTGAGGGAGTTTTTAGCCAGGAAACAAACAACTGCATTGGAACACACCCCTACTCACCTGATCTAGCCTCCAATGGCTTTTTGCTATACCTGGAGATAAACAAAATATTGAAAGGAGGACATTTTGAAGACATTCAGGTCATGAAGGGTAACACGACAACAGCTCGGATGGTCCTTCCAAGAAAAAAAGTTCCAAAATTGCTTTGAAGGGTGGCCTAGGTGCTGGTATCAGTGCCTAGCTTCCCGAGGGGAGCACTTCAGAGGTGACCATGGAGATATTCAGCCACAAGATGTGGAGCACTCGCTCTCGGATGAGTTATGGATGTGACTGCCAGCCCTCACGGTTTCCGTGAAGATTTCCTCCCCACCTCTGTCCTGTCAGATGGCAGCTATCTGTCCACAACCTGGTAGGACGATCTGGCCCCTCCACAGACGGCAGGGGGAGCTGACCTTCCTTCCGGGGCTCTCAGCTTCCCGGGTGCCTGACGTGTTCGTGGTGTTCTGGCGAGTGGCGCAGGTCATCAGGCCCTCCCTCTCTCTCTCGCCACCCATCTTCTCACCTGATTCTGCTTTGTCGCGAGGACCTGCGCCTCGTCCCCTATCACAGCATATCGCATCAGATCTGTTGGCTTTGAACACGACCTTTACCTGAGAAGGAATTTCTTGATGAGTCCACGGACTGTGCAGCTAGCCAACATTTCCACTGTGTATGTCCATACGGATGGGTAGCAGGACACGGATGGAGAATGTACTGCTTTCTTTCTTTTAAATAATTCAACAGAAAATAAGCATTCAGTGAGGTATGCTCCTTTAACTAGAAAAACATAATCTAACTTTTCTTTTTTCAGACACGTGGGCAATACACCAACTAGTAAGATGTATTCTCACCAGCAACTAGCCTATTCCTGTCTTGACTACAGTCTTTCTACAAGTTATTAAATGCTCCTGGTTCCTTCCAGAAGAAAGAGGTCTGTTTCAAGGGGATCCTGCTTCAAGACGAAATTGGAAAAGGACGAGGATCTGACAGCCAGTGGCGTTAAGACTTCAAAGCAAAGCGAATGAAGCCAGGCCCAGTCATTTTGCAATAAAATGTGAAGTCATGTAACAGTGCCCTTTTAAGCCACTTGGGACTTTTAAGACTTCAAATAAAATGCTATTAGCACAGACAGATAAACAATCTAAGCCGCTATTTGCCTGGGGTGATACCCTTGTGATTTACAATGGGCAAAGAATAACCAGCAGCCTTGGTGCTCAGGAGACAGATACCAACACCGGTCATCTTTTCTGACAACGGCGGGTCTGTGATTACATGCCCGCTGAACATCTCATCCTGGGTCAACAATTTTAAGCATGACAACTGCTCCCAAGCCAACTCCGGTTTTTAATTTAGTTCATAAACAAATTTAAGGAAAAAGCATCAAATATGTGGGCTTACTCATATTTTTAGCTGAGCAAGAATCAAGTACCACTTTGACGCTGTTTCTGCCTTCGTTTGTAAGTGGTGTCGACAATGGTGACATGAACTTACAGCCATAAAAACTCAGCTCTCATTTTAAACCCACTGCTGGGTTTTGCTGGAAATAAACAAAGACCTCTGTCCCAAGGGAAGCGCCTCTGGACTGAAGGGTCACTGACCAGTCACACCTGGTAATCACAGTGGCAAATAAGTGAAGAGTCAAAGGTGAATCAAAGCAACAGGAGCAGATTTTCATCTTTGTGGGTGCTAAGCCCCAGAATCCACTGGGGTCCCTGCGCCTCAGGCAGAGACCTGCTCCAGGAAATCCCAAATTGTGCGAAGAGCAAGAGTTGCGCCCAAATCCCCGCAGCCCGTGCCTCGGCACAGTCCTGCTCCGGCAGTACCCTGCTGTCCGATTCTCACCGTGCCCAAGGCCAGTCCACGTGGCCCTGTGGAAGAAACGCCAGTCCAAATTAACCTCTGTGGCCGAGAGAGACCAGAAGCCTCAGCAGAAATCTGGAAGGCAGATTCCGTTTTCCTAACGACAGTATCCCCAGTCAGTGACTGAGGCACGGTCTGCTTTTCCAGCTGGCACACCCTCACAGGGCACACGGGTGTCTTTTTCTAAGTGCGCTATTTGTCTGTCTCCTGTTTCTGCCTGGGCCACACCATTATACTTCAGGCAGCCAGAATAAAATATGCCAAATAATCCTGGCAGAAGTACAGCTAGTTGATGAATTTAACTTCTCTGCATATAATCAGCCAGGGTAAAGCGGTGACGGTTATTTAGAAGATTTTGTTGTTCTAGCCTGGGAATTTTCTTTCTCACGCTTTCACCTGAGAGATAGCGGGGCACCTCACGGCGCAAGCCAAGTAACCCGTTGGCAAAACGCAGGGGGCTTTCTATTTCTAGATCGATTTAATGCTCACATCTAAGAAGCAGAACTTAGGTTTGCTGTGAACACCCAAACAGTCAACGGCCAGAGAAAAATAAAACGCAGAAGAAGCAAACTCTTCAGGATTAAGCCAGTATGGCTATTGTCCCTTTAAGCTGGAAAAAGTAAAAATACAGAAAAAAGGAAAAATATTCTGCCAATTCCACACACACACACAAAATGTCATATTTGTATAGACCCCAAATCCCTGCTGTTTAAACAGGGTGATTAATATCAGCTCCTGTAGGAAATTAAACTCGGGGAGGAAGAGTAATATGCAGATTTCTGGGCAGGATGGCCATCTCTGGGTAAGGCAGCGGCTGATTAATCTGCATCCCTAGAATACAAAATGAAACACTGGGCTCTCCTGGGCCAGCACGAGAAATGACTTGTCCCCTCCTGTGGATGGGAGCAGGAGGAGGGACCAACACAAACAACAGAAGGTGGCCGTCGTACCCCGTGTGCCTGCCTGTGAGTGGCAGGTCTCTGGGATTGAAAATGCCTCCTCAGGTCTGCAAGACTCACCCCAGCCTCGTGTCAGCCTTTCTTAGCTGGGTCTCTAGAAAGTCCTCCTTGTCTCATTTCCACACACATGAAAGATCTGTGAGGGGCAGCCCAGGTTTATGAACATCAGCGGTCACCTTGACTCACCCTGCAAAGGGAGACACTAAACTGGATGTCTTCAATGACCTCAGTTTACACTGGAGCTCCCAGAGAAACAGAGTGCACCCTGGGGACAACAGGCTCTGAGGTCAGACACAGCGAGGCCATCGCCAGCCATCTCTTTCTTCCCGTCTCAAGGACTACGTGGAGTAAACAGTTAAAAACGAAAAACAAAAAGTGTGCCAGAAACTTCATTTACAAATGTAAATTGATGTCTTCAAAATCTGACTCCCTTCATCATTTCAGAACGTTAATACTGTTGTAGTACCTGATCGGAATAAATAGAAGACTTTTGATTATTGAATAATGATGATATTTATTTTTTGGTGGAAAAAAATATTTACAGCAAGACGCAAAATGTGATTTTCAGCAGGATTTTTTTTTTTTTTTTTTGGTCATTTCTGGAAACCCAAGCCTGTTATTCAGACCCATTCAGGGTCCCTCCAATAATTGTATAGAAGTAGGCATTATGCTATATTATTAAAGCTATAATTTCCTGCTGAATCTGTCTGGATGTTTCTTTTTATCACTTGGCAATTTCTATCTAGTTATAGCATAATTAAGTTTCCTGACCCCTGCTCACTCTCTTAACAGGGCGTTCAGAAATCTACTAGAATTGCAGATCTTAGGCTGATGTCCTCTCTCCCCACATGGTAATGGAATAAAATTATTAATCCAGTAATTGTACAGAACACATTACTTTGCATTGAATGTTCCTATTTCTCATTTTCTGGTAGCGACAATCAGCCAGAGGTACAAATCATTTCTGCAGGGAGCAGAGCCCTTGAAAGTCCCTCCCATTCACTCTCCGGCAGCTACCTGTACAGTTGTGATTATTCAAAGTCTAATACGGCGCTAGGCTCTAGTGAACAAAAAAAAGTTAATAAAATGGACGAAGGAACAAGATATTTTCCTGGCTGCAGCGAAATGCCCAAATTAGAAAACTACCACCCAATGATAAACTGCGCCTGAGCACCTCACTACAACTGGGGCGGTCTGTGGAGCTCTCCAAGGGGTCAGGCTGGCTGACCCCACGCCGTAGGCTTGCTGGCCGTTCACAGGGCATGAAGTTCCCTCCCCAGCTCCAGCCACGTGAAAGAAGGGGGCTGTTGTGGTTGCGTCCTGCAGTGCCCGTGACCTAAGGGTTCTGTAAATCACTCATGGCTACACAGGTGCAAACAGATCCTACCAGGTGACAAGAACAAGGTCAGGGCCAGGTGAGGGATGCCACCCCAGGACAGTGTTCAAACACCCGCTGGAATCCCTCCCCAAAGACAGGATGACTCACTGTCCACAGATGGACCTCTACTGATCTCACCAGGTGATGCCTGGACTTTGGAAGAAACCTATTTAAAAAAAGCTGAAATCTAGAGGGCTACTGGGCTGCCTGCAGACCGAGTCCTCAGCGTGCACTTGAACTGAAGGGCTAAGCTTGAGGGAACTCACTGGGGCAAGAAGCTGGGCAGCCTGGCTGATTTAATAAGAGCCTCGTGGAAGCTTGATTGGAGGAAGGATAACTGGAGAAACAGATTCGTTACCTTCATAAAAGTCACAGAGACTCGGTTCTGCTGTGAGAACACATTTCTGACCCAAACAGCCAAGTGATACTTGGCATGAACATTTGTGTATGTGTAAAAATGAGTAAATCTAGCCATAAGTCTACGCGACACGAATTTGAGATGCATGGCATTTGAGTTCTGGGTTGTATATTATGGTCAGTGTGTATCCTGGAAGTGTATTCTGTCTCACACGTCATAGAGTGTCCTTGGCACTTTCTTGGGTCCCTAACACCACTTGCTTCAGTCGTATCTAAGGATAGACTGGAATGTCAGAGCACATCCCTTCCCTGAGTATTTCCAGGACAGACTGACGGGTTTGTGAGCTAACCCTTGGAGCTTCCTTCCAGAACTCTTCTGTTCTGTCTATAAGTGGTATCGGATAACAGAAACACTGTCTTCAAGTTCACTAGACATCAGTTTGCAGCCATATACTGAAACAGTTGTTCCCCGTTGTTTCTATGCTACAAAGAGGGCACTGATTGTATTGCCGCTGAATCCATCACTATAGGTGGTGGTGCTTACGGAAGTCACCAGGAAGACGGCAGCAGCAGATGTGTTCATGTCACTACAGTCCCCATGCTGCACCGTGTCAATGCTTCGGTTCTCAATTGGAGCTGATGTTTGCTCCCCACCCCCTATGGGTGTCAGCAATCACTGGAGACGTTCTGGTTGTCGTATGGGGGTGGGGGGTTACTAGTACCTAGTAGATAAAGGCTGGGGTCACAGCAAAACACCCTACAATGCCCAGAGGAGCCCCCCTGCGCCCACTCCCCAGACAAACTACTATTCAATCCAAAATTTCAGGCATGCCAAGGCTGAGGAGCCCTGGCTTAAAAGGACAAAAATCATTTGCAAAATAAAAATCCCAACCCAAGAGCCTTTTGCACCCCCAACATCACCTATCACTGAAGCAGGAAACAGTGCAAGTTTCCAGCTCCTGAGATTTCAGTACAAGAGAAAAGTGGAAGATAAGAAATTACACTTTCTTCTTTCTTTCTTTCTGAGCTCAGAGAGAACCTGTCAAGAGAGGTAAAAGAGACTCCAAGGGTTTCTTTGTCCTCCACCCCTAATTCTACTTAGAAAATTGAAAACAAGGTCGGAGACCCATTTGGCCTGTCTGCCCAAGAGAATACAACTTCAGGATGCTTCATCTATTTCACCTGTCATCCTGCCCATACATTGAGATGTATGATGCATACATGTATCATGTAAGTGCTGTGACATAGATGTATATGGGTCGTAGCAGCAGCTGTTCATGTATGCAGAAGCGTTCGGGACCAGATGCCATGAGGGTCATCAAGTGAGCAGGAAGAGGCAAACCAGACCGCATGGGTTTTTCTTTTCCTTTTTCAGCTGAGCCCCTGGACCCAGAGAAATACATCTGTAAAGGTAATTCAATAACGCATTCAGCTACATCAGTTATTTTAATTCTTAATTTTTCAAAGCAAAGTCAGTTGTGTCTCCCTTTTGTTTTATTGTAAGTATGCACACGCATCCTGAGAAAAGTCACATACGGGAACTATTTGGTTGATTTGGGCTGCCTTTATTTTCAAATTCAACAGGGAAGGCAGCCACCACAGAGCCTCCTTCTGCGCTCTCTGAGTCAGCTCCTGATAAACATACATTTGCCGGGAGAAGGCATGATGGGAAGAACTATCAGTTAACTCCCTATTGTTTCATTGATAAAAATGATCTTGGAAGCAGAAGAATATATTAACTGTTTCCTTTGGTTTTCCATCTAGAAGGCTGAAAGACATTTCTAAAATAGATCTATTTTCCTTTCATTCTACAGAATAATGCATGAATGATTATAACATATGCTCTATCTCCTTTCTCTCTCTTTCTCTCTCTCTCTCTCTTTTTTTTCCCAACCAGTGGAAAAGTGCCTGACAAGAAATCGCAACTTGTTGGGTTTTTCAATCTGATGCCACCCTTTTTATCATGGCAGTTAAATGTCCATTCTTGTTAGGTGTGATAAATGTATGGCCATTTAACAGTAACGAAAGAGAGAGACATGTTAAACCAAATATTGCTTCAGATTGTGTCTTTTCTTCTCCTTTATCATCATATCTTAATTTATAGTATAATCATCGTTATCAAGACTGTCAGCTTCATTTAACCTCCCCTGATCTCCCATGATTCTCTGCTGTCAGGTCTGATTGCCTGCCTTCTGCTGACTGACTGATAATACCTGACTGATTGGCCCTCCCCAAGAAGAAGACAATGATATATAGAACAGTGCGCCTTGCTCTATATATTAATGAGGAGCTGGCGAGGCTTTGATAAGGCTGCGGAATAATCCATCAGCGGGAGAAGGAGCCTGTACAACCGGGGAACACTTCGTGGGACAAACACCTGGGAAGGGTGTAATGACCCGGCTGCTAATGCCTCTCAGCTGTCGCCCCTCTGTTGTAATTAGCATCCGAGAGCAGGCACGTGGGGATCCTCAGAAGTTTGTCAATCCCCAAATCCAGTTACCTCCTCCTCACCTGGTACCCAGTCCCTCGCAGCATAGCTAGCAAGCTGGCAATTAATCGCTCGTTGTCCTGGGCGTTAGGGACTGTTTATCTCTGAAACTCACTCTTCTCAGGGGCTGTTACCTGTGAAAGGCAGGAATCACCGGTGCCTTTTTGTCTTCTGGTTGTTACACTGAGTCGGCAGAGACCTGCTTCACCATCAGATACAAAGCCTCTGACGGCTACTTGAGTCTGAATGCACTGTTATTAGAGGTATTATAAGGTATTATATGAAATTGCCTGTGTTATGTGAAGGGGATTATAGAGGTTCTGGATCAATAACTTCAGTGGATGTTGGGAGTGATTACAGTGCTCTGTCAATTTTTCCCATTTGGTTGTCAGCCCTGGTTTACAACACACTACCTCCTTCATCCACATCAAATCACTCATTTCATTGGTAAATTCTATATATCTCCATTTGCTTTAAGTAGCTGATTTGTGTAAAATAAAATGACTTCCTCTTCTGTGTGGGTAACAGATATAATCCTATACAGTAATAAAAAGCGTAAACAGGAAGGAAACTCTTTGTCCTTCTCAAAATGCCTGGTGGGGTACTGAAGTCAAGAGCTGAAAAAAAAAAGCCGGAGTTGAAATATCGCCACCACTTAGGCTTTGTTTAACAGACCTATCCTCTCCCTCTGTTTATTTTAAAACCGCAGTTTAACTGCAGCAGGGAACAGGAGAGCTCAGGTGCGGACAGTCACCGAGCAGCCAAGCCTTCTTGTGTCCCCTGACAGCCCAGTTCTCACGCCCAGAGCTCGCCCACGTAGACCTAGTGTCTATGCAGCTGGTTGGGCCCCGTCCCTGCCTTGAAATCCTCAAGAACAAAGACCGTCCCTTAGAACAGTGACCTTCCACTGATGCAAGGGCTCACGGTGTGCGGTGCGAATTGCCTGAGCACTTTTTCTGCTGCTTTTCTCTTCCTCATGTGTGTGCATGTGAACATGTGGCAATTCATGAAGTGTCCCAGCAACACTCAGGCTACAGAAGCCTGAAAGTAGGTGGTCGAGTGAAATGTCAAAGAGACACAGGAAATATGTGGAGGGAAAAAAAAGTCTAGATTTCCTGTACCAACAGAAATTCTCTACAAGTATCTCCGCCAGGTAAGACACTGAGCAAAATTCACTGTGTAAGTCCACACGTGTGAGCTTGTCCAGCATCTGGCTTCTTGTGGAAACCGACTTCTTAACTTGGATGGCCCTCATTCATGTTTTCCAGCAGTTTTGACCTCTAAGGGGCTCTCAGAAAACCGCAAATTTTTCACAGAGAAATAAAAGTTTCATAAACGATGTATTTACAAAGCCACCAAAAGCCACCCCTTCCTTGAACAAGGGTCTAGAGACAAATGAACAAACCACTCAATGCCCCAGCCGCACATTTTCTGGGTTCTGAAGCCACTGAAATAACAGACTACCAAGGAGTGACAAGGGCGTGACTGTTGTCTGTCCCGGCATAAAATGTCCTTTGCGTGAAGACATACAGATGAGTCCTGGCCATCTGCTGCCTTCAAGGTTTCATTTCTTTCTGTGTCTTTTCTGGTATTTTCTGTACAAGTTATAAAACTAGGGGAGAATAAAGGATTCTATAAAAATCTAACAAATGAAAAAAATCCCCATAAACTGTGTCTACATTTTCCGAGAAGGCCTCTTGTGTTAGAGAGCACAGTATTACACAACGTGCAACTAAATCACGGGTCTTCAAAATCTGCCACTTCTTTCTGTTTGCACATAAGCAGGGATGGACTAGCCAACGGGCAAGGGACGTGCAGGCTTCCTCGGGTTTGCTGACCCAGCCACCGTGTACAATTCACCTGATTTTTGCTATGGCTTTGTGGAATTCCATGTGAAAGTCACACTGCAGATTGGTAAGCCATGCATCCCTTGGTGACTGGTTGGTCTGCCCTTGCGTGTTGGTGGCTTCACTGCAAGGTGTCAGAGTTCTGATGTCACACAGGTGCACATGATAAAAGGCTGTACAGATGGATGGAGTAGCCCCTTTTGCTCGAAGTCAGGATCAGTGTAGTAGAAAATGGAAAGCAGAGCAGTCACAGTCCTCAGTGAGAAATATACATAATGTTAGACCCACCGTCCAGGACAGACACCTGGTCAACTCAGTCGCTCCTAGCTCCCTGCCCCGCAAGATTTCGGGGCCTCTGGGTCTCTGGGTCTCACACTAGCAGACCTGACTGACTCCTTGTCTTTTCACTTTGCCTACACAATCTTCGCCAGTCAGAACATTGTCTCAGGTTTCTAGGTGATGGAACTTCGTGCAACTTGCTTTGACGCATCCCTGGGGAAAGGTTGGCTTGTAATTCCTGTACCTGGACCCCTAAAATCAGAGAGGCTTTCAATTCAGACCTTTACCTCAGTATCATGATGCAACTTCAATGAAAGAAAATGTTTTCAGCTGAGCCCTAGGCCACGTACCAAACCCAAAACGGGGAGGTAACTAGATAGAAGAGTCAGACAGCAGCCTTGTCCTCAGGAAGTTTACAGGCTGGTGGGAGAGATGAGATCTAATTTATAAGAAATGAAATTACAATAAAATGGAAATGACATGCTACCACCACTGAAGCGAAGATACAGTAAGGCATAATCATCTGAATTGTCAAATTAGCTTTATGGGCAGTAATTGTGATGGGTCAGGTGGAAAAGGTCACTTTCAGCTGAGATAAGCAAAAGAGCATTCCAGAATAAGTGAGGTTTAGTTAGAATTCGGGGCAAGGGATGGCCAAGCCCTACTCTTACAAGAAAGTTGAATCGGATGAAAAACTACACCCTGACACACAGATTTGTAAAACTAGTTTCAAAGAGAAGCTAACTCACTTGTAAACAGCGATTTATAAAAGACGGCTGACTTAAATGTGTGAATCCCCAGTGTTATGTCTGACATCACACAAAGGACACACCTATTACACAACTATTTCCAAACAATAATAAAAAAAAAATTCAAACAATAAATTTATACACATGTCTGAGAAAACCACCACAAAACCCGTGGCCTTCAAGGCCTTTCCGGGTCAGAGTGAATCCCGTGTCACAGAGGAGACCTGCCCCATGGGTTGGGCTGGGCTGTGATGTTTACAGAAGCAATTTGCCAGCCTTTTCTTCCGTGGTGTCACTTAAACAAAAGCACAAGAAACAGAAAATGAAATCCGTTGCTGCTGAGTCAATTCTGACTCATCGCAACACTATCTGATGCCACCAAAAAGCAACAAAAGAATCAACTGACTGCTGTCACTTCTGACTCATAGTGACTATAGGACGGAGTAGAACTGCCCCCTAGAGTTTCCAGGGAGTGTCTGGGGCATCTGAGCTGCTCCCGTTTCCGTGAGCAGCTGTGGCTCTGAACCACTGCACCAGCGGTTCCCCTGGTGCTATAAGGTGGCTCCGTCAAGTCCCAGCTGTTCGCGCCACGTGGGGGCCTTCACGCAGAAGGGGAATGGCAACCAAATCAATAATGCAGTATTTGTTAACAAGAAGTTAACAAGAAGCTACTTTCAAAGCCAAGTGTTCTAGTTTTAATTCTCTGCTGTCAGGATAAAAATGTTCATAATGGCCAATAAAGGGCAGGAAAGAGTAATGGGGATTTGGGGGTGACGTGTTTCATAGTTCAAATGAAAAATAATTGAGTCGATGCAGAGTGAGAGTAGTTTGTCACCATGGGCCTATGGTGTTCACTGTCACTTAGTATGACCACGTCCAAGCCAGAAGGGAGTGTTGCGTCGTGAAGCACGTTGTCTGTGATTTATTTGGTCTGCGGTTTCTTCTGGGGAGAATTCCTTTTCTCTGAGAGAACACTTTAACCAAAAAGTGTGCTGAATGGAAATGCTTGCAGTAACAAACTATTACTTCAAGTGAAAAAGCATTCCAATTTGGAGGGGAGAAAAACAGAGAGAGGGAGAAGAAGAGAGACAAGAAAGCCTGCGAGGCTCGCAAGTAACTCGGGAGTCGGCCTCTGTCTCTTTAGGCCGACTCACTTCTTTTCTGCATTGTAGACTCTGACAGCGCAAGGGTCTCAGCCTTTTTGTCGTGTGATCTGCTAAAAGGATGGAGACAATCACCAAATTATTAGTGATCTGGGGCTCCAATTTCTTAAAAATTGCATAGCATCTTGGAGTATGAATCAACATGATAAAACCATCACGCTGTTCTCAAGAATTTTTGCAGTCTCAAATGCAGGAAACCCGCATTCATGGTAAAACATGCCTCGGCTGAATCCTTGCATCCAGAGAGAACCTGGGAGATTCCAAGTGATGATCCCTTCTGCCTCATTGCACCTCTGGGTGCCCCAGAAACAGCAGGGCACACACTTCACCTTTTTGGGAAAAAGGGACAGGGAGAGGAGGCAGCACTAGAGTCATCTGATGCAAAATCCTACTGTTTAAAGACAGTGCCACAGATCCTAAGAACACAGCCTCCCACCTCCCCGATAAAAACATAACCAGCTGAATAGATGCCGCATTTTTTTCTTTCACCCTGAGTTCTGCTCCTTCTCGGCCTGGAGATTTGCTTCCCAAGGAAGGCTCTGCATACCTCCTGCCTTTTGTCTCAACCCGAGGGTTTAATAGCTCAAGAACTGAAAAGGCCTGACTACCAGAAAGGCGCTGGTTTCCGGAGTAACCGCAAAAACAGACCCCAGTCTCCATGGCAAAGAGAAAAGCTATTTGCTGCAGCCTTTTCAGACCTTGAGCCGACACTGACAGTTTTCCTATAATCACTGCAGATTATTTGTAGCAACTAACTATATTATAATGTGAACTAGAGGAGGCCTTTGAGAATACGCAGGCAGGAAAAAAAAAAGGGGGATAAAAAAATGCACTGGGCTTTCCCCTGCTTTAGCTAGGAATACATCATCGATTTAAAATTTATAAAATAGTGCCTCCTCCTCATTCAGCCCCGTGGAGTAATGTCCATGTTTCAGGGGAGTTTTTTTTTTTTTAAATTATTCTTATTAATTCTCCTAAGGTATCGACACGTATTTACCAGCCTGCATACAGTCAAAATAGCTGGAATGCATTCATTCTTACTGAATAAAATGAGAAAGGCTGCACAATCATTTTATTATGTGTGATTTCCTATATGCCTTTTTTTTTCATCAACTGTAGTTATTATAGTACCCGGTAGCTGCTGCTTCCTTCACTCATTTACAAGATATGCCCAAATTATGCTATCTAAATATGCATGTGTCTCTGTGTGTGTGTATCCTTAATTCATGAGGCTGCAAAACCAGCAACCCCATCATCCAGATTACTCCTGTGTAATTGTAATTGCGTCTTGTGGTTGATCACTCAGGCCTTGGCAAGTGGCTTGGTTTGCCGATGGCTTCGTCCCCACAGATGGGGCAGCAAGGTGGCCCGCCTCATCTGCCTGCCCTCATCTTCTTCACTCTCACCTTCTTCAACACAGTTCAATTTTAGTCTCACCATTTTACCTAAAGAAACAAAAGCCATCTACAGGGCAAAGGTAAGGACTGGGTCCTTGATCCTTTCTGCCACGAACACAACAGCATTCTCACAGGTCCAATCTTCAGCTTAGGTAAGTGACCCTCTGGATCAGGAGAAAGCACAAAGTCACTGACCACCCTTTTCTGGGTCTCTCTCTGTCTCCTTCACACACACGCAAACACCAACAGCTGTGCATTTGTACTATACGGCATATTTTAAATGTCTGTTGTAGATGTGATGGTTTATCCTAAATACATACAGCCTAAACCAAACCCACTGTTGCTGAGTTGATTCCAACTCATAGCGACCTAATAGACAGAGTTGAACTGCACTCTAAGTTTCTGAGGAGTGCCTGGCAGACTTGAACCACTCGCCTTCAGTTTGCAGACAGAGCACTTAACCACTACACCACCACGGTTTCCATGTATCTTTACACAGGGTATTTAAAACACACTGCATAATACACAGGAAACCCTGGTGGTGTAGCAGTTAAGTTCAACTCCACCATGCACTGCTTGAGAACTCTATAGGGCAGTTCTACACCAGTCTATAGGGTCTCTATGAGTTGGAACCGACTCAGTGGCAGTGGGTTATATAATACATAACCCCCCCCACACACAAACATTCTGTGTACACATACACACACACACAGTCACATAGAGATGCGGGCTTATGTGTGTAGACCTGAAGAAACACTAGTGGCGCAGTGATTAAGCACTCAGCTGCTAACCCAAAGGCCTGTGTTTCAAATCCACAAGATGCTCTGAGGGAGAAAGATGGTGCCGTCTATTTCTGCAAAGATGACAGACTGGAAAACTTTAGGGGGCAGTTCTGCTCTGTCCTGTAAGGTCATTAAGAATCCAGTGGCCACCATGGCAAGGGGTTTGAGCACATACACCTCACAGCATTACCAACAAAACGGGAAACAACATTACACTGATATATACATTGTTTTGTTTATATTTGGACAGCTATTTTGCTAAGAATTCTGGAGGAATATGAAATATCTCTTTGGGAGACACAGATGGAAAGAAAAAAGCCCAAATAAAAATAACAATTTTTATACCATACAGAAATGCTTCCATTGAATGCTCTCTACTTGCTTTTAACAGTTAAAGTTTTAAGAATAAAATTTGAGAAATAAAGAGCATGGGGTAGTTACATAGAAATGCCTCATTTGAAAATGACACACACCAAAATAAAATCTACTTCACCCAATAATTCAGATGTGTTTGTAAAATCAGATACTAATCAAGGTTTGAATTTCATTTTCTCAATCAATATTTATTAAAAACAAACATACATACATTTAAAATTCAGTATGCACATTTGCAAACCTCTGTTTAGGTGCTGCTTTTCTTTGCCACAAAGCATCTGAAAGACTAAGGCAAAAAAGGTGCTTACAAATCTACACAGTAGCTGCCCCAGTGACCGTAAGTGTCAGGTTCATCAACAGAGCGCCGCAGCACACAGACAGCTCGGTTCAGCACACAGAGCAAGGCGCTGGGAGCCAGAACTGGACAGGACCGCCCTGCATTTCCGGGGCTCACGGGCGTCCCCCTGTCAAAGGACTCAGCCTTGCTGATTCTCTCTTGCTCTCTGTTAGTGGCAAGTATCTGAGGTCTCTTTCTCTGACAGGTTTCTGTTACCCAGGTTTCAGCTTTCCCTAGGTCTACTGCAATGGGAACTTTTCTTTTTCTGGTTTTATTTTCCTTCCTTAAAATCTATCTGAAAACAAAAAACCAGGGACTCTTCATTAATAGTCAGTGGGTGCAGCTGAGTTGCTGTGTGTTCCCACTTCTGTGAGACAATGTGTCCCTCCAAACCACCCCCTCCCCCCAGACCTGCGCCCGACCTCTTTGCCTTGTGAGTTTCCCAGGATCTGGAGAGGAAAAAGGTTCCAGACCTTATCATGGGTTAGGGCACCAAATCAGCATTGATGTTCCATGCGGGAACTTTGGAGATGTCAACAAACGGTCCATGACCTCCACCAGCGTCACAAGGAATCCCGCCCCCAAAGTAAAAGGCTATTGGGTAAATCCCAACTGTTCCCGGCATTATCGATTTAGCTATCAAACTGATCTACCAGTGAATATCTTACCCATATTCCATGCTGGGCTATATGAATTGCTTAAAGGCTTAGCCTGCTGGAAAAAGAAGGAAGATATAATATTGAATTTGCACCCAGATGAAAAGTTTCCTGGTGCCCCATATATATTTAAAATTGCTGTTTTCTTGCAATGACTATAATTGACTGTCTTTTCCCAGGTATAATCCCATAAGGGTTTGACCAAACAAGACGGCTTTAATGATTGAAAATGGCTCAAATATTCTGTCCAGTGAGTTAAGTGATAAAAGTTTCTACGTTAAAAGAAATAATAAGTGGAATTTCACACATATTACAGCAATTGTGAAGCAACCAATTTACATAGAAATAATGTGAGTGAATTCTGACCACGATGGTTGGAGGAAATCATTACACACGCGGCTGATACATTTAGAGAACGCTGGTGAGCCGCGTATGTTTCTTTTAGCATAATAAGTCCTGTAATGGAGCCTTTAAAAGCTTTAAATGTATAGTTAGATTAACCTTTCTGTTTTAAGGGGTTTTCCCTGAGAAGAAAAGAAAAAAAAAACGGAGGCCAGAAAACAGAAATAGGAAATCATTAAAAAGCCAATTAAAGCGGTATCTGCTTCCTTTCACCATGCAGCCGATCCTCTGAGACCCTCTTCTACTCCTCCTTCTACGTGCTGCTTTAGAGTTTGGGTGAGATTTGGTCATTTTGTCCCCTCTCCCCTCCGTAAGGGTGAAGAATTTCACTCTGGTTCCCAGACAACAGCCAGTGGGTATTCTCAGCGGGGTGTCCTAGAAGTTCAGACAGATTCTCCAACCACGAGGGCAGGCTGAGTCCAACAGCTTCTAGATTCAGAGAACATGGGAGGTCCGAAGCAAAATAATGCAGCTTTTCTACTTTTAAAAAAGATAAATAGAAATGTTGCTTTAGCTTTTATTCCCCACTGCAGCTAAATTAGCATTTTAAAGATTTGTTTCCTTTCTTTTTTTTTCCTGGTTTGTGTCTTGCTTATCAGGCATTCTGATTTGCTTTATCACACGAGTTAGTAGATAAATCAGTTATTAATTAAAAAAAGAAAACCCAAAGAAGAAAGCCAAGCCTAAACTGTAGTCCTCTTCAGTGTGGTGGTTACCTAGGAGAAAAGGTGGGTGAATCACTGGGCCCCTTAAAAGTCACAGGGAAACCTCCTGGTACAGTGGTTAAGTGCTACGGCTGCTAGCCCAAAACAGTTCAAATCTGCAAGGTGCTCCTTGGAAACTCTATGAGGCAGTTCTTCTCTGTCCTATAGAGCTGCTACGAGTCAGAATGAACTCGATGATGGTGGGTTTGGTTTCTTCCTTTCTGGTTTTAAAAGTCACATGCTCTCTGTCCAGACTTCTCTTTGGCACTCTTCTTGTTTCCTCGTAATTTATGAAACCTTTAATCCATTTGTCATTTCTCTTGCACCTAAGCCAGAGTTATTATTGACATTTCGGACCAGATAATTTTTTGACAAGTGCGGCTGCTCAGGGCATTGTGAGGTGGTGAGCAGCATCACTGCCCCCGACCCATCAGATGCCGGCACCTGTCCCCTCCCTGACAACGATACTCAAAAATGTCTCTAAACACTACTAACTATCCCTTGGGATAGCCTCCTTGCCAGTTGAGAAGTGATGTTCTAGACCTCAAGGATATAAAAACATAAAACACAGCTCTTCATCCCCTTTCTCTCCACCAGTGAGTACATTTGACTAATTCAAGGTTATAGATTCAGTACCCAAATTTGTCTAGGATTTCTTAAGATTCTTTTCAGTAAGATGAATTTTGGAGTTAAACTAAACTGGAAATTTTCACACATAATAAAATAAAGAATGAGACAGAAATGGTTAGTAACTAAAATCCTGCTTTTTCTGAAGCCCTCTCTGTTTAAACCTCAGCACTTCAGGGTAAAAGGAAGCAAATGCATCCTTTGCCCCGGGCCCAGTTCACATGTTTTAGGTCAGAAGAGACATAAAAGGACAAATGGCATACACCAAAAACCAAACCTGCCATTGAGTCGATTCCAACTCATAGTGACCCTATGGGACAGAGTAGAACCACTCCATAGAGTTCCCAAGGGGCACCCCCTAGATTTGAACTCCCGACCTCTCGGTTAGCAGCCACAGCACTTAACCACTATGCCACTGCAGTTTGCAAAGGATTATTAAATAATCTTGTCCCCACTGTCCTGGCAGCCAGAGCTACAACAACCAATACTCAGTGGTACAAAGGCTATTGAAAAACCAAACCCACTACCACTTAGTCGATTCTGACTCATAGTGACCCTACAGAACAGAAGAGAGCTACCCTATCAAGTTTCCAAGGATGACTTGGGGGATTCAAGCTGCCAACCTTTTGGTTAGCACCCATAGCACCTAACCATTCCACCACCACTGTTTCCGAAGATCTTACCGATACATTAGAAATGTTTTTTTGCAAAAAGGGTAAATACAGGAATACCAATCCAGCAATAATGCCTTAATTGTTCCATGTTATTTTATGGTTTTCTAAGTGTTCCCAGCATATCAGGTCATTTAATGCTCATAAACCTGAATGAACCCACTGCTGCTGAGTTGATTCCAACGACGAGTCAGACCCTATAGTGACCCTACAGGGAGTAGAACTGCCCCATAGAGTTTCCAAGGAGTGCCTGGCAGATTTGAACTGCTGACCTTTTGGTTAGCAGATGTCACCAGGATTTCCTCCAGGTTCATAAAGTAGCCTATGTTTTGTGACCTGCATTTCACACCAGAAGCCTGTACAAACATCCAGCAGCCGTTCTCCACCGCCCCGTCAGGTCATTCAGTCCACAGCTGTTAGGTCTTTCCCAGACACTGTGTCCTGTGGGAAAATACGTGCCCGCCACTATGGGTGAAAAATCTACGGGGCATAGTGGTTAAGAACTACAGCTGATAATCAAAAAGGTCAGCGAGTCAGATCCACCAGATGCTGCTTGGAAACTTGATGGGAAAGTTCTACTCTGTCCTTTAGGGTTGTTGTGAGTCGAATCGACTCCATTGCAATGGGTTTGGTTTTCTTTGGGGGTATGGGTGAGAAAGGGGAATCTGACAGGATTCTTACTGGTAGCATACAAGTTAGCAGGCAGAGAAACCATCTTAGACCAGTTTACCCCACTGTGTGCTGGTCTGCTTAGAAGGTATGGGCTCATCATTAATAGAGAAATACATAGATATTGGATGCATATATATTTCAGGGACTCAGGAAAACTTTCCTCATATTTATCAGGATATCAAATATGACTGTGGAGTAAAGGTTGTATACATTCGATTTTTATGCTTTAGAAACATCATCAATATTTTCAGATACTTATTATGCAAACTCTGATCACCTAATATTTTTGTGTATATGTGTATGTTTGTATACAAGTTCTGACAATTAAGTCCACGAATGTCATTGTTCTTAGTGCTGTGTACCTCGCTGCCAAATGTCACTACCAAAGCCAAGTGCCATCGAGTCGGATCCGACTCACGGTACAGTCACCTTCAAAATACTCCCCTTGGGAAGCGATGCGTGACGCCAGTGCCTAGTCCACCCTTCAGAGCAATTTTGGAACTCTTTCTGGAATGGCCATTGTGCATGGTGGCGTGGTGGCAAGTTCACGACCTTTATTGCATAGTTGTCTGTGAGGAGTTTTTAGCCAATAAACAAATAACTGTATGGGAACACCCTCTCTAGTCCCCTGATCTATCCCTCAATGATTTTTTTTTTCTTTATTTTGAGATACAGGAAATATTGAAGACATTTGGATGACATTCAGTACATCAAGGGTAGTATGATGACAGCTCTGATGGCCATTCCAGAAAAAGAGTTCCAAATTGCTTTGAAGAGCAGACTAGGTGCTAGTGTCCGTGCATAGCTTCCCAAGGGGGGTATTTCAAAGGTGACTACAGTGACATTCAGCAGTGAAGTATGCAGTGCTTTGCGTTCACAAACTTAATTGACAGACCTCTTATGTCAGACCAGGAGCTAAGACCTGGTGATCTACTTCCAAAGTCAGCCAATGAAAACCTCGGAATACAACAAATCCTGTCCCACTGTACATGGGACCCCATGAAGCTTAGGGTTGACTTGACAGCAGTAACAATACCACACACACGTTTAGGTACATTTTAAACACATACACATTTCTGTGAAGAGAGCAAATTCATTCTCCTCTAAGACAGCATGACCTCGTCAAGGGCCTCGCTCATCGTTTGGCCTCTGGTGGCTAACACAGCTCCTCACGTGCAGTCACTGCCTCATAAGTGTGGGTAAACTGAAACGAGCCTCACTTCATCTGCGGGCTCTGTTTACCTATCAGTTCATTAACCAGCTTCAAAGAAACGAATTGTTTCTAAGAGTGAAGAACCAACTGTCTCTCCAGGGCATCCCTGAACCCAACTTCCAACCCACTGACGTTGAGTCATTTCCCACTCATGGTGACCCTAGACGAAAGAGTAGAACTACCCTACAGAGTTTCCGAGACTGTCATATTTATGGAAGCAGATGGCCACATCTTTCTCCCATGGAGTAACTGGTGGCTTTGAAATATTGACCTTTCAGTTAACAGCTGAGTACTTAACCACTGCACCACCAGGGCTCCGAAACCAGGCGTAGGCGTGTCATTACACTTCTGGGTTGAGGAAAAATGACTGGAAAGATCAGATGCCATTCTCACTGGGCCAGAATGGTCAAAGAGGCCCCAATGCTGTGCTACTCATCTGGGGACTGGTCAGGCTCCCATGGTTCTCATTTCTGAGAATAAGGACAATCCAGACGGTGAGTGTTCAAAAGTCAAGCTGGTAGGTGTCTCCTGAAGCCCTCTGGTGACTGTAATGCCCCACAGTTGAGATTTACTAGGCTGCAGGATGCTATGCTAACCGTAGAGCACACTGTTGATGTTCCAGTGACAATTGTCAAAAACAACCATCATTGTCACACCCAGTGTCTCTCCCCTGCTGTCACGCAGTCATCCCGGGAGACACTAGGCTGCCAAATCCACATACTTCTGGTTCCGACCATCTTGCAGGGCTGTGTTCATCAACTATTGGGACAGAATGCCCGGTGATGTTGGGTCAATGACGTCGTCTGTCTAGAGTTTCACTCATCTCGGATTGTCTGTTTCATCAGTTTATCCACACCATTATCCTCTTCACACTCACAGTGATTGTGTCAGTTGGGTCTTGCTAAGTAACAGACCATCCCTAAGACTTAGTGACTGAAAACATTATTACTTCCCTTAATTGTTTGGGCTGGCTACGTGGTTCTCCTCCTAGCTCTGCCCAGGCTCCCTCAGAGCTGCGTTCAGCTGGAGATGAGCTGAGCCAGTCTTCTCTCACAGGTCGAACAGTACCCTACTGGCTGTTGCTGGAGTCTCTGGGTTCTCCTCCGCGTGACTGCCCATCTTCCAGCAAGCTCGATCAGCTTACATACGGGTCCTGAGGCCGTATTTCAAGGGGGTGGAGGCAGAAGCTGCAAGACCTCTCAGAGTTTACCTCAGAAACTGCAGTATGTCACCTTGGCTGCATTTTATTGATCCAGGAAAGTCACAGGGCCAGTCAAGATTCAAAGGGTTGGGCACTAAACTCAAACCCTCAATCAGAATATTGGCAAAATCACGCTGCCAAGGGACATGCATATCAGCACAGCAGGAATTTGCAGCCAATTCTGTAACGCACTGCAGGCTTACTTTCTCTGACTCTTCAATCTACTTTAACCTTCAGTGGGCACCTGTCATGGACTTACTAGTCACTGTCTGCATTCTGGCTGTATTACAGATAAAGACAGAAATAAGACCCAGTCCCAGCCCTCAAAAACCTTACAGTGTAGCCACAGCAAAGGCTGCCGTGAGAATACAGAATAAGACTCTTGGTGGGATCAAGGATGCCCACTAAGACTTCCTAAAGAGATGACCCACCAGCCGTCCTTCAGCCCTTCATAGCACGGTGGCTTATGCATTGCTATGCTGCTGGAGAACTGATGTCTTTGGGTTGTGGTATTGATGATGAATACTGAATACACCAAGGATTGTGAAAAGGACAAACCAATCTGTCTTGGAAGAAGTATAACTAGGATGCTCCTCAGAAACAAAGATGGTGACACACACCTTACATACTTTGGACACGTTATCAGGAGGACTCAGTCTCTGAAAAATGACGTCACACTGGGGGTAAAGCAGAGGGTCAGGGAAAGACGAGGTGGATCCCTGATGGGACGGACAGACACAGAGGCTACATCAACGGGTTCAGGCTTAACAACGATTGTGGGCATGGCGCAGGACCGGGCAGCGTTTCCTTCTGCTATACACAAGGTCGCTGTGAGAATCAGCTCGACAGCTCCTAATGACAGCAACAAGAACAGCGGTGATGGAAGCCGCACCATCCATGTGTCCATACTGGCAGTTCGTCCACAGTAGAGAGTCTCAGCAGAGCTTGCAAACTAAGGCAGACTAAGACAGACAGCCTCACTCTGCACAGCTAAGACGTCAGCCTACGGAAACCCCAAGGACTGTGACGGAATGCAGCCTGGTGCAGCGCTGGAAGACGAGCCCCTGGGCCAGATGGGCGTCCACAAAAGCCACAGCAGTGGGCCCAATCACGCCACTGGTCATGAAGAGAGTACAAAACTGATCAAAGTTCTGTTACTTTTCCACCTGGGATTGCCATGAGTCAAAGCCAACCGGATGGCAGTTAACAACAACCAGGGAGATGCTGCTGAAGGAGACCTTGAATGACACACTGGATTTACGGTGCAGAGGCAGCACCCCAGAAGGAACCATCAGCAGAGGTGGGGGCACACAGGACACAGACCACAGTTACCCATGCGACTAAGCCCAGTGTGACACGGAAGGCTGAGACAGGGGTGACACATTCTCTGATCTCCGGGAGCTGACACTACAGGGAGCACAGTCAAGGACTGAGACCAGTAGCCTCGGGCGCGTCATTCCACACAGCATGGTACAGATGTGTTCAGAATGCTGCCATCAAACCAGGAGCGCCTGTGAGGAGGAGCCACAAACTGCTCACGGAAGAGAGGAAATCCTTCAGAGTAGAAGTCACCGAGGTCACTCCCTCTCTGCAGTGAGTTTCCCAGTGGCTGGAATGTTTTTCTTCTACAGTCTAACTTGCCTGTGTCCTTAAAGGCATAGCCCAACAGGTGCCTGACCTGTCACCTAGGCTCTGAGGCCTTTCTGAACTCTGTAGAAGGTCAATCACAAGAAAACAAATGGTCAGACTGACTCCTGGAAGAGTACACTCAGCTTGAAGGCCAGCGCTCAGGAAGAAATGACCTCCTATGCCCAGTGGCTCGCCAGGCCCTGTCGGATTTGGGTAGCTCGTGGCCTGGCTTTTCCCTTTGCATCTCTGCTCCCTGGCCTTCTTTGACGCCTTGTCTTTCCTTTCTTCTCTTGCAAGAATCTAGCCACGTGCCCCATCTGCAGTGGCACTCCCCCTTCTCTTGCACAACAGCCAAAGTTATCTTCTTTAAAAAGCAGTCTCATTATGTAATGCCTCTGCTTTTCAACTTTAAGTGACTTTTCATTGTCACAAGGATACATAGCATCCTGTTTTGCCACATAATAGTTACATGTTCAGTAAAGAACTTTGGCGCGGGTACAGCAATAACTGGATGAGGCAGGAAAGTTTTTCAGTCCACTGTCCTCTTAGATACCAGTCCTTAGGGCTGCTTGTCTTCCTCCCTGAGACTCAGATGCTTTTTAGGCTTTGGAAGAGCTAAACAAACAAGTCTTTCTGCAGGAATACTCCTTAAGGAAGTGTCACATCGATAAATCCCCTTACAAGTAACAATATGCCAACTCTAATAAAGCTACTCACCCATAAATAGGGAACTTATCTGAAGGTTAGGTCACCCTTTGTGTTGGTTCAAACTCCTTCCAACAGCCCATGAAAGGATCCTCTCCACAGAATAGAAGTGGGGATAAGAAGCCAAGTATACATGGGGAGGTTTACAGATGTGTTTTTGCATGAGACCAGAGCCCTGGAAGGTGGCTTCCAAACATTGGACAGTGGCCAAAAGAGGAGAAAATTTCAAGCATGAGATGCAGACAGCCTTTTGTGGTATCAGAAGTGAGTAACTATACCATGACAAATACTGTGATCCCACTGGATGTTCTGTGTTGGAAGGCCTGGTGCCACAGTGGTTAAGAGCTTGGCTTTAACCAGAAGGTCAGCAGTTAGAATCCACAAGATGCTCCTTGGAAACCCATAAGAGGTTCTACTTGGTCCCACAGCATTGATCTGAGTCAGAATCAACCCAATGGCAACAGGTTTTTAATAGGCTGAAAGTTATCTACAACTTTTGTGACATTTACAAAGTACCCCTTTTTGCTCTGCTCTAGGCTGGGCTAGTCTTCGTCAAGTTCCGTCTTCGTTTGTCAGAACCTGAAACAAGATTATGTGTTACAGCTGGCTTGTGCCTGTAATGTCAGGGAAACAAGAGTGAGGAAGGATGGAAGTGATCCAGCCAAGACGGGTGTCTTCACAGACCCAGTCCACTTCTGCCTGTCTCCCAGAGCTGCTGTGGTTCCTACCCACGCAGAGCACTTGCCTCAGGAGCGACTGAGACAATTAGACATGTTAGGATGTGAGGCCACCACAGAAGTATCTGCTTGAAGACCTTGGGAAAGGCACAAACCACTGTAGATGCTAACGCAGTCTGTTATAGACGCTAACGCAGTCTGCTTAGATGCTAACCCAGTCCGCTGTAGGTGCTAATGCAGTCCACATGCAGCTCAGCACTGGGTCAGGCAGGGTGAGGCAGATCTGAGATGGCACAGAAAATTGAGTTTGGTACTGGTTCCTTTTGAAAAAGGCAGTCTAACTATTGGGAGAGCCAAAGAAGGGATCTTCAGGTGTGAAGGGGACAGAGGAGACTCACGAAAAGTAGTCACAAATTTTGAAAACAATTTGTTCAGCTCCCCCCTCTCCCTCTCTCACTGCCTCTTCAAGGTCAGATTACATTTCACACATGAATAGCAGAATAACTGGTGTGAGTAACTGTGGGAACATGAATAATAAAAATGTATTTTAATGACACAGCAAGATTTCAAGATCACTGCCTGCCTGGCCGACTCAGTGAAAACATCCTTCTCAAGTTTTTTGTTTTGTTTTGTTGTTTTAACTTCATTGTGGTTATTTGATGGTACCATGCATTTCAGGGAGATAAATAAAACCTAAAACTCTGTAGACACTTGCCATAGTCTGAAATTGCTTTAAAAATCAGGAACACATACAAATTGCTTTCCTTGCCCATCTGTTGGAAGCCTGGTAGTACAGTTGTTAAAGCACTTGGCTGCTAACTGAGAGGTCAGTGTCTGGAGCCCAACTGCTCTGTATGAGAAAGATGTAAGAGTTTGCTTCCATAAAGATGACAGCCATAGAAACTTTATGGCACAGTTCTACTCTATCCTGTAGGGTTGCTATGAGTTGAAGTTGACTCAGCAGCAGTGGGTTTGGTTCGGCCAATCTGTTGGACATTACTCTAAGACAAGGGAAAAACCATCAGGCCAAATATTAGGAGATCTAGATTTTGTTTCTCTTTCAAACACCAACTCAATGACTTAGAGCAAGTCTCTACATTTTTGGATTTCCTTCTTTGTGAAATGAGCAATTTAAATGGTTTTTGAAGGACTCTTTCTCATATACTCATCAAAGCTGGTGAAAGGCACCCTTATGAAGCAGAGAGCTTAATTTTCTGATTTAAATTTTACAGGTCATTTCAGAATGGTCACTTGCACATCCTTCACAAACTCTGTGGCCTCTGATCTGCTGTCTTTGAAGTATGTTTCTTTGATATCTGAGTCCACGTGTACATATAACAGTAGATGGTGGGTTGTTGCTTTAATAGCTTTCTTGTTGTATTTCTTGATGTGTTAAAAATTAAGAATGGGGCCTGAGTCAAGATGGCAGACTAAGCACATGTCTCCCTAAATCCCTCTGGAAACCAAGACTCGAATTGATAATTAAGTGGAGTCTTTTGGGCACTTAGTGAGCCCTAGGACATGGCATAGGGCTGTTAATTTGGACTTCATACCACTGAACAGAAAACTTCCTTTCTTTTGCTGACCCCTGCTGTTGGTGAGTGCTGGCTTTCATGGACAGAAGGTAACTCACCACTTTAACTTCTTTTTCTCTGTCTTAGCTGGTGGATGGAGCTGGGATTTGACTAGCAGCTAATCTCAGACTCACTGCTAGTGGGACTGGCAGGTGAAATTGCCATATTTTGAGAGCCCAGCTTTGGACTCTGCACATCTTGGCACCTTTGGCCTCTCTTTCCACCTCTGCCATAGAGTAGCCTGTACAGGCAGGGAGCTTGTGCGGGATGCCATCTTGCTCCACTGGGAGAAGGATATACCAATATGGAGGCCTCAGCTGGACCTAATTCCTAGGCTGGGAGGCAGTGCCTGCCCAGAGGAAAGTGCTTTTCTGGCAGAAAAGCAGTATTTTACACAGTGTCACCTATGGCTGGGTACCGAAAGCAGAAGCCAGCAGGGCAGTAGCCTTTCTGTATTATAACATGTGGGGTTGGACATAGAGGTGCTTACTTTACCAGCTGGGAAGAGGGGCCTGTACACCTGAAAACCTGACTAACTTTGGAAGTTGGCAGACATATTTTACCTTTCATTTTAAGATGGCCTACAGAAACAACTGCAGTCCATCCTCACAGCATCTCTCCCAGCCTCTGTTGACTCACATGATGCCCAAAAATCAACAGACTCTGGAGAAAAGCATAACAAAGACATCATCCATGGCTTT
Organism: Heterohyrax brucei; assembly: GCA_028571685.1. Classification (NCBI taxonomy): domain Eukaryota; kingdom Metazoa; phylum Chordata; class Mammalia; order Hyracoidea; family Procaviidae; genus Heterohyrax; species Heterohyrax brucei. Next base: position 1,932,445 of record CM053163.1, read on the forward strand.
AGAAGGCCCCCCAAAGAAAGCACCAAAGAAATTCCCAGATGAAGAAATCTTTCTGAAACTATCAGAAGGTGAATACAAAAGGATGATATAGAGAGCCCTCCTAGACCTTATACAAAATGCAGCAGAGCAAAATGAAAAATTAAGCAAGCTGTTTGATCTGATGGAATACCAGTACTCTGAAATCCTATAGATCAAGAACAAAATCAAAGAGATAAAAACTTTATGGATGGAAATTCAGAATGGAATAAATGGAAAGTAGACATTCTGTTTTGGAAGACAGACCTAGTGACTCCAGCATCTATGAGGAGAAATCAGAAAAAAGAAACAAGAAAAATGAAGAGGCATTAAGAAGCATGTGGGACTCTACTAAGAGGAACAATCCACAATTAATTAGAGCTCCTGAATAGGGCAAGACACCTGAGAACACAGAGAGTATTGTTGCTGAGCTGCTGACAGAAAACTTTCCAGAAATTATGAAAGAAGAGAATATAGATATCCAAGATGCATATCAAATGCCACTCAATATAGATCTCAAAAGAAAGACTCCAAGACATACTATAATCAAGCTTAACAAAATGAAACACAAGCGGAAACTCTTAAAGGCAGCAAGACTCAAAGCAAAACTAACATTCAGAGGGAAAACTTGTAGGCTTTTATCGGATTTCTCAGCAGAAACAACGCTGGCACGGAGACAGTGGCATGACATATTCAAAGCCTTGAAGGAGAAGAACTGCTAACCAAGAATTATATATCCTGTAAAACTATTTTTCAAATACAAAAATGAAATGAAGACATTCTCAGATGAAAAGAAACTCAGAGACTTTGTAAAAAACAAACCAAAGCTACAAGAAATACTGAAAGACTCTCTTGGCTTGGAAGAACAAAACCACTAATTTTATGTTTTAGAAGCAAATACAGGACACTTCATCCAAAAACCTACTCAGTTAGGGAAGGCTCCAAACTCAATCAAAGCTATAATAGTGAAAGAAATGATCCAGTGATCACATCATGAAAACTGTGATGTCACTGTATTAAAAAGAGGGGTGTACTACAGTCGTTATAGCCCTTCCAGGTGGAGAGGAAGTTAATAAGACTGGTAGTAATTAAAATTGGGTTTATATATAGTTTATTAAGGGGCATCATAGAGACAACCGTAAAGCACAATAAAGATACAACATATCAAATCAAGAAACATAACACAGGAGTCTCAACAACCACAAAACCAACACTCAAAAATGTGAAAAAATCAACTCACAAAGAAGAATGTCCCAGAACAGATTAATAAGAACAACAGAGAAAACATCAACATAAAAATAAACATATCACAACGGCAGCACTAAACACATACCCATCAATAATTACATTGAATGTGAATGGACTGAATGCTCCACTAAAGAGACGTAAGTGACATCTTGGATCAAAAGGCACAACCCATCCATATGCTGCCTACAAGAAACTCACCTCAGACTTAAAGATACAAACAAACTGAAAATTAAAGGATGGAAGAATATATATCAAGCTAACAATACACAAAGAAGAACAGGTGTGGCAATTCTAATCTCAGATAAAATAGATTTCAATGTAAAATCTACCATCGTGGACAAGGATGGACACTATTTACTTCTGGAAGGTTCAATACACAAGCAGGACTTCACAATATTAAATATTCATGCACCTAATATTAGAACACCTAGATACATCAAAGAAACACTGACTACACTGAAAAATGAAATAGATCACTCCACAATAATAGTAGGGGACTTCAACACTCTCAGTATTAGATAGATCGTCTAGAAAAAAGCTCAGTAAAGACACAGAACACCTTATTGCCACAATTGACCAACTAGACCTCATTGACATGTACAGAACTTACTATCCATCAGTGGACAGCTACACTTTCTTCTTGAGTGCACTTGGAACATTCTCCAGAATAGATCATGTGTTAGGACATCAAGCAATTCTCGACGAAGTCCATACCACTGAATTAATGCAAAGCATCTTCTCAGATCACAAAGCCATAAAAGTCAAAATCAATAGTAGAAAACACATAGATAGAATGTGGAACTCACGGGAACTGAACAACATCTTGCTCAAAAAGCATGGGTTATGGAAGAAATCAAGGACGAAATAAAGAAATTTATGGATTGTAATGAGAATGAAAACACTTCCTACCAGAACCTATGGGACACAGCCACAACAGTGCTCAGTGGTCAGTTTGTCTCCATAAATACACGTATCTGGAAGGAAGAAAGAAACCAAACCAAAGAACTAACCCTATGGCTTGAACAAGTAGAGAACAACAGAGGAATCCCTCAGGCACCAGAAGAAAACAGATCATAAAGATCAGGGCAGAACTAAACGAAATAGAGAACAGAAGAACAATTGAAAAAATTGAACAGACCAAAAGCTGGTTTTTTGAAAAGATAAACCAAATTGACAAACCATTGGCTAAACTTACTAAAGAAAAACAGGAAAGGAAACAAATAACCCAAATAAGAAATGATAGGGGAGTTGTCATAACAGATCCAACAGAAATAAAAAATATCATAACAGAATACTATGAAAGACTATACTGTAACAAATTTGAAAACCTAGAGGAAATGAACAAATTCCTTGATTCATGTCACCTACCAAAATTATCACAAGGTGAAGCAGAACAACTTAGTAAACTCATCACAAAGGAAGAGATTGAAAAAGTCATCCCAAAACTACCAACCAAAAAAAGCCCAGGCCCAGATGGCTTCACCACAGAGTTCTACCAAGCTTTTAGAGAAGAGTTATCTCCAATACTACTGAGACAATTTTACAGGATAGAAAGGGATAGAATACTCCCAAATTCATTCTATGAAGCCAGCATAACCTTGGTACCAAAGCCAGGGAAAGACCCAGCCAAAAAGGAGAACTACCAGCCAAGATCTCTCATGAATCTATATGAAAAATCTTCAACAAAATTCTTGCCAACAGAATACAAAAACATAGCACAAAAATAATCCATCATGATCAAGCTGGATTCATACCAGGGATGCAAGGCTGGTTCAACATCAGAAAAACAGTTAATGTGATCAACCACATAAACAACATAAAAGACGAGAATAACCCGATTTTGTCTATTGATACAGAAAAGGCATGTGATAAAGTCCAACACCTTTTCATGTTAAAAACTCTCAGTAAAATAACAATAGACAGCAAATTCCTCAGTGCAATAAGGGCCACTTATACAAAGCCAATCGCTTACTTCACCCTGAATGGAGAGAGACTGAAACAATTACTGTTGTGAATTGAAACTAAACAAGGATGCCCACTCTCAATTCTCCTATTCAACATTGTACTACAAGTTCTAGCCAGAGCAATTAGACAAGACCAAGAAATAAAGGGCAACAGAACTGGCAAAGAAGAAGTAAAAATCTCCCTATTTTCAGATGATATGATTGTATAGGCAGAGAATCCTAAAGAATCCATAAGTAAACTACTCAAATTGATGGAAGAGTTCAGCAAAGTCTCAGGATACAAGATAAACAAAAGTAAATCAGTAGGATTTCTTTATACCAACAATGAGATTAAGGAAGAAATCACCAAATCAATACCATTTACTGTAGCCCCTAAGAAGATAAAGTACCTAGGAATAAATCTAATCAGAGAAATAACAGACCTTTACAAAGAGAACTACAAGTTCTTACTACAAGAAACTAAGAGAGACTTACACAAATGGAGAAAACTACCCTGCTCATGGATAGGAAGGCTTAAAATTGTGAAAATATCTCTTTTACCCAAAGCAATCTACTTCTGTTATGCAATCCCAATACAAATTCCAGTGACATTTTTTAATGAGATGGAGAAATAAATCACCAACTTTGTTTGGAAAGGGAAGGATCCCCAGATAAGTAAAGCATGACTGAAGAAGAAGAACACAGTGGAAGGCCTCACACTACCCAACTTTAGAACCTATTACATTGCCACAGTAGTCAAAACAGCCTGGTACTGGTACAAAAAGAGACAGATAGATCAATGGAACAGTATTGAGACCCCAGAGATGACACCATCTTCCTATGAACAGCTGATATTTGACAAATGCACTAAGACATTAAACTGGGGTAAAAACAATCTCTTGAACAAATGGTGCTGGTAAAATTGGATATCTGTCTGCAATAAATTGAAACAAGACCCATATTTTACACCTTATACAAAAACCAACTCAAATTGGATAAAAGACCTAAATATCAAATCTAAAACGATAAAGCTCATCCAAGAAAAAGTACAAACAACAATGGAAGTTTTAATACACAACGTAGACAGACTTCAAAATCTGTCAAACAAACCACAAACAACAGAAGAGAAAATAGATAAATAGAAACTACTAAGAATCTAACGCTTGTGCTCATCTAAGGACTTTATGTATAGAATTAAAAGGCCACCTACAGAATGGGAAAAAATATTTGGCAACTATATGTCAGACCAATGTCCAATCTCTATAATCTATAAGGTACTACAAAATATCAATAAGAAATAGATAAAAATTATCCAATTAAGCAATGGGCAAAGCAGATGGACAGACTGTTCTTTAAAGAAGAGATCCAGGCAGCCAAAAAAACACATGTGGACATGCTCATGATCATTAGCTATTAAAGAAATTCCAATCAAAACTACAATGAGACACTATCTCACCCCAACAAGGTTGGCCATGATCCAAAAAATGCAAAACAACAAATGCTGGAGAGGCTGTGGAGAAACTGGAACTCTCCTACACTGTTGGTGGGATTGCAAAATGGTGCAACCTCTTTGGAAAGCAATCTGGCGATTCCTTAAAAAAATGGATATAGATATACCATTTGACCCAGTAATTCCACTGCTCAGAATGTATCCTACAGAATCAAGGCCATTCACACCAACTGATACAGGCACACGACTGTTTATTGCACCATGGTCCACAACAGCAAAAAGATGGAATCAACCCACATGCCCTACATCAGGGGAGTGGGTAAGTAAACTACGGTATACAGATTCAATGGAACAGTATACAACGATAAAGAACAATGATGATTTTAGGAAACATCTCATAACCTGGTTTCAATTAGAGGACATTATGTTGAGTGAAAGTAGTCAGCAACAAAAGGACAAATATTGTATGAGACCCCTATGGTAAGAACTTAAAAACAGACTCATGCATAGAAGACAAGACTCTTTGAAGGCTGCAAAGGTGGTGGGGGGCAGGTTTAGATTAGACCAGCCAAGTGCTGTCGAGTCAGATCTGACTCATGGCGAATAGTTGATAGAAATTTGGTTGGTGAAATCCATGACAGCATACATTCGCCAAGTAGCCAAGTGCCGTCGAGTCGGATCCGAAAAGATAAATTTTACCTGGACTTCAATGTAACATGATTACTCCTCCCACCTTAACCCAATATAGCAAGGACAGAGTATCTGGGGTAGGGGGATAGGGACCATGCTCTCAGAGGAAATCGAGGCCAATTGGCACAACTAACCTTTTGCTGAGAGTCTTCTGCACCCCACATTGGTGAGTGGCATCTGGGGTCTTAAAAGCTGCCAAGCTGCCATCTGAGAGTACAGCAAATGGTCGCAACTCAGTAGGAATGGATGATCACCAAGGACTAAAACCACATGGGGGAAAGAGAACCCAGAAGACAGAGAGACCTACATGACTGGGTGACTACCTCAACTTGTGACCAGAAGAACCCAGTGGTGCTGGCCACCACCGGTGATAGCTGTGATGAAGCTCATGAAGTTGAGTCTCACTGGCAACACAAGAATAAAAAGGGGTGTACCCTGAAATCTCCACTAAAAGACTGCAATTGATGGTCCAGGGGCCTTGGAGTTCCCCTGGAAGCATGGCCCCTAGCCCTGATGCTGCCACTGTCCATAAATTATAATGAAGGTCAACTTTTCAGACAGGAATCGACTGGATTTGGAGTATCATGTGTGCACTTTATAGTTCTACGCATCTATAGTATGTCGTCCTGCTGATCTCTTACTGGAGGCAGGGGAGTGGGTGGAGAGGAGGGGAAAGGAGATTGTTGGGAGGATGGGACATGTATGGAGCAGAGAGGAATAGTGTGCTGTCACTGGACAGAGAGAGTGGTAGTATCTGCATATAGGTGGGCATGCAAATTTATATGGGAATGTATATTTCCATTCAATCATAATAAAAATAATAAAAAAATAGTAAATAAAAAAAAAAAGATTTCCTAGACAGCAGTCATTTCCATTTTAATTCTCGCATGTACTGACATACAGAAAATATTTCTTTGCTGTCCTAGTTTCTGTTAGACTTACATGGTAATTATACTAAAGTAACCTGTATCTCTTAAAAGCCTAAACATTATTTTCAAATAAATACCACTAATAGGTATTTAATTACTCAATACACACTTGGGAATGACATTGTATTGGTCACAGTAAGAGACACATATACGTATATCAGCTTCTGTCATTAAAATCCTTCTTATCCAGGGGCCTGAACATGTAGGGTAAACTAGAAAATCTGTTGTTTACTAGACAAATGTATTATGGATTAAAGTAATCACTAGACTATAATCTCAGTTCACTCAAGCACTTTGGAAAGCCTAACATACTGCAGGTAATCAGAGCCACTCTTATTCGGCACACCTCCACCCGCCTCCACAGCTAAATTTAATCTATTATAGCTCAAGACCAAGTTTCAAACTCCAGAATCATCCCCGTACATTTCAATATAAACATTTGTGATTTGAAACAAGGACATTTAGTTGCCTAACTTAACACGAATATTAGCAAAAGATGTATAGAAGCAAGTTTTTCATCTGCTGCTCATTCACCCTGTTGATTAACTAAAGCTTGTTAGACTTCTAGATGAATACAGTAGCTTGCTAACCACACCTAACTTGGCCCGTGTACCAGTGCTCTTCTGAAACACCCAAGAAAACAACACACAAGGAAATGACAACTTTGAATTATGCTAACAATCAGAAAAGCAGGTCACCCCAGTCCAGACTATCAGGGACATTAAATCTGTGGGCCAGGAGCCAAGCCACAGAGCCAGGTAGGGAAAGAACACACAGTGGTCACCAACTAGAAACCAATGAGTCAATTGCCGGAACAATGTTACTCTTCTGTTCCACCCCATCACAGTCTTCTTCGGCAACCACACGTGGCAACGTGGCCAAAAATATAAAGCAGCCAAGGAGTGATGTAGTGGGTTATGGAACATACAAACGGCAGTACGAAGAGTTGGGCAGAAGAGGCGTGTCTTCTAGGAGAGCAAGTTTTTCATGAAAGCTTTGCAAAAGAGGAGAAAATATAGAACCTCTAATTCACCCCCAAATACACGCTTCTCCCTGTGTTTGAATGTAGAACAGGTTAGCACCATTTCCATCGACAGAACCTTATCAGCTGAGTGTCTGCCCATCACTGGGAGAGGTCAATACATTTCAAATGACTTAACATCAGGGTAGAAAAATATCATTATAGTACCATGATGAATAGGAGAGTGGACCAGGGAGAATATCTGTCTCCCAGTCTCCTTTCCTATTCAAGGATGAGTGGTTACAAAAAAAAAAAAAAAAAGGATCTAGTAGAAGAGTCTATTGGACTACACTGCAACGTACATCAAAGGGGGACATCTTTTCAAGGTGTGGAGGAGAGATATGCCACGGAAGTATCTTCACCATGGAAAACTACAGAAACTTCCTCAAATGACTGCTCTGTAGTGTCAATTATAATCCATAAAACATATATTACATGAGAAACAGTGTAAGAAAACTGAAATGAGGACAAAAACTGAGCTAAAACATGAACAAGAATTGGGCAAATAAAGACAAGGGCACAGGGATGGTTTATGGAGACGCCAAAAATGAGACGGCTGAGTGAGAACCTTCATTCAAAGAAACAGCCCGTCTGACAATACAGAAAACTCACCTCGTGATTTGAAGACAAAGTCAGACCCTTTTCTAAGTGCAAGTGATAATCAACTAGATATTTGAAAATCCTATGATATATTCGATAAACAGGAGATAGAGAACACCTACAATTAACTGACATTCCACAAAAAGAGTAGTGGAATAAAAAGAATACAAAAAGCCAAAGACAACTTATTGGAAGAAAATTTTTAATTCCTGTAGTAAAAGCTTACTAAGTCTCTGGAGGAAAACGAAGAAAAAAAGACATACACCTGAACTTGTACTAACGATTTTCATAAAGAACTCTAAGTATTTGTTGTGGATTGAACTGTGTCCCCCCCCTCCAAATGTGGGATACTTCTGATGTAAAAACAAAGCTAAATCTATACAACTGTAAATAGAATTGCAAAATTAAATAGGAAAAAAACAAAATATTCTTGAAAAATATTTTCGTTATCATTACCACTTGGCTGTAAAATCACAAGTATTTTAGGAGAGAGGCAGAGAGGTCATTTCCTAGTCTTACATAGCCAGTCAAGTGCCATCGAGTTGGAAGCGAGATTTAATTCTTGACTCTGTTAACTGGAGAACTGTAGGTTTACCTAAGCAGCCCTGTTCACACAATGGTTAAGCCACTTGTCTGCTAACCCAGAAGTCAATGGTTGGAACCCGTGGTGGAAAGATGTGACGATCTGCTTCTGTGAAGATTAACAGCTCCAGAAGCCCTATGGGACAGTTCTACTCTGTCCTACAAGGTCCCAGTAAGTCTGAGTCAACTGGATCTCAATTAGATTGGCTTTGTGTTCACAGGTTCACCCAATTTTACGAACATTAAGTTTAGCCACTAAAGAGATTAGAAATTCAATTTGCATTTTCAAACGATTAGGAGTAAAAATGCACTGTTCATTTAGAGAAAGGCAAAAAGAAATGTAGAAAATGCTAAGAAGAAATGCTTGAGAAATGAGAGACCAATGGTCAGCGGAAGCCGAACACATGTATTTTTAAGAAACTTCCCAAGCGTGTGAACTTGAGCAGAGATCAAGGTCTCTCTGGTGTGAGGGCTGTTGGTGCCTTGCAAAGCCAAAGCAAGGACACTTTTCTCAGTCCTGTTAATTCATCTTTGTTTGGCAAAAGGAGGCACTGGGGAAAAGAGGCGAGGTTATCATTTCTCAGACAAGAAGATATTCACCTCCTTCTCACTCTGGGAAACAAAACCAAAAACACCATGCAAAATAGTGTGAACTATGAAGTCTGCTCAGTAGCAATAACTATAAAAAAACAAAAACAAAAAACTGTTCAGAATAAGCATACAACATAAAAAATATACACTGAAATCAATCTGATGAAAAATATGCAGCTATCAAGCATTTACTGAGAGAAAGATATAAATAAAACAAGCATGTGACGTTTCTAAATGGAAGTCATGCCATGTATTCTAAAGATGTCAATTCACTCCGAACTGTTTTACAAATTTAATGGAACACCAATAGAAAGTCTAAGAATGTAGTTTTGTAAACTTAATAAAGTTATATTGAACTGTATTTGGAAATATAAAATAGGTAATAAAGATCATTGAAAAAGCAAAAATCATGAGAAAGTAGATCACTGATACAGAATAAAATATAGCACAAAGTGACAATAATACAAACGTTGTTGTCAAAACACTGGATAGACAGTTCAGTGAAATAGACAAAAAACAAAATAGGAGCAAATTATGAGTTATCATTCAGTGTAATATAGCCAGCCAGCCAAGTGCCGTCGAGTAATATAAGAATGCATTTTAAATCAGTGGATAAAAAATACGATATTCAATAAATTCAGCTGGAATAATTATTGAACTATAAACAATAAATTTTGATACTTGTACTCATACCACACATCTAAATAAAGTCCAGATACATTATTGTAACCACAAAGCCATAAAAAAACCAGAGGCAGAAGATTTCATGCAAATAAACATCTAAAATTAAGACAAATTTTGCAAACACAGCAACAGTAACAATTTTTGATGAGTTTGACTACCTCAAATGTTCACTCAATGCTAATATAAAAAAAAAAAAGGCAAAGGCAAAGGAAAATTGTGGAAAATATTTAGAGCCTATACAACACCCAAACAGCTATCAAATACTATAATATATAAGGAGTACCTGTAAATGAACAGGGAAAAAGTATTTTCATAGAACAAGGGATCATGGATACAAAGAGGCACTTCAGAAAGACAGACAAATAAACAAGCAACCACGATATGAAAAAAGCTGAACTTCACGCTGACCCAAGTAAATAAAATTTAAAACTAGATACCATATATTTTACGGTCAAAATGACAATGGTTTAAAAATGACAAAACCGAGAATTGTCAGTATGTAGAAAGGAATAAAGAATCAATCCCTTACCTTATTGGTGGATGTGTCTAATTGTGGGAAAATTCCACACTGCAGATTCTCAGTGTTTTGGATATTTATAAGTATTTATGTCCTTTGAATCAGCAGTTGTATTTCTTGATTTTTAACCCTAAGAAAACAATCAGAAATACACAGTAAGATTTTGACCAAGGATGTAAATTGTGATTTTTTAAAAATATAGTGGAAATTTTTAAATTAATCAAGAATAGTTTAATAAGTTAATTTAAAATGAATATTAATTTATCTGAGAGACCACTGTATAATATTTAAAAATCACTTTAGAAAAGCACTTAATTATGTAGGACGTTTATCACAATGTTCAAAACCAAAGCTAGTGCCATCAAGTTGATCCCAACTCATAGCAACCCTACAGGACAGAGTAGAACTGCCCCATAAAGTTTCCAAGGAGCGCTTGGTGGATTTGAACTGCCAATCTTCTGGTTAGCAGCTGTAGCACTCAATCACCGTGTCACCAGGGTTTCTGTTATTAGACTAAGAAAAAAAATGCACTATATAAAATTTCATGTACAATATGATTATTATTTTACCTGTAAAAAAATGCATTCACTTGTTTCATTTATTTTCCTAGTTAGAACAACCATGATCAATATAATTGGGAAAACAACAACAACAACAAGTATTAGTAAGCCCCACCAAATGACTGATTTTGGGTTCAGGACCAGACTTGTCAAATCATCACTTAAACTGACCATCTAAATACAGAGAATACAGTTGGAAGCCATTGTGCAATATTATTATTTTACCGTGTTTTCAGTAAACATTCACAGTCCAGCTTAGTGTGCACACACACAGCGCTGTGGCACTCTAGCTGCTCTGCCTCCCCTGGGACAGGACACTCCTCCATCCTGTCCTGGATCTCCCGTGCCCATTCCCCCGGCTCCAGTCCCGCTGCTCCTTCATCCCTCCTCCGGAAGGAGCTGCTCAATTAGCCTCACATATCTACTTAAGCCGAGAAGCATCCTCTTGGCCAGGATCGTCTGATGTCTTACAGTCCAGTCCTGCCTCTGTCTGAAGAGTCAGCTTTAGGGCCGGTTTCAACTCTGGGCTAACAGAGAATCCAGGGGCCATGTCTTCTGGGAACCTTCTAGTCTGTCAGAACATTGAGTCTGGCCTTGAATAGAGGTCTAGTTCTGCACACCCATTTTTCTGCACGACCTCGGGGACTCTATGTCGCGTTCCCTGTCAGAGCAGTCATTGGTAGTTTCTGGGCACCATCTAGTTCTGCTGGTCTCATGCTGATGTAGTCTCTGGATTATGTGGCCTTTTCTGTCTCGTGGGTACATATTTCCTTATGTCTTTCGTTCTCCTCTGCTCCAGGTGGGTTGGGACCAATTGATCCCACTTAGATGGCTGCCTGCTAGCTTTTAAGATCCCAGATGCCACTCACCAAAGTGGGATGCAGAATAGTTTCTTTAAAAACTGTTACGTCAACTGACCTTGGTGTCCCCTGAAACCGTGGTCCCAGACCTCTGTCCCTGCTACACTGTCCTTTGAAGTGTCAGGTTATGTTTAGATAACCTCTTAGCTGTTGATTTAGTCCAACTGTGCTGAAGAATCCATACTTATTTCTCGTTCTCTTCCCATTTCCACTCTGCACACCTGCTGTCCCATTTCCCATCCCTCTTGAACGTGCAGAGCTCAGTCCTCTGCCACTCAGTGAATATTTAGTCAGGGTCTGCTCTGTGCCAGGCACTGAGTTCACAGGGTGAGGGACTTCAGTCCCTGAGGCTCACTCCAGACCCGTTCTGAATCCATGAACTTGTCTTCTATATCCAGTTTGGTTCCCTCTTCACATCTTGCATCTGTGAGACCCAACACAGTACTGGGGAAAAGCACTGGTGATTGATCCCCTTTTCTGTTTCCGTACCCAATTTTAAGTGATCGCATGATTGAATTTATATCATTTATCGATAACCACATACTTCGACTCTCCCTTGCTTTTGTCCATCAGTTAGCTCCTTTATTACACAAAGATTTTCAGTTAAGATTCCTGTTTCTCTATTGTTTACTTGGTCTGCTATGCTTCTTGTGGTCAGCCAATGATTCTGACACACTATTTGATGATTTTTTACAATGTTTTTGTCAGTTCTGCTCATTACTGACTGCCCAGACCTCTCTTCATCAGTGATGTTTTCTCTGCCCTCAGAAAAACATTTAATCCGTTTGTACACTCCCATTTTCTTCGTGGCATTAGCCCCATAAACTTGGACTAACGTGTCCCTGGCGTCACTTTCTCTCTTGCCAAGTTTAACAAGAAACGTAATGTTTGTTTGTTGCTCTAATTCAAGCTCCAGCATTCTCACGACAGCGCACAAAAGCACACAACAACAATAATGAATGCCATTCAGCAAGACACCACCACACATCAAGGTGAACACAGCCGTGAGACACTGTGAAACCCGATCAAGTAGTTTGTACCGTGCTGCCGACGTAAACACGCAGTAGCGAGTTCACAAACTTAATTGCCAGACCTCGTATATACATATGTGTATGTACGTACGTGGAAACCCCGGTGGCATAGTCGGTTAAGTGCTATATCTGCCCACCAAAAGATTGGCAGTTCAAACGTGCAAGGTGCTCCTTGGGGCAGTTCTACTCTGACCTCTGGGGTCACGATGAGTTGAATCCAACCAGACGGCAGTGGGTTGGCTGGTATGTATATACACATGTGTGTATATACACCCACCCCAAACCTCATTGCCATCTGAGTTTTCGTGACCCTCTAGGACAGAGCACGACTGCCCCACATGTTTACAAAGCTGTCACCCTCACAGAAGCAGACACCACATCTTTTGCCCCCAGAGTGGCTGCTGAGTTTGAACCACTACCTTCTTGTTAGCAGCTGAATGCTTACACACTGTGCAAATGGGGCCCCTTTTGCATGCGTGTGTGTGTGTGTGTGTGTGTGTGTGTGTAAAATGAAGAATACTTCCTCATTTTTACCTCCAAAATTCATATAGGGCAACCTATGAACCTGGGGTGAAAGACTCCTTACTTATACTTACTACAAGCATGTAGAAAAGTCCTGTTGCTTATTATTTTAAGTGAAATAACAGTTCAAGTGACATGATGCCTTTGTTACTTACCAAATAGTGCAAAAAAACCCTAAATCAGTATACTAAGACTTGCAAAAATATTACACTATTCAATCAACATCTGAAAATTAATGATTTTGATAAGATAGTCACCATAACATTGAGTTAAGACTGCTGTCGATCAAATGGTCTAGGGAAGAGCGGGGAAGATTTTGAATGGTTTATGACAATTTGCTGATTCAGGAATAATCAAAGAAGTTCTGACAGTGCTGTAATTTTTTCCCCTGCTGAGAGAGCAATAGCTAAAAGAAATTTGTTTTTGTCTTCGAACTTGTAGACTATGAATGTGAAATTAAGTATTTCAGTGTAATAATTTTTAAAAGCAGATAAGATTCTCAACTTTTAAATTGATACATCCTTCAACCCTGATCTGAGGTAGAAGGTCATGATTTGAATCATGTCTAGTCTCAAGTATTAACTTCAAAGTAAATGAAACTTACTTTAAAGTGAATCAGGTAAAGATCAGCTAGACAGATGCCTGCCTCATCTGATAGAAAGGGAGAGAAGAAACGTATCAGGGAGAGAGACATCTGTCTTACAGGAAAGAACTGCCTAACAATGCCTTCAATCTCACGGTAAAAGTTGGGGTCTTCTCTTTGGGATTCCAGTCATTCAAAGTGCTAGCACACATAAACACACCACAACGCTACCCACCACCGCCACTATTACACCTTATCTAAAGATTCATGTCACTGGACTATTTTGAGATTCAGCGTATTCAGTAAAAAAAAAAAAAAAGTGAGACACAAATCTCTATTTTCTATGTCAATGTTTCCTCATCTGTATAATAAAGACAACCACATCCATGACCCTGAACTCCTGTGAAGATTAAACAGTATACATGAAGAGCCAAGCTCAGTACCTGAAATACAGCCAAAAATCAATCACTGATACTCACTGCTATTGTCTTTTATCATAAGTTCTTATTACTTCAGGTAGTACAGAAAATGAATTTCCCTGAACAGAGTGAATGGTGTAATTCAATACTTGCAGAATTAAGTAGATAGAGATGAGACAAGCTTTAGAAGCTACACTGAATTTAGACTTGATCTTAAGGCAATGGGAACCCACTGAATGTTTTTCAACAGCAAGATGATAAGATTTCATTTTTGAAAGATCATTCTGCCTGTGGGGAAGAGGATGCAAGCATTGAGAGCAAGGGACAGAGCAGAAGTCTGAACCAAGTAACAGAGATACGGAGCCCCAGCCAGAGCAACAGTGGCCTGGAACAGGAAGGCAGTGCTGGAGCTCCAGAGAAGGAGACACCAAGAGTGATTTAAGGATTGAGGCTCACTGGAACACGTGTACCAAAGAAAGGCCGTCTTTGGGTTTGGGCTATTGAGTGACCAGTGCTTCTCTTCCCTGGGAACCCATGAAAGAAGGAACAGGTTCACTGAGGGAGGGAATCTGGCAAGTTTGGTTATAAGAAGGTTGAGTTGCAGGAGTCTGTGAGGTACCTAGGTGAAAATACTTAGTTGGCAGCTTGACATGGGAATCTGAGTTTGAAAAGAGAGAGCTCAGCTGGCAAGAAAAGACAGGCAACAAGGATGATTCTGAGCTTTTTGGCTTGTACAACCCAGGATACCATCTTCTGTGATATCACAGAAGCAAATTTGGGGAAATAAGTTGTAAGGAGAAGTATTACATTGAGATTATGATGCCTGTCGTTTACCTATGTTAAAGTGTTCAATGAACATTTGGATATATAGTTCTGGATCTCAGGGGTACGGTCTCGGATGGAGAAATAGATCTTTATTGGGATGAAGACTGAGGAGACTACATAAGAAGGCCTATCACGTACACTGAGAGACTCAAATTTATGCCAGAGATGGAAAAAGAGTGGCTGACCAAGGAGCCATAGGCAAGCCAGAATTGTGGGTGGGAACCTATGGTGTACCATCAAAACCAAAGAACTACTGAGTTTTGAAAAGGCAGATGTGTCAATGATGCCAGTTGTTGAGATATCAACCCATATAAAGCCAAAAACCATACTACAGATTTGCCACGTGGCGGTCTCTTTGCAGATCATGGGGTAAATGAACAACTTTGGTGAAGCGACAGGAGGCAATCATTCTGGAATATGTTGGAAAGTAAAGGTAACTAAGGAAATAAAAACAGCAACTTGGCAAAGTATACTAGACAGGTGGCATGAAGAAATAAGAAGGCTGATGTGGTATCTAGAGAGGAGTGAAGTCAGAAGACGACGCTGCTGACTTACTATGCAAAATACAAGGTTAGTTAAATGTAGGCAGGAGCCTGCAGGGAAGCCATCTGGAAAATAAAGGACAGAGAGATACTGGCTTGAGGACAAGACCCACGGGAAGACAGGCTAGAGTGGGACTCAGGTTCTCATGCACAGACTGGCTTCAGAAAGTACTTTCTTGTCCTAAAACAGAAAGACCCAGTGTGACAGACAAAGGCATATTAAGGTAATGAGAAGAGTTGAGAAATTGCCTGATGTCTTTCGTTTTCTCTGCAAAAGAGAAAGATTGAGAAAACATGAGGAAGGTCGTGTTTAGCAGGGCTAAGGTAGGTTCTGAATATTGGAAAGAATCAAGAAGTCTCCACTGTAAATTTTTTCAAAGTCCAATGAAATATTTTGATAACTTGACAAGTGTCACACTGAGGCATTTCCCAAAATTCCTTCTGAGATAGCTGTCTCAGAGACACCTTCGGCTGTTTATAGGTACATCCTCGACGGCACTTGGCTTATACTCCTGGAATTCACTTAGGGCACATCTAAGACAGTGAAAAAGAATTTAGTTTCTATAGCACCATTTTTAGTAAAAATAATAATAATTTCTTACTTATGTTGTAATAGAAACCAAAAAGACAAAATTTGAATTGTACCTATGGGCAAAGACAGGAAAATAAATGGGAAAATTGAAACTGTTTTACAGTGGTGCTAGACTAGCACTTCTCCCCTCTTTTTTTTTCCTGTGTAGTGTCACCTGATGGAGGATGCATGGTGTCCAGAACTCCACAGGAGACAACTGTCACATGTTCATGGCTGGAGCACCACTGTGCACGGAAGGCTCTGGTAGACTGGGAAGACCACTGGAGAAATCAGACCACAGGCATGAACCAAGGTAGAGGAGGAGGCTGTGGAGATACCTCCTGCTGGGTGACATAGCCCGAGTTGGGGAAACAATGGTTCCAGAGGCAGAGGGACTGTCGGTGAAGCCACTGCAGCCTAGCCTCTGCTCCCTCTCCTCACTTCTGCCTGAGACGAAGAGGAAGATAGGTGGTCCTCGTCCTCTCAATACAGCTCATGCTCAGCTGCCAGCACCTGAGTTTCCTGCCCCGAGGGCTTCCTCTTACCTCTGGAACCTGCTCTGCCACTTACGTAGTGGAATGAAAGTGCCAGAGATTAGCACACCCCTGGACATAGCCCTCAGAACAGTAAGTGTCTAGAACTGGTGTATGAATGCCTCAGCACCCTTTCCCCTGTGGAGAGACAACCCACGACATAGGGTCTCCTCTGCGGGCTCTCAGACCCTCAGTGGGGCTCCCCTCCAGTCACCTCCAGTAGCAGCCACTTTGAAAGCACACTATTGCCTGCTGGTCTTTGCCTTGTTTCAGGCCCCACTCTCCTACCCGTGCTCCCTTTGCACGCCATTTGAAGGACTTGTGCACAAACTCTTATTTTGGGATCCACTTCTGGGGCAAGTTAAACTAAAGCACAGACTATAAAAGGCTGCTTTAAGCCTACAGCCTCATGGCTAAGGGACTGCTTTCTAGAAACATCAAGCCCCAGAATGGAAAGATGTTTCACGGAAGGGCCGTAGGGTAAGTTGACTGTGAGTGACACCAATAGCCGAACGATCAGACAGCCAGAGGACCTCAGGAGGTCTAAGGGAACAGAAGCAGCTCAGTCAAAGGTCAGTGCTGGACTCCAGTCAGAGAGAAGAGCCCGCTACAGCTTTGCCACAGCGGATCAGCTCCGGACGCAGCCAGGGAGAGCGGCGTCTGCAGCCAAGGCTGGACCAAGCCCCAGCCAACAGCTCTGATTAGGTGACAAGATTCCTCCCACCAACTGAGGTTTCATCCGCAGGGGTGAAGGCTAGGGGCCCAGAAAGCTCAGTCTCAAAGTGACCATTCTTGGAACCTGTACACTAGTGGACCCAGACCCTTGCCTCTCAAAGTGTAGCTCCCAGACCAATGGGCTCATCATCTCCCAGGGGCGTGTCAGAGACACACAATCTCAGGCACTGCTCCTGAGCTACTGAACTAGCAACTGCATTTTCCCAAGATGTCCAGGTGATTTGTAGGCATGTTGAAGCAGAGAAGAAGTGACTTAGAGTACATTCAGGTCACAACAAAGCATTAATTTTTGCTGTGGTTGGGTACTTGTTGAGTCAGTTCTAAGTCACAGAGAACCTACGTGCAACAGAAGTCAACACTGTGCAGTTTGGCACCTTCTGCACAATCGTTGTGTTCACGCCCACTGTTGCAGCCCCTGTGTCGGTCATCTCATTGAGGGTCTTCCCCTTTGTCACTGACCCTCCACTTAACCAGGCATGGTGCCCTTCTCCAGGGACTGGTTCAGAAACCTAAATTAACTCAAAATGAAACCCATTACCGTCAAGTGAATTTCAACTCACTGCAACCCTAGAAGACAGAGCAGAACTGCCCTGTGGGATTCCCAAGGGTGTACTCATTATGGAAGCAGACTGCTGTGTCTTTGTTCCTCAGGGTGGCTAATGGGTTGGAACTGCACACCTTTCAGTTAACAGCCAAGTGCGTAACTGATGTGTCACTTCGTCCCCTTGTACCAACTCCAGTTCATAGATACGTAAACAGCAGTGTATGTGTACATGGAGGCCCTGCATGGTACAAATGGTTCATGAGCTCAAGTGCAAACCAAAAACGTGAAGGTTGGAGTCTACCCAGAGCCACCTTGAAAGAAAGACCTGGCAATGTGATCTGGAAAAATCAGCCACTGAAAACCCAATGCAGTTCTACTCTGAAAGACATAGTGCTGCAATCAGTTGCAGCCAAGTCCACAGCAACTAGTTATGTACGGAGGTGGGGAGAAGAGAGAGAGAGAGGAGAGAGAGAGAGAGAGAAAACGTATGTGGAGAGAGCAAGCGAGAATACATCTATTCAAAATGTTTACATTTATTTACACGTTGTGTCCCCACCCCACAGCTCTGCCTCTCGCTGAAGTGACTCAGGGCTCTCTCCCCCTGGGCCAGCCCACTTGGTTCCTTCTTCCTTATGTAGATGTTTGTGTCTAAGTGTCTAATGCTAGGACTTCTGTAATTATACCCGCCACCTCCTACGCTCATAATCCTGGCACTCAGTGAACATTAAACAATAATCACACAGCCAAAGAGACAACAAAGAAAACAGTATTTTAAAGAAGAAATGGATGATATTCCACCAAACATTTGAGCCATGTTCTGGGAAAGCCAAGCCAAAGAGTGAAGGAGCTGGCCCATCAGTTTGTTTTTCTCAGACACACACCAGCTTTCCGATAGCTGGCCCCTGGCTGAGCTCTGCTTCTGTGGGAATTCTCCACTGCCCCAAACTCACCTCTCAGTCTTACCCTTCCTAGAAAAGCCAGTTCAAATCCCACATTCCCTAAGAAACTCCCACTGGATCAGAATGACCGTATCTTGGAACCAAAATTTGAGGTATGAGCTAAACTGTTTAACTAGGTTAATCTATATTTATATAAAGTCTGTCACATAAAAATGTCCTTTTCAATTTTAAGTGAGGCTTGCTTTGGCATAGGGAGAATGATTGTACACCTGAAGATGGAATCCTGGGGCTGGATGGCACACACAGAAAGAGTTGAGTTGGTGTGTGTTTTGTTAATGAGCATTTTCACAACAATAAAAAAATGAAATACAAACAAACAACAACAAGAAACTGCCTCATTAAGTATAAAGTCTGATGATATTTATTTATCTTGGAAAATCCCAAACTGGTCATTGGTACTTCTTACAGTGGAAACCTAGATCCTAAGTTCTCACATTTTGGGGGATCCCTGCTCTCTTCAGAATAAGTGGCAATGGTAAATTATCAAAGTATATTGTTAAGAAACAGAAAAAATTACAGAAGAGGCAAGGTATTAAAAAAAATTCAGTAACAGACAAGCGAATGTCTTTGGAGAGAATGACTGCATGAAAGGGGTAAGAAGAAGGCGAGCTGGACAGCTGGGAAGTCCACACTGTGAAAAGCCAGGCTGGGGTAAGGCGTTCGGGAAAAATGAGTAGCGGATGCTATGTCACTGAAGGATTGTGACCAAACTCTGAGGTGGCTGCCACATCCACAAGTAGCCCTTCTCCTTCCGGCATCCTCCACCCAGCCTCCACCTCTAGGCTGTGAGCTGTTAAAAGCACGAAGCGACAACAGGCTCTGGTGGCGATGTCACAGGAACAGGGACAGCACTCTGTTCCTCCAAGCAGGAGCTTCAGGCTTAATGTAGCTTAAGTTCTCGTCATGGGTTGAATTGTGTCTCCCCAAAAACATGGGTATCAACTTGCTTAGGCTATGATTGCCAAGACTGTGTGATTGTCCACCGTTTGATGACATTTTCCTGTGTGTTGTAAACTCAATCACTGTGATTGAAGAAGACAGATGAGGAACAATCATACTGATGAGATCTACAAGACTGGGTGAAGTTTTCAGCCAATCTCTTTTGAGATGGAAAAGAGAGAAATGAGCACACCAACAGGAAAGCAAGGCCGGGGACAGAGTGTGTCCTCTAGACCTGAGGTTCCTTCACTGAGATGCTCCCAGGCTACAGAAGATGCTCCCAATCCACAGATAGAGAAGCCTCCACCTGACATTGATGCCTGAGTTTGTGATTTACTAGACGGAGGGAGAATTAACTTCTCTTTGTAAAAGCCATCCACCTCTGGTATATGTCATTGCAGCTCTAGATGACAAAGACAGTTCCTGATGTCTGTGCTTATGCAGCTGGGGGAAGCATTTGTTGTTGTTAGGTGCTGTCGAGTTGCATAAAACTCTTAGCAGCCCCACATGACAGAGCAGAACTACCCCATAGGGTCTTCTTGACGAATCTTTACGGAGGCCGATCTCCCAGAGCTTCCGGGTTGGTTTGCATCTCCAACCTTTTGACTAGTAGCTGAGTGTTTACCCTGTGCACCACCAGGACTCCTCTAAATGAAACTAGCCCACAAGTTTTACCCAAAGCTTAGTAAATCCCCTCATAAGATTCGTGTAACAGCCTCTCTTGAAGCACTTGTAAAGTGTGTTAAGACGAGGCTAGCAGCTACAACAAATGAATCCCGCATCTCCCTGCCTTACACGTTAGACAGCTGCTCATCTCTCCCATAGAGTCTGGGGCCAGTGTTCCTCATAGGCAAGCCAGCTTCCCACAGGTCATGCAGGGATCAAGGCTCCTTCCACCTGGAAGTTCTGCTGAGGATGGGGAAGGATACCAGGGAGAAGATATTCTAGCTTCTTCACCTAGCAACTCTAGAAGCAACGCCCGACTCTTGAGCTCAGATTTGTTTGGTGAGGACTTGTCACTTGCCTCCACACAGATATCAGACAGGTTGGACAGTGTAGTCTCCAGTTGGAAGCTGTTTCTCAGCTCCATACCACAGAAAGGGAGCAGGACCCTTTGGAAGTCTATTACCTTCTCAGCTGTCTCTGGCTGGCATTACAGTCAATGACACCTGCAGGGAGCACAGGGGGAGCATTGCAGGGACAGAATTCTTGCCTCCCTTCCTCACGACAGTTCTTAGGACACTACTTGGTGTGCTAAAGGCCCCAAACCAAAGCCACTGCTGCTGAGTCAGCTCCGACTCACAGAGCAGAACCACCCCACGTGGTTCCCAAGCTGTGAGTCTTTACAGGAGTAGACTGCTACTCCAGGAGTAGACAGCCACTCCTGCAGAGTGGCTGCTTGGTTCAAACAGCTACATTCCTCCTAGCGACCGACAGCTTTAACCACAGGGTCTCCAGGGCCCCTTGTTGTGTTAAAGACACTAAATAAATACTCACCGAACTAAATTGAGAAAAATTGGTTGTAAGGCAGAGTGTAAAACACAGGCATGGTGATCACGAGTTGCCAATACGCTTTCACATTGATATAGTTTTTCTAACCGTATTTTGAAGATTTTTGTTCAATGGGAAGAGCAGAGGTTAGAGAATCGGGAAACTCTGATTGTAGTCTAGCCTCTTCGTCCCACTGAATGTGTAACTCCGGCAAGTCACACCCCTGAAGTCCTAGCTGCCTCATCGGTACAATGACAAAGCTGTAGAGGACGGCTTCTGTAGTTCCTTCTCAATAGGTTCTGCAGCTCTGTCCCTGGGATCAGGTAGTTTGGCACATGTCAGGCAAACTCCCTTAGGTTCTTCTTGCAGAACTCAAACAGATACGATGCAGTGCAATCTGCTCTAAAAGCCCTCTTTAAAGTGTTGAGAAGTAAGACGTCACCTTGAAGACTAAGGTGCACCTGAGTCAAGCCATGGCATTTTCAAACACATCACATCACATGCATGTGAAAGCTGGATAATGAATGAGAAAGAGGAATTGACACGTCTGAACTGTGCTATTGGAGAAGAACATTGGACATACTGTCCACTGCTGAAAGAACAAACAGACGTGTCTTGGAAGAAGTATAACCAGAGCTCTCCTTAGAATCAAGGACGGCACAGCAGTGTCTTAAATACTTTGGATACGTTGTCAGGAGGGATCAGTCCCCAGAGAAGGACGTCCTGTTCAGAGAGTAGTGGGTCAGAGAAGAAGGGAAGACTCTCAAAAAGGTGGGTTGATACAGTGGCTGCAACTATGGCTTAAGTATAAAAATAATTGTGGGCACGACGCAGACTGGGCGGTGTCCCATTTCATCATACACAGGGTCTCCAGGAATCAGAGTCGACCCAACAGCACCTAACAATAACAACAACAAAATGGATATGAGACTCACAACAGAGTTTAGAGAACATACAGGATTTCCAATTCTTGCCCAGGAATACAGTATCACAGCTCATATATAAAAGACAGCTCAGCCAACTACCAAAATAATCAACATGTTCAATGGCAATTTTGTGTACAGTTTTCAAGTGGTCCTTAGTCCTGAAATACATACCTGACTTAGAGATTCTAGCAAACAGTACAAGGACACTGTCTTGAAGAAAACTAAAGACACGCATATATTTACATGTATTGGGTCTGCCAATTAAGTCCATGAACTCATCCTAGAAAACATACTACATACCTCACTGCTGAATATCACTATGGTCACCTTCAAAGTCCTGCCCTCGGGAGGCTGTGCACTGACACCAGCACCTACTCTATCCTTCGAAGCAATTTTGAAACTCTTTTCCAGAATGGCCATCAGAGCTGTTGTCGGATTACCCTCGGTGTCCTGCCTGTTGTCAAAATGTCTTCCTTTCAATATCTCCTTTATCTTCAGGTAAAGCAAAAAGTCACTGGGGGGGCAGATCAGGTGAGGAGGGGGGTCTTGGGGTACAGTTATTTGTTTACTGGCTAAAAACTCCCTCACAGACAGCGCTGTGTGAGCTGGTACCTTGCCATGATACAAGAGCCATGAGTTGTTTTCACTTAAGATTTTCATGTTTTTCTACTGATGTTCACTGCTATGCTTTTCACAGCCAGCCAACAATTTTGATACACAATTTGATTGACTTTTGCGATATTTTTATCAGTTCTGCTCGTTACCGGCCTCCCTGACCTCTCTTCATCAGTGACACTTTCTGTCCCACCAGAAAAACATTCAATCCGTTTGTACACCGCTGCTTCCTTCAGGGCATCATCCCCATAAACCTGGCCTAATGCAGCCCTGGCTTCATGGCCCCTCTTGTCAAGTTTAACAAGAAATTTAATGTTTGTTCATTGCTCTAGTTCAAGCTCCAACATTCTCGCAACGGCACACCAAAACACGCAACAATGATGAACGTCCCTCAGCAAGGCACTGCCACATATCAACACGAACACAGCCGTGAGACACTGATACGCCAAGGTTGTAAAACCTGATCAAGTCATTTGTAAAGTCCTGCCAGTGTAAGCACACAGTGTCAAATTCATGACCTTAATTTTCAGACCATGTAGCCCTAAGTGACTTGAACTGCCTGAGTTTTGAACAAACAGTTATGCTGGTTCACCACAGCAATGACACCAAGATAAGCAAACTGTGAACAAAGCCCGAGGAACACACCGACAGCCAGGGTAACACACACAAGCTCCAGAGGGTAAGAACTAAGCCCTCTGAAGAGCTAGGACACGTCATGGTAGGGTCCTGAGTCTGAGACATGCCCTCCAAAGGAAAAGAGACAACAAAGGAAAACTGACCTCTGGTGCATCGTCCACTGCTAAGAAGCGGAAGACTTGCAGGGTCTCTCCAGGTCCATGTCGAACTCTTGGAAACACCCCTTCAGCCATTTACCTAGTGACATGGCAAAGTTCCAGCTGTTGGGGGGACCCAGAGACAGACAGGCAATGCAGGGAGTCAGACTGTGGTACAAGCATCCCTACCGTGACCCGGCACAATAACGTGTGGGCTATACATAATTCCCTATACAAGTTTTGCAACTTTTCAGTAAATCTGAAGATACTTTAAAATATGATGTTATTTAAAAAGTCAGGAAGTTCAGACAAATCTGATTTATACAGACACCCTCCTCACTGGCCACCAAGCCCTGTGTCATACTTTCTTCCCCAGAATGTAGGTTCTGAAGGGCAGGAATTCCTGATCTGCATGACCTGGAGGAACACACAGCACACTATCAGCTCTGCTGGTGAGACAAACCTGTACACGGTTCAACTAAATTCTCAACCAAACAGAGAGCTTGCCTGATGCTTTGCCCCAAACCAGCATTTGCTGTGCCGCCTTTGGCCTCTAGGGTACAGTTCAGTCCTTTCCGTCTTACTTCTGGTTCTGGAACAAGACCTGCTGGCCTACAGTTGTGGGGTCACAGGCTCCAGAAAGTCCAGGAGAGAGAACGGCCGAAGCAATGGCTTTGTGATGTGCTGGGACGGTCACAGAAATAGCCACCAGTAGAGCCGGGCTCTAGGCCAAGCCCTAGGGTAATGACATGTCCTATGGCAAGTAGCCTAAGGTCTCGGTTTGTCCTCAGTTGTGTCAGAAGATGACTACTGAAAGTTCTACCCATGGAACTCATTCATGGAACCTTTAGTACAGTGCAGATTTCTCTAAGCAACTCTGAAATACCTGTGGTCCCTTGATAAAACAGTTCAAATGCCTAGGCCATGCACCAGGACTCGGGAATCAAACCCTCTAGGGTAGGGGCCTATGTACCCCTTATTTTGAAAAAAATTACAGAGCTGATGTCAATGCAAATCCCTACCCAGTCAAGAAGCTTTGCCCTGGAGAGAGCTACAGTATACTCCATCACACCAACCTGACTCTGTACATGTCCCTAGCCACAGTCAGCCACCAGCCTTTAGTCTACATCAGCATCACACAGGCATTTGTTAAAATGCAGAGACCTGGGCACCAACCAAGAGCTTCTGATCTAGTCAGTCGGAAGTAGGGGCTAGGAATCCACCTTCTACGATGCTTCCCAGGAGACTCTGACGTCAGAGATCAATGGACCACCATATTTTGGGATCCTGTGCCGTATGGAAATTCTTGGAGGTAGGGATGCTGTCGCTGACAGCCCAGTGCCTGGTGCACACTGAGTCCCCCTTAGCATTGTGGTGCGTGTGTGAATGAATCAATACCCTTGAAAGAGTGAATGAAAGAATGAAGCTCCAACCACTCTCTCCATCCGCCAAGGGAATACATCTGAACTGACATTTCTGTGAGGTTTGCTCTTGTAGTTATTCAATATTTATGCAGCTACAAATATCTGCATAATCCTTCACATTTCATTTGACTAATGATCTCACAAGGACACTCAGCAGCACAGAGGAGAAGACTGAGGCCTCGTGGGTACGTTTAGTATTTTCTTAAGGACCACACAATCAGCCAGAGAGAAAATTCAGCATCTGCAGCCCCTTGGTGCCCAGAATTCTGACTATGTCACAAAGCCACGTTGCCACTTGAAAAACTTTGTGCTTGTCTAAAAGGCCGTACACCAATTAATCCACAGGCAGGAAGCAAGTCTCTGTAGGCTTGTTTGGCTATGTCTTTTTGTTTTGTTTTGTAGAAAAAGTTGCTAGGCAGGTGAGAGGCTGCAGAGGGGGCTCCTGGTTTCCCTCCTCAGAGGCAGCAGCTTCTGTTTCCTGTGTTCTGGGCTTGTGGCCACGGTGGGGAAGGAAGCGCTGGGCCGGCGGGCTGTTCCCTTGTCTTCTCTGCAGAACGAAGGGCAGGTGCCATGCTGGGCAGAGATGAACAGAAGCCTCTTTTCTCTTACGGAACAACTGCCGTGGTGGAAACAAGTCTGTGGCATCTGAGAGGATGATTTGCTGCCTACATAGCCAGGTTCCTCTCTCTTCTCCTTCCAGCTTCTTTATTGGGAGGAAAACGAAGAGACTGCCCAAATATGTGTTCTTCTAGAGCATTCTCTTTGTCCCCTGCTCCTGATGACTGTTTTCCCCTAGTTTTACTTTCTGGTCCTCATACATAGTCTGAGAGACTGGGACCAGTGATCCAGAGCTGACAGAGGAAACAAGTTACAGCCTTCCTTTGTGACTGCAGGATTCTGGGGCGACTGTCCGGGTCCGCGTTACCACCTCATCACCCTTCAGCCTCGTGCTATTTCAGCTCCTGAGGGCGGTCCCAGTTAAGATTGAGAACAGGTCACAGAAGGTTCCATTGGGTGGGAAGAGATCACTGCCAGCAACTCGAACAGCACATTTTGGAGTGGACCATTCAGACAGCTTCAAGAGGGACACAGATTCTGAATGTGGAGGGGGGAGGGCATGACACAGGGATGTACCTAATGTCTCTACTTGCAGTCACTGGCTTTAAGAAAACATCCTTTTGAATAAAAGCTAAATAACCAGAAGAATTTCCTGGAATGGGGATGTGGCTGAGCCTCTGAGTGCTGTCTCGGTTCCCTGAGATTCTCACCCCCAGGAGGCCCCTGACTGGCTTCCTGAGAGAGAAATTATTGCTTACTACACTGGTGCAAACAGGGACATGAGACCCTTTGACTTTTGCCCTGTAGCAGAAATGAGACAAGCGGGAAAGGTTGAGACTTGGCTGATTGACAAAGGCTGGCCAAACACAAGAGCAGGTCACTGAGCTCAAGCTCACAGTTTGCTCCCCAATCTCACAGACACTGTCCTAGATGGGTCTCCTTCGGGCCCAGGAAAAGGGGTGGCATGCAGGGCTTTTCTCCCCATATACGAGCCTGCCTCTAAATGACAGGCCAGCTTTGTTCCCATCTATTCCCACGGAGGGCGCTCCTTTCCTGAAATCTGGGCCAAGAAGAGAGAATACGAGTGTCATAGATTCAATAGTATTCCCCCAAATATCAGTCAGTTAGCTGGGCCGTGAATCCCAGTGTTGCGTGACTGTCCACCATTGTGTCATCTCAGCTGATTCTTCCTGTATGTTATAAATCCTGTCTCTGTGATATCAATGAGATGGGATTAACGGCAGTTACGTTAATGAGGCAGTTCCCAGTCTACAGATTAGGTCACATGTTAAGCTGATCTCTTTTGAGATATAAAGGAGAGAGGACAGCAGAGACACACTGGGACCTCGTAACACAAAGAAACAACCTCCAGGAGAATAACACACCCTTGGGGCCCAAGGTCCCTGCACAGAGGAGCTCCTCAGTTGGGTAAAAAGATGACAAGGACCTTCCTTCAAAGTTGATAGAGAAAGCCGTCCCCTGGAGCTGGCATCCTGAAGTCAGACTTTTCTTCTCCTAGACGATGAGAGAATAAACTTCCCTTTGTGAAAGCCATTTGCGTGTGGCATTTCTCTTAAAGCAGCTCTACAGGGTTCAACAATTGAGTTCGCAAACTCAACTGTTAAAGTGCTCTATAACTCACCGCTGAACATCACTATAGTCACCCTTGAAACACCCCCCTTGGAAAGCTGTGCACGGATGCCAGCACCTAGTCCACCCTTCAGAGCAATTTTGGAACTCTTCTGGAATGGCTGTTGCACAGAGTGACATGGTGGCAAGTTTGCAAACTTAATTGCATAGGTGTCTGTGAGGGAGTTTTTAGCCAGTAAACAAATAACTGTACTGGAACATTCTCCCTACTCACCTGATCTGGCCCCCAGTGGCTTTTCTCTTGACCCAGATATAAAGGAAATGTCAAAAAGAAGACATTTTGATCACATGCAGGACATCAAAGGTAATACAATGAAAGCTGCGATGGCCATCCCAGAAAAAGAGTTCCAAAGCTGCTCTGAAGGGTGGACTAGGTACTGGTGTCAGGACACAGCTTCCCAAAGGCAACAGTGGTGATATTGAGCACTGAGGTACATAGCACTTTTTCTAGGACGAGTTCTTGAACTTGTTAGATCTTGTAGATGACTAAGAGCAGAATTTCCTTCCTACCTGAGCACCAAAAAAAAAAAGCCAAACCCATGGCTGTTGAGTCAATTCTGACTCCTAGCAAGCCTATAGGAAAGAGTAGAGCTTCCCCAAAGTTTCCAAAGCGTACCTTGGAATTGCCAACCTTTTAGTTAGCTGACATAGCATATAAGCCACACAGCACTCGTCAGTCCCAAGGCAGGATGGGGAGCACAGCTCAGTCTCGTCCCATACAGCTTCAGTCATGACTGAGACTGTCGGGGACACAGGCAGGACGACAGTCTGTGCCGAGCACAAATTTGTTAGGCTTCCTTCTGATGCAAACACTCAGCGTGTGAAGACACAATGCGATGGTTCGAAACATTCAGTTGGTGTCGGCCCCAGCCGGCGTGGAGTTTCTGAAGGAGTGTCACAGACATGCGGGTGTCTGGAACTGTGATCTAGCTCAGGGGAGACAATCAGATGCTCTTGCAAGAAACCACTGCTAGGTGACTCAGTTGTGGTCCAAGGCTCATGTGCAGACGACAGTGAGGGGAAACGATTATCCAAAAAACAAACAGGTGGCTGACTCATCTGAAACATACCTTCTGTCCTGTCACTGAGACGCCGTGTTTGAATGACCTCAAGATACTGCAGCCACCATCCCCACATGCCTGGGCATTGACTGAGAGCTGTCTCTAGGAGACCCAATCCTCTTTCACTCTGGGTTTCCCTTGGTCTTCTCTCCCCGGGTCTTTCTTCCTGGCGCACAGATTGATGCCCCGAGATGGAGCAGCCACCTTTAAGGGGACCAGCTGGGTCAGTGGAGCAGGGAGCTGGGAGGGGCTTGGATTCTCAGAGGCTCCTTGGACCAGTGGCACCAGCCCTACACATCTGCCTCCAAGCCCCTCTTTTGTTAAGCCACCATGGTGGGCTCCTGTTGTACCAGGTAATCAGGGAGGGAGGGGAGACAAGTGGAACCCTTTTCTGAGCACTTGTGTTCTGCAGCTAGAGACTTGAAGGCCTACAAGCCTCCACCATGGTCTAAGACAAGAAAGGATGTTAGGACCAGTGACAAAAGTTGAAGATTTGTGTATGGCCCCACCCAGCTTCAAATTTTATAGGCCAAGTAAAACGCGCCTGGCACGGATTTAGCTGTCCACCGGCTCTTCCTCGTGAGTTAGGGTGCCATACAGCAGAGTGCTGGTTATGAGAAGTGGGGAGAGGGGGAGCCTCAGATTATTTAGATGTGTGTAAGTGTTAGGATCTTATTTCTTCTTTGATGAGAAATTTGAAATTTTTACCCTGTCACAGAACAAAAGGCACTGTGACTTCTGTTTCACAATTTGCATAGCTGATTTCACGTATTTTTGACAGTTCTAGCGTGCTTCTGACAGTTAAAATATCTCCCCCAAGGGAAGCTGAGAGGGAGAATCTGCTCGCGAACCTGCACCAGCCCATCTCCAGTGTCACACTTACATAATTTGAAGAGCGAGCTGAACAGAACGTTTTCCCTTTGGTTTGGAAAACAGCCCCACAATTCTTTAACAAGGTGATTTCATTAAAGGAAAAACAAAATCGTGCTGATAATTCACCTACTTCCAAACACAAAGCCTTCAGAACTGGACTTGCTCAGAGAACCTCTCAGCACCGTCTGACAGTCCGGGGCAAAGCTGCCGAGAGGCCCATCTGCTGAACCACGCCGCACTGTTTGGTCATTCATTCACTGAGCGACCTCTGCTTGGTCCCCGAGGACGGCAGGCGTCAGCTCAACCCAGGGAGGCCGCAGGAAGGCAAAGCAGGCACGTCATTGCCTCCCAGAGAGCACAGTCTGTGAGTGAGACCGACGTGATTTCTGTGATCAAACACCAATAATAAATTACTCTCTATGACAGGGAAATGGGGCATCAGAAAGGGAGCCCCCAGGGGCAAGTAGTTCACACACTTGGCTGCTAATTGAAAGGTTGGGGGTTCACCTCTACCCAGAAATGCCTCGGAAGAAAGGTCTGGTGATCTCCTCCCCCCAGAACATCAGCCATGAAGACCCGCGGAGCACAGCTCTCCCATCACTCACGGGTCAGCATGAGCCAGTCACTGTGACGGCAACTGGTTAAGAAATGAGGGTTAGACTGTGTCACCATGTCCCAGCCGCTATGCTCCATGTGCCTGGAAAGTCCACCCAGAGCTCTCCAGGCGACCCTGGCACATTCACGCCCTGTGTTCCATTTTTTACAACCTTAACGCTCCTGACCGCTGGGCTCCAGGAGCATCCTGAGCCGAGAACCCGGCTATCGGACAGGGAGACGAGTTCCCCTTCCTGTGGTCACCGCTTTCTCTGAACCTCTGTCTCTGTCCCTTTCTAGTGCTCCTAGGATGTGTTCGGTCACTGCTGAGCCAGCCAGAAGCTACGTCAAGGCGCAGGAGAACAGAAGGGCGAACTACAGGAAGAAAATGAAGACTCACATGTAAATCGTCGCCAAACCCTCACAAGTATTCAAATCTTTGAACAGGGTCCAAAGGGTGTTTATAACTTAAACTAAAGGATAAGTGGTGGCACCATGCACTCTTTGGGGCAGCTCTCCTCTGTCCTACAGGGTCGCTATGAGTCATAATCAACTCAGCAGCAGTGGGTTTGGTTTGCTTTGATCCAAATTCTCAAAAGAGCCTTCCTTGCCTTAGCTCTGACGGACAATCTGCAGCTGGTTGGTAACTGTTAATGGGATGAACTGCAAACCCAAAAACTATGTGTTGAAATCCTACCCATGTACCTGTGGCTGTGGTTCTGTTTGGAAACAGGGTCCTCTTCTGTTGTGTGAATAAAGCTACGCAACAGCAGGTGGGTCCCACACCTGATCACCCCTGAGTAATAGGAAGACTGGAATGGCCACAGAGACCACACAGAGGAGGGGACACCTCAAGGAAGCACCAAAGAATACCACGGATGCCCAGAAGATGCCAGAGACTGAGAGATGCTTGCAGAAGAAGTCATCGTGGCTGAGACCCTGATTTGAATGCCAGGCTCCAGCGCTACAAGAAAGCACATTTCTGTTCTTCAAAGCCACCCATGTGATATTTCTGTTAGAGCACTGCTGTGTACCAAACATGTCACCTTATACTGTTTGGTAAATTTCTGGATATGATTTTCCAAACAGGAATCGGCTCATGCTTAGTTTCTGGCCTAAATTAAGACTCTCTTCTTATTCTAATGTTTCTTTACTTTCCAGGGAAACCCTGCAGCAGACAAACTTGCTTCATCATTATAAAGAGGAAAAGGGGATGTCAGAAAGCTGGGATGAGTTTCATGAGCCCAGTTCACAACTTGCAGCCCCAATTTAGCCTAATTCATGAGGGCAGAATCCTTACAGAAGCACGGGCAGACTTTCTACCAGATCTCTCACCTCAGTGATCTGTAAAACAGGTTCTTCAAAGCACTTGTTTAGGTGTTTTATTGGTCTGAGAGTGAAAACCGTGGTACTTTCTGGAGAAAAATTACAGCTGCCCTCTCCGTGTCTCTGAGGTAATTAACCTAGATACGCAGCGATGAACACTCTCCCTAATGACTCTATCGTCCAGACAGGGAACACTTCTTCCTGATCTCCTCAGACACTATCATCAGGGTGTTGTCAACACAAACAATAACCTTATCTAGCTTCTTTTCAAGTCACCTGATTAACTGGAGAAAATAGAAACAGAGAGAAAAGAGCTTGTCCTTGCCCAGAGACAGTAAATGTCACGGAAAGGCCAGGGGACCAGTCCTGCCTTTGCTCACAGCACACGAGCCCCACAGCTCCAGCCCAGAAGCATCTCCAAGTGCCGCTCCCAGCCATGCCTTGGCCAGCTCAATCCTTCCATCCTCCTTTGCCTGGCTAAAGCCCAACTGTCCTTCAGAGCCTGGCACCAAAGTCACCTCCTCTGGGAAGCCCTAGTCAACCCGCTCCAGCAAAGTTAAAAACCCCGTATCACATCCTGAGTCACAATTAGCAGTTGAGATGACATTGCTGGCTATTGAACTGGCTATAAAAATACAGCATTCCCTCAAGTGAGTGCCTCCAGAATTTGTTAAGGGAAAATCCCAGAGCGGTGGCTGAAGAAGACAAAGGACTCTGCTATGGTGGCTTCTCTTCTCCTGCCTGAACTTCACGACAGTAATGACAGTGAACCCTGAACAGGGAAGCCTCTTTGCCTCCAAAGTAGTCTCTGGGGCTAGAGTGGTACCCTTCTTGGACAAGGAGTCCCAGGCCATCAAGTCCAGAGTGCAGTAAACAACTGTTAATGAGGCTATTGGAGATGATGCCAATGGCTCCTATCCCTTCTGGGAGTGCTATGTGCCAGGCTCACATGTTCCCAGGTGACACTCATGGTTTCGGGAGGTCTTTGGCAAACCTCAGGAGGAAGAAGGAGGGCCAAATGTAACATGAAGGTCTGGGAAAATCAGGATATTTGCATTGTCCAAAGGAGATGGGTTTTGCTCATAAAAACTAGGACAGTAGATGTATGTGTGGGCTTATAAGCAAAAGGTTGACACTTTGAATCCACTAGTGGCTTCTGGGGAACCCTGTGCCCTGCAGGGTGTCACTATGAGTCACAGTCAACTCAACGACACTGGGTATGTATGCACGTGTGTGTGTGTGTGTGTGTGTGAGTGTGTGCTTTCTTTTGTTTCCCTCGCTCACTGTAGCCCTCGTGCTGGAAAGGCTGCTGTAGAAACCTAGCTGTAGGAGGGGTAGTCACCGTGACTAGTGAGGACTTGTACCTCCCAGTGCAGCCTGGGCCAGCGGTGGCAAGGGCGACCACCAGTGCAAGTGCCTGATGACCGCTGGCCAACCTCTCACCTTAGGGTGAATCTGTCACCAGAAACTTCCACCTGCAGCAGTGCTAGCCTGGGTCACAGAAAATTCCAGTGTGGCCTGTGACAATTGATACCAATCTGGTCCCCCTTCCCTCATCTGCATGGTGGGCTGGGCTGGGGGAACAGGAGGTTTGAAAAGCAAACCTTTCTCCTGAACCCTACGGGTTCATTATTCAATAGAACAGTAGAAACATAATGCATTTTCATTTACTTAGCCTTAAATATATGTAAATTAAAGGGTTTTCTTTTATTAAAAATAACACTGAAACTTACCACCAATGTGTTTTTGTTATTTTTAAAAAGACGCAGTTCTAGAGGAATGACGCTCTAATGACATTTCACATGCAGATTTGTGTCTTGCTGGAGAAAGCGGGGGCCCCCTCACCCCAGGGCTGGAGCTCCCTGCACAAAGCCCAGCCCGATCAAGCTGCCATCGGCAGCTTCCCCGGTGCCCACACTCATTGTTGTGAGCCATGGTACAGGGAATGAGCTCACCACGCTTGGAGGTCTAATTGTAATAGAGAAAAAAACCTCAAAATCGCCGTTTGCCCTGCGGAGACATGGAAAATTTGAAGTAGCTGAGTTCAGTGGGAGAGAGGCCCCTTACCTCCCTCAGCATTCAGGGCTCGGGAGCTTCAGCGAGAACGTGGAGGAGAAAATACGAAATCCAAGACCCTTAATTCAGTCCCACGCCACCTTATATCTACATGATCAGCAGAGTCCCTTAACCAAGCCTGGCATTGGGTTTTTCCATTCTTCCTATACATCTCAAGCCCCTAATTCTCTCTGAAAGCTCTCTCTGCTCTCAGCCCTGCACCCCAGCACCTTTGCCAGGCACCCCAAGGCCCTCCTGCTCTAGCCCCACGCCCCCTTCTCCAGGCAGTAACACTGCTTTTCAGTATGACCGCCTTTTCTCTCTAGGCTCCTAAGAACTCAACCATTTAGCCCTCTCCTCTGATGTCTGACTGGGAACCCTGGTGGTGCAGTGGTTAAGTGCTACATCTGCCAACCAAAAGGCTGGCAGTTCAAATCCTCCAGGTGCTCCTTGGAAACTCTATGAGGCAGTTCCACCCTGACTTACAAGATCGCTGTGAGTCTGACCCGACTTGATGGCAGTGGGGTTGGGTTTTTTTTCACTTACGTCTGAGGGGACAGGAATGGCAAAGGCTCCAGGAGTTGTGCAGTGAGGGAGATTGTGGCTTCAGGTCAGTGGTCTTCCCTCCGCCACACCACTTCTGGCTTCCCCACATCAGCCACGCCACTGCAGTGCTCTTTGATCCCCCTCTTTTTTGCCTGGAGTTTCCAGTTAAGACCCAGCCCCACGGCCTGGCCACTCCAGGGCCTTTGCTTTCTGCCTGCCCTGTCTTCGTGCCTTATGCTCTGATACACTCGTTCCCATGGGGCTTCAGGCTCACCTGTGCCTTTCCTCTTACTAAATTTCTCAGACACGGCCTGCCATGGATTGAACTGTGTCCCCCCAAAAGGTGTGTCGAGCAGATTAGGCCATGATTCCCAGTGTTCTGTGGTTATGCTCCGTTGTGTGATGGCTATAATTTTCCTGTGTGTTGTGCATCCTAATCTGTGCCTGTGGTCAACAAGGCAAGACTGGACTGCGCTGGGGAGGACTAGGGGGGGACATGGCACCCTCACTTAGACCGCATCCCTGAATCTGTTGTAAAGGGCATTTCCCTGGGGTGTGGTCTGTGCTACCTTTTTTCTGAGAAGAAAGGAAGGTGAATGAAGCCGAGAGCTGGGAAGTACGTACCAGCAAGAAAGCAGCACCAGGAGCAGAATCCGCCTTGTGGATCTGTGGTCCTTTACAGGGAAGACCCTAGTCCGAAGGAAGGCGAATGACAAGGACTAGTGCCAGAGCTGACAGAGAAAGCCTTCCCCTGAGACTGATGTCTTCACTTTGAACTAGCCTACAAGGCTGAGAGAAGAATTCTGTTCACAAAGCCATCCGCTTCCGGTAGCGCTGGATGACTAAGACGTTCCCTGCGTCCTCAGATCAGAAGCTCTTCCACGGTAAGTGTTGCATCTCACTTCTACTGTATTCAGTTTGCCATCAAGCGCAGTTTGCACACTCTAAAAGAAGACAGGAGCGACTTTCTGATGTTTCAGTGGACTCCTAGCCTGAGATTATAAAACAGACCAAGGCCTAAGGATGGTGCCTTTTGATTTCAAGACTAACCTCAGGGGATCAAAATTTATTTTCACCTGATATGTCATCCTACTAATAAAAAAAAAAATTAAACTAGTTATCCAGTGAAATGCACACAGAGATGGGCAGCGTCTTCTGACCTACACCATCCTTGACCACCTTGTTCATCCTTGTCAAGGACAGGGTCAAGGTCACGGGTGTGGGATGGGGGCCAGCCAAAAGTAGTGAAAGGACAAGGCAAAAGCAGTGACTGAGGTGCAATCCCCTTCTGTGATGCTGTCCCCTCGCCTTCCTGGGCGCAGGCCAGCCTGTCTCTCCTTGGTCTTCAGCAGAGAGACAGAGGCCCCACCGCTGCCCCTTTGCCAGCCTGGCTGCCAGGGCAGTGCCTGGTACTGGGAGGTGTCGGCTGGTAGGTTCCTAGCCATGAACTCACTCACCAGCTGCAGACTGGACGCCTCCAACTCTGCAGAACTGACTGACAATTTGACTCAGGCTCAGGACACATGGCTCTTTCTTTGAGGACTACGTATGCGAGGAATCTCTGAGGAAAGGCTGGCTGTGGAACACGCGGGGCTCCCTCCCACTGCCGTCACTCCCGCGGCTGCTTGGGCTTGAGCCTGGGACTGCCAACAGAACCGCCACGAGATTTCAATGTTGCCAATGAGTCAGTTCCAACTCAAAGTGA
Source organism: Heterohyrax brucei (assembly GCA_028571685.1). NCBI lineage: Eukaryota > Metazoa > Chordata > Mammalia > Hyracoidea > Procaviidae > Heterohyrax > Heterohyrax brucei. The sequence goes on from CM053163.1 coordinate 1,967,935, forward strand.
TACTGCAGGAGAGGGAGAACGGCCTCGAAGGGTTCCCAAGAGGCACTGGTGGATTCGAACCTCTGACCTCTTAGTTAGCAGCCAAGCTCTTAACTACTATGCCACCAGGTCCCACACATCACAGGTTTATATAAACTTCAAGGGAACAGGAACTGACTTACTGACTGACTGGAAAGCTCTTACACTCTGTGGTCCCAGTGGGTGAGTTTGCCGTGAGGGTAGGCTCTCAGAAACCTTCCACTCCAAGGCAGAGCTTGTACTAACCTCCCTACTGTGCCGGGCCCACTGGCCTCTTCCACTTTGTGCTGGCCTCTCCTGTGCCAACTCTGGACTCGGCTTGCCCTCCATGTAACTGAACAAACAGTGACCTAGGATATGTTCCTTCCAACCTAAGGAAAAGGAAACCAGAGATGGGAGGGCAGACGCCTTGATGAGACATGGACGAACGGCTGAGGAAGTGAGAGGTAGACACTGGAAAGAAAACAGAAGAAAGCAGTGACAGGGCTAGGTGTTTGGGACAGCATATGAATCAAGTGGAGAGGAACTGGCCACCCAGGAAAGAAAGGCTTGTAGGGCAATAAATAGAAGGTGCACACAGAAGTAACAGACAGTACGCCACCAGCGCCCTACATGCAAGAACTTCTGGAACATTCAACCACAGTGGGTTCAGTTCAGTTATTCACCTTCAAGGGACAAAGGCAAGATTTTAACACTTATTTCCAAGTTTCCTTGTCATTAAATTGATTTCATGCAGCACCTAAAAGTGGCTCATTACAGACAGTCACTAGGTTGACAATAAGCCCACCAGGTTCTCCCATAAATCTGATACTTAACAGCTAGCATAGAAAGTTTTCTAGCCAGAATGTCAGTCAGGAATGTCCAGGCTCAGTAAATGAAGTTGGCCTCAGGAGGAGTGTGCCCAGGTAAGGGTGTGGAGACACCACTCAGGAGGAAAACGGAAGAAGAAAGAAACTCAGAGTCTGAGAATATGTCATTAAGCAGCAGCTGAGAAGCCCTGGAGTAGAGAACGGATATTGATTTCTGCAGCTAAGCATAGCCTGGTCTTCAGAAAGGACAAACTATAAATCCTAGCCCAGCTAACAGTATTTAAAACTCAACCCAAACCAAGTGTCATCCAGTCAATTCCAACTCATAGCAATTGTATAGGACAGAGTAGAACTGTCCCAGAGTTTCCAAGAAGCACCTGGTGGATTCGAACTGCGGAACGTTTGGTTAGCAGACGCAGCACTTAACCACTGTGCCACCAGCATTTCCTATAAATCCAAGACAGGTAATTTGATTCTTATTTTCTGGAATTCTAGGTACACAAGAGACAGGTAAACCCAAACTAAACCCAGTGCCCTTGAATCAACTGTGACTTGCAGAGACCCTATAGGGCAGAGTAGAACTGCCCCCATAGGTTTCCACTGGGCAGTCAGATTCTAACTGAGGACCTTTGGGTTAGCAGTCAAGCTTCTAACCACAAAATTATTGAGCATATTAATAGTCATGTTTACAAACACCAAAGATACTGAGTTTGACAAATCTCTGCAACCGAGAAACTAGCAGTATTCATCAGTTCTAACATTTTGAGAAGCCGAAGAACCATCTTGCCAATCCCTTTGTTGCCATGTGAGGACAAGTTGGTGAAAGCTGGTGGAATACAGCCAAAACCCAGAGCCGGAATCCTTGCAAGGATTACAGCAACGCAAAGCGATGGACCACTTTCTACGCCCTTAAAATACCATCTGTGTGTCTCACATTGGGCAACCCTGCTGCCAAAGTCCTCTCTAAGGTTCAAAAACAAAAATGTCAGCTTGAAGTCTAAAGCACAAATGACCCAAACCATGATGTTTTCTATTGCCTGATATGCATACGGAAGCTGGACAACGAATAAGGCAGATCAAAGGAGAATTGATGCTTTTGAATAACGGTATAGGGAGAAGAACATTAAATATACCATGGACTGTGCAGAAAACAAGTCTGTCTCAGAAGAATTAGAGCCAGAGTGCATCTTGGGAGCAAGGATGGCAAGGCTTTGTTTGTCTCAGTTACTCTGGACACGTCATCCAGAAGGACCAGCCACCAAGAAGGACATCATAGTTGGTAAGGCAAAGGATTAGCATAGAGGAGGAAGACTCTCCGTGAGATGGACTGATGCAGCGGCTGCAACAACAGGCTCACACAACAATGACTGCGAGGGTGCTGCGGGACCAGGTAAGGTTTCCCACTGTCACGCACCGGCTTGTTCTGGGGCAGAATCCACTCAACAGCACCCAATAAAACCAACAGATATATTGCATGGTATCAGTTCTTTCACTGATTTTTCTACAACAAATGAAGAAGGACTGCTGCACTTCTTCCAAAACATCTTAAGGTAGAGAGGGAAACCCTGGTGGCACAGTGGTTAAGTCCTATGGCTGCTAACCAAAAGGTTGGCAGTTCAAATCCAGCAGGTGCTCCTTGGAAACTCTATGGGCAGTTCTACTCTGACCTCTAGGATTTCTACGAGTTAGTATCAACTCAATGACAGCAGATTTAAGGTAGTGAGAGAAAAACTAAGTTTGAAAGTCAATGCCATCAGCAAGAATGGAGCCATATGATATGAAAGTAGAATACCCATAGCTGTCGAGTCAATTCGCACTCTCAGTGACCCAATGTGATGAAGCAGAACCGCCCTGAGGCTTTCTCAGGCTGTAACCCATCTGGTTGACCATTCAGACCCACCCGCTTCTCTGGAGCCACGTCAACAGCACCACCACCAACAATCTTTGTGGAAATAGACCGACCCATCTTTCTCTTGCCAGAGAGGTGAGTGGGTCCGAACAGTCAGCCTTTCAGTTAGCAGCCCAGCTGAACTATCCTACAATCATGAACACCACCGACCACCCCGCCCCCGCCCCCCAGATACCTTACTTCCATCAGCACTGATGGCTAGCAAGCGGTGGACTGAAGGTCTCATCCAAGTTCGGGCTGCAGAATTGAAACAAACACAGAGAGAAGAGCCGTCCACGCCAGCTGTTAGTCGCCAAAGAAAGACAAGTTGCCTGTACAAGGCAATAAGCCCTCTGTCTTGGTTAGGGTCCAAGAGGACACAAAGTGCCACCAACTTATGACACATTGTCAGTGTGGTAGTTTAGTGCGGTTTTGATGGGCTTCCCCTTTGCCTTTCAAAAGGACCTTTAAAAGTTTTTTAAAGAGAAACACGCCCACAAAAGGGGTTCTTAAGAGTCTATTCTAAATGTAACCCCAACCTTGTCTGTGCGGTGCCGGGTCACTGAGATGCCTCGTGCCACCGTGGCCCTCACAGGCACTAACTCTGACTCCCTGAATCCTCCCACAGGTGCCTTCGAGCCTGGCTCAGGTGCACAATTTTAAAATGGGGTCCCCATTGTCACCACAGCAAGCCAGACAGAATCACAGCACCCAGGAAAGCACCCTGGAGAAAGTGAGCTCAGGAGCGCAGATCCCAGGTGTTCTAAACCCACTCACCTGCTGTGTGTTACCCACGGCTTGCTTTCACACAACAATAAAAATTCCCCCAACCAGACCTGCTGCTGTCACGTGACTTCTGACTCCTAGTGACACTTCAGGTGCAAGACTGGGACATCACAATGCTTCTTCAGCTGTGACATGCCAGCTGTCAAAGTGCTAGACTCACCATGACCTTACGCATGACAGAACCAAACACCACCCAGAGCTATGCTGGACCTTCGACCGTCTGAATGCCTAAACCCATGTGCCACTGTGCCAGTCACTGTGCCAACCCACCTCATCAAGGGTGCTCCTCTTTTTTGCGGACCCCCACTTGGCCAAGCACCATGTCCTTCTCCAGCTCTCAAAGAGCACGCCCAGATTTCTAAGGGTTAGACCAGAAATATCTAAACCAAAAAACTTCCCGGGACTTTTTTGTTTTTAAAGCAGTTATTTGGCTGAGGAAGAAAACAAATCATAAATATGAACAGCCTTCTCCCTTCATAATTAAAACAGGTGCATGTCACTTTAAATTTCTACAGCAGACAAGATTTTGCTGTGTCTCGGCCACTTCACACAGGGCGTGATGCACACAGCAGCGAAGCCTGGCTTCAGAATGACTGTGACGAGGACACCTGGCCTTTACCTCTGTGCACAGGGAGGGAGGCTCACACAGCTTGGTCCATACCAAATACAGCCAAGGCAGGCTGCTGCCACAGGGCTGGCCTTTCTCAGTCCAAGTCAGATTAAGAAACCACTTCACCGAATTTCACAGGGACTCTACTCCCCCGGACCTGCTGGATTTCCAGTGTCTGTCAAGACCACTGCCAGCAAGGGCAGGGACGAGCCAGGGCCTTCTCCCGGGGCAGGCACCGTGGGAAAATCAGAGCGGGCTAACTGCTGTGCCATGTGTTTCATCACTCAGAGGGCAACCATGGGGCACTAGCTGACCCAGGGAGACACTGAGAGGCAGAACGAGGGAGCAGCCAGAGAAGCCTCCCCGTGTCCCTAGGTTGCTGCCATATCTTCAGTGCCAAGAAGCAGACACCAGTGTGCATCACTGAAGGTCCTCACACGTTGCACAGAGCAGCAAAAGTTAGGGGTCTCCGCCACAATGCTATCTCCACCGATTACAGCAGGGATGTAGCAGCATGGTCACCGGAGAGCTGGCACTTAGTCACCTTTCACAGGGTGACACTCTACCACGGTGTAAACAGAGATGCCAAAAGCCGACACCCAGCACGGCACGGAATAGCCAGCCACACGTGCCCTGCCACCCACTCACGTGCCCGCGTATGGCTGCCTGGCCATAACTGGACCGTCACCCCTCAAACAAGCCTTAAACCTACCAAGTGTCAGCCAAACAGAGTGTGTGTGTTCACTCCAGACAAGCTTCCTCGTCTTCAGAGACAGGAACAAATATCTGTTTCTTTCCCTCTACGAAACAAACAAAACCTGCACCAAGTCAAACAGTCCAACGTGAAGGTCACTTTCCCCTACCGCTAGTGGTCCGTCTTAAATCACGGAAGGAGGGGGTGTTGTGCGTCTGTGGAGGGTGTTTTTTTCCCAACCTGCTACCAGATCGTTGAGAGTTTTCACGCAGCTGCTCAAAGTATGGAGTCCTCCGGGAGACAGCATTTAGCTGCGGCCTCTCTTGGAAGAGGCGAGGGTGTTTGGTTTTATGAATGACTCATTAGCACCTCTAGTGACTGCCAAGACCCTCTTGGGAGCAAACAAAACTCACAGCAGAGAAATCCACAAATGTCCTTTTAAGGGGAGAGGGAGAAGAGAAGAGGGAGAGAAAAGAACAGATCTGTGCTTAGAAACTTCGATTCCTTTTTCCCTGGAAACACGCTTGAGATGTCATGAACTTGTACAGCTGTACCCAAGGGCAAACTGAAGATAGATTTGTCCTGCGGTTTCCGTTTTGTTTTTAAAGGGTGGGAATGATTCCACTTGTTTAGGGTATGTCCTGTGGACTCCAGGAATGCTGAAGAAATGCATCGTTAAAAGTAATAATAAAAAAAAGTCTCTTAAAGGTTGTTTACTTCAGTGATGACTGTGAAACAAATGTCCCTTTCTCTTCCCAGGGCCCACCCACAGAAAGGCCCAGACAAAGCTGGCTCTGTGAGTCCTCCGTGCTGGACAGCGCCTTGAGAGGCCGGATGTATGCGAGTCCCACTGAGCTCATTCAAAGCCCCACAGCACTCACACACAGCGTCCTACTAATTACACGTCCGCCTAGCGGTCTCTTTACCACCGCCCTACTGCTAATTAAAACGGCATTGATATTGCTCAAGTAGTTTATGTGTTTACGCACTTTTGCAAGTCCGTTTTAACTGCCTCCCCACCAAAAATAAAAAAGAGAACTACTAATATTAAAAAAAATACTAAAATAAAAGACGAGCTAATGAGGTAGAAAAGGCTTGCCAAGCACACATAACCAGTACCCAGCATAAAATTCCAAATGCTTGCCTGGTTCCCTCTAACTTCTATCACGGGAAATTTCAGGGCAAATTCTGCGGACACCTTAATCTGCAAATTGATAGATGCATGTCAGTACTGAGAGGCTCTGGAGACAGAGAGTTGAAGCTACTCTCCCAAGCAACTCACAAAAGTTACATCGTTTTAATCAACATTCGTCATTTTAATTGCCTGGATCTCGGCAAGTACCAAGTAACGCTCCAGTTTTGTGGTGTTTGATTAATGAGGGCAGGAAAATGGAAGGTTTTTTTTTGTTGTTGTTGTTGTTGTGTGTTTTTTCTTTTTTTTGCAATAAAACTAAAAAAAAAAAAAAATAGTGACAGACTTTTATAGTTTTTTCCCTTATGATTTTAATTTAATGGCTCATGTTTTCATTACCGCAGAGGCTGTACACTTTAGCTGGCAATTATGCCCCATCTGTGAAGCACTATGTTATTACAGTTTATTCTCGTAGCTTTTCAATCACTTTTGAGTTGGGCTTTACAAGTATTCTTGCAGCAGGTGGGCTTCCTGGCATGGGACCAGGAACACACAAAGCCAAAGCTGGAGTTTAATGGCAGCCATACGCACGTGGCACTGAGAACCAGCCTCTGCCATATGCCGCTAAGCAACCCCTTCAGCCTGCCAGTCACCCTTCTTACTGACTACAGTCTCTAAGTAGTTTTCTGCCAGGGAAAAATATACCAAGGCAGCAAATTTCTCCAGTGCCCCATCCTTATTACTGAGACAACCCTGTCATTAGCGAAAGCACAATGAACCTGATCGGGAGAAGCATACCAATTAGGCTGCATGGAGCACTTTTGCTTCTTATCTCTATGGAAACTCAGCCTCCTCCGTTGCAGTGGACCATCAGTGATGACTCCTCCACCCATGTGTCACCTAGTTAACACTGTACACTTTTATGGGAGCCCGGATCAGTTAGAGCCCTCTCAGAGGCACAGAGAAAGCAATGAAAACAACGTAAGTCTCCGTACATTTGGGAGACGATTTGTCTTTAGAATTCTTGATCTTACGCAGTCATAACTCCCGGCCGTGAGCAGGAGCTGTGGGGCTATTAGCCCTCACGATGTTTCAGTCTAGCAGGGAGGGTTTCAGCAACCTAAAAGAAATTGCTTTATTCTATTGAAGAAAATAGAGACTGACCTCTTTCTTGTTTTGTTTGTTTTTAATTGACATAAAGAATGTTTCACTTCTAAGAAATGAGGACATCTCCTCTAGTGCCAAGCTTCAACGTCCTGCTCCCTCTGACTTCTTGCCCGTCACCAAATACAAGAGCATCTAAGGAAACAAAGCTCAAGACATCAGTGTTGGTGTCAAGGATTTTCCCACCTGAAAGCTGGGAACTTTGCATAAGACACACAGTGTTTTGTTTTCTTTGTGAGTGTGTGTGTGTGTACGATACACATGGACAGTTGTTTTAATTTTGTAGCAACCACTGCAAGTAACTGAGAGATTCTGACTTACAAACACACTGTGATTTGGGTTCTCTTTTTAATTGACTGTACTGACTACCAGGAACATACCCTGGCTTTATTTTCCTCTAAATATTTTCCACCACCAATTTGAGACTAGAATGGACCTCTGAGTGCTGATGAGTTCAAGTCACTGTCATGCCCTTCTTGAACTGGATGCCTGACTGTGAGCTGCCCTCAACTCTCCACCTCTTCTTGGCTAACAGCCCCAACTCACTGTATCTTTTTTTGAAAGTCTAAGCCTTTTCTTCACACTGAGTGTGGTGGAGATCTGTGTTCGACTTCCCTTGTGCAGGGAGAGTGTTTTTTTCTAACACTGCACTCTAAACAGTCACCTGGTCCTAGAAAAAAGCTTTCTCGGGTCAGCAGTAGCCAGTGACAGTAGCAGAGATGAAGGGATGCCCGGGCTGGGATCATCCAGGATGAGGTACATCAGAATTGGGTCTGTAAGGCATGCAGAGAACTGTTGGTAAAATGCAAATCTCTTCACAGTGAAGAGAGGAGCCTGAGAGCCCTGAATTTAGTAGGAATCAAAACAAATAATATTGGAGCACAAAGTGTAACTGTAAAAAAAAAAATACCCATCAAATATTAGATGGTGAAATAAAGTCATAGAGTTGAGTGACAGTGACTCAGGAAGATGAAGAAGAAAGCGAAGTCACAAAAGCCGACTTGCATGCACGCAATTGACGAGACTTATGCGGGACTCATGACATTCCCCACGGGCTGCCGCTTATAGAACATTTATTTTTCATTATAAAAGCAATTCTGTACATACATACCTGAATTTCTCTGGCATCTAATGGAACCAACTGCCTGTGGCATGACGCCGCCCTGAGGGGATTGTCCAACTCTTTGATTATTTAAGTGAAAGTCCTCAAGGAGACCAGGTTTCAGCCAAAGTGACCACGTCAGGGCCAAGGGAGAGAGCACCAGGGGACTCAGGGACAAAAGGTGCAACTCTGAGGTGACGGATATCAATTCTTCTCACAAGATGCAGCAGTGGCAAAATTCAACAAGGGGTGGGATTTGGAACAATTCAAAAATGTTCACCTTCTAGCTACTTTCCCGTTGTCCTGTGAAAGACTTAAATGATTACCCAGAACATACAATTCCTGACCACAATGTTAATTAATTTAGATATAAAGATCACACATGCAGAAGAAAATTGTATATATATTGATGTACACTTTGTCTTTCAAAACAAGATTCTGACAGACTCCTTTTAAGTGACCCATCTGTTACTCTGAAGACTAAAGAGAGAAGGAGGGAGTGACCACTGCCTCTGACTCAGATTGCTTTCTCCGGACTCCTACGGAAGACACCCAGTCTCTCCCCTGACACTCGGTAGGTGCAGATGCAAGAGAAGAGTGCAGAATCCGCTAGACTACACACCAACACCAGATACAACGCCCGCATCACATACAACACCCGCGTTGCACACAACACCAGTGGCATCCACAAATGCCAACCCTGCCGTATCACACCAGAAGGAAGCATTCTGAGTGCAGCGGGCGCTCATCACGTTAGGAAGCCGTCCTGAATTTCCCATTTGAAATTATTGCCACTTTGTGTTGTTACCAAGATGATTGTTGATTCTATCATCTAAGAAGGAAGCCGTGTGCTTTCTAGGCAGGCAGGTTTATGCACTTATGAGTCAGAATTGACTTGATGGCGATGGCTTTGGCTTTTCCCTGTAGCTAAATAATAGACGAGGTGATGTCATCACGTGAAAACCAACCATGTCTCTTACTCAGTTCCCCAAAACATGTTGACTAACTCTTTGTTGGGAAATCCTGGTGGCGTGGTCGGTTAAGTGCTACATCTGCTAACTAAAAGGTTAGCAGTTCAAATCCCCTAGGTGCCCCTTGGAAACTACGGGACACTTCTACTCTGACATCTAGGGTCCCTACTCGACAGCAGTGGGTTTTTTGGGTTTAACTCTTTGTTGACTTGTTAAGGCAAGTGCTGTGCTAACCGAGCTGGTGTTTCAGGATTGGACACCCAGCAGGGATCGCTTCTGAGCCCCGTTCATCCTGAGTACCAGCTGCAGGTGGACCAGGTCTCTGCTTTGATTAGTCAGGGGTCATTTGGACTGGACAGATATCCGTACTTTTTCACCTCAGTGTTTTACATGTGGTCACGTCTGTTCTGATTGGCTGAGTGCCAGCTTGTCTGTCCTAGTTGGTCAGAACTTGTACTGTGCAGATAGTAAACATTTTTTTTCTCTTGTTGAATTTATTTATTAAGACCAAATTGTCAGTTAGGCTTTATTATGTAGGAATCTTGAAGAATTTGAGAGTTGCTGCACAGGGAAAAGCAGTGAATTTCAAAGACAGAAATTAGCATTTATTACTTATTATATTTTTAATAATGGTAACCATCATGGATTGAATTGTGTCCCCCCAAAATATACGTACCCATTTGGCTGGGCTATGACTGCCAGTACCACATAGCTGTCTATCCTTTTGTCATCTGATGCAATTTCCTACGTGCTGTAAATCCTATCTCTGATATTATGAGGTGGCTCATTGGCAGTTAAATTGATGAGCTGTAAAGATTAGATTGCATTTTATGATGATCTCTTTTGAGATATAAAAGGGAAACATGAGCAGACATACAGGGGGATCTCCTAACACCAAAAGAGCAGTTCTAGGAGCACAGCACATCCTTTGGACATGAGGTCCCTGTGCCGAGATGCTCCTAGACCACTGGAAGAAGGATGCATCACAAGGACCTTCCCTTGGAGCCAACAGAGAAAGCCTTCCCCTTGAGCTGGTGCCCTGAAGTTGGACTTGTAGCCTACTGGACTGTGAGGAATTACAGTTCTGTTTGTTACCACCATCCATTTATGGTATGTCTGTTATAGCAGTACTAGATGACTAAGACAGTAGTACTCTTGTTGACGCATTCTGTGAATCTACTTTTTAAATTATGAGGAAATATGTATAAAACATCTTTCATTCTAACCATACTTGTGCATACAACTCAGTGACATTAATTACTTTTGCCATGCTGCATGGCCATCAGCACCATGTGTTTTGAAATTTTTTCATCACGGAAACTCAATACCTCCTAAGTAATACCTTCTCACTTCCCCTGTCACTCGCTCCTGGTGACTACTGATAAACTTTGGTCTCCACATGTGCCTATTCTAGATAGTTCACTTCAGTGGCATCGTACAATATCTGTCCTTTAGTGTCTGGCTTCTTTCACTAAGCATATTTCCTAGGTTCACCTGTGTCATACAATACATCATAATTTTTTCCCCCTTATGGTTGAGTCATAGCCCACTGTATGTGTACTCCACACCTCGTTCTTTCACCTGCTGACAGACGCTTGGGTTGTTTCCACCCTTTGGCTGCTGTGAACAATGTCATGATGAACATTAGTTTACAAGTATTTGTTTGAGTCTCTGCTGTCAAATATTTTGGGGGTACAACTAGGAATGGAATTGCTAAGTCATATGGTAATTCTATGTTTAACTTTTTGGGAAACTCTCCACTGTTTTTTGCAGTGGCTAAACCATTTCACATTCACACCAAGAATGGATGAGACTTCTGATTTCTTCACATCCTCACCATCACCTGTTTTCAGCTTTTCTGAAAATGCATGTAGTCATTATAGTGGATGAGAGGTGGCATTTCCTTGTGGCTTTGACTTGAGTTCCCTGGGTAGTTCTACCCTGTAGGGGTGCTGTGAGTTGGAGTCAACTTGATCACAAGGTGGTGTTTTTTGTTTTATGTTTTTTTATGACTAATGATATTGAGCATATTTTTATGTTTTTATTGGCCATTTATACGCCAAGCCAGCCAAGTGCCACTGAGTTGGATAGACTGCCAATTAAGTTTGCAACCTCATCTTAGAAAAAGGATTACATATCTTTTCACTGAATACCACTACAGTCACCTTCCAGGTACCCCTCTTTGGGAAGCTATGGACTGATGCCTGCACCTAGTCCACCCTTACAAAGCAATTTTGGAACTCTTTTTCTGGAATGGCCATCAGAGCTGTTGTCGTATTACCTTTGATGTCCTAAATATCATCTAAATGTCTTACTTTCAATATTTCCTTTACCTTCAGGTGAAGAAAAAAGTTATTGGGGGCCAGATCAGGTGAGTAAGGAGGGTGTTGCCACACAATTACTTGTTTACTGGCTAAAAGCTCCCTCACAGACAACTAGACAATTAAGTATGCAACCTTGCCACTGCACCACTGTGCACAGTGGCCACTCTAGAAACAGTTGCAAAATTGCTTTTAAGGGTAGACTAGGTACTGGCATCAGTGCATAGCTTCCCAAAGGGTGGTACTTCAAAGGTGACATTCAACAATGAGTAGTATATCACTTAGAACAATTAAGTTCATGGACTTAATTGTGGGACCCCATATATGTGTCTTGGTGAAATGCCTGTCTAAGTCCTTTGCCCAATTTTAAACTGGGTTGTTAGTCTTTTTGTTGTTGAATTTTAGGACTTCTTTATATATTCAGGATGCTAAATCTTTGTATTTTCTTCTATAAGTTGTAGCTTTGCTTTATTTATAACATCCTTTGATGCATGAAATTCTTTCATTTGGATGGAGTCTAATTTATCTGTTTCATCTTTAGTTGATCGTGCTATGGTGTCATTGTGAACACTTTTGATATCGTAAAAAGCATCATATATGGACACAAAGACAAACACTGACACACAGACAATATATAAGCCAAAAAGCAAGCTCTCTGGTATTGCTTTCATCATTCATCCTCCTCCCTACCCCCCTCATCTGCAGTCATCACTTCTGACTACAGATCACTTTGGGCTATTTAATAGATTTAAATCTACTCTAAAAGAACTAAGACTTGCTTCTGAAGGTACTTAAAAACAAAATACGACTTAGACTCCAAGCCAGCCCAAAGCCAAGAGCCGTCGAGTCATATCCAAAAGACAGTTCCACACAAAGAACTTCAAAACATTTCCAGCATCCACATGGTTAGTGGGCATCATGACTACCCTCCCGTCTGTGTCTATGCTCTCTCTTCATGAGTGCCAATTGGACAATAACTTTCGAGGCTCACAAGGGAGGCCTGGTGACACGGAGGTTAAAGCTATGGTCTGTGACCAAAAACTCACTGATTCACAACTACCAGTAAGAGAAAGATGTGACAGTCACCTTCCTTAAACACTTACAGCCTTAGAAACCCCATGGAATCAGCTGGCTAGCACTGGGTAGGTTTATAAAACAAAGAAAGAAATTTGATTTTTCAATTAAAGAACCATTAGCTCTGGGTTCTAAGGTATAGAAAGATAATAATCTGGGGGACTCTGGGGCCCAACTACCTGGATTCAGCTTAGTGTGAATACAGGAGAAGCAGTGCAACCATACCCGAGGGTATTCTGGGACTAGCCTGCTGAAGTTCAAATCGCAGCTCTACCACTTAGGAGCTGAGCCACCTAGGGGTTACTTAGCATCTCTGAATCTGTTTCCTCAAATAAGGACAGTAATAGTACCTGACTCATAAATTTTTCTATAAGGTTAAAATTATTAATCTGTCTAGAGAATAGTGCCCTGTACACAGTAATTGCTCAGTGAGTTTATTTTGTAGTCACAGTATAATAAGATTTGCTAAAATAAAATGTTCTTTATTCCTGTTTTAAAATAATCATGTTTAATTTAGTGCTATTACTGCCCAGGTATTTTTCCAGTTCTCTAGCAGTCATTTAATAACATTAGATTTTGTGTCACTCATGAAACATAACCACAGACTTGTCTTAAAACACAAATAAAAACCAAACCCGTTGCTGTCTAGTTGATTCTGACTTGCAGTGACCCCATAGATGTGTCTTAAGCAGAAAATAAAATAAATTCCGTAAAATTAACATGCAGTTGTGGGCGATTTAAAGCTTAACATGTAGAAGTGCTCTTGACAATGCCAGCTGACCTCCCTGCCCACTTAGTTTGTCACCCTCATCATCTCTAGCAGCCTGGTGATGCAGTGGTTAAGAGCTCAGATGCCAGTAAAAGGTCAGCAGTTCGAATCCCCAGGCACCCCTTGAAACTGTATAGAGCAGTCCCACTCTATCCGATAGGATCATTGTGAGTCAGAATTGACTCAGTGACAATGGGCTTTTAGGTTTACCATCTATAAAACTGTAGGCTATACAATATCGAAGTCGTCTTTCAGTTAATTTTCTCTTCCTGTTTATTTTGTATAAATGCCTGGAGGAGGGGGACTATATTATGTAATTACCCACATTTCTAGTCCTCACACATTATTTTGCACACAGAATGAGCATAAAACACTTACTGCGGTAAAAATCAAACAATATAGAAAGAAAGACGGCAAATCCAAGTCAGGCAGTTAAAAATAGGAATTTGTGTTTGAACACAGACACCACCACACGGAAGCAGCAGTCAAGAAGTCGAAAGACGTATTGCACTGGGCAAATGGACTGCAAAAGACCTTTGTAAAGCGTTGAAAAGTGAAGATGCCACACTGAGGACTAAGGTGGGACTGCCCCAAGCCGTGGTGTTTCACTCGCATCATATGCATGTGAAAGCCGGACAATGAACAGAAAAAGACTGAAGAAATACAGACAACTCAGCATTGTGGTGCTGGTGAAGAATGCTATCTAGATACACCACGAATTGCCAAAAGAAACCTGCTCTGTTGAGGAAGAAGTACAGCCAGAATGCTGCTTAGAAGCAAGGATGGCAAGACTGCACCTCACCTACTTTGGTCGTGTTCTCAGCAGGATCAATCCCTGGAGAAGGGCGTTATGCACGTCTGGTGAGGCGGAGGGTCAGTGAGAGAGAGGAAGACCCTCAGTGAGACGGGCTGCCGCAGTGCCCACCACTATGGGCTCCGTCACAGAAACCGCTTTGAGGATGGCACGGGCCCAGGAGTGGTTTGCTCTGTTGTACATGGGGTGCTGTGAGTTGGTACAGACTCCATGGCACATGACAACAACATGTTTGAACAGCGCGATGAAACCTACAGAACACTTCGACATGCTATCCTGTTTGACGCAGCCTAATACATCAAAATCAGTATCTTCTTTTCCTTTGGCAAATGAAGGCAAAGGTGAAAAAGTTTAAGTTACTTGCTGAAGACAGCCTATTCTGAACCCAACTCTATGCTCTTCTTAACTGATAATGTTGTTCACTTGGCTCTTAAATCTTTGATGGCAGAAAGGGAGTAACGGTGAGGTTGCTGGTAATGGAAACTCTAGAATATTACCACCAGGTCCAAAGTAGTGTCGTCATGTGGGGTCAGTAACATTAAAGTTAAATCTTCTGTTTCTAGTGAACTGGAAAAACAGTAGAAAGTCTGAAGGAAGGATAAAAACAGGAGTAGCACACAAAACAGCTGAGGGTGGTCCTGGCACTTTATGTACTGTTAGAAAGGCAGGAAGCTACTTCATTTCTTTGGGCCTTAATTTCCCTATATTTTAAGTGAGCTACTTTCAAAAGATTGATTTACCATTCAAATAGAACTGCTTCTTCTTTCCTTACTACCTACCAAATACATTTATTCCTTTTTGAACTTCGTGTGAATGCCAGGCTTACAAGACGTATGTGAAATTCTGGCTCCACCTCTCACAGGCTGTGCTATCTTGGACAAATCACTTTTCTGAGCCTCATCTTCTCTATCTGTAAGATGGAACAACAACAATTTATCTACCAAGCATTACTCTCTACACCTCACACTGTTCTAAGTGCTTTACAAATACTTACCACGTTCCTTGTTGCGGCCATCAGAGGTAGACGCTATTAATTACTAGCATCCTCAGTATGAGAATATTGATACAGACTGAATACAGATGAAGAGATGAAGGAACTGAGGCAGAAAGAAGTTAAAACTTTGCCAAGAGGCACAGCTAGTAAGTAACTGAGTCAAGAGTTGAGACCAAACAGATAATCCCAGAACCGGCACTATCAACCGTTTTACTGACACGGTGCCTCTCAGTGCCACGGTAGAGGCTAAAGTAGGCAATGAATGCAACCACTTGGAACAGCGTACAGTTCTTACATAGGACTCATTGGGTGTCAGCTGTAAGTGGGGCAATCATATGAAACTTTACTCTCTGTTTTGGAAAGGAAAAGCAACACTACTGGTAATTACATCGGAATAAGATAAACTCGTTGTCACATGGCCAAATCCAACTCATCGTGACGCTGTAGGACCATAGAGAACTGTCCTGGAGAGTCCAAGGCTGTAATCTTTAGGGAAGCAGACTGCCACATCTTATCCCCGTGCAGTGGCTGATAGGTTTGAACAGCTGATCTTTCAGTTAGCAGCTGAGCACGTAAAGACGGCACTCTGGGGCCCCGTACATCAGCACAATGGGTAAAAATGAGGCTGTTCCGGGCAAACTATAACACAGTCACCCTAGTGGTGACAAATACTTTGGGTGTTGTTATTTCTCTCTGAAAGCTGCATTCGAGGTGTGAATCACTGAAAGTAGAATCATGGCGGCTTCCTCGCAGCAGTCCCTGCCCTGTACCCCACATTTGGAAGTGAACCCAGTCCTAGGGGCCTCCAGGACCAGCAGAGCACAGCTGCCTGGGACAAGGCAAAGTTCTTAAATCCCTCCAACAGTGAATCAAAGTTACCTGGGTATTGTCAGGGTTCTCACTTATCAATATATTCTTCACAAACATGGAAAAAATATAACTGAGAATCATCAATAAGTCTATAATTTTATCAATCCACACACTATTCAGATAACATACGTGGTCAAAAGAGAGCTGAGATACAGGTAATATAGGAAGCCTCTGTCTTATGAACACTCAACTTACATACAACACATAGTTACCAACCAAACCCTGTAAAGCCTATTACCCTAAAAATTCAAGGTACATGTAATGGTTATTCATTTAAAAAAAACACGGTGTTACTTTGGGGCATGCATCAATACATTTTTAGTATTATGTTAAAGGTGTCTCAGTGTATCTGGAAGTGTTTAATGTTTTTTATGTTTTAATGTTTTTTATAGAAAGGTATACCAACACTATTTAGTAAGAAACACTTGACTAAAGTTAGATACAAACTATACCTGTTTTAAATACAAATTCAGCTTAAAGACAGACTTAGGAACAGAATTTATTTGTAATCTGGGGACTGCCTGTATATTACAAATTATATATATGGCTTTTAAGAAGTACATGATATAGTATGTTGAAAGAAGCAGGTCTAAAAACCTCAGTTGTACTAGAAACTCAGGTAGAAGCTTTCTACGGGGATAAAGAAGAACACCTACCTTAGATTCAGAAAATCCCAAGATGAAGTCAGAGTTTTATCACCTTGGATAAGTCACTTATCACCCTTATGGGTAAAATCTAGGTGATAGTTGTCCTATCTCATCTTGACAGTACAGTCGAGTGAAGTAAATACAGTACTTCCAAATACATTCTTACAATCATTTAATGATTGGTGTACACACACTACATGCCACAGAGTAACAGGGAGGACCAATGGTTAAGTACTCGACTGCTCACCAAAAAGCTGAGGGTTCAAATCCACCCAGAGGCCCTTTGGAAGAAAGGCCTGGCAACTCACTCCGAAAATGTCCCAGTCATAAAAACTCCGTGGAGCAATTCTACTCTGGCACCCATGGGTCACCACAAGTTAGAAATGACTTGCTGACAACTGGTTTGGTTTGAGGTCATACCTGCCACGTCTGTAGTAAGCACCGAGGATGCTGACTGGGGTGGAGTGTGTGGGGGGAGGGACACACAAATGAAGAACTATGATGCAACACCCTGTGAGTCACAACAGGAGGTACCTGAAGGAACTAGTAGATACTAAGAAAGCATACCACAGTCTGCAGAGCTTTGTAGAGGCCGAGCTGATCCTTGGGTTAGCAGGTGCAGCAGCCATCTGATTTGCCTGTCCTTGCAGAGAAGGTTTTCTAGAACTCTGTTTCTTAGTATGCCTAGGTCTTTGCTCAAAATAAGTGATATTAATGGCTAAAATTTATAGCAAGATATCAATATAATAAGACCAATTTTCATAATGTCCTATAAGTTTTAAAATATATTGTAAATGAACAACTTATTCTTTGTCCCCTGTGTTGAGATTTCTAACTTATGTAATACTTAAGAGCTGCAGGAATAGACCTGGTCATTCCCCCTCCCCTCCCCATTTGGAACCATCAATTTCTTTCACTTGAGTCATCAAAGTGTGAATCACAGTTTCCAGTTGTTGCCATCCTTGGTCCCTGTGACACTGACAAAGCACAGGTGGCATGTCAGCGTAGGTCTCTAGTTGTTATACAAGCTGAGAACTCGAAAGCTGGGGGTCCATAAGAACAGTTCTCTAACTTAATGTCTTCAGTCCACATCAGACTGGGACAGTGAACAAATAAGTGACAGGAATAGGTAGCTTTGACTTTACTCTCCAGATCACACAGATCCTCTGTCACTTTATGAAAGTCAACGGCTACGGATCTATCTGGACAGTGCCCTCACCATAGCCTCTGTCTCTTCCTTTTGTCTTGAAACCCTCTTAGCTTACCTTCTGTGATCTCACACCCTCACAGCTTCTTCCCACTTTAGGATATTCTCTTCTCTTTTATGGTTTTCTTTTTCCATGTTCCTTAAAGACTGGTGCTCCTCAGCATACAGGCCTGGACCATGTGTACCTTTGCTGCAAATTGTTAATGTGTTTGGCTGAGAACCAAAAGGTTGGAGGTTCAAGTACCTGCAATCAGAAATGTCTGGCAATCCACTTCCAAAACACCAGCTACTGAAGACTCTGTGGAGCAGTCTACCCACTCATGGGATCACCATGAGTCAGAATGGTAACTAGGTTTTTTATTCAATGTAGTCCCCTTAGGGAATCAGAAACACGATCTTTTGTAGAAAGACTGGGCACATACCAATCCAGTCCCTCTTCCAAAATGCACAGCTAAAATGGGCTAGGGAAGTGAGCCAGGGTGGGTTCCACCTGCCAACCTTTTGATTAGCAGCCTCAGCACTGGAACCACTATGCCACCAAGAAAGACACTGATGAGACCTGGAAGTAATTTTCTTTCACTTTATGTAACCAACATATAAATTGTAAAGATAGTCACATTGTTACCCATGGGGAGGGGGGGGACCAACAGAAAATGTTCTAATTCTGTCATCATCTCTGAATGAGAGTTTTGCAGGATGTTATTCTCGGTTGACATTTTTTTTCAGTTTATATATATATATATCTTCTTGCCCTCAAGGTTTCTGCTGAAAAAACAGAACTTAGTCTTATTCTCTTCTGTATGTGACTTTCTGCTTTTTTTGAGCTGCTCTCAGAATTTCTTCTCTGTCTTTAGTTTTAGCGAGCGTGATTATGGCATCCCTTGGTGATTTTCTTTTAGGGTCTATCCTCTATGGGATTTGTTAAACTCTTAGATAGTCAGCTTTTCATCTTTCATGAGTTAGAAAAGTTTTCTGTCAACAGTTCTTCAATGATCCTCTGTTTCTTCCCTTTTCTCTCTGTTCTGGAACTTTGATCACTGGCAAATTTTTGCTTTTGATTGTATTCCACATAATTCTCAAGGTTTCTTCATTTTTCTTCCTTCTTTTTTTCTGATTTTTTTATTCAAACAGAGTTGTATCCAAGTGTTATCTCTAGTTTCACCGACCCTGTCTTACATCATTTCAAACCAGCTCTTCAACCCTTCTAGGACACTATCCATTTCTGAAATTTCATTGTTTACCTCCTGGACTTCTAATTGTTGTTCTTGTAAAATTTCTGGTTGTGAATTTACTTTTGCATTTTGTTCCTGTAATATTTTCCTGAATTCTTCCATGATTTTGTCTGTCTTTTCCATGAATTCATCTATTTTTTTCTTCACTTTTGTCTGATATTTGCTTCAACTCTTGGATTTCTCCAAGTAGTAGAGATCTGAATCCCCTATTGGGTAGTCCTAGTGACTTTTCTTCTGCTGGAAAGTCATCTGGTGTTTTATTTTGGACATCTACTGTCCATCCTGTCTTTTTTTTTTTTCAAAAAAAATTTTTTGATATTGTCTGCTGTCTTCAGGGCATTCAGTAAATATTTTCTGCATTTACTGTATATCTGTTTGTTTTTTTCCTTTCATTTTTTGTGTCAGAGCAGGCAGACTGTATGTTCTTTGTTCTTTGCTCATCTGTGGTTACAGTACTTTTCACCTCCTTGTCCGATGGGCAGGGCCAGTAGCTCAGCTATGGTCCAGCAGGTGATCTGTGTCCTGCTGGGAGCTCCAGGAGGTGCCCTCGAGTACTCCCAGTTGCTGAGCTCCAAGATGGGTCAGATGAATCCAAGTGGCACATACGCTGCACCACCTGACCAGCCAAGTCCCTGCAGCTAGCCTGAGATGACAGAGGTAGAGAGGGGGGGAAAGGTAGGGGTGGGAAAGCCTGTCTCGCTGGCTAACAGTTCCTTTGTCTCTTGAGATTGCCGTCAATCCACTTTTGGGTGTTCTCTGTCTGTTCATCTCTGACAGGAGTCCAAGATGGCAAATCAGAAGTTATATTCTCTGCTTCTTCACAGGACACTGGAATCTTAGCTCCAGAAGGCTCTCTGGGACCTTGTTTCTCTGGTGGGGCTGCACTCAGACTTTTCTCACCAGCCAGAAGAGATATCTTACTTATTAAAGAAATTGCACAGTCCCTTCTTAGGGAGCTGTTTCAGTGACTAAAGCCCTGTTGTTACAGTGGCTCAGAGCTCAGTTGCTAATCAAATTGTTCCAATTCACCAGCTGAGTCTCGGAAACCCCATGAGACAACATTGCTCTGTCCTGTAGGGTCACGATGATTTGGAAACAGCTTGACAGCAGCAGGTTGCTTTCTACAGGGATTTTGTCTGCTTGACGTGGATCCCTGTTATAACACTGTTGTCTTCATTTTTCTGTAGTGAGGAAGGTATACAGCGAGTGTCACTAAGATACTGGGAAAGGAGAAGGTGATGTCTGCCAAGGTTTTCTGATGTTTAAACTTGGGAAAGCTTCTGGAGCTCACTGTAAAGAAGGAAGCACCTAGCTACCCTTCAACAGATCTGAGGTGTCATTTGAGGAAAAATGTCACACCTTCTCACACACCTTCACACATGCCTAGCGTCAAGTGTCAACATGTGCTTTGGAATTGACTAATGCTTCTTCCATCCTGCCTTTTTGAAAAAAATAAAAGTGAATTGAAATGAAGAAATGAAAAAAAAAGACACCAATAAAAACATAAACAAAGATCTGGAAGGCACCGTGTAGAAATGATATCAGTCTGAAAGGAAGATAAAAACCTCACAGCAGCAGCTATGGGGCAGTTACAGCAGAAATATGAGCCATGATGTTACTGCGTGTTCTCAGGTCTATTTCTTTCAAGAGAGGAAAATCTTAGCAGATTGTGAGTTGTTTTCAGCGTAATGGTTACGTATTATGGCTGCTAACCAAAAGACTGATAGTTTGAATTTACTGGGCACTCCTTGGAAACTCGACTCTGTCCTACTGGGTCACTATGAGACAGAATCGACCTGATGGCTGTGGGTTTGGTTTTTTTAGTATCAAATATAAGGGGAAGGTTTATTTCAAAGACATTCCTTTCAAAATTTTCTGATAAACGCTAAGAAATTTTCTCTCTGGGAAAAACATCAGGTTTTTTTCAATCGCCAAAATGCAAATATCCAGAGATTCAGAGGAAGTCCATCCCACCTTACTGAGATAAAGATACCTTTTGCCTATATTATCAGATTGTTTTAGTGTCGTGAGAGGTTATTCAAAAATCAAACATGCTACATTTTAAAAAGATAGTATATTTTATAAATAAGAAAAGTCTTCATATAAATGCTATTAAACAACTCTAACGTTGTATATACCATGATTCTTTATTTGTGTTACAAGGTAAAAGGAAAGAACCTCTCTCTTCTCCTCAATAATAACAACAAATGCTCCCTGTTTGCTGGTAAGCTGTTTTCAAAACAACAAGCTGTATTTCTCTTCCAGACTCATGAAATGTCACGCTGGTAGATACATGCTAGATTTCTTATTATGAGACTTTGAAGTTGCCAAAATTACTACTTTATAATCATTCTAAACTTCCAAAATTAATGGATGGCGCAAACTTAAATTACAAAAACAGAGATTGAGGACAGGAACATGTGTCATAGAATTTCAAATTTCAGAATGTAAATACTGCATTGTTTTTTGTTTGTTTGTTTTTAATTCCGAAGATCCCTTTTTTAAAAGTCAGGCTATTATTCACCGTAACTCGTATTCTCTCTCCAGGTCAGTCTTTGTCCCACTCCCATCCCATTACTGACAACACAGCATGCGGGCACACGCCTTTTTTTCTGTTGAATCAGAGCATCCATACAAACACACAATCCCATTAAGTAGAAGTGAGGTGCTTTCACAGAGGCTGTCCGCTCAGATTGGCTTTGCAGAAGTCTCCCAAGGACGCTCTCGACACTGGAGTGCATGATTAGACAACCATGCTAAAAGGCTTCCTCGAACCCCACTGTCTATTACTGCCATGTAATTATTTCCTTTGATGTACATGAAATCGGCAAATGAGCATTTTCACCCTCTTAAGACAAACTGTGTAAATCAAAATAGATATGATACTTTCAAATGATTTTCTGTCTTGCAGAAAAAGCAGTGGCTTTGACTGGACACAGGACAGTCTGCTTAGGGCAGCAAGAGTGGCTGCCGTTTTGTTTCTCCTTAATTACCTTAACCCCAAGTTCAAGCTCCTGTTTCTGTCAGCCTGTGCTCTGTGGGGGTCTGGGTGCCTCAGCAGGGAGAGATCAAGGTGCAGCCAGCCACTTGGGTTTCAAAGGGTCTTTTCTTCCTTTCAAGGGGCATGTCTCCTCCCAGCTCCAACCATAGCTTGAAACTCCTAGTTAAATATTGGTCGTATTTTCAAACGTGGGTTGGAGACCCTTGACTCAGACAACAGTCTCCCTGTTGTCAGAGGAGACTGGGACATTTCTGAGTGTGCCACCAATGTGGCCCTGGATGCCTGTCAGCTTACCTGTAAGCCAGTCATCAAAACTGCTAATCTTGTGCATCCATGGAAAAGCAGAAATGACCCCATTTCTGCCTTTTGGACAGCGTTTAGGTTTGAGACCCTTTGGGTAGGGCAGGACCCTCGTGGTGCAGTAGTTCAAGACCCAGTTGGTAATCAAACAACCGGCGGTCCGAATCCAGCCGCCGCCCCTTGGACACCCCACAGGGGTGTGGGGGTCTACTCTGCCCTAAAGGGTATCTGTGAGTTGGAACTGACTTGGCAGCAGGTTTAGTTTGGTTTGTGTTTCAGGTGAGTGTTTATGACAAATGGGGTAAGAGCAGACGGCTGGGCCATGGGTAAGGGGCTTGGAGAGCTGCAACGGGCATCCCTTCCACCTGGCCTCCCAGCCCCGCCAGCCCAGCGGAGGGGCCAGAGCCCCTCGGGGTTCTGCGGCATCCCCACGACCGCCAAGGAGAGCAGCTTCCATCAGAAGGAAGCGCGTGGATTAATCAGCTTGATATTAGCCGTGCTGATTAAACAACGAGGCTTCCTGGGGTCCTGCTGTCCCTGCTGATGAGGGCTCGTCACAACCAGCGGCGCGCCCTTGGGAGTAAACAGTCTTTTAATTTTTCTCTCTAAAGATTAATTCCATTGTTATGGAACCTATATTATGAGAACCGTAAACTAATCATTAGTCATTTTCAAACAATCTGACCTCTCCTGCCACAAATCACTGAGTGTTTCCGCAAGAGGCCTTTTTTGGGGTTCTGGAGATCGGCATCACACATGTTCAGGAAGGAGAGCTGGGAACAAACGTGCTGTTGGCTGCGTAACTTGTCAGAGCGTGGACAGAAGGTGGAACGGCTTCTTTCAGTGACATGGGACTTTTTGTGACTGAATGGCTTGGGTGCAGAGCTGCAGGCCAGGCTTTGGTCCCAGCTCTTGCTCTCAGCCCCAGGCAACACTCCGCAGAGAAAAGAACGTCTTGGAAGGTGCCAGGGCTCCCCTGTGGGCCCACAAAGTTCTCACTCGACTCGTCTCAGGATGATTCGAGTCCCCGTGACTATAGCTTAGAGAGGCTGAGCGATGACCATAGATCACAGAAGTCGTCAGTGCCAGAGGCGAGATACCTGAATGCAGGTGGGATCTACCTACATTTGCTAAATAAAGAAAAATTCCAGGGTGAGGGAAATCGCCTGCAGCCTCGTTTTCCTGTTTGTCATAGGCTTTGTCAGAGAAGGAATCCTGGTGGCACAGTAGTCAAAGTGCTCAGATGCTAGATGGCAGCTGGCAATTGGAACGGACACCCTACTCCACGGGAGAAAGCTGTGGCAGTCTGCTTCTGTAAAGGTGACAGACCTGGAGACCCTGGGGGCAGTTCTGCTCTGTTCTGTGGGGTCTCTACAGGTCAGAACCCAGGCGAAGCCAGTGTGTTTGGTGTTTGAGGCTTTCTCGTAGAACTGTGTGGGACAGTGGGAGCTCAGCACCAGTGCAAATAAAGAAACGCTGAACTCCAGAACCGAGTCACCAGGAACTCTGCAGTAATTCTAGTAGAAGATCTAAAAGTGGAAAGCAGTCCCACCCAAAATCACACAGCTCCGAAGCCCATCAGACAAGCAACGCCCCCAAGTTTTCTCTCCCAAGCTAAATACAACTCTTCATTTTTAACCCATCGTATCTTGTAGGACTCTGTATATCTGGGTTTTGAAATTGTGTGTGTTTGTGTTGCTTACACACATGCTCTACCCCAGAACGCTATTAATGTTTTCAGAGCTTGGAGTTCTCTTGCAGCCCCAAGCACAACAAAACACAGAAAACAGCTGTTGACCAATAGCCCTTAACCAAGGGAGAATTGTCAGTAGTCAGGGTTAAGTCTTTAATAATTCATGTTCCTACTACTAAGAGGGGGAAAGGCAGCAACTTTAGTCTCTATGCTCGCTGATTGGCATTTCTGAAAATTCTTACACCACAAAACTCTTTCCACCACCATAGATGAAAGAGATTAAAATTACGTTAGTAACGCTAGCTCACTGGCCACCAGCCAATTAGACATGTACAAACACACATACATATGCTCCTTGTAACTGTTGATCAGAAATATTTTGGAATTGGTGTTCAAAGTCTTCAACCTGGCATTCAAGGCCCTTCTCACTCTGCCTCATCTTAGCTCTGTTTACATTTATTCTGAATCTCTTACACTCATTTATATGTGCTAGGTTTAACAATACTTATTCAGTCCCCCAGACATCCTTTTAGCTCAGTACTGAAGTCACTCCCAGGCTTCACCTTCAGCCAAAGATGCGACGGGTCCATGAAAAACCAACAACACACGTAGCTCAGCCTTGTACACGAGACTAAATGAGCACACCAGCCCCGCAGGGACAAGAAGGCAGGAGTGGACAGGAAAGCAGACAGAATGGAAACAGAGACCCCCAGGCGGAGAGGGGACAGTGCTGACAGAGCACAGGGTTGGCAACCAACGTCACAAAACAGTATGTATATTAATTGTTTAGTAAGAAATTAATTTGCTCTGTAATCCTTCATCTAAAACACAATGAAAGAATTTTTCCTTCATTTTTCCAAGCAAGCCTCCCCAGGTCGCCCTGTGTTACTGTACACACCACCCTTGTCATCAAGAATGTGCTGCCACTCTCTCTTTCCCATCGTTAAGGACACACATGTGCAGGTGTTTGCAGTATTTATGACAAAGACGACATTCTTAATAAGAGCTTTTATAAACCAATTAAAAACCACTAGGAGAAATGCACCGGAAGTGTGAAAAGGCATTTGAGAGAAGAAAGGGGAGGAGGAGGAAGAAGAAGGGGAAGAGGAGGGAGTCCCACAAGGACTGAGGATGGGATGCAAACAAAAAAAGAGTGGAAGAGTTATTTAGCATAAAAAGTCTTTAGACTTGATAGTAATCAAAGACGCACACATAGGTGGCAAATTTCTTTCACCTATTGAATTTTCAAAACATTCTGAAGCAGCATCCAGGTCAGTAACCATACCGCTGCTCCACTGGTGACAGGCACACGCCAGTCTATCTGAGCAGGGTCACTGAGCAGCCTACTGGGGACCCTGTGAAAATGGGCTTGTCTACTTGGACCGCAATTCTGTTCCTGAGAATTTATCCCATGGATAAATAAGATGTGCAAAATGATTAGCACCAGGATGTTCATCACATTCTGATTATTCTGGGGGGGAAAAAAAAACAAAACCCAAACCCTAAATGTCCCAAGAGAAGGGAACGTGTGAGTAACGGTGTATAGCTTCGTGATAGGCTATTTGGCAGGCAGTTAAAATAATTCTGCTGAAGCAAACTGTTAGCATGGGTAGAAATCAACACAGTGAGAGAAGAAAAGGGTAGACTGCAAAAGCCTGAAAGCTGTGGTTCTATTTTTCAAAAATATCTGTGTGTATATATACATGCCCTTAGTTCAGCGCCTGATGCATACTAAATGTCTCATAAATATGCAGAGCCCTGGTGGCGCAGCGATTAAGAGCTCAGATATCCACCAAAGCTCGACAGTTTGAATCTACCAGGCACTCCTCGGAAACCCTATGGGGCAGTTCTGCTCTATACTAAAGGGTCGCTGTGAGCCAGAATGAACTCAGAGGCAAGGGGTTCAGTAAGGCAGGCAAGCAGTCAAGAATGAATGGAAAAATGAAGGAAGGAAGAAGGGAGACAGAAAATTTTTTTGAAAAGAGATACTCCAAAATGCTAATAGTTGTTCCCCCACTTTGTTAGTTAGAAGTGATTGTTTTTTAGCCAATTCTTTTTTACTGGCTTTTTGGGGGATGAAGGGAAAATTGTTATGCCTGGTTTTGTTATATAGAATCACAATAACCAATTCCACTGCTGTCCAGTCGAGTCCATCTCCAAGTGACACTGTAGGACAGAGTCGAGCTGCCCCACAGAGTTCCCCCAGGCTCTAATTATTCCAGAAAGAGACAGCCACAACTTTCCCCCAACTATCAGCTGGTGGGCCTGTCTGCTCATCTTTCAATTGGCAGCTGCATGTTTAAGAAGCCTACCAGGGCTCCCTAAGATTATAACAACCAGTGTTAAATTAGAGAGTAACCTCTACCCATCCTTCAAAATGCACCTAAAATTGTCTCTCCCATGAAAGCTTTCACCAAGTCTCTTGTCCTTTCTCATCATATCAAAATAGACTTTTACGTTTCTCTGTAGAGTAGGTTTTATTGTGTTTCATTTAAGAGCATCTACAAGGACTGATAATTATGTCCACGAACTCATTCTAGAAAAAGTGCTACATACCTCAGTGCTGAGTATCACTATGGTCACCTTCGAAATAGTCCCCTTGGAAAGCTATGCACCAACGCCAGTGCCCAGTCCACCCTTCAAAGCAGTTTCGGAACTCTCTTTCCGGAATGGCCATCAGAGAGTTCATCACATTGCCCTTGATGTCCTGAATGTCCTCAAAATATCTTCCTTTCAACATTTTCTTTATCTCTGAGTAAAGAAAAAAGTCACTGGGGGCCAGATCAGGTGAGCAGCGAGGGTGTTCCGATACAGTTATTTGTTTACGGGCTAAAAACTCCCTCACAGACAACTAGACAATTAAGTTCACCAACTTGCCACCATGCCACCACGTGCAATGGCCATTCCAGAAAGAGTTCTGAAATTGCTTTGAAGGGTTGGCTAGGTGCTGGTGTTGGTGCACAGCTTCCTGAGGAAAGTACTTTGAAGGTGACGGTAGTGATATTCAGCAGTGAGGTATGTAGCAGACAGAACAATCGAGTTCATGAACTTCATCGTCAGACCTCGTATGTAACTGGACTGTCTGATCCCTTGTTTCTGAACCCACAGCCCAGGCTTCTAGAGAGTGAGAGCTGTACTTTCCTCCTTTCTGTTTGAGTCTTGACACTTCCAGCAGGAAGGTACTCTTGGAAGCAAGTCTTCCACCCGAGCTTACTGGGTTGGCTAAAGCTGATACCAGAATTACAACTACTAAGTGGTTCATTGCATCCAATCTGAGGAAAGCAACTTGGAAGTCCAATCTGGGTACAGTCCTTTGAGGGGGACCCAAGAGATTCCACAAAGGAGGAAGCATCTGGGGATCCCCGGCAAGGACCTGTGATCACTTAAGGATCTCCTCCAGTGGTTGCAGCAGACACTTTACTAAACACAAAACATGATTTTCCTTCCTTGTGCAAGGTGTTGAAGCTGATGAAATTGGCTCTGGGCAAAGTTATGTCCAGATTTTAAACTTTAGAAACACTAAGGAAACCCTGATGGCATTGTGATAAAGTGCCATGTCTGTCGACCAAAAGGTCAGCAGTTCAAATCTGCCAGGCACTCCCTGGACACTCTATGGGGCAGTTGGACTCTGACCTTTAGGGTCACTAACAGTTGGAATTGACTTGATGGCAGTGGGTTTGGTTTCCTTTGGTTTCAGGAAACACAGTAGCCAGCTTCCGCCCAAACCAGATAAAACATCACAGGCATTTGTTTTTGTCATAAAACGAATTACTGATACATACACCCAACTAATCCTTGAGAAATAATAAACACGGTCTCTTGTTCATACCAGATTACATACATCTACCACATAACACGTGATCCAAACCTTGATAAGAAGAAACCTACAGCAGCCACACAAAGCATCCTATTATCAAGGTCAAAACACATTCCACATTTGGACCCAGCCTCTACTCAGTCCTGAAGCCCTGGCAGCCAGTAACAGCACAGCCAAAAAGTTAATCTGCATGTCTGTATTGACTGGGGAAAGAGGAGGAGGCTGAAACAGGTCAGCTGTCTTTCCCTGTTCTGTGCCTTTATGGCCGCTTCACATGCACAGAAACAACTTAATTGCACACACCGAGAATCATGAAATGTTGGTCAACAACAAAATGTGCTCTAACTTGCTAGGACTGTCCCTCTGACTTTGGGGCTGCCTTTCCAATTTAGAGGCAGCTCCCTGGCCTTTTTGTTTTTGATTTCTATGAAGGTTTGGATAAAAATGCAATGTCCAGTAGATGTTTTCTCTTTGTTACTATCCCTGACCCCAGACCTAGTTCACAGAAATGGAAGAGATACTGAAGGCAAAGGCAGGTGACCTGTCAAAGCTCATCAAGCCTCATTCATTCCTGGTGACATCCAAATCCAAACAAAACCCAACCCGGGGTCCTCAAGTCAATGCTGACTCAGAGTGACCCTATGGGACCAAGTAGAACTGCCTCATAGAGTTTCCAAGGAGCGCCTGGAGGATTTGAACTGCTGACCTTCTGGTTAACAGCCGTGCACTAAACCAGTATGCCACCAGGGTTTCCCCCAGTAACGTCCGAGTCTCCCAAATCCCAAGACACAGGAGGATCTGTCTACAAACACACATAATTACATACACACGAAACAGTGGCTGTGGAGTTTGTTTCAACTCTTCTTTTTCCCCCACAATTTTTAATTATCTAAAATGAAACTTAATAAAATATAACATAGATTCACTTTCAGGAAGACAAGACATATTATTTGTTCTTTTCCCTAAATGCCATACACCTTACTGAATGACATGGCTTTTTAAAGCTGGCCTGCTACCTTCAAAGGCCCCTCGGCATTAAAGTCAAAAAGGTCTATAAGTGGTCACCTAGTGGCAGAGTTCTCCCAAGGCAAGTGAGGTCTCTCTATCCTACAGAAAGAGTCTGAACTTTGAGGTGGCTTCAAGGTGTGTTCAAAGACGACAGAAGCCTTTACCACCATCTCTGGTTGAGACAGAGTGTAAACACAGGCCTGGCCAATGAAGGTCATTAAACACAGGCAGCTCTGCCCAAGACGATTCTCCTTTAAGAACAAAAATCCAAATCCTGGCACCTTCACTTATTTTTTTCACCATGAATCACTCCATAGAGTCTCCTAATTTTTTGTCCCTGGAGCAAAATGTTGCTTTTAACAATAAACATCACCTCATCAGAGTCCGCTACTTGTATAGGCAGGAAAAATCAAGCAGAACCTCATTACAAGCTCTTTCAAGTTTCCTTTAGAAATTAAACACAGTTTTCTGCTCCATTAAAAGTTCAAATTTTGGCCTCCACTGAAGACAGCCCCAACAGGCGATGCAATGTAGAGTCCCTGATGCAGCAAGAGAAAATGGGGCATGCAGATCAAGATCAGACCTGATGGTCTGCCATCCTGGAGGGTCCCCTGAGAACACAGCCACTAGACTTGCTGCCAGCCCAGAGCTGAAACCAGTACTGAGGTCAACACTTCAGACTAAGCGTGGACTGGACTTGGAGACACACAGTGAGCATGTGGGATGTGTACTTTGTGGCTTTATTCAGTTGTGGACAACTGCCCTACTGGTGTCTCCTAGACGGGAGAGGAGAGGGTGGAGAGGAGGGGACAGGTGTTCATTAAGAGGATACTAGAATTCAAGAGTGAAAGTGAGGAGAGCAGATAGAGTTGTAGAAGGCCGGGTACCCCAAACTGACTTGGACTGTATACTTTCACTTAATCATAATAAAAAAATATATGTGAATCTCCCTGAGAGGATCCTCTCTTCAATCTGCTGCCATCCCCTTCTGTGTTATGGCACCATCAAGGAGGATCAGAGATAGTTCCACAACCAGAACAGTAAAACAGCACAAAATATTAAAAATAAGGCAATGTGTGTTTGCTGGAAAAGTGATCGGGTCACCAAGGAGCCTTGCTGTGGCTTCGGCACTGACCCCAACTGACTTCCAGGGAATCAGTCCTGCTATCAACAGGGTTGTAGACTGTGGGAAAGAAGAAAATGAGCTGCTCCCCTGCTCACTGGCTCTGATGGGTCAAAAGTTCTGCCCTCTTATCCCAAAGTAAAATAAAACTATCTGAGAGGCCAACTGTCAGACACTTTGATTTCCGTGTATTGAGTCTAAACTGCCTGTCCAACCTGGCTAGAATTGGAGTTTTCTACCCATTCCTTTGCGAGTTGTCTGCTGTTACTAGAGTTACTACTTGAAAATAATTACAGTGGGTGAAATCCCTCTGTCTCCAAGTAAGTATAGATGACAGAGTCAGACCTGTGTTACAACCAGGTTCCGGTTGGACCTCAAGATGAGCCACCTAATCCAGCTGGAACTCACCTGATGTCCTTTGGGTGAGTTCCAACCTGTGTGACCCTCAGCAAAATAGCCACCCTCTCTGTGCCTCAGTTTCTTCACTGGTACAAAGACATAGTTACTGCACCACCTTCAAAGAGTCATTAGGGCAGTGGACTCCGTGCTGCAGACAGCCCCTACGGCTCAGCAAACGGCCAGCGACCAACAGAGAGGACGCTGAGCAGGTGGACAGGCCAGGGCTGGTATGTCAGCATGTCTCGGGGGAGTTTGCTGATTTTACTTATCTGCCTTATTTCTCCTTGAATGTTGTCAATAAGTGTCTGCCTAATTAATTGTCTCAGAACAAGAAACTTGGTTCCTTGACCTCAAATTCACTCCCGTAATTCAAAGTGACAGGAAGAGAGAGTGTCCTACCCAGAGAGTTCTGATGCTTTATTAACTCTGGTCCTTTTGTCTAACTTACTTTTTCCTGAAAGTCACAGTAGGAAGAGGGGAGAAATCAGGAGGAGGATGAGATCTGCATGCCCCCCTCATGATTTAAGTGCCCTGGGAAGGTGACAATGATAGAATCATGGACACTGCAGTGAGGAAGCCGTGAGAGGCCAGCGTCACACTGTCCCAGCTCCCCCAGTCACCGAGGAGACAGCAGTAGAGAAACAGATGCTGTCCTAAACTGGAGTGTTGACAAAGCCAGCTGACGTCCCAGCGGAGATTAGGTGGCTGATCTTGTAAGGATCAGCTACTTACTCAGCGGTGTTTACACTCACATTGATATAGTGACATTCGGATCTAATTACATGTCAATAAACCAAAGTCCTGATTGACTGAGGCGACGAGAGGAGGCTTACGGGGCTCCGGTGGCAATCCGTAAGGGACAGGGAGTCAACCTTCAGATTCAATTACTGGAAAGTCAGCCAACTGTAACACTGTGACTCAGAGGGGACAGAGAGAGAGAGAGAGAGAGAGAGGTCAGCTTTGGCTTTCTAACCTAACTTGGACTTTTATTTTTCCCAGTTGAACTTTCTGCTCTTCTGACACTGGTTTTAACTAGGCGACTGGCTCTTATTATGTGGTCTGTGTCAGCAACAGACTCCAAAAACTTTGTGCAGCCTGGTAGGAAAAAATGCCCATCTGAATGTGAATCAGCAAAGCCCCGCCCCCCTTGGTGGCCGTCAGACTCCTGGGCCACTAACGGAAGCCTGCAGCTGCCGCACAAAGGACAGCCTTCTCCTGAGAGCCCAGCTTCCCGCAGTATCTTCACAAAGAGGAATGAGAAACAGGAGGCGGAGGGCATTCAGCTCGGCCAAGCCTGCTGTCTGGGCCCTGTGCCCACTGCGTGCCCGACGCAAGCAGGGCTCCCGTGTCTTTGATAACGTGCATTAAGTTGGAGGAGAATGATTTGAATTTGGGACTGGTTTGGACGGCCTGCCATGCCTGGGTCTTTCAAGCCAAGCAGTCAGTGATCGCGTATTCCTGTTTATTCATCAGTTGTTGTGTTTAGAAGGTGCCCACACTGTAGGCTGAGAGCACCCTGGAAATATTTCAGAACCCCAATGCCATGCACCTACACAGAACTCAGTCAACAATCCCAGCTGAAAATGCCAAGGAGAGAAAGCAAGAAAAGAGCAAGGCATAGCCCACAGCACAGGGGTCAGCAAACATTTTCCATAAAGGGGCACACAGCGGGCATTTGGCTTTGTGAGTCCTCCTTTCTCTGTTGCTGCCTCTCAGCTCGGCTGTTGGAGGCAGGAACACAGTCACAGGCCATATTTAACGGATGAGTGTGGCCATGTTCCAATAAATCTTCATTTAGAGTCATTAGAAACTGAGTTTCATACAATTGTTACATGCCACCAAATACTGTTTTCCTTTTAAAGTTTGTCTCCTGATCACCCTCCCCCAAACATCTAAAATGTAAAAACCACACTGAGTTCCCTGGCCAGATAGAAACACAGGCTGTAGTTTGTCAGCCCTGCTCTTACACTGAGTCCAGAAAACCAAACCCCCTGTCATCAAGTTGATTCTGACTCCTAGCAACCTGACAGGACAGGCTAGAGCTGCCCCATAGAGTTTCCAAGGAACACCTGGTAGGTTCAAACTGCCGACCTTTTGGTTAGCAGCTGTAGCACTTAACCACTGTACCACCGCGGTTTCCTTGCACAAAGTAGGCCCTTAAAAAATCACGTCTTCATCCTTGTGGTATAAGCATGCGAGGTCCGAAGCCCTCAAAGTGTGCCCTGTACTTAGAAAAATACCAAATACAGATTTTTCACTGTCTAAAAACTCATCTCAAAGTGTCTGCACCCCTGTTGAAAGTCAAGCCAGGCCATCTTCCAAAGTGCCTGCCTTTTGGCTGAGGGTTCTTGATAATAATTTCTAGAACTCCAAAACATGATAGGCAGTGTCACGCAATTCAGGCAAGCAATGAAAATCAAAAAGAGAATAAATAGGTTGTGAATCTTTCCAGAGATTTTGTGTCTGGGATAAACACATAGGTTTCT
The DNA here is from genome assembly GCA_028571685.1 of Heterohyrax brucei. Taxonomy (NCBI): domain Eukaryota; kingdom Metazoa; phylum Chordata; class Mammalia; order Hyracoidea; family Procaviidae; genus Heterohyrax; species Heterohyrax brucei. The sequence goes on from CM053163.1 coordinate 2,000,864, forward strand.
GATAATAACAGAATTTGGTTTCTCTTTTTGCATTCTAAGAGCCATGAGAATTACCCGGGATTGGGATCCAGGCAAATTCTCTCTCTGAGGATAACCCCAGACCTCACTCCAGCTCCCTACAGGACACACTATGGCTTAGAAATGAGCCTGATGGCCCCAAAGGGCTCTGATGACTATTATATTCTATGATTCAAATGAAACATTTTAATGGTGAACAAGAAGAATCTTCTTGGGGTGACTGTCGGGCAGAGGTGAATCAATTAGGAAGGAACAGGCTGAAAGGAAACACTTTAATTAAGGAAGAGAAGAAATTTTCTTGGTACTGCTGATGGACAGGGGTGAAGCAAGCCACTGATGATGCAGAGGGAAAGACAAAGCAAATAAAGATAATGCTTTTGGAGTACACTTAATTGGGCGCAAAATAAGGCCAATAAGTTTCATTCCCAGGCTGCATCAACAGCTGTGTCCTTGAACGGTTTTCTTGTTGGATGAGGAGCATCATTTTCTGCATTTCTTTTTTGAACTATTAATGCAGATCAATGCTTTGCAACAGAAAGTTCAGGTTCGTTCTAATATACAATCTCCATGTTTTGTTTGCAAGGTATTTCATTGTCAACAACAACAAAAGGAATTATAATAGTCGACTCTTCACAGAACTTCAGACAAAAGGAGAATACACATAAATTATTAAATCAATTTCCATAAGTTGACTTTCACTGGTTGAAAAATTGTCTATGCTTGTGGTTTATATTTTGGTAGGAGACGTGAAAAGACACTGAATGATTCTCTTGACTTCTCCAGAAGAGACATGATCCCCAACAAAAGACACGAGGGAGAGATGGAGCCCTTTATAAATGGAACTCCTCAGACGGCTTCTCAGATGTGCTGCGGAAAGGTGAATCACTGCATGGAAGTTCTGAGGAGAAAACTCATAAAACAGAAAAGGTAGAGGACATACAGATCAGCACTTCCAGAATCAAGTATCCAAACTGAGGTGACAGAAGCATTTCATTTACATTGTCAAGTGTGTACAGTGTTCTGTTCTAAGTACTGATAATTATAAACGTAAGCTGTTTCAGAAACGTCCACAATGTGATCCCCTGGTAGCCAGCAGAGTCACCTTCTCTTGTCCCTCTTACAATTTCTTCTTGTCATTCTCTGTCCTCTCTTCTGCCCTCCACCCTCTGGGCACATAGTGGCCTTTGTGCTTTGCTTCATTGGAGACACCCACTTTTATGGGAAGCAGGCATCAGAATACCAGGAGCCACAGTCTAGCTCTGGCCTGTTGGATTTCTGTGAATCAGCTTTATTGGAATACAGCTATGTCCATTCATTTACATATTGTCACGGCTTCTCTTGAGCTGCAAGGGTAGAGCTCAGTAGCTGTGACAGAGACTAGAAACCCCACATGGCTGAGGATACTTGCTATTGCCCTTCACAGATGCAATTTGCAAACCCTGATAGTGATAAACGCAGAGTGAAGCAGTAACCAAGTAAGGAGGACAAATGGGGTTCTGAATCCTGTCCCCGTCACTTGGCAGCTGTGTCATCTGGGAGACTTCTCAGATGAGGAAACCAGGGCTCAGGAAATGAAGTCAGGACACTGATATGTACTGCACAGGCTTGTTGTGAGGGTCATGACACAATGACCCTCAGAGTCCCTGATACAAATTCTCAAGAAAGCACAGATAGGAGAAACCATCTGTCTCAGTCACCTAGTGCTGCTGTAACAAAAATACCACAAGTGAATGGCATTAATGAACAGTAATGCATTCTCTCACAGTCTAGGAGGTGAGAAGTGCAGATTCAGGGCACCAGGCCCAGGAGAGAGTTTTCTTTCTGTTGAGTCTGGGGGAAGGTCCTGTCATCAATCTTCCCCTGGTCTAGGAGCTTCTTGGTCCAGAGACTCAAGATTCAAGGGATACGCTCTGCTCCCCGAGTTTCCTTCTTGCTGGTACAGGTTGCCTGCCCTTTTGCTTGCTTCTATCCTCTTTCATGTCGTATAAGATAAAAGAGGACGCAGGTCTTACCCCAGGGACAGCCCTGTTACTTCAGCTCAGGACAGGATGTGACCTGGGTTAGGGCACTGCATCCTGCTCTAATCCTGATTAACATAACCGCATCTGGCCTCACTACCCACAGGCGGAGGTTAGGGCTTCTAACACACAGGAAACCGACATCAATCGTAAAACACAGCACAACCACGTGTCACTGGAACCATGGCCCAGCCAAGCTGACACATAACGTCGGGGGACACAGGTCAGTCTATAAACCCCTCAAAGTTCTCATCTCGTCACATGTCTTTCTGATTCTCCTGATCTCAAGCTGCCTTCACTAGCTGTTTCCTTCTCTGGGCTGACCCCGTGTCCTCGTGCTCTCTGTGCCCTTGTCCCTGGCTGTATCGCTCTCTGTTTCCTGTTTTCCTTCTCATTCCATTACCTCTTCTCTCCCCTCTCCTCCTTTTCTTTAATTCTTTGTTTCATTCATTTTATTGAGAATTCAGCTCCCGGCAGTATTAAAAAGGCTCGGGGTCCAGGACCACCTCCTGTTTCTTAATGTCCATGCCCACCTGCTTTTTAAATCTTTCTCTTTAAAAGCCATCATCCTGGGAAATGATGACTCCAGAGAAGACCCAAGTCCCAGGGGCTCTGCCCTGTCCCTGAGCAGGCAAGGCCCTAATCACATGTCCTTCACTGTCTGAGCCCTTTAAGAAGCCAACTCTCTTACGTGGTAGCTTGGGCTCCTGGCTACCGTGCTTATGTATAGGTCATGGATTTGTGTCCCCCCAAAAATGTGTATAGCAATCCAGCTAGGCCTTGATTCCTGGCATTGTGTGCTGTTCCTATAAACTGTCAACCTCGCCGCTGTGACGTTAATGAGGCAGAATGGGCAGCAGTTGGGTTGGTGGGGCAGGACTCAGTGTTTAAAACTGTTTTGTGCCTTCAAGCAGCCTCTTGAGCTATAAAGGAAAGGGAAACCAGCAGAGAGTCTTGGGACAGGGCACAGCCTTTGAAAAGGACTCAGGGTCCCTGCACCTCAGAAGCTTCCACCCAGGGAAAGACTGACTGCAAGGACCTTCCTCTAGAGCCAGCAGAGAAAGCCTTCTCCTGGAGCTGATGCCCTGAATTTGGACTTAGTAGATTACCGGACTGTGACAAAATAAAGTTTCTCTTTTTAAAGCCATCCACCTGTGGTATTTCTGTTACAGCAGCACTCAATACTTAACACAGTGTACCCTATTTGATATCGCCAGGTATAGGGAGAATTGGTTGTCAGCCCTGTTTCAGGGTTGTAAGTTGTCCAGCTGAATAGATTTGCAGGTATTCTGGTTTTGTCCTTCGCCCTTGCCCTAGAAATCTGGTCACCTCCAGACAGCACTGTGTTTCCAGAAACATGGATCTGTCAAAGTTAAACAAGACTGGTAAGTTCAGGCAGAGACATCAGAGACACTAGCGGAGAGAGAAAGGTGGAACCGGCTGGCTGTTTCAAGTGTCTGCCCACCTGCCGCACCCTCCCAGCAGCACCCTAGCGCTGGCTGCCCAAGCACACAGATGATGCCCATGAGCAGCCCCAGCCCTCTCTCAACACCCTGGTTTACGGGAGACAACACAGACTTTCTTGTGAAAAATACACAAACAGAAAGCAGCACGACCACAGTTTGTGCTTTCGCAGTTGAGGAGAGGGAGGTGTAACTCCCTTTGGGGACAGGATTACTGTCTCTGATTTAAATCCATTGCTCAACTAGAGAGAAAGAGACTGAATTCATCATCTAGTCTCTGAAGTCTGATAATTGCCTAATATTGGACTCCCTGATTACACCATTTATCTTTTAAAAACCTGGATAAACACACACAGGTGTAGCGGTGTCGCCTTTCGTGGCTGCCTTATCTCTGTCCTGTAGGAAGGACTATAAAAGGACTCCATTGAGTCTCATCGAGGTGTTATGTAGCTGATAAATATTTGTTGATCTTTTTACCCAGAGGTGGCCTTGCTCTGGGGGCGGATTAGTGGCCCCCATGAGTCACTGGTGGGTTATCTTCATTTCCTGGGCTTGTAAATGCTCAGGCATTCAGGAAGATAAAAGGTACCGCAGAGGGTGCGTTTACAGGATTACAAAAACCCGGAGTCAGGAATACGTTAATGGACAGAATAACCAATTCCTAAATTTTGTCCCTATAATCACAGAGGAAGGGAAGAGAATTTCTATTAAACACCTACACCGTGCCAGGCTCTCACCCTTCTGCCTTATATAGTCTGGACACACCATTTCATTTAAGCCCCACAGTTTGGTAACGTAGGTGGCATTATCCCATTTTACAGACACGGAGCCCTAACCTCTAAAAAGCTAGATCACAGCTTACACTTACCCTTGGGTTACACAACCAGAAAACTGCTAAATCAGGGCTGTCTCCCATGGGATGGCCTTTGTATTGCGTCTCAGCATTGAACATGTGGACTTCTAAAGATATTAACCTTGTTGGGAAGAACCATGAGTCGTTTTTGCAAGTCCCCTTCATGTCCCGCCACACAGTGAATGTGGCACGCTACAACTTAAAACTCATCAGATTAAATTTCAAACTGTGACGTGTGTATTTACTAAAGTATGATCCTATTTGAAGACATTTTCCCCCCTCTTAGTTAGGGCTATTTTGAAAAATACTTAATATTTATACTGAATGTATTTTCAGGCAGAAGACACTGCAGCTGAGCATCCCTAGGGACTACAGCTGATTAGAAGGAACCAGTTACGTTTGATGTGTCGACCACACGTACAGAGTCCTGACTGACCCCTATCACCATCGCAGACATCAGCACAAAGATGTCTATAAATTACAGGGCATCAGGGACCGACGAGACTGACGTCACCACAGAACACATCAGACCCCAGACAAGGCAGAGAAACACTTAGCTTTAAAGAAGCTTCATGAAAAAAAAAAAATGAAAAAACAAACCGGCTGTGTCTGAGAAGACCACAGACTCAGAGCCATTTATATGGCCAGCTTGTTGAGGGGAGTGCCACTGTCCTTCCTGAAAAGCTACTCACTCTGCACCCCTTAGTATCTGGGAGCAACAATAGTAGGTGCCCGTTATCCTCTCTGGAAAAACTGGTGGTGCAGTGATTAAGTGCTACAACTGCTAAACAAAAGGTCTGCAGTTCGAATCCATCTTGGAAACTCTGTGGGTAGTTCTGCTTAGTCCTGTAGGGTCTCCATGAGTTGGAACTGACTCAGTGGCAGTGGGTTTGGTTGGAGTTTTTACTGAGTCCACACCAGGACCCAAACATAGAGGTTAAGAGGGCAAGTGCAGCCAGTTCCATGTGAGGCATCTCAACATCAGACCTGCATACGCTCACCTGTAAAATGGGCAAAATAACACCCCTGTTAGGGTGGCTGTGGAATCTTAAGTTTACATTAGATAGATAGGTACTTCCTACACCTGGCTTATAGTGAGTTCAGTAACCACTGGTTGCTTTAGGAGAGAAGTTCCCTACAACACTCATAACAACAACTTTTGAGGTGGGTTGGTTATTTGTTTAATAGGTATGGAAGCAACTGCTTTATAGTTTTGTTTACTTTTTCTTGTGTTGTTGTTGTTGTTAGGTGCCATTGAGTCAGTTCTGACTCACAGTGATCTCATGCCCAACAGAATGAAACACTGTCCGGTCTTGTGCCACGTCCACAATTGTTTTTATGCTGAAGCCCGTTGTTGCAGCCACTGTGCCAATTCATCTCTTCAAGAGTCTTTCTCTTTTTTGTTGATCCTCCACTCTACCAAGCATGATGTCCTTCTCCGGGAACTGGTCCTTCCTGACGACTGTCCAAGATATGCAACACACAGTCTTGCCATCTTTGCTTCCAAGGAGCAGTCTGGTTGGACTTCTTCCACAACAGATCTGTTTGTTCTTCTGGTGGTCCATGGTATATTCAACATTCTTCTCCAACACCACAATGCAAAGGCATCAGTTCTTCTCCTGTCTTCCTTATTCATTGTCCAGCTTTCGCATGCATATGATGTGATTGAGAACACCACAGCTTGGGTCAGGTGCACGTTAGTCTTCAAGGTGACATCTTGACTGTCCAATACTTAAAAGAGATCCTTGGCAGCAGGTTTTCCCAATGCAGAGGGTTTTTTGATTTCCTGGCTGTTGCTTCTGTAGACATTGATTGTGGACCGAAATAAAATGAAATCCTTGACCACCTCAATCCTTTCTCCATTTATGACAATGCTGCTTACTGGTCCTGTTGTGAGGATTTTTGTTTGCCTGATGTTGAGGTACAATCCACACTGAAGGCTGATCAACACTGTAGTGTTTGATCTTCATCAATAAGTGTTTCAAATCTTTGCTTCCAGCAAGTAAGGTGGTGTCATCTGCGTAACGCAGGTTGTTAATGAGTCTTCCTCCAATCCTGATGCCTCCTTTTTTTTCATACAGTCCAGCTTCTCTGATTATTTGCTCAACATACAGATTGAAACATACGGTGAAAAGACACAACCCTGATGTATACCTTTCTTGACTTTAACCCATGCAGTGTCCCCTTATTCTTCACATGACTGCCTCTTGATCCATATACAGATTCCCGAAGATAACAGTTAAGTGTTCTGGAATGCTCGTTTTATGCAATGTTATCCATAATTTGTTACGATCCATGCAGTCAAATGTCTTTGCATAGTCAGTGAAACACAGGTAAATATCTTGTGTTCTCTGCTTTCAGCCAAGATCCGTCTGACGTCAGCAGTGGTATCCTGGTTCCACATCCTCTTCTGAATCCAGCTTCAATTTCTGGCAGTTCCTTGTCAACATATTGTTGCAGTTCTTTTGAATGACCTTGAGCAAAATTTTACTCATGCATGATATTAACGATATTGTTCAGTAATTTCCACATTCAGTTGGATCACCTTTCTTTGGAATGGATGTAAATATGGATCTCTCCCAGTCGTTTGGCCAGGTCACTGTCCTCCAAATTCCTTGGCATTTGTTTGTTGAAATATCTCAACTGATAGTCCATCAATTTCTGGAGCCTAGTTTTTGCCAGTGCCTTCAATGCAGCTTCGACTTCCTCCTTCAGTACCATCAGCTACCTCTTCAGATGGCTGAACACCGACCAGCTCTTTCCGGTATAATGACTCTTTGTATTCTTTTCATCTTTTTGACGCTCCTGGAGCCCTTTAATATGTTCCATGTAGAATCCTTCACTGTTGCAACTCGAGGCTTGAATTTTTTTCTTCAGTTCTTTCACCTTGAGAAATGCAGAATGTGTTCTCCCTTTCTGGTTTTCCATTTCTAGCTTTTTACACATGTCGCTATCCGACTCGACGGCACTTGGCTTGGCATAATACTTTATTTTGTCTTCTTGAGCTGCCCTTTGAAATCTTCTGTTTAGGTCTTTTACTTTGCCATGCCTTCCTTTTGCTTTAGCTGCTCAGTGTTCAACAGCAAGTTCCAGAGTCTTTGTCTGATATCCAATTTAGTCTTTTCTTTCTTTCCTGTCTTTTTAATGACCTCTTGCTCTCTTCATGGATGATGTCTTTGATGTCATTCCACAGTTCGTCTTGTCTTCAGTCATTAGTGATCAACACATCAAATCTGTTCTTGATATGGTCTTTCAACTCAGGATGGATATACTGAAGGCCATACTTTGGCTCTTGTGGACTTGTTTTAATTTTCTTCAGTTTCAATTTGAATGTGCACATGAGCAATTGATGATCTGTGCCCCAGTCAGCACCTGGTCTTGTTCTAACTGCTGATATGGAGCTTTTCCATTGTCTTTTTCCACAGATGTAGTTGATTTGGTTCCTGTGTATTCCGTCTGGTGAGGTCCATGTGTACACTCACCGTTTGTGTTGGTTAAAAAAGGTATTTGTAGTGAAGAAGTCATTAGTCTTGAAAAATTGAATCATGTGATTTCTGGCATTATTTCTATCCCCAAATCCCTGTTTTCCAACTACTGATCCTTCTTCTTTGTTTCCAACTTTTGAATGCCAGTCACCAATAATTATCAACACATCCTGATTGTATGTTTGATCAATTTCAGACTGCAGAAGCTGGTAAATATCTTTAATCTCTTCATCTTTGGCCTTAGTAGTTGATGTGTACATTTGAATAATAGTATTAATCAGCCTTCCTTTTAGGTGTGTGGATATCACCCTATCACTGATTGCATTGTACTTCAGGACAGATCTTCAGATGTTCTTTTTGGTGATGAATGCAACGCCATTCCTCTTCAAGTTTTTATTCCCCCCATAGTTGACCATATGATTGTTAGATTCATAATGTCCAGTGCCAGTCCATTTCAGCTCACTAATACTTAGGATATTGATGTTTATGTGTTCTGCTTCGTTTTTTATAAGTTTCAATTTTCCTAGATTCATGTCTCATACACGCCATGTTCCAATTATTAGTGGATGTTTACAGCTGTTTCTTCTCATTCTGAGTCATGCCACATCAGTGAAGGAAGATCCTGGAGGCTCTACTCCATCCAAATCACTAAGGTCAACTCTACTTTGAGGAGGCAGCTCTTCCCTGCTCGACTTCTGAGTGCCTTCCAACCTCGGAGGCTCATTTTCTGGCACTGTATCTGACAGTGTCCTGCTGCTATTCATAAGGTTTTCTCTGGCTGATTCTTTTTAGAAGTAGACTTCCTGGTCCTTCTTCACAGTCTGTCTTAGTCTGGAAGCTCAGCTGAAACCTGTATACCACAGGTGACCCTGCTGGTACCTAAATACCAGTGACATAGCTCCCAGCATCACAGTGACATGTAACAACTGTGCTCAGAGTAGTAGAAATGACAGCAGGTCAGGATGGGTTGTCCTGCAAACAGATGTCTCAAAAGACAAATAATCTGAGATGGCTGTCACATGAAAGAAGGATTAAACCTGTGCGTTGTAGCCCTGCGGGTAGCAGTACTGGTCAGGGACTGACTAACTTAATATAAAGAACACATTCAAACAATTAAGACAATCATTAATGGCACAGCCATCCCATGCTGTCACAGACTGCATGTCACTGCTACCGTTGGCCATGTCTCAATGCTCTGTTTTAGTGCCAAAGACTGGAAGGAATTGCTAGATTATCTCAAGACTCTACCGTTTTACATTTTTGATTCTGAAATGAATACCTATTGGAATGGGTGACTCACAGATTGATTTTAAGCCCTGGGATTCTTAAGTGTCCAGAATTATCTACAAATGGTCTTTTCAAAATTCATTTTTATATTAAAAGACCTGACATCATGGTCTGACAACCTGAAGGATTCCTCAAGAACACGCCCCTGGATTTGCTGCTAGTCCAGAGCTGAGACTAGTAAGGAAACCAACACTTGAGACAGAGAACGGACTGGATGGACCCGGGGACACAGAGTGGTGCCGCTGGTGTGTGTGCTTTATGGCTTCATGTGTATATGGGGCTACTCTACTGGTTTCTTCCTGGAGGGGAGGGGAGAGGGTGAAGAGGAGGGGACAGGTGTTGGTTGAGTGGATACTAGAAGTAAGAAAAAGGAGTGTGTTGTCACAGGGTGGGGAGGGCAGATGGAGCTGCAGACAGGCGGGTGCTTGGGCCTTTATATGGCAAATTGACTTGGGCTGTAAACTTTCAGTTAATCAAAATAATTTTTTTTTTTTTTTAATAAAAGCCCTCGTTGTATGACAGGGCTAGTGAACATTTTAAAGTTAGTCAGTGATTTAAGGGCAATGAAAATACCATTTGGGATTCTAAAAAAGGAAAGAAAGAAATTCTTCTCCGAAATGTCTCCAGAATTTCTCCACGTGAGCACACTACCAAGCATCAGTCCCTTCTAGTCACTGACTGTCAGGAACTGGTCAGCATGAGGACTGTCCCACATAATTTTGTGGATTCTTAGCCTCTTATGCGTCACATTTGTCAAGAAACATAAGAACTCAGCAGAACAAATATGCACTGTTTTCTTCTAATAAACAACAATAACAAAACCTGTTGCCGCTAAGTCAGTTTCAACTTCTATCAACTCTAAAGGACAGAGCAGAATTGTCCTACAGGGTTTCCAAGGAGCAGCTGGTGGGTTCCGACTGCCTGTCTCTTGGACAGCAGCTGAGCTTTTAATGGCTGTTCCATCACAGCTCCTTTCTTTCTACCAGTCTCCAAAAATTTCAAAAATGATTCTAAATACCAGTAGCAGTTCTTTGAAATGGATGAGTTCATGTAGTAACAGGAACCCTTAGGGGCCTACCTAAAAAGCTTCTATTTAGGCAAAGAAGAAGAAAGACACCACTGTTGGGTTGATTCCGACTCACAGCAAGCCCACAGGTCAGAAGAGAATTGGCGCATAGAGTTTCCACAGGGCACCTGGTGGATGTGACCTGCCGACCTTTCAGTTGGCATCCGCAGCACTAACCACTACGTCACCAGGGTTTCCTTGATCCTAACTAGGCCAATCATGATCTTTTCCGGAATTTTTCAATTGGAGTTATAGGAGTTATTCTCGTTTCTTTCTGGATGGCAAGCCATAATGATAATTTTTGTAGATATATATAAAATTATAGGAATCAGTTGTGGCCCTTTCTTCTTCTGAGTAGACACTGCTCGGGTATAGCTGGAGGGAATGAGAACAACCACAAAAAGCAGCAGAAATGCTCAGAGAGACAACGAGGCAGGGTTAGAGACGTTTGCTGGGCTAGTGAACAGGAGAGAAGCACAGACAGAAGCAGGAGAGCGATGGGAAGTGGCAGCACCTCCGCTCCGGGACGCGGCCACCCTGGATGCTGGCAGCCGCCCGTGGACTCTCAGGTGAGTGAGTCAGTGAAGACAACCTGGCAACCTGCATTTCCTCCACCGCCGTCAGCAGAGCAACCTCCCAGGCCATCTGGGAAGAAGTCCACTCCAAAAAAGCCATGAACACGGCTGCAAGAGGCAGTGGGGCCTGAGGCCATCGAAAGGCCACAGACACATTCTGACTAAGCTTTCTGGCTAATTTCAGGACTGTGTGTAATACAAAAGCACTCTAATCTCGAAATACCGCAGAGCAAGCCCTTTAGTTTTGTAGTTTTCCGTTTTCCCTTTGCTGGGTGTGCAAGTTTGTGTCACAGTTTTGATGATGGCTGGCGTCCTCGAAAGAAATCCAGTTTGGGTGGGAGGTTTTTGACGCTGCTGTTCTGGGAGATTCTTGTTGATTCAAGGTCAGTTTCAATTACATCCTGTCTAATTCAGAAATCGGCCTGCACACGCTCTCACCAAAGCTCTTCCTTCATTTCCTTCTTTCTTGAGAGTTGAAAAGCAGGTACGTTCACAGACGTGGTACCATACTTTATGAAATAAACAAACAAAACCTAAACAAACGCACTTACATCTCATTTTATGAAAATTGCATTTTCTTCCTTTATTCAGCCAGCCAAAGCCAAGTGCCGTCGAGTCGGATCCGACTCATGGCTTTATTCAGCAAAAAGTAAAATTAAACAGTTATAACATTCTGGTCATCCAACTAAGTTGTCTTTGATGGTCAAATGTCCCCACTCTACTACTTTGACCACCTGCTACGTGGTCAGGCTCTGTTTCTTTCTTGAAGAGAGAGGCCTGTTCTTCTCCTTCACAAGTTTCACTCCCTACCTACCCAGGAAGAAGTGAACTTTCAGGAAGCAAGGCTGAAATAGACCCCAACACAGCAGAAAAGACCCTGCGGCTCATCCACAGCCCCCTTTGCCCTGTCCCGCAGTCCACAGAGATTTTACAAATGAGTAGTCATGGGTGCAGTCACAGACAAGTTAGATATGACTCCTGAGTTGGGGACACTTGGTTCAGACAAGAACGTTCAAGAACAGAGACAAGAAGTGACAGCTTAAAGGGTCCACAGAAAGCGTATGGGAGTGGGGATAGTCATTGTCATTCTGCGTTCCTTTGGAAATATCTGCAACTGAAGTGACCTTCCGGCACACGACAGGCAAGGGACCTGGCTGAGAAATGGCACACTGGGTCCTGGCCTCAGTGTAGACTTCCTCAGCCACAGTGTGAGACACCCCTTCCTACATTTCATGCTAATCTCCAATCAATCTCCAATCGCAAAACAATGCCATTTGGTGTAAGAGTGTTCGCTTTTTAGGTCCCAGCTCAAATGTGCCACAGAATCTTTATTCCCCTGAAAAGATGGCCACTTGACAGACAGGTGTGTAGACCCAGGGGCCACAGTGCGCTAAGGGTGGTGGCCTCCTTGCCCCACAGCCTCCAGGCTCTCTGTGATTCAGGCCCAAGAGTGAGCATCACCCACACAGATCCTATGCTGCTAACTAGCCGTCTTCCACCAAGGCACCCGTGCTGGCCCTTCAAACGTTCCTCTTCTTACCCTAAGGCTCAGGAGGTCACTGCCTCCCACTTGTCCTGAGAAAGGCACGAGTTTTTAAGTGCATGCACCGAAATAATCACTAATTGTGCTAACGAGGACTGTTGTGGTTAACAGTTTTTAGTTCTGTGGGACATTACAGGATGCTTTCTCCTGCCGGAAGTGTTGCCTGTTGTCCTCATCTCCGGAAGAATCACAGAAAGGAAATACTTCATTTTGGTAAGTTCATTTAAATAGAAAATTGTCTCATATGTACTATATCATGAGTTATTTCTGAAATAGACCATTGAGTTGAAAACTAAACGTACGAAGCTATAAATCTAATTATTTTCCCCCTTTAGCTGCCACAGTTTAACATAAGAAGTGCTAACGTGCAAACAATACAGAACATCGATGGAAATGCCGTCTAATGCAGATAGAGGTAGATCAAATAAAGGAGGACCTTTAATAGGCTAATATCATGCATTAAGCTTAAGAAACAGAAAGCTGATCTGAATTCCAGGCTGAACATGTCCATTTGTCTAATTCTCTTGCTTTAAAAATTAAGCATTATTTAAATATCTCTTAATGCTGCAATTGTTCATCCCCTAAGAAATAAGAAGATCAGAAGCAATTCACACATTTTAAGGTAAAATAAATAGCAGTCCAGATACGTCACTGCTAGCACCTGCATTTGCTATGTATACAGCCACCTCCTTTCAGAGAAACATGACCCGCACTGGGGTGCAAGCACTCATGCAAAGTACATCTCCTGAAGCACTGTGAACACCCAGATGAGAGCAGGTTAATTACTGGTAACAACGTACCCCTAAAGAATGGGAGCTGGTCTTGGCAGATCATTGCAGATGGGCCACCTTTTGCTCTACTGGGAGGGTGAGAGGATAGCAGATTGAATTTCTCTCTTACTGAGGGACTATGTAGGAATGGGTGTTACTTTCTTAGTCCCACCAACAATAAAAACAAGCTTAACAAATGGTCTTTCCCCCTAAAAGCTTCTGCATGTATGTTACACAGCTCCAAGCTTTCATCACACCCTTGTTTTACCAAATACAGACAAGCCAACAACTGTTCTTCTCAGCAGCTGGTTTTCATTTTTAAAAAAAAAATTGTAACTACTACAAGATATATTTCATAAGGACAAATAGTTATTGTTTCAAAGGTCTTGATGACATAATTTACATCTCTTTCCCAGCTTAAAACAACAACAAAATGCACTTTTAAAATGATGCATTTGACAGAGAGTTACAAACAATACCTAGCAGTGAGTATTTTAAGAGGACCAGGAGAGACACTGACTTGTCAGAGGCCACACAGCAGTGTCTTCCATGTGTCAGGAGCAGAGAGTCCAATTCTTGTGTTTTTCCAGAGGCAGGTTTCAAAGAGCAACGTTCATGAGACACCACAACCGAGGAGCCCCAGGCTCACACATCTGTAGTTGGCAGGGGCAGTCCCGTGAATTCCCTACAGCAGACACGGAATGGTTTAAAAAAATGGGACTACACGTAGATCAAGACCATTCTGGGAATAGATGATCAGCTTCCATTAGTAACAGGAGTAGATGCTTGTTTCTTTGGTAACTGAGTCAAGAAAAGAAATGGAGTTTGGACATAGACTATCCCTTTTGGGGACGTAATATATATAGATAAAGAGGAACCTCCTGGTTGCACGGTGTATCCCAGTGACAGCCCGTTTTATAAGTGAAGACTCTGGACCACGATGACCCTAGTGCACAGCGTCCCCACGTCTGACTCCTTCCTCATGAACCCTGTGCCTGTTGTCCAAGCGGATGCCTTTGCATCTGCCTTCGGCTTTTTAAAAACAAAAGGTGCCTAGTTGGAAACTATGGATGAAATTTGAGTCCGTCATTTAAAAGCCCCAGAAAAAGAAATTCCCACACCCAGATGGTTTCTGCAGAGTTTTTACAAAATTTTAAAAATAATTGACATCAATTTTACACAACCTTCTCCAAATAGCATAAGAGGAGGGGACACTTGTTGACTGATCTATGAGGCTCCTATTGCCCTATTACTCCTGTCACCAAGACACGAGGAAAGCAAAACTCTGGGTCAGTTTCTCTTATATACTTAGGGATAAAAATCTTCAAAAAATATTAGTGAATTAAATCAAATAAAAAGAATGATACACCATGACCAAGTAGGATTTATTATTCCAGGGATGCAAAACTGATCAACCTTCATAATCAATCAGTGTAACTCATCATGTCAGTAAGCTGAAGAAAAACACATGATCATATTAGCTATTGCAGAAACAACTCTTCACAAGATACCATATCCATTTATGATACTCTCAGCAACCAGCAATAAAAGGAAACTTTTTAAAGCTTATAAAGAACATCTTTGAAAAACCTAGGGTTAACATGGTATTTAGTGCCAAAGAAGTAATAATTTCTGCCAAGTTTGAGGAAAGCAAAAGATATCTATTCGTCCTAGCTTGTTGAACGTAGCACTAGAAGTTCTAGGCATTGCAGTAAAGCAAGAAAACAAAATAAAAGGCACATATGTTGGAAAGGAAGAAATAAACAGTCTCTATTGGCAGGTGACATGACTGCCTATATAGAAAATTCTAAGAAATTGACAACTAACCAGGATAAGTGACTTCAAAAAGGTAACAAGATACAAGGTAAACATATAAACATTAACTGTATTTCTATATACTAACAACAAATAGGGAAATCAAGACCAAAAACACATCATCATTTACAATTGCTCCAAAAAAAATTGTTAGGTCTAAATCTCAGAAAACATGCACAAGACATATACGCCAAAAATTGAAAAATGATATTGAGACAAATAAAAGATAAAAATGCTGTATTTTTTGTGCAAATAACACATGCCTTCTGTGTCTGTTTATCAACCACACCCTCCACTTGAGATATATCTGTGTAAGCATACTGTGCTTATCTTATCTTCAACATACAAGAAAAGAAGAAAAAAAATGGGATAGTAGTACCGAAGAAATATCTCACCAGGGTGGGCGTGGCTGGCAAACAAACAAAACCCAAACCTGTTGCCTTTGAGTCAATTCTGACTCCTAGTGACCCTGTAGGATAGAGTAGAACCACTCCATTGGGTTTTGAGGAAAAAGACGATGAATTTGAACAGTGAGCCTTTGGGGTAGCAGCTCAGCTCTCAACCGGCACACCCCCGGGGCTCTGACAAACACACTACATGATCAAGAGTCTAGACGGATGTTACATTTGTGCATCCTGGTTACAGTAAGTCACGCATGTTAAACACATAGAATATATACATTCTCTCTCTCTCTCACACACACACATACACATCTCAGATCTGTCTTAGTCCTCTTGTGCTGCTATAACAGAAATACCACAGGTGGATGGATTTAACAAAGAGAAACTTATTCTGTCCAAATCTGGGAGGCTAAAAGTCTGATTTCAGGGCATCTGCTCAAGAGGAAGCCTTTTCTCTTTCTGTCAGCTCTGGAGGAAGGTCCTTGCCATCAATCTTTTCCTGGTCCAGGAGCTGCTGAGTGCAGAGACCCCAGGTCCAAAGGAAAAGCTCTTGGCCTGACTCTTGCTTAGCTGTATGAGATGCCCAAGGCTCTCTGCTCATGTCTCTCTTTTGTATCTCAACTAAAATTGACTTAAAACACAAATTAATCTGGTAGATGGAGTGTCATCAAGGTAACTGCTGCTAATTCCACCTCACTAATATCATAGAGATAGAATTTATAACACACAAGAAAATCACAACCAATGACAAAATGGTGGACAATCACATAATACTGAGAATCACGGCCCATCCAAGGTGACAGAATTTGACTTGGGGACACAATTCAATCCACAGCAAAGAACAAAGCAAACCCGTTGCGTGAGTTGGTTCTGACTCACAGCAACCCTACAGACAGAACAGAACTGCCCCATAGGGTCTCCAAAGAGCAGCTGGTAGATTTGAACTGTTGACCTTTTGGTGAGCAGCCCAGCTCTTAATCACTGGACCATCAGGTCTCCATATAAATGTACTTACAAATACACACAGAGTCCTTGGGTGGTATGGATTTTGAGCGCTCACTGAAAGGTCAGTGGCCGAGTTCCACCCAGAGATGACCCTGAAGAACAGCTGGGCAATTGACTTTGCAAAATCAGCCATCGAAAACCCTGTGGCTGACAGTTCTACTCTGACACACATGGAGCTGCCATGAGTTAGGACAGACTCCGTAGCAGCTGGGGTGTGTGTGTGTGTGTGTGTGTGTGTATTCACGTGCTGGAAACTCATGGTGTGGTGGTTAAGAGCTACGGCCACTCACCAAAATATCAGCACTCAAATCCACCAGCTGCTTCTCGGAAACCCAGAGGGCCAGTTCTGTCCTGTCCTCCGGGGTTGCTACGAGTCAGAGTCAACTCTGCAGCAAGCAGGTTTCATGGGTAAGAATGTCTCTGTGTACACACATGTATACGAGCCCTGGTGGAGCAGTGACTAAGACCAGCAGTTCAAATCCACCAGCCCAGGTGGGAAAACCTGTAGGACACTTCTACTCTGTCTTTCTGGTAGCTGTGTGTTAGGATCGACTCAATGGCAAGAGTCTTGAGGGGTGTTATATATATATGTTACGAATGCATATATGTTTTGCATTATGAATTACGTATAATGCACATGTATAACTAGTGCAGTTTGAATAACCATTCACCCACTGAAGACCCATCTGAATGGGCATCACTATGTTTACTGAGAAGTTCCCTAACCTCTGCGCCTTGTCCTTGTACCTCATAAGCCCTTGATTTACGCCTCCCCTAGGGTACTTTCCTGGTGAGAACTGTGATGAGTTCTTGCAGTTAACAGACCTTGACTGCCTAGCCACCAGTCTTCCAGCATGCTGGGGTCGTCAAACACAAGATTAAACACAGCTTAGTTTCCAAGATGAGAACCTGGGATGACAGGTCATTTTAAAACTATTCACAGAACATAACTACATACTCAGCTGACAGAAAAGCACCCTCAGAAAAACCAGAAAATAAAGAATATTTCTTCAGTTGCTACGTAATTCCACAGAAATGTCCTCAACTTTCCATCTCTCATCGCTCAGAATCCAACATCCCTGGGCTCACTGCTCGCCCTTTTGCTCAGCTTGTAAACTTTTCTTGATCAATCTGCTTTGGGTCATGTCTGTGTGTGACAAAAGAGAGAGTCATCTTTGGGTATGAGTGAGCCACACGAGAGCAGGAAGTTGGAAGGGAGAATTTTTTTTTTAAAGAGCAAGATACGACAATTACTGGCAAATGAAGGAGTCCGCTGACCTCCCAGTCTTGATCCCCTGCCAGGCTCTTCCAAAGAACAGCCTCCCTTAGCCTCAAAGGGGGCTGGGCCCTGGGCTGAGCTCTGTGGGACACAAGGAAGGTAACAGACAGGGCTGAAGAGGGGGCTACCGCACATCAGTGACTGCGCGGCTGACGTACGACCACCTCACCTGGTGCACACTCAGGAGCTAAGAGGCTCTTCGTCACCACAGCTGCCCCAGACTGGAGCCGGGAGGCATCTGCACCGGAGAGTCATGAGTGTGGCAGTTTGATGGCCATGCCCACTGGGGCACCTGGGGCTTAAACACAAAATGATGGTACGGAAAAACAAAAGCTTCCAGCCTGGGAGAAGAAAGCCCCAATCCGGAAGTTCCCACCTAAACTTTGGGGTTCTCCTTCCCCAAGAACCCCAGCCCCTACTCAGCGTAAATCTGATCCCCATACCAAGGTGCCACTGAGGAAATAAATGAGCCAGAAGAGTCCAAAGCACTAGCCAAGGATGGGTTGACACAGTAAGGATCAAAACGTGTAGTGACCTGATCTGTCTTCTCGCTAATCGGACCTTTTCTCCTAGTGGTTTGTTGTCTGGAAGACAGGAAGGAAATTCATCTGTGCACAAATGCACAGAAGCTCTGTTTATGTCATTTTTTATTCTTGGGTGTCTTTGCTTACAGTTGTATACCTTTCTTATGGTTCAATATTTACCCAAGAACTGCAAAATTAAAAGAGATCCCATGGTTACATAAGACAACATAATTATAAGGGTCAGCTTGGTAAGACATATCATCTTCAGAAACCTGCAGGTTTGCCTAATAAAATATTTATATCAGTCACTGTTGGACACCCAGAGAGTGTGCTGGAAAGGACTTCTCAACCCTAACTTTCAGTGTTTGTAAAAATGTCACACACACACACACCACACATGTGGGATGAAGTGTCTGTTTAACCATTAAGCATCCTTTATTCTAACAAGAGAACAACACTAAATACTACGAAGTAATAACTTTTATATCAGGCTTTAATTCAACGTCTTTTATGAATTTGAGAGAACCTATGCCTTTTATTAGTTACGCTTCATAAAAGAAGCCACCGAGAGAAACCTGATTGCTGCCTTGCCAGTTCTCTGGCCCCCAAGTTCAAGTCGAGAGAATTAAAGAAAGTGTTTATCCCCATCTACGTCTTCATTTTTCTTTTAAATACAACATCGATATTTCCTTTTGAATTTGGTTGTAATCAAGCATTTTAAACATAATAAGACAATGTTAATAATGTCAATAAAATGTAACAACAACTACGTTATTTTGCTGTTCGGCTTTAAAATGTGAAGATGTTTTGAGCTGTCTTATTGGAAATATTCATTTGACTCTGGGGATATGCTTATGCAAAGCATTTCAGCCCACATAGAATCCAGGCACTTAGAGCTGGTACACATCGTATAAATTATTTAATGCACATGTCTGTCTCATATAACAGAGAGTCCTAAGGCTTTTGGAAGTTCAGCAACTTTTCCCAAGTTCAGGGAAACCAAGCAGCCCCTGTCAAGTTGCAGATTTTCCTTTACGAGCTGCAGCATTTAGTACAAAGTATTACTTAAACTCTCAGAATTTCACCTTCTACACGTATGAAAAGAAGTGAATAGGGATGGTTTTTAAAATTACCTCACTGGAAGTTCCCCCAAGTACGTCTCTCAGTTGACCGCACTGCAAAGCTGGCAACAGCTTGTGTCAGACGAGGGCTAGAACTCAGGGGTCTTGATCTCTATTAAAAATAATTCTGTACCGAAGCAAAACCACCCTCTCTCCCACCCAAAAAAATAAAATAAAGCAAAAATTCATTTGAAGGTAGGCAGTGGCATTTTTCTTCAGCTTAATCACTTCATTTCTCTAAAGTGTCATTTTATAGAGACCACTCTGAAATTCTGGTGCCTGTTCGTAATAAGCAGACTTATAAAAACATGAAAAGATTTCCATATGTTTATAGTCACAGAACCTTGGTACCGTAGTGGTTAAGAGCTCGGTGTTAATCAAAATTTCGGCAGTTCAAGTCCAGCAGCTGCTCCTTGGAAACCCTACGGGGCGCTCTACTCTGTCTTACAGGGTGGCTGTGAGCTCAAATCAGCTCTGCAGCAACAGGTTTGGCGTTGGTATTTTCTGTTTAAATCATAAAAAACTCACTAAAATTACCGCCTTAAGAGAGAATCAGTACTCCTTTCTTCTGAAGATAAGGATGAAGACGTGTGTCTCTGTCTGTAGGCACACACACACAAGATCTAGCAATTTAGTCCATGACCTTAATTATTCTTAGCACTAGGTACCCCGTTGCCAAATACCATTACGGTCGCCTTTGAAGACTCCCCGTGGGAAGGTATGCACTGACACCAGCACCTAGTCCACCCTTCAGAGCCATTTGGGAGCTCTTTCTGGAGTGACCATTGCTCGTCGTGGCATGGTGCCAAGCTCATGAACATAATTGTATAGTTGTCTGTGGGGCAGTTTTTAGCCAGTAAACAAACAACTGTATGGGAATATCCTCTGTACCACCTGATCTGGCTCCCAGTGACTTTTTTATTTACCAGAAGAGAAAGAAAGTATTCAAAGTAAGACATTTGGATGACATTCAAGACATCAAGGGTAATAAGACAACTCTGATGGCCATTCCAGAAAGAGAGTCTCAAAATTGCTTTGAAGGGTGGACTAGGTGCTGGCACTGATGCATAACTTCCCAAGGGGAGGACTTTGAAGGCGACCGCAGTGATATTCAGCAGTGAGGTAGGGAGCACTGTTTCTAGGATGAATTTGTGAACTTAATTGTCAGTCCTCCTGTATATGTGTGTACACACACAGGGATATGCTTCTTTATCCCTATCTTTGCACACACACATGTGGATTTTCAATGACCAAACGTAACTTAGCACACTTTGTCACCCACTGCTCTTTCAGCCCATCAAACCATCCCACATAAGCTCTCTTATAATTGGCACTGAAGCCTGTATATGCTTTCATCCCCACAAGAGCGCTTCTCTCCGTCTTCAGCCTGCTTCTCACTGTCACAGAAGTGCCCTCAATCCACAGACTCACAACAAGGGGCAGAAGAAGGGAGAACCTCTGCATCACAAACCTGCACCAGCAATGGTGTAGCTGGATTAGAAAACATCACTTCGTCTGATTCAACATACTTAGTTAAAAAGAAACAATTCAAATGAAGCTACAAGCTATGTTCTTGCTCTTTGAAACCTCCAGGTCCAGGATCACCTGTTTGGGTGCCCTGTCTCTGACGGCACGTGATGAACTACTAGTCATGAAATGGTCACAATCAAAAGTGCTGCTGTTGCTGTTACACACCATCATGTGGTTCTGACTCACAGCAAACCCACAAGTAATAGAGCGAAACACTGCCTGGTCTTTCACTGTCCTCACAATCACTTTTACCTTCAGCCCACAGCCACAGCCCCAGAGGCCATCGAGTGCCATGAAGGTCTTCCTCTCTTCTGCCGACCTTCTACTTTACCAAGCACAAGTCCTTCTCCAGGGATTGACCCCTCCTGGTAACAAGTCCAAAGTGTGTGAGACAAAGTCTGTCCACCCTTGCCTCCCATCAAATAAAGGACCGTTTGATGGGAGAAAGCTGTAAGCTATGTTCTGTGTGACTGCGTCTTCTCAATCATGTCACTGGTGGCGCTGAAAAATCTACAGTGCTTACATCAAGGCATGACAGCTGTCTACACCTACAGCCCCCAAGACGATGATGCTATTTGTTGGGTGGAAAAATGGAGGCCTGGGGAGTGAGTAAGCTGCCCCCGGTCACACTGCTAGCTAGTGACAGTCATGATTAGAACAAACTGTACAGATAGTCATCTCAGCAGGGTAGCAAAAACTTGGGATACTGGAATAGCAGAAGGCTTAACCACAGTGCTAATCTTGTGCTTGTTTTTAAAACCTTTTCTAAACTCCAGGATTTTGCAATATATAAGCACCGACAATTACATTGGTGAACTCGTTCTAGAAAAAAGTGCTACATACCTCATGCTGACTAGCACCATGGTCACCTCGAAAGTACTCACCTTGGGAAGCTATGCACTGATGCCAGTGCCTGGTCCACTCTTCAAAGCAATTTGGGAACTCTTTCTCTTGGCTTTGGCTTCTCCAGAATTGCCATCAGAGCTGTCATAGTATTACCCTTGATGTCCTCAATGTCATCCAAATGTCTTCCTTTCAATATTTCTTTTCTCTTCAGGTAAAGAAAAAAAGTCACTGGAGGCCAGATTAGATGAGTAGGGAGGGTGTTCCAATACTGTTATTTTGTTTGCTAGCTAAATACTTTCTCACAGACAACCAGACAACTCAGTTCATGAGCTTGCTACCATGCCGCTATGTACAATGGCCATTCCACAAAGAGTTGCAAAATTGCTCTGAAGGGTGGCCTAGGTGCTGGTGTTGGTACACAGCTTCCCAAGGGGAGTATTTCAAAGGTGACCGTAGTGATACTCAGCAGTGAGGTATGGAGCCCTGAGAACAATGAAATTTGTGGACTTCATTGTCAGGTCTGGCTTTTTCAAGAGGCTAACGTGACAAGGAGGAGCCGGGGGAGCTGGCCAACACCTTTATCATGGCATTTCCAACTTTTCTTTTAAAAGAAAGGTGAGTCAGGCAGCAGGAAACACACAGTGGCCTAAACTTGCCCCAGTCTGAAGCTCTTCTCAGTTTAACAAACTGTCAGCATAGAGAAAAGCACTTCATATTTTGTTCACAAGTCTTGCTACTAACTACTAGTTAAAAACAGGTTAACAAACTTCCAGTTACTGTGGAGTCAATTCCAGCCCATGATGACAGTGTGTGTGTGTCACAGCAGGACTGGGCATCATCAGGATTTCTGTAAACAGGAATCACTGACGGGATTGAATCTCTGATCTTTGGGTTAAGAGCTGAGGGCGTTACCTGTTGGTACCACCTGGGGACTCCAAAGAAGCTACAATAATCAGCACACCAAAAGAAAAAAACAATCAGATCCAGTCCCATCAAGTTATTTCCAACTCATAGTGACCATTCAGGACAGAGTAGAATAGCCCCATAGAGTTTCCGAGGAGCTCCTGGTGGATTTGAACCGCTGACCTTTCAGTTAGCAGCCATAGCACTTAACCACTGCACCACCAGGGTTTCCTGAATTAGCACATCAGTAGCTGATAATTTTATGCAATCTCTGAAGCCCTGAGAACAGGTGTTCACCACCACCTGTAGCTAGAACTGGGCCCGCAAATCAGCCCACGGCTCATCAAGATGGGTCCTGGCCATGCGCACCAGGGAACCTTCCCCATGGGGCGGGCAGCACGTGGCAGCTTCCCTGCCTTCTCTACACTCTGGTAGAAACGTAGAGAAGGAGCCAGACAGTGTTGATGACGCACCCCACAGCGCTCAAGACAGGAGGGAGAAAAACAAATCCGAAAGACTTTCACTGAGCAAAACCAGCCGCAATCAAGTCATGCTCTAAAAGCAGAACGCTGAGACACCTTTGCTTCCGTCGCTCTCCGTGCCCAGGAAATGCTGGTTTGCTTCACCTCCGGAGCTGAAGTCATGACTTGAAATTTAGTCCTACAGTCTGTAATATCCTTCTGAACTATCTTATGTTGAATAAACTTACAATTTATAAAAATTACTTCCATAATTCCATCTGTACTTGGCAGGGACAGATGATCATATTGCTAAAATACGATGTGTTAAATTTAACATCATGGCGATTTTGTCATTTAATACTAGCCATCATAAACTGCCATAGCATATTGGGCAAAGCCATCAATTGACGCCATTTGTTCATGTTCATCTCTCATCTCTTCCTAATGCCAAAGCACTGGCTGTGATGACTGGCTGATAAGAAGAGAAGCAAGGACAATCCCAGTTCATTCAAAGACGTACATTCAGAAAAGAGCCAGTTCTGATTCCGCAAGGAAGCAAAGGAGCAGCACTGACCAAGTGACCAGAAGGTTCTGGGTTATGGTGGCTGGTGACACCCTTGTTTCTCTCCCTTCTGGTTGAGCTTGGTCTGGTCTAAGACAGTCAAAGTTATAAAATGCCATAATTGCTCACAAATCACATGAGTGCACAAAGCCACCGGTGAAGTGTGACCTGTCGTTTCACAGTCCGTGGCTTCTTCAGCACTCCCAAGTCTCCAGTGTTACCTTTGAAGCTGACCACCAAGGCAGTCTCCACTCCAGGTCACTGCCCAAGCCGCTGCAAAGGATTTGTAGGCTGTGAGCACTCTGGCTTTTCAAAGCCCTGCCTCACGTCACTTCACATACACAGACATGCCCGCACAATCCACATTATACACAGTTCTTTACTTTAAAATTTTGAAGGCTTTTGTGATTGTTCTTTCAAGAGACACCATGGAACAATGGCTAAGGACTACCCCCGCAATCCCAGCTCCACCTTTCTGAGCTGTGTGACCTGGAACAACTTAATTAGCATCTTTCTACCCAATTGATCAAACAGAAATCATACTAGTTCTCACACCAAGAGTGAATGCATGAGTAACCGAATCAGTGCATACAAGGACTCAGAAAAGCACTTGACATCACGTCAGCGTTTCTCACTTTGCTGCTTGGTGACAAAGAACTCACGAAGTTTGTCACTGATTTTGCAGCTCTGGTGGCACACTGGTTAAGTGCTCAGCTGCTAACTGGAAGTTGGTGGCACAAATCCCCCAGCTGTCCCAGGGACAAAATGTGGTAATCTGCTTCCGCTTAGCAACTGTGTCGTTTCACTGCTACGCCACCAGGGTTTCCGTTGCTGGCCTAGCATCACTCTGTGTCGTCTGCATCTCTCTGCCTTGCTGTTCAATAAATGTTCTTTAAAATGCAGGTGCTTAGCATATTACTTCTTCTAACAAAATATAGATTTTTTAAAAAGAACTGAAAAGTTACTACATTATTATTCTTTACCTTCAAGAAATAAAAATCTTTTCCCAAATGTATGCTACACCTAGTACTTAGTATATCTTCTCATTACATATTAATATATTCTGTTGACCTATCAACGTATTAATGTAACAATCTAATATATTAAACGGAGTATCTAATGCTTAATATAAATTTGCCTGCAAAAAGGAAGCATCCTATTGAAAAACCATCTCTTTCTCTTCTAACTGAGGTTGTCTGTCAGTTTACGGCTGTGAGACAGTAATGTCACTTTCTCTCTTGTCCTCCTGGAAATGCTGCTTGCCGTGGTCAGAAGGGTATTTAATATCAGATGACAGTCGATAGCCCAGTGATTAGCCATTACTGGGAAGAGGCAGTGAGCTGAATTAATTGGTTGCTGACATATGGACACTGATAGACATCCATTACCTTATAATGGACACTAATGTTCAAAGAAAAACTCGGAGGCAAATTGGCCCTTCAGCTCTGACCGGTAGCAGGGCGCCGTGAGTGCCAGCTGAGAAGAAGATGCTGGCGGCTGGACGGAGACTCCAGCGGCTTTGAGATCAGCTCTTCAGATCAAAGCCCCCCAGCAGACACTGAGAACCCCCCTTTCAGGACTCACCTTTTTCCTCCCAAGGGTGATCAACACAGCCCCTCACCCACCCAATACCATGCGCTTCTCTGAGAAGGTGCGCACCAAGGTCGATGGTTTGCAGACTCTCGACAGTCCTCACCCATGGAGTAAGGATCTCAAGGTTCCCCAGGACAGGGAAGCATATACAGAGAACATATTCTTCTTAGCTCATCCCCAAAGAATAATTTCTCACTGCTTTATTCTCTCAGTGAATGGAGCTCTCGTGCCCTCAGACTGCCCACCGTCAAATATCTGAGCCCTAAAATAAATAATAAAACACAATCCACTGTTTCTTCAGTGTTTTCCAAAGTTGGAACATATACATACATACAAACACAATGGCTGTGGTTCCCGATGGGGTCCTGGGACTTCACACTGAACAAAGTCTCCAGAACTTTGACAGAGAAGCTAGTCCAAGAAACAGGGGCCCACCTTCCTACACTTCACATTTGCAGGTACACACACACGGAGCAGGACCACAAAGGACTTGCCAAGAGGGCCACGTGGTGCTTTTGTTAGATAGTGGAGGGAGGATGCCGTTGACACCCACCCATGTGTCTGGCCGGCTAGAAAGCTAAGGATAAAATTTTTTGAAGTTTGCTGTATGTTAGTCTCTCAGGAACCCTTTCTCCCATGTGTGGGCTTTGTAGCAGCTGTAAACATTGAAGTCACCGAGCCTCAAAGGACAGAGTCATAGATTTGGGTGAGAGAACAGAGAAGAGGTGCTGAATTTACAAGCTGTCAATTGGAGGGTCAAAGCGGGGCCACCAAGTGCATCTGCCACCAGGAAACCCTGAGCGTGTTCAGGATCATGGCTGCACTGGGTGTCCCCAGATGGCTTCTATGAGCTTTTGTTGTCTGGGACACCGAGACAATGGCATGATAGTGGTGGCCCGGGGAGACCCAGAGGCGCAGAGAGAGTGCTCAGCGTTGCTGTTTCTAGCCCGCACCTGCCAACCTTACCTAGAGCAGCAGTTGTGAGTCCCTCAGCTGAAGCAGTCCTTCTGTGAAGCAAGGAGCAAACGCATCACCTCTGCATCACCTGTGTCTTTTCGGTGGCTTTGCAGCGAACCAGAGGATTGTAACCTCACACCTTCCTCACTTAGTGCCTGTCACTCCAGGCACTTTGTGCCCAACAGCGAAGGACCACGTGGCTGGACTTTCACCCCCTTTTAATCTTCCTGACATCTTAACTCAACCCCTCATCAGGCCGATCGCCCGCCCCTGCTGTTCTCCTGACTTCGGGTTCCCTTCCATATCCTCTTTGTCGTCCTTCCAAACTCAGCCTCTTTCCAACTCCAGAAAACAGCTTCTTAAAATTGTTCTTCACAAGCACTCCTTTCTTTGCCCTTCAAATTCGAGAGCAGTGACACGTTTCTTATAAAAAGACAAAGCATCAGTGAGGACATCGGCTGTCTCAACGGCTCTCTGCGTGAATCAGAGCCAATGCTGTAACAGCTCCGAGCTTCACTCTCCTCTTTGTAAGAACTTTAAGGGTTGGGTGAAGGCCGTGCTTGTGTGCTAGCTCGGCAAGTGGCAAGGGCTCTACGTTGGTCTACATGACAAGAAGTCATGGAATCGGCTAGAAGTGCAAAGAAAACCAATGGGACAAAAGGGTAGGCTGTGTTTTCCAAGTAGTCCCCGTCTGATTTTTCACTGTCCCTGAGAGAGTCTGGGTTGCATGGGGAGATGGGAAGCAACAAATCCTTCTCTTCTTCATTTTCCTACAACTTCCTATGTCAGCTTCCTCAATATCTTCATTCCAAACCCAAGAGGGAGGTAAAAACTTGCTCCCTGGTCTCATCCATCGTGGCACCACACTCTGCTCCCGTATGCTATGACACATCCTATGAAAAATACATTGGGCAGAGGCTCTGCCTGGCAACATCAGGTCTCTGAGTCCAAGAGTAGGAGTAATAATCCCAGCGTCACAGGTTGATGGGGGACAAGAGTAATACACCAGGCATGGTGCCAACATGCCATACCCACGGCCCACCGACTTCCCACTAAGAACCTACAGGGGGGACATAGTGACACCCATCCCAGCTTTACACACGAGGAGACACCTGCACAGCAAAGTGACAGCTTCCCAAGGCCACATGGTGAGAACCAGAATCAGGACTTCTGTTTTCAAATTTTTTTTTTTACATTTACAACAGTTTTAGGTTTACAGGAAAAATGGGATGATAGTACAGAGCGTTTCCATATAATTCACACCCTGTTTCTTCTATTAGCCCCTTACAGTGGTATGGCACATGGCCATAACTAATGAACCCGATACTGATCCGTTGGCGCTCCGGCGGCAGAGTAGCTAAGAGCTCAGCTGTTAACCAAAAGGCCAGCAATTCAGATCCACCTGGGAATTCAGACACTGCCCGAGAACCCTACAGGGTGCAAGAGTTAGATCCAGCCAATTGCAGTAGGATGGGTTGGGGGGAACTGACGCAGAATTGTTAACTAGAGTCTGCATCTTATTCAGACTTCCTTAGCTTTTACCTAATGTCCTTTCTCCATCTGAGGGTCTCATCAGGACATCACATGACATGTAGTTGCCACGTGTCCTCAGGCTCCTCTTCACTCACAGCTTTCAGGCTCTTTTTCGAGGCATATCCATCAGCATTTGGTGGGACCTTCCTCAGCTGAGATTTGCCTGCCATCTGGTATCCACAGAGCAGCTGCTGGATTTGAACTGCCAACAGACGAGTTAGCAGCTGAATGCTTAACCACTGCGCAGCGAGAACTCCTTCCTCACCATGACACGGGGCCATGAGTTTGGGTCAGGCAGACCACAGAGGTAAAGCTCCATTCTCATTCCAGCGTGTGACAACTCCCATTCTCACACTGGGAAACCAGAGCCCAGTTTTTAACCCTGCTCTCTCTGGCTCTCTCATCTACACTGACAATTACTAACTAGCATCCAAACACCTAACTAGTTTTTATAATTAAATGGATATGATTCATGTATATAAAATATAACTCTTAGAATATAGAAATGTCATCCTTTTTCAGTTCTTTGAGAAGCACGTCAGACCTTTTTCTCACAAACACAGAACGTAGTAGTCATTAAAAAAAACAGTGGTGGAAAGAATAAACACAGTCAGATGGTGGCTATTTTCTCTAAGAGAGAATCAGAACTCTGTCATAACTGCAAACAGATGAAACGTTGCTTTCCTGACTCTGTTTTCAAGAGGCTCACCCAGCCTCAGGCTCTGCTACCACCTGTCTTCCTTCCAGCATCTGACAACAGCCGCTTCACACATAGGTGGGGGATCATGTGTGTGGCTTGCCAGGAGAAAGGAATGTCAGTTACAGACTGAGGACTAAGAAGGCCCTCAGGGTGAAGTACTTGTTCTCCAAGCCTTCTGGGCATCAGGAGTCTCACTGGAGAGAACCACAAAGTCCCACTCAGAGAAGAACCATTCAGGAAAGAGTACAGAAAGAAGAGAAACTTCTAGTCTTGTAGGCAACAGAAAAGAAGAGGGAAGCGAGACGTGACATTTGTCTTCTAGGGTACCCGTGACCATGACTGTGTTTGCCTGAGATGTAAGAGAGACAAATAGGGACAGGAGAGAAGAGCAGCAGGGAAGAGAAGAAGAAACAAGAAAGAGACGATTCCACTGTAGAAAAGTTAGAACTGTCAACATTGACGCTGTTTACAGATGTCAATAAAATAACAAAGAAAAATGGGGGAAACTTGGTTGGGCTTTGCCATAGTCTACTAATTACTGTCATTTATGAGAGCCGCTGACAATTTATGGCTAATTACCACATGCAAAATGACTGTTATGCTCATTACTAATATGTGCTGAGTCTGGTTTTGTTTGCTTAGGAACAAAACTCAAATCCTCGGTTTGATCAGGAGCCACGACATGATATAGTTATCTCTCAGATTGGAAAATGTTACATAAAATCATTTATTTATTTTTAATTTAATACATAAAATTTGTTATTTATTTGGGACTGTGAGTTGAGTAACAGTCAATAACACAAGCTCACATAGGAAGAGTTAAAGGACAAACTTTATGCAGGACTTGGGAAGAACTTATCTCCCTGGGAATGCCCCTTGCTTAGCAACTTGTTAGGGTCTCTTTTAAAGGGAGAATAACATTATTTACCTGGCAGAATTTTTCTGAAGATTATGTTAGATACTGTTTTAAAGACTCTTGCATCATTTCAGGAATGTAATACCTGCTTTTTAAAGATACAGCCTATATCTTTTTATCTACTGCACCTTATTTTTATGCAAATAACGTGTGCTATGCTAATGTTTTTGCAATTTTTGCAATTTTTCTGTAAAAAAAATAGCATAGCACACTAGGAAAACACCTCACAGGATGAAAGAGAGCACAGTTGAAGAAAAACCATAACGTGCGCATTACCTGTGTAAATCATGGCGTGTGTTTGGAGTCCCTGGGTGGCACCAATGGTTAGGGTCTCAGCTACTAACTGAAAAGTTGACAGTTTGAATCCACCCAGGAACACTTGAGAAGACAGGCCTGGCAGTCTGCCCCTGAAAGATCTGCCCCTGAAAGATCAGCCACTGAAAACACAGGAGGTAGCTCACTCTGAAACACAAGAGGACGCCAGGAGTCAGAATCGACATGATGACAAATGATTTTTACATTATGTGTCTGGGATAAAAAACCCAGAGCTGAAACCAGTACTGAAGCCAACACGTCAGACAAAAGAATGGACTGGACCTCGGGACACAGAGTGATACAGGTGGGATGTGTGCTCTAGGGTCCTCTACATATATGAGGCTGTCCTGCTAGTTTCTTTTTAGAGGGAAGTGGAGAAAGTGGAAAGGAAGGGACAAGTGTTGGTTGAGTGGCTGCAGGAGGTAAAAAGTGGAAAAGAAGAGGGTGCTGTCAGAGGGTGAGGAGAGCAGATAGAGCTGCAGAGAGGTGGGTGCTCAGGGCTTTACACAGAAAATTGACTTGGATTGCAAACTTTCGCTTAATTGCAACAAAAAATTTTCTGAAAAAGAAAAAAATTAGAGATGGAAAATACATTTGAAAATTTTAAAGGAATCAGAGTACTTTGCTAATCAAAGGGAAGGCAGTTTGAATCTACCAGATGTTTCTTGGAAACCCTATGGGACAGTTCTACTCTGTCCTATGGTGTTGCTATGCTTTGGAATCGACCCCACAGCCACGGGTTTCATCAGACTACAACGTGGCTCCCTTAAGCGAGTAGCTTCTGTGGGAAGAGTTTGTTTACACAAAAACCAGGTGAGAGGAACCCCTGCTCTTCCAGGACCTCTCAAGGTAATCTCTAGCAACGGGCACCACCAGGACCCACAGACTCTCATACGAAATTAAGGTTTCAATTCCCGTACAAAATAAAGCTGTTCAACTTGTTAGTTTCCAAAACTTCAGCCAGTCCTACAATTCAAAAATGGTTTCAACAGATTTTGGATAGGCTGAGGGAGAGTCATCTTGATTGCCGGGATAATACAACACATGAATTAAGCATTCTGGTTGGTTCTGGAGTTGCTGTCTTTAACAATACACAAAGAACGAAGGAAATCTCTCTCCCCTGCATTCAATAGCTCTAATTTTTCTCTTTATCAGTGTGTGGCCAAGTTTAGGTATTTCCTACTGCTCGGACTTTTGTTACTCATCTGCTGGTACTTATTTTACTTCTCTTTCTCTTTTTTTTTTTTTTTTGCTAAGAGAAGGAAAAAATATATCTTCATTAATAGCTGAAAGGCACTACTCTGAATGTTCCATTGCTGTGTTTTTCATAGCAGGGCATCCCTACAGTTCACAGGAGTCAGAGGTGGATTTGACCTTAGATTTTTTTCACTTTTAACTCACAGTAAGTGGGGACCTATTAGGCAGAGGGTATCAACCCAAAGGACAAGGAACTGGAGCAGTTGTAGAAGCTGGAAGTTCGTACTTCGTGAGCCGTCCCAGATCACACGCCTCTCCTGCGACCCTATAAGGCAGATAAGAGCTGCCATATGAGGTTTCCGAGACCTTCATCCCTTTGGAAGCAGACTGCCACAGCTGTCTTCCACAGAGCAGCTGGGGGGGGGCCCGCTGTTGCACTTCTAGTTCGCGGCCTAGGGCCTAACCACTGTACTACCTGGGCTCCTTCAAGCCCCCTCCTAACAGGCTAGGTCACCTTACACTGAACCAATCCCACCACATCCACAGTTTCAAACCTTGTGGCTCCTTCAATTTGTCAGCTGCCTCCCTTGACTTGCATAAGATAACACCCAGTTTTTAGGCATTTTGGGTGATAATCTGGTTAACTCAGTCTGTCTATCCTACCTGCAGCCTGGATTTTCTAAGCTCCAAAAGTTCATCAGTCGTTTTGTTTCAAGTGCTCTAGATAGTACCCAGCAAGGAGCTACAGGCAGCGAAAGCTCTTAATCATAAACGCATGATCTTTGGTGCTCAAGGTCCTCCCTCCGATCACCTAGGCCCCTGTGCCCACAGCACCCTCACCTGCCTCCTGCCGCCACAGCCCTTTGTGATCACGTCGGGCCCCCAGCAGGGTTTAAAGTCACCCGTCTTTGCTATGCCCATCCTGGATTCTTAAAATTACACAGAGAGTTGAAATAGTAATTTGCTTTTCTGTATATTCTAATTTCAGAATGCTGAGGAAAAACATGGTGATTGGTATCACATTATTTAAATACAGTGTGTGTTTACTGGATAATACATAGTCATTTTTCTTGGTTGTATATGGAATAAGTACACTTCCAATCTGTAATTCTCTATGATATTTATCTGAATGATATAAACATTCTTTTGAATAATAATGCTTTGTGTAACCTTCCATGCCAGTCTGTCTATTAAAAAGGAAATTAAATACATCAAGGTATGGGAAAATCACTGTACAGCAATCACGAACCTAGCAAACTTCAAGAAGCAGGACGAAATAAGACTGACTCGGAGCCGAAGCTTCCCTTTCTGGTCCTTCCAATTCGTCAGTTCTCACTGGAACCGTGGATGGAGGGGCCTCCCTCGTCCCCACAGATCCTCACCTATCCTAAACTGGCCCACAGGGAGCCCACAATCAATACATCTCCTCTCACCCATCAGCGAGGAGCAGAGGTTCTAGAGGCAGAACTCTCTACTTCCACAAGCTACATAGGAATGGTGTAGTGGTGAAGAACTACATCTGCTCACTGAAGACATCAGCAGTTCAGATCCCTCGGGAGCTCATCAGAGAGTCTATGGGACAGTTCTCCTCTGTCTATAGTGTTGCCATGAGTCAGAATTAACTCAGGGGGTTTGGCTTTGGTTATTCGTTAAGTGACAATAACACGAGCCAGTCACACTGAGGGGACCGCAACCAATGTCACCAAACATAAGTATAAATTCTTCAATGAGAAAACTAACTGAAGCTATCAAA
This sequence comes from Heterohyrax brucei, assembly GCA_028571685.1. Lineage (NCBI taxonomy): Eukaryota > Metazoa > Chordata > Mammalia > Hyracoidea > Procaviidae > Heterohyrax > Heterohyrax brucei. The sequence continues at coordinate 2,033,353 of CM053163.1, forward strand.
TTTCACCTAAAACACAATGACATTCAAAAATAAAATTTAGGGAATTGGATTGTGGCTTGATAATAGCTGATAGTGAGAAATTATGTTCAATTTTGCTGTGGAGAGTAATAACATCATCTTTATGCCAGAAATTATCCATATTTTTGGAGAGGCATAATGAAGTATGTAGAAGGAAATGATTTATTGGTTGAAATTTACTTTACAATAACTCTAGAAGTAGCAAAGTTGGGATAGATGAAGCGACCAGGCCTGAATCTCAGGAACTCTTGAGTCAGAAAGACAGGCATGGGGGGTTACTGGACTTTTTTTTCTACTTTTATGCTTGGACATTTTTATAACAGAATTTTACTGCATTTTCTGATGATAAAACTAATATGCACTTGGTTTAGAATTGTTGGAAAATGAGAAATAATGCAGAAAATAAAATTTAACCATGAGGCTACCATGGGGGAGAAAGAATAGTATGAACAATTTGTTAATATAGATAGCAGTGATTATAAGCAGGGGTTTTGGGGTGTGCTTGGGGGGGGTAGGTGTGGGTGTGGGTGTTTTCTAGCAGCAAATCTGCTTAAAATTGCAGCTTCATTGAAAGGTATATGGCCACAATGATTTATTAATTCTTTAAGAAGAATGAAGGAAGGTTTCAAGTTCATCTCATCAACCCAAATAACATTTTGCTGTCTTACTATGAACAATAGAGAAAACTAGACCAAGAGGAAAAGTCATCCTCCCAGTAAAACTCTGCTTGAAAAAAAGAAAGCAGTATTCACGACTTTTTGCTGGTAGGATTTGGCTTTGAACCATACGTAGGCTGGTGTTCTGTTAAGGCAGGAAAAGCTAGCACAGACTGAAAGTCATCATATTAAAAGCCCTCCCGGTACTGTCTTTAAAATCAGCAGTCAGAAAACCATTAGAGTAATTACCAATCCCCAGGAAACCTTGTGGTTAACCGTTTCTGAAATCACTCTGCGCTTAGCCCCGGACTCATCGTCCTCCTCAGCCCTCTCCACTAAGGCAATGCTAACATGAGAGGAAACGGCCCGTGTAAGGCGGAGGCGGAGAACACACACCAAGCAAACAGAGGTGGCTTCTGCTCGACTTGGAGGAAAGGAGAGACTTCATCACAAGTGAGAAGATGAGCGTACGTAGGCTGGGGACTGGAGGGAGGGGAAATCTCTTTCTTCTGGGCATTGTTTAGGACAAGATTCAAGATTCCTTGTCACATCTAAGGAGTAGTGGCTTCACTGGTGACTCAGAGTTTTCCCAACTCTGAGCTCCCAGGGGTGAAAGGGGTCCCCGCAAGTTCCTGAGGTCAGTAATCTCAGAGGCGGGAGTGAAACACAGTCCTTTCTGCCTCCGAAGCCAACATGCTTTCTACTCCCCATCTTGTCCTCCCCACTCTGTCATCACAGTCCCACACTCAGTGCTGATACAGCTACACAGTACGCCTCTCAGGGATTTTACAGCCTAGAAGAAGTACTGTCGAGACACCCAGGAAATTCAGAACTATAGTCCACGTAGCAAAGGAGAATGGGAGAATGAAAGACACAAGGGAAGTGTTGGTCCAGAGGATGAGTGGACCCCACCACCCGCACCAGCCCGAGCCCAGCACAACAGATGGTGCCCAGGTACTACCAACAATTGCTCTCATGGGAGTCACAGTAGAAGGGCTCAGATGGCATTTTAGTCATCTGGTACTGCTCTAACAAAAATGCCACAGTCACTGGCTTTAAAAAGAGAGCTTTATTCTTACACAGTCCAGTAGCCTACAAGTCCAAATTCAGTGTGTCTGCGCCGGGGGAAGGCTTTTCCTCTGTTGTTCTGGAGTCCTGTGCTGTTCCAGTCTCTGTTCAGAGAGCATCTTGGTGCAGGAACCTCAGATCTGAAGGACACGCTCTTCTCCTGGTTCTGCTTTCTTGATAATGGGAAGTCCCCGACTCTTGGACCGCTTCCCTCTCATTTTCTCTCTCATTGCATGAAAAGGATAAAAGGCAGTGCAAGCCACAGTCCAGGGAATCTCCCTCTACAGCAGAGCAGGAAGGCGATTCTGGGAGGGGATTTACAGTCTCACTTCTCTAACATCATACTCTCCGTTATCCTTGGGCAGAGCCTAGTCCACCCTTCAAAGCAGTTTTGGAGCTCTTTCTGGAATGGCCAGATTTACAGCAGAAGAAAATCATCAAATGGAGGGCAATCACAGAAAACAAGGAGTCCTGAGTCAGCCAAATCACTCCACAGATTTTTGCAGGGACGCAATTCAATCCATGACCGACAGGGTGGGAGAAGAATGTAGCGCACCCTTCAAATTCACCAAAGAGACCTGACTTAGTATTCTTACAGAGAGTGGAGGAACTCCAAGGTTATGGCCCCTGCACAGCCTTCTACCCGGAACCGAAGTCATTCCTGAAGTTTGCCCTTCAGCCGAAGGTCACATCAGTCTCTAAAACCAGCTGTAACGTATGTGAGTGGCATGCTTCTCAGTTCAGTCTTGAGAAGTCTGACAATGAAGTTCACAAACTCATCCTAGAAAATGCTACACCTCATTGCAGAACATCACTGCAGCCACCTTCCAAGCCCGCCCCTTGGGATGCTATGCACCGACACCAGCACCTAGCCTACCCCTCAGAGCAATTTGGGAACTCTTTTTCTGGAATGGTCATCAGAGCTATTGTCGTATTACCCTTGATGTTCCAAATGTCATTAAAATGTCTTCCTTTAAATATTTCCTTTACCTCTGGGTGAAGAAAAACGTCACTAGGGGCCAGATGAGGTGAGCAGGAGGGCGTTCCAACAAAGCTATTTGTTTACTCGCTGAAAATGCCCTCACAGATAGCTGGACAGTTAAGTTTGCGAATTTGTCACCGTTTTGCTATGAGCAATGGCCATTCCAGAAAGAGTTCCAAAATTCCTTTGAAGGGTGGACTAGGCTCTGGCACCAGTGCAGAGCTTCTCAAGGGGAAGGCTTCAAGGGTGATCGTAGTGATATTCAGCAGTAAGGTACACAGCACTTAGAACAATGCAGTCCGCAGACTTCATTGTCAGACCTCATACAAACGAGACCACAAGGGTGACACCCACGCGGAAGCAAAGATAAGGGAGGCAGGAAGGACAGGGATATAGGAAGAATGGAAACAGGAAGCTGAGGTGGAGAAGCGCAGAGTATTGTGGACACATCAGGGGAACAGCAACCAATGTCCCAAAACAATCTGTGTGTGAACTCTTGAGGGAGAAACTAATCTGCTCTGTAAACTTGCACCTAAAGCACAATTAAACAAAAAAAAAAGTACTCCAAATGAAGAAGGAAACAAACAAGAAATACCAAAGGCTTGGGTTCGATTCCCCACCAACATACCTCACGTGCAGTTACCACCAGTCACTGTGACCACGACGCTGCGCGCCTCAGCAGGGCCTCTGGGCTAAGAACGAGCTCAGGCCATCTGCTTCCAAACACCAGCCAGCAAAAGCCCTATAAATCTCAATGGTCTACTCTACCATGGACCATGGGCTGTTGCAGAACAGGGTGGCCTTCTGTCCCCTGTGCACTGGGACTGTCACAAGACCAGGTGGACTGGAAGGCAGCTAACATGACAACAGCTTAATGTCTTTATTTCATTTCTTAATGTTTAGGATTAAGTCATAAGGGATTGTCATGAAAGGTGGGAGAACAAGAGCTTCTGCTTGTGACTTTCAATGCCTGTCAACTCACTTCAAGAGTAAATCTGTTTCTAGAGCTGATGACAATTTTCAAATTTGGCTCATTTAAATGGATGTCATCACTCCTCCATCTGTGGGCCCAAGTTTACATCAAAACTGAGAGCCCAATCTGTTGCTGTCAAGTTGCTTCTGGCTCACAACAACCCTACAGGAAACAGAGAACTGCCCCAGAGAGTTTCCAAGGAGCGGCTGGTGGATTTGAACTGCCAACCTCCTGGTTAGTAGCTGAGCTATTAGCTGCTGCATCACCAGGGATCCCAAGTTTACGTGTCATCTTTTAAGTCTAATCTATAGCTCCAAACTGAATATTCTTTGGGAGCAATGTGACACAACCTCCCTGGGCCTCAGTTTCACCATTTATGTGACTGTAAAAGCTCACCGTTCTCCAATTTTCTATAATTACTCCTATGACTTTTATTTCAGAGTGAAATGAATTAGGATCTCACAGTTTGGGGTAGTGGGTCCAGGCTGAGGCAGCCCTAGATCCTATCAGTAAGAGGTGGGTTGATGGAGGGCTTCCCTGATGAAGACGTTAACAAGAAACAGGACAGAACAATCCAGAGGGCAATTAGATCCTTGGCATGGCGTCAGTGAATGCCTGTCGGCTTCAACCCATAGGCATGACACAACGCCTTCTCGCCCTAACCCAACACAAGTATCTGACAGATCTGCAAAGAGGGCCTCAGTCTGAGAGTCTGTAGAGAAGTGAGCAGACTTAAATGGAGTTTTAGAATAAAAATTTTCATCGCAAGTATTTTAACCCTGACATAACACTGCTACCACCATTAGCGCAAGCCAATACTCAGCAGTGTAATGTAAGTGTCTTCCATTTTCCCCTATTTCACGCTAGATTTGCCTGATAGATGAGCGTACTTAAGTAAACAGCAGAGACAATTTTAATAGGACAGGTGCTTTGAATATACACAGAAGGTCACTCCTATTATTCCAATTAACAACATAAGCTACAGAAACACACGAGGGGGAATTAATTTAAAGCTCCCATTTAGTGTTACCGGTGAGGACATCTTTAGACCTCTTGGTTGTCTTGACAACTCCAGCACACCCAGCAAGCTGAAGCCAGTCTCTGCGGTGCTCCTTTTCAGCACACAAACAGTTCAGATAGCACATTAGCAACGAATATGATGTCCATGTAAATGTGGAAATATTTGCGTTGCCATAGCGATAAGAAGAATGGCAAATATACAGGAGTACTTGACATACTCCAAGGCAGACTTTAATTAAAAAAATCTCAGATGACAATGCCAAGATGGCTGCATGTACCACAGGGCTTTCAGGCTCGCTGACTACGTGCAGGGCCCTCGGCCAAGTGACGTGGGGTGGTCAAAGGGTCCTGGCTGAAGAGCCAATGAGGAGGCACAGGGCCACCAAGAGGTGCTGTGGGTGTGATCCTCATCTTCTTATTGAGCAGAGAAAAACAAGAAGAGACAGTAGAGACAATTTACCATGTCAGGTATGTATTTCTTCAGACACGGGAAGACAAATCAGGGACTGTCTTCTAATTTATACATGTATGCCCACAGTGGTGGACCCCAGAGCACTGACCAGCATAACCTTGAATGTGTCACAGTCTGTTTCCTTGTCAGTCTTTCCTGCTCTGTGGAAAACACAATGTACAATTATTATATATCTATACATATTTAAAGGAGGGTGGCTTGCTAAACAGGGCAATGTGTGTGTGCTGTCAAAGCAAAAGGTGATGTGGTGGGGAGATAGCACTGTCACAGCATGTTCTAAATAGTTTCTGAAAAGTTCTTCTAAAAGCCTGTCATTCTAAAGCACTATTGGGGAAGAGGATTTTGCTTTCCTCCAAAGTTAATATTTAATTTTTACAAAAACTTTGGAAATTTCCATGAGCTTCTATCAAAGGAACCTGCTGCTAAATGAATCTTTAAAAGGTTATAGTCAGACATCCGATAAGCACGTGTAACTACTTTCATCACAGCACCGTCAATGGACTAAGAGGGAATGGGATGTGGTCCTTACAGGCAAAACGGAGATGACAGCCTTGACCTCTCCATGGCATTCTGTACTCCTGACCACTCATCCCTCCTGGGAACTGCTCCTCCAATCTTGACTTGCCCTGATAATTTCTTTCTCATCTATGAAAACTTCTGGATGTCAGAATTCTCCCCCAGCTCTCTGATCAGTCTGTTCTCTCCCGATTCTGTTTGCTTTCTCTGTATAATCTTATCCATGTTCCCTAGCCTAACACTCAGTTATTGGTCCTAGTCCAGAACACTCCTCTGATCTCTAGACCATCTGGTGCTTGATCTCGACCTACCTGCTCCGTTCCAAACTTAACATATTTTAACAACTTCTCTTCCCTTCTGCCCCGCTACGTGTGTGACTCCTCTCCCTTCCCCTCTCCGCACACACAGAAACCCTACACTTGCCAGACCGCGCCCCTTCACGTGCCATGCACTCCACATGCAGTCGAAGCGAAGCAGGCGAGGTGCTGACTCTTCTCTAGTCAGGGAATGGATCCGGCATCAAAGCAGATCAAATTTTCTCTCCCTGATTCTGAGGTCTGGACCCCTGGACCTCTCCCTGGGATGAGCAGAGTCCTTGTCATCCTGCAGGCAGATTTCTTCCATGTAACTGGGAATCCTAAAGAAGATCTCAGCAGAAACAAGCAGCGACATAAAGAGGGTGAGAGCTCATTTAGTCTTCTGGAAGCATCCAGGCAAGAATGTTCATTATTTCCTGCTACCCAGACTCCCCAGAGCTTCCCTGGCTTTGCTCTTTTTCAGGAGCTGGTTCTTCAACTTTTTCTTTAATTCAGTCCAAACTACACACACACACACACACACACACACACTCACACACATATACACATACATATACCTGTGTATACATGTATGTAACTGTGTATACACGCATACATAACCCACCCACCCACCGCTGTCAAGTCAATTCTGACTCATAGTGATGCTATAGGACAGAGCAGAACTGGCCCATAGAGTTTCCAAGGAGTCCCTGCTGAATTCAGACTGCAGCCTTTTGGTTAGCAGATGTAGCACCTAACCACTACGCCACCAGGGTTTCCGTATATATATATATATATATATATGTGTGTGTGTATATGTATGTATATCATTATCTGCTTAAAACAGCCAGACTTGGTTTCGGTTACTTAGAATACAAGAATCCTAACTGATGAAGATACTGATGGAGGAAATATTAGGGAAGAAATTTGGTAGAATGGAAAAAAGACAAAGACAAAAAAGCATGGAACCCAGTTTTCACAAAGGATACCATGGAGCCATTTTGACGACTTTCTGTGCTGACCTCTCCCCTCTGCCTTCAGGGTCTCCTCACCCCAACCTCCCACAGAGCAGGGGACTTGGAAACGGTAACGAACAGCCCGTGGGGCCCACCAACCACTCCTGCACCACCGTTTCCTTCCATTTCAAAGCCGGTTCTAAGAACAGACTCAATTTTAACTGGACATGGAAGTTTAACTTCTAGGGCAATAATTTATATGAAGTCATTGCCCAAATAGTTTCTAAGTGATTCTCTTTCACAAATATCCATTTATCATGAGATACCAAACTATAGCAGTTTCACACAAGCCATACACACCTTCCGTGTTTGTTTGCCAGCCATCCCTTCCGCTCACAAGGTATCTTTGCAAGTGCCACTACGTTCATTTTTTTTACACGTTGTTGTGGAAAAAAAGTTAGTATAGCATGTTATAAAAAGACCTGGCAGTGTGAAGAGGTGGGCACAGAAGCTCAGAAGGCCCGGTTGTTTGGGTAACAGTGTTCTCTCCTTCAGTTGTCCAAGTTGTGTGGAAGAAGCGTGCCCAAAACATGTAAGAGCCCTGTTCATCACAAGAGGAGGTCCAGGGTACAGTGGCCTCCCTGCCACCACGGTGGTGGACTTTGCTGGCATGCTCTGTTATCTAAGGTGTCGGTGCTCCTGCCTACATCCCCTTTATTGCCACCCTCTCGCTTGTCTCAGTGAATAGACACTTTTCCTTTTACAGAGCACCACCTTGCGTGAGACACTGTGAGGCAGGAAAAGGAAAACGTGGCCTAAACGCCCAGGAGCCTGCAGGTGAGGCAGTAACTACGTAAAGACTGGTACCGACCAAGAGAACTGCGAAGTGACAGCAATATTCTGCCATAGCGTCACCCACCAACCCTCCCCTTCAAAAACAAACAAACAAGCAAACTAGAAGGCTGAGATGCCTGAGACTCAAGTAGCAAGAGAGGGCTGGGAGGATTGAGGACAGGGACAGGATCTCATGGTGGAGGGCTGACAGGATGAAGAGAACCGAAAAGAGGAAGGACCGAGGGAAAGGGAGAGGTTGCAGACACTGTGAGCAAGGCTTGAAGACTGCTGCGAGGAGTCACACGTGATAGGTTAGACGGTACAGAGCCAAAGATGTCTCTGGGAAGTGCAGGAAGGGGGGCTGCTGTGACAAACTGTAGGTAAAACACAAGGACAGGAGCTGAACTATTAGCATGTCTCAATCTTTCCTTGTCACATTTTCTTTGATGGCCAAATAGCGGTGACTGTGGAATGGTCAATGTCAGAAGGTGGTTGAGATACAGACGGCACACTCAAAGATCCTACCGCTGCCTCCAGCACACAGGAAGTCCTCAGCAACTCTGAACCGCTGTTAGCCCTCTTCATGTTCTCGCCCCCTCCCCAACAGCCTGGCGACCCTTCCCTTCCTAGTCCTGGCCTTTTTCCCTAAGGGGCAAAGCAGACATCTCCTGTTGATCTTGGCATTCAGTAACTACTTCCACAAGACCAGAAACCCTGGTGGTGTAGTGGTTAAGTACTACATCTGCTAAAAAAAAGGTTGGCCATTCAAATCTGCCAGGCACTTCTTAGAAACTCTGTTGGGCAGTTTTACTCTGCCCACAGGGTCGCTGTGAGTCAGAATTGACTCAGTGGCAATGACTTTGGTTTCTATGCGACCTACACATCCTTGGAAGTTCAAATCTCATGCTGTTGTTCACATCTTTGACCTTATTACGACAAGATTAAGTGTGTAGTCATCAAGCGCCACATCAGGAATGCAAACCTCAGGATTTAGGGCAACCTTGGAGCCAGTGACAGATGCCAAGTGCTGCCCACGCCATTCTGGGCACTCTGAGCAATGACAACCCGAGAATGAAGGAGAAGAGATGCTGGCTTTGCATGGTATTTGCAAAAAGTTGGCAGCTGTCCAGGAGGCAGTCATGGGGACAGAGGGGCTGAGAGGTAGGAGGCACTGCCGTCCCCTTCCTCTGTTCATGGTGGCTCCATTCGCCCCTGTGTTGTTATGGGTATAATTGGATGATGATGGGAATGTCAGGCTGAAGTGTGTGGTCAATGTGAGTGAGTAGCTTTGGAGACGTCTGCTTGACAGAAGTGCTTAGTGAGGTACCCTCACCTCCCCATGGGGTTCAGGCTGTGCCAAGGCCTTTGGCCAGGAAAGAGAACTCCACACCCCAGTGGGAATAATTGCACAGCTGAGTGCACGCCAAGTTAAATCTGTGCCACTGGTGAGACTCAGCTTCACTGGGAACCACGTCCAGCAAAGCCTGATTGGAATCCCAACACTCTCCTGGGAAGCTCTCCGTCCTGGAAGGACAATAGGAGAAGCCAAACAGCTTCGTGGAGGTGGAACAGCTGCCCGGCTGCAAAGGAGATGAGTTCTCCACAATGGCTCTCCACCAAGCTCACCCTTCTTCCCTTTTGGAAGTGGTAGTATAGAAAAGTAGGCCCGAAAGAGAGGTAGAGAGAGCCTAAGAAAGAAATTCATTCTGAGACAGAGTAGAAATTGAGTACATTTTATTGCTTTCAAAGCTTTGCCAGTAACAGCTGCTGGTGAGTCCAGTTTGACTCTTGGCAGCTGCACAGGTGTCCGAGTAGAATGGCACTCTGCGGGGTTTCTGATGGCTCAGCTCTCTGAGGTAGACCAGCAGATCTTTCTTCCTCGGAGACTCATGGGGGACTAGAACCCCCAACTTTCTCGTTAGACACAGAGTACATTAACTGTCTGCACCATCCAAGGACTTCTCCAGAGCTTGAGATGGAACTTTCTCTCCAAAGCTTGAGATGGGAGGATCCAGTCCTGCCCAGAAGCTGAGGCATGCAACACGTCCCCTCACACCACACCAGGAACAAAGGAGTGGTTAAAGCAGAGGTTAGAGCAAACCTCCACTCTCTTCGCCGCCCGGAATCCACTTCTAGTCCTCCTCCCACCACCTCCAGGCAGCTATGTTGACGTAGTGGCATAGTGGTTAAGCACTGCATCCCTTAACCAAAAGGTCAGCAGTTTGAATCCACCAGGCGAAGCTTGGCAACTCTATGAGGCAGTTCTTCTCTGTCCTACAAGGTCACTATGAGTCAGAATCGAATCAATGGCAGTGGGTTTAGTTTTTACATAAAATAGTCAGCACTCAATGTTTACTAAGTGTATAGATTAAAAAAAAAAAAAGGCGCCAAATTCAACATCTCTGCCCCGCCTCCTATCCTTTCCTACAGCTAGAAAATTGAGAGCCCAGTCCCCAGAACACAAGCTTATGAACCACGTGTATCATGCTTTAGAGAATTTATAGAGGATGATGAGGCACCGTGTGAGGTACTTGGCACAGGCTAGTTCAGGAATATATGCGAATGAGGTAACTAGAAATCAGGTAACTGGCTCGGGGTCTTAAAAAGTCAATGCCACAGCCGAACTAGGTGATGAGTCAAGGTCAAAACCGCTGCTCATTCCAGCTTAGCTTCTGTGCCAGGCAGAAGGCTAGGGAGGCCAGTTCTAACTCTACAGGACCAGTCAGGTCTCACACACTGGGAGTACCAGATGGGACATACGTCCTTCCACGGGTGGGCAGACAACCTGCTGGGCATGTGTGCATTGGCAGAAGTAGTTACGAAAATAGCAAATAAAAGTGAAAATCCTTTTCTTCTATTACTAACAGAAATGTCTGACTGCTGAATTCCTCTCTGAGAGATGTCTTCTATCACCCCCTCAATCACTCACTTCACCCCACCTTTGCTCTATCTTTGCAATGCAAATATTGTGAATGGTTTGGCTGAACTTTTCTACTATTAAAACAAGACTTCTGTAAGGTTTCCCTTAACTCTTGGGAGTCAACTGCTACGGCTGTCAGAGTAAACTCCGGAGTTCATGGCATTTCCTTTCACGGCTGTGTGTGTGATGTGAGCTTGATGGAGCTGGGGCCACCAGCCACAAAGGGACACTGCAGAGCAAGGCCATTCGGAAGATCTCGAGGCAATCTTGGGAGCGCCAGGCCCTGAGGAGCAAGGGAACAAGGAGCCAACAGGAGGTTTCCTTCAAGGGACATCACAGAAAAAAGAAGTGGGTTGAAAGAGAAGAAGACATGCAGGTTAATTCTCGCAAGGTGTCAAGATTTACTGAACTAACACGATTTTTAAGCACAGCAAAGCCAGGCCTTCTCAGAAGATGAAGGTGTGTCAGGGTCTCCCATCAGAAAGAGGATTTCCGAATGAATTGGGGAAGACAGTAGCTATGAGTCTGGGCCTAAGGAAATAGGAAGCTTTTGGAACTTTTATGGAAATTCCATGGTAGTCTTCCCTGTGAACCAAGAGGAAACCAAGACAAAGAGAAATACACAGAAAAGTGGGACTGAGACACCAAGGATTGTATCAAATATAATGAATGAAGACCTATTATAAACAGGGAAACCCTGGTGGCGTAGTGCTCAAGTGTTGTGGCTGCTAACCGAAAGATCAGTAGTTCGAATCTACCAGGCGCTCCTTGGAAACTCTTTGGGGGAATTCTACTCTGTTCTCTAGGATTACTATGAGTCAGAATCAACTTGATGGCAATAGGTTTGGTTTTGGACTATAGCCAACAGGGGATTTTGCTATGATACGGGACAGGTTTCAGCGACATTTCCAGGGTAGGCACACCAAAAAGGAAGGCCTGCCAATTACTTCCGAAAACTCTTTGGGACACAATAGTCTGATGTACAACTGATGGAGGGTGTGGCACAGGCCTGAACAGCACTTTGTCCCCTTGTGTGTGGGGTCAGCATGAATTAGGATGCATCCCTATGGCAGCTAACAATAACAACCGTGGGTGCAGCCCCCAGGCAGACCCAACAAACTTAGGATCTTTGGATAATAACACCATTTGGTCATACAACATGTAACAGTTTCATTGTCTCTTCATCCTTCTTTGATTTCCTAAAAATAAAATTCTGTTAAGGAGACGGGATATGTCTTTACCATAAAAATAAGGAAACTGGGAACCAAAGACTATCTTCTATTATTGTTATGATTAGGCACCATCAAGTTGGTTCTGACTTCCGGGGACCCCGCTTACAAAAGAACGAAACACTGCCTGATCCCGCACTCTTCTCACAGTCGCGGCTGTATTTCAGCCCATTGTTGCACTCACTCTGTCAATCCATCTCATTGAGGGTCATCTTCTCTCTCTCTGCTTTACCCAGTATGGTATCCTTCTCTGGGGATGGATCCCTCCGGATAACATGAGGTCCCTGCTGATGTACATGAGACAAAGTCTAGCCATATTCACATCTAAGGAGCACTCTGGGTAAACTTGTTCAAGACAGAATTGTTTCTCCTTCTAACATTCTATGACATACTCGGTATTCTTCTTCAACACCATAATTCAAAGGCAAGAAGTCTTCTTCAGTCCTCCTTATTAATTGTCCACCTTTCACATGTATATGAGGCAACCGAAAATGTCAAGGCTAGGGTCAAGCGCACTTTAGTCCTCAAAGTGACCTCTGTTTTTTTACATGTTACACAGCTCTGTCGCCACAGATTTTCCCAGTGCAGTACATCACTTGATTTCAGGACTGCTGCTTCCGTGGGCAATCAGTGTGGATCCGAATCAAATAAAATCCTTAACGACCTCAAAGGTTCCTCCATTTATCAGGATGTTGCCTATTAGTCCACTTATGAGGATTTCTGTTTTCCCTGTGTTGAGCTACTGTAGTCTTTGATCTGCATCAGTAAATTTTCAAGTCCTCTGTACTTTTCAGCACATAAGGTTGTGTTATTTGCCCATTGCGGATTGTTAATGAGTCTTCCTCAATCCTAACACAATGTTCTTCTTCATAGAGTCCAATGTCTTGGATTATTTGCTTACAGCACAAATTAAGTAAGTATGGCGAAAGGATACAACTCTGATGCTCACCTTACCTGATTTTAAACCACACAGTGTCTTCTTGTTCTGTTGGGACAACTGATGATGCATTCTAGATTTAGCTTCTGGCCTTGTACCGATTGATGCCAATAAATCTTCTCTATTGTTTCTTTCCATGGATGTAGCCAATTTGATTCCTGTTTATTCCATCTGATGAGGGTCAGGTATACAGTCGCTGTTCATCTTAGTGGGAAAAAAAAGTACTGGCAATGAGTCAGTCCCTGGTCTTGCAAAATTCTCTGATGCTATACCTGGCTTGTTTCTATCACCAAGGCCATATTTTCAACTATCAATCATTCTTCTGTGTTTCCAACTTTCACATGCCAATCATCAGTAATTATCAAAGCATTCTGATTGTATGTTCAACCAATGTGAGACTCCAGAAGTTGGTACAAACCTTCAGTTTCTTCATCTTTGGCCTTCTCAGTTGGTGTTTAAATTTGAGTAAGAGTTGTACTCATCGATTCTCTTTATAGATGTCTGGTGTTCTCCTGTCATTGACAGCACTGTAGTTCAGGGTGCATTTTGAAGTGTTCTTTTTGATGATGAATGCCACTCCACTCCTTTTCAATTCAGCACTCCCTGCACTGTAGACGATAAGGCTACCCAATTCCAAACACCCAACCTCAGTCCATTTCAGCTGACTAATGCCTAGCATATAGATGTTGATGTGTTTCATTTTTGATGACTTCCAATTCTCTCAGATTTCTATTGCATACATTCTAAGTTCTGATTATTAATGGATGTTTGCAGCTGTTTCTTCTCATTCTGAGTCAAGCCACACTGCGAACAAGGGTCCTGAAAGCTTGACTCAATCCATGTCATTAAGGTTGACTCGATACGGAGGAGGCAGCTCTTCTCCAGCTGTATTTGGAAGGTCTTCCAGGCTAAGGGGTTCATCTTCTGGCACTGTCTGAGACAACGTCTCACTCCTATTCCCCAGGTTTTCACTAGCCAACTCTTCTTAGAAGTAGACTGCCAAGTCCTCTTCCTAGTCTGTCATAGCTGAGAAGCTCCGCTGGACCCTGCCTACCATAGATGACCCTGCTCTTATTTGAAACACCAGTGGCTGACCTTCCAGTGTCACATCACCGTGCAAGGCACCACAGGAGGACAAACTGATGGATGAGTGGTGGCTGTCCTCTATTACATGACTATAAAATGTCAGAGCCAGCATGAACCTGGACCTTCTGACTACACGTTCAGTTTACTTTCTTTTACAGCTGCGAAGTAAGAATTCTAGTGTCTCTACTCTGAAATGTGGACAGTGAATAAGGAAGACAGGAGAAGAATTGACACTTTTAAATTGTGGTGTTGGAGAAGAATGCTGAAAGTCCCAAGGACTGCCAAAAGAACCAACAGATCTGTTCTGGAAGAAGTACAACCAGAGTGCTCCTTGGAAGCAAAGATGGCAAGACTGATTCTTACCTACTTTGGGCATGTTGCCAGGAGGGGATCAGTCCCTGGAGAAGAACATCTTGCTTGGTAAAGTGGAAGGTCAGCAGAAGAAGAGGAAGACCCTCAATGAGATGGATTGACCCAGTGGCTGCAACGATGGGCTTAAGTATGACAGTGGTTGTGGACATGCACAAGACTGGACAGTGCTTCCTTCTGTCGTGCATAGGCTCACTAGGAGTTAGAACTGCCTTGATGGCACCTAACAACAACAATCTAAATTATCTTCCTGCTTTCCTCAAAGCTGGCCTACGGGTCATGTTAGGAAAGATGAGTGCTTGTCACGATAACTGTCACATGCTGTTGGGGATGATGACTCATTTGCCCAGCAAATACAACATCAAGAGTCATTCAGCATTCCACAGGGAAACTCGTTATAATGGCATCTTCTCTCTGGTTGCTCAAGAGTCAAAGTTGTTCAGAGATAAATGTTCCCTGATAAAAGCCGACAAGGTCTCAAACAGGTTTATACAATTATTTAGAGCTGTTCAAGTACCTGGGGGAGGAGAAAAGCATTATGGGTATGATCTTAGCTTCTGAGGGCAGGGACAAACTCATCATAATTTAGAGAACACTGAGTCTCGGTAAGCTGTTTTGCAAGCATTGTTTTAAATCAATAGCTTCATTAGACCCAAGTGATATTTTCATCCACCTGAAGTGAAACATCCTTGGACTTAATGCACATCAAGATGCTGTCTCAATTATGCCCAAAGTCAGAAATCACCAAACGTTTCCCAGAAAACAAAAGAAACTCATACAACACCCGAAGGCACTCGTGAGCCTGCTCCATAGCAAAGTGTCTATATCCACGGTTCTTGTTGGAAAGTTGTCATTATTTCTCAGAAAGGCACACGGTATACTGTGTGAATTTAAGCAGGTATAGGTCAAGTGCTTTAAATTTCAAACTCAAGGTGGAAAGACAGAAGTTAAAGATGCCAGAAACTTAATGGTCTAACTATGACATGAGTACAGGTCATATGCGCCCAATTGTAAGAAAGTGGGGAAAGCTGTACCTTATATTCCTTTCTACCCCAACCAAATCAAAGCCACTGCTGTCGAGTTGATTCCAACTCATAGTGACCTTATTCTAGAACACGGTAGAACTGCCCCACAGGGTTTCTAAGGAGCACTTCGTGTATTTCAACTGCTACCCTTCTAGTGAGCAGCTGTGGCACTTTACCACTATGCTTCCAGGATTTCCTTCTTTTCCCAGGATAAAAAAAAATTACTGGGGCGACATATACGGAAAAAAGAAAAAAGTCCCCATTTTAAATGTACACTTCAGTGACATCAACTGTACTCGTTCCATTGTGCAGTCATTACCGATACTCATTTTCAAAAGTTTTTCATCACCTTAAACGGAAACTCAGTGCCCCTCAAGCAATGACATTCCATCCCTCTC
The DNA here is from genome assembly GCA_028571685.1 of Heterohyrax brucei. NCBI lineage: Eukaryota > Metazoa > Chordata > Mammalia > Hyracoidea > Procaviidae > Heterohyrax > Heterohyrax brucei. The sequence goes on from CM053163.1 coordinate 2,049,108, forward strand.
TCCCCCCTAGAATCTGATAACTAATAAACTTTTGTCTCTATTTGTGTATTCAAGGTATCTTAGGCAGCCCTGGTAATGTACCAGTTTGGAACTCAGCTGGTAACCCAAAGATCTGCAGTTCAAATCCACCAGCTGCTCTTTGAAAACACTGTAAGGCAGTTTTACTCTGTTCTACAGGGTCACTGATGAGTCAGAACTGACAGCAGCAGGTAAGGTATTTCTCATGGGTGGGATGAGATAGGACTGGCTTTCTCTTCTTACTTATTTCGTGAGCTTAGTGCTCTCAATGTTCATCCATGTGGTAGCATGTAGCAGAACTTCATCTGTCTTTGTATGACAGACTGTGTGTCCATGCACCTGCCAAGGGACAGTTGGGTTATTCTCTCCTTTAGGCGGTTGTGAGTAGTACCGGAAGGGGCACTGAGTTCTAAGTGTCTGTGTGAATCCTTGTTTTGTAGATGACATTCTTGCTCTTGCTATTCAGTGACCCAAATGGAAATATAAGCCCACATTTACTGTGCAGAGAGCTGGGGCAGATGTTAAAACCAAGGCCTGGGTGGCCCAGGAGAGAGGCGGCAGACCAGCAAGCTAGCCTGTGTAGTCTGGCGGCACATCTTAATTTGGCCACTTCCTACCAGTTGGACTTTGACCAGTCTATTAGACCTTCACATTGCCACAATCAAGAGATTAACAGCTGGGCTACGGAGCATGAATAACAGGGCCTGGAATGCATCGTCAGTCTGAATGGCAAACCCAAAGTTCCAAGAGATCACAACACCTTGTAGCAGCGAAATGGGAGAGATTTCCTCAGCACCTAAAGGTTGAGCTTGTAGTTGGCACCATGTTCTGGCAGCTCTCACGTGCCACTGCGAGGAAGCTTCAGCACCGCACAGTGTTATTGTTGGGGCACCGAGTCAGTTTCAACTCACAGTGACCTTAAGCACAACAGAAGCCTGCCGAGGCGTGTGCCACCCTTGTGGCCACTGTGACACTCGGTCTGTTGTTGCAGCCGTCCCATCGAGGGTGTCGTTTACCAAGGAGACTGGTCCCTCCTGATGACATGTCCAAAGCATGTGATGCCACACGGTCACACCATCATCGCTCCTAAGGAGGATTCTGGTTGGTCTCCTTCCAAAACAGACGTGTTTGTTTTTCTGGTAGTCCATGGTATATTCAGTATTCTTTGCCAACACCACAAGTCAAAGTCATCGGTTCTTCTGGGTCTTCCTTATTCAGTGCCCACCGAAATACCAAAGACATGAATGGTAGCCAAAGCTCTCGTGCAGCAGAACAGTCCCACTTGTGAGTACGAGGCTTCAACTTGAAGCCCCAGAGTGGTCAGTGCTTTCTAAGAAGTGAAGCTGGGTATCTTTACTTGTTGGAAAACACTAGAACATTTATTTGGTTTCCTGATGAAAGAAACAGGACCCTAACACCTCACAGAGAATAAAGAGAGAACACTTGGCACAAGGTTTTGAAAAGCTTGGTGAGAAAGAGATGACTTGACAAGTGAAAGATGACCAAGTGGCTGGAGGAGCGGAGACAGCTGGAGACCTCCTGCCTCACACAGCTGCTGTCCCCCACCCCCAGACATGACACACCAGTGGTGGATGGCAGCAAATTGACAGCTGAGTCACTATCAAGATGTCTCAACAGGCCCAAACCTCGGTCCTGGCGTTGTCACAGGGCGGGAAGGTCCCCACTACTGCTATCCAAGCGGTCCCACAAACAGTCACGTGTGACAAACAAACAAAGCAGACAAGTAAGCCTAGTGGCTCCTGCCTTCACAAGGGCTCTGGTGACCACCTGCTGGCTCCCTCGACTTCAGACGCAGCCCAGAACTCTGCATGATTTCTGTCTCAACCAGCTCTTCTGCACTGGGACCTGTTGTCTTACTGAGATATTTCCCTCTTGCTCTGTACCTATTTCCAGAAAGCAAGCGAGACCATCTGAGTCTGTGTCATGTGTTTAGGTCACAGTATGTCAGATTCCTGCCACATGCTTGAGCTTGACTCTCACTGGAAAGTCACCTCTCTCTTTTGTTTTTTTGACTCTTAGCCTAGTATTTCTTTTCTCCTCTGTTCAGAATGGGGGCCCTGGTGGTGCAGTGGTTAAGAACTTGGCTGCTAAGTGAAAGGCTAGCTGTTTGAATTCACCAGCCATTCCCCAGAAACACTATGAGGCAGTTCTACTCCACCCTATAAAGTTGATATGAGTTGGAATCAACTAGATGACAACAGGTTTAGTTTGGATGCTTTGAGAGAAAATGGTTCATTATCTACAAAGACTATGCAGTTATTTATAATCTCTAGATATACATATATATGTAATTCTTCACCATCCAACAGCAAAATTCATAGAGAATTTCAAAAAAAGGAAAGCTGATGTTAATAAATGTCAGTGTTGTGTTGGACCTCACTTACAGTCTATGACATACAAAATTCTCCCCAAGAAGAAGTATTTTAAAAGACAGCCTTCGGTGTTGTTGTGCATGTAGAAAAAGGACCGTCTTCGGTACTGTGAGTATAAAAGTGGTCACACATGACAAATCAAATCAAACCTGTTGCTGCTGAGTCGATTCTGATTCACAGTGACCCTACAGGACAGAGTAGAATTGCCCCTCAGAGTTTCCAAGGAATGCCTGGTGGATTCAGAATGCTGACCTTTTGGCTAACTGCGATAACTTTTAACCACTACTCCACCAGAGTTTCTCTGGTGAAACATGGGAAGTCTGGCAGTTAAGTTCAAAAGCTCATCCTCGAAAAAGTGCTCCATACCTCATTGCTGAAGATCACTACAGTCACCTTCAAAGTCCTCCCCTTGGGAAGCTGTGCACTGATGCCAGTGCCTAGTCCACCCTTCAAACAATTTTGGAACTGTTTTTCTGGAATGGCCATCAGAGCTGTTGTCATATTACCCTTGATTTCCTGAATGTCATCCGAATGTCTTCCTTTCAGTATCTCCTTTATCTTAGGGTAAAGAAAAAAAGTCACTGGGGGCCAGATCAGATGAGCAGGGAGGGTGTTCCAATAGAGCTATTTGTTTACTGGCTGAAAACTCCCTCACATACAACTAGACAACTAAGTCCACAAACTTGCCACTGTGTCACTGTGCACAATGGCCGTTCAAGAAAGAGTTCTAAAAGTGCTTTAAACGGTGGATTAGGCACTGGCATCGGTGTAGCTTCCTAAAGGGAGAACTTCAAAGGTGACCTTAGTGACATTTAGCAGTGAGGCATGTATCACTTAGAACAATGAAGTTTGCAGACTTAATTGTTGGACCTCATGTATGTATCCCAAACACAGACATCCCAGCCAAGCCAAGCCAAGCGCCTTTGAGTCGGATCCCAGATACATATACATATACAGGATACATACACACATGCTGTAAAAGCTTACACATAGCACATAAATAGCAAGGTACTAGATAATCATATTACATATTATAATAATTATTACATTCAAATTAATAATTAACATGGACTACCATTTTAGTTATCACGTGCGGCTGAGATGAGGAGGTCTCACAATTTCTATGTGGGTAACTCTTTGTTTTTTAAAAGATTATATGCTAATGAAGAATCGGGGTGGGAGGGGGAATGTCAAATCCGAGATCAAAATTACCCTCCTTCAGGAAAACTTTCGTGACTCACCCTCTCAATTATTTGTCACTCCTTCCTACCCACTTCTTTTGCCAAAATCTCTCAACGTCTGTTGCATAAAGTATTTGCCTGGATGTTTTATCTACTTAAGTGTTTTTCTTGACCCTTGTCTGCAATGCCAGCTTCTAGCGTCTTTCAAAACAGGGCTACTGGCTTCCATCCTGTATTATCTTGCTAATCATAGCTACATTTCATGTATGCCTCACAGGTAAAACACTGGAAAGACAGCTGCAAAGGACAAATATTGTATGAGACCATTATTATAAGGACTCAAGAAAGGACTTGTGCACAGAAGAAAAGACTCTGAGGCTACAAGGATGGGGAGGTGAGGGAGGAAGGGAGAGGGTTCTTCACAGATTAGACAATCGATGGGAATTCAGTTAGGCGAAGGGAGCGACATCACAGAAGGCAGGTCGGCAGAACTGGACTACACCATAATGTCAAAGGTTTTCTAAATTCAACCCAGCATTTCAAAGGACAGAGTAGCAGGGACGGGGGTCTAAGGACTATGTCTTCAAGCGACATTGAGGTGAGTTGGCACAACTAGTCTTTTGCTAAGAGTGTCTTGTGCACTCCATGTTGATGAGTGGCATCTAGTGTCTTAAAAGTCAGCAAGCTGCCATAAGGAACGTCAGTTTGTCCCAATCCACCTGGAACAGATGACAACTGATAGCATCAAAGACATGAGTTAAAATGAGCCCAGGAGACACAAGGACCCATATGACTAGGAGACCACAATCAATATGAGGCCAGAAGACCCAATGGTACCTGGCCACCACCAAAAACAGTCCAGACAGGGGACACAATGTACGGTCTCTAATGTAGCATGAGAAGAAAAGAGGTGTGCAGTTCAAGAATACTATGAAAAGACCAGAAATAATGGTCTGACCACCCAGAGGGTCCCACGAGAACATGGGCTCTAGACTTGCTGCTGGCCCAGACCCGAAACCAGTACTGAGGCCAACACTTCGGAGGAAGGACAGAGTAGACCTGGAGAAACAGAGGTGCGTGTACCTTATGGTTTAATATATATATGAGGCTGTCCTACTAGTTTCTCTTTAGAGGGGAGAGGAGAGGGGGAGAGGAGGGGACAGGTGTTGGTTGAGTGGATGCAGGAAGTAAAGAGTGGAAAAGAAGAGTGTGCTGTCACAGGGTGAGGAGAGCAGGCAGGTCACAGAAGCAGGTGCTCAGGGTTTCACAGGGAAAATTGACTTGGATTGTAAACTTTTACTTAGTCACAGTAAATAAATAAAACACAAAAAGAGGCCTGTAGATATCTTAGACTTTGATCAGCTTTGAGGTAAATATATTTAGGGATTTTCTTTCTCCACCAAGACTAGGGCACAGAATGGAAGAATCCTGACATACTGGAAAGCAGAGGAACTCATAAGTCCTAAAAACCAGGTGCTATCACAGAGCAGGTGTTCCCTCAAGCCGGTTACTTTTCCTTTGAGCCTCACCGTCTTCCTCTATAAAAGGAAGAACCCAATCTTTCTCACAGAGGTGCCATGTGAGTCAAGAGACATACACACAATGGCAACAGAGTATTGAGGGCATAATAAACACTCAGTTGCATGTCTCTATGTGGTGTAAATGGCTAAGTGGCTGACCGTAGCTGATGCTGGCAGCCAGAGGCCACCAGAGGTACCTCAGAGCCCTAGTGGTACAGAGCTTGGCTGCGAACTGAAAGGTCGGCAGTTCGAATCCACCCATCACTCCTTGGTAGCCCTGTGGGGCAGTCCTAGTCTCTCCTATAGGGTCAGTATGAGTCAGAATCGACTCAGTGGCAACAGGCTTGGTTTCAGTTTACAGGATCACTAGAAGCAGAATCAGCTCAACAGCAGCGGGTGATAGGAGAGGTACCTCAGAGCCGCTGATACCCTGCAGAGCGCAGGAATCCTTTGACACACACAGGTGCCGCGAGTTGGAACGGACTCACGGACAAGTGTGGTTTTCTGGGTCTACCATCAGTTAACGTGAGTTCTCCCACTCCTCCCGTCTCTAGGTAAGTTCCATCTTCATTCAAAATCCTTCCGATTCTCATGCATCAATGAGGAAAGACAGGCAGTAAGAGGCGAACCCCTGCCGTGGGAGGAGCTCACCAGCCAGAAGACAGTCTCTACACGCACAAAGTGGGAAATAAAGTTTGTGAAAGTGCTTTACGAATGCATCTGTCGTTTCTTTCCATGAAACGAGCAATGAGAGAGAAAGAGAAAGGTGAGCGGGAAAAGTGAAGATTTAAGAAGATGTCCACAGAGGAGGAGAGTCTGGGAATGGTCCCTGAAGGTGATGTCATCGTGATTGTCACCTTTAGACTCCCCTTACAGTCCCCATCACCTGCAATAGGTTGACAGAGCCTGCTTTCTGGCTTCCTCTCCCTTTACTACAAGGCGCTGCACACAATTTCTCCTAATACTCAAATAAATCCCATAAAGGTTTTGAGGAGGCTCTCGAGCCACCTACAAAGAGCCCCTAGTAGCTCCAGAAGGTAAAGTAGCATCATAATCACTTAACTGCCTTTCCAAAAATCCTTTCTGTCAAATCTTTATTTCATGCTGCACGAAGAGCCCAAGGCCAGATGGCCAAATAAAAGAGGAATATAAGCTACATACCTTACCCGAAGCCTGGCAAGTATGCAAAGAGCATCAGGACTCATCTCTTCTGATAGTTTTGGCTTTTTAAATCATTTTTTAATGTGGCAAATGTGCCACTTCTTGTGCCACTTCATGTTCTTGACTTGTACGTGCCAGTGTATGGTTTTCATTGTGGCATACGGCCATCACCGTCATTTGTGTCCCAATTTTTCCATCACCATGGGGCCTCTGAAGCAACGAGAACTCTTTCAAGAGCATGTCTGTGATATCAGGCAGCAAGGCAAAGTCAGGGGAAAAAACTCAAAATGCTTGGACACTGGGACAAGACCCAGCCAGGCTGGCTCTCCTGGGGTTCTTTGGTTCACACTTGGACAAATCTTTTCCCATTGTTACAAAGCTTAGCACAAAATTTGCAGACTAAGTGTTGATTTGTTTCTCTGTTTGAAACACATGAAGCTTTCAAAGCAAGACATTTGGAATCCTGAGATCTTTTCTGCACAGGAGGGAAGAGGCAAAATGAGAAGAACGCAGGCCCTAAACCTCTCCTGCTCTGTTCCTCTCTGCTCCTGATCTAACTCAGAGACGTAATTGTCTGTGCACAGAAATGGGAAAGCACCAGCAACGATAATCATGACGATGACCATAAACAGCCTAAAAGCTTAAAAGAATCAGCATCCTGCAGTCAGCCCTCTTGGAATTCAGGGAGGGGCTTGTTCTTGCTGGGGCAAGATACAAAGGCTTGATCAAATTGATGTGTCTTAAGGCTTTAGCGAAAAAAATCGCTGAAAGAATAGTAATAAACACAACACAAAGATGATGGTGGAAAGCTGAGAACCACTGGCGGACCCAGGAAGCACTGATCTTTTGTGCTAACAATCCCCTTCAGTGAAGAACAGTTTGTGCTGAAGGAGCGAAAATGCATAAGGAAAAAAATTAGATTTCTTGAGTGTATTTTGAAGACAGTCAAACATGATCTACAGAGCCTCTATGAGTTGGAATCAACTCAATGGCAATGGGTTAGAAGCATAACAGAGCTTTCCTTTGAAGCTGGGATCAATCCAGCAACTAAAGGACGGCCACCCAAGTAAGTTCTGCAGTCCTGCGCCCCGCCAGCTGAGCTCTGTCTTACAGACTTCGGACATGTGGTCAGGAGGGATCAGTCCCTGGAGACAGACATCCTGCTTGGTAAAGTAGAGGGGCAGCGAAAAGGAGGAAGGCCCTCAAGGAGGTGGACTGACACCGTGGCTGCAACAGGGGGCTCACGCCCAACAACGATTGTGGGCATGTCGCCAGACCAGGCAGCATTGCAGTCTGTGGTGCAGAGTCGTTAGGAGTTGGAATTCACTCAACGGCACCTAACAACACCACCAGCACGTGTATAACAAACCGTTAGCACACTTGGCCACTAACCGAAGGCTTGGAGACTGGAGTGTACCCCAAGGTGACTTAAAAGAAAGGTTTGATGACTTACTTCTGAAAACTCCACACTGAAAACCTGTGAAGCAGAATTCTACTCTGACTCACACAGAGTCAGCATGAATCACTGAGTCAGCTCCATAGCAGCTGGTGTCACACAAATGTCACTGTCTAGTTGTCTGTGAGGGAGTTTTTTAGCCAATAAACAAATAACGAACACCCTCCCTGTTTACCTGATCTGGCCCCCAGTTACTTTTTTCGTTACCCAAAGATAAAGGAAATATTGAAGGGAAGATATTTGGATGACATTTAAGACATTAAGAGTAACACAGTGACAATTCTGATGGCCATTCCAGAAAAAGAGTTCACCCTTCAAAGCAACTTTGGAATAATGAAGTTTGCAAACTTGCCGCAGTGCCACCGTGTGCAGTGGTCATTCCAGAAAGAGTTCCACAGTTGCCTTGAAGGGTAGACTAGGCACTGGCCTTGGTGAAGAGCTTCCCAAGGGGAATACTTCGAATTCAGCAGTGAGGTATGTGGCACTTTTTCTAGGGTGAGTTCGTGACCTTAGTTGTCAGACTTTGTAAAAACAACTGATTCAATTCAACTGAATTTTCTATATGGGCAGCTCTAGAAATGTGTGAGGTCACAGTTACAAGAGCAGCTTAATTCTTGATGATAATTGCTCTCGTCTCACTTTCACGCAACAATAAATTAAACGCAAGGGTTTCTGGGAGTTTTCTCTAGGTCTAGAAACTACAACGTTTTCAAGAACTTTCTGTCGTTCTCCATGGGTCCAACCAAATACATATTGGAGCTTTGTAAGTGAGGAGTGGCCTTTTCCCCACTACTGCCCTCTCACCACAGCCAAGTCACGTTTGTGCACCTGGGGGCTAACAGAGCTCTACACCTACCATTTAACGTCAGCAAGGGAAGGGTCTCAGTGTCTTTGCAAACTCACATCAATCCTGGGTCAAAATTTTTTAAGAAAATGCCTAGGGACTAGGAGCAGAGTGAGAAAAGTTTATGAAAGTGGGGTTTTATGGTTTTATTTTACAGTCTTTGCATTGACCAAAGGTGTAGCTCCATGTTGCTATTGTCAGGTGCCTACATAAAGATACAGAAAAAGTTACAGGACAAGATACTGAAGGAGATACAGAACCTAAAGAAAGGCAACAAATTGTCTCATGAAACACACAGAACCTGGGAAATGTAAACAACATTCATGAACTCAGAAAGCTAATCAAGTGTAACCTTTCACTGTTGGTGAAAAGATACAGAAATAGAATTCCTGAATTAATTGTTTCCATGGAAAAAATAAGCTAGCATTCAGATTTTTGTCTTTAGATGATTCATAATAAAACCTAACTCATTGCTATCGAGTTCATTCCGACTCATAGCAACCCTGTAAGACAGAGTAGAGCTGCCCCATCAGATTTTCAAGGAACACCAGTGGACTCGAACTGGCAACCTTTTGGTTAGCAGCCATAGGATTTAACCACTATGGAACCACACAATTTGATGCTTTTTTAATTTACCGAAACATGCATATTATTTAAAATTATCACTATATCCTGTCATTAAACAAAGATACAACGATTGCCAGTTAATCGTCACAACTGGAAAACAACTGGTTCGGGAGAGATTTGTCAGGATTTGTGTTATGTACATGAAGTTATGTACCAAAAAAGACAAGAAAAGAAAAAGCCAACAACTGCCATTGAGTCTATTCCAGCTCACAGTGACCTATGTATGGGACAGAGGAGAATTGCTCCATAGGGTTTTCAAGTTGTGGCTGGGGGATTCGAACCACTGACCCTAACCATTGCACCACCAGGGTTCCTAGTTACATCAAGACACTAAATGGATCTGACGTCGTTGTGTTAATGTCTTCCTCTGATGAACCCAGTTTGATTGGCATGAACAGTATTAAGCAAAACAGGCTCAAGCCGCCGTGCCAACATTTTCATGACTATTTTGCAATCGGCGTTAATCAATGAAATGGGAGTATAATTGCAGCAATTTCTCCCCCTGGCTTCACAATAACAGATGTAATAATGCTGCAAAGACTTCCTGACAATTTACTGCTCACAAATGCTTTACTAAACATGCTCCATAATACTTCATCTTGACACTTTAAAAAAAAAAAACAAAAACCCTCTGGGAATCCGTCCCATCGGTGGGTTTCAGAGCCACGTAGAGCATCAGCCTCCAAATCCCTCCACTCCTCGGGACCTGTTTCTCAAAAACCCGTTTTGGAATCTGGTCTCACTGTCTCATAATATTTCATGAATTCAACTTCATTTTGGAAAACTTTCAATCACTTGGGTGACACTGATGGTTTTCCATTTCATCACGGAGCTGCAAAATTCAGACACCTGCTTTGCTTTTCAAAATGCAAATCTACAGAAAAATCAGAGAGCAAACAGGTGTACTACCTTCATGGACAGAATTGAATCTCCCACCAGAAAACAAGCACCCAAATCCAAACAGAGACGTCAAGGTACCTGGCAGTGCTGGGGGACCGGAGGTGGCTATCTATGCCATCACTGACGCTGCTTTGGGGGTGACCAAGCAAGCGCCTTACTACGTGATGGCTCTTAGACTTCAGTAGTAGCAGAGTGTGGGACAGAGAGGAACTGGAGCCAGAGTAACTCTTCCACACCCCAAAAGGAAGCCTTGAATGAAAAATACACCCAAAAACTTCTGTACTACCCCTCTCTCAGCTACCTGAGATGTTTAGCTACTACTGATGTGTCTTAAAGGCAGTTTGTTCTACTCTGACCTATAGGGTCACTATGCATTGGAATTGTTTTGACAGCAGTGGCTTTTGGGGGGAGATGTTTTAAAGGACCCCTGGCTGTGCAGTGGTTAAAGTGATCAGCTGCTAACCAAAAGCTTTTGTCTGAAGTTCCAACTCACTAACCACTGCCTGACAAAAGACATCGGCAGACTCCATACGGAGGAACAGCGTGGGATGCCCCACAGGGCTGTTCCAAGTCAGAGCCCAGCCAACCAGCCATGGGCTTGCTTTCTCTAGTTTTGGTAATATGACCCAAGACAGTCTCTGGTGCCTCAAATGGCTTAATGCTCAACCACTAGCCGAAAGGCTGGAGGTTGAAGCCCACCTCCCCATCACCGAGACCCTCAGAACATTAGCCTGGTGACAGCTTTTGAAAAGTCACAGCCTTAAAAATGCCGTACAGGAGTTCCGTTGTGCACACAGAGCTGGCCAGAAATCGGAAGAGACTTGCTGGCAACCATCTGCAGCGTGTTCTCCTGCAGCAGTTCTGGAATTAGAGGCAGACCTGCTATTTCACGGAGGAAAATATTTGCAGAAAAAGTTGAGCTTAACTGCTCCTCCCCCTACTCTCTCTCACATCGTCCCTTTAAGTTCACAGAAGAACCTGCACAATTTGAGAAATCTTCTCTCTCCTGGTTCACTGGCAGTCTGTCTAGCAAAGACCCATGCTCTGCAGCCTCAGCAACTCCATCACTTCTAGCTCTCCGAGATGCTCAGCTCTCCACCTGCCAAACAAAGATTCTTCTACTTCATTATTCAAAATATTAAGTGAAGCTCAAAAGCCGTGATGATAGACCTCCAAGTAATGAAATATTGTTCTGTCAGTCAAAAACCTGCAAGTTATTTCATCACCTGGAATAGTACTTAGGCCACCCAGCCCTCAATGCACTAGGCACAGCCAGAGTCTGACTAAATTGAATCTCAATAGCATGCCCCCTCCAAATCAGGTTTTCTCAAAAGGAGACCTCCTCACGCATCGATTATTTTACAAGAACTTAAAAAAAAAAAAAAGGACTATAATTTTATTGCCCCAGATGCTAGTGAATGAATTTGGTCAAAATAACAAAAAGCCAGAAAGGGGTGGAAATCTAGTTGTGCATAACTCACCAACTGTGAATTGTGTGATTCAAAGAATTCAAAATTAACCATCAAATAATCCCAAATTAAACATCACTTTTCAGGGCATAAAAGCATCTGGGGTTTGTAGGCACGTCGGAGTCGGACTTTTTATGTTGTTTAAGCACAACTGAGGTGTTAGAAAATAACGCAGAGCGGTAGGAACAAGGCAGGAGCTGGGTTCCCACGGACACGGGCTCAGACACCGTCGGCGGCACCTCGCACTCATAAATACACTACATCTGCATCTGAGCTTGGGAAGCCCTGGTGGCCCAGTGGTCACATACTACAGCTGCTCACCCAAAGGTCAGCCATTCAAGGCCACCAGGGGCTCCTTGGACCCTCTATGGGGCAGTTCTCCTCTGTCCTGGAGGGCTGCTGTGAGATGGAATCAGCTTGGTAGCAATGGGCTTGGTGGTTTTTTAGGGATCTCAGTTTCACCTGCAAAGCTGACAATTCAGTGCAAAGATCAGAAACACCGAATGCGGTGTGCACCCAGCATGGAACAGAAGCCCCGTAAAAGAAACTAGGGTGCTGTCTACTTCATGAGGCTACTCCCCAGTCTTGTATTCAGACTGTCACTGGAGAGAAATGGACACGTATCTGTGACTGTCTTATCAAAAAGGAAAAAGAAAGTGAAAGAAGATTGCAAATAAAATTTTTTTAAGAAGGCAGCAAGCCTAAGTATATATGTGCCTGTCACACACTGAATCATGTACCTCCAAAGTGTATGTCAGTTTGCTAGACCGTAATTTCCAGTCCTGTGTGACCATTACCTGACACGATTTTCCCCTGGGTGGTAATTCCTACCTCAAGGATGTTAACAAGGCGAGATTAGAGGCTGCAATTCTAATGAGGCAGGACTCGATCTACCAGATTAGGTCATGTCTTCGATTGGTTTCTTTTGAGACACAAAAGATACAAGAGAAGAGAGGAGGGCCGGGGGCCTCGTTACATCCGAGACAGAAGCACCATGGGTAGAAAACCCTTTGGACCATGAGTCCCTGCACTGAGAAGCTACTTGACTGGGGAGGACTGATGACAAGATCCTTCCCCCGGAGCTCAGAGAGAAAGCATTCCCCTGAATTTGGACTTCGAACCCCCTAGACTGTCAGAGAAGAAATCTCAGTTTGTTAAAGCCCTCCACTTGTGGCATTTCTGTTACAGCAGCACTAGATGACCAGGTCAGTGCCGATACCCCAACTCGACCACTAGTCTCCCAGAGCCCTGTTTTGGACAGGCAGTGCATGATGGGTAACTCTACAGCATCACCAGGCACCAGGTTCACCCTCCTTTTAGTAACCATAGAAATGATCCCACAGTCTGCACCAGCACCTGGGTAAACATGCCCTGGCTAGTAACATGAAGGCAAATTTGTTGAATCTATCAGGTTTCTTTTCTCATCATGACAGTAACCAAAAACCAAATCAAACCTGTTGCCCTCAATTCTGACTCACAGAGACCCTATGGGACAGAGGAGAACTGTCCATGCAGTTTCCAAGGAGCACTTGGTGGAATTCAAACTGCCAACGTTCTGGTTAGCAGCCAAGCTCTCATCCAGTGCTAACTAACTCTAACCAAGGCCATTGCCGTGGAACTGATTCTGACCGGTAGCACTCAGAGTAATGCTACCCTGTACGGCACTTGGCTTGGCAGGGTTCCCACAAAGCAGCTAGATTCGAATGGCCCATCTTTGGGTCAGGAGCAGAGCCCTTCTTTTTTGTTAGGAAGTCAGCCCTTCAAGAGAATTCCTGCTAGAAGCAATCCTATGAACACCCTCTCCAGAACAAACTAGACACGTCCTGGCAAAGACGGCTGACTTGCTCAATACCCACGTTTTGGAAAGAGCACAGCTGTTTTCTACTGCCACAAAGAACGGCGGATTCCTGAGATGTCCCTTAGACCTGTAATTGAAGCTACACATTACGACAATTAAGTTCACAAATCCATCCTAGAAAAACTGCTACCTACCTTGTTGTTGAAGGTCACCTTTGAAGGACGGCCCTTGGGAAGCTGTGCACTGATGCCCGTGCCTAGTCCACCCTTCACTGCAATTTTGGAACTCTTCTTCTAGAATGGTCGTCAGTACTGTTCTTGTGTTACCCTCAGTGTCCTGAATATCATCAAGATATTGTCCTTTCGGTATTTCCCTTATATTTGGGGAAAGAAAAAAGTCACTGGGGGCCAAATCAGGTGAGTAGGGAGGGTGTTCCAATCTAGTTATTTGTTTACTGGGTGAAAACTCCCTTACAGACAACCAGACAATTAAGTTCACCAACTTGCCACCATGCCACTGTGTGCAATGGCCATTCCAGAAAGAGTTCCAAAATTGCTCTGAAGGATGGGCTAGGCGTTGGTGTCGGTACATAGCTTCCCAAGAGGAGTACTTGGAAGGTGACCATAGTGATACTCAGCAACGAGGTATGTAGCTCTTTGAACATTACGTTCGCGGACTTAACGTCGGACCCGTATACACCCTAATGCAAAGAAGTGATGACAAGGGGAGGCAGGAAAGCTAGACCAACGGAAACAGCACAACTGTATCGAGGGATATGACAAATCAATCCGCAATTAAAGGCTGCTAGCTGCTCGCGAGAATCGTTTCTAGCTCCTCCTGCGTATCATTGTATTTCCTGATCTGGCACTGTGAACCAGAAATAATCCTATCATTTATTAATTACATTTGCTAACCCAGTCAAGAAGAATCCTGCCGTGTGAGGCAGCAGATCGTGAATAAATGCTTCATTGAAAAGCAACTCTTATTGCCAAGTAGTTGTAAATTAGGGTGGTGATAATCACCCTCTTTAACCTTTTTAAACAGGTTCCTCTAAAAAGCTCCAAGATGGATGGTTTGTTATAACAACTTTGACCTCCAACATGCAACAACACAATTAGTTTTGCACCGTGACAAAGGGATGCTTTGATTAAAAATCGGGTATAGCACATTATTCTGAAGTATTCTCTGCATAGGTACTGAAAGGGGCTGGGTCCACACGTATGCATTATACATACACAATACTCACATATTATGTCCTACATCTATTTGAAGTATAGATCTAGCTAAGTAGAAAATAATGAATACGTGCAGACTGAAATTACATGAGGTGCCAGCACTGTCATCATAAACCATTTTGAGTGAAGCTCCCACGGAGTGTGCCGTCCCCAAACCCTAACCCCACTGGATAGCACAGCTGAAGTCCCAGAGACCGCAGACATACAATGAGAGGGTGGATGGAATGCCCTCAGTTGAAATGCGAAAGTGACCATTTGCCGGGGAAACGGGGAAAGTCCTGTTTTTGACCCAGGGAGCGGGTCTGCCCTTGAAGTCCACGGTGCTCTGACTTGCACCTGGAGAGCCTGCCCAGGACAGATTTCTGTCCCCTGCCCCCATCCCAGGGAGTTTCTGATTCAGTCGATCTATGTCGGGACCTGAGACCTTGCGTTTGTAACAAGTCCCCAGGATGCTGATGCTCTTGGGGTGAGGAGCCACTTGGAGAAGCAAGACCATCCCACGGCCCCGAGAGTGAAAGAGGCCCCTCGGGGAGCCTCTGCTTCACAGCTCCCGGAGGCACGGCTCCCTGGCTCACTGCTGCTTTCTCTGCCCCCTTCCTGTTTTGTCCCTCTACCTTTTCTGAACCCTTAGGTCTTGAACAGCATGTCACCCTCACTTCCAAACCGTGGGGAGAGAAGCCAGTGAAGGCATTCCACCAAATAGTGTCCGTCTTCACGGGGTCTCCACCACCACTCTCTGAGCCCCCATCCTCATCCCTCTGCACCACCACCGCTCTGAGCCCCCATCCTCACCGCCCTCCACCACCGCTCTGAGCCCCCATCCTCACCGCCCTCCACCACCGCTCTGAGCACTCATCCTCATTGATACTTTGCTTTAGAAACTCTCTAGGAAGGTCCAGTGCTTCGTCTTGTTAGGAAACAACAGCATTAGAAGCAGAACGTCTGGAAGCCCCAGGGAATGGAGGCTGGCCTGAGAGGAGATTCGAACCCCACAGAGGGATGGAAGGAGGAAACAGGGAAGACCAACAAACAGCTGCGAGGACTAGTGCCAGGCTCCGCCTTCTGTTTGAATTTACCTGCCAGTGGTGAAAAGGGAGGTGACAACCAACACCATGCCCTCCCCACTGTACTGGAACTGCGCATTGCTTTTAAAAGCACACCTGTTTCTAAGAGAAAAGAATGTTTTCAGAGGACAGATCTTTTGTTCCCTAGGGCATCTTAGTTCAGCCCTACAGAAGGAATGAACTGAATAGTGCCTGGGAGTTGGGGCAGGGAGAGGGGAGGGCCTGAGGGGCACAGACTGTGATGGGCTTTACCACTGACCATGAGGCTGGTGGCTGGAACACACCAAGAGCCGCTTGGAACAAAGGCTTGGCCGTCCGCTTCCGACGGGGCAGAGGTCAGCTCAGGAACACACAGGGTCGCTGAAGGCCAGCCGTGACTCCACGGCAGCTGGCTCAGTGATTATTTCATTGGGGCGGGGTGGGGGGGAGAAGTGAAGGTCTGTGCACACGGCTGAGAAGAATTTGGGGTCCAACCAGGAGAACAGGGTGCCAGCAAAGAGTGACAAAGGGAAGAAGACCAAGGACTAACAACAGTCCTGGGAGGCCACCGGCTAAAAGTAGACAGCTAGCCAAAGGGCAGCAGGTCAGGCACATCGGCCAGCTCCTGGGAAACCCTATGCGGGAGTGGTACTGTGTCCTACAAGGTCACTGCGAGTTGGAAATGACTTGACAGCAAGGTTTTGGGGTGGCTTATCCAGAGGTCTTCCAGAGCAAAGCATCTAGCCTTTCCCAGAACATACCTGGTCGCCTGTCTCCTGCCTCATCCATGGTCACCCCTAAATCCTCAGTCTAGTCTAGCATTCCTAAGAAGGACTTAGTTCTTTGTTTGTTTTTTAAGTCAAAGAGGAGCCTGAGTTTCACACTTGGGTCAGCGCGGAAAGAGAACAAAGGCTGAATGAGAACCAAAGTCCCCAAAGAGAACAAATTTAGCAGAAGCCTGAGTGAAGACCCCGAGACGAGCGTGAGGAAACAGTCCCCGAGAGACAGCTAGGCCCTTCTGGGGGCGGGGTGGGGGGTGCTCACCAGAAGGTCGGCAGTTCAAGGCCGCTAGGCGCTCCCTGGAAACTCCACGGGGCAGGTCTGCCGTCTACAGTGTTGCTATGAGCCAGAACTGAGTTGATGGCAGTGGGTTTGGGGACCTGACCACACCTCAGGAGCTTCAGATGTATCCTGCCTCCGGTCACAGTAACTTCACTTCTGAAGATTGATTCTTAGAAATTAATCCTTCATTCAAAGATGTTCACTGTCACGTCGTTATAATTCCACAAAACAAGAAAAGTGACTCTGTGTCCAATAACCACACCGTGGGTGGGTGTATTAGAATGCAGCTCCAGACTGGGATGTTTTCTAATCATTGAAAAGCTGTTCACAAGTCATCTAAATGACGTGGATAAACGTTTACTCTGTAACCCAATATCCAAGGAAAAACAGGATGCTACATTTGATCACACTAGGATCTCAATGCCATCAAATCCTGACTGCTGAACAGAAAGAGGACGAGACTTTATCACCACGGGTGAACACTGACCATTATGGAGGCTGAGTTCCTTCTGCTAATCCCTTCTTTTCCATTCTTCTTCACATTTTTAAATAGTAATCCCAAATTACAGTTCATGTTTCTTTTTAAAAGGGATTCAGTAAATTTACAGATGAAAGTTCCATCATGCGTTTGTTTTATCATCATCTTTTTAAATCAGTGCAGAGGAGAATACTGTCCTGTGTGAGTCTACCAACAGCCAGTGACGAGACAGTGACCACGACAGACCAGACGAGGGGCGGCTACCTGAGCAAGCCATCAATCCAGGACTCAGATTGGACAGTGATTTAAACAGTAACAAGACACCGATCTGAGCAACTGCTACAGGTGCGTTTGATTTCTCCCCAAAGTATACAACCTGAGTCTGAAGGCACAAGTCGCAAAGGACACCACGTTATCTGTCAGGCTCTACCCAGATGCAAAGATGCTATGCCCACATGTACGCAGGTCATTTTCTTCCCTCTACTTCTAGCTAGGTAATCCTGAGCCTATGCTTTCCCTTTAAGTGTGTGATTTTGATTGCTGGATGACAAGGGTTACTGCTGGGTGAATACACATAAGAAATAAGAATATCTTGAAAACTTGAAAGAAAAAGAAAAAAAACCTGTTGCTACTGAGTCCATCCAACTCATGGTCCAGTCGCCCAGCACCCTCCAGTGAGAGCCCACTCATGGCGACCCTAGAGGCCAGAGGAGAACTGCCCCTACAGTGTTCAAGGAGTGCCCCATGGATTTCAACTGCCGACCTTTTGGTTAGCAGTGGTAGCTCTTAACCCACCCCACCACTAGGATTTCCCATCCAACTCATAGGGACCCTAAAGAACAGAGCAGTACCACCCCATAGGGTTTCCAAGGAGCAGCTAGGGGATTCCAACTGCCAACCCTTTAGTTGACAGCCACGGCTCTGAACCACTAGGCTACCAGGCCTTCCTAGAAACTTAAGGGCAGTATCATTGCATTAGTCTGTACAAGTGCCTGTAGCTGATTTAATTTTCTCATCTTTGAGATAATCTTTATACCTAACTACTTGGAAAAATAAATTCCTGGCAACTATGAAGTTTTTACCACTCATCTTCTTTAAATGGTGACCAAACTGTGGGAGGACTGCCGTGTTTCCAGGTCTTTGGAAGTTTGACGGTTAGACAGAATGATATTAGGATGAAACAACTCACTGAGACTTTGAGGAAACTTTTTTCAGTGTCAATAATTTGGGCTTCATTGAAGCACAATTTCCAGTCTAAATGAATGTTCTTGAGAAATTTTAAAAACAACAAAATTAAAGAAGTTGCAACAGGAATCTCTTTTTAGCCTGAACAGCAGTAGGCATTCCAGAAACCACTAGTTTATCATCAGTAGCTTTTTTCTCCACCAGTAGGGGGTCTGCAATTATGACATAATTCATATTTAATTGTTTCATCTGAAGACTATTATCTCATTTCTTCGTGATTGTCTTATTCTAGCTGTTTATACTTTTCCCCATTCACAATGTCATAATTTTCAGACTAAAATATTGGGCTTAGAAAATATTAGTTTTGTTAGGAATGATATATGTACATGATTTAATTTTTATTTTAACTTTTAAGAAAATCAAAAGGTAATCAAAATATGTCTTGGATCTTAACTATAGGACTCTCCATTTTGAATGCTTTAAAATATGGTATTGGGCATTCATAGTGAGTTCTCTTTATAGCAAATATTAAACGGATTTAGGCAGGGTATGGTGTTAATTACTATCATAAATGTCCTCAAATAACAGGAGAAGAAAACCATTGCATACTTTACAAAAACTAGTTTCTCAAACACACAAAAGAACTAAAAACCAAATTCTAAAAGGGAGAAGTAAAAGCTACATTGGAATGGACTTATCCTCTGGAAGATAGTGATATCAAATAGTCGTATGAACATTTGTATAAAGTGGTTTTGGGGAACTCAGAATGACTGTTAGCCAAAAAGGTTAATTTTTGTTTAGAACTAATGTTGGAGGGAACTGAGTTTCAAATGAAGGAAGGAAGAATTCCTGCCTGCTACGGAGAGAAGTTTGCTCACAAGTAAGTATTTATTTATGGATCCTGGGGCTAAATCTTGGGGTTGGCCAACACAAACCCATCCTCATCTTCAGAAATTAACCCCAGATGGTAGTTTTCTTGATAGATAACCAGCAGTACTAACAGAAAGAAGAGTGTTTATTGCAGGATGCTCTGGGACTTGTTTAACACTGGACTGTCCGGTGACGTGCAGGCCTGGGAGAGCCCCGCTTAGTAGCTTTGGCCCGTTCCTGCGGTGCCAGCCCTCCCGCCACACCGATACCGAGGTATGGTCACCATACTCCGAAAAGTGGATTTGGCAAGAAATGTGCAGTGGCATGCCATTATTTCGCCCGTTTATCACACAAGGGACATCAAAAACCTCAACAGCACAAACCACAGGAAACTGTAATCAACACAGAGTTTTGAGTTTGGAACATTTACCTTCACATTGCATGCAATTTCTTTCATAAATTGAGATGATTTAATTTTTAATAACGTCCATGTGAAACAAGGAACTAACAGAATTTCTAAAATTTACCAATCACTTTTAAAGAGACAACTCCATCCCACTGCTGTTCAGTAGTTCACCCTTCAACTTGACTCACAGGCCAGAGTCACCAGGCACTGGAGGAGAGGTGTCTAGCAAGAAAGGCAGAGAAGAAAGTAAAAATATAAGCAACAAGAAGGAACTCGCCAGGGAGTAGAAGAAGAAAGACATTTGAAACCAAGTAATCACTAATTATATCAGTAAGACCAGAAAAGATCACTGTGTTCTAGGCCATCCAGACACAACAGTCAAAACAGAATAAAAAAGCTCATGGAAACGAAAAATATGCCTAAAAATAAGTAGAAGACAAAAATCATGAAACTACACAAAACAAAAATTGAGAAGATGGATAATAAAGGATTTTTTCAGGAGACAGAATATTTGAATAGCACACGTTCAAGTATGAGCAAATAGAGAAAGCATAGGCAAGAAAACCATGAAAGAATTACAGAGAAATTCCCAGACTGACCAACATAAGTGACCGTGAGTATAAAATGACTCACCACACAACAGATGAATAAATATACACATATCAGAAATATAAAGAAAAAGAAACACTCTTGAATCTTCAGTATACTGGGATCAAAAGAAGACTTTTTTTAAAGGGTGGGGGCTGATTACAGAGGATCAAGAATCAGAATTCCATGAGGGCTCTCAACACTGGAAAGCAGACCACAAAAGGTGTGCTATCTTTGAACCCTGTAGGGAAACTGTGCTTAATCTAGACATCTCCACTTTGTCAAATTACCAGTTAAATAGAACTTATGACTGTCAACTAGTGTCCAATTCATGGCAACTCTGTAGGACAGCGTAGAAGTGCCTCATGGGGTTTCTAAGGAGTAGCCAGTGGATTTGATCTGTTAGCCTTTTGGCTAACTAAAAGCCACTTAACCACTTAGGCAGCCAGAGTTTCCACCAATTAAACACAAAAGTAGGAGCTAATGCTTTTAATTTTTAATCTTACGGACTTTCTTCAGAATTTTAATGCAAGGCATGATTCACCAAAATGTAGGTGAAACTCTGAGTAGGAGATGCGGCTGTTAGGTGCTAACAAGTGGGTTCCGACTCAGGCAAGCCTACGTGCACAGCAGAAAAAAACGCTGCCTGGTCCTGCGCCACCTGCCCAACTGTTGTCACGCTCGAGTCACAATCGTTGTTATGCTTGAGTCACAATTGTTGTTATGCTTGAGCACACTCTTACAGCCCCTGTGTCAACCCCTCTCACTGTGGTCTTCCTCTCTTTCATTGGCTCTCTACTTGACCAACCATGGTGATCTTCTGATAACACGTCTAAAACATGTGAGACGTAGTCTCGCCATCCTTGCTTCCAAGGAATGTTCCGGCTGTCCTTCTTCCAAGACAGGCTTGTTCTGTCTTTGGAATATTCTTCGCTGACACCACAAATGGAGGCTGTCAGCTTGTACTTCGGCTTCCTGATTCGTTATCTAGCTTCTTAAGCATGTGACGGGAAGGAAAACACCTGGCTTGCTCAGGCTCGCCTTCATCTTCAAGGTGACAATCTTTGCTTCTGAGTACTTTAAAGAGGTCTTTTGCAGCAGTTTTGCCCAAAGCAATATGTCTTTTGAGGGGGATCTAGAAGCCACAGGAGATAACCCAGTGGAGTAGTTAGATCATCCCAAGACGTCCAGGGTAGGAAAGCCTGGAACAGCATCTCAGTGGCAGGCACAGGTGGCAGTCTGCCCAGACTGGGACCAGACTAGGGCAGGAAGTCAAAGTCAGACACCCCAGAAGGGAGGTCTCCAGGAAAACAAGGCAAGTGATAGCTTACCTAATATTTTTGTATTGAAGCTATAAGTATTTAGGGATAAATTCATCAGAAGTATATAGAAAACAAAGCACACAGAACAGCAAAATAAATATTAATTCTAGGGAAAACAAAGAGTTGTATTTATAAAAAAAAATCATTCGTTGTGTACTACATAATTTGACTGCGAATGTTGGTAGATAAACAGGCTGATATAAACACTTGCTCGGATCCGACTCGATGGTGCTTGGCTTTTGCTTTCTTGCCTACGGCTAGTCGTGTAACCAAACTTTAAAATACTCCTTTATGGAGACAACCTGGTAAGAGAAAGCCTGTGCTTGGGGAGAGAAAAAGACAGTTAAGTCTTCGTAATTCTTAGGTCAGTAAAAGATATCAAAAGCTGAAAGATCAAGAAATAGAAGCACAGTATTTACAAATATGGAGCAAACACTCAGAGAAACAACAACAATGGCAAGTGGCCACCTCCAGGTTGTGGGAGTGGGAGGTCGGGGACGGGGGTCACACCAGGGCCAGTTCCCTGCTTCTGATCTTCAAAATACTGAGAAACAGCAGCGACAGACCTAGGTTAGCAAACCACTGCAGCTGTCGTCCCAGTCCAAGGCCGTGGGGACAAGGCACAGAAGAATTCTGCTGATGGAACTAACAAGCCGCTAACAGCCCACACTGCACGGTCCAAGGGCCATAGCTTATCTAAAAATGAGCAGATAGGCCAGGCAGTCGTCCAGTAGCAGATGTTGTCTCAAATCTGTCTCCCTAACACTGGTCTTGATGTCGAGTGGCCGTACACCCTTTAAGGACTCCACCAGCCTCCTCACTAAAATGACATTAATTTAAAGGGATGGAACTTCTTTTGGTGATGGGTCAGGCACTGAGATAATCCTCTGAAGGGCTACTGGAGGCGTGCTCATCACCTTGGGAGTTTCTCAAATTCCAAGGGGGTTTCTCTTTGGGAGACCTGCATTGCCCATTTCAGTATGAGCTCTATCTTGAATACTCCATCTGCGTCTGTGCAAGGGATTATGAAATCTACGACCACAGCAAAGCCCATTCTAGCTTTGTTTCATCTGGGGTGAAGAAAATAAACATGAGTACTACCAGCTGACTTCCAGAACAGACAGACCCAAGTGCCAGGAGCAAGGGGGCAACTTTGCCACAGCATCAAACAAAGGTGATGAATTTGCAGTTCTACATTTACTCCGGGGACGCTCACATCCCAGGTGAAGCAGCCTTCCTGAAATGAAGTTTTAAGCAGTTTCCCAAACAAAAGTGCCCCCTTCTCTGAATGGATTTCCAGGGAGCCCTAGCCTTGGTGACCATACCCCACTTCTTTGTGACATCGCCATTAGGGGGACTGTGTCAGTGCAGCGCGTCATCACACATCAAGGGAGTGATCACAGCGCAGTCTCAGAGCCTTGTGTCCAGGCTTTGAGCCTCTCCGCAGCCTCCCTCGCCACCACGTTGGGAGAGGTGCAGAGAGTCATCTCAGCTTTCTGCAGGGAGCCAGGATATTCACTCAACTTACTGGGTGACCTCAGCCAAGGGTATTTAGCTCCCTGTCTGTTTTTACGTGTACCAGATGGCAGTCACAGACTGAATTGTGTCCACGCAAAATTTGTGTAGCAGTCTGACTGGGCCGTGATTCCCAGTATTGCATGACTGCCCTCTGTTTTGTGATTATGCTCTGCTGCAAATCCTAATCTTTGCCTGTGGTCAATGGATTGGATTCTGTTAAAAAAGGATTAGGGTGGGATGGCAGCACCCTTACTAAGGGAGTTTCCCTAGAGTGTGGCTTTGGCTTCCACCACCTTTTACTCTACAAGAGATAAAAGGAAGCAAGCAGAAAGTTGGGGACCTGAATCCATCAAGAAAGTAGCACCAAGAACAGAGTGTGACCTTCGGACCTGAGATTCCTGTGCCAGGTTCTCAGACCGAAAGAAGACTGATGGGACAGGGGAGCCTTCCTCCAGAGCCGACAAAGAAGGAAAGCCTTCCCTTGAGCCGGCACCCTGAATTCGGACTTGGAGCCTACTGGACTGTGTAAGAAGAACCTTTTCTTTGTTAAAACCATCCACTTGTGGTATTTGTTAGATTTGTTAGAGTGGCACCAGTGAGGAAGACAGGAGGACGTGGTAAAAAGCAATTAATGTGCTCAAATCTGCTTCTCAAAGATTGTGCTTGGGTTTAAATTCTTCAGCTCTAGTGATGTCTGATGAATACAGTCCTTCATTAAAGGAAACACTGAAGGAGTCTGTGTTCTAGAACCTTCTTTCTTAGGCAGCAAGACTACTGTCAAGGAGAGGGCTTGGGGGATGAGAACAGAGTATTGTCTTTGGAAGGAAGGCGTGAATGTATCCATCTTCTCTGTGCTCTGAGCCCAGGATGAGAGAATAAATCCACTTTCCGAGAGAAGTAAACACAACAGAGTGCAAATCTTCTGCAAAATCCTAAGAAATGAAGCCAAAGTAATAAACCAGCTTCCTCCAATTTTTTTGTTGAAATGAGGAAGAAAACTAATTATTCCATTATGAGTCAATAGAGTTATTATTCAGGTAACAGAAAAGCAAATGTTTATTGCAATCTTTGGCTGAGTGACTGGTACAGTATCTTCAAGACCAAGAAGGTACCACAGAGAGGTGATTTTCTCCTTATCTTCAGGACTCCACTCCTCTGTCAATGCCTACAGCCCCGACCAAACCACTGGCGTGTTTGTGGGCCACCATAGTCCCCATCACGCAATCATTTGTTAAATCACTGTTGTTAAAGAACAGATCTCGAGAACAGTTTGCTCACGGAGTATTCAAAGTACCACAGCCACTTATTGAGAACTGCTGACTTTTGAAATTCCGCTTCACTCTGATTTGATCCTAGCACAGTGTGATTTTGCTCTAGAGACACTGTCCAGGTCTGGGAACTAGTTGTCCCTAGCACATTGCCACACTGAGCACCTAGAGACATGAGGTGGGTCGGCTGACTCAGCAGTGCTCCCATATTCTGCATCATGGTTCATCACCACCAATATACCACTTGATCTCCCCAGTTCCCCCAAATAGACTTCACTTTGAAAAAGAACCACTCGTAATAATAGACTCGTCGCTGTTTTTCAAGCGTTAAACGAGTCTTGGCTCATTGAAACAATCAACATGTGCACCACATTCAAATTAACGGTCTTTGCTACCATCCATGTGTCAGCAATGAAAGGAGAAAACAAGACTTTTCCCATAGAGGAAGTCGAAACGCTGAACTAATAAGTAAGCTTTGTTTTCTTTCCCCATGACTAGACACATTTCTGTACTGACAAATGGGAAAGCCTATTTTTAAAACAAGGATGAGTACCATGTCAATAGGATGCTTGGTTTGTTTTCATGGTCTCCAGATTCCCTTCCCAAAAGGTGCAAGGCTGCGGTGATGCGACTTAATGATGTTATTTATAATTTTAAAGAAAGAGAAGATTTCCAGATAGAAAGCAGATGTTATAGCATGGCCCACTGGGCAGGTAAGGAACATCTCTTTCCCTGATGTTCTGATCCATGCTGTAGTCAGTAATTACTACTTTCTGATGAGAAATGCGTTCACTTATGCAACAGGTAGAATTCCATCTGTCTTATTCACCTAGGCTTATTGTCCTGAAAGGTTTGGGGATTTCTGTAGTCCACCATCAAGGAGTTAAAACTAGGAATTCAGGGGAGGCACTTGACAGAAAGACATTAACCAGTATGCCACGATCAAGTCGTTTTTTAAATAGCAGAAATCATGGGCTTACTGGCCTCTTACCAGAATGGAGAGGAGAGAGTGGAGAGGAGGGGACAGGAGATTGTCAAGAGGATACAACATAGACAGAATGAAAAGGAGGAGTGTGTTGTCACCAGGCAAAAAGAGCAGACAGGGCTTCAGATAGGCGGGTATGCAAATTTAATTTGGATTGTATACTTTGTCTTAATCATAATAAAGAATAAAACAGAAATCATTAAATTAATGCAAATGACAAATTAAAAAATCAAAATAGGGTGATTGAATCGTCACTGCCTGTTGATACTTTTAAAGTGATCCCCAAACACAGTAATCACGTTGCTGCAAATGCAGAATGCTCCTAGGTTTGCTGTCTGCCTGGAGAACTTCCTCTTACTGCATCTGCTCCTGGATCAATGCTTCAGATCTTCACTAAGGGTCCACATTGTCTCATAAGTGGAACACAATTCACAAGGCCATGCCAGTCTGAAGCATCTTAGACCAGAGATCCCAGTCCTATCTCAGCATCTCTGAAGTATTTCCCACACAGGTAATGGTCCTTTCCTGAATCTCCTGGTCTGTTCTCTGGTCCACAACTCATGCCACCACAAAAGCTGAGCAGCCACTCAGCTGCCCTCTACAGCCAGTAAAGTACGAAATGCAGAAAACAGGACCAGCTCTCCTAAAACCTGGAGTTTCTTCTGTTACTTTCGTCTCTTTTCTTTATCCCTGTGTCCAACCAGCCACAAAGACCTGCTGTCACTTCAAAGCATTTTTTATTCCCAGCCTTTCTCTTTGGTCCTGTGTTCGTCTCCTGATAATTTGCTCACCAAAGGGCTTCCAGCGTGGTTCTCCTGGAAGGTTACATCCCCTCGAATCCATCCTATAAACTATCATCACAGGAATACTTTCACCAAAAACAGAATTGTAATGTTCTTCTAATGTTGGCTGGGGCATCCCACAACCTCTCGCAGTGGCCTTTTCACTTGCTCGGCTCTCCACCGTCTGACTTCACTTGATTCCTTTCCCATCACTAACCCACCCACAGCTCCCTGACTCCCTGTGTTTTGCTGTCTCAGAATTATAACTGTGTCCTTGAACAGGATACGTTTATTTTCCCACCTACAAAGGTCTTCTCCTCACCTAGGAAGTCCTTTAAAGTATGATTCCTAGTAAAGGACAAAGCCCTCTTGTCCAGGACATCCTCCATAAGTGCTGAGACCTGCCTTGATCCCTCCCATTTCCACTGCTTTTGCAGTAATTCTTCTTTCAAGACATGTTTCTCCTACATCTACACAGAGGGCCTGATCTATACAGAAGGACCCCATGCCTACACAGGGTGGCTCTATCTAGACACAGTGAGGCCTTATTTAGATACACAGGAGAAAGGGCTAAGTAAAGGCCAACATCGCATTTACATCTGACCCAGGAGGGTCCTGCTCACAACGCACGCACCTCGAGAAAACACATCTGAGCAGTATGGAGAGAAAGAAGGATCATTTTCTCATCTTTCTAGTTCAGCTAACATTTTGAAAGATACTTCACAGATCAAACTGTTGTTTGGCTATGAATCAAATCATCACTCACAGAGCAGAGGGACAATTGAAAAACAGCCACCACCGCATGACATGACAAACTTTCCCCAGTGCCCCCCCAAAAAATTGGTTAAAAATAACTCCACAGTTCTATTACCAGGTTAATTATTAAAGTAAGAGGCTTAGGAATAAATTTGGTCCTAAATGTCTGATTGTTGTCTAACATGGACAGTGGTTTGTAACATTCATTTGACCAAATCACATGTACATTTTCCTTAAAAAAAAAAGTATATTATGATCTGATTAACATGCTATATACTTCATGATATGGAGTGATGAAATTCGTGGGGTATTTTCTAATCATAATAACAGTGGGCATTTGATTACTGTGAAAGCCGTTTATAAGTTCCTTGCCCTTTATTACTCAATTTCATGTCATGACATCCAATTTCCAAATAAAGGACCAGAGAAGCGGTTTCAAATCATCGTTTCATACGAAATGGATAAGACGTGGGGGTCACACACCTCCTGAGCAGTAAGGCACGTGCTCAAAGCCAGGTCTTCCGACTGCAGGCTGAGCGTGGCTTCCACTCTTTCACAGCCCAATCCAAAGCGTCATGTGTCACTGGAGAAAATTCTGTGTCACTGACAACCATCTGTTTTCAGGCCTCCCATTGTTTTCCCCAAGACCTTTTACTGACACTGTCGTTTGTAAAGCTGCTCCACACAATTCCGACCGGTCGAAAATGGATCAGCTCGAGAGCCTGAGGTCCAGGAGAGGAAAAGAAGGCCGCCAGCAGCAAACGAGAGTCTGGGTCCCACAGCCAAGGATCCCTGTTGGTGGGGAGGCAGCCCGCCCCCCACTCACACCCAGCAGGGCTGACAACTGGACAGCGTGCCCGTATGCAGACAAAGACACACAAGCATATTTATTAACAGCACCTCCTCAGACAGAGCAACAGATGAAATCTAAACTAATACCAACCTCACTCCGCTTATGCTGCCCAAACCCAAGATCTAATGAAACCCACGTGGCCAGGTGCTTTACCTGCTACCCACAGTCTGTGATGGGAAGATGAACAAATCCAAAGACCAAATTGTGACAGGATGTGTGTGTCCTGGTCCACCTGCCAAGACAGCGTGGGAGCTGTCACAAGGAGGGACACTGGGCCGGGCTACACTCAGCCCCTCCGCCCCCAGCTAACCCAGACCGTGTTCTCTGACAAAGTGTGCTCTCCTGCCTGCACACAGTGTATCGATCCCATCTGTGTTCAGGCATCCGGAAGCAGTGAGCAAATAAAGCAACAACCCTAGTATCGGACTAGGGCATGACGGTACCGCCCTCATAGAGCTGTATTACGATGATGCTTGTCTATTTCCTGGTACTGGACTCCTTGAAGAATTCGAGACAACAGCCTTCAGGAGCAAAATCAGAGATGTTTGAAGTCAACTGATGAATGGCACACATTTTTAGGATACCTTAAGTTCAGACGTTCTGGCTTTAACAATAGTGATTCCCCTGTGTTGAATACGAATGGGGACTCTGTTTCTGCCAACACCAGTTCTCGGGTGGAGAGGAGATCAGAAGTGAAGGCGAAAGGAAGAAAACTGGAAAGCCAGAGAGCAAAAGTGTAAAAGAAAGAAGGCAAAAGCCAGTCTGACAAGACAGAGGGAATGCAAGGTGGTCGAGGACTAGGAAACAAGACAAAATGAGATGTCTTAACCAAGGCAGCAAGGCACCAACGTCTGGGAGAACCGACAGCATTACCCGAAAATGCCAACAGGGTAGTGGGCCCGTAGCCACGAGCCACAGCCTGCTTTCCTCCCCCAGGACCACATAAAAGTCCACTCAACAAAACAGAATGCGGTCATAACATCAACGTGTATGATCATTTCTGCGACTGCTCTTAGTGGTTTCAAATCACTCATGATGAAATGAATAAGCATCATAGTAACACAGCCCTTTGAGGTAGGTACCACCATCCCCATTCTACCAAAGAAGAAACCAGGTTCAATTTGCTAATCTGCAGTAATCTCATCAATGGTAAACCAAACCGATGGCCAATGAGTTCATTCCAACACACAGCAACCCTACAGAGTAGAACTGCCCCGTACAGTTTCCAAGGAGCAGCTGGTAGATTCAAACAGCCAACCTTTTTTAGCAGCTGAGCTCTTAACCACTGCACCACCAGGGCTCCTCCCCGTGCCAGGATTGGCTTCAGGCCAGCCAATGCAGAGCAGCATGGAAAACTAGACCACCATCTGAGGACAGGCACTAAGGCAATATTACCTAAACTTATGGTGGACTAAGGTACTATCCAGAAACCCTGGTGGTATAGTGGTTAAGTGCTACAGCTGCTGACTAGAGGGTCAGCAGTTCATATCCACCAGATGTTCTTTGGAAACTCTGTGGGGCAGTTCTACTCTGTCTATAAAGTCACCACCAGACAGAATTGACTCAACGATAGTGTGTTTGATTTCCTTGGCGGGGGCAGTAGGGCATTATTCTGGTGGCACAGTGGTTAAGACCTCAGCTGCTAAGTAGGAGGTAAGCAGTTCAAATCCACCCACTGCTCCTTGGAAAATGACGAGGCATTTCTACTCTATTCTACAGGGTCACTATGAGTTGGACTTGACTCTTTGAGATTTGTAGGTCATGTGTGTCCGCTTCTTAGATTATAAAGCAACTCTTGTAACACAAATGGTATATTCTGTCTTTTGTGTGTATTTGTCTACATATATTTCTTTGCTAATGTCACTTTTTCATAAATACATTTTTTGAAAGTTGTTATTAGCCCAAGTATGTTACTTTGATGACTAAGCCATGCCAAACCCAAACCATGGTTTTCTCAATGACCTCGTGTATGCATGCAAGGAAAAAGGAAGACAGCAGAAGAGTTGACACAGTTCTGATTGGTGTTGGAGAAGAATATTGAACATATCACGGACTACCAGAATTAAAAAAAAAAATTGTCGTAGAAGAAACAGAAACCGAATGCTCCTTAGAAGCAAGGATGGCTGGACTTCAGCTTGCTTACTTTGGACCTGTCATCAGGAAAGACTAATCCAGAAAAGGACAAAGGGAAATAAGGGAAACCCAGAATGAGACAGACAGACACAACAGCCAAGACCATGGAGTGGAACATGCCAGTGCTCCCCAGAATGGCCCAGGACCAGGAGACACTCTGCTTTGCTATGAACAAGGTCACCATGACGATCATCTTTGATTATGGGATCAAAATGATTTCCTTGGACTTGATTCAAAGACTTTTTTTTTAATGTTTAAGAAACACTTAAGGCCACCACCATGATCTCGGCCTACCGTGACCACATGTGGTAGCCCAACAGGTTAAGGAGCTCCAGCTTCCTCCTGGTAAGTCTTCCTACTTCCTTGTCTCTCACCAAAAAGCCACTCAAAGATGCAACTTCCCACAGGGACACCCAAGATCCAGGAACAGCTGATGAGTAGGAAAACTGCTACTTGTTGACTTCCATGACAGCTGGTGACTGCGATAAAAACTAATCATCAAACATCTGTAACGGCTGGAGCTCTTGTGCAGAGTTAAAAGTGGTAGGCTTTGGAATCCCGTTTCTCCTGAGGTGGGTGGGAGCCAGCAGGGGACCGGGCATGTCTGGCTCCTTGAAATCACTAATTAATTACTAGGCAGTGGCACGTCCTGACACATTGCTGCTGAGCAAAAGTTTCTATTCCCAGATTCAGTGAAAACCAAATCTGAAATTTCAAAGCCTGGAGGAGACGGCCAGATTGTGCCTCATTGGCTGGTTTAGTCACAGGAGGGTGAGGGTCCCCGGTGAGCCCCAGGCCAGGATGCTCTGGGCTGTGGCTCTCGGGTTGGTGGCAGGCACGTCTCTCTGCAGGTCAAAGAAACATCCACAGGATTAAATATCTGTAATATCACGGCAAATGTAATGGGCAGAGGAAATTGACAGCAGCTCCAAGTAAATTACAGTTTAAAAGACAAGGAAGGTCCCCAGAGACAGCAAACAAAAGGAGGGAAGCTGACCAGGCGCAGGTGAAATTGAATTGGAAATGCTCCCTGCCTGATTAGCATAACAAAAGTTCCAGTGTTTAAAGGAGGGAAAAAAGTCATTCTGTTTAAATGAAGGGAGTAGGGGGAGAAATCTGTCTTCCTGCAAACACAGTTATCTTTACAACTGCCTATTGTCAGAGGGATCTGAACTGGCCTATAAACAACACCCTGCAGAAAAATAGGCTGCTGAATAATCCCATGTTTTTTCCCCTTTATTTGAACAGGGACTGATCAACTCTTTAAAGCTCCACAATAGTTATATAAGCATATAGTTATCTATCTATATACATATAGATAGATATATAGATATAATTGTATATGTATATAGCTATTGTGGCATAGTTCATTAACCAAAACCCCAAAGTACAGTAATTCAAATAAAGATGTATTTGTATTTTGGAGATTTATGTCATAGCAAAGATTTAGACTGGTCCCATTTATCAAAACATGACTGTTGCTGTTATTATTATTTACATTAATTATAAGTTACTGGACTGATCAGCAATACAGCATTCACAAAGCAAAGTAAAATTCCTCTGGGTGAGAAGATTTTTGCAACCATCTAGAAACAAAAGTTGGTAAATACCTTTTCTTTCATTCTTTTGTATGGGAAAATACACTTGAAGACCTACTGTCATGTTGCAATGGCTATAATCATTGTCTATCGAATAATATGCTATGTGCCACACATTCCACTGGGCAATTCTCACAGCTAACTTTCAAAGGAGTATTGTTATACCCATCCTGCAGGTAAGAAAACTGAGGTTCAGAAAAATTAAGCAATTTGTTTGACTGAACTAGACTGTAGCCCAAAACAGTGATGACCTGCTTCCAAAAGGTCACAAACGGGAATGGAGAACTCCGTTGTATTAGAATTTTATATTAAGAGTCATTTGCAGCTTTTTCAAGAAACATGATGAGGCCAATGTTTCCATTTTCACAGCAAGTTGAATTATATCAACTGCCTTGTATTTCCCTTTTGTCAATAAGAGGCACCTTTTCTTTTCACAAGGAAAATTCTTTCTGATTAGCTGTGATGGGAAAACTTACAGTTCTTAGGTACCAGCTGAGATTAGGATTAGCTACTACTGACAGTAAAAACTCCAAAACCACAAGAGAAGGGTGGTTTAAAACCAGGGTTTATTTTGCCCTCACATAAAGGATCCCAGGACCATGGGCATCAGGGGCACACAGCGCCTTCCTTGGTGGGGTCCCTCACGGTCTGTAACGGCTGTTGTCACTCCAGCCATCACCACGTCTTTCCAGCTCGCAGTGAGGAGAGAGGGATAAAGAAGAAGCTGGGAAACACAGCCTCCCTCTGGACAGCCACGAGCTTAGCTCATCGGAATTCATGGCTATGAGGTTGCTATGCATCACAATCGACTCTACACAAGTTTGGGTTTTGTTTTTGTTTTTTATGAACAGAGTCCTGGCGCCCCGGCGGTCAAGAGTCCCACTGCTCACCACACAGTAACACTGTGAACCCACCAGCTGCTCCTTGGACACCCCATGGGGTGGCCCTGCTCTTTCCTATGGGGTCACCACGGTCAGAATGGGCGGCAATCCTTTTTGTCGTCATTTTGCTTCTTTTGGTGTTACCAACAGAAGGGGTCCCTGAGTGCCGAAACAGGTCACACACTGGGCCACTTACAGACAGGCTGGTGCTGGAACCCACCTCCCTAAGGGGCCATGGAAGAAAGGTCTGGCAATCTGTTTCCAGAAGGTCCCAGCCGTGGAAACCCCGACGCTGGAACTGATGCTGACGGCAAGCGGTATATTCTTATTACCGACTACGACAGACCCCAAACCCACAGCTGTTGAGTCAGTTCCAACCCATAACGCCACTGTAGTAAGAAAGGGGCACTGGGCTCTGGTGGTCTCTCCTGCTGAGTTCTCTGATAGTTTAAGAGGTAGGGGACTTTCATTCCAAGTCACTGGTTGTCATCTTAGTGCCGTCACGTGAAAAACAACCGTCTGCGTGGTCCTGAAGATCTTCCCAGAATCTCTTTCAGCAGGTTACCGCTGACTCAACAAACAACTATCACACATCTAACACTTAATTCTGACAAGTCATTTTCCCAACAGACTTTGAAAACTTCCCCACCACAGCATCTCTGTCTGGGCCCTGGTTATCCTTCGCAGAGGGATTAACAAGTCCCACTGACCTCCTGTCTCCAACGGCACCTCTGTCTCTACACGTCAGCACAGCAACCTTCCTCCAGCCCCGTTCCTGCTGTCTACGTGGCCGGACCCCAGCCTTCCCTGCCACCTAGCCCTGAAGTCCAGCTCAGGTCCCAGTTTTCATCGTTTTTCCTCTTTTACTCATTAAACAAACACTAAGTGGCCTTTGGTGTGTCCTAAGCGAAGCTTCAGGGATGCCAGCGTGACTAACGCACCATCCCTGGTTCCAGAGAGCTGGGGATGGGGGGCAGGCGGTGGAGACAGCACAGAACAGTCACCTAACTGCAAACAGAAGGGAGCGCAGAGCAGCGTGGAAAGCCAAGGACGGAGATGGTGTCTCAAAAACAGTGGATTCTCGTGCTGTGTGCAAGTGGGTTGCTTGGGGGCTAGGATGGAATGGGAGCACCCAAGTCAAAGGGAAAGCAAGTGTCAAAGTACAGCACACAGACAAAAGATGTGTGGGAAGAGGCATTCAAGAGACTCACGGACACGTAGGATATCCAGAAGACATGGTCTGTGTCGGGGTAGGGAGAGGCCATAAATAAAGCCAAATGAAAAAGTGGAGACCAAATCATAAAGTTTTTCCAATACTGTGCTAAAGAAGCTTCAACTTTATTTCCTGGTTGGGAATGAACAAATGGGGAGGTGTGCAACGTGGCTGCTTTCAGCAGGAGGACCATCACCAGCCAGCTCCCCGCACCCTCAGCTCCCTCCCGTTCTGAGTTTTCCCATCTACCTCGATTCTTCTGCTTGGGAAATAGCTAAGGCTGCACACTGACACAACTCCCCAAAACTACCTGCGGCCACAGCCTTCTTCACAGGTCCTTGGGTGGGGTTAACAGTCTGGACCACCTGAAAAGTTTACGGATTCAAACCCCCCATGGAGCGCAGCAGAGGGAAAGGACGGTGATGCTCCCAGCCAGATCCCACCTAGACGGCTCTGGCAAGCAGTTCTCATCCGTAATATGTGGTATCGCCAGGCTAGTGAGTTTTACCCCCGATCATTGGACACTACACAAATAATTAAAGTTGTTCCGAGGGGCTTGAAATTCTCAGAGAACCCAGGAAGCTCACCTATGGTGATCGGACCATGAAGACAGACGATTTTGTTTTTTCTGATTTATCTTTGTATCTCCCACCACGCGCATCCCAGTTCCCAGCACATGCTAACACCCGGAGTGACCTTGTGTCTAGTTTACTTGTATACTTGGTCTGGTGACAATTAAATATCTATTAAACTATTTAATCTGCACGAGAGCCCTCTCAGGCAGC
Organism: Heterohyrax brucei; assembly: GCA_028571685.1. Lineage (NCBI taxonomy): Eukaryota > Metazoa > Chordata > Mammalia > Hyracoidea > Procaviidae > Heterohyrax > Heterohyrax brucei. The sequence continues at coordinate 2,083,436 of CM053163.1, forward strand.
CTCTGGCACGTCCCTGAAGCTCAGAGATGCTAAGTCATTGCTTCAAGGTCACCCAGCTTCTAAATCAGGAGGCTGAGCTGTGAAACAGAAGCACTTGAGCTCCAGTACCTGACCCTGTAACCACTGGGTTTGTTTAAGTGCTCGATAAACATTCAGTTGTTAAAAGAATGAATGAGCTCTAAAAAATATTTGTGTTATTTTATTCTAAAAGTAACTCAGATTGTTTATGTTTTACATTTTATGAAGCTTAGTTCCAATTAAAAATAGAATGGACTGCAACAAAATAACAATGAGCAAACCACCTTGAAATTTTGCGGGCTTTCCTATGTTTGTGTTTCCCAGATCGTCAGTGGTAATTTCAATCCTGTTGAATCGTGTTCTGCACTGCTGTAGTCCCATGGTTTCACTTTGACCTTTTTCTATCAAACGAGTCAAAACAGATGCTCTTTAAAATTTTAATTAGGATGAGTTCCAGTAGGATAGACCGAAAGTAACACCTTCCTTCCATCTAAAGAGTCAAAACAGAGAAATAGTTAGAGTGCCGTGGAGTTTATCTTAGGATAACAAAACCAAAAACACCAAACATGCTGCCGCTGAGTCAATTCCAACTCATTTTGACCCTATAGGACAGATGAGAACTGTCCCATAGAGTTTCTAAGGAGCACCTGACTCATTTGAACCGCCAACCTTTTGGTTAACAGACGTAGCACTTAACCACTATGCCGCCAGGGTTTCCTATTTTATGATACAATAATACATTAATTATATTGGTGACAATGATATTTCTGGATCACTGGTAAGCAAATGTGAAAATTCAGGGTGATATTACCCAACACAGACTTTCTATGATGAAAATATTCTGTATCTACTCTGATACAGTGGCAACCAGCTGCCAGGGTCTACTGAATACTTGAAATCTGGCTGGTGTGATCCAGGAGCTAAATTTCTAATTTTATTTAAACTCAGTAGTCACATGTGGATAGTGGCTTCCCTGTTGGGTAACACAACTCTAATTCATGGGAAAGCCAATTAATTTACAGCAGACAGGAATTTCCTAAAAATTGCTGTTTACTCACAAAAGTACTTCTACCCAACAGCATGGCTGCAACAGTCTGGCTTTCAAACTCTACCTTGAGTTATAAATATTCTTCACAGATGTCTGTATTCGTGTGTTTATTTGTCTTTGTCTTTCTCCTTAAAAGCATGTCTTTATTTCCATCATGAGGAAATCCCATTCCAGTGAGACTGTTAAGAGCTGACACGAAAGCTATGTAAGATTAAGAAGTGAGGGTCTAGACGGAAACCTAGCAACTGCACCCCTGGGTTTAAAACTTGAAGTTCAGGGCCATTAAGAAAGGTAGGGTAGGACCAAAGAAAAAGTAACGGGAGAGAGAGAGGGAAGGGATGAGGAGAGAAAGAGATGCAGTCTTACCAACAGCTGTCCCAGAGGCGACCAAGCTAAATCACGCTGCGTTTGAGGGGCGGTAAGTTTAGGGTCACCATGAGTGAAAACGGACTCAGTGAACTAAGTTTGGGTTTTCTGGCTTTAGCTGCAGACCTGGTGGCCCAGCAGCTGGGTGCTCCGTCTGTTAACTAACAAGTTGGCTGTTGAAATCTGCCAGGCACTCCTTGGAAATGCTACGGAACAGTTCTCCTTGGTCTTATAGGGTTGCTATGACTTGGCATCAAATTGATGGCAGTGGGTTTGGTTTTTTGTTAACTGTGGACCGACAGGGGGACCCTTCACAGGTGACTGACACAGTGGCCACAACGGTGGGCTCACGCCAAGCCAGCAACGATCATGAGGACGGCACAGGGCCGGGCACTGTTTCATCCTATTGTCCATAAAGCTGCTGGGAATCAGAACTGACTCCAGGGCACCTGGCCACAACCATGGGCCAAAGCAGCTCTGGTGGCCCGGGGGGTGGGGGGCGCTAACCAGCTGCCCTCCAGAAGAGCAATGTGGGAGTCAGCTTCCATAAAGACTGCTGTGATTAGGTGATGTTGGGTAAGCTCCAAATCACGGTGACTCCACGTACAACCAAACAAAATGCCACCCCGTTCTGGACCATGCCCACAGTTGTTGTTATGCTTGAACCCCCTGTAATGGAAACCCTGTGTGGCAGTCCTAGTCTGTCTTCTAGGGTCGCTGCAAGTCAGTATTGGCTCGGCAACTATGGCTCGGCACACAACAACAGTAACTATAAGCCTGCTGCTTTCGTAAACACATAAGAGACCAAGAGGAATAAGAACCCAAGCCTGCCCCAAGGAATTCCCACTCTGATGGGTACAGCAGATCACTAAACTCTTATCAAACAATGTAGTGTGGTAATCGTAGTGACAGAGGTTTCCAGAATGCCATAGGAACACAAAGGAAGGGCAACCAACACAGTCTAGGGGAGCTGGAGAATCGGACCACAGTAGGTTTGAAGACTGGCAGCATGACCAGGGGAAGTAGTGGAAGGTGCTAGGTCATGCCAGCCTCTAGATAGAAGTCTTCCATGTGCCCTTTCTAGCTTAATCCTTTGCTGATAGTGCAGAGACATGATTTTCTGGTGCCTCGAGAATATCTTGGAAACCCTGGTGCCATAGTGGGTAAGTGCTGTCTGCTAACCAAAAGGTCAACAGTTTGAAGCTACCATGCACTCCTTGGAAACTCTATGGGGTAGTTCTACTCTGTCCTATAGGGTTGCTATGAATCAGAATCAACTCTACGGCAGTGGGTTTGGTTTGGTTTAGAGGATATCTTCAACTGAATGTCCTCACTGTCCCTCCAGAGACAAAACATCCAAAACACACAGCATGAAACAGCTTCCACACATCATCCTTTCAGCTATTTGCCCACCCACCCACCCATCCGTTCATCCATCCATCCACTCATCCATCTGGTTCCCCTCCTAGCCACCGTGTTTTTGGTACATGTTGCATGCCTGTCCCTGGTACCTGTTGACCACTCACAGCTTACTGGCTAAAGTCAGCTGAGTAGCCAGGGTTGTAACATTCAACTAATTCAATGGAAATGAAAACAACTTTTGTTCTGGGTTCAGGGTGTAGTAACCGTGATTACTTGCTAATTCTCTGACCACTTCTGTCCCTTAGGATTTGATCTGCAGCTGATCATGGAGATGACAGAGGATCACATAGCATTCTGTTCCATTATGTAAGGGGGTGGTTGGCAATGAGTTGGGGTCACCTTCATGGCAGCTGACAGGCAGCTCCATGCCTACCTGAACGTGCTGTCTGCCTCACCATGCCTCTCCAGACTAGCCCTGGCCTTTCTCCACCTACCTGCTCTCAGGTATCTCCCAGACCTGGCCTGGTTTTCCTCAGACAGTCTGTTCCTGTGGTCACCTACGGCATGACCAAATGGTGTGAAGATCCTCAGAATCTCAAAGCTTCTCTCCTGCCCATCATTTCCAGTACTTCAATTTTCGGAACTATAAATTGAAATATGTAATGGGACACATGACCTGACAAACTTTTCAGACTTGCAAGTTCATTCATATGCAAAGTTTCACGGTGTTTATTTTTTTAAATGATGGGTAATAGATTCTTTGGAGCAAATATTAAAGGATGTAAAATTAGGATAGCTGTGAATAACTTGAGATGCATAGTGCCTGTTTTTCACAGTAAATCTATTTCTAACTTAGTTTCTGTTATTAAGAAAACTTCTTTTCCTCTTCATTCATCCTGATAGCTCATCATTTTGCACCTGGGTTGTTGCAAAGGCCCTTGGTGCGGAGCTGGGCCATTGGGGTCTCCCTGCCTCTAGCTCACCCTTAACACGCTTCCCTTGCCTGCTAGTGGCGGACTGAGTCATCAAGCCAGCCACCTGCTGAAGAATTTCTAGCACCCCCTCTGCTGCGTACAGAGCCAACTTCACCACTGCTGCCCACTTCGAAGACCTTCCTCAGTCTGGTTGATTCCAGCTTTCGTATCTAGTTGACTTTTGTCCTCTCTATCACATATAGCTTCTGTCTCACAAAACACTGTCCCACCATACTCTCAGATACCACGCCCCATGTCCTGGACTGTGTTTCCTAAAAATTCTGTAACAGTTTGGCTGTGCCATGATTCTAGGAATTGAGTGATGTTCCTCCGTGTTGGAATTCCTGCCTCTGTGACGTTGATAAGGATGGATGGCAGCAGTTGGGTTGCTAGAACAGGAGTCATCGTGTAAGTTGGTCTTGTGCCTTGAGGAGGTCTCTTGAGCTATAAAGGGAAAAACTGGACAGAGAGATTTGGGAACCTCACACCATTTAGAAAGCCGCACCAGGAGAAGAGCACATTCTTCAGACCTCAGGTTCCTGTGCCAAGATGCTCCCTACCAAAGACTAATGCAACACAAGGACTTTTCTCCAGAGCTGACAGCAGGCAAAGCCTTCCCCCGGGATGGACATCCTGAATTTGGACTTATAGCCTACCAGACTGTGTGAGAACAACCATTCCTTTGTTAAAGCCATCCACTTTGTGATATTTCTGTTAATGCAGCTCTGGTTGGCTAAAACATCCTCCCACCATGTATTAGCTTTGCTCTTGTTAACCTACCCAGCTTTCAGACCTTAAAGCCTGGGTCATACTTCTCCTTACCTGCCAGGGCTTCTCTAACTCATCCTTTTGAAGTTCTTTATAGAAATCCGGGTGGTGTAGTGGTTAAGTGCTTCATCTGCTAACCAGAATGTCGGCAGTCCAAATCTGCCAAGCCTGCTGGGAAACTCTACGGGGCATTTCTACGGCTGCAAATCCTGGTGGCATAGTGGTTAAGTGCTATGTCTGCTAACCAAACAGTCTGTAGTTCAAATCTGCCCGGTGCTCCTTGGTAACTCTACAGGGAAGTTCTGCTTTAATCTATAGGGTTGCTACGAATCAGAATCAACTCACCAGCGGTGGGTTTGGTTTGGGGTTTTTGTGTGTGTGTGATTTTGGTAGAGTGAGTTTACAGCACCATGGTGAAGAGCACATTCTCTGGGTCAAAATGAAGGACAAAACCCAGGCTTTCCCAGGGTACCACTCAGAGTAAGTGATTCCACCCCTTTAAGCCCCTGTTTTCTCATCTGTCTACTGGGATCACGAGTCCCTCCTGTTGGGAGGGTGACACATCGTGATGAACACAGTTGGCTTAGCATGGCTCCCGGTACAGTGTAAAATCCAATAAATGGTAGCTCCTTCTACATATGGAAACCCCGGTGGTGTAGAAGTTAAGCACTACATCTTCTAACCAAAGGGTTGGCAGTTTGAATCTGCCAGGTGCTCCCTGGAAACTCTATGGGACAGTTCTACTCTGTCTGTAGGGTCGCTGTGTGTTGGCATCGACTCTGTGACACTGGGGTTTGGTTTGGTTCTATGTACAGCCACGTGGCCAAAACTGCTACCCCTCAGTGCTCTGGTGACTCGCACCGAGCCTAGCACAAAATGTGATACATGGAAAACACATAACGAGACAGGAAGCAGTCATATTTGAGTTGGCATGCTACCAACATCGTTGCATAAGTCAAGACATCCCCTATAGCCAGGAGGGGATTCCCTGATTGCAGTCCATGTGACAGATCAGTCAACCAAAGACCAACATATCAAGATTCCTTGTCTATACCACATACCTCTATCCAATCTCAGCCACGTGATATAGCTTACTCCTCAGAATTACTATGGGGCCAGTCCACATTTTTCCCTTTCCTGTATTTGCAGAAAAGTCTAGGAACCCTGAACCAACCTGTCATCCCAGCCCACAGCTATAGATGACGATTTGACTTCTTTAAGCTACTAACCAGCTGAGGTTGGTTCAGCTCTGCCCAGGGGTCCGGTGCGGTCACCTGCCAGCCCTGCCTCACACAGCAAGAGCAGTGGCTAAAAACACACCTGCCAACAGCAAGGTCCTTAAATATATTGATAATCTGCCATCTACGCAGGGTGTAGGCAGGGAAAACCCATCTATCTTACACTCTAGCTGTTTTATTCACTTTCAGGTTTCCCTGGTACCAAAGCATAGGCAGTGTCTTGTCTTTGTACCTTCCACAGTAATTAGCCCAGACATGACCCAGTAAGAGCTGCCCTGTAAACATCCATCACTTCTCCCTCAGGACACAAGTAGAAGATCCGCTCAAACCGTGAAGTGCCTTTCTCTCACTTCCCCCAGGACTCACCTTCCCAGGCAGGAGAGTGAACCCCAGGAATAAAGGCACGTGCTGCCCTTGGGGCCAGATGGGTAGGAATCATGCCTCCCTCATGACTCCTGGATCGGGTCCTCTGAGGGCCTGGCTCTTCCTCAGCGGGCTGAGTCCAGCAGGACTTCAACCACCCGGACCTGCCACACTGGCCTGACCTGTCAAATCTCGCGTCAGCAGACATTCCATTTGTGCTTCAAAAACACAGAAAGGTAACGGTGTAAGACTTTCTCTTGCTTCCTTAACAGATCGCTACTAAGGGTTTACATACAAAGACTGGCAATTACATTTGCAGACTCATCTTAGAAAAAGAGGTACATATCCCATTGCTGAAAATCTTTACGGTTGTCTTCGAAGTGCTCCCTTTGGGAAGCTACGCCCTAAGGCCAGTGTCTTGTCCACCCTTCAAAGCGATTTTGGAACTTTTTCAGGAAGAATCATCAGAGCTGTCATCATATTACTATTGATGTGCTGAGTGTCATCAAAATGTCTTTTAATATTTCTTGTATCTTCAGGTCAAAAAAAAATAACTGGGGGCCAGATTAGGTGAGTCGGGAGGGTGCTCCAATACAGTCATTTGCTACTGGCTAAAAACTCTCTCATAGACAACTATACAATTAAGTTTGCAAACTTGCCACCATGCCACCATGCACAATAGCCATTCCAGAAAGTTCCAAAGTTGGTTTGAAAGGTGGACTAGGCACTGATGTCGGTACACAGCTTCCCAAGGGAAGTACTTCCAGGGTAACCACAGCGATTTTCAGTAATGAGGCATGTAGCACTTAGAACAATTAAGTTCATGGACCTAATTGTCACTGTATACCAGAAATGGTAACAAACACCTGGAGGGCAGGTGTGACCCAGACGTGGCTCTTCTCTCAGGAGGCTTACAATCCCTGGACAGACAGGTGTATAAATGGGTGATGGGAATGTGGCTTGAAGGGTTCCATGGTAAGTAGGGCTAATTCTAGGGTGAAGAATAGAGACCACAGGAGTGCAGTATTTTGGAGGCTGCCACTCTCAGGGTCTCCCACGTCCGGGCCTGGTGCCTAGTCCACTCTCTGGCCTCGCCTGGCCTAGCACAGACGCCGCCGATGAACAGCAGGTTTCCGCGCAGCGTCTTCCGGTGGCAGCACAGACTGTGTTCAGTCACTGCAGGGACACCGCCGACAGAGGGAACGTAGTTGCAATTTCAGGACCGAGAGAAAATTAACGATCAACAGTCTCTAAGAAGGCCATAGGTAGTGTGTCCGGCAGCTAACAGAGAGGTGGACAGTTCAAGTTCACCCAACTGATGCTGCAGAAGAAAGGCCTGGTGATCTGCTTCTGGAAAACCAGTCACTGGGAACCCTAGTAGGACACGTCCTCTGACAACACAGGGTCACCACGAGGCAGGGCTGACACAGCAGCTGCAGGTTTAAGAAGGCGGTGGGGAACCAGGACAGGCACAGGTAGGATACTAGCTGTAACGGGTCAAGGGGTGGTGATTGTGTCTTTATCAGCCTAGGCTGTATTCTACTTCAGTGCAGAAGACAAATGTGTGTCTTGAGGGGAAGAGAAGAGATACAGTGGTAGGAAACCCACAAAACTCTGAAAGATTTTTTTCCAGCGAGAATATGTGGAAATAGGTGATAACACCTTTGTTTCCTAGCCAAAGCTGTTTGTTCCAAGAGGGCAACCTGAAATCAGAAAAAGACATTTAAAGACTCAAGAAAACTCTGTCATCTCAGAGACATCCGGGGGTTATGCCAGCTCAGTCATCTGCGCGGTGTTCCCCAGGCTCAGTTCCCACCGGAGACTAGTTGTATTAACCTCTTTCTTAAGAAGAGAAACAGACTGATTAGGTGAAGACCCATTCCCAAAGCAACACCAAGAGAGTTAAAGCTAGCCAGCCAAGTGCCATCGAGTTGGATCTGACTCACGGCGCCCTGTGTATTCTTCAATTTTTTTTCTTTTTCTTTTAGAGAGCTAAAAGAAAAAGAAAAAAGCTGAAGAATCCGCAGAGCGTCCTCTAACATAAAATCCAGAAGGGCACCGTACCTCTATTTGACTTGAACTCCTGCAAATCCATCACCTTCCCGTCAGTGCCAGCCCGTAACGACTCTGTAGGGCTGAGTAGAACTGCCCCACAGGGTTTCTAAAGAGCAGCTGGGGGTTCAAACCGCCAGCCTCGTGGTTAACCACTAAGCTCTCCACCACCGCACACTGAGTACTGGGTGTGAAAAACTTGATTTAAATAGACACAAGGAAATAGGAGTTGTTGTTTTACACTTCCCAAAAGGCTTTACACTTTACCCAAATAATTTTTCATAGATCTCTGAAGTAGCGAACTTCCCTGGCGCCCTTCACCCTCACTGATGTTAGATTCAGAAGCTGCTGTGCTCACGACAACACGCGACCCCAGATCCGCCTGCGTCCCTCTGTGGTCGTGCATAGGGCACCTCCTGCAGGCTGGCTGACGTGCAGGCACACCCACGTTGCTGTTGAGGTGTCCAGTCATCTGTTACTGCAGTGGGTGAATCATGGCCTATCACTGCCGTAATTAATCCTATATTTTTGTAGCTGAAGTCACAATACTCATTTCGGGACAGAGTTAGAGTACGGCAGGCCTATCTATATCTGTAAATGAATGATATCATTATTTTGGGAAATGAAAGTTTAAGCTCTGTAAAACACACAATCCCATGGAGATCTCGGCAGAGGAACTTGGACGTGCAGGTGTTCAACCTGATAAGGTGCGTTAGCATTTATCTGTGTACTTGCAGACAAATATTAACATAGTCATGAATTAAGCTTTTAATCCCTTTTATTATAAATTGAATATCTTTATTTTAACAAACATCAACAATGCACACAGAGCTGCAAACCATTCATCGCTATTCCCCACAGTGCACCGTTACACGATACGCCACAATACACGTGTTCACATAATGCCGCGCGTCTGCCTGAGTACACTCCAGCGTCAATTTCATTCTTTTCTTCCCTCCAAAACAAAGAAGCCTTCTCACAAAGACACTGCTCATCGAGGAAAAGAGGACCAGGGCTCCGTTTTGGGTCCAGGAAGCTCAGGAACATGCTTCCTGTTGGAAACATGTGTTCAAAACCAAGTTTATATTTCTTTGAAGCCTTGAGTGAACTTTGATTTATGTTCTCTGTTCAGAACAGCAGACCTAAGAGGTTTGACAGAGCTGTAGGGTGAGGCACCACCTGTGGGCAGCAGCTTCCAGGTCACGTCCAGTTCAAGATGACACTGGTGGTGGCCTTCCCAAGGAGTTCCTGGGAGTGCAAACAGTCAATACTGTCAATTGTTAATCAAGAGGCTGGGGATGTGAGCTCAGCCCGAGGAGCCTAGAAGGAAAGGCCTGGTGACATGCTTATCAAGAATCAACCACTGGAAACCCTGGGAATGGGACACGGTTCTTTCTGTCACACATGGAGCTGCCATGGGTCAAAATCAACTCAGTGGCAACCGGGCAACCTTTCTATACTTCATACTAGAGCGGCACGCTGTGTCCTCTTAGGGTTCAAAGAGAGGAAAACAGGCTAGACAGATGACATGTCTCCAGCAATCCCCTTACACACGTGAGTTTGCTCATCAAGCCTACGTGACAAATATCTCAAGAGCATCTATTGTGTGCGAGGGACTAGGCCAGGAACTGCAAGATTCAAATTTGAATAAGACAGGGAACCTCTGGCTCCAAAGGATTAGCCACAGAGCACGGGGTGCAAGTACGAACACAAATAATTAAGACACGAGGCCAAACATGATTAAGCACTTAATGGGGTGATGACCAAAGTGCTATCAGAGTTCAAGAAGGAAGTGATTAATTCTGATCGCAGGGATTGAAGCAGGTCACGGGAGGTACAGAAGAAAGTGTCATGGGTTCATTCACAGCACAGAGCCAGCACAGGAGAGACAGCAAAACAGAGACCGACTCAAAGCACGTCTAGCACATCTGTACTAGAAGCAATTTAAAACTCCATTGCCATCAAGTTGATTCTGACTCTTAGCAACCCTACAGGACAGAGTAGAATTGTCCCACATGGTTTCTGAGGTGTAGCTGGCAGGTTTGAACTGACAGATCTTCTAGTTACCAGCTATAGGTCTTAGCCACTACATCACCAGGGTTTCCAGAAGCAACTTTAAAAAAACCACACCCACTACCATCTAATCTATTCCGACTCATAGCTGCCCTATAACACAGAGCAGAACTGCTCCCTAGAGTTTCCAAGGAGTGCCTAATGGATTCAAACTGCCAACATTGTGGTTAGCTTAACCGCCGTGCCATCAGGGTTTCTTAAAAGCTCCTCAGTAGGTATCAAATTCAGACCAACCCCTTCTTTGATAAATGAAGAAATTGAGGTCCACTGTATTTGATAATCTTCCACAAGGCACAAAATGATCGGTGGTAGGTTCAGAACTGGAACCCAGACCTCTTATTCCTCACATAGTAACTGTTCTCAATAAACCATACTAACTTTCCTGTAACTGCATTTGTTTTCTTTACTTTGATTCAGAAAGTTGAATTCCACTTATCATAGACACATATACATACATCCCCTGAAATCATACAGAAAGCAAAGCATTTGGGGACAGCCTATTATTTTGTGCTCTATCACATTCCAACTGCCAGTCACACCCTACCACAGCTGACAATAACAGTGATGCCACAAGGCTAGGAAGTGACCTTCTAATAAGTGGAAAAGATGGATAAAAGAAACTACATGGTATCTGCAAGCAAAAAAATGCTTAAAAAAATAAGTGTTTACCAGAAAAGTCTGCACAAGACCCACACTGACACCCATTCTGACTTGCAGTGATCTATAAGACTGAGCAGAACTGCCCAATAGAGTTTCCAAGGAGAGCCTGGTGGATGTGAGCTCCTGGTCTTTTGATTAGCAGCTTTAGCACTCAACCACTGGGCCAATAAGGTTTCAACAAAAGCCTGTCATGCTTTCAAATTACTTTCCTTTAGAGTGACAAGAAATATGGTCAGTAGAGAGAAAAACTGGTTGCTTGAGTTGTACTGTTACTCACTGAGGGTGACTCACGCTGCATTCAGAAAATCTGCTGCTCAGATTTGCAGTAAATAACCTCTCCAAAGTACTGAAAACCAAAGATATCAGCATGAAGACTGAGATGTGCCTGACCCAAGTGATGGTGTTTTTAACTGCTCCATGTGCATGCAGAAGTTGGACAATGAATAAAGAACACTGAAGAATTGATGTCCTTGAACCATGGCATTGGCAAAGAATATTGAACATACCATGGACTGCCAAGTTCATTAGCAAACTGAAATTCACTGGTATTGGCCATTTTGAATTGGACACCTACATGGGCCACTATGCTGGAATGACAACTTAGAGAGGAACGGCATTGCATTCACCATCAAAAAGAACATTTCAAGATTTATCCTGAAGAAGAATCCTGTCAGTGACAGGATAATACAATAATACAGTTAATAGGACTATAATTCAAATTTACTCACCAGCCATTAATTCCAAAGACGAAGAACTTGAAGATGTTTACCAGCTTCTGCAATCAGAACTTGATCAAATATGCAATCAAGATGTATGGATAATTACTGGTGATTGGAATGTGGAAGTTGCAAACGAAGAGGATCCACAGTTGGAAAACATGGCCTTGATGACAGGAATGATGCCAGAGATTGAAGGATAGAATTTTGCAAGACCAACAACTTATTCATTGCAGGTACCCTTTTTCAGCAACATGCACTGCAATGACACAACTGGACCTCACTGGATGGAATGTGCAGGAATTAAACCAGCGACACCTGAGTAAAGAGCCAATGGAGAAGTTCAATACCATCAGTTAGAACAAGGCAAGGAGTCTACTGTGGAACACACCATCCATTCCTCATATGCAAGTTCAAGTTGAAGCTGAAGAAAATTAAATCCGTGGGAGCCAAAGCACAACCCTGAGTATATCCCACATGAATTGTGAGACGATCTCAAGAATGGATTTTATGCACTGAACACTAATGGCTGAAGATCAGGTGAGTTGTGGGATGACATACAGAAAGACAGCAAGACGTCTTTAAAAAGGCAAGAAAGAATGGAGAGACTAAGACGGACGTCTGAAGAGACTCTGAAACTTGTTTTTGAACACACAGTAGTTAAAAAAAACGAAAGAAACATTGAAGTAAAAGAGCTGAACAGAAGATTTCAAACGGAAGCTCAAGAAGACAAAATAAAACATGGTTACGAATTGTGCTGAGATCTACAGTTAGAAAATCAAATGGGAAGAACATGATCTGCATTTCTCAGGGCAAAAGAACTGAAGAAAAAGTTCAGGCTTTAAGTGGTGATATTAAAGGTTTCGATGAGGAAAATACCAAACAATGCCAGTGCATCAAAAAGACAGGAGGAATAGAGTCATCGTACCAAAAGGAACCGGTTCACGTTCAGCCGTCTCAGGAGGGAGCGTATGGCTAAGAGCTGATGGTACCAGAGGAAGACACCCAAGGTGCACTGAAGGCATCGGCCAAAACCGAGGGTCCAGGAACTGACGGGACACCAAACGAGATGTTTCCACCAGTGGAAGCGATGCCAGAAGTGCTCACTTACCTCCGCTAAGAAACGTCGAAGACACCTAGTGACCTGGCCAAGCGGTTTAGATTTACAAATAATGTTTGTGCTTTGCAACTTCAGAGAGCCTTAGATGAAAAAGCACAAGTTACCTATGTGTCATACACAGCGGAGAATGGGTTGCCCCTCTGTTATTATGATACTTACACACAAAAAAATTTGGAATCATGCTAAGCAACTTGAAAGAAACTAAAAAGCTTTAAAAAAACATCAGAAAACTACACTATGGCATTAGCATGCAAGTTACCTCCTGACAAGTCCCTGGTCTCTACTGTAATTATTTATTTTTTCATTCCAAAATTGAAGACTGTTCTTTTTCCGGTTAATTCCGCTAATCAAAACGCTTCCTGACTGCTGTGTGCAATGGAATGACTGTTGCTCTCACAGCGTTGCATCGAGAAAAAGCACTGTCTACAAACAGACAGAGGCTGAAGACACATCCCGAGAGCACGAACACATCGTAGCTGGAAGGAAAACCCAGAGTGCTGGCAGCCCACGGTCTGTTTAAAAGCTTCGTGTACCTAGTTTGAACAACTGAGAGTAATAGTCATTATCCCCCAAAAGCCTTCTGATTGTTTTATTCCATCAAATGCTACCTATTTAAGTAATTTTTCTAGTTTTATGTAAGGCACTCCAAAAAGTGTTTGCAGGAAGTCGCAAATGCAATCCTCAAGGCACCGCCATTTACTGGGAGGCTAATATTGTCATAATAACTCCTTTATCCTACAACACGTCAGAGCTGTGATCACACTGCTCAGGAAAACAAACCTCAGGAAAGCAAACACAACGCCAGGCGCCGAGCCTCCTTTTCCTAAGGGCGTGGGTAAGGGCAGCTTTTCTCCACTCACTGCAGGACTCCAGGATGGTGGCCTAGAGGTACAGCAGTTGGCTGCTAACCGAAATGGCTCTGTAGAAGAAAGCTGTGGTGGTCTGCTTCCGTGATGATTTAGAGTCACGGACCACTATGAGGTCACTGTGAGTCAGAACGGGCTCAGGGGCAGTGCGTTTGGTCTCTGAGTTTTGGTCTGGATGTGGAAAATCAGGTGCTACCAGAGGCTGATTTCATGTGTAAACTTCTCACTACAAGCCAAGGATGAACACAAGGAAGACACCAATGTGCTAAGGGAAATCCCACCAACAAATGGTTCTAATAACATATCACAAGCGTTGAGAAATACTGGCCAAATCTAAGTGGCCAAATCCAATGGAGAATTAAAAATCGGGATCCCCAAGAATCAGGATCCCCAAGAATCAGGATCCCCAATTTGCCTTCATAAGAGAGAAGAAGATGACAGCGGAGAAGTCGTGGGCTGTCTCTCCTCTGTTGGCCACTCCAGAGGAGCTGACCCTGACGAAGCTGGGAAGCCAGAGGGCGCACCGGCCGTAGCCCAACACAGTCTCCTTCTCTCCCTTGGGGTAAACAAGGACTCCGGGCTGCAGCAAGAGGACTGAAAGTTGTTAGAATCACATGACATCATTTCTGCTGAGCTTGTGAATGACAGATGAGAAAAGTGGTTGCTGTTAAAGCAGAAAGTTGGGGGATAGCCTAAAATATAAGCGGCACCTTGCTGAAAGACTGGATGTATCCACAACTTCGAGGATTTGTCCCCAGTATAAATGGTTAATCCAATTCAGAGAGAAAGCCCCCCAGGCACCAAGGTTCCTTAGTGTATTGGCCTTCGAGCTCCATCTGCATTTCTGGCTGACGAGCTGGGAATGTGAGGAGCTGGACTTCCAGCATGTGGACTAACAGACTGAAGGCAAGAACGGACTGGCGTCTAGGTAGACAGAGTGGGAAAGAGCACTCTGGGGTAAAAGCATCACTCTCCTATTTCCCACGCACACAAAATTCAAAACTAAGGGGGAAAAAAACTATTGCAAAACTATTGAAACCATTTTATTGCAATGAAAACCAATGATGAAAGTCTAGAAAAGAGAGCTGAATATTTTGGAATAGAGTTTACCACATAAAATAGGTTTTATAAGCCTCCCTCATACTGAAGGAAACGAAGAAAATAAATTTTTTAAAAAATACAAGATAAAATGCAAAACGATAGACAAAACGAGAAGAAAAGGAAGCTACCATGTTACTACAAGAAATGAAGGCTATAAGCACTGCACTGCGTCACTGAACACGCCAAGGGGAACGCCGGGCAGCAGACCTGGGGGGACAGCAAACGCACCAGTGAGCTGGGCACCGACGCAGGCAGAAAGCGCAGCAGACACAGATGGAAAGTCAAAGAAAGCAAATCAGTTAGAGAAGAGAGCAAGTGTACAGAAGGACAACGGAATGCCACACACACAAAATACATGCAAAAGGGACACAAAAAAGGAAGACAAAATTATTCAAAACTATATCAAGAAACTCATAAGCCAATACCTGTCATTTAAAGGAACTCTTTCAGCATTCAAGGGGGAGAAAAGTTTGTAATCAGTCCTTCATCAAGTGGTTACACAGGCAAAACCAAGTATTTTAAAAGGAAAAATGCTCAGCCACGTTCCAGTTTAAAGAAACAGATTGAACATATATGTGTGTAATTGTACTTCTTTCCCAGATCTTAGTAAAATGATACCAGCTTAGTCATGACCAAAACAAAACAAAAAAACAACCAAAAACCCCACACAGACAAAGGAAAGGTAGACAAGAGTTTGGATGTCACCGCCTACAAGAAAACGCTCAACTCAAAATCGTACACATGATAAGGGAGTCCGTAGTCTCACTAAAGACAGTCTTGAGGTACGCTTGTGAGTATGGTGGCCACTAGCTGCCTGTGAGTATTCAAAATTAAATTTGGCAAAGTAAAATTAAATCATGTCTATTTCCTCAGTCACAACAGCACATCCCAAATGCGCTCAAAAGCCACATGTAACTAGTTCTTCTCTTGCTGACAGACTGCCACAGAGAACCCTTCTGTCACTGCAAAGAATCCCTTAAGACAGCATCGTTCCAGACGCAGGGCCAGCAGAAGGACATTCCAACTCTCATTCTGCTCTTCCAGGATTTTCTTTGCACCAACCTCTTCTGGGTAACCTCACAACTCAGCTTCACCTGTAGGGTGACATCAATTGTGCGATGGTGCCATTTGTATGGTAGGGTGACAGAAAAACAGGTACGGCCATTTCAGACATTACTCCCAACTTCCAAGAAAAAGGAGACAGAGTACATGAAAAGTTTCAATGCTTTTCAGATGTTCTCAGAATCTCTAGTAAAATCCTGTTTAGATCTGATTGGCCTGAATTTGCTTATCTGCCTATTCCTAAAACCATCAGTGGCAAGAAAACAGAATTGCTACGGTTAGCGTGATTTCTAGAGGGTAACGTGACATTATTTCCAAATTACGCAAGAAAACTGTTTCTGTTCTAAATTTTAAAGCATGACTCAAGTGTGAAGACAAAGATATTGAAGACTGGCAAATCTTCAGAAAAGTCACTGTCCATATCCTTTCTTAGGCAGCCACTGGAGGGTGTGTTCCAGCAAAACGAGTCGCCCAGGAAAACAGACGACATGGAATCATAGATGCTTTGTTATCTCAAGTCAAAAAGGAAGATTAAAAACAGCTTCTTTATCTAACGCCTGATGCCTGAGTAAAACTGTAATGCTTTCACCCTGTATCTGTAACGCAGGATCCTTTAACAGTCCAGGATCCTAAGTAGCTAGAGAGACAGTACGTTTACTTCCCCGAGTGGCATTTCCCTGCCCGCTGAGCACCGTAGCTTGCTTTAGGGATTCCACTTTCTCTAGGACAGGCCAGGCTGAGTAAAATCTTTTATTATTATTATGATTTATGAGTTAACAAAGTATTTTACATATTACAGTTCTTAATATTTTTTAACTGAACATGAGTAAGTTTCTCATTTCTCATGAGAAAACATTTTTTAAAAAATCAAAACAAAGGACACAATGGTCTGACGGTAGCTTCAAATGGACCCAGGGTAGACCACCTAACTTTCCTGGGCCTCGGTTTATTCACATGTGAGAAGCCAGTTTGAGACAAATAGTTGTAATACTTACAGACAACTGAATCTGTTTTCATGTGAAATCTGAAACACAGCCACCAAATGTGAGGTTGCCAGTATCTTTGTTCTTTGCCAAGATTGGTTGACTATGACAGTTTCACACAGAACAACCTTACCAAACAGGTGGAGAGCTTCACATACCTTGATACAACCCAAGAGACTTTCTGAACACAACTTATAAACCACCAGAAAGTATCACTTAAGCCTCATTAACTTCTAAACATTCATGATCTTATGATTTATTCTATTCCAGAAATAAAAGTCATACTCACATCCCTCCAAAAACAGTTTGGCTGGGACACGATTCCTGGTATTGGATAACTTTGCTATATGTTGTAAATTCTGCCTCTGTGATGTTAATGAGGGAAGATGGGTGACAATCTTGCTGGTGATGTAGGACTCAGTCTACAAAATCGTACTATGTCTTGAGTCAATCTCTTGGGAGATAAAAGGAAAAGGAAGCAAGCAGAAAGTTGGGGATCTCCTACCACCAAGAAAGCAGTGCTGGGAGCAGAGTGTATTCTTTGGGATCAAGGTTCCTGTGCCTGGAGAGCCTGCAGGGGAAGACAGAGAACAAGGACTTTCCTCCAGAGCCAACAGAGAAAGCCTTCTCCCAGAGCTTGCAGCCTTGAATTTAGACTTTTAGCCTACTTCCCCATGGGAAAATTTCTTTGTTAAAGCCATCCACTTACAGTATTTCTGTTACTGCAGCACTAGACGACTAGACAGTCATGAACAGACAACAGTACACAACAACAACAAGTGGAACCTTACATTATCGTGTAGCGTGTCTCAGAGTCATAGTCAATGAATTTTGTAATCACCTTTTAATGCCTGCCTTAGTCACCTGGTCCTACTGGAACAGGATGGCTTTAATGAAGAGAAATTTATCCTCTCACAGTTTAAGAGGCTAGAAATTTGAATTCAGGGTGCCAGTTCTATGGGGAGCCTTTCTTGCTCTGTCAGCTACAAGGAAAGGTCCTTGCCATCAATCTTCCCTAGTCCAGGAGCTCCTCAGTGCAGGAATCCCAGGTCCAAAGGACACGTTCTGCTGGCAGCCCGTTTTCTTGGTGGTATGAGGTCCCCCCCCATTGCCAAGCCAGCCCCCATTATGTCTCAAAAAAATATTGACTCAAGACGAAACCTAACCCTGTAGAACTTTGCTCTCCTGCTGTTCACCAGATACCCCTGCCCTTGATCTCCAAGCATAAGGCAGAACCATGCTTCCCGACCGCCTGGGGCCTGGGGGGCACATGACTAGTCCTAGCCAATCAACTGTGAGCAGAAACATCCATTCTGGGCCAAGGCAATTCATCAGTTGTGTCTTTCAGATCTCCAGTTATTTCTTCCACTATACCAGAAACAGTCCAGATAGTGTGCCCTGGAGGAAAGCTGACACAGAGCAGAGCCCCCGCTTAAACCTGAGGGACATGTGTTGTGAACGAGATGTCACAGAGACCTGGGGGAAGATTGCTTCCTCAACATAACACACTACGCTCAGTGGCACAGAGCTGTCAACTTAGTATTTGCAAAATGGAGAGACAGAGTTATCTGTCCTTGAGTGTGATTGTTCTACTTCTAAAATAGGATAAACCATAGAATTCTAATTATTTAGAAGTTTATGACACTTGACTGATGATACATCTTTATCATTTGAGTATTTTTCAAATTGTGTTCAGTAGGTTTCAGGTTGTGTTTTTGCGACGCCTGCTTCAATGGTTTTTTTTTTTTTTTTATACTGACTCATAGTGACCCTATAGGATAGAGTAGAACTACCCCATAGAGTTCCAAGGAGCACCTGGTGGATTTGAACCACCAACCTTTTGGTTAGCAGACATGGCACTTAACCACTATAGTAACCAAGGCTTATGCAAGTACCTATTGTGTATAAACTAATTTTAGGTGCTTATATGTCAGATTTTTGGGGAACAGCTGTCTGCTCCGTGAAAGGAGTGTTAACACCCACACTGCCCCTGGAGCTGGTTGGGCCAGATGCAGTAGAGTTTGGGTGAAGGCATTTTATGTCATGCGTGTGCCTGGGCATGGCTTAAAATTAGATCACCAGCCCCGAGCTTTGCGGGCCCAGGCTGCTGTCCGTGGCATTCCCTCATGGAGCAGAATTAATTAAAAATCACAAGCTAAATAAACCACCCCAGGAAGATTATATCCCTCTATAATTGAATTGTGAACTCTGATGCTTGCTAGATCAACTGTTTTAAATTAATGAGCTCTGCCTGGTGGGATCCAGGGCTCATCTTTTGTCGAATGTAAATCAGAGTCCCCTCCCCTCAATTAATGGCCATTTTCTTCTACTGGTTACACTGTTGGCCATATTTGCCTTTTTTGTTTTTGTTTTTCTTTTAGAAGTTAAAATCTGCTCTTCTCAGGACAACATTCTGCATGAATGTGCACGTTCTGGGCACAGCTACAGACAATTGTTTCCATGTTTTATACATATAACACATGCCTTGCATGCTTGCCAGGCATATCCTCCACTCTACAAGGTATTTCTGTAAGCCTGCTGGGCTAATGTTTTACAGCAACATGTTAAAAAAAAGAATTGGCATACTGGTTGTCATGAAAATTCCTCACAGGAGCAGGGTGAGTTTGTCAAACAAACACAGACAGTGTGCGTTATCTGCATAAAAATGCAGTCTTCTGTTACCACTCTGAAGAGCTTGGATTGGAATAAAGCATATTTACAGCTTTACCGATTTATCCTCAATCTTTACATATGTGACAATAATCCAATCTGAGCTAAGTTATACATGCTAAATTTAGAAACGCAATTCTTTCATGATAAAGAATCTCAGTGGCACGGCGGGTAAGCTCTCGACTGCTAACTGAGAGGTGAGTGGTGGAAATTCCCCAGCCGCTCCGTGGGAGAGAGGTGGCAGTGTCCTTCTAGAGGGACTTAAAGCCTGAGAGACCCTCAGAGGCAATTCTCCCCTGTCCTGTAGGCTCACCGTGTATCAGAATCAGTCTCCTGGTGATGGGTTTTCTGGTTTGTAGTGATTCGTGCTGATTCCAATAAATCTGCCCATTAATCTAACTCAAGCATCAACATAAAAACGAAAACCAAACCCACTGCCATCAAGTCAGGTCCGACTTGTAGTGACGCTGTCAACGTGGGTGACAACATTCTATTGATGTTTATTTGACTAGAAATCATTAAACTCACCTATTTTGGGATGAGCTACCTGCATGCTTCCTCCTCATCTGACTCTTAGAGAATCAACATGGAAGTAGTCTCCTTGCCGATGAAAGAGTTTTATTGTCAATAACAAGGACTGGATGTATCGAAAATCAGTTCCACGTTATTGGTAAGCAATCACCAGTATTCACCTGGCTTCTAACGAGGAGTTCCTGGTGGGACAAATGTCTAAGCACTGTCCTAATAGCCAAAAGATTGGCAGTTGGAACTCGCTCTGAGGCCCCTCCGAAGAGAGGCCTGGCAATCTGCTTCTGAAAGGTCACAGCCTTGACACCACGATAGAGCAATTCTGCCATGCACGTGTGAAAATGCCGAACACTGGCACTGACCTGAGGACAGCTAACCACAACAGTTCACTTAACACCATGCCGGCATGTTCATTTGCTGTCACCGTTGAGAACACCTTCACAACACGTCTACCCGTGTCATTATTTCAAGCTGCTGCATACGATGACCGACAATTAAGTTCGCGAACTCACTCTTGAAAAAATGCCACACACCTCATTGCTGAGTATCACTGTGGTCACCTGTGAAGTATGCCCCTTGAGGAGCTGTGCACCAACACCAGCCCCTAGTCTACCCTCCAAGCACTTTTTCTAGGATGAGTTCATGAACTTAATTGTCAGATCTCATCCAATGACAGCTCTGATGGCCATTCCAGAAAGAGTTCCAAAAGTGTTTTGAAGGGTAGACTAGGAGCTGGAGTCAGTGCATAGCTTCCCAAGGGAAGACTTCAAACATGATCATAGTGATAGTCAGCAATGAGGTATGCAGCCCTTTTTCTAGGCTGAGTTCATGAACTTAACTGTCCAACCTCGTACGTATTTTGTTTTTTCCTGAACAGCTGAGCTAGCCACTTGTTTTACAAGTCTTATTTTGTTTGGATTTTTCTCCAAGCTAAAATAAATAATTGCAATTATGCTGGACTGCATTTGTATTTCAAAACCACAAACCAACAAACTGTCAGGCTCATAGAACTCGACTCAAGCAGAGAGCAAGCTAGTGTCACTGTCACAGACAGCTTTTGAAAAATATATATTTCTTTTTTCTTTGAAGTATAACACTGTACAAATACTTAAGGAACTCAGCTATTAACTGGAAGGTCAGTGGCTCTAACTAAGAAAAGACTGAGTGATCTGCCGCCGTAGAGGATACAGCCCAGAAAATCCCATGAAGCACTTGTACTCAGACAGGGTCCTTTACGAGCTGGAATCTGCTCAGTGGTACCTAACAACAGCTTACACATCGTACTGTGCCCCAAGTCTCAAGGCTACAACTCCATAGATTATGTCCACGTAGTCATGTAACCACCAGGCACATCAAGTCACAGAATGTTTCCCACACCCTAGACACTCGCCTCACACACCCTCCTGCAATAACTGTAACTCTGGCTTTTGGCACCACAGATTAATTTTGTTTTTTGAACGTGACATAAATGGGATTATATAGAAGTATTTATACTACTTTTATCTGACTTATCTTTCTTGTATGACGTCTTTCACTCAATGGTTTATCTCTGCGAGTCACCCATTGGCTGTGTATGTCAATAATCGACTTTTTTGAAAATAGAGTTTATTTTTTAGGACAGCTTCAGGTTTACAGAAAAACTGCACACTGAGCAGAGAATGCTCATCTCTCCCCACACACACCAAGCCCCCGACGCTCACACACCACTTCCCCTGTTCACACCTTTGCCGTTGTTGCTGTCAGTTGCCCGTCACTTGGCTCTGACTCACAGTGCCCTTGTGCACAACAGAACAAAACGCCGCTGGTCCTGCCCCATCCCTACAATCATTCAGATGCTTGAGTCCACCATGGTGGCTGCTGCATCGACCCAGTTCAAGGCCATGTTTCCTGTTTTCACGGATCATCTGCTCCACCAAGCATGATGTCCTTTTCTCGAGACTGGTCTTTCCTGGTGACATGTTCCAAGCAAGGAAGCTGAAGTCTCACCATCCTCCATTCTACCAAGAATTATAGCTGTGCTTTCTCCAGGATGGATTTGTTTGTTCTTCTGGCAGTCCATGGTATATTCAATATTTTCCACCAACACCACAATTCAAATATGTCAATTTTTTCAGCTCTCATTCCATCATCCAGTTTTTGCATGCATATGAGATGATCGAAAATGGCATGGTCAGGCTCACCCTAGTCATCGAAGTCACATCTGTGCTATTGAAAGTTTAAAGAGGCCTTGTGCAGTAGATGTGTGTACCGCAGTAAGTCCTTCGGTTTCTTGACTGTTGCTTTCGTGAACATTGATGGTTAATTCAGGTAGAAGGAAATCATGAACTTCGATGTTTTTCTCCCTTTATCATGATGTTGTTTAGCAGTCCAATTGTTTATTCATATTTCTGGCATAATAACTACCCAGGGTTTCAGTATCTGGCTTTCATCGATAAGTGCTTTAAGTCATTTTCATTTTAAGCAAGTAAGACTATGTCATCTGCATGTTGCAGGTTTTAACAAATCATCCTTAATATTACTGTCAAAGCCAAAGCCACTGCCATCACGTCAATTCTGAGTCATAGTGACCTGATGGGTCAGAAAAGAACTGTCCCGTGGAGTTTCCAAGGACTGCCTGGCAGATGTGAACTGCCAACCTTTTGCACTTAA
This sequence comes from Heterohyrax brucei, assembly GCA_028571685.1. Taxonomy (NCBI): domain Eukaryota; kingdom Metazoa; phylum Chordata; class Mammalia; order Hyracoidea; family Procaviidae; genus Heterohyrax; species Heterohyrax brucei. The sequence goes on from CM053163.1 coordinate 2,106,053, forward strand.
CCACTACACCACCAGGATATCCAATAGTATCTAGTCTTCAATATTTTATACAATAATATTTAATGTCATCAGGCAGACTTATTGTTCTGTCTTCCCAGAGTCACCCTTCTAACCCAGGGAAGAGATAGAAGATAAGAAAGAGGACAGATGAGGTAATAACCAGTCCTTGGAAGCCACTGGGTGGTGTTTAGTGATGGAAGAAACCTGTTTCTTTCTCCATATGGACTGTAAGGGTGCTGCTCAGTGAGCCAGAAGTGGAAACTGCCCTGTGAGTGTCTTCTTCTTGGGATGGCTCTGTGTACTGGGAAGGGGGATGTGATAGCCACAGTGTCAGACTCTCTGCCCCAAGGACAGTGTCAGTCAACTTCTGCCAGCATTTCACTGAGAGGAGTGAGGAACAGGAAGGCTTCTCTGAGGGATGTCCCATTCATCCAGGCCTCTACTCGGGCTCCTCCAGACTGCCAACATACCCACAGCTATGTTGGAGCCACTTTGGTATCATTTCACTGTCCTGGACCAGGGCTTAGCAGTGGCCCATGTCAAAGGACATCACAGGAAACAGCTCTGGAAAGTTGTTGACACAGCTACTATTCAGACGGCATTCACTGCTCTAAGCTGTCATCCTTTTATGAAGACCCAAAGGAGATACTCCGGGGATAAGTTTAGCTTCTCCTAGGCAACTAGTCTGTAGAAATTCTACTGAATATTACAGTTATCTGCCATTTATTTTCTGCTTCTTTTTAGAATCCCCCCCCCCCCCCAGAACTTGGCACAGCTTATTATATACCAAAAAAAACCCAAACAAGCAAATCATCAAGTTGATTCTGACTCACAGGAACCCTACAAGATAGAGCAGAACTTCCCCACAGAGTTTCCACGGAGCGCTCGGTAATTTGAACTGCTGGTCTTTTGGTTAGCAGCCACGGCACTAACCATTACACTACCAGGGTTTCCATGGTCATCCACCGAGGATACAACTAAGATCAGGAACAGGGTGGGTCAACGAAAATCAACTTTTGGTTACTCCCTTTCTGAAGGACAAGACACAGGCAAAAGACTGTACAATTGACACCAAAGGAGACAGTGAAATTGGAAAGGGAATTTGTGGATAGATGACTTCAGTGCTGGACACGGTAGCTATCATGGATTGAATTGTGCCCCCCAAAAAACGTATGTGCTGTTTGACTTGGTTAGGAGTTCCAATATGGTACTATTCCTCCCATGTGTTGTGAATCCTGCCTCTGTGATACTGATGATGGAGAATGGTTTGGAGTTATGATAGTGAGGCAGGACCCAAGCTACAAGCTTGTGGAATATAAGGGAGAGAAGTGAGCTGAGGAAGTTGGGAACCTCACACCACCGAGAGAGGCACCGAGAGCAGAGCACGTCCTTTGGACCCGAAGTTCCTGTGCTGAGATGCTCTCACCAGATTTGGACCCAGCCTGCTGGACTGTAATGATTTCTCATATGGAACGGACTTGTAATTTGTTAATGGATTTGCCACTTACCAGAGTGTGACAATAAAGCTTGTCTTCATGAAGCCTCCACTCGTGGTATTTTCTGTTGGAGCAGTACCCGGTGACTAAGAGAGTAGCTATCTGCGGAGAAGCATGGTCTGGAGTTTGTATCTTTCAATCTTGGCAGAGTAACTGCAACCAAAGCCCTGTTCCTAACACTGATTAGTTACGTGACCTTGAACCAGTCGTATGTGCCTAGGCCCTGGATTAAAAAACATCTGACTTACCAGACAACTTGTACTTGACCTTCAGTGTTACTTAACCATGTCCTCACTTTGAAATGGTTGACCCAAGCCATACCCTCAACAAACTTACCAGTCACTTTCACATGCAGCTTTTAAACTGTTGCCTGGGCTGCATGGCTCTCTCTTGCACTAAAGTAAAAACTGTGTGTACCTGTTCCAACTGACCCATAAATGGGACTTAAAGGCAGACTCAGGAATAGCCAGGTACTGCTGCCGTCTGTCAGCCAGCGATGAAATCCCTGGCTTCCTACCCCAGAAATCATTTGCACAAAGGACGAGGCATGTGCAAAGGCTGGCAGGAAGTGTCTCAAAATCACTAAGGGCTAAGCAGAGATAACTGACGGATCTCTCGTCTTATTTTCACAAGTCCATGCCCATCGACCCCATCATCCAAACCAGCAGAGGCTCGGACACTCCTGCGGCAGCCGCCTCAAAGATGACACAAGCTGAGTGGATGCACTTGAGCTTGGCCTGGCCGTCAACAACATGGGTTGACAGAAAACCACCAGGGACAGATTGCGCAATGTCCCCTCCACACCCAGGGGTGGGACTCCTCTGCTTGCACAGACTTCCTGCTCGCCAGACCTCCATCCTAGCCTGCGGGCACCCAAACGCCTAACTACACCTGTACATTCAAGATACAGTACCACGAATCCAGAACTTGACACTGTAAATATCTATTGAAAATTATGTACTGATGAGTTTCAAGCAAAGGGCTGATGTTGTTTGGACCAAGATATTGGGAAAGGATTTTCCATAGGAACTGCACATGTTCTAGCAGACTTTACAGAACCTGTCAGTAGCTTTCTTGAGTAAGGTGGCTTTCTCTCCGAGGAGAAGGAGTAGACGTGGCTGTACCGATTTTAAGAACACACAGAAAGAAGTTGCGAGTCTCATCACAGGGAAGAAAATCCCACGCAACCATCAACTTAAAAATCAAATTTCCATGACAAGAACTTCTACACAGAACTCGGGGCAGATTGAGGTTCTCTGGCAAGGGAGACCACCTCAGGAGGTGGATACCTGGTTCCTTTACGACTCAGTGGCACTCAACCTGGGCCATGAGATTAACACAAAATGCAGGACACCTAGTTAAATCTGAATTTCAGATCAACCAAGAATAAATGTCTCCATAACCAAAACCAAACCAAACTCACTGCTGTAGAGTCGATGCCCACTTACAGCAACCCTACAGGACAGAGTAGAACTGCCCCATAGAGTTTCCAAGGAGCATCTGGTGGGTTTGAACTGCTGACTTTTTGGTTAGTAGATGCAGCACTTAACTACTGCACCACCAGTTTCCCTACAGGCAGTAGGTGGATGGAAATCAGTGCAGCACCCTAAGATTCACCTGCTTCCTCAGAAGTAGGCTTTGGGGACCACTCCTGCGATGAAACCTGGTGCTGAGGTTCATGCAAAAAAGAAAAAGAACACAAACCTACTGCTTGTTGAGTCAAGTCTGACTCATAGCAGCCCTACAGGTCAGAGCAGAACTGTTCCATAGAGTTTCCAAAGAGCACCTCGTAGATCTGAATTGCCAACACTTGGTTAGTAGACGTAGCACCTAACCACTGCACCACCAGGGTTTCTAATGTCTCACATAGGACAAATAATGATTTTAAAATATCATCCATTGTTCATCTGAAATTCAAATTTAACTGGACATCCTATATTTTACCTGGTATCCCTCCAAGTAACTTGTAACTGTAAATCGTAACTGTCGCTTTCCAGGGCCCAGTCCCCACGCAGGTTTGTCATCCAAAGCTACTGCTTCTGCTAGCAAGGACAGGGCCAAGAAACAAGCCATGTGCAAGGCTCATTCAAAAAAAGTAAATAAACAAAAACACAACTGTCAAAAGCAGGGACTTCAGACCACATTGGCACTAAACCTACAACCGCGCCATCCACAAATTAAAATCAATTGAAATCAATTTTGCCGGGAGGAAAAGTCCCCTCCCGGGCTCGAGCAGCTCATCTGGTGTGCTAACAGCTCGCAAGGCGGTGAAACAGGTGCTTGTAAATTAATTAGCCTCCTGAAACACACCTTAAAATGAATTTCCCAGAACTCCCTGGCAGGGAGCCATCCTGGTCCCAGGAGCTGATCAGCGTTCTGTAAATATTGAGATTTGATCAAGTGAATGCTTCTCTGGCAGCAGATGGCTTGGAAGGCTCTGTTGACACTGCCTGTGATGACTTGCCTGTGAAGACCCGACTCCGCAGCCCTCCTCGGGGAGGGACTGATCCCTCTGCAGCGATTTGCCTTCTAATTGAAAATCCTTATTCCCAGATGGAGCCCGACACACCGCTCCAGGCAGCGTGCTCCGCGCCGCTTGACTGTTGGTACACGGGTAATTGCTTTCAGTAATGCAGGTTAAATGTGACATTTAGTGCTTAATAAAAATTATCAGGGCCAAAGCCGTTTATCATCCTTACACTTTGGGCTGTCAGTTCTAAGGGGATTCTCAATTCATTTGAATTCCTGAGAAGGCGGCAGGCAATCCTACCGCAAAGCCATCCAGACAACTGGGTTGCTTGGGAAAGAGAAAAGAAATTCTTTTTCTCTTTTTTACTTTTAAAAGATTTGATTGTTAACCCAAACCTTCCAAATTAATCTATTGTGCACTGCCACTCGCCTTCTTTGTATTTCCTGTGTTGGTGAATAATATATAATCAGCTTCTGTTGTGTACACAAAACATTTAAAACCCACGGACACAGGACACCTTTGGTGTGAGGCTCGGCTTTGAAAAGTCGCTCCCTTTCAACAGCACAAAGAAGTCAACCTGAAGGGAATAGGACCGTGGGGAGGTGTCGTTCGCTGTCAGGGAGACACGGTTTTCAGTAAAGAGGAGGAGACGCTCGTACTTAGATCAAGAACTGGAGGTTCCTCCCCACCATGATCTGCCATCAACAAAGGAAACAATTTAAGACCTGGTCATCGGAAGAAGCTACTTTCTAGAAACAACAATCCTTAGGAAAGAGCTCTCCTGAGTTTACCTGGGCTTGGCCAGCGGGGATGCTTCCAGAACACACCCAAGTTCCCGACAGCCAGCGCAATGCACACAGCTTGGGGTTTCTTTTCAGAGGCAGAAATCCTGAAGGAAACAGCTATACCGAGATTCCCATCATCAGAGCCCTCCAAACCCATCCCCCAAACACTCTGTGACACCGAAGTCAAGAAACCCAAGTTTTGATCGACTACGTTTGTTACGCTGCATCTCCTCAGTGTGGAAAAGATGGAGCAGAAGGCAAAAGGTGCAACTCTCCAAACCGGGTTGAAGAATCACGTCTAAGGAATCCTAGGAGTTCACCAATGCATAAAATCTCAGGAGCAAGGAAATGGACATTAGTTTTTCAGGTTCTAAAAGGAATGTTTGCCCTCTTAGACTTAAAAAAAAAAAAAAAAAAAAAAAAAGGAATATTACACGCTTAGAAAGTTCCAAAAAGTAGAGAAGAAAATAAAATTACTCTTAATTCCACCATCTACATTAAGTTTGGTTCTATATATCCCTTCTTCTTTCTCTAGGCAGGTGGAGGGAGGAAGGGAGGGACAGACAGGTGGATGAGTGGGCGGGTGGAAGAGTAGGTGACTGGATAGGTAATTGGATGGGGGATTGTGTGGTCGCATGGGTGTTGTGGATTGTGTCTCCCCAAAATGTGTGTAACAATTTGGCTGGGCCATGATTCCCAGTATTTAGTGACTGTCCTCAGTTTTGTGGTTTTCCTGTCTTGTAAATCCTAATCTCTGCCTGTGGTTAAGAGGCTGGATTATGTTAAATAAGGTTAGGGTGGGACTGGAACCCCTTTCCTGTGGTCCTGTCCCTGCTCCAGGGTAAAGGGAGTGTGGCTGAGGTGTGGCTTGCATCGCCTTTTCTCCTTTTATTCTACAAGAGATGAAGAGGAAACAAGCAGAGAGCTGGGGACCTCATACCATCCAGAAAGCAGCACTGAGAACAGGGCACATCCTCTGGGCCTAAGGTTCCCACACTGAGATGCTCTGAGACCACAAGAGGACTAATATGACATAGGAACCATCCTCCAAAGCTGGGAGAGAGAGTAACTTGGGCTCCCGGGGAGCCCAAACCAAACCAAACCTACTGCTGTCGGGTTGATTCGGACCCATAGTGCCCCTATGGGACAGAGTGGAACTGCTCCATAGAATTTCCAAGGAGCACCTGGGGGATTTGAACTGCCAATCTTTCGGTTAGCAGCTGCAACACTTATCCGTAACACCACCGGGGTTTCCTCCCCTGGACTTACAGCCTAATGGACTGTGTAAGAATGAAGTTTTCTTTGTTAAAGACATTGACTTGTGTTATTTCTGTTCAAGCTGCTCCAGACAACTAAGACGGTGGTTAAGTGGGGGCCCTGTTTGGAACACAGCGTGAATCACTTAGCTACCTGCCAGTTTTTTCTAGCTTCTTGGTGTTTTCAATTTTGCTTAATAGTTTCACATATTGTTTTCATCCCACTTTGTCTTTGAAACACTAATTTCCAATGAACAAATAGAATACCATTTTATGCTTGCATAGTTTACGTGTTTTTAAGTGACCATTTAGGTGTCTTTTAATTTGTTTTTGTTTGATGGCATCGAGTTGCTTCTGACAGACAGCGACCCTGTGGGTGACAGAAGGAGGCGCTGTCCAGCTGCGTGTCGTCCTCAGAATCATTCTGTCTGAGCCCCTTGTTGCTGCCCAAGACAGTCTGTCCTGCTGAGGGTCTTCCTCTGTTCCGTTGGCCCTCAGCTTTACTAATGTGACGTCGTTCTCCAGGGACTGGTTCTTCTTGGGGACGTGCCTAAAGTATGTGAAACAAAGTCCCATCATTCTCGTTTGCAAGGAGCATTCTGCATGTACTTCTTCCAAGACACATTTGTTGGTTCTTCTGGCACTTTGGGGTATACATTCAAAGGCATCCATTCTTCTTCCATCGTCTTTATTGCATGCGTATGGGGCCACTGAAAATACCACGGCTTCAGTCAGAAGCACCTTAGTCCGCACAGTGACCTCTGTTAATTTTCAAGTTATGAAATAGACTGTGTTAGTATATAAACTGCGTGCACACTCTCAGTTCTCATAATGACCTCCAAGACAAGAAACGGCTCGGTCAAAGGCAACACGTGTGCTTTCTAAACGCTCAGAAGGCCAAACAGTACAGTATTTGTATCGGTCTTTGCTTTTACCAGTAAGATAAGCTTGCCTCCCATCCCCTTGTCCTCTCAGTACTGGGGCTGGGCATTTTCTTCTTTGTTGTTGTAATAGATGAGGGATGATGTGGCATTTTAATTAGCATTCATCTTTAACTACTAGACAAGCTAAACATTAGGAAAAGAACTGTGACCATCAAATCAATCCTGACTCACAGCGACTCTATAGGATTGAAAAAAGCAGAATGGCCCCATAGCATCTCTAAGGAGCACTTGGTAGATTTGAACTGCTGCCCCGCTGGTTAGCAGCCACAGCACTCAGCCATCATGCCACCAGGGTGTATTTTAAGGGGTTCATCAGTTGCTTGGAACCCCCAGTAGTGCCAGCAGTTAAGGGCTAAACCACCAGTGGAAAGGTTAACTCTTTGAACGTACTGAGAGGTGCCATGGGAGGACTGACGACCTACCTCCCAAAAGTCAGTCTTGAACACCGTTACGGAGCACAGCTGTCCATCAACACGAATGGAGTCACTATGACTCAAAATTGACACGACAGCAATTTTGGTTGTTAAACCACTTGTATTTCTTCTCGTCTGCTTGTTTGTGTCTTCTCTAAAATTTTTACTAAGGTATTTGTCATCACTGCAGTCCTTTATAATTCCTCTCGATATATTAATTCACGCATGCCTGGTGGCACACTGGTTAAGTGCTGTGTCTGCTAACCAAAAAATCAGCAGTTTGGCTCCACCAGGTGCTCCTTGGAAACTCTATGGAGCAGTTCTACTCTGTCCTACAGGGTCGCTATGAGTTGGAATCAACTCAACGGCAGTGGGTTTGTTTTAAGGCATTTTTTTTATAGTCCTTTATAATCCCTCTTAATATGTTGGGTAATATATGCCACATCGGACATGTGTTACAAATATTCTCGCCTAGTTTGGCACTACTGGTGAATTTTTATGTATTTTGAAGAGGCTTCAAAATATTTATTTTGTTGTTGTTATCAAGTCTACCCGACTTACTTTGCTTGTTCGCTTACTGCATATCATTTTTAAAAAGCCTTCATACACCAATGTGACACCCATAATCCACCTGTGTTTTCTTCATCTTCCTGTTCAATTGAACTTTCTCCCTCAATCCACTACAGCTCACATGGACATTTGCAGTTAAGGAATCAACATTTTTCTCCAAAGTGTTAACATTTTTCCATCATTCTCTATGGAATAATCCTCTTCTTTCTCGCTGACTGATACACAACGTTTATCATAGACTAACTATGTATTTGGGCCTACTGGGGGGGTTCTCTTTTTCAGACTATTACACATAATTCTGCTGTCATACCAGCAACACTTTATTTTATTATTTTAATTCCTATAGCTTTATAACATGCTTGCATATGCCCTGTGTAGGTAGTAGATTTTTAAAAAGGTTCTTAGCTTTTTATGATCAGTTTGTTAGTCACAAAATTCATAATAATTTTACCATATTTCAAGACAACTTCCATTGTGGTATTGATAGAAAGCTGCATTAAGCCTCCTATAAATTACTTTAGAGAGGCATGATACCTTAAAAATACTAGTTTTGACATAAGTTTCTATTAAACTTCTTACAAATTACTTTGGAGAGGCATGACATCTTTCCAGTATTGAGTTTTTCCAGCTGTGAGGAGGGGATGTTTTTCCAGTTATTTAAATTTTTTTTGTTCCCTGGTACAGTTTTTTAAATGTTCTTCAGTTGAGTCTTATGCAATTCTTGTCAAGTTAATTTCTACGGAAACTTACATAGTTGTTGCTACTGTGGGATCCTTCCACCAGTTATACTTCATGACTATTGTTGTTATATAGAAAATTAACCTATTTTTTCAGCATTTATTTCATGACTTACTCCTTTATGCTGCTAATAATTTTTTCAACTGATTCCTTTTGTGTTTCCTAGTTTGGTAATCTTAATAGAAAATAATATCTCTTATATTCTAAGACATTTTACTTTTATTTTTCTGTCTTGTTTTATTGACTAGAACGTCTAAGATGAAGTTAAACAATTGTACTAGTGGGCTGTCACATATGTTCCTTACTTGAAGGGAGTGCGTCTATAATTTCAACAGTTTCCTGATGCTGGCTGGTTTCCTGAAAGATGCATTTTCTTTTAATGTTGATGGAATATTCTTTTGTTCCAAGTGTACTCAGAAGTCTGCTTCACCCTGTCTCTGTTTAAGAGGACAAATAGATGCTGAATAGTGTCCACTCTGGAAACCCTGGTGGCACAGTGGTTAAGTGCTAAGGATAAGCAGTGCAAATCCACCAGGCGCTCCTTGGAAACTCTATGAGGCAGTTCTGCTCTGTCCTATAGGGTTGCTATGAGTTGGAATCCACTCGATAGCAATGTGTTTCACTTTGGGAGGTTGTCCTGGTGGCCTGGTTGTTAAGAGCTTGCCTAACTAACCAAAAGATGAGCAGTTCAAACTACCAGCCAGTCCATGGGAAAAAAGACCTGGCCATCTGCCCCCATAAAGACCACAGCCCAGGAAGCTCTAGGAGGAAGTTCTAGCTATCCTTAGGGTTGCTGTGAGTTGCTATCAATTTGATAGCACACAGCAACAATGGTTTTTTCCTTGTAATTGTCCCTATCATTTGCCCCCTTCTGCAGTAAATGAGACATCTACAGTAAGTGGCCTGAGGTCACCAACCTATAAGGTCTACATGACTCAAAATACTTTCATTTTATTACCCTGTCTCTCAATAGGTTTTTATACTAAATCTCAATACTACTGACTCTAATTTACTTCTTTAGTAATTTAATGGATAACCAAATATTTCCTTTTCTTTGTTTAGTCACATTTTCAGACACACTCAGGAAATACTAAAATCTATACAAAAGTTTTAGGCTCAGAGAACCTATAGCATAGTTAGAGGGATAGAGTGTGCAGAGCAGTAACCCTAACCCAAGGTGTGGCCCACAGGTAACATGGGCAACATGGACCACAAGCAATGTGGCCCACGGGTGATGCAGCCCACGGGTGACAGGGACTGCAAGGAAAGACCATGAAGCATCCTAAGGCAAGAGGCACAGCAGAGTCAGACGTGAGGATGGAGGGAGCACTTAAACTCATCCTAACAGCACTAGCAGGATCTGGACATTTGTAGACGGGGTACTCCACGTAGCAGAAACAGCCTGAACAAAGACACAAAATGTGACACTGAGTGCATAGCCAGATGACTACCCCAGCCCCCCGTAAATGTCTCCTCCTGCTGCTGACAGCTATTTTGGAGTTGTCTGTGGGACACGCCTTTCCAGATGCACTCATCCAGTTGTGTGTCTAGTGAGTCAATGACCGACTGCTTCTACCTCTCCCTGTTCATGGGGAGAGTTGTTGGATTTCAGAATTTAGAGTAGTGACAAGTCTAATATTGACCAGAGAGTGATGAATACATTGAGAAGTTTATAGGAAAGAGAGGTCACAGTGAACACACGGCTTTTTTTGACAATGTCTTTCTGGAGGAGCCCTGCGTTCGGAAAGAGCTCAGCTGCTATCCAACAGGTCAGCGGTTTGAATCTACCGGCTGCTCCTCAGAGTCCCTCTGGGGCAGTTATATCCTATAGGGTTGCTGAGTCTGAATCCACTCTACAGCAAAGGGCTTTAATGAGCATATTTTTGGAACCTAGAGGAAGAGTATCCTAGGTACGTATTTACTGTCAAGTACCAGATTTGAATAAGGGACTATGACCGAATTCTAGAATTTCAGAGCTGGAAGAAAAGTGAAGCAGGGCAAACAAAAAAACCATAAGCTAATGAAGCTGATTTGGGGCCAGGACGCACTGTATACAGCTGTACCCAGTAAATAGCCACTGCCTTACCCTTCCCCCCAACAGTGTTCCCCACTGCTCTGACCACCTTGAAAGCCCACGAAAGTTGCCTTCCTGGCCAGCAAGGGTCTCTTCCATTATGGCCTGAGCTGATCCTGCTTAGTCGGTGCCCATGACATACCAGCTATTAAATACCAGCTATTGAATTTTTCCCACTGGAAACAATTCCATGTGTAAGTAGTTCACAGAACTGCCTCTGCAAAGTAACTTAAACTTTTAGAGGGCCACAGTAGGATCTGAGATGACCCGGCATTCTGAGAATTTGCCTAGCACGGCCATGAGGTGGTACTGTTGATGAGCACGGTGGTCGACACTGGAGTAGGAGAAGACAAAAACGACAAACACGTCCCAAATCAAGTTTAAGAAAGTGATATCCAGTTGGTCTCCTACATTAAAGGTAAGAAGGTGTCAAACACAGCAAGGAAGGGCTGGTGCTCCAGTCTGTTAGACCCATGCAGAGGGAAGAGACGCTCCCTAAATGACCTACACTTCTCTCTGGAGTTCCTCCTGATGGGCTTTAAAGATTAATCTTTGGTGTTCGATTCTCGTGGAAAAGAATTCAAAGAAGGCCACCTCGCCACAAGTTCTCTTTCTAAATCACATACGGCCCCTGATGACCTGAAAGTCGTCGGACCCATGAGGCATACCTACAGGGAAGAAGAAATCTTCCCCCAAGTAACCCAATCCTGAGGGTCTCGTCAGTCCGTACAACCTAGAACACTCACACTCCTCTCCCCTTCTTAGTCAGGAGACCCTTGACTCTCCCGGGCACACCATTCATGAGCCAGTCCACAGGTCACTGACAAGAAGCACAGTTGAACTTCTCCTGAGAGTCTTAGTTTCCTAGTACTGCTGTGACACAATTCCCAAAGTGGGTGGCCTTTATTTTCTCACAGTTTTGGAGGCTAAAAATCTAAAGCAGGGTCTTGGTTGTATTGATTTTTTCCCTGTCAGGAGCCATGGACATTCCTTGGTTCCATTGTGTTCCCTCATGGCACAGAATTTTCCTTGTTATGCTTACTAGGTCATACCTGAGTGAGGCAGGTCTCACTCACATGTCATCTGTCTTCCCCACAGGGGTAGGTTTGTCTCTGTGTCTATTCTGCTCTTGTTATGACTCAGAAGTGATTATATTTTAGACCTGCCTCACTCAGGTATGGCCTAATAAGCATAACAAGGAAAATTGTGTTCCCAAAAGAATCACGTTTACGGGTATACAGGCCGTGACTTGAATAGATCTTTTGGTGTGATGCCCTTCAGCCCATAATACTGAAGAGCAACTTTAAATTGAGGGTTGGGAGGAAAGCTTAAGGATCCCTCCACTGGAGAACTTACCGCTGCCAAGCACCTACTCCTCACAGCAGTTGGTTTGTTTTTTCCCCACCCTCACGTGGACAATCATTTCACTAACAGCCTATCAGGATCACTCACATTTTTTCACGGAAACTTCATTATATCTATTAAGCGACATGTAATGTTGGAGTTTTAGTAAACAAATATCTTGAGAAGCTGGACTACAGGCCGAAGAACACGGCATGAGAACTGATGGAATAGTCATTAACAATCCACGAAATGCAAAAGACACAACCTCGTTTGCTGAAAGTCAAGAGGACTTGAAGCCCTTGCTGATGAAGATCAAAGACTACAGCCTTCGGTATGGATTACACCTCAACAGAAAGAAAATAAAAATCCTCACATCTGGACCAATACACAAAGTCATAATAAATGGAGAAAATATTGAAGCTGTTAGGGGTTTCATTCTAGTTGGCTCCACAATCAACACCAATGGGAGGCAAATCTGCTGCAAAAGACCTCTTTAAAGTGCTAAATAGCAAAAAGATGTCATTTTGAAGGCTAACAGGCATCTGATTGAAGCTGTAGTGTTTTAACCTCACATGCACGCAAACGGTAGACAGCAGACGGGGAAGCCGGAAGAACTGGCACCTCTGGATTGTGGTGCTGGAGAAGAATACTGAATGCACCACGGGCTGCCAAAGGAATGAACAGATTCATCTTAGAAGCACAAGCAGGGTGTTTCTTGGAAGCAAGGACAGCAAGACTACATCTTACACACTTCGGACACGTTGTCAGGAGGGGTCCATCCTTGGGGAAGGACATCATACTTAGGAGATGCTCAGTGAAAAAGGGGAGATGCTTAGCAAGCCGGACTGGCTCAGCAGCTGCAACAATGGGCTCAAGCAAGACAGAGACTGTGGGCATGGCTCAGGATCACGCTGTGTCTCGTTCTGTTGTACACAGGGCCACTGTGAGCTGGAACTGACTTGACAATGCCTAATGACAACATAAAGCCAGACATTCAGCACTCTGCATGTGGTTTTTAGGGTGTCTGGAAGGATCTAGAAAGCTCTGCTGCCTAAGAGTCCCTACTGTGGTCGCATTTTAAGAGCATAAATAGCAAAGTTCCCAGAAGCCAGCAGTGTGAGGACTAAGGGTCTCTACATGCTGTTACAGGGGTTTCTAAGGTACCTGGAGTGTGTGGACTCAGTCTCCCACCAGACGAGGGATAATATAACCAGGTCAGGGAGCCCATCCTTTTCCTGACCTATGTTTACGCCTAACACAGTGACCTGTTCAGGATGGGTCTGCAGTGACGGATTTATGACTCCCACTGCCTCAGCTGTCTTCTCCAGGATGCTGGTTTTCTATCAGTGCTCACCCAGCCCCAAGCCCACACAGCCCAGTGAGATGGAAACAGAAGACACAACCCAACGATGGCAGTGGAGCAAAACCCCTCGTTGAAGCGCCCCCAGCACAGCCTCGAACTTACAGTCACATATCCAGAGGTTCTTTCTGGCTCCCTGTCTCATATTTGATGTCTGCATTTTCCCAAAATTATAAAGCAAAGGCAGCAAGCGATTGCTTGCAGGACTCTCTCTTCAACAATTTCTACCCTCTCCTCTCATCACCCTTTTTTCAAGACTACTGTATATCAGCAACCCCTCTGGGGAAAATAACTTTGAAAAATTGTATAGTGGATGCTAAATGACTTAATGGATAATAAAATGGCTTGTGCTTCTGAGACTGCTATTTAAAGACCAACTTGACATTTTATGTAAAATGAACATTAGCTTTTATATAATCGTGAGACCTTAGCCAGCTTTTCTGCCAAATTTGCTACTTATTGAGTACGTACTTCTTCAGAGCAACTTAGACACCACTCAGAGACCTGTTAAGATGACTCTGAGGGCCAGCCGAACTCCTTATCCACCGCCCAACCGGGAGCCAAGAGAGAGGGGTCTTCAGACCTCAAAAGTAACCCCAGATGTAAGGTATGTAAGATAACGCCTGTGTGTTTACAAGCTGAGGACACTTTGAATTGGGGAAACACACGCAGAAATTGATCTGTAACTCCTGGCAGGACCCTAGGTGCCAACTTGAACCTCACTCTGCCCAAGACCTGTCCTGCTCAAGGACAATGGCTCATCAGGCTGCACCAACGTGACGTCACAAGCATCTCACGTATCTGTCCTCTGCTCCTGCAGCCAGTCGTCCAAACCACACTCCCCTCCGTTGTTAACTGGACTCCTGCAAGAGTTCCTGAGGGAGCCCTCTGCCTCCAGTCCGGTCTCTCTTCATTCATTTCTCCAAACTGATGCCGAAATCACATCCTAAAATGCACATTTCATCATGTCACACCTCAGATTCCAGTTCTTCACCGGCCTGTATCTAAACTCTCTGATCTCTGGTGCGCAGCACACACACGGCCCTGCACAGCCTGGCACTCAGCCAATGTGACAGTCACTGTCCTCCTCTGTCCAGTACCCAGGACTCTGATTTTCCATCAATCCTTACCCACCCACCAATCCCACACAGCCCAGGGAGATGGAAACAGAAGTCTGCAGAAGGTTTCTGAGGGAACTTCCACTTTTCTGATAGAAAAGGATGAATGTGTCTCATTCGTTCTTCTTCTCTCTTTCTTCTGGTCTGACCATCAGAAAAGGTCTGAACCAAAAGCCCCAGCGAAACCCACTGCTGTCGAGTTGATTATGACTCATAGCTACTCTATAAAAAAGAGTAGAACTGCCTCACAGAGCGTCCAAGGAGCACCTGGTAGATTTGCCCTGCCAACCTTTGGGTTAGCACCTGTTGGCCTTAACCACTACACTACCAGAGTTTCCATACGGTCTGGAGATGGGGAAATTTTCTTGCAATCACCAGGTAAACAGATGAGGTTAGGAACCAGCATGCTGAGGATGGACGGAAAAGATGAACTCTCAGTCGCCACTGGCGTCTTTAAAGAACTCAATCACGCCAACAGCATCTACTTTCAGACTGATTTTGTAAGTGAATGAAGGAGTATTCATCTTTTCTGTTACTTGTAGGTGGAGGCTATCCCACCAAACACACAGACACGTTTCTTGCTCCAGCCTCAGAGATTTCTTCAAATTTCTTGCCTTTTCACATGCCCCTCTGCCTTCGTTCATAATATCTTGCTTCATCCTTTTATATGTCCTTAAAAGTTCCTTAACTTTGGGAATGCGCCCTTGGTGATGAACTCAGGGTCAGCTGTTTCCTATTATTTATCAGCCTTTATCACAACGCTCATATTCTCTTCTCTCGTCCCCCAGGACGCTGAGTTTTGTTTTTTTTTTTTTTTTTTTGGTGGCAGGAGGTCAGTCCTGTCCTTAGTACATGTGTCTCAAAATATTCAATTTCAATAACGTCTAATGGATTAAAGAAAAAAATACTGATTGCCAAAAATTAAAAGAATTTCTTGAAGAGGAGAAAACCACACTGCCTGACACAAGAAAAATGTATCAATTTCACGCCACAACTGTCAAGTTGTGTCGAAAGGTCAGTTTCATCTTCCAAGCTTTGAAGCCTCTCCAGCAGCAACTCCAGGACTTTCCATCGCTCGTCTCCAGATCAGCCGCCTTGAACCAATCACACTGACATTAAGCTTGTGGTTGTTAGGCAATCCTTCATTCAACCAACCGAAACAGCTGCCGTCAAGTCAGTTCCAACACAGTAAATGTACATCCATGGGGTAGGACTGTATGGCTGATTTTTTTGAAAACAGAACAGTGAGTCTTTCTTCCAAGATACCTCTGGGTGGATGCCACTTCCAACCTTTAGCTTAGCAGTCAAGTGTGTTAACTTAGATGGCTTGCCAGACCAAGGGATGTATGAAACAGCCACAGAACATGTCCCCACTGAGCTCACCTTTAGAGAGTTAAAAGGGCAATCAACAGTACAGCTTGATGAGAGTTCTGAAAGCAGTCCTGGAGGCCATGAAAGCAGAGGATGGGTGTGGGCAACTGTCATGGATCGAATTATGTCCCTCCAAAAATAGGTGTAGCCATATGGCTGGGCCATGGTTCTCCGTATCTTGTGACTGTCCTCTGTTTTGTGGTTTTCCTATGCTGTATGTTAAAGGATTAGGGTGGGACTGTAAATCCCTTTATAAGATCACCTCCCTGCTCCACTGTAAAGGGAGTTTCCCTGGGGTATGGTTTGCCCCACCCTTAATCCTTTCACCCTGCAAGAAATAAAAGGAAAGAGAAGCAAGCAGAGAATTGGGGAACTCTACCATCAAGAAAGCAGCACTGGGAGAAGAGTGCGTCCTTCAGACCTGAGGTTCCTGTGCCAAGATGCTCCCTGGACAAAGACTGATGCAATACTGGACTTTCCTCCAGCGTCGACAAGGGGAAAGCCTTCCCCTGGAGCAGACATCCAGAATATGGACTTGTAGTCTACCAGACTGTGTTAAAGTCATCCTTTGTTAAAGTCATCAACTCTGTGGTATTTCTGTTAGAGCAGCCCCAGCTGACTGAAACAGCAACCACACCGGACATAGGTCCAAGAGCACCAGGGATTACCTCTGAGGAGAGAAAACAGGGACCTCAGTGCTAAAGGACGAGCAGGTACTCGCTAGAGGGACAGAGAGTGCAAGGAAGGATCTGGGTGAAAGAAGTAACGGCTTGCCAAGAGCTAAAAGACAGAAAGCTATCTGTGCATCCTGACACTAAAAGAACTTGAGTGTGGTCATTTGATGGGAGGTAGAAATGAAAATGAAGATACATGAGTGTTGAATTCTGTGTGACTCGCAGGTGGGCTCTCTCGTGGTCAGCACTGAGTCTGACAAGACAGCCACGAGAAACAGTCCTGATGCAGCGCTTACTGGAAGCCAGGTGCTGCTCTCAGCCCTTTATACACAGCGTCTTCCTCCATCCTTACACAGACACCTGTCATAGGTCGGATTGTGTCATGGATTGGATGGTGTCTCCCCAAAATGTACAAATCAGTATGGCTGGCTCGTGATTTCTGGTACTGTGTGATGTTCCCATGTGGTGTGAGTCCTGCCTCTACGACGGTAACGAGGGAGGCTTGGCAGTGGTTGTGTTGGTGGGGAAGGCTCAGTAGGTAAGACTATGTTGGGCCTTGAGGCAGTCTCTGAGGATATAAAGGAAACGGAAGCTAGGAGAGAGATTTGTGGACCTCATACCACTAAGACACAGTGCCAGGAGCAGAGCATGCCCTTTGAAAAGGAACAGAGGGTCTCTGTGCATCAGGAGCTCCCAGTCCAGGGGGAGACTGATGACAAGGACCTTCCTCCAGGGCCAACATAGAAGGTGTCCCCTGGAGCGGACACCTTGAATTTGGATTTTTAGCCTGCTTTTTTGGTGAGGAAATAAATTTCTCTTTGTCAAAGCCATCCACTTGTGGTGTTTCTGTGATGGTGGCACTAGATGACTAAGGTAACGTCTCAGGTAGGTTCTATAATCCTCTCACAATGAAAACTAAGGTTCGGAGAGGTTCACTGAATTATCGTGATCATGTATGAAGCCCAAGTTTTTCCAGCTCGGCCCTGTCAGTGGCTGCAGCTGAGTAATTCCCTGCTGTGGGGGCTCTCCTGGGCTTCATACGTGTTTATCCGGTATCCCTGGCCTCTGCACTCAAAATGCCAGGGTCACTTGGAGTTCTAAACACTGAGAGCTTCTCCAAACACTGCCAGATCCCAAGGGGGTCAAATCTGCCTGGCAAAGTACTGCTATTATGCAACTGCTGGAGCCGGGATTCAAACCCAGAAAGTGTGTGCAGTGAGTGCTCAGAAAATGCTGCCTCAGTGTATTAACCGGGGAAGGAGGAGGTAAGAGAGAGAAAAGGAAGAGGAAATAACCGGAGATCAGGTCACAAAGCGGTGCGCACAGCGTGGGTTAACAGTGATCATGGTGAACCATCGGAAAGGTTTTAAGAAAAGAGAAAACTCATGGTTTGACAGCTCACCTGACCACCAAGTGGGCACAGATGGGAGAAGGACAAGCCAGGGCCTGGGCAACAGCAAAAAGAAAGCCACCATGGTAAGTGTCCGGGCCACTGACTGCAGTGCGGGAACTGGCCAGGTCGTCTGGAGCAGGTTCATCTGGGATTCATCTGCATGTGAGTCTCCTGGTCTAGGACTCCCTTGGGTGCTACAAATGGTTAACACACCTGCCGACTAACCCAGAGGTGGGAGGTTTACACCTGCTCAGAGGTACCTCAGGAAAAGGCTTGGAGACCTACTTCCAAAACACCAGCCCTTGAAAACCTTACGGAGCAAGAGTAGCTCTACTCTGACACACCTGGGTTCACACAAGTCGGACCCAACTCAACAGCAACTGTTTTGTTCATACATACGTCTAATGACCTAAACTCCAACAACAGGGAGGTCAGGGGTGGCTTCCACAGCCAAGGGAATGTCATCTCACGCAGAAGGCTGGATTGGAGCATACCTTGAAAGGGGAGTCAGCTTTAAATGTGACTCTGCATAAACCTGTCTCCTTGACAAGATTGCAACGTCTTTGACTGAACAGTGTTGACTCTTGTGTACCTCAGTTTGTGTCACTAATTGCCATTGAGTTGACCATGATTGGGCACCATGTGTATTAGAGGAGAACTGGCTGATTGCTCTCAAGTAGATATCCAGGTCTTTCTTCCAAGTGCTTCTGGATGGACTCAAACCTCCAACCACTCAGCTCACAGCGTGTTAACTGCTTGCACCACCCAGGGACTCCAAGCCATGCAGTCCAGAAAAAATCTGTTGTCACTGAAGTGATTCCAACTCATAGCGACCCTATAGGACAGAGTACAACTGCCTATAGGGTTTCCCAGGAGCAGCTGGTGGATTTGAACTGCCAACCTGCACAGCTCTTAACCACTGATCCAACAAGGTTTCTACCTCCTGAGAGGGAGTCAGTCAAAGTTCAAAGAATAGCTAAGTGAACAAGACAGATTGACCTTACAAGGTGGATCTGGGTTTCTTGTCAAGAGGCAAAGCCAAAAGGGGGGACTGAGGAAAAAACAGAGGTTCCAAACTAGGCAGACAGGTGAGGGAGGAAAGATGAAGAAACACGAAAACAGAGAAGGGACCAGTTTAAGGACAGGAGACAGAAAGGCAAGGCCAGCACTCGGGACGTGTGGGAACCAGCCTCGCCTGTCTCACTGCCAGCCTCCTGAGGACACCGGAACACCGGTCAAAATGAAACGTAGAAAGTGGAGTGCCTCCCATGACTTAGCTTAGGTTTCTGGTTTGGTTTTCAGTATCAGTGTTAAACAGCATTTTTTGCATTTCTAAATATTTACCTCTCCAAGTATACACTTGCTTGAATTTTTTATTGGAAAAAAAATCCCAGACGTAATACTCCTAAGTAGAAAAAAGAGCTACTAACTTATTTTTCAAATGGCCCTGATAGATGTTATTACCAATATGATTCTAAAAAGATATAAGGAGTATATGTTAATAACTATTATATAAAAAAGGGGTTCTGTGGTCCCTCAATTTGGAAATCTCTAGGCTCAACAGACTTAGATATTTACCTCTAGACTTCTTAAAAGTTCTCTAAACACTTAAAGATCACCTGACTAACCAAGCAGGTAAACTGTGTACCGTTTAATGAATCTTTTTGCCCATTTTTGTTTAACAATAGTTAACTACAGAAGGATATTCCTCAAAACACAGTTTTGGAAGAGCTGATATCAAGAAACCATAGACAAATCTTTGAATTAGATCCACCAGGAATAGGAAAGAACCAGGGGTGAGTGATTACTCTACTTTTTTAGATTTTCTCAAAATAAGGTTAAACTTATAGCATAGCTTCCTGGCCAAAGCATAAAAATAAACAAATGCACAAACCAACAAAAACTAACTGGAAGCTATTTCTCAACACCCTTTCTTCCAGGTTCGCTGATGCTTCTGAACAACTAACTAATTCTTGAATCTCCAACAGGGCAAGTGTCTTCTCTCTGGTCACAGAACCATGGCAAAGTTGGTAATAGCATCTAACACTCCTCTCTTTTACAGGAAAGAAGAAAAGGAAGATTGGCTTCAAGTACTCTGGCAATACAGACCCCATAATCAACCACTGAGGGGAGTTGAATACAAAATAAATGGTGGCTATCTGGGCCAGACTAGGTAATGTCGGTGCTGAGGGTGGAATTGTCTCCTTGACAGGAGAGGTGACATTTTCCTTCATGACACAACACTCCCCTACAGCTAAAACTGTTCCCGCAGGCACTGTTGTTGAGCTCCCCATTAGAGAAGACTTTCCGACAGGACAACCGAATAGATCCTATTACAGCCTGCCTCTGGAAGAATGTCCCACACGAATGCTTTGGGAGAGTGCTAAGTACAGAAGACTAAAAGCCAGGGGCTGTCATTTAAGGACTGGTTCTTGCATTAATTGTGTTTGTCTTAGGAAAGTCATTTAATGGGCTCCTCAAATTTCTCTACAGAGGAAATGGAGATAACAACTCTGTCCTTTCCACTGCTCAGAAGCCCTGGTGGAACAGTTGTTAAGAACTCAGCTGCTAACCAAAAAGTTGGCAATTCAAATCCACTACCTGCTTCTTGGAAACCCTATGGGACAATTCTACTCCATCCTATAGTGTTGTTATGAGTTAGAATTAACATGATAATTTTTTTTTTTTTTTGGTCAGGTCCTTGGTAGAGAGCTGATGAATCACACGTATCACAGCCATCTGAAAGTGTCAAGCATGTTGGAAACAAGAGCTACCTGTGTGGATCTACCCATGACAATTAGCCAGATGCCATTTAAGAAAGAGTTGCCTCTAGATTCTAAGTGGTGACATTTACCCATGCTAAAGGAACACCATGATACAGTGACTAAGAACACAGTTATAGATACCACACCACCTGGTTCCTCTGTGTTTAGTCTCTTTGTGCCTCTGTTTTAACATCTGTAAAATGGGGCTGTTATAATGTTCACATGTTTTGATACATACAAAGTGCTCAGAAAAACTCCTGGCACGTGCTAAGTACCCAGGAAGTGTTCAGGTTTGTAGAGGGACACCTGGGAGAGCCAGACCCCAACAGGATGCCTGGACTTCCCACTTCAGTCAAGTTGTCTCCCTTTGACAGGTTGTGGTCTTCTGCCTCCATCAATGGAAAACACTTGAGTTTTCTTTCTCTGGTGAGTTTCTGCCTTACACAGATTCCTCCTTTAGTAGGCTTTACTGTATTACATACTTATATTGTATCTGCACTGTATTGTTTAGGCTATTTTTTATTGTGCTTTACGGAAACTTTGCAATTCAAGTTCGTTTCTCATACCAAAACTTACACACACATCATCATATGACCCTAGCTGCTCTCCCTATGAAGTGAAAGCTGACTTCTCTCCACCCAGTGTTTCCTGTGTCCATCCCACCAGCTCCTGTCCCTTCCTGCCTGCTCACCTCGTCTCCAGACAGGAGCTGCCCAGTTAGTCTCCGGTGTATCTACCTGAGCCAAGAAACACACTCCTCATCAGTTACCATTATGTGTCTTACACTGCAGTCTAATCTTCGTCTGAGGATTCGACTTGGGCAGTGGTTTTACTTCTGGTCTAATAGAGAGTCCAGGGACCACGTCTTCTAGGCACCCTCCAGCCCCTGTCAGACTACCAAGTCTGATATTTTTACTGGAATTTGAGCTCTGCACCCCACTTTTCTCCCTGCTCCATCAGGAACTCTGTTGTGTTCCCTGTCGTGGTTGTCACTGGTATGGCCAGACGCCGGTTAATTTTTCTGGTCCCAGGCTGATGGAGTCTCTGGTTTATGTGGCTGTTTCTGTCACTTGGGTTCATATTTTCTTGGTGTTTTTGGTCCTTCTTCACTCTTCCTGGCTCCAGGTGGGCTTGGACTGATGGATGCATCTTTGACAGCCACTTGCTAGCATTCAAGACCCCAGATTAAAGTATTTTCACTCTTTCAAGCTTACAGGAAAAAATTTCCAGAATTGCACAAAGAACTCCTAAGGACCTTTGGACCCAGATTCACAAAATTTTTACCGTTGTGACTATGCTCTGCTCTTCCCCCTACAGAGGTTCTTTCTTCTGAAGCATGTGAGTACAGATTGTCTGTCTCAGGCCCTTTTACCTTACAAGACTTTGATGTGTATTTCCTAAAAGCAAACACATTCTCTTAGGCGTTTATGTATTCATCTTTCACTGTCCACTACACACTGTATACACCTTCTCCCTGTTTCCCTAGACAGTACAAACTACACACAATCTTCCATCTGTTCACTAGGTAGTACACACCACATACAGCCTTCTCCCTGTTCACCAGGTGGCACATGCCATGCACAGCCTCCTCCCTGCTCAGCAGGTGGTACACGCCATGTACAGCCTTCTCCCTGTTCAGCAGGTGGTACACGCCATGTGCAGCCTTCTCCCTGTTCACCAGCTGGTACATGCCCCATCCAGGACTCCAGTCTTTGCTGACACTGACGTCTCTGGCTGTCACACTTCCCCTGTTCCCTCTTCTCAGCCTTAAAGCTCTTGATTACTTTTAGACATCGCTCTATGAGCTCTGCAGTCAGCATGCTGGGGGCACAGCCAGACTGCCCCCAGCAACAGGCTCCTAACCCACTCTACTCATACCTGGACTGGGGCAGTTCTCCTCCATCTACAGGGCTGCCAGGAGTTGGAATCAACTCGATGGTAGAGGCTTTGGTTTGTCATTATTGTTTTTAACTCTGCTGCTCTCCTGTCTTTATCATGCTGTACAACCTGTCCCCGCCACCTGCTAGGGAGGACCTGAGTCTGCTCCATTCCGGACAGCACCAGCTGCCAACCACTGGGCTGGGGTGCAAACCCACCCAGAGGAGGCTCAGAAGCAAGGCTTGGCGATCTGCTAAAAACAGCCATTGAAAACCGTGTGCGGCCCAGTTCTTCTCTGACACAAACAGGGTCATCATAAGTCTGAGACTGCTCAACGGCTGCTGCGTCTCACTCTCCCCTGAGCACCGAGCTTAGTACCAGCGATCCAGCAGGTACAGGATGGTCAGTTGCTAAAGAGGAAGTCAAAGCCGAACCCCCGAAGACTTTGGGAGTCAAAGAGTGTGAGCCTTGAGTGACTGCGCTCTCACCTTTCATCTCTAGATGCTGCTGGGTCTCACACAGGATTACCTCCTCTCCTGGAAAGGTGAAAGGAGTGAGGCCAAGGATGCTCGTCTCTTTCTGTGAGAGAGGAAGCAAGTGACAGGTGCGGAATTATCAAGCCGAGCAAAGCAGCGCCGGAACAATTCTTGGCCGGCTCTCAGCGGCCGTGCCCCCCATGTGTAGTTGGGGTTCCACTGTCCGTTCATCTGCGGGGCTGCTTCTGCCCCCGGTACACGAAAACGAACACGTAGACTTCTGGGGTTGAGGAGAACACTATTCGCCGACATCCAGAAAGCACAGAACCAGAGCAGCCTACTCGATGATTACAAGAAGTCCACCATAAAGACTTTATGCGCTTTGAAAGAAAAAAAAGTATCATAAGAAGCATTTTTAGGTTAAAAATATCCACTGCTACATATAAGAGCAAAATCAAAGGCAATTTTATAATGAATCAGCCAGCGTACACTTTTGCCTCATTATTGTGAAGCACTGTCTAAAATTGTCACTTGGGTGATCAGTTAAATATTTACTTATAGATGCTTTGGAAAAACGAGACCTTGTTGCCGTCCAATCAACGCCAACTCCTGATGACCCCGTAAGACAGAGGAGAACAGCCCCGTAGGGTTCCTGAGGCCGACAATCTTTTCAGAAGCTAACTGCCATGCCTGTCACCTGTGGAATAGACTGTCATGCCTGTCACCTGTGAAACAGCTGGTGGATGCACAGTCTTTCAGTTAGCAGCCAAGTGGGTGAACATAATTTGAATGAGAGGGTCCAATAAGAACACAGAGGAAATGCTTGAAACTAGACTGAAAACAAAAAGAAAAATATACATACATAGTTCATAAATGTATGCACCCTCAGCCACAAGACAGTACAGTAAGGCTTACGGGATGTGTGTGATAATGTCGCGTTAAATAGAGTTCCACACATTTACTGCAATTTGAGAGTAGAAGTAAGAATTTGAAAAAGAGGATATCATCTAAGACAGAGTTGAGCAGCGTTGTGAGGACGACCTGAAACAGGAATCATGCCCAGGAGACCATGCCCTGCTCCCCAGTCAGGTCCTGGCTTCTCGAAGGAGGTGGGCAAAGAGAACGGCACCTGGAAGAGGCCACCAAGAACTGTCCCAGTAGGTGCTTCAGCCTGGAGATCTGAGCCCTGTCAGAGTCAGTGCGTCATCTTACAGCAGATTTGTTTTAGCCCCTTCTTGAAACAATAAATAATAAAATCTGCCTACAGACACAGTTTCAAACCAGAAAAAAATCAACACCCTACCAGACTGAAAAAGAACATAATTATAATACCAAAAAAAAAAAAAACAGTGATTTCAATAATTTAAGTTTCTGGGCATAACTGTGCCCCAAGTCACCAGATGTTGGCACTGAGAGCTCGCATCACTGTGAGTGTGGCCAAAACCCTGGTGGCACAATAGTTACATGCTACAGCTCTTAACCAAGAGGTCGGCAGTTCAAATCCACCAGGTGCTCCTTGGAAACTCTATAGGACAGCTCTACTCTGACCTCTAGGGTCACTCTGAGTCAGAATCGACTTGACGGCAGTGGGTTTTAGTTTACGTGAGTGTGGCAGTCACAAATAGAGATGCAGACAGACATGCCCCACGGGTGAGGACCAAGCACCGTGGACAGTCTTGTCATCACTGAGCTAGTTTTCTGAAGTGATGACCAACTCTTGGTAAAGCACCAAATAACACAAAGAAAACCTTCCTCTGTGAAACATTCAGCATGCATTAGAACAAGGCAAATGTGAGCTGCATTTGAACGGTACAAGGAACTAGTCCTAGGCTGTCAGAGGTTTTTTTTTTTACCTACATGAAAGGTATGTGGGACGAGGACATAGTTTCATTGTGTAGGACTGTCCTCGTGCATTGCAGAATGTCCAACAAACCTGCCGAAGGTGTCCCCTCCATCAGAGTAACAATGAGAAATGCCTCCTTGATGTCTAAAATGCTCCCTGGGGTGGTCCCCTCCCCTGAAAACAAGGCTTTGGGCGACGAGTACCTTTTGGTACTAAGGGAAAATTGGAGCTGGAAAAGGCAAAACGGGAAGGACGTGGGACAGGGAGAGAGGGAGCAGAGACAGCGGGCACCAGTGAAGGCCAGGGACCCGAGGGAGGAGGGAGCCGCCGCCAGGCTGAGCAACAATACCCGCCTGCCCACCACGCGACGTCCCCCAGTTACCAGGTCCTGTTGACCAAAAGGGGCCCTGGTGGGACTGGGGACAAGCTTGGCTGTAACCAGAAGGTTGGCCATTTGAAGGTACCAATTGCTCCTGGCAAAAGCTACGGAGCACTTCTACTCTGTCCTAAAAGGTCACTATGAGGCAGGGTCAACTCGACATCGAAGGATTTGCATTTAAAAAAGTGAGGCAAGCTCTACTCCACAGTGCCTCCTATTCCATCTGCTGGGACACAGAATTTCAGCTGAGTTTGTAATACATCCAGAGCACACCACAGAACCACAGAACCGCAGAACACCAGGCAGCCAGAAACTCCCTGAGACAGAGCACAGCTGTCAGGGAAAAGCTCGACCGTCCCCACTGTGTATCAGCTCTTCCTTCACCTTCGAAGGGAGACGTAGGCTTGGTCGCCCTGACCTTACACATGCCAAAGCAGGCCGTGTCAGCACCTTGTCCCACTGTAGCCTGGATGGTTCCTGTGAACAAGCACTGTCAACTAAGTTCACAAACTCATCCTAGAAAAAGTGCTCCACACCTCACTGCTGCATACCACTCTGGTAACCTTCTAAGTAGTCCCCTCAGGAAGCTATGCACTGATACCAGTGAGCAGTCCACCCTTCAAAGCAATTTGGGGACTCTTTTTCTAGAATGGCCATCAGAGCTGTTGCAGATTACCCTTGATGTCCTGAATGTCAACCAAATATCTTCCTTTCAATATTTCCTTTATCTTCAGATGAAGGAAAAAGTCACCGGGGGCCAGGTCAGGTGAGTAGGGGGGTGTTCCAATACAGTTATTTGTTTTCTGGCTAAAAACTCCCTCACAGACAACTAGACAATGAAATTTGCAAACTTGCCACCATGCCACCGTGCACAAAGGCCATTCCAAGAAGAGTTCCAAAACTGCTTTGAAGGGTGGACTAGACAGTAGCATTGATGCATAGCCTTCCAGGGACAGTGCTTGGAAGGTGACCGTAGTGATAATTAGCAATTAAGTTCATGGACTTTATTGTCAGACCTCGCACGCACGTCCCGGCTGAGTTGGCACGCCACCCTGCAGGCAGAGTAATCTGAGCCGGGAGAGTCTTCCAACTTTCCTTCTCAACAGGACTTACACGCAAAAGGACAGCACAGCCCTAGACAGGTTCCTGTGTACAGTAAACCCCCTAGGACTTGCCAATGAGGACTTTCAAGAGGTGGAGAAAAATACATACTTTTGTGAACCATCAAAGTATGTTGTCCTTCAAGATAAAATATTGACCGTAGCTTTACCTCAGTCCACACTTAGTTTTCAGATCAATACACCTGATGAGTGCTCTCAACAAAAGTCAATATTGTCTTATTACTCAAAGCAACTGCAAATCGCAGACAGGCACCTTGGCTGTCATACACGAGCCAGTTCAGGTAGAATGTTAGCATCCTGGCCAGTCTGCCAAGGAGACTCATTAAGATACAGTTGAGGAATCATCAGTGAAAAAAAACAGATGGCGAACAGAGAGAATGAGTCAGGGCGAGAAGTTAATGCAGCTCAAAACAACGGAAGTGTTTGTACATTGGGTGACACAAAGAATTAGTACCACAAGCCCTCAGAATCCATTCCTTCATTCTGTAAACATTTATGGAGGTCCATTACATGCAGGCACAGAGCCAAGTGCTGGGGACACAAAGATGAATGTGCTGTTGGGGAGATAACTTGGTTAGCAAAGCCAAGGCATGGGGTGAAGAAGTGGCCTTCACAGTACCTGGACAAGTGCTAAAGGAGCTGCCTACTCAACAGCGGAGCTTCGAAGGACCAGCGGGCATCTTGGCAGACAGGGCTGCCGAGGGGTAGGACAAACTCCGGGTGCACATGAGGTGACAGTACAGAGAGAAGGGCGATGGCTTGACAACACAAGCTATCTGCGGGGAACTCCAGGTGAGACAGGCTGGCTGGAGCTCAGGGGACATATCTGCGTGCATTAGGAGG
Organism: Heterohyrax brucei; assembly: GCA_028571685.1. Classification (NCBI taxonomy): domain Eukaryota; kingdom Metazoa; phylum Chordata; class Mammalia; order Hyracoidea; family Procaviidae; genus Heterohyrax; species Heterohyrax brucei. The sequence goes on from CM053163.1 coordinate 2,133,364, forward strand.
TAAGTCAGGAAAGAAAAGGATTAGCTCAAAAACGTCTTTACATCATGATAAGGAGTATAGACAGTTTTCTGTGTAGCACTAAAGATAGGATTTTTTTCCTAGGGGAGTTTTTGCTGGTTTTAAGCATGAGGCTGACAGACAGAGAATGAAATTTTCAAACGCTTTCCCTGACAGTCATGTAGAAGTTGGACTTGGAAGGGGGCGAGACTAAAGATAGGGAGACCAGGGAGGTGGGGACTTCAGTAAACTGGTGAGAAATTAAGAGGAACTTCGGAAGGCAGTGTCACTGAGCACGGAGAGACATGCGAGTGGTACTTCCCTTTGCAGAATAAGTCTAGAAAGAAAGACGTCAAAAAGAGAGAGGGAAAAATAGTGGTATGGGTGATGCTACTTTTTTTGGTGATTATTATATTTTACAAGTGTTCTACAATAAACATGTATTAAATTCATGAGGAGGAGACAGGAACACAAATTAAAATAAATATTTTTAATTAAAACATACACAGTTAATATCACATGCAGGTAAAATTTTTTGAAGATCATTCAAAAGCGGCCACAGCAGTGTGTTGACAGGGCACCACCAGTAGCTAAAGGCAGGTTCAGAAGCGGACGTAAAGCCAGGGATGTCATTGCTGGTGTCAGATGAATCCTGGCCACGAGAACACAATACTAGCAAGGCGTTTGCCTGCGGTTTATTGACTACGCAAAGGCATTCGACTGGGTGGAGCAGAATGAATTTTGGATGCCGTTGTGAAGAGTGCAGATCCCAGAACACTTAACTGTACTTACGAGGAAGCAGTCGTTGGAACAGAACAGGGGAACACGGCATGGTTTCACGTTGGGAATGCTGTGCTTCAGGGTTGCAAATCCTTTCTGCATACTTATTCAGTCTGTATGCTGAGCAAGTAACCCGAGAAGCTGGACTTCATGAAGAAGGATGGGGCATCGGGACTGCAGGATGACGCATTAACAACCTACGTCATGTGGAGGACGTAACTTTGCTGCTGAAAGTGAAGAGGACTTGCAGAACTTACCGCGATGAAGATCCACGACCACAGCCTTCAGCACAGATTACACCTCAACATCAAGAAAACAAAAATCCTCACAACTGCCCCAATCAGCAACATCATGATAAATCAAGAAAAGATTGAAGATGTTAAGGATTTCACTTTACTTGGACCCACAATCAACAGCCATGGAAGCGGTTGTCAAGAAATCAAGATCTGCATTGCCTTCGGCAAACACGCTGCAAAGGATCTCTTCAACATTTTGAAAAGCAAAGACGGCAGCTTGAGGGCTGAGGTGTGCTGGACTCCAGTCACGGTGTTTTCAATCATTTCGTGTAGACGTGATTGCTACCAACAAACGAGGCGGACTGAAGAACTGACACCTTTGAATTGTGGTGTTGGCGCAGGATACTGAATACACCACGGACCACCAAGAGATCAAACAGATCTGTCTTGGAAGAAGTACAGCCAGAGTGCTCCTCAGAAACAAGGGTGGTAAGACTTTGTCTCACATACTTCAGATGTGTTATCAGAAAGGGCCAGTCCCAAGAGAAGGACCTAGTGTTTAGTAGAGAGTCAGTGAAAAAGAGGAAGCCCCTCAGTGACACAGACTGGTACAGTGGGTGCCACAACAGGCTGAAAAGCGTAACGACGATTGTGGGAATAGTGCAAGATCGGGCAGTGTTTCATTCTGTTGTGCACAGGGACACTGGGAGCCGGAACGGACTCGGCACCACCTAACAACACCAACAACAAGTAGATAGAACGATTGGTAAACATTCTGATGTATTAGTATAAGGAAAAGAAGAACATGGAACGTCTTTCAGTGTCTGTCTGGAACACTCGGGCCATCCAGTGAAACTGGGAAGGCAGTATTTAAATTACTTATGTGTTTGTACTTTGAACTGATTTGGGAGTGACTTCAAGTCACCAACTCAAAATGTCCAAGATCAGGTGACAAGTACAAGCCTGGAAATCAAGAATGAGGTCTGAACGGAAGAATCAAGTGAAGTACTCTCAGCAAAAAAGGAAGTTAGATTAGTATTCTCTGACTTGCTTTTTTCCCTAATCCATGTGTTTTCAGTAATAAACAAAATGTCACTATAGGCACTCTCTCAAGAACTAAGAGTAAGAGTACTTGCTCAAGTTAGCATTCACCAGCATGTCTAACAGGGGATGTGGCTACCACTAGGCCCTGGACCACACTCTCTCAAGGACTGAGAATCAACAGTACTCACTGAAGTTAACGCGCACTCAGTGTGTCTAACAGAGGACGCTGTTGCCTCTAGACCCCGGACCACGCTCTGGCAAGAGCTGAGTCAGCTAGGGCACTCATCCAAGGTAACTTGCACTCGGCATGCCTAACCGGGAAGGTGGTCAGCACTGGAACCCAGACCACACTGCCTGGTGAGGGCAAACAGCAAAGAACAAGCACACTCGCCAGTTCCAACGCAGGCGCCCCTCTTTCTTTGGGATCCTGCATGTGCTTTATCACTGTAACTCCAAGCTGGTGTTTCAGGGATGCTTTCACCCTGCTAAGCCAGAGACTTGAACACAGAAACCAGGAGTTTTTCATGTAGGTATCACTGGTGACTAGCCAGCGTCTGGCACCTAACCACCAAACCAAACTCATTGCTGTCAAGTCAATTCTAACTCATAGCAGCCCTGCAGGACAGAGTCAAACCGCCTCACAGGGTTTCCAAGAAGAAGCAGATGGATCTGAACTGCTGATGTTTCATTTAGCAGTTGAGCTCTTAACCACTGTGCCTCCAGGACTCCTGGCATCTAACAGATGTTTAAGAAATGCAGAATGAATGAATTAAAAAGCCTAATCCTGGCTCTGCCTCTACTTGCTTATATAACCATGGCCTGTCCCTCAAGCTTCTCATTTTCCTCCTGTCTAAAATAAAGGGTATAGTGGTTTCTAAAGGCTCTTCCAATCCAAAAATTAGAGCACTGACACCAGGGCCTACTTGGTGGCACTGTGTTAAGTATTTATGTGGCTTATTTCAATTAATCTTTCCAATATGTGTGAGAAAGGTGCTATTACTGGACTCATTTCACAGATGTGGAAATTGAGACTGAGAAAGATTCAGTGACTTGCTCAGGGTCACACAGTGAGTGGTCAAGTCAGGATTCAGCACAGACTCAGGGCAGTCTGGTGCTAACCCTCAAAATCAGAACAGAAAGCAGCACACTAAGACAAGAAAAACAGCAAAGAAAAAAAAAATTGCATATCTACCCATAGTCTAAATTTCTGCAGGATAAATTATCTCCAAGCTGGGAGGGTAGCTAAGCAAACCACTTCCCTACCGGAATAGCAAAGGGTCGCTTATCAATAGTCGTGCTGTGCAAGCACTGTGTGTGCAAGCACTGTGTGTGCAAGCACTGTGTGTGTAAGCACTGTGTGTGCAAGCACTGCGTGTGCAAAGTGAGGAGGATTCCTGAAATCAAGTTCTCAGCAGACCTCCCTTCCTGGTCATTTCGGTTTTGCCCGTTCTGGCCTCTCTGCCAAGCCCTGGTGGCCCAGTGGCTGAGCGTGTAGCTGCTAACCAGAAGGTAAGGATGGGTGAGGAGCATGAGGAACATGTGGACCACAGGCTTCAGCTGAGGCCACTGTGACTTCTGTGGGTCCCAGGCATTGCTGCGTTTGTGTGTCTCTTCCTTTGTTAAATATCCTGTTTTATGACTGTGTTGAAGTAAAGATGAATCTATTAATATTGAATATTAAAATATCTTCTTTGATCTAAAAGTTCACTTTTCCTTCTTGTTTTCAAAGGAATTAAAACACTTTCAAGGGCCTCTAAGAGCATTACAGAAACCCTGGTGATGCCGTAGTTGAGTGCTGTAGCCGCTAACCCAAAGATTAGCAGATCCAATCCCCCCGGTGCTCCTTGGAAACTTTACGGGCCAGTTCTCCTCTGTCCTATGAGGTCACTACGAGTTGGAATCGACTCACTGGCAATGGGTTTGGTTTGGATTTTAGAAACCAACACAAGCTCCAGGCATTCTGCCCACTGCACCCAGGGGTAAGTCAACTCTGACTTCAGCAGCAGGTGTCAACACAGAGCCCCTCAGACACGGGCCCAGCAACCCTGCCTCAGACATCAATGCAGGGTGCTCAGGGGTCCAAAAAGAGCCAGCTCAGCAGATGCCAGAGGGGAGGATGCAGGCCAGTGGATGCCATGTGACAAAGTACGTCTTCTTGTGGTCCTAGCTGTCACCCTGGGAGAGGACAGCAGGGAGACGCCTCAAAGGGAAAGATGGATTCAGGGTTCACATTTCCTATATTCTGCCTTGAGAGAGATGTCTTTAAAGCAGAAGAGACTGGGTTCCTGTGAACTGGCACATAAAGCTGTTCCTGCCACCCTTACTCCATGACATCAGAAAGAACGGGGTCCTCCAGGAAAGGTCCGCATCCCTCACAGCAAACAAAACCGCGTTTCCACATTCACTGTGGGTAAGAGTTCAGTTCTGACCTTTACAGACACTTTCATCCACCTCTTTCTCTAAACAAATCTCCCCCAGGGAGAGCTTTTGGAGGTATTCTCAGTCTTACAAGTCATTGACTTGACCCTCAGGGTCTCGGGGACAATGAGCCAGCTTAATGGCCGCTGTCTGCTCTGTAACTGCAGTGCTACCTACATCTCCCCAGCTCAGAGCTTGGGTGGCTTCAAGACTGGGTGCTAGGCTACGTCCCTCCAGGAGGTTCCCCTGTCCAGGTGTGTTAAACCCTGGATGAGGAGCGAGGCCAGGCTAACACAGCTTCTGGTTCAGACTGCTGGGAAGCCTATGGAAGAAGCGGTTGGGAGCTCACGTTTCAAGAACCAGACAGATCCAGCAAAGATCTAAGAAATTCAGACTCCCAATTGTAGCATCATGCTGTGCTGGGGTCCTCTTAAGAGCATTCCTCACTTGATGGACCTCTTTGTCCACTGGATGGGACTCGGATTGACTCTTGGGTGATTTTAAAATCCGATCTTCCTACACAGGATACAAATCTGTCACTGTTACAGGTGCTTTAAAAGACCAGGCAGCGGGATCTAAGGAGGTTTGTCCTTTGAACGAAGTGGAAAATTAGATTCAGAATAAGCAGTAGCAGAAAAGTGGGATTGAGGACCAGGTAGCAGAAATAAATCCTCCTCCCTAAGTCCTCCAAGCCTGCCTGTGACCACGACCACAACCCCAACCACCCTGCCTCCAAGACAGCGGTCACAGGATTCCCAGGCAGGCAGTCAGACAAGGTGTTCTGAGACACCCCTCCCTCTGCAATCGCAGGGTTGGGGTCTGAGGGAAAGCAGGAAAGCGCCCATGGGAGCCTAAGTGCGCAGAACAGCAGGGTCCTGAAGGACCTGCCCAGGTTCACTCCCCGCTCGTCACCTCATCACGTCACTGCAAGCTGGACTTGCCTACCTGTAAGTGGCTGCAAAGAGGGATGTTTGTCAGAATCACTATCCGTGTCACAACACAGTGACTGAGACCAGACGGCACGGGGCACCACGATCCTAAGACCCTTGCGCTCACCCCAACAATGCTTCCCATGTTGGCAATCCCTCGCAGACTCGACCTAACTACCTCCTGTCCCCTCCACCTCCAGCTCCTTGTCACCTTTTGTCTCCATGACCTGACAAACGGCTCCACTCTTCATACTCTCTCAACCCTTCTCTCCTGGCTGTCCCATAGTTCTTCACATCATGGGTTAAATGTCACAAGACCCGGGGTGGGGCCACAGGTAACGTGCTCAGCTGCCAACAGAGACTAGGGGGTCACTTCCAACCCGAGGAGCTTCAGGAGAAGGCCTGGGGATCCAGTTTCGAAAACGCAGTACAGAGAACTCCGTGAAGCATGGTGCCCGCGGACAGACACGAGGTCCCCTGGAGTCAGAAGCGGCCGCGTGGCGAGTGGCCTGGCTGCTGAGGGGACTCCCTGAACAGCTCATCTGCACCCCATTTCCTCCTGTTCTCCCTTGTTCCGGGCCTCCCTGGCCTCCTGCTCTGCTTTGTCACACTCTTAGTCTCGTGCCCGTTTCGGTCTCCGTCACATAAACTCCCAGACACCAGGGACTGATCTGCTTAGTGTCCTTTCCACACCCAGGACCTGACACGGGGAGAAACTGCACAGACACTTGCTGAACAAAGACGTCAGAGCCGAAGCTTTTTGCTGGTCTCCTGACGTATTCAGAGTCGGTCTCTCCTCTTTTTATGTTAGGTTGTTTTACTTGTCAAAGTCACCTTGTCTAATACTTCAAGATCTCTGAGTTTGGGTTAAACTGTCTTAAACTGTAACACCACAACCCAACGCAAGAACTGAAAATAGAAGGAGTCAAGGATCTTACACAGGTGTCTAGACCTGACTCTATGGCCTTGGGCAAGTTGCAAACCTCCCAGAGGCATCAGTTTCCTCATCTTGAGAACACCAGGACTGGGCTAGCTAAACCAAAACCCATTGCTGAGTCCATTCCAACTGACAGTAACCCTATAGACAGAGCAGAATCACCCCACAGGATTTCCAAGGACCAGCTAATGGGTTGGAACCGCTGACCTTCTGGTCAACAGCTGAGCTCCTCGCTGCTGCCTGCTGGCTCTGAGCCCCTGTGGTTCTGTAGCGCTGTGACAGCGTCACTTTACCAGGCTGCAAGCCTCTCAGCTTTGGGAGAGGCAGCTGAGTCCTCCTGGATGACAGAAGGCTGGCATCAAATCTGAGCACCTGGTAACTGTCCTTCCCTTTAAGAAAATGGTCAGAAACCAAATGCAATCTGCTCATTAAAAGGACATGAGCCTCTCTCCTCATTCCTCTGTCCATAAAGGAGAAAAAGTTAACTGCTTCCTCAGGAGATGCGTGTCAGGTTGGTGTCAAAGCTATCACCTTCCTTTCTCTCATATTCGCTTCTCCTCTTTTCCTGCTTCCAGAGTAAGCCCTCTGTTCCAGGCAAATTGGTTTCCCCACCGTGATCCCAGTTCTCTCTCTGTTCCTTCCAGCCCCCTGTGGTTGCATTCTGTCCTCTTTCTCTAGAAAGCGGGCCTTTCTCTTCTTGGCCAATCTGCTTCCATCACTTGCTTTGGGATCTGCTCCGTAACATGGCTCAGCCAGCAACCTTCCGGAGCAACCCAGAGCCCTCCGGCCTCTGTCCTCCCTTAGCAAACACCCACTCGGGTCAGCGCCCTCTCCCAACCTGAGCTGCTGCTAGAGGGGAAGGGACTGTGGCTCCTTTGCATCCAGCCTGGCATCACACCTACTGATGCTGGTGCTGCTAGGTGCTGTCCGGTGGATTCTGACTCATAGTGGCCCCCGGGGACGTAGCAGAAGTGGCCATGGCCTCTTCTAGGCTGTAATCTTTATAGGATCAGATCACCAGTTCTTTCTTCCATGGAGCCACTGGGTGGATTCAAACCATAAGCCTTCAGGTTAGCAGTGAGCACTTACCCGCTGCACCACAAGGGCTCCTGGTGCTGACGCTAGGCATACAACAAGTGCTCAGCGAGTGCTGGCTGGGTGACACGTGGGGCCCACCCTGTTCCCTGGGTGCATTGGGGACCTGTAGAGGAAAGTCTGTCATTGATTTAGAAGGTGGGAAATGAGACTGGGAAGGAGACCTGACCTCGGAAAGCAGCAGCCTTGGACCACCTAACTTCCAAAGCAGGATGGGTTTTACAGGCTCTTTGAAACTCCTTCCCTGTTTATGAGTCCTCCAGTAGATGCTGCTTGTAAAAGGGTGTTTTCAAGATTGTCTACTGACGCATGGTTATCAGAGAGGTGCTTCTATGCGACTATGATATTGATCTTCTCAGACTGCATTTGGCCACTCATTTTTTTTTTTAAGTCATGGAAAAATGTTACAAATCAGAGGACAATGCCTCTATGGGACGCCCTTTTAGCCCAATTAAAGGTAACATCCTTATATAAAATGTGACCATATCTAAGACTACTTATAGCCAAGACAATTATTTTTTCCCTAGGGCATTTCCAATAGGTGATTATGAATTTTGAGCAATGATGTAACCTGATTTCCATTCTGCACTAAATTTCTTTACCATCCATGTGAATCATTTTTGAAGGGAGAAAAGCTGGGAGACAGATCTTTTATTGTTTTAAAAATTACGCGTCACATTTTGTACATCAATAAGCTGTTTTTGTTTTGCTTGGTTTTTTTCCCCCCATGAACCATCGACCTACCAACACTGATTAGGAATATGATTACTGGTGATTGGTGAGAATATAACTCCCCAATGTGACTCAAAAACTGTCTCATTCAATACAATATGAGGTAAATACAACTCAGCAAAGATGTGGGGCAACTCTGTGCTCTGAAGGGACAGGTTCGAGTGTATTTGATAATTCAGAGGATAATTGCAAGACCTGGAAAAGTTGAAGCACAGACCCTAAGACAAAGCCACCTTTCGTTTCGTTGTACCTCATAGAAGCTCACACACACTTGCCCAAGTAAGCATTACAAAGACGTTCACTACAACAGTACTTACAACAGCAAAAAATAGAGAAACTCTGTATCGTAGGGTGAGTTCTCTTGAGAAGCAAAATCAGGGAAGCTTATACACACACATAGATGTCCATACAGAAAGGAGAGAGATTTATCTCAAGGAAATGCCTCATGTCCTGTGGAGTGTGGCAAGTCCCAAACCCATGAGTGAGGTGTCAGGCTAGAGGCTTCTTCTGACTCGTGTGGCTGCAGGAGCTGACAAAACTGAGATTAGCAAGTCACACAGCTCAAGACACTGGCTCATGTCCCAAGAACCGGAGGTCAGATGATGACAAGCTGGATGCTGGATCCAGAGCCAGTAAGTAAGTTTTGCCAGAACATCCATATATGTATCGGAGGCAGGCCACACCCCCTAGTACACTCCCCTTATAAGAGATTGGCTGATCACAGCAGATCACATCATGGAGGATGACTACATCGTCACATAACTGCCAAACTACATCACTGTAAAACTGCTAAACCAATAAGAATCATGTGCCAGCCAGGTTGACACACAATCTTGATGACCCCATCACCTACATGTTCATCAACAAGACACTGCATAAAGAAGTTGCGACACAGTTGTGCCTTAGAATACTAGACACACGTATATATATACAGTGAAAATGAATAAAGCTTGTATCATCACAAACAAATAAAAACTGTGTCAAGCCTTCCCAAGAAGTAAAAGATTTATTTAACAGGTAACTTATTTACATAAAATTTTCAAGCTGCCAAACAGTAGCGCACGTTGTTGTTGTGAGGTGCAGTCAAGTCCGTTCCGACTCACAGCAACCCTGTGAACAACAGAACGAAACAGTACCCAGTCCTGCACTGTGTCTACAAACACTTTTTTATGCTTAACCCCATGGTTGCAGCCACTGTATCAATCCTTCTCGTCAAGGGTCTTCCTCTTTTTTGCTGGCCCTCCACTCTACCAAGCATGATGCCCTTCTCCAGGCCTGGTCCCTCCTGACAGCGTGCCCAAAGCATATAAGATGCAGTCTTGCCATCTCTGCTTCCAAGGAGCACTCTGGTTGTACTTCTTCCAGAACAGACCTGTTGGTTCTTTTGGCGGTCCATGGCACAATTCAACATTGTTCTCCAACACCACAATTCAAAAATGTCAATTCTTCTGCCGTCATCTTTGTTCATGGTCCAGCTTTTGCATGCATATGATGAGAATGAAAATACCATGCATTGGGTCAGGTGTACCTTAGTCTTCAAGATGACATATTTGTTTTTCAACACTTTAAAGAGGTCCTTTGCAACAGATTTTCCCAGTGCAGTGCGTCTTTTGATTTCTTGGCTGCTGCTTACATATTGCCCTTAAAAACAACCAGTTTGGGACCCACTTAGTCACTCTGAGAAGAGAGAACAGAGAACACAAGAGAGTGACAGCGGCCTTCAGCTACACTCATCATGGTAGAAGATCTGCAGTGGGTTCCAGGGTATTCGTAATATCATCTCTTTGTTTTTATATTTCTATTAAAATAGTTTATAAACAAATTCTGTGTGTGTTAGTTACAAGAAGATGACTTTGTTTTCATTCCCATTTCTGAGGATAAAGAGCAATTATTTGTCACTGACGACCTACAATGTAAAATCCAGGGCTATCTGTATATGTATATGTGTGCATGTAGACCTTCGTGTGTGTGTGTGTGTGTGTGTGTGTATCTATATGAGTAGTCTTGGTGACATGGTGGTTAAGAGCTTGTCTGGTAACTGAAACACTGGCAGTCTGAATCTACCAGCTGCTCCTAGGAAACCCCAGGAGGCAGTTCCACCTGTAGGATCACCATGAATTCTCAGAGGCAACAGGTTTTATGCACACATGTGTTCTGACATATATTTACCAACCAATACCACAATATTGATGGAAGTTTTTGTTAGAAAAACCAAAACCTGTTGCCTTTGAATGGATTGCAACTCCTGGAGACCCCACAGGCCACAGTAAAGCCACCCCACAAGATTGCCAAGAACATCTTTTAACTGGAGAAATCCAAAGCTCAGTATCCAGGAATAAGTCTCTACTTTGGGCATCTTCTGACTCAAGGTTCTACAAACCAGCCAATGCCATCTCTCTAAAAACAAAATGGAGGCCTCTGGTGGCACCCCAACTCCTGATTGTATAGACGCTTTACTTCACATGGCAGAATACAAAACCCTTAATGTGGCCTCAAGAGCCTGTCTGACCTGGCCCTGCTATACACCCTCATGCCTGTCCTGAACAAGCTCTGACCACCATGCTTCCCCGAGGCGAGACCCCCGACACCGCACACTCTTCACACCTGAGAGCCTCAACAGGTCCTTTGGACACCGGCCAAAATACTCCTGGCTGGCTGATATTCTGGATTGAAATTCCAGGAAGATAGAAATGATTCCAGATTGAACTGTGTTCCCCCCAAACGCATGTTGGATTTCTAATCCCTGTATCTATGAATGTAGTGTCACTCCTCCCACTACACAAATTACTGTTACATTAACAAGGCCATACCTATGTCGAGGGTGTTCTAAATCTACTCATTTCTGAGTTTTAAGAGATGCTGTGGACCAAGAGACAGGCAAGACAAAGCTCAGACAAAGATCTTCCCCCAGAGCTGAGAGAGAGAGAGAGAGAGTCTGGTGCCCAGAATCTGGACTTCAGCCTCCTTGAGTGCCAGCAGATGCACCTCCCTTTCTTCTCATGGCCTCCTGAACTCCTGAGCCGTAAAGGTGGGATGAATTCCTGAAACTAATGTCCTGAGATAGTCTTTAAACCTCAAGCCAAAAACCTTCACTGAAGTCTTCTTAAAACCACAGTTTAGCTTTACTAGTAAAAAAAAAAGTCAGCCATGAGCATCACACTCTTTTGAGACCGATCTACATGGGACAGGATTGGCAAGCGCAACCTGAAAGATGAGACAGGAACCTTGGGGACACTGAGTTTATGTTAACGGGGGAGGGACAACTCAGAAAAGGAGGGTGAGAAGGGTGGTAAATGTCACCACCACCACTAAACTGTGCATCTATACGTGTGGAAACCACTGAATTGGTGTCTGTTTGTGTGTTTTCTCAACAACAAAATAAAATCACATACAAATAGATCTCTATGCATCTGTAGGATGTTGTCCTACTGGCCTCTTACTAGAGGGGAGTGGAGACAGTGGAGAAGAGAGGACAGGAGATTGTTAAGAGGATATGACATGTATAGAACAGAAAGGGGGAGTGCTGTCACCAGGCAAGGAGAGCAGTAGGAGCTGCACACAGGTGAGCATGCAGAGTTAAACCAGATTGTACACCTTCACTCAATCACAAGAAATAAAAAAATAAAATAAAATGAATAGATCTCTGTTCTTTAAAACTTGTTACAGCAGAAACAAAACTGGAGACCATTCTGTTTGGTTGACCTGTGCTTACACCATGGCACATACTCTGCTCTCACACTCTGCATTTCTTGGAAGGAATACCGTTGGCATTGGCTGGATTAATTCTTCTTTGTTCAGGACTGTCTTGGACATCGCAGGACCTTCAGAATCCCCAGCCTCTCCCACCAAGTGTCAGCAGCCATCCTAGTCACTGTCACAAGTAAATAAATATGTCCCACCAGTTCCAAATATCATGGGAAGGCAGCCTCAGGGGTGAGGACATGCAAAGCAGACGGAGCTGAAGACGTAAGAGCCATTTACACTTGGCTGGGCAGCTGCTCCCACACCAGCAGCTGGAAGCTGTGCGTGTGTGTCCTAAGGCGGAGGAGAGAAAGTCAATGCTCAATTAAGCAGTGCTTGATAAAAGGAAAATTTAATTACTAGGGCACTTAGGTGTTTGGATCACTTTGATATGATCTTCTAAATTGGACATCGCTGGGATTATCATTAGAAATTAGAATCAAATGAATAAATACGCTGCTAATTAAAAGTTACTTTTTCCAGGAAAAAATAAATGAATGAAATTAGGTCCTAAACGGTGACTTTTTTCTTTGTTTTGCTCATATGAAAATCGAAGAGCTGGGCTAGTGAAACCCCAACTGGAGTTTCCCTTTTGGCTGTTTCCCAGCCGTTTTTATCACCTGGCAAACTGGACTGAAATCTACAGTACATTCATGTGAACACATAAGTATAACCAAAAGAGGCTTTGGAGAGATCTTTGATCCATGATCTCCTCCAAATACCTTTTGGTGATTGTTTCTAATTCACTCAGCTCTGCCCTGAATGGTTATGAAATATCTGTTTTTTTTTTTTGTTTGTTTGTTTTTTCGCATTCCTTAGGTTTAGCCAAGCCAAGTAATCTTTAAATTCCTTTACCGCGGGTCTTGCTCTAACAGAACAATGAACTTGCTTTTCTTTCTACTGCCCACATAATTATATGTATTCAAAGTAGAGAAAAATAATCCAATTTTCATGAAGTACACAGACATTCAAAATATTTTTTCTGCTAATGTTCATTTTTTTGGCTAGTGAAAAAGCTGAGTTTTCTCCAACAATTGAGAAGTCGGGTCCCCGTCTTACCCTTTCATGGGATAGATGGCTGGTGGGTAGAGACACAAGGGAAATACACAGAGCAGAGGGCTAGAATTCATCCTGTCAAAGATACAAAAAGCCCACAGGCCACCTAAGAGCCTTTTGCTAGAACTCAGGGTCCAACATCTATATGAGTCTTCAAGCTATCTGTCCTGCAGTATCTTTTCCACTTCAGAAATTATAAATGTTCATTCATATATATACCTATACACATTCACATGTATACATGTACGTGGTCCAATGATGAAGTTCATGAACTCATCCTAGAAAAAGTGCTACATACCTCCTTGCTGAATACCACTATGGTCACCTTTGAAGTCCTCCCTCGGGAAATATGCACTGAAACCAGTGCCTAGTCCACCCTTCAAAGCAATTTTTTCCAGGATGAGTTCACCAACTTAATTGTCAGACTTTGTCTGACAACAGCTCTATGGCCATTGCAGAAAGAGTTCCAAAATTGCTTTGAAGGGTGGACTAGGCACTGGCGTTGGTGCGCAGCTTCCCAAGGAGAGGCCTTCGAAGGTGCTTTCAGTGATACTCAGCAATGTAGGGTGAGTTCATGAACTTGTTGGACCTCATATGTGTGCACACACACACGCGTGACTGTAGGTTTCCAACTCACTCTGTAAAGTTCTAGGCAAATTTCTGTTTTAATGTCCCTCCGTGCCACTAGGCTTGATGTCACCAGTCCCAGATTTCTTCCTCGCTGGTTTCTAATTTACAGACTTTCGCTCTCTCTTTAATATCCAACGGGACAGTCTTCTTTCTCTCGTATCTCCCGCACCCCTAGAGACGGCTCTCCTCACCTTTCTTGGGCACAACCGTGAATGGACTGCCCCTTCTCCCCCACCTCCCCGTCTCCATCTCACCAACCCCTCCCTCTGGCACTGGCGATCTTCCCCCCTCAGTGCAACCCACTTCCTCACTCAGGTCACAGTCTTTTCCAGGCATCATTCCCTAAATTCTTCTCCCAGCTGTGTGTACCACCCTACTGCATTTCTGTAGACATTGTTCATTTTAAAAATACTTAACGAATAAATAAAACTGGAACTCCAAGTCACTCTAGAAAGTGTTCTATTTGCCCTGAACACAGAAGCTCCCCAGAGGTTCAGGCTGGTATGACCTGATGCCATGAAGGCCAGTAGATTTCTGCCAGTCTCTAAACCAGCCTACACATGCCGATGTGCCAGCAGTGACCACTAATGGACCTCAGTAGTGGCCACAGCGAAGGTGGAAGGAATTGAAAGGGAACTCATCACCTGGACCCTATTCCAAAGTGAGAAGTCCAGCAAGAACCACCTCACCTCTGTTCCTCAGCTGCTTTCTAGGATTTTCCCTCCCAGGTACACCTACATGGCTACCACCTTACCTCCCAAACCTCACGCTTTACCCTAGCTCTGGAATTAGCGGATCTGAGGATTTTCCTCTTGGCTCCTTGCTCTGCGCGCTGCAATCAACTTACTTCCTCTTTCTCAAAGACTGGTGTCCAGGTTATCGGCAAGTCTGAGCACCAGACAGGACTCACCATCTAGGTTCTATAACACCAGGCCACGTCAGGCCACATCCAGAAACTATATTTCCAAGACCACCGAGCACTGAACTGGTGAGAAAGCTGTAGCAACTGGACAGGAATGAGGACTCCTGACAAGAAAACGGAAGTCAGCACTCTCCACAGTGAACGTTCAGACCAGGGAAAGACCGGGACCCACACGGTTAGCTGAGGACACCGTCTAGAACCCCTCATGTGGTCCTCCAATCCCATGACCAAGGGGCCCATTCCACACCCTTGGGCAGTGGGGGGAGGCCACAGCAGCCGAGATGATGGAATGGGAGATTCCTAGCATCTTGCGGGTGGGAGGAGAAAGCTGGCCCAGTGGGGCAATTCTCACCCTCAGGGCAGGAACCCAGGCTGGACTGTCAGCCACCACAACTCATGGATGGCCACCACAACTCATGGACAGCCACCACCCATCTCGGGGAGGGGAGGTGCGTACTGCTGTGATGACGGGCCCCGGTGGCTCGGTGGTTAAACGTCTTCTGATCAAAGGGCTTGCAGTTTGACTCCACCAGTCGCTCGGCAGACACCCTGTAGGGCAGTTCTGCCTCGTCCTACATGGCCACTGTAAGTCAGCATCAGCCCAGCAGCAGCGGGTACATGACACGGACCAGGTTGTGCTGGAGCTGCAGATGCAGACAGACCAGGAAAAACGGCCAGCTGCTCTGGGCTGAAAGTCAGCCAGGGAAAGCCCTACGATCACAATGGCCCAATTGACAAGTGACCAGGGGCTGACACGGGACGGGGCAGCATTCCATCCTTTCGTGCATGGAGCTACCAGAAGCAACTGGACGGAAGCTAAGAACAAGATCTCGGTCCCTCAGAGCAGCTCAGGAAACCACTGACCGTGGGCGTGAGCCTGGAAATAATAAGACAGCGATCAGAGATGGTGAGAGACCTCCGTCACAATCACTGAGGGACGTGGTGACTACGAAGGACAGCACAGGGACCTCAGTGATGTCACATCAGTGACCTCCAGAAGCCACATCACCAAGCCGATAACTGGCTGGAGTGGACAGGAAGGAAGCCCTATGTGAGAGACACAAGGGGAGCCCTATGGTCCAGTGACTTTGTCGAGGGGCAGCAACAGAGAGAGAAGCACCAAGGACATGACAGCGTTCATACCAGACCCTCTCCGTGCATTGTCCCATCCCGTCCTCAAAGCAACACGCTCAGCCACCCCAGCAAGGCTCCCTGCAGCTCCGAGACCACAATGTCCACTACGTCACGCGGGAGCACACACAGTGGCGGGCTATCACCTTTGGGTTAGCCTGCCAGGTGGATCCAGGGACAGGACCACACCATCCAAATGAAGAAAGAAAGTGTGCGTCTCCACCAGAGGTAGGGAGGGGGCTAACGGCTGGGGCCGTCACCCGCACCTGGTGTGAGTCCATCGAAGGCGAGATTTCTCAGCCTCAGGACTTTTGACATTGGGGCCCAATCATTCTTCATCATGGGGACTGTCCTGTGTGCTGAAGGATCTTCGGCAGCATCCCTGGTCTTTACACACAAGGCACCAGTAACCAAAAACCAAACCAGCTGCCATCTGGTCAATTCTGACTCACAGTGACCCTACAGAACAGAGAAGAACTGTCCCCACAGGGACACCTGTGGTGGTGTCTAAGGAGCATCTGGTGGACTAGAGCTGTTGACCTTTTGGTTAGCAGTCGTAGCTCTTCACCACTATGCCACCAAGGTCCCTATCCCCTGAACTGTGTAATCAAAATCTCTCCAGACATTGTCAAATGTCCCCCAGGAGTCCAAGCAACCGCATTGGAAAACCACTTACCTAGGGAATGAGGAAGGGTCCTCCCTTCACAGCACAGACAAAGGGCTGCTGTTATCTAGAAACCGTTGATGAGAAAGCAAAATGGTAGCCCCTCTGGAAAACGATAAGACTGTTCCCTCCACGTTATACACATACTGACCACGTGACCCAGGAACCCCGCTCCTAGATCAAAAACAGCTTCACTGGAAAACCTGCACGTGAATGTCCTCAGCAGCTTCAACTGGGAAAAGCAAAATCTGGGAGTTCTCCAAATGCCCTTCAGCGGCTAAACGGTAAGGAAAGCCTGGGACCTCCAGACCGTGAAATACTGCTCAACAATTTAAAGGAACAAGCTATCAACAGACAATACGGATGAGTTTCCGAGACCTGCTAGGGGAGAAAAGCCATGTCAAACGGTCATATACTGCATCGTCTTCTTGAAAAGATGATAGACATGGGAGGTAGATGAGCATCTTGGAGGGATTACGAATGCGGTGGGACCACAATCTGGCCACACGATCTGGTAACTCTCCCAGGTGACTGGGCAAGACTGCATGATAAGGTCATTGTGGTTGACCAAGGGAGCAGCCGGTTGTGCCTTCAAAGAGCACCAACTCCACAGGAGAGAGGAGGGTCCTGCCACCACCGAGGAAGGGCAGCCAGGCCCCGGGATCCCTGTGCTTAGAAGCAGAGACTGACTAAGAGGGAGCAAACCGTCACCCAGAAGACAGCGAGAAGCTGTGGCTGGAGAGACCCGGCAGCAGGCATAGTAGACTTCCCAGTCTACAGAGGGAAAGCCGAGAGCTTTCAGGCAGAGGACAAGGAACAGAGAGAGGTGTGCCTATGGGTTCAGCTGGGGAGAGGCTGTCCCACGGAAGGACTGTCTCCTGAGTGGTCCTGAGCCTGAAATGTGTCTGTGACTTCCCTCATAAGCCCTGCAACTGTGACTGTGGTCAGTGAGGTTTGTGCGGCCACTGCAACGAATTATCCAGCCCAGGAGAGACGTGCTGCAGGAGTGACAGCTGGTGTCGGAATCGGTGAAGTCAGAGGACAGAAGTGGCGTGTCGCACTTCCTGCTCGTGGCAGGCAGCCTTCACTGGTGATTTTGGGTCTCCCCACCTTGTAGGTTTGGAGGAGCTCGGACACCGCTCCCGCCCCAGTTTTTCACAAGGAGGGATCTGGTAAGGAGATCAACTCATCCAGGTTTGCCTGAGGCTTTCCTGGTGTCCTCCCAAAGGGCGGTGATGTCAGAAATCCCTCAGACCCACGGTGACTGCCACAGGGGAGGGTGTGGCTGCCACAGGGGAGGGTGTGGCCACAAAGAGCACAAGTGGGAGTCTGTGAAGGTGATCAAGTTGGTCCACATCCTGATGGCGACAGTGCATGGATCTGTACATATTAAATTCAGAGAACTGGACACCAAAGAAAAAATGTTAATTCCACATGCGAAGGTTTAAACAACAAAATGATACTCTATGAGAATTTAAACAAAAAATGATTTTTTTTTAAATGAAAGAACAGACGCAGAGAGAGGTTAAGGGACTTGCCCCACGTCATGCTACGATTAGGAAACACCCTGAACCCAGCTCGCTGCTCAAGGCATTCCCTCCACCTGGGCGGCACAGACTTTATTTTTTTGTTTGTTTCAGCTGCAAAGGTAAGTCAAGTACAGGCTGCAAAACTGAGCGGGAAGCTGACCCTCCCGTCTCCGAGCCTCCAGGCCTTGGCCGTCAGCCCGCTGCTCTTTAGCTATTCATCTGGAGGAGGACAGAGTTTTCTGGCCCTCAGGCTCCTTCCCAGCCTCCCTGGAAGCGCGACCTGCTGCATCCGCTGACCTAATGACACTGCCGGGTGCTCGGCCGGGTCATCGAAAGCAGCCAACAAAACATGGGTGAACGTTGCTTCTCGAAGAATCTGAAGGAACCACCTCTTCTTACGCTGGCGGCGCAGTGGTTAGGAGTCCAGCTGTCCATCAGCAGATCGGGGATTCCAATCCACCAGGAGCTCCTCGGAAACCCTAAGGGGCTGACAGTAATGTGAAGGCCTAATGGAGGTCACTTAGGTTATCAACTTACCTTCTATTTTTGCCTTAATAACCTGACTAACAGGCCTACATTCCTCTCCCTGTCTCTGAGGATATGGAATTGATTAAGACCTCAGAGAGAGGTAGAAATTTTTGGATAGTTTGCTCTGCTAGATTATCCTGTGACAAACTTTAGATAGTTTACTCTGTTTAATTATCCTGCGACAAGCTTTTGAGTAATTCACACTGCTGAGATTACCCTGTGACAAACTTCTGGGTTTACTCTGTTCGATTATCCTTAACAAACTTCGGTCCATTCACACTGTTTGTTAGATATAGTGAAACCTTATGATGTAATGGACTCTTGGGACTCCTGATTATTCTGTGACAAGTCCCCCGCCTTTTGAATTCTGACTATAAAAACACTAGAAATGCCAGGCTGTGCAGAACTGCCAATAAGTTACTCCTTGAACTCCACACTGTCTGAATTTCTCACCTTCAGTGACAGGCGAGATGAACTTGGCTTCAGTTTGGGCAGCAGGACAATTCTACTGGGTCCTGTAGGGTCTCTATGAGTCAGAGTAGACTCGGTGACAATGAGTGACACTTGGTTTTTGACAACGGGCAGTGGCCTTCCAGCAGTGGAGCATTCGAGAGCTTGGAGAAAAGACAAGGCTAGCTACTCCCCTGAAGAGTAAACCCCAAAGCCAAACGCAGGGAGTCAATTCCTACTCAGAGCAACCTCATACCTCAGAAGCTCTACGGGGCCACCGCAACCTGTCACAGGGGACCCCCATGAGTCAGAAGAGACTCAGTGACCCAGAGTAACAGCAGCAGCAGTGGACAACAGGGATGGCCCATGTCTCTTCTGAAACCAGGCACTGAACCCGGGTGTCCACGGTGGCAGGGCCACGCTGCCAGAATGGGCCCAGGACAGTGGGGAAGTGGGATAGAGGGTCAGGGACTTCTGCAGGGGCCAGGCTGGCACTTGACTGGCAGCAACCCCACAGCAAGAGTGAAGATGGGCGTTGTATCACCACGTGTGTGTCTGTGTGTGTGTTGTGTGTGTGTGATGTGTGGTCCTCAGTCTACTCATACATTGGTCTCTTACCAGTGAAGAGAACTGCCTGGCCCAACCTTCCAGAGGAAGCTGGGTCCAGAGGTGGCATTTCAATTACACACATGGCCCAGATTGGCCCCTGGCTTCTCCTGTCTCCCCGGTGCTGGGAACAGAGGCAGTGAGACATCAAGACCCTGGGCATGGCAGGAGCTATGAAAGATGATGGGATTCTCCGGGACAGTACCACAGTCCCGTAAGAGGAGTCGAGACTGAAGTCCCCGTGGAACAGCTGCTGAAATGCTGCGATCCCACTACCCCACAGCCCAGTAGTCATCTCCTGTGAGCTTCCAAGAATCGACCTCTGCCGAGTTTCGGGACATCAAACAGAACTACCGCTTGCTACCCAGTCACCTATAAGTGGGAGACAGCAAGCTATGAGTGTAGAGTCAGAACTCTGAGAGTCCAGGCTGGCTCAGCCATGACCGTGGGCGAGTCAGCCTCTTGGCCTCAGTGCAGGAAGCAAATAGGTCTCTACCTCGTATCTACCACGCGGCTGTAGCAGAGGTTCAATGCGAGTCTCTCTCAAGTGTCTTAAAAGGTGTCGTCTGAGTATCTTATTACTACAGCACTGAGGGGGGAGGAAAGCAGCAAGCAGAGGGGAAAGGCAGAGAGAAACCAACGACTGATACTCCATGAGCACGAGTTCAAGTGCCGGCCCCCTTCTTGGGTGGTCAGCATACATGTGACATTGGGTAGACGAGGCACTCGAGCAGCCAAGTCTGTTTCCTAGAGTTTGAAATAGAAATTCTGTGAGTGGGAGTAAGATACAATGAGATAAAATATGTTATTCTTCACACAGACTATTGTTATGCCCAGTTTAAGAACATTTTAAGTTTCAAGTCAGGGCTGAGGGCAGCTTTGCAGTGGGTTGTACTATGGAATTAATTCCCCATGACCTCAGTGATCCCACAGACCTACTTCCATTATTTGTTATCAAAGAAACAGCCTTAAGGACGTGAACATCAAGTCAAAATTCTCACAAATTCACACCCCAAACAGAGGGCTATAGGTACACACAGATGCACGAGACTGGGGTCCACTCACTGGTTCCCTCCAGTTTCTATTTCCTGTGCCTCCGTTAACATTACCTCTCATAACAAATGATTCGCCGACTGTTAGTTTCAGTTTCGAAATACGAATTGTGATTAAACTGAGAAAAATCTTATTTCGCAATTTATTCATCATCACCGGCCTCTCCTTTCTTCCGACTGTTGGGCTGAGCAAAATAGATGTCGTTTTTCTCTAAAGGTAGAAAATGTAACAGCCTATATAAACGGAACCATGCAGATATGGCCAAGCTGTAATTGCTGTGAGAACTGTAACAGTGGATTTTATGACTTCTGTGCATTTGAATCTTCCACTATAATGCTGCATTAATGAAGGACTTCTTACTTATGGGTGTTTTTTTTCTCCCCCTTGAATGTATATGTAATGTGATTCCATTCTGCATGACTTAGAGATGCAGATTAGGTCGTTATAATGTTCTTGATGCAAAAACTGTTTTTGGTAAATCACATCAAAATGTTTCATGGGTTACACCAAAAGGTGTTGATATATGGAAATTGCCCCTTCAAAAACTGTCCTGAAAATCTCAGTAGTATATTTTGAATTTCTTTTCTCTACACCACATCCTTCCCAGTATTTGTGGGGAATTAGAGGAAATAAATCATATAGTCAAGGCATTTTGCCATGAAACCAGAGCGGTCCGGCCAGAGTAAGGCTTGTTTTAGCTATCCTCTAGAGAGAAGAGAGATGGCTGGGGGTCACTGCAGAATCCAGGCAGATGGAGCAGCGATGATACACACTGAGATGCTCAGAATGGTCCTTCTGCCACTGGCAGGTAACGAAATAACTCAATAGCGTTGCTCTCAATCAATTCTATAAGATTCACGTTACATAAAAAGAAAGGTTCATGTACCTCAGACTTTATGCTATACATGCTTTTAAAAGGGGATCAAAACAAAAACTCTGAACTGTTATTAAATAATAAAACCACTGTAGCGTATGGATGCTTGGGGGAGTGGGGTATGGGAAGGGACACCCGACACATTTTAAAAAGGTTGGCCGTCTTGTTTATTGTCACATAAAAATCCCTCCAATTCTTTAAGCAGATTGAAAGTCACCACAAAATCTCCTGTGCTGTGAGAATTGGCTGCTCTAGGTCTCATACAAAGAAAAATGAAAATGTATCTGGATATAATTACGCAGAGTAATACAATGAGGAGGAGATACAGTAGCCAGATACTCAAAATGTACCCCAGGAAGGATGCAAGGAAGGTGACTGTGACAAGCGTCCTTCCTGAAAAGCCTGGGTGGTCTTCCAGCGATCAGCCGAGCTGAGTTAAAGGAATGTTCAAACACCAGAAAGAAGGAAGGGAGAATATGATTTTCTAAAACATCACAGAAACAGAAGTCAACACTTCCTCCAATTTACAAAACCCCCTCTGATCAAAGCACACATCAGCCTGACGCTTTATTTTTCTCAGACGAAGAAAAAAGGTGAAGCCAATAAAGCAAACGTCGGAGCTGTAACTCATTTGAGGCAGCTCTGCAAGTGCCACCAAGCTGGTCAAACCATGATTTCTAAACAGGCCTGCGGTACCATCCCTCCCGCCGACTCGGCTTGACGGCGTGTCTCTGGATATTGGGAGATAAGGGTGCGTTTGTGGGCAAGAAATACAAGAAATACACACAAAAGTGGTATCTAAATATCCTTCATTTGTGACATATACTGACTGCTTTAATAATATTAGCCAGCCACTGGCTTCCATATACTTTAATAAATCATAACACCACTGTGTCTTAACAAATCAAACTATTCTATAATGCTAAACACGACTTCATCGTGCTAGTGCCCAATGCATCTACATTTCCCTTTGGCTTTGTTCGTCACTGGTTGACGGGACAGGACGGGGATGGTGAAAAGATGAGACTTCAGAACTATTTAATCATGTTACTAGAATGGTGTATTTTCCAGGTCAATCATTTTACCCTAATACAGTAATATATACCTTGATTTTTCATCAATGTTAAGTGGTTTTTTTTTTTTTTAATATATATAATGGTATTTGGATGACGTTTAATAGATCCAAATTATACTCTAGATCTCTCTGTTATCGATCTGGTTCTCCCTAATGTCAATGAACTTATTACTATGGGTACCTTCCAGGTTCCCACCCGGCAGGAAGTGGACACAAAAGCTTGCTCACAGAATCCACACATATCTCCCGGGGCTGAAGAAAAGCCACCTGAAGAAATCAGTGGAGATTTTCTTCAGCTTCAAATGTGTATCCAGCAGTCACGACTCCGACCTTTACGATCACTCCTCATTTTTCTGCTCTCACTCTTCCATCAATAATTTAATGTTCAGAAAAAAAAACAAGCTTTCCTTCACAACATATCCAAAGCACAGGGGGAAAAAAACATTCGAAGCTAAAGAAACTTTTTTTTTTTTTTTGGTCAGAGTTAAATGTCTTTGTATCATGAAATGCCAATTCTGTCACACAGGCTTAATTAAAGACACTGGATTTTGAGAACAAGAAGTTTTGGGGGCATGTTAACCTCTGCGCGGTCCTGTCAATTTGAACACAGCTGAAAATGTACCTCCTAAAGATGAGAGCATGTGAACATGGCATCATATTTGAGCCCAAGAGCGGGCTGCTGTGACATGAGACATGTTTATTTACACATGTAATCAATGAGGGGGACAGTGCTCGCTGTAGCTCAAACACTAGCCCGCAGCAAACCATCCGCGTGACATTTCTAAAGTTGGAACACAGAAGCCCAGCTCCACCCACGTCCCCTTCCTTCTGAGGCCGCAGTTCTGCCTGGCTGATAACCCTTTGCTTTCTGAATGCAATCACTCGGGATCCAGGGGTCCACAGACGCAGAACAGCTTCTCTTCCCACAATGGCACACAGACAGACACAAAGTAAAAATAATATTTAAACATAAACAGAGTTGAGGCCTGAAGGCTACTGTGGAGTCGCTCAGGTAGCAGGACATCATTATCACATGGCTTCTAGACCTGCCTCCCAGAGTTTATTTACATTTCCACAGGACAAAGCCCCAGAGAGAGCCAGCCTGCCCGCTGCCGCCAGAGGTGCGGAAGGTCGGAAGGGACCGGCGCAAGCTGCGGCTGTCACTCCTGGAATTGAGCACTCTCTGCTGTAACCCTTCTGCCTCGCTGCTGTCTGATGCTCGCCCCTCCCACAGGAAAACAGAAAGATCTGCTCCAGTCGGACCCGGTCATCTGACCTCTGATCTAGAAAGCTCCCTCAAAATTCAGCTCCGAATGA
Source organism: Heterohyrax brucei (assembly GCA_028571685.1). Lineage (NCBI taxonomy): Eukaryota > Metazoa > Chordata > Mammalia > Hyracoidea > Procaviidae > Heterohyrax > Heterohyrax brucei. Next base: position 2,157,108 of record CM053163.1, read on the forward strand.
CTGGTGTCCTCTCAGGCACCATCTACATAATCTGCTCTGAAAGGCTGTCAGGCACACGGTTGACTTCATGCACCCCGTTTCAGGAACACAATCAAAACACCAGACAGGAGAAGGAAGCAGACCTTTCCAAAACATATATGAGACTTGCACGAGAAAGTACCGCAAAGGAAAGCCTCTTTGCAAAGTTAAAAACCGGGGGCACTTGTGAGACCATGCATGCCAAACGCTGACCACATTCTAAGGGTGTGAACGGAGCCACGCGCGGTGTCCTTGCCCACCGTGGTCACCCAAGCACCTGTGCTGACTGGAAATCTCTAGGAGGACGGAAAAAGCTGGCTAAGTGTTTGGGGACCGCGGGCTACGTTTCTCACTGCAGATCACAGAGAGGCAGGCAGAGAAAGGTGACCGGGGCCAGTAACAGACAAACGCCTCTACCAACATCCCCTTTGGTTTACATTGCATTTCTAAAAATGGAGCGTTTTATTCACAGTAGAGGCATTTATGACCCTCTGGAGACAGAACTGAAATGTCACTTTTTCAAAGTGTCAACCTGATTTTAAACCAAGGCCCCCCTTTTTAGTAAATAGGATAACTGGATACCCATAAAACACAAAACACATGAGGCATGCGCTGAGGTTTTACCGAACTCACTGCTTTTAATCAAATAAAACCACTTTAAAAACAGCAGTAGTGTTTTCTTTCCACCCAGATGGTCTTAAATACATTTTCCTGTATCATTTTTTCAAAAACCTGCCTGGGAAAACTTTTTCTGCGTCTGTCACTTCTAAGAATTCTCAGTTGAGAACTTCGGTCTGCGATCGATTGCAAAGATCCCTTCTCTCCCTGAAAGGTAACGGCACAGCTTTGCCTGGGCACAATCAACACCGATGTTTTTACAACTGCGGCCTTGGCTGCCGGCATTAGCATATTTGGGCTGAGGTATTGTTTTACTGTGACCTGTATAATGAGTGTCACATTAGCAACACAACAAATCAAACGTTTGTTAATTTCCCTCGCTTTCCCACACAGCTGCTAGTGTTACATGTCACCAGATTTTAATTAATATGATAAGTAACACTTGCAAGACAACAGACTGATTTTTTTCCCCTCTGTGTGCGTGAGGGCCTGTGTGCCTCCTCTGAGAGAGAGTGTGTGTGTGTGCCCGCGCACACAAGCACACACGCACGTGCACGCCTGCACACACGTGTATGTGGATTGCTAGAGAAAGGGGAGAAAACCAAGATACTCAGAAAGGTCTCTTGCAACCAATTTTAGTCAGTAAAAAGCATGCACAGACCCCGACAATCTAACTCCCAAATAAAACTTCCTAACATTTTCTCTTGTTCTTCAAGATCAAAGAGCACCAAACCTCAATGCATAATAACAATTATTTTAACATAATGAAATGCAGTTAATTTTCATACCCGGGGGAGGGGTGCGTGTGTGTAAGTTTTTAGCATTTAAGAGCTGCGAGAGTGCTGTCTTCAAAATAGGTGGGGTTTTTATTTCCCCTGCATCCCTGTGAATAGTAACAAACACACGTTTGACCTACACAGAGACCGTTGTCAGTGTTTTTCAGGGTAGCGGCAGTCTGATCAGCAGAGTTCTAGGGTAAGTCAAAAGTGCCATCTATTTGCAAAAGCCAGAAATGCAGCTCAAATGGAATGGAAAGTCCCTCAATCACATTCAGTGGTCATAGCCTCAAAAGTTGCTAATGACAGACCACTGGTGACAGAATGGCAGACCTCTGGGCTTGTCGGGGAAAGGAAAAGACGGTGCTGGAATACGGACCATGAAAATTACATCCCGTGGTGTTTTATACCATATGCTTAATTCTAGTTCAAAGCAAAAGAATGTTTATGTCCAAATAAAGCATATAAGGTGAAACAATGCCTAAGAATAAATAGCATTTTGCCTTTATATTTAAAACAGAGACATCTAATCATTTTTCCGAAATGATAACAATAGAAACCAGTTGATAAGCAAAGACTAATAATAGAAACCCTGAAACCCATTTCTGGAGGTAAATACCAATAAGGAAAGTGATTTTCAAAATTAGAAGTCCAGTGTTTTCTGATTTTAAATGTTCTGAAAAGAAAGGAATCCCTTTTCTCATGGGAATGAAAAACCCAAAACCCTTATCCATTTAAAACAAACAACAACAAAAAATGCTGTTGAGTTGATTCTGACTCTTAAGGACCCTAGAAGACAAGGTACAGCCACCCCAGAGAGCTTCCCAGGAGCACCTTCAAACTGCCAACCGCTGGCTGACTTTTTGGTTAACAGTTACAGCGCCAAACCATGACATCTCCAGGGTTTCCGAAGCCCTTTGGAAAAGCTGAAATTTTTCCACAGTTCCATAATGTCATGTGACATAACTTTTTTTCTTTTTGGCTGCAAAATAACGGATTGTCCCTAAGGAATCCCAAACTCACACCCTTTACGTCACACCTGTGGGGGAAAAAATAAACTAACAGAAGCAGAGTGCCATTGATATCCCTGAAAAAGAAATGTTTTTTTCTATCAGTTGGGACAAGTGTAGTAGCTGTATAAACCACACCCTCAAAAGATTTTGGAGGTTGCGAGACCACCAAAGTCAGTTACCAACCACTCGAAGTCTTGGTGTTCCTGCTCTACTATAGCTGCTCTCAACAAAAAGTCCTAAGAACTAGAAATAAAAATAAGGAGAACTCACTTGTTTCATCTAGTTATATAAAAACAGGCTTAAGCCCTGCAGGAACTTGCAGACCGCCGGCAGAGCTTCTGAAGGTGAAACTGGGAACACCTCTTTCAGGCCCTCCACCCTCCACTGCTCTGAACTCACACCAGTGTAAGTGCCCCGGAGGGTGTCGAGGGGCCAGCACGCCAACAGACCGAGTGAGGGTCCTAAGTTAACTTCAGGGTAACTCACACACAAATCCACAGGACAATGGGGCAAGAAAGTGCCAGCTGTGGGGGACAGGAAGATCCTGCCCCTCCCTTCAGAGGGGCCCCCCTCCTCTCTCTTTGGGGTCCTTGGAAGGAGGTACCTTTCTGAAGGGATGTCCACCCTTGTGTCCTCTTCTGTTGGTGAGAGAAGGTTGTGGCCTCACAGGCAGGCAGACACAACTGCGCTGAGTACCTCTGCGACCCAGGCTGCCATTGGGTACGTCACTCGGAATTCTGATTCTTATAGGTCCAGAGGGGTTTTTAAGGGTTCATTTGTCCCCTTATCCAAGCCAACCAAGGGAGAGCCCCCCTGACTTTTGATACAAGAGACAAAGTGTAGACCCTGTAGTCTTCTGCAGGAAACCGTGTTACTGCCCCACCGTAACCATGGTGCAATAAGGACGACCACCAGCTCCTTGTGTAGCAAACAAGCTGGATGTTTTCATCATCACTTTCAACCCCTCTGAGTAAGTGGCTTTGGGAAACACTGGTCACACAGCAGATTAAGTGATACTTCTGCTAACCAAGTGGTGGGCAGTTCAAATCCACCAGGCACTCCTTGGAAACTCTATGAAGCAGTCCTACGCTGATCCACAGGGTCACTATGAATCGGACCCGACTTGACGGCAGCAGTTATTTTTGGAGTAATTAGCTTTAGACACAGGGACAATAGAGGAGATGCCTTCCAGGAAGTTGGGATTTTTTTTTTCTTTTCCCTTGTGATAAACACCAGCCCTACATGACTGGCAAGGGATCCTCCAGAGTAAATTAAGTTCCTTCTGTGAGGAAGAATCTGGTGCCCAAGAAGCAGAGGAAATCACGTGTTGTCAGTGATATGAATTCTGACAATTAAGTCCATGAACTTAATTGTTCTAAGTGCTACGTATCTCATCACTGAATAACACTACTGTCGCCCTCAAAGTCCTCCCCTTGGGAAGCTATGCACCAATGCCAGTGCCTAGTCCACCCCGTAAAGCAGTTTTGGAACTCTTTCTGGGATGGCCGTTTGCGCCTGGCGGCAGGGTGTAAAGTTCACAAACTTAATTGTATAGTTGTTTGTAAGGGGGTTTTTAGCTAGTCAACAAATAACTGTATTGGAACACCCTCCCTACTGTCCTGATCTGGCCCCCGATGACTTTTTCTTTACCCAAAGATAAGCCAGCCAAGACATTTGGATGACATTCAGGACATCAAGGGTAATATGACAACAGCCCTGATGGACATTCCAGAAAAAGAGCTCCAAATTGCTTTGAAGGGTGAACTAGGTGCCAGAGTCAGTGCACAGCTTCCCAAGGGGAGGACTTCAAAGATGACCACAGTGGTATTCAGCAATGAGGTGTGTAGCACTTTTTCTAGTATGAGTTCACGAACTTAATTGGCAGTCCTCATATATACGCTTTTTTTTCTGACCTAATGGGACAAGACAAAAAGAGGTCGGTACTGGGCAATGAGCTGAAGAACTACTGCGTGGCTGATGCAGGCACAGTGTGTATGTAACCAACCAGTTTGGCTTCACAGTGACCCTGCGTGTAGAAGAGAGCCACCCAGCAAACCATCATCTTCACAAGAGCCCGTCACCGGGTCCTTCTTCTGCACAGCCTCGGGTTCGAAGTGCCAACCTTTCTGCCAGCCACCGAGACCTTACCCCCTGAGCCACCGGGACTCCTTGTAGGCCCAGAGGGGCACCTCAACAGAAGGGACATCTGGGAGCCCCAAGAAGTCAAGCTGTGTAACCAGCAAGCTCACAAGCAAAAGAGGAAGTATCTAAGGCAGAGAACCAGAACTTGTCAGAGTCCAGTCAAGGCAACAGAGAAAAGAAGACAAACTTGTTTATCATCCAGAAATGATTTGCAATCTGTAAATCTATTTATGCATCCAACACCGACCCCAGGATAACACACACACTGCAGAATAATACTAAATCCTAGAAAATCGAGATTGGCTGTTAGGGTTTTTAATCATTGTTGGCATCAGCAGAGCTCTGGGGGTGCAGTGATTAAAAAGCCCAGCTGTTAACCAAAAGGTGGGCTGTTCAAATCTACTGGTCACTCCTCGGAAACTCTTTGAGGCAGTTCTGAGCTGTCTGATGGGGTCATTATGGGTTGGCGTCAGCTCAACAGCGACCAGTTGGGCCATCTGGCAGCAGCATCAGTCGGGCACCTACAAGTCAGTGGGGCCACCGCAGTCTCGCTGTGGCTGAGGGAGGTTGGAGCCCCGAGTTTATAAGAGACCCCCTCCTGTGTCTTCTAGGGGTGCATTAGAGTGGCAGGAGCCAACCCCACCTTCTGCAGGTGGACGGGTATGGTCCTCCAGGGTAACGACTTACATTAGATGTCAGGCTGTTGGTTAAAAGACACCCCATGATTTTACATTCCATGGAGGGAAAAAGAAAAAAGCTGCCAGGTGCAGTTGTAAGGTGCCCTGGATGGTTATGGGAGCCCTGGTGCTACAGGGTTTGAAGAGCACAGGCTGCTAACCAAAAAGTCAGCAGTTTAAATCCACCAGGTGCTCCTTGGAAACCCTATGGGGCAGTTCTACTCTGTCCTCTAGGGTTGCTCTATGGTTGCTGTGAGTTAGAATTGACACCACAGCAATAGGTTTGGTTTTGGTTTTATGGATATAAATGTGTAGCTCAGAAATCCCAGTGGGCATAATGGTTAAGTGCTGTGGCTGCTAACCAAAAGGTCAGCAGTTCGAATCCATCAGGTGCTCCTTGGAACCCCTATGGGGCAGTTTGCCCTGTCCTGTAGGGTTACTAGAAGTCAGAACCCACTCCAAGGCAAGAGTTTATTCTTATTATCAAAAATATATCTGGAAATCCTGGTGCCATAGTGGTTAAGTGCTATGGCTACTAACCCAAAGGTCAGCTGTTCAAATCCACCAGACACTCCTTGGAAACTATGGGGCAGTTCTACTCTGTCCTATAGGGTTCCTATAAGTCAGGATAGACTTGAGAACAACTTGTTTGGATTTTTTTTTTTTTAAATATACCTGGTTTTAGAATTTTTGAGTGTGAAAAAGTATGTATCTTCAAATAAATGAAGCCTGGTAGCTAAAAAACATTTAGAAATGAAACTGAACTCAGATGTCATTTCCTCAATCACATACAACCCTCAGAGAGTGCAGAGAAAAACATAAAAGCTCTTGTGACAGCCCCTGATTCACTGCTACAGATTTGGAAGGTAGTTTAAGGAAATGGAATTAAAAAACTTCTCCCACTCCATGAAGCACGTTTCAAGATTCCCCTCAAGCCTTGCACGTGTGGTCACATCGGCCCTGCAGAGAGGCCAGATGACAGGAGCACATAGGGGCTGGGAGGCCAACAGCACTGGGGTTGCCAACCAGCCTCCCCCGTCCACATCCCGTGGGGAAGGGGGACCAGGCCTGGGAGGAAGAAGGAGGTATAAACAGCAACCCACCTGAGGAAGGCCATGCCACGCACTTAAGTGTCTTGCACAGGTTACGGTGTGGAGGTAGGGGACAAGCAGGGGGCCACAAGCAGGGGGAACCCATGTCCCTGGACACACCTTGAGGACAGACACCAGGGTTCCCGGTGCGTGTGTGCGGGCAGATGACTCTGAGAAGGCGCCTGTTCTGAAGGCAGCTAAGGGTTGTGTTAGGGAGCCTTCAGGAGGGTTGATGAATCAGGACAAAGAGCAACCGATGCGGGACAATCTAGTTCTCGGGGAGTGTTTTGGTGAAATTGCTGTAAAATTAGACCTGCTAAGTGACAATTACTTGGCTGTGAGCAGGCTCCTCCTCACTTGTCAGCAGGACCATCCTGACTGTTGCAAAACAAACCACCAAAAACGAATTGATTTCCCTGATCTGACATGCAACTCAAGGCAACCACAAACACCAGATGAACAAACCACCAGCTCCCACACCGGCTGCACCGAGGTCCCACGCCTGTGTGTCAGGTGTCCAGTGCAAACCCTGGCAAGGAAAAGCAAAGCCACACTTCTCTTAACGTGCACCATCAGCTGATTGCCTCTTCTTCCTGTGGGCACTGCTCTTCCTAGTATCTGTCCACAACTTTGCTGTGGCTTTTTTAAAAAAATAAAAATTAAAAGTTCCTGTTCCTGAGCACTATTATAAAATGACCGGTCAAGAAGCAGAGGCAGGAGGCAGAAAGTCGAGGGAGAGTGGGTTCAAACATCTGGCTCCAGACCCCATTCATCTGTGAGCCGTGTGGCACAATAAGCAGAGAGCCCAGTGGCCTCCCTGTTGACGCGCCCATGGCCTCGTCAGCTGGCCTGACATCATTCGTTACCCTGGCCACTCAGCTCCGCGCAGGGCCACCGGGAAACAGGATCTCCACCACCTGTGTTGTGTGTTCTGTGTTGTGTGACTTGCTTCTGCTGATTTTAGTGATTACACTGAGACTGGACATATCATTAATCTCTCTTCTGGTGCCTACTTTATTTCAAACAAACAGGGGTGTGTTGTTATCCTAGGGGTTCATCAAACACACAGCTCCCTCACAGCCGTGCTGCTGGACTGTCTTCGGAAGGGAGATGGCAGCTTTGGCCATGAACAGTTCTATCAGCTTGCAGCACATTGTCAGGATGTGTCTACTGCCCCTGCCAAATCAAGGGCACCTAATTTTCTTTCAAACTATCCAGGAGTTATGTTTTATACAGATGCTTTCACAAATTTCTGCTCATTTCTCCAAAAATCTCACCAAACTGTACAGAAACATGCATATGAATTTATGTAACATTCACTTCTCAGAGTAATAGAAACAGGTCTATTGACACTAAAAATGAATTTACTGCTCATTATGAAGCCACAGAGGGAGGAGAGAATCACAGAACATTTAAAAAAACAACAAAAACTATCTCATTGCCACTGATGGATTCTCGCAGTGACCCTACAGGACGGGGCAGAACTGCCCCCACAGCATTCCCAAGGAGTAGCTGGCGGACACACACTGCCAACCCTTTGGGGAGCAGACAAGCTCTTAGCCATTGTACCACCAGGGATCCAGAGAGCAACTTAGCACACGCTGATTCCCTGAAGAGGGTTCTAGAATAGTAAGAGGAGACATCTCTCTAAACCCATTCTGCATTGATCTAAGTCAGAGAGGAAGCAAAGTGGACAAGTTCAGATTGTCCTAGAAGGACAACAACCCAGTGAGCCAATCAGAGCTCCCAGCTGGCCATCAGCATCAGAGAGGGCACAGCTGTTTATGTCCCTGCTTCAGAGCAGAAGGCCACAGCGCAACTGCATCCCCACCTGGACGATGCTACCGACGGCATCTGCCACCCCTGGCATGGCCCATTCCGCAAGGTGACCTGTCCAACCTCCAGGTTTGGTGTCTATCACAAGCTCCTTGGCTTGTGCCAGGCTCTGTAAGAGCAGATGTGGCCGTGGGTGGGAAAGGCACCATCAGTCTTGGTTTGCTCATTTGTAAAACGGAGACAATACAAAACCTATTGATTTTTTGTATGTGAGTACGGCATGAGATGAGAAAACCCTGGTGGCGCAGTGGGTAAGTGCTACCTCTTCTCACTGAAAGGTCGGCAGGTCAAATCTGCCAGGCACTCCTTAGAAACTACGGGGCACTTCTACTCTGTCCTATAGGGCCTCGGTGAGTCAGCATTGACTTGACAGCAGCGGGTTGGGGGTGAGACGAGGCTTACGGACAATGGAAAGGTTGGGTGGAATCTTATCCGGGGTCTCGTAAAGCCCATGACAGCTGGCTGTGCTTCAACACTAGGAAAGATGAGAACGACCTGAACTTTTCACCAACTCATGACTTACATCACAACAAGGCACCGGCCCACACGGCACAGTCTGTGAGGCAGCTTTTAGCCAGTAAACAAATAACTGGATTGGAACACCCTCTCTACTCACCTAATTTGGCTAATTTGGGAGACATTTGGATGACATTCAGAACGTCATAGGTAATACAACAACAGCCCTGACGGCCATTCTGGAAAAAGAGTTCCAAAACTGCTTTGAAGGGTGGACTCGTCACTGGCATTGGTGCCAAGCTTCCCAAGGGGAGTACCTCGAAGGTGATCACAGTGATATTCATCAATGAGGTACGTAGTACTTTTTCTAGAACGAGTTCTCAAACTCAATTGTCAGAACGTAATTATAGGATCTGAAGTTCCAGAAAGGGCTGCTTTCCCCTTGCAGATACCACCAACCTCTGGGTTTGCTGTGGGGCTCAGTTTCCTCGTTTGTAATTTAGGATTTGAGTATCTGTCCTTAGGACATTTTAAGCCCAGGGAGGTTTGGCCATTGGCACTTCCGTGACTCCCAACTTCTGCTTCAGTGGGGGTTACACCCCATGAGTGGTCACACTCCTGCAGCTCCCAAGGGCTTCCTGCAGTTCGTCACACGGGTCAAGTTGTAAATCCCGCAGATCCGCAGGTCCAGAGGAGACCAGGGAATCTTCTGGTTAACACGTCGCCCACAGTGGTCTCTGGGCCACATTTTGCAAACTCTACTTCTAAATTACTTCTAAGACTTGAGTCTTGGCCAAATGATCTGTAACTTCTAGACTGACAACCTACTCAGAACGTAACTTGTCCAGAGACTCCTAACATCCTATCACTGAGAAAATGTGGGTAGGTGTTAATACGAGTCCATGGCATCTGAGGCCTCTCCCGAACCATTTCAGGGCAGACAAGCCAAGTAAACTAAAGGGCTGTTCCTAATTCTAACAGGGAGGAGTCCGGGTGGCAGAGATGCCCAGTGCAATGCGTCTTTGGATTAGACTGCGCTTCCACGGGTGTTGATTACGGATCCAAGTAAAAAGAAATCCTTGACAACTCAATCTTTTCTTTCTTTATCATGATGGTGCTTACTAGTCCAGCTGTGAGCATTTTTGCTTTCTCTCCAATCGTCTAGAGTACATTTACTCAGGCTCTTGGCACCAGGTTCTGGAGTGAGCTTTGCCAAACTGTCTTTATGCCACCTAATCAGCCATCTATTTCTTCACCCAGACAGCTAGGAAGGAGGCTCTCAGCTTGTGATATGCATCTGAAGAAATTGCTCCGCCCATTGTTACCGTATTTCCCAAGGAGGTCGGACTGGGCTGCAGTCATCCCTATGTATTAGGGGCGGTCGTTACCGTATTTCCCAAGGAGGTCGGACTTGGCTGCTGGGGAGAGGGTGGCCTGAATCAGAGTCAGAGACACACCAGTCCAAGGGTCCAGTGAAGTTTGTTCAAAGAGAAAGAGAGTGGGGTCCGGGCCAACAGTGGCTCAGCCCCTTCTCTCCCCAGTAGGGCAAGTTTTTATAGTTTTAAAGTTTCAGTGAGGTAGTTTGGGGTGAGGGGGTTTAATGAATTGATAAGGAAAGAAAGAGAATAGGCTTAGCAAGAAATTCTGGCTAAGGTTTTATGGTCTAAATAAGGAAGAAGTGTTGATTAGAAGGGGAAGAGCTGAGATTTGTTTATGGTCAAGATTTTAATGAGGGAAGAGCTTTCAATTAGGACAGTGGGGAAGACAGGCAGAAAGGTATTTATGGTTTTACGGTTATAGTGGGTGGGGCCTCCCAGGCTGGTTTTGGTCATCCCTGTGGGGCATGCATGCCAGACTGTTTTCAGCTGTTGGCAAGGTCTGATGACCTCCCTGAATTTCAGGGACAGAGTCCCCTCATGCCTACAGTCATTCCTACTGTATTAGGGGCAGTTCTTAACATACTTCCCAAGGAGGTCAGACTGGGCTGCATTGCTACTGTATTGGGGGCACTGAACTATCGCTTTCCCTACAGCGGGCATTATTTGTTTTTCAAAGAGCACAAGTCAACCGAATACGAGAACCTTTCCTTAGCAGTCTTCCATAAAAAGCATCAACCACGGCATCTGGTGTTCAAAGCTGAGAGTGACAGTGCAGTGTCAGATCAGCCAGGCATGGTGTCTGCACTTGTGTGGGCTACCACGTAAGACAAGAGGGCTTCACATTGCAAATGGCAACGTAATACACCTCTGAGCAGCGAGCTTAGAAGTGCCACAGCCCACACATGCTTGGTGTCTCCCTGTATTTGGAGAAAGTACTCCGTGCTCTTTCAGAGTCCCCGGGGGTTGAGAATAGTTAAGACTCTCAGCTGCTAACCAAGATGGGAGGTTCAAGTCTCCCCAAAGACCCCTCAGAAGAAAGGACTGGCGGTCTCCCAAAAAACATCTGCACTAGAACCCTGAGGGACACACACAGGCTTCCACAAGTTGGAGCTGACTGCAAAGCCATGGGGTCACTGTCTCCTTCACTGCCAAGCTTCTAGAAAGGGCTCTCATCTCTCTCTAGTGGGACTCAGAGATGAAATCCTTCCACCTCACTGTCTCAGAGTCTTAGTCCTCTAGTGCTGCTCTAACAGAAATACCACAAGTGGGTGGCTGTGATGGAGAGAAATTTATTTCTGTCGCACTCCAATCAGCTACAGATCCTAAGTCAGGGCACCAGCACCAGGCCCATCTTGGTCTATTGGCTCTGGAGGAAAGTCCCTGCCATCCACGTTCCCCTGGACTGGGAGCTCCCGGGATTCTTGGACCCCAGGTTCAAAGCACCTGCTCCGCTGCCAGGAGTCTTGTTGGTGGAAAATGAGCCCCTCACCTTCAGCCTGTTTCCTTTTCCTTCATAGCCTAAAAGATTGCCTCTGAGGCACAATACAGCCTTACACTTTAAGTCCCACCCTACCAACTCAACTGCCACCCAGTCTCCCTCAGTGGCATTGTATAGGCAAGATTTACGATACGCAGGAACATCACACAACACTAGGAATCACAGTCTAGGGTGACTGCTACACACCTCTCTGGGTGTGTAGCAGTTCAATCCATGACACTCAACATCCTTTTTCCATCAATTCCTGTCAACTCCACTCTGCCAGGCCCACCCCCACCCCACCCAATCTATGAGGCAGATACTGAGGAAGTGACTCAAAAGGGATCCTTTGGGGACCAAGAGGGGTTGCCCTGGGGGCCACAGCGGCCACTCCTGTACCCAGACCCAGCTTCTTTCTGCTGCTGTGCGGAACTAGGGCCAGCAGAGTGCTGCGGCCAAGACCTTGCAGTTGGGTGGTGTCAGCCACTCCAGTGAACGGTAGACTCGGAGAAGGCGTGCACTCTGCTCAGCTTTGCAGGCAGTTGAAATGGACAAAGGATAGAGAAGTGGAAGAATCCCTCTCAGTTACTGGGCTCACGTTCGGCATTTGGGGGCAGTGCCAGGCAACAACCGTGAGACGTTTAGTGCAGACTTACAAGTCCTAGATCGGGCTGTTGCCTCCAGTGACCAGTGAGGCTCCACACACCTTCACTCACCCCTGACTGCCGACGGAGCATCAGGTATCACAACAGAAATGGAACAACGTGGAATACTACAGGAGTCGTGGAAACCCTGGTGTGTTGTAGTTAAGAGCTATAGCTGCTAACCACAGGTCAGCGGTTCCAATACAAGGTGCTCTTTGTACACCCTGTGGAGCAGGTATGCTATGTCCTATACGGTCACTAGGAATCGGAATCCACTCAGTGGCAACAAGTTTGCTTTTTGGTTTTTTATATAGTTCCTACCTGTCACGGATTGAACTGTGTTCCCCCAGAACGTGTGTAGCGATTTGACTGGGCCCTGATTCCTGGTCTGTGTGATGTTCCTCCAAGTTGTAAACTCTGCCTCCCTGATGTTCTCGAGGAGAGATGGGCTGCGGTGGCATTAGCGCGGCAGGACTCTGAGTAGAAGATTCTACTTGCCTTGAGACAGTCTCTTGAGAAATGAAAGAAAGAAGCTAGCAGACAGATTTGGGGACCTCAAATGACCAGGAAAGGAGCAGTGCTAGGAACAGAGCTCGCCCTTTAGAAAGGACTGGGGCCTCTGTGCTTCTCCCAGTCCAGGGGAAGGTTGACAACAAGGACCTTCCTTCAGAGCCACAGAGAAACATTTCCCCAGGAGCTGATGCCCTGAACTTGGGCTCTTAGCCTACTGGACTGTGACAGCACAAATTTCTCTTTGCTCAAGTTATCCACTTGTGGTATTTCTCTAAAGGCAGCCCTAGATGACTAAAACCCTACCCTCAAGAGCGTAGAGAAAATGAGATTCAGACAAAGGACCCTCGGACGGCCACACAAAGTGCTCAGCCTGTAGGGACCTACCTGGTTAAAACGTGCTGGCACAGTGATGTGTCAGCAAGCAGCAATCTACATTCCAAGGAACTGTTGACATCCAGCAAAGTCCCCTGTCCCCACCAACTATCAATGATCACCAATGCAACAACAGGGGTAATTATTCCGTGATAGCATTTATTGAGCAGATGCTGTACCAGAAACCACAGCAATCACTAGGGCCACCAGGATAAGGACCCAGGCCATGCTGTCAAGGATTTCACTTGAGGTGAGCAAGGCACGTCATCATAAAACAAGCCAGCACCTCCTCCAGGGCTGGAGTGCTACAGCAGTCCCAGGGAGGAGGTCCTACCTCCCCTGGGAGGATTCAAAGAAGGCCACGAGGAGTACATAATCTCTGAACACAGCATTAAACAGAAGAGTTTCAGCTAGACAAAGGAAGGGAAGAAGGAGCAAGAAGAGAACACAGGATAGCAGAGTGGGAAAGGACAGCAGGAGCAAAAGGAAACTGGATGAAATAGAATCGCAGGTGAAGAGAACAGGAGGGAATAAAAAAATGACTCATGCAATAAAGGGTTAGAGATGTGCTGCGGAGAGAGCAAGAGATGGAATTAGAAGAGAGAACAGAAGGAATTAGAAGGGAAGATAGGGATGGAGTTAAAGAGAATTTTTTAAGCATGACCTTAGTGCTCTAAGAGATATGTGAAAAAAACCAGAGGAATCAAGACTGATGACCAAGTTCACAACTTGAAGAATTCAGTGAATCTTGGTGTTTTGGACGTGGATAGAAAGATGAACTTCCAGCATCAGCCAAGAACGAGCAAGCCCTCTATAGCCTGTCTATCTGTCGTGGCTTAAATTGTGTCTCCTCCTCAAAAATGTGCATAGTAGTTGGTTGGGCTAAGATTCCTGGTATTCTGTGCTATTCCCTTACATTGTAAACCCTGCCTCTGTGATGCCAATGAGCAAGGATGGGTGGCGATTGTGTTGGCAGTGCAAGACTCGATGTGTGCGATTATCTCTTGCCTTGGGATAGCCTCCTGGGACATAAAGGAAAGGGAGGCAAGAGGAGCTTTGGGGATCTCATACCACCAAAAAGTGCCAGGAGTAGAGTGGGTCCTTTGGAAAAGACTCAGGATCCCTGCACTTCAGAAGCTTCCAGTCTAGGGGTGGATTGATGACAAGGACCTTCCTCCAAGCCAACAGACACACGGAATTTGAACTTTTAGCCTACGGGACTGTGACAAACAAAATTTCTCTTCCTAAAGCCATTCACTTGTGGTATTTCTGTTATAGCATCACTAGATGACCTAAGACACCATTTATCTCTCCAACAGAATATAAAACAATTTTTTTTTAATAAACATAAAGAACAGCTGGAGGACTTCCAGAAGTAAATAATCGTAGGCAAATTGAAGAATGGCCCCGAACATGACGAGCAATCCATACAGGGGAGACTCTCATGCCCTGCCCCCATGATGCTCTCCTGGTTTTGAAGCAAAGGTAGTCATGGTCAAGAATCACACAGCAAGCATGAGCAACAAATGACCCAACTGAAGCCCCCTTGCTGCCAAGTCAAACAGGGAGAAATGCTCCTGAGAGCCCAAGAGTATGAGTGGAATCCCATTGACTTACTTGAGTTTTTCCCTCATTTTCTCCCCTGGTCGTGCCCCAAGGCTGACTCCACTGACCGAGCTTCACAGCTTCCACCACAGTGCATGGTGGGCATGCAAGACTGCCAGAGAAAACCCATCTCTTTTCCAGAGGAACTAGGAAAAGGGGTCCCTAAGGGCCCAGGAATGTGTGGGGAATCCTCCTCACTTCTTCCTGTCTTTGTTCGTGCTGTGCTGCTGAGTGATACAGGACACAACAACACAGACAGCTAAAATTCTGAAGAACCTCTCCTTTCTGGCCAGAGGAACAAGGAAACAGCACCACTGCACGCCCAAGGATGCAAAGAAATCACAGGGAGAAGGAGCTGGAGAAAGGAATCCCCAACACCTGGTGGAGACTGCCAACAAGCCCTGGCTCACAGTCTGCACACACATAGCAGTGCAGTACAGGATCGTGGTGATACATGCAACAAAGACCTGAGACACGAGCCACAGTGTCAACTACCACCCAATTCTGACACTAACCCAAAGCAGAACATTAGCATGGCAGAATTATTAAAGCAGAAGAGCAAGAACTTTGGAAACTGATCCGGTGTTGGAATCCCTGCCCATCAAACAAGACGTTTCTAGTCTGAAACTGACTAAAACAAACAAATAAAAATTAACATTCTCTGGGGGATTTTAATAGAAGCAAGAGTCTTACAACACAATATTCAAAATGTCTAGCACTCAATCCAAAATTACTTGACTGTATACAAAGAACCAGGGAAGCTGGACCAATTCAATTCTCAAAGAAAAAGACAATCAAAAGATGCTGTTTTAATCATCTAATGCTGTTCTAACAGAAATAGCATAGAGTGGATGGCTTTAACAAAGGGAAGCTTATTCTTACACAGTGCGGTAGGCTATAAGTCTGAATTCAGGGTGTCTGCTCCAGGGGAAGTTTTTCCCTCTATCAGCTCTCAAGGCAAGCCCTTGGGTTGCATCAGTCTTTTCTTGGGGGGAGCTTCTTGGCACAGGAACCTGAAGTCTGAAAGATGTGCTCTACTCCTGGTGCTGCTTTCTTGATGGTGTGAGGTTCCCAACTCTCTGCTTGCTTCCCTTTCCTTTTATCACTTATAGGATGAAAGGATAAAGGGTTATGCAAGCCATACTCCAGGGAAACTCCCTTTACAGTGGAGCAGGGTGATCTTATAAAGGGATTTACAGTCCCACCCTGATCTTCCCTAATGCAATCCGTCTGTTAACCACAGGTGAAGATTAGGATTGACAGCATCAGAAAACCACAGAATGGAGGGCAATCACAGAATACAGCAAACTCTGAGCCAGCCAAATTACTACATATATTTTTAGGGGACACAATTCAATCCATGACAGACGCCTACCCTGAAATGACCCAATTATTGCAATTCTCGGGTGAAATCTGTAAAGGCTCTATGATAACATGCTCCGTGAAGCAAAGGTGAACTCTCTCAAGATGAAGGGAAAGTTGAAATCCTCAGTGCAAAGACTGAGTTAGATAAAGGGTTCTGAAAATAACAAAAGCATGATCTATAAAATAAAAAATTAATAAAGCAGATATCCCCAAAATTAAAGATGTTTGCCCTATTAAGGGTACTATTTACAAGCACAAAAAGACCAACCATGGACTACAAGTGATTATTTACAAGTCACATAACTAGACTGGTATCTAGAATAAATCAACAGTGCTCAAAATTCGACAATAAAAGAAAAATAATCTAAAACACTTCATGCAAGTTGTGGGGAGGATAATCAAGCACTTGAAAAGATGCTCAACATCATCTATCATTAGTAAAATGTAAACTGAAGCCACAAGGAGATACTACCCACTAATACCTATGAGAACGACTTTTTAAAAAGCAAACGTGGCAATATCACACACGGCAAGGATGCCAAGCAGCTGGAATTCCCACTCGTTGTTTGTAGCAGTGCAGAATGGAATAGATCTTTGGGAAACAGTTGGGCAGATTCTTATAAAGTCAAACATGCACTTACCATTTGACATGGCAATCCTATTCCTAAGTATTTACCCCAACGATGTGAAGACTCAGCTATTCACAAAAGGCTCTCCATGAATGTATGTAACAACTTCTTGATAATCACCCCAAAATGAAAGCAACCCAATTGTCCTTCAGGAAATAAACACATGCACAAGCTGTAATGTATTCATACAATGAAATACTGTACTAGTCAGCAATAAAAAAAAAGAGAATAAGCTACACACGCAGCAACACAGCTAGGTTTCTAAGTCAACACACTACAGGCAAGAAGATTCAGAAGTCTGTGTATTGTATCACTCCATTTGCAGCACATTTAGGAAAAGGGAAAACAAGTCAGTGTCTAGTGTTGACTATAAGGTCAAAAAGGGAACATGGGGGTTGACAGAACTTTGATTTTTTGATTGTTGGCATAGAGCTCCACATGCATTCATCAAATCTCTTCAAAAATTAAACAAGGGTCTTTTGAATACTCTGGGGGCCAGTTCTACCCTTGCCCCTAGGGTCGCCATGAGTTGGATCCGACTCAACGGCACTTGGCTGGTTTGGCTTTACTGTCGATAAATTTTTAAAGAAATTTCAAAGGATGAGAAGGCATTAGATGCATTCCGTTTGAAATATGCTTTGTTAGAGGTGATCACGGGACACTGAGTTGGAAAAGTCAGCAGGCGCTGGGACCTGTGGGTCTGAGGAATCCATATTTATGCATCATTATTTCAATACCCTGATTTTCCATCTACTTTGCAGGATGGTTGAGAAGCCCATTAATAAGAAGATAATAGTCCAGACCTTTACTCTGTATTCCAGGTGTTGAAATGAGACATAAGTGACTCCATTTTGTGGAAGGGTGCAGTGAAAATTCAGGGTATTAAAGTGAAAGGCTCCAGGAACCAGCTTAGCAGGAAATAACAGGAAATACCATAGAGTAATTACACCGTAATTCCACCTTTGTCTTGCAAAAGATAGGGCCTGGAGACAGCCTTGCAAACAACCCTGGAGCCAGCCCTAACAAATCTAGTAAAACATCCACTAATGGTTACATTTTACAACCCATGGAAATTCCATGTGGATGAGAACATTCACCAATGGGGTTGACACATTCACCCACAGCTACATTTTGTAACTTGCAGAAATTCCATGTGGCCTCAGCCAATCAATGCAAAGGTCAGTTCCCCCTCCCTACTTTGCAGTTTCACAGCTTAAATGCTGCACGTTAAGGAAGCTTGGGGTCATCTCCTTCTCTGTGTAGTTTGGAGTGCATCCATGGTACACCAGTCTTTTTCCTACTGGACACATTTTTAATAAAACTTAACTTTCAAAAAGAAATTGCGTCGCATCTTGAAATCTGGACGCTAACACAGGCAATACCAAACCTGTTAAAAAGTTTTTATAAAAATTTAGGAGAGCTTTTAACAATAGGAACTCTTAGAATCTTCAGTAAATGGAATTTAGCATCTAGCACTGTGACTTAATACCAAACCATTGCCATCAAGTCAATTCCAACTCACAGTGACGCTGTAGGATAGAGTAGAAGGGCCACATGCAGTTTCCAAGGAATGGCTAGTGGATATGAACTGCAGACCTTTTGGTTAGAAGCCGAGCTCTTAACCACTGAGCCACCAGGCAGCACAGAGAGAAGGAAGAGAGGCCAGGTGAGAGTGTTGGGTGCAGGGTAGTGATTCACCGGTCAGATCACTCCACTAGTGCCAGATTTACAATGCCTCAGTTGAATGACAATCTGCTTTCGGAACAGCAGATTTTGTATGATTTCATTTATATACAGAACTATGTTGGTATCTGTGAATAATAACTATAAGCCATGTTCTCTACTTCATTCTGATGGAAATGTTATGCTGCTGGTTATTCCTAGAATGCTTATTTTACAAATAAGAAAACTGAGACTGGAGAAGTTAAGTAACCCCCAGCAATGACCCAGCAGTTGACGAGAGAAGCTATGACTCAAAGCCAGGTAGTCTGAGGTCACGGCCCTCATTTTTAGCTATTTTATTTTCTCTATATGCATGTAATAAGGTTATTATTATATGTGTAGTAGGCTTCTTTTTAAATTGTGCTTCAGCTTCATTGTGCTCAATTTATTTCTATTCAAAAATTTGTACATACATTGTTTTGTGACATTGCTTGCCATCCCCACGATGTGACAGCACACTCTGTTTCTGGGGCTCCCCGTGTCTATTCAGTCAGCTCCTGTCCCTTCCTGTCTTCTCATCGTGCTTTCAGACAAGAGCTGCCCGTGTGGTCCCGCGTATCAATAACAGTTAAATTAGACTTTCGAGAATTGTGTTTGGCTTCTATTATACATGCTAAGGTAATTCCCTGTGCAGGTGTGCAGGGAATTGGGGTGGAGAATGCTTATATCCCGACCCCACCCCACCCATTCCATGTCAACCAGAGCCAGATGAGGAGACATCCTAGAGACCCTGCTCAAACAGAGCGGGCCCCTACTGGTCAGTGTCATAAGGAGGCATGAGTGCCCTGTGGATCCAGTGACTACTGACAACAGTAACTTGTCTAAGCCATCTTGCTGGTTTCCCACACAGAAAGAGAGTCAACCAGAAAGGAGCAAGAGAGGGAAGCATCCGGATGGCTGCTTGTCAAAGCCAACAGCAGCCAGTGAGTATCAACAGCAGATTGAGACCAGACACTCACTTAGGTAAAAGCCTTTTGACTTGTTTGCCTAGTTCTTCCTCCTTGTTCCCGCATGAAAGGAGTTGGAACCATACCCTCTCCCACTTCATACTGTCTCAGGCCTGCCCTGCATGGGAGAATTAACCAATTATATACAAGATTGAAATTTAAACTGAGTTAAGCTGAACTGGGTGCCCGGCGGCAGAGGGGTGAACAGCTTAACTGCTAGCCAAAAGGTTGGCAGTCTGAATTCACCAGTTACTCCTTGGAAAACCATGGAGCTGTTCAACCCTGCGCTATGCGGCAACTGACTCAAAGGCAACAGGTCTAGTTTGGTAGGCTGAACTGAATGTTGTGTGATGAAAAGTGATCCAAAAGCTGTGACTTTTTCTTGAAATGTTATTAAGGGACATATCTGACAGATCACTGTGGGAGGTGGCAATTAAAGAAAGTATATAAGATCTTGTAAAAGTAATTCAAACTAACAGTTTTAAAATAATGTCATATAAGCGTGACTGCACCAAGTAGAAATAGCTACTGAATATGAGTATTATCAGCACCACATTATTGCACTAGTGTTTTAAAATATGTATCTATGCAGTGCCTTCAAGCAAAGGAGGGAAAAAATCAAACAGAATTGATCTATTATTAAAATTATCCATCAGAGGAACAGCACTGTTGCTGGTTACCTGTTTATTTGTGTGGAGAGAAAATAGCCATTTTTTGTTAGGAGAAAAAAGAGCAGCAGAAATTGGACAACATCCTTTCTTTTAGTAATAAATGCCTGCAAACTGCCATTCTCTGCCTTTGTGAGCTCCAGCTCAGCTGTTAACACTAGAAATTGAACTGAAATACTTGAGACCATCAGGCTCATCCTATCGTCCCCTTAGCGAAATCCAGCCATCATCTAGTCAAAGATTTAGTAGGCACTTTTACATGTTCCCATTCACTATGAACAGCTTCCTCTCAAAATTCACTTACAAGTGGGTATTACTTGAAAAGAGCAGAAGTTCCGCGGCTCAGACAGGCTTTACGTCCGTACTACTACTAAACTACCAATCAAAGAACTGTTCACCTGACAAGCTTCTGAGGGCATAAGATTCCAATGGAATTTGGAAATTATTGAACAATGTCATTATCACATATAAGTAAAATTTTGCTGAAGATAGTTCAAAAACAGTTGCAGCTGTACATTGACAGGGAGTTGTCAGAAATTCAAGCCAGATTCACAAGGGATCTCATTGCTAATGTCAGCTAATTTTTGGTTGAAAACAGACAGTACCAGAAAGATGCTTACCTGTGCTCCACTGACTGTGCTAAGGATTGGACTGGGTAGATCAGAACTAATTAGAATAGCATCATTAAGAATGGGAATCCCAGGACACTTGATTATACTCAGAAACCCTGGTGGCACTGTGGTCCTGTGCTATGGCACCTAATCAAAAGGTCAGCAGTTTGAATCTGCCAAGTACTCCTTGGAAACTCTATGGAGCAGTTGTGCTGCGCCTTATGGGGTCGCTATGAGTCAGAATCAACTTGATGGCAGTGGGTTGGGTTTGGGAGATTTTTGATTGTATGAATAGAACAAGAGGATACTGTGTGTCTAAAGTCACAAAAGTTGTGCATCAAGGTTGTGTCCCTTCACCAAACTTATTGAATCTATGCACTGGGCTTGTAATCCCAGACGATGTGAAGAGGAATGCAGCATCAGGATTGAAGGTCTAGGCATTAGCAACTCACGACATGCAGATGGCACAACCTTGCTCTCTGAAATTGAGTAAGACTTGAAAATTACTTTCAAAGATCAAAGACCACAGCCTTCATACGGATCGCACCTTAACAAACAAAAACTCTCACAACAGGACTGAACAATATCAAGAAGTGGAAATAAATAGCGAATTTGTCAAGGATTTCATTTTACTTGGATCCACAATCAATACACATGGAAGTGGTAGTCAAGAAATCAGAGGATACATTGCCTTGAGCAAATGTGCTACAAAAGACTTCCCTAAAGGGTTAAGAACCAAAGATGTCACTTGAAGGACTAAAGTGCACCTGGCCCAAGCGACCATGGTTTTCTCACTTGCCTCACATGCATGTGAAAGACGGACAAGGATCAAGCAAGACTGAAGACCTGATGCCTTTAAATTATGGTGCTGGCAAAGACTACTGAATAGACCATAGACAGCCAGAAGAATGGACAAATCCATCTCCGAATATGTACAGTCGGAGTGCTCCTTAGAAGCAAGGATGGTGAGGTTTCGCACGCTTTGGACACGTTGTCAGGAGGGATCAGCCCCCAGAAAAGGACATCAAGACCCTCCACGGGATGGACTGAACCAGTGGTGGCAACAGCAGGTTCAAGCACAACAGCGATTGTGCGGATGGGGCAGGACGAGGCAGCGTTGTGCCGAAGGTCCCTATGAGTTGGAAGTGACCTACTGGCACCCAACAGCAAAAACACCTCTTTAGAGCAGAGGGCTAAACCTGGTGGCGTTCTCACTATTGCACACCTGGCAAGGGACATTTGGAAAAGGCTTGTAAAGGACAACTCCAAGGAGCAAGTCTGTCTTTTCTGATGAGAAGAGTCCATGCCTTCAAACCCATAGAAGAGGAGAGACAGTCCTTGCTTTCCTGCGCCCTCTGTGGGTAGAACAAAAACTCGGTCCTCACCAGTTGCACTGAGATTTTAATTCTTCTTTCCGAAGTTTCCCTCATTTCCCTTAGTAGCGGACAATTATTATCCTTCCTACTGGTCATAAGAGAGGACAGGCAGCTGAGAGGGATCAAACAATACAACTGTCAATGTGAAAATCACAGTAGTTTGGGGATTCAACTCAAAATGGACCAAGTGTAGAAGTTTCAATATTTATTTTGATTCAACAATACTTACGGAACACCTAATTTACAAAAGAGCTGTGGTGGCACAGTTCTTAAGTGCTATGGGCTGCTAAGAAGACAGTCAGTTCAAATCCACCAGCTGGTCTTCTTGGAAACTGTCTAGGGCAGTTTTTCTCTGTCCTATAGGGTAGCCATGAGTTGGAATTGGCTTAATGACAATGAATTTGGTTTGAGGTCTATAAAATATTTCTCTAAGTACTACAAGAAGCACACAGATGAGTTTCTGGAGGAATTAAAAATCTCAAGAGACATAGAAACAAACACAGATTGTAAATGCAAAGCATACTGCGCAGAGATTATACATAGGTGATCAAAATTGGGCAGGGGAAGGCGGCAACAAGCTCAGCTCCAAAATAAAAGTATAAAGGTAAGATCTGCGAGCAGAGCACCTCAGCAGATGGATGGACACAGGAAAAAAAATCAATCAAGGAGGCCTGTTATTAAATTGGATGCCTCCCCCTCTTCCAAACTATAAAACAGCAGGTCAACAGAAAAGGAAAGGCCTCCCTCCTGAAGTGAGGGAGAGAAGGAAAAGAGACTCTAACAGGAACAGAGAAGCTTCACTCCCTAGTCAACGTGCTATGTGTTGTAAGTTCTCAGGTTTCTCGGTAGGTCCCCAAACCAGGTGCTATCAAGTCAACTCTAATACCAGCTTCGTGAGTACCAGAAGAAAACCATCCTCCACAAGGTTGTCAGTGGTTGGTTCTCCGGGAGCAGTAGCCACGCCTTCCTTCTGAGATGTTTCTGAGTGGATTTGAACTTCTAACCTTTCAGTTAGCAGCTTAGTCCATGCGCTATTTGGGCCACCTGGGGACTTCATGTTTACAGATAAAAATCAAAAACCAAACCCACTGCTTTCGAGTTGATTCAGACTCATAGTGACCCTAGAGGACAGAGTAGAACTGCCCCATACAGTTTCCAAGGAGCACCTGGTGGATTTGAAATGCCAACCTTCTGGTTAGCACTTAACCACTGTCCCACCAGGGTTTTCTGCTAACAGAGAGGGCTGATTTATTAGAAAGTCCTGCCTGGACTTTAGCAAATGAAATTCCTTACAGGGTTCCAGGCTTGGCGAGTCTGTCCTTGGCTAAGATCTTACATAACGATGTAAGAAATCCCTTTTGGGCTGTCGGGTTAGGGCACATGAAGAGGTGTGGTCAGAGGCTGTTTGAGACACCTAGTGCTGCTGTAACAGAAACACCACAAGTGAATGGCTTTAGCAAACAGGCGTTTATTCTTTCACAGTTTAAGAGGACAGAAGTCTGAAGTCCAGATGCAAGATCCGGGGGAAGTCTTTCCCTTCCTGTCAGCTCTGGAAAAGAGCCTTGTCATCGGTCTTCTTCTGAGCTGCTCAGCACGGGGCCCTCAGGTCCGAAGGACATACTCTCTTCTGGTTCTTTGGTCCTCGATAATGCGAGGTCCCTCACCTCTCTACTTGCTTCTCCTCCTTCTCAAAAGAAACTAGCTCAAGATACATCCTAATGCAATAGATTGCACCCCACCTCATTAACTAATGGCCTCTAATCCTTCCTCTTAACATCCTAGAGGTTATCCAGCACACAGCATAATCACATTAGATCCTGTCCATCACATTCTATCCAACACACAGGATAATCACATCAGATCACAAAATAATGGACAACTACGTGATTCTGGAAGTAACAGCCTAGCCAATGCCACATTCTTAAGGAATATTCTAAGGACTGCTAGAAGAATGAGCCTAGCAACAGGCACGTATTGTAAACAGAGGCCTAGCAACAGACATGTACACATTCAAATGCCAGCCATGGGATTTTCAGTGACTCTTCTGATTTGCATCTGGAAAGAGATTCAAAGAGGTTTATGACTTAGTCAAGACACATTTCTCGTTCCATTTAAATTACAGTCTGTAAGCTTGTTTAGGATTAAAGGAAGATACTTTGTGGTAGAAACTTTAGTATGCTTGTCTTCATTAATCCATTCCAATAGTCAAGGGATGACTAAGCCTTTACTATGTACCAGACACAAGAGCCCTTGAAGCGCCATGGTTAAGCCCTCAGCGGCTAACTGGATGACCAGTAGTTACAACTCAGGACCTCCTCAGGAGAAGGATGTGGCAATCTGTTTCCATAAGGACTGCAGCCTTGGAAACCCAACGAGGCAGCTCTCCTCTGTCCTGTAGGTTTCTAGGAGTCACAAATAATTTGACAGCAATGGGTCGGCTTGGGTTTGGTTTGGTTTTTCAAGATGTGTCAGACACTATTCAGTGAGTGTGATGTTAGGGTTGTGTGTCAAGACTGGCTGAACCATGATTCTTAGTGGCTGAATGGTTATGATACAGTCGACAATTGTATGAGGTGATCGCTTACAGGAAGAGACATGGTATAATGTGACCAACTCCATGAGGGGATCTGCTGTGAGTAGCCCATCAGCTGAAAGGGAGTTTCCTTGGGGTCTAGGCTGCACTGAATGTAGATGGACTTTCTGGCAAGGCTCTCAGGATTTTGTTTCTCTCTGCAGCTGGCTTCTACTCATGCGATCTCCTATTACCAGAACTTGAAATGGCAGCTTACTTAACCATCTTGCCTGTCTGTCTTGGGATTCATCAGTCTTCAAAGCCTGTGAGCAAGAGCCCTGTTCTCCAACCTGCCCATCTTGGGTTTGCCAGCCCCTTTGGCTGGGTGAGCCTCTATCCTGACCCATGAACTTGGGACATTCCAGCCTCTACAAGCACGTGAATCATTTCACTGATGTAACTCTCCCTTTACACATATTCACGTGCCTTACTGAGTGTGCTCCACTAGGAAACACAGCCTATGATAGTGAGCTGGATCTCCTTCATGGGCCACGAGCCAGCAGGCAGGATGCAGAATGAGAGGCTTACAAAGGCCTTCTTTCCGTTTCCAGCCCCCTGAGATCAGCAACTCCTTCATTCTCTAACTACCTAATTCCTTGAATGCACTCTAAATATTGTAAAACATTTTCCTCTGACGTCATTCTTCTCTAACTCCCTCAGTGCAGGACAGATCTATTGGTTTTCATCTTCCTAGCAGGAAAGTCACCCAGCTCCTGGATTTTCCCTCCCTGCGGAGGGGAACAATGAGATACCTCCCCCCATCATTACTTCAAATGTTTTTCACAAGCTTGATTTACAAAAGGAAAATTCCCCCGCCATATTTTCAGTCTGATTATCAGATGATGATGGACAATAGATTGATAAGAGTCAATCAAGGAGATGCAAGCTCTTGTGTATAACAGCTTCTCCAATTATCAGACACTACTAAACTATTATTGATCCTGTTCACATTGGGTGATAACTGAGCATTTTCCACTTATTTAAAGTGCTGTTAGCTAGAAACTCCCGTCAATGAAAAAGCAGCAGACTTCTCTCTAAACGCAGCTCAGGACAATAAACAGCACACACTGAAAGTTCAGAGTTCTTTAATCTCAGCGAAACAAATAACCACTTGGCACAAACATACAGACTTTCTAGTTGCTAAATGGGGTATGACAAGACTAGTCCCCAAGAAGGTCAGGTAATATGTAACCCTAGCTCCCACTGACAGGCACGCTGAAAGCAAAGTCGAGCTCACTTCGTTTGCTTTCAGTGGTTTAAACACAAGGATAGAGGATGGGACCAGAGGAGGAGAGGTGGTCACCAGACTAACAGCTATTAAGCATCAAAGGTGAGTTCTTACACCCTGTGGCGATCCCCTTCTCACTTCGGTGTGGTAGGTACTATCCCTGCACAAAACTGCAGGATTTGCAGACGGTTTGGGGCCACTGGGCAGAGTGTGGGTCAAATAAATATTTCTGTTGGGCCGGCTTGATTAGGTGGCTGTCACAAAAGATGCTGAGTCTCAGCTGCTTCTCTCCTGGGGATCTGGTTTTGCCTGTGACAAATACATGCTATCCTCCTGATGGTCTAAGCTTTTGTTGCAAGCCCAGGGCAAACTCAGGGACATAAAAATGAGGAAATTGACAAATAAGGAAATCAGCCTGTAGCTGTTCAAGTAATCTCTTGATACCATCAGTAGTTAACCAAAGGGCTGACTTCTGAGATTTAAGGTCAGGTCAAATGGCCTAAGAAGCCAATGACAAGTGGGTTTTGTTATTTATTTTACCGTATTTCCTCCCTTCATCAAGGATTTCATGTTTTAGTGTACGAAAACAAAAGCATGGAATTTCTTCAAACAAAGGCACCTTGTCATAATTCCATGGCAAATGGTCCACTCTGCAGAGCGCCATGACAGTGGCTTGCCCCAGCTGCCAGATATCTGGTTTTTATCTTTGTGGCCAGGGAGGTGATGAGCCCAAACAATTCCTCCTGAACAAAGGCAGAACAAATGCTGCGTACTGAGGTTGAGGGCGTGGCCAAAATTAAAGGTTAAAATGCACTTAGAGCTTCTTTGTCACTACGCTGTCCACGGAATCTGTGACTCTTTTCATTAATGTAGTCAGCACACATTTATTTGTTGGGGTCACAAAAGGTTCACACCTAATCCTTGTCTAAGTGACTCACAGTTGAGCAGTGAAACTCAAGTTAGGTGACTGTGATGACGGTGTACACACCGACAGGCGTGGGGCTGGAGGGAGAGGAGGAGGTGGAGACAGAGAGGAAAGGCACACACTCAGCTCTGGTGTCAAGGAAGGTGTCCTGCAGAGGGAGACATCTGAGGTGAGCCGTGGAAGCCAAGGACAAGGCAGCAGGGTAGGTGGGGTTGGCACACGTACGACAGAGGGTCAGCTGCAGTCAGGTTGGTTCTAACATGTGGTGATCCATGTGTGTCAAAGCAGAACTGGGCCCCACAGGGATTTCAATGACTGATTTTTTGGAAGTTGATCACCAGGCCCATCTACCTCTGGGTGAACTTGAACCTACAACCTGTCAGTTAACAGTCAAGTACGTTAACTATCAGCTTTACCCAGGACTCCGTGACACTGGGAATGGCATATAGAGCAGCATGGAGGTGAGGTAAACGTGTCTTCACCAGCCTGCAGGCAACCTCGGGTGTGGCTAACAGCAAAGGGAGCAAAGCCACCAAAGGCCAGATTTTGAAGAGCGCTGCCTACCACTGTCCCATAGGATCGCTGTAAGTCAGAATCAACCCGACAGTGGTGGGTTTGGTTTTGGTTTGCCTCCTGCACCAAAGAGCTGTTGCATTTTGTTCTAAGTGAACATTGTTTTGCAAGACGTAAGCAGGATGGGAAATGACAAGGTCAAGGTTACATACTAAAAATGGCCCTGACTACTGACGGGATGTAGATTGAAACAGGCCAGATGAACCCTAGGAGTCCAGGTGGATAGAAGGTGATACTCTGAGCCAGAGCATTGGACATGGGACGAAGAGGAACAAACTGACCCAGAAGATAGGGTGACTTATTGGAGGGTTCGAAACCAAACATAAAATATATACCAAGGGCTGGCAATGTGCCCAGAACTGAGTCCCATCCTGAAGAGAGACCCATTCATGCCCCGGAGACAGAGACACGGGCAAGACTCGATTTAGGTGACAGCTGCATGAGCTGTAAGGGAGCAGGGCCAGTGGCTATTTAAGCCTCCAGGAAACGTATGCTCGGCAGACTTCCAGGCCTCGAGATGCAAAGATGGCAGGAAACAGCATTCCAGCTCCGCTCTTCACCGCTCTAAATTCAGAGATCTCAAATGCACACATGCTTTTTATTTTTTTTTAATTGACCTCTGCAATGTATTTTTTAATTTGAATTTGAGGGCCTATAGGCTGGGAATGCCTTCTAGAGGATGCCACGGTCTTCCAACATCCTCATTAAAAGTAATACTTCCATCATCCTTCATTAAAAGTAATACCCTATGAGAGGCAATGAGTTGTTTCAAATCCTGACGGTATGTGGGGGAGCAGGTCACAGACAGGAAGTGGGACTGAGCAAAAGCCTTCCAAGTAATACAGGGGACAACCCATCCATCACAGAATGCGTAGCCTTAAAAAAGTAATAAAAAGTATATTTTTGTACTTTTGAAACTCTGGTAACACAGTGGTTAAGTGCTATGTCTGCAGACTGAAAGGTCAGCAGTTCAAATCCACCAGGCACGCTATGGGCCAGTTCCACTGTGCCCTGTAGGGTCACCATCAGTTGGAACAGACTCAATAGCAGTGGGTTTCATATGGTTTCTAACTGCTGGTCTTACACAACGAAGGTGTCAGGAACCACAGAAATTCTTCTCCATGTGAACCATGGAAAGCCTGCAGATTAACCCCAGGTTCTGATCACAGCATTGCTTTGAAGTGTAGAGGACTGTTAACCTCTCTTTTACAGATGAGGACACGGAGGCCTAGAGAAGTCACAGGACTTCTCTACCATCCATCAGGCAGGAGGTGCAGCTAGGCTTTGCCCCCTTGTTGGGCTGCCGTGCCAGGGCATGGACAGGACAACAGAGGGTGAACGCTCTGCACACGGTTACCACATTAGTCCCCAAACAAGGATGTGACAAGACTGAGCTTGGGAAGCCTGTGACTTGGGCCAAAAAAGGACGCAGATTCAGATCAGCCAAGCCAATAGCTAAAACGAGAGCTTGTCCCCTTGTCTATCTGGGACAGTCGTTACCCTGACCACCCCATGCTCGGCATTTTCCTGCATCTTAGTGAGAACAGTGTTACAGGAGACAGAGAAAAACCGGCAGTGACTACCTATTTATACGTCAACAGTTGAGAAAGACATCATTTGTGAAGATCAAAAAGGATCAAATACCAACAAACTCACAGCTTAACATATGCACCAAGAATGTACTGGTAAATTATGTCCAGTTAATCCTGTAGTTGATGTTCCGTTCTTTCAATCAAATATGTTTTCATCCTATTAGATTCTAACATAAACCTTTTCAGCATTTTCATTCAGAATCAAGATTGGAGATGAATGAGGGGAGGAGACTAAACTCTGCCAATAGGGACCTTAAGGAATAAGGAAATTAAGTTTTCTGTAGCTTCTAAGCCCAGCCTGGAGGCCAGTCCAGAACACAACCCCCCCAAAGTGCAGCAGCGCCTCACTGGAGTCAACGTACCACTTCCCATCCAGGAAGAACACTTCTCATCCGGGTACTGAAACAAGGCTCCGCTCAGTCCTAACACACGCCTTCCCTTGATTTTGAAGTTCATTTGGGAAACCTGGTCTTCAGCAAGCTCACAACTGAGTAAAGGAAGTCAGGAGACTTTTCAGCTCCAGGCTTGCCACAGAGGGCACGCTCTGGTGTCAATGCTGTCATCTGCCTGTATCACCTGCTGCACTGAGGATTTGGGCACGAATACACATACTATTAAAAAGCAAATTAATGAATGATGATCTTTTTTTTTAATTTTTGCATTTTCTGTAAAAAAAAACAAAACTATATGCCTCTTGCACTTTCAAAAATCTTCAACTCCTGGGGATTAATTGATGTGAAAAATAATAGCAAGTACATCTTACTATAGAGGAGTTCAGAGACGTGGGAGTGTGCGGCTGAGTGGGTGCAGGAAGACAAATGACTAATGGAGGGAAGAGAAAGGAGCCTTCAAAATGACTAATTTGCATCTGTGCCTACTCTGACTGAAATAGGCACCATGGTGCTGAGCGCTCCACCCTGCCAGGAGGGAAAGACGGACACAGACAACCAGATGTCTGTGAGAGACGGGAGCTTCTGAGGCTCAGGTCCCCAGAGATGGTTTGCTGGGAACAGGGTGAGGTGGCAAAGGAAACAAGTTGAAAAAAAATGAGGTTTTCTGAAAGTGACTTCGATAGCGAAGTCAGAAGATAAAACTCTGACATTAACTAGGAACTCAGCAGAGGCTGAAATCAGGACACCTCTGGGGCGCTATGTCCTCACCTGGTGGTGTGCTGGTTCAAAACATGTGGCAGATCAGAATTTCATTTCCTCAAAGTCAAGTTTTCCAACAAAACAAAATCTCAGAGCCGTTTTGGTCGTACCATAAGTGAGATGCAGAGTTCTGAGACTCAGCTCTTGATCAAGGTCAGTTCTCTCCTGTGCAGATATCACACTAGCCGGAGCCAGCAGGTCCCCTTGAGGATGGCTCTGGCACAAGCTTATCATCTACAGAGAGTCAGACAAGCATGAAAATTCTCTCCATTGTTTACAATTAAAAGCCAGAAGCCATACTCTCATCCAGGGCAGAGTGGTGCGGGCTAGAAAGAGAGACCAGGAAAGGACCTCCAGAAGAAAAAGGACTCCTTGAGATCCCTAAGCAAAGCATCTCAGACATGAGAATCCATCGGCCCAGCCTTCACTCGAGGCAGAAATCACTAGGAGAGCCTCTGAGGTGCTGGTGACCTCCACTTGGGCATGCCACCTCTCAAAAGGCAGCCTTGTTGCGTAACTTCAGAATGTCCCAGTCTCCGCAGCCTTCTTACTATCCCCCCAGCCTTCCTTACCCCTCCCTGCCTTCAGGGACCCCACTGACACAAGTCCCACACTTTCCTTCAGTTGTCCCTCGTCGGAACCACGAGATGCTGGACGGGAAAGGAGATGGATTTCAAATACATCTCCCACTTCACATGTAATGACAGAGGACTTGATTTACTAAACATGCAAAATGATGTAGGCAGGGGACCTCATGTAACCCTCACAAAATCCTGGGATACAAACACTGTCATTGTCCCCGTTTTACTGATGAGCAACTAAGGCCCAGAGAGCTAAGTAAGGTGGCTTACCCAAGACTCCACATTGAGGACACAGAAGGGTCAGAACTCTAATCCAGATCATCTATTCCAGAATCTGTGTACTCAGCCACCACATTCACTGTTTGCAAGCCAGAAAAGCTGTGGCTTTACAAGACTGGACTCCAGACACCACCAATCCAAGTCTCTCTCAAGCCAGCTCTCAGCTACAACAGCCTGTACCTCCTCGGCCCAAAGCAATGGTCCCCTTCCCAGTTCCCATTTCCGTGACCGTTGAATCACTTTGCAACCAACTGTTCACCATCAGTGGCATCTATTTCATTACCCTATGTCGTTAAACATTTTGTTCCTACATAACTGTGGGGATGGAAATATTACTTTGGACATGTCATCTTGGAAAGACCGATCAGTAGGAAAGCATACCGTGGCTGATGAAGGAGAGGGTCAGTGACCATCAAGGAAACCCTCACGGAGCGTGTTTGACACGACAGCCGTGACGATGGATTCCAACGTACCAACATCCGAGATGGCAGCAGAGGATCCAGCAGTGTCATGTTCTGTTATCCAAAGGGCCACCATAAGTTGGAGCTGAGTCAATGACAATTAACAACCAAAAATGCAATGTCAATCTCACGTCCCGCTTTTTACTATGAACGATCTTGAGGCCACAGAAATAGAGGGTTCCCTAAGGTCTCATAGTTGTGCTCACTAGTTCTACACCAGTAATAGAGGCTGACAATTCAGCAAAGGATCTTTATGCCACTTCTGGACATAAGACCTAGTCTTGGAGATGTAGTTTGAATGCAAAATTTCGAATTAGGACAACATTCCAAAAGTTTAGAAGGTTTTTCTTTATAAAAACATTTCAGCCAATAAATAAAAAAGGACTGATAGGATCACAGCATCACCATTCCATAGCATCTTAATAGACCTAGGAGGTCCCTGAGGCATGGTGGTTAAAGTGCTCAGCTGCTAACCGAAAGGTTGGCAGTTCAAATCTACCAGCTACGTTGTCCTATAGGATGGCTATGAGCTGACATTGACTCAATGACAATGGGTCTCACAGTGGATTTAGCAGGAGTCTTGGAGGTCTAGCGGTTCAGTTGCTTAGCTGCTAACCAAAAGGTCGGTGATTCAAATCCACCAGCTGCTCTGTGGGAGAAGGATGTCTCAGCCTGCTTCTGTAACGATTATAGAAACTCTAGGGGTACACTCTACCCTCTCCTCTAGGGTCACTATGAGTTGAGGGTAATAGGTTTCATTTGGCTTTGGTTTCGTGACTCTAATAAAGACAACCAGATAATACATGCCTACTGATGGGAAAATACAACATCACCTGTGAAACAGTTGTGCCATATACTTTAAACCTTAATCTGATCCAGTCTCAGGTTGCCTCGGCCTCGGCACTGCTGACATCTTGTGGAGACTTATTCACTCCTTGTTAAGGATGCGGTGTGAAGGACGATCCATGCATTTTAGGGTGTTTGATGTTTACCAGCATCCCTAGCCTTTACCTATTAGACACCAGTCACACCTCCTCCCAGTTATGACACCCAAAAATGCCTTCAGAAGTTTTTAAATGTCATCTTTTCAAGTGAGACAATCCTTATTGAAAGTGGTGACTTTATAGCAAAACAAGTTAACACACCACAGAGATGAAATCATCAGAAACCAAACTGTTGGAAACTACAGAACAGACAACTCAATTTCCTCAAGACATGAATTATGGAGTCCAGGGAAGGTTGGTGGGAGAAATTTACAGACTGGGAGAGACTTACACATATCAACCAATTGCAATCTATGGATCTTATTTGGATCTTGATTCAGACAAAGTTGGTAAAAATGACAGTTTGAACTAATTAGTAATTTAACCACTAGATATTTGATGACATTAAGGAGGCACTGGTAGTTTTGTTCAGAGTTATAAAATACTTATTTTTATATTAAAAATTGTCCTTGTCACACAAGTGGAGAAACATACCCTGCTCATAGATAGAAAGACTTAATGCTGTGGAAATGTCTATTTTACCCAAAGCTATCTACATACACAATGCAATGCCAACACAAATTTCTAGCATCAGTTTTCAATGAGATGGAGAAACAAATCACCAACTTTCTCTGGGAAGGGAAGAAAATCCAGAAAATCAAAGCACTACTGAAGAAGAGGAACATAGTGGGAGGCCTCAGACTAACTGATCTTAGAACCTGTTACACTACCACAGTAATCAAAATAGCCTGGTACTGGTACAAAAAGAGACAGATAGGTCAATGGAGCCAAGTTGAGACCCCAAAGATACCACCATCCTCTTATGAACAGTTGATATTTGACAAAGGCCCTAAGATCATAAACTGTGGTTAAAAAAAAAAAAAAAGTCTCTTTAACAAATTGTATTGGCAAAATTGAATATCCATCTGCAAAAAACTGAAACAAGACTCATATCTCACATCTTACACAAAAACTAGATCAAAATGGATCAAAGACCTAACCATCAAACTTAAAACAATAAAGACCATGCAAGAAAAAATAGGGTCAATTATGGAAATTCTAATATACAGCTTAAACAAGCTTCAAAATCTGACAAGCAAAGCACAATCAACAGAGGAGAAAACAGATAAATGGGAAATACTAATAATCAAACATTTTGGCTTATCCAAAGATTTTATCAAAAGAATTAAAAGACCATCTAGAGAATAGGAAAAAGTATTGGGCAACTACATGTCAGACCAGCACCTGATCTCCATCATCTACAAGGTACTTTAAAATAGCAACAAGAAGAAGGTAAATAACCCAATTAAATCACAGGCAAAGGAGACAGACACTTCACCAAAGAGGACAGCAAGGCAGTCAAAAGACACATGAGGAAATGCTCATGATCGTTAACTATCAGAGAAATTCAAATCAAAACTACAGTGAGGTACATCTCACCCCAACAAGGCTGGCCATAATCCAGAAAACACAAAACAACAAACGCTAAAAAGGCTCTGGAGAGATCAGAACTCTCCTACACTGCTGGTGGGGTTGCAAAACTTCTTTGGAAAGCAATTTGGTTCTTCCTTAAAAAGCTGGAAATAGATACACCACTTGACCCAGTAGTCTCACTGCTCAGAATATTCCTACAGAATCAAAGGCAGCCACACGAATAGATACACACACAAAAATGTTCATTGTAACACAGTCCACAAGAACAAAAAGATGCCCAACGACAGATGAATGGATAAACAAACTATGGTATGTATACTCAATGGAACACTATGCAATGATAAAGAACAATGATCATTTTAGGAAGAATCTCATAAGCTAGTTTCAATTGGAAGGCATTATGATGAGTGAAATCAGTCAACAGCAAAAAGACAAATATTCTATGAGACCCCTACTGTAAGGACTTAAAAACAGACTTATGTACAGAAGACTCGTTGACAGCTACAAGGGTGGGAAGGGAGGGGGCAGGTTGGTCATAGATTAGATAGTTGATAGAAATTTGGCTAGGTGAAAGCAGTAACAGCACGCAGTAGAAAGTAGATCAACTTAACTGGACTTCGCCATAAACTGAAAACTCTTCTAATCTCAACCCAACATTGCAAGGATAGAGGAGCACGAGTGGGGGTCTGGGTACCATGCTCTCAAGGGACATCAAGGCCAATAGGCATAGCTAACCTATTGCTAAGAGAGTCTTCTGCACCCCATATTGGTGAGAGGCATCTGGCATCTGAAAAACTAGCAAGCTGATGTCCAAGGTACAACAAAATACCCCAGTTCATCGAGAACAGGTGATGGATGAAAATAACAAAGACACAAGGAAGAAAGAGCTCAGGAGACAGAAGGACCCATGTGAATGGGAGACTGCATCAGCAAGTGACCAGAAGAACCAGATGGTGTCCAGCCACCACCAAAGACAGCCGTGATGGGGCACACAATGCTGAGTCCCTGTGGCAACATGAGAAAAAGAGGAGTGCAGCTCAAGAACTCTATTAAAACACCAGAATTTATGGTCCAACAGTCTAGAGGTCCCCCTGGGAGCATGGTCCCTAGACCTGCTGCTGCCCCTGACCAGAAAACACTACTAAGGTCAACTCTTCAGATGAAAATGGACTGGACCCAGGGACACAGTGTGACCATACGGTGTGTGTATTTTATGGTTCTATGAATTTATAGGGGTCTGTCCTACTGGTCTCTTTCTAGATGGAAGAGAAGAGTGGAGAGGAGAGGACAGGAACTTGTTAAGAGGATATCACAAGTAGAGAATGAAAACGAAGAGCGCGCTGTCACTGGGTGAAGAGAGCAGACAGAACTGCAGACAGGTGGCCTCCAAAATTGATTTGGATTATATATTTTCACTTAATCACACACACAAAAAAATACTGTCCTTGTCTTCTTAGAGATATATACTGAAATGCTTATAGATGAAATAATACAACATTTTGGACTGTGTCAAAAATATGAGATGAGGCAACCGGGTACAGTATGGATAAAATAAGATTGACCATAAATAATTCATTACTACAGCTGAGTGGTAGGCACATGGAAGTTTGTAACGCTGTCATCTTCTTTTGCATATATTTGGAATTTTCTGTAAGAAAATGTTTTTAAAGATTTATGAGAGTTTTTAACAGTAAGAACTATCCTAGAAACCTCAGTAAATGGAAGTATGTCCCTAGCATCTAGAACTATGCGTTGCTGATTAAAAAAAAAAGGAAAAAGAAAGAAAAACAAAACTATTGCTATTAAGCCAACCAGGTGCTGCTGAACAAATGAACGAAATCAAGCGCACGGGCTCCGGGCAGACAAGGACGGAGGTGACAAAAGAGAGGAGTAACCTCAGGTCACTAACATAGGTCCACAGAAGACTCCAGACTTCAGGAAAAGACCTAGTGTAAACACCAAAATTACTCATGGTCATTACTGAATTACTCAAATATTAATAAACTATCACTAATGATTATTTCTTCAAAAGTATCACACTGTGCCTAGGCAATTATATTTCCCTTGTACATTGCTATAGTTTATACCTCAAAATTTATCAACACCTTATAAAGTCCAATTAGTCATACATAAAGCTAATCCATACAGTCACTATGAAACAGAATCAAATCCCAGCAATGGGTTTGGTGTAATCCATATCCTAGCTAAAAATTTTCTTAGAAGAAATGATTCCTACTGGAAGTTTTCTCTCTCGTACTTCATCTGGAGACAGGACCATCCCACCTGGCCGTAACAGCACATATTGCCAATGACACGGTGGCACCTGTCACATCTGTAGACACATCATCAGGGAGGAAGTGACCTGACTCTAGTACTAATCGGGAAAATCCAAACTCTGACCAAGCCCTTTGGGCAGTGAGTCCACTGCACCTGCCACACATGGACGGTGGATGACAAGCCTGAGACTGGGGATGCCGTTTGGGTGGGTCACACAGCACCTGTTGACTTCCGACTTTTCTGGGGAACAGTTGCTCACCAGCCCAGTGGAAGGGCTGAACACAACAAACGCTGAAGCCCTTTCCAGCTTTCTAAACTGGCCCCCAGCGTCGTGAACACTATAGTGTAGGCAGGGAATTTCAGCCCTAGTCACTGACGGTGGACCCCTCTCGTTGGCAGCTGCTCTAAGGGATGTGGGCGCTAATTCTCTCTTAAGTGATGGGCCGTTATTCCAGGATCCCTTTCCAAGGCCCACGTAGGGAGCAGGTTTTCAAGGGAGTCTGTAAAGCTGGAGGTGTTGGTGGCTATCGAGGACCACATATAAAGCTAAGCCTCAGACTGGATGTCACCAGGGGGCAGGAAGGGTCTTTGAATCTGAGTACAAATGACAAAGCTGTAACTTCACTCAAGTGTTGACCGGGAAGAGCCACGAAAGTGGCAGGAGCAAAGTTGACACTAAAAAGGAAAGCCGCGACAGCCTGGGCGTTCAGGACAGAGCGGGTTGGTGACCACCCCAGGCATGGCATTGAGCAGGCCAGTGATTTGGTAAACAAAGAGCATCTTGACACCCTTCGCCTCTTAATACAGCCCCGGGGAAGCCGCCCTGCACAATTACGTGCTTCGTTGGTTAGTACCACATCACTGGTGACACATGAAAGAAATGACAAATTAGCAATTTCGCGTCACCGGCACAATACTATCATTTGTATCACAAAGTCAGCAAAATCCAGCCTCCAATAATTCAGCTCGCCATTCTAACCCGAGACCGGCCATCAATACGGTTTTATGTGCCTTGTACTAATCACTAAAGTCAGATAATACGCAAGGTTAATGGCTGCGGACAGTCTGGGGAAATATCCGAGATCTGATAGCGACACCCCCGCGTTACTGCAGTCCTCTGTGTATGGACCCCCCTGCGAGAATAAACGGAGGGCGAGAATCGATGGTGAAGGCAGCCGCAATCCATCTCCCTGTGTAACGTATAAATTGGCCCTTCATTGGCCCATTCACATTTCAGTTAATAAATAGTTCAGACACGGGCCACCCTGATAGTGAAGGAGTGTAACCATTGTGCGTGTGTCACCCCCCTTGAGATTTATGCAGCCGAGGTACAACAGAAGCTGGCCAAGTCTTTCTAATTACCAAGCCCGTCTCTTAAAGAAAACAGAACGAGTGCGGACTGAGTTCTGATTAGGAGTTTAATGTCTGTATATATCAAGCCCCTCAAAACCGGGAGATGCACTTTCTCCTCCTAGTAAAGCACTTTTATTGACCACTAAGCAGACAAAGCCAGGCTAGTGGCCTCTTTGTCTCCGCGTCGCCGTTGGGGTTAATGAGGAGCCTTCCCATGAACTGCTGCACACTGGAGCTTTCCTCTGCCACCAATTTAACAACGTCTAGCAAGACTCGAGAACCTTCTCTCGGCTTCACGTTTAACAATGGTTGTAAAGTTCCCCACCGGCTTTCAGACACCCTGTAAACCCTCCCGACCAACAATAAGCCGCCTCGATTCAGCATGTACATCTCCAGCGAGATGTTGCCCGTTTGCAAACACGCTTCCTTCTGTACAACGCACACACACAACCAACACCACCCCTAAGTGACAGATCTCCAGCCTTGGCAATGTGCTTTTCTTCAAATTTAAGTGTGCATTTCTGAGTCCCAAAATAATTACTACAATTTACCTTCCCAAGCCAAAATAAAAAGCATGCTGGCAACGCGTTTAATTTGTAACTAAACTGCCCAATGCAAATGTAACATTGGCAGCTGGGCTGCTGGAGCGTTGAGGGTAGTTTATCTCACCCATGACAGGGAGAAGCAGATATTCTCCTAGGACAGTGAGTTTTGACAGTCACTCCAGCAAATGAAAAATCATCCTGACACAGCTGCCGCTGCCAAGTCTGGCTCGGATTCTTCGGTGTCTACGCAGTGTGCCGCGCTCAGGCAGCCTCGGTAGAAGCAGCTTATTACAAAAAAAACACCAGCATTACCGCAGAAAACTCACATAAGCCCTACACTCAGTGATGCACGGCAGGAGAGAATACGAGGTCAGACAACCAAGTCCCACAACTTAATTGTTCTAAGTGCTACATACCTCATTGCTGAACGTTGTTACAGTCCCCTTTGAAGTACTCCCCTTGGGAAGCTATGCACCCATGCCAGTGCCCAGGCCACCCTTCAAAATAATTTTGGAACTTTCTGGAATGGCCATTGCACACAGTGGCATGCTGGCAAGTTGGAGACCTTAATGGTATAGTTGCCTGTGAGGGAGCTTCTAGCCAGTAAACAACTGTATTAGAACACTCTCTTTACTGACTTGATCTGGCCCCCACTGTCTTTTTTCTTTACCTGAAGATAAAGGAAATATTGAAAGGAAGACATGTGGATGACATTCAGGACATCAAGGGTAATAGGATGAGAGCTCTGATGGTCATTCCAGAAACAGAGTTCCAAAATTGCTTCGACGGGTGGACCAGGCACTGGGGTCGGTGTGCAGCTTCCCAAGGGGAGGACTTCAAAGGTGACCATAGTGATATTCAGCAGTGAGTACTTTTTCTAGAATGAGTTTGCTAACTTAAGGCAGTCCTCCTAGTTATTGCTCTCTTCCTTGGAATCTCGAATAATGTAAAAGCTTAGGCAAAAGTCATCCTTCAGTTGTAAAAAACAAAAAAAAAAAAAACAACAGAATTCGCTGCCCAAGGTCAGATCCTTGCAGCGGTAAACTGACTTGCTCACATGTTCACTCCTTGCACGAGTGTTCACCGTGCAGTGTGTGCGGCCAGGTCTTCTGCTGCCCACCCAGGTATCTGTTGCACTGCGGGAAACAGAGGCAGGTGTGACAGCGCCGTGTTCTCCACATTCCAGCAAAGGGACAGAGTGGAGGGAGAAATTAATGGTCCAATTAATGTTGCCTTGTGGCAAACTAGGTGAGAAGACAGCAAGGGAGGGCTCCCCAAGGTGCCCCAGATACACTTGAAGACATGACAGTTTTCCCCAGGAAGAGAAGGGAAAGAAAGCCTCAGAGGCCTTAAAAACTATAGTTTCTGCCTTTAAATACGTAGCTTACACTGGGCAGTCAGATTACGTGCAGCCAACTGAATGCCAAGCCCACTGCTGACGAGTCAATTCCGACTCATATCAACCAACAGGGCATAAAAAATAAAACAAGCCAGCTGCCACTGAGTTTGCTCTGACTGACGATGTGTATCAGAGCAGGACTCTACTCCATGGGGTTTTCAACAGTTGGTTTTACAGAAGGAGACCAGGTCTTTCTTTTGAAGCCCCACTGAGTGGACCGCCGTCTCCAACCTTGGGGTCTGCGGCCAAGTGTCCTCATCATCAGCCCCACCCAGGGAAATACAGATGGGTAGAACCAACCCTAGTAAACCCAGCTGTCAACCGAGCTCCCCCCGAGAACTAAGCCATCTTCACCTTGTAGTCAAGGCCCCGACAAGGTTAGCCAGGAAAGCTGACCACTCTAGCCACATTTTCACTTCCTGGCAGTTGTGATGCAAATACAAGTTCTTCTGGCAGCTTGTGATGCAAGTTCCACAATTCCTCCCTGCAATTGCAAAGTGGTTATAGTAGCCTCGAACCCAATCAAAACCCAAGTTGCCTACTTCTCCCTCCTGTCTATGACATCACGCCCTGTTTCTGCCAATCAAAAGCACCTCTAAATCTGTACAGTCTTCTTCCACTCATGGAGACTGATCTTTTCCCTCTCTGGAAGTACCTCCTTTAATAAATTTTTCCACCATTGGCTACCAAAAAGTTTGCATCCTTGTGTGCTTTAGGGGAGGGGAGCCCAGTTTGCCACCCACTGGGGGACCGAACTTGCTAGCTCTGGCCCCAGAACTCAAATCAGGTCACTGGGGTCTAATCAGTTAGAAGACCTGGACAGCCCAAAGGCTGAACACTTGTGGAACAGAATACAGTAACTGCCTCTAAGACGATAATCCATTGGGTACATTCACAAGTCCTGTTAAATAGATTGGCTGCTACTGGCCAAGACATTCAGTTGGTTGGGGTTTGTTTTCCTACTGGGCCTCGGTATAAAATTGCTCACCAGGCCAATGACTTGCTCAGAAGTCAGCTAAGAACTGGAAATCCATCAGCATGCTCGGGTCCCTGTTGGTACTTACAGAGAGACCACTTAACCAAGTGTATCCTCTTGAGTAAAGGAGGAGAAAAGAGAGATTTTCTTGTCTCTTCATGACAGATTTGGCTTTTCTTATTGACACAGAGTTGACAGAAATTATCCACAAAACTTCCATTCAGGAAGTGTCACAGCACACTTGGCAAATCTACCAGAAAACTGCAAAATCTCTGATCTGTGTCAGACTTCATACACTGATTCCATCATTAAAAGCTGCACATCAGGCTTCAGCTGGCTCTCCTACAGCACAGTGGCCAAGAGCTCAGCCGGCCCCTTAAGCAGAAGGTTGGCTGGTACTTTGAAGCCACCAGGTGCTCGCTCCTTGGGAACCCTATGGGACAGTTCCACCCTATCCTATTGGGTCACTGTGATCAGAATCGACACCATGTCCGTGAGTTTGGGCTTAGTCTTAACTTTGCAGCCTCCCGGCTTCCGTATGCTTTCTTCCTGTTAATGCACACAGAGCTGCATCGCTTCCATGGAGCACACCACCGCTGATTCCATTAAATGGTTCTACCCTTTGGAAAAAAAAAAAGATATGTGAACTTCTACAGATAGATCTGAATGGTAATTCCAAGCTTCAGATGGCATTGCCAATATCTACCTCCAGGTGGCCCTTGGTAGCTGGGAAACAAGCATCTTGGATCACGATTTTTTAGGTTAATGAATACAGATTCCCTTTTGAAAAGAGGATGCAGAGGGTTTCCTTAGGAGAGGAGAAATGTCTTGTTGTTTTATTTTCTTTCTATTTTTGTTTTCAGATCCGACTCGACAGCACTTGGCTTTTGGCTTTCGTGGATACACTGAGCACCCCCAGTGTGCAGAGAGCTCTAACCACCCAACTGGCCTTCTTCTAGACCTTCTCTTCAGGTGCAGGAAGCCCAGCACCAGGCCAGGAAGCTCACCAGGAGGCCCCTGGCTGGTTCCCAAGATGCCCACGGCACCCTCAGCGAGCTCCACCGGGCAGTGCCCTCAGCTGCCCTCCTGCTCCCACCGGGCCTCCTTGTTCTCCTCACAGCTCACTGTGAAAGAGACGTCTCGGATGCCACCCGCCACTTGTGTGCCCTCTAAGGCTCTCCTCCACTGCCCAATGACACCAGCAGTGTACTTTTCTACGGGATCAATTTGTTGGCTGCCCCATGGAACAGAAGGGCCAAAAACAGCGGCCACTCCAGCAGTAGGAAATGCTCCATTTTTGCTTCTCCCGACAGTTCGTGAAAGCACGGGGACACCTGTGTGCTTCCTCTTGTGACAGAGCCTCAACAGCGGGAGAAATTCCCCTCCTACACTTCGTTTTTGAAACCAAGCCTGGTACCAAGCAGCCCATGGCACAGTCCCCGCCAGGGTAGCTTCTCAAGGCGCCCCCCAGGGGCACATGAGGACCAGCAGGGGTGGAGATGGCCGAACACAAAGAAGATACACAGAACCCTTGGTCTACTCCAGCCTCCCAGGCAACAGTCCGCATTCGAAAGCAGCAAGGTGGGCTATGGGACAGCAGGGCCTGCTTGTCTCTCTCACCATGGGCCTCAGAAGGGACCGCGTGCCTGCACCTGTTCACAATGGGGCTTAGAGAACATTCTCTATTTGACACACAAGATTGAGAAAAGGCACAGACATGGGCTCTGCAGGGCCCCAAGCCCACCATCCAAAGTAGAGAGAGGGAGTAATATCTGTGGGATACTTGCAACACATTTTAGGAAGAGAAGGCCTGGGGAGCTACTTCCAAAAACTGTCCAGTGCAAACCTTAAGGGTCAGAGCAGGACACTGTTTGACTCACCTGCATCAAAAACGTCACCAGGAGAGATCGATCACCAGAGGAGGAGGACATCATGTTTGGTGAAGCAGAATGTCCCAACAAGGGTGTGAGGGACTTCAGTGAGATGGATTGGTATGACAGCCCCAACGGTGGGCTGGAACCTGCCTGAGATTGTGAGGGTGATGCCGGACCTGGCAATGTTCCATTTGGTTGTACACGCAGTCACCATGGGTCAGAGTCAGAGCGAACTCCACAGTAGCTCCTTATAAATTGTTTGTGCCAGACCAGTTGGGAAACTTGACTACAGGCTCTCACCCTTGAGCGTGTTTCAGGGACAGCTTGTTCAAGCACAGATCTCTGTGCTCCTCCCACCTTCTATTTTCTGATTCAGTAGGTCTGGGGAAGGACCAGATAATCTATGGTTCTAAGAAGTTCCAAGGTGCTGCTGGCCTAAAGACCACACTTCAAGACTACTGTGTTGAGAAGTCACCCACTTCCCTGGCATTTGTAAAGTGAGACAAGATGTGACACAGACTGGGGAAGAAGCTCAAATTGGCAATACCAGGGAAACTGTAACCCTGCAAAAGTGAAAACAGGATCAAACGTTGTTGGGTAGGACCAAGAACAATTGGTGGGAGACCAGAGGAAGGTGAATGCTGCATGACTTCAGGAAGACTTTACTTTTAGATTTAGCCTTCGAAAGATGGCATAGTCCCTTCTCAGGAGATGTTTGTAAAGGTGATACAGAATTTAAGCAAAGAGCCAGGGAGGAAGAGAGAAGATTTAAACTGGATGTCCTTTAAGATCCATTTTAACTCTGAGATTCCATGAATTTGTAAATATATCTTAGTCTTTAATTTCTGTTTCATTTCTCAAAACATATTACATGTACAGCTCCTTGATAAATCTCAAGTCAACGGTCACCTCCCATCTCACACAACGATGCCAGGTGAGCCCAGTGACTTCCACCAGAGCAGCTGCCTTTCCAAACCCGTGCTCATCCCTTAAACCAGTCCCTTAAGTGCTTGACATCTGAGTTTTAACTCACAAGATCAGAAGCAGTTATGAATCACCCCGGCTCTGTAAAGCTGTTCCTGGTATCTGCTCTAATACGTATTTAATGGGTGTCGTTTCTAAGGAGGCAAGAGTTTTTCAGTATGCTTCTGTAATGAGAAAGCTTTCAAGAAACATTCCAAATTTTTATTCTTTAACTCTTTTCAAATCTAATCTGTGTTAATTCAATGAAGGGCATGTAATTTGGCTGTCACAGAAATAAAATATAAAGAAGAATGTATATGAATGCAAAGGTTGAAGAGCTGGGCACACAGAATCCAAGAAGCTTAACAAAAGTTCTAATTCCTCCTATAGCAAGAGCTCATTTCAAGAGAAAGAAAATTATGCCATGTATCCCTTCTTTTAAGTTGTTTATTACACAGAAAGCTTAAAAACAAGTTGTTTTAACAAAAACTGCAACAGGCAAATATGTAGTCAAAATATGTTATCTCTGCTTTTCTAGTTTATTAGATCTTTATACGGTACTATAAGAGTTCTTTATCTGCTACCATATTCTGTGTTCTTCTGTGTAATTGTTAGTAATAATCCTTTCATTAAAATGGATCCACTGATAACCAGGCAATGTTCTCATTAAAGAAATCCCCATACAGAACCAAGCACAGAGTGCCCATCAAGACTAGCACAGTTTCAGTACGCTCCGGTTCTTGCACAATGTACTTGTCATTAAAAGCAGGTGCTCAAAAAGCACACATAGGATGCAGCGTCGTTCCTTGAGATCGCACTTTTACTAGCAAAATCATCTTCTAAAACTCCAAGGTACAACCTGTGTCTCCCAACTGGTTCCAACACTGTTTTAACCAGGCAGTTTTAGGGTCAGCCTTGAGCTGCATGGGACCTACTCCCCCTGGCTCAAATCCAGTAGGGTAGTGAGGAGAGATGGGTGGAAAGCACCCTGATGATGAATAAAATCACCTCACATGGGTCATGTGTGACAGTGTCGTTACTGTGGTTGGGATTACACTGTTCCTGCTCAAGACTGCATCCTCAGCACCAAGAATGCCCCTGAGCACTTCAAGTTCATTATTGCTGTTGTCTCCCAAGGAGTTGGGC
Organism: Heterohyrax brucei; assembly: GCA_028571685.1. Classification (NCBI taxonomy): domain Eukaryota; kingdom Metazoa; phylum Chordata; class Mammalia; order Hyracoidea; family Procaviidae; genus Heterohyrax; species Heterohyrax brucei. The sequence goes on from CM053163.1 coordinate 2,201,355, forward strand.
CCATGGGTGGTGCTGACCCCAAGCACAACTGAACGAACAGTGCCAGGCCTGGCACCAGCCCTGAGTGGCTTTTCCTTGGCTGATATTCAGGAGGTCGCCTTAGCTGGAAGGTCACTGACACTTTTCTGCTTCCGAGCAACACGTAAACCTCCAGTGACAGGCGAGTGGTACCTACACGTGAGGTGCGCTGACCGAGCACCAAACCCAGGGTCTCGCACGTGGAAAGCAAGACCTACACCGCTCAGCCACCAACACCCCCCTACTGGCACATAGTAGGTGTTCAAAAAACTTCAACTGTTGTATGTTATTGTACCAAAGTTTCACCAGAATGTGCTCACAGCTGTTTATGTCTTGTCTTACTGATAACGAGACGGAGTTTTATAGACCTTGAGCGGCTGGTCCAAGGGCATCCTGCAAGGAAGCAGCAGAAACAGAGTTCAGACTCCAGCTCCAGCCCCAGACCCCACGTTTTTAATGGTTCATTGAGAAACACAGGATTTCACAGCAGAATGGGCCCTGAGTTGGGACTAGAAGGACAAGCAGAGGGTTAGACTGACAGAGACGTGCCTGAAAGTACAAGGATGTCCCCGAGGAGTATTGCGTGCCCAGAGGGCGGCCACGCTCAGGGACCCAGGATGGAAAGCTGAGACTGAGTGCAGGAGTCTGGCCTTGGAGAACTACGGAAGGTTCCTCGGCAAGCAGGCAGAAGAGCAGACGACGTCCCCAGTGACTGGCCACACAGAAAAGACTGGATACAGAAGACGCCAGATAGAAGCGAGCAAGGAGACCACCTAGAATGCCCCTTAAGTCAGTCCCAAGAAACAGCAGTCAGAACTTGCACAGGTCAAACCAAAGGCCCACTTTTTACAAAATTAGGACAATGCGGTGGCAGGTCAAATAAAGATCGTGCCACTTTGCAGCTGGGAAGCTCTACTCACTTTTGCTACCAGGATTTTGTCACCCTGGGTAAAGATCATAAACCTGCCACATCCTCAGTAACTTCACCTCGAACAGGGCATCTCGGAGCAAGTCTCCCGGAAAGAGCACCTTACTTCTTCCAGTCTGCCACCCGCCACCCCCTACAGTGACAGTCCAGACCACACCCCAAGGCCACCAGCATGTCATGTGTTGTGATGACCTTACATGTCCTGGGTCTCCTCCTTAGGACAGCTGATACACTCCTAAACCCAAACCCTAACTGACCGCCAGTGAGTTGATTCCAACTCACAGCTAACCCATAGGGCAGAGTAGAACTGCTCCATCGAGTTTCCAAGGAGCACCTGGCAGATTTGAACGGCCGATCTTTTGGTGAGCAGACGGAGCACTAACCACTGTGCCACCGAGGTCTCCATAAGCTCCTAAGTGAAGGGTATTATCTCCTTCTCCATTTTACCTGAATCCCCACAGGGGAATTCATGCAGCTGCTGTTGTCAGGCATTGGGGAGTCAGTTCGGACTCACAGGGGGCCTGTGCACAACACAACACAACCCTGCCCGGTCCTGGGCCGTCGTCACCATCCCTGTGACGCTTGAGCCTGTTGCTGCAGCCACTGTCTCAGTCCACCCCGTTGAGAGTCTTTCTCTTTTTTGTTGACCTGTTGCCTTATCAAGCGTGATGCCCTTCTCCAGGGACTGGTCCCTGTCAAATACGCAGAAGGTATTTATTTGGGGGGCTGATACTTGCCACTCCATAATTCTTAGCTTACTTACCTCAGTCCCCAGCCACTTACTCGATTATAGAGAATAATCTTTCATTTGAAAGCCCACTTGGCTACTTTAAAACATGTTTCTTAAGAGTGCTATTTCTTCCCCATTTGTCTTTTGGGTATGGGGCATAGAAAGAATGAAAATTAAATTCCAAAAGGCAATTTTCTTATGATAGTGCATTTACTAATTTCAACACAAAGAAGTCAGGAAATGCCAAAGTTAAGCATTTCACCGTCATTATCTCACCCACGTTTCAGGAGGAGCACATTAAGCCATCGCTTTAAATAATTTAACTTGTAATAAAGAAATACCAGGAGCGGTGCAGATGAGTTAATGTTTCTATGAAATCGGCTTCATTTCCTAAAACTATTGTTCTCTAATCTTCATAAACTTATTGCCTTGTAATGTATTTGTTTGGATTCTGAAGTCCGTGGGCTTCAGGTAGGGGCTGACATTGACACAGATCAACAGCCTGGTGAAAATCTAAACATCTTTCAGCTTTTAGGTAAGTAGGTGAATCACACATTGTACAAAAACATCATTTCTGGTTTCTTCTCAAATGATGAATTCCCACAGTTCGTTTAAATTTTAATTTGATTTGCCCAAAAAGTTAACACAATCACAGTGGAGATCAGTGTACTCAAGCACATGCTAAACCAAAAAAAAAAAACCCCAAGTTGATTTTGTCCATTCCAACTTAAACAATGCTATAGGACAGAGTAGGACTGCCCCACAGAGTTCCCAAGGAGCACCTGGTAGATTCAAACACCTGATTTTGGGGTTAGCAAACAAGGTCTTAACCTCTGTGCCACCAGGGCACATAGTAGGTCCTCCAATTCAGAAGCACACACATTTCATCGTTTGGGCACCTGTGACCGCGCTGGCCTGACTGTATCTCAGGGACACGCTTGCCTGCACCCTCGAGGCCCGCTCTGGCTCACAGAGGCCTTCCTGCACAAGGTAGCTGGCTCTTCTGCCCTCCCTTTTGTTGATGGAATTTTCTGAAGTTGGAAGCCTGTGAATACGCCTCTCCATCTGTTTCCTCACTTGATTCAAAAGCAGAACAGAAATGCTCAGAGGCAACGTGTGTGGTCTGTGCCTCCTCAACAGATTCTTGAAAAGTTGTGTAGTCTTTTTTTTTTTTACTTCTTTTCCCAAGAGTTCGATTAATAAGCTTACCTATCACCTATCAGCTGACCATGTAAACAGCCTGCAGCGTGATAAAAAGGCAGGTGGTAATCCTTGGAATAATAGCCCAGGGAAAAAAGACCCCATCAGCCCTGCTGGACTCCTCGTGGCCACCAGCCCCATCCACTCGGTAGCCTGTGAATAGGTCTGCGGCACAGCAAGGACCCGGCCACCCAGCTGCATGTGTCACGAGAAGAAGGAGTTGAACTGCCACCTCAAGACAAAAGCCACTGCTCGGCCAGTCAACAGCACGGAGCTGGTGATCAGGCTGCCCAGATTCGAAACACATGGTCGTAACAGGAGTGACGATTGTGATAAAGACATGTTCAGGGGTGAAAGGAGGACACGGGAGCTGAAACTCTGGGCATCAGGGGGAGAAAAGAAAGAAGAGGAAAAGCAAAGAAATCCTGCAAAAGGCCTTTTTGGCTCACCCTGGGGCTGCTCCTGTGACCAGGTCAGCCTGGATTTGGTGGGCGAGTTGAAGGGAGGAAGGGACAAGTCCATTCATAGTGTCAGACTCTGCAAAGCCACCGCCACAAAGCAGACACCGTACGAGGACTGCCAGTTAAGTTCGTGAACTCATCCTAGAGAAAGTGCTCCAGGCCTCGTTGCTGACTATCACTCCAGTCACCTTGGAAATACTCCTCTTGGGAAGCTACACACTGACGCCGGCACCTAGGCCCTGCTTCAAAGCAATTCTGGAACTGTTTCTGGAATGGCCATCAAAGCTGTTGTCTTATTACCCTTGATTTCCTGAATGTCATCAAAAGCTCTTCCTTTCCACACTTCTTTTATCTTTGGGTAAAGAAAAAAGTCACTGGGGGCCAGATCAGGTAGATGGGGAGGATGTTCCAATACAGTTATTTGTTTACTGGCTAAAACCTCCCTCACAGACAACCAGACAATTCAGTTTGGGAATTTGCCACCCTACACAACGACCATTCCAGAGAGTTCCAAAATTGCTTTGAATGGTGGGCTAGACGCTGGCGTCCGTGGCATAGCTTCCCGAGGAGAGTACTTCAAAGGTGACCATGGTGATATTCAGCAATGAGGTATGAAGTTTGCAGACTTAATCACCAGGCCTGGTAGACTCTGAGGGTCCCAAGCTCCAGGCTCCAGCTTCTGGGAGGCAGAAATGTAGCTATGCATCCAGTTTTGAGTACCACTCCTCTGGTCTGACACCAGATTGGAAATAAGAATGTCACCGGTCAAACCCTGGTGACAGCGATAAGGAGGGTCTCCCACGTCAGGAGCCCACGGAGACTGCCTTTGTCCTTCTTCGAGTGTCACATCTGTGAACCTCTGAATGAGGTGACCACGCAGGTTAGGTGGCTGGTCAGCTCCTCCCTGAGGCCCCCAGAAGGAGGGCACTCTTCCTTCTTTCCTCCCCCAGGTGCTGTTCCGCTCTCACTTCCAGATCTTCAGACACAAGTAACGCCTTCCTTCTGACAGTCCCTCTAGCTGTCATCACCATCTATGGACTCCTTATCTTCCCAGCTAAACCCTGAACCCCTGGAGCAGGGCTAGGCCTCTTCCGTCTCTGGAGCTACCTCCGAGGAGCCCGCACACAGGAGACTTTCCAGACACTGTCCTTTCCTTCAGATTCTTCACCTCACTGCCCCCATGCTGGCTTTCCTGTCGGCCGGCTTCTTCTGCAAAGCAAGCAGCTGTGCCACAGCTCTATTCGCTCAACAAACGCCTGCTGAGATCACACTCAATGTCACACTCTCAGTTAAGTCAAAGTCTTGTCAGGCATGAGTGCACCCTCACGGAGCCAGCACTTCTACTCCGGCTGGGATTCGCTCCAGGGGTTCTGGAATGTCTACACAGACTGGGACACACTCAACAGCTTCCAGGACGTCTACACCAGCCGAGATCCACTCCCCGGGTTCTTGCGTGTCTACACTGGGCGGGATGGACTCCACGGGTTCTGACGTGTCTACACTGCCTGGGGCACACTCTGCGTGTTCTCACATGCCTGTACGCCAGAATATACCCCGTGGGTTCTAGCACATCTGTTTCCTTCTTAACTGTCACTACAGCAGCTGGGCAAGAGCTGCCAACCTTCCTACAGGTTTAGACACTGCAAGTGACTTGACCACCGTTGAGCACAGGGCACGTTAACTGACTTGCAGCCCAGGGACAAGGGTGACAGCCTGAGAAGTCAGGAGTTTGGTTACAGTGACACTGGTAAGAGGCCAGGTGCCTCTGAGTTGACTGCCACTCACGGTGGCCCCCCAAGTATCAGAGTGGACCTGTGCTCCCCTGGGTCTCCACTGGCTGGTTCTGGGGAAGCAGGTCACCAAGCTTTTCTCCCCAGGTGCCTTCGGGACAGTCTGATCACCCACATTGGGATTTACAGCCCAGCATGTGAACCATCTGCATCCCCAGAGGCTCTACAATGTTGGCACCAAGTCCACGGCCATTGCGTCGGCTCCCGCTCATAGTGGCCCTCTAGGACAGAGTAGAACGGCCCCATAGAGTTTCCAAGGAGCAGCTGTTGGATTCCAAATGCCAGCCTTCTGATCCCGGGCTGAGCCTGTACCCACTGTGCCACCAGGGTTCCCCAAGGTGGGGACGTCATTGTGAGGTACTGTGGAGCCAGTTCTAAGCCACAGTGACCCCACGTACAGCAGCAGGAAACACCTCAGGGTCCTCAGCCGTTTGAGCCCGTTGCTGCTGCTGCTCTGTCAGGGCTCATGGCAAACCCTGAAATTATCGCATGGGTGCTTTTTCAAAACACTTTTCGTGTCAAAGAACGTGTACGCTGCATTGCCATCATTTTTATTGCCTATTTATAGGTGCAATGACCGGTGTCCCTCACCCTGAACAGACACCACCCATCAGACATCATAAGGTTTCCCGCTTCTGAGATGAGGTAAGAAACAAAACTGTTTATACCAGAACTGGCCACAAAGAAAACCATCAAAATGGCAAACGGCGTATTTAAAACACTTTATGTCTTTGTCCCAAGTAAAATTAAAGACACAAAGAGACAGGGAGGGAGAAAAACCGCCTTCAATGGGGAATTGAACATTCAGGCATCGGGAGCAGGTGCTGCTCTTACGGGCTGGCCAGGGGCCAAGAAAGAGTCCTCTACGGGAAGGACAAACAGAAGCCGCTGCACCCGCGAGCTGAGGGGCAGCCAGCTGCGGGGTGTTCTTCTTCAAGCGCACTGCGAGTCAATAAAAATAAAGGAAAAAAAAAAGATGCAGTTGAGTTTCTCAGAGCTAGGGGCTTCAGCACAAACGGAGCCAAGAGGGCAGCTGAGAGGGAAGCAACGAGCCTCCCAAAGAAAGAGACCCAAAGACCGAGGGCTCGCAGGCTCCTCTCTGAGTCAGCGTCTGGGCACGGTGCAAGCCTAGCCCACTCAGCTGCCCTCATGAGCGGGGATTTTGAGTTTTTTAAACACTACCTCCACATGGTGGTAACTTTCACCCCAGGAGAGCAGAAGGAAGCTGGTTTCTACTGGGACGGCTTGGCAAAGTCAGAGCATAGCGCAGACCAGTTTCTCCCATATTCCAGAAACTGAAACAGACATCACCGGTGTACAAAGGCCTTATTCCTGCCCCACACCAGCACCATCAAATGAATAGGGTCACAATTCCTTAAAGACAGGATGCATCCTCTGAGTCAATCATTTGACAGCAGAGCAAGCGGCACACCTGGGACCCTGGACCACAGGACAACTTAACACCACTGTGTTTGTGGTTCCCAATGTGAAGATGCAAAGATACTCTCCAGAGACAGACTGAAAGCCAAAAAGCCAAACCCGTTCTTGTCAAAGTGTTTCCGATTCATAGCAATGCTATAGGACAAACCGCCAGACAGGGTTCCCAAGTCCGTCATTTTTAGGAAAACAGACTCACATCTTTCTCCCACGGAGCAGTTGGTAGTTTCAAACTGCTGACCTTTGGGCTAGCAACTGAGTGCCTTAACAACTGAACCACCAGGGCTTCTGGCATCCAACTGAGAGCATAACAAATAAGCGGCAAGGTCCTTGCATGTGCGGGCTCCGTCCCACATCCTGGAGGTGGCCCCAGGAGGACACCCACATGCTTTTTTGTAAAATTAGAGAAAGTGAGATGTTTTAACTATGACCAATTAAAATCACTCTGTGGGCTCCAGCTCCCATCACTTGGTAGTGGCTGTCCTGCCCTGTGGCACCAAAGCAGCCAACGGAGGGCCCCACTAAGGAGAAGCCCACCTGACAGGAGGTGCAGTTGGGTTTGATGAGACATGTTTGTCGTTGTTGTTGTTAGGGGCCGTCAAGCTGGGTCCAGCTCACAGCCGTTGCGATGCTGGAGCCTGTCACTGCAGCCACTTTGTCAGTCCATCTTGTTGAAGGTCCTCCTCTTCTGTGCTGACCCTCCACTCTACCAAGCAGGACATGCTTCCCCAGGGACTGGTCCCTCCTGATAACATGTTCAAAATGCCAGCCAAGTGCCGTGACCAAATCTCACCCTTCAGGGTCTAAACAGCACCCTAGCTGTACTTCTCCCAAGACAGACTGGTTTGTTCTTCTAACAGTCCATGGTCTATTCAATATTCTCCATTAACTCAAAGGCATCCATTCTTCTTCGGTCTTCCTTTATTCATTGACTACCTTTCACACACATATAAGACAGATGAAAACATCATGGCCTGAAGTAGGTGTGCCTTAGCCCTCCAGGTGACATCTTTGCTTCAGAAGGTTCACAATCACTTGCAAATCTACTGCTCGTTGCAAAAGTGCAGCTGTCCTTCAGGACACCCTACCATCCACCTCACCGCATAATTCTGGACTCAGATGCTGTCTTCTTTTCCTTGAAGAGGATGTACGGGTCCCAGTCCTCCCAGAGCTGCAGCTCTTCTGTGGCTCCCTTTTATGAGTACGGCCCAAGGTGACCTGAAGACTAGAATCCAGATTCTAAGGCTGGCAATGTTGTGGTGCCAGTCCCGCTTGCCTAGGCGCCTTTCACCTCCCCGGGCACTTACTCTGCAGCAGAGCCTTACCCTCCTCCAGCGCTCTCGGTGGGTGACAGCAGCCCATCCACTGATGGGGAAACAAAGGCCTGGGCGTCGTGACACTTGCCCCCCAGGGCAGTCAGTCAGTGGTGGACGGAGCCCCCGGCCACCAAGACCCCCCCAAACAGAGCGCGAGAGCAGCTGCACAGCTTCAAGAGTGTCACTGTCACTGAACTGTATGCATAGAAATGGTCGAATTGGTGTATGTTTTGCTGTGTATATTCCCAATGACAACCTCAATAACAACTACAAACTATAATGGTTAAAAGAAAAAAGATGATTTCCCACGCATGTTGGATGAGGGATTGTATGAAAAATTACAAAAAGATTCCTCCATCCCAGCAGCAGAGTGAGTGCCTCGCTGGTACTGGGTCATCCAGATTGAATTACTCACCACCGTCCCCTCAGGAAACCCTGGTGGCACAGTGGCTAAGAGCTCCATCTGTCAATCAAAAGGTTGGCAGCTCCGATCTGCCATGTGCTCCTTGGAAACCCTATGGGGAAGTTCTACCCGGGCCTATGAGGTCGCTGTGCGTGGGAATCAGCTCGATGGCAGTGGGTATTTTTTGGTTCGTTTGGTGACCTCAGTGGGGCAGTGATGTCAATGACAAGATTTCTACCTCCCGTGCAGAGGATCCCCAGCCTGCCCCTCAAATCACAGCCCCCACCACTGTGTCAGTGGAAACGTGGGTTGCTATGTTGCCAAACCCTGATGGTGCAGTGGTTAAGGGTTACGGCTGGTAACCAAAAGGTCAACAGTTCAGACATGCCAGAAGCTCCTTGGAGACTCTACAGGGCAATTCTACTCTGTCCTATAGGGTTGCTAGGAGTCAGAATCAACTTGACAGCAATGAGTTTGGTTTTTGTGATACTGAACAGACATCAGCTGAGTTTGCAGACAAGATGCCCAAGGAGAAAGGCCTGGGGATCTACCTCGCAAACCAGACAAGGAAAACCCTATGGATCACAATGGTCCATCAGGAGCCGATGGGCGGCCAGTGCAGGACTGAGCCAGGTCTGCTGTGTATGGGGTTGCCACGAGTCCGGAGGCTAACAGAGCACTGGAACCCTACAGAGTCAATGTGTCCCAAGTCACGGTGTCATGACATTCTTGCTCCACCACTACTTTCACCCGTAAGACACTGCTTCAAACAGGACACACAGAAGATATGACAAATTTCTGAACTTGTGCAATATTTTAAATGACTCTGTAGTATCTGGAAAAAACAGTGGCTTACTGATTAAGCACTATGGCTGCTACCCAGAAAGTTAGCAGTTCAAATCTGGCAGGCACTTCTTGGAAAGTCTATGGGGGCAGTTCTACTCTGTCTGATAGGGTTGCTATGAGTTGGAATTGACTCAGTGGCAGGGGCTTTGGGTATTTTATAGTATTTTACATACTATGGCTGACATGGGAATGGTCTACTGCACGCGATTTTTTGAAAAAGACATTTTAAGTTCTTTAGAAGTCTTACTTTATACTAAACATAGTGCTTAAATTTTTACATATCTAAAAGACTGGGAAAAATAGAAAATAGTTCTGGGTATAAACATTCAAATCATTCTGATTTGCCCACAGAAAACCAAGATTTAACAAGAGCAAAAATTGGATTGTGACAAGTAAATTGACTTCCCAGGATGAGGTCATTTGGAAAGTCTCTTTCTTTAGCATTTACTCTGCCCTGGTTATTAAAAAGCCCCGCTCCTGAAAACGTTCGTAATACAGAACTCGCTGCTGCCCATTCCCGCCGAGACAGGTTCTCATCAGGCTTCACGTCCGCGTTTGAAACCATGCACAGACAAAGGTCCCAGGGCAGCCCGAGGACACTGCCATTACAATCATCTTTTCCCTGTCCAGGTGCCATTCAGGTATGTCACAGCCTAATCCTGGATTAATCTGTGGCCTCATATTTTAATAGCTGCCACTGTGTTTACCCTGGTGGCTTTGGGCAGTTTCAGGGCCCACAATGCCCCACGTGGGTATTTGCTCAGCTGCAAAGGCTCAGCTGATGCCGCTTACCATGAGCCCAGCCCGGCCTGCTTTATTTAAATATATTTACAGATTTCCTATCACTGGTTCCACATCTCTAGAAGGAACCAAGCACATCACTGTGAGACATCGCATCTCCCCCGACCCTATCCCACCCTCCTGGCAGCTGGGGCAGATGCAAGGTGGGGCCTGTGGGTGAGGCCAGGCTCCCCACTCCTCACAGCCAGGTTCACAAATTCCCTAGATGCTCCCTGTCCAACAATGCTGCTCAAAGAAGCATTTTCCGAAACCACACTTCTGCTCTCCACATCAGAAAAGAAATACACGGGTTTACCTCCCAGTCGGTACCATTCTGATTTAAGACTATCATCTGAGAATGCTCTGTCTTCACTGTTGAGGCTCCAAAATAATGTCATCAAAAGAGTGGGCAACAGTACAAGCACAGGCAAACCTTCACAACACCATGCTGAGTGAAAAAGTCCACCACAAAGTTCACATACTGTATGAGCTCCCGAATACTAAATACCTGGGGAACACAAACGCATTAGTGATTAGAAGTTAATTGTGGCTATCAGGGGCAGGACAGAGGGGCGAGTACAGTTCGGAAAGCATTCAGCTCCTGTTTACAGTAACAGAGAATTTGTAACAGATATTGAAGATGACTATACAAGGCGACCGATGTCACCGGGTGCGCTGAAAAGCACACATGAACGGTGGTGAACTGACTAATGTTATCTGTGTTTTTATAGATTAAAATTTTATTTTACAAAAAGATTGGGTCAGTAGAGAGTGGACACATAGCATTACTAACACCCAACAGATAAGAGGGAAGAAATGGTGAATTCAGGAGGTAGAGAAGCACACAAATGTTTTATCAGTATTTTTTTCATTCTTGATATTAAGCACTAGTTATCTCTGATCACATTGATTGTATTGTTTTACACAACTCCCGTTAAAGTAATGGGTCAAAAAAAACAAAGGGAGACCTTTTCCCCAAACCTACATCACTTGCTAATGATGCCTTTTCAGTGTTTCTGGATAGAGCCTCTTTTCTGAAAGCATTCCAGGCGCCCCAGCTCGGCTCTTGTCTGCTTCAGAAGGTGTGGGCGTGGAGATGACGTGGGAGAGGCCGTAATGAGAAGGGACTTTTGAAAAGCACTCTCGAGTCTCCAAAGCCCTGCCAAGGGTAGCCCTAAGCTTAGCGCAGAGGCTGTACCTAAGAACAGGGCTCACCGCCCTGTCAGCGGAAAGGAGTACGAGCCCCGACACGGGGTCTCCTGGGGCTGGTCCCTCCAGCCTCAGAAACACTGACAGCCAGAGCCCTGTGTGAAGTTCAGGGAGCGTGGAGCGCGAGGTCACTTCACCTCCCCAGACCCAGTGGGACTTATATGTGCAAAACAAGGGATGCTGGGATAGAATATGCCAGAGAGCAAACTCTCTCTTCAGTTGACTTGATGAACTTTTCAACTTATTCATTTAATTTTTAATTTTAAAGACTGTTTTTCATTTCTGGAAGTTCTGTTTGGTTCTTCTTCAAACCTTCACATACACCAAGTGCTCCTCGGGAATTCTACAGGGCAGTTCTACTCTGACCGCTAGGGTCACCATGAATCAAACCGACTTGACAGCCATGAGTTTGGGTTTTTTTTTTCCTTATAAATACATGTCTTTATCTTCTATTCTTTTGTTTTGTAGTCTTACCCTCTCTCACCGAGATCTGTTATGTGTAGGGCTGAATCACCCTGATACTTGGTCTTTCCCAGGACTTATATTCTTGGTGAGCTGATTCCTCTGGGTTTTGTTATTTCTGATTTTGAGCTCATCTTCAGCAGAACTCTATCTGTAGGAACTTTCATGTTGGACAGTTCTTCAAAGGAGTTTAGGGTTTGCCATCCATGGTACCCTAGAGATGGGTGCCACCTTCCAAGATGGCTGTGTAGGTTTCACAGCACAGGGGTCTCTGAGCCAGGCTGGCATACGAAGTCAAACAAATAGAGCAGCAGAATTGGGATTACAATTCTTTCTCCCCACCAATGGGACTCTGTTGTCTAATGCCAGCAGGCAGATGAACGCTCTTTAACCAAGACTGCATTCTTCACATAAAACAACTGAACTTTGGACATGCAGGGTACCCTCTTCTGGAAAAGCACTCTCAGACTGTTAGAAGCACGAAGCTTGAAGAGACAGACAAGGCCCCATGACACCACAAGTGGGCAATCCGCACTGAAAGCTACAAGAGCTGAGAGAAAATTCTAACAGTACTTCTCAGTACTTCTTCACAGAGGCGACACGGATAATCCAGAACCAGCCAGCATCTTCTTAACCCACAAACCTTCAACGTAAAGTGCTAACAAATTTCACTGTCCTCCTGTCACCTTAGTGGGTGGATTTCCAGCTTTCTAGTCCTTTTGGAATGAGACACGGTCTCCTTGCCACATGCAGTTGGGGACTTGGGCCAAGAACAGCGGCTCTCGGTGCCAGCTGCAACCTGAATCCCGCGGGGGGCTAGCGGCCCTGAGCCCCCAGACCCGGGCTCCGCCAGCAGACAAACAGTGGAAAGGGCTGGGAGATCAAAGACCTCACAGAGAAGACTCCGAACAGCAGAGACTGGAAGGGCAGATCTAGTTTTACTTTAGAGGGATAATTGCTGAAGGAAAGAGAAGGAAATGTGTGCGGTGTCTATTATGGGTTGAACTGTGTCCCCCAAAGATGACCCCATTTAGCAGCTGGTTGTTTTTGTTATGTAAATAAGGCAAAACTGCGTAGGGTGTGCCTTGAGTCAATCTCTTTTGAGATATAAAAGAGACTAAACAGAGAGGGAGGAAGACAGGTGCCAGGCCACGAGATGACCGTCCGGGAGCAGAAGCCCAGCAAGCCAAGAACCTTCCTGCAGAGAGAGTAGACAGCAAGCCTGGAGCCGGCTCCCTGCGTCTTGTGTCTAGCCTCCTACAGTGTGAAAAGAAACCCCAGTGGTGCAGTGGTTAAGTGCTACAGCTGCTCACCAAGAAGTCAGCAGTTCAAATCCACCAGGCACTCCTTGGAAACTCTATGGGGCAGTTCTACTCTGTTCTATAGGGTCACTATAAGTCAGAATTGACTTAACAGCAGTGGGTTTCACTTTTTTAAAAAAAAACACTGAGAAAACAAATTTCTGTTTCTTAAAGCCAACCACTTGTGGTATTTTTGTTACAGCCACACTAGATAACTGAGAGTTATTAATGTAATTTAAGAAAAATAGATATGTGTCACAAAGACTCTCCTATAACAAAAATAAAACCACAGGAATGAGCAACACCAACTCACGCCAATAAAAGTAGATCTGAAGTAATAAAGTCAACAGAGAGAATCATTTGAATTTGTGCGTGCGTGTGTGTGTGTGTGTGCGTGCACATGTATGTGTCACTACATTATAATATTGCTGAGACGCTGTCACTCCAGTCCAGCTCATCTTTTAGGGTTTGATTTGGCATCAAGATTGGGGGTGGTTCATTCCATTAGTTCAGATGCTGAACTTCGTGCTACCCGCAGCCTTGTTATCATTTAAGGTAACCTGCTGCCTGTGACCAGTGCGGGACCAAACCAACAGCCCAGGGACCCCTGATGCCAGGCCTGCAACCCCCACTCCTTCCTTTGGTTGACGAGCCAGGCCTTCCGCCAGCAACCACTGAGAGCCAGCCTGGGGCCAGCTCACTTCCGAGCAAGCACATTGGGTTTTATCTGGCCTTCTCCCTGGAGATGGACACCGCCAGGCGGAACCCAGAACCGGGGGAGACAGTCTCAAGCAAGGACTCCAGCCTCACATCTGAAGCCTGTCTCTGAGTGCCCCACGTCCTGACTAGCTTGCTCTTCACAAACGTGAAGACACTGGTCACCTCTTCTTCATCCTCACTCCTCCCCAAGCATCTTTCTCTGTCTACACAACACAGGAGGGGCCCACAGAAGCCCCTTTCAAGTCTGCAGGTCTGGATGGCTCCAGAAGGCACAGCCATCAAAGTGCCGCCTGCAGTGTGATCTCACTGCACAGACCGGTGATACGGCTGTCCTCCCCCTGTCTTATGCTGTGTCTTCCTTCTCACGGCGGAGCCACACATGGTCCCCCCCCAACCACTATTGCTCCTGGCTCCTATGATCACATTATCTCACCGAACCCTCAAAATCTCTCAACAGCAGACACTCTGTGATTGCCACTTGAAAGACGCGGCTCTATGTGGACAAGTAACTTCCCAAGGGGACCAATTAATCATTCGTCGGGTGAGGATGTTAACCAGCTCTGTCCTGCTCCAAGAGCCACTAACGGTGCAGTGGTTAAGAGCTCAGCTGCTAACAAGTTTGACCCCACCAGCTCCCCGATTAAAAACCCTATGGAGCAGCTCTGCTCTGTCCTGTGGGGTCATTACCAGTGAGAATCAACTAGGTACCGTAGGTCGGGTCTGCGTTTGGTTCTACTATAAAGCCCGTGAGTTTGATCACTAGGCCACACTCCCAACAATCCTGGGTCATTTCTGCCCAGCTCCCGCTGGACCGGTGAGGAGTTTCTAGGATCCGAGTTAATGCCACAAAGAAGATCGCGTTCACACGTTAATGGAATCAGCGCCACCAACACACTTCCGGAATGTGACCCGGCTTCACGAGCAGTAAACAGCCGCCCAAGGGTAAGTCACGATTTCGAAGCAGAAAGCAGAGCAGCAGCCGAGTCTCAGGGCCCTGCCTTCTTCACTGGTGTCACCCATCTCCCCCGTCACTCCTCCCAGCACCTTCCCCACTGTGCCTTCCCACCAGTGTCCCCAGCAGTCACCACCAGGCAGACTCCCCAGGCTCCGCACAGGCTCTTGCCCCACCAGCGGGACACCCCGCACTCAGCAAAGCTGAGGAGCCTCGGGCTGCCTTGGGGTTCGGGCCACACTTTACCCAAGTCCTCAGCAGAAGCTGTCTCCCGCCCGGCCGTGGCTTCCCTCGCAGGGAAGGCGTGCCAGGAAAAGTTCTCCATCGCAGGGCAGAGTTAAGCAGCGTTCAGAATTGCAGACGGCACCCGGGGTCCCCGGCGGACCCAGTGTATAATATGTACAGACAGCAGCGGAGTCCCCTCGGGCTCTGCCTCACGGAAGCGTCACATGCTGGTGACAGCCCCGCTCTGCTCACAGATCAACCTGGGTGTAAGCTGCACATTTATTTTAACAAGAGATTTTGCTGACATCTGGTGGCTACATGAGAAACATCACTTTTTAGAAAAACCTGATATGGAAATTCAATGTCCAGCTATGGACTGTGAGGAGACAGAACGGGACGAGGAGACAAAGCGCAGGGGTGTGACCTGTGCGTCTCTCGCTCAGCAGTTGCGCTGGCAGCAACACCCTTCTTTCTAAAGGGCACTGAGAAGTGAGACTAAAGCTCAGGTCTGTCTTTATTCTACGATCAATGCTTTGGGCCCAGTGCAGGCTGGCATCGAGGACTCGTGTCCTGGGGCAAGCACGGTAGGCTAAAGGAAGGCCTCGGACACTGAGTATCAGTAATCCGGTACTAGGCGATTTCTGTCCCTCAGAGGGAGCGAACGACGAACTCCAGTGCCTGTTTACTAAATTGTTGGAGCTTCACGTTGACCCAGAGGGGCCTAGAAAGACAGTGACCTGCAAACGTGGAGCACACTTCCACGCTGGCCCACATGGGGTCACAGAACTGTCAGTAACTGGGAAAGCCTGTGGAAAGCCCCACTGCTTGGGATCACGGTTCCCCAAGAGCCTTGTTCCTGAGCCCCAAAGGCTTTCCTACCTCCTCCCACAGGCTGAGACTTCCTGTCCCTGTAAACGGAAGTCTCATGATGGCCCCAGAAGTGACCAGTGTGCACATAACAGAATATGTCTTCTACCAGCCAACTGTGGTCAAGTCACAGGAAACCAATGTGTGGGGTCGTATATGCAGCGTGAATGGGCAGAGCCGCGTGCACAGAGGACCAGCAGGTCCTTACCAAGCCCCTCGCTGCCAAGCAATTCTAACTCACAGCAACCCTAGAGGACAGAGCACAAGTGGATTTTCAGTCCAAAGCGAAAGATCTGCTTTTTAACTGACAAACGGGAAAATGTAAACATTTTATAGCATATTCATATGTATATGCTCCCATTTAGACAAAGCCCCTCAAAGAAAAAATATGCCAAAGGTTAACGGTTGGGTCCAGCTGGTATAATTATACAGAATCTTTCCTCATTCTGTATTTACTATTTTTCTGAGTTTTCCACAATGATGTTGCATCATTTATAAACCTGTTGCTGTTGAGTTGATTCTGACTCATAGCAACCCTACAGGGCAGAGCAGAACTGCCCCGTATGGTTTCCAAGGAGCACCTGGTAGACTCAAACTGCTGACCTTCTGGTCAACAACCAAGCTGTTAACCAGCACACCAGCAGAGCTCCTGTGCTGCTTGTAGCAGACAAGAAACAAACTGGTGTAGATGAGCAGAACCCCTCTGACCATCAGCCCAGCTGCAGTTCCCATCACCTCTTTCAGGCCCACATCTGTTCACACGCTGGTCCCTGGACCAGCTGGGAGTCCTTTCCCCCGAAACCACATCTCCCTCCTCACGGAGTCTTCTGTCAACCAACATTTCTGTCTGCCAGGACAACCACCTCAGTGGAAAGTCAACCCGCTCCCATGAGTCCTCCTAGGTAAATGCCAGTCAGGTTCTACCATTGCAGCCTCTGCTGGAGACCAAATGTTTGCGCTCAATGGTAGAAACCCAAATACCATTTCCTTATGTGAATAGCGCCTCTTCCAGCTCTGACAGATGAAAAGTTATTTGCCAAAACTCCTTGCAAAGTGTATCAGGTAAAACAATGCCACAGTCACAACCTTGGAGATGAGTTCTGGTCGACTGATCTTATTTCTCTGTAACTGAAAAGTAGCAGAGTCACTGACCACCTTTTACAACCTGGCGTTAGTGACCAGGAATGACAAACATTTTAATATCTCAAAATTCCCATCCTGCCGCCACAGTCTTCAGCACAAGAACACTGTGTGTGAATATAAACACAAACGTGACGTGTACAAACCCACAAATATGCACGCACACACACAACAGAACCCCTCAGTTGGTGACGTGGGAGTGTGGAGTCCGAGTTGGCTGGGGCAGCACGGGGCGCAGGTCTTCTGTCCGCCACTCTTTAGGGCCGTGAGGATGCCTCCCAAGCTGCTGGAGCAGCCCGGACGTCACTGCTGGCCAAAATCTCAGGGCTGACCTAGAACACCAAGCACAGATCTCATGCACCCCACCACTGCCAAGCTAATACATGGTTCATTTAGCGACAAAGTGGAGGGGACAACAAGCTTCTAACAGGGATGCCGTGTCAGCCTTTCTCAGCTGAGCCACAGGACCCACTGCTGCTGAATCAGTCCTGACTCGCAGCAACCCTAAGGACAGAGGAGAACTGCTCCCACTGCACTTCCAAGGAGCGCCTGGCAGATTCAAACCATCAACTTTGTGGTTAGCAGTTGTAGCACTTAACCACTATGCCACCAGGGCTCCCAGCAAATGATTGGTGGCTGTCCTTCCTCAGTTCCGGCACGGATGGTACATAACTAACACCCTTCTGGATGCAACCATGAGAGGCAATGTCATTCCTTGAGACGGATGATGTGGGTACTGGGAGTTAATTTTTTCAGAGTCCTTATGGAGGAAGACTATTCGAGGTATTATCCACAGGTTTAGAAGCAAGCAAAGAACACGAATCAACCAAAGGAAAGCTTCGAAACTGGGTTTCCATGGACTCCACGGTAGATCCAATTTGAACATGCAAATTTGTTTCTGTAAAATCTATTGGATTTTCTGTTTCAGCTACTCCATTTGTTCATTTGCACCATAAAAACTTAAAACTCATTTTTTAATGTTTCAGATGTACTCCTAAAAACAACCGATTTGGTTTTTTTTACAAAAAGTGTCTCAATAAAGGAACTATAATTATATTTCAGACCAAGTGAAGGTAGAGGAGTGTGTATGTGTGTGTGTGTGTGTGTGTGTGTGTGAAAATATATACATATACATATTTCACCAAAGATGCAGTATTAAACTTCTTCTGAAAGCTAAAGAAATATTTGAAGAAATCATGCCAGAAAGTAAAAGCTAGACACTACAGTTGAGATTAAAAAAAAACGAAGTTAACAGCCTTTGTGAATGAATGCAACTTACCGCACCATCCAGCAGGGATTCTGTACTCCCTGCTTTGACTTGGGGTAAGTTACCTAATCTCTCTGAGCCCCTGTGTCCCACACTGGAAGAAATGAGACTAATAATGATTTTTACTCCACTGGGTTGTCATGAGGATTCAATGAGTCAGATGTATGTGCTTTGTATGGCACCCGGCACACAGTGAGCCCTAAGGATGGCCTACATCACTGCCCCGACCCACTGCCACCGAGTCGGGTCCGGCTCATAGCTATCCCTGCAGTACTGCTGTTTATAAACAAGAAACATTGGGGTTCTGAGAGAGACATGACGACTTCTTCAGATCCCCACATGTGGCCGGAAACAGAGCTGGAATGGGCAGGTAGACGACGTCAGTGTGGAAGAGGTAACGCTTTGCAGATAGTCCACCTCTGCCGTCCACACTGGGCTGGTCCACAGGCCGTCTGGAGTAAAGAATAAAAGCCTCTGGTGGTGCAGCGGTTAAGAGCTCAGGTGATTCCCAAAAGTTCAACCACTCAAACCCACCAACTGCTCCTTGGAAACCCTTCGGGGCAATTCTACTCTGCCCAAAGTTCTGCTCTGACCGACAGGGTTGCTGTGAGTCAGAACTGACTCAGAGACCATGGGTTAGTCCAAGGGGCCCTGGTTATGCAATAGTCACCCTTCAAGTAGGGAGCAGAAATGTTGGTGGTTCAAGTCTCGGATGGAGGCAGCGCAGGAGAAAGACACAGCCATCAAGAGAAAGATCTGGTAGTCCACTTCCCTAAAAATTATAGCTAAAAACAGTACAGCCAAGAAATTCCCATGAGGCAGTTCTACTCTGTCACATGGGGTCACTATCAGCTGGTGTCAGCTGGACAACACCCACCAGCAACAGTCAACGACCTGCTCCATGGCTTCTGTCTCGAGGGCCTTCCCTGTTTCTGCCAGCCCACTCCATCACAACGGGCCTCGGTTTCTCTGTCCCCACTTAATGCAGAGAGAAGCCGGAACTCGGAGAGGTGACGTGACTTACTCACGGGGCCAAAACTGGAACGAGAACTTGCGGCCAGCTCCCCTGCCTGGGTCCACTTTACAGTGGAGGCTGAGGCTGCTACAACTGACTGCGGGTCAGGAGTCGGGACAGGCCTGCAGGAAGGTTTCCCGGGGCCGGGTCCTTTCTGAAGGAGAACGTGTCCTAAACCTACACCTGGTTCTCAGCTATATGAACAAGGGAAAACTGCTTGAGTTCTCTGAGTTTCCATATCCACCTATGTAAAACAGCAACACTGGAGCAGGAAATGTCTACAGTCTTTTATCTATCAAAATTCTAGGATTCTTTTCTGACCTCCTAGCTCTAAAACCAAAACCAAACCAAGTCCACTGCCGTTGTGTCAGTTCCAACTCACAGGAAACCTGTATGGCTTAGTTGTTAAACGCTGCAGCTGCTAACCAAAACGCTGCCAGTTTGAATTCACCAGAGGCCCCTTGGGAATTCTCTGAGACAGTTCCACTCAGTCTATAGGGTCACTGTCAGTTGGAACAGATGACCACGGTTTTCTTTTTTTTTTTTTCCCCTAGAACTAAAGAAAATATTTTTCCATCTTTTTCGGACATTAAAGGAGGAACAGCCAACCAGTCATAAGCAGAAGAGACAGGATCTGAATCTATGCAACGTGACTCCAAAGTCCCCAGGAAAGACAAGGCTTCTAACCATATGAAATCAGTCCAAAGAGTTAAGAATCCTCACTGTAACATTCTGCCAGACACGGAGATCCGAGAAGACGTGAGCTCTTATTTCTACCCGGCCACCTACTAGAAATGTGGCCAGCACTGCTTGTCACCTACCCTCCAGGGTCTTGGCAAGGAGAAGGACTCCCGCTGGTGCAGTGGTTAAGTGCCTTGTGGTCAGCAGTTCGAATCCACTAGCTGCTCCTTGGAAACCCCGTGGGGCAGTTCTCCTCTGTCCTCTAATGCTGCCATGGGTTACAATTAACTTGGCAATGGGTTTGGTTTTAGGCAGCAAGATAAAGCAGGATGAGTGCTGTGCAGAATTAACAGATGAGGACCTGGTGTCCATTCATCTCCTCCCTTCCTCCTTTACAGGCCCTCCCCAAGAGATGTGATTTTCCACAGCACACAAATATGTTATTTAATTTTTTTAAAAGGAAAAAAATTAACAAAGCCTGTCAAAGTGGGCCTGTGTATACAGTCACGGCAGCACTTCATCGAGCCCATTAAAAAGCATTAATGCATTTCGCAGATGATTGAGGACGCTCAGCCACTAGCCTCTCGTCTAGAAACCTGAGCCGAGCAGCCACTGAAGGCCCAGGGTCTCGCTGCTTAATTAGATGATGAAGGGCTTTCCACATGACTACCTCTATTGAGCAGAGACACCGCCGACCCCTTGTGCACTGCAAATACATCACGCTTAGGAAAGATAAAGGGCCCAGGAAAGGCGTAGCACAGGTGAGTACAGCTGGCTTCATCTGAAATGAAATTTTCATGCAGAAGGTTTCCCACGGCAGGCAGAAGGAGAAGGGAACTCGGCTTGGTGGTCGAGTGTGGAATGGCCTTCTAGGAAGTCTGGGCCCCCAACCAGGGCTTGGTGACCGTCCTTCACAGTTTGAAGTCACTGGCCACTCCATCCGCTGCTGGAGCCATCACTAAGGGGTGTGGGAGAAGCTGGGGCAGCAGCTGGCGCCAGATGTTGCTTCTTTGGTCGTAAACCAACTTCTCTACTTCTTCCCTGAGAAGGAAATCAAGTCCTCCTCAAAAATAAAGGAGATTCCTCTCTAGAAACAAAATGCCAAGCAAGCCCCCGGAAACCAACCTCCTTTCCCTCTTCCTCCTCGTATGCCCTGTCTTCAGTTCAGCGATGCCCCTTATGGGCACCATCAGGAAGATCAAAAAATTAGAAACCGATTCCGCTGAGCAGATTGCAACTCGCAGCAATCCCCGAGAACAGAGCAGAACTGCCCCGTAGGGTTTCCAAGGAGCAGCTGGTGGGTTTGAACTGCCGACCAAATTTTGGTGAGCAGCCAAGCCCTCGCCCGCTGTACCACAAGAGGAGGAAGCACCCCGAAATCCACCTGTCATCATCCTCCCAGCTCAGCTTACTAGATCCAACATCTCTGTGTTCTCCAAATAATACTTTAAAAATGTTGTTTTTCTGTCGCAAAGACATGAAAGTACACATACACACACACACACATACCCACACACCGAGCAGATCTCAGCGAAGAGCCAACACACCTGAGTCCCCACCTCCAGCTGTTGCCATCCCTCTGCCCGTCACCCCTGCCAAACTTCTAGTAAGGGTCCTCAGCTGCCACCACTCCCACCCTGCCTCGCCCCTGGCTCCAGATCTTGCTGGCCAGGCTCTCCTTCCTAACCCATGGGAACTCCATGGCCACAATTGCCCTTCCTGAGCTAACCCACTCCACATCTCGTCCACATCTGGAACATTGGCTTCTCCCACGAGCGCCGCCAGTCCAGGTGTCCGAGTACCGCTCCTCCACCGCCGCAGTGACTGCCCAACACCGGCGGTCCGTGGGGGCGATTCCGCACCTACTCCTCCTCTCGGCCGTCTATTTCTAGTCGAAGCCGACTTGTTCTCCCAGCTTTATAGACCATTTTCATGTTGTCACTCCCAAACGTTCTTCCCAATACAGATTTCGCTCCTTAGCTCAAGACTTCGCCCATCACTACTGGACCTGGCCATTTTAACGTCTTCCAGGCATCTCAGACTCAGTGCACACAAAACCGAAATCATCATCCCTTCTCCTCAGCTCCACTCTGGTCTCCCTGTTGAACTAACAGCATTACCCTCCGCGGAGTGCCAAGGCACCCCGGGTCCCTTCTCCTCCGTCAGCCTGCCCCCTGCGCTCGCTCAGCCTCACCTGTCGGTCTCCGTTCCCACTCCCGCACCCCGGCCAGGCAGCTGCCCCCAGCTGGCCAGCTGCGGGACCTCCTGAGTGGTCTTCCCATGTTTAGTTCCCCCGTTCACTCATTATTCATACTCCAATCAAAGCCATCCATTCAAAGTGTAAATAGACACCCACACAACCCCACTTCAGACTCATCCACTGCACCCTGGGTTCTGAGGACATCACCCACTCCCTTTATACTGCTCACAAGGTCCTGGTCTTGTATCTATCTATCAGACCTCATACCGAGCCACCCTTTCCACACTAGCCACACTGCGCTCCCTTCCATGGTGCCTTCTTTCCTGCCCCCAAAGTTTTTGCTCACGCCATTTACTTTGTCTTGTGATGTCCTTCCCCATCCCCACACCACGCCTACCTCTCTCCCCTTCCCCGGCAAACACCTGTGCACCCTTAGTTTCAACGGGCTCGCCCCTCCCTCAGAAGAGACCTCCTCTCCCTAACTAGGTTGAGTTCCATGTCCACGGCTCTGCTGACGTCCCCTTGTAGGAGGTCTCCTGTTTCTAATTCCCCATCCAGTATTGGTCTTCTCTGCAAGGTGATAAATGTCACAAGGGAGGGAAATAAGGTCATATCCCACACACTCTCAGCTGTCCACATCTGACGGAAGGTCTCCACACATTAAACTTTACTAAAAGATAGAACAAAACAAGGAATAGTCACGCGACAGAAGAGACCCCCTTCAAGCATGAGAAGGGGGACAGCTGGTCTTCATCAGGGCTGGTTCGGTCGAAACTGGATTCTGCTGTATACGTGGAAAGAGACAAGCATGTATGTATGTGTTTGTGTGTGTGTCATGTGCATAGACTCATATCTGGATTTCTGTATCTATGCTTATATCTTCCTTAAGAAATTTTAGAAGAAAAAGAAGTCATTAAGATTACTTAGCTCTAGGAAGAGGAGTACATTTGGAGCATTAGACTGGTGGGGAAGATTTCTAACTCGTGTGTTTTAGCACATGCAACTAGTCCATATTTTAAAAGCACAATTTTAAAGGAGCAAAAAAAGCTAAATAAAAAAAAATTCTTCACTTAAAGCCCACAGATTCATATTTTTATAGCCAGATTAAAACTCTCTCTCTCTCTCTCAGTCTCACACACACATACACACACACACACTCACACACAGACACATTATGGTTGGGTCTTAGCTACAAGGAAAAGTTTGGAGGCTACAGAAACAAAGCAACTGAAAAGAGTCATCAAAACCAGTTTTACCAAGTGTAGTGAGTTGAATGTTTTCCTCTCCTTCCAATTTTATGTCCACCCAGGACCTCGGAGCATGGTCTTGTTTCAAGACACTCTTTGCTGATACACAGATTGCGAGGACATGGTACAGGATTCAAGCTGGCTCTGAATACGCAGACAGAGTCCCTTTAAGAGACCAAGAGGACACTCACAGAGATGCAGAGATGACAACATGGCAATGAGAAAGAGACTGAGCGATACACTTCTAAGAGCTAAGGAGTGCCAAAGCTTCCCAGCAAACACCAGAAGCCAGGAGAGAGACAGCGGGCAGGGTCTCCCTCAGGGCCTCCAGAAGACACCAGTCCTTCTACCGATGTCGGCGCCTAGTCTGCCCTTCAAAGCAATTTTCAGCTCTTTCTGGAACGGCCATTGCACGTGATGGCAAGATGGCAAGTTCACAAACTTAATTATATAGCTGTCTGTGCAAGAGTTTTTCCCAGTGCTGCTGTAACAGAAATACCACAAGTTTCTCCCTTGATCTCTTGTAAGACAAAAGAGGAAGCAGGCCACACCCCAAGGGACTCCCCTAACCTGGTGATGGCACCGGGGCTGTGACCTGAGAAAAAGTGTTGCATCACCCCGAAATCTCTTTAACATAAATTAACCTTGCCTCGTTAACTGCAGGTGAGGTTAGGGTTTGTAACACATAAGACAATAACATCAATCACAAAGTAGAGGACAACTGCACAGCACTGGGAATCATGGCCTAGCCCAGTTGACACATATTTTGGGAGGACACAATTCAGTCCATGACATGACCCCTGCCAATACCTCGCTTTCAGACTTCCAGCCTACTAAATTATGAAGGAATATATTCTGTTGTTTTAAGTTCCCCTCCTGACACCCCACTCTCATTTATGGTCAGATGAGGTGTGACAGTTACGAGTTCTGACCATTATGTCCGCAAACTTCATTGTTCTCAGTGCTCCACACCTCATTGCTGAATATCACTGTGGTCACCTTCGAAGTCCTCCCCTTGGGAAGCTATGCACCAACGCCAGAGCCTAGTCTACCCTTTAAAGCAATTTTGGAACCCTTTCTGGAATGGCCATTGCACATGCTGGCAAGATGGCACGTTCGCAACTTAGCTGCCTAGTTGTCTGTGAGGGAGTCTTTAGCCAGTACACAAACCCCTGTATTGGAACACCTCCCCTACTCACCTCATCTGGCCCCCAGTGATGTTTTTCTTTACCTAAAGATAAAGGAAATATGGAAAGGAAGACTTTTGGATGGCATTCAGTACATCGAGAGTAATATGACAACAGCTCTGATGGCCATTCCAGAAACAGAGTTCCCAAATTGCTTTGAAAAGTGGCCTAGGCACTGGCTTTGGCGCATAGCTTCCTGAGGAGAGGACTGGAAAGGCGACCTTGGTGATACTCAGTAAGGAGATACGGAGCATTTTTTCTGGGATGAGATTGAGAACTTCAGTGTCCGTCCTCGTATTTGTGACAGCCCCAGAAAACTAACGCATGAGTCACTGGGACATTTGTTACCTTCCTACATAGGAGCAGCCAATGCTTCCCCTCCATCAACCACTTAGACAAGCTACAGCAACATTTCAGATGCAAAGAAAACTGCTTAGAATTATTTTCAAGTTTTTTCCTTCTGAAAAGATTTTATTTAAAACTTGTTTTATAGTGCACTGATTGGTAAAATCTCTACAACACTTTAAATTTGAACAAACTAAAACCTTTGAGATTTAAGAAACAGGGATTATAAATGCCTATTTTTTCTTCCAATCCCCCACTTTTCTGTCAGTTTGCCCTACTGTGGGGGCTTACGTGTTGCTGTGACACTGGAAGCGAGGCCACCAGTATTCAGACACCAACAGGGTCACCCACGGCAGACAGGTTTCAGCTGGGCTTCCAAATTAAGACAGACTAAGAAGAATGACCTACTTCTGAAAAGAATTAGCCAGGAAAAAACTTATGATCAGCAGTGGAACACTATCAGATACAGTGCCAGAAAATGAGTCCCCAGGTTAGAAGGCACTCAAAAGATGACTGGGGAAGGGGTGCCTCCTCAAACTAGAGTCGACCTTAGTGACATGTATGTAGTCAAGCTTTTGGGATCTTCATTTGCTGATAGCATGTGGCATGACTCAGAATGAGAGGAAACGGCTGTAAACATTCATTATAAATCAGAGCTGAAATGTACAAAGTATGAATCTAGGAAAATGGAACTCATCAAAATGAAAGGGAATCCATAAACACCAATATCCTGGGTACTAGTGTGCAGAAATAGACTGGTATTGGTCATTTTGAATCAGTCCCATAGTCTATTATGCCAGGAATAACAATATGAAGAGGTATGGTATTACATTCATCATCAAAAACAACATTTTAAGATCTGTCCTGAAGAACAATACTATCAGTGATAGGATAATATCCACGGACCTAAAAGGAAGGCCAGTTAATACCACTATTATACAAACTTATACACCAACCACTAAGGCCAAAGATGAAGAAACTGAAGATGTTTACCAGCTGCTCGAGTCTGAAATTGATGGAACATGCAGTCAGAATGCAGTGATAATTATTGGTGATTGGAACACAAAAGTTACAAACAAAGAAGGATTGGTGGCTGGAAACTGACAGAAACCATCTGGAGACCACACAGGAGAATTATACAACATTAATGATATCTTCATTCCAAATACCTTTTTTTTCAACAACATAAATAGGAACTATACACGTGAACCTCACCAGGTGGAATTCCTAGGAATCAATCAACTGCATCTGTGAAAAGAGACAGGGGAAAAACTCAGTATCATCTTTCAGAACAAGGCTGTGGTCTGACTTCAGAACAGACCATCAATTGTTAAAATGCAAGTTGACCAAAGACCAGATGAGTTGTCAAACAACACCAAGGACATCACACATAAAGAAAACAAGAGGTCATTGCAAAGACAGGAAAAAAGAAAACACCAAGACGGATATCGGAAGAGATGCTGAAATGTTCGAACACTCTTGAACAATGAACAGCTAGCATGAAAGGAAGAAATGATTCAAGTAAAAAGTTCTGAACAGATGATTTCTAAGCGCAGCTGAAGACGACAAAGAATTACAGTGACATGTGCAAAGACCTGAAGATAGGAAAACCAACTCAGCATTTCTTCAGCTGAAACAACTGAAGAAAAAATTCAGGCTTCCAGTTGCAATGCTGAAGGATTGATTACATGGGAAAAAAATGTTAAGTAACGCAGGAGCATCAAAAGAAGATGGAAGGAATACAGAGTCACTGTACCAAAAAGAAAAGCTCAACCATTTCTGGAGGTAACATACGACCAAGAGCCAATGTTGTGATGGAAAATGTCCAAGCTGCACTGAAGGCACTGGCCAAAAAGAAGACTCCAGAAATTGACAGTATACTAATTAAGATGTTTGAACAAACAGAGCAACACTGGAAGTGCTCACTTATCTAAGGCAAGAAAGTTGGAAGACAGCTACCTGGCCCAACAACTGTAAAAGACTCATATTTCTGACTATTACCAAGAAAGGTGATCCAACCAAACACAGCGATTATTGAGCAATATCGTACGCAAGTAAAATTTTGCCGAAAAGCATTCCAAAGCAGCTGCAGCAGTACGTTGACCGGTAACTGCCAGAAATTCAAGCTGAATTCAGAAGGGGACATAGAACCAGGGATATAATTACTGATGTCAAATGGATCATAACTGACACCAGAGAACACCAGGAGGACGTTTATCTGTGTTTCATTGACTATGCAAAGGCACTTCACTGGGTGGATCACAACAAATTATGGACAAGGTTGCAAGAATGTGCATTCCAGAACACTTAACAGTGCTTAGGAGAAATCTGAGGCAGTCATTCAAACAGAACAAGGCCTACTGCATGGTTTCAAGTCAGGAGAGATGTGTATCAGGATTATATCCTTTCATCATACCTGCACAACCTGTATGCTGAGAAAATAATCCAAGAGATGAGCCATATAAAGTAGAACAGGGCATCAGGATTACAGGAAGACCCATTAGCGACCTCAGTTATGCCGATGACACAACCTTGCTTGCTGAAAGTGAGGAAGACTTGAAGCACCTACCAATGAAGAGCAAAGACCATGGCCTTCAGTATACGTTGCACATCGGCACCAAGAGATGAAAAACCCTGACCACTGGACCAACAGATAACGTCATGACAAATGGTGAAAGGTTTGAAGTTGTCAATTTCATTTTACTTGGATCCAAGATCAACCCCCACAGAAGCGGCGGTCAAGAAACTGAAAGACATTGCATAGGCCAGTTGGCTGCAAAAGAGCCCCAGCCATGCCAATCTGAGGAAAAGAGTTCAGTTAATCATCGAAATTGCCTATGTTGTTTCCAAAGTGTCTATCAGTACCCTTAGAGGTGGGCTTTGCTCTGTGCCCAGAGAATTGACAGAGTAGTTGGCGCTTCCTCGTAGTCAGCAGTCAGCACCTGTGGAAGCAGCAGTCAGGAAATCAAAAGATGCTTTGCTTCAGCCAATCTGCCGCAAGACACCTCTGTAAAGTGTTGAAAAGGAAACAGGTCATCAGGAAGATGACGGTATGCCTGACCAAAGTCGTTGCATTTTCAGCTGCATCATACGCATGTGAAAAGTAGACAATGAATAAGAAAGACCAAAGAAGAGCTGACGCCTTTGAACTTTGGTGTTGGTGAAGAATACTGAATACCCCACGGACTGCCAGAGAGTGGATAGACCTGTCTTGGAAGAACTACAAGCAGAAATCTCGTTAGAAATAAGGATAGCTCACATACTCTGGACATGCTGTCAGGAGAATCAGTCCCCGGAGAAGGGTCTCACGCTAGGCAAAGAGGAGGGTCAGTGAAAAAGAGGTAGACCCTCAATGAGATGGACTGACGCAGTGGCTGCAACAACGGGCTCAAGCATAGCAATGATTGTGGGCACGGTGCAGGACCCAGCAGAGCTTCTTTGTGTTGTACACGGGTCACTAGGAGTCAGAACTGACTTGAAGATACCTAACAACAAGTGAAAAAAGAACTTTGGAGGGGGCGGGTTCATCTGGGTACAGAACAGAAACAGAGAAATCCAAAGAGATGAGGAAAGAAACAAAACCCCAGGAGGTAAACACTCCAGGAATCCTGCAGGTACGGCTAAGAGATGCCTCCCCATTGTCACAGCAGAGATAATGGAACCAAAGCGACGAGAAGTAACAGCAGGCTATGAGGGAGACCCTGTCTGCAAACCCTTTATTGCTGTCCACCCCCCTCGGCAGCAGACTGGATATAAGTGCCAAGTGCAGTTGGCATGGAAATCTACATGCACATCCATAGCACATATACCTGGTGCTCTTGTTAGGTGCCATCAAGTCAGTGTCAACTCATAGCAACTCTATGCAAGACAGGAGGTGGCACTGCCCAGCCGTGCGCCTCCCTCAGTCATTGCTGTGTTTGAGCCCATCGTTGCAGCCATCTCGTTGAGGGTTGAGGGTCTTCCTCTCTTTCCTAATCCTCTACTTTAGAAAGCATTGAGGTCTTTCTCCTGGGACTGGTCCCTTCTGACAACATGTCCAAAGTGGGTGAGATCAAGTCCCCTGTACTTTTCTCTAAGGAGTACTCTGGCTGTACTTCTGAGCCGCGTTTGTGTGTTCTTCTGGCAGTCCGTGGTATATTCAACACACCTCGTGAAAGACGCCAGCTGTTCTTCCGTCTTCCTCATTCATGGCCCAGCTTTGACATGTATGTACCTACCAACATACAACTAAAAGTCTTTGGCCCCAATTATCTTACAATCTTCCTAAAATGATAAACAAAAGACTGAAAACACCACCTCCACTGAGACACTAAAATCAAACCAAACCCATAGCCGTCCTATCAATTCCAATTCATAGCGACCCTATAGAACAGAGTAGAACTGTCCTACTGACTCTCCAAGGAGTGCCTGGTGAATCTGAACTTCCAGTCTGTTAATTAATAGACCTTGTAGTTAGCAGATGGAGCTCTTAACTAGACCACCACCAGATTTTCCAGTGATACACTCAAAAAAGGAAGAAAAAACATTGCCATCGAGTCTGGGAAGCAAAAAAAAAAGAAAGAAGAAGAAGG
Organism: Heterohyrax brucei; assembly: GCA_028571685.1. NCBI lineage: Eukaryota > Metazoa > Chordata > Mammalia > Hyracoidea > Procaviidae > Heterohyrax > Heterohyrax brucei. Next base: position 2,230,653 of record CM053163.1, read on the forward strand.
AATTACTGCTCGATCATAATTAGTTTGCACATTCTAAAACCAAAGATTAAAGCTGAATTTTGATATTGTATTCTGTATTCCTCAAGATTATAGCAATTAAATAGATCCAGGACAATGTAGCATCTGAGCGGCCTTAACATCTTCAGACGCAGCTCCCAGACCAGTAATTCCCAAGGAACACAGCAGTGCCGACTGACGTATCATAGCGCTTCAGAAAAAAACACGTTTTCAGACTATTGCCTAGTTTTCTTCAGAAAGCTGAGGCTTTCTATAATTTAACCTGCACTTACGTTCTGTTTACAGCGGCGCTGTGGTTAAAAGTGCTAAGGCTGCTAATCGGATCCACCAGGAATTCCTTAGAAACTACAAGGCAGTTCTGCTCTGCCTTGCAGGGTTGCTATGAGTCGGAATTGACTTGATGGCAGAGGGTTTGGTTTTTATATATGTATATATATAGTTTGATTCAACATGTAGATGCACAAATTCAATTTGCATTTTTAACATTGTGTTTTCCCAGAATCCAAGGTTGTAAAGGAAGCCAGGTTATGCTAACATCCTTTCGAATTACCTTTAAATGGTCTAGAAAATCGTTGGTTAGTTGGTCAGTTGGCAGGTAGGCAGACAGACACACAAAATCAGCTGTCATCAAGTTGATTCTGACTTGCGGTGGCCCCATGGTGCCACAGCAGAGCGGTGCTCTCCAGGGTCTCTAAGGGCTGATGTTTTTGAAGTAGACAGCTGAGCCTTTTGTCTGAGGTACCCCTGGGTGAATGGACTGATATGGACAGAGGTGGGTGTAACCAAACCCAACCTGGAGCCATTGAGTCAGTTCTGATTCAGAATGACCCTACAGGATAGATTGTAGGGGTAAATGTAAATAAAGTTATAAATGTTGAGCGACAAAGAGAAACTAATAAAGTAATACTGTTAAATCTACTGAGGGAGTTCAGGTGTCTGTTATGTTTGAAATTTTTCAAAATAAAATTGAAGAGAAAACAAAATACACTGTGCACATATACACTTTTCCCTGTGTCTCTTGCCTACTGATGTCACCAAATTCTGTCACAATCATGTTTTTTCCTCCCCTGGGCCCCATGCCATACATCAATGCAAACAACCGATCAATCCCAGCACTAGTTAGTACATGGGATGAACAGCCCCAGAGCAGAGTACTAGCCAGGCTCGTTTCTAGTTCTTGCACTGTGGCTTGCTCTCTGGCAGTAATTCTTATTCTCAAATGCTGTATTCATCTTCAAATAGATTCCTAATATCATCTGATTTGTGTTTGAAATTGTATATTCCTCGCTAAGAAGAAAAAAAATCTTTAGGGACTAATTTCATGGATCTCAGAAACACATGTTCTTAACATGGTAACAATTGTCCTGAGTGTTTACATTTCAGTTATGTGACAAAGGACATGGGACAAAACACAATGATGGTTTTTGTCACTTAATTCTCGCCAGGCAAGAGACAAAAACGTCTACAAAAGGAGCAGAATGACAAATTCTGTGTAGTGTTTCCACAGCCGGATCTCAACAGTGTCTCCCAACATCTCATCACTAGATGGCGGTGACCTTCACAAATTTCTAATCAATGAGAGCCTGGTTCGGGAAACAGGCATTTGTGTCAGGCAGTTGTCTTTAAGAAAAAAATATCTGATAGTGCCTTGTGTTGTGACCGCTTAAACTATTTTCAGAAGGATGCATTTGTACATCCATATTTTCAGCAGAAATTCAATTTAAGATCATGAATTCAGAGCATGACTTTACAGGGAAATTAAGGGACAGAGTCTCCCACTCAACTTCGGTTTAGATAATGATGCCATTTGCCTAACAAAGGAAAATTTATTACAGTAAGTCCCTGGGATAGATGCTTCAGACATAGGGACAGCTCATACCTGCCCTTTCATGTGTAAATCTGCCTTCACTTTGACAAGGTTCAGCCAACCCCGGCTCCCAACCACTCTTTGTCACAACAACCGTCACTGGCAGAATGGACAGCTTCTAAATCATTTGAAAGGCTTCAAGCCTTTCCTTGCACTAACGGCTAAATAAGAACTGAGTGCCAGCTCCGACTGACCTAGCAATTCAGCTTCAAGACCCACTCCGAAACAGGTCTCGTTCTTAATTCAGGGACTGCCTGTAATTCAAACTACCTTCCAAGTAAACACAGTGAAAACAGCCCATCCACTAGGACAGAAGGCCCCTCCCCACCCCTTACATTACTGAGACAGCCAAAGATGTAAGGAGACAAAAGCACCCGAGATCTCAGGACCATTAACACGTCCATTGTGGCATGTAACTGGTCCTCCTCCGTAGTACAGAACTCAGCTTAAGTCCACTCACTGTTACTCATTAATGTTTATTCTATTCTCATTCTGCTTTCCCCACTTCCTCCTTCTTCACCTCCTCTCTCTCATACACACACACACATTCACACTAACACACACACACAAGCAATCCTCTCCTCTTTCAATTAACCCTTTTCTCTCTAAAGCGGTCCTGGGTCACTTCACCAAGGACTATAAGGAAAGAACATATTAAGTAGTTTTTGGGGGTGGGGTTTTTTCCCCCATTTATTGTTCCCTATACTTTTTTGTGGAAACCTTGGTGGCACAGTGGGTTAAGTGCTGCATCTGCTAACCAAGGTCGACAGTTCAAATCCACTAGGCACTCCTTGGAAACTGGATGGGACAGTTCTACTCTGACCTCTAGGATCCCTAAGAGCCAGACCCGACTTGACGGCAGGGTTTTTTTTTTTATACCTTCTTGTTGGAAACCCTGGTGGCATACTGGTTAAGTGCTATGTCTACTAACCAAAAGTTCAGCAGTTCAGATCTGCCAGGCACTCCTTCAAAACTCTATGGGGCAGTTCTACTCTGTCCTTCATGGTCACTGTGAGTCAGAATGAACTTGACGGTAGTGGGTTTGGTTTTGGTTTACCTGTTGTCAATCACTGTCTCTATAAACCTTTTTTTTTGGATTCACAAAACATGAGAATCCCTTCTTGTTTGCAGCAAGTCTCACAAGATATGTAAATCTGTACTGTAAAATAATTTTCATACTCAGCAAGTTTGTGGTTGTTGTTTGTGGTGGGTGGCTGTTGTTCATACATAGTGGTGGTGGTTTGCTGTCAAGTCCATTCCGACTCACAGTGACTGCATATACAACAGAACCAAACACTCCCAGTCCTACACCATGCCCACAGTTGTTATGTTTGAGCCCACTGTGTCAATCTATCTCCTTCAGGGTCTTACCCTTTCTCACTGAGCCTCTGCCTCATTAAGCATGATGCCTTGTCCGGGGACAACTGACCCTGATAACACATCCAAACTAAGTGAGACAAAGTTTCACTGTACTTGCTTCTAAAGAGCATCTTAGCTATATTTCTTCCAAAACGTATTCGTTCGTTCTTCTGGAAGTCCATGGTATATTCAATATCCTTCACCAATACCAAGTTCAAAGGCATCAATTCTTCAGTCTTCCTTATTTTTTGTCCAGTTTTCGCATGCATATGAGGTACCTGAAAATATCATGACTTCAGCCAAGTGCTCCTTAGTCCTCAAAGTGACCTCTTTGCTTTTTAACTATTTTAAAGAAGTCTTCTGCAGCTATTTCCCCAATGCAGTTCATCACCTGCTTTGATGGCAGCTTCCTTGGGCATTAATTGTGGATTCGAGTCAAATGAAATTTTTGACAACTTCAGTATTTTCTCTGATTATCATAATGTTGCCCCTTGGTCCACTTGGGAGAATTTTTGCTTTCTTTATACCGAGGTATAACCCACACTGAAGGTTGTCGTCTTTCATCTTTCTCAGTAAGTGCTCCAAGTCCTTTTCATGCACAGCAAGAAATGTGTCACCTACATATTATAGCTTGTTCATGAGTCTTCATCCAGTCCCGACACTGTATTCTTCCTTGCATAGGCCATCTTCCCAAATTATGTGCTCAGCACACAGATCAAATAAGTATGGTGAAAGGATACAACCCTGACACACACCTTTCCTAACTTAAAACAAGCTGTATCTCTGTTTTCTGCTTGCATGACTGCCTCTTAGTCTACGTACAAGTTCCTCACAAGTACAACTCAGTGTTCTGGCATTTCCATTCCTCATTGTTATCTGTAGTTTGTTATGATCCACACAGTCGAATGCCTTTGCATTGTCAAGAAAACACAGGTAGACATCTTTCTGGTCTTCTCTGCTTTCAGTTATGATTCTCATCTGACATCAGCAATGACATCCCTGCTTCCACGTCCTCTTTTTTTTAATTTTTATTTATTTATTTATTATGATCAAATGAAAATGTACATTCCCATATAAATCTGCATGCTGACCTATATGCAGCTCCCACTGCTCTCCTGCACGGTGACAGCACACCCTTCCTCTCTACTCCATACGTGTCTCATCTTCCCAACTGTCTCCTATCTTCTCTCCACCCATTTCCCTTCCTCCAGTATTGAGGTCAACAAGATGACCTCCTACAGATGCCTACAACTATAAAGTGCCCACACAATATGGTCAGTCTGCATCACCAAGTCCAATCCATTGCTGTCAGAAAAGTTGGCCTTCATTATGATTTACGGACAGGGGCAGCATCAGGGCCAGGAACCATGCTCCCAGGGGAACCTGGAAGTCCCTGGACCATCAACTGTGGTCTTTTAGTGATCTCAGGGTGCACCCCTATTTATACTTGTGTTGCCAGTGAGACTCAAGTTTGTGAGCTCCATCGTGGCTATCACTGGCGGTGGCCGGGCACCATCTGGTTCTTCCAGTCACAAGTCGATGCAGACATCCACTTACGTGGGTCTCTCTGTCTTCTGGATTATCTTTCCCACATGTCATTATGGACCTTGGTGGTCACCCATTCCTGCTAAGTTGGGACCATTTGCTATACCCTCAGACGGCAGCTTGGCAGCTTTTAAGACCCCATACACCACACACCAACATTGGGTGTGGAGAGTCCTCATTAGTAAAATGCTAGTTGTGCCAGTTGGCCTTGAGAACATGATCCTGGGCCTCCCGCCCCAGCTACTCTGTCCCTGCAGTATTGGGTTAAAATGGGAGGAGTACACAAGTTGTGTTGAAGTCCCGTTAATACTGATCTTCTTACTAATGTGCGCTGTCACCAATTTCACCCAACCAAATTTCTAACATCTGTCTTATCTAAACCCGCTGCCCTCGCCCTCCCACCCTCCCCACCCTTGCAGCCATTAAAGAGTCTTGTCTGTTATGCATGAGTCTGCTTTTAAGTTCTTATTACAGGAGTCTCATACAATATTTGTCCTTTTGTCACTGACTACTTTCACTCAACATAGTGTCCTCCAGTTGAAACCAGGTTAAGAGATGTTTCCTGCTGTCATCGTTGTTCTTTATCATTGCATGGTGTTCCATTGAGTTTGTATACCATAGTTTACCTATCCATTCCTCTGTTGTTGGGCATCTGGGTTGATTCCGTCTTTTTGCTATTGTGGACTGTGCTGTGATTAACATCCATATACATGTATCAGTTGGTATGAGTGGCCTTGATTCTGTAGGATATATTCCAAGCAGTGGAATTACTGGGTCAAATGGTATAGCTATATCCACTATTTTAAGGGAGCGCCAGATTGCTTTCCAAAGAGGTTGCACCATTTTGCAATCCCACCAACAGTGCTGGAGAGCTCCAACCACGTCCTGTTCTGAATACAGCTTCAATTTATGGCCATTCCCCGTTGATGACCTTTTGAATGACCTTCAGCAAAATATGACTTCCGTGTGACATTAGTGAGATTATTAGAGAGTTCTGCATTCTGTTGCATCACCATTCTTCACAATGGGCATAAATATGGATCTCATCCAGCTGGTTGGCCAGCTGGCTGTCTTACGAATTTCTTGGAAGCGACAAGTAAGCACTGCCACCGCTGCAGCTGTTTGCAGGAACATCTCAACTGGTAGTCAGTCGATTCCTGGAGGCTTGTTTTCCACTAAGGCTTCCAGTCCAGCTTGGACTTCTTCCTACAATACCATCAGTTCTTGATCACATACTGCCTCCTGAAAAGGTTGGACATCAACTCGTTCTCTTTGGTACAGTGATTCGGTATAGTCCTTCAATCTCCTTTTGATGCTTCCTACATCACTCAATATTTTGTCCACAGAACCCTTCAAAATTTCAGTTTCGGGCTGGAACTTTTTCTCCAGTTCTTTCAGCTTCAGAAATGCCAAATGTATTCTTTCCTTTTGGCCTTCTCACTCCAGGTCTTTGCACAGTTTATCATAACACTTGACTTTGTATTCTCAAGCCACCTTTTGAAATCTTCCGTTCAGCTCTTTTACTTCATTTCTTCCATTTAATTTAGGTGCTCTGCATTCAATAGCAAGTTTCAGAGTCTCTTCTGACATCTGCTTTGGTCTTCTCTCTCTTTTCTGTCTTTTTAATGACCTTTTGTTTTCTTCACATATGATGTCCTTGACATCACCACGCAACTTGTTTGGTCTCTGATCACTAGGGTTCAGTGCATCAAATTTATTCCTGAGATAGTCTCTAAATTCAGGTTGGATATACTTTTAAGATTCGAAACTTTGGTATACTAGTTAAGTTCTATGGCTGCTAACCAAAAGGTTGGCAGTTCAAATCCACTGGGTGCTGCTAGGAAACTTTATGGGGCAGTTCTACTCTGCCCTATAGGATTGTTATTAAGTCAAATCAACTAGACAGCAATGAGTAATACTCAAGGTCATATACCCTGTATATATATCCCCTATATATATATACACATATATATATATATATATATGTATGAATGAAATTAGATTAGATCTGTGAAAATCAGAGGAACAAAGCCAACAGGTAGAAAGAAGAGAAGAAGAAAATACAACAGGCTGCCTCCCAATACTGAGTTCCTTATTGCTGGTAATATTCCAGGTCATTTATCATGGATACTGTAGGGAGGATCTGACTCAGTGGCACTTGGCTGGCTTGCCATTATAGGGAAAGTAGTCCCTGCATGGGGAAGTTATCTTAACTCTGCTGCTAACCGGATCAATGTGTAACCATTAGCATCTTGGAAGAAGATCCTGGTGATGTACTTTCAAAAATCCAGCCCTTTGAAAGCCCTGCAGTGCACAGCTCTGTAAGTCACAGCTGGCACTTTGGCAGCTGCTTATTATGGGAGAACCAACTTATTTGGTGAAATAGTAGACCGGATGTCTTCTCAGCTCATTTCTGACTCTGAGAGTCCACGGATACACACAGCCCTTGCTTTTCTGATATTACTGGTGTTGAAGAATTCTATCTGAGTTGTTAGATGCAAGGCTGATTTAAATATAAGCACACAAGAAAAACCAGTGAGTATGCCCCCTTCCCCAACACCCTTTCAGCTCAGTGGTGAAGTTACTCCATAAAACAAGACTCAAGGGGCACCACAGCCCAGAGGCCAGGACTAAAAGGCAGCAGGGGACAGGAAAGCTGGTGATAGGGAACCCAAGGTCGAGAAGAGGGTAGTTAACCAATGTTGTAGAACAATATGTGTACTAACTGTTTAATGGGAAACTAGTTTGTTCTGTAAACCTTCCTCTAAAGTACAATAAAGAAATGTAAAAGCAAACACAGTCTTTACCTAACCTTTTAGATTTTCAACCAATACAGACATGGTTCCACAAAGGGACAGTGGAGTGTCCCGGGACAATGCTTGTCACACAAGAATGGAGGGTCCTTCCACCATCACTATAGCAGTGGGTGGGGGACGGTCAGGGCATCTCTTCACTGGGTTTTCGTGACGTGGTTTTGGGTTATGATTCCATGTCTACGGCTGTTCCTTTTCACTGAAGTCCTCTATCTCCTTGTCTTTAAAATTCTCATTCTACCTCACAGAGATATTGGGAAGAATAAATAAGTGCTAAACAAGCAGAGTAGACCAGGTGTGGGACCGTCTAGCATGAGTACCACATACAACCACACACTCGTTCACATGCAAGAGACAACGTTTGCGTGCACCGAAGTTCTCTCTCACGTCTGGACAGAAAAATCATAACTAGAAAGTACATCCAAGGTGTTTTCTTTTAAATCTAAAGTGATGGACATCATCTCCTTCACTGCAGGCTTCCAGTGGTCATGGACATTAGAGGGATGTGGTCTGAAAGTGTGAATAACAAGGAGGAAAGTTCATTTAAGAGGAGGCACAGTTAAATTCATGAACTCATCCTTGAAAAAGTGCTGCATACCTGTTGCTAAATATCCCTACAGTCACCTTTGAAGTCCCCCCTTGGGAAGCTATGCACCCATGCCAGCACCTAGTCCACCCCTCAAGGCAATTTTGGAACTCTTTTTCTGGAATGGCCACCAGAGCTGTCATCACTTTACCCTTGATGTCCTGAATGTCATCTGAAGTCTTCCTTTCACTCTTTTCTTTCTCTTCAGGTAAAGAAAAAAGTCACTGGGGGCCAGATCAGGTGAGTAAGGTGGCTGTTCCCATAGTTATTTGTTTACTGGCTAAAAACTCCCTCACAGACAACTATACTGTTAAGTTTGTGAATTTGCCACCTTGCCACCAAGGGCAATGGTCGTTCCAGAAAGAGTTCCAAAATGGCTTTGAAAGATGGATTAGGCACTGGCATTGGTGCATAGCTTCCCAAGGGGCGTACTTCAAAGGTGATCACAGTGATATTCAGCAGTGAGGTATGTAGCACTTAGAACAATGAAGTTTGTGGACTTAATTGTCGGATCTCGTATGCATCCCAGTAGAATTATCTATGGAACAATAAGAGCTGATCTGCAAACTCTGACCATCAGAAAGACACCAACATCAGCGGTATAAAACCCAGTTAGATCACAGGGCCAGTAAAGGTGCCCAAAATGAGAAAGGAAGAGAGGGCACAGCGAGGAGCCCACAAGAGCAGCCACCAGACAACACCCGCTCTGAATGTTGGGCCCATGCTGCTGTTCTCAGCAAGGCCTTAGCTTTCAAACTTAGCACAAGGCTAGCACATCAAACCAGTCGCTGTCAAGTCAGCAGTGACTCCCGGCGACCCCACACAGGCTCCTTAGTGTTTTCAGTGGCTGGCTGATTGCCAGGCCTTACTTCCTAGCCTCTTCTGGATGGATTAGAACCTCCTATGTCTCAGTCAGCAACTGAGTGCTTAACCATTGCACTACCTAGGGACCTAGCACATAAATAGGTGCTAACTCAACTGACGAAACCCAGAAAACACAATTTGCAGGAGCACCCACAGATGGAAAGTGCTTCTTTGAGAACTATTCCAAAAACAACCAAAAGATAAAAAAAGAGCCAAGTATCATCGCCAGCAAGTCAATTCCAACTCACCACAACTCTACAGGCCAAAGAAGAAGTCCCCCACAGACTTTCCTAGAACAAAGCCCTGGGAAAATCCAGCCCCAAATCCCTCAAGGTCAGAATCCTATAATTCTCTGCTACTGTACAAGGCAACTACTGTCACATACTGACCTTTCAAGAAGCTACTGCACATTTTAAAGATCAAAGAGAGAGAGGAGCAGATTGGCCACGTGGCTCATTGGCTGCTGAATGTGTGATTACTGCTGAAACAGAAAATATTCTGGAAACGAAACACATGCAGAACAAAGCTCGAGTGCGTGAGGCTGGTTTTCATGCCAGAAAACGCACAATGCAAGTGACTTCTGGATCTACTGCTGGGTGTCTGCTGGCAGAAACCTTTGTTGTTTCTGTTAGAATAGGAGGCGTTCTTTCTGTTTGCATACGGGTTAGTCCGTGTCTGGGATGGAGGCAGAATACACAAAAGCAGCCTTCTGGGTCTTCTGTCATTGCTAGACAAATGACTAGGATATTATCGACGCCTATTCGGCACTTGGCTTGGCATTAAGTAGACATGCAGAGAAACTCAATTAGTTCTTTAGCGCTAGAGAGCACAGGCAAGACTAGAACTCATGTCTTCCAAATCTAATTCCCAGATTAATGCAGAATGAAAAGGCTCAGCTGAGGTTTCTGAAGAGGGTCCTACCTTGACAAGGAAAGAGGCCCCTCTGTGCTGAACAGTTTGTGGGGTGCATTTCACCGATGCTCTCTGTCCGTCTCCAACAGGGCAACACAGACACACAGACAGCCACCCAGACAGCCGCCCGGACAGCCGCCCAGCAGCCCTGCCCCATCCCGCTAACTCTACACCCCCATGCCCTGCTGTACTTGGACCCTGGCCTCCAGCTGAACTAACTGCTGATAAAAAGAACAAAGTGGAGGTGTTTTGAGCACCTCACATCAGGACTGCACTTTATATGTTGTGAGTGTGTGTAGGAAAAGAACTTGCTTGATGCTTTTGAAGAGCCATTTTTCACAGGAGAAAAAGACAGTTACCTTGCAAAAATAAAAAGGTCAACAACGGAGGAATCGATAGAGGTCTCCTCCGCTGCCAGCACAAAACTTGGGCACATCTCTGTGGCTGAGTCCCTTCTGTCCCCTACCCTTCTCTCTCCCTTCCCCTTCCCTTTTCTCTTTCCCTTCCACTTCCCTTCTCCCCTCCACCCTCATCCTGTCCTCTCTTCCCACTTCTCTGTCTCAATAATGTCATTCCCTGGTTTATATGTCATACTGGGTGGTGCAAACAGTTACGCACTCAACCACCAGCCCAGACCGAGCTGGCTGAACCCATGCAGAAGAAGGGTCCAGCAGATTGCCTCCGCAAGTTCACGGCCTCTGAACACCAGACAGAGCTGCCCTACTCCCGCACATACCAGGCTGCTATGAGTGAAGACAGACCCACCGGCAACCAGCTCCACCACTGAGGACCTAACAGGGTAACTCCACCGATCCTGGGGGCGCAGTGGTTAGGAATGCAGCTCGGGACCCAAAGGTCAGCAGCTGGGACATGCCAGTGACTCCTGGGACACCTGTCGGGCAGCTCTGCTCTCCTGTCGGGTCCCTTGGAGTTGGAACTGATTTGTCAGTAGCTACACAGGTTAGTTGGAAAATCAATACCCTTCAACAACTCCCCATTTTTCACTCCCCTCAGCCCCCAGTAGTCACTGATAAACCCCATTTCTCTGCATTTGCCGACTCCAGATATTTTATATTAAGTGGGATCATATTGTATTTGTCATTTTGTGTAGAACGTATTTGACTTAGGATTCCAAGGTTCATCCATGTCATAGCATGTATCAGGAACTCATTTTTCTTTATGGCTAATTAATATTCCATTATACGCATATTAAGAGCTGTAGTGGCTTGCTGATTAAAGTGCTTGGCTGCTAATAGGACAATCAGCAGTTCAAACCTACCAGTCCCTCTGCAGGAAAAAGACGTGACAGTTTGCCTCCATAAAGATCCACCGCCTCGGAAACCCTGTGCGGCAGTTCCACCATGTCCCGTAGGGTCGCTACGAGTCAGAATTAACTTGATGGCCATGCGCTGGGCTGGGCTGGGTTTACAAATGGACCACCTTGTGTCCGTTCATTCACCTGTTGATGGACAGTGGAGTTGCTTCCACCTTTTGGTTGCTGTGGAGATTGCTGCCGTTTGCGTCCCCGCTTTTAGTACTTTGGTGCATATGCCTAGGAATGAAATTCTCAGGTCATACGGAAATTCTGGCTCACTTTCTGAAGAACCAGCTTCCCCAAAGGTTGTTCTACCCTACATCCCTACCGGTGATGGAGGAAAGCTCCCATTCCTCTGTGTTTTCATTAACACTCACTATTCTCTGCTCAGATCTTAGCCATCTCAGTGTCTGTAAAGAGGCAGCTGGTTGTGGCTTGAGTCAGAAACAACTCTCTGGTAGCAGGCCTGGTTTGAGGCAACGATAACAATGTTGAACATCTTTTATGTGTTTATTAGCAATCTGTATATCTTCTTTGAGAAAGCCTATTTGAGTCCTTTGCCCATTTTTTAATGGGCAGCGACTTGTTTATTGATGGCTTCCCTTGCCACTGAGCCTTTGTACGTGATGTTCCCTCTGCGTGGCAGATGAGTCAGTCTTCTACCACGTCTGGCTAATCAGTATTTATCCTGCAAGTCTTCCCTTAAACACAGTGCCTTCAGAGACTGTCTCACCTTCCCTGATCCATAGACTAACACCAGTGTCCCTGCAGTATGTCCTCTGAGTCCTTCATCTTCCCCTAGCAAAACACTCAACAAAATCATTATTACTATATCTCTTCTCCACTTGGACTCCAAGCTCTGTGAAGTTAACGACCACATCTTTTTTTGGTCAGTACTGTGTTCCCAGGGTTAAACACATAGGTGATCAATGTTAATTGCCTTTATTTGTTTCTAAGCTAGGTGCTAAACAAGATTCCTGTAACTCAGCATTTCTGTATTATCACCCAATTTCTCAGCCCTAAGAGATTTTGGGGTAGAGATATATATACAAGAGTTTTCCCCAGAGAGAAAACAAGCAAGTCTGTCACGGAAGAAGTACAAACCAGAATGCTCCTCGGAAGCAAGGATGGGGTGACTTTGTCAAGCTCGGTTTGGACGTGTTACCAGAAAGATCCCTGAAGGAGGACATCTTGCCTGGTAAAGTAGAGGGTCAGCAAAAAAGAAGGTCACCTTCAGTGAGATGGGTTGTCACACTGGCTACAATAATGGGCTCAGGATAATGACAATCATGAGCGTGATACAGAGACAGTGTTTTGTTCTGTTGCACATGGTTGGAACCAGCTCAACGACACCTAGCATCCACAAAGCTCATGAAGCCCCTCTATAGGACTTCTAACACTGGTGACTAGGACATGTATGCCACGAATTTCCCTTTACTCTAGCCTGAAGACTAAAAGCAGGCAAGAGGGCTTCTGGCTGGCTTCCTCTACAATTTCACCACCGTCTCAGTTCTCCAGATCAGGATTTCACACCTCTACCCACTGGTATTGGGGTTGAAGAATTCTTCGTTGTGGTGCTCTCCTGGACAGGGTGGGATGATTAGCAGCCAGATGCCAGTGTCATCTTCTGCCCCAGCTGTGACAACCAAAATATCTGTAGATACCGCTAAATGTCCCCTGAGAGGCAAAATATCCTCAGCTGAGAACCACTGTTCACTCAGCTACTCTGATGACATTCAGGGATTGTGATGATGAGAGATCACAACCTAAAAAGCAGTCAGGGCAAGGAAAAGAGAGCATTTCTCTCCACGTCTCGGGGAAAAGGATTAAACCATTCGCTCCAGCAGTCCTTTCTGTGTGATGTCATCCTGGATCCTGTTTGACTGCCCATGACTTAGGAGTAGAGCAGGAAAGACTGCTTCTAAGTTGGGTGGGAGATGCTCCTGGGACCCGTTGAGAGTCCTCAACATATAGAAGAAGACACGAAGTGAACATACAGAAGGTGAGATGAAATGAAAATAAAGAGAAATCAACAACCAAGAGTTACTACCCAAGGTCATCACACATTAGTAGATGCTTGAGTTTTCAACTACTTTGCTCATATCACTGAAACCTTTGTGATCAAGACATACAGCCCAATGTGGTCTTCGGGAACTGAGAGTTTCTCCCTGATGAACTCAGAATTAATTAGGGGCGTGGGAAGACTGAGCCACAGGTAGATGAGCTCTCAGTTTCTTTGTCTGTCAGCTTTGACATTCTGTCCATCTACAGATCACTTATGTCCTGGTGCTCTTTGGGAGTATTGCCACTGAGATCTTCAGTTAAGAAAAACTGTATCTACTCCATTTTAATGGTTCACTCCTGGTACAAGTAGTTTTTCAATACTCTCTATTCTATTACGTAAGTGACCAACCACATTTTCATCAGCAGTCATGCTGTACCTTTTTTTAAAAAGATTCTTGTGTGTGTCTGTCATACCATGTGTTTAATTGACTGTGTGAAGACACTGGACTGTGTGGATAACCAATGACGGACAACATTGTGAATAGGGTTTTCAGAACACTTGATTGTTCTCGTGTGGAACCCGCGCAAAGACCAAACCGCAGTCATTTGAGCAGGAGGAGGAGACACCGTGAGGTTTAAATCAGAACCAGGTACGCGTTAGGGCTGTAGTTTTTCACCTGTTCAGTCTGTACCCCAAGCAATAATCAGAGAAGCTTCACTATATGAAGAGCACGACATCAGGACGGGAGAAGACTCACTGTTACAGATTGAATTGTGTTCCCCAAAAACATGTGTAGACATTTGGCTGGGCCACATTCCGGGTATTGGGTGTGCTGTAAACCCTGGCTCTGTGACGTTAATGGGGGAGGATGGCAGCTGTGTTGGTGGGCAGGACTCAGGGTGCGAGGTTCTTGTGTGCCTTGAGGCGGTCTCTTTAGATATAAATGAAAGAAGGTAGCAGAGAGATTTGGTGACCTTATACCATCAAGAAAGCGAGTAGTGCCAGAAGCTGAGCACATGCTTCGGAAGGGATCAGCAGCCCTGCGCCTCAGAAGCTTCCAGTCCAGGGGAAGATTTGACAACAAGGACCTTCTTCTAGAGCCAGCAGAGAAAGCCCCCTTGGAGCTGACACCCTGAACTGGAATTTTAGCCTAGGACTGTGACAAATAAAGCTCCTCTTTTCCAAACCATCCACTTGTGGTATTTTTGTTAAAGCAGCACTACATGACTAAGCCACTCATCAACAACCTGCAATACACTGACGATACAACCTTGCTTGCTGAAAGTGAAGAGGACTTGAAGCACTTATTGAGGAAGATCAAAGACTACAGTCTTAAGCTGCTCTAGCAGAAATACCACAGAGTGGATAGCTTTAATAAAGGAAAGCTTATTCTTACACAGTCCGGTAAGCTACAAGTCCAAATTCAGGATGTCCTCTCCAGAGGAAGGCTTTTCCCATTGTCGACTCTGGAGTAAAGTCCGGTATTGCATCAGTCTTTGTCCAGGGAGTGTCTTTGTGCAGGAACCTCAGGCCTGAAGGATGCACTCTTCTCCTGGTACAGCTTTCTTGGTGGTGTGAGGTTCCCAATTCTCTGCCTGCTTCCCTTTCCTTTTATCTCTTGCAGGATGAAAGGACTAAGGATGGGGCAAGCCATACTCCAGGGTAACTCCCTTTACAGTGGAGCAGGGAGGTGATCTTATCAAGGGATTTACAGTCCCACCCTAATCCTTTAACATACAGCATAGGAAAACTACAAAATAGAGGACAATCACAGAATACAGGGAACCATGGTCACATGGCTTCACCTATTTGGGGGGGGACACAATTCAATCCATGACATCCCCTAACATACAGAAAACAAAAATCCTGACAACCAAACCAATAAGCAACATCACAATACTCAGAGAAAAGACTGAAGCTGACGAGGACTTCACTGTACCCACATCCATAATTAATGCCCATGGAAGCAACAGCCAAGAAATCGAATGGCAGGTTGCATTAGGCAAAGCTGCTGCAAAACATTTCTTTAAAAATCTTAAAAAGCAATGATAGCAGTTTAAGGACTGAGGTGCACCCAACTGAAGCTGTGGTGTTTTCAGCTACCTCATGTGTATGCAAAAGCTGTGTAATGAATAAAGAAAACGGAAGAACAATTGATGCTTTTGAATTACAGTATTGGTGAAGAACACTGAGTATGCTATGGACTGCCAGAAGAATGAACAATTCGTCCTGGAAGAACCACAGCCGGAAAGCTCCTTAGAAGCAAGGATGCAGAGATTTCATCTCACATACTTTTTGGATCTGTGATCAGCAGGGACTGGTCCCTAGAGAAGGATATCAGGTTTGCTAAAGAAGGGGACAGTGGAAAAGAGGAAGACCCTGGATTAAGATGGATTGATACAGTGGCTGCAAAAGCAGCGTCAAACACAGCAAGGACTGTGACGGTGGCAGACAGCGGGGCCAACTTTTGTTGGAACCTGCTCAACGACACCTAACAACCCAGCATCAGGGAGGGTCTGGGGACTTCATCCCACTCTTCTCTCTCATGTATCATCAGTGTGTGCAGAAGGCATGGGTTAAGCTCCATCAGTGTGATACACAGTCCTAACTCATCTTAAAATTCATCACTTACTTGGGAAAAACACAAAAGGTATACCTTAAAAAAAAGAACGTCACCTACACGGATCAAGACCAAACACTAGCAGCTCACCGAACCTTTTGAATTTAAATTCACAAACCCACAACGTTCAGCTACACGCAGTGAGGCTGCCCTCCTGTCTCAGAATAAACTTCGCCAGCACCTGTTTCACGTTTTCAGAAGACGAAAATATATAACTCCACTGCAGTGATCTCCAGCTCAGCCTTTTCCTACAATGATCAGCAGTATCTACTCAAAGTATTTTGCCACTTGTTTTATTTTTGTCCCTACCCAGCTGACATTCTATTTTTCACTCATTTTTTATTTAGTTGCTCTCACTAATTTTGATGCTCATGTTTTACACTCCTTTTCAATAGGCTAGAAACGTTCTATCCTTTGCCCTTTTAGAACTCGCTCCCTGTCCTCACACCAGGCTTGTTGTGAGTTTAAGTTCATTGTCTACCACCACGATCAATTATTGGACTGTCAAGAAGGGCAGTCATCGCAGGCTTGCAGAGTGAGCTCAGGCAGAGCGGAGCTCTCAGAACACTGAGATGGGCAGTGGGGCAGGAAATCTGATGGCAGCGCTTGGGGACCAGAATCTTCCTCTTTCATCAAATTTTAATAAAAGAAATGAGTGGAGACAAAACGGTAGAAGCTTGTCTTCTCCAGCAGATCACCTCCTCATAGACAGCTGGGTTATTTTCAGAGTCACTTTAAAAGAGTGAGGATGTAGCATAAGAAAGTTTTATCTGTCTCCACTCTCAAAAAAAATAAGTAAATTTACACTCTTTAAAAGGCGGGTGCCATTGAGCGCAGTGGCCTTCGAAGCACAGACTGGCTGCAGACCGAATCAGCAGGGGTCAGAGGGATGGGAAAGCAAGTGAGCAGACTTGAAAAGGAAGAATCTTTTCTGCGTAACCAAGGAGTCCCTGTGCAACGATCAGGGGACAGAAGTGCGGGGGAAAGATACTGCAAGCAAAAGACACAAGGATGGAGTGTGTGAAAAGCTGAGAGGAAGCAAACCCCTGAACCTTCTCAACACAAGTACTGCTGCCTGGAGCATCACCGACTCATTAGACTAACACAGCCACAGCTAAGCAAGAAATTAGGAGAGAAACACAAGTGCACACATGGACACACACACAGAGACTGACGAGCCTGTGGGACTAGCAACATCCCTGTTTCATACATGGCCTTACTTTTGTTGTTGCTGTTGTTGAAAATACACAGCAGAACACACACCAATGCAGCAATTTTGGAAGGTACAAGACAGTGGCACTGATTGCACTCCTTGAATTGTGAACCGAGCTCACTTCCTTTTCTGAGTTGCTCTGTCCCCATTGTGGTGAAATGACCTCTTAACGTGCCCTTTTGCCTTGGTTCTGTGAAAAAGACATCAGAATGGGAGATTTTTTTTTCCCTGAGCTCTGTGAAATTGCTACAGTCCTTTGGAGAAGCTAGTCCCTGCCAACAGAAAATGTCAGTTATTACGCAAATAGATGGAGCCACTTGAGAGGGGATTGGTCAGTTATTATTCAAATTGAGTGTGTAAAATCCATCCAGTGGGAATGGGCTACTTGTCTATATAAGCACCATCCATCAGAGGGTTAGGACCAAGAAGATGGTCCTAGAGTGAAGCGTGTCTTCTGGACCCAGGACCCCTGCACTGAGAACCCCCAGACCCAAGAAATAGAGTTGTAACAGCAGAGCAGCAGCAGCAGAACCAGACCACTGGCATGAGACTGCATGGTGGGCTTCCCAGTCCACAAAGTGGCCACAATGGGCTTGCTGATCACAGAGTGAGAAAGCTCAGTGCCTTTGGGCTGGACGTTGCGCTGGCAGAGTGGGGTGCCTTTGGACCACTTGTCAGTGGAGCGAAAGGGGCTCACCAACTCACAGAGTGACAGTGCTGAGCCTTTGGGCAGGAGGCTTACAGACAGAGAGAGTACACCCAGACACTTGTTGGTGGAACTGAAAAGCTGTAACACTTGCCTCAGCAGGAGAAGAGGAGGCCTGTCCTGAGGGGGCTGAAGGGATCCTGTCCTCAGGGGACCAAAAAGAAGTCACTACAGCTGGCTGAGAGAGAGAGGACACACTGTCCTACACTGATCCTGTTTCTGCTACTTTCAAGTTAATCCTAATTCCCATGTTACTTCCCTGTAAACCATATAACTATGAGTACAGCCTGTGCATTCTGTGTGGCCACTGCAACAGATTATCAAATCCAGAAAATAAGTTGAGAACCCTATGAGAGGAAAGTTGGTATCAGAATTGGTAAAAAGTTTAGAGAGTGGAGACGGGTTTGACCTCCACCTCCTAGGAAATCAGTTAGGGCTGATGCTGGCACTAATTCTCATTTTCCCTCT
Source organism: Heterohyrax brucei (assembly GCA_028571685.1). Lineage (NCBI taxonomy): Eukaryota > Metazoa > Chordata > Mammalia > Hyracoidea > Procaviidae > Heterohyrax > Heterohyrax brucei. The sequence continues at coordinate 2,248,944 of CM053163.1, forward strand.
AGTTATTTATATGAGATCCAACACTACCGCTACCTGTCTGTACCTATGGGTGTAACTCACTGCCCCCTACAGTTACTATGGAAACCCTGGTGGCACTGCAGCTGCTGACTCGAAGGTCAGCAGTTCAAATCCACCAGGTGCTCCTTGGAAACTCTACGAGGCAGTTCTACTCTGTCCTCCAGGGTCACAGTGAGTCATATTCAACTTGGCAACTGGTTGCCAGTTAAGGTTCCTATCTAATTTATCAAGCTGCTGTGGTCAGTTTGATCTCGTGTAGATAGTCAAGTGCCGTCGAGTCGGATCCGACTCATGGCATGTAGATAGATTTTAAAAGAATACAGTGCTCAAGGCAGACATTCTTCCCTGGCTAAGCCCAACTATTGTTTCATTTTATAAGGCCCTCAGAGGATAATTTTAGCTTCAAATTTAAAAATTATCTCAGGGCAATAATCTCAAGGGTTTGTCTAGCCTCCATGGCTCCAGAAAATCTGGAATCCACAAGAATTTTAAATTATGTTCTGCATTTAACCTCCTCCGCTTTTAATCAGAATTCTTCTATACAATCTTTGATCAAAATGTTTAGTAATGGTAGATGGGAACCATCAAATTCTTCTGGTCTCATGGCAAAGGAGGCAGTTGTTCATGGAGGCAGTTAGTCACACATTACGCAGTTCCCACATTTGCTTCTTCGTCTGTTGCACAAGGTGAATAGAGACCAATTGTTACATCTTGCGTGGCTGCTCATAGGTTTTTAAGACGCCAGACACTATGCGACATCCTCCTTTTTATTGTGTGTGTCACAGGTGGATCCCAGATGCAGACTAACCTGTACTGATGATTTAATTCTCACATGGTGCTTTACATACATAGAACTAGTAGAACTCCAACAATGGCTTTCTTCACCTCCATATATGCCCATTGCTTTGCACTTTGGGCCAAAGTATTTAGCAGTTAAAAATCAAGTAGAAGACATCGAGGAAAAGGTCTCTTGATACCCAACCCACCAACATCTCTATTTCCCCATCAATGCAGTATATGATGTTCAAGTAATCTTAACATTCAATTCCACTTGGGGAAAAATTGTTATTTTACAGTTGAGTAACCTGGAAGACATCACCTTATCCAATTTACCAAACCTACCATCACCAATATTAGGCACTGGGGGAAGGAATAAGATGTAGTTGTTGCCTCAGTGAACTCATGGATAGGTGAAGGAAACAGGCCATCAGATGACTACAACAAAGCATTAACAGGAGAGCCAGTGAAAGATCGAGAGCAGAGAGGGAGCACCTGATTCAGAGTCTTGGCAGAGGTGGGGGTTGTGGTAGGTGTGGTGGAGCAGAAGGTCAGACAGAAGAGAGAAGTCTCTTCTATATCAGAAACACTGAAGATATAGTTGAGGTGACGCTGGGCACAGGGTGTGACAGGACACTGTAGATAGAGAGGAGCCACGTTCAAAGGTCTTGCCAGGAAACATCATGTTGTGAAGTGCAAAGTGGGTACGCTCGAGCAGAACTGCAGGACTGTGCTTCTCAACTCCTGAGCATCTGGCAGAGTCTGGGATGGCACAAATGGTTTGTGCCCAGTGACTACCTCCTGATGACATAGGTGAGCTTGGCACTTCGCTTTTGAGTCACCAGGGCCCCTTCAAAGAGATTCACCCCAGCTCAGAGTCACCACCCCAGAGCAGATCACTCACTGTGTGGGTCCAGAAGGAAAAGAAGAGAGGAAAAGATCTCAGTCTTCCATTTCTTCCTCTCCAACAAAAGGTCCCACCGCAAGGCTACTACACCCTGGGAACCTTGCCTTGATTGCCTAATTGATTCCTCCCTACAGAAGGTGCAGTGAAGAGGTTGAATGTTATTTATATGGTGCTTTTCTTCCCAAGTATCCCACATGTTGGCATGATGCAGCCAAATCAGTACGAAATGGGTGTGCTGCTGGGCTTCTCACCCCCAGGTTAGACAGAATGGCAGAAGTAAGTATTTCAGAAAATCCCTTAATCACACAAATCAAGCACCATGTCGAGGGCAGTCAGTCCAAGAAAACACCCTTTTCATGACATAAGCCCAAGCTAAGACCATGTCTCTCTCCCAATGACCTATTGTGAAATGTCCAGACTTCAGAAGCAGAAAATCATATAGCCTCTAGCGAAGGAAAAAGAACTAGAAACCCAGCAAAGTGCCTTTGCCTCCTAGGTGGGAAGCATATTGAATATTGAAAGAAAGATGAAAAGCAAATTTCTGTGTAGAGAGAACTCTTTTCTCAAGAACAACTTATCACCTACAGGGGAACTACAATTCAGACTAGTATGAATAAAAGAAGAATTTGTTTATAATTGGCTATTAAGACAGGCTCATTATGCTAATCCAGGGGTTAAGAGCAGGCCAGGCTTGCTTTCTGTGATTTAGGACTGTGCTAATCGGAGGCTCCTAGAATTTTCCACAGAGAGGGACTGCCACTAGAGGGCACCCATGCCACAGATCACATTGGAGTGGGGAAAGCTCTGCCTGGAGGGGACGCAAAGCACGTCCAATCACAGATTAGGAGGCACAGAACCCCACTTCCCTCTGGCTTCAGCCAGCAACCCCCAGAGCCCTCCTGAATCTCACACTAAGCCCCAGTTCACAAGGTCAAAGAGGTGTTTTAACTCTGCTACAACTGCTCTGGGCACCCCCAGTAATGAAACCTGGGTTAACTGGGGCTACAGTCAGAGAAGCTGGTTGTCATGGTGTGCCCCCCAAAAAATGTGTGTAGCCATTTGGCTGGGCTGTCATTCCCAATATTTTGTGATTTTCCTACATTGTAAATCCTAATCTCTGCCTGCAGCTAATAGATAAAATGATTACATTGAAAGGGGATTAGGGTGAGCAGGAACAGCCTTGCTAAGGGTGTTTCCCTGGAGAGCGGCTTGTACCACCACTAACCCTTTTATCCTACAGGAGATCAAAAGAGAAACTAGCAGAGAATTTGGAACCTCGTATCGTTAAGAAAGCAGCACCAGGAATAGAGCACGTCATTCAGACCTCAGGTTCCTGCACCAAGATGCTCCCTAAAGAAGACTGATGCAGCACAAAGACTTTCTTCCAGAGCCGACAAGGGGGAAAGCCTGCCCCTGGAGTAGACATCCAGAATTTGGACTTGTAGCCTACCAGACTGTGTAAGAATAAACTTTCCTTTGTTAAAGCCATCCCCTTGTGGTATCTCTGTTAGAGCAGCACTAGCTGACTAAAACAGAATTTGGTACCAGGAGGGGGTGCTGTTCTAACAAGTACCTGAAATACGGAAGCAGTTTTGAAACTGTGAACAGGTAGAAAATTCAGAAGGAAGCAACGAGAACGGTTAACACTGAAGAAGGCACAGATATGGTGAGAGACAGCAGTATGGAAGCACTCTGTGAAGCAGTCTAGTTGTATCTAATTGTGAAACCATTCTACTTAACATAAACCCCCTTTTCTTGAATGCTCTAAGTCAAGGCCAGCATGAGGAATACTTTATTTCCTCATTCATGCATTCAAAAAAATAACGTTTCAATATCTCCTAGTAACTAGATATTATTCCAAGTGCTGAAGATACAGATACAAATAAAACAACTTGGTTCCCTACAGGTCTGAGCTCCTGGCTTCTGCACTCACTACTTATGTGACTTGAGCAAGTTACTGAAACTTTCTGGGACTCAGTGTCTTCATCAATAAAATGGGACAACAACACTGTGTGGCAATGTTGAGAGAATTCAACGAATTGTGGTAGAGGCTCAGGTTAACAAGCTTCTCGTTTTGAGACATGATTTTTGTCCTCAAGGAAACCCTGGCAGCCTAATAGGTAAGTACTACAGCTGCTAACCAGAAGGTCAGTAGTTCAAATCCACCAGAGAGAGAGTGAGTGTGTGTGTGTGTATAGATATAAACAGGACAAATACAAACAACTGGTCTAAGTATGTAAATGATTCCTTAGAGTTCATTGACCTATTCCTGCAACTGTTAAGATTAAAAGTATATCAACATAAAAAATAAAGTGTATTCAAAAACAAAAGGGCATCCATCCACTGTAATGCTTACCAACAATGGATAATTAATAGCTGCCCCTGACCCCACTAACATGGGTTCTGGTACCTTCAGGAAAAGTAACAATTCAGTTTTGTGTATCTCAGCACTTCCACACAAAGTCTACTATAGGACATGAAAATCTAACAAGTTTGTAAACTCCTAAATTTGTAAACATATTTGGGCATCACATGCCTGTTTCTGTGAGAAGGGGCATAAGCTTTTGAACCACTGGGGGAAACATAACAATTACTGCACAGCTGAAAATATTACGAAATTCTAACAAAAACACAGCTTACCTTGCTCTCTGAACTAGACTCAGTCACATCTGGGCAGAAGGGATTTTGTCCAGCCAGGAGGTCACTCTGCTGGGTTTTTACTGGGTTTCATCCTTTCTGGTTGGTAACTGAGCCCTCCTGCTGGTTAAATATTTTGAACATTACCTGCAGCGGGTAGCATGCCCAAGGAAAATAAACACACCACTTCCTGTCCACACCTTACCAGTTGCCGTTAACTCAACCTGACTGGTGACCTTACATGTATCACAGGGTGTGTGCCACTGGGCTGTCACTGGCTGGTTCTTAGAAGCTGATCACCAGGCCTTTCATCAAAATCGCCTCTGGGTAGACTGAATTTCCAATATTTCCATCAGCCGTTCATGCTGCCCCGAGACTCCCTATCAATCCAAACATCTACGCCGAGCTTCACTTCGTTACAAGCTTATTGACAAATCCATGCAGGTATGAGGCGACGTCTCACTGAACAGAGTCAGGTAGGGTTGCATGGTCTCCAGGACAATACTGGGTTTTTAAGTTCATTTCTTCAAGTCTTTCTCATCAGTCCTGAAATGGTACCAAAAACCAAACCAAATCCACTGCCATTGAGTCAATTCCAACACACAGAAACCTTATGAGGCAGAGTAGAACTGCTCCTGAGCTCTTGGCTAGCAGACACAGCACCTGACCTCTTGGCTAGCAGACACAGCACCTGACCTCTTGGCTAGCAGACACAGCACCTGACCTCTTGGCTAGCAGACACAGCACCTGACCTCTTGGTTAGCAGACACAGCACCTGACCGCTATGTCACTGGGTACAGGAATGGATAAACCTGTAACCAAGAGCTCTGTGCTCACATCTCTTTAAGCTGATGCTCAGAATATACTTGGGATACGTAACAACTTGGGGAAAGAAATGGAAATATTGCCATCGGGTCCCACTGAGTTAACTCTGACACACAAACACCCCAAGTGACAGATTACGGTTGCCCCGTTGGGTTCCCTTGGCTGTGGCCTTTACAGAAGCAGATGACCAGGTCCTTGTCCCACAGACCGTTGGGTGAGTTCAATGACCAGCCTGTGGGGTTAGGCATCTGGAACTCACCCACGGGGCAAGTGAGCTCCTCGGAAGGGAAGTGGTCTACCTAAAAGCTTCCGTTTCCCCAGTAGCTCCGTCTCCTTCAACACGCCCCAGTTCAGTACATCATCAAGGGGCTCAGAAACACAAAGCTTCTCTGTCATCACTGAAGGAACAGCTCATCCCAGGAGCCACCTTGCCCGCTGAGGTCGCTGCAGGCCCCAGCCAGGAGGGGACAGCCCAGAGTGGTTCCACGTCCCGTGAGGAGGGAGAACGTTTGTGGCTTGAGAGCCTGGCACTTTTAAGAGCTGGCGCGGACACACCGGGGTACAAGCCCACCATCCGCAGCAGCTTTCCACTTTCCCGCTTAACATAATTACGTAACTCCAGTAATTGTCAGCTCTGCTATTCCACGGGCAACGAAAGAGCAGAGAAAGGCTGTTATTCTTATAGGAAAAAGCTCCCTGGTCTCTGTCCCCTGCCACGGGGGTGATTTCACCATTTTCGCTCAGCTACTGATATCACAGAGGCCCTCATAAGGGCGGACAGGTTCTTTTATGAAAAGTGAGGGAGCTTTGTAACAGAAACAGGGGTGTATCAAACACTGGCTTTAAGGCTGCATGCAAATCAAGGCTGGAGGGGCCTCGGCTAGAATGCACAAGGGACTGTTCCTCATGGCATCATTTAGCTACACAGAAAAGGCACCGTGTGGAGACAGCAAGCATCGTCCTAGCGCGTGGGGAGAAGGTGACGGCTGCGCAAAGGTGCTTCACCACCGTCAGCTTTGCTCTCCAGAAACTCAGCAACACTCTCAGCTTCTTCTTTGGATCCCACTCTTTATACTACAGGTTACATTTAGCAGGGTGTTTCTCCCCCCTCTCTTTCTCCTACACCTTTCTTCATTTACTAAATTCATTTTTAAAAAGAGAGAGAGAGTCCAAGGTTGGAAAAGATAAGAATGTTTCCCCAAATGCCTTTTTTCCAGTAACCCGCTGCCATCAGTCCAGTCAGTTCTGACCCCTAGTGACCCAACGGGACAGAGTAGGAGTGCCCCCATGGGGCTTCCAAGGCTGGGAACCTCTATGGGAGTGACTTCCGCATCTGTTCCCCACATCTGTCCCTCACATCTGTCCCCCTGCATGTGCCCCCCCGCATCTGTCTCCAAGAGAGCAGCTAGTGGGTTCTAATCACTGACCTTCCAATCAGCAGCGAGGGCTCAGCCTCCGCGACACCGCTGTATTTTCAGAAAACAAATGAAGGAGTGGGAGCCCCTGACTGGGAAGTGCCCTACTTAGCCCAGTTAGACAGTCGGGGAGGCGGGGGTTCAGGCGGCTAAACTCGCAAGTCCAGCATGGTCACCAGGTGTGTGCTTTAGGGGCCGATGGCACAGTGGCGAAGTGCTGGCCTGCCAACCGGAGGGGCAGCGTTCAAGCCCACCAGCAGCTCCATGGGGAGAAAAGACCCAGCGGTCTGCTCCCATAGAGGTTACGGCGAATGGCCAATGGGTCTCCTTTCAGGGGGAAGGGGAGAGGAGAGGGTGGAGAGGAGGGGACAGGTGTTGGCCGAGCGGACACTGGAAGTAAAGCCTGGGAAGGAAGAGCGTGCCGTCACAGGGTGAGGAGAGCAGACAGAGCGGCAGAGAGGCGGGTGCTCGTGATTTTATATGGCAAACTGGGATTATAAACTTGCACTTAACCATATTAAAAAATGAATTTAAAAAAAGATTACAGGATAAAAAGCCCTCTGAGGCAGTCCTACTCTGTCACTTGGGGTCACTACCAGCTGGAACTGAGTTGTCAGCACCAACCCGTCACAACAGCTTTGGGGCCTGGAGACCTGCTTTCAGACTTTGTCCCACCGGTTAGCAGGGCAGGACCTTGGGTGAGTGGCATGTCCCCATGAGGTCTCACTCTGCTCACCCATAGAATGGAGGTGATGACAATAGCTACGTCACCAGTTTGTTGCGAAGACTGGAAAACCTTTAACATGATGTCAGACACACAGTCAACACCTGAGAAACGTTAGCTGGCGTTCTGCTTAACAGGCAGGACCAGCAGTCTCTTCTCCATTCCCCGTCCCCTGACTTCAGCCAGGCCTCACCCACCGCGGCATAGGCCGAGGACCCTCCAGCAATCGGAGGCCCTTCTGACCCGCCGACTGATGTCTTACTCCCCCGGTCAAGGAGCCTGAAACGTTAACAACCGAAGTTTCACTTGAGATAATAAGAATCCTTTTTCAAGGTCCTTAGTAGCCAAGCTGGGGTCAGATGCAGGAATGGGAATGACTGAGGCTGAGCAAAGAGTCGTCGTTCTAGAAGGAGTGGTCCTTCTGGGCCCTCCTAACGGTAGGCTTGAGATGGCCACAATCAGACAGCGGGACGGGGCACAGGGCTCTAGGTACCAAACCAGGTGCCATCGAGTTGATGCTGACCCTTGGTGACTTTATGTGTTGCAGGGTAGAACTGTGCCTCATAGTCTCAACGGCTGACTTTTTTAGGAAGTGGGTCACCCTTCTCCTGAGGTACCCTTGGGTGGGCTCCAATTGAGCCCCCAAGCTTTTCAGCGACCTCTTTTCGGAGCAGATGGCCAGGTCCTTCTTCCAAAAGGAAATGCTGGACGGACTTGACCCTCCAACCGTCCGGTTAGTGCCAGCACATGCTAGCCAGGGGTGTCCCCAGGGACTCCTCCAGATACCAGGGCAGACCACCTCCCACAGAGAAGGCACGTGAGTCAGGAATGCGGCACCCAGAGGCTGGGCCCAGCAGGCAGTGACCATCAACAGGAGCAGGCGGGCACATGGATCTACCAGCGTCCTGCACAGAACCACTCGGGGTCTGAGGGACTGGAGGGAGCTGAGGGAAGGGGGATAAGAAGTGTCAGACTGACAATTCTAAGTGTCACACTCTTATGAGTGTCCAAAGGAACCCTGGTGTCACGGTGCTTCGGTGCCGCCTGGTAACTGGAAAGTCAACAGTCTGAGCCCACCAGTTTGTGGGAGAAAGACATGACGGTCATGTCTGTGAAGACTCACAGCCCTAGAAAACCTGTGGAGGAGCGCTCTACTCTGTCTTCTAGGGCCGCTATGAATTGGAATCAACTCGATGGCAAGGTTTTTTCTTTGTAAATCATTAAAACAAGGAGTATTTATTACATTCAAATATTGATATTATCCTGCTCTGTGATGTCTCATACAGTATTTGCCTCCTGGTGGTGCAGTGGTTAAGAGCTCAGGCCGCTAACCAAAACATTGGTTATTCAGATCCACCTATTGCTCCTTAGAAACTCCATGGGGCAGTTCTCTTCTGTCCTATAGAGCTGCTGTTAGAAGCGGAGCCTCTACTTCTGAACACACACGGCCAAGTGCAAGGTAAACAGATGGTGGCGCAGTGGTTAAGTGCTAGGTCTGCTCACGACAAGGTTGGCCGGGCGCATCCACCAGGTGCTCCTTGGAAACCATGGAACAGTCCTACTCTGTCCTCTAGAGTCACCGTGAGTCAGAATCAACTTGGTGGCATTAGGTTTGGTTTTCGGTTTCCTGACTATTAATCTCCGGTGTGCCGACAGTAGGGCTAAGCTCATTTGTTTTCCTTTAAGAAAAAGGAAACTTTCTTACCTTGCGCTCAAAGACATTAAAACGCAGAACTGGCTCACATGGCCCAAGGCTGTGTCTCCCTCTGCACGGTGAGGGGCAGAATCTAGATAACGGGGACCCACTCTGTCCTGCTTTCTCTGTTGTGAGCCTGTTGACTTGGTCTTGGCCTCGTTTAGTAAGTCTGTAACCTAGAAATGGATTACAGAGGCAGAATATGCTAGAAATTCGGGAAGGTCGGGGGAGGGACAGAGCGAAGGGAACGACAAATGGAATTCGGTGGACAAAGGGGAAACTGCCATCCTCAATCCTCGTGCTCTGGCAATGGGGAGCTGGACAGAGGCGCGATGTGGGGGAGGCAGCCCGAGGCGGGTCGCCTGAGGCAGAGCCAAGACGGATTTCTGGCCACTTCTGGGTGCACTATGTAACCCAGTGTTTGGAGGTTCTGGGAGATTAAACAGAGTGCAGTGTTCTGTGGGGATTCACAGGGTTTTCAGTGGCTAATTTCCAGAGGTAGATTGCCTCTGCCTTCCTCGTTTGTCTTTTTCTGGAAGCTCTGCTCAAACCTGTCACCACGGGTGATTCTGCTGGTGTTTGAAATAGTGTTGGCACAGTTTTCGGTACCACAGTGTGTGATGCCAGCCACCATGGTGTGACAATCCGACAGAAAGCAGTGGACTACTTTAGTCGCGTCACTAGGCAGGGCCAGTAGCTAGAAGATTCCATCATGTTGGTCAACTAGGGGATCACTGAAAAGAGATGGAGAGACCCAACAGCTACAGCGGCCGCAAATGTCCCCAGGGTCCTGGAGATAGTTCAGGAGCTGACAAGGTGGAGTTCCATTATACACGAGGTTGCCGTCGGGTGAAGCCAACTTGATGGCCACTAACAACCACCGCAACCACACACATCGAGCGGGTGCATGCCACGGTCGCAGTGCCTACTTAGAAAAAGGAATAAAGTATCCACGGCTATAGCAGCTGAATGGTTACAAGCCTCCAAGGATAGACGGGGGATTGCTTTGAGCTTCCACGCAGCTGGACTTCTTGCTGTCGGCTGCGTGCATCAAAAGCCCATCTTAAATAGGATTAAACTTAAAGAAAATTGTGACTTTTGACAAAGACACTGGCCCCATATCTCACGTGCCTTGGCCTTAAATGGCACGGGGGGTGGAGTGTAGGAGAGGAGGCGGCGCTGTGCTGCGATGTCAAAACGAGTTACTCACAGAATTGACTTACACAGTGCTTGCGTGAGACACAGTGCTAAGTGTGCGTTAGGCTCTTCTAAGAGTTTGCCTTAGTCAGTTCAAGTAAAACGTGTTACATATGCAGTGTGTTTCAGGACCTTGGCAAGCATGGTCAAGTGTACATCAGACGTCAGCCAGGGTCTCTGTGTACCTTGAGGTTCTCCATGGGGTCATCCCATCCATCTCAGCCCATGCCCAAGGCCTTTGCTTGTGTTTTCCCAGCAACCTCTGGTTCAGAGCTTCTCACAGGTCCATTCCGTCTACTCTTAGGGTCTCTTTTGCATTCTCCAGCTCTTGCCCATAGAGACTCAGCAGTAGAATATGCTCTTTTCTGCCAACACCCTGAAACAGCACACTCGGAGGTGTCTGAGGAACATCCACAACTTTCCTGAAGGACTAGGGAGACAGGGATATTTACCACACATGGTGCAAAAAACCTGGACGTCCACTGTCGGGGTGAGAGTCCCTCAGGTCCCTCTGGCATTCTGCCTTTCAGGATCTAGGATGCTGACACGTGACTGGATGGTTTGTGTCCCTGACTCCTTTGCTGTACATCCAACTCCAAATGCCCTACTCAGGAATTCTCTCCTGGCTCAAATCTCCATGCCAGCAAAAACTGTGTTTTTACACAAATAATTCACCCTTTCTAAGTTTGTTTGCCACCTATGCCCTCCCTCTGAGAGGTATTTTTGTAATCAAATAATACTAATTTTTTATGGTAAACTTCCAGAAAAAAAAGGTGGTATAATAGCACTCATGAAAGTTTCTCACAGGAAGAAGACACGTTTGACAAAACGTAGAAGGCACGTATTATTTGTGTCAAAACACTAACTCATCAGATGATCTTTAGACTCAAAGCTTTTCATGAATAGATTATACTATCTTCAGACAATCCAGTGATAATGGACATGGTAGAGAAATGGACAGTATTTCACTTTGTCACGCATAAGGTCAGCATGAGCTGGGACAGGCCAGCTGAAGGGCAGCTAGTACCAACAGTCTTCACTTGGGAAGTTGTGGCTTGCAATATCAATTTAGCCCCCCTGTTACAGATTCATTACTTAATTTACCTCCACAATGCCCCATAAAGGTTTTAATTTTCTTATTATTAAAAAAACTGAGGCCAAGATGCCTATTAACAGGGACATAACTGCTAAATGGTAGGCCAAGGAGATTGTCAACATGGACCCTCCAAGTCCCCAAATCTTTCATCTTAAGATTTCTCATTCAGTTGCATTTGAAACAGTGGCCTTTGGTTAAGTGAGTGATCAGAAGCTGTCATTAGTAACAAGGTCTAAAATGCCAGTGAAAAACAGGCATGAAGAAATATTTGAAAATTCATTTCCAGTAGGAAATTATCATTTAGATAAACGCAAGTTGTTTGGAATAAATTACTTAACAATCTGCTACTGAATTTAAGCCAGTACACTTCTCACCATAAGTGCTCGATAAATATTTACATAATAAATGTTTACTAGTTTGCTTACTGGAAGCACAGCCAGGACAACCTTTAGAAGCAAGGAGGCAAAACTTTGCCTCATCTACCTTGGACATGTCACCAGGAGGGACCAGTCCCTGGAGAAGGACATCATCATGTTTGGTAGAAAGTCAGCCAAAAAAGAGGAGGACCCTCAACAGGAGGGGACTGACCCAGGAGTGGCTGCAGTGAACTCACACCGAACAGTTGTGTGTGTGGTACAGGACCAGGCAGTGTTTTGTTCTGTTGTATGTAGCGTCTCTGGGAGTTGGACCCCCCTTGACGGCATCTAACAACAATAGTTTGTTTGCTTGCTGCTTTCTAGGCAGAAAACAGAAAATAGGATACCTGTGAACAGATAGTTCAAAGGAGAGTGGGTGTAAGAGAGAAAAATGCACTATAGCTATATGTGGGTGTTTGAGAAATAGTCATTTCATACCAACTAGAGAGTGACTGGTCCTCACAATGGGACCAGTAAGCAACATCACGATAAATGGAGAAAAGTTGAGATTGTCAAGGATTTCATTTTCCTCAGTTCCATAATCAACGCCCATGGAAGCAGAAGTCAAGAAATCAAAAGATGCATTGTATTGGAAAAATGTGCTGCAAAGGACCTCTGTGAAATATTGAAAATTAAGATGTCACCTTGAAGACTAAGGTGCGCCTGACCCAAGCCATGGTGTTTTCACATCATATGCATGTGAAAGCTGGACAACAAACAAAGAAGACAGAAGAATTGATGTCTTTGAACTGTGGTGTTGGAGAAGAATGTTGAATGTCCCATGGACCACCAAAAGAACCACGAGATCCGTTCTGGAAGAAGTACCACCAGAGCACTCCTTGGAAGCAAAGATGGCAAGATTGCATCTTACATACTTTGGACATGTCAGGAACCATCAGTCCCTGGAGAAGGACATCATGCTTGGTAGAGTGGAGGGTCAGCAAAAAAGAAGACCGTTGTGAAGATGGATTGACACAGTGGCTGCAACCATGGGCTTAAACATAAAAACAACTGTGGGCACGAGGCAAGACTGGGCTGTGTTTTGTTTTGTTGTGTGTAGGGTTGCTATCAGTTGAAACCACCTCAATGGCACCCAACAACAGCAAAGAGTGACTTGAACTTTAGTGTTCTTTATTATCCACCACAGCAAGCAAAATTCACAATGAAAACACTGAGCAAAGTTGTAGATTTTTTTTAATGGCTGAATAGTCATAAAATTCTTGAGCAGTGGAAACAACAGAATGAGTGAGACATTCTACAGAATCCTTTCCTTTTTCTTTGTGGTACAGAAGCCAAATTCAGTTAAACGAATACGGTTCTAAAGGTCCTGTCTAGACTTGCGGACATAGGAAGGAAAAACCATCTCTGTTCCCATATTTGAGGGAGTGGCAATGAAAAATGAACCAATTACTGCCCCCTCTTAGGAGAGAGGACAAGACGGCTTAGAACCCAGCCCAGGGAAAGACAAGGGGCTCGCACAGACGTCAACAAATCACCTTCACGTCTTTTGTTCCTACTGAGCTTCCAGCTTTTGTTGCGGTGAATTTTTCTGTTACGGATTGGTTTGACAGTTTAGTTAATTAGAAACTGAAAGAAATTAAGGAGTAATTACTAACTGACAGCAGAAAGACAATAAAAATACTGGAACAATTTGACTCTGGCACCCGTTTCCTCTCCTTTCCTACCAATACAAATGCGTCCAATCAGGCACTTTCACTGTGGAAAGTGATTATCTGTGTGAATGGGGAACGAGGAGAGCCCTGGAGTTAACAGAATTCCTCCTGGGAGGGTAGCTAAGTCTCTCGTGAATGTCACGTGGACTGCCAAGACGACAGGCAGACTGTCCTGGAGGACACATAACCAGAGCGCTCCTCAGAAGCAAGGATGGCGAGGCTGGGTCTTACATGCTTTGAACCTACTGTCATGAGGGATCAGTCCCTGGGGTAGGACATCGTACTTGGTAAAGTGGAGGGTCAGAGAAAAAGAGGAAGACCCTCAACAAGCAGGAGTGACCCAGAGGCTGCACCAACAGACGAGAGTAAAACCGACCGTGAGCGCGCTGCGGATCCGGGGGGGCGTTTCTGTTGCGCGTGGGGTCACCGCGAGTCGGAACCAACTCGACGGCACCTAACAACAACCGAGTCTCCACTGCCCGCTGTGGTCCCTGCTCTGGAGGGGTCAGTAAGGAAACTGTACCACAAACACAAAGAGACGAGTTACAAAGCCAGTGAGTTCTTCAAGGGTGGACGGCACTCATAGGAGGGGACAGTTTCCAAGAGCTGAAGCCGTCAGCTAGTAGCCACAGTGACCTGTTCAGATGACGTCCACGCTGCCAGGCCACACAGAGCAAAGGGATGGCTGATCTCTTGCTCTGCTTTTGTCTGAAACCTCACTGTTTAGTAACAAAAGATACAAAGGGACCTTTGGTAGCAGGGACGAATGCATCATAAAAACCGGGAGATAGAGCAGCTTGTAGGCAATTTAGGACAGGGATATGGCTATGTGCTATCCCCAGTTTAGGACAGGGATGTGGCTGTGTGTTGTCCATCAGTTTAGAACAGGGACATTGCTGTGTGTTATCCCCAGTTTAGGACAGGGATATGGCTGTGTGCTCTCCCCAGTTTAGGACAGGGACGTGGCTGTGCGCTATCCCCAGTTTAGGACAGGGACGTGGCTGTGTGCTCTCCCCAGTTTAGGACAGGGATATGGCTGTGCGCTGTCCCCAGTTTAGGACAGGGATATGGCTGTGTTTATCCCCAGCTTAGGACAGGGTTATGGCTATGTGCTATCCCCAGTTTAGGATGGGGATGTAGCTGTGTGAATTGTCACAGGGCCCCAGTATATCAACCTGCTGTGAGAGGGTCTCTGTTACCATCCATGCCCCCCTTGACAGCAAACCAACATGAAGGGTATTTTTAGAACTACATTTCATGAGACGTGGCTGAGCTTCAGGAGACGTCCCTGCTAAGTTTCTGGATGATTTCGGGGCCCCATCTGGAAGACCCTGTGTTCTCTGGTAACGTGTCCGTGCAGAGCATATCACAGTGGTGGGCAGGCAGTTTCTGGTTTGCTTGCCTGTTTCTGTCACCAACTGGAAACTTACCAGGTGTCAGAATGTGGCCTGACACTTTCACGCAGTGGTCTCCTCGTCTGTCGTCACTCCTCTGGACGCAATAGGTACTCCGACATTGTGTTGAATCGAGGAATCATAGTAGCACTGATGTTTGTTTTTAAAGGAAGAATCAGGAGAGTGGGAATAACATTTGAGTTATTTTCTTAGCTCAGTCATTTTATCTGTGTTTTCTTGAGTTAAGTGATTTCACAAATATATAAATACTAACATCTGCCCTGCACACTACAGAAGTTTGCTCTGAAGATTCAAGAAAAGTGCTTTGAAACATAAAAGCACTTTGTGGCAGTGGCAGTGGCAGAGGGAAGAGCACAGGTCTTGGATTTCACTAGGCTAGAGTTTGAACCTATTTCTACGCGCTGTTTCTTAGTGTTCAATAGCACATGTGAAAGTCCCTGACCCGTGGCAGACCCTCAAAACATCCTGTTATGTTCTGTTTTTCTACTCTACAGAAATACACGTGTGCGTAAGAGTCTAATTAAATTCTTTAAGGGGAGAAGGGTTAGGTGAGGAAGGGGGAGAAACATCTAAACCACCATGATCTACCTGTCCCAGTGTGCGTCTTGTTTCACCGGTTGCCACCCAGTCCCCGCAGTGGGCAGCATCTCACAGTTACTTCAGGAGGAGAAACAGTTTCTATCGCAGATCTCTGAGGGGACTCATGGCTTGCCAGCCTCGGCATCCCCTTATCTGGCCAGCTGCTGTCACCTTGGCGTCAACACCTCTCTCACTTGAATTTTCTGTCACACAGCTGGGTCTTGTGAGGGAAGAGTCAAGAATTCTTCTCTGCATCTAAAAATTGCACCAAGCCCCAGTTATAGAAGTTGAGTCATAAATAAATTAGCTGTTTTCCACATGTTCCAGTGAATTTCATGAGGGAGGCTTTCTCAAAAACAACGAAATTCCTGGTTGTCTTCAGGCCATACTCGGCAATTCATTCTCCCAACACGGAGGGCACAAAGAGAAAGCAGGCACATTCCGCCCTCATCTCAGGCCATCAGGCTGGTATTACAGATGAAGGGGACAATAGCTGACTGGGATGGCCGTGGCGCCACAAGTCCCCAGGGAGCAAAGCAGGTCTGCTCTGTCTTCTAGGACATTCCAGTGCAGAAGGGTGAGTCACCAGAGAAACCCATCGCTCATTAAATGAAAGAAGAGAACACAAAGACAACATCCTCACAAAACACTCAATAATTCCCAGCTTTACTTTCACATGACAAGTATTATAGAGACATACGGCCATGACAAGAGCTGAGAAACGAAGATTCACAGTCCTCCTCACGTTACTCCTGAGAACCAGATGCAATCGTGAGGTAGACAAAGTGTGTGTTCAGAATCTGCCACCCCAGGGCACCACAAAGATGCGCTGCGTGTGCACCGCACAAAGACACCCAACAGAGAGGGGTGGGGAAGAAAGCGTCCTCACCAGACCCCCACGTCAGGCCCGCTCATTTGCAACCGCATCCAAGAGGGTCTTTCGTTCTAGTCACCAATGGCACGTACATGACAAGGGTGGCCCTTTCCAGCCTTCATTCTCCTAGTGGCATGGGGATTACATGACACACCTACTAAACCAAAAGTCAGCAGTTTCAATCCAGCAGGTGCTCCCTGGAAACCCTATGGGGTAGTTCTACTGTGTCCTGTAGGGTAGCTAGGAGTCAGTTGGAGGTTTCACGTCTTTGAACAGCAGCACCTTTTGCACCCATTTATCACAACTTCACTTTCTCCTTACACAAAACTGGCGCATCATTCCAAACTGTGACATAGCCATTTACATGAAGGTATAAATGTCTAGTAATACTCTGGCCTCATGTGGGTGGAATAAAAATACGTGTGGGATGCCAGTTCTCAGCCGAAAGGGTGTCACCTCTTCTCTACTGTCTCTGGAGAGGAGGACTGTCACCCTTTAGCCGGGAAGGGCATTCCCTGACTCAGAAGGACATGTCTGTGGCCGCGACTCCTCAGCATACACTCCTCTGTGCACTTACAGAACACCTACTGTAAAACCCTGGCCACAGGACAGTCCAGATAGACTAGCTACTTAGTGATATCCTCATAGGGTTTCAGATTTTTCTTCTTCTTCTGTACAAGCAAAGGAGTTTCAGGTCAAAAATTCCTCTCTAGATATGAATAGAATAATATACAAATGAACACAGTATCTGCATAGAAAAAGAAATGAATTATGCCAGATGTTAAAAAACACTTGCCTTAGGTTAATGCTATATTTTTAACTTTGACAGTTTTATAAATTTGCTATAGTGCATGCACATTACTTTAAAGTTAAAAATAAATGAGTGTCTGGTAGATTTTATATAGGCTTAAACATTCCCAAAAAGTTTTAATGGCAATTTCAAATCCTATACGAACCATGAAGTAGTATCTTGCCGAAACCACAGTGGTCAGCCAGGAGGTTGTGCAGACTCTGATTTTGTCCTTCAGCTTCCAATCAACAGCAGTTACTGGGCCACACTGCTAATCCTATGTGAACAATTCTAAAAACATGGCCAAACACCCTACGATGTAGAAGTACAGACATTGCGTAGCGAGAAGATTTAACACGGACCTTTCAGAATGACGTCAGTTTCAGGTCACCAACTACTTCTATATTTGTCCTTGGAGAGCATTCTACTTGGCAAGAATTGACCTTGGGTAGAAGATCAGAGTTCAGGGTCTCTGCTAGCACAGTTTACATTTTCAGAACCTTTCAGAGCTGTGCCAACACGCATCATCTCCATTCTGTGCCGTCCCAGAGCTTCCTAAACTGCAGAGGCTACAGACCAGAGTGTTCTGATTGTCTTTCTCTTACTAGGCAGACATGATACGTTATATAATGTACTAAATCTATTTAAATTCATTTTATTTTATCTTCTTTAAAATATCTGTTCTGAAGGTTGACTATATTACTTTAGAAGAAGACAAATATCCTCACAACTGGACCAAGAAGCATCAGGATAAATAGAGAAAAGACTGACATCATCCAGGATTTCATTTTACGGATCAACAATCAATGCCAACAGAAGCAACAGTCAGAAAAGCAAACGATACAATGGGAAAAACTGCTGCAAAGATCTCCGTAAAGCGTTACAAAGCAAAGATGTTACTTTGGCGTCTATGGTGAGCCTGACCAAGCCACAGAATTTTGGATCGTCTCATACACATGTGAAAGCAGGACAGAGAAAGCCCACTGCTGTCAATTCCAACTCAGAGCGACCCTATAGGACAGAGTACAAGTGCCCCACAGTGTCCTCAAAGGAGCACCTAGTAGATTCCAACTGCCAACATTTTGGTTAACAGCCATAGCACTTAACCACTACACTACCAGGGGCTCCAGTAAGAAAACTGAAAACTGTCATCTTTGAATTATAGTGGTGTGTTAGAAGGTTGGATACACCATGGACTGCCAGAAAAATGAACTGTCTTGGAAGAAATACAGTCAGAATGCTCCTTAGAAGGGTGATAGGACTTTGTCTCATGTACTTTAGACACACATTATCAGGAGGCACCAAGCCCTGGAGAAGGTCGTACTTGGTCAAGTAGAGGGTCAACAGAAAAAGACCAAGAGCCTTAATGAGATGGCTTGACACAGGGGCCGTAATGATGGGCTGAAACACAACAAGGTTGTTAGGACAGTGCAAGACTCGGCAGTGTTTCCTTCTGCTCACAGGGTCATTATGAGTTGGCACTGCCTTATGGCACCTAGTGACCATTTTGAAGGTTTTTTTTTTTAACAGTCCAATGCTAGACCTTCCATGCTGGCTTTCCATATCCCTCCCCACGCTTCTCCATTCTGTCCTATGCACAGGAAGCTATCCTCTATAAACCTGGTCACTCCAGTTCCCCGGACTTCTGGCACTGATTCTGGTCAACGGCAGACACTTTCAGAAAACTAGAGTGCTCCAAAAAAGAGAGGGGCTGGAGTTTTCTGAAGCCAAGTTGTGGTTTGGCATTAACTGCATCCCTCAGCCTCAGGGCACAGCTTTGGGAGCACAGTTCCTCTTGCTTGCCTTCAAACACTAGTCCCATTCTGCAAGCCCAGAGGAGTATAAGCCACTTAATGCCGCCAGCCCCAAGTTCCTGGTTCATTACTATCTCTCCTTGGTTCCTTCAGTCCTGCCTTGATGGACAGTTCTTTCATTAAACTCCCTTCACCTACCCCTTATGAATGTGCCATGTGCTTCTGCCAGGACAGTGATAAACATATATAATATTTAAGTAGAGTAATACCTGAACTATTTAAACTTGATAAAGAATAAACATACATATATTGGGAGTGTACACAAATATTTTCTCCATGAAGGAAAAGTTGAATCAGGGAAGTTTAAAGATCATTGCCCTCCCTCACCCTTCCCATGGTTCAGTGTTGGTGTAACTATTCCTCTGAGTGTTTCATTTTCCAGAGTCATGTAAGGGTTTGTTATTGTTTTTGAACTGTGTGTGTGTGTAAGTGTAAAAATGTAGAGATGGATCCACATGGAGCAACTTGACATGCCAGCCTAGTGTCCAAGAGGAGACTCAGTCTCTCCCAGTCATCACTTCTCAATACCCAAGAGCTCTAGAAGTTCTCAATCTCCAACTTGCACATCTAAGAATGTCCCAATGAGGACATTCTACCATACCGTCTTGCCCAAACTAACAAGATGGTGCTATTCTCTTTTCTCTGCTACCAGTAATAAGACATCCTTTTGTCCTTTTCTGCAGAAACCCTTTATTTTTTAACACCTACAGGGCTCCCCAGTAAGAGGACCTGGCTTAAGGGAGGGAAGGCTCAGATTCTGAGTGAGAGCAAGGAGATCAGGAACAAGCAGCAGATGTCAGCTGAAACGAGACAGGCTTTGTGAAATGCGAAGCTTATTTTCTGGTTGGACAGAAAATTCTTTAAAATACTGCCTCAAAATGGTTTCAAATATAGGTGCATAAAATCAGTAGCACTTACGAACACTATCAAATCCATGGATGGTGCAAGCAGTTAATGCACTTGGCCGCTACCAGAAGGTTGGAGGTTCAAGCCCACCCAAAAGCACCTCGGAAGAACGCCCTTAGCCATCAGCTTCTGAAACATCTGCCCTTGAAGACCCTATGGTGTAAGTTTCTGCCCTGCCACACACTGGGTCACCAGGAGCTGGCATTGACTCGACAGTGACAGTTTTCATTTATTGGTTTTTAAGAACACTATATTGAGAGTTTCCTGATGGCATGAACCATTAAGCGTTTGACTACTAAACGAAAGGTCAGTAGTTCAAGTCCCCCTAGAGGTACTTTAGGAGGAAGATGGGTGACCTACTTCTGAAGCCCGGTCACTGAAAGTCACACAGAACACAGTTCTCTGACACACCTGGGGTCACCGTGAGCTGGAGTCAAGTTGATGGCAGCTGGTGTTTGTTCATATTTAAAATTGAAGATTAAAGTAAGAGCCCCATCTAGCAGTCTGGCCAGGGCTGTTCTATGCTTTGGAGGAAGGGAGAGGGACAGGCCTTTTCCAGCACCCACAGAGAGGACCAGCTCTGCGAATGCTCGATTCTGAATATAGTTGATCTCCTTCCAAAGGAAGCTTAAGAGATTTCAAGTCAATTACCTTGGTTTTGTGAAGTCTGTTTGTGCCCAGGACACAAGACAAAATGTTTTGTTCCATTTAAAATAGCAGCTGATTTCGCTGGCAGTTACGTCTTTTGGAACACGAAGGGTGTGCTGGCAGAGGGCAGTGCTCCGCAGCTTCCTGCTGTAAGACTCAGTTTGTTCTACACCTCGGTTTTACAGATTTGACCACAGTCAGTCTAAGCATGAACTCCATGGTCCTTCTCTGCCTAAGAGCTTCAGGGAAGTGGCTTCTGGAAGACAGATTTTCAACAGCAATCAACTCAAATGTACCTTCCTCTGAGGCTTTAAATTTTCAAATTAAGAGATCAATTAATTGTCGAAGAGTCTATCAGACCGATTGCCGTCTTTCGTCAGATAGAAGCTACTGCAAGTGAAGAGACATTCTGATTTCAAAAACAGGAAAACATCAGCAAGTGCACATTTGAATTAAGGCGACACAGGAGTAAGGATGGCCAGCACGGCCTGAGAGTTCCCCACGTGCTGATACCTCCAGTGCTGGAGGTGTGCTGACTCCCTGAACCCTCACACAACCTGTCAGTCACCTGCGTCACCGCAGTTTGAAAATCCGCAGAAATAAGGCACAGAGAGCTTCAGCAACCTGCCCGAGGTGGCAGAGCACGGCAGGCGGTACCCAGATGGCTCGGCTCCAGTCTCGGGTCCATTTTTCTCCTATCACTTTGTTTTTCTTGCCAGATGAAGTCGCGGCCACCCTCTCCTGATTCACTGCAGCTCCACTCCAGGCTCCAGTTAAGGCTCCATGACGTTGACTCATCTGCTAAACTAAACACACACGAAGGCCGGTAGCCTTCGACGACAGCAGTGCTTGCCATGAGTTGAGTACGTAAGGCTTAACGTTACCAATATCCCACAGATTTCACAGCTGTTACCATTTTCTGGAGCACTGTACTATCCAGAAGCCTGCTAATTAGACCCCAGACCAGGGCAACCAAGCTGAGGGCTCCTGCCCTCGCCCTTCTCCAGGTCACCCTGTCACAACAGACAAGGACCAAGGGGACGTTCCTACTCAGCTTGTGCTGGGGACTCAATTTTGTCCCCCCAAGAAATGGGTAGAGAGATTTGCCTGGCTATGATTACCAGTATGTGATTGCCCTCTATTTTGTGACTTTCCTGTGCTGTAAATCCTAATGTCTGCCTGTGAGTAGTAGACAGGATTATGTTACAGAGGATTAGGGTGGCACCTGACACCCCTACTAAGGGCGTTTTCCTGGAGTGTGGCTTGCACCCCCTTTTATCCTTTCATCCCACAAGAGATACAAGGCAAGGGAAGCAAGCAGAGAGTGAGAACCTCACACCATCCAGAAAGCAGCAGCAGGAGTAGAGCCATCCTTCAGCCCTGAGGTTCCTGGACCAAGATGCTCCCTGACCAAAGACTGATGCAACATAAGGACCTTCCTCCAGAGTCGACAAAGAGGAAAAGCCTTCCCCTAGAGCGGACACCCTGAATGCGGACTTTCTAGTCTAGTGGACTGTGAAAGAATAAACTTTTCTTTGCTAAAGCACTTGGTATTTCTGTTAGAGCAGCACCAGATGACAAAGACAGCTTGTATGTTCCACACCCTCCAATGGGCAGCAGACCTCAGAATTTCCTACACAATGGCCAGGAGGCCCCTCTGGGAGCCCACAGGGCACTATCACCCAGATTAACCCTACTTGACACCATTTGCTGGCAAGTCAATCACTGCTCACAATGGCCCTACGTGTGCCAGAGTAGAACTGTGCACCGTGGGGCTGTCAGTGGCTGATTTGTGGAAACAGAACGCCAGGCCTCTCTTCCTAGGCACCTCGAGAAGGACTGAACTGCCGGCCTTAGGGTTGGCAGCTGAGCATACCAACTCTCTGCACCACCCTTAGACTCTAGTCCTCCCCAATAAAAGCCCCAAGGCAGCCATTTACGGGGTACACACATGTAGCTTAGATGCTGGTACAGGAATAGGGAGGATAGGAGCTATAGGGCCAGAGGCCATTCCCTCTCTGCTAGCAGGTTCCTGCAGAGAACTCCCAGCACCCCAAGAATCCCAAACTCGAACAAGGCCCTCAGGCTGTGGTGAAGACACTGGTCCAAGTAGGACAGCAAAGCCTAAGTTTGTTGGCTTGATTTATAACTTCAATATCCGGACAGAGGATATACGGCTCTCCTTTGGACTCCTTCTCTGGGACCCGCAAATACTGTTGCTGTTAGGTGCTGTTGAGTCCGTTCTGACTCCTCGCAACCCTACATGCTAGAGAACAAAACGCTGTCCACTCCTGGGCAGTCCTCACCAGCGTTGTTAGAGTAGAGCCCACTGTTGCAACCACAGCGTCAAACTCTCTTGTTGTGGGTCTACCTCTTCTTCACTGACCCTCTGCTTCGCCAAGCGGGATGTCTTTCTCCAGAGACTAGCCCCTCCTGATAATACGACCAAAACACGGAGGACAAGGTCTTATCATCCTCGCTTCTATTCTGGCAAATGATTGGGATGAAAAGTCAACTCTCCATGTTCTGGAGTTAGGCTGTTTGCTTGTGGCTGTGTTCCCCTATGGACAACCGTATCCTGAAAATAAGACTATAAGAATTATATTCTTATATAAGAATATATAAGAATTCCACTGCCGAGATGGACGCAAATAGCACCCTTTCAGCTAAAGGACATAGACCTAGAGAAGGAACTAGAGTCAAGGAATAGAAAGAGATAGGTATTTTCAAATTATCAATAAAATCCAAAAGAAGGAAAATGTATTTACTTACAAGCATATTAAAAAAAGAAACATTGCTGTCAAGTCAATTCTGACTCACGGGGGCCCTGTAGGATAGAGTAGAATGGCCCCATAGGGTTTCCAAGGCATAGCTGGTGAATTCGAACTGCTGACCTTTTGGTGAGCAGCCAAGCTCTTAACCTCTACACCACTACGGCTCCCATATGCATAAAGTCAGATGCCGCCGATGGTAATAAACCACTTTTAAAGAATTTAAATGACCCAAGTGAAGAGACGGTCACCATGGCAGACACTGGCATACTGTGTTGTTTCTACTTAATACTCAGTGCTGTTAAGAGAAGGAGCTCCGGCAGTATCACAGTACAGGACACGTCTGCTAACTGACAGGTTGCCGGTTCAAACCCACTCCCCACTCTGGGAGAAAAGTGTAACAGCCTGCGTCCATAAAGACTTTCAGCCTTAGATACCAGGGAGCAGTTCTACTCTGTCCTCCAGGGTCACTGTGAGTCAGACTCAACTGGACAGTGAGTTTGGGGTTAATGGTTGGTACTCTTATGTTTTCCTTTACATTTGTGATTTGAAAACCAGAATAATGGCAAGAGAGTATTTTATAAAAGAACTCACCAACAATTATGTAAGTAAAACCAACTAGATACACGACAGATTGTTATCAAACATGCTTTAATTATCAATCTTCTTTAAAACTGAAAACATCTGCAGTTTAAGGTAACACTGAGAACAAAAATAGTCTAATAACAATTCCAACCACTGCCTCTAGGAAGTTCCCCGTACCTGTACACCTGTACACCCTTCAATGCCAGCTCTACAGGACACCAAGGTCACTCTGCAGGAAATAAATATTCTCCATGATGCCATGAGTCGGATTCGACAGCACTTGGCTTTGGCATGACAAAAACATAAATTCAAATATTTCTAGAATGATTTTAAAAAATCTTTATATGGAATGCTTGGCTCCCAGAAACTGATTTAGCAGTTATATCCTAAAACATAATTTTAACCTTTCAGAAAGAAACTAATTTCAGAAGTAGCCAATGCCATCCAAAGAACTTATTCTTTTTTCCCCAGTTTTGAGATAAAATGTCCCAAATATCAGACAGATGAATTCTTAGTAATAGATGCAGAGAGAAAACTAAAACTGGGGCAAGACATGTAAAATTGCATATTTTCAGATTTACCTTTCAGTATCTTGGATTACTGTACTGTATGAAACATTGCAGGCCAATTCAGCCATCAGCTTTGTGAAATGTGTGCTTGGGACGAGGAGACAGTCTAGATGGACAGCCGTGAATCTCACACGTTGGAGGTGCTCTAGAGGCAATCATCAGTAAACAAGCTCCTACTTTTCAATCACACAAGGGCGAAAAAGGAACCTTCAGAGTAGGGACAGGCTATGTATGAGATCTCTGAACTCTGGAGATGCAATCTGCATAGAGCAGCAGGAAAGCATTTAACCTGAGCCGCCCAGCTTGTAGGCAGAGAAGGTCCAGCAGCTCAAGACTCAAATGGGAAAGAAAGAGGGCGGCACCGTGATCCCAGTTCTGAGAGATAATTTATCTACGTAAGTTACAACTGTTGACGTCAGTTGCAAACCCTAAAAAATAAAATTTTTTTTTAAAACTGTCTGTTTTGTATATGATTTTCATGTTTAACAATTTTTCTAATAGTCATCAGTTTATTAAATCTAGACTCTTATTCTTCCTCAAAGTAAAAAATAAATAAATAAATAAGCAGTCAAACATATCACATATTTCATGTGTTTCTTTGACTTGTAGAAAAGTGAGTCCAGCTCAGATAATCCCAGACCACTTGATAATTAAGGGTTACAAGTTTTAATGAGGTTAATGAGAGGACACAGATTCTGTAAAACATAAATAATAAGAGGCCTTTGAGATGGATGTTCACCTTGGCTTACATACATTTTATTTGCCTCTGAATTTAAAAGATCATCGCACCTTGTGTTAGACAACTCTGGTTAAGGTGAAATGAGTCAAACAGAACACACCCGTGATTTTCCCTGTGAATGCTGGCCCCTTTTTTCCTTTGTTTCCAACCCCCACCCCTACACTCAATTGTGCAGTTAAAAAAAAATTCTCGTTAGAAGAAGCCAAGTCAGTCAATCTTCTATCTGTCAGAAACTGCCATTCTTTGATCCCTTCCATTTTGATTTCACGTACCAAGAAAAGCACTTCATCAAATCTCTTGATACTGGCAGACAAGTTGTCTGTGGTGAAATGGTTGAGTGTCTCTGTTCTCATATAAATCAAAGAACCTGTTCCTACACGGCTGTGGTGATGTCACCACAGGCGACTCAGAGCACAAGGCGGGCAAGGTCGGGGCAGGTGATGGACCTCCCGCCTCAAAGAAGCCTTCAGGTTTGATGCAAGAATTGGTGTCGCCATACAGAGAGAGGTTCATACCAAAGAGATCAAGCTGATAATGTCATTATCCTAAAGCTGAGAAGCTTCTGGAAAGTCTGCAATACTTGCAGCAGGGGAGACGACAGGTGGAGAGCTTATGGTGACAGACTTCCGTGTCTTGCCTGATGAACCACTGCCACATGCCACTGCAACCCAATTCCCTGCCTGGCCAGGGTGTCTGCACCTCCTGCCCTACTCTGGGTCCCTGCACCCCTCTGTTCTGCCTGCCTTCCCTCTCCCAGGTCCACTCCAGGAGAACTTGGAGTACTTCAGAAGGAGCAGCTGTTGCCCCCACCAGGACTGGTACTGTCCCCAGAACGCATGGACCTAAACAGAGAGGAACAGAACCTTTTCTCCAGCCCGAGGCTATAGCCAGAACAAAGGCAAGAGAGCAGGTTCAAGGTGTGGACGGAGGAAAGGAAATGACCTTCATGATCGAAGGTGACGGCAGCTGAGAAGAGGAGACCTTTGTTATTCTGTCAGTTTTCATTCAACATCCCATAAACACAAAGACTGTGCTCAGCTCTTTTGGTAGAGGACTCACAGTGACACCAAGTCTGTGACTTCCCATGTGACAGTCTCCTTAGGCAGAACAGAACATCCACCACTTGCCTCTACATGGTCTGTCGCATGTGCCGGGACTGGCAGGGTGGCCTGCTGCATGGGGACCAGCAGTGCGTGTGTCACCGTCACCTGTGACCAGCTCCCACCAGTGAAATCACTTCACCGGTGACAGTGGGAAGCAACCTGAGACTGCAGGAGAAACTTCACAAAAAATTAAAAAAAAAAAAACATTGCCATCAAGTCGATTCTGACTCCTAGGGACATTGTGGGACTGAGCAGGACTGCCTCGTCAGGTTTCCAGGGAGCACCGGGTGGATTCAAACTGCCAACCTATTAGTGAGCAGTTGGACTCTTAATCAGGGCACCAGTGAGGCTGCCCATCCAGTACAGGGGATAAATAAACAGTGCAACTTGCTTTGCTTATTTTTAAATTACTGGGAACAAAATCAGCCACAAAACCCAAGTTCCACTGACCCAGGGTCTGCTTTCCAAACAGCTACCGACTGAGTCAGCTCACCCTCTTGGAACCACTGAGCCCCTGTTACCCCCCAGCTGAAAACCTTTCTCCTTTTCCTTCCTCCCTCCGCACCACCCCAACATCTCTGCCAAGGTTTTAAACATTTCTTGGTCAACATACTTAAACACCTTCAGATTTAAAAAAAACAACCCAAGGCATTGCACATTAAAACATGCCCACCACACAGTTAAAATGAGCAAAATTACAATTTTCAGGATGAAAACGTCTGTGCTACCCGATCAAAGCTTCCACGCTGAATGAAGCCCATTTCCTCATCATTTATTCCCCAGTAAAAAGACTCCATGAACTTTCCTTTGCCGTTTCCTTTCCATGAAGTTGAAAGCTACTCTCTGACAATTAGCAATCATTTCTTTCCCATCAATTCAACCTCAGCAGCAGAAGAAAGGCGCCGTGCAGAGCAGCCCTCCGGAGGGGAAAGTTAGAAGGAACTTGTCGTGCTTTCTGACAAAGTGCATAATGGAAGCCCAAAGAATCCTGGATTTTCTCCCCCCAAGTGAACATGAGACACATTTAAAAATCAAAATGATTCAGGCACTCACGACATTGAGCAGCACAGAACACCAACGGCAGCCGAGTAAAATACATACAATTAGAATCCTCATTTTACAAGACTTCAACAAATGTAATATTTGTCAGAGTCAAAAACACAGAGAGGAATGCTAAGCAAAGTGTGAAAACATACATTTATGTCAACTAATTGGATAATGACATATATTGCCACAACTGTCAGCATCCACTGTGCCTTTAAAAGTTCCTTTTGTGAAGCACATAATTTCATTGTTAAAATTCCAAAACAACACAGAAAACACCTGATAGCCAGCCTTACACCTAGCACACACCCTGCCATCCCTGTGTGCAAACAAACACGGCTGCTAGTCTCTCCCTCTCAGTCCTCCTTTCCACGGGGAAGACTCTGCTCCTCGGGAAGCCACCGTAGTCCAGATTAGGAGATTGCACACCACGCACTCGTTTCCGTTTCTCCAGTCTGCAGTTCTGAACTGAGAATGGAGTTTGCAGAGCCCTTAAGCTAAGCCAGAAAAAAAAAAAAATCTGTAAAACTCTCCCAAAAAAGGTAACCCAGAGTGAAACTACCAGTGGGCATAAGGGGACCACTGTCTGTCAGGGCAACAGAAATCCAAGGAGAATGACGTTATCCTGACCTGGGATACCAGTCTTCCGTGCCCATCCTGTGCCCTTCCCAAAATTCAAAAAGAGCTTTTCACTCCTTCTGTTCTGTTTGTTTGTCCACTGAACTAGATTCAGATCCAAGAAAATAGAACTTAGAACAGGAACAAAAATTATTTCCAAAAAAATTCGAGTGTTCTATTAGGAGGACCCTGAGATGCTTAGAGTGTGATCAGTTAGTCTCAGAGCACCATGTTAAACGGTAACCCAAAGTGACCTCAACTGGAAAGGCACCCCTCATCTAACTGACGCTGGCCCCAGATCTACACCCAGCGACAGGGCGGCTATTTTCACCATCAAACATACAGATAGACACAGTGCCTATGTTTGCAATCACCGTATGTTAACTTTGTATCAGCTTAAAGCAGAGAACCAAAGTCACTGCTGCCCAAGCAGCCAGAATCATTGCCACTTCTGCAGGTGACGATTCCAGCCGCAAACTAAATCCCAACAGAATGGTCACTACCGCACAGTGAACTACCAAGCTGAGTTCAACACACACAGATTTCAGCAGAAGAAACAACCTCTGCACTCCAGGCCACACTGCACCCGGCACCAGCAAGTGCCCCCAGGTCTTCAACAACCCCGAGCATTGTTGTTGAGCGGACGGAGAAATGACCGCTGGCCTCCCTCCAGAGGGTCCCATGCTGGCTGGACGGCAGAGCTGCCCTCGGGCTAGCTGCACCCCAGGTTGGAGGTCAGCACGGCTCAGACCACCAAACCCCGTTTGCCCTCCTACCCCGTGTCGGTCTCTCTCCTCCTCCCACTTCTCCACAAGCAGCAGAAAATTCGCACCAAGTTGTCCCCTACTCTTTGTCCCACTCCCCGACCAGCCCCAGGGTGCCCTCCCCCTCCGGCGCTCTCCCAGGGAAGCGCCGGGCAGCCTACCTCCCGAGCCGCCGTCCAGCGGTGCGCAGTGCCGGGTAGGGCTGCGGCTCGCTCCAGGTGGCGCGTGGAGAGGCGACGGGAGAGCCCCAGGCAGCGCCTCCAGCAGCTGGTGGCAGCCTTCGCAGTGACGAGCACAGCTGGAGACCATCCACAATTAACCAAATAGTGCACGGGGGGCAACGAACTGACAACTCAGAGACCAGCGCACACAGGAAAGGCAGAGGACCATTTCAGGGGGACGCTGCAAGGCGAAGTCACCGAACGCTACGCTGCTTCTTCAAGACGGTTCCAGCCAGCTCCTTCTGCTATTTTTACTGTACCATAATGCACTAGGTCTGGCTTTTACCCTATTGAAAGAACATGAATATATTATTATCCACACAAAAGAGCAGGTTATTGTTTATGAATTACCAGCCTTCCCAGCAACAAAGGCTATTTTCATAAGAAAACTCAATTTCATTTTAGCTCCAATTTGATTACCAGCTGAAGAAAAGCAGCTCTGTGCCTAACCCTCAAAGGATTTTTATTCATACCACTGAATGGGCTTTATTGCTTCCTTTTCAAAACTGACGTAGAAAGCTTTTAGAGTAAAACATTGACAAAAAATTATTGCGCTGCTATTTTGTGCAATAACAGAGCTGAAGAGGGCAATGATTTCTCAGTCATCCTTCACTGTACTTCAGAATAGGAGAGGCTGGAATTAATGAGGGACCAGGGAGAGGAGCCAAGCTAAGGTCTCACAATACACGTCAAATCTAAATGATCACTATACATTGACAAGCCCCCCAAAAAGCCCGCAGCTGATTGATTCATAGCTTTCACCAGAAAGACAGGCTTGAAGAGTTTATTGCACCACAATTTACTCGGAATTATCATAAAAATGAATGTAGAGGCTGAATGTCACCCTGGCAGGCACGCTCGCAAAGCACACACTGGGGACAAAGTTCACGCAGGAATTGGAGCGAGGCGTTCGCCTTGCCGAAGTTAAGAGGCTGTCAGGGTTTCCATTAGCCAGGGTTTATCGCAGCGCTTAAAATGTGCCACCCGGCGAGACTTGAGCTCCACGGAGCATCTCCCTTGCCCCCACCCTCCCACATAAGTATTTTCTCATCCTCACAACATTTTAAAGTGGGACGAATCCACGGCTTCACACACTGGACCCAATGGCTGGACCCGCTGGCTTCCCAGATTGAGCGTCCTTGGGTCGCTGTGTTTGGGTGTGTGTTGGCTGGCTTCTTTTAGGTTCCTGGGAACGCACTAAGTTTACAAGGAAGTCAAGTGGTGACGGGAACAGTTTGGGGGTAAATGCTTAAATGACACAGGTACTCGCTGTTGCCATGGGCCCTCTCCACACGCCCAGCACTTCTCTTTTCATTACCATTTGAGCAATAATGGCTGAGCTAGTAGGGTTGCCAAAGAAACCTTCACTTGATATTATGCAAATAGAGCCTACTGTATAATAACTCGGCGCTGCCGCTCCCGAGCCAATGGCCTGTTCCCCCAAAGCCGGCAGGCAGACCGGATCCCAGCCAACCACCCTGAACCCAGGCCCTTCAAGCCTGCTCAGCAGCCAACTGGTTATTTCCTCTGTTGTAAATTCTCGACACAGCACAACTAGGATTTATGAGTGAAAAATCTTTCATGTTTTGATGGTCATTAACATTTATACTTAGAAAACAAACAAAAGGAAGGGTAAAACTTACCCCAACTGGCCAGTACATGTTTTCCGAATCGCCGAATTTAGACATCAGGGCCTGGTGTTTTGTCGCTTCTCTCCCAGAGCCACGCGTCTGCGCTTTCCTCTTCTGAGCTGATGGCGGGTGCGCAGACCGCAGGCCAGCCGTTTTCCAGGGGCCTGGATGGGTTTATATTGAATAGGCTATGTTCTCTTCTTGAGTAACTGCCTCACATACACTATGAAAATGTGGGCCAATCCACGGCCCCAAAGAACTACCTGGCCTCAAGTCCATTCTGACTCACAGTGACTCCTTGTGTCTCTGGGTAGAACGATGCTCCATCGTGCTCAATGACTATGATTTTTCAGAGTGTCAGCCACCAGGGATTTCTTCTGAATCGTCTCCAGACAGACTCAAAGCTCCAACCTTTCCAGTGACAACAGTCACTTGCACCACCCGAGGACTCCTGGCTCAATCTTAGGGACCTGAAATTCCGCCCGGACAAGCGGCGCCTCCAGGATGCCAGCCTCCAACCCAGGGCACCTTAGAGTGGGGTCCAGGTTTCCCGTGCACCTCAGGTGATAGTTATAATTACTGATCAAAACGGAGGGGTTCAGCAGCAGCAGCAGCTGAAGCCCACGGTTTACCAGGAAATAGGAAAGATTTCCAGGTCTGATAAATTGTTGGCACTCTAGTGGTGCAGTGGTAAAGCCCTTGGCTACTAACCAAAAAGTCAGTAGTTCATTTCCACTAGCCTCTCCTCGGGACCCCTATGGGGCAAATCTACATGGTCTTTGGGCTTGCTGTGAGGAGGAACCAACTTTTCTGCCCCTGACCAAAACAATGAATTGTTTCCAGTCACTTCTACCCTCCCGTTGCTCTGGGGAGGCCAAGGTTGTTTGTTTTGTATTCGCTAACCGTTAGTGAATCTCACTGACACCAAAGCTGTTTGTTTTTTTTTTAAAAAAAGCCAACTGCCATCAAATGTTGACAGGTGAATACTGGGACTGCACAGCTTGTCTTCCTTAAGGCTTCCTGGCATTCTGAACACCCAGCCTGTTCAGCTAAAAATGTTCCCATTTTTTCAACCTACAGCCATCGTATTTCATGTCTAGAAAGGAAAATGTGAAATGAGAGATGAAGCAGTGAGTAGTCAACCAAGCACCCTTGGGTGAACACCTTCTGTTTATCAGACGGAGCCCGAAGGGGAGGAGGGCAGGGGAGACGGGACAGTCTACCTCTTGGTCCGTTTAGAAAGCTTGCAGATGTCAGCTCGGCCCAGATTTCAAGAAGAGGGAAAACAGAGCCAGGATGGAGGAGCGATGGTTCTAAAGCAGGACGGAGCTGGGAATTCCCTGGCTAAGGAGTTAGAAAGCGCCCAGGGAACCAGCTCATCTGCAGAAGTCATGCAGGGTACGCTCCAGAGCTCTCCGGAAGCTGAGTGCAGGGAAAGTTCTCGAAACGGGGAGCCTGGCCTCTGATACCACAGTCAGCTGAGGAGTTTGCGAAGGGTAGAAGCTTCTAGGCCCGCTGACACTGAGTCTGAATCCCTTGTGTTGAGGCCCCAGGGATCTGCGGTTCTGACTGACTGTCCCCAGGTGATGCCTACGCATCTTTAAGTTTGGAAAGCATAGCTGCCGTCATGATGGGAGGGAAGCACCAAGAGCTTCGTTTCTCAATAATGACTGATGGCAAGTGGTCCCACCGGCACACACCCGGTAACCCGTCAGGATCTTCAGGGGTCACCCTCCAAGCAGCTGTAGCTCGGCTCCAGCCTGGTCTCTTTCCTCAGCCTGGAACCACGCATGATGCGACTCCCCTGGAACTAGGGCTCAGCTGGCCTGAAGTCTGTGGCCCTCACCTGGTTAGAGAAGTTCCATCCCACAGGTTTGGTGCTTGAAGGTTTAGCGAGAAAGCAAGTGTGCTCTCACTCCGACCCATCTTAACTTCAGTGGCCAAGAGAACGCACAAAATGGACAAGAAACACACTCCTGGCCCAGTGACTGCGTACCCCAGTACAAACAGAGTACTGAAGTAGATGGAAACTCTTTCCAAACAGTTTAGACATCCAGAAAGTCAAATAAGATTTTCAAAAACTGACTGCCAGGTGTGACCTCGGGCAATGTGTCTGATCCCTTTGTTAGACTGAGAAACCCCAACAGGCACCATCCTTTCCTTGTCTTTGCGTCTGTGGCACCCAACTCAGAGTGCTGTTGTCATGGTCACCTGTGGGCAGTTGGCTTGCAACTCACAGTGACCCCATGGGACAGAGTAGAATTGCCCCGCAGGGTTTTCTAAGAGGCTGGTGGATCTGAACTGCCCACTTTTTAGTTAGCAGCCAAGTTCTTGATTAATACACCGTCGTGGACCCACCATATTTGAGTAAAAAAAG
The DNA here is from genome assembly GCA_028571685.1 of Heterohyrax brucei. Lineage (NCBI taxonomy): Eukaryota > Metazoa > Chordata > Mammalia > Hyracoidea > Procaviidae > Heterohyrax > Heterohyrax brucei. The sequence goes on from CM053163.1 coordinate 2,281,773, forward strand.
CCTTTAAAAGTTATGAGTCAGCTTGAGATCTAAAAAAGATAAAATACTGAGTACTGTATCTCATATCAACTAAGTCCAAATGAAAAAAAAATATTATAATTAGGGAGATGGTCTGTGTTTGCAAGTGCTGTGTGAGCTCATGTACCTAAAAGAACAAAGAGTCTTTGAAATCATGAGGTCCCACTCAGATTTCCAACACATTTAGAACTTCTTTCAGCCATACTCAGGTGATTTCCTTCCTTCCTCCTCAACGTCCAAATCATATAAACTATCATCCAACTGAAGATCTCCTCATGACACCAGAAGTCAGAAGTGCAGAGACAGAAGCTCTGCTCGGCAAGAAAATAGGCTAGGCTCTGAGCTGCTGGCCCAGTCACTCAAAAACAATAACTATCTACCTTTCAGTTCCAGAAAGGCCTATCTGAACATGGAGAGGTTCAGAACATTTGTGATTCTTTTTCCTTACACTCCAACCCTGCAGGCAAAGTCACACCCCAAGCCCACCGGCCACTTGCTATCACGTCGATTCCAGCTCATGGCAAACCTGCAGGACAGAGCAGATCTGCCCCACAGGCTTTCCAAGGGGTGGCGGTGGATTTGAACTGCTGGGCTTTGCGTTAGCAGCCTGAGTTCCTAACTACTGTGCCACCAGGTCCCCAAAAGCCCTGTCCCCCGAAATTCAAAGCTTTGCAACAGATTGTAACCACATGGGCTACAGGGAAATGAAATGCATGGTGGGGGCCACTACAAAAACAGTCCTATCCTTTAATTCAGGGTGGGCTACCTAAAAAGCAAGGTTAGCATGGACTCACTTGAGCTCCCTTACTAAACTACGGTAAAAAGATGGTGAGACTGTGTCTCATATACGTTGGACACATTATCAGGAGGGACCAGTCCCTGGAAAAGGACAGGACACTTGATAAAGTAAAGGTCGGCAACCCAGAGGAAGACCTTCGGCGAGATGGACTGACATGAGCTGCAATAAAGAGCCGAGCACAACGATTGTGAGAATGGTGTGTGTTTTGCTCTGTTATGGGTGGGGTCACTATGAGGCAAAACCAGCTCAACAGCTTCTAACAGCAATAGGCTAAGCAAACCTAAACACCCTATTGTCAACGGCAACAGGATTCTGTCTGAGTCCCTTCCCCAATGGCGCCAGTCATCCTCCTGATGAGCAGTGACACGCATTAACGCTGTTACTGGGAAATGATATCACCAATGTCACGGTTCCCGACAGCCTCTAAGCCACTCTGGGAAGATATTTTCTATCCACCTGATGCCATCTCGGGGCACATTCAGCAGTCACTAGACGTCTCATGAAGCCAGTGAAATTGTGTCAACTTGTTACCCACCCACTGTTCAAGAAACAAGTCTAAAAACCATGTTAAAATCACTTCCAACTATTTATTGTCCAGCTTTTAACTTATTCTACTTTGTTTCAGGGTTATCACCCAGACGCTTAAAATCTCTGATTTGATTGCCTGCTTCCCCTTCTCTCCTCCCTTGTCTTTCTCTTCTCTCCCAATTATCAAAAGATAAGAAACTGAACCTCGTATCGCTGGCTTATTACGATGTACATGTACATCGTACATCGTACATGTACAAAAATGAGATTTTGCATCTATTTGAGCTACTTTGGCCTCTTTCCATAGCAATAAAAGTCATCTGTTCCTACAAACAGAAAGCGTGGTGGTATAGTGGTTAAGTGCTACAGCTGCTAACCAAGAGGCTGGCAGTTTGAATCCACCAGCTGCTCCTTGGAAACCCTATGGGACAATTCTACTCTGTCCATAGGGTCGCTGAGTCAGCACTGACTTGACGGAGTCGGTATTTTGTTTTTACTTCTACAAACAGAGGAGAAAGCAGCTCAGACAGACCTGAACTCTACACATGCGCAGACAACATAAGGGCTGACAACGACATCCGTGAACTTCTTTGTTCTGAGGGCTACACTCCTCACCGCCAAATATCACCATAGTCACCTTCAGAGTACTCCCCTTGGAATGCTATGCACTGATGCCAGTGCCTAGTTCACCCTTCAAAGCAATTTTGGAACTCTTTTCCTGGAATGGCCATTGTGCACCGTGGTAACTTCGCCAACTTACTTGTCTAATTGTCTGTAAGGGAGTTTTTAGCCAGTAAATAAGTAAATGTATTGGAACACTCTCCCTACTCACCTGATCTGGCCCCTGATGACTTTTTTCTTTACCCAAAGAGAAAGAAAATATTGAAAGGAAGACATTTGGGTGACATTCAAGACATCAAGGATTATATGATGACAGCTAAGAAGGCCACTCCAGCAAGAGTTCCAAAACTGCTTTGAAGGGTGTACTAAGCTCTGGTGTCAGTGCACAGCTTCCCAAGGGCTGTGCTTGGAAGGTGACCGCAGTGATTTCAGCAGTGAGGTATGGAGCACTTAGAACAATTAAGTTCACAGACTTGTCGGACCTTATATATTTCAACAAGAAAATGATCCAGATTGAACCCAGAATACAAGCTACATCTTTCGGCAAATTTCATTGTCCAAATTCTTGTCAATTTTAACAATTTTCTGAACTTAACCCTAGTAATGCTGCTCCACTGACAATCATTACAGGCTCCAAAAAAGTCTCCTGAGGTAACTGGTGGGGACAGGTAGTTTCTTCCTGTGGCCTCGGAGCACAGAGGCCAGCTGTACCCAGGTACTACCTGAAAAGAGAACCATGTCCCCCAAAGTTACTGCTCTGTCCTCATTCAGACTTTCCTCAGAAGACAGATCCAGACAACTCAGAGCATGAGCAAATGTCGTGGCCAAATAAATAAGAGCCACCTACCTAATTGTCACACACTAAGTCATCTCCACCGTGTCCTCAGTGGTCACCCTACTGTGACTTAACAGCTCCCTTCCACCAGTCTGCGGGTTTCAGACAAGTGCTATCTTCATCTACAAATACACATACCCTTAAACCCTAAACCAAACCAAACCCACAGCTGTCGAGTTGGTTCCGACTCGTAGCAACTCTGCAGGTTGGAGTGAAACTGTCCCATAGAGTTGCCAAGAGGTGCCCGGCAGATTTGAACTTCTGACCTTTTGGTTAGCAGGCAGTAGGATATTAACCAGCTACGAAGTGGGACCATGAACAAAGAAGACAGAAGAAGAATTGATGCCTTTGAATTCCGGTATCGGAGAAGACTGTTGAATGTACCATGGACCGCCAGAAGAACAAACAGGTCTGTTCTGGAAGAAGTACAACCAGAGTGCTCCTTGGAAACAAAGATTGCAGACTGCATCTTACATACTTTGGACACATTGTCAGGAAAGATCAGTCCCCGGAGAAGGACATCATGCTTGCTAGAGTGCAGAAAAAGACTACGACCCTCCACAAGATGGATTGACACAGTGGTCGCACCAATGGGCTTAAGCATAAAAACAATTGCTGACGTGGTGCAAGACCGGGCAGCGTTCCATTCTGTTGTTAACAGGGTCACTGTGAGTCAGAACCGACTTGATGTCATCTCGCAACAACAACATGAAGCAGTTGGATTTTTACCCAGGGTAGTATTTGACCTATGACCTTCGAAGACCTCTCAAGGGTACAGGACCTTTGTGATCTCTGCTCAGTATTCCAACAGGGTTGGCCTGAGCTCAGGGTTCTTTAGTGACAGGATGTGGAAGGCTGAAGAGCAGAAAGAACTTTGGGAACTCCTTCAGGTAAGACCCTTCTGACTTGGTCAGTGGATGGGTGTGGGTCTCTCACCTCCTGTCCCCTCCTGCACCACAAGGCTCTCTCCCACCAGAAGCTCCCGAAACCATCATGTCTGATGGAGGGACAGTGACCTGTGTCCTACCACAGGCTCTTTCTGTCTCCAAATTTCACCCAGGGTCATGGGGATGAGGACTGGCACTTGAGATGGGTCCAGGGGATGCAGCCCCTAAGACTTAGAGTCTAATACCCTCTAATTAAAAATAAGAGCTCACACATTCTCATCTGATTGGTTACTGCTGTCACTTACTAGACATAATGGAGGGGTACAGTAAATACATTACAGGAGAGCTGGAGTTGAGACAATTGTCATCAATCACAGCCAAGTCAGTTCCACTGCATAGCGGCCCTGTGTATGACACAACGGAATGCTGCCTGGTTCCTCGCTGTCCGTGCTGGGTTTCAGCCCAACGTCGCAGTCACTGTGCCCATCCATCTCGTTGATGGTCTTCCAGTATTTTTAGGGTGGTTTCCTACTGCTAAGCTGTTTTATAAGTGCTTTGCTTATCTTACCTCATGAAATTCTGACAATCCAATGAAACAGCGGCTGTAATGATCCCCAATTTACAGTTGAGGACTTAGACTCAAGGGGGCTAAGTAACTCACTAAATTATGCCACTTAGAAGGGACAAATCTGGAATTCACAGAAAGCCAACCCCAGAGCCTACTCAAGCTCAGCCTCTGGTTTGGAAATCCTCCCCTGGTGCTAGTTTTTTGTGTTGGTTAGGCGCTTGGCCGCTAACTGAAAGGTCAGCAGTTGGAATTCACCAGCCTCTCTGCAGGAGAAAGAGACGGCAGTCAGCTTTTGTAAAGGTCACAGCCTTGGGAACACTGTGGGGCAGTTCCACTCTGCCCTGCAAGGTCACCACGTGTCAGAATTGACCAATAGCAGTGGGTTTTAGTCTCCAGGGCTCACCACAGCCAGGTTAATTTTAAGTTGCTTCACTCTTCACCTTTCTTCTCCGTAGGCTTTACACTGCCTTTTATGTGTGTCGTAGAAACCCTGGTGGCGTGGCGGTTAAGTGGTGGCTGCCAATCAAAAGGTCAGCAGATAAGGTCAAATGTACCAGAGACTCCTTGGATACTCTATAGGACAATACCACTCTGTAGTACAGGGTCACAGTGAGTTGGGATTACATCACTGGCAGTGGGTCTGGGCTTGTTAACCAAGCCAGTGTGGCTTTTTATAATTACTAGGTTTCTTTTAGTTGAGATCAGCAACCCTCAAAGACTGGAGCTGGATGGCTCTCTGTCAACACACCTCCTTTCCAACCTTGACATCAGGTGGTAACACAGACTGAACTGTGTCCTTCCCAAATGTCTATCTTCTTGGCAAGGCCATGATTCCCAGTGTCGTGTGACTGTCCACCACTGATTTTGTTACCTGACATGAATTTCTCCAGAGCTGCAAACCCTCTCTCCGTGACGTTGATGAGGTAGGATGATCGGCAGTTGTGTTAAGGAGGCAGAACTCCACCTACAAGATTAGGTCGTGTCTTAAATCAGTTCTTAACGGCACTTGGCTTTGGCTAAATCAATCTCTTTCGAAATATAAAAGCAGAGAGCCAATGGGACCTCCTACCACCAAGAAAGCAGAGCCAGAAGTGACACAATCTTCGGTCCTTGTGCTGAGAAGCTCCCATCCCAAGGGAAAACAGTTGACAAAGACACCCCTTCAGAGCTGACCGAGAGAGAAAGCCTTCCTGTCACTGGAGCTGGTCCCCGCATTCCAACTCCTAGCCTCATAGACAGCGAGAAAGCAAGCTCCTGCTGGCTGAAGACATCCACATGCAGTCTTTCTGTTCCAGCAGCACCAGATAACTAAGACAGGTGGCCAAGTTACACATTACAAACCAAAAACCTTGCTGTTGAGTTGATTTTGACTTCCAGTGACCTTACAGGCTAGAGCAGAGCTGCCCCACGTGGTTGCCAAGGAGCCCTGGTGGATCTGAACCTCCGACCCTCTGGTTAGCAGCCGCAGCTCTCCACCCGTGGGTCACGGGGCTCCACGCTATACACACACTTGTTAGCAAGCAGCTGCGCCGCCCCACTGCCCATTTTGGTGAGCTCAGCCAGGCCCCAGCTCCGTGTCTCTCAGACGCACCCAGCGCTAAGCATGAAATCACCCTGCCAGCAGGTGAGGCATCGGCCACTTCCAGAGGAAACGAAGCCCCTTGCTGCACCAGGCAGCAGGGCCTGGTGGGCAAGGGCAAGGGTTGGAACCCAGAGCACTGACCCAGAGAGCACTGAGGGGAGCAGCTGGGAGCTCATCAGTGCCTCAGCCCTCGTGCAAAGGTCTGTATCCTGTATCCAACCACTGGACTCTCTCAGTGGTACTTGTTTACCTGATGGAAACTTCCTTCTGATACAACCATTGGCCATGCAGTCACCTCCGATCCGTGCCACCCCACCCATGCACGTCAAGATCCACTCTGCATTCTACAGGGGTTTCGGTGGCAGATTTTTGGGGAGCTGACCACCAGACCTTTCTTCTGAGATGCCTCTGGGCAAACTCAAACCTTCAGCCTTTTCCAGAAGCTGCCGGTCCGGGGGAAGGTTGAGGACAAGGACCTTCCTCCAGAGCCAACACAGAAAACTTTCCCCTAGAGCTGATGCCCTGAATTTAGACTTTCAGCCTATTTCTCTATGAGAAAATAAATCTGTATCCACTTGTGGTACTTCTGTTACAGCAGCACTAGGTGACTAGGACACACTGGTGGCATTTCTGTTACACCAGCATTAGGTGACTTAAGACACACTGGTGGCATTTCTGTTACAGCAGTACTAGGTGACTTAGACACACTGGTTACTTTAAACCAGCTGGCATACTGCATTGTAGCACAGCACTGTCTTGCTTCACAGGTATGAAGTGACCCTTGTGACCTTGAAAAGAGTTGGGGACAGGAGTACTCCATGCACACATGATGGCTTCTTGAGAGGAGTCACCTGGGATGTGGTCACTGTCACCACTGCAAAGCTGGGAGACAGCAACAAGCTGACTCTCTGACGGCGTCATGAAACCACACACCGAAACCCAGCCACCTGCAGACTTCTTGTCCATAAAGTCCTTTTGCCATTTTAAGTCTGTTTTAGCAGAGCCCTAACACCACCACACTCACACAAGATGCGCAGCACTGACAGAAGGGGCCCTGTGACTGCTAACAGCTTCTCCACCCTCTTCCCTGGTATGTACCCGACAAAGTCATACTAGAATGGAGGGTCCCTGCCTGTGGCCAACCCTGCTTCGTGGAGACAGTGACGAGGCCTGAGGGGTGGTGTCTCTGACAGCAGGTCATGAGGGTGAGGTAACGTGAGACAGGGGTGCAGTGGGCGGTCAGTGAGTCTGCCGGGGTGGAGAGGGGACACAGCGGGCGGTCAGTGTGTCTGCCGGGGTGGAGAGGGGATGCAAAGACAGTCAGAGAGTCTGCCAGGGCGGGGAGGCAGCCTGAGGAGCCCAAACCAGAGGCAGGAGGTAGCCGGTCAGTACAGAGGACATCAGACAATGACCACTGCACAAGTCTAGGGTGAGGGCCAGGGGCAAACGGCTCGAAATCAGTCCAAAGATGTGATGAAGACAGAAGCAGATAGCAGTGTCTTTTATTTGCAGAGTCTGGTTTGGGCCTTGGGTCTGTCTGTTCAAACAGGCGCTAGGCTGGACAATTTGGATGCGCCTCCTGCCCAGAGCATCACGGGTGAGGGTGGAGGCGTGGGTTCACTGCTAACATAGCCTCGCCTGCATCAGCGACCGAGGCACCCTCAGCAGGGAGACCATGGGGGAGCTACCGTGGGTCCCCCAGGCGGCTTCCACGCATCTCCCCCCGCAGGATGGCATCCCGGGTGTGTTATTTACCAGCTTCTGTATTTGTCTCATCTACTTCAACCAGAATCATTTTGATACAGGTTCCGCTCACCCTAGAGCCCCATCCCCCTTGCCCTCCCTTACCCGGAAGCAAGTCAGTAATACAAGTTGTTCAAAACCGCACCACTGTGCCCCAAAACCTCCTCCGCCTCCAAGAACAGCAAAAACAAGCAGCAAACTAGCCCAGCCGGGCCTTGGCCTCACCTGGTTCTGGGTGTCAGGCCTGAGTTTTGGAAAATCTCCGTAAGTCAGAATGAGATCACTGAAGGTCCAGTCTAAAGATAGCCAATTGGAACATCAGAATGGTTTGGGGACATATTCTAAGAAAAAAGAAATCTAAATAAGATTCATGAAGATAATTTAAAAAAAAATGCAGGGAAACAGAAAAAAATTTGAAACAAGAGGAAAACCAAGGGGATTAAAGGCTGGAAGTGAGAAAGTGCTGGCTGGGGAAGGAGGAGGACAGGACAGAGCGCTCAGGACGGAGCTGGGGGGCAGAGCAAAGGGGGGCCAGGGAAAAGGGGGGGGCAGGGAAAGGGGGGGCAGGGAAAAGGGTGGCAGGGCAAAGGGGGGGCAGGGCAAAGGGGGGCCAGAGCAAAGGGGGCAGGGCAAAGGGGGGCCAGAGCAAACAGGGGCAGGGCAAAGGGGGGCCAGAGCAAAGGGGGGCAGGGCAAAGGGGGGGCAGAGCAAAGGGGGGCAGGGCAAAGGGGGGCAGGGCAAAGGGGGGCAGAGCAAAGGGGGGCAGAGCAAAGGGGGGCAGGGCAAAGGGGGGCAGGGCAAAGGGGGGCCAGAGCAAAGGGGGGCAGAGCCGCGGGGCGGCAGAGCAAACAGGGGGGCAGAACTCGACCACAGAGAACACAGCGTAAAAACCTATTAACGGAAGTAGCAGACGGCGGTCGTCAAACACAGGAAAATGCAGCCCTCTAAAAATAAAAACATCCTTTCTCTTTCAGAAATCAAAATATTACCCCCAAAGGCAAAATCACCCTTGTAAGCCAGGCTTACAGTAAGAAAAATTACGACTTAACAGCTAGAATGTGTGGAAGTAGCTGGAACAATGTGTTTGTGCTGTTTTAGTTCATTTCCCACCCCACCCCACCCCCTCTCTCTGTCTCTCACACACACACAGACACACACACACACACACACACACACACACACACACACACACACTCCCCAGACGGGCTTCTGTGTGTCTAAATCAAAGCAAGGAAATAAATATTGGTGAAGGTTTTTAAATGGGAAGGCAGAGCTTTTAGAGAGAGTTAAATGGCAGAAGCACAAAGTCCTTCACAATGTAAAGAAAGGGTAGCTGTCAGTGGGAGGAATATTCTGAAGAGAAAAGAAAAAAGGAAACGCTGGGTTCAAAAGAGGGCCCCGTAAGTGATTGCCTGAAACGGACGTGCACCATGGGACAAGTCTGAGAGAAAAACAGACAAGATCTGGTTTCCACAAAGGGCCTCCACGCAGGTGAGAGAAGAGTGCAGAGGCTGGTCACGCTCTTCCAGAACAATCTCGACAAAACTGGTACCACAACAGCCAGGCTCCCATGAAAATAGAGAAAAGACAATCAAGCAATTTGAGCAAAATCACCCGCTATGCTACTCTAGTGGAGTACAAAGGCAGACTTGTCTCTGGTTATCCACTACTGAGACATCAGATCTTCCAAGGTCAGACACCCCCCTGGGAACTCCACCATTCAATCACCTTGCATGGAGTAAAGACTCCCTGAGGCCAGCCCTCTACCTGCAGAGCATAGAGAGCATCATCTCCGTTTCACAAGTAAGAAGACTGAGGACCCAGGAAAGGGACTTTCGGTGGCTTGACTGCATGCGTGCAGTTAAACAGCCCTGATTCCAATCCAGGTCTTCAAACCCCATATCCAACACAAAAGATTTCCAAAAGAACCCCACCCTCCACCTTCCTTCCAGACCCACTGAATCTTAAGGAATTTCTCTAGAGCACAGATGACCATATACGTTCTCTGCCAAGCTGGGACGCTTTGGAGAACATAACCAACCAGTAACCAACCAGTTGTCCAGCTGATTCCAACTCATGGTGAACCCAAGTGTGTCATAGTAGAACTGTGCCCCATAGAGCTTCCAATCCCTGATTGCTTGGAAGTAGATCAAAAGGCTTTTATTCTGAGGTGCCTCAGGGTAGACTCGAACCTCTAGCCTTTTGGTTGGTAGCTGGAGACCAGGGCAAAGGATACATGTAGTTACCCTACCCAGCCTAGTGGCCTTAACCCAAGCAGAGGCAGTCATCTCCCTAGCAGGCTTACGCAAAGTGCTTAGCACAATTTCCGTTTGGTTTTTGAGTGAGAGCAATCTGAGAAGCAGCAGATTGGAGATGGAGACCTGGGAGAGAGATGGGCCAAGGGCAGGTGCCTGCAGCCTCTATAAATCCTGCACACTCAGCTATAGGCAAGTCAGCCCAGCCCATAGCCACTGATAGCAGGCATGATACTCAAAATACTTGACAATCGTACAACATAAGTCAAAAAAACGATCCATGGCCATCAAGTGGATTCCAACTCCGAGCGACCCTGTAGGGCAGAGCAAAGCTGCCGCATACAGTTTCCAAAGAGCAGCTGGGGGAATTCACATTGTTGACTTTTTGGTTAGCAGCTGAACGCTTCATCACTCCACCACCGGGGCTCCACCATATGACCTTGGCGCTAATCAGTCAGAGAAAAAAAAACATATTTTATGGAAACAGGGTCCTGGAGAGCCTCTGACATGTCAATTATTCATCTTTCAGCTGCCGGACCTGGGGGAGGGCCAGGAGGTCCCAGGTCATTCTTGTGACACAGGATTAGAGACTCATGTGGCCGGAAAGTATCTGTTCACCAGTTAGCCGACCCCATTGCCATCGAGTCGATTCCAACTCATAGCGACCCTATAGGACAGTGGGGAACAGCCCCATAGATTTTTCCAAGGAACGGCTAGTGGATTCACACAGCCGACCTTTCAGTTAACAGCCATAACTCTCAACCACTGTGTCCCCAGGGCTCTGTTTACCATCAGAATGAACTCGAAGGCAATGGGTTTGGTTTAGGGAGTTTGTGTTAGCAAAATATTAAGAACCCCTGGTGGTGAAATGGTTAAGTGTTCGGCTGCTACCTGGAAGATCAGTAGCTGGAATCCACCAGCGGCTCCAGAGGAGAAAGAGTTTGTGATCTACTTTTATAAAGATTACAGCCCAGGAGATCCTGTGAGGTGATCCTACTCTGTCACATGGGGTGCTGTGAGTCAAACTCAACTCCATGTCCCTAACAGCACAGAAGTATGAAAATATTCGAACAACTAGTAGAACCGTACTTTAATCAGCAAAAAGAAAACCAAACCCACCGCCACTGAGCAAATTCCGGCTCATAGCGACCCTATAGGACAGAGCAGAACTATCCCATAAAGTCGCCAAGGAGCACCTGGTGGATTTGAAATGCCAACCTTTTGGCTAGAAGCTGTAGCACTTAACCACTGTGCCTCCAGGGTTTCTGCTTTAGTCACAGTACTTGATAAATCAGGAAAACACAGAAGGTAGAGTGCACTGGCTTTTGCAACCTAACCAATCACCCCAACACCTCATTAACCCGCCCATTGCCTACAAGTCTATTCTGCCCCACAGGGCCTCCAAGGCTGCAATCTTCCCAGAAACGGGCTGCCACGGCTCCCTCCCGTGGAGCTGCTGGTTGATTTGAATCACTGGCCTTTCAGCGAATGACTTAACGACTGCACCCCCAGGGGCTGAAAAAGCAGGCTTATGATTCTGCGTCAGAAATGAGAGGTAGGCTCTTCTCAGCTGGACTTTGTCATGCATTGTGAACACCTGGTCATCAGCTGGTTGGATGCTTCTCAAGGTAGGCTGGCTCTTGACTGGGACAACAGAGGTATCTGGATCACCGGTCCTTCTTCCTCAAACAGGCTAGGGCCTGATCACAGAGCCACAGCAGGGTCCCCGAAGGAAGCGAAACAGCATGCAGAGTCCCTGGAGGGCTAGGCCTGGGACCAGTATGGTAACAGTGCCACCACATTCTATTAGCCAAAGCGCATCACAAGATCAGCCCAGATTAAGGGATAGAGAAACAGAGTCCTGCTGCTCCGAATGGGAGGAGCATGGATAGAGAAAGGACAGCTGTGGCCATTGTTACCATTTATGACACTGTGCTACAAATAAACAATGCCCAAGAAACCACCAAAGGGAGGCCATTACCGCTTGTTCAAGGCAAGGTCACAGGAGGTCCACAGAAACATCCAGACTACCTGAGGGATCAAATTACCAGGCTGAGGGCTGGGGACCATGGCCTCAGGGCACATCTAGCTGGCATAATGTAGTTTATAAGGAAAATGTTCTACCTTCCACTTTGGCAAGGAGCATCTAGGGTCGTAAAAGCCTGTCAACGGCCATCTAAAATACTCCACTGGTCCCACCCCTTCTGGAGAAAGAGAGAATGAAGAAAACCAAAAACCAAAAACACAAAGGAAAAACTAGTCCAAAAGACTAACGGACCACAACTACCACCGCCTCCACCAGACAGAGTCCGGTGTAGCTAGACAGTGAGTGCCACCAACAGCTCTGAGGGTCATAAGAGAAGGACTCAGATGGAGCTGGAGAAAAATGTAAAACAAAATTCCGAATCACTGAAAAAAAGAAAGTCAAATTTACTGGTCTGACAGAGACCAGAGAAACCATAGAGAATGGCCCCAGACACCCTTATAGCTCAGTACTGAAGTCCCTCCTAAGGTTCACCCTTCAGGAAATGATTAGACAGGCCTGTAAAACAAAACAAGACTAAAGGGTCACACCAGCCCAGGGCAAGGATGAGAAAGCAAGACAGGGAAGCTAGAAATGGGGAATCCAAGGTCAAAAGGGGGGAGTGTTGATATATCATGGGATTGGCAACAAATGTCACAAAACAATATGTATATTAATTATTTAATGAGAAATTAATTTGCTCTGTAAACTCATTACCAAAAAAAAAAAAAGAGGAAGCCATTAAATTTCGTAAAGTCAGAATAGGAGTGACAGGCAGGTTACTTTGACAGATCTATTTAATTTTCAGTTTAAACCATTGGAGGGAGTTGGTGGAAAGAGCTTGTTTTTCTGGCAACTTTTACCTAGAGACCAAGAATGAAAGCTTAGGCCAGGGGAGCGGATCTTTGTTTTGCACGCTTGTTTTTTTTTCTTTTACTTATTTATGAAATTAACTGAATTCAGGAGAGACTTTCTTCTGTGTTTTCAAATAAAGCTTTTAAAGGTTGTGTCCTGGGCTTTGTGTCTTATTTGGCAGGCTACTGGACCCGACTGAGTGGACAATCAAGGTAGGATGTATTTATATTCAATGTAGCCACATTTGAGGATGATTTCAGTAAGGGCTTTCTTTTTTAAAATAAAAAAAAAAAGAGCTGGGTGCATAAAAGATTAGAAGGGTGCTCTTAGCAAAGGCTGGGAGAGACACAAAGGATGCTTAGATTCTACTTTCCTTCTTCATGTGCATTAAGTATGCAAGGCCAAAACGAAGACATTTCATTGCTCTCTGAATGCACTCATAGAAAACCAGGGACTTCTGACAGTGGACAAAGTGACCTTTTTTTTCTCCACAGATAAAACAAAATTCTTTTATTTCTTTTTTTTTTTTTTTTTTTTGGCATTTAATCAGCATAAATCGGGGATTTAAAAAAAAAATATTTAACATGATAGAACAGTCCCTCGATTTCATGCAGAAAAAATTGAGGGCCACAGGGCTGCTGTTGGGAGACAAGGAACTGGATTTTTATTAACATTTTAATGATGCCCAGTTAAAGATCATGGCACCTCTAGATTTCACAGGACAGTGCCCAAGACAAGAGACAACCGAAAGCCCAGAAAATGTAACTGCTGGGCTGTGTGTAAACCTAACAAAAGCTTGTCCCTTCTCATAAATGGTTTGTCTACTTTCTTGAGACGATGTCAGATTTATGGTGTGTTATCGACTCAATTGTGTTGAAACCCCACCCCCTGTACCCATAAATACTATAGGTACAGATACTTGCTAAAACTACGAGCCCTGGTGGCACAGTGGTTAAAGAGCTCAGGCTGCTCAACAAACGGTCGCAGTTCAAATCTACCAGCTGCTCCTTGGAAACCCTATGGGATAGTTCTGCTCTGCCCTATAGGGTCACTGTGAGCCAGAATCGACTCTACAGCAGTGGGCTTTGGTTCAGTGAACTCTGCAAATCTCAGATGGATTGCGTCTTAGGCCCTAGAGCTAAAAGGATTCTTCAAGACAGTTTTACTCGGTACCCTCGATCCGTGCTGGGAGGATGAAGAGGTGAGACCACTTAAGGAAAGTGATCCAGTTCTCAGACGCAGAGCTGGGAATGGAGCACCGGCTGGTGGCAGCTACTGTGCCCCAGACTCTCCCCCCAGCTGCAGTGGAAGTTGGGGTGCACTCAGTGGCCTTTATTAACCTGTCAGGGGAAGAAGAACCAAGATCCATAGCCTGAGGCTGCTTCCTGTGAGCAGAGCTCGCACACACCTCCTCACTGCTCCATCTCTCCCAGTTCTGACAGCAGCTGCCCCACCCCCAGCACTCCCGACTGGAGGAATACTTCATTGCAATTAACCAAAAACCCATAGCTATCAAGTTGATTCCAACTCCTAGGGACCCTATAGGGCAGAGTAGAACTGCTCCATAGAGCTCTCAAGGAGCACCTGGTGGACTCGAACCATAGAACTTAACCACTGTGACAACAGGGTTGCCATTCATTGCGATGGCCACACGGAACTCACAGATCTTACCCACAACTACAAGTTTAGGAGAGAAGTAACAGTCACAATTCAGGCTCAGGAATGCTCAGGACACAGCTCTTTCCTAGGACAACCTCGCCCCAGTCTAGCTTGCAGGCACACCTCTCTCTGGCCCTTGGCCTCTGCCTGAAAGCACTCAGCTTTCTCTCTCTCTGGGCCTGGAAGCCCACTGGGCCTGCTGCTGGGTCTCTACTTCCATGGTGGTGAGGGGTCTTCTCTCTACTCAGGGATTAGCTCACCCTCAAGGCAAAAATAACCAATCCCCTTAAACCCAAGAAATCCAGCGTCATCAAGTCAATTCCAATTCATAGTGGCCCCATAGACAGAGCAGAACTGCCCCCGTAGAGTTTCCAAAGAGCACTTGGTAGATTCAAACTGCTGACCTTTTGGTTAGCAGCAGTAGCACTTAACCACTATGCCAACGGGATTTCCCTGACCAGTCCCCTTGGTGGGCCACAGTCATCCATAGTCACACCCAGTCGCCTGAGTGGACATTGCCAGTGGACTATGGCTTTAGAAAGGCCACATACATGTCATTAATCCACCACCGTGACCATGTGAAATACCGATGGCATAGATTCCAACATCACAGCAATACACAGGCCACCACGGCAGGACAGACTGACAGGATATGTTTACAGACAAGTCCACAGACCCCGAAGAGGGAAAAGCAGCCCCTGGCAGCCAGCAGGGTGCCGGCCGTGGTGTTCTGCTGTTGGACGTGAGCCCTCCCACGGAGCATCCACAGCCAACAGGGTCACTCTGCGACCAAGACCAGTCAAGATAAAAACAAAGCCACTCTGTAATGCTGTGTGAGCACAGACGAAACACAGACATTGTCTAAACCACAAGAATGACGAAACATCTGCCATCCCAGCCAACAGGATTGACGGGTGTTTGTTCACAAATTACAGCTCTAGCCTCACCCTAGGCTTTTCTCCTTCTCTGCAAGATTTATTAAGAGACCCCGTATGGACATTGCCCTCCTTCCTGACGATAGTGTCCAGCCCAGAACGAAGCCCTGCATCCTTAAATCCTCTGCGAAATCACCCCCTCAAGCCCATGCGCTTCAGCGATGCTTTCCTAATCCCTCTTCAGGATCCCTGCATCAGTCTGGCTGTGAAATTTTTTCTCCTTTGCTTCAAGGAGTAAGAACCCAAACTTGCTTGGTTTAGGTGTCTTCCTGGGAGTCCAGGACAACTCCATAACCACTATCGCCAAAGTTGGTGGAAAGGGATGTCCTGGTTGTCGTTGTTTCTAGGTGATGTCATGTCTGTTGTGACTCATAGTGGCCCCGTGCGCAAGAGAACCACACCCAGCCCGGTCCTGGGTCACGCCCACAGCTGGGCTACACGGGAGCCGCTGTTGCAGCCACTGTGTCAGACCATTCTGTTGAGGGTCTTCTTTTTCGGTGAGCGTCTACTTCACCAAGCACGATGGCCATTTCCAGGGATTGATCCTCCCGATAACGCGGGCAGAGTAAGTAAAACACAGTCTCGCTATCTTTGCGCCTGAGGAGCGCTCTGGTTGTACTTCTTCCAGAACAGATGTTTGTTCTTTCGGTGGTCCCTGGCGTATTCTTCTCCGACACCACGATTCAAAGGCATCAATTCTTCTGTCTTCCTTGTCTTCGCACGCAGATAATGCGACTGAAAATATCATGGCTTGCAAATTATGCCTTGATGTTGATTTTAGCCTTATCTCCTACTCTGTTTAAAGACAAATAAAATAAAAAGAGGGAGGGTGGGAGGGGAGAATGGGGGAGGAAGAGGAGGAACAGTGCCCAAGGCAGCCCCCACCCCCCTGCTGTCCCAGAGCCACCCCACCCGTGGCCTGATTGACAGCCCCCCAGTCGACCTCATCCTCACGTGGCGTTCTGACCAGTGCCCCCACGCCCCAGGCCGGCCAGGCAGGGCCCCCAGAGCCAGCCGCAGCTGACTGCCTGCCCCTCTTTAGCCGTCTGCACTCTCCTCCGCCCAGCCCCCTCTGGATTTCGGGCTTTGCTCAGACTGTCTTGCCACTCTCTCAGACCTGTCACGGCACCCACAACTTCAGCCCAGAGCCTGGGACCTCAGCTTCCCGAGGAAAGGAACTCAGACCAGAGCCACGGCCACCCGCGCTCATTCCCAGGGAGTAGGCGTCAGGAGCAGCAGAGCGGAGCAGAGAAGGGGCCGGGGTTCGGAGACAGGTTTGAATCCTGAATCCTGAATCCTGGCCTTGGGGCTGTTTGTTCACCTTGTGGTGCCCTACTGTCCTTATCGGAAAGTGAAAATAAGTGCAGTACCCAGCTCCTAGGCTCACAGGAATTAAAAAACAAGGAATCAAGGACTTAGCAGACTGAAAATACACAGGACGTTGTCTGCCAATGAGGAAGCTCCAGCTATCGTTCTTGCTAGCCAGACTCACTGGAAACCACTGTCCTTTCCATCAGAGCTATGAAAGAGGAAACATATATGGTTAAATTACACACTGCTCATGCTGCAATCAAGGCATCTTGGTGGTGCACTGAGGCAGTGCTCATCTGCTAACAGAAGGGTCAGCAGCTTGAACCCAATGGCTGCTTTGCAGGAGGAAGAGGTGGCAGACTGCCACAAAGGGGACAGACTTGGAGACCAAGTGGGACCATTCTCCTCTGTCCTAGAGGGTTGCTGTGAGCCAGAATCTACAGGGCGGTAACTGATGAACCCTGTCACCTGGCACCGCGCATCTCCCACCCCCTCGGCTCCCTCCCTTTCTCCTTTGTCCCATCTTTGCATTCTTCGTGACTCATGATGGCCTTGTTCAGTTTCTCCCCAGAAGGGATGCTGTTGACAGATGACATTCACAAACATTCCAGAGCCTTGTTTCTTGTTTGGAGTCCCTGAAATGAGAGGAACATACCCTAACCTCTTTATGTGCTAGATTTCCATCTGTGGAAGACACGGTGCTTCCTGCCAAGTACCTGTCTGCCCAGAGATGACGCCGAGATGAAACTGTGTTTGCAAATTAGCATGACATTTGAGAATGTAGGGAGCCATGGAAGCAGGAAGTATTGTTTGTCTCTGTGATGAGCTGGGGCTTTCTGTGTTTTAATGGGCTTGATGTCACCTACAGAAACGAGAATGAAAGTCTTTTACCAACATCTCAGCTGTGTAGACATTCCCTGGGCCAGTTCCAGCATCACTTCTCACCAACCGTCCGTGGTTTGGGTTGGGACACGCCTTCTGTCCCACAGACTGCACACTGCCCCGGTCCCAGACAGCACCTCTCATTGCGATAGGGACTGGTCATCAGAAGACGCTGATGATCCCGAGCAAGTCACTTTAAGTGCCTGTGGAATCCCTGCGTGGCCCCTATGGTTCAGGGCTCAGCTACCAACCAAAAGGTTGGTGGTTTGAATCCATGCAGAGACAGCACAACAGCTGCTGGTTCGTTTTGGTGGTGGTTGTGGTGGTGTTTGTCTGTCCTGATCAGGAGCCCTGAGTGTAACCCTGGCATACAGTCACACAGTGTGGCTTCAGTTCCAAACGTGCACATCACAACATCCCTCATGCACAAGGAGCTTCACCCAGGCCTTTCAAGATTCTAAGACAACTAACTGCTCTTTTCTGTTATACACCCAAGAGGTAGAAAACTTCACAGTTGGTCATCTAGATTCCAGAAGTCCTTGAGTGACATGCTTGGGAGTTTAAAAATTAATGTCTTATGATTCTGAGGTCAAGAATCATTCAGAAACAACTTTTCTTTGCTGTTTTTCTTGTTTGTTTTTCTTGTGCTTTAGGTGCAAGTCTACAAATCAGTTTCTCTTTAAACAATCAATACACGAATTGTTTTGTGACGCTGGTTGCCAACTCTGTGACATATCAACACTGTCCCCTTCTCCAGCCCAGGTTCCCAGTTTCCATTGGTCCAATTTCCTTGTCCCTTCCTGGTCTTTGCTTTGGGGCTGGTGTGCCCCTTTAGTCTTGTAGGCATAGGCACGACTGAGCCACAAAGCATGTTCTCACGTGTTTCTTGGTGGCTGTGATGACTCCAGTCTGAGCGGTTGATGGAGCAGCCAGGCACCATTGGGTTTTTTTGTTTTTGACTAATTGTCACCCTGACTGTCCTCCGTGAAGTCCCCTCTCATGTCTCTCCTCCTCCTGTTTTGTCACACTATAGATTTAATCAGGAAAACAGCATCTCTGTTACTAAATCCTCTCTACAACAGCAGTGACGTCCATGGAATTTTCCTTGAATTGTGTTTTCTAGCAGGAACCTATTCCCCAGCAAAGCTAGGATTCAGACCAAAAGGTAGGTCTTCTCTTCCAATGACAAAAAGTTGTTGTTATTTTTGTTTGTTTGTTTTTAATTTTTTTTTTTTTTTTGCTTTGTTTCCAATGATACCGTTGTTAAGTCATTAGGGAAAGCCTGGTGGCACAGAGGTAAAGTACTCTGTCTGCTAACCGAAAAGTCTGCAGCTGAAATCCACCAAGCGCTCCGTGGGGACTCTGTGAGGCAATTCTGCTCTGTCCTCTAGGGTCACTCGAAGCTGGAATCAACAGCAGTGGGTTTGGTTTTTTGGTGTGGATGGCAGAGCGGTCAAGGGCTACGGCTGCTAACCAAAAGGCTAGCAATCTGACTTGACCAGGTGCTTCTGGGAAACTCTATGGAGCAGTTCTGCTCTGTCTCATAGGGTAACCACAAGCCAGAATCAATTCAGTAGCAGCGGGTTTGGGGTTTCAGATTGTTGGGGGAAGGGGTCACATTAGATAAGCACAGATAACAGAAACAAATCCAGATTCCATGGGTGATTTTCAGCCAAGAAGAGCCCTTTCCTAGTGGCCCTTGCTGCCTCCTGGGTAGGTGTTTCCCTTACAGAGACAGCAGACATTGGGCCTGTTATTAAAGCGTTACCCGTGACCACAGGCCCGTAGAGTCCTCCTGCCTCTCTGTCGCCCCAGTCTCCCCACAGCCCTTAGGGAGAACTCTTGAGTACACGGGACCAGCACTCTGGTGTTAACTCAAGGCTGGACAAGGTCACTTCAGTTGTTTGGTGAGCACACATCTCCAAACCGACACTCCCATCTCCCCAGGCGTGAAAAAGGAAAACCAATCGACTGTGGTGTTTGACCACCCAAGAGAGAAAAGACAGCATCACTCCACGGCTACTCACTACAGTTGGTAGCTTTCAGGCCCCTGATCTGGTTGTGGCTGTCGTTAGGTGCCCTCAAGTCGTCCCCAACTCACAGCAATGCTACCTACAACAGAAGGGGACAGTGTCCCGTCCTGCACTGTCCAAGGACAGTCCACTAAGGGCAGGATGGATGTCACCTGGGGAGATGTTGGAAATGGGGGCCTTCAAGCACGTACCTGAACCAGTGTGCATCTCAACAAGACCCCCACACACACACACAACACGCGTGCACACACACAAAACAAGGAACTACAGCAGCAACTCAGAACACGATGCACAACCACCAGGGGAGCTTTTAAAAACCCGGATGTTCAGCCCACACTCGAGACCAACTGGATGAGACCCAGCCGGCAGTGACTTCTGAAGCTTGGCCGGTGACAACGAGCAGCCACCGCTGAGGATCGCCCCTTCACAGCCAGGGACCTTCAAGTATCAGCATCCTCGAGAATGACCGCAGAAGCTGCTTTTAAAGATGCAGATTTTGAAAGACACTCTGCTGAGCAAAGTAAGTCTACTGCAAAAGGCCAAATATTGTATGATCCCACTTTAATAAGACAAGAAGAGGCAAGTAAGCCCATGAACGTCATTGGTCTAAGTGCCACACAGCTCACTGCTGACTGTCACCGCAGTCCCCTCTGAAGTCCTCTCCTTGGGAAGCTGCGCACTGACGCCAGCGTTCCATCCACCCTTCCAAGCAACTTTGGGACTCTCTCTGGAAGGGCCAGTGCACATGGTGGCACGGTGACAAGTTTGCAAACCTAACTGTACAGTTGTCTGAAGGGGGTTTTTAGCCAGTAAACAGAGAGCTGTATTGGAACACCCTCCCTGCTCACCTGATCTGGCCCCCTGTGACTTTTTTCTTTACCTGAAGATAAAGGAAATATTGAAAGGAAGACATTTGGATGATATTCAGGACAAGGGTAATACGATGACAGCTGTGATGGCCGTTCCAGAAAAAGAGTTCCACAATTGCTTTGAAGGGTACCTTAGGCGTCAGCATCAGTGCCTAGCTTCCCAAAGGGAGCACTTCAAAAGTGACCATGGTGACATTCAGCAGTGAGGTACGGCACACTTTTTCTAGGGTGAGTTCCCAACTTTGTCCAACCTCGTATTTGTGTAGGTATGTGTGTACCTGTGTATGCGCGCATGTCTGTATGTGCACGTGTGCACACACGTGTCCTCGTTCATCTGGGTTCATGCCCAGTTGCTCTGTGTTTCTCCTACTCTCCCCACACACCACAACACTGTACCATGTGTGGCACTTCTGTGAAACGTCTTAGCTACAGTGGTTGGTGTCTTGATGGCCATTTCTTGCTGCTGTCCAGTGACTGTCATGATTAACATAAAAACTGGGCTCCAGGCAGCTGAGGTGGCACATTAGCAGTTAAATCTGATTATAGGATTGTTTGTCCTATAAATATTTGCCATGGGTTGACCATGTCCCACAGAAAGACACACTGAAGTCTGGACCTCCAGAACCTGCCTGTGAAGGCGTCATCAGTCAGCATCAGCAAACATCCAGAGTCCGGGGGTCCTTATCCCATCAAAAGACAAAAGAGGTGGAGAGACACAGACAGACAGACAGATGAGAGGCCACTGTGTAGGGAGCCATGCTGCAGCTGCAAATGCAGAAACACTAGGAGACCGCCAGAAGCCAGGAGAGATCAGGGAGGACCTTCCCCTGCAGCCTGCGGGGGGAACACGGCCCTGCTCACCCCCAGAATTCAGACTCTGAGGCTGCAGAGCTGTGAGCTGTTGAATTTCTGTTCTCACGAGCTGTCCCAAACCCACTGCCATCGAGTCAACGCCAGCTCATAGCGACCCTATAGCGTGTCCAAGGCTGTCAATCTCTATGGAAGCAGAGTGCCACATCCTTCCCCCACAGAGCCACTGATGTCAACCCTCTGACCCTTCAGTTAGCAGCCGATCGCTTTAACTGCCACACAGCAGGTTCCATTATAAGCTAGCCAGCTGGTGGTAATTTGGAAATGAACACGCAGCAGCAACCAGTTCCCACCATTTCAGTAAGAACAAAAGAAATGTAACCACAGTAAGAGCTCTGACCACAGAAAAGTCAGCTGAAGCAATTAAGGCTCTCAAGCACGGATCAAGAGAGGACACTGACAGATGCAGTTATGCAAAGGTTTAGTGGGAAGCGACATCCAGGCGACCTTAGCTACCTGGACCCGGATGTCCACCAGCTAAACAAAAGCAGTGTCTGCCCGGCTGAATCTCTGTGAGGAAGAAGATAACCTTTCATGCAAGAATGTGCTTCACCATCTGGTCTGCATCAGGGGCCTTTCTGCAGAGAGCTTCAAGAATTTTCAGATGTGATCAGATTTGATTGTATAAGGCAACGTGTACAAGATCTTCGAGGGAAACACAAGACAGCCGAGGGGTTCAGCGCATGGGAACTGAGCAGCAGCCACTGGTGGTTTCCTTTCGGTCACATCACTGGGTGGATTATATCAGTGATCCCAGAATTTCGATGTCTACCAGACACTGACCATTGGAATTCCAGACCCCACCCTGGGAGAGTCTAGTTGAGTCAGTTTGGGGACAGCCCAGGAATCTGCATTCTGAAACAGCACCCGAGGTGATCCTGGTGGCCCTGCAGCTTAAAAGGTAGGCTGGCCTTAGACAACGCTGCCCCAACAGAAGCGCCACAGGAGAGTAAACTTAAAGAACAGGAATGGACTTGCTCACAGCTCAGAAGACAGAAGCCTGCCCTCAGGGCGGGGCTCTGGGGTGGGTCCCTCCTTGTCTGTCCCAGCCCCTTGCAATGGAGACTCTTGGTGTTCCTGGGCTTACAAAGACATCAGCCTCAGTCTTCAGACCACGTGTGTCTTCCCCTGCATCCTTGCTTCTGGGTCTAATCTGCTCTTTTTATAACTCAGAAGTGATTAGGTTTAGCCCACCCTATACTCATAGGGGAAACCCTGGTGGTGTAGTAGGTTAACCGCTGCACCTGCTCACCAGAAGACTGGCAGTTCAAATCCACCAGGGGCTCCTTGGAAACCCTATGGAGCAATCCTACTCTGACCTACACTGTTGCTATGAGTCGGAATAGACTTGAAGGCCATGGGTTGGGTTGGGTTGGGCATGCCGGTGTGAACTCATTAAAAAAAGGAAAAGAAAACCTTATTCCCAAACGAGATTACATCCAGAGATATAAAAACAAAACCCGTTGCCATCAAGTCAATTCCAACTGACAACAATCCTTTAGGATAAACAGAGTGGCCCTGCAGAGTCTCCAAGGAGTGGCTGGTGGACACAAACTGTCAGCCTTTTGTTTAGTGGCCGAGCTCTTAACCGCTGCACCACCGGGGCTCCTCCTAAAGGTACAGGGGTTAAGATGCCAACACATATTTGGGGGGTGGGGGAGACACTATTCAACCCATGAAAGGCTAAATCACATTCAACCTGAGACATGGTCCCCATTAACCTACAGAACAGCAGCCCTGTCCACAACACAGCTCCCCCGCGCTCCTGGGCCAGCCGCCCTGGGGCCCCACACCAGTCCCCCTCCGACTACTAAACTAGAATTCTAAACTAGAATACTAGAATACTAAATAGAATACTAGAATACTAAACTAGAATTCTAGTTTAGTAGTTGCTCCTTGGAAGCAGGCGGTTTTCTCCTGCGTTCTGTTAGGACGGACAGCCTATGCCTGCAGAGCTGAACACACGGCCTTCTCTGAGCTACGCAGCCCCGGCCTAATCACGTGGCTTTGCTGCCAATGAAGAACCCAGTAGGGGGCTGTCACCACAGCACATGACAGCGGTTGCTCCCCCAGCATGTCTCCACCACAGGTCACTGTTACTTCCTTCCCGGGTTTTCTGTGCTGAATAAGGACTGGCGTTCCCAGAAGGCTGGCCGTGGAGCAGGCTTCCATGGGTCGAGGCTGGGTCCATAGCACGGCCTCTGTGAGCAGCTCGTGGTTCCAGATTGACCCTCTACCACCAAGGGGATATTGCAATTCATAGCAACCCTGTAGGACACGGCAGAGCTGTGTGCTACGGTTTCTGAAGCTGTGGATCTGTGCAGAAGCCACCAGAGGGTGGCTGCTGGGTTTGAACAAATGACATTGTTATTAGCAGCCCGGCGCTTTACAAGGTTTGCCACCAGGGCCCCTATGATTTCAGACCAAATCTACTGCCACTGAGTCAATTGCTACCCATAGGGATCCTATCGGTTAGAGTAGAGCTGCCCCACCGGGCTTCCAAGGAGAGGCTGGTGGATTCAAACCCCTGACCTTTCGGGAAGTAGTTGAACTCTTAACCACCATGCCATAGTTCCGGACCAGCCCATACAATTCTGGAGCCTTCAATCTGTCCTCTTAACTGATGGAAAGGACACTTTCCCTCTAGTAAGGAGTCCAGGTGCTTGGGCTTCCTCCATCTGGAACTATTCTGACAAAAAGAAACAGTCCTTGACTTTCAGGTCCCACGAAGAGAACGGGCTTGGGCTTCACCGAGAGCTTCACCCAAAGCTCATGCGGCCTGTTCCGTGTCAGCCGATGTTCCAGGTGCAAACACAGAGGACGTAAGAACAAACGTCCATCTCAGCCCGAACACACCTCCTGCTCTTCAGCACGTGTTCTTTAAGAAACACATGTTAACAGGGTGCTGTCTTTGCACATTCGAGCCTCCCCAAGCCCCCACCAGCATGGTGCACTGTGACAACGTGTCAGAGAGACAGGAGGTCCCCGGGGAGCCCAGGGAGGTAACGCTGTCCCGGGGATTCTGCTCACTCGCACAGCATGCTGAAATTCCATGAAAGGTCTGCACGGACAGAGGGAAAACAGGCGAAGACGGAGGCACAGACCAGGGTGCTGACTGGGAGCTGAGGGACAGCACGGACCGCCAGCAACCCACAGGAGCCGGGAGAGTCACACGGAGTCAGTTCCGCCTCGGAGCCTGCCAGACGCCTCACCTCCAGAACTGTGAGACAAGGAATATTTGTTCTGAAAAGCAAAATTTTACGTGTGTATATATATGCATATGTCTCTATATGTGTATATGTATATGCATATATACACACTTCCTCTTGGTTTGATGAGAAGACCACATGTGCCTGAAGGGGTTCTTGGTGGGGCAAGGGTTAAAGAGATTGACTGCTAACCGCAAGGTAGACGGTTCCAGACCACCCACAGCTCAGGGGGAGAAAGACGTGCCAGTGTGCTCTACAACCCCGCAGGGTCACTCTGAGGCAGAATTAACTCAACAGCAGCAAAGTTTGGGTTTGGTTTTGCTGTTGCGTGTGTGTGTGTGTGTGCACACGCACACGTGCACATGTGTTGCTTACTTTTTCTTCACACATATGTACACAAATTCCTGTACAGACACTTGTACAAAGGAGCATTGGTGGTGCAGCGGTTAAGTGCTCGGCCTTATATATGTATATATATATATACACATACATATATATACACACACATACACATACATATATAGATACACACACACACATGTGTGTGTAATGTTGTTGTTTGAGGCCATCAAATCATTTCCAACCCTTAATGGCTTCCCGTAACACAGCAGAACCGCCCCACAGGGTTTCCCGAGCTCTCACTGTCATGGGGCCAGCCCTCAGGTTTTCCTCTGGGAGAGCTGCTGTTGGGCTTCCGACACCAACCTGTGGGCCAGCGCCGAGCACTTAACCACTGCACCACCAGTGCTCCTCTGTGCACATGCCTATACATGGATTTGTGTACATATGTATGAAAAAAGGTAACACACACACACACTAAAAAAAAAACCAAACCTTGCTGCCGTTGAATTAATTCTGACTCAGAGCGACCTAGCAGGGTTTCAGGGCACACCGGCACATCCTTCTCCCACTGAGCTGTGGGTGCTCTGGAACCGTCTACCTTGTAGTTAGCAGTCGATCACTTGAACCCCTGCACCACCAAGGACCCCTTCAAATACACGTAGTCTTCTCCTAAAACCAAGAGCAACTGTGTTGGTGTTTCAGGTTGTCCTAAAATCTTCTTGTAAAATCATGACACTTCACATACGAGACGTCATCTAGCAGGGCTTCTCAGCTCAGTTAACCAAATACACCCTTTTCATGACAAACACATTACAGCCGCCTCTTTGCTGTCTTGAAATTGAAGTTACAGTTTATATTATTTTCCTAGACCTATAATTTAAATATTCACGTATAATGTAAGTAACACAAATAAAAAATACAATCGATAATCAGATAAGATGGAAATAACCTGGACCAAGCACTCTAAATGTCATGATGAAGTTATCCAATGAACCTGCGCATGGCATCGTCGTGGCCTTGGTACCCGAACCTACACCTGGCATCACTGTGGCCTCGGTACCTGAACCTACGCGTGACATCGCCGTGGCCTCAGTACCTGCAAATGCAGACCAACATCACTGCCTCGACAGGCGCTTCCCACCTGGTGAACCACTCTTCTGTCAGAATGAGCTCTCAGAAAATCACAGACTAAGTGAACTTCATCGTCTCCTAGATTTCCTTGTAGCTCCGTTCCTAGGAAAAAACTGAGTGTACGTGGAACTTGTGTAAATGCTCTGCACACAGACACAAATCACAGTCAGGTTCTCGGGTCAGGTGACGACAGACTCTGTTCTCACCTCTGAAGATTTCCTGCGGGACGTCCAAGTCATGTAGGATGTGGAGCCCATCTGCCTTCTCAATCCTGCCCCACGCCTTTTCAGAAGGCTGCCGTCTCTGAACTCAGTCCCCTTGGTGTCCCGTGATCATTGAGAAACCAGAAACGCCCTTTCATTAAGAGTGATGGACATAACCCAAGCCTTCCATTGACATATGAAGAAACGGAACCCAGAGAAGTGAAGTGACTTGCCCGGGGCCACACAGCTGCTCAGCCCTGACACTGAAACTAGGACCACCTATCTTTTGTCTCCTCACCCAGGACCTTTCCCGTTAACTTTTGAGTCTCCTCTGTGTTAATGGAGCCCTGAGGGGTGCAGAGGTTAAGTGCTCAGCTGCTAAGCAAAAGGACAGCCGTTCGAATCCACCTGCTGCTCCTTGGAAACCCTATGGGGCAGTTCTACTCTATCCTATAGGGTCGATATGAATCAGCATTGAGTCCATGGCAACAGATTTGGTTTGGGGTTTTACGTGTTAACATCTTCAGTGAACACACTGGGAAGAAGAGGGAGCTCTTGATGATAGAAGGGAAACCAATCCAGTGTGTGACTCTATTATTGTTGGACTGATTCTGGAAATACAGTCACTGGCTGCACTGAGTCATCTCTGACTCACGGGCACCCCATGTGTGTCAGAGCAGAGCTGCGCCCCTGAGGGTTTACCAAGGCTGAGTTTTTGGAAATGGATCGCCAAGACTTTCCCCTGGGGTCCCTCTGCGCAGACGCGGATCAGCCACCTGTTAGTAGCCAGGCACGTTGACCACGGGTACTGCCCAGTGGCTCCCAGAAATACGAGAGCTAGGTGGATGTCACACAGTAGTCTTGAATTTCAAAAAATTTTCCCCCCAATATATTTTATTGTCATTTCTGCTTGCAAAGTAAAATATATTCACTGCAAAAACAACTAGAAAACACAAATACACCGAGAAAAAAATCACCCAGAGCAAGCATTAAGCTTTTGATGCATTTTCTTTGAATATCTTTTCTATGCATATATATAGACACATTTTAAGAAAAATAGGATCTAATTGTTCATATTAATGTATAAATGGCTTTGTTCATTTGAGAGTGGTGTAGATATATTTGCTCATCATTAATATTCTTTGCCCCCTCCTCATTTCCAGTAGCCACACAGAATTCGATCATAGGAATAAGCTTGAATTACTTCACCAAGGGTTTGATGATTTTTCCAACGAATACGCTTTCCTGTTCTTCACCTAGGTTTCTTACAAAACTCCACTTCAAAGGTGATGAGCAAGAAATGCACACAAGTGGATCCACCGAGCCACTGCTGAAGGCCTCTGTCCTTCCTGAGTTGATGAGTCTGTGGCTTCCCCCGCACGTCATCAGCGTAGAGTCTGCAGGACCTGGAGGAGTCCAGAGACCAGGCTGCTCCCCAGAGAACAGAGCTGCTCTCACATGAAGGACCCAGGGCCACTAGCTGCCTGACTGGCCTGCCCAGGTAGATAGGTGCACCTCAACAACAGTCTACACCTAGGCTGGTCCCCAACTGATAATGTAATTATCAGGAGAGTCATATTGCTGCACATACAGCATTTTCAACCATTCATCACAATGTTGATCTTTACTTTAAATACAAATCAGGCAATCATTTATGTCTTTTATGTGCTTTGTATTTATTCAAGAATATTTAACAAGAGACAAAAGGTGACTTATTCATTATTCATCCCGAACAAGGCAAGTATGGCAATTTGAAAAGGCTGACATTTGAGCTTTTTGCCAACACCAGCAAAATTATATCCCTTCCATTGTAAATCAATGAAGTAGAATCATTGTGCACAAAAGAATTAAATTGCCTTGTCACTTTAATAAGGCCACCTTATGTACAACCTTCCACCAATGCCATTGTGCAGAGAAGGGAGCATCCCCAGCCTCAGCCGCCTCTGATCTCAGCTGGCTTTCCAATTAAATGAACATTCTCTAAGTCTGTCATGCCACTCCTTCTCCTTCCTGAGAGATGGTGTCACCATGTCACGGGCGTAACTTGCTATCAGTGGGACACACACATCAGGGTGAATTAACTCCCCCAGCTTTGGATGCTCTTAACACCTTCCTTTTCAGGCTCTCTATGCTTGGACCCTTGTCCCCGTCATCTGTCCATCATTCTCACCACATGCTCTATACCACTGCCACCCAACACACACACACTCTTTCAGAAAGAATTCCACTAATTCATTTTTCATTTTTTCTGTAAAAAGGTCCAAATTCTCCAGACATGAAGGATTTCTCTAACTACAAATGCCCGTCTCTCAAATGTAAACATCCTCAGCAGACACTTGAGAAGAACAAAGTAAGGCTGGGGAGAAAGGCCAAAGCAAAGAAAAATGGCTTTACACCAGCTCAGAAAACAGCAGCACCTAGTTAAACACAGCGTCCTGGACCCTCCCTTTGTCTCTGCTCCCTCTACGCTAAATTCATCGAGAGAGAGAAGGACCAGATGTCAACCACAAGGACAAGTGCAACCCACGGAGGCATCACCAGCAGGAGATGTAGCCATGTAGCCTTGGACGATGGAAAACAGACAAGTAACGGTCACTGGCACAGCTACCGGACGATGTGAGATCTCAGCACCTCCAGGGTTCGGGAAGCCGAGGAGGAGGAGGTTGAGTCACACCCTGTGACCACAGAAAGGTTACAAGTTAGAGCACACTTGTGTCTCTTAAGGTGAGTTGAAGACAAAGATTTGCTGAAATTCTGGTAAGATGCATTTAGCCCACCAGACCCGCTTCCCTAATGTCCTCAGCCAGTAAACCGACATCTTCCACTCTGGTCAAAGGCAGGACACTTACTTTCTACCTGCTGCCGTCAATGTCACCAAGTCAATGGCAACCCTACAGGGAAGAAGAGACCTGCCCGTAGGCTTTCCAAGGATATCACCTTGACGAAAGCACACTCCACATTTTGCTCCCACAGAGTGGCTGGGGGGTTCCAACTCACAAACTTTCGCTTAGCAGCTGAGCATTTAACCACTGCACCACCAATATCTTTGTGCAATGGACAAGAGCCTGCAGAAGCAGATCAGGATGGACTTTTGGAAACCAAAACGACACACTAGATACCCCTTCCTCCAGGAAACTACAAAACCAAACCCACTACTATGGAGTCCATTCCAACTCACAGTGACCTTGTAGGACACAGTAGAACTGACCCACAGTGTTTCTAAGGAGCAGCTGGTGGCTTGGAATGGCCAACCTTTTGGTGAGCAGTCAGTCACCTTAACTACTGTACCCAGAAGCAGAGCTTAGTTCTCTTCCGCTAACTACGGATGGAACTTCCTAATTCATCTCTAATAGGCAGAGCATGGAAAGAGAAAAGCAGTGACATTATGCGCAAAATGCTGGCACACAGCACCTTTCCCAAATGACCAAGGTCAGCATGAACATGGCCGAGTCTGATACCATGCACCCTGATGTGACGTATCTATCATATCTGTGGAATTCTCGCCAAAGCCCACAGCAGACACAGATAAACCCAGAGGGACGGTCACTCTAACATCCACGACTCTTCCAAAGTGCCACGGTCATGAAAAACATGAGGCACTGTCTTAATCTGGGGAGACTGAAGGGTTACAAGAGACCTGATGGCACAAGAGCTAGGCATTCAGCTGCTGACTGAAGGTCACCAGTTCAAATCCGCTGGCTACTCCTTGGAAATCCTATGGGGCAATTCTGCCCCATCCTATAGGGTCACTATAAGTCAGAATAGACTCAGCCTCAATGGGTTTGGGTTTGGAGGTTTTGAAGGAGACATAACGATGAAATTCATGTAGTATTCTGGATTGGATCCTGGTAAACACACATGCGTGTGTACACACACACACACGCACAACATTTGTGGAAAAACTGAAGTTCACACCATTGTACTGGCGTTAATGGTTTAGTTTGTATAAACGCACCATGGTCCCCTAAGATAATAGCCTTGGAGGAAGCCGGGTGAAATTACATATGAGAATACTCTGTGCTGTCTTTGCAATTCTCCTGCAAGTCTTTCCACCACTTTAAATTAGAAGTTAAAAGGAGATGTAGCTGGGGAATATGTAGAAACACAGGTAATAGTCTGTACCTGGGCAAGGAAGAGGCATTGCCTGCAGGCCAGCAGTGCAACAGGATAGGAAGCAAATAGTAGAAATTAGGAATCCTATAAGAAAAGAAACATCTGATTCTGAAAAGGCACAGTCTGATAGTAGAAGTACCCTGCCATAATGCTGATACTCAAGGCCAGGAATATTGATCCATGATTTGGGCAGACTTAGCAGAGGAGGCACGGTAGGTACAGTTACAACAGCTTTACTGATGCATCGGTGGCAGGCAGGTAGAGTATTCAGCAGTTCCAGCCATCCTGCAGCACAGTGGCCTTATATACAGGCTTAAACAAAGGTGGCTGCCAGCCAGATAGATGAGCCTCAAGGTTATAAACGAGTTACGTAACTAACGCTGAATCAGCTGAATCATTCTTGGCTGGAAGGCCTGCTCCCTGCCCGAAGACCCTGGCTGCTGTGCTCCTCTCAGCAGGAAGGCCTAGGCAAAGCAACCTTCCACACTGTCCCCTTTCCCAACAAGAGAGAGTGTTCTCCAACTCCAGAGAACCCTCCCTGGTACCTATATAAGATCACTTGTTACTACTAGTCTAGTAAAAACCGTTGTTGTTGTTCTTAAGTGTCATCAAGTTGATTCTAATCCACAGCAACCCACTTGTGACAGAACAGAACCACCTCTTAGGGTTTCCTAGACCCTAATCTTTACAGGACCAGACCGCTAGATCTCCTGCAGAGCAGAGGAGCACTTTAGCAGTTGCACCATCAGGACACTCAGCAAGTATATTTCAAAATGAACAGAAAATGGAAGCATTTTAGCCAGTGAAAATTCTCCACCCAAGAAATTATGTGGCAGAAGAGAACTATAACTAACATCCAAACCTGAATTAAATGCTGTTAAGCAGTTATTATCTTAGTAAAAAAAAATAAATCCTTCACATCAAAAACTCAAAAACTTGGAGCAAAGCAAAAAAATTCAAATTTTTCCTTGAACTAAGTATATAACATTGGTATCTAAACCAGTAAAGATAGCACTAAAAAGAAAACTACAGAAATGTCTTCTTTATAAATATCCATGTAAAAATCCTAAATAAAATGTTGCAAACACAATCCAAAGTCACAGGTACTCTAAGCAAGAGAAATCAAAGAAGACCTACTGTTGCCCAGCTGATTCCAACTCATGGTGACCTCATGTGTCACAGAGGAGAGCTGTTTTCTTGGCTGTGGCCTCAGAGGAAGCAGATCACTGGGCTACGCCCTGGGTGTTGCTAGACGAGTGCAACTGAGGACCTTTGGGTGGGTAGCCAAAGTCGCTGCCGAGGGTCCTTCTGACAAGGTAGAGATCCAAAAATTCAGTCCATAAAGTGTTAAATAACAAAGCAAGAACACATAGGTGGTTTGAAAGGAACAGCTGGTGAGGATCCATTTCTAAAGAATTTGATAAATAATAATAGTAACAAAAGCTATTCATATAAAATCTTAAATCTTATTCTTCTGTTAGGATTTAGCATATTAAGTTTTGATGATTTTTCTTAAATGTGTTTGTAGAATAGATCCTAACCAAATTCTCAATTATGGAACTTAAACATCTTTTATACCCAGTTGTCATGGATTGAACTGTGCCTCCCCTACTTGCCACAGAAGAGTTACTGAAATCCTAACTCTTGGTGTATTGTGACATGAACTTGACTGGAAATGAGATCTTTGGCAATGTCACAAGTTAACATGGCTCACACTGCAGTAGGCTGGATCCTAATTCAACCTGGGTACTGTCCTTATGTGAGCCCTAGTGACGTAGTGGCTAACAGCTTGGCTGCTAAGACAAAGGTCAGCAGTTCAAATCCACCAGCTGCCTCTTGGAAACCCGATGAGGCAGTTCTACTGTGTCATATAGGGTCACTGAGTCACAATTAACTTGACAGCAATATGTTTGAGTTTAACGTCTTTGTAGAAGAAACACACCGAAGAAGAATGGCCATGTGAAGACAAATCAAGAAGCCAAAGAACGTCTGCAGTCACCAGAATCCCAGAGAGGCAGAAAGAGTCTTCCCAGAAAGACTTCAGAGGGAGCATGGCCAGCTGACACATTGATTTGGACCGCTAACCTCCAGAGCTGTGAGACAATCGATTTCTCCTGTTTAAAGCCAACTACAAGGAAAAAAAAAAAAAAAAACCTTCATATCCAAGTGGGACTGACTCTAGGAATAGGAGGCTGGATCAGTGTTGCTCTTGTCATTAGGTGCCATCGAACTGACTCCAACTCGTAGTGATCCCTGGGACAACAAAGTGAACCAGTGCCTAGTCCCGGGCCACCCTCCCAATTATTGTCACGTGTAAGCCCATCATTGCAGCCACTGTGTCAGTTCCTCCTGTGCAGGCTTCTCGTTTTTCTTTCTCCACCGACCCTCTGCTTCACCAAGACTGGCTCCCCACCCCCCACCAATAAGGACCAAAGGACATGAGACAAAGGCTTGCCATCCTGGCTTCTAAGGAGGCTTCTAGCTGTCCTTCAAGATCCACAGTAGGAAGTCCATCCATGCGCAACATAAGGAATAGATGTAGGGACAAAATTTACAAGATTTTCTCCAGGACTTCAACAAAATCAAGAATCATTCCTGAAAAAATACTCAATAGGAACAGTTTATGGGAATACATACATCTATACATGTACGTTTAAGTAGTCGTCTCTTCATAAAGAATATTTTATTGTGCTTTAGGTAAAAGTGTACACAGAAAGTTAGATTCTCATGAAAGAGATTTTATGAAAACTGATCTGTGACCCTGGTCACGATTTTCCCTAGGGCCCAGCACTCTCGCCGCTTCCGTCCCACCTGTTCCGTTTCCACGGCTCTAGCTTCTCGTCCTCTCCCTGACTTCACATCTTTGCTTCTGGGTGAATGCTGAGGGGATGTTATCCTCACAGGGGATGTCTTGTAAGCCAGTCCATCACCTGGCTGGACGGTGATCTCTAGGAGGAGCTCCAGTTCCAAGTTCAAAGGCTGTCTCAGGGCCATAGTCTCAGGGAGTCCTCTAGTCTCCATTGCTCTAGTAGGTCTGGCCTTTTTAGGAATTTGAGTTTTGTGCTACATTTTTCTCCTGTTCTCTCTGGGACCTTCTGTTATACAGCTGGTCAGGACAGTCAGTAGTGGTAGCAGGGCACCATCCAGTTCTTCCGGTCTCGGGTTAGAATCCACCGTGGTTCATGTGTGGTATCAGTCCTGCGGACTAGTTTCTTCTTTGAGTCTTTGGTTCCCTTCGTTATCTTTTGTTTCAGATGAGTAGAGACCAATGGTTGTGTCATAGACGGCTGCTCGCAAGCTTTTAAGAACCCAGATGCTAGAGACCCAAGCAGAGTGTAACCACCAACTTTATGAACTACAGTGTACCAACTGACTAAGTTATCCACAAGCCCTTTGACCCGGTAAGCCAGTTCCGTAAGTTGTTTGGGTACGAGTGTCTAGGAAGTCTCTGTACCTGTGTCCCTATTGTAAGGCCCAGAAGCAATGATACCCCAGCAACAATTAGCACACTAAGTATCAGATCTTTGTCTCTAAATGGCACTCCTCAGTAAAAGCAAACAAACAAACAAAAAAATCTGTTGCCACCAAGTTGATTCTCACTCACAGTGACCCTAGAGAGCAGAACAGAATTACCCATGAGTTTCCAAGGAGCATCCTGGTGGATCTGAACGGACAGACTTCTGGCTAGCAGCTGTAGCCCCTCACCACTAAGCCACCAGGGTTTCCAAAAGCAACCAAGGCTCCTTAAAAAGCGAATTCATTCTAGATCTCAGGCATGGACGGTACTGAGTATGCCTGAGCTGTCTTTTATGATGGCAGAAAGCAGAGACAGTGAAAGATAACGGGACGTGTCCAAAAGAGACAAAGCCCTGATGGAAGGGGTTCCCGTGGGCCCAGCTTGGAACAATTTGGTCATCAAAAGAATAATGTTGGTAATGGATTATAATACAATGAACCAGAAAAGACTGTTGAGTCCGTAGTGAATGGTTACTATGGGGGTGAGGGGTAGGAAGGGCTCTTCTTTACAGAAGAGAGCTAATTCATAAAAGAGGAAAGAAGAATAGAACTAGAATATCACCATTCTGCAACTGTGATAATATAGGCAAGATCATTGAGCAAAAGATTTAAGATTATTGGAGAGCAGTATAGCCATATACCCTCAACTTACCACTTCCCAATTCCCTGCTAATTTCAAAAGGTGAAAGGTACTTTACACTTCGTGTCAGAAATCTCGCAAGCACCACCTTAACCAAACGATCCAACTGAAGTTGTCTTACGCTTCTGACGCAGTAACCCGGGAACTGCACAACCTCACACATGCAGGAGTCTTGCCACAACGTGTAACACAAATCCAACCATGAGGAAACCATGAGACAATTCAGAGCATGGGATGTACACAAGACAGCTTACCTGGACTCTTCAGGATGCTGATGCCTTGAAAGAAAAGGAAACAGAGGGGTCGACTGTAGATTAAGGAAAATTAGGGAGACAGACTGAACCAATGAAATGAGAGGGCTTAACTGCACCTAGGTTGCAAAAAATACATAAACGGCATTTGGAGGCCAACTGGATGAGCTACAATGTGTGCCGGACTATAGACGGGACAGTGCCACTGTCGCCAGGTTGCATTTGTCGGGGGCTCTCAGGGGGCTGTCGTTCAGTTGGACAGTCTACTACCTCTTAGGAGATACCTGCTAAAGTACTTGCAAGTGGCTCAGGAATCGTTTGCCTGTATGTCTGCATGTGTGCACATCTGTGTGTACACATAAGAGAGAAACCGGGAGAGGCAGAGAGCCTGAGACAGTGAGACAACTCAGGCGTGCAGACACAGCAATATTTGTGATCCCAATGACAGATGACCAGCTGTAGTGGAGCAACCCCAGCTGAGTTTTTGGAAGCAGACCACCAGACCTTTCTTCCGTTGCCTCTGGGTGGACTCGAACTGACCACCTCTGCATTAGTCAACAAGCACATGAATGTTGCGCCTTCCAGGGTGGGAGAAGATGGATGTGGAGGTATTCACTGCCCTGCTCTTTGACTTTCTCAGCAGGACTGAAAACTGAGGATTAATATGGGAACAAACCAACCAATCACATGAAAGGGGGAAGGTGTATGGACGTGTTTTTCAAGACACCAATTAAATCTGAGTTACAGCTATTTCACATTTCCATTGGCTCCTCAGTTTCCTGGAATGGAGATATCTTTGTTAGCATAATAAATAGTTTTTTTAATTTTGAAAAGAACAAAGTTAGAGTTAAAGGTACAGATATTCGAGCTCTCGAAAAACAAAAAGTTACTTTCAGTTCATTCTTCCGTGAGAAGTTGATGGAGATTGTGCTCCCTGGAATGCTCTAAGAAAGAAAAAACAGAAAAGGAGGGACCCAAGACGAAAGAAAGATGACAGGAATCCCCAGACGGATGGGGATGAGGAAGGCTGTCAGGATGAGAGCTCCAGCGCAGACGTACCAACAGACCGGTTCCGGAGGAGAGCAAGGGGCAGAGACGGCACGACGAGACGGGCCCCTCTGGGTGCAGTCTTCTGGTCCAGCAGGAGAGTAAAAAATGAGTCAGTGACCCCCCCCAAAAAAAACCACTCCCATGGCCAGTGTGACCCCATAGGACAGAGCAGAACTGTCCTACAGGGTTTCCAAGAACCACCTGGTGCATTCAAACTGCCAACCTTTCGGTTAGCAACTGCAGCTCTTCACCACTCTGCCACCAGGGTTTCTGAGTCAGCGACAGGTACCCAGAAACTAAGCCAAAGAAAGAGACCTTTACTAAGCCCAGAGAAAAACAGAACACAAACACACTTGTATCTAACCCCAACACACCCAGGTCTTCTTGTCATTGTTGGGTGCTGTCAATTTCGCCCTAAAGTGACCCCATGTGATTGGGTAGAACTGACCCATAGGTTACACACACACACACACGTGCAAGCATGAATGGAACGGCAATCACAGAACATGACATAGCTCAGCCATGAAACAAAAATTGAATATAATTGCAGATGTTGAATATTAAATTAACCAAAATGAGATACTGTCAGTATATTGAGAAGACAGAATCAAGGGAACTAGGAGAAATGAAGGGTCTAAGAGAATAAATCTTTTATGATAGGAAAGTCAGTAAGCAATACACAAAAGTGATAAATCAGGAACACAGAGCAGAATACCAGGGTTCAAATCGCATCTTGGCCTCTGCCTATGTGTTTTGGGCCACCTGCTTAGCCATAACCATCAACCAGTTCTGGAGGAGAACAGAGGGGAGAGACAGCGTGACGACGCTGACCACGCTGAGTGGTCTTCCGGTTCTGCTGGACTCGAAAGTGAACATGTAAACATCTGCGCCTGCCTCTTCTCCCAGTGTTTGCTCAGAGCCTTGGTGCCTGGCCTTGCCTAAGGATGGTATTCCCCTCACTGTGTTCTTGCAAGGATGAAGAGAGCCAAAACAGGCAACATCCTTAAAGTGCTGGCCCAAGACGTTTGAAACACCAAGTAGACACGGTCACCACGGAAATCACTGTTCAGAAGCACAGCCGTAAACACCAGCAGTCACAACCCCACAACCAGCCCATGCTTGCATTGGGGGGCAGAGACGACCCTGTTTTCAGGAGAACCCACATCTGATCCTTCGTTTGCTGAAGTGGACTCGTTAGTACACGAGATGGAGGGGGATTTTTAAGCATCAGCGCAGGATTAGATGACTCAACTTGTCTAGATAGCAGCTTTGAGATTTCGGGGACTGATGTGACGTCTCTGTCCACTCATTTCTTCACCCAGAAAATGAAACAGTGAGAGAGCTGCACTCCCAGGACCTGGCTAGATGGGTTCTTATTCTGAAATGGAACCCCATGGTCAATGACACAGTTGATAAAAAGTCTGGGTTTCAATGGGAAACAAATGAACCCAAATTGTTCTCCTGAGCTGGACCTCGACACAGGTCTCTCCTACTGAGACACTGTGTGGCTGTCCACCCTTCCGGGCCACCCTAGAGGCATCTTGGAAGCATCTTTCACATCCGGCAGCCGCAGGGTTCCAGGAGGAGTGGCAGTTTCCAGGGCTGCAGCAGGGGAAGGGCAAGACGACGGTGGACTGTGTCCTGTCAGAAAGCAAGAAAGTGCTCACAGAAGTACAGGGGGTGTCAGTGACAGAGAGCCAGCTGGAGGGCGGCTCTCTCACTCGCCCCCAACAACCTCAGATGCACCAAAACCCCCTAAGCCCACAGCTGTTGAGTCGATTCCAACCCATAGCAACCCCATAGGACAGAGTAGAACTGCCTCACAGGGTTTCCGAGGGGAGCCTGGTGGATTTGAACTACTGACCTTTTGGTTAGCAGACAGAGCTCTTAACCACTATACCACCTCAGAGGTGCTTGGAACAGAGAAATGGCAAAATGTACCACTTAAGAGCCAGGACAGTTTGCTGTCTCACCAAGGAAAACAAAATACATTTTTAAAAAAAAAATTTCCAAGCCCCCCTTCCACATCTGTTGTAACATTAAAACTCTCTCTTAATATTTAGTTCTGTTTTGATGGCTTCTTAAAATCACACAGCTAAAAACACACACACGCCGAGCAGTGTGTGGTGGCAATATTCTTAACACCGTGTCGGTGGTTAGTTTTAGTTGGAAAATTTTAATACTGAATGACCTTTTTCTGAAGGGTATTTTAAGGAGACAAAGCAATTTTCTGTAATGTGGTTACCATAGCGATTGGCCCTTGTGAAAGGCTGAGGGGAGAGTGCTGTAAATCTGCAATCAGCTGCAACCGCAGCAACAAGCGGGTTGATGAAACAATATTTGGGGATTCATTTGAAGCAGAATAGATGGGGGGGTAAGTCAGCAACGGACCCCCTCGACAGAGCTGCGGGGAGAGCGCCTTGGTAACTGGCTTCGACCTTCTGCATTGGAAGGGAGAGAGGCCGGCTCCCAGAACAGAGCTTGTTCATGCACAAAGCAAGGGCGCAGGGTGTCCTCAGAGGAGCTGACTCCCTGGAAAAGGCAGGGTGGGGGCCACAGACACCAAGGTGGCCCAGACAGAGACGCTGGGCCGCAGCCTGTTCCCTCACTGGGCAAGGAGAGGGCCTCCGCGTCCCCTCCCGCACTGTGTCCCCTAGTTCTCCTCCAGCTATTGCTTTTGCTTTAGAGATGAAGAATCCCCTAAAGAGGCCCAGGACTCCTGGAGGAACGGCGGGTTCCTGGGCTGGAGCAGAAACACACACGATGAGCCTGGACTGCGTCACCAGAAGGCAAGGAAGTGCTCAGAGCACAACGAGGACACCGGGGACAGCACAGGGAGGCAGAAGGGCCTGGCACTGGCCAAACTCGGCCATTAGGCATCCAAATGCACAAAGATTACCATAAGAGCCTATTAAGTCATAGAGGAAACTGTGAGTCTGTATAGACACACATAGTGACACATGAATAAAGGAATTTATAAATGGAACATTTAATGAGAAGGTTTACATAATTTCAGATTACCTACAAACTACTACTGATTAATTGATAGATGACAAGAGCAATTTATAATAGGCAATCTTGGGAGAAATCACCTGTCTTAAACATCTACCTGTTGGCATCGATTCAATTCCAACTCATAACGACCCTTACAAGCAGAGCAGAACTGTCCCACAGAGTACCCAAGGAGCATCTAGGGGATTCAAACCACTGACCTTCTGGTTGGCAGGCACAGCTCTTAACCACTATGCTACCAGGGTTTCCTCTTAGTCACCTAGTGCTGCTATAACAGAAATACCTCAAGGAGAGGACTTTAACAAACAGAAGTTTATTCTCCTACAGTCTAGGAGGCTAGAAATCCAAATCCAGGGCACCAGCTGCAGGGCAAGGCCCTCTCTCTCTCACTGACTCTGGGGAAAGGTCCTGTCATCAGTCTTGTCCTGGTCTAGAAGCTTCTCAGTGCAGGGACCCTGGGTCCAAGAACACAGTCCACTCCTGATCCATCTTGCTCAATGGTAAGGAAGTCCCCTCTCCTTCCTACTAGATTCTGTTTATTACACATTTCAAAAGAACTGATTCAAAATACAACCTAATCCTGTAGGTCACATGCCGCCTCACTAACGTAATTGTCTCTGATGATGGCTCATTAATATCTTAGAGATCAGGAATGACAACACACAGGATTACCACGTCACAATTGTGACGATTCAATTCCAACTCATAACGACCCTTACGAGCAGAGCAGAACTGTCCCACAGAGTACCCAAGGAGCATCTAGGGGATTCAAACCACTGACCTTCTGGTTGGCAGGCACAGCTCGAATTGAATCGATTACCACAACACAATACAGGGAAACACGGTTTAGCCCAACTGACTCACATTCTGGGAGGGACACAGTTCGATCCATAACATCACCTTAATCACATGATTAAAGTTACCATCACTGGTAATGGGGCAAATTAAAAATCAAATGGCACCTGATTTAAACAAAAGAGAACCAGACCCGCTGCCATCGAGTCAATTCTGACTCCTAGTGATGCTACAGGACAGAGCAGCACTGCTCCATGAGGTCTCCAAGGTGCCCTCGGTGGATTTGAACTGCTGCAGTGTTGGCTAGTAGACACAGCTCTCAACCACCGCGCCACCAGACAGAGGCAATGACAGGCACTTCTGTTATATTCATTACAAAGATGCAGCACGTCTATCTGACTTGTAGCAACTCTATAGGATGGAGTAGAACTGCCCCACGAGGTTGCCAAGGAGCCACTGAGCGATGTGATCAGCCAGCCCTCTGGTTAGCAGCCAGAGCACTTAAAGCAGGATCCCTTCCCAGAGCAGTGCACGCACATCGCCCGAGGAATGAGTCAGTCTGCAGTAGCAACTGCACCTGGCGTTTCTAACAAGCTCCCAGGGGACACTGATGCTGCCGGTCCCAGGACCGCACCGGGGGTAGCGCAGCCCTAGGTCACGGCTTTCTACTTCCTCCTCCGACCTCAGACTTCCACGACCTCTGTGGTAGTTTCCGGTTGTTTCTCTAACAGTTGACGGAATACTTAGTGGCTGCATACGACACAGTTTATCACCTTACAATTCCGTAGGTCTGAAATCCAACAGAGGCTCGTCAGGCTAAAATCAGGCCCGGCTGAGCTTCCTTCTGGAGGTCTTGGGGAGAGTCCATGTCTTGCCTTGCCCACCTCCGAAGGGCCCCCGTGATCCTGAGCCCGAGGTCCCCTTCCCGCACCTTCCAAGACAGCAGCCTTGACCTCTTGACCACCCTTCAGTGCTCACACCTCCCTCTAATCACAGCCTGGAAGAATTGGGGTCTTCTCGTTTGTTTAATTTTATTGTTTTAGGTGAAAGTTGACAGTGCAAATTAGTTTGTCTTTCAAAAAAATGACAGAGAAATTGCTTTGTGACACTACAGTCCGCACAGTGTGTCAGCACTCTCCCCCTTTCCCTGTCCACCTCTGGTTCCCCGAGGCCACTTGTCCAGTTTTCCTGCCCCTTCCTGCCTTCTCGTCTCTGCCTCTGGGCAGCTGCTGTCCGTTTGGTGTCCTGTCCTCGGTGAGACTAAGAGGCATGCTCCTCACAAGCGTCACGGTTTGTTTCATGGGGTTCTCTCATCTTTGGCTGAAAGGTAACTTCCGGGGTGGCTTTATTTCTGAGTTAACATGGTCTTGGAGGCTTCTCTAGCCTCTGTCAGACCAGTAAATCTGGTGGGGTTTTTTTGTGAATTTGAATTTTGCTCCACATTTTTCCCTGCTCTGTCCAGGAAGTTTCTCTACCTTTAAGGACCGATGTGATCAGGTCAGGCCCACGTGGGTAAGCCAGGATAACCCCATGTCTCAAGGTCCTTGGCCTTAATCACACATACACGGTCATCTGCTGACCACATTCATTGGGGCTCCGGTGATGCAGCGGTTATGAGCTCAGGCTGCTAACCAAAAGGTCAGCAGTCTGAATCTTCTGGGTGCTCCCTGGGTAGTCTACGGGGCAGCTCTGCTCTGTCCTGTAGAGTCGCCGTGAGCCAGAATCGACTCGACGGCAATGGTTTTTATGTTGTTGTTCGGCCATATTCCTGGGTTCCAGGGATTAGGACCTGAGTGTCTCTGGGAAACTGTCATTCTACCTGCATCATCCCCCCACCCCCCTCTCAGCCTGGCTTTGCTCCTTCTGAAAGGTTCTAGCAGTGCCACCCCAGCCCCGGGGTGCCCTGTGTCTCACACGTGTCTCACCCAGTGACCCGGCACATGGCAGACACGTGGAAGCCGGCTGCCTATTCTCCCACAAGCACTGACTGGGTGCTGCTG
This sequence comes from Heterohyrax brucei, assembly GCA_028571685.1. NCBI lineage: Eukaryota > Metazoa > Chordata > Mammalia > Hyracoidea > Procaviidae > Heterohyrax > Heterohyrax brucei. Next base: position 2,323,308 of record CM053163.1, read on the forward strand.
GCCACAACAAGGAAAAGCAGCCTGCCCTGCGCTGTGGGGCTCTCACGTCACCGACTGCCTGGCACACACCCTCCTCTGTGGTGCTAGCATCCCCCAACCCCACCGTGCTCCACTCACCCCAATCCCACAACCCCATGCCACTTCCATTTGCTGGTACGTCCTCATTTCCACGTACACTCGTGGTGTGCTGTTCAGTGGATTCTGACTCACAGCGACCTACAGGACCCGATGGAACTGTCCCATCGGGTTTCTGAGGCTGGGCATTTGCCACAGCTTTGCCCTGGAGAGCAGCTGGTGCGTTTGGACGGCCAATCTCTCGGTTAGCAGCCAGTGCTTAACCACTGCACCACCAGGGCTCCTACATAAACCAAACCAAACAAACCCACTGCAACAGAGTCTCTTCTGGCTCGTCATGACCCTGTAGGACAGAGCAGAACTGCCCCCCTGGGTTTCCAAGGAGAGGCCAGTGGATTCCAACTGCCGACCTTGCAGTGAGCAATGATAGCTCTCTCCCACTGTGCCCCGGGGCTCCCACAGACATGAAAATATAAATTATGCCCACTCCTTTTCCTTCGTCCACTTTAGAGCCATTCTGTGGAGAGAAAAAAGGCTCAGAGCAGAAAGGAAAAGGAAACCCTTCCCAGCAGAGGGCCTCCAGGCTTCCTGTGGCCTGTATTCTAAGCACCTGCACCTAACTTCTAAAATTGGCCTATAAAGGGGAAAGACTGAGCTCTCATTTTTTTAAAAAAAAAATTCTATTTGCTTGCTACCTAGAAACAAGCAAAAAGACAGACTGTGGATAGCACTGTGAGTTGGTAAGGGAGAGTTCGGAATCAAGGAAAACTGCTCTGACCTTTTCTTCTTTGTGAAGACTCAGGAGCAACCTCTTTGTGAATTAGGCCAGGAAAGGACAGTGCGTCCACGGGGTGACCTGTCAATACACGTGTGCCCACAGAGGAGAGGAACACTCGCTGAGCCGGACTGAGGCAGAAGGAATCACGCTGGGTACAAACTACGACTTAGGGCAAGTTCATGATCTAAAAATAAATCAGCTCTTCTTTACTTAATCAGAAGATCTGATTATAGTATATGCAGCCTTACTTTCAAAAGAAAGTATTTTTATTCTCAGACAACGGAGGACAATGAGAATCATTACACCATCTGCCAGGTACTGGGAAGTCCAGTGTGAAAGGGTATCTGTCCTCCACCTCTTCCTCCCACTGCCAAGGAGTGACAGACTTCAGTGTTAAGAATACAGGCAACTCAGAACTTGACTACACAAAGCAAAACACACTGACAGCAGGCACGTGTTTCAGAGGGGACACCCAGGACCCACGGTGTCGGTGTCCTCGGGACCCGAATAGATCTAGCACTGAGACCCAGCCTTGAGTCCGATTGTCTCCTTCTTCAGGACGTCGGCCGGGCCACTGAATTCCATCTCAGACATGTGGACGGTTACCCCGGGGCCCGCTTCCCTACGAGCGGTGAGCGGGGAAGGAGCAAGAGGGCCTCCAGCCCCCAACTCAAGCTGCAGAGCAGGTCTTGGCAAGAGCAGATGACCCCTGGTCACCCTCGCCAGTGATGGGACCAGAAGCAAAACCACTGCAGGGGACAGGAGACAAGACCCAGCATCTGTGACTGTCCCCAGAGGCTGCCCGGGCAGTACGGTGAACACCAGGTTGCACCGGGCAAGGTCCACACAGCTCTTTATTGTATCTCTTCACTAACTGGTGATGAGCAATTTCACACAGGTGTCACCCCATCAAAGACGGGGACAGGTAACAGTGTGCAGTGCGATGAGCCAGAAGGCACAGGTGGGCCCGAGCGTACCATGCTGATTGGGTGACCCGGCCCTGGTTGTGCCCCATGACATGGGGGCTCGAAGTGCTGTGCAGTTCTGGAAATGCCACCTACAGTCAAATATGAACCATGGTTAAGGAGGGTGACGGGTGCATGGGCACTCCCTGAGTTGTCTGAATTTTTCAGAATTTGTAGAACGGATTTCTCTTTAAAGAAGGGGATTCATACCAAGATACAACAACCACAACAATGGGCATGAGCACATCAAAGACCATGGGGACGGCGCAGGATGGTGCAACGCGTTCGTCTGCTACAGACACAACGTCACCATGTGACAGTTGATGTCACCTTGTCAGACACAGGGTCACCCTGTGACACACAAGGTTGCATCATTATACACAAGGTCACCCTATCACACACAAGGTTACCCTGTCATACACAAGGTCATGCTGTCATCCACAAGGTCGCCCTGTCATCCACAAGGTCGCCCTGTCACACACAAGGTCACCCTGTCACACACACGGTCTCCCTGTCATACACACGGTCAACCTGATATTTATGTGCAAGGTGACCATGAATTGGAGCTCAAGTGACAGCAACTAACAACTCAAGAAGCCACATACAACAAAAAAACAAAACCCACTACCTCGAGTCAATTCCAACTCATAGTGATCGTAGAGGTCAGCGTAGGACTGACCCACAGTTTCCAAGGAGCACCTGTTGGATTTGAATTGCCGAAGTTTAGGTTAGAGATGGAGCACTTAACCACTGCACCACCAGGGTCTCCCAAGAAGCCACAGTGTCCCCTAAGTTGAGCATATCTGCTCCCATTTGTCTGGCTGGTGCTCCTTCCCATCAAAGGTAGGAGTTCGAATCACCCCTCTTTGTAAAGAGGAGAAGAAAGGCCTAAGGACAGGAGTCCGTCCCTCAAAGGAAAGGACGGACTGGGCCCTGTGACTGTCTAAGAGGCCAGTGCCCACTGCTTCCCACACACCTACTCCTGGACTGTAAGCCAACGGGGTGGCGTGCTCAGCTTGTGCTGACCCCTTGTCCACCTCCTCTCTCTGTGCCGGCCCACATGACAGCCCTGGCCACACGATGGCCGAGCACTGTGGTCAGTTGGCCCCGGACACACCGTAAGAATGAAACACACACAGGGTTTCTGAAGGGAGAATGCGGTATATACCTCAGTGATTTCTTGTATTAATTGCAGGTTGCGATGGCCATGTGCTGGCATAAATGAGATACATGAGTAAGGTTTGTTCCACCTTTCACCTCTCTAACTGGCTTCTAGAAGATGTAGGGTACACACCCGGCCCTGCTGTCATTCTGCAGCACAGTCCTGCTCCCAGGAGTGCAGACCGTGCCCCTCCTCAGGGGCCAAGGAGCTGCACAAGGCCCCCCTCTGGGACCTGCCCCCCAGGTCCCTTCAATCAGGTCAGAACCAACTGGACCACGGGAACTGCAACCCAGAGCCTCTAGAGGCGCTGGGGGACAGATGCCTTCGAACTGTGGTGTTGGTGAAGAACGCTGAATGGATCACGGACCATCAAGAGGAGGGACACACCTGTGTTGGGAGAAGTCCGTCTACAGCCAGGGTGTCCCTCAGAGGCAGGAGTGGAGAGACAACATCTCATATGCCTTGGATCCTTTTATCAAGAGGGCTCAGTCCCTGGGGCACAGCCTGTCTGGTAGGGAGCGGGTCCGTGCAGAAGAGGAAGACCCTCGCTGAGATGAGTTGACAGCGTGGCCACAGCAGTGGGCTGAAGCCCAGTAACAGCCGTGACAGGGAACAGGGCCAGGCAGGGCTCCCTTCTGTCTGACTCAGGGCTGCTGGGAGTCACAACTGACTCGACAACACGTAACAACAGCAGTAACAACGGAGACTCCCCAGTCACAGTCTCTGACGAGGATGGTCTGAGAAGCCAGCCCCTGGGGCCACACAGCCTGGGATATCCAGCCTTCCACTGATGCCCTCTGGGCTGGTCCCGATGGCCTGGTAAGCATTGCCCCACCTAGCAGCTGTCCACTGGCACCGAGGTTGAGAACAGGGACAGTGACAGATTCTCACAGTGACCCCCCATGCCCACTATACACACACACACACACACACACACACCTGTACACACACAGCACAACACATGCACCTACCAGGGCTTTGGTGAACCCAGAAGTAGACACTCTGGCTCATTAAGAAGGAACCCAGCTGAACACAGAGCTCCACCTCCCTGGAGGCCAGGGTGGAGGACATAAAGCGACAGAGGAAAAACAAGCGTTGGAGGATCCCAAGTTCAGTGTCAAGTTCTCAACACATGGGTCTGACTCCCAGCCGATGCCCCTCAAGCACAGTCCCTGCCCGTCTGTCAGTGGAGGTCTGCATGTTGCCGTGGCATCCGTAGGTTTCTGTGGGCTTCCAGATGAAGACAGAGCAGAAGGAAAGACCTGGTGATCTCCTTCCAAAAATTAGCCTGTGAAAAACCATGGGGATCACAGCAGTCCAATCCCACCGAACACGGGGTCACCATGAGTTGGGGGTCAACTCGGCAGCTGCCTACACCAACAATATGGCTTACACTCCTCCACCCAGCTGTCGGGGTCTCCTGCTGAGGTGGCCTGCGTGTCGCTGTAATGCCGGAAGCTTTGCCACTGGTATTTCAAACAGCAGCAGGGCCACAAGTGGGGGGCAGATTTTAGAGGAGATTCAAACCTCCCCTGGAACTGATGCCCTCAAGTAGATTTCTCCCTCCCAAAGCCATCTACTTGCGGCACTTCGATCATAGCAGCGTTAGATGACTGAGACAGAGTGCCCCACGAACGGACAGATCTGCCTTGGAAGAAGTACAGCTACGCTGCTCTTTCGAAGGGTGATGTGAGACTCTGGCTTACATCCTGGGGAGGGACCAGTCCCTGGAGAAGATCATCATTTTTGGTAAAAAGAGAGGGAGCAAAAGACACTCTCAGGACCCCCCCAGTGAGATGCAGTGACACAGTGGCCACAATGATGTGCTCAAACACAGCCACAGCTGTGAGACTGGCAGGGGACCAGGAAACATTTCTTCCTGCTGTCCACACGGTTGCTGTGAGCTGTGACCAACTCGACGGCAGCTAACAGCAACAGCAACATGTAGACTCCCTGGGTGATGCAAACAGTTACGGTGCTCAGCTGCTAACCTTAAAGTCAGAGGTTCAAGTCCACCCCTCCAGAAGGTTCTCATGCTTGGTGACCAAGAGAATCAGCAAAGAAGAGGAAGATGCCTCAGCAAGACGGATTGACACAGTGGCTACAAGGGTGGGCTCAAGCATAACGACCATGGGCATGGCACAGGACCGGGCAATGTGTCATTCTGTCATACACAGGGTCACTGAGTTGGAACCAACTCAGTGACACCCAACAACAAGGTCCTGGAGGTGGCACCTAACAGCTCACGCCACGTTACAGAACCACATCAACCTGTTACCATCCCTTCCACTCAACGAAGACAAGAAGCTACGTCACTGTCCCCACGAGACTAGCTGTCCTGAGTAAGCTGCTCCGTTCTCAAACACAGCTGATGCCTCTGTGAGCTTTACAGAAATGGCCCCAAGCAAACGAATCTGGGAGATGAAATCCTACCGGGTACCTTCACCCATTCAAAGAAACAGCTGTAGCCCCTAATTGCAGAGACGATCTGCAACGACTCCTCTCGGTACTGGCAACTTTCAGTGTTCCAGAGTCATGTGTAAGCAGAGCTCCCATAATAATACCTCTGAAGCAATTTTTCTCAAAGGAGTTACCAGAAAAGTCCATTTTTTCTGAATTATTGGGAATAATTTTGAAAACTGGGAACTAGAAAACCACTTGAGTTTGACATAGAATGAATATGACTATAGACATAGGAGGAAAAAGTGGAATTGTTGGGTAACTGCTTCAGTAAATAACTGCTCCCTGTGCCACACGACCAGAAGAAGTGGATGGTACCCCACCAGCTACCACTACTGAACAATTCGATCCAAGATTCTATAGAAGAATACTGACCAAAGGAGACAAATGTAAAACAGAGTTTCAAATTCTCATGGAATCCAGACTTCCTGGAGTTACGGAGGCTGGATGAATCCCTGAAACTATTTCCGAGGTCATCATCTTTAAACCATAGTAGACCAAAAATATCCCCTGAAGTATTCCTAAAACCCAACTATAGTTGAGCTTTACTAGTAAGAGTCATCTTCCTTGAGCACTACACTTTTTGAAGAGCTATCTAAATGAGATCAAACTGGCAATAGCAACCCAAAAGACTTGATGAGAACTTTTGGGGCCAGCCAAGCCAAGCCAAGTGCCGTCGGGTCGGGGGGTATGAGTATATGTTAGTGGGGGAGGAAAACAACCGAAGAAAAGGAGGTAAGAATGGTTACACAACTCGGATAAACATAATCTGTAAATTGTCCCAAACTCTGAACAGAGAAATTGTTGGATTGGTGTATGTTCTGCTGTGTTCATGCTTAACAAACACAAGATAAATTAAATGTTAAGAGCTCATAGTTAACAGTACAAAATGGAATAAAGAGAAGGGGGCATTCTATCCACCAGGTAGAGATTACTATTCAAATCAGAAATTTAGTAAAAGCAGAAGCAAGGTGCGGACACACATGTACCTCAATGCAGAGGTGATGAGGATAAAGAGAATCTGAAGTATGCACAAGATTTCCCTGTCCTTGGGAACAAGAGAGCCTCTGCATTAATGAGTGCTTTCAGAAGAAAAAGCCACAGAGCAAAAACATTTTTACACAGGAAGTCTTCATTCTTCAATATGAGTCTTTTAATTTTTTTTATTTTTATCAGCCTCACCAGTATGAAAACCTACCTTGCATATAATCGGTACAATAGGCACAAATGTGGAAAGCCTCTTTTTTTCCTTTTTGTGAAATTGAATAAGACTGAAAACATAAAAGATGCAGAATAATTAAGGAGCCTTGAACGGTTGAAGAGAGCTCAGCTTCTTGTTAAAGATTTTGCTGTTGATTAAAAAAATAAAATAAACGATTGTGTGGGTAGAATGAAAATCAGAACTCTGTTCCAGGGAATACAAAAGATGTATGATAACTATCACATGTGTTTGTTTAACTTATTGGCGTTATAGTACAGGCTCATACTTTGATTCTTCCCAAATCAGCATCTCTCAAGCTGCACAGTAATTAGAACTTTTCTTTTGCTGTGAACACTAACATGATCCCTCACACTTCCAATCTCTACAGACTAATGTTTTGCACTGATTGATTTTTTTGGCTTTTCATTGGCCTTTTTAAAATATATATATATATTACATATATATAATTTAATATCATTATAATATTATATATATAATATATATATTCAACCGTTCAAAGCTCCTTAATTATTCTGCATCCTTTATGTTTTCAGTCTTATTCAATTTCACAAAAAGGAAAAAAAGAGGCTTTCCACATTTATGCCTATTGTACCAATTATATGCGAGGTAGGTTTTCATACTGGTGAGGCTGATAAAAATAATATTATAATATTATATTATATTATTATTATTATATTATAATATTATTATAATTTTATATATATATAAATATATATTATATATAATTTATATATATAAGGCATATATAATTTATAAATATATATGTATATTCTTTTTTAAATTACAGATCATCAAGACATGCGTGCTTACTCCACACCAACTCCCCTGACCTCACTAAGCCGCTGGCCGCACTGCCAGATGAGGTGGACTTCTCATCACTCAGCAAAAAGATAGATGTCAAGGAAGGATTTCATTTCTTAAGCAAGTATTTCTTGGTTCAGATTTTTCTGTTCATTACCTGCCTTCCTGAGCCGTATGGGGCTCAAGTTAGCATGAGCAGCTGCCAGCAGACATACCTTCTCAGAATCTTCCCACTAGACTTTATTTGACTTCTTGTGATCCTTTTTATAGTCATACTTTGTCTAGTTGACATCCTGTCCACGACAACAAGGTTTTTGTTCTAGTGGCCAGATTAGGAACACCTTCGGACCCACCTTTACACATCCTGCGCTCGGTGTGGGTGTCTACACCTCTCTCTTCCTCCCCTCTTCTCACGGGATTCAGAGCTGTTAGCAGACAGCTCCTTGAGAAAAGAAAATCCACCCACAAGGGGACTTTGCGTTCTTACGGAAATATGTGCCCGCCAGGAGCCCTGGGGTGCAGTGGTTAACAGCCTTGGCTCTGAGATACCCCAGCCGCTCCTTGAAAACCCCAGAAGGCAGCTTCCCTCTGTCCTGTAGAGTCTCTGTGTATCAGAATCAATTTGATGGCAACAAGTGTGGGTTTGGGGGTTTATATATTACAAGACCGTTTATCATCCAGGTTTAATATACAAGATATCTTGTCAAAGGTACACGATGTCGTCCACTCTCTAAGTGTCCGCTATGCCAGTGTAAAGGCTAACAAATCTCTCTACAGGGAGGTATGAAGTTACCTACCTCGTTTGAACAGGGGTAGGGGCAGCAGAGGTTAAGACACTCAAAGCAGGAAGAAGCCTCCAATGCCCTCTATTCAGAAAGAGTACGCCTCTGCCACCAGTTAGAAATCTCTCCAAGTTAAGAAGAAAAAGTATTCTTACGAAATTAAGATACCATCTAGAAAAGTTCAGTCTGCTGGCCCTTTAAAACTTGAATTAAAAAAAAAAAAGAGGGCACAACATTATATAACTTCTAATATATAATAAAAGGAAAAGAACTTATCTAAGCTGCTGGGGGAATAAAGAGAGGGGAATATGGAGAGAAGAAAGGTAGGAGGAAGAAGAATTTTCTAACAGTGACAGAGCAGGCTGCACCTAAACGTGGTGAGGGGGTTCAGGAGAGGCCAGAGGGCGCAGGAAGCCACTGCGACTCACAACGCAGGGACCCGGAGTTACAGGGACACCGCGGTTGAACTGAACTGTACCCATCTCATACTTTTCCACTGCCCCTAAAGGTGACAACACCTTGCAGCAAGGGAAACTGTAAACGTGTTGTGTCCTACACTGCCAAGGTCTGTATGTGTAGAAGACTGTTCATCAATGCTTCATCTGTCATAGTCAAAAACTGAAAACAACCCAAATGTCTTTCAACAGGAAAACAGACGAACAATTTTATATTAAACCAGAGTGGAATCAACAAAAAGGAAAAAAAGTTGTAGTAAACAAAACAACATACTCTCAACAAGCAGCCTCGCTTACTAGGCAAGACACCACGTGGAGTTCAGGCCCAACCAGGTAAAGTCCCCGAGATGTAATGCCGTAGCAGAACAGGAACCAGCGATAATACACCTTACAAAAACAGAAGCCTAGCTTTCATTTGGCTCAGCCCACTAAGGTGATCTGATCCCACTCTAAGTATCATCACAAGTTATAATAAATCCTCTCTGTAAGAAGATGCTCTCATTTAAAGCTTCTAGAATGTTTTTTTATCAGAAATGTTCAGTATCCAATAAATAACTGCTGAGCACACAAAGAAGCAGAACTGAGAAGAAAAGACACTATCAACAGACCTTCAAGTTATACAGAGAAGAGTTATTATTAGGCACAGGCTTTAAAATAATGGAGCAATAAAATCTTTAAAAGCCTAAAAGATGAAGATTTTATAGAGCTAGAATCTATTGAAAAGGATAAAGTGGAAATTCTAAACCTAAAACCTGTACAATTCTAATAAGTCAGTGGATGAGTTTATCTGGACACAGCTAGAGAGATTCAGCTGTATTTATTACCTATAGCCACATAACACCAGCTACTCCATGGGACCAAGATGTGGCAAGTCAGCTTCTCTGACAATTATAGCCTACAAAACTCTGTGGGACAGTTCAACTCTGTCCCATAGAGTCATCATCAGTTAGAATCAGCTGGACAGCAACAGATCAATGGGTAAGATGGCTAAATTAAATAAGAAAACATAAAATAACAAATGTTAGCCAACATACGGGGAAATTGGAAACCTTATCCATTGGTGGTGGAAATACTAAAAGGTACAGCCATTGTGGGAAACAGAGTGACAGGTTCTCAAAATGCTAAAAACAGAGCTATCATGTGACCCAGCAAATCCACCCTAAAAACGATTCAAGCGATTCCAAAAGACTTGAAAGCAGAGATTCAAACAGATACTTTCACACCAATGTTCAACACTAGCCACGTAGCCGCAAGGTAGAAACAACCCAAATGCCCATCGGTGGATAATAAAAAAATGTAGTACTTACATGCAATGGAGTGTCATTCAGTCATCAGAAGAAATGAAGTCTTGATACATGCTGCAATATGGATGGAGCTTGAAGACTACGCTGAGTGAAATAAGCCACTTTCAAAAGACCAAATATTGTACGATGTCATTTATAGAAAAGGCCACAAAAGCAAAATGTACAGACACCAGGGTTTATTGTGCTTAGCAGTGGCTACATGCGACTCGACGGCACTTGGCTTGGCCCAGTGGCTACCAGCAGCAGGAAGGAGGAGAAGAGGAAAGTATTTCTTATGAGGCACTGAGTTCTGGTTTTTGGTAATAGAGAAATTGCATTGATTAAGGGTAAATTCACACAGTATGTGCTGTCAAATCTGTACACATGTTAAAAGTTCAGTTGGCAAAAGTTGTGTAACAGGTACATTTACAAGGAGTAGCTGCTGAGGCTATACAAGCACCTCACAAAATTCGGTTCCTTGGTTTTAAGGTGTAGGGTCATGGTTTCACGGGTACAGTAGTTAGCTGGCCTAACACCGTGGTTGGTGCCTCTAGAGTTCTACCTCCCGGTTTGCTATCTAGTAGTGCTTGGGGTCTTAAAAGCTTGAAAGCAGTCATCCAGTGTACAATTGGTCTCTAATTGCCTGAAGCAAACAAAAGAAGGACAGGCAAGAAGAGGAGGAAGAAATGGTGTGTGTGGCTAATCGCCTCCATAAACAAGAGAACTGGTTGGTGCTTGGCTACCATCCCTGAGCTGCTAGAGCAAAGAATCTATAGAAGACTCCTGATCAGAAGAGGGGAATGGTAAAATGGACTTTCAGATTCTAAAAAAAATCAGATTTTCTGGAGCCATGGAGGCTAGATGAACCTCCCAAAACTATTGCCTGAGATAATCTTTACACCTTAAGTCCAAACTGTTTCCCAAAGTCTTCTTAAAACCAAATAGTAGTTTAGCTTACCTAGTAAAGGATGTCTGTTTTGATCATTATGTTCTTTTAAGATCTATCCACAGAAGATCAAACTGACACCACCAACTTGGAAAACTAGATGGGAAACTTATGGGGCAGTGAGTTTCTGGGGAGGGACAACTCAGAAAAGGATAATTAATGTTATTGAATTGTACTTGTAGAAATTACTGAATTGTGTATGTTCTGCAGTGTATATTCTCAACAACAAAAATAAAATAAATTTTAAAAATAATAATAATAAATAAACATTTTCAAAGCCTACAATTTACAGACCTAAGATCCACAGCTTTACTGGAAAGCTCAAGTTCTTCTAACAATCTTTTCAAGGTGAAAAATCTGAGAGATTCTAAAATTATGAAGACTCACTGGACTGGTAAATGTGTACCCACATAGTTATCATTTGCCAGTCACTCTGAAACCAGAATTCCTTCTACTGTAAATGGAGGGCCTTTGGGAAGCTACGATGGGTGACTCAGCACCCTCAGATCTCGGTCCTGCTGCTTCTTAGAGCCTTCCAAGCCATCTGTTTCCTGAGTCTGCCTGGCAGCTCCCTGCTCTGTGCACCCATCTTCTAGAAAGGGGATCCTCTGTCATTTCATCTTGATGTCAGTGCTACAGGCTGCCATGACTTCAATAAGCATAACGAGCGGTGCCAATAAAAACTGAAACTTTTCAACCAAAGACACCAAGGAAAGGGTGGTCCATGGGACAATGGACCACAACCACCACAGCCTCCACTGGACTGAATCCAGCCCAAGCAGATGATGCCCGACTGCCATCGGTGACTGCTGTGACAGGAATCACAACAAAGTGTCCCTGGCAGAGCTGGAAAAAAAAAAGGTAGAATTAAATTGTAACTCACAAAAAACTACCAGAATTGCCGGCCTGGCAGAGAGTGGTGAGATCCTGAGAGTGTGGCCACGGGACCCTCTGTCACCTCAGTAATGAAGCCACTCCTGAGGTTCGCCCTTCAGCCAAAGATTGGACAGGCCCATAAAACAAGACTAAAGGGACACACCAGTCCAGGGGCAAGGACCAGACGGCAGGAGGGGACAGGAAAGCTGATAATAGGTCAAGAACAGAGACTCTTGACATGTCACGGATTTGTTAGCCAGTGTCTACTATTTAACAAGAAGGTAGTTTGTTCTATAAACTTCATCTAAAGTACAATAAAAAAAAAGAAAATTAAACTTCCCCTTTATGTTCTAATACTGCAAAGACTCTATCAGCCTTAAGACAAAGACACAGCACCGTAACGATTACCTACAATTGTTGCCAATTTCCTCATCACCACCAACCAAACCTCACTGCCCCCTAAACAATGGCTCCCGCTTTCCTGAGTGTAACTGATACCCCTAAATTGTACACCTGAAAGACACTGAATTGGCAAAGGTTGTATTATGTATATACTTATTAGAGTAAAATCTGTATGTGTGTGTGTGTGTGTGTGTGTGTGTGTGCACGCACACACACATACTGCATACATATGTATATACTAGGTTTGAACTTTAATTGTTCTAAGTGCTACATACTACACTGCTGAATATCACTATGGTCACCTTCAAAGTGTTCCCCTTGGGAAGCCAGGCACAGAGCTAGCACCCAATCTACCCTTCAAGGCCATTTTAGAGCTCTTTCTAGAATGGCTCTCGCACGGGTTGGCACGGTGGCAAGTTCACAAACTTAACTGTACAGTTGTCTGTGAGGGAGTTTTTAGCCAGTAAACAAACAACTGTATTGGAAAGCCCTCCCTACTCACCTGATCTGGCCCCCAATGGCTGTTTCTTTTTTTAACTCAAAGGTGAAAAAAATATTGAAAGGAAGACATCTGATGACACTCAGGACATCAAGGGTAATAGGATGATAGCTTTGGTGGGCATTCCAGAAAAGAGTTCGAAAATTGCTTTGAAGTTTGGGCTAGGCACTGGCATCAGTGCATAGCTTCCCAAGGACGAGTACTTCAAAGGTGACTATAGTCATATTCAGCAATGAGGTATGTAGCACTTTTTCAAAGATGAGTTCACAAACTTAATTGTCAGACCTCTTATATATATGGCCCAATCCCACAGTATGTGGGACATCGCCATGAATTGGGGCCAGCTTCCAGCAATAAGCCACAGGTGGCCACTGAGAAGGTGAAACGTGCCTTCCTTGGCTGAACTGAGATGTAGTGTGGGTACAGTTAGACACTGGATTCTCAAACTCAGCACCAAAAAAAAAAAAAAAAAAAGCTAAGTATCTCGTTAATAATTTTTAGACAGAGTACATGCTGAATTAACATTCTAGATTATACTGCATTAAATTAAATGTATGATTAAAATTTATAAACAGAGACAGCATCAAGTAAGGGCATGTAAAACAAGAAGCAACTTTCAAAATACCTTTATTATGTCACTTGTTGGACAATTTCATTTGGGTACTTGGGCCAATCTTCACTTCTTTGTCATGCTTTTCATTCCTCTGATGTTTCGGTGTTTTCTTCTGTGAGAGTTCCCGCTGTGTTAAAAAATAAGTTTTTAATAGGATATTCAGTAATCCAAGGAAATTTCATCAAGGTTTCTGAAAACATCTTACATAACCCACAACTGGTCATTATTTCTTCAAAAACCAGTTTGGTTGGTGACCTTACACTGTCCTGTGTTCTTCATCTCAGACCTGAGAAAGAAGTCCTTAGAAAGAAGAGAGATTGTCTTCCTACATTCATGTCCTCTTACTCAGTAAGTGCCTCCGAGAAGGTACACACTAAGCTCTACAAGAAAGTGTCAGAGGCACAGACACAGGTTTAAGTAGCTTCATTGCATTCCAAATCCAAAGAAAACTTTGAGTAGACTTTTCTCTGCCTCTTGCTTTTTGTTACCACTTGCTCCTTCCAGGAAACCATTAAGTAACTGTGATGAGTGCAGAATGAAAGACCTGTAGGATTCCCATAGAAACATCACTAAAGATAAACCTGATGGTTTGGAATGTTTCTTTCATTAACTCGGCAAGCTGTTCGTGTGTAAAAAGCAACACGCAGGCCAGGAAGGTGCTAAGAGAAGTTGTAAACACCTGAACAACTCGGATGAATAGAAACCAGAACAATCCTCTCTTCTCCACACCTCTTCAACCACCACCACCACCCCCCTCTCCCCAGCCTGCTCAGAGTCCCATAGAGCAGGCACTGACCTTCCAAGCCAAATGCTCAGAAATCACTTGATTGACCTTTACAAACTTGCCCTATCCTCATTCCAGCACCCTCAACTCTCACCCCACCCACACATACACACATACACACACATACATGCACACGTACACACACACATGCACAGCAAAACTGACGGCTGACCAAAAGTTGGTGGGATGACAGGGTGACAGGAGAGAAAAGGTACAAGAGAATGTTTATATAAGAAACTATTCTTTTAGACTAGACTTACTAGTTTGACAGAGACTGGAGAAACCCCAAGAGTATGGCCCCTAGACACCCTTTTAGCTCAGTACTGAAGTCACTCGTGGGGTTCATGCTTCAGCCAAGGATTAGACAGGTCCACAAAACAAAATGAGACTAAATGGGCACCCCAGACGAGGGGCAAGGATGAGAAGGCAGGAGGGGACAGGAAATCTGGTGGTATGGAACCCATGGTAGAGAAGGGGAGAGTGTTGACATGTCACAGAGTTGGCTATCAATGTCACAAAATAATATGTGTACTAATCACTTAATGAGAAACCTCTGTAAATCTCCATCTAAAATACAATAAAGTAAATAAGTAAAAATTTTTAAAGTATTTTTACAATCTACTTATATAATGCAATCCCAATACAAGTTCCAGCATCATTTTTAATGAGATGGAGAAACAAATCACCAAATTTGTTTGGAAAGGGAAGAAGCCCTGGATAAGTAAGGTACTACTAAAGAAGAAGCACACACTGGGAGGCCTCTCATTACCTGACCTTAGAATATACTACATTGCTACAGTGGTCAAAACAGCCTGGTACTGGTATAAGAAAAGACAGATTTATCAATAAAAAGAATTGAGACCCCAGAGATGACATCATCTGCCTATGAACAGTTGATATTCGACAAAGGCCCTAAGACATTAAACTGGGGTAAAAACAGTATCTTCAACAAATGGTGCTGGCAAAACTGGATATCCATCTGCAGTAAATTGAAACAAGGCCCATATCTTACACCTTATACAAAAACAAACTCTGACTGGATAAAAGACCTAAATATCCAACCTAAAACGATAAAGCTCATCCAAGAAAAGGTAGGAACAACAATGGAAGTTTTAATATACATGTAGACAGACTTCAAAATCTGTCAAACAAACCACAATCAACAGAAGAGAAAATAGATAAATGGGAACTGTTAAGAATCAAACACTTTTGCTCATCCAAAGACTTTATTAATGGAATTAAAAGGCCGCCTACAGAAGGGGAAAAAATATTTGGCAACTCTGTGTCAGACCAACATCTGATCTCCATAATCTATAAGATACTACAAAATGTCAATATGAAGAAGATAAATCATCCAATTAAGTGATGGGCAAAGGAGATGGACAGACATTTCTCTAAAGAGGAGATCCAGGCAGCCAAAAAACATATGCAGTCATGTTCACGATCTTTAGTTGTTAAAGAAATTCAAATCAAGACTACAATGAGATACCATTTCACCCCAACAAGGTTGGCCATGATCCAAAAAACACAAAACAACAAATGCTGGAGAGGCTGTGAAGAAAGTGGAACTCTTCTACACTGTTGGTGGAGTTACAAAATGGTCCAGCCTCTTTGGAAAGCAATCTGGCACTTCCTTAAAAAAATGGATATAGATATACCATCTGACCCAGTAATTCCACTACTTGGAATATATCCTACAGAATCAAGGCCTTTCACACCAATGGACACATGCACAAGATTGTTTATCGCAGCACAGTCCACGATAGCAAAAAGATGGAATCAACCCAGATGCCCAACAACAAGGGAATGGATCGGTAAACTGCGGTACATATACTCAACGGAGCACTACTCAATGATAAAGAATAATGATGATTTCAGGAAACATCTCATAACCTGGGTTCAACTGGAAGACATTATGTTGAGTAAAAGTAATCAGTGACAAAAGGACAAATATTGTATGAGACCCCTACAATAAGATCTATGTATACAGACATATGTATAAAAGAAGAGACTCTTTGACAGTTGCAAGGGAGACGATGGAAGGAGTGCGAGGTGGGGAGGGTTTAGGTTAGATAGTTGCTAGAAATCTGATTGGGTGAAATTGGTGATAGCACACATTAGAAACAAGAACAATATTAAGTGGACTTCAGCATAACTTGAATACTCCTTCCATCTTAACCCGATATTGTAAGGATAGAGTAGCTGGAGAAGGGGGCAGGGGACCATGCTCTTAGGCGAAATCGAAGCCAACTGGCACAACTAGCATTTTGCTAAGAGGGCTCTCTGCACACCACATTGGTGAGTGGTGGCTGGGGTCTTATAAGCTGCCAAGCTGCCATCCAAGGGCACAGCAAACGGCCACAACTCAGCAGGAACGGATGCTCACCGAGGACCAAAATGACATGGCGTAAAGACAATCCAGAAGATAGATAGACCCACATGAGTGGGTGTTTACATCGACTTGGGACCAAAAGAACCAGATGGTTCCCGGCTACCACTAGTGATAGCCGTGATGGAGCTCACTAAGTTGAGTCTCACTGGTAACACAAGAGTAAAAAGGGGTGCACCCTGAGATCTTCACTAAAAGACCTCAATTGATGGTCCAGCAGTTTGGGCTTTCCCCTGGGAGCATGGCCCCTGGCCCTGATGCTGCCCTTGCCCATAAATCATAACAAAGGCCCACTCTTCAGACACAAATGGATTGGACTCGGCGATGCAGAGTGACCATATATTGCATGCGCTTTATGGTTCTATACATCTATAGGATATCATCCTGCTAACCTCTGGCTGGAGGAAGGAGAGTGGGTGGAGAGGAGGGGAAAGGAGACTGTTGGGAGGATGAGACATGTATGGAGCAGAGACGAATAGTGTGCAGTCACCGGGCAGGGAGAGCAGTGGGAGCTGCATATAGGTGGGCATGTAGATTTATACAGGAATGTACATTTTCACTCAGTCATAATAAAAAAAAAAAAGTGCTTTTAAAGGAGGAAACACATTGAGAGCAGACTCCAGTTCTAAGTCAGATCCTCCACATTTGGATAAGATAAATTCAAATCTCATGGAGATTTTATTTTAAAAAAATGTAACTTCTGTGCAAGTGCCAATAAAGTGCCAATGAAGTTACTGAATGTTCTTTTTCACATGTAAGACCTCAGAAGGAAATAAAGCCACACTCTTTGCCCTCGACCTGAGAACAATGAAGAAGTCGACTTACATTCTCCGAGGTAGTCAGAAGGCTGTGTCTCCGTCAACTCAGATTTCGGCTCCTGAGACGTCACCGTTTTCTCACTGACTGGCAACACCGTGGACGGTGAGCTGGGGACAGCAGAGACTTCCTTTTCTCTCCTGCTCTCCTGAACCACCCTGGTGGGGAGAGAGTTTGTACCACAAGCAGAGAAGTTAAAAACGGACAAACGCTGTGGGCCAGCCAATCCTCCCCGAGGGCAGCCCTCAAAAGATGTAGGTTTCATAATCATGCATTAAGATTGATGCTTTGCCTGCGGCTGTCCGACATCAGCGGCTTCTGCACTCTGCAAACAGGTGACTAGCCGGTGGCACCCAGATTCCCTGGGACACAAATAGGGCATGCGTACTTGGCTATAAGTCACGCTGGACGAGTCAGTCAAGATGCCACCCAGCACCACTTACAACAGGACCGTGCTTCTCTTGTCGCTGACAAAGTGACATGAATCGCCACAGTAGCTTCTCTCCACAGCCCACTAAAGCTTGCACAGAGAGAGGCCCGTGGTAGAAGCAGCTTTGGCCCCAGAAGGAAGAGGCCTGGAGCCCCATCCTGCTCTGTGGACAGGGACCAGGGCTGGAAAAAGGGCCAAGTGTCTCAGCCTTTGTGGGTATGCCCTTTGTCACCATTAAAATGACAGGAGGTGGCTCATCTCTGCGATGACGACAAGTCTTAGCACTCTACAAAGATGACTTCAGGGGACAGAGAGATTGACCAGGCAGCCTGGGTCAGGAGACACAGACGCATAGCCTCTAGAAACCCCCGACCTGGACCACCGTCCCCACTCCGCCAGGGTTGACCAGGAGGCCGGGCATGTTGCTCAGCCTCCTTGGCACTGGGGTTGATCATCTGAACAAGGGGACAGGAAGGCCACTATGGCCCTGATGGTCAGTGGTTAAGGGCTCAGCTGCTAACCAAAAGGTCAGCATTGTGAATCCACCAGTCACTTCTTGGAAACTCTATGGGTCAGCTCTACTCTGTCTACAGGGTTGCTACGCGTTGGGATCAACTCAGTGGCAATGAGTTTGGGATTTGGGGTCGGTTGGTTTGTCGGCTGGTTGGTTTAACGGCACCTACAGCCCTGGTGGAAACCCTAGTGGCACAATGGTTAAGTGCCACATCTGATAACCACAAGGTCAGCGTTCAAATCCTCCAGGTGCTCCTTGGAAACTCTATGGGGCAGTTCTACTCTGTCCTAAAAGGTCGATATGAGTCAGAATTGACTCAACAGCAGTGGATTTGGGTTTGGGGTATAGCACTGTGGGTGCAGTGGTTAACAGCTCAGACTGCTACCCCAAAGGGCAGCAGTTTGAATCCAGCCACCACTCCTTGGAAACTCTATGATGGGGCAGGTCTGTTCTGTCCTACGGCACCACTGTAAGTCACACTTGACTCCATGGCAACAGGCTTGGTTTGGATTCGTCAGGCCATTGGGTGGTTGCCAGGATTAAACGAGATAACGTGTATAAAGCAAGTGTAACTGTGCCAGTTTTTCTATTATTAATATTAACAATAGTTGTGGATAAAATGAGGCCAGGTTCTTCCTATCCAGACAGCTCAAGCTTATCACATGTCCACAAGGGCACTGCTGCTTGTCTCCCATGTCGGCACCCAGCCCGAAGGAGCAGGCTCACCGAGCCTGGCCCAGGACGGGGTGACGGAGACTCTGCAGCCCAGACTTGCATCGCTCCCATCCCTCTCCTTCTCCTGCCCTCTGCATTCTGTGCTTAAATGTGAAGCAACGAAGGCGTGACTGACCTGTAAATGATGGTGATGATGAAGGCCCCAGAGATGAGCACGATCAGGGCAGAGAACACTTGGACGTAGACTGAAAAACAACTTGGTTTTAACAGCACGTGAACATTAGACGCATCATCATCAACCCAGGTGGGGACCTGAGGCCTCTCTAACTTCTCCCCGCTACTCGTGTCATCCGAGACTTGACCTTTCAAGTGCCCACCTTCTCCAAGCTGACTTTGAAGGAGATTCCCAAATTCACCCACAGATGGGCACAGGCATCCCATGAAAGATGGCTCAGGCTGGTGAATGGGGCTGCCTGGGGGAGTCCTCCTAGTTCACCCTCTCATCTAAGGCGGGAGCTGGGCAGATGGCGCTCCTTCCTCTGGTCCCCAGAAAATGGTGGCACTTCCTCCCTTTGGCTCCTGTTATCTAGGCTGCGCAATCTTCCCCCAACCCTGGAAGTTGTTCCTCAAGCCCGGGTCAAACTCTCTGTCATGGATTGCTCCGTATATCCCCAGAAATATGTGTAGCCATGTGGCTGGGCCGTCAATCCCAATACTTTGTGATTTTCCTATGCTATACACCAGAATCTCTGCCTGTGGCTAATAGATAGAGTGATTATATCAAAAGAGGATTCGGGTGGGACTCAACACCCTTGCTAAGAGAGTTTTCCCGGGGTGTGGCTTGTACCACCCTTTCATCCTACGGGCAATAAAAAGAGAGAGAAGCGAGCAGAGTTGGGAACCTCACACCACCGAGAAAACAGCACCGGGAGAAGAGCATGTCCTTCAGACCCGAGGTTCCTGTGCCGAGATGCTCTCTGAACAAAGACAGATGCAGCGCAGGGACTTTCCTCCAGAGCCAACAGAGGAACAGTCCTTCCCGTGGAGCGGACCCCCTGAATTGGGACTTAGAGCTTTGAATGTGTAGGAATAAGCTTTTCTCTTTCTTTAACCATCCACTTATGGGGTTTCTGTCAGAGCAGTGCCAGCTAATCAAAACATTCTCCCTGAATCTGAATAGAAAAAATAGGCTTTTGGGGTAATAGATCAACTCCATTTGTGTTGACTGAACTTTTCCCTATTTACAGGGGACATCCACAATCCCTAAATGGTTCACATCTCTGGATGCTCCCCCCATAAAAGAAAAAGAGCCTTGTGAGGTGACTTCTTCCGGGGCAACCCCCGTTCCTGGGTTTCTTTCTGCGGGATCACCAGTTAGTGTGACCGTCTCAGCTTCTCCCCTCACCCGAGGAAGGGTGTGTTGGAAGAAGCAAGAGGCATCCTCTCCCGGCTCCTCCCTCAATTTTCCACTGGTTGGGGGGTCTCTTCCTGCAGGGATCCCATCCCCCACAGCAGGCAGGGTGTCATCTGCGCAGAGGAGGACTTGGGGCAGGAAGCAGGCTGCTGGGAGGAGAGAAGGCTTGTCTCATTCTGGGGACTGGTATTTTGACCTCCATCTGCTCAGGTGGTTGAGGAGTCAGGCAGAGTAAAGGGGGATTATTCACTGCGTCCTATCTGTGGCGTGGCATAGTGGTTAAGTGCTTCAGCTGCTAACCAAGAGGCTGGCAGTTCGAATCCACCAGGTGCTCCTTGGAAACTCTATGGGGCAATTCTACTGTGTCCTGTAAGGTCACTCTGAGGCAGAATTGACTTGGCAGCGATGAATTTGGTTTGGTCTCTATGAGGCAGAATCAACTTGATAAGTTTTGCTACTTTTGTTTGTTTATAGTCAGATAATATCCTCTTCTTACATTTTATCCTTATGAGTCGGAATTCACTCAGTCCTTGTGAGTCTGAATTGACTTGACAGCACAGGGTTTTGGTTTGGTTTTGTTTTTGTAAAAAAGTTTGTTTTTTTTTTAATTGTGATTGAGTGAAAGTATACAGTCTGGTTTATGCAGCTCCTACTGCTCTCCTTGCCCAGTGACAGCACACTCCTCCTCTCTGTTCCATATAAGTCATATCCTCCTAACAATCTCCTGTCCCCTCTTCTCCACCCTCTCCACTCCCCTCTGGTAAGAGGCGAGCGGGATGACATCTTATAGGTGCATAGAACCATACAGTGCACACACGACATGGTCACTCTGTGTCGCCGAGTCCAATCCATTCTTGTCCGAGGAGTTGACCTCAGTGATGACTGATGATCAGGGCAGCATCGGGTCTGGGGGCCACGCTGTTTTGTTTTTTGTTTTCGGTAGATATTCTTTGTCAGGTTGCCAAAATAAAACAAAAACAAACGTTTTTGATACGATGCTTGGCATCTAGTGTGTGCACAGTACCGTTTATTGTTACTGTTGTTACTACGATTCTCTTCTCTAATGGCTTTTTTATTCCTTTTGAGGAAAGAACCTGCCTTACCTACAAATCTTTAACTGAAGTAATTCAGTTCACTTCAGTGCCCTATCTCCTCCTCCCTGTAAACTATTTTCAAGAGCCCTTAACCAGTAATAGTAACACTGTTGGACGTAACTGGCTTGGACGTTAAGCAATAGCTGCAAAGGAAGCTGCCTCCAAGCCACGTGGGGACGATTCCAACAAGCTGTGCTTGGGGCAGACACTAGGATCCTACCCTTGGTGGTGTAGTAGTTAAGTGCTACGGCTGTTAACCACAAGGTTGGCAGTTCAAATTCGCCAGGCACACCTTGGAAAATTTCTGGGGCAGTTCTACTCCATCTACAGGGTGGCTATGAGTCAGAATCAATTCAACAGCAGTGGGCTGGGTTTGGGGTTTAGAGTCCTATTCCACCTCATAGTGACCCCAGGGTCCTGTGAGTCCAAACTGACCCAGCTGCAATAGGGGTAGAGCTGTTTGTTTTTTGGTTTAGGGTCCTACTGTATGGGGGCTGAAGTCAGAAAAGCGAGTGGAGGTTGAAGCCAAAAGCTTTGATTTTTCTTGTAGTGAGGTGGTCTTTACAGATACAACATGTGGGAACCCTGATGGCGTGGTGGTTAAGAGCTGCAGCCAGAGATGGGTTAGCAGGCCCTCCTTGGGAAACTCTATGGGGCAGTTCTCCTCTGTCCTAGAGAGGGTCACCGTGAGTCAGAATCGATTTGACAGCAGTGGGCTACATTCTTTGGTCATACAATGGGTGTTCAGTGACAAGAGCTCATCAAGGAGAGGTTGTGGGGACAGAAAGAGACTTGGGGTTGTACTGTCAGCAGGTAACAGGCCAATATGCTGTCACAGAGAACTCACAGTGAAACCCTTGCAGACTCCACTCCAGTGAGTTGGCCTGCTCCGTTAAATGGTGCCTCTCCAACAGAAGCATGCTGACCTGGACAGGGGAAAAGGCGAATAAACGTGAACTTCGCCAGGCTGGTTTGCCATCAGGTCTCCAGCCTCCAGAATGGCCCCCACTGCTGTTCTCCTGTGTACACCGTCCCACAAAGTACAGCGCTGACCTCTGTCAGCAGTCAGTTACCATGGCAACACTCCTTCCCAGGCAGCACTGCAGCTTCTACCCTGTTCTCCTGGGTCACTTGTTCTGGGAGAAACCAGCCACCGTGCAGTAAGGACAGAGGCCACCTGCGTCTAGCTGGCACTAACTTGCCAACTATGTGAGCAAGTCATCTCAAAATCCCCTCAGTCAAACCTTCAGATGGCTGGAGCCACCTCACGGGAGACCCAGGTCAAAGCCACCTACCTAACTAAGCCACCAAGTTGTTTAAACCACTAATTTTGTGAGTGGCTTGTTACTGAGCCATAGGGACCTAATTCAGGGGTGTAGCATAGAAAAGTGCACTCTAAGGGATGCCTAACGACTAGAACAAATTCAGCTGAAATGAACAAATAACATAAAAAAAAAGAATAAGAGATTTTAAGGGACAAGAAGGTGACCTTTGAATTCTTGAATCCCAGGGAATGCATATTCCTTAGTGTGGTGTTGTCTGTTAGTTTGGGAAATAAATTCAAGATTTACCCATGAGCAAAGTCCTGTTAAAGAAACACACACACTTAGTACCTTATTGCTTGATTGTCAATAGGTCTTCTCCTGTTTTTGTCCTTTGTACCCAGCTCCTCAAAGACACACACACTGACATCATTCTCCCTGTACAGTACCCATCCCGCAACACTCTTTGTTACAAGGTGTCTGCCTGGTTATCAGAAAACATATACTGGGGTTGTTGACTCAGAAAGAGAAACAATGAAAGAAAATTTTTTATTCCCTTTAAGGCCTATCTTGGTAAATTCTACCCCAAAAATAGTTAAACAAAGTTTTGCAATCATCTCAGCAAGTTCCATAGAGAAACAGAAGTCAAACACTGAGAGGGAACGACACGCCGCTAATGCTCCCTGAATCAAGACTGAAGAGTGACGGCAAATCGTTCTCTTTGAATTCCGGCTTCTTTCTCAAAGATCTAATACTAATTCCCCAAGTTCATATTCTTAATAATACAGATTATGCCATAACACAATGTGCACTTCAAACCAGCCAATTTAAGAAGTTGGTGAAAGGTTTTCATAACATGGAATTATGCACACAAAGAACTCATAATACCCTGTCACCAAACACTACAACTCACCCGGCACAAAGGCGCGTTCTCCGTCTTGAACGAGAAAGATGTCAGAGAACTGGAAATCGATTTGACGGCACAGTGAGAGCGCGTGGCCAGGGCTCGCTGCCCAGACTCTTCCCCAGGTGGCCCAACCCCTCAAGCCTAAACAAAGGCAGAAGTCAAGGAAAAGCCTAGCCCACATGATCCATGTGTCAAAAGTAGAAGAACAGAATAAGGATTAATATCTGAGTCCATGCAAGAATGACGCACACACGTGCCACACAGAGAGCACTCTTCAAGTACAAAAGCTTTGTGAAAGCTTGTGTTCCCTTCTGGGCTCCTTGTCATTGGTAGGTGTCATCAAGCTGGTTCTGACTCACAGCAGCCCTCTGTACAACAAAACAAAACAGAGGCCCGTCCTGTGACACCTCACCATCGTCGTTAGGCTGGAGCACGTTGCTGCAGCCACTGTGTCAGTCCCTCTCCTTGAAGTGTCTTCCTCTTGTCTGGTGACCCTCTGCCTCACCACGCGTGAGGGACTTCTCCAGGGATAGGACCCTCCTGGTGACACGTCTAAAGTACGTGAGCCAAAGTCTTGCCATCTTCACTTTCAAATAGCTTTCTGGCTGTACTCCGAGACAAATGTGGTCATTTTTCTGGCCGTCTGTGACATAGCCAATACTCTTCCCCAGCACCGTAATTCAAACGCGCTGATTCCTCTTTGGTCTTCCTTATTCATTGTTCAGCTTTTGCACACATGTGAGGCAACTGGAAGCACCACAGCTTGGGTCAGGCAAGTAGGACAACATAAGGACCTCGTGTTACCAAAGAAAGCAGCACTGGGAGCAGAGCAAGTCCCTTGGGCTCAAGGTCCCTGAACCAAGAAGCTCCTAGACCAGGGGAAGACTGAGGACAAGGACCTTCCCTGAGAACCAACAGAGAGAAACAGACTTGTCCTCAAGCTGGCACCCTGAATTTGGACTTTCAGTCTCCTAAACCGTGACAGAATAAGTTTCACTGAAGGCATTCACTTGCAGTGTGTCCATTACAGCAGCACTAGATGACTAAGATAGCTTTACATGGCGCAAAAGACAACGTTGTTAAGAGGGCAGTACTCCCCACATTGACGTAAACATCTACTGCAAGCCGTACCAAGATCCCAACAGGCCGTTTTGCAGAAATTGACAAGCTGATTCTAAAATCCACATGGAAATTCAAGGAACCCAGAACACCCCAAACAATCTCGGAAGTGAAGAACAAACTTGAAGGACTCATATTTCTCAATTTCAAAACTTACTATAAAGCTACATTAGTCAAGACTGCGCAGGCTGGCCCAAGGACAGATGCGCACCCACAGGAGGGGACAGAGGTAAAGCCTGGACACCACACATGCGCAGCTGGTTCTCGGCGAGGGTCTCGAGCAATTCAACAGGAGAAAAACAGCCTCACCAAGAAAGCGTTGGGACAACTGGGGATCCACGTGCAAAAGAATGAAGATGGGCAGCTGTCCTGCACAACATACAAAAATCCACTTAAAATGGATTAAAGACGCAGATGTAAGAGTGGAAACTCTTTTCTAAAACTGTTAGATGAGAACACAGTGGTGAATCTGTGTGCCTTGGGTGAGGCAATAGTTTCTTACATATAATACCAAATCATAAGTGATCAAATTGAAAATAGATAAAATGGAGATATCAAAATTTAAAACTTCTATGCTTCCAAGACAGAATGGGAGAAAATGCCGACCCAAATTTCAAACTCACAATAAGAAGACCAGACTTACTGGTCCAACAGAGGCAGGAGGAACCCGACTTTATGGCCCCCAGACATCTTGCTAACGGAGAACTGAATCCACACCCAAAGTCCACCTTTCAGCCAAAGATTAGGCAGACCTATGAAGCACAAAGAACCCCTGGTGGTACACTGGTTAAGTGCTACGTCTGCTCACCAAAAAGTCAGCAGTTCTAATCCACCAGGTGCTCCTTGGAAACTCTACGGGGCAGTTCCACTCTGACCTACAGGGTTACTATGAGTCAGAATCAACCCAACGGCAGTGACGTTGCTTGCTTATAAAACACAATCCTAGATAGGAGGAACATAGTTATTAGTTTAGTCAAGGGTACAAGACTGAACAGGCAATGCCTATGCAAAAAAAAGCAAAGGCAAGGAGGCAGAAAGGAACAGGAAAACTGGACAAATGGACATGGAAATCTAGGATGGAAAGGGGAGAGTACCAACCCATTCAGGAGAGTTCAACTGATGTCCCAGTACAACTGTGTACCAATTTTTGAATAACAAACTAATCGGCACTATAAACTTCCACCTAAAGCACGATTAAAAAAAAAAACCTTGATGATCCACAAAACAACAAATGCTGGAGAGGCTGTGGGGAAACCAAACTCTCCTACACTGCCAGTGAGATTGCAAAATGGTGCAACCTCTTCGGAAGAAAGCAATTTAGCACCTCCTTAAAATGCCAAAGATAGATAGACCATTCAATCCAGTAATCCCATTGCTTGAAACATATCCTGCAGAAACAAAAGCTGTCATATGAACAGATATAGGCACACAAATGTTCACTGCAGCACAGTCCACAATAGCAAAAAGATGGCATCAACCTAGATGCCCGTCAACAGGTGAATGGATAAATAAACTATGGTACATATACTCAATGGAGCACTATGCAATGATAAAGAACAGTGATGATTTTAGGAAGCATCTCATAACTTGGTTTCAATCGGAAGGCATTATGCTGAGTGAAATCAGCCAGGGGCAAAAGGACATATATTGTATGAGACCCCTGCTATGAGGACTTAAAAATAGACTTATGTACAGAAGAAAAGACTTTTTGAAGGCTACAAGGGTGGAGAAGGAGGGAAAGAGTTGGTCATAGATTAGACAGTTGATAGAAATTTTGTCAGGTGAAACAATGCCAGCACACAGTACAAAGTAGACCAACTCAACTGGACTTCACCATAGTCTGAAAGCTCTTCTAACCTCCACCCAATATTGCAAGGACAGAGCAGCAGGGGTGGCGTCTGGGAACCATGCTGTCAGGGGACATCCAGACCAGTTGGCATAACTAGCCTATTGTTAAGAGAGTCTTCTGCACCCCACATTGGCGAGTGGCATCTGGGGTCTTAAAAGCTAGCAAGCTGCCATCTGAGTACACCAAATGGTCCCAACTCATCCGAACAGATGATCACCAAGAACAACAATGAGATGAGGGAAAAAGAGCTCAGCAGACAGAAGGATCCATGTGAATGGGAGACTGTATCAGCATGTGACCAGAAGAACCAGATGGTGCCCGGCCACCATCAGAGACAGCCGTGATGGGGCACACAATGTTGAGTCCCTGTGGCAACATGAGAAAAAGAGGGGTACAGCTCAAGAACTCTACTAAAATACCACAACTGGTAGTCTGGTGGCCTGGAGGATCCCCTGGGAGCATGGCTCCTAGACCTACTGCTGCCCCCGACCAGAAAACACTACTGAGGTCAACTCTTTAGACAAAAATGGACTGGACTCGGGGACAAAATGTGACCATATGGTATGTGTGGGATGTGTACTTTAGGGCTCTAGGTTGTCCTACTGATTTCTTTATAGACAGGAGAGAGGAGGGTGCAGAGGAGGGGACATGAGCTTGTTAAGAAGATATGACAAGTATAGAATGAAAAGGAAGAGTGTGTTGTCACTGGGCAAGGACAGCAGGGGAGTCTCAGACAGGTGGGCATGCAAAATTAATTTGGATTGTATACTTTCACTTAATCACAATTTAAAAAAACCCTTAGTGATTCAGATGACATTATTAAACAAGTGTAAAAATAACCACAGAATGGAAGAAAAACTGTAAATTATTATATTTGACAAAGGTCTAGTGCACACAATATATAAAAAGCCCTTACAACTCAATGATAAAAAGATAATTAATCAACCTAAAAACAGGCAAAGAATTTGAGGAGCTATTTCTCTACAAAAGATATAAAAATGACCTATAAGCACAGGAAAAGATGCTTAACATCATTAGTCATTAGAAAAACACCAATCAAATGAGACACAACCTCACATTCATTAGGACGGCTACAACAGAAGACAGACAATAACAAGTGTTGGCAAGCACATGTAGAAACTGGAACTCTCATACATCGTTGGCGAGAATGTAAAAAGGTAAAAGGTACTCTGGGAAACAAACCTAGCAGTTCTTCAAAAACTTAAACACAGAACTAACGTATGATCCATAAATTCCACTCCTAGGCACATATGCAAGAGAACGGAAAATACACCTTGACATAATACTTGCGCACAAATTTGCATAGCAGCATTATTCATAATACTAAAAGGGTGTGAACAACCCAGAAGTCTATCAGCTGAGGAATGAGTAAACAGGAATAGCTCTTGGAAGGATGCGTCTCCTTCAGGAAGCCTTCCAAGGTGGATGGGCCCCACTGGGTACGGGCGAATGACTCTCCCCGACTCCCCTTGCCTCCCCCTTTGGGTGGGTGCCTACCTGCATGCCTCTTGCCCCGAGGTGTGGCTTGTGCTGCAGGGACTGGTACGCAAACATCAGCCCTGGATCTAGGCTTTCAGTCTGACATTCCTGTCGCCTGCAGGGAATGCCCCATGGCGGCTGCCCGCCTGTCCTCAGCCAGGTCACACTAACTCGTCTGTGATTAAGCACCCAGCTAACAGCCAGCAGCCAGTCCTACCCCCAAACCAGCTGCTTATGTAGCACTGTTTGCTGAAACTCAGCCTTCTGCAAGCACCCAGAATGACCAAATTCTTCCAAGAAGGATGGATGTTAATAATGGTCTTCCCTATCAAATCCATCTTGTCTCTCTGGGGGTGTGAGCCACACTCGCAGCCCTCCAGGTCAGCTCTCGTCGAGGTCTCCCGCTCTCTCTGACACTCAGAGCAGAGCAATGTTACCAGATGACACAACAGGACCTTCCAGCAAGCAGAGACTCAGAGGAAAGAAGCCAAGAAAACGCCCGGGAAACACGAGCATTAATAACTACCGGTCCCCCGAGCTGCTCTGGGGGTCGCTGTGGGCAGCAGGGGGGCAGGCGGGACACAGGGACTCACTGGGAACGGCCTTCTCATAGCAGACGCCTTTATAAAAGCAGCAGCCGAGTTCCTTGCACTGGTCTCTGGAGACATTGTAGTCACATATGTCGTAGAGAGGAATGTCACACACTGCAAAAACACAGATGCACAGGAGACCGTCATTCCCGCAGCAAAGCCACCCCCTTTAATGTCACCCCAGAGAAAGGGGCAGTGGGGAGGGGGAGGGAAGGGAAAAGTTGTGAGTGTGAGTTATGGTTTTATTACTTCCTAAATTATGCACCATACAAATCTCATGGCATCGAAGCTAAGATCTGGAACAAATTAAATTTCTGAACAAAATAATGTCAACTTAATTACACAGAATAATACATGGTCCTCTAATGGTTAAGGAGAGAACGCTTCTCAGCGGAGTGGCATGCCAGGCGCTGCGCTTGTCCAAGAAAGCGAAAAACAAAGATCTAATACAATAACTGTTGGGGAGTTTGCTCTGTAATATGTAATTAATTCACATTTAAGCGCACCGTAAGTGACAATTATAAACACTTGGCTGTGGATTATTTCAGAACTTAAAAGCAGAGTCAAAAGGACAGAAAGTTGAGTGCCAGTTTTGACACGCATACAAAAAGAGAAAGGAAAAAAGGAAAGATATACGCGATGTGCTATAAGAGAAAATCAGAGAAAAAAAACAAGCAGAAAATTTCTAACCAGTGACTGTTTTCAACATGATTCCACAAACGAATCCACATTTTCAGCTATGAGGACGTGCGACTCTCTTAATCAGCAAGAAGACAGATGAATGATTGACTTTGATGATTAAGACACCAAAACCAAACCCTCTGCCATCAAGTCGATTCCAACTCATAGCGAACCTATAGGACAGAGCAGAACTGCCCCATAGAGTTTCCAAGGAGCACCTGAGGGATTTGAACAGCCAACCTTCTTGTTCAGACGTAGAACTTAACCACTACACCACCAGGGTTTCCAGAAAAAGACACACGTAAAAGAAATCCAGCACAAGGCTAAGCTGAAAACGCACCGCCCCGAGTCTGAATCACACCAACACCCTGGCTCTAAGCTTTGCAGACGCAGTTTGCCAGGCCCTTCTCCCCAGCACCCCTCGATGGGATCCAACTGCCACCCTTTAAGTTAGTCGGGCAGAAACCCTGGGTTCCACACAGGGGCTTCGGTCCAAGCTGCGGGCCCATGCGCCACATATCTGCACTAAGAGGCAAGGAAGAGCTGGCAGAAACCTGTCCAAAAGACAGCCGCCTGCCTCAAAAGGAGACCCAGCCACGATGGTGTCTGAAGGCCAGGCCTGCTTGCATCCCCTCTGTGTGGTCTTTGCCTGTCCACCCTGCAAACTGTCACAGCAGAGAAGGTGACGGGCAGTCCACTAGTTTTCCTCTGGCTTGATTTACCGTTTCAAACTAAGTTGTTCCCAATGAGGCCCACTGTCTCCCCAGAACCGTGTGTGGCCAGGCCCTCATTCCCCATGTCACGGGAGGTCCCTTTACGCTGCGAACCCTGCCTCTGTCACGTTCATGGGGGAGGAAGGGCAGCAGCGAGGTGGTAGGGCAGGACTCAGTGTGGCAGAGTGTACTGTGGCCAGGGGCAGCCTCTTGGGGTATAAAGGAGAGGGAGGCAAGCTGAGATTTGGGGAGCTCATGCCACCAGGAAGCAGTGCCAGGAGCTGAGCGTGTCCTTTGGAAAGAACCAGGGTCTGCATCTCAGAAGCTCCAGGCCAGAAGAAGACTGAAGACAAGGACCTCCCTCCAGAGCCATCAGAGAAAGCCTTCCCCTGGAGCTGACGCCTTGAATTTGGGCTGTGACAAATCAAATCTCTTTTAAAAGTCATCCACCCGGGGTATTTCTTTAGAGCAGCCCTGGACAACGAAGACACTTACTATTTCTCATTTCTTTCTCACTCTTCCCCAAGACATCCCGACTCCAGGTTTGTCAAGTATTGTCGTCATGACCTTCACCCTCTGGTCAGAAGTGTGGACAGAATTACAACAGCCTTCCCTTAACAAAATTCCATTTCAGCCACAGTCCCGCACTCCCAGCATCTTGGGGCAGGGCTGGATACTAAAGGCTGGGGGCAGAGACCCAGTGTGAAAGAGAAACGATAAGCAACAAGAATATACGAGTATGCATGCGTGTGTGTGTGTGTGTGTGTGTGTGTGTGTGTGTGTGTGTGTAGAAATCCCTGGTGGCATAGTGGTTACATGCTACATCTGCTAACCAAAAGGTCAGTAATTCAAGTCTACCAGGCACTCCTTAGAAACTCTATGGGGCCGTTCCACTTGGTCCTGTAGGGTTGCTCTGAGTTGGAATCTACTCAATGGCTACAGGTTTGGTTTGGTATTTTGAATTACCAAAAAATTAAGCCAAACCCATTGCTATTGAGTAGATACATACATATACATGTACATATTATATATATATATATACACACACACATATATATATTCATATATATATATACACACACACATATATATATATATTCATTCTTCATTTATCAACACGGTTAGATTCTGGTACCTGATTTGAGCCCACCTCCCGGAGCAGTCGAGCCAATGAAACGTACTCCAAGTTAGAAAGAGGAAGAAGGTTTATTAGGAAGTCGGATACCCCTGGAGACTAGACAGCAACCCAGGCTGTTCTCCAAGGAGTCTCAACAGACAGTTTTTACTTCAGAGTTTAGATACCATTTCAGCAAGGGATATTTCGTGTCTTTAAGCATGTAGCCTGCAGATCACCGTATATATCACGAAACAGTCACAAGAAACTCTTTTTTTAAACTACAGATACGTATGTCAGACATCTGGACTCTAATCTGCATGTTTATAACAGGCAAAGACAAAACTTACACAAAAATTCCTCAGCTAGTGAAACTAGCCATCCAGGTCGACTCTGACTGAAACAAGGAGCAAGAAAAAAAGTTGTGGACACAAAAAATGCCAGATGCCTTCCTAGCTGCTGTTTTCCAGGCTGAGGGCCATTTCTCAGGACAGCAATGAAAAAGAGGGAGACCGAGGTCACAGGAGCTGAAAGGAATTCTGTGCCCATTTGGAAAAAGGCCAGTGCAGAGGCCAGAGTAACTGGTGCCGTAAAAAACACTTATAGACTATTTAGAGTATCATTATGGCATTAGTTATGTGAAGCTCTCAGTGATCCATTTTGAAAAGGAGAAAACACGTTGCAAGGCATTAGGGTTACAGATTCCAAAGAGCAGATTGTTCAGTGGAAACAGGCATTATGCAGAAAAGAAGGATGACCACATCACATCAGAAAATAGAGGATGACTACATCACACATAACTGCCAAATTACATCATTACAGAACTGCCAAGCCACAGGGAATCCTGGCCCAGCCAAACTGACGCACAGCCTTCATCGTCACCGCCAGCGTCACCCTCCCCTCACAGCTTGGCACTCATCACGGCCAGATGTCCATTGTCATGTGCAAACTGGTCACAGGGGTTTTATTATTGCTGTAATTCCAATATGCCAAATAACGAAACAGTTAAGTGAGGGTAGATCCGTTATCTCCATTTTTTTATTTCACCTGGAAACTGAGGCTCTGATTTGAGGAACTCTGCCCCCAAATCACCTACAAGCAAACGCCCGGGAAAGCCGAGCTTTCTGTTGCCTTCCTGTGTCCTCCAGACGCAGTGTGTGTTCTTGCCTACCACAAAGCCTCACCACATCCCCCCCAAGACCTGTGCAGGTGGCAGAGGCTGCTGGGACCGCGTGGCAGCTGCCTCCTTCCACAGCTACTAGGAACAGCGTTTCCAAAGACGTGCCGCAAGTGACGACGCATGTTTAACATCAGCAAACAACACGAGCAGGGAACAACTCACTGAACGGAGCAGAGTTTTGATTTGTAAGCTGACTCTTGTTCTCGTCAACACTGCAGCGCAGTTTTCCTCTTCCCTGTTTTTAGCTAATGCTTTTGATCTGTGGCCGGATCTCTGTCCCCACCCTCATCAAAACTCGGTTCCCCCTTCACTCTCAGACGTCTCCTCATCCCGTAAATACACCCACTTTGCATTTCTTTGTTTTCCTTCGTTCCCAATTGTCCTGTCTTCTCGTGTTGTTCTGACGCTCCTGCACCTTCCGCAATGGCCTGATGCATTTCCTCAAATGAACTGGACACTGAAGGGCCCCTCAAACACTGCGACTCCTGACACAGCCCCTACACCTGCTCCACAACCCCAGAAAGGTAGGTGAAAGCAGGAGCAAGCTCCCTGGGGTAGGACAGGGGGAGGGAAGAGAGAGCTGGGACAAGAAAACTTCAGGGGGGAGCCCAGACGTGCAAGCAAGGAGGGAGCAGCCAATCCACCACGAACCCCACAGGCCCAGGATACCGCTGCCATTGAGTCAGCTGCGACCTTCTTGGTCAGAATAGCACGGTCCCTGAGGGTTCCCAAGGCTATGATCTTTATAGAAGCAGAGGGAAACACGTCTCTCCCAGCCCATGTCTGGCTGCACCAAACACACAGCAGCAGCCTCTCCACCACCCCATGGATTTTAAGGAGGTACTGGACACAGCTGACTGTCTCAAGACACTAACTGAAGACTATCATGCCACCAACTGACGTTTATCCCTTGGGCCCCAAAGTTATCTGCAGCGGCCCCTTCTTTAACACACAGCTATTGGTGGGAATGACAAATGTCTTAGTCTCCTAGTGCTGCTATAACAGAAACACTACCAGTGGATGGCTTTAACAATGAGAAATTTATGGCCACAGCCAAGTAGGCTAGGAGTCCAAATTTGGGGCGTGAGCACCAGGAGCAGACTTCCTCTGTCAGTTCTGGGAACAGTCCGTGTTTTGAGTCTTCCCTTAGTCTGTGAGCTCCTCTGCGACAGACCCCAAATCCCAAAGATGTCCTCTGCTCCCAGTGCTGTTTTCTGAGTGCTGTTGTCTGAGACGTTCTGACACTCCTATGCTCCTATGCTCACTTTTCTCATTCACATCTCAAAAGAGATTGACCTACGACACAGACTAATCTTGGAGACTGAGTCCTGGCTCCTTAACGTAACCATCCGTGAGCCTGCTGCATTACCCTCAGGGAGACAGGATTTACAACACAGGAAAATCACATCAGACGACCAAACGGTGGAGAGTCCCGCAATACTGGAAGTTATGGTCTAGCCAAGTGGAACACATAATTTGGGGGAACCAGTCCCCGAAGCCCAACAGCTTGAATTAATCTTCTATCTGTGCCACTGGAGAAGCCATGTACCGCCAGCCAGGAGCAGGATCGCCAACCAGGCGTGAGGGCAGAAGACGGCAAGTCCCTGGGCACAGGCCCTGCAGCGTGGGGAAAAGCTGCCAGGGACAGGAAGGCCCTTCCCTGTAGGGAAGGGGCACTGGGGTGCAAGATGGGGAGTCCTCAGGTCCACCGCCCTCTGTGTTCCAGGAGATGACTTAGTCACGGCCACGAGGGGCACACCGGCACGGAGTCGATTCCAACTCACAGCACCCACTGCTCCTGGACAGCCACCACACCTGCCCCATCCTTGGATGGATTGAGGGCCTCGTGCCAACACAGCGACAGTTTGTTCATTGTTCTTTGTCCAGCTCCCTGGAACGTCCCCCCGACCACGTTTTACTTGCTCAGTGGCAGGGACAAGGCAGGGAGAGAGGTCGCACAGCGGGTGTGGTACAGCAGCGGCCGCTGGGTGCTCCATCCCGGTTAGGGGGACCTCCCTGGTGGCTGACACATGGCCGCCCACACTCACTAAAGCTCAGCCCCAAGCTGCCGGAGACCCCAGCACCCCACTGCTCTAATCGCCGCTCTCTCTGGCAGGGCTTCCAGCCCCCACTGGGAATCTGCGTTTCCGCCCTGAGGCACAGCAGTTAGGTGTTTGGCTGCAGTTCCAATCCACCAACCATTCCTTGGAAACCCTGGGGGCAGTCCCACTCTGACCTGTAGGGTCACCATGAGTCGGCATGGACGTGACGGCAAAGGCCACCACTCTGCTATACCAAACCAGAAGGAGGTCTCCAGCCGGTTCCGTGTCTGATGAATTCCGAGGCCACTGCCCTAGCCAAGGTTCTCAGAACTGGTCCCTCAGAGAGGCAACAGCGTCATCCGGGGTCTTGTTACAAATGCCAGTTCTCTGACCCCAAGGGACCGTCTGAAGGCCCGTTTCCCCGCCGTCTGGGAGGGGCTCAGCTCCTCTGAGACAGGGGCCACTCAGCCTCTGGCCTTGGGAAGGGAGAGGACCAATATTACACCAATATTACAGCCCAGCCAGCTGCACAGCGCTCACTTTACAGACACGGAAAAGCCAGAAAAGTAGATCCATGAAAACGCACATACCAACACACACCCCTCCACCCCCCAGAGTCACCGTCACCGAGCCCTCCCTGCGAGAAGTCGTCTCCAGAAGTGGGGTCAGGGTTTGTGCCGCACATGACAATCAGGAACGGAGGTCCGGTGGCGTGACAGGTCAAAACTACTCTTCCAAGTGTTTCTTCACACTCACCTGCCTCGTTCTTCTTTGCGTCTGTCTTTTGGTCCGTCTCTCTCCCCCAGGCTCCCCTCACACACTATTCAGACAAGAAAGAGCATCCTTTGGTGCCAAAGTCACAAAGGGGGTTCAGCATTCACTGCCCGCCTACTCGAGAGGGAGCCCCCAAGAGCAGGTCATTCACGAGAATGGCTTCTTCCAGGGCACTGTGGTCCCCACGAGCGCTGTCTTAGTCATCTATTGCTGCTGTAACAGAAATACCCACCAGTGGATGGCTTTCAAAAGAGAAATGTTGTTTGCCACAGCCCAGTAGGCTACAAACTCAGGGAGTCTCCTCCAAGGAGAGGTTTCCTCTGCTGGCTCAGCAGGAAGGTCCTTATCAGCCTTCCGCCCTGGACTGGGGGCTTCCAACATGCAGAGACCTGGGGTCCTTTCCAAAGGATGCGCTATGTTCCTGGCACCGCTTTCCTGTTGGTCTGAGGTTCCTCAACTCTCCGCTTGCCTCTCCTTCCTTTATACCCCAAGAGGCCACCCCAAGGCCCAGTACAGTCCTACACACTGAGTCCTGCCCCCCCAACACAACTGGCACCCATCCTCCCTTATTAACGTCACAGAGGCAGGGCTCCCAGCGTGGAGGCATGTCACACAGCACCAGGACTCAAGCCCCAACCAAATGAATGCACACATTTCGGGGGGGACACAATTCCATCCGTGACAAGCAGACAATTCACGTTAGAATTGTTTGGCTCCCATATCCCAGGCATTCCACTCTGCTTACAGAGTTACTCATCTCAAGAAGCGACTAAGCACAGCACCACAGATGGCGCCGAAATCAACCCCACACTGGCACGGAGTCGATTCCAACTCACAGCACCCACTGCTCCTGGACGGCCACTACACCTGTCCCAGCCTTGGACAGATCGAGGCTCTCGTGCCAACACAGTGACAGTTTGTTCATTGTTCTTTGTCCAGCTCCCTGGAACGTCCCCCCCACAGCGCTTTACTTGCTCAGTGGCAGGGACAAGGCAGGGAGAGAGGTCGCACAGCGGGTCCGGTACAGCAGCGGCTGCTGGGTGCTCCATCCTGGTTAGGGGGACCTCCCTGGTGGCTGACACATGGCTGACAAGGTGCAGGATTTCTCCTCACACTGCTCCCCTTCATCTCTCTCTTCTCCCTCTCTCTGTTAAAAGCCACAGTCCCAAAAATACTTCACAGAGGAGAAGAAACTCCCGGAAACTCTGAGTGACTCGGGGATCTCAAACAGCACACAGCGAGATGGCAGGACGGCAAGAAGCAGAACCCGCTCTTTCGAAGCCCCCGCAGGGCTCTGCTCCCATCCTACACCACCCCCTCCCCGCGTGCCTTGAAACAGCTTTAATAAACCCAGACTCAGCAAGGCCAGCAGCTCTCCTCCAGGGAAGGGGCCGACAGACACGGAGTCAACCATCAGCCACGTGGGGGCCACTCAGGGTTTTTGAGAAGTCCCTTCTCTCCCAGGGAGAAGAGGTGGCTGGGTGGTGTGAACAGTGACCGTGGCTGGCCACTGAGTGAAAGGCTCGTGGTGTGAGTCCACACAGGGGCACGCCAGAAGCAGGGCGTGGTGACCCACTTCCCCAGACTCTGCTGCTGAAGACCCTTGGGAACACAGGTCTACTCGGACACACCTGTGGTCACGAGTGGGAGCCACCTCAGCCCCAACTGGCATTGGGAACAATGATCCGAGAGAGGAATGCATAAGACTGGTTACTAGGAGATGCCAGGGAACTATGTCTCAGCCCTGGTAGGATGTCCTTGTCCCATGTTCCATGAGAAAGTTCTTCCGGACACCCAGACCAGGTCACAGAGGGGTTTCTGAAGTCAGGGCGAAGCTGGAAAATGTGTGCCCCTGAGCTCAGCACTGAGAAAACCTCTCACGCAAACACCTGGTAACTTCATCCACCTGCTAACAGACACACTTTCCCACTAAGTGGATGCTGGAGAGAACTCTCCAAAAAGCAAGTACCCTATGAAAACACCAGACTAGATGGTCCAGCAGCCTGGAGGGGCCCCTGAGGACCCGGCCCTGGCTGGTCCAGAGCTGAGACCAGTACTGTCTGGATCTGGGGACACAGAGAGGAGCAGGTGGTGTGTGTGCTTTAGGGCTGAATATACACAAGAGGCTGTCCTGCTGGTCTCTTTTGAGAAGGGAGAGGAGAGGGTGGAGAGGAGGGGACATGTGCTGGTTGAGTGGATGCTGGCAGTAGAGAGTGGGAAAGACGAGTGTGCTGTCACAGGGTGAGCAGAGCAGAGAGAGGTGCAGAGAGGCAGGTGCTCGGGGCTTTAGATGGAAAATTGACTTTGATTATAAACTTTCACTGAATCATAATAAAAAACAAATTTTTTACAAGAAAAAAAAAGAAAATACCATTTCCCCATTAACATCCACCCCAAACCAAAGTCACATTCCAACAGAAAACCATCACCGGTCTAGTGGGGACACAGGCTAACAAGGAAACATGCCTTTCTAAGGGAGGTCCAGCACCCTGGACTCACCCCGGCATGGGAGAGCCTGAGCCAGCGCCTTCTCCTGGGACTTCTGAGGTCCCCACGGCCATGCCCAGGGCTCTCTGTCCCTTGCAGTGATGCAGTCAGGAAACTGGGCCAAAGTGTATCTCTTCACAACAGATGACACAGCCCGGTACGGTGTCAAAGTCTCTAAAAACCGGACAGCTTGCCTTTTGGTTTTTGATACCGTGAGTGCTCACGCCTGTCCAAGATCCCTCTGTCAACAATGTTCAGTCTACCAACATCTGTCGAATTCCTACTCAGGGCCAGATGAGTGCCACGCACGGGGAGCCCGGAGGTGGGCGAGACACACGCCACGGGAAGGGAACCCGGAGGTGGGCGAGACACACGCCACGGGAAGGGAACCCAGAGGTGGATGAGACACACGCCACGGGAAGGGAACCCGGAGGTGGGCGAGACACACGCCACGGGAAGGGAACCCGGAGGTGGGCGAGACAAGAACCTCTGACCTCCACAGACGGTGCTGGGCACCACCACGCCCTCAGCCGTGCTTTCTGTGTCCAGATCCACAGCCCGGGCCAACCCCACGTGAAGTGATCCGAGGGACATCCTCACCACACTGCCCGTTTTCACGGATCATTGATCATTCTTGATTCATTGTTCCATACCTTCGTTCACATGTCACCTACTCTGGGCGGGGCCATAGCAAACCAAGTCCGTAGCGGTCGAGTGGATGCCGACTCACAGCGACCCTACAGGACAGAGCAGAACTGCCCCACGGGGTTTCCAAGGAGCGGCTGGCGGATTTGAGCTGCCCGCCGTCTGACTGACAGCCGAGCTCCTAACCACTGCCCCCTCAGGACTATGCTGGGCACTACGGAGGCCCGGTCCCGCTGGTCCAGCCGTAAGGGAGAGAGACAGCAGCTCCACAGGGTGGCAGATGGAGGCCTCGAGGGACAGAGGGGGGCAGGGCCAGCCACCCAGGATGTCCTTGAGTTTGGAGACACAGGTAGGAAGCAGGGGTCAGGGGACCCCACTCGGGCAAAGGCATGGGAGTGTTGGTAGAAGACCGTGTGTTTGCAGATGAAGCAGACGCCACCTGGTGAAGCTGTTTGTGCGAATCTGCACCTCTTTCTGGAAGAGCTTCAGAGCACTTGAAGGGGGTCTTTTCAGAGTACTTTTTAGAGAAAGGGGTCTCCCATGGGGCTGTTCTGCGGAGAAGAGAGGAGGGAGAGGAGACGGCCCGAACAGATCACGAGGTGGGCTTGAGGACCTGAACTAACGACATGAAGGTGACGCAGAAGGAAGGGACAGTGGCCCCAGCCAGCCGCAGTGCCGACCTAGAACTCTGCTGGGCGACCTGGCAGGTCTCCGCTGGTGCCCCGGTGACCCACAGAGCCTCCAGGGGCAGGACCGCTGGCCTGGGACATCCCGCCTGCCCAGCTCCGCCCCCGGGACAGTGATGACCGGTATCCACCGGGGGACACCCGCCAACAGCTCAGAAATCCAGCCACCCAAGACCCAAGTTTAAAATAGGATCCAACGAACAGTAGGGACAAAGCTCAGCTTTGTAACCTGTTCACTGAGAAGCCTGAAAAATAGGAAAGCACAGAAGAAGAGAGCCGCTTCACTGCCTACAGAGGAAAACAGAGGCAGTATTATCATAATCCTACAGTCATCATCCTCCCGACTGGAAAAAGAGACAGAACAAAGGCAGAGCATAGGAC
The DNA here is from genome assembly GCA_028571685.1 of Heterohyrax brucei. Classification (NCBI taxonomy): domain Eukaryota; kingdom Metazoa; phylum Chordata; class Mammalia; order Hyracoidea; family Procaviidae; genus Heterohyrax; species Heterohyrax brucei. The sequence goes on from CM053163.1 coordinate 2,362,673, forward strand.
ACTGGGAAGCCCGGCCCCACTCAAGACGTGAGAAGCAGCCTCTCTCCGAGCCCTGGGAGACCCATTCCAGGCCTGCCCTAGGCCCCCTGCTGCTGGAGGTGACGGTCCCCCACACCTGGAGCCAACACTCTCAGCTGACCCACAGCTGGCCCCGCAGGTTCCTGCTCAGAGACAGGTTCACAGGCCCGAGGACCCCAGCTCGACCGGCACAGAGGAAGGGGGCCTGCTCCCCAGCCCACCCACAGACAGGCCTTCTCCACAGCACCCACAGCAGCCCTTCTGGGTCACGGCCCTGAAACGAGCGCCCGCGGGAAGCCACCCGCCCCACAGAGGTAACGAGCTTTGCTCTCAGCCTAATGCACAGATTGAACACAAGGAAAGTGAAGCTCCTCACAAATGGACTGATAACTAAATCACAATAAACTGAGGAAAAACTGAAGCTGTCAAGGACTTCACACTACTGGGATCCACAATCAACGCCCACGGAAGTGGCCGTCCAGAGATCAAGCGATGCATCGCATTGGGCAAATATGCCAAGAGCTCTTTAAAGTCTTCAAAAGCAAAGCAGGTCACTCTGAGGACCAGGGTGCCCCTCGACCGAAGCCACGGTCTTCAGTCTCCTCACACACAATGAAAGGGACACTGTGAACGAGTGCACAGGAAGCGTGGTCTTGCTGAAGAGCAGCGGACGACTACAGACCACCCAAAGAATAGACCAGCCGGCCTGGGAAGAAACCCAGTCGGGACGCTGACACCCACGAGGATGGTGAGAGTTGGGCTCCCACACTTTGGACCTGACGTCAGGAAGCAAGGGCCTAGAACCGACGTCACAGGTGGTGAAGCGGAGGGTCTGCAGGAAGAAGGAAAGACCCCGTGAGGTGGGGCGACGAAGACGGCCGGACACAGGGCAGCAGTCTACTCTGCTGTGTCTGAGGTCACCGTGAGCTGAAACCAACTCAGTGGCAAATGACACCGAGAATGCCACCACAGGTCTTGCTAGGAGGGAAGTAGGGCCGGTCGGCCACACTCAGAACAGCCGTCCCATGGCCCTTTGCGGAGCGACGCGCTGAGCATAGGCAGCCAGCACCCTGACCCGGTGCGTGTGCTCTGTGGTTGGACGCCACCAACGCGGACACCTGGGGCCCACTCCAGGACCTGGCTTATAGCGCAGTCTCTGTCACTCTGCAGCTCGGGAACCTCAAGACTGCCCCGAACTTGCCACCGCCTTTCCTGCCCCAGAGCAGAAAGGCACCCGGCCCACCCCGCAGGCTGCAGGGAGGACTCAAGAGACTGTGCCAGAAGAGCCTTGGGGACCAGCGCCCGGCACGGGAGCTCCGCTTGAGAGCCAGACAGCCGCATTACCAGGATTCCAGAGCTGTGACTCCATCCCTCCAGGGACAAGGTCCCCAACAAAACCGCTAGTGGCAATTAAAATACGTCACGTGGAAAGCCAGGCAGGCCAGGAAATACTTGCTGGGTCTAAGTTTCGAGCAAAACAGCAAATAAGGAAAATCCAATTTCTTCTTCTGCCTTCCATTTTCTTGTATTTTGCTTATAACTAACACATGTGAACACAAGCTCAGCTGCAAAGAAAACCACAAACACACAAACACATATGGCAGAAGGCAAAACGTCCTTCTTCCCACTGAAGCTCCACTACCTGCTCCTCTCTGCAGAGCACGTATGTCTAAATTTTTTTCGTACCACAGCTTTAATCATTGCAGTTATACCAGGCACACACACCAACAGTGTGCCTTGGAGAAAGTCATGTTTCAAAACTGAGTTTCCTCCAATATCCAGGTAAAACCAAACCCAATGCCATTAAATCAATTCTGACTCACAGCGACCCCACAGGACAGAGTAGAGCTGCCCCACAGGGTTCCCAGGGAGCATCTGGTGGATTTGAACTGCTGACTTTTTGGTGAGCAGCCAAAGGCTTAACCACCATCCCAAGAGAGCTCCCAATATTGAGGCAAAAGTGCCCACATTTAGACCATGGTCTCCTGGGACGGGAGAGAGAAGGGGCATTGTCTTGTTGAGAAGTATTTTCTTCTTCATTTAGAAAGCCACTCTAGCCATAAAAGGTTGGAAGATGTTAGTGTATCTATTTGGTACCGCGAAGAGGAAAACATCTTTGGTCCCTTTTCTGCCTAGAAAATAGTTAAATATACTTCTTGTGCTGAGAACCTAAGATTCAGGTGGTTTTGGTAATGAAACTGAAGAAAAGGAAGCCTTGGGCACAGTTTCCGAAGCTGCTTTAAAAAAACACAAACTTCTCTGCCCTCCTTCCCAGTCTCAGCCTAGTGCTGGCAGGGCATGGCGTGGAGACAGAACTCCCAGCCCCCGCCCGGCCCTCCCTGCAAAGTGCCTTCTTTCTGTTTTACCTGCGAATTTCTTCAGCAGGTGTGAAGGGGACTTTTTAAATTCTGGTTCATATTTCATCACAGCAGTTCAAGGACGAACAAAGGCCTCAAATGAACCTGCAAAACAGCCCATTGGCGCACACTCAGGACTAGCTGGCCCACGAAGAAACCACGTCGTTGAGTCCATTCCGACTCAGGGCAACCCTGTCGGACAGAGCCAAGTCTCCAAGGAGCGCCTGGTGGATTCCAGCTGCGGACCTTTTGGTTAGCAGCTGCAGCGCTTAACTGTAGGCTTTTACCTGCAGTGGGCTAAAACAAAACAAAACAAAACACAGACACTGCCATGGAGTGGATTCCAACTCCCAGTGACATGTTGTGACCAGGGGGTAAACACAGTCCAGCTTAGGAAGTCAACCCTGTAACGAGCAGGAGACAGGAGCCAAGTGGCCCCCAACCCTGGCTGGGCCACCTGGGTGGGACCTCCCTGTTCAGCATGCTGCTGACTGCACCCTCAGCCCCCTGCTGGCCTCTGTCACCAGTCCCGCTCCCAGAGGAGAACTACTTTCCAATCAAACCAGAAACGAGTCTCCTTTCTCCTGGCGCCTCCCACAGCAGGGAGAGTGGAAGCCGTGTCCAGCCTGCCTCTGGCATTGTGACATCACCGTGACATCGCCCTAGCCAGGGCCTGCTGCCTCAGGGCAGTCCTCGTGAGCAGGGCTCCAGGGCACTGGTGCTGTCGAGTCCCCTCCACCTCACAGCCACCCTGCGGGGCGGAGGACTGCCCTATCATGCTTCAAAGGAGAAGCTGGGGGCTGGAGCTGCCAACCCTGGCATTCACAGCCCAACCCTTAACTACGGGGCTACCGGGCCCCAGTTGCCCCGTACGGGGGCCGTGGCGGGGAGAAAAGGCCTCTTGAGTTAAGAGAAGTCTGCTGAGCCACGTCGATGCAGGGCGGGGGGTGGGGGGTCCCTGGTGCTGTTGGGACTCCAGCTGCTCACGGAAGTTCAGCATGTCAGACCCACCAGGCGCCGCTTGGAAACTCCACAGGGCACTTCTGCTCTACCAGGTCGCCATGAGCTGGATTGACTCGACGGCGACAGGTTTGTTTTGGTGTCCAGTACACATATCAGCAAGTTTCCCAGGCGGCACAGACGATGTGACTGCAGCCACTAAGTGAAGCGTGGATGGTTCACACCCTCGGCCAGGATAATAGGCTGTTAGGGTTACAGCTAAGAAAACCCCGTAGAGCAGTTCTGCTCTGAAACACATGAGGGCCCTGTGAGCCAGAATGGACTCGCCAGTGACAGTGCCCCCACCGACAGCCACTGTCACACAGCACATGGAGGTCCAGGGTCTCCGCCTGACAGTGTTCCCCAGCTAACAGGGTTCCCATTTTCAGGCCCAGCTCTGGCTTTGAAATCGGACAGATGTTTGGGTCTCACCACTTCACTCCTTCGTCCACCCGGCTTTTCTCTCTGAGCAACCCTTATTCTAGCTCACTGGGTCGAGCAGATGGTTAAGAGCCCTACTGCCAGTCAAAACGCTGGTGGGTGAGACCACCTCGGGGGGCCGTGGAGGACGGCCCTGGGGATACGCTGCCCAAAGTTCACAGCCACAGACACCAGATGGGGCAATTCTACTCTGCACACACGGGGTGGCCGGGGACCAGAAGGAAAGCCTGGAGGTGTAGGGGTTAAGAGCTGTGGCTGCCAGCCAGAAGAGCAGCAGTTCAAATCCACCAGGCGCTCCCTGGAAACCTCATGGGGAAGTTCTGCTCGGTCCTCTGGGGTCACTCTTAGTCAGGATCAACTCAAGGCCAACTACTTTGCTTTTCATTTTCCGGGTTTTCTTTCTTTCTTTCTTTTTTGAGTCAGAACAGACTTGACAGCAGCTGAGCTAAGCACTCAGGGCTGCTCTGGGCCTGAGGACACAGCAGTGAACAAAGCAGGAAAGTCCGCCCTTCAGGGACTGACAGTCCCCTGGAAGGGCACAGACAGCAAACACATCTGACCCTCCAGACAAGTGTCACGGAGAAAAACCAAAAGCGGAGGGAGCTGATCGGGGAGTCTCAGGGCAGGGAGTTGGCTACCATTCTATACGGGGTGCACACGTGGCGGCCTATAAGGTGGTCAGTGAGCAGATTTTGAAGGGAGGGAGGGAATTTTACGGGCTCCGGGGAGGGTTACTGAAGGCAGAAAGAGCAGCAGGTGCAAAGGCCTGGGGGTGAAGCGGACTAGGGGAGTGTAAGGGCTGGAGGACAGTGTGGGGCCCGAGTGAAGTAAGGCAGAGGACAGACACCGTGCAGAAGGCCAGGCCAGGTGGAATCTGTAGGTTATTGTGAAAATTTAGGTTTTTACTCCAGGAGGAAGCTAATTAAATTATTTGGAGCTGGTGCCCAACCACCACCGATGACTGCCCTGATAGGGAAAACAACGGGGGATCCTTGACACAGCAGGAGAAAATCGGGGTGCAGAATCCCAACTGTATTAAAAAGATCAGACTTGACAGTCTGACAGACTGGAGGGTCCCCAGAAGACATGGCCCCCAGACTCTCTGTAAGCCCAGAACTGAAACCCATTCCCAAAGCCAACTCTTGAGACAAAGATCGGACTGGACTGTAAGACACAAAATGATCCTGGTGAAAAGGCTGCTTCTTGGTTTAAGTAGGTACAGGGGGCTAACCGGGAAGCTCCTGTCCAGAGGTGAGATGAGAGGGCAGAAGGGGACAGGAGCTGGTTAAATGGACATGGGAAACACAGGGTGGAGAGGAGGATTATGCTGTCACAGGGTGGGGAGAGCAGCTAGGGTGACATAGTTTGTGTACAAGAAATTGACTTGAATAGTAAGCCTGCACTTAAAGCACAAGAAAATATACAAACCAGGTCCAAAACCATCAATAATAATAAGATCCGGAGCCAAAACCAAATTACATTTGAGCCATATCCTTCTGGCTGTGGAATAAGCAATGAAGACTAATGCAAGAGCAAGACAACAGCGAGAGGAAGCATAAAGGAACCACACATCCAGGAAAGGTCTAAAATTACACAAAACACAACTTAACACGAAAAAGACAATCCAACCAAAACTGGGCAAAGGACACGAACAGGCATTTCAACAAAGAGGACGTTCAAACAGCCAGCGTGCACGTGAAAAGACGCTCAGTGTTGTCAGCCACAGTGTTCGTGTCCCGTTGAGCCGGTTCCCACTCATGGTGACTCTACAGAACAGAACGGAACTGGCCCACAAGGTTCCCAAGGCTGTAATTTTTTTTTTAACAAACGGATTTTTTTTGTAAAAAGTAGTACTTTAGATGAAGGTTTACAGAACAAACTATTTTCTCATTAGACAGTTGGTACACATACAGTTTTCTGACACGGGTCAACAGCCCGCAATAGGCCAACACTCGCTGTTCTCCACCTTGGCTTCCCCATTACCAGCCTTCTCATCCATCCTGCTTTCCAGTCCTTGCTCCTGGGCTGGGTGCCCTCTTAGTCTCATTGTGTTTTACGGGTCTGTCTAGTCTTTGGCTGAATAGTGACTCTCAGGAGTGACTTCAGTACTGAGCTAAAAAAGTATCCAGGGACCATAGTTAAGAATTCTCTCCAGTCTCTGTCAGACCAGTAAGTATGATCTGTTTTCGTGAGTTACAATTGTGTTTTACATTTTTCCTCAGCTCTGTCCTGGACCCTCTGTTGTGACCCGTCCGAGCAGTCAGTGGTGGTAGCTGGGCATCCTCTGGTTGTGACGGATTCAGTCTGGTGTAGGCTGTGGTAGGTGTGGTCCATTCCTCTGGGGGCCAATCTTTCCCTTGTATCTGTAGTTTTCTTCATTGTCCTTGCTTCTGAAGGGGTGAGACCAGTGGAGTATCCTAGATGGCCACTCACAGGCTTTGAAGACCCCAGACACAACTCACAAAAGCTATGATGTACGCTATGCCAGTTGAGTCATGAGTTCCCAGGGCCTGTGGCCCACAGCCAAAGCTGTAATTTTGATGGAAGCAGACTGCCACATCCTTCACCCGCAGAGGGGCTGGCAGGCTCCAACCGCTAGCCAGAGGTCAGCACACACTCCCTTCGAGTTGACTCCAGCCATTCCACCAGGAGAGGCCTCACATGAACCCTATCAGAATAGCCATCATCAAAACTGAGAAGCAGTACGTGCCGGTGAGGTTGTGGAAAAACTGGGACCCTCATTCCCTGCTGGTGGGAATGCAGAATGGTCACTGTGGACGACAGTGTGGCATGCCCTCAGAAAGTGACACACAGAACTACCGCGTGACCCAGCAATCCTAATCCCGAATGTTTACCCAGAAGGTATAAAACAGAGACAGAAACCTAGACACCAGTGGTCTGTGAAGCACGTTACACAACAGCCAAAAGGTGGAAACTACGGAAATGTGCCTCTGAACTACACGGCGGAACATTCTTTCTTCTAATATTTTATTGTGCTTTAAGCAAAAGTTCACAATCCAAAAACATAGACACACACTGCTATGTGACTCTAGCTTCTCTCCACATCCTGTGACGACACGCTCCTCCCTTCCATCCCGTGTTTCTCAGCCAGCTCCTGTCCCCCTCTGCCCTCTCCTGTCACCTCCGACAGGAGCTGCCCGGTTAGTCTCCTGGGTCTACAGAAGCCAAGAAGCACACTCTTTACCAGTATCATTTTATGTCTTGCAATCTAGTCCAATCTTTGTCTGAAGAGTGGGTTTGGGGCATAGCTCAGTTCTGGGTTGACAGAGAGTCCGGGGGCCGTGTCTTCCAGGGACTCTCCAGTCTGTCTGATCTCCAAGTCTGGTCTATTTAATAGAGTCTGAGGTCTGCACCCCATTTGTCTCCTGTTACATCCGGGGCTGTTTATTGTGTTCCCTGTGAGGGCAGTCATTGGGGGTAGACAGGCACCATCTAGTTCTTCTGGTCTCCTTGTAGTTTCTGGACTATGGCCCTTTTTATCTCTTGGGCTCATATTTTCCTTATGTCTTTGATGTTCTTCATTCTCCTCTGCTCCTGGTGGGTTGGGACCAATTTATGCTACTGAGATAGCTTCTTGATAACTTTTAAGACCCCAGATGCCACTCCCGAATTGGGATGCAGGATTTTCTTAACGCCAATTGGCCTAGATGTCCCCTAAAACAGTGGTCCCCAGATCCCTATCCCTGCTAATCTATCTTTTGAAGTGTTGGTTTGTATTTAGGAAACTTCTTAGCTTTTGATTTAGACCAGTTTTGCTGACCTCTCTTCTACTGTGCATTGTCCCTCCCTTCACCTAACCCAATTCCTAATGACTTTCTAATTTATGAATACCCATATCCCACTCTCCCCTCCCTGTAACCATCAAAGGTTATTTTCTTCTGTGTTTAAGCTTTTTCTTCTGTGCTTACAATAGCAGTCTCATACAATATTTGTCCTTTTGCAACTGATTTCACTTCGCATAATGCCTTCCAGATTCTTCCATGTTATGAGTTGTTTCCCAAGTTCATCCTTGTACTTCATCCCTGCGCAGTACTCCACTCTGTGACTATACTGTAGTTTGTTTATCCACTCTTCCACTGATGGGCATCTGGGTTGACTCTATCTTTTTGTTACTGTGAACCGTGCTCTAATAAACATCCGTGTGCATGCATGTGTTTGTGTGACACTCCTTATTTCTCTAGGACATGTGCCAAGAAGTGGGATTGCTTTTATGTATGGTATTTCTATTTCTAGCTCTTTAGGAAAGGATCAGATCAGTTTCTGAAGTATTTCCTTTTCCGGTGTTTGTGCATTGTTAGTAATATTTTGTAGTCAGTTTATGCCATGTATTAGGCTCCCAGTCTTGTCCCTATTTTTTCTCTCATGATCATCACTATTTTAGATTTTGTATTTAGGTCTTTGATCCATTCTGAGTCAGTTTTTGTGTAAGGTGTGGGATATGGGTCTTGTTTTTCTTTTTTTGCAGATGGCTATCCAGTTATGCCAACAAGATTTGTAAAAGAGACTGTGTTTTCACCAATTTATAGACTTCGGGCTTCTTGCCAAATTTCAGCTACTCATATGTCTGGATTCTCAATTCTGTTCCACTACTCTGTATGTCTGTTTTTGTACTAGTACCAAGCTGTTTCGACTACCATGGCAGTGTAACAGTTTCTCAAGTCAGGTAGTATGAGGCCTCCCACTTGGTTCTTCTTCTTTAAATAACACTTTACTTATCTGGTGGTTCTTCCCTTTCCATGTGAAGCTGGTGATTGTTTCTCTAGCTTATTAAAAAATGCCATCGCAATTTGTATCAGAATTGCATTGTACCTATAGATCAGTTTCGGTAGAACAGACATTTTCACGAAGGTGAGTCTTCCTGTCTACATGGTTAAAGCTTGAAAACATCGTGTGAGTGAAATAAGCTGGTCACAAAAGAACAAATGTTGTAAGACCTCACTTATGAGGTAAGCAAATATGTAGAAAGCAGAGATTGTCGGTGGTTATACCAGGGGTTGAGGAATGGCTGAAGAGCTCAAATAGCTAAGTGCTTGGCTACTAGCCAAAAGGTCAGTGGCTCAAAACCACCTCAAGAGTCTTATAATAGTAAAAATCCTACTATCTGACTATTGTGTGTGTTAAGAGTATGTGCTGGCAGCGAGGAAAGCTGAGGTGTGACGTGAGAGTAATGCCAGTTGTGAAGGTTGGTTGTGTGTGAGCCTGGCTGGGCTGGTATACTCAGTGGCTTGGCAGTTATGTAATGATGTATATAATCTGGCAGTTATGTAATGTTGTAATTTGGCAGTTATGTAATGACGTAACTTGGCAGTTATATTCATGTAACTTGGTAATTGCATAGTGATATAACTTGGCAGTCACATAATGATGTAATCATCTTCCATTTTTGTGAACTGATGTGGTCATCCTCTATTTTTGCAGAACACTGATTTTCACATAATGACATCTTCCTTGAAGCCTTACCATTTAATGCTGTAATTTGACAGATATGCAATGATGTAGGTGTCCTCCATTCTGTGACCTGATGTGGTCATCCTCTATTTTGGTGTAATGCTAATTTTTGCATTAATGATGTGGTCTTTGGAACCTAATCATGTTGGTAAGTGAGCAATGAGTGTGTGTGTCATTACAGTCAATAGGATTTGCTGAAAAATAGGATGTGAAGAGAAAAAGGAACAACAGTGAACCCAAGGATTGTAGAGAGAGACTAGGAGGATGGAGTTGCTGCATCCCGAGATGAGAGGGCTGGTCAAAGGGGTAGGAGTTCCAACTTGGGCTATAAGTTTGAGATGGACCTCAGACATTCAAGTGGACCCAGCACATAGAAAATTGTCTTTGTGTGTCTGACCGAGGGCTATGGTCTAGCAAGAGGTTTTAAACCCCAGAGAGATGGTGTAGGAAGCCTTCAGAGTGCAGGAAATCACTGAGGGAGAGTGAGCAGTTACAGAAGGAGCCCTAGGCTGGCAAGGAACGGCAAGTGAAAGAGACAGGAAAGGAGCGGCGGGGAGGCGGGGGACACAGACACGGTGTGGTGCTGGAGACCAAGAGGAGAAAGTGAGCTGTCTGCGACGAGCAGCAGCCAGAAAAATGGGAGTGCAGGCCCAGGGGAGAGGGAGCGGAGGGACTGGTGGGGCCCGAAGGGGAGTGGGGGTGTGACATGGCCATGAAGGACACACACAGGATAGTCACCTGGCAGAAACTAGGGCCCCACAAAGTGTGCAGTCACGATCTCAAAGCAAGGCCAGCTTAACTGCTTGCTGAAATTTTCCTCAGGGAGTTCAGCAGGAGAGCTGAGGGAAAGAGAGGGGAGACTGGATTCCAACATGGTGTAGGTTTTTATAGCCCAAGGCTACTTACACTGATAGAATTGGAAAGAGGAAGGAGAAAGTTGTTGCTGTGTGTTGTTGAGTCTGTTCCAACTCATAGCAACCTCCCTGCAGCAGAGCAGAGCTGCGCCAGAGAGTTTCTTTCCTAGCCTGTAATCTTGTTGGGAGAACATCACCAGGTCTGTCTCCCATGGAGCCACCGAGTCAGTTCCAACCCTCCGCCAGCCTTTCAGAGAGCAGCCAAGCACTTGACTGCTGGGTGACTAAGAGGTAGTGAGGACATAATGGAGGGAAGGACAATGAAAATAGGGGTGGAGTCTGAAGAGACAAGAAAACATGATTCTTATGTATCCACAAGAATCACTTGGGACTCTTACGAAAACATAGATTCTGATTCAGTATATCTGGCTGGAAATGCCAATTCTCAGCAGGAGGTTGAACTGGACCCACTGAAGTGGTCAGAAACCCTGCCTACCATATGTTCAACCCCATGGGGATTGAAGGACTAGAGTTTTTTGGCTAGAAGGAATGAGCTAAAAAGGTACGAACTTGGGTCAAAATAAGATGTTTAGAATTAAAATGATGGAGGGAGTTGAGGATAATGACAAAGTCTAGGCCATCATTGTGGGAGTAAGTGGTTCAGACAGGGTAGAAATCAAGATCACTCGAAGGGAGGAAGCCAAGACCCTTGTGGAAGACTGGGAATTTCAGAAAAGAGTAACAGTGAGCTGACGGGTTCCCTTCACAGTTACGGGTTAGGACTTCAAGTCTGTCTTTTGGGGAGACACAACTCAGTACATATGTCTTGGTCATCTAGTGCTGCTATAACAGGAATACCACAAGTGAATAGCTTTAAAAAAGAGCACCTCTGTTCTGTGACTGCCCAGTAGGCTAGAAGTCCAAATTTAGGGCATCAGCTCCCGGGGAAGGCTTTCTCTGCTGGCTCTGGAGGAAGATCTTTGATGGTAATCTTCCCCAGGACTGGAAGGTTCTGAGGTGCAGGGACCCTGAGTCCTTTCCAAAGGATATACTCCACTCCCAGCACTGTTTCTTGGTGGTATGAGGTCCCCAACTCTCCCTGCTGGTTTCTTTCCTTTCTATCCCAGAAGACTGCCTCAGGCACAAAACAATCTTACACACTGAGCCCCAGCCCACCAACCCAACTGCTGCTCACCAGCCCTCATCAACATCACAGAGGCAGGGTTTACAGCACAGGGGGGCATCACACAGCACTGGGAATCAGGGCCCAGCCACATGGCTACACACATTTGAGGGGAGCACAGTTCAGTCCATGACACCATAATGCAGAGCAATGACAGCTATTGCTGGGCTGGGGGTGCTCCCTTGGTGCTCCTTCACCACCAGCTGTCTCTTCTACTGGCTGTTTCCCTCGGCCCTGGCTGTTTCCTTCACTACCAGCCAGATATGGCCTATGGAGTGGGTCCAATGGGCACTGAAAGAGCAGCGGATGTGGACTCAGGCACGTCTCCACCTTCATTGGGTCCTAAGTTCCTTTCCCACGCGATGACCAGAGTTCACAATTCCTACAGGCGTCATTGTAGCGAGACGTTGGCTGTCACAGACTACACAGTCCTCCCTTGGGAAAACGTAAGCATCGTAATGGATATTTTAAATAGGAAAAGTGGCCCTGGGACCCACTGCAACCTCTGAGGACCCCTGCAGCTCACAGAACCTCTATGAATAAATGCCCTAATGGGATTTAGCTAACAGCAGCCTCAGCTTGTAAGAGGACAGGCACGCAGGTAGGGGCCGGGAGCTCAGGGCCGTTTCCTGAGTTCAGTCTGGTGGCAGCTTTGCTGAGACAGCAAATGGAGCATGAGTATTCTCCAAAACCTTACATGTAGCTAAGATTCCTGTTTTAAAATAAAACACAGACAAAGGTTTGGGGTGAAATCAGGCAGAACTCCTATCAGACCCAGGAGGAGACCCAGGTGACACACTTGGACAAGAGCTGGAGGTTGGTGGTGCCTGGGAAGACAGCTCTGGAGATCTGCTTCTAGAAAATCAGCCATCGAAATCCCTGCAGAGCATAGATGTCCCCGACACCCGTGGAGTCATCAGGAGGGAAATCTGTTTTGACAGAATCGGTGTCAGCATCTGTTGACCCACCAGCCAGTACCCCCTGGGGCATGACTGACGCCCCAGAGCCAAGACCCAACACCCCACAGATGGTTCCACAGCGGGCCGGACTTGCCTGCTCTTCCCACCACTAGGGTACTGTCACCCCACTGCCTAGGACAGCCAGTTACATCTGCACCCGACTCACCCACCACCACGCCAGGCGACAGCTGGTGGCAAATCGTACTGACGGTTCCTCACAGACCGCTGTCTCAGTGCAGGACCCTTCCTGAAAAATTCATTCCCATCACATTGCATGACTGACTGGCTTTCATTTCACGGGGTTTCCTCCGTTTTCACATAGTCACCACTTTTACACACTTTCTCCCAGTTATTAACTGCCAACCACTTTCACTGACAAAGAAAACGAAGTTAATTAAACACTGTATCAGAGTCAGTAAGAAATTCAAATTGCACAGTTTCAGAATCGGCAAAGCCCCCACGATGAGCGCAACAACGCACAGTGGCAGGAGAAGGCAGCCTTGTAGAATCTTGGAAATAAGGTAACTTTTTAAAGAGTGGCGTTTTCTTTATTTCCTTAAAACTCCATAAGGTTTTCTAGTCTGCAGTGTTCCCAGAAACAGATTGCCAGGTCTTACCCCGCAGAGCCGCCAGCATGGGGGTGGTGGTGCCGTCCAACCTCTCCTTTCTGCTGGCAGGCCAGCGCTTAACTGTTGGGACACCAGCGCTCCTTATTCTGTCCTGACTACTATGAAAAGCTGTTTCCATGGAGACACGTGTCACGTTCTCTTCCTCCTCGCCCCTGGGTCTTCCTCTGGTGGAATTCCAGCCAGGAGTAGAAAGCCCTTGAAATATCTGACACGCTCCTGCCTAGAAACGAAAACAAGACGCTGCCCTACAGTAAGGGACAATGGCTTGGTGTCACGCCTTCTGCAGGCAGCATGCAGTGGGCGCTAAACTTGCTGTTCCAAGAGTGGACGATGACTCCTTAGACAAAGGCAGTGAAGGGCAGGCCACCAGCCCCACGCGGGAGCCACCTGCCTGCTCCAGGGCCTGGGTCCACAGCACTTCTCTGTACTTTTGGACACTGTCCCCTCGTTGCATTTATTGTCACCTTCCCGCCACGACAGAAAGACATATCAGGTGGCTCTTCCCAGCCTCTGTGACTGTAAAACTGAATAAAATGGCTAAGGCCACTGTTTTCAGGCACAAGGCAGCAGGCTGAAACTCACATGGTGACCTCGCGCCCACCCAGCTCTCTGCTTGGGGACGTTTCCCTTGTTTGGCATCTAAAGGTCGGCCCCACATTGAGGAGGCAGGCATCAGGATTTGGGGCTGCCCACGGTGTCCACAAGACAACCAATAACACACGTATGTAGCTCAGCCATGTACCCGAGACTAGACGGGCACCCGAGCTCAGAGGCACAGGCAAGAAGGCAGGAGGGACCCGGGCAGCTGGACGAATGGAAACGGGGAACCCACAGTCCGGGGGGGGGGGTGTTGACAAGGTGTAGGGCTGGCAACCAACGTCACAAAACAATGTGTATTAACTGCTTAATGAGAAAATAGTTTGTTCTGCAAACCTTCCTCTAAAGCACAATTTAATTTTAAAAAAGGGGGGTGAGGGTGGCTGTCGGCAAATAGTTGATGTGCCGGGCTAACCCAAAATTAGGGGTTCAGAGCTGCCCAGATTTGCCTGGAAGGGAAGGCCTGGCAGCTACCTCTGAGGGCTGAGCCGCCGAACACCCTCGGGAGCACAGCGCCGCCCGGACACAGCGGTCCCCGGGAGTTCAACCAAATGGGCAGTAACCCTTTAAAAAAAGAAACAAAAGGTCAAAGCTTTCCCCTTAACGTCCATTTCCTGCCACTAGACACTACCTTCCTAGGGCGCCTTCTGCCTCGGTCCCACGGAGCTGTGACCATGTACTCAGCCGCTGGGATCCGCAGAGTCCCCGACAGCGGCGCGCTGAGTGGGCTCTGCACGTGGGCTCACCCGTCCGCACGTGGGCGCACCGGTCCGCACCTATCCCCACGTGTGCACACCTGTCCGCACGTGGGCTCACCCGTCCCCATGTGGGCGCACCTGTCCGCACGTGGGCTCACCCGTCCCCATGTGGGCTCACCCGTCCGCACGTGGGCGCACCTGTCCCCACGTGCGCACACCTGTCCCCACGTGGGCGCACCCGTCCGCACGTGGGCTCACCTGTCCCCACGTGCGCACACCTGTCCCCACGTGGGCGCACCCGTCCGCACGTGGGCTCACCTGTCCCCACGTCGGCGCACCTGTCCTCACATGGGCGCACCCGTCCGCACGTGGGCTCACCCGTCCGCACGTGGGCGCACCTGTCCCCACGTGTGCACACTCGTCCCCACGTGTGCGTGTGCACACTCGTCCCCACGTGTGCACACCCGTCCGCACGTGGGCTCACCCGTCCGCACGTGGGCTCACCCGTCCGCACGTGGGCGCACCTGTCCCCACGTGCGCACACCTGTCCCCACGTGACCGCACCTGTCCGCACGTGGGCGCACCTGTCCCCACGTGTGCACACCTGTCTCCCCGTGCGCTCACGGGAACCCCCGCCCCCAACACGCAGGCAGCGGGGGTACGTGCGCACGCGCAGACGGGATGCTCGGCGCAGGCTGGGGTTTGGACCAGGACTTCGGAACCGGTTATTTTCGGTCCCAAAGCGCTGCTGAGAACTTGCCTTTATGCCCCCGATGTATTGAATGAGAAACTGCGCTGTAAGGAGCTTCCCAGGTGATTCTTGCCAGAATCTGCTATAAGCTTCGCTGACCCGTGTGGCCGGGAAGCCGAGCCTGAGCTCAGAGCGGAGCCCACGGCCCAGGGGGCACCCTGACTTCAGCTCTGCGAGACCTGGGCAGAGAAGTTGGCAGCGCCCAGCTTCTGACCTACAGAAACCCGGACAGGAAGCGGGTGGTGCTTTCACCCTGGGGCTATTCGCTGCGCAGCGATAGAGAACCTGCGACGGGTGAGGCGTCCAAACCTGTATCAGATGACATCAAGTCACCCCCGTTTGAAGCTGAGGGATGTTATTTTAGCAGGACAGTCTTAGGACCTCAGTGTGCATTTCTCTGATTATGAGACTTGAAGACCTTTTGTTTATAGGCCATTTGGGGTATTCTCTTTTTGTGAAATGGCTTTTTTTTTCTGATTTTTTGGGGGTGTGGTATAACCTGAATCCCTGTGTTACAGGGCGCCCTGGTGGTGCAGTGGTTAGAGACACGGCCGCTAACCCAGAGGCCACTGCTAGGAAACCGTCTGGTGCAGTTCGGCTCTGCCCTGCAGCTTGACTGAGTTGGGATCGACTCAATGGCACTGGGTTTGGATTGTCTGCTGTAGAGAGAGCCCCGGAAGGGCAGAGGGGAGTCAGTCGGCCGGGACCCTCCCCTGCTCCGGGGGAGAGAGGTGGGGCCGTCTGCTCCCCTAAAGCATTGCAGCCTTGGAAACCCCATGGGGTCACCGAGTCAGAATCGACCCAGTGACAGTGGGTTTAGTTTCGGTCCGAGTCTTCTCTCACTCCAAGGCTTTTCACCTTAATGGTGCCTTTCCCCTGCTGCCGAGTCAGTTTCGGACCCTACAGGACAGAGCAGAACTGCTCCGTAGCGTCCAAGGAGGGCCTGGCGACCTCAAGGTTAGCAGACGCAGCACTTAACCACTGCACCCCCAGGGTTTCCCATAGCGGTTCTGCATTTCACTGTGGTCTCATGGACTCATCTTCTGCGGTCAGAGCTCTCTGTGTCCCATCAGGAAGTCTTTCCTGACCCAAAGGCACCAAGATATCTGCCTGTTATCTCCGTCTTACCTGGCGTTTCTTATTTAATTCTAGAACCCTTCTAGAATTGATGCACACCGCATGCAAGAGGTGTCCAGTTTCGTATCTTTCCCCACATGGAAAGACAGCTAACCAAGAATCGTTTATTGAAGACTGTCCCTTGCTCACCGTGTGCAGGGTGACAGCCACTGAACCTGTGTGCAATCGTGCCGGTCTGTCCGGGCTCTCTCGTCCGACCCTCAGGCCCACGGCTACCCTGTGGCAACACCAGAGTGTCCTCTGCAGTCACCCTGGACACCTTGCAAAGCTGTCCTTCTCACTTGATTCTTCATTTTCATGGGGTTCTTGGCAATTTACGTTCCATACAAATGGCAGAATTTGTCAAGATCTAGAAAAAAGGGAGCAAAGCTCATGGGATTTTGATTGGCATGGGGTCAAAGCCATTAAAGTGTGAGGGGAGAAGTGACATCTCAGATTGCCTCAGTAACATTTTATGGTTTTCTACATCGAGGTCTTCTTGCACCTCTTTCATCTCATTTATTCTAATTTGATGTTGTTTTGTTACTAACAAGGTGTTTTTATACTAGTTTGTTGATTTACAGAAAACCCAAACCCACTGGCTTTAAACCCACTGTGGTTGAGTCAGGTCCAACTCACAGCAACCCTAGAGGTCAGAGTAGAACTGCCCCCTAGTTTCCAAAGAGCGCCCGGCGGATCTGAACTGCCGACCTTTTGGTGAGCAGATGGAGCACTTAACCCCTGCACCACCAAGGTTTCCGATTTCCAGAAAAGCAACTGATGTTTTATTGATCTTGCATCCAGCACCCTTAATGACTGAACTGCAGGTATCTCTATGTCCCGTAGACACCACAGTAGAACTTAAAAACAGTCTTTCAGCCCCTGCCCTCTTCCACTTGCCTGAATGAACCAGCCAGCACCACTGTGTTTGTAATAAACCAGCAAACACCACAGCAGGTGACCATCGTGTCCTCATCCCTGATCTCACAGAGAAAGCTTTAAAGGTTTCACCACTGACGATGTTTCTACACTGACAGGCTTTTGTAAATACCGAGTCCGAGGAAGGAAATTGACTTTGTTTTCTAGTTTGCTGAGGTTCCCCTCAGCCCAGTGGATACTGAATTGGCTGGTAATTTTAATGAGTTTGTAGAGAGTATGACTCTGCACATCTGATCAAGGCTTTTCTGTAAATGCAGTACATTAACCTCTTTTCTTATATCTTACCATTAACCCAGTCTGGATTCCTGGAATAAACCCACCTTGGCTAAGATACATCTTTATATGTATATACTGAAGGATTTTATATCTTGTTTAGCATTTCCGCTATCTATTACAGGTGACTGAGATTCGACTAGAGTTTCCCTTTATTGTCGTGTCGGTATTTTTGGCATATTATTATATAGGCCATGTTGGTATCGTGAAATGAACGTGCAACATGTTTCCCTCTATTTCCTAAAGGAATTTGTCTTAAGCTTCACAGCCTGGAAAGAGGCGTGTGTGTTTGTAATTTTACATTATAGGATCAATCTCTTTAATATGGATAAGACATCTGTTTTCTGTTTTTCTTTCAGTTTTCAGATCTTTTCTCCTAAGTTTATCCATTTAACCTCCTCTTGCAAAGTCATTGGCATTGCTCTTTTTGTATTATCTTTGCACTTGGCTTGGCTTGTATAATCTACCATTTGCAAAATCCAGTTGTTTTGTGTTGTGTTCTGACAAGCTTTACAGGAGTGATTTTCCCCCTTAGCCTTCCTGCTTTCTTCACCTGTCCAAAGAACCAGCCTGTCCACCCCAGAACTGCTCTCCTGACCCTACGTCACCGCTGCACCACCCGCCACCCGTGGCAGCCAGTTACCTGTTACCACAGCTGCACTCTCTCTGCTAAGGAAGAATTTGTCGTCTGTCTCTTAGCTGGCACACTCACCGGGTACAGCCTTGTCGAGGAAGAAGGGTTTCCCTTTTGTTGCAGAGGGGTATTCCATCACAAGGACACACAACCGTCTGCTCCTCCACCTGCCACGTGAAGGTCACTGGCACCCACGTGGCGGCTGTGAGCAGGCAGGCACTGGTTATGCCTACGGCACTCCGCTGGGGCACGCTGCCACCGTTCTCCATCCCTGAGGGAAGACCCCACACCTGAGCTGTCCTGAGTGTTGGTTCTTTTATTTAAATTTCTCTCAGTGATGCTTTGTAGTTTTCAGGGTTTAAATCTCATGTATCTTTTGTTAAACTAAGTATTTTGTTTTTAAGGACAGTGTAAAGGATGTTTCTTTAGTTTCAGTTTCTAATTGTTTATTTCCCAGTTTATTCTTTTAAATTCTTCAGTAGTATTCTATCGTATGGACATACTTTCTCAGAACGCGTTCACTTGCTGATGGCTCTTTCCCGCTTTCTGACGACTGTGCACGAAGCTGCTATGAGCACGCGTGTGCCAGCCTTGGCGTGGACACATGTGTCGGTGACCCTCCATGAGTGAAGCCCTGTTTCAGAAACTGTAGCTTTCCTGAATGGCAGGATCGTCTTACATTCCCATCTGTGGGACATGCAACTTTCATATGCCCCCTCCTCACCCATAGAGGACCCCGTCAGCCTTTTAGACACCCCAGTCAGTTGGAGCACTGGTGGCATAGTGGTTAACTGCCCAGCAGCAAACCCAAAGGTCAGCAGTTCAAACCCACCAGCTGCTCTGCAGGAGGAGGACGTGGCCGTTCCCGTACAAGGTCCTGGGAGCCCCTGGGGTTCTCAGCTGCTGACCCGGCGAGCAGCTGCAGCACCTGCCCACTGTGCCAGCGGGGTCTCCCCACGAGAGTCACAGCCTCGGAAGCCCGACGGGCGGCTCGGCCCTGTCCTGGTGGGTCACCGAACCGGCCTGCACAGGACAGCAGTGGGTTAAGGTGGTGAAGAGTGGCCTCGGACTGTGGTCCTGACGCCTCTTTGTGGACCCTGGAGGTTTAGAGCCTGCAGCCCTGGCTGGGGAAGGCTGTGGGGGCAGCAGCACGGACAAGCTCCGTGGCGAGCAGCCCTTCACGCGCGCCACCCGCAAAACCCTCCTTGCAGCCCAGCGGGCCAAGGAAAGCTCTGGGACAGCTCCCTCCACCCATGCGGAGATGGCTCGGGGAGGCTGGCTGGTCCCCCAGGTCCCACCGGAACCACACAGCAGAAGCAGGACTTGCAGCTGTGCTCTGGGCCACTGTGCAGTCTGGCTTCTCCCAAAGAGAAGGCGCCAGGACACTGTCGCTGAAGCATGGGGCTGTCCTCCACATGCTAAAACACTGAGGCGCGCACCCCACTGAAGTCTGAGACCCCGCGGCCAACCACACACCAGGCACATGCCACATGACCAAACGCACCGCCGTCGCGTCGACCCTGGCCCGTGGTGACCCTACAGGTGACCCACTTCAGAGGGTCCCCACGGCTGTCACCCTTCAGAAGCAGACGCTACACCCTTCTCCCGTGGAGCAGCTGGGGGGAGCAGCTGTGCGCCACCCACCTCTGGGCATGGGGGTGGTCTGCAGGAGCAGCGGTTAGGCCAGCTGCGGGGGCCTGCTGAGGCAGGGTGTGGACACCAGGAAATGTCCCCCAGTGGGACGGACCCCTGCCGACAACGCCGGGGTCCTGGGAGCTGCACAAGGCATCTGCGCTGAGCAGGGTGGGGTCACCAGTCACCTCGGGGCACACCGTGGTGCATGCAAGACTGGGGGGCCAAGGACGGCTGCCTCTCAGGTTCTGTCCCCAAGCCAGAGGTCAGCAGCCAGGGGAAGCTGTGGCATCTAAGTGGCCTGGCACAGTACGTGTAAAGCCAGGAGTTGTCCCTCACCCTGCTAACCACCACAGGACAGCCAGGTCTTTGCCTGCACCTGAAGGACCAGGAAGAGCCCTCAGGAACAGAGGGACCTCACACAGGTCACCATGAACCACAGGGCTGGCCGTCAGTTTGAATTCCTACACACCACCAACCACACTGCCTGGAACCCTCATGAGTCTTGGAGAACAACCAGCATCCATCAGCAGCCTTTTATATGTGCTTGAATTTCTGTAAAAAAAAAAAAAACTTTAAGAACATTAAAAGAGGCGGGGCAGCCAGGAGAACAGCCTGGTTCCAAGGAGAGCGGTCAGGAAGCAGAAACGGACGGTGTCAGGTTCCTGCCAGGCACGGCAGCTACGAGCTGGCACAGGCTGGGTGGCGGGCTCCTCCTGCTCCAACAAGTCCGGCCGAGGGAAAGGTACTGAGTCGGGGGTCTGATGAGGGGAGGCCGCTCCCGTCCAACGGTGCCACCACCTCCGGGAAGTGGGAAATCTGCTGACAGAGTGACGTCACATCTGAGCAAGTCTGTCAGAAGTCACAGCACCAAGCTGGAGACAGAAGTGACCGAGCAGGCAGACAGGCCCTTCTTTGCCCTCCGCGCTCTGTAAACCACACCTGAAATCTGCACACGTCCAGAACTGGCGCCCCCGCCCCTCCAGCAACGGCAGCACTTCTTAGTGGGACACAGCAACCCAGTGGTGTATCTTAGCGTGGGCGTCTGAGGATGACTGGAGCCAGTACACACACACACACCGGTCAGAAGGCCTCCCCACACCTTCATTACACACCGGGACCCAGCCTGCTGCGGTGGAGCCCATCCCGATTCGGGCGACCCTACAGGGTTCCTGAGGCTGTCACCTTCCATGGAAGCAGACGGCCACATCCCTGTCCCTCTGAGCTCCCAGGAGATTCGAACCAGAGATCTCACTGCAGCCGAGCACTAAACCACTGCACCACCGTGGCTCTTTTTAAACAGCGACTCAAATACACTATGCAGGAGAAATACGTGGCAGACTGCTTCCATAAAAGATTCACAGCCTTGAAAACTCTGTGGGGCCGTTTTCCTCTGTCCTGCAGGGTCGCTGTGAGCTGGAACGAAAGGTGACAGTGAGTTACCATCAACAGGACAAACTCAGTCATCGTGAGCTATGCGTACCCACGGAGAGCGAGCGAGCTGAGGTGTCAGGTCAGAAGGCAAGTCGGGGAACACATCGGATATGGTTTCATCTGTGGGGAAACACGCACACATGTGCGCGCACACCCCCAAGCGTGTTCATTTGTCCCCCCAAGAAGAGCATACACGAGACACGCAACTGGCTACCTCTGAGAGAGGAATGGACGGTGGAGTGGGGTCACAGGCTTTGTGCTGTGTGCCCTGTGTGGTGTGGTCAGGTGCCACTGACTCAGCTCCGACTCACAGCAACCCTGTGCACAACAGAGCACAACACTGCCCCCCGCCTTGTGCCATGTCCACAATTGTTTTTGTGCTTAAACCCACTGCTGCAGCCACTGCGTCAATCCCTCGCATCGGAGGGTCTCCCTCTTTGTTGCTGACTGTCCACTCTACGAAGCACGATCTCCTTCTCCAGGGACTGATCCCTCCTGACCACAAGGACAAAGTATGTAAGACGTGGTCTCACCATCCTTGCTTCCAAGGAGCACTCTGGTTGGACTTCCACACTTAAGACTGAGAAGAAGCACCTGACAGTCTACTTCTGAAGACAATTAGCCAGGGAACAGCTGATCACTCTGTACTGCTGGTATGTAAACAGGCCATCATTTTTGTAATTAAAAACTAGTAAGATAAATGTCAATGCCTAAAAATCTCATATAATGTGAACAATTCAAATGAGGTGTTTAAGACACTGTACTTTCCATTTACAATACAAATGAACTCAAATGATGTAGGAATCACCTACTTATTTTAGCTTAATTACATACCCGCTTCATCACGTTCTTAAAGTCAACTGTCCTTGGCTGGGCACCATCCGGCATGGCCGTGAGAACCCCCTCACTGGCTAGCAGCCTGTCTGGCACAGGAAGAATATTCCCAAACATGAACTAAGCTCTGAGGAGGCTGCTCACCCCAAGAATGAATTTCCCTAGCTTTGTTAATTCCCAATAGGCACCTGTTTTCTTCCTCCCTGAAGACTATTTTGTAATTCTTTTTTGGGGGACAGGCAGGTATCCTCAGCTAGTAAACCTTCAACAAGAATAAAGACCTTGAGAGAATAACAGGCAAAGAGCAGATCCTAACACACAAACGTGGAAGGGTTATTATTAATATTATTATTAGTCTTATGACAATCCTATCAAGATCCTACAGTACTTTGAAAAATGCTTCCACTTACCGACCCCACAGGTGGGCAGGAGCTCTTATTCTACACACGGTGAATGGAGAGGGCCCCACCCAACAGGAGAAAACAGTTCACTTGCTTTCTTTTCCTAAAACTTCTGGTATTCACTCCTGATCTATTTATCTCCAAATATTCTGAGACTCTAGCTTTTAAACGCAAATGTAATCTTTGCCAAATTTACACCAAATTTTAAAACCTTAAAAGAAAATACAGGTCTAGCAGGATGTAACAAACACACCATGGAAGATAAAATGACATTTTGTAATACAACAAAAGCGATCAGTTTAATAATTACAACACATAGCACACTGCTGGCATAGGCAATGCCAGGATGTCGCTGGTGACATTTCACTAGAAGCATCTTCATGTGGCTCTCATGGAGGCCCTGGTGTCCCTACAGAAAAGGCTGGTGTTGGGATGGAGACACACATGAAGGCAGCCGTCCCACGTCCTGGACGTGGCCACACCCAGGAGAAAGCACGCGCACCGTGGGGTACAGTGACGGCACCAAGGCTGCATCTCACACGGCTGAGAACTGAATGTGCTTCATGCATACAACCAAAAATGGCTTCATCTCCTCACCCAGAATAGGGACGGCAGAGGAGGGACCTTCTGGAACGCTCCAGAGTTGGCAGTGCTCCCTCAGTTTATATCCACCTCCCAAGCTCTGTGATGTGTATGCAGTCTATTTACAATAGGGCAAGTTTTTAAAGAAGGGCTCCCTACAAAGTCTCATAAAATCTCAGGTCACAAAAGGCCTTGAATGCACTAACCCAAGTGTCTCAGCAGATATCCCCTTTCAGCAGACAATGGACTGGAAAAACTTCCGTCTCCTCATTAAATATTCCCATCGAGTAATTAAGGCGGTTCTTTGGGAAAGCCACCCCAGGCTGCGCTGAGAGCTTCGAAGGACATGGCCACGTCACCTTCCACAATGTGGCACACTCAGATGACGAGCGGTTCCTGAGTAAGACACTGCTTGGTGACAGCAAACCATGGCACACTGACTCCATGGTTCTCCACGGCTATGTCTCGCACAGAACCAGAGACCAAGACAGACTCACAGAAACAGCTCTGCGAAGCGGACAGCCCTGCTCCTGCCCGGGCTGGGCAGGGGTGAGGACACCGCCGGGTACCAGCAGCCAGTCACTCGCATTAGAGGGCAAACCTCCTCCAGTGGTTTCTAAAGTGTCCGTCAGGTCAGTGGCCGTGTGGCAGAGACAATGGCACCGAGTTTCCACACGAGCAGCTCACACCGGCATCGTACCCGCATCCAAGAATCAGGGCCCAAGAGAGTGGTCAGTGGTGGGGCAGGGGGAACACAAATCCCCCATCCAAAGGCATCAAGACACACGGCTGCCAGGGCAGGTGGCGAGTCTCAGGGACCGTCAGCAGCCAGGCGGTGGGGTGTTCCCGAGAACCCGCTCACGTGCAGTGCTGGCTCTAGTTTAGGTTTGACATCTGCTCTGTGAGCAAGTTCATGTCCCTTGATGACCTGCCTCTTCAGAAAAGGGGGACAGTCTGTGTGTGGCGGGAGCTGACAGTCTGTCCCAGAAGCACAGAGACGATCTGGGCTTGTCTGGGCACTGCTCCCTGCTCTCCCAGGGACTCCAGGGTGAAGGCATCCCAGCTGGCCTTGGCTTCCTCACCACGTGGGCACATGGGGAAAAGGCTACACCTGCGCCCTGACGCTGCACTGGAGATGTGCGGGGCTCTAGTCTGTGGAACGAACGATCGTGCTCTTTTTCCCAGTGACAGACATGTCTGCTGCGCCCTGACGGTAAAGTGGAGCTCAGGCTTCCAACGGCCGGACAAAGACACCTCACCCGTCAATGCTAGCTCACAGGATCTGTCACCTCAGTTCACTGTCACTGGCTGCAGGGACACAGAATAAATAACACATTTTATTTACAGGCTGTAGGTATATCTCTCTCTTAGGGGGAGAACAGCGCCATCTGTCAAGTGATAGAACCAGCCTATACACTGAGTCCGTGACCTCCCGAGACACAGGGCACCCACTCTAGCAGTCACAGGACGCAGAAGAGGCAGACCGTGCCCATGTGTCCATGCAGACGTAGGGCAGCACACGCCATCGCTGCCTCCAGCATCTGAGCCGAGACTCAGGCGTTCAGCCCAAGGCCGTGTGCTCAGAACCAGGGCATGTCTGGGTCCATGACCCTGCTTTAAGACTCCAGGTGACATGAAAGCATCTGTGCAGATGTAACTAAGATGATGTGACCTACGTACACCGACGTGGGACGTGTGTGTCGTGCACTGTGGAGGCCATAGTGTGCAAGACTCCTCCAGTTACCTACCGAAAGCATCTGGGTACTTTTAACACGTGTCCTCAGCAGGCTATAGAGAAGATGACATGGTATCCCACGTGACCACGAAGACCGGCAGGCAGGCCCAGCCCGGTTACCCAGACGCAGCCCAGATACAGCATTCAAAACAGAATATTTACAAGACATGTGTATATATAATATTTATAATACTCAATTAAATTTCTGAAAAAAAGGATCAAGGATTTTTAGTCAGTCGCTGCAATTATTGCAAAATGAGGTAATTCAGATGTTAACCGTAAAATGCACGCAGTCCGGGGTCCTCAGTCTGTACCTCATCTGTGGATTTGGCGGCGACAGCTGGTCTCTCTGGTTCACGGGCAAACCGCCGCCGTCTTCCCTACACAGAGCCCGAGCACCGGCGGGCCCGCCCCGCAGTCTCTGCGCCCACGCTGCTATGGGGCAGGCGGCTTCCTGGGAGTCTCTGGACACAGAGCCGGGACACTCCTTACAGGTTGGTCTCGTCCCAAGCGGGGTCGTTCATGTTCTTCAGAACTTTCCTCACAAGCTTTTCTAAGTCTTTGCGGGCTCTCTGTTCTTCCTCCAGAGATTTCTTCATCTTCTTGGTGTCCTGTGAATAAAGCAGATCACAGGCTGTTACCTGTCTTTGGCCATCAAGAGAACTCTTGCCTCCCCTAATCCATGTGCTAACATGCGTGGCTCCTGGGCTCCCTCCAGCCAACCATCATGGGCTCTGCCTGTGGGACCTGATGGCAGGGACCCCAACAGGTCAGGGGACTCACCTGACAGCAGGGACCCCAGGAGGCCTGGGACTCTACCTGACAGCAGGGCTCTGTGGGCCTAATGGCCTAACAGAAGCGTGCCTTTAGGGTAGTCTCTGCTGGGCCCCCAGACATGAGAGGTGACCAGCAGTCCTGATGTCCACCACCACTTGACGTTCACAGTGAGTGGGAGAACCTCTACACAGTCTACAAAAAGGGCTCCAAGTTTTCAAAACATAAATATTTTCTACTCAGTGTCCCCTTTTCCTATTTACCTCATGTACGCAGCGTCTCTCCCAGTCGGAACTGACTCGACAGTAACGTGCGCGTGTGCGTGCGTGTGTGCGTGTGTGTGTGCGCAGGGTTGTATAACAGCAAGGAACTCAGAGCAAGAACAGCGGCGTGAACCAGGTTCCCAGCATCAGCACGCGCCAGCTCTCTCCTGGGCCAGCAAACCAGACAGCAGTCAAGAAGCTAAGCGGTCACCTGCTACTAAGTACAAGTCTCTTCTATTTGCTGAGTAAGACGTGAAGCCACACACCAGGGAGCTATGACTGGACGGTGCTCGCAGACGCCAGTCTATCTGCTAACCGGAAGGAGACCGAGCCCCGTCCTCTCACGGGGAGCCCAGGGTTCTGGGAGAACTCAATCTACTGGTGCCCCGCTTCCAGAGCCCCGCACGGAGCCCCGTGAGCCTGGGGCTCGCGCCCCTGGGAGAAGGCAGGACGGCTGCTGAACACGCAGCCAAGACGTCAGTTAGAGAGAGACTGGAGAGCTGAGACTCGGCTGCGCACAGGGTACCCCGGTGGCACTGCGGTTAGGAGCTATGGCTGCTCACCAGAGGTGGGTGGTTCAAACCCCCAGACACTCCTTGGAAACCCAGTGGGACAGTTCCGCTCTGTCCTGTACGGTCACCATGAGTTACACTCAATTTGATAACCATGAGTTACAATTTTTGTTTTTATACAGAACAAGTCACCTTGTTTCCTACTTTATATAGACACTTGCCCACAGGATAAATAAATCTGTCACAAAAGCCATCGTGAGAGGGTCCTAGCACAGAAACACAGCAAACCTGTAACACATGCCTTTGAGACATATCCTAAACCAACCTTCGAGCCTCCTTCGCCGCTGGGTTGTCCACGGGTTCCACATCACAGGACTGTGACGCCTCAGGCCCAGCACGCTGTGTCTGGCCCGGCCATCCCGCTGGCCCGTTCTACAACCCCGCTGGCTCACCGCACCGC
Source organism: Heterohyrax brucei (assembly GCA_028571685.1). Taxonomy (NCBI): domain Eukaryota; kingdom Metazoa; phylum Chordata; class Mammalia; order Hyracoidea; family Procaviidae; genus Heterohyrax; species Heterohyrax brucei. The sequence goes on from CM053163.1 coordinate 2,389,217, forward strand.
AGTCACGCGGCCCAGCTGCTCTCTGGACCTCTAGGCCAGCTGCGTCCCCAGCCTCTGCACTGCCCTTCCCCCTCCCAGACAGCTCTGTCCTTGGGGATTGAGTGACGCGGCCACTGCTTCCGTGTCCTCAGGTCTCTGCTGGCCTGTCACTCTGCCCCGGTTCCCTTCAGTTCCCTGTCTCCACCACAATCATCGCCCAGCATGTCCTCTCTCACTGCTGCCATCGGGCCGGCCCCTGTGCAGTGGGAGGAGAGCAGCCTGGCTCCGCCTCATCCTGCGTGACCATCCACAGACGGGACTTCGTCCCCTCCCCCCGGGTTGTTGTCAGCTGGTCTGCAGAAGCAGACTGCCAGCCCTTACTCCCTGGTCTTAGTTTCTTGGAAGGATAACAGCAAGGTACACACCTCTGGGGACAAATGGGTGTTGGCCATGCCTGCAGTGCACGGGCTGGGAATCAAACTCGAGTCACCGTGGGGAGGGGGACAACTCTACTGTCAAGCCACCCAAGTCCTCTTCCAGCACACAGCTGCTGCTAGCTGCCTCCACGCCCATGTCGCTCACAGAATCCCACGGGACAGGCTGCCCACCCACAGACCCCACGGGGCAGGCGGCTGCCCGGGCGACGTGTGTACGCACTCACAGACCCCACGGGACAGGCGGCCCAGACGGTGTCTGTATGAAAATGCCGAGCCAGGTGCGGTTTCGTTCTGATGTACATGAGGCTGCTCAGAGCAGGGGCTGACTCGACAGCCCCTAACCATCACCACCACGACCAGCCTCACGAAAGCTGACGGCCAGGTCTCTCTCTCTCACAAGGCTGCTGGGGGGGCTCGGACCCCACCGTCATAGGCCTCCGAGATCTGATTTACGGGCTCCCTAGGGCAGAACAAACTTCTCTGAGATGCACGGGGCTGTAAACGGCAGCGACAGTGACACCATGCCTCCCTGGGGCTCTTGACCAGTGTGGAACCCGGCCATCATCAGATGTCCACTGCACACAGGCCAGAATCTTCTGGAGAAACAGGTCCCCTCCCTGAGAAGGAAGCCTGTGCAGAGCGGCCCATCCAGTAAGTGCCTGGAAGTCACTGCAGACGAGCAGTGGGCTCGGGACACACATGGGCCTGCCACGGCCTGCTCCTCCGGTGGCTACCCAGTCCCTGCACTGCCGCTCCCCACAGCCACACCAGGCTCCAGTGCTGTCCTGCGGCCCGCGGCCCACCTCCTCTCTGAGTCCTCCCTCGCCCCGTCAGGCAGGGCAGTGCCCTCACCTAGGCCCCCAGCCGTCTGTACGCAACTCCCATCAGTGACTAACTGCCTCCCAGACCTGATTCCTCGGAACACCAGCCAGGCGGCCCTCACACATACTGGGCACAGAGGCTGGTCACACACCTGGCCTGAATTCTAGATCACTGAAGTTAACATTCCAAAGGAATTTCAGATGGACAAGGTATCCGAAGCAGAAGAATTACAACAAAGAGAGGTGAAGCCTGCCCGTTAACAGATACACTGCCCAGCCTCTCAGACTCAGAGAGCCTATGTGTTTTTCATGCTGGAATTCGGAGCAGCCACACTCTCCTTCAGCGTCCTCCTGCTGACAGTCGCTTCATGCCTGACACCGAGTCTTCCTTTGTTCCTTCAGCAAAAAACAAAAAACCCCACCTGTGACTTACCTGTCTTAATTCCTGGACTTCATCCTTCAGCGCGTACACAGTATCCACCAGACTCCTGGAAGCGGAAATAAACCCACGGGTGAGGACAAGGACGGGGACACACTGACCCTCTGCGCCGGGAGGACGCGTCCCACTACGCTCACCGCAGTCCCCACTGGGCGCGGGCCGCCCGACGACAGGACAGGCCTCTCAAGCAGAGGGTGGGGGGCAGGGGGCAGGGGGCAAGGAGGGGGGTGGGTGCGGGGGAGAGCAAAGAGGAGGGGCGGCGGGGGGCCGGGGCCGGGGGCGGGGGGCCGGGGGCTCACTTCTCCTCGACGACCGTCTGCCCGTTGCTCCTGGTCTCCTCCACTATGATCTTCTCCACCTCGGGGAGCAGCACCTGCGGGGCGGACTCTTTGCGGGCGCCTGGGGTCGGTCGGGAGAGAAACAGAAGGGCGGGTCAGCACGGGACCGCCGAGCGACACTACGACAACACAGCGCTGCTCGGGCGTTCAAGGGCGTGCGCGGGACACGCGTTTCCACGCCCAAACCCGGCCAGGGGTCTTTTACCAATTTTCACCACTTGTGTCCTACTGAACCCCAGTCTTCTTCACGCCTGAGGCAGCAGAGAGGAAAGAAAACACAAAGCTTTTTATAGTTTATGAAACCTGTTGCCTGGTGGGGTCACCAACCGCTCAAATCCGGAAACAGCCCACCAGGTGGTGGGTTCCAGAAACAGGCCGAGTTCCCTAGCTACTCAACCCAATTCTGAGCGTTACATGAGTTCAGGTATTCCAGAAAGACTTATCAGAGCAGGCCGATAACATACAGTGAACACCTGTAAATTTAAAAAAAACAGCAATAACAACATTTCAGCCTATAATGACATTTAAACATAAAAATACTATGGCACAAGGTTTAGAAAAAGTGAACTTTAATCTCTTGACTCTTATGAACAGTTTATAGCCCTTGGAAGACAGACATTTTCTTGCAGAAATGAAAGGAAGTGTCCCCAACACCAGAGTGCCTGTCACCCCTCTTCACCCAACATCCAGCACGGTCAGTGTTGGGCAAAGGACCATCTCTCAGTGTTTGCTGTCAAGGGCAGGTTTAACACATTCACTGGGAAATTCAATGCTTATTTTAAAAGTGAGAAAAAAAAAAACATTAAACCTTACTTATAGATGCCAAGAAAGAAAATCGTCTTTTCTTAAAACATTTTCTTAAACATCATACAACACTGTATGTACCATTCATGTTTCTGGAAAAAGAACGCGCCAGATGCAAATCTGAGTGAGGACATATCAACCACAAAATCTGAATCTGAATGAGGACACAATCTGTCACAAAATACACACGCTTGCAAGTGGGACTCTCACCTCACCACTAAAACATACATTCATTCTAGAGAGTGCGCTGATTAAGTAGAGAAACGGTGGTTCTACTTACTGGTGTTCTGTTTTCCTCTAAGTTTTCCTTCCTAAGGCACTTGAGCACCCTCATCATCAGGGGAAAAGTTCAATGTAACAAAAATGTTCACCAATAAACTTTTAAGGACAAGTTTTATCAGCATTCCAGGTGTTACTCCTCCGACGGGGACAGCCTAAGGACCAGGTCTCATAAATTGTCACCGAAATGCAAAGGGAGCCTCATGGCATTTCCAAGGCAGCACGCTGAGGGAAGGGCCTAAGTTTGGGGTCCATGGGACCTTGGGCAAGTCACCATCGATGCCGCCACTTCCACCTCCACAAAATGGGACAGTGACACCTGGCCTGCAGTCCCCGAGTGGGGCCACCTGTCCGTATGTTCTGCTACCAGTGGGGCGCTCCCCCAGCAGTGCCTTGGCCGGCAGGTGGCCACCAGTCTCAGGAAGACCACAGCCACTGACGACCCCATGGAGCCTGGACCTGCCCTGGGACATGGGGGGTCACCAGGACTCAGGGCCACCAATGAGACACCATGCAGTTAGGAAGGTAGGCAGTCCCTAAAACAAGACCGCTCACCCCTCTCCAACCTTCGGTACCTGGAGTACCACGTACCATCTCCTAGTGCACAGGGCATGTGTCAAGATGCACACAAATCTATCCAGGAAGAGCTTCCTAAGGAACCGGGGTAACTCCAGCAAACGCTCAAGTGCAGCACTCAGGCTGTGCCACTGCTGTCCTGAGGTAACACAGGCTGGGAACTTCATAAATAAACTGGTCAAACAATTTCCAGGAGGACCTTTCCACTGATCTTCTATGAAAAGGAAAAAACAAAGCTCAAAACTGTCCGAAGGGCCCCAAACCAAATACAACCTTCCAAGAAACATAAACAACAAAAACGCTCGTGCTGTGTCACAAAGAGAAACCCTGGGGGCGCCGTGGCTCAAAGCCACAGCAGCCAAAGAAAAGCTCAGCAGCTCAAGGCCCCCAGGCGCTCCTTGTCAACTCTGGGTGGCAGTCCCACTCCATCCCGCAAGGTCACTACGATCTGGGACAGACAGCAATGGGTTTCTTAGACTACAAGGACAGTACTGGCTGTTTTTCAGGGTGAGTGTGGGTTGCTTTGTCCGTATGACCTCTGTAAGATCACACACTGTCCCTTTAGACTGTGTTGCAGAGACGGGAGATTTTTTTAAGGTAGGGGCCCAGAAAGGATCACATTTTTAAAAACAGCATTTTGTGGCAACAACGTCTCCCCGGGCATCTCTCTGAGAAGCCAGAGAGCGAAGCAAGAAGTTCAACTCTGGTGTGACAAGACAGTGGCACAGAATACTGCCTGCACCGGTCCCCAAAGGGCCCCTGAGCACACAGGCCTTGTGGGCTGCAGGACTGTGAGGTGACGACAGTTTCTTCCGGCCTTCCTTGCTAACAGGGAGCACTGACGGGTGCCTAGGCTGGACAAAAAGCACTGCTTAGGAAGGAAACTGACACGGGAGACCAACTGCAAAGGCCCTGATCCTCATCAGGACAGAAAAGCTAAAGGCTAACGGATACCCTGTGCTTCTGACAAAAACGCCAATCTCATTTTTATAAGCAGGTTTTTATAAGCAAGAGTTAATTAACCTTAGTGTTGTCTGTACAAAAAATACAAAACAACTTCACAAACATTCACATTTCTCTCTATAGCATACGTGTAGGAAATACACCGTTTCACTTCATTTTCCCTGTGAAGAGAAGCAAACTGGTGACATCACAGCGGTCAGTTAGGTTGTAAGTTCTCCTGTTGTTTCAGTTACCCGGTTACAGCGCACTGACTCCACGCTGGTGATGACCAGGTCACACTCGAGACACCAAGTGCGCAGCTGTGCACCACACAGGGACATTCCTTCAAACACAGCCATCAACACGACAACTGTCTTCCACGACGATTAAACTCCATAGGTTTCTTTTCAATTATTTCACATCTTCTAGTTTCCTAGACAACCTGTTCACACGAGCTGTTGTCAAAAGTTTTCATGATCAGAATTAAGAGTGCTGGTACAAAATCTCAGAAAGTCACCAAGGCCGCCCACTCTGCAAAAAAGTGGCTCAGGCCTGTGGGTCAGCATTCATACAGCGGGGTCGCAGCTAAGTGAAGGAGACGCCACCCGCCCGGGAGCTGTGACTGCTGGCCCCCCACGGAGTGAGATGTCTCAGTCCACTTGGGCATGCCACTTTGGCTCTCTCTAAGCCAGAATGACATAATTGACCACCTCTGGAGAGCTGCTCTGAAAATTTTAAAAATCACATGTTACAAAGACTGTTTACCAAATGAATTCACAAAAATCAAAGGCTTAAATTCTGTATGTAACACAATGAAATTAATTTGAAAACCAGTAGCCTGTAATAACTAGTGAACAGTTCCACAAGCGTGACATGGTACTTCGGCACCTAAATACACTTCAAACCCACAAGAATTTAACAGTGAGCTTGAGGGTGCTGACAGCTACAGACAGACTGTATAGACTGTCTGACTTCTGACGAGTGTCAGTTTACAAAATGCCCTTCATAGATCTGACCGTTAGCTAGGAGGCTTTCAATGGAGATTATCTGTTAGCCTGAAAAGAAGTCCACCTGGAACACTAGTCATCCACCTAGTTTCAAAATAATTTTCTAAAATGACACAAAAAAGTTACAGCCTTTCAACAAAACAATAAAATAATACTTTCCTAGCCAGGTTTACCATTTGGCTCTTCAACAGCAAATCTTAGAAAACAGACAGAGTTAGCACCTTCACAGACGATTCCCACTATTTCTGGAGCCATCCGAGCACATTTTTCCTGAAGTCCCTGGGCAGAGAGACGCGTGGCAGTGCCACCAGAGACAGCTCTACCTTTATTTTAAAATCACCTGGCTCAGACTCACACCAACACGCTCAAGAGGATTCAGGCACAGTCCCAACCTACACTTCCCAAACTGTATGTCAAACGCAACATTTTGTGTTTCCAGAAGACAAACAGGGATTCTTGAACCAGTGGCCCGGGAAAGGCGGCACACTACAGGTCCTTCCTGAGCGGCTACAGGATGCGTTCCCGTGACCAGCCCTTTGGTCAGGTTTGCACCAGGAGACTCCCCTGTGCTCAGCACTGCCTCCCTCACTCGGATGTTCTGACCGTCAGCACTAACCTCTTGCAGTTCTCGGGTTAATGGCTGGAGGAGCGCTGGCATAGCTTATGACTGCCTCTCTGGGGGTCTGGGAGCACATGCCTAAGAGTGCTGGTGGCTCCTTCATCCGTGTTCATCCATGACAGCCTGCTGCTGCCAACAGGACAGACGTGAAAACCATGCAGCTACGTGTGTACACTTGTACCAACCCAGCTCTTCTCAACTCACGGGCCCCCAGCCCAGGCCTGAAGGCCCCCGGGTAGCCCCGTCAGCTCCGGCTGACGCATGGGAGATGCCACTGCCCAGGGCTCTCTGTGTCCACACACAGGCGCCGGGGCGCCAGGGCCCCATGGAAACCCACACTTACAAAGCGCTGATCCACAAGCCTGAGAACACATACAAGGTAACAGGAACACAAAATTTAAAATCTTGCCAGACAGAATACCATCCCCCCTCAAAAATGTGATTCCCAGATCCCCCTCGAGAACTGTGGACTTTGATTTGAGAAACACCGATCTGACTGGCATGCCCCTTTCACGGACAAGGTCCAGAGACAAGGCCACCGGCAATTTTAGACTCCAGAGCCTCGTTTAACAACACACAACTAACCGTGCACGAAGCACTGCCTCGGTCCTCGTCCAGGGTGTGCTGTGAGGGTGCACACACGTGCAGGCATGGGTGCGTGTGTGTGCATGTGACAAAGAGGCTGTGCACGCCCAACGCCCAAGACAGATCTGCCTTTTGGGCCAGGGGCCCAGGGTAGCCGTGGTAACAACCCCCATGACTTCCTAGGTTCGTAATCTTCCTAAAATCTGCCTCTGATTGTTCTCAACTGAAACTCGAAGAACTTCCAGGATGGAATAATGAGCTTAAAAGGAAATCTAATACCTTCCCCCAAATCAACCAAGCTATTTTGCATTTATGGTTATGATGCAATTCTGATTCCTCTTGTTGTTCTGTTTTTCTTTAAAGTTAGGAAAAGAAAAAATATGATGTCTACAAAATGATTTTACATTTTCTTATTGTTTTTATTGGGTACCATTAAAACCCGCTCCCCTGGGTCCTGGCACGATGGATCTCTTTCCCTGTTTCTAGTCCGTTGGGCGTGTACTTTATAAAACAAAAAATTGTAAGCCGGCCTTGGTCTAAACAGAAAACTTAGAGGCTGTCCTTCTTTCCCCTCACTTATGCACAAAAAGTGAAAATGTCTTTCCTTAACAACTATTTAAAAAGACAAGTTTATTTTTTAAAGAGAGGGAAATAAATGAAAAAAAAAGTACCAAAATGTGACTATACCCTAAGACAGAACACGCCATGTTCATGAGAACCGCCAAGGGGAGCTGCCCACCCTCTGCAGTGTTCACGACAACTGCCAAGGACTGTTCAGCTGTACACTAAGCTGCACCCTCCCCCCATGTAACAAATATTAAAAGCCACAGGCTAGCAAATGCAAAATTTATTTCAACTGTACATAACATGTTATCTTTATATAAAACAAACACTTCATTGCCATGTGCACCACAGACAGTAAGAGGCATTGAACTGTATACAATACAACATTCAGATACACATCCAACTGGTTTTTGCAAACGGTAGTCAGCTACTAAAAATGGCTTTTCCCATTGACAGAGAGCACAGGACAGAGGTTTTTCCCCAAGGTCTTAAACCACTATATACACATAACTGTGTTTTGGCAACTGTGGGCAAAACACACATTGAATGTAGCTTATTAGATACTTATGGCAAGTATTAATTAATGGGAACACGAATGAAGCCACCTGTAAAGGGCGTGAGAATGGCTTAACCCTGCCTTCTAATTCAGTCTTCATCCTTTCATCATAATACTAACCGTACACACGTTACAAAGTTGCATCAACAGAAGATACTATAATGAGCAGGACCAGATTTCCACAAAAAAAAGAAAAAACATACCCTCCAACACCCGACCCCCGCTGCCAAACCAATGTCTTTTAGGCCCATGGTACTAATACTACTAACCAGGTGACAAAGCTCAACGGTGTCCGACGTTCAGAACAAACCCAAACAAACAAAAAGCCTGACTGGTACTCGGCAGTGATCCCCGCCTTAGAGGAAATCACCAGCCCGATGGCTTCCACGGCTGCAGCAAGGGGCGGTGGTCAAGGCCCCTACTTGGATGTGCGGACTGTGACTGACAGTGTCCCACCGAGAGAAGCCAGCAGATACTGCATTTACGGGAAACGCAAGGGCGGCAACTGCATTCAGGGTCGCGACACACACGGCACAGGACGCCTGCCGCCACGTCCACACAGCGAGGCAGGGGCACCAAGAACCCGCTGGCAACCACAGGCTCGAAGCCAACAAAAGGACACTCTACTTTCAGGAAAGCAGACTTCACACAAACATGGACTCCACTGAAGCATGTTTAAAAAACACTTGTAAATTCATCAGGTCACACTGAGTATGTACACAGACTTGGCAGTCACCGCGGCTCTCCAGAACTGCCATTTGTCATCTGTGTGAACTTACGTTAAACCCCATCTTTGCTTCACTTAACAGTGGGCTCTGACTGATTGCTGCCCCTTAACTTTCTTGTTTATATAATTGTTATTTTTTTTTAAAAAAAAAAAAAAACCTCCAAACAAAAGTAGTAGTTCAGTGACTACTTCCAAGGGAGCAAGTATTTGATGTGAACAGTTTTCCTAACGACCTTGGCAGGAATGACTTCTGTGCAATCAGCTGAAACTGTGAAGGAGCACAGCTGTTGGACTCGGTCACTGCAGAGTCCCTAGCACCCCGGGCTCGTGGGCACCAGAGGCCGATTCCCAGGACACAGCCAGGCACCGCACCGAGTCGTCACACAGCAGACAAGGTTACAACACTGAACATATGGTCTGGCAAGGGAGTGGGGCAGTGCAAGAGGAGAAACCACGGCCACCAGGGGTTACAGCGCCCTAAAAAAGGAAAGAACGTTATTCCCCATGTATTACGGCATCTGGTTTTCTGCAGCTAGTTCTAACGAACACTGAAAACACAACGGAAGTTGCCATTTTAATATCAAACACACTGTGGGTGGAAGAGAACTGTTTCCCCGTCCATGACCAGATGTGGGTTTGAACGCTGCAACTGAATGTAACGCATCCCATTCAGTTCTTTTTGAAGCAAGTCTGTCTGAGTGAGGCCAGTGAAATCTCCTTACAGCAAACCCCAAGCAAATGGGGCTGTGCACCCCCAAATCTGTGCTTTTCTGACAAGCAAGTTCTGCGAGAGCCCAGGCAATGCTCAGGGACTCGGCTGCCCCACTGCAGTGGGGACTGGGTGTCAGGGGCTGCCGTAAGGGGCTTTCACGGCAGCTCTTGCTGGAAACAGACAATGCACTCATGGCCACTGCAGACAGCACGGGTATGGAGGCCGGGGCGCAGCCAGGCGGTGACTGAAGCTGAAGCGCCGGGGGGGGGGGGGAGCAGACGTCGACGGGAGCCTAGCCTAAGCATCTGGACACCCCGTCTTCCGCAGAGCGGCAGAGGCTCACCGAGAACCGGGTACCAGCCACCACTGCACGGAGGAAGCCTGGCAAGCCGATCCAGCCAGCGTCTGGGCTCTGGCTGCTGGCTCTGCCGGGGAAGAAGAGAGACCCAGGGTCGTGGGCAGGTGGGAGACTTGGGGCTGTCCTCAGCCCACCGCGGGGGCAGAGATGGGGGTGGTGATGACAGCCTCGGAAAAGACAAAAAGCAACTCTTCTTCACGGCAGCTGAGGCACGGGGCCCATGCCAGCAACAGCCACAGACTGCTCTCACGGTGACCCCGCGGTCTCAGGGGTGTCTCTGAGCACAGCTCTTGGAACTGAACGGACAGGGACAGGGCTTTGGCTGCCTGTTTCTTCTCATCGCCTCTCAACAACTACTTGATCAGTGTGCCTGTCACACATAAAAAGTCCTCGTCACCGGGAGGCCAACGCCTCCTCCAGACTGCAGGCGCCGAGGTCACAGACCTGCAGGGTTTCAGTGTCAAATACACAAGTGCTCACAGCTGTGTCCACAAGGAAACAAGGCAGGGGGCACACTGGGCATCGAAGCCGCAGTGTCCTGAGCTGGAAAACAACTACCTGTCAGAAAAAGCAGCCTCCACGTTGACTTGTGAGTGGCCTGTCCCCCTCCAAAAGTCAGTAATCTGAGTGCATATACAGACTGGCCACCAAGTACAATGGAAAATACCCGAAACGCTCTCAGAAGTTGTTAAATATCACATTCAAGAGACGAAAACAGCAAGGAAACATCTACGAACAGCGGGCTGTGATACAAGCATCGGTTAAGAAAAGCAGAGCGCGTTAGTTCTGGTGGGAGATATACGAGCAGCAGCTCTTACGGGAGGCGGCACCCGTCCTGTAACTATGGGCCGTCCACACACTGTCCCAGTCAGAGTCCTCGCAGGGGTCCGAAGGCTCCACACGGGAAAGGCTACTGCGGCGGCCCAGGGGGTCTAGACTCGGCTGGTCGTCATCGGCCAGGACGTGATTATGCATCAGGTCAGTGCCTTGCCATGCTGAGGGGCGTGGGGGACACACGGGGTGACAGGTGTGGGGGGGCCAGGTCGGGGGAGAAGGGGGACAGACAGGAAAAGCCACAACCAAAACACACGAAAACAAAAGCAGAAGGTGACGGGAGGAGAAGGAAGAGAGAAAACATTGTTAAAAATCGACATCAAAGCCTCCTTATCTGCATTTACGGCTGGGCTTTCAAAACAAACTTAGCACAACCCTGAGAGTAAAACCAGTCTGGTGCCATTTAATGAGCTGAGGTCACGACACCACTGCCGGACGGCTGCTTTACAGTTACGGGTGTCAAGGCCTCGCTCGCCCCGTCTCTCATCCACTCAGCCCAGCTACAGAAGATGGTTCTAGAAACACCTGACCCATTCCGCTCCTGACTCCATGACCGATCGTCCCAGTTAAGACCCTTTCTGTCAGAGCGACCACGAGTAGGCGGCTGATTAAAAACTGCTTCCTACTCACCAAGTGACAGATTAAAGGTGAAACAGTTTCACGGATTCCTGGCTGACTTCTGCATCTGTCTCCTCCCTCAGCTAAACCGACACCAGAAGGCGTCCTGGGACCTCAACTTACCGTGTCTGTACAGAACCACTGCAGAAACGTCCAACTGCAGGGAGGAACTGAGTGGGGTCCCGCTTCCCTGTCTCCCTCACCTCCCCGCACCCTACAAATCCACTGGGTGCAGGAGATCTCAGCAATATAGTTCACCAGGACTCAGCCAGAACACATGGATCAGCCCTAGGAAAACTCCCTTTTAAGTTGACACAGAAAGGTAAATGACCCTGTAATGCGACTGTTAAAAGGGCACAACAGAGGAAAGGGGACACCAAGCGGCAGAGGAGAAGTAACCCCGTGAGTGGCTGGTGGCTGTGATCCACCAACTGGCCAAGCAGCTACGCCTGGGCAACAGGAAGACATGGGAGGGGTCCAACACGGCAGCATCCCGTGCAAGCTCAGGGATAGATGGGCTGAGCCCGGTGACCACTGGCCCCTTCCTTGTTCCTGCTTCTGGTCCACAGCCACAAGCAGTAGCCACGGACTATCGTGGACTTCTTTAACGAAGTCACAGAACTCAGGGTGGGCTACGTCAGTGCAGCCCCGGAAAAACATCTGGGTCAGTCTTCCTGGTGTCCGCTGGGGGCCGATCCGGCGGGAACTTGATATAAAACAGGTCTCCCTATGAAAATTCTCTCTGCTACCCAGTGAACGTGAGGAGTGGGTCACACTACAGTTCTATCTCCCAGTTGTTCTGATTAAGTCCACGACCTTTACAGAAGAAAAGCCCAACAGCCGCTCCTACTGCGTTTTCTGGAGAGTGTGGGTTTAATGTCCCCGGGCTGAACCCTGAGAGGCCACAGGGTGGCCTGCTCCTATCGATGAACAATAAGAATCCACGTCGTGTCCCACAGTTTTCTAGAGCAGCAGAGATGGAAATAAATAGCAGCAGCAATGGGGTAAAAAAGATCTGCAGAGATGTCAGGCTGCTCCTCTCGGGCAGCCCAAGGAGTAAAGCCACAAGCATGTCACATGGCCTGTCTCTTGTCATGGGAAATGGTGGCTTGCACTAAAACACACAGCAAGTTTGTATAACCTGGTCTGTTCATCTGGGACTATGCAGCTAGAAATTCTATTTCAACTAATTGAAACAGACACGTCTACTTTAAAAAAATTTAAACTTCAAAATCCAAAACTCTATGACCACATTTCACCGCCAGGTAGCAATGGTGAAGTCACAACTCTCCACACCCTGACCTGCTACCTAGACCTCCTCCAGGGACAGCCTGCTCTGCGGACTCGCTACTGTCACCAGGCATTTTCCAGAGACCCAGCGTGGGCCAAAGGACTGCAGGGCGGCCAGGTGGAAGGGTGTCACAACACGGGCAGGGACTGGCACAACAGGGGCCCCAAGCCACGCTGGGCTGATCTGGGGGCTCAGCCTCACACTCCACTCGGCCAGCCTGTTGTCACCGAAGTGGAAACGTCTGAAGGCATCTCTCCCGATCTTCCTTTCAACACCAGCTCACAGTAGGTGCACCCTACAGATGGCACCCAGCCCCTGCAGGCGGTGGCAGTAAAGAGCCCAGAGTTAAGTGGGATGACAGAAACGGGCGCCGAGCCTCAAGTAGAAATGGGAACTGGGTGCCTGCAATCTGGTGGAGTGGAGTTCACAGCAGAATACATAAGTCACCTGCCGTCCCACAGACTTTGCAGGTAGGAAAGGGCAGTGCCCAGGACAGCCTGCAGCACCCCCGGCCATCACGGCTGCAGCGCACCCACCAAAGCTTGGCTACTCGGGAGACAGACACCCACAAGTCGGGGGAATGCACCTGCAAAAGCCTGGCCACTCGAGAGGCAGGTGCCCTCAAAAGCTCGGGAAGACGCCTTTCTCTCCTAAACCATCGAAGGTACGCTTGTCTTGCTTTGTTCCCCCTCACCCTCGGCAGAAGCTTTTTAAAGAGGCTTTACTGTCGACACCATCAATCAGGATTTCTCCACGTAAGGTACCACGTACTACACTCAGGTAGTAATGAAACCTACCAAATAAACTAGCTGATGTCTACTTAAAAAAAATTTTTTTAACAGAAGTCATTTTTAAAAGCAGGGAGGGGGTGTCTAGATCTACATGCTGCTTGGTCCTAGAGGCCACCGCGGAACTGACTCCACACCAGTGGCTTTGGTCCTTTGGTTTTTCAGAAGTGAAAAGAGCTCACCCTGACACCAGTGGCTGACCCTCCAGCTAACTAACCGCATCTCCTCGGGGCTCCTGATGGCGCGCCAGCTCCGACAGGGCCCCCAGATCGGTGCCATCCAGCCGAGTGTCACTCTGCGGATGGCTAAGGCCCTCAGGAGGCACCGCTCAGTAAAAACTGCTTGGATGCCGCAACTGGGCCCCTGATGTTAGGCTGTGACCTCCCACAAACCCCACCACGCTGCCTGCACGGCCGCGGAAGGCCACTTACTGGAGTTGAGCGTCTGGCGCGTCTTGGCACTGGTGCAGTACGCTTCGATGACTTTGAGGATCTGCGCGTCTTCTTCCAGGGCGGCCGTACCTTCAAAACAAGAACAAGACTTGACAGCTGACCTAAGGCCGGGACGGCAATGAGGCCGACAGGAAACCAGCCGCCTGCCAAAGGCCGTGGCGCCTAAGGCCAGCCCTCGCTCCCTTCTCTTCTCAGACAATGGTTTTCCAAATACTTACAAGATCATTAGAGTTAAAGAGATTTTCTAGTTTTTTAAAGTATTTTCTGTCTACAACATACCTGCTATGGGTTAACACTCAAGATATTTAAAGCCACGCCATACAGAAAAACGTCATCACCCACCCTCAAAAGAAAGGGCAGAGGAGCTGTAAAACAGCAACACAGCAGGTGGTCAGCGACATCTAACCTCACTAACGAAGAAACGCAAGTGAAAGCCAAGCACGGTGGCTCACACAGCAGCCTGACCAACAGAGAAACCGCCGTGATTCTCCACACCACGCAGACACAGCTGACCAGAGCGAAGACCCAGCAAATCAGGCCCCAGGTCCCGGTGGCCTTTACAAAGAGCATCCCCTCGGGCCGTGCAGCACAAACAGGAACTGAATGAGAGGAAGAGTCCACCAGCCACTACAAGTCACCTCCAGGGCACTTACAGTGGTACCAGGAACTTGTAAAGCCCAACCCAGCGTCTGAAGTTGTCACTCCAGAACTCTGCCTTAAACTACAGATAATTCAGCGGCAGCCTTTTGCCTGCACCCCGGGACACAGGCGCTGAGGCTGTGACCCTCCAGACCATGGCACCCAAGGGTGTCAACACCAGCACCAGCACTGAGCTTCCCAGCAGCTCGTGCACCCCGAGAACGGCACACCCTGCCAGACCCGCTGCTCCCACAGTACACAGCCAACTGCTCCTTCTCCCATATTACTGGGTGGATGTTTAAAAAGGCTCACCCACTCTAACACAAAAAACAGAAATATGGAAGGCTGAAGTGTTTATAGCTGAATAACACTCAGCCTCCACATCACTTTGTGGTAATCTAAGATACACAAGGCAAACGAAATATCCACTCCCGAGGAGTGAGCAGACAGTACCAGGACTTGAAGAGCCACGGAGACAGTCTTCACTGAGGCTTCCCTGTCCGGGCCTCCTCCACGGACTGAGAGGGAGCGCAGTGGGTCATCTCAGGACAGCTGAAGTCCCCCGATAGGACACTACTCTCTTCAAACAAGAGACTGTCTTTATGAGCGGTGTCACCCACAGGGCTGGTGTGACCTCTTACCTTCAGCTGGGGTTAAGCACGAAGCACAGAGAAAGCTTTATGGAATCAGGCTGCGCTGGGGTCCACGGACATCCACAGTCTTAAACACCCACCAGTCAACACCCCCTTTCATCATGGCAGTCAGGCCAAGGTCTGTGACGGGCCTCACGCGTTTTTCCGGGTGCCACAGACGGCCCTGGAGCCTGAGCGGCTGCTGCAGTGCCCAGTGGGACACGGGAACCCGCAGACAGCTGCCCAGCAGTCAGGTTCACCGAGCACTCACCGCACACAGGCACCGTTTACGGAGAGGCCGTATCTGCCCAAGTCCCCCGTAACCCCCCCAATGCTTGCCTGTCCTTGTGCCTCAGGGTCCCTCCTCCGGCTCCCTCCGCCAGCTCCTGCTCCGCCTGACCCCAACACTGCGGCGCCTTCCTTCTGCTCTGCTCCCCCACACGCATTCTCTCGTGACTCTAGCCTCAGGGCCTGAGACGCCATCTGAATCACACAGCACCAGTCTGCACCATGGACCCCAGAACCTGCCACCTCGCTCCTTCCCAGATGTCCTCGATGGGCCACACAGAGTGGACAGCGTGTCTCCCCTCCCTCCTCCCCCACACCCAAGCACAGGAAATACAGGGTGCAGAGAAGAAGCGTGCTGTCCCGGGTGGGGACAGCAGCCAGGGTCACATGATGGCGTGTACCGTTTTGTATGAGAAACTGAACTGCCAACTTCTGCTTACGGCACGTGCGCACACACACAGAGTCCCCACCTGCTGGGGACAAACACGTCCTCTGGTGAGACTCTGCTGGAAGCCCCAGCCTCCCCAGAACGTTGACACATCCGCCACCTCTACCAGCTCCAGTGGCACGACCAGTGCCAGGCCGGCCCCCAGTGCCTCTCCCTCGCCGAATGGCTGCAGCTGCCCCCCTGGACCCCCTGCGTCTGCCCATCTCCTTGTCTGCACAGCACTCACGGGGACACCGTGACGACCCCAGCCAGGGCTGGTCCCACGCGCAGAACCGTCCTCTGCCTGCTCCTGGTACAGCCAACAGGGCCTACCTCCCCCTCAGCACGCCTGCCACCCCACCCAGATGTCACCCTGTTGTGCCTTGAACATATCCCGGTGGTGTCCTATTGCGGAGGCCTGGCAGCCCCTCCCCGGGCCCCTACCTGGCCCACTTGTCCCCAGCCACCAGCCGGGCCTCCTCCTCCAGCGCCCCCAGGCTTTCATCAGTAGCATCCTGTCAGCGACCCTTTCCTGGACCACTCTGCCCCACCCCCTTCTGCGGTGCTGAACAAACACACCTGATCTTTTATTCCCACCCCATCTTCAAGTACCCACAGAACTGACACTCCAGGAGAACCCGAGTTTTTCTTTGCAGCCCAGCCCGGGCATCCAGAGAGCATGTACCAGGGTCTGCCAAGCGAGGGGTCCTGATGCAGAGAGCCCTGCCCGGCACACCCTTCACAAGGAAGGCGTCAGCGAGGTCCACAGGACAACCCTACGAGCACTGCGTTCCGCCTCTACAGACAAGTGACTGCACGGCTGTAAGGGGCAGAGGGCAGGCAGTCGCCTCAAAGGCCTCCTGACTCAAAGACCCGGCTCTTCTCCCTAGAGTGACTCTCATAGCAGGCTGCTGTGTCACACAGAGTCCTCTGCTCTGGTGCCCCACACTGTGGCACCACGCTGCCTGTGACGTCAGGGGACCAGGTGTGGGGTGGCCGTTTGTGCCACAGTGTCACCAAGGCAAACGAGACGTGGATGGTATGCCGGCCGAGCGTGCTGAGCCACTTCTAAGGCCACAGGTTTACCTAATTCTTCCCATTTATCAGCACCCCTACACTAAGAGGAAGAAAACTGAAGGTCAGAGACGTCGCCTGCCCAGCTCACACAAGCTAGGCTTCATGTCCAGAAGGGTCAGGCTCTGGAGACTACTGTCTTAACCACTACCCAACACTGCCTCCCCCTGCAGGGTCAGGTTCAAGTTCTGACTGCAGGGTCTCTCCTGAGCCTTCTTTATGAAAGGAAACCCTTGACAGGTCCTAGCGGATGGGGTAAGAGAAGCAGCAGGGTCTCCAGGAAGTCACAGGGACCTAGAAAAGGCCTCCAGCACTTACTTTCTGTCAGATTGGGCACAAGCGATCCATCAAGTTTCCCGACATCGTTAAGTCCCAAGACTGGTGGCAGCTGAGGAACAAGAAGGCCAGATGCAGGGACAGCCAGGCAGGAGGGGACAGCAGACTACAGGATGGTGGCCGGCAGGGTGCCCTTCAGAAGCACCCCTGTGGCGTTCATGTGCCCAGGCCACACACCCGTGTCAAGTGTTGTCATGGAGCACGGAACAGTCTCACCGTCACATGCCACCTGGAGGCCACATCTGCTGGTCCCTGCTGACCCTCACCAGCAAGTCACAGTGCAGACGCTGGGGGAGACACAGAGGCACAGGTGGAGGGTGCACCAACCCTTGTTTCTAGGGGACATCAGCTAACATGTGACACAGGTCTGAGAGACCAGGAGCTGGCCGAGGCTCCCCCTGTAGCCTTTACGGTCTTTACGCTCCAGTGAAATCCCACAAGCCCATGAGTCAGGCTGACATAAGAGACAGTACCACAGCAGTGTGGCCGGGGTCCGACCACAGATCCCAAGGGGACAGGAACCCCTTGGTCAGCAGGCTCACAGAAAGCTGCACGAAAGGACGGCACCCGAGCAGAAGCAGGGAGAACTGTGTGTGCGAGAGGCAGACGGGAGAGCAGGTGGGCTACCAGGCCAAGCAGCCCACCGGGCCCGGGCTCTCAGGTGCCCTGGAGTCAGTCCCAGGTGGGCTGCTCCTTGCCACCTCTGCCTATCGAGTGGGGCATCATCAGCAGAGACCCGGAAGACCACACGTTCTTCTACCAGGGGAAATCCACGTACCCCCCTCACTGCAGACGCTGAAACGCTGCTTCCTGTCTTGGGTCCTCAACCTCCCGCCCAAGTGGCCGCCAGAAGCAGGCGCTCACACAATCCCCAGATTCTCTGACATCACCTGCCGAAGTCACAGTGAGGCCACAGCACGACTTCTGCGGGAAGTCCGGGAAGCTGACCACATCTGTCCCTTCTAATAGGACACAACGCTTGGTCATGAGAAAGAAATCTACCCTGTCAGTCACATTGACTCACTTTTCCTCAAAGCAAACTCTTCATCAGAAGGTTTCCGTTCGGGTCTGCGCTTGGGCAGCAGCTTCTTCATGCTCTTGGGACTCTTACTGAGATCCTGGGGAAAGGAGAGGGGGGAAATGACATTGCAGCGACACCCACGGCCGTCTCTGTGTCCCCTACAAGGGCCGCTGGGCAGGTGTGAAATGCTGCCTCGCCTTGGCCCGAGGCGTGAGCATCCCGCATCTCCCGGTCTCACCTGAAGCTCCTCTGCCAACTGCTGGATGTTAATTTAAAATTAATAACCTTTTTTAACTTTAGTCCCTGGCCAACATCTCAACTCCAAGAGAAACAGGTTTTGCTGCGTCCCCAGATCCCAGCAGTACAGCACTCCAGCAAAGCTGCGTCATGTCTATAGGCAGGATGGCCGAGTGGGCCACGCGGAAAAAACGGACAGTGGGGAAATGCACGGACAGGGGGCCGCAATTCTGGGGGATGACACCCACTGGACACGTCTGCCGAGGAATGGATGGGTAAACTAGGACCGCTGCTCCAGGGAGGCCAGGGGAACAGCAATCCCTTCAAGTCCACGTAGGACGCCTCACGTGAGACAAAGGGGACATCCACGAGGGGAGCAGAGGACACAGTGGCGGGAGGCTGGGGCCAGCTGCTCCCTCCACAACCCGCTCCTGGGCATGTGTACGAAGGACAAAGGACCCGGGCTACCCCTGCCTTCACACACACGACTTCTACAGGACTGAGACGGGAGTGGTGAGAACTGACAGCGCAACAGCAGCTGCAGCAGGCAGGTGAGGGCCCGTCCGAGCACACGGGGAAGAACCGAGTCCAGCCCGGCCGGCTTCCACGTCGTGTAGCCCTTGTCACACACTCACTCGGCCCGCACTGGGGTGATTGGAAGGTGAGACGTACAGCGGGACAAGCCAGACTGAAAGCCCAGCCCAGAGAAGCTCGCTTTTAGCTACCATTCAAATGCGTGTTTCTAATCCTGTGTAAAAACAAAACTTGTCTTTTTCTTAACTCTTAGAAACACAACAGAAATCAGTTCAAGAAGAAATACATACAACACACACCCTCTGGCCGGAAAGCTAAAAATAAATGAGCCGCCCCATCCACAATGCACTGACACTCAAGTGCGCCAGGATGCATGCCTGTCCTTCTCAAAGTCTACCCACAGGCTGCACCTGGAACAGGGAGAGCTGCCTGTAGACCAGCTCTCACCAACATCCGTCTTCTTCCCCCTAAGTGCCACACACGAGACTCCCCACTAGATGTCAGGAAGTGCTCAGTAACACAGGAAGTGTGCTCAGTCACACCTGGCCATCACAGCTCACAGGACGCTTCTCCAACACCAAGTCCAGCAGGTGCAGCCAGGGACACGGAACCCCAGCTTCCTGGGTTTGCCTCCTCCAGACTCGGCTCCTTGTGCGCTGGTTTTACTGCTTGTGTTCAGCTTTGCTTTTGCATTCACGGCAGTGTCCCTTTCCTGATGTAAGCCTGACAGTTTCAGCCCAGTTTCCTGTCTAGCTAATTGAATCACCACAAATTCTTGCCTGCATTATTACACTTTTCCTTTGGACTGCGACCATTCACCTAGACAATAAAAAAATCAACATTCTTTCAGAAACTGCCCATGGTAAAAAATCCATGACACAGATCCATGACCAGCAGCAGGAGGCGCACCACTGAGACGGCAGCTTGCAGGACAGTGATTTCTCACGCGGCGCTCTGACCCGTGGCCAGACACCGGGAGGGCAGCGCTGGCTTCCTTGGCCGACATGACCACAGTGGCCCTGACGGGGGTTATCTGGGCTTCCACACACACAAAACTTCCATCCAGGAAAACAGCCTTCATCCACCAACATTCCTTCCTTCTCAAGCCAAGTTTAGGTAAAAGTACACACAACTGCTGATACATGTTTGTAAGAATTTTCTTTTTATGCACATGGCACATCTAAAATAAAGGGTCTTCCAATAAGAGTGCCCCGTCTTTGAACTTGAATAAAATAAGTTGTATAAATGATACAATTTTGCTTGTTTTCTTATTTTGAAGTACATTTGATGGCATCACATGTGAGCAAGAACTTCAGGTGAATGGCCACCGCGGCACCTCACCAATGGGACCAAAAACAATCAATTATCACGGCCTGACATCCTTCCCCATGGACAGCCACAGCGTCTCCTTGTTCATCTCAGAACCAATGAGGGTCGACGATCCTGCTGGACCCAAACGCACACCAAACGGTAACTTTTTGGGGTAAGGCGGACACCCTTGAATCTCTGTCGGATTCTCGTCGCTCCTCAGGTGACAGCTTTGTCAACAAAACCATTCATGCAAGAATGGGCCCCGTCACTGAAGATAACTTTTTGGCCCAAAGCAGCATCAACTTGCAATGGCTCCAGAGCCCAGTCAGGAAATGCATGATGCCATCTTTCGTCATCAGACTTCAGTTCTTAACACAATTTTTATACAGGTAAAGCTTTACGCCCAGATGCACAACCCGCCAAACTGGTGGACAAAGGGCCCAGTCCCTGTGCTGGGGAGACACCAGCTGGGATGGATTCCTGCGTCCACTCTGGTCAATGGTGGTGGTGTTGTCACCAAAACATGCGGTTCGGTGACACACAGAAGCTCCTGGATTGGGAACAGGCATGGGTGCCCCGAAGTTCTTAGCTAAATCTCAAATTGTTTTCTCATTGGGACAGTTACGTGCATAATAAATTTCAAGTTAAAGCACAGAATGTTTGGTGAAGGGAATATCCATCTTAATAATAAACTTTAATAATTTCTACTGTTGTAGAATCATGCAACTTTTCATGGTTATCTGTCAAGACTAATCAAAAAAGGGATAAATATGACCACTAGAGCTTTACAAATACCACTGACGTGAGCAGCCAAAAACGTTCTATGCATCTGTAGGATGTCGTCCTACTGGCCTCTCACTGGAGAGGGTGGAGAAGAGGGGACAGGAGACCATTAAGAGGATATGACCTGTACAGAACAGAAAGGAGCAGCAGTGTGCTGTCACCAGGCAAGGAGAGCAGTAGGAACTGCACACAGGCGGGTGTGTGAATTTAAACTGCATTGTACACTTCTCACTCAGTCACAATAAATAAATTAAAAAACAAACAGGACATCCTTATTGGAAGACCCTTCACTGAGGTAGACAGAAGACAGTACAGATGAAGAGTTATACCTGCTCACACAACGAAGGAAGAGCCACCGCAATCATTGTTTTTTATTTCTCTGTCCTTTTCACCTCAACAGCTTCCGGAGACCAACACAGGACTCCAGAGACCGGGGCTGACACAGAGGGTCCCCAGGGCAGCAACACAGCGACACCTCTCCACCAGGTAACACACTTTTCTAGCCCCCTGCTCCAGTCAGCAGGGACTGAGGCAGGGCCAGGAGGTGGCCCGTGGGAGGTCAGCCCAGGTCTCTGGCCCTATCACAGCCCCCATGTGGAAGCGTAGACACGGTCCCACTCTACACACCCCTCCCCTCGAGGGCCACCCAAGAAATCTAAAAGCAAAGGCATCTGCGGAGAGGCGGGTCACAGCAGGCCGTGATGACCGGATGACCCAGCGCCCCCGGCCCCGCTCGCCATGCCCTCCGCAGCGGCCCCCGCGACGGCTGGGCTCTCACCTCCTTGTAGCACAGGGCAGCTGAAGGTCGGAGAGGCGGCGCGGGGCGCAGGCAGCTCAGGCTCCAGGGCTTGGGGGTTTTCGGAGGCTCCAGGGGTCCCCAGTTAATGGTGGTGTGCGGCGTCCCATGGTGGGAGAGGTGGGGGAGGGTGTGGTACGCAGGTGTCAGTGGCACGGGCTTGCTGTCTGAGTGCTTGCTCGAGGGTGTGACCGGATGGGACGGGAGCTGCCCAGGGCCGGGATTTCCAGAACAGAGAACACACAAGTGTAAGACCCCAGGGCATTCCCGGAAAACCAGCACAGCTAAGGTTTCGTTTTTCAGTACTCCGGATGAAACGATGCCCCCAGTGGCACCAGTACCCCGTCAGTCAGTCTGGGTGGCCCCCCCAGGCTACGAAAGACATCCCTGCACTGTTTCACTTAAGATCGCATGTGAACCAGTCACAAGCACCACGCAACTGAGTTCCTACAACCCAAACACCAGACAGGCCAACTCTGACACGGGAGGGACATTTACAACAAATTCTCCTTCATTCTACAACTCAGTACTGTCATCCAAGAAAAGACCCTTGTGTGCTGGGCACGCAGTTACAGGGGCAGTGGGGTCACACAGATGGACAAGGCAGTCCTTCCACTGACATCGGGCCTGCCCGCCACCCCTGAAGGACCCACGGCCAGGCTCACCCCTTGACCACGCCTGTGGCTGTGCTCACGTCAGGACAGCAGCCTGCGGCAAGGAGAGCTGACGCCCAGAAACCTGCAGTCTTGACCATCTAGCCCTTCACTGTGAAAAACAGGCTAACTTCTGGGATCAAACAAGTTATTTTCTTGAAAAAAGTCAGCTTTCATCAAAACAAAGTTATTCAAAATCTAGTGGTCACGAGCTACGTCTGTTAACCAAAAGGTCAGCAGTTTGAATCCGCCAGGCGCTCCTTGGAAACACGACAGGGCAGTTCTACCCTGACCTATAGGGTCGCTGGGAGTCGGACCCGACCTCAGAGGAGTAGGTTTTTTTGGGGGGAGGGGTTAGCTTCTCACAAGAATACATTGGTTAATGGGATTTATATTCCTGGAAAACCCAGGACATTCCATCACACTGACGGTTAAAGGTGAGAATGTGAACAAAGGGGCCCTCGAAACCAGCCAGGGGCCTCACCAACAGCCGGCAACAGAGGGACACAGTCTGGGAGAAGGAGTGAGCGGCCGAGTGAGCGGACCACCTGAAGTGAGGCCGTCCTTCCAGAGAACTGAACAGTATCAGAGTCCTGTTATCAGCAGACACCAGTGCCATCAGAGCAGACGACGTGGGCACTTCACTTCCTGGGAAAGCTACAGGGGCCACCAGCTACTCCTTGGTGCCAGGGTGACTGAGTGTGAGGCTTCACAACAATGTTAAACCGACTCCTTATTTTCTAAATAATATAACTTATAGAAAGAAAAAAGTTACAGAAAATGCTCCGTCTAGCAACAACGTCCCTCTAAGTCTTGTTTGACTTCGTTTTAATTTCGTTGAAAAAGTAAAAAGGCTATGTCTTCTGACTCAGGGGGACGTCACAGCCACGTCTCCAGGCAGTGCCTTCCTGGCCCCCGAGTGACGTGGACAGAAACCCTGAGACACAGGTCCAAGCATGCAACAAAGTATAACTGATCAAAAATTTCAGGAAGTCTCGTTTCAGGTTGTTTTTCAGAATACGAACAAACAAGAAGTTCCATTTTCCTCAGAAACATACACACGTGCAGCTACATATGTCCCTGAAATAAACACAGTTCCACAAAAATTCAGTATCTTTAAAGGGTCATGGAAAAGGAAACGCCACTAAAGCAGGCCTGTGGTCTGGAGCTGCAGACCGTGAAAGCAGCGAGTGGCACGAGCAACCCTCGCCCACTCTCTTCTGACGTCTCCGGCGCTCACACGGGAGCACGTGTCCTAATCAACATCCTAACAGTCTTATGGGGACAGGAGAACAATCTTCTAACTGAAAATGCTTCTGTACATATCATTCCCTTTTAAAAAGGTTCCTCCAGTTCTACAGTTTATTTGAGGAGGAGTGTGAAGGTTAAAATAATTCAGCACCGATATGTGAAACACAAACACCAATACAAAGACTCTTCAGCGGTGAAATGTGGGTCCTTATCAATTCGGCAGTAACTCCATTAACTAACCAAACAACTTGTGAGCTTTTCGACATTCTTAAAAGTGAAACACCAAGTCAAGAACTATACTTCCAGGTCTCTGACAGGAATTTGACCCCTCTTTTTAAAATCATCCTATCACTTCTTTTCTTTTCTTTTTTTATTACGACTGAGTGAAAATGGTACATTCCCGTATAAATTTACAGGCCCACCTATATGCAGCTTCCACTGCTCTCCCTGTCCGGTGACAGCACACTATTCCTCTCTGCTCCATACATGTCTCATCCTCCCAACAGCCTCCTTTCCCCTGCTCTCCACTCACTCCCCTTCCTCCAGCCAGAGGTCAGCAGGATGATATCCTATAGATGTATAGAACAATAAAGTACACACAATATATAGTCACTCTGCGTCGCCAAGTCCAGTCCCTTGCTGTCCGAAGAGTGGGCCTTCATTATGATCCATGGGCAAGGGCAGCATCAGGGCCAGGGGCCATGCTCCCAGGGGAACCTCAAAGCTGCTGGACCATCAACTGCAGTCTTTTAGTGGAGATCTCAGGGTGCACCTCTTTTTATTCTTGTGTTGCCAGTGAGACTCAACTTTGTGAGCTCCATGGTGGCTATCACTGGTGGTAGCCAGGCACCATCCAGTTCTTCAGGTTCCAAGTCGATGTAGGCACCCACTCACGTGGGTCTCGCTATCTTTTGGGTTGTCATTTTGGTCCTCAGTGAGCATCCGCTTCTGCTGAGTTGGGACCATTTGATGTGCCCTCGGATGGCAGCATGGCAGCTTTTAAGACTCCAGATGCCACTCACCGATGTGGGGTGCCGATTGGCCTTGATTTCGCCTAAGAGCATGGTCCCCTGCCCCCGCCCCAGCGACTCTGTCCTTGCAATATTGGGTTAAGATGGAAGGGGTATTCAAGTTACGCTGAAGTCCACTTAATATTGTTCTTGTTTCTAATGTGTGCTGTCACCGATTTCACCCAACCAGATTTCTACCAACTATTTAATCTAAACCCTGTCCCCCTCTCCCCTCTCCTTCCCCTCCCTTGCAGCCATCAAAGAGTCTTTTCTCCTTTTTAAGAGTTCTTATCGTAGGGGTCTCATACAACATTTGTCCTTTTGTCTCTGACGACTTTCACTCAACATAATGTCTTCCAGTTGAAACCAGGTCATGAGATGTTTCCTGGAATCATCATTGTTCTTTATCATTGCATAGTGCTCCACTGAGTACATATACCATAGTTTGCCTATCCATTCCTCTGTCGTTGGGCCACTTATTTTCTCAAGTTTTATGAAACAAAGTCAACAACCCTAAGCCTACAGACTGGCGGCTCTCGGGAGCTGAGCCAAGAACCCTCTTGAGTTGGTCTCAGATCCCACTTTTAGGAGAGAGGCCGTGCACCGTCAGGAAACCACACAGGGGAACACACAACGTCCAAGCCTGCATCACAAGGCCACCACTGGGAACTAGTTCCCACTAGACGGGTAGGAGCCACCACCCACAGAGAAATGGGGAGCAACGTTTTGCTCCACCGATCCAGAAGTGCATCCTGCCATCAAGCATGACATGGTTTCCTGATGACCCAGGCCAAGGCTGGTAACCAGGGGGTGTGGAATCCCAGCACAACCCTTACAGTGTGAGACGGGACAGAGTGAGGCTTCATCGTGGGGTTCCCCAGGGAGGTGACTTTAGTCTGCTTCTGCAGGTGGTCCACCCACTCGTGCAGATCCTGCTGGTTGCTGCATGACACCAGTATCCGCTCGATCATGCTCCCTGCAGGGGACGAGAGACAGGCTGGGACAGAAAAACCGGCAGGCAGCACGCACGTGGTAACCCCCCCCACAACCACACAAGCACAATGCAATCCCGCACTGCTCCCCACAGCCCTTCCCATCACCTAAGGCAGAACTTGCAGACAAACGCCCAAGCGCTCACAACAGATAGCATTTGCAGAAGTTTGTGCCTGTCACCTGATATTTCAAAGGCATTTTTATGATTCTCGCTATCCTCGAGCTTCGTGATTGTCATTCCTGTCGTTGGCAACTTTCCCTAAAACAAGACCCCCCCCCGAAAAAAGCAATTAGTATTTTTTTAGTAAAGAAGGTACCACTGTTCACATACTGTTGAAGTCACAAAGGAACTGGCTTCATACACCAAAAGCTCTTCTCTTTGTCCCAAACAGATGCATAATACAAAAATCTCCACCTCCGAGAAATCTCCACCTCAGAGAAGAGATCATGTAACTAGAATCAACAACTCAAACAAACAAAAACATACAGAAGAATCACAAACTAGCAAAAGAAATGCCTTCTGATAATTTAAGCATAAACACCAGAACACAAAAATACTACACACGGTAATTTAAACAACAAATCAAAAAGAGCTGGTGCCTAGAACACGTACTTTAAACAACTTGCTTTACAGAAAAGAAGCACATATTTGCCCTGAAAAAAGACACAGAGAAAGTCCCAAGTTTAAACACAAAAGGGTGGGAAATAAGAGCAAGAAAAGGAAACGTGTGACAGTTACACAGCGCAGTCTCAACAGAAAACACACCGTTACACTAAATTTGTCCCTGATACAAAACTGACGGGCAACCAGGTCCACTGTGGGAAAGCAAGAGATGTTTAACTGGTGGCTGACTGGTGAGTGTCAGCAGAGAGAGGACCAGGATGAGGACGACAACTCATCAACAACAAAGAGGGATTGAAACACAAAACACAGTCAGCTGGTTGGTCTAAACTGCGCCAGGTGGTCAGCTGAGGGGGACCCAGTGCGCCTTCGGGCGCCGGCACTGTCAGGAGCACTCAGAGGGTACCCCAAGGACCCAGCATCCTGGGGGCAAAGGCAGTCACGTGGCTCCGGGCCCTCCGGCGCCTGGGACAGCCTCCAGGCTGGTGCCAACAAGGGGGACCCGGCCCAAACTCCGCACGGCCAAGACTGACAGCCCATCCTACAGGGCGGCAGGCCAACCCGCAGACTCGAAGGCCCGCCTGCCTGAAGCATTCCTGAGCACTGCGGGCGAAGGGACCCCTCTGACTGGATGCCTAGTGACGTAAGCCTGCCAGCCGCTCTGGGGAGTCCTGTGGAAAACACAGCTGTGCAGCCGGGTGCTATGTGTAAAACGTTGCTGGTGCTGGAGTTCACATTGCCACCAAGCCCTAAAGCCAGTGCTGGCTGCCAGCTCAGTGGACAGCCCTTGTGCGGCCAGCCCACCCCCAGGGGGAGTCACCACCAGGCTGCAGAGCCGGGCTCCATCTCCACCCAGCACACCCACGGCTGCTTTAAAGCCCCAAGAAGGGCCTGACACCCTGGGACTGTAACATACAGAGCCCACCACACTGACAGGAGAGAGTGGCACAGAGGACAGCTGATGGGGGCAGTACAGTCAGGGGGCCGCGCGGGGGCGGGGCTGTGTTACGATGGGGTCGTGTAACGGTGAGACCATGTAAGGAAGGGGCCGCGTCAGGAAGGGGCTGTGTCAGGAAGGAGCGGCTAGAGCAGAAGACAATCTCGCCTCCGCAGCTGCAGCCTTAGAAATGAAAGCCATTATTTTTCAGAAAACATCTATCTGTATTTGCACTCCAGTTTTTACAATGCTTCCTCTGGGCTAACTCTAAGGTCATCTCCAGCACAGGCAGCAGATGAAGCTTTCTGTGACTGCCTTTGACTATGCCACTCACTCTGCCTGAGAACAGCACAAAACATCACCTTCTAAAGAAACACAGATCCAGCGGAGCAGCCAACTCGCTGCTGAACGCAGCCTTGGTGACGGCATCAGCACCTCGCATGACTTTACAGAAAGAAGGGCGTTTACTAGAGACACAGGGAAACGCAGCCCCGAACCCCCATTAATAAATGAGTGTCCCAAATCACAAGAGACCCTCCCCTAGGGTACTTCTTAAACTAGCGCTCGTATTTCCCCAAAGCAATGAGATGATTTGTTTTTTTCCTTTTAAATGAGGTTAAACAATCCCTGACAACGAGCAATAACACCCTTTCAACGCGCTTCACCTGGTAGATGAAGCCGCTCATCCTGGGACTGGCCGAGAGCATCAGCAAGATGTTTGGGAAGAGGAGGAGGTACCTCTCGTTCTTTTCCTGACATGAACAACAAACAAAGCCAATGGTTAGAACAGAGGGTAACGACAGCAGGTGAGGCAGATGTGAGCCCGCGGAGCCCCTTCAGCCGCAGGCCCTGCAAAACCCTGTCATTTCCAGCTCAGGTTTCCCTCTGCCAAATGTTACTAGCTAAATTAAACAGAAACCCCGTACTAAGTCCTACGTTCAGTACCAAGACATGACTGAGAGAGTACTTCAACACACAGGGGAAGAGAAGAGCCACTAAAGGCCTCACACAAAAACGTGAGACAGTCAGCGGACTGTCCCTAAGCTCCGGGACGCAGTGGCCCGTGTAAAGGGGACATCTGAGGATCCTGACGCACAGCAGCCTCTGCGCCATCTTCCCAAAGCACACGGTTACCGCGCTCCGCTGGACATTAACTGTCTCTGGTTCACTCTGTCTTTCCACAGTTGGCAAAAAGAAAAGGAACTTGCATGATTTGGGGGCAGGAACGGGCCAAGCATGTCCCCAAAGCTACAGGAGGATAAAACAATGAAATCAGGTTTGGTCTGTCAGTTTCCAGCAGGTCCCCTAAAACTGTGTGGCATGTCAAATTCAATGCTAATCTTACCCAGCCCATAAACTTAAGTAAAGACAGGAAACTAAAACATTCTTCTTTAATGACACAGCAAAAGCCACAGAGAGCACAAGTAAAAGACAAAAATCTCCCAGACCCTGAAATGAGACACAGAAACTGAACTGTCCAGAGAACCCTTGACCCAAGCTGATACTTCACCTGTCAACATACAGTGGGAACAGCACTAGAAGGATGTTTATCTGAGCACATTCCTCAGAACCCAAGGCCGATGCCAAGTGCCATGAAAACACATGCTAGCCCCTAAGCTCGTCAGCCCTCACTGAACATCTCCCTGCTACACACGATCAATATTCAGAGTCGAAGGGTAGCATTCAGTCACGAAGCACTCTTATCACCTCATCAGTCATCACAACTCTGGGCCCACTGAGTTGACTGCGCTGATTCTAGTAACGACCTTGCAGGACACAGTGGAACTGCCCCAGGGTCCCCAAGGAGCAGCTGGTGGGTCCGAACAGCTGGCCTTTTGGTCCATCATGGAACACTCCACCACTCCACCCCTGTGACACAGGGACCCATTCAGGTTTTGTGAACCGAGCACTACGAGGGACACACTTGCAGGAAATGGTCACCTGGAGTACGTCAAATCAGGTCAGCTGTGTCAATAAGAAACAGCATGGACAGATTTTCTTTGTTTGTATCAGTGTAGTAACTAACCCAAAGGAAAATAAATCCAATGACCATCAAGTGGGCTCTGACTTAGAAGAGACCTCCGGGACAGCGCAGAGCTGCGTCCCACGGCCTCTGCCGCCGGCTTCAGGGGAGCAGGCTGCCGCCTCTCTCCCAAGGAGCGGTGGTGACTGGCAGCCGAGTGCTCGCTCGGTGCACCACTGGGCTCCCGCTGTGGATTAGCATGTCACGATTCCTTACGGCTCCTGAACCTCAGGCCCTGGGACCTTAGTGGGGGGTGACATCGTCTGAAATATTCCAGGTGGAAAGTAGCACACACTGGGAGGGCACGCTTCCGTCTTATCATTCAGAGTTTCAGGCTTGACAATGGGTAATAAGCAGGTTTTCACTTTTTGTCAAATTCCAAAGGGATTCTTGTGACTTGTGACAGAAAACCCCCTCAGTATTCACACATGGAAGAAGACACAGGGTCTGCTATGCTGCTTAACTGAGTTCACGTAACAAAACCACAGTTACATTCAGCCCCTGACACAAAAGCAGACAAACCAGGCAGCTGGAAACACAGACCCCCGTGGGCAGCAGCCTCGGTCCCCAGCACCCCAGCTGGGGGGCCTGTCCCATCCCAGGCACTGAAGTCACACAGTCCAGAAAGCCTCTCATCTCCAAGTCTTATCTGCACACTGGGACTATCCCCCTGTTCCTGCACAAAAATAAATTTTATTTAACTAAATACTGTAACAGAACAACCATTTCACAACTGTGGCTGCTCCTGACACAGGGTCTTTACACTCCCTTGATCTCTCCACCCGTCATAATGAGTAAGCAGACAGACTCTCCACTTCTCTAGTCATTACTGACCAGCTTGTTACAATTACGAAACTGGCCCTTTCTACTAGAAACCAAGACAACTACAACTCATCTCTGAAGTCGGCTGATTTCACTGGCAGGCAACGTCACCATCCTCCCCAGAGAAAGTACCAGACACAGTATGTCCGAGAAGAGACAACCTCCCAAGAGGCCCAGACATGTTTTCAAAGACGAGTATCTACTGGTGTCTACAGTTTCCTAGGTACCAGGTGCGGGGACGAGCCCTCTCACTGGATTAGCTTAAGACTTTGGAACGGAACTGATCTGGGCCCAGATCCAAGGAGGACAAGGGCCCAACAAGGAGCTCCACGCCTTCCTAACATGCCCGGGCCTCTTTTCAATCGCCAAAGATGAAGATCAGACAAGGAGATGCAACATACAACAGAACAAAATTAAAGCTGTTGCCTTCACAGTGACCCTAACTCAACAGCCCAGAGGGGCAGCACCTCCCCAGGCCTCCGAGGGGCACAGCTGAGTGGGCACTGCTACCCTCAGGCCAGCACCCACAGCTCCTCAGCACAGGCCACCGGGCGCCAGACACAAGACAGGACATCCACACGCCTTACGCATCCATCCCCTGACGCGCTTCTAGAATCTTGTATTACAAACCACAAAACGTAATGTCCACAGTATTTGCAATGAAGATGGCACTGAGAAAGCTCAGAAACTATTTAGAAAACAAATCCTACTTAATATAAATTAGGTTCAGCCTTAATTTTCATCCAGGCACTTCAACAGTTTCAAGGAGAGCAATTCACAGACCAGAACAGTGTGGTTGGCCGGCACCCCGGAGCCCCCTCTGTGTTGCTCTCCCACCTGGTCACAGGTTACACAGCTCTCCCGCCTGGTCACAGGGGACCATTCCGAGGACGTGACAGAAGCCCCCTCAGCACCTGCGGCGACCGCCTTACCTCGCTGCCGGCACACTGAATCATGACCTGTGACATGTAAACAACGTTGCCCAGGGTCTTGATGTCGTCCCCCTCCCAGCTCCGGATGGCTTCTGTCAGGATCTGCAGCTCCAGCTCTTTTCTCTTCCGTACTTCCTGACACTGGGCCTACAGAACACAGATGGATGTGGTTGTAGGGAACAGAAACACAGGCAAGAGACAGAAACGCCCAGAACCTTCAGTGTCGAGTCAGGTTCCTTCCAATCTCATTTCTTCTGCAGACAGGTAATGCAGCAAACTTTTGAATTTACCAGTGCCGACTCAAATCTAGGGAAACAAACAACTGCTCTGGGACGTTCACAGCGATCTTAGAACACCACAGCAAATCTTGCTACTTTCGGAAAGAAATACAAGCTGGATAACAAAAAAACACTTCCTCTGCTGTAATTAGTGCTTACCAACACAAAGGACTGCGAAGAACAGAGTAAAAAGGAATACACCATGCCCTACAAAACAGATGCGCATCACACCAGCAGGGCCGGGAAGACCACACGGAGAGAGACACAGACCCCCGGCGGGACTCACGCCGGCGGCTCCGGGCCCAGGATGGGCCAGGCAGACACAGTCGGGTGTCGCGTGTCAGTCCCCCCGCTCGGCTGCCCACCTCACGCCCCACGACCCCCCCGGCCACGCCCACACGGCTCCGCCCACGGCACCAGGCCCACCCGACCCTGTCAACGGAGGGCGCCCACATGGCACCCGGGCTCCCCGGCCACGCCCACCCGTCCCTGTCATCGGAGGGCGCCCACGTGGCACCCAGGCTCCCCGGCCACGCCCACCCATCCCCGTCCACGGAGGGAGCCCACGTGGCACCCGGGCTCCCCGGCCACGCCCACACATCCCCGGCATCGGAGGGCGCCCACGTGGCACCAGAGCTCCCCGGCCAAGCCCATCCGTCCCCGTCATCGGAGGGCGCCCACGTGGCACCCGGGCTCCCCGGCCACGGCCACCCGTCCACGTCATTGGAGGGCGCCCACGTGGCACCCGGGCTCCCCGGCCACGGCCACCCGTCCACGTCATCGGAAGGGCGCCCACGTGGCACTCGGGCTCCCCGGCCACGCCCACCCGCCCCGTCATCGGAGGGCGCCCACGTGACACCCGAGCTCCCCGGCCACGCCCACCCGTCCCCGTCATCGGAGGGCGCCCACGTGGCACTCGGGCTCCCCGGCCACGCCCACCCGTCCCCGTCATCGGAGGGCGCCCACGTGGCACCCGGGCTCCCCGGCCACGCCCACCCGTCCCCGTCATCGGAGGGCGCCCACGTGGCACCCGGGCTCCCCGGCCACGCCCACCCGTCCCCGTCATCGGAGGGCGCCCACGTGGCACCCGGGCTCCCCGGCCACGCCCACCCGTCCCCGTCATCGGAGGGCGCCCACGTGGCAGCCGGAGGGCGCCCACGTGGCAGCCGGGCTCCCCGGCCACGCCCACCCGTCCCCGTCATCGGAGGGCGCCCACGTGGCAGCCGGGCTCCCCGGCCACGCCCACCCGTCCCCAGCATCGGAGGGAGCCCCGAGGCCGCCCCACCAGTGACTCTTCCCTCGTTCAGCTCCGACAGACACCTGCTCTCAGTTCATTTGCTATAACAACGTCTGAGGAAAGACAAAGGCGAAGCACTTACTGAGAGGTTCTTGAAGGCAGTCATGGATTTCTGAATGTCCTGGCGATCCGGGTGGTAGTCCTTGGAAGAAACAACAGTATCAGTCTGCAGAACCAAACGCTGTCTTCCAAAGGGACGCTCCACAGATTGTCCCCTAGCCTTCCTGACACCTGTCAACCTTGGACCCGTCAACCTTGACCCTGCCAACCTTGAAGAGCCCTTTTTTCTCAGAAATAACTGTTTCTCATTAGGACAACCACCAGAGAGCGAATCCCTCCGGTCTCACCAGAAGGACGGAGCCCTGGCGGCTCTGGCGCTCAGTGCGGCAGCTGCCCGCCGCAAGGTCAGCACTTGGAACCCCCGAGGCAGCCCTCAGAGACCAGTGGGGCTGTGTGAGTCAGCTACCTCAGCAGCACTGGGTTTGCTGTGGTTTGGTTTTAGAGTGCAGTGAACGTAGGCAAGAAAATAACTTAGGACACAGAAACCACGAGCAGGGGTCACCAAATCATGCATGCTTTCGCAAATAAAGTTGTACTGGAATACTACTGGGCGCGTTGGTTCACATATGGTCCACAGCCACTCTCATTACAGCCTTGGGAACCCTAGAGGGCAGCTGTACTCTGTCCTACAGGTTCACTGTCACTGGCCGCCCCTCGGTGACAGCCACGCAGAACACAGTACCTCCATGTGCCTCTCCAGCTCCTTGAGTAAGGTGGGGTACTTGTCCAGGCGCATGAATGGTTTGCTGAGGCCTGTGGTCAGCACGAGAATCCCAGGGCTGCTGGCACCTTTCATCTCCATGAACTCCCCCAGCTCTTCACTGAGCAGGCAACCAAACAGGAGAGAAAAGAAGGGACCGTGGTTAGGGTCAGGCTCTCTGATTTCCAATACTGACAACCAGGATTTATGAAATGCAACAGAACGCCCCATCACATCACATCCCAAATGGGCTGTCTGGAAACAAACAACACGGGCTGGCTGGTCCCAAACTCCCCCAGGGCAGAGGGCCGCTCACAGGCCTGATCCCGAGACAGCAACAGCTGCATGGAACACAGGACACGCCTTTTCCTGTGAAATCCCATGAGCGTGGAGGCTGTGACTTCAGTACATCAGCGCCACAAAGCCGTGTCTGGCATGCACACGCGTCTTAGAGTCAGAGCCAAAGCCGGAAACCCTCAGGAGGGGAGAGCAGGGGCAGGTTGGCTCCGGGAAGGGACGCTTGACAAGGGCGGCAAACTGGATCAGGGCAATCGCCCTCACCCAGTGCACAGCTGAGGGTCTGCACAAGCCTAACTGTTTCGTCTGCTGACCAGGTGTTGGTTCTGACCTCGAGAGCCAACGCAATCCAGACTACGAGTCGGTGTTCTGAAAGCCCTTTCTATAGCTTCATTTTCTGTAGTCCTCACAGTGAAAGGACATACCTCCTGATGCACAGAAAGGAAGAATTTTAAAAGCAAGCATTACTAATTTACCATGCCTCCTTCACCACCAGCTTCACTGTATGTCACTCAACTCCTCTTGTATCACCTATACACTCAGGAGCCCGGTGTTTTCATGGAAACTGTACTTGCCCTGAGAGTTCAAATTCAAAGCTATGTTTAGAAAAATTACAGGCAAGTCCAGAGTACAGCTGCAGAAATCGGGCCCAAAGACACACTGCCACTGCAGACACTGTCACTAGCAGTTTTTTTGATTCCTGCCACCTCACGCCAGCACTGAGGTTCTTCATCTCTCCACCGCAGAGCTCGTTCTGTGCGGTCCACACTAGGCCCACTCCCATGCTACAGCCGTCACCCCGCACATGCGAACCGAGTGTGCAAACAGAACAACAAAGGGGGCACTGGCGTAAGTCACCTAAAAGGAGTGCCAGAAAGAGCATGGTTCTCTAGGTCAGAAACCAGGATCTGAATCTGAGCTCTGTCACTTACACCAAGTGACAATTTTTTCTAGTCTTTCTTCCTTAAAATGAAAAGCTATTTCTCTCAGTATTGCCCAAATTCAAACTCAGGGTAAAGAACAAGTGACCAAAGGCAGCCGTGACACCCCAGAGTCCAGGGCCTGCAGCCTGGGATTGGGGGGCCAGCTGCCAGCACACCCCTTGCATCCTGTGCCCACCCCAGGTCTGCCCTCGCCCACTCGACACCTGACACGTGAGAGCCCCTGGTCTGCTGGACTCATGGTCTCCACTGCAGCCATCATCTTGACAGGGAGGTCCCCATGGATGCTCTCACAATTCCTGTCTGGAAAATGCTCGTCTCTCTAACTACCAGACCCACACTTGGCCACCCCTAAAGCAGTTGCTGAAGAGACAATGAGTTCAGGTCTGAAGAGTTCATTATACCAGCATTTCTCTAAGTGCTCCACAAGGCATCAGGCCCAGTTCCTTCAAAATCAAACTTCAGGATTTCTGGAGTGTATTTCAACTCCTTTAAATAAAATCCATGCAGGGCCTTTTCTACCAAGAAAAAAACCAAAGTTAAACCTATTCAAATAATCACTGACACTGCAGGGTTTTATTTGGAATTTCACACACAGCAACGGCAGAAAAACATGACTACGAGGAAGCAGCGTATCCTCATCAACCACATAGAGAAAAAGCCTCAATTTTAAAAACTAAAATTTTGCAAGCAAAATTTATTTTAATGCCCTCACAAAATTCTGGTAACAAGAACATGTACATAGTTACGAAAAGAAGCAGAACTTTATCATCAGAGACAACTGTTTCTCTCGCTGTTTGTCTGGTGCCGAAATGAAACAGCCAATTACAGATATTTTGAAAGAAACAATGGCTCTTTCAGCGACTTCATGTCACTGATGCCAGCAGCCCTTCCACAGCCTGCCTCCTCCGCCTGCACCCAAACCACACCATGGGCTGCAGAGGAACAAAGGGGACACACACAAAGACCTGTCATTTAGCCCAGCAAAAAGCGACAATTAAACTGTTGGGGGAGGGGGCGCGCAGCCATTGCTTTTAGGGGCGACATTACTGAACCCACACCCCGCCTAGTCAGCCACGGGCGTCTGTGACTGCAAGATCAAACATAGCTCTGCGGGGCAGACTCTCCACACTGCAAGAGAGCCGAGACCCGCACACTTCCAAACATCGCACCCCAGCCCACCCTCACAAACCACGAGCGCTCCGCCAGACAACCGTGGGCCTGCATGCGACTGCTGCGAGGCTGTAACACACGGGGGGAGAAGCCAGCACGGGGTCACATGGGGAGAACCAAGTGTGAAAGGCAGTGACCACGAAGCCAAGCCACCAGCCCCGCAAGAGAAACCAGTCTCCGTTCACTGACTTACGCCTCAGAAGCCGGCTCTGTCTTGCAGTAGACAGACTGCGAGCTGTCACTGCTGGGACGTCTGAGCAGGGCGCACAAGCATCGTGTCCCCTCGGACATCTGGGCACCTGCTGGCTCCCTGGGTCTCAAGTCCCAGCACTGCATCCTCAAGGCCTCACTCCAGGCTGCAGCTCAGAGTCCTCGGACCACAGCCCGCCCCCTTCCCAGCTCGGGGCATGCCAGCGGGAGGAGGGACCGAGAGTTTCCAGATCCAACACTGGCCTGCATTCTTGATGGCAGTTTTTCCAGAAAGGGTTACGCTTACGTTTCAGACATGAGACAAACCCTCCCTAAGGCAGTGGCACCGGGTACCGCTGGCACACGCCTCACACACGTTTCTCTTCAGCGTGATCACATCTGAAGAAACACCAGCAGCGACACTGATTCCAAGGTAATCTTCAGGAAGGACGTGCAGCTTCTCCGCAGGAAGAGTGTTTACTTAGGCTCTTCTCTCCAAAGTGCTCACCCCGCCCGCGTCCCACGCTGCCAACCCCAACTCAGAGGATTCTTAAAACAACAATAAATGTACAAAGCAGGGGAGGACAGAGAAACATTTTTTAAAATAAATCTTACTGTCACTGAATACAAGTTCACGGCCTGCTGTCAATCTGCCACATGAAGCCCCTCCCTCACACAGCTCGTCTGCCCCACCTGCTCGCCCCTCCCTCGCTCGCCCCCCGACAGCACACTCCACCTTTCTACCTAGAACGTTCTTCCGTGCCCACTGGACCAGGTCCTGTCCCCGTCACCTGTCATCTCGCCTTAAGGGACAAGCTGCTGGGACAGTCCCACGTACACACTGAAGTCCCCAAGTTGCCTGTCTGCCTCCAGCATTACCCCGTGTCTTTACCGTCCAGTTCAGCCCCTGCCTGGAGAGCTGCCTTCAGTGCTGGACGCTGTTTGGGGTTGCGAGACAGTCCCGGGACCGTGTCCTCAGAGGACCCTCTGTGCTGACGGACCATCAGGTGTGGTCACCTGGCCGAATTCTAGCTCTGCACACTGACGCTTCTCCTGCGATGTCAGGGGCTCTAGGCTGTGCACAGGACAGTCAGCCACTGGTGGTGGCCGGGCACCACGTAGCTCTTCTGGTCCAGTGCTGAAGTCATCTCTGGACCATACGGCACCCTCCTGTCAGTGATGTCTTCTGTTCACTGCTGCTCCAGGTGGACTGGAACCAACTGATGCTACTTAGACGGCAGCTTGTTACCTTTTAAAACCCCAGACACCACTCACTCAAGTGGTATGCAGGACATTTTCTTTAGAGAAAAAGGAAAAAAAACTTGGGTATGTCAGTTTGGATGTCCCCTGAAAGGAGGCACCGGACCCCTGACCCTGCTACTTTGTCCGTCCTAAGAGCTGGGTTGTAGTTAGGGAACAGTTTTGTTCTGACGTACTCCAGCTGCAGCTGCCCCTTTTCTAGTGCAGGCTGGCCCACCCTACACCTGACCTGACCCCTAACCACTCCTTTACAGAACTGCCCCGCCACTGCTGTAGCATCAGAGATGGGCGCTTTCTGTGCGTACATGCTTTGCCACTTCCTCGTAACAATGCTCTCGCGTGCAGTATTTGTTTTTTTGCTTCTGACTAATTTTACTCAGCTCGTAACGTCTTCCAGATGGTTCCTCGTCATCAGGGATTTCCCTAAACCACCACCGTTCTTTATCACCATGTAGTATTCCACTGTGTGAATATCCCAGAGTTTGCTTAACCATTTTGTCTGCTGAGGGGCGTCTGGGTTGCTTCCACCTTTTGGCTACTATGGAGAGAGCTGCCATAAACATGGGTGTTCATGTGTCTGCTGAGTGGTGGTCTGTCTTTCTCTGGGACAGAATCCAAGGAGTAGGACTACTGGATCATACAGTATTCCTAATTTTTTGAGAAAGTGCCAAACTCATTTCCATAGTGGCTGGACCGTTTTGTACTCCCCCCAGCAGTGTAAAAGAGTTCCAGTGTCTCCACATCCTCGCCAGCACTCATCCTTTTGTGTTTTCTGGGTTACTGCCAGCCTTGATGGGGTGAGATGGTATCTCACTGTAGTTCTGATTTGGATTTCAGTGACTGTGGGCATTTCCCTCCTGCATCTGCTGGCGGACAGCGCACCTTCTTTGTGGAAGTGCCTGTTCCTGTCCTTTGCCGAATTCGGTTGTCTTTCTCTTGCTGAGATTTTGCAGTATCTTGTAGATCAGAGAGATCAGACACTGATGTGGTAGCCAAAACTTCTTTTCTACTCTGTGAGCCGTCTTTTTATAAAGAACCATTTCTTTACAGCCTTACCGTTTCCACAGCTTTTCTGTCTGTCTCCCCCATCACTGCACCAACAATTCCTAGAGACATCTCCGCAGGGAGTACATGGTACAGCACCTAACCAACCCCTGCTTCTTAATTTTAGCTAGTGTACCTATAAGGGAGACCCCCCCCCTTGCAGGGGGAGAGCTGCACCTCTAACAGAGACCCCACCTGCAGAGGACAGCTCCCCACCTCTAATGCAGACCCCACTGAAGAGGGGGAGTGGCAGGAGGAAGGCCAAATGGGCAAAGGGGCTGAAGGTTTCCTTTCTGCATCCTTTCCCATGGCTGCCCTGTCTTCTACCCTCCTTTTCTCTCACCACCTTGTCCGAGGTCACTGCTTTACCTCTAGACTGACAGTGCTTTACAGCAAATGGGAAGTTAAATTGTTTGGACCACGCAGCACTGATGCAGACTGAAGAAACAGTAACTGTTCGGGGTCATCTTTTTAAAATTTATTTAATAAAAGAAAACAAAACAATTACTATTTATT
The DNA here is from genome assembly GCA_028571685.1 of Heterohyrax brucei. Classification (NCBI taxonomy): domain Eukaryota; kingdom Metazoa; phylum Chordata; class Mammalia; order Hyracoidea; family Procaviidae; genus Heterohyrax; species Heterohyrax brucei. Next base: position 2,428,019 of record CM053163.1, read on the forward strand.
GGACATTTACTGCGTTCTGAGCAGTTTACACACATTTTGCTTCACACTTACAACAACACTAAAAAAGCACTTTCAGAAAAGGAAAGTGAAATCCAGAGACTGAGGTCACCTACCCAAGGTCAAACAGCTTCAAAGTTGCAGAATCGGGACTCCAACCCAGGACTCCCACATATGAACCACGCTACACGACCATGTCTTATAAAACCTGACACTCATATGGATGCCGAGTTGGGACCGACTGAATTGCTCAAGTCAACCAATGCTTGCTTATCAAAAGACCTATGTTTTAAGCTGAACTATTTTGTTGAGAGTAAGGTGAAGTTAATATTAAATTCGAAGCACAGTGGCTTTCACCTTGATGCTGCCGAAACTTTCCATTATGGTTTGGAAAAACTTTGAACTTGGTTTCAAAAGAAACCACAAAATCTTTCTAAGGTGGAATTTTTTCATTAATAAAATGACCGTGACTATTCTAGGAGCAGAGTCTAAGCCTCTGCGCTCTCCTGCTCGTACAAAGTCACCTGCCACAAAGCCAGTGCTCCAGCCCAACGCCCACACCGCAGAAAGCACGAGATCCCCCTCGCTAACTGAGGCGGCTACGCCACCTCTCCCCGAGGTTTGTGGGAAGCGGCCCTGACACACGTGTCTCTGCACCGGCCTACCTCCACAGACTAGTCAGTCGTCCATATGTTTTCCTCTCTCGCTTCAGTTACGTCTCCACTACAAAAAACCACAGTTAACAGTCTCTAACTTTTTACCAACCATCCAATTAAGCGATGGGCAAAGGAGATGGACAGACATTTCACTAAAGAGGAGATCCAGGCAGCCAAAAAACAATGCGGACATGTTCACGATCTTTAGTTGTTAAAGAAATTCAAATCAAGACGACAATGAGATACCATCTCACCCCAACAAGATTGGCCATGATCCAGAAAACACAAAACAACAAATGCTGGAGAGGCTGTGGAGAAAGTGGAACCCTCCTACACTGTTGGTGGGGTTGCAAAATGGTCCAGCCTCTTTGGAAAGCAATCTGGTGCTTCCTTAAAAAAATGGATATCAATATACCATTTGACCCAGTAATTCCACTACTTGAAATATATCCTACAGAATCAAGGCCTTTCACACCAATGGACACATGCACGAGAATGTTTATCGCAGCACAGTCCACGATAGCAAAAAGGTGGAATCAACCCAGATGCCCAACAACAGAAGAATGAGTAGGTAAACTATGGTACATGTACTCAATGGAGCACTACGCAATGATAAAGAATAACGATGATTCCAGGAAACATCTCCTAACCTGGTTTCAACTGGAAGACATTATGTTGAGTGAAAGTAGTCAGCGACAAAAGGACAAATACTGTATGAGACCTCTACGATAAGATCTCAAAAACAGACTTGTGTATAAAAGAAAAGACTCTCTAGCTTTTTACCAACAAAATCTCCCCCTGACCTTAAAGGGGCAGTTTCCCGGGTAGCACTGGCTCTTCAGGCTCAGGGACTTTCCATTCTACGAACCAGAGAAGCAGGATTCCGGCTGCCTTGCTCTAGCTGGCCACTGCCTTCCAGAATCCTCACCAGTTCCTTCCAAAAAGCCTCAGGCTGAAAAGAGGAGACTTCAAAAAAGATCCTCTTCCTTTAAAAGAAAACCAATCAGCATTTCAAAGACTCCTTGTCTGTTTTTCTCCAGTGCCAATTTTAAAAGGGTAATTTTTTAAAGGATGTCTTTCAGTAATCCAGTGACTGTTAGGGTGCACCTCCCAAGACACTGCAGAAGCAGAGGGGTTTCAGCAGGTACCCCACGCTGGCACCTTCCCCCCCGAGCACCTGAGCAGACTTACCTGTGTTCCGTGAGGACATTGACAGCGGACGGGTGATTGGCACAGTATGCGAGGTACAGGGGCTTCATCTGTGACATGAGATTTAAAAAGCAGCCGCCAACCCTCTGCTGGGCTTCAGGCAACCTGCAGACAACACAGGGCAACCCATCACTCGCTGTACAGGCACTAGGAGCCTGCTGAGTGACAGAAATCATGTGCGCGTCTGTGAAAACACAACAGCAAACCCCGGGGTATCCCACTTCACACCCTCCACTGAGCACGGAGAGAAACACGATCAAAATGCAGTGCACCGAACCCCGGTCTTCTCTCGGGTAACCAGACACCAGGACCCGGGCACAGGGCGACTAAGAACCCCAGACAGAAAGAGGTCACAAAGCCCCACATCTTACTTAAAACACAGAGTAGTACAAAACGTGGGTATTTGGTTTATAAGATCCTCTACACTGAAGTGGCATCGAGCGAGGAGGCAGAGGCCACAGGGGTGCATCTACCAGCCAAGGAAACCACAGCGCTGGTGGCGCCAGGCAGCAGGGGAGACGCCCCACAGCTCCGCCCAGCAACTCTGTGATCTCGGACACCCTGCCTGCAGACCTGAGAGAGAAGCCACCCAGCTGGCGTGCTGACCAGGCAGCTCCAGGACACAAACACGGGGACTCAACATAGGTTAGCCCAACCTCTTCCCCAATTAAAACAAGGACGTCGGCTACAGCGACGGTCTCAAAGGGAGATGCTCACAGAGACAAAACCAACAGAAAAGACAACAACAGTCTCGGAAGCTGGACAACAGAAGGATGAGTGGTGTAATTCAGCAGACTCCAAGTACGGGAACCCTCAGCAAACAGTGAATACAGTCAAGTAATCCAGCACGTCCGGAGAACGCCAAGACTCCGGAACGGGCAGCAGCAGGAAGTGGGGACCATCGGTTCAGGGCGTGGAGGGTACAGACTGGGTGGGCGTCTGTCCCAAGTCCCCTCCCCAACGTCAGCAGGAGAGCAGATTTCTTCTCCAGAGATGTAAGAGTTAAGGGTAAGAGCAATTAATGAAACCAGGAGCTCCCCCCCCCCCCCAGCGCTCCATGTCTTCATGCCCCCTGCCCATCCCTAAGACACGGCGGGTGGATCTGCCACCCTGGACAGAACAGACGCTTGAATGAGGTGAGCCATGCATCCTCGGCTTCCATCTCCTCATTTACATCTGAAGAGACAACACCTTATCGCCAAGAATTATCATCCAGACCGACGGGATCGTGTACGTGAACGGATTCTGTAGACCAGTGACATACAAACATAAAGCTCTGTTTGCCGAGTGAAACACAGAAGGTACCTGGTCAGTGATGACGCCCCGCTCCTGTGAGCACTGTCAGGAGACACGGTGTAGGGTCAGGGCAGAAGACACGTCCCCCGTCACCCACCGTTCTTGACAGGAGATGTGAAAAGAACGTGCACCCCTGATGTCCTCATTTAAGGGGAGGACACACTCTCCACCACAACGGACAGAAGGCTGCGACTGGACAGCAAAGACCTGGCCAGCCTCTTGGGGTGATGAGCCAATGCTGCCAAGGGTCACAAAGTGCTCCCAACCAGACTTGCTGCCATCGAGTCGATTCGGACGCACAGCACCCTGCAGGACAGAGGGGACTGCTCTGCAGGGTTTCCACGGCGCGCCTGGTGGACTCCAACGGCAGACCTTGGGGCGAGCAGCCTGCTCTGTAACCGCTGCGCCACCAGGGCCCTCATCTCCATCTCAGATGCTGGACAACAGACCGACGGTGGGGGCAGTGACTGCTCTCCCACGACTGCTGACCACGGCTGACCCAGAGCCAGCAGAGCGAGGGGCCAGATAAAGGAGACGCCCGGGGTCACCTGACCTCCACTACTCAAAGCTGTGGAGGATGCACCCATCGACCACCAGAAAAGAACCAAGTGCTTCTATATCCACTGCAAACCCTGGAGGCGCACTGGTTAAGTGCCATGGCTGCCAACCAAAAGGTCAGCAGTTCAAATCTGCCAGGCGCTCCTTGGAAATTCCACAGGGCAGTTCTACTCTGTCCTAGAGGGCTGCTAAGAGTAGGAATCGACTAGACAGCAATGGAGCAATGGTTTTTCTCACTAGATTTCTTTATTAAGTCCTCAAGACTATTAAAGTCTCCAGTAACATGAGATATGTACGACCTACATAGCATACACACAAAAAAAATTCATGTTCCTTTTGACATTAAGGACCCTGTCACTATTTGTCTATCGTCACCATAACAACAGAACCCACGCTGTAGCTGTCAGGCACTGTCAAGCTAGCCCGCACGCACAGCAACCGACGTACCCCAGAGAGAGACGCTGCCCAGGCCGGACCGTCCTCGCTGCGCCCGCCACGCCTGACGCCGTCCCTCACCCTCCGTGTCAGTCCGTCTTGCCGAAGGTCTTCCTGTCCTGCCGACCCTCAGCTTCACCGAGCACACTCTCCCTCTCTGGAGAACGGTCCCTCCTGGTAATACAGGTAGAGGACACAACATGGGATTTCAGCACCCTGGCTTCAAGGGGCCTCCTGGCTGTATTTCTTCCAAACAAGATACGCTCCCTCTTCCTGCAGTCCACAGGGTAATTCAGTATTTATCGCCAACACTGTAATTCAAAGGCAGGAGCTTCTGTCGTCCTCATTCACTGTCCAGCTTGCGTACTCTTAGGAGGTACATGAAAATGCCTTGCCTGGGGCAAGCACACCTTGGACCTCAACGTGACATCATGCTGCTTTAACAGAAATGCCACAAGTAGAGGGCTTTAGAAAGAGAAATCTTATCTGTCCCAGTCCAATAAGCTGTTCAGTCCCAGTTCTGGGTGTCGGCTCCAGGGGAAGGCTCTGTCTGCTGGTGCTGGAGGAAGATCCTTATTGTCAGTCGTCCCCTGGGCGAGAAGCACAGGGACCCTGGTCCTCAGCTCCCAGCACTGCTTTCCTTCTTGATGGTATTTTTTTTTTAAAAAAAAGGGAAGAAAGAAAAGAAAACCAAACCCAGTGCTATCGAGTCAATTCCGACTCATACTGACCCTGTAGGTCTGGGCAGACCTGCTCCATAGTTTCCAAGGAGTGCCTCGGGGCTCGCGATCTCTTGGTTAGATTCTGTAGTACTTAATGACTAGGCCACCAGGGTGTGGGAGGGTCCCAAACCTCTCCGCCAGCTTCTCGTATCTCAGGAGACCCCCTCGAGGCGCAAAAGAACCTTACACAGAGTCTTGCCCCACCAGACTGCCGCCCATCCCCTTACTGACATCGCCGAGGTGGGATTGAAAACATGGAGGAATGTCCCACAGTACCAGGAATGACAGGCTCCCCAAGCCCAACCCTACCCGACACACAGTTTTGTGGGAACACAATTCAACCCACAGCGGGTTTTTGCAGCAGATTTGTCCAAATGCAACACAGAGCTTTATTCCTTGACTGCTGCTCCGGAAACCTGGACAGCACCCATCTTTTCTCTGTTTATCACGCTGTTGCTATGTATCTGTCTTACTGCTAAGGATTTCTGTTTTCTGGAGGTTGAGGTACCATCCACACTGAAGGCTGTGTCTGTGACCTTCACAGCAGGGGCGTCCTCTTCTTGCAGCAGGCCAGGCTGCGCCACCCAGTGACGTCCGCTCGTCTCCCTTCCACCCTGACAGCACGCTCTTCCCCAGCTTCCTGGGTTGCTGTTCAGCATATGGACTGAGTTCAGTCTGGTGACAGGAGACAGCTCTACACCCTCCCCGCTCTCACATGGCACAGCGTCGCTTATTCTGGGGAACGGTGGCCTCCTGGTCTCCGCACAGATGCCTCACAAGCACAGTGAAGGGTTCCGGAAGTCCCATGCTTGGCAATGCTATCCCCAACTCGCTACGATCCACACAGTCAAATGCCTCTGCAAAGTCAGAAACACAGGTCAACATCTCTCTGGGATCCTCCGCTTTCACCCAGGATCCATCTGACATCAGCACTGATATCCCTGGCCCCGCGTCCTCTCTGGAATCTGACCTGAATTCCCAGCAGTGCCCGGTCTGTGCACCGCTGCAGTCACTTTACCATGATCTTCAGCATAATTTTACCGTGTGTGTGACAGGCATGATATCATCTGACAATCGCTCTTGGATCACCCTTCTACGGAATGGGCACAAACATGCATCTCCCCCACTCGGGGGACCAGGTGGCTGTCTCCGCGCAGGTGAACGAGCACCGCCGGGGCCCCACCGGTCACCGAACACTGCGGCGCCCCACCAGCTCCGGAGCCCCGTCCCACCCCAGTCCCACCCAGGTCTTCAGGGCCTCCCGGGCCTCCTCCTCAGCACAGGCACTCTCCTTGATTGCGTGGTGCCTCCTGAGCCGGCGGGAAGGCGACCGGTTCTTGCTGGTGCCATGACTGTTTCTGTTCTTTCCGTCTAAGTGGCCTAACACTGACCAGTTGTTTCTGATGCAGTGAGTCACTCTGATGCTCCATCCATCCATCAGTTCTTTTTGGTACAGTGATTCTGTGTGTCCTTTCCATGTACAGAGCTGAACACCAACCAAGCCTTTCAGATACAGCTGTTCTGTATGTTCTTTCTGTCTGAACGGCTGAACGTCAGTCCTTTCGGGTGCCGTAATTCCATGTGTCCCTTCCACGGAAACGGCTCAGCATCGACCATTCTCTTCGGGGCAGTGACTCTGTGTGTCCCTCCCATCTTCCTCTGATGCTTTCCTGTGTCATTCAGTGTTCTGCCACAGAAGCCTTCGACACCAAAAACAGCGGCTGGAGGTTCTTCTTCGGTTCCCTCAGTCTGAGCAGCGGGGGTCCGCTGCGCCTGCCCATCAGCACCACATCTCCTCTGTCTTTCTGCCTTGGAAAGCTCCTGTTCAGCGTCTTTATCATTTCCTCCTTTTGCTTTAGCAATTCCATGTTCAAGAGCAACTTTCTGAGTGTCTTCTGACATCTCTTTTGGTCTTTTCTTTTTTTCCCGTCTTTTTAAAAATATCTTCCCTCCTTCTTCACATATGATGTCCTTGACGTCACCCCACAGCTCACCTGGTCTTCAGTCGTCAGTGTGTCCACGGTGTCAAATCTATTCTTGAGAGCGATTCTAAATTCAGGTGGGACAGACTCATGGTTGCACTCTGGCTCTTCGGGACCTGCTCTGCGTTTCTTCAGTTTCAACCTGAACCTGCCTATGAGCAAGTAATGATCTGTTCCACAGCAGGTCCATGGCCTTCTTCCGACTGATGAATCTGAGCTCTTCCACGGTCGTTTCCCCAGATGTGGTTGACAAGACTCCCGGTAACCCACTCGACGAGGACGCCCATGCGTATAGTCGCCATCTGGGTTGTTCAAGGAAGGTGCCTCCAGCGAATGGGATGTTGGTCTCACACGACTGTAAGACGCAATTTCCAGCATCATTTCCATCACCAAGGCTGTACTTTCCAACTACCCACCTTCCTTATTTCTACTTTTCACATTCTAATCTCCAAGATTACAATTCACTAATTTCAGACTGCAGAAGTCGGTAAAACTCTCCAATTCTTCACTCCTGGCCTTAGTGGTTAGTGTGTGAATTTAAATAATATTCCTATTAATGAGCCTCCTCTGAGGCATATGACTATTAAGCTATCACTCACAGCACTGTTTCACGATAGATCTTGAAATTTTCTTGTTGACAATGAACACAACACCATTCCTCTTCCATTTGTTGTTTCTAGCACAGTAGACTGTGACTGTCCAATTCAAAACGGCCAATAAAATTCAGCTCACTGATGCCTAGGATGTTGGAATTTAAGCATTTAATTTCATTTTTGACAGCTTCTCATAGTCTTAGGTTTGATACTACAGACTTTTCCAATCCAGCTATTAATTACATCTGCAGCTGCTGCTTCTTCTTTTGAACCATGCCACCTAGGCAAACGAAGGTCCCCAAGGCGAGACTCTACCCTATGTCCTTAAGGCAGACTGTACTTGGAGGAGACAGCTCTAGCCCAGCTGCGCTCTGAATGTCTTCCAACATGACGGCTCTCTTCCAATCCAGCCTCCAACCGCCTCCGACCATTCCTCAGAAGGTTTCCACTGGCCGGTGTTTCCATCAAGAAGCTGCCGGGCCTATCTTCCTGGTCTGTCTCGGTCTAGAAGTCGTGCTGAAACCTGTCGGCCATGGGTGACCCTCATGGCAGTGGAGAGACTGGTGGGACGGCATCTAGTATGACAGGGACACGAAAGCCACTGTAGGTGACCAAGTGATGCAGGAGGAGTGGCAGCACGTATGACACACCCAAACGTGGGCCTGCAAGTGCCCTTCAAGGAACAGCTGGTTCTTACCAGGCTACATGAACTCCAAGTAAGTGGTATACTGAAATCACTAAGTGGCCAGTTCCCGTAACTTGTCCACATACATGCTATCGGAACACAGAGGTCCCCTCTGGGCACACAGAGTAGAATGTACAGTTGAACACACAATCCCAGCAAAACTGTCTGACAAAGCAAGTTCCACGCTGCACATCAATTCACAGGTCAGAAGAATGTTCCACTGTCAGGATCTAAAGCCCCGGCTCCTTTTTTTTTTTCAAACTTTGGGGACCCTTCCATATTTACCTATGAAAGCTCGGGAGAACAGGTCTGAGTGAACTTGAAGACAGTGTGGCTCTCACGGCCACTTCCTGTCACCAGCATGGACTCAGAATTCAAATACGAGACAATGGCAGCCACAAGGGACAGGAGCACATGACTGGTCAACAAGTGCAGTGACATTCGAGCCCTCCAGGTTTGCTGAGTGACCACGGCCTTGACTGCAGAAGAGAGAAGGCACAGTCTTGCCCTCAAGGGGACAGTCTTTCTGGGTGAATTCACCCAAGGCATGAATGTCTCCACTGGCTTGTGGCAGAATGATGACACTTACACTAGCTGTCACATAGGCCATTTGTAATGGCTTTTGGTGGAACAGACAGAAAGGTTTTTCTCTGGGTATAACCTGTGATGTCACCTGGTTACCCAGTGAGCCACCAGAGCAGGGAGCGTCGGTGAGCACCCAAGTCGAGGAGTGACCCACAGACCACTAGAGGGCAGCCCACGGTATCGCTAAAACACCCAACAAAACCGAACCAAACATCCACTGCTGTGGAGTCAATTCCAAATCACAGTGACCTCAAAGAACAGAGCGGCACTGCCCTCCATGGTAACAGCATGAAGGGGCAGATGTCACAGATTCCTCCTGCTGGGGGGATGATGGCATTCAAGGGCCTTTAGGAAACTTGGGTGCACACGGGTTACAAGCTACATCTGCTAACCAAGAGATCAGCAGTTCAAATCCCCCAGAAACTCTATGGGGTGGTTCCACGCTGTCCTACAAGGTCTCGGTAAGTTGGGACTGACTTGCCAGTCTCAGGTTTGGTTTGGTTTATAAACTCACTTAAAGAGTGCATCGCTGCCGGGGAGGGAGGGACCCACACCTGTGTGCACACGCATGTGGAGCTCTCACAGCACGCTGGTTAAAAGCCGGCTGCTCACCGGAAGTCACTCAACAGCAACAGCTGTTTCTCTTTGAGCTCCAATCTGAACCCACTGGGTACCAGCTGTGTGTGCAACACTGGGCAAGGTCCCCACCTCACTGAGCCCTGACTTTCTCATCTATAAGCGCCCACATCACAGAGCCATTCAAAGGAGTAAACGTAAAGTAGAAAGAATGGCTACAACATGTTGAAGAACTCGGTGAACGTTAGCTACACGCAGAGAAGTTGCTTTATGTGATTCTTTATATCAACACTGACCAAAACAAACTAAAACGTGTCTAAATATTAATAGTTAAAAATAGTACAGCCATCAAAAAGACCTAGCTGCCAAGAGGACGGCACTGCAGAAACTCCCCTGGCCCATCACGGGGTGAGGACACAGCCGAGGCTCTTCTCGGGAGCACCTGCCCTTAGGACGGAATGTCACAAACTCCCCTGGGCCACCACGGGGGGAGGACACGGCCGAGGCTCTCCTGGGGAGCACTTGCCTTCGAGGCCGTGTCTGTTTTCTCCAGTCCTCTTCACACCTGCCATGTACAGAGATCAAGCAATGCTAATTTACCACATCTATGTGATAAAGGCTGACTGAGGTCTCCATCCCAGTTATAAATGAGTTCTCTTATAAAGGTTCAAAGGGTGGGAGAAAACATGAACAAGAATCATCCCTGATTATTGGTGATTTAACTTTCTGCTTTGTACTATTTTATAGTTTTAAAATTGTTTGAGTCTGTGATTCCCTTTATAACCATAGCATTATCTATAAATAACACTTTTTAAAAATGCCTCCCACGGACTTACATTTAGACTTTCCCAAAATAGTCAGCATAAAAATCTACAGCTGTTCCCTCTGGAAACCTGTACAAGGAGCCATACAACAGCAAGACTCTAAGACGCTCCTCTGGCTGCACAGGGATTCAGGGCAACTGTACCCCAAAAAACTGACCTTTTAGGGTAAAAGAATGCTTGGAAAAACTAATACATGCTACCAAAGAATTCCAGAGTTCCTTGTTGGAAAAACAGAGGCAGAAGGGCTGAACATGAAAGGCCGCACCATCTACCCGGGAAGAGAGGGTTCTGGGCAGAGAGAGGTATCACAACCTGCCCAGGAACACAAAGGGTACCTGCACCATCTGCCCGGGAAGAGAGGGTTCTGGGCAGAGAGAGGTATCACAACCCACCCAGGAACACAAAGGGTACCTTAATTTCCTAGAAGTGCTAACTAGAAAATCGGACCAAAGCATTTACATTACAATTAACTTTTCATAGAAGAACTGACATCACTTCAGCCATTACTAAGCTTCACAAACGTCACTGTCACATCACTATTCAGTGACCTGAAAGAGGCACTTCTCCAGTGCCGAGAGATGTCCAGGAGCTCCCTAGCTGGACCCTTCGCCTTTCCTGTCCTCTGTCCCCCAAACTAGGATTCACCTCACAGATAGAAGATGTGCTGGCCACATCCTCGGCAGGCCTGAAACCCACCAATGACATCAGGTGCTCTTTGAGAGAAGTCTAGCATCTCTGACGAGGTCTCCGAGATGCCTCAGTGATCAGCTGTGCCTCCCCACCCCCACCGGATCCCCCGGCTCATAGCCTCCCCTCTCCTGAACCCTCCCACTCGACCCCCTAGCTCACAGGTCCCCCCTTCTCTTTCCTGAGAGGCTTCCCACCCAGCAGGCTCCCTGCCCCATGTCTGCCTGGTTAGTTCCTGTCCCCCTCAGTGTCCAGCCTCACCCATCCTTGTCAAACAAGTGTTGCTGATCCTCTGTAACTCACAACCAACAGTTCACAATCCAAAATGACCAGAAAGAATAAACCAAACGTGATGTCTTTTCCCAAGAGAAAACAATCCTTCAGCACAAACCAGTAGTTGCAATCAACAGACAAGGATCTATAAATGACTATTAAAATTATACTCAAAAATAAATAAAAATGTTTGTTGTGAATGAACACACAGGAAACCTCAGCAAACAGAAACTTAAAAAAGAGAAAGAGGAAGTGAAACAGAAATTCTAGAGCGAAGGAGTTTTTCCTTTACAGGGGTGACAGAGACAGAGGCCGGCCGGGAACGTGAGCCCGACCAGCAAGATTATTCAACCTCAGAGGAAAAATACAGTCTGGGAACAAACACAGGTCTACTACATGTCTAACTGCAGTCCTGAGAGAACAGAAAGGAAAAAAGTATTTGAAGAAATGATGACCAAAAATTTCCCAAATTTGGTGTAAGAAATAAATCTGTAAGTTCAAGAAGTGACTGTCTCTCAACTAGAATAAGCAGAAATAAAGCTGTAACTGTATTAGTACCATGTAGGGTCTTAAAAACTAGCAAGCAGACACCTAAAGTGTATCAATGGGTCCCCAGCACCTGGAGCAGAGCAGAATGAAGACCACCGCAGACACCAGGAAAACATGAGCCCATGAGACTGAAGAGTTGCATAAACCACAGGTTCCATCAGCCTGAGACCACAAGAAACAGATGCTGCCCAGCTACCACCAATGACGCCCCAACAAGAACACAGCAGGGAGTCCCTGACAGAGCAGGAGAAAAGCAGGGGCGGAACTCAAGTTCATGTAAAAAGACCAGATGTCACGGCCTGAGAGAGACTGCAGGGACCCCAGGAGACACGGCCCCCAGAACGAAAGCCATTCTTCAAGACGACTCTTCAAGGACTAGACTGAACTGTACGACATAAAACTACACTTGGGCAGAGTGCACTCTTAGTTCACGTACACACCCAAGACAAATGGGCAGCTCTGGTCTGGAGGAGAGATAAGATGACAGAAGGGGACAGGAGCTGGCCGAGCAGAGATGGGAAATCCAGGGCAGAAGGCATGAGTGTGCTGTCATACCACAGGTACGGCAACAAGGTCACCTAACAACGTGTCTACAGATTTTTGTAGGAGAAACTCACCTGAGCTACAAATTTTGAACTAAACCACAATATAAAACGGAGAAAAGGAAACCATACCTGGGAGCATCACAGTCCAACGCTGAAAATCAAATACAGATTTAGAAAGCAGCCAGGGAGCCAACCCCGTGAGACGCTGCTGACTCCTTAGCAACAATCACGACCAAGAGACAGTGGAACTAACCCCATAAGATAGCGCTGACTCCTCCTCAGGAACAATCAAGACCAAGAGACAGTGGAGCAGTAGCCTTGATGTGCTGAAAGGAAAAAAGCCATCAACTCAACTCGGAATCCGGTGGAGGAAATCCCTTAAGAACGAAGGTAAAATAAAGACTTGGTTAATAAAATCCAAGCTGATTCATCACTAACAGGCCAGGTTTACCGAAAATTCTTCAAAATGAAAAGAAGCACCACCACATAAAAAGCTGGATTTCCAGGAAGGCAAACAGCACGCAGGTCCCATCAGCAGTGAAGAGGAGCATCTGCCACCATGGGATGCACCAGGAACATGAAGGCCCAGACGTGGCTGGGGCTGGAAGCCAAAAGCATAACCCAGGGTCAGGAGACATCTGCTGTAAGAAGACCCAGAATGATTTAGGTCCTGAGTGTCAGTTCCCGCCACTGCCACGGAGCCCCGCGGCCCTTGCAGCCTGGAGGTCGCCATAAGCGCACGCCAACCAATGGACACGGCCATGTTCCACTCAGACCTTCTGCACAGAAACAGCTGGCAGGTCGGATGGGACCTCTGGACCACAGCTGGCTGACTTCCAGTCTACCACAGACAGACAACTGGGGAGCTACTGAGGGGTGCAGTAAACCAATCTGCAGTGGAAACGAGGCAATCCAAACGACCACAGCACTTGAGACTGTGTCACACGATAAAACGTAAAGTGCTAGAGAAACACAGCACACACCACAGAGATGACATCACTCTCAAAAATGACAAAGACAGAAACCTTTCAGAATATTCATGATAAAAAGAAGAAAATGGCTGCTAAGGAAATTAGTTTTGTATAATTCACTCTGCTGTGCAAAACCCAACCCCAGCACGGGACTGACGTGTACCATACACTTGAGGAACTGGATCAGAGCACTGTGAAGGCAAAGCAGACACAGAGGGGACATCTGGACTGAGGCTGGAACCTGGTCACCTCATTTCCATTTATTCCTCTGTGATGGGAGGATGACAGTGCGTGTGCAACGTCACAAAGCGGACAGGAAGGCCACAAGGGACACTGTAAAGTGTACTTTTTAAAGTACACACTGCCACAGAAATACCAAAATGAACGTATCAGCAACGAGAAAAACGAGGGCAAGTCTTTACTACCTCCTGTACAACCCGGCCTTCGGGGAAGATCTCAGACTGCGGCACACACTACTCTCTCCAACAGGGAAGGAGAGGGGACCTCACCCGTCTTCCACGCCCTGCCGCCTCCTGCATACCTGCAGGCTGCAGAGGACCTGCCCGCTCCCTCTGTTCGGAAGCCGGTTGTTTTGTGGCCTTCCGGCCTTCCCCGCCCCAGCCTCCAACGCCAACATTCCAGCCCAGCCACACATTGAGGCAGACTGGCCTACTCTCCACGTGGCTGCCACCAATTTCAAGGTGACAAAGAAAGGAGGCTGTCTCCTCGCCACCTCCAAGACTCATGAAGACACGAGAACAAGCCAGAGGGAAAACCAGAGACCAACCAGAATCCAGGACCAAAAGGGGGCCCTGGTTCTCCGGTGCTTCTAGACAAGAAGATCAAAGAAAATTTAAAAACAGTGCACAACATTCCCTGACCAAGACCACAGGTAAATAAACGTCCCAGGCTTCTGTGAGCTGAACACTTAAAAACTTCACATGCATCAGAGTTCTGTCACCTGACACCTCACTGGCACTTAAAAAGTAAATATTCTTTAATGTCTGAGATTAACAAAAACCATAAAATCATCACAAAAGCCAAGCCAGCAATGATCATCAAAGACACGCCCGTCATCCCACCAACTGTCTGGGAAAAGTCACACAAACCAGCCCCAAATCCATCAGAACAGCGTGTTACACGCATGTGCTGCCTCAGAGCCCGTCAGCTTCCTGCAGACCACGGCCGACACGTGTGCCAACAGAAGGGTATGGAGAGGAAGGCCTGCCCACCGTCTGCCCAGGGGCTCAAGTCTGACACCTCCCTGCTGCTTTACACTCCCTTGTCTACTCCTCCGCCCAAAACCAAACCCAAACCGGTGCCATCGCGTCGATTCTGACCACAGCGACCCTACAGGACAGAGCCGCATGGCCACATCAAGTTCCCAAGGAGCACCCGGTGGACTTGAACTGCTGACCTTCCGGTTAGCAGAAACAGCACCTACCCACCGCACCACCAGGGTTTCCCTTCCTCCCCCAGAGGGTGCTGAATGCTCTCGCTTTCATAAACACCTTAAAAAAATAAAGAAATACACCACCGCTCTTGTGCACCCTTCACCTCTCCCTGGACAGTCAGGCGGCTGCCTCTGCACTCCTTCAGGGCCACAAAAACCAGACACCCCAAATACAGTGCTTCCTAAAATGCAGATCCACCTGGCAGACGCAGAATAGTTCAGTTTCCATCTGTAGAACTGTGAATCCTACAATTACTTCAAACTGTATCTTTTACCATTTTACTTACTTGGTGCATTCTTCTAAAGACTGTACAAGCATCTGTTGAAAAGAACATATTTCTTCTAGATTTCCCATTAAATATGAAGTGTTTGCTGAACTTAACCTAGAGGAAAGAAAAACAGAAAAAACACAGACGTTTCACTTACATGCCCCCTTGTCCCACTCCAATGCCCCATCAAAGCCTTACACCAACAAAGACATTATCCTGTCAACAGGAAGCTTGTAAACCGAATTTCACCCCATTCTTCTATCCTCTATTCTCTGAAAGTGAAAAAAAACCTGCCTAGATGACGACTATTTCTAAGTCAAGCATTTTACTGTGGGACTTACTTTTCACTGGTCTGTAACGGCCGTAGGTAAGTGGAAAGGACCGTCTGCAGATCTTTACAATATTCATTTTCTGTTTCTAAAATGTTCTGTAGCACCTACAATCAGTAAGGAAAACGCATTACTGGACATCTCAAGGGTACCGAGTACACTACAGTTCACAAACTTCAGAAGTGCACCATCACTGTTTAACTTACACTGTCACTTCTAAGTGGCGCTCGTTTCTGAACGCATCACAAGCTATTAACCACTTAGTCCAGATAATGAATTATTCCTAAGGCTGATGCAACTTACCTTATCTTACTGCCAACTATGTTAGTAAGCAGGCTCACTGAGAATGAGGCCAGAATCAAGGCCGTCACCAGAGAAGCAATGCCAGGGCTGTTTAGACTCCGGGCCACTTTAGCTAAGCTGATTTTAAAGTTATCAGTTACTTTTAAAAACAGGAAGTTTAAACACCCTTGCAATCAAGATGAAGGACCCAGGGGCGCCCAGCAAGTGCACGGGCCAACCTGGAAAGCTCCACCCTCTGTAAGAAGCTGCCATCAGAAAAGGGCATCCTGCATAATCCAAGAGCCAGCAACACTGGTCTGTGACAACGGGGCTCAGGAGAGAGGGCAGTGACTGTGGGAGAAGGCATGAGACAGCATTCTGGGGAGACGAACACGCTCTCCAGTTTGATTCAGGCAGCAGTTACAGACGCAGATGATCTCCGCGAGGCTCCATGAAAGAGGCCCTGAACACAGGAACACAGGCTCCGCCGTGCAAGGACATCTCCAGTCACATCGCATCACATGTACTCTCCAGGCTGCACGAAGCCCAGAACACCCCACTGCTGGCATGTCAGGTCTGACTCCCAGTGCCCCTACAGACGGAGACCTGCTCCACAGGCCTTCCGAGTGGCAGCCGGTGATCCGCACTGTGGCCGCTGGGGCTGGTACACAAGTCCCTGACCACTGAGCAGCCAGGACAGAGCACACCAACCATAGGCCTTCACTAGACAGTCCCATCTCCAATCACCTACGACATGACTGAAAACTACAGGTTCTCCAATCTCCAAAAGCCACTGCTTGTCTGGAAGAGGCCCTGGTGGCGCACTCACTAAAGCACTCAGCTGCTAACTGCAAGGTCCCAAGTTCAAGCCTATCCCAGGGCTCTGCCAAGAAAGGGGTAGTAGGTAGTCCACTCCTGTCAGGTGACGGTCTTGGAAGTCATAGGGTACTTCTGTCTGTCCTGCAGAGTCACTGTGATTTGGAACCAACTTGATGGCACTAAGTTTGCTTATGACTTTCTTTGAAGACTACAAAAAAATTATAAATCCACCTTAAAATGTTTGCTGATACACTTTAGTGGTACCCTAACTGAGCCAAATAAGTTAACAGCTCCGAAACACTGACAAAAAAAATCTAAGTGCAAAAGAGCTGAAATAAAATAGGAACTTCTTTTCAACAGCCACTGAGAGCAAAGCCATGTCATGGTACAGGTGATGACGATGCCATGGTTTCCACAGGGATCCCAGGTACGCAGTACAGCTCAGACAGATCCTAGTAAACCAGGCTACCCACCACTGAGGCCCGCCGTCCTCTCAGGGGGTCGGGTAGCACAGACATCTGTGCTGGACGGCTGACCTACAGGCCGGCAGTTCACAGCTGCCCAGCAGCCTGTGCAACGGAGGCCTGGCGAGGACCCTCCAGGAAGACGACAGCTTAAAACACTTTGCGGGGCAGCTCCGCGGCGTGACACGGGGGGCCGCCACTGTTGGAGCTGGCTCCACGGTGACGGATGCCAACGATTCTGGGCCCCTGGCATCACACTGGGCTCTGTGTGCGTGCCAGCTCCAATCTGGGCAGAAACCATGCCCGGCGCCCAGTATCTTACCAGCGAGAGGCTGAAGCTGCAATGACACCCAAGATCATACACCTAAGACACAGCGGGGCCAGAGCGTGAGCCCCCACCTTTCTGACGTCCCTCACCACACCGCTTCCCCCAGGGTCTCACAGGACTCAGATACCTCTGCAACCCAGCCTATCACGTCCGTGTATCAGACAGGACTCAGACACTTCCACAGCCTGGCCGAAGACGGCCCCTCCCTCCAGGTACCACACAGGACTCAAGACACCTCTGTGACCCGGCCTAAGATAGGCCCATCCTTGTACTGTGTAATTCATTCCCCCTGTGCCAGGCAGCAATTGTCTTTTTAATCAGGAATTGATCTTCCTTGTATTTTCTGAACCCACTACGCACACTAACATGCCATCTGTCTCTTAAAACCAACAGCCGTCCTCGGTCACTCACTCAGCTCAGCCATCCAGTGTCACCAACCCTCTACAACTCTTAGTGTCCCACGAGCAACGTAAGTCTAAACGGTTAAAAACACAGTCAACAAGCGAGATTTACACTTCAGCATTAACACATGCAACATGCGTTGTTATTCTGTTCACCCGTTTTCCGCACTCAGAGTCAGTGCAAACCTGACTAAATACCTTACACACTGAACTCTTTAAAATGGAAAAAATCAGAGGTTCTTTCACTGGGGACAGTGAACCCCAGTTCAGTCCCTGAATCGAGCCATTCATTCACGAAGAGCAGCAGAGCACGCCAGGGGAGGCGGGACCCTCGGGGAGCTCCCTCCTCTGTGGAGAACTCTAGACGTGGACCCTGAAGTTACAGTGTCCTCCCCGAAGAAATACTCACTGCCACACAAACGTGAAAGGGCCGGGTGGACAGAGAACACGGCGTCACTCCGTCATCAGGGAATCCGACTTGAAACAGCTTTTATTCTCCAAGTGGGAATGGGAAAAGTCAGCTGAGTACAAAGGGGCTTTGAATTGAAACTAAAATCCACTGCACGAACATCCAGTCTGCAGACAGCGCTGGGCAAGGCTCTTTCTCCTCCACCCTCCCGCGTCCCCTCCCGGCCGGCCGGGTGGCGCCTGCTCCCTATGCTGACACATGGGCTGCAGCGCTGAGGGCCGAAGCCAGATATGTACAACACTCAGAAAACAAAATGCCAGTCTTGCCAAATAAACTCAAACCCACCACACATGTGTAGGAAAAGCCCTCACCCACGGCAGACACAAGGATAAAAACTACCGTTTCCGATTCACAGTATCTGGTGCCTGCCCAGCGGCACTGCCTAGAGTGCGCTGTGAACCCCGCGCCGAGTCCTCTCCGGCAGCTCCTGTGCGATGGCAGAGCCCCAACCGCCAGGAAGTGGCACCAGGCAGTGTGGCCAGGAGCAAATCAGGACGCCACGTCCTCAGTGACAGCAGTGAGCAGCTGGTGCGGACACACGCGCTTTCCCTAAGAACGCTCTAGAAGCAATGACAAAGAACTGTGCCAACAATCTAAGTCCACAAAAGGAGTAGCTGGGCTAATCTCTGCTCCTACTCTACGCAGCATTATCTGTAAACAACTGCTACTAACAACTGCCCCAACAGCGTGACGTGAACCACGCAACCCCAGCCACACTCTGCTCTCCCACAGAGCTGGCTCAGTGACCAGTGCCCCCTCCTGAGCTGTGTCCACCCTGCAGGGAGGACACCCGCTTCCCGACCGGTGGCTTCTCCACAAGGCCTCAGAATCACCTTTCTCCCCCTCCTCGTGCTCGGCACACTCTGGCTGCTGCAGGAGCCCATCAGGCCGTCGTCACCCGAATGGGACACAGGCACTGCACTCACAAAGAGGGCGGCCCTCCAGGTCCGTGACCCCGCTCAACAGCACAGAGAGCTGAGCTCAGCCAGTGCGCTCCCCACATCGGGAGGCGTGGAAAATCAAGGGTGGCCACACAATAGTGTCACACAGGAGGGTGACAAGACCATCAGTCAGGCCAGGAGACAATTCCTCGACTGTCCACCATCCACACCAAACAGGACACAAGAAGACCTCATCATCTTCCTGGCAGGCAGACCCGACTTCATTGTGACCTCAGAGGGAGACTGAGCACCTCTGATTTTACACAAACTGATTCCAATTTTCACTGCAAACAGTGGGTGTCATAACTCATTTTATGTTACTGACAGTCTTAAAAATAAATAACTGGTTTATTAAGAGAAAGGACAGGAGACATTAAGTTTGTGCAGTCTGATCTGGATAATGTAAGTAATGACCATCACCATAAACTAAAACCAAATTTCAGTCACTTACGTCCCCATTTATAGGCACAAAAGGACAACTGGAACAGGCCCCAGCAGCCCCAACGCTTTTCCTGCCCTGCCCAATCCCTCCTGTGTCCACCACGAGGGACACACAATCATCTGTTGTTTTATTTTCAATCGAGAGCACATAAACTCAAAAGTATTTAAATGTTTAAAAATGTAAAGACAAGACTCGAGTCACAATTCAGCCTCTATGGGAGACAGAAACATGGGTACTGAACTAATTTCTAAAGCTCTTCCCAGCCCCACAAATCTGTAGGCCACGAAGATATTCAACAGAGGCTTCTCATTCACAATGGTAATTACCGATTTAATGTAATCTGCTGGCCTCTAACTTGTACCAAATAACTACACATTAACTCTCGAAAAGAGCTGGGCAGGGCCATTAAATGTCTGTTTTCTGTAGTGTACTTTCTAAGACACGCTATCACTGCATTTCTAAATTTAGGATTCACAAAGGTCTTCAGATGTCTTTTCTTTCTTCCAGTGCTAAAGGACGGCTCCGCCAACAGCTTCTGTGGAAACGTACAAGCTCACGTGACATACGTGCACATGAACTTGGGAGCCCCGAGGGCACTGTGGTTGAGAGCTACGCCTGCGAACCAAAAGGCCGGCAGCCCACATACCCCGGTTGTGGCCCCTGGAGAGCTTCCCCTCTGTCCCACAGGGTCACTGTGAGTAGGGATCAAACTGATAGCAAAGGTTTGGTCATGGTTTGGAAGGAACTTATTAACATAAGCAAAAATACGTGTTCACAACAGCACTACTCCATAGAAAATAGTGAGCCTTTGTCTGGAGCTGGAAAGACCTGGGTTCAAAACCTGGCTCTGACCCTTACTAGCCGTCACGGGACAAGCCTACGGCTCTGTTCCCCTTCTTAATAACATAAGGGCTTTGCCTGGGGTCTTAGAGGCTTGTGAGCAGCTACCTGACACACCCTTAGATATACCGAGTGGTCCCATCCCACCCAAAGCCAAGGAGAAGGAAGAAAACCTAAGACACGAGGACAGCAGCAGCCAGAAGGAGTAAACGCCCAAATGAACCAGAGACTCCACCAGCCTGTGACCAGAAGACCCGGACGGTGCCCGGCTAACACCCATGACCACGCTGACAGGGAAGACACCAGAGAGCCCCTGACCGGGCAGGAGATAACCACAGAGCAGAACAGACTCACGGGAAAACATCAGATTCAGTGGTCTGGCTGATTGTGGAGGAACTCCTTGAAACCAGGGCCCCAGACTCTCTGTCAAACCAAAAGTAAAGCCACTTTCAACACCCACTTTTCCAGAAGATCAGACAGGACTGTGAAACAGCAAATGCACCACATGAGGAGTGTGCTTCTTCGCTCAGACAGACGCCGTCCAAACGCAGGGGGAGAAGGCAGGAGGGGACAGGAACCGGACCAGCAGACACAGGGAACTTGGAGTGGGAAGGGGGACTGTGCGTCATATTGTGGGGGCTGCCACCCGTGTCACAGAACACAACAACACGCGGATCAGTTTTTGAAGGAGGAATAACTTGAGGGAAACTGTCCCCTAAAGCACAACGCTACAGTCACGGTTTTTGACGGCCTCCACTGGGTCACTGCTGTCGCTCCACAGTGCCGGCTGCGACTCAGGCAGCGAGGGCAATCAGGATCTCCTAAGCATAGCCCCCAAACCAAATCTGGAGTGCTGTTCTGAGCCACCCCTCAACGGACCCCGTTAGCTGTGAGTCAGCGCTTCCCAGGCCGACTCACCCAGTGAGTCTGCCACCTCCGCTCCTCCTCCCTTCTCCGCTCCTCCTCCCTTCTCCCACCCGTCACCAAGCCCTCTGCCTAATGCATGCCTTGGCGACCATCTCCATCCACATCCACTCACCCAGAGAACAGAGTCTGCCATGAGAAACTCACAGGCACCTCCCCGTCCACACAAAGTGTGGGCAGACTTAAAGACAGGGCGACCATTTTCCAGGTGAACTGGCGAGGACTCACTCGGATGCACCTTCCTGGTCCCCAGGGCACCTGAGTCAGGACCTCACCCACATACAAGCCCCCAGGCAGAGAGAGGAGATGTCCTAAGATTTAAAAGGAATCCCGGTTAAGGCAGAGAAAAGTAAAACCCAGAGAGATGAGGCAGAACCAGGGATTCGTCCAGATCTATGCCAGCAAAGGCGACCCCACAAAAACAACAGAGATCACGGCTTCTCTTTCTTGGCCTAGTGCCCTAGTGCCCAGGGGTGTTAGACACCCCAAGGACCATAGAGAAAAGAAGGAGAGGTGCAGTACTTCTCTGGAGACCCTGGTGGTGCAGTGGTTAAGTGCTCTTGCTCTGTCTGCAACCGAGAAGGCCAGCAGTTTGAATACACCAGGCGCTCCCTGGAAACTCTACGGGGCAGTTCCACTCTGTTCTACAGCATCGCTGTTAGTCGACGTTGAGACCCAAGGGCAGCAGGCAGCACATCTCTGGAGCACAAGGAAGGTCACTGAAAGCTGACCTGCTATTAGAGACACACGTCAAGTTTTTGAAATTTTTCACTGAAACTAATGATTCCTAACTATTGTATCATATTTCCAGTATTTCAAAGACAAAAGCTAGCCCTCCTTTTGTGACATTTGGCATGTATGAACAATTTCCTTTCCACGTGGAAAGAAGAATTTCCATGAAGAATATAACACAGAATCAGAGAGACAGCCATAAGTGAAGCCTGGGAAATACAACCAGAGCACAACGTGAGCAGGTAGCTCACAGAGACCTGCACCTTTGGTGACTTCACAATCACACTGTCCAGCAAGGAACAAGACAACTCCTACCCCTTGGAAATGGGGACTAGAAAACCCACCCTCCTCCGTAAAGCTGGGTCACCCTGCTTCTCTACAACAGCCCTCTCAGAATCCGTACCAGGACAGATGTCTGTCACCGCTCTGTGGGTGCAGTTCCCGCTCTTTCACTGTCCAAACCCAGCACACCCAGGCACGTCACAGACAGGTTCCCTTCAATCACATGATCACGTCGCCCTGAACACAGACCCTATGGGCAGTCCTCAGAGCTCCTGAGACGCCCTGTCTGCAAACGGAATGGCATGGTGCCCTGCGAGGCAAGCCAGAGCAGCTGTCCCAAGTGACGGAAGCCACAGGCTGTGGACGGCCAGGCGCTGGGGCTGATCGGCCAACTACCTTGGCGGCCCCTCCGGACAGGCACTGTGCACACATCTGCCCCGTAAGCTAAGCACAGCTCAGGGAGCGCAGGGGGCTGCCCTGAGGCCACAGATTCGAAGAGCACCATGGACCAGATGAAATACAAACTGCAGACCGCTTCCACGATACCACGTCACCTCAATCTCAGCTGTCTCACTTACAGCAGGGGCACTGACGGGACTGCATTTGCCCAACACACTAGCCATGCTGAACTCCATCAGAATGTCGACTGGAAAACAAACTGGACCGTGGCAGCCGGCCCTGCACGAAAACTATCGACTCTTCACCTCAGAGACCTTCGGCTTCTCCCTCCACAGTCCCCCCACCAGTGCAGGACCCCTGGAGTCCTGTCCGCTTCTACAACAGCTCCCTAACCGGCTAGCACCAACCCTTTCCTGTCCTCAAGACTTCCCAGGCTCCTGTCACAGGAACTCTCCTAAATCGCTATCACCTGTATCCTTAGGGGGCTCAGACAGCGATCATCACAGTTTTGTCCAACGAGGAGGAAAAGTCCATGAGGGAAATTCCATTTTTAATCTTAAAAAATAAAAGTTGGTATCAAGTCGATTCCGACTCTCAGAGACCCTGCAAGACAGAATTTCCAAGGAGCACCTCAGGTAGCCTTCCGCTCCGACCCTGCAGCGAGCAGCCACAGCTCTTGGCCAGAGTGACACAGAAGCTCCTTTTTCAACCTGGAAAATTTTAAAAAGCCTGAAGACGACAAGAAAAGACCTATGTAACTCTGCCACTCAAACGGGCCATTCTATCTCCACACCAACTTCTTCCATGAATGCATCATGTTATTTATACAATTTATACTCTGCTTCACGGGAAAACACGTGATTTCTACGGAGGAAAAGGTATGATTTCTAAGGCCTCACACCCACCTTCAGTTGTTACCAGCGGACGTACCTGGGTTACCTAACCGTGGTCTGTATGTTTAGACTGCTTACAACTTACCACCGCAACAAACGACCCCGTGAGAAGACCTCGGCCTGAACATCTCTGAACACAGCTCCGGCCAGTCGGGACGGATCTCAGGGAGCAGTTACGAGATCAAAGAGCTTACACTGTTTTCAGAATTCTATATAATTTTGCCACATTTCACTTCTGAGAAATCTTTACATGGATTTCTATTTCATTATTAGTAAATCTTAAGATCTCTTCATATAAAACTTAATACCACAAAAAAATGTTTTTAAGCTCTGAAACTTTTCACAGTTAAGTTTGAAAATACAGCCAGTTTTGGGCTGAGATGCATGTCTGTCTGAAGCATGTGTGACCTCCGGCCTCCGGCCTCCCGTGCGGTGCCCTCAGACACACAGACGCCTCAACACCGACTCCCACTCACAGTGGCCGTGTGGCAGAGCATGACCGCCCACAGGCTGTGTCGGGTCTCTGTCCTACCCATGGAGCAGGTTCAGATCACTGACATCTCAGCCCGCAGCCGAGCTCTTCGTCACCACACAGCCGCAGCTCCTTCCTACAGGCATGCCTACGCACACCTGTGTGTGTAGACAAGCACACGTGCATGTATGTACACACACTACAGTCATACATACACCTGTACACAGACACACATCCGTATGCACACAGCATACACACTCACTTATCCTCACCAGCTACAACAATCCGAAGTACTGACAACCCACTTCAAGTGCTCCGGTGCTTCCCAAACAGAACATCACTCCACATATGAGAATCCTTCACCGAGCAGCACCTCACGCCCCGTCATGTTGAGAGCCTCCTGCAGGGCGGGGGAAAGGGCCACCACAGCACACCGCGTGGCACGAGCAGGGCACAGCTCCACACCCACAATCCCGAGACACCAACACCAGATGACGCGCAGACACGAGAGCCGTGCCCCGTCTTCCCTCCAGAGAGCCGGGGGTGTGGCGTGCGGCCTTGTTTCTGCGGACAGATCACCAGGTGCGACCACAGCAGCACACGCAGCAGAAGTCAACACAGAGAAACCAGACCTCATCAAAATGAGATCGCTCTCGCAAAGCGCTCTACCAGAGAGCGGGGGGACAATCTACAGACTGTGAGGGAATCTGCAGGAACCGTATCTCCAACAAGGGTCTCCTACCTAAAACATATTTTAAAATCCCAACAAAGACAAATAACAGCCACGGACAAGTGACTTACCAACAAAGCCAAGTGAAAGATTTAGTTGAGTTCACCAGAGAGAACATTCCAAGAGCCACAAGCACAGGAAACAGCACTCTTCTTCCCTTCATCAGCCAGTAACTCACTGCTGTCAAGCCAATTCCGACGCACAGACACTCTACAAGACAGAGAACTGCCCCAAAGGGTACCCATGGCTGTCACCACACAGAGACTACAGGACAGAGGAGAACTGCCCCCAAGGGTGCCCACTGCTGTTGTTGCCCGAGAAGCAGACGGCTGCACCCTTCTCCCTCTGAGCGGCTGACAGGTTCAAATCGCTGACTCTTACTGACAGCCAGGCACCCCATCGTTCACCACCAGAGTTCAGTACCCATTAAAACCCACTGCCGCAGAGTCGGTTCCAACTCACGGCGAGCCTAGTGATCTGAGCAGAACTGCCCCCTGGAGTTTCCAAGGAACTCCTGGTAACCATTCGAGAGATGGAAATCTAAACTACAGTGAGACACCATCTCACCACTGGGAGGCTGGTGGAGAGGTCAGAGAGAGACTGCAGTATTTGGCCACCACTGGGGGGATGCAGAACAGGACAGCCACTGTGGAAACTGGCCTGGTGGCCACGCAAAAGCTGGTTGTGGGACCACCACGTGACCCTGCAATCCTGATGCAGGTGGGACCCAGAAGTCAGGAACGCAAACAGAAGCCTGTACCCACTGTGCACTGCAGCCTGCTAAACAGAGCCAAGAGGTGGGAACAAGCAAAACGCCCATCAACAGGGGAAGACATTTAAAAAAATCTGACACACACATACAGAAAGGAACAGTGGTTGGCAACAGAAAAGATGGCATGACGGCGCCACCACCACACAGAGGGCACCCAGGAGCGTCCCGCTGGGCGACGGCGGGCAGTGGCTCACCAACACTCACTCAGTTACGGGAAGTAAGCAACAGAAACCAGAGGCTGCCGGTGGGCAGCGGGAGCAGGGGAAAGGGGAGCTTCATTTAGAGGGACATGCAGCGTCAGGTGACGGTGGTGGAACAACCCGGGAAAGGACAGCGAGGACGGCCGCACCACCAGCTGCGATCGACGCACTACACCACACGCAGGGACAGACTGCTGGGCTGGCGCCCGTTTGTGATGCACATTTTCACTAAAACACACAGAAGAAACACACCAACATGTTAACAGTGGTTACATCTGATTTTTACTTCACTCAAACCCTGGTAGTGCAGTGGTTAAGTGCTCCGCCTACTAACCAAAAGGTTGGCAGTTCAAATCCACCAGCCGCTCCCTTGGAGACTCCGTGGGACAGCTCCACTCTGTCCCGAGGGGTCAGTATGAGTCAGAATTGAGTCAATGGCAACAGTTTGGTTAGGTTTTTCTTGTTTGTTTTTACCTCTAGTCTACGTTGTTAAGTTTTAGAAACATTTAAAAAACAATCATTTTTTAAAAAATGTTTCTGAAAGACTACTTACCACATTGTAATAGCTTTTGTTAATTGCGGTTGTATCAAATCCTTTGGGAGGACTCTTCAATGCTCCTGACTTGGGAGACACAGGCTTTTCTGAAATAAAAATGTAACACAGTTTTACCAGTGAACTCCAGAGGCCAAGGACTCATCAGAAGGTGACAAAATGCACCAGGACCTCCCATCTTCCACATCCGCTCATCTCACAACCTCAACAGAAACCACCCAATGCAAGGCCAGGGCCAAGGTCTCCATGTAGCTGGAGATGCCACCAACTCTCCCACCTCCTTCTCATTCACAGCGATGGCAGCTCTCTCCTAGGACTTCACTCACTCCCTTCTCCCAGTTTCAGGCTGAAAATGCCTAAGAGAAGTTACACTCCACTGTCACCAGCAACAGAAAGGACAGCACACCTACACAGGCAGCTTAATCAATAAATGTAAATTATTACTCAAACAGAACAGAGAAGACGTAAGCACTGTGTTGTTGTGTGCCATTACACAGATTCTGAGTCACGGCGACCCCACACGACAAAGCAGAACTGCCCTGTGGGGTCTTCAAGAAGCAGCTGGTGGATGCAAACTGATGCCCTCTAGGGGGTCAGCAGTCTGAGCTCTTGACCACTGTGCCACTAGGGCTCCATAAATGTAAAAATATTAAAACATTAAGACCCACAGTTGTGCGTTATGTGACCGGGACCAAGATCCCTGAATGCAAAAGGCTTTCTAAAGAAGCAGGGCCAGCCTCAAGGCTTGACATACACACATCGCACACAGGAGAGGGACAGGAAGCAGAAGGAAAGGCATTCGGGGCAAGGACAAGGTAAGAAAACCCGCAGGGCCACAATGACAACCATGTACCGACAACAGCAGAAAACGGATCCGACCGCGGCGGACAACAATGTGTGACGCACAGGGAGGGCAGAGACGCAGCGCTGCAGACAGCCGAGGAGCAGCGCGTCAGTGGAGACACACGCAGCACGTTCCCTGGAGCCCTCACCCCAGGCCCCAAATGGGACCCTCACAAATCCACCTTGACACTGCCTGTGTCCCAACACACATTTCCTCCGCACGACAGGTGCTCTACAGTGCCGTGGGTGTCATGTGTGAGCATCACTGATGCTCTACGGCCGTCACTGTAGGAGCCATGCAGCTCACTTCTCCACACGGACATGAAGATTTTAGTTTCCACCTCACTCACAGTGACTGCCTTTCTTAAATTAAAACCCCAATGTCGTGCCACAACCACACCCAGCCACACTAATAACGAGCCTCTAGCATCATCTAAGGCTTGGTCGATGCTCCCAAGTCCCACTGGGTTTGTCACAGTGGGGTCTTCTCACAGTCAGCCTGTATGAATCAGGGACACCCTGGTGCTGTTGAGGGGAAGGCCTGCAGGAAACTCGCCGGGCGCTCCCTCAGAACCCCACGGGGCAGTCCTGCTCTGTTGGCAGAGCAGCTGCAAGTCGGAACTGACTCGAGGGCAGCAAGTCTGTTCTCGCCTCTACCTGAATGCAGAGCCCAGTAAGGGCCCCACGGCGCACTCGCTGTCAGACCTCCTGGTGTCCTGTGGTCTGTCACAGCGCTTTCCCTTCACGTCTGTGTCCTGCCAGCAGGCAGCACAGGGGACGATGGCTTTCTCCATTGCCCACCGAGCCTCAGGCAAGCACTACCAAGCAGAGCTCTGCTGACCTGTCCCCTGCTGTACCCACCACTCCCAGAAGAGTGGTCACTTGAGGAAATGCTCGTTGAATGGCTAAGGGAAGTGGTCTTAAAGGCCTATTTCACTGTTATCAAATCTGATGATGTCATATTAAAAATGGCTGAGAAGATCAGTCAGCTCTCGCTGTACCAACTGAGGCATGCACAAAAGTTAACTGCCAAGTATCAGCAGAGTCAACAATAAGACTCTGACAATGTTAGCCGGCACTGCCAACAGAGGCAGCCGGTCTAAGGAAGGACAAAATAAAAATGCAAACCCCAAACCCAAGAGCACACCTTCAAACTGGTTCCTCCTGGTGCAGTGAGAGTCAGGGAAGAACCCCAGAACAGACTCAGATTCCTAAAATGCGGGTGATCCAGGACAGGTAAAATTAGGGGCGGAAGCCCTGCTGGAAGTGTGTTCTCCCCTTAAAACAACCGCAGAGCAACCAAGGTTCCTGCCCGTGGGATTCCAAGCAGAGTCCTGGGCGGCACTGCCCCGCTCAAGGACGGCGCCAGCACCCGTGGGATTCCGAGCAGAGTCCTGGGCGGCACTGCCCCGCTCAAGGATGGCGCCAGCACCTGTGGGATTCCGAGCGGAGTCCTGGGAGGCACTGCCCCGCTCAAGGACGGCGCCAGCACCCGTGGGATTCCGAGCGGAGTCCTGGGCGGCACTGCCCCGCTCAAGGACAGCGTCAGCACCCGTGGGATTCCGAGCGGACTCCTGGGCGGCACTGCCCCGTTCACGGACGGCGCCAGCACCCGTGGGATTCCGAGCAGAGTCCTGGGCAGCACTGCCCCGCTCAAGGACGGCGCCAGCATGCTCCTTGGAATCCATGTCTCTCGCCAGGGTCCCACCAATGACTGAATCTCAGGCCTCAGCTCCTGAAACAGTCCAGCCTCAAACCCTCAATCCTCCTGTTCCAGTGACTGCTCCGGGTCACCCCAACTTTAAAAATTCAGGTCTGTTCAGGTTTGGTCAGTCATGGTCGGGCCCCTCTGCGCTGACTCACAGCCCTGCTTGCAAGGACAGGAGGGGAAGATGCTTTCTGTGAACTCAGTTTTCTCTTGCATTAAACAGTCAAACTTGAATGTCTAACATACATAAACCAAAGCAGAGGACTCCAAGTACATGGCAAAAGGTTGTAGAGGAAGCTATTTAAAACAAGTCTAACCACTTAACAGGCGATTACTTCCGGGGTTAGGACCTGGGAACAGGGGGAGGAAGAGGAAGAAACCACTGCTCCTCACCAGCTCTTCACTCCAACTCGCCCTGCTCCTAGGCGCTTCCCTGACTTCAGAGTCCCTGCGGGGTGCCCTGGTTAAGGGCTCGGCTGTCAGCTCCAAGGGCACTGCCTCAAACTCACCCAGAAGGTCTCACAAGGCAGGCCCAGCAGCCTTCTTTCCAGAAGGGCCCTGTCTTGAAAACCCAGAGATTACAGCTGTTCTCTGTATGCACAGGGTGGCCCAGGTCGGGGCCAGCTCGCCAGCTAACGACAGGGTTGCCAGGGCCACCGGGGGCGAGCTCACCGGCTAACAACAGGGCGGCCAGGGCCGGAACTGGCTCGCCGGCTCACGACGGAGGCCAGGATCAGAACTTGCTCACTGGCTAGCGACTAACAACGACCATTCGTTCCTTTGACATACATAAAACATCCTGACAGTGGAGGAGTAAAAGCCCTGACCTCCCACCACCACACGTCAGCTGACTGCTGGCGGGTGCCCCTCCAACTGAGGGTGTCAGCCCTCATCCGTGGATGGCAGCCACACTCCACCCACAGGCTGCCTCCTGCTGGCAGCGTACAGCAGCGTCTGGATGAGTGCCGCTGATCTTGTTAAGCTGGAGGAATTAACGGCCACCTTCCAGAAATTCCCAGCTCCCTAACCCCAAGCCTGTTCATGTGTCATCTGATCTCTGTACGTTAATTTACCTGTTTGCACGTGATCTTTCCTCCTGCTTGTGACTTTCCCCTTTTGGCGCACTGCATTACCTGCCCCAACACATGCCTCAATACTCCAACCTTCCCTCTGACACTAAGTCCCTCGCTCCCCATTAAAAAAATGCTGCCCGAAAACGGCATTGAGATGCCCATCTTCTGACACAGCTCCACCCTGCTGCTTTCAGACACTCACCCACAAACACACTCACCCCCGAACCAAGTGAGGGTTGGAGCAGATGTTTATTTCCAGTGACACACAGGACACCAGGTGCCACATGACCATTGTCCCCACCCTGCTCTCTCACAGCTAACCCCTGTTTTAGTCAGCTAGGTCTGCTGTAATGGAGATATCACAGAGAGGATGGCTTTAACAAAGGAAGGTTTATTCTGACAGTCCAGGAGGCTACAAGTCCATATTCAGGGTGTCTGCTCCAGGGGCAGGCTTTCCCCTTGTCAGCTCCGGAGGAAAATCCAGTACCGCGTCAGTCTTTGTCCAGGGAGCATCCTGGTGCGAGAACCTCGGCTCGGAAGGACGAGCTCTTCTCTCGGTGCTGCTTTCCTGGTGGGGTGAGGCTCCCAATTCTCTGCCTCTGTCCCTTTTCCACTTATCTCAGCACATAAACCGGTCATAGTGACCTGTCAGCTGTCACGCCCCTGCCCGGCTCCGGCTGTCACTCGCCATCTCAGGCGTCACCGCCCAACAGACAACGGGCCATCTGGAGACGGGAGAAGTCAGAGTCGGCGCGTTGGAGCCCGTCCTCGACAACAGACGCACAGCCGTGAGACAGTACCTGGGGGCCCGGCAGCGCAGCGGCTCAGTGCTCCGTCTGCTCACTGAGAGCCTGGCGGGTCGAACCACCAGGCACTCCTGGACCCAACGGCAGCCGCTCTGCTCTGTCCTGTGGGGTCGCTGTGAGTCGGAAATGACTCAGCGGCCGTGGGCTTGGTTTCGGATTTGGGTACAAGGCCACAGACCGCCATTTCTGCTGACGCTGGACTCAGGTCAGCCTGCAGGGGCACTCACTGTGCTAACAGTCTGCACCACGGATCGTGACGACCGCACACGAGTTAGTGCCTCCACTTCAATGACCGTGAAGTCGACGTCGTGCTGCTCCCAGAGCTGGTCTTGCTGCTTCTCCTTCCTCCCCTTCTCCCCTGCATTTAGGAACTGCTCTAGTGCACGCGTGCATGTGTGCGTGTTTTAACACAAGTAAACCTATCTGTGGGCATAACGTGCAGTAGGAGTCCGTGAACTTGATCCAGAAAAGGACATCACACGCAAACGGTGAACACTGCATCCGTACCTCCCACTCAGGAATGACTCACGATGCTTCCGCAGGTGCCTTCAGAAAGATCCTGCTACACAACTGCACAACACGTGTCACTGCTTCACACACCACTGAGGACAGGCGGGAGGCGCAGACAGACCAGGATCCCTGGCGAGAACACGCCCCTCTCCAGCCACATGACGGCCAACAAGCGAGGGCTCTTCACAGTCCCCAGGACCCTAGAGACTCGACGGCAGTGGGTGGTGGACTGTGGGGTGCAGCAGCTAAGACCAGCTGCTGACCAAGTTAACTGCTGGCAGCTGGAATCCGCCAGCCACTCCACAAAAACTCTGTCCCACAGGACTACTGAGTTGGCATCGGCCTGATGGCAGGGGTAGCACGTGGTTACAGTGCTCAGCGGCTAACCAAAGTGTCGGCGATCAGAATCTACCAACCAGTCCTCAGGAGAGAGACGGAGCCATCTGCTTCCAGAACGCCCACAGCCCTGCAGACCATACAGGGCAGTCCTGCTCTGTCCTAAAGGGGCACGAGCTGGCTGTTTGTTTTTAACGAGAAAAACGTTAGACATTAACTGGATATCGTTGAGAACTTGTCTGGATATGAACACCCAAAACATCATTTAGAGGTAAACCTCAGTTTGTTCAATAAAATTGAGTTTTACCAAATAAAAATATTTGTAAACCAAATCTAGTTTCATGTATAAGAGAAACATTCGGTTTTAAAAAAGCCAGTCTGACGTCTTACAAGGAAATAACCATACAGGGATGGCCAATCAGGGCAGTCCGTGTATTTGAAACTTGGCGAAATCTGCTTCCAGGAAAAGCCTCAATGACCCTGTATACTGCAATGCCTGTGTGAAACACACTCTGCAAAAACAGGAAACCGATTCTAAAACTGGAGCCCTCGTGGCCCGGTGGTGAAGAGCCCAGCTGCTAAACTGAAGGTCTGCAGTCAGAAATGGCCCGCTCCCAGAGGACCGCCAGGAGCCAGGGCCACCTCGATGGCAGCGGGTGCCTGTGGAATCCTAAATCAAGAAGCCATGGAAGTTACTGAAACGCCACAATCACCTGTTACTGTGATTCTCAAGTGCTGTTCTCAACTGCTATAAAGTCACAATATAAAAATACAGTTTCACGTCTTTCTGCCTCAGATGCTCCTAACATTTAAAATTAGGCTGGAGTTTTCTTAGCATGTAATGTACTGAGATGACCTAGTCACAGCCGGGAGATGTCATTTTAGAAGAGATCACACCGATGCTCCTACCACCAGGCCGAGAGCACTCAGCACGACACATGCTCTGAGGGGCAAGCAGCGTTTTCCTTTCATTTCAATAAATAAAGAGCCGGACAAAACAATTCCCCAGACAGACTCACACGGCCTCTCCATCTGGCAAGGAAACGGCAGATGCGGCGTGGTCACTTGCCAAGAGCTTCGATGACGGTGCAGTTGTCACACACGCTTCAAACAGTCACACACACACACACCCCAGAAACACAGACAAAGTCAGGCAAACAGGGAGAGAAACAGCTGCTTGTGCAGTCAGCCCCTGCAGGCGTGTTTCCAGCCGGTCTCCCCTGTGGCCACGTGTGTCACTGCCAGTCCTCTGTCCCCACAAGTCCCCCAAACACAGGACCTGGGAACAGGCTGGTCCAGAGGTCAGGGCAAGCTGCACAACAACTATTGCCAAGAGGTGACATCAATGGCCTTCACTGCTATCTGAGAGTCACTCCCGGGGTCACCTGAAAGATTTTTTTTTTATTGTGACTGAGTGAAAGTTTACAATACAATTCAAATTCACATGCCCACCTCCCTGCAGCTCCCTTTGCCCTCCTGGCCCGGTCACAGCACACTCCTCCTTTCTGTTTCACACATGTCACAGCCTCTTAACAATAACTCCTGTCCCCTCCTCTCCAGCCTCTCCACTGCCCTCTACTACGAGGTCACCTGGAGAGAGTTCTGAGACGCAAGAACCCGTATCTTTTCAGCCAAGTGTCTTTGTGCTGAGTTAGCATCACATACCCGCTGACACAGTGGGTGGTACGCTGTATCCGTTCTCAGCTAGAAACTACTTAAGGTAAGGAAACTCACCTCTGAGCAAGGAGAGCATCTGAGAACTGACGCCAAGTCTCCCAGAGAGTAGATCTCATCAACACCTATGGGTCCAGGCCAGACATCCCTGCCCGATGGGACGTCCCAGTACCGGGCACTGTGACGTCCACCAGCTCACCGGCGATCCCGTGACAGTGATCGCACCAGGCTCCCCCCAGAAACGCTCTGACCTCTCAGCCTCTGACGGCTGAGCAGCAGACGGGCACGGGGCCGACCTCAGGGAACCCACCCAAACCTCCCTCCAAGCCTTGGCCACCACCGTAGCTGCCCGGCTGCCCCCGGGACCACAGCCAGAGAAGCCAGCAGCTCCAGCTGACCGACAGACCAGAGCCATGTTTCCCCGCGGCTGTGTCCGCGCAGCCAAGGTGGCCTCCGCATCTCCATTAGCCTGATCCTGGGGTCGCTCGGTGGGTTTTCAACCGGGATGGCAAGAAAAACACACCCCGCTTCACCTGCACCCTCCAACCTCCACAATGTCCCAGCAAGATCTGCCCTCTGGGTCTGGGGTGTAGATTGATGAGGTCACAGATAGAAAACTCCTTACGCAGAGACAAGAGCACAAAGAAGAAATCAACTGTGTTGTTACTATCGACTCGACTATTTTAATGATGAAACGCTACTCCCTCACGTCCTGTATACAAGGGTTTATCACTTACTAACCATTACAGAGGTGACAGCGACCTCTTCCTGAGTCCCATCTCTGTGCACACTGAGGTTTTTCAGGCAAACAGGGAGAGAAACAGCTGCTTGTGCA
Source organism: Heterohyrax brucei (assembly GCA_028571685.1). Taxonomy (NCBI): domain Eukaryota; kingdom Metazoa; phylum Chordata; class Mammalia; order Hyracoidea; family Procaviidae; genus Heterohyrax; species Heterohyrax brucei. The sequence goes on from CM053163.1 coordinate 2,461,941, forward strand.
GTCAGCCCCCGCAGGCGTGTTTCCAGCCAGTCTCCCCTGTGGCCACGCGTGTCACTGCCAGTCCTCTGTCCCCACAAGCCCCCCAAACACGGGACCTGGGAACAGCCTGGTCCAGAGGTCAGGGAAAGCTGTGCCAGCCCTGAACTGCATGCTTTGCAAACCCCAACTCGACCCCACAAACCTCCCCAGAGTCAGGTGCTGTGGCCTCCACTTCACAGCTCGCCCTGAAGGCCGACTCCTGCACGTCAGGGAGCAGAGCTGCGCTGGTCAGTCAAGCTCTCCCTACCCCTCCTTCCTTACTCATTAGCTGTAACTGTCAGCCACTTCTTCCCCAAGCACGAGGAGAAAAAATGTACCGCACAAACACGTCTTTTCCACATAATGGGGAAACGGGCACGTTCAGTCACATGAACTTGCAATGGGAAATCTCACCTCTCCTTCCTTCCTGCCACGCTTTCTGAGACTCTCTCCGACACTGTTTGCACAATCTCACCAGTTTATTCTGCCTCATCAGAGTATCAATATGCTAGGTGAATATAAAAACTAATCACATACACAGGGAAGTCCACTGTAAGCTCCCCAAAGTGAGAACTGTGTCTCTGCATTCATGAATGCTGGCAGTCTCTCTTTCTGACATCTTTTTGAATAAATGAACGCTGAGTCACTGAACTAACGTGTGACTGTGCGGCACCCTTGCTTGGAAGGGAACCCTGCCACAGGCGACAGCAAGTGAGGCGGCCTGTGTGCTCCTGAGCAGAGGACATCCACCCCCCCCTTCCACCTACTGCAAATCTCTGAATGATTAAAACACAGGAAGTGAGTACAACAACATTAAACAATTATAGGAAAATGATGCATTTTAAAATACTATTAGTGCAAAAAAAAATTACTTCATCCTACACGATTAGCAAAATCACTAATAAAAGTTAAACAGCCTACATGATATTTCCCACTTCAAGTCCTAAGAGCCCTGAAACAAGACAATGAGGCCTTCATCCAAACGTACACCTCTGAGCTGTCTCCCTTCACACCCAGGTGTCACGACTGCGACGCAATGGCGTTCACAGTCAGAGGGCGCCTCCCCGGCTTCCTAGATAGGGACACAAGGTAAACCTGAGTGTCATTCAACCCAAGAAATCGGGAAACACTGGCACCCCATGACAAGGGCCCCGCCAGCGAGCTGGGCGAGAGAACACACGGTCCCCACGCTGAGCCCGGACACCTGCGAACCCGCCCGCCCCAGGCCCCACTCACCGCTGGGCTTGACCTCGCGGACGTAGTTGCTGGGGAACCAGCCAGTCCTGCCGCTGTGCGTGCCCTCCCACCAGCCCCCCTCCTCCACTCGGGTGACGTGGATGAGGTCCCCCTTCGTGAACGACAGCTCATCCTCATTGGTCTGCTGGAAGCTGAACTTTGCTCTGACAACCAGCTGACTGTTGCTATTCTCAGTCATGTCCTAAAAGGAAAAGCGGGGAAAGAAATTCCATGAGGACAGTCTAGCTCACCGTAAAATAGATGATACAATTTTAATTTTACAAGTGTATCTTAACTGGAAAAAAATTCAAAATGTGTAAAAATGTTTAAACAACTTCCTGTCTTCCATCTTCCGAAGGACTCCAGGCCATGTTCCCATCCTGCAGAGGCCGCCCCCTGCGGGCCAGGCAGGTCTCGCCCCGACCCTCCGAGACAGCCACACGGGATCGCACGGATGGCTGCCTGGGATCATGTCGTGCAGGCTTCTCCACAACTGACTTTCCCAGCTAATACTGGCTGCACCTTACTCAGCTAGCTCTCAATTCACGGACCCTTTGACTAGACCTGGACACAAGTCAATGGGTTGCATTCTGTTCAGAGGACAAGAGGGTCACGTTTTACATTTTAATACACATTTCCAAACTGCCCCTCACCGCACTCAGGAACTGCTTCATGTGGACTAAATGAGCATTTTGTCACTGGTTCTGGGGAGACAATCCTTGGAGTTTTCCTGGCAAATTCCACCATATGGAACCTCTGCAGAGCACCTTACAATCTGTGCAAATACTAAGGGGCTACAGAGACCCCACCCAGTCAGCTGAGTTGGGGAAGAGAGTGCAGCATGACATGGGCAATCGCATGTACTCATCAATGACTCAAAACGATCGTGATTCCTCCATCACAACTATACTGCGAAGCCAAGCAAAGGTTTAGAGCAGGGAAGTTCCTGGGGCTTCCTGGGCTGCTGAGAATACCCACCTACAGGAGAGGTTGGGCAAAAAACTCCAGCTTAGTGCTTCTGAAGATATGTCACAGGGGAGGGGGCTGGCAAACAGAGAGACCGGTTAGGGTCGTCTGTGTACAAGTACAGCAAAGATTAACCCGAGATAACGATGACCAACCCCGGCCCACTCTACAGCTCTCCTGGCCCAGTGCCACTCCAGCCGACAGCCAGAACTCTAGTCTCTGAATCAGCAGGCAGGACGAGGCTTTCTGGGGACACACAGACCGGGGACATTTGCACTCTCAGTGCTGTGTTTCACATCCCGCTTCCTTCGCTTCTGTGTTACGTGCACCAGGAAGAGATGAGAAACTTTCTATCTTTTTCTTTTACTACACAACATAGAATTCCATCTGAACACACCCTGGCTGACACCCTGACCCACTCTCATATTCACTCCTTTCCAGTGTCTTCTCTTTGCTCCTCAACCCTCTGTTTCTTAATCCAACCTCACAGTCTCCTTTAATGGATGTCTTTAATCCACTGACATTTACTGTGATTACTGGTTTTTAAAATTTCCTTCTGACATTTTCTGTTTTCTATTTGTAGCCAAAGAGAAAGACACTGAAGTTCTCTGGGACCCTCCAGGCAACGCCCAGACTGCCCTGATCGGGACCTTGCAGATCTACAGGGATCGTGAAGAAGCTAAGAAAACTGTCTAATGAACAGCACAGAGCACAGCATAAGGGATTAGAACGTTACCTGAAAAAAACACCAATTCTGGGGGAAAAAACTAGATTCTCCACCCAGGAAACCCAACAAAGCTGCCAGTCAGGTACCTATACCCTCCCCCACACAAAAGTAACAAGAGGGGAGCACACAGAAAAGAACATCGCAGAAGAAACAGAAACACTCAGAAAGGCTGGAAGGCAAAAACACAGAATCTCTCAGAAAAGAGAAAATGAAGACCGCCAGGAATTCGCAGCCGGTCCACAGGACTCACTCGCACGCCCCGCCGCCACTACGGGTGCAGCAGCGCTGACTGAGCCAGCGGGGAGCCCCGGACCCCAGCACCTGGAGAGCAGACGGCCCTTCTCTGACCCATGGGCTCTGCACCCTCCACCCGACCAGGGACCCAGGTGATGACCTTCCTACCGCTGAAAATCAGAGGCTCATTTTAATGAGATCACAAAACTGATGTTCAAGAAACTGCGTGTTCCTTTTTAGTTTAATTACATACATTTAGGTTTCATTACATACATTCTAAAAACACACAGAAGTAGAAAATGATACAGGAGCCTCCACATATGCATCATCCAGCTTTAAATGAACATGTTCTCATTGTTATTTCACTATAAATTACTTTTAAAGCAAGAAAGTTACCTTAACATGTCATCAATAAGCCACAAAAATCTAAGGTCAAAGAAGGGCCCAGTCCCACCCAGTACGGCAGGAGTCACACTGGGCCTCACTGACGTCTCACCACAGGGTCGCCGTGCGCTGGAAGACCCTGGTGGCAGAGTAGTTAGGCGCTACATCTGCTAACCAAAAGGCTGGCAGTTCAAATCCATCAGGTGCTCCTCGGAACCTCTCTGGGGCAGTTCTGCTCTGTCCGATGGGCTGGGATTGGCTTAATGGGGGTGGCTGTTTTTGTTTTTTTCAATACTTACCATGATCTCAGTAATGTTCACCACTGAATTTAACTTTTCTAAAAATTTTAACTGTGCAATCTAGCCCTCCTTTACTCTCCAAACAAAAATAAACAAAGAAGAGAAAACAGAAAATGCTCAGGTGAAGATCTGTATCGGTGAGACAGTATTACCTACACCGCCCAGGTCACTGTGACAGGGACAGGACTTGGCACTGAGGACATCACCCAGCACAGGGCCAAACTACCCCACACACGTGTCTTGTACACAAAATCACAAACAGCCTAACGGGACATTGCTGGGGAGGAAAGCAGTGTCAGACACACAGCAAAGGCAGTGGCTCCGGTCTGAAACGTTACAGAACGTGAGAAATCACACCCTTGTGCACTTGTGGCTTTGAACACCGGGGCAGATAGTACACCCTCAATTATTTCCCTCCACGAAACAGGACTCGAGCCAAATTCACTTTTATTTCCTCAGGATCACTGTTAGCTTGCTCATTCCTCTGTGTTAAGCAGAAAGGGGTTCTCCTCTACAAACTCCTGAAAACCAGGACTATCTTTACAGTCATTTCTTCCACAAGTTCTGTGTCCATCGACCCAAGAACATTCTACAGACAGCCAATAATGGAAACACCGAAGCGCCCATCAATGGCTGGATGGCAAGAAAACCACGGCAGACACACACAGCGGACAGTCACGGCCACGACCACGGGTGGGCCTGGAGGACGTAATGCTGAGTGGCCTACAGTGCAGCCCCTGAAGACCAACGCTGCAGGACTGGTGAGACACAGAGAGACAAATGGAGAGACCCTGGTGGTTACGTGGGGAGGGAGAGTGGGAAAGCTCACCTATACCAGGAAAACTATTTGCGGGGGGTGGTGAAGGAGATACCAAACGTGGACGCAGCAAGCACAGACACCCAAGGTGGGGACAAGGGTGTGAACACACGCTGATGGGTACAGGCCGTGCATCAGCGCACACAGAGATGGGCACGGGCCATGTGTGAGCCCACACAGACGGGCACAGGCCGTGTGACAGTGCACGCAGACGGGCACAGGCCATGCGTGAGCACATACAGGTACAGGCAGACTGGTACACAGGCAGTGCATGAGGACACGCAGACGGACACCGGCAGTGTGTCAGCACATACAGACCAGGACAGGCTGACGGGTAACACAGGCAGTGTGTGGGTGCACACAGACGGGCACAGGCAGGTACAGAGTGTACACAGTGAGAACAAAGAGAAGTGTCTATAAGAACAAACAAACAAAACCCACTGTCCAGCAGCTTGCGACTTCAGCAGCTCTGCGCAGGTACGCACCAGCACAGCTGCGTGGGGGCAGGCGCGTGTACCCACTGAAGACACAGACACTCCTCGGACGTAACCACGCACACCTTCAAGCACGGCCTTTCTGGCTCGGACGCTCGGGACCGCTGTCTCCCGGGACAGCTCAGCCTCGTCGGCGGGCCTCACACAGTCAGCGTGAGCCTCCGGGGCCCCCGGGGCCCCGACAGCCTGAGGGCGGCCCTCCCAGGCACGACTACAGGTCTTCAATCTCCGGGAGAACACCAGGGAAGGGAGCCAAATGCACAAAGAAGTGCCCTCTAGCCACCGCCTCGTCCACCCCGACATCAGAAGAGCCAGACGGCGCCCAGCTCCCACACCTGACTGCTGTGAGTGGGCGACAACAAACACGGGGTCCCACACAGAAGGGGAGGAGAACACGCCAGAACTCAAATTCAGATTCCAAAAGAAAACGCAGGAGCAGCAACAGCCAGTTAGCTGGAGGAGGAGGACAGAGGACCCCTGCCACTCACACCCCTGCACACTGTACACCTAGAACTGAGCCTGCTCCTTGAGTGGCCCCCAAACGGAGGCCCTCTCACCTGTGAGATGCGTGTGGCCCGTAACGGCCTCTGTGTGGGACCAAAGTGGGAAACGGCTCAAAAGCCAAGATGAGCCCTCAGGAGGCAGGACAGCCGGAGTCCTGGGAGGGGGCACAGCTGATGCAGCGGGAGAGGACACGGAGCTGTGACAAGTGTAACTGTTGCCCCTGAACAATGGCCGTGCTGTCAGGTGGGGCCCTAACTCTGTGTGACAACTTCACCAAAAACTCAGTATCATTAGGAGAAAGAAAACTGTTTCTGCCATAAAATGACTAAAACGTAGTATGAAAGAGAAACTGTGTCACTAGCAACTAATCCAAGTGCCATTACCCATGAGCCCAGAAGGAAGGACGCGTTTTGGCAAAGGCCACCGGAGTGCCCTCTGTTCTCGGCCACTGCTGTGGCGGCCGCCTCCCAGGTCCCTCCGCCCAGAGCTCAGCCCACCCCCCTCCTAGTTTCTCACCTTCGATGTCACTGCCACACACTATAGGAAGTCCCTGACTCAAGGACATACTCGAGTGATGACAAGCGACCGCCCATTCGGGGGCTTTCTCGTACATCTTACTGCTCAGTAGCTGTGCTGCTGCTGTCGAGCTCACTGCACATCGTTGCAACCCCGCATGGCAGAGCAGAACGGGCCCACAGGGCTTCCAAGGCCAGAAACAAGTGTTGACAGATGCAGACTACCACATGTCTCTCCCGCAGCATGCTGGGGGTTCTAACCACCCATCTTCCTGGTCAGAAGCTGAGGCCCCCCACCATTGGCCCACCCAGGGTTCCTCACCCAGGGGATGCCACAGGTAGTTTTCCGCTGTTATCCCAACCTGTGGAGTTTCGCTGGCCCGCTGTTTACACACTTGGCTGCTAACTGAAAGGTCATCAGTTCAAACCCACTATCCATTTCCTGGAAACTCTAGGGGGCAGTTCTACCCTGTCGTATGAGGTCCCTACAAGTGAAATCCACCAGCCACTCTCTGGAAACCCTACAGGGCAGTTCTACTCTGTCCTACAAGGTCCCTACAAGTCAGAACTGACTTGTTGCCAGTGGATGTTAAGTTTATTTCCAATGTTTCTAAAGACAAACACAACCGAGTTTACAAAGATACCAACAATAAAATGAAAAATAAAAGCTATTTGACTTACATGCGAACTGACCGAGGACAGGGCCCCTATTTTCCTTGGAGGGCACCTACCTGCAGGCTCGCTGCTCTCAGCCTGTATGCTCCTTGAGGATTCACAAACGGATTCTTCCCTTTGTTTTTCAGGATGCCTATTAATCTGTAAGTCTCTTTTCCCACCTCACCAGCAGACGTGAGAAAGATTTTCTTCCTCCAGAAAAAGAATCTAGCCTACTCTGGACTCAAGCCATGTTTTTATAAAGGAAAAAAAGCTACCTTCAGATTGCTTGGCTCTTAACCATCCCTTCCCCACACTTTTCAGTGCATTCACAGACGTATTTCTTATGCCTCTATTCCTGTGTGTGCCTATTTCTCTGCACTGTGCAAAGTCACCATGGGAACACTCAGAAGTAAGCTCTCTAGACAGATTTAGGAATCTTAAAATAAGGCCCCTCTAAAAAACAGCAACTAGTTTCTCAGAACGATTCATTAAGCGTAGTATCTGCAGAATGTCAGAGTAGGTAAGCACCAAACCAGATTAAAGGAATAACGGAGACAGACTCTATCTTCCTGCTGTTAGTAAGGCTGTGTCAACAGAGGCATGCACATCTCCCCAGATACATACACAACACTCAGACCCCTCCAAACCATTTCACTTAAAACACCAGAAGACATCAAACTCACCAAACTCCGATACTGGCCCTGGAGCGATTTTGAAGTCCGGCTGTGTGAAGACTGGGATCCGAGGGAATCAAAGGACTTTATGCGATGCGACGAGGGCCGGGCACATACAGAGTCGCTTCCTAGTCCAATGTCTGAAAAGGTTACGCAGACAGGAGGGAAAGACTGAATACGCCTGATGCCAGGTGCCCTCTCCATGCACTAGACTTCAAAACTAGGGCAGCCACAGAGGGACACACCAACAACTTCACAAAGCCATCCATTTACACAGGAGACAAAGAACAAACTCTTTGTCTGCTGTATAAATGACTTGCATTCATGCCCCGATTACCTTTCCATAAGTTATTCAGGATATTAATTCACTAGCACTTTTTCAGGGTACTTTTTCAAAAGCTTAATCATCTAATACACTCACAAAGTCTCTGACTTGTGAAACGCTTTGCGACTGTGAACAGCTTCCCGCCACCTAGAAAACGCAGGGATTGAGCAGAGAACCAGCGCTCCTTCCCAGCTCACGGTCACAGAACCCGTTTTCCAAGATTACATTTCATGCGATAAATATCGATTGTTACTGCGCAACAAGACTCATCTTGTTAGAGAACCTTCCGAGTATGATCCCCTCAGAATGAGGGCAGGGCAGGGCTAGGATCTCTGGACCCTGCTGGAAGGATTAGGGTCCACACTCTGCACCCCGTTCCGAGCAGACCCCCCCACTCAGACCGATCAACCAGTAAATGTCAGCCAGGGCAGCGCAGATCCAGAGCGCACATGCCCAGTGACTCCCTCGACCGACCCTGGCGCCTTCCTTCTGTCCCAGTGTCCCTGACTGATGACCTCTGTCTCCGACTTTTCCAGCTGATATTTCTGAACGGCCTCATACAGCATTTCATCCAATTTTGAATTAACTGTCAACATTGAGAGGTCTAATGATTCCACAGACGCACCCAGATTTCCAGTATTCCTTTAAACACTGAGCTACAGCCCCTCCAGGGTAGACATCCTCCCGGCTCACCTGGCCCTGAGCCCAAGAGAGCCTGCCACCCGCAGATGCAGAGAACAGGAATGTGCTCCCCGCTCAGCCCTCTGACCTCTCTCTCTGTGCTGCCTCCTGGGACCTCTGTTTGAAAACCCTCTGATATCCCAACTGTCTCTAACAGCTCTCGGATTATCCCTAAAAGGCATCCTATCATTCCAAGAGCCCGCTGAGGTACGCATGCCACCCCCATTTCAGCATTTTCTGCTTCATAATGACAGAGGCTATGTGCTTTTAGGCAGTTCCATGCATTCTCAAGCAGAAAATTAGGTACAAAAGGACAATTCACACCAATTTTGCCTGTACCCCCTTAGTGACTGTATCCCCAAAGTTCTGCTGATCCCAGCTTTCATGAGATTTCTAAAGTGTGACAAAAGTGTCCTAAGGACACCGGTACTCTCCTGTCACCAGCCTCTCTTCTGTCCACCTGGATGGCAAATGTCCATCCATATACTCCAAGGACACAGGGGCTTTCTGAGGAACAAAAGGACAGAACATTTGTGAAGACCTAAGAACACGTGTTCACCTCCCGATACTGCAAAAGCAAAAATGAAGAACAGAAGCCAACCGACATAAGAACAGTCAGCGTTCCCCGTCTGAGAGACCCCGCTCCCACGCTCCAGAGCTGAGGGGAGACCACCACGTTTCTTTCTCAACTTCGAAATCACTCTTTCCCAAGGAGACTGCTCCCCATTTTACTTCCAATACGGCACCACAAGTATCTCGGAGTACTTCCACGGGAGACGGTGATACGTGTGTGCCCAGGGAACACCGGATTGGGCTTCTTTCAGTCTCCATTAATTTATGAATTGCAGTACCGACCCTTAATTATTCGTGACACTGCCTCATTAATGAACGAGCACTTGCGTGACTTTCTCTCACTAGTCTCGCCTGGCCCTGCTCTTACTAGTGAGCACCCCCCTGAAGATGCCTGGGGGGAGAGAGGCCCTCTAAGGGGGCACCTGCCGATTCCCTCACCTCTGCCGTCCTGCTGCTGTCTGCCACCAACCTCTCAGCAACGTCTCCCACACAGCGGCAAGTGCTCGGGCACACTGAAGGGGGTTTTCACAGACAGCACACGTGGCCATGACACGTAACAGCAAAAAACCAGACCCCCTGCCGTCGAGTCGAGTCCGACTCAAAGCGACCCTAGAGGTCAGAGTAGAACTGCTCCAGAGTTTCCAAGGAGCGCTGGCAGATTCAAAGTGCCAGCCTTCTGGTTAGGAGATGTGGCACTTACCCACTAGGCCACCAGGGTCTCCTGTGACAGGCAAACACACCCCAACCCGGCATGACCTCACATACATTTGTACTGAAGTCCGATGATCTGCTCCAAATACACTTCCATTTCTGTATCACCCAACTTTATGCACCAGGCTGTCTTTCCTATCATCTGTTCCTTCACATGAACGCTGTCATTCTCACAACGCAGGGTGACAGAGGTCAGCCTCGTTATCAATTACTTTTGCAAAATGCCAAGCACACTTGAAAATCATCAGTAAATGACATGCTTTTCACGATCACTCTAAATACTGAACTGCTCTCTCCCTTCCCTTCTCCCCTGTTTCCCAGGTACAGACCCTCCAAACGGCTGCACCGTTCACTCACAGGGGCTCTAAGCTGACACCACTTCCTGGGCGCCTTCACTGAAGCTGGTGTTTGAGACTGTCCCACGGCTTGTTTATGGGGTTTCTAAGCTGACACCACCTCCTAGGTGTGTTCATGGAAGCAGGTCTAGAAGAGTGTCCCATCACCTGCTCACAGGGGCTTTAAGTTAACGTCACTTCCCAGGTGCCTTCACAGAAGCTGGTCTACGAGATTCTCAAGATGAAACTTCAGCCCCAAGTGCCTGGGGTGTCTCAGACTGTCAGGGCCCCTGTCACCCAGCACACTGTGAGACACCCACCACCAGGGGTGGAGACACAGGGACAGCTGGCCGCTACGTGGCGAGGCTGGGGTTGAGACACGGGGACTGTTCAGACAGGGAGGCCACTGGCCCCTAGATAGTGACGCTGGGGCTGATGGTGTCTTCACCAGCCCAGGCCTCATGTCCTGATCGCCAACACCTCGGCCTGCTGCGTCTCATCCAGCTATACAGGCAGTGCCGTAGCTCTCACAGGGCCACATGAAGCAAAATATATGTTGTCAGACAGACTATGGCAGTCCCTGCCCCAAGGGATCCTCAGAGCCAGGGATGGTGACCCAAAAGGGACCGTGTCTGAAGGGCCACAACAAAGCTGACAAGACAGTCTTACAAAACAGAGCTATCTTAAACCCTGCTACCTTCACAAAGGTAAAGTTCAAAATCTGTAAGAGTAAACATGAGGGGAAAGAAAAAGTGCTTTAAAATAAAAAAAACTGGTAGAGTTCTTTCTTGCTGAGTCACAAAGAGATCTAAGACAACAATTCCTCGAAGATCCCAGAGGAATTAGCTCAGTTATCTCACCATAGAAAATATGGTCACCTCACAAAGGCCTCCGAGCTCAGGAGAGGGGCCACGGGCCTCCGTGTCTCCACTCCAGCCCTACCACTCAGGGGCCAGCGGTCTCTGCGTGTCAACCCCAGCCCCACCACTCAGGGGCCAGCGGTCTCCCCACCTCAGCCCCAGCCTCTCCACTTAGGCAACAGCTGGGGCTGTGGAACATTCCACACCACAGTCGCTCCCGCGGCCTCACCCACTCCACTGCCGTCCAGTCGGGTCCGACTCACAGTGACCCTGGAGGTCAGAGGAGTACCGTCCCACAGAGGTCCGAGGAAATCCCACTTGGCAGTTCCCGCTCACTGGGCACCCCTGTCAGTGAGCATGAAAACCCAGAGGAGGCGGCCTCTGGCTCTACGAGGACGGAGAATCTAGCGTGGACACGGTACCTACTGCTCGACTCCTCCTTCAGCCGAGAGGCTACTGTGCCCACAGAGAAGGACACATCAGCAATTCATCCCAGGACCAGAGGGGAAAACTCTGCTCTAACACAGGAGGAGAAAAATAGCAAAACCAACCAACATTTACTCCAGCAAAAAGTTATTCTGTTAATTCTATAATAATTAGTTTGTACTGCTAACAGAAAAAAATACAGGTTTTCTCCCTTTTTGCCTTCCCACCCCCGTAAGTTCAAGAGAAAACAGAATCTTACCTGCTGTTACTTTATTTAGAGTCACTAAGGAACTGAGGACCTTGTTAAAATTCTGCCCCTGATACAAGTCATTTGCATCAAATGTCTGAAAGGAAAAATTAAACAAGCAAAATTAGTCCAGTCTTAGGTGAGCGCAGGACACAGTACGCTCTCCCACAGTGTGAGGGTCCGTGTGGCAGGGCTCTCGGCTCCCAGCGACAAGGACAAGGCACCAGGTGGCCCAGAGCCTCCCGGCCCGGGGCGGTGAGGCCCATGCCCCTCACACCTCCGCTCCGCCCACCTCCCTAGCCGGGGGCCTGAGCTTTTCTGGAGGTTAGGAGGCTGACGTGCGGCTGGCAACCAATGAATCCTTTCCCGTGACATCACGGCAGAGGCCAGCCGTGGACATAAGAGGAGTTCTCTTCTCTAGTCAAGAAAAGGGGAGTCATTTGGAATTCCTCTACTCTTTCTGACAACCAAGAATGACTTCCTCCGGCCTTTATTCCAAAACCCTCAATGCAACCCTGCGAAGCCTCCTTCTGACAGCCTGCCCACCACGTCTTCCTGGCGTCCGTCGTCTGCTGTCTGTCACCGTCACCCACTGTCCGTGTCTGGCCAGCCTTCCCTCTGGCCCGCTAACACACCACACTCTCCACGGATCCGGCCAGAACCTCCCCTCTCCGTCTCTCCCTCCCCCACGGCCTTCCTGCCTCTGACTCCTCTGGCTTCCTGACGGAGCACTTCCTGGGGAGCCTCGCTTACCCACCAGAGCCTGGGTCCCCCCCAACAGACGCTCCCAGACAGTCATCACAGGATGACCTGACATCCGTTGTCTGTTTCCCACCAGAGACCCGACGGTCATTTACCACACAGCCACTCCCAGCACCCAACAGGACGGCTGCACGCAGTCAAAACCCTTGTGTTTGTTGAATGAATAAACAAACCAATCCATCCTGGGGAATCTGAAACTATAATGTGTTCAGCGAAATTCACAAAAAGAAAACCAATTCAAAGTTGTATAATCACCGGTATCGTACTCAAAAAAATCATTTGAAGTTAATGCTCTCCCATCTGTAACTTCTGAAATGAGCAAAAAAAGATATGAGCCATGATTTTAAATGTATTTAAGCACGAATAAATGAAAAAAGGAAATCAAGAAGTCAAAAAATACCTCAAAAGAGGCAGCCATCAAATGACCCGGAGTGAACAGAAAATTACATAGAACTGTGGGAGCCTTGAAGGCCATAAATGCAATCCACACGCCCGTGACCAGAGCTAACACAGACGACGTGCAAGGCACAACCGGCTGACGTGCTGCGGTCCAGACCCTTCCTATGAGAACTACCTCCTGAACCAGAGCTGACACAGAGGAAGTCCAGGCACAGTTAGACGATGTGCTGCAGTCCAGACCCTTCCTGTAGGAAGACTTGCTTCTCATAAAACAGGCCGTCTTTGGAATCTTTCTAATAATAACCCAAACCCAACCCAAACCTGTTGCCATGGACTCGGTTCCAGCTCGTCACCATCAACCCCAGAGGACAGAGAGCTGCCCCGCCAGGTTCTCAGGGAGCCACTGGTGTACCCCAACTGCTGATCTGGGGGCAGACAAGTTCTTAACCACCATGTCATCTTACAATAAGGGATGTAATCCGTCTCAGTGTGAAGTCACAGCTCACAGGAGAGCACTGTCTATGCTGACTTACATCCACCTACTTTCTGAAATGAAAAATAAGGTAAACATGCTTTAAAAAAAATACAAAGCATTAATCTCACTTGCAAGTCCTAAATTTAAGAGCTGGGAAACTCCAATGTCTTGGCATTCTACAAGAGCACACACACAAATTTCTACTGACCTTCATTGTGGTGAGGCACGAGTCACACAACCCAGACAACAGGATGGCAGAAACCCCAGGTTTCCTGTTATTCCAGAATTATATAGCTTTCTTCCTTGGATGCCAGAAGCATTTCATTGGCTAGAACTGCTCACCAATGGGCTTCACTGTGACATCAGAACTCAAGTGAACACCCACTCAGCCACACTACTTAACGGGAAACTAAACGATGAGACACCCCAAGTGTTTGCCATGGGGGGAAAAAATAACAGTCAATGTTTTGACTAAAGGCTCTTCTCTAGACAAAGATAATATACTATTTCCTGAAACAGGACTCTCTTCAACAAAAAGAAAACTGAAGAGAACAGAGAAAGCTTTTACTATGGGAATAAGATGAAAGTCTCACTAGAATTTTACAGAAATACATGCACAAAAATTGGCCAGAGTACAGAGGAGAATGAAGGGGACAATGGCCGTCATGCCTGACAGTGAACCCTGCCCTGCAGCCTCTCTGCTCTCCGTCCCTCCCCGGCAGGCCCTGGGCCAGTGGGGGCCGCGTTCAGGAGCAGCAGAGCCTGGCTCCGGGCCGAGGCAGGAGGAAATGGAGGAGAGGAAGCCGAGATCACCGTCCATTGTCTCCAAGGGAGCCCTCTGGGGCAGGGCTGCTCAGTGTGGCTGCACATCACAATCTGCAGAGAGAGCTTGGAAGAAGCCAGAGCAGTGCAGCCAGAGTCTCTACGACAAGGAACCAAAAACTCCAAAGAAAAGCACCACACTCACTGCCATCAGGTCAATTCTGCTTCACAGCAAACCTACAGGGCAGAGCAGAACGGGCCTACGGGGTGTCCCCGAGGCACCTGGTAGACTCAAACTGCCCATCTTTGGGTTAGATAGTCCGAGGCTGTGCACCACCACTGCGCCAGTAAGGTTTCCAAGAAGGGAACCAGGCACAAAAAAATCCTTACAGCTCCCCAAGGGTTGCAGACCTGCAGCCAAGGCTGAGAGGCAGTTCCCTGCGGTGATGGGATGGTGCCCCTGGGTCCTACACGCCAAAGTCAGGTTCACAACAGTGAGCAGGGGCACACCACCTCTTACGGTAGAGTTCTGTGGGGACCAGGACCCTGGGGGCGCAGCAGCTAACAGCTGAGCCATGGACCCAAAGGTCGGCAGGTGGAATCCACCAGCTGCTCCTGGGAAACCCTATGGGGCATTTCCACGATGTCCTGTAGGGCCGCTAGCAGTCGGAATCGACTCTGTGGCAATGGGCTTGTCTCTTTTATGGAAGGCGGGTGACAGGGGGACACGGCCACGGAGGGGCAGCGAGCACCCACGGGCACCTTTCGGAGCCTAGGCCTGGGGCACAGCGCGCTGCAGAAGCTGAGCCTCCCTCCGCCGTAGACGTCAGTTGGCTGCTCCACAGGCTTCCACCGGAACACTCTGCAGACGGTCTATCACTTACAGTTTATTTTTAATGCTCTGCTTTCAACAGAAGCAGTGCTGCCTAATGAAATATACAACACCACCCAACAATACAGAGCGCAAGAGAAGGGACCAGAGTACCTGCACTTCAAAGTGGGACTCAAAAGTACTTTCTAAAAGGGAAGACGAGGAGGGCTGAACCGAGACAAAACCACGCGTGGTGTGAAAGAGCCGACTCCCTGCTGTCAGCGGCCGCAGCACTTAACCACCGCACCGCCAGACCTCCCCAGGGAGCAGAGGGCGCCCTCCGAAGGGCCAGACCTGGGCAGTGGGGCACTCGCCAATGTAGATTCTGCCGCCTGCTGGCCAGACCATCGGCCAGGTGCTCAGAGTCTCGTGCTCCTCATCCTTAAAATGGAAATAAACACATCCATTTCACATTGTTCACGTGAAGAATAAACACGATACAGATGACGACATAACCATGTCGGAAATCAGCAGCTTTCAGTGGCCGTCACCCTCAGAAGAGGCCATCCTGGACGCCAAGTCTCAAGGTTCCCTGTGAAAACCAAACTCTTGATGACTACGCTCTTTCTAGCCCTGTCCATCAAAAAAGTGTTCATTTAAAAACATACGTGCACACCAAGAAAAGAAAAACCCTCAATTTCACCAGATAAACATACTATCATCCACACTGAAGTTTAATCGTCTCATTTTACAGATGAGGAAAACAAAGTCAAAAGTAAGAGAACCGCCTCATTCTTCAGTTACCGAGATCTAGGCTACGCCATGTGACTTACATCCCCGGCTACAAATCCATTAACAAAAACTTGAAGGACACGTGCTGACAAACCCGAGGAGGGAGAATTCGAGAATAACTCTGGGACTGTCTCAGTTTTTAGTTCCCTGGAAGGACACATCCACATCCCCTGATCACAGCCTGTCCACAGAGCCTTCTCTCCCTCCGGTCACAAGGCCTTCACAAACAACAGAAAGCTACCAGCTCAATGCCAAGTGACCTGTGTCAGCGATGGGCCACCCAGTGGACGATCTGACTGTTCAGAACCTCTGGCTCTGAAGGGGACGGAGCACTCGACGCAAAAGCCACACATGCAGGGAACAGAACCCCTCTTCTTCCCCCAGTGACCAGCGGGAGGCCACCGAGAAAGGGGGACCTCAAGGCTTCCGCACAGCTCTGTGGACACTTTTCCCTGGGTGCCTGAACTACTGAAGTCATTATTTAAGAAAAATACCAAGTCCCATAAAAAAATTTATCAATCCGAAGTTTAACAGGAAAGGATGGCAAGTGGTAGACCAGGGCTGCAAGGAAGTCAGACACCAATCCTCAGAGAAGGGCTTCTGAGCACCCAGTGCCCATGAGGATACCTGGGAGTTCTGGCTGCGGACTGGAGAGGACACCCCAACACTTGCGAAGGAAGAACTGGCTACCGAGAGGGACGAAGTCGCAGAACTAGAGAATTATGTGACCGATAACGGCCAAGAACAAGACGGTCTTCTCTGCTGAAGCATTTTTGGTCGTCGTTAATAGCTAAGGTAACTGAAATCTTTGCCCCTACTCAAAACAGACAAAAGCATCTTTAACACTTCATCCATGCTCTCTTTGCTACACCTCCCTTTAAACAGTCACTGAACGTCTCTGACGAAGCCAGCCCCTCATCTCCTCCACACACCAGTACCTTAGAAAACAAGACCACTCCAGATTTTTCCAGATGTGTGAAACAACAGACACCATGCGTGGTTCTGGCTTGGTTCTGTTTGGGGGCCTGAATACAGACTAAAATGGACAGGAACGACATTATCCAGCTGTGTCAGAAAATGTCCTTGTCCTTGGAAAGGTGCGCTCTGAAGCGCTCGGCGGCGGAAGGCCATGATGCATAGAGAACAAAGGACTTCCTTTTTTTATTGGGCCAATGCCTGCCTGTTTCAGGGAAGACCTGCATGTCACAGGCTGTCATCTTCCAGGAGCAGACAGCAGGGCTTTCTTCAGAGATGCCTCTCCCTAGGTGGTCCTGAACTGCCAACCTTTCCGGCAGCAGCCCAGGGTGTTGATATGTGCGCCGTCTTGGTGCTTTAGGGGAGTTGCTTAGTAACAGTAAAATCCAGCAGGCGCTGACTAACACATCTGTGTTCTACACTGTCCCCAAAAGAACTCAGAAAGGAGAGCGCATCTCTCACACAATACAAGGATGGACAACTAACTCTGCAAACTCATCACCGGCCCCTAGTCCACCCTTCAAAGTCATTCTGGAACTCTCTTTCTGGGATGGCCACCAGAGCTGTCGTGGTATTATCCCTGATGTCCTGAATGTCATCCAAATGTCTTCCTTTCAGTATCTCCTTTATCTTCAGGTAAAGAGAAAAGTAATTGGGGGGCCACATCAGGAGAATAGGGAGTGTGTTCCAATAGAGTTGTTTGTTTTTTGGCTAAAAACGCCCTCACAGACAATATACAATTAAGTTTGCAAACTTGCTACCATGCCACTATGCACAATGGCCTTTATAGAAAAGGTTCCAAAATTGCTTCAAAGGGTGGACTAAGCGCTGGCACTGATGCATAGCTTCCCAGAAGGAGTACTCTGAAGGTGACTGTGGTGACACTCAGCAGTGAGGTATGTATCACATAGAACAACTGAGTTCGTGGATTAAATTAATTGTTGGACCCCATGTGTACGTTCATAAATACCTCAGTGCCGTGCAGTGTATTGCTTTTCTATGGCCTTTCTTCACCACAGCCTTATGATTCCCATCAAAGGGGGGGGTTGGACGATGCAAATGAGGTGCTTGTGGCCCGGTGGCATGGACTGAATTGTGTCCCCCCCCAAAACAGGTGTAGACACGTGGCTGGGCCACAATTCCCCGTATCTTCTGACTGTCCTCCATTTGTGGTTTTCCTATGTTGTATGTTAAAGGATTAGGGAGGACCGTCAATCCCTTTATAAGATCACCTCCCTGCACCACTGTAAAGGGAGTTTCCCTGAAGGATGACTTGCCCCACCCTTAATCCTTTCAGAAGGAAAGGGAAGCAGGCTGAGAATTGGACCCTCACCCCATCAAGAAAGCAGCACAGGAGAAGAGCGCACCCTTCAGACCCAAGGTTCCTGCGCCAAGACGCTCCCTGGACAAAGACTGATGCAATATGGGACTTTCCTTCAGAGCTGACAAGGGGGAAAAGCCTTCTGCTGCAGCAGACATCCTGAATTTGGACTTGTGACCTACTGGACTGTGTAGGAATACACTTTTCTTCATTAAAGCCATCCACTCAGTGATATTTCTGTTAGAGCAGCACCAGCTGACTAAAACACGCATCAAGGGGACAAACCCAAGGCCATCGAGTACAGTCCAACTCACTGCCACCCTACCGGTCAGAGCATAACTGCCACACAGAGTATCCACAGAGTGTCTGCCGACCTTTTGGTTTGCAGACGTAGCGCTGACTTAACCACTATGTCATCAGGGTTTCCACCCAGGGGAGAGCTTGCTAACAATGCAAATAAGGCACGCAAGTCCCTTGTAAGTGTGCAACTATGCAAATGAGGTGCACGGAACCCTAAAGAGAGGGTTGGTCGGCGCGGCCAGCCCACGAGGCTTACAACGAGCCAACCCAAGACGGAAAAGGGGGAGGGACATCACCACCCCCAGAGAGAAGAGCTGGAGCAGAGGACACAGAGTCCGAAGACCTCCTAGATCAAGGAGACAGAGCTGTAAACCAGAGCCACCAGAGGACAGGGAGAGGCGGCGGCCAGCACGGCACAGAAGTGGGAGCCACAGAAGCAGGGCAACAGCAGAAGACAGCATGGTGGGCTCCCTGGCCCACCAAGCAAGAGCTCAGCGCCTGGGGCAGGCGGCATGCTGGCAGTGGACTGCACTACCTCCAGCAGCTGGTGGGGCTCCACTCGCCCACCCACAGAACGAGCAAGAGAGCTGAGCACCTCCGGGCCAAGGCTCCAGTGCAGTACGGGTGGCCCCGGGCACTTGCTGGCAGTGCTCCAGAACCCAGCAATGCAGAAGAGAGCTGAGCACCTCCTGGCCAAGGCTCCAGGGCAGTACGGGTGGCCCGGGCACTTGCCGGCAGTGCTCCAGAACCCAGCAATGCAGAAGAGAGCTGAGCACCTCCGGGCCAAGGCTCCAGTGCAGTACGGGTGGCCCGGGCGCTTGCCGGCAGTGCTCCAGAACCCAGCAATGCAGAAGAGAGCTGAGCACCTCCGGGCCAAGGCTCCAGTGCAGTACGGGTGGCCCGGGCGCTTGCCGGCAGTGCTCCAGAACCCAGCAATGCAGAAGCAGGACACAAGTAAAGTCCAGGGTCCAGGAGGCCAAGCCCCAAAGAGGGGCCTGCCTGTGGGCGCAGCTGAGAAGAGCTGTCCTGAGTCGTTCCTGATGCCGAGCTGTACCTGCTTCTTCCCCAAGAAGCCCCATAATCATAAATGACTGTGATGTCTGTGTTGCCTTGGCCACAAATGATCAACCTCAACTGAGAAGCATGGTGTGCCATGGGAGGGTTGGCTGGTATCCGGGTGGGTTGAAAAGGTCAGAGAGGAGGTACTTCTGACCTCCACCTCACGGGCATCCGAGCTGGGCTCTGACATGGATCAGGATTCTCTCCTGTCCTCTGTGCAGCCACAGGAGGTGGTCAGACCCACCACCACGCCACATTCTCACTCAGTGGAGCAGGCAGGTCATCTGGAGTGAGACCATTTTAATATGTGATGGGAAAAGTTAGTACTTCTCAGCTGGCTGAAACACACACAGAATTCTCTGCTGTTCAAAATAAGGCAAGTTATTCTGAACAAAGTACTCACCCTGCATCCCAAAGTTTTCCCTTCCTTCCCAGTGTATTTTAGACACAACAGGAGAGAAGATGTGGCAGTCTGCTTCTATAAAGATACCAGCCTGGGAAACCCCATGGAGCAGTTCTACACTGTCCTATAGCCGTCTCCACTGTCTCGGTCACCTAGTGCTGCTGTCACAGAGGTCTCGGTCACCCAGTGCCACCGTCACAGAGACACCACAGGCGGGGGTCCCGGTCATCCAGTGCCACTGTAACAGAAACAGCACAAGTGTGCAGCTTTAACAAAGAGAAGCTTATTGTCTCAGTGTCCAGCAGGCTGCAAGTCCAAATTCAGGGCATCAACTCCAGGAGAAGGAGCTGTCTCTGCTGGCTCAGGAGTAAGGTCCTCGTCATCAGCTTTCCCGCGGTCTGGAAACGTCTCAGCGTACGAAACTCAGGTCCAAAGGACACATTCTGCTCGCAGCACCGTTTTCTTGGTGGATGAGGTCCCCAACTCTGCTTGCTTTCCTTTCATCTCTTGTAAGATACACAGATAAAAGTTCATGTAAGCTGTAGCCCAAGAAAACTCCCTTTGCACCAGCTCAAGGAGGTGACCTTAGTCAGTGGGTGACACTCCACCGTAATCTAACATATTCTAATCTCGCCCTATTAACCACAGCTGACATCAGGATTTACAACATAGGAAAATCACAAAACAGAGAGCAACCACACAACACTGGGAATCACAGCCCAGCCAAACCACCACCCACATTTCTGGAGGGACCCAGTTCAGTCAGCACTGACTCAGTGGCATTGGGCCCACTGCTGGTTGTGGACGTCCACCTAGCGAACTGCTCCACAACTCAGTGTCTTCAAACAACACACACCTGTTGTCACACAGTCTCTGTAAGTCCTGCCTTGATGTCGTACCTTCTCCTCTTCCATTTCTATGCCTTCTAATTCAACACGTAAGATGCTGCCCCCCCCCCACTGCCACCACAACCTCCAACAAAGAAAAGGGACAGAGCTCCGCAGGTCACCAGAAGCCACCTTTATCTCAGGGATATTTTGAAAGGCTCCCCTAACTCTACCCACATATCAGTGGCCTTGTCTCATTCTAGCTTCCAAATCAGTGGAAAGTACTAAAACTCAGGAGTATCTTACATATAATAAAAACAAAAAAACAAACTTTACATAACCAAATAGACAGTGTCATCCATCTTATTCAACTGCAAATGCTGCAAACCCAACTCAAACAGACTTCCTCCCGAAGAGGCAATCACTGGTTTGCGAAACACAAGTCGGGAAACGGACCTGCTTCTGGAAGAGCAAGCACACCGCATCTGTGCCCTGCTTTTCTCAGGGTGGGTGACATTTCAGGAACGCCATCCTGCAGGGTGGCTACCTGCGGCCCCCCGCTTCCAGCCCACCACCTCAGCGACCTCACTGCTGCCGCTGACCTAACCAGAGTCACACTGTTGTGGCCTGTCACACGCCAATCCTGTGGGCAGTGAAGACGATGGGCAGGAGAGCTGTCCAAGAGGCCGACGACGAGGCACGCCTGGTCCCGACCACAGCAGTCGTCTGCAAGGCAGCGCGGGCATCTGCCTCACCTGCCCGCACACGGCTTACTGCGCCAGGCGAAGCCCACGTTGCCACCTGACGCTACCACAGCACCAGGGTGAGAGGAATGCCAACAGACGGAGCCAACCCCACACGAGCTGCTGGCTCCGTCTCTGCAGCACCACATGCCCGCACACACCTCCCTCCCAATGTCCTCAGCAGCGACCCACAGCAACCTGGGCCTGGGACAGAGACGCAGAGCACCACACACCACCCCACAGCCAAGGGGGGCACCGTGAATCCTGACATAAAAGCCAAAGCAGCATGATAAACACCTACACCGTGTCACTGGCGGACAGGTACAGCCAGAGACAACACCAAGGTACGTGGGCAAGGCCTCGCTGTCCTCTCCCCACGCTTGTCACCTCGGCCCTAACAGAGATGCTCTGACGGCGTGACGACGGCCACCGCCCCCTCAGGTCGCTGCAGCTTCCGTGTTTCTCGGCCAATCCATCACCTCAGCTCCTTCAGGAGTGTGAGAAGCAGCTATTTTTGACGCGAGAAATTTCTCCTGGCATAGTCTGGGAGTGCAGTTTTCCAAGTTTAAAAATATCCTTCTGTCCTATCACACTGTGAAGCAGAATTTGTGATTTTAGGCCAAGAGTGAGTAAAAGTGAATCTTAACTAAGCTGTGCTATTTCAGTTCAGTGCCAATGGCCAGCACTGCAGGGACGGTGACTGTCAGGGACCATGAAGCTGAGAGCTGGCACAGAGCTTCTGCCTCGCTGGCTGGTGTCAGTTTGTGCGTAATTCTACATACGCCATCACCCCGGGACAAAATTAACACCTGATGATGGATGCCACCAAACTGTCACACTCTGACCCAACAGGACCTGGATCCAGTCTCTCCAGTTTGACATGAGAAGTAAACTTCATTCTACTTCAGGGATCACTACCGTCTCCAAGCACTTGTAGAGAAAAGCGATCTACCCACTGCCACTGAGAGATGCCAACCCACTGTGACCCTGCAGGTCAGCGCAGACTGCCCCACAGGCTCTACGGCTGTGAATCTCGACAGAAACGTCTTTCTCCCGCGGAGCAGCTGGGGGTCCGGACCACCAGCCTCGAGGTCAGCAGCCTAGCACTGTAACCACTGCGCCACCAGGGTTCCTGAGAAAGAAAGACCCACCCAGTTGTTCAGACCTACATTCCAGGAAGAGTGGGGTGGGAGCCGGGTGAGAGAAAGAAGGGCCGCCCAGGGCCAAGGACCAGGAAGGCTGGACAAGCGATATGAGGCCCACTCTGCAGGCTCTTCAGTCACCAGTCTGAAGCCACCCACGGAAAAAGGAAAGCTTGGGAAGAGGAAGCACGAACAGGTAGGAAGACAAAGAGAAAAACCCGCTGACAGCCAGCACATGTCGCCCCTCTGTGCACAGCCTTTAATCCCCACAGCAGTGTGGGCAGCACGTGATGTCATCTTACAGACAGACAAAAGGAGGCTCAAAAGAGTGCCTGACAAACTGACAAGAACAGAACAAAGACCCGAACGGGGGTCAGTCTGGCACTAGACGGACTTGCGGCACCACACTGCTTCACAGCCAGGCCACTGTCGCCAGGAGGAGGACACGCTGCTTCACAAATGTGCCACCATCGCCAGGAGAAGGACAGTGACCAGGACAGAAGGATCTGAATGGTGGTCAGTCTGGCCCAAGCTGGACCTGTGGCACCACGCACAGCCAGGCCACCATCACCAGGAGGACGCACTCTTCACAAACGTGCCCCAGCTGCCAGGAGAAGGAAGGGAAAGCAGCACCATGAAGAGGAGCCAGGCTGCCTGCCGACAGTGGCGTTCCGGCACCATCACCAGCGGCAGGCTGGCTGCAGAGGCCCCAAGAGGGAGGCACAGTGTCAGTCCCAACACTGGGCTGCTAGCCTCAGCATTCCAAACAATGTTCCCACCCAGGGTCACTCCACTTTTCTGTCCAGGTGCTTGTAACACGAGCCTGCCAAGCAGCAGTCTTGCACTCCCCAGAACCTGAACACCTACCACCAGTGGTCAAGAGTGTGTGCAGACGCACTGCGACTTTCTGGACCAACAACAGATGAGGGCGTTAACACTCAGAGCAACTAAACACGACAAGTGCATCCTATGAAGTCTGTCTGCTCATCTAGCTCGGCTGTAAAACAGAACACAGCACAGGTGGACGGCTTCAACAAAGAGAAATTTATTTCTGCACAATAAAGTACTAAAAGTTCAAAATCAGGGGGTCAGCTCCAGAAGTTTTCTTCTGTGGGCTCTGGAGGAAGATCTTTGTCTTCAATCTTCCCCTGGACTGGGGCCTTCTGAGGTTCAGGGACCCCAAAGCCAAAGGCCAGGCTCTGCTCCCAGTGTTTCTTTCCTGATAGCGTGAAGTCCCCAACTTTCTGCTTGCTTCCCTTCCCTTTATTACCCCCAGGAGACTGCCTCAAGGCACAATCCAGTCCTGCAGATTGAGTCCTGCCCACCGACACACCTGCTGCCCATCCCCCTCACTAACATCACAAAAGCAGAATTTACAACGCACAGGAAAATCACACACAGTACCAGGAATCATGGCCCAGTCAAACTGATGCACACATTTTGGGGGCCACACAATTCAATCCACGGCATTCCACCCACTGGCCCCCTAAAAAGAATCACATCCCTGCAACATGCAAACATACTGATATGGTCAAAGTCTTAACAAGTCCAAAATCCAAAACTTCCTTATCATCTGTGAAATTCAGAACACACGATTTGCTTCCAAAGGTACTCTTAAAAGTATGGATTATACTCTTGAAAAAAAAGAAATATCATGAAAATGCTTTCTTAAATAGAAAATGTAATCAAACAGGTAACAGAACGGACTCAGCTATGGAGACGCTGGTGGCCGTCAGGGACTGAACTGCATCCCCGCAGAAACAGGTGTAGCCCTGTGGCTGGGCCACGGTTCTCTGTATTCCACAACTGTTCTCCATTTTGGGATTCTGCTGTAGTGTATGTTGAAGGATTAGGGTGGGAATGTAAATCCCTTCATAGAATCGCCTCCATGCTCCACTGTAAAGGGAGTTTCCTTGGCGTATGGCTTGTCCTACCCTTAACCCTTTCATCCTGCAAGAAATAAAAGGAAGGAGAAGCAAGCAGAGATTTGGGAACTTCATATCACCAAGAACGCAGTACTGGGAGAAGAGCGCGTCCTTGAGACCTGAGGTTCCTGCGCCAAGGTGCTCCCTGGACAAAGACTGATGCAATATCAGACTTTCCTCCAGAGCCAACCAGGGGGAAAACCTTCCCCTGGAGCGGACACCCTGAATACGGACTTGTAGCCTACCAGACTGTGTAAGAATAAACCTTCCTTTGTTAAAGCCATTCACTCATGGTATTTCTGTTAGAGTGGCCCTAGCTGACTAAAACAGGGGTTCAGAAAATAAAGGTGAGGAAATCAATTATATGCAGAAACAAACAAAAAAGAAAATGTGACACAAATAAAAAGAATGAAGGAAAATTCAGGAGACTCGACACTCTTCCAACCGTCCTGACACAGCTGTGACAGCAGACAGGAGGGACAACTCAGCCAAGGAAATAACCGAAGACGTGACAGACGAAATGTCCCTGAACTAGAGACTGACAGACATGTTCCAACTGAAAAGGCTGAACACTCAAGTCGAATACTAGACGTCCACCTTGAGGGACTGTCCGAAGGTTTCTTCCCCCAGAAGCTGGATGAACACATCTCCGACTGGCAGGAGAGTTCCCGCTGGCCACCCTGGAGCCTAGAAGTTAACTGTGAGGTCTGATCACTTGAATCTAGAATTCTATACTCAGACAACCATGACTCAAATGTCAGGTTAAAGGCAATTCCAGACATTCAGGACTCAAAAGTTTATCAACTGCCAATTTACCCCATGTGAAAGAATGGTTGAAGGATTGCAAAGCAAGACAGAAGGAACATGGCAAGCAAAATAACATCCGAAGCTAATCATCCAAGAAGCCGAATTCTACGAAGAAGAACGAGGCGTCAGGACTGGAAGACGACTCATTAACAACCTGCGTTCTGCAGATGACACCACTTTACTTGCTGGAAGTGAAGAATATCTGAAACACTTATCAATGAAGATCAAGGACCACAGCCTTCAGTGTGGACTGCACCTCAACATCAGGAAAACAAAAATCCTCCCAACTGGACCAGTGAGCACCACTGTCATCAATGGAGAAAAGGCTGAGGTTGCGAAGGCTTTCATTTGACTTGGGTCCACAATCAACGCCCTTGGACACAGCAGTCAAGAAATCAAAAGAAAAGGACGAACACTGGAGGGGACCCTTACGATAAGAATTTAAAAACAGACTCACGCATAGAAGAAAAGACTCTGGCAGCTGCAAGGGTGGGAATGGAGGGAGGGTGGGGGGGGCTTAGATTAAATAGTTCATAGAAGTTTGGGTGGGTGAAATCGGTGACAGCACACATTAGAAAAAAGATCAGTAATAACTAGACTTCAACACAATTTGAGTACTCCTCCCATCTTAACCCAAAATTGCAAGGACAGAGTAGCTGGGGCAGGGGGCTGGGGACCATGCTCTAAGGCGAAATTGAGGTCAATTGGTACAGCTAGCATTTTGCTAATGAGGACTCTTTGCACCCCACATTGGTGAGTGGCATCTGGGGTCTTAAAAGCTGCCAAGCTGCCATCTGAGGGTACAGAAAAGGGTCCCAACTCAACAGGAATGGGTGATCACTGAGGACAAGAACGACACGGGGGAAAGAGAACCCAGAAGACAAAAGGACCCACGTGAGTGGGTCTCTACATTGACTTGTGACCAGAAGAACCGGATGGTGCCTGGCCACCACCAATGATAGCCACAATGACGCTCACAAAGTTGAGTCTCACTGGCAACAAGAGAATAAATACAGGTGCGCCCTCAGATCTCCAATAAAAGATCACAACTGATGGTCCGGTGGCTTCGGGGTTCCCCTGGGAGCACGGCCCCTGGCCCTGATGCTGCCCCTGTCCATAAATCATAATGAAGGTCAACTTTTTGGACAGCAATGGATTGGGCTTGGCAACACAGAGTGACCGTATCTTGTGGGAATTTTATGGTTCTATGCATCTATAGGATGTCATCCTACTGACCTCTGGCTGGAGGAAGGGGAGTGGGTGGAGAGGAGGGGATTAGAGATTGTTGGGAGGACAGGACATGTATGGAGCAGAAAGGAAGGGTGTGCTGTCAAGGGGCAGGAGAGCAGTGGGCACTGCATATAGGTAAGCATACAAATTTATATGGGAATGTACATTTTCATTCAATCATAATTAAAAAATCAAAAGACACACTGTACTAGGAAAATTTTTTGCAAACAATCTCTTTAAAGTATTGAAAAGATGTCACCCTGAAGACTAAAGTGTGCCTGACTCAAGCCATTTTTTTCAATGACATCAAATGCATAAGAAAGCTAGACAATGAACAAAGAAGACAGAAGAAGAACTAATGCCTTTGAATTGTGGTGTTGGGAGAAGAATGCTGAATGTCCCACGGATGGCCGAAAGAACCAACAGATCTGTTTTGGAAGAAGCACAACCAGAGTGCTTCTTGGAAGCAAAGATGACAAGACTGTGTCTTACATACTTTGGACATGTTGTCAGAAGGATCAGCCCCTGGAGAAGGATGTCATGCTTGGTCGAGTGGAGGGTCAGCAAAAAACACAAAGCTCCTGGACAAGATGGACTGACCCAGTGGACGTAACCATGGGCTTAAGCATAAAAACGACTGTGGACATGGCACAAGATTGGGCAGTGTTTCGTTCTGTTGTTTACAGGGTCTCTGAGAGTCGGAACCAACTTGATGGAACCTCACAACAACCACAAGTGTGGAGAACGGGAAGGATGAAGCTTCAGAGAAGTGGAGACAGCCCACCGACCTACCAGTGGACCGAGCACTGCGGGAAGACAGGCTGACTCTGGTTTCCAAAACCAGCCCGGCGAGGAAGGGGCTCTCTGTCCTTCGGAGCTGGGCACATCTGTACAGATGTGCGACACATGTCAAGGAGCCAGGAGGAGCCCTCCTGAGGACGCCCCCACAGCTCACCCACATGGACACCACCTTGGCTTTGCAGGGTCACTTTTGTTACATTTTTTATGCTACTTTTTGGGGGAACGGCATGCTTTTAGCACTGCAATGAACGCTCACTAACTGAACATCCTTAAATATTTTGTTATGATACAGATTTTAAGAAATATGATCCGGTAACACAAGCCACTAGAGAGGCAAAGGGGACCGTGGTGCCACCTGTCTGTGGCTGAACAGGACCCTAACATGAACCAGACATCAAATTTCCTGCACATGCCTTTCTATCAGCCTGCATGAGGAACCTCTGGTTTTCCAAATACGACACAGAAAAATGAAGACAAACCCATCAGAGGGCCCCAACTCTCACACAGGAACGCCACAGTCACGTTTGCAAGCCTTAGCTACAGAAATAAAAGAAAAAAGGCCCAGTTCACACAGCGTCATGAGGAAGCATCACCTAACACAGTGCTCAACCTCCACGAGGAGGAGGCTCCGGCTCTGGTCAGCCGGCGGCCAGTCATCGCAAAAGAGATCTGCCTGATGCTGAAAGCCTCAGAACCAGAACTAGGTGCCACCAGGAGGTCCAGAGGCCTGCAAGTGACAGCTGGACTACTAATCCAATCAGGAAGCAGAGTCTACAGTCAGCTGGCTAAGGGACCTCATCGCCATCTGCTTGAGCACAGTGCAGGCGAAGAAGGCACAGCCTCAGCTCGCAGTCCCCAGCCAGGCCTTCCTGACCCAGGGGTGGCCCAGGGCAAGGCCAGCAGGAGGCAGGGTCCCATGACACCTCTCGCCCAGGGTGGCAGGCAGAGGACACATGAGGAGTTCTCTAGGTCCTCCAGGACAGCTTCCAGAAGCCAGGAGACCAACATGTCACCTAACTGTCTCGTTTAAGTCCCTCATCCACAGTGCATACTGCAGTGTGCATAGAAGTTTCCATATCTGCCCATAAAGTTTGAGCCAGGGAACTGCTCACCCTGAAATTCTTCTTGTTATGTGTTTTCTGCTGTTTTTCTCTCCTACTTTCCATGTGCCCACGCGTGCCCAGGCTCTGCTCACGAGGACCCGGTGCTCACGGAGTGGTCCACGCCATGACTGGGGCCGCGTGCCCACGCGCGCCCTGGCTCTGCTCACGAGGACCCGGTGCTCACGGAGTGGTCCACGCCATGACTGGGGCCGCGTGCCCACGCGCGCCCAGGCTCTGCTCACGAGGACCCGGTGCTCACGGAGTGGTCCACGCCATGACTGGGGCCGCGTGCCCACGCGCGCCCTGGCTCTGCTCACGAGGACCCGGTGCTCACGGAGTGGTCCACGCCATGACTGGGGCCGCGTGCCCACGCGCGCGCAGGCTCTGCTCACGAGGACCCGGTGCTCACGGAGTGGTCCACGCCATGACTGGGGCCGCGTGCCCACGCGCGCCCAGGCTCTGCTCACGAGGACCCGGTGCTCACGGAGTGGTCCACGCCATGACTGGGGCCGCGTGCCCACGCGCGCCCAGGCTCTGCTCACGAGGACCCGGTGCTCACGGAGTGGTCCACGCCATGACTGGGGCCGCGTGCCCACGCGCGCCCAGGCTCTGCTCACGAGGACCCGGTGCTCACGGAGTGGTCCACGCCATGACTGGGGCCGCGTGCCCACGCGCGCCCAGGCTCTGCTCACGAGGACCCGGTGCTCACGGAGTGGTCCACGCCATGACTGGGGCCGCGTGCCCACGCGCGCCCAGGCTCTGCTCACGAGGACCCGGTGCTCACGGAGTGGTCCACGCCATGACTGGGGCCGCGTGCCCACGCGCGCCCAGGCTCTGCTCACGAGGACCCGGTGCTCACGGAGTGGTCCACGCCATGACTGGGGCCGCGTGCCCACGCGTGCCCAGGCTCTGCTCACGAGGACCCGGTGCTCACGGAGTGGTCCACGCCATGACTGGGGCCGCGTGCCCACGCATGCCCATGCACGCCCAGGCTCTCCCTCGAAGACCTGGTGCTCACAGAGTGATCCACAGTTCCCCTGAGGGCCTTTTCCTAAGGCCTCCTGCCATCCTGGAAACACCGCGCAGATTTGCCACATGGGCTCCCAGCCCTCCCTGCAAATAACGAAGGTTTTGTGAACGTTGGCGGGCATCTTCCTACTCACACCCATTAAAAAGCGGCTCTGCAGTGAATGAAATCTACACCACCATGACACTACAACTGCTGGTTTATTAGGCTGAATCTTTAGACAAAGCTTAGAAATTTTAAGTTACTGAACGTGTGTTTCGTAAATCTTTACACAGCAGTAACTATGAAAACCGGAGAGACAGAAGCAGCAAGGGGAAGAGAGTGCACAGACCACCTCTCATAGATGCGTGACATCTAAGGACGATCGGTCACAACTCACAGAAACCCACCACTTCCGGCCTGTCACGTGACATCACTAAGGTCACACTGAAAACCTGACAACAACAACAGTACAACCCGCAAAACCCGGGGTGCAGAGGGGCTGGCGGCACAGGGGGTACATGCCCTGACTTCCGCCTCCTTCCCTGGGAATTCAGGAGGGTCTGAGGGGATGGAGAAGGCGAAAGCACGGGACAAGCAAAACTCGACAGGACCTGGTGATAGCCAGTCCCACGGCAGAGGAACGGGACGGGCCTCATCGGGCACAGGGAGCGATCAGGGGCAACAGGACTCCCGACAGATGCCACCCACCCTCCAGACAGCCACCCAGAGAGCGTGAGACAGAACACCCAGAAGAAGCACGTTTGTGACCAAGTACTTTCACACAGAACCTCCCAGTCAGAAGACACCACTGAGAGGCCAGTGCTTCTCTCCAGCCGACGCACTGCCACCCACCCCTGTCCAGTTCACTGCTCACGCCAGGAAGTCCTTCTCCTGGAAAGCCCAGTGGCGCAGTGGTTAAGTGCCGCGTCAGCTAACCAGAAGGCTGGCCGTTCAAATCCACAGGCGCTCCCTGGAAACGCTGTGGGACAGGTCTCCTCTGCCCCGCAGGGCTGCTGTCAGTCACAACGGACTCGATGGCGGCAGGTTCGGGTTTTTTGTTTTTAGTACACACTCCTTGCATGATACACCCACACGAGGGGACGGATCTCAACATCAGTGCCGTCTCACAAAGCCTGCAGCAGGAACACGACGCCATGACTGACAGGCGTGCTGGCTCCCTCCTGTCAGGTCCATCCTCTGCAGTCCCCAGCACTGGGCCCACCTCCTCTAACCTGAAAAAAGGAAAACTGCTGATTCGGACCCTGAAGCTCCTGGGAAGGCTGAGCGCTGCCTTCCAGACCTCTGTCCGTCCCCAGGAGGCAAGGCGACTCTCCCTGAGGTCACACCCACCGCCACACCCTCCCTGGTCAGAGCTGGACTTGCCTTCCTCTCCCCTCCCGCATCTGAGGACCATGCTCCGGACAGCAAGCCAGTTAAACAGCAGTACCGCTTTCGGCAGTGTTCAAGCAAACGTCTAAACCACTGGATGGAACCCTGGTGGCGCACTGGCTAAGTGCTCCGTCTGCTAACCAAAAGGCAGGCAGTCCGAATCCACCAGGTGCTCCTCGGAAATCCGACGGGCAGTTCTTCTGTGCCCCATGGGGTCGCAGTGAGTCGGACCTGGCTCAGCAGCAGTGGGTTTGGGGTCTTTTGTCTGGCTGTTTACACAGTGCTCAGCAGTCAGCCCTGGTCCCAGTTTCAGGACGTGGCATCACGAAGCCACGTCCATGTGACTTGCCTGGCTGGACAGTCTCCACTGTAACCAGCTGCCTGTGAGCCCTCTGCTTCAGTTTCCTCTGAACTCCTGGCGCCTCATCACCCAGACCTGTGGCGGACCTGGGGCACAGGTCAGGCGCACGCCATCATCACCCCCCACAGAGCCACCTTAATCCACACTCAGGACCAAACCAAAACAAAAATCCAACCCACTGCCACTAAGCCGACAGCGACTCCCGGTGACCCTTCAGGACAGAGTAGAACTGCCCTGCGGGGTGTCCAAGGAGCCACAAACTGGTGCCCTCTGGGGGGCTGCTGCAGCTCTCAGCCACGGCGCCACGAGGAGCCCCACAGGTGGGACAGCTCACCAGAAGCCAGGATCTCCGGCTGCTCCGACTCAACAAACCAACCGGAGACGCCTGGAGACCACGCCGGAGGAGGGCAAACACCGGCAGAGAAGTCTGCAGCAGGAGACTGCTGCCCTGCCGCGCTGCCCAGCCCACCAAGGGGCCTCCCCTCCCGGGTTTTAGCTTTCCATGAGGACATGCCGATTCCTCTCTCAGCTCCAACGTCGTGCTGTCTGCACCGTTCCGGGAGACCTTCTAAGCATCCGCCCTGTGTTCGGGTTGCATGTACTGCGCTATTTCCCGCATGATGCCCCAGAATGCTTCAGGCAGAGGGCCGCGTTCACCTGCCGTATCCCGCAGCCCAGGCCCGGTGCCCAGCGAGGCCCCCAGCAAACTGGGCACCGAGTAACGACGTCACTGCAGAGACCCCCGCCTTCTCTGGACACCGTGAGGCAGACGGGGCTCTCCAGCTCCTCAGGACACACTCTGCCCTCAGCAGCCTGCTCCGAGGGTCGCAAGGTCTCCTTGCATCTCCCGGTCTGCGGGTCCTCCCCGGACGCTCACCTCACACGTGGAACAACCTCCTCCCCCACCGTGGGAGAAGACCTGCTGCCCAGCCCTGCCTTCACGACAACAAACTAACCAGGGACAACTTAAACTGACCCCACCAGCTTCGCACCCCAGAGCCGCTCGGTCAGGGTCCCTCAGGCGCCTCCACTCGATTGGTGAGCTTCCCAGCCTCTGACCATCACCCAGAACGGACAGTGCATTTCATACTGCGATCAGCACTCTGGTGGGGCAGGGCTCAGGTGCTACATCTGCTCACCAAAAGGTCGGCCGTTCAAACCCACCAAGTGCTCCTCGGAAACTCTGTGGGGCAGTTCTGCTCTCTCTACAGGGTCCCTGGGAGTTGGAACCCACACAATGGCAGTGGGTATCAACAGAGAGACTCCATGAGATTGCTGTCCAGCCTAAATTTTTAATCAACTCACTGCTGAAAACCAATTATCAAATGCAATAAAGAAAAGAATTTACCCAGGCTTTAAATGCCAAGCCAAGTGCCGTCGAGTCAGCTCCAACTCAGGCTTTAAATAAAGTTGTTAATAATTCATTTGTTTTAGTATCTTTAGTTTTCAGGCAATAAACCCTTCACTATCTGATGGCTGTAATCTAGTCTGCATCATATTCCCAAATGATGGGGGATATGTTGATAACTGCTATTTTTGCAATTAAATATCCTAAATTTTACATAAATTTCCTCTCGGCTGCATGTTACAGACTATTTATATTGTCAATGTAAATGTACTGGGAACTCAAACTCCATGAGAACTCAGTGGCACCCCGTTCCACACCTCCCTGAGCAGACCAAACACCCACAAAGCGACAATCTGCCCTCGTGTGTCTCTCTTACATGGAGTCCAGTAACTACACCGCCAGCCTCTCCAGGTCTGAACTGATCTAGAGTTCTAAATTCAGAAGATCGGGAATCTCCACAAACCCACTTCAAATACAAACCGCACCATTTGGTAAACGCTAGATCCTGAGCACGGTACCTGGCTCACACCTGTTTTCCCGTCTGTGTACCAGGGTTGAGTGCCTCCCCCTTACAGCCCAGGTGGGTGGCCACTCCAGGTACCACAGTGACATTCCAGAAGCAGCACTGTCGTCTGTTTCTAAGGGAAAAAGACAGCCCTGAAGTCTCCTGACTGTAGTCAGTGTCCAAGGCTGGTTTAATTTTGCTGCGTTGATGGAAAGCTTGCTTAAAAAAGGAGTAGAGAGGGCAGAAATGAGCGGCTAACTTCACCAAGAACGTCCACATCACCTGCGGACTCTGGAGAGCAGAGCACCTTTCCCCCTTTCCCACACTCCCCGACGTGGACAAGCTTCCAGCTGAGACACCAGCACTGCCCTCAAGGGTCTGGCTGACCTGAGCCTAAGGTGACGTGGGTAGCCTCGAGCCAGAGGCCAGAGGGTCACTCAGCAGCCACCCAAACAGTCACCATCTGAGATAAGATCGTCGGCGGATGCCGAAGGAACAAGCCCAGGTGGCTGGAGCAGCACGTCCCCAGGCTGTAACGTCATCCGAGAGGATGTATTAGGACTGGCGGAAATGCCAACATCCATCAGGGATGCACGCCGCTTCGGGTCCAAGCAAAACCCCACATACATTTTTATATTTCTACCTCTGATGTCACTGAACCTGAAGGGACATTTCAAGAGGAGCTTCAGGGGATTCTTACACATGACGAATTCTGAGGCCACTGCTCTACTAGAGGCTCTCAGAATCGGTCCCCAACCAGCAACACCAGCACGGCCAGGGGACTCGTTAGGTACCCCAACTCCCAGTAGGGGCTCAAACCGACACAGACCACATCAGAGCCCTGGAAGAAATCCATGTGACGTTCCCTCCGACACAGTGCGATGGGACCAACTGCCGCCACAAAGCCTTCCTGCCAAAATGCCGAGCCCGACTGTACTCATCCTCCAAGACGAGTAATCTGCACTCTTTAAAGACACCCAAGTCGTGAAAGATATAAAGGCAGAGGAAGTGTCGTAAATAAAACAAACCAAAGAGAAATCACAGGCTAAATGTAATGTGCTACCTTTGTTTGGACTGCGCATTTTAAAAAGAGTAAGAATCAGAAGTTACAATAAAGGTTGCTTTCAGACCACTGGTGAGATTTGGATATGGACTGTGTACACAACATCATTCCTTTAACAAGGCGAAATTTCCCTGGCGGGACAGCAGGTATACAACATCTTAAGACCCTCATGCTGAAGGGTTCCGAGGTCAAGCATCATGGTGTGTCTACAACATGGTTTTAAGTGGTTGGCAAAACAAAACGAAAACAATTTGGTCAGTGTTGCTCTCAGTGACAGAAGGCGGTGGGGTGCCCTACTGCACGACACACTCAAAGGGGGTGGGATGGGGGTTCGCCCCCAGTGTCCTCTCACCACCTCATTCTCTTCTAGGTGGAAACACTACAGGTTGCCCTCAGCACCCACAGACGCTCTGATGACCAAATACCTGAGGAGCGCTTCTTCCTGCTCAGCGGACATCACCTCTCAAACACCTGACCTGCGGCCGCACTGATTCCGCCTCCAGCGGCCAAGCCTGTTATTCCCCCTTCCTGTGCTGAGCAGGGTTGTTGGCTCTTCAACGAGAACGACAAAACCATCTAACTCCCTGTCCCGGTGGAACCTCTGTGCTTCTCACCAAACTCCAGTTGAAAGGTGCCAACTGGTTGGCTTTAAATATCAAACAAATTAAATGAGCAGTTCTCCAGGGGGACCCATTGTTCATGCTTTGGAAAACCCTCCTGAGGGCACCCTGAGAGCAAGTCAGGGTTGGTGACTCACATGCCAGGACGTAAGGGGGTCCTGACCTGTGAGTCTTTCTCACAGAACAGAAGTAAGTGTTCTGCTGGCCTCCAGTAAGATGGAAAAAAATACTAACAGGCAACGGAATGAATGTTGTGTCCACTCCGAGCTGAAGGAGCACGACGGCCAACCGGGGACAACAGCCACAGAGACTAACACAGACTTGGTCCAGAGCACACACTTCACATCTAAACATGGTCTGCCGAGGACTAGGGTTTAGATTTTTTTTACTCCCTGGGAACCTGTCCTCTAACCAGTTCCCAGAACATGAAGGAACTCACACGCCTTCAGGGCAAGTACTCGCCTGGGACGGGGGGGGGGGAGTCCCCGTCCCACTGGATGACTGGCCGTCTTCCTGATTTACTTTTAAATAAAAATATAAAGTCATGACTAGAGGACAGTGAAGGAAACCTGCTTTGCTAGGAAAGGTGGAAATTAGACAGAAGGAGTGAGGTCAAAGGAACCACAACGCACAAGTGGAGAGTCTTCGCAAGGGACAGGCAGAGAAGCAACCACGCGGTTTCACAATTCTGAAGACCACGGAAGCAGAACGTTGTGTGTGGGGTCACGTGCACTGGACGTGACGGGACGCCGGCTGACAGCGAGGAGGGACTGGCGAGTCAAACAGCAGGACGCTACAGAGGCAGAGCTCAGCGCCAGGGGACACTCCCAGCGGTACTCGCCGACTCCACAGTGAGCTACCTGACACCTACCAGGAGAGAGACACGCAGAACTCAAGCACCACAAACCCCAACGCAGGCCTCCCGGAGCTCCCAGTCGAGCAGAGGACACCAGTGCTTCAAACCGGCACACAACAGCTCAGCCGTAGCCAATAAAACAACGTCCAAACGACCCCAATTTCCAATTTCGGGAGATCCAAAATGGGAAAAATTACAGGTCAAAGCCCTGGAACGGGACGAGAGGCAGCAAGCTCTCAGGAGCCGGACCAGGTTACCAGCAGGACAGTGGTGAGAGGGGCACACGCAGAGCAGGGGTCTGCTGCCATCCCTGAGCAGTGACACCGTGAGGACTCCGCTCTGCTCACAGCCCGGCAGTGGGGATCTGGCTGTGACACAAACCACAGCTGCTCTTGTTGTCCAGGGTCCAGGGTCCCACAGGGCGGCAGCCCATAAGAAATCCAGGTCCATTTCAGCGTCACCTCCCCGGCCACGACTGAGCCAGGAAGGCCCGGCTGGGCTGCGAGGCCCAGTTCCAAGCTCTGGAGGGGGCACATCTATGTGAGAGAAGAAACAGCGGCAAGTCCCAGGGACCGAAGGCAGAAACCGTCCAGGAAGAACAAGTCACAGCAGAGATGATGTCTCAGCTGGATTTAAACACGGAGAAAACGTGAACAGACCACAGAAAGGACGGCGTTCCTGACACAGACAGTCGTGTTCAAAAACAGCCTGACGCAGCAGACAGGGCACGGGCTCACCGGCCAGATGCGACGCCCTCTCCTCACTGCGTGGTCCTGAGGAAATACCTCTCAGCACCTCAGGCTTGCATTTCCAATGCTATCTACTTCTTAACTTAGAGGATTAAACAAGTTAATGTACAAAAAGCCACTAGGAACAGTGCTGAGCACATAATACAAGCACCATGTCTGTCAAGTAAATACAGTAACAAGTAACAGGGCAATCTCAAACAGCCTGACGTCATTAGAACTGAAAGTCCAACAAAGCAGACAGCAGGACAGGCAAGGATGGCAGGCGGTCCTGTGAATGATGGGACCCATTAAAGGGTCACCCCACGAAGCAGGCATACATAATCAAGAGAAAGGAAGCCCGGAGAGGAGACACCAAGACCGAACCAACAGATCTCATGACGAACTGGGGACAGGGTCAGCAGGAATCCCAGGGGCCGGGCTTCTCCACCAGATTGATGATGCCAATGACCAAATGCCAGAGGCAACAACATACACACATGAAGAATTCTCAAGAAACAATCTCCTAACAGACCTCAAAAACAACCAGCAGCTTTACCGCAAAAATTATTTCTTCACTCAGCAACAACAGTCCTGTTTCTGAAATGGAATTAGATTAGGAACTGAAAACCCTCTGACAGTTTCTGACCGTGAGCAGAATAAAACCCGAACGTCACCACCAGCCCCTGGAGACAGACACCAGGAAGCGCGTACGTTCCGACAGGCAGGCCCCGGCCCTCCCGCTCCCTGGCTGTTCACCCCTGGACAACCACCAGCGCTCAGCGCCCGTGAGCAGGGCAGACGGCACCCACCGTCCAGGGCCGTGGTGCGGACTCGGACAGACCCCACCCAGAAGACACGCGGACTAACAGCGGCAGGAGCAGAACCGGCCGGCGGCCCCCTGCAGCCCTGCCCCACTGTCGCCCGGCCTCCACTCTCGCCTCGGGCCCAGCACTGTCACCACCACTGGGGCTCGATCCTCCTCTCGGTGTTCCTGGCTCTGCTGACCCGACGCAGTGACCCGTCCGCTCGCACCACCTCCCCCAGACCCGCCTGCCCCGGCGCACGGCGTCCCCTTCGCAGCGCCCATCACAGCAAGTTTTCTGGGGGGCTGCCCTGCTGACCACCGGCACCCCAGACCCCAGAGAGGGAGACCGCCTGAGTGTGAACCTTCTCTGCGTGGTTTCTAAGACGGAGCCCGGCCCACAGGGAGCCTGCGATCGACAGCCGCCAAATCACCAGTTCCTCGGTGGTTCTCTCAGTGAATGCTATCTAACAGAAATAGGCAGCTTACACCAATGAACATCCACGCAGGTAAAGAAATTAACCAGAACTCATGGAAGCTTAGGGCCGGAAGGCAGTACCTGGAAAAGGCAGGTATACTTTTAAAAGACTACAATCTGACTTAATTTGATTTAAAGACAGAAGAATAAAAAATCACACGGTGCTGTGGTCACAACAAAGACAGCTGACTACAAAGACGACACTAAAATCCCCGAAGAAACAGGAAAACATCAGCCAGACAGGAAGAGGACGCCCCTGGGGGGCTCATCCCCATGCCCTCGGAGGCTAGGCCAAGGGGCCAGGCACCGCAGGCCACCACCCGGGAGCTGCGGCGGGCTCACCTCCGCCCTCTGGGGCACTTTCTCTCCTTTCTGCTCCAATCCCTTACGGAACAGGTGAGGGGGACACCTGGCCAAGGCTGAGGTACTAGGCCTGGTCACGTGGCAGAGCAGAGCCCACCGTCAGGGCGTAAACAGAGGGGAAGGAGAGAAGACGGGCGGGTGTCTGCTGTCACTCACCAGGGAAGGCAACCAACCTGAAATAGCACTCAGGTGAC
Source organism: Heterohyrax brucei (assembly GCA_028571685.1). Classification (NCBI taxonomy): domain Eukaryota; kingdom Metazoa; phylum Chordata; class Mammalia; order Hyracoidea; family Procaviidae; genus Heterohyrax; species Heterohyrax brucei. The sequence continues at coordinate 2,499,977 of CM053163.1, forward strand.
AGTTAGCTGGAATACCTTAAGCTCAGGTGACACAGTGTATTCGCCTGCTCCTCCCTGATTTAAAGAGCCACCAAAGAAGATAGCGAGGCAATCAGACAGGGCATGGAGCGTGGGCAGGAATCACCCCAGACGACCCAAGGGGGGAGCCCAGGCCTCTCCTGGGACACAGGGAAAGGGACCAAGACTCACTGGCCACAGCCACGGCCCCAAACTGCCACTGGGGCTGCCTTCTAGGGGTCACACTTGGGCCTTCTGAAACTGGGGACAAGCATCAAAACTAGTAAAGCTACAGCGTCAACTCTGATGGACCAATTAATAAACCATAACCCCAAAAAATCAATGGTCCTACAAACATTACTGTAGATTTTTTAAGAAGTCTGATTTCCTTCTGAAAGCAGACTTTTTATGCTGAAATATTCCAACTGTGGCTCCACCATACATGTTCTCAGGTTCTTTCTTCATCTGTTTTATCTGAGTAGAACAGGGGCTTAGGATAAGATGCTGGAAAAGGAAGAATGAAGTTATGAATTACTAACACAGTCAGTCACTACAGACCTGTGTTTGAAACTAAACCACCGTGGGCAGACTCCGGGCAGACCCCGCCCCTGGGTCAGCCCACAGCCCCACCAGCAGGCAGGAAGCCCACCGTGCGTACCCCCGGGAGGCGCAGCCTGCGTCCCGAGTTCGGACACACACCTCCACAGCAGCACTACTGCTTGCCATCCGACCCACCAGCACTCACAGCCCACGGACAGACAGACAGACAGACAGGCACCAAAGGACGCAGCTGTCCCCGTGAGAAGAGAGAGGGCTGCAGGGGGCAAGGTAACCCTCTCCAGGACTCCCAGCTAGTGACACAGAGAAAAGGCAGGCAAACTGGACTTCACCAGAAGAAAAAGCTTGTGTGCTTCAGAGACACGGACAGAATGAAGAGACAGCCAACCACTTATCTGACAGACAATCAGCACCCCAGCCCCTACGACTCAGTAACTCAAAACCCACTCCCCAGCTTTAAAAGGGCAAAGGACACAGACACTTTTCCAAAAATACATAAACAGCCAATCATTAATGAAGAGACACTCCACACTAGTCATTGAAGAATGCAAATCAAAACCACAATGCCATACCACTTCCTACACACTAACACAGCCATCGGCGAAACACGAAAAACACAAGTCCTGACAAAGACACAGAGATGCCGAAACCCTCCAGCCTCGCTCACCAGCAGGATGTGAGACGGTACCAGCCCCGGGGGACACTCTGCAGCTGCTCAGAAAATTCACCCTGGAGCCACCGGCGACGCAATCCTCAACAGCAGGGATGCCAACAGCCCTTGCCCTCAGTGGTCTCCGCAGCGTCACTCAAAACAGCCAAACGGCGGCGACAACGCAGTGCACACAACAGATGAACAGACTGACAAAGGCGGTGTTACCCGTACGAGGCGACACTTCACTCAGCCACGAAGAAAGACCCGGTTGTATCACACGCTGTAATACACGGGAACCCTGAACACACGGCGGTGAGCAAAGGGAGTCGGACGGATGTCACACACGGTGCAACTTCACAGGAAGGAAAACCTGCCTGACGGGGCAAGAAGGAGAGGGAGTCCCCGCTGAAGGGGCACAGCAGTCATCTGGGAGCAGATGGTGGTGAGGGCGGCCCCGTGACAGTCATTAACGTCACTGCGCTGTGGCGCACACGGCAGCAAGTGCTCTGTCACCGGTTTACAGCACAGACCCACGTGCATGTGCACAGACCCCAGGTGGGCACAGTCTCACTGCTCCATGGCGTTCTCAGGGCTGTGATCTCTCTGAGGCAGACAGCCAGGTCTGTCCCCAGAGGCCCCTGAGTGGGTTCTCCCAGAGCGCCATTCCCTAAACACCGGCAGGCTGACAGCCTGTCTTCCTGGCACACTCTAACCTGCACTCCGAATCGCCAGCACAGTCCACAGGAACGACCTCCCAGGCTCCATCCCCAGCAGAGCTACACGTGACTACACTGTGACTTTCCTGCCCACTCGGGCTGTGCACGTGACACAGGAGGCCCCCACTGATGGAGGCCACACAAGCGAGCGTGCGAGAAGACTGCCCCCCAGCAAGAAACAGAAGCCTCGACAGTTCAAATCCCCTGCCTCATTACAGTGCCCATCTGCCCAAATTTTGCCCTGTGAAGACAACACATAAAAACAAAAATGTGAAAGGACTATACCACGCAAAGCACATACAGAAAAGGTTCTGTGAAAGGACTAGAGAAGCATGATGTACAGTTCCAAGACCCTGCCACACTTGACCTTCACATTCCACCCAGAGGACCTTCTGCCCCAATAGCATCAAAGCTGACCCTGAAACACAACTCAAACGTCACCAGGTAGGGATGCAGGGACGTCTGGAAACAGTGGTGTACAACGTAACAGACAACATCGGTGTCACTGAACTACACGTGTGAAAAACACGAAAATGGCAGTCATTCGTAACAAATTCTTTTAAATGTCATCACAGGAAAAATGATTCCACGTTTGTGGAAAGAAAGAAAAAGGGGTGTGAGAAATGTTGTGTGTGTATACTGGACACATCAAAAATGCTGAAATACATCAGTATACTAATAGAAATCATTGATTTATGGTATAATTGAAAAAAACAGTACTTTCTTTCATATATTTTTCTGCCATTTAAACTTCCATGTATAACACTCACATCTCCTAACACTAAGAAAATACAAATACAATGCGACTGGAATACAGCCATGACCGTTCTTTTCTGTTTTATCAACACCTGTTTTTACCCCATAACAACAAAACCCAGTCATCACAACAGAGGTCCGGTCCCTCCAGAGCCCAATACTTGCACCACCTGGCTTTTTACAGACAAAGGCCGCCGAGCCCTGGTTTACGGCATCGCGGCCCCGCTCTCCAGCGCTGTGTGGCAGTCTTGGCCCATACGTGCTTTCAGTAGGGGGACAAGGGACAGTTCACACCTGCCGCGGGGAGGGAACAAGGCCGGACTTGTGACACAGGAACTGAGCCATCACTGTGTGAACAGTAAACTGGAACAGGGCATCAGAACGGAGACAAGGTACAGCTCAGCGAGTGCTGCCCTTTAGAGACACCAATCCATTGTGGGTTTGTCTGCCCATTTTCTCTCACAGCCCTCTGTCTTGCTGATCTCGATCTGTAAGAGCTATTTTAACACTGAGGACATCTGCCCCCTGGCCAGGCACAAAGACCTGCATCTCAGCGTGGCTGCAGCAAGCGGCCGTCACAGGTTCCAGGCCACGTGTGCAGGGCAGAACTGTTCCACTGGGTCGTCACGGCTGCGACCTTTCAGAAGCAGACCAAGGCCTGCCTACAGGTGTATCCGGGGGGCTCAGACCTCTGACCGTCCGGCCCCTACGCCCCAGGACTCCTCTCTCAGTGCACCGGGTGCTGGCTGAGGTGACTTTTCCCCACGTGAGAGCTTTTTGTGTTCACTTCTGTTGTCTTGTTCTATCCTCTTTCCCTTTCAGGCTTCGGCACCCTACTTTAAAAGCCTTTTACACCACAGAACAAGGACACGCAGTCATCAGAACCATGTGGGAGCCAGCCCCATCACACGAACGGTCACACAATCATCTAAAACACACAGGCTGACACGTGTGTCATGAGCCCAGTTGTCTACACTGAAACGAAGACTGTCAAGGGTTCCCGAAGCTGCCCTCTCCCCCAAAGCCAACCGCTCCTTCCTTCTCTCCCAGAGCAGCCGGCGGGTTCTAAACTCCCGCCCTGCAGTCAGCGGCAAGCACCTAACCACGGCACCACCACGGCACCCTCTACACAACCTGCCGCTAATTCAAACATAATTCTACAATCAAAAACAAGACATGCTTTTAACAGGCTTGACTTTTCCTTTTCTTTCAGCTGCTTCAAAGCGTTTCACCAGTGAGCCCACCCTAGAGTCACCACAGTCACCTCATTCACTGGGTCTGGTAAAGACCCAAACCCCAGTACCCTAATGTTCCTGCTGAAGAGCACTGAAACATACACTTTACAGTAGCTGCACCTCCTTGTCACAAAAAAACGCTCTGATTAAAACACACACACGCACACACACCCCCCCCAACAAGATAACCCTCGCAGGGCTGTCAGCCGGCTGCTCCCACCTGCTCCTGCAGGCCCTGAGTCGCTCCAGGAGCACGCAGGTGGGCTTAGGGCAGAAGCCCGTCACCTGAGCATCCCCCAGGCCCTTGTCTGACACGCCAGGGCCGAAGCACAACACGGAACAACGATGGCTCTGCATCTCACGACACGCAGGAATCCGGCAGCGCTGCGCTGAGTCGAGACAGTTGATCCCAACAGGCGAAACCCTGTAGGAGCCCACCGGTGCGACGGCCCAGGGGAAGGCCGCCGGGAGAACACCAGTGTGACAGCCCACAGAAAGGCTGGCAGGAGACTGCCGGTGTGACGGCCTCCGGGGAGGCCAGCGTGAGACCCCCGGTGCGACCACCCCCGGGAGGCTGGCGTGGGACTGCCGGCATGACGGCCCACGGAAAGGCTGACCCACAACAGGAAACGACCTGTGATGGCAGGAGGCGGTGGTGCTGGGAAAACCTTAAACAGACAACAAACACACGGTAAGTCAGGTAAGAGCTGAGCCCACCCACAACACGGGGAAGCCAGCACAACCTGGACAGGCACAGTCACGGTAGCGTCCCTGACACGCTCCAGCTCCCTGAGGGACCAGACTGCTGAGCCGAGGTGCTGTGTGGGGACCGCCGTCTCGGGGAACATCCAGCTCAGCTGGCATAACCCAGCCGATAAAGAAAATATCCACCCCTACTCTGGTGAGTGATCTCTGCGGTCCCAGGAGCCTGCGGGCCACCTGAGATACTCCACGGGTCTCAGCCTTTCAGGAGCAAGGAAGAATGACAACAACTCAAGGGGACGATTCGCACAAAGGACCAGCAACCACAGCCACCACAGCCTCCAGGAGACAGAGCCCAGGACGGCCAGACGGTGCCGGTGACCGCACTGACAGGGGTCACAACAGAGGTTTCCAGACAGAGCCGGAGAAAACTGAGGAAGAGAATCCTAACTCAGAAAAAAAGAGAAAAGGACGAGACTTACTGACCGACAGGAAGACTCTGAGTATGGTCCCCGACACTCCTTGAGCTCGGCCCAAGTCACTGCCAGGGCTCACCCTCCAGCCGGAGGCTGAACGGGCCGATAAAGTGCGACCAAAGCTGCACAGCAGCCCAGGGGCAAGGAGGTGACGGCGGGAGCAGACAGGAAAGCCGGCACCGGAGAGAAGCCGGGCTCAGGAAGGCAGTGCTGACAGGTCATGGGTCGTCAGCCAGCGTCATAAAGCAGCATGGGCACTGAACGCTAAATGAGAAACTAGTGTGTTACGTAAACCCCCATCTAAAGTAAAACCCTTTTTTCTGCAGATCTGGGGTACGCAAACCTTGGGGTTCCCTGTTTCAGCATGCACACTGAGTAACTGTTAAGCATGGATCTTCTTAGCAAGTACGCAGTCTTTAGTAAGCAGGTAATTCTTAACAAGCAAGTGACACACTGAGCGAGGAGAAACACTTCTAAAAAACCCAAGATTACCACTACTGCTTTTCGTACTCAAAACAGAAAGACTGAGGCTAACTCCAGGTTCACCCACCATCGGCTCACCCCCAAGTAACACGTGCCTTTTGGCCGAAATCCCCAACCAGCAGGTTTCCCACACTGCACTCAGACAGGCAGCAGCTAGCTTTCCTCACGGGTGACCAGCAGATCTCCTGGTGACACAGCGAAGGGCAGACGTCACTCAGCGGAGTCCTTCCCGGCTACTCCTGCACGGAAGCAGGTCCTCGAGTCCGTCATCTGCCTCCCCAGCACCCTGGACCCACATGGCGGGGCGTGGCCCACAGCCTCACTTGCATGCACTAAGTCATGGCATCGAGACACCCCTAACAGGTGACAGCCCTGGGAGCACTGCCTGTCTCCAGTCACCTCTCAATCAGGCTCTCTGTCTGCAGCCCAAACCAAGGCCACCGCCACGGGGCCAACTCCAACTCACAGTCCCACAGGACGGAGGAGAACTGTTCCAGGGCCTGTCTCCGTCACAGCAGCAGACTGCCACATCATCTCCTACTGGACGGAGGAGAACTGTCCCAGGGGCTGTCCCCAACTGTCCCCGTCACAGCAGCAGACTGCCCCCTCTCTCTTCCGCAGAGTTACTGGTGGGTTGGAACCGCTGACTCTTCTGAGAGATGAACCACGGTGTCACCAGGGCTCCTCACACTGACATAAAACTAAGAAAATACTCTCATTAGGAAGAAAACAGTGCTAAGGAGACAAGCCTCAGTCGGATGTCACTGCTAGATGCCAGCAGGTCTGTCCCAACCCACAGGGACCCTGTCTGTAAGAGAATCAAGCAGCGCCCGGCCCTGGGCCACCCTGTGGACAGCTATGACCGTGGTGTCAACCCTCTGACTGAGGGGCGGCCTCTTTATCTCCGACCCTCTACTTGACCAAGATCACATCCTTCTCTGGGGACTGATCCCTCCTGACGCCACGTCCCAATGCCAGGAGATGAAGACACATCTCCCTCACCCCGAGGGTCGCTTGAGCTGCACTTCCTCCTGGACAGGCCCGCTCACTGTCTCAGCACTCCACCGGACAGTCACTGTTCCTCACCAACACCGTAACTGACGGCATCCCTCCTCCCCTGGTCCTTCTTATTCACCGTCCGGCTTTTTCACATGCACGTGAGACAACTGGAAATACCACAGCTTGGGTCAGGTGCACGGTAGACCTTCAAATGATGTCTTTGCTTTTTTAAGACTTTAAAGAGCTTGACACGCAGGGTTTTCCTCAGAAGATTATCTGTCATCACGCCAACTGTGAGAGCTGACCCTGAAGAAGTCACCTTTCCAGAGGGGCCTTCCCGGCCATCCACTGCCAAGGGACCGTCCAGTCACTCGCTCACCTCGCCTGTTAACACGGTCTGCGCCTGCTCGTCCCCCCAGTGAGAACGCTGCTCCATGAAGACAGAGGCCCCACCCGACTGCTCGCCAGGACAGGCCCGGCTGCCGCAAGACCATCGGCCCTCACTCGTCAGTGCTCAGCATTTATCAGCTACTTTTAGAATTGGCGAGAAGGATCATCCCAATATAAGAACTCAACTCTTCGGAAAAAAATCCTCCAGTGTGGTCTCGAAGAGTCTCACAGAGAAAAGCTCCGCAGGGCCTCAGCACTCAGGGGGTTCCCGGTGTCAGGGCCACAAGTCGGCGGCCTGGGAGTGACCCTTGCGTGCTTCATCCGTGGCTCAGGCCTTCCCTGCCCGCGAGGCGACCCTCTGTCAGGACGTCGAGCGGCCTCAGCGCAGAGCCAGCACCTCACGATCGTCAGCACGCCAGCTTCTCAACACCCAGAAACTCACAACTGCTGACTGAGGACAAACGACGTGGTCCGGTCCGACCTGGACGGTGACAGCACCAAGACCCAGAAGGGCACCACCGCCGCCTCCCGACACAGACACCTTGGTGTGGAGCTGCATCGAGCTCCCGGGGGCGGCCACACTGCCACACGTGTCCCAGCCGCACAGCTGCCTACTCCCCTCGCGCAGCCTCACAAAATCTTCTCTCAAGCTCTAAGAGGTAAAGCCGGGTTGGGGGACTCCCCGGTCTGGCAGGGGAAGGGCACCGGGAGCCTGGGCAAAGACCCTCCCGCCAGCCTTCCCAGCCCCGCATCAGGTAAGGACTGCCCTTCCCGGCCGTGATGTCCCACGGCAGCGCACCCCGACCGCTCGGCCACCGCCAAGCACGTCGTCCCTCTGCTTGTCTTCCAGCTCCAACTTGAATGGCCTCGCACCTCCACTGCCGGGACATTCTAAGCACACAGAGGAAGGCCAGGGACGCTCTCTGCTCCTGTTCCTCCTGAGGGCAGCTGTGACAAGCCTGAGGAAAGGCACGGGGACGGGACTGAGCCTTGAGCAGCGGGAGCCGCAGGCCGGCCTACAGGGAACCCCCTTCCTGACCCCCATCCACGGGAGCCTCTCCCGGCTGCCACCCCAGTGGAGAGAAAAGGCACAAGACGAAGAAGGCGGGGGGAGGGGGCAGGACAGCAGCCGCCTCTCTGCAGACCACACACGGGCCAGCTTCAGCAACACTGTGGTCCCCCGGGCCTTAATGTTCCCCTCGTGACCCGAGCGACCTCAGAGACAACCCCACCAACTAAGCGAGGCCCCTCCTGGGTGCGTGGCGACACACTGCCAACTCGAGACCAGGCCACCACGAAGCCACCACTTTGTCCAAGAAGGGAAAGGTCATTTCGGCCAGCGAGCCAACTCGCTATCCTGCCAGAACGGCACACCATCCATTTCCCAAACACAGTCCACGTACCACACTCACTCTTCTCCCAACGTCCCGCAAGGAAGGACAGGGAGGCCGTGGCACTCTTCCTCTCAGGGGCCTCCACCCCGGAACACGTCACCTTATCCCACACGTCTGCTCGACAACACTGACCATGGCGGCACGGAGTCACTCTTCACGGGGAAAGTGGCGTGTTCCTGTGTGGAGAGACGCAAACTGCAGAAGCCTATTTACACGACAGCCTCAAGCACTACAAAAGACAAGTCTGTGTGTTAACTGGCGTGCAACAGCGGCTCTCCAGGCATCAGGACTAGGGTGCATAAGGAGTATGTCTTAGCTGCCTAGCACTGCCGTAACGGAAACACCGTAAGCGGACAGCCGAACAAACACGTTTATTTCTTCACAGTCTAGAAGGCTAGACGTCCAAATTCAGGGTGTCAGCTCTATGGGACGGCGTTCTCTGGCAGCTCGGGGGACAGGCGCTGTCATCACTCGTCCTCTGGTCCAGGGACTGCTCTGCACAGAATCCCCAGGTCCCATGGACAGGCTCTGCTCCCGGGACCACCTTCCGGGTGGAATGAGGTCCCACAGCTCTGTTCACACCTCTCTCTTTTTATCTCTCGTAAATAAAAGGTGGTTCAGGCCACATCCCAGTATCCTCTTTAACATAACTCAGTCTTCCTTCGAGAACCACCAGCAGAGATTAGGGTTTACAACCCACAGGAAAATTACACACCCACGCAAAGGAGGACAGCCACACAATACCCAGAATCCTGGCCTAACCTAACCAGAAGTCCACCCATCCCCTCTGTCACAGAGTCTTGCTGTTCCACACTGTTGGGTAGACTGCAACTCACAGACAGCCCACGTGATGGGGTCCCTGGGCTGAAGACCTCTGGGCACCCCCAGCAGTTCAAACCACACCGGTCGGCAGCCGAGTGCCTAACCACTGTGCCACCAGAGATCCTTGTCCCGTCACACATTTACTGTCGCTCACAGAGTACACAGATACCGACTCTGTAACTGAGAGACGCTGGCTGAACTAGGCACACTGAGTCACATGGCACCAAGGGGGTTCATGTCACACACCCAGGGACAAAGCGTGAAAAGTGTGTCCTCCTGACCTGGAGCAGTGGAGGCTGGTCCAGACAAGTGAGGAGGGCCAGACCCACCTCCGAGGCAGAGAAGTCCCAGAAGTGAGAAATCAACACACCAAGGGAGGGCCCCATCTCCAGACACAGAGAGGTAAATACCTAAGGCAGAGTGGAGAGCGGAGGCCGGTCCTAGAGGGAGGAGGCGGCTGGGGACAACCACACTTCCTTCAGGGCCCCGGCATGATTTTTCTTTTTTTAAAAAAAAAAATACATGTCTTACTTGGAAAGAGAAATTTAAAAATCCGCACTGAAAGCCACTTCCCCTCTGCTTCCTCTGAACCCATCCAGGTCCCTCGGACCACGTCTGCCAACTGAGACAGCGGGGCCTTCTGCCCGGCCCCAGACAGAGCTCCACGGTGGGACTCCTGACCCCGACACAGCCAGCCAGGCATCACCCAAAGGCTCCAGGTCTCCCTGACCCAGTGGAGCACCAACAAGGACCAGACGCCTGTCTTGTCCTCCCCAAGCCCTTTACCAGCACCTCTTTCCACTAGCCTCCCAGCCACCCGACCGAGGCCCACTCCCCTGCCCCCAGGCTCGCACCTCTTCCGGGGCCAGCTGCTCACCCCCACTGCCCACCTTCACCGCGGCTGGGCGGCGGGACAACAAGCCTGAGAGGCAATGTCCTCCCCTTCCAGCTGTCTCTCCAGTGCCCCCTGCTCTTCTCTGCTCAGGCAGCGCGCCGTGACAACTCTGGAGGATCTTGTAAACGAGAACGTTTGATCAAACGTTTGGCAAACTGCTAGCTTTACAGAGACAGAATAATTAGAATTTTAAAATTCCCTTTGAGAGCTGTAAGTTAGCCCAAATCACTCACACAATAAAAAAAAAAAGTTAGAAGCCGGGCAGCGCCCATTTCTGGCCTCTCAGACGACCACACACAGACTTCCAGACTTAGAGATCGTCTGTTTCTAAATCTGCACTTTACAGACAAAGAAGCTGAGGGCCCTGACCTCCCTTGAACCTTCCCGGTTTTATTTGTTGAGAATCAATACCACAAAAACCCAATTCACTGAACCCTAAACGGAAGTCTGGCCCCAGAAGGAAGACCACTCCAAGGCAGGGAGGTCCGGCCCGGAAGCACACCTGCACTGTCCCAGTTCATCACCAGACCTCGACTCTCCGGGTCCTGGCGGTCATCCACACAGCCCTTCAGCAGCTGGCCTTTCTAGCCGTGGTCTCTAACTCCCATCCAGGGGGCTGTGTGACAGGGTAACTGTGGCCCCCCAAGGGGAATGATTGGCCAGCATCCCCTTGACAGACAGCCAACCCCAGAGCACAGAGGAGGGGCCCACCATCACCAAGGGCAGAGAGACCTGGCCGCAGGAGAAGGTGCAGGGGGCTCTGGACCAGAGAGGGAGCCCACGACCGTGGGGCCCAGACTGAGGGCCCGGGAGAGACTCGCTGTGAGCTCAGCTGGGGAGAGGGGGTCCAGAAGGAAGGGCTGTATCCCCAGCATCCCCAAGCCTCCAGTGGAGGTGTGACTTCCCTAACAAGCCTCCTAACCGTGAGCGTGGTCTGTGAGGTCTGTGGCCACCGTGGCGAATTAAAGAGCAGAGAGCGTCACGGGAGGGACAGCTGGTGTCAGAAGGGATCAAGAGGCAGGGGAGGCGTGCCTGGCCCCTGCCTCACGGGAGTCAGCCCTGGCTGTCGCCCTGATTCTCCTTGCCCTGGTGGGGGCAGGAGAAGGTCAGACACCTCCCCGACCCCATTCCCACGGCCCCTTCCTAGCCATCCGTCTCACAGAGTTGCCCTGTGGTGGTTGAACAGCTCAACCGCCTCCGAGCCAGGCAGGAGGACACTCACGACAGGGACCACTGGAGCCCCCAACCTGGTTCTTGCACTGGACCTGTGGACAAACCTCCTAACCACTGCCAAGTCTCACCTCTCTCCTGAAAAACGGAGAAACCACCAACTCTGCTGCCTCTGTGATGACTGAACAGAAGGGGAGAGACGAAATGCCCACGTGCACACTCCACAGTCCATAAACGTTAGTGTCACCGATGCCCAACATCACTCTCTTATCTCCAGCCTCCTGTGCTGCCCAGGGTGGGAGCCACGGTGCGGAGCCGGCCGGGGAGCTGCTGAGCCTCTGAAATGGGGCTCCTCAAGCGCAGAACTGGGTTTTAGAGACTTACCATGAAAAAGGAAGTAAAGCATTTAACTAATGCTTGGATATTAACTACCCATTGAAATAACACTACAGATTACCTGGGTTACAAGGCATTATCAAGATTGAGTGTTCTCTTTCCTCTCTAAACGTAGTTACTAGAACACTTACAGTCACACAAGTGGCTTCCGTCCTGATTCTGCTGGGCAACACAATGCAGACAGGACGATACCGCCACCCTCTGAGGTGAGGGGACAGAGGGTGGCTCTCCGCTCTGAGGGAGCAGCTGGATGAGGGGATGACACCACGGCCACCTCACAGTGCATCAGCTGCATGAACGTTTAGAGAGCAACGAATTCACACTACAAAGTGTCACCTAAATCACAACTACAACAGGCTCACGGCAAGAAGCCAAAGCAGAAGACAGTAGGTGATCTCTGACATCTTCATGGGGTAAAATTAAAATACAACTGGAACGTCTAACTAGAAATGGAGTTTCTTGGCCTTTAAGGATCTAGAAAGGAGTCACAGAACATCTGTTTCTTCTCCCGAATGTTTCTTATGGATCACTTAACTCATTTAATAACATCAGCTTCCTTAACTAAAGGCTCGTTCTGACAAAGACAAGAACAAGCTGACTCTGGGAGTTGTTCCTCAGTCATTTCTTCAGTGAATAAACACCACATACTGACCAGCCACTTTAAACTTACCACTGAGTCAAGAGGACAAAAGATGGCTAATAAATAAGAAAGACTGCTATGCGGCCTCAAAACCAAAAAAAAAAAAAACCAAACCTACTGCCACTGAGTCGACTCTGACTCCTAGCGACCCTACAGACTGAAGAGAACTGCCCCACAGAGTTTCCAAGAAGTGCCTGGCAGACTTGAACTGCCGACCTTCTGGTTCACAGCTGTAACACTTAACCTTTATGCCATGAGGGTTCTTACAATCCTTCTCAAGCCTTCCACAGAAAGTTCTGACAACACATCTGTCTGAAGCTGGGACGAGGCACCCCTTTTCTACAGGAAGCACAACAGAGATTTCCTTCTGTTTTTATTCTAAATAATTCTTCAGCCCACAGCCACGAGTTCTGATCAGGCTCCAACATAAGCGGTCTCCTGTTGGGACTCCCTTTTTAAATACTCTTTTGGACAAAATCTAAATCATAATCTTAGATGAAAATCCAGAAGAGATCTGAAAGTTAGGCCAAGAAGCACAATAAACTCAGAGACTACTCAGGACAGTCCAGGGCCAGCGAGAAAGAGGCGGACCTTCCAGGAGACGGACGGACACAGCGGCTGCAGCCACGGGCTGACGTCTATCAGCGACTGGGGGCACAGCGCGGCATCCTCTTTTGTTGTTCACAGGGTTGCTGTGACCAACAAGCAACTCGATGGCACCTAGCAATATGTTTTTCAGAGATATCCAGGTAAGTTTTTTAGAAACACATGAAGCCATTTATTTTCTAATACTCCACCCTTGACCCATGAAATCACTGTACCTCATCACAAGGCTGCATATGTTAGCCTGAAGCTCAACAGTCTCAGCTCGAAAGGAAAAACTGAAAGCTAATCCCTCATACGGACAAAAGGAGACTATCTCACGTTTATACACAGTCTCAAAACAAGCCTCCCTACCGGCAGCTTTCCCACCTGCACCAAGAGCCCCAGGAACCTCTAGCAGGGCCATGTCAGAGATGAACCACGTCCCAGCACGAGAAGCCACACCAGTGTCTCAAGCTTTCCTCTTTCATTCCCTGTTCCAGGAGCTTCTGGAGCACACTCTCCTTGAAAACGCCACAGCAGGCAAGCTGGGGCACCTATGTGCCCCCAAACACGAAAAAACCAAAATGTTTGTCCATGAGAGGTCTCCAATCTTCCTGGTGGAAAAAACCGTAACTGAAACAACTACAGGCCAATCAAGTGCAAGACTGGAAAAGCAATACTCTCACACTCTGCTACCAGCAGAGACAGGGTTAAAAAAAGGAAGTCGTCACTATAGCCGACACAGAATGCCAGATCCGGGAGTTTTTCCTAAGGACATCCAAGAGGAAGTATTCTGTACAGGAATGTTCACCCCACAGCTCAGTGGGTGTAACAATGGAAAGCTGAAATAACCTGGACATGTGAAACAGAGATGATTGGTAGGAACTGTCATCACAAACTGATGGCAACCTGACTTTAGACTGTCCTTACAAATAAGTGGCAGAGAAATACTTAACACAGGAAAAGAGGCACCCTGAAAGTCACTGACGATGCACATGCAAATTCCAGTTGAAACTGCAGAAAATCAGAGCAAACCCACAAAGGCCGCAGTGCAACAAGGAGCACATCCCACCTGAACTGAGATCACCTCCAGAAGAGTCGTGACTTCAAACCCTAATGACCTAGGACCCAGCCAGTTACAGAGCGGCATCACGGACATCACACGTGAAGCAAGCCAGAGGCCTCTAGTGAGACAGGAAAGACCCAGAGAGAAGTCAGAAGCGACTCTGAAACGTGTTCCTCAGTGTGGAGCAACCAGAGCAAGAGACCCCACACTGTGAACGGCTGAGCGGAAAGCTTCCAAGGGCGGCTGGAGAAGAGCCGTGCCGGGACGACCCACAGCAAGACCTGGAGCCGGAGAGCCAAAGAAGAACAACACACCCAGCTTTTCTCCGGCTCAAAGAACCGAGTCAGAAATCTGAGCCTCAAGTTGCAACACCAGTGACTTTTACAGGGGAAATATTAAATCACACAGGAAGCATTAAAAGATGGGAGGAATCCAGAGTCACTATACCAAAGAGAAGAGGTCAACACTGAACCCTTTTTCAGGTGACAGCATGTACACGCAGGACCCGACGGGACTGACGGAAGAAAGCCAAGCTGCACCGAAGGCGCTGGTGAGAAACAAGCTCCAGGAATTGACGGTGCGCCTGTCGAGACGCTTCCCAAAAGTGGGTGCCACAGTTCACGTGCTCATCTATCTACACTGAGAAATTCAGAGGACAGCTACCCGGCCGGCCACCTAGAAGAGATCCGTATCTGTGTCTGTTCCCCAGAAAGGTGACCCAATCTAACACCGAAATTATCAACAATGACATTAACATCACATGCAACTAAAGTTTTGCTGAAAATCATTCAGAAGTAGCTGCAGCAGTATACTGACAGGGAACTGCCAGAAATTCAAGCTGGATTCAGAAGAGGACTTGGAACCGGGGACATCACTGCTCATGTCAGATGACCTTGGCTGACAGCCGAGAATACCAGGAAGATGTTTAACTACACTTTATTAGGAAACCTTGGTGGCATTGTGGTTAAGCGCTATGTCTGCTAACCAAAAAGTCAGCAATTCAAATCCACCAGGCACTCCTCAGAAACTCCATAGAGCCGTTCTACTCTGATCATAGCAAATTATGGATAACAACTCAGAGAATGGGAACTCCAGAGCATCTCACCGTGCTCCTGAGGAATCTATACAAGAATCAAGAAGCAGTCGTTCAAACAGAACAAGAGGGTACCACACGGTTTTGTCAGGGAAGGTGTGCGCCACGGTTGTACCCCTTCACCATACTTACTCAAGTACGCTGAGCAAACAATCTGAGAAGCCAGACTTTAAGGAGAACAGGGCATCAAGGTTGGAGGAAGACTCATTAACAGCCTGTATTGTTCAGAGAACCCAACTCTGCCTGCCCAAAGAGAAGAGGACCCAAAGCACTTACTGAAGATCAAAGGCCACAGTCTGCAGTACGGATCACACCTCCACAGCAAGAAAACAGAAATCGTCACAACTGGACCGAAAAGCCACATCACGACAAACGGAGAAAAGACTGAGAACATCAAGGGTCTCACTTCACTGGGATCCAGAGTAACTGCCCGTGGGGCTGACAGTCAGGAGAGCAGGCTCTGCGCTGCATTTGGGCAGACCCGTGGCAAGAGCCCTTCCGAGTGTGTTACGAGGATGCCACCCTGAGCTCTAAGGTGCACCCGAGCCCAGCCACCCGTGGTGTCTTCAATTATCTTCCATGCATGCGAAAGCCAGACAACAAACCAACAAGACTGAAGAGGAGCTGACGCCTCTGAGGACAGTGCTCCTAGGACACCGGCTGCACCAGGGACTGCACCACAGACAGACAGGTCCCTCGGAAGACATACAGCCAGCGGGCATCCGAGAAGAGGGGCAGCAAGACGGTTCTCCCACACTTTGGACATGCTCTCGGCAGAGATCAGTCCCTGGAGAAGCACACCGCGCTGGGTAAAACCGAAGGTCCGCGAAAAAGAGGAAGGCCCTCCGTAAGGCGGACTGGCACTGCGGCTGCAACACGAGGTGCAGGCCTGACCCCCGCAGCAAGGACAGCACTGACCAGGAGGCCCACCCGACCCCCATGCAGAGGACGACGTGGTATTTCCTTCTGCTGCACACCTGTGAGTGAGAGCCAACGGGACAGCCCGTCACAGCCACAACGGGGTGGCCTTTCTCACTGGCTCTAGAGAAGAACCACGGTGGTAAGGGAGGGCCTCTGCTCAGGCCTTCCCGACCACACCTGAGCAGGGCGCGCCCCTGCGAGGCAGGACTGGCAGCCGCCCAGAGGACCGAGAGCCTACGACAGGCCTCCAGAGGCTCAGGGCTCCCGGCCTGAGCCGCGGCTCTCTCTCAGGGATCAGTGAGCCCTTGAAACAGGGCCGCTCCAACTGGGAACCCTCCCACGTCCTCTCTCCCATGTCTCCCCAGTCATACACTCAGTGGGACTCCCTGAGTGGTTCCAGCAAGGCAAACCCAGGGGGAGGAGGACCCAGGAGACCAGGAGGTGAGGCTGTCCCATGGCCCCCCCAGCTGGCTGCTCGCCTTCCAAAGAACGGTGGGACACCAACCTGAAATCTGCAGCCAAGAGGGCAGAAGGCTGAGGAGTCACATGGACTCCCCAAGCCTGCAGCTGGCACCTGCTTACTTGGCAGTCTGAAGGACCGTGAGCTCTGGGCCAGCTCCAGGCAGCACGTGTCAGAGAGAGAATGTCACGAGGCTCTGGGGGCAAAGACAGGGAAGTGGGGAGGTGAGGGGCAGTCGATCTCCTTCTGGGGACCACAGCCCGCGGGCTCTCGGCGCACAGTGCGCACCCGGCAGTGAGGGCGGGGCCCACCTCGCCCCTCACTCACAGCACCGCACCAGCTGTTACGCCGTTTCTTGTCCTGGACGTTACATACTGAACAGGGATCACGGCAGAAAGATGAAAAAAACACGCAGCTAGCGGTTCAAACCGCAAGGGACGACGTCAACTATGAAAACAGTATCATCAGTGCCACTGAGTCGGTCCTGCATCACAGCCACTCTCCACGCAAAGGAAGGGAACGCCGCCAGGTCCCGAGCCGTCCCCAGGACCGCCGCCAGGCACCGCTCTATGGGCTCTGCACTGAACTCACTCATACCTCACCAGAGAGGGTTAACGGTTCTTCCTCTTTTAGACACTGCAGCAGACGGAAAAAGTAACCTTCCCAGATCACAGAGACAACGAGCGACACCACCGGGACAAAAACCCTGATGGGGCTCAGGGCCTCGGGCCCAGACTGCCCCCCGAATGCAGACACCAGCTGAGCACACACAGCTGTCAACGGGGGAGTGAGAGCCCAGACCGTCCGGGCAGGAGATGTCGGCCGAAGGGGCCAACGGCCGCTGGAGCTGGCGAGCCACTCAGCACCCACGTCACTGCCAGCCTGCTTTCTGCACCTTGGTATCAAGTACACCACCCTGGGGACCCAACACAAACTGAGCTTTCCGTAAAAATTACTTACACGATGCCAGCTGTTACTGGGGGTGACAGAAGTCAAAATGCCTAAGAGAAGATGACTCTCCTACAAGACAGATACTTGTTAAATAGAAAAGTAAACAAAACATCCAAGATGGGAACAAGTCTACCATTCCGTCCAGTCAAAGCAAGTCCTCTCAGGTGCCACCAAGATGGTCCTTAAGTACAAAGCCAAAACCTTTCACCCTAGGCAATCTCAGTCCAGGGAGTGGACTGTCTTCTCTCAGTTCTAAGCACAGACCACTGTAACGTCCCTTTCCACACACACCTCGACCTGCTCTATCTTACTTACAGTCATTCACGTGCAGAAATCAGTCTGCAGCTGTTAACAGCTTATCTCACGAGTACAACCTGACCAACAGCGCCCTCAGTTACAAAACCTGAAACCACCTGCCTCCCAAGGACAGGTCACAAGCCACACGACACACACAGTTTGGAGAAGAGGCCGGAATTCCAGCCCCCGCTCAGCTACCGGCAGCTTCCCTCAGCGCCGCACAGTCCCAGTTTGTGGGATGCAGGCAGAGACCCCCACATCGCGGCTACCCCCGCGACCAGCTGAACTGAGTCTTGTTTCCTTGGTAACCACAGTCAGAGAGAGCGGATGCTGCTAAGGATGATGAGCGAGGGCGGGACCGGGCTGACGGAGGACGCTCTTCCCCGCCCCAGATAACACTGCACATACGGTCCACGACAAGCTCAGTCCTTACCACTCGAGGCAAACCGGGGTCTCTGAATGTGGTCACGAGCACATGACACCCACTGGGGCAACGTCCAACCGCATGTTACGTCCACGGCCCCAGGAAGTCCTCACAGAGTTCAAAACCCTCCTCAGAGAACTGGACATAGCTAACTCAGGCAGACTGCACTCGACATCACAACGATCCTCCAAAACAAAGAAAAACGCCCTCAGCTGTTAAAGGACCAGCTCCACTGAGAGCGACAAGGCTGACGAAGCCCACCTAGGGCCCTGAGGGAGCAGGACCCGGCATCAGCTTCCGCAGGACTACAGTCCATGCCACCCTCCGGGACAGGGTTTTCTAAGTGGTTATCTGTCACGTGAGGTTGCTGTGAGTCGGAACAGACTCGACGGCAACTAAGAACAAGAGATGTGCATTAGAAGCAGCAAGGACGGCAACACTCCATCTCACCAGCCGGGGACCCAGCGACGCTGGCCTCTGTCACACAGAGCGCACCGAGTGACCGCTGACTGACTGCCCCCAACGACACACACAGCTCTACGCGGGCTGAGGTCTTGTCAGGTCATGACCCAGCAGCACATGAGACCCACCGCCACGGAGTCAACTCCCCCGCGGTGGCCCTGCAGAACTGCCCCCCGGGGCTTCCGAGGATGTCGTCTTCCCAGAAGTAGACCCCGCATCTTTCTCCCGAGATGGGACAGTGCGCTGTAGTCACCAATTGGTCAGTGAGCAGCTGCGTGCCGACCACTGCACTGCCAGGCTCCTGCATGACGTCTGACCTGGCGTTACTAGAAATGGGGGAAAGCTGACCAAACTGCACACTTGTCAAACAGAGGAAAAACTCAAATAAGATGCACAGGAGGCAGCAAAGAAAAAGTTTTCATAAAACGAAAAGGTCCTCTGATTTGTATACACACGCTTCCTCTTTAAAAATTTTTCCACCTTAAAACCTACATTACTTTTCAGAGCTTAACACAAATAGCAAAATATTTCTTTAAAACTGATCTATAACATGCTTTTCATAATCAACTCAGTAAAAACTGTATCTGATTTTCACAGCTGACTGAGACGTGCATGCATGAACACATTAGTAGTTGTGAGGTTCGGTTCCCTTTTCTTCCAAAACAACCGTATGACAGATTAAAATGGCAGTACATTAATATCTACACCAAAATAACCTGTCACAAACAACTCGGTCTGAATTAAACCCTGTGAAAAAACCACCCTGACATTCATAGCTACAGAAAGCTACACTAGAACCCAACTCAAGGAGGTTTATAATTGAACAGCGTTTCTTTGCGGGCTCTCCTCATTCAGAATTTTGTGGAAATGGAATGCACCACCTAGCGCACATCATGGGAGCCCTGCTGGATGGCGGCGAAGAGTCCAGCCGCTCCCAGTCCAGTTCAAATCCACCCGCTGCTCCCCGGACACCGTACAGGGCAGTTCTACCCTGTCCTGCAAGATCGCAGGGAGTCAAAACCGAACTGACAGCAACTAGGGTAGTCTAGGGGCGCAGTGGTTAAGGGGATCAAAACCACCAGAGATGAAGCCCGCGCCACGGAAGGGAGCCGTAGCAGCTGGCTTCCACAAGGCTCTGTAGTCTGAACACGTTCCTCTGTCTTAGACGATCACTACAAGTTGGAATCAGCTCAGGGCTGATGGGTTTGGCTCAGGTTGGAACTCGAGCCAAACTCTACTTGAAAGTAGAAGCTGAGACAAGTTGACGAAGTTGTGGGGTTGCGGCCCAAGGTTGATGAGAGGCTGAGCTGCCTCAGTCTCAGAAGGTATGGCTGTGAAAGGGTGGAGCCAGGGCTTTCTGTGTTTGTGGGACTGGAATAGCCACTCAGTCGGGGTTAGGGTGCACCTAGAGCCAAGGGGGCAGAGTTCTGTCCAAGTGGGCCTGGAAGGCCAAGATGAAGCCCAGGTGCCTCCACTCAGAATCTGTGTGGGAGTGAGAGTGTGGCCAATACCAAGAGTTTGATGAGAATGCAAGGTTCCCCCCACCGCTCCCCACACTCTTTATGTATTTTTCTTTCAAAACACTGGTAAAACACTATGCTATGGTCCATGCCGCAGGCCAAGTCTTTGCAAAAATAGGCCTACTGGTACTCACGACAGATTAAGCCCAAGTCTGGAAGAACAAATCCATACTCTACAGACTTCCTTTTTCAGGCCGTAAATCATACTGACTGCACCTATTTCTGAAGTTTCTGATGTGTTATTTTCTTGCTGTAATTTTACTTTTATCCTCTTAGATAACCAGGACTTTTAAGAATGACTTATAAATCAGTTTGAAAGAAAGCTAACAAAATCTGCCCCTATTCTAAATTTACCAGAAGAGACACTCTTTCAAAATAGCACAAAATACGTCATAACTGATTTTTTTCCTAAATGACAGGTACTTGCCATCAACCACAAATTCAAGCTCCCTCCATGGGTCTGCTGCTGGGTGCTGCCCAGTCGGCTCGGACTCAGAGACACCGGAGGTCCAGCAGCACCCAACGGTCCCGGCCCGCGCCAGCCTCCCAGTCACTGTCCTGCTGGAGGCCACTGCTGCAACCACTGTGTCAGCCCATCTCACTGAGGGTAGTCCTATTTATCCTATGACCCTCTAACTTTACCAAGCATGATGTCCTTCTCCAGGGGCTGGTCCCTGTTCATGACACAAGGTACGTGACACAAAGCCTCACCGTCCTTGCTTTAAGACTTCGTTCAATGAAAATCTTCTACTAGGGGCCTACTACGAGCCAGGCACTGCTCCAGATGCTCAGGATACGTCAGTGAGAGTGAATGCTCTTCCAGGCCGGCTTTAAATAAATCTTCAACTGTAGAATAAAGTGACCATGTAAAAACTTCACCAGCAACCTCTAAAAACTAAAGATGAGGAATGTTTTAACTGTTCCATTTTCTTACACTGAAGTCGTCACGCTACAACCTTAATGTGGGGAGCATTTCAAGAATCAAATAAGGGTCAAATTTACTCTAAGACATAAAACTCAGTGGTTTAAAGAGGATAATAAAATCTCACCACAGTCAAACAAAAGTAAACCTTGCCATAGACTAATATCACTGATGCCCAAGCAAAAGAGTTGCACTGTTAAATAACAAAACTGGAACAACAGATGAGAAAGTCTTAAAGGAACAATGTGTCTTCCCTTCTTTTAAGATGAAGTCTGGTCTTTGTGGAGCGGCGGTTCAGAGCTTCAACCGCTAACCAAGAAGTCAGTGGTCTGAACCCACGAAGCGCTCCTTGGAAATCTGTGGGGCACTTCTTCACTGTCTCTTCAGGTCGCTCTGAATCAGAATCAACTGGAAAGTAACGAGCTGGCTTCCGACAATAACACACTGGACTCGGACACAGTGTGAGCATGCGGTGTGGGTGTACTTTACGGCTCTATACATTTACAAGAGGCTGTTCTACTGGTTTCCTTCTATTATCGGAGAGGAGAGGGTGGACAGAAAGTGACAGGACATCCATGGGTTGGCCAGCAGCAGACATGGCCTCTCTGTCACTCACCCGTTCACTATGGGGTAACGACTTCCTCACCCACAGCCACAACTACCAACTAGGAAAAATGTCCGTGCTGACAATCACCAACAGAAACAGCACTTCACCACCAGTTCGCACACGTTTAACCCCAGTTAACAGGTGAGCTTTCCAAATGACGTTCTCTCACATTTGATGACTTGGATTTTTTTTTTCCTCAACAAACCCACGGTGGGTGGCAGTGTCCCCAGAAAAGACAGGTCATCTCACCTAAGAGGTTCTGTGATCTAGGAGCCTGGCATTACTTACCTCCATTCTCAAATAAAGAAGGTAGAGCCAGAGGCCATCAAGTAGGACGAAAAGAGGCAAAATGTAAACACAGAAGTGACTGCCACCACGCCAGCCCGCACCTCCCAAGAACAGCCAGACTTCCAATACAAAGTGCTACCCGAAGAGTAAGAAAACCACGTAGGGTAAAATAAAACGGAAAAGAGAAAAAGCCAGAGCTGGCAACAAAAAACTGAAAAGACGATACCCTGACAAAACAGTCCACAACATGAAAAGACAACCCACCAATGGCCACTAAGCCAGTGCCGTGGAGCCGATTCCGACTCCCTATAGCGCTGCGCAGGACAGCCCCATAGCGTTTCCGAGGAGCGCCCGGCGATTCCAACCGCAGGGCTTTCGATTAGGTGAGCACGTAACCGCTGGTCCACCGGGGTTTCCCAGCCCACCAGGTTCGCCTCCCCAAATCATTTACTTTACAAACCGAAACACAGGTTAACATCTACCCTTTCACCTAAACATTAAATGTCAGCGACCCAGGAAAACGAATGACCTCTGGTCCCCGGCAGAAAAAGCAGAGACAGGAATAACAGGGTGGAGGTTCCAAGAGAGGCGGCTCCGGCCCACTGGACTTGGGCTCCAATTTGTGGGACCAGCAGCAGGGACCGTGACCAGCTGGCGCGGACCTGGGCGCGGTTCCTCCGAGCATTCCCATAAACAGGATTAACGTGGCGGTGGACCGGGTGCCAGGAACTCCGGCCCCCTCGCGACACAGCCCGGGCTGTGGAAATGTCACCTGCGCCGTGACACCTACCGCTTCCTCTGAAGAGGAAGGCAAAGTTGGGGTTCGCACCGCAGGGCTCGCCGGCCCGCAGCGCCCCGCTCCAAGCCCCGGCCCCGCTCCACGCCCCGGCCCCGCTGAGGCCGAACCGGGCCGCAGGTCCCCCGGGCCCCGCCCGCCGCTGGGCCCCCCAGCCCCGGCCTCCGGGAACCCGGGCCGCGCACCGGCCGCCGCTCACCTCCAGGCGCAGGGAGGCCCCGCAGCCGCGCAGGAACTCGCGGATGTTGCTCAGACACTCGCTCTCGCTTCGGGGCTCCGGGTAGACCTGCAACACAGAGCAGAGCGCTGAGCCGAGGCCGCCGGGGTCCCCGCCGCCACGGTCCCCGCCGCCGCGGGACGAGCGCCGCCGCGCCTCACCTCGCTCCTTCCCCTCGGCGGCACCAACCCCTTTCCCCGCCTCCGCCCCGACCGGAAGCACACCGGAGCCGGAAGTGACGTCCTCCGCCGGCGCCGCCCGGCGCGCGCGCGGCCTCGCTCCCGGGGGTCCTCGGCGTGGCCGCGCCGCCCGCCGGCCGGCCGAGGGCTGGGGCGACCCTTGGGGGCCGGGGCAGGACGCGGCGCTGCCGCTGTCGCGCTCTCTCCCCCTCCCGAGGATGGCGCGGTTGTCGGGTGCCGCGGAGCCGACGGCGCCGCGCCCACCACGGCGGTTCCGTCGGAGCCCGCCGTTGCCGGCGCCGGGCCCGCGCATCCCCCGTAGGCTCAGCCTCTCTTTCTGTGACCCTCTGCTTTACTAAGGCTGATGTCCTTCTCCAGGGGCTGGCCGTACTGGCACTATGTCCAGAGTAGGAGAGATAAAGTCTCCCCGTCCTTGCAAGACCCTCCACCAGCGCCCCAATTCAAAGATGTCAATTCTGGAGCCTGTTTTATTCATTGTCTAGCTGTCACATGCAGATGAGGCGAGTAAAAACACTGTGGCTTGAATCACGTGCACCTGAGTCCTCAGGGTGGCACCTTCGCTTATGAATAATGCTCTGTCCAATGCAACGGGTCTCGGATTTAAAAAAAAAAAAAAAAAAAACACAGAATGCATTGCCGTGGAGTCCATTCGGACTCACGGTGACCCCATACCCATTGTTGTCGAGTTGGTTCCGACTCGTGACGACCCTCTAAGAGTAGAGCTGCCCACAGAGCTTCAAGGAGCGCCTGGCGGACTGAACCGCCAACCTTTCGGTTAGCAGACGTAGCGCTTAACCAGGGCTTCCCCAGTGATTTTACAGGACAGCGCAAAACTGCCCCACAGAGAGTCCAGAAAGCACCCGGGTTTGAACTGTCACCCTTGAGGTCAGCAGCTGTAGCTCTTTCCAGGTCAGGATGACCAAACCCACTGCCGTAGAGTACATTGCGAATGACTGCAACTACAGACAGAGTAGAACTGCTCCGTAGTTTCCAAGGAGCGCCCGATGCATTTCAACCGCCAGCCTATCGGTTAGCACAGGTAGGGCTTGCCAACCAGCCACCAGTTTCCGGTTCAGGGTGACAAGCTATTATCCCAGCCCTGAAAGTGGAAACACTAGTGGCATAGTTGTTAAGTGCTACACCTGCTAACCAAAAAGGTCGGCAGTTCAAATCCGCCAGGCCCTCCCTGGAAATTCTATGGGGGCAGTTCTACTCTGTCCTATAGGGTTGCTCTGAGTCAGAATTGACTCGACGGCAATGGGTTTGGTATCTGGTTCTGGTATGAGTGAAAACACTTCACAGTGTCAATTTTGCATGTTGAAGTTAGACTGCAGTGTTTTCTGAGGCACAGGTCCGCGCCTCCGTTAATGATTGACCAAAACAGCGGGTTACACAACAGCAATTACGTCGCCTGGGGAGAAATTCTGGCTTACCGAGCCTCCACAGAGAACACAGAGGACTTGTGGTGTAGCCTGCCTAATGTATTTACCGGGTACCTTCCACATCTGGAGTTGTGAGGGCCACAGGTGACCCGTGGCGAGGACCTAAGAAATCAGGCCAGTACCAAATGAAGAAGAAGAATCAAGGGAGAAACCTAAGGCAAAAGCTAATTGTTTATTTAAGGAAAATTTTAACTGGTTCTGAAGAAAACGGGCATTCTGAGTTGCATACACTGAAGCACTGTCCGGAATTCTAGCCGTTGAGGACATTCAAGGCATTTTCCGTCCGGTCCTCTAGGGGGAAATCTTGCTATTCCCTGAAGCCGTTCTTCTCAGGAAGACCCTGCTTTTACTGCTAAGTGTTCTGGTCTTTGAAAATTACAAATCAAAACCAGGTGTCAAGAGATGCAAAAAGGTACCAGATGGAGGGTTATTTTTTTCCTACAATTGAAAGATTCTTAGGAAAACGTGCTGACATGTATCTCTCCAAAGCGAACAGATTTTTGTGTTTTCAATAGAACAGCAAAATCAGAGCTGCCTCCTGATCCAGTTCTTCTTTGAAGTTTTCTGCTTCTCTCCTTGCCAAAAGAATTCTGAAAAAGCATGCGCCATTCACATGTATGTAGTTAACATCAAAACTGTTTCTTCATCATTTTAAATAGTTGCAAAGTTATTTCTAATGCACTAATAATGGTGTTTTAAAATCATACTGTTACATCCTTTAACATATATATGTATATTCAACAAGAGCCTGTCTCAGCAGCTCTTGTCCAGGGGTGAGAGGAGAGGGTGCAGGAGACAGGAGTTGGCTGAATGCACGCAGGAAGTCCAGGGTGGAAAAGGGTGTCCTGTCACAGGGTGGGGGTTGGGGAGGAGCCACTGCAGCACACAGGGGTGTGGGTGTGGGGTTTCACGTGGCCAAATGATTCGGACTGTAAGCTTCCACTTAAAGCACCCTAAAATTATATCTATCTTCACCTCTTCTGGGGATGGCATCGGTCCTTGCCTTTCGGGGCTGTTGAGCTGGTCCTGCCTCACGGCGATCCTGTCTACAGCAGAATGAAACAAAGCCCCGATCCGCCCAGCCTGGGCCACCCTGCAGCGGTTGCCACTTTGAGCCCATGCTGCAGCCACTATGTCAGCCCATCTCCCTGGGGTTTTCCCTTTTGGGCGCTGATCCCCTGCTTCACCCAGCATGATGTTCTTCTCCGGGGACTGGTCCCTGCTGACGACATGTCCCACATAAGTAAGACAACGTCTCACCGTCCCCGCCGCTAAGGAGCACTCTGGCTGCACTTCTTCAGAGACACATGTGTTCCTTCTCCCAGCAGGCTATGGGACACATCATTCTAAGGTGTGAATCCTTCTTCTGTCTTCTTTATTCATTGTCCAGCATTCACAGGACATGACTCAAAACACACGGCTCGGGTCAGGCGCACCTTAATCCTCAAGGTGATGTGTTTCTTTGGGGCACTTTAAAGAGATCTTTTGTGGCAGATTTGCCCAATGCTAAACTCTGCTGGTGCAGTGGTTAAGTGCTAAGAGCTAAGACTGCTAACCAAAAAGTTGGCAGTTCCAACCCACCAGGCACTCCTTGGAAACTCTATGGGGCAGTCCTACTCTGTCCTATAGGGTCGCTATGAGCCAGAATCGACTCAACGGCAGTGGTTTTTTATACTGCATTTGGATTTCTTGACTGCTGCTTCTGCAGGCATTGATTGGGGATCCAAGTTTTTGAATGCCGAGATGCATTCAAAATGGTCCACCGGCTGAGGTGTTGTCCTCAACTACATACAGTACAGCCTATTAGAAAACCAGACTGTTCTGAATCCCTGTTGACAGAATTGGTGGCCTTTATACCAGCCAGCCAAGTGCCGTCGAGTCTGCAAAAGCAAAACACAAACCCACTGCCATTGAGTCCATTCTGACTCATAGCGACCCTCCCTACAGGACATAGTAGAACTGCCCCCATAGTTTCCAAGGAATACCTGGTGGATTGGAACTGCTGCCCTTTTGGTTAGCAGGGCAGAGCACTTCACCACTGCACCACCAGGCTTTCCAAAAGGCTGCAAAGGCACCCAAATCTGCATGTGGCATGTGCCCAGGGTGACTTTGAGAGATCTGTGCTATAAGATCTAAAGTTTTCAGGGAGACGGCCAAAACAAACACAAGTCAGCAGGGCCTACAGTGGCTCCAAGTGACAGGTACGTCTGTGACAAGATCAGGCATGATTTTCTCACTGAGCAGAGAACAGCTGTGAGAGTGGGAAGGCATGGATCAGGAAGTAAAAGAGAAAAATTAAGCTTTCTGTAATAATAAAAGAAAAAATCAAAAGGCAAAGAAGTGTACGTGTGTCACCACTGAAATCTAAATGCCAAACAAAATTAATATCTGTCTTCCATCTCAAAAAGTTTACTCTTTAAAAGTCCAAAGACCTAAAACCAGACCCGTTGTCATAGAATCCGTTCTGACCCACAGGCCCAGTGACCATATGGGTTTCCCAGGAGCGGCTGATGGACATGAACGGCTGACCTGTTGGCTAACAGCTGAGCTCTTAACCACAGCACCACCAGGCCTCTTCGAGAACCAAAAATGATCTATTTCTTCTTTTATAACTTGTTTCCACTCCACTTATCCCCACATGATTGCATCCTAATGTAATCCATTTTTATGTTAAAAAGCCTCACTGATGACACTGTTTTGCAAAAAAATCTAAAGATATACACTTCAAATTAGTAAACTATAAGGTTCTGAGTGTTTGATTTTTTTCCTGAATTAATAGCGTTATTAGTACACAAATGGAGACAATCTATCATAGCCCTTTGTGTAAACAACTATTAAACACACAAAGCAAAATGTCATGTGGCAATGGATATTTTAATGAGATCTATGGGTCTTTTTTGTAATTAGTTCCTTTACCTGTGGCTAACTATCACTCATGGTCAGAAAGAGATCCCTGCAACATCAATTCTGTTCCCATCTTGGGCTTTGCTTTGATACATAAACACTGAGATACCTCATTCATGAAAATACGGGAGATGGAAGGAGTTCTGTGACAAGGAAGCTTAATCCTTGACGCCTGAATTACAGCTGAAATTCAGACATGAGCGTGTTCCTCAGTTAACAACTGGATTCAGCTCTCCTCCTATCTCAGTGAAAATTAAAAAGGGATAAGAAACCCTCAGTTACAGAATTCCAGCTGTGGGATCCTCTGCTTTCTCAGCACTAAGGATGTCTCTAATTGCCTCTGAGGGCCCTAGAGGGCTTCCATCCAGAGAAGACAGGAAGCAGAGGAGGGGTGGTACTGCTGTCAGTTCAGACTCGCAGTGAGGCTACAGACGCTACAGACGCTACAGACAGAGCAGAACTGCCCCCATGGAGTTTTCAAGGAGCACCTGGTGGATTTGAACCGCTGACCTTCTGTAAGCAGATGCAGCACTTAACCACTGTGCCACCAGAGTTTCCCACAGGGAAAAGAGACTCAGAGAGGGTGTCAGGTGCTGGGCTGGCTCAGCGCCCTCCTTGACCTTCTTTCACAGGCTGGTCCATTTTACCAGGGGCGGGGGGGCTAGGGTGGAGGACTTGTTGCTGTGCAGTCAAGTCCAACTCACAGAGACCATACGGTACAGAGCAGGGCTGCCCACAGAGCTTCTAGGGAGCATGAGGTGGTTCATTCCAAGTGCATGTGTATCATACGGAGTCCCGTAACACCACCCCACGCCTGTATGTCCCTCACAAAGTCCTGTGCATGGACACCTGCTTGTTCCAAGACCCCTGTACCCAAAACAACACAGCTGTTTGGAGAAGTGTAACGTGAAAACACCCAGACTTGATCAGCAGACACCCCACCAGGCCAGCGACAACTCAGGTTCACTGTGACCTCGCGCATTCAAATCAACAGGAGAAAGCTGTCACAGCCGGTGACAGTGGGGACACACTCAGCTCCATATAGATCCCAGCTGCCAGAGAGTCTGTCCAGGATATCCGAGGTGCAGCCCAGCAGAGAGACGGGGAGTGGGAGTGTGTGTCTCTGCGTGCACATGTGTGTGTGTGTGCATGAGTGTCCGTATATGAGTGCATGTGTGCGTGAGTGTGTGTCCATGTCTGTGTGTGTGCACTGTGTATATGTATATGTGCATGAGTGTGCTGTGCACTTGTGTGTGTGCACATGTGAGCATGAGTGTGTGCTCGTGTGATGCATGTGTGTCTCTGTATGCGCGTGTGTGTGTGCCTGAAGTTCCCTGTCTGGCTCCGATGTCCCCAGGCCTGGGAAGCACTGGACAGCTTTAGCTCACAACTTCTCACACACACGCAACGCCTCAGCATCTCCTGAAGTTACTTCAATGGCCAGGCCCTGACACAGCACTTGGATCAGCAGGCCTGGGGTGGGGGACAGGGACTGGGGCGTCTAACAGGCTCCCGGCCACGCTGACCCTGCTCATGCCAGGGCCCTCCCTGGAGAACCAGCTTTATGAACAGACGGAGCCGTTACTCTCCCTCCCTGGGAGGACTGTCGGTCACAGGACCAAGCCCTCTCCATCTCTGCCACCCACAGCCTTATCCCCAAGCTAGAAGGGTCCCCTTCCTCCTCGGAGCACCCACGTTCTGTCTGCCGCACCCTGGCCAGAGCTACCTGGGCACACCTCAGGATCCCAGCTCTCCACGCACAGGGAGCTACAGGCCTCTCCTGGGTTAACAGACTGGTCAGCAAATCTGCTTAGACCACCGGGTTCACTGGTCACCGAGCAGCGAGTGGACCCCAGTGTGGAAGGTCGCAGAGAGCACTTGGGGCAGCTCTGTTCCACTGGAGACAAGGAGGGGACACAGGCAAAATGACCTGTCCACAGCCACAGCGTGTCCTGGAAAGTCTCTGTCCCTCTGCGTCGCCCCCCCCCCGTCCCCACCCTGCAGTGTGCTGCGGGAGGCTGACCTCCGAGGGCTGCGCCCCCCACGCTCCCGCCTTTGGTCCGCAGAGGGCGCTCGCTCACCCGGCTCCCGTCTCTTACTGAGCGACATCACAGCGGGGCTCGGGACCAGCTGTGGCGGCCGCACTGATGCCACGGCGGGCACAGTGGTCAACAGCTGGGCCGCTCACCGAAAGGTCAGCAGCTCGAGCCCACTAGCCTCTTCTTGGAAACCCTGTGGAGCAGCTCTCCTCTGTCCCATAGGATCACTGTGAGTCGTCACTGAATTGAGGGCAGCGGGCACTCAGCCCTCCCCAGTGCAGACAGCCAGGATGTTGAACACACACCGACTAACCCACCGCGAGCTGTGCCCCCCCCCAAAGGCCACGCCGTGGGAGCCCTCTCCCCAGCCACAGTCCTCGTCGGCTCCAGTGACCCCGCTCGCCCCTCCCCATCTTTCCATTCAGGTGGGGCTGTCTCCACATCTCTGCCGGGATCCCCTGTCCCCTGCTGGCCCCTTACAGCTCTTTGACCCTGGCTTTTGAGTGAGCCCTCTGCTGCCTCAGCCGGAGTCTGTGGGGGATGCCGTCAGAACTCGGTCCTGGGGGAAGAGCCGGTCAGAAAGAGGTTAACCCAAGCCGCTGCCATCAACTCGATTCCAATTCACAACGACCCTACGTGGCAGAGTAGAACTGCCCCACAGCGCTTCCAAGGAGTGCCCGGAGCACCTGAACTGCAGGCCACCTGGTTTGCAGCCCAAACACCTCGCCACGACCCCACCAGGGTTTCCAGAGACAAGTCAGAGAGGAGACTAACGACACACAGTCCTTCCGCCAAGCACACCACTGCGCAGCCTTCCACAGAGGGTGGCATCACCTGACTGGCAAGTCACGGTCTCCGAGTCACACTGTTGGTGCCGTCGGTGCCACCACGCCTGCTTCAACTCACAGAGACCCGCTGCTGGGCCACCCTCACAGCTGTTGTCACATCCGAGCCCGTGGTGGCAGCTGCTGTGTCAGTCTAAGTCACGTTCACGGGGGCAAAGAGGAACGGTCCCAGCCGTCAACAGAATGGGCTGCCCTCTGGATGCCGAGGGGAAAGCAAGAAGAAGGTGTTTCACGTATCAGGTATTTAGAATGCATTGAATATCTATGGAAACACACGTCAGACACAGACATTTTTTTGTGTACACAATTTAGGTGAAAGTTTAGAGAGCAAGTGAGTTTCTCGTTGAACAGCTAATACACACAGTGTTTTGTCCCACGGGGCACCGACACTGCAATGGGTCGGGACCGTCCCTCCCCTGCACCCCAGGTCCCCCGTGTCCACTCATCCGAGGCTCCCGTCCCTTTCTGCCTTCCTGTCTTTGCTTTGGGGCTGCTGTGCCCAACTGTCTCACACGCGTGACTCAACTATGAAGTAGGTCCCTCGTGTATGTCATGTTGGCGTAGAAACCCTGGTGGCTTAGTGACTGAGGGCTACCACCACAGTCAGCTGGAGGCGGGCAGTCAGAACCTGCTGGGTGCCCCTTGGAAACTCTACGGGGAAGCTGTATCCTGAGTCAGAATCGACTCGACGGCACTGGGACAGATCTGTCTAACCTCTGGCTGAAGGGTGGTGACTTCGGCACTGAGTTATAAAGATCCCCAGGGGCCACACTCTGGGGATTTCTCCAGTGGCGGTCAGACCAGCAAACCTGGTTACACCAGACACTGGGCCATAGGGTGCCTCCCATTGGGGTGGGGAGCCTGGAGGGATGGCAAAGGCAAACCTTCTTTTCATTGGGTTTTATTTTGTTTGGAGTTTTGTTTTTGTCTTTTGATATCTTGAATTTTGTGCCATGGGCAAGTATTATTGAGTAAACACATTTCTGAAAGAAGAATGCTTCAAATCTAGTATTCTTCCAATGGGGGCCAGAGTCCCAAAGCCATAGAAAACACTCCTCAGAGAACCAGGCTGTTAGCATGTCAGCTCTTTTAGGGAAATCGCGACCACGCCATTTGACATGCAATGCAGTGTTTGAAATCCCATGGTCACCTTGTGAAAATCTTACTAGCATTTAATTACCCGTCTTATTTTTTCATGACTTGGTAGCTACTGATCTAATTAGGTGGCGGCTGTATCCCGGTCAGGGAATAAGCTCTTTGTCATGACTCTCTGCTCATTCTCCAGCCAACGAAAGTACCTGGAGTGAAAAGATCACCCAGAGATCTCACTGGAGCTCCATGACAGGCTCTGCTGAACAACTCTGCCCCCAAATTCACTGCAAAACAAACGAAAAGCAGAGAGTTCAAGAGGGCATTGCTAGATACCAGAGAAGTCAACTACCCTAGTCAAAGGTGTAGCCTGGGGTTACCAGTAGTTGGCTAAACAAAATTTAAAACGCTTTATTAAATGATACTTTCCTTTGGCTTTCCCCTCTCAACTTATCCCCAAACCCACCTCCTTTAGGGAGTGTGATTAATGTCTGGGGAAAAATAAAATGTTTTCCACAAGCATGGAACTGGCCAGCATCTAAAGGGTAATAATAAACAGGGCTGTAGAGAATCTGCAGTTCCCAGACTAAATTCAGATACTTAACAGACGTGCAAGGCTCCAGACAAAGGTCAACCAAACTGCACTGCTTAGGTTAACCCCTGAACCCCTGAGGGTTGGTTCCCACAGACTCTGAAAGCACATTTCACATCCTTCAGGATGGTGGCAGCCATCCCAAGTTCATGTCCGTGCCAAAAATGGACAAAAGTATTTCAGGATACAACATTTCCCAGATAAACTGCACTACATCTCACCACTGAGTCATATTTTCTTCCACAGTCACGTCAAAAACCCACTGCCACTGAGTCAATTCTGACTCCCAGTGATCCTGTAGGTCGGAGGAGAACTACCTGTAGGGTTTCCAAGGCTGTAATCCTGGATCTCAGCTGAAAGTAGAGAACACCAGAAAGATGTTTACTTGTGTTTCATTGACTGTGCAGAAGTGTTTGACTGTGTGGATCGTACTAAATTATGGCTAATGCTGTGGAAAATGCGAAGTCCACAACACCTGCTCCTCAGGAATCTGTATATGGGTCAAGAGGCAGTCATGCCAACAAAACAAGGGGACATTGCATGGTTTAAAGTCAGGAAAGATGTGCATCAGGGTTGTATCCTTTCACCATAACTTTTTAATCTGTATGTTGAGCAAATAAGCCGAAAAGCTGGATTATACAAAGAAGAACGAGGCATTAGGATTGAAAGACCACTCATTAACAACCTGCGTTACGCAGAGGACACCTCCTTACTTGCTGGATATGACGAAGATTTGAGATACTTACAGATGAAGATTAGGGACCACAGCCTTCAGCATGGATTGCACCTCAACATCAGGAATACAAAAATTCTCACAACTGGACCAGTAAGCAACACTGTCATAAATAGAGAAAGGATCGAGGTGGTCAAGGATTTCATCTGACTTGGGTCCACAATCAACGCCCACAGAAGCAGAAGTCAAGAAATCAAAAGACATATTGCATTGGGAAAATCTGTGCAAAGGACCTCTTAAAGTATTCAAAAGTAAGGATATCACCTTTAAGACTAAAGTGCATCTGACCCAAGCCATGGCATTTTCAATGACACCTTATGCACGTGAAAGCTGGACAATGAACAAAGAAGACAGAAGCATTGATGCCTTTGAATTGTAGTGGTGGAGAAGAATGTTGAATGTATCATGGATCGCCAAAACAACCAACAGATCTGTTCTGGAAGAAGTACAATCAGAGGGCTCCCTGGAGGCAAAGATGGCATGACTGCACCTTACATACTTTGGACATGTTGTCCAGAAGGATCAGTCCCTGGAGAAGGACATCGTGTTTGGCACAGCAGAGGGTCAGTGAAAAAGAGGAAGACCCTCGACGAGATGGATTGACGCAGGGGCCACAACAATGGGTTTAAGCATAAAAACGATTGTGGACGTGGCGCAAGACCGGGCAGTGTTTTGTTCTGCTGTTCATCGGGTCGCTATGAGTCGGAACTGGCTCGACGGCACCCAGCAGCAGCAGCAACAACAACCTCTACAGAAGCAGACCGCCACACCGTTCTCCTGCCGAGTGGCGGCTGGGTTTGAACCGCCGGCTCTTCAGTTAGCAGGCAAGCACTTTAACCACTGCACCACCAGGGCTCCTTAGAGGAACCAAACTCGCTGCCACTGAGTCAATTCCGACTCACAGCAACCCTACAGAACAGAGCAGAACTGTCTCACAGGGCTTCCAAGGAGGGACAGGTGAATTCCAACTGCCGACCTTCCGGAGAGCAGCTGCACTCAGCCACCGAACCACCAGGGCTCTGCGGTCCCTTCAGAAGGGTGTACACTGCTTGTGAGCCTGGGGGCACAGTGGCGGAAAGCTCTGGAAAGGCCGCGGTGCAAGTCCACCGAGCACTCCCTAGAAACCCTAGGCGGCGCCCCTACCCTGTCCTATATGGTGATTATGAGACAGAGCCACTTCGACCCGACGGCTGTGGGTTTGGGGGACTGTTTCATTTACACTCCTTGTCAAGTGAGGGGGAATCTGCAGACTGCACACGCCATGTCACGCCTGGAGGGGACAGTCTCTGCTTTAAACTCCAGGGCAGCAGGCATGCTGACAGGGTTAGCCAGCTAGTCAAGTCTTATTCAGTTCTTTAAACTTGACACCATTTCTTAGGCCTCGGCAGAACCTTAATACTGGCAAGCTTACAAAAGTACCAATTCGCACAGCCACTCAACAACAGCTTCAGGGGCCACAGATTTTTCTCTATCTAGACTTTTCAGTGCCTCCTATGAAATAACCATCTTTTTCTCTCATTCTCACGCCTGTCACCTCACGAAAACACCCCTAAACAGCTGCCCTGTATTTTGCAAACACGATCCACTGCATGCTCTCTTCTCCAGAGCCTCTTCTACTTCCCCGGATCCACTGGCAGCTGCCTTCTCTCCTTCCACAAAACAGATCTTACAGGCATTGTTGTGAGGTGCTGCGGGGTCCACTGCGACTCACAGTGACCCCAAGTGACAAGAGCAGAGCCACCCTGGAGGGTTCTCTGGGCTGTAATCTGGGCGAGAACCACTGCCAGGTCCTTTCTGGGCTGAGCTACAGGGACAGAGGGCACAGGACTTAAACCACCATCCTCTCCATCAGCAGTTAAGTAGAGTGCTTCACTGCTGTGCCACCCAGGCTCCCTGAACATACTTTAGAATACAACAAACCAATCCCATTGCCATGGAGTCAATTCTGACTCCCAGCAACCCTGTAAGACAGGTCAGAATTGCCCCATAGGGTTTCCAAGGAGCAGCAGGTGCACTTGGACCGATGACCTTTCAGTTAGCAGCCACAGCTCATAAACGCCGCCCCACTGTGCTCCTAAGTCAGCATAGCCAGTGGCGTTTCTTGATGTCTGTTGGGCAAGACACTATGGAAGAAGCCATGTGGCCTGGCACGGAAAGGCAAGACGCAAACCCGAAGTAGGGCCATGCTCCCTCGGAGCAGCCTGCCAACAGCAGTCACAGCAGGAAGCAAGGCTCAGAGTCTCCCACGTATGGAGGATAACGTCCACCTGTCCTCATGGGTTGTCTGTCCTTCACCAAAGCAGGGCTCAGAGTCTCTCACATACAGACGACAACATCCCCCTGTCGGTATGGGCTGTCTGTCCTTCACCAGGGACTCAGGCACTGGTGTGGTCTCACGCACCTGCTCTTGGCTCCACGGCCAAGAGATGGTTCCCTTAGTCAAGACACCGCAGGACAGCACACCAAGCTTCTGTCCCTGCACACACCGCAATGTGCCACTGTTCCCCTTTGTGTTCTCAGGTGTCTCAGCCGGATTTTTTATTCTGCTCCAGCTCCACCTGTTTGGTCTCAGCAACTCTCACTAGTTTTTCAAGCACCCTTCTGCACACTTCCATCCAGGTGTCCACGGCTGCTGAGTCAGTTCTCACTCACAGGGCCCCTGTAGGACACAGAAGAACTGCCCTGTGAGGTATCCAAGAAGCAGCTGGTGGATTCAAACTGCTGACCTCTTGGTTAACAGCTGAGCTCTTATAACTATGCTCAGAGAAACTTAAAGAGCAGTAGTGGGAGGATATCACACGGGCTTTCCTAAAGTTGACAGCCTTGGAAATCCCACCAGGTGGTCCTTCTCTATCCTGGATGGCAACGGGTTTTAGTGAGAGTCCCAGGAGTAGTTCCCTGGCTTGCTTCCCATCCTCTTGGCTAAAAGATATGTCTTTGTTTTGTAACTGTCCAAGGAGCATATTTATGGCAAGCCAAAGCCTCAGGGCAGTATCAGAGAAGGCTGGACTGGGCATCACTGCCCTAGGGGCAGAAGATGTCAGCTTTAATCTGCATTTCAGCTTGTGGGAGGTTGGACGATGCACTCACAGTGGGCTAATTTGGGAGAGGAGATGGTGAGTGAACAGCAACCATTCAGTCAGGAGGAAGAAACTTGAGTGAGAGGCCCCAACAGCTGAGGACGGCCACTGCTAGTCAGTATGTCTCTCCATAAATAGCAGTGCAGACGTCCCCAGAGGGAGGGCAAGGAGGAAGGACAGCAGGACAGAGAAGCAGCCTGAGCTCCCCATACCTGCAGGCTGCAAAATGCCTCTTCTGGGTAAGAACAACTAAGACAGTCACATTACATGTGAGGGGTAAAAAGGCGACAGAAAGGCCATTATTACCCCAAAACCCTAGGAATCAGCAGAACTGGGCTGAAACAAATAGGCCTATATATGTGAACAAGACGTACAGCAGTCTGCAGTTGGGGAGTGTGCCCACTTAAACACACACACATATACACATCCACACACACACTCCCATGTATATAATACACATATATATATCACAGGCACAGATACCCATATATACACACACATACATATACATGTGCATAAACCAAGAAAACCCCAAAC
Source organism: Heterohyrax brucei (assembly GCA_028571685.1). NCBI lineage: Eukaryota > Metazoa > Chordata > Mammalia > Hyracoidea > Procaviidae > Heterohyrax > Heterohyrax brucei. The sequence continues at coordinate 2,536,328 of CM053163.1, forward strand.
TCACTGCCACCAAGTTGATTCCAACTCAGAGAGACCCTACAAGACAGAGCAGAACTGCCCCGTGGAGTTCTCAGGGAGCGCGGGCATGGTGCACGTGAACTGCTGACCTTTAGGTGAGCAGACGTAGCTCTTAACCACTGCACCACTAGGCTTTCCACATATATACAAGGACTGACAATTAAGTTTGCAAACTCATTCTAGAAAAACTGCTGCATACCTTGTTGCTGAGCAGTTTGGGAACTCTTTTTCTGGAATTCCCATCACAGCTATGATCGGATTACGCTTAATGTCTTGAGCAGCATCCCAACGTCTTCCTCTCAATATTTCCTCTACTATGGGGTAAAGAAAAAAATCACTGGGGGCCAGATGAGGTGAGTGGGGAGGGTGTTCCAATACTGTTACTTGTTTACTGGCTAAAAACTCCCTCACAGTCAACTATACAATGAAGTTTGTGAACTTGCCACCGTACCACCGTGCACAGTGGCCGTTCCAGAAAGAGGTCCCCGGTTGCTTGCAGGTGGACCACATATTAGCATTGGTGCACTGCTCCCCAAGGAGAGGACTCAGAGGCGACCGTAGGGATATTCAGCAACGAGGTACGGGACATTTTTCCTAGGGCGAGCTCACGAGCCTAAGTGGCCGTCCTCAGGCCCCGTGGGCTGCCACAAGCGCAAACAAACCTGTCTTGGAAGAAATACGGCCAGAAGGCTCCTTGGAATCACGGGTGGTGAGACTTTGTCTTATATGCTTTGGGCACAGTATCAGGAGAGACCAGTCCTTGGAGAAGGACATCACACTTGGTAAAGCAGAGGGTCAGCGAAAAGGAGGAAGACCCTCAATGAGACCGAGGGACACGGCGGCTGCCACAGAGAGCTGCCGCATAATGGCAACAGAGAGGACGGCGCAGGCCAGATGCCGCCTGTGCTGTGACACACGGGTCCCTGTGAATCGGAACCGACTCAACGGCACCGAAGAGCAATGACAACCTGTTTATGATGATCTCTCTGCACCCCAGTAAGCACACAACATTTGGTCTCTGAGTTACTGCCACGTCTCAGCACCTGCCACACACAGACACTTAATATCATAGTTATTTAGTTGGTGAATTTACAACAGGTCTATGCCTGTGACACTCTAATTAAGTCACAGGAACCATCCAGTGGTGCAGTGGTCAGGAGCTGGGCTGTTAGCTAAAACGTCAGCAGTTCAAATCCCCCAACTGCTCCTTGGGAATGCTGTGGGGCAGTTCTACTCTGTCCTGTAGGGTGGCTAGTAGTTGGAATCGACTAGACAGTAACGGGTTTCTTTGTTCTGTTTAGTTTTTAATCACTGGATTATAGCTTCAGAAAGTGACGTCTTTCAGTGGTGCTGACGTAGCACACGGCACCAGAAAGGAACACAATGGGTCTAAGACAGGTTAGAATCCTGTCCTGACGAGCCTTGGTGACAGAATCACTGCAGGAAAAATGATAGAAAATGTAAGACTCCCTCAGGTTTTGCCTTAAAGTTTCAGCTCCTCCAGTCATGACTGCCACATCCTGTCACCACCAGCTCTTCCTGAGGCTGGCCACCCACCTGCCACCAGGCTCTGGCTGAGCACCGCTTCGCACTCAGGTGTCTGAGGCTCGGTTTCTCTTTCTGCGGCTCTCAGGGTGTCTGGTTACAGACACCATCTCACTATCAGTAATGACAATCGCTGGTTCAAGCTGGGTGTCCCCCTCACCAGCTGGCCTGCCCCCGTGGCCTCTGCAGGGTCCTGTCAGCCAGGAGTCCCCTGCTGGGTATGTGACCCTGCATGTTTAATGGGGTGCTTATGTCAGCTTCCTAAATTTCACAAAGGGCCAAAAGAAACTGCTGAAGACCTCACGTGTCTTAGTCATCTCATGCTGCTAACACAGAAATACCATGAGTGGGTGGCTTTAGCAAAGAGAAATTCACATCCTTGCAGTAAAATGGAACCCTGGGGGCATCGTGGTTAAGTGCTATGTCTGCTAACTGAAAAGTTGGCAGTTCAAATCCTCCAGGTGCTCTTTGGAAAGTCTATGAGGCAGTTCTACTCTGCCGTACAGGGTCGCTGTGAGTCAGCCAGCTACACAGCAGTGGGTTTGGTTTGGGAGTGTTACAGTGAGGTAGGGTAGAAGTCCAAATTGAGGGCACCAGCTCCCAGGGAACGCTTTTTCTGCTGGCTCTGGAGGAGGGTTCTTTTCATCCATCTTCCCCTGCACTGGGAGCCTCTATGGCGCAGGGACCCCAGGTCTAAAGGACACGCTCTGCTCCCAGCACTGCTTCTTTCCTGGTGGTATGAGGGCCCCAACTCTCTGCTTGCTTCCCTTTCTTTTGTACCCCAAGAGACTGCCTCCAGGCACAATACAATCTTACACACTGTGCCCCGCCCCAGCAACACAACTGCCACCCAGCCTCCCTCACTAACATCACAGAGGCAGGGTGTGCGGCACAGAGGAACATCACACGGACACACGAAATCATGGCCTCGCTAAATAGCCACACACATTTCTGGGGGGATACAATGCGATCCGTGACCTCATGTGATTCTGACACTGCAGAGGTGAGAGAGAGATGAGAAGGGTGTCAGGGCGCAGGGCCAGAGTTTCACTGTCACTCTTTTGCTTGCACCGTGTCTCTGCCGTTGCTCACTGGATGGACACTTCCAGCGAGTTTGTCTACCAGCTCTCGGGAATCGCTTCTTTTCCCGTCTGTCTCCTCTGTTGATTCGATGGAGTAAATGTACTGCTTTGTCCTAGGACCCCTGCTTCCGTTGTTAGCAGCCACTGGGTCCATTCTGACACCCAGAGACCCTGAGCACTGCACAACAAAAGGTCCTCTGCCACCTTCGGCACTGCCAGGATGTTCCTGTCCACTTCTGGGCCCACTGCGGCCCCGGAGTGCTGTCAGCCTCAGGGCTCATCTCTCACCCGTGTCCCGAGTGCCATCAGCCTCGGGGCCCGTCTCCCACCACTGTGTCCCTTCTCAGTGCTGTCAGCCTCAGGGCCCGTCTCCCACCACTGTGTCCATTCTCAGTGCCACCAGCCTCGGGGCCCATCTCCCACCTCTGTGTCCCTTCTCAGTGCCATCAGCCTCGGGGGCCATCTCCTACCTCTGTGTCCCTTCTCAGTGCCACCAGCCTCGGGGCCCGTCTCCCACCACTGTGTCCCTTCTCAGTGCCACCAGCCTCAGGGCCCGTCTCCCACCACTGTGTCCATTCTCAGTGCCACCAGCCTCAGGGCCCGTCTCCCACCACTGTGTCCCTTCTCAGTGCTGTCAGCCTCGGGGGCCATCTCCTACCTCTGTGTCCCTTCTCAGTGCCATCAGCCTCAGGGCCCGTCTCCCACCTCTGTGTCCATTCTCAATGCCACCAGCCTCGGGGCCCGTCTCCCACTTCTGTGTACCCTGAGTGCCATCAGCCTTGGGCTCATCGTCCACCACTACAGCAGACAAAATTCTGTTGTGATCCACAGCGCTTTCCTTGGCTCATTTTCAGGAGTGGATCACCAGGTCTTTCTTCCTAGTCTTAATCTGGAAGCTCGGCTGAAAGCCATCAACCATGGATGACCCGGCTGGTAGGTGAAACACCAGAGACATTGATAGCTTCCAGCATCACAGCAACACACAAGCCACCATGGCGTGACAAACTGACAGATGGGTGGCAGTCCCTGATTCCACCCTCTGTCATTTCCACTTAGCCTTCGAGGCATCCCATGAATCGTTTATTTTTACTTGGTATTATATTTTTCAGTGCTATAATTTCCATTTGTTTCTTATAAATTCTATTTCTTGGCTGAGATTTTCCTGGGTTTTTGTTTTGTTTTGTTTTAAAAGAACCCATAATTGCACGTAGATCCCCTGGGTGGTAAAGACAGTCCAGGCGCTTAGCTGCTCACTGAAAAGTTGGGGATCCAGCCAACCAGGGGCACTGAAAACCGTATGGAGAACAACACTGTCCAGGCACAGGTGAGGGGCTGCCAGGAGTGCGGCTCAACTTGAAGGCTTTTGCAACGAGCTTGAAAACGCCTGTCAGAAAATTCCATCGCTGTTCACTGGAAGAAGTGGCCACTAAGGTGGCCTTGGCTATGACATCGCCATATAAAAAGTTCCCTAGGAAAGGCGCTTCCGTGAAGATCTTTCTTCCCCGCAGAGTCTGACCCACTGTCCTAACCAGAATCCACTTCCTTCTCTGCTGAGTCAGGTGTTTTATTGTGTGACCAGACCTGATGCTTCCTTCTGAGAGTAGACTGTGGGAGGGAGGGCAAGGAGGTTTAAAAAACATTCCCATTTCCTTCAAACTCAATTAAAAACAGAAATTCTTCACTGACTACTGAACTGAAAAGCACACAACAGAGTGAAACCCAGCAGTGTGTCTACAGTGCTGGGGGGATGCCTGTGTGTGCTGCACAGATTCCTCTAGACCCTGTCGAGTGGCGGCTGACTCACAGTGACCCAACAGAACAGAGAAGAACTGCCCCACAGGGTTCCAAGGCTGTCACCTTTGCAGAGACAGATAGCCACATCCTTCTCCTGAGGAGCAGCTGGTGGGTTTGAACCAGTGACCTTTGGTCAGCAGCCGAGAGCACCACCAGAGTTCCTTAGAGAACGAGGGGAGCCCCGACTCAAGGACAACAAACACCAGCACCCTGCAGAAGCAGGGTGCCATGTCACACCTCAGCTGACCGCCACCAGATGACATCTGTCACAGACGCACTGCAGTCTGCAGTCCCAGTGTTTAATCTGACCTCCCAGACTCTCTTCCTCGAGGTGACTTCCTCCAGTGCCCGCAACCAAACATGGTCAGTTTATTTGTAGCTTGGGAATCCTGGTGGCACAGTGGGTTAAGTGCTCTGTTCGCTAATCAAGAGGTCAGCAGTTCAAATTCACCAGGTGTTCCTTGGAAACTCTATGGGGCAGCGCTACTCTGACCTTTAGGGTCACTATGAGTCGGACCTGACTTGACGGCAGGGGGTTGGGTTGGTTGGGTACTCCTAGCTTAAAAGCCTTCACAGTAAAGAGAATCTTCACCCAAAACAGTGTCTCAGCTTTCTGTTTCGGGAAGTTTTTAGTGACTCATCATCTTGTTTGGCCATAAGGTCTCACAGGCACCATTCAGATGACTTCTAGACGTCTCCCTAAGTTGTTTCTGTTGTTGTGTTCTGTCCAATAGATTCCAACTCATAGTGACCCTGCAGGACACGGGAGGAGAACCGCCCCTCGGTTTCTCTAGGCTGTCACCTGTATGGGAGCGGGTGACCAGACCCTTTTTCCCACAGAGCAGCTGGCAGGTTATAAGTGCCACCTCTTTGTTAGGAGCCAGGCTCTTGGCCACTGATCCACCAGGGCTCTCGTTCATTCATTTTATATATGATTGGCTGTATAATGTATTTAATGCTCCTGTTCAACCTTGTAGCTTGTTGTGTAGCCCCTATCTTGAAAGCTGTTTGCCTAGAGCAATAGAGGAAGAAGGAGAGTCAGGAACAGGAGGAAGACATGGAATGTGTGGCTAACCGCCTCCATGAATAACTGCCTCCTTGGCCATGCATGAGACCAGAAGAACTAGACGGTGCCCGGCTGTGATTACTGAACACTTTGATCAAAGAAGAATCCTGATCAAAAGGGGAGAAATGCAAAACAGAATTTTAACTTCTTTCAAACTTCCTGGAGCCACAGAGAGTGGGTGAACCCCTGAAACTAATGCCTTGAGATCAACTGGAAAACTTAAACCAAAAGCGTCCCCGCTGAAGACTTCTTAAAATCAAACAACAGTTCCTCTGTTGTCTGCCTTGAGCATCATGCTCTTTGAAGAACTACCCTTATGGGACCAAGTGACAACAGCAACTCAGGATTAGACGAGAACCTCAGAGGGCAGCGAGCTTACGTCAGTGGAGGAGGAGCACCTTGGAGCAACTCCGGGACGTGGTCAGTGTTGCTGCAGTGCACACACAGCAAGCGCTGAGTCAGTCTGTGCTTCGCTGTGTATCTTCAACAAGAAAACAGACTGTAGAAGAGGACTAACAGGACATACGGTGCAAATCGCTTACGAACTCTGTGGGTAAGCGAACAGTCACCGGTTGGTGCCCACCAGCCTCTCTACAGAAGAAAGACGTGGCAGTCTGTTTCCATGAAAATCACTGCCTTAGAGACCCTATGGGCCAGTTCTAGGCTGCTCTACGAGGTCGCTATGAGTTAGAACCAACCTGACAGCAACAGGTTTGGTTTTTTGTTTTTGTTTTTTAACTTAAATTGAGGGACCCGAGCATCTTAAATACTTAAACAAACAAAAAAAATGGAGGATCCTAGTTTTTAGATAAATACTGAGTCCCCTTTCTAACCCACAGCAGGATTTCTTATGAATCTTTCTACCTCCAAATTAAATGCTCCAAAAGTCAACAAAGGAGTAGCATTCGGTGTCTGCTATGTCTTGGAACCAAGAAGGTACCACGTGAAAGCGGGACAATGGACAAGGAAGACAGAAGAACAGATGCCTTTCAATCGTGGTGTTGGAGAAGAATGTTGAACACAAGATGGACCAACAGAAGAACCAACAGATCTGTTCTGGAAGGAGTACAACCAGAGTGCTCCTTGGAAGAAAAGACGGCAAGACTGCGTCTTACGTACTGCGGACGTGTTGTCAGGAAGGATGAGGCCCTGGCGCAGGGTATCATGCTTGGTAACGTGGAGGATCAGCTAAAAGGAGGGGGACCCCTCACGAGATGGAGTGACACAGTGGCTGCAACAATGGACTTAAGCATAAAAGGGACTGTGGACGTGGCGCCGGACCAGACACTGTTTCGTTCCATTGTTCACGGGGTCACTGTGAGTGGGAACCGACTCGACGGCACCCAACAACAGCAACAACAGCCCCGGAAAACGAAGACCGGCAATCTACTGTCATAAAGATTACAAACAAACAAGGACCTGTCCCTGTGAAGTCAGTTTGACTCATGGACAGACCCCACGGGACAGAGCAGAACTGTTCCACGGAGCACCCGGTGGATTCAAAGTGCTGACGTCTTGGTTAGCAGGTGAAGTACTTAACCACGCTGCCACCACGGTCTCCTTTGTAAGAGTTACAGCCTAGAAAATCCTACAGAGTGCTTTTACTCCATAACCTATGTGGGGACCCTGAGCCAGGATCCACTCAACGGTAACAGGTTACTCAGTCACACTCTTGCCCCGCCCTTCCCCCAAAGAAACACATTCGGGGGACACTGGTTTGCTCTGTTCTTCCACATACAGACAGAACTGAACAGCGAATACTTTAATGCTTTGAATTGGAAAAATAACAGCCCAAAGCTAAACACAGCTTTGATTTATTGCAGTTATTTAAAAACAATATTCCCAAGAAATGCTACTTGGTTTTATTTTTATCTCCCTTCCTTTCTCACGACATGTAACAAGAAGACGAATCCCAGAGGAGGTACGTGTATATTCAGAAAATTAAGGTACAAATGTCTTCAATTTGAAACAGAACTTTTCAAACATTGTACATCGTCAGCTTTCGTTGTTGCTATGTCCCTGGTAGGTGCCATCGAATGAGGCCAACGGATAGTGATCCTGTGCACACCAGAAAGAAACTCAGCCTGGTCCAGGGCCGCTCTCAACAATCACTGCTATGCACGAGCCAAATGTTGTAGACCCTGCGTCAATCTGTCTCTCTGAAGAGCTGTCTTCCTCTTCCTCAGTGAGCCTCAGGGAACCACAGAGGTGCAGGGGTTAAGTGTCACAGCTGCTAACCTAATGATCAGCAGCTTGTCTAATCCGCCAGGCACTGTTTGGAAACTCTACCGGGCAGTTCTACTCTGTCTATAGGGTCGCTGTGAGTCAGAATTGACTCGACAGCAATGGGTTTGTTTGGGTTTTCAGAGATAAAGCAGACAGAGCAGTTCGCCTTGGGCAATGGTTACAGACTAAACTACATTCCCCTCAAAATATAAGCTATAAATCCTAACACCTACACAAAACCAACAAAAACCAAACCCAATGCCGTCAAGTTGACTCTGACCCATAGCAACCCTACAGGACAGAGAACTATGCCAGAGAGCTTCCAAGGAGCAACTTGGCAGATTTGAACTGCTGACCTTTTACTTAGCAGACGCAGCACTCAACCACTGTGCCACCAGGGTTTCCAGGTGGTTATAATCTCACCCAGGAGTGGGTATTCTCTGTTACATTAAAAAGGCCTTATCTGCCCAGGCTGTGCTTTCAACCAATTACCTTTGAGACATAAAAGAAGCAGATTAGGACAGATGGACAAACAGAAATGCGGTAGACAGATGCCAAGCACGCCAAGATGTTCAGGAGCAGAAGGTCAGAGGAGAAAGGACTGTCCCCAAGGCAACAGGGAGAGAAAGCCTTCCCCTATAGCTGACACCCAGAATTCAGACTTCCAGCCTCCTAAGCTGTGAGAAAACACCTTTCTGTCTGTGCAAGCCACCCATTTGTGCTAGTACTGCTATAGCAGCGTGAGATGACAGTGACCTCCGGGGACCGACACAGTGGCTGCAACCACGGGCTCAGACAGAAACCACCGAGAGGACGGCCCAGGACGGGGCAGACAGGGCTGTACACAGGGTTACTGAAAGTGGGAACCGACTCAACAGCACCTCGTAACAACAGAGAAGTGAGACATCAGGGTTGCACTCTTTATCTTAAAGCTGCTCACTGTCAAATAGATGGAGAGACAAAGAATTTTAAAGTCAACACCATTACTACCTCTGAGATAAAGAGTGGGGACTATCTGGTCTGAGCGCAACACTCCATGGATTTAATCCAACTGATGCATCCATCCTAAAGGACAAGAACACATTTTAGAACACAGAGAAAACGAAAGAAAAAAATATATCATAGACATGCCCTGGGGCTGCTGAAAGGGATACAATCTTTTTATCAAGAAAAAAAATGACTAGCGCTCAACTCCATCTTCAATTTTTCAAAAAGGTTGATAAGCATCACAGTGGCCTGCAGAGTACCCTGAAAAAAAAAACAAACCCAGTGCCATCAAGTCAATTCCCACTCACAGCAACCCTAAAGGATACAGAGCAGAACTGCCGCATAGAGTTTCCAAGGGGCGCCCAGTGGATTTGAACTGCCAACCTTTTGGTTAGCAGATACAGCACCTAGTCACTGCACCACCAGTGTTTCCAGTCCCCGGAAAGATCCTATAAATTCACAAACTTCACCATCCAAGGGGTTCTCAGTGCTGCCCAGCTGTCCAACTACTCTTTTTTATTAATCACATTCACAGCTCTTTCTATACTTTATTTTATAACCATTTATGTTGTTGCTGTTGTTATAAAATACACAGCAAAATGTACACCAATCAACAGTTTCTATTTCCAAACGTCACAGTGATGACATTCACACATTCAAAGCCACTCGCTTGTGGCATTTCTATTACAGCAGCACTAGATAACGAAGACAGAAGATTTGGGCAGGTATTTTGCGTCTCAGGGTTAAAGACAATCTCAGGGCAACAGTCCAGGAGGTTCATCCAGCCTCCATGGCTCCAGAAAGTGCAGAGTCTATGAGAATGGGGAATTCTGTTGTGCATTTTCCCCCTGTTTATAACATTCTGCTGTAGAATCCTCGATCAAAATGCTCAGTGATGACAGCTGTGTGTCAGCCAGTTCCTCTGTCTGAGGACAAAGAGCCAGCAGTTCACAGAGGCAATTCACCACATATCCCACTTCCTCCTTCCATTTTCTGCTCTCCCTGAATCACTCAAGCTCAAGTCTCTCCCATTGAAAAAAAAAAAGAGGAAAACAGCATCCTCCCCCTCCTGTCTGTCCTTAATCCACCCAGGGGGTCTCCACCTTCATTGTTTCAACAAACTGGGCCACAAAAAGGGCACCAATGACTCAAGCAACCACATATCTAGATTTGTTGAGGGCAGTCTCAGTTCACACATATTGTCTTAGAATGACTGTTAATCACACTCTCCTTCCAACCACATTAACAAAGCTAACAGAAGCTTCCCAAATCTCATCTTACTTCACTTCTCAAAACCAAACCCCACTGCTGTCAAGTTGATTCTAACTCATAATGACCCTAGTGGCCAGAGTACAACTGCTCCATGGAGTTTCCAAGGAGATCCCAGTGGATTTGAACTGCTGACTTTTTGGTTAACAGCCATAGCACTTATCCACCACACCACCAGGGTTTATGATTTCTCAACGGTATGTTGAAAATCCTCTTATATTGACTTCCACAACACCATTCGTGTTCCTGACTTAATGGTACCTCTGTGATGGCCCTGTGTGAGTATCTTCAGACTCACTGGGCACTTCCTATGTTCCCCACGGCTTAGTTCTAGGCTTCCTCATGTTCTCACTCTAGAATTAGAAATTTCGTCACACATCTAGTTTTTTAATGACATCCCTATGCCATGACACCTGTATTTATACTCCGGCCCAGAAGTTCTCTCTCCCTTCAACAACTCCATTCAAACATACCCCAATTCAAGATCCTCCACACTGAACCCACTCAACATCTTCTTGTGCCAAACACAGACCCCATCCGGGACTCCCTCTCTCCCGAGTGACACCTTGTCTAGCCAGCTGTGCAGTCAGGAACCTAGGGATCATTCTCAACACCTTTCTGCATTATCACCCATCACCAAACCCTGTTCTCTTCCTTCCCACCAACGTTCTGGGTACCAGTTACAGCTCCTATGCACTGCGCCACCACCTGAAACACACTACACATGCAGTAAACATTTAATGAATCAAATAAATGAGTTCTCTGGCAACAGAAACACCGTAGTGGCTAAGTGCCATGTCTGCTAACCCAAAGGTCAGCAGTTTGAATCTGCCAGGTGCTCTCTGGAAACTCAACAGGGCAGTTCTCCTGTCCCATAGGGTCACTATGAGTCAGAATCCACTCGACAGCACTGGCTTTGGGTTTGCATTTGGGTTTGGATTCTCTTCCAATAAACCCTTTCCCCATAAAATGTATATATATTGCTTCCCCTTGGTGCATCAAAATGCTGTACATGTTTTCTAGGTTTGCAATTAGATTCAAACGCAGAGAACTACTGGTAAAATTAATTCAAGTTCCCTTAACCAAACCAAACTTGTTGCCCCCTAGGGTTTCCAAGGACTGGTTGCTGGATTTGAACCACCAACCTTTTGGTTAGCATTCAAGCTCCTAACCACTGTACCACCAGGGCTCCAAAACTCCCTTAGAGGCAACAGAAACTCATTTATTTTCAGGGTACAGACTGTCATATGACACATCCAAAATATTCTTTAACAGCCTGACACACAACAGACATATAATAAATTACTCATCTCTAAAGTGGACACATGTCTAAAAATCCACTGCTATCAAGTCAATTCCAACTCATAGCAACCCTAGAGACAGAGCACAACTCCCCACACAGTTTCCAAGGAGTGCCTGGTAGATCTGAACAGCCAACCTTTTGGTTAGCAAACGCAGCACTTAACCACTGGGCCACCAGGGTTTCCAGACACCCATGAAATCGTGATCACTCAACAACACACACCCCTGAAGTCTCTTCACCCAACTCTACAATCCCTCCGTCCCCCATGTCCCTAGGCAACCACTGACCTGCTTTCTGCCACTGTAGGTTCGACTGCATTTTCCAGAAGTTTACACCAATTCAATCACACATTATGGACTCTGTGTCTGGCATCTTTCGCACAGTTTAATTTTGAGACTCAACCATGTTGTGAAGTCCGGTATTCACATTGTAAAGTATATCATACACAAGTTGTTTATCCAATTATCAGTTGAAAACTCTGGGTTTTTCCCAGTTTGTGGCTATTGAAAATACCCCTGCTAAGAACATCTGGTCTGGACACTTGGTTTTACCTTTTACCTAGGGGTGAAATGGCAGAACATTTGGTAGGTGTGTGTTGAAGTTTCCATTATAATTATTACTATGAGTGAGAAAGTATACAATCCAAGTCAATTTTGCATGCCTGCATCTCTACAACTCCATCTGCTCTACCCACCCCGTGACAGCACACTCCTCTTTACTTTTAGTATCCTCCCAGCAGGCACCTGTCCCCTCCTCCCCACTCTCTCCTCTCCCTTCTAGAAAGAAACCAGTAAGACAGCCTTCTGTAAAGTACAAGGTGTATGCTGAAATTTTTAAGGAACAAAACCACCTTTCCACAACAGCTGTACAATTTTACATTCCTACCAGAAGTGTATCCGAGTTCCATTCTTGCCCAGGTTTGCCAACCCTTGGTATGGTCAGTCTCTTATGTTTAAGGCACTTGAACAGATACGTGGTGGTATTTCATTGTGGTTTTAATTTGCATTTATCTAACAACTAATATGGAAACCCTCGTGGTATAGTGGTTTAGAGCTATATGGTTGTTTAACAAAAGGTTGACATTCCTGATCTGCCAGGAGCTCCTTGGAAACTCTGTGGGGCAGTTCTATCTGCCCTGTAGGTTCACTATGAGTTGGAATCAACTCAATAGCAACAGGTTTGGTGTTGTGGAATGGCTAATACTATTGATCATCTTTGCATTGGCCATCCATACATCCTCTTTGGTGATGTATCCATTCAAGCATTTCTTTAATCAGGTTGCCTGTGTCTTTATTATTGAGATTTGAGAGCTCTCTACAGATACTGGGTATACTCTTTGCAAATATTTTAATTCTCTTAACAGTATCTTTTAAGGAAGAGAAGCTGTACATTTTGACGAAGTCCCATCTATCCACTCTGTCATGGTTAGAATTGTGTCCCCCTAAAAATGTGTGCAGCTGCGTGGCTGGGATATGGTTCCCAGTATCTTGGAAATGTCCTCCATTGTGTGGCTTTGCTAACTGTGTGTTAAAAGATTAGGGTGGGGCTACGAATTCTGCATAGGATTACTTCCCTATCCTGCTGTAGGGGGAGTTTCCCCGGAGTGTGGCTTGTCCCACCCTTAACGCTTTCAGATAAAAAGGAAAAAGAAATAAAGGACAATTGAGAACCTCGCTACCATCAAGCAAGCAGCACCAGGAGCAGAGCGCGTCCTTCAGACCAGAGGTTCTTGCATGAGGACGCTCCCTGGACAAAGACTGATGCAATACCGGACTTTCCTCCAGAGCCGACAAGGGGAAAGTCTTTCCTTGGAGTGGACACCCTGAATATGGACTTGCAAGCTACCGGACTGTGTAAGAATAAATCTTTCTTTGTTAAAGCCATCCACTCTGTGGTATTTCTGTTAGAGCAGCCTAGCTGACTAAAACAGAATTGGTACCGTGGGAGTGAGGTGCTGCTCTAGCAAATACCTAAAATGTGGAAGCCACTTTGAAACTGCGAGTGGATAAAAGATTTTGCAAATATTTTAATTCTCTTAACAGTATCTTTTAAGGAAGAGAAGCTGTACATTTTGACGAAGTCCCATCTATCCACTCTTTTACAAATCATGCCTTTGGTGTTATGTATTAAAAAATCTTTGCCTAACCCAAGGCCACAAGTGTTTTCTCCCACATTTTATTCTGGAGGTTTAATAGCATCAGGCTTTTCTACTTACATCTGCAATTCATTTTTTGAGTTGATGTTTACAGGCTGTACAGATCCGAGTGCATTTTTTTTTATCATGACTGAGTGAAAATGTACATTCCCATACAAATTTACTTGCCCACCTATATGAAGCTTCCATTTTTTAAAATATGGATTATTTACACACTCCAGCACCATTTGTTGAGGACAGTACACTGTCCCCACTGAACTGCCTTTGCACCTTGGTTGAGAATCGTTTTCTGTAGATATTTACAGGTTTGTTTTGAGCTCTTCAGTCTGTTGTGTTGACTTATTTGTCTATCTTTACACCAATGCCATGCTCACAGCCTCAGTTACTGCAGGTTCATGAATCCAGTGGTGTTGGTCCTCCAACTTTGTTCTTCTTTAAGTGTGTTTCGACAAGAATTTTAGAATCAGTTTGTCAGGTTCTACAGCCAAAGCCAAGTGCTGTCGAGTCGGATCCGACTCAAGCCTCTGTACAGTGTTCCGAAAGCAATGAGAGCAGATACCATTTTCATACTCTTCATCTTGGGGTACAGCATTCAGACTTTCACCCCGAGGTATTATGCTGGCATAAGTGTTCCATGGATGACCCATATCACTTTAGGAAGTCTCTTTCTATTCCTACTTTGCTGGGAGTTTTTATCAAGTTGTTGGAATTTGTCAAATGCCTTTTCTTCATCTACTGAGATAACCCTGCCGGTATTTTTAGTTTGTTAATATGGTAAATTATATTGATTGATTTTGTATTCATTTGATTTCCTGGAATAAACCTTCATTGGTTGTGCTCTATTAACACTTTCATGTTCTGTTGAGTTTTGAATTGCTAAATTTTTGTTTAGAAGTTTTATATTTATATCCACGAAGAACAGTGAGGTATAGCTTTCTTTTCTCGCAATTTTTTGTCAGGTTTTGACATCAGGCTAATGCCATCCTCCAAAAATGAGGTGAGAACTGTTTATTCTTCAGTTTCAATTTTCTAGAAAAGTATGTTATAATTTGTATTATTTTTCCTTAGATGACTGGTAGAATTCAAAGACTCCATCTGGCCTAGAATTTTCTTTATTTTATTTTATTTTTTTACCTACAAATTCAATCTCTGTAATGTTATATAGGGCTACTTAGGTTATCTATTTCTTCTTAAGTAAGCTTTGATAGAGCATGCGTTCCAGAGAAGTTGCCCATTTCATCTAAGGTGTATTACTTTTGGGCATAAAAAAAATGTTCATAGCAGTCTCTCACTATCTTTTTTTAAAATCTGAAGAAGCTACGGCTTTGTCAGTGATTTATTTATTGTCTTCTTTTGTCCTGATCAGCCTGGAAAGAACTTTATCAATTTTACTGCTTTTCTCAAAAGGACAGCTTTTGCTTTCAATGACTTCCTCCAGTAATTTGTGTGTTCTCTATTACACTAATTTCCATTCTGATTTTTATTAAATCTTTGATTAACTTTGGATTTAATTTGCCCTGGTTTTCTAGCTGTTGCAGGTGGAAGCTAAATGAAAGCTCTATTACAGACAAGACACGCCTTAATTACATGGAGGGTGAGTACCGTCTTACAGCAGACTCGGAACTGCACTTCAAATATCCGTGAAGGCTGTGCTGACGACACGCCCAGTTACACCCTGGAAGACCCCGTCTCAGATCGCTGCCCCAGCAGTCATTCACATGGAACTTCAGCAAACGGGCTTTTGTCCAGAGGTACAGAACTGTTCTCCTATCATCACTGATTGATAAAGCCCAGAAGACACTCAATTCCAGTCTCTCAGCACTTAAAAATACAGCTTCTGTGTTACTGTCAGGAAGTTTAACCTTTGCCGAAAGGCTCTCAAAAATTTGATCATATTCTATTTATAGTCTTATTTTCAACAAAAGCAAAAATACATTAACTAACAGAAGCACCTATCACCAGAAAAAATCATGTTTCCTTTTAAAAAAAATTCTGTTCCCAGCCTCAGTGTTGCATTTGACTAACTACAAGCCCAGGTCTGAAACGAGGCGACTGACTCAGCACTGCGGAAAAGACCACGTTGAGATTATTCAAGAAAAACAGAGGCGAGGCTCAGATTCTGTGTGTTCAGGTGGAACTCTCACTCCTCATAGAAATTACAGGCAAGCAGACCCAGAAAAATTCCTCTGAAATGCCTCATTTTCTGCCAAAATCAGTGTAACACTCTGCCTTAAAAAGAACGACAAAGTCATAATCTTTTGGCACGTGCTCAGAAAACGGTATGATTTTTCAGAAAATCTGGACTCCTGACAAAAGATTTCTGAGTAAATTTGTTAACTTCCGGTGGATACTTAAAAGTCTCTTGTGAACTTCAGCTATGTTAAGGACAGAAGGTAGCCAAGTTCCTCTGTGTAGGAATTTGTGATATGTGCAGAATTGAGGGAGAAACACCATCAGAGGCTAGGGCATTGACAGACAATGGAAAACTAGAATTTTTCAGAGAAACTGTTGCAAACAAAAATCATACTGTCAGAACAAGACTTCACTGCAAGAATCTATGCAAATTCAAAACAAACAGCACTGTGAATTTCTATTCTGATTAAAGCAATCTAATATTCAATGGAAGGTGCTTAAATTGCTTTTACATAAACTTTTGTTACTACTGTGAATTGCATATAGCTTCTTTAGAAAAGACACAATTAGTGTGGGCTTGTTCAAAGGGGGGAAAAAAACACTCCAAGTATGATAATAATTAAAGCTCTGCACAAAATACCAGGCAGCAGGAAACAAACCGTTTTAAATAACTGTAGCATCCAAGTACTCACACAGAAAAGGAGATAAATACAAGTAGGGTTTCCATTAATTCATTTTTTTAATGATGTAGAGATTCAAGTTTCAAGACCCACTAAACCCCTTGCTGACAAGTCAATTCCAACTCATGTCAACCCTACAGGATGGCACAGAACTGCCTGTCTTAGTTCCCTAGTGCCACTCCAGCAGAAATACCACGAGTGGCTGGCTTTAAAAAGGAGAAATTTTATTCTGTGTCTCGCTGCCCAGTAGGCTACAAGTCCAAATTCAGGGCATCAGCCCCAAGGGAAGGCTTTCTCTGTTGGCTCTAGAGGAAGGTCCTTGTCATCAGTCCTCCCCCGGGCTGGGAGTTTCTGAGGCACAGGGATCCCAGCACCAAAGGACATACTCTGTTCCTGGTACGGCTTTTCGGGTGGTATAAGATTCCTAAGTCTCTGCTTGCTTCACTTTCCATTCTGTCCAACAGACTGCTCACGGCGCAGCACAGTCTCCCACACCGAGCCCTGCCCTACCAACACCCAGCAAAACTGCCGCCCGTGCTCCTTCGTTAAGACCGTCGAGACAGGACGGACAACGCACAGGAGCACTGCCCAGCGCCAGGAACCACGGCCCAACGGCTACACCCACCCTGGGGAGGCACCATCCAATCTAGGTGACACCGCCCGTGGGGCTTCCAAGCAGCAGCCGGCGGCTTCGAAGTGCCATCCTTTTCGTGAGGACTTTTCGCTTAGCGACTGTAGCTCTTAACTACCAGTTTCAAGACAATGGAGTAAAATTACTTCAGCGTCACTTGAAAAAATCACTCCAGAGCAGTCAGGAGAAAACAAAATACAACCATCACCTCAGAAAAAGCTGGATGACACCTAGAACCGCAAACAACAGAAGTGCTTGAGCAGAGAGCAGGGAGCTACGTGCAAGGAGGACGGTGGGTGCAGTCATCGGGCAGCTCAGTGGGCTGGGGTGCAGCAGAGGGTGGAACAGCCAACTGATCCTACAGAAAACGGTGTCTCTCAGGTCCCCAGACCCACCACACCTGGCTGTCCACGTCCTCCCATTCTCACAGGACACTAAGGCTTATTCTCTGGGAAAAAGTGACCCCAGAGGCCCTGAAGTGCTGTGGGGACAAGGACCTCAGGGACCACGTAGCTCAACCAGCATAACCTAGTTTATAAAGAAAACATTCTATATCCTGCTTCAGGGAGTGGCTGCTGGGGTCCTAAGAGCCTGCGAGCAGCCGTCTGAGACACAGCCTTTTGTTTCCACCGGCCTGAAGCAAAGGAGAGTGAAGAAAACCAAGGATACAAGGGAAAGGTCCAAAGGACTGATGGACCACAACCCCACAGCCACCAACAGGATGAGACGGCACAACCAGACGGTGCCCACCACCACCACTCACTGCTCAGACAGGGATCACGACAGAGGGTCCCGGACAGAGCTGAAGAAAAATGTAGAACCAGATTCTAACTCACAAAAGTAAAAACAAAAAGACTAGAAGTACTGGTCTGACAGACTGGAGAAACCCCAAGAGGATGGCCCCTGGACAACCTTTTAGCTCAGTACTGAAGTCACTCCTAAAGTCCACCCTTCAGCCAAAGATTACTCAGGCCCATAAAACCAAATGAGACTAAAGAGGCACACCAGCCCGGGGGCAAGACAAGAAGGGAGGAGGGGACAGGACAGCTGGAAATGGGGAACCCCAGGTCAAGAAGGAAAAGCGTTGACGTGTCTTGGGGTTGTTAATCAATATCACAAGCCAATATGCCAATTAACTGTTTAACAAGAAACTAGTCTGTTCTGTAAAACACCATTTAAAGCACAATGGGAATTTCTTAAAGGAAGTTCAGAACTTGGGGACAGCAGGTACAACAGGGTCGGAGGAGAACTGTAGTGTGGAGACAAACCAGGAGGCTTGTGTGCAAACCTGGTCCTCTGCACAGGTGACGTACTACACTGAGGCAGCGGACTCCAGGCACGTGAGAAAAGACCAACATACCCAGGCCTCGTGGGGTCACCCGACCACCTCATTGTAAAAGCCATCTGTCTACAAACCCCAGCAGAAATTCAGTGAACCCACCCTGAAATTCAGGGAGGTCATTGAGGGAACTCTGTTCCTAAAGTTCAAGGAGACTCTCTTATCCGAGGAGACCTCACCATTAGCTGAGAACAGGCTGGTATGCATGCCCCATAGGGATGACCAAAAACAGCCTTGTATGCATGTCCCATAGGGATAACCAAAAACAGCCTGGTAGGCCCCACCTGGTATAACCATAAAACCATAAATGACTTTCTCCCTGTCTCCCCAAATCAACTGAAAGCTCTCTCCTTATCAAAATCTTGACCATAAACAAACCTTAGCCCTTCCTTTTCTAATCAACACTTCTTCTTTATTTAGACCATAAATCCCTAGCCAGAACTTCTTGCTACCCCTCTTCTCCTCCTTTCCTTATCAATCCATAAACCCATTACCCGACACTACCTCACTGAAACTTTAAAACTATTAAAAAAAAAAAAAAAAAAACCTTGCCCTACTGGGGAAAGGTGGGCTGAGCCACTCCCAGCTCAGACCCCCACTCTCTTCCTCTTTGAATAAACTTCACTGGACCATTGGACTGGTGTGTCTCTGCCTCTATTTCAGGTCACCCTCTGCCCAACAGAAACGCTGGTGGCATAGTGGTTAAATGCTATGGCTGCTAACTGAAAAGTTGGCAGTTCGAATCCACCAGATGCTCCTTGGAAATCCTCTGGGACAGTTCTACTCTGTCCTGTAGGGTCACTATGAATCAGAACGGACCCATTGGCAATGGGTTTTTTCCTATGGGAATAAGCCCCACCAGGCAATCAGCATCTCCAAGCATGGTTCTCTCTTTACGAGCATCAGACATGTGTATGAAGTCTCCAACCTAAAAAGTACAAAAGAGAACTCAGAGAAAGACAGACAACGCAGCCAGGAAGAAGAAAAAACCACATCAAGGAAACAATACTTAATATCCACCGTAAGAGAAGCTAGCCATCCAGAAACAAGGACAGGACAGATTTATTAAAAGAGATGAAAGAAGAAAGAGAGGGCAGGCAGGAAAGAAGGAAAGAGAAGGAAGGCAGAAATAAATCAGAGAACTAGCCAAAAAAAGCTCTTAAATCTAAAAGCAATGACAAAAAAAAGAAAACCAAAAAACAGTCAAATAAACCTTTGTCCGTCCCAATGTTCGTTCACAGGAGTCAGAAGCTGGCAACAACCTAAACATCCATTGGCAAATGAACAGATCAAAGGAATACGTACTGTATCCCATGGACTATGACTTGGCCATAACGAACAATGAAATCCTGTCACATGCTACAACATGGATAAATACTGAAAATGTTAGGCTGAGGGAGGTAAGGCAGTCATACAAAGATAAATATGACGTGATCCCACTTTCATTAAATAAGACCAAAGCTAGGAGTGGTTGCTGGGTGTCTGGGAAAGGAGAATGGGCAGTCATTGCTTCAGGTACTCAGTTTTTGTTAAGGGTGGCAAGAGGTCAAACAGGTTCGTGAACTTGCCACCACGCACTTACGTGGCCTCACTGTACAAACCGCTCAGTGAGGTTTCACAACTTCGGTATATCAGTATCTCACAGCTGTGTTCCTGTCGACACATGGCAGTGTGTCTCCGAGTGCCATTCATTATCATTGTTGCGTGTTTTCAAGTGTCATCACGAGAACGTCAAGAGCTTGAATTAGAGCCAGGAACAGACATTAAATTTCTTGTCAAACTGGGTAAGAGTGGAAGTGAAATCAGGAACATGTAGTCCAACTTTACGGGGATAACGTCATGAAGAAAACGGCAGTGTACAAATGGATTAAATGGGTCATCAGAGAACAAGAAGTGCACCACAGTTCTGAGTCATAGTTTCACTGTTTTCTTTTTTTGGAGGGGACATGTTCTGTAACAAATTAAAAGCTGAAAATTCTACTGCAAACCACCTGATGTGCCTTATGGTAGTTTTCTTTTTAATCTTTTTCCTTTTTTTTTTTTTTAATTATGATTGCGTGAAAATGTACATTCCCACATACATCTGCATGCCTGCCTATGTGCAGCTTCCACTGCTCTCCCTGCCTGGTGACAGCACACTCTTCCTCTCCATGCTATACATGTCATATCCTCCTAACAATCTCCTATCCCCTCCTCTCCGCCCTCTCCCCCACTTCCAGTGAGAGGTCAGCAGGACGACATCCTATAGATGCATGGAACCATAAAGCACACACACAATGTGGTCACTCTGTGTCACTAAGTCCAACCCATTCCTGTCCGAAGAGTTGACCTCCAATATAATTTACGAATAGGGGCAGCATCAGGGCCAGGGACCATGCTCCCAGGGGGACCATGAGGCCCCTGGACCATCAACTGTGGTCTTTTAGTGGAGACCTCAGGGTACACCCCTTCTGATTCCTGTGTTGACAGTGAGACTCAACTTTGTGAGCCCCATCACGGCAATCACTGGTGGTGGCCAGGCACCATCCAGTTGCTCTGCTCACATGTTGACGTACTCACCCACTCACATGGGTCTCTCTGTCTTCTGGGTTCTCTTTCACCCATGTCATTTTGATCCTTGGTGATCATCCACTCCTTCTGAGCTTGGACCATTTTTTGTACCTCAGATGGCAGCCTGGCCGCTTTTAAGACCACAGATGCCACTCACCAGTGTGGGGTGCAGAAGACTCTCTTAGCAAAACACTACTTATGCCAATTGGCCTTGACATCCCCTGAGAGCATAGTCCCTGGACCCCCGCCCCAGCTACTCTGTCCTTGCAATATTGGGTTAAGATGGGAAGAGTAATCATGGGCTTCAACATATGAAGTCCAGTTAAAATTGATCTTCTTTCTAATGTGTGCTGTCACTGATTTCACCCAACCAAATTTCTATCAACTATCTAATCTATACTCCACCTTCACTCTCCCTCCCTCCCCACCCCTGCAGCCGTCAAAGCATCTTATCTTCTATGCATGAGTCTGTTTTTAAGTTCTTATCATAGAGGTTTCATACAATATTTGTCCTTTTGCCGCTGAATACTTTCACTGAACATAATGTCCTCCAATAGAAACCACATTATGAGATGCTTCCTAAAACCACCATTGTTCTTTATCACTGTATAGTGTTCTATTGAGTATATATATCATAGTTCACCTATCCACTCCTCTGTTGTTGGGCATCTGGGTTGATTCTGTCTTTTTGCTATTGTGGACTGTGCTGTGACAAACATCCGTGTGCATGTATCAGCTGGTGTGAACGCAGCTGATTCTGCAGGATAGATTCCGAGCAGTGGAATTACTGGGTCAAGTGGTACACCTATTTTCAGCTTTTTAAGAAAGCACCAGACTGCTTTCCAAAGAGGTTGCACCATTTTGCAATCCCACCAACAGAGTAGGAGAGTTCCAATTTCTCAACAGCCTCTCCAGTATTTGTTGCTTTCCGTTTTCTGGATCATGGCCAATCTTGCTGGGGTGAGATGGTATCTCATCGTAGTTTTGATTTGAATTACTTTAATAGCTAGTGATCGTGAGCATTTCTGCACATGTTTTTTGGCTGCCTGGGTATCCTCTTTAGAGAAGTGTCTGTCCATCTCCTTCACCCATAGCGTAATTGGGTTATTTATCTTTTTCTTATTGATATTTTGTAGTACCTTACAGATTATGGAGATGAGATGTCAGTCCGACACATAGTTGCCAAATATTTTTTCCCATTCTGTAGGTGGTCTTTTAATTCTTCTGATAAAGTCTTTGGATGAGCAAAAGTGTTTGATTCTTAGTAGTTCCCATTTATCTATTTTCTCTTCTGTTGACTGTGGTTCATTTGTCAGCTTTTGTAGCGTGTCTACATTGTGTATTAAAACTTCCATTGTTGATCCTATTTTTTCTTGGATGAGTTTTATCATTTTAGATTTGATATGGAGGTCTTTCATCGAGTTTGAGTTGGTTTTTGAATAAGGTATGAGAAATGGGTCTGGTTTCAATTTTCGGCAGATGGAGATCCAATTTTGCCAGCACCATTTGTTCAAGGGATCGCTTTTACCCCAGTTTAACATCTTAGGGCCTTTGTCGAATATTTACTGTTCACAGGAGGATGGTAGCATCTCTAGGGTCTCAACTCTGTTCCATTGATCTATCTGTCTCTTTTTGTTCCAGGCTGTTTTGACAACTGTGGCAGTGTAACAGGTTCTAAAGTCAGGTAGTGAGAGGCCTCCCTGTGTGTTCGTCTTCTTCAGTAGCGCTGTATTTATCCGGGGCTTCTTCTCTTTCCAAACGAAGTTGGTGATTTGTTTTGCCATCTCATTAAAAAATGTCACAGGAATTTGAATTGGGATTGCATTATATAAGTAGATTGCTTTGGACAAAATAGATATTTTCACAATGTTAAGTCTTCCTATCCTTGAGCAGGGTAGGTTTCTCCATTTATGTAAGTCTCTCTTAGTTTCTTGTAGTAAGGTCTTGTAGTTCTCTTCGTAAAGGTCTGATATTTCTCTGGTTAGATTTATTCCTACATATTTTGTCTTCTTGGGGGCTATAGTAAATGGTATTGATTTGGTGATTTCTTCTTTAATAATCTCATAATTGGTGTAAAGGAATTCTACTGATTTACTTATGTTTATCTTGTATCCTGACACTTTGCTGAACTCTTCTATCAGTTTGAGTAGTTTCCTTATGGATTCTTCAGGATTCTCTGCTTATAAAATCATATCATCTGCAAATAGGTAGATTTTCACTTCCTCTTTGCCGATGCAGATGCCCTTTATTTCTTGGTCCTGCCTCCTAACTTCTCTGGCTAGAATTTCTAGCACAGTGTTGAATAAGAGAAGTGAGAGTGGGCATCCTTGTCTAATTTGTGTCCTCAAGGGGAATCATTTCAGCCTCTCTCCATTCAGGAAGACGTAGGCAGTTGGCTTTGTGTAAATGGCCCTTACTGCATTGAGGAATTTGCCATCTACTCCTATTTTGCTGAGAGTTTTTAGCATGAATAGGTACCAGACTTTATCAAATGCCTTTTCTGCATTAATAGTCCAAATCTGGTGATTCTTATCTTTGGTGTTATTTATGTGGTTGATCACATTAATTGTTTTCCTGATGTTGAACCAGCCTTGCATCCCTGATATGAATCCAACTTGGTCGTGATGAATTATTTTTTTGATATGTTGTTGTATTCTATCAGCAAGTATTTTGTTGAAGACCAATATTTCTCATGAACCTACATGCAAAAATCTTCAACAAAAGACTTGCCAATGGTATTTTTCTTACAATGTTGTTTGTGGACAATTATACCCTTTGTGACAATCTTTAGATAGATGTAATTCTTGGGAACATACACGTGTAAATAAAGACAATCTCTGAAACTATTGCTTACAGTGTGACTTAAAATAGCCTTGACATCTGTCATTTCTGGGGAAAAAATCTGTTTTTTTTTCCTCTATCTTCTTTATTTAGAATCCTATTAATTTGAATGGAGACCTGATGGCACAGTGGCTAAGAGCTGAGCTGCTAACTAGTCGATCAGTAGTTCAAATCCACCAGCCACTCCTCAGAAACCCCATTGGGCAGTTCTACTCTGTCCTTTGGGGTCACTATGAGTCAGAATCAACTTGATGGCGGTGAGCTTTTTGTTTGTTTATTAGTACAAATAAAAGCTAACAGTGATCGACTCCCCCACTTGTCTGTCAGCTGTTGTCCTGTGGGGGCTTGTGTGTTGCTGTGACACTGGACGCTACACCACTGGAATACAATATCAGCAGGTCACCCATGGTGGATCGGTTTCAGCTGAGCTTCCAGACTATGACACACTAAGAAGGACTTGGCAATCTCCTTCTGAAAAGATTAGTCAGGGAAAACCTTATGAATAGCAGTAGAACACTGTCAGACAGAGCACCAGAAAGTGAGCCACCCAGGTTGGAAGGCGCTCAGAAGACACAGTGGCCCCAGCAACGGGCTTAAGTATAACAACACTTGTGGGCACGGAGCAAGACTGGGCAGTGTTTCGTTCTGTCGTGCACAGGGTCAGTATCAGCCAGAACCGACTCGACGGCACCTCACAAACAACAGTCCCTGGATGCAGACTACGGGCCAGGCACTGCTCTGTCCTCACCTGTGATTACTCACTCGATCCTTATAACCACCTAAGGCGGAGGTGTCACCATGATCACCTCCACGTTCAGACTCAGGGGCTGAGCTCCAGGGAGGCTAAGTCACCGGCTACCCGCAGCTGACGGAGCACACGCCTGCTGGCTGGATCTCCCGGCTTGACCCTCCCATTTGCTTATCTTTCCTACCTGTGTTCCTGGTCTGTTTTTCAAAGCATTCTCCCTGACTTTACTGTTTAACTTTTCTACTTAGATTTTTCCTTTTGACTTTTTTTTTAATTGGGGCAAAAATATATGGAACAGAACACATCTGCCAATTCAGTATTTTTAGAACTTTCTATTGTGTGTTAGGTGGAGGTATACACAGGAAATTAGTTTCCCATTCAGCATTTCACACACAGATTATTCCATGACACTGGCTGTGGTCCCTGCCATGTGGACGCCCTCTCCCTATTTCCACCCTGGGTTCCCCACTCCCACCCTGGGTTCCCCATTTCTGTTCACCCGGTTTCCCTGACCCTCCGCATCTCCTCACCTTTGATTTGGGCCAGATGTTGTCCTTTGTTCTAAGGAGCACATTGCTCACAGGTATTCTTATTTGTTTCCCGGCCCTGTCTGTCACGTGGCTGTGATCTCTGGGAGTAGCTTCAGATCCAACTTAGAAAAGTGTCTCAGCGTCCCAGTCTTCATGGTTCTTCTAGTCTCTCTTAGGCCAGAGTGTCCAGTTTGTTTTCTTTATTTTTTTTCAATGAATTTCAATTTTGTTTTACATTGTCCTCCCACTGTGACTGCTGTTGTTGTTAGGTGCCATCAAGTCAGTTCCAACTCACAGCTGCCGTATGAACAACACAACAAAACACTGCCCAGTCTTGCGCCATGTCCACATCGTTTCTATGCTTAAGCCCATTGTTGCGGCCACTGTGTCAATCCATCTCATCAAGGGTCTACCTCTTTTTCTCTGACCCTCCACGCTACCAAGCATGATGTCCTTCTCCAGGCACTGATCTTTCCTGACATGTCCCAAGTATGTAACACACAGTCTTACCATCTTTGTTTCCAAGGAGCACTCTGGTTGTACTTCTTCCAGAACAGATCTGTTGGTCCTTTTCATGGTCCATGGTACGCGGTACATGGTACACTGTAATTAGGAATCTTTATTGTGTTGCTGGTCAGAGTGGTCAGGTTCGTAGCTAGGCACCATCTAGTTCTTCTGGTCTCAGGCCAATGGAAACTGGTTCATGTGAGCCATTAGTCTTTGGACTAACTGCTTTCTTGAGCCTTTGGTTTTCTTCTCTCTACTGTGCTCCAGATGGGACAATTCAACAATTTTGACATGTAGGAGGCTGGAAATTAAGTTCACAAACTCATCCTAGAAAAAGTGCTACATTACATGCCTCACTGCTGAATATCACCATAGTCACCTTCCAAGTACTCCCTTTGGGAAGCTGGACACCGACGCCAATGCCTAGTCCACCCTTCAAGGCAGTTTCCAAACTCTTTTTTCTGGAACGTCCATCAGAGCTGTCGTCATACAAGGTCTGACAGTTCAGTTCACAAACTCATCCTAGAAAAAGTGCTACATACCTCGTTGCTGAATATCACGACAGCCACTTGCAGAGTGCTCCCCTTGGGAAGCTATGCACTGACACCATGGCCTCGTCCAGCCTTCAAAGAACGTGTTCTAGGATGAGTTTGCCAATTTCATTGTCAGACCTTTCCAATGACAGCTCTGATGGCCATTCCAGAAAGACTTCCAAAATTGCTTTGAAGGGTGGATTAGATGCTGGCATCAGTGCACAGCTTCCCAAGGGGACGACTTCAAAGGTGACCATAATGATCCTCAGCAATTGTAGCACTTTTTCTAGGATGAATTCACAAATTTAATTGTCTGAACTCATATAATTCACTGACATCCTGGTTACAGTCATCATACTGAGCAATTACCACTGCTGTGCTTTTCCACACTATGAGGTCTGACAATGAAGTTGGCAAACTCCTCCTAGAAAAAGTGTTACACGCCTCATTGCTGAATATCACTGTGGTCGCCTCTGAAATGCTCCCCTTGGGAAGCCGTGCACCGACGCCTGCCAGGAGTCCACCCGTCAAGGCAATTCTGGAGCTCTCTTTCTGGAATGGCCATCAGGACTGTTGTGTATAATGCAGTACACTGCAAGTGCACACTAGGTCCCCGATAAACACAAGGGTTCTGTTTGAATGAATTTGCTTGGAGTCAACTTTCCCCGCATTCCATTTAAGCAGTCCCACCTTTTCTCCTTGCCCTTGTAGGACAAGGGAAGACACAGCAGTGACCGCAAACATTAGGTCAAGGGCCACCTGGTTCACAATACAACCTGACAAACGCAGAGCTCACATCAGAAAGAGAAAAACACAATGAGATGTGCTCCAACCCTGACTTGTTAGAAGTGGTGAGAGAGGAGGAAAGACAGGCGTCCGGGGAGGGGAAGCGGCAGGCCCAGGGGTGCACCGCCACCACAGCCCCTCCCTCACAGGCACAGGGCCAGATGGGAGCTGAGAGGCTGTCCAGGCCCTCACTTCCCATCTGTGACTCCTGGCCTTTCTCAGCCTTGAAATCTTATATAAGAGAAACCTGAGTCCCCCTGCCCTGCCCCGCCCTCTGCCCCCTGAGAGCCCGCAGCTGCCGGCCTGAACAGCTGCACCCGAACAGGGAGCCTGCCCGTTCCCTGGCACTCCACAGAAAGCCCTGGATGTGGTCACTCTGTGGTTCCACCACCCAGACAATGGCGGCCTGTTGTGGGGGCAGGGGGACAACGCCAGCCCCAGCCACTTGCCCAACTCTGCCACACTGTAAGAATGAGATAGGATGCTTGCATTTTGAGACCCGACTCACAGGTTGCAGTTTCCCCTGGACATAGCCTGGGACAGTTTCCACATGGATTAATGCCGGCTGCTGACAGGTCACCCTGGACCCGCGGCTCACAGTGACCTCAAGCGCATCACGGCCATGCTGGCGTCACCCACACAAGTAGACATCAGGCCTCTCTTCCTTCTGTCTTGGTCTGAAAACTCTGCCGAGACCTGTTTCACATCGAAATATCACACAAGACTAGCGGCCGCGTACTTCCCGGGTGCCTGACCCGGCATGACACTCTTCAGATCCACTGACTTATCCTCAGGGTGTTGTTGTTGGGTGCCACTGGGTGGGTTCCACCTCACAGCGACACGACCGCAACCCTATCATCCCAACAGCCACTGCCGTTGAGCCAACTGCAAGTCCCAGTGACCCTAGAGGTCAGCGTAAAACTGCCACATGGTTTCCAGCGAGCGCCTGGCCAATTTGAATGGTCAGCCTTTGGATCAGCAGACAAGCACTTAACCCACCACGCCTCCAGGCTTCCACTGCCATCCCAGTAGGTCAGTCTCACCAGGCAGACTCACAAAGCCACTGCCATCGTGCCGATTCCGACAGAGTAGCACGGCTCCACAGAGCCTCCGAGGAGTGCTGGTGGCTGCCAGCTGCTGCCCTTCTGGTTGGCAGCTGTGGTTGTTAACCTCTGCGGTGCCCAGCAAGGGGGCACCAATCTCATTTCTAAAACAAGAAAACGAAGGCTCGGTGAAGTTAGCAGGTTGCCTGAGGTCACAGCCAGCCAGTGGCTGTGCTGTGAGGGGCCAGGCCCACGGGACCCGGGGGTACACACAGCCCACGCAGTTTCCAGGGTGCCTCCTTGTAGAAAACCCGGGCCTCTGTGTCACAGGAGGCCATGCAGTACGCACAGAGGAGCCAGGTACACGGGCTGCCCTTCCATCTGCGGTGACATGCGGATGGGCAGAGCTCCAGCAGACACATAACGCCAACCCGGAAGGCTGATAGCATCCCCCCACCAGACAGGTCTGCCACCCCCGCCCCCAAGGCCGTGTCTCCTCCACCGGCTGTATTTACACTGGTCGGGACTGCTGAAGGGAGGAAATCTGCATTTAGTATAGAGACTACTTATTTTTTTTTAAATGTATTATATGCATGTCTGTGTATGTGTGTCGATACATCTGTATGTGTGTGTACATCTGTGTATAAATCGGTATACGTGAATATACATCTTTATGTGTGTATGTATGTATACATCTGTACATATGTCTATCTTATATGTACATGTGTATATCTTATGTGTATGTGTATACATCTGTTTGTATATGTGCACGTATACATCAGTATGTATATATAAATCTGTATGTGTGTATACATCTGCATGTATGTATATACGTATACATCCGTGTGTGTGTGCGTGTATAAATCTGTATATGCGTGCATACCTCTGTGTGTGTATACACGTATACAACAGTGTGGAGGTATGTACACATCTGCGTGTGTGCACACATACCTCCCTCTCTCCCCGCTCTCTGTGTGCATACATGAGGAGGCCTGGTGGTGCAGAGACACAGCCGGGGGCAGATCAAACAGCAAGCGCAGCACACTCCCTCGTGCTTCCTCACCCGTCTGCGGTGCACAGCTTCACCGGGCCTGCCGACTGGAAAGCCAGCACCTCAAAGCCACCCCCTGCTCTGAGGGAGAGTCACGTGCAGTCGGCTTCCAAACCCTTTACATCCCTGGACACCCTCTGAGGCAGGTCTCCTCGGTCCCACGGAGTCCCTGGGAGGTGGAATCCCCTCGACAGCAGTGAGTTCAGTTTGGTTTTCAAATAAACAGGGAGAGAGAGAGACGGAAATCTTGGTGGCGCGGTGGCGAAGTGCTCCGCCAGCTCACTGAAAGGTCAGCAGTTCAAATCCGCCAGCGCCCCCCTGGGAACCCCAAGGGGCAGTTCTACTCTGTCTCATAGGGTCACTGTGAGTTGGCATCGACGGATGCCAGGGGGCTTTTGGGTGTCTTCCTTTCAATATTTCCTTTCTTCACGTAAAGAAAAAAGTTTTTGGGGGGCAGATCAGGTGAGTAGGGAGGGGGTTCCAATGCAGTTCTTTGTTTACTGGCTAAAAACTCCCTCGCAGACCGTGCCGTGGGAGCTGGTGCCTCGTCATGATGCAAGAGCCATGAGTTGTTGACGAAAAGTTCAGGTCACTTTCGTCTAACTTTGTCACGCAGCCTTTTCAGCACTTCCAAATAGTAAACTTGGTTAACCGTACAATTGGTATAAATTCATAATGAACAATCCCTCTGAGATCAAAAGCTGCTGAAAAGTTCAGGTCTTTTTCATCTAACTTTTTCACACAGCCTTTTCGGCACTTTCAAACAGTAAACTTGGTTAACTGTCCAGCTGGTACAAACTCATAGTGAACAACCCCTCTGCTATCAGAAAAAAAGTTAGCAATATCGTTGTGACTCTTAATTTGGAGTGGCAGGACTTTTTTGGCCACGGAGAATTGGCTGACTTCTACTGTGCACTGGGACGCTTTGTTTCAGGGTCATATTGGTACACACACGTTTCATCACCAGTGACAACACGGCCCAGAACATGGTCTGGGCTCCCAAAAGGTCTTGGGAAACTTCAACTCTCCTTTCCTTTTGTTCCTCGGTGAGCTCCTTTGGGGCTGCTTTTGCACACAGCTTTCTCATGCCAAGACTTTCAGTTAAGATTGTCCTCTTTCTCTATCGACGTTTACTTGGTCTGCTATGCTCCCCACAGGCAGCCAATGATTTTGATGCACAGTTCAACGAATTTTTGCAATGTTTCTATCAGTTCTGCTTGTTACCGGCCACCCTGGTCTCCCTTCATCAGTGACACTCTCTCTCCTCAGAAAAACATTTAATCCACTTACACATACACGCATGCCTGTGTATGTGAGGTCTGAAGTTAATTCTGTGAACTTACCAGCGTGCACTCACATTGGCACCGCTGTACCAACAACTCAATCTGGTTTCATAACCTTGGTTTTACGTGTCTCACAGCTGTGTTTGTGTTGACATGTGGCATTTTCTTCATAGCATTATCCCCATAAACTTGGACTATCATGTCCTCAATTTCACTTTCACTCTTGCCAAATTTGATAAGAAATTTAATGTTTGTTCGTTGTTCTAATTTAAGTGCCAACATTCTCACAACAGCACACAAACACACACAACAATAATAAACACCACTCTGCAAGACACTGCCACATATCAATATGAAGAAATTCATATACTTCTTAAATATTGCTGAAATGGAAATCTACTAAACTCCTGAGAGTTGGGAAGCTGAAGAATAGTTGTTAGCTGCCAGAGACATTTCACTGCAGGTCATGCAGAGCTACCCAGGGTGTCCTGTCATGGGAGACATAAGTCACCAAGGAGGGCACAGACAAGCCACAGAACAAGCTTTCTAGACAAAGCACATTCCCTGAAGGCTGCGCCATCCTTCCCCGGTGCTCTCTGAGTTAGTGTACACCCATGAAGATACAGCCATCCTTCCCCAGCTCTGAGTTAGTGTGCACCCCTGAAGACTGTCCCATCCTTCCCCAGCACTCCCTGAGTTAGTGTATACCCCTGAGGATGCCACCATTCTTCCCCAGTGCTCACTGAGTTAGTATACACTCCCAGCACGCCTCCTTACATCCATACCTCCCTTTCTCTTGCACACCTGTTGAAGGTTGTCTGCCCCACACAGCCCCACGCTCAGGTCCATTCTGTCTTCATTTATGTCATCTATTCCCATCTTGTTTCCTAATCTGCCATAAACTCCTGAACGTGGTAGCTATCATAACCAACCAGCCAAGCCACCGCTGTCAAGTCCACTGAGAGCCACAGTGACCCTACAAGGCTACGCAGAACTGTCCCACGGGGTTTGCAAGGAGCACCTGGTAGATCTGAACTGCCGACCTTTTGGTTAGCAGCCCAGATCTTCACCTCCAAGGGTCCAGGACTACTGTACTTCCCCTGTACTTGGCAGAGGTGGGAGCACCCAACATGTGCTCAGCTAAGAAGCAGTTTTGTCAGGAAGCAGAGGGTGGGAGGGCCTGTGGCAGCAAAGAGATTTGAGTTAAATTCTTTCCATTTCACCTACTAGCTGGGGGGCAGGGCAAGGCAAACTGCTGGGCCTCAACTTCCTCATCTGCACATTGGGTTAATATTACTTCCTTGACAGGATAGTTGCAGGGATTAAGTTAAATTTGTGAAGTTTAGTCACTGCAACCAGGGAAGTGTAGCGACAATTCTGTCTTTAAAACTGACATACGAGTCCTCTGAAAGCTAGAAACAGAAATACCCTCTGAGCCAGCAATCCTACTCCCAGGTACACATCCTAGAGAACTAAAACCAATGACAGGAAGAGACATACGTCCACCCGTCTTGACTGCAGCACTGTTCACAACAGTGAAAACACGTCAACAACCTGATGAATGGATATACAGACTGCGGTGCACACACGAAATGGAATACTACGCAACCGTAAAGATTAATGATGAGTTCTCAAAACAGAGTCTAACTGGATCCATCTAGAGGACACTAGGCTGAGTCAAAGAAGTCACTGTGAAAGGAAACACTGTATGAGACCACTATTATAAAAAAGACAAGAATAGGTAAACATACAGAAAGCAACATTCTTTGGTTGTTACCAGGGACAGGACGGAGAGGGAGAAGAATCCCTTTCCGGAGAACAGACACTCGTTAGTTTTGGTGACAGGAAAGGTGATGCTGAGTGAGGCTGGAGTCAGTACAATGTGACTAGGTAAACGATGCCCCTGAGAAGTGTATAAGAATAAGGGATGATTTGGGTAAAAGCCACAACATATAGAATTTTGCATAACATACAGAATTTTGCAACAACAACAAAAAAATGTGCAGTTACACAGGTAGATATGTATGCTTATCTATGCATAAGTTAACACATATGAACACACAAGTGCAAACATGCAGGTGTTTCTGTAGGAAAATGTGCACACGTGTCTGTGTGTGTGCTGCATAGGTATTCACATGTAAAGTAAAGAACACAGGGGACACAGTTACAAGACTTCCTAGACATAGTCAAACACCTCACAGGATCAGGTTCACACGCCTGACGGCTTTTAGGACCATAGTCTACAGGACAACATAATGGGCATAACAGCCCATGATGGTAATGTCCTACATTGTAGTTCGGTGAGTCTTCCAAGTCTGCGTGTGGCCATCTAACATACGACTATCAGCTCCTAGAAGTCTGGAGCAAAAGAGAAAGAAGGAAAATAAAGACACAAAGAAGAAACCAGGTGACAGGACTAAGACATGAACCACAGCCTCATCTACCAGAGACCAGAAGCACTAGATGGTACCCAGCCATCACTGCCAGTCTCACCCACTGGATCACTGCCAGTCTCACCCACTGGAAACCAGAAGCACTAGATGGTACCCAGCCATCACTGCCAGCCTTGCCACTGGAGACCAGAAGCACTAGATGGTGTCCAGCCGTCACTGCCAGCCTTGCCACCGGAGACCAGAAGCACTAGAGGGTGCCCAGCCATCACTGCCAGCCTCAACCACTGGAGACCAGAAGCACTAGATGGTGCCCAGCTGTCACTACCAACCTCTCCAACCAAGGACACACAGAAGGACCCAGATAGGACAAGGGGAAAAAATGTAGAACAAAAATTAAAATTTCTGAAAAAAAGGCCAGTCTACTGGCTCCATACACACTAGAGGAATACCAAGACTATCGCCCTGGGAACATAAGCCATTCCTGGAGGTCACCTACCAGCCAAAAGGCAGAGTGGGCTCAGCAAATAGATAATCTCACCCGTGCATAGCATACTCCTCTCAACAGTCACCTAGATGAGACCTGAGAGCCAGCAATGACCCTCAACCAAAGATGAGAAGTCGTGGAGAGACAAGGAAGCGAGATTCAAGAGAACAAAGCCACCAGAATGGAAATAACAAGAACACTGACACAGTGGGGAGGTGTAACCAATGTCACTAATATACAGAGCAACTGTTCGATGTGAACTTCATTTGCTATGTAAATTTTCTCTACAATCACAAGAAAAAGAATTTTTTTTTTTAAAGTATGTATAGAAGTAAGTGGTGTTTAAAAAGCTGAAGAGGAGGATTACTGGGACTTACTTTTATTAAAATGAGGTCCTGGGGGAGCGCCACCACGGGGACCATCTGAGGGTTCACAAGGCAGAGGAACCTTTTAGCTGTCCCAAGTGCCACTTTGCAGCCGTCGTGTGAGTGTGCTGTGCGTGCATGCATGCGACCAACATAAACATTAGGCCGTTCTCTAGTTTGGCTCTCAAGTAACTGCTTTAGGTGCTTCTGATTCAAACTGAATTCATCTGCTTGCTTTCGATGCATTTGGAACCCATACAATTTCACGGCAATACTAATACAACCCCAAAATACATGCATGGTTACACAGGTAGTTGTGTACGCTTATCTATGTACAGGTTAGCACAGACGAACACACAGCTGAAAGCGTATAGCTGTTTCCACGAGCAAATATTGCAGGAATACATTTATAGCTACCCCTTCTGTGGTTCTCAGTCCAAAACATAAACACGCTGCTTCCGGGTCAGACAGGACTTTAAAGTCACATGCTTCCGAAGCAGATGTCTGACTGTAAAATGAACTATTCTGAGCAGGGAATGCAAAAGAGCTTAAGGTCTCCGTGAGTCGGAATTGTCTCAGTGGGAATGCATACTAGGTCATTAGAAGCAACTGGATATAACCAGTAAGTCAGGGTCTAAGGTTTAAAGGACTCTCCTTAAAAATGTAAGGTTTCTCTAGAGTGATTTATCAGCCAGTCAACCAGTTTTTATTCAAGGGCTAGCTACAGGGCATGGCCTTAGCTAATCCCTGTCACTGGGAGGCGGAATTCCACCACCCTCACCACACTGCCGTCAGCGACCGAGGTCTTAAAGGCAGAAGGACCTGTTAAAGGACTGACACCTCCCAGCAGGCACTCACAGCTTCTGCCCGCAGGCTCAGAGA
Source organism: Heterohyrax brucei (assembly GCA_028571685.1). NCBI lineage: Eukaryota > Metazoa > Chordata > Mammalia > Hyracoidea > Procaviidae > Heterohyrax > Heterohyrax brucei. The sequence goes on from CM053163.1 coordinate 2,570,552, forward strand.
TTTCATTTCTCTTTCCACCTACTCCCTAACCAGCATCCAGACCCAAAGGCTGATGAGAAAGCAAGCCAAAGCAACTGAGACAAGAAAAGTGTTTTCTTTTTCCTACGCTCTATCTGAATTCGCTTTATTTTCTGCAAATCTGCAACAGATCACCCAGGACTGCCAAATTACAGTCGGGGAGAACACCAGCCATATTTCAACTCATGTGTGTGATTAGTAAAGAGTCACAGGTTAAGAAAAGTCTCCTAGTCCGTTACAGCTCAAGCACCGGCCCCCTTCCACTCCTGAACACCCCTTCATGCCTTTAGTCTCTCAGTGGCATTAAGGCTTTTGATTTCCTTCAGCCTCATGATGATTTTTGCTATTTATGCTTTTCTCCTGTACTACATTTCTAAGTATCAGTTACTCAGTCTTTTTTTTGTCTCCCCATACCACCACCCAATCATGTAACACCCCAAAACCAAATCCAGTGCCGCTGAGTCAACTCCAACACTCACAGCGACCCTGTAGCACAGAATAGGCTGCCCCACGGGCTTCCCAAGGAGCACCTGGTAGATTCGAACCGCTGACCAGTTAGCCGATGTAGTCCTCAGCCACTGTGTCACCAGTTTCCCATAACTGGGTAGGTATTTAATAGACTGATTTGGTCCAAAGTTATTATCCAGTCCGACAATTTTAAAAGATTTTAAATACACAGGACATCTACAAAGCCCTGAAGGGTAGCATCTGACTTTCAGTTACCTTCCACAACCACTGAGTATCTCCAGTAGAGTGCATTACGGGCTTTTCTATGCGTCAAAAGAAACTCCTATCCTCAAAGATTTCAGATTTCCATAGTGAATTAAGCCACTTCATCTGCTACACATCAAGATTAATGCAAGTCAAACTAAAATAGCATTTTGTGAGTCTCATTACTTAAACAGAAACCCTGTTGGTCCAGCGGCAATACTGCTTGTACCCTCTAAATTATCTTCAGTTGACCTCACCCCTTCTGGTGAACACGACTGTCAAGGGATGTCTCCAGAGCTACCTCAGGAGAAGAGGGAGAGTGGAGCCCCAGGTGGTGGCCCAGCAGAACTGACCGCCTAGGTGTGTCTCTCACCGCAGGAGGAGTTGGGGGGGAAGCAGAGTGCGCAGACCAGCTAAACGCCCCTAGTGGGAAAAATCAAAGGGTTCCAGGAAACTTTCACCCGCATCTTTCCCTCGCCTGCAGCCACAATCAGAAACACGTCAACAATAAGCCAAGGCCTCTGTTCTGAGCAGCTCATGTCCATTCAGAGTCCCCTCTTGTCACTGTCTTGCCTTCCACCGTAAACAAAGTAGAACTCCAACGAAGAACCGGAAGGAAAACAATTTTCTTGAATGAGTACAATCCGAAACTAAAGGGACGAGCTCTCTGTTCCCTCTGTGCTTTTATGTCTAAAGCGGAATGAAATAAGCAGACTGAAAGAAATGAGTTAGAAAATGCTGTTTGTTAATAAAAGACATGTGGCCAACCTAAGCCGACTTGAGACTCTTCTCCTATCCCCGGCCTCAGGGCGAGTTTTAGATTGTGAATTTGTGAGGGTTCAGGCAGGAGCTTCTCCGGCTTCCTGAACCAGCTGTCAGTGTTCTCCTGGGTCAAAGGGGTCACACTGACACTCCCCTCAGTCCCACGTACACATTCAGCCAGGTTTCCAAATCTTCTTTTTAAGGCAAAATGTCCTCCAGCTCACCACGCCACGGTGCAACACAACTTGTTCAGCGTGTGTTGTTTGTGGCACTCTTCATCTGGCAGGCATGCAAACACCTGGAAACCCAAGTAAACAACTCTTCTCTGGGAACGGAGCGAGGTCATGATTCTTCTGGAAGCCCAGGGCTTTGGGGAGGCAGCAACTGGCTAATATTTGACCCTCAAAACTTACCTTTGAAGCCCAAAGGGTTGGCAGCTCACAAATCAGCTGCTTTGATGTGAAGCTTTTTCATGGCTACAGACTCAATCTAAACTAAATTGTTTGGGGACTCGGGTAAAAATAAATAGCTTCAATATGACAACACTTTTAGACAACGTTGGGTTGTTTAAATTTGGCTTCTGCAGGCTAAACATTTAATCCACAGCTCTCTTTGTTGTTTTAGAGACGAAAGTACAGCAACAGTTTTCTAAGAAAAGCTTTCCAGAATTTAAAAGAAAAACAATTCTGAGAGCCTGCCCATGGATACTACTGTGGCTAACCCAACATGTAACATATGCTTTCTGATACTGACATGTTCTTATCAACACAGCCTCACTCTCAGAATTGGAAGAATGCTTTATCTACATCCCCTCTGGTAAACTTAGGCACGTTCAACGCGTTTCCACATCTGTCTTTTATTACCAGAGGCAGTGACATCCAGATGGAACAAAGCCTTCGGAGTGCCTCCAACACTGAATCCCATTCCCTGTCCTCATCACAGATCAAGAGTTTATTGTGACATCTGGTTCATTTATGAGCAGCATTTTTTACTTCATGGACAGGCAGGCAATTATTAATGCTCAAATACAGACTGTTGTCATAAATATGTTTCAGCTAAGAAACCTAAAACTCAAACATACGCAAGATTCGTATGAAAGATTTTCTGACGTTTAAAACGTAGTGCCAGAACATGCGCAAAGTTGTAAGACTGAAAATTTCACTTTCTCGAGTAAAACATTTCATTATTAACAAGTACATCGTCACTGTAAGGCCAAGGTGCCCCCGTGAAAAATGGAATTGTTTTCCTAATCATGGTTCATTCCAACCCCAATATTTAACATGATTTAAATAACTGCTGGCCCTAACATTCCACCCTGGCAAAATATTTGGGAAAAAATGGTAACGTATTAAAATACAGGGATACATGGCTTTCCAAAGCGCTCATGTCCCCTCACCCACACTTGGCCAGCTCGTGGGAGATGAAAGCACGCCTTAGTCACTTACAGAACTAGTTCACACTCCAGCCCCGGGGACACTAGTCGCCCAGCGGACCCACAGGAGGGTCTTCATAAGGACCAACGAAAGAAAATGCTCAGAACCAAGCGTGAGTTTCGAAACGAAATCTGGAATCCCACGCGAGTCTTGAAGGAGGCCAGGCTCTAGGGTTTTTCCCGTCCTAAGCCAAGGGTCTTCTGCAGCCCTCTCGCCCTGAAAGAATTTTTTCGCTGGGAAAAAAATCTCACAGCCCGACCCTCAGCTCCCGATGAATGCATTACAAAAAAAAAAATGCAGAAGCATTGGTCAATTAAACAGAAAAAGGGCGAAATACCAAGAGAAGAAGAATTGTTCAAACAAAGCCATCCGAGAAACTGTGCACGGCCCTGGAACGCGGTTTCCCCGTCAGGTCACCGGCAAGGAGACCCCACAAGCCCCGAGGAAGGAGCAAGTTAGTGTCAGGGCGCCGCAGGAACCCCACTTCCGACCACGTACGACCACCCCTGCTCGCCACGACGCCGGACCCCCGCGAGCCGCGGCGGCGGCGCGGCCCTCCTCCGTCCGGGTCCTGCTCCTTTAACGCGGCGGCCCCCGCCCGCGCCCCCGGCCCGCCGCCCCCTCCCCACCGCGCACAATGGCGCCCTCCCGGCTCCCGCGCCACGGGCTCGGCCGCCGCGCGCGGGGAGAGGCGCACGCCCCTGCCCGGCGCCGGCCGGGCTTCCAGGGGGTCCGCGCACAAAGGGAAAGTGCGTAGGCTGCCGCGCCGAGCGCTCCCTGCCCTGCGGGGCGCAGGAGGGCGGCGGGGACCCGCGCGGGTCACCAGGTGCCAGGGCGCCAGGCGGTCCCCACGGCCCAGCGCTCAGTGCCACCCCGGGCCGCGGCGGCCGGGGACCCCGGGGTGCGCTCGGCGGCCGGGGGTCCGCGCGGCGGGGGCGACGAGCGCCAGCTGCGACAGCACTTACTTTCTCTATGGTCCCGGGGAGCAAGCGGTCCAGCAGGCGACAGAGGACCACCCCATCCTTCAGAGACGACTGCAAAAAGCCCTCCGGGTCCGAAATGGTTTTCTTGGGCGACTCCAGCACCCCCAAGGTAATGAGCCACGTAACGGTCTGTTCGGCGGAATTCATAGCTGCCCGAGGAGGAGGAGAATGCGCAGGGCAACCGCGGGGGGATGCTGCGCCGCGGCGCCTCCCCCTCCGCCCTCCTCGCCCGCTGCTGCTTCTGATCCCCCTTTTCGGCTGGCTCGTGGTTTCACACTGGAGCAGCCGGGGCTGGAGCGGCAGATCCCACCTCCTCCTCCTCCTCCGCCTCCTTCCCCATGTAGATGCGGATGATGACGATTGGCTTGGCGAAATCCAGTAGGTCCAGTTTCGCCCGCTCGCCCCGGCTCGCGCTTTGGCAGACTGTCAAGTGCCTTTTCATTATGTGCACATGAACCTGCGGCGGCGGCGGCCCGGCGCCGCCTCCTCCTCCTCCTCCTCCTCCTCCTCCCAGCCTCAGCTGCTGTCGCCCAATGACATCACTGAAACGAGAAGAAAAGAAGGTGCCGTTGGCCACCCGCTCCACATCCTGTCACCGTCGCGGCGTGTCCCAGCCGCCACCGCTGCGCACGACAGATGGGTCCTCGCTACCCTGGGTGCCGGCGAAGGCCCCCGGGACGAGCGGGCACGCTGCGTGCGCCTTTGCGCAGGCTTTGCGCGTGATGTGAATGTGACCCACACCGGAATTTAACAAATGGTACCGGGAAGGAACACAGCGCCAATGTGATTGATAACCTTGGTGCGCGTGTTTATGCACGTGTGCCTCCGCGTTAAGGGGGCAGCTCGTTCCAGCCTGGAGCACTATAGAGATAGCCACTCACCGTGACACCCCTCCACAGCCATTTCAGCAGGATTCTCCTGTTTGTGTGTGTGTGTACGCGCGCGCGCGTTCCTACCTGCACAGCTGTTTTGTAAGCGACAGTCCCAAGGAGTCCTTTTGACCTCCAGAAGGCCAGATTCACTGCACACGCCGAGGGGGGTTTACCAGCCAACGCTCGCGTGGCCGCCCTTCCCCCTCCGCGACCATGTGGTGTCGCCTGCGCACAACATCTGAGCCCTGCGCGCTTTGGCTTGGGGGTCTGTCAAGCGCACACCATCTGGATGGAAGCGCCTCGTCTGACTTCCTTCGCTTTCCTCCTGTCCCCTCCACCGCCCCACTGCCCTTCCTGGAAGGACTTGGAAACCTTTATTTATTTTTAATCATGAAAGTTTAAATTATTAACTATTTCCCAGCATGCCCTTTTATCTTTGACAGTTTTATTTCAAGACAGGAGCCAAGGGGGTTCCTGAAAACATGATGTGCGTTTCGCTTCCTACCTTGCAAGCTAATAATGACAGAACATGAATTATAATGAAGCATGTCATCAAACCCCAAAAAACAAACGCACTGCGGTGGAGGCGATTCTAACTCCTAGTGACCCTGCAGGACAGTGGAGAACTGCCCCGTAGGGTTCCAAGGCTGTCACTTTCCGGGGTCTCCACCAGCTGCCGGCCTTCTGGTTGGCAACCGAGCTCTTTAACCGCGGTGCCACCAGGGCTCCAGGCCTGTGACCAGATGGGGCTACTGCGGAAAGAGACGCTTTTCCTGGGGCTGCTGTCCGTCCTATTCGAGGTGTATGGATGCCCCCAAAGGCTGTGCTGCTGTTGTCTCGCGTGCCCCCTGGTGGGGGGTCGGTTAATGCGCCGATGACCTCCCCAAATTCTGGGAGGTGGGTGCTGACAGACCTGCAAAATCCAAACCCAACCCACTGCAGTGGACTCGGGTCGACTCATAGAGACCCTAGAGGTCAGAGTGGAACTGCCCCATGGCGTCCAAGGAGCGCCTGGCGGATCTGAACTGCCAACTTTTGGGTTAGCAGCTGGAGCACTGACGCACTATGCCACCAGGGTTTCCACAGATATGCAAGGACTGTTAAAAAAAAAAAAAAACAAATCTCCTGCAGTCAAGTAGATTCTGACCCATAATGACCGTATAGGATACAGAGTAAAACTGCCCCATCGAGTTTCCAAGGAACACCTGGTAGATTTGGACTGCCAACTTTTGATTAGCAGCTGGGGCACTTAACCACTGGGCCACCAGGGTTTCCACGACGACCGTTAGGGGAGTGAATTTTCCTTGGACCTTGGGGTGATGCTGTGTTCCACTGAGGGAGCTGTTTCCCAACACTGCTGGAAGGCAGGACAGAACACAGCCTCGAGGAGGGTGTGCCGACGTTGAGAGGGAATAAATAGGAGGGAAGGGAAAAACAGGAGAGAAGGGATAAGTCGGAGAACAGCTCTTGGGGCATCTGATGGATTGCCTGTGAGCAGAAGATTCTGCTGGACTTGGTCCTAGGAACAGGTAGAGGCCTGAGGGACCCCAGCCGCAAAGCGGAGCCTGCTGAGCTGATTTTTTCAGATGACTATAGACACCTGCACACTTGTGTTGCTCAGGAAGACAAGGCCTCTGTTCCCCAGAGAGACTTCTCTGCTCCTTAGCATCCGCCGTCCCACCCGTCATCTGTGGAGCGCTTCCCAGTGTGCTAGCTGTGACTCCCCGTGAGTTTACAGTAACATCAGCAGTTGGTCACTGAGCGCTTACTGTGTGCCAGGTGCATGTATTAACCCACCTAATGACAAGAGCTACCCATGCCCGTTGCTGTCGGTCAGTTCTGACTCACAGAGACCCTATAGGACAGGGGAGAGCTGCCCCGTTGGGTTTCCAAGCAGTGCCTGGCGGATTCTAACCGCTGACATTTTTGCTAGCAGCTGGAGCTCTTAGCCACTCTCCACCAGGGTTTCCCACGACAAAAGCTAGAAACATAAAACCAACGCAGCTTCACACTCCTTTTGCTCTTCTTCCTTCCAGAGGCGTCTGTTTGTTTGTTGTGCTTTAAGTGAAAGGTTACAGCACAATTAGGCTCTTGTTTAACAATCAGGACACAAACTGTTTTGTGACACCAACTATTTCCACAGCAGTTTCTACTGTAATCATTAATTGTGTTTATTTTCAGCTTTCAGTGTCTGAATGACCTTGCCGCAAACACAAAGCCATCTGGCTAGCGGTGTGGATTCTGGATGGCTAGGGTCGGGGCACAGTGGTGACAGCTGCCAGTTACTCTGTGTTCACCGTGGGTCACCGTGGGTCACGGACTGTGCCGACCTCCCTTGCCACATAAATCGCTCCATCACTACCACAGTCTCATGGAGTGATTCCGTCATCTCACTAGTCTCATCTCATAAAGGAATTAGCGATGCCTGGACAGAGATGAAGCCACTTGTCCCAAGTCACCCATCATAACCAAGTGCTACAGATAGAATTCAAATCCAGGGTATCTGACTGCAAAACCAAGCCGTCTGGACAGCCGTCTACGTGGCTTCCCTGCGAGCACTCCAGGAAACAACAGAGGAATTTACAGCTGTATCAAGTTTTGTACCCAAAGGATCTGTCAGTGGAGAAGTGTCAACTCAAGGGTGGCCCTGAGATGCCTGTTGACTCTCATTACTGGTGAGTTGGAGGAGAAATTGGGGAGACATGGATCCTCGTTAGCATTTCTAGCTCTGTTAAATTAGCTCTCTGTGTATGCCTGGCAAACAAGAGTAAAACTCAGACTGACTTGATAATATGTACCCACAAAGAAGACGCTCTAGGGCCAATCCTGGGCAGCCAGTCATTATCAGAAAAACCATCCACTGTAGCTAGTCCTTTTTCAAAATTGTGGTTAAATATGTGTGCGGCCCATTTGCCATTTCCGTACTTTTCACAATGGGCAGTTCAGTGACACTCATGATGGTTTATCATGTTGTACAACTGTCACCATTATCACTTTCCGGATGCTCCCGTCACCCTTAACAGCAAGACAGCATCTCCTCAGCAGTGAATTCCCCCTCCGTTTTTCCCTGCCTGGGTCTATAACCCCAAAGAAACTTAAGCCTCCACAGCTTGTCTATTCTAGAGATTGGTCCAGTGGCATAGTCTTTCCTCACTGTCGTCCTTTTGGAGCAGTAGTTAAGTGCTACAGCTGCTAACCAGGTGCTCCTTGAAAACAGGGCAGTTCTGCTCTGACTATAGGGTCACTATGAGTGGGAATCAACTCAGTGCCAGTGGGGTTGGCTTTCTGGGGCTTGTGCTCCGTGTAGCAGGAAGGCCTGGACCTTCTTCACAGCCCCTGCTGCTCTGAGCTCCATTCCAAACAGGCAGACTTCTGCATCGCTCGGTGAAGAAGCCAAGGCATCGTCCCCAGTGGGGTATTTGGGACCTCTGAAACCCAGAAGGTCCACCATGTTCTAGATCCTTCTTAGAATTAGAGAAGTAAGGTACAACAATTTGTCTTTTGCCTTGAAGGGCACCCTGGCAGGACCTAGACCACTGGGCCCCTAAACACTTCCAGGATGTGATGGGCCCCTGCATTTTTTACAGGCTGTGTCACCCACTGGCTGGCACATCTGTGTCTTATTAGGAAATCTAGAGCACTTCCTGTTCACCAGCTGTGATGTGCGTGACGTCAGATGACGTGGCCCCAGTTAGATGTCCTGGAGAATATGAGGCTGCTCGAGGTGCTGGTAGATTACATCATGAAACAGAAGGAGAAATAACAGAACCATGGGAGGAAAAACAAGTTAGAATCAGGTCAGCTATCAACCTGGGAAGCCCAGGGGAAAATGAAGACACGGAGCCCTGTCTAACACACACACAGAAGTGCAGACTCACTGATCTGACAGAGGCTGGGGAGACACAGAGAGGAGGGCTCCCCAGATAGGAACACAGCTGCTCCCGCGGTTCACCCTATAAAACAAGAGGAGCCTAAAGGGGCACACCAGCCCAGGGACAAAGAGAAGAAGGCAGAAGGGGACGGGAAAGCTGGTAAAGGGGAATGCAAAGTCGAGAAGGAGTGTTGACATGTCAGAGGTTTGGCAATCAATGTCCCAAAACAGTGCGAGTATTAATTGTTCAATGAGAAACAAATTTTCTCTGTAAATCTTCATCCAAAGCAAACTTCTAAAAAACCAATGTGGGGCCCTTGTTCAAAACATCAAGAATTTCAAGCTGGCAGCCACAGAGCCTGCGACCAAGAGCAACCTCTCCTAGACAGGGACTTTGTGCAGCTGTGCACGTGTGTGCTCAGGAAACCGGCCCAGGATCTGCTGCCGTCTTTTCCACGTAAGACAAACTCTGCTGAGCCTCCTCACTGACGGGACTGCAGAGAATGGATCAGCCAAGTCACAGCCTGCTGACCGAGCCCAGGTCTGCTTCACCGGCCCAGCGCAGCAGCTGTGACATGGGCGGCCCACTAGTTCAGCTCACGGTGAGTGCTCCCTTGCCAGCGGCCACCATTCCTCTGGTTTTTGTAGAAACTGTGTGTCTTAGGCTCTTCTTGCTGCTGTAACAGAAATATCACAAAAATTTGTGTTTTCACAGTCCAGGAGGCCAGAAGTCCAAATGCAGAGTGCTGGTTCTAGGGGAAGACTCTCTCTGTGTGTCATCTGAGGGAAGATACCTGTCTCAGCTTCTCAGTCTGCAAGCCCACGTCACGTCCTTGCAGTCTCCATGGGGCATCTATTTTTCCTCCGTCAGTGCTTGCTTTTTTCTGTGTCTAATATGGTCTTTTTTGTATCTTCAAAGTTGAAGACATAACCTCCACTGATGTGGCCTCATTAACACACCAAAGAAGATCCTCTTCTCACGTGGGATTCCAGCCAGGTATAGAGATTGGGATTCCAAGGTGTGTTTGGGAGGAAGTACACAATTCAATCCATGTTGTTGTTTTTGGGTGCCTTCAAGATGGTTCTGACACAGCAACCCCACGCACAACAAACAGAACTAAACACTGCCTGGTCTCGTGCTATGTCCACAATCAATTTTATGCTTAAGCTCATCGTTGCACCCACGGTGTCGATCCATCTCATGGAGAGCCTTCCTTTTTATCACTGATCCTGCACCTACCAAACACGATGTCCTTCTCCAGGGTCTCATCCTTCCTGACAACATGTCCAAGGAATGTAAAATGGGGGAGGAGGGATGCAATTCTTTTTTGTTCTCTGCAGATCGTAGCGTGTTATTCCACTGTCTTATACTTCCTAGTGTTGAAGATAAGGAGCCCTCTGTCACTTGATTCTTTCAGTTTTCGTAGATAATTTGTCCCTTTGGCCTAGAAACTTGTAATATTGTCTATTAATTGCTCAAGCGTAGGACTTGCAGTGAGCCGTCTGCGTGTTTGTGTGTCGTCATTCTTGCCTGGGACTTGGGCCCGTTCAGACTACTGACTCACATCTCGTTGTTACTGTCGTGGTTGTCAGGTGCCTTTCAGTCAGTTCGGGGTCACCACAACAGTGACCTGAAGGAAAGGAAGGAGACCCTGCCCGACCCTGCGCCACGCATCCTCCCAGTCTTGGCTCTGCTTGAGTCTCGTGCTGCAGCCACTGGGCCACCCCACCTTGTTGGGGGTCTTCCTCTTCTTGCTGACCCTCTACTTTAACCATGCCCCTCCAAAAACAGGCGTATCATCTTGGCTAGGCTAAGGTCTGCAGAATTGTATGACTGTCCACCATTCTGTTATTTGATGGGCTTTTCTTATGTGTTGTAAGCATGACATCCTTACTGCAGAAGTGGTCCCTCCTCCTGATGTCTCCTAAGTCGGTGAAATGAAGTCTCGCCCTCCTCACTCCTGAGGAGCGCTCTGGCTGTACTTCTCCCAAGACAGATTTGTTTGTTCTTTTGGCAGTCCAGAGTATATTCAGTATTGTTCAGAAACACGATAATTCAAGCCAAGCGAAGTGCCACTGAGTCGGATCCGACTCATGGCAACCCTGGGGGCGAGGGTAGAAGTGACCCCCAGAGTATTCAAGGAGCGCCTGGTAATTCAAAGACATCTATTTTTCCTTGGTCTTCTTTGTTCATTGTCCAGCTTTCCCATGTGTTTGAAGCAGCTGAAAAGGACACAACTCGGATCAGGTGCACCTTAGTCCTCAAAGTGACTGTACTTTTGAATACTTTTAAAGATGGCTTTTGCAGCAGATTTGCCCAGTGTGATGTGTCTTTTGATCTCCTGACTGCTGCTTCCATGGGCGTTGATTGTGGACCCAAGTAAAACGAAATCCTTGACCACCTCAATCCTTTCTCCATTTATCATGATGTTGCTTACTGGTCCAGTTGTGAGGAATTTTGTTTTCTTGATGTTGAGGTGTAATCCATACTGAAGGCTGTGGTCTTTGATCTTCATCAATAACTGCTTCAAGTCCTCTTCACTTGCAGCAAAATTGTGTCATCTGCATGGCACAGGCTGTTGGTGAGCCTTCCTCCAATCCTGATGCCTGTTCTTCATTTCTGCTTAGGAAAATCGTCTTCCTCTATTATTTATTGATTTAAATTCCTCTCCTCAGCTCTTCTTTTTTGTAACATTCTAGAACATCTATACCTTTCCCATCAGTTCCTCTTCATCCATTTTCCATGTCTCATGTTCTTCTCTCATGATTTCCATCTCTTGATATTTTTTACCCGACTGGATGGCAGTGGGTCGATGAGGTTTATATTTTTTACTCTGCTTTGAGATGTGTTTCTTGTCATATTCTAGTCCACTAATTTTGACATTCTTCCCTACAGAGTCATTGATTACATTTTGGTTTTATTTAGCTTCAGATAGTCACTTTCTGTGCCATGTTTGAAAATACAGAAATGTTTTTATGTTGTGTTTATTATTTTAGGAAAGACGGTATTGTATTTTAAGGAGAAAATGTTTCCTTCCACAGTCAGTGGAGTTAGGGTGGTAAAAATGTTCCCTCCGCCATCTTCCTGCCAAAAACAGTTAAAAGAAGGGGGCCTTGGGAAGCTTGGAGGCTCTGCTTTCTTGTTTCACACACCATTTATTGTCTTTATTTATGCCCTGTACAGATCATTCACTGTAGGTCTCCATTTGCTTCTTCCTAACGCTCCTAAGGACCGCTGTCTACTTCGGATTTGGTGTGTTCTTCACAACTGACCTCTAGCTCCCAAACACTGGGATGCGGTTCTGATAGGGTCCCATCCCCTCTACACCTTTGATGGCTCGCTCCCTCCCTGCCCCTCCCCCTCAACTAGTAAGTATTCCCCAACACTCTCCTGTCTTTCCCCTTTAAAAATCTCTCTCTAACCCTACCCTTTGTTTAAGTTAGCATTTGTACTTTTCTTTCTTTTACTGTTTCTTCATCCCCAATCACTCTTGCGTGAAGTAAAGCTCTTCCATGGTCTGTGAAAGCCAAGCCAGCCAAATGCTTTCGAGTCGGATCTGACTCATGGCGACCCTAGCTGGCTTGGCTTTCATAGACCCATGGAAACGAACTTCTAAATTAAGAGCCGTACTCACACCAACTGAATCCATTGCTGTCAAAGCAAATTTAGACACACAGCAACTCTATAGGACAGAGTAGAGGTAGTCCCATGGGATTTCCCGGGCTGTAAATCCACCTAGAAGCACACTGGACATCACTCTCCCACCAAGCGGTTGGAACCACCTTCCTTTCAGTTAGCAGCTGAGTGCTTTAACCACTGCATCTCCAGGGGTCCTTGAGTTAAAAGCAAAGCAGATTATATCTGAACCTTACCAGGGCAAATTGGGGGAAATAGCCACATTTTCTGATTTTCAGCAATATCATAAGTAGGAGGTCATGAAATAGGCTTTTAAACAATGGTTCTTCATGATTTGGGGTGAAGAAGCCCTCTGAGACTCTGATGAACCTTAATAAGAAAACTCTCCTCAGAGGCATAAAATTTCCAGTATGATTTCAGAGTATTCTTAGACTTCCCGCAGCGTACATCTGAGGCTCAGCTGAAGACTGCGCTGATTTGAGAACAACTGTGAACAGAAGACACATGCCTAAAATATCCTATGACTGAGTACACCGACTTAAAAAAAGTCAACAGACGTTTGAAAAGGATACTATTCTTATAATGTATTGTTTGTGTAAATCATAATTATGCTATAAAGGGTGAGGCTTGTTGGAAAGGAAACTGTTTTACAAACAAAATTCATCTTCTTCTCTATTTGACTTTACCTGGGGGACACACTGTGAGCCTCTCTCCAGGTCCACGTGTGTGTGAAAAGAGAAAAAGAAACAATGGGAATAGATGACTAAGTGACAGGATTCTGTTGGTCTAGTGACAAACCTAAAATAAGAAACACTGGCCTGAAAAGGGAGCGGGGCTTTCATTTTTCCTTAAAAACACACCGATTTTTTAACCTATTTCCTGTGCACAGCTGTTGTTTCCTTCTGGAACAGCGCTTTTTGAATGAGAACAGAAGCAGATATCAACAGATAAATATTTATGACATAATTAGTTGCCAGCCCTATTTTCTGCTGGGCAGCACAGTTAAGTGGCTTTACATACGGCTTTGTCAAATCTGTGTCCAAAGGGAACATCTTTAATTACTCTGTTTTGTGCTCTCAAAGCCCCGGTGGTGCAGTGGTTAAGACCTAGAGCGGCCAACCAAAAGGTCAGCACGCTGAATCCAGCAGGCTCTCCTTGGGAACCCTGTGGGGCAGTTCTACTCTGTCTAACAGTGCTGCTATGAGTCAGGATCAACTCACCAGTAACAGTTTGGGTTTGGTTTGGGTTTGTTTTCTGTCCTTTTGACTTATTCTAAAAACAAAAAAGACTGTAGATGAATCATGGGTTTGATAAATTAGAACTCAAATTTGGAAGGCACAATTTATTGAAATATAGAATCCCCTTAGGAAGCAGGTCCCTGTGTGCTTGTCCAAGTAACTGGGTTTCATTAAGATTCTGCCTTGGGCGGTCAAGTCGATCCCCATTTAGGACGACGCCATGTGTATGGCATAGAACTGCCTGCGGGTTTTACAAGACTGTGACTTTGGGAAAGCAGTTCTCCAGGCCTGTCTCCCTACTGCCTCTGGGTGGGTTAAAACCACACACTTCTCAGCTAGTAGTTGTGTGCCTACACACTAGAGCCACCCAAGGACTATACCAAAAGCCTGTTACCATCGAGTTGATTCTGACCCATAGTAACCTTACGAGACAGAGCAGAACTGCCTCAGAGGATTTCCGAAGAGCAGCTGGTGGATTCGAACTGCTGACCTTTTAGCTACCAGCCAAGCTCTTAACCACTGTGGCAGCAGGCGCGGTCTCAGTTATGTCCTTCGCTTGGAAGCGAAGGATGCTGTTGCCTGAGGAAGGAGTCACACTATTGTTAAGCTGTCACAGCCTAGCTCCAGGGGGCTAGAAGCCGACAGACCCCTGAATACTCTGCCACTGGCTGCTGAGAGCGGGCCCCAGAAAATGACCTCTCCGTCTCAGCTGGCTCCCTGCTGAGCTGCCCCCACAGGGGTGGACATCAAGAGCCAGAAGGGGGGTGTTGGGGAAGACAGACTCCTTTCTGTTTGCTGTTCCTGACAGCATCTCCCTTGCCACCCTGCAGTCTGGCAGCAGCTGTCTGTTCCTCCTTTGGTTTCTCTCCTACACTCCCAGAAGCAAGCTCTTTGCAGCCCCTAGATGCCATCAGCACGAGCTGGGAAGACCCTCTCTTCGGGGTGCTGAGGGTCAGCTGCCTGGAGGCCACCCTCTGAGATCTTGAGCAACTGGCAACAACGTGCTAGCACCTCCTTCTCAGAGGTTCCATTCTGACATCCACATCTCTTCCTTTGCTCTCCCAGCCCTGGGGGGCTGCCACCTCCTGCGAGTGTACCCTCTGTGCAATCTCACAGTCCACCTCTCTCCCAAAATCAAAAAATAAAAAACAAACCCACTGCTGAAAATTCCAACTCATCACCCCCCTGACAGGACGGCGCAGAGCTACCAGACTCTCTAGGGAGCACCTGCTAGATTCAGACCCCAGCCTACCAGTTAGAAGCCGTAGCACTCAACCACTGCGCCACCAGGGTCTCGGCCTTCCAGTATCTTCTTTGACAGTTAATTGCTTCTACTAAATTCCACCTGTTAAAATAATTTAGCATGGCTTTCCCAAATGATACAAGAATCGTAAGAGTGGAACATCTAATTTATGCCAGGTGAGGGATCAATCGTTTATGTCTGAAGACCTGAAGCAGTTTTTAAGTGAAATTTTTAAGTTAAAAATACAAGTTCTGACAATTACATCCATGAACTTAATTGTTCTCAGTGCTACATACCTCACTGCTGACTATCACTACAGCCACCTTTGAAGTCCTCCCTGAGGAAGCTACGCCCGGATACCAGAGACTAGGCCACCCTTCAAAGCAGTTGTGGAACTCTTTGTGGAACGGCCATTGTGCCATACAGTGGCAAGCAATTGTATAGTTGTCTGTGAGGTAGTTTTCAGCCAATAAACAAATAACTGTATTGGAACACCTTCCCGACTCACCTGATCTGGCCCCCAGTGACTTTTTTCTTTACCCAAAGATAAAAGAAATATTCAAAGGAAGACATTTTGATGACATTCAGAACATCAAGGATAATACAATGACAGCTCTGATGGCCATTCCAGGAAAAGATTTCCAAAATTGCTTTGAAGGTTAGACTAGGCACTGGTATCTATGCCTAGCTTCCCAGGGGGAGTGCATCCAAGGTGACCACAGTGATAGTCGGCAGTGAGGTAGGTAGCACCGTTCCTAGGGTGAGTTCATAAACTTAATTGGCAGTCCTCATGCATAGGATGGAACCATCAGCACACTGGAAAAGTAATCAAGCAACTGAAGAAAAAAGAAAAGCAAGTTGAGCTCACAGAGCTGGGTGCCAACAACTAGAAACATTCAGCCAAGGAGACAGTCTGCTGACTCCCATCAAATTCACTGTTGAAGCAGTGTAAGCACAACCAACTCAGACCATCCTAGAGAGCTCCCTCCTTTCTCCTTCCCCCAGAAATAATCATTGCTTGCTTTCTTTCTTTATCCTTCCAGAAAGTTCTTCTGCCCAGGTCAGCATCTACACTCAAGTGTAATCTCTCTATCCCTCCTGCGCTTCCTATTTCAATCTTGTGACAAGCTAATTGAGAACTGGCTCATTTCAACTGTATCCTGAGGTACTGACATACATAAAATTTGTGGGTGTTCCTTCAAAGGACAGAGTGGCAGGGGAAGGGGTCTGGGGACCGTGGTTTCAGGGAACATCTAGGTCAACTGCATAACAAAGTTTATTAAGAAAACATTCTGCATCACACTTTGATGAGTGGTATCTGGGGTCTTAAAACCTAGCAAGCAGCCATCTAAGATGTATCAATTGGTCCTAACCCATCTGGAGCAAACGAGAATGAAGAACATCAAAGATGTAAGGAAAATATAAGCTTAAAAGAGAGAAAGGGTCGCATAAACTAGAGACTACATCAGCATGAGACCGGAAGAACTAGATGGTGCCCGGCTACCAGCAATGACTGCATTGACAGGAAACACAACAGAGTCTCACATGGAGCAGGAGAAATGTGGGGTGCAAAACATGTACACTAGCAAAAAGAGCAGACCTGGAGGTGTCTCCAGAAGACATGGCCCCTGGACTCTCTGTTAGCCCAGAATTGAAACCATTTCCAAAGCCAATTCCTCAAAGATTGAGCTGGTCTATAAGACATACTATGATACTGGTCAAGAGTGTGCTCCTTAGCTTAAATAGATAAAGGAGACTACCTGGGCAGCTCCTGCCCAGAGGTGAGACGAAAAGGCAGAAGGGGACAGGAGCTGGTTGAATGGACACAAGAAATGTAGGGTGCTGTCAAAGCGTGAAGAGATCAACTAGGTCACATGTGTATGGGCTTTTATATGACACACTGACTTAAATGATAAATTTTCACTTAACACAATAAAAAGAATCTCTTGGCACTTTTGTATGTAGAATTTAAAAAAAAACAATTGGGTGTGTTCTTCAATGCACCTCGGGAGAGGACATTGGGAAAACCACGGCAAAAGAAGGAAGACTACCAGCTGCACCCTGGCTGTCTCTAAGGGTGTTCTTTTACGCTGAGAGCTCGTTCACACTGATCTTTCTTTACAGAATTCCTACAGGAGGGTTCGTATGTCTCCTTGGGCAGTTACAGAGTCAGTGGAAAGACATCAGCACACCCAGAATTAACAAAAACAGGACAAACACATTTGGTGAGTCCCTGCTTCTCAAACTGGAATGTAAGCTGGAGAACCTGCTGAGGGTTCCGGCACTTTCTGTTATGTGCTGGTGAGTCAATTTCCACTCACGGTGACCCCACGACACAGAGCAGAGCCACCCTACATGGTTTCCTAGGATCTTGCTTCCATGGAGTCACTGGGTGGATCTGAACCACCAGCCTTTGGGTTAGCAGCTGAGTGCTTTACCGTGGCACCACCAGACCTCACACCTAGCATATGTGATACACAAGGTAAATAAAGGCACGGCATCACTTTTCTCTGAAGACTGATGGGGTGGTGTCAGGCTGGTTAAACAGACCCGGTGTATTACAGAGTAAAACACAAGTCTCCTGTGAGTGAAGTTAAATCGCGAGACTTGACAGAAACATCTACTTGCTGCAGACGTGTGGCTGGTCACGGTTGCAGGTGTGAAACATGCTCTTCTGAGCAAACATCTGGAAATAAAACACCCCACTCCTGCTGAGTGTGGCCAGCAGGTGGAAGCAAGGACAGTATTGGCTGCCTGGAGACGGATCCTGCTCAGAGGTACGGTGTCCCGTACAATGTTAAATACACAATTCCTCCAAAGCAATGTCCAGGGAATGCACATTCTAAATTAAGCCGAGGGCCGCAACTCTCAGGTCGCTCAGGCTGGCTCTGTCAGTCACCTCCAGGCTGAACAACGGAAGGTGAGGAATTCACCGAGGGGTGGAAGAGTAGACAGAACATTTCTTGGAAAGAGGGCACGTGGGCAGTGTTTCTCTTCTCTTCATAGATGGGTGAGAAGCATGCATCACCCCACCCCCAAGCCGAGGGAGGGAAGCTAAGGGACTCGCTCAGAGGGCTGGAACGCTGCGGTCTGGTGGTTAACTGCTATGGCTGTTAACCAGAAACTTGGCAGTTCTGGTCTACCAGGCACTCCTTAGAAACTGTCATGCAGTTCTACTTTGTCCTGTAGGGTTGCTCTGAGTAGAGACACACCTGATGGCAACAGGGAGGTGGTCGTGGATTCCTTGGAACTGGCATCAGGGGACCCCTGTAGCAAGTTCCCAGCTATTCTACTATGGCAGTAGAACAATGACGCTGACGGCCTTGGGAACATTTTGTGCCCCTGGAGTGTGGTGGACAAGCCAGTGTTCAGATTTCCCATGGGCTAGACGCAGACCCTCAGGAAGGGATCCAGATGGGGATTCTCCGTAAAGGACTGCCTCTCGAGAGGACTTCTCACTTGGGTGACACCAAAGCGCCTGGTGTGTGGCGGGTATGTCAGCTGATACTCAGGGTCTCAAGGGCTCTTCAGGGACAAATTGGGGGTAGTATTGCACACATCTGAGAATTGCGGGTGGGAGGTCCTGCAGGGATGTCTCTGAAGAACCTACAAAAGCACTCCCACTTGACAAAGACCACACTTCCGTAGGGCAGTGAGAACTCTTCTGTTCTCGCCTCTCTCTTCCTCTCCGTCCCAGAGGCCACATGGTGAGTGGGACAAAAAGAAGCAGATTAAGGTGCAGAGAAGCAAAGAACCGTACACACCTGCCCCTTCTCTACTTCTACCCTGAGTCAAGTATAGGACCATGTCAGGGGAGGAGAGAAGTTCAAATTGTAGGACAAACTGAAGATCTAATATTAGAAGGGGCTGAGATTATTTTACACCTAAAAAGAAAAATAAATGATTTTTTGTGTGTGTGAATATCTGACAGTGACCAGAAAAGCGATGGCTTTTGCCCTAGATTTCCTCCAGGGTGTTTCTGGGCTGCCTGCAAAGAGCGAGTGGGCAGATCTCATTTCAAGGGATCTGGTGAGGAAGAATAAGGTCGCTTTCTGTTTCATCCTGCTGAGGCTGGCTTATTAATAAACTGGTGACCCTTTTCTGTAAAAAGAATGTTTGGACAAAATGGGGTGGTCAGCAGGAAGCCAGAAAACAGAAGCCCAGAAGCAGGCAGGTATCCATAGTCTGCGGGGCTGCCTGGGGATGGCACGGCCAGGCCAACAGATCACAGAACCAAGCTTCTCGGCAGACACATGGGACAGCGGCGATGGACGGCTGGTGAAGTCAGAGCTTCGTGACACCCTTGTTGGGTGTCACTGAGTTGGTTATTGATTCATAGCGGCCCCGTGTGACAGGGTAGAACTGTGCCTTCAGTTTCCTAGGCTGTCATCAGCACCAGCAGCTCCGTGGGAGAAAGACGTGCCCATCTGCTTCTGTAGAGATTTACAGCCTCAGACACCCAATGAGGCAGTTCTACTCTGTCCTGTAGGGTGGCCATGAGTTGTAATCTACTCGACAGCACTGAGTTTTATTATTATCTTTCTGGAAGTAGATGACCGGGTACTGCCCCTGCAGAGAATAGCTGGTTGGATTCAACCCTGCAACCTTTTGACCGGGAGCGGCACCACCCAGGCTCCTTCTCGCCACCAGCCACAAGGACCACCCACTTAGGGCTCCCTGCTTGGAGCCAATGCTCCCCAGGCTTCCTGTGCAGACTTTCCAAAGGGGGACAAAGTGCTGATGAAAACACTTGAATGGCTAACCCCACCACATTTTATCTTCCTAAATAGGTCAATAACTGGCATTTGGAATTACACACATCAATCCGTCCCAGCTTTGATTAAGTGGAGCCCGGCCACTCCTACACATACTGCCAAATTCTAGTTTCTGGTCCTGCAAAACTGACGGCCAGGCTTCAAAGGGACACTTCCACAAATCAGTTAGCACCTACCAGTGGGACACCGTTTCAGGGACCAGCACGCCAAACCCACTGCTGTCGAGTCGACTCCAACTCGGAGACCAGAACACCTCCCTGCCACCTTTGTCTGGAAACATCCCATCCTTTCCTGATTTTCTTTCCAATTAATTCAGCAACAAAGTGATATTTGTGGGTCAACTACAGGTCAAATGTAGTGTCTGTGGCCAGGCACACAATGGTAAACAACGCACCATCATTCCCACTTGTGGGTATGTTGTTTGGATTTCCAATTCTGGTCTCCGTCTGTCTGGCTGTCAGTGGAGGATGACGGGACTCTGTCTTAGGATGCAAGAGAACATGCAGCCATAAGCTTTGAAGGACAATCTCTCTTTTTTTATAGATAACTTTGTGTATTTTGTCGTTGAGAATATACACGGCAGACTTTCCACCAATTCAGGTTTCTACATGTCCAGTTCAAGTTTCTACATGTCCAATCCAAGGACACCAATGGCATTCAAGTCGTGCAACTGTCCCCTCCCTCCTTTTCCAGCTTGTTGCTCTCCCACAGACGTAAACTCACTGTCCCTAAGGTCACTGGAGTCTTCTGAGCGGCTGTTACTGACTTGATCCAGGGCTTCCAACCGGAACAGAACGGAATATGAAAAAAACAAAAATTTTCACCTTCGAATCCAAAAAACAACTTTTTCTGAACCCAAATCAAAATCGCGAAAACTGTTGTTTCTGCCATTCTGCTCTTTCCAGTTCAATGACAATTTCTGAGTTGTAAATGAGCCTGTTGCCATTTATACTGAATGGCGCCTGGTGCCCGTGTGTGCCCAGTGCGTCTCTGCCCCGTGGCTGGGAAGGGCTCAGTTGTTACTTCCGCAAGGGCACTGCACAGCGCCAGCTGAGGCGACGGTTCTGTATATACGGGACGAGTCACAGGCCGGCCATAGTCGGCCGTTTCTGCTGGGCGCTTGGCTTCTGCCACAGTAACTCGAGCTGTGCCTACCCAAGACGTGACAGCAGGCAGCGACTGAGCACACTCGGAGCCGGAGGCCCGACAGCACTGGGTAACCCACTGCGAGTTCACAGCAGAGTCTCTCGTGAATGGAAGGATGTCAGGGATGGGGGAACATTTTAATCCTACACTATCCACATTTTTCAAGTGTGATATTTAAATTCAAGAAACATGACATAGCATAGAATTTTTTGGCAATCCCATTCTCGTACCAAATCTTGATTTAAATGTACTGTCACATGCTGCGTGTGCTTCTGTGGGTAACTCTGGTGTTCATCTCCGGAACCGAGGTAGTAGCCAACAGCAGAGCATTATTTCAGTGAAAACAAGCCAATGGCATCATCACCAAGGAAGACTTTCCTTCAAAAGGTGCTGGGTGAACGTAGGAGAATGTTACCAAGTAGGACTTCAGATGGTTAAAATCAGCAAACTCTGCAAATGGGAAACTGAAGTTATTCTGGTTTCTCCAATACATCGATGATGATAGAGAGCTATACGGATTTTAAGACATACTGGCTCTCATCCATTTCTAAAAGTGTATTTCTGCTTTCTGTTCCCTTTATGTGCTCTAAGACTTCTTTTTACTGTAATTTAATGACCAGAAGTCCAGTCTCTTTTCCACTAAGTTGATTCTGACTCATGGTAACCCTGTAGGAGAGACTAGGACTGCCCTATAGGGTTTCCAAGGAGCAGCTTGGTGGACTTTTTATTTATTTATTTTTTTTTTTTGTACTTTAGATGAAGGTTTACAGAACAAACTAGTTTCTAATTAAACAGTCACATATTGTTTTCTCACACAGGTTGACAAACCATGACAAGTCAACACTCTCCGTCCTCGACCTTGGTTCCCCATCATGCACCTTCCCTGCCTCCTAGTCCTCACCCCTGGGCTGGTGTGCCCCTTTAGTCTCCTTTTGTCTTATGGCCTGTCTCATCTTCGCTTGACGGGTGAACCTCAGGTGTGACTACGTAACGGAGATAAAATGATGTCCACAGGCCACGTTCTCCAGCCTCCTCCAGTCTCTCAGGCCTGCAAGTCTGGCCTTTTTCTTTGAGTCGGAACTGTGTTCTCCGTTTTTCGCCAGCTCCGTCCAGGACCCTCTGTCGGGATGCCCCTCAGAGCAGTCAGTGGCGGCCGCTGGGACCCATCTAGCTGTGCTGAACTCTTAGTCCCTGGGACTGATCTTCCCCTTATGTCTTTAGCTTTTCTTCATTCTCCCTCACTCCCACATGGGGTGACACCAGCAGAGTAGCTCAGGTGGCCACCGACCTGGAAGAATTTTGGGGAGAATGCCATGAACTCATTCTAATACTTCAAATTCCAACTTTCTCTACCAAATTTCCAGAAAATTATTTAAGGAACCCTGTCGTGGATTGGAAACCCTGGTGGTGTAGTGGTGAAGTGTTACAGCTGCTAACCAAGCAATCAGCAGTTCAAATCCATCAGGTGCTCGTCGGAATCTCTATGGGGCAGTCTTGCTCTGTCCTATAGGGTCACTATGACTCAGAACTGACTCTGCGGCAGTGAGTTTGGTTTTCAGTTTGTAGTGTATTACCCAACAACAGGGAACAGTGTAAATACTCTCGTGGACCCTTACTAGAATGCAAAAATCTCTGTGATACACTAGCTGAGAATAATGTGAAATATTACTCTTCTAGTGACAGTGAACATATGTCAAATTAATTTTGGAAACTTTGAAACCTTTAAATAAAGTTATGGTAAGACTGCAAAGCAAACAATTAACTGTGAGTGACGTTTCTGGTATAGGGGTGGAAACCAAGCTAAAGTTGAAGACTAAGTGAAACATTTAGAAGCTCATAGATTGAGAAAGTTAGTGTCAGGGGACAAGTTACCAGTGAAAATGACAGCTCATTAAGGGCAGTTTATCTAGATCCTCATTACCGAATTCCCGTTAGTTCTGAACTTAAGGTGAAGGCCATGTCATGATTAAAATGGTTTGTGGACCGGTGACATCTGAGTGCCTGTGAGAATTCTCTGTAAACCAAACCACCTGCATTAAACTTAGTTTTCCTAAAAAAAAAAAAAAAATGGTTTGTGGAAAGGATAGAAAATGGGAGAAGAAGCAATACTGAAAGTGTAACAGAGGAAAACAGTTCAGGAAATGCACTCATTTCAAATGATGATGTTGGTGAGATGGAATTATTTCTCCAAATGAAAGAAAAACATTCCATTGAGATCCCACAGCTGTACTACTGACTCTATGCTAACATCAGAGATTAGACTTTGTTGGGTGTGTCATAGCTAAAGGTTTCTCCTCAGTCTGTAGTGAGGGGACCCTGTCCCTGGACTTCAGAAAGGTTTAACATAAGCCATCTTCTCCTGCCATGTTCCTGGATTTCAGAGAGGTTTTAGCATAAGCCGTCATCCCCTGCCCATACCCAAAAACAGCCCACAGGAATTTGACCATAAACAAAACTTTATGCCTCTCACCCCCACCCTCCTAAGCAAAGCTTGTCCCTTATCAAACCTTGACCACAAGCAAACTTTACCCACCCCCACTTCTGATCAACCCTTCTCCCGTATGAGATCATAAATCCCCTTACGAGAATTTCTTGGCTACCCCCCTCTCCTCTTTTTAACATTCTTTTCCTATCAAACCATAAATCCCCTTACCCCACACTACCTCATCGGAATTTTAGAACTATAAAAAACTTGCCCTACTAGCCAGGGGCAGGCTGAACCACCCCTCAGCTGAGACCCCACTCTCTTTCTCTGTGAATAAACTTCAATGGTCCCTTGGACTAGGGTGTCTCTGCCTCTGTTTCACACCATTCACTCCCCAACATGTAAACTCTCTTTTTACTCTTTCGGGGGAAGTCCTTTGATGAGCATCTGCTTAATTTTTAGAAACTTCCAGCTGTCTAGTTTGTCCATTTTCAGTGATAGTTGATATTTTCTATTGATGCCATATAGCAGGGCTTCTAGCACTATTTCTGTTTTTCCTTCCATGATCATTATAGTTTTAGGTATTACATTTATATCTTTGATCCAATTTTAGTTAGTTTTTGTGTATGGTGTGAGGTATGGATCTTATTTTTTTTTTTTTTTTGCAAATGGACATCCAGTTTTTGCAACACCTTTGTTAATGAGAGTATTTCTTTCTTATTTAATGGACTTGGACCCTTTGTCCAAGATCAGCTGTCCACAGGTGGATGGATTTACATCTGGATTCTCAACTCTGTTCCACTGGTCTGTGTGCCTGTCACTGCTGTCCGTACCAGGATATTTGGACTACCATGACTGTAGACTAGTTTCCAAGACTGGGAAGTGTGAGGTCTCCTATTTTGTTCTTCTTCTTCAGTAATGCTTTGGTTATCAGAGGCTCTTTCTTTTCCATATAAAGTTGGTGATAATTTTTTTCCCATCTCCTTAAAGAATGATGTTGGAATTTGGATCGACTACATCACGTTTCTAGATGGCCTTGGGTAGCACTGACATTTTCGTAATGTTAGGTCTTCCTATCCACGAACATGGCATGTTTTCCCATTTATATCAACTCTCTTTTAGTTTCTTGCAGTACTGTTTTGTAATTTTCTTAGTATCTCTTGTTAGATTTATTCCTGAGTATTTTATCTTTGTAAGGTCTGATAGAGAAAGCTTCCCTCTAGAATGGGTGCCCTGAATTTGGACTTCTAGCCTTCTAAATTGTGACACAATAAAGGTCTGTTTGTTGGAGCCATCCTTTTGTGGTACTTCTGTTATTGCAGCACTAGATGACTGAGACACATTACAACCAGCGTATGGCTCTTCAAGTTGTTTTCTTGGTAAAAGGAAGAGAAGGAATGAAAAATATCCCTTGAAGTCTTCTTAAAACCAAACAATAGCTTAGTGTTAACTGCTAAAAGAAATGTCAGCCTTGAGCGGTGTGCCCTTTTAGGACCTGTATGGGATCAAACCAAAAAACACAGCAACTTGAAATATTAGATAGGAGCCTTACAGGGACTGACTTTATGCTAATGGGGGAAGAACAACTCAGAAAACGAGAGAGAGACGGGCTGTACAACTCAAAGAATGTCTTCAACGTTACTGAATCGTATGCTTGTGAACGTGAACTGGTGTCTGTTTTTGCGGTATCTACCCTCAACTATTTTTATTTTAAAAGGAACCACAGAGACTTATTTCACATCTCACCGCTCCATCTACCACCAGCATTTACAGTACTATTTACCCAGATCAAAATATTCAAAGGCAAAACCTTACAATGCAGAAATACATGCGGTAAGCCTTCACAAAAAACAATAAATACTTTAATATTTTAAAAAAAGAAACAAAAAGCAGGCTGGCTACTATCAGGTCACCTTAAATCATTAAACCTAGTACTGTCTAGCTGATTCCAACTCAGCACTGAACCACCCCATGGGGTTTCCAAGGAGCAGCTGGTGGGTTTAAACTGCCGACCTTTCAGTTAGCAGTGAGCTCTTAACCACTGCACCACCAGACATCCCCTACCACCAGCCACTACCACTATCTAATTAGAGGCAGGCTCCAGGAAGCCAGAAATCCGGGTTATGGCTTGCACTGCTCACCCTAAATTGCCTTTGAAATAATCTCAAATAGCTTTCTAAGGAGTACACTGGTTAAGGAGTAGTCAGGAGACATCCCGGTGGGTTGGTTTTTCTGGCCCACTAGAAGACTGTTCTTGGTACCGCACTCTACCAGGAAAGTGGCAAAGGGTAAGTGGGACAGAGAGAAAACCCAGCTACCCAGCCCCCTGGGGACTAATTTTAGAACATGCTCAGGACTAGAATCCTGTCTTTCAAGTCAGTCAGGGTTTACAAGTACAGCAATGCGAAGGGAGTTACCCTGCGGAGAGGAGCCTGGTGGTGAAATGGTTAAGAGCTTGGGGTGTAACTGACCCTGGAAACCCTCTAGGCAGTCCTAGCCTGTCCTACAGGGTCACTCCGGCCACGGGTTTGGTTTTTGGTTTTAAAGCCTTCAGAGGCATTTCTGAGTGGTCTAAAAGGTAAAAAGTTAGGCTGCTGATGAGCAGGTTGGATCCCTGAGAATCTGGAGGTTCAAGTCCGCCCAGAGACACCTGCTGCCCTACTTCTGAAAAAAAAAAACCCTGTGGAGCACACTTCTACAGCCCTCTACTCTGACTCACGTGGGGTCACCGGGAGCTGCAATTGGTGTGACGGCAACCGGTCAAAGGTTTAAAGCCTTCAGAGAGACAGTGGCCCTGCTGACCCCTGTGTTTCAGACTTCTGGTCTCTGGAGCTGTGAGACAACACCTTCCCGCTGTTTTAGGACACAAAGTTTGTGGTGGTCTCTCACAGCAGCACTTGCAAAATAATAAAGTGGGTAAAATGTCTGTCTATGATTAATGATTAAAGGCTCGTCAAGGTCATGTTCACGTCTTTGTTTGGAGAGGCCATGCTGATTGTTGACTGGTCTTGAAGTGAAACGAGACCTGTAGAATCTACAACTCCACCACGCAGTTAGGGACGTGGGATGAAAGATTTTGAGGAAAATATGTCTGTGATGGAATACGATGACTGTTATTTGCGGAGAGGCTGAAGAAACAGAGGAGATAGAAGACAAGGTCCTAGCTTTTCAGCCCAAAACTGGCAGGATGCATATAAAATGGAAATTAGGCCCATGACAAGCCAGAGTCAGTTTCTATCCAGGTCCCATGGTGCACTGGGAGGAATGCCAGAGGTGCAACAGAAGAAGGTGCAACAGAAGTGCGGGGTCTGCACGCTGATATCTGGGCACAGTGTGTGTTCAGAACCCACTAGAAGTCAGTCCCTTGACTTTAGGGACTTCTTAAAACAATGGACTGGAGCCCTGGGGGCACAGTGTTAAGAGATCAGCTGAAGGTCAACTGTCCCAAGTGCTCCTTGGAAACCCAATGGGGCCGCTAGACTCTGTCAAGTTGCTGTGACTAAGAACGGACTCTAAGACAACAGGTTTCTAAAGAGTCACGAGTATAGAGCTACCATCTGTCTGTTGGTACTGTGGTGGCTTCCAACTTGCTATGATGCCGGAAGCTATGCTACCGGTATTTCCAATCCCAGCAGGGTCCCCCACAGTGGACAGCAGTTGCCCACAGTGGACAGGGGTTCCCCACAGTGGACAGCGGTCCCCCACAGGGGACAGAGGTCCCCCATAGTGGGTGGGTGTCACCTACAGAGGACAAATGTCAACAGAGCATCCAGGCTACAACAGACTGGGAGAAAAGGCCTGGGGATTCACTTCCGAAAACTGGCCGGTGAAAATCCTGTGGATCATGTCAGAGTGTCATCTGAGATCATGCTGGAAGGGGAGCCTCCTAGGTTGGAGACCACCCAACATGCACAGCGACACAATGGTGAAATGGGCATGGGGACCAGGCAGCGGCGCCTTCTGCTTTGTGTAAGGTCTGACTCAGTGGCAACTAACAATACCTGTGAACGCGGATTCACATTTACGAAAATATTTCCTTTAAAAAAAAAAATCTTAAAATCAAAATAGATTTTTTTTTCCTTAAAAAAATTTAACCAGCTGATCACGTTTTTACTGCCGTCTGGATTTCACTGTCCACAGCAACAACAGGATCCCGACTAGGTGTCAATGGAAGGGTAGCTTTGGCGGGGCGAAGGGCTGTCCCTTTCAGGCCCGGAAGGGATCACGGGACACAGTGGGGTGGAGTCCTCAGTCACGGCAGAAAACCTACACCAGCAGTAACGTTGCGGCTTCTTCTCTCTGCTCTTACTCTTCCAGCGGCGATCTCAGCTAGAT
The DNA here is from genome assembly GCA_028571685.1 of Heterohyrax brucei. Classification (NCBI taxonomy): domain Eukaryota; kingdom Metazoa; phylum Chordata; class Mammalia; order Hyracoidea; family Procaviidae; genus Heterohyrax; species Heterohyrax brucei. The sequence continues at coordinate 2,598,001 of CM053163.1, forward strand.
GGGATGAAGTCATACCACACCACGGAGAAGCAAAAGAGTTGTACCCTGACTTAGGGACACTTAACAAAAAATAAAATTGTTTGTCTCCTGCAGGGAGATCTTCAAAATGCCAGTACTGAACACATTTTTACTTGATTTAATCTTTGCATCCCTTTAGGTTAGCTTCTTGTTTTGCTGTGCCATGGGCAGATGTCTGTAATGCTCAGGTTTTAAAATGCTATATTGTCTTTTGTAATTATCACTGTTTCTAAAAGAACTTTTGGGTTCCATGCATTGACCAAACTCACACAGCATCCATGTAATTCTGTGGAGCTACAAAGAGCTACAATATTCTTAGAGGCAGCGTCAGCCCTAGGTGGCATCAAGTCATTAGCTCAGGACGGCAAGAAACGGGGACGTGACATTGCTAAGGCGGCAGCAGAAATGGCCCCATCAGGACAGTGGGACAGCGGACACCTACCACGTACTTTACTCACAGTTTGAGCACTTTCTGTGGCCAACCTGTGTGTGTTCCAGCCACAGGTCCTCACTGCTTAGGTGGGCAACCTGGGCCAAGATGTTTCTAACTCTATAAACTTCAGTTTTCATATCTATTAAATGAGAATAATACAAGTGCTTACCTTCCAGTATCATTGTGAGGATTAAATGAGATGATACATTGACTAACTTACTGATTGATAGAGAGCCATCATATAGATGAAGGGTAAGCCAAATGACACAGTCAGATGGGAGGGTGGGTGGGTGGGAGGCTGGGGGGCAGGGGGGACAGGCAGGTAGATGAGAAGTATACCAGATACCAATTTCAGAGGAAAAAACAGTTGAACTATTCTGTGTCTTTTTCTCACTCACATAATCTTAGCAATCTTTTTTTCCTCCGACTTTTTCTGGGCTTTTCCCTCACCTTCTCATGGTTTACATTTCAGTTCCTGGGGACGCATTTTGCATTAGGCATCTGTCTTTGATGTCACACATCCACGTTTCTGCCACATCCCCTGGCTCCTGGTCACCAGCACCTGTCCGCGCCAGCATCTGAGTGACACGTCCCCAGATGGCCTCCCATCGAGGTCCATGCCTCCAGTCTGCATCCCCCTAGTACTGACTATGAAGTCTGTCCAGATGCCTGGCCCTTTCTGTGTGTTTCCTTGCCCCCTTGGGTGGGATGTTGTGGAGAACAGAAACACAATGGAGGCTTCAGTGGCCACCCCAGAGTCGAGGGCACCCCTGCAGGCTGAGCTCAGGACACCCGCAGAGCTGTCGGACAGAAGCAACTTGCTGCTTCCCCAGGATCCACCAGGGACAGTGGTCCCCACACTTGTCTGCACCCTGAGATCCCCTCAGGGGTTTCGAAAGTCCTGATGTCTCTGTCTCACCCCTAGAGATTGTGACTTTGAACCTAGAAAGCAGCCTGGGCTTTTCAGCTGTTCACAGCTCCTCAGATGGCTCTGATGTCACCACGTCTGGGAACCACGACCTCAGGGGAGTGAGGTGCAGATCCTCCATCCTCTGAGACCTGTGACCTTAGTGTTTCCTCCAGGGACATCCTCAGCTCTGCTCTTCTCTCAAGCACACAAATGTTTAGCTCGTCAGGGACAGTTAGAAGGCACCCTCACATGCAGTCATTGTTGGGGGCACAGACTCAAGCTGTAAATCCTTCAGGAAGCTGCTTTAGATGGTCATCAGCCTGGCTTTAAGACGCAGAACTTGTTCTCTTTTGCCGGCACCTTCAGTTTCATGATTCTGTGTTGTAACTCAAAAGCTCAGGGTGGTGACTTCTGTCCTGTGGTCACAATCTATGCTTGTAGTAAGTGCCAAGATCTGGCTTCAGGATGGAGGAGGATAAAATGAAGGGAAAAAAAGGAAAGGCAAAGCTTGTGCGTACTGCAAAGTCTCGTGCTCCCCTACATGTGAAGAGCTTGCCCGGGGCTGGGCCCATGTCAGGTCCTGAGTCCACTTGGTGACTTCCCTGGGAGCTGTTGATGAGGATGGGCAACAGCATCTTTAAAGCATCCGGAATTTGACGCTGGGTGAGATGAAAGACCTTGCTTCCTCACAGGTGGCGCTGGTGCCCGCCTTGGTACCAGTAGCTGTCTAGACTCTGGGTCTGTCCCCGCTGTCACACTGCTTGACTCGGGCTTCTGGGGGACTGATCCCTTGCAGTCTCATAACCAACGCCCCGTTTTCAAATGGAATACACACAAACAGTAGTATTTTAAAAAGAAGGCCATCACTGCATACCCCGAAGACTTGAAGGCAAGGATTCAAACAGATACTTGCATACCAGTAATGACAACAGCAGTGGTCACAGTCGTCCAAAAGGGAAGACCACCTCAGTGCCCATCAGCAGAGAACTGGGTAAACGAACTATGGTACGTACAACACGGACGACGGACTAGGACTCAGCCCTAAAGGAAAACGTCCTCCAGCACGCTGGGACATGGGCAAACCTTGCAAGCATGATGCCGAGGGATGAGCAGGTCAGATGCCCGAGGACCAGCACTGTGGGGTCCCACGTAATGAGACACCCAGAAGAAGCAAATGCATAGAGACCACAGTTCATTAGTAGTCACCAGGGGCAGGAGGCGGGAGTGGGGTGGTGCCGTTGTTGCTTCAGGGGTACTGGGCTTCCATGAGTGGCAGTGAAAAAATTTTGGAGATAGTAGTGACACTCAGACACAGGGTGGCTGTAATTAACATCATTAGATGACCCACAGAAAAACGGTTGAAATAACATGGAAAAAAAGCCCAGGTTACTGACCTGCAGAACAAATCTAGGACAGGCCTTTCTTCAGCAGCCACAAGCTGTCTCTGCACCCTCCTCCTTCCTCTTTATCAACTGGTTCTAATTTCAGCCAGTTGTAAGTAATAATCAACATCAACTTGCTAGCCTTTCAGTTCTTCTTTTATTTTAATGCTGAGTGTTGTAAATTGTCTTTAACTAAACAGAGAGCCAGTCAGAGTTAAAAATCACTCTAAGGAGAAACAGAAAATGCCCCAGAGGTTCTGCCATCTCTTTCTCTCTCTAGTTTCTTGTTCTCCAAATGTTCACAAGTACAAGCAAACTTGGAGGAATTCAAGATGTTCAAAATGAAGAAATAAGGGGGTCACTACTGGCTTGCAGTGGGATCTGGGACTTCATGCAGAATTACAACAGAAGGTCTTTAAATAATCTGCTTGGCCATGATGTCGGGACTGCAAGCATGGCAAAGATTTGAACACAAATCCACTCCATGAAATGTGTCCGTCACACTGAAACACAGCTAAGTAGGTATTTTAAAAACATCTAGCAGGCAGATAGGGAAACTCTGGTAGTGTAGTGGGTTAAGTGCTACCACTGCTAACCACAAGGTCGGCAGTTCAACTCCGCCAGGCGCTGCTTGAATACTCTAGAAGGCAGTTCTCCTCTGGCCCCTCAGGTCACCAGGAGTCAGATCCGACTGGACGACACTGGGCTTTGGCTAGCAGGCAGACAACCCTTTCATTTCCCACAGCAGCAGGCCATCAGCCCCAGAGACACCCCCATGGACACACTTCAAACCAGATTTTAAAAATGGTTCTGTAGGCGCCTGGGAAGGGCATGTGTTCCAGAATTATTGTGTGGAGAGGTCTAAGTATGTCCCTGCATTAAGAGTTTTACTTGGTGGCTTCCGTCATTGCTATGCTTACTATTTATTGCTATCTGTTTTATCTATTAACAATTGAGACAAATGTTCTAAAAAAGTTATGATGAGTGATTTACAAATTTTTCCAGTATAGTTTTGTTATATAATTGTTTAGGTATTAATGTAGTTTAGATGAAGGACTACAGAACAAGCTAATTTCTCATTCAACAGTTAGCATAACATATTTTTATGACACTGGTTAACAACCCCACAACATGTCAACAACACTCTCCCCATTGGCAGCTCTCCTGTCCCGTCCTGCCTTCTCGTCCTTGCCCCTGGGCTGCTGTGCCCCTTTAGTCTCCTTCTGTTTCATGGGCCTGTCTAATCTTTGGTTGCACGGTGAGCCTCAGGAGTGACTTCGTAACTGAGCTGTCTCACAGCTTCTGAGCGTATTTTATTAGGGACCTCAGTTACACATATACTTGGTTGTCTGAAGTTGGCCCACAGCCCGCCAATGCTCTGTTCATCTTCTCATCTTTTTTCTCTCTGTATTCTCTTTGAAACACTTTGAAAATGTATAATCATACATTTTTCACATCCACTGACTGGTTTTTCTACTCTGTCCTATAGGGTTGCTATGAGTCAGAACTGAGTCGATGGTAACAGGTTTGGTTTGGGAGTCAAGTTAGAACTAGTTTGATCCTTCAGTCTTTGTCAGCCCGGAGCAGAGGAACTTTAGTTCTAGAGCTAATGTTTCTCCCCACTACTAAGACAAAACTGGGACCCTAGTGGCGCAGTGGGTTAACTACTCTGTCTGCTAACGAGAAGGCTGGCAGTTCAAATCCGCCAGGCGCTCCTTGGAAACTCTATGGGGCAGTTCTACTCTGACCTATAGGGTTGCCATGAGTTGGAACCGACACGGTGGCAGTGGTTTAAGGCCAAACTGGAGCCTGGTAGTACAGTGGTTAGGAGCTCAGCTGCTCTCCAAAAGGCTGGCAGTTCAAATCTACCAGCTGCTCCTTCAAACCCTACGAGGCAGTTCTCCTCTTCCCTCCTACAGGGTCCCCATGAGTCAGAAATCACTCAAAGGCAGTGCATTTTTTGGTCACTGTTTAACACAAAATCCTTCTGAGTACCTTCCTTAATGTTTTGTGAAGTGAGAAACTTTCCACTCTGGCTGGTAGAAGGGCCACTCCTCCGGAGTGTGTGAGTTCCCAGAAGTGCTGCCTCTCATCCTGTTGGGTGGTCCTTTCCCAGGCCCTAGCAGTTCCCACCCATGCGAGCAACTCTCGTTACTCAGCTGAAGACCCAGAGCTGACCCTCTGCAGATCTCCAGGGTGCAGCCTGGACAGCTCCCTCCGGTTCTGCTCTTTCTGCTTCCAGCTCTGCCTATCTGTCTCTTAGAGGTCACTCTCCTTCACTGCTCGATGCCCAATGGCTTGGAAGAGCTTTTTCATATGTTTTATTTGCTGAGGATGTATTTGGCTTTTTGTTTGTTTTCCTTGTGGGATGGTAAATCTGTTTTCTGTTACTTCATCTTGGCTGGAAGTTCAAGTTTGCCATTTGTTCTTCATTTTTGAAAGATACTTTTGCTGATAGAAAATTCTGGAGTTGCATTCTTTTTACCCCCTTAAGTACTTCAAAATGTCTTCTGCCTTGCCTGGTTTCTGATGAGAAGTTTACATTTTAATCTTTGTTCCTCTGTATGTGATGTCTCCTTTTTCCCCCTGGCAGTTTAAAGATGCATTGCAGTGGTTTTTATTATCCTTAGTAGTTCACTGGAAACCCTGGTGGCGTAACGGGTTAAGTGCTACATCTGCTAACCAGAAGGTCAGCAGTTTAAGTCTGCCAGGAGCTCCTTGGAAACTCTATGGGGCAGTGCTACTCTGACCTATAGGGCTGCTGTGAGTTAGACCCCACTCTACAGCAACAAGTAGTAGTTCCCTTAGTGTTTATCCGGCTGGGTGCTCTCTGGACTGCGCCTTTCCTTGTCCAGCATTCTTGGATGTTAACTCTTCAGATACTTCTTATGCTCTATTCTCCTCTCTTCTTCTGGGACTCCAATTACACGTACATTAAATTGTTTCATGGTTTCCCAAAGTTCTTGGATGCTCTTTTTTAATTTTTGTTTTTCTTTGTGTTTCAGTTATGGTAGTTTCTATTGATCTATATCTTCAAGTTCAATGGCTTTTTCCTTGCCTCTGCAGAACCTCCTGATGAGCCTGCTGACCCTTCTGTTTCAACCTCTGATGTCACACATTTCAATCTGAGCATTTCCGTTTCATTCTTTCCCGTATTTTCCATCTCTCTGGAACTGTGATGTGGGGATTGCAGAGAAGTCAGGGGAGTCCCCTTCTTGCAAGTGATCTTCTTGCACCTTAAATCTTCCATAAAAAGTTTAGCCATTTGGGGTCCTCTGGGCTTTTAACTCTCTAAGTGACCTCAGGGCCACTTGAGAATTTACATCTACTGCTGTTGCAAGGGCCAGTTGAGTCACTCCGACTCACAGTGACCCTGTGACCAACAGACTGGAGGACTGCCGGGTCCTGTGCCACCCTCTCAATCACTGTGACATTTCTGCCCGCTGGGTCAGCCACTGTGTCAGTCCATCTCGTTAAAGGTCTTCCTCTCTTCGCTGTCCCTTCGATGTCCCTCTCCAGGGACTGGTCTCCACTGCTAACATCTCCAGAGCCCTTGAGACAAAGTCGCACCATCCTCATTTTTACACGGTATCACTTCAAAATGTTATCAATAATTTGTTATGACTCACACAGTCAAATACTTCTGCACAGTCAACAGAACACAAGCAAACATCTTTCTGGTATATTTCTTCTTTCAGCCGAGATCCATCTGACATCAGCAATGATACCCCTCTTTCCATGCCCTTTTCTGAATCTGGCTTGAAATTTCTGACAGTTCCCTGTGAACACATTGCTGCAGCTATTTTTTTTTAATTGTCTTCAGCAAACTTCTACTTGCGTCTTGTATCAGTGATATTGTTCAGTACCTTCCACATGGTGCTGGATCATCCTTCGTTGCAATGAGAACAAATATGAATCTTTTCCAGTTGGTTGGCCAGGCAGCTGTCTCCCACATGTCCTGGCATAGACAAGAGAGCACATCTAGCAGTGCGTCAGTTTGTGGAAATGCTGCAGTTCAGATCCCATCAGTTCCCAGAGCCTTGTTTCCCATCAGCACCTTCAGTGCACCTTCAACTTCGTCCTCAAATGCCAACAGTTCTTGATTATATGTTTACCTCCTGAAACGGTTGCATGTCTATCAGCTATTTTTGTGGGTGACACCGAGTCACCCTACAGTGACTCTGTGTGCTCCTCCCACCTCCTTGAGATGCTTTCCATGTCATTCAGTATTTCTCCCATGTTGTTAGGTGCTGCCAAACAGAGAATTCCAGAAAGGTTTTCCCCATAGAATCCTTTAATATCGCAACTTGAGGCTTGAATTTTTCCTTCAGTTCTTTCAGCTTGAGAACAACAGAGCGTGCTCTTTCCTTTTGGTTTTCTAATTTCAGGTCTTTGCACATGTTACCATATCACTTTATCTTCCTGAAATCTCCTTTATCTCTTTGTCTTTCTGAAATCTCCTGTTCAGCTCTTTTACTTCATCATTTCCTCCTTTTGCTTTAGCTACTCAGTGTTCAAGAACAAGTTTCAGAGTCTCCTCCAACATATGTTTTGGTCTTTTCTTTCTTTTTTTTAATGGCTTTTTACTGTCTTTATATATGGTGTCCTTGATGTCATCACACAACTTGTCTGGCCTTCACTCACTTTAATGTTTAATGCATTGAAACCATTTTTGAGATGGTCTAAATTCAGATGGGATATACTCAAGGCTGTACTATGGCTCTTGTGGATTTGTTCCAGTTTTCTTCAGCTTGAACTCGAATGTGCATGTGAGTCATTGATAGTCTCTTTGGCCCTTGGCTTTGTACTGACTGACAATATTGATCGTCTCTTTCCACAGATGTAGTCAATTTGATTATTGTACACTCCATTGGGGATGTACACATGTATAGTTGCTGGTTATCTTGTCGAGAAAGAGTCTTTGCAATGAAGAAGTCACTGGTTTTGCAAATTCTATCACGAGATCTCTGGCATCACTTCTATCACCAAGACCATATTTTCCAATTCCTTCCTCATTTCTAACTTTCATACTCCAATCATTGGTAAATATCAATGCATTATGACTGCATGTTTGATCAATTTCAGAATGCAGAAGTTGGTTTAAAAAAAGACTGCAATTTCTTCGTCTCTGACATTAGTGGTTATTGCATAAATTTGAATAACAGTCATCTTAATTGGTGTTCCTTCCTAAGATTGTGAATATTATCCTATCACTGACAGCACTCTATTCAGGGTAAAGCTTGAAATGTTCTTTGTGAACACAAATGTGATACTATTCCTCTTCTGTTTGTCCTTCCCAGTATACTACGATTGTCTGATGTCCATTTCATCCAAAGTCAAGGATATTGATCTGACGCAGTCCATTTAATTTTTTTTCCCAGTTTGCCTACATTCATTCTCCATACAGTCTACAATCCAATTATTAATCAGTCTTTGAGCTGTTTCTTCTCACTGAGTTGTGCCACATCCAGATGTGATGGTCCTGACGGCTTGGCTCCTTCCACGTCATTCAGACAGACTCTGCTTGGTGTAGGCAGCTCTTCCTATGTGGTAACATCTGCTGGAGCAACCAGAAGACTTGACAACACACTGTCTCAGTCTCCAAGGGCTGCTGTGACAGAAACAGCCACACAGGGTGGCCTTAAAGAAAGGAAATTTGTTTTCCCACCATTCAGGAGGACAGAGGCCCAAATCCAGAGCACCGGCTCCAGCAGACAGCTCTCTGTTTACATTAGCCCTGGGGCAGGCTCCTGGTCTCTTCTCGTTCCTTGGTGACCTTCAGCTGGTGTAGCATCTGTCGTACTCTGCTTGTGCTTGTTGTCAACGTATCTAGACAGCTCCTTATACATCAGAGGCAGTGGTTAGCCTTAAGACATGCCCTACACTGCTATGGCCTCATTACCCGGTGCCATCGAGTCAATTCTGACCCATAACGACCCTACAGGACAGAGTAGAACTGCCGCATAGAGTTTCCAAAGCAACCTTTTGGTTAGCAGCTGTAGCACTTAATTACTACACCACCAAGGTTTCTATGTCCTTATTAACACATACACAAAACCCCTGTTCTCAGATTGTATCCACAGGTGTAAGCTTTAGGGTTCCAATATATAGTCTAAGGGAACATAATTCAAGAATTTTTCAGTACACCTCAATTTTAAAAAATAGAGAAGTCCTTATTTTGGTTTCAAGAAGCAGGACCTACATCAGATTAGCTCAGTTAGGCAGAACCTGGTAGAATCTGGTCCTAACAGACTGAATCTCCATGGGCCGGCAGCTGTGTCTATGGCCGCAGATTATAGACTACATTCAAGCTGGGGATCCTATAAACCTAAATTCTGGCCCCGAATGGCCAGAGAAGAGCTTACAGAGGACTGTGGCTTATCCTGAAAAAAAAAAATTAGCCTAAAATCCCTGATGCACCTCTCATGTTATTTTGGCCTCCAGATGGCAGAATTATTTATGTTTCCCATTCCCAAGACTGAAGGGGAGGACACAAGTACAGGGCACAGGTACAGGAGAAGGCAGCAAGTAGCCCATGTCACGAGGGACTCGGTTGAGAAGACTGGGCAAAAGTATTCACCTTTGCTCAGAAAACACTGCAAATCCTCAGATGACCTTATCTGAGGACATTCTGTCTCCTTAAGTCCAGAAAAGTCTTCATCATTCGTGTGAAGAGGAGAATGAATTTAATTTCTCTGCTCACTCTAGAAGTGTCTACAATCTCCCCAAGCTCAGAAAGTGAAGCTCGGCATGAGCTGAACACACAGTTCCACAGCTGTATTTTCTTCCCGTGTTCACACTTTCAGTTGTAAAGGCTGAAGAAAAGGCAGCATTGGTCCTACTTGCTTACACACTCTCAGCCATGGCACCTCCTTCTCTCACATCTTCATTATTTTCTGATTCCGTTTTAAAATAGTATTGAAAAAATGTTAGAGTTGAAACTACAGACAGCTAGCCCTGGGCCCAGTGAGAAGGTGGGACCTGAAAGCTGGCCTTTTTCCTTGCCTGCAGCACTTGCAGAAGATGCTTTCCCGAGGGATACTCAGTTAGGGTTCAGGAATCAATCAGCACAGCAACCTAAACTTAGCACGGATTAACATGTCTAAGAATAAGGAACAAGAATTTATCTAGCACCAGCTGCTAACCAAAAAATTCAGCAGTTCAAATCTACCAGGCACTCCTTGGAAATGCTATGGGCAGTTCTACTCTGTCCTACAGGGTCACTATGAGTCGCTATGAGGTTTGGTTTGGGTTTTTTATATTCATACGAAGGAATGCTACAGTCCAATGAAGGACACTATGTGCTATATCCACGCAGTATTACGTGGAGTACGGACAATCTGACAAACATAAGACTTAAAGAAGGAACTCAAAACTGGTGTAGTTCAATTTATATCAAGTTTAAAAGCAGACAAAACAAATCAATAATGATACAGGCTGGAAGAACAGTTACTTCGGGGAGGGGCAGTGGCTGGGAAGGACCTGAGGGGTGCTTCTGGTCATACTCTTTACCGTGTGGCCACACAGATGTGTTACTCTTGTCCATTTATGATTTGTGAACTTTTCTGTACAGATGCAAGATTAAACAATTTACTTAAAAATATACCTATAGTCTTTAAAATTCACTTGTAGGCACTGAGTAAAAAAAAGTGAAATTAGTGAGTCATTAAAGTTCCCTAAGTTTGATATCATTAAATATTTACTTTTAAGTAATTAGGTTAAAATTTGAGCTAGGATTCGCTAAGCTATCCATGGACAGAAGAATACCAACACTGTTGCTAAGGCCGCCTACTGGCCCTCAACAGTCAGCGCAGCGTAGAACCCATAAACGTCAGCAGATGAAAGATTAAACCCCCAAACACCAGACCCCCTGCTGTGGAGTCCATTCTGACTCACAGCGACCCCGTAAGACGGAGCAGAACGCACCATGGGGTTCCCAGGGGGTGGCGAGCGGATCTGATCTGCCGACCTTTTGGTTAGCCACTGAGCTCTTAACCACTGCGCCACTCGCTCCAAAACTCAGCTTGGCTCCAGTAACCAGCCACCGCTGAGTGAATTCCAACTCATGACAATGGCATGTGTCTCAGGGAAGAAGTGTCCTCCTCAACGGCTGACTCTTCCCCAGCAGATTCCTGGGACCTTCTTCCCAGATACCTCTGGCTGGGCTCCAGTCTCCGGTCCTTCAGTGAGCGCCTGCTACCTGTTGGCTTCATCCAGTTACTTCAGCAGCTTTGCTCAGCCGGGTGATAAATCACCATTAAATGCAGTTTATAGAAAAAGTGAAAAAGAGGCTGGCGCTGGAATCACTGTCTCTGTGACGGGCACAGGAGTGTGATCACTGTGAACACCTTTAGGCACTTATTTGTCATTTAACCGTCTGGGGCTCACGCGATGGAAGCCCTCTAGTCCCCACCCTGGAATACAACACACCGAGGTTGCGACCCAGGAGGCAGCGTGAACCAGAGAACTGTGGCTGCCGGGCTGGGCGCCGACGAGGGCTGGACACCAACTTCCCGGTCGTTAACACTGCAAAGCAGACACTCACAAGAAAGCCTTCTATTTGAAATCAAAGAGGTCATCTGCAGGAATTACTGAACTTACAGAATCAACACCAATTCTCCATCACATCTTGTTAAAAAGGTGCCGTTAGAATGCTTCCTGTTGTCTTCTTACCCCGGCAATCACATCTTTATTTAAAAAAGAACACGTCTTAGGTTAGCTCGGGGCTAGACAGAGAGATTTGCTGGGGGTTTGCTTCACTTGAGTCTTGGTTGTAGAGTATGCTAACACTCATTAAAAGCCCTTCTATCAGTTTCAGTTAAGGGAGATCTCAATTGCTCTCTTCCATTTGGATTGTTTCGCAGATATCGGGGCGTAGGGTTTTCTGTCACTGACACCTGTTTCAGCAGCATTCAGGGGTTTAGTGACACACTCCCGCACACTGAACCACTGGAACCCTCTGCAAACGTCTCAGCTCACTGATGCGTGGTGACAACTTCCGGCAATATGATCAATGACCAGTCACTTTGCACAGGTGATTAGTAGTCTAACTTACAGTCACAGTGTGATCTTTCTCTGTCCATGGCTTCTGCTGCTCAACGGCCATGGCACATGTCCATGGGCTGACCACGTGTTTCCGCCTGCCCCTGCCAGATGACAAAAAGGATCCAGCCTCCTCCTTGAGCTTTTGGTGAAGTCTTTAGACGAGCATTAAGTGTTTGATTTCAGACACTTCTTAAGAAAGAATTAGCTTCTTGTGAATTGTACCTGGTCATCCAAGTTGCTGAAAATGAAAGTTGTTTTTGGTTTCTTTGTTTAAATTGACTTAACTAGAAAGAGAAGTAAAGCAATTTTGACCTTTAGGAAAACAGCAGAGGTAGTGGCAGTGTTTTCACTCCCAACAAGGATGCAGGACACTGGTCAAGCCCAAAAAGTGACGGTGAAACTGTTCACCACACAGAGACCAATGTTACGAATCCCTGGTAAGGATCAACAGATGGAACCGTTACACTTTCTCCTCCTTGTTGCCCTACGGTACAGACCTGTTTTGAATGAACCTCACCAGTTAAGGTCACATTAAGCCTGTGACACCCAATCCAGTTTAAGGGAGTGAGTTTGTGTGGGTTAGCTGTAGGCCAGCACAGCCAGGGAGAGCAGGGCACAGACAGCACGGGCCTGGGACACGGAGTTAATACTAATATTTTTGTTTGGCTCCAGAGCAAAGAAGAACCACGTTAGCCTCTCTAACTTAGGGAGCCGTCTGAGCCTCTGACGTATGGGCTGGGTTGTGCGAGCATTTGCAGCAGGATGTTCTGTGACATGGGCCCCCACAGGGCCAGCCAACAGAATCAAAGAAGCAGACAGGAGCTAGGATACGGGTTTCTTGCTCACACCTAGAATTTCCACATCCATGGCAAAAAGGAAAGTGATTTCCACGTCTGCATCAGACATTCTTGCTTCATGACGATGGCCTCAGGGATGAAAACCATGATGCTTTTTGCCATAAATAAAAGGCTGAGTAGTGTCTATTCCTGGAATACGTAGACACTTAACCAGTGCCTAGTGGCTGACTGATGAGAACAGTCCCGAATTTATGCTCCACATTCAGAGTAGACAGTTGGTCAAGACTCAGGATTTGAATAAAGTGTGACATCTCCTAAAAGACTACATGCCCCCCCCCAAAAAAACACTAAGGGTTACATTCCCAGTCATTGTTCCTTTAAAAAAAAAACTTTAGAGTTCTGTTGTCTTTGCCTCACACAGCCTTTGATGCTGCTGAGAAGAGTGTGAGCAGCGGCAGCAGAGTCTAACCGGCCACAGGCGCACACTCCTCCAGAAGGCAACTTGATGTCCACACGAAGCTTCTTTTGAACAAGCGCACCCAGTCCGTGGAGGTTGCAGCACACACCTGTGTGTCTATTGGTGTGGCAAATTTGCTTATGGACAAATCAATGCACTAGTCACCAGGACATCTCTGTACCACTCCATACATAAATATCTACGACTGGTCACTGAGTCATGAAAACGCTGATCCATAAATTTTTCCAGTGACATCATGGGGCGGGACGCAAGTAACAACTTTCACCCATTTTGCACAGTGTACCCATTTCCGGCACCTCCGATGCACGCCAGAGCTGGCAAACGAACAAAGGGGATGGAAGAAGGATGGGTGTCCTTGAGTCCGGGAGCTGAGCAACACCGACTGTACCACAGGTGCCAGACGCGCAAACAAATCCGTCTCGGAAGAAACACAGCCAAAGCGCTCCCTAGCGGGAGGACCAGCCACGCTTGATCTCAGCTACTCTGGACAGCTTACCAGGTGGGACCGGTCCCCTGGAAAAAGACATCATGCTTGGTAAAGTAGAGGTTCCACCAAAAAGAGGAGGACCCTCCAAAAGCTGGAGGGACACAGTAGCTGTCACGACGGGCTCAGGCAGGACGGCTGTGAGCAAGGGGAGGGCAGGGCGGTGTCTCATCCTGCCGTACATGGGCCAGTGTGGGTCTGAACTGACCCCACAGCAGCTAAGAGCGACAGCAGCCACCCATCTGCAGGAGGGAGGGAGGGACAAGGAACACAGTCCTCTATTTTTCTGCTTATTTCAATCTTTTCATTTCTCTCTGCAGAGTTTTGTTGTTTCCAGAGTATAAACTTTTCACTTTTATTAAATTTATTCCTAGCTGTTTTACTTTTTCTATGTTTTGTAAGCAAAACTGTTTTTTTAATTTCACTTTCCCATTCTTTATTGCAAGCATGTAGAAAAACAACTAGGTTTTGTCTATCCAACTTGTATCTCAAATCTTTGCTGAACTCTATTAGTTCTAATAAGTTTACTGGATTTCATAGGATTTTATATATACAAGATTATGCCATCTGCAAACAGCAGTAGTTGTACTTCCTTTCCTATCTGGATGCCTTTTATTTCTTCTTCTTGCCTAACTGCCCAGGCTCAAAACTCCAGAGCAGACCTGGTAATGCAGTGCTTAAGGGCTTGACTGCTAACCAAAAGGTCACAAGTTCAAATCCACCAGCCCCGCTTACAACGCTTGTGGGAGGTTCACACCTGTCCTGTGTGGGTGCTGTGAGGCAGAATCGACTGGACAGCAACAGGTTGGGAGAACCTCCAACACGACAATGGAAGAGCTTTGCTTTCTTTGTATCATCAACAAGCCTAGTAGAGTCTAGATAGCTGCCTCATCCGTTAGTCCTCGCGCACACTCACTGACCACCTTCCCTCCTCCAGGCACTGTTCTCAGGGCTCGGGTCAATGAATGGACGTGGGATTCGGAACAGAGGGAAAGCCACCAGATGGCGCCCCGGGCACGACTAAGTAAACCACTCACCAATCCTCTCTTCCCCTGTGGCTCACCCCAGTTTGTGAATCAGATTTCCACATCTTCTTTCTGGAGGCAGGAGCCACCAAACAAATTAACTGGAATCTGTGACTGAACCAACACTTCCTTCCTGGCACCTTCCTGGCCTGGGCTCCAAGTGTCCTTTCCACTTTTTCCCAATAAGCGTCACCTCTCCGTGTGCCACTTGGCATGTATGCTTCCACATGGGTGAGTGTACACACACACACATACACGGTAAGCCTGCCTGCCCTCTGTCCACTACTAGAGGATAAAGACCTGTGCTCTTCAGAGAAGTAATCCAAGCACAGCCGCTCTGTCCCCTGGTTAACCCGGCTTCCTGGGACCTCCGGTGGGAAGTCAGGGAGACCAGGAACCACAGGACGACGTGAACAAGTCACACAACAGCCCTCACAGCCCCTGTAGGGGATGACGGGGTGGAACTACTTCAACAGTGATCAAAGGGTCAACTTACTGACACCACTTGAAAAAATGGAGGGACTTAAGTTGCAATTCTATCTGCTCTACAGAACTTCTTTTTCTCCCCTATTACCAAGCCTCTCAGCTACTGTCCACAGCTGGATTCTAACAACAGGTAGCTCCATAGGGAATCTTTTGTTTTGCAGAAGTTCGCACTGCTAACCAAAGGGCCAGAAACTTGAGGGTTGCCCCTCCAGGGACCATGGGATGTCACGTTTGTTCCTGGATTGATTTTTTTTTTACAGTGTAACATGTTTCTCTTATTTTAAGAGTTATACGTGTATTTTGCAGAAAATAGAAGACAACATGAAAATCATTCATCTTCCACCATTATCACTGGCTTTTCTCTGCCTACTTATTTTTTAAAAGTAAATTTGAGATTGTGTATAAACAAATCTTTTCTTTGATAAGGATCAGGGCATAGCTGGTTCCTGTGAGGCAGAGTTGGACGACGTCCCCAACGGCCAGCTTCTCCAAGCTGCTGTCCCACACCGCCATCTCTAACTTCAATGACCCCTCTCCCCAGTGCATCCCTTCCTGTCTCTGAGGTCTCTCTTTCTCTACAGCAACACACAAAACTCACAGAGCACGTAAAGGCAATAGCGGTCGTGGTCGTGGAGGCTGGAAAGAAGTAGGCTCTGGCTTCTCCCTGGCCCTCAGTCTCTGTCACAGGCACTGAGCTTTCTCACTCCGGGACCAGACAGCCCACCGCACTGTCCCTTGCGTGTCTCTCCTTCAGTGGCGACGGGCTCTTCTATTTGCTCTGGAATTGGCTCTCTTTTAAGGCAAAACTGATCAACCCCCTCCAAACCAAAACCGAATTTATTGCAGTCAAGTAGATTCTGAGTCATCACCATGAATGAGTTGGTTCTGACTCACAGTGACCTTAAAGACAGAGGACTGCCCCACGGATTTTCCCAGAAGCACCTGGGGGACTTGAACCACCTCAGCAGATGGAGTACTTAACTACTTTCCTGAGATATCACAAACCAGGGGAATTGAGAACACTTTCAGGGAAATGTTCATGAGGTATGTGAATAAAACCATAATTTTTCTTTCAAAGAAAAATTTGCATAAAAAGGAGATACCCATGTCCTCAGATGGAAAAACTGAAAGGTTAAAAAAAAAGCATGCCAATATTTTCCAAATTTGTAAGCTTAAAGCAATTCCAATCAAAATTGCATGCTTAGTTTGACAAAATCACCCTAAACTTTGTGCAGAACAGTAAAAAGTAGAGAGAAAACATTGGAAAAGTGTCCCACAGTGAGGCCAGCGGTATCTGCTGTGTGTAGCACAGAGGAGAGCTTCCCATCGTATGGTTGTGCGCACACTATCAGCTACAATAATTAAATCAGCAAACTGCTGGGGCTCTGGACAGCTCTCTCAGCTGGGACAAAGGGTCAGGAGTCATCTGCAGAGAGGTGATGACTGAAGCCATGTGTCAATGAAATCATGTAGGAAAAACAAATAGAATGATTAAAAAAAAAAAAAGGAGAACGAGAGAGAGACTGGAACTCAGCCATTCATCCAAAAGAAAAAGAAAACAAACTCATCGCCATGGAGTCAATTCCAGAGTGGAACCACCCGCAGGGTTTCCAAGGAGTGCCTGGAGAATTCACACTGCCGGCCTTCTGGTTGGCAGTCACAGCACTCAACCGCTGCGTCCCCAGGGCTAGGGGGAGTGGAAGGAGAGGCAAAACTCAGAGCGGCGGCTTCCTGGCTCGTGATAGAGATGTCCCTTGGTTGCCTTCCTTGGAAGCTGTGGGTCCGATTTCAGCAGGGCTGACGTGCTTTCCTACAGAACCATGGTCTGTTTGCCAGCGCACTTCCGTAGCTGGGATTTAGTGATCTCTTCTGTGAGCTGCTATCTCAGAAGACATTCCTGGTACGGACGTTGTTTCTCCTTCGAACAGCAGCTCTCCATGAGGATGAGCTCACTGCGGTCACACCGGATGGCTGAGACCCCTCGCCTGTCGCACACTACACTCCCCCCCTGCCGTCCACACCTCCTTCCTCCAGCTGCCATGTCCATCAAGCCACCTGCACGCCCTGCAGCTCCGTCACAGGTGTCATGGAGACTGAAAGGACGTCAGACAGCAATCAGTTCCTGGTGTTGCTTTCAGGGAGACTGCTTTTCCAGATCCCGAGGAATCAACTACTTCCAACCCCTACCTGCCCACTTCCTCATCCTCTGTCTGTTGCCCTCCCAACTGATGGCAGGAGATGATCCTCTTCCGTGTGCAACGGCTTACACTTATTGAAGTCTTTTATTAGGGACTTACTTATTTTAAAAATAAATACACTTTCCTTTTTTTCAGCAGAGGCAAGAGTGCCAACAGAGTGTGCTTTTCTGTCTAAGGATCATTCTCATTTTAGGGTTATTCCTGTGTCCTTGGTTTGCCCCCTATTGTGTGTATATAATATATATTTTTATTGTAAATATCTTGAGATTTCAATTCTATTCCCAACTAAGAGATAATGTTGAAGACTTTTTAGAAAGCCGTATCTTAATGGCAAAGTCAAGAGCTGATCTTGCCATACTTTGCATTTTATCATCTCTGGCTGGCTTGGCATTCTTTTTTATATAGCCAACTTATAAAAATGAATTGACAGTCTTCTTGCAAATCACAGATATAATTTTCTATTTTCTACACAGTCAACTCTTCTTTGAAGACAAGCAACCGAAGTGGTAGCTGAGTTACTTCTCCATGCTGCCAGCTGCCATCAAGCTGACTCCAATTCATGGCAATCTCAAGTGTTTCTCTGTTTATTATGAAACACTTCAACAAATGTTTACTGAGTACCTACTTTGCATCAGTCACCATGCGGAGAGCTGGGAATGTAACAGTGACTAAAGCAGCCTTGTCTAACCAGACAGCCAGCCTAGCCCGGTGCCATACCAAGGGGAGTTGAAATGGCATGAGTCACTGTCACACAGACCAAGTCCTAAAAACATAGGATGACTTTACCACATCAAAATAGACGGGGCCATGGAATGGAGAAAATGGAATCTCCAGATAAGTCATGTCCTAACCATCTTTTCTCAACAAGCACTTGAGGAAGAGCACTAAAGGTCCCAAGATGACCTGGATTCCCCATGGGCCTTCAGTGAAGGGCCCTCGCAGACCTCATGTCATGTTTCATGCTGCTCTATCTCAGATCTCACTTATTTCCTTAATAAACTGAGTGGTTTCAGAAGTGATATCACACACTTTATAGAATCTTAGTCAAGTGATGCCTCTCTGGTCTTTAATCTATCATAATACAAGAAAGTTGGTCTGACGATCATGGATATTGACTGAAGAATTAAGAGTATCTCAGAGATTTTTTTTCACCCTAAACACTATTCCATATTTGATACACAATGAAATTGAATAGATATTTGTGAGTGGTTGGAAATTATGTCTACAACAAGTGAAGGATAAAATGTGATGGCTTCCACTTCATGGAGCAAGAAAGCAATGTTAGGTAAACTGTTCAACTTTCAGTCTTTCAGTTCAAAAGTTCCATTCACTCTTTTCAAGGCCGGCAGATGAAACTAAGCAGTAGAAACTCAGTCCAACTCCACACAACATATGAAGAGTTCAAAATGGTGTGAGTCATCATCATGCAGGCTGTGTCCTAAAAACAGGGGACAAGGTTCCCATGTCGAAATAGATGGAGCCGGTGAACAGAGATGCGGAGTCACAAGGTGAGTCATGTTCTCAGAATCTTTTCCCAGCAAATCCTTGAGAAACCGTACCAAATGTTCCAGCGTATCCTCATTTAACCATGGGTGGTTGGGGGACTCGGGGAAGAGCCCTGAAACACCAATGGAAGGGTACCAAGCCCCACTGTGGGTACAAGCAGCTGTGACAACTGCAGCTTGTGAAGAGAGACTTTTGCTTCCAACCCGTGTTTGCAGAAGGTCCAGTAGATGTCACTACAGAATGAGACCACACTGGCAATGACACCAAGATGAGAAGAGACACCGAGACAAAACCATGACGAATGGTCAGAACGGAGCCATCTGGTTGCAACTGCAAATTCGGCAGCAGGAAGCTCCCTGTGCTCTGAACTTTTTAAAGAAATCGTGTTTCTTTTCATTATTTTCTATATCACTATTTATGTCACTGAGTACCTACTATGCACAAGGCACTATAGTAGGCATATCCAGTTGGGAATTCTGCTAGGTGGTGAGGGTATCGGTTCCAATTCTGTATTCCAGAAGTGGAGAAATAATCACAGGGTGGGTATAGGTGCCCACTATGTTCGACAGGGCTGCCCAAAACCACAAATATTTATAGAAGCCAACTGTCCGATCCTTCTCCTGCACAGCAGCTAGTGGATCTGAACCGCCAACTTAACCACTGTGTCACTAGGGCTCCTTGATATTCCGTCTGGGCTGCTGCAGCATTTCCTTGGTTTCATGCCTACTATCAGGGCCATTCTCCACTTCTTGTTTCATCTACTATCACACCAAGATAGAAGAACACCAGCACATACTTGTCTTTCTCTAGCCACAGAGTACTCCACAGATTCAATACAGAGTCAGGTAGGCCGTGCTACATTTAAATAACGGTCAGACTTGACCACCTTTTTACACTTATGTGTGGCTCCTGCACCAGCCTCCGCTGCTGCCTTCGCAGGCCGGTCAAAAGGGGACATGCAGACCAGCCACAGGGGACCTACTCAGATGGGGAGACTGCTGCAAAGTGTTTTGACTCAGGTTAATTCCTCATCTTCCAGATAGGAGAGTGAAGTTTGCATCTGCACTTCTCTAGGGAGGCTGAAAGAGTTCGCGGAGTTTCCAAGAAGTCAAATTCAGCAGGATGCACGCCATATCAGAATTCTGAGAGTTTAGATCCGAAGCGTTTTGAGCAGGTCCAGAAACAAATTACATGATAACAGGTTGGGTAGCACACCAGGTGGGTCATATCTGACCTTCAGGTGGGTTTTGTTGGATCTGTGATGTGTTTTTAATTTCTTTCAAATTGGTTAGAAATAAGGAAAAATAGTTTGTATAAAGTATGTATTTCTGATTTGTCTTTTAAAAATGAGACCACCAGGCAGTTCCTGGCCAGCACTCAAGAGACTACAGCCAAGTCCCCAAGGGCTGCGCCCAGAGAGCCTCTACCCTTCCCCACTGCCTTGGACTCACCCGCTCCCCAAACACAGCTCACTGCTCTGACCCTGAAGGCCACTTGACTTGGCAACTCCTTGTCTACAGTCCTTCTTTATCTTCTTCAGACTTGACAAGTATCAAACCCTACAAGTCAGACACACAAGCATACTAATATAACAATTAAAACAAGAGAAAACCCAGACTAAATGTTAACACAGCATAGAATCACATTCACAAGTGGATATCAGGCACAGAGAGAAGTCTTTTGATGTGGATTGGTTATTTTTTATTGAAGAAAAAAATGAGCTCCAAGGATACAGCCCAACATACCATGCAGTCTGCCTGTAGCAAAGACCTGAAAACCGAGTGAAACAGACACAGATGACAATCCTAGAAACCTGGCCGTCAAAAGGAAGGATGAAGAATAAGATGGAATGCCAACAGGTAAACGAGGAGAGCTACGGATCAGAGGCGTTCTGCCAGCTGGCAGCACAACACAGTGACCTTGAGACGACACAAGCAGTAGGCCAGGTGAGGAGCACAGGAGGACGACCACAAACCATCCCTGATGGAGTCAGGGAAACAGTGTAGACAAACCTGGAGGGAAGCCAGGTAAGCAGGATGTGAAACAGATCTAAGGAGGGAAAGTGCAAGAAGGTGGGTAGAGCTCCGGGGATCTTAGTGACTGTAGGGCAGGCAGGCAACCAGGAACCAGAGACAGGAGCACTCACCAGCAGCAGGCCTTGACTGCTACGATGGGTGGCAGATGGGTGGCACACAAAGAGCAATAGATCCATAAAGTGGCAACAGAAGGTCCCTTCGCAGATCAGACTCCAAGAACAACCTCCCCTTCCTCAAACATAGCCAGGTGGAGGTCCTGATTGCTGGATGCAGCCTAAAGGGGCGGTGCCCCACACTCACACATGCTGACCACAGGATCATGTTCCCTTTCCCATTTGTCCTTCCAGTGACCAACGGCATGAGCTCCCCCACACCCACCCAGGGCTGCAGAACAACCCCCACCAGCTCCACCCTGCCTACACTGGTGACAGGCATCCACACAGTCACCACCCCCACCACTGCCCACTCAAGGAACAGCAGCATGCACTCGACACCACCAGACAGATGACCACTAGCAATGAGTGCCCACCCCAAACTTTGCCATCCTCCACCACACTTCCCCCCCAGTGAGCAATGGCACACTCTCCTTGATACACGAAAACAAAGAAAAAAAATCAGCACAAAGCATACGATAAACACATAAATAAAATAATATCTTTACGTCTCAGAGACAGTGGTCAATACTACATCATATGAAGAAACACAATAAGATGGCTCAACTAAGGAAGAGAAGGGAAAAGAAAACCTTCCTGAAGAAGAAATGATAATTGAACTACTCGAGAAGGAAACTCAGAACAATAAAATACCGGAAATAGATAACACAATGGACGGACACAGAAGTAGAACTGAATCAGTGGAAGAAAGGAGCAGCGTAATCAAGGATAAATCCCTTGATACTAATTTGCGCAAGGAACAATCAGAGAAAAAGAATGAAAAAAGACTAACTCAAGTGGGATGCCATCAAGAGGAAAGTTTTATTAGTAAGAGGAATTTTAGGAAAGGAGGAGAAAAAAAGTACAGGCAGCCCTCACATCACAAATGAGTTCCACTATTAAGTCTGTTCTTACATCAGACTTATGCATAAGTTGGAGCTGTCAGGTATGGTTTGTATCTAATGTCAGTTAGTCATACGTTTGTCTTGGCATAGAGTGCACGTTTCTATGCATAAACACTAAAGAAACACTAAAACATATTTAACAGTGACACAGTAATAATGTTTTGATGGGGGTGCACTTTCTCCCTTGCACTCTGTGCCTGGTACTTAATGGTTGGTGTATGGGGTGATGGTTCTGGTGAGGAGATGACAGGAAAATGATCCATCTGGCTCTAGCACCAAACTACCGACTCCCCTCCTCCACCGCCTATGCTGAGAAAGGTTTGAAACCCAGCAGAAACATGGTCCAGTGGTACAGTGTAGATTTTTTAGTTCAGAGTCTACAATAAAGTATCTAATTTAAAACAAAACAGCACCGTCAAGTCAATTTCGACTCATAGCAACCCTACCAAGTGTAGAAGTGCCCGGTAGAGTTTCCAAGGAGCACCTGGCAGATTTGATCCGCCAAGCTTTTGGTTAGCAGATGTAGCACGTAACCTTTATGGCACCAGGGTTTCCAAGTACCGAATTGGTCTCAAAGATTTTACAGAACACAATCTTCTGAGTATTTTGGATAATATATGCCTTGTAGCTACATCTTCAACTATGGAAAAGGTACATACAATTATTCACAATAACAAACAGGTGCCACTTTTTGACAAACATCAAAACGTTATTATTATTAATTACTGGATTATCCTCTTCCAAATCCTTTGGCCACAAGCTCACTCTTAGCAGCTATCCAATCAGAAAAAAGGGCCAGAATCAATAGCTAAACCAGACAACTTAAACAAGTAGAAAAGGAACAGCAAAAGACATCCATTGTCACCACAACACAGAAAATAATAAAGATCAGAGCAGAAATAAATAAAAGTAAAAAACAAAAGAAAGACTCAAAAAAAGCTAAAAGTCAGTTCTTTGGGAGGATCAATAAGCTAGACAAACCACTGGCTAAACTGAGAAAGGAAAAACATGAGAAGACACAAACAACCACAATAAGAAGGGAAACTAACGACATTACAACAGAACCAACCTAGACGAAGAGTATCCTAATTGGGGGGTGGAGAGGGTACAGCAGTTAGGACAGAATAGCCACGAAAGTTCTGGGTGTTACATGGCAAATCGATATAGATTGTAAAATTGTTCTTAAATCACAATAAAAAAAAATTTCAAAAGAGTATCCTAACAGAATATTATGAAAAATTATACTCCAAAAAGTTGGAAGACATGGACAAATTTCTAGAAATGTGCTACTTACCTAAACTAATGCAAACAGAAGTTGAAAATCTAAAAGGACCCATAACAAATGAAGAATCTGAAGATTTCACTTAGAGAGAGAGACCCACAACAAATAAAAACGCTGGCCCAGATGGCTTCAGTAGAAAATTCTAGCAAACATTCAGAGAAAAGATGACATCAATTCTACTGAAAGTGGCCTAGAACACAGAAAAGGAAGGAACACTCCCTAATTTATTCTATGAAGCCAGCATAACCCTGATAGAAAGCCAGGCAAAGATACCACAGAAAAAGAAAATCACAGAGCAATATCCCTCATGAAGGTAGACACAAAATTCTCCACAAAATTCTAGCCAACAGAATACAACAGCGTATCAGAAAAAAAGCAGAAACAAACCCTATCACGATCAGGCAGGATTCATACCAAGGATGCAAGGGCGGTTCTGTGTAATTCATCACATAAATGAAACAATGAAAAGAATCAAACAATCACGTCAATTGATGCAGAAAAGGCTTTCAATCAAGTCCAACACCCTTTCCTAATAAAAACTCTCGGCAAAATAGCAATAGGAGGGAAATTCCTCAATACAATTAAGGACACACAACCCAAACCAACGGTCGATATTATTCTCAGTGAAGGCAGACTGAAAGCTTCCCCTTGCGGACAGTAACTTGACAAGGATGACTTTTATCATCACTTTACTCAGTCCTAGACGTCCTCCCAAGAGCAAAAGGCAGGAAAAGGAGATAAAAGGAACCCAGACTGGTAAGAAAGAAGTAAAACTATCCCCATTCACAGATGACATGATCCTATACAGAGAAAATCTCAAGAGATGCCACAAATTACTAGAACTAATGGAAGAATCCAGCAACGAGGCAGGATATAAGATCAACATACAAAAGCCACTAACACAGCAAACTCCAAAAAGAAAACAAACAAATTTACAAAAGCTCCAAAAGGATAAAATATCAAGAAGTAAATCTAACCCAGGACATAAAAGGTTTACACAAGGAAGCAATAAAACATGACCACAAAAAATCATAAGAGACCTACATAAAAGGAAAAACATTCCATCCTCACAGACTGGATGACTTACTGTTGTAAAAACGGCAATAGACCCAAAGTAATCTATAAATATAACACAATGTCAATTCAAATTCCAATAACGTTCTTTAACAAAAAGGAAAAGCTAATTTCCTACTGTATATGGAAAGGAAAAGAGGCCCTGAATAGCTGGAGCAAGGTGGAAGATGAACAAAGGGAGAGGCCTCACATACCCCAGCTCAGAACTTACTACACTGCCACAGTAATCAAAACAGCCTGGCACTGGTCCAAAAGACACACAGAGCAACGGAACAGAACTGGGAACCCAGATGTAAACCTATCCATCTATGGAGCTGATTTTTGACCAAGGGCCAAAGTTCACTCAGTAGGGGAAGAGGCAATCTCTTTAACAAATGATGCCGGTAAACTGGATAGCCATTTGAAAAAACAAAAAAACAAACAGGATTCATACTTCACAAAAACTAATGCAAAATGGATCAGAGGCTTAAATGTTAAAACTAGCACTATAAAAATCCTGGAAGGCAACAAGGCAACAAAGCTAGAGGTCTGAACTTGTGGCATGAAGTACGCTGTCAAAACAGATTCACAGTGTCCCACGTTTCAGAGCAGTTACTCCACGGGGTTTTCTTGGCAGTTACCGTTACAAAAGTGAATCACCAGGCCTTCTGTTCACACCTCCAGTGGGTGGGTCAATGGTTGGTACCACTAGGTGCCTTTTCTTTGCGAAGACACAAATAATTTTTAACATAAACATAGAATCATGTTATATAAACAGTCTTGTAATCCGCCTCTCAATATTTAATGCTGTATTAGAAGTACTTTACCAGTATCATCAAATATGTTTAGAATGATTAAAATATAGATTTTCTAAAATTGCTATGCAATGTCCCATCTGACGGATGCACCATTAAGTGTCTGTTATGGCTGAACATACACTGTTTTCAACTTTTCATTATTTAAATACTCAAAATAATAGTAGAGACGTCTGTGGAAACATCAGTTCAAGTGCTCGGCGGCGATCAGCACACCAGCAGTTCACATCCACGAGCCACGCTGTGGGAGAGAAGACCCGGTAATCAGCTCCTATGAAGATCCCTGCAGAGGAAATCCTCTGGGGCAGTTCTCCTCTGACATTTACAGGGTCACTGTGAGTCAGAATTGACTCAGTGACACACTGCAACAGCAGTGACAACTTTTACACCATGACTTCTTACAAGTGGAAATCATGGGTCAAAGGACTTTTAAAGTACTGGCACATTGCTCCAAAAAGATTCTGCTGACTGATCCTCCCCCTGGTGTTTCCACCACCTGCGTCAAGAGGACAGCAGGGCTCTCAATGGCTGGTTTCTTGAAGCAGAGCACCAGGCCTTTCCATTGTGGCGCGTATGGATGCACTCAAAACCCAACCCCACTGTACTGTACTGTACACAACACTTAGGGACTCCAACACTGGCGTGCAATTTCACCAACTTGATTAGGAAGAGATGCAATGTTATTTTACTTTGGTTTCTTTGACTATTTGTGAGAATAAACGTTTTTTCTGTGCGCTCACTGGGTATTAATATTGTATATCATTTTTGTGTACCGTTAATTTTTTTTACTAGTACATTTGTTTTTTTCTAGTTGATCTATAGGCTTTTTATATATCAGTTATATTCTGCTTTGTCATTATGTCCCAGTTTATTTTTTTAACATAATATACACAATTAAAATTTTTAGTGATCCATAAGCTTTTCTTACATGTTCATTATATGACCCTACCATTATCCATCCAGTGTATTTTTAAATACAACTTAGGTAATTAAAGTGTTTTTAAAATTTAAGTCTAGTTTATCCTTTCCAAAGTATGCATTTACACTCATGCTTAGAAAAACTTGAATAATTCTTTGTATCTTTACAATGTTTGTAATCCTTCATATTCCTCAAGTTGATCTCTCAATACAATAACACAGCTTTTTAAAAATTACATGTTGCATCCAGTTTTCTCATGTTTATGGAGTTCAGTGTTTCCTGAGTTCAACGTTTATCCACTGTGATAGATACTTATTGTATTCTCACTATATGAGGACTGCCAATTAAGTTTGTGAGCCGGTCCTAGAAAAAGTGCTCCATATCTCATTGCTGACTATCACTGTGGTCATCTTCAAAGTCCTCCCCTTGAGAAGCTGTGCACTGATGCCAGCACCCAGTCCACCTTCAAAGCAATTTTGGAAATCCTTTTCTGGAATGGCCATCAGAGCTGCTGTTACATTACCCTTGATGTCCTGAATGTCATCAAAAAGTCTTCCTTTCAATACCGCCTTTATCTCCAGGTAAAGAAAAAAGTCATTCGGGGCCAGATCAGGTGCATAGAGACGGGGTTCCAATACAGTTATTTGTTTACTGGCTAAAAACTTTCTCGTTGACAACTAGACAATTAAGTTCATGAACTTGTCACCGTGCCATCATGTGCAATGGCCATTCCAGAGAGTTCCAAAATGGCTTTGAAAGGTGGACTAGGCACTGGAACTGGTGCAAAGCTTCACAAGGGGAGGACTTGGAAGGTGACCATAGTGATATTCAGCAGTGAGGTATGCCACACTCAGAACAATTAAGTTCAAGGACTTAATTTTGTCAGATCTCGTATGTCAAGCACTATGCTGGGAACTAGAGGTTAAGTGGAGGCTGGGTGGGAGAGACAGAGATGCACACAGATAGTTACAAGCTTACTCAAGAGAAGGACTGAAGCTACATGAGATGGAGAGCCACACAAATAACTTGGGGGTCCAATATAAGTCTACGTATATACATACACACACACACACATACACATATATATACACACATACATAGATACACACACATACACAGACACAGACAGACAGACATATATTTTATTTATATATGTATATACACAAATACATGACAAGACTGCATCTTACATACTTTGGACATGTTGTTAGGAAAGATCAGTCCCTGGAGAAGGACAGGACATCACGCTTGTTAGAGTGGAGGGTCAACGAAAAAGAGGAAGACCCTCAACGAGACGGACTGACAGACACAGTGGCCGCAACAATGGGCTTAAGCATATAAACGATCGTGGACACGGCACAAGACCAGGCAGGGTTTCGTTCTGTTGTTCATGGGGTCGCTACGAGCCGAGACCAACTCGACAGCGCCTGAAAACAACAGCACACACAAACACATACATATGTTTACATAGGCATAGATCAATGCAAAATGTCTACAGTCTATATATTCTATACAGATATAGACAGATATAGTACCTTTCACTAAATCTTAATCATATAAAAATGTCCACTCGCTATTAGCAAAGCTCACAGTTTTAAAATGATTTTAAAACTCCGCAAAACTCATTCCTGCCTCCAGAGTCAAGGGCAGTCACATCAACAGAGACATGCACAGCAATGTTCATCGCAGCACAGTCCACAATAGCGAAAACATGGAATCCATCCAGATGCCCAACAACAGAGGACTGGATAAACTCTGGTGCATATACTCAGTGGAACACTACGCAGTGATAAAGAACCATGACGATTTCAGAAAACATCTCATAACCTCAAACCAACTGGGAGACATTATGGTGCGGGAAATCAGCGGCAAAAGGACAAACATTGTAGAAACCCTTACTATAAGGACTGAAGACTTACACGCACAGAGAAAAACACTCTTTGATCGCTACAGGGGTGAGCAGGGAGGGAGAGGGTGAAGAGGAGGGGGCAAGAGTTGGCTGAGTGGATACTGGAAGTGAGAAATGAAAAAGATGAGAGCTGGAGAGCAGACAGAGATGCAGAGGTGGGTAAGGAAAACTGACTTGGATTGCAAACGGTCACTTCATCACAATAAAAATGTTAAAAATAAAATTAAAAACCTCATTCCTGAAAGCTGACCCAACCCTTTATCGAGTGGCTGCCCCCCTGCCCCGAACCCCCGACCCCCAGGCACCTTCCTACTTGTGGCCTCTAACCTCGGTCCAGTTCCCTAGAGACCCAGGGCCGGAGTAAGGCTTGACGGAGACGAGGAAAAGCTTC
This sequence comes from Heterohyrax brucei, assembly GCA_028571685.1. Lineage (NCBI taxonomy): Eukaryota > Metazoa > Chordata > Mammalia > Hyracoidea > Procaviidae > Heterohyrax > Heterohyrax brucei. The sequence continues at coordinate 2,626,225 of CM053163.1, forward strand.
CCAAACAAACAGAAGAGTTGTTCGCCTTAAGTTCCCCTTTTTTCTCTTTCCTGCCTAACATATCTGTGAGATGTTAACAGCAAGTGTTTGAGCTAGATTCTTACAGTAGAAAAAATAAATAAATTTCAATGGTGAATTTGTGAATTGTCCGATTATTTTTAAATTAGGTGTCATAACTGTAGTAACAAAAAAAAACAACTGCGTCACTATCGTGACTCACTAGTCACTGGACAAACAGGACAGGGGTCAGACTGCAGCAACAGAATCGGAACACGCGGGCAGCGGATGACGGCGACCCTCGAGCGCAGGGGAGAGGAGCGACGGCTGGCGGCCCGGACCCACCTCGCCCCACACTCTTGACAGTCTCCCTCATCCCGGGATTCACGAGTGAAATATAAGTACGTTCAAAATCAGGTGGGACTTTGCAGAGGGACCAGGGGTTGGCAGGGGACCCAGCCTTCTACTGGACGTCCCAGGACGCGCGTGCTGAAGCTGACCGTGCACGTCCAGCCTGGGCCAGCCCCAAGTTCTTTGAGGTGTTTCTCCTCCGTATTTCTGCCTTGCCTTATACAGTAGAAAAGACTGCTTTCCTGGGGTGCAGGTGCGTCACCTCCTCCTACATGGGGTAGAGTGAGACTGGGGTAAAAATCACAGTGCGTGATTCTCGCGGACGCTCTTCATTCTGGCTGAGATCTGCAGTTCTCTGGCCAAGTACACTCACCTTTCGTCCCCAGGGGAACCCTCTGGGCGGATTCTGCTGTGGTCCAGCCCGTGACTCTACTGGACGCCTTCACTCCGTCTGTGCGTGCCCGGGAGCGTGGTAGGGAGCCTAGTTTGGGGCTCAGGTCCAAGCCCTTTTCTTAAATTCAGCTTTACCGGTAGCAGCATCGTGTATCAGGCTCCTGAGTATGTCTCTCAAATAGCGTGGCATCCAGAAGGGAGGCAGGATGCGCATGTCAAGTACAAACCCTCCAAACAGCAGCTTCCCATCACAAGGAAGACCCAGGTCACTTCCAACTGTCCCATCACATGCAACAGAGACGTCTGGAGCTGTGGTCTCCGAGAGAGATTCTCAGAAGTCCAGACCAGCCTGCACTTGTCAACTGGAAGGTCTGTCCCTGCTAGGGAGGCTCCAAGAATCAGCCAAGACTGAAGGGCACAGCTTTAGCTGGCAGACCTGAGGACGGCCAAGAGCAAGTCAGGAACCTCACCTCCACGGGACAGAGAGGTGGAACCAGGTTACTGACAAATGGCTTCAGAAGGAGCACCGAACCAGAAATCCATCTCTGTCACCACTCTCCTGACCCATTCTCAGGTTGTTCTCTACAGGTCCCATGAAAGGAAAGGGGGTTAGGGCAAGTTGGGGTACTGTAGGGAGATGAATTAGCCTAATTAGAGAAGAACATGGGGACTAGGGGGAAGGGGAAGGGTTGACTCTCTAGTCCCCCAACATTCCCCAGCCCTCCTCTTTCTCTACCCTTCAAGCCAATACCACGTGGTATGGACCCCATCCTGAGCCAGACCTGTGGGCTGCTAACTAAGTCTCCTAGCTGAGTAGTCACTTAGCTCACTGACTCTGGTCAAAAGTGAGTCATGGGCATACCTACGTGGGTCGTCAGGCCACCCAGTTTTCTGCCCCTCGTCCCTGTGTAGCTAGAGAGATGCTAAAGGGAAAGCAGGACTCTGCAGGTCAGGTCAGCCAAAGTTTTAAAATAAGAGACAGAACAACAGAGGAACCCCTCAGGCACCAGAAGAAAACAGCATAAAGATCAGAGCACAACTAAATGAATTAGAGAACAGAAGAACAACTAAAAAAATTGAAACAAGACCAAAAGCTGGTTTTTTGAAAAGATGAACAAAATTGACAAACCACTGGCTAAACTTACTAAAGAAAAACAGGAAATGAAACAAATAACCCAAATAAGAAATGAGAGGGAAGTTGTCACAACAGATCCAGCAGAAATCAAAGTTTTAAAATAAAAATAACACATGATAGCATGCTTCAGCTGACTAGAACGGAGACGAGGACTCAAGTTTCTAGGTCACTGGTTCAGATTAGGACCAGGGACAGCTGGAGCTGTAATCCAAGCCCTTCTGGGGTCATCGGAGGACCTGAGTTAACGGTCAATGTGTTAGGGTTTCTGTCTGCTTCCTGACGAACAGGTGTCTCCACCACAGTTTATGAGCCACAAGAGAAAGAACAAAAATTCAATGGGCCCTGGAAAAGAACCATGCCACCCTTCCAAACGGCACCAGAACGTGACATTAGCTAATGTCAACTTGCATTCCTGTGATACTTGTCATTCAACAAATGGATTGTAATCAGTGAGACAACTGTTAATGGTGAACAAGCCTATTCTAAGAGTGCCAGGAGGAATCTGTGACAGCGAAAGCATTTATGGGACAACTGCCTACCTAAATGGTCATTGTTTTTAATGTAAGATTTGAGAGGTGACTGCATTACAAGAAAGTTACATTTTAGTCACAATACTGCCAACCGTGAGAAAGCTAGACAAGGAATGGAGAACTGGTAAATGCATGTAAGCAATCAATCAATACTGTCCATATTTCAAATTCTCATTTGCTCCAGACTTTCTGGACCCACTGTGGCTGGATGAAGGTGCAAAACCACAGTCCCGAGACAGTCTATAGCCTTAAACCCCAAATACCTCCTGAGTCTTCTTTAAATCGAACAACAGTAAAGAATGCCTGCCTTGAGCGATGTGCTCTTACAAAAAGTGTCCGTTTGGGATCACAGTGACAACAGTGACTGGGAAGATGAGATGGGGACCTCAAGGGCAGTGAACTTGTGTTAACGGGGGAGGAAAAACCCGGAAAAGGAGGCTAGGGACACTGCGCACCTTGAAGATCATCCATGCTGCTGACTTGTCCATCTGGGAAGAGTTGACTCGGTGTACATTTTGCTGTAAATATTTTCAACAACAGCAAAATGAAATAAAATATTTTTAAAAAATGATGGCAAAAGGTGAGCACAAAATAAAACTGTGCTTGAAGTGTAGTGACTTTGGTGTGCCTGTTATGATTTCACAGCAGGTGACACCAAAAGTTTGCATACCTTCCTTAAGCACACACTGAGGATCCAAGCAGCCCAGAGAATTCTGTGTTCATTCTGGGGCTGAAACTTCAAGGCATCCAACTTTAAAAGTGAATAATTAAGAGACAGAACAGAGATAAAATTACACCCTCTTTAAAAATTAAACCAGACTCCAAGTTTTCATTACAACACATAAACACAGCTTGGAAGTTATCTCTCCCATCTTGCAAAAAGCCGAACAAACTGAAAAACAACACACACACAAAAAAAAGAATAGATGCATCAGAAATCTGAGACCATAAGGCAAGCCACTACCATCTAAATGGAGAGAGGACACAGTGAATGACAGCTTCCCTGGGGCAGAACACTGAAAGTAAGGCCCTCAGCTGGAGTCCGCAGTGCTAAGAACACATGAACTATAAATTTAGAAAATTTAAAAAGTAGAAATCACCCAAAGTATGCTTTTAAATTACACTGGAAGTAAACTCGTGATAAATTACAATAAGACAGCTAGAAAATATAAAAATATTTGGCCATTACATGCAGTAAAGACAACCAAGAAGACAGAGAGACCCACAAGAGTGGGTGCCTACATCGACCTGGGACCGGAAGAACCGGATGGTGCCCGGCCACCACCAGTGATAGCCATGACGGAGCTCACAGAGAGGAGCCTCACTGGCAACACAAGAATAAAAAGAGGTGCATCATGAGATCTCCACTAAAAGACCTCAATTGATGGTCCAGCGGTTTTGGGGTTCCTCTGAGAGCATGGCCCCCGGCCCTGATGCTGCCCGTTCCCATAAATTATAACAAAGGTCCACTCTTTGGACAGGAATGGAATGGACTTGGCAATGCAGAGTAACCATATGTTGGAAGCACTTTATGGTTCTATACATCTATAGGATATCATCTTGCTGACCTCTGGCTGGAGGAAGGGGAGTGGACGGAGAGGAGGGGAAAGGAGACTGTTGGGAGGATGAGACATGTATGGAGCAGAGAGGAATAGTGTGCAGTCACCGGACAGGGAGAGCAGTGGAAGCTGCATATAGGGGGGCATGTAAATTTACATGTGAATGTACATTTTCACTCAGTTATGTTAAATAAAAAATCAAAAAATCAAAAAATCAAAAAAAAAATATTTGGCCATTAAACAACACACTTCAAAACAACACATAGGCCAAAGAAGAAGCCTTAAGAGAAATTTTAAACTATATTGAACTTAATGAAAATGAAAACACAACTTATCAAAATTCATAGGATGCAGCAAAAGCAGGACTTAGGGGGAGATTTACAGCACTGAATGTGTGTGTTAGAAAATAAGAATGATCTCAAAGTAGTAATGTAAACTTCCCCCTTAAAAAATCTGGAAAAGAAATGAGCATTGAAATACAAAGTAAGCAGAAGGAATGATAAAAATGAGAGTATTAATCAATGAAATTGAAAATAGAAAATTAATAGAGGAAATCTAGAAAGCCAAAATCTGGTTTTTCAAAAAGATCAACAAAATTGACAAGGATTGGCCAGGCAAATCAAGAAAAAAAGAGAGGAGATGCAAATTATTAATATCAGAAATGAAATAGTTGACATCATTACTGATCCTATGAACATTAAAAAATATTATCTTTATGAAAAAATGATAAGGTAATATTATGAATAACTGTATACCCATAAATGTGTTCACTTAAGTGAAATGGACAAATTCTTTTAAAGAGATAGCAAATCAAAGCGCACAAAGAATTTGAAGCAATAATTAATAACTTTCCAAAACACAAAGCACGAAGCCATGATGGTTTTACCAGTGAATTCTATAAAACATTTAAAGAAGAAATGATATTCATTCTCTATCTTCTGTTTCAGGAAGCCACTCAAATGCAGCAATATATAAAAAAAGAATCACACACCATGACAAAGTGAATTTTATTCCAGATACGCAAAGTTGGTTCAACATTCAGAAATAAAATAATCCATCACATTGGTATGATTATATCCAACCAAAGCAAACCTGTTACTGTTGCTCATAGTGACTCTACAGAACAGAACTGCCCCATAGCATTTCCAAGGAGCACCTGGAATTCAAACAGCCGACCTTTTGGTGAGCAGTGGTGGCACTTAATCACTACGCCATCAGCCACTGAGGAACTGCAAATTAAAACAACAGTGAGATATGACTACACAGTTACTAGACTGGCTAAAATCCTGGACACTGACATCATCAAATGCTAAAGAAGATAAAGAGTAACAGGAACTCTAACTGCTGATGGAGAACATAAAATGGTACAGCCACTTGGGAAGGCAGTTTGGCAGTTTCTTACAAAGCTAAACATAAGCTTACCAGGGGATCCAGCAATCCAGTTCCCAGGTTATTTACCTTGAGTTGAAAAAAAAGTATGTTCACACAAAAACCTGCACATAAATATTTTTAGCAGCTTTATTTGTGATTCCTCCAAATTGGAAGCAAACCAAGAAGTCCTTCAAGAGAGAAAATTACAGAGATGATCAAAAGGTCAGTAGTTGCAGGGATTAAGGGGGAATGGAGAGAGGAATAGGCAGAACACTTGGCATTTTCCATGCAGTAAAGCTAGCCTGTACGATAAAGTGGTGGACATGTGACATTATACATTTGCCTATAGCTGTAAGACTGTACAACAAGGGAAGTGAACCCTCATAAAGTATGGACTTCGGTTAATACTAAAGTATTGCTACTGGTTTATCCCGGAGCCCTGGTGTTGGAGTGGTTAACAGCTTGGCTGCTTACAAGAAGGTCTGCAGTTCACATCCATCAGCTCCTCCTCGGAAAAAACCCTACAGGGCAGTTCTACTCTGTCCCGTAGAGGCATTATGAGATGGAAGCGACTTGACCGCAACGAGTTGGTTTTGTGGGTTTATTGGCTTATCAATTTCAGAAAGAACCAAACTAACCTACCACACTAATAATAAAAGAAACTGTGGGAGGGGAGAGAGGGTGCTCTCTCTACCTTCTGAGCAACTTTCATAAACCTGAAACTGCTCTATAATTAAGCTCTATTTAAATAAAGCAGAAAAGGACCTATTTTTCTAAAGTAAGCCTTGTGTCTAAGATGATTGGTTTCAATCCAGTCTATTCAATGACATTCTAAAGGCCTAATTTTTGCTAGTTTTCAGATGCCAAAATCAATGGTTTAATTTAAATTATTTGGACTTCACATAACAGGCATAGCTGTCATTTGTGTACTGGGAGAAAGAAAGCGAGCAAGGTGAAAAGGATTTAGGAGAGTCGTTGACAGAAAGGCTGCCAGTTCTGCAGAAGCATCAGCTAGGACAAATCTTTCTGAGGTTATGGTAAAGATTAAAAGCAGTCCTGGTGTTGGATCAGATCTTTTGTCTACTCTTCACCAAACAAGGAAGACGCTAAAGATGTCCTTAATAACCACGTCTAGAGATATCGTCTGTACCAAACACTACAGGCATATAAATGTCCTCTTGGCTGCCTGGGCTCCTGACCATCTGTTGAGAAGGCATGGTGCCCACATCACTCCCAGTCAACCCTACAGCATGGGTGCCAAGCAAGGAAGAAAGGTTTCTGTGGGTAGACTGAAGACCCCCTTTCAGGCACATCTGTTCAGCTGGACATAGTTTCTCTGTCTGCTTGGTGACAATTTGTTCCCAGTCACATCTGTTGCAACTGGATTTCCAAAAGGGACCAGGTCCCCACGGGCTTTGACCAAGGAGACAGGAGTGTTTTCTCTTGGTAGCGGAGGTGCGGGAACAGCAGGCAACCTCCCCATAGATAATGGTGACGCAGAATGACTGTCCCAACAGCTGAAAGCAGCTGAGGCTTGGGGGGAACTCTGCTCGAGTTGCATGCCAGGGAGAAACACAGCCCTGAGAAGCTGGTAGGAGGGTTTATGTGATGCCCATCACAGCAACGTGGGACAAAGACACAAAGACTGAAGCATGCAGGCTCTAAATCCCGGAACTCTGGGAGACATCAGAACACAACAAAAGGACTCACAAGCAACTTGTCACAGGAGCACCACTGGGGATCTAGCCTGAATTGTGTTTAAAATAAACGAAGCACGCTGAGTGAGCAGAACCAGCACAGAACGGGAAAGGATTCTTTTTGCTAGGTCCGAACAATACAGGAAGAAGCAGAGGCGAGTTGGGAAACATCGCCACCAGAGGACAACAGCCTTGTTGAGAAAGCAGGGGGATACACAGGGGTCCACCACGAAAGGACACTGAACCGAGGGAAAGGCAAGTGACTGGAGCCAGCAGAGTTAACGTAATATGAATTTGAAGGAATACACGCACGCTCCAGTCTGTCTTACTCAGAAGCTCACATGTCCACTTCATTTGCGTGTCACTGTTGTTGACATCAGTTGCTGTGGAATTGACTTCCACTCATGGTGTCCGCATGTATCACAGAACGGAAGGTTGCCCGGTCCTGCACACCTTCAACATCACTGGCATGTCTGAGACCACTGTTGTGGCTGCTGTGTCCACCCTTCTCACTGAAGGCTTTCCTCATTTTCGCTGACCACCTGCTTTACCAACCATGGTGTCCTTCTCTAGTGACAGGTCTTCACTGATGCCGCGTTCTAAGCAGGCAGCCTGAAGTCCTCGCCGCCTTCGTGTCTGAGTATAATGGAACGTCGGTGGCACGGCTCCTCCAGCATCACAGCCGCGCCCAGGCCATTACAGCACACAATAGGGCACAATCAAGAAATAGACCCAACAATAATATTCATTCTAGAATGTGGTATTTTCTCTGTTATTCATACCACCAAATCCAGATTCCAAACGATGAGAACCTTCACATAGTTCGAACCTTTTCTATATCATTGTTAAATGGTGTGCTCTCACCCATGTCCAAGAAATGAACAATTCTGTCACTGGCAGCAAAGGGAAAAGAAAACTATGACACTAGGGGCTCACTATTCTCTCCTTTTCTTCCATTCTCTTCCTGGGTGATCTCACAGACACCAAAGGCCTCCATCAGTGACCATGAACTTGTGATTGGGTGTTGCTGCGTCAATGCCAACTCACAGTGACCCCATGTGACAGAGACAAACTGTCCTGTAGGGTTTCCTGGGCTGTAATCTTTACAGAAACACATCAGCAGGTCTTCCACAGAGCCTCTGGGTGGATTTGAACCACCAACCTTTTGGCTAGCAGCTGACTGCTTCACCACTCCACCACCAGGGCTCCTTGTCTGCGAACTACTGAACTTCAAACTTCCAGCATCAGCCCAGGCATCCCTACTGAGTTCTAGAACATTCCCTATGGATAGCTTGCAAGCACCACAAGATCTCTATTTTCCAAACTGAAACTGTCATCTTGCCCCTTCCACCCAAACTTCCCTGTCCTGGATGCCGTCTTTGGGAGATGACTACCCACCACAGATTTAAGCCATTTGCTTGGGAGTCGCCCTGTGCTTACACTTCTTCCCTCAGTGCTGACCCCAATGATCCATCACCTCCTGTGAGCCTCTCTCTGTCTCTTCATCTCTCAACTTACACTTTTTCCATCAGTATTTACCCCAGTAACCCCCAAGGTCTGTGAGCCTCTCAATTCCATCTTCTCTTCTTTAACCAATCACAACTGCCTTAGTTCGAACCCTCGTGTTTTAATCCTTATCGCCTAATGATCAGCTTGTTTGTGTTCTCTCCCTTTCAGCCGTCGTCGCTCAGTCTATCCTCTCTGCTGCTTCTGTAGGAGAGCCGCCTTGCCCACCCTGTCATTGCATTAGCTCAAGTCCTTGTATTTTTCTCCTTATCCTCTACTGATTGGTTTGTGTTTTCTCACTTTCAACCCTCACTCAATCTATCTTCTGTGCTGTTTCTGTAGGACAGTCGCCATGCTTTCCTTACCATTTTTATGTGGCACCCTCCACTGGCCTCTCCAGCTACACTGGAGGCCCTTCCCAGGGTGTCCTCTGGACCTGGGGAGCCACCGTGGTTGCACAGACAGCTTGTGTTCTCAGCCTTTGTAACACATACACTCAAATCAAACCCAATCCCATTGCTATCAAGTCAACCTCGACTCATACGACCCTATGGGACAGAGTGGGACTGCCCGGTAGGGTTCTGAGCCTGCAGTCTTTGTGGAGGCCTACTGCCCCATCTTTCTCTTGCATATGGGGGGTTTGGACAAACACAATCATTTGTTAACCATTCAGTTAACAGCCAAGCAATTAACCACTGTGCCACCATGGCTCCTTAAACAGACACCCACCGAAACCCACTGCTGTCAAATTGATTCCACCTCATAGGGACATCATAGGGTGTCTAAGATTGTAAATCTGTACCGAGGCAGACTACCAAATCTCTTTCCCTTGGAGCCCACGCTGGTTTCACACTGCTGGCCTCTGGGTCAGCACTCAGCCCACCACACCAGCAGGCTCCCCGAGCACACGTACCGTCTTACCAACCCACGCCTCAGCTCAGTCAGCACCTCCTAACTTCTAAGTTTCCCTTGGCTCTCCTATCCCCAAATCCCAGCGGGTTAGCAGAATCCCTGGGCACCAGCCTGACAGCAGTGGAGCTCCAGATCCACCAATTTTAACTTGACAGCCTCAAGTTACTTGTCTTCTCCGTTTCTCATCTGTAAAGTGAGAACTAAAATATGTACCTTACAGAGTGGTTGTAAAGATTCAGAGAATTCATGTGGATAGAAAACTTGTTGTTATTACTGTTGTTGTTAGGTACCGTCGAGGGAGTTCCCACTCACAGAGACCCTGTGAACCACAGAGTGAAACACTACCTGGTCTTGCACCATGCCCACGAACATTTTTATGCTTAAGCCCACTGTTGCAGCCACTGTGTCACTCCGTCTCTTTAAGGGGCTTCTTTTTCACAGACCTTTTACCTTACCTAGCATGACATCCTTGTCCAGGGACAGATCCCTCCTGACAACATGTCCAAAGTATGTAAACCACAGTCTTACCATACTTGCTTCCAAGAAGCACTCTGGTTTGTACTTCTTCCAGAACAGATCTGTTTGTTCTTTTGGAAGTCTATGGTACATTCAGTGTTCTTCTCCAACACAACAGTTCAAAGACATCAGTTCTTCTGACTTCCTTATTAACTGTCCAGATTTCACATGCATATGACGTGATTACAAATACCATGGGTTGGGTCAGGCACGCCTTAGCCTCCAAGATGACATCTTTACTTTCCAACACCTTAAAGAGGTCTTTTGCAGCAGATTTTCCCAATGCAATGCATCTTTTGATTTCTCAACTGCTGCTTCCATGGGTGTTGATTGTGGGCCCAAGTAAAATGAAATCCTTAACAACCTCAATCTTTTATCCATTTATCATGATGTTGCTTACTGGTCCAGTTGCTTACTGAAGGCTGTGGTCTTTGATTTTCATCAGTAAGTGTTTCAATCCTCATCACTTTCAGCAAGCAAGGTTGTGTCATCTGCATAACATAGACTGTTAATCAGTCTTCCTCCAATTTTCATGCCTCGTTCTTCTTCATATAGTCGAGATTCTCAGATTATTTGCTTGTCATACAGATTCAATAAGTATGGTGAAAAGATACATCCTGATGTTCACCTTTCCTGATTTTAAACCATGTAGTGTACCCTTGTTCTGTCCCTAGTATTGCTTCTTGACCCATGTACAGATTCCTTAAGAGCACAATTAAGGATTCTGGAATTCCCATTCTTCACAATTTGTTATGATCCACAGAGTCAAATTCCTTTGCATTTTCAATGAGACACAGCTAAAAATCTTTCTGGTGTTCTCTGCTTTCAGCCAAGATACATCTGACATTAGCAATGATATCCCTGATCCCACATCTTCTTGTGAATCCAGCTTGGATTTCAGGCAGCTCCCTGTCAATACACTGTTGCAGCTGCTTTCGAACGATCTTGAGCAAAATTTTACTTGTGTGTGATACTAATGATATTGTTCGATAATTTCTGCATTCAATTGGGTCACCTTTCTCAGGAATGGACGTAAATATGGATCTCTTCCAGTCAGTTGGCCAGGTTTCTCGGCATAGATGACAGAACACTTCCAACACTGCATCCATTTGTTGAAACATCTCAACTGGTATTCCACCAATTCCTGGAGCCTTGTTTTCACAAGTGCCTTCACTGCATTTTTGACTTCTTCCTTCAGTACCATCAGCTCCTAATCACATGCTACCTCTTGAAATGGCTGGACACCAACCAGTTATTTCTGGTATAATGATGTCAAGACCAGGAAGCTGGCTGGGGGCCTTGCTCTGTGGTGGGGGACAGAGGTTGTCGGGGTCTATAAATGGAAAGAGTGGAAGCGAAGTTGGCTGTTGGCCCTGAGGTAATGGAGAGCCTCTCTTGCTACTCTGGGGTCTTCTCCAAGCCTACGGGGGAGTGGAGTCAGAACCCATGGCGCTTAACAAGTGTTGTATTAGCCAGTGGGGAAAGAATGATCCCATGTCGGCAATGGGGCTGAGCTTCAAGGAAACCACTACTGAAGTCAGAAGGTCTGTGTTTCACTACCTCTTGGGTCTATCCTTTAGTATCTGTGGGATTTAACCTCCTGAATTCCCCCCATGTACCTGTTTCATCACCTGTACCATGGTGACAATAATCCCAGGGAGTCCCTGGGTGGCACAGTGGTTAACATGCGCAGCCCGAACCGAAACACTGGAAGTTCAAGGCCACCTAGAGTTGCCTCAGAGCCAGGGCCTGGGGATCTACCTCAGCCCCAGTCAAACTTGTGAAAATGGTCCTACTACGACACATACAGCGTTCCTAGGAGTCAGCGTCAATGCTACAATAACTCTTTTGTGTCATTTTGAAAGCCACCTCAACCTCACAGTATGACTAGGAAGACTAAAGAAGCCAACATATGTCAAAGCCTCTGATAAACTGTCAGTTGGCACACAGACGTTTCTGTATTACCTGCCTGGCCTACAACATCTATGTATCACACGTCAGTGCTTGTGACTACCAGTCAGAGCCCGTACCAGATCAGAAGCGTGGGTGCCCGGTTCACCATCACAGCCACCAAACAAACACTAGTATCCAGGACAAGGTGAACACTCAACAAAAAAACGTGTTTGTAAGACAATAGATGCCCTAATGTTCAAGAGAATACATTCCAAAGATACCAGAAAAACTGGATTTTGAAGAAATTTCCAATCAAGATCCAGCCGTAACCCATGGCAACAGGAAGAACTGATCATCCGAACTGTGCAGTCAGAGAGTTATGCTGCCACGTACGCCCTGTGTGTATCTGTCGGCAGGTGTCATTATCAGCCTGTTGACGTCCAGTTGACTCTGATCCAGAGCTGAACCGCCTGTAGGGTTCTCAAGGAGGCACCCATGTTTTCCAACCACCAAACTTTCGGTTAGAAGGTGACTGCTTTATCCACTGTACCACCAGGGCTAAACACATCTACAACATACTTCGTTGTTAAAACTATAAACTAAACACCTTGCTTTCAAGTCAATTCTGACTCACAGTTACGCTGTAAAAACAGTTGAGAACAGAACTGCCCCACGGGGCTTCTAAAGAGTGGCTGGCGGATTCGAATTGCCCACCTCTTGAGTAGGCGCTGAGCTGTTACCCACTGCACCACCAAGGCTCCATGTTTGACTACCCAAAGACAAACCCATTGCCAGTGAGTCAATTTCCACTCCTAGTGACCCTACAGGACAGAGCAAAACTGCCCCACAGAGTTTCCAAGGAGCACCTGGTGGATTGGAACTGCCGATCCTTTGGTGAGCAGCCTGAGCTCTTAATCACTGCACTACCAGGGCTCTGTGGCAGCATCCAGCAAATCTTTCAGTTAGTGCATTGGACCCCAGGATCTGTCCTCGCCAGCCTCCCCCGCAGCCTCTTCGTTGTTGTTAGGTGCCTTCGAGCTACAGTTGCAGCTCTCTTCCCACTGCAGAAAATTCCACCTGCCTTCGCGTGGTCCTAGATTCTAAGGCTGAAACGTCTTTATCAATTCTTCATTTCTAATTTATGGGGATATTTGACAGAACCCTTATAGTAACCTGGTAAGGAGGAACAATCTTGGGTTTTTGTGTGTGTTTGTTTTTTCCCTTTAGCTTGTTTTCATCCTCTAATCTCACTGCAGACTCATGCTTTGACACAGGAAAACGCAGACTCACTCAGGAGGAACCGGGTTCCCCGGGCTCTCCTGGCTGTCCTTCCTCCATCCGCGTTCCCACTCACTCCACCGGGCTGCCTTAGCCCGTCGCCTCCCCTGCCATCCACTCTGAGCCTTACAGTTTAATTATGGTTTAATATCCTGCCTGCTGTAATGTTCATATTTCCAGCCAGCTCCTTTCTACATGATCTAACAAAGACCTCACTGAATGGCAAGACAGTAACTCAATAAGGAAAATGCTCAGCAGAATGACTAGAAATCTTGCCTAGAGTGAGGACAAAAATAAAACTAAATGAAAGCAAAAAAACTCTTTCAAGTCTAAAGTTCATGCTTTCAGCCTCCATGACAGAGACTCCACCTGGCAAAAATTACTGCAGCCAGAAAAAAAAAAAAAAAAACCCACTGCCATCAAGTTAATTCTGACTCATAATGACCTATAGGACAAAGGAGTTTCCAAGGAGTGCGTGGTGGACTTGAACCATTGACCTAGTGGTGAGCAGCTGTAGCCCGTAACGACCACACGACCAGGGTCTCTGCACCTGAAGGAGAACAACCAAGACTCTCCAGCCCACTTGCAGCTCCTTAACTTGACTCACAAGCCGACTCTTCTGGCCTCGGTCCTCCCCTTTGCTCCTATCCCAGATCTCATCCTTTAAAATGGCGATTTTCAATCTTCGCACATCTCATGTCTCCTGTTTTTCCAGTTTTTTTCCCAAAGAGTTTATGAAATTCCAGCATAAAATAGAATTTGCCTTATAGTAAAATAACCATTATAGATACCCAGGATATGATAACACAGTAAAGGAACTCGATGGAATTTCTCTCTCCACACGCCTAATTAAACTTAAAAAGGAGAAGAAAGTTCAATGACAACTCCTAGAAATTACCAGTGTGTTCAAAGACGGGTATCATATAAACAAGTAGAACGCGTTAGCCATCTATCTTGGCCAGCTAGTGCTGCCTGAACAGAATTACCACAAATGGATGCCTTGAGAAAGAGAAATGCTATTTGTCACAGCCCAGTAGGCTACAAGTCCATATTCAGGGTGATCAGCTCCAGGGGAAGGCTTTCTCTGCTCGCTCTGGAGGAAGGTCCTTGTCCTCAGTCTTCCCCTGAATTAGAAGCTTCTCAGGGACAAGGACCCTGGTCCTTTCCCAAGGACATGCTCAGCTCCTGGCACTGCTTCTTGATGGTATGAGGTCCCCAAAACTTTCGGCCAGCTTCTATCCTTTGTATCTCAAGAGGCCACCTCAAGGTACAAAACAATCTCACACACTGAGTCCTGTCCCACCAACCCAGCTGCCGCCTATCATCCCTCATGAACATCAGGGAGGCAGGGCTTACAGCACAGCGGACATCACACAGCACCAGGAAGCAGAGCCTAGCTCAGTGGCTACCCAGGTTTTTTGGAGACACAACTCAGCACATGACAACACCCAAAAGTGATGGCCAGGGAACAAAACTCTGCAGATTATGGCATGTCTTGCAGTAGTTTAGTGAGCTAAAAATCCTACATTGAGATATTTCCTGCAGACAGGTAAAGTAAGACATGAGCAAGGATATGCACTGCATTCTTCATATAAGTGTCCATCAATTGGTTCAGAGATAAACAGTGATAAATTACAGTTACCTTAGTCAACTCCAGATCACAGTGCCCTTGTGCACATCAGGGTAGAACTGTTCTCCACACGGTTTCCAGTGGCTGGGTTTTTAGCGGAAATCTTGGTCTCAGTCTCTGAGTGCTACATCTGCTCACCAAGAGGTAGCAGTTGGAATCTACCAGGTGCTCCATGGCAACTCTAGGGGGCAGTTCTACTCCGTCCTTATGACCACTGTGAGTCAGAATTGACTCTACAGCAATGGGTTTGGGTTTTTAGAAGTGGATCACTTTCTTGCAAGGCACCTCCCTGTGGATCCAAACCTCCAGCCTTTTGGGCAGCCGAATACTAGTTAAGAAGAATGAACCAGTTCTCTTAAAATATATATATATATTTATTAATTACACTAGAAGAATAACATTTCTAACATCTATCAGTAATCTCATCTATGATAAACCCTCAGCCCCCACCCACCTGTGTAGCCAACACAGTCATTTTCTTCTATGGATAATTCTCTTGTTAAGTTCTTATAACAGGGTCTCATATAATACTTGTCCTTTTGACACTGATTGATTTCACTCAGCATGATCTCTTCCAAATGAGATGATGTTATGAGATGATTTTTAAAATAGTCATTGTTTTTTATCATAGTATAGTGTTCCACTGAGTATATGCACCAGTTTGTTTATCCATTCATCTGTTGATGGGCATCGGGGTTGATTCCATCTTTTTTGCTATTATGGACTGTGCTGCAACAAACATTCATGTACATGTGTCTGTTCTGTGACAACCTTTGCTTCTGAAGAATAAAGTCTGAGCAGTGGAATTACAGGGTCAAATGGTATGTCTATTTCCAGCTTTCTAAGGAAGCGCCAGATTGTTTTTCAAAGAGGCTGTACCATTCTGCAATCCCACCAGCAGTGTAGGAGAGTTCCAACTTCTCCACAGCCTCTCCAGCATTTGTTGTTTTGTGTTTTGGGGATCATGTCCAAACTTGTTGGGGTGAGACAGTATCTCATCGTAGTTTTGATGTGAATTTCTTTAATAGCTAATGATCATGAGCAATTCTGCACGTGTCTTTTGGCTGCCTGGATCTCCTCTTTAGAGAAGTGTCTGTCCATCTCCTTTGCCCATCGCTTAATTGGATTACTTATCCTTTTCTTGTTGATATTTTGTAATACATTACAGATTATGGAGATCAGATGTCGGTCTGACATAGAGTTGCCAGATGTTTTTTTCCCATTCTGTAGGTGGTCTTTTAATTCTTTATATGAAGTCTTTGGATGAGCAGACGTGTTTGATTCTTAGTAGTTCCCATTTAGCTATTTTCTCTTCTGTTGATCGTGCTTTGTCTGTCAGATTTTTCAAAATCTGAACTAGTTCTCTTTATCGACATGGAAAAATCTCAAAAACATACTGAGTGGAAAAAAAAGCACTTGCATTATAAGTTGTACAAATTATCACACAAGTAGTACAACCTATTTGTGGGCACAAATATGTATTGCACATCTATGGATTGTTAGGACATGCACAGCAGTCTCTCAGTGGTGCAGAGGGTTAAGTGCTTAACTTGTGTGGTTGGTGGTCAGAACCAAACCACCGAGGTGTCTCAGAAGAAAGGCCTGGGGATTTCTCCTTGGGAACCCTATGGAACATAGCTCTGCTCTGCTACACAAGGGTCACTGAGGCAGAATCAACCTGACGGCAGCTGGCCTGGTCTTCCCGGTCAAGCCATGCGTGATTTTTAACAAAGATTGTCTCTGGAGGCAAGAGAAGTCCAAATAGGGTTAGCAATAAAGCCAGCTTTATTTGTAACATTTTATTTCATTTCATCAGAACAAATCTGAAGACATGTGATAAATTACCAGTAATGGATGGAAAGTTCTCATGTCTTTATTCTACTATTTTTATACCTTCCTTTCATATTGAGTCTGTCAAAATGCAAATAATTATAACAAAAAAAAAACTTTTAATGGCAAACCATTTGAAATGGAAATATACCTACTGGTACTCTGAAAGCTCGAAGAACAGGTCTGTTCCAGAGCCACAAAACTGTCCTTGCATTGTTTGGGGTCCGCTGTGATGTGACACCTCCTTTTTGTCTTCTTTCTCCACAATCCAATGCTATCCACCATTCTCCAGCTGATAACATTTTCAGATCTCTCACCATTTAGTCGTGAGCTCCAGTTTACGTCTCTAAACTGAGCAGCCAGAAAATGAATCCAGTTCTCCAGATGTGGCTCGGCCATCAGTAGACACAAGGTCTTATGATTAAATCTGTGAACTTAACTGTACTAACTGCTTCCTACCTCAGTGACGGATGTCACTGTGGTCACCTTCAAAGTCCTCCCCTTAGGAAGCTACGCACAAAGCTGAAACTTAGTCCACCCTTCAAAGCAATTTTGGAACTCTTTCTGGAATGGCCATTGTGCACAGTGGCTAGGTGGCAAGTTCACAAACTTAATTGTATAGTTGTCTGTGAGGGAGTTTTGGGCCAGCAAACAAATAATTGTACTGGAACACTACCCCTGCTCAACTAATCTGGCCCCCAGTGACTTTTTTTTTTACCTGAAGATATAGGAACTATTGAAAGGAAAACATTTAGATGGCATTCAGGACATCAAGGGTGATATGAAACAGCTCTGATGGCCATTCCAGAAAAAGAGGTCCAAGATTAAGTTGAAAGGTGGACTAGGTGCTGATGTCAGCACCCAGCTTCCTGAAGGGAGCACTTTGAAGGGGACCACAGCAATCCCAGTCAGGAGGTGTGCAGCATTGTTTCTGGGATGAGCTGGGGAGAACTTAATGTCAGTCCCCCTACATTGTAACCGTCACTGTTTGGCTGCCAGTTACTTTTCCCACTCACACATGACTGCTCAGTGAGCAGTTCCCATCCCTTTCCACAGTCTTGCTTCTGGCTCTGGTTTCTCGCACTATTTTGCCCAATTGCTTTTCAAAAATAAGATTATTTCTCCTGAATAGGAATATATATATTTCTAACAGGAGCCCTAGTAGCACAGCTGCAATCCCCCAACAGCTCCTGGAAAACCCTAAGGGGTGGACCTACCTTGTCCCATAGGCTCGTTATGGGTTGGAATCGACTTGACAGTACCGGGTTTGGTTTTTTGGTTATACCATAAAGTAAATCAGATTCATTTTAGAAAATATGAGAAATTCATAAAAACACCCAAAGGAAAATAAAAAGCACCACCAACCTTAAATAATTCCTCCCAATACACCGATGGCTATTCACCAGTCGTTTTTTCTCAGCACACACATAGGTTTTTGTTTTCCCGGATGGGATCAGACCTGACTGGGGGCGCAGAGTTGCTTGTTTCATTTAACCCATGACACACACTTTGATCCCTTCTGAAGTCTAAACCCAGGCTTCTCTGTAGGGACGGCCAAGGCTATTGTTGGGCCTAAGTGGCTTCCCAGGAACCCCAACTTGGAACGCTACATCGCAGTCATCATCGCACCACTCAGTACTCACTGGTCCCACATGGCAACAACCCAGAAAGGGAGCTTTGGTCCTTTCCTGGTGTGGAAGACATGCCTGCTTGCAAGAAGCAGGCTTTGATTTCCTGGAGAGCAACGGAATGCCTGCCTCTGGGCTAGCATCCACTAAGCTGCCCAGGAAGTCCTTCTCAGTCAGAAGGGGTGCCCCATCCCTTCTTACGGTCTCCTCAGAATCCCGAACGATTTCCTTACTGTCACCAGCATCTTTACCTTCTGCTATCAAGCACACCCTTGAACTCTGGAGGCTCCCCACTTTTCAGGGCACAGAGACCAGGGGTCTGTAAAGAAAGGGTGACTCTGCCTCGCCTCCATTCCCCAGATGCAGCGTGAAGCCGTCCCTTCTAATGCCTGGCTACCCCCCTGGGCACCAGCACAGAGACTCCTCAGCCCCACGGCCCTCTCTCCCTTCCAGGCCAAGTGAGACTCGACTTCCCTGAGGCCTCCTCTTCCAAGACCCTCTACCTTACCCCTCCAATCCTGCCTCCTTCTTAGTCTCTCACTGTCATGCTGGACGGCCCACTAGTGTGCCCTTCAGGTCCTCTCAGCCCCAACCCCACTCCAGCCCCGGCTGCAGTGGCCAGTTCCAACTGAGCAGGCTTTGACCAGCTTCGCAGAGACATGTCATAACCAGGTTTTCTTCCAGCCCACGGCTCACACTGCTCACTTCTTTGATCATCTCAGCTCTCCGCACTCACGTACATACAACGTAGAGGTCTGGGGCAGCTGACACACACGGAACCACCCATACCGAACAGGGATGGAATAGATGGCTACACGCTTCTCCCTTTTGTCACTAGGTGAAGAGTTCTGTGACGTATTTCATAAGCCTTCTCGAGTTGGCTCTCAAAAGGATGGAGCGCCAGTTACCTAGAGATGCAAACATGACAGTGCACTCCTGTGCTGGCATACACTATATTCCTGAAGTCATCAAACTTAACATCACCAATATCTGGCCAACCCCACATCAGGTACCTCTTAGTAAATGCTGGGAAAATATAACTAAAAATGAACTCCTAATATCCAGAGAACCTTTCCACAAAGGTAGAAGAGAAAGAAAACCATTTTATTGTTGAATAAGCACTAAATCAAACACGATGCATCATGGGTCATCAGCTAAAGAGGTGACACAGAGAGGAATCTTAGTTTTTTATGTTGTGAAGTGGACACAACTTATTCAAGACCTTGTGTCGTTATAGCCAGTGGTAGGTGTACAATTTGGAACCTAGGACCACCAGAGGTTAAGCTTGTCGCCAACCAGGAAGCATCATTTTCCTGGATGATTACTTTTCAAAAGAGAAGTCTTACAGTTCCCTCAGGAAACATCCTACGGTGGCATTATCTTTCAGAGATAAAGAACTCACCTATTCTCTAAAGTGGATGCTGAAAGACAAGGGAGAAGTATTTTCCTTATTTTTAATTTGTGTTCTCCTTGACATAAAACAGAGAAGACAGCACTATTTTACCGCTGTAATTTGCCAAAAATGCATCGTCCAAATCTAATCACAGGGAAGTATCACTAAATGCACGCCAGGGAATACTGTATAAAACTTTGTACCCTTAAAATGCTAAGGCCAAGAATCCCAAATACAGGCTGAGGGACTGTTCCAGATGAAAGAATACTAATGAGACATGCCAACTGAATGCAATTTACATCCTGGGATTAGACCCTCAGCTGGGAAAAAATCAGCTATAAAGGATATAACTGGGACAAGTGATGAACTACGAATAAGCATGACAG
This sequence comes from Heterohyrax brucei, assembly GCA_028571685.1. Lineage (NCBI taxonomy): Eukaryota > Metazoa > Chordata > Mammalia > Hyracoidea > Procaviidae > Heterohyrax > Heterohyrax brucei. The sequence continues at coordinate 2,646,230 of CM053163.1, forward strand.
ATTAAATCATGATAATGCATCAATTTTAAATTTTGTTATTTTAATTGCTTGATCATCATGTAACAGAATATCCCCATCCTTAGAAAGTGAGTTGGAACTGAAAGTGTGTAGGTGTGCAGGAACACAGTATCTCCCATTTATTCATATGGACTGTCATTAGGTGCCGTCAATTCAAACAGATGGCGATTCCATGGGACTGAGTGGAACTGCCCTGTGGGGTTTTAGTGGCTGTAGTCTTCACAGGACCAGGCCACCGGGTCTTCTCTCCCAGGGAGTCACTGGCAGGGACATACTGTCAACCTTCCGGTTGGCAGCTAAGCGCTTTAACCGCAGCACCACCAGAGCTTCTTACATACACAGATTGTTGTCCTTGTTCGGTGCTGTCCAGTCGGTCCTGACTCATAGTGACTGTGTGCACAACAGAACAAAACAACACCTAGTCCTGTGCCAGCCTCACAATCACTGCCACGCTGAGCCCATTGTTGGCAGCCACTGTGTCAACCCATCTCATTAAGATTCTTCCCCTTTTTTGGTGACCCTCTACCCTACCAAGCATGGCATCCTCCAAGGGTTGATTCCTCCTGATAACATGGCCCAAGCATGTGAGATGTACAGTCTCACCATCCTTGCTTCAAAGGAGCACTCTGGGTGCACTTCTTCCAGAAGAGATCTGTTTCTTCTTTTGGTAGTCTGTGGTACCTTCAGTATGCTTCTCCAACACCACAATTCAAAGGCATCAATTCTTCTGTCATCCTTAGTTAACATCCAGCTTCCAAATACATATGATGTGATTGAAAATACCATGGCTTGGGTCAGGTGCACCTTAATCTTCAAGGTGACATCTTTGCTTTTCAATGCTTTCAAGAGATCTTTTATAGCAGATTTGTCCAATGCCATGTGTGCTTTGATTTCCTGACTGCTGCTTTCATGGTTGCTGACTCTGGAACCAAGTAAAACAAAATCCTTGACAACTTCCAATTTTTCTCCATCTATCATGATGTTGCTTATTGATCCAGTTGTGAGGATTTTTGTTTTCTTGATGTTGAGACGTAATCCATACTGAAGACTGTGGTCTTTGATCTTTGTCATTAAGTGCTTCGAGTGCTCTTCACATTCAGCGTTTGGTATGAAGAGTCAGAGACATACCTCAATAGCAAGTTGTCTTGTTGGGAAAGTCTCTAAGATTAGAACATTTTGAAAACATCTTGTTCTGTCAAGGTTTATAACGGGCAGAAATAGCCCCCTCAGTTCATTTGCTCTCAAAGAAGTTTCACTGAAACTGGCACAAATGGTCATCAATTTTTAGTTAATATTTAACAACTCTTATAGGTTTATTCTATGTGTTTATCTTTCTTGACATGTATTCTTCTACTTCTTAAAATTTATTATTCTGTATTTACTTGCATGTCTGTATCTTTGTTAATATTATCCTGGATACAGACACTGGGTACCTGGAGCACAGGAGATTACTATTTTTCCCACAGCAAATACTGTATCAATTCCCCTTTGTCCCGATTCCTATCCCTAGGGTCAATGCAACGAGCCAGGTGTCATCCTATACATAAGGGTGATCTCCCACAGTAGGCAAAATGCTCTAAAAAATAAAATTTGCATTTACATAAGAGACGGAGGCAGCTTGCAATCATAAAATAGAGAATCCTCAGTCCTCATCCTTTGGAAGGTAAAGCAGTCTCTAAAGAGAAACAGATAAAACCCGTGTCTCCAGCTTTATAACCCAGAGACAAGTCCGTGGTCCTGATCTCACGATTTAACTTCTAGCCTTGTCTTTTACACTAAGCTTAAAAAAACTTACTCAGAAAGCCCTAACTGTATAAAAAACATAAAAATATTTTCTTTAAAGTTTACAACATTTAAAATATATATTTTGTAAAAGCTGAAATAAAAAAAGCCACTGAACTATACACTAGACGACTTATTTTGTTTTGATTTTCATTCTTATTTCTAAGCGAATAAAACAATGCAGCTCCTGTTAGAGTCTGCACGAAGTTCTGGCCCACTCCTCCTCATGCCCTTGCTCTGACTTCTCACGGCCATCCCCCCAAGCAGAGAGCTCCTCTGGGCATACCTGTGACACTCTGCACTACAGCACAGTCAGTTCTACTTGCTTTCTGGACATCTGAATATTTACAGAGCCCTACCCATGATGCCTCACTGGGTAGAGAAGTGAACAAAACAGACAGAAGTCCCAGCTTCACAGAACTTAAATTCTAATGAATGGCTTACTAGCAAACTGAGTGTGTCCAAAGAGTGTGTCATGTTCAAGTCACGAAAACAGAAACTCTACTAAGTGTTTCAAATACAGGGGGTTTAATTCAGGGAATTTGTTATACAAGTGATTTAAATAATAATAATAATAAACCTGTTGCCACTGAGTTAATTCTAATTCACAGTGACACTATAGGACAGAGCAGCCCTGCCCACAGGGTCTGCAAGGAGCAGTTGATGGATTCGAACTCCTGACCTTCTGGTTAGCCGGCTAACAGCACCCCTGAGGCCCAAGTGACGGAAGACTGGAAGAGCAACCAAGAGAAAGGGGAGATTCATCATCGCAAGTAGCAATTACCACCCCTGGTCCAGGGACACACAAAGGGAAAGGAGTGTGGACAAGAGACCATCTGTTGAGAAGCTGGGACTCTGGAGGAGGGGACAGCATGGGGCTAGCGCCGGGAGTGCAGGAGGGCATGGGGGCTGTGGCTGTCCACTGAAGGAGTCCTGGCAAAATCAGAAGCAAGAAACGTCTCCTCTTGTCTCGTCTTCCAATCATTCACCACGGACAGAATTTAATCAGATGGCGAGTCAGTCTAGGAAGTGCAGCTGGCTGACCTCCAGCCTCAGAGCAAACCTACGTAGCAAAGGGTAGAAGAGAAGAAGCTGACAGTCAGTCAGCATGTAACACAGGCGAAAACCACGTGTTGACTTTCTCACGTCAGCTAAGGGCACATCCCAGTTTGCTCGGAAGTCAAAATGTGCTGGCAGCTACATATGCAGTCATAGCCCAGACGTCACCGAGTCACCCCCCGCAGGTTTCCTAGCTGAGACCCCAGACATCATGGAGTTACCCCACAGCCTTCCAGCCTTCCCAGCTGAGGCCCCAGCTGCTGTACGTCAGAATCTACGCCATGGCAGTGGGTTTTGGCGGTTTACACCTATAAGAAGTAAAAGGTGACCCTGTATTCCTTTTTTTTAATCTAATTTCTGATCTTTCCAAACATATAATTTAAATAGGTCATTGTAAATTTGAAATCAATGACCATATTTACAACATAAGGCATGACTAAAACAAAAGGAGATGAATTTAAGCAACCATGTCCTTGAGCTTATAAACCCAGAGAATGGTTATTCGTCAAAGGAGTCAGCCTGAAAGTCTATTTATGGAGGTACAATTAAGTCCACGAACTTAATTGTTCTATGTGTTACATACGTCACTGCTCAGTATCACTATGGTCACCTTCAACGTTCTCCCTTTGGGAATCTATGCACTAACACCAGTGCCTAGTCCACCCTTCAAAGCAATTTTGGAACTCTTTCTGGAATGGCCATTGCTCATGGTAGCATGGTGGCAAGTTTGTGAACTGAACTGTATACTTGTCTGTGAGGGGGTTTTCAGCCAGTAAACAAATAACTTTATTGGAACCCTCCCTACTCTCCTGATCTGGCCCTCAGTGACTTTGGTCTTTACCTGAAGATGATGGAAATATTGAAAGGAAGACGTTTGGATGACACTCAAGACATCAAAGGTAGTATGACAACAGCTCTGACGGCCATTCCAGGAAAAGAGTTCCAAAATTGCTTTGAAGGGTGGACTAAGCACTAGCATTGGTACATAGCTTCCCAAGGGGAGGACTTCGAAGGTGATCATAGTGATATTCAGCAATGAGGTATCACAGCACTTTTTCTAAGACAAGTTTGTGAAGTTAATTGGCAGTCCTTGTATTCCATTGCTCAGCATATTTTTGGAACTCCTCTTGGGAAAGTGCTTTCAAAGATAGTTTATAAAACACATAAGAAAAGCACTCATTATTTTTTACTTCCCTGGTTTTCTGGACCCTCTGGTGTATACTGTCAGAAACCCTGGTGGCACTATGCTGCAGCTCTCCATCTGCTAACCAGAAGGTTTGGTTTGGGGTTTTAATTTATATTCTGAGAGTCCTATGAGCCAGAACCCACTCGAGTGCAACAGGTATCCAAGAACCACATTTTTACACAAGTAATAGACGAGCTACTGCATTTGTTTGCCACCCTACCCACCCCCTACAAGGCATCTTCATAAGCACATTATGTGAAATTTTTTACAGCAACATATTTAAAAAACTGGCACAAAGGTTCAGGGAAAAGTACATTTTCTTACCCTGTGCTTTCAACTTTTCTGTAAGTTTGAGTTTGTTTTTTAGCTTAGTTTTTATTTTGGGGTAAGTCTGCTTGGTAAGGAAATGAAGATTTAAACTAAACCTAGGAAGGAAAGTGTTGAGGCAGAGGAACTGTTGAACCCACGGGAAGCTGAGGTTGACCAATTCAGAGGACAATGTCTACGAAAGCGTCCTCTGGTGCAGGGGTCATTGGTGGAAGCTGACACAATCTATTTAACAGCTAAGTGTTACACAGACATGGTCTTCTCCAAAAAGAGGCTGTCATTCCCAACAGAGAGTCTGTTTCTTTCTCTCACAGCAGCCATTAACTTGGGTATTGCCTTCCATTGAACTTGTTTGAAAGCCTGAATGCTCCAACAGGCTGCCAAGTAAGATGATACTCTTGATTCCAGCTGAATTTAAAAAAAATAAAATTGACAAATAATCTTCCAGGATAGGTGGCTGGAAAAATTGCTTTTTGAACTCCTTTCCAATCCTATGATTCTGGATATAAAGTTAGTCATGAGCAAAGAGGGCCTTTGGGATGTTAATTCCAGGGTCAGCTGCTTCCCATCCTCCCACCCATCTGCTCCCAGCCATTAGCTAGGAGGAGGAGAACTCCACAGCTAAACCAACTTGGCTTTCCGGCCAGTTGACTTACGGGAAGTCTGGAAATAGTAGCAGCTGTCACTTTCTCATGGACGTTTCTGGGAATTTATATCTACTTACATTCAAGTAATGTTTGGGGATTTTAAGAGTAATCTACTAAAAAAATAAAACATGAATCTGATACAAACAAGTTCAGTTATATACTCAGGATGTTATGTCTTTTATACACATTATAAGATATTTCACACACACAATCACACTTGATCCTCAAACAACCCTGCCAGAAGGGCAGAGCAGGGATCTCTGCACAAACGACACAGAACTTTGTATGACTCACCTGAAGCCACTCAGCAAAATGAAAATTAGATCATCTGATTTTTCATCCTGGGTGCTTTCCAAGACAGTCCTTGAAGTACATTAATACTTGTTATTGGAACCTCAGCTCTGAAACTACGCTGAACATCAAAATTCTTGACACTAAGCCATCAGGTATTTTCCAGTTTTCATCTGATTTTGTACAGGATCTCCAGTCTTACCAAAAATACCTTCCTGACACTAAAACAAACAAACAAAAAAAAAACACTGCTGTCAAGTGAATCTCAATTTGTAGTGACCCTAAAGGATGCAGTACGTGGTGGTGGACTCAAGCTGCCAGTCTTTGGGTCTGTAGCTGAGCTCTTAAGTACTGACCCAACAGGGCTCTTGAGGGACCTTAAAAAAAAACACTCACTGCCATCGTGTCAACTGTGACTCATAGCAACCCTACAGACAGAAGAATTGTACCATGGAGTTCCCAAGAACTTCCTGGTGCATTCGAACTGCTGATCTCTTGGTTAGCAGCTGTAGCACTTAACCATTACACCACCAGGGTTTCCCTGAGGGACCATGAAAAAACTCAAGCCCACAAAACAACAAGTGCTGGAGAGGCTGTGGAGAGATCAAAACTTTCCTGCAGTGCTGGTGGGACTGCAAAATGATACAACCTCTTTGGAAAGCAATTGAGTGCTCCCTTAAAAAGTTGAAAATAGATATAACATTTAATCCAGTAATCCCACTGCTCACAATATATCCTACAGAAACAAATACTGTCAAGCGAACCCATACATGCACGTGAATGTTTATTGCAGCACAGTTCACAATAGCAAAAAGATGGAATCAATCCAGATACCCAACAACAGATGAACGGATAAACAAACTATATAGTACATATACTAAATGGAACACTATGTTATGATGAACAATGGTGATTTTAGGAAGCATCTCATAACCCGGTTTCAACTGGAGGACATTATGCTGAGTGAAATCAGTCAGTAGCAAAAACAAATATTGTATGAGACCACTGCTATAAAGACTTAAAAATAGACTCACGTACAGAAGAAAAGCCTCTCTGATGGCTACAAGGGTGGGAGGGAGAGAGAGAGTTTGTCACAGATTAGTTAATAGAAATTTGGTTGGGTGAAAGCAGTGACAGCACACCGTAGGAAGCAGATCAACTTAACTGGACTTCAACATAAACTGAAAGCTCTTCTCATCTCAGTCCAATTTTGCAAGGATAGAGTAGCAGGGGCGTGGTCTGGGGACTACACTTTCGGAGGACATTAAGGCCAATTGGCACGACTAGGCTTTTGCTAAGAAAGTCTTCTGCACCCCATATTGGTAAGTGGTGTCTGGAGTCTTAAAACCTAGCAAGTTGCCCTCTGAGGTATGCCAAATGGTCCCAAATCATCCAGAACAAACAATGACTGAGAACACAGCAACAGCACGACGGATAAAGAGCTCACGAGACAGAAGGACCCATATTAACGAGAGACTGTATCAACCTGTAACCGGAAGAATCAGACGGTGCCCAGCCACAACCAAAGACAGCCATGATGGGGTACACAATGTAGAGTCCCTGTGGCAATGCAAGAAAAAGAGGGGTGCAGCTCAACTCTACTAAAAGACCAGAGCTGATGGTCCAGTGGCCTGGAGGATGCCCTGGGGGCATGTCCCCTAGACCTTCTGCTGCCCCTGACCAGAACACATTACTGAACTCTCTGAACAAAAATTGACTGGACTCAGGGACACAGTGTGACCATGTGGTATGTGTACGCTATGGTTCTATGCATTTATAGGATGTTGTCCTACTGGTTTCTTTCTAGATGGGTGAGGAGTGGGAGGAGAAGCGGGAACAGGAGCTTGCTAAGAAGATACTACATGTGTAGAATGAAAAGGAGAAGTGTGCTGTCACCAGGCAAGAAGAGCAGTAGGAGCTGCAGATAGGCAGGCATGCAAAATTAATTTGAATTGTATACTCTCAACCTCAATTGAAAAAAAATCCCAAGTCCACTGCCATCCAGTCAATTCTGACATATAATGGCCCTATAGGACGGAGCAGAACTGCCCCACAGAGCTTCCAGGGAGTGCCTGGTGGGTCTGAACTGCCGACCTTTCGGTTAGCAGACGCAGCACTTAACCACCATGCCACCAGGGTTTCCTAAGGGACCATCGGTTCCTTAAATTATAGGTGATACTTAACGTGAATGTCCATACAAAAATGCAAATAGCTCATTAGTTAATGAGGAAGCCAGAGATTACAAGAATGGGAAATCACCAATCAATATTTCCCACAAACATACATGGAAAAATCCTCAATGAAAGACAAATACATTGGATCCAGGAACAAGCAGAATTTATGTCTGACAGGCAAGGCTGGTTCAGCCCTCAGAAATCAGTGCAATTCCTTTCAGGGAACATCTAGCATGAATAGTTTATAAAGAAAACGTTCTACATTTATTTTAGTGAGTAGCACCTGGGGTCTTAAAAGCTTGTGAGTGGCCATCTAAGATACTCCACTGGTCTCACCCCATCTGGAGCGAAGGAGAATGAAGAAAAGCAAATACGCCACAGAAATCCTGGTCCAAAGAACTGATGGACCACAACCCACATGGCCTCCACCAGACTGAGTCCAGCCCAGCTAGATAGCACCCAGCTGTCACCACTGACTGCCCTGAAGGGGTCACAGCAGAGAGTCCCAGACACAGCCCAGTACCAGATGTGTGGAACTAATACACAGTACAAATGGGATTCAATAGAAAGCAAATAAAAGAACTCTGAAGCTGTGTAAAAAAACATTTATTGTAAAATGTTATTCACTCTTCCATTGATGTGCAGCTTTTAAATGCTAAGGTAATGGCTTTTAAAGCCTAGGAGCAGAGATTTGGGGAGGTAATTTTAATTCAAATGCTATAAGATTATCTACCCAATGGCTTTCAAATTCCTACCCTGCTTAATATTCCCACTTAATAGCCTAAAAGTTAGACTTAGTTGTGAACTTCCTATTTTTAAATGTTTTTTATTGTGATTAAATGAAAGTTTACAATCCAAATCAATTTGCCATGTAAAACCCAGAGCACCTGCCTCTCTGCAGCTCTATCTGCCCTCCTCACCCTGTGATAGCACACTCTTCTTTTCTACTCTTTACATCCAGTATCCACTCAACCAACACTTGTCCTCTTCTCTCCTTCTAAAAAGAAACCAGTAGGACAGCCTCGTATATACAGGTCCCACAGTGAAGTGTGCAAACTTAATTGCAGTTTAAGTGCTACGTAGCTCGTTGCTGAGTATCACGACAGCCACCTTCCAAATACTCCCCTTTGGAGGCTATGCCCTGATGCCAGCGTCTAGTCCACCATTCAAAACAATTTTGGAACTCTTTCTGGAATGGCTATTGCACACAGTGGCAAGGTAGCAAGTTCAAAAACTTGATTGTGTAGTTGTCTGTGAGGGAGTTGTTAGCTAGTAGACAAATAACTGGGTTGGAACACCTTCCCTACTCACCTGATCTGTCCCCCAGAGACCTTTTTTCTTTTCCTGAAGATAAAGGAAATCTTGAAAGGAAGGCATTTGGATGACATTAGGACATCAAGGGTAATATGATAACAGCTCTGATAGTCATTCCAGAAAAAGAGTTCCAAAATTGCTTTGAACGGTGGACTAGGCATTAATGTCAGTGCATAACTTCCCAAGGGGAGCGCTTCAAAGGTGGCTGTAGTGATGTTCAGCAACAAGGCATGGAGCACTTTTTCCTGGATGAGTTCACACTCTTCATTGACAGTCCTCGTATATTAAACCACAGAGTACACACATCACCTGCATCCCTCTTGCTCCCAAGTCTAGTCCATTCTTTGTCTGAAGTGTTGGCTTCAGTACTGGTTTCAACTCTGAGTGAGCAGCAAGTTTAAGAGCCATGTTCCCAGGGGACCCTGGAGGGTGTCAGACTATCAGGTCTGTTCTTTTCACAGATAACCTTTCTATTTTAAAAAAACCCAGTTCATCAGGAGCACAGCAGGGGGAATGAGAACTATATTTTTTCTCATGAATCTAACTGAAAGACTTGCTTGTCTACTGGGCTAATGACTCATGTGGATTTATTTATTCACTCACTGAATCAACAAACTCTAAGGACTCACTTCCTGTATCCCAGGCACTTCACTTGGCATTGCTTTTAATGGAGTTTAGATTTCAGTCAAGAGGACAGACAGTTCACGTAAAAATGTTCTCAATGATGGAAATTAAGACAGTGACACAGATTGAAAGAAAACAAAATAGTGCAATGAACAGCTAGAGCCCAGTCCAAGAGACAACATTTGCAAACTAGATATGCAACAAAGGACTAGTATCTAGAATTAAAGAACTCTGAAAACTTATTAATAAAAAACAAAACATAAACCCAATTACCAAACGGGCAGAGATTTTCACCTAAAAGGATATACTGGTGGCCAGTAAGTACACAAAAACATGTTCAACATAATAGTTATCAGAGAAATCCAAATCAAACCACATGAGATGTCACAACACACTAATTAGAAGAGTTCAAATTCAAAAAAAAAATAGTAACAACACTAAGTGCTAGTAAGGAAGCAGAGAAACTGGATCACTCAAACATTGCTGGTCATAATTTTAAAAGATACAGTCAGAGAAAATATTTGGCAATCATGTATATGATAAACCAAACCAATCCCAGTGCTGCCATCAAGTAGATTCTGACTCATAGCAACCCTGCAGGACAGAGCAGGACTGCTTCATAGAGCTTTCAAGGAGCATTTGGTGAACCTAACTGCCAACCTTTTGGTTAGCAGCCATAGCACACAACCATTACACCCCCAGGGTTTCCATATATGATAAAGGACCTGGAAAACAAAGAAATAAAATAAGTCCTACAACGTAATAAAAGCAATCTGGTGGCACCAGGATGAGGTGCTGGGCTGCTTACTGAAACGGTAGCAGCTCCACCAACAAGCCACCTGTGGGAGAAAAGACCTGATAATCTGATCCTGTGAAAGATTACAGCCTAGGAAACCTGATGGAGAAGTTCTCAGCTATCACATAGGGCCACTATGAATCGGAATCGACTCCATGGTCCACAACTCAATAAGAAAGAAGAAACATAACCCCATTAAAAAACGGGCCCAGTATGACAAATAGACATTTCTGCAAAGAAGATTTTTAAAAATGGCCAATAAGCCCATGAAAAGATGCTCAGTATCATTAGTCACTAGAGAAAGGCAAGTCAAAACCACAATGAGCTACTACCTCACAGCCACTAGGATTGCTATAATAAGAGTAACAAGTGTTGGTGAGGCTGTGAAGAAACTGAAACGTTCACACTTTGCTGGTGAGAATATAAACTAGTGAATGGCTTTGGAAAGTATTGTGGCAATTCCTCAGAAAGTTAAGCATACAGTTGCCATATGACTCAACAATTCCAGTTCTAGGTATACAGGAGAGAATGGGAAACACGTGGACACACAAAAACATGCCCGAGAATGTTCACAGCAGCACCATTCATGACAGCCAGAATAAGGAAACAACCCAAACATCCATCAACTGATGAACAGAATAAACATAAATATACCCTGTGGAAACCAAAATCCATTGCCATCATGCCAATTCCAACTCATAATGACCCTGTAGAAGCAGGTGTTGGATTCAAACTACTGACATTTGGTTAGCAGCCCCAACTGTTAACCATTCCACCACCAAGGTTCCGTGTCCTGTGGAAAATTCCTCAAAAACTTGGGTGCTTGGCATAGGAGAGGCTTCCACTGAGGGTGCAGCCGGAACTCCATTTTGTTGTTAACCACTCTGTGAAGACTGCCCTCAGAAATTATACAACAAGCTTTGTTCCGGAAGAAGTGTGCTGAAACTTGTGATAGCTTACTCAAGTTAAACAGCAACCAATCCAATGTCAAGAACTATCTATTCTAAAACTTTTGTGGTTTCTCGTCACTGTTTAACATACAGCCAATCAAAAAGATTGGCTGTTAGCTCCTCAAAACATACAGCTCACCTGAAATGCCCACACACACTTCTTAAACCAACCACCCGTAATTCCTCAATACAAGTAAGCCAGTCTTCAGCTTCCCTAACCCTGAACCTCCAAGCAGAAAATCACACCATCATACCTTAAGTACCTAATTTCACTGTATAAAAAATGCCTGCTTGTCTGCTATACTCACGAGAGCTTAGTTTCACTTTGTGGCCTTTATGTTTCCCTGATGCAAACTGCTTTGAATTTATTCAATAAAACTCTTTGCTTCAGCTCCAGAGTGGAAGTCTTTGTGTGCTGTGAGAATCCATCCAGCCGACTACGATTCGACCATAAAAAGAAATGAAATGTGGTTACATGTTATAAGATAGTAGAACTTTAAAAACATACCAAGTGAAAAAGCCAGCCACAAAAAGCCACATACCGTGTGATTCCATTTACATCAAATGTCCTGTATAGTCGAGTTCAGAGAGACAGAAAGCAGATTAGCGGTCACTGGGAAAAGGAGAGAGTAAGGAATGGCATCGAAAGGCAATATGGTTTCTTTTTAGAATGACAGAAATGTTCTGGAATTAGATAGTGGTGACAGACATGTAACTTTATCAATATACTAAAACCCACTGAAATGTATGCTTTGAAAGGGTGAACTTGATGTTGTATGAATTATACTTCAATAAAGTTATCAAAAAAAAAAAAGGTATAGCCACTCTGGGATAGAGTTAGGAAGTGTTTCAAAACTAGAAATATGCAACTTTCATTTGACTGAGCCACTGCAATCCTAGTCATTTATCCTGGGAAATGAAGACCCTACATTCACAGAAAACCTGTACAGAAATGTTTATAGCAGCTGCCTTCATAAGAACTCCCAACTGGAGACAATACAGATGTCCTTCAATGCGTGAGTGGTCCAGAAAGATTAAATCACTGATTGTACTTTGCCTTTCCATCCCCTGTGCTCAATTCCACTATCCCGTTGCCATCAGGTGGATTCTGACCCATAGCAACCCTCTAAAACAGAGCAGAACTGCCACAAAGGGTTTCCAGTGAGCAGCTGGTGGATTTGAACTGTTGACCTGTTGGTAACAGCCAAGCTCTTGACCACTATGCCACTAGGGCTCCTGGTGGCGAAATGGTTAATGTCAGAAGTCCAACCACCAGTCTGCCCTCTGGGGTTTCCAAGGACCTGCTGGTGGACTTGAACTGGTGATTTGGGGTTAGCAGCCAAGAGCCTACCTACTGCACCAACGGGGTTTCCGCAGGGTAAAAGGTATTCAGATCTTATCCAGTCTCTTTCCTGGATTAAGGCACTATCAGTTGACATGTGTTGAACGCTCACTATTTTCCTGACATAGTCAGTTCTCATGCACATAATGATGGGAGGTAAGTACTCCTGTCTGAAGATCACCGAAGGTGTGACTTTGGGAGAAGGTTCCGACCCAGGTACAGAACTCTTGGGAGCTGCAGCCAAGATTCAAACACAAGCCGTCTAGCTACAGAAGATGACCTCTTCAGTGTCACACTACAGAGACGAGGCAGTGAGAGGAGCACAACCAGACAGAAGGCTCAGTGGTCAGAGCCTACGGTCACAGTGGAATAAACACAGACAGCAGACGGCAAAGCACACACTGCATTTCATGTGCATAAAGACACGCTGTGGTGCTGTCCTTCAAGGCGTGCTGTTGAGAAATCCTGCAGGCGACACTCCTGCCCTAACTGCTTGCTGTCTGGCCAATTCCGTGTTCTACAGACTGTGAAAAGCAACCTCAAGGCTGTTCTTTCCTCTCAACATCTGCTAGACTCACATCTCCATTTCTCCAGTTTACTTGTTTTATTTTTACTGTGGTAAGACATGTGTAACAAAAAAATTTGGTCAGTTTGAAAAGGTCCTGTCTCCTGGCTACTAAGACGGTTCCTCAAGGGGGCTCAAGAACAAAAACGACAAAAATCTCTAAGGAACTCACTTGCTCTGATACCACTTTAAACAAAATACTCTTCGCTGTCTAGTCAATTCTGACTCATAGCAACCCTATAAGATAGAGGGGAACTGTCCCATAGCGTGTCCAAGGAGATGCTGGAGGATATGAACTGCTGACTTTCTGATTTGCAGCTGAGCTCTTAACCACTGTACTACTAGGCTCCAGTATCACTTTGATAGGTAACACAGATAAGAAGGAGGGCCAGGTGGGCATCAGGTGAGCCCCTGGAAGGCAAACTCAGAAAGAGGGGAGGGGAGGAGGGTGGGCGAAGGGAACACGAGGTGAGCCCCTGGAAGGTGGACTCACGTGAGACACATGCCGGACACACAGCAGGTGTAGTTCGCACACTTTACAAACAAGACAAGGTGCCAACTCCGTCTCCTGGAAACAAACCCGAGAGACAGTGGGAGTCACACTGCCAGTCCTGTGGGCTGAGAAAGAGACAACGCTGAGTGTCTTTGCTTTTCCTCTTCTCTGGGCAAGATATGGGGACCAAGAGGAATCAGTGTTTGCCAAACGTGTTTGACAGGCATGTTCTTGTTGGGTGCCACCAAGTGAGTTCCGACTCACAGTGACCCTATGAACAACAAACCAAAGAGCTGTGTGGTCCCGCAGCGTGCCTGCTGTTGTAGTGGAGGTGCTCCAACAGGAACACCAAAGAGTCGATGGTCTTAGCAAAGAAAACTTGATTCTTACACAGTCTGGCAGGCTACAAGTCCGAATCCAGGGTGTCTGCTCCAGGCGAAGGCTTTCCCTCTTTGTCTGCTCTGCAGGAAAGTCCTTGTGTTGCATCGGTCTTTGTCCAGGGAGCATCTTGGCACACGAACCTCAGGTCTGAAGGATGGGCTCTTCTCCCGGTGCTGCTTTCTGGATGGTGTGAGGTTCCCACTCTCTGCTTGCTTCCCTTTCCTTTTATCTCTTGTGGGGTGAAAGGATACAGGGGGGTGCAAGCCACACTCCAGCGAAATGCCCTTTATAGCGGAGCAAGGAGGGGGGCTTAGGAAGGGATTTACAGTTCCACCCTAATTCTCTTTAACATACGGCCTAGGAAAATCACAGAATGGAGGACAATCATAAAATATTGGGAATCAGGGCCCAGCCAAATGGCCACACACATTTTGGGGGCAAAGACTTCAATCCACAACATTAACAACTGTTTTTACGTTTTAGCCACTGCTGCCAGCACTGTGTCACTCCACCTCCTTGAAGGCCTTCCCCTTTCTTGCTGACCTCAACTTGACCAGAAACCACTGTGGTGTGGTGGTCAGGTGTTACGACTGCTAACAAAAAGGCCAGCAGTCCAATCAGCCGGGTGCTTCTGCTCTACGGGGCAGGTTTCCTCTGACCTGTAGGGTCACTGTGAGTTGGAATCAACTTAACAGCAGTGGATTTGGTTTAGTTTTTGGTTTTCTTAATAACCGATTTTCCCAACACAATGCATCTTTTGATTTCTTGATGGCTGCTTCCCTGGGCACTGATTGTGCAACAAGTCACATCAAACTCTTGACCACCTCAGCCCTTTCTCCATTTATCATGACACTGCTCACTGCCCAGTTGTGAGGCTTTTATTTTCTTAATGTTGAGGTACAATCTATACTGAAAGCTGTGATGTTTGTTCTTCATCAGTAAGCGTTTTAAATTCTCTTCACTTTCAGCAAGCAAGGTTGTGTCATCTGCATAATGCACATTTTAATGAGTCTTCCTCCAATCCTGATGCCTCACTCTTCACAAAGTCCAGCTTCTTGGATTATTTGCTTGGCATACAGGTTGAAAAGGTATGGTGAAAGGACATAACCCTAACACACACCTTTCCTGACTTTGAACCATGCAGTCTCCCCTTGTTCTGCTCACATGACTACCTCTTGACTCCGGTACAGATTCCTTAAGAGTAAAATTAAGTGTACTGGAATTCTTAGTCTCTACAATGTTAGCCATAATTTGTTATGACCCACATAACTGAATGCCTTTGCATAGTCAATGAAACACAAATAAACATCTTTCTGGCATTCACCGCGTTCAGCCAAGATCCATTCGACATCAGCAGTGATAGCTCTGGTTCCACACTGTCTTGTGAATCTGATCTGGCTTGGATTTCTGACAGTTCCCTATCAATATGCTGTTGCTGTCACTTTTGAATCTTGAACAATATTGTTCGATAATTTCTACCTATTGGGTTGGATCACCTTTCTTGGGAACAAGCATAAACATGGTTCTCTTCCAGTCAGTTGGCCAAGTATCTGTCATCCTAATTTCTGGGCATAGACAAGCGAGTACTTCCAGCACTGCGGCCGTTTGCTGAAACATCTCAGTTCATATCCCATTGTTTTCCACCAACGCCTTCAATGTGGCTTCCACTTCTCCCTTCAGCACCACTGGTTCCTGATCATATGCTGCCTCTCCAGACGGCTAAACACTGACCAGCTCTTGCTGGTACAGTGATTCTGTGTATCCCTTCTACTTCCGATGCTTTATGAGTCCTTTAATATTTTCTCTGTAGAATCCTTCACTGTGTCAACTCGAGGCTTGAATGTCTTCCCCAGTTCTTTCAGCTTGAAAAATGCAGAATGTGTTCTTCCCTTTTGGTTTTCTATCTCCAGCTCTTGGTACATGTCATTATAATACTGTGTCTTCTCGAGCCACCCTTTGAAATCTTCTGTTCATTTCTTTTACTTCATCATTCCTTCCTCTTGCTGGCTTTTCTTTCCTGTCATGATCTCTTTCTTTCTTCATGTATGATGTCTCTGATATCATTCCAACTTGTTTGGTCTTGGGTCAGTAGTGTTCAGTGGATCAAATCTATTCTTGGAATGGTCTCTAAACTCACGGCATAAACTCAAGGTTGTACTTTGGCTCTCATGAACTTGTTCTAATTTTCTCCAGTTTCGGTTTAAACTTGCATACCAGCAGCTGATTGTCTGTGCTGCAGTCAGCACCTGGTCTTGTTCTGACGTAACGCTGAGCTTTCCTGTCGTTTCTTTTCACAGATGTAGTTGATATGATGCCTATGTATTCCATCTGGTGAGGTTCATGTAGATGGGCACCATTTATGTTGGTAAAAAAAGGCATTTGTAATGAAGAAGTCTTGCAAAACTCTATCATTTGATCTCCAGCATCATTTCTGTCACCAAGGCCATATTTTCCAACTACCGACCCTTCTTCTTTGTTTCCAACTTTTGCATTCCAATCACCAGTAATTATCAATGCATCCTGATTGCATGTTCTGTCAATTTCAGACTGCAAAAGTGGTAAAAATTTCAATTTCTTTACCTTCGGCCTAAATGGTTGGTTCATAAACTTGAATCATAGTCATATTAACTGGCATTCCTTGTAGGCATATGGGTATTATCCTATCACTGACAGCACTGTACTTCAGGATATATCTTGAAATGTTCTTTTTGATGATGAACGCATCACCATTCCTCTTCAAGTTTTAATTCCCAGCATAATAGACCACATGACTGTCTGATTCAAAATGGCCAATACCAGTCCATTTCAGTTCACTAATGCCTAGGATATCAATATGTATGCTTCCCATTTCATTTTTGACAATTTCCTGTTTTCCTAGATTCATACTTTGTACATTTCACATCCCAATTATCAATGGATGTTTGCAGCTGATTGACCTCATTTTGAGTCACGCCACATCAGCAAATGAAGGTCCCCAAAGCCTGACTGCATCCACCTCTTTGAGGAGGCAGCTCCTCTCCGATCATCTTGAGTACCTTTCAACCTGGGGGCTCATTTTCCAGTGTGTCAATCCATCTGACAATACTCTGCCACTATTCGTAAGAGTTTTACTGCCTAATAATTCTTTTCAGAAGTAGACGGCTGGGTCCTTCATCCTACTCTGTCTTAGTCTGGAAGCTCAGCTAGTACTTGAATACTGGGGTCACATGGGTAGCCTCCAGCATCACATCAACACGCACGCCACCCTCACCCATGAAAAAGGATAGATGAGTGGGGACTGACAATAATGGCTAGTTAAAGAAAGCTATTATAGCCCATATCTTCTGAGAGGGCTTCTCAGCGGAGCTCTGGGAACCCACCTGCCCTAACACCCGGGTGTTAATAAACAGTGTTGCAGTGACTTAGACAAGTCTAAGCCATAGGTCATCGCAAGGGTCCTTAGTTACTCCAGCTACAGGGCTATCAGGATGGAAATGCTCAAGCCCCTGTCCTGTGGGGCAGGGGATCTCAGTGGGCACAGTTCTACATTCTTAAAGGGACAGTTTCCTAGACTGGAGCACATCTTCTGATGACTTTTTATTATCTGTACTTCTTCACGAAGGGCCAGGCTTCCTCTCAGAATTCTCTGAGCGGGGATTTCCCTGCTGGGTGAGTCACACTCCCAGTGAGACAGACTGACAGGACAGCCACACAACGGACTCACATACAAACAGTCGTGAAGATAGCCCAGGACCAGGAGATTCTGGTCGTTGATACTCAAGGTCACATGCACATAAAAGCTCCAAAATAAATATGAAAGACTGAAGAAGTGAAGCATACGAATAATTACCATGCTAGCAAAGAATACTGAATATGCCATGAATCACCAGAAGAAGGAACAACTCTGTTTTGGAAGAAGCACAGGCGAACGCTCCTTAGAAGTGTGAATGGTGAGACTTCCTTTTACATACTTTGGACATGTTATCAGGAAGGACCAGCCCCGGGAGGAGGACACCGTGCCCACTAAAGTACAGGGTCGGTGAAAGAGAGGGCACTCAGCGAGCTGGACTGGCACAGTGATTGCACCCGCGGGCTCCCACATTACAGTGACTGCGAGGATGGCACAGAACCGGGCATGATTTTGTTTTCTTGTAGGCAGGGTCACTACTGATTCAACAGCACGTACCAACAACACACATACAGTCACCACGACTCAGAGTGGACTCCCTGGCAACCAGCAGTAATAACAACCGGACACTTACCAAACGGAAGAATGACATTAAAATATATAGGTCTCTGTAACAACAAACTAAAAAATCATACAGCCCAGAAGGCACCCAGTGCAGCTAGCCCTCCCGAGGGTTGCCCTCCTCCTGTCTCAGGTGGTAGGTGGACCACGTCCACAGGGGAGGGCCTGTGATCCAAACGGACCACTTCTGACCTCTGACTCCTAGACAAAGGGATTGGTTCAGGAAGGGACGTGTCCCAGGTAAGCCAATCACAGTGTTTCCTTTGGGTTTTTCTCACTAGTGCTGATGAGAAACCCTATACCCTCCAGAGGGGTAGAGCTTGGAGGATGACCACGGTGCGTGCACCTGCAACCATCTTCTCTGTCTTGTGATGAAAGCTTTAGCTGAGAGAGCAACAGCGAGAGAGTGGTGCAGATGCGGTGACAGGGAGGGAGAGAGGCCAGGTGAGAGAGAAGGGACCTGGTGGGGATTCAGCCCTTTAACTGCCTGAGTTTCCTTCCAGTAAGTCTCCTTTTGCCTAAGCCGATCTTGCAGGCTTTCTACAACGTGCAACTGCGAGTCCTCAGTGGAATCCCACCGGTCAGGCCTCAGGCCCACAGGGTTGGAGAAGACCCCAGAGGAGCAACAGAGGTGGGCAGAGAGACTTTCCACTACCTCAGACAAACAGCCAACTGACCCTCCTCCCTTTCCAGCCACAGACTCTACAACCTCACTCTCCAGCCACAGGGCAAGACCCCCAGCTCACTTCCTGGTCATGATGTCATAGGTCCCTGGGCATTCCACGGTATCCTGGAGACCAAGGCTAGGGACACTGAAGGACCTTTAGAGGGCCTTCCTCCTTCAGCCAAAGGACATGGCAGTGAATAGAGGAAGAGTGACCTTCTTCTTCCTCATGGCGACATACTGCTGCCAGGAAGCAGAGTTCATGCCTATCAACATGACTTCAGGTACAGTCACAACTCTGTTGTGGCAGACAAGAACCGGGAGCTTCAGCGAGGGCCTGGATCAGGCGGGTGATGGCCTTCTTCTCCCCAGGTCCCTCCCCTTCCTACCCCACCGAGTTCACCTCGAGGGAACAGAGCATGTGAAGCTTCCCATCTTTGAAGTGTTTCTTAAAATCCGGAACTCCACAGGAGGGTAGCATATCTTATATATCTTAATTTTTTTTCATGAAGAAATTTAATTTTGAGGAATTTACCAAGGAAAATGTATTCTGAGGTGCTGTGGGTACTAGGTGCAGTGGTTAAGATCTGTGGCTGCTAACCAAAAAGTCAGCAGTTCAGACCCACCACAGCTGCTCCTCAGAAACCCTACCAACAGGCAGTTGGAACTGATAGAACAGAAATGGGTTTGGTTTTCCAGTGGGTCCTGGAGGTTCCCAGACTGCCCCTGAGTGCTAACAAACGGCGCTGTAGGACTGGCATTCTCACTCGACTGCTGTCTGTCACTCCGGCTGGTTGGTACCTGGACAACTGTCCCAGCATCCAGAGTGCTCCTTCATGCATAGGAATTCCTTAGGACTTGCATTTGTGATCTGTATCACTCCTAAGGCAACCAAAAGCCGGGCATTTCACCTCCCAAGGTCTGCTTCCCTCGGCCAAGAAATAAAAAACTCACCTGGCTCTTATACCTTCCCCAGATTGAAAACCTCCCAATCAGCACAATTTAAAAAATTGTTCTTAAATTGTCATCTCAGAGAGAGCACTAGATCTCCTCACTCTATTTCTCAGGCCTTCCTCCCTTTGAGGCCACTCTGTTGTTTGTCACAGGGGCTGGCCTGACCACACTGTGTGGCCATCCCATCAGGGAAAGACGCCAGGCACTGCAGAGAAGAACAATGGCAGGAGACACAGGCCACATGATAAGGAGGTTACAGTCTTGTTCTCCCCAAATTCACAGACCTGAGTCCCAGAACACGGCAGGAAAACCTCTCTTAGTGGACAGTGTATGCATTACGCAAATACTCAAACACAGCCATCAGTTGTCACGCAGCCCAGGGCACTTGCTTTCCTAAAACTGAGACTGTCAGTAAAAGGTGACATCAGGAAAAGAAAAAAAAGGGAAAGTAACTACACTTGACAATGCACTGTAAAAACCTTACAGTTATTATAAAACATAAATATTTCACTGCATATGCTTATTGGGTAGCTTGCACAATGCTCCCATTACAATTATGGGGCAGACACAAAATGAATGTTTTTAACAGAGTGCTTGAGGCAGCTGTATCCATTCTTAATGATTCATTAATGTCTCATCCACAGAGAAGTCCTTTCTGTTTGTTTCCTTTAGCGAAGGTTAGCAAGCTGGGAAGCAGTTGTCATCCCTGTTGCAAACCCCTTTCCCTATTTCTCCTGCCTTGTTCTCAGCACTCTGTGTGCAGACGAGTGGACCGGTATGCAGACTGTCCATCGGTAAAATTGTCCGACCCTCAGCTTCGTCGGCCGTTTAGCATGGCAACTTACGATTCTTGCAGACACTATCACCAATGCGCTGAGCAGCTCTGAACCGTAGATGGGTGACCCCGACGAGCCTTTTGTTGGGGCGGCTGTCTCCTCTCTAGAGGACTTGCTGACTACCCTGGGTGCTAGAAGAGGCTGGCCTTGACCTTGAGTCAGGGAAATGTACCAGTAGACTGAGACAACCTTAGCCAAGGAACTTCATTAATGTCAAAGGGAATAACCATTTCGTGGACACTTCAGAGACAGTGTCACTCAGAACCGCCACTTGTTGCTCCAGTCCTGCAGCTCAGTGAATCAACATCAGTGAGGAAGTGAGGCAGCGAATGAGACGTCCATGAAACCCACGGGAGACTGTGGTTCCTGACCCAGTCTACCCACCCGGACATCCGTGAGACTCCTCTCGTCATCTGTGAAGGGGTATCAAGCTGAAAGTCACCACGCGTGAGCCAGAAAAAGTGGGAGTGGCTATCTCTTTGGGACCCTCTCCACATCATGTTTTTCCCCATTAGGTTTCTAAGCTTTCAAATGCATCCCATTTGAACCACTCATACAGGCGGTAAGAGTGTTGGTGTTTAAAGAGGGAAAAGGGGTACCCCACTTCCTTTACTTGCCCCAAAACACTTAACAAGCAAAGCCATCTTTAGAATTTCATTATGACCGTCAGTGCCTAATAACAGTGAGCGCCAGTCTGCAGACAGAGCCCCAGTAGCGCAGCGGTTAAGCGCTCAGCTGCTGACTGTAAGGTCGGTGGTTCGCATCCACCAGTCTGCAGGACAAAAGACTGGTTGTCTGCTCTGGGCAAGATTTCAGCCTTGGATACCCTGAGGGGCAGTTCCACCCTATCACTGGGAGTCAGAATCAACTGGACAGCAAACAGCGCTAGTTGGGCAGTTTCATTTACCGAGCATTCTGGCCCATCAGGCCACGTGAGCCTCACAGCCCCCTGGGGTTGGCACTTGCCCCACCACCTTGCAGATGAGAATCCCAAGTCCCAGAGAACGTTACTGCCCAGATCCCAAGGCACTCGTACCCGGGACTGGAACTCCACGACAGGGTTCTTTCCCTGAGAGCAGCCTAGTGTAGGAAATCTGACAATTAAGTTCCCAAACTTGCCACCATGTGCTTACATGGGCAGCACTGTACAAACAACATGGTAAGGTTTCATAACCTCAGTATATCAGTGTCTGACAGCTCTGTTGGTGTCAACGTGTGGCTGTGTCTTGCTGAGTTGCATTCATTACTGTTGCTGTGTATTTCTGCGTGCTGCCATGAGAATGTTGGAGCTTGAATTAGAGTAATGAACAAACATTACATTTCTTGTTAAACTTGGCAAGAGTGGAAGTGAAATCAGGGAAATGTTAGTCCAAGTTTATGGGAATAATGCCCTGAAGAAAACAGCAGTGTACAAATGGGTTAAACATTTTTCTGAGGGGCGAGAAAGCATCACTGATGAAAAGAGGTTAGGGTGGCCAGTGATGAGCAGAACTGACAAAAATATCACAAAAACTTGTCAAATTGTGTGTCAAAATTGTCAGCTGACAGTGAAAAGCAGAGCAGATCAAATAAACATCAACAGAGAAACAGGAAAATCTTAACTCAAAATCTTGGCATGAGAAAGATATGTGCATAAATGGTCCCAAAGGAGCTCACTGATGAACAAAAGCACAGGAGAGTCAAAGTTTGCCAAGACTTTCTGGAGAGACAAAATGATGCTTCGGGCCATGTTATCCCTGGTGATGAAACATGAGTGTAGCAATACGACCCTGAAACAAAGCATCAAAGTGCACAATGGACATCAGCCAATTCTCCATGACCAAAAAAGTTGTGCCACTCCAAAACAAGAATCAGAACAATGTTGCTAACCTTTTTCTGATATCAGAAGTATTGTTCATTATGAATTCTGATATCAGAAGTACTGTTCATTATGAATTTGTACCACCTGGACAAACAGTTAGCCAAGTTTACTATTCGGAAGTGCTGAAAAGCCGACATGAAAAAGTCAGATGAAGATGACCTGAACTTTTCACCAGCAACTCATGGCTCTTGCATCACACACTCTTGCACCAGCTCACACAGCAGTGTCTGTGAAGGAGTTTTCAGCCGGTAAACAAATAACTGTGTTGGAACACCCTCCCTTCTCACCTGATCCAGCCCCCAGTCCGGCCCTCCTTTACCTGAAGATAAAGGAAATATAGAAAGGAAGACATTTGGATGACATTCAAGACATCAGGGTAACAAAATGACAGCTCTGATGGCCATTCCAGAAAGAGTTCCAACAGTGCTTTGAATGGTGGACTAGGTGCTGGCATCATCCCACTGCTTCCCAAGGGGAGGACGTGGAAGGCCGCCGTAGTGATGCTCAGTAGGGAGGTATGTGGCACTTTTTCTAGGAAGAGTTCAGAAACTTAACTGTCAGACCCTGCATACCCAGAGAAACCCTATATTCTTAAAAAGACCTAAACGCAAATTCAGTTAAAATTGTTGAACTTAGAGGTTTTTTATCTCCCTTCTCTAGTTTCCCGTTTTGAACGGCCATCAAGTTTAAAAAATCGGAACGATGACATGGCAGCACTATTTGGTAAGGAGCCCCCTCCTGTCAAACCCTTAGTCCAGTGGAGGGGGTAAGTGATCGTCAGCAAGCCTTGGTTGCGCAGTGGTTAGTGCTACAGCTGCTCGCCAACAGGTCAGACGTTTCAATCCACCCGGCACTCCTTGGAAACTCTAGGGGACAGCTCTACTCTGTCTCACAGAGTCGCTATGAGTTGGAACCAACTCAACAGCAATGGTGGTGTTTTGATTTTTTTAAGCAATGGTCAATAGGATTTTCCTAAATAATCAGGTGCTACTTGTAGGTGGTAAAAGGAAGTAATTCAATGTGAGCCTAGAATCACTTTCTATGTCCATGGCTTTAGTGCCTACACCTCAACCTCCCAGAAAAGTAAGAAATGTAGATTTTAACCTCCCAGAAAAGTAGGAAATGTAGAATTTCAGATTGCTGGAAAGGAGCTCTGGTGGTGCAGCAGTTACACGCTCAGCTGCTGAGCAAAAGACCTGTGCAATCTGTCCTTATACCGACCACATCCTAGAAAACTCTGCACCGCACACAGCTGCACTCCATCACACAGGGCTGTTGTCGGTCAGGATCGACTCAACAGCACACATCACCTACAACAAACCAAATGAAGCTTTGCAGCCTTGCTTCCCAAAGTGCGGAATAAGACTTCAGCCTCAGAAGCAGACCAGTAGCCCAGTGTCACCTGGGAGCCTGCTAGAAACATACCATAGAAACTCGCCCAGGCCTCCTGCATCTGAGTCTCTAGTTAAAAAGATGCCAGCTGATTTGCGTGTACTTCCAAGACCCTAAGGCTGAAGGATCACTTTCTCCAGTCCCTTTCAACACTCAGGGTGCAGCACAATCTCCTGGGAGACTGTTCAAACAACAGATACCCAGGCCTCACTCCCAAGTACTCAGACTGATGCTATAGGGCTGAGCGGGGACATTCTTCTAAAAGCTCTCCAACAAATTCTAAAGCACAGACAGCACTGAGAGCCATTTATCTAGTCCAGCATTGTCCACTATAATGCAAGCCAAACACGCTATTCTGTATTTCCATTGAGTCCATTCTGACTCCTAGCAACCCCACAGGACAGAGTAGAACCACCCCACAGGGTTTCCAAGCAGCGCCTGGTGGAATCAAACTGCCGACCCTTTGGCTGGCAGCTGTACCTCTTAACCACTGGGCCACTAGGATTGCCATATTCCTAGCAGAGGTATTTATAAAAAAAAAAAAAAAAAACTAATAACATTTCACTTAAGGCTATTTCAACATGTAATCAGTGTAAAGTTATTCATGATGATTTTTGTTTGTTTGTTTGTTCTTAATTATACTGAGTCTTGCACTCACAGAGTGTCTCAGTCTGGATCATCCATGTTTCATGGGCCCCATGTAGTAGCGAGAGCTACTACATAGATATGTGTAGTTCTGGTCTGGCCCCCTCACTTTACATTTGGGGAAACCGAGGCCTGGAGAAATCTATGAGCATAAGTGGGTCTCCTTGGAGCATGGAGTTGCTGACCCCCAGCTCCTGTTGGTCCCCTTGATGCAGTGGTCTAAACTTCAGGGACATCTCCGTCCACTATTGCCTGTTCAGTAAGTGGCTTCAAAAGGCAAGACTAAGAGTCATCTTTGCTTTGAGGGGGACCCATGATCACCCACACCCGTACTAGGTGTACGAGTTTTCAGTTACGGGGTTCTCTGATGTGGATGCAGATACACCCCAAGTGACGTGGACCGGCTTCCCTCGGAGCTGCCTTTTGGCAGGAAGCTGGGCTCCGTTCCAGTCCCCTGCTGGTTTGTAGAAAGCTTCAGGAAATGTCTGACTGCCCGACCAATGGGCTGACTGGCAGATAACACAAACACGTGAATGAATGCGTCCTTGGGTGCAAGAGGACTTCCGGGTAACGCTCGAGCATCAGGACTTCCGGGTAACTCTCGTGCAAGAGGACTTCCGGGTGACTCTCGTGCGAGAACACTTCCGGGTGACTTGTGGGAGAGGACTTCCGGGTGACTCTTGTGCTGCCACCGTCCACCTTCTAAGCAGTTCCCGTTCAAGAACCAGAAGACTTGGTTATCAAGGTTGCAGCGGCCTGAGTCCTGGAACCAGGTCCACGTCCACAAAATGCAAGTGATGACATCTGCCCTGTGACTGATTCAGGGTTTGAGAAGGAGGTTCCACCGTCGGCCCACTGCACTGCAGGGCCCTGTGCAAGTGTAAGCTGGGGCGGGCTGTGACCATCCTTTAAAATCCTGGTTGAGTAACATTTGGGGGAACTTGAAGGTCAACCCTTTAGTCAAGTAAGCTGCCCTGGACAAGAATAAAGTTGCCTCAGGTCAAGGAGGGGGTCTGTGACTAGAACGTGTATTGTGCTAGTGGGCCTGACAGTTACTGAATTTGGGGGATTCTAGTCCTGAGATCAGCATTATTGCATCCAGTGGGCCAACCGTCCCCCAAGTACCCACAGGCTTCGGAAAAGGACTCAGGAAAAGTAGTCCTCGGGAGTTCTGACGGCTTGTCTGTGGCCTACCTGCAGGTCTCCCAGCTGGTCCTCAACCCTCAACTTTGTCCCAGGTAGAAAGCTGAAAGCTTTAAAAGGCAGAGATTGCCCTCTTTCAAAATGTTTCTAAAACACAAGGAGCTTCCTAACCTAATATAACCCACTGGCTTTATCTCTCTATCTTATACACACTGCTGCTCAGTCAGGTCCAACTCATAGCAACCCTAGCAGTCAGAGTAGAACTGCCCTGGACAGCTTCAAAGGAGTGCCTGGCAGATTTGAACTGCTGACCTTTTGGTGAGCAGACATGGCAATTAACCACTACATCACCAGGGTTTCCCTGTTTTATACACACACACACACACACACACACACATTTTTCCTCCCCGTAAGCCACATTTCAGAGAACTGTTGAAGCTCTCTAAGGCAGACTGCAGACCTCTGGGGTCACCTTGTAGCCCTCAGTCTGAAGGCACCATGACGTCGGCTGGCTCAGATTCCTTCTTGGTCCCTAGAACTGTCATATTTACAAACCATGAGTGTGTCTTCTTGTGACAGGAGCACAAGACACACTTCTGCTTACCAGTATTGTCCATCAGCCCCCCACAGCCTCTGGGAGTCTGTCTCGCTCTGGCCAGAGTTCAGGTTCTGAGGGCTCAGAAGGAGGGAACGGCTGCTGGACAGGGACAATGGAATGACACAGTCAGAATCTGCGGCAGGAGCTCTCTGGTTGTGTGTGTTGGTGACATCTTTGTTCTCCATTGCATCTGAGGTCTCCCCTCGTTGACTCAGAACTGCCCCATTACTAGAACTAGAGAGACCTGCCGTTTGGTTTGCCCAAGACTGAGAAACTTCTGAGGACACTGGGCTTTCGGTGCTGTAGGAATGTCCCAGGCAGACTGAGACAGGCTGGCCACCCTCGCTGGGACTCCAGTGACCAGTAAACGAGCAGTGTGGGCTGGCTGGTGGGGTGTGTTTGGGGGTGTGTGTGTGAGAGAGAGAGAGAGACTACTATACTGCAAAGAGGAGGATGAACAACTGCCGTTTCCACCCAGGCACAGAGCTGAGAACTTCCCACACACACTGTTGTGCAGGATCCTCAGAAAAGCCAAGATAAACACAAACCAAAACCCAACCCAACCCACTACCACTGAGTGGATTCCAACTCACAGCGACCCAGCAGGACAGAGGAGAACTGTCCCATAGAGTTTCCAAGACGCAGCTGGTGCAACTGCCAATCTCAAGTACATTCAAACTGCACGTAACCACTACACCACCAGAGTTTCTAAGATAAATATAGAATTCCCATTTCACCGACCAGAAACTGAAGGTCAGAGAGGTGAAGGAACTTGTTTGAGAGCACACTGCATTGAAACCAGAATCAGAATTTGGGTCCAGGCCTGTCTGACACAAGTCCAGAACTCATTGCTACAAGCTTCCTGGGAGGGGTCACAAGGACTTAAAGGCAGAAAGCAATGCCACATTTACGTAGAAACCAGGAGAGATGCTTGTAGAAACCAGGAGAGCTTGGGGGAGGTCTCAGAGATGGGACAGAAGGAACCATGCAGGAAGGAAAAATGACCTCATTGGAGCAAAGTCTCTACCACCATGTATTTAAAAAAAGAAAAAAAAACCCAAACCCATTCCAATTCTGATCCATAACAACCCTAGAAAACAGAGTAGAACTGCCCCATCAGGTTTCCAAGGAGCAGCTGGCGGATCTGAACTGTCAAACTTTTGGTTAGCAGCTATATCCCTTAGCCACTGTGCCACCCGGGCTCCACCATGTATTTAGTGGGCAGCATTTATTGCCCAGAATATCTGGACAACCTCAGTTTTTCTGAAATGAGGTAAGCAGTGCCCTCTGCATCCCAGACAAGGTTCTTCTGGAGCTCCTGTGTCCTGGTCAGTGCACTCCCAGATGGTCTTGAGCACCAGTAGAGCAGCAGTGGACCGGTCCAGCAGGGCTGGCTTTAATGTGTCTTTGTGTTTTTCCCAAGATGAAATTCTAGTCCAAGAGATTGTGGATCCAAAAAAATCAGCATATTTTAAAATACTAAGACCAACAAGACGAGAAACAACAGCATCACCAAGAGAAACAGTCACAAATAAAAGCAAGTATATATATTTTTAAAACCCATAAATACACGTATTTTTAAAGGCTTGTAGTGGCAAAGTGCTACGGCTGCTAACCAAGAGGTCGGCAGTTCAAATCCACCAGGGGCTCCTTGGAAACTATGGGGCAGTTCCACTCTGACCTATAGGGTCTCTATGAGTCAGAACAGACTTAACACCACCCGACAACACATGGTATTGAATGGAAAGAGTGGTGGCGCAGGGGCTTAACTGCTACTGCTGCTAACCCAAAGACTGGCAGTTCCAATTGACCAGGCACCACCTGGAAATTATGAGGCAGCTCTACTCTGTCCTATAGGGTCCCTATGAGTCAGAATCAACCCTATGGCAACAGGTTTTGTTTCGTTTGTTGCTGATGGTATTGAATGTCCAATCCTACCACTGTAGCACTCTTTAACATTTGCTAAAATAGCGACAAAAAAAAAAATTGCTGGCCAAAACCCCTCCTACAACCTTCCAGAGACAGTGGAAGGCAAGTCTCGATGGACACAGATGACTCATCTTCCTTTTGGGATGATCCCTAGAGGGCACAAGTCAAACACATACTTGCAGCCAGGATGCAGATGGGGTCCAACCATCCCAGGAACACAAGGCCCACTAAAAACAGCCATTCAACTCTGCAGCACTTTGTAGTTCAACACACACGATCCTGTATGATGCACACCAAAGCCTTCCAGGAAACCGGAGCACTTAGTGTTCCCCCTCTCAATGGCTGGGAAACCTAAAGTCTAAGACATGATTTGCCCAATGCCACACAACTAGAAATTGGCAAAAACAAAGAGCATGCTTTTCCAGTGCACAGCTTCACACACAGAAAACCACCACTGAGAGCCAGGACAGGGCCCAGGACGGCAAGGTCTGAGGAGAGAGCCAGGACAGGGCACAGTCTGGCAGGTTCTGAGGGGAGGACCAGACAGATCCCAGGCTGGCAGGTTCCGAGGACAGCGCTGGGTACCATGACTCTACAGTCAGTGTGTGAACGCACACCCATCGGCAGGGAAAGTTCTGCATGCTCTTGAAATTCTGCATCTAGATGTGAATTCCAGGGCTGAGAATTAGTTCACCCAGTGCCTGCGGAAGCCCTCGCCTTGGGGACCAACGCAGCCAGGTGATGCCCGGCTCCCTGTTCCTTTGTTACCTTTCTGAAATGCACTTCCAAACAGAACTTGAACAGGTTAGCAATCTAACATAAGACTTTAAATTATGGGCCAAAACTGTCTCCAACTGTGTAATTAAGACAATTTTCCTTGCTTTTTTTCCAAATTCTTCATCAAAGGAGGCCATGTGCAAGAGAATTTTCACGCTGCTGTTCCTGAGAGATACCATGAAAACCAGTTACCTTCTGAAAAAGCACAGAGAACTTCCTACAATGGTAAATATAGTCTGGCAATCACCCTGCGTAGGTTCAGGACTTGATGAGAAAGAGACAGAAGGATCAGGCAGACGGTAATGAAAACATCACCTCCATCAGGGATACGCGTGTGGCTGGATGGCATGGCCGCGTCACCCCAAGTTAGGTACATTTCCCAAGTCACCAGCAGTAGCAAGGAATACCCAGGTACTCCTCCCCCCATCCCATGGTGTGTGACCCTGGTGTGACCACAGTCTAGTGGGACAGAGCAGAGGTTTTGCTCTTGTAGGCAGGAAAGGAGGAAGCAGCCACAAGGCCCAGGTCCTTCTCACAGACTCTCTAGTTTAGTCACTTCTCCTGGGATGGGGACAGAGACAGGCCCTGGACTTAAACCTCAGGAGCTCCACCACTTGGAAAGCTTGAGGGGGAGGGTCTTCCCTCCAACAGATGAGGTTTTAAAAAAGTAGTGCGTGCAAAGGCTAGGAGGAGGACAAACTTAGAATGTCATGAAGGGTAACATATTTTTTCTTTACCCTAAGATCAAAAAAATAATGAGACAAGGTAAGTGGCAACATATAGTGTGTATGTGCAAGGCATATGTGGTCTTCTCCTGCAAGACTGTGAACCAGATCATGACTCCCAGATGTAGCTGTGCACCTGTCATGGGGATGGGGACCTTGCTGGCCCCACCGAGAACCTCTGTGGGTGGAGCCAAGGGTTCTGCATTTCAACACATCCCCCCAACAACTCTTCTACAGTACGTGAGCCTCCGGTGCATGAGACAACTGAACCAGACACTTGGAGGGCTTCAACCCTATAAATTATTATTTGATGCCTCTGGATTTGTCCCATGATGAATTCTGAAAATTGTCTGATGGTTATAAATTAAATACAGTCAGACATCTCTTCAGCAGCTGGGCCATGGTGGGCGAGGTCACAGGATGGTTCTACAGGGAGCGGACACTCCAACTGGATGGTCTGACGAACAGTCTGTCTGCATCATAGACACTGTGGCCACTGAAGGAGCAAGGGATCATGAGAAGAGACTGAACAGCCTATGGGTGCCAGAGAATGAGAGTCAAGGAGAAAGCAGCGGAGAGCCTTGGGTCTGAGAGGAAGCAGAGAGGGCAGGGTAAACCAAGCCAGCTGTCAAAAAAGCCCCAGGAAAGAAAACCTTTTTGGGGCCTCATGCCTGCTCCGTCGTCACTGGCATGCAGCTGAATGAAATATGAGGGAAATTAAGAACCCATCTTGTCGGATCCGACTCGATGGCACTTGGCTGGCTTGGCATTAGAACACAGAGCATCTGGTACATGTCAGCTGCTGGTACACATGCTAGATTCATCTAGGCCCTAAATTTTGTACTCAGGAGGACAACCACCACTGAGACACAAATGAATTTAACTGAATCATTTCACTCCCAGTCACCGAATCGCATCAGCCACTTCAGGGACTGTGAGAAAACGAAGGTAAGTTGTGAGTTCAGGGCAGGGTGGCTGAGGGCTTGCCTAGGAGGGGACTCTGGTAATCTGGGGACTGAATAGGATGGAAAGTCAACAAGAGGAGGAGAGAGAGGAGACCAGGAGATGACATCACCGGGCCACTGCCTTCTGCAGAACTTGCTCCGTCTGTGTAAGCATACTGCAGGGCCAGAAGGCTAACACTTTGCAACAGAAATTCTTGATGGAATGAAAGGCCAGAGTCTGCTGGAGTCTTTAAGGCCACAAATCTATCCTCTGGATCCACAGAAACTACTTCTGGTACAGCTGCAGGGTTGGTGGCTTTCCAGTAGGAAGGTGTGCATTTTGGTCCTGGCAGCTTCTTAAAAATCGTCTAGTGTTCCGTGAATCTCAGGGTAGAGCCCTCAGAAACTGGCTTTTCTTGCATCTTTGCTTACCCAGTGCCTACCTCAGGCCATCTGTGACCCCAGGGCAAAGACCATTTCTATCCCCAAGGGAGTCATTACAAATGAAAGTGAGGCCATAACAGGTACACCACAAGTGGGTGGCTTTTAAGAACAGACATTTATCTTCCCACAGTTCTGGAGGTTAAAGGTCCAAATCATGCCCTTGGCAATGTGGATTCCTTCCATGACATCTCTCCTTGTTCTGGTGTCTGCCAATGACCTCTGGTGTTCCTTGCAGGTGATCCTCACACATGGTCTGTCTTCTGTGTGTGTGTGTGTGTGTGTGTGTGTGTGTGTGTGTGTGTGTGTGTGTGTGTGTGTGTGTGTGTGTGTGTGTGCACGCACACATGCATGTGTGTGTGTATTCTAGTCTTTTTATGACTCAGAACTCATAAGGTTTAGGTTCCACCCTCCACTGGCATGAACTGACTGGCTGATCAGGTTACATTATGGAAGATGATTACATTACATCCCATTATTGTTGTCGTTGTTAGGCACTGTCGAGTTGGTTCCAACTTACAGAGACCCCATCAACAACAGAACGAAACACACTGCCCAGTCTTGCACAGTGTCCACAATTGTTTTTATGCTTAAGCACATTGCTGGGGCCACTATGACAATCCATCTCATCAAGGGTCTTCCTCTTTTGCGCTGACCCTCCACTCTATCAAGCATGATGTTTCTCTGCACAGCCTGATCTCTGCTGACAACACGTAAGATGCAGTCTTGCCATCTTTGCTTCCAAGGAGCACTCTGGTTGTACTTCTTCCAGAACAGATCTGTTTGTTTTTTGGCAGTCCACAGTACATTCAACATTCTTCTCCAACACCACAATTCAAAGGCATCAGTTCTTTTTTTTATTAAATAAAAAATGAAAGTGTACATACTCTGTGTTTACAATATTGGGTTAAGATGGTAGGAGTACACAAGTTATGTTGAAGTCCCATTAATAATGTTCTTCTTACTAATGTGTATTGTCATCAATTTTACCCAACTAAATTTCTAACAACTATCTAATCTAAACCCTCGTCCCTCGCCCTCCCGCCCTCCCACCCTCCCAACCCTTATAGCCATCAAAGAGTCTTTTTCTATTATGTATGAGTCTGCTTTTTTTATCATAGGGGTCTCATGTAATAATTGTCCTTCTGTCGCTGACTAATTTCACTCAACATAATGTCCTCCAGTTGAGACCAAATTGAGAGATCTTTCCTGCTAGCATCATTGCTCTTTATCAATGCATAGTACTCCACTGAGTACATATACCAAAGTTTACCCATGCATTCTTCTGTTGTTGGGCATCTTTTAGCTATCATGGACTGTGCTGCAATGAACATTCATGTGCATGTATCAGTTGGTGTGAATGGCCTTGATTCTGTAGGATATATTCCAAGCAGAGGAATTACTGGGTCAAATAGTATATCTATCTCCATTATTTTAAGGTAACGCCAGATTGCTTTCCAAAGAGGTTGCCCATTCTGCAATCCTACCAACAGTGTAGGAGAGTTCCAGTCTCTCCACAGCCTCTCCAACATTTAGTGTTTTGCATTTTTTGGATCATGGCCAATCTTGTTGAGGTGAAATGGTATCTAATTGTCGTTTTGATTTGAATTTTTTTAATAATTAATGATCGTGAGCATGTCCACATGTGTTTTTTGGCTGTCTGTATCTCCTCTTTAGAGAAATGTCTGTCCATCTCCTTTGCCCATCGCTTAATGGGATGATTTGTCTTTTTCTTGTTGATATTTTGTAGTACCTTATAGATCATGGAGATCACGTGTCAGTCTGACATGGTGTTGCCAAATATTTTTTCCCATTCTGTAGGTGGTCTTTTAATTCTTTTGATGAAGTCTTTGGATGAGGAGAAGTGTTTGATACTTATTAATTCCCATTTATCTATTTTCTCTCCTGATGAATGTATTTTGTTTGTCAGATTTTGAAGTCTGTCTATATTGTGTATTAAAACTTCCCGAATCGATGGCACTTGGCTTGGCTTTGTTGACCCTATTTTACCTGAGATGAGCTTATCGTTTTAGCTTTTATACTTAGGCCTTTTATCCAATTTGAGTTGGTTTATGTGTAAGGTGTGAGATATGGGTCTTGTTTCAATTTTTTGCAGATGGATATCCAATTACGCCAGCACCATTTATTAAAGACACTGTTCTTACCCCAGTTTAAAATCTTAGGACACCAGCTGTTCATAGAAGGATGGTGGCATCTCTACTTTGTTCTATTGGTCTACATGTCTCTTTTTGTACCAATACCAGGCTGTTTTGACTACTGTGGCAGTGTAATAGGTTTTAAAGTCAGGTAGTGAGAGGCCTTCCAGTGTGTTCGTCTTTTTCAGTACTGCTTTACCTACCTGGGGCTTCTTCCCTTCCCAAATAAAGCTGATAATTTGTATCTCCATCTCATTAAAAAATGTTGCTGGAATTTGCATTGGGATTGCATTATATAAATTGACTGCTTTGGGCAAAATAGACATTTTCACAATATTGACTCTTCCTATCCACGAGCAAGGCAGATTACTCCACTTATGTAAGTCTCTCCTAGCTTCTTGTAGTAAGGTCTTGTAGTTTTCTCTGTAAAGATCTCCTATTTGTCTAGTTACATTTATTCCTAGGTATTTTATCTTCTGGGGGGCTACAGTAAATGGAGTTGACTTGGTGATTTCTTCTTTAATAATTTCACTGTTGGTATAAAGGAATCCTATTGATTTAGTATGTTTAATCTTGTATCCCGACACTTTGCTGAATTCTTCTATTAGCTCCAATAGTTTACTTATGGATTTCTTTGGATTCCCTGTATAAACAATCATATCATCTGCAAAGAGGGAAATCTTTACTTCTTCATTGCCAGTATGGATGCCTTTTATTTCTTTGAGTTGTCTAACTGCCTTGGCTAGAACTTCTAGCACGATGTTGAATAGAAGTGGTGAGAGCAGGCATCCTTGTCTGGTTCCCATTCTCAAAGGGAATTCTTTCAGTCTTTCACCATTCAGGATGATGAAAACAGTAGGCTTTGCATAGACGCTACTGATTATATTGAGGAATTTCCCCTTTATTCCTATTTTTCTGAGTTTTAAGCATGAATGGATGTTGAACTTTTGTCAAATGTCTTTTCTGCATCAAATGACAAAATGAGGTGATTCTTCTTCTCTCCTCTTTGCTTGCTGTCCATTCCATTATACATGAAGGAATTACATTGCATGTAAGGTAATTACATGTTTTGGTTGGCTAGGGCTGCTCTAACATGAGGTTCCTGCGTCAAGACGCTCCCTGGACAAAGACCGATGCAATACCAGACTCTCCTCCAGAGCCGACAAGGGGAAAGCCTTCCCCTGGAGCAGACACCCTGAATATGGACTTGTAGTCTTCTGAACCATGTAAGAATAAACCTTCCTTTGTTAAAGCCATCCACTTTGTGGTATTTCAGTTAGAGCAGCCCTAGCTGACCAAAACATTACACTCTATTATTAACATGTAAGGTAATTAGATTACCTTGGCTTGGCTTGGCTTAGGTTATATTATGGAAGGTAATCTGCTTTACACACAAGGCCAATTGGTTAAATCACAAATAACTGTTCCTGGATAGCAACTAGTTTAGTATTTGGCCAAACCACTGGGAACCATCTGTGTGCTGTCAGATGCTGTCAAGTCAGTTCTGAATCACAGCAACCCTACACGTTACAGCACGAAACACTGCCCAGTCTTGTGCCATATCCACAATTGTTTTTATGCTTAAGCTCACCATTGCAGCCACTATGTCAATCCATCTTGTTAAGCGTCTTCCTCTTTTTCGCTGACCCTCCACTCTGCCAAGCATGATGTCCTCTAGGGATTGATCCTTCCTGACAACATGCCCAAAATATGTAAGACACAGTCTCGCCATCTTTGTCTCCAAGGAGCACTCTGGTTGTACTCCTTCCAAAACAGATCTGTTTGTTCTTTTTTCCAGCACTACAATTCAAATACATGAGTGCTTCTTTTGTCTTCTTTATTCACTGGCCAGCTTTTGCATGCATACTGTGCAATTGAAAATACCACGGCTTGAGTTAGGCAATACTTCAAAGAGGTCCTTTGCAGTGGATTTTCCCAATGCAATGCAACTTTTGATTTCTTGACTGCTGCTTATATGAGTGTTGACTGCAGATTCAAGGAAAAGGAAATCCTTGACAACCTCAATCTTTTCTCCATTTAGCATGATGTTGCTTGCTGGTTCAGTTGTGAGAATTTTTATTTTCTTGATGTTGAGGTGCAAATCGTATGAAACGCTGTGGTCTTTGATCTTCATCAGTTAGTGTTTTAAATTCTCTTCGCTTCCAGCAAGCAAGGTTGTATCCTCTGTATAACGAAGGTTGTTAATGAGTCATCCTCCAGTCCTGATGCCTCGTTCTTCTTCCTATAGTTCAGCTTCTCTGATTATTTGCTCAAAAAACAGATTGAAAAAGTATGGTGAAAAGATAAAACTCTGACGCACAGCTTTCCTGACTTTAAACCATGCAGTGTCCCCTTGTTCTGTTCTCACAACTGCCTCTTGATCCACATACAGATTCCTTAAGAGCACCAGTAAGTGTTCTGGAATTCCCACTCTCTGCATTGTTAGTCATAATTTATTATGATCCACACAGTCAAAAGTCTCTGCATAGTCAAGGAAACACAAGTAAACATCTTTCTGGTATTCTCTGCTTTCAGCCAAGATCCATCTGACATCAGCAATGACATCCCTGGTTACACATCCTCTTCTGAATCTGACTTGAATTTCTGGCGGTTACCTATCAATATACTGTTGCAGTCACTTTTGCAAGTGACTTGTGTGTGATATTAGTGACACTGTTTGGTAATTTCACATTTGGTTAGATCACCTTTCTTTGGAATGGGCATAAACATGGGTCTCTTCCAGTCAGTGGGCCAGGTATCTGTCCTCCAAATTTCTTGGCATAGATAAGCGAACACTTCCAGCACTGCATCAATTTGCTCAAACATCTCAGTCGATATTCCATCGATTCCTGGAGCCTTCTTTTCTGCAGCTTCCACTTTTTCCTTCAGAATCATTGGTTTCTGATCATGTGCTGCCTCTTCAAACGGCTGAACACTGACCAGTTCTTTCTGGTATAAGGACTCTGTACATTCCTTCTTCTTTTGATGCTTCTTGAGTTGTTTAATATTTCCTCTGTAGAATCCTTCTTTGCAACTCGAGGCTTGAATTTTTCTTGAGTTCTTTCAGCTGAGAAATGCAGAACATGTTTTCCCTTCTCGTTTTCCATTTCTATCTCTTTGCACATGTCTTTATAAGGCTTTATTTTGTCTTCTGAAGCTGCTCTCTGAACTTTTCTGTTCAGTTCTTTTACTTCATCATTCCTTTTGCATTAGCTGCTAGACATTCAAGAGCAAGTTTCAGAGTCTCTTCTGACATCCAATTTTGTCTTTTCTTTCTTTTCTGTCTTTTTAATAACTTCTTACTTTCTTCGTGAATGATGTCTTAGATGTCATTCCACAGCTCATGTGGTCTTCAGTCATTAGAATTCAATGCATCAACTCTGTTTTTGAGGCGGTCTCTAAACTCAACTAGGACATACTCAGGGTTGTTCTTTGGCTCTCATGGACGTGTTCTAATTTTCTTCAGTTTCAATTTGAACTTCCATATAAGCAGTTGATGGTCTGTGCTGCAGTCAGCACCTGGTCTTGTCCTGACTGCTGATATGGAGCTTTTCCATCATCTTTTCCCACAGACGTAGCAGATTTGGTTCCTGTGTATTCTACCTGGTGAAGTCAGTGTGTATAGTTGCCATTTGCATTGGTGAAAAAAGATACTTGCTTTGAGGAAGCTCACACTACTGGGTTCATTCTAGTTTTCCCCCTTTCATTTTAACAAAGAGAAACCTGGTAACTACCCACAATATAGTTACTCATTGGCACAAACCCAGGATACAGAGGAGGAATTTAGTTTTGAAATCGCTAACACATATGCACATGAAAAACAAATTTACTAGCTAGAAGAAACATTTGTGTATAATCTTTTGTTTTTAGACTTACAACATATGATACTTAAGACTGTGTCAACTTGGCCAGGCTGTGGGTCTCAAAAAAAGTGTTTTGGCAATTATATAATGTTGTCATCACTTGCCTGTTGAAATTTGATATATGATCACCCCCATGATGAAATCTGCTGAACGGTACCAGTGAGGGTGCAGCCTGTGGTGGCTCACTGCTCCCTCAGCCTTCATCTCTCTGCCCTCTGCCACCTACTTCCTTCCTGCTCACCTGCCAAGGTTTCTGACTTATTCTAGATCCTGTAGCTGCCTCTTGTTGTCCAATCTCCAGTTCTTGAGAATTGAGCTAACAGTTTACTTGCCAATCTTGGAATTCATTGATCTTCACAGCCTGTGAGCAAGAGTCCTGCTCTCCAATCTGCCATCTTGGGCTCTCCAGTCCCTGCAGCTACATGAACTGGGAAAGATCTTGCAGTCTTGCCTGTTTATCTTGGGATGCATCAACCATCACAGCCTTGAGCAAGAGCCAGACACTCTGATCTGCTGATCTTAGAAGCAACTGCACCTACAGCTACACGAAGCAGGAGAAACCTCTATCCCGTGATCCATGGACTTAGAACATTCCAGCCTCCAAATTCGTCTGAGCCGCTTCTTTCATATAAATCTCACACTCTCTCTCTACACATATATGCATATATACATGTTATATATATGCATATATATATATGGGGTCTGATACCTAAGTTCACAAAGTTGCCACTGTGCACTTACGTTGACAGCACTGTAGAAACAACTCAGTTAAGATTTCATAACCTCAGTATATCATGTCAACGTTTGGCAGTGTCTTGCTAAGTGCTATTCATTATTGTTGTTGAGTGTTTTTGTGTGCTGTCACAAGAATACTGGAACTCGAATGAGATCAATGAACAAACATTAAATTTCTTGTTACATTTGGCAAGAGTGGAAGTGAAATGAGGGACATTTTAGTCCAAGTTTATGGGGATAATGCCATGAAGAAAACAGTGGTGTACAAATGGATTAAAAATTTTTCAGAGGGGACAGAAAGTGGTCAGTGATGAAGACAGGTCAGGGCAGCCAGTAAGGAGCCAGCCAATCCAAGTGCTGTCGAGTCGGATCCGACTCATGGCTACTCTAACGGCCAGAGTAGAACTGACCCCCAGCGTATTCAAGGAGCAGAACTGACAAAAGACATCGCAAAAATTCATCGAATTGTTTGTCAAAATCGTTAGCTGACTGTAAGAAGCATAGCAGAACAAGTACACATTGACAGAGAAATAGTTAGGAAAAGTTTAACTGAAAATGTTGGCATGAGAAAGGTTTGCACAAAATTGTCTCAAAGAAGCTCGCCAATGAACAAAAGCAAAAGAGAGTCAAAGTTTACCAAGACCTTTTGGAGAGGCAAGATGATGTTTTGTCCGTGTTATCACTGGTGATGAAACATGGATGTACCAATACAACCCTGAAACAAAGCATCAAAGTACACAACAGCAGTCAGCTGATTCTCCACGACCAAAACTTTTGTCAGTCCAAATCAACAGTCACAATGATGTTGCTAACATTTTTGATATGAGAGGGATTGTTCACTATGAATTTGTACCAAATGGACACTTAACTGAGTTTATTATTTGGAAGTGCTGAAAAGGCTGCAAGAAAAAGTTAGACATAAATGACCTGAGCTTTTCACCAACAACTCATAGCTCTTGTACCACAGCAATGCATCAGCTCCCATAGCACTATCTGTGAGGGAGTTTTTAGCCAGTAAACAAATCACTGTATCAGAATACCTTCTCTTCTCACCTGATCTAGCCCCCAACGACTTTTTTCCTTTACCCAAAGATAAAGAAAATACTGAAAGGAAGACATTTGGACAGCATTCAGGACATCAAGGGTAACATGATCACAGCTTGCATGTGCAGTACAGAAAAAGTTCCAAAATTACTTTAAAGGGTAGACTAGGCACTGGCATCAGTGCATAGCTTCCCAAGGGGAATACTTTGAAGGTGACCACAGTGATATTTAGCAATGAGGTATGTAGCATTTTTTCTAGGATGTGTTCATGAACTTAATTGTCAGACCATGTGTTTGTGTGGGTGTGTGCATCTGTGCACGTGCACGCATGTGTGTGTGTGCGTGCGCATGTGTGTGTGCGTGTGTTTTACCAGATTTGCTTCTCCAGAGAACCCAGCCTAAGTTATAACACAGTCAAAATACTGTTTTCCAAAGTTACTTGTTAGTTCTTTCTGTATCACTTTCTTGGTCGTGGTTACACTATTCTAAAATTCCTTTTCGAGTTTGCATGCCATTTGGGGTTGGCCCTCCATCCTCATTCATTTTGTTTATTTTGAAGTACATGAAGGGTTATCATGGTTCTAACACAGAAAGCTAGATAGCCTAGAAATATCGCTCTACCTCATTCTTTTGAACACACTCCCATCCCCCAGTCTTTTCACCCTCTTCCTACCCACCTCTATAGGAAATCAGTCTCTCTACTTTCTGTTATAGTTTCCTGTATCCCTTCTTTCTTCCATGAACAGTGGCACACTATATTACTTTACAGTTTCCTTTATTTAAAGCCTACTACTGTACCCATAAATCACTTTATGTCAGTTCATAGAAACTGTCCCCATTTTTTTTACCAGCTACATAGTTCCCCAGTGTGTGAATACAGCATAGTTTATTCAGCCACTTCCCTTTGCACGGGCATTTAGGTTATTTCCAATATTTTGCAATTAGTGACAATGCTGCAATGGACAATTTTTGTATTGCTGAAGTTGTAATTTCAGCACACTATCCAGAAGCACATTGCTGGATCAAAAACCAAGTACATATGTGGTTATATTAAAACTACCAAACTCCCCTCTAGGAGTTTATACCAGTTCATTCCCACCGGTGTGGTCCAGCAGTACCTGTTTCCGCAGAGCCTTGGCTACAGAGTAAGTTACTATACGTTTTAGGTTTGGGTAATTAGACAGGTGAGAAATGGTATTGCTGTGTTCATTTACTTCACATTACTTGAATTATTAGCGAATTGGAACATCTCATGTTTCTGGGCCATTCTGCATATTTTTGTGAATAATCTATCAACGTCTCTCATTTCTCTATACCTTAACTTTTAGGAATTCTTTACATATTAGGAATATTAGTGTTTTTCTGTAGTGCATGTCTTTTGATGCTGCCTGAGAATTTATACACCGAGGCTTGTGTGAGATTGGAGTTTGAAATATTCCTTTCTGCATGTCCAGGAAGAGTCCAGCTGAGAAATACAGTAATACAGTCTTGGCACTGATAGAGGCAAATGCAAGATTACTGTGAAGAAACATATTTTAAACTAGGCTACATAAGATTTCTTCGGACAAAAGCCCTACTAAAGATAAGCTTAAAATTCAAATACAAAATGTACAAGGAAACAATGCACTATGAGCAAGAGTCGGCAGATACAAAAAGAGCAGAGTCAGACTGCAAGAAATTCAGAGAATAGAACAGTCTCACACAAAACATGCTTCAAGACTTGCTTCCACTTAGGATATCCAAAGCTGCAATGAATATTGCTCCTATGCTAAGTATGAGAAAGAGACAGATAATAAAAATCACAGCTTGTCTTGAGCCCAGCAGAAAGCTGAGGTCAAATTTCATGGTGAAATGGGACACATGAACTGTTGCACTTTTGGTAGGGCATAGGAAGGAGAAATGGCTTCCATACAGGTTAAAAAAAAAAAAAAAAAAAAAAAAAACAGCAAACCCACTGCAGTCTAGTCGATTCTGACTCATGCAGCCCTATAGGTAAGAGTAGAACTGCCTTTTGGTTAGCAGATGTAGCCCTTAACCACTAGGCAACCAGGGTGGATAAGAAGAAATCAGGTAAGGTTTGGGCTCCTTTTTTTTTAAATTGAGATTAAGTGAAAGTCAATTTGCCATATAAAAACCCCCCAAACACACACCTCTTTGCAACTCTATCTGCTCTCGTCACCTTATGACAGCACACTCCTCCTTCCCACCCTGTTTACTTCCTGTATCCACTCAACCAACACATGTCCCCTCCTCTCCACCCTCCCCTCTCCACCCACCCTCTCCTCTCTAGAGAGGAACCAGTTGGACAGCCTCGTATATATGCATTATGCCAAGAAGCACATACACTACATCACTCAGTGCCCCATAGTCTGGTCCAATCTTTGTCTGAAGAGTTGGCTTCAGCTGGTTTCAGCTCTGGGCTAGCAGCAAGTCCAAGGGCCATGGATGCTGGACCATCAAGTCTGGACTTTTTAATAGAGTTCTAGATCTGCATCCCTGTTTTTCTCCCACTATGTCAGGGATTCTATGTTGTGTTCCCTGTCAGAGCAGTCTTTGGTGGTGGCTGGGAACCATCTATCTAGTTCTTCTGGTCTCATGCTGACATATTCTCTCCCAATCACATGGACTCTTCTGTCTCCCGGGCTCATATTTTCCTCATGTCTCTGATGTTCTTGGAAACTCTGTGAGGCATTTCTACTCTGCCTTCTAGGGTCTCTATGAGTCAAGATCCAACTGGATGACAGTGCATTTTTTTCTTGATGTTCTTAGTTCTCATTTGCTCCAGGTGAGTTGGAACCAGCTGACATCACTTAAATGGCAGCTTGCCGGCTTTTAAGACCCCAGGCAGGTTTGGGTTCATTCTTAAAGGCCAAGCATGGATCAGCATGTCAGTCTTGAATAGCTGGCCCCTGACATGAGGCCAGTTTAAGCTTTCAACTGGCCCCCACCAGAGGGGAGGCAAGACAGGAGACCAGAGAAAGGTCCTCCTCAGTGGACTTAGTCAACCAGCAGGTGACTGGCTGCAGGTGTGGTCTACACAGAAAGCCATGCTCACCGCCTCAGATTCCTCTATCCCATAAAGCAAAAGAGACTTAAACTCTAGGGCAGAGGACCAGCAAATGCTTTTACCCTGTGGTATAAGCAGTCCTATCTTTTGCTTCTGGAGAAAGAGAATAAGCAAAACTCTTCCACTTCAAATGAGAAGAGTTACGATCCCTCACATTCGCAGGACACAGGCAAAGATTCATTGTTGCTGGAGGAGACACAGTGCTCAAGTCCTCTAATCTGAGAGGTGGAAACCCTGGTGGCA
Source organism: Heterohyrax brucei (assembly GCA_028571685.1). NCBI lineage: Eukaryota > Metazoa > Chordata > Mammalia > Hyracoidea > Procaviidae > Heterohyrax > Heterohyrax brucei. The sequence continues at coordinate 2,688,424 of CM053163.1, forward strand.
TAGTGAAGAAGTGCTATGGCTGCTAGCTAAAAGGTCAGCAGCTGAAATCCACCAGGCCCTCCTTGGAAGCTCTATGGCGCAGTTCTACAGGGTTGCTGAGTCAGAATCGACTTGATGGCAGTGGGTTTGGAGTTTTATACAGCTACTCAGACTTTTTGTTTCTTCAAATTATCTTTCTTCTCCAATCTCTTTCTCTTATTCTTCAGGACTCAAATTACTTATTTTATACCTTTTGACACTGTTCCACAAGTCTTCCCAATCTTATTCTCCATTTCAGTTGGAATAATTTCTATGATCCATCTTCAAGTTCACCACTTTTTCCTCTTTCATCTCCATTCTGTTATCGAGCCCATTAGTGATTTTTTTGCATCTCAGATACTTTTGACTTTTCAGTTCTAAAATTTCCATTTGGTTCTTTATTGTAGTTTCTGTTTTCCTGCTGAGCATATCTGTATTATTATTTTAAGTGCTTTTCTTTAAAGCATACTTATATATGCTTTAAAGAGCATATTTATATTAGCTGCTTTAAAGTCTTTTTCTGATAATTTCAACATTTTCATGATTTTGAGACTGATATTGTTAGCTGTCTTTTGCCTTGAAAATTGGTGATATTTTCCTGGTTCTCTCTATGTATTAAATCTTGAAACTGTACATGTTGTTCTGATACACATCTCTGAAAAGTGTTGCTATTTTGTTTTCATAGACACTCAACTGGTTAGGTTTGAACCTGTATTTTGTCTTGCCATTTATGAGTGGTATTTAAATTTCCAGTCACTTTTCTAAGTGTTTGCTTAGTCACTTGAGCCTGTCCAAGGCATGCATAATTCAGGGGTATGAGGTAAAGAATTACTATATACAAACGACTTGGTCTCTGTCTCTAGGATGAATTAGGCTGTGTGTTTCTAGTGGATGCATTCTATTAGTTTGAACAAGTTTCTCACTATTCTTACTTCGCTGACAGTTTCTATCGCAAATTTTATCAACATTTTTTCTGCATACATTGAAATGATTATAATTCATCTTTGTTGTATTAACAATGGTGAGTTACATCAGTGTATTTATTTGGTCTAAATCCTGGAAATTTCCTGAGTGACTGAACTATTTCTGTTACCTTTGAGGGCTTCAGACCAAACCTAAGGATTTACGCTAATGAACTGACTGATTTAAGCTAATGCTGGGCACTGGTCAGGCCAGACAGACTTACTGTGAGGTGTGCTCTACCCTCAGGGAAGGGGGCTCAGAGGGCGTTAAGCCATGTGGTCAGTGATTTCGTCCATCTGCCTGAAGAGTAGCACAGAACTGCCTGGGCAGGTAGGGCAGAAGCTGGACCTGGGTCAAGGCCTCCCAAGTGGCAAATGGACCCTCCTGAGCTTGGGATCTTAGCCTCTGGGCTGCAGTGGGGGCAGTGAGACTCTGCTAGCTTCAGCGAGTCAAAGGAGACAGCAGGATGCAGGGCCATGGTAGGAATGTGAATAGGCCCCGATGACAGCTTTCAAACACTCGGGCATATGGCAGGTGGTGCTTCCATTTGTCTTTCTTCCTGGCCGAGGGTGTTGGGGGTGGGCTGCCCAGGGCATATCAGGGTCATACCAGAGCACTGCCCTTGAAAACCAATGCATTAAATATTGAACCATAGGAAGCGTCTGTGTAGGTCAAAAATGGTCTATCACCCAGGAAACCATGGTGCTACAGTGGTTAAATGCTACATCCGCTAACCAAAAGATTTGCAGTTTGAATCTACTAGGTGCTCCTTGGAAACTACATGGCAGTTCTGCCCTGTCCTATAGGGCTGCTGTGAGTCGGAGTTGACTCCACAGCGGTGAGTTTGGTTTGGTTTTGATCAGCTCAGGGCTAACGTGAGCTCTACAGTCTGACTTCTCCAAAGAGACAAAAAGTAGAGGCACCATAACCCTGTCCTCAGCACCCATGTCTTTAATCCTGTGGCCTAAGAATTTTCAAAAGGAGCTCAAAAAAAAAAAAGGAAGCTCTAACCTGGAACTCCAACCATCACAGCAAGTAACCCTCTGTGGCAATGTGCTCAGCCAGGGCCCTGAGCTGGAGCAGTTCCTACTGCACTACCCAAAGGCGCGCTGTAGCTTACAGTCTCGTTTCTCTCTTTCCTGCTGTTTTTAGCATGACCTTTCATATCTGGCTCCTGAGTGAGATCTCTGTCATATTCTAATGGATGCTAAATGGCATGTGATTGGAAAGAGAGCAAGTGGGAAGATGCACATAATAGTAACCCGTTGTATACCTGCTGATGAAGAAGTGTGTATTTACAGAAGAAATCCAACGGAAGGTGGCATCTGCCTGATCTGATGGGGATGGCAAATGAAGGGTTTATGGTGGGATGCTGGCAACGTGGGAGACAGTGACCTGGAATCTAGAATTAGACAGCCTGGTTGGAAGGATAAAACTAGAATTAAACTAATTGTTCGTTAAATCTTGATCATTCTGCTTAATTTTCTCCACAGAGGAGGAGCAGGAAACACTTTATCAAATTAAAAGCCTAAAAGCTCTGGAAGAGATCATCGGAAAGCTTCGAAAAACAATAGGTAAAGGGGAATTTATGGCCATACTGATGATAGACACATGCAGAGAATGGATTCTCTTGCTGGGATTTTTTTTTCCTCCCCCTTGGGTAAAGAGAAGTAAAAACATCTACTCAAGGGACAAGAATATCTTCTGAAAAGTTCTTTCAAAGAGCATGGCTTATTCAGTCTCTACAAAGATCAACCGTAAATTTTATGCAAGTTTTGTCTGTGGTTGGTACAGTGTGGACATTAGACTTGTCAAGTGGGAATTTCAAATTCACGGAATCTTGCATGAATCAGAAACCCTGGTGGAGTACTGGCTGAGTGTTACATGTACTAGCCAAAAGGCTGGCAGCTCATATCCACCAGATGCTCCTTGGAAACTCCACAGACCAGTGCTTCTCTGCCCTGTAGGGTCACTGTTGAGTCAGAATCGACTCAGAGGCAACTGGTTGGGTTGGGTTGGGTTTTACATGAGACACATCAGGAGGGAATTTGCTCTCTCTCTCCTTTCTAAGCTAAACTCATAGGGGCCAGTTAGCCTCCTTTCCCAAGAATTAGGATTTATGAAGCTACCATCGCTTACCCACATGACAGTCTCCAGCACAGTGTGACTGTCGCCTGTCTTTGTAAAGCAGACTAAAGAAGGTTTCCCAAATCACCCATAAGAGCTGTACTTAATCATTTTTATGATGCCTCTCACCTAAGACTGGAGTTTCCTCGGGGCACAGTGTGAACACCTTTGCTCCCCTCTTCCCCATTCTCTTCTCAGATAACTCTAAACCAAAACACCAAACTTACTGCCGTTTGTGATTATGACACATAGCGAGGAGAACTGCCCCATGGGGTTTCCAAGGAGCAGCTGGTGATTAGCAGCCAGGCTCTTAACCAGAGCACCACCAGGATTCCTCAGATTACTGCTTTCCAAATGTTCAAAACTTAACACATAGCTTACTGTGGTCTCTATGATTGGTCCCCGGTTTCTCCCTAGAGCTTCTCAAAACATCTCTCAGCCTCTTCTCCACGCCAGCTCTTCGTCAGGCAAAGACAGCTCCCCATTCTCCCAGTTGCACCAAGTTAACTTTCCATAGTCCCTTTAATGACTCTCACATACAAAGGACTGGACCTGCACACCCCCAGCATCCTGCATGCCACACATTTGTCACCATGTCTGAACACTGCATTAGTTTAGGAGTCACACCACATCATTAATTTTGAGTCCTCGTCAATGAGAACTTCTAAGATTTGTACACGGAACGTGGCTAAGCCACATACAGTTGACATTTTGTGGATCCAAGCACAGGATCAAACATTTAAACCTATTCATTAGTGTTCAACTAAAAGTCATTCAACATCAACTGTATACCAAGCACTGTTCTAAGTGCTTGGGATATATCACCATAAAAACAAACAGCCTTGCCAGATTCCTTTGCAATAACACCTGTAAGAGTCAAAGAGCGAGTTGTTGACCCCAAGTGGCGATCCCACAGGTCCACACGGCACTGTTGATTGTCATCCATAGACCAGGAACTGTGATTTCAGGCTTTTCCAGTACCTACAGCCATGGGGTCTCCATGGGAGGGTATGAAATGCAGGATAATAGGAATGAGGAGCAGAACACCTAGACTATCTCAAGACAGTCTCCTCTCTCCAAACAGCAAACTATTTCAAGCAAGAAAAGCAAAAGCACAGAGCTTCACTCAAAGAGGTCATGCATCATGAGGAGAAATCCCATCTAACCATATGAAGAACCTCTACTCACTCCTACTGCTAGGACCAGAAGTAAAAGAGAATTTTTCGCAATTCCTGCATCAAAGAAAACAGCTTCATTCAAGGAGTACAACTGGATTGATATTCTTTCAAAACACCATTTTTAAAGGCAATGGAAACTGAATTAAACTATTTTGTTTACAATTACTGGCTAAACTGTCTTCTTGAGATACATGTTTATCATCTCTGTACACGACATATCCATGTAGCTTGTAAAACAAGGAACACAGAGGGATTGGGATCATTGAATGTGGTGGAATGGCTCTCTGAGGCGTTTAATCTAATGCCCTACATTGTGGACAAGAAAGCTCTAGTAGGGGAATCAAAGGCCTTGCTAGTCACAGAGTAAAACTTGGTGACAAAAATTTATTTTCCACCCTATTTTACTCCTACTGAACCATTCTGCTATCAATAAATGGACATTTCAGTGTGGTATTTGTTTTATACTTGAGTCTCAAGAAAGATTTGAAGAGTTCTTGGTGATTTGTAAATTGTTCGTATGCATACTGTGCCACTGAAGTCCTCACCACACTGTGAAGTAGGTGGTACATCCGTTTCGTATTAGTGGATATTGAGGGGTCAGAAATTTAAGAGATTTACTCATTGTCACAGAGTCACAGGGGCCATAAGCAGTGGTGGACTTAGTCCTACAGCCCAGGCCCTCAATCAAGGGGCCCAGATCCTTCCAATTCTCTGTTTTAAAATCACGACCTTCATCTGCGGCCACACAGCACACTGAGACGTAATCAACTGTCCCTAGAAGTACTCTGAACCCTTGATATTACATTGGTGTTAGGTGCTGTAGAGTCAGTTCCAGCTCATAGCAACCCTATGAACAACAGAACAAAACACTGCCTGGTCTTGCACCATGTACACAATCATTTTTATGCTTAAGCTCCTTGTTGCATCCACTGTGTCAATCCATCTGGTCGAGGGTCTTCCTCTTTTTCGCTGACCTTCCACTCTACCAGGCGTGATGTCCTTGTACAGACTGATCTTTCCTGACAACATGTTCAAAGCATGTAAGACACAGTCTTGCCATCTTTGCCTCCAAGGTGCACTCTGGTTGTACTTCTTCCAGAACAGATCTGTTTGCTTCTTTGGTGGTCCATGGTACATGCAACATTCGTCTCCAATACCACAATTCAAAGGCATCAATTCTTCTTCTGTCTTCTTTGTTCATGGTCCAGCTTTCGCATGCTTATGATGTGATTGAAGATACCATGGCTTTGGTCAGGTACATTTTAGTCTTCAAGGTGACATCCTTATTTTTGAGTACTTTAAAGAGGTCCTTTGCAACAGATTTTCCGAATGCAATATGTCTTTTTGATTTGATGCTAGGTAGAATACAAAAAGATCATCTTCATGACCTTGAAATAGTTTGAACAGGTATGACTGACCCTTACCCACCTTTCACTCCATCACTGAGCCTGGTAACAACTCTAGTTACAGCCACTTCCAAAACCTGCAAGTTTAATAGCTTAATACTTTGATCACATAGAAACATTCCAGGAATAACAACAGTAAAATGGTGGTATAAGTAGCTCCACAACCCTACGCTCCAAAAGAAAACCCCCAAATCAGCAGAAAACTAGTGGAATCATCTCTGTCAGAATTCTGGAAACCAGCCAAAAACTTACTACAGGCCAGCAAATGCTTAATCAAGAAAAAGGCAACTTCCAAAGCATATGAAAGTAGGAACTCAGATACCAGCCCACCAACCATCACAGCAGCGTTAGTCACGATATGGAAAAGGTGAAAACAACCCAAGTCTTCCCCAACATGTAAACAGAGAAAACATGTCATATACACACAGTGGACTATTACTCACCCCTGAAGGGAACTGTACTTCTGAAACACGTTACAATGTGGACAAGCCTTAAAAACATATCCTTATCGAAACGAGTCACACACAAAGGACAACCATGATGTGATGACCCCACTTACATTAAATATCTAGAACAGGCAAAGTAGTACAGACCTAAGTAGACCTGTGGTCTCCACCATCAAGGGAGACCGGGGAACGAGAGTTACCACCTCATGGGTCCTGAGTTTCTGTCAGAATTCATGTAAATTGTTTGGAAATAGCAGTGATAGCTGTACAATATCATGAATACAATTAATGTTGTTGATGTGTACACTTAAAAATGGTCGAAATAACTGACTTTTTTTTATGATCCTAATTTACATGACATCATCAAAAACAGCTGACTCAAAATGTTAGGTCTCCAGCAGAGACACAAGCTTCTTTTCTTGTTCAGTGGCAACAAAACCATGCTGGTTCACACTCGGCTCTCTCCCGTCCCGCCTCCCACCATGTGAGCAGGCCTAGCCAGGAGATGCACTTTCATCCCACCCAGACCTAGGCACCACATCTAAACAGGTAAGGCCTAATGGAAAGATTAAATAGGACCTAGACTCTACAACATTCAAAGTGTCTGTGGCATAATAAGTCTATACACAGAGATCCAGGACAATCAGAACTTGAATAAGCACAGACAATCAATAGATTCTGTTGAGGATTGAATGGTGGCCTCCCAAAAGGCAAGTCCATGTCCCAAAAAGCCACCATTTGGAGAAAAGGGTTTCTGTAGATTTAATTAAAAGATGAAATCATATGGATTATCTGCCTAAAAATCCCACTGCAGTTGAGTCAATTCCAACTCACAGCAACTCTGTATTACAGGACAGAGCAGAACGGCTCCATCGGGTCTTCAAGGAGCAGCTTACAGTTTCAAACCGCCAATCTTTTGGTTAGTGGCCAAGCTCTGACACTGTACCATAGCTCCTGGATTACCTAACTGGCACTAAATCCAAAAAAAGGGTCCTTAGGAAGGCAGGGGGAGATTTCAGATGGAGGAGACCAAGTGAAAACAAAGGCAGGGATCAGAGTCATGCAGCCCCCATCCCAAAAATGCCAACAACCACCAGCACTGGAAACAGCAAGGAATAGGGAGCAGCTCTGCTGATACCCTGAAGTCAGGTTTCTGACCTCCAGAACCCTAAGAGAAGACAGTTCCACCATTCTAACCACTGAGTTTGCAGTAATTTGTCAAGGCTGCCTCAGCAAACTCAGTCTCGGTGCCAAGACTGAGATGACTGAGGTACTGGAGGTGCTGGCGTTAGCTGACAAGGACTATAAAACAGCAGTCCCACAAATGCTTCAACAAGCAATTGTAAACACTCTTGAATCTAATAAAAAACAGAAAATCTCAGTAACAAATGTGTGTGTGTGTAATACACACCAAACAACTAAACCTGCTGCAATCAAGTCGATTCCAACTCACAGTACCCGTTTTAGTCAGCTAGGGCAGCTCTAACAGAAATACCACAGAGTGGATGGCTTTAACAAAGGAAGGTTTATTCTCACACAGTCCGGTAGGCTACAAGTCCATATTCAGGGTGTCTGCTCCAGGGGAAGGCTTTCCCCCTTGTCGGCTCTGCAGGAAAGTCCGGTATTGCATCAGTCTTTGTCCAGGGAGCATCTTGGCGCACGAACCTCAGGTCTGAAGGACACGCTCTTCTCCTGGTACTGCTTTCTTGATGGTACGAGGTTCCTAGTTCTCTGCCTGCTTCTCTGCTCTGTCTTTTTATCTCTCATAAGATGAAAGGATTAAGGGTGGGGCAAGCCCTACTCCAAGGAAACTCCCTTTACAGTAGAGCAGGGAGGTGATCCTGTGAAGGGATTTACAGCCCCACCCTAATCATTTAACATACAGTTTAGGAAAACTACAAAATGGAGGACAGTCACAAGATACTGGGAATCATGGCCCAGCCACATGGCTACACATATTTGGGGGGAGGGCACAATTCAACCCATGACAGTGCCCTATAGGTCAGAGTAGAACTGCTCCATAGAATTTCCAAGGAGGACCTGGTGGATCCAAACTGCTGACGTTTGGTTAGCAGAGGTAGCATTTAACCACTACACCACCAGGGTTTCCACAGACAGATAAGCAGATAGACAGATGGGTAGACAGACAGACAGACTGATCAAGCAATTGATCAGTCAATCAATAGGTAGACAGAGACAGACACATGTGGAGTCTCTAGGTGACAAGGACAGTCGCCACGCTCTGCTGCTAACTGGAAGGCTGTAGATTTCCAGGGGCATCTTGGAAAAAGCCTGTTGATCTACTTTTGAGAGAGTTAGTCACTGACCATCAGCAGGGACACAGAAGAACTGAGTGACCTCTGCAGAGCACAGCTCTTCTCTGACACGTGTGGGGTTGTCATGAGTTGGAATCAAAGCCACAGCAATTGGTGGTGGTGTGATATACGTGCATGTGTATGTTTTTGTGTGTTTGTGTGTGTGTAACAAATATTAACTAATAAAATGGAGAAATGTATTACCAAAATAAAAAGCTCATTAGAAATCTCAGCAGCAGAGTGGAGGAGATAAAGAAAGGAATTCTTGACCTTGGCATCTCACCTGAATGACCAACACACTTAGTATCTGTGTTATCTGTAATAACCAAAGGGTTAGTTCAAATCTACCAGCTGCTCCTTGAAAAACCCTATGGGGTTTTACTCTGGCATTCTATTTTGTCCTTAGCAGTCACTGAGTTGGAATCAACTTGCCAGTGCCAGGTTTGGTTTGGGTTCTCACAGTTAAGTCTAACCCACCTGACACAGAGTTTCTAATACAGTACATGGTAGAGTTCTAATTTTACCCCTTTCCTTGATCACTGTTTATGGAGGTAGGCTGGAGGTGACGGGGGCAGCAGTCCCATAAAGTCACCTTAGTCTCTAAACAGTAGTATCTTCTTGGCAGCACGCCCAAACCTTCAGTGAAGCAGAGATCAGCTACAGCTCCTACCTCCATACACTGGAAAATTAAGAGGAAGGGCCATCCTAACATTTGGGATGAGGACCAGGGACAGCAGTGTCTCCAGAGGTAAGCAGGCTCAAAGCATAGGTAGCTCCTGTAGACTGCAGTGCCCAAGAGAGGCGTTCTCAGGAGGGACTGTCAGTGACAGCAGCAGAACAATAGGGACCTGAGCTGGAGACCCAGGGGATCTTCACAAATAGCTGGGTGCATTCTGACTGGCTCCAGTTTCTGACAGTAAAGCCACTGGAGGCCTTTGCTGCTGTGTTTTAGCCTTCAAGAGAAAACACTTAATAGTAATACCTAATACCGGAACCAAAAACCCTATCGCCTTCAAATCAGTTCTGACTCATAGCAACCTTATTAGGTGGTAAATAAAATGTTTATAAATTTCTGATACGAAAAAAAAACCCAAACCCATTGCCACTGAGTCAATCCTGACTCACAGTGACCCTACAGGGCAGAGGAGAACTGCCCCAGTTTCCATGGAACAGCTGGTAGATTCAAACTGCAGACCTTTTGGTGAGCAGACAACCTCTTCATCACCGTGCCACCAGGACTCCAAACTGCTGATGGTGTTATAAATTAATTCAGGTACATTGGAAAACTCTCTAATAACATTATTTTCAAAAACTTAAAACTCCTTTCCACATCCACAATCCCACATGACCTTGTGAATGACTCTTCTACCTAGAAAGGATAACTTCTGTTTTCTTTTAACAAACAAGGAAACTAAATCAGAGATGTTAAGAAAGTCACGCTCCAGCATAAGAGGCCTATGCAATATTCTTTCCAAAACATATCAGTCTGGTATCCAGAAAAAGAAAGTAAAAGAAAAAGTTGATAGAATGAGATATTAAATTATCCTGCAATAATTCCTGGAACTTCTCCCACAGCTGTGAGAGCTGGGCGGCCTCTTTATTTCCCACATCCCACTGCTTCCGTAAGTGCCCACCAGTTGTAAACAGAGAGTCATTCACATTAGAAAGGATTGGGAAGGGTGGTGCAAGGTCCTAGACAAAGTGGGATAAAAAGGACAATGACGCACTTGTCATGAGGGTAGATGCCACATCCTGAAACAGTGATGAGATTCTTTCTGCTTTTTCCCTCTGCCTGTGAGTATGCCTCCTGGGTTTCTCTCCAACCCTTGGCGCTGCCACGCTGCCTCACTGCTGGTACCCTCACTCACCAGGGAGCCTGTTTTAGGTAATGATAAACAAGAGTAGCTTAATCTGATAATCTAGTTCTTGTCTGGAGGAATGAACAAATCCACCTCAGAAGCACAGCCAGAATGGTGCTCAGAAGCAAGGATGGTGAGACTTCATCTCACATACTTTGAATATGTTATCAGGGGAGACCAGTCCTGGAGAAGGACATCACACTTGGTAAAGGAGAAGGTCAGTGAAAAGGAGGAAGACCCTCAACGAGAGGTACTGATGTGACCGCAGCAATGGACTCAGGCACACGATGACCGTGAGCGTGCTGTAGGGAGGACCGGGCAATGTTTCCTTCTCTCACACATGGGTCACTATGAGTTGGAACCAACTAAATGGCACCTAACAACAATTCTCATTAAAACGTGAGACAGTTAAGGTTACATGTTTCCTAGGTCACAGAGATTTCTGAGAGGTCAAAGGCTCTTGCTTCTAGAATCTTTTTAAGGAGTAAATACAAAACCAGGAAGTTCGGAGGGATGAGGACTACATGATGAATCCCTTACGGTAGCTACTGGGCCTGAAAACTTTACAGTCTCATTTGGTGGAGGGAAAGAGGCTTCCAGGGCTGTGGCGACTTGGGGTTTTCTTAGCCAGCTCCGCAGACAGAGTTACCAACGTCCCCCCAGGTGAGAGAGCTGAAGGAAATTTTAGTAACATCAGTGGCTCTCTAGAGACTGTCCTCTGTGGCAGTAACACCAGGAAATCACAGAATCAGTTGAAAACACTAAATGACTCAGTCTCCGAACCAAAGGCCCTGGTGTCAGGAAACGTGACATGGATCAGATTCCCGGTTGCACCCCAGAACCCCTCCTCAGGCACAGACCTCTCCTCTTGCTCCCCCTTTCTTGGGGTTCAGGCAGCAGGGACACAGGCCACTGGTTTTCCCTGCAGTATTGAGATGGTTAAGACTGTGTCAACCTAGCTGTTCCTGAAGGCAGTCCCCGGGGTATGAACGGTGTGTTCCTGGGGTGTCTTTCCGGATCTGTGAGGACATCTGAACAGGTGCACCGCTTCCGGGGCCTTACTTTAGTGCACAAAAAGGCTCGAAGTCTCTCTAATGCCTCAAAAGCTGCACATGCAAGTGAAGGCGACTGTGGTGAAGAGTTGTTCTGAGGAGGGAGTAGGGGCTCGGGGTTCTGCTGCTAACCGTAAGGTCGGCAGTTCAAGTCTACTGTCTGTTCCCTTAGAAACCCTATGGGACAGTGCTACTCTGTCCTGTAAGGTGGCTGTGGGTCAGAATCAACTTGACCACAATGGATTTTTTTTTCCAAGTGGTTAGTTCAATTGTTTCAAAGTGAGGGCAAACTTACACGACATTAAAGAAACAAGTACTAGTTGTCTGTAAGTCAAGGGCGTCTGTAACCTGCGGATTACCTGGACTTGGGAAGCATCTGAAGTCACCCTCCCTTGCCCCGGTTCTGGAATCTTCTCCTTGGCTCTAAGGCGCTTTTCCATTTCTTCTCTCTTCCAAGTGCAAGAGCTCCCCCAAATCCTGCCTCTGCGCTACCAGAGTAAACACCCAAATGCCTCACACTAAAAAATCAAAAATCCTTCTGTAAAAATGTCCCCTTCCGTTCCACCCACCACCGAACGTCACTAGTTCATCACTCAGCAGGACACTCCGTGTCCTGGTCTGGAGTATTTCCAAAGCAAGCTCCCGACCTCACGGCTGAGTCACCTCAGAGTTACACACACCCACGTTCACACCGAAGGTGACCAGTGACAAACGTCTCCACCTCACTGAAGAGTTACCTCAGAACAGAGACACACCATCCGCTTTCATAGCGAGAAAGACCAGTGACGAGCCTGTCGACCTCACTCAAGAGCTACCCCAGGACAGTGACACACGCCGTGCTCCCAGTGGGTGGCAAGCGACAAACCTGTCCACCTCACGGAAGCGCGGCCCCCTCAGAGCACAGACACACGGCCGCTTTCACACCGAGAGGGACCAGCGACAAACTTCACCTCCCTGAAGAGCCGCCCAGGACCAGGGACACACGGCCGCTTTCACACCCCAGGAGGACCAGCGACAAACTCGGGGACCGCAGCGGAGAGTTACCTCAGAGCAGAGCCACGCGGGACCCTTCGCCCTCCCTGCGGCGTCGCCTCGGCGCGGGGACCCCGCATCCGCTTCCGCTGTCGCCCCGAGCGCCCGGCCCGCTGCGCTCCCAGGACTTCCGCCCACGGGAGGGGCGCTCGCAGGGCCTGCCTCTCGCAAGCGAACTTTTCGTTTTCGTCTTTCATGATTAAAAAGAAATAACATATACTTGTCCAGTTTTTAAAATTTTTCATTTGGAGGCTATACAGCTAAAAAAAAAAAAAAAAAAACCACTGCCATGGAGGGGATGGCGACTCAGAAGAACCCTATAGGACAGAGGAAAACTGCCCTGTGGGGTTTCCAAGGAGCAGCTGCGGGATTCAAACCTTGAAGCTTTTGGTTAGCGGCTGGGTGCTTAACCACTGCACCACTTGGGCCCCGTGGAGTTAATAAAACCCATTGCCATCGAGTCGTTTAGCGTTCATAGCACCTGCCTAGGACAAAGCAGAAAAACCCTATACAGTCCAATGGTGGATTTTAACTATCAACTTTTTTTTTAATTGTATTTTAGATGAAGGTTTATAGAACAAACCAGTTTCTCATTAGACAGTACACATATTGTTTTATGACACAGGTTAACAACCCGCAACATGTCAACACCCTCCCTTCTTGACCTTGGGTTCTCTGCTACCAGCTAAAACTGCTACACTTTGGGTTAACAGCCTGAGCTCTTAACCACTGCACCACCAGTGATCCTTGGAATGGACAGCCTTGGAATGGATCCTTGGAATACAAGGTCTCCTCATTGTAAGAGTAGGGCTTTAGACAGGGAAAGTGCACAAAGTCCAGCCTATTGCAGGCAAACTTGAAGTAGGCTGGTTATGAACAGAACCACACAAAAAGGGTGTACAGTCTGGAGGTCGGGAGACACCCACGCAGCTGAGAAGCAAAGGAGTCGAAAGACAGGCAGGCAAGGCCCAGGCTGCGAGGGCCTCAGTGGGACCAGCTAAAGATTTGAGGCTTTTCTCCTTGAAAACATTTTCCAACGTGTACTATGACATCAATAATGGTGAATGTTACTAGGGAGAAAAAAAACAAATCTTCATTTTATTATATTTGCTTAAATGTGTAACATCATATAATCATGATGTCTTTGGTATTAATGAAGAGGATATGAATACGCTTGGTAATTTCAAAAAGGCAGATCTATTTTAAGAAATGCTTGTACTGACCAAGCTCTGGTGACACAGCACTTAAGCACTCAGAAGGTCATTAAAAGGTCAGCAGCTAGAATCCACCAGCTTCTCCTTAGAAATCCTACAGGCAGTTCTCCTCTGTCTGCCTATAGGGTTGCTCTGAGTTGGAATCAATGGATGGCAGTGGGTCTGGTTTGGTACATTCAGGTTCTACACAAATGTAAAAACCCACAAGTTGTTGTTGCTGCTTTTTTGTGAGCTGCCATGGAGTTACCCCCTAACTCACGGGGGCCCCACGCACAATGGGATGGGACCAGCATCGTGATTCACAGGGTTTCAACTGGCTAGGTTTTGGGAAACACCCCTCGAGATGTTTCTTTCAGGTTTCTCTTAGTCTGGAAGCCCCGCTGATGTCCTACTCGTAGCAACCGGAAGCCACCACCAACAGACAGGGCAGCAGGGAGGGACCCCGCACATGAAGTGCCTTCGCGGGGCCTGAAACCTGGGTGACCTGGGTGGAAGTCCTGAATTCCACCACTGAACCATCCCTGTCCTTGTTACAATGGCATTTGAACAACTGAAATTTGGGAAAAGGTTCCCATGTCAGTTAGCAGCCATGGTCTCTGGGACCGTGGTCTCTGGGAGCATCTAGCTCAACTTGCATGAACACAGTTTATAAAGAAAATGTTCTGCATCCTATTTTTTCATGCCCCCTCCCTTTTTAAAAACTGTGTTTTAAGTGAGTTTACAATTTAAGTCAGTTTCTTATACAAAAACTTACTCAAACTTTGTTAGTTAAGCCTAGCTGTTCTCCCTGCGCTGTGACAGCACACTCCTCCTCTCCATCCAACAGTTCCCATGTCCATTTGTCCATTCAAGCAGCTGGTGTCCCATTCTGCTTTCTCATTTCTCCTCTCAACAAGACTTGCCCAGTTAGTCTCCTCTATCTCAAAAGTCTTCCAATGAGGGTGTCCTATCTTTGACCTTGAATAAAACAAGTTGTGTCAACGATAAGTTTTAATTGTTTTCTTATCAAAGCACATTTGATGGTATTATGTGTGCAAAAGAATTTTAGGTAAACGGCTGCCACTGCACCTTCCCATTTGGGGCCAAAAATGATCAGTTTATCATAGCCTGGTATCTTCCCCCATGGACAGTCACAACTTCTCCTTGTTCATCTTGGAAAAAATAAGGGCTAGGGATTCTGCCAGACCCAAACCCACACCAAACGGTAACTTTTTTGAGCTGAAGTGGACATTTTTGAATTTCCGTTGGATGCTCATTGCTCCAAACGTGACAGTTTTGTTAACAAAACCATTCATCCCAAAATGGGCGTCGTCACTGAAGAAGATTTTTCAGCCAAAAACAGGTCCAACTTACAATTTCCCCAGAGGCCAGTCAGCAAATGCACGATGCAATCTGTGGTCACTGGACTTCAATTCTTGAGTTAAAACATTTTTGTGTGGGTCAAGCTTCAAGTCCAGATGCAAAATCCACTGAACTGTGGTTGATGACAGGCCCAGTTCTTGTGCTGGGAAGAAACTGATTGTGATGAATTCTCGCAGACACTTTGACACGGCCACGTGTGGTTTGTTGACGCACAAGCGTTGGCTGATCGGCAACAAACCCGGTTGTCTCAAGTTTTTTGATTCAACGTTATCGGTTATGAACCTACTTTTTCTTTACCCCAGAACTTTTCATAAAGAAGAATCTTAAGGAAAATCTGTACGTGGTAATGATTGTACAAGCTGGGCACAACTTGGGCGACCAACCAACTGAACACTGCAAATGGGACTACTCACTAGACACTGCTACCTAATTATCAAAATATCCCCGTAATTATCAGTAGGCCTATCTTGGGGGCCCATCACCACATATATGATGCTCTCTTTCTATACAAGTATAAAAATATGTATAGAATCCAAATAATCCTAAAAACACAGGATGGTTCCCAAATGAAGGATGTACTGTAAGTATCCCACCTCCACAACCTATTGTTTTCCCACCCCTTCAAACTCTTTATACAAGATAAATAAATTCCAAGGTGAAAAAACATCTCACAGTGACTTGGGCACTGGTTGCGGATGTTCTAAGTTCTGCCACAGGCCTGCGGTTTGATTTTGGGTGAGTTCTCCAGATTTTCTATGATCCAGTTTCATCAGGAGGCAGAATAACGGAGTAACCCCCTCCTCTCCTTACAGAGGAAACCCAGGTGGCGCAGGGGTTAAGTGCTACCGGCTGTTAACAAAAAGGTGGGCATTGGAATCCATCAGGCGCTCCTTGGAAATTACAAGAGGTTCTGCTCTGTTCTATAGGGTCCCTATGGGCTGCAGACAACAAGCTTCATATGGTGTGTTTTTTTTTTTTTCACTGACCCCGTGGCTGCAGCAACGGGGTCAAACACGGCTGCGACCGTGAGGATGAGGCAGGACCTGCAGTGTTCCGGTGACGTGACCTCGAGCGAGGAAGCTGACCACCCCCACTGCCCTGACCAACCGCGCGGGTTCCGAGACAGGCTTTCCTCGTTACGAGAAAAAGCGGAATAACCATATATTCTGCTGTCCTGTTAAAGAAAGGAAGGCTTGTTGGTTTTCAGCTTTTTAATGAGAGCCTCTGCTCCCCCCGCAGGCGCTCAGTAAATATTAATTGGACAAATTAAACACACACCGCTTAAATAAAAACTCGGGGAGGGCCCAGGAGGCTCCCACGTGGTCAGGGGCAGGGAAAGTTAAAAAAAGTTAAATCTGATCCACTTTAGAAAGCCCAATCATTTATTTTTTTAAAGGAGGTGGGCTTCTCCGGAGGTTTCCCACTGCCTGGTCGCCCTTCTAGAACTCGCTAGAACGCTGTCCCTACCGGGCCGGGTCCGCCAGGTTCGAGCCCCCGACCCAACAGCCGGGTTGCAAGCAACTCGCGATCCCCGGAAGCTGAGTGCCTCTCTCCCGCAAGCACCGCCCCACAAGAGCCTCCGGCCCCGCCCGACCGCCTCAGGCCCCGCCCCCGCATCCCGACCGCTCCACACCCCTCACAGCCCTAAGCAGGCCCCGGCCCGGCCCCGCCCCGCCTCAGGCCCTAGGCCCCGCCCCTGTCGCTCCAGGTCAGATCCGGGCGCTCTCCGGGTGCTGCAGGCCCCGCCTCCTGCCCCGCCCCCACCCCGGCCCGGAATCGGCCCCACTTCAGGCCCCGCCCCTAGCGCGCCAGGCCTCGTCGCCGCGCTCGCCGGCGGCTCCAGGCCCCGCCCCGGCCCCGCCCATCCGGCCGCTCTCCGCGCTGCGCGCCGCCCGCCCCGCCCTCTCAGTGCGCGCCCGGCTCGTCAGCCTGAGGCACGGAGCGGCGGCGGCGGTGCGGCTCCTGTGTCCTTTGTCTTCGGGCCGCGGCGCCCTCTCGGGCCCTTACCCGGCGCCTCCTCTCAGCCCCGCCGCCGCTCCGGCACCGGCCTCACGTCTGTGCCGGCGGCGGAGCCGGCCTCGCGTGCGCAGCGGCGCGCCTGCTGGCCGCGCATCATGTCGGCGGCGGGACCGGGAACGGGGCTGGAGGCGGGCTTCTCCAGCGAGGAGCTGCTGTCGCTCCGCTTCCCGCTGCACCGCGCCTGCCGCGACGGGGACCGGGCCGCCCTCTGCGCGCTGCTCCAGCAGGCGCCGCGCGCCCACCTGGCCGCCGAGGACTCCTTCTACGGCTGGACACCCGTGCACTGGGCCGCGCACTTCGGCAAGGTGGGGGGGCGCGCGAGGC
Source organism: Heterohyrax brucei (assembly GCA_028571685.1). NCBI lineage: Eukaryota > Metazoa > Chordata > Mammalia > Hyracoidea > Procaviidae > Heterohyrax > Heterohyrax brucei. The sequence goes on from CM053163.1 coordinate 2,705,739, forward strand.
GCGCCGGACGGGTCGGTGGGGTGCCGGCCCTTCCGGCCCCCGGGGCTGCGGGGCAGTGTCGCTTTCAGGCGCCATTTTCTGCAGCTCCCGCTCCCGGGTTTCTGAGAGGCCGACGGGGGCCGCCGCGGGCCGGAGCTCTGAGGGAGCGGGGACGCGGCCTGCGCACTCGGCGGCCCGGGCGCGGGTCCGGCGGCCCGGGCGAGGCCGGAGTCCCTGGCGGGGCGGTCAGGGGGCGCTGGGCGGAGCCAGACGCCAGCGGGGGCGCGTTCCCGGGAGGAGTTGAGAGGGCCCGTGCGGGACCTGCGGCGCCGGCGGGCGGAGGCCCATCCGGAAGTCGGGGGCAGCCGGGCGCGGGGCCCGGAGGCGGCAACGTTTGTAGGCTCGCGGCAGGATTGCGCTTGTCTAAGTTAGAGGGATCCACCTCCTTGGGTGCGGAGACGGGGTGACAGCTTCCGTGCCGTGGGGCAGCCACCTCCGCCTGAGGGTGTGTTGTCCCGAAGAGCCGGTTGCCGCCCTGGGACATTTCCAGAGACTCGCGTGTTGTCGGCGAGCGTCGGCTTGAGCCTTTCCCCCTGCCTCGAGGAAGGCTTCTCGGAACTCAAATCAGTGTTTTTATCTTGTTAACGTTTTCAGAGGACGACGAAGGTGTTAGATGTCTCAGGCAGTGATAATGGGACTTTGGGGACTAGAGAATTCGAGTTCGCGTTAGGTCTTAGAAAGACAGGAATTGAAGTTGAACATCCAGAGGTGGGCGGTTCAAATCCCCTGGCGCTCCGTGGGGCAGTTCTACTCTGATCTGTAGGGTCGCTGTGAGGCGGGCCCGACTCAACGGCAGTGGGTTTTGGGTTACTGTTTTTGAAAATACTTTTGTTTCTGAGGATTTGAGGTTTATACCAGGGGGCTGTTATTTTCGGCCCTGTAACTAAGCCTGGTCTTTCAAGGGGGCAGGAATGTGAAAGGCGTGGTTCGTGGGACAGTCCCCTTACTGCCCTACTGTGCTAATAGCCCGCGGGAAGGTGGAGGAGGAGCTCTGGATGGGTGACTTGAGGTCATTCCACTTCTCACCTGGAGTGTATCCTCTTGAAAGCCTGCAGAATCAATTCCATAATATTCACACAGCTTGTGAGACTGTTCCCTCTCATCACATCTCAAGTGTGACTCTGCTGAGCAAATATCACACCTGTTTTTTTAAAAACATTTTGTTGGGCTTTAAGTAAAAGTTTACAATCCATATCAGTTTGCCTTGCCTTTTAAAACCCCACACCCACACCACTGTGCACCTCTAACTGCTCTCCTCCTACCCTATGACATCACGCTCCTCCTTTCCACCCTGTACTTCTGTGTCGGTTCAGCCCACTCCTGTCCCCTCCACCCTGTCGTCTCACCTCTGGACAGGAGCTGCTGAGACAGCCTCAGGTATATATTTAAGCCCAGAGATACGTTCTTCGCCAGGCTTTGGTACTGGTCAGGACAGTCCAGTCTGATGGACCATTAACTCTGGTCTTTTAATAGGATTCTGGTTCTGCGCACTCATTTTTCTCCCCCTTCGTCAGGGACTGTGCCTTGTGTTCTTGGTCAGGGCAGTCACTGGTGGTGTCCTGGCCACACCCCGTTTGTAATCATTACTCTTGGCTTTAATACAGAGTTCAGGGAGTTTCAGGTGAACTAAGCATGTAGACGTGATGACATCTCTTGACCTTGTCCCAGTTAATGAAATAACGAACATAAAAAAGCTAGAGCGCACAGCTAACCTATTTTCCTACCACTTCTGCCCAGAGATATTTTTACATCTTAGTTGAAGATAAAGGATGGTCATGGCTGTGGAATAATTGACCCGATTAAATCAGAAAGTCACCAGACAAATATGTAAGGTCAATATTGACGCTTTCTAAATGGTTTCAGGAAATCGTACAGAATACTGTGTGTTCACTTAAAAGACCTTTATCTAGTTATGAAATTGCAGTAAAATTCATGATGGCTGTATTTATCTTGCACATGGGTCACCATAAGAGAGTATTAAATAGAGTTATCTTCTTGGAGAACACTTATATCGTTTTTTAAAATGTGAACATTTGGGGACAAGCAAAGATGTTGCTTTATATTTTAAAAGATGAGATGATCCTGTTTTCTTTGTAAAGTCAAACTGAGTTATTTGACTCTAGATGGGTCCCTTTCTGCTCTTAAACTGAGATTCACTTTGTAGTTTTGCAAAAAGTAATTTTTTTTAATGATGAAGATTTTTTTTTACTTGCCCGGATTTGAGGATATTTGTAAGATTTTTCCCTCTTAGATGTGGTTGGGCTGAAATAAATGGCTGCTGAGAAAAGCGACCTCCAGAATAATGTGTAACGAATTGTTTCCCCCTCAAACCTGCTGCCGTCAGTCGATTCTGACTACTAGCAGCCCTCCAGGACAGGGCACTCCAGGGAGTGACCGGTGTGTTCAGACTGCCAGCCCTGGGTTAGCAGCTGCAGCCTTCACGCTTTCGGCCATCAGGGCTCAATTATTAGACCTAAAATATCCTCATGTTTTTACTGCCTGCTGGTGAAATTGTAGTTTACATTGCTCCTCCTGGTGCTACATTTACAAGACGCTGTCTTATGGGGAACAGTTTTGTTCCCCTCGAAAGGTGGAGAAGTCAGAGACTTGCCTTAGTGGAAGAAGTGAAAGAGAATGTGGCCCTGGGGGCGTGACGAGCGGTGCCTCCCTGGGCGGTTGGGTCCTGTGGTGACACCGAATCCCAGGTTGGATTACACGGCGACACTGTGCCTGTCTGTGAGAGTACAGTCACTTAAAAACAAAAGTAAAAGAGCTCTGTCCCTCCAGCTTTGAGTGTCAGCAGCTAGAGCAGTCATCTGAGTCACCCCTGAAGGTGCCTCTTATGCTCTCGTTATTTTTAAAGTTTAAGTCAGTGGTTCTCAACATGTTTTGTATCTGTGCATTTTTAGGAGAAGGGCACTCTTCTAACAGGATAGTTTTCTCTGAAGACTCCACTTCTGTGACTCAGAGTTAGAGGCCAATTTTGGCCTTCCTTGCCAGGCTGAGAGTCACTGCTTTCGGGGAGACGCGGCATTGGGTGGCAGGCCGTGCACAGTTGTAGAATGTTGAAAGCGTCACCAGTGATGGAAGCCTGGAATATTTATTTGCTAATCCAGAAGGTTCTGCAGTTATCTCTTTGATCAAAATAGCCACAACTGAATTGACTTTTACAAAGTGTGAAGTACCGGTGGGTTATAGGGGACAGAACATTATAACCAGGTGCAGTTTCCTGTTCTCAGCTGTCTTGAATCTTTAGGACGGGGGTCTCTTACGTAGAGAAGGGACCTTAGGAAGCCTGAGTTCTGTGGGAACAGGCTCTTAGGGCGGAAATCAGTCCAGAACTTGATCCGAGCTGCCTCGTCCAGGCTGTTTGTTTCAGGCTGTCAGCTGGTGCCTGGCTTTGCATTCATTTAAACCTGCACAGCTCTGCGCTGCTTGTGCTGGAGGCCGGCTTGGCGTGGGGCTGTCGCTCAGCCGTCCACCCCTCGCTCGGGTGCTCCTGGCGGTGTGCCGGTGAGTCACTTCCTGTGAGGCCTGTTTCCTGAGGGCTGGCCATTACTTAAAATCCCTAATTACCCCTTAATTTGAAAAAGATACTTTGAACAGTTATCTTTCCAAAATTTTAAATGCAGTTTCCTAAACAACTAAAAGTAACAGGTTTACGTATGTGAGCGGCATCAATTTTTGGAGGTGAATTGCTGTTGCACACCAGTGATTTCCATCGAGTTGTCATTTTTGTGGTGCTGCGACCTGCCCGTCACCTGTCACCAGTGTCAGCCCTCAGTTTCCTTTCTTCCCCGCTTGGTAAATAAAGGCAGTATATGAAAACAGATACACAGAAGTGACTGACTTACCAGCCTTTGTGACCAGACTGCCGTTCCTGGGAGACTAGCACGTGCTTTAGTGATCTGTGTGCCCCCGATTGCCTGTCCGAGTTCACCCCACAGAAATCTCCGTTGAAGCTGTCCATTCTTTGCAAACAAACAAAACCAACCCCACTGCTGCTGAGTCAGTTCTGCTTCGCAGAGCCCCTGTAGGATGGAGTAGAACTCCCTGTCAAGTTTCCAAGGAGCACCTGTTGCATTTGAACTGCTGACCTTTTGGTTAGCAACCCCAGCACATAACCCTTGTGTCCCCAGGGTTTCCATTCAGGGGATTTAAATGGCTTAGAAAGTTGGATAGAAAGATTTGGAGTGAAATTGAAGTGTCTGTTTTGTCTGTTCTACATGGGAGGTTCTTGTGAAAAGAAGATTGCCTGCAGTGAGGCCCTTTCAGTAACTGTATTGTGACCAGGGAACGGGGACAGTGGGGCAGTCCTGGATCTGAGAACAGACTAAGAAGGGAGACAGTCTCTGAGGAAAGCAGCCCTTCTGGCACGGTGCTTGGCACATGGTGTCACTCTGTGAAACTGAGGAGTGAGCGTAATGCCTGCCTGGCTGTGATGTTGAGCTCCCCCGTCGTGTTTCAGTTGCTTCCTGGGTGCAGGGCCCAGCTGTGCTGCTGGCCTGGTCCCACGTGGATTTCTCTCCTGCTTTCTCAGGAGACGAGTGCTGCCCTCCACCTGCTCCTCTGCTCTGGAGAGCAGCCTGGTTGGTGTTCACGGAACGCGAAGTCCCATCGACAGAGCACGTTTGTGCAAAACATAGAATACAGTCTTGAGCTATGAAAAGCTTAAATATTCTTAGTCTTTAGAGAGGCAAAACCTGAGTTTTTCAGATTACACTTTTTAATGGCAGTCCTCAAGGTATTTTTTCCAATTTTGATTTGAAAGTTTTCAATTGTTGGAAAAGCAGAATACAAATCTGCGTAATATCAATTCTTCCTCAATTTCTTCTGTTACTGTGTACCAGTTTAATAAAGAGGAGAGCTATTCATCTAAATGTTTGTAAGAGCTCTCGTGGTATTGGAATATAGTTTTGTTACCCTGAAGACAAAGAAAAAATATGTACAAGAATGACCCTTATCATGATTTCAAACTGAGGGGACTTGTGTTCTTAATAGGTGCTGACATTTATGTGTGGTTTTCATCCCTTCCTGCTTGTTTATAGTTGGAGTGCTTAGTAGAACTGGTGAGAGCCGGGGCCACACTCAACGTCTCCACCACGCGCTATGCCCAGACGCCAGCCCACATCGCCGCCTTCGGAGGGCACCCTCAGTGTCTCCTCTGGCTGATTCAAGCCGGAGCCAACATAAACAAACAGGTAACAGATTTTGTGTCTCTTTGTCCAGTTATAGTTAGTCACAGGGTGTGGAGTTCTAAATTAAGGCTCCAATTAGAGTCTGATAACTTTACCTGTGAGTTAATTGGAATTTGCATTGATTGAATTGTCTGTGGCTATTAGTCCTTTTCCATGTAAAGGTTGTTTTTGTATACAGTGCTTTCCTCTTGGTGGTTTTCTGTAATCTGTGGTGACTCAGGTGGGGGGCCTGGGGTTGGAGTCCTGGGAGGCATTTGGCCAGGCTCTGGCAGTCAGACCCCACTCACTTGTTTCTTTTCTCCCATAATTGTAAAATGCATCCAAGCTCCCTAGGGAGTGGCTCCTGTGTCACCTCCCTGGCTGAGTCGGGGTCAGCAGATTTACCAGAAGGGGTGACTGGCAATGAAGGGACGGTGGAGACCGCTGAGTGCAGGTGAGGGGTTGCAATGAGGGGTGACTCCCGGCCACCAAGTGCGAGGACTCAGAACGTACAGTGAAGCAGAAAGACACGCACACTCCTCTGCCAGAGGCTTCTGTCTGTGTCTCCAGTATTCTTTTTACTAAACTGGAAAAAACAGAACTGCAAGAGTGTTCGGATCGTAAGGGACTTGGTCCCGAGAAAACAAACACCAATGTATGGAAGGGTTCAGTGGGTGGCCGTCCTGGAGCAGTCCCCAGACCTGGCTCTGGTAGCTGCTCTGTCTGCCTTCCTGTTTTTCTTTCTTCCTCTCTCCTTTCCTTGTACTCTTTTCCTGCTAATAGTTAGCAAGACCCTGTTGTGTGCAAAAGAACTGTATTTTCTCTTTTCTGCCTTTTTCTGTCCTGAGAGTCATTCCTTGGTGACAGTCAGGGGTAAATCCAGCACCCACTGTATCCAGTTATTGAATGAGGCTTCTTTCCAGTTCCTGTTTCCTGCATTCTCCTCACTCCACTGTCTCCTTTGTCAGCCACACAGTCGTGGCCTGGTAGCGAGGACACTGGGGGCTTGATTCCAGGTGCTGTCTCCTCATGTCTCTGACCTTGAGTGAATTGTTCACTTGATCTGTCTGTCAACATCTGTGACAGTAAAATACAATCACATGAGTGAGAGTGATATGACTGCCTAGTATTAACATGGGATTGGGATTGAAGTACATCGTATTTGGAGTGTGAATTTTTATTGAGTTGTCCGTAGCACTTTATTTAGAGGCTCAAAGAAACGGTCTGATACTGCTTTTCAGGCTGTTTAAGATCTAGAAACCCTCTTTGAAAACAGTCCATTTTTGTAATCTAAGCGGTTTCAACTGACAGGACTGTGGGGGTTCAGTATGCACGTGGCTTGTCACCCCATCCTTTCTCTGAGATGCCTCTGGACAGCCATTGAGGGGATGGGCAGCTGTGTAGAAACCGCAGCTGCCCAGAGCTTTCCAGTACGGAAGTCCCCTCAGGTCTGCCAACTTCTGGTCCTACTTTCCCCTGAAATTTTTTGTTTTCCTTGAGCTTTCCACATGTCATGCTTGGATATGAATTTCAGATACTGGCGTGCTCTGTTGTGTGTAGTTAGGATGCTACTGCTCTTCATGTGAACACTCAGAGACCACTGCAGTTACAATAGCTCTCACCATGGAGACATGGGTGGCTGTATTAACATCGGACAGAACAGACTGAGTCAAAATAGGCTGTAAGAGGCAGCAAAGAATACTACATAATGTTTAAAGGTTAGGTTCATCAAGATGATCTAACAGTTACAAACGTACAGTCCTATCCTCAGAGTCCCGAAACACCCGAAGCAAACATGGACAGAATCAAAGGGAGAAGTGGCCAGTTCACTTGCTTGCTGGAAGTGAGAAAAACTGGAAGCACTTACTGATGAAAATCAAAGACCACAGCCGTCAGAGTGGATTACACCTCAGCATCAGGAAAACAAGGATGCTCACAAGTGAACCACTAGTGACTTCGTGATAATCGGAGAAAAGATAGATGTTCACTTGAGTCCACAGTCACCACCCATGGAAGCAGCAGTCAGGAAATCAAACAATGCATTTCAGTGGGCAAATCTGCTGCAGAAATGTATTGAGAACCAGAGATGTCACCTTTAAGGATGAAGGTGCACCCGACCCGAGCCTTGGTGTCTTCAGTCGTATCATACGCATGTGAAAGCAGGACTGAAGGAGGATTGACAGCACCCTTGAATTTTGGTGAAGAATATTGCATATACCATGGACTGCCAAAGGAACAAACAAATCTGTCTTGGAAGAAACACAGCCAGAGTGTTCCTTAGACAGGGACGGCGAGACTACATCAGGAGCAGTCAGCCCCTGAAGAAGGACATCATGCTTGGTAGAGCGTCAGTGAAGAGAAAGAAGACCTTCAGTGAGATGGGTTAACAGTGGGCTCCGGCGTAACAGTGACACGGAGAATGCAGGACTGGGCAGTGTTGTGTATGTGGAGCAGTAGCTACATCCTTCAGTGTACCACTTTCATAACGGACAGACCTTTTAGACAGGATCACTAAGGAATGACATTGTAAACTGGATGGTCCTAATAGACTAGAACATTCCACCTGACGAGCACAACACACATCTTTGGTGTACATGGATGATTCTTCAGGGCAGACCATGCGTTTGGTCACAGACTAAGCCTCAGTGAAGGTGACAAGGCTCAAGTCATAAAGGATCTTCTCCAACTTTGATGTAGTACAGCTAGAGATTAAATACAAAGGAAAGCTAGTAGACTCAGAGATGTGGCAACAAATTAGGTTATCTCTGTGCAATGGACAGATCCCCAAAAACGTGATCTTCTCTTAGCGCCAGCCAACACACTGCTGACCTGTCCTGAGCCAGAGAATGAATTGTTCTGATGTAAACTAGGGTGAAGCTGCATTCCTGTCTTTGATGCGTGTGTTTTTGAACCTGGAATAGCATTTCTTCTTACTGCCATCTCAGTTTGAACCTGTCTTCTTAGCCTGTTGGTCTTTGATGTGTCATTTATTGTACGTAGTTCATCTTCTCCAAGTTTAATGCAGGAACGCAGTGTACCTTCCGTAGTCTCAGTGTTCTAAGTTTATCCAGAGAGGAAGTTAGATTTCATGTGGTTTATTTTTAGTAAGTCTCCAGACTACCCGTGGTATCCCTTTTTGCAAGTACCTGCAGGGCATGTCTTTCATGACCCTTTCTAAAGCCCTGTTGGCTTCTAGTGTCAAGAATAGCAATTTAATTTGTCTTACTTTCATGAAGAATTGAGGTTATCTCCCTGCTTTTAGACTTCTGGCACCTCTCGGTGTCTGTCATTAGGTGCTCAGGAGTTTGTAGAGTTGGAATCAACACAACAGCAACAGGGTTTTTTTTCCGTAGAACCAACAGTCTGCAGCAAGGGGCCTCTTTACGGTACTGAAAAGTAAAGATGTCACCTTGAAGACTAAGGTGCACCTGACCCAAGCCATGGTATTTTCAGTTCTATCACATGGATGCAAAAGCTGGACAGTGAGCAAAGGAGACAGAGGAAGAGCTGATGCCTTTGAATCGTGGTGTTGGAGAAGAATATTGAATGTACCATGGACCACTAAAGGAACCGACAGATCTGTTCTGGAAGAACAACAACCAGAGTGCTCCTTGGAAGCAAAGATGTCAAGACCACGTCTTACATACTATGGACATGTTGTCAGGAAGGAGCAGTCCCTGGAGGAGGACATCATGCTTGGTAGAACGGAGGGTCATTGAAAAAGAGGAAGATCCTCAATGAGATGGACTGACAGTGGCCACAGCAATGAGCTTAAGCATAAAAACAATTGTCGACATGGCACGAGACCGGGCAGTGTTTTGTTCTGTTGGGCACGGGGTCGCAGTGAGTCGGAACCAACTCGACAGCACCTAACAACAGCAATGCCAACAGTGATTACATAATCGTGGTAGAAGCTACCTAGTTCTTGTGAGATGTCATCAGTCTATGCCTCAGACCTGGGCACCCGTAACTTGGCTGTTTGCTCTTAACATCTCTGTTCTTGGCCGCAGTTTTCTCTAAATGTGTTCATTCTGCCGCTCCTACCTGAGAATGTTCTCCGTAGAATGCACGGTAGGAGCCAGGTGGCAGAGCATGTCACCTCTGTGAAGGTCTCACAGCGTTCTGAAGCAGGGTCTGAAGCAGTGCCACTAACCCTTCAGCTGCTTCCAAACTAGCTTCCCTGTGTTGGTGTCCCACCTGTTGGGTGTGATTGGTCCTCACTGTGTCCATCACCCTTGCACTGGGAAGATAGGATAGGTTGCACTTTCTAAAAAATCGAGATTCACCAGATAGTTTCCTGTGTGTCGCCACAGGATTTTCTGTGTTTTTGTTTTTGTTTCCCCTTCAAAACGAGGTCACTGTGCTTAGATCTCTACATCCATCCTAAACTTGTTTTAAAATAAAGGTGCACACTCTTCTTTCACTGGGAGTGGAGGCTTTCCTGTTAACATTTTTCCATCAAGTAACACATCCCTCTTTATTTGGGAGGCTTTTTTGAACTTGAATTACCACCTCCATTTTTTTCCTTCTGTGAGTCGATGTGTGTTGATGGAGAACTCAAGGATTTACTGAAGTTTTCTCACCAACTGATTTTACATTAATTTAGTGTAACTTTTTCCACCGCTGCTCCCTTTGGGATGCATGCAGTGGTCTCCAGAGTCCTGTCTCTGACTCTTCACAGAGCCTCTGTTTCACCTGCGGAGTCCACTCCTGGAACCCTAAATCGGGTTGTAATGCACCTTTTTCTAAAGACCCTTCAACCAGACCAGCAGCGTCACATAGGAGAAGTGCCACCTGACTGCCTTGTGTACAGAGCTTGCCGTGTTGGGCCCTGTGTCCTTTTCTGTCTTCTCCTGCCTGGCTCCTTCAACCTCTGATGGTCTTGTTGGAAGGGGTGGTCTCTAATTCAAGTTCAAGATGGAAAAGTTACGACGTTGTCTTGACTCAGTTTAGCGTTTGGGTAGAGATAGCTGAAAAGAGGTCACTTAGACCACTCGTTAGATACTGAGTCCTACCTCTTGGCCTTAATTATGATTTGGGTGAGATTGTCTTCCTGCTTGTGTACATACAGAGGGTTGTAGTTGTGGGTTTTCTGTGGAACACACTTGTGCTAAGAGGCGGCTGTCACTGCTCCATGGGAGGTGTCTCATGGGGCTGTGGCCCTCTAAAATTGGGAGGAAAACACTCCCCTTCCTTTTTAATGTTCTTCAGATTTGGGTCACCCTGTTCTTTTACTTCAAGATGAATGAGTTCTCTTGTGTACGTTAATTTGACTTGAAAGTCTTTGAATTTTGTGAGCTCTGAGCCCCCGTGTGCTGTGTCTTGTGCTTGCAGGACTATGAGGGTGAGACCCCCATCCATAAGGCGGCTCGCTCTGGCAGCCTCGATTGCCTCAGTGCCCTTGTGGTGAACGGCGCCCACATCGAGTAAGTGTCCTGCTTTCTTCTTCCACCTGAAGACGTAGTGAGGGCACTGTGTGGAGAGCGAGCAGAAAGGCCTTCAGAGTTGTCCTTAGTGGCAGTTGTAGGATTTTCCCTTAGACGTAGTGAAGGGTGTTGTGTATAGAGCCACTGTTTAAAACAAGCAGAAGTGCCTTCAGTTTCCATTAATAGAAATCATCGAATTTTGCCCCTAGACATAGTGAAGGGTGTTGTGTTTAAAGACACTGCTCAGAATGAGCAGAGATGCCTTCAGAGTTTACATTAATATTTATGTCATATAATTTTGCCTCTTAAATCAGTTGACATCAGTGAGGAAAATTGCTGTGTGGACCATGTGACCACCAGTAAAAGGGGCTTAATTTCATGCAGCCTCAGAAAGGGTTGGAAACCCTAGTGGTGCAGTGGTCAGTGCTACAGCTGCTCATCAAAAGATCAGCAGTTTGAATCCACCAGGCGCTCCTTGGAAACTCCATAGGGCAGTTCTACTCTGTCCTGTAGGGTCGCTGTGAGTCGGAGTCGACTTGTCAGCAGTGGCTTTTGAGAGAGTATCTCACGGCGGGAATAGGTAACTGACTCGATTTGGACTCCAAAGTCACTGACAGCCCAGCTGGTAGCTAGTTATGCCACTGGGGGCAGGTTGGCAGCCTTGTCTTTGCCAGGCTCTGATTGGAGGGGCTGAGATGGGATTCAAGTTTATTCTCAGGCCTCGGAATCACAATTCTTAAAGACACTTGGCTTTCCTAAGCTTTGATTTCCTCATCTTAGAAGATGTGAGAACGTTTTGCTTTGAAAGCCTGTTGGTGACTTAGTGACTACAGTTTTGCAGAGGGCACTGAGGACAGTGAAGGTGGCGCGCTCACGCTGCGCGTTGGCTGCGTGGGGCGCTGTTTGAGGTTAGCCCTGCTGAAGCTCGTTTTAGATTAGTTAGCTCATTTTTTGTTTGGAGAAATCTTAGTATTTCAGTATATGAATCTAGATAGGTGATCTTGTATGCATTTTCTGAACTAGCTGTAGCATTGTATGTTTGTTTGAAACTCATTTGTATTAACTTTCTCTGAAAGATTTATGTTATAAAAATTTTTCTCCTGCAGTTCGCAGCATTAACAAAATGGACGCGGTTTTCACCCTTAAATGTTGAGTGTAAGCGATACAGCTGTCATAACCAAAATAACTAGAATAATGGCTGCTTTTTAGTTTTCCTTGTTGAGTGTTTTGAATATTTCATGATAATTAATTATAAACCACTTTATTCTAATTGCAGATGGGAAAATTTAAACTTGGGAGACATAAAATCCACATAGTTGATGAGTTTAACCCTTTGGTTTCCATGTCATTAGTGTGACTCTGTATTAAATACTGAAGCTTAATTCAGAACAGCCAAACCACATAGGTTGGTGCAGGGCAGTGCCAGGACTGTCCTTCCACATCTTGGCTTCTGTTTCTTTCTGAGTATGATTGTCAAGACTTGCCACTGACCTGGGCTTGGAGACCCAGTGATTCAGTATTATAAATGTGGCCTGCGCTCACTGCTACCCTGCGGGAACCTTTATGACTTGCTTCCTATGTGGTAACTTTTTAATGTAAAGTGGAAACAATTGATAGTAGAATATTTGTACAAGTTTTAAAATATTGAGTGTGATTCTGAGTGGATTACTGTAAACCAAAGTTACAGATGCAGCGTTATTGGCTGTACTTAGATTTAAAATACATATCTTTAATAATAGAAGCTTTGATTATAAAATACAGAGTCGTATAAGAATTCATTGGTTAAATCATTTATTGTCATTTACTGAAATAATAATCAAGCTGATCCTTTAAGAACTTACTTTTCTGCGCAAGAATTAGTCCTGAGTACTGTATGTCAGAGGGGTCAGTTTTATTAACAGGCCAGCTTAGTCCTTTGAGCAGGCACACCTGTTTTTTTTTTTTATAAATCTCTTTAAAGCTGAGGCTGTTTTGTCATTCTGTCCTTGGTGGCAGTGGGGTTCAGGCCAGCCCTCAGAGCCGCCCTTATCCTTCACAGTGTGGGAGCTGCTCCCTCAGGAGCTTGCAGACGGGATTTCCCTTGGCCCAGTGTCCAGAACTGTTTTTTTAAAAGAGGAAGTACATAGCCTGAGCCATCTAGCCAGAAGCAATTTTAACCTAAAATCGTAAGTTTTTGGCCTGGAGATAAAGCTAGTAGTCGTTCTTGATGGCTGTTTGTGGTTATTTAATTTTTACATCTTGATAAAATGTCAGTATCTGAGTTGCAGTCCCACTCTGGTTATCTGCTCTGCACGTTGTTGCAGCTGAACTCTGAGCAGCCAGCACAGAGTGGCTGGGTCCCCAAACACCGCTCCGCAGCTCATATGTCCTGCTCCTGAACAGCTGTGGCGTGGTCCTAGCAAGTCATTTTTTTTTTTAAGAAGCCAAGAGGCACAGAATTAATATTACTTATTTAAAGTTAATTATTTTTTCTTTTCTGGTTTAGAATTGGCCAGATGAGTATTCCATCATGTTACATGCTGTTAAATACTTAAGGAGATAATAGAATTTTTTCTTTCTCTTGTGACTAGATTAAAATTATTTTTAATTGCATATTTTTGCTCTTAATTGCTACTTGGCTTTTTATGTATCTGCTCCATGAAAGACCCCAAGTCTTCACGTTGTTATGTGTCCCTAGCCACCAGGGTAGAGGCTGAGGAGGGCCAGGGGTGTGAAGGGTTGTGGTTAGGATGCCGGTTACATCCCTTGCTCATTAACGTAGGGGCAGCCATAGGATAACCCTGTCAGCTGCTGTCACCGTAGTAAAGGTACTAGCACCACACGTGAGTATGTTCATGGACTTCTTTCTCTTACTTTAAGTCTTGAGTTTTGGTGCCAAGTTTTCTTTCCCACTTGCGATTTTGATTCTGAAAGATGACTGTTACTATCTGGCAGGATTCAGGATCTGTTCTAAGACCAGGCTCAGTGTCTGCGTGCTGAAGACCGTCCCGGTCGCTGCAGACCCCTTACCTAAACAGGGCATTTCACTGGGAGCAGTGTCCTCACCCTTAGGTCTGCAGTTCAGGTCCCATGTGGCCACTTGTGGAAAACGGCACACACTGACGGGAAAAGGCAATCGCCTTTGGGTCAGTAGGATAAGTAACAGCGTAAGATTGAGTCTTAATGGGACTCTCTGCTAATCCTTGATAAAATGTTGTAAATTGCAGTATTTGAGTCTTGGATTATCTTTGGTTTTAGTATTTTGGAATCAGTTAATTTTAGTTACTTGTGTTTATTGAGAGGTCAGGTAGAAAATGTTTTCACATCAGCCAGATCCAAAAGAGCCTTTCTTTGATGCCTGAGAAACAACTAAAGCATTCTGCTGGCTTTAGGGTGAGGCCAGGGTGACCCGCATCATGGGCAGGTAACCGAGGTGGTCGTTTCTGAGACCGCCACCACGATGCGGGGGTGTGGTCGGGTTGTGCCCGAACCTCCTGCTGTCTCACAGGAGAGCGTTTCTGTGAAGCCGTTGATTCTGTGGTCTGGGTTTCGAAGGGGCTGCCTGTGCTGTAACGTAAGTCACAGGTTCAGGATGAACTCGCCTGTGATCATGAGATCACGAGATGTCTACGACCTCCTAGTGAGCAAGGGCAGCGACGCACACTAAAAACTTGATTAATCCTTATTTTAGGAAACACAGATAGTTGTCCGTGATAACAACAGCATGCAGCATACAATCTGTCTAAGAATGACCCGTAATATGCCATTGCACTTTTAAGTTCTTAGTTAAAATGTAATAGCTTTTATTTGGTTGATAAAAGGTGGACATTTAGCACTACTTGTTAGCTTACCAGAAACCGTGGTGGTGCAGTGGGTAAGCACTGCATCTGCTAACCAAAAAGTCGGCAGTTCTGATCCACCAGGCACAGCTTGGGAACTCTGTGGGGCAGGTCTGCTGTCCTGCAGGGTTGCTGTGAGTCAGAGTCGACTCAGCGACAGTGGCCTTTCGCTGGCTGGTTTGCTGACAAATGGAGCTCTCCCCAGTGGTAAACATTGCTAACTCTATAATGATGAAATATAACTTGAAAAATGAGTGTATGCTTTGATTAATTCTCACACAGATTAATAAAATTTAATTTGTAATGTACTTAGAACAACTTGGAAATATTTTTAACACTTCCATTTGTATGTTTCAATAAGATAATCGGTAGCTGCTATTATATATAATCTTGAGTTTTGATTTTTGTTTTCCTCCATTCGGTGCATTTAACACTTGCTTTAATCTTTGATTATTGGACCTAGTGGTGAGGCTTCCTGTTCTGCCGGACGTACTTATTGGCAGTTCAGAGTGAGTGTCCCCTGTGACTTGGAGTGGCTTACTCAGAACCAGTCTTTGAGTTTTTAGATACACATTGTTGGATTTTAGATCTTCTGAATTCGAGGTGTCCTCACCTCCTTTGCTTCTCTTGTCTGCTTGTCACTGATGCCAGCTCTGAGCTCTTCGGGCTCTGGGCCCTTTATGCAGCAGTGCAGAGAACTTAACTTCCTCCAATATCTGTTCTTTCTCCCAGAACAGATGGCACGCTGACGTTCTCGAGAGTTGTTACAGGTTCGGTTTAGAATTTTGATTGACTTTTAATATCAACCTAAATAGCACATACATTTTTAATCCTGAATTATTAAATTAATTCTTTTTAAGCAAACTTAACAAGTGCTTGTATAAGTAGTGCTTTGAATGTAACCAGTGGTTTCTAAATCCAAAGTGTCTGTTTTCCCTTGCTCAATTTTAGCTGGAGACTGTGACCTGTCTCATCAGACTTCTTAGGAAATGCTCTTCTGTTTTAATGTCGACATAATGGATTAAATGACAGTACCAAAGTACCCTCATCCAAGTTGAATTAGAAGTGAAAACTTGGCACCAACTTTATTCAGGTTTAAATGTTGTTAAGAACACTAGTTTTTTTCCTTTTGTTACTTGAAGAATTTGTAAGTCTTTATAATTATGCATTTGGATACCAAAGGGTTAAAAACACACTGTATTTCTTTTACTGAAAAAACTGTAGATGTTTGCTAATGTTTTGTCTGTACAAATGGCCATTGAGTAATGTTTTTTTATGGTTTTTTTTTAATGATTCCGTATATTTGCTTATTTCCATCTAGGCATAGTTACTAATGTATCTGAGATACAGCATACAAAATTTTAAAGTAACCAGAATCGTGAGTTACGGCTTTTGGCCCATACTGTTAACCGTTGAACTCTTGGCCTATTCCAAATGGCGTCATGCAGAAACATGACCTGAGGTGATTGACAAGGCGGTGGCCTAGTACCCCGCTCCTGTTACAGGGACAGTATTTTAAGTTCATTAAATGTGCTTCTGCACCTTTTCAGTGTGTATGTATTTTTAATCCAAATGTTGCCTGCAAATGTGATCCCTTCTGATTTAAGTTTCCTGTTTCGTGAACGATTGCCCGCTTGAAATCCCGTAGAAGATTCTGAATCTGTGAAAACTACACGTGTCACTGTCTTACAGCTGCGTAATTCGAATTGACTTGATTTTTTCGAGTAGCCCTAGCAAGGGGGAGCACTCCATGTAGAAACTGCCGAAACTGCCCCAGGTGCTTCTCCGAAACCTTTCGGTGTGGCAGTGAGGGCTCAGTGTCGCTTCCTTTCGGCACTCAAGGCATACCGTGGAGGTATTTGTTGCGGTGATTGGTTTTCATGCTAATCTAGGAATTCAGATATAGACTCTTTAGATTTGCATGCTTTGCTTACCCTCGTTTATGATATCTACCTTTTTATGTGTAAACTAACAGTAGATAAGTTGAGATCAGAATTTTAACAGAAATATTGATATAAAAATTGTGGTAATCTTTTATTGTCACATGGCATTAATAAAAAGAAAACGCCCAAAGGAGGTGTGGCCAATGCAGATTCTGAAAAATTGTAATTCAGGTATTTCCTGATCCATGCTTTTTCAGAGTAAACAGCAACGCAGAAATTCTTCCTAGAGTGGATTCGGGTGCATTCTGCGGTCACTGTGGCACTGTACGTGGAATATCGGAGGAGGCGTAGCCGGCAGCCCGAGGAGCCTTGTTTAAGGGTCTTTGGGGACATTCTTTGGTATCACATTTTCACGTTCAGAATTTTCTGACATCGAGTGTAGCTCAGTGTGGTGCACACACACAGAGGCTTTCACCTTAGGAACATTGAGGACACCAGTGGGGTTCCTTTTGGCCAGTATTTCACAAGGACAGTTAGTCACAGTGGAGAGGATTGGGTGTCCCTCCTTGCTTTTAGTATTCCAGTTTCAGAGTGACAGGGGCACCTGGATGGCCCTTCCCAGAGCAGAGATCACTTGTCCCATCAGTGTGTGTCGGGACTGGAATGGACAGAAGCGCAGGTTGTAGCACGTTGAGTTCGCCAGCCTACAGAGAGCCAGCAATCCTCGTTCAGCACGTCACGCTTCAGCAGACTGGAGCCGCCGTGAGTGTCAGCATGGCTCACGTTACAGGACACCCGCAGTTGCTCAAATGGTGTGACTGCACCAGAGGGGGTGCCTGACAGCTTCAGGCGGTCTCCTAGCGAGCTTCTAAGGGAGGAGGGCTCCCATTCCCAGAAGTGGACGCAGAGTCTGGCCAGATGGCATCGAGATGACACTCAATTCCAAACTGAATGTTTTTCCTAAAGCTTTAATTAAATAATAATGCATACAGTTTCATTACTACCCCAATTTTAACTCAGAAGGTGGTTTTTTAAGAGTATATTCCCATATATATTCCAGATACTTGTAAGTTGACCTTTGAGATACTGTGTGTGGGTGATTACTGCAGTCCTGGTGAATCTTGTCCGTAATGATTCTTCACGTGTCTCCCTGGGGGTGGCCAGCAGCTGGCATGGTAATGTCATATGCTCAGTGAACCTCTGTTGATTGGATGATTGTTTTTAAAAGGGTTACTCTGTAACAGAGTAAAGTATAAAATTGGCATGTGAAATAATCATAGAATCCATAAATCCCCCTTTTATCCATGCTCCTGTTTGAATTGAGGAAGAAGAGGCAGGCAGCTGAGACCTAAAGTCTGCTCACATTGAAACAAGCAATACAGTCTGCCAGGTTATTCATAAGGTGTGGTATTTTAACCAGGATTGTGGTTTAGCTGTTCAGATGTCAAAAGTGAATCCTTACTTAACAAATAGGAGAATATACCTTTTTTTAAAAAAAAAAAAAACTTGACCCTCTTACATTAAAAGTTAAAAGCATTTTGAGAACTATAAACCAAAAAACAGCTGCTGTTAAGTCTGTTCCAACTCGTAAGGACCCTACAGGACACTGTAGAACTGCCCCCGGAACGTTCCCAAGGGTGGGCGTCACAGAAGCAGACTGCCACGTCTTGCTCCCCAGACCCTTCCGTTAGCACCCAAGTGCTTACCATGAGACCACCGG
Source organism: Heterohyrax brucei (assembly GCA_028571685.1). Taxonomy (NCBI): domain Eukaryota; kingdom Metazoa; phylum Chordata; class Mammalia; order Hyracoidea; family Procaviidae; genus Heterohyrax; species Heterohyrax brucei. Next base: position 2,723,802 of record CM053163.1, read on the forward strand.
CCCCCTCCCAGAACTGCCCCGCTGAGTTATGGTGTGCTCCCAGTCCGTCCCTCTGAAGCTGACACGCCGTACGGCCCTGGGTCAGACACTGAGACGTCCTGCCCGCTTGCTCAGCTGTTAGAAACTGTGGCTTGGGGCATTCAGTCCTGGGTCTTCACCTCCTTGCTGCCGACCCTGCTGGCTGATTGGGTGGGAAAGCTTGTAGGAAACACTCCTGTCAGGAAGGGAGGACGCCGCTGACCACAGACATGGCTAGCTTTGCTCTTTCATTTTACATTGTTCTGTTAATGTTTTTCTTTAGATATTTAGCTATCCCATAGCTATTTAGCATTCTCTGACAGATTTCTTTTTTTTCTTTTTTTTTAATTTGAATTGAGTAGTGTCAAATTAATAAACAGTTCCAGGAAACTGTGGCCAGATACCCAGTGTTAGGGGCAGAGGGAGGGTTGGAGGTGTTTCTGATTCAGTGTTACGCATCTCATCCAGCCCACTGTTAGTTTTCGTCATACAGCCTGCAAGCTAAACGTGGTTTTTACAGTTGTAAATGGTTGGGCAAATAAAATCAGAAGATAGGATAATATCTCATGACCTGTGAAGTTAACACAAAACTTAAATGCTAGTGTTCTAAAGGAAAGGTTTACCAGGAGGAGCATGTATGTAAACAGTCACTCACTCGTTTTGTGTGTCATCTGGGACTGCTTAGATGCCACAGTGACAGAGCTGAGTGGGGTGACAGAGAACTCTGTGGCCTGTGAACCCTAGAATGTTAACTCCTACAGAAGACATTCATCAGTCCTTGGAATAGATGACTCCAGGTGTTTGTTTCGCAGCCCTTGGGTGATAAAGAGGGTTAGTACTCTGAGTTGTTAACTGGAAGTTGAGTCTCCCCAGAGGTACCTCAGAAACCACGCCAGGTAGGGAGAAAAACATCTTGGTCCACTTCTGAGAAATCAGCCGTGTAAAACCCTGTGGATTCGGTTCTCTTCACACACACTTGGTTACCAGCCCATCATCGTCAAGGTGATTCCAGCCGGCACCCTGATAGGACAGGAAAGACTGCTCCACATGGTTTCTGAGGAGCACCTGGTAGATTTGAACTGCCAACCTTTGGGTCAGTAAAAGGCTCTTAACCTCTGCAGCACCAGAGTGTCCGGCTGGCTGCCACGAGTTAGGATGAGCTCTGTGTAGCAGGTACTGGTGATTTTCATCCCAGGTCAGTGTCTGAAGGTGCAGCATACAATTGGGTGGTGGTTTGTGAGTGTTTTTACGTGTTTAGGGGACAAGTAAGGGCATCAGCGCTGGACGCTGATGGGAGTGGTCTCAGTGAAATGTAGGTAACCAGGGGACACCTGGGGTGAGAGGCAGGTGGTGGTGGTGGCTGGTCTTGGTTTTGTTTGTGAAACCAGCAGCTGTGCTGGAGAGAGGTGTTCAGAGATCTGATTAAGAAGAATATCCAGATAAAAGCAGAGTCGAACGTTGCATGTGATCGATCCCTAGTGACAGGAGACGTGCTCTGTTTGAGACCTGAGGGAGAAGCTGGTGCGGGTGAAGGAGCAGTGCCATCCAGGCACTGAACAAAGGGAATCTCCTGGCTGGTTCTCCACGGTCCTGCCCCAGAGGCTGCTCTCTGTCTGTAGGTTCTCTGGAATTACTTCTCCGTTTGTGGGTCGTTCTGATTTCCTGGCCCCCAGATCTTGTGAGAAGCCAGTGACGGCTGGCGCCTGCCCCGTGGTCACAGCGTCCTGCTTCTGTGGGTGTGGGCAGTATGTGGCACAGGCTGGCCTCCGGCCGTGCTCTGAGGGTCTCGTTTAACCTCCTTTTGGAAGATAACTGTCTAAAGCCACTTGGAAACGTGGTGTCTAGTCTCTGGCTGGCACAAATGATGAAGCACGCAACAGTCAGCCCAGGGGGGTTGGTGGTCAGACCCACCCGGGGGCACTCGGAAGACAGGTCTTGCGGTCCGCTCTGGAAGGCCTGGGACACCCTGTTGAGCACAGCTCCTGGCAGCAGCAGCACAGTCTGGGTGAAAAGAAGGTGTAAGGGTTTTCCTGCGTTTGATGGAGGAGAGGACAAGCCTGGGAGGAACCCCGGCCGCCGCCTGGATACCAGGGAGCGCTCGTGCTCAGGTGCCTGGGGTCCCGGCTTGTCTCCAGATACCCGTGCTGACCCCTTGCTTCTTTTTCTTTAGGTTGCGTTTCCTTGGGAAGGCAGTCAAATTGCTCTTCTGTCTAGTGCTTATTTTTTTAACTAGAAGTAAAGAAATTGAGTGTTTTGGTGATTCTTCAGAATCTTGGCATCTCCCTTACACATCTGGATTTTCCTCTTTGAACTTGTATGTGTGATTGCAACAGCCACTCTTAGAGACCCCTGGCTGCTGCCATAGTCTCTGCTGCACTCACTGCAGGGTGGTCTTAGCTGTCGCAGTCGTTCAAGTTGTGGGTTCTCAGTCCGTGCTTCAAGGGGCAGCTTCTCATATCTCTGCTGTTATTTCGGAGAGTAAGTTGGTATTTCTCTGTATAAACCTTGCTTATGCTCTCAGTCTTCAGCTTTTCAGAATGTAAACAGGTATGTGTTTTTATCTTCCTGACTGACCCTTCTGTTCGCCCATGTCAGGTGACAGTAGGTCTCTGGGGACCGTCTTCACTGTGAAAGTGTCCGTAACTGACGTGCACGTGCTCAAAAGAATGCGCCTGTTCACTCTGTGCGTTTACCTGGGCTGTGCGTCAACAGAAACCTGTGGTCAGAATTAGGTGCATGGCATTTTGTACAAGTGCAGTTAATAGAATTAGCTCTGCTCAAAATTGGATATTTTCATGTAATTCACATGTGAAAATAAAAAGAAATTCTGTAGCAGTATTCATCAGAATTGACAACTGTAAAGTCTTAGGGCAAGTAAAAATGTCAGTTTTAGTTTATGATAATCCTCAACACAACCGTTTTACAGATTTTTAGGAGTGTATTTTGTTTCTGAGTTGGAGTCTCGCGAGTGTGATGGCAAGAAACAGGTGGGGGGTGGCTACCGTCTCTGTCAGTGAGAAGGCCCTCTCTGCCCGACCCCGTAGCTTCCCCTGTCAAACGTTGCATTTGCCATGACAGTAGCACCCCAAGACACATGTCTCAGGTGGTCTGGGTCAGTTATTTCATGGGTGCAAAATAAGGCTTTAATTTGGTGTCACATCTTTGAACAGAGCGCAGCCTGCCAGCTGTGTACAGAAGCTCTTTGCTATTCAGGGCTCGACGACTTCAGGTTGTCACTCTGCAGTTAACAGAATGTTTTGTGTTTTCACAGGTTCACTTCACAGAACAGTGTGTTTTGTCTTCCAGAGACGCTTCTGCACGGACTAGCTTTGGGTTCCCCACATTTTTATTCAGTATCTAACTCAGGTTTACAAATTCCGCTGATTCTTTATGTCCATCTCACTCAAATCTTCTGTCTGTGTTCTGCCACTCCTTTCTGCTTGAATCCAACCTGTAGCTACTGTAAAACATGGCATAGCTTTACCTTTGGGGTTACTGGCCAAGTGAGACACTCTGAGGCTTTGTGGTGGGAGAGAGCTCAGCCTTGGGTACTAGTGGAAGGCTTTTCAGAGGAAGTTTTCACTCGGATGCTCCGGGAGCCAAAATTGAACACTTCTCCAAGTGGTTCAGAGCAGGGGCAGAAAACGAAGTGCAGAAACCCCAGCTTTTTAACTCTGGTGATAAGTGACCTTACTGACGGGGCGTCCTTCTAGACTTCCACTTACAGTGTCACATGTTAGCATGGAACCTGCCTTGAGCAGATGTGAGCTTCCTGGGAAGCCAGTCGTTTCTCCGTTTAGGAAGCCAGCATGATGAATGCCATGGACAATTTCAGTACATGTTTGTTATAATTTTATTCAATAAAGGAATGAATTATTAAAATTAAGTACAGATCATAGAGATTCAGTTTCAGGTCAAGTCTGAAGTTAGCATAAATTTAGGTTCTTCAGACTAACAGAACATGGTCTTAAGAAGTTACTAGGAAGATGGCTTTTCAAAAGTTTAGTATATTGATTTTTAAATTACTGTCTCCCAAATCTTGTTTAGAATCAAATGTGTCTAAGAGAAAAGTTAGCTGCAGAGCTAGGATGATTAATTAATGGAAATTTGCTGTAAATTTGTGTAATCACTCACATTGCCTTCAGCTAGTTAGTCAGGTCAGCAGAAGCAGAGTTCCAGCGCAGACATGAATGGGGTGTGACTCAGTGTTTTTGTGTCCTGCAGCCTGAGAAATGCCAGCGGCCTGACGGCAGCAGACATTGCCCAAGCCCAGGGCTTTCAGGAGTGTACCCAGTTTCTCTTGAATCTCCAGAACTGTCACCTGAACTGTTTCTATAACAGTGACACCTTAAACGGGGGTCGTCAGAGTGTGTTTCCTAATCACGTTAGCGTGGGAACAGATCGAAAGCGGTCCTTGGAAGATTCGGAGTCCTTTGGTTTCAAGAGAGCTAGAACTGCAGGTGAGCCGCCTTCGGGGTGGGAGAGCTGGCCTTGTCTGTGTTGTGTGTGTCTTCTTTCCGACGGCTGGACACGCCTTCAGGATGAGATCGTCACCTAGTGGTGTAGGTGCCCCCAGGATTCTCGGAAGACGATCCGCATGGCAGAAGGAAGGCCTGTAGGCGGGCCGCTGGACAGCTCCCACGTGAGGCCCACTTGTCTGCCTGCCATTCCGCAGACAGCCTCCTCACGTGTTGTAACTGTTTGCATTGTGACTATTAAAGTCCTCCGCCACTGCGCCTCATCGTTTGTTTTAATTCCATGAGTGACCCTTAGCTGATAAAACACATGGCACCAAAATCTGCCTACATTTGAGAGAGTAGGTGTTCCCCAGCCTGTGAGCCAGTCCGGCCCTGATCTGCCCCACCCCGTCCCCGTGACCCATTGTGGTGTGTCATTCCTTCTCAACACAAGGTCCGCCGGCCAGCTTGATGTTGGGTGTGAAATACAGACGGTAAGTAACTTTAGGTTTAAGGGTTCCCTGTTCTTCATAGAATTACGAAGTGTGCATATCTGCAGTTAGCAGGTTACTGTTTCAGTTGTGGGGAAGGGGTCTTGGAATAAGGGCTTCTGTGTGTCTGTGTGTATAAACTAGACCCACTGCTGTTCGACTCACAGCCAGCGGGGATTTCCCTGGCTGCTGACCTCTGCTGAAGCTGGCTCACAGAGTGAGCTCACTAGTGATTTCTATCCACTGACACTTTGCTTAGCGGTGGGCTGGTTTAATCATGGTGCCCCCCCCAAAACCAAACCAAACAGCACCATCCAGTTGATTCCAACTCACAGGGACCCTGTAGGACAGAGCAGAGCCGCCACAGAGTTTCCAAGGAGCGCCCGGCAGGTCCCAGCTGCCAGCTCTTTGGTCGGCAGCTAGTGCTTCACCCCTGTGCCTCCGGCTTTCCACGACGCCCCAGGGCTCCTTGGTCGGAAGAGCGGGTGAGGGGCTCACCAGCAACACTCAGTTGTATCCTGTGTCCGGAAGGGCAAGTCAGACAAGAGTCACTCAGGACTGATGAGTCCTGAGATCGAAATTCTGACTGGCAATAAGGTTTTCTGGCTGGGGTAGGATGTCCTGCCTGTGGGGTTTGAAGACTAGTCTGTAGCGTGGAGTGAGCACGCTCTCAAGCAGTGCCAGGTCGGGGGGTTGAGGTGACCTGCCGTCGGGGGTGGGTGGGCAGGGGCCTCTCCTGGGGTGCGTCTGCAGTTGGTGAGACGGCCACGTTGTCACATGTACCCCTGTTGAAATCTTGCTCGCTTGACAGACAAATGGAGGTGAGGTGACTTCTGTACACCTCATTGTATGCAGGATAGCAAATTTCCGAAAAGATGCTCTAAAAATAAGTGTCACCTGGGTGTGCACATACATGAATCTCACAAGTGACATCACTGCATGTCAGTCTTCTGCATTGTCCCCTCTCTACCGTGTGCATGCTGGTTTTCTCGTTGATTTGGGAAGCACACGAGGGCACCCACACTGGAAAAGTCATGGTTGCATGTAACCTGTGAACTCACTGTGTCAAATGGCCCAGGGCCCTTAGTTTTCCCTCCTTGCTGGGCAGCGCTTAAAGACTGTCCAGTAACTCTCCAAGGGGCCGTTTGCCATGGTGGTGAGATGGACATGAGGAGGTTCTTCCTGTTTTCAAGATCAGTTCAAGTCAATACCTCAGTAAGCTGGAAAGCCTTTCCAAGAGCCGTGTGACCGGGAGCTGCCTAAGGAGTCACTGGTGTTAGGATGGCTGAGGCACCACCTGGAAGGTCGAGGCAAGAGTTGGCCCAGCGACGCCTCAGAAGGCAGTCCTCGTAACTCCCGTGTGAAAACCCTGAGAGGCCAGTTCTGCGCTGGCAGGGTGCTGTTACCTGAGGCACCCCAACGCTTGAAACCAGTTCTTAGGAGTTGGTCATGTCCTTCTCGCGAGTTCACTTGCACGGACTCTGGGGAGGTGGGGTTTGCACATCCTCTCTACCCATGTTGCTCTCTTGAGCTGTGCGTTCCCAGGCCTCAGCCCCGGAGAGTCTGAGTTGGAAGAAAAGCTGGCTGTGACCCAGCGTTTTCTGTAGCCATCATGCAGAGCACGTTTAAGGTTGAACTGCTGTCCGGTGTGCATCATGAAATACGAACAAGCCTTCCTGGAACTGTCACAGGCCTCCAGGCTGTGTCCAGTGTCGCTCGTCTGCCCGCCTGTCCTCAATGTGGGTCACAAGATTGATCCTGATACTGCTAATACTAATACTGCTTCCTTATTAATACTGATAAGCTTCCTAATACTGTAGTCCTTTGTGCAGGTGACACCAAAGGAGGAAAACCGTTGGTGGCAATTCTGACACCAGAGCCGCCCCTTAGGGTTCCGAGGAGTGGCAGGTGGATTTGAACTGTCGACATTTGGTCAGCAGCGGAGCTCTTAACCACTGCACCACTAGGGCTCCGAGTGGGGGACAGTCTTTGGACTTGTCTCACATGTCTCACGTGGTTGGTTTTTTTAATGTTTATGTTTATCAAAGTGTAGATGGGTATTTTCACCCCCTCCCCGTGCTCTCTTGTCTGTAGGATCGAAGAGGTGTTTTTTTTTCCTCCTTTCACTGTATACTCAGTGTGAAGTGTATATTCATAAACTGTCAGTAAAAATATTTGCTGCCAATCACAAGAATATTCAAAGTGAAATTTTTCTTTGCGTGAATATATATTTTAACCCCATTTTTGTTATGTAATTTCAAGATACAGTGCTTGGATTGCTTTTGGTTGTATTCTCCAGCACTTTGTTTAGATTTACTGTTCAACCACGTGTGAGCTCAAGTGTTTTTGTTCAATCTGAATTACTCAGAAGTTTTTCTTCTCTTGCCAGAAGTGGAAATACGTATTTTTCCCCCCTCTCATAACATATGCATCTAAAATACTTGGTGAATAGCTTCACATACAAGAGAAGTATTTAGAAGAGCTTAAAGTTATTTTGTCATACAGTTTTCGCTTCTGATATTTTTTACAAGATACTTTGATAATAGCTTGGCTATGTAGTAATGTTGTATAGCTTGGATCTTAATAAAACTGAGTCCCTTGTGTCCTGTGGAATCAAGGAATCATGTCGATTGATATTTTTAGTATGGAGTTTATGTTCATAGAGGCAAATACTTGTAGATAGCTAGCTGACTCCTAAAGGGATGCTCTGCAGAATTCACTTTTTATTTTAATGTCATGATTCTGAGCATTTCCAGTCCTCCCCACAGAAAGGAATATCCCACTTGGTTTTCAAAAAACTTATTTTGAAATGTTTTAAGGTAATTTGGAGTCATTTTTCCTTAGAAACTACATCAAGGTAAAATACTGTGAATAACAACAGCTGAACCTTTTTGTATTGCTTGACTGAACAGTCCTTTGGAAGCAAGTTTTACTACAAAAATTCATACTTAACAGTATTTTTTGTGAGGTCATTTCACATCAAGGATCAAAGTGCAGTTTGGTCAACACACAGACAGGGTTAATAGATGTGGTTCTGAGCTCAGGGGGTGAAATGAAATCCCACACTATTGGAGTGGTTGATTTAGAAGAGAAGTTGGCTGGTAATATTTTCCCCAATTTGAGGTGGTGCAGAGAAGCATCGGTATAAAAATGTATGTTTTCTTTTCCTGTTTCTCAGCCCTTTGCTCAAGACCGTGGCGCAGATGTTGCATCTGGGTTGAAACAAGTCTGGTTTGTTAGCATCTCCAGGCTGGTCTTCGGCAGTGACGCAGACCCCGTGTTCTGATTCATCTGTGGATTCCTTGAAAACTTGTTCAAATTATTAATGACCCGGTTAGAAAGTGTGCCAGGCCCTCTCCATGAGTGAAAACTTTGTCTTGTTTCTAATTAATAATTGTTCTTGTTGAAGCTGCAGAATCCTGATGGATGATGAAGCGCTGTTATTAAAAAGAGAGGGCCCCGTGATGGCACTTGGCAGGTGACCTGTTATTTCACAGCTGAGGAAACAGCTGCCGTAAGAGATGGGCTGTGCAGATACCAGATCACAGATGCTGAATTACTTCGTGGTTTATTTTAATCAAAGTGGTGTTGATCGTAAGAGTCTCACACACAATATGTGGCAGTTTAAATTTAACAGTGGAAGTGTTCTCAGGCACACGTAGATTCCAGAGTGCATTTAACACATCAGATCACGGGATCTGCCACTTCGGTTCTTGTTGATGTGGACAGAGGTCAGGGGACAGGGAGCCGGTATGACCTAGTCTGTCCCGTGTGTTAGCTGATGGCTTCAAGCGTGAGATTCAGGAAGTAAGGGCCTGCATAGGAGTATTTGATATTAATGTGATTTCACATATAAATGGTTTGTATATGTATGTGTCTTGTATTTGTACACATGAAACACATATGATTTTTAAACCACTTCCTCAGCTGCTCTTGTGCTTAGTGTTCTCAAATTTGCTGTAAAACGGTATTTCCACACTTAAAAGGAAACTCTGGTGGCATGGTATTTAAGTGCTATCTCTGCTGATTAAAAGTCAGCAGTTTGAATCCACCAGGCACTCCTTGGAAACTCCATAGGGCAGTTCTGCTCTGTCCAGTAGGGTCACTGTGAGTCAGAATCAGCTCAGTGGCCGTGGGTGAATAATTACGAAAGTTCTGCTAGACTGAGAGGTCCCACCTAGTAGTGCTGGAATAACAGACGACTGTATTTAGTCCTGATTCGTGAACAGACAGCATCTTCCAATAGAATCACATTTTGGAGCCCAGCTGTTTGTGTGATTTCAGCTCTTTGTGACCTTGCAGCAAACTTCACGCACCTCACCTGTTCCGACACGAGCCTGGTCTGTGCCAGGTAATGAAAGGGACACGAGTGCCCAGCGTGGCTCGTTCAGAACGCGTTGCTTCCCAGGGAACTGGTGCTCCTAACAAAGCTGAGGCCCTTCCCTGCTGAATCCCAAACCCCCCCGCTCTGTCTTGGCAGGCTCCCCATCACTGTTGGTGCCACTGTCCCACCTCCCAGTGGTATGCTCTTGTCAACTCTCTCACCCACACAGCTTTGGGCTCAGAGACCAGGAAGGGTCACCTTCTAGTGGAAGGAAGCGTGGAGCTTTAAGTACTGTGTTAATTTTGCACATGACTTTTTAAGGGCAAAGTATCATGGTCCTTACAGTAGGGCAGAGTGTAATTGTGACTGGTGAGAAACTACCACTGAACTCTTGTTGCTCCTTTAATGGAGGAGCAGGGTCTCCCCAGGGGTTGGGAGTCTCAGTAACAAAATACACCTAGTTCACTGAAAATGTCCCAAGGGTTGTATGATGTCTTCGAGGCCTGGAGATGACCTCTAGAAGGTCACAGGTGTGAGACCACGTGGAGCGCAGTTCAGCTCTGAAACACAAGGTTGCCAGGAGCCAGGATCAACTCGAACAGCTGTGGTTCGGGGACCCTGCTAGTCACAGGATTGGGGCAGCACCTAGGCGGCGTCCACACTGGAGCCTTGGCAGTCACTCACCTACACCATGACCCGAGGCTTGAAGGGGTTTGAGTGTGGGGCTACTTGGCAGTTTCCCCATGTGAACTGCTTCCCACTTTGGTCTTGGGGACTTCGATAGTGGGATCAAGTCTGGGTAGGAGGTGCCCCTAGCTGACCAGAGCACTGAACATCTAGAGATGTGACAGTGTCAGTGACCTTCTTAGCCTCCAAAGAGGCACACCCCTCCAGGTCAATCTCCCTTTTGTATCCATCCACTTTGGTGTCTACTTACATTCTTTTCTGCCAGGCAGCCGGCCTCTAGCTTTGAAAAACAGGTGAAATGTTTTCACATTTTAAACTGCTGGGTCACTGATAAGTTTTTCATACAGTGGGAGAATCTTGTTGGAAGGCGGCTTCAGGGTGTGTGAGAACACACGTGCAGCCCTGCTGAGCTGGAGTGACCCCCAGACAGCAAGCCCGCCCCCACTCTGAGGACCCCCACCCCACCTTCCTCTCTAAGGTGGAGGAGGAGTTTGGGTCCCCAGACCAGAGGCTGTTCTCATCCTTGATGGTAGGTGGTGTCCCATGTGGCTGTGACGGCATTTCTGGAGGAAGGAAAGCTGGGAAGTGTCCCTCTGAGCTGACGGGCTTTTCATCATCAGTGCTGAGTGTGTACTACAGTCCAATCAAAGAGTGTGACGCTGGAAGTGGGGCCAATAGCACTGTAAAACAGCCCTGTTGTGAGGCCTGGAGATGTCTCACTTGCCCTCCTAACTGCCAAGTTGAGGAGGACAGGATGTCAGCACTGTTTTCTAAAAGAGAAGTGAAAGACTTCGTAGGAGCCACATGGAATATTTAATTTCCTCTGCGGTGGTGCCAGGTAGGTGTGTGTGTGGATGGGTAGAAGGACCTGCCATGAGGTGACACGGGCTAGTCCCAGCTCAGCTCTTAAGGTGGAGAGGCCAGTTTTAATTTGGTCCATCAGATACTGTTCTCAGAAGTGAACAGTTGTGTCCTTGGTGCTGCCCTCTGATTGGACACTTCCGACCTACAGGTTGGTGCCAGGAATGACAGACAAGATCTACTCTGGAGGGGACATCAGTGTAAAACGGTGACTCGGGGTTCTGTGACAGTGGGTTACACACCTGTGGTTAGTGGGAGTAACGGGCTCCAGAGATGGGTGTGTGTAGGGACTCGTGATCAGGTCCAGGGTGTTCACACTGGCGTGCTTCCCACGCGCAAGAATTGACTGCTAGATTGGGAACGTTTGTGCTGTGCATCACGTTTATCCAGTGTGATTAATGAGAAGCATCGGGATTAATGAAGGCATGTGGGTGAGGGAGCTGCTTCTGGAGCTCTTGGCTCTGCTGCACTGGCAAGGACTGCGCAGGGGGAGGTTGGCAGTGCCCAAGGCTCCAATTTGCCCAGCTTTTTTTTTTTTTTTTTTGGTGCCTCCTTGTGTCAGGTAGAAGACAGGAATTGACACCTTTGAATTGTGTTACAGAAAGGTATTGAATGTACCATGGACCACCAAAAGCACGAACAACAGGTCTGTCTTGGAAAGGTACAACCAGAATGCTCCTTGGAAGCAAGGATGGCAAGACTGCGTCTTAGGTACTTTGGACGTACGGACAGGAGGCATCAGTCCCTGGAGGAGGACGTGCTTGGTAGAGTGGAGTGTCAGCAAAAAAGAGGAAGACCCTCAGGAGATGGACACAGTGGCTGCCGCAGTGTGCTCACGCCTAACAACGGTTGTGGGCCTGGCGCCGGACTGGCAGTGTCTCGTGTCACACAGGGTCGCTGTGAGTCGGCTCTCCCTCGACAGCACCTGACAACAGGCAGATGCACCCTCGTTTTTCGTGTGCATTGTGTGGCCTGTCTCGTGTGAGACGACAGTATCGTGATGCTTCGGGTCGTGTTATCTTTGGCTGCTGCCGTGACGTGTGTTGTGTGTGGTCCCCGGCTCCCCCTAGGGTGTGGACTTCATTCCTTGTCGGGGCACTGGGCTTCGAGAGTGACCCAGCTTGGAGGATTTTTTTTTCAGCTTGCTTTTCGGAAGTTGCCAGAAACACCCATGCCACCTCCCGCAGCCGCAGAGGTTACAGCTGTCAGCAACCCTATGGGACGGAGCAGAACTGCCCCCAGGATTTCCGAGGGGCAGCTGCTGGCTCCCCACCTCCAGGGCTGCGAGAAGCCCTGTGCGTCCCACTTTTCCCAAGGAAGATTGCTATCTGAACTCAAGGCAAAATAGACATGCCATGTAGCTAACCACTGACAGCTGTCTAGATTATATTTCTAATGATGTTTTTTCCTGTTTTTATCAGCCACATTAGTGGTTTTGGCATGTCCATCTGCTCCAGTTCTCATTGTGTGGAAAAGGCGTAACCTTGGTTAGCTCCCAGGCTTTGCAGAAGGTAGAAGGAGCCGAGTGAGCCTGAGGACTTTGCCTCACCCTGTCACTGGCTGCAGAGGACTCAGCTCGAGCAGCATGTTTTTCCTCTAAACCCTAAGGGCTGTGGGAATGCTTTGGTTCCTGAGAGGAGAGAACAAGCCATGCCTAAAGGCTCTAATCTGGAACTGAATACCTGTGGTCTTAGAAAACCAAACCCAACCCGTTGGCGTGGAGCCAATCGCAACTCCTGGCGACCCTTAGGGAACAGAGTGGGTCTACCCGTGTGGCTCCCAGCAGCACCAGTGGGTACCAAATGCTGAGCTTGCAGTTAGCAGCTGTGGCTCGTACCCACTGCACCACCAGGGTCTCCTCTGACCTCAGAGGACCTCGAATTAGCACAGCTTCACACCTGTCTTCTGCCAGCTACGCAAGTCTCCTATGTTCTGATCCCCAAAAAATGGAGTTTCTCCTCGGTTGACACTGACACAGCCTTAGCACCTTGGCATCCGCACAGTTACAGAAATCATGTGGACTGTTCCTGTCATTTCTATGATGGAAATGAGTGTGTCCTGCTGAGCTTAGGCCCAATTAAGCTGCAAAGTTCAGTTCTCCTTTTAAATGTTGGTTTGAAAGGAATATTCCCCACGGAAACCCTGGTGATACAGTGGTTAAGTGCTGTATTTGCTAATCAAAAGGTCAGCAGTTCAAGTCTGACATGTGCCCGTTGGGAGCTATGGGCCAGTTGTCCTCTGTCCTGTAGGGTCGCCAGGAATCAGTTGGCAGCAGTGGCTTGGCTGTGAAGGTTCTCGTTCTATCACTTGTGCATGTTCTATGACCCGGAGCTCGGCCGGGGGGTGTGAGTAGGGCGACAGAAATGTGTACCAAGGAGCGTTTATCAGGATGCTTGAGTGCTCGTGATAGAAAACAGAGCCAGCCAGAGAGTGAGGGCTGCTGGGTAACTTACAGCCCTACGGGAGACGACGATCCCACGCATAAAGGGGATTGTGAAGTTCCTTGATATGGGAATGCATGCATGCCGTGTTCATGCAGGAAGGTTCAGCGATAACTGTGATCGATTTTTGTTGAAATAGATGCTTTCGAAGACTAGAAGAGCAGGCTTCAGACGGGAGTGATAGGTCAGGTGAGGAGGACTCATTGGGCAAGAAGTGTTTGCGTGGAGTGTTGCTGAGTAAAAGAACTTAGATATGCATACTACATTTCAGACCACTGAGAATGATTATTAAAAATGTGTGTGTGTGTAAATGTGTGAATAGCTTCAGCTCCCGGGTTTCTTGGGGCTAAGACCTTTTAATGTTTTCAGTTCTATCCCACGGTGGCACTTACGTAACTCCAGTGCCACTGTTGGACAACACAGACAGGCCTGTCTTCAGTCTCAGCCTCTAATTATTTTGTTGCTAAAATTTATGAATTTTTGCAAACTATGAAGGATATTTCTCATGTTAATAGTTGTCTTAGCATACTGTGAAATGTTTGAAGGGATGTTTTTGGACAGAACGTTGAGTATGCCAAGTTTGAGAGATGTGCTTGGGCTGTATGGTTGGCCCGAATGTTGTGTAAGCCATGGTGGTATAGTAAGAGCTGCGACTGCTGACCAGAAGGTCAGCGGTTCAAACCCACCGAGTGCCCCTTAGAAACTGTCGGGGCACTTCCGTTCTGTCCTTTAGGGTCAACATGAGTTGGAATCAACTGGACAGCTGCGGGTTTGGTTTGGGGCTATGTAACAGTGCTTTATAGTCTTGAAATTAGCAGTCTTAAAATGAGAATTTTTTTAGTCTCCTAAAATCAGCATCTGAAATTCTGTCTTTTGGGCACTTGAAGGAATGTTTATCATCGAGAAATTTGTCGTTCACGTCCCAAGTACATTGTATCTGTAGACTTGTAGATTATTGGACTCTGATTTGACAGAAGGGAAAGACGGACATTCGTCTGCTCACCCCCTGGTGTGCACAGGGATGCTAACACTGTCTTTGCTTTGGCCCAGCTCCCAGCTCCGGTCCCCGCATGTCACTTGGGAGCAGCGATGGGGAAGACGATGCTGAGAAGATGCACGTTGATCGCGAGCTCGCCGTCCTAACAGGTGGGAGTGGACAGTTCCCTGGTCCCTGCGACAACAGTCAGATGGCTGAAGACAGCAAACAACGGGACACTTGTTCTGTTGGACCCAAAGAAATAGAAATATACACTGTTTCAGCGATGCAGACTCCCTGTCGTCGCCAGAACCAGTGTGCCTGTGATTTCTGACGTCAGGGTCTCGGGAGCTCGCTGCCCTTTGTTGTCTGTGTCTTAAAAGAATGTTCTTCTCTGATTGGCCTCCCTTGGGCAGGACTGTAGATACAAGGATGAGTGTTTGGGGTGCATTCTATGAATATGAAAGATACAAGTGCAATCTTCCTGTTTTGAGGTTTTTGCTTAACGTGCCTTGCTTATTTTTAATGAGGTTCTTACACTTTTAACTATCTCATAGATAACCTCTGTTGCTGGTGTTTTCAGAACAACACACACCAAGGATAGCCAGCTGTAAACGCTCAACACAGTGACTGGTTTTGCTGTGTGTCCCAGCTGCACCGACGCAGGGTCTTGACCCAGAAGTCTCGTTGCTCTGGTTGCTGTGGTATTCACGATAAATCTGTTAAAATGGTCTATACCATGTTTCACAAAGCACACATTTTAGCATCTAAGATTTTTAGTGTATTGAAGCAGTTGATAATCGTGTTTTTGATTTCTAAAAGGCCAGGGCTCAATTCCGTCCATCATTTATTATATCTCAGAAGTATTTATTTATCCAGTTAATGCTATTTCCACACTATTCTATTTGGTGACCAAGAAAACATTTTAGCCAATTCTCTTCATGTCTTAATATATGTAGAAATACATGGATTGAGATTATATATGATAGTGTGTTGAGAAGTAGATCATTTTTTATTAAGTGGCATTATTTTTTTATGCTAAATGGGGCTAAAAATTATGCATGTTACTTCCCAAACCTATATGAAATGCCCTTTTTTTCGCCTAAAATGAAAATGAAAATGAAAATGTAGACCTTCCTAGAAACTGTAGGTTCGTTATGTGTGTGGTTACCTTGTAGAGAGCTAATGGGTACATTTTCCAAGGGAAATTCTGTTGGACTAGTACATGTAAAACAATGGCTTTCTGCGGTCAGGGTCCATTTGACATTTTCTAGAGATGGAAGACCCTGGTGGCTCGGTGATTCAGCCCTGGGCTGCTGACCTAAAGGTCAGGGTTTGGAACCCAGCTGTCTACTTTGCAGGCAAAAGATCTGGTGATCTGCTTCCGTAAAAAGGACAGGCCCGAAAGCCTGTGGGCAGTCATCTGTCACACTGAGGCCATTGTGGGTTGAGTGTCAGTTCAGCAGCACACAGCAACAAGGATGATAACAGGACTCCTAAAGCCAGCTTTAAAAAAAAAATTGGTGCATGCTTTTGAAAAGTAAGAAGCAGTCCTCCTTTATTCTTTAAATATTAATTTCCAGGGGTTTCAAGTTCAATTGCAGACCATGCTTGAATGTAAATGCTGAGAAAGTCAAGTTGCAGGGCACGCCAGTTGTCCCACATAGTAAGTGCCAAGGAAGCGGCCCCGTGCTTTCTCGCCATGTTGACTCATAGTGCTGTTTTACTGAATAAACAGTGTTCATCACATGACTAAAGATGACTTGCATTTATTTTGGGGGGAAATTTTTAATATAAATATTCCCCTGGGGATAACTTCACTTCGCTTGTTTTTGTCTCATGTTTAACCTTTGAAGCACGTCTTCTCCGGGAGTGCCTGGTAGCTTGGAACTGCTGGCCCTTTGATTAGCGCCTGTAGCCCTCCGCACCACCGGGTTTCCGTCTAGTCCACAGCTTTAACTAAATATGAAAACAGTTACTTGTCTTGAAAGAAGAGTTCGTTATCCTTTGTAGAGTTTATAGGAGTTACTAAAATATAATTATTGCTTATATTGGCAAAATTGTGACATATTTAAAAGTCATTTTGTTCTTGAACAACCATGATGGTTTTGTTGCTAGAAAGTAGGCGGACAGGTCAGCTGGACTGTCACCCATGTGTGAGTCCCCGGTGGGGGATGAAGCTGAAGTTAGGGGGTGCCTGTGATGTCCCAGGGTCACTAGACGTCTGTCACAGGCGTCCTGGTGCCGACTGCCTCGCCTGAGCTCTTGGCTCCCCCGTAGCTTGCTGCTGTGGAGCCGAGCTTTGGGATGGTCCTTGGACCGTTCTCTGTGCTGTTCCGCCAGTTCCTGTCAGCACGATAGCCGTTCATCCTTGTGTTCCATCACACAGAACGATACTTGTGACTGCCGGTCCATGCGTGCTTGAACGTCTTATAGTGGACTTTCCTCCGGAGACGTCTCGTCTTGGTGGATGTCTGTATATGCAGATGCAGCTGTCGGCATCTCCCCAGCATAACTGGTTTCTCAGAGAAACTGGATAGAGCGAAGCCCTGGCCGTCCCCGTCTGGTAACAGCTGGACTTGTGAGGGACCGTTCAGAACTCGGCTGTTGGCACCAGAACGTACGCATGACAGTCCTTAGTACTCCCCACTGATTTTCCCTCTTGTCTGGTGATGCTCTCGTGTGGAAGTGCCATGTAGACTGAGTGGCAGTCAGGGGCGGGGGGGAGCAGGAAACTGTTCCTGGTAACACTGCTGTTTCTCCTTCCCTCGTTGGTGAGAAGAGACTAAAAGGCTTCCTAAGACGCTCCCGGACCTCAACCTGGGTACCCTCCTTCACTCACTCGCTTCCTTGCCTCCTCTTTTTCCGAAGAGCTGGGGTGGTTTTAAATTTTATTTTAACCCTTTGTTGGGGGAAAAAAACCTTATGTTCAGTTTTGATGGCCTCTTTGAGGTGTGACTTTAAAATGGCTCTCAGGAAGCAGGCTCCCCATAAGAACAGGCTTTTGATGGCGTCTCAGTGCAGTTGCTGTTATTCATGCATTATATTTGTCAATTGACATTAAAACTTGGTGACCTGATGCTGCTGAAATCCATGAAATGTTCCTGTCTTACTAGACAAATACTGCTGATGTGTTTTATATTTAAATAAACCTATGCATTGCTTTTGCTTTGGAAAGGAACTGGTTTTGTTTCTCTTAAAAAAAATAAATAAAAAAGGAAGGGAAGAAAGAACCGTAGAAGGGTAGCAGCAGTGAAACAGTTGATGGTTTCTTCTCTCCCGTTGGTTCTGAATTTTGGTGACAGGTGTATTTCTTAATGCAGATGTGAAAAACAGTAGCTCCGTATTGAATACATTGACAAACGGATGTGCCGTCAATGGACATTTGGACTTCCCCTCCACGGTACAGCTCAGTGGGATGGAAAGCAGAACCGACCCGTGCTTAGCAGGCTCTAGCGGAACTAGCAATGGGCTGGTTCCAGGGCTGCCTTTCCCGGGTCGCGAGGGCTCGCTGCCTGGAAGGAGCAGCGCGGAGCCAGAGAGGACTCCACACACGAACTCAGACATGTGTGGTTCTCTGCACCTGAACGGCAGTCCGAGCAGCTGTGTGGCCAGCAGGCCTTCCTGGGTGGATGACATTGAGGAGAACCTGCACTACGGACACTACCATGGCTTTGGGGACACCGCTGAGAGCATCCCTGAGCTCAGCAGTGTCGTCGAGCACTGCAGTTCTGTTCGGGTGGAGGAGCGCTACGACAGCGCTGTCTTGGGTACAATGCACCTTTATCATGGCTCTTAATGTCTGGCCCATTGTTTTATCTGAAGTGTTTCATCCTTCCCATTGGCCACCTGAGAATCGCACTGTAGCGTCCCCATGAGTGAGGGAATGCCACAATTTGTACTGTGTTGTTTTTATACTTTAAAAGACTGAGAAAGGAGCTCGTGGTTGAGCGGTTCCCCACTTGGTTGTGCAGGCGCGGGGCTCGCTGAGCATCGAGGTTCGAACACAGTCGGCTGGCTGGCCCTTGTCGTACGGGGGCGCTTTGGGGTTTTGGTTTTTCTGTCACCAGACTCAGTGTTCCCTTTTAATACTGTCAGCAGAAATTGCTGTAATTCCCTTGGTCGAATCAGATCACACCTGTTGAAGGTCAGCCAGGAGGCCGCAAGTGAGGCGCCTGGCGGTCCGTCCACACGCGCTTCGTTTTCAAGAGCCGCGCATGCTCTTCCCGTCGGATTCAGGGCAGCTGTGTCCCCGTGCTAGGTACAGCCTCACAGCGTGACGGGGTTCCTCAAGAGAAGAACGTGTCTGTCTCCGTGTGCTGAGAGCCGACCTCTGTAACTCACCAGGCGGGGAGGGTCTCCACTGTCAACCCGTGCAGCAGGCGGGGGTGCAGTGTGTCCCCTAATGCTGGGAAGCAGGTCACTGCCCTGTGCTTCCCTGAAAACAGGCCAGCCTGCACTTGTGACTTACTGTCTGTTTATTCTGTATTTCCTACACTTTGTCTCTAGAATTTTTACCACCGATAACGGTTTCCTTCACATGTAGTAGAACTGTCAAGTGAAAACATTTTTTCTGTCTTAGTTTTAGTTTTTGAGGGTTTTTTTGCTTTAAAATACATACTGCTATGTATATCCACTTCAACTGAGAGAATTTTTAATCTCTGACTAAAACTGCGTTCAGTTTTATAGATGTTAGCTTTTGTTTAGACAACTTAGTGGTTACACTGTGCAAATATTGTAATGGTTTTTTACTTTTCTGATTTTTGTAATAAAAATTGGTAAAGATAGATAAAATGTCAAAGTGAAAAGCCAGATGTTCTAAGAGTGTTACTAACATTTTGTTTTTAAGCTATCCTTGACAAATTTAATAAAAAAAACTCTTAATGCTCAGTGAGTCCATGGCCTGTAATTTCTTTTGGAGGAAGAGGGTGGTGGTGACGGGTAAGCTGGGGATGGAGGGAGAGTTTTTGCACTGCATTTTGCTTTAAGATTTTACTCTGTTTTAGTTCTGTGTAGTATTTCTGATGCTTGGATTTGTTAGTACAGGGAATGCTGTGACAGCAGACCTCAACAGGTGGGCCTGGTTTCTCTCCATGCGGCAGTTCCCAGCCTCTAACAAGGTGCAGTCCTGCCCCGGGGCAGCCCCATCTTTTATTCAGGCATGATTTTGTAACTGCCTGTTAGCTATCTGGAAAAGATCATTCCTCTGAACTCTGCAGACCTTCCAAAGGTCAATGCATTTCATTACTTAGTATATTTAAATCATGTTACTCTAACAGTCTCTTAACAGTTAGATGGTATCAAGCTCATGGTAGCAGATACAAGTTTTGCAATATTCTAGTTTTTGTCTGAAAGCTCAAATTTTATCATTGGCCACAAATACCATCAGTTGTCATATACTAATGGACCGTGGGAACCACAGGCTATGCCGGCCTGAGCCCAGAACTAGGCAGTGCCCAGTGACCGCCACTGGTGCCCAGACAGATACCACAGTGGAGGGTCCAGGACAGAGCAGGAGGAAGATGTGAAATGATGTTCAAGTTCACAAAAATAGACCAGATTTACTGGTCAGACAAGAAACTTGGAGGAACCCCCACGGCTGTTGTGCCCAACGCCGCACTGAGCCCGAACTCGTTCCACTCCTGACGTCTGCCTGTCAGCAGAGGTGAGACAGGCCTGTAAGACCAACAGTGACCCACGCACGAGGAGGGGGTGGCGTAGTGTTCCATCAGGTGAAGGACGTGAGATGGGCAACCCCTGCCAAAAGGCAAAGAGGAGATGGCAGGAAGGGACTGGAAAATGGGGCGTGTGGACACGGGTTCCCCGGGCATGAAGGGGAAGCAGGAGGGTGCTGACAGGTGGCAGGGGTTGTAACCAGAGTCCCAGAGCAACTTGGGTGTAAATTTTTAAATGAGAAACTAGGTTGTCCTGTAAATTTCCCCCTAAAGGCCAATGAAATTAAAACAACAGCAACAAAATCCTGAATAACCAGTTTACCAATCAATCAGATCAAAATGATCTTTTGTGGGGGGAAATGCAGCTATTTCAGCTGTGTCACCATCAGTGGGGTTTTCCTTGGAGACAAGCATTGCGTTGAGTCCACGCAGAGGCTTTGTGCAGACCTCCCGTGTCCACACACGGGACACACACTTAGGAAGGGAGAGTTAATAAATTACCTTCACTACTTAGTCAAGAACATTCTTCAGTTGGCTTACATATTTTTTTTCCCTAACTGCACTGCAGTGGATAGTGTGACAGCTGGGACACTTATTGCTGAGGTGTTGATTCCTGCTAAGTGTCCTGCAGTTTTTAAAACATCAGTGCAGGGATCACCAGTAAAGAAAGCAGACTGCCTTCTAGTAGTCGAGTTTTGATCTGGGGAACCCTCTAAAATGGTCTCACCCCCTCAAGCCCTGCAGGTTACTGCTCGAGAATCACTCCAACCTTGAGTGTTTTAAGCAGTGAGAACTAACGTCAAGATGGACAAAGCGAGCAAAGCTTCTCAGTTATTCTTCCTTTGGACTGAATTTTTAAAAATCTGGGAGCAGAGCCTCTGACCCTGATGTCACCCCTGTCCATAAATCATGATGGAGGTCAACACTTTGGACAGGAGTGGATTGGGCTTGGTGATACAGAGTGACCATATTGTGTGTGCACTTTATGGTTTCTCGCATCTGTAGGATCTCATCCTGCTGACCTCTTACGGGATGTGGGAGAGAGGGTGGAGAGGAGGGGATAGGAGATTGTTAGATCGATATGACATGTACAGAATGGAGAGGAGGAGTGTGCTATCACCGGTCGGGGAGAGCAGAGGGAGCTGCACATGGGCGAGCATGCAAATTTGTATGGGATTGTACATTTTCACTCAAACATAATAAAAAAATTTTTTTTCTTTAAAATCTCGACAACAGAATGGGAGAAGAGTAATCGGAGACAGAAAATACAGATAACATTGTGGGAAGTGTTAGAAAACTGGAAGGGGAAGGGACGTCGAGGAAGTTTTCGCAAAACAGTTGAAAGGAACACATTTGAAAACGGGTGGGAAGATACCAGAGCAGAAGCGGGTGATACAGGTGAGAGATGGAGAGTGGGTGGGCGTTGTGAGACCGTGCGAAGGGAGGCCTGGGCACGAAGGGTACCTCTGTAGTAAGAGCAGACAAAGCAGCGAGCTCTTGGGGATGGAGAGCTGAGGCTGGGGAGCTTGGGGATGTTGCCTTCTGGTGGCTTCTGCTCGCTCAGTGGAGTTGAAGTTTGGGGTGGATTCGGGGAGAGAGGCGAAGATGCAGTCATCCAGCACACTGAGACTGAATGGACGGAAGGAATAGAGGATGGTTTCCAGGACGCTGCTATTAATTGGAAGGTTCCTGTAACCCACCAGCTGCTCCAGGGAGAAAGAAGGACAGTCTGCTTATGTACAGATGGCAGCCTTGGAATACCAATGGAGCAGCCCTGCTCTGACCTCCAGAGTCATTAGGAGCTGGAATCACCGGAATGAACTTGACGGCAGCAGGTTTGGTTGTTGGATTTTGCTGGGAGGAAGCCCTGCGCTGAGGGCGAGCCAGGGGTCAGTAGCAGGTGAAGAAACACATCGTAGAAGGGTTTGCTGATGACGGTGGCGGTGCCCAAGTAGTGCAGTAGAAGGGTATCAGGAGATGGAGACAGCTTGAAAACGGTCAGCGGGGGGTGCGTAGAGTGAGAATTAGGGTATTGGGGCAGGAGCAGGAGCATTGCTGGGGAGAACTGGAAATTTTTACGTGCTTAGGGATGCGTGAGAGTTTACTCTTTCCTCTTTATTTTTGATGAAAATCTACACAGCAAAACCCACTGCCCAACCACAGTGTTTACATATAACCATCAATGACATGGATCACATTCTTCACAATTGTGTCAACATTCTCATTACACCCACCCTTGACTCATCAGCTGTCTTGTTATCTGACATCACACACTGGCAATAGTGAAAAAAAACCTGTCAAGCCTCTTGTGCATCAATGGCACACATCTGGAAGTGATGAACACCAGGGTGTGAGATGAGGGTAGTGCTGGCTGTTGACGGTTAAGGTTATGTGGGCCATGATTCTGGCAATGACATAATGTAGTCATGTTCCATTTTGCGATCTGATGTAATCATCCTTCGTTTTCACCTAAAACTGATTTTTGCTTAATGACCTGGTTTGGGGAACATAACCATGTCACTAAGTGAGAAGCAGGTCTGTTTCTCTTCTAGTTTTCACTTCCATTTACTTAAATTTGTGTTGTCTTCCCCAGTCTTCTCTTCTATGCTTTTAAAATAACTGTTGACCTTTTGGTCTTAAACATAGATTTTTTTTTTTTTTTTTTTAAGCAGCACAAGGGTGACAGTCTTTCCTCTTTGGCCTAAACTATTTCTTAGTTTAAAGGTGACTTCAGGGGATGCTGGCAATTCTAGAAGAGTAACTTGGGGCAATAGTCTTGGAAACTGCACCAGCCTTAATAGGTCCAATAAGTATGATGTCCTTAGGATTTTTGAAGTTCTAGTCCATGTTTTTCTCTCTTTTCTTCTCAGGATTCGTCTCTTGTGTTCCTGATCAGAATGCTCAGTAGTGTAAGCTGGCAGCATCTAGTTGTTGTTGTCTCAAAGTGGGTGCAGTATTGGCTCATGTGGATAGTCCTCTACTCCAGTTCTCTCTCTGGTGCTTGGATTTCCTTCTTTTGCTTTTGTGCCAGATGAATAAAGATCAATAGTTGTGTCATACCTCCTATTAGTTATGCACCCAAATTGCCAGTAATTAAGAAACAAACCAATAAATGAACTTGTCTCAAGTCAGTGGGAAATTTACAGTGTCTAATTTTTTCTCTGTTACAAACTACAAGGGATTGAGCATCTTTGTGCAGGCTTGTCTTTGGTTTTGTTTAAATGTTTTGTAGAGAACAGAACAAAGATTTGGTAATGTTTTAAAAACCATCCTGAAACAGACATGTTAGATGGTTTGTTAGGTAACTATGAACTTAGGAATTCAAGATTCAGATGGTGATTTTTGAGGTGAGAATGAGACTGACAGAAGTTCTGACAATTATGTCAGCGAACTTAATTCTTCTCAGTGCTACCTACCTCATTGCTCAGTATCACTGTGGTCATCTTCGGAGTCTTCGAAGTACTCTCCTTGAGAAGCTATGCACCAATGCCAGTGCCTAATCTACTGTCCAAAACAATTTTGGAACTCTCTGGAGTGGCCATTGTGCATGGTGTTGCGTTCACGAACTTAATTGTCTGGTTGTCTGTGAGGGAGGTTTTAGCTCGTGAGCAAATAGCTGTATTGGAACACCCTCCCTATCCACCTGTTCTGGCTCCAATGACTTTTTTCTCTACCCAAAGATACAGGAAATCTTGAAGACATTTGGATGGCATTCAGGACATCAAGGGTAACACAACAGCCCTGATAACTATTCCAGGAAAAAAAAAAGTTCCAAAATTGCTTTGAAGAGTAGACTAGGTGCTGACATCAGCGCCTAGCTTCCCAAGGAGAGTCCTTCAAAGGTGACCACAGTGATACTCGTTAATGAAGTATGGAGCACTTAGAACAATTAAGTTCGCAGGCTTAATTGTCAGACCGCATATACCGTGAATGGCCAGAGGAAGGAACTAATCTGTTTATGAAGAAGTCCAGCTAGAATGCTGAATGGTGAGACATGTTATCAGGAAGGATCAGTCCCCGGAGAAGGACATCGTGTGTGGCAGAGGGCCAGAAAAACAAGAGGAAGACCCTGAGGGAGATGGGTTGACACAGTGGCTGCAGGAACGGCCTCAAGCACCACAACAACAGTGACACCAATGTGGATGGCAGAGGTCTGAGCAGTGTTTGGTTCTGTTGTACGTGAGATCCCTGTGACTTGGAACCAACTCAACAAAGGCAGCAAGAGCTAGGTGTTTGCACATGACCTTGGGGAAATGTCTAAAGGTGCTGAATGAAAGAAGCAAGTTGCAGAATGGTGTGCCCAGTACAGTCCCATGGGTGTAAGTTAAATAAACCTAAGACCAGGGTATTTTGTTTGGTTATACATACACAGATGGACTGAAAACATAAACCGTGTGGATGGGAATGATGTCCACCACCTTCACCCCTGTGGGAGGGTGGGAGGGGGAGGAAGACAGGAGCCTTTAGTTATTTCACTGCTTTTTTTAACAGGAAGATCTGAAGCGAATACATTTTAAAAAAAATTTTAATATAATAAGAAAGATTGAATGAGTGCAACTCGGTTTGGTTTCTCCTGACCTCCTAGCTCACCCCTTCCCCCCTGCTCCCCTAGAGCGTCAGGATAGAGTCCTGCTGGAGAACAGTTGCACTTCTGTGTTGCCATTTCTGGCCGCCACGACACTGTCGCCGATGAACTTAGTGTTGTTAGCAAAGCGTAGCAAATGGCAGCTCAGATGTCTCAGTAGGCCAGTCCCATAGTCCCTTTCTGTTACAAGATACCTTTTTATTGCCATCATCTGCTTGTATGGCTTTTCTGATGGCTCGTATCATTCAAGATAATTTAAGCCAATTTCACAAGATGACATGAATCACTACCGCAAATACCACATTAAATCTCTGCTCCATCCCAAGTGACATCATTTCCATTATTCAGTAGTTTGAAAATTCTTCCCAGAAGAGAAAGGGGGAGAATGCTAAAAAGGTAAGCAACAGAACAAGGCAGCTTTCATTCCGCACAGGATACAATCATCCAGTCTGGGCCAGGGGAGAAACACAAACTTACAGAGATACGTACAGACAGTCCCTGGATTATGAGTGAGCTCCGTTCCTAAGTGTGTCTTCAGGCTAAATTTCTATGTAAGTTGGAACAGGTATGGTTTGTATGTATCATCAGTGAAATGTTTGTCTTTAGAGTATATGATGTACCTTTCTGTGCATTAAAAAACATTAAAGAAACACTTGCAGACACACTAAGACATCTGTAGCATAATGATGCAGTAATGATAATAATAACATGTTGGTGTGTGTTGCGCAGTGGCTCCTGTCATTGGGAACAATCGTATGTACCTCGAGTTCTTAGCAGGCTTTAGAGGGGTTGGTTGGTAACTACAGTTTTGCATTTGAAGCCAGACCTTTGTGACCCAGGGACCACATGTCCTGAAAAACACTCAACAGTTGCCATAAAAAGAGCAAAAACTGATGGATGTGCCCATAACCAGCACCCAATCACATTCTCTGCTTCTGTAGCGACCCCTGTAGACAGGACAGCAGGATGAACTGATGTAGCATTTTTCCATGTTCTGGGGAAACAAAGTCCCGTAATGGTCAGAGAATACCGACTAGTATTCTCTGAACAAACCCTTTGGCAGATGTCACCAAAATGCCTCTGTGGATGCAAACTGAAACTCGACCTGGAAATAAGAATTGGCTGGTTGTAGCCCTGACAGCCTCCAATTCATCAGTGGCTGGAAGGCTCCGGGCAGGTCAGCATTTCTGGAAGGTCACCTTCAAGTGCACGTGAGAATGAATTTATCCTTGGTGTCTGTCAGGGCCTTCAGCAGTCATACCTATGATTACAAGGCTATAAAAAATGGTTCAGCAGGCTGGTTCTGACTCACAGTGACCCTAAAGGACAGTGTAGAACTGACCCATAGAGCCGCCAAGCTGGGGACTCAAACTAATGTCCTTTTAGTTAGCAGCTGAGGGTCTAACCATGGCACCACCAGGGCCCCAGTGACTAGCTCTGGGTTCTATCAATGGAGCAGAAAATGCCAGGACACACGTGAAAGCCACTTACTAAGTCTGAAATTATCAGGCAAATAAACATGAGTCACTCAAAAAACAAACCAACCTGCGGCCATGGAGTCAATTTTGATCCCACTCCAGCGACCCTCACACAGCTGCAGATTCTCACAATAACAACAGAAGAAAGAGGAAAATCCCCCAAATCTGTTCTTATCAAAGAAGCACCAACAACTAGTACATTGTATGTTAATCTAGTTAACGACTCTGTACCTACTGAATCATTCTTTGTACCTTTGTTGGAATGGTGGGACGCTGAAGATCCCGAAAGACACCATGAATAAATTCATTCTCCGTGCATTTGATGCTGACCTTCCAGAAACATTCGAATCCCCCAGAGCCTTCCAGATGCTGATGAATTGGAGACTGTCAGGCTACAACCAGCCAATTCTTATTTCCAGGTCGAGTTTCAGTTTTCATCCAGGAGCTTTGAACCGAGACACAGATTTGTTTCTGTGACATCTGCCAAGTATACTGTGTGTTTTCAAAAAAACATATCACTTTCGATGAGGGCCCAAGGTGGCTTTTCTGGTGGAAAAACGCTTTTGTGATCTTTGTGACCAGGGACTCATAAATCTAAAGTTGTGATGGCACTCAGGCTTCCTGTGATGCTTTGTACTTCTCCTTGGTGGCCCATGGGGAGGACAGGACAGCATGCTGCCATCCTCCTCCATAAAACTTCAGGCCAGAGGAAGAGAATGAGAAGGAAATAAAAGGGAAGGAGACAGACGTATCTGAGCAGCACTGAAACTGACTTCGTCTTATGGAGAGTCTCCCTCTTTTTTGATGAGTCTCTTCTTTACCACGAATGCTGCCCACTGCCATCAAGTCCGTTCCAACTCATAGTGACCCCACAGGACAGCGTAGAACTGCCCCATAGAGTTTCCAAGGAACGTCTGGTAGATTTGAACTGCTGACCTTTGGGTTAGCAGCCATAGCACTTAACCACTATGTCACCAGGGTTTCCAACAGTATGTGTAAATATACATGATAAACCCATGGCCATCGAATCAACTACTCACGGTGACCCTAGAGGACAGAGTAGAACTGTCCCATAGAGTTTCAAAGGAGTGACTGGTGAATTTGAGCTGCTGACCTTTTGGTTAGCAGCCAAACTCCTAACCACTGTGTTCACAGGGCTCCAAATATCTACCAGGACTGCCAATTAAGTTCGTGAACTCATCCTAGAAAAAGTGCTCAATACCTCATTGCTGAATAGGGCTATGGTCACCTTCAAAGTGCTCCCCTCAGGAAGCTATGCCCCGATGCCGGTGCCTAGTCCACCCCTCAAAGCAATTTTGGAACTCTTTTTCTGACCATCAGAGCTGTCCTCGTATTACCCTTGATGTCCTTAATGTCATCAAAAAGTCCTCCTTTCAATATTTCCTTTATCTTCAGGTAAAGAAAAAGGTCATCAGGGGCGAGATCAGGTGAGCAGGGAGGGTGTTCCAATACAGTTATTTGTTGACTGGCTAAAAACTCCCTCACAGGCAACTATACATTTAAGTTCACAAACTGGCCACTGTGCACAACGGCCCTTCCAGAAAGAGTTCCAAAATTGCTTTGAAGGGTGAGCTAGTGTTGGTGCATAGCTTCCCAATGGGAGGACTTTGGAGGTGACTGTAGCGATATGACGTATGGAGCACTTTGTCTAGGACAAATTTGCGGACATAACTAGCTGTCCTCACAGGTCTACAGCTACACGTGTACGTGCACACAGGTGTACTCACAGATGCCTGCAGATACACGTACACGCACACATACCTACCATGTAACCGTGCAGCAACACCATTTATGATTTGCAGTCCCACGTGCGAAGAGCAAGTTGTTAATGCTTCCCTCTAAACAGGTGGGCCAGCAGGGCGAGCGCGATCACTGGTCAGTCTTCCGAGTACAAGGCTTTTGGAGCACCGGACTTGGGTGGGCAGGACTTGAACCAGTTTTGTTCGTATTTCGTGAACACCCAGAGGTACCTTGAGGTCATGTCTTGCTTCAGTAGGAAATGAGATGTAGGAAATGAGTGGTAATATTGACAAAGGAGAAATGAACTGTAACCAAGGACCAGAGAATTAAAAGTGAAGGACAGGCGATGTTTACAGAGTAAACACACGGCAGAGAAATGCTTTTTCTACCACTTTCTGATGGAAGAGCTCACGTTATCAGCAAGGCAAAAAACCCTTCTGAGATCTGTGACAGCCAGTCACCTCACTGGAGGCTGTCTACACTGTGGCTGGTACGTCTAAGTTTGAACTTGAAAAGATTCTTCTTCTCACTCATGCTTTCTATTTACCCTCCTGCCTCTCAATCTCTGCTGTGGTCTTTGCCTGGTACCAGAAGTTGGGGTCTGAACTGGACCAGGTTCTGAATCCTAGAAGTGAAACTCTACTTGGGATGACTTGAAAGCAAGTGGAAAGTGGATTGTCTTTCTGAAATCTGTGGGTAGGCTACTGCTGTGGTTAGTGTATTATCCAACCTTTGGATTCATTACAAAGTGGGATACATGAGAGACTTGAACTTGGATGAATTCACCCTTGGAGGGTCTAAGGACTCAACCTCTGTGCAGATAACTGCTGCTGAAGAAGGAGCCCTGTCTCCAGGTGGCTGTCACTGATAGACGGGGAAAAGGAAAAAACTGGGAATGAAGGCATGGGGCAGTGCATGTGTGCGTGCGTGTGTGTGTGTGTGTGTGTGTACTTGCAGTGAGGGCCAACAGAGCAAATTTGTTTCTCCTCAAACATACACAGAGTGTTTCGTGACATTGGTCCCAACTGCACAATGTGTCAGTGCTTTCCCTTCTTGAACGTGGTTCCTCATCACCAGCTTCATTGTCCCCTCCTACCTTCTTGTTCTTACCCCTGGGCTGGTGTGTTCATTTAGTCTCATTTTGTTTTATAGGCCTGTCCAGTCTTTGACAGAAAGGTGAACCTCAGGAGTGAGTTAAAGAAGAGTCCAGGGCCACGCTCTCAGAGTTTCTCAGTCTCTTATCAAACCAGTAAGTTTGGTCTTTTTTGTGAGTTAGAATTTTGTTATGTGTTTTTCTGCAGCTCCTTGCTTATTGAAAACCCTGGTGGTGTAGTGGTTAAGTGCTACAGCTGCTAACCAGAAAGTTATCAGTTCAAATCCACCACACTGTCCTTGGAAACTCTATGGGGCAGTTCTACCCTGACCTCTATGATCGGTATGAGTCAGACCTGAGTTGATGGTAGTGAGTTTGGTTTGGGTTTTAGCCTCTCCTTGAAAACTCGACGGGGCCATTCTGTTCTGTACTGTGGGGTCACACTGAGCCCAAATCAGCTTGGCAACAATGGCTTTCGCTGTTTGGTTCGGTGTCTCGCGTGACTCCTGAAGGTTATGTCACCTGCTTGCAGGAGATTATGTCACCTGCTCGCTTTGGACGTGTCATCAGAGAGAGCAATCGCTAGAGGGGGACACTGTGTTTGGGGAAGTATTGGACCAACGAGGGTATGGAAGACCGTTGGTGCAATGGCTTGGCACAGAGCAGTAGCGACAGACTAGAACACGCCAGTGATTGTGAGAACAGTGCAGAGCCTGGTGACGTTTTGTGCACATACAGCCCTCATGACTGTGCCCTACAGCAGCCAACGGCTGCCACAACAGCAACGTCCTATACTAGGGAGATGGTTCCTTCAGCCCCACTGCTAGACTTTAAAATTATGCCCATTAAATCACATATGAGCAGCTTTAACTGACTATTTTTCCATCAGAATAATTTTTGTCCCCAAATCAGGATTCAGCAGCTGTTAATAGCAAGTGGATGGAATCCAGTGTAGAACAGCCCTGACGCGCGCCTGGCAGCGGGTCGTTGATTACTGTGGTCTCCGTGTTTCCTGCAGCATTGCCAAGTAAATTAATGGGCTCAGAAGTCCGTTCTGTTATTGTTGGTAAGCCTCCTGCGATTCAGAATTTGTCATTGGTTCTACAGCTAATTGGAATGCCTGTGAGGACAAACGGAGAAGAAGGACGGGGAGACCCAGACAAAGCAGCGCTCTGGCTCTCAGCTGCTTTCCTTCCAACACGCTGCTTATAGACACGA
The DNA here is from genome assembly GCA_028571685.1 of Heterohyrax brucei. Taxonomy (NCBI): domain Eukaryota; kingdom Metazoa; phylum Chordata; class Mammalia; order Hyracoidea; family Procaviidae; genus Heterohyrax; species Heterohyrax brucei. The sequence goes on from CM053163.1 coordinate 2,753,867, forward strand.
GGTTAAGGGTTGATGGCTAATGAATACGCAAGTGAAAATTTAAGCTTTTGACCTAAAAAGAAGCTGAGATGTACCCTAGCACATCATAAGAGTGTTTATTAGAGAACAAGAAGACAGGACACAGTGTCAGCGCCTGTGAGACACAGCAGTGTCTGGGGCAGCGTAAGGACTGTATGCCTGTGTCTCAGGCTGGGTCTTCTAGGGAAGCAAAACCAGTGACACGTGTATACACAAGGAAAGATTTATGTACATAAAGTGCAAGGAAAGAGAGAGAGGGAAGAAACAGCTCACACAGTTGCAGAAGCTGAACGTCCCAAGTCCAGGCACAAGACTCACATGGCCGTGGGAGCTGGTGAACTCAAGGTCAGCAGGCCAAAGACCAGAGTTCGAGATCACCGGTTGTATAGGTTGGCGGCTAGCGGTGAGACAGAGCTGCAGAGGCTGACCAACCCAGGATCAGCAGGTCAGGGAACAGGACTCTTGAGCGCCGGCTGTAAGGGTTGATGAATCCAACAGCTGCTGGTTTAAGTCCAGGAACCAGACGCCAGAAGAGAGCAGGAGCTGCTGGCTATGTGAGCAGACCAGCAGTAGGTGTTGGAAGGCGGAGAGAAGAGAGCTGAGGGGCGGCAGTCACCACAGGCCCCACCCTGCCACTTGATACAGCAGCCAAACACGGAGTAGCTCAGTTAACATAATCCTGACTGCCACAGCCTGCAAGAAATGCAGCACTGTCTCAGATACGATAATAACCATATGCCTGTAAGGAAGACCAGTTAATATGTCTCTTGCTCAAATTATACACCACTAACGCCAAAGAGGAAAACATTAAAGGTTTTCACCACCTTCTGCAGTCTGGAGCTGATCCGAAGTGTATTGATAGTGACCTTTGATTAGAATGCAAAAGTTAGAAACAAGCAAGGATCCAAACCAGAAAGCCATTGCTATGGAGTTGATTCCGACTCAGAGCAACCCTAGAACTGCCCCATAGAGTTTTTGAGAAGTGCCTGGCAGATTTGAACTACTGACCTTTGGGTTAGCAGCTGTAAGAAGGATCAGTAGTTGAAATATACAGCCTTGGTGACAGAAATGACGCCAGAAATTGCATGACTGAGTTCTGCAAAACCAACACCAACTTATTCAATGGAAATATCTTTTTTCAAGAGCACAAACAGCAACTGTACATGTGGAGTTTGCCGAATGGAATACACAGGAACCAGACCAACCACATCTGTGGGAAGAGACAACAGACACGCTCAGTATCATCAGCAAGAAAAAGCCCAGGGGCCGGTGGTGGGAGACCACCCACCGCTCACACGCAAGTAAAGCTGAAGGAAATTAGAACAAGTCCACGGGAGCCCAGGTACAACCTTGAGCATTTCCCACCTGAATTTACAGACCATCTTGAGAACACGTTTCATGCAGTGAACGTTAATGCCCCAAACCAGACAAGCTGTGTGAGGGTACCATGCTTTAAAAAAAAAAAAAAAAAAGCCTTTATGAGAGGGAGACATGAAGATTAGAGTCAGAGTCAGAGGAGGAGACGTTGGAGTGATTCGGCGTCACTCACCAAGGACTGCAGGCAGCTTCTAGAAGCTGAAATGCCAAGAAAGCGAGCGATTCCAGAAGGCACACAGCCCGCGGACTCCTTTAAGGTTGTGTTATGGTTGTTAGTTGCCGTCCAGTTGACTCCAGCCCCTGGAGCCCCCCACACGCGTACTCAGCTGCTCCTTAGCGTCTAGAAGGCTATGAATTTTCAGAAGCAGCTCACCCAGCCTGTTTTCCCAGATGTCTCTGAGTGAGCTTGAACCTCCAACCTTTCCTCGAATAGCTGGGTGCTTAGCCATCTCCACCACCCAGGGACTCCTTCCAGAGCTGTACTTTCATCCAGTCGTCTGCTGGGACAACAAAGTGAGATGAAGGTGCCCCGGAAGCCTGCTCTAGGGGTCTTGTGCCTTTGCTATCAGTGCCCATTGAGCCTCTTGATGTGAAGAGTCTTGGTGGCACATTGGTTAAGTGCTCAGGCTGCTGACCCAAAGACTGGACAGTCCACATCTTGGGAACCTGTGTGGCAGGGCTCTCTAGCTGGCTGTGGGGTCGGTTTGGGGTTGTGTAGACATGATGTTTCTAGATCGGTCTGAGTGCCACCTGTAGGATTCAACTGGTATTTGCCTGACTCCCAGACCTGGTGACATCTACTCCTGTCATGTAAGTGTACCTGTCAAACCTGCCAGGCGCTCCTGGGAAACTCCCTGAGGCAGTTGTGCCCTGTCTCAGGGGTCACTAAGAATCAGAATGGCACGACAGCAGTGCGTTTGGTGTTTTAGGTCATCTCCAGAACATGGACATGACCTTCTTTTTTGATCATTTTTTCCCTCCCGTCTTCCATACAAGGCTGGTCTTGTAGACACTTGGTTTGAGCTCTCTCCCGGCAACCCTTCAGTACAGCCTACTTGCTTGTTGGAACGCTCCACCATGATTATTTTATTCTTCAGATGCCGTTGTGAATGGCATTGTTTATTTTATTGTGTTGAAGATACACATGACAAAGCGCGCACACACGTCCTCTCAGAAATTTCTGTGGTACACTTCAGTGACGTTGTCAGTGACAAGAACAGCGTTCGTACAGTTGTGTGATAAGTGGCATGACTTTGTTACTTTCATTTGTATCTTCTTTGTTGTCAGGATATAGAAATGCAGCTGAGTTTTATATACCAATATTGTGTCCTACAACCTTGTCAAATGGACTTAGCTTTTTGTGGCGTTTTTAGGATTTTCTTCATGGAGGATCATGTCATCTGAAAATACAGTCTGGCTTCTTGTTTTCTGACTTGGATGCCGTTCACTTATTTATCCTTGTTGCACGGCTAAAACCTTCCATACGATGGGAATTGATTTTGTGGGTGTTAAATCAATCTTGCATTTCATGTTGTGAATTGTTTTTATGTGTTTTCAGACTCAGTCTGCTAACATTTTGTTAAGGGTGTTCATGTTTACATCTGTGAAGAATATTGGTCTATGGTTTTCTTACATGTCTTTGGTTTTAGTATCAGGGTAATAGTGGCCTCACATGGTAAGCTAGGAACTATTTTCCTTTTTCTCTACTTTCTAAAGTAGTTTCTTAAAAACTGCTGTTATTTTTTTGTTACATATTTAACAGAATTAACCAATGACACTATCTGAGCCTAAACTTTTCTTTGTGGAAAGCTTTTTAATCACAAACTCAGTTAATTTACTTGTTATAAATCTATTTGGGGTTTTCTATTGCTTCCTGGGTCTGAGGGCTGTCACTTAAGTTCGTGAACTCATCTTAGAAAAAGTGCTACCTACCTCACTGTTGGACATCGCTCTAATCACCTTTGAAGCATTACCGTTGTGAAGCTATGCACCGATCCCAGGGCTTAGTCCACCCATCAAAGCAATTTCGGAACTTTTTTCCTGGAATGGCCATCAGAGCTGTCGTCTTATTACCCTTGATGTCCTTAATGCCATCCAAATAGCTTCCCTTCGACATTTTCTTTATCTTCAGGTAAAGAAAAAAGTCATCGGGGGCTAGATCAGGTGAGTAGGGAGGGTGTTCCAATCCCGTTATTTGTTTACTGGCTAAAAACTTCCTCACAGACAACTAGACAATGAAGTTCCATCATGCTCAATGGCCATTTCACAGAGAGTTCCAAAATTGCTCTGAAGGGTGTAGTAGGTGCTAGCATGGGTACATAGCTTCCCAAGAGGAATACTTTGAAGGTGACCATAGTGATATTCAGCAGTGAGGTGCGCAGCACTTAAAACAATTCAGCTTGCAGACCCCATATGCTTTGCTAATTCATGTCTTTCTAATAATATTTCCATTTCATCTAAGTTGTTTAATTCTTTGAGGTAAAGTTGTAAAATCCTTTTAATGTCTCTAAGGATAATAGAGATAACCTTTCATTCCTGATTTTGATCATTTGTTTCTTGTAATTTGTTTCTTTCGTAATTTCTTTTCTTCGTTGAATGACTTTAGATTTTTCTTTAAAAAAAAAAAAAATTGAAATCAGGTAGAACAATTCCTCCCACTTTTTCTTTTTCTAAATTGCTTTTAGCTTTTTGTGTTCCTTTGCATACATACTTTAGAACAATCTTGTCTGGGCATCTACAGAAATCATGCCGGGATTTTGAGAGGAACTATGGTACACCTTTATGTCACTTGAGAGAGACTATCTCTATTTTTTTGAACCTCTTTCTTTCATTGTTGCGAATTTTTCAAAATGCAACTGCTGTACATATATATTTATTTTGTTGGCTCTACACCTATGTATTTATATTTTATTTGTGAATTTGGTGTTCAGATGCTCATCATCGGTATTGTTTGTTGTAATATAGTAGAGTTTTCATGTTTATCTTCTAGTTTGTGACCTTGTTAAGCTAACTTAGTTGAAAGAGGTTTTTGTTCCCCCCCAGTGGTAGAGTCTTTGGAATTTTCTACAAAGATAATAATTACGTTATATGCAAACACAGATGGTTTGCTTTCTTTCTTCCTGGGCTGTGTGCTTCTCTTCTTTCCTGCCTTGTTGCTGTAGCAAGCACTTTCAGCGCCATACTGAATCAGAATGGTGAGAGTGAGCAGTCGGTCTAGCCTTGTACCTGATCTTAGAGGCCCTGGTCACTAAGTACAATGTTAGCTGTCATCTTACAGATGCCATCTGTCAACCTGACAAAACTTTCCTCTATTCCTACCCTGCTCAGGTTTTTTAAAATCAAGAATGGTTATTCAATTTTGTCAGCTGCTTTTTCTGCCACAATTGACAGGATCACACAATGGTTATTCCATCCCTTGTTACTGTGGTGGGTCCCGCTGATGGGTTTTCAAATATCTGCATCCCTGAAAAAAACTCCATGTGGTCACAGTGGATAATTTACATTATACTGATGAAGTCTATTTGCTCATACTTTGTTAAGGGTTTTTGCATCTGTGTTTGTGAGCATTACTGATCTGTAATGTTTTGTGTTTTGGTACTGTCTTTGTTTGGATTTAGAATAAGAATAATGCTAGCCTTATAAAATGAGTTAGCAAGTGTTCCCTTCTCTTCTGATTTCTGGAACAGATTGTGTAGAATTGATGCTGATTCCTTATATATCGTAGAACTCTCCAGAGAAACCACGAGGGTCTCAAGAACTCTCTTGAAGTGAGAAGAATTTCCACATGAATCCAATTTCCTTAATAGTTACAGGGCCTGTTCAAATTGACACATTTTTTCTAAGGTATCACAGGCATACACAGAGAGTTGCTGGCAGTGTTAGATAATCAAACAAGCATACAGAGCTGAAAGGACTGTGAGAAACGGCTCTTTACCGTCCTCCTGGAATCACCGCCTCAGAGACGCTGGTCTCCCTCCCCATTCCCTTCTGCCCCTCGGTCCCCCAGAACTCTTCCTTCGTGCCCTCTTTCCAGGTCTTTCACTTGGTTGTGTTCCTACTAATTTCCTGACGTCAACTCCCAGCCGAGATTTTTCTCTCCTCTTAGAAGGACTTCAAGACCAACCCCCTTGCTGTCTAGTTGATTCCAACTTGTAGAACCCTATAGGCCCGAGTAGAACTGTCCCCTGTTATTTCCGAGGGGCAGCTGGTGGATTCAGACTGTCCACCTTTTGGTTAGCAACCCAAGGCCTAACCGCTGCGCCACAGGTATCCTACATGGAAAGAGGGAAGAAAAATACCCTGCCCACTAGGGTGAAAAGAAAATAAAAAAACCAAACCTTGAAGTCAATTTGGACTCATAGTAACCCTATAGGACAGAGCAGAAACACCTCACGGGGTTTCTGAAGAGCTTCTGGTAGATTCAAACTGCTGACCTTTCGGTTGGCAGCTGTAACTCTTAATCACTACGCCACCAGTATTTCCTTCTCAGAGTGAAAACCCAAAACCCACTGCCATCGAGTCAATTCCAATTCATAGCGACCCTATAGGACAGAATAGAACTGCTCCACAGTTTCCAAGGTGCACCTGATGGATTTGAACTGTTGACCTTTTGGTGAGCAGACAGAGCACTTCACCACTGCGCCACCAGGGTTTCCCGTCGGGGTGACGTCTACGATAAAGCCTGTCGTCTCTTGCTGGTTGGTTCACTGGCAGAATTTCTGTTTTACGAGAGACCCTATTTTATTAGACTTTCCTGGTAAGACCTGGGCAGATAATCTAATCTTGTTGTGCAAAAAAAATACATTAATATACATATTTAAATATATTGCTTTTGATTCATATTCTTAAGATAGAATCCCAGAAGTGAAATAATTGAATCAACGTGTATAAACATTTCCAAGACTCTTGATACACAAGACCAAGGTAATTCCCAAAAGGAAGCTGGCATTCAAAGTCTTACAATCACAGTCATTAAAGAAAGTGTTTATGTGTGTTCCAGGTGTAGGGGAGGAAACTTCCCTGAAAACTATAGAATATAAATGTAAGTTATAGAATAGAATATGGGCTAAGCAAGGCTCATTTTGTGCTTGTAGGATCTCTGCGAGGGCCCTAACAAACACTGCCCTCTCAGATCCTCGGAGGACAGAGTTGCCACCGTGTACCCAGCTGGTGTTTGTTGTTGAAAATTAAGTGACACAGTTAACGGGCGCATTGTGAGTATTTCGACCTTAAAGTGAAGCCGAGCTTTCTTTATTCCTCTCCAAACACAGAAAGGCCTCATCTATCTGATGAGAAAAAAATATAGCCACGCCATAAAAGGGATCGCTAAAAAAGATGCTGAAAAGTGGCCCACAGAGAGAACGAACAAGATGACAGAAAAACCAGCATGACACCGGCGGGCTGGGACCAGATGGGAGCCGGGAAAAATGCCGCGTCCTGCAAGACAGAGTCAAGGACAAGACCCCGCCGTAGCAGGGCTTTCGGTCTCTTGATTAGCGACAAACCCCAGAAAGCAATGGGGAAACCATGCTTTCTGTGAGTTACCGAAAACGCCCACCAGGGTTAGTCTGTCTTCAATTCAATCACTTTATTCAAATGACCCCAGATAGCAATGCTGGAAATCAGCTTTAATTATGTTGGCTCACTGAATGTGCGTGGATTTTCAAGTCGGCATGGTGATATTTAAAGTATTAGTGGCTATTTTTGAAACTGTAAAGGGAGCCATTCATTTCACCTTGAAAGGGTCAGCTCGCTGAAAGGAAAGTATAAGGTCACCAAAAGAGAACTTAAAATGCCGTTTATGTTAAACCATGAGCTTTGCTGTCCTGAGGTCACCTACGGTTTTGTATGGTAATTTTTAAAACATTCTATGCTTAAAGAAGGAGACCCTGGTGGTGTAGTGGTTAGGAGCTACAGCTGCTAAGTGAGAGGTCTGCAGTTCGATTCTACCATGTGCTCCTTGGAAACTCTATGGGGCAGTTCTACTCTGTACTGTGCGGTGGCTATGAGAATTGACTCTACAGTGGCGGGTTTTGGAGTTTTTGCTTAAAGAATAGATTTTTTTCTAGAAGGTATTTTATTCAAAAATGTGACAGCATGCGTTTCTGCCCAAATCCCAAGTCTCCTTCAAGTGGTAAGATAACCCGATGTTCAGTCCATGAAATAGACAGATATGCAAATTAATGAAAACAACACAAGGTGATCTCTGCCTGTCAGACCTGACCAAAACTAAAAGACTAAACAACACGGCCCAGGCAGGGAGGCCACTGCACACGCTGCCATCCACAAACGGCTTCAGAAATCGAATTTCAGAATCAATTTCTTAAAGATTTATTTTTTTGTGGAAGGCAGTATTTTCCACAAAACTGAAACAAGGATTCCAACACTACTTTAAGCCAGTTTCAGCATCATGAAGTGGAATTAGCATCTTTTTATATTTATCAGTCACTGAAATGGTTTTTCTGTGACTCGTTTGTATGCTTTTCTGATTTGTTTTCTATTAGATTTTCTTTTTTATGGATTCATACAAGCTTTGTGCGTGATATGAATCCTTCTTCGTGAGATGCGCATTTTCACTTCTCTGTTATTTATTTTGTGACTTCTTCTAGCATCTCTAACCTATTGAAATTTTTATCTTCAAGCAGTGAAATCTCTCCCTCTGGTTTTTGATGGTTTCTGGATTTAATGTCTTACATAAAATTGCTGTTTCTACTATAGGATTTCAAAAATGTGCTGCAGTGTATTCTTTTGAGATCTTCTTTCTGTAATTAGTCCTTCATCCACGTAGTCCATATACCTAGTTTCACATATGGTATGAGGTAAAGAGCTACCTCCTCTCCTGTTAATACATGGACCTAAATATACAGACACTATCCCCTAAATAGGAAACTCAGGTGGTGTAGCAGGTTAAGTGCTATCTCTGCTCACCAAAAGGTCAGTAGTTCAAACCCATCAGGTGCTCCTTGGAAGCTTTATAGAGCAGTTCTACTCTGTCACATAGGGCCAGTATGAGTCAGAATCAACTCAACGGCAGTGGGTTGGGTTGGGTTTTGAATCCTCTAAATACACCGAACAACCAGGCAGTGTTTGCTTCTGTTGTGCACAGGGCCACCGTGAGTCAGAAACTCTCTCTCTAAATGTTCAGCTAATGCACCTTAAAAAGAAAACCCGAAAATTAAATAAAAATAAACCTAGAGACCCAGGCTCCACCCACAGTGGCCAGCTTAATTGTTCTTTGGAGGGTTGAGAATTAGCGTCTTATGAAATCAATATTCTTTACTTGTGACAGGAAACTCTGAATCAAAAGGGATGTAACTAGGGTCAACACCATTTTCCAAAACTTAGAGCTGCTCCTCAGAGCGAGTGGAAGCCTTCTTCTTTCAGCCCTGAGCACATACATCCCATTCCCCTGTAACCCTGAGTGGAAATGTGTACCGCAGAACAGCCACCAGCCCACGTGAGAAGCTGCTGTCCAGCAGTGTGCGAAGCCACCAGCTGAGTGTCGTCAGCACGGCGCCCGAATCCTGTTGCTCCGTGTCTTTGCTGGCCTCCTTGTCAGTAGCCCTTGTGGTATCTTTGAGAACAGACTTGTTCTTACTCATTTCTGTGATAACCAGCGAGGGAGAAGGACTTTTCCTGTGTTTACTGGCCATTTGGAAATCCACATTGGTGTGTGCCTACTCAACTCTCCAGCCTGTTTCTCTAGTGAGTTTTCTGTGCTTTTTGGATGGATTCTACTACTCATTGATTGTTTGATAGGCCTCCTTTCTACAGTCTGAATATGAGTTACTTGCCCATTGTCTGTTCATTATCAGCATTATTAGAATATTGAAATTCTGAAAACAGTACAAATGTCCACAGATAATAAGTGAATAATTTGGAATATTCATATGGTAGAAGACTAAACAGGAACAAAAATGCATGAGATATAGAACTGCATGGCTGAATCACACCAAAACACTGGATGAACAAAGCCTGATACAAAAATCCCCACTTGTATGCAATTTGAAACCAGGCAAAGCTTAACTCTGGTGTTAGGAGTCAAGGGACCTGTCAGCTTTAGGGAGAAGTGAGAGGAAGTTAGCAATTGGGAGGGGGCATAGGCGATGCTTCTGGGGACAATCTATTTCTTGAGCAGGGTGATGGTTTCACAAGTATCTTCACTTGGTGACCATTGCTTAGGCTGTACAATAACCATTTGTGCACTTTTCTGTCAAAAAAAGAAAAGCCAAATTAAAATGTTGCCGTCAAATGGCTTCTGACTCATAGAGACCCTATGGGACAGTATAGAATGTCCCCACGGAGTTTCCAAAGAGTGCCTGCCTGGTGGATTTGAAATAGAGCACATGAACATCCATATCTTGGCCATTAGGGAACTGAAATGGACTCACACTGGCCATTCTGAATCCGACAACCATGTGGTCTACCATGCTAGGAATGAAAACTTGAAGAGGAATGGTGTTGCGTTCATCATCAAAAACAATATTTCAAGGTCTGTCCTGAAGTACAATGGTGTTGGTGCTAGGAAAATAACCATGCACCTACAACGAAGGCCAGTGACACAGCTATTATTCAAACTTACACACCAACCACTAAGGCCAAAGACAACAAGGTTGAAGATTATTGCCAGCTTCTGCAGTCTGAAATTGACTGAACATGCAGTCAGCTTGCACTGATAATTACTGGTGACGGGAATGCCAAAGTTGGAAACAAAGAAGGACTGGTGTTGGAAAATCTGGCCTTGGTGACAGAAACAATGCCAGAGATTACATAACAGAATTTTGCAAGACTAACAACCTACTCATTGCAAAGCCAAGGCCTAGTCCGCCCTTCAAAGCCCTTGTCCAACTCTTCATGAAATGACCATTGCATGTGATGCCAAGGTGGCAGGTGGCAAGTTCGTAAACTTCATTGTATAGTTGTCTCTGAGGGAGTTTCTAGCCAGTAAAGAATAACTGGATTGGAACCCCCTCCCTACTCACCTGATCTGGCCCTAGTGACTTTTTTCTTGACCCAAAGATAAAGGAAATATTGAAAGGGAGACATTTGAATGATATTCAAGACATCAAGGGTAATACCACGACAGCTCTGATGGTCATTCCAGAAAGAGTTCCGAAACTGCTTCGAAGAGTGGACTAGGCGCTGGCATCAGTGCATAGGTTCCCAAGGGGAGGACTTCGAAGGTGACCCAGAGATATTCAGCAATGAGGTATGTAGCCCTTAGAACAATAGTTTGCGGACTTAATTGTCAGACTGCACATTTCCTCCAGAGTATCTCTTTTTCTAACCATGGAAAACTGTTCTACAAGTCCCCAGCAGACTTCTCAGGTCTCTTTAGTAGGCAGAAGGATTAGGGAAAAACACAGTGGACAAGCTGAAATATTTCTAACTGCTGAAACAGAGAAAAGTCCTTCTTGCCCATGGGATGCTCTCGTTCTGGTGTTTCTGGCCAAAAGGATGGCCCGGATGGCCCTCCTAGAAGGAACGATGGACACAGTACATTGTGTACTTATCAAAGCCCGTTGGACTGCACAGGCAATGACTCAGTAGCCCAGGATTCTGCTGTCTCCTGTCTTTGTTACCTGTAAGATGTGGTTGCAAGATCACCTAGGAGGTCATCTGCGTCTCAGCCCATGGGAAGGAAGACATCGCGGCTGGGGACATTTTAGCGGGCTGTGTCCAGAAGTGACTTACCTCATTTCTGCCTCTGTTCCATTGGCCACAGCTCAGACACTTGGCTGGCAAAGGAAGTTGGTTTGGCTGTGCCCTCCAAATGAAGAGGACTATGGATCTCTCTCACATGGAGCTATGAAAATTAAAAGAGGAGAGCTGCAAGGAAGAACAGTCATTGTAATCAAACATGGCAAAGAAGCCCTGTGAGATGTGGACCAGTGGGTCTAGTGTGCCGGGTAGTGTGGAAGTCACTGGTTTTCACAGCCAGAGAAATAAATCTGTGTTAAGACGGTGGGGGCTGAAGGGTGCTGGAGAGTTCCGTGATGAGGGGAAAACAGAAATTGACTTTCCGGAAGTTTGATTGTGTAGCAATTGGACGAGTGTTCAAAGACGAGCACAAAAAGATGGTCAGACGTAGCCCTAACCGTCAAAACAAAATCTGAAAACAGTCTAAGGCTCATCAAGCAACGGAGATTGGTGAGTGAATCCAGGAGACAGAGCCCTCTTCTGAGACTGGTAAACTTTGAGATCAGTTTTAAGGATATGCAACCATGTAAGTACAATTCAGGACTTGTATTCCTTAGCTGAAAATCCTCTCTTCCTCTTCTCTGACAGACCCAGGGTAACTGGCAATTTTTTTTTAAATACCTGCCGTGGAGTCAGCTATAATAAATCACCATGAAGGAAGGGAAATACTTCAGCAGGTATTTTAAAATAATTAGTAGTGAGTCTGGGTCTCTCAGAGAAGAGGAAGAAAGGATTTTTGACGGCCTTTTTGGGGCTTAGGACTCTGCAAGGTGACTGGTGTCCCCACGGACCTTTTCTAGAGAGAGCAAGCCCTGGGCCAGCCGGGGGGACACCGAGCCTTAGAACACTTCCAGAACTGACCACTGGGGGGTGCACGTGTGCTAGAGTCGGTCCATCAGCTCTGCTGCCGGCCTGAAGCCCTTGTTAACAGGGCCAGATGGGTGGGTGTGTGGGTGTGGGTGTGTGTAGGTATCTCTGTGTGTCTGTGCGTCTCTGTGTCTGTGTGTGTGAGTGAGAGAGAGATGTGTAAAACTGTCGGAGTTTAACAACTGAGAACATTTCCCTAAGCTCTTCCCTCTCTTTAAACCTTTTAAAACCAAAAAAACTCACTGCCATGGAGTCAATTCCAACTCACAGCGACCCTATAGGACAGAGCAGGCCTGCTCCGTGGAGTTTCCAAGGAGCACCTGGTGGCTTTGAACTGCTGACCTCTTGGTTAGCTGTAGCACTTAAACGCTGCTACGCCACTGTGGTTTCACCTGACTCACTTCCAAATGAATTTTTCCAATTGGAAATTTGATCAAAGTAAAAAAGATGCATACATACACATAGATGGAAATACACTGTCAACATTTAAAGAATATTACTTTTCTAAAAATAGACTTTGCTTTTTAAGAGCAAAGTTTCAGGTTTAGGGGTATAAATGGAGCAGAAAGCACAAAGCTGGCATTTATCCCCAGTCTCTGCTGCACACGCTTTGTCCCCTGACTGATACGGTCTTTATTCCTGTGAATCCTTGGGGGTGCAGTGGTTAAGCACTCAGCTTCGGTGGTTCAAATCCACCAGCCACTTCTTGGAATTTACGGGGCAAGTTTTAGAAGATTCCTCGGTCATGTAACTGATACCAGTTCATCACATGGCAGTGGATGGATGGTAGTGAGTCGGCATCACCTGGACAGTGCGGGGTTGGCTGGGTTTTGTCTTCCTGTGACACAGCTGTTGCACTCGAGGAACCAATAGTGACACATGATTATTAACTGAAGCTCATGGCTTATGTTAGTGCTCCTTCTGTGTTGTGCAGCCCTCCGGTTTGTGACAAACGGGTCCCATGTCCACCGTTGCAGTATCAGCCAGAAAAGTTTCACTAAAAATACCTGAGCTCCACCCATTCAGCCTCCCCACTCCCCCACCCCTGAAACAAGTCAAGTGGTCTCTTCCCTGCCTCTCTAGCTTTACCTGTCACAGAATGTCACAGGTTTGGGATCGTACAGTCGGTAGCTTTAGACGGGTTTTGTTCATTTAGGATTGTGCATTTAAGTTTCCTCTGTGATTTTTCCCATCTTGATACTTAATTATACGCCATGGTTAAGCATCATCTGCTAACCAAAATAGCAGCAGTTCGAATCCATCAGCTCCTGCTTGGAAAGCCCGTGCGGCAGTTCTGTAGAGTTGCTGTGGGTTGGAATTGACTCAGTAACAACAGGTGTGGAATATACCAGTTTATTTATCCACTCACCTATTTAAAGACATCTTGGTTGCTCTAATATTTTGGCAGTTAAGAATAAAGCTTTGGCAGAGATTCATATGCATTAGTTTATTCTTCATAAAGAGATAGTCTCATGTTTAAAAAATTTCACATTTGCAGCAACTCCTTTGGAACAAAATATCTGAGCCTTGTCTTTTGTGGTCTCTGAAAAATCAGTGATTACTGCGTTTGTGTTGGAGAAATGTAGGAGAAATCACATCACATTTTGATCAACCAAATGGTGAAATGACTTCCATCAGCAGTAAAGCATTGAATGGGCTGGAAATGATATTTATTTGCAAGTTTTAGAAGATTCACCTGTCATGTAATTTGTACCGATTCATCACACGGAATTTCTACCACTGAAATTCTCTGCACACACACATTAAATTCTTAACCTCAGAGGCAGGTCAGCAAGTGCTCATTTGAAAAAGAAGTAAAAGACTGTTTACCGTTTCTGAATTTTACTATGCCAAATGTGTAATGTAGGAGTTCAACTTCCATAGCAAAGACATAGGTAACCTGGACCAGATTTCATTCCGAGGGCATCTAGAACGGTATTTTTAATGTCTGCTTTAAGACAAGAGAGCTAGACAGGAAGCGCAAAATTACCTGAGGAGTAAGCTGCTCCCAACCCCGGCCTCCTACACACTTGATAATTGGGCAGTGAGTAAGGAAGACTGAAGAACTGATGCATTTGATTTTTTTTTTTTTTGGTGCTGGCATAAACTCAGTGCTGTCGAAGAATATGGAATATAGCATGGACTGCCAGAAGAATGAATAAATCCGTCTTGGAAGAAGTACAGCCAGAAAACTCCTTGGAAGCAAGGAAGGCCAGAGTTTGTCTTATCTACCTTGGACAAGTTATCAGGAGGGACCAGCCCCTGGAGAGGGACATCACACTTGGTAAAGTTGAGGACCAGTGGAAAAAAGAAGACTCTCAAGGATATGGACCAAACCTAGTGACAGCAGCAGTGGGCTCAGACGCAGTGCTCACTGTGACTCTGTGCAGGACCGGGCAGCGCGTCCTTCTGTCGTCCTTAGGGTCGCTACAAATGCAAGCCCACTTGATGACATCTAATGACAAAGCTGGATATAATTTTAAAAACATGAGCAACAAGAAGTGTTGGAAATAGGTGGTTACTGTGCACGCACACCCACACACATGAGAATCCACTACCTTCGAGTTGATTCTGACTCATGGCAACCCTATAGGACAGAGTAGAACAGCTCCGTAGAGTTTGCAAAGAGGTCTTTGTAGATTTGAACTCCCAACCTTTTAGTTAGCAGTCCTAGCACTTTACCACCATGCCACCAGGATTTCCATGTGCATGAGAAAGAAAGCCAATTGGGTAAAATACTGACATAGGGAATTTAGGGTGTAGAGTCTCTAGCAATTCTTTGTTCTATTCTTGCAACTTTTTTTGTTGTTATGATTGAGTGAAAATGTACATTCCTGTATAAATTTGCTTGCCCACCTATATACAGCTCCCACTGCTCTCCCTGCCCGGTGACAGCACACTCTTCCTCTCTGCTCCATACATGTCTTATCCTCCCAACAATCTCCTATCCACATCTCTCCACCCACTCTCCTTCCTCTGGTAAGAGGTCAACAGGATGACATTCTATGGATGCATAGAACCATAAAGTGCACACATGATATGATCACTCTGTGTCTCCAAGTCCAATCCATTCCTGTCCAAAGAGTTGACCTCCATTATGATCTATGGACGGGGCAGCATCAGGGCCAGGGGCTATGCCAGGGAGCTCCAAGGCCCCTGGACCATCAGCTGTGGTCTTTTAGTGTAGATCTCAGGCTGTGCCCCTTTTTATTCTTGAGTTGCCATTGAGACTCAACTTTGTGAGCTCCATCACGGCTATCGTTGGTGGTGGCTGGGCACCATCCGGTTCTTCCAGTCACAAATTGATGCAGTCACCCACTCATGTGGGTCTGTCTTCTGGGTTTTCTTTCCCCCGTGTTGTTTTGGTCCTATTTTTGCAACTTTAAGTTTGAAATTATATCAAGATTAAAAAGTACAAGAAACACCAAAGATACTTTTTTCTTTTATGCTTCCTTAAACCATGGGATAAGACAGTGAATATTAGAAGTTCGCTCATCAATCCTGCAAGAAAATTTTAAAATATAGTTTCCTCTACATAATTTTTACATAATTTTGATGAATGTATTTTTAGCAGTGTTCTGTATTCTATGGGTCGCTATGAATTAGAGTCAACTTGATGGCTACGGGCCTGGTTTTTTATACATCAATCCTGTTTACGGCTTAAGTGTATTTTTGTCTAAATATTGGAGCTCCACGTTTGGCTCATTTAGGGCATGAAGAATGTCTGCCAGCTAACCTAATCAGGAAAGGCAGCCTTCACTGTCCATAGGCCAGAAATGAAGCACTAGTTGGAAAAAGTCTGATCTTGTTTTGCTTTTTAATCAAATAAGCATATTCATAGACATTCTCGTCACATCCTTCTCCTTTTTGAATTCTAGTTCTCAGCTAGATGATACAGAGACAGAATGAGTGAGTGAGTTAGAGAGAATATAAAACTTTGTGATAGTCTGTGGATTGTATCAAATACAGCGCCCGTACCTTCAGTTTCTCTCATGGGAGCTCCAGATGTCCTTTCATGGGAAGAAACTTGATGCCCTTGAATTATAGTGTTGATAACGACTGCAGAAAGTATCATGGACTTCCAGAAAAACCAACAGATCTGTCTGGGAAGAAGCGCAGCCAGAATGCTCCCTAGAAGCGAAGATGGTGAGACTTGGTCTCTTGGACTTTGGACGTGTCACCGAGAAGGACCAGACCCTGGAGAAGGACGGGACGCTTGGTAAAGTAGAGCGTCAGCAAAAAAGAGGCAGACCCTCCTTTAGTGATGAACTCTAACTGTCCTTGTGTTTGATGTCTCGGAGGGTTTTTTAAAAAAACGTATTTTGTATGTACGTATTTATGGAGCACTAGAGAACGGGGTGCCATATGCTATATACTCCCACTGCCCTCTACACTTGGGCCAGAGCACCTTACCAAATTCAGGAAGTTTAATGTTGATCTAGAGCCATTACCTGACGTACAGTCCGTATTCAAATTTCACAAGTTGTCCCCATAACGATCTTTATAGCAATTTCAGCAAGGATCCAACCCAGGATTCTACATTGCAATTGGAGTTGTTCTCTTTATTTCTGTTAGTCTGGAATGCTGGTGATTCAGGCTTCCACCCACGCTGCATGAAACTCGCCTGTTCACTTGGCTTCCACGACCTTGACCTTCACAGAACCACACTGTTGTCATGTGCCATCAAGTCAGTTCTGACTTGTGCCTCTGCACAAGACAGTTCAAGGACCTGGGTCTCAGAGTCTTTGCAGCTCCCTACAAGGTACTACTGACTGGTGGTGCAGTGGTTAAGAGCTCAGCTGCTAACCGAAAGGTCACCAGTTCCAACCCACTATGTGCTCCATGGAAACTCTACAGGACAGTTCTTTAGGGTCACTATGAGTTGGAATTGTTGGCAATGGTTTTTCATACTGATGACATAAAGCAGATAAAACCAAATCTAATGAAACATGTTGCTGTCAAGTTGATTCTGACTCACAGCAACTCTACATGACAGAGAGAGCAGAACTGCCCCATAGAGTTTCTCCAAGGAGTAGCTAGTGTATTTAAACTGCTGTCCTTTTGGACAGCAGCCAAGCTCTTAGCCACTGGGCCACAGGGCTTCTTAAAGTGGCTAGGGGCAGATAAAGAGCCCAGATAGGAATAAGGAAAGCAGAGGTGCTATTTATGTATGTGTATGCGCCACATACAATGTAGGAGTTGCCTAAACTTTAATTCAGCTTAACAAACAACTGTTGTTAGCTGGCAGCTGCCATCGAGCCAGCCGTGACTCGTGGTGAACCTGTGCACAATGGAATCAAATGCTGCCCAATCCTGCCCTGTCCCTGTTATTGGTGGCAGATCACACTACTGTGATCCACAGGGGTCTCATTGGCTAGTCTTCGAATGTAGACCCCTGGGCCCTTCCTCCTACTCCATCCTAGTCTCGAAGCCCCACTGAGACCTCTTCAGCATCATAGCCAAGCATCATAGGGACCCTCAAAGTCTCCACTGATGGGGGGGGCCCCACCTGAGCCACACTGGTCAAGAACAGCACCTGGGTCTCCTGCGTAGAAGGCAAGAATTCTACCACAGAGCCACCACTGCCCTCAATAACAGATAGCTACTAGATTCTTTATTCAGTGGGAAGCCCTGGTGGTGCAGTGGTTAGTGCCACTTCTGCTCGCCAGGAAGTCAGCAGTTCAAATCCACCAGGTGCTCCTTGGAAACCCTACAGGGCAGTTCTACTCTGTCCTGTGAAATTAGTATGAATCAAAATCAACTCAATGGCAACATGTTTGGTTTAACTCAGTGCAAGACACTAAGCTAGGTAATGCAGAGTGAGAACGGGGTACAAAGATGAACAGGATGTCATGGGTTAGCTTGGTCAGGGTTTTAAGTGTTTTCTCTTTATCTGTACCCTTCATGCTTCCTCAGTCCTTTCCTCCTAGCAAGAGATGCTGAAGAACTCGCCCTAGGTTGATTGATTTTGCCTACAGAGTCGTACCTTAAGCAATTTGTGCCTGTCAGTAGATCGACTGTGGCCGGTGAAAACTTGATTTGCTTAACCTTTCTTTGAAAGAAATAAAACTGTCGAGTGTTGCAGGATGTGACAAATGACTCAGCTGCCACGGTGCCCTGCTATGCAATGACACAGGCAAGCGAAACTTCTGTAAGCCTAGCTGCCGCCATTCCCCACCAAACCCAGCCACCATGAAGGCTGAGAAGAGGGACAGAAATGAGACGAGGTGGCATGGGCTGCCGAGACTGGCCACCAATCCAGAAGGCAAACAATTCCCTGTCACTGAAGGGAGGGGACAGAGTTGTCCCCAGCAAAAGCAGAAAGGAGAAGGTATGGGGAAAGCTTCCCCAGGTGGGCTGGAGAACCACACGGAGGGGAGGACAGTCAAAGGAAACAGCCCACAGCACTGCCCCACCTGGAAAGGGTGAAGAAAAGCCCCACGCCAGCCACCACCAGTGACTGCCCTGTCAGGGAACACAATATACAGTTGTTGATGTAGCGGGAGATCAACAGGTGCACAACTAGAGCTCTGTGAAGAAAGCCCAGACTCGGTGGTCCAACCCACTGGAGGACCCCCGAAAGGCATGGCCCCTGGACTCACTGTTAGCCCAGAACTGAACCCGTTCGCAAAGTGAACTTCTCAGACCAAGGTCGGATGGACCGTAAGAAGAAAAACGACACTGGAGGAGAATGTGCTCCTTGGCCTAAGTAGACACATGACGCTAACCAGGCAGCTCCCGTCCAGAGGAGAGATGAGAGGGCAGAGGGGGACAGGAGCTGGTCGAATGGACACAGGGAATGCAGCGTGGAGAGGAGGAGTGTTCTGTCACAGGGTGAGGAGAGCAGCTGCAGCCACACAGCAGAGTGTGTGCAAGTTTGTGTGTGACAAATTGACTTGGATTGTAAACTTTCACTTAAAGCACAATAAACTATCCAAAGAAAAGCCCTAGGGGGATGCCGGGCTTCCATGTTCCCCGCCTTTTCGTTTTTCTCTCGTCTTCCCTTTTTCCTTACCCCAACTGGAACAGGAAGTACCCCAACCTCATGCTGCTCCAACGCTTCAGTTTATTTTCGTGTGATATAAAGTTCGGAAAACATAAAAATTTAAAGAAGAACTGTGAAGAGACAATGCTTCTCTCTGTCTTGTGTGTCTCTGCTATCCATGGAGAACATTCTGGAATAATGCTCTCATTCTGAAACAAGCTAATCTGGGGTTCAACTCAGACCTCAGATGTATTCCCTGACAACTGATGATTTGTGGGTCATGACAGAGATAAAAAAATGGCAGTGTGGTGGCCCATCATTGTCTCAAGACTCTGTCCTCAGACAGAACTGCGTTTTCTACTGGTTTTAATATTTAATGAGGCGTTGAGACTCTTGCTTGCTCAGTGAATTGGTTTGGAATAGAAATGGATTTCTGCCGTTGCTAATGAGCCATCAAGTTGATCCTTCTCCCTCTCAGTGAGAAAAATTCCGTTAAGGACATTACCAGGAGGGAATCTAAAGATTTAGGAAGGCTGAAGTCCTCTGTGACATCTTCCTATACTGCTTTCGGGATGCCGACCCAAGGGCGAGTTCTGCAGGACCCTTTGAGGTTATGGGGTACATAAGGCACCTTCATCTTTGCCTGCATTTGTGGGAGATGATTGGCACTGATCCTCAAATATTTACTCAGCCGCTATTACTTATCAAGCACCGCCCACATGCCGGGAATAACAAAATATATGGGAATGGGACTAATTGATGAAATGTGGCCCAAAAGACGGGCTTTGTTACACACCCCGTGTAAGACTTGGTGTGAAGGAGACTTGCCATGCCAAGGGAGTCCAGCATAGCAACGGTAGTGAACCCAGCGGAGGGCTGGCCAAAGTTTGTCTGCTGTACGTAAGCTCACCATGAGTCACAGCTGCCAGAGAGCAAGCAATGCCTCCAACAAAAGGCATGCTTGCTGTAGACGCTCTTGTAGCTAGCCTGGGGAAGCCAAAGGACATCTTGGGAAGACCTTGTAGCATGGAGCTGCTGGTGGCCTCAGGACTGCCGGAAACCTCTGGGAGTTGGAGGTGACCTCCAGCCAACAGTCTGCAGGAGGCTGCAGCCCTCAGTCATGGAGCCGAAAGAAAATGGCCACCACCACCAACCCAAGTGAAGGTGACTTCTTCCCCTGTCAAACCTCCGGGTGAGAACACAGACCAGTCAGCTCCTTGACTGAAGCTTCCTGAGATGCTCAGCAGGGCAGCTGGTGAAGCTGTGCACAGACTCACACAGACACTGAGATAATAACAGCTGTGTTGTGTTAATGGCTAGGTGTTTGTCACTGTGTACACAGCAACAGAAAATCACCATAGCCCAAGCCACCGTGCCTCCCTGAGTGAGGAGATGGCACAGCCTTGTCAACCAACTGGTACCCCTGGAGGATGTTCCTCCAGAACTGACAGAGGGAAAGCCTTCCCCTGGAGCAGACATTCTGAATCTGGACTTGTAGTCTAGCCAACTGTGTAAGAATAAACAACTTTCCTTTGTTAAAGCCATCCACTTTGTGGTATTTCGTCTAGAGCAGCATTAGATGCCTAAAACACTGACCCTCTATTTTACCAAGCATGATGTCCCTCTACAGGGACTGGTCCCTCCTGATAATATGTCCAAAGTATGTGAGATGTAGTCTCGCCCTTCTCACTGCTAAGGAGCGCTCTGGCTGTACCACTTCCAAGGTGGATGTGTTGGTGGTTCGCCTCAGTGGAAGTCACTTTATTTGTCAAGGAGCTGGGCTCTTGGGTTTTGCTGAAGGCCCTCGCATTTGCATCGATGTCATGAGCAGTAAAGGAAGAGAGTCTGACATCAACCCTAGACAAGATGGTGAAAGTGCACTTGCTGGGTGTCTCTGAGTGTGTGACGGCCCCCTTCATCCGTAAGTGGTTAAAAGGGGCAGTGGGATCAAATTTCATGGACTGTGGCCTCAAATTTGGCCTGGATTCAAATCCAAGTTCAACTGCTTTTTAGTTGTGTGGCCTTCTACCAATTGCTTGTTGTTGTTAGGTGTTGTTGAACTCACTGCCAACTCATGGTGACTCCACACATAGTGGAACAAAATGCCACCTTGTCCTGTGTCAGCCCTGTCATTGGACCATTGTTTTTGTTTTTTGAATCCTCGTGAGATAGTATTTCATTGTGGTTTTGATTTGTATCTTTCTGATAGCTAATAAGGTTCCCTAGTGGCACAGTTCCCTGTCAATATTCTGCTGCAGTATATTGACAGGGAACTGCCGGAAATCCCAGCCTGATTCAGAAGAGGTTGCGGAACTGGAGATATCATTGCTGATGTCAGATGCATCTTGGCTGAAAGCAGAGAATATCAAAAAGATGTTTACCTCTGTTTCATTGACTATGCGAAGGCATTCAACTGTGTGGATCATAACAAATTATGACTAATGTGTAAAATGGGAACTCCAGAATACTTAATTGTGCTCTTAAGCGATCTGTATATGGATCAAGAGGCAGTTGTGTCAACAGAACAAGGTGACACTGCATAGCCTAAAGTCAGGAAAGGTGTGTGTCAGGGTTGTATCTTTCACCATACTCTTCTAATCTGTATGCTGAGCATATAATCTGAGAAGCTGGATTATACAGAGAAGAACGAGGCATCAACATAGGAGGATGACTCATTAACAACCTGTGTGATGCAGACAACACCACCTTACTTGCTGGAAGTGAAGAAGATTTGAAACACTTATGGATGAAGATCAAGGACCACAGCCTTCAGTGTGGATTGCACCTCAACATCAAGAAAACAAAAATCCTCACCACTGGACCAGTAAGCAGCAGCATCATAAATGGAGACAGGGTTGAGGTTGCCAAGGATTTCATTTTACTTGGGTCCGCAATCAATGCCCATACAAGCAGCAGTCAAGAAATCAAAAGATGCATTGCACTGGGAAAATCTGCTGCAGAGGATCTCTTTCAAGTGTGGAAAAGTAAAAATGTCACCTTGAAGACTAAAGTGCACCTGACCCAAGCCACGGTGTTCTCAATCACATCATACACATGCGAAAGCTGGACCATGAACAAAAAGACGGAAGAACTGATGCCTTTGAATTGTGATGTTGGAGAAGAATGTTGAATGTAGCGCAAACCGCCAAAGGAACAAACAGAGATCTGTTCTAGAAGAAAAAGCAGAGTGCTCCTTGGAAGCAAAGATGGCGAGACTGCATCTTACATCCTTTAGGCGTGTTGTCAGGAAGGATCAGTCTCTGGAGAAGGACATCATGCCCAGTAGAGTGGAGGGTCAGTGAAAAAGAGGAAGACCCTCGATGAGATGGATCGACACAGGGGTCGCAACAATGGGCTCATGCATAAAAATGATTGTGGAAGTGACGCAAGACTGGGCAGCGTTTTGTTCTGTGGTGCACAGGGTCACTGTGAGTCGGAACTGACTCGACGGCAACTAACAACCCGTCTAACATTGGCATGTCGGTCAAGTTTAGCACTCAGCTGCTCACCGAAAAGTCATTGGTTTGAGCCCACGGGTCGCTCCCTGGCAGAAAGATGTGGCAGTCTGGTTCCGTGAGGACGAGAGCCTTGCAAACCCTGTGGAACAGCTTCTCTCTGTGCTTTGGCTCACTACGAGTTAGAATCGGTTGGAAAGTAATGGACGGATAATCGGCTGCGATGCGTCTTTTCGTGTACTGGGTGGCTGTTTGAATGTCCTCTTCCGTAAAATGCCTATTTGGGTCCCTCGTCCTTTTATCACTGGGTTATTTGTCTTTTTGTTGATGTTTGATGTATATTTAGGTTATTAGATTCTTATATTTGGCTACTGAAGATACTCTAGTCAGTAGCCTGTCTTTTCACCTTTTTGGTAGTTTTTTGTTGAACAAAAGATTTTGAACATTGTGACTGAGTGAAAGTGCACAATCCAGTTCAAATTTGCACGCCCACCTATTTGCAGCTCCCTCTGTTCTCCTTGCCTGATGACAGCACACTCCTCTTTTCCATTCTATACATGTCATAACCTCTGAACAATCTCCTGTCCCCTCCTCTCTACCCTCTCCACTCCCCTCTAGTAAGAGGCCAGTAGGACAGCATCCTATAGATGCATGGAACCATAAAGTGCACACACAGTATCATCACTCTGTGCCCCTGAGTCCAACCCACTCCTGCCTGAAGAGTTGAACTGAGTAATGATTTATGATCAAGGGCAGCATCAGGTTTAGGGGCCATACTCCGAGGGAAAACCCTCGGCATTCAGACCATCAGTTGTGGTCTTTTAATGGAGTTCTTAGGGTGAACCCCTTTTTTTTTCTCATGCACGGCTGTCATTGGTGGTAGCCAGACACCATCTGGTTCCTCTGGTCATATGTTGAGATTATCACTCATTCACGTATGTCTTTCTGTCTTCTGGGTTCTTTTTCCCTGATATCATTGCTGTCCTTGGTGATCATCTGATCCAGTAGAGTTGGGATCATTCGGTGCACCTCAGATGGCAGCTTGCTAGCTTTTAGGACCCCAGACACCACTCACCAATATGGGGAGCAGAAGATTCTCATAGCAATAGGCTAGTTATGCCAATTGGCTTTGATGTCCCCTGACAGCATGGGCCCCAGAGCCCTGCCTGCCCCTGCTACTCTATCCTTGCAATATTGGGTTAAGACTGGAAGCGTTTTCAGGTTATGTTGAAGTCCAGTTAAGATGCTCCCTCCCTCCCTTCCTCCTTCCTTTCCTACCTCCCTTCCTCCCTCTGTCCCTCCCTTGTAGCCATCAAAGAGTCTGTTCTTCTGTACAAGAGTCTGTTTTTAAGTCCTTGTAGTAGGGGTCTCATACAATATTTGTACTTGTTCTGCTGACTGATTTCACTCAACATAATGTCTTCCAACCAAAACCGGGTTACAAGATGCTTCCTAAAATCATCATTGTTCTTTATCATTGCATAGTGTTCCATTGAGTACATATACCAAAGTTAATTTATCCATTCATCTGTTGTTCGGTATCTGGCTTGATTCCATGATTTTGCTATTGTGGGCTGTGCAGCAATAAACACTTGTGTGCATGTATCTGTTCATGTGACTGCCCTTGTTTCTGTAGGAGCAGTGGGATTACTGGCTTAAATGGTATATCTATTTCCAGCTTTTTAAGAAAGCACCAGATTGCTTTCCAAAGAGTTTGCACCATTTTGCAACCCAACCAGCAATGTAGGAGAGTTCCAGTTTCTCCACAGCCTCTCCAGCATTTGTTATTTTGTGTTTTTAGGATCATGGCCAACATTCTGGGCAAAAGATTTTAATTTTAAACAGGTCCCATTCATCTCTTCTGTCTTTTTCTGTCTGGCGGTGTCTGATTTTTCCGGAGTGAATGGCTGGCCAGGCCTCTCTTCTGAGAGGACCTGTGGCTTTATGATGAGTTGAATTTGCACTCATGACCATTTTCTGCCTTAGCACTTCAGTCTTCTCTGTGCTGATCAGTGTTTTAAAGTCCTTATTATTATCATCATCATCACCATGACCACTGTCATTATCCCTCATATCTTCTGTTTATACTTGGTGTCAATGAAGTTTCCTAATTTTTGCGTATTAATTTCATACCACCCTGCTCATTAAAGTTGTTCAATTGCATGAAATTCTTATTAAAACAAGCCACCCTTCTGAAGATCTAACACCGCTTATGTAGAGTAAAAAGAAAGAAAGCCCGACCTGTTGCCAGCAGGTTGATTCCAATTCATAATAACCCTAGAGGACAGACTAGAATTGCCCCATAGCGTTTCCAAGGAGTGCCTGGTTGATTCAAACTGCTGACCTCTTGGTTAGCAGCCCCAAACTTAACCACTGCACCACCAGGGTTCCCTGTCAGGAACAAATAAACGACAAATGAGCCCATCTCAGACACTGCGTTACTAGCTGCTGTCAAGCCAGTTCTGGTTCGTGGTGACCTCGTATGTGTCAGAGTAGGACTGCGCTCATAGGGTTTTCAATGGCTGGTTGTTCAGAAGCTGATCACCAGACCTGTCTTCCAAGGTGCCTCTGTGTAGACGTGATCCTCCAAACTTGCAGTCAGCAGCCAAGCATGTTAACCATCTCCACCACCTCCCAATTGCCAGATGTTGCTTTACTGTTGATCTTATTTCAGAAATAACGTCCCCGAATCATTGCTCAGCTGTTCCCCTGCGCGTGGCTGTCATCGGAGTGGTCAGCACGGGTCTCTGGCCAGTGAAATGGGTGAGAGGCCCCATACCTGGAAGTGAGTGATTCCAAGTCTCTTCACATTTTAATAGTCATATGAGGTCTGACAGTTAAGTTCATGAACTTAATTGTTCTAAGTGCTACACATCCCTTTGCTGAATGTCACTACAGTCACTTTCCAAGTAATCCCGTTGGGAGGCTATGAACTGATACCAGCACCTAGTCCACCCTTCAAAGCAATTTTGGAACTCTTTCTGGAATGGCCATTGCACATAGTGGCACAGCGGCAAGTTCACAAACTTTATTGTCTAGTTGTCTGTGAGAGAGTTTTTAGCCAGTGAATAAATAACTGTCTTGGAACCCCCTCCCTACTCTCCTGATCTGGCCCTCAGTGACTTTTTTCTTTACCTGCAGATAAAGAAAATATTGAAAGGAAGACATTTGGATGATATTCAGGACATCCAGGGTAATATGATAAGAGCTCTGCTGGCCATTCTAGGAAAAGAGTTCCAAAATTGCTTTGAAAGGTGGACTAGGTGCTGGCATCAGGGCACAGCTTCCCAAGGGCAGTACTTTGAGGGTGACCATAGTGCTATTCAGCAATGGTCTGAGGTATGTAGCACTGTTATTTCTAGGATGAGTTCATGAACTTTGTTGGCGGTCCCTGAATGGGCGCACCTCAGTGGAAGAGTTCCTGGGCCATGAGAACAGCTGTGACTCTAAATCAGCAGAAGAACTGAACAGAGTTTGCTGGACTGTCATTCACCACCCACCTCCACGGCTCCCAGCCAATTCTCATCCTGGCCTTGCAAGGCAATGTGTCCCTGGTACCCTCTCCTAGCTGTTCTAGGACTCACTGTGTGAGAGGGAGCTGGATCTGATTGGCCAGTACACACTCGTATCAAGTGGCTTCTCAGTCTCTTTCACTGTCATCTGCCCTAAGAGTTCCCTGGCTAGCTGCTCAGACTCCCCGTGAGCTGGAGTCTAATTAGTGGGTGATAACAGCAGCCCGGATGGGGTCCTTACCCCTAAACACCTGCCCTCAGGATCCCACTGTGGTGCTGAGCAGTTTGTCGCTGCAGACCGTTTGTGATGACCTGCACTGATCAAAGCAAAGGTGAAGGCAAAAGAGAAACAAGAATCTGGGATCATTTGGGAGAAAGCTTAACCCCATCATCAAGTTCTTTCTCTGGAAAGAGCTTGAAAAGTCAGTATGGATTCTCAACCACAGTGGGAAAATCAGGGACTTTTTCTGCAAGGTGCCATGCCCGATTTCATTTTATTTCACATTTTCCTCTACTCTTGCATCTGAGCCAATCTTGGTCCACCAGAAAGCACTGCCAACCTTGACATAACAAATTCCCAGCAGTTTGGACAATCACGCCACTATTTCCTGGAAAGAGAGTTGGGATTTCTGCATGAAAGTCAAGTTTTATGAGGTGGAAACTCAAGAGTGTGGCTTGTTATTGGCAGGCGTTTCTCTGATCGTGGCCCGAATGCAGACTAAACTGGAAATCACCAAAGCTAACAATTCCATTGGCTCATTCTCAAATGCTTGAGTCAATAAGGAAGGCTTTCATTGGAAAGATGGCCTGTGGAGGTCATGGGCACTCACTTGTCCTTGACCACAGAAGACTCCTCTCTCCCCCGGTACTGCCATCCTCTGTGAGTCCTCACTTCCAAGAGAGGCTTTAGCAGCAGAGGAAGAGGGACAGAACAGGGAGCCAGCCAGCCAGGTCAGCAAGATCGTGCTCTGTAGACCAGTGCCTCAGTGCACCACTTGTGGATGGAGTTGAAAAGATCTCGACTGTCAGCACGAGTCCTGGGCCTCAGTGACTCTCTCTAAGACACGTGTTCACGGCCAGTCCCTCCAACCCCTCTTTGCCTGGCCCCTGGGCTCCAGGTCCCAGTCCAGGTCTATGAGGCCACCCTCCAGCACCACATGTGGCCATCTTCCTGGGGGACAGATCTGGAGCCATGCCCATCATGTCCCCCGAATGGAGCTAGATTACATGTAAAAGTCCTTGGGTGGGTATGTCTGTGCGTGTGGGTGAAGGCTTTTTCTTAGAAACTCCAAGGAGCCCACACTCCTGAGATAATCCCCACTGTGTGCGTGATGAGTAAGGAGGATGGAAGAACAACTGACACCCTAATGTTGTGGTGTCGGCCAAAAATAGGGAACATGCCACGGCCTGCCAGAATTACAAACAAATCTGTGATGGATGAACTACAACCAGAGTGCTCCTTAGAAGCCAGGATGGTGACACTTTTTCTCAATACTTTGGACACATTATCAGGAGGGACCAGTCCCCCAGAGAAGGACGCCATGCTTGGTAAGTTAGAGGCCTGACAGGTGCAGCTTTTCTCTTTTGTATTTCATTTTCTTTGGCACAAAGAACTCCATCAATTGACCACTTGGAAAGCAAGTTACTAGATTAAACAATACCTAGGCATAAATGAAATCAACAGTCAGCCACAAAGTGTAAACAGTTACCTGTAGCTGCTAGCCCAAAGACGGGGGCTAAAGTCTACCCAAAGAGCCCTTGGAAGAAAGCCCTGGCAGCCCATCTCCAAAAAATATCAGTCATTGAAAGCCTTACAAAACAGTTCTGCTGTGACACACCTGGGCTCCGATGTCACCTAAATCACATTTTCACTTTAAGATGGCACTCCCAGATGCGTATGACAATACAACAAAAAGGAGCTTCTCCACCCACAACATGCAACTAGTTGGAGAGGTAACTGGGCTTCTGGGGCTCCCACAGACTAGGAGGCACACAGGTTTGAGGGGAGCGAGCTTGGCCTTGGAGGCAGACAGATCTGGGGGAGCCCTGGTTGGCAACTGTCATCCCTGCAGCTTTTAGCAAATTATGGCACCCCACTGTTCCAGAGTATCGCCTGTGACATGAGGCACGTAACACCCCCTGGGAGGTGGCCTGTGATAACAGCAGGAAGCAGTACACGTGAGCGTTCTTTACGTACACATGCTCTACGCGGGAAGAAGGCTGTTAGCCTACATGCAAAACCCGCTACTTCGTGTGTTAATAAGAGCGGTTTCGCTTCTCCACGGAGACAGTTAGATTGCTTGTGCTCTGTTTACTTGTTGGTGCTTATTTACAAGAACTATTTATACGAGTCCCAAGCTCCTCTTGTATCTGTTGGACACCCAGTGCATAAAGGCATTATCAGATCCTGTATTGCTTTAAGGATCAATGACTGCTTTCCTATTGCACCCTCCGTATTTGGGGAAAAAGTCAGTTTTAGAACACACAGTGAGGCCCTGAGGACAGTTTCCATTCTGAGTCAGGATCATGCCATGGAAAGAACCACACACTCTGGCCATCAGTCCGGGCACAGCTGGCAACTTTGAAAACCCGCGTGTGTTTCTTAACTTCTCTCTATCTAGGTGTCCTGGCCTAACAACTAGGAGCAGTTGCTGACTGACAAATCACAGCTGCATCTCATGTGATTGGAGCCCTGCGGGCACAGTGGTTAACAGCTGTGCCGTTAACCAGACAGTTAACAGTTCAAATCCACCTTGGAAACTCTGTGGGGCAGTTCTACTGTGTCCTGTAGGGTCAGTGGGAGCCAGAACTGACTCAGTGGTACCTAACAACAGCAACACTTCCCGTGGTTGACAGCTGTGGCTGCGAACTGAAAGGTCAGCAGCTGGCCTCACAGCCGCTCCTTGGAAACCCAACAGGGAAGTCTGCTCTGGCCTACAGGGTTGCTAGGAGTCAGAATCGACTCGATGCAACGGGTTTGCTTTCTCTTAGTTTTGGTTTTCGCATTGTTGTTGGGGGCCCTGGTGGCGCACTGGTTAAAGTGCTCATCTTCTAACTGAATGGTTGGCCCTTGGAACCCACCAGCTGCCACGAGAAAGAGAGGTGTGAAAGTTACCTTCTGTCACGATTTACAGCCTCAGAACCCCTCTGGGGCTGATGCGCTCTGTCCTATGGGGTCTCTGTGAGTTGAAATGGGCTGAAGAGCAAAAGGCCTGCTTTTAACGTTTCTTCCCATTATCAGAATAATTCTCTGTGGTTCCAAATGTTTTCATGGTACATCCTAGACTCATTGCAAAGCATTACAAATATCCTCCCACATTTTAATATTTCTGTACTTAAAAAAAGAAAATAACCATAGTTGTGATATCCTGTAGTCTTCGGAGAACTTTTGGCTTCAAAGGCTTGGTGGTTCATATTCACTTAAGAGGGTACGAAGGAGAGTTTCACATGCTGTTGTAACCATGGCCTTAGCTCGGACTTCTTTTCTTTTTCACTTACCAAGAAAGTGGGATGCCATTTTTCCATTTAAAAAAATTAATAAATAAACCACTCATTATTAAGAAAATATATTCTATGACCCATGTTTCTTTAGAGACACAGGGAAAAAGTATTTTTAAAATTAATATTTTGAAATAAAATACTGCGAGTGAAGACACACCAGAAACGTCTACATCTTGATGGGTGTCCGTGGACGGTAAAAATGATTCATGCACTCAGCTGTTAACCCAAAGATTGAAAGTTCTATTCCACCCCGAGTTGCTTCAAAAGAAAATCATGGCAATCTGCTTCTGATAAACTACCCACTGGAAACCCTGGGGAGCACAGTTTTGCTCTGGCACATGCAGGGTTGCCGTGAGTCAGAAGCAACTTGAACAGAACTGGTGTGTTTCTTCGGTCAACCTCTATGAGGAAGAGTATAATTTGCATAGTAGCAAAGTGTCTCCCCACAAAGGAAAGGTAGTAACTTTACAGTGGAGAAGTCTTGAGGGCAGGACCATAACCAAGTGATTGGTGTCAACGTCCCCAGGAATGACGCGTGTCAACACGGTCTACTCTATGACATGGGGCAATGAGCAGGGCACAACTTGAGTTCTGTGGTATTTTTTCCAAAAATGTAAAACCTCAATCTATTCATGAAAAATCTCGGACAAACTCAAAATGAGAAGTGTTCTCAACACAGCTGGCACAGCCATCTAAAGAACTCCTGTTGGTCTAACGGTGCTTGGAGTGGAGGGAAAGGAACAAGACCAAGACACAAGGACAGTATCAGTTCAAAGGACAAACAGACCACGTGCATCAGAGCCCCCGTCAGCCTGAACCTGACAGAACTGGATGGTGCCCAGCTACCACCATTGACCGCTCTGACAAGGATCACGGCAGAGGGTTCCAGACAGAGCTGGGTAAAAATGTATAACAAAATTCAAATTCACACACACACAAAAGACCAGACTTAGTAGCCTGACAGACACTGGAACAGCTCCCAAGACTATGGCCCTTGGACACCCTGATAACTCACAAAGCCCACCTTCCAGCCAAAGATTAGACAGGCGCATAAAAGAAGCTTTAAGCATGTCAGGAAGGGTCAGTCCCTGGAAAAGGACATCACGCCTGATGGAGTGGAGGGTCCGTGAAAAAGGGAAAGACCCTCAACGAGACGGATTGACACAGTGGCTGCAACAATGGGCTTAAGCATGAAAACGATTGTAGACGTGGCGCAAGACCAGGCAGGGTTTCGTTCTGTTGTACATCAGGTCGCTACGAGTCGGAACCAATTTGACAGCACTTAACACACAACACACATAAAATAAGCAGTAACAGACTTGAAATCATGCTTCTTAATTCAAATCAACTATATGAGACCAAATGGGCAACACCTGCCTGAAAGCAAAGCCGGGAGGGCAGGAAGAGGTGGGAAAACTGGACAAATGGACATGAGAAACCAGAGATGGAAAGAGGGAGAGTGCTGACACATTGTGGGGATGGCAATCAACGTAGACAGTTTTGAATGAGGAACTAATTTGCACTGTAAACCACACCTAAAATGCAATCAAGTGACCTTCCAAAATCGTGAAAGACAAGAATGAGAACTATCCCAGACAGGCAGATATTAAGGGAACCCAATAACAAAATGCAGTATGAGATAGGGGGCTGGATCCTGATAGAAGAAGGGCCTAAGCTGGAAAATCCTCACGACACCCTTAAGTTGGTTCATAGTACTGAACTGATCGATCGACTCAGTGGTAATTTCCTGTTTTATTCATTCTGCCATGGTTACAGAAGTGTTAACTTTAGGGGCAGTGGAGCAAAGGGTATACAGGAACTCAATTCTTTTTTGTGATTTTTGCTAGTTACTTGCTGTTAAGTCAGTTCTGGCCCACAGAGACACCGTGTACAACAGAATTAAACCCTGCACTGTCCCGAGCCAGCCACACAGTCATTGTCGTGCTTTAGCCCACTCTTGCAGCCACTATGTCACTTCATCTTACTGAGGGTCTTCTTCTTTTTTGATGACTCTCCACCTTACGGAAAACTGAAAAACCAAACCAATTCCAATTCATAGCGACCGATAGGACAGAGTAGAACTACCCCATAGACTTCCCAAGGAGCACCTGGTGGACTTGAACTGCTAACCTTTTGGCTACCAGCTGTAGCACTTAATCACTACACCACTGGAGTTGCCAGGCTAATGCTCCTTATAAATCCAATGAAACAGACACAGCTAAGCTACTTATAACATCCTGGATGGGACCCATTGAGACACCACATCAGCCCCTCTGACCGTGAACTTCCCTCTTTCCCCCAAGACACGGTCCATCCATGGTGACAACTGACCATCTGATATGTTAACCCAGTGAGGGCCCCTGTAGTCCTCTAAATATTAAATGTTGATAAAATAAATTTCTTTATTTTTATATTAAAATAAACATAAGATCAAATTATTGTCTCCCCATCCCCAAAGTTGTGTTGTTTTTTAAAAAAAAAAGTAGGCACAGGCCACAGATGGTTTGTTGTTGTTAGGTGCCATCGAGTCTGTTTCAACTCATAGCGACTCTGTTAACAACAGAACGAAACACTGCCCGGTCTTGCGCCATGTCCACAGTCGTATTTATGCTTAAGCCCATTGTTGAGGCCACTGTGTCGATCCATCTTGTCGAGGGTCTTCCTCTTTTTTGCAGACCCTCCACTCTACCAAGCATGATGTTCTTCTCCAGGGACTGATCCTTCCTGACATGTCCAAAGTATGTAAGATGCAGTCTTGCCATCTTTGCTTCCAAGGAGCACTCTAGTTGTACTTCTTCCAGAACAGATCTGTCGGTTCTTTTGGCGGTCCATGGTACATTCAACATTCTTTGCCAACACACCACAATTCAAAGGCATCAATTCTTCTTCTGTCTTCTTTGTTCATGGTCTGGCTTTCACATGCATATAATGCGATTGAAAGTATCATGGCTTGGGTCAGGCACATTTTAGTCTTCAAGGTGGCATTCTTACTTTTGAATACTTTGAAGAGGTCCTTTGCAGCAGATTTTCCCAATGCAATGCATCTTTTGATTTCTCAACTGCTGCTTGCATGGGCATTGATTGTGGACCCAAGTAAAATGAAATCCTTGACAACCTCAATAATATTGCTTACTGGTCCACTTGTGAGGATTTTTGTTTTCCTGATGTTGAAGTGCAACCCATACAGAAGACTATGGTCCTTGGTCTTCATCAATAGGTGTCTCAAAATCTTCTTCATTTCCAGCAAGTAAAGTGGTGTCATCTGCATAATGCATGTTGTTAATGAGTCCTCCTGCAGTGTTGATGCCTTGTTCTTCTCTGTATAATCCAGCTTCTCAGATTATTTGCTCTGCATACAGATTAAAAAGGTATGGTGAAAGGATACAAACCTGATGCATGCTTTTCCTGACTTTAAACCATGCAGTGTCCTCTTGTTCTGTTCACACAACTGCCACTTGATCCATGTACAGATTCCTTAAGAGCTCAGTTAGGTGTTCTGGAATTACCATTCTCCACAACTTTAGTCATACTTTAGTGAATGCTTTCGCATAGTCAATGGAATACAAGTAAACATCTTTCTGGTGTTACCTGCTTTCCGCCAAGATCCATCTAACATCAGCAATGACATCCCTGGTTCCACATCCTCTTATGAACCCAGCTTGAATTTCTGGCTGTTCCTTCTCAATATATTGTTGTAGTCACTTCAGAATGATCTTGAGCAGAATTCTACTTGCATGTGATATCAACAATATTGTTTGGTAACTTCCACATTCAGTTGGATCACCTTTCTTTGGAACGGGCATAAATATGGATCTCTTCCAGTCAGTAGGCCAGGGAGCTGTCCTCCAAGTTTCTTGGCACAGACCAGTGAGCACTTCCAGTGCTGCATCTCTTGGTTGAAATATCTCAGTTGATATTCCATCAACTCCAGGAGCCTTGTTATTTGCCAATGCCTTCAATGCAGCTTTGACTTCTTCCTCCAGTACCATTGGCTCCTGATCATATGCTACCTCTTCAAATGGCTGAACTTTGACCAGCTCTTTCTGATATAATGACTCTGTGTATTCCTTCCATCTTCTTTTGATGCTCTTTGCGTCATTTAATAGTTTCCCTGTAGAATCCTTCACTATCGCAACTTGAGGCATCAGTTTTTCCTTCAGCTCTTTTAGCTTGAGAAATGTAGAACGTGTTCTTCTCATTTTCCATTTCCAGCTGTTTGCACATGTCTTTTTAATACTTTCTTTTATCTTCTCAAGCTGCTCTCTGAAATCTTCGGTTTAGGTCTTTTACTTCACCATTCCTTCCTTCTGCTTTAGCTGCTCGATATTCAAGAGCAAGTTTCGGAGTCTCTTCTATTTACCTATAAACTGATTAAAATTAAAGTCAAATTCCGGGCTTCATTCACGATAGCCATATTTTAAGAGTTGAGTGGCCGTGTGTGGCTAGCGGTGAACACACTGCACAGGACACATGCAGGACGTTTGCATCAGTGCAGAAAACTCTGAACAGTGACGCTTCAGGGAGCCATCCTTTGCACCCTGCTTCATTCACAGCCTTGTGCTTCAGGGCATTGGTCAAGACCTACCTGGCACAAGACCCACACTATAACAGCCACTGTACAGAGAAGACCAGGGATGCAGAAGTCTTCCTTCTGGAAGGCGTCTCCCTTCCAACCACCCCTTCATTTGCCCAGAAGATCCTAGAAGGCTCCGGGAGATTCTCAGCTGGTGTCTGTGAGTGGCCAGCATGCTCATGAGGTTCTTCCACCTCTTCCGGCAACTAGTATCCACTTCGGCAACAAACGAAAAGACCAACAGTTACCCTGGGTCCAGTTCCCAGTAAATCAAAGAAATTAATAGCTCCTGCTGCCAAAGCAGAGAGCATAGTATTGCTCTGTGGTTTATTATGGGGCAGCTTATTAAAATGTCAAGGAGATACCATTCAGATGGAAAACCTTCAGAAGATGTAACTGAGTCACTGCCAGATGTGCAATGAAATTTGGGGAGCACGAACAGGGAAAACAAGGGAGTTATTCCGGGACACATGAGACAGGGCTCCAGACACAGACAGCCAAGTGAGAAGGACGAGCTGAAGCGTTGTTGGATGAACTCTGCTCACATTACAGTTTCAGCAAAAGTCTGGACCCACAGCAAGTTTGTCAGGGGTTTGAAAGTACCAAATTGGCATATTCCTGTCTACTTTTCCAGCACAAATTACTGTTTTCCTAGGCAAGGAGGCAATTGAAACTCTCCAAAGATGGAAAATTAGATCCTCAAGAGCCCAGGAACTAACCAGCAGAGCCCTCCAAAGCCCTACACCTCAAGAAAAGGCAAAGCCTTTCTCTGAAGAAATGACTCACTCTCTGGAGCCTGCTCCGAACATTCAGGAAAAGAGAAGTCTTAGAACAGACAGTCGTTACATTTCCATTCGTAAAGATGAAGAGAAGGGGAGCACAGACAAACACTGGGGACTAGGATGAAGTTGGAATTCTTCCGTGTGCTTTTTTGACCTTGTAGCTGAGATCCCGGAGAGAGTGACGCTGGCGTGCCCTGCTGTCGTGGTGTGTCAGAGGGCCTACAGTCCACTTCTCTAACAGGAAACAACATCTGTTTTTACTCAGAGGCCAAATAATATCTTTCAAAGTCTGGCTGAACAAATGGGTTTTCTTTTCCTGGCAAACTCTGCTTGATGCTTTAGACATTTGAAGCTAACACCTTTTTTCTTAACTTGTCCCTGATGCTGACATATTGGAAAACAGAAAGGTTTCTTTTTCTCCCATCCGTGTGTGGGGCTGTAACTTCTGTTAGCACCAAAAGGGATTTCATGCACTCGAGGGAGTGTCAGAACTCGACGCAGCAGGGACCCGCTGCTGGGGCCAGCCTGCCCTCTGGGGCCTGTTCCCTGTCCACACAGAGCTGCCTGCTCAATGCCGTCTTCTCTGCAAGTGCTGTACTTCCCTTCCTCACTTAAAACTATAGAGCTGCAGTGGAAAAAGATCTTGGACCAATGAGAGAAGTGAGCTAGATTGCTTTAAAAAAAAAGTCAAAGTGTACATCTCAGCCCAGCGTTATTGGCTTTGGTGAGACTGGAGCTCTCACCCACTGCTGGTGGGAATGCAAAATGGTACAATCACTTTGGAAAACAGTATGGCACTTCTTTAAAAAGCTAGAAATAGAAATACCACATCACCTAACAGTTGCACTCCTAGGAATGTACCCTGGAGACATGAGAGCGGTCACAAGAACAAATAATTGCACACCTGTGTATGTTGCAGCATTGTTCACAACAGCAAAAAGAAGGAAACAGCCTAGATGCCCATCAACAGATGAATGAATAAAGCAGCTGTGGCCTGTACACACAGCGGAGCGCTACGCCATTGCCATGGACTCAATTGTGCCCCCCGCAAACATGTGTGTACTGTGGCTAAGAGACCAGATTTATGTGAAGGAGAATTAAGGGGGGGACTGGAAAACCCTAGGATTACCTCACTTCTCCAGTGTAAAGAGAGTTTCCCTGAAGCACAGCTTGCACCGCCATTTATCCTTTCATCATACAAGAAATAATAGGAAAAGGAAGCAAGCAGAGAATTGGGAACCTCATACCATCAAGAAAGCAGCATCAGGAGCAGAGTGTGTCCTTCAGACCTGAGATTCCTGTGCCAAGATGCTTCCTGACCAAAGACTGATGCAACACAAAGACTTGCCTCCAGAGTCACCAGTGGGAAAGCCTTCCCCTGGAGTGAATATCCTGAATCTGGACTTGTAGTCTACTGGCCTATGTGAGAATCAACTTGCTTGTTAAAGCCATCCATTCGTGGTATTGCTGTTACAGCTGCACCGGATGACTAAAATAACCCTGATAAAGAACAACCATGAATCCGGGAAGCATCCCACAACATGTGGGAGTCTGCAGGGCATTACGCTGGGTGAAATAAGTTAATTACAAAAAGACAACTACTGTATGAAACCACTACTGTCAGAATCTTGAAAAGGTTTTCACACAAAAAGAAACAATGTCTTGATGGAGGGAGGGAAGGGTTGGGGATGGAAAAACGCTGAATAGACAACTGACAAATGGTAACTTTTATGAAGAATAAGAGAGGACACATTCCTGGGGACACCAGCACAACTTGTCCAAGGCAAGGTCAAAGCAGCTCCACAGAGAAGTCCAAACTCTCCAGGGGACCGAATCACTGAGCTGAGGGTTGTGGGACCATGGTCTCAGGGAACGTCAAGCTCAACTGGTATAACATGGTTTATACAGGAAGTATATCACACTCACTTTGATGAGTGGTGTCTGGGGTCTTAAAAGCCTACGAGTGGCTGTCTAGGATGCTCTACTAGTCTCAGCCATGCAGGAGCAAGGAAGGACTAAGAAAACTTCAAAAACAAGGAAAAGATTAGTCCCAAGGATGAATGGACCACACCCACCACGGCCTCCAGCAGTCTGAGTCCAGCACATCTAGATGGTGCCCGGCCACGTCCGTCGACTGCTCTGACAGGGTGCACAACAGAGGCTCTCAGGCAGAGCTGGAGCAAACTGGGGAACAAAGTTCTAGTTGACACACAAAAACACCGGATTATTGGTCTGACAGATACTTGGAGAAACCCTGATAATGTGGCCCTGGTGTTTTTTATCTCAGTAACGAAGTCACTCCTGAGGGTCACAGCCAAAGATTAGACAAGCTCATAAAACAAAATGAGACTAAAGGGGCATGGTAGCCCAGGGGCAGGTACTATAAGGCAGGAGGGGACAGGAAACCCAAGGTCAAGAAGGAGAGAATGCTGACATGGCTGTGGGATTATTAACCAGTGTCACAAACTGATATATGTATTAACTGTTTAATGAGAAGCTAGTTTATATTGTAAACCATCTGAAGTACCGTGGGTTTGGTGTGGTTTTTTAAGATCCTAAATAATGCTTTATTGATGTGCACACATATCCTTGGACAATGTACAGCTGTTCGTTAGGACAGAAACTTAAAATGACTGATTTGAAGAATTCGTTTACAATTCTGTCAGTTACTGAAAAATCGACTTCAGGTTCTTTAGCTTGAAAAATCTCTCTAAAAGAAGCCTGTGCTTTAACTCAGAGGACGCGTGCAGATTGGGCGATCTTCATGATCTGACCACGGTTATTCAGAAACTTTGAATAAGTCAGCAAGATGGCTCTGATATGAAACGGGTTAAAGAAATTCAGCTGGAGCTACAACCAAATGCAATTCTCGTCTGTTGCTTTATAGGCTGTGTATCAGATGACACAAAGTTCAGGCTCTGGAGGAGAAGTGACAGTGTTCTGGGTCTGCTTTAAAAGCTGGAAAAGCAGTTCAGTTGTGATGATCTACTTTCTGGAATGTGGAACTTTATACTAACTTAACAATTCTTGCAGACCCGTGCAACATTAAAAATGCACAAACGCCCTTGGGACATTCTAAACAATTGTAAAGCTTCATTCTTTGAAATTATTTTTTTTCTGGAAGAGTCAAAGGAAATTAAAAGTGAAATCTAATAAATTCTGTGATTACTATACAAAATGAAGCATTTTATTTGGGAGAAGGAGACCATGGAGAGGAAGAGATGTAAGAATAAAGTAAAAGAGTGGTATTTTGAAGGCTGGCCTTGAAGAAAATTTCCAAAGAGATCCAAAATACTAAAGAAGAGGAAACACCTTTGGAATAAATGCCTACCTTTGCAAGCTGATCACGTGGCAAAGAACACATTTCCTTTGAAGGGATAGTTTGAGTACATTTGTTCAAATCCCTATTCACTTCCTGGTTCCTTTCTTTTTTCAGCATTAACAGTAGACCCATAAATAAAGGGAAAATAAAAATGTGTGAGGGCCTCTGCTTCCAGCAACGACTGAGTAGGCGAAATGGACATGACAGGCTCAGGAGCAAAGCTGGAAAAATGAGCGGGACAGAAAAGCAACAATGCACACACTGGAGAGATAACAGGCTACTGTACAAGGGGCGAGCCCAGGCTAGGTCCAGGGAGGCGCACCCAGCCATCCAGAAATGAGAAAAACCGTGAAAGTAGATGGAAGGGAAGAATAAAGACAACAACAGAGATTAATGAAAGAATTAACACAAAAGGAAAATCAATCAAGAAAGATTTGGTTCCTGGAAAGTCTAGCACAAGTAGCCATCTGGCAAAAGAGACCAATAAAAGGAGGGAGAAGGAAGGAGAGAGGCAGAGAGGGAGAGGGAGGGAGAGACAGACAAGAGAGGGACAAGGAGAGAACACTGGGCGTGAGACGTGGACCTGTCTGGGGTCTTAAATGCTAGCAAGGTGCCATCTAAGGAGCAACGATTGGTCCCAATTCACCGGGAACACACGTGAACGAAGGACGTCAAAAACAGGAGGAAAATGTGACCTAAGGAGACAGAAGGGGACAAATGATCCAGAGACTACACCAGCACGAGACTAGAAGAACTAGATGGTGCCCGGCCACCTCCAGTGTCTGCTCTGACAGGTAGTACGAAGTGGACTCCCTGACACAGCAGGAGAAAAACGGGGACGCAGATCCAGATTCCGTTAAAAGACCAGACTCAATGGTCTGACATCATGGACCCTGAACTCGCTCCCAGCCAAGAGCTGAGGCCGTCACCGAAGACAACTCTTCAGACAAAAATTGGACTGGCCTGTAAGATATGAGGGGTCAGGACAGCTTGTCGACAGAAAGGAGATGGGAGGGTGGAGAGGAGGGGACAGGAGGTGGTTGTAGGGATATGGGAAGCACAGGGTGGAAAGGAGGAGGGTGCCATCACAGGGTGGGGAGAGCAGCTGGAGTTGCACAGAGGTGTGTGTAGTATGTGTATGGGGTTTTATACGGCAAACTGACTTGGATTGTAAAGTTACATGTAATCACAATAAAATATTTAAAAATAAAAATAAATAAACAGTGTGAATTCTAAAGAAGTTGTTCTCCCCCTAAAAAAGAGAAGAAAAGTGGGGCCCTATAATAAATCCTGAAGAACTGTATGCAGCTTGTAAGGCAATAAGGAGGTTAATACAAGTTCTGACAGTCAAGTCTGCAAACTTATTGTTCTAAGTGTTACAGACCTCATTTCTGATTAGATGCCTGCGCCCAGTCCTCACTTCAAGGCGATTTTGGAACTCTTTCTGGAATGGCCCATTGCACACAGTGACACAGTGGCAAGCCCGTGAACTTCGTTGTATAGTCTTCTGTGAGGGAGTTTAGTCTTCTGTGAGGGAGTTTTTATCCAGTAAACAAATAACTGGATTGGATCACCCTCTCTACTCACCTGATCTGCCCTCCAATGACTTTTTTCTTTACCCTAAGATAAAGGTGACATTTAAAGGAAGACATTTTGATGACATTCAGGACATGAAGGGTAATACGATGACAGCTCTGATGGCCATTCCAGAAAAAGAGTTCCAAAATTTCTTTGAAAGGTGGACTAGGTGCTCAAATCAGCACATCGCTTCTCAAGGGGAGTACTTCCAAGCTGACCATAGCGCTACTCAGCAAGGAGGTATGTAGTACTTTTTCTAGAATGAGTTCATGAACTTAATTCTCAGATGTCATAGTAACGACTTCATAACAATCATCTGCAATTCAAATAAAGTGGAAACATTCCTATCTTAAAAACACACACAATTTACTGCTTGTAGAATTCAAGTTGTCCATTCAATCAAATAGTTAAGGAAGAAAATAAAGCCAGTCTTTTACAGAAGAGAGCAACTGTATCCCAGCTCATTTTATAAAATATCGGTACCTTTGCCACTTGGTCCTAAGCAAAGCATCAGCAAACGGAACCCAGAAATACAAAAAGGATAACACAGAGTGATCCATTTGTGAGTACACCAGGAGTACAACACTTCTTTGCATTAGACAATATAATTATCTACATTAACAGAGTAAAAAGAAATACTATATGATTATCTCATTAGATACAGAATTAAGCTTTTGGTAAAAGTCCAAATTTATGATTTAAAAAGGAAAACTCTTAGCAAAATTGTAATAGAAAGAGGGTGACAGGAAAAAAAAAACCTACTGGGAACAGACTTATTTGTGAAATTGAAAAATTTCCCTTTGAGACTGGGGGACAAGAGTACCTACTGTAGCCACTTTATTCAGCATTGTGCTCAATGTCACCAGAGCAAGACAAGCTCAAGACAGTAGATCTATATATAACAGAAAGGAGAAATAAAATTATTTTTCACAATTAATATGATTCTGTATACACACAATCCCAATATAATCTATGAATAAATTTTTAGAATCAGTGATCTGTGAGATATAAGACTAAGCAGTAACAATCAATTTTACATCAATATACCAGTAAAAAATAGTCTGGAAATCCAAGTATTGGAAGACAGCTTTAAAAATAATATGGAAAGACCACCAGAAAAGTTCAAAATAAGCCTAACAACTGATGAGTAACAATACTATAAAATAACCGTGATGAATTAAAGAGACCTAATAAAATCAAGCGTTAATCAACTAGGTTAATTTTTGGAAAGGTGTCAATTTTCCCTAAAGTGTTCTACAGGTTTTTTGAAATCCCATCAAAATTCAAACAGATTTTTTTTTTGTGGAACTTGACAAGCGGACTGAAAAAGCTATGTGAAAGAAAGATTTAGGTTTTTTAAATAGTGTTTTCCTTCCCAGACCTGAAGATAATCCTGACTGAAGGCAAATGCTGTGATCTTGGAAAAAAGAGACAGACTGAAGGCTATTCAGAACTGAAGGAGACGAAGGACAGCTGATTAAGTGCAAGAAGGATGGTGGACAGGCTGCAGGACAGGGCAGCGCTTCTTTCTGTTGTGCACAGAGTCTCTGTGTGTCAGAACGAACCTGATGGCACCTACCAACAATAAAGATACCTGATGACCAAACGCAATAGGTCTCCCTGGACTGGTTCTTGGACCACAGCTGTTCTCCACATCAAAAGACATTATTGGAACAATTGATTGGGAAATAATAAGATCTGTAGAACAGATAACCCTATTGCACGAGTGTTGATTTTTTTATTTTGATCATTGTACATGTGTTTATTAAGAAACTATCCTTATCCTTTAGAAATACTGAAATATTTAGTGACAAAGCAGCATTGTATCTGTGACCTTCAAACTGTCAGAGAAAACAATGTGTGTGTATGTACTTATGAATATAGATCAAGAGAGAAAATAAAGAAATGGTACCAGTTATGGAATCTACATAAAGTATCTAGGGAAATTCTATATAATATTCTTGCAAATTTTCTGTAAGACTGAAGTTGTTTCAAAGTAAAAAGTTACCAAAATTTTTGGAAAATAAACGGAGGAGTGTGCTGTCACCAGACAGGAAGAGCTGAACATAGGTGGGAATGCAAATTTATACAGAATTGTGCATTTTCACTCAATCATGATAAATAAATAAATTTTTGGAAAATAAAAAGGCATCGGCCCCTACGGTCGCCATGAGCTGCATCCGACTCGATGGTACTTGGCTTGGCTGGCAAAAGGCACATGGAAATGCAAGGGAAACCCTGGCGGTATAGTGGTTAAGACCCATAGCTGCTCATCAAAAGGTCAGCAGTTCAAATCTACCAGGCACTCCTTGGAAGAGATTGGGGCAGTTCTACTCTGTCCTGTTGGGTGGCTGTGGCGTGGGAAGTACAAAGGCCTGAAATAGCCCAAGTCTTCCTGAAACACAGGATGGCGGGGCTTCCTCTGCGGGCTGTGTGCACCTCGGTGTAAAGTTAAGGGACTAAGTGGTGTGGTGTGAGCGTAAAAGCAGACAGACCAAGTAACAGAATAGGGTCCACAAACATCCACACGGCCGCTATGGCCACTAAATTTTGGCAGAACTGCAGAACATTGCTAAGAGACAGGCTTTGGAATAAATGGTGTCGGAACAAAGAAGCACTCACATGAGGTAA
The DNA here is from genome assembly GCA_028571685.1 of Heterohyrax brucei. Classification (NCBI taxonomy): domain Eukaryota; kingdom Metazoa; phylum Chordata; class Mammalia; order Hyracoidea; family Procaviidae; genus Heterohyrax; species Heterohyrax brucei. Next base: position 2,796,167 of record CM053163.1, read on the forward strand.
AACAGAAACACAAAATTGGACCCTTACCCAACACGGGACACAAACATGAAAGCAAACGACACCTTGATAAGAACACAGAAGAAAATGTCTTCGCGACCTAACGGGAAAAGAGAATTAAGGCAGGACATAAGAAAATAAAGGTCTATCATAACAAAAAAGGTGCATTTTGGGGGCTGCACTTTAAGAACTCTGTCTGTTGTAGGGGAGCCCCTGGACGGGACAAACGGTTAATGTGCTCAGCTGCTAATGGAGTGGCTGGAGGCTTGAGTCTACCCAGAGGTGCCTCAGAAGTAAGGCCAGGTGATCTACTTCTGAAAAACTGGCCCTTGAAAATCCCAAGGAGTATATTCTGCTCTCACACATGTGGGGTTGCCACGAGGGGTAACTGACTCAACAGCAATGGGCATGTGGTGGTGTTCTGAAGTCTAAGATACACAATATGCTTTCATTTGTGTCCCCCAAAATACATGTTAGAAATCTCACCCTCTATACCTGTTACTGGAAAAACCCCAGCTGCAGATTCATGCTGTCTGTCGCTACTGTACCGGAGGTAGAGACCGGGATTGAATCTCTTGAGAGCACTTTATTCAGATTGCCAACAACCTGAGAAGATGGTAAGTTGGCACCCTAAAAACCATCTTAGCATCTCAGTCCAGGCTGGCAGGTTTCATAGAAGGACACAGAGAAGGGAAGTGGGGCAGGCAAGGATGTAGGCCTACAGGTGTTCAGAGGAGCCAAGATTGGTAGAGTAATACAGCTTCTTTGTTTTAAGATGAGTGGTCCTTGACGTGTGCAGGCTGGTTACTTATTTTAAGGAGCGGTGTTGTTTATTTGAATCATAGACTGCAAATTGGCATCACTCTGTCTGGTTATTGGTCAAGGACAGCCTGAGAAAACAAACTCAAAATCTTTGTGAGTACTGGTCAGAGGGGAGGTTGCAATTTTAACTTTGTGTGTCAGCACTGCTAAGGGAGCAAGGGATTTTTGTATTAATGAAGCTAGCTCAGAATTTTTCTACAGCTGTTAACCCTATCGTACCTATGGCTGTAATCCTATTGGGGCACAGGTTTTCTCTGTTATGTTAACCAGGAAATATTAGTGTAGACTATGGCAGAAGACCATCTCTCTTGAAATACAAAAGAATGGAGATGAAGGATCTTGGAAACTATGCCACTGGAACTCACCAAGGAGCCAATATTCAGATGCTAAAAAGAGACAAAGGTGTCCCCCTAGAGCTGGCGGAGAGGGCCAGCCTTCCCCCAGAGCTGGCACCCGGAATTCAGACTTCTAGTCTCCTAAACTGCCGGAGGATAAATTCCTGTTTGTTGAAAACACCACCTTGTGGCATTTCTATCACAGCAGCACTAGATGAACTAAGACAACCGGCTTACCCTGTGTCACAGCAAACTTCCTGCAAGGAAAATGGAGACAGACAGTCCTGAGTGTCAGGATGAACAAGGTACTTCACTTCTGTGGCCTTCTTTCCAAAAACCTGTAACCTCAGTCTAGACACAAGAAAAACATCAGACAAACCCTAACTGGTGGATGTCCTATAAAATATGGACCAGAGTCTCTCAAAAAACTGTCAAGGTCATAAAAAAAATAAATAAAACCACAGAATGTCTAAGAAACAATCACAGGCCAGAGGAGGCTAGGGGACACACTGATGAAAGATGATGACGTATCCGGGGGGCTCTTGAGAAAAGAACAAAGGACATGAGTTAAAAAATTAACAAAACCCTAACGAAATATGTTCAGCTCACATCAGCATCCCAGCACTGGCTGTTTAGTTGTGGTAACCATATGACAGTAAAGTAGGGTATCTGAGAAGGGTCAGGGCTGTCCTGTGGTTAAGTGTCTGCTAATCCAGCGATCGGCTGTTCAACCCCACTCCTCAGCAGGAGGATTTAGCAGTCTGCTTCGGAGAAGAGGTACAGCCTCGTAAATGCGATCGGGCAGTTCTGCTCTGCCGTACAGGGTTGTTACGAGTTGGATTTGATCACACTGCAGTGGACATGGTTTTAAATCTACTTGAAAGTTAAAATTTTATTTTTTGGAAACGGGTTTCATGAGCATCCCCCTTAACGAAGTGTCTCTCTGGCGTCTCCACCTTTGCTGGTGCTGTGAATCGCCTAAAGGAAGCTTCATGGAAACGCATTCGCCAGCTCACGTTTTGGGAACCGTTACCAAGGCATGAATTTGTAGAAGGGATTTTCTACATGTTTACACAACAACGTCGTTTGCCTTTTTTCTCTCTCACTGGCAAACCTTGCTTCATAACTTGAAGAGGCAGAAACTTTTCTACTGAGATCATTTGGGGATTAGAAAAAGAGCTTCCAAGGTTGAAAATGTCTCAAAAATCTCATCAAGAGGACAAAAATTCAAAGAAAGGATGTGGATTAAGAGGGATTTATAGCAAACTAAAGGCTTATGTCATTTAAATAATATTAATTCTTTCCCAAAGTGAGAGTAGGAGATCTCCATTTGTCTGACTCTCTTTTTATAAAACCCAGCCAAGGATATCAGGTATTTTTATTTTTTCACATGTAACATCTACAGATGCTCAGACAGAAGCAACTTCTGACATTTTAACCCCTCGGGGCCTTGTTTGGGTTTTCAGTCAAAAGGAAGAGGAATAAGGCTTTATATAGAACCCCACTTCCTCCGCAACAGGATAATTTCCCAGTGGTCACAATCAGGCACAGAAACAGGCACGATCCTGTCACGGTTACAGTGAAGACAGACACATTGTTGGTGTAAGAAAAATCTCGTGCTCAACAGCTGAGGTTGGTCCTGTTAGCCCTCTTGTTCTAGCCAGTGATTACTGTCTGGGCAGTAATTATCAAACCCAATCACTAAGACTGAGCCAAAAACCAAAAACCAAACCCAATCGATCACAACTCACAGTGACCCTATAGGACAGAGCAGAACTGCTCCATACAGTTTCCAAGGAGCTCCTGGGAGATTTGAACTGCCAACCTTTTGGTTAGCAGACATAGCACCTAACTACTACACCACCAGGGTTTCCACAGCTTTGAAAAAGAGGGTCTTTTACAGCGCTCTTCCAAATGAGAAAACTGGTGCACTGTTTTGAGGACGGGGCTGGACAGACACAAACCCCTGAAAAAGTCAGAACGTATTTTCCATGGTTACTTGGCAGTTTTCCTCCCAAAAGAAAGACCACCAAGTTAGGTTCCATTACGTGCATTCATACTGCCTCCAGGTATGAGGGAGCCCAAACTTTGTGTGACCCCTGTCACCGAGGAGGCATCTTTCATGAAGTGCCTTCTACAATCTGACAAATTGTTCCTCACAGAGCAGCCACAAGGAGCCCTCCCCATGGCAACCTATTACCTGTTGTATATTCTCTGGGGACACCCTGGTGGCATCGTGGTTAAGGGTTGTGGCTGTTCACCAAATGATTGGCAGTTAGAATCCACCAAGAGTTCCTTGGAAACCCTATAGGGCAATTCTACTCCGTCTTATGGGGTCACTATGAATCGGAACAGGCTAGATGGCCACGGACTGACTTACTGCTTTATACTCCCAGGGAGGCTGACCTCAGATGTGAAACCCAGCTTGTTCCAGAGGTTCCCAGACTATGTGCCTAGGAAACCTATATTTTAGGAGAAACCCAATAGTATTTGCAGAAGCTACTAGCTTGAGGTAGTTTAAAACTTCAACAGGAGATTGGAGCTACATGTCTTTGGAGGATGTCACATCTTTGCAAAACTGCAGTGATAGAAACTGGAAACATGGCAGAAATCAACACGGAACAGGAACTGAGGGTGGCTGTATCCAGTGAGGAGTCCCTAGTGGCGTAGTGCTTAAGGGCTACATCTGCCCACCAAAAAGTCGGCCGTTTGAATCCACCAGGAGCTCCTTGGCAACTCTATGGAGCAGTTCTACTCTGTCCTATAGGGTTTTTATGAATCAGAATCAATTTGATGGCAGTGGGTGGTATCCAGCAATGCCAAGGATTGAGAAACTGTGCAACACCAATAGCTACACTTATCCCTTTAGACAGCAATTGTTAAATATTTAAGAATGTATGCAGTTATTTTTTCCAGCCAACTTCAAAGCAGTAAAGACATCTGGATTGATTCAGTTGATTGGAACTCACTACTTCATAGACAGAAAACCAAAACCCTGAACCGAACCGACTGCTGTTGAGTTGATTCCAACTCATAGTGACCCCGTAAGAGAGAATAGAACTGACTTACGTGGTTTCCAAGGAGCATCTGGTGGATTCAAACTGCCCTCTTTCTGGTTAGCAGCTGAACTTTTAACCACTGCACCACCGGGCTCCTAATAAACGGAACTCAGTTTGTCCTTCATTTTTCTTAGTTTGTTTTGGCCTGAGGGCACCATAAAAAAATTACCAAGTCATTAAGTGTGCCCTGAGCTGAGAAAGTTGGGGAACCTTATACCAACAAGGAGACTGTTAAGGAAGAAATTATCAAATCAATACCATTTACAATACCCCTAAGAAGATAAAGTACCTAGGAATTAATCTAACCAGAGAAATAACAGACCTTTGCAAAGAGAACTACAAGCCCTTACTACAAGAAACTAAGAGAGACTTAGATAAATGGAGAAAACCTACCCTGCTCATGGATGGGAAGACTTAACATTGTGAAAATGTCTATTTTACCCAAAGCAATCTATTTATATAATGCAATCCCAATACAAGTTCCAGTGACATTTTTTAATGAGATGGAGAAACAAATCACCAATTTTGTTTGGAAAGGGAAGAAGCCCCGGTTAAGCAAGGTGCTACTAAAGAAGACGAACACACCGGGAGGCCTCTCATTACCTGACTTTAGAATATATTACACTGCCACAGTGGTCAAAACAGCCTGGTACTGGTATAAGAACAGACAGATAGATTAGTGGAACAGAACTGAGACTCCAGAGATGACACCATCTACCTATGAACAACTGATATTCAACAAAGGCCCTAAGACATTAAACTGGGGTAAAAACAGTATCTTCAACAAATGGTGCTGGCAAAATTGGATATCCATCTGCAAGAAACTGAAACAAGATCCATATCTTACACCTTATACAAAAACAACTCCAACTGGATAAAAGACCTAAATATCAAACCTAAAACGATAAAGCTCATCCAAGAAAAGGTAGGAACAACAATGGAAGTTTTAATATACAATATGGACAGACTCCAAAATCTGTCAAACAAACCACAATCATCAGAAGAGAAAATAGATAAATGGGATCTATTAAGAATTAAACACTTTTGTTCATCTGAAGACTTTATTAATAGAATTAAAAGAACACCTACAGAATGGGAAAAAAATATTTGGAAACTCTATGTCAGACCGATGCCTGATTTCCATAATCTATAAGATACTACAAAATATCAACAACAAGAAGATAAACCATCCAATTAAGCGGTGGGCAAAGGAGATGGACAGACATTTCACTGAAGAAGAGATCCAGGCAGCCAAAAAACACATGCGGATATGTTCCCGATCTTTAGTTATTAAAGAAATTCAAATCAAGACAACAATGAGATACCATCTCACCCCAACAAGGTTGGCCATGATCCAAAAAACACAAAACAACAAATGCTGGAGAGGTTGTGGAGAAAGTGGAACCCTCCTACACTGTTGGTCCAGCCTCTTTGGAAAGCATTCTGGCGCTTCCTTAAAAAAATGGATATTGATATACCATTTGACCCAGTAATTCCACTACTTGGAATATATCCTACAGAATCAAGGCCTTTGACACCAACGGACACATGCACCAGAATGTTTATTGCAGCACGGTCCACGATAGCAAAAAGATGGAATCAACCCAGATGCCCAACAACAGAAGAATGGATAGGTAAACTATGGTATATATACTCAATGGAGCACTATGCAATGATAAAGAACAACGATGACTTCAGGAAACATCTCATGACCTGGTTTCAACTGGAAGACATTATGTTGAGTGAAAGTAGTCAGCGACAAAAGGACAAATATTGTATGAGAACTCTACGATAAGATCTCAAAAACAGACTTGTGTATAGAAGACTCTTTGACAGCTGCAATGGAGGGGGCAGAGGGTTTAGATTAGATAGCCGCTAGGTATCTGGTTGGGTGAAATCAGTGATAGCACGCATTAGAAATAAGAACAATATTAAGTGAACTTAAACATAACATGAGTACTCCTTCCATCTTAACCCAATATTGCAAAGATAGAGTAGCTGGGGCAGGGGGTGGGGGACCATGCTCTTAAGCAAAATCGAGGCCAAGTGGCACAACTAGTGTTTTGCTAAGAGGGCTCTCTGCACCCCACATTGGTGAGTGCGGTCTGGGGTCTTAAAAGCTGCCAAGCTGCCATCCGAGGGCACAGCAAATTGTCCCAACTCAGCAGGAACGGATGCTCACCGAAGACCAAAATGACATGGGGGAAAGACAACCCAGAAGACAAAGAGACCCACATGAGTGGGTGCCTACATCGACTTGGGGCCAGAAGAACCGGATGGTGCCCGGCCACCACCAGTGATAGCCGCGATGGAGCTCACTAAGTTGAGTCTCACTGGCAACACAAGAATAAAAAGGAGTGCATCCTGAGATCCCCACTAAAAGACCTCAATTGATGGTCCAGTGGTTTCGGGGTTCCCCTGGGAGCATGGCCCCTCGCCCTGATGCTGCCCTTGACCATAAATCATCATGAAGGTCCACGCTTCGGACAGGAATGGATTGGACTTGGTGATGCAGTGACCATATATTGGATGCACTTTATGGCTCTATACATCTATAGGATGTCATCCTGCTGACCTCTGGCTGGAGGAAGGAGAGTGGGTGGAGAGGAGGGAAAAAAGAGACTGTTGGGAGAACGAGACATGTATGGAGCAGAGAGGTATAGTGTGCTGTCACCGGGCAGGGAGAGCAGTGGAAGCTGCATATAGGTGGGTATGTAGATTTATACGGGAATGTACATTTTCATTCAGTTACATTAAATAAAAAATTTAAAAAAAAAAAAACAAAGTTGGGAAACTTCTGGTGCAGGCTAATTTTGTCCTCCAAATAACAAAGAAATTGAAAATAAATCAAGAGAGTGAAAAAATGACCTGCTAATTCCTTTTGGAAATTCGGCCTGTTATTTTACCCAAGTTTGACGGCTCATTAAGCTTTAGCTCTTTGTAACCCCAAATCTAAAAATGCATGTTAAAATGTTATTAAAGAAAAAGATCTTTTTTAAATAGGGAATATTCCCCAGTGCATAAAAGGTATAATAATGAAAGTTGGATTTGAGATTGCTTTTCCTGGTCCTCTCTGAACCAAGAGGTGGCCTCCAGCCAGTTACTTGACTAAAAATCCCTTCTGATGCATCCCTGTATGTCATTTTCTTTGTAGAAAGAGAGCTCTGCAGGACGTCAGAGGCAGCAGAAAGTGAGCGTTTGTGAGTGCGGTGGTCAATGAAAGCAAACAAAACCGCAAAACCGTGACCGTTTAGTGACATCTTAATTAATGAATTCTCCGAGGAGAAAAACCTTGTAGATGTCAGTGTTGTCTCTGATGAAACTACAGACCTAGCCAGCGTAAAAGAAAATGAATCATGCCCCACAGTGGTGTTTTGCGTTTCATTGTTCATGCTGTACTGTGAGAAGATCAACGCAATCTCCTCCTCACGTGCTCTCCATACCCTAAAACCCGAAAGCCCACTGCCCTAGAGGACAGAGTAGAACTGCCACATAGGGTCTTCAAGGAGCAGCTTGGTGGATTCCAACTGCTGACCCTGAGTTAGCAGCCACAGCTCTCAACCACTGAACCACCCTACCCTGTTAATATAAACATAGCTAGCTACGTCTCACTCATCCTCCCCAGTCTGTCCTTTTCACACACACCCAACCCCGGTCCACTTGGGAACTCCGCTTCTGAGCCTCAGGGTCTTCCTGCTTCCTAGGCTCCAGCTTGCGTGTCTGCCATCAAGCCCTAGACACACTGACTGGTTAATTCTGTCCTTGGGAAACAACGGTTTGCTAGCTGTGTGGTTAGGGAACAAATTTCGTTGGCAGCTCTGTGCTTCAATATCCTCTCTGCAAATAAGAATAACAGTCATTTCTGTTTCATAGTGTTGCTAAGAAGATTAAAATAATAAATATGTGTAGAGCACCCACGACAGCGCTTATAAAAACAAAAGAAACCAACGCCCCTGCAGTCGATTCGGACTCACAGCAGCCCTATAGGACAGAGTACAATTGCCCCATAGAGTTTCCGAGAAGCACCTGGTGGATGTGAACTGCCAACCTTTTGGTTAGCAGCTGCAGCACTTAACTATGCCACCAGGGTTTCCGGCAGTTACAGTGCTCAGTAGATGTTGGCTATGTATTATTTTTAGGATAAATATCTGACATGGAATTGCTGAATCAAGGAAAATGAATCTTTTTAGACTTTTGAAATATATATCCAACTTTTCCTTACCCATAGCCCTTGAGTCCAACTCATAGTACCCTATAGGACACAACAAGACTGCCACACTGGGTTTCCAAACAACGACTGGTAGGTTAAAACTGCTGACTGTTTGTTGGCAGCCAGGCTCTTGACTGCTATCCCACATGGACCCCTAAAGAATTTTTTAACAAATTTTCTTTTCCAAGGTTGGTTTACCTAGGTCGTTATCAATATTGTTGTTGTGGTGGTGGTGAGGTGCCATTGAGCCAGTCCCAACTCATAGCAACCCTACACACAACAAAATGAAACACTGGTCCTGTACCATGCCCACAATTGCTGCGGCCAACGTCCGTCCACCTCATCGAAGGTCTTCCTCTTTTTTGCTGACCCTCCACTCTACCAAGCGATGTCCTCCTCCAGGGACTGATCCCACCTGACAACACGTCAAAAGTATGTAAAACACAGTCTCACCATTCTTGCTTCTAAAGAGTGCTCTGTTCTTCTTCCAGGACAGATCGGTTTGTTCTTTTGACAGCCCATGGTACATTCAGTACTCTTCTCCAACACCACAATTCAAAGGCATCAATTCTTCTTCTGTCTTCCTTATTCATCGTCCAGCTTTTGCATGCACGTGATGTAGTTGAAAACACCGTGGCTTGGCTCAGGCGCTTCTTAGCCTTCAAGGTGACATCTTGGCTTTACAGCTCTGTAAAGCGGTCTCTTGCAGCAGATTTTCCCAAAGCAATGTATCTTGATTTTTTGACTGCTGCTTCCATGGGTCTTGGTTATGGAACAAGTAAAACGAATCCTTGACAAGCTCAATCTTTTCTCCACTTATCATGATGTTGCTTACTGATCCAGTTGTGAGAATTTTTGTTTTATTGATGTTGAAGTGTAATACATACTATTGGCTGTGGTCTTGGATCTTCATCCATGTTTCAAATCCTCCTCACTTTCAGCAAGCAAGGTTGTGTCGTCTACATAACGTGAATTGTTGGTGAGTCTTTCTCTGATCCTGATGTCTTGTTCTTCTTCATACAGTCCAGCTTCTCAGATCATTTGTTTGGCATACAGACTGAATAGGTATGATGAAAGGATACAACCCTGACACACAACTTTCCTGACTTTAAACCATGCATTGTCCCCTTGTTCTGTTCACATGACTGCCTCTTGATCCATGTACAGATTCCAAAGAGCACAATGAAGTGTTTTGGAATTCCCATTCTCTGCAATGTTAGCCACATTTTGTTATGATCCACGTAGTTGAATGCCTTTGCATAGTCAATAAAACATAGGCAAACATCTTTCTGGTGTTTTCTGCTTTCAGCCATGACCCATCTGGCATCAGCAATGATGTCTCTGGCTACATGTGCTCTTCTGAATCCGGCTTGACTTTCTGGTAGTTCCCTGTCAAAATACTGCTGCAACCACTTTTGAATGATCTTCAGCAAAATTTTACTTGTGTGTGATGTTAATGATACTGTTTGATAATTTCTGCATTTGGTTGGATCACCTTTCTTGGAAATAGGTATAAATATGGCTCTCTTCCAGTGAGTTGGCCAGCAGCTGTCCTCCACATTTCTTGGCATAAATAAATGAGCACTTCCAACACTGCATCCATTTGTTGAAGCATCTTAATTGATATTCCACCAATTTCTGGAACCTTGTTTTTCACCAACGCCCTCAATGCAGCTTTGCCTTCTTATTTCGTACCATCAGTTCCTGATCATACGCTACCTCTTGATATGCCTGGATGTTGACCAGTTCTTTATAGTACGGTGACTGTGTATTCCTTCCATCTTCTTTTTTTTTTCTCTTCCATCTTCTTTTGATGCTTCCTGAGTCATTTAATATTGTCTTTGTAGAATCCTTCACTATTACAACTCGAGGCTTGAATTTTTTCTTCAGTTCTTTCAGCTTGAGAAGTTCATCCCTTTTGGTTTCCTCTCTCCAGCTCTTTGTACATGTTATTCTAACACTTCACTTTGTCTTCTCAAGGTGCCCTTTGAAATCTTCAGTTCTTTTATTTCTTGTGCTTTAGCTACTCGATACTTGAGAACAAGTTTCAGTCTCCTCTGCCATCCAAGTTGGTCTTTTCTGTCTTTCCTCTCTTTTTAATGACCTCTTGCTTTCTTCATGAATGATGTCTTTGATGTCATTCCACAGTTGATTTGGTCTTCGTCATTAGTGTTCAGCACTTCAAATCTACTCTTGAAGTGTTCTCTAAACTCGGGTGGGAAATACTCAAGGTTGTAGTTTTGCTCTCGTGGACTTGTTCTGATTTTCTTCAGTTTCAGTTTGAACTTGCATATGAGCAACTGATGGTCTGTTTCACAGTCAGCACCTGGTCTAGCTCTGACTGATGATATTGAGTTTTTCCATTGTCTCTTTCCACAAATGTAGTTGATTTGAGTTCTGTGTAATTCATCTAGTGAGGTCTGTGTATATAATTGCTGTTTATGTTGGTGAAAAAAAGTATTTGCAATGAAGAAGTCATTGGTCTTGCAACATTCTATCATGTGATCTCTAGCACCATTACTGTGAGCAAAGCCATATTTTCCCATTACTGATCCTTCTTCTTTGTGTCCCACTTTTGCATTCCAATCAGCAGTAATTATCAATACATCCTGATTGCATGTTCCATCAATTTCAGACTGCAAGCATTTGTAAAAATCTTTAATTTCTTCATCTTTGGCCTTAGTGGTTGACAGGTAACTTTGAATAGTAGTTGTATTATCCCTAGGCTTATGAGTATTATACTATCACTGACAGCATTGTACTTCAGGACAGATCTTGAAATGTTCTTTTTGACAATGAATGCAACATCCTAATCCTCTTCAAGTTCTGTTCCCAGCATAGGAGACCATATGATTGTCAGATTCAAAATGGCCAACACTGGTCCATTTCAGTTCACTGATGGTTAGGATATCAATGTCTATGTGTTACATTTCATTTTTGACGATTTCTGATTTTCTTACATTCATACTTCATATATTCCATGTTCCAGCTATTAATGGATGTTTGCAGCTGTTTCTTTGCATTTTGAGTCATGCCACATGAGCAAATGAAGGTCCCAAAGGCTTTATTTCATCCACGTCGTTAAGGTCAACTCTACTTCAAGGAGGCAGCTCTTCCCTATTCGTCCCGAAGTGTATTCCAACCTGGAGGGCTCACTTGCTGGCACTGTATCTGACAATGTTATGCAGCTATTCATAAGATTTTCTTTGTCTGATTCTTTCCAGAAGTAGACTGGCGGGTCCTTCTTCCTAATCTTTGTCTGGAAGCTCAGCTGAAACCTGTTCACCGTGGCTGACCCTGCTGGGATCTGAATACTGGTGGCCTAGCTTCCAGCATCACAGCAACACGCAAGGCCCTAAAGTATGACAAACTGACAGACAAGTGGGGGGTCATCAGTAATATCATCAGTATTACATATACTGCTATATTTTTTAAATTTTGCAGATAGGCTCTTTAGCTCATTCTCTTCTGCTACCCTCTTCTAAATCCCTAGACAAAATTTTGATTCACTGTTTGAAAGTATGTTCTGCTCTGACTCCAGCCCTCATTTCTGATGATCTAGAACATCCCCTTGTCAGCAGTGTTCCCTCTGAGTCACGCTGAGTGTCATGCCTTTGTCTGCTCCTTGGGGTGGTGGCCCCTGGAAAGAATTGTTGAACTCCCATGTCTAGTCAGGTGTCCCCATCTCACCACACCCTGCCACTCTGCCCCAACCCACCCCCCGCCTGGCCACTGCAGCTTGCTGGCCTTATGAGAAAAAGGCCAAACTCACTTGACCACCAAGCAACACTGCCCTCCAACATGAAAGGGGGGCAGACAGCAGCCGGCACGCCAACAGGGGCTTTGCCTAGAGGAGGAAGACACTTCAGGGAAACCCAGGGAAAGGATAACAAGATTACCACAGACAAAGGGAAGACGTTGAAGAAACGTGAATCAGGAAGACATTGAATGGGCAGTTTAAAGACTAAGAAAGAATGTGTCTTCTTAGGAGAAGGTAAAGATCAAATTCCACTCAAGGAGAGAGTAAGTCAAAGCAAAGAGGAAAAAAATAGAAACAGAAAGTGGGTGCCTTTGGCCAAGGTGTTAAAAATGAAAGAATGATACGACAGAAATTGAAGAAAGCTTGGGGTCTAAAGAGCAATAAAATCATCTATCATCTATAAAATAGTTAAGTGTTTCAACTCAAAAATATTTTAGAAATAAACAGCTTTAACAATCTGAGGGAAAACAGGTTTTACTGAAGAACAAAACCCAAAACAGGGCAAAGACAACAGGAATCTAAGCCATATGGAAAAACCTGTTGCCGTTTAGTCAGTTCTGACCTGCAGTGACCCTACAGAACAGAGAAGAACTACCCTGTGGTGTTTCTAAGGCTGCCGTCTTTTAGGGAAACAGGATGCTGTCACGTCTTTCCCCCAGAGCAGATGGCTGGCTTACACTCTGGCCTCAGTCAATAGCTGAGTGTTCACCACTGAGCCTCTAAGGGGTGTTTTCTGAGAGATATAATCAGCGTTTATCTTGAACTGAATTGTGTCTCCCCAAATCACGTCTAGAAATTTGGCTGGGCCATGATTACCTGTATTGTGTGACTGCCCTCTGTTTTGTGATTTTCCTGTCCTGTAAATCCCAATCTCTGCCTGTGGTTAACAGATATAAACAGGACATATATTAAAAGAGGATTAGGATCAGACTGCAACACCCTTACTGAGGGAGTTTCCCTGGAGTGTGGCTTGTAGGACCTTCTGTCCTTTCATCGTACAAGAGATAAAAGAAAAGGGAAGCAAGCAGAGTGGGAACCTGACACTATCAAGAAAGCAGCACAGGGAGTAGAGTGTACCCTTCAGACCCAAGGTTCCTGTGCCCAGATGCTCCCTGACCAAAGACTGACGCAACACAAGGACATTCCTGCAGAGCCCACAAAGTGGGGAAAGCCTTCCCTGGAGCGGACACCCTGAATTCAGACTCAGCCTACCAGCCTGTGTCAAAACAAACTTTTTTTGGCTAAAGCTATCCCCTTTGTGGTATTTCTGTTAGAGCAGCACTAGCTGACTAAAACAGAGTTAAACAAAATTTTGTTCTTCACGTAATATCGATCAGAGCAGCAGAACAGTGCTCGTACACACTTGGTAGGCACCGAATAAAAGGGCCTGGGACAACGGTTCCCAAGCCCTAGCCCTAACTCTACTGATATACATTTCAGAATATAAAAGCGAGACATTAAAAAAAAATACACATTAGTTCATCTTAAAAATAACAGTAATAAACCACTATAATCTAACACAAACAATATATTTTTATGAGCAAAGTATTTTCCAAAGAGAGGGGGAAAGTAACGAGTGGCATTGTTTACCATGATTGCAAGTCTCCCTAATGTCTAGCTGAATATGAGACAAATGGATTCTTCTAGCTCCGTTTTCATTCAATCTGTTGTAATACGTTGTTCCACTTGACTTATATGAACAAAATTCAGCCTCCCACAGCTACACAGTCAGAAAAGCGAGGCTTTTTCAAATAACCTTTTCAGGTAATTGCAGGCATTTAGATACACCACAGCCCAGCACACTTACAATTTAGGTGCAGTGTGAAATCTAAAACCCTATCAATGAGCACTTTATAGTCTCTTACATTTGAATCCATTAGTCTGCTTTGCATTTTGAATGATTTTGCAATAGGATGCGTTGGTCATTTCTAAAATCCTGGTTCACTGCATTATGCAGATTTTGCAAATGCTGGTATACTTTGTTATACACTATAAAAAATTGCATTGATTAATGGCATCCCCAATCTCGTCAGTAGAATCTGTAAACACTGAGCATCTACAGAGCTCATGGCGGACACAAGTTTTTTAAAGGCGCAGTTTTGAAAGATGACATTTTATTGTTGGCACTGCATACTGTCAGTTATTTTCCTCAAAGGGCAGGCTAACTTTTTTATTTTTGAGAAAACGCTTGCTGCATTTCCAAGTTAATCAGTTGATCTTTCATGTGGAAATAGTGTTTCATGAAAAAGCTCAGCTCCAGTTCAGTCAGCTGCACAGGTACGTTTCCTCCAGACAGAACTGCTCAGAGAGCACACTAAAAAGACAGATCTTCAAGGGTTAAGATTTAATCAAGTGAACAATTTTTACTGCTTACTCAAAATGTTTTTAGCTGAAGTCGACGTGATTTTGTAAGCTGAGGTTGAGTGGCAGTGAAGAACACAGTGGCCACTAGGACAGTTGGGTGTCTCCATCTTCATTCAAGCTAAGGAACTGAAATTCACCCATCATTGCTCTGCCTCCTTAGTCGTCCCTGCCATACAGTGAAAACTGTAAGTAAAATCATCTCAGTTATCTGGTGATGCAGTAACAGAAATACCACAAGGGGGTGGCTTTAATCAACAGGAATTTATTTTCTCATAGTTTAGGAAGCTAGAAGTCTAAATTCAATGCATTAACTCTAGGGAAAGGCTTTTTCTCTCTCTGTTGAGTCTGAAGCTTCTTGTGTCTTCTCTGTTTCTGTGCCTTGGTTCCTTGCAGATCTCACTGGTGTGGCATCTATCTACCTCCGGAGTCTGAAGGTTCTTGTCTCTTCTCCGTTTCTGTGCCCTAATTCCTTGCAGACCTCATGGGTGTGGCATCTATCCACCTCCATCTCTGTCTGGTTGCTTGGTTGCTTGCCCGCTTGCTCAATCTGTTCTTTTATGTTTCAAAGGCAATCTGTGAAAAGGTGAAACTTTTAATGATTTTACGGATTTGTAATGTCCTTTGTATATTGATGACTCTGTACCTTTCTTTAGACTTGGACAGGCATAGCTTCAGCAGTATGCTCGTCAGCTTCTTTTGCCTCTTGGAAAGCATGTTGAAGAAAAATCTTTCTTCCTGCTTTAGAAAAGAGAGAGAGATTTAAGAGACAACCTACACTAATACTGCCTCATTCACGTAACAGAGAAAAACCAACACGAAATGGGATTGCAACCACTGGTATAGAGGTCAGGATTTAAAGAACATCATGCAAGACGACCCAGTTCAACCCACACTGAACATCTCCGTATTATTATTAACGGTTCCGGCCCTGCAAAGCCCTGGAATAGTTTCAGGCATTCCTGGAGCTGCACAACACATTTCGAGAAGTACCGACCTGTGGTGGTCGTTGTTAGGTGCTGTTGAGTCAGTTTCTACTCACGGCGACCCCGCGCACAACAGAAGGGAACACTGCCCAGTCCTGCGCCATCCTCACCGTCACAGCTGTGCTTGAGCCCATCGTTGCAGCCACTGTGTCACGCCGTCTCATTGAGGATCTTACACTTCACTGACCCTCTGCTTTCCCAAGCATGATGTCCTACTTCAGGGACTGATCCCTCCTGACAGCATGTCTGAAGTAGGTGGGGCGCAGTCTCGCCATCCTTGCTTGGAAGGAGGATTCTAGCTGTACTTCTTCCAAGACAGATGTGTTCATTCTTTTAGCAGCCTGTGGGTATAGTCAATATTCTTCGTCAACACCACAATTCAAAGGTGCCAGTTCTTCTGTCTTCCTTATTCATCGTTGGTTGGTTCAGCCTTCGCATGCATGTGAAGCCACTGCAAACATTCTGGCTTGGGTTGGGTGGCCTTAGTCCTCAAGGTGACCTCTTGGCTTTTTAGCATTTTAGTGAGGTCGTTTGCAGTCAATGTGCTCCCACAATGTGTCTTTTCATTTCTTAACTGCTGCTTTCATGAGTGTTGATTGTGGATTCAAGTAAAATGAAGTCTCTGACAACTTCAACTTTATCTCCATTTATTTTGATGTTGGTTACTGGTCCGCTAGGGAGGATTTTTGTCTTCTTAATGTTGAAGTGCAACCCATACTGAAGGCTGTGGCCTTTGATCCTCATCAGTAAGTGCTTCAAGTTCTTTTTCAGCAAGCAAGGTTGTGTCATCTGCATAGCGCAGGTTGTTGAATCTTCTTCAACCCCGAGGCCCTGTCCTCCTTCGTGTAGTCCGGGTTCTCAGATTATCTGCCCGGCATACAGATTAGATAGATATGGTGAATCAACATAACCCTGACACACACCTTCCCTGACTTTAAACCATGCAGTGTCCCCTTGCTCTGTTTCAATAACTGCCTCTTAATCTACATAGAGGTTCCTCGTGAGCACAGTGAGGTCTGCAGTTCCCACTCTCTGCAATGTTATTCATAATCTGTTATGATCCACACAGTCAAATACGTTAACATAGTCAATAAAACATAGGTAAAGATCTTTCTGGTGCTGACTGCTTCCAGCCAGGATCCATCTGACATCAGCGCTGACATCTCTGGTTCCACATCCTCTTTGGAATCTGGAGTGAGTTGCCAGCAGTTCCCTGTCAACATATGGCTGTAGCTGCTTTTGAATGATCTTCAGCAATAATTTACTTGAGTGGGATATTAATGATACTGTTTGATAGTTTCTGTATTTGATTGGATCTCCTTTCTTTGGAATACGTATAAATATCGATCGTTTCCAGTCAGTTGGCCAGGTAGCCACATTTCAAATGTGCTGACATAGACATGGGAGCGCTTCCAGCACTTCCTTCCTTTACTGAAGCATCTCAGTTGCTATTCCGTCAGTTCCTGGAATCTTGTTTTTTGCAAGTGCATTTGGTACTGCTTGCTCCTCCTTCTTCAATACCATTTGTTCCTGGTCAGACGCTACCTCTTGACACGGCTGAACATCGATCAATTATTTTTCGTGTAATCACTCTCTGTATTCCTTCCATCTTCTTTTGATGCTTCCTGCATTGTTTAATACTTTCCCTGTAGAATCCTTCACTATTGCAACTCAAGGCTTGAACTTTTCTTCAGCTCTTTCAGCTTGAGAAATGCGGACTATGTTCTCCCTTTGGATTTTTTCTTTCCAGCTCTTTGCACATGTCATTATAATACTTTGTCTTCTCAAGCCTCCCTTTGAAATCGTCTGTTCAGCTCTTTTACTTCATCATTTCTTCTATTTGCTTCAGCTGTTTGATGTTTAAGAGCACCTTTCAGAGTCTCTTCTGATTTCTATTAAGTCTTTTATTTCCCTTCTGTCTTTTTCATGACCTCTTGCTTTCTTCATGTACGATGTCCTTGATCCCTTCCCACAACTTACCCAATTCTCAGACATGAGCTTATAAAAAATCCCAAAGAATCCACAAAAAATACAGCTGTAGAGTTAATAAATGAATACAGCACAGTTGCAAGGTACAAGATCAACAGAAAACAATAAGCTGTGTTTCCAATACTGGGGCAGTGAGCACAACTTGAGGAAGGCATGGTCATGATAGCTTCATGGACTCATCAAAACTCCTTAAGGCACCAGATTACTGGGTTGAGGGCTGGGGGCTGTGGTGTCATGGAACATCTGGTTCAACTGGCGTAACAAAGTTTTTGGAGAAAATGTTCTACAGCCTACTTTGGTGAGTAGCGTCTAGCATCTCAAAAGCTTGTGAGCAATCATCTAACATACTCCACTGGTCTTACCCTGTGTAGAGCAAGGGGAAAGGAAGAAAACCAAAGATACAACAGAAAGGTGAGTCCAAAGGACTAATGGACCACAATACCACAGTCTCCATCAGACTGAGTCCAGCACAGCTGGATGGTGCCTGGCTACTGTCACTATCGGCTCTGACAGGGGTCACAGTAGAGGGTCCCAGACAGAGCTCGAGAAAAATGTAGAACAAAATTCCAACTCACAAAAAAAGACCGGATTCACTGATCTGACAGAGAATGGAGAAACCCAGAGAATGTGGCCCCTGGACAAACTTTTAACTTAGCGCTGAAGTCACTCCTGAGGCTTACTCTTGAGCTGAAGATGAGACAGACCCACAAAACAGAGACTGAATGGACACACCAGCCCAGGGGCAAGGACAGGAAGGCAGGAGGGGACAGGAAAGCTGGTAACAGGGAACCCAAGGTCGGGAATGGGAGAGTGCTGACATGCTGTGGGGTTGCTAACCAATGTCACAATATGTCTATTTACTGTTTAAAGAGAAATTAATATGCTCCGTGTTCTAGTCAGCTAAGGCTGCTCGAATAGAAATGCCACTGAGTGGATGGCTTTAACAAAGGAAAGTTTATTCTAACACAGTCCGGTAGGCTACAAGCCCACATTCAGGGTATCCGCTCCAGGGGAAGGCTTTCCCCCTTGTTGGCTCTGGAGCAAAGTCCGGTATTGCATCAGTCTTTGTCCAGGGAGCATCTTGGTGCTGAAACCTCAGGTCTGAAGGACTGACAGACATGCTGTTCTCTTGGTGCAGCTTTCTTGGTGGTGTGAGGTTCCGAATTCTCTATCTGCTTCCCTTTCATTTTATCCTTGCAGGATGAAAGGATTAAGGGTGGGGCAAGCCATACTCCAGGGAAACTCCCTTTACAGTGGAGCAGGGAGGTGATCTTCTGGAGGGATTTACAGTCCCACCCTAATTCTTTAACATACAGCATGGCAAAATCACAAAATGGAGGACAATCACAGAATACAAGGAATTGTGGCCCAGCCACATGGCTACACATATTTTTGGGGGGGACACAATTCAATCTATGACACTTGGTAAACGTTCATCTAAAGCATAAACACACATACACACGCACATAAACACACACACACACACACACAAAAGCGATTGTGTTTCTATTCACCAGCAATGAATAATCCCCAAAAGGAATTAAACCATTTCACTTTACCAGTCCTTTCAAGGCAGCTGCGTCAACAGCACTGTTCCTGGACCTCTTCCCTCCTCCATCCTCCATGCCTGATGACTCCAGTCTGCTGTTCGTTCCAGGCTCCTGCACTTTCTCTTGTGGTTCTTTCACACTCTCACTTTGTAGACAGCCCCTTTGGGATAAGTTCCCCTTGAATCATCCCATTTTAAGGGCACTTATCTACTTCTACTCTGTCCTATAGGGTGGCTGTGAGTCAGGATCGACTCAGCAGCAGTGGGTTTGGTTTTGGTTACGTGTTTCTGGAAACCATGGTGCATAGTGATTAACTGCTATGTCTGCTAATCAAAGAGTCAGCAGTTCACACCCACCCGGTGTGTCTTGGGAACTCTATGGAGCAGTTCTACTCTGTCCTGTAGGGTCACTAGAGTCAGAATTGACTGGATGGCAGTGGGATATGTTTTCTGTTGAGCCCCAGTCCCCATCTTTCAGAGAGGAGGTAGAAAAATCAAGCCTTCTAGGGAAGAAAGAGTCTGTAATCTCCCTCCATGCACTTGTCACTCGTCTGAGGTCTGGGCAATGACAGTGGCAATAAGTCAGTGGGACAGGGCCCTGGGAGTGCCAGGTGCTGGCCACTCCTGAGGGTCTGTGAAGGCAGCCAATTCATGAGTGAAAGAGAGTTCCTCATTTCTCCAAATACACCACTGAGGGAGCTCATTTGTTTTTTTCTTTTTTAATTGTTGTAAAGGCACACAGAACACAACATTTGCTGTCCCAAGATTTTTCACATGACAGTACAGTGACACTAATTACATTAATCACGTTACACAATCATCACCAATACCTATCGCCAAATTTCCCATCACCGTCAAGGGAGCTGATTTCTGAGGGTCAAGGGAATGCTGACCTTCAGGTTACTAAAGACAGCGACTAATAGACAGTAGGCAACCCTGGCGGCTGCTCACCGAAAAGTCAGTAGTTCAGGCGCTCCTTGGAAACCCTGTGGAGCAGTTCTGCTCTGTCCTGTAAGGTTGCTGTGAGCTGGAATCAACGTGATGGCAGTGGCTTGGTTGGAATATATACAAAGGTTTTTTTGTTTTGTTCCGTTTTTTCAATCCAGCCTGTGAGCAGCTAATCAGGTGGTGGTCAGATACCCCCAGCTTCTACTGCCGCCTGGCATAGGTGACCGCTAGGCTGGAGTGTGTGGATGTTGACAAGACCACAGTAGGAGAACGACAAGCCTGAGCTCTGGTCCCCAACCACGGCTGTGTGCCGTGGCTCATGCTTACAGCTATAGGCAGGACTCTGGGAGGCAGTAATAAGACCAAGTGGGTGATTCCACATTTCCTGAATAAAGGTAATTAATAGATAAGAACAGAACATGAGTGACCCATTCTGCTCAGTCCAAGTCCTCATGAACGTCTCCTGCAGAGCTGACCTTTGGAAAGACTCCAAGTACAGCTGCGTGTGTGCGGTGTCTGGCTCTGCTTTCCTGAGCATATTACATTAATTTTCCCTCCATCGTGCTCACCGTGTTTTGATGGCATCCGGGGAACAATAGCATGTCTCCTGTGCCTCCTTTTCCATCTGTAAGTTTGACAGCTGCTAACCTAAGACTCAGTGGTCCTGGGGGGAAAGGCTTTGCTTCAGAATTCCACACCATGGCATTCCTCTCCCGTCAAAGTCAAATTTTTCATTAAAATTTCGATTAACCTTTTCCCATAAGAGTAACTGTAAATGGATTCTTAGCCCATTTTGGAAGGCTGAGAAGAGTATTCCGTCTCAGGTGTCTCACATCTTGGAAGCTTCCTCTCTGTTCTTTGGCCCCAGCCTCATGAGCAGTCACTCTCAGCAGAGAAGTTAGCAAATATCTTTTAGGAAATAACAAAAGACCCCGAGTGCAATGTAGCAGCAAGAGTTCTGGTCTCCATGAGCCAAAAAAGACGGCTCCCCAGTCTACAACATGCCAGGAAAGTCTTCCCACTTACAGTACGCCGTAGGAAGCTGTCTCCCCTTTTGCAGCTCAGTCCTCCAGAATCTCCACGACACTGCTGCTGCTGCTGCTGACTTACAAGAGGTAAATACAGTAACTTAAACACATAGCACTCCCTGTTTTTCTCTGACTGTAGAAAGAACACATGTTTGCTTTATGAGCAATTTAAAAATAGAAATTTACAAAGGAGTAGAGTTTTGCTCTTTTATAGAAAAGGTATAAATATTGCATTTAAATTTTTTATGAGAGAAGAATCAGCAAATACACTTTCAAAAAAATCATAAAACACCCACACACAAACGAAAATGAAAATGAAAAAAAATCAAAGAAAAAGACAATTGGGTTTGCCAGCAAAATGACACAGTATCTAACGGGGAATTTTCTGAGAGAACAATCTGATACTTGGCACCGAAGAAACCAACCCTAAAAGAATAGCTTGACATAAGCTGACTTTTGACTAAACTCTTGACTACTCAGAGACAAAAGAGATGGAAGGAAAAAAACATCTGTGGTCCAGAAACTTCAGTAGTTCAAACCAGTTGCTAACCTTTTTTTTTTTACAATTGTGTTTTAGATGAAGGTTTACAGTGTGAGTTAATCTTCCATACAAAAATGTATATATAGATGGATTGGCATACTGTTATGAGACACTAGTCACAATCCCTATAACATGACAGCATGCTAGATCTTTCCATCCCAGGCTTCCTGTGTCCATCTACCCAGCTCCTGTCCCCTCCGCCTTCTCAGCCTGCGTGCAGACAGGAGGCACCCTGTTGATCTCGTGTCTGCTGAAGCTAAGAAGCACTGAGTGCTGTTTTATGCTTCATAGTGCAGTCTAATCTTTGTCTAAAGACTTGGCTTTGGGAATGGTTTTAGTTCTGGGTTAACAGACAGTCCGGGGTCCATCTCTTCTGGGGTTCCTCTAGTCTCAGTCAGACCATTAAGTCTAGTTTCTTTACCAGAATTTGAGTATCATGCGCCACTTTTCTCCTCCATCAGGGCCTCTGCTGTGTTCCTAAGGGGCAGTCACTGATGGTAGTCGGGCACCGTCTAGTTCTGCTCTCACGCTGATGGAGTCTCTGGTCTGTGTGGTCTTTCTGTCTGTTCGGCTAGTGTTTTCCTTGTGTCTTTGGTGTTCTTTGTGCCCCTTTGCTCCAGGTGGGCTGGACCAGTAGACACTTTGTAAATGACTGCTTGCAAGCTTTTAAGACCCCAGATCCCACTCAACAAATGGGATGCAGAACACTTTGTTAATAAACTTTGTTATGCCAATTGACCTAGGTGTCCCTCTAAGGCATGGTCCTCAGGCTCCTGCCCCTGCTACTCTGTACCTTTGAAGGGTTTGGTTGTGTTCAGAGAAATTCTTAACTTTTGGTCTAGTTCAGTGGTGCTGACTTCCCCTAGACTGTGGTTTTCCTTCCCTTCACCTAAGACAATTCTTGGGAAGAGCTAATCTTTAAGGCTGTTCATTTAAAACAGCATCTGCTCACAGAACTAAACAAGTATTGATTAGATTTATTCTGCTGAGGTTTTCTTTGTGGCCCAGTAACATAATCAATTTCTGTAATCTTCAACGCATAAGAGGAAAGAGCGTACCCTTTGGTCCAGAATGTAAAGGTTGATACGTGACAACTTTATTAAGCATGCTGTGCGGAATGCTCACATCCTTCTTTACTTCCTGTCCATTTAACCTCACACGGATAAAAGCTAAATTTAAGTCGGCTGCTATTAATATGGAGTCTTGGTAACAGTGGTAAAGAGCTCAGCTGCTAACCGAAAGGTGGCAGTTTGAATCCACCAGCCTTTCCTTGGAAATCCTATGGGGCAGTTCTACTCTGCCCTGTAAGGTTGCTATGAGTTGGAATCAAAGTTCAAGGGCAAAGGGTCGAGTTTTTCATTTTTGCTATTAGTATGTTTCAATTTCTCCTTGTATCTCCAAGTTTTCACACTACAAATGTGGAGACTTTTTTCAGTTTCTTTTTGAGGTAATTTCAAAGGAACAGGAAAGTTGCAGGACTAAAACGAAGAATCTCCACACAACCTCCCCCCTGATTCCCTAACTGTTAATGTTTTACTGTTGTTCCCTCTGTCTGTTTATCGATCTGTATTTATCATTTTCAGAACCACTGGAGGGTTATTGGCAGGCACAATGTCCAATTGCCTTAAGTATGTATTTTCCCCAAATGAACTGATTCTTCTATAATAGGTGAACAATGATAGAACACTACCATCTCATCCACAGACCTCACTCAAAGTACACAGGCGATCCTGATGACGGCCTTCATCTGGGATCCTCTGCACCACGTGCTCCATTTAATCGTCATGTCTCTTTAATCTGAACCAATAATGACTGTTACATTTTTAGGGAGTGTTTCCCGTTACCTTGTAGAATGTCCCGAAACTTCAGTTTGCCTGATATTCCTTCATGATAACATTCAGATTCTGCATTCGGGGTAAGAAGACCACAAAAGTGACACTGAGTTCTTCTCAGGGCTTATCAGAAGCCACACAGCACCCATTCTTCTGCTGCTGCAGCTGGTAACTTTAATCAGTGGCTGGAGGTGGCCTGTTCCAGGCTTTCGCACTGCGGAGTTAACAGTTTGTAGACAGAGACTTCCAGACTGTGTGGCTGTCTTTGTCCCATCACTGATTATTCTTTCCTGAATTATAACCATGAGGAATGCTGAACAGGAGTTTTTGAAGTTCCATCATCCATTCATTCTCCTTTGACCTGCTGGCACTCTTCTGTATTGATTGATTTATTGCTCTATTTATTTCAAGTGGATTCATGAATTCTACTGTATTTGGTGTATTATAGTCTGTTATCAGCCCTATTCCTTTTGATGTTCAGACTTAGACAGCAGAAGCCCCTTTGAGGGGACTCCAATGTCATTCTGAAATGTCCGCTTCATCCTTCTGGCACACCCTGTCTCCAAAGGCACATGACAGTGTGCTGGACCCAGCTTGTATTTTCATTGCTCAGCCTGGAATCAGCTGATTTCCCAGAAGCCATGGCTCTTTTTAGAATAGATAAAGGTATTTAAAAATTATTGCTACAGGCTTGTCATTGCTTCTAGGCTGTTTCAGTGGATGGAGCTAGAAAATGCATAAATATGACACACGTGAGGTCTGACAATTAAGTCTACAAACTTAATTGATCTGAGGACTACGTACATCACTTTCCAAGTACGCCCCTTGGGGAACTACGCACCAACACCAGTGCCTAGTCCACCATTCAAAGCAATTTTGGAACTCTTTCTGGAATAGCTACTGTGCACGGTGGCAAGGTGGCTAGTTCGCAAACTTAATTTTATAGTTGTCTGTGAGGGAGCTTTCATCGAGTAAACAAATTACTGTACTGGAACACCTTCCCTACTCACCTGATCTAGTCCTCATTGACTTTTCTCTTTACCCTAAGATAAAGGAAATATTGAAAGGAAGGCATTTGGATGACATTCAGGACATCAAGCGTAATACGACAACAGATCTGATGGACATTCCAGAAAGAGTTCCAGAATTGCTTTAAAGGGTGGTCTAGGCACTGGCGTCAGTGCACAGCTTCACAAAGGGAGGACTTTGAAGCTGGCTATAGTGACATTCAGCAGTGAGGTATGCAGTACTTTTTCTAGGATGAGTTTGCAAACTTAGTTGGCTGTCCTCGTAAGTAGCTGTTTCTCCACATGTGTTAACACAATGGAATCCATTCAAGCTTTTCCATTTCTCACATCTGTAATACTTTGAGAGTTTAAAATATGGCTTGATTATCCTTAATATTTTTACTTATTTGCTCACGCCCCCTGTGTGACCAGTGTCCCAGTCATGTAGGCCATCTCTTTGGGTCCAACCCTGTCAGTCCCGACAACCTAGACCATAACCCTGACAACCCTCCTGGTCATACAAGCCAAAACCTCAACCCTGAATCTGCCAGACTCGACATGTCAGCAGATGCCTCAGCCTTGACCCCAGATGCCAGCTGTGTCACTCAAATCCTTGATACTGACCAAAGGAAAATGGCAGTGCTGTGTTGTTAACTCATAGACATTGACAACTGTTAGATGCTTGCTGGGAATTGTTCCCACTGGAGTTGGGAAATGTCATTCTTTTCCAGGTTTAATGCCTGTTATTCTGAACTCAGTGTTACCTGAAATCGACATTTTAAAATAACTTTTTATCTTGAAATCATTTTAGATTTCCAGAGGAGTTGCAAAGATAGGACAGAGAACTCCTATACACCCTTCACCGTCTTCACCTAGCGTTAACATCTCACATAACTATGGCACATTTGTCAAAATTAACACTAGTGCATTATTATTACTAATAATATTATTAGTAAGTAGACTTCGGGTTTTATCTGTATTTCGCTGTCATTCTATGAAAATCCTTTTCTTGGTCTAGGACCCAACCCAGGACGCTATGGTACATTGAATCATCAAGTCTCCTTATTCTCCTCTGGTCTGGGATGATTTCCTTGTCTTTCCTTGTCTTGTATGACCTTGTTAGGTATTTTGTAGTATGTCCTCAATTTGGGTTCTTCCAGTGGCGCTTTGTTGTGTACACTACTGTTTTAGGCAGCTGGTGCTGCTCTAACAGAAGTACCCCAAAGTGAATGGCTTTGACAAAGAGAAGTTTTTTCTTACACACTCCAGTACAGTACAAGTCCAGATTCCGGGTGTCTACTCCAGGGAAGGATTTCACTCCTTGTCGGCTTTGGAGGAAGGTCCTTGTGTGCCATCAGTCTTTGGTCAGGGAGCATCTTTGGCACAGGAACCTCAAGTCTGAAGGATGTACTCCTCCTGGTGCTGCTTTCTTGATGGTGTGAGGTTTCCAGTTCTCTTCTTGCTTCCCTCTCTTTTTAACTCCCATAGGATGAAAGGATAAAGGGTGGTGCAAGCCATACTCCAGGGAAACTCCCTTTACATTGGAGCGGGGAGGTGACCTCATGAAGAGTGTTACAGTCCCACCTTAAACCTCTCTAACTTAATCCACTCTGTTAACCACAAGCCTAAATTAGGATTTATAGCGTAGGAAAATCACAAAACAGAGGATAATCACAAAATACTGGGAATCATGACCCAGCCAAATGGCTACACACAGTTTTTGAGGAACACAGGTCAAGCCATGACAACTAGGGTTACAGGTTTCTTCGAAGAATCAACAGGGAGGTGGTGTGTCTGTCTCATCATGGGGTGCACTATGATGTCACTGATGAGGTTTGCCATGGCCATGGGTCTCTGCACTGGAGTTCCTCTTTTCTCCTTTCTGAACTTGATTCTTTGAGAACAATCACCAAGTAGGGCAGAGACCCCAGGGGCATGAGTGGGGTGGGGATTAAACTCCATCTCCCAGAGGAGGGATTATTCAGAATTTCTTGCAAGGGTGCTTTCTCTCCTGTCTACCTTTTATCGGCCATTTATGTCAGTATAGACTCGTGTTCAGGTTAATATACATCAGATATAGAGACATCAAGGCAACTAGATCTATATGTGTCCAGAGGCTAAGGTCAAACTGGGACAGATGAGGTAGAAAGGCCTAGAGATCTACTTCTGAACAGTAGCCAATGTAAACCCTGTGGATCATAACAGAATATTGTGCAATGTATTCTTAAAGCACTGAAAAGTAAAGATGTCACCTTGAAGACTAAGGTGCCCCTGACCAAAGTCATGGTATTTTCAGTTATATCATATGCATGCAAAAGCTGGACAAGGAGCAAGGAAGACAGAAGAAGAATTGATGCCTTTGAACTATGGTGCTGGAGAAGAATGTTGAATGTACCCAAAGAATAAACAGATCTGTTCTAGAAGAAGTACAACCAGTGTGTTCCTTGGAAGCAAGGATGGTGAGACCGTGCCTTACGTACTTTGAACATGTTGTCAAGAGGGATCAGTCCTTGGAAAAGGACATCATCTTTGGCAGAGGGAGGGTCACTGAAAAAAAGATGAAGACCGTCAACGAGATGGACTGACACAGTGGCTGTAACAACGAGCTTAAGCATAAAAATGATTGTGGGCCTGGCGCAGGACCAGGCAGGGTTTTGTTCTATTGTGCGTAAGATTGCTATGAGTCGGAACCAACTTGACGGCACCTAACAACAACAATATCACTGGAAGGGGAGTCCCCTAGGCTAGAAAGCATTCCAAATACACTGTGGCCACAACAGTGGGTTGTGCAGACGAGGCAAGACTGGGCAACATTTGGTCCTGCTGTGCACGCGGGGACTGCCATGAGTTGGGGCTGGCTTGAGGGTAACTAAAAAGACAGGATACACCCACCTGCTCCCTAACAGCATCTGCTAAGAAAGCTAGAAACAGTGACGACTATCAGCAGCAAGCACACGTAGCACCCAGACCTTGTTTTCTAGATCACATTCTCTAGTGAAAGGACCCACGCTCCCTGGGACCCTGGCTGATTCTAGGGCTGGAGCAGGGGAAGGAGATGAGGAGTCTGGAGCATCTAGCAGTGTCGGAAAGTAGGCGCTCAGAAAACAAACTGATGGGAGAACACTGAAGGATGAATACAGCAGCCACACAGAAGAGCCCAATGGCCACGGAGCAGTCAGAGCAATAACATAGTTATTAACATTATTGTCAGAGCAATAATCTAGTGTTGGAGCACAACCAAAAGTATAAAATAAATATTTACTAGCCGATAATCTGGAAAGCCTGGTGGTGTAGCAGTTAAGTGCTATAGCTGCTGATCAGAAGGTCAGCAGTTCGAATCCACCTGGTGCTCCTTGGAAACTCTGTGGGGAAGTTCTACTCTGTCCTGCAGGATACTATGGGTCAGAGCTGACTCAATGGCAGTGACAGTTTTTTTGGGTTGGTATCTAGTCTTTCTGCCTTTTCTCTGCACGTACACGTTTGTGCCACACACTTCACCACCGGTTTATTTTTGCACATTTGGGATAATGCTCAGTGCTCTGTGCTTGCTTTTTTTGTTTAGCAATGTCTCTTGGAGACTTCCATATAAGTAAACAGAGATTTCCAGCATTCTTTTTTTGTTATTATGACTGCATATCATTTCAATGTATGGACATTTCTGTTGTCGTCATTCTGCTTTTGCAGATAACGTGTGTGTGTATATCTAGAAGAGAAGGCAGCAGTGGTTTAGTGGTGCAATTCTTACTTTCCATGCCAGAAACCATGCAGGACTTGGGGACACAGATGCAGGTGGTATGTGTACTTTATGGTTTAATACATATATGAGGCTGGGGGGACCTACTGGTTTCTTTCTAGAGGGGAAAGGGGTGGGGGAGAGGAGAGGACAGTGTTGGTTGAGTGGATACCAGAAGTAAAGAGTGAGAAGGAGAACTGTGCTGCCACAGGGTGAGGGGGGCAGGCACAGCTGCGGAGAGACGGCCATGGAACACTGACTTGGATTGTAAACTTTCACTTACAATAATTTTTTTTTTAATGGGCAAAGGAAATGAATAGACAAGTTACCAAAGAAGACATTCAAGTGGCCAACAAACACATAAAGAAAAGCTAGGGATCACTTGCCATCGGAGAAATGCAAATCAAAACCACGCTGAGATGCCATCTCACCCCAGCATTGTTGACATGAAAGAAAAAAGGAAATAACTAATGTTGGAGAGACTGCAGGGGAGATCGGAACTCTTCTGCATTGCTGGTGAAAATGGAAAAGGATACAACCATTTCGGAAAACAATATGGCACTTGTCATCGATTGACTTATGTTCCCTAGAAATATACATGTGTCAGTTTGGCTAGGTGATGATTCCTGGTATTGTGTGATTTTCCTCTATGTTGTAAATTCTGCCTCCGTGGTTTCTAATGAGGAAGGAAGGGTGGCCACTGTGCTAGTGAGGTCGGGACTCAATCTACAAGCTTGGATTGTACCTTGAGGCAATCTCTACACTTATAAAAGACAGAAGAGCAGAGAGACAGAGAACTCCTACCACCAGCAAAACAGTGCCTGGAGCAGAGCGTGTCCTTTGGATCTGGGATCCCTGCCCCTGAAAAGCTCCTGGACCAGAGGACGATTGATGACAAGGACCTTCTTCCAGAGCCAACAGAGACAGAAAGCCTTCCCCTGGCGCTGATATCTTCAGTTCGGACTTTAAGCCTACTTTACTGCAAGGAAATAAATTTCTCTTTGTTAAACCCATCCACTTGTGGTATTTTGGGGTACAGCCGTGCTAGATGACTAAGACAGCACTTCCTTAAGAAGCTAGAAATAGAAATACCATATGATCCAACAACCCTGCTCCTAGGAATGTATCCGAGAGAAATAGGAGCTGTCACACAAATAGACAATGTTCATTGCCACACTGTTCACAACAGCAAAGAGATGAGGACAACCTGGATGTCCATCAACAGACAAACTGATAAACAAACTGTGGTGTGTATACACAACGGAGTATCACACAGCGACGAAGAACAATGATGAATCTCAGATACATGTCACCGCATGACTGAGTCCAGAGGGCATTAAGCTGAGGGAAATCAGTTACAAAAGGACAAATAGTACATGAGACCACTACCGTAAAAACTCGTGAAAAGGCTTACACACAAAAAGAAACAATCTTTGATGGTTACGAGGGAGGAGAAGAGTAAGGATGGAAAAGCCCTAAATGAACAATAGCTAAGTGGTAACGCGGGTGTGAGCATGTACACAGCACTGGGGAATGCAGCACAGTTTGCAGAAAACAAGGTCATGGAAGTTCCATAGACTCATCTGGACTCCCAGAGGGACCAAACGGCTGGGCTGAGTGCTTTGGGGACCATTGTCTTGGGGAACACCTAGCTTAGCTGGCAGAACACACTTCATAAAGAAAATGTTCTGCATTCTACTTCGGTGAGTAGCGGCTGTGGTCTTAAAGGCTTGTGAACAGCAATCTAAGGTATTCCACTGGTCTTACCCCTTCGGAAGCAAGGAAGAATGAAGAAAACTAAAGGTACAAGGGAAGGATCGTTCCACAGGACTGATGGACCGTACCTACTGTGGCCTCCACCAGACTGCGTCCAATACAACTAGATGGTGCCTGGCTTTCACATACTGACTGCTCTGACAGGGATCGCAACAGAGGGCGGATCCAGACAGAGCTGGAAAAAAATTAAAAAAAAAAAAAAATTCTAACCCCAAAAGAAAGACCAGACTCGCTGGCCTGTTAGAGACTGGAAAACCCTGAGGCCTGTTCAGGCAGTAATGACATTACTCCGAAGATTCCTCCTTCAGCGAACCGCTAGAGAGGCCTACAAACAAAATGAGACTGTCATAGATTGAACTGTGTCCCCACCCAAAATGTGAGTGGCCATTTGACTGGGCCATCAGTCCCAATATTTTGTGATTTTCCTGTGCTATACATCCTAATCTCTGCCTGTGGCTAATAGATAGAATGATTATGTAAAAAGAAGATTAGGGTGGGACTGTAACACCCTTGCTAAGGGAGTTTCCCTAGAGTGTGGCTTGCACCACCCTTTCTCCTTTTATTTCACGGAAGATAAAAAGAGAGAGAAGCGAGCAGAGAATTGGGAACCTCATACCATCAAGAATCAGCACCAGAAGACTGAAGGCATCCTTGAGACCTGAGATTCCTGCACCAAGATACTCCCTGAACAAAGACTGATGCATTACGAGGACTTTCCTCCAGAGCAGACAGAGGGAAAGCTTTCCGCTGGAACAGATATGCAGAATTCAAACTTGTAACCTACTGGATTATGTCAGAATAAACCTTGCTTTATTAAAGCCATCCACTTTGTGGTATTTCTGTTACAGCAGCACTAGCTGACTAAGACAGAGACTAAAGGGGGTACACCAGGCCAAAAACAAGGGCAAGAAGGCAGGAGGGGACAGGAAAGCTGGTAAAAGGGAAGACATTGTTGAGAAGGGAGACTGTTGACATATTGTGGGGTTGTTAACCGATGTCATAAAACAATATGTGTATTATTATTCTCACTGCTGAATGAGAAATAGGTTTGTTCTGTAAACCTCCATCTAAAGTACAATTAAAAAAATCAGCCAATAGAAACCTTACAGATCACAACAGCCTGATCTCATTGTATAGAGTCACGGTGAGTTGGGAGCCTACTCAACAGTAGTTAACAAATAATGATTTATCTGTAGAATAAAGTCCTGGAAATAGAATTGTTGAGTCCCATTTCACTTGAAAATCTGTGATTACTGTTTTTTCATAGCTTCACATTCTTGATTTAGCATAGAAAACACTCTCTCCAAGACCCTGAGCTTCTGTTAAGCGGGATGGAAAAAACCGGGAACGGTTCAAGGTCATGGTTGAACAACATGATGAACAAAATTAGCATCATTGAACCCTACATGTGAAGACTGTTAAAAGATCAAAATGTTTTGTCACCTATACGTTTAACACACATACAGAAAAAGTCCCCAAGACACTCACTGGCTCTTGTACAAATTCTGTGCTGTATTAACTCCTTTCATATGGACCGTGAACTTGGGTGACTTGATTTCTTTCTCCAGTTTCAAACTGATGATTCATTTCACAGTCAGTGGTTTTTCATTGTGAAGTCTCATCTACATATGAATGTTAAATTTTTATTTTCATAGTTCTTTGATCATTTAAACAGGTCTTCTGAAGACAAGAGATATAGGCACACACTGAATATACCATCCTGAACCTAAAATGTTTACATACTGTTTCTGAATCCTTTCTAAAAAAATATTCTAAATTATGTATAATTCTCTGTTTCTCTAAATGTTCTCCAAACACCATTCTCAAAGATGCCACAACACTCCTGTTATCCATCTAAGAATGAATTCTTACATCATTTTCCTAATGATGCTTAGTTGGTTTCTAATTTTTATAAAAAATTATTATAAATAATAAGGTAAACTATAAATAAAACTGTAACTTGTATAGTTAAGTATGAATCTTCCCAAACATCTCTGATTACTTCCTTAACAAATTTTCTGGAGGTATTGTTGTTGGGAAAACAGAAAGCATGTCTTAAATATTTGACAGAAGACGTCCAGTCACCTCTCCACTGACAGTATCCAGAGGAGGCGCCTTCGGAGAGAGAACTTGGATTGGGCTAACTCTAGACGATCCAGTTGACCTTGAGATGCTTGAAATCCAAGGTCTGAAGATGGCCATGCAGGGTCAGTTGGAGGCCAGCAAAAGGCTAGATTCTCCTCCATGCTCAAAGATATTTCTTCTTTGAGACAGAAACTCATTGCATTTAAGTTGGTTTGGTGAAAATTTTTGAAAGACAAGACTGCTATAGATTGAATTGTGTCCCCTCCAAACGTATGTCAACTTGGCTAGACCATGACTCCCAGTGTTTGTGATCTGAGGTGAGTACCCTATGGGCTGTAAATCCTAACAGCGCTGATGCTGATGAGGCAGAATTAGAGGCAGTTACGTTAACGAGTCAGAACCCAGGACTGGGCTGTGTCTTGGATCAATCTCTTTTGAAATATAGAAGAGAGAATCAAGCAGAGAAGAGAGGGACATTGTCATTACCACACAGAAAAGCCAGGAGGGAAGCTTGTCCTTTGGGTCCATGGTTCCTGTGTGGAGGGAAGATTGGTGACAAGAATTTCCTGCAGAGCTGACAGAGAGAGAAAGGCTCCCCCTGGAGCTGGCATGCAAAATTCAAACTTCTAGGCTCCTAGACTGTGAGAGAATAAGTTTCAGTTGTTAAAATCAACCACGTGTATTTCTGTTACAGCAGCACTAGATAACTCTGACAAAGGCCTTAAGGAAAAGATATCTGGAATAAGTCTTTCAGGATCGGAGGTGGGGAGAAGGAAGAGGGATCTTGAGGGGCTCGGTGCTACACTGAGAGGACAAGTCTGAGCGGATGCTGCTGTGACCCACCCAGAATTCCCTCTACTGGGCGCTTGGAAGAGGTGGTAGACGGTAAGGAAATGAGAGCCTCTTCAGGATTGCTAGCTCCATAATGCCTAAAACTATGCTCTACCCAAGCAACCAATCATTGTTGCTGTTGCTGGGTGTTGCCAAGTCAATGTCAGCCCATAGCAGCCCCATATGACAGAACAGGACTGCCCCATAGATGTGCCAGACTGTAACCGTGGGAGCAGATGACCAAGTCTTTCTCCCATGGAGCTGCTGCTTGAGTCTAAACCATCAGCCTTTTGGCTAACATGTGAGTACTTTACCACTGCACCACCATGGCTCCTTAACCAAGCCTTAGAATTTAACAGAAATTGAATCAGCTGGGGAAAGGAATCAGACTTGAAGCATAACAGCCACCAGAGATGCTAAATTTTAAAATCCATCCAGTGCATATGTTCACATTTTTCATTTAGTTTTCACAGTAACACCATTAGATTAAGCATGGAAGGTGTTATTATTCATTCTCCCCTTTTTCAGATGGAAAAACCAAAAGGAACCTTACTAGGAAGTGACAGAGATCCAATTTAGGTGGTTTTAGGCACCAAGTCTTTACAATGATTGTCTCTCAAAACCCTTCCTGTAAATGGTCTAATAGAACATTTAAACTTGAAACCAAACCAAACCCACTGCCACTGAGTCGATTCTGACTCATAGTGACCCTACAGAACAGAATAGAACAGACTGCCCCCATAGAGTTTCCAAGGAGTGTCTGGTGGATTACTTAACTGCTAAGCCATCAGAGTTTCCAACAGAAGTCTTCAAGTCTGACTAATCACCGTGACTTCTGAGCCAGATTCCTTTGGTGTCTAGGCCCCACTTTTAGATCGGTTTGCTCTTACCCCATGGTTGGGTCATAAATAAACTTCGGTTGGTTGAATGAAAAACTGCACTACAGAACTTAACAAAATGATAGGAAGAGTGTAGAGAGACTGACGGACAGCCGAAAGGCGAACAGCTGTTTCCCAAAGGCTTGCTGGTTCTCCAGGTAGGTGTTTACAAGTGGTGAGGGACAGAGACAAAAAGAGGGAGGTGTGGTGGGAGGGTCATCCCGGGAATGGGAGAAATCTACTAATCATACGACGACGGCCAATTATGTTCCTGAACGCATCCTAGAAAAAGTGCTACATGGCTCACTATTGAATATCACTGCAGTCACCTCTGAAGTCCTCTCCTTGGGAAGCTATGCACCAACACCAGTGCCTAGTCCATGCTTCACAGCTATTTTTGAAACTCTTTTTCCAGAATGGCCATCAGAACTGTTGTCATATTCTGTCCTGAATGTCATTAAAATGTCTTGCTTTCAGTATTTCCATTATCTTTCAGTAAAGAAAAGTCATTGGGGGCCAGGTCAGGTGAGTCGGGAGGGTGTTCCAATACAGTTGTTTGCTTACTGGTCAAGAACCCCCTCACAGACAACTATACAGTTAAGTTCATGAACTTACCACCATGACACTGTGCACAATGGCCATTCCAGAAAGAGTTCCAAAATTACTTAGAAGGGTAGACTAAAATTACTTTGAAGGGTGGACTAGGCACTGGCATCAGTGCATAGCTTCCCAAGAGGAGTACTTGGAAGGTGACCATAGTGATATTCAGCAATGAGGCATGTAGCACTTTTCCTAGAATGAGTTCACGTACTCAAATATCAGACCTCGTACATACTTTTACCAAAACCAAAAAGAAAACAAACCCACTGCTGTTGAGTCAGTTCTGACTCATGGCGACCCCAGGAGACAGAGTAGAAGTGCACCATAGGGTCTCCAAGGAGCGCCTGGCGGATTCAAACTTCCAACTTTTTGGTTAGCAGAAAGAACTTAACCATTATGCCACCAGAGTTTTGCCAAGTCTTCCTTTAGGTATCTTGAATGACAATGTTTTCTTACTTCTCAAACAGAGAAACTTGGCAACTATTCAGCTTATGTTTGAAAGAGCAAGACAGTTATTTAGGAATCACTTGTTTTAAAAAGACCCCTAGACAAGTGAGATAATTTTGTGGATCAGCCTGGCTAGCCTTCAGTTCCCAGTCGTTTGATCAACGCTAGTCTGCCTGCTATTTATGGATTAATTACATATGAATAGATCAGTTACCTTGGGCTGAGCAGATTACCTTCTATAATGTAATCTAGTGTGTCTCAGCTATCTAGCGCTGCTATAACAGCACAAACAGAAAGGTACTCACTCACAGTCTAGGAACCTAGAAATCCAAATTCAAGGTGCCAGCTCCAGGGAAGGGCTTTCTGTCTCTGTCAGCTCTAGAGGAAGGTCTTTGTCATCAATCTTCCCTTGGTCTAGGAGATTCTCCTTTAGAGGTTCTCCATGCAGGAACCCCAGATACAAAGGACATGCCCCCTCTTGGCTCTTTTTGTGTGTTGGTAATGAGGGTCCTCTCCTCTCTGCTCCGTTCTCTCTTTTATATCTCAAAAGGAATGAACTCAAGATACAATCCAATCCTGTCATTATTAACATAACAGCCACTAATCTCACTGCATCAGCATCACAGAAGTAGGATTTATAACATGTAGCAAAATCACATCAGACGACAAAAGGGCCGGCAATCATGTACCACTGAGAATCGCCACCTAGCCAGATGGACAGATAAACGGGGAGGACACAAGTACGGCTGGAGGCCCTTGGAAATGAGGCGTTTCGGTTGGACTTTCTCTTGGTTTGTATTAAATTTTATCACTTCCTAAGTAGAGAACATGTCAAGTGAAGTTTTCATCAAAGAAATTTTTTTTTCAGTTTCAGTTTAGCTCTCATGAAGAGTGTTAGAGCAAGGACCAAATTACAATTCTATACAATATTAAGAAAGAAAGGGAGGTAGGGAAGTGTGAAGAAGGAAGAGCTTTAAGGCCAGAGCCTTTTCTAAAATGTAGATTATCTAGAAACAGAAGCCAGGAGGCACCGTCCATCAATTACGTAACTGTCATCTTAGGCAGGCCGGTGAGCAGTGTCCTAGGAAATGGTGGAGGAAAGGTGACAGTCTTTGGTCCCTAAGAAAATCTGGACACGAGTGAGCATTCAGAAGTTTTGGCAAGAGAAGAGGGTGACCTGACACAAGGAACTGAGATGAAGCCAAACACCATGTCCCACCTCCCTGGTCCCATACCACTTGTACTGTAAAAACAACACTTTATTAGTCTCCACACAAAGATCATCCTGGCTGCTTATCAGAGAGTAACCTAGTGCTCGTCCGTGCTGTCAGTGAGTCCAGCAGATACCTCCGCCGCTGCTTGTCACACACCTGGGGCCACTGAGTCGATTCAGACGCATCTCGGCCCTGTCGGACAGTGTACAGCCACCCGACAGGGTCTCCAAGGAGCAGCTGGTAAATTCAGTCAGCCAGCCTTCCAGTTAGAGGCCACAGCTCCTAACCACTGCTCCACCAGGGCTCCAAGTTTATTGTACGGCACGTGACAGTTGTAGGAAACCCTGGTGGTGCAGGGGGTTAAGTGCTACATCCACTAGCCAAAAGACTGGCAGTTCAAATCCACCCGGCGCTCCTTGGAGACTCTGTGGGGCAGTTCTACTCTGACCTCTAGGGTCACTATGAGTCCGATGACTCCACAGCACTGGGTTTGGTTTTTTTTTTTTTAAGTCTCTCTGACCCGGTGGGGACCCTGAGGACAGGGAATATGTGTATCTCCATGACGCCAGTGTTGAACAGTGTACACACAATACGCGGTCAGGAAAAGCTGATGGAAGAGATGAATGCTGAATTATGAAGAAATAACCCAATGAGATAATCCAAAGATCATAGCCAACATCAGTACCAATGATGAAATGTGAGATATCATCAGAAAGTAACAGCAGAAATGAAAATATTGTTGTTAGGAGGGTTTTTTCACCCCAACACTCTACAGTCTGGTTTATATAATGATGTGATTCACTTAAGACATAAACTCATCTGCCACCCTACTGGATCGAGACCATGTGAGTCAAATTAAAGTATAATTGGGCGGTTTTCCAGCTATTTTGATTAAAACAGATAGCCCAAGTGGATAACCAATATGCCGAGGATTTGCTTTTGGCTCTCTGATCCACAATGTGGTGTCGAGTTGCAGTCTTAAGAGTTCTCAGAAAGGAAACAGCCTGAACGTGCTTAGAATTTCAAGCCCATTACTTGAACTTGAAATGATTATTTTTGGCATTCATTCAATCATTCATTCAAATAACATTTCCTGTATATATAAAAGTGTCTGCCAGGTCCTGGGATCCAAAGGTGACTCAGTCACTGTTCCAGGTCTCTAGGAACTCAGTGTTGAATAGGTTTCAGGTCCCTAGGAACTCATCATTCAGTGGGCAACCAGGGTTCATAGAAGACTTCTGTTTCCAGCGAATGGCAGACTAGATGTCCTCAACAATCCTCAAGACTGAAAAGAGCTTCCCAGCTTCCTCAAGACCTGGCACGCAGAGACTGAAGAATGGCTTGGAGCTCTGGCCTGAAGCCTGTCCCAGTCTGGAAGCCAGTTCCTTCTTATAAAGATAGCACTTTACTTTAATGTAAGGGTAAATGCTGGCAGCTAGTGATTCCGTGCGGCATCTGCTAATCAAAAGGTCAGCAGTTCAAACTCCCCAGGTGCTCCTTGGAAATTCTATGGAAGAGTTCTACTCTGTCCTATCGGGTGGCTATGAATCAGGATTGACTTGATGGCTGTGGGTTTTGTTTTGTTTTTTTCTTTGTAAGTTTAAATGAGAAATAAATTTGCCCTGAGGAAAAGTGTAAAGGAAACTGTCTTTCTTAACTTTGGTACTGTGTGGAAGGGAAGAGATCATGGTCTGAATTTATACTAGGGACTGTGTGGATCGTAACATATTACAGCCAACATCATAAAGAATGGAAATTCCAGGACACTTAATTGTGCTCATGAGAAATCTGTACATAGATCAAGAGGGGGCAGTCGCTCGAACAGAACAAGGGAATATTGTGCAGTTTAAAGTCAGGAAATGGGTGAGTCAAGATTGTACTCTTCCACCATACTCAGTCTGTATGCTGGACAGATAGTCCAGGAAGCTGGACTATATGAAGAACTCAGCATCAGCATTGGAAGAAGGCTCGTTAATAATCTGTAATATGCCAACAACACAACCTCACTTACTGAAAACAAGGAGAACCTGAAGCACATGTTGCTGAAGATCAAAGAGCACAGCCTTCCAAACGGATCAGCACTTGGCATCAAGAAACAGAAATCCTCAGGACTGGACCAACAAGCAACAACATGATAAACAGAAACAAGATTGAAGTTGTCAAGGATTTCATTTTACTTGGATCCAAAACCAGTGCCCCCAAAAGCAGCAGTCAAGAAATCAAAAGATACACTGTACTGAATAAATCTGCTGCCAAAACCCCTGTAAAGTGTTAAAAAGCAAAGATGTCACTATGAGTCCAAATGGATTTGATGGTCATGGGTTTGGGTGGTTGGTTCTTTGTTTTGGATTGTGTGGTTGCAGCCCTGGTAGCGTAGGTGGTTAAGAGCTCAGCTGCTAACCAAAAAGCTGCAGTTCAAGCCCAGCAGCCACTCCTTGGAGACAGGACGGGGCAACTCAGTTCTGTCCTATAAGGTATCTATGGCATGGAACCATAGTTAGAGGAAAAAACAAATCCTTTGGAAGAAATCACTTTCGATCTAGACTTCAAGAATTTCTGTAGGTAAAATTCCAAGAATATTAGCAGCTCATAGTACCACCCAGGGATTCCAAGTACACATCAGTTAGCAAATAAATAAAATTAGCAAACACACAAAGAGACAAAGTACTTCAACTGAGAACCAGATGGACATGCAACGAAACACAGTTCTTAAAGCCTTCAGATATTGAAGCTGTCTGCCACAGATTACAGGAAAACTAGGTTTCATATGACTGAAAGTAAAAAAAGATTTCAACAATATGATCAAAGTATAATCAAAGTAAACACTAACTAAGTAGGAGTTTCTAAAATAAAATATAGAATTGAGTTTAAAAAATCAATGGACTGAATAGACAGATTAGATATTACAGAAAAGAGAATTAGTAATCTGGAAGTTACAGGCATAGAAAGGGCCTGAAATACAGTGTGGACAGCTGAGGAAAACACATTTGAAAGAGAATAAGAATAGAAAGAGAAGTGTAATGTATGTGATTAGAGTTCCAAATGGTGATAAGAAAGAGAACAGGGGAGAGATAAAATTTGAAGATAGCCAAGCCAACCAAGATAATAATTGTGAAACACTACTGAAAATTATCTGTCCTCCACATCCATTTTTTTTTAAAAAAAGCCTGTTCTTGTTGAGTCAGTTCTGACTCATAACCACTCTCCAGGACAGACTAGAACTTCTCGTTAGGGTTTCCAAGGCTGTAATCTTTACAGAAGAACTTCCTCTCTACAAAATAATAATATCTAATTTGTGAGGTCTACCACGTGTCTGTCAGCTTGTTGTACCGTGATGGCTTGTGTGTTGTTATGATACTGGAAGCTTTGTCGCTGGTATTCCAAACACCAGCAGGGTCACCCTTGATGAATAGGTTTCAGCTGAGCTTCCAGTCTAAGACTAGGAAGAAGGACCTGGCAGTCTACTTCTGAAAAAAAAAAACGGGTACTGAAAACCTTATGAATAGCAGCAGAATATTTTCTGATATGCTGCCAGAATACGAGCCCCTTAGGTTGGAAAGCACTGAAAACATGACTGGGGAAGAGCTGCCTTCCCAAAATAGAGTCAATCTTAATGATGTGGATGGAGTCCAGCTTGGGGGCTCTTCATTGGCTGATGGGGCATGACTCAAAATGAGAAGAAACATCCGTTAATAATTGGAACATGGAATGTGTGAAGTATGGATCTAGGGATATTGGAAGTAATCCAAAAAGAAATGCAGCACATAAACTGATATTCTAGATGTCAGCGAGCTGGGCTGTACCTGGACATCGCAACCAGGATGCAGCTCCTGGAAATCATCAGAGCAGGGCCAGCCTCTCTCTTTCTGGGAAGTCCCCACCTCAGTTCCTGGAAATCATCAGAACGTGACCAACTCCTCCCTTCCCAGAAAGTCTCCAGTTGTTTTCCTCACGTGCTAATCAGGCGGCTCACTCTACCTGAATCCTATTGGCTCCCGCCTTTTTCCCCATGTCCCCACTAAGGTCCGCACTAGGCGGCACCATCTGCCTCTATGTAAACCCCCTTCCCCAACCTGAAAGCGCAGCTTCTCCGACTCCTACCTTGGAGCTCGCAGAGTTCGCCAGGGAGCGCACCAGTAAACTCTGTGCTACTGCTGACCCTCACTCTGTCTCTCTCTGACTGCCGCCCATTTGTTTAGCCTACCTCGCCTTACAGTTGGTGCCGATACGTCTACCCTACCTCACCTTACACTGGCTATTTTGAATCAGATAATCACATGGACTACTATTCTGGAAATGACGGATTGAAGAGACTGGGCTGGTTCATCGTCAATAAGAACATCTCAAGATCTGTCCTGAAGTATGATACTGTCAACGATAGGACAATATCCACTTGCCTACAAGGAAGACCAGTTAATACAACTACTATTCAAATTTATGCATCAACTGCTAAAGCCAAAGATGAAGAAATGGAAGATTTTCACCAACTTTTACAGTCTGAAACTGATCAAATAATCAAGATGCATTGGTAACTACTGGTGACTGGAATGTAAAAGTTGGAAACAAAGAAGGATTGGTAATTGGAAAATATACACTTGGTGACAGAAATGATACTGGAGATTGCAATGTACAACTTTTGCAGGAACAACAACTTCTTCAATGCAAATATCTTTTTTCAGCAATGTATAGAGTGACTATCCACCTGAACCTCATGAGATGGAATACACAGGAATCAAACTCACTACATCTGTGGAAAGATATGATGGAAAGCTCAATGTCATCAGCTAGAACAATGCCAGGGGACAACTCTGGAACAGATCATCAGTTGCTCATTGCAAGTTCAAGTTCAAATTGAAGAAAATTAGAACAAGTCTACTAAGAGCCAAAGTACAATTCTGAGTATATCCCACCTGAATTTGGATGCCGTCACAAGAATAGATTTGATGCGCTGTATAATGTCTGAAGGCCAGATGAGTTGTGGGAAGACGTTAAGGACATTATACATCAAAAAAAGCAAGAGGTCATTGAAAAAACAGGAAAGAAAGAAAAGACCAAAATGGAAATCAGAAGAGATTTTGAAAGTTGCTCTTGAACACTGAGTAGCTACAGGAAAAGGAAGGAATGATGAACTAAAAGAGCAGAACAGAAGATTTCAGAGGGCAACTAGAGAAGGCAAAGTGAAGTATTATAATGAAATATGCAGAGACCTGGAGACAGAAAACCAAAAGGAAAGAACATGTTCATCATTTCTCAGGTTGAAAGAACTGAAGAAAAAAATTCAAGCATCAATTTGGAACATTGAAGGATCCTACGAGGAGACTATCAAACAACACAAGAAACATCAAAAGCAGATGGAAGGAATACATCAAGTCACTACACCCAAAACAGTTGGCCAATGTTCAACCCTTTTAGAAGGTAGCGTATGATCAAGAACTGATGGTACTGAAGGATGAGATCCAAGCTGAACTGAAGGCACTGGCAGAAAACCAAGGCTCCAGGAATTGATGGAATAACCAACGGAGATGTTTCAAAAAATAGATGCATTGCTGGAAACGCTCACTCATCTATGCCAAGAAATTTAGAAGACAGCTACCTCGCTAACTGGAAGAGATGCTTATTTATGCCCTTTCCAAAGAAAGATGATCCAACCGAATGCAGAAATTATTGAACAATATCATTAATATCACATGCAAGTAAAATTTTGCTCGAAGTCATTGAGAAGCAATTACAACAGTACATCGACAGGGAACTGCAAAGAATGGGAATTCCAGAACAAGTGTGCTCATGGAGAACTTAGAGGTTGCCATTCAAACAGAACAAACA
This sequence comes from Heterohyrax brucei, assembly GCA_028571685.1. NCBI lineage: Eukaryota > Metazoa > Chordata > Mammalia > Hyracoidea > Procaviidae > Heterohyrax > Heterohyrax brucei. Next base: position 2,837,978 of record CM053163.1, read on the forward strand.
GAACAAGGAGACACTAGATGACTTAGAGTCGAGTAAGGTGTGCATCAGTAACTATCACCATGGTTACTCTGTATGCTGAACAAATGTTGAGAAGCTAGACTACATGAAAAACAATGGGGCATCAGGGTCGGAGGAAAACTTATTAACAACCTGAGATATCCAGATAACACAACCTGACTTGCTGAAAGTGCACTGAGCTATTTATTGATGAAGATCAAAGTCCACAGCCTCCATTATGGATTACACATCAACATAAAGAAAACAAAAAAAATCCTTACAACAGGACCGATAAGCAATATCATGATAAACAGAAAAAAACTGACGTTTTCAAGGACTTCATTTTGCTCGGATCCACCATCCATACCCATGGAACTACAGCTAAGAAATCCAAAGACATGTTGTATCAGCCAAATCTACTACAAAAGTTCTTTTTTCTTTCCTGTTTTTTTGACGAGCTCTTGCTTTCTTCATGTCTGATGTTCTTGATGTCTTCCCACCACTCACCTGGTCTTTGGACATTGGTGTTCACGGCATGAAATCTGTTCTCGAAATGGTCTCTAAATTCAGGTGGGATATATTCAAGATTGTACTTCGGCTCTCGTGGACTTGTTCTAATTCTCTTCAGCTTCAGACTGAATTTGAATGTGAGGAACTGATGTTCAGCCCCTGGCAATGTTCCAGCTGATGTTATTGAGCTTTTCAACTGTCTCTTCCCACAGATGCAGTCATTTTGATTCCTATGTATTCCATCTGGTGAGGTCCGGGTGTATAGCTGCCTTTTATATTGTTGAAAAAAGGTACTTACAGTGAAGAAATTGTTGGTTTTGCAAAACTCTACAATGTAATCTCCAGCATCATTTCTATTACCAAGGCCATATTTTCCAACTAGCAACCCTTGTTCATTTCCAACTTTTGCCTTCCAGTCACCAGTTATTATCAATGTATCCAGATTGCCTGTTTGATCCATTTCAGACTGCAGAAGTCGGTGAAAATCTTCTAGTTTTTCATCTGTGCTCTTCCTTGTAGATGTGTGGATCTTATCCTATCACTGACAGTGCTGCACTTCTGGATAGATCCTGAAATGTCTTGTTGAAAATGAACCTGCCACCTTTCCTCTCAAACGTGTCATTCCCGACATAGTAGACCATGTGATTGTTGGATTCCAAATGGCCAATACGAGTCTATTGAGTTCACTAATGCCTAGGGTATCGACACTTATGCGTACCATTGCATTTTTGACAATTTCCAGTTTTCTTAGATTCATATGGATATCTTCAGTTATTTCTTCTCATTTTGAGACATGCCACATCAGCAAATGAAAATCTCACAAACTCGACTCCACCTACGTCACTAAGGTCGACTCGGCCTTAAAATGGCAGCTCTTCTCCAGTAATGCCTTTTGAGCGCCTTCCCACTTGGGGGGCTTATCTCCCAGCAGGCCATCAAACAGTGTTCCACTGCTATTCATAAGGTTTTCATTGGCTAAATCTTTTCAGAAGTGGACTGCTGGGTCCTTTATCCTCCTTGGTCTTAATCTAGAAGTGTGATTGAAACCTGTTCACCAAGAGTGAGCCTGCTGGCATGCAAATAGCTTCAGAAAACCTGGTATTGTAGTGGTTACATGCTGTGTCTGCTAACCAAAAGACCAGCAGTTTGAATCCAGGAGGTACTCCTTGGAAACTTTGAGGAGTTCTACTCTGTTACGTAGGGTCGCCATGAGCTGGAATCAACTCAACAGTAGTGGGTAGTACGTATGGCTTCCAGTTTCACAGCAACACAGAAGCCCCCACAGACGACAAACTGACAGAGGCTTGAGAAGAACCCTTGGGTTAATTGGGGTGCCCTGCTCTGGGACTTCCAGGCTACCCCTGAGGATGTGTGCTGATGAGTGGGGGCAGGCCAGACCAGAAAACGCCCACCTGGAGATTGGTATCAACTGGCCTCAGGAGGCCTAAGTGAGCCCATCAGGTAGGACTGACCTCAGCTGGCCTCAAGAGACATGATTTAGGTTATCACACAGTACCGGCCAATAAAAGCCAGCAACACAGAGGGTCAAAGAGCTTGCTGGTCAGCCAAGGGCTGCAACACATCCTCTTCAAGACACGGAAGCTCTGTCTTGGGGATCTTCCCAGACTTAACCTGTGAGTCTCTTCCTTGTGATAATCCTGATCTGCATCCCTTTGTTCATAATCCTTATGATTATAACACCCAAAAGCCAAATCCTCTGCTGCTAAGTCGATTCTGACTCATAGAAACCTGGTAGAAGATGGAAGAACTGCCCCACAGACTTTCCAAGAAGCGCCTACCAGATTTGAACTGCTGACCTTTTGGTTAGCAGCCGTAGCACTTAACCACTATGGCACTAGGGTTATAGATCATGATAGATCTATAATCCTGACTGTAGTATATTCCACAAGTTCAGTGAGTCCCTCCGGTAAATCCGCAAACCCAAAGGACAAAGAGGGACCAATAGGTGGAAATAAACTTGGCCCTGACATCCATTCGGCAGTCGAAGACAGGGTCCTTTTACCTGTGAGATCTGCCTTATCTCCTGGTGGCTAGAGTCAGACTGTGTCACGGAAACGGTTCAAGTGGGAAAGTGGGAACTGGACCAGTGGCCACAATTAGGGGGGCTGGATTCATGCTCATTTGTATCTGTGAAGTTATCCGTGAAAATATTTTCAGTGTTTTATAGACGCTGACTAATACAGTATTTGGTGATTGGAAAAGACGTTCCTTTCAAGTGAAGTTAAAATATTCTTTTTTTATTGTACACCTGCTAGGGGAAGTGCTAGTCCTAAAAACTTTCCAAAGATTAGCCTCTCATAGACATTCTCCCACCATAACACAAACAAGGGAAAAAATTATTACTAAAAGACAACAAAAACAAATCCCACCACCCATAGATTTAGACATTAAAACTACACCTTTAAACAACTTATACATCAAAGGGTAAGGGAGAAAATATTGAGAGGTGAACAGTATGGAAAATAGTATAAATCAAAACATGTGGAATGCAGATAAAGCATTACCCAGGAGACCAACAAGGGGCAACACCACCAAGGAATAGAAGTCAGATGTGTTGTTGTAGAGTGCCATTGATTCTAAGTCACAGCGAACTTGGCTTCAGTTTTTGTATCTCTATTTTCCACCAGATGCTCCTTGGAAACTCTATGGGGCAGCTCAACTCCCCACTATAGGGTCACTATGAGTCAGAATGGACTTGACAGCAGTGGGTTTGTTTGTGTTTTGGTTTTATTTTGAAATTTTAGATCTTTCAGTCAATATTTCTAGACAAGAAAATGTTGTTAAGCCTATTCTTTTGAAAGTATTTTGACTCCATGAGCAAACTATTTAAATAACTGACTATTGTGCTTGGCTGGACTCTGAACTAGAAGGAAAAAAATCTGAAGTTAAGGCTTGTGTAACCGTTGTCCCTTCGACCTGCAATGAAGAGACTATGAGTAAGGACAGAAACTCTCAGCTATGAGACATGTGTGTGCACCCATTGCCAGCAAGCTGATTCGGCCTCCCTGAGACCCTAGCGCACAGAGAGGAACTGCCCTAGAGCATTCCCGAGGCTGTAACCTGGAAGCCGAGGGCTGCATCGTTCTCCCTCAGGAGGGGCTGGAGGGTTGAAATGGCTGATCTTTCCATTAGCATCCAAGGGCTTAACCACTGTGTTGCCAAACCTCCTTGAAATAAGGTAGATGCCTATTATTACACCTTTATTAATATCTGTTTAAAGGTTTCTAGTCAAAGCAGACAGACGGCAGTAAGAAATAAAAACTAGTAGAATTATAAAGGAAGAAACAAAATTGCTACTTATTTTCTGATAACAGAATCCCTGGGTCTGTAATTTTCAATTTCTTAACTTGAGTGGTGGCATATGGTAATTCAAACAGTCTACATTTGTGCTTTATGCATTTGTGTGTGTGTGTGTACTATAATTTTTAAAAGTTTAGATACTATTTATCACAGCGACTCAAAACATGCGATCTGTATACACAGGTTAGTGCACACACATGTCTTTCTCCGCTCTGTCAGCTCTGAGGGCCACCAACGGCCACAAGCATACCTACTGCTCATAGTTTGGTTTCTAAGGCCATCGATAAAAAGAAGACCATACAAAACAAATGATCTCTAGAAATAAAGCTAGCAAAATCATGTGCTAATTCCTTGTGGAGGCAATCAGAAAGTTAAAACAAAAAAAAATTTTAATACACAATAAATTAAAAACAGGTTATGTAAATTACAATGAAACATGCTAAAGAAGGTTCTCCCAATTTATCTGTATGTTGGACGCAATGATAGCAAAAAAATCTTGAAAGCATTTAGAACCTGATACATGATTTGAAAATTTACAGGGAACAGTGAATAGCCAAGAATAATCAAGACAATCCTAAAGAAAAACAAAGGGAGACTGGCCCTTCTAGATATCAGATTTAATATAAAGCTATAATTGTTTAGGCATTGTGCTACTTCAGCAAGGATAGACAAATCAAACGGTATATGTATATATCCCAGACCCAGGCATTCTCTGAATGTAAAGCCACAGTTGTTCAGGCACTGTACTGCTAGCGCAGGGACAGACAGAACAGTACGCATCCCAGACACAGGCAAGCACTCAGTGTAAGGCTAGAATTGTTCAGGTGTGGTGCTGAACTCAGTGATGAGTACTCATCCTTTTACTCAGGATGAGTAAAAGGAAGCCTGGAGCAATCACAACAATCATGTATTTTCCATCCCCATGACCTTGCACTCCAGACAGTTCTCTGTGTATTTAACGTCTGGGAGAGAAAAGGCGCAGGGGCACTCACTTCATTCACTTCACTTGTTGGGTTTTGAAAGTTTGGCCGTTTTTTGTTGTTGTTGTTGGGGAGAGAGTGGCCCGAAACAGAGGCAGAGGCACACCAGCCCAAGGGTCTAGGGAAGTTTATTGGAAGAGAAAGAGAGCGGGGGTCTGAGCCGAGTGTCCCAGCCCACCCCTCCCTAGTAGGGCAGGCTTTTTATAGTTTTAAAGTTTCAGTGAGGTGGTGTGGGGTGAGGAGATTTACGGTTTGATAAGGAAAGAAAGTGGGGCAGCAAGAAATTCTGGTTAGGGGACTATGGTCTGAATAAGGAAGAAGTGTTGATTAAGACCGGGAAGGGCTAAGGCTTGTTTGTGGTCAAGATTTTGATAAGTGAAGAGCTTTCAATTAGGAGGGTGGGAAAGACAGGCTTCAAGTTATTTATGGTTGTGCCGGGTGGGGCCTCCCAGGCTGTTTTCACTGATGGCAGGTCTGATCACTGGATAAGAAGACCTCCCTGAAGGACAGAGTCCTCTCCATGACCTCCCTGAATTTCAAGGACAAAGTTCTCTCATTTTTAATCAATTTTTCTTTGTTTTCTAAATCTGTGAGTACATACCGACTATGTTAGTTGAGGCAACAAAGGTGAGGCTTGAGGCTGTCTGAATACCAGTTAATATTAGGAGCAAATAAACTTTGAGATGAAAGGAAAAGAAAGACAAAAGCTGCCAAAGACAATAAAATCAATTCACAGAAGAAATCTGAATTGACGTGAGAAGAAATCAAAATAAAGCAAATAACAGATTTGATCAATAAATCTGATATATTCTCCAAATGTTATTTCTTTCTCTGTTGTTATTGAGAACATACACAGCAAAACCTATGTCACTTCAACCATTTCTACATGTACAGCTGAGTGACGCCGGCATCACTTTACAGGCTGGGTGACCACTCATACCCACCTTGTCGAACTTGTTCTTCCCTCACTAACATAAGCTCATGGCCCCCTAAGGCACCTTCTAGGATTTTAAGTGGCCCCGTTGTCAATTTCATACCATATAAATAGCCTTAAACGAGTTCAGGGCAAACCTGTTTTACCAGGTAAGCTAAACTAGCATTTAGTTTTAAGGAGACGTCAGGGAACATTTTTAGCTTTAGGTGTAAGATTTAAAAATCATCTTTTTTGTCATTGTTATAATTACATCTATCACTTTTCGCAGGTACACAACTTGCTGCCCAAAACCAAAACCAAAACCAAAACCACTGCCATCAAGTCAATTCTGACTCACAGCAACCCTAGAGAACATCACTCCAGAAAGTCTGGAATCCACAAGAGTTTGAAATCCTGTTCTGCATTTCTCGCCTTTTGATCAGGATTCTTCCATGGACTCTTTGATCAGAATGCTCAGTAACAGTAACTGGCCTCCATTCATTTATTCTGGCTTCACGGCAAAGGGGGCAGTTGTTTCTGGGCGCAGTTAGCCACACATTTCATATCTTCATCTATTCCTGACTCTCCCTGTCCTTCTGTTGCTTGGAATGAAGAAAGACAAATTGTTGTGCCGTAAGTGGCTGCTTGCAAGCTTTTTAGGGCACTCCGTGATGAACTAGAAAGCAGAACAGAAGCACCAAGTACATTCAGAAGTCGGTTAACTGGCACGCCCAGGAAACCATGACCCTAAACCTCCAAACCAAGGAACGAAATCTCATGAGGTTCCTGGTTGTACATACGCCGCCTTGACAGTTACTTTTTTAAATTTTTTGTCATTGTTATAATTACATCTATCACTTTTCGCAGGTACACAACTTGCTAACCAAAACCAAAACCAAACCCACTGCCATCAAGTCAATTCTGACTCACAGCAACCCTAGAGAACAGAGTTGAACTGCCCTGTAAAGTTTCCAAGGAGTGCCTGGCAGATTTGAACTGCTGACCTTTTGGTTAGCAGACATAGCACTTAACCACTACACCACCAGGGTTTCCAGCAATTGTAATAATTGGCTGTACAGCCCGACTCTTAATCAATGTAATTTTTCTATAACCAACTCTCCTTTCCCCTTCGCTCTTGCCTCTGGTAGTTGCTGGTCAACTCTGGTCTCTATACATTTTGCATTTTATTGTCTTTTAATATAAAAAAGGTCATACAATGTTTGTCCTTTTGCGATATGCTTATTTCACTCAGTGTATTATTTTCAAGCTCTATCCATACTGTGGCATGTATCAGGACTTCATTTTTCTCCTGGTTGAGAAGTATTCCATTGTATACCTATGTTTTAGGCAGCTAGTGCTGCTCCAACAGAAATACTCTCAAGTGGATGATTTTAACAAAGGAAAGTTTATTCTTACACAGTCCAGTAAACTACAAGTCCAAATCCAGGGTGCCAGCTTCACGGGAAGGCTTTTCCCCTTGTCAGCTCTGGAGGAAAGTTCTTGCATTTCATCCAACTTTGTTCAGGGAGCATCTTGGTGCAGGAACCTCAGGTCTGAAGGCTTTGCCCTTCTCCCAGTGCTGCTCTCTTGATGGTGTGAGTTTCCCAGTTCTCTGCTTGCTTCCCTTTCCCTTTATTCTTTGTAGGATGAAAAGATAAAGTGTGGCACAAGCCACACTCCAGGGAAATTCCTTTACAATGGAGCAGGGGGGTGATTTTATGAAGAGATTTATAGTCCCATCCTAATCCTCCTTAAAATAATCCACTCTGTTAACCAAGGCAGAGATTAGGATTTAGAGCCTCAGAAAATCACAAAATGGACAGCACTCAGAATACAGGGAATCCTGGCCCATCCAAATTACTACACGTGTTTTTTGGGGAACACAATTCAATCGGTAACAACCTGTATCACACTTTATTATCTGTTGATAGGTATCTAGATTGTTTCTTCATTCAGGCTATTTCAAACAGTGTCTCAAGGAACAGTGTGTACGAGTCTTGTTCGGAGTCTCTGCTTTCAAGTCTTGAGTCCTTAGGAGTGGAACTGATGGGTCATGTAATGGGCTGGGGGCAGCAAGAAAGGGAGGTTAATAGTAACATAAATATTGCACCCATTTAGGGTAAGGCTGCACAGCTGATCTCTGTAACTATTGTCAGTAAGTTGTATACCTGTAACAAGCTAAACTGGCAAAAGTTGTGTGATAGATACATTTTTATGTCCTGGTGCACAGTGGTTAAGAGCTATGACTGGTAGCCAAAACAGTCAGCAGTTCAAATCCACCAGCCCCTCCTTGAAAACTCCATGAGACAGCTCTATTCTTAGAAGTTAGAACTGACTCTGAAACGAGTTTGGAACAAGTATGGTAGTTTTATTCTTAGTTTTTTGAGGAACTGCCACACTGTTTTCCACAATGGGTGTACCATTTTGCATCCCCACAGGAATGGGTAAGGGTTCCAATTTCCCCACATTCTCACCAACAGTTGTTATTTTCTGTTTTTCCCTTTTAAAATGTCTTAGTCAACCTATGAATGCATAGACAAATTGTGGTATATTCATACAATGGAATACTATGAAATGATAAAGAACAATATTGAGTCTGTGAAGCCATTGACAACATGGAGGAATCTGGAAGGCGTTACACTGTGTGAAATTAGTCAACCACAAAAGGACAAATATTGTGTGAGACCCCTATTATGAGAACTCAAGAAAAGGCTTAATCTTCAACAAATGGTGCTGGCAAAATTGGTTATCCATCTGCAATAAACTGAATCAAGATCCATATCTTACACCTTATACAAAAACCAACTCCAACTGGATAAAAGACCTAAATATCAAACCTAAAACGATAAAGCTCATCCAAGAAAAGGTAGGAACAACAATGGAAGTTTTAATACACAATGAGGACAGACTCCAAAATCTGTCAAAGAAACTACAATCAACAGAAGGGAAGATAGATAAATAGAAACTATTAAGAATCAAACACTTTTGCTCATCCAAAGGCTTTATTAATAGAATTAAAAGAACACCCACCGAATGGGAAAAAATATTTGGCAACTCTATGTCAGACCGACGCCTGATCTCCATAATCTATAAGATACTACGAAATATCAATAAGAAGATAAACCATCCAATTAAGCCATGGACAAAGGAGATGGACAGACATTTCACTAAAGACAAGATCCAGGCAGCCAAAAAACACATGCGGACATGTTCGTGATCTTTAGTTATTAAAGAAATTCAAATCAAGACGACAATGAGATACCATCTCATCCCAACAAGATTGGCCATGATCCACAAAACACAAAACAACAAATGCTGGAGAGGCTGTGGAGAAAGTGGAACCCCCCTACACTGTTGGTGGGGTTGCAAAATGGTCCAGCTTCTTTGGAAAGCACACATTAGAAACAAGAACAACATTAAGTGGACTTCAGCATAACTTGAGTACTCCTTCCATCTTAACCCAATATTGCAAGGATAGAGTAGCTGGGGCGGGGGGCATGGGACCATACTCTTAGGCGAAATCGAGGCCAATTGGCACAACTAGCATTTTGCTAAGAGAGCTCTCTGCACCCCACATTGGTGAGTGCGGTCTGGGGTCTTAAAAGCTGCCAAGCTGCCATCTGAGGACACAGCAAATGGTCCCAACTCAGCAGGAATGGATGCTCACCGAGGACCAAAATGACATGTAGTAAAGACAACCTAGAAGACAGAGAGACTCACAAGAGTGGGTGCCTACATCGACTTGGGACCAGAAGAACTGGATGGTGCCCAGCCACCACCAGCGATAGCCACGATGAAGCTCACAGAGAGGAGTCTCACTGGCAACACAAGAATAAAAAGAGGTGCATCCTGAGATTTCCACTAAGACCTCAATTGATGGTCCAGAGGTTTCAGGGTTCCCCTGAGAACATGGCCCCCGGCCCTGTTGCTACCCTTACCCATAAATTATAACGAAGGTCCACTCTTTGGACAGGAATGGATTGGACTTGGCAATGGAGAGTGACCATATATTGGATGCACTTTATGGTTCTATGCATCTATAGGATATCATCCTGCTGACCTCTGGCTGGAGGAAGGAGAGTGGGTGGAGAGGAGCGGAAAGGAGGCTGTTGGGAGGATGAGACACATATGGAGCACAGAGGAATAGTGTGCTGTCACCGGACAGGGAGAGCAGTGGAAGCTGCATATAGGTGGGCATGTAAATCTACGTGGGAATGTACATTTTCACTCAGTCATGTTAAATAAAAAATTAAAAAAAAAGAAAAGGTTTAAACATAGAGGAAAATAGTCCATCGTGGTTGAGAGTGGAGAGGGAGGAAAAGGGGCATGGTCTTCACCAACCAGACACTAGACAAGAACTATTTAGATGAAGGGGAGGACAACACACAGTACAGGTGAAGTCAGTGCAACTAAATTAAACCCAGAGTGAAGAAGTTCCCTAAATACAACCAAATACTTTGAGGAACAGAGTAGCAGGGACAGGGGTCTGAGGACCATGGTTTTAGGGGACATCTAGGTCAACTGGCATAACAGAGTTTATTAAGAAAATGTTCTGCATCCCACTTTGGTGAGTGGCATCGATGGTCTTAAAGGCTAGTTAGTAGCCATCTAAGAAGCATCAATGGGTGCCAACCCACCTGGAGCAAAGGAGGATGGAGAACACCAAGGACATAAGGAACATATGAGCCCAAGAGACAGAAAGGGCCACAGGATCCAGAGACGACATCAGCATGAGACCTGCTACCACCAGTGACTGCCCTGACCGGGAACACAGTGGAGAGACCCTGACATAATTACAGAAAAGTGGGGTGCAGAACTCAAACTCTACTAAAAAGACCAGATCTGATGGTCTTACAGACTGGAGGGTCCCTGGAAGACATGGCCCCTGGCCTCTCTGTTAGCCCAGAACTGAATCCATTCCCAAAACCAATTCCTCAGACAAAGACTGAACTGGTCAATAAGACATAAAATGATACTGGTAAAGACTGTGCTTCTTGACTTAAGTAGATACATGAGGTTAACTGAGCAGCTCTTGTCTGGAGGTGAGACGAGAGAGCAGAGGGGCAAAGCAGCCGGTTGAATGGACAAAGGAACACAGGGTGGAGACGAGGGTGTGCTCTGCAAGTGGGCAGATCATCTAGGGCTACACCACAATGTGCACTTGTTTCTGTATGACAAACTGACTTGAATTGCAAAGTTTCACCTAAAGCATAATAAAGTATTTTTTAAGAAGTGATGAACTAAAATATATACACACACATGTCTATACATGTATACATATATCTTAGCTGTCCCAGGAAGAGTGAAATAGCATCTCACTGTGGTTTTTGAATTGCATCTTTCGGATGACTAATGACACTGAACACATTTTCATGTGATTGGTGGCCATTTGAACGTCCTCTTGGACGAGATGTCTAATCACGTCCTTTGCCTGTTTTATGACCAAGCCGTCGTTTTGTTGCTAAATTGTCAAAGTTTTATACATACTTTGGTTATTGGATTTTTCTTGGATACGTCACTTGGAAAGATATTCTCACAATTTGTATCTTCTTTTTTTGGTGAAGTCTATGGACGAACAAAAGTTTTTAATGTCTCTAAGGTTCCATTTTTTATTTTGTCCTTTGCAGTTTGTGCTTTTGTTATTATGATAATCCATTGTTGAAAGCCAGGCCTGACAGCATTGTTCCTGCTTCTTCCGACAATGTTATGGTTTTAGTTTGCACACTTAGGTCCAGAATCTATTGGGACTTACATTTTGGGTATGGTATCAGGCATGGGTCCTCTTTCCTTTTTCTACCTATAGAAGTGCAACTTTATCAGCACCATTTATTGAAGAGATTCTTCCTTCCACACCCAAAGGACCTAATATTCTTGTCAAAAATCAGTGGACATGTGTTGTTGATTGAAGTGTGTACCCCCCAAAATGGTGTAGGAATTTGGCTGGGCTGTGATTCCCAATATTTTGCACTTGTCCTCTATTTTGTGGTTTTCCTGTGCTGGGAATCCTAATCTCTGCCTGTGGGTAATAGAGAGGATTATGTTAAAAGATTAGGGTGGGACTGCAACACTCTTACTAAGGGAGTTAGTTGCCCTGGAGTGTGGCTTGCACCACCTTTTATCCTTTCAGCCTACAAGAGACAAAAAGAAAGGAAAGCAAGCAGAGATTTGGGGACCTCTCACCATCAAGGAAACACTGGGAGTAGAGTGGGTCCTTCAGACCTGAGGTTCCTGCGCCAAGATGCTTGCTGAACAAAGACTTATGCAACACAAGGACCTTCCTCCAGAGCAGACAAAGAGGGAAAGCCTTCCCATGGAGCAGCAGACACCCTGAATTGGGATGTGCAGCCTTCTGGACTGTGTAAGAATAAGCTTTTCTTTGCTAAAGCCATACATTTTCAGTATTTCTGTTAGAGCAGCACCAGATGACTAAAGCTGCATGTGTGGGTTTATTTTTGGACTCCCAACTCTTATTCCATTGGACTCTGTATCTATTCTTACACCAGTACCAGGCTGTGTTGATGACTGTAGTATGTTTTAAAATCAGAAAGTGTGAGTTCTCCTACTTTGTTCTTCTCTTTCAACACTGTTTCAGCTATTTGGAGCCTCTTGCCATTCCATATAAAGTTGAAGATTTTTTCTCTTTCTGTAAAGAAGGCTGTTGGAATTTTTACTGGGATTGTGTTGAGTCTATGGATTGCTTTGGGTAGTACTGACATCCTACCAATATTAAATTTTCCAGTCCATTAACATGGAACATCTTCCCACGTATTTCAGTCAGTCTATTTCAGCAGCATGTTACAGTTTCTCACTGTATCTGTCCTTTACAGGCCTGGTTAGATGTATGCTCAGGTGTTTCATTCTCTCAGATGCTACAGTACATGGAATTGCTTCCCTGATTTCCCTTTCAGATGCCTTACTGCTGATGTTGGCTGTTGGCCTTTCTTACATGCCCTGAATCATATTGAGGAATTTCCCTTTTATCTGAATCTTCTGTAGGGTTTTCTGAAAAATTCCAAAAAAGCTGTGTTCTTTGACACTTCCATGAAGAATAAAGAATCATTGTTTCCCTTTACCTTTATTATTATTGGCTATTAAATAAAATTTCATCCTATCTTGAGAAAAAAAATGACACATAATACATTGTTGTGCACTGTAGAGTCAATTTCAACTCATAGTGACCCTAGGACAGAGTAGAACTGCCTTGTAGGGTTTCCTGGGCTGTCATATTAGTGGGAATAGATTGCCAGGTCCTTTCTCTCTTGGAGCAGCTGGTGGTTTTGAACTGCTGAACTTTTGTTTAGCAGCTGAGTGCTTGGCCACTGCACCACCAGGGCTCCTTGTACGTGTAAAGCTGAAAATATTTTCTATACATATAATGTAATATGTAAATCTGTGTATTTGTATATGTATACACACACACACAGATGATGTTATTGCTTAATTTGTATATGCCTTGTTTCTGGTAACTTCATGCAACTTCTCACATGGCATTGCCCATCTGCATTTATTGTAAAAACTGTACCGTCTTCTGTTGCTTTGTAAAGTCACAAATATTTTCTCCCCATCTCTTATTGCTATTTTATATTTGTTTGTGGCATCTGGTTTTTCATAAGGAAGATTTAAACTCTGAGTTTGTCAACTGAGTGTTTTTCTTCAACGGGCTTTATTATACATTGCGTAAGAAAGTGTTTTCTACCTTAAGATTATGAAAGATTTGCCTATATTTTTGTAATACTTCACCTTTTTGCTTTACATGTTTACTTAACCCATCTGGAACTATTTCAGCTTTGGGAGCTGCTGAAGTTCTTTCCATAAGATGGGAGAAGATGAGGGACATGACGCAGCAGAGAGGAGGGGACACTGGATTCTGTCCTTCAAGTCCTAGTTCTTGTAAACTGCACGGTCCTCGGGGAGTTTCTTCATGTCCCCAAGTCTTCCTTTTCTCTTGGGTGATGTGGGTGACATCACCCACCCCTCAGTATGTTAATAGGAAGTTCAGATGGGATAACGTAAGTGAAAGGGCCTTGAATTGGACTCCACCTTTTGTTGGGAAGTGTCGAAATCTGTACCTCTCTTAAAATCAATGAGTATGTGTGTACAATTTCATAGAAAAAGAGTGGTACAGACAGGTACTCACCAACTGTCGTTAGCTGTTCTCTTCGGGAAGGTGCACACGAGGGTCGGGAGGCAGGAATGGTGGCTGATTTGGTGTGAACAAACTGGGACACAAGAATTTGATTAACATAACTGCTAACTCCAGGGGTTTGTGTGATTTCTCAGATGATGTTGTCAAAGCTTTATCTTTCTATCTTCTGGGCAGAATTTTTTCTAAGTGGTGGGTGAGACAGCCACTAGGAGCCTGAGGCCCAAATCCTAACAGCTTAGCACCTTCACAGAAAGAGAAGAAGTAACTTGCTGGCCCTGCAGAAAGTTCCAGGACAGACGTGTAGTGATTGCTTGGGTACTTGCCTATCCTTATACCCATCAGAAACCTTGGCAGCGTAGTGGTTAAGAGCTACGGCTGCTAAACAAAAGATCAGCAGTTCAAATCCACCAGGTGCTCCTTGGGAATTCTGTGGGGCAGTTCTACTCTGTCCTGTAGCGCTGCTATGAGTCAGAATCGACTCAGTGGTAATGGGTTTGGTTTGGTTAATACTCACCACTGTAGAGAGCAGGACAATGCATTGAGTGACCAGGGCTGCGTCCCATGTCCACCCCTTCGGTTGCCTTTTTACTTCCATTTCCTTTGTTTCAGAACATGGAGAGCTGACTTTTTGCTGGTCTGTTTGCTCTGGGGTACGTATGTAGCCCCATATCCCTATCATGCAGTACTGGCATGTTTGGGAGCTTGCTCGGTCTATCATGTTGACCAGCGTCTTTTATGTCGTGTATCGTCATACTCGTCTAGCACTGCTATCACAGAAATACCGCAAGTGGATGACTTTAACAAAGACAAATTTATTTCTTTACAGTAAAGTGGGCTGAAAGTCCAAATTCATATCAGTGCTCCCTGGGCCAGGAGTTTCTCCATGTAGGGATCCCAGGTCCAAAAGAAGCTCTCTGCTCCTGGAACTGCTTTCGTAGCGTTATGAGGTCCTCGAACTTGCTGCTTGCTTCTCTTGTATCTCCTAAGAGACTATCTCAGAGCAATTCAGGCTTGTAGAATGTCCCAACTCACTAACATAGCTGCCCTCCATTCTCCTTCATTACCATCACAGAGGCAGGACTTACAACACAGGTGCAAAGTCACACAATACCACAAATCATGGCCCAGCCAAAGTGACCCATTTTGGGGGGGGGACACAGTTCAATCCACAACATGTGCTGTTGTCGATTCTGACTCATAGAGACCCTATAGGGCAGAGTAGGACTGCCCTGTAGGGTTTTTCACAGAAGCAGACTGCCACATCTTCCTCCTGTAGAGTGACTGATGGGTTCAACTGCCAGTCTTTTAGTTGGCAGGTGAGTGCTGACCACTGCACAGCCCTCCGTAGACCGACTCATCTCTTATCATCTACTTGCTTTTACTTCCCCTGTCCGTATTTCTAGGGGTGATTCTCTGCTTTTTCTGCACTTAAGAAAGGTTAAGCTCCCAGACACTCTGCTAACCCACAACTGAAACCATTCCCGAACCCCACTGAGCAAAGATTTCCAAAACCAAACCCACTGCCATTGCGTCAATTCTGACTCACAGAGACCCTAAAGGACCCAGCAGAACTGCTCCATAGAGTTTCCAAGGAATGCCTGGTGGACATGAACTGCTGACTTTCGGATAGCAGCCATAGCACTTACCCATTATGACACCAGGGTTTCCAGACAAAGATCAGACACCCACAGACAAACAATGACACATATGAGGTGTATGCCTCTTACTTCAGTTAGATACATGAGACCAGACAGGCAGCTCCTGCCCCAAACCAAGATGAAAAGGCAGCAAGGGACAGAAACTGCTCAAATGGGCAGAGGGAACCCCAGATGGAAAGGGAGATGTACTGTCCCATTGTGGGGACTACAATGAAAGTCACTAAATAACATGTGTATAAATTTTTGAACAAAAAAATAAATTTGGCTTTAAACCTTGGCCTAAAGGACACACACAGAAGTAAAATAAAGTGGAAAGTGATAATCTGAAACACTGAAAATGTGTTTAAATCCTTCACTACTGACTAGTGGAAAACCCTTGGTATGGAACAAGCCTTTACTCTTGCATACTCTAGTGTCAGGATGTTACTGGGAAAGCCCCAAATGAGCACTCTTCCAGGTACAGCCAGAGTGCTCCTTAGACACAAGGATGGCGAGACCAGAGCTCTGACACTTTGGACATGGTATCAAGTGGGACCAGTGCCTGGAGAAGGCCATCACGCTTGGTGAAGGCAGGGCCAGTGAGAAAGAGGAGGACCCTTGAGGTGGACGGACACAGATGCTGCAGCAGTGATCGTGAGGGGGGCAGGAGACCGGGCAAGGTTTTGTTGGGTTGTACATAGGGCCACTTCAAGATGGAATTGACTCAATGGCACCTTACAATAAGCTTCTTTTCTGTGCCAGCTATCATATAGTGGTTGGCCATAATTAATAAAACTGTCCTAAGATTCATACCATCAAGGGATCACATAGCAACATAAAAGGAAATAAAATTAGCAAGCCTTTCTGTGTATTTTGCTTCAAGACATTAATTATGGTAATTACAGTAATCTTGCCACTCTGAGTTCGTACTGGTATTACCAAATTTGCTCTGCTGAGGTCTGTTTACTTTAACTCTTACGTTTTTTAGACGTTCAGTTGCAAAGTTGGTGTCAGGAATCGCCACCTCACTTGCACAAACTACACCAATCTGTTAGAACTTAAAAAATGCTCATGTGTTTACTCTCCACTTGGAAACTTCTAGATCATTTCTGAGGGTCATGTGCAGTCAATCTCATGAACTGTTTGTTCCCCAACTGTCCCCATACCTTCCATTTTCACCCTTTCCTTCCACAGTTCAATCTCGTTTCACTTTTGTAAACAGGGCTCTCAGCTGCTTTATTTATTTGTTTAACTCTAAACATGTGATCTGTCCCTTCCCTGGCTGTCTCTACAGATAGTCTCAAAATTTGCAAACGAAATTCTCTTTAGCCACATTTTATACTGAACGATAAACCTCGAAAAATGCAGGGAAGTTCATTCTTGTGTATTACCCTTACCTTCAACTGATACTTCATTAAAGATCTTTGTGCCAGACAAGTATTTCACTACTAGTCAACTACTGATTTTTCATGTTGATGGAGCAGACTCATGACTCACAGAATCAAAACTATTTTGAAAATGAGGCCCACTGACCACGACTAATTTCATCTCCCTTCCTGATTTTTACGTACCTTACAAAACAAAAATTAATCTCTGTTCCTTGCACACATCCCAATTAATGAGGAAAGAACAAAGGCAGATGCAGTCCGGTTATCAGGGCAGGAAGATAATCATTTTTAAAACATGGCATCTTCTTACAACGTCAGAAGGGGAAGAAGGGTTTTTAAAATGGAAAGGTTTACTCTAAATATAGTCTCTCAATGCCCAAGACAGACTTCCAGTAGCTCAGTGTCTATCATGCCATCTGCCCCTCTGGCCACAGTTTGATGATGCCAGGTGGATCTGTCCCAACCTTGGCCAAATTCTTGCTTCCAAGAATTTGAATCTTCAGGTGGGAAGCAGAGGCTGGGAGTCAGTCACGGAAATGAAGTCACAACATCACTTCTGCAGTGAGCAAGTTCGGATGCCAAGGTCCTGGCTGCAGCTCGGGTTCTTGGGTTCTACGAGATGTCCCCACTCTTTCCCACCTTTGCTTAAGGCACAGTCAATTTCTGTAACTCATAACAAAAAGGAAGCACTGAACAAGCAATTTCTCATCTGGAATAAAAATGTGGGACACAGCCAACTAATTCTGGACATCTTTCTAAACAGATAAACTGGTAATAAATCCTGTGAGCAATTATTTACATTTTCTAAGCACGCCTTCAAGACAAACTCATTGGGTGACTGGTATCTCAAACATTATATAATATATAAGAACATTAAGAAGACCAAAACAAACCAAACCAACCCCGTTGCTATTGAGTCAGTTCTGACTGAGAAGGACTAAACAGTGTCACTGAAAACAAGGACACAATGAGATGGACTGACGCAACAGACCCAACAATGGCCTCATGTATACCAAGGACCACGAAGAAGGCACAGGACCGGGACATCTTTTGTTCTGTTAGACATAACAGCACCGTGAACCAGTGGCAACTCCAAGGCAACTAACAATTACAGCAACAACAAATGACCCACACATTCACACTACAAACATTTTCTTCACACAAGGAAATTCTACATTCCTCTTGAGTTATGTTTTTAAAACCAACTTTCAACTTACAAAGGAAAATGTATCTCATTGTAGTATGTTGTTTATTCGACACATTTATTGGAGGCCTTTGGTGCATGTGTGAACCACTCCCAGTCCAGGCGGGAAGATGTACAGCAGAGAGGGAAACGCCTTGGTCTGGACAAACAATACTTGGATCTAGCCTAGCAGTTCCCCCACTTACTAGCTGCTGAGTGTCCCCCAGTAGGTGAATCATCCCAGGCCTCAGTTTCCTCACCCACACAGTGGACGGATTCACAAACCAATTTTCTGCCTACTCTTGAGTCCAATCAACAGGTGACTGATTAGCAGTGGTGGGCCACCTTCTCCAAGCAGTGTGAAGTAGGAAGTGAACACTAAGCTTGGACTAAATTCTGAGGAATCGTGGCTCTACTCTCGAGAATACATCTGTTAAACTAGAATCAGCTGACCAAAACAGCACTCAGACTGTAACTGCAGGGCACTTTAGATTACAGGAAGGGCATCTGGTGACCCCACAGTTACGTACTACGATGCTAACTGAAAGGTGTGCCATGAATGTGAGCCTTGGAAACCCTGCGGAGCAGTTCTCCTCTGTCCCTCAGCATCACTGGGAGTGGAAATCTGCTGTGTGCACTCGGTTTCTTTTGGTTCCTAGGTACATGATGAACTAGCCTGTTCATTCACATCTCCTGACTTTGAATCTTTTTCAGATTCTAGTGTGACATCCTGCCCCTGGCAAATTGCTTAAAATCTTGAGGGTAAACTGTACCCCTGAAGGTGTCTATAGGGCAAAGTAGGAAAGCTGCTGTAGCAGTGTCCAGTGCTTCCCACCTGCAGGAAGACTGGACACACGGGACAGATGGCGCAACAGTCCTTGCGACTGCTCTAGCTCCTGCTGGGAGCCCTGGTGGTGCAGTGGTCAAAGCGCTACGTTTGCTAACCAGAAGGTCCGCAGTTCAGATCTGCCAGATGCTCTCTGGAAACTCCATGGAGCACTTCTACTCTATCCTATAGGGTTGCTATGAGTCAGAATCTACTCAACAGCAGTGGCTTTGGGTTTTCCTTGGTAGATCCCACTAAGGAGCCCCAGTGGTGCAGCAGTTAAGCACTCAGCTGCTCAATTAAAAGATCAGAGGTTTGAATCCACCAACAGCGCTGCTGAGAAAAACAGGGCCACCTGCTTCCATCAAGACCACAACCTGGAAGCCCCACGGGGCAAGTCTCTGTCCCACAGGGTTCTATGAGTTGCAAGCAACTCTACAGCAAAGGGTTTTTAGCAGTGGATCCTACTGACCCATCTGATTCAGGCAGAAAGCACAGCAAGCACCGACTGTCCTGGGCTCCACACCCACCACTGTGAGACCCTCTGAGCTTCTAAAAGCACCTTCAGCTCCCTCAGCCATAAAACGGGAATAAATCCTTACCACAGAGGGTTGCTGGGGGGGCAGCGCTCAGCGACCGACACAGGGAGTCAGCATGGCTCCTGGGCTACGCTAACAACACTGTCCTGCTCACTAGGGAGATCTCCTGCACTGGAGGGCACTGAGATGACACGCGCTTTCCAGCCAAAGACGTCAGTCTGGCTCCTCACTCCTCCTGAATTAGCACTGCCGCCAGGAATGACATCTTACAGGGCTGTTACAAGCACCAAGTATAGCGGGGACCTTGCTCAACACCTGGCACATAGTAGACAAACGATGGTGGCTCCTAGTTTCATATACTAGTTGTGCCAAGTAACTTAAGGTATCATTTTCAAATCGGTTCTTGGTTAAAATCTCCTACCGTGAAAATGGCTTAACAAAACCCAGAATCGCACAGTCAAGATTTAACTTCTTCAGTTTGTGACTTCCTCCACATTTGGATTTTAAACTGGAGAAAGAACATCCCTACTTTGGGCAGAAAGCCAGGTAACAAAATATTTTGAGGCAAAACCAAATCCATTTCTGCTGATTCGATTCCAACTCACTGTGATCCTATAGGGAAGAGCAGAACTGCCCCTTAGGATTTCCCAGGAGCAGCTGGTGGATTTCAACTACTAACTTTCTAGACAGCAGGCTGCTAACTGTTACCCACTGTGCCAGCAGGGCTCCACTGGGCTGTAAGGAAATAAATGATTTAATGCTTTTCTTCTTCCCACCCGAATTATGCATGCATTTACCTTTCTTCTTTTTACGTTGGGGGGGTTGGTTAGGAAGTATACAGCACAATAGCCTGTTTCATCTGTGAGGAAAAACGTCGACTTATCAAATATCCTGAAACAAAGCCCCTCCCAAGCCCACCCGGAGGCCGTCCCCACAGCTGCCCGCAGGTGTGCCCGCTGCCTGTCTCCCCAGGGCGGGCGTCTCCTGTGCTCCAGTGAAGGTTGCTGCTGCTGCTGCTACATGCCATCAACTCCAACTCACAGTGACCCTACAGGACGGAGCTGAACTGTCACAGTGCTTTCAGAACCTATCTGTGGCTTCCAACCACTGACTTTCTGGTGAGCAGCCAAGCTCCTAACCACTCTGCCACCGGGGCTTCTTGTCAATTCTGAACGAGGGTAAGGGTGAGCACGGCTGACCCACTCAGAGGAGCAACCACCCAACTGTTCAGATGAAATCAACCTGGAAGTCTGTGCTTACGTGACTGTCCGAAGACTCAAGACGAATGGACCACACACTAAAACAGACGGAGGGAGACATGTTCCCCGAACTGTTCTGTGGCGTGCCACCACTTCCACAGATTTACAGATGATCTTACAGAAAAGTGGAGGAAAGCTGGGCCTTTTACAAGTCTTTAAAATGGCAGTTTTAAAATAGTTTTGCCTAATGGCGTCACGGTTTAATAAATTTTATCTGTAACACCACATGAACTGGGGTTACCAAAGCCTAATTCAAGAAAACTATCTACTGTTTCTATTCAAAGCTGGTGCTGTTGAGTCGATTGTGACTCAGTGACTCTGTGGCACAGAGCAGAACTGCCCCATGAGGTTTGCAAGGTGCAGCTGGTGGATTCAAACTGCCGACCTTTTGGTTAGCAGCCACAGCCCTTAACTCTTCTGACACCAGGACTCTGACAGCAGTATTTACTAAGCACAGAGTGGTCTTTATTTCAGTGTTCTGTTACTTCAGTGTGTGCAAGTTTCAGATGACTTGAACAGGACTAAAAACCCAAAGCCAAAAAAAAAAAAAAACCCCAAGCCCACTGCTGCTGCGTTGAATTGTGAAATCACAGCTACCCTATAGCAGAGAGCAAAACTTCCCCCTAGGGTTTCCAATGCTGTAATCTTTACAGAAGCCAATCAGCCTTTTTCCCCATGGGGTGGCTGGTGGGTTCAAGAGGTGGCCTTCTGGTTAGCTGCTGAGCGCTGAACCACTGTACCACTGGGGCTCCTACATAGGTCTAATCACACAAAGCCACTGTCATTGTATGCCTGAATCAGTGGACTCAACACCACTGTGGGCTGGGCCCCACCTGCCCGGGTACTCCTGTATCCTCCCCTAAAAGAACCCAAACCCACTGGTCAAGTTGATTTTGACTCATAGTGACCCCGCAGGTCAGGGTGGAAACGCTGGCGGCCTAGTGGTTAGGTGCTACAGCTGCTAACCGGGTCAGCAGTTCAAATTCACCACACGCTCCTGGGAAACTCTACGGCCCACTTGTATTCTGTCCTGTAGGGTTGCTATGGGTCAGAACTGACTCAATGGCAGTGGGTTTGGGTTTGGGTTTGGGTTTGCTAGTTCAGGGCAGAACTGCCCCACAGTTTCCAAGGAGCGCCTAGGGGATTCCACCTGCGGACCTTTCCGACAGCACGCGCAGCACCCAACCGCCGCCCCACCATGGATTCTGTTCTCTCCCCAGCACCAAGGCACCCCCCTCCTTTCCTGCCCTACGAAGCATGCTCCATACTTACTGATGGAACTCACCCACTTAGGTCAAACTTACAAGACCAAGTCTTCTACCGTAAACATTTTAAAATGTTTATGTGACCTGTAATAATTCAATTACTTACTAACAAGTATTGATTGAATATCAAGATTGTTTTTCACTCTTTTCTCCCCCAAAGAATCCAATCCTGTTTTCAATGAACTCACCCGTGAGGAGTCGTCACTAGGAATTTATTGTACCTAGTAATGACTGAAATCCTAAATCCTGATGGTTATAAGTACTTACCTGTTTTTTTAGCTGTCCACTGGAATTAACCAAGTTTAGTAATTAACCAATTTAAGAAAATGTGCCTTTTGTCATGTTCTACATTTTTAAAGGAAATGTGGTCATTTTCACTAACATTAAGGGGAAAAGAAGGTCTAACATCTGAAGAACTACGTACCAGTCGCTTATTAAA
This sequence comes from Heterohyrax brucei, assembly GCA_028571685.1. Lineage (NCBI taxonomy): Eukaryota > Metazoa > Chordata > Mammalia > Hyracoidea > Procaviidae > Heterohyrax > Heterohyrax brucei. The sequence continues at coordinate 2,860,381 of CM053163.1, forward strand.
CTCATTTATTTCTCAGAATGACTCTATATGAAATAGATATTTTAAAAGTCAAGATCTGTGGATCAAGAGTTAAGCAATTAATTTGAGATTAAATCCCTCACGGTCAGAGAATTCAAACCCAGCCAAGTTTTGACTGTGTCTCTCTCCACTCACAGCTGTTTACACCAAAACCAAACAGGAAAAAAACTCAGCATCAGTGGCAGGCTCTTCCCTCCCACAAGTTAATTCTCAGATTATCAATTCCAATTAAAACAATATTAAGAAACTAGCAAGGTACTAGAATTCTATATAAGCAAAGATAATTTTTCTTGCTATTAGAAATCTTATTGTCATGTAGTGAAATTTCCCCTTTTGCTCATCATGTCTTTAGGTAAATCTCACTGAATTCCTCAATCAAGATTCTTAAATGTTCTAGTTTTGTCAGAAAGTAAACGTCTATTTGTACACCCTAAAATGCAAAAAGTTCAAATTTCAATGTCTGATTTGCAACTCTGACTTCCTACCTAGTAGGAAATCCTGGTGGCCTGGTGGTTAAGTGCCAAGTCTGCTAATCATGAGGTCAGCAGTTCAAATCCACTAGACGCCCCTTAGAAGCCCTAAGGGGCAATTCTACTCTAACCTATAGTGTTACTGTGAGTTGGAATAGTCTTGAAGGCAGTGAGGTTTTTCTGGTTTTAGCCCTCTATCATGGACACACACTGTAAACCAAGTATCAGAATTCACACCGGCACAAATCAAGTTCTTGATAACTGTTTATCCAGTCAAGTAAATAATCAGAAGACAATTTATTGCTAACTAAGAACACGCCATGTAGGTCCTTAGATTCTACAGTGGGATTACTCAATTTTCCTTCGTGCTAGCTTCATAAACCAAAAGCCAAATCCACTGCCTCCAAGTCGATTCCAACTCACAGTGACTCTACAGGACACAAAAGAACTTCCCCAAAGAGCTTCCAAGGAGCGCCTGGTGGATTCGAACTGCCTGTCGTTTGGTTAGTATCCGCAGCACTTAACCAGGATTTCCAGTAGCTTCACAGATAATGTAGAACAGACAACAGACCGAAAAGAACTCCATGTTCAGAGTTACAGTGAATCACAAGTTTCTGCTGCTTGGTCCTTTCAGTGGGGGCAGTTTTTGCTATCATGCTCACCCTAAGTCTAACACTGGGGCCAGCAGACACCCTGTGTAAAGGCCTTGTGGGTCACATGGTCTTCCCCAAATAGTCAATTCTGCTGTTGTGTACACAAAAGCAGCCAGAGAACACGTACGCAACAACCAGGGCCACGTTCAATAAAGCTTTATTGATGGAGACTGATGCCTGAATTTCATAGTGCTGTCCTGGCTCACCAAGTATATTCTTCTTCTTCACCATGTGAACATGTAAAGACCACCCCTGGCTCACAGGCTGAACAGATATCAGCAGGGCAACAGACTGGGTCATCCATGGGCTGTCCTTTTCCATCCCTGGTCTCAGTCCACATTCTCTTTGACATTTATTTGCTGGCAATTAGGGAACTTCTACTCCTTTACTTGTATTCAAGTGAGGACAATAATACAGAATTTGCTTAAGGCTTTGTCTAAGCTGCTGGTGTACAAGACACAATTTTAGGGATTACTTACGTCAAAGTGAAGTATACTGCTAGAGGGACAAAGTGGTCAACATTCACTCAGGTCTCAACATCACATCTGTACAGCGCTCAGACACACAGGAAACACTCCTGGGTTTACAACGGCATTGGCTGCACCTCCCACTACAAGTGCGAGCTCACTGGGAAATGTACATTTATACAACTGTTATCAATTACAGACTTCTACACCATGACCTGGGATAGTCCCTTGACTAGACTGCTTCTGTTTGGTTTAATATAAAATGTACTCAATCATTAAAAATGGCTGACTGAGGAACAGGCCGGTATATAAAATACTTGCTGTGTAAAATTTAGTCATTTACCTTTTTATAAAATAACCTTCTAACTTTAAACCTTTGTTACTGAATTGTTAGATGAATATACATTAGTGTATCAAGAAACAAATTTGCTACGGGCCGCATTTTTAACAAACTGGCTAATTTAAAAAAGTTAACAAAACAAAACAAAACAAAAACCTGTTCCTAAAGTAATAACATTACTTTTACTATTAGCTAAATGAAATCTTTTTCTTTCTTATTTTACATGTTAGATTGTTTCCAAAAAAACAGTCTGAGACTCACTTGCGTGTTGAATTCAAACCTATATTTGTAGTTTCTAAAATGCTGATCCACAGACCCCTTTCTTGTTACACATGTGTACCAATGAAACAAAAGAAAAAAATCACTGCCATCCCTATAAAAAGAATGGTTCCTCTTCTAACATTTTTTAAAAATATACACTGTACAACCCTCGCACCTCCACAAAGGCGGCAACGGAATAAATACACTGGCCTCTTCTGTCTTTCTCCCCGTGACATCCACTTCCACCAACTACCTGTTATAAGCTCTCTCTTTTTTGGACTTCTCCAGGGCTTTGTCCATTGTCTTCTCATTGTCCCCTCTGCACTTGGGACAATACCACTTGCCCTTGGGTTTGTGGTGAAGGCCCACACAAGAGAAATGAAACCACTCGATGGGACACTCGTCATTGTCACAGCCGATCATCTCTCCGTAGGAGACCTGATTGCACAGACAGTATGTGGGCTCATTGGGGTCGATGGGGAGGTCGGCCGGCGAGGCCTCCCGCTCGGCCTTGGCCTTGGAGCGCTTCTTCTTCTTGGACGTTTTGGCCTTCTTCTCCTTGGGGGTGCCCGAGGTGATGTCATCGTGATCGTGATTGCTGGACGCGTTCTCTCGATTCTCGTTGTTGCGCTGACGTCGGGACCTCTTGTTGTTAGGCTTTTCTGCCTGCGTGATCGTCTCGTTCTTGGACTTATCCTGGCTGGCTTTGCCACTGTTGCCAGTAATGTCACTGACCTCCTGATGGGCCTCGAACAGTTCCACGTGACTGTCCACCTGTCTTGTCCGATTCTCCACCAGCTCCACCATCTGACTCACGATCTGGATCTTCTCGTCGCCCAGCTCCTGGCTGCGGATCAGCGCCCTCTGGATGCAGTGCAGGACGCGCCTCTTCTGCGTGCCGTCCGTCTCTCGCTTGAACCTCTCGTAGTGGTCATCCAGTTCCTTCAGGATTTCTGCAAAGGAAAGAAAAGGTCAGGTCTGACACCCATGCCACAAACACCTCTGAAGAAATCCACAGTGGCTGAAGAAGTCTTTCATGTAATCCTCTGTTCTATACCAAGTTCCACAGAACAGAAACCATCAAATCAGGGTTTTTCAGGACAAAAATCCTACTATCTATGGGCTTCTTTAACACTTGTTTTTATTATTGGAAAAAAAAAAAACAACCGTGGAACTAGATACCGAAGCTGAGAGAGTTCCCCCGCAGCACAGTGCCCGAGGTCCTCCGTGCCAAGTTCAGGGTCCTACTTCACAAACAACTGCGACAGTGACTAAACAAGCGTCAGACTTGGCAAAATCCTTAGGCCCACAGTTATTTTTTTAATGAAATTAATAAATGTGGAATATTCATATTTACATCCAAGTACTTTACTACTAACTTGTAGTCCTATTAGAGAATTCGTGTCAATTTACATAATGCCTCTATGATATAAGGACAGCTAACTGACGAGGGTCTAGACTACTTGTCGATGCAGAGCCTCAAGTTCACAATCATTTCATTCTCATTCTAGAATTTTATTTCTCTGTATTACTGAAGACCATAAACCAAGAAACTAGACTGGCTTTAAAATACAGGCGGCCGATTCTACCAGACTCGTACACCCACTGCTCTCAAAAACACCTGCACATCTGCACTGTCAAACAACAGACCTAAACATTCCTCAGACAGCAGATCAGACCTGGTGCAGCTGCTGGCTCTCTGAGAAGTTTCTCAACACAAGCTCCTCAGGGTCCGACCAAACAACTGGTCCCACCCTCAGAAATCCAAACGCCCCATCTGTGGTCCGTAGCCATCCCACCCAAGGCCACGCCTTACGTTTCCTAATAAAAACAAACATGTAAACTACGGACACGTTAGAAGACAACGTATGTGATTTTAACACGAAATTAGGCCATTTCTCGAGAAATAAATGTTATTCAACGGTCTGGATGAAATTAACTAAATATTACTGCCAAGAGCCTATTTAAATACACACATAAAAAATTTCCAAAATTCTTTTTTTCAAATAGTAACTACCACATGAAATAATATCTTATTTATCTCCAAAAAAATTTCTTCAAAAATATCTGAATTAAAAAGTAGCTGTGTGCCTACACAGTGGCGTCATTTCTTAGGTGCTCCAAGCAAATCATTCCATCAGCAAAACCACCTGAGTGCAGACATCTACAAACAGACAGTAAAACCAACGTGGACAAGGACAAATGTCCCCAGAGGGCACTCGGCTTGATTCCAGACCAGTGCTGTCAACCCCCTGCTAGAAGAGACCGGAGCCAACATCACCCAAGAGCACAGCGGCATCCTGAGGGTGACAAGGGACTGCAGCCCAATGTGATTTCATCTGTCCAATTATTGTAAATATTTTAATTTTACAAGGGGTTGCACACTGAAGTTCTTTAAGTAGTAGAATTCCCAGGGGGTGAAAATTTTCACTGTAATAGCTGAAAAACGATTCAGACAACCGTAAACGTAATCTACAACTGGCAGGCTGAGACAAGCCATTCCTAGGGATGACTGAAGCCTGATGTGCACTCCGCCCAGACTCCCAGCGGTGCAAGGGTTCAGTGCTGGGCTGTTCAGCAGAGGTGAGTGACCCCCACTCAGCCAGCAGCTCCAGAAGAGGAGGACAACCCAGAAAAGCGCGAGGGGCCGCTCCACCTGGTCAGACCGGATCAGCGGTTGTCGGCTTGAGGGCACAAAATTGCCGCACGGAACAAAAGACTGTCAGTCAATCCAGCGCGACCGCAGTGCACACAGGAGCCTGGGTGGCACAGAGCTGAGATCACTCTAAGGTGCATGAAGATGGGGCAGTCCCTGAACCCTCACACAGCTGGGAAACCCCATGGGGCGGTTCTACTGTCCGGCAGGTTTGCCATGATTCAAAACCCACTCCAGCGCAAAAGGTTTGGGTTTCGGGGTGTACAGCCGGTATCTAACCACTTAAAATGAGTTCTAACCAACTGAGTTATCCTTATCATCTCGACTAACAAGTATTTTCGCTCTTCGGATGTTTAATCTTCACTATCAGAGCCTTGGAAACTACACAGCAGTTATGAATCGGAATCCACTCGACAGTGGGTCTGGGTTTTCCTTTGTACCAGTAGAGGATGGTGGGGACTCGGGATTTTCTACACCTAAACCTAAGTGCAGCATCGTGTACTAACTTAGGAGAGAGCATTCTTTGCTCTGAAGCAGCAAGACAGACATCCTCATAGTAGTCAGAGGAATAATAAGGTAGCCTGATGGGTTAGATGCCCGGTGCTGCAGCGCTTAAGCGTTCGGCTGCCACAAAGGTGGGCGGTTGGGGCCCACCAGCCCCGCTGCGGCTGCCTGCTCAGGGGAGACAGCAGGTCTCGGAATCCCCAGGAATCAGTGTTAGTTACCCTGTCCTACACGGTCCCTCTGAATTCCAGTGGACTCCGCAGCAATGGGTTATGCATGTTAGAAAAAAAACACCTCTGTCATATTGAAAATCCTCTAGTGACTTAATTAACAGCGCTAAAAAGAGACTAATTCCAGACATAAACGCATACAGACTATGAAGAAGAAAACCACCCCTTCGCCCGTTTTTTAAATCGTTAAAGCTCCCAGAATCTTCCGTCCTCAAAGCCGAACCCAAGGCAGGCGAGTCCTTCTGCCTCGCGGCCCCGTCCCCCTCCGTGCGGACCGGGAGGCGCGCCAGGCCGAGCCCGTCCGCGGTGTCCCGGTGAGCGCGGCGGCCGCACACTGCCCCCCGAGTCGCGTGGTCACTCACAGTTCCCCGAGGCAGAGACGCCGCAGCCCGACGACCCGCAGTACCTGGAGGCGTTGGGCCGTCCGGGACCGGGGGCTGGGGCGTCCCCGCGCCGCCCGCCGGAGCCCCCACGCGCCGCCCGCCGGTCCCGGGCCGCCGCCATTGTCCGGCGGCCGGAAGTGGCTGGGCTCCAGGCCCCGCCCGGCGGCGCCGCCCACCAATGAGCAGCGCGCCAGGCGCCACGCGCCCCGCCCCGGGGGCAGCCGCCTATGGGAATCGCGGGCGGGAGGGCGGGGGCCTCGGTACCGGCCCGGTCCAGGCCAGGCTCCAATCACAGCGCCGGGCCCGCAGCACGGCCCTCCCCGGGGGCGCCGAGTGCCAATCCGGGGACGGAGGCCGGCCGACCAGAAAACATTCAAACCAGCGCGACCTGGCTGCTCCCCGCTTCCTCCTCGGCCCACTCCGCCCCTCTCCCCGAGCGAAACAAGCCAGCGGCGGAAACCGAGGCCGGTGCTCGTCACCGTGCAAAGCCCGCCCCCACTCAGAGGCCCCGGCCAATCCCGCCGCAGTGAAGTAGAAGGACATTCCGTGAGGGCGAGTCACGACCAATCACAACGACGCCGAGGCGGGGACGGTCTGCAATATGCTAATAAGCCCCATATAAAAGGTGCTGCGAAACCGCCTCTCCGGCAGAGCGCGCAGGGGCGCCTTCCGCGCTGAGGGGCTCTAGCATCTCGGGGCGGCTACAGGTTCCACCTCTCCCCCGCCCCTCGGTCCGCTTCCCTGCTGCGAAGCCCTGTGAACACAAGTCAACTTGAAGCGACGATCCACGTTCAAAACACAGCTCCTCTCGTTTTGCCTGACCTCGGAAAAAAGTTTCCCCAACAGCTAACAATTCCCGGCGGACAATTAACCCTCCACCTCCTTCCTGACACCGCGGGCAGGTCTGCAAGGAACGACCCCACAGGTTCTCACACCTGCCATATTCCTTCATGCCAACAATCTTTCCGCCGCTTCCCCTAGAGCACAACACTGGCTGGCGATGTCCTCGGCTTCACTCCACCCCCTTCCCTCCCCCACTGCAAACACACAGTGAATAAAGCCCTCATCCTCGGAAAACTACACCCAGCAGAGCCCTTCCCGAGCACATCGGTCTACTAAGTGTCCAGCAATCGCAAAGAGCCAGAAAGGGGCTGGGGGAGGGGGGGCGGGGAGAGAATGGAGGCAACATCGACAGGACTATCTACCCTGTACTTTATATAACACTTGGGTTTACGGACCGAGGGTGGGTCGGCGGCTTTGCAGGAGGGCGAGCAGGGGGCTGCAGGAGAAGCTGTTCTCCGGACCGACCTGGTCCGGGCAACCTGCGAGCATCCGCCTCTCCTCTAACAGCTTGTACTATCAGCCCGGTCTCCGCGGCTCCCACGGCCATAGCGAACCCGGTACATTCCTCAATGCTGTGCAGTCATCCGGGTCCACCCGCACTTCCCCCTTGGCCACCCCTTTCTAAAAGACACAGATTAAACCCCCTGCCTTCCCCTCCCCCGCCCTCTGCAACACACCACCTCATCACTTCACTACAAAGAGCTGCTTCTGTAAGCACGGCTTTAAACAGAGACCTTTCCTTCCTCCTCCTCCTCCTTTCTCGTCCCGTGTCTTACAAAGAAGGACCTTAGTGAATAAAATCAGCCCGAGACCTTTTGTTCCACCCCACGACGAAAGCCTCCGCTGCAGAGCCCCCGTGCTTTCTCCAGTTCAATAACATTACTTGCTCCCTCTGCCTCCGCCAGCTCCCGGTGAAAATAAAACTAACCCTCCGACGAGCGAGAGCAGGAGAGGAAGACAGAAGAAAGGAGACACAAGCTTTACACATTTACACACACACACACACACGCCACAGATTAGCTAGGAATAAAAGACAGGAGATCCAGCCAGTCGCCCCATCCATCCTCTCGGGCCCTTACCTTGGTATTTTGCGTCTATTTCCCTCATCAGCGAAACGTTTCTCTGCAGATCGAAAGGCAAAGACTCGATGGAGTCCAAATAATCCTCCACATAGTTCACCAGGTGAATCTGCTCCCCGTTTGCAGGACTCAACATGGTTCACCCGAACGGTCCCCGGCGACTCTGCACGCTTTCCGCTTCCTCCACCCCCCGCCCCCCTCCAAAAAAAAAAAAATAGCACTGCAAAATGCAAAGCTCTTTCCCTCGCACGGCCCGGGCTGCCTCTCCCCCGCCAGCGCCGGCTCTCCAGACCCCGGGAAAGCTACATCTGCTGCCGCCGCCGCTCGGCTCGCCCCTGCCTCTGGCCAAGCGGGGCGCGGAGGGGCCGCCCGCTCGGCGGCGGCGGCGGCGATCGCCGGTCGCTCCGGTAACTCGCGCCGAGCGGCAGTGCGAGGCGGCGGGGTCGGGTGAGCAGCCGGGAGGCGGGGAGGGATGGAGGCGACCGCACAGGCCCCCTCCCCGCCGGCGGAGGGGAGGCGGGCGCGGGGGGAGCGGAGCGTACGAAGCGCGCACACACCCAGGAGGGAGGAGAAAGGAGCCCGAGTCGCAGCCGCAGCCGAGTTGCCTTGTTTGGGGCCGCGCGCGCGCCTGCCTCCCCGCTGCGGCTCCGGCTCCGGGGAGGCGAGGAGGAAGAGGAAGCAGCGGACGAGGGGCGCGAGCTCCCCGCCGCTCGGTGCGCTCTACTTATCCAACGTGGAAAACCCAAATACCAGTTTCAAACACTTGGGAAACATTCAGCCCCGCCAGGCACTGCGCATGCGCCCCGCGCTCGCTCCCTCCCCCGGCCCCGCTCCCCTCCCCCCGCGGGGCTCCGCCTCTCCCCCTGCACTCACGCCCCTCACCGGCCTCCGGGGCGAGGGCGGCGGGGGTCGCGGAGCCGCTCGGCCCTAGCTCGCGGGCGCGTCTGGGGTCTCCGTGTGCCTGTTATTTTCGCCGGGGGGCTCTAGGGCCGCAGGAAGGGCAGAGGCTAGGACGCCTGGGGCCAGGGGGCGGGCGGGGTGAGGCGCAAACTTTACTAGGAGTTTAGCACTTCATGGCGAAGCGTGCTCCCCAGCGGAGAGCGCCCGCCGGGAGCCACCGGGAGCCGACCCCCGACGCTGCAGACCCAACTGAAGACGGACGCGGAGGGAGGCAGAAGCGCCACCGCCGCCGAGGCGATTGGACGCACAAACCACTACCTCAACCTCCACAGCCCCTCATCCTCCCTTCCCCCCCCGCCCTGCAGTATGAATAAGTACAGCAGGGAACAGAGCTGGCAGCGGCGAGGGCCAATCCGCGTGCCGCCTTGCCTCGGCTGCCCAATCAGGACGAGCAAAAGGCGGGACCAGCCGTGACGATGCCTCTCCGGCTCTTACTACTAGAAAACCACGTCCTTCGGAGGGCGGAGGTTTGGGGACTGCGAGCCGGAGAGAGAGAGGCGGGAGGAGAGGGGGCGGGCCCGGAGACGGGCGGAAGTGGTGGCGCATGCGCGCGGCTGCCTCGGGGAGTCTCACACGGGGGAGGCCCGTGGCCCGCGCGGGAGGCTACCTACCCTTCCAGGGCTGGACCACCACTCCCAGCAGCCTCGGCAGCTCCTGCGCCTGCGCCGTTAGTCACCGCCCTCCCTTTGTGTCTCCTCCTGGAGTTCAGTTTGGACGGCTTGGAGACAAAGGGGCTCGAGAGGGAGGCTGCTGCCCGGCGATCGGTGCCCCCGCGGAGAGCGGGCCAGCCGCGAGAGTCCTTCCCTCACTCGCCTCGGATTGTCCACTTCCTTCCCAGCTGATCTCTAGATCCCTATCCTCTTTCCCCTTCTCTGCCATGAATCCGCTGCCCCCCGGTCAAAACACCACCGAAAACCAGGCGGGCGAGCTCCCAGTCTGTCAGAGTCCTGGGCCTCTTCGGTTTCCTGAGTTCTCACCTTAACCTCTGTCCCCTCCCCCCCAACATCTTCTCTCCCCACCCTAAACTCCCGGATTTAGGGCTTTCTCAGCAGCGCCAGCGCCGAGCGAGCCCGTTGCCTAGACAACGGGCCCGGTGCGCGCCGGCCCCGCCTCTTCCGGTCTCGAGGCCCCGCCCCGTCCCTGCGGCCGGGTCCTGCTGCCTTTGTTTCCCCTGGTGCCCCGTGGCTGCGGTCTGCGGGCGGTGGGCTTGCCCCCGACCGGTGCGCCCGGGATGCGCCTCTCCGCGCCTCGCGGGGCTCCTGTGCGCGGGCCCCGGGAGCCGCACTCCGTCGCCGTCCCTGTTACCCCGGCTGGACTCGAGTTTGAAACCTCCGTTTTGGTATTTCCATTCTCTCTTTTACACGTTAAGGTGGAAGGAGACGTTTCGTCCGTTCTTTGACCCGTCTCGCCGGATTTTCTTTTTCTTTTTTGGAGTGCCTCGTCATTTGTACTGTATGTCGTTTTCTATTAATCAGATTGAACCGCTGGCACTAGTGATGTCTGTATGTCAACTCAATGTCAAGGCGGTTCTCCATTCATTTTTCTTAAACTGTCTTTGATTTTAGACAGTGTCCGTGTGAGCATGTATCTCGGTTTATCTTTTTTTAAATACAGGATACACCGTTTTAGTCATACGAATGATTACAGTGTGGTTTAAATGAGCACACATTCTGATATTTAAGATTTGGAATTTTTGACGAAGCCATGTCCAGACATTTAAGACCATTCCAGACAGCTATTTCTTCAGTACTGTTTGTGATTCGGAAGCCCTGTCGGCACGAAGCTTAAAGGCTAGGGCTGCTCACCGAAAGTTCGTCCACTGGAATCCACTAAGCGCTCCTTGGAAACCCCATGGGGCAGTTGTGCTCTCTCCTATCCGGTCACTTTGAGTCGGAATCCGTTTGTCGACAACGGTTTTGTGTGTAATTCAGTACAATGCTGGCTCACCCTAGATTCATAAAATACACTACTAGCCGCAGTGGTGCTTATTCCAGTCATCTCAATGTTTTGTGATACAGATGTCAGGTATAACAAGTGAGACTCGGTTGAGCAGTGTTTGTACTTTGAAATGAATTGTTCACATTGGAATGCTGTTCCATGGGTTAATGATAGGGAATATTAGCACTTCGAAAAGCAGAGTCAGTCTGCACTCAAACCACTCATCCTATCCCCACATCAAGACAAAGTTCACTTTGGTTGACAGTTGAGAAAATGATTATAGGCTCACCCTTCTTCCGGTCTTTGCCCACTGAAAGCAAACAAGGAAGGACAGAAATGCCATAAGCAAACATTTATTGGCCACTAGTCTACACAAAAGACTAATACTATGACATGTGGAAACACAAGAGAGTCTAGAGAGATGTAAAACCCATTGCTATCGAGTGGTTTCCAACTCATAGGGACCCCACAGAGTAGAGTTTCCAAGGAGCAGCTGGTGGATTCGAACTGCCGACCTTTTGGTTGGCAGCTGAACTCTTAACCATTGCTCTGCGGTCGAAATTAAAAATATGCCCTTTGTTCAAGGGTATACAAGTAATTTAAAATACAATGAGAAGAGACATTCTTTTAGTCCTCTCATTGACTGGCTCCCATAATGAGTAGTGTTTATCTGAACACGGGAGGGAAAAAAAGGTTAGGAAGAGTAATTTACCAAGTATAATCAAGCTGCACTTTGACCTGGGGTGTCTTTAAAAAAATCATCATGCTGTCTGAGTAAGCATTTGATTCCTCGCGTGTTGTACGTGGACTTCACAGACACATAAATCAAAAAGCACCTTATTCGTAAAAGAAATTGAACGAGTGTCTACCTGGTGCCAGCTACTGTTCTACAAACTGGAGACACAATGGTGAATAAGCAGCTCGCTACAGAGAACAGGTGACCTGATCTTTGGAGTGAAAGGAAAGCCTGGTGGCATGACGGTTAAGGGCTATGACTGCGAACCAAGAAGTTGGCAGAATCTGCCAGGTGCTCCTTGGGAACTGGGGGGCAGTACTCCCCTGTCCTATAGGGAGGCAATGAGTCACAATTGACAGCAGTGTGTTCTGATTTGGGGATAAAAAGCAGCAGAGCATATTTAATGACTTTATCAAGTCCTTAATAATACATGTATACCAATAATACCAGTTTTCTAAGGTTCGAAGACCAGTAGCCAAAGCACAATTAACTGTGGTCATGCATTTTTTAATATGCCACTTAGAAACAGTGCTTAATTTGAAGACACACCAGAGCTTCTTGGTTGTTTTAGTTTTGGTCTTTGGAATATGTTAGAAAACTAGATGTTAAAATGTTTAAAACTATATTTCTAGTTTAGCTGGAGGTACTTTCAGATCTATGGGAGCCAAGTTTAAGAGATGAATATGTAATATAATTACCAGCCTATTCATGTCAAACTTGAAATGCCCTAAACAATATGCTGTTGTATCTTGCCCTGGACTTACACACTTTTGCCCTGAAAAGAAAATGTAACACTTAGAACTGCATCTCTGTTGTAGTTCAGGACTAGTAAGTGACATTCATGATACTTGGAAACGATATAATTTTCATACAAAGTCTGGATCTGACAAAAACAGGTTAAGTGCTCACCTTCTAACTGAAAGGTGGCCTGTTTGAATCCACCGAGTAAAACCTCAGGGGACAGATCTGGAGCTCTGCTTCTGAAAGGTCACAGCTGTGGAAGCCCACCCTGTGGTCACCATGAGTGGGAACTGACTCCACAGAAATTAACAACACATTTCTGTGCACTTCCTCATTTTACCTTAGATTGGTGAGTGGATCACTTCAAATTAATGAGATTCTCTTTCTTGATTGTCCAAGGACTGCCAATTCACAAACTCATTCTAGACAAACTGCTACATACCTCACTACTGAGTATCTGTATGGTCACCTTCAAAAGACTCCCCCTGGGAAGCTGTGAGCCCACACCAGCACCTAGTCCACCCTTCAAGGCAGTTTGGAATGGCCACCAGAGCTGTCGAATTACACTTGATGTCCTGAATGTCATCAAAATGTCTAAATGTTTCCTTTCTCTTTGGATAAAGAAAAAAAGTCACTGGGGGCCAGATCACGTGAGTAGGGAGGGTGTTCCAATTCAATTAGTTGTTCACTGGCTAAATACTCCCTGACAGACAACTATACAATTAATTTCACAAACTTGCCAACGTACCACCATGCACAATGGCCATTCCAAAAGGAGTTCCAAAATTGCTTTGAAGGGTGGACTGGGAGCTGGCATCAGTGCGCAACTTCCCGAAGGTGACTAGGGTGATACCAACAAGGTATGTAGCACTCAGAACAATTATGTTCGTGGTCTTCGCAGACCGTGTATATGCTAAAAACCTTTCCAGTTGCTTTTACTTTAATATTCCATCTGTCCAGTGAGTAATTTTTAACCATCACTAAGTAACGTGTTTATTGTTGACTACTCCCCAAAGCCCTTAAGGAAGGGCAGAATTGCTTCCTGTCAAGAACTGAACCCTGATTACATGAGTGGTTTACTGAAGACAAAAGATGCCATTGTTAGCTTAAAAGTCATGATTTTCTGTGGCCAATTCAAATATGCCACCTACCCAGATTTCCGAGCAGGATTTGGTATTCCAGCTCTTTCCGGGCACTCCTTGCGTTCTCACAGATGGCAGTCAAGCTTTTGTTGGGTCTCATGCCATTGACACGTCTCACACACAGATCAGATCTTTCCCTATCAGGTATGTGACCTGCTTTTCTTCCCACCTGTACAGCAGGTAGATTCCGTGAAGGATTCATTCAGCAAAGTCCAACAAACCTTTTTCTGAATTTAGTGCTGGGTATGGTGGGGGAGTTCAGAATAAATCCAATGTGTGTTGTCAGAGAAAAAAAACATGCATGTTACTAGGACCAGGATACAGACTCATGGCAACTCCACTGGACACAGTACATTGCCCCATAGCGTGTCCAGGGAGTGGCTGGTGGATTCTCGCCTTTTGGTTACCAGTCGAGCTGTGAATCACTGAGCCACACGACAAGCGAGAGACAACTGCAGAGTAGTATCAAGACTTAAGTCAGTACAGTACTGCCCAGTGAGGAAGTGATAATATAGAATTTAGTCAGATCAAGGAACACGTGTAGTTGGCATGAATGTAACAATGTCTTAATTCTGAAAAACAGGTTTTCTAACGTCTTCACATTTAACATTAGACTGTGAGTTGGAATGGACTCGACAGTGGGTTTGCTTTTTTATTTTCCTTTCTTGGTTATAATTTAAAACAATTACAAAGTTGGGCTTTAGGAGTCTGGAAAAAGTACGTATGTATGTGGGGGGTGGTGGATAAATAAGAATAAGGAGTCCTGTTAGCACAGTGGTTAAGGGATCAATTACCAGATGGCAGTAGCAACCCACCAGCCCGTCCACAGGAGAAAGATGTGGCAATCTGCTTCCATAAAGACTAGAGCTTTTAAAATGCTATGGGACAGTTCTCTGTTCTATAGTGTCCTTCTAAGACAGAATGATTGCACACAATGGGTTTGGGTTTTAGACTGTACAAATATACTTTAGCGTTTGCCTTTCACCGGAACGCCGAAGAAACTAAAAAAACAAAACTGAAGATTCTCTGTTGCTTCGAAGACGGCAAGTTTTTTTCTTTTTTGAAAACACTTTTCCCAAACACGAAGATGAACGTTAAGGACACGTTTATTGAGAAAATCTGCAAGAAACTACAAGTGAATCAGGCTATTCCACAAGCTCATTTAAACTGCAATTCAGAATTTGGGGTTCTGGTGGTGTGCCAGGACTTGTAACCTTAAAGGGTCAGTTTCCTGCTGCTCAGGTGTGAAGACACTCTCTCACCCCGAGAGCACGGGAAGGTACGGGTGCCTGCCTAGGAGCTGCTGCGGCGAGGCTGCCGGAGCCCAGCCCTGGAAACTCTCCTCCAGACGGGTCACACGAGCAACGCCACGCTCGCGGCACCTCGTGGCTGGCGGCGCCTCCAGACGGGGGCCGGGCTGCGGTGGGCGCCGCGTCCCCCGGACGCCCAGCACCGACCTGTGTTTACTGGGACAAGGTGCCGGGCTTTGAGGGACGCGCGCTCCCGCCGCGCACCTGCCGCCCCCGGGCTGTCCGCGGCCGGCCGTCCCCCGCCGCTCCGCCCGCTGCGCCCGCTGCGCCCGCTCCGCCCTCAGGACCCCGGAGACGCGCCGGCCGCGCCGCGCGGGAGAGCTACTTCCGGCGGCCTCTCCCGGAAGGGGCGGGGCCTCCGCGTGACGCCATTGCTCCGCGCCGGGCTGTTCGCGCCGCCGGAGCGCGCCGGGGCCCGGGGATGATGCTGCGGACGCGCGGAGCCCGCCGGCCGCTCCTCAGCCGCTTCCCGCGCTGCTTCCCGGCTGCGCTGGGGCTCTGGCCCGCAGGGCACGGGTGGCCCGCGGGCAGGCCTGTGTCGGGGGAAGGCGGGCGAGGATGGCTGCAGCCCACGGGCTACGACACGGGCGTCCGGGTCTACAACAGCCTCACCCGGAGGAAGGACCCGTTCATCGTGGCCAACGCCGAGGCCGTCTCCTGGTAGCGTGCGACACCCTCGTGGGGTTGGGACAGCCGTGGGTGCAGCAGGCGGCGTGGGGCGGCGCCGGGGAGGGGAGCGGGCTGCATGTCGGGGGGCTGGATTCGGCGGTGGGAAGCGGGGTCGAGCTCCCAGGAAGCTGGGGTCCCGTAAGGACCCTCGGGTGTGTTCTCGGTCAGTCTGGGTATTCGTGGACGCAGTAGAGCCCTGGGTCGCAGCCCCCAAAAGTGGTGACCTAGAAAACGAGGCGAGATGATTGAACCATCACGGACACTGAAAACAGAGTGTTTTTCTGACGGGTTTTAACTTTGTTCGCAGGTACAGCTGCGGACCGACCGTGTACGACCATGCACACCTGGGCCACGCCTGGTGAGTCTCACTGGTGTGAATTTTCACTCTTTGGACAGCTTTTTTTTTTTTTTTTTTTTAATAACTGGCTTCTTGCAGGTTTTGTCATGTCTCAGGTGGCAGTTAGATTTTTGTTTGTTTGTTTCAGTTCCTACCATGTTCCAGGCAGTGTGGCAGCGCCATAAGTCACCTTTGGTTCTTGCACTAGTTTTAAGCATTGGTGCTTGTTTCGTAGTTCTGTAGTTGAAGAAGTTGAGGGAGGCAGTGCAGAGTGCTGGGAAATAACCTGGTTCGGAGTTAAACGTGTTATGGTTGATTTACTGAAACAGGCATTCCTTCCAAGGAGCCCTAGAGTCTGTGTTTAGGAATCGTTTCTGGCTCAACCGTTTATTAGCTTCTCAATCTTGGAGAAAACACTGTATCGTTTATTTTTGAGGAGCAGAGATTATTGTAAAATGGGTCTCACAGCCCTCCCTACTTAAACCACTAATTACACTCACCAGTTTGTGACACCATCACCACTGGCTGCTTCCATTGGGTTTTCTCACCCTTAATAGAAACCGTGTCTGTCCTTCCCAGCTCACAGCTGGCCTTGGTAACTGTTAATAAACTGGTGTCTCTGCATTTGTTTAGTCGAGATATTTCTTATAAGCAGGAATGACCTACTTTTAGGAAATGTATGTTTTATTGCTTAGAGATCTGTTTTCTTCGTCTTTAAGTTGAGAATGATGGTAATGTCCATCTTTTGACTCTTCCCACCGTTTTTGTGAGATACTGTCGTTAGAGTGTTGCTTAACTCAGGACCTGATGTAGGATTTGCTATAAGGGCTCCGTTGTTTCTGTCCATCATCAGAGGCCACCCAAGTCCACACATTTAGAAAGTGTTGGAACTCTGGTTTATCTGCCTGCCCAGTGCTTGTTATCTTGGCCCCTGGGATGTAAACCAGACCGCCTCCTCATTTGTCAAGGTTACCAGCTTTCCTGATGGTTTCTGAGTTCTGTTGTGCGTTTTTTATTTGTTATTCTTTTCAGGTTAAAAGTTAAATTGTCTTTCATTCGTGTATTCAGTATAATTTCTTAAAGATGATTTTCCTTATGCAGCAGGAGCAAAAACGTTTGTTGCTTTGTTACGACCACACAAATGGTATAGTATTCACTTTTTTTTTGTTTCGTGTAGATGATCTTATAGAGCCTGGTGGGGCAGTGGTTGGGCACTATGGTTGCTAACCAAAAGGTTGGCAGTTTGAATCCACCAGCCGTTCCCTGGAAACCTTATGGGGCAGTTCTTTTCTGTCCTGTAGGGTTGCTGTGAGCTGGAATCAACTCAATGGTACCCGTTTGGGTTCTTTTACTGTTAATTTCAGAAAACCTTTTGTTGTTTTTATTGAAGCATGAAATACAGAAAAGTACAAATCTTAACACCTGCAGGTGAGTGGGTGCTTGTAGCCCCACGCCCGCAACGTCCTCATCATTGACTTTCCCCGCCTCCCACCCAGGCATAATCACTGTTGAACAAGCGTGTTTACACGGTGGGTGACTCAGTCTAGATGATAGCTAGAAGAGTTATCCGATTCCAGGTGCCCCTCAGAGGTAGTAAACAGACTCTTTAGGACTTGTGAAGAAAGGAGGGTCTCGAGGCCAGGGATGCTCGGCAGACACTTTGCAGAGGCTCTGGGGTGCCATTCCCTGTGCCACATTTGAATGGTGACAGTCACAGCATTGTCAGCACCCACTTAGATTCCGGGGGAGACCTGTGAATCCAGTTCACCCAAAGGCTGACCCCTGCTCTCCAGCACTCAGACTCACCTCCGCTCTCCAGCCTTTGTGCCGGTTCTGACACCAGCTGTCCCTCCGTGGCACTTTCTCCGTCTCTTCTGGGTTTGCTAATCTATTGCAGTGGTCACACAACTCACAGACTGGACTTGCAGTTCAGTGATTTAGAGAGGAAGTGACAAGTCCATCTCAGAGTCAGGAATCAACGCGGGACGAGTCTGGAAGGCTTCCCTGAAGAGGACAGCAGGCTTTTCCCTTCTCCAGTGCAGGTCAGCTCTCTCCGCTCGTCCAGGCTGTGCAGGCCTCCTCGGCCCCCAGGGGATATGCCTTCTCGTGACCCAGCCGCCTGTCACCACTGACTTTGCAGCAGGGCACCTTATGGGCCTCTGGCTTCTGGCTCTGCTACTGAGCTCCTCTGGGGCTGTCGTGGGGTACATTGTGTCCCCCACAAAAATTTGTGTATTGGCATGACTTAGCCATGAGTCCCAGTCAGGAGTGGCTCCTGCCATGGGCTGTGAGTGCTGCCTGTGACGGTGACGAGTGAGAACAGGTGGCAGCTGTGTTGGTTAGTGCGGCGGGACTCAACCTCTGAGCTTGGGTTGTGCCGAGGTCCTCTCTTGGGAGATAAAAGGAAAGAAGCGAAGCAGAGCTGGGACCCTCACACCACTGAGAGAGCAGCGCGGGGAGCAGAGCGGGACCTTTGGGCCTGAGGTTCCTTTCGTGTTGAACTGGGACTCCCAGCCTGCCGATGGAGAGTTTCTCATACTGAATGGACTCGTGGCTTACAAATGGGTTTGTAGCTACCAGACTATGATAATGGAAACCCTGGGGGTGTAGTGGATAGGTGTTGCAGCTGCTGACCAAAAGGTTGGCAGTTCAAATCCACCAGGCGCTCCTTGGAAACTGTGGGGCAGTTCTGCTCTGACCCCTAGTGTTGCTACGAGTCAGAATCAACTTGGTAGCACTGAGTTTGGTTTTTCTGGACTGTGATGATTAATCTTCTCTTAAAGCCATTTGCTTCTGTTCTGAGTTAGAACAGTCCCTGATGACTATGACATAGGCCTCTCACTGTCTTATTGCAGCCTTTGACCTGTGTGACAGCCTGTTTAGGGTGCTCCTTGCCTTGTGTCTCTTTCTGCTGCTTCCTTCTGCTTCTCTTCCTGAAAAACTGCTGTGGGGTTGGGAGCTTACATGTGTATCTTCTTGTTAGTTTCAGGGCATAGTCTGCCCGAGTCTCTGGAAGCACAAACTGACCGATCCTCTGTCCGTTAGCCACAGGTGTCTAATTTACATAGTAGGCTCAGAGGTCCGAGAAGTAAGTCACTATACTTTGTTGTTTTAAGTGCCACATACTTCATTGCTGCATGTCATTAGGATCACCTTCAAAGCACTCCCCTTGGGAAGCTATGCACTGACATCAGTGCCTGGTCCACCCTTCCAGGCAACTTGGGAGCTGTTTCTGGACTGCCCTTTGCATGCAGTGGCAAGTTTGTGAACTTAATTGTGCAGTTGTCTGTGAGACAGTTTTTAGCCAGTAAACAAATAGCTGTACTGGAACACCCCCCCCCCCCACTCACCTGATCGGGCTCCCAGTGACCTCCTTGCCTGAAGATAGAGGAAGTACTGGAAGGTGGACATTTGGATGACATTCAGGACATCAAGGGTGATGCCATGACAGCTCTGGTGGCCATTGCAGAAAGAGAGCTCCAGAATTGCTTTGAAGGATGGACTAGGCGCTGGCATGGGTTCATAGCTCCCCAAGGGGCGGACTCGAAGGGGACTGTGGTGCTATTCGGCAGTGAGTTGTGTGGCACTTGTTCCAGGATGAGTTTGTGACCTTAATTGTCAGTCCTCATACAGTCACCTCATTTGTGTAGTATGTTAACCGGTCCCTGCTTGTCACAGGGCAGGCTACAGTCAAGCACCAGACGAAAAGGGAAGTTTATAGGTTGTTTAGGAAATGTCAGCCAACCTGGACAAAAGTCACAGACCCGCGGGGATGGAGAGCTAGGACATAGGTGACTCGTCAGGGCTTAGGGGATTCGTTTCTTGTCACCGTCCCCCCACTGGCGTTAAACAGGTGCACTCACATATATAACCAACACGTGTGTAGCACTTATGGTGTGCCAAGCAGTGTCCTTTAGGTGCTAGAGATGTCAGCCACCTGGACCCTCCTAACCACAGCAGGCGGTAGGCACTGTTCCTGTCTGTACATTACAGACAGGAAGCCACGTGCAGGGGGCTGTGGGACTTGCCCGGGGCCCCACAGTGACCGTGGGACGGTTGAGGCCGTCGGGCTGCAGAGCCCTCTTCCCCTCGCCGTCAGTCTGGCTGCTTACTCTGGTCCTGGTGGGACTGTGGCTCGCTTGGTGTCCCACCCTCTTACTCTTTCCTTTTTGCCTCTTCATGGTCCTTCCCAGGGTGTTTGTCCTTCTGCTCCAAGAGAGCTGAGATGGCACAGTGTCTGGTGCGTGTGGACGGTGTCTGAGCCACATGGCATTGAGTTGGTTCCAGCTGGCAGTGACCCTGCAGGGCAGAGCAGTGCTGCTCCACAGGCGTGTCTCAGCTGTCTTCAGCAGGTCACCAGGTCTGTCGTCCCACGGATCGGCCGGTGGGTTCAGCCACAGGCCTCTTTCCTAACAGTTGAGTGCCTGTCACGTCTCCAGGTCTCTGTGAAGGGTGGACAGGGCTCCGTTAAGTAGAAAGAGATCCTGAGAAGTGACTTCCGCGGTTTCCAGGAGGCACTGGGCAGAAGGGCACCAGGCCTGTTGGGAAGAGAACCACTAGGCCAGCGTGGTTCCCCGAGGGGAGGGTGGAGGAAGAGATGGACAAGGAGTTGCTTGGGCCAGGCTGGGAAGGGTGTTTCATTCTCTGCCCTGAAGAGTTCGAGTTTTTCTCGTGGTGGATGGAGTAGTGGCACTGGAGGGTTTGGAGTAAAACCCCGCAGTGCTGGGATAAACCTTGGTGACCATCTTCGTCATTAGTGCTGCTTTAACAGAAACACCACAAGTGGATGCCTTTAAAAAGAGAGATTTTATTGGTCACAGTCCAGGAAGCCCCAAGTCCAAATTCAGGGCATCACCTCCAAGGGAAGGCTTTCTCTGCTGGCTCTGGGGGAAGGTCCTTGTCATCAATCATCCCCTGGACTGGGGGCTTCTGAGTCACAGGGACCCTGTGGCGGGGAGCACTGCGTTCTTTCTGGATGGTATGAGGACCCCAAATCTCAGCTTGCCTCCCTTTTATGTCCTGAGAGGCTGCTGCAGGCCAGAATGCAGTCCCACAGGCTGAGTCCTGCCCACCAGCCCAGCTGCCCCCCTCGTCCTCCCTCATTAACGTTACAGAGGCGAGTTTGCAGCCCACACGGTTCTGGACTACAATTCACTCCTTGAGATGGGTCCTTCTATGGGTGTCTTCATTTTAATGATGGAGATGGGGATGATCTTCTGCAGTCAGGTGACAGCACTGACAGTTGACGCAGAGGTTCAAAAGGAATCCAGGGTCTTCCTGCTCCCCGGGCTGGGGTCTTGTGGCTTCTGGCTTTGGCTGTCCGTCTCCTGCAGGTGCAGGTGTGCGTGGCTGTGGCGCCATGGTGGGAGCACACGTGTGCATCACGGGGACTTGGGTGGCTCAGCCAGGCCAGCGCTGTCTGCGCTGTGTCCGCACAGCCCTGTGACGTCAGTGTGAGCCCTTCGTGGCCCAGGGTGTGATCTCACTCCTGCTTTCCCTTTGATTTAGGTTACCATTCGTGTTTTCTTTGAAGTCTCATTTCTGGTAGTAGCTTTGTCATCTCAGGGACAGTGAAGACCCTAGTGACAGTCACAGTCACAGTGATCACGTTGTCGGCACCCTGGATATCATCTCAGTCTCTCTCGGCAACTGGTGGGTCCGTGTAAGCCCCAACTTGGACCTTACCCCAGTGCTTGGGGCGGACTGTATCCCTTAGGTATGAGGTCACTGATGGGTCGTTACTAGGGCCTCTCTACCCTATGAATGCCCAGGAAACCCAGTTAGAGCCCAGTTAGCTAGAGTGAGGCTTTGTTAATGAATTTTGCACAGTCGGGTGCCGGAGCCCACACAGGAGGCAGGCCAGGTGTGCACAAGCAGGTCCTCACCAGCCTTTTATCCCCTAACTCGCAAGTTCCTCCCCCGGTTCCTCATTGGTGGGGTGTTAGGAGGGTGAGCAGTCTTTCCCAGGTGTTGCCAGAGTTCTGTCATTCATTTCTTACTTCCTGGGAAGGGTCCCCCCAGTTCATCTGTTTGTGCACACATTCTCCAGTTGTGCGTGCTCTGTGGTTGCCCTGTTACCTAATACTCTGTGCCCTGGGTCATCTAAAGACTTGTGACTCTGGCCTTTGTTCCCCTTACTCTGAAGATGGACCGCTTTGAATTTATTTCTCACCCACTCCTGAGTAGCCAGCACCCGTCTGTCGTTGGAGGCTCCCGTGTGGCCGTGATGCTGAGTGGGTGTCAGTGAGCTTCCCGACAAGGTGGCCTGGGGAGAATGGCCTGGCCGTCTCCTGAAATCAGCCAGTGAGAACCGCGTGGCTCACAGCTGTCCCTGTCCACAGCCCCGCAGGGAGTGACACAGGACTGGCCTGCGATTTGTCCCTCTACGTGAGTGACCGTGCCGATGTTGGCCAACTGTCTCAACGTGAGCTGAAGTAAAACCCCTCCCGCTGGGTCCTGTAATTGAAGCAACGGCACTGTCACTTTCTCGTGAGGACTGGTCTGGGGCTGGACAGAGTGTGACAGCCGGTCCCTTTGGACGGATGGAGCAGTGAGTTCTGTGGTAGTCTGAGTTCTGCAGCTGCGCCTTGCGATCTGGCGTGTTTCTGTTCAAGGCCCGGTGATGTCTTTCTGTGTTAAAGACCCTTCGTCTCTTTCAGCTCCTATGTTCGGTTTGATATAATTCGAAGGATCCTGACCAAGGTTTTTGGATGCAACGTGGTCATGGTGATGGGAATCACAGATGTGGACGATAAGATAATCCGAAGGGCCAGGGAGGTAAGTGACGAGCGTCCTCACCTTGATGTCAGCGTTGTTCTGCGTGCTCTCTGGGTAGGTGTGGCTTGCTAACAGCTAGTGGTGCACTGTTAGGAAGTGAGCTGCTCACCAAAAGGTCGGCAGTTCCGACGCACCGGCGGCTCCTTGGAAAGCTTGTGGGGCAGTTCTGCTGTGTCCTGTGGGGCACTGGGAGTCTGAGTTGACTTGAAGGCAATGGGTTTGGTTTTTGTCGTATTTTAATATTCATGCATGACTCAGGGAAATGGGGTAGGCTATCAGAACAATCTTCGTTGTTGTAGTAAAGGAAATGAAAGTCTCTTCCTGTTCTTCAAAACATTTTAATAAATTGCTTCATTCTCTGGTGGTTTCCTGGCTGAATCTTGAAGCCCTTTACGGTCCCCTCTGCCTCCAAGGTGAGTAGCACACCCTTTAGTGAGGGATTGGGGCCTGGTGACAGCTGACTTTGGGGGCCTGTGCAGTTCTGCTCACAATGCCTTGGATTTCTGTGCTTCCTCATGGCTTCAGAGGAGACTTTGTACCACTGAAGTCTCAGAACAGTCCTGTGTGCCAGGCAGAGGGGGCCTCACTGGGCCTCTTTTCACATAGATTTTATGTAGTGTTTTTGTCTGAATTTTGAAGTAATTTTGGACCTATAGAAAAGTTGCGTGACCAGCAGAGAGAGGCCCTGGGTCCCCTGTTCTGGGATTTCCCACTAGTGTCTGATGTGTGGGTGAGAGTCTGCTCCGTGGCACCCAGGCCCTCCCCACCTTCCCTACCTGTGGTCTGTTTCTGACATGACACCCCATCTTCCATGGAATGGATTCTCTGGTGTCCTGCAGAAGTTACTGGAAGTGTTCACCCCTGCACCTGTCAGTATGGTCTTGTCTGGAGATGGAAGGCTTTGTGTCGTGTTAAGGAGGTCATGTCCCAGCAGGATGAGTCCTGCACCTAACCTGTCCTAAGTGGTGTCCTACAGAAAGAGGCAGGGGGTGCCTTGCCAAGACAGGTCACTGAGTCTTCAAGCCTGGGAAGGTGAAGGGGGCGTCTGTCAGGTGCCCGGTGTGCAGTGAGATCAGCATTGTGGCCCATCTGGCAGAGTGGGTATGATTTTGCCGTTTTGCTGACATGGTCTTCTCTGAAAACAGGCCATCTTTCCAGCGTCACTGCTCCTTGCTGGACACCCTTGGCTGTAACAGCTTTCTCCATCGCTGGTCTCTGTTAGGGTGCTTTTTCTCAGGGCCCTTCTGTTCCACGTTTCTGCCCGTTTCCACAAGTGGGTGTGGTCTGGAATACAAGCTGATCATCCTTTGCGTGTCAGGGGGTTGGCTGGTGTCTCCTCTGCCTGAATCTGCGGAAGGAGTTGAATCAAGACTTGCCTAGGGGGTGTCTCCAGTCCCCGTACCTGGTGAGCGTGTTTGTCTTGTTTGGTCTCTGGTACGGTGCTTGTCTGCAGTCTAGCTAATTAGGCACTGTCTCTACTGCTTTCTTTGCGTTTACTAGATTTCTTAAATATATCTTTTTTTGTTCAGATGAGTAAGATTTGAATTATCGTGTCACGCCTTTCATTCATTGTGGTTTTCTTTTCTCGTGAACTTTCTCACAGCTCAGCCCCGCCTTGTCTTTCTTGGAAATGCTTGCGTGCACTCTGACCTGCCTGACGGCCTTGGCAGTGGGGCAGAAATGGGGCAGACTGGGGGCTGAAGCCCCACAAGGGGAAGTCAAGAGGTCTAGAGGGCCTCTGTGGCAGGGGCCGCTGGCTCACGTGTGGTTTAATGTTCTAAGGAGCGTGGTGCTCCTCTTAGACGTCACTCAGGTGGACAGTTAGAGAGCCTGGGGGGACGTCCTCGGCTCGGTTCTGTCTTAGGGGGTCCTTCTTACAGCCACATAGCCCTGAGGCACATTAGATGAGTGGTACAGCGAGTTTGGCTCTCCTAGCTGCCCCGTGGAAGCCTGTGGGCAGTTTCCCTCTGTCTTGTGGGGTTGCTGTGAGTTGGAATAAACTCGTAAACAACAGTTTATAGCTATATTTTGAAAAGTACCTGTAAAGGATTACCTCTTTTGCTTTTTGTAATTTACTGAAAAGGAAACAAGTAGCTTCCCTTCTTGTGATTTTCAAAAATACACTTGAATGTATGTAGTAATTTTAAAAATCAATATTTTTTAATGTCATTTTATCGTTTCCTTTTCCATTGTTACACTGTGTTTTCTCTAAATGCTGCCCATTTTGCAGTAACCATATGACGCTTCACCACAGGACTCTATTATCACAAGAGTGACAGTCAGGAGGAGAGAGGAGGCCAGGGGCTAGTGGGACAGGGTGTGCTGATGGGCGTGGGACAGTGTGTGGGCAGGCAGTGCGGGGGGTGGCGAAGAGCCAGGTGTCCAGGGGGAGCGAGGCTGGGGAAGAAAGAGGGGTCAGCAGCCGTGTAGGAGCCCTGAGGAGCCCCTCAGAGAGTGCCCAGGGAGAGCCCAAGGGAGGCCTGGGTTACTGTTTCTTTGTTTTAGTAATGCTTAGACGAGACAAAGTCATTGCTGGGGCCAGATTCTGACTCAGTGACCCTACCGGGCAGAGTTTCCAGGGAGCACCTGCCGGTTTGAACTACCGGCCTTTGGGTGAGCAGACGCAGCTCTCAGCTGCTGCGCCAGGGTTTTGTTTTTGAATCGAGTACTGTGTGAACAGTGAGACAGTCCCTGCTGTCAGGTCGATCCCAGCTCGTGGCAGCCGTGTGGGGTGGGGGCATACTGCTGCCGTGGGCGTCCGGCGAGCGCCTGCTGGGTCCGAGCTGCTGTGGCTCTGCGTTCCCCGGCAGTGCGGAAGTGCTGGAAGTGGCCTGCAGTCGGCTGCTCCCCAAAGGCTGGCTGTTGCCCCCCCACATTGGAGCCATGGAAGAAATGCCAGGCAGTCACCTCCATAAGATGAGAGCCAAGGGGGACCTTGGGGACAGCTGCCCTCTGTGATGCACAGGGTCCCCGTGCGCTGGGGCCAGCCTGACTGCAGCTGGTAACAGCAACGAGATTGTAAGAAAAACGGTCCAAGTGACTTGAGGTCCCTAAATCGAGAGCGTGTCTCAGTTCACTGTCTTGCTGTAGGGCGCGACTCTGCAGTGACGTCGAGTCTGTGGTCGCATCTTCTGAAGAGTGTCTTAGTTTGAGGTCATACGACATGTATCCAAAACTGGTAGGTAGGAAAACACCTAGTTTTTTTTTTAGTATTTGGTGAAAAGGCTATTACTTTTCTTGAACACAGGCTTTTTTAGTGATGGTGATATCCTTCATGCCATCTGCTTGAGGACTGTTTTTAAAATATTTTAAATTCTAACATTACACTTTCCTGAGTCGCTCCCTTGACATTTAACGTTTGGCACAGTTTCATGGTTTCTCAGGGACAGAAATGGAAGCAGGGTTTAAATGAGTCTGGAATCAGAATTTTTAAAGGGGGATGGCACACTTGCATGTTGAATCTTCCTTAGATGTGCCTCGGGGACTCAGGCACAGCTGTCCTTTCGGTGTTACAGAGCACCGGGCTCGAGTCCCCGGCTTTAAGTTTATAAATTGGGCCGTGGAGTGGGATTTTCCCTCCTCAGTGTCCGCATCGAGAGCCAGGTGTCCCCGAGCTCAGACTGGGTTCCTGCTGCAGGTCGCGTCACGGGCAGTCACTGGTGAGCCTGTCACCCAGAACGGCCGCTTGTGGAAAAGGGAGAAACGCTTGTCTGGGGAGGGTGCTACTTGGTAGGCCCTTCCAGGGTGTGTGTTCCGTCTTGTCTCCAACAAGACAGGTTGGTTCTCAAGTTCATGTGGAAAAGCAAAAATAGGAATGGCCAGGAGGAGTCTGTGAAGGAAGATGATGGGGAGGGAGGAGCCTTACCAGATACCAGAACGCCCTCGACAGCTGTGGGGAAATGCCCACCCCGTGCCTTGACAGAGCGTAAAACGATGCAGCAACCGGGAAAACAAACCGAGTTACCTTGTTGTTGGTTTGACGTCACCAGGCCCCCCTTCCGCAGGGCCGCCGCGTGGCTCTGGGCGGCTTGGACGTCACCAGGCCCCCCTTCCGCAGGGCTGCCGCGTGGCTCTGGGCGGCTTGGACGTCACCAGGCCCCCCTTCTGCAGGGCCACCGCGTGGCTCTGGGCCCCAGCCACCCCAGCAGCAGCTGAGCGCCTGACTGTTGACCCCAGGCATTACGGCCCAAACCCGCGCTGCTGCCTCTGACAGCTACTGAGACACGTGAAAGCGGAGACTCAGGTTCACGGGCCGCATTCTCTGAGGTGTTCGTCACAGGAGCCGAGCAGACAGACATAAGCCAGGCGCTCACGAGCGGGAGAGTGGCTGACCAGGATGCGGTGTGTCGACGCAGTGGAGCGTTACTCAGCCGTAAGGGAAGGGAAGTCCCAATCGTGGCGTAGACGTGGGGAGCCGTGGACACCTGACGCCGAGTGACATCATCAGACACGGAAGGCAGACACGCTGTGGTTCTACTCCATGAAATACCTAGGCTGGGCAGGTGCCTTAGGGTCACCAGGGCCTGAGGGGCACGGGGCAATGGGAATCGTTGCTGACGGGGCAGGGAGCTTCCCTGGGCGGTGACGGGGTTGACAGTGGTGACGGTAGCAGAGCCTGGCGAGTGTCATTGATGTCACAGACTTGTGACAGAAGAACTGGAGAGCACTTTATGTTTGTTGTCTTACACCCTTGCCCCTTTCTAGGCTGGCAGGGATCGGCCCTTGTCACTGTGAAGGCTGAGGGAGTCCAGGCGGAGGTGCAGGTGTGTGAACCCATGGGAAGCGGGGCTGACCAGGAGTCTGGACGCACAGACCGTGGGGATCTGCTCAGAAAGACGGCCTTTCATGTCGGTGGGGGCTGGATACTGATCACTGGGGAGCCGTCTGGGCAAGACGTGATCTACACTTGGATGCACACTTCACAGCTGAATTCCGGGTGGGCCAGATACTTAGGTATAAAAACAGTGGGACTACAGATCCCTGCAAAAACCACGTCCTTTCTGTCACCTGACACTGGAGAAGCCACAATTTTCTGTTTCCAAACCCAGACCGCATATACAGGAAAAGATTGATATACATATACGTGTATATATGAAAACAGGAAATTGTCTTACATGGTCCAAGATATGTTAAAGTTAAAAGGACATGAGAAAAATTTAAGATTCATATCAGAGATATAAAAAAGGTTAATTTCTTCAGTATAAGATAAACTCCATGAAGCTAAACCCAGTTACACTGAGTGATTCTGACTCACAGTGACCTTGTTGGGTAGATTGGAGCTGTCCCGTGGGGTTTCCAGGGAGCACCTGGTGCATTGAAGGCCCCTGCGCCTCCACATCGGCCGTTAGATGAGATTTATTACAAATTAACAGAAAAGGTTTGGATAGTCATTTAAAACAAGTGGCTCTTAAACATGAGAAGAGGTTCAAACTCACTCATAGTAAGAGAACTAAGAATTAAAATGGCAGCTGAGAGTGTTTGTAGCCATCATGCTGACGAGTCCGATGGCCTGAGAGCCCTGTCGCAGGGCCCCGGGAGGCTGGTGCACCCTTGTGCCTTGCTGACAGGGTCTCAGCGGGCACAGTTTCCGTGGGAGGCAGCACGCCCCTGGAGCCCTGTGGTGTGTTGGTTAGCGGTGTGTGCTGACTGAAGGGTGGACGGTTCAGGCTGACTGAGCAGTTCCTCGGGGACTCCTGGTCATCATCTCCCAGGAAGATTGTGGCCTAGCAAACCCGACGGGGTAGTCCTGCTGTCACTGTGACTCTAAATCAGTTTAATGGCATCTATCAACAGCAGTGGTAAGAGTGTGCTTGCTGAGTTGTTTGTGGAACAAGAGATCCAGCAATTTCATGTGCGAGTGTAGAGCTGTCTTAGGGTTCTCCAGAAATCCAAGCTGGGTTCAGAAGAGGACGTGGAGCCAGGGATAGCGTGGTGGCTGTCCGTTGGATCTGGACTGCAAGCAGAGAACACCAGAAAGACGTTTACCTGTCTGCTGACTTGACAAGGGCTCCTGACTGTGTGGGTTGTAACAGATGAATGTAACACTGTGAAGAGTGGGAATTCCATGACTCAAGTTGTGCTCCTGTGGAACCTGCGCGTAGTTCAGGAGGCGGTCTTGGGAACAGGACAAAGGCACAGCGCCTGGGTGAAAGTCGGAAAAGCTGTGCCTCAGGGCTGCAGCCTTTCAGCACGCCTGTCCACCCTGCGTGCTGAGCCGATGAAGGGAGAAGCTGGCCTTGAGCTAGAAGAGCGAGGCCCCGGGGCGGGGGAGACTCATTCACAGGCTGCCATATGCACATGGGCCGACCTCGCTCGCTGCCAGCGGAGAGAGCTGGAAGTGTGTACCGGTGAGGGACTGAGACCACAGCCTTGAGTCTGAGTCACCCCCTGACATCCAGAAAACCAGTCCTCGCGGCTGGACCAGCGAGCAGCAGCATCGTAAATGGAGAAAGGCTCTGAGGTGGTCAAGGACTTCATTTTCCCGGGATGCACATTGGTGCCTGTGGAAGTGGCACTCAGGAAATCACAGTAGTGCGTTGGGCAGGTCTGCTGCAGAGAGCTGCTTTAGAGTGTAAAAAGCCAAGCTGTCACCTTAGGGACGAAGGTGCCCCCGACTTAAGCCGTGGTGTTTTCAGTCCTTTCAGTATGCATGTGAAACGTGAACAGTGAGGAAGACAGACCTAAGAATTGGTGCCTTTGAATTGCGGCCTTATCAAAAACCGGAGTGTACCGTGGACAGTCAGAGGGACAAACCGTCTGTCTTGAAAGAGACAGAACCAGAATGCTCGTGAGAAGTGCGAGGGGAGGCTTAGTCTCACGAACTTGGGCGTGTTCTCAGGAGGATCAGTCCCTGGGGAAGGGCACTCTGCTTGATAAAGCAGATGATGGTCAGAAAAGAGGAAGAGCCTCAACGAAGTGGATTTGGCACAGTGTCCCCACCGATGGGGTCAGTGGGACAGCGACGGTGGTTTTGGTGCGGGATTGGGCAGGGTTCCCTGCTGTTGTGCGTGGGGTCCTGTGAGTGGGAACCGACCCGACGCACCTAACAACAAAAACGGGTTGTCGTGAGACACAGAACCAACAGGGATTCATACACAGAGCTAGAGAGATGGGTCATTAAGGAACTGGCTCAGGTGACTGGGGAATCTGGCCAGACGGGGCAGACAGTGGGCTGGAAACCCCAGCAGTTGTGTGTTGAAAACCCTTAGGTTAGGCGGTGGGGTGGAAATTGTGGTGGAAGGTCTGTTTGCACCCTTTGAGGCAGGGTCCTTATCTCCCAGGGAACCTCAGATTTTGTCCTAAGGCCTTCGCCGGAAATGCAGCCACAGCACCCCTTGGAGGTGAGGATGGCCCTCCCGTGCTGTGACAGGCACCCAGCTTCTGGTAAGGTCAATTGACCTAGACGGAATCGCGTGTCTGTACCTTCCCAGCAGCATCTGGTGTCTGGCTAAGGAACTGGGCACTGTGACCCAGTCCAGTGACACTCAGAGTGCACCGTCCGATAGCTGAGATGCCCTGGAACCTGTGACAAGTGTTTGTAACAGCCGGTGGCCCGAGCAGTCAGAGCTTGACCAGTAGAGGACGAGTCAGGTGGCCATGGCACCTAGAAAATGTCACCTGTGCAGCCGTTGAAATCAGTGCAGCAGCTCAGTCTGCGTCGTCATCATGGCAAGACCTGAAATAGCGCCAAGTGTGGGAGCCAGGGCACAGACCCTGTCACAGCCTGCGTGTGGGGACGTGAAGAACAGGACACAGACCTGCACAGGAGCGTACGTGTGCTGGAAAAGCTGGTGACGGCACTGACCTTCTGGAAGGCAGGCTGGGTTCTGCACATCCAGATGACCCTTGACTTCCCCTGGGGACGAGGGGACCCTGGTGGCATGGTGGTTAGATGCTACCGATGGCAGTTTGCATCCACCAGGCACCCCTTAGAAACCACGTAGGACAGTTCTGTGCCCTGTGGGATCGTCGTGCATCAGAATTGAGTTGACAACAGAAGGTTTCAGGGCAGATCACGTGTGCAGAAAGCACATAAAAAGCAGCATGTTGACTTTTAGGTACAGAATTGCACAGTATGTGAAACTTTAAAAGTGACAAGATGACACTACATTTTAGCCTTCGTTCCTTGTAGCTGCTTTATTCCCCTTGGGATAGATGCAGAAACCCTGGTGGCGTGGTAAGTTAGGTGCTGTGACTGCTCACCATAAGGTCGGCAGTTCAGATCCACCAGGTGCTTCTTGGAAACTACGGGGCAGTTCTACTGTGACTTCTAGGGTTGCTATGAGTCGGACCGACTCAGTGGCAGTGGGTTGGGTTTCTAGAGAGACAGGAGTTAACTGATTTCTGTTTTAAAACGTCTGTTTTGCCGCAGTGAAGCTGTGCCATGGGAGAAAGGTGTTCTGTGTGTTTGTGTGAGCCCCAAACGAGACCCACTGCTGTCGAGTCACAGTCACCCTGCAGGACAGAGGAGAACTGCCCCATGGTGTTTCCAAGGAGCGCCTGGTGGATTCAGACTGCGGACCCTTTGGTTTGCAGCTGTAGCACTTAGCCAGAATCCCTCCAGGATTTCCGTATGTGTGTGCGTGTTTAATGTGAAATAAATAGTAAATGTTGAATGTGAAATCTGTGTGTGATGAAGCAGTTAGTGCACGTGTGTGTGTGTAAATGAGTACAACATACCAGGCTCTGTGCTTGGTCCTGTGTAGAGCCTCTCACAGTGTCACAAAGGCCGTGCTTCCCGTGGACACACGTGTCTCTCCCGCCTGTGTACCCCACGGAACCCTCCCGGCAGCTGCAGGGGTCCTGGGTGGGACTGCCTGAGCTGAGCCGTGGACTGCCTTGCCTGAGACCAGGAAGCTGAGGCAGACCCTGGCAGCAAAGCTTGTTTCCCGTCTTTCCTCGGCAGGACCCTTGGTTGTGGCTTTGGGAAACATGTTGGCTGTGAGGTGATGTTGGTGGCGCTTTAGGGCCTGGGGTGTGAGGACACGGGTCAGGGCGAGCGGTTGGGGTCTTGGATGCTCACCGGGTGCGTAGGTTGGGGAAGCTGTTGGATGGTTGAAGCTGACAGTTCTTTCCAGGTAAAATGGGGGTTTCTGCCCCACCGAGCCATTGAGTGAGTGTCACTGATTGTGAGTAGCTCATGGATTACATGGCTAAAATCCACAGTAGGAATCCTGGTCGAGTTTCGGAACTTTATAGTGTGTCCTGCTTCTTTGGAGAGAATGGTCTTCCACTGGAAAACTAGTAACAACCCTCAGTGAGCTTTGCCTGGGCCGCGGACGCCTCTGAGAGCCTAATAGGCTGCAGGCGCTGCTGCCAGAAGTGGACGTGCGCGCAGAATCAGCCTTCACGTTCTGTGCTGTTACCTGTCCCCAGAAGCCCAGTCATGCTGCTGAAGGGACTTAACACCCCTTTAAAACCCTTCTTCTATCTCCAGGGAACCCTGGTGGTGTAGTGGTCAGTGGCACGTCTGCTCCCCAGAAGGCCAGCAGTTCAGGTCCCCTGGGTGCCCCTTGGAGACTCAGGGCAGTGCCGCCCTGTCTGTAGGGCCGCTGCGAGGCGGAGCCCACCTGCCGACGGGTTTTGGTGTTGGAGTGTCCCGTGGCGCCCCTGCTGGCGCAGCCGCTGAGGGCGCAGCGGCTGCTCGCCGGGAGCTCGGCAGGTCGACCGCGCCAGGCGCCCCCGGAAACCTCGGGGGCAGTGCCCCCGGCCCGTGGGCTCCCTGTGCGTCGGGGCCGCCTCGGCAGCAGCGGTGGTGGTTTGTCGTAACGTGCTGTTATTTCAGGACATTCCTCTGGGGTCTTCCCCCCCTTCGGTGTATTTTGGACTTGTTTTCTGTGGCATCCTGAGGAGAGCAGCGTCCAGTGGAAACTCGGGTTTCTTGTGATGCTGTAGAATAGATTGGTTTTGTCCTTGTTTGTGAAAAGCAGAGGTTTTTTTTGTTTTTGTTTTTGTGATTTGGTTTGTTTGCTGTTACCTCATGGAAATCATGACATTTATCCCTTTTCCCTGTGTAACCAGAAAACGGGATCAATAAACCACTTTGATGAGCTGAGCTGTTGGTCTGAGTTTAATAGCTAAAGCTAAATGCCTCTCCTGTGAGCTAAATGCCTCTCCTGTGAGTGACAGTGACGACAGGAGCCGTGAGGGCGGTGTGCATGTAGCCCAGCCCCTGTGGTCTGCCTTCAGGCCACGCCGGGGCAGGGGAGGGGGGGCGCGTGCGGGTCCGCGTGTGTGCACTCCCCAGCGCCAGGTAGCACAGCCCCGCCTGCCTGCCTGGGGGTAAGCCAAGGGCGTGTGTGTGTGCATGTGCATGCACGCGCGTGTGCGTGTGTGCGCGCGTGTGCATGCACTCCCCAGCGCCAGGTAGCACAGCCCCGCCTGCCTGCCTGGGGGTAAGCCAAGGGCATGTGTGTGTGTGTGCATGTGCATGCACGCGTGTGTGTGTGCGTGTGCGTGTGTGTGCGCGCGTGTGCATGCACTCCCCAGCGCCAGGTAGCACAGCCCCGCCTGCCTGCCTGGGGGTAAGCCAAGGGCGTGTGTGTGTGTGTGCATGTGCATGCACGCGTGTGCGTGTGTGTGCGCACGTGTGCATGCACTCCCCAGCGCCAGGTAGCACAGCCCCACCTGCCTGCCTGGGGGTAAGCCAAGGGTGTGTGTGCGTGCGTGTGTGCGTGCGTGCGTGTGTGTGTGTGCGTGCGTGCGTGTGTGTGTGCGTGCGTGTGTGTGCGCATGTGTGCGCTCCCCAGCGCCAGGTAGCACAGCCCCGCCTGCCTGCCTGGGGGTAAGCCAAGGGCGTGTGTGCGTGTGCATGTGCGTGCACGCGTGTGTGTGCGCGCATGTGCATACACTCCCCAGCGCCAGGTAGCACAGCCCCGCCTGCCTGCCTGGGGGTAAGCCAAGGGTGTGTGTGCGTGCGTGTGTGCGTGCGTGCGTGTGTGTGCGCGCGCGTGTGTGCGCTCCCCAGTGCCAGGTAGCACAGCCCCACCTGCCTGCCTTGGGGTAAGCCAAGGGGTGTGTGTGTGTGTGCTGCGTGCATGTGTGACTGCAGGCTCCCCAGCAGGTAGCCCAGCCCCTCCTACTGGCCCTGAGACAAAGTGGTTGGGTGGGGGTGCATTGCCCAGTCAACTCTCTGTCTCATTCTTTTACAGATGAATGTATCACCCGCTTCTCTGGCCAGTTTTTATGAAGCAGATTTCAGACAAGACATGGCGGCCTTGAAGGTACAGCCGGCTGTGGCCTGCGCTCTGGCTGAGGTTACCGAGCCTGAGCAGTGAGAACCAGCGCTGGGGGGCCTCTTCTCTGCTGTGGAAACCGTTCTTTTTCTTCTCTTTCAGGTTCTTCCCCCGACAGTGTACTTGAGGGTAACTGAAAACGTCCCTCAGATCATTTCTTTCATCGAGGGGATAATTGCTAACGGCCATGCTTACCCAACGCCGAAAGGTAGGGTGCGTCTCATCCAAAGTGATGCTTGCTGGTGGTGTAAGGTTTGGAGAAAGCAGACGTAATTCACAGGTGGTTGGGACACATGCTGAACGTTTTACTGTCTTTTCTGATACAGTTCTTATATTAAAAACAATACAGGCTTTTTGACAGTTATCGTGTGTCTGTAAAATGGTCAATAAATCCTCTTTAAAACCATTTTTCCCAGTCATAGGGAGGTTGCTAGTCTTAAGCAAAGATAGGAAAAGGTTCAGAGCCCGTGAGTCTCAGTGGTGGGCACGCAGCTCTTTGTCATTGTCTTTCAACTGTACTAGTTTGAAAATGTTACAAGCCAGAGTCGGAGACAAAGTCCACGCCTCCAGAGACTGGCTCTGTTGCCGTCTGTGTGGATGCGTCATTGTGAAAGGTCGACTCCAAGGGAGCTGCAGGCAGGTGGCACTTCAGACCCTTGATGCGTCAAAATGCAGCTTGGAATAACAAGGGCGTTTCTGCACAACATGTCGCTGCTAGACCTCAGTTAACACTGATTCTTTAATGTCACTCAGTGCCCTGTCCATGTTAAAAATTGGCCCATTTGGCCCCAGATATATTTTATGAGTTTCCCCTCACCACACCCAATCAGACTTTAGTCCAGGTCATGCCTTGTGTTTGCTGTCTGTGTCTCTGAGTCTAAGACAGTATCCACATTTTTTCCCCTTTGTTAGGACTCACTGAAGAGCTTAGGAACCAGCTCAGTCGTCTCAGAGAGTGTCTTCATGTTCTGAGTCTGTGTGATTATCTCCACCAGTGGAGTTTGCGTTACTTAGGGGTGCTTCTTGGAGCTGTTAGAGTGCGGTGATTTAAGAGCTCAGCAGCTAACCAAAAGGTCAGCAGTTCAAATCCACCAGCCACTCCTTGGAAGCTCCACAGGCAGTTTTACTCTGTTGTGTGGAATTGCTGTGAATTGGAATCGACTCAATGGCAGCAGGTTTCGTTTTCTGGTTTTTCTTTTTGTCTGGCAGTCTTAGGGGTGAAGCTGGTGTTCTGGGGTGTGGTGATCACGAGACAAACGCCGTTTTCAGTCACGCTTGCTGCTTTTGGCCGTTTTTCTTAAATCCCAACCCTCCCACTCCTCACACCTGTACCTGGAGGCTGGTTTACCAGCTGTAGTGGAGAGGGAGAAGTCTTAGCGTTTGGGTCTCTCCTGTACCCTGAACCACTGGGTAACCGTTTACATGTCCCCTTAATCTGCCCTTTATTGTGCATCTTATTCCCACTAGATGGTAAAATCCTGGGCTATAACAATCTTTGTTTTTATTGAACAATCCATTCTGGTATTCAGTCCAAAAAACCAGCCGGTTGCCGTCGAGCTGATTCCGACTCACAGCAGCCCTGCAGAGCAGAGGACAGCTGCCCTGCGGGGTTTGCAAGGAGTGCTGGGTGTATCTGAACAGCCAACTGCTCGGTTAGCAGCTGACCTCTCAACCACCACACCACCAAGCTCCGTACACCACCAGGGCCGGGTTGTTGGGTGCTCGCTGCAGCAGTAGGCACAGTGAGACGGGTTGCTGGCTGCCCACAGCCTGGCTCCGTGGGCTGTGTGTGGGTGCAGGAGAGAAATGCTGGGGACGCACAGGTTTCTGTAAGCATGTCCTGAATTTGTTCACTGGTCTGTGCATAAGGAAGCTCTGGCTGTGTTCTTGCTTATCTGATTTGCTTTTTGTTTAAGAGTTTACTTGCGAGAAAAAAAGTTATTTAAAGGGCTTAGGTGACTAAACTGCAGTTTGCTTGAGAAAACAAAAGAATTATTTTTCAGTTCTTGCATAGTTTGAAATAAGCCATACAGCCATGTGCTTTCATTTTTAAAATCAACGTTTGTGAAGTTTTAGAGATTCTCCTCCCAACATACAAGATCCAACAATAAGTCTGTGAGCTTCATTGTTCTAAGTGCTGCATGCCTGATTGCTGACTGTCACTGCCGTCACCTTTGAAGTGCTCCCCTGGGGAACTATGCACCAACGCCAGCGCCTAGTCCACTCTTCAAAGCAGTTTTGGAACTCTTTCTGGAATGGCCTTTGTGCATGGTGGCACGGTGGCAAGTTCATGAACTTAACTGTATAGTTGCCTGTGAGGAAGTTTTTAACCAGTGAATAAATAACTGTATTGAACACCCCTCCCCTACACGCTCACCTTTTCTGGCCCCCAATGACCTTTTTCTTTCCCCCAAATAAAAGAAATACTGAAGAGAAGACATTTGGATGATATTCAGAACACGAAGCTGACATGACAGCAGCTATGATGGCCCTTCCAGAAGGAGTTCCAGAGTTGCTTTGAAGGGCGGACCAGGTGCTGACATGAGTGTATGGCTTCCCAAGGCGAGGGCTGCGAAGGTGACCAGTGTGATAATGAGCAGTGAGGTGTACACAGCACTTTTTCTAGGATGAGTTTGCAAACTTAGTTGTCAGTCCTATAGATGTGTGCTTTTCTAACATAGGCTTGTTTAGTTCTACTCTGCTGAGTGAAGGAGACCAAGGTAAGACAAAATGCCAGTCTACTTTTAAAGTCTGATAACTTACTTAAACTCACCTAAATGCATATGTTTAAGATTGAGAAATGATGCATTTCATAACTGCTTTTATACACAGGCAATGTCTACTTTGATCTGAAGTCAAGAAGAGACAAGTATGGTAAACTGGTTGGCATGGCCCCGGATCCAGTCACAGAGCCAGGTGGGTTGACTACAGCTGAGCCCTGTGGCCACCTATAATCCCTGCCTCACGTCGTAGCTTCTTGGGAGGCTGAAGGGCGCATTGACCTGGCCCTTCCTACTTCTCACCTTCTCAGGCCACAACTCAGTACCTACACGGTGACAGTCACGTGGTCGAGCATGGTGGGTGATGTTTTAAATCTCATTTGTGTTTCTGAATAGATAAAACACATGGGTCGTACAATTCAGACCACAAATGACACATCCCATCACACTGATGCCATTGGTCCCTGGCTCTTCTCCCTGAAGGCAGCACTTCTCAGCCATTTCTTGTTTCTTTTCTGAGATTTTCTTTGGGTCTGAAAATACGCACACACAGGAACGTATCTTAACACTCTTCTACATCTTATTCTCGTCAGATACTAGATTTCCAGGTGTTTTTTTTTTTTTTCGCTGTTGTTTTGTACTCTGTGTTGTTCTCACGATTTGTTACAACGAAGTCATTATTTTTTGGAGGGAGATAAGTATGTAGATTTAAATTAATAATGATTTTAAAAGAATACTATTTAGGAATACCAAACCAGAACAGTAGCAGAAACTCTGCAAGACAAAATGTCCAAGTTCTGTGTCTGTCTGTAGGCATTATCCCTCTGACTCATCAAATACTCCGATCTTTATTTGATTTCTTGGGAATGTTACTTCTTTTCTCAAATTGGTAGTATTCTGCTGACATCTTCACCACAGCTGTGCGCCTGACGTGTAGTCACCAGGTCGAGGGTTGTCCTGGGCCTTGTGGAAATTTTTGGTAGTCAGACATTCGCACTTCAGCACGACTCTGCAGCAGACAGCTTTCTTCTGCAGAAGCCGTGTGTGAGCGTTGTTAGTTGTAGTGAAGTCAGCTCCGCTGACAGAGGCCGGAAGTAAAACCACAAAACGTGGCCCATCGTGTACCCCCATCGAGACCTCTGTCGTGTGCACAGTGATTGTTGCAGCCGTTGTGTCGATTCAGTGAGGCGTCCTTCCGTTGACCTGCTTGGTCAGCATGATGTCCTTCTCAAAGACTGGTCTCCCCAGTGCCGTGTCCAGAGTGGGCGCGTCAGAGCCGCGCTCCGCAGCCCTAGGAGGCCGTCTGGTTGTATTCCATCTCCGACATCCTTGTTCACTCATCGGGTGGTCCACAGAGGTTGGGCGCCCTTAGCCAGCTTCCCAGTGGTGCGGCATTCCTCCTCTTTTTATTTTTTTAGAACTTTAAAGAGGTCTTTGCAGCAGATTTGCTCCGTGTGATGTACTTTTGATTTACAGACTGTTACTTCCGTATGTTGGCTGTTGATCCAGGCAGAGTTAGGACTTGGAGGACTTGAGCAGTGTGTCTGCCATTTCGGTTTTCTCGCCACGTAGCATGACGTTTATCAGCCTGGCTGTGAGGACTTTTGTTTTCTTTATGTTGAGTCATCATCTGTACTGCTGAAGTCTTTGCTCTTCATCAGTCAGTTCGGTAAGTCCTCTTGTGGTGGGCAGAATTTTGTCATCACCACATGTCAGGTTGTGATGAAGTCTTCCTTTAGTCCTGATGACATGTTCTTCACGTGGTCCTGCTTGTCAGATTTTTTATCTACAGACTGAATAAGGTGAAAGAATAAAACCCTGCCTTACACCTTTACTGACTGAAAACCTTGAAGTGTTCCTTGTTCTATTTGAGTAACTGTCTCTTGATGTAATGTGCAAGTTCTGCACAGTTAAATTTTCTCAAATTCCCATTCTTTGCAATGTAATAATTACATTAGGAAATACAGATACCAAAAAAGGTAACCAAACTCTTCACACACAATGAAAATTTTTTAATACCTTGACGTATCATTTCTTCAGAGGCATAATGTTTCACTGTTTCAGTCTTAACAGTAATACAGCAAATGAAAGGTGCCCAGCGCAGTGACTGTTGTAAGGTGGAGGTCCTGGCGGTCAACACTCAGGAGAGGTCAGACCACAGCCCGCTGCCGCAGGTCACCTCTGGGTCCCCCTTCCTCAGGTGACCCCTCCCTCACTTTGGTCACAGTCTCTCTACCTTTCGCAGTGGCTGTACCCCAAGAATGTCTGCCTAAACACGGTTTGGCCTTTGTTGTGTGGTGCCATCAGTCGGGCCCCTGTGTGCAGCAGAGACACTGCCAGGTCCCGCGGGCCCCTGTGTGTAGCAGAAGGGAGCACTGCCGGGTTCCGCGGGCCCCTGTGTGCAGCAGAAGGGAGCACTGCCGGGTCCCGTGGGCCCCTGTGTGCAGCAGAGACACTGCCAGGTCCCGCGGGCCCCTGTGTGCAGCAGAAGGGAGCACTGCCGGGTCCCGCGGGCCCCTGTGTGCAGCAGAAGGGAGCACTGCCGGGTCCCGCGGGCCCCTGTGTGCAGCAGAAGGGAGCACTGCCGGGTTCCGCGGGCCCCTGTGTGCAGCAGAGACACTGCCAGGTCCCGCGGGCCCCTGTGTGCAGCAGAAGGGAGCACTGCCGGGTCCCACGGGCCCCTGTGTGCAGCAGAAGGGAGCACTGCCGGGTCCCGCAGGCCCCTGTGTGCAGCAGAAGGGAGCACTGCTGGGTCCCGCAGGCCCCTGTGTGCCGCAGAAGGGAGCACTGCCGGGTCCCGCAGGCCCCTGTGTGCAGCAGAAGGGAGCACTGCTGGGTCCTGCGCTGTCTTGCTGTCGCCATGCCTGGGTTTGTTGTTGCAACCACTGCGTCAGTCCATTTTGCTGAGGGTCTCCCTCTTCTTCACTGACCCTCTACCTTACTGAGCATGATGCCCTTCTCCAAATCATGTGAGACGAACTCTTGCTACCCTTGCTTCTGAGGAGTATTCTGGTCATACTTCTTCGGCAGCCCATGATGAATTTGATGCTGTCCGCCACTCAGAGGTGTCCGTTCTGCTTCAGTCTTTCTTGTTCAGCATCCAGCTTCAGATGTGTATGGAGCTCGCAGAGTGGAGTCTCGCTGATAAGAGAATAAATGGAGTGTACCCTGAGATCGTCAATAAAAGACCACAGTTGATGGTCCAGGTGCTCTGGAGTTCCCCTGGGAGCATGGCCCCTGACCTTGATGCTGCCCCTGTCCATAAATGACAATGAAAGTCAACTTTTCGGACAGCAATGAATTGGACTTGGCAACGCAGAGTGACCGTATCTTGTGGGACTTTTATGGTTGTATGCATCTGTAGGATGTCATTCTGCTGACCTGTTGCTGGAGGAAGGGGAGTGGTTGGAGAGGAGGGGATAGGAGACTGTTGGGAGGATAGGATGTGTATGGTGCAGAGAGGAGGGGTGTGTTGTCACTGGGCAGGGGGAGCAGTGGGAGCTGCATGTAGGTGAACATGGAAATTTATATGGGAATGTACATTTTCATTCAATCATCATAAAAAAAAATTAGCATGGCTTCCCTGGTGTAGCACGAGAGAAAAGGGAGAGCAGACCTAGAACTGTTAAAAGACTAGATTTGATGGAGGCTCCCCTGAGAACAAGGCCCCTGGACTTGCTGGTAGCCCAGAGCTGAGACTGGTACAAAAGCCAGTGCTTCAGACAAAGAGTGGACTGGACTGTGGGACAGAGTAATGCAGGTGGTCTGTGTACTGCTTGCCTCAAATGTGTATAGGAGGCTGTCCGATCAGGTGAGAGGGGAAGCTGGAGAGGAGGGCACATGTGTTGGCTGGCTGTGTGGATACAAGAAGTACAGAGCAGAATGGAGGAACATGCTGTCACAGGTGACGCAAGCAAATAGTGTCCCGTAGATGTGTCTGTTTGGGGTCTTTATCGAATATTGGCTTGGGATTGTAAACTTCCAGTTCATCACAATTAAAAAAAAAAAAAAAAACACCATGGCTCAGGTTAGATGCAGCTTAGTCCTCAAAGTGACATCCTTGCTTTTCAGTCCAATATTAGATCTTTTAGAATGTTTTTAATCTGTGGTTTCCTCCCCTGCATTTTCTTCTCTTGCGGTTTATTTGATGAAAGAAACATCTTTAGTCTTGTGGGTTCCTGGGCTGGGATTTTGCTGATTTGTATTCTTGAAGTGGTTTATACCATCTTCCTTTGTCTCATGTGTGTTTTTAAAGTTGATAATTTCACACAGATGCTTAATCAGACTGAATTTCTCGAGGATTTTGTGTGGTAGGTAGTGGTGTATTTTTTGTGGAGGGATGTGTAAGGCTCGGTTACCTCTCTATGTGATGTTAGCTGCCTTCCATTCTGAGTCACAGGAAGGTTGCAGAGTGGTGATATTCTTGTTTTGTCACTCTGTTTCTTTGTTGGCTGGAGTGCACTCTTGGAGACAGTTGGGAGAGCCTGGGACTGTGAGTTGGAAGGTTGGCAGTTGGAACCTACACAGGCTGATCAGAAGACAGGCCAGGCCATCTGTGTCCCAAGGGTCACAGCTTTGAAAACCCAGCAGAGCAGCTGTGCTCTGCACACCTGGGATGCAGGCACAAGGACAGCAGTACAGGGACAGGTGGCTGTTTAGTCAGTGGTGCCATTTGCATCGGAGTGGGAGAGCAAGTGTTTGAGTCTTTCCCTTTATTTACGAAGTTTCAGAATGCAGAGTGGGTCTCTGAAGGTAACCGAGTAGGTTTTTGTTTTTCCACTACTAGGGCCGTGTAGAGTAAACACGTCTAGTAGGTTTCAGTCTGTTGTAGTTATTATGTGTATTGGGCCCCAAATGGTCTCTCTTGCCAGTGGGAGCTTCTTTAGGTTGGCCTACAACTCCTTTAAAGGCAAGCCTGGCAGTATTCGATGGCTCTACTGCCCTCTCCCTGTGGTGGCCAGATACTCCTGGGTGGTTTTCTGCGTTTGCTGCCCCAGACCTGGAACAAGCAATTTCCCCCGAGAGTCCTGTTTTCCTGTAACGGGAAAAGGTGCTATGATGCTACATGATGGGCGCCGATGGGCTCGGACACAGTGACACCTGCGAAATGGCTCGGGACCGGGCAGTACGGGCTGTGCCGTGCGCAGGGTCCCCGTGGGTGGGACTGACGGAGCAGCACCTGACCACAGGGGGGGCCCCAGGGTTTCTACTGCGATGGTAGTGTTTCTCGAGGGCTTTTCAGTGGATAGAGGTACCAAGTGTATTTATGAATAAAATACCGTGTAAAAGCCAAAACTTGGTGCTGTTGGGTCGATTGAGACTCACAGGGAACCTGTAGGAGAGAGTAGAATGGCCCCGTAGAGTTTCCGTGGCTGTGACCTGTGTGGAAGCAGACTGCTAGTGCTTGTTTGTGAGGAGCAGTTGTGGGTGTGAGGTGCCGAGCTGTGGTTAGCATCTGAGTGTCTAATCGCTGTGCCAGCTCGGCTTTTGAAGGGACCACAGAAGGTTACGCTAATCGCATTCAACTGCTGTGGGCCTTGACTGAACCTCTCCAGTTTGTGTCTGTCCTTTGTCCCCACAGAAGCCTTGGGGGTGTCCGTGGTTGTCAGCTCCAGCTGCTGACTCAGAGCTCGGCGGCTCCTGCACTGGGCGCCCTGGGGATGGCGGGGTACGTCTGCTCTGTCCCATGGGGTCACTGTGAGTTGGAGGCCACTTGCCAGCATTGGGTTTGGTTTTCCCTCCTCTGGGAAATCTGGGGTGTGAAGGGCCCCAGGAGTGCTCGACGGTCCTGTAACCACTTCTTTGCTTTCTGCGTTCACTCCACAGTCCAGTAGCCTCAGAGCAGCAGTTTCTGCACAGCCACCAACATTGTTATTGAAAACATTTTAAAAGGCTATTTTTTGTTTGGTTTTTTTTTGGATGTATACCAGGTGTGGTGTGTTTACAGTGTTACTGCACAGAACCCCTCTGTCCTAGACTGTGTCCCTGTGTCCCTCATCCGGTCACGGTTCTGCACACAAGTGTGTGCTCAGTGCTGACCACCAGTCTGGGTGTTGATGTCTCTCAGGTCAGTTCACCTTGAAGCCCACACCCTGGGAGATGCCGCGGACAGGGCCGTTCTCGGGGTGAGGGTCAGGTCTCATGAATCCCACTCCCCGGGAGATGCCGAGGGCAGAGTCTGTCCTTGGGGTGATGTTACCTGAGGTGCCTGTCACAGCCTTGTTACTGGAAAGTCCCTTGGGCTGGTGGAGCACCCTTAGC
Source organism: Heterohyrax brucei (assembly GCA_028571685.1). Lineage (NCBI taxonomy): Eukaryota > Metazoa > Chordata > Mammalia > Hyracoidea > Procaviidae > Heterohyrax > Heterohyrax brucei. The sequence goes on from CM053163.1 coordinate 2,903,110, forward strand.
TTACTCTGTCTTAAGCATTTTAAGTAAAAGGTCTTCCAATAAGGATGTACTGTTTTTGGAAGCTCGCCACAGTGATGTATGTGTAGCTATAGTGGTCGTATTTATAATTTATTTTTATTAGTCTTAATAAATAGCAATGAAAAGTTACGTGATTTCACAATACATAAAAGTTATTAAAGCTTATTATCAAAATGGGTGTTTGGTTCACCAAACATTTTGTACATTACATCGTACGTAATAGACCCACCGAGAGAACCACTGGACATTTAATCAAAATAATTCTACACAACTGGGCCTGTTGCCCATCACACAACGCCTGTGTGCCAACAAACCACGTGTTCCCATGACAACATCACCGCCGGTCCGCAGGCTGTCCGCGAGAATCCATCCCAGTCAGTTTCTCCGCAGCACAGGAACCAGGCCTTTCATCAACAACATGACAGATTTTGCATCTGGACTTGAAACTTTACCCTTACAAAAATGTTTTAAGTCAACAACTGAAGTCCAATGACCACAGATTGTGTCGTGCACTTGCTGGCTAGGCTCTGGAGCCATTGGAAGTTGAGCCTGCTTTTGGCTGAGAACTCCTCTTCAGTGAGGAGGCCCATTCTTGGATGAATGAGTTTGTTAACAGAACTGTCGCATTTAGAGCGATGAGAATCCAACAGAGATTCAAGAATGTCCACTTAACCCCCCAAAAAGTTTCTGTGGTGTGGCTTTGGGTCTGGCAGAATCCCTGGTCCTTATTTTTTACAAGATGATGGAGGAGAAGCTGTGACTGGCCACGGGGAAAGACCGCGGGCTATGATAACTGATCATTTTGGGTCCCAAATGAGAAGGTGCTGTGGTGACCATTTATCTAAAGTTCTTTTCCACACATAGTGCCATCAAAGGTGCTTCAGAATAAGAAAACAATTAAACTGTATCATTTGCACAACTTGTTTTACTCACATCGAGAGATAAGACACTGTTAGTTGAGACTCCGTAGCACTGTGTTGCCTTCTAGCACAGTGTGGCGTTACCCAGCTTCGATGCTGTCTGTAACCGTTCCTTCCGTCATGTAGGAATTATTCCTTTAGCCTGGAGGCCCAAGTGTCTTTATTTCCTTCTGGTTCTTGGAAGTCCAGTCATTTAGTAATGAGGACATGGTGTATATATCCAGTCTGAAATCAGAAAAAGTGTCCATGTCTGCACTGGTGAAAGGCTTACCATCTTCTGTCCCATCCAGGGTTCAGTTAGAAATGCTTGCATTAGTTCCCCAGGTGAGAGGGGAGCCCCGCAGTCAGGCACTGAGGGAGACTGTGGTGCACACCGCTGGCCTGGCGCGGGGAAGGAAGCCACGCGGTGGCAGGGACCCGTGTTCTGGCTCGGAGCATCTTCCTGTTGGCTCACAAACTGTCACCTGGCAAGGCCACACTCCACTGTCACTCTTGTCCCTTTATGGTGGATCTAAAGAGCAGGTCTTGCTTTCCAGGTGACTTACCTCCACTGAGAGGGTTCAGGGACACTTCCCAAGAGGACTTCTGCAAATGCTTTTCAGTGTTACTAAAATTAAAAAAAATCAATCACATGGCCAGTGCTTCAAAGGGACAGCTGTCACGCTGCATGGGTGTTCCAGTCCAGTGGGCGTCACTGGGAATTCCTGCTCTGCACATCGATTCCAACTCATAGTGACCCTATGGGACAGAGTAGAACTTTCCCGGAGGGTTTCCTAGGAGCAGCTGCTGGATTTGAACTGTGGACCACCGTAACCACTGCACCACCAGGGCTCCATACTTGACAGAAAACCGAACCAAACCTGTTGCTCCTGAGTCAGTGCTGACTCGAGGGACCCTCTGGGACAGGGCAGAGCCACCCACACCGTGCACAGGGTGGATGAACTCCCATTGAACGGCAGTTGGAGGCACTGGGCTGACATGAACGGCCAGCCTCCAGAGTGGCACAGTCTCTGTCTGCCGGGTTTTAATGAAATGGGACAGGAAACCCTGTAAATCGAGTGTCATGCGTTCTGAGAACTAGTCAAGGACTGGTTTTTTAAATTTTTTTAAAAGAGTAAGTAGACCCTGATGCTGACTGATTGTGAAACTTAGCAGAGCTCTTTCACCCTTTCTCCTCTGCGTGTTCCTGCTTTGTCTGTGGCTCTGTCTCTGGCTGTCTTAGTTCATGCTGGGCGATTAGTATCTTATTTGGAAAAAGTCATTCTGAAGCGCACAGCCAAGCCAAGCCAAGTGCCGTCGAGTCGGATCGCGCACAGTTACCGATAAACGTACTCACACCGGGTAAGGAAAAATGAGAACCCTCGGTCAGGTGTCTGCCGTGGAAGCACAGCCTCTGGGTGTATTTGAAACTTCTGCCCCTTTACTGACAGTGTCCTTACCGCTGACGGACCTCAGGCTTGGCACGTGCTTTATCAGTTTATGAAAGTAGTCGCCATTCCGTACGTCACGTGGGAGAGAGGCGCCTGTACGTGGTGAGAAGATGGGAAGCTGCTGATCAGAAGGCACAGAATCTGTGGGGTGGGCTTCTTGTCACACTGTCATGGTGGCTAATTCTAACTTGTTTACTGGTCAGTGTAAACCCGGGTGGCATAGTGGCTATGAGCTGTGGCTGCGGACCCAAACAGTCAGCGGTCCATGGCCACCACGCCCTGCTTGGGAACCCTTTGGGGCAGTCCTGCTGCGTCCTGCGGGGACGCTGGGAGCTGGAGCTGACAGGGCGTCGGCGAGGTTTGGTTTCAATGAGTGCTGTCTCTTTGGCAGTTGATTCTGACAAGCGGCACGCCAGTGATTTTGCCCTGTGGAAGTCAGCTAAACCCCAGGAGGTTTTTTGGCCATCCCCTTGGGGACGTGGAAGACCTGGCTGGCACGTTGAATGTTCGACCATGTCCAGGTAAGGACTTTCTGGATGCTCGGTGTGTTCTCTGTCTGTGTTCGGCTTCAGCAGTGTGTGGTTGGCTCAGCAGACAGTGTCGATGTCAGCGAGTCGAGGCTGAGAACCGGGGCCCGCGGGCTGTGGGAGGGGAAGGCGAGAGCTCGAGGCGGGCTGCGGGCGGCTGTGGGAAGCCCGGCGGTGGTGTGTCCCTCCTTCCGTCCACCCTGCCGCTGTCAGTGGAGACCAGCTCTTGGCTTCCTGTCACACGAAAGGCGGTCCCAGCTTTCTCTTCCCTTCTGTTCTGAGATGCGTGCAGGAGGCAGCTTGCCTGTCGAGGAGCAGGAGACCTCTGGAGAGACTGCGTGCCTGCCTGTGGCGGCAGCCGTGTGTCTTCAGGAGTGCGTGGCTTTTCCTCTGGCACACGGTGGTCACCTGTCCCCACGGCCGCTGGGTGTTCACTCCTCCCCGACCCTGTCCTTCTCTGTTTCAGAGTTGTGGAAGGTCAGCTCCTGGAGGCCAGAGCCGGCTCTCATCACCCCTGCCCAGCCTGTCCTTTCCTGTGTCCCCGGCCTGGCAGGACCAGCACCATGCTCACAGCAGGCACACAAACCACAGTTACACGGAAGTGCGTGCTCTCACCTGCGCAGTTCCTCCTGGGCTGCTCGGTGTGAAATTGGTGTTGACTCCCTGACGCAGAGCTGGGTGATGGCTTGGGGGACGTTGGGTGGTGTGGTGTGAGGACGTTGTGAGGTGATCTCCAGACACAGCTTTGTCAGTGTTCCAGAAGAGGAGAAAGAACTGAGTTCACGGGGCAGCTTCTCCACCTCAGGCTGTGCAGAGCGCCCTAGGAGCCTGAGGTCCCCTCTCTCAGGAACAGCAGCTGTCTTCTCCCTCCTGAGCTCACATCCTGAGCTTAAACCAAGTAACTGTTCCCTTGCCTTTTGTCAGAGGGAAATGATTTTCCTAAGCAGCCTGGTTGAGGAGGTTCCCTTTCGCTTCTGGTTTGTTGGGTGTTTTCCATCACGAAGGGCGTTGGACTTCCGTCAAACACTTGTTGGGTGTTCTCTGCAGTGATGGTGTGGTTAGCGTCCTTTCATTTTTTAAAATGGTGTTTCATGTTAATGCATTTTCAGATATCACCCTGACCTTGAGATCCTGGTGTAGGGAACTCTTTGTTACGAGGTGCAGTCTTCTGGAGTTGGAGTTGGTCTGCTAGTATTTTGGTGGGAGATTCTACACTTACATTCGTAACAAATGTTGGCCTGTAGTTGTCTTTTCTCATGAGGTCTGTGGTTTTGCTGGCCTCATAGAGTAGGTTGGAATAACTTCTTTTTCAAAGAGTTTGTCAAGAGTTGGTACCCTTCCTTGGATGTTGGGTGGAATTCAGCGGTGAAGCTGTCTGGGCGTGGGCTCTTCTTTGTGGGATGTCTTAAGAGTCCTAATTCAAGCTCCTGCAGAGTCAGGTTTTCTTTTTCTTGAGTCGGTTTCCAGAAATCTGTACATTTCATCTGTGATCTAATTTGTTCACATACGATTTTTCATAGTATTCTCTTAAAATGCTTTGTTTTTGTAAGGTCAGTAGTAGCATCTCTCTTATATTTTTATTTCAACAATTTGAGTCATCTCTCCAAATTTTTTTTTGGTTGAAAAATTTAAACTTACAGAAAATTTGCAAGTTAAGGACCATGAACATCCCTATAGCCTTCACCCCAGCTCTCTGTGGGCCGGGTCATCAGTCATAGCTGTGTTTTTGGCTTATTTCTCAAAAGAGTCCTAAGCCAGATGGGCTCAGCCAGAGCCACACCAACAACAAAGACTCCCTGCAACGAAAGTAGTTGTTGAGTTTGTATGAGAGTACTCTGAAAACAGCCGAAACCTTGCATGTATTTTAAGCTACTATGTTTCTTACAAAATAAATGTACGTGTAACTTTGTATATATTTTAAGTGGAAAGATAGAATGCTTACATACATATTCTGATGTTTCAAGTTTTTACGCAATTGTTTTAACTTGGTAGCTGTGAGATTCCAGCTGTCAGCACACCCAGGGCCATGCAGTTGATTTGGACCAATAGAGACCCTACAGGACAACGTAGAGGCACCCGTTAGGGTCCCCAAGATTATCATGCTTATGGAAGCCAACCACCGCGTCTCTCTCCCACAGAGCAGCTCAGTGACCTTCTGGTTAGCGGTCAGCTTCAAATCATCTGTGGTGTAGAGTGTCATGTGCCGTCCCGATACGTGTAACCATATGTAAACAGAGCTGGTCCTCTCCTGTAGCGGCTCTCTGTGCCCTTCCGAGTGTCTTGTCTGCTGGTCCCGGAACTGGCTTGTGTGCAGCCCCACTTAGGGTCCAGCTCCTTCTTTCAGCTGAGAATACCTCCGTCTCAGCTGCTTGCCTCACTGAGTTTTGTTTGTCCCACTTAGGACCTAGGAGGAATCCTGCCTTCTCCCCAAAGCCTCACCCCTACCAGCACACTGACCTGTGATGCCTTTGGAAATGGAACCAGCAATTCCTGAGTCATCCAACTCCAGCGTTAGTGTGAAGCATGGGTCTGGTTTTTCATGAAGAAGCAAACAGCAGGACCACATCCAGCCTTGAGTCTGGGTGTGTTAGGAAGGGCTGACTGTACGGTAGCACTTCAAACGCCCTGTCGTCAAGTCGATTCTGACTCAGTGTCACCCTGTAGGTCAGCACGGAACTGCCCCATGGGGTTTCCCAGGAGCGCCTGCTGGATTTGAAATGCCAGCCTTTTAGTTAGCAGCTGTAGCCATTACCCACCGGGCCGCCGGGGTTGCGGGGGCCCCGGGATCCGTACTTTACAGGGGCTGTGTTTTAGGTGGAAGCCGACCGCGCAGGTCGCCTTCTCACGGTAGCGTCTGTGCCTTCTGTTACGTGGCTGTGGACGCGGTCTCTGTCGTGTGACGGTAGACGCCACCTTGGGATACTCAATTTTTAGATTCAGCTCATTTCTCTGAAGGGTTAGAAAACACTCGGTAAGTTTCAAATGTAATGTTATTACATTTTTCTGTTGAAAAATCAAAATACAGCCGAAGCGGCCGTCTCTCTGTGGTCACTGTCTCTGGCAGGGCTGTGCCTCGCACCCGGAGCAGGCCCACCCGGGGGTCTCTGTTCCGAGGCCCAGTCAGCCCTCTCGGTGCTGCTCCTGCTTCAGGTCCCCGGGGAAGAATGAGTTGCTCATCACCAGTAAAGCTGAGGTTTCTCGGGGTGCCTTCCAGGCCCTGTGCCCCGTGGCACAGAGATCGTCGGTGGCTCCTGGATTTGGAATGTTCAGCAGTTTTCGAGTCAGCCTAGCCCTCCGGTAAAGCCGGGCCAGCGATGCGCAGTCCGGTCGGCTGCTGTGTGCTGTAGCATGGGGTCTGCTGGCCGCGGGGGCACCTGCGCGGTACTTTCTGGGCAGAGAGGGAGACAGCAGCTTGGCGGTGGCATCTCCGTCAGAGAGGAGTGACAGCCTGGGGTGGTGGCCTTCCAGGGTTCACTTAAAGAAAGATACAAGCTGCCTCTCTGAGGTGGAAGCTGCATTCCTCCCTTGTCCAGAGTGCCTTCTCCGTCTGCGCTGCCTCAGTTTACCCGAACCAGCAGTCCCACCCGGTTGGCTTTGCATTGTCAGCCTTTGCTGAGACAGCTGGTCGCCCACCCGGACTGTACAAGGTCAGCCGGTGTCAGCTGCGCCCCTGGGGGCTCCGGCGGCAGAGGCGCCTGTGTTTTGGAGTGCCCAGCCCCACATTTCCTGTCGGCCCTATGAACCTAAGAGCAGTTTTGTGGTAGGGGAGGTTTTCTGGGGTGGATTGCATCCTGTCACAGGATAAATGCCTACAAGTGAAGTAGGTTGCTCTAAACCCTGTTACCTTGCTATGCACTCGCAACTATAAACTTTTAAAAAAGGCATAGAAAACATCATTATTTTGTAGTTCTGCCTTTGTATTTGGTGAGGTAGGGTCAGCCAGAAAGCAGGAGGACCCTCAACAAGATGGATCAACAGAGTGGCTGCAGCACAGAGACTGTGGGCCTGGTGCAGGAGCGGGCAGGCGTCACTCTGGGGGACGAGGTCGCTGAGGGTCAGCACCAGCTGGATAGCACCTGACTGCTACCTCTTGCTAAATGGGAAGCCCACTAAGCTCTACTTACTAGGAGTGGGAAGAGGTGATTTTGTAATGTTTTTTTTTGACCATATAGTGTATCCAGGGCAAAGGGGAAGTAAAAATAGAACTTGAGTTTTCAATTTCAATCCTTAAATTGTCATGCAGATTGATTTAAAGTTGCTAAGTGTTTGTTTCTGTTCATTGCACGAAAACAGCCAGCAGGAGGAAACAGACGATTAGGGAGAGTCTGTTACCCAGTGAGTTAACCCTCCTGTGCTCTGTGTCCTGCAGTTTGGTGTTTGGGGGTCACCTGGACATCCACTCGGGAGGCATCGACCTGGCCTTCCCACACCACGAGAACGAGATCGCGCAGTGTGAGGCCTTCCACCGCTGCCCGCAGTGGGGCAATTACTTTCTGCACTCCGGTAAGGACGGGCTTCACGCTGGTTCGCTCTGTCTGGAATCTGTCTTTATGGGTAAAACAGCTGCGTTAGGAAACGCACAGGTGGACATAGAGATGAAATGGATTACTCTGTGAAATTGTTGAATTTTTGTCAGTTGAAAATGAACCCGCAAATCAAAATTACAGTGCATTTGGGGGATGGAGGTCTCAACTGACTAGAACATAGAGAAAGTTCTACAGTGCTGTTTCTTTTACGTTTGTTTCGTGTAAAAACTTGAGTTTGGAATTGTATGATACAATAATTTTGAATAGGCTACATTAAGAGCTGGAATCCCTGGTGATGTGGTGGTGAGTGCTACGTCTGCTGGCCAGAAGGTTGGCAGTTCCCATCCCCCGTGCGCTCCTTGGCAACTCTGTGGGGGCAGGTCTGCTCTGTCCTGTAGGGTCGCTAGGAGTAGGAATTGACTCGACAGCAGTGGTTTTGGTGTTTTTTTTAACATTAAGAGCTGTGGCTGCTAGCTGAAAGGTCAGCAGTTCTCATCTGCCAGACTCTGGAAACTCCACAGGGCAGCTCTGTTCTGGCTAATAGGGTCGTTGTGAGTTGCGGTGGACTTGGTAGCAGTGAGTTTGGCTTTTTTTTTTCCTCAGTATTCATACTGGGCTATTGTCACTGTATGTATCTATATGCATCTACATGTATCTATAACACGGCCTCTCGTTTCATTATTCGCGAAGAGCGTAACTGACGAACAGCAGCCATCAGGTCTCAACGGCAGGTGCATCCTGAGACCAGGGCAGTTTCTAGCAAAGCCGTTTGGGGACATCTTTTGATTTACAGGAAGATTTATATATACAAATTGGGATAAAGGCCACAGGGTCAGAATTAACCAGTTTTATTATTGTTTTTGGAAGAGACAGTGAAAGTGTTTGAAGTGAAAGAAGATAACAGAGTGTGTGTTAGTGGTAACCCGGAACCAAGCCTGTTGTCACCAGCTGGTTCTGACGTGTAGCGACCCTGCAGGACAGGGTGAGACTGCCACCCTGGGGGTTCTCGGGGGCAGCTGGTGGGTGCACACTGCTGACCTGGTTAGCAGCAGAGCTCTTACTTCTGTGCCATGAGGGCTCTGTGTCAGTGACCGGCGTGGGGATGCCAGCAGTCAGCATTTACAGTAAATTTTAGTCATCATTCTCTGTTTTTTAATTGAGAATGGTTCTCGCCTTTAAAGATGCAGAAATGTTCCTTTTCATAATATGCATGAGACTCCATAAACTCTACAGAAAAAAATGCATTTGAGTTTTTTCACAAAGGTAGAAAAGACCAGGCTTCTTGCCCCCAGGTACACTCCCCACCGTCTCGGCACCTGCAGCTCCTGGCCGAGGGGGCCGAGGGGACTGCTGCGGGCGCCCTCCCCGCCGCTGTGTGTGTCTCGCAGTCCCTTTGGGGCTCAGTGTTCTCAAGTGATCAAAGTGATCAGCTGTCTCCGTCTCCATCGTGCCTTCCAGGCGTCTGGCCGGCTGCAGAGCCGTGTTGTGGGCTGAACGGCTGGTGGCCCCTTGGAGTCAACGACAGGCCCAACCTGCCACGTTGGTGCCTCTGCTGTGTCGGCTGCAGTGGCTTCCTGGAACAGAGCCCAAGAGCCTCTGGTTTCAGCTGGTGCTCGCATCCGCAAGGGAGATGGGCACTGCTGGTGCGGGGCGGGTCTCGGACGTGACCGTCAGACCCGTGGTGTTTCAGCGCCCATGTGTCACTGGAGAAATTGTGTGAGGTGCCGTCTGTTGCCCTTCAGCCTGAGGACCTGTGAACTTGACCCTTAGCAGAGGAAAAGTGAACAGAGCCTGTTGGAGGGAGTCAGTGCGGGTCTGTGGTCTAAAGAGCTTGGTCTCAATAATGGAGGTATTTGTGGGCTTGTCGCAGATTCGGTCACAGACACTGTCGCTGTGGCTGCCTAAAACCGTGTGGGCCATTCCTGCACAGATGCTCCAGGGGCCCGCTGAGTTACTCTCTTGAGCAGTTTGTCGTCTGTGAACAAAATGAAATGTCTTACATCCTTCAGCAGATCGTTGGTCAAGGGGCCAAAAAAGGCAGCTCAGTAGAAGTCAGGCTCAGGTGTTGTCCCCTCCTGCGAGCTGCTGATGATTGGGTGGCTGAAAACCACTGGGTCCTGTTTACCTTGGAACTGGAGACAGGAAAAGTTTTTATTGCTGTTTTTGTTGTGATGAGTTTCACCACCTGTTAAGACAAAAGAAATTTTCTTCATTCCACTTTGGCCCTATCCAGACATGGAAGAGAATTAATACATTGTTTCCTCAGTGGATAGGAGATAGCATTAAGTAGTCACATGTGTTGTTTTCCAGACATCATCCGTTAAAAAATAAAATTGAGCTGTGCTTGGTGTGTACCTAGCAGCCCCGCTGTTGGGAGCCCAGCTGCTATCAAAGGGGGCCCTTCTGATCTACCAGCTGCTCCTGGGAAACCTGATTTTAACCAGTTCTCAAGTTCTCAGGAAAAGGAAAGAAATCTTGATCTTCCACCACCCTTACGTTTGAAGTGGTATCAACAAAAAGAAGCTCTTCTGTTGGAAAAGGAGAAACACTCTCACTTGGAAATATTTTTAAAATGCAGTCTTAGGAGCACTGGATAATCTATAGTTGTGTGGCCTGTGCCTCGACCTTGGTGTGGACCACAGCATGTCAGGGATGACGTCATGACAAGTGGGAATTCCTCACCACTGACTTGCGTTCTGCGGAACCTGTGTGTCAACCAACAGGCAGTTGCCTCAGGGATTTTCCAACAGTGTAGGATTTAAAATCAGGAAAGGTGTGAGTTGGCGTTGTAGGCTTTCACCGTAATCAGTGTGTATGCTGAGCTAGACCATGTGAAGAACACCTCCTCGGGATTGGAGGAAGACTCCTTGACACCCCGAGACACGCAGATGGCACAGCCTTTCCTGCTGAAAGCAGAGAGAGGACTTGAGTGATGAAGCTCAAAGACCACAGCCTTCAGTGTGGAGTACACCTCGATACAAAGAAAACAGAAATCCTCACAACTAAACCCATAAGCAATATCATGATAAATGAAGAAAATATTAAAGTTGTCAAGGATTTCGATTTGAGATCCACAGTTACACACCAAAGCAGCAACAGTCGAGAAATCAGCTGGTACGTGGCGCTGGACAGACTGACTGCAAGGCTTCCTGAAAGTGTTAGAAGCAAAGACGTCGCTCTGAGGACCGCGGTGCCCCTAACCCGGGTCCTAGTTTCTTGAGTCACCTCATGTGCATGGGACAGACAACTGGACGGTGAGTGAGGAAGACTGAGGGAGAGTTGATGGCTCTGAGCTGCAGCAGGGACAGCCGCCAGGAGAGCAGGCAGGGCTGTCAGGGAGCAAGTGTGGGCACGGGGCCCCTCAGGAGCGACCGTGGAGGGACTTCTCCAGCACCGTGGACGTGTTACTAGGAGGGACCAGGCGCTGGAGAGGGACGTCAGCAAAAGAGAGGAAGCCCCTCGCTGAGGGGAACTGACCCAGTAGCTCCAGCAGGAGGCTCGAACACAGTGCTTGTAGGGCTCGTGTGGGACTGGGGGTGTTCCCTCTTGTTGGGCAGAGGGTTGCTGTGAGTTGGGACGGACTTGACAGGTCCTGCGAACAGCAGAAGAATTTCAGGCTCAGATCCAGAAGCTCCCTAAGATGATTTCGTTTTCCTTGTGTCTTTTACATATCTGGAAGTTGAAATAATACCATGGTATTGATCAGTCTGAGAAAGGAAACCGTAATGAAAAGTTGTCTCAGTCATTCTCAGGGACCTGCAAGCTCGGCTCTGTGATTTGTGACAGCCGCTGTAGGGTCACTGAGAGTTTGAATCGACCTGACGGCCATGGGTCAGGTGCTCACTTCTTGTAAATAAGCTTCTATTACCTCTTGCTGTGCTTATGAAAGACTTGGCATTTCTTCAGGTGTTTCTAAATTACAGGAAATGGAAAAAATACAGCGTTGCTTTCAGTGTCTTAGTTATATAAGCCAGTCTGAGTTCTTGGTGCCTGTGAACCCCTCTGTCCCCCCACACTGTCATGCTGACACAGACACACACGCACTGTCGTTCTGACACGCTATTGTACTCACAGACAGACACACACACACTATTGTGCTGACACACGCTGCCGTGCTCACACGCCCTGTCACTCTGACACGCTGTCATGTGGACGCTCAGGCTGACACACTGTCACACTGACACGTTCTGTCATTCTGACCCGCCGTCGTGCTGACAGTGTCCACATGGTCCTTCTGTACTGTGGGACACAGGGGCCGTCACTGTTTCGTGGTGGAGAGACACAGAGGCGTCTGCATGTTTACAGGTTGCCATGCGGTGACAGCTCTGAGGAGCGCTGGTCACCCTCTGCAGAAGGAAGACCTGTGTTCTTGCCACTCACTTTGGAATTAATGACTCTGTTTTTATTTTAGGGCATTTGCACGTGAAAGGCAAAGAAGAGAAAATGTCCAAGTCACTAAAAAACTACATTACTATTAAGGTAATGTGCTTTTAAAGTTATTCTTGTGTATTGTGGCATGTGTGTAGGTTGTAAGATAGTCTTCACACAGACAGACGAGGGCCGTCAATCATGTTTGTTGTGCTGTTTAGCCATGACTATTACCTGTTTCTGGATTTTTGTGTGATTCTTAGAAAAAGCTAGCTGTGGGGAAAACCAAAACAAGCAGCCCACTGCCATTGGGTAGATTCCCACTTAGAGCCTCCCTACAGGACAGAGCAGAACTGCCCCATGGAGTTTCCAAGGAGCACCTGGTGGGTTTGAACTGCCGACCTTTGGTTAGGCAGATGTAGCACTTAACCATTATGCCACCAGCGTTTCTGTTGTCACAGAGAGGACGCTGTGAGGCTCAGTGAAGCAAGACGAGCGTTTTATGTGGCACACACTGGAAAGGGCGGAAGCTGGAAGCAGACACGTGGCTGTGCAGAGATGATGTCTGCCCGAGTCCGAGGACACAGTGCGGACCAGGGAAAACGAGAAAACAGACCAGGGTCCGGGGAGCAGAGCAGTACCACCAGCCTGTAAACGTTACACACGGGCCGATCCATCAACAGCGTCACCTTGTCACAGACGGGCCGCAACCTGCAGTCCTGCCTTGTAAATTGTCTTTCTAACCAGTCATCGTCCAGGTTTCCCTCAGGAGGGTCTTCATGGTCCAGCAAACTCGTGTTCAGTAAATGCTCCTAGGACAAGTTACACGAGGAAACTCCTCTCTCTTCTCTTGGATGGTTCCCTGAAAGATGTCTTCCAGGATGATCGCGGCCATTGTCACTGCGTGTGTCCCTGTGAGCCAGGCTCCAGCTGGGTCACACACTCTGTGCTTAGGGACGGGGACAATGGCACTAACATGACTGCCTAAACCAAGCTCGGAGAACTTGGTGGTGCAGTGATTAGGTGCTGTGCCTGCTCACCAAAGGGTCAGCAGTTGGAATCCACCAGGCGCTCCTTGGAAACTCTGTGGGGCAGTTCTACCCTGACCTGTAGGGTCACTGTGAGTTGGAATCGACTTGACGGCAGTGGGTTTGGTTTCGTTTAAACCAAGCTCAGTGTGGTGACGTGCTTTTCTGTCTTTTCTGAATTGCCGGCTGTCGGCTGGATCTGCTGTAAAGACTCGCGTGGAGGAGAGCCCCAGCGTCACGGGTTGTCCCGCCCCCTTCCCCTGTAGTTGGAGCCTGCCTGCCTGCCTGCCGCTGTAGATTAGTCCTCACTGCTTTCAGAAGGAGCCGTGCTGGCACAGAGGGTTACATGCCAGGCGGCTCCCCAGAAGGGTGGCACTTTTAACCTGGCTGTTCCGAGGGAGAAAGACTGGGTGACCTGCTTCCTCAACGATTACGGTGATGGCTCGGTTCTGTTCTGTCACCTGTGATGCCCGTGGGTCGGAATCGACGGCACCTGACGAGAACTGTTCTCTTCGTGAGCCTGGCCTCTTGCCCTGCCTTCTGTCAGCTCTCTCTGCTGACTTTTCCATCTCGCTTTCTGGGTCCTGTGACTTACGCCTTCTTCTGTTTTGTTAATCTTCTGTCTGGAGTCCTGTCTGTTAAGTTCCTTCCCTTTGTTTTTCTGTCCCCGGAGGCCACCAGCCCCTGTGGACCTGTTTGGGGGCTGTTTGCGGCGGCTGTTCTCAGTGGGCTGAGAGCTGTGCGTCCGGAAGGATGCCCTTGTGTTGTGTGATAGGGGAGGGACCAGGAATTCCCATGGGAATGAGAACGATGGCTCTAATGGGAGAATGTTCTAAAAAAGGGAATCCTGAGTCTTTAGGCCTATAAACTTCATTTTAACTGGTAATTAATTTGGTAAGAATAGTAACCAGAACTTCACTTAAATATTTGACCAGTAAAATCTGTTACCATCAGATATAAAATAAACCAGAAGGAGAATGCTCCTCAAGTGTATTTTTATACACTTAGACTTTTCCAAATAGTCCTAAAAAAGTGCACTCATTGCTGTCAAGTTGATTTTGACTCATAGTGACCCTAAAGGACAGAGTAGAACTGTCCCATAAGGTCTCCAAGGAGCGTGTGCTGGATTCGCACTGCTGACGTTTTGATTAGCAGCCATAGCGCTCCACCGCTCCACACCAGGGTTTCCTTCCCAGCACTGTCTTACACAGATTTTCGTACCCAGAAAAGTTCAGACACCTTGGTGTGCTTGTCACGTCAGGTCTTACGCACACTCACTGTCCCCCAACACGTGTGAAGCAGCATGTGGGGCGAAGTCAGCTGTTGGTACTTGTTTCCTGTTTGCCCCTTTGTGTGTGTGTTGGGGAACAGTGAGAGTGTGTGTCTGTCTGTCTGTCTCTCTCTCTCACTCTCAGGAGTGGCCAGCCCCTGGAGAAGGACCTCAGGTTTGGGAACGCAGAGGGTGGGTGAGAGCGGAAGGGCCTCCACATGCTGTCCTGACGCAGCGGCCGCAGCAGTGGGCTAGGCACCACAGTCACCGAGAGGGCAGTGTTGGGCCCACGGGGCTTCAGCCTGCTTGGGGGGGGGCGGCTGTGACGCGGAACCGACTCGCTGGCACCTGGTGCAGCAGTGTGTGTGTGTGTGTGGTTGAACTTGGTGGCATCAGCTGGAGGTACATGACAGTCATCCCTGTCAGTCAGCATGTGACACCTCAGAGCACAGAACGGGTACTTCCCTGCTTACTGGAGCACCCCCCCAAAAGTGACGTCCCGTCACCGTGCTCCCTGTCAGGCAGCCCCTGCGGATGTTTCCCGTTGGTCCCTGAGATCTGATCCAGCTGTGTTTTAAAAGCAGGCTTTGATCAAGGTCTGTGCGTTACGTCAGCATGTCGTGTCACGTACAGCGATCCCTCTGTCACTTTGGTTTTGGACGAGGGGAGTCTGAGGGTGGAACACCAGCAGTGCGGTCTGTCTGTTCCTCGGGTCACTGAACGTGGTCTCCCGTCTGCCGCGTCTGCCTGTCTGAAGTGGAAGGGGGAGGCTGAGCTCTGGTGGGGGTGGCAGGGATGTTCCGCGAGTGGCGCTGTGTACCTGGCAGTGCGCGGCTCTGGGCGGCCGGGGGTGTCAGCTGTGCTAGCCCCCGTGAGAGTTCAGGGTGGTGATTTGGTTAAGCAGTGACCGCAGACCTCTCTGTGGTAAAGACGCCGGGGTCCTTTCTGTGAGTACAAGCACCTGAGAGGTGGCACTGAGACGCCCTGTGGGTCTGTGGCTCCCCGGCCACCTGCCGCCCTGCGGTGTCGCCCCGCTGAGGCACCAGGATCACTGATGGCCTGACTTCAGGCAAAGTTGTCATTCTCTGGTTCCGTCACTTTGACATTCTCTTTGAAGAAAAGGATTTTTGTTGTTCGCTGTGTCTTATTTTAGTAGAATGAGAGTTTCTGCTTATTCAGGGTCTTACTGCAGCCCCGGGGTGCAGCGAGCGGTGAAGAGCGGCTGCACACCGGAAGCTCCGCGGTTTAAATCTGCAGCCCTGGGAAGCGTGGTGGGCAGTTCTGTCCTGGTCTGCAGTTGTGCAGTGTGTGGTTCAGGGGCATTCAGTGTCTCTACAGCACGTGTGTCCGGACCTGTGTGGACTTGGCTCCGTTTATGGCCGAGTGGTGTTCCTCTGTGTGCACGGCCAGTGTTTTCCAAGCCTGTCCTTTGTTGGCCGGCGCTGGGGTGCTGAAGAGCGCCTCCGTGGACATGCGTGCGGTGCACGCGGGGACAGTGGGAGCCCCGCGGGGGGCGGCGTGTCTGTCAGCAGGCGGACTGGCCGGGTCAGAGGACGGTTCTGCAGAGCCCTGGCAGCCCAGTGGGTAAAGCCCCTCAGCTGCTGGCACAGAGGCAGGCAATTAGAACCCCCCAGCTGCTACACTGGGGGAGGGGGCATCCGTTTCCGTCAAGGTTGCAGCCGTAGAGTCGGGCGTTTCTGCTCTTCTCTGGGAACCCTGGTGGGGTGGGGGTAAAGTGCCACAGGTACAGACCAAGAGGTCAGTGGTGCAGACCCCTGAGCCCCTGGGAAACTCTGTGGAGCAGGTCTGCTCTGTCTGTAGGGTGCTGTGAGTCGGAACCAGCTCAGAGGCACCTGACAGTGGCCACAGCAGTCTTCTCCAGAGTCACTGTGTGTCAGAACCGACTTGGTGGCAGTGTGGCACATTTGGTGATGGCATGTTTAATTTTTTGAGGGTTGGCCGAATTAGCACAGTGGTTGCACCCATTTTTCTGTTATTAGCAGTATGTCAATGTTTAAAGATGCAGAATGTCACAAATTCAAAGCCAATATTCAGAGTAAAACTGGTGAATACACTGAATATTTCCTTGCCTTTCTTAAACGACAGTTTGAAATACAGTTCATACTACAAAATTCAGATTTTGATAGTTTTCTGCTATTATTTCTTGACATGCTGTTTTCTGTCTCTTTCTTTCTGTCTTCTGGTAGAATTCCAGTGATTGGTGTGCTGGATGGTGCCCCCCAAGTGTCTTGAGCTCGGCTCCCCTCCCTTCACCCCTCCTGCCCTCAGACTTGATCGTCTGTTTTCTCGTAGTTCACCCTTGTTCATCTTTTTCACCTGCTGTTCTCGTCTGCTGTTGAGCCCCTCCAGTGAACTTTCGTTTTAGTTATTGGACCCCTGAGCTCCAGAACTTGTTTCCTGTGTATCATTTCTGTATCTTTATGGACTCTCTGACTTTGTCCATGCATTTTCCTTATTTCTTATAGTCACTGAGGACATTGAAGACAAGCCATTTAATGTCTCTGACTAGTAATTCAGATGTTTTGGCTTCCTCAGAAATGACTTGTCAGATCCTTTTGTGACTGGGCCACACTCCTGCTTGTCTGTCTGCTTCATGTTTTCTTTCTGGACACCCCAAGTGTTATAATGTGGTCGCTTTGGGAATGCCACCTTCCACCCCTGAAGGCTGCAGTCATCCATCCGTTCCGAGGCTTTTCCATCTGACGTTGTGAAGTGTGTATTCCAGTTGTGTGTAGTCACTGGAGTTTTCTTTTCCTTCTGCACCAGAAAACAATTCACCAAAAAAAAAAGCCCCAGCATGCTAGTCTTGTAAGCTGCTGCTGCCACTGGGACCTGCAGCTGCTGCGAGAGAGTAGAAACGGTGACAGTCTGCTCTGCTGGACCAACTAGCCACTTGTGTTAGCCACACCTGTCCTTGTAGGACAAGGTCCCTACGGCCTGCCCAGGTGCCAGACAGCAAATAGCTCTGGGAACAGGGCAGCCATCCCCCACTACGGCTGGAGGCTGGGGAATGGGGTGCTGGCAGGTCGAAACCCGTGTGGCTAACCCGGGAAAGATGAGCAGCATATTCTATCTGGGTCACCCCAACTGACAGAAGTGTCTGCTCAGACTGCAGGGCTCCGAAATCGTTGCCCTTTTAGCTGAGTTATTGGAGGGAGTAACCCTCGAGCTTCCTCTCATTTTGCCTGTTATGCGTCTCGAAACTGTTTCTTCTTTCCCTTGGAGCATGTCTCAGCGAGGTGACATGAATTGTCTGTGTTCAGGAGTCTCTTAGAGGAAAGGTTTTCTCTATGTGGTGGCTCTCCATTTCTTGCACAGGCTCACTGTTCAGCCGTTTGCTCCCCATTGATGGTGTGTACTCCCCACCGCCTGGGCTTATTTTTCCAATGTGCAGACTGTTTACAGGTTTGATGGCATACCCTGTGAAGGCCAAGTTTAGGGAGGTCTCCCTCTGCAGTCTTCTGTGTGTCCTTTCTCAGCCCAGCCCTGGAGATCGTTGTGTCGGTCTTGTCTCTAGATTGTTCTTCTAGTACTTATTGTACAGAAAGGAGAAAAGACACACACAGATTGTTAGGTGAGCTAGAAGACTACATACACTGCTCTGCACCTTACGGTTTCACTTAGCAGTTTAGTGTTTTAATCTGTTGTAGAATTAGTGTATTTTCTTGCACAAAGTTTCTATAATATAGACAAGACATAGTATAAACATTCGAGGATACAAAGTGTGTAAAGCACATCTTCCCAGCCTGTGTTCCCGTTGTCCAGTTTTTCCCTCCTAACGCGGTCTTACCAGTTCCTGTGGAGTCCTGGTGCAGTGATTAGCGCTGCGGCTGCTCACCAGGAGGTCGGCAGTTCACGTCCACCAGGCGCTTCTTGGGACCTGGGGGGCATGGTGTCCGCTCGGCGGCCGTGGGCTTGGGCAGCGGGTGCGAGGCCACGTCCGTGCGGGTTCTTGTGCCTCTGTGAAGACAGGCCTCGTTTTGTCCTTCCCGACAGGTGGTGGCTGAGTTCGCACCCCGTGGGTCTCGTGGATCCGTGGGATCCGCTGTCGGAGCGCCTTCATCCTTTTCTCTCACTCGGCAGCAGTCCGTGTTAGACTGTGCTTTAGTGAATGTAAACAGCCCTATTCATGGCCATTTAAATTGCGTCAGATTTTGTGAGGGTGTGTGTATTTTAACATTTTCATTGATACTGCCAAACTACCTTTATTAATTTCTAATAGAAAAATTCATAGATTCATTCCGAGCTTCAGGCAGTCTTTCCAGTGTTCGACTCTTCCCAGGTAATGCCACCATTAGCGGTTTTGTGCATGTTATCTATGTAACTTATTTATTGGCATCACTTTTAGTGACGGTTACGTGGCCCACCGTGGTAACCATCCTGTGATGTGTTGGTTTCCCCGCTGGGCTCGGGGGAGCCCCGCCTCCCGCGTCCCGCCGTGACGTGACGAGCACGCTGGCCGGAAGCCCGCGCACGGCAGCCGGGAGCTTGTCCGGCTTCCGGCCGGCTCCCGGGTGCGCAGGCGCTGCCTCACTGTCCATGGGGCTCGTGGGAGCCCCGCCTCCCGCGTCCTGCCGTGACGTGATGAGCACGCTGGCCGGAAGCCCGCGCACGGCAGCCGGGAGCTTGTCCGGCTTCCGGCCGGCTCCCGGGTGCGCAGGCGCCGTCCCGCTGTCGTGGGGCTCGTGGGAGCCCCGCCTCCCGCGTCCCGCCGTGACGTGACGAGCACGCTGGCCGGAAGCCCGCGCAGGCAGCCGGGAGCTTGTCCGGCTTCCGGCCGACTCCCGGGTGCGCAGGCGCCGTCCCGCTGTCGTGGGGCTCGTGGGAGCCCCGCCTCCCGCGTCCCGCCGTGACGTGATGAGCACGCTGGCCGGAAGCCCGCGCACGGCAGCCGGGAGCTTGTCCTGCTTTTGGCTGGTTGCGCGGGCGCCGTCCCGTTGTCCGTGGGGCTGGTGTCTGGCCAGGATGCTGGGCGGCTGTCCGCAGAGCTGCTACTGCCAGACAGACCAGGAAGACGGGCCTGGTGATGATTCTGAGAATCAGCCAGAGGAAGCCCTGGGGATCCCGGGGGTCCGATCTGCAGCGGATCGGGGGGCGGGCCCAGAACCGGGCTGGCTCGGCTGCTATGGCAGCCCCAGCAGTGATGGGTTCCTGAGGGCAGGGGGCTCCCTCCGGGGCGGGGGGGCCTGGCCGAGGGTGGACAGGCGCGTTCCAGATGCTGTGGGTGCCGAAGCCCAAATCCAGTGCCATAGGTGGCTTCCACGCCGTGGTGACCGGGTGACCCAGAGAACGGCCCGAGGGTTCACAAGGCTGACGTCTGTTCCCCACTGACCTGCGTTCTTGAGGTCACGTCTGCGCCCCGAGGTCTTGTTAGCACAGACTTGCATTGATGTGGTCATGTGTCGTCCGCTTGAGTGGCTCAGGGCCAGGCTGTCGGGAGGGATCAGTAGTGTCGAAGTGTAAGTGATGTAAGAACAGGGCAGGAGCACGCTGTAAAAAATTAACATCCGTGAGAGCCGATAATAACTTGAGGCCCATCACACCAGCGTCAGAATGCTGTCCCTCAGGCATCCGTAGAAATAGCGGTTTACAGTAATCCGTCTGCCTTCAGTCATTGTTACCATTAGGAAAGAGTGTGGGAAGACTGATGGCCTATTTGTGTGTGAACGGCCCCAGCCCCACCGGAGGGCTTTAGAGCGGGGAAGGTAAACGTCTCTAACGCTGCGGGGATTTCAGAGGAAGTTAACGTGGATTTGTGAGCGTGTGTTACAGTGAAGTGTGAATGCAGGCGAAAACGCTTGGACATGGAGCCGTCTCCCTGTCGTCTCCTTGGGAGCCCTGGTGCTGAGCGGTGCAGAGCTACGGCTGTCCCCCGGAGGGTCGGTCATCCGCGTCCACCAGGGCCCCCGGGAAGCTCCCTGGGGCGGGTCGCCTCTGTCCTGTCGGGTCCCTGTGGGTCCGAACTGACTCGATGGCAGTGGGTTTAGTTCTGGTTTAATATTCTCCCTGCAGTGAAGTCGAGTATGTCGCTGCTGAGAAAATGCAAACCACTGTGTTTATCCCAGAGGCTTCTTTTAGATAAAGCAGAGGACAGTATCAGAGATGCGTGTCCTTATCTCTTCTGGTTTTTCAATTTGGAACAAAATACAATAAACAGTGAGTAGGAAAAATGCCCAGTTTTCATTTATTGCTAATAGATAGAGCACTTACACAGCTTACTGATTTCTTTCCCTATGTCGTCAGGTGAGTGTACAGATGTGCAAAAAGAGATCCAGGTAGCAGGTCACACTGAGGAAACACGCATCTGTTTGCTTGGGGCACCTACCATCTGCTGGCATTTTATAGACAGCAAAAACCACGATCATAACGGGGGGGGGGCGGGCGGGACCCAGTGTGGGCGTGGCGCTTGGGAAACAGGTTCACCAGCGCTGGTTTCTAGGGGAAAATAAACTTGTAGCAATAAGATCGTTTGTGACAAGCTATAAAGCAGTTCATGAATTATGCTTTGGGAGTGGATTTCTAGGAGATAATTCGTAAAGGAGAGAGAAGATTAAAAACAGCACAGTAGTTAATCCTTGTGTGGGCTAGTGGGTTAGGAGTCATCAGCTAGTTAGGTCAGGAGTCATGTGCAGTGTGCTAGTTAGATTAGTTACGAGTCAGCTGTGTCGTGTATGCGAGTTAAGAGTCACCTGTCTACTGTGTGCGACTGTGTTCTCCAGATACAGTACTCTTGGGTCAAACTCTGTGGACCCTGTCTTAGAGAGCCTGAGCTGGAGGAAATACGGAGCATGGTTACTGGAAGACACAGGCTTGTAAGTAGTGGGACTCTGCAGCCACCCTGTAGTTCTGCAAACAACTATTGAGAGAAGCACTGTCAAAAACAGCCAGCACTGAGATGACTCAGGAAGCCACACCGCAGAAGCACCTGAGCAAATACGACCTAGGAGTGACTCAGCCATGGAAACAGAACAGGGTTATCATTCGAGGGGGGCTGCCAACACTGCTGGTGGTTTCTGAGCTGTTAACGTCACCGTGATAAAAACCCAATTTAGACTCACAGCAACCCTAGAGGACAGCGTGGAACTGCCTGGTAGGGCTTCCAGGGAGTGGATGGTGGATTTGAACCGCCAGCCCTTGGATAGGAGCCTGAGCACTTAACCACCACGCCACCAGGGCTTCCTGCATCCCACATCAATGTTTTGTGAGCAGTAAAGCCGTGTACAGAAATGTTACATTGGCCGTATTGTTGGCGGTGTCTTAGTGAACTCGGGGGACCACGCTGCTTTTAAAGTGGCGTGTTTCCACGATGAGGTTTGGAAATGTGGAAGGGAGGAGCGTGGCGTGGAAGGGAGACTGAGTCGCTGCAGGTGTGAGTTGTGGAAGCTGCAGAGATGTGACTCTTGGTGTTGGGAATTGAGGAGACCAGGAAGTGACACTCCTTTTTTAAAAAATAATTTCTGGAAAGAATACACAGGAGATGTGCAGATGGATTGAAAGAGCCACTGTGTCACTGATGAGGAAGTGTGGTAGAGTCGTCGTTCAGAGCAGCAGCTGTGTTGGACCTGACTTGACGGCAGTGGGGTTTGGGGTGTCACTGATGAGGTAATGTGGTAGTGTCCCAGTTCAGAGCTACAGCTACAGCTGTGTCGGACCTGACTCGACAGCATTGGGGTTTGGGGTGTCAGAGCGGCAGCTGTTAACCAAAAGTTGGGCAGTTAAATCCACAGGTGCTCCTGGGGACCTGTCGGGCAGTTCTCTGTCCTTTGTAGGAGGTCATCATGAATCAGAATTAGCTGGACGGCAATGGTTTGATTTCTGGTGTCACTGATAAAAGTTGTATTAGACAGAGTCTCCAGTATTTTTGTGCTGATGGTCCCTTGGCATTCTGGAGAAAAAATCTTAGAGTGCTTTTAAACACTTACGATTTTAAAGGAAGGCAGTTGGTTGCATTCGAACACAGTAACAGACGTGCTGCTGTAGTAGATGTGCTGGTGAGCACCATCTGGGAGGTCTGATACCCACCATAACCACATCCTGGTGATGCCCATATGTGGTGTTGCAGAAGGACTGCCACTCCTGTAATGTGACACAAATTCTGTGGCTCCTCGGGATGACAGAGTTAGAGGTCTTATAATCTCACTGTAGTTTGTCAACGTTGATAATTGAATGTCTCATTTTAGTTAGTGGCTAGAAAAAGGAACCCCTGGTAGAATCAGTTCTGACTCAGGGTGACCCGCTGGGACAGAGTGGAGCTGCTGATGGGAGCTGCCGGCCTTTTGCTCCATCTGTAGCTCTGCACCACTAGCCACCAGGGTTTCCAGTCAGCAGATGGTGGACCTGAGCAAGCAGCAGTTTTCCCGTCTGAATTCACAGGCCCTGAGTTTATTCGCGGGCCATCAGGAGGTCAGGGATCCCAGCCTGAGAAGTGTGGACTGGGGGACTGGCTCCCTCTGTGGCCTCAGGCCTGCAGGGGGCAGGCAGACCCAGTCTGTAAGCTTCCCTCGTACACGGAGCGGAGCAGAGCGCCCCGTCTGCCTACCCCACCACGTGCTGGGGCTGAACGTGGGACGGTCAGGGGGAGGTGGGGCGCGACCTCCGTGACGGACGTTTAGATTAGGGTCCACAGCGGCAGACCAGGGACAGAGTTTCAGATTCTTGTGGGATTCAGACTTCCTGGAGCCGTTTTTAGAGTGGGTGATTTCCCTCGAAAGTGTTACCCTGAGGAACTCTTTAAACCGTGAACAGCTATCTTCAGCAGTTGTGTTTGAACCAGGTAATGGTTTAAGCTGAAGAGAGAAGAATGCTTGTGTGAAGCGCTGTCCTCCTTTAAAGGAGTCTCTGCACGTGACTGAACCAAGAACAGCAAGTCGCGAGGAGGGGTGAGACACGTAGGGGTGAGGCGTGCTCCTGACGGTGAGATCGTGTGCAAACGGTCGAGAAGCCAGTGTCTCTGAATTGTCCGTGTAGAAATTGTTAAAGTGGTGTGTTCTGTTGTGTATAATTTCAGGCACACTAAGTAGTGAAAACTGCCAGAAAAAGGGGTAATGGTGAGAATTTGGAAAGAAAACAAAGTTTTTCGTAAAAATTTCTGATTTCTTTGCATGTGCCTTACTGGCTGGCAGACTGTAAGCTGTATTTGAGCCTCACCTCTGAGCAAAGCACACTGTACCGGAGAACCATCATAAATGGGTTTTGTTTCTTGCTTTATCAGGACTTCCTGAAGAAGTTTTCCCCTGATGTCTTCCGGCTTTTCTGCATGCGCAGCGGGTACCGGTCAGGTGAGTGGACAGCCGGGGTGGTCTCCTGGCGCCTGCCTGGGCCGGCGCTGCTCATCGGGGAGACAGAGAAACCGACCCGCCGTCGGGAGTCGGGGCAGTTCACAGCAGCGCGGTGTCCTAGGGGTTTGCAGCCACGTCTCCCCGACGGGGCGGCTGGTGGGCTCCAGCCAAGCGCTCGCACCATGGCACCACCAGGGCTCCTTGCTTTCACACGGCTCAGAAAATAATTGTTGGGTGGTATCTGAGTGCAGCCAGACGGGCTGGAGTGAGGGTGCTGTCGTCAAGACGGCGTCTGGCGGACGTTTTTGTGATTTGCGTCTCTGATGGCTAGTAACATTCAGCATTGTGTCCCGTGTGTGGTGGCTGTTGGAGTGTCCTCTTCGGTGAAATGTCTCCTCAAGTCCTTTGTCCGTCCTCCGGTTGCGTCTTCCTAAAGACACATGCTGCTGTTCACCGCAGATGAGAAACCGCGAGAGTCTCCTGGGGGGAGGGGTGGGCGCTGCGGGTCCTCGGTGTCGGCCTCGCCCTCCCCTCGACCTTGTCAGGTCTCGGGCGGAGGTGCTGCCCTCCTGGTCCTTGTCACCTGGGTGGTGGCCCGGCGTTTCTGAGATAGCCCTCGGGCGAAGCCCAGGTGTAGCCCACCCACCGCGCACTGTTTTCTTGTGACTCACCTGGACACTGACACCTGGTTGACAACTGCCCGTGCATTTCTGGAAGATGACAGGAAGTCCGCTCTGCCCGTGCTCAGAGAGTGAGTGTTTAATTTTGGCTTTAATCTTTCCTGTCCCCGCATGTGGGCGTGAGTGTGTGGCCGTCTTTGAACGGTGACAGCAGTGCCACTTTTGATGGAGTGCCGTCTCCAGCGTATCTCGCTCTGAAATGCTGAGGACAGGTCAGTGTTCACAGAACCTTCACAGGACCAAGAGGGATGCCTGTGAGGACCCTCTGCACAGACTGAGGGGCAGTTGTCCGAGCGGGTGGGGGGACGTCATAGGTTTAACAGTGAGGAAAGAGATGTGTCAGGGATGTGTCCCTTCTCCAGACTTCCGTAACCTACACACTCTGCAGACAGCTGTCCCCCGCTGTCAACTGGACATCCCCTCTTACCTTCCGGAAGCCCTGCTCCCTGGACTTGCTCCGTCCTTGTTCTCTTTGGCGTCCCGGAAAGTTGTGGTCCCGGCAGCTCTGTCGTCCCAGTGTTCCCTCTCCTGCTCTGATGAAGCAGGTGACCTGTGGGAAGCAGTTCTTTTACGGGAAAAGGATGACGCAAGCGACTGGAGCGAGAGGTTTAGATGTCTTAGCAGATGACATGTTTGGTCTGGACAGGCAGCCGAGAGGGCAGTGTGCGTCGTCGAGAGTTGCAGGCAGGCCCGTTCCACCCCGGGCAGTGGGGACGTCACCCTCTCTCCTTCACGGGCTCCTGGGGCTCTGCTCTGCTCGGGGCAGTGCACCGGCCTATGTCCCTGTCACACCCCTCACCTCTGTAGGCTCCCCACCTCTTCTGCCTGCCAGCCCCTGCCCAGCCCCCTCCAAGACCCCTGTGGGTCTAGGCTAGAATGGTCACCTTCTGTGTGACTGACTGGGGAGTAGTTCTGGCAGGTGTGCCTGTCTGCTTACCACCATGTGTGTGTCGAGAGACGTGTGTAGCCGTGATGCTGAACGGGTTCAGGGGAGGTCCAGACACGGACCAGGCAGAAAGGCCTGGTGACTCACGTCCCCACGTCAGCCCGCGAGAGCCCCTGGGTGACCGTGGTCCAGCTGGCCATGACTCACGTCCCCACGTCAGCCCGCAAGACCCCCGGGATGACCATGGTCTGACTGGCAGCTGACTGTGGGGAGCAGGTGGCACGGAGGACAGCAGCTGACTTTGCCCTTCTCTGGTGTGTGGTCTGGGGACGCAGGAGGCCGGTGTGACTTTGTGGAAGTAAGGGGCCCTATATCTGCGTCGCAGGGTGTGAGGATCGTTTCTGCCACCCTGTCCTGAGACACCAAGCCAGAACCACGCCTGCAGGCCATGAGCGCCCATCACTGTGGAGTGTCTGCGCGTGGGGCAGGCCTCTGGGGTGCAGTCCTCTG
This sequence comes from Heterohyrax brucei, assembly GCA_028571685.1. Lineage (NCBI taxonomy): Eukaryota > Metazoa > Chordata > Mammalia > Hyracoidea > Procaviidae > Heterohyrax > Heterohyrax brucei. Next base: position 2,928,572 of record CM053163.1, read on the forward strand.
TCTCAGCCTCGCTGGCCAGGCCGCCGTGTCTGTGTTGGGCGTGGTGGCCGCAGCTGTGGCCACTGGTCTCTGCTGGTTCTGGAGGGCTGTCGTGGAATGTCGCAGCATCTTTGTGCTCTAGGACACGTCACATGCCAGCCTCTTGTCTCTCAGCCATCGACTACAGCGACAGCGCTGTGCAGGATGCCCAGCGTCTCCTCCTCGGCATGGCCGCCTTCGTCGAGGATGCACGAGCCTACATGAGGGGACAGCTGGCCTGTGCCTCCATCAGGGAAGACCAACTGTGGGACAGGTGAGCAGCCCCTCGTGCCCAAGTGCACGGCAGTCTCAGACCCCCGGCGTGGCGGCTGCTCGGGGCTAGGGAGACAGGCCGTCTAGGGACAGGAGGGGGGTGGCATGGAAGGCAGCCAGAGTGGCTTTATGTCCTGGCTCTGGTCCACTGGCTGTGGGGTGGCGGATGGGGTGGCCATGCCCCTGAGGTCTGCGTGGCAGCGGCTGCTTTCCCAGGCCGCTGACTGGTGTCTGGGTGCCTGTGTCCTGTGGTACACGCGGTCACCGTGGGTCGGCACCGGCCGTACAGCCCCTGAAGGGGGGCGGACTGTCACACGGGTGGCAGTCAGGGTCCCAGTGACTCAAGTCCGCGCTGCGTCGGGGATGAACCCACAGGTGCTGAAGGCACAGCCCCTGTCACACCGTCCCCGTCTCTGTCAACAGTCAGGTGGCACCAGATGAGCAGACACACTGGTGTCTGTAGAGAACTGCCCACGTGGCCCTGTGCAGTCAGGACGGGGGAGAGAGCAGACGTGTGATTAGCGGGAGTGCAGCCGCAGGAAGGAGGAGCGGGTCCCGGCGCCCCGCGGGGAAGCAGCAGGCCCTCTGTCTGGCGCCGGGTTAGAGACGTCAGGCGTGGTCTCCGCAGTGAGGGCCGAGACCCGTACAGACAGCGCCGACACACGGTGAGCAGCGGGAAGGGGTCAGACGCCAGGGAAGCTGACACTGCTCGGTGCTGAGAACGGAGCGGGGACTCAGGGACAGATACCTGTCCCCCTGCCTGAGGAATTCCTCACAGGGTTCCAGGACCCCAGGCCCACCTGGGATGGCAGGGTCTCCCGAGCTGAGTGGCAGCTGAATCTGGAGGGTGGAGAGACGTGTGAGCCCCTGCAGCGGGAGCCAGGGGACAGAGCTGCACCGAGGTCTGAGACCCTCATGTGTGCTGGGGACAGGGTCAGCATGACGCCTGCAGGGAGGCGGGCAGTGCTCACCCTCCTCTCGGGGGGCTGGTGTGCCAAGGTAGGGAGCACAGGATGGGAAGGCAGGCCGTAGGCGGACCCCGTGTATCAGCCAGCACAGGCCAGCTCGTGCTTGGTGATGGCCCTAAACTGTGGTGTCAGCCAGCCACGGCCTGCTTCCCACACAGACCCAGGCCGACGGCACAGCTGCCCGGCCAGCAGGCAGAGACACGTTCGAAGGACCCTGCAGCAGCAGTTAAATCCCCCGTCCACAGAGGCACGTCACCTCTGCCTGTAGCTCAGGGAGCAGTGGTCACAGGGAAGTCCCAGCGGCGCAGTGGCTCTGGCAGTTGGAGCCCACCAGCCGCTCCACGGAGAAGCGTGTGGCTGTCAGCCTGTGTGTGGTTCCCGGTTCTCAGTCCTGCAGGTCGCTGTGCGTCGGCATGGACTCGCTGGCAGGGGTTCCTGGTCACAGGGCACCGTGCCCCTGTCTGGTGGCGGGAAGCACCACCCCACCAGGTCCCAGAGATGGGGTGCGGTGGTAGGGCGGCCAGCGCTGAGAGCCACTGCAGATGGCAGGGAGAGGCCCGGTGGGATGGTATCTAGGAGCCTGTCCTCTGAGCAGCTCAGTCAGGTGCCACAGGGGTGCAGGAGACAGCACGACAGGCTGGACGGTGCTGCCAGGAACTCGGGGCCGGGGACCGAGGAGAGTAAGGAGGCGGCTGGCGGCCTGAGGCCCAGAGTGGGGTCTCCAGAGAGCCGTGGTCATTTGGGTCAGTGACTGCAGCCAGGCCGGGGGAAGGCTGAGAAACAAGAGGTCACCCTTTGAAATGATGGTTATGTGGAAGTAGATGACCCCAGTCGGTGTTCCGTGCCCGCCTCTCTCCAGCACCACGTGCTCTCCCCACCCTGTGACCGCGCACTCCTCCCCTGCACTCTGGACCTCTGGTATCCTCTTAGCCCACACCTGTCCCCTCCTCTCCGGTTTCTTCACTCCCATCTAGAAAGAAGCCAGTAGGACAGCCTTCTGTAGATGGATGAGACTGTGAAGTGCCCAGACCAGAGGCTCACACCGTGTCCCCGAGTCCAGTCCATCCTTAGTCTGAAGAGCTGACCTCAGTACTGCTTTCCGGTCAGGGCCAGCAGCAGGTCTGGGGGCCGTGCTCCAGGGGACCCTCCAGGCTGTCAGACCATCAGTTCTGGCGTTCACCTAGTAGAGTTCTTGAACTGCACCCCTTCTTCTCGGGCTCCGTCAGGGGCTCTGTGTTGTGCCCCCCACCACGGCTGCCTCTGGTGGTGGCCGGGCACCATCTGGCCCTTCTGGTCCCATGCTGATGCAGCGCCCCGGCAGGTGGGCCCTCTGTCACCTGGGCTCGGCCTTCCTCTTGTCCTTCATGTTCTCGGGTGTCATCTGTTCCAGGCGGGGTGGGGCCGGTTGGTGTTCCTCTGATGGCAGCTCGCTGGCTTGTAAGACCCCTGACGCCCTTCACCAACGTAGGGTACAGAAGGAGGCGGTCACTCTTCAGGGAGGGAAAAGGTGAGGTAGGGAGGCCCTCAGTGGACGTGGCTTTCAGAGGAAGTGTGAACCCAGGCCTAGAGCTGACCAGTCCCACCCCACTGCCCTCAGTGCAGTTCCCGCTCGGAGCAGCCCTGTAGGACAGAGCAGACTGCCCCACAGTTTCCAAGGAACGCCTGGGGGATTTGAGGTGCTGACCTTTTGGTGGGCAGCCGCAGCCCTTGAACCACTGTGCTGCAGGGGACAAAACGTGATGCTTGTGCATGTTTTCCTGCTGAGGGGGTAGGAATGGCTAAGGGGCGGGCAGGGCTGTGGCACCTGCAGGACAGGCAGGATCAGGAGCTCCCCCCCCGCCGCCCCAAGAACCATCAGGGTGGGTGTAGGCGGGTCACAGTGGGCGCACAGGGAGCCGCAGGGGTTCCCACCCATTGACCACTGTCGTTCTTGGTGACGTGTGGAGTAGTTGACTGAAGCCTGGATCCAGGTAGGAGGTAGGGCCTCAGTCCTCAAGAGTCCTGCTGCTGAAAGCTGACCCCGTGTGTTAGATGACTCATGACCTCACCTCAGATGTCATGAGTGAAGGGAGAAACCCCTGTCCTGCAGCCTGGTGCCTCGGCCCCGTTTCCTCCAGACACTCCCTTCCTAGGCTTTGGTCCCTGGGGGTCTTGAGCCCATGGATGACCACCTGTGCCCGTCCCCCCCAAGAGTCCTTTGCTGCTGCTGCTGTCGTCGCTGAGACCATAGCCAGCCAGACCCTGGTCCAGCTGTTTCTACCTGTGCAACTCCATGACACTGAGTGTGTGCCACCCTCAGTCTTCTCTGGGTCCTGCCCTCCCGGCCGAGGTCTCATCTTTCAGTGGTTGTCACTGTAATCCCACATAGGTGGCTTCTGAAAGACCACAGGGCTCCAGGCTTTTCCTCATTAGGTGTGATAAACTGTTCTACGGCCACTTCAGTTGTAGAGTTGCCCCAGGGTGGAAGTTGTGGGGCCCACAGAGAACAACAGACCCTCACATGGACAAAGTGTGCCTCATCTCAGGAACTTGAGATGGAGCAGGCAGGTGGCCCAGGGTCCTGAAGCGGTGGATGAATGGGGGCGGGCTGTCTGCTGCCAGCTGGGGAACTGTGGTGGTCATGTCCCTGGGGGATAGGCAGCGTGTGGTGTGACCTGGGCACTGTGGCACCCTCCCCCTTTCCTGGTTCCTGGGAATGAGGATGTCCCGTTTGTTCAGGGTCCGCGTCACCTCCCACGGGGTTGTGACACCCTCAGGGCAGTGCCGGCTGGTGTATTGTGTGCTCAGACCTGAAGTTTATAGTTACCCTACTCCGCTTTGAAGTGGCCTCACCTAGTTAGGACCCTCGGGGGGCTGGTGTAACAGGCACGGGACAGCGTTAGGAGGATGACATGACAGGACTCAGTCTTAGCAGATGTGACCTAGAAAAGAGTCCTGAAGGTGAAGCCACAAAGCCTTTTCCTTGAGGGAGGGTCTGCGCCTGAAGCGGTGACACAGGGCCCTGACACCCGGCCCGCAGGCTGAGGGACTGTGGGTGGCTTCTGCTGGGGGCTCCAGTTTCCTGGTGGTGTATAATCGCCCCGCCGGGCTCCTTCTTTTTCCTCAGACTGGTCCACACCAAGGTGGCCGTGAAGGCGGCATTGGCAGACAACTTTGACACGCCCCGAGCTGTCGATGCTGTCGTGGACCTGGTTCGCCAGGGGAACACACAGCTGCAGGCCACCACCAAGGTAACCCAAGGGGATGGAGCAGCTCCCGTAGCCCCATGTCATGCAGCCACTGAGCAGGGCGAGCCAGCTCTGCAGGGCCCACACTGTCACGGTGGCGTGCCTAGGAGCCTGCTGACCGACGCCCCTCTCCTCCGGGATGTTGTCTGTTGGCGTTTGTGGTCGGCCCTGCTGGCCCTGCAGAGGGGACTGCCTGCCCTCCCCTGGTAGCAGCGGCTCTGAGCTTGAAGGCTGTGGGAACCGAGTGTGGCTGTTTTCCCAGCAGGGCCCTGAGTGGTGCAAATGGTTAAGCACTCAACTAATGGCTGAAAGGCTAGTGTTTGAACACACTCAGAGGCCTCTTTAGAGACAGGCCTGGCAACCTGCTCCTCAAAGGTCGCAGCCTCGAAACCTCTCTGGGGCCATCTCTGTGCACAGGGGTCACCGGGAGCCAGTCAGCAGGCCAGCTGGACGGTCCCTAGCACACTGACCATTAGGTCTTTCTTGGCTGATTCATTTGCCATGGCCCCTTCTATCTCTGGGAGAAGCTGGTGGCACTGAGCCTGCCAGGCCCGGGCTGGCACATGAGAGCCAAGGCCCAGGTCTGCCCGAGAGAAGCCCGTTGGGGGCCGTGCTGGGGCCTTCCACTTCCTGCCGGTGATGTGAGTCTGGGCGTTAGTCTTTCCACTCTGAACCCTTCACCTGCTGGCTCGGCGTGCCAGGGGAGGGCTCTGTCCTAGCTGTGACTCCCAGGGGTGACCGTGCCTTAGAATGACCTGCAGGTGAGGCCAGAGGTGGCATTTCAAGCCGATTTCACAGGTGAGATTTGGGGGCAGCTAAGGCAGCAGCAGCCACTGTCTGCAGGGCTTCTGACAGGGACCACCTGCAGCCAGGCTGCGGGAGAAATCCCACTTCAGACCCGGGCAGGAATACTGGGTTGGAAGTGGAAGGTGGTCGGGCAGTTGCATCAGGCAGCTGTTTGTGGCTCCCAGGGAGGCTGCTGTCACTCACCCAGCAGTTCCACTGGTCTGGACCATTCCTAGTGTGTGAAGCCAGTTTGATGACTTGAGCTCAAGCCTGAGAGGCAGTGGGACACATTTCCAGACCTCAGCATTCATCTGGACTGAGACCTCGCCCTCTCCCCAGTCTTCTCTGCTGACCCCACGCCCCATCCTGGACTGCGTTCTCATGTTCCATCCTGGAGAGAACCTGGGTTTGCAGGCTCTGTTACGATTGCCCAACCACACTGGGTCAGCTGAGCCTCGGGGAGGTCAGGTGGCTGACAGGCACGTGGCACGCTGGGGAACGGCGGCAGAGGCCGGGGCGAGGGACTGACCACACCAAAGTAAAGCCACCGTCGGTCCTTTCCCTGCCAGGCCGGCAACGGAGATGGTCCTTGGCGCACTGACGCCGAGACGGTCTTAAAGAGCCTTCCCTGGGCCGTTCTTTACAGGGTCCTGCTGGTCCCCGGAGTGCCACTGTCCTCGGCGCCGTGGTCTCCTACATCGAGCAGTTTTCAGAGACAGTTGGTATTTCTCTGGCAAACCAACAGGTGCGTACGTCCTTCTCTTGTCAAAGTGTCATTGTGGGTCCCTCCAGCAGCCACCAGCATGATAGGAAGTGATTCTTCCTTATAAAGGTTCGTTTTCAGCAACTGTAATGCCAAACTTATTCATTTACATGGTTAAAAATTTTTTTTTTTCCCCCAAAACCCCTCAGATCCAGCTTTTAGCTAGTGAGCTCTCGTCAGAACTAGGACTCAGCCAGCCGGTCTCAGGCGTACAAAGCAGGCGCCAGGCACCCCTGTGCATGCTGGGTGGGGGTCTCGCATCTGAATCCGTGACATTGTAGAGAGTGCTTGCTTCCCCCGAACCATTTGAGCACCTGCTTTTGGTGTGCCAGCCTGCAGCCCCACCGGGACAGCAGCAAGCTGGTGGACTTCACTGCTGAGCCTAAGGTTAGCAGACACAGCCTGTAACCCGTCCAGTCTTCTCTTGGCGAAGGAGCCGAGAAACATCCTGCCCCCTCCAGGGCAAGGACTGTCCAAGTCCTAGTGTGACTGAAGACCCCAGGTTAGCTTGTGAAAGTGGGGGCCCTGGACCGCGCACGGGGAATGGCGGGGCAGCTGCACGTTCCATCAGCTTCTCCGGACAGCTGAGTGACTCTGAGGTCGTGCTGTGACAGCCAGAAGAGACATCAGCACCCATGTACATGGATCTCTGTGTCCTCAGGGACCCACAGAGGGGTGTGGCAGGGTCTTCGGCTCCCTCCTGACCTTGCTAAGCAAGCCCTTCGCCTGTGTTTAGTTTGTTCCAGGGGACAGCAGCACAGCCACCCTGCACAGCGTGGTGGACGAGCTGGTCCACTTCCGCCAGAAGGTGCGGCAGTATGCCCTGGCCACGCGGGAGGCCTCCCAGGAGGTGAGGCAGCCCCTGCTTGAGGCCTGTGACGCCCTGCGCAGGGACCTCGCCGTGCACGGCATCAGCATCAAGGTGAGCATCACCACACAGCGGGGGGTGTCAGCCTGAGCCTGGTGGGCACAGGAGCTGTCCAGGTGCTGCGAAGTAACACGCACGCAGGCGTAGGACGCGGGAGATACTGTGCTCATGCTGCTTTTCCTTGACGGAATTTTTTTCCTTGCATCGTTGAGAACACACCCAGCAAAACACACACCACCTCAGCCATTTCTACACACATAATATGGTGACATTCCCACTCCCCTTTTCTGAAACCCGCCCCTGAGGCTGGCTGAGAGCACGACTTTCAGATCGCTGCCTGATTCTGTGATGGTCTTTCTAATAATCTCGGGGCGTCAGCTGGAGGGGACAGCGTGGCTGAGGAGTGGCCGAGCTCAGGGCTGAGATGGCACCCGGGCTCCTGCTCAGTCCCACCCTCTCCCGCTTCCCCCATGTCACCCAGTCTTTGCCCTGCCTCGGCTCAGGGTGGGCGCTAGGCTGGGGTTACATTGGGCCTTCCGGTAGAGAGCGCAGTGTCACTTTTTTTTGAAGTGTGGGTGGTCTGACCAGTCTGAACTCAGTGGTTCTAAGGGACGCAGACCTGACTGCTGAACACCACTGTGGTCACCTTCGAAACGCTCCCTCTGGGAAGCTGTGCACTGACACCAGTGCCTAGTCCACCCTTCAGAGCACTTTGGGAGCTCTTTTTCTGGAATGGCCATCCTGCATGGAGGCAAGATCATGAACTTAATTGTAGCTGACTGTGATGAAGTTTTTAGCCAGGAAGCAAGTAACTATTGCAGCACACTCCCTGCTCACCTGATCTGGCTGCCAATGACTGTTTTCTTTACTGGAAGATAAAGGGGATATCGAAAGGTGGACATCTGGATTCAGGACATCAAGGGTAATATGATGACAGCTCTGGTGGCCGTTCCAGAAAAAAAGCTTCCGAACTCCTGTGAAGGGTGGACTGGGCGCTGGTGTGGGTGCGCAGCTTCCCCAGGGGAGTGCCTGGCAGCCAGCCCTCGCACAGCTGCTGTCTCCGGGAGGATGAGCAGCACGTCGAGCCCAGCATGCCCCTTGGCTCCCACCCAGATGGTCCGGACCCCGTGTTTCTCTTCCAGGACAGAAGCAGTGCGACATCCACCTGGGAGCTCCTGGACGGCCGACGCCCAGACCAGGGAACCGAGGCGTGAACGGAGCCACTTGGGACCATGCTGGCGCAGCTCAGCTGCTCTGCCTGATGACGATAAAAACTTTACATTAAAGTTTTCTATTGTGACTATTACGTCAGCATTAAAATAAACTGATCTTGCCCCCCTGGTGTTTGTCAGTAATGATGGCTGAAAGGTTAATTTTGTTTTAAGCATGCCACAGATACCAAGTCTGATTTAGTAAAGGCCTGTCACCTGTCTGTCAGGCGTGGCATCACACTCACTGCTGCCAGGGGGCTGAAGCCCAGCGCTGTGCCAGCTGTGCCCACTCTTCTTGCTTCTGCCCTGCTCACGGGCCCCCTGCACCCCATAGACGGCGCCCCCGCCCGTGACTGGGCTGGCCAGGGTACTCCAGTGCACCGGATCCTCACCTGTGCCAGCTGGGAAGCGCTGCTGACATTGCAAGTCCTGGCAGCCCAGCACAGCGGCAGGAAACACGGTCCTGCACCACGTCCACAGTCGCTGCTGTCCGTCCATCTCCTCGAGGGCCTTCCTCTTCAGCTGACCCTCCCCTCCACCGAGCGCAATGCCTGTCTCCGGGCACCGATGCCTCCTGACAGCCCATCTGCAGTGGGACACCTGACCCCACCGTTGGGCTGTCCTCCCGAGAGAGGCCTGTTGGCTCTGGTGGCGTCCCCTGCCTTTCAGCCGCACCCCACTGACCTGGTGTCCGGTCGTCACTGTTCAGTGCATCAGACCTGCCCCCGAGACGGTCTCTCAACTCCGGAGGGCTATACCAAGGTCGTGCTTTGCCTCCGTTTCTGTCTGAACCAGCATCTGAGCAGCTGCTGGGGCCGCAGCAGCACCTGGGCTTGTCTGACTGCTGACGGCAAGCTTCTCTGTCGCCTGTTCACAGGTGTAGGTGACTGGTTCCTATGTGTTCTGTCTGGTGAGGTCCATGGGTGCAGCTGTCATTATGTTGAAGAAAGTTATCTGTAACGATGAGTTCTGTCATGCGGTCTCTGGCGTCATTTCAGTCACCGGCTAATGATCAACGCATCCTGACTGCGTGTTGCGCCAATCTCAGACCGCAGAAGCTGCCGACCCTTCAGCTGGCTCCTCTCTGACCCTGGGGGCTGGTGTGTGACTCTGAACAACAGTCGTACTCCTGGTCTTCCTGGTTGAGGTACAGACACCGTCTTGTTGACAACCCTGGACTTCAGGACAGACCCCGAAATGCTCTGGTGGCATTCCCGACAGACCGTGTGACGGTCCCTTTCCGCTCATCACCGCCCAGCACATTGGCGTGCTTACGCTCTCCATTTCATTTCTGGTGATTTCCAGCTTCCCTGGACTCACACGTGCTGCACTCTGTGTTCTGATTCTTCACGGCCACTGGCTGCCATTGGTTCTCATTTCACACGGGTGGGTCCTTACGAGAGGAAGTCACCTCAGGAACACGTGCATAATAAAGCCCCCCCGGTCCCAAGGACCTGGCCGTGCAGGGGGACAACAAAGCCACGAACCTGAAGCCGTGTGATGAAGAGGAGGCAGCCCTGAGGTGCCGGAGGTCCGTGAGTGCAGAGGAGGGTCCGGGCGCCTGCATGCCGGGAGGTCCAGGGCAACAGAAGGGCACACCGCCAGCAGGACGTCTCAAGTTGGAGGGTGCCAGCAGCAGCCCTGCCTGGCTTAAAGCCAAGGAAAGTGGGGAAAGGGAAGCAACCCGGCATCTCGGAAACCAGGCACTCCCCGACACGGCAGGCTTCCCCTCCGTGGTGATGTTTTTCCCACCTTTTCTCATTACAAAACTACTGTGTTCATCTCAGAAAAAAAGGCGGAGACAAGTGCATGCACTCACACCGCCGCAGTTAGAGTTCTGATAGCTGGCCTCCTGTTCGGTATCTGGGGACGACTGACCGGTTTTCATGGGGCGCCGCACTGCTGTCCATAAACACCCTGACAGCTTCCCAGCCAGGGAGCGAGGTGGCGGGTGTGCGTTACAGGTCCCTTCTGCAGGTGTGGGGGTCACCAGTGCGAGGCCAGGCCGGGGAGAGTGGGCGAGGGTCTGAGGCTGGGACCTGACAAGGCAGCTCAGCCTGACTGAACGCCCGTGACAGCAGTGACTACGAGGGGACGAGGAACGGCGACAACCGCCCCAGGAAGAGTGGCTTTGGGAGTGAGCTAGTGACTCGGGCAGTGGCCAGGAGCACAGAGGAGAAACCACGGACTGGACAAGGCCAGCCTCGCCGCCGCCTTGCTACCCTGCTGTCCCCTTTGGTGACCGGTGTGATGGCAGGACTGGCCCACAGGGCTTCCCACATCCATGCTCGCTCCAGAGGTGACCAGTGAGTGGGGACACGATACAGCATCATTACTGCCACGTGGAAGATCATTCAGAAACGGTACCACAGTACCGTCAGACACAGGACCGCCACAGGACCGCCAGAAATGCAGCCAGGTTCCGAAGAGGAGGCGAATGAGGGTCACTGCTGACTGCGGGCAGAACTCGGCTGAAAGCAGGGAAGACGGCAAGAGCCTTCGCGGGGTTTCGTCTACTACTCACTGGCCTGTCTCACTTGTAACAGATCATGGTTAATACTGTAAGGAAGAGGAATTCCAGAACATGTGATCACTGGAACAGAGTAACGGGACACTGCACGGCGGGAAATCACACAAGGTGTGTGCGTCACTGGTGGGTCACTTCACACGTTATCTGTACACGGAGCAAACAGTTCAAGAAGTTGGACTACCTGAAGAACAGGGTATCGGGATTGGAGGCGGACTCCCGAACACGTGCGCTGGGCAGAGGACACAGGCCTGCTGGCTGAAAGCCAAGAGGACTCACAGTCACCGATGAAGCCGAGAGACCACGGCCTTCGGTATGGACTGCCCCTCAACATCAAGAAAACCAAAACCCCCCACCTGAACCGAGAAGCAGCATGATGGTAAACAGAGAAGGAAGCTGTCAGGGTCTCACTCCACTGTCTGCACAGCCAGCACCTATGGAGAGAGCAGCCAGAAAAATCCCATCATGTATGGATTGCACCGGGCAGATCTGCCACAAAAGACCTCCGAGTTAAAAGCAGAGATGTCACCTGGTGGACTCAGCTGGCCCGACCCATGCCATGGTGTTTTCATCTGCCTCGTGTGCATGTGACAACTGGACAACACGGGAGACAGGCGGCACGGAGGCCCTGGTGGAACAGTGGCTAAGTGCTCCGCCTGCTCACCAGAAGGTCAGAGGTTCAGATCCACCAGGCGCTCCTTGGAAACTACGGGGCAGCTCTACCTCGTCCTATAGGGTTGCTACGAATTGGAATCAACAGCAGTGGGTTTGCGATTTTTCGCAGGAAGAACTGATGCCTTTGAATTAGGGTTTTGGCAAAAACCACCGAGTGCAGACTGTGGGTGCCTGAAGAACGAATGTGTCTGTCTGGGAAGCAGCCCAGCCCGTGTTCCTTGTGAGCAAGGATGGTGAGACGCCGCCTCACACACGTCGTGCGTGGCACTGGGGGAGTGGCTCCTGGAGAAGGACAGCGTGCCTGCAGAGGGTCACAGTAAAGATGCTGACTCTCGGTGAGACAGACTGACACGGCGGCCGCAGCGGTGGCCTGGGCATGACAGAGACTGGGCACGGTGCAGGGACAGGGTGGTCTTGGGTTCTGTTGTCCGTCAGGTGGCTGGGGGTGAGAACAGACGTGACAGCACCCGGTGAGACCACCACATCCTGACGGGGACAGCGCACCTGGCCTGCCTTCCTGAGCCGCGGGGCAGGGGGCGTCGGAACCCCCTGTTCAGCTTACATGAGAGCGCCCACTGCTGTGCCACCAGGGTCCCTGTCAGGGTGCCTGCCGTCGTGGTGAGGGGCCCCTCCCTGTCCTGTCCTGCAGGCCTCAGGCCCCGGCCAGGCACAGGGTCTGCGGCCATCCCCCTGGCAGAGTCGCCGTAATGCTGGCACCGACTCCTGAGGACAGTCGCCCACAGTGGTCGGGCACGCAGCTAGGACAGCGTACAGTCAGTGACAGTCTCAGGGAAGTAGCTCTGCACACATCACTCTTCATCTCCATGACCCCAAAGGGCTCCAGGCCCTGCTATCCTGCAGAGGTGGCTGTCACCCAGGTAGTGAGCCGGCAGCCGGGACTCCCAGGTGGTGGGCAAGGTCCGTGCAGGGACCCATCCAGACAGGGTCACGGCAGAGCTTCAGGGACAGACAGCCTCACCCGACTGCCCAAACGCTGGGTTGGTGTCCTGGCCCCAGGGAAGATCAGCGACGGCGACCTCCGCTGCTGTCCCTGCAGCCAGTGAGCCAGCACTCTGCTGCAGGGAGCAGGCAACTTCATCTGCAAAAAGCAGCACCTGACTTGGGGGGTCACCTTCTGTGCCCTTCACACAAAAATGGGGCTCCTGGGGCTCCTACAGAGAGAGCCGGCCACTCGGGCCTGTCCCCCAACCACTGAACTGGAGCGGGGCTGGCACACACTGGTGGGAAACGCGTTCTCCACAGGCTTCCACGCTGCCACCTTCCGTGTATCAGACCACACCTCACTCAGAAAAACGGAAAGGTGGCTTCTGGATTTTTAATTTAGGAAGAAACTGTAAAACCTGATGTTTAAATAAACGAGCTCGTCTTTCTAACAGCAGTGCAGAGACGTGCTGACCCAAAGGGAGAAGGTGTTCATCGCGGTGTTGGCAGAGCAGCTCTGCCTCGAGGGCGGGGCTGCTCCGGTGGGACAGGCGACAGTTACAACAGGACACACCCTCTGACCGTCACCAACAGCTGACTGCACAGTTTTATGGAGAGTGAACTGAGTCTGGGATGAGGCAGTGTGACTCACAGAGTGTCAACCACAGGTTCATCAAGGGCGACAGAGAAAACAGCCGCTTTGCAGCTGCTACACAGAAGCACTAAAACAGTGCGCCAAGTACCGCCAGCTGCAAGTCCCGGGCACCAGCTGCCGCCGAGAGGTGGCACTGGGAACAGGCCAGCGTCGGCCCGTGGGAACAGCAGCTGCCACTGTAAGAGCACCGTCCACACGACACACGTCTGGCAGTTCCAGAAAAGACACAAGGCCCCACGCGCGCAACGAGCTGCTTCGTGCAGTCACATACACAACACCCAACAGGCAATGCCTGCGACATTAGGGCGAGAGGAGGAAGGGGCAGGGGGTGGACGGGCAGGAAAGAGGAATGCAGCTGGGGCCGGGGCGCGGGCAGACATGCTGCGGGACCGCGGCCAGTGTCGCTGTCACCAGTCTGTGTGTGTGAACTGCTGAGGGAGACATTAATCTGCAGACTTTTCACTGGCTAAGCACAATTCAAAACATATATACACAAATACATACATATTTTAACTAAATTCCAGGATCTTGACAAATTGTATTAAACAGAAACATCAGCTGTACTTGGGAAAAAAAAGTGCCTGAGCTGACACACCTCTTCCACAAGCATTTCAGAGACGCCACTTCCTCCAGTAGAGTGAGGACATCCGCGTCTCAGACCGCATGGGCACAGCTGTCCTGCTTCGTACGCAGACACAGGATGTCCGTGAGAGCGGACTCTGGGTCTCTCAGCACAACCATCAGCCAACCCAGCAAGCCGGATGTCTTCCAGCCAAGTGAGAGCAAGGTCAAGCTTAAACTGAGTTCACGTCCCCGCACAGACAGACACACTGGCTAGCCACATGAGAAACAGCAGACCCGCCAAGATGCCACCAACGTCCCTTCTTGTTTGTTCTACAGACGCCTGTTAGTCCTCCCAATGTCACATGTGCAGAGACAGACAGAGACGGGAGGTGTTTCCGCACGCCTCCCCCCAGCCCACCCCTCGGAAGGGTCCAGAGTCACGTGAAGTTTCCTTCTCACGTTCCACATTCCCACACGGGGTCTGACATGGTCTCTTCAGGTGGTTAACCCTTTAGTCTGAAACATGGAAGCGAGTCAGCCCACCGGCCGATGCTGAGTGTTCCAGCCCTGAGACTTCACCGCGATCGCTTTCAACAAACAAAAGGAGCTGAAGCACGGAAGCCAGAACCCCCGGGGACCCAGTGAGGGGACAGTCAAAAACGAATGGAAAGCGGCCCACTGCGCACGCAGGTGTCTGACGGCAGCTGACCGGGCCCTTGAGACAGGACGCGGAATACACGGAGCTACGCCCACGAGGCACAGCAGAACCCAGTGAACCCACAAGGTGAGAGACAAAGCGCAGCGCGTGAAACCAAGCCGGCAGTCTAGTCAGGTTGGTGACAGAGCTTTTCATTCTCAGTGATTTCTCCTGCTCTTTTGTCTCAGCTCTCAGCAGGACACTAACGCAGCCCTGGGGTTACATCAGTTAGCATTATGACATTTTCGGCTATATGTAATTTTAGGCCCAACTGCCCCATCCTATAAGATTCCCCACTGTGCAGTGGATCCTCAGCTATGTTGCCTAAGGAATCAGTGCTGGCCCAGCGTTCTGACGATTCCTGGTGGACAGAAACACGCACTTCCCATCCCCCAAAATGAACAGCTGCCCTCCGGGAGCCGCCCACTGGGCTTCCTGCTCACAGCGGCTCAGGTTTCAAAGAGCTTGCGGAAGGCAGTCCCGACCTCGGCGATCATGTCGGTGGTGGTGGTGGAGCGCCCCAGCTTCTGAAAGGCCTGGCGGTTGCTCTCCCTGGTGAGCGAGCAGGCCCCCACGGCAGCCACGAGGAGGGGGTTCAAGCTGCGGGGGAGAGGGGTGTCAGCTGAGAGCCACGGAGGCGTCCGCACCAGGCTCCGTGTGGTGGGGGGGGGAGCCTGCAGCCAGGCCAGCTCCCAGCTACCCTCTAGTCCCCACTGGGCACGATCCTGCAGCCGGACCAGCTCCCGGCTACCCTGTAGTCCCCACTGGGCCCCAGCCTGCAGCCGGGCCAGCTCCCAGCTACCCTCTAGTCCCCACTGGGCACGATCCTGCAGCCGGACCAGCTCCCGGCTACCCTGTAGTCCCCACTGGGCCCCAGCCTGCAGCCGGGCCAGCTCCCAGCTAACCTCTAGTCCCCACTGGGCACGATCCTGCAGTCCCGGCTACCCTCTAGTCCCCACTGGGCCCTCAGACTGACGACCTGGGTCTGCAGTGCTGCTGAGGCGGCTCCCGCCCCGCAGGCCTCCGGGCTTTCCCTGTATTAGCTAAAAGCTGGTGAAGGGAAGTCAGATCCTGTTCCCTGATGCTGATTTCAGGTACGCTCAGCAAAAGGCGTCAATCCCAAGGGGACAGACGCCGTGTGACCTCATGCACACGAGGTAACTACAGGCCTGGGTGCAGAGACCAGAGCTGATTCGAGTGTGCCAGGCAGCAGGGCAGCTCCTGTCACAGGCACGTTTATGGTGACAGAGCCCTGGCGAACCCTGGCGAGCCCTGGCAACGGGGACAGGTGGTGGCTGGCCTGATTCGTGGACATCGAGAAGGGTCAGCTGGCAGATGGTGCGTGGACATGCACACGTGTGCACGTGGAGAGCCCAGGGGCGCGGTGGCTAGGTGCAGCTAGCAGTGCTCCCTGCAGACTCCGGCGCTGTCCTACCCCGTTCTTTAGGGTCACTGTGAGTCAGAAGTCACTCGAGGGCAATAGGCTTGGCTTGGGTTTTACAAGGGTATAGACAGCTTTCCAACAGTAAACAAAAAGAACCATCAAGGCTCTGATTCTAACACTCTCTGACAAAGACATGGAAATCCTCTACCTGCTCAGAGACTGGGTTACGACCAAGTAGCGGGAAGCAGTTTTTTACTGCCGTGGTGAAATACTCCAGACACACTGCTTGTCAGGACCTCACGGTGCTCCACCGTTTCCCTGGGAGGTGAAGGGGCTGTCACGCTCCGAGAGGGCTCGATTTTGTCACCGTTACTCAAAGGCCAGCCCATCTGGTGGTGGGGCAGGGGACAGCGTACCCGCCCTGCGTCCTCAGCAGGAGCTCACAGGCAGACCCCTCCGGGTCCAGTGGCCGGAGTGTGGCTGCCGTGTGGACGCACTTGTTCTGATGAGTGGTACCTGGTGGCTGGGCCTCAGCCCCACCCCGTGGTCACGTTAGGGTGTGGCGTGGCGTGGCGTGGCGTGGCGTGGCGTGACAGGACGTGACGTGGTGGTGGGATGTGATGTGGCCGGCACCACCACGTTTCACCACAGTGGATGACAGGCTGGCTTTCCGGGAGCTGAGCGTCCCACACCAGCACGTGCAGCCACTGTGGTCACGGTGATCTTCTGACAAACGAGGAAGCTGAGGCTGCAGAGCTCTGAGGCAGGGCCCACGTCTTAACACTCTCCTCCCCTTCACTCACTGTGAGGCCGAGTGTCTAAGATCAGCTATAACCTCCCTCTGCTTTCTACCTGAATCATTTGTTTCAAAGAAGATCTATTACTCAGTTTCCTGAAACAGTGGTCCTCACACTTGTCCCCCCTGTGAATTCACTGGAACACATTTTAATGGAAGGGCTGACAGAGATCCTCACTGGGGCACAGCTCAGGCAGTCAGGAACATACGGGGGGCTCCCCAGCCCTCCCAAAAAACAAACCCATTGCTGTCAAGTCGATTCCAACCCATGGTGACCCTAAAGGACAGGGCAGAGCTGCCCTACAGAGTTTCCAGGGAGCACTGGTGGATGTGAACTGCCAACCTCTCAGTGAGCAGACACAGCACTAACCACTGCACAACCAGGCTTCCCCAAGGCTTTCTGAGTGCTCTTTATACGGTGGCAGGATTCACCGCTGCCCTCGAGGACCCCCTACACAACAGCAGACACTCCCTGGAGTGTCTGATGGGACCACTTGTTAAGTGTCTGAGCTACTGAAATACCTTACCAAATGCAGAAACCCCAAAGGACTCTAAACAGAGGTGTCAGCGTACCCGTCCGTCTTCTCAGGCCCGGCCAGCAGGGCCCAGTGCGCCAGGACGCCCAGGGAGCCCGACAGCAGGTCTCCTTGCCCTCCACACCGGCGGCCGCTGCCCTGCAGACTGCACACGAGCACTAGACAGGAGCGGAGAGGAGCAGGCATTAGCTCGGCGGGCTGCCCCTGCATCCTGGGCCCTGCAGGGGTGACCAGATGCAGGGACCCGCTCTGCCCCAGGCTGGATGCTCACAGCAGACCAGTGACTCTTTTCTCCCTGTTCCTTGTGAGGACGTGAGGTCGGTCACCTCTGTTTCACGAAAAGGGTCCTGCCACACAAGGGTGACCCCAGATCACACAGCTGATGAAGACAGCGCCCCCCGGGCGGCACGGGGGCCCCGCGGAGACCCCTGCCGCTCACAGGACAGCAATGGCATGAGCATGCCGAGGAGGAGAAACGTGCATCTCTGCTGAAGTTACTCCTGGGCCACCAGAAACCCAACCTGCCACAGAGGATGACGAGCTTTGGTCTGTACCCCACCCCACAGACACAGCCATCTGCAGAGGCGGGAGCTGTCACTCGTGCTGGCTCCTCTGCTGGCGTCCCTTCATCGTTCACAAGCCCACCTTCGGTGGTCAACAGAGACATCAGCTGAGGCTGGCAGTGGCCAGCTGTGCTTGAGCCTCCTGTGTCTCGGGTAGATGGTGACAAACGCACTCCTGGACCTTCAGAGGTGCTAGGGTCAGGAGGCTTCTGCCAGCGAGAACCCCACCACAAAGCTCCGCGCCCGTCCTCTGCTGTCCCCGCCCGGTCCCCGCGTGTGGACACGCACGCTAGCACCTGCCTGCCCAGGCCGTGTGTCTCAGTCTGCCTTGCTGCTGCCCGTGGCTGAGTCAGTTCCTTTTGCAGAGATGGCCTGTGACCAAGCAGGAGTACTGGGGGGGTCCCCGGGCCAGGACCTTTACTGGGACAGACTTGTCAGGGTTCCCTTCCCTGGGGCTCCAGGTGAGTGAGTCCCCCAGCCTTCAGTGAGGAGCTGAGCACCTGCCTGTCACATCCCCCGGTCCCCTCGGTGCGCCCTGGCCTCCTCCTTCGCCTGGATGGAGTGACCTCGTCAGCGAGTCTCTGTCCTGAGTGGTGTGTCTCTGCTGAAATCAGCGGTGTGGTTTCTTTGTCCTGAAGGGCTTAGTGACGGCAGGGCTCCTGTCCTCAGAGAGCCAGGAAGGTCGCAGTCCCCACCTCAGTCCCTCCCCTCCAGGCGTGAGCCAGGGCCGGGCTCCCAGCGCCCGCTATGCAAGCCCCTCCCTCTCCCCTCTGCTGGACTCCAGCGGGCCACGAAGAGGGTCTGGCACGGAACTGGCCACGTTCAGCACCTAACGACTTCCCTGAGTGGTGTCGGCACCTACGTCGTCTTCCCTTTGCAGTTGTTTTTATAAGATAGGAACAGAACTCAATAGAAGATTCAAACACCTGCACGTGTGCCTCAGGCAAGATGAAGGTGGCGGGGGGCGGGGGAGGCGCTGGGCCGCGGGCCACCAGCACCGCTGCACGGTCACCTACGATGCCACCACCTGGCACCCCAGCCCTGAGAAGAGAGGACGGGCGTTTCAGCACACCAGGTCCGCAGGAAGGCAAGCGCCATTGCATCGGATCAAGGGGACCTCCCGTGCGAGCGGCTGACACGGCCACAACAGAGCGACTCCTCGCACAACAGAAATGCTGCCAGTCCCCGTGCCACACCCACAACTGTCGTCAGGCTTTAGCCCACCACTGCAGCCACTGGGTAAGTCTAGCTTCCTGAGGGTCTTCCTGTTTGTCGCTGACCTCTGCTTTCCCAGCACCACGTCCTTCTCCAGGGATGGGTCCTGACTAACGACATGTCTCAAGTTAGGAGATGAGGTCCTGCCATCCTGGCTCCCAAGGAACCTCTGGCCGTGCTCCCAGAGAGACTCGCCCATTCTGGGCAGGCTGTGGTGTCTCCCACACCCTCCTCCAGCACCGGGACTCACAGGCCTCAGCTCTGCAGCCTTCTCCATTCGCTGTCCAGCTTTGACAGGCACCGGAGGCGACTGGAAATGCCACACCCTGGGCGAGGCACACCTTCGTCCTCAAAGTGACAACTCAGGTCAGAAGCACCTTGTAATAATGCCAGCTGGACTTCCACTTCTCATCAGGGCAAAGACAGAGATTACTTTCTTCTTCTTGATCAAAAGGTCACACCAAAGCCAGCTCTTCAGTCTTTCAGGAGAGCAAACTCTGGGGAACACTGAAAAAAAAAATTTCTGCCAACCTTTAAAATCCTCACGTGTACTTCTGAGCCCCTTTTTATCCGGATAATTGAGCTCCTAAAATGGCCACGTCCATCTCCAGGAGGCTGCTGAGCTAACTGCCCCACAGCTGTCACCCGCAGGGGCCCAGTCTGGTCCCGGCCCGCAGGGCTCCTCATCCGCCCTAGGAAGAGGACGCCCGTGGAAATGGCCAGTGGGGTCCCTCCAGCCTCCAGCATCTCGCCTTGTGACGAGCCTTCTTTCCTGGGGCCAGGCGGCTCTCAGGACTCAACACTGTACCCCAGAAGGACGTTCTGCTGAACCACATGACACCTGTTTTCCACCCTGCTGGCAGAGGTACCACAAAGCCTTCCAGGGCTGAAGGAGCAGCTTCCTCCCTGTCTCGCTCAAAACAGCAGCGGAATACAGGTCACGGCTTTCCCTGCGAGGCACTGCCTGATCCAGCGCGCACAGACAAACGCAGTCTTAGAGCCATCTTCTCACGGGGCTGTCTCTCACAGCTCACTTATACAAACGCAGCCAACGTCTACAAACACTAAGACACAGCCTGTCACTCGGGGCCAGTCCCTCGCCGGGTACCACCCAGCGCAGGCAGCTGAGCAGACACGGGGCAGTGATGCCGCAGGGAAGACCACCACTCACCCTGGTCCCCGTCAGAGATCATGTCCCTTGGTCCTTTCTGGACGATGGTCAGGTTCCCCAGGGCCTGGCTGAGCCTCAAAACAGCTCCATCCCGATCGCTGCTGTCCACGGGGCCCCTAAGCTGTGACAAGGGACACCCGAGAGAAAAATCACCATCTTCCTTACCAGGTTAAAGAGGCGTCTGCAGAAGTGCACGGCAGGACCGACGGAGAGCACGGCCCTGTCCACCCGGGATTCTCACACCCTCAGGTCTGGGAGAATCGCCAGGGCGCCTGCTCGGTGCGCATCCCTGGCCCCGCACTCCCGGAGATGTGTGTTCTGCTGGCGCCGAAGGAGCCCCTGACCGTGTGTCTGTAATGACCCCCAGGCTGGCCCCCCTCAGCTGCCTGTGGCCCACGCACTGCCCACCACCTCCCCTGTCTCATCAGACTAGTCACTGCTGCCCACGGGGACTCAGCCAACGCTCTGCACGGTAGTACACGTTCTGCCAGCAACGAGAGCATCCAACACAGCCATTTAATGCCTAAGGACAGACCACTTCCGGGGGCTACTTTCCTCTCCTGCCCGCAGAAGCCCAGCTGTCACCCGTGCTCCACAGATGAGGCAGTGGAGGCACAGGGGTGAAGCAGCCAGCTCACAGCACAGAGGAAGGGGCTCCCTCCGCCCAGCCCTCACCCTTCACCCCATCGAAGACGCCGTCACTGGCTGTACGTGTACCACCAGGGTTAGGGTTAGGGATAAATGCCACCAAGGATGGAAAGATGCCGCCCGTTCAGCGGACGCACCATCGCTGGTGAAGAGCAGCCTGGTGACACGTGAACAAATGGGCATCCCTGTGAAACTGGCCCCTCCTGGTCCAAGCTGGGCAGGGCTCACGCCTTGTCCCCTCCATGGCTGACACTCACCACGGCCTCGTACAGCCTGCTGAATTCCATGGAGTTGGGGGTCAGAACCGCCTGCCGGTAACCTTGGATCAAGGATGGCTGCTGAGCAATCAGCCAGAGGCCATCCTGCGTGAAACAAGGACAGTGTCACCCTTACCCCATGGGCTGTCAGAGGGCACCCACGCCTCAGCAGGAGGGGACGGGTGGCACTCACCGCATCAATGACAATGGGGATCCCCCTGGCCTTTGATTTCTCTAAAATGCCCTACAAGAAAAAAACACGCGGGGTGACAACGCTGTTCTCATGAGAAGGAGAAGACAAGCAAGCAGCTGCCTTCCAAGTAAAGGAGCGAGCGGTGGATTTCAGTGTCAGGTCGTCATCCGACTGGAAAACAGACTAAACAGAAAATAACAACATGAACCCGTAGGATCCCTTTGTAAGACAGGTCACTGAAACTCTGAAAACACTATACCTGCTTACAGCCGTCTAGAAAGTGGCCATTCCAAGACTACCCCAAAAAGATCTTCTCCAGATTATTCCAAATCTCCAACAAACACAAAGTGCAACAATTAAAGACCACAAACCTAATTGTTCTAAGTGTTACATAGTTCACTGCTGAATATCATGACGGTCACCTTCAAAGCACTCCCCTTGGAAACCAGTGCACGGAAGCCAGAAACTAGTCCATCCTTGAAATACTTTTTCTAGGATGAGTCTGCCAACTGAACTGTCAGACGCTGTCTGATGACAGCCCTGATGGCCATTCCAGAAGAAGAGTTCCAAAGTTGCTTTGAAGGGTGGACTAGGTGCTGGCGTCAGTGCCTAGCTACCCAAGGGGAGGACTTTGAAGGTGACCGTAGTGATACTCAGCAGTGAGGTATGCGGCACTTGTTCTACGACGAGCTCGTGAACTCACCTGTCAGATCTCGTACACGATTATACAGACGACGAACGCACAAACAAATGTGTCTGTGTGGGTGTCAACCACAGTCTTGTACCCACTGCCCCCTAAGTCACCTCAGCCCAATCTACCTCTAGTGCAGATGGCTGTGCTGTGTGTGCAGGCTGTGGCTGAGGACAGCAGAGAAGGGAGTTGGAGGTGCTGTCTGCTACACAGCAAAGTCACCTGGACTCGAAGCCTGGGGTTGTGCAGACACAGCAGGGACGTCCTGGCTGAGAAAGGAGGCTCACAGAGTTCTGTGAAACTTGCCCCACGAGAACAGCTGTGGACTAGTCACCAAAACCCGCAGCTTAGCACAAACAGCAAGTTTTCAGAGTAACATCATCTCAGCGATCTCACACTCTAACACGGGTCATCTGTGACTGCGACTTCCAATTAAATCAGCTGTACAGACAAGCCTGGAGTGTCGGCACACACAGTACCCTTAGTTTACACACTAAGGGACACCAGCAGGTCAGCAGTAGACTGCGCGCCTTCTGTGCAGGTGACCGGGTCTGGTTCCCAGCCGACACACTGCGTGGAAGCCGGCAGGCTGCCACGAAGCTGAACGGAAGTCAGTGCAGCTCCCAGGGTAGGATGGACCAGTAAAAAGAGACCTAGAGAGACACTTCGGAAAATCGGTCAGCGGAAGCCCTGCGGATCACAGCCACAGCTGATGGGGACAGGGAATGACAGAGTGGCATTTCACTCCCTGGTGCATGGGCTGCCATGTGTCACGGGCCCACTCAACGACACTTAAGAATGTGCCCCATACTGTACACACTTGGGTGCTGTGCAAAGCACCTGACACAATGTCACCCCCGCTTACCCTCAGGCTGTGTGATGACTCCCTTTATGACAGAGAAAAGGGGGCCCTGCAGGGGCTGAGGAACTCGCCAGGCTCCCCAAGTATGCAGGTGGCACGGGAGGTGAACCTGTCCATGTCATCTGACCTCAACCTTCGTCCACTGCTCATCAGTACTGCTCATGGAGACCCTCCAACCTCTGACCCCATCAGATGTAACAAGGACCACCAGTTACACCCACAAAACTCAGAGCAATTCCATAGTTATTCTCTACTGCTTTCGGTACAAGAGAGTTGGGACCCTAGCGGTGGAAGAGAGACTCAGGCCCCGCTTTTGTTTCCTGCTTTGAAGCAGAGTTCACGACTTGACTCCTTTTGTCTCCTTCATACCAGTTTTTATCCACTATAATTGATCAGTAAAGAGGCACATGGCTGACTCAACAACACAATGCAACCTGGGCCTGGAAAATCCAAGAAAAGCGTTCCTGCTCCGACGTCCGGAGGTCTCGGGTCCAGGCAGAACATGCGACCACCGCACAGCTTACCTTGACGTTTTCTAGAAGGCCGTCGTCTCTCCCTAAGCCAGGTCCAACAACCAGGGCGTGCAGTCGGGGCAACCAGACGTCCACTTCACCAACGGCGTTCACGCTGTCCCTGAGCCAGGAAGAGGAGGGAGATGCGAGCGACTTAAAACTGTCACTTGGCTATTTCTCAGAACTGCTAATTTGGACAGTGTTTTCATCTTACAGGAAAGCTGCAAGACAGTAGAGTTTCTAGACCCTTCACCCACCTCCCCGATGTCTGCAGTCTTACATAGCCATACCCCAGTTGTTAAACTAAGCCATAAACATGGCTACACCACAGACCCACAGACTTTATTCCGATTTGACCAATTTTCCCACTAAACACCCTTTTCCTACTTCTAGACTACACCCAGAATACCATGCTCCATTTTGAAGTCTTCTCTCAATTTTCTCAACAAACTAGAGGGCTTTTGGGGGGGTTGGGTGGGGGTGGGTGTCTGTGTGAGAGTGTGTTTGCACAGTGCTCTAAGTGAAAGTCGACACAATTCACTTCTCGTTAACCAGTTAATGCACACTGTTTTGTGACACGTCACATGTTGGCACTCTTCCCTTCTTCACCCTGCATTCCCCATTTCTGTTCACCTAGTTTCCCTGTCCCCTCCTGGCTTCTCGTCTTTGTCCCCGGGCAGGCATGCTCATTTAGTCTCATACACAACAGCTGAGCTTCATCTATTACCGTGATTTATAGGCCTGTCTGGAAACTGTGGTGGCGCAGTAGTTAAGTGCTACGTCTGCTAACCAGAAGGTCGCAGTTCAAATCCTCCAGGCCCTCCTAAGGGACTCAATGGGGCAGTTCTGTTCTGTCCTACACGGTTGCTATGAGTTGGAATCCACTTGACAGCACTTAGTTTCTGTTGTCTTTTATGGGGGGCCCATCTCATCTTTGGCTAAAGGGTGAGCCTCGGGCACGAATTCAGTTTCGAGTTAGAAGGGTGTCAGGGGGGGCCATGTCTCGGAGTTTCTGCAGACTCTGTTAGACCAGCAAGCCTGGTCTTTGTGACTCTGAACCTCATTCTAGAATGTTTTGCTGCGGCTCTGTCTGGGCCCCTCTGTGGTGACCTGGTCAGGGCAGTCAGTGGTAGTAGCCGGGCACCACCTAGCTGTGCCGGACTCCAGTGGAGGCTGTGGCAGTTGTGGCCCACGCAGAGTACGTTGCAAGGCCCAGACTTAGATGACTGGTTCTCAAAAACGTTTAACACAAGTTTGAGTAAGACACCACAGCCAATTTCAAAATATCTTTGGTCTCTGAAGTTAACCAGCTTTTCCATCACATACATGTACAGGTATAAAATAGCTTACATACTCGTAAGTTATAACCCAACTAAATGTACAAAAATTACCTAAAAACTCATATACCTTTTTATGATCCTTTCATTTCTAAAAACAAAACCACCTTATAGTTTTAAATGATTTTGTTTTTTCGAGACACTGTCACGCTTATCATCTTGTTTCATGAGACTCAAAACTCCTGAAACTGTGACCCTAACACCCTGGTAACAAGTTTTCTCCTTTTCAAAATGAGTAGTTCAGAGCTCGACACAATGAACCCCATAAACGGACTTGACATAATCTGGGTTGTCACTGCACCAGCTACACTGGCCTTTTCCCAAGAGGTACAGAGAGCCCCCTCAGCTCAGGTGGCCTTGGTTCCCCTCCTCTTCTTTGCTCTCCTAAGAAGTGTCCTTCAGCCTGGACAACAGCAGCTAGGAAGGCTGCCTGGCATTTTTTGTGTCCTTGCCTGTATCTCCGTCAGAGTGGACTTGACAGGCCAGTTCTACCAGCTTGGAAATTTTTATAGAAGTTTCGTCTTTTCCTGTTACAGACACGCAGATCCGAGTCCGGTTTCCGACATTCCTATCTGCAGTGTGGCAGTTTCTTGTGGCTAGTTTTTGGTGCACAGTTACCTGTGATGTTGTCGTTGGTATCTGTGGACTCCCCCAAAAACCCAAACAAACCCACTGCGTCGAGCTGATTCTAACTCATAATGATCCTATACGGCAGAGTGGAACTGCTCCACGGAGTTTCCAAGGAGCACCTGCAGGATCTGACCTGCCGACATTCTGGTTAGCAGACCCAGCACTCACACCACCTGGGCCGCCATCTGTGGGCGACATGCTTACAAATATGTCATTCTTGCCAAAATGACTTATAAACGCTGATGCAAACACTCTCTTTTGTGACTCCACGGGAACAGCCTGCTCTGCTGTGGCGTCTCCGGCGGTGTCACACCTCCTAATAAACGTTCTCTCTCTTTCTGACTTTTCAGCAGGTGTCACTGGCTGACCGCTCAGGGAAGGGACCCAAACCGATTAACAAAGTGATAAGAACGCAAAAGTGACCCTAAAATAGCATCTCAAGCAATAAGTCCACCCAGTACCGCTGGCCTCTGAGTCAAGCAGAGTCGGGACAGTCATCCTGTGCTGGATGGTCGTCACTGACGTGCAGGCTCCTGGGACGTCACTGTCACCTCTGAACGCCTGTGCTACGCACGTGGGTCTGAGGTTAAGGGAGGCGGAGTCCCCTCTGCTCAACGGGCCCCACTCCGCTGGCGACACGGCGAGGGAGAAAGAGCATGCCAGCTACGCCACTGACGCTGGACACAGAGGGGACTAGCGAGGGGACGCGGGAAGTCACCTGTGCTGCCCAGAGCACCACAGGCTGTGATGCGGGATCAGGTCCTCCCCCAGGCTGGAAGCGGCTGCCCCGAGAGGGGCCCTCCTAGCTCTCCGCTTGGGGTAACGGGCGTCTTCCCTCTCTCGTCCACAGACCAACAGCAACATATGCAATGAGAGCACTGTCCAGAGAGGTCCCGACCCCAAACCCACCGCCACCGAGTCGATTTCGAATCGTGGCAACCCCATGCGACAAGGCACAGCTGCCCCCCGGGGTGTCCCCGGCTGTAAGGGCCACGGAGGCGGACGGCCACGTGTCTCTCCGGGGGGACACCTGCCGGTTTCGGGCGCTGACGCTGCTGTTAGCCCCCAGGGCTCCGCCCCTGAGCCCCAGGGTCCCTCCTCCCCAGGTCCGCACACGGCGCCCACACCCCTGCTCCGTCACAGGCCGCAACGGCTCACACCGCTCCACCCCGGCCCCCAGGCCCGGGCCCACCAGAGAGTCCCGTTCCCAGAGCCCTCCGCCCTTGGCGCCTCCACGTTTCCTGGAGCCGTCATCACCTACAAGTTCCCATAAACCCTCAGCTCTCAACATTTCCACGTTTCCACAAGCCATCATCATCTCCAAGTTCCCGTACATCCTCTGCGCTGGGCACCTCTCAGTTCCCCCAAACCCTCATCATCTCCATGTTCCTGCGAACCCTCCGCCCTCGGCGCGGCCGGCTTCCCACGAGGCCCTCCGCGCCGCCATCCTTCCCGTGAAGGGAACAGCCCTCGGCGTCTCCACGCTGCTATCAGCCCTCCATCCTCAGCGTCCGCACGTTTCCGTATGCTCCGGGCTCCCGGCTTCTCCACGTTCCCATGACGCCCACGAACCCCGACGCCTCCATGTTCCCATAAAGCCTCGCGCCCTCTGCGCCTGCACGTTCCCATCAGCCCTCCGCCCTGAGAGCCTCCACATTCCTGTGAGGCCTTCCGACCGTGGCGTCCCCACGTCCCCATCAGGCCCTCCGCCCGTGACGTCCCCGCGTCCCCATCAGCCCTCCGCCCTGAGCGCCTCTACGTTCCCATCAGCCCTCCGCCGTGACGTCCCCACGTTCCCATGAGGCCCTCCGCCCGTGACGTCCCCACGTTCCCATCAGGCCCTCCGCCCTGAGCGCCTTTACGTTCCCATGAGGCCCTCCGCCCGTGACGTCCCCACGTTCCCATCGGCCCTCCGCCCGTGACGTCCCCACGTTCCCATGAGGCCCTCCGCCCTGAGCGCCTTTACGTTCCCATGAGGCCCTCCGCCCGTGACGTCCCCACGTTCCCATCAGGCCCTCCGCCCTGAGCGCCTTTACGTTCCCATGAGGCCCTCCGCCCGTGACGTCCCCACGTTCCCATCGGCCCTCCGCCCGTGACGTCCCCACGTTCCCATGAGGCCCTCCGTCCATGACGTCCCCACGTTCCCATCAGCCCTCCGCCCTGAGCGCCTCTACGTTCCCATCAGGCCCTCTGAGCGTGACGTCCCCACGTTCCCATCAGGCCCTCCGCCCTGAGCGCCTCTACGTTCCCATGAGGCCCTCCGCCCATGACGTCCCCACGTTCCCATCAGCCCTCCGCCCGTGACGTCCCCACGTTCCCATCAGGCCCTCCGCCCTGAGCGCCTCTACGTTCCCATCAGGCCCTCCGAGCGTGACGTCCCCACGTTCCCATCAGGCC
Organism: Heterohyrax brucei; assembly: GCA_028571685.1. Classification (NCBI taxonomy): domain Eukaryota; kingdom Metazoa; phylum Chordata; class Mammalia; order Hyracoidea; family Procaviidae; genus Heterohyrax; species Heterohyrax brucei. The sequence goes on from CM053163.1 coordinate 2,955,938, forward strand.
CTCCGCCCGTGACGTCCCCGCGTCCCCACCGGGCCCTCCGCCCGTGACGTCCCCGCGTCCCCATCGGGCCCTCCGCCCTCGGCGCCCTCAGGTCCCCGTAGTCACCTGCTCTGGGGGTCTCCATGTTCCCATCAAAGCCGTAAATAGGTTTCTGGGTCGCTGGGCCAAGCATGAGTCACTCCCCATGTCATGGAAGCGAAAATCAGTGAACAGAAGGGTTCCACATTTAACAAAATCCCATCCGTGGCATGGCCAGCTCTGAACTCCAGAATGCCCAGTCCTGGTGGGCAGGGCGTCTTTCCATCCCCAAACAGCTTCACTTCTCCGCGGCACCAGACTTCTTTATACCCGTAGACCATGCTTTTGTGGTACGGTGGCTGCTATCCGAAAGACTGGCGTTCAAACCCACCTAGTGTCACCAGGGGCAGAAAAGACCAATCCCTACAGATGACAGCAAAGAAAACCCCGTGTGGCAGCTCGCTTTGTCATGTGGCGTCAATGTCAGTGGCAAGCAGCCCGACAGCACTACGACCACCACACAGGCTTACACAGGGTGACACCGTAAGCAAAGGGTCCTCAGGGAAAGCAGCAGTGAATGAAGGTACCAGGGCAGAAGTGCTGTTGACATGCAAGTGAGATCCTTAACAAAACCATCCCTTAGATGGGCTACATTCTTGACAGCAACGTGCAGGTACGACGACGGACCCCTCGTGGAGGTTCTGCAGGGCCAGGATCTGGACTTGGGGCCGGCCACCGCTGCGTGACAGCCTCCAGAAGTGTGGCTCTGTACCCGCCAACACAGCAGCCACTCAGGGGAACCTCTGCTCACTGTGCTGAAACACCGCACAAGTGGCCACTGCTGCTGCTGGGGATGGCAGTAGAGACGAGTGGCTCCGAGTCCCTGAAGGAGGGTGACTGAGACGACAGGCCCCACAACTAAACACACCAGCCCAGCCTCTGCCTTGCCTGACCCTGGGCGACTTATCTGCCGTCTCTGAACTTTACCTGGAAACCCTGGTGGCCTAGCGGTTCAGACCTGAGGCTGCAGAGCAATTGGTTGGCAGTTCAAATCCCCCAGGTGCTCCGTGGAAACACCATGAGGCAGCTCTACTCTATCCTGTAAGGTCACTATGGGTCAGAATCCACTCTGCATCAATTGTTTTTTCTTTTTGAGGCATCATCTCCGTAATTTGTAAAATACAACCACCAGTATCCATAATTTCATAAAGGTGTCCTCAGGATTATATAACCAAAAAAAAAAAAAAAGCAAGCAAAGAGCTAAGCATGGTGGCTGGCATTTAGTAAGCATGCCCCCAGAATCCTGTGATATTGACAAGGTTAACAGCTGTCGAAAAATGCTGAGCTAACTTCTAAGACCCATTTACCCCTTAGGAATACTGATACATAAAATTGTAACCTCACCTCTGCTAATCACAAAGATTTTAAGTTTGTTTTTCTGGGCTACTCTTGATGCCAATTTGTAGCCCACTGCTCCTGACAAGAGTAACCAGCCTGCAGACATCAAGGACAACTTGCCTTAAAACAAAGCAGCAGTGTTTCTCCACCAACTTGGGATCCTCTGAACGACTGCAAGCCTGCACCCTCACCCACGATCTTCTCAGGTTTTAGGGTGCTCACCCACGATCTTCTCAGGTTTCTGGCAATCTGCACTAAACACTTTTAAGAGACTGAATCTGTCTCTAGGTACTGGCTTAGCAGTGACAGGCAGCATGAGTCTGCAACCAGGTTTTTCTGGTAAGAAGATGATGAATCTAAGACAATCACATTAATGAATACAGTGACTGATCATTGCAGGATGGAATTCTCAGACAGCACACACAGCTGATGTGTTCAGTTCCTGAGAGACTGGAGGTCTGACTCCTCGAGGTACCATGGAAACAAGGCTTGATGACCAACAGCCGAAAAGCCAAGGAATGGCTGGTACATGTGAACTGCCCACCTCCAGGTTAGTAGCTGAGGATTTAACCACCTAAGGCACATCTCCAGGTCTCATTAAAGCACAGACCGTCACATTTAGTGGTTAAGTGCTTGGCTGCTGACCACAAGGTTGGCGGTTCAACGCCAGCCTCTGTGTTTTTCCCTGTGTTCTGTGCAGCAGACGGGAGAAGTGAGGATGTGTTTCCTTTTGAGCTGAGGATACAGGGAAGGCTGAACCCAACAGAAGGTAGATGACACACAGCCACGGAGAAGCAAGCATCCTGATTCAGAAAGTCAAGCCCAGATCAATGCCGAAGTCCCTACCAATCCGGCAGAACTTAAGACTGAGCAGGGCTTGATCAACACTGAAAGAGAGCAGGGCCACTGCCACCTCCTGGCAGAGCATGGAAGCCACACTGCAGCTCTGCTGGTCCCTCTTCAGGGCCCTCTGACCTTGTTGATTCTGAGATGACAGGGGGCTTTGGAAACATCTATATCATGGACTGAATTGTGTCCCCCTCAAAATAGGTGCAGCTATGTGACTGGGCCATGATTCCCAGTATCTTGTGACTGTCCTCCATGTGGTTTTCCTATGCTGTATGTTAAAGGATTCCGGTGGAACTGTAAATCCCTTTATAAGGAAGTTTCCCTGGAGTGTAGCTTGCCCCACCCTTAATCCTTTCATCCTAGAAGAGATAAAAGGAAAGAGAAGCAAACAGAGAATTGGGAAGCTCACGCCACCAAGAAAGCAGCATCGGGAGAAGAGCGCGTCCTTCAGACCTGAGGTTCCAGCACCAAGATGCTCCTTGGGTAAAGACCGATGCAATACTGGACTTTCCTCCAGAGCTGACAAGGGGGAAAAGCCTTCCCCTGGAGCAGACAGCCTGAATATGGACTTGTAGCCTACCACACTGTCAGAATAAACCTTCCTTTGTTAAAGCCATCCTCCCTGCGGTATTTCTGTTACAGCAGCCCCAGCTGACTGAAACATCAGCCACGTCCACGTCCACGTTAACATTCACTGACAAAATACTGCCGCCAAGGGCTGCTACCACTCCACTGTCTACACACACCTAACAAAGACGGCCCTGCTGTGCCAGCAATTGGTCAATATTTGCTTGTTACCAACTCTTGCAAAAATGCAGAGCCTCAGGGGTCACAGAGCACAGCAGGGCGGAGGCCAAGGGCCTGGAGCAGAGGTCAGCAGACCCTTCTGTGAAGGGCCAGGATGTCAGTACTTAGGCTTTGCAAGCCCTGCAGTCTGTCCACACCTCTAAACAACCACTGCCGCGGTGTGAAGGCAGCCGCCTGTGATCTGTACATGAGGGAGCACAGCTGTGTCCCTGTACCACCACAGTCACAGTAACAGGAGGGGCCAGATCTGGCTCTGGGCACCAGTTTGCTGACCTCGGGCTAGATCCATATTGTCCAATAGAAATGGGTGTGCTGCTTCAGTCGGTGAGATGAGACACCATAGGTGGGTGTCTCAGTCACCGAGTGCTGCTGTAACAGAAACAGCACATGTGGATGTCTCAGTCACCGAGTGCTGCTGTAACAGAAACACTGTAAGTGGAAAGCTTTAACAAAGAGAAGTTTATTCTCTCACAGGTTAGGAGGCTACAAGTCCCAATTCAGGGTGCCAGGTCTAGGGGAAGGCTTTCTCTCTGTTTGGCTCTGCAGGAAGGTCCCTGTCATCAGTCTTCCCTTGGTCCGGGAGCGTCTCTGGTCCAAAAGACATACCCTGCTCCCAGCAGAGCTTTCTCAGTGGTATGAGGTCGCCATGTCTCTCCGCTGGCTTCTCTCTCTTACATCCCAAAGAAATTGGCTCAGGAGACTACATGCTGTCCCACACCTCATAAACTGCTACAAAACCATCTCAGTTCATCACACTGACAGCACTTCCAACACATAAAAGGGACAGTCACACAATACTGGGACACATGGCCCAGGGCACAGATGTTCTGGGGGACCCACTTTATCGTGACAGCAGTCCAAAGGGGAGTCCCACAGCCCACATCCCACCCAAGCCTCAGCTGAACGCCCAGAGCTTGTGTCCCTGTGCTTAGACGTCAAACAAGCCAGCGTCTCTGAAATGATTTTTTTAAATCATTGACTTCAGGTAAAGGGTTTGCAGACCAATTAATTCCTCATTCAACAATACACACATTATTTTGTGACACTGGCTGCCAACCCCACAACGTGTCACCATTCTCTATTCCTGATCTCAGGTTCCCCATTTCCGTTCATCCAGCTTCTCTGTCTCCTGCCAGAATGCTCCTTACAGGCAAGGACAGCAAGATTCCGTCCCAATTTCTGGCCATTTTATCAGGAGAGGTCAGTCCTTCACCCTTGGTGAAGTGGAGGGTCCGTGATACATAGAGGAAGACCCTCAGTGAGACGGAGTAACAACTGTGGCCGCCACACGGGGCTCCAGCACACGACTCTGGGCACGGGACAGGACCAAGCAGTGTTGCCTCCTGCTGTGCACAGGGTCGTATGAGCCGGAAGCGATATAACAGCTCCTGACAACAACCAGAAAACCCTGGTGGCCCCGTGGTGAAGCGCTACATCAGCAGTTCAGATCCACCAGGCACTCCTTCAAACCCTATGGGGCAGTTCCACTCTGTCCTATAGGGTCGCTACAGTCAGAAGTGACTCGACAGCAGTGGGTTCCAATAACAACCTACCTTCTCAGCCCTGCCCCTGGGCTGGTGTGGCCACTGAGTCCCACATATGTGGTTAAAGCATGTGTGCTATTGTTTGTTTTACGGGCCTGGCTTCTCGGAAGGTGTTTATAATAGCTACAAAAAACCTGCTGAAGGTTCCACGGGTTATTCACAGGGGACGTGCACGTGCCACACACTAAACAAGACACAAGTTCCTCTCTGGAGAAGCTCCAGGATTGAAAAGGGGAGTGACTGACTTGCTGGTAGAGACACAGGCAGACCCAGCAGAGGTGGGGTTCATTCATCACCGACACACGCCTCCATCTCAGTCAGACCGTAGAGCCCCCAAGGCCTAGTGTGAGGCACCACCTTAGCAGGACTGAGGGTTCAGGGAAAACTGGTCAAGCAAAGGGGGCAGGGGCAACTCCCCTGTGGGAGCAGACGTCCACAGGTTACAGGAGCCTGTGCAGCCTTGAGGAGGGGAGGAAACTGCCCAGTGCAGATGGGCTCAGAGAGCCAGGAGCCGAGGCTGGGACACAGCAGAGTGGGGGTGCCTCCCGCAGGGCCTGCCCCAGAGGGCGTGGGGTGTCAGGGAAGAATTGAAAGCACCAAGACCAGTGTGCCCAGATCTACGTCCAAGGCCGACGACCTGAGAAGGTGGCCTGGGGTCACACCTGTAATCAGAAGGATGCCCAGCGGGGGCAAGTACAGATCAAGAGGAGAAACGACTGAACTGTGTGAGACGGTAAGGAAGACGGGAAGAGGACTCCGCTGCGAAGGCTTTCAATGATGCTGAGAGTTACTTTGAACAGAGAATTTTTTCTTTTTAAAAAAATATTTTACCGCGCTTTTGAAAGTGTACAATCCGAGTGTGCACAGAAATTCGCACAGACTGTGTGACTCTGGCTGCTCTCCCCACACTGCGACCACACACTCCTGTCCATCCTGTACTTCCCGTGTCCATCCACCCAGCTCCTGTCCCCCTTGGCCTTTTCACCTAGCCTCCGGACAGGGGCTGCCCAGTTAGCCTCATGTATCCACCTAGGCCAAGCAGCACACTCTTCACCCACATCATTTTAAAAGGTCTTGTCGTCCAGCACAGTCTTTGCAGACAGATGTTCACTCGCTTTCTCCTCCTGTGTCTCTGTTTCCTGTCTGTCATCTTCTTTTGTAGGACATTACTTAGAAGGGATTATGGTGACCCTGTACCCTACTCTAATAGGAAGCCTTATGAACATCTGCAAAGAAAAATCCCATTTCCCTAAATAGGTCACAGTCACTGTTTCACAGGTTAGGACTTCGATGTACCTTTCTAGGGGTCCTGCTAATCCCGAACGGCCCTGGATCTGGAACCTTGGGTCTGTCTGACCTCTTGACCTCTTCTGAGTCAATGAAATCAGACTGGTGCAGTGGTTAAGAGCTCAACCGCTAACCAAAGGGTCAACAGTTTGAATCCAGTAGCCACTCTTTGGAAATCCTATAGGGTAGTTCTACTCTGTCCTATAGGGTCCCTATGAGTCGAAATTGACTCAGTGGCAGTGGGTTTGGTCTTGGGTTTTATCAGCCCACGTTAGTGTGTGGTTCTATACAACAGGTATTCATCTCCACTTAGGAGGAATGTGGAATTCAGAAACCTGCCTCGGGGATCCGAGGACCATGCTCTCAGGAGACATTAAGGCCAGCCGGCACAACTAGCCTATTGCTAAGAGCCTTCTGCACCTCATATTGGTGAGCGGCTTCGGGGTCTTAAAAGCTAGCAAGCTGCCATCTGAGGTCCACCAAATGGTCGCAACTCAGCTGGAACAGATGATGACCAAGGACAGTGACGATGACGTAGGGGAAAGAGAACCCAGAAGACAAAAATACCCGCGTCAGTCAGTGACTACACCAACATGAGACCCGAAGAACCAGATGGTGCCCGGCCACCACCAGTGATACCTGTTATAGGGCTCACAATGATGAGTCCCACTGGCAACATGAGAAAGAAAAGGGGTGCGCCCTAAGAACTCCACTAGAAGACCACAATTAATGGTCTGCAGGCCCGGGGGTTCCCCTGGAAGCATGGCCCCTAAAGCTGATGCTGCCCTGATCATAAATCTTTACTGAGGTCAACTCTACAGACAGGAATGGATTGGACTTGGGGACACAGAGTCACCCTATCATGTGTGCACTTTCTGGTTTTATGTATCTGTAGGATGTCGTCCTACTGGCCTCTTACTAGGAGCAGAGAGGGTGGAGAGGAGGGGACAGGAGATTGTTAAGAGGATATGACATTACAGAACAGAAAGGACAAGTGTGCTATCACCGTGCAGCGAGAGCAGAGGGAGCTACAGATTGGCGGGCACACAAATTTAAACTGGATTGTGCACTTTCACTCAATCACAATTAAAAAAAGAAGCCTGCCTGCCTACAGTCACACAGCCAGTGGGTGCAGGGTCTGGGCTGGAGTCTGCTACACAAAGCCAGCTCCCAAGACTCCGTACCCCTGACAGATGTCAACCAGCCAACTGTACTGGTAGCTACTGACTTGTGCTGCGTGTTCCCGTGGGGGCCAAAGGCACACATCATGTGGGGCTGACACACAGTCTCAACGCAGAAGTACAGCTAGACACTGGCATCCATTTCAGCCTCCAGATGACAGACGTTCACCAATCTAAAACCTAAGACGGTACAGGTGAGTACTGACCCCCTCATATTTTTGCACCAACCTGTTCCTTATTCCATGGTAAATACGTATTTTAATCTTTGTTGTTGAGAATCCACCCAGCAGGACGTACACCGATCCAGCAGCTCCTACGAGGATGACCCTTATCCAGTGGGGCAGCTGTTCTGATGCTCCTCTTCTGAGCTATTCCGCTCTATCGGCATAAACTGACTCTGCCTTGAGTTTCCCAGCTAATCTCAGAATGCGTCTTCCCGATTTGGTCCCATATTTGAAAAGAAACCCACTACTGTCACATCTGTTGGGATTCACAGCAGTCCTACGAGTCATGGTAACTGTCCTGATGGAATTTACTAACTACGGTCCCCCTGTCCTCCACAGAGAATAGACAAGTCTGTCCCAGAAGACGAGTGCTCCTTATTAGCAAGGATGGTGAGAGTACGTCTTACATGCTTGGGACATGCTATCCGGAGGGATCAGCCCTGGAGAAGGACATCATGCTGGGTAAAGCAGAGGGTCAGTGACAAAGAAGATTCTCGGCAGGTGGCCTGACAGCATAGCTGCAACAGTGGGGTCAAGGACGGGGATGACCGTGAGGAGGTCACCGGACCAGGCAGTGGGTCCTTCTGCTGTGCCAGGGAGTTGGCACCAGCTCAGGGGCACCTGACAGCAACAGTGTGGAAAGAAACTAAACTGACAGTTGACCTGCACAAATCCGACACGGCTGAGTCGAGCTGCTGCAGGTCACATGGACACAGTCACCAGGACGCTCTCCAGGCTCCTGCTGAATGTCACTCTCCACAAAGCCTTGGGGAGACGCGCATCCCACTGGCCCCTCCTTGTCTCCAGAGCAACGCTGCCCAACAGCCTGGCCGTTACCCGCCGAGGCTGCTCAGATGTCACACAAACTTGAAGAGCTGTCTCCGAGGCACACTAGCCACACGTGTCTGGGGGCTGCCGCTCTGGACAGTGCAGACAAGGAACGTGTCCTTCGTCATGGGAGATTCTGTCCGAAGCGCAGGGACTTTGTCCACTGGGTCCGAGGCCATCTCACGGGACCCAGAACAGTCTGCAGCGCAGTTTCTGAGTGACCGCGTGATCTGGTGAGCTGACCGGCCCCTCATTCTGTCACAGCAGCACTGTCCACAAACACGCTGCTGTGCGCCGGTGGGTCAATTCCAACCCCCAGTGACCTCAGATCGCCAAGCATCACACCGCCCTGCAGGCTTCCTCGGCTGTCATCTTTACCACAGCGCATCACCAGGGCCCCTCTCCCTCCCGGCCACGGTGGGTTTGCAGCTGAGCTCCTAAATGCATGTCACCGAGACTCCCTGTCTACACACCCAGGCCCACAGATCATTCTGGGATGGAGCCACACCCGAAAGACCACAAGGATCCACACAGAAATAGCCACTGGCATGTGAGCACTGAAAGCCTGGTGGTTCAGTGGTTAGTGCCAGCTCTGCTCACCAAAAGGTCAGCAGTTCAAATCCACCAGGTGCTCCTTGGAAACTCTACGGGGCAGTTCTACTCTGACTTATAGGGTTGCTATGAGTTGGAAGTGAGTCGACAGCAGCAAGCTTTTTATATGGGCCACAGAGGAATGGTGCTTGACAGACCACCTTGGTGTTGTGTATCTAGTCCCATGGCATTTTATTCGAGCATCTGATTCTGATCACACGATGGGGGATTAGGGACAGCTGCCTCGCATCTCTGGACACTTAGCTTACGAGTGTAAATCCTGCATGGGTGACCCCCCGCCCACAGCGCGTACTCACAGAACTGGGTGGACGATCAGCTCTGGGCTGTAGGACTTGATCACCGGGGCGGCCTCCTTGGTGCAGAACACGTGGGACAGGTCGGCCCCCTGAGGGAGGAGGGACCGGAGGCAGACTCAGAGCAGGGGCTTCTACACCAAAGCCCCACCGCCAGCTGTCGGCACGGGCCTTCCCCAGTGCCGACACAGGACGCGCCACCGTTCCCAACCCTTGTTCCCCGTAAGTGAGCCAATCTGAAGGACGGCAGTCACGCCACAGCTCCGTGCCTCGGGAAAAGGACAAGCAGCACAGAAGCAATGCCTACGAATGACGGGCAGATTTCTGCTGCCGCCCAGGGGCCAACACTCAGTCCAGCTCAGACTGCAGCCCCACTTCCCGCCGAACCTCTGCCAGCCACCGAGGGTCCCAGGAAGCCCCGCAGCGCAGGCTGCAGCCCGTCTCCTGCCGGCGGTTCCCTCTGGGCGGTCAGGACTTGGTCCGGATGTGAGGGACGGCCCGGTGAACAGGCTGCAGCTGCGTCAGTGAGGGCCTGAGAACGCATCCACGATGGCCCGTGAAGGATGCGACTTTTAAAAAAGGGGGCGGTTTCAACTCAGATCACACAGTTAGTAGACACGAAGTCAGGATCGAGTTCAAGGTTCCCCTATTACCCACAGAAACCCTGGTGGTACAGTGGTTAAGCACTCTGTCTGCTAACCAGAACGTTGGCGGTTCAAATCCACCAGGTACTCCTTGGAAACTCTATGGGGCAGGTCTACTCTGACCTCTAGGGTTTGCTATGAGTTGGCACCGACTCAGCAGCAGTGGATTCAGCTTTTTTTTTTTTAGTGATTATCCTGAGATGCCATTCAGGCTTTCAGCAGAAAACATGGGCGTCAGGCAGATCTCAGCAATCCAGTGCTTCCCTAGAAAAACCCCAAGAGAGAACTTTTAAAGCAGACATACCACTTTGAGAGCTGAGATGGCTGCGAAGTAGGGGGCTCCGGTGTACCTGAAAACAAGACACTGACCATCACAAAACCATAGAGAAGAAGGCCTGGACCCCCGGGCTTATGCAGAGACAGGCAGACGGGAAGCACACAGGACTGTGAGCGACACTCCGCGGTTGTTTGATGAAAGAGGACCAGAAAAGCCAGTCCTCTCTCCAGAACCTCGGTACACCTTTAGTGATGCTGTCCGGCTTCAGGTAACGCTGTACACCCCCACTGCGAGGCTGAAAGGACAGCAACGGTTTACTTTTCAGGAGGTGACCGAGGTTCAGAGAAGCCAGGGGCACAGAGTGTGTCCCGGATGAGATAGGACACAGCTCTCAGAAAGGAACAGGGAGCAGACAGGTCCTCTTGCATTCAGGACGAATGTGGGCTCTCCGAGACAGAACAAGGGACCACACATGCCATCCGCGTACTTCCAGAACTCGTGGAGTTTTGTTTTCAGTGTCACTTTGAGTACAGAAAAGAAACCCTTTGAACCTCATTGAGGGACGGTCACTTTTATCCCACCTCCAAGCAGTACCATCAACCCAGGTGAAGCAAACAGAAGGAGGCTGAGTAACAGAGAGGACTGGCGTGGTACAGGGTCGCGGAGTGCGCCCGCAGAGCAGGGACAAGAGCGCCGCCAAGGGAAGGCCAGAACACGCCTGCCCACGCACGCACACGCCACCCAGGATGGACCCACTCATAAAAGAGATGCATGGGCATCATGGAAAACTGCCCACCTCCTGGGGACACTGAGATCATCACGTCCCTGGTGTGGAAGGGTCTCGAGGGACAGGTGCTTCTGAGCACTGCTGGGAACAGCACACACCGGTGCGTTTCAGGGGCAACGGGCAACGTTTATCAATATATAAAATGTATCTGTTACCATCAATATATAAAATGTATTATATCTGTTACCGTGCTTTAGATGAAATTTCCTAGCTCAAACCAGTTTCTTGTTAAACAACACACATACTGTTTTACATACTGTTTTGCGATGTTACCTGTTAACCCTGACATGTTAACACTCTCCCTTTTCTCCACCTTGGGTTCCTCATTACCAGCTTTCCCATTCCCCCCGCCTTCCTGTCCTTGCCGCTGGGCCGGTGGGCTCCTTTAGTCTCGGTTTGTTTTGTGGGCCTGTCTAACCCGTGGCCTTCAGGAGTGACTTCAGTACTGGGCCGAAAGGGTGTCCGTGGGCCACACTCTCCTGGTATCTCCAAGTCTTTGTGACCCCAGTAAGGAGATCTTTTTTTGCAAGTTAGAATTCTGTTCTATAAGAAAAGGTACACATATTTTGATTCAGTGGAAACTGTAGGAGTTAATTCTTCAGAAGTAACTAGAGACACACATAACAGGGTGTATGTACAGTAATGCTTAGCTATACAACAGGAAAAAAACAACACACAGAAGTCAGCCATTGCCGATCAACAGAGAATTAGTTGAAGACATCGGGATCTATCCTGACAATAAACACTACACATTCACTTATAAAGATTAGATCTCTATGAAGCAACATGAAGGACATTCATGACACAGCAGGATAAAAATGTGTCAATAATTTATCATTATGAGGAATACTGTGGGGCTTTCAACTGACACATTTCTATAGCCCTAGAATCTTTTTTACAATAAGCAGATACTATTTTTCCAAAATAATCTAAATAAGGCTATTTTCATTTTTAAAGCTTAGTCCTTGTAACGCTGACGGACACATCTTAGACAATTATACTCTGCGCTGTCCTATTACTAAACTTACCTCAAGAGGGGGACCCTGGTGGCACAGTAGTTAAGAGCCTGGCTACAAACCAAAGGTCAGCAGTTCAAACCCATCAAGCCCTTCCGTGGTCACTCTATGGGCAGTCCTACTTTCACTTAGAGAGTCGCCATGAGCCAGAACCGCATTGGTGGCACCGAGTATCTCAAAACGAAAACCAACAGCCGGTTCTTGCCCATAAACCCACAGCCATCGAGTCAGGTCTGACTCATGGCAAACTTAGAAGTCAGAGGAGAACTGCCCCACTGGGCTTCCAAGGAGTGCCTGGCGGATCTGAATGGCCGACCTCATGGTCAGCAGATGGAATGCTTAACCAGTGCACCAACAGGGCTGCTTCTTGTCATGAAGTTTTCCCGAAATACTGTGAGGAGGAAGGGCACAGCCCAATCACTGGTCCAGGGTTTCTGGCCTACAGAGATCAGGATGGGTCTGTGCTTCCCCTCACCATCGGGGGCAGGGGGAGCAGGTGGGAACTGGGGACCAGTGACAGTGAGGTGTGGCCACGAGCGGGCTCCCTCCATGTGTTTGGAGAGCTCTGAGATCCTCTCGGCTGCTACACAGCTGCCTGTACTCTGCTGGGTGGGTTGTTCACAGTGGACCCACACAGGTGAAAACCCACACCTTCCAGTGCCCAGGAGGGCCTCCTCAGCGGGACATGACCAAGCAGGTGTGGGCAGAGAAGTACAGGAAGGCACCTGAGAGACACAGGCTGCCTCATCCTTGGGACAAACCACCATCCTGAGTTTTCAACTCTCTTCTGACACAGCTGGGCAAAGACCCACCCATCTGGGCTTCAATTGTGTTCCCTTAAAAGTCTGCAGCAATTTAGCTAGGCCCTTATTCCTGGCATTGTGTGATGTCCTGCACGTTGTAAATCCCGCCTCTGTGGTGTGAATCAGGCGGGTGGGCAGCAGGACTGTTGGTGGGGCCGGACTCTGTAAGACTGGACTTTGCTTTGAGGCAGTCTCCTGAGATACAAAGGACAGGAGCTAGCAGAGAGACTAGGGGACCGCATACCACCAACAAAGACCGCAGCACTAGGAGCAGAGCACATCTTTTGGAAAGAATCCGGGTCCCTGCACCTCAGAAGCTTCCAGTCCAGGGGAATGCTGACAAGAAGGACCTTCCTCCAGAGCCAGCAGAGAAGGCCTCCCTCTGGGGCTGTTGCCCTAAACTTGGACTTCTAGCCTACTAGACTGTGACAAATTAAACTTCTCGTTTTAAAGCCATCCACCTGTGGTGTTTCTGTTAAAGCAGCACTAGCTAACTAAAACAACTCCTGAGTGGACTACCTTCCTCTCAGAGAGAAGGCAATTCCTGGGCAGCGACAGCGGGATTCCAAAACAGCTACTGGAGCCCAGATCTCTGAGGGCACCTTGGTCAGAAGGCATTCCCAGGACGGCAGGCAGAGGTGGGGTGGATTTTAGGAGGTGCCTACTGATGGGGCAGGGCGGGGCTCTGAAGGCTCAGCCCCACAACCGAGCATCCAGCCCATCACAAGCATCTGGCATGGCCAACACCTGTCACCCATAAAACTGACACGTTTCACCATCCAGAACATCACACCTACAGGAGGGATAAACTGACCGCACAGCTAAGGAGAAAGCTTCACACAGGGTTTTGATTTTGAGTAAATGCAGGAACAAGAGGAGTTTTAATCTAAAAAGGAAATAAAATGCATGACTTTCAAGTATCAAAGATTGTGTATAAGAATATTAAAACAGAGACAAATAAAAAACAAAGCACGACCAAAACCAAACCCACTGCTGTTGATTCCGACGCATAGCAACCCTATAGGACAGAGCAGAATTGCCCCATCGAGTTTCCAAGGAGCACCCGGCAGATTTGAACTGCTGACCTTGCGGTGAGCAGACGCAGCACTTAACCACCAGGCCACCAGGGTTTCCAATAGCACTATAATAAATTCAAAAACCCACTGCCATCGAGTCCAGTCCAACTCATACTGACCCCATAGGTCAGAGTAGAACTGCCCCATAGAGTTTTCAAGGAGTGTCTGGTGGATGTGAACTGCTGACCTTTTGGTGAGCAGACAGGGCACTTAACCACTGCACCACCAGGGTCCCCAAGCACAACGGAGCAGCCAGAAATCACACAGAGAAATGTCAGACCTGGAGGGGGGACAAAGTCGAACACAAAGCAGGAGAAAACACGGACATGTTTCAGCCAGCAAGCTGACTGCAAGTCACCGCAACGCTGCAATCACAGCAGAGGCGCCCTGTGGGGTTTTCCAAGTGGGGAGCCTGATGCACATTCTGCCACAGGACAGCTGCTGGGCTCCAGGGACTGACCTCTCAGTTAGCAGCCAACCTGCTTAACCACTGTGATACCACGCCTCCTCCTGATCACCGATAAAAACCAACACCGAATCCGCGGCTGCTGAGTCCATTCCGGCTCTGAGTGACCCTACAGGACAGCTGAGAACTGCCTCGCAGGGTTGCCACAGCTGAAACCTCTAGGGGAGCACATCACCGGGTCTTTTCTCCCACGGAGCTGCTGGTAGGTTATACAATCAGTGAGCTTTCGGTTAGCAGCCGAGGGCTTTAAGCACTGCACCACCAGCGCTCGTTTGATAAACAGCCAGCTGACAAACAAACCAAAAAATCAAACTCATTGCTGTCCAGCCAATTCCAACTCAAAAATAACCTACAGAACTCCGACTCTGGGGAAGCTCCCTTAGGAAGGGTGTTCCAGTCCCACCCTCATCCTCTTTGACATAATCTAATCTATAAGCAGCAGGCAGAGATTAGGATTTACAGCAGGGGAAAATCACCAAGTAGAGGATGGCATGGACTGAACTATGTCTCCCCAGAAATCTGGACAGCATTCTGGCCAGGCCACGAGGGCCAGCATTGTGTGACCGCCCTCCACTGTGTGATTACAACGGCAGGACATGCGGGCACCAGTTAGACGTTTCCACTAAAAATGGGAGAAACTGGAAGGAAAGAAGGTATAACAGACACCTAACAAGTTAGCACAACACGTTACATTAGCCCATATTAAAAATAATCCTGTTTGCTGAGACAGCTTACACTATGGCCCTGCCCTCCACCCTCTAGGTACCGGCCACACTCTCCAGATTCTGAGGGGCTCCCTCGGCCCCGGGCTTCACCTCCGGCTTCCAGGTCCACTGGGGCAGCAACTCTGCTCCCTCGGCTTTAGGGGCACCCTTTTCCTATGCCATGTGCATGGCAACTAGCCCCTCACAAACACAGGAAGCCCTGGCTCCAGGCTTTCAAACCCCAGAGGTCATGGCTGTACCCTTTGGGACAGAGGTAGCTCAGCTTCTCATGCTCTTTGTCCCTTCTGCTTCCTGCAGCTTCTTGGACCAGGCCTCAGGCCTGTATCTGCCCAGCCGGGACGCGTGTTCCAAAGCTCAGTGGCTCCTCTGACCGAAGCGCCCAGAGGCACCCCACTCTGCCGGGATGCCTGCTCACACAGGCATGCAGCTCCCCTGCTCCGCGGGCCAGAAGCCCAGCTCCACTGAAGCAGCCCCCTCAGCCTGGCCGCCTCCCCGACATGGGCTCCCTGCGTCGGTGCCAGCGCCGTCCCAAGCGGCTCTCCTGGTCTGCGTTCCCAGCCAGCTGTGCTTGTTTCTCACCATCTACATCTTCTCAGGTGCGGGCAGTTCTTGTCAGTTTCTTATGGGCCTTCTATCCTGTTTGAGTCAGCTAGTGCTGCTCTAACAGAAACACCATGAGCGGATGGCTTTAACAAAGGAACGTTTACTCTTACGCAGTCCAGTCTGCTAGGCTAGAAGTCCAAATTCAGGCTGTCTGCTGAAAGTCTTCCCCTGGTCAGCTCTGGAGGAAAGTCCAGTATTGCATCAGACTTTGTCCAGGGTGCGTCTTGGCACAGCAACCTCAGTTCTGAAGGACGCGCTCTTCTCCCGGTGCTGCTTTCTTGGTGGTGTGGGGTTCCCCATTCTCTGCCTGTCCAGGGCTGAAACGCTCCACAGAATCCCCAAGGCTGTGACCCTTGAGAAGCAGATCGCCAGGCCTGTCTTCCGAGGCACCTCTGGGTGGGCTGGAACTGCCCACCTTTCCAGTGGTACTTGCCCAGTGCCCAATAATTTGGAGTCCCCAGGGACTCTGGAACTATGGGGTGACCACAACTAGACCTGCTGAGTGGAACCGGGTTTCCAAAGAGTGTCTGGTGGATCTGAACTGCTGGCTTTTTGGTTAGCAGCTGAGTGTTTAACCACTGTACCACCAGGGGTCCAACTACATGCTAGACAGTGGGAACTACATGCTAGACAGTGGGAACTACAAGGAGGGCAGAGAGCAGGTAAGCGGAAAGCGAGGGAAAGAGAGACAGTACGGAGAGCAGAACTTAGGTCAACGGCAGCAGGCACCAGGGGCAGAAGCCAGCAAACTGCAAATCTTCACATGCAAACAAAACAGCTTTACCGAAAGGTAACGCAGAGCCTGAAGAAAGCAAACATCTGTCCAATAAGGAACTTCCAGACACTGTTTAAACTGACCTGGTAAACAGCCAGAAACCCTGGTTGCACAGTGGTTAGTGCCACGTCTGCTAACTGAAAGGTTGGCAGTTCAAATCCACCAGAAGCTCCTTGAACTCCACGGGGCAGGTCAACTCTGTCCTGTAGGGTCACTATGAGTTGGAAGTGACTCGATGGCATGAGTAATGGGTACTGAATAGACACCAAGATTTTTATCCTCATTACGAAAGTAACCCATGCTGGTGGTACAAAGTCGGATAAATCTAAAAAAGTATGCAATAGGAAAAGATAGTTTCATTACCCCACCAGGAGCAAAGCCTCTCAGTGAAGAACTCAACAGACGTTCCTTGGGGTCTTTTCCTACTTAATCAGGAAGTTTATCTCTGACAAACACTGAATGTTATGATACCATACCCTATTTAGAAATGATTCCCGGACACAAACTAGAGACACAGACAGGCAGGTTGAAAACAGATACGTGCAGACACACACATATCAGAGACACAGACAGGCAGGCAGACATACATACCCACTAGAGACAGACAGGCAGGAGGACAGATACCTGCACGTGCACACACACACATCAGAGCACAGACAGGCAGCCAGACAGACAGATGCACAGACAGACAGGCCGGCCACCGCCAACATTTCACGCGGTAACTCACTCCTGACAGCCTCCCACCACGCCGATCCTTCCATCCTGGCCTTTGTGTTTCTCGGTGGTTAGAGGAGGTATGATATTTCTCACCAGCTGTAAGGTATGTTCCATGTTCTTGACCGAGTGGGCTTTATGGAATGAAAATGCTCTTTCAAAAACTGAAAAAGAGCAAAGTGAAATTCACTCAGAAATGTTACATGTCTCATCACACACAAAGAAGAGATTGACCCCAAACAGCCCACCCACCGAAACCCTTCCCGAAGCGGGCGGAGGGTGAGCGCTGCAGCTTTACATCCAGAGGTTGCTGTCTTGTTCTGTAAGCCGATGACCTTCAGAAACTGCAACACGACACTAACATACACTATGTACGTCCTTTAAGCATCCTGGTGGTGCTGCGGTTAACATGCGTGGTTGCTAACCAAAAGGTCTAAACCTCCCAGCTGCTCCTTGGAAGACGTGGCCGTCTGTGCCTTGTAAACATGCCAGCCCTGGAAGCACCGTGGGGCAGTTCTACTCTGTCCTGTGAGGTCACTCTGTGTTGGAATCAGCTGGGCAGTGCACACCACCACCACCACCAATGACAACATGCCAACTTCATTTCTGAAATGCGTGAGATATTTTGGAAGTCACCATCTTAGTCGTCGACTGCTGCTACAGAAGAGGTACCACAAACAGATGACTTTAACAAAGAGACATTTATTTTTTAACAGTCCAGTTGGTCCCATCCAAATTCAGGGTGTCAGCTCCAGGGGAAGTCTTTCTCTGCCGGCTCTGGAGGAAGGTCCTTGTCATCAATCTTCCCCTGGACTGTGAGCTTCTGATTTATGGGGAGCCTGGGGTCCTTTCCAAAGGATGCACTCTGCTCCTGGCACTCCTTCTTGGTGGTACAAGGTCCCCAATTCTCTGCTTGCCTCCCTTTCCTCCGTATCCTAAGAGATCGCCTCAAGGTACAACACAACCTCACACACCGAGCCCCGCCCCACCCACCCAGCGGCCACACATCCTCCGTCATTCATATCACAGAGGCAGGGTTTCTAGCCTGTAGGAACTTCACATAAATCTTCCAGAAGGCATCATGAACTAAAAAAGTAATGCCACTTGATAAACTGTACATGTTCACATTTCACTCTTCCTTTAAATTTATTCAGAAAACCGTGGTCGTGTAGTGGTTAACAGCTAAGTGTTTCCACTTAATTCTTCACGTTGTACTGTGAACACTCAGCTGGAAACTAAGGACACTAGTTAGACAGCCTAACTACTAGTTAGATGACTAGTGAGGTAACCCAGAACACAAACTAATAATTTGGCCATTCCAAGTTATCTATAAGCCAAGTGCCATCAAGTCGGATCCATTATCTATGCCAAGCCAAGTGCCGTCGAGTCGGGTCGCCATGAGCCGTTATCTATAGCTACATTTTAATTGGTCTTTCTTGAAAGATCCCCCCCTCCCCATTTTTAAAGAATATTTTATTGTGCTTTAAGTGAAAGTTCACAATCCAAGTCAACTTCTCATACAAAAACTTGCACGCACAGACTGCTATGTGACCCTAGCTGCTCTCTTCACCCTGTGACAGCATACGCCTCCTCTCCACCCAGTATTTCCCGTGTCCATCCAACCAGCTCCTGTCCCCCTCTGCCCTCTCATCTCACCTCTGCACAGCAGTTGCCCAGTTGGCCTCACGTATCTGGTTCAGCCAAGAAGCACGTTCTTTGCCGGTATCATTTTATGTCTTAATCATCCATGTTTAAATAGTTGGCTTTGGGAATGGTTTCAACTTAGGGCTAACAGACAATCTGGGTGCCATGTCCTCAAGGGACCCTCCAGTCTGTTGGACCATCAAGTCTGGTGTTTTTACTAGAGTTCAAGTTCTGCAATCCACTTTTCTCCAACTGTCAGGGACTCTGTGTTGGGTGCCCTGGAGGGCAGTCATCTGTGGTGGCTGGGCACCATCTAGTTCTTCTGGTCTCATGCTAATGTTGGCCTTCATATTTACAACAGCTTGGCTGTGTGAGAAATGCTGACTGCTCTAGGGAGTCCAGCGTATGACTAGATAAAACATACATTCTCTTTAGGACTAGAAGATCTTTGAAAAGATAAACCATATTTTTTTCAGCATGGTAATAAATATTTCTATCCTTTCAATTTTCTCAGCAGCTGAGAAAAATTGGAGACATGTCCAAACTCCAACTGAAGACCAAAAGCAGACATAGTTCCTATACAGTAAAAGTGTTATCTTTAACCCCCAAAACCCACTGCTGTCGAGTCAATTCTGACCCACAGTGATCCTACAGCCAAGAAGCATGCTCTTTGCCAGTACCATTTTATGTCTTATTATCCACATTTAAAGAGTTGGCTTTGGGAATAGAGTTTCCCGACTGTATGGAGTTGCTCCATAGAGTTTCCAAGGAATGCCTGGTAGAGTTGAACTGCCAACCTTCTAGTTGGCAGCTGTAGCGCTTAACCACTATGCCACCAGAGTCTCCTTATCTTTAACAGAACTCTTTAAAATATACCTTTTATCTAAAAAAATTATTTTTTACTCAATAAAATTATTCAACTAATTTTCTTTAGTGAGCAGGGTTTCCTTATTTCTAACAGAACTCCTTAAAATGCACTTTTTATTTTTAAAAAATTAGTTTTTAATCAATAAAATTAAGCAGTTTGTTTTCTCCAATAAGCAGACCTAACTGCCTTCACTGAGACATTATGTGCTTAGACCATAAAATGAAATAGAACAATATCACTGTCAAGGCCAACACCCTGTCACCTTCTTCCAAACCAACATGGAAATAAATCTCCAAACAGAATCACGTAACAAACCTTTCACTGAGACAAAGCAGGGGGACCAGGGTTCGCCCAGTGGCGAGTGCAGCGGGCTCATCCCTGTGTTCCGTGGTCTTTGATGGTGACAACATTCTGCTCCCAGTGAAGTCAGTAATCTGCCTTCCTCAGCAGAACGACTTCCCACCTGGAGTCCAGCCACAGCGGCAAGGCAGTGTGACACCGAAGTGACAAACACAACCCTGCTGTGATCTGTCTCCTCTCCTAATTCATTCAACATCCTGTATCGTCACCCTACACTCTGGACCCCAAGATCACGCACTGTCTTTCTACCCCACATGTTTAAACTGTGGGACACACCACTTGTTGGAACTCTCCTTTCCCTGGCGCTGCCTCTGAGGGCTGCTGGGCAGAACTAGCGTTGCCATAACTAGATTTCACTCCAGTGTTTCTGAAGGCTGACACAGAATCTACGCGGGTACAAAAATGTTTAATGTATATGTACTGCAAACTTGAACACAGCCAGAACATCAGTATGACTCATGAACAGGGACAAAAAAAACGATCCGTGAACATCCACTCCTTCAGGTGCCTCAGAACAAGAAATCCAGCTGCTTTTCAAAGCTGAAACCCTAAACCAAACGCACTGTCATCAGACTGATCCTGACTCGCAGTGACCCCGAGGGACAGAGCAGAACTGGCCCGCAGGCTTTCCAAGTAGTACCTGGTGAATTCGAACTGCCGACCTCTGGGGAGCAGCAGAGGTCTTAACCACTCCACCACCAGAGCCCCAATTAGGAACCACGGAAATACAGAATCTAAGCTGATCAGCCACTCACAGGTTGTCCTGGCTTCCTCACAATGTTTGGGGGCTTATGTGTGGGTCAGCCCTTTTGATTAAATACTGAATTCTCAGCTACCTCGAAATATTCCTAAGACCAAGTCGATTTCTTTGTGTCATAGACGAATATGCTAGACAAGGCTGGTTTCAAAGAGCTCCGTCTCCAGACTAGCATTTCAGTCACTCATCAGGAAGCCATCACTGAGCGAGGCTATGACATTTCTTAAGGACTAATTATACTCAGACCAACAGCTGAACAGATGCCCTGTCCGTCTTTCCTAATACTTCCGACCTTAGTCACTTAGCAAAGAGAGACGGTCTGTTGACACGACACGAAGATCGTTTCTCTTGTTTGTCACCTAATACAGGATACATAAAATACCTTAAAAGGTGTGTGTTCTCCGAGACAGGCACTCTCTAAATTTAATTTCCCTTTTTTCCTACAAATGGAAATTTAAGGAGCTGGAAAAGCATGGATAAAGGTATCAAATCACCATTACAAATTTCCCCTATTGTTATGCAGTAATGCAAGCTCTTGTTCTTAAGCCAGAATTGAGGATGGAACTGGGAACGTTGCATTAGTTACAGGGTAAATTCCTCAGTAAAGCTCCAGCAGCCACAAAAATGAGCTAAGTTTTCAGTCAAGACTCAGCCATGTAAAACGGTCCTTCAAACCAACATAAGAGATTGGTGAACATTCAGTGCCCAGAGACCTCACAAACATACCTTCTCTTTCAGCCAGGAGAACGCTGCAATAGAAATGAGCCTCCCGTTCCCCACACACTCTCCATCCAAGTTATGAAAGGTGACTGGTGATGTCAGGAAGCCTTACTGTCCCTACGCTGCCACCAGCAATTCATGTGCTCAGCCTGTAGTCAGAAACCAGCCAACGGTCACTTGCAAGAAAGACCCGGCAGCTGCTCGGCCCGTGACAGCCCCTCTGGGGCATGGCCCATCTGACACACTCCGGGACACTGGGGGTCGGAATCCACTCCACAGCAGACAGGCTGGTTGTTCCGTTTCCCCGTTATAAAGCCTGATCACCCAGGAATAACACGGAGGACACAGAGGGAGGTACCAGGAAGGGTCAGACAGAAATCCCCCAAGCGGGTCGGGTCGCGGCTTCAAGTAAGACACTTGTCTTCTTTACGGAAACAAGTCTAGGTGCGTCTCTGTTGAGGGCCGGGGGCTGCTCTCTGCACTGCAGGTAGGACGCTAAGCTGCAATTCTGGTCCTACCTACAGGACGCCAGCATCACCACCCACCTCCCACCAAGAAGGGCCAACTGAAGAGCTCCCCCAGAGTCACTGCTCCAGATGCACGCGTGAGGTCTCAAAGAAAAAGAAAAAGCAAACCCTTGGCCACTGTGTTGACTCTAACTCACAGCAACCCTACTGGACAAGGAGACCTGCCTCAGTGTCCCCAAGCAGCACATGCTGGATCTGAACTGCCGAGCTTTTAGAGAGCAGACAGAGCACTTCACCACTGCGCCACCAGTCAACAACAGACGAGGTAGGAAATATTTCATCTTTACACCACAAAAGACCAGCACCAGGAACCAAAAGGACTCCTGGTAGCGCTGTGGTTAAGAACTCAGCTGCTAACCAAAGGTCCCACGTGGACCCCACCAGCTGCTCTGCAGGGGACAGATGTGGCCATCCACTACCATTGGGATTTCAGCCTTGCAAACCCCACGGGGCAGTTCTACTCTGTCCTACTGGGGTACCTATGAGTTTGGAATCTACTCCACGGCAAAGGGTTTGGTTTGGGGGGGACGGGGGTACCTCTGCCCCTAACAGTGCCTTACACAGAAGAAAATAAACATTTGATGAATTCAAAGTACCTTAGTTCTCTTCTCAACAGCCGGCTGATCTGTCTTTTACAAAGAAACAGGCCCAAAGACACAAGCCTGGGAGGACAGGACACTCACTCAGGGACCAGACAAACCAGAAGGCATCTTCTTACCAAACGGCTAGTATTTAAAGGCAACAGAAACAATTTCTCAACCAAATAAATCCTCACCCCACCAACCAAAAGGAAAGTCATCACATCCTTCCCAGGCACCCCCAGGAGTCACGGAGGGGTGTGCAGCAAACAAATCGGTGCTAAGAGGGACAACACTGTCATGTGTGAATAGTGTGAACACAAAGGGTGAATCCACGCATCTGTCTCAGTCACCTGAGAGAAACACCTTCTGTCAGGAAAAGGGTCAGCTGAGGGTCCACTAGATTTCCCTACACGCCCTAAAATGGGCCCTAGTGGCGTGAGGGTTAAGTGCTTAGCTGCTAACAGAAAGAAACAACCTACCTGCTAGGGGAAAGACTCCTATGAAGACTAAAACCCAAGAAAACAAATCTGCCATTGTTGAGTCGATTCCGACTCACAGTGACCCTACAGGACAAAGCAGAACTGCCCCGTAGAGTTTCTACAGAACACCTGGTGGATTTCAACTGCCAGCTTTCTGGGTAGCAGCTGTAGCAGCACGTCACCACCATGCTACCAGGGTTTCCCCTTTAAAGGCCGACAACCTTATGGGGTGGTTCTACTCTGTCACCTGGGGTGACTATAAGAAGAAAGCCAGTTGATGGGCACCTGACAACACTCAGTATGTCAGAAGCCAGCTGGCTTTCTGATGGTACCACCTGGCCTGATCCACAGACACAATTAAATGGAAACATCATTGTTCTAAAGGCCACTTAAAATTCACCCTATTACGTAACATTGTATTTATAACAACCCTGGGTCTGGAAGAACTGGTCAGGTACATCTGGGTTTTGTTTGTTCTACAGATTTCTAGGTAAGGAACCCTGAAATCCTGGTGGACGAGTGATTAAATGCTCCTTTCCGCTAACCAAAATGTCAGCAGTTCAAATCTACCAGGCACTCCTTGGAAACCCTTGGGGCAGCTCTACTCTGTCCTGTAGTGTCGCTGTGAGTCAGAATCGACTGACACAAGTGGACTTGGTTTTTGGCTTTTTAGTTGAGCCCAGAGACGTACGGGGATTTCTTAGTCGGAGCTGTTTCCCGGCATTCTTGGCCTGTGACAGCTCTGTGTATTGTCATCAGACTCTCTGTGGCAAAGGTGCATTAATCTGAATTTATAACTTTTTTAGCATGTCACAGAAACCCCAAAGCTAACTGAGATATCCTCTGCAACCCTAAAACGCGGGGTGGGAAAGTCAGCGATCCAGAACGCTACCTTTTTGGTAAAGCTCAGTAAGTCAGTCTAACAACGACACCTCCACCAAGCTCAAAGAAAAGCCCTGCTAACCAATCCTAAGTGTGTGACTTTAGGACAAACAACTAAGTTGATTCCTGCTCCCAGTGACCCCGCAGGGCAGAGGTGAACTAATCTACAGGGTTTGAAAAACCATACCCTTTAAGGAAGCACTGTCCCCCACTTCTCCCCAGAACAGCTGGAGGCCCACTGTTCAGTTAACAGGCCGGTGCTAAGACAGTGACCCGCCCCCAAAAAAACTACTCCAAATAAAGTGGTGCAGAGAAGCCCCTCTGCATGCCAGGGCAATCGAGTCAGATGCAGAAACTCTTCCAGAACTAGCCGAGAAACAGAAGGCCACAAAGCCGTAACCCTGACTCTGAACACCCAAACACATACACAAGGTACATCTTTCTGCCAATAACTACAGTAAAGCTTCACAGTCACATGAGAGTGCACGTCACCATCTCAGCCACTTAGTGGCTGTGGAATCTGGGATAACCACGTAACAGTGTCTCAGTGCTTCAACTTAGCTCCTATTGAAAAAACAAACCAGATCCCTGCCTCTGAGTGCATGCTGACCACAGCCACCCTGCAAGGCAGAGGAGAACTGCCCCCTGGGATTTCCAAGGCTTTGAATCTTGACCTGAGCCAGCTGTCACACCTCCCTCCCCTGGGACAGGCTGTAGGTTCCCATGGCCGCTTCTGATGAGCAGCCGAGTGCTTTCACTGCTGCACCACCAGGGTGACAGCTTGTCCTCTCCAAAGAGGCTGGTGACAGCACTCCTCCTCTGTGAGACTCCCCTCCTCGTGAGAATGGAGATACAACAGTACACAAGCTATTTAGCTGCCTAACAGATGTCAGAAATGAACACTCACAGGGTGGCGCTCTGGGGCGCCCAAACAATCACAGTCCTAAATTCCTTCTACTTAGTTCATCCCAACTGCAAAGCTCTGAGAAGTCTACAGCCCAATAGCCAAGGCCGGGAACGAGAATCTTCAGGATGCCTGGGTAACATTTGGGGTCACAGAGATAGCTTGAGATAACCCCCAACAAAAAAAGCACAGGCGCGCCCGGGGTCACCGAGGTATCTTGGGATAACCCCACTGTCATGGTTTGAATTGTGTCCCCCAAAAATGTGTGCAGCCATGTGGCTGGGATATGGTTCCCAGTATCCTGGAAATGTCCTCCATTGTGCGGTTTTGCTAACCTGTATGTTAAAGGATTAGGGTGGGGCTGTGAATTCCTGCTATGGGGGAAGTTTCCCTGGAGTATGGCTTGCCCCACCCTTAATGCTTTTAGCTTGCAAGGAATAAAAGGAAAAAGAACCAAGGACAATTTGAGAACCTCGCTACCATCAAGCAAGCAGCACCGGGAGCAGAGCGCGTCGTTCAGACCAGAGGTTCTTGCGTTAGGACACTCCCTGGACAATGACTGATGCAATACCGGACTTTCCTCCAGAGCCGTCAAGGGGAAAGTCTTTCCCTGGAGCGGACACCCTGAATATGGACTTACAACCTACCGGACTGTGTAAGAATAAATCTTTCTTTGTTAAAGCCATCCACTCTGTGGTATTTCTGTTAGAGCAGCCCTAGTTGACTAAAACACCCACCCTACTGCACTTGGCTTGGCTTGGCTTGGCTTGGCAATGGAGAGGGCGGGCGGGCACGCACGCATGGCTGCCCGTCCACCTGCACCCACGCACATGCCCTGGCTCAGACCTGCACACGCACGCGCACACACACAACATGCACACACACAGTCCCTGGCGCGGAGCAGCACTCAATCGCCAGGGTGCACCTGGATGGCCAGGGGCGCACACGCTCAGTGAAAGAAGAGCCCTCGCCTGTCAAGTCCTCGGCAGGGACTCCCCGGGGGGCCGTGGGGACCCTGGCAGAGGCCCGGGTGCCAGGATACGGTCCATGTCATCGAAGAACTTCCAGGCCTCGCACACAGGCTTGCCCTTGGGGAGCCGGTCCTTCGCCTGGTAGTACTGGCGCTTCAAGCCCTTGATGCGGATGCGGTACTGTTCTGGGGTCCCGTCGAAGCCCACCTGGGCCAGCCTGGACGCCACATCCCCGTACACATGGCTATTCCGAAAGCTGTCGTCCAGCACAGACTGCACGCCTGCTTTGCCCCAGATGCCCCCGGCAGGGCTGGTGTCTCCAGGTCTGACCACAGAAGTCCAGGGCACTGGCAATCATCATCCCAGCCCCGGCGGACGCGCACTAAGGGGCCGCGATCAGAGAAAGAAACGCAAGGCAAAACAGTGACCTTCGCCGGGCAGACTGGGACGCCTCCAAATCACTTGCCAGGGGCTGGCGGGGCCGGAGGAGGCCGCCCCTCACTGCACCCCTTTCTCCGTGGAAACAAAGTTAAACGAGGGTGTTGAGCAACGCTCGGTGTCCCATCCACACGCAAATCCTCCATGAAGCGAGAACGCCCAGAGACGATCCAGCCGCCAGGCTCGCGAGTTGTGCTCGGACGGCCCCAGGTCCCGGGTATCCAGCAGCTGGTCACCGGTGCGGGCTTTGTCGCTCGGACCACCAGCCTCCGGCACGCAGACCAGCGGCAGCCCTGGCCCAGCTCTCCAAGCTCGCGGCGGCGATCGAAGCTCCCCACCCTAGGAGAGCGCACACCTTCCCTCTGCCGCCGGGGCCTCAGGCCACTCGGATGCACGCCCCCAGTGCGCGCCCGCCTCTGCACCCACCGCCGCCGCGACCCTTCCCAACGCGCCCGCTCCCCCCTTCCCCTCCGCCTCCCTCCGCCCACTGGTGCCACCCCCGCACCGATGTCGCCGCCTCTGCTGGGGTGACAGGCCGAGGCGTCACCTCCCCAACACTGGCTGGGGTGCACCAGCGCAGGAATCCCTGATCCGCCGTCCTTCGGCAAGATCGCGCCCAGACCTGAGGAAGCAAGCCCGGGGGCGCCCGGCTCGGCTCCAGATCTACTCCCCAAGCGCCACCCCGAGCGCTCTTGACGGCCACCCCAGAAACCTCGGGGGCGCGCCTCCCCATGCGCCCCGGCCTCGCACGCAGGAGGCTCCAGCTGCAAACGTCGCCCGCACTGAATAGGGACAGGCCTCCCGCCAGGCAGAAGAGGCCCCAGGCCGAGCGTACCTGCGCGCGTGGGCAGCCAGTACAGCGCCAGCGCGGACAGGAGCAGCGCCGCCAGGGCTGCGCGTGCGGCCAGGGTCCCGGCTCCTCCCCAAGCGATCATCCCAGACGAGCGCGGCACCCCTCTGCTGCCACGGGCCAGCGCCCTTCCCCCGCAGAGACTTGGATCGACCTTACCTAGCCCGCAGGCCGGGGACCCGAGAGCAACGCGCGCCACTAAACCGCCCAGGCGTGGAAGCCGCACCATCGAACGCTCCTTCCGGGTTTGCGGCCAAATCTGCGCCGCAGCTGCCGCACCACGCGAACCGGACGCGCGGAGGGGCGGGGCTTCAGGGCTCGCCCCACCCCCTGCCGCCCTCCACCAATCACGATAGGTCGAGACCACAGGGTTCGCCCCACCCCCTGCCGCCCTCCACCTGTCCTGAAAGGTCCGGACTCGGGGGTTCGCTCCACCCGCGGTCACTCTCCACCAATCACCACGGGCTTCCGTCGCGTGGGGCGGTGTGCTCTCGGGCACCACCCCTGCCACGCTCCACCAATCACCACCGGCCCCTGACGTGCGGGCGGCCGAGAGCCAGGGATCGCCCCACCCCCTGCGCCCTCCACCAATCACGATAGGTCGGGACGGCAGGGTTCGCCCCACCCCCCGGCCATCCTCCACCAATTACCACGGGCCCCTGACCCTCGGAGGGTCGGACTCCAGGCTCGCCCCTCCAACTTCCACCAGTCACCACGCGGACCACGGATGATTGACAAGCGCTCGGGCCAATCCCAGGGTGTGCAGGCGAGGATGCCCGAGCCCTAGCTTAGCCCGCCGTGTTGGGGTGTTAACAGGCTACGCAGCGGACCACGGCGAGTCTTGGTGATCAGGGGCCTCGCTGGCCTTGATCGTTCCTTTTAAGGGCGTGCAAAGTTATGGAAAAGGCGTGCGGTGAGGTTGGCCGGTCGGCAACCGGGTTACGGCGACAACTGTCCCCGGAGTTGGCATCAGGCTTCAGATAGCACCGGTGCCCGCGGAACTGTGTCGGTGTCGCCAAAAACACGACTGTGAGCTCCGAGATGTACGTCTCCAGCCCAGACCTCTGCCCCGAACTCCAGACGGGTGTTCATAAAACCCAAACCCACTGTCGTGGGCTTGAACCCACTGCCCGGCTGCTTACTGACCTGCACTTGGATGTCCCCTGGACGAAAAATCAAACCCACTGCCGAATGGAACTGTCGTAAACTGGTAAAGGAAACAGAGTTAAAGGCACTTCTGCAGCACGACTGAGTGGGTTCACACTGCCGTTCTTCAGGTTAACAGTGGAGCCCCGAAAGGCTGGCCTCTCCATCCTGCCCCACAAAGAAGTGATGGTCGTCTTCCATAAGGAGGATGGCCTCGGGAACCCTGTGCGGCAGTTCTACTCTGCCCTGAAGGGTTGCCGTGAGTTAGAATCGACTCCTCAGCCATGAGTTTGCTTGAATGGAACACAAACTGTTTGCACCACCGACAAAAAGCCAAACCCATTGCCCTGAGTCGTTTCCAGCTCATAGTGACCCTCCAGGGCAGAGCTGCCCCATTGGGTTTCCAAAGAGCCCCCGGTGGATTCGAACTGCTGACTTTTGATTAGCAGCCGGCTGTTAACCGCTGTGCCAGCAGGCCTCCTAGCACCAACCAAGGACCTCAAATTTAGCATGTTTAAAAACAACTCTGACTCCAGCTGTCTGCTATCTTCATCTGCTGGAGTCACCTCAATCGCAATGAGTTTTTCATAAGGGTTTCATTTTACTCGAATCCACAATCAACATGCATGGAAGCCAAAAACCCACCGCCTTCGAGAGGGGTCCAACTCATAGTGACCCCGTATGTCAAAGTAGAGCTGCCCCATGGAGTTTCCAAGGAGCACCTGGTGCAGCACTTGACCCACTGGGCCACCAATGTTCCCCAGGTGTGGAAGCAGCAGTTGAGAAATGAAATGACATATTGCATCGGGCAAACCTGCTGCAAAAGACTTCTTTAAAGTGTTAAAAAGCAAAGTGCTACTTTGAGGACTAAGGTGGCCTGACCTCAGTGCAAGTGTTTTTAGTTGCCTCATATGCCTGCTATGAGTTGGAATCGACCTGATGGCGATGAGTTTGGTTTGGTTTGGGGGTCCTATGCATACAAAACCTGGACAATGAATAAGGAAGCCTGAAGAAGAACTCATGCATTTGAATTATGGTGCCAGTGAAGACTATTGAATGTCCCATGGACTACCAGAAGAAGGAACAAATCTGTCTTGGAAGAAATACAGCCAGAAGGACCTTTAGAAAGAAGGATGGGGAGAGTTAGTCTCACATACTTTGGGTATATTGTCAGTAGGAATCAGTCCCTGGGGAAGGACATCATGCTTGGTGAAACAGAGGGTCCTACCTTGGA
Organism: Heterohyrax brucei; assembly: GCA_028571685.1. NCBI lineage: Eukaryota > Metazoa > Chordata > Mammalia > Hyracoidea > Procaviidae > Heterohyrax > Heterohyrax brucei. Next base: position 2,985,226 of record CM053163.1, read on the forward strand.
GCTCGCAGGGTTCGCCCGGGAGTGCACCAGTAAACTCTGTCCTAGTGCTGACTCTCACTTTTTTTCTCTCTGACTGCTGCCGATACGCTTAGCCTACCTCACCCGTACAGTTGGTGCCGATACGTCTACCCTACCTCACCTTACAGACGCAATACCGTCAGGTGTTTTGTTCTGTTATGTACAGGGTTGCTGTGAGTCAGAACCGACTTGGGGGCACCAAACAGCAGTCATCTCTCATGTATTTTATTTTGCAGAAATCCTTTCAAGCTACTCGCCCATTCCATGGAATTCTTTGTTGTTGTTAGGTGCCGTCAAGTCATAGCACACCCACGAGCCTGCCTGCGACATGCCCACAACAGTTTTGGGCTTAAAATCACGGTTGCAGCCACTGTGTCAATCCATCTTGTTGAGAGTTTTCCTCTTTGTCACTGACCATCTGCTGTACCAAGCTGAGGATCCTTAAAGGAGATAAAATCTAGAAATCCTTTGACCACGGAATGTGAAGACTGTAAGACACTGAAAGTGAACTGAAGACTGCGTATTCCTCTACAAATCACTTCCCTGTGGAACCCACACTGTACCCTCAGCTTGTAGTCTGCAACAGGAGAGTAGCTGACGGCCCAAGTGAGCGTGACAGGAGACTAGTTAAAGGCCCAAGTGAATCTCTATCTCGGTTGGCCAACTTCTGCCCTCTCCCCTCCCCCCAGGGATCACTGCCTGCTGGGATTCACGTTTTTTGGTATAATCATCCTCCCTTCAACTATGAGCTCAACCCAGTGACTTGACTTCTGTTGAGACTGCGCCTTGTGTCTGTCTAATAGACTCACTGTCACCTTCTCAGCTTGCACACTCTGGTGGAACAAGCTGCCATACTGGAAGAGGCTCACATTGCGGACAACTGAGCTTAGTCTCAGGCTGGCAGCCGGCGAGGAAGTATTTCCAACAACTCTAAATCAGCTGGCAAGCAGGTCCTTCCTCTATCACTCCCGGACACCATGACTACAGCCTGTGACGGGCCATGAAGCAGCGGACCCAGCTCCATCAGGCCTGGCATAACTGAGGCAGGCAGGATCGTCTTTGGGAAACAAATGATGGAAACCCCGTGGAAAGTATAGTGCTTCTTTGAGTGAACATGGGAGTAAGACAGGGGGCCTGAGGACCTCTGTAAATAGTGCGACCATGAAACCATCAACAAATCACTGGGGGATAAAAAGACCCAACAGTTAACTACACCCTGGGACACTGAGAGAAGTTCCCAAATAATTGCATAAACTTCCTCAAAGTTGTTTTTCAGGTGGAGCCAGAACCAACTTTCTTGAATCCTTTGAGAGTTTCTTGTACACATCGTGTCCCTTGACCCCTAAATACTTTAGCATCTGTTTCCTGAGAGCAAGGATGTTTGCTTACATAGCTGCAAGACGGTAGGGAAATGTAGGAGGTTCAGTGATGCTACGGACTTAATGTCTGCTGTGTGATACATGTCTTAGCTGTCTGGTGCAGCTTTAGCAGAAAGACCAAAAGGGGGTGGCTTTAACAAACAGAAATTTATTTTCTTACAGTTGAGGAGGCTAGAGGTCTGAGTTCAGAGCACTGGCTGTAGCGGAAGGCTCTCACTTGTTAGCTTTGTCTCCAAGGACCTTCGGCTCCAGGGTGACCCTCACTTGACTTGGCATCTCTCTGCCAGTCTTCACTCTTAGCACTTGTTGAATCTCTTTTACATCTCAAAAGAGATTGACTAGAGACACACCTTACACTGCCGCTGCCTCATTAATATAACAAAGGCTACCACCCCCAAACCAAACCAAATGCCGAGAAGTTAACCCCAATCCTAGCCGCCCTGTGGAAGAGAATGCTATGGGTACTCACCGAAGCAGCCTGCCATATCCTTCTCCTGCAGGGTGGTTAGTGGGTTTGAACTGGCTACCTCTAGGTTAGGAGCTGAGCACTTAACCACTGCACAACCAGCATGGCGGCAATTTTGTGAACTTAATTGTCTGGTGGTCTGTGAGGGAGTTTTTAGCCAGTAAACAAATAACTGTATGGGAACACCCTCCCTACTCACCTGATCTGGCCCCCGGTGACTTTTTTCTTTACCCAGTGGTGAAGGAAATATTGAAAGGAAGGTATTTTGATGACCTTCAGGACATCAAGGTTAATATGACCTCTGATGGCCATTCCAGAAAAAGAGTTCCCAAATTGCTTTGAAGGGTGGACCAGGCGCTGGTGTCAGTGCACAGCTTCCCACGGGGAGGACTTTGAGGTGACCTAATGATACTCAGCAGTGAGGTATGTAGTGCTTTTTCTAGGATGAGTTTGCAAACTTAATACTCAGACCCTGTACGGTCTGACTAGTGCAACCGAGAATCTGGTTTTTCAGTTTTAATTAATTTAACTTCCAGTATGCACAGGGGGCTACCATCCACCGTATTGGAAAGCAGGGCTCGAGATAGAAAACGTTAGCTTAAGCCAGAGAGACCGCCGGCAGGATCCGGACGGCACCAGCATCCCGGTCCCGTTCTGCTTTGGGCCCCTGGTGTTTGTTCCACTTTCCTGGGTACCAGTAGCGCCCTCTACTGTCTTCAGGAGGACTGTGTCCCCCAGTGTCCGAGCCACGCCTTCCTCCGGAGACATCAGATTCTTGCAGTGAAAACTAACCATTCGTATCCGGTGGTTCTCTGCTAAGGTTTGGTCCTTCAAGCCAAACCCAAGAACGATTTCTCATGGTCGTTTGGCATTTGACCCTGGAAAAGATTATACAGTTATCATCTGGGTAATGAAGAGTAAAGGGGCCTGGTGTCTGATAGAAACCTTGGTGGTGCAGTGGTTAAGCGCTGTCTCTGCTAACCCAAAGGCCAGCAGTTTGAATCCCGCCAGGTGCTTCTTGGAAACTCTACGGGGCAGGTCTACTCTGTCCTGTGGGGTCGCTGTGAGTCAGAATCCCCAAAGGCAGTAGGTTGGTTTGGAGTTGCCTGGTGGGCTAATGGTGAAGCTAAGCAAAAGACGGGCAGTTTAAACCCACCTGGCAACTCCTTTTAGAGATGACAGCCTAGGAAATCTCATGGGACAGTTCATCTCGGTCACATGGGGTCACTAGGAATCAAAATTGACTCACTGGCCCCCAACAACAGCCACAACGAAGAGCTACATAAGCCTTTGGATGCTAGCACTCTGTCCTGTTTCCCCTGGATCTCGTCCCGGCAGGGTTAATGTCGTCGGGCGTCACTGAAGGTTTACCCCCCTCACTCTCATTTCTGTTCTCTTTCGTCAGAGTAAAATTAGACCAGGAAAATCAAAAGGTGACTGCACTGGTCTGGCGGAATTTGGGGTAAAATACAAGTGGTTTAGAAAACGAGGTCAAAGAATTTAAATTCAATCCAAGAAGGACCGAAGCTTAAGGAAGCATCTTCAGGGAAGGATTAGAAGTCCTGTTTGGTTTGTGAGCACAGTGATCGTGTGGGTGAGAATCATTTCTCATAGTTGACGCAGGAGCAAGTTAAAAAAAGAAAGAAAGAAAAGAGAGTGAAATCAGGCTGAATTCTACTTAAGGAACATGATGCCTATTAAATTTGAAATAATAGTTGGCAAAATTAACCAACTTAATTGGGAAGAAAAAAATGATGTGCTCTAGTGAGATTTTTGTGGAGGAAAATGATTTGTTTCCTTGGCATGCCCGGTGACTTACTGAACAAAAGTCTGAGGACTGAGACTTTATTCTCCTTCCTCTGAGAGCGTGGACGACGATCTGAGAGAACCACTAACCAGTGTGCAGCTATCGATGTGGGCTTAGCTCATGAATGACTATTGTAGAGAAAAGCACTAAGAGCAGAGCAATAACACCGTCTTGTCTTCAGCTTAAAAGGCCAAAGGCTGAATCCAGGGCAGGAGAGAGCGAGAAGAACTTGTAAATTTGCTTCTGCTAAAAGCTGGAGGCATTCTGGGTCCGAGAGTGACACGCAGATCGATGCCACCTGCTGCAAAGCCAATACTGAGACAGGGTAAGATGAGTGACCAAGAGGTTTATTTTGTGTATCAACATACAGGGGACAAGGGGAAATCAGATCCTCAGAGCCTGTCTGCTTCTGTAGTCAGCCTGGGGGGGCGGGCTTTGGGTAGCTAAGGGTTAGGTGTGAGGGATGGAAGGATGTGGTAATTTTGAGGGGAAGTTCCAGTGTCCCGGAGGAGGAGATCTATCTGGAGATGGGACCCAGAGATATCTGGAGCCTGGGGGGAAGGGTCCATCTGGAGGTCCTCTGGGGCTGTTATCTGGCAGAGGAGACAGCTACCTGGCGCCTCCATACTTTTGGTGATCTCAAGATAAAATGGCTATAAAACGTTTTATCTCTGTGACTGATGTGTCACTTCCCCTCATCCTCAAACCAAATCCACTGCCACTGACTCCTAGCAACTCCTAGCGACTCTGACTCCTAGCAACCCTGTAGGACAGAGTAGAAATTCTCCATAGAGTTTCCCAGGAGCGCCTGGTGCATTTGAACTGCTGACCTTTAGGTTAACAGACATAGCACTTAACCACTATGCTGCTGGGGCTTCCTCCCCTCCTCGTAGTCTCAGTTAAATTTCCTTGGACCTTGGTAGTGCTATGAAGCCAGGACTTGAAGAAAAACAGGTGCACGTGGAAAGAATTGGAATGAGTCCTGGTTCACTCTTTCATACCACCTACTCCACAAGTCCTGGTGCCTGAGGAGGTTTCGAGCCTGTGCTGTTAGGGTTTATGAGCAAACATGCAATTAGACGCTTGGCAGAATTAAACAGTAAATCCACTTGGACCTGGAGAGTTCTGGTTGTTTTGAGTTTTAAAATTATACATTCAATTTCTTTATTAACTACTAAAAGCAAAAAGCCCAAGCCCAATTTTGTCCACTTGATTCCGACTCACAGAGACCCTAGAGGACAGAGCAGAACTGCCCCATAGGGTTTCCAAGGAACCGCTGGTGGATTTGAACTGCCAGCCTTTTGGTGAGCAGCAATAGCTCTTAACGGATCTCCTGCTAACGATAAGATGAACGACAAAAAACAACAACAGACGGTTCTAATCGAGGTTTGTTATAACTCTCCACCTGCATACTTGGAAACTTCTTTCGTTTACAGAAGCTGGAAGAGACTGGGTGCACAGTAAGACGGAGCGGAGATGAAGAGGGACTGGATTCGGTTCTGTCTTCTCTGTTAGCAGCCTGTCCTCAGGAGTCCCCCAGGGCAGAGTTTGGAAGCCCCAGCCCTCAGAGGCCGGTTCCTTGCCTAACGAAATCCCTACGGTCAACCCAGATTAGAATTTGTTACTCTGAAAAAGGAAGAAGGGGAGAGCAACAGAAATTCTTAGCACATTAAGGGCATTAAAGGGAAGCCTGATAGAAGGACAGGTTTGCTTCATAAACAGATATTATTCAAAAACAGACCAGAGAACTTCACAGAAGCAAATTCTCTGTAAAATGCTAATGAAAAAGTTTCTATTTCAGAAGGAAAATTTCAGGCAGTCATTCAGAGGGCTAAATTTCTGAGAAGCTTAATGGTTGATGACATTCCTGAAGATATAGAAACAAAGCCATTATCTTTGAAGACAACTTTCCATTGTGAGCTCCTTTTTCCCCAAGGGTTTGTTGACTTTGTCATGTATTGCACATGGGTTAATTTTATTGTTTGTATAAGACAAAGTCCACAGTCCTAAGCCAGAGTTTCCCTGGCTCTGTCCTCCAAAGCTCGCTGCTTCCTCCCTGGAAAGAGCTGCTGGGGGTCCAGGGTGCAGGAACCACCAGGGACTGTTACCCTAGTCTTCTCAGGCCACTCTAACAGCAATACCACATGTCGATGGCTTTGAAAAGATAAATCGTATTCTGCCACAGTCCAGTAGGCTAAAAGTCCAAATTCAGGGTCTCAGCCCCAGGGAAAGGCTTTCTCTGCTGGCTCTGGAGGAAAGTCCTTGTCATCAGTCTTCCCCTGGACCGGGGGCTTCTGAGATACAGGCGACGGAGGTGGCCTAAAGAATTGAACATGGCTCGCTCTGTTTCTTTCCATGTGTACCTGTTTTTCTTAAACTCCAGGCTCCGGAGCCTGACAAAGCCCTCGAAAGAGCATACGTGAACTTGTGACCCACTGAGACTAGGGGGACGGGAGGTGACACAGCAGTCACAGAGACAAAAGCTTTGCAGTCGGTTTGTTGGAGGTACTCTTGTTATAGGGAAAACACGAGTTTACAAATAAGCATTCACCAAGGCTCCGGGGAGCAAGGATCACTCCTAACACCGTGCCTTGCTAGACGAAAGGCCTTTAGTTCCAGCCAGTGGAACCCAGAGCGCAGCGGGCTGAATCCGAAAACGGCTGTGTTCCCCATCTGGCTAAGTTCCAGAGTTTATATATGCTTTACAGAAAGTTCAGACAAAGAAATTTTGATACAGCATCCCTGTTGGCACTAGTAGCTTTACAAATTATCATTCTACCTTCTAACTGGTGTTAACACGGTTACAGAGTCAAAGATAAGGAAGTTCTCAAGTTGTGAGGAGGGGGCTCTCCTTTCTCTGGGGGTCCGAACTGCTCACAGAAAACCCTTGTGTGCTGTCGGGAGCCGTGGGTGAGCCCCCAGGCCCCGACATACAGGAAGCTTGTAGGGCTGAAAAAGCCCGGGCGCGCCAAGTTTGAAAAAGCCCGCGCCCGCGAAATTCAAAAGGCCCGCGCGCGCGAAAAACTTCCTGCCTGATGTCACTGCCTTAGTCCTATGTATATCCAATCCCCAGCCGACAACTACCTCACTCCAAATGTCACTCCATCCCTACGTCACTTAATCACTCCCTTTATTCCTACCGCTGTAAATATACCTCATTTTGATAATAAAACGAGGCTTGATCAGAATTTTGTCTTGCCTTCCATTTTTCCGCCTTTCCTGCTTTACTTTCACAGGCTTCCCCTCGTCCTTTCGTTGATTTGTTCCGCGGGCCGGGGCAAAACTGGTGCCTCAACGTGGGGCCCGAGGTACGGAGCTGCTGAAAGAAACCCACCACGGAGAAGGAAGTCCTGGCCAGGCGTCCTGAGCGACCGCACCGGGTGTGAGCTCGCTCGACTGAAGTTTCCACGGGAAAAGCTGCCCGTGAGTCAAACTTGTCCTGATCACCGCGGGAGTAGCCGCCCTGCGAGTTGGTCTGAGAGGTAAGTGGTGGTTCTATATAGATATGGGACAGGAATTAAGTTCGCATGACTTGTTTCTTACCGGCATTGAAAAATCATTGGATAGGCGGAAAATTAAGGCGAAAAAGAAAGACTTAGCTCAGTTTTTTATGTTCCTATCAGACATTTGTCCGTGGTTTTCTCAGGAAGGCACTATCAGCCCGCAAGTTTGGAAACGTGTTGGAGATTGTCTGAATGACTATTATAAAACTTTCGGACCCGAGAAGGTCCCAGTCACTTGTTTTACTTATTGGAATTTGATAAATGATGTCCTCCAGAGTTCTCATAACGCTTCTGATGTTCAACATCTAGCCCAGATGGGTGAAAAGGTTATGAAAGAACGGTCCCGTCCCCCCTCAGTTTCTCTTGATATTCCAGAAAAACCTCAAGCCTTTGGAACACACAGACCCCCGCAAGGGAATCATACTGATCCCCCCGAAACAGGGAAACTCCCAGCGGGGCCAGCCCCTGGCCCCACCCTTGGAACAGAACCTAGGGGCAGTCAGGTTTGTTCCCCAAAAGCAGACACAGAGACAGGTTTCAGCTCCCTCTGTCGCGCCACCCCTGGAAGTGCAGGGTTGGACCTACGATCTGCCATCAGTGCAATACTAACCCCTGAACAGGGCATTCAGGTCATTCCTACAGAGGTCCGAGGACCATTACCCCCAGAAACGTTTGGATTGATAATAGGGCGTGGCAGTTCCTCTTTGGCCGGTCTTCAGATCCTCCCAGGAGTCATTGACAGTGATTATACAGGACAGATATCTCTTTTAGCTTCTGCCCCCTCAGGGCCAGTATCCATACATGCAGGTCAAAGAATAGCTCAAATCTTGTTGCTCCCTTTATTACCCACACCCCATAGGCATTTAGTTCCCCGGCGGCCCGACGTTGCCTTCGGGTCCTCAGATGCATATTGGATACAACCAGTCACACCCAATAGACCAAAACTTACTCTCCAGTTAGATGGCAAAGCCTTTGAAGGAATAATGGACACAGGAGCTGATGCTACAGTAATTTCAGATAAATATTGGCCTTCCAACTGGCCCTGTGAGACCTCAATAACTCATCTTGAAGGCATTGGTCAGTCTGTCAATCCTAAGCAAAGCTCAAAAATTCTTACTTGGAAGGACTCTGAGGGTAACTCAGGACAAGTTCAACCTTACATTGTTCCGGATTTGCCTGTTAATCTGTGGGGTCGTGATGTCTTATCCCAGCTGGGGGTCATCATGTGTAGCCCAAATGAAATAGTTACCCAACAGATGCTTAATCTGGGCTTCCTACCGGGACAGGGATTGAGAAAGAATAATCAAGGCATGAAGCAGCCTCTTCTTATAACGCCTAAAAATAATCGTTCAGGCTTGGGAAGCGAAAATTTTTCGTAGTGGCCATTGACTTCCCTGTACCCCAGGCTGATAAAATTAAGTGGAGATCTGAGTCTCCAGTGTGGGTAGATCAATGGCCCTTGACTGAGCAAAAACTCGCAGCTGCCACAGAGTTAGTGCAGGAACAGCTGGCTGCTGGACATTTAGAACCAACTACCTCTCCTTGGAATACTCCTATATTTGTGATAAAAAAGAAAAATGGGTCATGGCGACTCCTTCAGGACCTCAGAGAAATTAATAAAACCATGTTTACAATGGGGGCTCTCCAACCTGGACTCCCCTCCCCCGTCGCCATTCCAGCTAATTACTTTAAAATCATTATTGATCTCAAAGATTGCTTCTTCACTATCCCTCTTCACCCACTTGATAGAGAACGCTTTGCATTTAGCCTCCCAGTCATTAATTTTAAAGGACCAATGCAGCGCTATCGGTGGAAAGTTCTCCCTCAGGGCATGGCCAATAGTCCCACTCTGTGTCAAAAATTTGTTGCTCAGGCTGTAGACCCTCTCAGGCGTCGGTGGTCTTCCATTTATATCATTCATTACATGGATGATATTTTACTGGTGGGGGCCTCCAGCTTAGAGGTACTTAGGTGCAGTCAGGACCTAACTTGCCAACTAACTTCCCTTGGACTTCAAATTGCCCCGAACAAAATACAACTTGCTGACCCTTATTATTACCTCGGTTTCGAATTGAATAATAATCAAATCACCACTCAAAAGCTTCACTTAAAAACCTCTCATCTACACACACTTAATGATTTCCAAAAGTTCCTGGGAGATATTAATTGGCTCCGACCATACCTCAAACTTACAACTGGGGAATTAAAACCATTGTTTGATACTCTTCATGGAGATGCCAGCCCCCTCTCTCCCCGCTACCTCAATCCGGAGGCAAAAAGGGCCCTTCGCATTGTTGAAGAGGCCATACAGCAACAACAGGTTACCTTCATAACTTATGAACAGCCCTTTGCCCTTATTGTCTGTGCCACACTACATACACCCACGGGGGTTTTGTGGCAGAATGGCCCTCTCCTGTGGATACACCTATCCTCCACCCCGACTAAAGTTCTCCTCACCTATCCCTCCCTGGTGGCCAAACTTATAAGACTAGGCCGAGAAAAAAGCCGCCAGCATTTCGGCAGGGACCCTGATCAGCTTATCCTTCCTTACACCAAGGAACAAACAGACTGGCTCTCTCAAAATGATGATGACTGGGCAATTACCCTAGTCACATTCCAGGGTACTATAGATAACCATTATCCTTCACACAAACTCCTCCAGTTTGCCCAGAGGCACCCCTTCATCTTCCCCAAAATAACATCTACTCAGCCCTTGAAAGGAGCCTCCCTGGTTTTTTCAGATGAATCTTCCTCTGGTATTGCCGCATGGGTTATAGACTCACAGGAAAACAGTGTCCAGTCTCCTTACCGGTCTGCCCAGCTTGTAGAGCTTTTCGCTATCTTACAGGTCTTCACAATACTACATGATGTTCCCTTCAGTCTTTACACCGACAGTGCTTACATAGCTCTCTCAGTTCCAGTGTTGGAAACTGTTCCTTACATCAAAACATCTTCCAACGCTGTGCTTCTTTTTCAACAACTTCAGGCACTCATCCTAAAAAGACAACACCCCTTTTTTATCGGACACTTGCGTGCCCATACTGACCTTCCAGGACCCCTCTCCGAAGGCAACAACCTTGCAGATAAACAAACACACTTGGTCCTCTCAGCTACCCTAGAGCCCATTACCAAAGCCCAACAGGCTCATGCTCTTCACCACCTCAATGCTCGTACACTCCGCCTTATGTTTAAAATTACTAGAGAACAGGCGAGACAAATTGTTAAAAACTGTCCTGCATGCGTAACTCTTCTGCCTCTCCCCCACCTAGGAGTTAACCCAAGGGGCCTGCTCCCCAATGAAATCTGGCAAATGGATGTTACCCATATTCCTGAGTTTGGTAACCTCAAATATGCCCATGTGACCATTGATACCTATAGTGGGTTCCTCCATGCCACCCTCCACAGTGGTGAAGCCTCTAAAAATGTTATAGCACATGTTCTCCAATGTATTGCCATCATGGGGAAGCCCCAACAAATCAAAACCGACAATGGACCAGGATATACATCACAAACCTTTAAAAATTTCTGTGGTCAATTCCAGATCAAACATGTAACTGGCATTCCCTATAATCCTCAGGGACAGGGCATAATAGAGCGAGCCCACCAGACCCTTAAGTATACCATATCCAAACTTAAGACAAACACTGTTTATTCCACTAAAGGTTCCCCTCGTAACCTCCTAAATCATGCATTGTTCATCCTTAATTTCCTACAATTAGATCTTAATGAAAAATCTGCGGCAGATCGTCTTTGGCATCAAGAGACTAAAAATCAATATGCCAAGGTTATGTGGAAAAATCCCATAACCCACAAATGGCACGGTCCTGATCCGGTTCTTATCTGGGGAAGAGGCCACGCATGTGTGTATGATACTGCAGAAGGGGCCCCTCGGTGGCTACCTGAACGTCTTGTTAAGCCCATCAATGATAACCCCATTTCCAGGGAAAATACCCCTGAGAAGCCTTCTCCTCTTTTGTAGGCTGTGAAGGCCACCTGTGTCTGGCATTGCTGGAGTGAAATGCTGAGAAAACTCTGCGATATGGAAGTCAACAATCCATCACAGATAAGCTTTTTAACCTTCTTGTTAATCATTTTTCCTACATATGAAGGATTTGCCCCTACCAACCCCCATGCTCCTTTTAGCCTTAAATGGGCTGTTACAAACCTAAATGATAATTCCATACTTTATAATGCTAGTGACACCAAACCCTTAAACACTTGGTGGCCTGACCTTTCCTTTTGCCTTAAAGATGTCATCCCACGCATAAAAGAATACGCCTCTAAACACGTGTGCAACTTCGGGCTTTATGTTTGCCCCAACTATAATAAAGGTGCTCACTGTAGGACAACCGATTCCTACTTCTGCGCCAAATGGAGTTGCGTTACCTCAAGTGATGGAAATTGGAAATGGTCCACACCTTCTTCAGACCTCTTAAGTTTCTCCTTTACTAAGTATTATGATAAAATCAAAAGATTTATTTCCTCTAAACCATGTAACAAAGACAGATCATTCAGGGGTCATTAAGGACACTATAACTAACCTCAGAGAGCGATTAAATCAGAGACAACGAGAATGGGGAAGCAGCTCAGGACCGCTTGATTTTAACTTTACCGGAACTTCATGGCTTACTAATCTACTTCTCAGTTTTGCTGGCCCTGTTTTAGGAATATTACTGTTCCTGACCTTCAGCCCTTGGGCATTCAGAAGAATAACAAGCTTCATCAAACAACAAATAGATGATGCACAAGCTAAACCTATTTAAGTTCACTACCATTGCCTGGCAGTTGACGAAGCTTATGCCATTGAAATGGGGTACCTTAGCTTCCTCCCCACGGGGACAGCATGAAAAGTAGAGGCATGCTTACCTCCTTACCAATCTGGCAAGAGAGGTATGGGTACTGGTGCGAGTGCGAAGCAAAGCATTGCAAGGGAAAGTTAACACTAACTCCTCTACGTTTCCCTGGGGCACACCTGGCTTGCATAGAGGTTGGTATCTATCTCAACATCAAAACGGCTCTGCCTCTCCTCCTCAAAAGATGCCAAGAGCCATAAGTTCTACACGGAGGAGCCTTGGTCAATACCCCCTCGCCCAGTTAAAGCCCACCTCCCATTAATTAAAACAAAAGGGAGGAAATGTCGGGAGCCGTGGGTGAGCCCCCAGGCCCCGACATACAGGAAGCTTGTAGGGCTGAAAAAGCCCGCGCGCGCCAAGTTTGAAAAAGCCCGCGCCCGCGGAATTCAAAAGGCCCGCGCGCGCGAAAAACTTCCTGCCTGATGTCACTGCCTTAGTCCTATGTATATCCAATCCCCAGCCGACAACTACCTCACTCCAAATGTCACTCCATCCCTACGTCACTTGATCCCTCCCTTTATTCCTACCACTAAATATACCTCATTTTGATAATAAAATGGGGGCTTGATCAGATTCTTGTCTTGCTTTCCATTTTTCCGCCTTTCCTGCTTTACTTTCACAGGCTCTCCCTCGTTCCTTCGTTGATTTGTTCCGCGGGCCGGGGCAGTGTGCGGGTTTTTCTTGCTGCCGGGCTTCCAGGCTCCTGGTGCTTTTAATGAGGCTATAAGTCTTCAGGTTTGACGTTCTCAGGCTTCTGGTATTTTAGGAAAGGCTCTAATTCTTCGGGCTTTCCTCTCTCAGTCTTGTGATCACCAGTGTCCAGGTCGTGCAGCTGGTGACCTGATTCAGGTTCCAGAGACCAAACTAGCAAGTTTGGTCTGCCAACAGATGGCAAGCTAGGATCCCCCCCTTCCCCAAAGCACACAAGGATGCATCCTTTTTAGTAGCAAAGGATGGAAAAGTTTATTAAGAGAAGGTGCATTCCAAAGAGGGAACGGGTCAGTCTCTATGAGTAGAAAAAGGTGCCACATAGATTTTGGGGGTGCTTTATATAAGCAAAAGGAGGGGGTAATGTAATAGATGAGAGGAGGGGGTAATGTAATAGATGAGAGGGAGAGATAGTAGCTTGGCTTCAGACTGGGCCATAGCCACCTCACAACCACCAGGAAGAACTGTTCTGTTTGCATCACGAAGTGCCAGGGAGAACTGCTGCTATTTGGCCGATCAGGTTCCCCTGGCAACCTTATCAATACTGTCCGTGCTCTATAACGCAAACCACGACCTTTGTCATCCCTAGAAAATGTTAGGTTCTGGAGTAAAGTCTTTTAGTATGTGGCAGCAGAGATCAAGTTCCCTAGCTACCCTTGACAATTAAGATAGATTGGGGCTACAGCCTAAGGACCCCTGCTCAGATAACCACTTCCAGAAAACTCCAGAAGGACCCCCTCCTGGTTCCAGATGCCTGTCTCCTCTGGGACCCAGAGGCCTATCTCCGGATAGATCCCTTCTGGGGCTCAGACACCCGTCTCCGGTACGCCCACCCCCACGAATTACCCACGTTCTTCTATCCCTCACACTTGCTGTGTAGCCTTCGCTGCCCAGTAAAAACCCTCAGGCTGACTAAAGAAGGCAGACGGGCTCTGAGGACCGGACTCCCCCTGTCCTTTGTATGTCGATACACAGAGTAAACCTCTCGATTACCCAGCTCACCCGTGTTTTAGTGCTGACTCTGCAGCAGGCAGCACGGGTCCATGTTTCACGGTAACACGGGGACCCAGGTCCTTCCCAAAGAAAGGGACCATCTCCCAGCACAGCTTTCTTTGTTGATGGCCTAAGGTCCCCAAATCTCTCTGCTAGTTTCTTTCCTTTGGATCTTAAGAGAATGCCTCAAAGCACAAAGTACTGTCGTACACGCTGAGTCCTGCCCAACAACCCAACTGCTGCCTATTAGAGAGGCGGGATTTACACCGCAGAGGAACATCGCGACAGGACCAGGAATCATGGCCCAGCCAAAGTGACACACACACTTTTGGGGGAACAGAATTCAAACCATGACAGGGACTCATGCCGCGTTCCAGTGACATCGCTAGTGACGTGCAGATTTGCTGATGTTATCAAACTCAGATGTTCACTAGGAGGTGTTCAACTGTGTGACTTACTGTTCAAAATATCATTACATAGATTTCATTTTCTAAACCAGGGGCTTGAAAACATGGATCCAAGCGCCAAGTGGCAGATTCTGGAAGCAGTGAGAAGTTATTTCCAGATATATGTAGAAAAAACCAAAAGGACCCTATCGACAACTCACTTATTTTCTGACTAGAAATGCCACCCCCATTCCCAGGGATCATAGAGACTGTCTAGAACTTTCCACAAGTAGAGTTATTACTGTAACAAAACAATGTTGCCCAGCTCTTCTTCATTGTCAACATAAATTTTTACGATTTGTGTATATTTTTCATGTATTACAACATATCTATATGTTTGTATGTAATATATCCAGCCCCCCAAAGACAAATAAAGATCCAGCTTATGAAGACACTGGTAATAAAAGGCAATGGTCACGAAAACCGGGGGAAAAACATGAAGTTCTGACGTTAGAACTGACTTGTGACAGAGTCCCCAGAATGGAACCCGCGGTAAGTTGGGGACCACCTGTGTACATCACACAGCTTTAACTTGTCAAAACAAAGCCATCAGCATATTTTCCATGGCAGGCGTGCCTAAACTGTTTGCAATTGTAGTTCAAGATTTCCCTTAAGTTACGCACGCTCTCTTTTGCGGAGATGACAAAAATTAGAATGTGTGAGACGCTTACAAAATCTGTGACCGGAAAAAGCTGTGAATTTTTTTTTTGGCGAAAGTCAGTTACCCCAACCCAACCTCTGCCACTGAGCCGATTCCGACTCACAGAGATCCTGCAGGATGGAGTAGAGCTGATCCAGTTTCCAAGGAGCACCTGGTGGATTTGAACTGACAACCTTTTGGTTAGCGGCCATAGACTTAACCACTATGCCATCAGGATCCCCAGTTACCCTCATAAGGGTCCAATGCCTGACTGTGGTATCCACTAGAAAATTCCTTGAAATTCTGGGCAACCCCTTCCCCTGTAGACAGAGGACCAGAAATTTAGGTAGGAAGCCAATACGTGGGCTGGGAGATGAGATGTCATAATTTGGAGGAAAAGCAGGCTGGATTTCTCCTTCTGGACAGCTGAAGGCACATCATCATTCCTGGCAAGCAACTCTCCTTGGCTAAGTTTCTTTGACAGCAGGCTGAAAGGCAAGGTTGTAATGGGCAGAAGTATTTAAAACATCACCCAGGTCTCGCTGCTGGCTCTTTCCAAGTCAAGCTGAATTTCAGACAACACAGTGAAAGAATTTCCCTCCAATTCTGGCATCTTCCGCCACATGGGAGAGGAAACTCAAGTGCTGCCCCCTAGTGGGCATGAGCTCAAGTGAGGAAGACTCCCTGTGAACCCCAAATCTGTGGGACCTGAGAGCAGTCGTCTGGGGCGGCACCCCACCTCGGGGCTCAGCTTCCTCACTGCGTGGGTCTCCCCCGAGGGCTGGCCTGAAAGGGGCCGAGGGAGGGCCATGAGGAGGTGATAGAACTGCGCTGTCTTCTTGAGCATGAAGCTCAGAGTAACACAGATGAAGAAGGGGCTTCTTGGGGAGCCCAGATGGGTGACACCCACCAAAGAGCCCAGATGAGGACGCAGAAGGGAGCAGGAAAAGTGGAGCAATGGACATGGGGAACCAGCCTGGGAAGGGACAGGGGTGGAGGGCTGAGGCATTGTGCAAAGTGGAGCCAACGTCACCAAGCAATCTAAGGATGCATTTTTGAATGAGAAACCTATTCGGGCTGTAAGCTTTTACCCAACGCATAACTACATGAGAAAAAAATTTCTTAGGTGTAATTATTGTCATGGATTGAATGGTGTTCCCTAAAACATCTCTAGCCATCGGGCTGGGTCATAATTCCTGGTACTGGGGGATGTTCCTCGGTGATGGAATTCCTCGCTCTGTGACGTTAAAGAGAGAGGGTGGGCAGCAGCTGGGCTGGTGGAGCAGGATTCAGAGCCTAAGTTTGTTTTGTGCCTTGAGGGGTCTCTTGGGATATAAGGCAGGGGAGCTAGCCGAGAGTTTTGGGGACCTCAAATCAACAAGAAAGAAAGCAGCACCAGGAGCACAGCACGTCCTTTGCAAAGGACCAGGGTCCCTGAGCCTCAGAAGTCCCAGTCCAGAGGAAGGTTGACGGGGACCTTCCTCCACAGCCTGCAGAGAAAGCCTTCACCTGGAGCCGGCACCCTGCGTTTGGACTCGTAGTCTACCGGGCTGTGACTAATCAACTTTCTCTTTTTAAAGCTATCCACTTGTGGTACTTCTGTTAAAACAGCACTTGATAACTGAAAAAAAAATTTTTTTTAACGTATTCTTTTGTCCTTGGTTGTGAAAACTAAAAAGCAAAACCAAACCGGGTGGCTCACTCTGTCACAAGTCTGGTCCACGTCCAAGCTCTCAAGGACTTGGAACCCTGGGACATCTGCCCACGCAGAGAGCCCTGGGGCCCACGGCCAGCTGCTATGGTGGGAAAAATGCCTTCACCTTGAGCCTTCGGCTGTTTTTACACCTCTTGGTTTTGCTTCTGTCTTCCAGAAATGTGTGAGACCATGTAGTGAGTTTGAAGAGTCAGGTTTAAAGGAAAACCAAACAAAGAGGAAGCAGAGATACAAAGCCACACAGCTGAGAAGCTTGTCAACAGTATCCTTTGCAGAAACCCTGGGAGACAAATATCTCTTAGGGCCCTCAGTGATAAAGAGATAGCCCACGTAAGATTAGCATGTATTACATAGAAAATTTTATTCTTATTGTAGGAGAAATTATAAACAGGTTATTAATTATTTCCTCTAAAACTAATACCTAAAGACATTACGAGAAATGGCACTTTCGGAGGAAAACAATATTTAAAAGTCTTTTCTCCCTCAAAAGAAAAAAACTTTTGGTTACTGATAGGAGACAGGGTATGCTTTTCCATTTTTCACATAAAAAAGAAGACTGACATTGAATTTCACAAATACAGGATGAGACAGTATTTCCAGATGAGACCACAGGCATTTTTGTAAGTTTAGAAAATTGGGATATGATATTTAGTAGAGTAAAAGTCACTCTCGAGGCAACAGGGAGAGAAAGACGGGACAGGAGACGATCCAAGCTGTGACCGGTGTTCAAGAAACGAGACCCGAGAACAGCAGGGGACAAGAGCCACAAATGTGACAGGGACATGGAAGAAAAGATGGTAGCTCTGAGGGGTGGACAGAGCTGAGGGAGAAGAGGCTGAAACAGGAGCTCAGGCTCGGCCGGGTTGGACTTGGGTGGCCACTGAGTCTGGAGAGGAGAGCTTGCTTCACAAGGAGGCCAAGAGGCTGGAGGAGTCAGAACGTTCCTTTCGTTATCAGGCCAAGCAAAGGGGAAATCAGGGTTTAAGTGGGAGCTCAGGGGACACACACTGGCTACAGCATTTGGTGGTCAAGCGGAAGGTCATCGGTTTGAACTCACCAGCTGCTCCATGGGAGACAGAGGGGCAGTCTGCTACCATAGCCACTGACGTGGTGGGAAAGCCCAAGAGGCAGCTCTGCTCCTCCCTGCGGGTCACTGGGGATTGGAGTTGATCTCGCAGCGAGAGAAAACAGAGCCGAGAAAACACGGAAAATGTGCCTCAGACAAAGTCAAAGAGAAAGAGAACCAAAGAGGCAGAGTTCTTCTAAAAGAGACAGAGAAAGGGTGAACTTTTTTGCTTGACCTCCCTTTTTAGTCTGAGAATAGTGGGGAAGTAAGGGGGAAGTGGTTTTGGGTGGGAAGATTTGGACCTTAAAACCGGGGAGGAAAAAAAATCCGGGAAGCAGAAAACCTGTTGCTGTTGAGCCGATTCCCACTCATAGCAACTCTAAAGGGCAGAGTAGAACTGCCCCTTAGTTTCCAAGGGGCGCCTGACGGATTTGAACTGCTGACTTTTTTGCTCGCAAGCCGTACCTGTTCACTACTGTTCCACCAGGACTCTTTGGCCTTCAAGGTGGAGATTAATGCTGGCAGGAGAAAGATTGGTCTTGGCCCGACGCTGGGCTCTTGCTACACTGTCAGAGGTCAAGGTGGCTTGAGTGACCGACCGATAAGAAAGAAGGGTTAGAAGTGTGTCCCCGTCACAATCGATGTTTGCATAACACATCACAGAATCCCTTCGCATACCCAAAAAACCCATGGCTGTGGAGTCGATTCTAACTCATAGTGACCTTATGGCACTACTCCTATAAGGGGATAGAGCTGTCCCCAGAGGGTTTCCAAGGATCACCTGGTGGATTTGAACTGCTAACCTTTTGGTTAGCAGCCTTAACCCTTAACCACTACACTGCTGGGGCTTCCTCTCTTTGCATAGGTTTCCCTTCTTTGTTTTTATAATGTATTTTATTTTTTGCTGTTGTTGAGAGTCCACAGAGCTCAGCGTGTACCAGTCCAACAGTTCCTACAGGCACAATTTGGTGACACTGATGACATTCTTGGATTTGTGCAACCATTCTCATCCCCCTTTCCTGAGTTGTTCCTCACCCAATGACATAAACCCACTGCCCTGTCTAATCTTTGGAGTTTCTGGCTTCAATCCCATGTAAAACCCACTGTCATTGAGTCGATTGTGACTCACAGCGACCCTAAGAGAAGACAGATCTTAGAGGCAGACATTTTTCACTGGTTAGGCTAAAATTTTGTGTGGTGTTAAGAAGACTTTTGAGGCACTTTTGGAATAAGTTTTAAAGATAACTTTAGGGCAGTAGCTTCAAGGGTACATCCAGGCTTCATGGTTCTGGAGAAACTGGATTCCGTAAAAATGTGAAATTCTGTTCTGTTGGATTCCCCCTTTCGAGTAGGATTCTTCTACAGACTCTTGGATCAAAATGTTCAGTGACGGTAGCCAGGCAACATCGGTCCTGTTGATCTCTCAGCAAAGGAGACAGCTGTTCTCCGAGGCAGATGTCCTACGTTCCCCTTCCGCTTCTACTCCTGACCAAGCTTTTCCCTCTGTTGCTCCAGGTGAATAGAGAAAAATTGTTGCCCATGGGATAGCTATGAGGCAGAAATGACGTCTCGGTACCTGACAAAGATGACAACCTTTACAGGAGTTAATGGTTGCAAACTCCTCCCCTGGTGGTCTCAAACCACCGGCCTTTGGGTTCACAGTCTAGTGATCAGCTGCTGCCCCACCAGGGGCTGCGCCAGGCCCTCTAATTTCACCCTTAAGGACATTAGGCCTGTTCCAGGGGCGGTCAGCCCTGCCTCACTAACCACACTCTCCCTTCATCCCTCCAAAAAGCCTTTGGTTCTCTGAACAGTAACAACCAAACAAAATTTTTTTTGAAGTTGCTGTTCCATTCATTCTGACTCATAGCTACCCTATAACCAAAAACCCAAACCACTATGAGTTGATCCCCACTTGTAGTGACCCTAAAGGACAGAGTAGAACTGCCCCATTGGGTATCCAAGAAGCAGCCGGTGGATTTGAACCGCCAGCCTTTGGGTTAGCAGCCGTATCGCTTAATGGCTGTGATACCAAAACTCCGTCAACAGCATGAGGAAACGTAATTTCAGTTAAAAGCGAATACAACCATTTTAAACTTTTCCTTTAGTCCGTCCCGTAGACGGCGGTGGTGGTGGCATCCATTTCCCTTATTTTTTCATCTTTTAAGCTGTGATTAAGTGAAAATTTACAATCCAAGTCAATATATCACATAATGCCCCAAACACGGGCCTCTATGACACTCTGTCTGCCTCTGCAGCCTGCGACAGCAACTTTTCCTTTCTGGTGTCCTCTCCACCGGCACTTGTCTCCTGCTCCCCACACTGTCCCCTCACTTCTAGAGAGAAGCTGGTCAGACAGCCGCGTACACACATTGAAGCCACGAAGAACCCCGCATTACCCTGTGTCTTACGATCGAGTCCCATTTTTGCTTGAAGAGTTTGCTGCCCTGCTGGTCTGGGCTCCCATGCCTCCCATTTTTCTAGATACAAGCTTGAGTTTAATTTTAGGTCTGCTCTTTCTCTTTTCAAAAGTAACCTGTGTTCATTACAGAAAATGTGAAAAATATAAAAAAGCACAAACAAGAAAAAATAATTATAACTGCACCATGTTAACTGTCTATAAAACTTTGGAATTAACCGAGTATCAAGCAACTTCTAAAAAGTAACCTCGAGTCAGAAACAGTTCTCCATGGTTATTATAGTTATTTTGGACCCATACTAGCGTTCATTCAAGTCATTTGATCTAGAGGTGAGTTCCCTGGTCATTCACACTTAGATCTCTTAAAGGCTTACCTGTTGACTGCTGCTATCAAAATCCTGGCTCTCCAGAGAATAACAAGCTGTTAGTGTGCAGATTTGACCACCTTCACTCTGACAGGATTCCCAAGTGATTCATGCCTTGAAGGTTTTCTGGTTCTGTTCTTTTATTGAATTGTTGTTGCTGTTAGGTGCCACTGAGTCAGGGCTCTGACTACTAGCCACCCCATGCACAACCTAGGGAAACACCGCCTGGTCCTGTGTCGTGCCCACAACCGTTACTGTGCTTCATTCCGTTGCTGCAGCCACTTCGTCAATCCATCCAGTTGAGGCTCTTCGTCTTTTTAACTGACCCTTTGCTTTACCAAGCTTGATGTCATTCTTCAGAGATGGATCCCTCCTGACAACATGTCCCATGTTGCTATCTTTGCTGCCAAGGAGCACTCTGGTTGTACTTCTTCCAGAACAGATCTGTTTGTTCTTTTGGTGGTCCAAGGTACAGTCAATATTCTACTCCAACACCATAATTCAAAGGTGTCTATTCTTCTTCTCTCTTCCTTATTCGTTGTCCATCTTTCACATGTGTGTGATGTGATTGAAAATACCATGGTTTGGGTCAAGCTCACTTTAGTCTTCAAGGAGACATCTTTGCTCTTCAATACTTTAAAGACGTCTTTTGTAGCAAATTTGCCAGGTGCAATGTGTCTTTTGATTTATTGACCACTGCTTCAATGGGCATTGATTGTGGATCCAGATAAAATGAAATCCTTGATAACTTCAGTATTTTCTCCATACCATGATGTTGCTTGATGCCCTGGTCACGAGGGTTTTAGTTTTCTTGATGTTGAAGCGCAATCCATACTGAAGGCTGTGGTCCTTGATTTTCATCAGTAGTGTTTCGAGTCCTCTTTACTTTCAGCAGATAAGGTTGTGTCATCTGCATAATACAGGTTGCTAATGAGTCTTCCTCAATCCTGATGCCTCATTTTTGTTCATCTAGTCCAGATTCTCAAGTTATTTGCTTGGCATGCAGTCTTGTTGTGTACTCTTACTGAGTACATAATGTTATTATTATACCTAAATTAGTGATCCATTTGTGCCCAGTAGTTGCACAGTCAACTCTGAGTCACAGCAATGCTCTCTCATGGATGCCAGGACATAACTGTGCTCCTTGGGTTTCCTGTAGCTGACTTTTTGGAAAGTAGATCACCAGGTCTTTCTTCTGAGGCCCCTCTGGATGGATTCCAATGTCTCAACTTGCGGCAGAACATGTTCACTCTTCGCACCATCCGGGGACTCAGTCAGTCATCAGTTCGAGCTGGGGAAACAGAGAAAGGAATTCAATCAGAGAAGCTGGAGAGTAGGTAAAAAGGGAAGCTTGGCGATGGTCTGAGAATTTGATAAGCTCTTTTTTTTGCTGTTTTTGATGTGAAAATATTTAAGAGGTGAAGTTGTGGAAGAACTCTTGAACGTAAGTGATAAAGCCTCAAGGTGGATTTTAGTTGCATAGTGTTTTCCTTTGAAGCAGAAACACTGGCGGCGTAGTGTGTGAGAGCTATAGCTGCTAATCAAGAGGTCGGCAGTTCACATCCAACCGGTGCTCCTTGGAAACTCTGTCCTGTGGGGTTCCTGTGAGTCAGAACTGACCTGATGGTGGTGGGTTTTGGCTTCGTTTAGAGGTGAGCAAATCCTGGATTGCCGATGACAGGGCAGTGCCTTGGGGCTGCTCCTGGCTGTGGAGGGCTGCACGACAGAGAATACCTTCAGCCTTAAAACTCCTGTCAGCTCGTGTTGCAGCCAGATGGTAGAGCAAGCATTTGGAAAACAGACACACATCCATTCTCCCTGAGTCATCTTTGAAAAGTGTCTCCTGAAAGGTAGCAAATGAAAATGAAATAGTACAAAGAAATGTGGAGACCTTTGTCCATTTCACAGGGGAAACTGCTCAGACTGATCATTCTGGAGTGGACACACATCTCCTTTAGTTCAGCTCTCCTTGTCCCTAAGCACTTTCCTGTCCCACAGCAAGCTTAGTGGCTCTGTAAGGGCGCTGCCAATTCTATGACCAGCTTCCTTCTGGGCATGGGACCTGTCAACGGTCATGGTGATTTTACCTTTGTCCTGGAGAGTTCTTTATCTTTTCTAAATCACACGTGTCTGTTGTAACAAAGTCAAAGTATCCAGAGTGTGGTAAAGTGAAATCGGAGACTTTCCTCTCATTCATCCTTTAGAGACAGTCGTGGGTGACAGGTGGGTGTTCAGGATCCGTCATTTCTCTATGCCTGTCCAAACGTGTGATATGTAGAGTAATGAAATGTTGAAGTGAATCATCACTATAGAACCTTAGAGAAAATGAATATTTCAGAAGTTTTCGTTACCATCTTCCTCCTTTCCCTGACAAATCCCTTATTTCTCTTTTGCTGTGTCATCTGTCTGTCTGTCTTTCTATATGTCTGTCTAAAACCAAACCTATTGCCATCAAGTTGATTTCAATTCTATTACCTGTAAAAATGGCATGGCACTGTCATCTGAACTCCTCCAATTTCTTGAGGGGGAAGGAAGATCAAGATCAACAGCCCAAGGCTGGTTCCTCCAAGGAAACAACCTCCTCTCCCCAGCCCCACCCCTTTTTTTAAACCAATTTTGACACCAACAGTCTCTCCCACAGTACGCTACTTCTCAGCTTGTTTCAATAGTTTGTCGCAGTGGCCACACAGAACTCACAGACCGTGCCCACAGTTACGGGGTACAAGAGGGAGGTAACGGGTGGTGACTCAGGCCCAGGTGGGCTCAGGACGCAGTTCTTCCATCAGGACACGTTCTTCCTAGCTGCGCCAGCATGCATGCCTCTCTGAGGCCCCTTGGCCCCTGTACAGCTTGGGCAAGTGTTACGAGACTCTTCCAGCCCTGTGGATACGTGCCCCAAGGCACCTCACCCAGCCAGCAAGCCTTGGGCTGCAGGCGCTCAGCATTCTCGCTCTGGGCTTCTGGAGGACTGCACTGTTTCCTGCCTTGGATCGCGTTTCTGTGCTGTTTCTCTGCCGCCACTTCCTGCCATCTTCAAGGTTACAGCACTCTCTCTCTCTCTCTCCCTCTGTCTCCTGGTTTCAGGAGCTTCTCAGTGCAGGGGTCCCAGGTCCAAAGGCAGTGCCCTGTGCCTGGCTCTTCTTCCTTGGTGGTGGTGAGACCCTCTCCTCTTGCCTCCAGGATAGCTCATTTGAAGTAGAGCAGGACGGCCAAGCTGACCAGTCCTGCCTTGGGGTTCCATAGACCTTATCTGCACAGTCCCACTCAGCCACTGTACGTAAGTCACAAAGACCATGGCTAGAAGGGCCATATGAAGTCATTCATTGCCCCATGCTACCTACCTACCTACATACATGCAAGTTTTATTTTTGTTTAAGCTGTAAACGTAATCCGTGTTCAATGAAGAAAACACAAACGGAAAACACAGACAAACCGAACGGCACTGTCACAGGTAAGCACTATTAACACAATAGCGTTTACCTTTCTAATCACCTTTCTACACATACTTTTCATCTTGTTTTAAAATTTTTAGTTTGCACTGTTTTGAAACCCTGGTGGTACAACGACTAAGTGCTATGGCTGCTAACCCAAAGGTGGGCAGTTCAAACCTGCCACTTGCTCCTTGGAAATTTTGTGGTGCAGTTTTACTCTGTCTTATAGGGTCGCTATGAGTTGGAATTGACTCAGTGGCAATGGGCTTGTTTTGTTTTTTGTATTTTAAAGCACGTCTGTACAATGTTTTGTATTTTAAGCATATCTTCTTTGGGGAAGTACTCACTAACCTAATGGAGTGTGAAATACAGAAGGCATCTCTATGTTGATATTTAGCTTTTGAATCAATTTTTTAACAGAAAAAGCAGTATTCTGTTTTAGCATATACATTTTTTGACCTCTTTCCCTATCTATCACCAGGCTTATAGGGACCCCCCCGGCCCAAGATTGAACTGTCCAGTTCTTACCGGTCACTGTTTGCTAACCACTCCCGGAACTTCCTTCTCTTCCTGCTGAAGCCACTCTCTGTGTCATTTCTCAGAACCTGAGGACCAGACCAGCAGGCATTTCAAGGTGTTTTCTATTCTCTCCACCGGTAATGTCACAATGGAAGGAGCCATGCCAGCCTATTTCAGAGGTGGCTTTCTGGAGACCTGTTCCTGTCTTTCTCATCTGATTCTAGGGTGGTCTCTACTGGATTAGATTTCCAGGGGACTACACTGGGAATGATTGCCTACACACCCACGTGGAACCCTGAAGGTGGCCTTACAGTGCCCCATCTGTGCCCACTCATGAAAGTTCTCCATGTCTCTTCCTTGACACACAGTCATTCCCAGGGGCTGTAATGCCTGCCCAGGTTCAGAGTGAGGCAATTTCAAAAGTGAACAAAAGCATGAAATCTTAAGATTAACACACTAAAAGTTTGTTTAAGTCCTGCAATTACAGTAGTCTTGAAATCCTGGGATGTATAACACCATCTTTTTATAACAGCATTACTGTCTTTGTTCTGTGTTTGTTTTTCCAGGAACTCAGGGATCTTGAAGATGGTGTATTTTCACAAGTCTACTCTTGGTAGGCTTAATTTTGACTCCAGTGTGAGGGAAGTTCTATTCCAAGGAAATCCAGCCAGTGTTACATCTAACAGAATTTTCAGTGCACAGATAAAAGCTTGCAGAACACTTAAAAAAAAAAAAAAACCCGCTACTATCAACTTGATTCTGACTCATAGAGACCCTGTCAAAGAGTCAAGGTTGTAATCTCTCGGGAAGCAGATGGCTCATCCTTGTCCCACGACCAGCTAGTGGGTTCAAACCACCAGCCTTTTGGTTAGCAGGCCAGAGCTTAACCACTGCATCACCAGGGCTGCTAATATGGGGTCTGCCAACTAAGTTTGCAAATGCATCCTAGAAACAGTGCTCCATACTTCATTGCTGAATGTCACTGTGGTCACCTTCAGAGGACTCCCCTTGGAAAGCTATGCACTGACCCCAGCACCTGGTCCACCCTTCAAAGCTATTTTGGAACTCTTATTCTGGAACGGCCACTAGAGCTGTAGTTGTATTACCCATGATGTCCTGAATGCCCTCCAAATGTCTTCCTTTCAATATTTCCTTTATCTTCAGGTCAAGAAAAAAGTCTTTGGGGGCCAGATCAGTTGTTTGTTTGCTGGCTAAAAACTGTCTCATAGACAACTACACAATTAGGTTTGCAAAGTTGCGTCCTTGCCACCGTGCTCAATGGCCGTTCCAGAAAGAGTTCCAAAACTGCTTTGAAGGATCGACGAGGCACTGGTGTCCGTGCACAGCTTCCCAACAGGAGTACCTTGAAGGTAACCATAGTGATATTCAGTACAGAGTTGTGTAGCACTTAGAACAATTGAGTTTGCAGACTTAATCGTCAAACTTTGTATATTATTGTTATAACATATTATTTAATATATTGTATATAATGATATATTGACAATTTATAGTGTATAAATTATATAAGATTGTATATTTATACTCTGTAATATAAAAATTGTATGTTATTACCTTATATATTTAAATGAGTACATAATTTATAATGGTGAGGATAATCATCATTTCCTGGCTGCTGTGCACACCCTGATGTCATTTGCACAACTCTGTGTAGTGTGGATGTGTGCCTGCTTTTCTGGGGACCCCTGGTGGTGCAGTGGTGAAGTGCTGTGGCCGTTCACCAGAAGGCTGGCCGTGTGGGTCCACCACATGACCACGTGCTGCTCAGAAACTCCGTGGGGTTAGGTCTACTCTGTCCTATAGGGTCACCATCAGTCAGAATCGACTCGACGCCAGTGATGGGCTCTTTTCTTCCTGATTCTCATAAGCCCCTAACCAATAACCATTCACCAGGCTCCCTTCCAGCTCTAGAATTCCAGTGTTGGATGGAAAGAATTTGCATTGCATGTGTTTGATTGGGAAGTTGGAGAAGGTATTTGCAGATATCTATCTGCTTATGGACTCACCGTGATTTGGATCAAGACAGCTAAGGATGGAAAGAACATGATTACTGACTTTGGGAATGCTTTGAAGCAACTCACCATGTCCCTTGATCCTGAACCAGCCCATGTAACAACATGGACAAGGCTCAGGCTTCGGCTGCTTTGAAGTCTCTGAGCTCGAGGGTGGACGCTATCAGACAGTAAGTCAACCGTGCAGAGCATGGCCTATGGAATCTTCCCTATTTACTGAATCCAAAACCCAGACCAAACCCAGTGCTGTTGATTCTGACTCATAGCGATCCTATACAACAGAGTAGGGCTTCCAAGGAGCACCTGGTGGATTTGAACTGCTGACCTTTTGATTAACAGCTGTAACACTTAACCACTACGTCACTGAAAGAGATCACTTTTTTTTTTTTTATCAGAGATGTACATTTTTGGTGTTTGTACCGGTTTTGTTTCCATTCTTATAAAATCTCATTCAGTCGGCCTTGAAGTTCCCAGGATGGTTTTTCTGATAAACGGAGGGCGAGCAGCCAGAAGGAAGCTGGTCTCAGTCCAACAAGATTTTCTGAAATTTAAGAATAAAGGCCGAGGAGCGACACAGAGCAGCCACCTGTACTACCCTTGTCGTCTCTGTCCTTGTCACCTCTGCCACCATGACTTCTGTTACTGTGCTTTCCTTCTTCTCAAAGCCAGGCCAGCGGTTTTCATATTAGGTTTTGCCTCATCTGTGTGTGGATTTTCAAGCTTAATAGGCTTTGTGTAAGTTTTGTTTGTTTTGCAGCCCTGTGGGGGGTGGAGAGGCAGGTGTCACTGATCCCCCAACCCTGGAGTGTTCTCCAGGTGACCCCAGGCCAGCCTCAGCCCTGGGCACACAGCCTGGCACACAGCCACGAGGGCTGTCAAGTGACCAACACAAAAGGATGAAGGGGAATTCTAAGAAAAGGGCGAGGTGACCCTCAGAGAGGGGGCTGATGGTGGCAACCTGAAACCCAGGAAGTGGCACAGACGGAATGAACACCCAGTGTTTGCAGGGGTGAGGCTGGCATTCCATGGGCCCTACTGGACGTAACAGTGCTGGCTGAGAGGCTGTGGGAACAGCGAGGCTCCCGCAGAGGAGGCTTAGGGGACGCTCTGGATGGAGGGTCAGACACCCAGGGCAACGACGCAGGAAGTGCCGCCTTCTGCTCTTAGTAGATGAGGAGACTGAAGTTTAAGTCAGTGGGTAATTTTGCCCAGCGTCCCCTTGTTAAAAAATTAACCAACTCGAGTTTCAAGTCTAGTTCTCACGCTGTTTGCCTTCACCCAGCTGCCCCCAGGATGATAAGAAAAACAAACAATGGCCATGAAACCAAACCTGGGCGGTCCAGCGGATTCTGACTCATAGTGACCCCGTGCATCAAGGCAGAACTGCCTCACAGTCTTTCGAAGGAGCACCTGGGGATCCGAGCTGCCTTTATCAAGTGGGCCCCTGACCATGGCACCAGCCACCTCCCCGCCAGGCCTGTGGGAGTTTAGACAGAGCTGCCTGTGTCTGCCTTCACCCGGTTCTCTACCCACTTCCTCTGTCCTGTTTCTCCCCCATCTAATGGGTAATCGGAAACCCTGGTGGTATAGTATTTAAGTCCTATGCCTGCTAACCAAAAGGCTGGCAGTTCAAATCTACCAGGCACTCCTTCGAAGCTCCATGAGACAGTTCTACGCTGTCCAGTGGGGTCACTGTGAGTAGGAACAATCTTGAAGGCAGTGGGTTTGACGTGGAACCCCCATCTACCACACTTCATATTTCACTGGTTTCATTTTTCATTGTTTCTCACCCCGCACAGCGCCGAGGGCAGGGGGGTTCTCTTCTATTCCTCCCTCTCCTCCTAGACGGAGCTTAGTCTACGGCAGGTGGTGTAAACGGGTACTGAAAACGGGGAAGCCACCTGGCTGCCATCACGGCCAGGGATTCCGGAAGAAAGACCACAGAAAACCACGTGGAACTGGGTTCTGCTCTGACATGTGTGGTGTTACCAAGGCCTGAAGTTGACCCCACAGCAGTGGTGTGCAGTGTGTGACCGCTGAATGGACACCCGACAGGCGTTTTGCTTTAAAGAACGGAGAAGAGTGGCTTACAGACTAAAAGCTGTTCTGCAGCCAAGTCCCTAGAAATGCTCCCCAAGCACCCTGCAAAATCAACCAGAAGCTGCCGTGTTTCCCTGTGGCTTCTACTGTTTGCACTGTCTGGGAATGTAGACAGTTCCCGAATTCCTCTGCTGGCATCTCTTTGAAAAGAACTGTGTACTTTTCTTGGACTTAGACATCTTGTTTCATTTAAGAGATTGGAAGAAAGATGATACTGTTAGCTCCGCAGTTTCCAGGCAGGCAGAATAGGCATGCTACTCTGCGTGTACATTAGCTCCTGTCTGCGGGACTCTCCCTGGGCCTCATTTACCTCCTGGTGGCCAGTCGTTCAGAGCTCTGCTGCCAACGCAAAGGTCAGCAGTTGAAATCCACCAGCTGCTCCTCGGAAATCCCGCAGGACAGTTCAACTTTGTCAGGTATATGTGAAGACTGCCAGTTAAGTTCATGAACTCGTCCTAGAACAAGGGCCACGTACCTCACTGCTGAGTATCACTACAGTCCCCTTCGAAGCCCTCCCTTTGGGCAGCTATGCACAAGTGCCAGCGCCTCGTCCACCCTTCAAAGCAACTTTGGAGCCTTTTTTCTGCAAGGGCTATCAGTGCTGTCATCCTGTGACCCTTGATGTCCTGAATGTCATCCAAATGCCTTTCTAAATTTCCTTTCTCTTGGGGTAAAGAAAAGAGTCACTGGGGGCCACAGCAGGTGAGTAGGAAGGATGTTCCCACCCTGTTATTTGTTTACTGGCTAAAAACTTCCTCACAGACAACTACACAATTTAAATTTGTGAACTTGCCACCTTGCTACTGTGTGCAGTGGCCATTCCAGAAAGAGACCCATAATCGCGTTGAAGGATGGACTAGGAGCTGGTGTGGGTACGTAGCTCCTCAAGGGGAGGACTTCGAAGGTGACCCTACTGATATTCAGCAATGAGGTATGGAGCACTGGGAACAATTATTTTGGAGGACTTGTCAGACTGCCAATGTAAGGTTGGCACGAGCTGGAATCCACCAGCAGCAACAGGTTTTTTAACTTGTTCCTCAGCAACACCTTCTGAATAAAATAGGGAGGCTGACAGCCTTTAGGGCACTTTTTAAAGAATGGGTTGAAACTCAGTATGCACAGATGGTCCTGATGCCTTTTTTTTTATTACGATTGAATGAAAATGTACATTCCCATATAAATTTGCATGCTGACCTATATGCAGCTCCCACTGCTCTCCCTGCCCGGTGACAGCACACCCCTCCTCTCACTCCATACATGTCCTGTCCTGATGTTTTTAACAAACCTGATGAGTGAATTCCATAGGCCAGGCCCTGGGCCAGGTGCTGTGGGGAGTCTTCGCCCTCCTCCAAGCCCTGCTTTGAAAGCATTAGTATTTATTTCAAATGGAGACTACATTCAGTTAATCAACACTTTTCATAAAAATATATTTGTTGATTATCAACTACCTTCTTGTCCCAGGTACTGGGGAGGCGTCAGAGAAATGAAACAACAATCCCTGACCTCATGGAGTTCACATTCAAACATGTACAGAGTGGTGGAGTGCACTGGGAAAGGTGTGACACACTTAAAACATGTCCCCCGCCTGCTAGGACTCAGCTGCTCTCTGTTTCTGACTTTTAAACCCCCAGGAGCCCTGGGGAAACCCTGTTGGCACATTGGTTAAGTGCTCCGTCTGCTAAGCAAAAATTTGGCAGTTCAAATCCTCCAGGGCCTCCTCAGAAACTCTATGGGGCCATTCTACTCCGTCCTGTAGGGTCACTGTGAGTCAGAATCTACTCGGTGGCAACAGACTTGTTTTTTTTTGTTGTTGTTGTTTGTTTAAGAGCCCAGTCTCACGATGGTGAGGAACTCAGCTGCTAAGCTGCTAACCCAAAAGCTGGCAGTTCAAATCCACTAGTGGCACGTTGGACACTCAGCAGTTCTACTCAGTCCTCTGGGGTTGTGATGGCCTTCTGAGGAGGTAACTGTAAAACAGTGGTGAAGAAAACGAGTCAGCCGGTCATCTTCAGAGGCTAAATCGTACGGAAGAGGCTGAAAAGGTGCGGGTGTCCCCAGCAAGCGTCCCCAAGGGGACAGTGGAGCCAGAGGCCTCTGGGACTAAGCAGGGTTGCTCAGAATTCCAGAGGTCCATGGGCTTTACAATGAAGGAAGTCCAGTGACAGAGGACCTGAGGAGCGGCTGGTCACGACCGCTGTTTAAGCCGGAGTCCCTGGGGGTCTGCGTGGTTCATACGATTGGCTGTGGTCTTAGTTACTTAGTGCTGCTATAACAAAAATTTCACAAGGGAGTGGCTTTCACAAAAAACCTAAGAAAAACTAAAACCCACAACCATTGCTATTGACTGATTATAATTCACAGCGACCCTACAGGATGGAGTAGAATTGTGCCATACAGCTTTCAAGGAGAGGCTGGTAGTTTCAAACAGCTGACCTTTGGGATAGCCATCAAACTCCCAACCTCTGGGAGGCTGGAAGTTCAAATTCAGGCTCCAGGGAGGAGACTTTTTTTCCTCTGGAAGAAAGTTGTTTCATTTCTGCTCTTGGGTAAGCTTCATCTATCTCCCCCACCTGTTTGCTTCTCTCTGCTTACTGTCATGGATTGAAGTGTGCCCCCACACCCCCCAAAATGTGTGTGATCAGTTAGGCTGGACCGTGATTCCCAGGACTGTGCGATTGCCTGCCACTCTGCGATTTTCCTAGGTCGTAAATCCTAATCTCTGCCTGTGGTTAATAGATTGGATTATTGTAAAGTGGATTAGAGTGGGACTGTAACACCCTTCCTAAAGTCACCTCCCTGCTCCAGGGTAAAAGGAGTTTCCCTGGAGTGCGGTTCCCATCACCTTACATCCATTCATCCTAGAAGAGATAAAAGGAAAGGGAAGCAAGCAGAAAGTTGGGGATCCCACACCATCGAGAAAGCAGCACGGAGAGCAGAGTGCATCCTTCAGACCTGAGGTTCCCGCACTGAGACACTCTCAGATCAAAGGAAGACTGATGCAACACAAGGACCTTCCTCTAGAGCCATAAGAGACAGAAAATGTTCCCCTGGAGCCGGAACCCTAAATTCGGACCTGTAGCCTACTGGACTGTGTGAGAATTTTCTTTGTTAAAGCCATCTACTCATGGTATTTCCATCAGAGCAGCACCAAATGACAAAGACACTTACTCTGCTCTTTTTATATCTCACAAGTGATTGGTTAAAACACAGCCTACACTGACACAATCTCTTAACTAACAAAGAAAACCCATTCCCAAATGGCATTATAGCCACAGGAGTCCCAAACCAAACCAAACCACACCAAACCTATTGTTACCAATGTTGACTCACAGCGCCAAGTCTACAGGACAGAGTAGAACTGCCCCATAAGGTGTCCAAGGAGCACTTGGCGGATCTGCACTGCTAACCTTCTGATTAACAGCTGTAGCTCTTAACCACTATGCCACAACCGTTTCCACATCCACATTATAAAAACTGTAAAACCCAGATCCACTGCCACTGAGTTGATTCTGACTCATAGTGACCCTATAGGTCAGAGTAGAACTGCCCCATAGAGTTTTGAAGGAGTGCCTGGCTGATAGGGAACAGGATGTGGAACACATATTTTTGAGGGACACAATTCGGTCCAGAACAGCTTTTAACAGAAGAGCCAGAGACTCAAGGCCCTCCAGAGCTGCCTTCAAAGAACGGTCTGCTCTGTCAGCCTATTGGGGTCCTGTGAGTTGGAATCACTCGAGGGCACTGGGTGTCTGGATGAGCCCTTGGGAGTCTGTGGAGCACAGTTGTCCCCTAACACACGGGGGGGCCACATGTCAGAGAAGACAGCAGCTAGCAATGTTGTTACGTAGCAACAGGTCACTGAAATGACCTCAGCCAGCTGCTAGTTTCCAACAGTTGACAGACTGTAAGCATTACACCCTTAGTACTCCCTATTGTTTATCACTATACAAAATTAGTTTTTTGTGTTACAAAGTGATTTTTGAAAAGAATCTGAAGGGCAAACATCTGACTCATGAAAGTGGTTACCTCTGGGGAAGAAGAAAGGGGAATAGGGCAGGGAAGATGGATATCAAGTCTAATCTAATTAAAAATCTCTTATTAAAAAGCATACCTGGATTGGAAGTCATAAAACGTCAACCTTTTTCTTTCTTTCTTTCTTTTTATTGTAATTAAATGAAAGTTTACAACCCAAGGCAATTTTCCATATAAAACCCCAAGCACCCACCTCTCTATAACCCTGCTTTCTTCCCCCTGTGACAGCACACTCCTCCTTTCCACTTGTTACTTCCCACATCATCCATTCAACCAACATTTGTCCCCTCTTCTCCACCCTCTCCTCTCCCCTCTAAAAAGAAACCAGTGGGACAGCCTTATAGATATATTAAAGCATAAAGTACACATACCCCACACACATCGCTCTGTGTCACTATGTCCACTCCACTTTTGGCTGACGGGTTGCCTTCAGTACTGGCTTCAGCTCTGGGCTAGCAGCAAGTCTGGGGCCATATTCTTGAGGGACCCTCCAGGTTGTCTAACCACCAAGTCTGCCCTTTTGAGTTCTAGATCTGCACATTCCTTTCTGTCACACCATGTCAGGGACTCTACATTATGTTCCTTGTCACGGCTATCTTTGGTGGTGGCCGGGCACCATCTAGTTCTTCTGTTTTCCCGTTGATAATAGTCTCCCTATCACACGGGTCCTTCCAACTCCTGAGCTCATTTTTTCTCATGTCTTTGATGTTCTCCAGGTGGGCTGCAACCAACTGATGTTCCTCACATGGCAGCTTGATGGCTTTTAAGATCCCAGGTGCCTCTCTCTAATGTGGGGTGAAAACACTCTCTTAGAAAAAGACCAGTTATACCAATCGGCCTCAGTGTTCCCTGAAAACACAGTCACCAGACCCCTGGCCCTGCTCTTCTGTCCTTTGAAATGTTGGGTTGTATTTAGAAAACCTTTTAGCTTATGGTGTACTTTGGTTATGCTGACCTGTGTTCTATTGTGTCCTATCACTTTGTTCACGTACCCGAATTCCTGTCAGCAGAACGTCACCCTTTGTTAGTTCCTGGAAGTGAAAACACAGGTGTTGTTTGCTGTAGTGGCCTCTGTCCATGAAATGTCTGAAGCTAAGGCACAGACATCCCATAAGAGGCTGAGAGGGTTAAGACGTGGTTCAGAATCCAGTCCCACTCCCACTGGAAGCTGAGGAGGATGTCCCACAGCAGCCAGTTCAGGAGGGAACTGAAAGTGCATTAGGACTGGAGGAGAGGCCACTGGATTTGGCAATCGGCAATGACCTCGGATGGCAGCTTGCTCCTCTAGGGGTGGGTGTGCAGTGAGATGGCAGGGGAAGGCTGATGCTGGGAGACGTGAAGCCTTCAAAGAAAGGAAGCCAAGGAGGAAGACGGTAGGTGGCGGAAGCCCAAACCCCAAACCCGCTGCCTGGAGCCAGTTCTGACTCGCAGCGGCCCCGTTGGGTTTCTGAGCTGTAAACATCCACCAATGTGGGCTGCCACATCTTTCCCTCGAGGGGTCACTGGTGGTTCCAGCCGCCACCCTCTTGGGTAGCAGTCGATTGCTGTAACAACAGCATGACCAACGGGAGGGAACCAGAACCAAGCCTGTCACTGTGACACTCATGTGGTCATTAAGTCCCGTTGAGTTGGTTCTGACTCACAGTGACCCTGTGCACAGCATGGCAAAATACTGCCAGCCCTGCAC
Source organism: Heterohyrax brucei (assembly GCA_028571685.1). Taxonomy (NCBI): domain Eukaryota; kingdom Metazoa; phylum Chordata; class Mammalia; order Hyracoidea; family Procaviidae; genus Heterohyrax; species Heterohyrax brucei. The sequence goes on from CM053163.1 coordinate 3,019,402, forward strand.
CAGGCCCACAATCACTGTTACGCTTAAGCCCATCGTTGCAGCCACTGTGTCAATCCGTGTTGTTGAGGGTCTTCCTCTTTTTCACTGACCCTCCACTCTACCAAGCACAATGTCCTTCTCTAGTGACTGATCCTTCCTGACAACATGTCCAAAGCATGTAACACACAGTCTCACTGTCTTTGCTTTCTGCGGAGGTCCACCATCAGCAAAAGCCCTTGTAGACAGTCATGAACTTCTGTAAATGACAGGCTGAGGCATCTCACCCATGACATGTTTTTTAGCCTACTGTCCCTGATATTATTTTACTTCCTAATTAAATTTTCTTCAAAAAAAAAATAGCCCCTCCTCTCCTGGCACAAGGATCAGAGGAGATGCCTTCTGAAAGGGGCCTTTACTGCCCCCTCGGTTTATGAAATAATATTGAGAAAACCTGAACAGGAATTTCTAGGGAAAAGAGCTCAGAGGAATGAATTCTAACACAGCCAGCTTGAAAGCAGCGAGGCCGGCCCAACCCCCGCTGACTTCTCCCAACTACTCACCCCCTCTCACATGAGATAAGCAAGGTTGTAGGAAAGCTCTGAGAGGCTTCCCGGGACGGCTCCCCACCTCCCTCTCTCTCTCGGCTCTTAGATAGTAAACATCCCGCTTCTTGTTTCAGGAAAACAGCCAGGCTCCCAAGTCTATTATATCTGGTATTGGCAAACAGACAAATATTAAAGAAATGCCTTTCTTAGAGCAGTTTAAGAGAAGCTTAGAGTGAGGGATGGTGGACACTTATTGTCCCCACAGGAAGAGATAAGGAAGAGCAGAGAAGGAACAAATAGAGACTGTGCAAGTATAACTTTAAGATGAGTTTGTTCTCTCTTCCTGCACCTTTGATCTCGAAGCTTAGGTAAAGTTAATAGAAGTTCCAGGATTAGCTTTGTTCCAACTGCTAATTATAGTCACAAATATGCCTGTCTCAGACCATTCTATAGAGAGCCCTAATGGTTAACATGAAAAAGAATGACAAAGTGTTTGTTCTTTACTAACTAACAGAGAAGACCCTAACAGTCAACAAGAGAAGGAGACCACTGTCTCTAACCATTGTTTAGAAGATCTTAATAGCTAACATGAAAAGAGACACTAGTCTCGGGCCATTATTTAGAAAACTCTAATGACTGACATGAAGAGACCACGAGGTACCCGCTTCTTGCCTAGCCAATCACCTACGTGGTCAAAGTACAGCAACCTCATTGACTATAAAAAAATAACAATAAAACAAGACAGTCCTTCTCTCTGGAGACCGGGCTGCCTTTTCTCCAAAACTCTTTCCTGTCTCTCTCAATTCATTCCCGCTGATGCCTCTCCTTCCCTCCGTGGGGCCCCCCAAAAAAGTTGTCGGGGCTGGCTCCCAGCAGCTTCCACGGAGCACTCTGGTTGTACTTCTTCCAGAACAAAACTCCCTTTCAGTAGTTAGAACAAGACCGGGTGCTGACTGACACACACACCATCAATTGCTCATATGCGGCTCATACTGAAACTGAAGAAAATTAGCACAAGTCCACGAGAGCCAAAGTACAAGTGTAGTATATCCCGCATGAGTTCAGAAATCATCTCAAGAGCAGATTTGATTGTGTTGAACACTAATGACGGAAGACCAGATGAACTGTGGCACGTGCATAGGCTTACAAATGTCAGGGTGTCCTGTGTTTATCAGTCTCTCAACATAGTTTTGTTCCACTTGAGTGGTCTTTTCTGCTCTATAGAAACCCTAGTGGTGTAGTGGTTAAGTGCTACGGCTGCTAACCAAAAAACTGGCAGTTCGAATCCACCAGGTGCTCCTTGGAAACTCTGTGAGACAGCTCTCCTCTGACCTATAGATAAATCGCTATGAGCTAGAATCAGCTGGATGGCTGCTGGTTTGGTTTGGGGTCTTTTCTCCTCTACATAGCCAATGTGAAGGGGTAACTGGAGTTCTGGTGTCATTGTGATTTAAGTGCTCAGCCACTGACCAGAAGGTGGGCAATTCGAATCCACCTGGCACTCCTTGGAAACTATGTGGCAGTTCTGCTTGGTCCTACGGGATTGCTGTTCGTTTACACGATGACACAGACTTTAGACTTTCATACCCGCTCCCCATTACAGTCTCCACCAGGTGTTCCTTACACTCAGGCGCTCTTATTAATCCATATTTGGCCAATGACTTTTTTTCCAGAGGCTGTTCGTGTTGGAGTTTGAAGACCTGGCCTCTAGGTGTGAAATTCTGGATGACTAAGACTCTACCGTCTCCTCTGTAAAATGGGAATAGTTGTGACCTACTCACAGCTTGAAGTCCATTTCATTTATTTATACCAAGCACATTTATCTTCTGTTCCATGATAGAAACTTCCAGAATGCAGGAGCTAAAATTCACTCATTTTTGACCCCTAAACGTGATGTTGCAATTTGCATGCAATAGACCTTCAGTAAGTGTAGAGCTGACCTAACTCTGTTCAGAGGGAGAGAAGGGGAAGGCCGAGGAGCGCAGCACTGAGGAGAAGCGCTGACCTGTTAGCAAGTGGTCACATCCCCAAGCCGTCACTCACTTAAACCCCACACCGCTGAGGTCTTCACAGCCTTGTGGTTTATGAAATGTCTCCACGTTTCCATGTTGGAGTCTCATCACTAAGCAGGTGATCAGTCCTTTTCTCTTTCCCAGGAAACTGAGAAAATACACAGCATTTAACCTGCTCAGGGTCACGCTCCTGTGGTTTTCTACAGGCCAGCGGCCTCTGCAAACACTGCCAACGTCGGGTTAGAGAGGGAAGCTTTACTTCACACACTGTCTAAAATAAATACTGAGACCAACCAGTCAACAATCTGCACCCATGATCAGAAGGTAAGAGGGAACAAGGGCGCCAGACGGAGGGCCACAGAACAACTGGACAAGGAAGTGTGCAAACTTAATTGTTCTAAGTGCTCCATACCTCATTGCTGAATGTCACTACGGTCACCTTCGAAGTCCTCCCCTTGGGAAGCTATGCACCAATGCCAGCACCTAGTCCACCCTTCAAAGTAATTTTGAAACTCTTTTCCTTGAAAGGCCTTGTACAAGGTGGTAAGTTTGGGAAGTTAATTGTCTAGTTGTCTGTGAGGGAGTTTTTAGCCAGTAAACAAATAATGGTATTGGAACCCCCTCCCTACTCACCTGCTCTGGCCCCCACGGACTTTTTTCTTTACTTGAAAATGAAGGAAATATTGGAAAGAAGATATTCTGATGACATTCAGGACATCAAGGGTAATATGTCAACAGCTCTGATGGCCATGCCAGAAAGAGTTCCAAAACTGCTTCGAATAATGATACACTGTGAACGTTGTTACCAATGTTACCGAATCATATGCATAGAAATTGTTCAATGAAAACCTGATTTGCTAGTTTTTCCCTCAAATCACAATAAAATATTTAAATAAAATAAAATAAAATAAATGCTATATCTCAGATGCTGAATAATTTGAAAGTATTCCGAGGGTTATTCTGTTAAAGAAGGAAGGAGCAAAGATTCTGTCAGCAGTCACTGTGATCACAAAAAAGTCAGATGTTTGAAACAGCAATGACTGTCCGCTTAGCTGATTTTAAATAGCAGAACTGGTTTCTTGCAAATTAGAAAACAAAAACAAAAAAAGACACTATAACATGCCCCGTCAGAGAAAGTCTTCCTTTCTCTCCCAGACTTTTCAATACTTACCATGAGAGTCTTATGTTTTATTTTCCAACAGATGCTCACTGAAGGTAAACAGTTTTTAAAAATAATGACCTTGGTTTGTGGCTACAATCCTAGACACAGATAACTAAATGGACCATCAGCTAGGAAAACGCTGGCTACCTTGTGAAAGGTGCATAGTTTTTACCTGGGAAAGGGTGGAACAGAGAATGTGGGGAGGGGTCTCCACGACGTGCTACGGGACCAGAGCATTCCATCTGCCCCAGCATGCGACCCCACGTCGGGTCCCGCCTCGGGGATCCCTTAGGAGAAAAGGCATTCCTTTCGGATTTACGGCTCTCCACAGCAGACCCAGGTTTGCCAGGGGACGTGGGAGAAGCTAAACGGATTTCCCAGGACCTTTCCTTTTCAGATCGTCAGCGGTCACAAGTTCTAAATCTGGCCGATTCCCAATTCTTCGGCTACGTTCTTCCGAGCCCTCCTGCCCAGAAAGCCGGGCTGGCGTCCCTCAGGCCTGCACCATCTGCTCGGGGGCAAGAAAGTTGACATTCCTGACAAAGCGCAAACTTGCGGAGGGGTGGGACAGGCAGGCGTGTGAGTGTGAGTTGGGGTGGGTGGGCAGGGAGTCGGGGTGGGTGGGCAGGGAGTCGCGGTGGGCGTCAAGGGCTGGGGAGCGGTGCGGGGCACAGTCAGAATGAGCGCCCGGGGCCTGGGGGACCGGGGTCGCGGAGCGCAGGGGTGTGGCCTCCGGGGCGGCAGCCGGCAGGAGGTGGCCCGGGGCTGGGAGGGCAGTGGGCGGGGGCGCCAGGGCTGTGGGGCGGGCCGTCGCGGCCGCGGCCAGCCCACGTGGGCGCCTGCCTGCCTGCCCTCCCAGCCCCTGCCCCTGCGCTCCGGGCGCGCTTCCTCTTCCGTCCTCGGCGCGTCGGGAGGTGCGGGTCCCTGCGCCGCGCTGCGGCCCCAGCGGCCCGACGGCTGTCCGGCGGCTGCCCGGCGGCGAGGTCCGGAGTCCCCGGGCGCCCCGAGGGCCAGGCGCAGAGCTGGGAGGGCGGCGAGGGGGCGCCCCGAGCACCGCGAGGCTGCGCGCGGTCGGCTGCGTCCCGGGGCGCACGGCCAGCGCGCGACGTGGGCGGCCGTCACGGACCGGAGGGGTGCGGAGCCCTCCTGGGGGAAGATGAGGAAGCCAGACGTGAAGATCGTGCTCTTGGGGGACATGAACGTGGGCAAGACGTCGCTGCTTCACCGGTACATGGAGCGGCGTTTCCAGGACACGGTCAGCACGGTCGGGGGCGCCTTCTACCTGAAGCAGTGGCGTTCCTACAACATCTCCATCTGGGACACGGCAGGTGAGGTCGGGAGCCTTGCTCCGCGTTTCTCCCGAAGCCCAGACTTTCCTAGGGAAAGGGGCCGGGGAGGTCAGGGGGAGGGGGGCTTACGTCCCCGAGAGACGCGTTCCCCAGGACACGGCCCCGGCCGCCGTCACGGTCCGGTCTTGGCAGGACGGTGCCCCTGTCCTTGGGTCAGGCCAGCCGTCCCTGTGCTCACGGCCACTCTCGGCCCCTGTGTTTTCCTACTCTTGTGATGGCTGGGCGAACTTTCTGCCAGCTCACTCTGTAGGTGCGCCTTAGCGACAAGCCAGGCGAGTCCGGCAGAGGAGCCCTTGCTCCAGAGGGACACTTTGCTGGTCGTGCGTCCAACCTGCCGCGGCCTTTGGCTCGGGGTCGCTGTGTGTCTAGTCTGTTGGTCGTTAGGAGGAATGACTGTGCCTCCTCTACCTCTTTTTCTTGCTCCACCCCGCCTGTATGTTCACTTTTTAGACGTTCCCTCGTGAACATCACCTCCTCTGACATCCACAACGACCTTGAGAGGGCGGCAAAGCTAATGTTACTCTTGTTCTTCACAAAAGAGGAAACTGAGACACAGAGCCCTTATCCCTGCTGGGTTTAGTCCGGACGGTGGGAACCAGCGGGGGTCTGCCCTCTCCTAGCTTGGAGCTCCCTGGCGTTTCCCATGCTGCAGTTCTCACCGGCTTCTGTAGGCTGTGAAGGGCTAAGCAGCAGGTGGCACTTGGAATCCACCAAGTGTTCCTTGGGAACCCTATAGGGAAGTTCTTTTCTGTCCATTAGGGTCACAGTGAGTCAGAATGAACTCCCCAAAAGCATCTTCGTAGGTTATATGCATGGACTTGGAGTGATTTCCTGTAGGAGCATTCTTAAGATAGGTAGTGGATGATTTGGGGTGTCTGCAGGGTTTGTGATTTTTCCAAAAACACAACTTATTAGCAACCCCCCCCCCAAAAAAAACAAAAACGAACTGCTGTCAAGTTTATTCCGACTCGTAGCAACTGTATACCCAAAACTCAAACCAAACTCACTACTCTTGGGTTGATTCCAACTCATAGTGACCCTATAGGACACAGTAGAACTGCCCCATGGAGTTTCCAAGAAGCACCTGGTGGATTTGAACTGCCAGCCTTTTGGTTAGCAGCCGCAGCACTTACCCGTAGTGCCACCAGGGTTTCCAGCAACCCTATAAGCCAAGTGCCCTCGAGTCGGATCCGACTCACGGCGACCCTAGGGGCTAGAGTAGAACTGATCCCCAGCAACCCCATAAGAAGGTCTTAATTCAAGATTTCGGTTTGTGAACTCTGCAGGGTAGCACTGGCGTTCACAGTGCTGTATGGAATAGACGTCCTTCTCCGCGAAGAAGAGTAAGTTTCTGTAAGTCAAGAGGGAGATGTGAAATAGTATGCCACCCCTTTCATGGCTGTGAAACTTTGAAAGCCGGAAACTCTAAGGTCTGGTTTCTTCTGTGTCAGCACTTTAAAAGTGAGACACCCAGAAGTCCTGTCCAGAGTTTTTCCATCAGCAACTTGGGTGGCACAGTGTGCTGAATCAGCAGTCTGTAATGGATTCTCTATTGAAGACGGAATAAATGGGGTCCACTGACGCCGACCCACCCGCTGCTTTCCCTGTAGTTAGGGTGGTCCCCCTTGCCCACGTGAATCATTAGCAGTCATGCTTGGAGAACAGCGATCACCTGGGTCGTGATGTGCCTGTCCTTGCCCCTAATGTCACCACCAGCCTCTTCCCCAGGCCACAGGGAGACGTTTCTCTGTGATCCTGTGTTTTCACAAACTGCCTGTCAGCGTTATTGTAGTCTCGGGTGACCCAATTCTGACTCATGGTGACCGAGCATGTCACGGAGTGGAACTGTTCTGTAGGATTTTTGTGGCTGTAACCTTAAAGGAGTGGAAACCCTTTAAGGTAGCGCAGTGGTTAAGTACTCTGTCTGCAGCTTGAATCCACCAGGTGCTCCTTGGGAAACGGTGTGGGGCAGTTCTGCTCTGTCCTGTAGGGGCTGCTGAGGGTCGGAGTCCACTTGGCAGCAGCTTCGGGTCTTTTTTGAGGGGAGGGAAACAGGGACGAGGACAGATCTTTTCGGCTCAGTGGAAATTCAGTGTTAACGTTCAGGGGGCCCTAGTGTGATCTCTTCTCTTGTCCTGCTCTGAAGCTGGTTCCTTCTGTCCTTCAGGCTTGCTATTTGAGTTGTTTCTGCTCCGGTTTTCGTAACTGGGGCAGAAAGATGAGAGCCAAACAGAGGATGCATGTTTTTTTTAAAAAAAAATTGTGGTGGGATGGATAGACTAGGAGCCCTGGGTGCACGAGTGGTGGGACGGATAGCCCAGGAGCCCCTGGGTGCACAGGTGATGGGATTGGTGGACCAGGAGCCCCCAGGCACGTGGGTGGTGAGACAGATAGACCGAGAGCCCCCGGGCGCACAGGTGGTGGGAAGGGTAGATCAGAAGCCCCGGTTAGCACAGGTGTCCGCCGGTATGTTGCCTTGTTGGGAGGGTTGCTGCCTGTCCTCAGTTCAGGTGTTCGTCAGAGCTGTAGCCCCTTAGGACAGAACGGGCACAGCACCTGACTAGTCTGTGCGTCTTCACTGCCTGTTCTTTGCACGTGGCCCTGGAAGACAGCACAGAGAAATCGTTCAGGGCTGGAATTCTGGATCTGAATTGCCTATGCCTTGACCCCTGCTCTGCTGCTGAATTCGTTTGGTCTTGCTGCTGTAACGGGTTCAGGCTATGGGGACTGTAGCCATAGGCTGAATGCATTTTGCTTGGGGGACAGATGTCCATCTTTGAGGGTCTAGAAGGTGGCCTGTGACAGGCAGAAGAATCCCTCCCCGCCCGAGATGTCTTTTTTTGCCCAGCCCTACAGAGCAAAGCAGAACTGGCCCACAGCGTTTCCAGGGCTGCAGTCTTTATGAAAGCTAACTGCCACAGCTGTGTTCCGTGGACCGGCTGGTGGATTTGAACTGCCAGCCTCTCGGTTGTTGGCTGAGCACTTAGCCAGTGTGCCTTGCCTATGAGAACTCAGATGAAGATGAGGAACTTGTCACTGGGAACTGGAGAGAAGGGGGCGGTTGTGTGATCATGGCAGAAAGCACGGTTAAGTTGTGTCCTGAAGTTAGACAGACATCGAAACTTAGGAAGAAAGAACTGGGTTGTTTAGCTGCAGAGACTGACATGTGCATATGGAAGCTTGTAGCCTGGTTATCTTCTTGCTGTTTGTAGTGAAATGTGAGAGAGAGATATAGTTTGGGGGATCCAAAACAATAACTGGGGTAAGAAACATTTTGAGTTGAAGCTATAGAATGGGAGGCTTGGAAGAGACATAGTGAGCCTGCTCAGGAGCCTGACACAGAGACTGGGTTACAGGCTGGATTGTGCTGAGTGACACACATTCAGAGCAGCCCAGTCGCATACCATCTTAGAGCCGGTCACCACTATTTCCAACTCTGCTCAAAATCCCAATGGGCAAGAGTCTTGGTTGCTATGCAACGTGTATGCTGCCCTTGTTTATTCAGAGGGAGGTTAGATTTCTAGCAGGGCTTCGATCCATAGTTTTTCTCATTCTGGTTATTGTTTGGATTCACTGGATTTTAAAGATTTGTATCTGTTTGGGTTTTCTTTCCTTGACTGTGACCAGGGAAGAACTGGTGCAAAGGCCTCCTGTAAGGGCACCTGATTAACCCTCACCAATCCATTCACGACCACAATTTCCTTTGCAATGAAGTTTAACATTTTCATAGATTCGGGGGGGTCCATTATTTTGCCTCCCACAGCTGATGACTAGACATGCGACATTGTGATTGCGTCTCACCTCTTCATGCCTCAGTGGCCTCTTCCGAAAGAGTCTGATTATAGCACCTACCTAAAGCACTGCTGTTAGGAATGAAGGAGTTAATGCCATCAGTGCCCCAAACAGTACTTGGAACAGGAAGCAGGTTTAAGTGTTTGCTAAGTAAATATCCCATAGCCCTGCGTGCTGTAACCATCTCACCAAGGGAGAAGAGAGACTAGGTGAGCCCAGTGAAGAGTTCGCTGCTGAAGAGAGAGGTCAGAGAAAGGAAGGAGAGGGGAGGAAATGATTGTGGCGAGCAGTGGCCAGAGTACGAGCGATACTTGCTGTGCACACTACTGAGACATCTTTTGATATCCGGAAGGCCCTGTAGTATGTAATTCCTTCCTTTGCATGAAACTCCAGGGCCATATGGAATCAAGCCAAGGGATTCGTTGATGGCTCTTGGATGGCAAAGACAGATTCGTTTTTACACTTGGCTTCCTGTGGTCTGCCTGCACTGTCAGAGACATTCCTTGGTTGGGGCCTCAGCTGGAAGCTGGAGTTTTGGTGTGCGTTTAGGGGACCAGTGTGCTTGGTGTCATTGTTGCCAGGGACTGCAGCTGCCCACGGGGCACAATGTTAGAGGGACACTGATGAGTGACCATGCCTCCCAAGGAGGAGCTGGGGTGTGGATGGCTGTGGGTCCTATGGGGCGTGGAGTGGGGCTGAGACCCTTGAGGATTTGTCAGTGTGAAGTTGAGAACACCTGGGGTTCCCAGTAACTCTTCTCAGAATTGTGGGTGGTTGTCATGTAGAAGAGGAGTTTAACCCTTGGTCTGTGTTTTACTCCAGATTGTGGAACGAGGTGTGATAAGTGGGTGGAATTTTATCACAGGAAGGCAGGTGAGATCTGTGCCCAAGTGGGACAGGGCTGGGCTGCCTCCAGTATAGGGCATTCCTTGTTACGTTAGTGATGCAGCTATTTAGGGTGCTGCCGCGTACCATGCTCGGGCTGGGGCTTCAATTCCCATCCTCCTTTCATCCTCTCACCCGTCCTACTGGGGGGTGTGACCAACACCAGGTCACCCTTCTGGGAAACAGTCCTACAGAAGGGGAACAGCTTGCCCAAAGTCATGAAATTATGCTTGGTGTCGTTACGAAATCAGAGTTGGTTGACTCATGACCGTAGGTGGGAATTTCTTCCCCGTGGCTCAAGACTTGCTCTCCCAGAGCCAGAATCCAGGATTTAGTACGCAGGATTTAGAGTGCTCCTGTCTGACTTCGGAGGTGGGGGGCTTTGTGGGACCTGGGTGGGGTCTGCAAGGAGCCCAGGTGTGGCTTTGCCTGGGGCAGGCTGTTCTTACGCTGCTCTTTTGAGAATAGCAGCAGTTGGTTTAGGATCTTTCTCTTTATTTGAACAATTTCAGTGCAACCTAGGTGTTGCAAGTTATAACATCTTGGTGCATGCAAAAGGGAAAATGTTTGTTATTGCTTGTGCCTGTGAAGTGAGCTCAAAGGGCTTGGCATCTGAGCCCGGTGCTGTAAGTCACTGTCTGGGAGGAGACCCTCGGGGGGACCCTGGGGATTTGGGGAAGGATGAGGCTGGTGGCCAGGTGGAGATGCCAGGTAGAGATGGACCCTCCAGTTGTGGGGCTTGGGGGCTCCCCAGCACTTGCTTTCTGCTCTGCACAAAAGCCGCAGTCCCTAACCCCTGTCAGAAACTGCGTGTGCAGAGAAAGGCCACAAGTGAGTGTAACAGAATAGATTTGTTGTGGGTGGATACAGTTCAGAGTGGGCAGCGTCCACCTGGAAAGTGAGGTCAACCCTGACTCGCATCGGGTTCCCTTTGGACGATTCCACTAACAAGTCAGTTCTGATGTAAGGTGGATACTTTTTTTTTTTTTAAGTTTTCATTATTATTGCTTTTCATTATCTGTGTTTTCATAAATCCAATTTTCATTTGTCTTTGGGGCTGCAAACATTATAAGTAAACTTAACAGAAGTATTTTAATACACACTTACATACGAGGACTGAGGCTGTGGACTCATCCTGGAAAAAGTGCTACCCACCTCATTGCTGAAGATCACTGTGGTCAGCTTTCAAGTACTCCGCTTGGAAAGTACTGATGCCAGCGCCTAGTCCACCCTTCAGAGCACCTTTTCTACGACGAGTTTGTGAACTTGATTGCCACATCTTGTACATTAAAAAAACACACAAAGCATAAGGGTTTGCTCCAGTGATGAAGAAGAGGAGGATGACACTGTCTTGTCACTTGTGGTGAGAACTGCAGCTGTGGAAGGTTCTGGGTCCTCTGGATTATCCCTGGGAACGGGAATGGCGTTTCTAGTCAGCAAGTGGTGAGAGCTGCCTGCGTGGTCCTTTTTTTTTTTCTTCATAAATTTCATGGTAATGTTTCACCACTTCCCGAATCTGCCTGTTGACCTCAGCAAAGTCATCAGCTGTTGAGTTCATGTCTTCAAGGAACTAAAACTCCTGATTTAGTTTAGAAAAACCTCCAGCTGATCCTTTCACTGTGAACTTTTGGACAACTCTCCTTCCTCTTCTGCCTCCTCTTCCTCTTCCTCAATTTCTTCTTCTCTTCCGTCAGTTTCTCTTCTTGGTGATCTGTGAGCTCTTCCACGTCCAACAATATCAGGTTCCAAACTCAGCATTCTTGCTCCGTGGATGATTTCCCACCGAACTCTTCTGTCATATCATCCGGATCAGATTCTTGGTGTGTGTTGACATAACAAATCAATTTTTTCCATATCCCCAGCTTGCATTTTTCCATGATTTCCTCCTCCGAGGAAAGAATGCATCCGATGCACTGAGGACCCTAGGTGTGGTCACTCCATAACTCACGTATGTCCCAAGTATGTCCCAAGTCGGGGACTTCTGGTGCTTGAACGGCCCTCCAAAGAGGGGCTGGGTTGTATGGGTCACATTGTTATGCTGATTTTCCAGGACTTAGCATCTGTAGACCTGCAAGGTGCCAGGGTGAGTCAGCTGCAGAATCAGTCACAGGGACCTGCCTGTCACACTGTCCAGGCAACCGTGGAGTCCCTGTCATGCGCTGCACACAGATATTTCTGCAAGACAGCCCAGTACGTAAGGCCCACGGTCTCCACTGAACTGCTATTGTTTGACTTGAAGGTGACTTTAGGAAAACTAACCCTTCAAGGCTGAAGGTGCAGATGGCCTGAACGAGTCACCACAACTCTATGCACCCCAATCTGACTCAACGGCACTTGGCTTGGCTCCCATCCGTGCAGTTGACCCAAATCCAGGTGGTGAAGTGGATACCTTGTCTTAAGTCTAGTCAGCTCAGGTGGGGAGCTTGGGTTGTGTTTTGAATGAGTGCAGAGAGTGGAGAGTGCTTTCTTGGACAGGGTTTCTGAGTTGCTCAGGGTTGATACTTCTGACCTGCCTTTGAAGACTTCTCTTGATATCATGAAATATAAAATTATTGCCTAAGGGCATTAAAATACACTTCAGGTATTGGTTAATAGTGTATCCTAGTTGACAATGGCTAGATAAGTTTCTTGAGTCAACACTAGAAAACTAAACTCATCGCCATGAAGTCAATCCTGACTCATTCAGACCCTATAGGACGTAGCAGCATAGAGTCTTCCAGGAGTGACTGGGAGAGTCTGCTAACCAAAAGATTAGCAGACCTAGCACTTAAACACTGTGCCACCAGGGTCCTGTCCCCACACTAGTGAGCCCCTTCAATAACTCTTCCCACTCACAGGATTCCTAAGGTGCCCCCTCCAGGAGGGCCCTGGGCTGAGCCCCCACACATGGAGCTGCTCACAGGAGCCCACAGTCCTTTGAAATGTCCGAGTACAATGCTGCCCTGTCCCCTTCTGCTGAGTTTCGCAAGTCCCTTTTCTCCCACCCACCCGACACCCACGTCAGTGACTGACCCCACATTCAGATTCAGGTCGTTATTTCGGGCCAAGTCAGCAGATCCTTGACTGCGGGGGAATTCTGCGGGTGAAGCCACATACCCAGGAGGACTTGGCATTCCAAGTCCTCGGAAGAGAACTGTGACCTGGAGAGACCGGCGACACTGGACAGAGCCCAGAGGGTGGAGAGGCCGGATTTCAGGTGGCACTTTCAAGGTACCAGATGAGACTGCTTAAGGCTTTTCTGAAGTTTTAGTATGATGACCCTCAGCCTGTATTTGTGTGGCAAGACCCATTTGGTGGGTGACATTGTCTTCTGTTTAGATCAGGGGGCTGCTGCTGGTCCCCTGGGAACCGAGAGGCCGCCTCCATTAGTTCACGTACCGTCGATGGGGACTCTTACTAGAACGGTAAAAAAAAATTGCCTTCGAGTTGATTCTGACTTGTGGTGACCCTACAGGACAAAGTACTGCTGTCCCCTAGTGTCTCCAAGGCTGAAGACCCTGATGGCGGCTGACGCCCGCGTCTTCCTTCTGCACAGTATAGCCGGTTGGTTCCAACCACCAACCGCTTGGTTAGCCACTGAGCGCGTTAATCCCAGCACCACCACGGCTCCTTCCGCAGTGGAGTCATTGCCGCTGGGACTGCCCACCTGCAAAGCTGGACTGACGGGTACCCTGACCCTTTATAGAAAAGGTTTGCTGAGCCTCGCTTTAGGCCATATAAAAAGAAAACACTTCTGCGCATATCCTCTTCTCAGCTACTGCATTTGAGTCCGTCGTGACTCACAGCGACCCAACAGTTCAGAGTAGAACTGCCCCATCGGGCTGCTGGGGCTGTAAGACTTTTTGGAAGCAGCTTGCTGCATCCTTCTGGCGGGGAGCAGCTGGTGGGTTTGAACCACTGACCTCTCTAGTAGCAGGTCAGTGCTTAATCACGGTGCTCCGAAAGCTCCCTAGTGATAGCAACTTCCAAAGAAGCTTAAAGTGGAAGGACTGAGGACACCCGTGACTAATTGAGAGCTCTCAAGTTCCTTCTGTGTGTATGCACCCCAGGTTGCACTGGAACAGGGTGAGGGATGTGAGTACCAGATTGAGACGTGCTCCCAGTGAGAAAAAAACCCTTGGGGCAGTGTGACCTTCTGGTTGGGATCTGAAAGCCCAACCTGCCAGGATCTGTACTGCCCTATGTGGGCCTGTGTCTCCAATCTCTGAGGGCCCGAAATGGCACCCTCTGGGTACAGGGCTCTGCCCGCTGAATTCCTGTGCAGTCCAATGTGTGCTGTCCTGGGTCAAAACGATGGCCTACATACGGACGTGGGGATCAGTCGCTAATGTCGTGCCGGAGCAAGGGGACTTGTAAAATTCAGCAGGAGCAGACAGAGTGGCATTGTGCTTCTGTGTTTCAAGGGACTGGGGACTCCTATGAGCAGTTCCATTTGAGGGGGCTCAGCCCACAGCCCTCCTGGAGGGCGATTGCACCTTAGGATTTCTTTAGTTGGGAGAGTTATTTAAGGCCCGTTAGTATGGAGTTGGGGAACTCTATGGCTCAGTGGTTCAGAGCTATGTCTGCTCACCAAAAGGTCGGCAGTTCTAATCTGCCAGGTGCTCCCTGGAAACTCTACAGGGCAGTTCTCTGACCCATGGTGTTGCTATGGGTCAGAATTGACTCAACAGCCATGGGTTTGGTTTGGTTTGGTTATTATGGCATCCTTTGAGGAGATGGTTAACTAATTAAGGGCAGCTGTACTAGTTATTAGAGACCCTGGTGGAGCAGTGTTTAAGGGCTACGGCTGCTAAGCAAAAGGCTGGCAGTTCGATTCCACCAGGTCATCCTTGGAAGCTCTCTGGGGCAGTTCTCTGTCCCATGAATCTGAACTGACTTAACAGCAATGGGTTTGGGTTTTTTGGGTTTTATCCTTGAGAGACAGATCCAGATCCCTTCAATTCCCTGAGCTCCGCTGTGGTGCCTTCTGGATAATCTCGTTAGAAGAATGTGCATTATGATAAGCTTTGTGTCAGACTCCAGAACCTGGTTTGGGGTTGGTCCAGCTCTCTGAGGCATTCGAGGTCAGGGGAGGAAGAACACTGTTACATGGATGCTTCCAGCAGGGCATACACGTCTGTGTTCCCATGACATTTCTCTTTAAAGGGAAAACAGCTCTCCTTTTGTTTATGATTTCCCTCTAATGGGTTTAAAGAACCCTCGTGGCCCAGTGATAAAGAGCTCAGGTCAGCAGTTCAGATCCACCACCATCTCCTTGGGAACTCTGTGAGGCAGTTCTCTGTCCTGTAGGGTTGCTATGAGTCAGAATTGACTTGAGGGCAACTGGTTTGGTTTCTAAAACCCTAATCCAGGAAATCTTGGTGGCTTAGTGGTTAAGAGCTACAGCTGTTAACCAAAAGGTCAGCAGTTCAGATCCACCAGGCGCTCGTTGGAAACTCTACGGGGCAGTTCTCCTCCGTGCTGTGAGGTCACTATCAGTCAGGATCAACTCAGGGGCTGCGAGTTAATCTCTGTAATCCTAAAACCTTGTAACATGTTTGCTCCTTTTCAAAATGGGTAATTGAGAGTTTGGCACAACTGATGCCGTAAAGAAACTCTATAATAATGTGTGTTTTTTATTGCCCCAGCTGTGCTGGCCTCTTTCCAAAGGGGTGCACAGAAAGCCCCCTCGGCTCCCACCGCTAGTCTTTGCTATCTTGAAAATGGACTTCAGCTTGGGCGACAGGACCTGAGAAGGCTGCCTGGCAGTTTTTGTGTCCTTGTTCCTTATCTGGACTTGACAGGCCAATTCCACCCGCCAAGGACTTTTTATAGAAGTTTTGTCTTTGCCAGTTACAAACATGGAAATCAGAGTCCAAGTGTCTGACATTCGTATCTGTAGTTTAATGAGGAGTTTCTTGTGCTTGTTTTGTGATATATACAATTATGTGTGAGGGCTGCGTGCTTAACAACATGAAGCCATCCTTGCCAAAACGATGTGTATACACTGACGTAAACACTGTCTTTTGAGACTCCACTGAGAACAGCCTGCCCTGCGGTGGCGTGTCCCGTGGTGTCACACCTCCTAATATACCTTCTTCCTCTTCCTGACTTGGAGTATGTGTCATTGGCTGGCTGCTCCAGAGCTCGGAACCAGATTGGGTAACATCCTGGAGAGCGGATGGGCTGTGGGGCCCCGGGGAGCACCCCGGTCCCTGCAGCGCCTCCTCTTCTGTCTTCTCCTTTCCTTCTGCTGGTGTCGGCCACCTGCCCAGTGGTGTGGCCGTTCACTCCTGGGCCAGGGCAGCACCTGTGTGTGCAGGGGCAGGGGCCCGCGGTCCCCGTGCAGCAGTGGCTGTTCGTGATGCAGGAAGGGGCTGCCCTGACGGGGCGGTGGCTGCTGCCACCTGCACTCCTGGTGCTTGTACACCTGCTTGTCACGTCCGTCCCTCCCGTCCCCATGTCGTACTATATAGTAGGCTGTATGGGGACTAAACTACAGATTACGGGGGACTGCCTGCGTGTGACATGGTGTTTGCACAGTGCCCAGACTGCATAACATCCTATTTCACAGAATGCTGTGGATGTTCTGTAGCACACGTCTAGGGATTGGTGGTACCAAAGTTCAGCTTGTACCCGCCTTAAAAACTTCAGGTCAGTGAGGAATTTGTATGCCGGGACATCCTCCCGTACTGTGTCACAGCCCACACTTCAGTGCCCTGTCACAGGGTGACGGCAGCCTGTCTGGTACCCGTGTGCCTGAGTCAACAGCAAACACTAACAAAAAATACAAGTCTCTTGTCCAGAAAAAGAGGTGTGCCATTCACGAACTCTGCTAAAGACCAGACTGGGTGGTCCAACAACCACACTATTTTTGGATGCTGGTTGATGACCAAAGTCACGTACCTCTGGATGGACGGGGACCCCCGACTCCATTAACCATTGGGCCCAGCCACTGACTCCCAGTATTCCCTGCTGCGTGCGAATTTGTGTCTTTTTAGCTTCTTTGAACTGGTTCTGACACCTGCTTGGATCCCTCATTAAATTAAGCAAAATCTTTAACATGTATTTGTTTTTTTCGTTCTGTGTGAGAGCTGTGATCTTACCTTGACTGGGGAAATTACCTCTCGACATTTGTCAGGATGGAATTGCTTTTTAAAAGAAGCTGTTCTCATCTCACCAGGGCTGGGAGACTCTCCTTTGCTGTCAGAGTCCCTATTGGGTGGCTGTTCTTACCCAGGTTAGACACATACCATTTCTTTAAATTGTACTTTAGGTGAAAGCTTACAGGGCAGATTAATTTCCCATTAGACAGTTGGACTGTCTAGTGTTTCATGGTCTTGGTTTCTTTCCCTGCAGTGTGTCAGCACTGTCCTCGTTTCTGCCTGAGTTTCCTCATTTCTTTGGTCTTCATTTTCTACGCCTTCCTGCCTTCTCACTTTTGCTTTGGGGCAGATAATGCCTATAGTTTTGGGGGGTCCCTCTAGTCCCTGCCAGACCAGCATGCGTAGTCTTTTTTGTGACTTTGGTCTTTTGCTCTACATTTTTCCCTGCTCTGCCCTGGTCTCTCTCTGTTGTGAACTTGGTCAGAATAGTTGGTAGTGGAGGCTCGGTGTCACGTAGTTCTTGTGGTCTCGGGGTCCTGTGGCCCATGAGTCCTGCGTCCCCAGAGTTTATTACGGCTGTTTGCCTTCTAGCCTCACACCTCTTCTTTTGTCATGTGTCCCTTTCTTGGCAAGTCCTTGGGGAAACTGCATGAGTGAGCCCTTGAGCCTCTGTATTAAGATCTGGGAAGTGGGGATGCTGGGAGTGGGGATGATGGGATGAGATGAGGTGTGTGTGTGTGTGTGTGTGCACACGCGCATGCATGTGCACGCACGCGCACACGTGAGTGACACTCTGAGTGCCACTTGAGCCAGCTGTTAGGATAGTCAGTTCTTAGACAAAATACTAGCAGGCTTGGCTGACGGAAGCAGGTCTGCTTGTTTCTAGGAAATGTTGCAGGAAGCCGAGGCCTTGGGGAACACAGGGCTTTGGCCTGGGGGGTACCTTAACAGACCAGGATGAGCAGAGGCCACTTCTTTCCTTTTACCGTGGCTGATTGTCCTGAAAAATGGCAAGTCCGAATGAATGGAGCCAGTTCTAAACCTTTTCCGCGTTGATACGGTAACTGGAGCTCTCCTAGTGCAGGCCTTGCGTTCCTGACTAGGTGAGAAGGGCCTCTGATTTGCAGATCAAAGCACTTGAACCAGCAGCTTTGTGGCGGTTGTGTTGCTGTGGTGTCTGGACTAAAAACAGTTTCTGGATTGTTTGAGCACATTGGGTTTTCGTTTCTCAAGTTGTGTTGGTCTGATGATTGCTTAGCCAGGCACGTCTCCTGCAGCCATTGAAAAAGCAAATACATTGCAACTGAATGAATTACAAATCCGATGAACTCTGGTTGGCTACCCTGTGGTCCCAGGTACCCCCCAGGCAGACACCTTTTGAAGCCACCCCTGGCACCAGGCCCTGCCTGGGTCGGTGTTAGTTGGTTGAGAATTGCAGGCCTGCTCTCTAGGTGCTGATCTCCACACCTGGCAGAGGCAGTGGAGCCGGGAAAGCAGAGCATCCAAACTGGAGTTTCATTGTGGGTTTAGTGATGTTAATACCACATCTCATCTTCACCCGCTGCCTTTGAGTCAATTCCAACTCATAGTGACCCTGCTGGACAGAGTAGAACTGCCCCATGGAGTTTTTAAGGAGCGCCTCGCTGGTTCCACATGGTGACCATTGGGTGAGCAGCAGTATCTCTCTCTCTCCCTTTTTTTTATTGTGGTTAAGTGAAAGTATACAGTTCAAATTAAATTTGCACGCCACCTCTCTGCGTCTCCCACTGCTCCTCTTGCCCAGTGACAGCACACTCTTCGTTTCCCTTCTATACATGTCACACCCTCATAACAACCTCCTGTCCCCTCCTCTCCATGCTCTCCGATCCCTTCTAGTAAGAGGCCAGTAGGACAGCACCCTATAGATGCACGGGACCGTAAAGTACACACACCATATGGTCACATTGTGTCCCCGAGTCCAGTCCATTCCTGTCCGAAGAGTTGACCTCAGTAATGATTTCTGGTCTGGGGCAGCAGGTCTCGGGGCTGTGTACACAGGGGATCCCCCAGCCTGCCAGACTATCAGCTGTGGTCTTTTGGTGGCGCTCTTGAGGTGCACCCCTCTTTTCCTTGTGCTGCCCCTGGGACTTGACACTGTGTGCCCCTCGTGGCTGGCAGCTGTGTCTCTTACCCACTGCCTTGTGTCAGGTGACAGTGTTGGCTGACTGTGCTCTGTGATCTGTGGACCAGAAGCATCAGAATTGCCGGCAGACCCCAGACCTGCTGAATTGGGACCGGCCTGGCCGCCTGGGAGGAGAAACTACTACGTGGGAAAAAGCCCTGAGGGTGGGGAGGAGTGGGGGGTGGCCTCGTAGATCCCTCTGGTGTCCTTCTGAAGCAGCGTTTTTACGGGCGATTAAAGACAACAGCAATGAACCAGGTGCAGTCAGGTCAGCTCCGTGTGGGCCAGAGGAGAACCTGGCTGCGCAGGGTTTCCTGTGGCTGATTTTTTAAACGAATGGATTGCCTGGCCTTTGTTCCGAGGCACCTCTGGGTGGACTCACACCCCCAGTCTTCCAGCCAGCAGCTGAGCGTGTTATCCGTGTGCGTGACCCAGAGAGCTGTTACCGCGATGGGATTCGCCGTGTGAAGCCTGACCCCGCAGGAGTGTTACCGTAAAACACAGATTCGAGTCGCCGACCGCAAAGCCAGTAATGGGACTGGGGTGAGGTGGGTGTCAGGAGGGCTTTCGTGTACGGCGGTGTGCAAGAGACAGGGGGATGAGCACCTCCAAAAATCTGTCTGTCTCTTGCAGACCACCCAGAGGACTTTAGAGGGTCAAGGCTTAAGCTTGCCAGGTTGGAAGAATGTCAGTTCTGGACTCGGTGAAGGTCAGTTCCTGTATGAGGGGGCGAGTGGACCTCCTCTGAGTGTTCTGTCGAGGTCCATTAGCATCACCCTGGTTTCGGTCACAGGATGGGCCCTGTTGTCTGGTTGTCTCGTTCCAGCTGCTTAGCTTCTCTAAGAGGAATGTAAGTTTATTTTAAACTCCACAGAACGTGGAGAACAGGAGGTGGAGGAGGGGAAACAAACCCAAAATCCGCAAATCAGCGAAGTCTGTGAAAGTGAATGGTGTAAGCCACACACAGACAGTGCGACGGCTGCCCGGGAGACCAGGCCCCTGCGGTTCCTGTCGCACACCGCCCTGCGGTTTCTGCCCCTACAATTTCTTCCTGACGCTGCCCCTTTCGTAAGGCAGAAACCTGTCGGTGAAGGAATTAACTCAGGTCTGCTTTCTGTTAATAAAGACTGATAGAAAAGCGGTTCAGACTGTGCCTTCCAGCGGCGACGAACGTCCGAGACCCAGAAAAACCAGGTGTTCCTGCCACATACCGGCCCTCACAGATTTCATCAGCTTTTAAAATGTGGCATCATATTGTTAATTTTAAGTATACTAAGGCAAGTTCCTGATAAACTGTTACAAATGATTTGAAAGGCTTTTTCATACGCTGAAATGGCATGAAGTTGTGTCTAGGCATCCCGGGTGTCCCCCCATCCCTCCCAGGAATACATCTCTGATTTTATAGTATCTGTCAGTGGATAATGTACTTTTCAGAGAGTTTTATTAAAACACAGGCAACCAACCCGTTAAGCAAGAGGTGAACAGCCATCGTAAAAAGTTGCCAAGTCCTTTGTCTCTCTGGGATTGTCCTGATGAGTTGAATATGTTTCTCTTGGAGCAGCAGTGACAGAAGATGATGTTTGCTGTCTGCCACCTATTTCTTTTTTAAAAGAGTTTATTGTGCTTGAAGTGAAAGTTTACAGTCTAAGGCAATTTGTCGTACAGAAACTTGCACACACACTGCTGTGTGACTCTATAGCTGCTGTCCCCCACCTGTGACAGCCCACTCCTCCTGTCCACCCTGTATGTCCATTCAAACAGCTCCTGTCCCCCTCAGCCCGCTCATCTCTGCTCTGGACAGGAGCTGCCCAGTTAGTCTCCGGTACCTACTTCAGCCAAGAAGCACACTCTTTGCCAGTATCTTGTTCTGTCTTCCAGTCCAGTCCAGCCTTTGTCTGAAGAGTGGGCTTCGGGAATGTTTTCAGCTCTGGTTTGCCATGTATTTCTTAGGGGATTTTGTATTCGGGGAATACCCTTCCTCTATTCTGTACAACAAAGCTGTTAGAAATAACTGGGGTGTTTACGGAGTTGGTTGCTCCGGAGAAGTGGCTATTCTAGGTAACTTCATATTGCAAGAAAACTTTTTAAAAGAGTTGAAAGTTTCTGTAAGATGGTGATTTGTGTTTCAGGCTTGGCTTTAATACAAGTTCAGACTTGCCTGAAAGAAATCTGATTTTCTTCAGCCTCCTGCTTTAATAGGAAGAGAACTGAGCAAAGAACTCAATTTTTATCTCATAATCTTATTCTAAAAATTAATTATCATGGGACAGCTGAGTATCTGCAGATGGTATAGGAGATTGGCTTGGGTGTGCCAGTGGGTAAGAAGCAGAGCTTTGAGCCTGTTGGAACCTGTGGGGTCTAGCTCGAAACCCCTGGCAATTTCCGAGACCATTTCTTTTTTATTTTTATTATGATTGAGAATATACAATCCCGTAGAAATTTGCATACACGCCAGTGAGCAGCTCCCACTGCTCTCCCTGCCCAGTGACAGCACACTCCTCTGTTCTGTACATGTCATATACTCCTACCAATCTCCTGTCCCCTCCTCTCCACCCTCTCCCCCGTGTCCAGTAAGAGGATAGAACCATGAACTACACACACCGTTACGGTCAGCCTGTGTCACTAAGTCCAATCCATTTCTGCTCGAAGACTTGACCTCCATTATGATTTATGGACAGGGGCAGCATCAGGGCCAGGGGCCATGCTCCCAGGGGAACCCCGAGGCCCCTGGACCTTCAATTGAGGTCTTCTTATGGAGATCTCAGGGTGCACCCCTTTTTATTTTCATGTTGCCAGTGAGCCTCAACTTGGTGAGCCCCATCATGGCTACTACTGGTGGTGGCTGGGCACCATCCAGTTCTTCCGGTCACATGTTGGAAGACATGTCACCCGCTCACGTGGGGAGACCATTTCTGAGAACCACTAAAAAACAAAAAAATCACAGCCATTGCCATTGAGTTGATGCTGACTCTTGGGGACCCTACAGGACCGAGTAGAACTGCTCGTAGCGTTTCCAAGGAGTAGCTGGTAGATTCGAACTACCAGGCTTTCATCAGAAGCCACAGTTTTTAACTATTAGGCCACCAGGGCGGAGCCCGAAAAGACCAAACCTGCTGCTGTGGAATTGATCCTGGCCCAGAGCAACCCCGTATAGGTTGGAGGAGAGCTGTTCTGTAGGCTTTCCAAAGCTGTCATCTTGATGGGGAAACCCGGGTGGCATCGTGCTTAAGTGCTACGGCCGCTGACCAAGGGGTGCGACGGTTCAGACTCACTGGGCACTCCTCAGAAAGCCCGCGGGGCAGTTCTGCTGTGCGCTGTAGGGTTGCTGTGAATTGGAATCGACTTGGCGACCGGGGGTGTGTTGGTAATCTTTATGGAAGCAGGCTGCCACGTCTTCTTCTGTGAAGCAGCTGGTAGGTTCAAAGCCAACTGTGGGACACCAGGCTACAGGGACGCTTGTTGGTAAAGCCAAACCAAACCTGTTGTCATCGAGAGAGCAGCTGATGGATTCAGACTGCCAGCCTTCACCGACGACACCACCACGTACTTCGTTATAGGTGAGAACTCTCCCGGGATCTTGTGAGGATGTGATTCTGACTCAGTATACCAGGGAGGGAAACAAAATCAGACCAAACTGGTTTGAAGCCCTGAAGATCTTTTTTAATGGTTAATCTATCCTGTAAGTTTATTTCCTTTTGGCTACCTTCTTTTTCTTGAATTAGAATGTTAAAAAAAATTCTCATTCTTTGAATTATTTGAGTTTTGTTACGGAATTGGAAATCCTGTTGGTGCAGTGGTTAAGTGCTTGGTCTGCTCACCAGAAGGTCAGCAGTTCAAATCCACCAGGTGCTCCTTAGAAGCTCTGTGGGGTGGTTCTGCTCTGCCTTATGGGGTCGCTATGAGTTGAAATCAATGTGGTGGCTGTGTTTTTTTAAAAAAATATTTTTTAATGAAATTATTGTTGGTAAGTATATGTCTGAGAAGAGTGAAGTATTTGAGAGTTAGTTCCAAATGTTACTGTATAACCTTAGCCTTTCTTTCAGAAGTTCCAGTCAGTAGGTCAGAGGTATAAGATTAACTTGTGTGCAAATAATTGTTCCAGTGACTCATCAAGCATGTGACATGTTTTTATTTTAGTTTAGCCTTGAAATGATCAAGTAGAAACAATAGAAACGAGATGTATGCTGATCTGGGTCAAAGGATTTTTGGGACTTTGGTATTGAGTTGGTTGAAATTAAGTTTTGGTTTGCTTTCTTTTATTTTAAAAAAAGAAAAAGAAAAATCTCATGTCCCAGATTTGAGTGGAATAATTGTAGTTAATTATTTGCCCACTAGCCTGGGGACGGGGGCCTGTAGCTGAAGATTATTTAGCTGAGTGTGACACTGTTTCTTTCCCTATTATTAGGGACGTCAGGCACTCAGTGGCGCAGTGGTGTGGAGTTTGGCTGCTACCCCAAGGACTGGACGTTAGAATCCACCAACCAGCTGCTCCTTGGAAGCCTCGTGGGGCAGTTCTGCTCTGTCCTGCATTTGTGGCTTGGGTTGGAATCGACTTGATGGGAACAGATTATTTTTTTTTGGTTTACTGTTATAAACCCTCGAATTTCCTAGACTGGGAGAAGAGCCACCTTCCTTTATTTGCTTAAGTGTTGCTGTGGTTTGGAATGTCTTTTAAGAGACTCTGTTAAGAACAGAGTCAAGCCAAACCACAATTCAGATTGGATTATTGGAGGGGAATTAATTAACTCTGTTAGTCAAGTTCATTAATTTATCTTGAGGGTTGAGTTCTTCCTGGCAGAAAAAAACCAGTATCGTGGGGAAGGACTGGTTCTCTTTTGACTTCTGCAGGTTACTGTCCAGTTGGTGGCTGTTGGCTCACAGCCTTTGTTTAGTATTGATTGGAGACAGTGTCTCGTAAGCTTTCCTCTGTACTATCTTGTGGAAAAGTCCTGTGGCCCCCTCCTAGCCACGTTCGCGGAAAGGACTTGGGCTCAGTGTCCTCACCCGTGCGGTGGTGACTCCTTCCCCGGTCTGTGGTTAAGGGGCACACTGTACCCACGTAGGCATTACCCTTGTCTGACAACAATAAACAAAGGGTCCTTTGAGAAAGTTGTAGCTTGTCCACACTGGTTGCTGGCTGGGGAGGCAGCAGCTGATCCCCCAGGAGATAGCTCCACTAAAGTTGGTAAAGCTTTCCTTTGATTGTATGTGGTTTGCCTGTGTCTTTTTGTGTTTGCTCAGTTTATGGTAACAAAGGTGTAATGGAAACCTTGGTGGCTTAGTGGTTAGGTGCTCTGGCAGTTAACCATAAGGTTGGCAATTGAGATCCACCAGGCTCTCCTCAGAAACTCTCTGGGGAAGTTCTACTCTTATAGGTCTTATAGGGTCGCTGGGAGTTGGAATAGGCACGATGGCAGTGGGTTAGGTTTTCTTTTTGGGGAAGTATAATAGGAAGTGTGCTGTCTTTTAGATTTTGAGGTACCGCATCTCCCCCCGACTCACCTTACAGTGGGGTAGCTGAGGTTAACTCCATGATGTTAACTATTCTAAGTGTCGTGTATCTCACTGCTGAATATCACTATGGTCACCTTCAAAGTCCTCCCCTTGGGAAGCTGCGCATCGATGCCAGCTACTAGTCCACCCTTCAAAGCAATTTTGGAACTTTTTCTGGAATGGCCATTGTGCACCGTGGCACGGTGACAAGTTGGCAAACTTCGTTGTCTAGTTGTCTGGGAGGGAGTTTCTAACCACAAACAAAGAACTGTATTGGAACACCCTCCCTACTCAGCTGATCTGGCCCCCAGTGACCTTTGTCTTTACCCGAAGATAAAGGAAATTATTGATGACATTCCGGACATCAAGGGTAATGTGATGACAGCTCTGATGGCCGTTCCAGAAGGAGCTCCAAAATTGCTTTGAAGGGTGGGCTGGGCAGGTGCTGGCAGGTGGACTTCCCAGGGGGAGTCCTCGGAAGGTGACTGTAGTGATATTCAGCAGTGAGGTAGGTGGCACTTTTTCTAGGATGCATTTACGACCTTAACTGTCAGATCCTGTAGTGTCACACTGCAAAGCAGGGACTTTAGAGTTGGCTTGCCTGAGGTCAGGTCCTCCCTCTGCCTTTTCTTGCCTGTGCCACCGTGGTCAGTTGACTTCCCTGTCATTAGCAGTGAGGACAGCAGTGGCATACCAACCCACAGGGCTGCTGGGGATTCAGCAGCGAAACATGCGTAGGGCGTCTAACAGTGCCTAGACACGCCCAGTGCTGGCGACACTTCAAGTGCTGAGATGTATCTTAGTCACCTAGCGCTGCTGTGACAGAAATACCACAAGTGGATGGCTTCAGCAAAGAGACATTGATTGCCTCCCGTGAAAAGTAGACTAAGAGTCCCAGGTCTGGGCATCAGCTCCAGGGAAAGTCTTTCTTGGTTGTTTCTGGAGAAAGGTCCTTGTCATCAGTCTTCCCCTGGACTGGGGTCTTCTGAGGCTCAGGAACTCCGGGTCCTTTACAGGGGAGGCGCTTGGTGTGGCACTGTTCCTTTCTTGATAGTTTGAAGTCTCCAACTCCCTGGTAGCATCCGTTTCTTGTACATCCCAGGAGACTGCCTCAAGGCACAGGACAATCTTACACACTGGGTCTTGCCATGTCAACACAACTGCTGTCCATCTTCCGTCATTAACATCACCGAGGCCGAGTGTATAGCACATTGGGACAGCAGACAATGTCAGGAAGCATGGCCTTGCCAAACGGCGGTACACATCTGTGGGAAGATGCAGTTCAACCCATGACAAGATACATGCGAAATACGCCCACAGCAGGTAGCGTTCTATCTGCGCAGTGAGGCTTTAGCCCTTCAGATTTAGGACGTTCTTGAGTGTGTTTGTTTGTTGGGGGACACTGTGCTTTGCACCTCAGGTCCTTTTTCAGCTTCGTCTCCTGAGCTGCAGCTGGTCCGTCCTTTCTCTGGCTCCAGTAGTTGGGTTGCTTCTCGCCGTGGTTGTCACGTCGTGTATTTCTCAAGAAAGCCGAGGCCAGCACTGGACAGTCCGCTTCTCCTCTGGTCCCTCAGGGTAGAGGGAGAAGGTGATTGCACAGGATGGTCGCACCAGGTCAAGTTAAAAGCAGTGAAGCAATTTTAGACATTTCTGTTCCAGTGGGCGTAACTTGGTGACTCACGGTTGGTTTTCAGGAAATCAGCAGTTTGACGTGGGCTCCGGACGTGACACATGGTTCTTCTCACCCTCCTTACAGGCTTGGTTATTGGAGGTCAGGGTCATCGGAACTGTCCTGGCCAACTTCTCCTTCCGCATGGTTCACTGAAGTTCATGATTATCTCACTTTTCCTTCAGCTTTCAGAGAGGAAGTGGGGAAGGGAAGGAAGAAGCAGCTTCTCTTGGGAGTCTGATCCCCTTCACAGGAACGTCGGTGGAGGGAGGGGACCTTTATTCTGATTGGCTCCGTGAGTGATGGGACTTGGGAAGACGGAGGCTGACCTTCTGCAGGGCCGTCTGTATCTTCGTGGCCGTGGGCTCAGTGGAACACTCTGCTTCTCGGTGGGAAGTGATGTTTCCCTGCCCTTCGGCCAGCCTTCCAGAAAGAAATGAAAACCACATCTCTGATGAAGGAGTTGGTGAAAAGAAAACTTCCCTTGCACCTGTTTTCCTCTCTCTGGGCCTGGTGGAAAAGCTGTGACCACTGCTCAGACACGCTTACCCAGGGCACCACTGCTGGGACAACCTTGTGCTGAGAGTATGGGCTGGGGTCTCGTGCCTTATGGCTGCTCATACGGAGGGTGTTTGCTGCACAGGCTTATCAGGGAATGGCCCAAGCTGTTGAACCAAAGGGGTGCAGAGGAGGACCGAGTCCAGGGAACTGGGTTCTGATTCTGTCACTCGTTGGCCTTGAGATCTTAGTCAAGTCACTGGCATTGCTAAGCCTCCGCTTCTAGATCGGTAAAGGGGAGACAAGATTTAAGACTTCCTAGGGTCGTTGCGGGCTGTTTTATGAATGAACTTCGTTGAACTATCAGCCACCAACACACATCTCGCATGCACAGAAGGACATGCGCTTCTCCACGCATGTAGTGAGGACATGCTCCTTCACATGTAAGGACGTGTGCTCTTCCTGTCGTGTAAGAAGTAATTCTGAGAACTTTGCTCGATGTGAGGGATGAGCCAGGTCTTCATGGACTCTGCCCTGGGAGAACTGAGTGGTCGTCATCTGCCCTGTCCCAGGCAGTGGCTGTGTGTGGCTGGTGAGTGCTTCCGATATGGCTAGTTCAAATTGAGGTGTGCCCTAAAAGTAAAATATACATCTGATTTCCAGACACTAGTCTAAAAAAGAATAACATATCTCAGTATATTAGTCTTATATATTGAGATGATATTTTGAGTATGTTGTATTAAATAAAATTCGTTATTTAAATTAGTATCATCATTTCAAGCCTCTTTAATATTGCTCTCAGAAAACTCCAAGTCGCTGATGGTGTGCACATTGTATTTATTGGATGGCCCTGGCCAGTCACCGTAACAGCAGTGAAAAACTCAAACCCTTTGCCATTGAGTCGGTTCTGTCTCACAGTGAGTCTGGAGGAGGACAGAGCCGAACTGCTCCATAGGGTTTCCAGGGTGCGGCTGGTGTATTGGAACTGTTGACCTTTCGGTGAGCAGCTGAGTGCTGAATCGCCGCATCACTAGGGCACCCGTGGTGACATGGAAACCATTTAATGAGCATCTACTGTGTCCTGACTTTTCAAGGAAACCCTGGTTAAGTCCTACCTCTGCTCACCAAAAGGTCGGCAGTTCAAATCTGCCAGGCTCTCCTTGGAAACTACGAGGCAGTTCTGCTCTGACCTCTAGGGTCGCTGTCAGTCGGACCTGACTCAACAGCTGTGGTTTTTTGGGGGGCAGGGAAGCTTACTTTTCAAAAGCTTGAGAGTTAGGTATAAAACTAGTTTTACTGAGTGAAGAAGAAAAACCTAGTTGCCGTTGATGTGGTTCCAATCCAGTGACCCCACAGGACAGAGGAGAACAGCCCCGTGGGGTTTCCAGGCAGCATTTGATGCAGTCCAACCATTGACCTCTTGGTTTGCAGCTGTAGCCCCTAACCACTACCCACTGGGGTGTCTGTCTTCCGGAACTGATAGGCAATGGCGTCAGGGTACCCCGGTGTGTCTGACCCCAAGGCTCGTGCGGCTTCCTGTTTGTGAAGGAGTGAGTGACCGAGTGAGTGGAGGCGTGGGGGCGTGAAAGAGGGCTGATTGTTTCAGCCTGAAGACAGAGGTCAGCTGGTCCCAGCGGCGGTCGGGGAGCCGGGAGGGGCTGGAGCCTTCTGGTCCCGCTGAAGAAGGGCGCACTCGGGGTGGCGGGAGGCGGGGACTCAGCTGACCAAGGGGCCGGTGGTGAGGGCTTCGGAGTGCCGGTCAGCGAGGCTGACCTCGTCCCCAGGAAATGCAGAGCGAGGAACGGGTTTTAAACAATCGTAGTGAAATACTCAGAACAAAACGTAGGCCGTCTCTGCTGTTTTTCCAAGTACCGCCCAGTGATGGCAGGTTCATCCACTGTGTTGTGCAATCCTCACCGTGATCCGTTTCCAAATTTACGGCACTTTTAACAGAAACTCAGTGTCCCTTAAGCAACACTGCCCAGTTCCCCTTTCTGTCCATTCCAGTCACCACCGCCGGAGACTGGGGTCTCTCCACACTTGCGTGTTCCAGGTATTTGCTAAGTGTGGTTGTCCTGTAAACGTCCGCTTGTGTCTGGCTTCTCTCTCTCAGGACGGTAGTTTTGGGCTCCCCTGTGTTGTGGCGCACGTCAGAACTTCCCTCGTCTTCCCGGCTGGGTGGCACTGTGCCGTTTGTGTGTGCTAATGATGTCCAACAGTGCTGAACATCACTGCAGTCACCTTCCAAGGACTCCCCCGGGAAGTAAGCTTCCTCGCCGGTGCCTAGTCCACCCTTCAGAGCCATTGTGGAACTCTTTCTGGAATGGCCGTTGTGCATGGTGGCACGGTGACAAGTTCATGAAATTTATTGTGTAGTTGTCTGTGAGGGAGTTTTTATCCAGGAAACAAATCACTGTATTGGACCTCCCTTCCTACTCACCTGATCTGACCCCCAGTGACTCTTTTTTTCTCTACCTGAAGATAAAGGACATATTGAAAGGAAGACAGTTGGATGACATTCAGGACATCAAGGGTAATACGATGACAGCTCTGACGGCCGTTCCGGAGAAGGAGTTTCAGAATTGCTTTGAGGGGTGGGCTAGGCGCTGGCATTGGTTCATAGCTTCCCAAGGGGAGTACTTCGAAGGTGACAGTAGTGACATTCAGCAAGGTATGTAGCGCTTTTTCTAGGATGAGTTCGTGAACTTAATTGGCGGTCCCTGTAAGAAGTTAGCACAGACTTGGTGGCTTAAAACACCATCCACTGATTTTCTCACAGCCCTGCCTGGAAGCTAGAAGTCTGAAGTCTGTGCTCTCTCCACGGTCTCTAGGAGAGCATTTGTTCCTTTTCCTCTTCCAGCATCTGGTGGTTTGGGGTGTTGCCTGACTGTGTGTCGGCTTCATTCCATTCTCTGCACCGGTGGTGTGTCACTCCTCTCTCCTGTTACTGTCTCTATGTCTCTGACAGGGACACTTGCACAGAATTTAGGGCTTGCTGAGATAGTCCAGGATGCTCTCCTCATCTCAAGATTCTTCATTACATGGGCAAAAACTCCCGTTCCCAAATAAGGGCACCTTCATAGGTTCTGGGGATGAGGACATGGGTGGATTCTTTTGGAGACCACTACGCAGCTCACTGTAGACCAGTAAGAGCCTTGGAGAGTTTCTTGTTTTAGGAAACAGAAATCAAGACTCAGAGAGAAAAAAATTAGGCCAAGTGCTATCGGGTCGGATCCGACTCATGGCGACCCTAGGAGAGAATTCAAAACCAAGAAGTAGTCTGAATTTGTGATTCCTTAAACCATTCTCCGTCTCTGTGCTGTTCCCACTGCTCCTAGATTCATAGTCTGCTGTTTCTTTTAAAAAATCGTGTTTCCCATTTTTTATCGAGTTGTTGCAGGTCTGGCAGGAAAGGAGTTGTAAATTCATGGTAAAATACAATTTTGTGGAGTTTACACTTTATTATTTATTTTTAAATACCCACTTATCACTGTTGATGTCTCTCGGCTCACAGACGGTTTTGTTGTCTGGGCCCGTGTCTCAGTCATTTACTGCTGCTGTAACAGAAATACCACAAGTGGGTGGCTTTGACAAAGAGAAATTAATTTTCTCACAGTCCATGAGGCTGGACGTCCAAATTCGGGCTGCCAGCTTGCGGGGAAGGCTTTCTCTTGCTGTTGGTTCTGAGGAAGGTCCTTGTCTCTCTTCAGCTTCTGATCCTGGGTTCCTTAGTGCTGTTCATGTGCTGTAGATGTCTCTTTCCTCACCTCGGCCTGTCTGTTTGCTGGTATGCTTAGTCTACTCCTTTGTTCATTTCAAAAGAGATTGATTAAAAACACGCCCTAAAAACTACAACCATTCCTGAAGCCCACTCTTCAAAGATTAGACTGGACCACCGAACAGAAAAGGACACTTGGCAAGAATCGGCCTCTTGGTTCAAGCGGATACACGAGACCGTGTTGGCAGCTCACAGGACAAGAAGGCAGAAAGGGACAGGAGCCAGTCTGATGGACACGAGAAGCCCCGAGTAGAAAGAGGGAGTGCGCCATCATGTTGTAGGGACTGCGGCCAGGGTCACACTACTAGGTGTGTAAGTTTTGCCATGAGAAATTAACTTGAGCTGCACACACACACAAACACAAACAGTGATAAAACCTCATAGCCTGTAAGTCAATTTCTAAAATATTTTACTAGGGTTTGCGCTTGATTTTGAAGACTGCCTAGGAGACCATGGTGGTGTAGTGGTTAAGGGCTACATCTGTTAGCCAACAGGATGGCAGTTCAAATCCACCAAGAGCTCCGTGGAAACCCTGTGGGGTGGTTCTACTCTGACCTCTAGAGTCCCTGTAAGTTGGAATCAACTTGAAGACACAGTTTCTTTTTTTAAATTATTTTTATACTCTTGGACGCAGCAGATAAGTATTCTGCAAGAGATTTTCACAGTTGGATCTGTATTTAGAAAAAGCAACAGTGAGGCTAATAAGGAGGGCGGAAAGGAGATCCTTAATGGACTAGGAAGGAGTGGGGGTCAGACTGGTACTTCTCTCATTTTGGAAAACATCCTTCAGACCACTTCCTTCCTGTTGAGTTCCCTCTGTTCTCCACAGGTAAACGTAATTGGGCCCAAAGGTAGGATCCCCTGCTGAATGTGGTACAGAACGCTAGAGGAAGAGTTAGAAAGCTTGATTTAGCTACAGGCCTCCTGAGAAATAACAGCAGGGGTAGGCCTTGGTGGGGCGTTTGCCTTCCCAGTGCATTGTGGGTAGTCCTTTGCTGGGCCTGGTTGCCTTCTCAGTGCATTGTGGGTAGTCCTCGATGGGCATGTTGCCATCTTAGTGCATTGTGGGTAGTCCTCGATGGGCATGTTCCCATCTTAGTGCATTGTGGGTAGTTGCTGATGGGCCCTGTTGCCTTCCCACTGCATTGTGGGATGGTCCTTGATGAGCCACAGTGTCTTCCTAGTGCATTGTGGGATAGTCCCTTATGGTCCTGGTTGCCTTCCCAGTGCACTGTGGGTAGTCCTTGGTAGGGCATGTTGCGTTCCCAGTGCATTGTGGAATATAGTCCTTGATGAGCTGTATTGTCTTCACGTTGCACTGTGGGATAGTCCGTTATGGGCCTGGTTGCCTTCCCAGTGCACTGTGGGTAGTCCTTGGTAGGGCATGTTGCGTTCCCAGTGCATTGTGGAATATAGTCCTTGATGAGCTGTATTGTCTTCACGTTGCACTGTGGGATAGTCCGTTATGGGCCTGGTTGCCTACCCAGTGCCTTGTGGGAAAGGCCTGGACAGGTTGTGCTGCCCTCCTGGTGCACTGTGGGAAAGTCCTGTGCGGGCCAGCACCTGGGAGCCCCCGCGCCCCTGCCCGCGTGCGCACCTGGTCCCGTTGCTGCCTTCAGTTCCTCCCAGTGCTCGCTCTCTGGAGGGCATCAGGGCTTGCAGGGAGACAGATTGCTGAGACAGTCCTACAACTTTCTGGGGAACCTCAGCTTTCAAACCAGCCATTATCCTCAGGAGGTATTTTCTCGGAAACAGACAAGTAGTTCCAGGTTACCTTCAGTGGTGACAGCCTTACCCAGTTAGGTTACTAAAATTTTACTGGGAAAGGAAGGTCTCAGGTCAGGACTGTGAGGGGCACAGAAGTGGTCTTGCATGCTGCATTCTTCCTTTTGCCCATTCTGGTGGGGGGCAGGTAGGCCAGGCTGGCCACAGCTCTGGCCCCAAGGCAGCCCAAGGCACGCCATCCTCTTGGGGAGACCTGTGGCCCCTTTTTCTTCCTGTACTAAGAGAGACCTAAAAGCCACTCTGAAGACATTCCTGGGGGAACAGTTGTTGGCCCTGACACTCTCTAACCAAGTTCATTACCAGACAGTTTAAAACACATGCACACGGTTGGGAATGTTGTGTGTCTTGCCTGTGGAGGTGGTTGGATGACTGTACCCATTTGTCAAGACTCGGCACACTGTACAAAACAGAACTAAAATTATTTTGCCAGGAGCATTTCCAGTCCTGTAAGACAGCAGCTGAAAGGGCTGGGAAAAGATTTTATTTTATTGAAAAAACAAAACAAAACAAAAACCTCGCTGAAGGGCTGTCTGTGCCAGCTCACTTTCTGTGGAGACACACAAAGCCTCCCTTTGTTAGTGGCTGGATTTCAGAGGTGCTTCGGAGCCTTGACTTGTTTCTGTCTCAGGCTCTGTTCAACGGGGTCTCATCTCTTCCTCATGTCACCTTGGTGTTTGCACGGGCTCCATTCCAGGGGGCTGTTAGGACTGTGCAGGGCAGAGAACTCATTTTAAGAGTATCTCTTTCTTGCACTGTTTGCCTTGAAATTCCTGGGTTGTTCTGATCATTTCAACTCAGGGGCAACAAGAAGCATTCTGATTCTCACGTTTTCGTAACTGCTGTGCCATCTCACATTTTTACTAGCGGGATCGGTGGTTTTCTGCTCTGTCTGCCCCTCGCGTTCACCCAGGGAACTTTCCGAGTGCCACTGACACCCCGCCCGGCCTCGGTGCCCTGTCGGTGGCCGTCGGGGCCGTGAGCAGCTCAGTGGTGGCAGAAGGTTAGCGGTTTGAAGGCCCCAGCTGCTGCACAGGAGCGAGAGCTGCTGACCTGTCAGAGACTGCATCTCCGGGGAAACCCCATGGGGTCCCCCTAAGCTGGATCCCTTGGAGGGCACCCAGCAGCAGCCTGTCCCTGCAGTCTGAGCTGTCAGTACTTGATAGGGAACCTCCAGAGCAGTGGTTTGCTTACAAAGCTCCCAGAAAGGTAGTCTCTGTCGGCCTCTGTTTTGTTCATTGGAGTTCAAGGGTAGCTGGAAGAAACCGGACTGAACGCAGTGCTGTCTAACTTGTTCTGACTCACAGGGACCCTATAGGATCGAGTAGATATGCCCTGTAGGGTTTCCAAGGAGCAGCTGGTGGATTTGAACCACCGACCTTTGGGCTGGCCACTGAGCCCTTTAACCACTGGGCCACGAGGGAACCACGACAGATAACTCAAAACCAAAACACTGCTGTGGAGTCAGTTCTGATTCACAGCAACTCCACAGAGCAGACCCGCCCCAGAGGGTACCTGAGGGGCCACTGGTGGATTCGCACTGCTGACCTTGTAGCTGGCAGCCGAGCCGTTTAACCACCGGGCCACCAGGGTGCAGTGGTGGGGTAGAGACAGGCCTTTCCTCTGGCCAGAGTGAGCTCCCTCAGGACACTGCGCCCTCCTTCCTTGGCTTCTGGGGGTAGTGAAACCACAGATGACCTACTGGGAGCAAGTGTCCTTGTATGTGGGCTTTGTCCCTTGGTGTGTGTCGGGGGCCAGTCCACGCGGCCTGTCTGCGCCTCTTCTTCCTCCTCTGTAACGGGGGACAGGACGGCCCACTGCATGTGGTCGCTGGAAGGCTGTGTGCCTGCAGCAGCTCCGGAGGCTTTTGCCGTGGGTTGGACTTGGCATGTTGGCAGTGAGTTCCTGTTGCTGGTTTTTAAGGCGGATCAGAGGTGGGGCAGGGGCTAAAGTGTGCCGCTGCTAATTGAAAGGCCGGTAGTTTGAACACAGTGGCCTCTCCATGGGAGAAAGAGGTGGTGGTCTGCTTCCCTCAGGATTGACAGCCTTGGAAACCCCCCGGGGCAGTTCTGCCCTGTCCAGTGGGGTCACTGTGAGTTGGAATTGACTCAGTGGCAGTTGTGAATTTGGGTCAGACTTACCCAGCTTTTTTCTCATCACCCAGTATTTCCTGCGCTGGGTATTAGCGTGCGTTAGGAAGATTAGTACCTCATTCCCTGTTATAACTGACCTGTTGGTAATCTGGGTTCCTGTTCCTCTTTTTACACTGGGAGAGTTTAAACCACACATGGTGGCTAGAATTGGCTCTCTGGGTGAGCTGATGTGATCGGACTTCTCAGTCCGTGAATCTGAAATCAGACTTTAGGAGCTGCCTCCCTGGGGCCCTGTCTGCAGCGGTCAGTGACCCGTCTCTCTGCCTGCCCCAGACTCACACATAAACAGCTCAGCTGGTAATAGCGCTCATCGGCACAACTGTTCAGAGACCCGGCTGGTCAGCCCCTGGTGTCACAGGGGACGTACTCCGTTACCTGGTGGCTAGGCGCTGTCACCTTGACGGAGACTCATGACCGCCTTCTGTGTTATGGAAAGAAACGGTGCCTGTACCTGCCTCAGAGGGGTCGCTGTGTCTGAGGCCACCGCGGCAGCCACTCTGTCAGGCCGTCTCACTGAGGGTCTGCCTCTTTCTCACGCATCTGCGACTTTACCAGGCATGATGTCGTTCTCCGGGGATGGATCCCTCCTGAGAACAAGCCGAGTTAAGAGGTCTGGCCGTCCTTGCTTCTCCGGGGCGTTCTGGCTGTGCTTCTTCCAAGAGAGATTCGCTCATTCTTCCAGCAATCCACGGTGTATTTAATGTTCTTCAATAACACAGCTCACATTTGTCGATTCTCCTTCAGCCTCCCTTTCTCAGTGTTCAGCTTTTGCCACATGGATGTGGTTGTGAGGTG
Source organism: Heterohyrax brucei (assembly GCA_028571685.1). NCBI lineage: Eukaryota > Metazoa > Chordata > Mammalia > Hyracoidea > Procaviidae > Heterohyrax > Heterohyrax brucei. Next base: position 3,054,540 of record CM053163.1, read on the forward strand.
CCGTCGAGTCGGTTCTGACGCATAGCGACCCATTCGCAGCAGGACAGAACACGGCCGGGGCCAGCACCGTGCCCACAGTCCTTTTATGCTCAAGCCCGTTGTGGTGGCCCGGGGGTCAGCCCATCTTGTTGAAGGTCTTCCTCTTTTTCGCTGACCCTTAGCTCTGCCGGGCCAGGAAGAAGGACGTGGCAGTTTACTTTTGAAAAGAGATAGCCGGGGAAAACCTTATGAAGAGCAGCGTGCATATGAGGCGACTGATGAGACCACTGCTGGGCTCACGCATGCCTGAGTCATTAAAGCGACCGCTTTCCTTTGTACGATCTCCCAGAGTGCTTCCGCAGGGTGGTGAATCCCAAAGCAACACATTGTTGGATTCCGTGGGTGTAGACTGTGGATTTTAGTTCAGTGACATCCTTGACGCCTCTGCTCTCTTTTCCGTTTATCATGATGTTGCTTCTTGGTTGAGTTGTGAGGATTTTTGTTTTCTTTATGTTGAGGTGTGGTCCGTACTGAAGCCTGTTAGGTTTTTAAAATCTTCCCCAGTAAGCGCTTCAGGTCTTCTTGGCTTTCAGCAAGCTGGGTTGCATCCTCTGCATCGCGCAGGTTGTTAGTGACCTTCCTCCGATGCTGACATCCTCTTCTTCAAATAGCCCGTTGTGTCAGGTCACTTGTTAGTATGCAGTGTGAGTGTGTTAAAAGAATACAGTCCTGACCCACACCTTTTCTGATTGTAAATCATGCAATATCCCCTTGTTCTGTTGGAGTGACGCCCCTTAAACTGTCTTTAACTACTAGGGATGGTTGACAGCCTGTGTTTACGGTATGTGGGACACACAAAGCTTAGTGGACCATTTTTGGATTTGCCTCATAGACAACTGGTCGTTCCCAGGCAGGTTCTAATCTTGATACCCAGATGCTGTGGGTACCACAGTCCCTCCCACTGGTCTGCATCTCCCTAGACGGCCCACAGAACACATGAGCCACCCAGAGGCCACTTGCTGGAGGCTGGAGGCAGGAGGGAGATCAGAGAGGAGGCTGGCCCCCTGCCTCTGCCCCTCTGGGCTTCACTTCCTGGGTCTTGATGAGAAGTTGTGGCCCCAGGAACCACACTGGTAGTGGCCCAAGCAAACCCGGGCAAGTTGGCTCCAGCCTGGACCCATTTGTAATTTTTCTCTGTTTTCCACTGAAAGATGCAACGAGTGCCTCTTAGGCCTGGCTTTGGGTCAGCCCGTTCTTCTGGACACTCCCAGAATGTCACCATGATGTCTATTATTACTCTGAGTAATGTTTCGTCTTCCAGTAAATGAAACTGCTGGATTCCTAGAGTCTCAGTGTTGGCACTGGTCTTCAGAGACCCGAGTTGGAGAAAGAAATCTAGACAGGTGGAAAGACCTGATCCGGCTGGACAGTGCGCAGGGCTTGTGAAATAATAGTGACGGACGAGGAGATCGACTCTGCGGAGGCCTATGAGCTAACCCTTAGAGCGAGTTAGTGGGGGGCTGGAGTCTCGGGGTGCAGTGGTTAAGAGCTAGGCTGCTAACTGACAGGTGAGCAGTTCACACCTCCCCGGAGAGGCCCCCTCGGAAGGCAGACCTGGGAGCCTGCTAGTAAAAGGTATCTGCCAGGAGATCCCTGTGGCACACAGGTTTGCTCTGCGGCATGGGCGTAACCATGGGGTGAGTCGGCTTGAGGCCTGCAGGGTTGGTAGGGCTTGGTCTTCAGGTGCTGGTTGCCTGGCTTTCTAGAACAGTTCAGTGTGTGCTCACAAAACCCTGCAAAACTTATTAGGAAACCTGGCTTCAGATCCACTCTGCGTTTGGCAAAGACGTGGCAGAAGGTCGAGTCTTACTGACTTGGCACTTCATCGTGATTAATTTTCTTTTTGATGCCTGAAATACCAGGCCTCCCACTTAAATTCAATTAGGATTGAGAATTTCTGTTCCCTTTTGGACTAGTCCATCTTAGTTCACAGACAGTGTACTCATTTTTTTTGTGCAGCCTGAATATGCCATTCTGAAAGCTACAGCTGATATTTAAAATAGTATTTAAGAATGTCAAGTATGAAAACGGCTTGATCACATTTTCTTTCACCAGGGGAACTGCCTGTAACATGTTTGCTTTGGTTAATGGATAGAGATTATGGGAGTTGAATAGTGATTCGTATTTACAGTTTCTGGCTTAAAACAAATCCACTTCTGTCAAGTGGATTCCGAATCCTGGTGACCCTAGAAACAGAACAGAACTGCCCCATAGAGTTCCCAAGGAAGGCCTTGCGGATTTGAACTGCCGACCTTCTGGTTAGCAGCCCTAACACTTTACTAAACCACCGAGTTTTCCAGCTAGCACTAGGAATTCTTGAGTTCTGATTTAGTTATTGTGATCTTTCTTGTTGTATTAGGAACATTCACTTTTTTCGTTTTTTAAAAAGCAAACCAGGCATATTTATCGGAAAGGAAGGCCTATTTTAGGGCAAAGGCTCTGACACAGTGTCCCCTTTGCCCTGAGTGAACCATGTCACAGAGGCTCACAGGAATTCCTCCCTGGTGACTGGAATGTTCCCTACTCACTTTCCTCGGTCACTCTTGTGAAATCTGGAGAGCAGGCGCTGAGAGCGTGCTTGGCTGCCGGCAGACCTCCTGATGCTTGGTTCGCCATACATGGTGTTCGTATGTCTGGAAGGAATGCCAGTGGAGATGATGGGAAGGCATTCTTCTGTTTCTTTTCCTTTTGTTTGTTTAAACTAAAGCTTGTTACTGCCACTTTGTTTTTGGTTCTGTTTTTTAAAAACGCTTTTGGATCACCATTTCCCGTAGGGGTACGTGAAGAGATGGAAGACTGCTTGCTTAGCATCTGCGTGCTGGTGTACGGTAGGATTTGGTTCGAAACAGATGATTAGATTAACCAGCTTACAACGAAGCCATTGTTTTTTTTAAAAAAACAAAATCTGTTACTGTCAAGGCAATTCTGACTCACAGTGACCTTTTTTAAAAAACAAAACACTGCTGTTGAGTCAATACGGACTCACAGCGGCCTTGTAGGGCAGAGTAGAATTGCCCCCATAGAGTTTGCCAGGAGTGCCTGGTGGATTCGAACTGCCGACCTTTTGGTGAGCAGGTGGAGCACTTAACCACTGCGCCACCAGAGTTTCCAGCCCGTCAGCAACATTTGCTCCGGTGACTATACCACTAATAAGTAATATTCTGTCGCCGGCGTCTTCAGGGGTACAGCTGTTGTCCTGCAGCTGCTGAATTCCCAGCGAGACTGCTGGCCGGCAAGGTGGCCCTGCAGCCTCGCCTGGAGCTGTCCCTGGACTGGCTGTTCCCTGGAGGGAACCCTGAGAGCAGTAAACTGGCCTCTGTCCCTTGGAGTTGCAGAATTGCCCCAGGGTGCATACCTTCCAAACCTGATCCGAGCTCCCTTCCTGTCCCGGAAGTCCTGCTGTGTCAGATTACCTAGGAAAACACTTAGGGGAAGTGTCGGGGGAGGGAAATCAGGCTTTCAGAGGTTGGCTGTGGGTGTAGAAGACATTTGTCACTTGTCAGTGTCTGAGCCCTGGTGGCACAGTGGTTAAAGTGCTCAGCTGTTGACAGACAGTGGGAGGAGAAGGTGGCAGTTGGCTTCCGTGAAGATTTGCAGCCTTGGAAACCCTATGATACAGTTGTGCTCTGTCCCGTGGGGTCACCACAAGTCAGAGTCTACTCAGTGGCAATGGACTTGTCATCAGTTTTCTCCTGGCCTAGGGGTTTCTCTGCGCAGGAACCCCAGGTCCACTCCTGGCACTACTTTTTCTGGGTGGTGTGAGGTTCCCCCTGTCTCTCCGCTCGCTTCTCTCTTTCATATCTGTAAAGAGGTTGACTCAGGCTCCAGCCTGATCCTGTAGGGTGAGTTCTGCCTCGTGCACACCACTGATGCGCCCTGTGGACAACACAGAGGTAGGGTTTACAGCACGGGGGAAAATCCCACCAGATGGCAGCATGGCGGGAATCGCGGCTGAGCCAAGGTGCTGCACCTTTTGGGGGGACACAATCCATGACAGCTGGTAAGAAAGCGCCCGGAGACGGAGGAGGCAGTCTGTCTTGCAGTACTGTGTGCACAGTGTCTTACAGCCAGGTTGACGGTGGAATTGCATGTTTTCCATGGCTTGCACTTGAAGAGAGGACGAGAGAGGTTTCTTGTGGTGGGTGTGTGTTCTGTTTAGTCTTACTTCTAAGGTTCTCTGAGCAGTGTCGCCTCCTCTTGAGGACCCTAGTGGCCTGTTCTAGGAGGCCTGTGACAGTGAGTTGACCAGTGAGTGCAGTCCAGGCGGCTGGATGTGTCTTGGCCTCAGCTGAGTATGAACCTCAGCCCTGCAGGAGCTGCATGTGGCCCCAGGAAGTGACGACGTCCTTGGTACCAGCTCCAAAGAACGGCTCTGCTCAGGTGTGCACAGACTAGATGGTGAAGATTGGTGCTGGTGGCCATTGGTGCCGTCGAGTTGGTTCTGACTCACAGCGACCCCCTGGGACAGAGTAGGGCTGGCCCCATTGAGTTTCCAAGGAGCACCTGGTGGGTTTGAACTGCCGACCTTCTGGTTTGGGTTTCTGCAATGAGGGTGGAGCCTTAGATGGCAGAAGAGGTCTGCACTTTTGATTCAGGAGGCCTGGGTTTTCCGGCAACTTCTAACAAGAGAGAGTGACCACGAGTTAGTCGCCTCTTTTTGGTGGCGTCATTTTCTGCCTCTGCCCTGGCTCGGCCACCATTGGGTTTTCTGATTTCAGCAGCCTTTCCCCTGGCTGAGTTCCTGCATATCCCCGTGGTTGGTGGCACGTTCTGAGTTGTAACCACGTGTCTTCCTGTCCTTTCTTGTCCCCTCTAGGGAGGGAGCAGTTCCACGGGCTGGGCTCCATGTACTGCCGCGGAGCGGGGGCCGTCATCCTCACCTATGACGTCAATCACCTGCAGAGCCTGCTGGAGCTGGAGGACAGGTTCCTGGGCCTGACGGACACAGCCAACACCGACTGCCTCTTTGCCATCGTGGGAAACAAGGTGGACCTCTCCGAGGAGGGCACCCCCGAGGATCAGGAGGAGGAGGGGGACAGCTCCGGGAGGGCCTGCCGCGGTGCTGTCCCCGTCAAGGTGCCCAGGCAGGTGAAGCTGGAGGATGCGGTGGCCCTGTACAAGAAAATCCTCAAGTACAAAATGCTAGACGAGAAGGATGTGCCTGCCGCCGAACAGATGTGCTTCGAGACCAGCGCCAAAACTGGCTACAACGTGGACCTCCTGTTCGAGACCTTGTTTGACATGGTTGTGCCCATGATTTTACGACAGAGAGCCGAGGGGCCGTCCCAGACTGTGGACGTCAGCCTTTATACCCAGCAGCCCAAACAGACAAAGGCTGGCTGCTGTGCCTGACTTTCAGAGGGCTGCCTGACTTCCTGTTTGCAGCTGTGATGAGGAGTGTGAACTCTTGGCCAGTGGCGTGGTCAGAAGGAAGCATGGAAAATTCAAAGCTTTTATGGACCAGTAGGTGGCCGAGAAAATGTGAATGGAAGTGAGAACTCTTTATCCAGAGAAGATCAGTGCCTGCTGCCTCCCTCTCTGTCCGGGGTGTCAGAAGGCAGGCCATCAGATTAATCGTCTGTACGGCCAGTCGGCACACAAAGACACTCGCCCTCCTGTCCTCACCCCTGCTCTGGGATGGACTCAGCTGTCCCTGCATGACCCAGGCTGCGATCTCTCTTCCTGCTTTGCACAGATGGGAGCTTGGCTGCATGTAACTGACCCGACAAGGCACACTCAGCTGCTGTCACCCTACCCAGCTTTCCTGTCTGTCATGGGTCACACTCATTTCACTGTGATTTAGGCTGGGCCTCCCTGTTTGGGTCCTGGTGTTTTTATGCATTGCAGTAGTGATTTTCTCCATGTTAATTTATACACAATCAAGAATGACTGTTTTTATGTTGGTTGCTGCTGTGTGAGCTACGTATTTTATTAAAAAAGACCTTGGGGAGAACCTTGTGTGGACATTTTATTGAGTGAGGCTTCACTTGTACCTCCTGTGGATGCCGCGTGGAAACCCTGGTGGTGTCCTGATTGGTTAAGTGTTACGTCTGCTCCCCAGAAGGTCAGCAGTTCTAATCTACCTGCCAAGTGCTCCTTGGAAACTATATGGAGCAGTTCTACTCGGTCCTGTAGGGTCTCTCTGAGTCGGAATTGACTCGATGGCAGTGGGTTTTTTTTTTGGACTCCGTGTTGGGTAGAGCTTGGGAGATGGCATGAAGCTCCATACTCCTTGTTTTAAAACACAATGAGGACCAACCTGTTGCTCTGAAGTCAGCTCTAACCATGGCCCTATATGAAAGTAGAACTGCCACATGGGACTTCTGCGGAACAACTGGTGGATTGGAACGATGACTTTTGGGTTAACAAGCAGGTGCTTGACCACTGTGCCACCAGGCTTCCTGTTCTTTAAAAGCGACATCAAATCCTTATGATGTGTAGATGAGTACGTCTGCCTCATTGTCTTTATGGCTGGAATTCCAGTAACAGTAGCAGAACGGAAAGCTCTCTCTATGCCCAAGTCGGTTTGGGGCCAGGCCTGCTGTCCTGAATGAGAGATTTCTGTCCCAGTTCTGGTGTGGGAGGCGGGCCGGCTGCCCTGTGGGTGAAGGTGCCAAGGCAGAGAAGTTGGGAAACCACCAGTGTGGTTTTCTTAGAAATGTCATTAAAAAGCAAGCAGGTTGGAGTTGAAGCCTTTTGTTGGGAAAGGATGGCCAAGTTAGGCTAAAGGCTAGTGGGCAGAACAGTGTTTGTTTATTGGGGCACAGGTGGGGCCACCAGAACCCTCGTGGTACAGTGGTTAGACACTTGGCTGCTGACCAAAAGGTCATCCGTTCAAACCCATTGTCAGTGTCACAGGACAAAGATGTGGCAGTCTGTGTCTGTAAAGATTTAGTGTTGGGAACCCAGTGGGGGCACTCCTCCTCTGTCCTGTCGGGTTGCTACGAGTCAGAACTGCCGTGCCAGCAATGAGTTTCTGGGATTGCCATGAGCCGGAATTGCTTTAACGGCGACAGGTTTGGGGTTTGGTTTTCAGTACTCGCGTGGGATGCCTGTGACCTCCAGGTAACGGGCCACCAGTGGCTGCTCGGCTTCTGTGAAGTTAGTGTTTCTCGGCTGAGTGACTGACAGCCTGTCTCAGGGATGAACACAGACACGACCGGCTCTGGGACAGGACCCTGTCACCGGAGGTGTCCCTTTACTGCAGCTAAATCGCCAGGACTCAGACTTCAGTTTCTCAGGGACAGCCCATTGAAGAGTGACAGTGCGTCCTTTTCGTTGCCCCTACCCATTGCTGTCAAGTTGATTCCGACTCACAGTGACCCTCCAGGACAGAGTAGAACTGCCCATAGTTTCCAAGGAGCGCCTGGAGGACGTGAACTGCCAGCCTTCTGGTTAGCGGGCATAGCACTTCCACTGTGCAACCAGGTTCCCCAGAATCACACAGAGAATATAACTTTCATAGTTTTTTGTTTTTATAAGAGTAAAGCGCCCGAAACCAACCAAACCCACTGCCATCAAGCTGATTCCGACAGCCACCCGACAGGATATAGTAGAACTGCCCCATAGTTTCCAAGGAGCGCCTGGTGGATCTGAACTGCCAACCTCTTGGTTAGCAGCCGTAGCTCCTAACCACTCTACCACCAGGGTTTCCTCCTTTGAATTGACACCACTTCATTTGTCTTAGTATGAACAGAAGTTAGTCTTATTTTCCATAAAGTGTCTCTCTGCTGGTGACACTTTAGGAAAACTTCTACCAAGAAAGACCTTAAAATCTTTCAAGGCAACCCAAATCCACTGCCATCGAGTCAATTCCAACTCATACGAACCCCACAGGACAGAGTAGAAGTGGCCCACAGAGTGTCTGGTAGATTTGAACTGCCAACCTTTTGGGTAGCAGACGTGGAACGGAACTGCTTTGCCACCAGAGGAAGAAAAAGAAGAGTAGTACAGGAAATCGTGGTTTATATTTGAAGGCAGGAATGGACTGAATGAATTCGCAAGGTCTTTACCTGCCCAGTGTCCCCCCGATTTTATTTACCATCTGTTCTGAGCACCTGACTGCTTGATTTCTACAATGGCTGCACATTCTGGGGGATGGGTACCCGTGGATAGGCGTTCTCCAGCTCCACGTGAGTATTTTTATCATTTATCGTTCTGAACGTATACTCCGCTCAGTACTGAAGTTGCCCAAGGTCCACCCTTCGGCCAAAGATGAGACAGGCCCCTAAAACAAACAATAATGTATGTAACTCCACCATGCATTATGACACTGGATGGACACACCCGCCCAGGACAAGGATGAGAAGGCAGGAGGGGAGAGGACAGCCGGAGGACTGTAAAGGGGGAACCCAAGGTCGAGAAAGGAGTGTTGGCATATCTCAGGGTTGGCGACCACTGTAGAAAACCTCCTTCTAGAGCTGGCATCCTGAGTTTGGACTGCTAGCCTCCCGCACTGAGAGGAAAGAATCCTCACTTTGTTAAAGTATCCCCTTACGGAGTTTCTGTTACTACAGCACCACATGACACGGATGTCCACCTGTGGTGTCGGGCACAGAAGTGTTCCGGGGTCTCAGCCTCGCCAGCTATTTTCTTCATCTGAGGGTTTTTTCTTGGATGCACGGCACCCTTGTTGGGGTGACCAGCCAGTGCCGTCTAGCCGATTCCCAATCCTGATGAAACGAAGGGTCTCCAGGAGTGGGAATCCGCTCGATGACACTGGCCTTGGCTTTTAGAGGGTCGACGTGGCCGTTTTCCTCGGGGTTGCTCCCATGGCTGGGGACGGGGTGCTTTTGCCCACGTTATCTCTGACCTGCCTGAAGGTCTTCTCAGGTGAACTATCTTCCGGTCCTCTGCCCCGTTTTCAGGGGACTTAGTCACCTGTGGGCAGCGGAGGTTGGGCGGCACCTTCTGGTTTCTCCAGATGAGATGCTGATTTGGAGGTTGGGAGCCCCATTCGTTTTGTCCAGTCTCCAGGCATTCACTGCCCTCTTTGGGTGAGGTCTCGGGAGAAGCAGAACGCTTGGTTGTCTTCGTAGAGCTCAGTGATCTGCCTTCTCTTCTGCTGCTGGTCGCTGTTCGAATCTCCGTATGCCTTGGGTTGGGGGCTCTCAGCCGTCGTCCCTCCGAAGGCATCCATGATCTTTCCCGTTGGAGACTGGACCTGCAGCTCTCTAATCCACTTGGAAGGGGTGTTTTGGTGCTTGCTGGGGTCTGGTGAGCTCTATCTTTTCGGCAGGGGGATATCCAGCGACACCCAGACCATGGATTTGTTGAAGAGACCATCTGTTCTCCGCCTTCCGCCAGTCTGGGCCTTCCTCGAACGTCAGGGGCTGGCCGTTCTCCCTGCCCAGGGCTGTCTTTCAAGAAGCCAGAGTCGCTGCATCGTGCTCTTTTGGGTTTCAGCTCCGGAAGGAAGTGCCCAGTGGCCTTCCCACAGGCCTGAGCTTTTCCCTTCCTGCTGTTGGAGTGGAAAGGTGAAGTCGGTGCCGTTGAGCCGATTCCCAAGGTCCCCAGGAGTGGGAATCGGCTTGATGGCATTGGGTTTGTCTTGGCATTTGGAGGGGCCTTTGGCGGCTGTTTTCCTCGGCGGACCTGCGGCGCCTGGGGATGGAATGCTTTCGCGCCCCTAGCCCTTCGCGTGCGGAAGGCCTCCTCAGGTGAGCTGTCTCTTCTGGTCCTTTGCCCCGTTTTCAGGGGGCTTAGTCACTTGTGGGCGGCGGAGGTGGGGTGCTATCTCCTGGCTTCTTGAGAGTAGACGCTGATTGGACTGGGGGGGCCATTCTTTCCACCCAGTCTCCAGGCAGTCACTGCCCTTTTGGGGTGAACTCTTGGGAGAAGCAGCAAGCTTGGGTGTCTCCGGAGGTCTCAGTGATCGGCCTTCTCTTCTACTGTGGGTGGCAGTCCGAGTCTCCGCCGGCCTGGGTATGGGGGCTCTCAGCGTCGCCCCTCCGGCTGCGTCCGTGATCTCTCCCGCGGGAGACTAGACCTTCAGCTCTCCGATCCCTTTCGGAGGGGTCTTTGGGTGCGTGCTGGGAGACCCGGGCCCGGTCTGCTGTCTCTTTTCGGCAGGGGAGCTACCTAGGGACGCCCAGACCGCTGACTTGCTCAGGAGACCGTCTGCTCTCCGCTGCGGGCCGGCTGGGCCTCGGGCGAACGTCAGCGGCTGCCGGCGGCTCTCCTTCCCCGGGCTGTCTTCCAGGAACCGGGAGGGCTGCCTCACGTGCGGTTCCAGTTTCCAGCTCCGGAAGGAAGTGCCACGTGGCCTTCCCGGAGGCTCCCAGCCTGGTCCCTTCCTGTGGTCCGCGCGGAGGCCTTCCGGTGTCGCAGCCCGGGTGGCAGCTGTCTTCCCCGGGGGCGTTTTTCTGGGGTGCACGGCGGCCTTGTTGCAGGGAGAAGCCGGTGCCGTTGAGCCGATTCCCAGGGTCCCCAGGAGGGGGAATCGGCCCAACGACACCGTGTTTGCTTTGGGTTTCGGGGGGCCGAGGTGGCCTCTCGCGGCCCTTTTCCTCAGCGGGGCTGCCGCGGCCGGAAGGGCTTCTTGGTGAGCACTTCCGGTCCCTGGCCGGGTTTTCCGGGGACTTCCTCCCCTGTGGGCGGCCGCGTGTGGCGGCTTCTTCCGCCTCCTCCAGGGGCGACGCGGGTTTTATTTGCGGGGGTCGGGCTCGTGCTGTGCGGGCTGCAGGCGGTCACGGTCCTCTCTGGGCGAGGTCTCGGGAGAAGCGGAAAGCTTGGACGTTTCCGGAGGTCTCAGTGATCTCCCTTCTCTTCGGCCGTTTGTCGCAGTTCGAACCTCTGTGGAATCAGATTTCTGAGTCAGCAGATCAAACCACAGGACTCGCTGAAGGAGAAGAACTAAGGTGTGCTTACTCTGAGATCTCTCGTCCAGTCACTTTTATATTGTTTTTTTGTTAACCTGCAATAAACTCTAACAACTCTGAAACTTCATGAAAAGCCATGAATATCGTTTTCTTTAAAGGAGGCAAGGGTCTTATTTAATCAGTTAAATGGCATGGGTTCAGATCAGCTATCCCATTCTCACTGGGTTAAAACTTAGGTCGGTCATTTCCTCTTAAATTTGGCTTCATGGTATTTAACGGATGCGTAATATTAAGTCATCATTCTTATTTCTTCGTTGCTGTCTGGAGAAACCTGGTCACATAGTGGTTAAGTGCTGCGCCTGCTATCCAAAAAGGATAGCAGTTCGAGTCCAGCAGGCAGTCCTTGGGAGCTTTGTGGAGCTGTTCTACTCTGTCGTGTAGGGTTGTCTTATAGGTCACTGTGATTTGAAATGAACTCTACAACCACTGGGTCAGTTTAAACTGCAAACTGGACTTTGACTTTATTAGAGTGATTGCAACCCTAATACCTTGTAAAATGTTTTCTCTTTTTCAAAATGGTTCATCGAGGACTTCCCATAACTAATGCCATCATAGACTCTAAATAAAATGCTTTTGATGGCACCAGCTCCTCTGACCTCTGCCCTGGCCTCTTCCAAAGGGGCACAGCACCCCCTCAGCTCTGGTGACCTCAATCTTCCTCCTCGAGAAATGGCCTTCAGCCTGAAAAACAGCAGCTAGGAAGGCTACCTGACAGTTTTTGGTATCTACAGCTTTCTTTCTTGCTGTTTATCTCAGAGTGGACTCAACAGGCTAGTGTCACTAGCTGAGGAATTTTGGTCTCAGTTTTGTCTTTGCCTGTGACAGACATACAGATCAGAGTCCAGGTGCCTGACATACATATCTGTAGTTTAATAGAGACTTTCTTGGGACGCTTGTGATGTAGACACTTAGCTGTGGGATACGTGCTTCACAACATGAAGTGTGCCTTTCTGAAATGATACAGAAAGTCTAACGTAGGAACTGTTGTTGGAGACTCTGGGGAACAGCCTCCAGTGGTATCACACTACCCAGTGAACCTTCTTCCTCTTTCTAACTTGGAGTAGGTTTCATTGGCTCGACTGCTCCAGGGCACAGACCCAAATCAGGTGACAGTTATTTTAGTTGAACATCATCAAAGCCAATGCTCTGACTGGAGAATTCGAATTACTGATGTATAAATTTATTTTTATACTGTATAGGTACTCAGAGAAAATTATCTTGGTCTATCCTGACAGTCTAGCATCAGGCTTCAAAATTATGTATGATACCGAAGTTCTTTAAAAATATGGATAATGATGTTTTTGAGAAATATTGTCTCCAGTTTTCTAACAGTTTGGATTTCATCTGGCCTTTACATTTTGTGTCTATTTTTATGCATCAGGTCCTACTAAATGTTTGTCATCTGCCATTTTGGGTGATTTTTCTGAAGATATCTGACCAAAATGTCTCAACCAAGATATTAGACTTGTGAAAAGGACTATGACCTCAGAAATCCAAAATTCTCATGCAGAAATGGATGGCCTCACCGACCACAACTGATCCCAAATCAGGTGGAACAAAAATAACTACATCAGGCTGAGTATGTAAAAATACTCAGCGGGCTTATGTGGAAAGATTGCTGATGTTTTAAGGCTCTGCTTTCAAGAGAAGTAAACATTTTCTTTTCTCCTCAAGTATTTCACTAATGGGTTTGAATCTGAGGTTTGGCAGAATACACTGTCTGCCGGGACACATGAAAAACAGCTGCTGATGCTGCTTAGGAGGTGTTTAGATTTATTTCCTTGTTCAAAGAATTTAGGGTCTTAACTTCATTGGTTATTCGAGATACCTGGCCTGATATGGTTAGTCCTTCTCTTGGACTTCCTAATTCACTGTATGGTGCCTGGGATTTTAAAAACTTGATGGTATTCAGTGACCACTCATGGAGCATTTTTGAGATTCCGGGGTAAGATCATGATCCAAAAGAGAAAACCATGAAAGAGACACATAATTCTTCTAAAATCTAAATTTTGGGCTTCTGTGGAAATTGAGATCACCACACAGGCTACTGCTTTGAAAAGAAAAGGCTGGGTTCTACAAGCCATTGAACCCTTTTGCTGAAGGGGCCAAATGAAAAAAGAGCCTCCCTTTACAACTTTATGGCCTTGCCTAAGTGTTTCATTTACATTAGAAAAGAGATGGGACTAGTTCTCAAGCTACCTTTGTAGCTGGGGACTTGAAGGAAAACAGCTAGCAGTTTGACTCTGGCTGGGCTCAGGGATCCTTTTTAGAAAAATGCCAGTGCCAGTTTTAAATGTGGGGGAAAGAAAAAAAAGCCATTAGGGCTGTACATGTTTATATCCTGGTCCACATCAGACATAAGACAAAGGTGACAAAGCTTGAGAGACCCTCAGCCCCCACGATCCCAGTTCGTAGAGGAGACCCTTAAGGTGTTTAGTTAGAGATTTTGGTTTCAGAGGGGAAAAACAAAAGGAGGATAAAAAAGGAAGCCCAGTTGTGGCTGTGGCCCTTCAGGTCCACTTGGAGGCAACCCAGTTAGCCCCCGAGGAGGTCAAGACTTGGATCATCTCACTGGCCAGTGAGTATGGGCCCCGGTTCTTACAGGTGCTGTTGAAAAGGAGGCCTCTTTAAGGCGGAGTGTTCTAAACATTCTACAACAGGGTGTTCCTAGATCTCCCCGACCAAGGCCCACATGGACAGACCCTCCTGGACTCTCTCCAAAGAGGAGGCTAAGAAATGAACCACTGAAGGGAGCCCTGGGCGAGGCCCATCTGCCTCCTGGCCCCGTATCAGACAGCTGAGGATTGCACTGGACGTGGAAGGTAAGGAAATGCAATTTGTCTTAGACAAGAGAGGTGCCTTCTCTACGTTCAGTTATCCAGTGGGTTCACTCTCCAGGAGGGGCTGTGTAATGACGGGCTTGGATTAAAAATCCAAGGCGAAATAAATTGCACTCTTAAGTCTGATGGGGTCCCAGTTACTAAGGCATTCCTTTCCAGATATCCCTGGCTGTCCTGTTTGATTGCCGGGACAAAAATTACTAAACTGGGGACACCTACATTGAAAAACTCGGCTAAATAGAAGGAATGAGGCACTGGGTAAAGAACCAGAAGGGCGTGCACCAAAATAAGTTCTCCGTCAGATGATCTAAAACGCTCCAGAGTTGAGGCCGGCAGAATAGTCTTTGGGAAAACACGCAGTGGAACCACAGGGAAAATGCAGTATTTCTTTGGAGTCCGTAGTCAGCAGTAAGACAGCGAGCCCGAGGGCCTTTGTGGTGTGATTCAGATGAGTGACCAACCACACGAACTGTCCTGGGACACTGAGATAAGTCCCCAAACAATTGTGTCAACTTCCTCCAAGTTGTTTTTCAGATGGAACCCACTCTGGGGACATGTCCACAGAGTCTCTACATGTCCTACCAATGTGGGCACCAGAGAGCTCCAGTCAGTACCAGGGAACTAAACCAAGGGACAAGCAGCTGCCATCCCAAAAGGAAATCCTTCAAATCCCCATCCGAAATTTGTCCCTAACTGAGACCCTGGACACAGACTGGCTATAAAACCCGACTGGCTAATGTCACTATTAATGCCTCTGGGAATTTCCTTTTGGGTTCTCCATACCTTTGGGCTCCTAATTCTTAATGCCTTCCTTTGCTTTGTCTCTTCTAGGCTACAATTTCAAGTTCAACGGACAGTCCTAGAAGAATGCCGATCTGTACTGATACCAGCCAGACAAGAGATCAGGCGACTCAGTGTCTCCCAGAGAGGACTCTAGAGGAACATGGGTCTGACATGGAGTGGGACTACGCCTCCAAACAGCAGGAAGTCACCAAAGAAAAGATGACTTCCCATATGTTTCCTTCAAGATTTCAGGCGCATGTCTCCTCACAGGCAAGGGAACCTGCTCTTTGCTGCTACATAGTACCATACTGGACTCCAGAATCTGACTGTTTCTAGGGATAACAAAGGTTGTAGTTGGTATTCTAGAACACAGACAGTACCAATAAGGTTGCCAGGGAACCCTGACCTGATTTGCCGCATATCAGCAGTTCTCCCTGGCAGTTTGTGATGCAGACATGGGTTCTTCCTGGCAGCTATGATGTTGGTGGAACAGTTCCTCCTGGTAGCTGTAAGGTGGCTGTGGTGGTCTCAGGCCTAATCAGGAGCCAAGTGACTACTTCCCTCTCCCATCTAGGACATCACCCCCTGCTTTGGCCTATTAAAAGCACCCCCAAAGTCGATGTGGAGTCTTTTTCCACTCATGGAGACTGACCTATTTCCTCTTTGGAATGTCTTCCCTGAATGAACTTTTTTGTTATTTGCTACTGAAAATGAGGCATCTACCCATGCTTTGGGGGAGGAGGATTCTGTTGGCCACCCGTCAGCAGACTGAAGTTGCTAGTTAGATCTCAAGAAGCCAAATCAGGTCACTCTGGGTGTAATTCAGCTGCATGACTTGAACTGGTAGGACTTTCTCCAAGGATGAGTGTGTGCCTCTAAAGGGTTGTCTTTCTGTCTCTTGGCCTAGTGGCTCTCATTGTGCTGAGCTGTCTTCCAAAAACCCAGGGTTGCTGCCTCACGTTCTCTTTCGGTTTTCAGCTCTGTGAGGAAGGGCCAAGTGGCCTTCCAAAGGGCTTCTAGACTTTTCCCCTTCTCCTTTTTGTTATAGCACTATGAGGTGACTGAGAGACACACCTGTGGTATTTCTGTTACAGCAGTACTAGGTAACTGAGACACCCACCTGTGGTGTTTCTGTTACAGCAGCACTCGGTGACTGAGACATCTACTGTGGTATTTCTGTTACAGCAGCACTGGGTGACTGACGTATTTCCTTTGATACTAAGTTCTCTGAGTATCATGGGCAATTACCTGGGGCAGGCAGCACTAGCATCTGGCCTGTATTAGCAGTTCCAGCTGCTCCTCATCCGCTGGAGTACAGGACCGAGTAATTTCACAGACACTCCTGAAGCAGTGACTCTCCTCAGTTCATCAAACATAAGGAAAATATGAGCTCAAGAAACAGAGGGGCTACATAATCCAGAGACTCTGTCAGCATGAGACCAGGAGAACTAGATGGTGCCAGCCACCACCAGTGACTGCCCTGACAGGAATACAACCAGAGTTCCTGACGAAGAGACAAAGAGGGTACAGCACTTGAACTCGATGGTATAACGGGCTGGAGGGTCCCTGAAAGGCATGGCTCGAGAACCCGCTGTTGGCCCAGAGCTGAAGCCATTCCCTAAGGCAACTCTTTTTTTTTTTTTTATGACTGAGTGAAAATATACATTCCCATATAAATTTACATGCTCTCTTAGCTTCCCCTGCTCTCCCTGCCTGGTGACAGCACACTATTCCTCTCTGCTCCATACATGTCTCATCCTCCCAACAGCCTCCTTTCCTGTCCTCTCCACCCACTCTCCTTCCTCCAGCCAGAGGTCAGCAGGATGATATCCTATAGGTGCATAGAACCATAAAGTGCATCCAGTATGTGGTCACTGCATCGCCAAGTCGAATCCATTAGTGACCGAAGAGTGAACCTTCATTATGATTTACACACAAGGGCAGCAACCAGGGCCAGGGGCCATGCTCCCAGGGGAACCCCGAAGCTGCTGGACCATCAATTGAGGTCTTTTAGTGGAGATCTCAGGATGCACCCCTTTTTATTCTTGTGTTGCCAGTGAGACTCAACTCAGTGAGCTCCATCGTGGCTATCACTGGTGGTGGCCGGGCACCATCCGGTTCTTCCGGTCCCAAGTCTGTGTAGGCACCCACTCTTCTGGGTCTCTCTCTTCTGGGTTGTCTTTACCCCACGTCACTTTGGTCCTTGGTGAGCATCCGTTCCTGCTGAGTTGGGACCATTTGCTGTGCCCTCGGGTGGCAGCTTGGCAGCCTGTAAGACCCCAGACGCTGCTCACCAATGAGGGGTGCAGAGGGCCCTCTTAGGAAAACGCTAGTTGTGTCAATTGGCCTTGATTTTGCCTAAGGCAACTCTTGAGGCAAAGATTGGACTGGACTGTAAGACAAAAAATGATGCTGGTGAAGAGTGTGCTGCTTAGCTTAAGTAGATACTGGAAGCTAACTGGGCAACTTTTGTCTGGAGTTGAGAAGAGACGGTAGAGGGGGGCCAGGAGCTGGTTGGGTCGTGTGGTGGTCAGGATTATGTCAACTGGGCTACTCCACGTTTGGCTGCTGTATTAAGTGCAGGGTGGGCCTGTGGTGGCTTCCCGCCCCTCGGCTTTCTTCTCTCTGCCGTCCACTACCCAATGCTGGTCGCTCACGTGGCCAGCAGCTCCTGCTTGCTTCTGGTCCTGGACTTGAACCAGCAGCTGCCGGATTCAGCAACGCTTAACAGCCAGTGCTTGAGCGTCCTGCTTCCTGACCCGCCGATCCTGGGTTCGCCAGCCTCTGCAGCCCCGTCTCGCCGCCAGCCTGGGATCCGCCGACGTACACAGCTGGTGATCCAGAACTCTGGTCTCTGACCTGCTGACTGTTCACCAGCTCCTGTGGCCACAGGAGGCTTGTGCCAGGACTTGGGATGTTCAGCTTCTGCAATTGCGTGAGCTGTTTCCTGTGTCTGTGTATGTATAGGTGTATAGAGATACATCTTTCTTTGTACCTTATGTATATATAAATCTTCTCTTGTACATACACGTGTTACTGGTTCTGCTTCCCTAGAAGACCCAGCCTGAGACAGACGGAAACAGGAGGTACAGGGTGGAGAGAACTGCTAGAGTCACAGCAGTGTGTGCAGGGTGGTGTCTTTCACATTGACTTGAGTTGTAAGCATTCACAGCACAATAAAATATTTCTTAAAAATTAAGAAAAAAAAAGAACCGCCTTATAAGGTTTCCAAGGCGTGACTGGGATTTAAACCGCTGACCTCCAGTTGGCAGCCCTAGCTCGTAACCACCAAGGCCCAGGATCCGAGGGAGAATTATTAACACTTGGTAGGGGACAGGATTCAGTCCCTGGCAGAGCTCGTTGCCGTAGCATTTCTCAGTGTGTTCTGTGTTGCTGTTGTGCGCCACTGAGTAGAATCTGACCCTATAGGACAGACGAACCGCCCCGCAGGGTGTACCAGGTTGTAATCTGGATGAGGGCAGAGCACCGAGGCTGCTTCCTCAGAGCAGCTGGTGGGTTTGAACTGCTGACAGTGCGGTGAGCAACCAGCCACTTCACCATCGCACCAGGTGTCCCTACACGGATTTAAAAACTGGTGGTTCTTCCTCAGTAGCTTCATGGAATTTGCTGTTTCCTGGTGTTCCGGAGGCGTTGTACTTGGCGCAGGCACCAGGGGTGTTGGGGGCGGGACGCGCTGTAGTTCGGATGTGGTAAGTCCTGTTCCTCCCTTTTCAGAGGCTCCTAGGCCTGGCTTTGTTTTTTCAACAGAACTGCTGTTTCTGAACCCTACTTCCGGTGTAAGTGGCTCTTTGCTCTGCCGGGAAATTAGGCAAGTGTTTGCCAGCCACTTTTCCTTGTGGGCCCATGGACGTTTCCCCAGCAGGGTTTGGCCTGCTGCTCCAAGCCTGTGTGACTAATGGACAGGAAGAATGACTGTCTGCAGGGCAAAAGGAGAAACATGCCTCACTTTCAAGCTCTCCTTGAACGTTGCTGCAAAGACAGACCAAATCAAACCAAACCCATTGCCTTGAAGTCAATGCCGACTCAGACCCAACAGGACAGTAGAACCGCCTCATGAGGTGTCCAAGGAGATTCTGGTGGATTTGAGCCGCTGACCTTTTGATAAGCAGCTGAGCTCGTAACCACTGCGGTACCATGGCTCCAGAGCCAATAAACTGCTTTGAAAAGGACAGATCCTGGCAATCCAGAGACCCTGTATTCATTCCCGCTGCCGGTGGTGTGGCCTCGTGGGGATCTGGAGGATCTTGAAGCCACAAGTCATTCCAGCTCTGGGTGGTAGAGCCTGGCTGGTACTGGCCTTCCTGTCACTGGATGAGAGCTTGGTCACTTGTCTCTGTGTCCGTCTTACCTGGGCTTGTGTTGCATTGATGGGTTAATGGCTGTAGAACAATTCTTAGCTGGCTGCTTAATACTGAAGCACCTCCTGCCCTCCTTGCTGAAGTTCGGGCCTTGACGCCTGTGTTGCCCCGTCGGGGAGAGCCGGGAGTGCGGTGCAGAAACTGTGCAGGGCAGGGCCTGTGGGCTGCAGGCCGGCCTGGGGTCGGCCTCTGTCCCCAAGGCGTGCAAGTCCTTACCTGTGTACCTGCTGCCTAGGGGTCTCTGGGGGATGAATGGTTTAGTGCTGGGCTGCTGACTGAGGGTGAAAAGTTAGTGGTTTGACTCTACGCAGAGGTGCCTCAGAAGAAGGCCTGGTGATCCACGTAAGACACACGCAGCCGTTAGAGGTTGTGTGGAGTGTGGGTTCTCCTCTGATGCATGTGGGGTCATTGTGAGGTGGAACCGGTGGGGTTTGGTTTTTGTTATGTTAGTGAGCAGGGTGGGTCCTAACGAAAACTCATTGGCTCCCAGTTGATTCCGACACACAGCGACGCTAGAAGACAGACTAGACCTGCCTCTCCAGGGGACACTGCATGAGTTCAAAATGCCAGCCTTTTGGTGAGCAGCCATAGCTCTTAACCACTGGGCCACCAGGGTGCCAGTGTCTCATAAAGGCGGACAGAATCACAGACAGACACAAGGGGCCGAGAGGCCATGTGAGGACCGTGGGCATGCCATGGAGCACCATGGTGACATCGATGACAGAACCTCCCTCCAGAAACAACAGGGAAAGCCTTCCCCTGGAGCTGGCATCCCCAACTCAGACTTCTAGCCTTCTAAACTGAGAGAATAAATTTCTGTTTTTTAAAGCCCTGCTCTTGGGGTCTTCGTGTTAGAGCAACACTAGGTGACTTAACAATAAGCTATAAAGAGTAACTGTGAGAAGTGGAGACGATGTCTGTATTTCTGTCTGTATACATACACACACACACACACACACACACAGGTACACACAGGTAAGCCCGTGCCCCCCGTCAGCAGGTACACCCGGGTAAGCCCGTGCCCCCCGTCAGCAGGTACACCCGGGTAAGCCCGTGCCCCCCGTCAGCAGGTACACCCGGGTAAGCCCGTGCCCCCCGTCAGCAGGTACACCCGGGTAAGCCCGTGCCCCCCGTCAGCAGGTACACCCGGGTAAGCCCGTGCCCCCCGTCAGCAGGTACACACAGGTAAAACTGTGCCTGCTTGCTCACTGAAGAAAAGCGCGTGCGGAAATTCTGGTCTAATCCGTCCTCGAGAGGCAGGTTAGGTTGCGTAGGCTTGTAACCAGTGGAAGTCAATTGTCACAAGAGAAGTTGGCCAGCCCCTTAATTGTATTCCTAATTCATCTTTTTTTCCCGTGTAAAAATTAGTAGAGGCCAAGAAAGCAGCCCCTGGCATCAGTCATTTCCAGGTCATGGGCTGCGCATCTGGTGTTAAGCAGAGAGACTGGCCCGCGCACCCTGTCCGGGCAGCGGGGTGGCCTGTGAAAGTGACGTCGTATCTCCGCAATGTGGGAGTGTGTCCCCAGTGGGTGCTGTCAGGCCTCCTCATCTGCTTCACCCTCTGATGGCTCCCACAGCTTGTTTATCAGCTGTCTGTGGGATGGGGACCGTGGGAGCCCAGTAGCTGAGGGAGATGCCTCCCAGTGAATGGGCAGTGTGGGAGATCCAGCCCAGAGCCTTCACAGTCTGGACAGAAGAGTTTCTTTTCCAGAAACCCTGCAGGTCACTAGCTCTTCCTGGTGGAGACATAGGGATATCAGCTCAACACCAGAGTGTGGGCGCCACCTCTCCCCCCCACAGAGAAGCTGGACCCTGTCCCTTCAGGATCTAGTGTCCATTGCAGAAATGACAGTGATTTTAGGACAAACTTGTGCCGCAGTAGGCCCTGCCTCTTCCCAGCTGCCTCTACCCTGAGGCTGTGCTTTGCTGTTGAACCTTGACTCAGGTAGCCGCGTTCCTGGAGTCACCTCAATACCGTTCAGGGACTCTCTTCAAAGAGTCAGCCTGTGCGTAGAAGGATGTCAGGGATCGCTGAGGTGCACTTAAAGCTGGAGAGGGTGATAGGTCTCTCTGTACCTCTCCTTGGTGACTCTGAGGCTCCAGCCTCTTTATCTCTAAATTAGCTGCCCTCCAGCTTTCCAAAAAGAAAAAAAAGATCAGATTGTGTAAGTTAAAGTGTCATTTAGGTTGCTGGACCACATAGTAGTGGCCCCAAGATTTGGAGGGTTCAAAGGGGCTGTATCAAAAGTGCCTTGGTGGTCCCTGACCATAGTCAGGGCCCCCTGACATGGTAGCTTACTTTTCTGAAGTCGGTTTTGGAGGAAGTCCGCAGCTATGGGCTTGGCTCCTTGCTAATTTAACTGATGTGTCAGTTGGGGCGTGTTACCGTCACCTCTCTGAGTGCTCCTCCTCACGCCTGCTGTCAGCTGTGGTCCAGTCCGTTCAGATGCGTGGAGCTCCCACGTGTGCAGAGGAGGGTTGTCAGGCTGTGACTTTTTGGAAGCGGACACTGGGCCCGTCTCCAAAGGTGTCTCTGGGTCTGTCTGAGTGACCAGCCTTTTGAAGAGTGGCCCAGTGCTTGACCGCTGCTGAGGCAGGTCGCTGATGCCCTGTGAAAGCATGTGGCAGTCCGGAACACAGAAAGCACTTCACACGGGGTTGGTTCCCTTCCATCTGAAGGACAGTGCTACGTGAAGGTCACTGAACTTGATGACCGGATGACCAGAAAGCAATCTTTCCCACTGCCGAACCACTGTATCCCCAGGGCTCTGCTCTCTAGAGCAGAACCCAAACCAAACCCGTTGCTGTCGAGTCGATTCAGACTCCTAGTGACTCTACGCTCCTCTCTACAACAGCTTCTGGTTGTTCTGGGTTGGGCAGCTTCCCCCCCCCCGGTCCCTTGCTGTCCTGCTAACAGGTGGTCAGCTTGGCCATCGCTTCCTTGTCCTGCACACTGTGTCTAGGGCTCTGTTTGTTGCCCTACATCATACTGGCAAGTCCCTTCTAATTGTCGTGAAATGCATCTTCAAAATTTATTCTCATGACTGTGGTCTGTCTTGAATACTTTTTATCTACTTGAACCCATTCAAAAATTACCAAATGAAAGGGGTTATCTTCTTCTTTAGCCCAGGACACAATGTAAAATGAACAGGCGCGTGTCTAGGCCATTCACGGCCTTACGCACGGTCAAATGTAGGAGCTAACGTCTCCGAACAGCGCTGAGAAGTCCGGGAGCTGTACTTTGGCGTCCACTGAGACCCTAGGAGCTGAAGAAACCTACTGAGGACGTCCCCCTCGACTAGTTTTTTCCTGGTAGTTTACAGGTTAAAATGCAGCTTCCCAGGAGTTGCTGTCTTTGTGTACTCTCTGCCCATCCCAATGGTATGGTAGTTAATAGCTATGGCTGCTAACCGAAATGTTGGCAATTTGAGTGTACCAGGTGCTGCTTGGAAACTCGGGGTGGTTCTACTCTGTCATGTAGGGTCACTGTGAGTCAAAACCAAGTTGATGCCAATGGATGGCATCATGGTTAAGGGCTGTGTCTGCTAACCTAAAGGTCAGCAGTTCAGATCCACTGGGCAGTCCTTGGAAACTCTATGGGGCAGTCCTACTCTGTCCTAAAGGGTCACTATTGGAATCAGCTTGGTGGTGTGGGCTATCCACCCAGTTGGGATGGTATTTCCTCTACTGTTAATGTGCATTCTGTCATGATGGAGCATGGCTGAAAGTCATTTTATGAAGTGGTGTGGAGGCAGAAGTGAGTCCAGTTTCAAAGCACTGGCTCTGGAAAATACAGGATGCTGTTAGTGGGACATTTAACTTTCTGGGCAGGTTATTTCTGGCACTGAGAAACAAGACCGGAAAATCCCTCTCATGCAGTGCGCATAGAACTGTGAAAGGCAGAGCTCGAAATTTCAAGGTTTATTATGTCTGATGACGTGATTCAAGACTAGGCTGTCGAGGCTCCTGATGCTTTGGGAGGGTCACGACTCTTTTGGATAAACAGGTATTGGGGGATGAAACCTGTTCTGTATCTGGCTTATGTCTCATGGTCTACATTTTTTAATCCAATGAAGTACTAAGGCTGTGATCTTATTTTTTTCTCCTCGAGACGGTGATACTCAGCAGTGAGGTAGGTAGCACTCTCTCCAGGATGAGTTCGTGAAGTTAATTGTCAGACCTTGTATATCTAAGCCAAGAAGTACACATATCACGTGCATCACTCGGTGTTGTATAGTCCAGTCCAATTTTTATCTGAAGAGTTGGCTTTGGTACTGGTTCACCTTTGGGCTGGCATCAAGCTCTCAGAGGACCCTCCAGGATGTCAGACTATTAAGTCTTGCCTTTTAATAGAATTCTAGACATACAGTCCACTTTTTATCAGGATATATCAGGGACTGCACACTGTGTTTCCTGCCAGGGCAGTCACTGGTGGTGGCCGGGCACCAACTAGCTCTTCTGGTCTCATGCTGGTGTAGTCTCCCAATCATGCAGGCCTTCTGTCTCCTGGGCCCATATTTTCCTTGTCTCTTTGGTTATATATTATTATTTTTTAAATTGACTTTATGTCTAAGATCCTAAACACTTTGTATGTTTAATACTGGGCAGTTGACTCTGAAGTGTGACCCCTCTACCCCGACTTCAAGCCTAAACCTATGCTTCTGTAATGGAAATACAACACACGGCCACTTTAAAGGACAGGAATCAATTTTGTCATGGTTGACTACTGCTGGCTGCCATCAAGTTGACTGTAACCCGTGGCGACCCTGTGTGTGCAAAGAGGAACTGTGCTCCCCAGGGTGTGCAGGCTTGTGACTTTTTGAAATTTTCATTTATTTGTTTTATTGTGCTTTAAGTGAAAGTTTGCAATTCAAGTCAGTTTCTTATACAAAAACTTATACACACATTGTTACGTGGCCCTAGCTGCTCTCCCCACCCTGTGATGGCACACGCTCCCTTTCCACTCTATGTTCCCCTGACAGCACAGTCCCTTTCCTCTCTGTATGTCCTGTGTCTGTTCAGCTAGTTCCTGTCCCCCACTGCCTCCACGTTGCTCCTCTGGGTGGGAGCTTCCCGGTTAGCCTCATGTATCCAAATACTTAAGCCAAGAAGCACACTCTTGGCCGATATCATGTAATGCCTTACAGCTCAGTCCAATCTTTGAAGAGTTGGCTTCAGGAATGGTTTTCATTGTGGCGAGAGAGTCCAGGGGCCATGTGTTCAGGTGTCCTTGTTGTCTCAGTCAGACCAGTAACTCTGCTCTTTGTACTAGAACTTGAGTTGTGCACCCATTTTTCTCCCACTCCCCGAAAGGCTTTGTGGTGTTCCCTGTCGCGGCAGTCATTGGTGGTAGCTGGGTACCGTCTAGCTCCTCCCGCTTCAGGCTGATGGAGTCTCTGCTTTATGAAGCTCTGTCTGACTCGTGGGCTTATTATTTTCTGTGTATCTTGGGTGTTCATTTTCTTTTCCTCCATATGGGTTGGGACCAATACATGCATCTCAGATAAAGCCAAGCCAAGTGCCGTCGACATAGCTGCCTGCCATCTCTCAAGACCACAGAGGAGGGGCTGTTACTTTTTAGAAGCAAATCACCAGGCTTTTCTGCCAGGATTCCTCTGGGTAGGTTTTATCACCAAGCTCTTGGTTAATAATCAAGCACTTATTAACTGTCTGTGGGACCCAGGGACACCCCTTGCAGCTCAGGAGGCTGGAAGTCCCAGTATGGGGTCCCAGAGCTAGGGTGAGGCTCTCTGCTGGCTCCAGGAGAAGATCTTTGTCTCGCTTTCCGGAGCCCTGGCTGCTCCGGGTCCCTTGATGACTTCTCTGTGTCATCTGTCTTCCCCGTGTTTGTACTTGCTCTGTGTCTGTGTCTGGTCTTCTCTCTGTATAACTCAGAAGCTGTTAAGGTTCAGGACTCACTCTACGCTGTTATGTGCTCATTAACATAACAAAGAACGCTCAGTTCCCCCCCAGGACTGCATCCAGGGGCAGAAACCCAAATCAAAACAGTAGAACTGCCCAGAGTCTCTAAGGAGCGGCTGGTGGATTCGAACTGCCGACCTTTTGGCTAGCAACTGAGCTCTTCACCTCTGCACCACCAGAATTCCTCCGCAGGTTTAGGGCTTAGGATTCTAGCATGTACATATATTTTTAGGGGGTGCAATTCAGTTCATAACAAAGGTCAAGCAGGGACGTGTGGCACTGTGATACCCCGTGATCTGGTCATGTGGGGACTAGATCCTGGAGTAAACAGTTTCAGCAAGCATCTTGAAGAGTGGCTGTCCTGGACATCCTTCCAGCCCTGGTCTCACATCCTCTTGCCCTGCCTTTTTGGGCTAATTGTCACTGTGTCGCTGTCAGCTAGCTGTCTGCAGGTGCAGCCCAACAGAACCTTGCACTGGATGCATCTGGTGTGCATCTGGTGTTTCTGCTGCCCCCAGCCCTGGAAGGGAAGGGCAGTAGGTACCTGCCTGGCCACACCGGTGTACAGGTACACCTGGAAGTGGGAGGTGGACAGCACACTCGGGACAGCCCCTGAGCACTGGGGACAGGAGCTAGTGGGTGGATACTGCCTTCCCAACACCTCAGCTCAACAGTCTGAGGCACCTTCCACACCTTCCTTCGTGGGACCGAGCATCACAGGACTGAGCCCCAAAGTGCCCCATGGTGAGCACTGCAGAGACGCACCCTCATGTTGGTGGTCCTTCTGGTTTCGTTCTGAATGGTTCCCACTCTAGTTGCCCAGAATCACTTCCCCAAGTAAACTTCCCATGCAGAAGTCCTTGGTAGGATCTGCTTTTGGGGAAAATACAGGCTAAGACAGTTACTAAACTATTTGAAACATAAGTAAAAGGTAGAATACTGGACTCATTATGTGGGGCTTTTTTAAGGAAAAAATGTGACAAAATCAAATTTTCATGGGTAAAAATAAATTTGGTGAGCCGGATTTCAAGAGACATCAAAGGCAGAAACATGTCTGGGGGCTAGTTCTTTGTGGTACTGAGATTTGCATTTGAAGGAATTATGTTAGAATGAACCGGATTTCTTTGGAAGTATGTTTATGAAGTATACACTCTCCAAATCAGCGGTGGTGAGGCTTGTCGTGTTTTTTGTAACCATTAATAATGATAATGCAGACACAGCTCTTGGAGAAATGAAGGGCAACACAACTCAGTAGACTTGGGTTCAGGTCCAGAGACTTGAAGACGGGTCTATTGGAACTCAAAACAGTTGGGAATCTGCACACAGCACTTGGCCGGCTGTCAGCTACAGGCCAACATGACCAAAATTGATGCCCCAGTGAGTTAAGCCTCAAAGAACAGCACCAGTCTACAGGATAGCAGGGTGGCGCTGGGCTTGAACCGCGGCCCCCGAGCGCGGTGTGGTTGGCTGTGCATTTGAGTGGATTTTCTGTTCTACAAATGAAAACATTAAAGCAGTCACCAAGTTGGGGTTTAGAAAGGTTCAAAACCAAGTTTTATTTTGTGGCAGTTACACAAGGATATAGAGTAGTCATAAAAATACAACTTGTAAGACAAAAAGTGGAGGGTAAATTGTCAGGATAACGGTGGCGGGTGGGCAGGAGAAAATTCACCGCTGAGTTTTACCAAGTTCGTCTTCAAGTAGCGTTGCTGGCAAAGCCTCCCAGGTGACCACGCGCGCTGAGTTCTGCCAGATCCCGTCCACACCCATCAGGACGTGGGGGGACGACAGCTGGCGTGAGAAGATCAGGCGCTTTTTAAAAATCAGCAGCCCTTTTGGCCCTTCTGAGCACATGAGGAGACTCACATGCACAGGGAGTGGACTGAGGACAGGATTTGGGATAAAATGGGACTGTTACAACACTGGCTAGAAAGGCAATACCCGTCCGTCCACAGAAGACCCCTCGGACCCCACAGGGCATTTGGCTGGGCTGGGCTGGGAGCTTTGATGGCTGCTGTCTTGCGGGGTACCACTCCATGAAAATCCGGGGAGCTGTCCGCTCCTGTGGGAAGTGCATTGACTAGATGGGTAAACGTTAAACAGCGCAGCTGCACTTAGTGGGTGCTCACCTAGTGTGGTCTGATCCGGAATGCCTGAGCTGTTATTCTCTATCTACTTTGAAGGGTTAGAGTGTCCTGAAGAGACAACGCCTCATCTGGAGTCACGTTAGGAGTGGCCAGAGCCTGTTAGATGACAAGCAAAGCAGCTAGTGGCGTGTGCGCTGGTGCTGAGTTCCTTTGGTAGTAGACTGTATTGTTGCTGTCTTAAGAAATACTTTTAAAGGAGAAAGTGTGAATTTTCGGGTCAGCATCTGAGGTATTCAGTTTAGAATAAGCACCAAAACGGACCTCCTGAACACAGATGTTGGCCAGGCAGGAGCGCGCCCCTGGGGACGCGCGGTGGGGACGCGCCGCCTCCGCCCGGGCGTCACAGGTTCTTCATGCACACCTGGCAGCGGCTGATGTGCGTCCGGATGAGCCCAGCTTTCAGGGTGTCGGCCGACGGGGAGCCCTGGAAGTCCTGCTCGGGGATGGTGGTCAGCCAGAAGCTGTACTTGTTGGCGTAGTAGTGGCAGGTGCCCCGCGCCCCGTTGCACTCGATGAAAGGCGTCGCCCGGAAGTCTTCGAGGCAGCTGCCCGGGGACACCAGCGACTGGCCGCCGCCTTCATCTCCTGCAGCCGTGTGCTGGTGGAGGGGAGGGGGACACAGGGCAGGTGTGAGAGACACAGGGCAGGCGCGGGGGGCGGGGGGCAGGTGTGGGGGACGGATGGCAGGTGTGGGAGACTACCAGCTGCCCACGACCCCGCGGTGTTAGGTGACCACCTGCTGTTTGCTTTTTTTACCCAAGCAAATCCTATCTGTCTGTGTCAATACAGACCCACCGGCAAACAACCCAGAGGTGTGGGGTTGTCTCTGCTTTTTTTAACTGACCTAATCGTGATCATTTATCTGCGTCACAAGCTACCTCAGGCACAGTGCTCAGAAACGGAGGCTGGGCTCTCAGTCCGTCACGGGCATGGCCAGGAGAAGAACGCCCCAGGGCCTCGCGGGCACCAGGCACCAGGGCGGGTTTTATGGACATAAACGGATGTTCACTGTGTAAAACCCACAGCAGCGACCAACCAGCAAAACCCCAAACCCGGTGCCATCGAATCAATTCTGACTCACAGTGACCCCACAGGACAGAAGAGAACTGCCCCATAGTTTCCAAGGGGCACCTGGTGGATTTGAACTCCTGACCTGTTGGTTAGTAGGACTTAACCACTACACGCCCTAGGCTTCAACTAGGATGCCAGCACGTCCTAAACTCTCAAATTTGCACCTTGCCCTTAAAGGGGTGGATCAAAGGGCCTTGAACATGCTGACTAGCCCCACAAAGCCATCTTTGGGTTTAGGTCTCTGTCTTCTACCCACTGTGGACAGAGAGGCACATTACAGATTAAACTGGTTCACCGATCAGCTCATTCATCTGTCCTGAACGCCACCAGGGAATTTGTCTGTGTTCCTTAGAAGTCAAGGCACGTCAACTCTGTCCTCGCTGACTCCCTGCAGTGTTAGCAAGCCTGAAGGACCCTGTCCCCAGGTTATTGCCCGCGCCTTCTGTGGAATGTCACATTCCAGGCATTTCAGCAGAGGGTAATATGTGCAAATCCTATTAGCCTGCTTTAATGATAGGAATGTGAAATGTAATTGCCAATGACAGAGGGGTCTTCTCTGATCTTTGTAGGTACTGTGTAATCAGACTTCATAGTGGAGAACACTCATTTCTTTCTGAATTTAACAATAGGAGTTAAAAAATACTGAAAGGACCCAAAAGCTTACATCTCCCGTTACACAGGGACACAAGGAAGGCCACCATGAAACCCTGTAGGAACCTGAAAAGTCACAGCAAATGAACGAAAAGCTTGAAATGCAGCCACCGTGCTGACCTCTGCAGGGGCTTTTGTAACCCGCTCTTCAAATCAGTGTATCCAAGATCCCTGAAAATAGGAAAATATCAAGAGTCCTGGACCTATTCTTTCCCTGTAGCTCCATCCTTTCCAAGAATCTACATGATTTGCTGTTGCTTTGACAAGATTAGCAGTCATTATGTAGTTTATGCGTGATTTAAGTCATTTATGATAAATGGGATCCACAGAGTGTGCTGGAAATACAGCTGGAGAGATGAGGATTGTAACACAGGCCAGTGGAATGGAGTGGAAGACCTGCAGTCCTCAGCTGGCCTCTCCTGGCTCCGTACAAAGACTCAGAAATTGAATTTGTAAAGAGCTACAGCTGCTGACCAGAAGGTCAGTAGCTTGAATCCATCAGCCGCTCCTTGGAAACCTATGGGCAGTTCTACTCTATCCTGTAGGGGCATATGAGTCCCAGTCAACTCAATGGCAGTGGGTTTTTTTGGGGTCCAGTAGTCCAGTCTCGTCTCTGGGTCTTAAACTGAACCTAAACTGGTCAAAACCGAAACTTCTTTACCGAATAATCCATAGTCCATCTGAAACTGATATTATTCTAGCCTTTTCCTCACTGGTTTCATCCACTCCTTACGGGCATTCTAGGTTCCACATAAATGTTATATAACACTCTTAGGGTGCTAGACAAAAGTCTTCCCTGTATTTATCTGTCTGGTAAACCAAGATGGCTTTCCCTTCGGTGCCATGCTTGGCCATACAGACAACGGGCCAAGCTTCACTGCAGGGCTGGTGCTGACAGGCTTGGCAGCAAATTAACAGGCCACCTGTAGGTGAGGGGAGCCTGGTGGCACAGTGGTTAAGCACTTGGTTGCTAACCAAAAGGCTGGCAGTTTGAATCTACCAGGTGCTCCCTGAAAACCCTCTGAGGCAGTTCTAGTCTATTTTGTAGGGTCACTGTGAGTTGGAATTGATGCCAATGGATTTTCTTCTCCCAGGCACACGGCTCACAGCGCCAAGTGCAGGCTGTATTCCAGCCCTGACTCTTCTCGTTGGTCAGGTGTCCCTGTGCAGCACACACCTGACCAACCGTCTGTGGCCACCCTGTCCTGTGAGCGTTAACACAGGTGGCTGCTATTCCTGCCATTTGCCCAGCCAGCACGTGGTTGGGAAGAGGACCTAGACCTCAGCCTGGTCCCCTGCTCCAGAGAGAGTGGGCAAGTGCCACGTACCATGAGGAAGGAGTAGCCGATCCACAAACTCCGCCACCCGGCTGGGCAGTGGGGGATGGAGACATCCTGACTGTGGACGGCGATGGCCACCGCCGGGGCCTCGCACACGGAGCAGCGGCTGATGTAGGGCTTGATCTCGTCTTCTGCCACGGGCATCATGGGCAGCGGGGCGGTGGTGGACAGCCAGTAGGACTTGTCATTCCGGCTGGCGTAGTAGCAGATGTCGCCGGGGTTGCAGTACAGGAAAGGCATGGTGCTGAACCGCGCCAGGCAGGAGCCCGCCAGGCCTGGGGAGGAAGGCCCGCGTCACACTGAGGAAGGCCCAGGCCGCAGCCTGTCCCTCCCATTCTAGCCTGTGGAGGATTCGTGTCCTGAAAGTGTCACTGTGCCCACAACCACAGTGCTGAGTTTGGTCACGCACCAGGGAGACCAAGCTAAAGCTGTTCCATTTTCTTCTTCTTTTCTCACACAGCAGTGTAACTGATCCCTGTCGTGTGGCCTTTCTGGCTGTGGCTTTCTAACTCCCCCTCAGGTGACAGGGCAGGACTTTGTGACACTGTGGCCCCCCAAGGGCACTGGTCAGCTTGACCTTAAAGGGAAGCAATTCCAGAGCCGAGAGAAAAGCCCACCACCGCCGAGGAAGGAGAGAGCAGCAGGAGAGAGCTGTCAGCAGGAGACGGTGCACCAGGCTTCCCAGCCCATGCCCGGGGAAAGCTGTGTGCTCTGGGCAGGGACTGGGTGCCAGGGGGAGATGCGTCTGCGGGCACAGCGGGGAGGATGCTGTCCTATGGAAGAACTGTATCCCGAGTGCCCCTCAGCCCGAATTATGGCAGTTACCCCCCCAATAAACCCCATCTTTGTGGGTGCAGTCTGTGAGTGCTGGGTGGTCGCGGCAGTGATTTACTGAACCCAGCATGGACCCAGAGAGAGAGTGCCGTGGGCGGACGGCTGGGGTGAGAGCTGGTGAAGCTGGTGCAGGGAGGAGGTTCTCCCCCCCTCGTGGGGGCCAGAGGAGGTCTGGCGCTGTCCCGTGCTGTTCTGACACACAGCCCCCACTGCCATCTCTGTGTCTGCTCTTCTGGAAGCAGACATTCTCTGTGCCAAGGCAGGAGGGATATGTGTTTCTGGGTACCAGCATTTTGGGTGAGGATCTGCTGAGAACCAGTGCTGGGGCAATCCTCACGAATTTCCATGAGGAAGATACCTTCCATTACCTCTGACAGACTTCCCGACCCTGCCCCAGAGGAAATTCCGGCTGTCCCAAGGTCCCAGACAGCTCTAGTCCTTCTGGGTCAAAAGACTGACTTTACCTGATGGCAGGTGACTTACTGTCTGTAAGCAAGCACATCTGCCTTCTCACACCAACGGCTTGAAAGCCCAGACTCAAATGCGTGACTCTCCTCTGCCAATCTGCCAGGGCCTGTTGCACCTCCTTAGCCTCATTCCCAGTTTTATTTTCTGTCCCCACTGGCTTTGCGTGACTTAAGTAAAAAACACAAACTTGTCTGCAAGGGGAGCATGCGTACAGGGATGTGCAGAAATCACCAGTGCTTGTCCAGAACGCAGTGGTGTGAGCTGCGTTTGGATGAGGGGACGGGACCGTGCTAGCTGCCAGAAGCCCCCTCGTGCTTCCCCAAAGATAGCCACTGTCCTGACAGCCAATATCACAGGCTAGGGAGCCTCCTTCCCCCCGCCCCAGTATTTTTGATTCTGGTTACACTTCCTGTGCTCTTTTAAGTCATTTTAATTTTGACGCTGAGGCTGGCTTGCATTAAGACTACCTACAAGTGCGTATGCAAAATGTGTATTTTCCTGGGACTTCTCCTGCGGAAAGTGGGAGGTCACCCCAGCCCCTCTTGGCCTCCAGCTTGACTGCAGCTTGTTTACAGAATCTGGGGCTAAAAAGGCCACAAGACAGCCAAGTCATTAGGCGCCTCCAGTGGAGAGTGGGCCCTGTGGGGACAGAGCCCAACTTGTGCCTGATACCGGTTAAAGAGCAGGTCCCCGCTCTACCGCTCTGGGATTAAGGGGTTTGTAAGATCTGTGCTTCAAAGCCCGCTTTAATCTTTCCTGAGCCCCCCAAGAATGTAGGTTTTCCCAGTGCCACCCATCAGCACCTGCTCACCAGCCTTGAAGGACGTAAGGGGGGCGCCTTCTGGTCACCACCTCCCCAGGGGCTCAGGAGCTTGGCAGGGCGGGGGGCTCCCCGGCGGGCTTACCCAGGTCCTGGTTGTGGGCTTTCTCCTGGCCCTCGAAGTACAGCAGGCTGTACCCGCTCCACAGCTTGTTCATGCCCACGGGACACATGGGCTCCTGGGCCGTCTGGCTGTGTTTCACCAGCAGGTAGCCGATGCTGACGCTGCGGCCGGGCATGCCGGGCAGGCCAGGGCTCCCCTGGCGGCCGGGCTCCCCTGGGTGCGAGAGAAAGCCGTCAGTTCTGAACCCTCGTGCAGACCCGTCATTTTCTGCTGGGCACTTTTTGTGTACCAGCTTTTTTAATAGAAGCTTGTGGAATCACCGCGTGTGTCTGTGTTTTTAGCAGGTAGCAGGGCTTGGTTTTTTTTGTCTGCTCCCACAAGCTCAACCTAAGTCTCCCAGGGTCTGTAGGAAGTGCCACTGATGACTCCCGAGTCCCCAGTGGGGTCTGTTGATAAGTGTCCGTAATAAGCAAAGACTGTCACAATCTCTGTCTTGTCTACCATTCATTCACACACCTCACACACTGTTCCTGTGAAAACAGCAGTGTGCAGCACACCTTGCTTCTTTAGTTTCAAACACTCACAGTGCACATTGTCACAGTGCAGCAACTTCCTGCAACCCCTTCAAAGGCTGACAAAGTCTGTGGTCCCCAGAGGTGCCCGAGAGCAAAACCTAAACACTGCTATCAAGAAGACTCTGACTCACAGTGACTCTGTTGGACAAGACAAGGACTGCTTCTCAGGGTGTCCACGGAGCGGCCGGTGGATCGGAGCTGCTGACCTTTCAGTTAGCAGCTGTGGTGCTTAATCACTGTGCCACTAGAGTTTCTGCCTGTCAGCAGGAAAGGGTCTAAAATGCCGGTTTCTGTCCAGGCAACTCCAGCTCATGACAGCACCACGACTGTCAGAGTTCTGGGAAGTGACATGGACACGGCACAGGACCAGACAGTGTGTCACTCTGTTGTGCAGCACCAGCTGGATGGCAGTGAATCACCATAGCGACCTGATCATCACTGGAAACCCAGGTGGCACAGTGGCGATGTGCCATGGTTGCCAACCAGAAGTTCTTCAGTCGTAACCCACTAGGAACTCCTGGGAAATCCTACAGGGAAGTTCTACTCTGTCCTGTAGGGTCACTGTAAGTCGGAAGCCACGTGATGGCAGCAGGTTGGCTTGGTTTACGATGCTCCACAGGGCTTTCAGTAGCTGATTTTTCAGAAATAGATTGTCAAGGAGCTTCTGACTCCCAGTGACTCTGTAGGACAAGAGAGGACTGCTTCTCAGGGTGTCCAAGGAGCGGCTGGTGGATTGGAGCTGCTGACAGTTTTTTCTTCCGAGATGCTTCCAGATGGACTCGAACCGGCAACCTTTTGGGTAGCAGCTGAACCCATTCACCGTTTGTACCACGCAGGCATTCCAGTCACCTTTTGAGCTGCCCTGTAGCTCAGGTCCGCAGTAGGGAGCCCTGTTCCTGACCTCCCAGAGGTCCACTGAGAACACACGGCTCTTTTTTCCCTCCAAGGCTTGCGTCTCCGTGGCTTGCTGTAGACAAAGAGCCTCTTGAGAAGGATTCAGTCTAAATCGAGTTCTCAGAAAACATTAAAATCACAACAGCGATGCTCCTACACATGTCAGATGGATCTCTTCCAAGAAAGGACTTGGCCTGTCACATGATGTGGGTCAGATACCTTCTGAGTGTGCTCAGGGCTGGGTGACAAGGACCAGAACACCCTGGAGTTCACAGGGTCCCCAGAAGTACGCCAGGCCAGCCTCCCATCCAACATCTCTACCCCAAACCACAGGCCTCCCTGTTGTGGGCACTCTGTGGAAAGGAGCCTCGTTCCCTGCCTACCTCGTTCCCCACTTGAACTGTCCCGGGCTTAGAGGTTCTTTCTCAGGCCAAACTGAACTCTGCATCTGGAATTGGATTCTTGCCCTGGAGCCCACAGAATGTCTCATCTGTCTCTAGTGTGACAACCTCTCAGATATCCGAACGCAGCTTTCTTACTGACCCTGCCTTCTCGCTGCACCCGCCCCTCCCCAAGGGACACTCTGAGCAGCTCATCTGTGTCTATGAGGCACCCCGTCTCCGTCCTGTCCTGGCCGGGCCTCCTCCCCTGGGGCGGAGTCTGGTTCCTCAGTGTCATCTCGCAATGTGGGTCCCTCATATCACGGGCCACGGCTCAGTGTCTGTCACGGACAGTGGACTGGTGCTCCTTTTGACATGGACACACAATGCGGCCGCCACTTATGTATCACAGCTGCTCGGACGACTGGTTCACACTGAGCTCGGGTAACGAAATCGCCAACTTCTTTTGTTTTTGTTGCGTGAATTGCTGCTGCTTTAGCCTGCCCCGTCCTGCGGGAGCCATGGTGGTGCACTGGTTGAGCGCTCGACTACCTACTGAAAGGCTAGTGTTTCAAACTCAGCAGCTGCTCTGCGGTCTGCTGCTGTAGAGATCAAAAGCCAAACCCCAATGACATCCATTGCTGTGGAGCTGACTGCAGCTCCCAGTGGCCCTCCAGGCAGGGCAGGGCAGGGCAAGGCAGAAAGGCCCCGCAGGGTTTCCAAGGAGCAGCCAGTAGATGTGAACCATCAACCTTTGGGTTAGTAGCTGAGCTCTGAGCCACTGCGCCACCATACAGCCTATGACACTAACGCGGCCAAACGAGAGGCCGTTACGTCAGACAGCCAGGCTTCCATCTACGAGATTTACCTTGTGTCTTGAAGCAGTCTCTTGAGATAGAAAAGAGAGATGTGAGCAGAGAGACTGGGGACCTCATGTCACCAAGAGTGAAGAGCCAGGAGGAGAGCACATCCTCTGGACCCGCGGTCCCAGCACTGAGAACTCTTAGACTACGGGAAGACGGACGACAAGACCTCTCCCCTAGAGCTGACCAAGGGAGAAAGCCTTCCCCTGGAGCAGGCACCCGGAATTGGGACTTACAGCCCCCTAAGCTGTGACAGAATAAACTTCTGTTTATTACAGTCATCCCCGCATGTCGTTTTTGTTACAGCAGCCCCAGATGACTGAGACACTGCCCAAATGAGATCCGGGTTGGAGGCCTGGCCCACACCCATCATTGGCAGGCACCAGCTGTCAGTGGACACTCGTGTGTTGCTAGGATGCTGAACAGGTTTGGCAGAGCTTCTAGGCTAAGCTGGACTTGGAGGAAAGGCCTGGTGATCTGCTCCCCCAAAACCAGCCAGGGGAAACCCTACGGACCTCAAAGGTCTGATCTACAACTGATTAAGGGGCTGGCGCAGGACTGGGTAGCCTTTCCTTTGTCCGTGCGTGGGGCCACAGTGAGTGAGGGGCCCGCTGGATGTCAGCTACCAGCAAGAATTTATCAGGGAATGCTTGGCCCTCTTTGATGACCCATCACTCACCTTCCTGGCCCACGGGTCCCTGCTGGCCTATGGCTCCTTGGTCTCCCCGGAATCCTGGGACAGCAGACACACCGCCTCTTCCCTGGGGTCCTGCCTTTCCTGGTGCCCCACGCAAACCTACATGGTCACCAGAATAAGTACGATCAGTACAGCTGGGAAGGGTGACAGTGCTTGGCATAACTAGTACTGAACAAAGGCTTTTCAGCAGGCAAACCAAAGTGAACACAACAGGAAAAGAAACGCTTCCCTAGAGACGCCACCAGAAGGGTTTCTGATGACAGGCCACTTCGGCGCTCCTACCTGGGTCTCCCGGAGGGCCCTGGGGCCCCATCTCGCCAGGTGCACCAGGAAGACCTCTCCTTCCATAGGGACCCAGTATCCCTGGTTCAGCAGCAATCTTCTGGGGGATCCCTGCAATCCCTGGGGACCCCAGAGAGCCGGGGGGACCTGGAAAGTAGAAAGCCCACAGTCAGCACCGAGCACTGTAGAACTTTCTTCTGAACTCTGCCCTGTTTTTATATTCATTGAAGCAAATCTTGGCACTTCCTTGAACAAAATCTGAGCTTCTGGTGATGGAACTGCTGGGAATTCATCTGAGAGGCAGCTCGAGTGCCTGTCACTAAAAGGGTGACTATTCTGTTTGCCCAAGCCCTGGGGGTACAATAAATGGCAAGGTCAGAGCCGTCCCCACCTTAGTTTCTTAGTTAGGTTTCATGGTGCCCTGCCCAAGAGGATCATGGGATCATGGTTTCCTGAAATGTAGAGCTATCCTTAAGGTGGAAAGAAGAGCGGCATGGCCGGGAACGGACTGGCAGGGTGCTGAGAGGGTGTGCTCTGCAGCTGAGCAGACAGCCACTTACCTGGCAGTCCTCTGTCTCCTTTGGGTCCTTTGGGACCTCGGTCTCCCACGCTGCCTGGCACTCCGGTGATTCCCATGAATCCTGGTTCACCTCTGGGACCTTCAGAATAAACAAGTCATTAGGAACCTGCATCTTCCGAGAGAGGATAACTCCAGTCACGCATCAACAATGCCGACTGTCCCCCTGCGGAGGGAGATTCCCTAGGCTTGCAGAAGATTACCTTTTTCTCCAGGGAGGCCGAACACACCGGGTATGCCTTCAGGTCCGGGGTCTCCTACCCATCCTTTGGGCCCTGGGTTTCCGGGAAATCCTGGATTGCCAGCATCTCCTTTGCTGCCAGGAAGCGCAGCAGCTCCGGGAGGTCCAGGGGGGCCTTGGTAGCCTGTCAACGTGCAGTGCAAGGGACAAGAGTGTTGACAACACATCGAGGGAGGCTGAGTCACTGCTGGCCAGGACACTGGACACTGAGGGACGTGCACCGGGCCACCAGATGCCAAGGGCAGTCACTCGGTGGGTCGTGTACAGTTTTAACTCCGGACAGCTTTATCTCTGTCAATGCTCCAGTAACACTTGGTTAGAGAAATGTAAATGGAATGCGCTACTCGTCCAAACACAGTATACGGTAGATGGGGAGACGATTGCATGCTATAAATCTCCAGTCCACGGCAGATCTGCGCATCTGATCCGACAGCCAGTTCTCACCCAGGCTGTGTGAGACACCTGTCCTGAGCTGCTGGTGGTAGAAACGAGTGAGGGTTGTGTTTGTGAAGAAAATAAGAGCCACCCGGACGAGTGGTGAGTGCCACTACTCCATGCCATCGCTAAAGGAACGGTGGACCCCAGCTCCCGCCCCAGAGAGTTCAAAGCCCAGATGCGTGCGTCACACTCACCTTGGGGACCGAATATGCCCTGTGCACCTTGGTCGCCAGGAGAGCCGGAGATGTTGGACGGGGGAGTGATGCCGGGGAAGCCCGGCAGCCCCGGACTCCCAACTGGACCTCGTCCCCCTGGGGATGAAAACCGAAGATGGTCCTTTTAATGGGATATCCAACTTGTCTACCTGTGAGGGGCCACTCAGGAGGAGAGAGTGAGAGAAGATGTCCTCAGGCTAAGAAAGACCTCTAGGATCCCAGCGGCCTATCTACAGAAACCAGCTCCTGGCAGTTAGCACTGAAGGCTGAATGATCTCTCACAGCTGGCTGTGAACACGGAAGCCTCGATGGCTGAGAGGAACTGCCGGCTGGTGCCTGGCCTCCGGCGGTGCCCAGGGCCGACGCCCTACCTGTCGCACCTGAGTCACGTCTCTGCAGTCAGCCCACACCTCCGGTGTGTTCCTCCTGCTCAGAGGGTACCTGGTCACACCTGTCCCATGGTTTGTCTGGATCTGCCTCTTACCCCCATGGGGGGCACCCTCCGTGGCTCCTGCCCCTGCCTCCTCTTGTGTCTCAGCCAGAGGCTTGGCTGAGAGAGTGAAACTCACACTGGGGGGCACTGCCAGCTGTCGGGTGCTCTGCTGGTACCTATGATGTGATGGGGGAGCGCAACCTTGGCAGTGAGGCTTACGGATCATGGCCACGTATGTGTATTTTAATTCTCCCTGTGATTCCGTCTCAGCTTCTTGGACCCCAGTTCTCAGTGGCTGACTCAGAAGCTCTGACAGACGGCAGATGCCTGAAGGAATCACTCAAATAAGGAAATGAGTGAGCATTCCCTCCTGGGACACTGCCAGGCAGCTGGACACTCCCTGAGTGACGGTGTGCCTGGCAGCACTCAGGAGGAACGGAAGCAACCTGTCTCCCGCCTCTCAGAGCTGAGCCCTGACGGCAGACGTCCGTGGCATCTCTCCTAATCCCCGCACTCTCACTGGTTGCTTGGGGAGGTCTGGGGAGTAAGGGGTTAATACAAAAAAGACTGCGAGACAAAACAGCAAAGCATGCAAACAAGCAAAAACCCTGGAAGAATTTCAGAGAACTCCAGGACAGACTCGTCTCCGTGCTAAAGGAAAATGAGAGTCGGGGAACCCCACTGAAAACATCTGAAACTCAAAAAGCGTAGAGCATCATGGCTTCCGGTGTCTCCTGCTTTGCGTCTCCGTGTGGCTAATCTGTCCCCATCAGCGACACTATGAGATTTTCATTCTGGAGGATTCTGCTGTCTATCACTGGGGAAGTGGTTCTGTTTGTGCATGTGTTTGAGGGGGATGAAGAAAATGAACACCAGGAGAGCCATTTAGAAAAGCATCTCTTTGGTTCCATGAATTACAACCAATGAGCACGTGGCTTTACGAGACCTGAGGGGGCACCGAGCAGCTATCTGTATGCACTTTGCTATAAAGTGATACCCACTGAGCATCTTCTAACTATTATCCCAAAGTAACCCCTACAGATGGTGGGCACCAGTGACTAATGGGAAGAAACTTCTGAGGGAGACGATTCAGTTGAGGCCCTAGACTGGCCCCATTTCTACAAAAGCATAATTAACTCTAGCAATTAGGATTCTGCTAATGAGAACGTGTAGCCAACAAAGCCACTGTGCTGGAACCACAATCAAAACAATGATGGGGTTTCCACAACCTCCCCGGGCTTGGTAACTACGACTGTCACGAACAGATAGCTAAGCGCCAGCTGCAGAAACAGCTGGGGCTGCATGTCCGGCTTCAGTGCCTGAGTGAAACACACCCAAGGAAAGACAGTAGGATGGATGTGTTCCCACAGCCTCAGACAGACAGGGCCCTGGCAGGCCATCTGCGAACTGTCACCACGGCCCGTTACGTTCATCGCAGAGGCCGAGGGCCAGTGGACACAACCAAGGGTCTCCCTGCTCTGGCCTCCAGCAAATGTCTTGAGGTCCCCAGTGCCTGGGTCTGGCACTGAATCACTGTGACTTTTGTGCAGGAGAAGGGCAGAGGCAACAGTTTTAGAAAAAGAGGAATCAGTCCATAGTACTGGTCCGCTGATGGGTTCTTGCGGTTTAATGCTAAAGGAACTCTGACCTACAGCAGCCCAGGCCTTTGGGCATAGAAGTCTCAGAGTTTCTGTCCCCAGCTAGGAGCTTGGGGTGTCCAGCAGTACTATCTAGCCCCAGTGCTGAAGTCCCATAGAGGGTCAACTCAGTGAAGCTTCTGTACTTTTAATAAGCTCTGGCTCCTGGATACTGGTTTATAGTTTCATCTGAGAACTGCATCTCCTTTTAGGCTCAAAGAACGGGCTAGGTCAGGGAGGTAGAAGGATACATTTCCTTCTCAGAAACTAAGACCAAACCAACTTTCCCTGGTTAGTTCCGACCCAAGTGCCAGGGTCACCTAACTTGGCTCAGCTCAGAGGCTGGAATGCATTTATCTGTTCACTCATTTCTTCAATGCTTAGGGTGCTTGTTATGGGCAAGGCACTGGGAAGGTGCCCTGGGGGTACAAAGAAGATAAGCCCAGTCCCCACTGCCAGGGAGCTTGGCGCTAACTGGCAGACATGCGTGGGCAATGGCTAACACCAATGGAGCAAAATAAGCTGGAAAAGGAACAGAGACAATGGGAGAGTAGCCAAGAGACTGCACAACAGGAAACCCTCTCCAGAGAACTGCCTACACTTCCCTCCACTGAACCCTCAGATTCACGTAGGCAGCCTGGCCACTCGACCTTTGGCTGGATTTTGGTGGTTGTTGCTTGCGGTCCAGTCAATAGCCGCCTTACAGGGCCAGGCAGACTGCCCCATGGGGCTTCCTAGGGAGCAGGTCACCAGGTCTTTTCACCTGCCACCAGGGCTCCCGGGTTCTGAATATGTAGATGGCAATGTTGGTATTGGACGTGTCTGGTCTCACCTGGTGTTCCTTGCTGTCCTTTCTGTCCCGGTACCCCCACAGGGCCCGGACGGGTGTTGGGTTCTCCTGGGTCACCTCTGTCTCCAGCAATGCCTGGGAAACCTGGATCTCCAGGGATGTCTGCACCTGTGGTAGAGTGAAAACAGCAGCTGATGCCTGTTTTCCAAGCAGGTGACCTTCATTGTCCCAAGCGAGACAGTACCAGTGTGGCTCAATGGGACTCTGAAGTACACAAAGAGGAGACAATTAGGGTAATTTCAGCTTCCCGTGTGACTTCAGTGGCATGAAATCTGAGGTTGGGAAGAACCATACAGAGATCAGAGTGGAACCCTGAGGCCTTCCAGAAGGCCCAGACTCAAGGAAGCACTTGAGAGTGGAGCTGGGACCTTGTCCCCGGACTCTTGGCTCCTGGTTTGGTGGCCTGATGGCAGTGTCACCCTGCTGTCTATGCTAGAGCTCAGTGTTAACACAACTGTTTAACTTCTTCCCAGTTCACGTATCAGCCGCTCCATGCCATCACCAGCAACAGCAATGACCTTGGCGTTTCCCCTTCATCTGCCTCCGTGAACTGGGATTGAAACGTTCACTGCAAGCATGAGTGTGTGAATTTATAAATAATATACGCACATGCAAATTTATCTGCAGTTATATGCACACATCTGATTACATAAAACATCCATCCAGAGAACATGCTAATCACCACTGTGAGATAGCTTTTTTCCCTCTAAACCTATTTTCTAATTTTTCACCACTAAAGGGAATAAATGTTACAACTGGGCAAGTAAACAACCGAAGTGGTCTTGTTTTAAAAGAAGACACAATCAACTGTCACCTGATTTCTCGGGCTCCCTGCCCTGTGTCCTGCACGATGGACACCTTTTAAAAATTTAATGAAAAGCAAGGATGTTAAAAGTGAAGACAAAATTGAAACTAAAGATGTTTCAAAGAAGCCACCGAGCCTTTCAGTACGTGTCACAGCAGCTTCTCGGGGACAGCGAGGCTCAAGAGGAGCTCTCTGCACAAGCCGGCCTGGGGGATGTTGACCTGGTCAGGAAGAACTCACTGATGATACAGTGACGTCCTGGCACCAAAAGAATCAAACCTGGCACTGCTGAGTTGATTCTTGCTCATAGCAACCCAATGGGATGGAGCAAAGCCACTCCATCAGGGTTCCAAGGCTGCTTAACTGCTCTGTCTGCTGACCGTGAGGTCGGTGGTTCAAATCCACCAGGCACTCCTTGGAAACTCTAGGGGGCACTTCTGCTTGTCTGCAGCGCCCCATGAGTCATAATCGACTTGACACAGTGGCTTTGGTCACCTTCACAGAAGCAGACTGCCACATCTTTCTTCCTCAGCGCCACAGGGGGGTTCAAACCACAGACCATTAGGTTAGCAGCTGAGTGCTTTATCCACTGCACCACCACAGCTGCCCTGGGATACCCCAGAAAGCACTCACAGGGCACACCTTCTGTGCCACTAGCTTTTGGAAATAAGGGGGCTTTGAATCCCCATCCAGAAAAAGACAGCATTGAGGATAGTTTATAAAAATGATCAGAAACCAAACCCATTGCCATCAAGTTGATTCTGACCCCTGGTGACCCGACAGGACAGAGAAGAACTGCCCCCTAGGGCTTCCAAGGAGTGGCCGGTGGATCAGAACTGCTGACCTTTCGATGAGCAGCCTGTGCTCCCATCCACTGCACCCCCAGGGCTCCCACAGTTTATAA
Organism: Heterohyrax brucei; assembly: GCA_028571685.1. Classification (NCBI taxonomy): domain Eukaryota; kingdom Metazoa; phylum Chordata; class Mammalia; order Hyracoidea; family Procaviidae; genus Heterohyrax; species Heterohyrax brucei. The sequence continues at coordinate 3,096,569 of CM053163.1, forward strand.
AAGCAGCAAAAAAGGCTTAACGTTGAAGATATCTGTTTCCTTTTTGTCTGAAACCTACACCCCCCGGTGAGCCATCCCCACTGGGTCAGGGCAGAAGGGCCCCAGGGAGAGACCCAGCACCAGCCGTCCACTGCCTGCTCATGAAACGAGAGACAGCAGATGCGGCTTGGGATGCAGAGGATGTCTAGACAACAGAGGGCTACAAGCGCATTCTGTGGAGCCTGAGATGTCACTGAAAAAGTGACCCGTTTGTTTTTCTCTCCATTTACAAAGACCTGTCAGAGAGCCATTCAGTATGGCTTTGGGTTTAAAGGGCCGACTCCTCAGAGATCCCATCTCTCAAAGTCTAACAGGAGACCCTGTGTCCCCAAGGTGCTGTCATTCAACCAGTGACAAGGACAGCGTGTTTCACGAGCCCCACCCCACTCTCGGACAACGTGCTGTTGGGTGCCGGTGACTTGCTCCTGACTCACGGTGATCCTCCAGGGACAGACAATGACACATGTGGTCTCCAGGGCTGTAGTCTTTGCGTGAGCACAGCACTAGGTCTCTTCTCCTGCTGAGTGGCTGGTGGGTTTGAGCTGCTGACCCGGGGGTCTGTCACCCTGGGATTAACCACTGTGACACCAGGGTTCCTCACCACAGACACAGCTCAGAGGTAAGCACGGTGTTTACCGTGCTTACTATTTCATCTACGCTGAACGATTTCCCTTTTTTTCACATCAGAGATTCAGCGTCTAGGTCTGGATGGCCCCTGTCTCTCTCCCAATCCCATAGCCCCTTCCTACAGAGTTGAAGCCTCTTTTCAAACTTACAGTCCCCTCTGGGGATGGATGGCCTGGGAAGTCAGAGAAGCAGGACCTTATCTGTGCTTAGTTACTAATCTACAGTGAATAATTTGTAGAGAAACTGTTCCCTACAGACGGTCTGGTGCCCTGCCGACTGGATGGCCGCACAGCTGCTGCCCTGAGGGGGAGGCGGGGTAGCTGCGACGGCTGTTCAGTACCTGGGGATCCTGGGAGGCCTTTGGTGCCTGGCAAGCCATGTAATCCACTGATGCCTCGGATGCCCGGGAGACCTGCGAGAATGTCACTCATTAATTCATGTACAGGACAGCAAAGGGGGCTTCTGGCTGGTAGAAACTCATAGATTATTTCAGAAGTACATTCGTTCGCTATGACCCTGGGTGCCTGTCCTCTTCCAAACCCCCGTAAACATGTGGCAGCCACGAGGCAAATGGACCCCTTTTACCCTCCTCAGGAAAACCCGCTTCCCATTAATTTCTGTAATAGACGCGTCAGTGCCCGCAGGGAGCTGGCAATGTTCCCCCCTTTCCTCTTCCTGCCTCCTGAGTCACTGGTATCTATCTGGCTTGTAAACACCATGTAGGGGACAAAGAGCTGGGCCTGGTCTCCTTTCCCTCTGGACTTGGGAGGACAAGCCCAGCTAAAGTCGGACACGGAAACAGGCCTGAGTTCTACGACGTGGGCGAAGACTGTGGCAAAATGAACTCAGCTGAGGGCTGCAGGGGAGGGGACATGGGCCAAGAGGGAAGTCTGGGGTCTGCCTTGGGTGGCGGACCAATGCCAAGCAACGCCAAGCCTCCACTTCTTGCCAGGTGGTCTGCCCAGCCCTGCCCTTTATGCCAGAAGCCAGATAAACCCCAGGTCCCAAAACAGGCAAATTGATATCTGTCCCTTGATTCATCCAAGCACTGCATGTGGCGCCCAGTGAGGGGACCCTCCAGGGGAGTGCTTTCATTGACCTCTGACGGAAACAAACACTTCTTTGCAGACGAGCGTGTCTCTTTTTTGACCCAGAAAATGCAAAGCCTGTTCTTGGTGTGTTTTGGGGTCTAGAGCAAACTGCTGTCTGCCTGTCCATATCTCATACAAGCCTTAGAGAAAACAGCTTTGAGAGAGGCCCGCCTGCCAACCAAAGCCTCTCCCCACAGCCTGGACAGAGCCGTCGGCGTTCCCGCCGAGGACGGAGGGTGTTACCTGGGAGCCCTGGCGGTCCCTGCCAACCGTAATCTCCTTTCTCGCCGTGCAGTCCGATCCGTCCTGGTTCCCCCTGTGGTCCCTGAAGTCCTGTTAGCCCTGGGAAGCCTGGGGGGCAAACACAGCCATCAGTCTGAGAACACGGGGAAACCATTCTAAGGCGCTCACAAGAGAGACCTTGGCTCACTGAGCTGGCTGCAGGGAAGGCAGATTGTGGTGCGGGCTGAGGGACACAGACTGAAGAAAGTCTCTAAAACAATTCCTTGAGAGATTTCGTCCAGCCTCTCGAAGTTCCCAAGTGCTGGGTGACAATGGCCACAACAAGCGGGAAACAAGGTCACTGCCTTTCCACCATCAAAGTAGGATTTGCAAATGAGTGCAGATTCACGCGCAGCAAAAGGGATCCCTTAGAGATAATTTGGTCTATGCCCCAGACACTCTTTGGATTGTTTCTGTACTGCTGTGGGTTTTCCTTTTCTTTCCACGATACTGGCATTAATGCAGCACTCCATGAATGGACAACATCCCAGAGCAAGCTGCCTGCAGTAAGTCAACTGCAGCCACAAAGAAACAGGTAAAACCGGCCACCTCTGCTGGCTGCTTGGTGGTCTCAGCTGCACTCAGCCTACACCCACCATTGGGCATCCTGGCTGCGGCTGGAGGAGGAGGAAGGCACCCACATGAGGAAGGTTTGGCGTAGGGATCGTACCTGTTTGTCCCTTCAGTCCGGGGGGACCCTGGGCCCCCTTCATGCCCACTATCCCGGGAAAGCCAGTGCTGCCTCCTGCTCCTTTCTCTCCAAAGAATCCCTTCTGACCTGTGATGAGAGAGTTTCTGCTGGACACCATGCCAAGCTGGCATGGAGTGCTTTAGGGTTAGTGGGGAAGGGAAGGGATATTGGAGGGCGATACGAATGCTCTTCTGCTTAGGGACGGGAAAGTGTTCTTGTCTAAGCAGGTTGCCTCCTATTTTTGGCACCTACTTTCTCCCTCTGAGCCTGTGACGGCCAGCCTCCAAGGTGCCACCCAGTGCCCTCCACTGCCTGGTGCTCACGCCCTCAGCTACTCTCTTCCCACACTGAATATGGCTGAATTCTGCGACCAATAGGATATTACAGAAATGATGGAGTGTGACTTCAAAGGTCGGTCCTATAACTCATTTCTGCCTTCACTTTGTCTTCTCTCTTTGGTGGCTGGCTCTGGTGGAAGCCAGTGGCCATGTGGTGTGGACACCCAAGCAGCTCAGTGGAGCGACCCATGTGGTAAGGAACTGAGGTGTCTGGCCAACAGCCATGTGAGTAAGCTGTCTTGGAAAAGGACCCAGCAGTCCCAGCCAAGCCTGCACGTAAGCACTGTTCTGGCTGACACTGTGAGTGCGATCTCAGGAGATACCTCAAGTCACCACCACACTGACCTCAAATTCCTGACACGCTGTGAAGAAATACATGCTAATTGATGTTTTAAGCCATTGTATTTGGGGTACTGTGTTCAACAGGACAGATAACTGATTCAGAGCTCATATCACAGCAGTTTTCCAGGGGAAGACACTAGGGAAATCTCCTGGGGAATGTGTCAGACAGACAGACGTCTGACGGACACGATGGGGACTCCACTCTACAGTCTTTTTAAGCCAATGGTCTAATTAAGGCGTGCACATTCACAGTGAAACAACAGAAATAGTTCTTGGGGAAGTAGCTTCTCCTCCTTGACATAATTTTAGCTGACTAAATGAAATCATCCTTAGTGACATGTGTGGCAAAGGTGATTTCATGTGGTTTTCTTTTTTTATGAACGAAACTGGCAGAGATATTTAGGATGAGAGATACAGTCAGCCAAGAACCACACGGCTCAGCAGCCCAGGGTATTGTTATTGTCTGGGGGGTAAATCCATCAGGAGCTCAAACTACAGATGAAAAAAATAGCCCAGAAAGCCTAGTAAATGAAGTCATCTATTTCTAAGTGATGATTTTCATGTTCTATGCTAGATGAAGGGCCTGCCCACGGCAGAGCTTTTCCAGATGGACAACTTGCTCAGCATCCCCTCAGGGGACCAACCATTTGAAGAACTCTTTCTCTCCCACCAGGGCCATCCCTGGAAGGACTTGGGGGCCCCTGGACCCCTGAATCAGTGGGGGCCCCTCTTACGATAAAACCAACCAATAAACACATGAACATATACCAGAAAGGAAGTATCTACTACAGACCCTCTGGGAAATCATTAAAGGCAGAAATGTTGAATGTAGATTCTAAATACCATCAGAAAAGAGGAGGGAGGTGACATGCGTGAGGCCCCTCCACCAAGCTCAGGGTTCAGGAGGCTGTCTCTGCTGCCTTACCCAAGAGGGGGGCTCAACTCCCACTTCCCTTTATTCTAGACCCCAAACCCAAACCCAAAGCCAGACCAATTGCCAGTCAAGTCAATTCCACCTGACAGTCACCCTGCAGGAGAGGGTCGAACTGCCCTGTAGCATTTCCATGGTTCTGCTGGTGGACTGGAACGGCCAGCCTTTTGGTGAGCAACCAAATGCCTAACCATTGTGACACGAGGCCTCATTCTAGATCCTGTCAATAGCAGTGTTTACAAGACAATCTGGTCACTACTTTACTTGCCTCCTGTCCTACAACATACCCAGCAGCCAAAACCCTATCTTATTTCTGGTCACAGACTTTCACGAGTATAGTCACTTCCACCTACCAAGTGTTGGTATTGCTACATTCCCTTCAAAGGGAGACAGAGTTCCTTATTTTGTCTTCAGATTTCATTTAATGATTTTAGAGTCTCCCTTGCCCCTTGGGCTTGAAGTTCTCTACCATTCACCAGAAGATTAACTGATTTATGTTGCTGCTTTCAGTTGTTCAGTTGGCACCAACTCATGGCACCTTCTTTGCAGCAGAACAGGACTTTGCCTGGTCCTGTGCCGTCTTTGATGATCACTGAGTCCACTGGTGGACATTAAACTGTTCACGGTGTTCATCAAGTATTGACACATTTTGGGAGCCAGGGGAGCCGGGCAGGGGATGGAACAGATGAGGCATAAGTGCTATGCTCACAGACGAAGGAAGGAAAAGTCACATGTGTACCTGGGGTTCCGGTGATGCCCCGTTCTCCCTTCACGCCGGGGTTTCCTGGTAAATCTATGGTGTCTCCAGTATCACCTGAGGGATGTTAAAAAGATAGTTGAGAACAGGTCTCCCGACTGGGAAGTGGGTCATTTTTCTAACTCCTATTGTGTTCCATTCCCTGGACAAACCTATTTAAAAATAACCGACAGCTTCTGCATGTGCTGCTCTCACCGGACACATACCCAGCAAGCTCTGGACTGTGGGTGCCCAGTTTACTGGTAAGAACAAAACTCACCGTAATCACCCGTCTCTCCAGTCTGCCCAGAAGGGCCGGCTCTCCCGGGAGCGCCCTTGTCGCCCTAGAATAAAGTGAAATATGCAGGCAGCTTAGAAGACGGAAATGAGTTTGCAACATCTGTAAGTTTTGAATGGCTAGTGTATGGAACCATCCAGTAGGCTAACAACACCCTCGATGTGTGATCCCATCCTTCTCCAGAAAACTCCTATAGTTTCTCAGCTCAGTGTTACAGGTGAAGCTTATCGGCTGTTTTTATTTCATGGCCACATGATAGAAATGAAACAAGTTTGGCAGCCTTCTGTCTGAGGAACTGCTATTGATAGCATCAGTGATGAAGCTCACGGGAGTATTAATGGGGCAGTAATCATGCCAGGGGACAGAGGTGACATAGTTCTTCTCTGCCTGTATTTTCCCAGATGAGCTGGTTTAATCACATTTCAGGAGCTTCCTGTGCCGAACTGATTTCAGCCTCACAGTATCCTTATGAGGTAGGCACCATCATTGTCCATTTCACAGATGGGGCAGTTGAGGCTTGCTAGGCATTAGTGAGTTGGCTTTGACTCACAGCGACATTGTACAAACTGGTGGAACTGTCCCCAAGGGTCTTCTAGGCTGTGATCTCTATGGGAGCAGACTACCAGGTCTTTTCTCCTGCAGAGCCACTGGACTGCTAATCTCCTGGTGATCAGCGCAGTGCTCTACCGCCACACCACCAGGCTCCTTACAGGGAGATGGTTGTTGTTCTCATGTGCTGTTGAGTCAATTCTGACTTACAGCAGCACTATACATGGCGGGACTGCCCCATGGGTTTCCTAGGCTGCAGGCTTTAGGACAGCAGACAGTGAAATCTTTTCTCCCATGGAGCCGCTGTGTGGGTTACAGCCATCATCCTTTCAGTTAACAGCCAGTGCTCCACTGTGTGTCACCAGGCTCCTTCACTGAAGCTTGCCAAAAGAATCAAACCCCTTGCCACCGAGTAGGCTCCAACTCATAGTGACCCATTGAACAGAGTAGAACTGCCCCATGGGGGTTCCAAGGAGCCCCTGGTGGATTCAAAGCACTGATCTTTCAGTTAGCAGCTGTAGCTCTTAACCACTGGGCCACCAGGGACATGAGCATCTTTCTTAAGTTCTTACAACCACAAGACTGGTTATAGGATCCACTCAGCTATGGCTCTGGGGAGGAATGTGAGGAAAAGGACCTCCTGAAGAATTCTGAGGACACTGTGCCCACAGGAGTGGGTTAGGCAGATGGGCAGGCTGGGACCTGTGGCTAAGGTTTACTAGAACTTCTGAGCTACTTAAAATATGCTGGATCCTACTGTGATTGCCAGAGCTGAGTGGGTGAGTGCCAAGGATTGTGAGGGAATGATACCTTTAGAGAAGCAGGACAGATTTAGTCTGTGAAAGTGTAGTGTATGGAGAACCAGGCTATTACACATGTTATCTGTACTGCTTTTGGTAAGCATGCAAAGTAGACACTACCTTCATTTTTCAGGTGACGAAACAGGTGACAGCCCTACCCAGGTCACTGTTCACCATTATGGCTATTACAGCCTAGGGTCTGACATATAACGAGTTCTCCAAAAACATGTGTTGAATAGGGAAATGACTAAATGGCAAAGACCCTCAGTAATCCTGTGAGAGACTTGATCCTGAGGTCACATATATATGCTCAAGTTCAGAGGTCCATAGAAAAGGAAGTTCTGTCCTCCTAAGACTACCATGAAAAAACAACCTTCTCAGATTGTAGGAGACTCCACACCTCATCCAACAAAAGGCCACAGTGGACACAGTGGAGACTAGGGTCACTGTCAGGCACTAGTGCACACTCAGCATTTCCTTGCACTTGGCCATGAACCTAGAAACACCGAGACTTCTGACTTGCAACCTGTCATTTGACTACTCCTATCTCAATAAATGTTGGACCAAAGACTTCCATCAGTAAGCATCACATGCACAAGCTGAGCAATGCAAAAGCAAAGCAAAACACATCAACTCACCCTACTCCCAATGAATCCTGGAAATCCTGAAATTCCAGGGGGTCCAGTCACACCAGGAAAGCCTGGTGAGCCGGGAATGCCAGGGACTCCAGTGTCTCCTTTTGTTCCTTTGACGTGGCCAGGCCTCCCAGGTAGTCCAGGGATTCCTGACAGCCCAGGGACGCCTGGCATGCCTTGCAGACCTGTAGGGAGATTCGGGCTGTAGACAGCTCTGGCCAGGCTGTGGTGCCCACCCTCCTAGAGCCTTTGATTCTGCAGCACCCCACTTCCCCACTTTACAGTGGGAAATTGACGCTATTCAGGCATCAAAGAAAAGGTGGTCAGCCCATTCCTGGAGTTCTCAAGATGTTGGATGAGTTAAAATGCATCTGATGTCTGGCACAAACATGAGGGCATCTGTGCAGAGAAGTTGCTGCTCCTTGGAGAGAGAAAAGGAGGGAAGGAAAGGGAGAGAGAGAGAGAGAAGGAGGAAGAGAGATGAAGAGAGGGAGAGGGAGAGGAGGAGAGAAGTAGAGGGAAAGAGGGAGAGAAATGAGGAGGGAGGGAGAAAGAGAGACAGAGTGGACAGAGAGAAGGGAGACCCCTCGTCCCCAGCTGATGGCTCATAGGTGGGCCTGAACCTCACAGTGACCCTCACCTTTTAAGCCCAGGAACCCTTTCACTCCCATAGGTCCCTGATCTCCTTTCTCCCCCTTAATGTCTTTCATTCCTGGCAGGATGATGGGGGGTGGTCCTGGGAGGCCGGGGTCCCCGCGGTTGCCTTGAAAAGAACAGAAGAGAACACAATCATTTTCCTGAGCCTCCAGGCTCTGGGGAAGGCCTCCTAACCTGGCTGCTTACCTTCAGACTGGGAGCCCAGAAGACTGAGCCACCAGGAGGCTTGCTACCCCTAACCAGGAGCCCTAAGAGCTGGAGATGAAGCTCTCAGAGATGGACCAAGTGGGGTGGGAAATGCGCACTCTCCCTGCCTGCCTCTGCCTTTCCTTCACTCCTCTCCTGTAAACAAGCAGGAGATGGGGTCTGGGGTCTCCCAGCTGTGTGGGGCTCTGCAGCAACACAGAATACCTGGCAGATGCATGGCCTGCTGCCTTCACACAGGGCAGCTGGGAGGATGTGTGAGCACGTGTATACGACAAAACAGAAGGCAGCTCCCCAAACCAGCATGGCATCCCTTGGTAGTCCAGGTGAGAAAATGGTTTTGTTATTTCCACTCAAGGCAGAAATCAAACTTGATCACAAGCAGGAAGGTGCCCCATGAGGAAAGCTGTGGGTTCTGTTGTCTTCTTATAAGCACCTCGGCTTGTGTCTCAGCATTCAAGAAGGGTCCCCAGTAGAAAAGGAGTCCTTTAAGCACTCAACTACTGATGAAAAGTCAATGGCTTGAACCCCTGTGACAAGACAGGAGATCTGCTTCTCATAGATAAGGGCCTTGAGAACCCGATGGAGCATCGCTACTCTGTACCTCTGGGGTCACCATGCTGAGCAGGAATCAAGTCAACAGCAATGGGGAATGGTAACACCCCCCTCCATCGTATTGGAAAGGTAACAGTAATAACCTGGTGAAATGTGGCAAGGAAGCTCTCTGGTGAGCTTGTATGGATTTTGTGAGTTGGTGGGTGCCATGGGCTGAATTGTGTCCCCCCAAAAATATGTGTAGCCTTGTGGCTGGGCCAAGATTCCCAGTATCTTGTGACTGTCCTCCTTTTTGTGATTTTCCTATGCTGTATGTGAAATGATTAGGGTGGGGCTATAAATCCCTTCATAGATCACCTCCCTCCTCCACTGCAAAAGGAATTTCTCTGGAGTGTGGCTTGTCTCATCCTTAACCCTTTCATCCTGCAACAGATAAAAGGAAAGGGAAGCAAGCAGAGAATTGGTAAGCTCACACTATCAAGAAAGCAACACGGGGAGAAGACCACGTCCTTCAGACCTGAGGTTCCTGCGCCAAGACGCTCCCTGGACAAAGACTGAGGCAATACTGGACTTTCCACCAGAGCAGACAAGGGGGAAAGTCTTCCCCTGGAGTGGACATCCTGAATTTGGACTTACAGCCTACCGGACTGTGTAAGAATAAACTTTCCTTTGTTAAAGCCATCCACTCTGTGGTATTTCTGTTAGGGCAGCCCTAGCTGACTAAAACAGTGGGAGAGTGAGGTGGATTCAGGAAGCTTCCCTGGGAAGCTGAAGGCTATATATATATAAGCTGCCACAAGGTTCAGGCCAGTGGTGTTCTGGGAATCTATCTCCACTGGATGGCAGGGCACTGGGTGAGAACACTACAGTTTCACTCAGCACCGAGCATTTAGCACTCGACTGGCTACTGATGGGATCAATAAGTGAGCTGTCCCACTGTGGGACAGCCACGGTCTAGTGGAGGCACAGACGCCACACAGTTAACTCCATCCCAAGAAGATGCCAAGAGAAGTTCTAATGCAGTTGAAAAGAAAGAGGCAGTTAAGTTAAAGGACAGAATTCAGTCTACAGGATTAGGCTGCATCTTGATTCAGTCTCGTCTGAAATAGAAAAGAGAGAAGTGAGCAGAGAGGAGAGGAACCTCAAGCCACCAAGAAAGAAGTGCTGAGAGCACCGTGTGTCCTGTGGACCCAGGGTCCCTATGCCAAGAAGCTCCTACACCAGGGGAAAATTAATGACGGAGACCTTCCCCCAGAGCCAACAGAGGCAGGAAGCCTTCCCGTGGAGCTGGCATCCTGAATCTGGACTTCTGGCCTCCCAGCCTGTGAGGGAGTAAATATTTCTGCTAAAGCCATCCACTTGTGGTTTTCCTGTTACAGCAGTACTAGGCAACTGAAACAGCCTCTATTTTCAACCCTTTTGGGTATGTGAATCAGAGCGGAATTGCTGGATCACATGGTAAGTCTACATTTAACTTTTTGGGGAGCTCTCAGGCTGTTAAACAAAGTGACAGTATCAGTTTACATTCCTACCAGCAACACATGACGTTTCCAATGTCATCCCATCCTCACTAACACTTGTTACCAATAATTAAGATTTTAGAGACCACTACTGTCCTTCCAGGAAAAAAAGTTGTCTGCACAAAAGTCACGGCAAACGTTGTTTGTTGCTAATATGAAAGGTGAGCAAGGAGCCTCACACTTGACCTTGAGATACCAGCCTGTGTCGGGGCTCAAACCAGTCTTTTCTCCTGGAGTGTAATTTCTTCTCTGTGAGGTCACAGTCTTCCATCTGGACTACTCTGTCCTTCTTTTGCCAACTGTGGTCTCCTCCTTAGAAGTGACCTTTCTGCTGGTTGCTCCCTAGCTTCCCCTCTTTACGCCAACCACAGTGTTGGCCAGATGGACGACCCCTTAATGACACTGTTAGTTCTTCAGGCCACTATTATCCTTGACATGTTTATGGTTTCTTTTGGTGGGATCATTTCCTTATTTACCCCATGAACACACTGGCCTAGGGATGAAGCCCTTGAGATTTGGTTAGATTGTTTTTTGTTACTGACTTCCAGACGTAGCTTTCCCTGATATGACGGGTTCTCAACATGATCCTGAGCAGTGTTACATTGCCATGAATGGGGGTCTCAAGCATATAAAAGCATATAAGAGGGTCGGACGTACCTTTAACACCTGGTTCACCAGCCAGACCTTTCGGACCAGGAAATCCAAAAAATCCAGGTTCTCCTTTGTTGCCTGGATATCCGGCTCTCCCTTTGAGTCCGACCATGCCTTGGAAACCCTGCATACCAGGTGAACCTTTGTCTCCTTTAGAAGAAAAGAGAGAAGTACCAGGTTAGCTCTGAACCAAATGGACAGAACACTTCCCGTTCTGTCTGTAACATCTCTACAGTGGAACCTCCTAAGGGAGAAGATGCCAACACTCTCCACCTAAAATACCAATTACCCAGAACACCATTTTCTAAATTCACTGACCACTGCATATTGTTAGGTGACATACAGTCAATTTGACTCATAGTAACCTTATAGGTCACAGATACAACTGCCCAATACGGTTTCCCAGGGTTTCTCTAAGAAGGGGAACACCAGATCTTTTCTCCCATGGAACAGCTGCTGATTTCAAAAGGCAGCCCTTCCAGTGAGCCGTGAGGCACTGACCCACTGTGCAGCCAAGGTCCCTTCTGGAAGCTTAAAAACCGAGCTTGATGCCGTGGAGTCGACTCTGACTCACAGCTACCTTATAGAACAGGGTGGAGCTGCCTCGTGGGACCTCCGAGGCTGTCATCTTGGTAGAGCGGAGGGTCAGTGACAAAGAGGAAGACCCTTGGTGAGATGGACTGGCACACCAGCTGCAGTGATAGCCTTGGGTATAACAAAGACTGTGGACGTGGCCAAAGACTGGGCAGTGTTTCGTTCTGCTGTGCCCAGGGTTGGGATGAGTCGGAACTGACTTGACAGCACCTCACAGTGACAGCAACAGCCTCTAGGGGCGGGAGCAGATCCCTGGGCCTTGTCTCCCACAGAGTTGCTGGTGAGTGACCTTTCAGCCAGCTAATTAGCACTTAACCATCAGGCCACCAGGACACCTGATGGATGTACAGACAGAGTGTCAACCTGTCCCCGGAGGGGCTGTCAGAGATAAGGCACAAAGGGAGAGCCACAGAGGACAGGCTGACGGGCTAAGAGGCCATGTGACTGGCGTAGGTGCCCAAGGCCATCAGAAGGAGTGAGAGGGCCACAAGGGACTAACACAGCATTGACACTGCACCCAGTGGGAAAGCAGACAGAGGGCCACCAGTGCTCAGTATCCAAAGAACAGTGTTCTCTGTGTCCAGATTAAGAGGTTTGTTTCTTTGTGTGCAAGGAAACCTGTCCTGGTCACAAACCATGTGTCTTGCTTTGGGCTTTACATTCCTCAGAGTCTCCTGCTTTGAACCCCATCTTCTGGGGGCCCTCTCCCTCAGTCTCCATTGTGCAGATGCTGAGGCATGTTATACAGTCTCTCATGGTACATGAACCAGCTGGCATTCTGAGACATGTCAAGTCTCACCCAAGTCCAAGTCCCCTTGGTCTGCCTTCCTCGGTCTGACAGTCGCCAGGGTGAGGGGAGTTGTTATGCTTCAGATCTATAGATGTGTGAGGTCAGCCTGCCACCACAGGTAATGGAGATGTCCCTTAGGGTCATCATGGCTTAACCAGCCTGCCACCACGGTCAAGGTTATTGTCAAGGGCATGGCTCCACAAATACCTTTTCGCCCAGGGATACCAGGCATTCCGGCCATTCCTTTGAACCCAGGGTTTCCTGGTTGACCTCTGTCACCGACTACGCCTGCATCCCCTCCGTCACCAGGGAGGCCCTTCATGCCCACGGGGCCAGGGAAGCCTGTGTCTCCTGGATCCCCTCGGTCACCAGGCAGACCTGTTGAGAAAAAAAAGGAAGAGTGATTGTGAAAAAGGAGCAAACATACACGCGGAGAGAAAACTTCTCTTACAATTACATTGCCACCTCAACTACCAAAACTTTTCTGGGTAAGAAAAACATTCTGGGGGGAAAATGGAAAACCACAAATACAGATGTGTGTTTGAAAAGTATGCCCAGTGTAGGCAGAGCAGCCAGCGGGACTGGCCTTTCTAATGCAGTCTACCTCCTAAAGCTGCAGGCGAATGTGGAACGCCAGCCAAACATGACACGCGAGACCAAGCTCACTCTCTGCATTTAAGCCTTCCTGCCTTTAAAACCCAAAGGAGCAAAGCTGTGATGGTGGAGTGACAAGGCGGGCGCAGGCAGGGTACGGTGCTGAGGTCATGCCCAGGAGGCCACTTGGGCCCTCGGGGCCTCTTGCTCTGTTCCTGGAGATGGTGCTCCAGGGAGAAGGGCCCCGACGCCCCTGCCACCTTAGCAACTCCTGCCCTTCCCCGTCTCCCTGCTCCCAGCACATCGTCTGCATCTTTAGGGCATCAGGAGCTCTCCAGAGGACCCTGTTCTTCCAGTCTCTCCCCACTCGGCAGGCACACCGAGAGCAGCTGGCCGGCTTCTCCAAAGGCTTCCTTTGGGCACTCCTCTGCGAAAACTCTCAGGGGCTCCTCTTTGCCTCATCGGAGTAAATTCCTCAGCTCGGCGACCAACCTCCTCTAAGTTTTGTCTCCCATTTCCTGTCCAGCTCATTACCTCCCTCCACAAACTGAACTCTCTACCCAGCCCGGTTGGGTGGTCCCAGCCCCAGAGCTTTCCTGGGGTGTCTGTCTCTGTCTCTGCTCAGATGCCAAGCCATCCCTCTCCCCTAGAAGCTTCCCTTCACCTCCCTCATTGCAATCGTGACCCTTGGATGTGGACTGCTCTGGTCTCATCTCTTTTAAGAAGAGTGTAGTCTACCCAGCTTCTCAAGCTCTTATGAGACACTGGAACACTCATGCTCTATCTGGGTCATTCTGGGGGCCTTGCCCTGGCCAAATGCCTGCGTTTGTAAGTAGACCACACAGGCCCTAACAGGAAGGTAGGCCTCATTAAGACACTGCTTTCATATGGGCCTTATTACCCATGATGCCTTGGGTTTAGTTAACACATGGTAACTGAGAACCTGTAACTGAGACAAAGACTTCTGAACACTGAAACACAAGAGATTAAATCTCCTGTCCAGGATTTCTGTAACCCTGTGAAACCAAGGGTTAGTATGGCTCCACCCTAGTCACACCCCAAGTTTCTGGAGACAGCTTAGGTCATGACGGGGGGACGCCTGTGGAGGCATTCTGTGTGAATAATGTGTGGTGGGACAGTGCAGACGTTGCTCACTAGCATAGGTGGCTGGCGATCCCTGGCACTGATGTAGGGACCAAGGGCCAAGACCATTGCTGTCGAGTTGACTCCAATTCCCAGTGACTCTACTGTTCAGAGCAGAACTGCCCCACAAAGTTTCTAATGGGACCCAGATGTAGTGACAGCCACTGCAAAATACGAAAAATCAAGGACAAAGGGTGTGATCTTTTTTAAAAAGCCAAACTCCCTCTATTTAACTGACTGTCATTATTAAGTAATACATCTTTTCCTCTTTTTAATGCACAGTATTGGAATCGACTCTGCAGTGATTTTTTTTTTAAATTCTTCTCTGACACGCAGAAACTCTGGAGGCGCAGTGGTTAAGTGTTACGCCTGTTAACCAAAGGCTGGCAGTTCGAAGCTGCCAGGCGCTCCTTGGAAACCCTTGGGGCGGTTCTACTCTGTGCTATAGGGTGCTCTGGGTTGGAATCGACTTGATGGCAGTGTGCTTGGTTTCCGGTTTTTCTCTGAAATGATGGTGATAGCAAAACAAAAACCAAACCAAACCAAGCCAAACCCATTGCCGTGGAGTTGATTCTGACTCACAGTGACCCTACAGGACACTGTAGAACAGCCCCCCGTGGTTTCCAAGCAGCTCCTGGTGGATTTGAACTGCTGACCTTTGGTTAGTAGCCATAGCACTTAACCACTAGCCACCAGGGTTCCCGTGGTGATAGTAGGTAACACTTAAAGGAGTTCTCAGTTGGCCAAATAACAAGTCAGAAAACCTCTACTGGTTACCCAGAATTGCATCTGCAATTTCAATGGTCTGTGAAACTCATAGGCCCGGAGACCACCACCATGTCCAGACGTCACTAATGGCTTTGGGATTAGCTGGGGTGTACTGGTCACCCCGCAGCAACCCTGGCCATGCCTGATGGAGCCAGGCCTGTAGCTTCTTTCCGTGTCTGCCCCCGCCACCTGCCTGAGCCTTGTGTCATGCGCTTGCCCCCTCTGTCTAGAGTCTCCAGCTGCCAGAAGGTCTCATCCACTTGCACCTGACACCCATCTCCTGCCCCTGCCTGTCCATTCCCTCAAATTATTTAACTTTCCAGAGACAAATACCAGTTTATCCTCTCCAAAAGAGAGCAGTGATTCTGAACTCTTTGGAGTGAGAATTTTTTTCTTCCTACTGGAATCTTCCCTAGAGCACTGTACACCCAACAGACACAAATGATGAACAGCTTTCTCAAACTGCCGAAGTCTTCCTCGTTGGGTGGAAGCTGAGTCCTGGTTTGGAAAGCTGAGTAACACTCCAGGGAGGGGGCTGGGAGCATGGTTGGGAAGCTCCCTCAGGGAGGGCTCAGCTAGCTGAGCTCTCAGCAGCTGATCAGGGGGCTCGGCTCTTACCTCCACGGCCGGGGGCACCCGGCAGGCCCAAGGGTCCTGGTTGGCCAGGAGCTCCGGGGAATCCGTGCTGACCCGGCGGTCCCGGCAGTCCTGTCTGGCCTGAAGGTCCTGGGAAGCCTGGCTGTCCCTTGGGCCCTGGCATCCCGGGCATCCCCTGGCTTCCTGCAGGATTCAGAGATAAGAGACTTAAGGCCGGCTCTATGCAATGGAGAACAGACATCCAACTCTTAAGTTACTTCATGAATGCTGGATTTCTTTTTTTCTGATTTCCAGAACATACCAAGTAGAAAGAAGAAACTCAAAGCAATTCATACCATCAGTCAGTGACAATCCCTAACATCTCATTATGTTTCCTTCCTGTCTTTTATCTCTTGATACAAACACGTCTAGAAACAGGCAGAGGCAGAGTTGATACTACACTGTGTCTAGACTTCTCATCCAGCTTTTTTCACCTGATGCTGTCTTTTGAGCATCTCCCATATTTTAAAATGTTCTTTTCAAACATTATTTTAAATGATTGGATGGTATCCCATTGCCTGGATACATTTCTTTTTTCCTCCTCATTTTTTTTATTTGTTATTATGAAACAATGAGGAACAGGTGTTTTGAATATATATCCAGACCCATGCTGTAGACTTTTCTTTGGGAAGATGTTCCAGAAACGAATTTTCCAGGTTAAGGCGAAGACTGAATGTCTTTCACACAGAAATGGCAGTGCTTCCAGCACGTCGGCACCGACCCGCACTCCTCCGGGGTCTTGTCAGTGCCGAGGGCCGGGATCACAGACAGGTGACCACCCGACAAGATGCAGCGGCAGAAAAACAGCGGGTCGGCAATATCAGTCTGCACGGTTTTGAGTATTCACACAATTCCTTTCTTCTAGCTTTTGCTCTTTGACGAAATTTTTGGCCTTTGATTCTGCCTTCCTTTGGGGATTTGGAGGCTTTTCTTTCAGATTCTAGTGTTCCACACACATGTGAACCTACTTTTCTTTGTATCTATGATACAAAGTTCCCTACCCTGCTGCTGACATTTGAATTTTCTTTTTGATATGTAGAAGATTAATATTTGCATGCAATTTTTACACATTTGGAGGATGCCCCTCTCCGTCTCTCTCTCTCTCTCGTGGTGATTTCTTTTCTCTATTTTATGTTTAGAATGCCTCCCCTCCCCAGGTGGTGGGCTTCTAACCAGATTCTTTCTGGCTCAAATCCCTGTCGAGAGTGTGCATTTCTGACAAGTTCCCAGAAAGTTATACTTAAGAATCCCTTGGGACTTGAGAAATACAGAGTGGTAAAGAACAAAGAGAAGCGAGCTGTCACAGGGTGGGGAGTTACAGGGCAGCATGGGTGTGAGTTTTTGGGCAACAACCTGACTTGGATTGTAAACTGTCTCTCAAAGCACAATATTTAATAAAAGAAGAATCACCTAGGGATCCTGTGAACATGTAGATTCTGATTCAGTGTATCTGGGGCTGGAAATGCCCATCTCGGCAGGAGTTCCGACTTGAATGAACCAGTTCCAAGCCCTGCCCAATGCTCATATAATTATGAACACATATTTTCTTCTAGTTTTCATTTTTTAAAAACACCAGCTACCTGGACCACTTCACACGTGGGCATTTTCCCCTTTTCTCTGAGTGCGTAAAGCTAGCCACCGTCACCATGTAATTGATAAGGACAGTGAACCTGTCAGCAACACAGGGCATTTGTACAGGTTTCCCCCATGATCTGCAGATGCAGTAACTGGATCCTCACAATCTTAGAGGACCACGGGCGCCCTACGGGGCAGGGGAGGCAGCTGGACGGGGGACATAAAGAAAGGAGAGGAACGGCTGTTATTGCAAGGACTAAGTCAGGCCCAGAGCAGCTCCCGTCGGAGGTGAGGCTTCCTGACTAGCACCACCGAACGAAGGAAACCTGCGCGGGAGAAGCACGCCTGCGTACGCAGGAAGCGCACATCCTCAAATGTTCCAGTTTGACCGCTGGAAACAGGGACACTTTCATTTTTTTGGTTCTCTATCTTTAGAATTCACAGCTTGAGGGAAAAGACATCACTGCTTGGGGTGCCAACGGTCATGCAAGGGTGGGGAGGCACGGCTGCAGGCTGTCAAGTTCGAACAAGCGATGTCAAAAGTCCCAGCTGCTGATCCTTCGGCTCGCCAACCAGGACAGCAGAGGAGGGGTGACAGATGGGCACACGCAGGCAGTCACGACCCTGCCATGCTGAATCCGGATGGACCTGGGCAGCGCAGCCAGGGGGACCAGCAGAGCTGAGGCTGCGGGGAGCAGGAGGGTCCACCTGCCTGTCCCGAACCGCCTGCCCTCGCAGACCCGCCAGCGGGCAGGGCAGCCTACGAAAAGAGGAGCGTGGGGACGAGTGCTGCGGTTCTAGTGTCTGCCCACGGAAAACCAGGCCGTGGGGTATTTTATCCCTTTACTTGCCTATCGTAACGATTGCTTTGGTGTGGAAAGTTTTAGGTCAATTTCCATTTATGAACATCTGTTAAGAAAGGTACAACAACCACAAAAAAAAAAGAATTGGCTTCTGTCCACTCAACCAAATCTAATCTGTGGGCTTGCCTGGTGTACAATCTTACTCGGGATGTGAGACAGTTACTCACAGATTTTGAACCTTTAGAAGTGAAAACTTGGGCAAAACTAAAGATACTGCCCAAACAAGGCTCGTGAAACCTGCCACAAAGGTCACCTCTCCAGCAGCAGAGACCTTCACAAAGCAGCTGACATAAACCTGCCACCCTATTTTGTTTTGACCCTCAAAAATTTTGAAGCCTGCAGGAAATGTTTAAGTTAAAACAAACAAAAAACCCTACCAGACGTATACTTATGTAAAGATAGCTCAGTGCCCTGTTCTCCCAGTTAGATGGCCAAGCTGTCTGGCCTGGAAAACGCTGACCCGAGGAGCGGGTGCTCTCTGCCTTTCAGTAGCAAGGAAGTGCTGCTCATTTCCACCACCACGAGGAACGGCTAACGCAGAGAATGTTTTCTCTCCATCACCACCAATTCCTCAATCTGCAGACAACTGCTGATTTATACTGTGTATTTTATACTTGACCTACAGGTAGCAGAGTTGGCAAGGCCAGGCTCCAGGTACCTTAGTATACGGTCTTCTTACTGCCTTGGTGACAGTATCAGATGACCTGCATTCTCTGGCTTGGTCTTGGGCAAAGTTGTTCAGGTGTGTGTGTATGTGTGCGCGTGTGTGTGTGCATATCCACACACTCTTCTTTCTTGGGCTCTTTTCCTTCTTGGTCCACAGTCTAGCTTCTCAGACACAAGAAAACCTGTCTACGGGTCACAGCACTCTTTGAGGCACTGTCCCAGTCACTATGGACATCATACAAGGACTGCCAATTAAGTTCACGAACTCATCCTAGAAAGAGTCCTCCATACCTCATCGCTGAATATCGCTATGGTCACCTTTGAAGTCCTCCCCATGGGAAGCTATGCACTAATGCCAGCACCTAGCGCACCCTTCAAAGAGATTTTGGAACTGTTTTTCTGGAATGGCCATCAGAGCTGTTGTCATACTATCCTTGATGTCCTGAAGGTCATCCAAATGTCTTCCTTCCTTAATTCCTTTATTGTTGGGTAAGGAAAAGTCACTGGGGGCCAGGTCAGGTGAGTAGGGAGGGTGTTCCAATACGGTTATTTGTTTATTGGCTAAAAGCTCCCTCACAGATAACTATGCAATCAAGTTCATCCAAATCAGGAAAGAAACAGAATAGCAAGCCTTTCACCGTGCACAATGGCCCTCTCAGAAAGAGTTCCAAAACTGCTCTGAAGGGTGGGCTAGGTGCTGCAGTCAGTGCATATCTGGGGTTGGGACTCAGGGGCCATGACTGTCCTGGTGGTCAGTGGACACAGTGGACCACAGTCATGGTTTTACTCTTGATTTCATGCTTGATTTGGGGCATCGAGGTAACTTCTTCTATGTCAGTGGTCCCACAGTCGCCAGTATCTGGCTCACTGGATAGAAATCTTTACTCATCAGAGACTTTCATCAAAGCACGTGGGTTCAGTGCCAATTTTGCACCAATTAGACACTTAGACCAGTGGCACGCTCATGCACACTTCTGTGTCTGTGTGCATTTTGTGTTGGCATATTTGGGTTTCTACTTTGCTAGGTGGATAATGTTCTAAAGACATCTGAGGAGTTCTTAAATCTATCTGTTTTTAAACCAGTCAATTAAACTGCCCTTCCGATCTTTCCTGCCTTCCTCTGAACCTCTGGCCATGTCCACCTTTTCTTCACGACAACTGTACAAATCAGGAAAGAAACAGAATAGCAAGCCTTTCACGGTGATTCACGTGCAATGGGAGAACAGAGAATATTATTGAAACTGGATTTGTAAAAGGCACCGGCTTTGGGGTTTTTTTGTAAAAGGGATCCAAGGGTCATCCTTTATGGTAATGAAAACATTCCAAATAAAAGCTGCAATAAGATGGAAGGAAGAAGAACACGTCTAATGTTGTACAGAATGTTGGTTCTTATCAAGTCCCTGGAAGAAACTTCAGGGTAGCCGTCAGGACCCCCAGGCCCAGCAGCACAGGTGGCGCAGGGACCTACCACTCTTCCTTCTGAAGCGGGAGCTCACCTCTAAATCCAGGAGGGCCCCTCTGCCCGGGCTGGCCTTTCAGCCCCGGGTGTCCAGGCAGCCCAGCGTCACCCCGGGGTCCAGGCTGGGCTCCCAGAACTTCTCCAGGAAGTCCCCTTTCGCCGGGTGGTCCTACTGGTCCTGGGAGGCCTACGGGACCTGGCTGTCCATCCAGTCCAGGGAGTCCTTTTGCACCTTTGGCTCCGCGGGGTCCCACAAATCCTGAAAAAAAAACCATGGGTTATCCCCAAACCACAAGTTAGCATTAGGACAGTATAAGAAGAGTATCAGAAAGAGGCTGAGCACTGTGAGAATTTGCAAGCAGGGTCCTCACAAGCTTCACTCTGGCTGAAGGCCCTGTGTGGTACCTGTTTTGCAGGCCACATCTCTCACAGTATGGTAGTTTTCTTGGTGGAATTTCTTTTGCTTTCTGGCTCCATCTGGCCACCAGCCCTAAGACTCAGTTAAAGTAGACGAGGCCTACAGAGGTAACTTCTCCTTGTACGTGTATCTATGTAATTCATGGCCTCCATGTTTTAACCTCTTGACCAAAGATGCCCACTGGTGGGGTGTTCCCAGTTCTGTGTGGGAGGGAGGGTCAAAGTTCAGGGAGAGAGGCTAGGAGGGATGAGCAGATGTCAGAGGAATTAGAGCCAGAACTTGGCTTTCCTGACACCAATCCTCCTGGTAAGACATCCCTAGTGCCTCGGTCATTTTGTAGGAACTTTATGGAGGAATTGCTACGCCCTCTGTGGCAATGGAAATCCTGGTTGCATAGTGGTTAAGTGCTATGGCTGCTAACCAAAAGGTCGGCAGTTCAAATCAGCCAGGTGGCTCCTTGGAAATTCTATGGGGCAGTTCTGCTCTGACCTCTGGGGTTGCTATGAGTCGGCATTGACTCGATGACAGAGGGTTTGGCTTTGGTTCCGCGGCAATGGGCTTGGAATTTTGGGAGTCTGGTATGTACTGACCGTTGTTGGCACAGTAGTTTGGTGGGTCAGCTGTTCAGAGCTTGGCTGCTAACACAAAAGATCAGCAGTTCAAATCCACCAGACACTCCCTGGAAAGCCTACGGGGCAGTTCTACTCTGTTCTGTAGGGACAGATACTGTAAAAATCATCTCGCATTTGGATGGAGGGATGGCAGCTCTCATGCTCTTGAGCAGTTGTGCCTTTTGTTGACACTGCTGTGTCAACTGACCTCATCATGTTACTTCCCCTTTCAACGTGTGGGACACTGAAGTGACCTCTGGTTGAATGCCAAGTGCTGACAGTCACATATTTGATTTGGGAGGAAGAAGAGAGAACCCCTGGGACTGAGAGAATAATGCTCTAAAGATGATAATAAGCCAGAGGATCAAAGACACAGAAAGCCCCCCACCTTACGTAGATGAAATGGGGAACAAGGGGTTTCCTACCCCTTTGGCACTGTATATCTAACAGAAAAGGTTCAATGAACAGGAACTTAGGCTTTTCTAGGATTGCAAAGCACCTGACAGGTCTGTGAACTGGAAGATGAATTAGCTGGTACAACTGTGTTTGGAGTAGAACAAAGGCTTTTGAGTTACGCTGAGTATGAATTAACTTGGTCCCCATCTCAGAGTTTTAAGCATGTGGTTATTTTATGCCCACAAGGAAAAGCAAATGGATTTTATGGAATTATAAACAAATGTTTCATCTGTAGTAACTGTACATGAGGAAGGGGGACCCAGGGTCTTGTGTATGTATGGCTCCTGTATCTGGAATAGATTTTCTTTTCTTTTGGGGAGTAATCTCCGCCACTGAACATCTGACGTTTGCTTGCATGTGGGGAAAGACAAAGAGTTCACGTGCAAGAGGGAGAAACCAGTTGGCTTTTGAGCTGACTCTGACCCATGGTGACCTCACATGCGTCACAGCAGAACTGCGCTCCAAAAGTTTTCCAGTGGCTGATTTTTCACAAGTAGATCACCGGGCCTTTCTATCTAGGATTCCCTGGGTGGCCTCGAACAGCCATCCTGTTAATAAAAGTGGCTGAACCTGTTAACGGTTTACACTACCCGTGGACATGGCAGATTTGAGTTCCATAAAGAACGGCATAGATTTCAAAAGCTGAACAGATCAGGTCCTCACTTACAACATCCATCTGGTCTACCTCAGTCTCCCTGCCCACTTAAGGGCTTACATTTCAACATGGAACTGTCTTTCCACCACACTGTTGACTGCCCACATTACCTGACAATGGAAACATGCCATCCATCCCCACTACAGTAGAATTCTGCATAAATTTCAGGTCCACTTGGCTTTGCACTCAAATTGCAATTACTAGGTACCTTCTGTATTCAAAGTAGAAGGCTATTAATGAATTCTTCTTCTTTCAAAACGATTGAGGCTTGAACTTAGCATATGTGATAACCTCACAGTGACAGTGCTGTAACAAGAAACATTCAGATACTCCCTGCAGGCCAGCACAATGACACACCTGGTCCTCTGGTGTGGAAGCTGAAAACTTGGCTGCTTTCCAATGCAGAGGTTTTTGTTTGGTGCCTTGATTAAGACCCCAAAAGCCTGCTTGCCAATTTTGCGAAACAAGAAGAGACACATTATATTAAAGGAAACAAGGTCAAGGTCACAGCAATCTTTATGTGCTAGAAGTAAGATAAAATCTGTCATAGACTGATGCAGAGTCCTACATTTAGGCTTAAGTCACACGACAAGGAAGGAGGCACGCCTGATAGCTAAAGGTATTCACCTAGTGTCTAAGTTGAGGACACAATAGCCTCACGTTCTGTGTGACATTCCAGACATGTGAAGTGTTTTATTCAGTTTCTAGATCCAGTTTCAAAGGAGTAAGGAGAAGCTGGACGGCAGAAAGGTGATCAGAATTGCAACAACCTGGAATTGATGTCATGGAAAGAAATTACTGCAATTACTGGGATCCGTTCTGCCCAGAATTGAAATGTCTATGGGAAAATATACACCCTTTTTCCCAACGTGTGGGAAGGGTGGCTACGGAGAGGCAGACTTACGTGTTGAGGAGTAACCACGTGAGAGCTTACTGGGGAGCAGATTTTATTCCAATGAAGGAAGAACTCTCTAGCAACAAGAGGATTTCAGTGTTTCACAGGTCCCAGGCAAGCAGAGGGATGATGGTAAAGACAAAAGGACCCCTCACTTGGGTTCTATGAAGGGACGGCTGCTATCAGTAAAACGCTGACTGCAACAAATTCCACAATTTTGTTTAGACAAGGCAAGCCCCAAACGTGTGTGAGCCCCTGCAAGCAAAGTGTGGCAGTGGGGCTCCTATAATCTTAGCCACAGGCACACACAGATGCTAGTGCGTGGGGATTTGCAGAGTGTGCTGCCTACAAGCACTCCTATTTTTTTTCAACCACAACTTACTAACGGAAACATATTCATTTCTCCACATACAGGTGAGAGACTCAAGCTCTTTTAGCTACCGAATGGCTTCCACATTTCTTTGCTGTGTCAAGATGTAGACGGAATGATGGAACTATTTGCCCGATGAGGGGACACTGAAGAACAATCACGTGATACAGTGAAAAGCAAGACACAGATGTTCTTGGGGTGGCATCTGGTGAGTGACTTCTGAATTTGGAAATTACGGAACACAGAGCTACTTGGGCCAGTAACAATAGTTGTCTCAGAAGAGCGCATCATTATGGCATCCTCTGAGGATTTAACATAAAGCAGAGAAAACCATTTCTGCACTAACCGGAACACCTATGCCTTCTTTTTTCCTGAGAGATCAGAAGGTATCGTCTGCAAACAAAAAAACCAAAAAACCGCAAACCCAAACCCACTGCCTGTTGAGTTCATTCTGACTCATGACCATGTAGGACAGCAGAACTGTCCCCCAGAGCTTCCAAGGATCACCTGGCAGATTTCAACTGCCGACCTTCTGGGTAGCAGCTGTAGCACTTAACCACTACACCATCAGGGTTTCCAGAAAGCCAGTATGTGCAGAAGTACAGTCGTGGTGATGGTAAGTCAAGGGTTTGAATCTCCCACGGGCAAGTACAAAAGGTTCCATTGAGTCTTTGCTGAGACAGTTTGAGTGCTGAGGGGACAGAGCTGGGAACTCACCACATACACAGGACCCATCCCAGTGCCCAGGGGCTGGGTCAGGGTGGAGTCTTGACTTACCTTGTGGTCCTGGGAACCCTTCACGGCCTGGATCTCCTGGGAAACCCTTCAGTCCTGGTTCTCCATCAGGTCCTGAGAATCCTGGTAGTCCTCTGAGACCTTTGGCACCTAAACAACCCCAATAAATCATGACATCAGTCACAGTCCCAGCAGGAAATCCCACCAGCAGACTGATGGGACAACATCGAGTTCTGCATTGACCTAATAAGGTCCTCTTATGAACTGGGACTGAGGAGGTTAGTGTGACATCCTCTCCAGAATAGCTCCTCTGGGATTAGGGAGTGATTTCCAGTATTGAGAAGTCATGCTCCATAATTTTGATAGGAACAATATTAAATACTAAGACTACCCCAAACCAAACCATGTTCACTGTCACCTGGTCAACCCTCACTCACAGCGACCCTACAGGACAGAGTACAATTGCCCTGTAGGGTTCCCAGGGAGGAGCTGATGGCTTTGAAGTGCTGACCTTTTGGTTAGCTGTCACTGCTCTTAACCGCTGCATTGCCGGGTCTCCGTGTCCCTCTGATTAAAGGCTTAGGGTCTGGGCCAGAAAGCCTCAGTGTGAATTCTGAGTCTACTTCCACTGTCTACGACTTCAGACAAGTTGTCTAATCTCTCTAGCTTCAGTTTTCTCATCTATGAAGTGGAGAGAGTACTAGCATCTACTTTATGGAGATATTATGAGCATTAAGTGAGATATTTCTTGGTAAATATTGGAATAGTGCTTGGTCCACACAATGGGAGCTCAGTCAACGTGCTTATAATTAAAAGGCCGTGTCCATCACTAATGTCCCCAAACTGAACTCCCATGCTCTTCATTCAGGTTTCTGGCTTTTCTTTCAGAATGGGAAGCTCTTTGACACAAACCCACAGCCCACACCCCTGGGGACCGGTCACATGAAAGGCTGGAGTGAGAGAGAAGAGACAGACCAAGGCGTGGAAATCATTAGCGTGGTAGGATGAGGGTCTCAAACTACACAGAACCAGACTTTGGAGCGCCCCCACCAGTGAAAAGTCCTTGGATCCTGTGTCCAGCCTGGCTGTGTGTCTCCTGTCCGCTGGCCAGCAGAGACCCAATCTGCAAGTTTCTTACATAAACGAGGTCTACAAACTGACAGTAAGTCCCTGTAATTCTGTAAATACAGGGGATTAGCGGTGATGTCCATGGTTGGCACCAACAGGTATTGTACTCGGCCACCCAGAGCTGCTACAGATGAAAGGCCTGGTGACCGACTTCCCCTAAAATCAACCACCGAAGAGCTCACAGATACCGTTCCACTGTGACACCTGTGCGGTCGCCAGGGGTTGGAATCAGCTCGACAGCAACTGCTGGTCTACGTAACACAATTAATGTGCGCAGCTGACTCAGCGGGAGAAATAAACAAAGACTGCCCAACATGCTCAGACTGACAGGAATAATGACCCGGACCACTGAAGTCTTAAATCACAGGCTCAGGGTGCGCTGGAGAAAGGATGGCACCTATATCGTGTCACAAAGCTGGCAAGCCGGAAGACTCACCCGTTACTGATCTCACAGAGCAGTGAATGCCACTGACTGATGCCTTATGGGTTTTGGCAGTACATTCCAGAAAAAAATCCTTTAGAGTAGCTAAAGAGAAATCATGAGGAACAATGGAAAAAGCCCTACTGGGAGCAGAGAGGCCCAGGTTTGGTGGTCTGTTTCCGACTAATGGCCGTGTAAACCAAGGCAGGTCATTGCCCTCTCTGCAGTCAGTTTCTCCATCTGCGAAGGAGCACTTCTCTGAGGGCCACACAGGAGACTCTAGAAGGTCCCCAGAATGTTCTGTAGCTGTAACTGCTGCGATGGCTGACTTTAGGTGTCAGCTTGGCTAGGCCTTGGTGCCTGTCATAGGGTAAAGCGCTGGTCTAGTTCCTGTTGTAAGCTGACCACAAACCAAGCAAACTTGCTGCCACTGAGTCAGTTCTGACTCCCAGCAGCCCCACAGGATAAACCAGACCTGGCTCTGAAGGTTTCCAAACAGTGGTGGGTGGATGTGAACCGCCAACCTCTTGGGGAGCGCCCGACTCATTACCCATGGTACCCCAGGGCTCTGTTTCCTAGAAGTGCCCTGCCCAGTCGTCAGGGTTAGGTTCGGAGCTTTGTCCCTGAGTAGGAACCGTTAAATCAAGCACCCTACGTTTTTCAATGCTTTTCTATGTTGGGACAGAAATAGGTCCTGGAGAGACTTAGGAGAGCCTTCCCTTAAGTTTTCTGGGGTCAACACCAAGCTTCGAAGCCAGCTGACGTGGCCCGTGCTCCACCGGCCTCCTGTCACTGAGGGGGCCACAGGCCCTCGTGTCCCTTCCATGTCTGGTGCAGAGTCAGGGCTTGGTCAGGGGAAACACTCCCAGTGTAGGAATGGGAGTCCCAGGCTGGGAGGTTCTGAGCCACCCAGCTGTGCTGCGGGAGAGAGGCCTGGTAACCTGCTTCCCTGAAGATAACAGGCATGAAAAGCCTGGGGAGCATGTCTATGCTGACCTGAGGGGTCCCCATGAGTGGCAACCAACTTGATGGCAACGGTTACTATCACTATTACGTTAAACCGACAAGAAAGGGCACCGTGGTGGCAGAAGTGGTCCATGCGCTTGGCTGCCAACTGAAAGGCAGGCAGTTGGAGTCCACCTGAGCATATCTTGGCAATCTACTTGCCAAAGAATCAACCACCAGAGATCCTACGGGGCACAGATCTACTTACCTACCATCAGGGCTCCAACTACCGTACAGACCAAGTATTATTCTCTACCAGATAGACTGGCTCTTCAAACTACAGCCTCATTAAGCTTCATGTTATAAAACCATATTTACTGAAATCGTCTCCCTTAACCCCTGTTTCTGTCTATTTCAGAGCCCACTTGCACTCAGTTACTGCAAGAGATGACCCCACTGCAGTCTCTCCCAGAGTCCTTTGGGGTTTGTTCCCTACTGTCTGGGGAGTTTTCATGCAAGTCTGGGGAGCAGGAAGGACAGAGCTGAGAGGACTTCCAGGCGTGTCCTTCCATCACCAAAAGCAGGAGATGGAACATGCTGTTGTGGGGAGTCACTTGTGGCCTTTTCCAAGTCCCCTCCCCTTGGAGTTGATCCCAGTCTGAGGGCTGCTATATTAATGTTCCGGCTGGCACCCAACGCTGGACACATCTTCAGGGTAATTGTGGGCAGGAAGGTCAGATTGTACCCTGGGGGCTACAGGACTGGCACCTGTTCCACTCTCAGAAGAGAGTGGTGGCCTCCCAGGTGTCATGTCCATGGGAAATGCCACGACAGAATCAGAAGCGCCGGGTGACATCAGAACTGGGCTTCCTAATGGAAAGTCCCCACTGACTTTCACGGGTGCTCACTATTTGGGGTAATCGGTACCTACCAGTGATAAAGCCCTGTTCCTCCTAGGCTGGGAGACAAAACTTCCTGGTCTTATTTATTTCTGCTTTCCTCTTAATCAAAACCCCAAGGAAATCCTCTCTTATAGACTCTTCCTATACACCTAAGAACCTGCTCCAAACCAAACGAGCTCCACTGTCATCAAGCCAATGCTGACTCATATTCTGCCTTATAGGGCAGAGTAGAACTGCCCCACAGAGTTTCCAAGGAGGACGTGGGGGGTTCACATTGTTCACCTTTTGGTTAGCAGACAGAGCACTTAACCATGACACCAGGGTCTCCATAACGGATATTAAAAAGAAAAAGAAAAAAAATGATTGCTTAAGGAGGCCAACTCTCTCTCTAATCTCTACGGAGGCATCTTCACTGTTAGGAAACCATACCTTGTCTAGATGCCTGCGTCACTAGACATGTGTCCCCCAGGTCTTGTGCCGTTTATATAATAAATGGTGGAGCGTGAATCTTCTTTGTTCCAGGAATTTTCTCTCCTAGCCTGAGGCTGACTGAGGTGTCAATTACCACCCCCATGCCCAGGGGTAGGGACGAAGAGACTGGGCCAGAGAAACAGGAGCAAAGAAGAAGAAAAAGAAGACTGGAGAGGTGAAGAGGAAGGCGGGGAGTGCTCTCCCACTGACAGTGGAGTATTACCTGGGGGGCCTTGTGGTCCTGGCAAGCCTGGTAATCCCTTGGGCCCTCCAACACAACCTGGGAAGAGAGAGGAAAGGAGATGAGCTGAACTGCTCTTTGATACTGAGTCTCATGGCTTTGAGTATGGCCAAGGTCAAGAGCACCAATGGCGGGTCCCAACAGGCTGCCATCTTTAGGATGTGATCATTGAACGATTTAATTAGTCTTGGTTTTGATGTAAATCAAAGTTCAATTACGTTGTATAATGAAATGGGAATCTTCAGATAAAATGCAAATTAAGTAAGCACCATCAAAGAAAAGGCTAGTACTATGGCCCCAAGTGATGCTTTCCGTCATCTACGGCCATAATCTGAGCCCAAGCTGAATTAACAGGGATCCTCCTCAGTCAGTCAGTGTGAACGCTGCTCCTTTGGAAACATGTGCCATAGGGTAGAGGAAGCGTCCAGGGTCTGTAAGAAATTCCTCGAGTTCTCCTTGGTGACCCTGAAAGCTTTCAGAGTCAAACACAGCTGCTTCAGACAGCACAGGATTCAACAAGGGCTGTAGTTTGAATCTACCGGCTGCATCACGGAAACCCTACAAGGCTCTGCTCTGCCCCAGGAGGTCACGGTGAGTCAAGCCGACTTGAGGGCAAAGGGTGGTTTTTTAATTTATGGTGGAGAGCACTAACAGTTAAGCAGGGGTATTCTGCTAGCTGGCTGCTGTCTTAGACTCCCCTTCCAAGCACAGGGTTGGTCTGAGCTGCCTTTTGTCTGCCTGCCTGAGAGTCTGGGCCGGCTAAGGCTGGGGGCTGGCTCACTGGCCCAAGTGCGGACAGAGGTGGACTCTCATGCAAGGGACTGCTCTTCTGTGTTTATCAGAAGTAGTGTCATTTTGTGTCCTCTGTCGGTGCTGTGGAATCAGGCGTCATTTGCTCACTGCAGGCTGGGGACTGATGTCCCCAAATTTCTAGCTGAAACACGTCAGGCTTCCGTCCAGGCTCAGTGCCCAGGGTCCATCCTGCTTCTAGGGGCTCAAGAAACGTGCAGACCTCTTCGAAAATTAGAAGACAAGACTGAACTTTAAAACCCCAGAAAGTTTTAATATATAATATGGATATATTTGTTTTTATGCCAAATTAGTTATAGAATACAATCATATATATAATTATATATTATAATAATTATATTATTATAATAGCACAATATATAATAATTATAATATACATTATTAATCATATATAATAAAAATAATATACAATTATATTATTGTAAAACAATATAATATATAATAATTATATATTACAATTATAATTACAGTATATATGTAATATAATAATTACATTACATATATATGTCATGTGCCAGGCTGCTGACCAGTGTTGGCAGTTGGAACTCCCCAGCCTCTCCCGGGGAGAAAAGACCTCACCAATATGGGGTGCAGAAGGCTCTCTTAGGGAACACTAGTTATATAAATAAATAATTATATATATATAAAATATATATGTGTGTGTATCTATCTATCTATATATAAATACACATATATATGCCCAGCCCACTGCCATCAAGTCAACTTGGACTCACAGTGACCCTACAGGACAGAAGAGAATTGCCCCCAGGGTCTCCAAGGCTGTCACCTTTACAGACTGGAGCCCTGGGGGTCCGCAGTTATGTGCTAGGCTGCTGACCAGTGTTGGCAGCTGGAGCTCCCCAGCGTCTCCCGGGGAGAAGAGACCTGGTGATGCGCTCCCGTGAGGACTGCTCCCCTGCCAACCCCATGGGGCCGGTCCCCCGTCCTCCAGGTTCACTGCGAGTTGCGATCAACTGAGGACCCGCAGGGACAAGCCCTGTGGCAGCCGACTGTGACATCTTCCTCCCACAGAGCAGCGGAGTTCTCAGTCAGCAGCTGGACACTGACCTGTGCCACCAGTGCGCCCAAGTGTTGGACAAACTTCCGGAATACGCTGTGCTTTCTCTTCTGGTGTTTCCCCTGTGCGTTCGGCTCCTTCTTCTCTTCTGACCATTCTTCCTCCACTTCTCTCTCCGTCCCTTTGTCGATCCACTTCTGCACCCAGCTGCTCCCCATCTTCAAGTGGTTGGTGCTAGATGCCGCAGGACACTCCTTCACTTGGAGAGACTTTGTCCCTGGTTCACCACCCTTCTCTCGGCTGTGACCCGTGACCTCTCCATCGCAGTCCTCAGCACCCACGTAGGTGACTTCCCACACCGGCTCACGATTCTGCAGTCCTGTCACCTTCATCCCACTTGTGACACGCTGTCCCTTGGCTCGGACAAGTACTGGATCTTCTCTGGCTCTGAATGGCTTCCCATTCCAGACCCTGGGCTCTGAGCCCGCTCTGCAGGATCCCGATTCCCTTACAGTCCCTGTCTCCTGCCCCTCCATCCTAACTGAGTGGGGTTCAGACCCACACAGTGGCCTTTTGTCTCCTCCCCAGTCTCTAAGTGCATCATCAACAGTTTGGGATTCTCTCTCCACGGGACTTGGGTGCCTCTGTTAGAAGTTTCAGCGACTGGTAATAGGATGGTAACTGTCCTGAAACACCGTCCTCCTCCTCCGGATCTCCCGAGCTCTCTTTATATCGATGCTTCCACATCCTAAGTGATGCTGAAGAAAGTTACAGGAAAAGGGCCGGGCCGAGCATCAGTATAGATGTCTGCTCTTGGCACACCCTTCTCTTCATCTCCTGTTCACTTCCAATGACGTTCTCACCCTGGAGCGCAAACCCAACCTTTGCACGGCCTTGCTCTCAGAGGTGACCTCAGTCCTGATTTACTGAGGTCCAGGCTGCTCTGGTCTCACGGAGAAGCTTCTCCTCTGGCTCCCGTGGCCCCGCCCACAGCGGTCCCCCCTTCGGTGGCGCATTCTTGACCAGCCCCTCCCCTTTTCACAAGGCCCCCTCTTCCCCTGCTCTGACGCTCATGTGCCCTGGTTCCCATCCCACTTCATTAAACCTCCCTGTTAGTGGTTTTGCTCTCCCCTCTTTCTCCTACTAACCAAAGAATATCGGCATGAACAAGAGTTTTCTATAACCTGCATTTTCAGGCTACTTTCACCAAAAGTTGCCAACTTGTCAGCCCAGTGTGCTAAAGGGAAAGGAATGAGCGCATCTTCAGGAGGAGCATGGCTTCTGGCTGGCCTGTCTTCTCCAATCTCTGCAGTCTCACCTGACATCGCCTCGTTACGTCTGCAGCTTGTTGTCTGAGCACATTCCAGTTAGCCCGTCCTACGCTCCGCCCTCCTCTGAGGGCCTGGTCTGTTGTCATAACCTCAGCTGGGACCGCCACGCATGGACCACACAAATCCGGACACTACAAATCCCACCCCGACCTCCAGGTGTCTGAGCTGTACCACAGCCATGAGTTATAAACTGTGACTGCTGAAGTGTTCCGTTAGCCTTTCAGACTTTGTGCAGAAGTCACCCTCTCGGTCTGTGTCTGCCAAGCCCTGACCTAGCCCTGGCATTCCGTCGGCATCTTTAACTCATCTTTTCTCCTAGTTTCTGACTTCCAATCAGGTTCTAAGTCTGCCCTGCAGACTATGCTGCTTCTGTGTCAGCCACGCCGACTTCCAAACAGAGCCTCCTCCTCTTTCCCACAGACCTTATTCTCCTCCATGAAACTTGTTCCTTGTAGCATTCGGCCACTAGACCAAACTCTTCTCATCAAATACCTACCTGGACTTACGCTTCACCCTTTAGAATGAGCACAGAGTTCCATCTCCCAGACGGATCAGTACATGCATACATTTTCCATGTAGAAATACTGATCAGTTTTTGAGAGCTTACCAAAATTATAAATCAGCACTTCTATCACCCTGTGTTTATTACACTCGCCTTTGATTCTAAGGTGAGACAAACTGGGTACCAGCTCCAAGTTTGGCACGTATTTGTGTTTTTTGCTGCAGCACCGTGCATACTGCAGGAAGCCGAACAACCATTTGCTGATGAGTTACATATTTTATAAACCTTAGAAAAAGTTCTGAAGCCACCTGATCATCATCACATTACCTGGCAGGACAGCGTCTTGTCCGGCCCCTGCGATGGGTCTCTTCACACCGTTATCACAATCTAGGAGAAAGAGACCCAAAAGAGTGATTTTGGAACGACTGAAAGCTACTGACTTATCCATGGATGTGCATGTGTGTGTGCTGGTCATGGTGGGAAGGTTGGATTAAAAAAAAAAAAACCCCAAACCCCAAATCCAGTAGTTGAGTTTATTCTGACTCATAGCAAAGCTATAGGACACAGCAGAACTGCCCCACAGAGTTTCTAAGGGGCACCCAGTGGATTCGAACTGCTGACCTTTTGGTGTTAACAGAGACAGCACTTTAACAGCCATACCACCAGGGTCTCTGAAGGCTGGGTCTGTGCAGGGAACCTGAAGGCCCAGTTAGGAACCACTTCTCATGGCCTCCATGACTGCAGTACAGGAGGAAGATGTGTCCTGTAGTCCAGTGGGTGACAGGAGGCAGGTGACAGGCACGGAAAGCCCCAGGTTGGGAAATCATTTGTATGTGCCAAGAAGTGATGAAGCAACCACCACACTGTCACCTGACCTCACTGGGAAATTCAGACATTGCTAGGGCAGAAGAGACACTACTGACGCATACGCAGTGTCTGGTGGCTTTGAAAGAGAAAAGAACAAAAGGAAGCCTCATACCTATTTGTCCTGGAGTTCCTGGGGGGCCCGGGGGCCCGGGAAAGCCTGGTGATCCCGGTATCCCAACGTCTCCTGGGAAGCCACGCTCGCCTTTAGGGCCTGGTAAGCCCAGTCCTGGAGGACCCACTTCTCCAGGCATCCCTTTAGTTCCAGGAACTCCTGGATAACCTGTATCCCCTGGAAGGCCTTTGATGCCATCACCCTAGGGAAAAATTAGGTTTATCTCTTAAAATACCTAAAAACATCCAATATAGCCATATTTCCAATTTCCTGTCCCCATTTCTATGAATTCTGTACTGTGGAAAACACAACAAAGAGGAATCTAGAAAGACAGCAGACTTCATGAGACTTTACAGTCACGGTCTGACCAAGTCACAGAAATCAGTGACAGATTTTATGCCACTTATGAGCCATATCATGGAAGGCAGTCCTAAAAGACAGACATCTATATTTGGGTGTTTGTTTATTTTCTCTTTCTTAGCCACTAGCTTTCTTGCACCAAGCTGAACCTTTACCCACCAAAAGAATTCTGTGTGAGAACAGAGAAGGTCAAGATTTAAATAAATGAGAACAGGAACATATTATTCTTATTATCATTGTGAGTTTGCATTTGTGGCACAGCTGTTATTCACTGAAGATAGTAAGTTACCAACGGACAGGAAGCCTTTAAGACAGACACTCGAGAAAGGAAGAGCTCGTTAGGAGAAAAAGAAGAGTATAGTGTCAGAACTAGAGGCTTCTGTGCAAAGTC
Source organism: Heterohyrax brucei (assembly GCA_028571685.1). Taxonomy (NCBI): domain Eukaryota; kingdom Metazoa; phylum Chordata; class Mammalia; order Hyracoidea; family Procaviidae; genus Heterohyrax; species Heterohyrax brucei. Next base: position 3,130,242 of record CM053163.1, read on the forward strand.
CTACTAAAAGGAATGCCATCCAATAAGGAAAACTGCGGTGGGAAACGAGGGAGGCAGGGTGAGCACTGGAGCATTCTGGAAAGAATGATATGGTCACAGACAAACTATAGCACCCTGCTTTACTGTGAGCAGATCTGAATGAGAAAAGGCAAAAGGAAGAAGCCGGTGAACAGTTATAGAATAGACCACCCATCCGCCAAGGCACTGGAGTCGGGACTGTGTAACGACAATGAGACAGATGCGCCTAAGACAGTCAACAGTGTTCTCCCTTTAAAGCTGTGCTTTCTTTCATTGTCAAAGACACCAAGTAAGCAGTGCCCCAGAAGAGAGAGGGAAGGCGCAAGGGGGCCTCGCTGGATGAAGAATCAAGCTCTCTTTACATTTGCACGACCTTGCTTGGACCACATAACCTCTTACGTTTTACCTTCTTTCACAGACTGAATAACGGTCACTACTCTTCGATTTCACAGGGTCGTTGCAGAGATGGACTAGCACAAAACACCAAACTTGTAGCACGGATGAAGACGGCAGGGAAGAGTGGGGAATGGAGAGACTGTTCTTAGGCTGCCCCTTCGAGTTCCAAGGAGCATCTGGGGGATCTGAACTGCTGACCTTTTGGTTAGCAGATGGAGCTCTTAACCACTAAGCCACCAGGGTCTAGCTTCACTTTCTTCTTCCTGCCTTCTAGATATGACCTAAGACGGTACTCATTACACAACTGGCCTTACTTTCTGACAGCATCTGACAGGCCAGAGCAAAGTCCTGCTTTTCGAACCTTTCCCAAGCTGACCTCACCTCAACTGAATTCCCACTGTAAGTCATCTGTAACAGTCACTTCCTGAGTTGCCACACAGTGTGCCGTGGGGTACGTTAGCTCTCATAGCAGGGAATCTATAAACTCATCTCCGTTCACTACCGGTGCATCCTGGTGGCTTCTGGCTGGAGGGCACTGACACGGCGGACATGCCACTGGGATTCAGACGAAGTCCTCTGTACCTTGGATGGGACTCTGTTCAGTATTGACATTAAAAAACCCAGTCACCTCTCCACTCTGAGTCTTGCCTCCGTATCTGTCAAATGGAAAATCTCCAGGATTCCATCTGATTCGCAGATGAATATAGTTTGCAGAGACGTAGCAGCCACCATTTAAAGGAAGGGAGGGGACACAATGACGCAGCGGCTGCAGCGACGGGTGCAGGTAGGACAATATCACGAGGATGGCGCAGGACCAGGCAGTTTCGTTCCATCGTGCCCAGGGCTGCGGCTGTCAGCTGGAGCCGACTCAACAACCCCTCACAACAACCACACAGTGATGTAATTGCGTCAAGCTGATCACTTCTGAAGGTGTTTTTCAAAGTTATTGCAAGAAATATAGACTATCATTAGCAATCTCAGTGTTTCTGAAGAACCCAAGAAAACCACGCTTAATGTCGTAGTGTTGTAATAGAAGTCACCGACACTAAAGAAACAGAAGATTGAGTTGTGGAAACAAGGCAAATGAGCTGGTGAAGAAAAGTGGGAGCTGCTGTTCGGAGGGTGAGGACAGGCGAGGGAAGCGCCGTCTCACAGCGGCTGGGGAGGAAAGGGAATCCAGAGGAAATGTTGAGAAATAAAGGTGGAAACATTACAAAAAGAAGTCGTAAAACTCTGGGACTGTCCAGAGGAAAGCATGGTGGGCAAGGCCAAGGTCGGGGACAGAAGCAAATACAAGAGGCAGTAGGTCTTATCTTAATAGTGACGTCTCTTTCACCAGCATCCCTGGGAAGGAGACGTGGGTCTTCACAGGAGATGAGACTTCCCTCATTTCAGCACCGGTGTTTATTTACGACCAGAGCGAAACCGCACACCAGTACCTACCACGCTTTCTTCCTCAGTGACTAGCAAACCCAAAACCCAAACCCACTGCTGCCGAGTCGATTCCGACCCACAGCGACCCTCCAGGACACAGCAGAACTGCCCCACAGAGTTTCCAAGGAGCGCCTGGCGCAGGTCAGCAGATGCAGCACCGAACCGCTGGGCTGCTGGGGTTCCGTGATTATCAAGGCAAGGGGGCTGAGCGCGTCCCAGTTGGTGGCTCCTTACCGGAGGACCGGGGAGGCCTGGGAATCCATCAAGCCCGTCACGCCCGGGGATCCCATCTGCACCTTTCACCCCAGGCACACCTGGGATACCTGGCTGTCCCTTGTCACCTGGAAAGAGATTTGACACATGAAACCATTCACAGAGGGGGACATGAGAAAGAATTTTGCTGGCATGATCATAGATTACAGTTTGCCTAGAAGCATGGATCTAAAACACAAGGCTGCTTGCCATGTATTACAAACAGGTTAAATGGGTCACACATTGTCCAGCCATAAATGAACTGACCTTTGGTCGTGACTGTTCTCGAATCTCCCTTTATTCCCTTAGGCCCAGGAGGTCCAATCTCGCCAGGAGCTCCCTGTGGAAATGAAAACATGTTTTTTCTTTCCTCCTTCACATTGTTAATGACATCTGAGTAACTGAGAGGGAAGGAGACATTGGTTTTCAGCTAATACAACTTGAGTTTCATTGCCTATCATCTAGCACTGAGCTACCCAAAGAATTTTCTGGAACGCTGGAAAGTCTTTATCTTTGATGTACTGCCAACACACTAACCGCTAGCCGGTGTGGCTACTGAGCACCTGAAATGTGGCTATTGGGACTGAGTGAATAAATTTTATTTAATTTTAACTAATTAAAATTTAAATTAAAACAGTCACACACAGCTAGTGGTTACCATAGCGGACAGCATAAATCTAGAATTTTGCTACCCAAAGCGAGATCCAGGAACTAGCATCACCTAGGAGCTTCTAAAAAACACAGTAGAATTTCAGGCCCCATATCAACTGAATCAGAATCTGCATTTTCACAAAATCCCCAGGGAGTCACATACTCATTAAAAGTTTGAGAAGTATAAAGACAAGGTCAATTCCTATTAATTATAATTATTTAGAATTCAAGCAGGTGAAAACAGAACAAAACAACTAAGCATGAAGAATACATATTTGTGATTAGTATTGAGGTCAATAAATACTGACAGCTTGTGCTTAAGGTTAAGGTTGGGGAAAAATGTTTTAGAGATGTATTTATCATATAGACACTCCAATCTTAGGCAGTAAAACCTAGTTTAGCTCTTTCAATGAGCAGATTAATGGTTTCAGATCGTATTTTAATGTGTTTGACCTGTGAAGTTTTGGCATTATTTTCAAGACTAGGGGAATGTTTAGTGTTGCTTTACTGAACCGGAATGTTCCAACTGATTCTGTATTCTTTTCTAAGGCATTCCACGGAGACTCAATTTATTGATTTAGCTCTTTGCTGAGCACAGTGACATGATCTCTCAGTATCTAGGACAGCGTCTCTCACACGTAGACAGCGCTCGGTCACTACATACAAGGTCAGTGGAGGCATGAATGTATTCAGTGACAGGCTGACTCTCACACTTGAAGCTGTGCCGCACTCCAGCAGTACAGATACTAACAGAGCAATCTCAGGAGTCGCATGCACACACACACACACACACACACGCAGCTCATTAAAATGCAAAACATGACACCAAGATGTGTGAACACAATTGGTGTTGGAGTGTATGTGACGCAGCTGGGGAAAGCAGATGCCCTTGGCATATTTTAGACAGTCCAGGTGAAAAAATGGGATCCATCTGGCTTCCAGGAAATACTTGGTCATTTTATAAACAACCAAAAAAGTCCCCAAACCAGACCTACTGCCCTTAAGTCGATTCCAACTCACAGTGACCCAGGGATGGACTGGAACTGCCCCATAGAGTTTCCAAGTTGTGCCTGGTAGATTTGAACTGCTGACGTTTTGGTTAGTGCTGTAGAACTTAATAGCACTTAACCACTACACCACCAAGGTTTCTGACCTAAAACAACCAAAGATCCCACCGATTTTGCCATTACTAAATTTGTGATTCTCACCACACACACATTTTGTGATTACCAGAATAGCTTCTATATCCTGAGCTCTGATTTGGACACTGCCACAGGCTGAATTATGTTCCCCCAAAATATATGTCAACTTCATTAGGCCACACAGTTCCCAGTATTGTGTGCCTGTCCTTCACTTTGTGCTCTCATGTAATGTTCCTGTGTGGTAAATCTTCATCTCTGCCTATGGTTAATGAGGCAAGGTTAAGGTAGGGTTAGAAGGATTACGGGGAGACGCAATGCCCCTACTGAGGTCACAGCCCTGATCCTATGGAAGGGGAGTTTTCTTGGGATGTGGCCTGGATCCCCTTTTATCTTACAAGAGACAGAAGGAGAGAGAAGTGAGAAAAAAGGAGCGGGAACTCATGCCACCAAGAAAGCCCCCGGAGGAGAGCCCAAGTTTTGGACCTTCGGTCCGTGAGCACAGAAGGTCCTAGACCAGGGGAAGATTGATGACAGCAGCCTTTCCCAAAGCTGAGAGAGAGACAGCCTTCCTCTCTAGCTGGCACCCTGAGCCCAGACTTCTAGTTTCCTAGAACGTGAGAGAATCAATTTCCATTTGTTAAAGCCATCCACGTGGGGTCTTTCTGTTACAGCAGCACTAGTAACTAAAACAGGCAGGGTATCTTTTTTAAACTAGATAAAACCCAGTAGCTATCACTTGGGCTTGGTTTTCTGAAGCAGTCTCAGGGATTGGAATGGGAAGTGCTTCAGATCCCACTACACCTGCAAATCTCTGGGGCCATAAAGCAATTCTGAGTGCAGGACCTTCTGCATCAGCAGCTCTGTTGGTGGCTCTGACGTTATAACACAAAGTGCCACCAGGTTGTTCTCACCGTGCTTGGCCAGATGTCCTTAGCAAATGCAATTTTTCCATTGCGGCACGTGTAAAATGATAGGCTTTTCATTTTACAACACTTGCGTTCTCTTTTTAATTAACCTTTTCAAGACCTGTGGGACATACTGTATCCCACTCACTTTTTTTAATGCAGTTAGCCTTAAGGTGGGGGCCTTCTGAAATACGTGAAATTCACAGATCGTGAGGGGGAACCTTATTCTTGTGTAGATTGAACGTTTTTGTAGATGATGCCTCCTGGATGTGCATTTTCTAAAATTTTGGTAGGTTTGCCTTTATTTCTGGGAGATGAGTCTCCTCACTGGGTTTCCCAGTTACTATGTTCTCGTGACTTATTACGAGAATAAGCTGTTGCCAGTCTTCCTTCAGTCATAGTGCCCACTTTCTTCTTTACATCATTCATTGTTTCAAACTGTATTGGCTCCTTTTTCTAGCTTCTGAATACCAAAGAATGTCTTTCCAATCCAATAATGGATTGCAGTGGTGTCTGGAACTCCAGTAAGTTTATTCCTACTCAGCACTCAATCCTAGAGCCCAATCATTGTGCCCAGGTGGAATGTATCGCCGTGAGCAGTCTCGCCGTGAGCAGTCTCGCCGTATTTCAGGGTAGTCGTTTCTGCTCCTTAGCTGTTAGTACTGCTTTTGTTATAATGAAGAGTGCACAGTAGCGGTAATACTCCTGAGATGCAAATTCCTTTAGTTTCAGATTTATGTCTTCACATTATGACAATGTGATGCTGCATAAGAGGGATCAAACTCCACGTCATGGTTGGAATTGTGTCCCCCCAAAAATGTGTGCAGCCACGTGGCTGGGATATGGTTCCCAGTATCTTGGGACTGTCCTCCATTGTGTGGTTTTGCTAACCTGTATGTTAAAGGATTAGGGTGGGGCTGTGAATTCCTGCTGTGGGGGGAGTTTCCCTGGAGTATGGCTTGCCCCACCCTTAATGCTTTTAGCTTGCAAGGAATAAAAGGAAAAAGAAACAAAGGACAACTTGAGAACCTCGCTACCATCAAGCAAGCAGCACCGGGAGAAGAGCACGTCCTTCAGACCAGAGGTTCTTGCGTGAGGACGCTCCCTGGACAAAGACTGATGCAATACCGGACTTTCCTCCAGAGCCGACAAGGGGAAAGTCTTTCCCTGGAGCGGATACCCTGAATATGGACTTGCAACCTACTGGACTGTGTAAGAATAAATCTTTCTTTGTTAAAGCCATCCACTCTGTGGTATTTCTGTTAGAGCAGCCTAGCTGATTAAAACACTTCACAACTCACAACAAAAATTCTGAATTGGTTCTTTCATCAGTGTGCCTTCATTAGTGAAAATAGACAGTATCAAAGAAAAATTTAATGAAAATAACTGTGGTTAAAAAAAGAAAAAGTGTAATTTCTACATCTACATTTAAAATTTGCTTTGAAATCACTGGTCAGTTAAAACTTGCCAGGGGAGAAGGATCTAATTCAGATGATATTTTCATAAGAAACAAAATAAAAGCCCTAGAGCTGATATGCACAGGGAATCCATGGGCAGAGACTTTCACACCTTCACACAAAGGAAATTCATGATCTACTCTGAGATCTTGCTTTCTACAGAGTTAGGGAAGCCTTCATGCAATACTCAACCTGTTCTAAACCAACAGTGAAGAGGTGAATAGTTAATAAGTAACGCCCTATGTCTTCATAATGCTGATAGTTTTTTTTTTTTTTAAACTTTATGGTATAATTGACAGGCCATAAAATTTACCACTTTACTGCACATTTTAAAGTGTAGAGTTCAGTGGTTTTTAGGGTAATCACGTGTTTGTGCAACACTTAGCACTACCTAACTCCAGAATGTCTTCATTGTCCCAGTAAGAAATTCTGTACTCAGAGCCCTAGCTATCCTTTATCTACTTTCTGTCTCTATGAGTTGATCTATTAAGAATGTCTCGTATCAATGGCATTCCACTGTATGTGGCCTTTTGGATTGGCCTTCTTCACTCTGCATCATAGTTTTAGGGTTCATTCTTCTTATAGCCTGTATCAGTACTTCCTTCCTGTTTATGGCTGTATAATACTCCACTGAGTGGCCACACCACATTATGTTTACCCATCCATTCATCAGCTGATGGATACCTGCATTATTTCTACTTTTTAGTTACCATGAGTCATGCTGCTACGAACATCTGGGTGTAATTTCTTATTTTTTATTGTGCATCAGTTGAATGTTTACAGAGCAAATAAATTTTCCAATCAACTGTTGTACATAAGTGTTACTGTGGACATGTGCTTTCAGTTCTTTGGGTGTAGAGACCTAGGAGCGGAATCGCTGGTCCCACGGTTACTCAATGTTTAACCTTTTCTGGAAAGCGGCTGCACCGTTTTACATGCCCACCAGTTAGTGGTTCTTTAAGTTTGACTTGGAATCTGTGAATGTCTTGGACTGGGGTCTGTGGGGAAGCATTACTGCTGGTCCAATATGTGTTAATTTAATAAATAGAAGTCAGAGGTGGGAGAGCCGGGAGAGCCATCATGGAAGCCTTACAGCTCGCTAATAAAACTGGCCAACAAGAGGACCGCTGTTCTCTCACCTTGAACCCTGGGAAGCCTGGAATACCATGCTGGCCTTGTTCGCCTCGGTCTCCTTTCCTCCCTGGTGCTCCGTCGATACCTGGAAGGCCCTTGGGTCCGGGCAGCCCTGGAAGACCACTGATGAACTGATCTCCCGCACACCTACAGTCGCCGGCATCACCTGCCGTGGGAGGGGAGAGAGGCAGTATGTGACTCAGGAAGCAGTTACGAATCCCTTCCGGCAGGAACAGAAATACAATGTGGGGTCAGAAGGGCTGGGCTGAGGTGAAGGCAGTACTCTTTCAACCCCCACAATGGCACAGGACGGGCACTTTATATATGTCATCTATTTAGGTCGTTACAGAATCCTGTGGCAGGGGGTAGCATACCCATTTCTCAGATGAGGAGAGTAAGGTAAATAGCATGTCACCCAACTTATCAGTCATGGTCACTTTAGGAGACAGAAGGCTCCTCAGAGTGAACTCTACAGAGGTTTGGGCAGAATCAGGGTGAATCATAGTGTTGAGGAGTCTAGTGACTACACGCAGCAGAAAGCCATTAATGCCACTGAGCCTGCAGGGGTGAGGGGAGGAAGCAGCCTTACAGCAGTCCAGTACAGACTGGAGCCATGAAGGGGGTGGGGCTGGCCAAGGTGCTGTAGCCTTGGGGTACGGGACCACTGCCAGAACTGTGGCGCCAGGGCTGTGGGTGAGCAGGGAATAAATACCCAGACCTCTCTCCTGTCTTGTCATTGGCTGAACTCGGGAGCCCAAGGGTTCATGCTATTGGTAGGGGTCAGCCCGTCCCCTGCCCCCGGGCACGGTAGGGCTGTCACAGAGCTCATGGACGGGGTGTCTGAGCCCAAGATGCCTGCACTCTCAGTGGGTGCCGAATGCACACACATCCCCCCTCTGAAAGGTCACTGAAAGGTCAGTGCGGTGACTCTGAGCCATGGTGTGTTGTCCGTTATGGGATGGAGAGCTCAGCTAGGAGCAGAGGGTAGCAGACAGCCTAGCAGGCAGAGGGGCACCACTGAGCCAGACCATCCCCAGAAAGATGGCCTCAAGGGGGCATCTTCGTGGTGGGTATAGCGGGAAACCAGGCACGCAAGGGCAGCTGGTTCTGATTTGGACTCTCCCACTGACGGGTCAGGCATCTTGCTCTCTGAGTCTTGGTCTCCTGGCCCCTAAAGTGACACCTAACCTGGGAGTCAGCAGCAGGATCAAAGGAGATGGTCACTTTACTGGCCCTCTGCAATGGCAAAGTGATCTGGGGGTGTTGTGGCTTTGTGCTTGGTTGTGGTTCGAGCTCACCTGCCAGTCCACGCAAGGACGTGGCTGCTGGCCTCTGCGAAAATCACAGACTTGAAAACCCCATGGGCACTTCGGCTGTGTCCTGAAGGGTCACGATCAGTCTGAACCGACTCCTTGGCAGTGGGTTTGTTTACTGCCACAGGATAGAGCCCTTTGCAAATCCCTCTCAGATTGTCTTGAAACTAATTAGTTGACATCCATCAGCTGAATTCAGCCCAAGAAAGAAATTTGTTTTTCTGTCTAGAACTGGGGTCTGTACCTGTTGGAAATTCAGTTACAAACGTGGTTTAACAGAAAAGGGTGAGCCACGTGGGTGTTGGCCACTCTGAAAACGACGTGCATGTCATGTACCTGATTTCTGGTGTGATATAGCCACAGGAGAACGAGGCTGTTAGGGCAAGGTAGGCTCCATTTTATTTCAGGGTAAATGAAAAGGGGAGTTTGTTTAACCTTCGGGAAGCTGAGCTAGACATGAAAGGGCCGAGATGTCTCCATCCCCACTGCTGTTCCCCCAGACAGTCCCCACCTTTATGTCCCTTCTGTCCAGAAGGTCCAGGGAATCCAGAAGGGCCTGGGTAGCCCACTGCTCCTGCCACTCCTTTAAGCCCAAAAAGAAAACCTAAAGAGGAAACCCAGAAGGAGAGAAAAATTAGCAGACCTTACAGAGACCCAACATCTTACTGAACCCAACGCGGGGACAGTTTTTGGTTCAGTCTCCCAGAGCAGAATAAAAAGGACTCATCAACTTCCATGCTCGTCCCAAACACCTTCTCAGAAAGCAACACAGACTGTTCTGTGGTCACGGCTTTCAAGGTTGTAAAAAAGCTTATGAGTTTATATATTTACTTTTTCTTTTAGAATTTAGGGATAAAGATCTTTCCTGAAAGAGAAGAACTGAGTCCAAAGAAAGGTTTGAATTTTTTTTATCACCTATTTCATTCATGTGCTAAAGACTACCCCACATTTTTAATTCGCCAGAAGAAAAAAAAAAAGAGAATAAAGAGCTATATTAAAATAACTCACTCTTCTGTCTGCAGGTGCCCGTGTAGGCACACACCTTCCCGCCTCCCCCAACATACACACACACAATTTAACCTCTTTGTGAAGGCATACGTGTACACACACACACACACACACACACACACACACACACACACACACACACACACACACACACACACGGAGTTAACACAGCTCATGTAGATGACGTGTCAAGGATTGGGATTCAGCAGGCTGACCCTAGGGGACAGTCTCCCTGCATGCCTCCTGATCCACTGTCCCTAACAAGGTTCAGGGTACTTCCGATGGTCTGCCCCAGAGTCAGGCTCCCTGTAACTTTGCTCAGGTTGCGAACCAAAAGGTTGGCAGTTTGAATCCACCAACTGCTCCCTGGAAACTCTACTGGGTAGTTCCACTCTGTCCTGAAGGGTCGTTATGAGTCAGAATAGATTCTAAGACAATGGGTTGTATCGAGGTGCAGGCATCAGAAATACTCTTAGAAATCAACAAAATTTGATGTCACGTTTGCGAGGGGTGCCATCTTGTGGCAGACACAGGTTCACACAAGCTGGTGAAAGGAAAACCCTGCGGGATCGTCTCCCTAACCCCCTCCTTCCCCCAGTGTGTTCAATCTGGAGGAGACCATCAACTCCAACGATCAAACAGAATCCTCCAGAGAGATCAGAACCCTCTCTTTCCACAGCCACCACATGCAGCCTGCGAGGAGGAGAGAACAAGGCTATCGAGGAATTAGGAAGGAGACGAAACCACTAGATGATGAAAACCTTTGTCACCTGCTTGGGAAAATTACACCTGAATTTGAACGTCTGAGTGCTCCTGGGTCTGTGAGTATTTACGGAAAGGCAGCAGTGAATCACGGAACATAATCTCACTGCACAGTTTGTCATTCATTCCTCGCTCCTCTGTCCAGCGCCTCCTCTATAGCGGGCAGCGTGCCAGGAACGAGGCACACGGTGGGAACGATGCACGTGATGGACAGATCCTCAGAGACGCACGTTAAACACACAGCAGCAATCAGCTGATGTACTGTTCTGAATGACGGCCAGTGCTATGATGAAAGGGCACAGGAGGCTCTCAGAGCAGGTGAGAGGAAGAACGAAGCCCACTTAAAACCGAAGGGGTCAGGAAAGTCCATTCTGAGGAAGTGATATTTAAATTAAACCTCCAAGAACAAAAAAATGGCCAGAAAAGCGGAAGGCAGCTGTCATCAGCGGCCGTAAGAACAAGCTGCTGGCCTGTCTTCTGGCACGCTCACTTCTGGGCAGGTTTGAACCACGACCTTTCAGGTGGTAGCCAAGCACTCAACCCTTTGTGTCACCCAGGGACTGCCCCAGACACGGGGAAACAGTGTCCAAAAGGTCCTGACACAGGAAGAAAGCCAGCGGTGGGAGGGCGGCAAGTCACCTGCACAGTGGCATCAGAGGAGTTGACAGATGCCAGTGGAAGAGCAGCTTCACAAGTTCACATGGTCCAAGGAAGAGGGTTTTGAGTTGGGTTTTACCCCAAGGGCAATAGGAAGCCACTGAGGGGTTCTCAGGGGGAAGCTCTAATTGGATCTGAGCAATTCAGCGCCACCTGGACGGACGGGCTGTGTGGAGAGCGGACTGATGACAGAGGAGGGGATCAGGGCCAGGGGTTGGCGATCTAGTAGACTACGTATGATGAGAGCCCTGGGGGAACCATGGTTAAGAGCTCTTATGAGCTACGGCTGCTCACCAAAGGTTGGCGGTTCTAACCCACCCGCTGCTCCTTGGAAACCCTATGGGGTAGTTCTACTCTACCCTACAGGCATGGGATGACCTTGGCTTGGATTACGACAAAGGCAGCAGAATGATGGAAAAAAGACCAAGTCAAGATTCAACATCCAATAGGAAGAGTCAACAGGACTTGGTGACGGTTCAGTGTGACGGTTAGGGAGAGGCCCAGAGTGACTCCCGGGTTCTGGCTCGTACTGCTGGGTTTATTGAGATGAGTGAGGACCGAGAGAGAGGGAGAGAGATAGAGAGAGGGAGAGAGACAGAGAGAGGCAGGCAAGTGGGGAGGGAAGCCGAGAGAGGAGACTGAAGTTCAACTGTGGACCTATGATGTTTGAGACTCCTGAGACGATGTGCTGGGTTACCAGTTTGTTTGAGTCTGTAGCTCAGCATACCGGCAGGTGACATTAAGGGCAAATACATTGTGGGTGTTCCTTACAGACTAGTTATAGCAGGAGTTCTAACATGATCGAAGTGAGCGCGTAAAATCTAGAAAAAAAGGACAGTGCCATTTTCTTGAGAAGGCACTCTTCTTCTTCCGGTTGTTTTCCTGTATGGAATACATTCATAATCTCAAAAAAGTCATGTAAAAGAGTGATGGGTCTCTTCAAGGTTTTTAACATGATTTTCACAAAGAGGACCATGGTTGGCTAGAGGACTAGAGACTAAATTAGGGAGTGAACTGGCCTAGAGATTGTATTTAAATTCATGTGACTGCATGTAAATTCACATGCATGGATGAGCTTACCCAGGCAAAGAGTGTAGACACTGTACATAAATACACGTGAATGGAAGAGTTTACCCAAATAAAGAGTGTAGAGACTGTATGTAAATTCACGTGAAAGGATGAGCTGACCTAGGTAACGAGTGTAGAGACTGTATGTAAATTCATGGGAATGGAAGAGCTCACCTAGGTAGTGTAGAGATTGTATTTGGTGTGAATGGAAGAGCTTACCTAGGTATAGAGTGTGGAGACTGTGTGCAAATTCACACGAGTGGATGAGTTCACCCACGTAACGAGTGTAGCGAGTAGAGGGTCCACGACTGAACTCCAAGGGGAGCCGACGTCTAGTGCGTGCACGGAGGAGAAAGAAGAAGAGAGTGCTGGCAAAGGAGCCTCGGAGGGAGTGGCCAGAGAGGGGACACAGCTCAACAGAACGGGTTGTCCTAGAAGCTGTCATGGATTGAATTGCGTCCCCAGAAAAATCAGCGTCAACTTTGCGAGGCCATGACTCCTAGGGACTGTGTGACTGTCCACCACTTTGTCATCAGCTGTGACTTTCCCGTGTGTTGTAGATCCTAGTTCTGTGACGCCAACGAGGCAGGATTAGAAGCAGTTACGTTAGCGAGGCGGGACTCAGTCCGTAAGACTAGATGTGTTAAATCAATCTCTTAAGACATACAAGGGAGAGGTGACCAGACAAACTTGGGGACTTCATACTACCAGGAAAGCAGCGCCTGGAGCAGCGTCAGTCCTTTGGGCTGAGGGTTCCTTTGCCTCAGAAGCGCCTAGTCCTGGGGAGACTGATGATAAAGACCTTTCTCCCGAGCTGGCAGAGAAAGACTTCCCATGGAGCTGGCACCCTAAATTCAGCTTTCTAGCTTACCAGACTGCGAGAGAATGAACTTCTGTTAAAGCCACTGACCTGTGGTGTTTCTGTTATAGCAGCACTAGCTGACTAAGACAGAAGCCAAGGGGAGACAGTTTTTCTACAAGGGGTATGGCCAGCTGCGTTCTGGGACACAGAGAGGCTGCTGATGAAGACAAAGTGACCTCTCTTGGACTTAGCCCCAGTAGGATCATTGGTGACCAGGTCAAAAGCAATCTCAGCGAAGTGACAGTCTTGCTGAATTTTATTTGTATGTTTCCATGTTCTTCCAACATTTAATGAGAAGTGAATTATCTCAGGCGGAGTTATTTAATGGAGCCCCCAGGTGAGGCAGACAGTTAATGATCTTGGGTGCTAATGGAAAGGCTGGAGGCTCAGGGCCACCTAGAAGTACCTTGGAAGAAAGGGCTGGTGGTCTACTCATTACAAATTAGCCACTGAGGACCCCAAGGAGCAGAGTTCCATCTCTGACACCAACGCAGTTGCTGGAAGGTGGAGCTATTTGGTGGTAGTTGGCTGGCTTACTTCAGCGATGTTGGCATTTTAAATCTGAGATGTAACTTTAAGGATCGTGAACCCATGGCTGTTCCTTATACAGTAAGTATCTGATACTTGGAATCTCTTAAAAAAGGTAAGGGGTATCATATCTTAAGATGACATCTTCCATCTTTCCAATGTTTTGCCTTTGTTTAATGCATTAATTTCAAACAAGTCCTCTAAGACAGTGATGTGTTGCTTAAACGCTTTTCATACCATTTTCACAAAAAGAGCAACGATTGTGAGAAACCCAGCAGCTTTTTTTTTTTTTTAAATTTCATTCAGAGCAGAAAAGAGCTGCTCCAACTTTCAACCTAGTTAACTGAGTTGGAGCCAGACATAAGCAAGCTAGTTTGCCCTAAAAGTAAACTGACTCCATGGAGTCTGCCAGAGCTGCAAAGACCGAAAATTCTGTTTTTCCTCAGTAGCAACACATAAAACAGTACAAAATGCAGTTAGCGAGAAGAGAAGGCGACCGTATAACTTTCCAGGGGAAAGCCGAAGAACTCCTGTGAGAATCAAGGTGATTAACACTAAATAATGACCAGACAGAAAAATGATCAAAAGGCCATTAGAGCTGGCTATTTTTTTGGGTCAGAGATTGCTTAGACAAAAGTGGTTTGGAAACTATGGGTTTGTTTGGAAACACAATTAAGATCTATATTTAAACCAGAATTTAAGGTACATGCTTTTAAAAATTTTAGTTGATTAAATGTATTTGACATCATTCCATCTGTTTTATAAGTTTCCTCCACAGTCTGCAGTATGGATTAGCAATAAGTTAATTGCTTTGCACTTGACTTATGTTAGTAAACTATGGCCAAAACAAGATGGCCTTGTGTCTGTATCAAAACAGATTGTAGGTTCAGGAATACTGGCAAAGGTAGTCTTCAATATTAGTCCTATGGGACGCAGAGTTATATGTTTTTTATTTTGAATATAAGCTATTCCATTGCCAAAAAAGGAAAACTCAGCAGATAGAATTTTTTGAAAACATAATGCTCACAGAAGCCTGGCTTTTATCACAGATGTTACAGTAATAAATATTACCTCCAAGATAATAAAAAATGAAAGATAAGGCCACTTAAACTATCTGAACTGGATCTAACCACTAGAATATATGATATTCTTTCTTGCTTAAGGAATGCTACTGGTAGCTAAGGGTCTGGCTGCTAACCAAATAGTCAGCAGTCTGAGTCCAACAGCCACTCCCTGGAAACTCTATGGCGCAGTTCTACTCTGTCCTAGAGGGTTGTTATGAGTCAGAATCAACTCAACAACAACGGGTTTGGTTCTTCCTTAAGATAGGACACTCAAAGAGATCTTGCAGGTGATGTCAGACAATTTAAGGTGAAATATCTTAAAAAGAAGGGGCTACTAAATAAGAATGGAAATGAGATGGTGAAGCCTCTTATTTTTGCCCAATGCCTAAGTGATTCACTCCTTTGAGGGGCTGACACGTTCCCATTAGGACCTCTGACAACATCCTAAACAGGACTCTTCAGACTCAGATGTTTACAAGAACAACTCTTTGTGAGGGCTGGCTCAGAGGCATATTGCACTTTCCCTACATCCTTACACAGCCTTCCTAGATAGGAGACCAGCCACAGCCTTCATCCTAACCCTGAAACAGCAGCCCATGCTGGGATTCGGTGACATCCCCAGGGGAGCCAACTAGCTCAGCCGGTGATGCTTGTTGGGCACCTGGGCTCCCGCTGTCTTTGCCTCTGCCTGGCCAGTGGCTGCCACTGCTTTCTACATAGTACAGCCATCTCTTCTCGTCATGAACTATGACCACCTGTTAAGTGGGAGGTGTGGCTCTGCAGAAGGCTCAGAAGAAACACGGTCAAGTCTGTTTAAAACAGCTCATCACACAGAGGTGACAGGCTGAGTTAAGGCTTAAAGCCTCCACCAGGGATGAAGAAGTCTGGGATTTATCACACTGATATTGTGATATTTGAGCATAGGGAACCATCCGATGAGTTGAGCAGCTATTTGAGTTCATGTGTTTCTAGACAGTGCCTTGTGGATGCTTCCCTGAAGGACGGCTTTCACCAAAATCAAACCTTACCTACAGAGCAACACACCGGGATTGCTGATACTCAATGAGTTTACAAGACTCTGTCCCTTTTCCACAATCAGCTTCTTCTATTTCAACGTCAGAGGATACAGCTATACAGTATTTCACTGGCCTGTTGCATCTGTTTGGGGAATTACTTAGTGGGAAAACCCAAATGAAAATCCAGCTGGGGTCAACCTTGTTTATACGAATCCTGAAATGCAGGCTTCTTTTTGGGCTTCCATCCACTTACCATCGGGCCCAGGTAGCCCAGGGGGTCCTGGGGGTCCTGGGAGCCCTGGTGTTCCATCAGCTCCTGGTGGTCCAGGGAACACCGCGGGGATGCCTGGGTCTCCTGCGAAGCCTTTGGGTCCCATTTCGCCTGGCAAGCCTCTCTTCTCATCTGCAAAAGACACAGCACCCGCCAGCAGCGTGAGTCCCTCCACCCAACCTCTGATTCCACTCATGTTTGTACTGACGGCAGCAGAAGACACCACGAGGGCTCACGAACTTTTCGATCAAAATGGTCATTGAGGGGCTGGGATCACCAGTATCTTTTGTCGTCACTTTTCAACTTTAAAAAAGCACCTCTCCTTGCCCCCAGACAAGCAGGAAAGTTGGTGCCAACACCTGGAAATAGCATCGGATGGTTCCCTATGCTCCCCAGCACCGGATGGAATCAGGCTAACCCTGCATCAGAAGCATCATCGATCCGTGCAGAGGGGCACTGCTGCACACGTGATGGTTCTGTCTGGTGAGAGACCCCAGAAAAATGCACTGAAGGTACCTTACAGCTTGGTCAGCCTAGTCTACAAGAAACAGGGAAAAAGCAAAATCTATGTGGCCACGAGTGGTCCCACTGTTGACGTTCACGCGTGAGTGTGTGTACCTTTGATCTGAGATGGGACACTGTGAAACTGCATTACCTGCATCGCCGTATGATATGCCGGGGGGACCTGGTAGGCCGGGTTCTCCTGGTTCACCCCGGATTCCTGGCTCCCCTTGAGCCCCTGGGAATCCTCGGTCGCCTTTGGCCCCTGGAACCCAACCAGACAATAATAGTAAGTCACCGGGTCTATGTTTACATTTTCACTAAGTATACATTTCCCAAAGACCCTTTGTAGTATGTGAAACAGGATGGAGAGAGTCTTCAAAGTGTTTACTCTGCGGTGGTCCCCGTCTTCAAGAAACTCATTTGTGGTCACATATGGGAGCTACAAGACTCCTATAAACAACAGAAAACAGTATAGAGGCGCAGAGTGTCAGAAAGATACACAGAGAATTAAAAGGAGGGGGAAGATTGCTTTTGATTGGGGAATAAATTATTTGATACCGAGGGACCATAGGACAGCCTGGTCACACAGTGGTTAAGCGCAGTGTCTGCTAACCAAATGACTAGCAGTTTGAATTCGCCAGGTGCTCCTTGGAAACTCTAGAGAGCAGTTTTAATCTGTCCTATAGGGTCCCCATGAGTGCGAAAGTGATTCAACAACAGTGGGTTTTGGCTTGGAGAGACCGTAAAACAAAACACCAAACCTGTTGCTGTTGAACTGATTCTGACTCACACCAACCCTACAGGACGGAACAGAACTGTCCCATAGGGTTTTCAAGAAGCAGCTGGTAGAGTCAAACAGCCCACATTGTGGTTAGCAGCCATACTCTCATCAACAATGCCACCAGGGCTCCAAGAAGACCGTAGGGAAGAAGCATAAAAGGAGACGACACTTTCGAGCATGTACACTGTATGCCAGGCTGAGTGTAAATGCTGTATGCACATTTAAGTCCCATAAACCCCTGTGGGATAAACAGTATGTGATTCCAATTTTATAAATGAGGCAACAGGCTCAGAGAGGTGAAGTCACTTGCCCAAGGGTGCTCAGATTTCAGGGAGAAAGTAGCTTGAGAGCTGAGTTTCAGAGCCATGTGGGCTTTGGCAGAGATGGGAGCTAGGACGAGGAAGGGGGCAGGAGAAGACAGAAAGGCATTCAGAGTGGCCAAACAGCCAAGGTATAGACATGGAAGCCCTCAGCAAGACTGGGCCTGTGTGTTGTGGACAGGTGAACAGCACAGGGGGAAAAGCAGGCTGAATTATGAGCACTGGGTTTTCTGAGTTTCATTATGATTAATAGACAAAATTGAAAACCAGAGACTTCTGACCTGTTTGGAGGGACAGCAAGGCTGCTTTTATGCTTAGCTACTTTGGGATTCTTTATTTGAACACCCAGCCCTCTGTTGTGCCTCTTTTCTGTTGTGACAAGCTCCTGCTACGCTTCTTTGTAAAGAGGTGTGTGTTCTTCTCCCGAGAGAAGCTGCTCATTAGTCACCCTTCGCCTGTAGAACCCTGGAATGCACCCCGATAACACCCCAGCTCCATGCTGCAGGGGTGCTGTCAGGTAGCAGAGACTAACTGCAGGCTCTAACCTTACACAAGGGCAAAAATTATTTTCAACAGCGATTCATCTCCCCACTGTGGTGAGAGGGGAAACTGAATGAATTCTGGGCTCTCCATGGAAACATTTTTTGAAAAATGTGACAGAGACGTCACTCATGTTAATTAAAAAAAATCATTTTTCCTAGGCCCCAAAATCACTAGAAAGCAATCGAGGCAATGCAACATCTGGCTCCTTTTCAGTGGTGTTTCTGGGTTGGCAGGTAGTTTGGCTCCCACGGATAAGACGGTGAAATGCTGGCTCTACAGGTAGGTGGATTCACAGATTTCAAACTGTACCGATTAATGATTCAGTGTCAAACCAGGGAGAAAGCTCCAGGGGGCTACAGAGGCTTTGGGCCTGCCCTGCTCGGCTCCAGGGGGCTACAGAGGCTTTGGGCCTGCCCTGCTCGGCTCTGTCTTTTCATCAACATTCAGTGAAGACACACAAGACCAGCTGCTGAATGGACAGAGAGGTCACACCTAAGCTGGAAAGTAAGCCAGTGACTTCTGGAAAAGTAAGACAGGGGTGAGCTGGGTGAGCAACTGGATAGAGGAAGAAAATACTAGAACATCTCTATTTGAAAAAGAAAACAAAACTTCACTTTTTATAAAATTTTCATCTGTTATGCATCTGTCTGTTAACATACATCATCCAGTCATTCAAGCAAATATTTACTGTGCCTCTATCACATATCTGGTCCTGTTGTAGGCCCTGGAAACACAGCAATAAACAACATAGGATAACCACTCTGCTCAGCTGCCAACCCAAAGGTTGGCAGTTTGAATCCACCAGACACTTCACAGAAATCCTATGGGGCAGTTCTATTCTGTCCTTTGGGGTCACTATGAGTGAGAACTGATTTGATGGCAATGGGTTTGTCTTGGTTTTCATGTATAAATTATCTGTTTATAAACTTACCTATAATTAGTACTAGAGAATTCTGAAAACATTTTTTTAAGCCTAGAGGGGTGCAAATTAGCAAAGTTTCAGAGATCAGACCTGTAGTTAACATAACTGGAATTGCATTTCTACAGGATCTTTCAGGGGGCAGAGTCAAGATGGCAGACTAAACACACGTCTCCCCAAATCCCTCTGGAAACCAAGGCCTGAATTGATAATTAAACAGAGCCTTCTGGACACCTAGTGGGCCCTAGGACACGGCATAGGGCTGTCTATTTGGTCTACATACAACTGAGTGGGAAATTTCTTCTCTTTCACCAACCCCTGCCCTTGGTGAGTGTTGGCTCTCATGGGCTGAAGGTAAATTGTCATTTTAACTTTTTTTTCCCTCTGTCTTAGCAGGTGGGAGGGGCTGAGGTGATTGGCTGCAAGGCTCAGACGCACTGCTGATGAGGTCAGTGAGGAGAGTTGCCACATTTTGAGAGCCTGGCCTTGGAATCTATGCAACTCGGCACCTCTGACCTCTCTCTCTCTCAGAATGTCTGAATCTCTGTCACTGAATAGCCTTTTCTGAGGTCGACAGAGGAGCTGTAGCAGGATGCCATCTTGATTCACTGGGAGGCAGAGTTTACTACACAGAGGCCTCAGCTGGATCTAATTCCCAGGCTGGGAGGCAGTGCCTGCCTGGAGAGTGCTTTTCCGGCAGTAAAGCAGTCTTTGATACAGAGGTGCATACTTTGCCATCTGGGAAGAGGGACTTGCACATCTGAAAGCCTGACTAATTTTGGAAACTGTCAGATACCTTTTACTTTTCAATAGAGAAATAACTTCAGTGCATCTGGATGGCTTCTCTTCCAGCCTTTACTGTTTCACATTATAGGGTCAGCTGACAGCTTCCCAGTGACTCTATAAGTGGGGCTGTGTCTTTGCCAATCAAGAGGTGGACCCTGCTATCCAAGAGATTCCACTGAGCCCAGCCACTGGAGTACATAGAGATGTCTGGTGATCAACTTCCTTTTCAGACTGAGCTTCAGATCCCTTTAAGGTAACACTGGAGAAACAAAACAACCTCTAGATGCCTGAAAAGCAACAAACTTTGGACCAAAACATTAGGAAGAATCCACCTATGGCTTCAGAAGGCTCACAGGAGGAAGAGCCACGAACTTCCCAGACAAAGAAGCCTTTCTGAAACTATCAGAGGGCGAGTACAAAAGGATTATATATAGAGCCCTCCTAGACCTTATACAAAATGCAGCAAAATGAAAAATTAAGCAAGTTCTTTGATCTGATGGAACACCAGTACTCTGAAATCCAGCATATCAATAACAAAATCAAAGAGAGAGAAAATTCAGTTCAAAACCATGAAAACAGAATTGAACATACAGAAGATAGACTTTCTGAATCAGAAGACAGAGCTACTCACTCCAGCATCTATGAGGAGAAATCAGAAAAATGAAACAAGAAAAATGAAGAAGCATTAAGAAGCATGTGGGACTTTATTAAGTGGAACAATTTACGATTAATTGGAGTTCCTGAACAGAGTGAGACACCTGAGAACACAGAGAGTGTTGTGACTGTGTTGCTGACAGAAAACTTCCCAGAAATTATGAAAGAAGAGAATATAGATATCCAACATGCAGATCTAATGCCACTCAACATAGATCCCAAAAGAATGACTCCAAGACATATTATAATCAAGCTTAATAAAATGAAATGCAAGCACAAACTCTTAAAGTCAGTGAGACTCAAAGCAAAGCTAACATTCAGAGGGAAACCCTGTAGGCTTTCGTCTGATTTCTCAGCAGAAACGGTGTTGGCAGAGAGACAATGGGATGACACAGTTGAAGCCTTGAAGAAGAACCTCCAACCAAGAATTACATATCCTGCAAAACTATCTTTATCTGCAGATAAACAGAAACTCAGAGACTCTGTAAAAACCAAACCAAAGCTACAAGAAATACTGAAAGAAGCTCTTGGCTTAGAAGAACAAAACCATTAATTTTGTATTTTAGGAGGAAATACAAGACACATCATCCAGAAACCTACTCAGTTGGAGAAAGCTCCAAAATCAATCAAAGCTGTAATATTAAAAAAAGTGATCCAGTGATCATATCATGAAAACTCTGATGTCATCATTATGAAAAATAGGGATATACTGGAGTTGTTATAGTCCTTCCAGATGGAGAGGAAGTTAATAAAACTTGTAGTAGTGAAAATTGGGTTTAAACATAGACCATTAAGAGGCATCACATGGGCAGCCACAAAGCACAATAAAGATGCAGCTTATCAAATCAAGAAACTTAATACAGGAGTCTCAACAACCATAAAACCAACACTGAAAAAGGTGAAAAATCAACTCATAAAGAAGAATGTCTCAGAATAGCATAATAAGAACAGAGAAAACATCAATACAAAAATAAACACATCACAATGACAGCACTAAACACATACCTGTCAATAATTACATTGAATGTGAATGGACTGAATGCTCCAGTAAAGAGACAACGAGTGGCATCTTGGATCAAAAGACATGACGTGTCCATTTGTTGCTTACAAGAAACTCACCTTAGACTTAAAAGATATGAACAAACTGAAAATTAAAGGATAGAAGAAAATCTATCAGGCTAACAGTACACAAAGAAGAGCAGGTGTGGCAATACTAATCTCAGATAAAATAGATTTTAACGTAAAATCCACCATCGTGGACAAGGATGGACACCACTGCTGAAAGGTTCAATACACAAGCAGGACTTAACAACATCAATCGGACCCTTCATTTGTGCTCAGAGGATCAACTGCCTGCTGGGGAAGGTCTTCCCATGTAGCAGAGCTCACGTGATGAGCATCTGGATGCCTCAGAGTTTAAGAGATGGGACTGCTGGCAGAGGAAGGGTTGCGATCGATTTCAGTTCTCAGATTAGTGAACCGAATAGTTAAAGAATCTGGTTCGTTTGGAAAAGGAAAGACAAAAGGTGGGTGGAACTGCCACCATAGAGAGGGGAAGTGTTGAAGGGTTAATTTCATGAGTGACATTCCAGAAGGCAAAGCAGAACCTGCCGCAGTTGGCTAGAAAGAAAAGAATTTCCTGGTGGAAGGGTCTTACCAGGGGGACAGTGAATTCTGTCAGGCAGAGGGGAAAAGCGTAGTCTTAGTGACACTATTTTTAAAGCAAGAGGGAAGCTGTGCAAGAGATTCCAGTTCTCCTCCTGTTTTTTCCTTGGCTTTTTTCCTTCCTTAGAAAATCCTTCTTGAATGCTCTTGATTCCTTTTCTAAAACCGAGAACCAGACATGTCATGTGATGCTAAGCTGGGCAAGATCAAGCACACACAAACCTTTCTCTAGGGAAGGATGAGGTGTGTAGGCAGGTAGTCCTGGGGGGCCTTGGTCACCCACTTCTCCCTAGAAAAGTGGAAAAAAAGAAGAGTGTGAGAATGATCTAGATTTTCTGATGACATGCATGCTTCCAAAGAATCAAGCTCAATCTTGGTGACTGGGAATCAAGCTTATACAGCTGATGCGCTGTCGTGACCATGTGCATGCAGCACAGGCTGAGAAAAAATCTTCAGTGCACTACTGAGCCCCGGGCATTCCTGCCACCAGCCAGCTGCACCGGTGGAGAGCAATGCGGTGTCAATTTCATTTTGAAATTCTTATCAATCACCAGAAACGACCAGGAAACCGTTTTGCTATAGGACAGAGCACGACATTGTTGACGATGGCATCCGAGCCATCCACGAAAGGTGAGCTGGAAAGTGACACTACTGTGCTCTGACATAACACCATCTAAAGAAAAGAAACGAGAAACCATCCAACCAAACGTGAGCTCACCTTGACTCCTTTGGGTCCCACGGGGCCTTGGTAGCCATCTAGGCCTTTGCTTCCCTACAAGAAAGAGGTTATTTTTCATTTCTTATCACTAACATGTAATAAAAAAATAGCCATGAGGCCATTATTATCTTATTAAAATAAACACTAATTCATAAATACCATCTAGTACCCAGCCTATTTAATCTTCCCTGTTGGCCTCAAAGGTGTCTCTCTAAAGTTGCCTTGTTTGACTCAGGACCCAAAGAGCAGATCAAATACGACTTTGGTGTAGCTGGCCAGTCTCTTTTGATTCATAATAGTTTCCTCTCTACTTCTGAAAAGACTTTTCTGTTTTTCTCTTTCCAGTTGTGAAAGAACAGGTCATTTGTGCTGTTAAGTATCCTACATTCTGGATTTGGGTGGATTTCATCTTCGTAGGGTTGTGTATTTGTCTAGTGCCTTTAAATTAGTCTTTAGGTCTATAGGTTTCATTAGATTTGGGTTCAACTTTTGGCAAGAATTCTTCATGAGGAGGCCCTCTGTGTATGACTCCATTATATCCAAGGGTACATATGTCAGGCCATTCCACATCACTGAGTTTGTCATTGATCAGTGGGTTCAAGTGTGGTAGTCCGATCTATCTATTAAAATATTCCCCATTATCATTCTGAAAATTTTAGTTGACACCAAACAGAAGCGTTAAAGCCTCTTTATTTAGACCCCAGTGGCATAGTAGTTAAGTGCTTCATCTGCTAACCAAGAGGTTGGCAGTTCAAATCTACCAGACAGTCCTTGGAAACTCTGTAGGGGCAATTCTATTCTGACCTATGGGGTTATTATGAGTAGGAATCAACTGAATGCCAGTGCCTTTTGGCTTTTCTCTTCCTTGCTTTTTAAAATCTCCCATGACGATTACTGATTTGTAATTCCTCTGGATGTTTGTTGAAAGAGAACATGTGCTCGCTGGCACCATGGGTATCTAGATGGTGGATGAAGCTTTTTAACAATCTAAGGTACACCATGGTACAGCCACCAGAATTTAGAATGCTAGGTGCCAATGACATAAACAAATACATAGGCTCGGACGATCTTACAGGGTTTTCTGAAATCCAGAAACATATCTGCTGAAAGTTTCACTGTTTAGGATAAACTAAAACCAGCAGAGTTTGGTATTTTTCATTGTAAGGCTATGGTTTTGATTGCAACTTTCCTTCACGCTAGGTGGAGCTGACGACTCAAAAGAGAAGGTGGTTTTTCCTAGACTCTTAAAGCCTTCTGCATCTCAGATGTTAAAAACGAGCTCCCATTTAGAGGCCATCGGATGAGAGAAGCAGGGAAGCCTTGCAGCGCTTGCTGGTAACTGTCAAGTCAGCAGCAGGCCATTTGGTCCGAGGAGAGGACAGAGCCGTTCTGCAGCTCAGACGGTGCGCCGGGACTCGCCAGGTGCATGCCCCATTCACCCAGCTCTGCTCAGTCCTACTGTGACACCAGCAACAGCGACAGGCAGCCCCAGCTAGCAAGCCAGGAAAGCAGTGACACTTCTGGAATCTGCCGGAACATCCAGGAGGGACTGGGCATTGTGTAAAACTCATAGGAGGACGGAGAAAAGTGAACTGCACTCGGATAGACATTTCCAACAAGGTCCTAGGAAGTTATACATTCGAATCACCTGAGGGTCTTTTGAAATAACAGATGCAGATATGCAGATTCAGTATAACTGGGGTAGAACTGCAACTCCCCAGCAGGGAACCTGTTAGATATGCAGATCTCAGCAAGGATGTGAACGGGAATAAACCTGTTTGAAGCATTCACTCCAACTCACAGCAACCCTATAGGACAGAACAGAGCCGCCCCACAGGTTTTCCTGGTTATAATCTTCACCAATGCAGACCACCGGGGCTTTTTCCCAAAGAGCTGCTGGTGGGTTTGAATGCCAACCCTTCTGGTTAGTAGCCGAGCACTTCACCACTGTGCCACCAGAATGACCTGGGAAAAAGTCAGTTAGGTCCTAACTTATACAAATCCTGTGCCTCAGAGAATCTCTGCCAGGCCTGGAAACGAAATGGAATTTAACCTACGAGAATGGATGAAGGCAGTGAGATGTCAACAAAACAGCTGAGTGAAAGCATCTGTCTCCCTTTCTGACCATTCAGAAGTCATGGTCAACTGTCACAGCCGACACTCTTGAGGTCTGCACTGGCTAAGAATGAATCTTACCTACCGCAAGGCCCTATGTAAATGCGGCATCACTGGAGTCCTAAATACGTCTGATAGGGTTCAAGTGATTGCGTTGATAGACTTCAAAACACATGACCCGTGTTTTTAAGTACAAAAACCAAGACCTGGTGCTGTTGAGTCAATTCCCATTCACAGCGACCCTACAGGACACAGCAGAATTGCCCCATAGGGTTTCCAAGGAGCAGCCAGTGGACTCAGACTGCAGATCTCTGGTTAGCAGCCGAGAGCTTAACTACCATGTTGCCAAGTTGTCATTAAATGCATACTTTTCAACAGGACAGGTTTTCATGAATACTATCTTAAATAACTGTGTGTATATATATATACATAACAGTTTTATACATACGTACACATAATTATATATATTACATATATACATACTATTATGTACGTATAATGTGTATATGTATACATAATATGTATACATATATGTATACATATGTGTACATATGTATACACATAAATTGTTGCGATTGAGTTGATTCCAACCCACAGGGACCCTACAGGACAGAGGTGAATGGCTACCGAGGGTTTCCAAGGAGGAATTTGTGGGTTCAGCCTGACAATCTTTTGGGTGGCAGCGGAGCTTGTAATCACTGTGCCTTCAGGGCTCCTCAATAATGCAGGCTCTGCCAAGCTTTGGCTCAGTTACTAAAAATATGTTTCCTCTGGAAAAGGGAGGGAAAACAATCTGTCATTTTTCAGGAAATTTAAAACCACCCGATGCATAAAAGCCACTTTCTATCCCTTCTAGAAAAGGGTTAGAATGAACAGAAGTTCTATTAAGCACAGTTTAAGAACTGGGCTCAACCGACAGAGTGTGGCTTCAAAGGAACATATGCTTTTCCTCGGAATATATTTTCTTTCTCACATCATTCAATTTTAACGCACTGTTTCTAGTACAGTTACCAAGTTGCTCCTCAGAGCTGCATGGGGTTTCTGGTTCCATCTTACACTATAAAACCAAAGTTTACGTGTACAACTCAATGTCAGTAGGGGTAATGATAACTTGGCAAGGAAGGTGACCAACACAGACAGGATCGGTATCGTTTGGTACTGACCAGCTGGACGGCTGAGTCATTTGTGTATGTCCTGTCCATTTCCTATTTTTCTAGTCAAGTGAACGATTTCTCCTTAGCAACCGTGAGGTCCCACTTAACAGAAATTCTGTCTTCCCCAGCTGGGGCAGCTGCAGAAGCCAGCTCCAAGGAGCCAGCCCCACAGTCTAACATCCGGGCCCCTGCAGTCAAAGGTACCAGATGACAGCACTCACGCAGCATCTTGTCTTCACATCAGCTTGAGCTCTAGGTGGCAGCTGTGTTCAGCTGCATTTTAAAAACACAACAGCTCCTTTGTGTTGGGTGTATGAAAAACTAACAATAATTACGATTTCACTAGCAAATAGAAATGAGTGTATTAAGAGTATCACTTTAATTGTATGCTTTGAAATGCTAATGATTGCTTGAGTCCTCTGTCTCCACAACTTTTGCTTACTGTAATCCTTAAACTAGAATTTGGTCCTTCTAGGATGTAACATGGACAGCTAGTCCTCTAATATGCTAACTTTTGGGATATCTCCTCTTAGTCAGTAACAGCATGAACCGCACCAAACCAAACCTAACCAAACCTGCTGCTGTTAATTCCAACACATGATGACCCTCTAGGACAGAGCGGAACTGCCCCATAGGGTTTCTAAGGACCCCTGATGGCTTCGAGCTAGCGATATTTCGGTCTGCAGCTGTAGCACTTAGCCACCGCACCACTAGGGTTCCCAGTGACAGGAACAGCTGAGTGTAATTCCGTATCAAGGCTCTGACCTGCGAGTAGGATAAAAGGAAGGATATAGGGTCCACAGGACTGCAGCCAAGAATCAAGACCGGAGCTGCTGCAAGCGGTCAGAACCAGAGCCTGGGGGCAACAGAGCCTGAGCCCAGAACCCGCGGTGTTAGAGAGTGAATCCGGGGGGCCCAGCCAAGTGCAGCCGGAGGACACACACGGGAGAGCCTTCCAGGAGGGCACTGATGGCTGTGACGGGCTTGGTGTCATGTCCTTATGATTCTCCAGGTGCTCTGCTGCTTATCTGCCACCAAGCCACGAGGGGACTTGGTGCCGCAGTGATCCTGCGGCGGAACTGAGTTTTGTTGGGTTAAGTCTGTTGTGTGTATCTACCTGCTAGGACTTAATGATGGAAACACCAGCCCACAGAAGCAGCTGCCGAGAAATCAAGCACCAGGCCACAGTGGGGAAATCGGCTGCAAGAGACCTTTTTTAACATGTTGAAAGACGTTATTTTGAGGAGTGAGGTGAGTCTTATTCAACCTGTGGTATTTTCAGTCACCTCACAGACAGGTGAAAGGTGGACAAGGAATCAAGAAGACAGAGGAAGCACTAGCTCATCTGAATTATGGTGGTGTGACGAATATTGCTTATGCCACAGACTGCCAGAAGGACAAACAGACTCGTTATGGAAACGGCACAGCCACAGTGCTCCTGAGAGACAAGGATGGTGACTCTGTCTCATGTATTCTGGTGGCATTATCAGGTGGGACCAGTCCCTGGAAAGACATCATGCTTGGTAAAGCAGGGGGTTAGCAAAAGAGAGACAGACCCTCAAGGGGCTGGGCCGACCCAGGGGCTACCATGCTGGGCTCAGGCAGAACAAGGTTTGTGAGGACGGTGTACGACGGGGCAGGGTTTGGTTCGGTTGTGCACAGGGTCACTGCGAATCAGAACCCACTTGCTGGCACCGGTGTTGGCGCCTAACAACAGTCTGTGGGCATCAAGATAAATCCATTGTATTGGCTGACTGCACAATTATTTGAAATAGCAAGCAACTGGAAACCAATGAGTTCCTCGTGTCTAGTGCCCACAAAGACACTCGCTAGACAAATACGGTTCCTCTATTTAATGCAGGTCTCGGCAGCCTGCCAACACAACGAGGTAGGCCTGCAGGAGCCCACGGGGAACAATCTTCACAGCATGCTGGATGAAAAAACCCAACACCACGTGGCAAAATCACACCTACCTGTTTATGCTTTTGTTAAATTACACGCATTTGAAAGCATATGTGACGTTCTAAGTAAGCACTTATCTGAAGGGACATGTAAGGAACTGCTAATGGCAGTCAGCTCTGGGGGGATGCCGAGATACTAGGGGGGATGCCTGCAATGGGAAGAACCTGAGCTGTGTATCCTAGGACTGAGTTAGTGAGAATAATAGTCAAAATAAATAAATCACCTAAAATCCATTTCTGTGGGCACTTTCTCTGAATCTGTGGTGGTATGACTTAGGTCCAGATTCACAAAACTGTTTTCATATAATATTTTCTCCTAAAAATGTGTCAAAAAGAAGTTCACAGAAACATGGAACAATGATGAATTGGGTCTTCACTGAGTGTCAAAATATGCAGGGTCAGTATGAAAAAATGCACAGTGGGTCCTGGGTCAGCAAGTTGACCCCATTCCTCAGAGTGACAGACAGTGGCACAGAGGACAGAGTGTGAGACAGGAAGGCACAAAAACTGAGGCTGCTAGGGGCTTAATGATGGGATGCCTTGAGGGAGAGAAACATGGAAAGCACCAGAAGGCGGATTTGCAAATGTGAGAAAAAAGTACATCACCTGACTCAAATGTCGTGAGTGATCTGGAGGGGAGGATTGTGCATACTTCTGTAATTCAGGGCAAGTTATAAACGTGCTTCCATGGGTTGGATCTGACTCGATGGCACTGGCTTATGGGGACTGCTATTTTCTGGGATGCCACAGTTTTTACACTGGACCTGTGAAGTTGGCTCTACCCACAGCCAACTGTATTTCCCATATCAAACTTACCTTCTGTCCTGGTGTTCCTGGCTCACCGTCGACGCCTGGGAAACCCTGGATGAACAGAAAGCAGAAGCAATAACAGCTCAGAATACACAGCCAGGTCTTCCAGAGAGCATTATTATGGCACCCCACACTGATGAAAATCAAATGCTGTTGGACTCACAGTACAATTTTTAGGTCCAGATTTGAAGAACGGTAACAAGCTATCAAATTTAGTTTTTCCCCATTTTGGAAAGACAGCCCAACAAGACACAAACCATGATGAAAAGGTCTAGAAAGGGAAGCAAAATCCACTATAATAGCAAAAATACATTTACTACGAAAGTTATCATCACATCAGGAGACCTCTTTTATTTTCTAAAGGAGATAAATCATTTTAATAATACTTTCATATAATGCATCACTTCTACCACTTAAAGAAATAATGGGGAAAAAAATGGAAAAAAACAAACAGAACCCGTATTCCAATATTCTAACAAGTCTCTTCTGGTTTTTGGTGACTGTAAAGTGAATCTTTTTAGTGGCAGCAACTACTAGGTACCCAGTTCATTGCTGTTGAGCTGATTCTGATTCACAGTGGGCTTACAGGACAGGGTAGAACTGCCCCATAGGGCTTCCAAAGAGTGGATTCAAATTGCTGATTTTTTGGTTAGCAGCCAAAATCTTAACCACTATATCACCATGCCTTCTGACTACCAGATCATCTCCCATTTTTTTCTTTCTGGGCCCATGGCTGGGACTACATTCCCAACTGTCCTTGTTGTTAGGTTGGGCCATGTGACTGAGTCCTGGCCAATGGAATCAGAAGAGGTGTTTGTCTTTTCTGGGTCAAGACTTCTAAGAAGCAGGTATTTCTCGTGACATGCTGAATCACAAGATGGCTAAATCATGTCAGAAGGAGACCGCCACTGTTAGGGACATTTTTGTTGGACTCAGGGCAACAAGAAATCAACTTCTGGTGTTTCAGCCATTTTACATGTTTGGTATTACTGAGTCAAGGTGGAGCCAGGCATAACAAGATCAGCTGTAGATCAGACTGTTGTAAATCACAAAGTTTCAAGCATCTTAGTCTGCAAGCTTCGCTAATACCCACTCAGCATCACAGTAACACGAGCTCCCACTAGTAGGTGGTGACTTCACATGAGGTGTAGTGGCCAGGAATTGAACCTGGGTCTCCTGCAGGAAGGTGGGAATGCTACCACTGAACACCTAATGCCTCCACCACGTGTTTGAGTGCCACAGCCTAATTTAGTAGAACTCACACAAGCAGAAACCTTTTTTGTGCTCTGTTCCCATATGTGAAGAGCAAACAAAGACACACTGTTTTAAAAACCGCAATGATAAAATGCAGTTTACCCGTAATCCTGGAAAGCCCACGATTCCTTCTTCTCCCTTCAACAAAATGCCCTAGGAAAGGACAAAGAACATCATGTCACAGTGCTTCAGAGTTCTGTCTACTTAGTGCCCTGGCTGTGAGCAGAATGTCTCTTGTCATACCATATCCCAGCACAGCCTAACTGCAGGTTTCATAGAGAAACCCTTGAGTTTGCCTGGATCATCACTTAATAAGTGATGACTGGGCAAGCCGGGCAGAGCAGTGAGGGCAGGACAAAGCAACTGTTGTATTATCTGTATTTTACAGCAATCAAGAGAGAAAGAGAGAGAGAGAAATGGAGAGGGCAGAGTGATTACATAACTAGCATCCCATAACTAGCCAGCCCGTAAAGCCTTCCTAGCCCACCATGCCCGCACCACTCTCAAACTTTCCTTCCCCCCTTTTTCTTTCTCTGTCCCTCTCTTGCTCCCTTCTTTGCTCCTTCCCTCTTTCCTTCCTTTTCTTTTTAAAGAACAGAGGTCCCACCAGGCTGATGGCCAGGTGACCACCAGCAATGACAACCAGTCCTACTCCGGGACCCCACCTGACTACTGATGGCACTGATCAGCCAGCATGTGTTATGCAAGAGGAAAAAAAAACACCTAGAAAATCATTTTCTGAAAAGAAAGTATGAAAATAAATGATCTTATTTTATTGCTGTGGACAAAGAGATGAGAAAGAAGCCAGAGTATGTGGAGCATGAAGACTGTGCTGCCGTCTAGCACCCCAATAAAGAGGCGGCGAGTTGAGGAGTTACGCACGGGGAGGAACATCACTAGTTGACTTACTCTGACTCCTGGTTCCCCTGGGCTTCCTTTTTCACCCTGAGAGGAACACCAAAAAGAAGGATTTCATTCATTTCAGAACCAGCCAAGCCAAGTGCCACTGAGTCATTTCAGAACAATCATATGTAAAATCAGGGTTTTATGTTAATGAGAGGTGAGACGCATTTGAGAAAGCTTTTAACAATCATAAATCAATGGTAACAAGTCATACTTCAATTTTGGAGCTTCAGGATTCAAGGGAAAAAGTGTATCTTTTATTTTCTTTCTGGATTTTCACAATATACGTTAAGTTGTATATTATTTTTTTCGTATCACCAGAATCCTGTCTAGTCTCCAATCTAGGCAGCTTCCTTCCCACGGTCACGGTATGTATCAGCATCTCTCTAGTGGGAACATACCATCAGGACGATGGTATAACTTTATATAAAATGATGATAAAATATTACTAAGAAGATACTCTGAGGGAAAGAGACATCTGGGGTGAGTTACAACCTCAAGCTAAAGTGGCTTTAGAAGCCACTGGCACTTCTGTATGATTGATTTCTTCACTTCTCTTGATGTCAGATGATGACACAAAGGCATGGCCTGCTCGGTCCTTGGTCCCAATCACTTCTGGCACAGCCCTTGGGACTTCAGCAGCACAGGACTGCCCCCTGCAGCCTGCATCCTATCCCAGCCGTGGGACCCATCTGCATCTCGTTTGCAGAAAAGGCAGGGACTCTGCCTGGGCTGCTTGGGCACCTGTGCTCCGGGCCTGAAGGTGATCAGGGGTCCTACCTGGCCGATGGCCTGGTCACTGCCTGGAGTCAGAGTTCTGAGATGATGGCACTGGTACCACACCAGCACTACCTGCCTTGGGTGGGCCTTGCTGCTGTCTGTTTGGGGGCAACTTGCCTAATACTTAGCAGGTACCCAATCCTCTGTTTCTGGACAGGTTTCTCTGGTACCTGGGCCTGACTTCAGGATCTCTCATGCCACTTTTGTCAACTACCTGCATAGTCAGATCACAGCTGCCTGATTTCTTCTCTCCACGCTGCGATCCTGGGTGCTCTGACCACATCAAGTGGGACCTGCCTTCTCCCACCAGGACTGAGCACCCAAAGCCCACCTGAACCGATACCTCTGAGTTGGAAATTATATTCTCCCGGGGGGGAGTGGGAGGGAATTTCTATTTTTTTAAATTAGTTTCCACTGATTGCACGTGGTGGGCACTATGTCCAGTGTTTAACACATGACGTTTCATGGACCTGCTTCACACTCCATGAGGTCAGTGTATGATGAGAGGCAAATGAGTCTTAGAAAAACTGACGGGGCCACCTAAACTCAGAGAGAGAACAGTGGGAGAGCAGGGATCCCAGCCAGGGTCGCCTGCCAAGCTGATGTGCGGGACTCTAAGCTCTGCAGCTGCTATTCCAGTGGCTGTGACCTGCCCCAACGAAAGACTCCTTACCTTCACTGACCGCTGTACATATCATAAAAGGCTGGAATTCAGGATGTTTATTTTTATTTTAGACTCCAAAAAAACCCAGTGCTATCAAGTTGATTCTGCCTCATAGCAACCCCATAGAGCAGAGGACAATTGCCTCGTAGAGTTTCCGGGGAGCACCTGGCAGATTCGGCTGCTGACCTTTAGATTAGCAGCCATAGCTCTTAACCACGACGCCACTCTACCAAACGTGCTGCAAGAGTACATCTTTAAAGTCACAAAACATTAATAGAAAGTGAAGAAAAAGAAATTAAAAAACTGATTTGAAAGGGAAGAAAGAATGGTGCTCCTCATGAGCAGAGAGTAAGTAGATATTATTTTGCTTAAAATAACATTTCATTCCAATATTGCCATAATTCTGGCTTTGAGTTATACAATGATCCTGAACTTATATTTAAACTGGAGAACTGGGTTTGAAAGCAGATTAGAGAATTTTTTTTTTTTTCCTGGCTCTGCTGTTCCATAAGGAAAACCAAAGAAGAACTGATATATTTGAATTACAGTACTGGTGAAGAATAACAAATACACCATGGACTGCAGGAAGAATGAACACATCTGTCTCGGAAGAAATACAGCCAGATGCTCCTTAGAATCAAGGGTGACGAGACGACTTCTCACCTACCTTGGACATGTTATCAGGAGGGACCACTCTCCGGAGAAGGATACTATAATTGGTAAAGTAACCCAAAGCCACTGCCATCAAGTCGCTTCTGACTCACTGAGACTCTCTAGCACGAGTAGAACCGCCCCACAGAGTCTCCAAGGAGCACCTGGTGGATCTGAACTGCTGACCATCTGGTGAGCAGATGTAGCACTTAACCCACTAAGCCACCAGGGTTTCCTGGTAAAGCAGAGGGTCTGTAAAAACGAGGCAGACCTTCAACAAGAGAGACCGACAGCGCGGCTGCAGCAGCAGGGGTGAACCCAGCCACGGTCGGCAGGATGGGGAAAGACCTGGCAGAGTGTTGTTCTCTTCTACAAAGAATCGCCAGATCAGAACCGACTCAATGGCATCTCGTAACGAGAGCTGCGTGGTTTTAAACACTTAACCACCATTTTGGGTGACGGGCTGATTAAACAAACTATTTGATCACAAATACAATACATGTTTGGAATCATCACCACCATTCCTGGACAGCCTTGTGTGTATTCCTGCATTATTTGCCAGTTTGGGGCTAGGCTCTTCAAGGGAACATCTGTCCTACTTTCAACAGGATGTTTTGAATGCAACTCAAGAAAGTTACCTTTATTCTCTTTCTTTTTTCTTTAAGTTCGACTTTTTCTGGCACACCTTTACCTTATATTGTTCTGGGTGAATCACTTCTTTCTTGGGCCCAACGATGGCACGGTCATTGTCTGATGGAATTCCATTGGGTCCCGGCCGTCCTATGTCACCCTGCACATGATTTAGCAAAAGCATTAATCTTTAAGTTAAAGAGAAACTGTAAAACTTGCATAAAAGCATATCCCACCGCAATACTGGTTTGCATGTTCCGTCCCACATGTAAGCCTGTTTTGTAATTAATAACGCTCACATAAAAATGATTTGCATTCTGCTTTTATTATCCTTTGGAATGGATGTCTAAAAGCCCTCAATTATTTCTCTTACACAGAACTTCTAGGCTATCTGCAATTTGGGGCTGCATCTGCTTCTGAGAAACCTCCTGACGGTGAATTCCTATACACAGACGTGCTTGGGTCTGAAGGTGACGTGTGTTGACGTGTCCTACTGCCCTGGTTTCCCCTGCTGGGTGGCAAGAGTCACTGCACGAGAAACGAGGGACCACTCTGGCTCCCCACAGTTCCAACAGAGATACGTGCTTTATAAAATCAAAAGCGGCCTGCTTACTGACACATCATTCGCTTTAACTGGCATTTATATCCCTCCCAAGCAATGCTTCTCTCTGCGTTTTCTCATTTCATATGTGACCCGTTCGACCGTCTTCCATTAGTCTGTTGGAGACTTGATGCTTTTATTAATCGTTCAAACAAATTCCTTGTAGATTATAGACATTAACTTTATTTCCCTCTATCTAATGTGATGACTCCCCTTCTCCTCTCATGATTTCTTCCAGGATTTTTCTCCTTTTAATTTAATTTTCTTTGATTACATGATTATATCTCTTTTTGCAGGAGTTTACATTTTTATGTATTTGAAACTTATGATTATTTCTGTTGTTGTTGTTTGCTTTCTTTTGTGATTTCTCCTGTGGTGTCTGAGAACACAAGGCTTCCTCCTCACACTCCTCAGAGCTGGCTACTCTCTCGCAGCTCCCCAGAAGGTGTGCTAGCCCATAAAATGCAAAATGAAGGGCTCAAAGAGGCCACAGGAGGATGGAGTCTATTAGACTGCAGGTAAAGGGATTTCTGGGGGAATGAAGTGAAATCTTATGCTCCTGAGGGTTTTTTTCAAAACCTAGCCAGGCTGTACGCTCCCCAAGAGCTGGGCAGCGTCCGGAGTCTCTGCTTCTCTCGTGGGATCACGAGGCTCAGGGCCGTGGAGCATACACAGTTCACCCCATCCTCCTTCCTGCCTTCAAGCCCCACAGGGACGGCCACACCACTTACCCCTGGGATGGCTCCAGGTTTGTTTTCAACCTTTAGGTTGGTCTCTTTCAGTCACCTATGAACTCCACAGGATCAGGAGACCCCTTTGGTGAAACACCTTTATTTTTTATGTGCTAGAGAGTGGATGATGTTGTGTTTCTATGTGGGAGGTCTACCGCAAACCTAGATGTTTCATTCTATTTTCTAAAAAAATTCATCATGATAAACCTATATAGCACAAAAAGCTGGCATGTGACTCATCACTGAGTGTACAATTTCAGTGACATGAATTACATTCACCATGTTTTTATATGTATATCTACATGAGGTCTGACAATTAAGTCCTCAAACTTAATTGTTCAAAGTGCTACACATCTCAACGTTGAATAGCACTGCTGTCACCTTCCAAGTCCTGTCCTCGGGAAGCTATGCACTGATGCCAGCGCCTAGTCCAATTTGGGAACTGCAAAGCAATTTTGTAACCCTTTCTGGAATGGTCATTGTGCACGGTGGCATTGTAGCAAGTTCGTGAACGTAATTGTGTTGTTGTCTGTAAGGGAGTTTTTCACCAGTCAACAAATAACTGGATTGGAACAACCTCCCTACTCACTTGATCTGGCCCTCAGTGACTTTTTTCCTCACCTGAAGATACAAGAATTATTGAAAAGAAGACATCTGGATGACATTCAGGACATCAAGGGTAACACGATAACAGCTCTGGTGGCCGTTCCAGAAAGAGTTCCAAAATTGCTTTGAAGGGTGGACTAGGTGCTGGCATCGGTGCATGGCTTCCCAAAGGGAGGACTCTGAAGGTGACCGTGGTGACAGTCAGCAATGAGGCATGGAGCACTTTTTCTAGGACGAGTTTGTGACCGTTGGCAGTCCTGACCCACAACTATCATCAGCACCGCTTTCCATCACCTGAAACATAAGCTCAGGACCCCTCCAGAGCAGCAACTCCCTGTTCTTCTTCCCCCTAATTTTATTTTCTGATGGTCCAACACGCAGGCCTCCGTTTCAGCCCGGTGGGTTACCTCTGGACCCTCCACAGACGCGTGTCTGTCTCCGCTTGCCTCTTCTAAATATTTCAGGTAAGTGGGATCATAATGACGTCTGTCCCTTCTCCTCTCGCTCATCTGGCCTAGCCTCAGGTTTTCAAAGGATCACCCACGCTGTCGCAGGTATCAGAACTGCATTTCTGTTGATGGCTGAGTAATTGTCCCTTCCACGTATGTGCCACGCTGTTTGTCCGCGCATCGGTGCAGGGACACTTGAGTAGTGTCCACCTTGAGGCCGCTGTGAACCATGCTGCAGTGAACACTGGTGTGTAAGCACACATTTCCTTTTTACTGTCTTTCACTGGGACGGGTGTTACAGCTTCACACTTTACAAAGATGATTTCCAGAAGCAAATTTCTGCTTGCATACTGCCCAGAGGCCAGAATAGAAAACTTAGCAGTTAAAAGTGACTTATTTTGTAATTGTTGACTGCTGCCCGCCCCCAGCTATGATCTTTTTAGGTTCTGCTTACCTTTTCACCTTTTTCTCCATAAAAGCCTAGTCCTCTGTTCCCCTGAAAAACACAAACGGATTTTGTAAGTTTTTAAGAGTCAAAAAACCGCCTCCCCCAAACCCAAAAGAACCAAACCCTTTGCGTTTGACTCGATTCTGACTCATAGCGACCCTACAGGATAGAGGAGCACTGCCACGTGGCATTTCCAAGGCTGTCATCTACAGATGCTGACACGATTTTTCCTTGAGAGCAGCTGGTAGGTTCGAACTGCTGACCTTTCGGTTAGCTGCTGAGCACTCAGCCACGGCAGCACGAGGTCACAATAAAGTAAAATTATTATTATGTTTTTTAAAAGACACCGAAGACCGATCTCAAACTGCAACACTACCAGCTGCTGCGGACTTAGATATTCCTTCTTATTCCCTGGAATCCCTGTTTGACGGTCATGATCCGGCCTCATTTCTGCCTCAGTCTTTTCCCCTTTTGGTAGGATAACCTTAATTTCACATAAAAATCTTCTGTCCTTTTGATGCCTTTAGGGAAGAGGTCCTTCTCTGGGTTTTATCCAACTGTCTCGTGTTCCTCTCAGCTTAGGAAGCAAACTACGGCCTAGTTAGCAAGTGTTTTCTAGTTTTCCACCCGGCACTGCAACATGTGGGCAAAGTGACTCCACTCAGAGGTGTAAAATTGGCAGATGTGGGAGGCTACCCTATCAGCACACGTGCGCTGGGGACACAGGATGCTTTCCTCTCTCTCTCCAACAACTGTGCTTCTTCCCCAGGGCTCCCACCTTCCCGCAGTGACAGAAGATGACACAGGACCCCATCTGATCTTTCTCTCTGTGGTGTACCGCCTACCCCCCTCAACTGCCCAGGAGGCTCTGAAAATAAAAACAAAGCCTTGAATTAATTTTTGCTTTTCCTTTTGTCCCCACCTGGCTGGTAGCTGAAATCAAAGCACAGAAAAGCAGCCAGGCTAGCCTAGGATGGAATGTGCCTTAGTCCGCTGCGGTCATTCTCTGCTTCTTGAGCTGGCTGTCAGAGTCCCCAGGAAATCACTTAGCTGGGAGCTGAGGAGGCTGTTTGTCGATGTCGTGGCCAGTGGCACTCCGCGGCGCTCGCCTCTGCTGGGACCTCGGCTGCTGTTCCTTGGCCCTGGCTGGCCTGTCCAGCTTCCGCTCCTCCCAGCTTGGTTCTTTCCCAGCCTGCTCCAGGCTGCTGGATGGTGGGGTATGTGGGAGCGGTGTCAGATGCCCTACAACCTCCAGCTCACACAGGAAGTCATGTCAGAGGTGACGGGAGCAGGGGGTCACTGGGGAGATGGAAGCTGGGGACACCAGGCGATCATCCAAATGGGATTTCACACACAGCAGGCATTTTAAATGTGCAGGTTTGGAAATGTTCTGTCTGGACACCCGGGTAGGGAATGTTCTTTAGACTTGCTTAACAGTGGTCCAGTACTTCTGATTCATGTTGAGTCTTGATGAAATACTTCCCTAGTCAACTGCGTTTTGATTATCTGGGACACTTATCCAACTTTCCCAGGTCATAATGGACTCTAATTCTGTTCTCCAACTTCTTAGCAGCCAGTCAGCTTGCTGTGTTCCAGTGGACTTAACAGTCTGTCTCTGACGAAAGCAATACAGTTTGGGGGTTTAGCCTGCTGGGGACACCTCTGGAGGCTGACATGAGACTCCTGCAGACCTGAATTCTAGCCAGGGAAGAACAACTGCACTGGACTTCCCGTAATAAACAGGAAAAACAACTTTTCCACTCTCATAATTTAACACATATGGATATCTTTTGTGTGTGCTGCTGAGTTGATTCCAAATCCCAGAAGAACTGTAGAACAAAGGATAACTTGCTGATAGGGTCTCC
The DNA here is from genome assembly GCA_028571685.1 of Heterohyrax brucei. NCBI lineage: Eukaryota > Metazoa > Chordata > Mammalia > Hyracoidea > Procaviidae > Heterohyrax > Heterohyrax brucei. The sequence goes on from CM053163.1 coordinate 3,168,692, forward strand.
TAGGCTCTCATCTTCGTGGGAGGAGACCACCAGGTTCTTTCTCCCCCAGAGCCGCTGGTAGAGCAATACTCCAAAATACCCAGTGCCATTGGGTTGATTCCGACACACAGTGACCCCACAGGACAGAGCAGAATTGCTTCATAGAGTTGCCAAGGAGCACCTGGTGGATTTGAACTGCCGACCTTTGGGTTAGCAGACGTAGCACTTAACCACTACGCCACCAGGGTTTCCAGATCAACATGAGTGGTGCCCAAATTTTTCTTGTCTACGTTTTTAAGACAATATTTTAGTTTGATTTTTACTTAGCAGGAACACGCTAGCTGATGTGTAGGCACCAAACCATTCCACAAGCTGAGCCGTCCCGTGGCAGGTACTCTAGGTGTTCAATGAGATTCATACTACGATTTTAACTTTAAGTCAGAACACCCTACAAAGTCGTTCTTAGCATACAGTTAACAACAAATATTTGTCAACCAAGTCATTTGATGGTCAAAAAATACAGAATTATGTAAGTGCCCTTCCCCCCTTTCTCTCATCCTCCTCCCCCACAAAACCAACTTACCGGCTGTCCTTTTGGTCCAGGGGGTCCAGGTGGTCCCTGCACAAATACAAAGAAGTTTGTAAATTGTTTTCTTTAGCTCAGGACCCAGATATCTGCTAGGACACTCTGGGAAAGCCCTTCACTGTGTACTTAGAAAACCAGGCAGTGCTCGTGGAGGGCTAGAATTCCTGTTTCTGCAGGGGTGACACGCTGGAGGGCAGGAAGGACCGGGGTCACCAGGCTCAGAACTTGCTGGCAGTCTCCACACAGCTGCTTTGGGTTTGCTTATTGGCAGTGAAGTTTCTGACCCCACTCCTGTCTTCTGTGTGCCTGTTCCCATGGCAGCCTAGGTCCCTGGCCCTGTGACTGCAGACACTGCTTCTCCCATCTTCCCTTGGGATCCCCCCAGGACAGTGTGCCTTTTGGTAATAGGTCAGCAGATGTTTGCTGACGGAATTAATCCTGGAGGCCGGGACTGCCGGGGTGGAGGCCCAGCCCATCAGCACATTTCTGCAAACCACTCGGTGTCAACCGGCCTGGAGAGTGAAAGCCTTTGAGATCCATTAGAAGTGAGCCTTGAAGTCCAAAGGGGAAGGCAGGCTGGGGACTATGGGCTCAATGAATGGGCCACATGACAACGTGAAACTTTCCGAGCAGTCAATGGGTATGGTCGGTTGTTGGAGAGCTCTGTGTGTTTCAAGTGTAACAACCATAAAGTGGTGGTGGTGGTGGTGGTGTGTGTGTGTGTGTGTGTGTGTGTGTGTGTGTGTATGTGCCAGCCCACAACAGCCTGCAGCAGGAGAGCAAAACTTTCACACACTAGGATCCATGCTTCAGCCCTCTCGGGCAAATCTTTCATAGCAAGGGAGTAATCTGCAAATCTGACTTTCACAGCATCAGGGAAACTTATTTGTAAAAAAAAAAAAATTATTATTTATTATCATCATCTGAGCACCCCCACTATGGTTGTTGCCAGGTGCCAATGCGTCGATTCCAACTCCTAGTGACTTCTATAGGATGACGTAGAACTGCCCTGTAGAGTTTCCAAGGAGCGCCTGGTGGATTTGAACTGCTGACCGTTTGGTTAGCAGATGTAGCGCTTAACCACTAGGTCACCAGGGTTTCTGCCCCAGCTGCTAATGTGGCTGAATTTTCCCCAACATACGTCTTTCGTGTTCCTCTGTATCTGTCAGCGTGAAGTGCCGCTCCACTGGGTTGCTCTGGCCACACCTAAGTGACAGTCTTCCCTGAGGGGGTCCTTCTCTGTTTAGGTAAAATCTTACTTAGTGCAACTAAAGACCTGTCTCTCTTCCCGCCAGGCCATTCGGGGAACAGGAGATCCAGAGAACTCTTCCCAGTACCAAGTTCATCTCCCAGGTCTGGAAAGTGGTGTTTGTGGTGTCTCCTCTCTGGTATTCCTTGCCCAGTCAAGTATTAATTCCTCTTTCACTTCGTTCTGCCACTTGGTTGCAGGGGAGGGAATAGCTCAGGCCACCTCTCAGGTGACACACTATGAACATTTCACAAACTGATGTCCAACATGTCACTACCTATGAGTGCCACCACCTCGGTGTGATACCATGAGGCTTGTCTTCTCCTGGTCAGTACGTTGGACACTGTCTGCTCTGTCCAGGGATTGCAGGACCTTGTCAGAAGGACCCGTACGGGGCTGGAAGTCCCTGCACCCAACTAGGGGCGCACCCAGCCAGCACCGAGTCAGTATCTACGGTGGTTGGCGGTGGCTGGTGGCCGCAGAATCTGACTCTTTATTCTTTGGTTTCGACGGCTGTGAAAAGCGCGCCAAGAAGGAAGCATCCGCCCTGTATTTCCACACGATTCGAAGTAGCTCAGAGTTGTCATGAAACCCCTGCCTCTGTCTGAGAGTGGGTGATGACGTGTCCCTAAAGGATGAGCTGACAGGGTCCGTGAGTGCGTAGACCGCACACAGGTACTCACCGGTCTCCCGGGCGCTCCGACTGGACCCATGGGCCCCACATACCCGGGGTGGCCGGACGGCCCCTGGAGACAGGGAACAAGAGGGTGTTGTCAGAAGACGCAGGCTGGCATTAGGACTTCTGTAGCTCTTGAGGTTTTGCTTAGAATATTCAGGAATGAAAACAAAACTCACCTGGAGACCGACCAACCCTGGCTCTCCAGGTTCACCCTAATGAGAAGACATAATTTTAAAAGTTAGAGCTTTTAAGCAGATTTAGCTGTGGTTATGTCTCACTGCAGTGCTGGAACTAAGCACACAAAAATACATGAAACTGATCTCTCTCTTCTGTAGTTTCTACCTTTGATTATTTGCTACACATGAGAAGTTGTGACACATTTTTATGATTTAGAGCTTTTAACTATGTACCTGTAATTTTAATAGGCATATTCAGATAGATTAATGAGGAAGGTGTGTTTTTCACGTATGTATTAAGAAGAGAATTTAAATGTGCATTCATAGAGCAAGCCGTGTATGTTTCTTAAGGATCACTGCCTTCATATTTTAATTTCGGAAGACAAAAGCGAAAACATTGAAGCAGGAGGATTTCACATTCCCTGGGAGGGTCTCAATGACACTGAGGACTAAAAGTGGCATTCTGGGACAGACTCTGGAGGACAGAGAGAAAAGCGTTCAGTAGGGCGGGAGAACAGCGCCGAGCTGAATGGAACTGGGCAAATGACTGGGATCAATGTCCCCGTTTTCAGCAGTGGACACAGAGTCCCTAGTGGTGAAAGGATCTCGTCACTAAGCCAGCCCCGCAGGGTTGTGACTGAGATGGGATTAGGACTCTCAGCCTGACTTTAATACAGTACAACCTCTTGTGGTTGGAGATTTCCCTATGTGTCTTACCCATCCCCACGTCAGCCCAAATTGTATTTACATCCTTCACAGCAAGTACCACTAGGAGCAATGAAAAGAAACCTGACTACTAATACAATTTCGCGGGGTTGTTCCAGTCTTTCCATCTGCTTATATAGTAATAAACAGATTAATAAACACACGATGGCTGCTAGACAGCAGTGAAGATGGACTCGGAGCAAGTCGGTGAGCAGCGTGTGTTGTGTAAGACACTTCTGTTACTGTGTGCTACATCCAGCAATTCCATCACGTGCTTCCTCGGCTTCTATCCACCCAGGAACCATCGAGTAACAAGGCAAACGTGTGTGACTTGCCGGGCAGCCTGGCCCCAGCCAGCCTCGGGAGTCAGGTCGTGGGGACGAGGGAAGACCCGCAAGGGGAGCCAGAAGTTTCCTAGTTACTCCCAAGGCAGAACTTAGCACTATCCATTCACTACCTATTTGCTTGGTGTATTGTGAATACAGGGACAACACGTACTCACAACCAAGTATATGACTGAAAATACTCCAAAGGGAAATAAAATAATGCTTAAATCAATCATAATTTTGTTTTCTACCATCTGATGCGTTCATTCTTACGACTTAGCCATCACTCGGTAGCTACGGTCACCAGTCTAAGAGTGCAGGATGAATAGGGTTTCACGTTGTTAGCAAACTTACCCGGTATTTGTCACGGTCCTCTTGGGACAATGCGTAAGGTTCGCCTTTTTGTCCTTTGGGTCCTTGAGGTCCCTAGGTAAGGAACATATATAAAAAAAATAAAAACACATAACACATAAAAAGTCCATTAACCTTTAATACAACTAGAATAATTTGTACGGCTGAATGCTGAGCTTTACAGACAATGTCTAAATTGTTCTTAAGGCTTATTTTGATTCTTCTGAACACCAGTTATTAGGTTCAGCCACAAAGGTGATATTTTTAACTGCATAACGTTACCAGAAGTACCTTTAAGTTAAAGTTAAATAGAAATTGTGGCATTTAAATTCCCTTTGAGAACCCCAATGAACCCTCAGTAAAGTGACCTACCAGCCAGTGGGTTAGTTTTCTTTGTAATATTATCATGTACCTTTTTTGGCACTTTGTCCTAACAAATACAAATCTACCTATATTATTAATCCATCTGTATATTAATCTAGCTATATTATTTACATTACTCTTTAAAATTTGAAGTGCATGAAGCATATACTCTGTGTACATACGTATATATACACATAGGTAACTTTTATATCTGTATATAAAATCAGTTCTTTCAAGTTATACATAAATTTACTGATAATAAAATTATGATATGAGTAGAAATTTATGTTGTTTATTGGAAAAACAGCCAAGCCAAGTGCTGTTGATTGGGAAAACAAGACACATTGAAAAAAAAAGGAGACAGGTGGTCTGATGAAAACTCCTTCAGTTTTTGAGTGAAAACACGGTGAGGGAGTTTCTGAGGACTCTCCGCCACAGTAAACTGTGTGTGTGTCTGTTTTGTAATAAAACATCTTACTAAAATTTTAGTATAAATTATGAGTTCACAAGATTTGGGTGGTAAGAGAGTAACAATAGGCTAATAAAAAAAATTTCAGGCTTCTCTCCTAAGAGCCTTAAAAATGAATGAGGTCACACACACAAAAGATTATCACACAAAGGTCTTTTCATAAAAAAATGAAACTCCTACACTCTATACGTGGAAGAAGGTGGCTGTACCTTCATGTCACAAAGGATTCTGTAATTTAACAAAGATACTAACAGAGAATTTTGCTAAGGTTTAACTTTTAAATCTTAGTTTTACTATTATAATATTATTCCCCATTAATTTTATAGGAATAATGTGAGCAGTGGCTCCGAACACAGCTGCTCACCAAAAGGTCAGCGTTTCAAGTTGGCCAGCCACCCCCGGAAAAGCCTATGGGGCAGTTCTGCTCTGTCCTAGAGTGGTACTATGAGCCGGGACCAACTTGATGGCCATAGGTTCAGCTTTTGGGTATGAAAAAGATGACAAGGCAATGGGGGACACATGGGGTGAACAGGGGCCCTCACGACACAGTGCTCTCAACCACTGTCCAGCGCCTCATTAAAAGGCCAGTGTTGGAACCTACCAGCCACTCTTCGGAAGGAGTTTGTTTCTGCAAAGATCGCAGCCTCAGACACACTACATGCGCCCTTCTACCCTGTCCCATAGGGTCGCTGTAACAGTATGTGCTGAACAACATACGCACATGCCAATGAATTTTTCACTAATATTTAAAGACTGAACATAGAAAATTAAGTCAATGAGCCTAGGGAAAGGATGCCTTTATGTCTCGAGAAAAACATTAGCGGAGAGCCCAGCCCCCCGAGTGAGGAGAAGGGAAGATTCTGTTTTCTCTTTGTAAAAAGGCCAGGCTGAGGTCTGTGTCTGCCCACCACCCTTCTGGAGTCAATGAGAGGGAACCTGCCCATCTCAGAGTTTCTTTAAGAGTATTTCTTAAAAATAAGTCCCTTGGTAACCTGCTCTGTGATAGACTGTTTTTCAGGATAAGCTGGGGCCATCAATCCCATCAGCCCTGGCGACTGGAGCTCAGGATGTAGTTATCTTTTAGACATTCCCACTTTCTCTCTCTCTCACACAGACACACAACTCACAAACACTGCTGCTGAGCTGATTCCAACTCATTGGGACCCTACAGGACAGAACCAAAAAAAAAAAAAAAACCACCGCTGTGGAGTCGGGTCTGACTCACAGCAATCACAGAGGTCAGAAGAGAACTGCCCAGTTGGGTTTCTAAGGAGCGGCTGGGAAATTTGAACTGCTGACCTTCTTGTTAGCAGCCAAACGCTCAACCACTGGGTCACCCCAGGGCTCCTTTCGCCATCCAGACAAGTGCCCAGCAAGTCAAGGTGCTAGAACTAATGGAGGGGTGGGGTGAGGGCACCATCGTGGTTCAATGGTAAGTTCCTGTCTGCCAAGCAGGAGACCAGGCTGGATGTCCGGCCAGCGCACCTAAATACCAGCACGGTCCATCGGTCAGTGGGGGTTACATGTTGTCATGACGCTGAACGGGTTTCAGCAGAGCGTCCAGACTGAGATGGACTCTGAAGAAAGACTTGGTGATCTACTTTCAAACATCCGTCAACGAGACCCAAGGCAATCCTATGGCTTGACTGGCCCACACCCCATCATGAGAGGGCTTAGGGCTGGCCATGGGTGGTTCCGTGGTGCCTGGGGTTGCCGTGAGCCGGGGGGGACCCGACGGCAGGCACCCACCACCACGACAGACCTCCCCGACGCACGGGCGCTGAGCCGATACTCACGGGGTAGCCGGGGATCCCTGCAGAGCCGGGAGCACCCTGGGCCCCGGCGTCCCCTGCCGTCCCGTTGCAGCCGTCGTCGCCAGGCCTGCCTCGGGGGCCGCCTTGCCCCGGGTGTCCCTGGGAAACAGAAAGAGGACGTCGTTCTCTTCAGTGCATTCGGTTTTTCACGTAACTATGTGTTAAAATAGTTTTAAATGTTTTCCTAGGAGATCTTGATGGCGTGAATCCCGGAGAAAGGATAACTCAGAGTGGATGGATGAATGAAAGCCCACACCAACACAGCTACAAGTCTGCAGTTCTAAGCACAGGGCAGGCTTTCCAAGACCAAGTTTTATTTCACATGGGCCTTGCCAAGAAGTAAACTGTCCGCAGGTTTCCTCGTATTGCTTCATCACAAACATGGGAAGACTGTCATTTAACGAGGACAGGAGAAGAATCAAAATATGCCAGGAGCAGTTATCTTTTTCTCCGGGATGACAAGGACATCTTTACCAGTTGTGACAACTCAATTCTAGAAGGTTAGCTGGAGAGACACCCACGCTAAACCAGGGGGCATTCATACGCACACTGCCATTTCAGCAGTGGGTTGGCTGTATCTAGAAGAACTGGTTTTCTCTCATTTACCGTCTTAGGGAACACGAGTATTTACATACTAAGCACGAACATAATGCATGTCAATTATTTTGAGAAACCTGGAGCAGAGGAGGTAACCTTATCAGTGTTCTCAGAATAGCTACAGGGAGTCAAGTTGAATTTGCAGATGTCTCAACCCCATTTGCTTCTGGCGAGACATAGAAGATTGACCATTTACAACTTACGTGCTATGCGATAGCAGTCTGCTTTGCTATTTCTTTAAATACTAGAGGTTTAGACACAGATTTTACTATTGCGAAATTTCTTTTAACTTCACTTTTCTTGAAAATAAACAGAACAACACATACTTTAACGCAATTTTTGAGGTCAGTGGGACATTTTTTAGATTTACTGGAAGAAATTCATAAATTTTCCACATGACCCAATTCTAATTCCCTGTAATCTGAATGCTGTTAAGAAATACCAGGGAGCAGTAGAATCTCTATTTTTGAGAGCGTCACACTGTTCTGAACATTCAAAGCCACTGCTTTTGAACCGGTGACATCAGCCGGGAGGGTAGACAGACTTTCCAAGAAGTCTTTCTGGTGGATCAGAGAAATCCTAAGGGCTCCCGTAAAGTGATGAGCAGTCTGTCTCAAGGATCAGAGCAGCAGCCTCACAGCCTTTGAAGTCAAGACAGAAGAGGTCTCTTGAAGGCTGAGGTCTTAAACCCAGTACGAGAAAAGAGGCTCTCCTGCATTCTGTTCCAGATCCTCAGCATTCGGAGACGCTTCTGCTTTTAACTGGGCTCTGAATTCTTCCCCAGGATTATCTGTCTGCCACGGGCCTTTCTGACTCACATAGAATTGATCTTAAAGTCATTTGAAACAGTGGATCAACCAGATCTTTGTTTGAAATTGCGCTTCAAAGAATATTTTCAGTTGCATTGGGCAGCTCTATCAAGCAAGTCCACCTGACATTGCTCGATGCTTCGTTAGAGACGCTGCTTCATGCTATAGCTGCAAACTTCTGCTACACATCCCTTTTTATACAAGACTTCCACATAGCTAGAATTAGCCAGGTCCCTCGAACTCTGCACTCCTTAACTGCCTAGATATGGTGGGTGGCTTCCAAATGAACTTCATACGTACTCTCAGAGCTCTGAGAGTTTTCGAGCAGCACCCAGATTCTACAGAAAATCATCAGTGATCCGCTCACTACACCCTCCCCTCACATGAAAATGAAGTCCTCTGATTTCTGCACTGTTTGCTTTTGATATTAAATGAGTATGACGGCAAAAAAGGAATTCAGCCATGACATAGGTTCATTACAATGGCTTTTCCATAATGTCATCGCATGTAAATTCGGATTTTGATTTCTGAAAGACAAAACTGATTAAGGGTCCAGAGAGTTTAAAAGCAAAAAAAAAAAAAAAAAAGTGTAGTGTAACAGAGGGACGCATGTGGTGTGGTCACTTTATGGTTTCACAGATCCAGGAGGCCGTCCTACTGGTTTCTCTTTGGAGGGGAGAAGAGAGGGTGGAGAGGAGGGGACAGGTGCTGGGTGAGTGGATACTGGAACAGTGAAAATGAAGAGTGTGATGTCACAGGGTGAGGAGAGCAGACAGCTGCAGAGACGCAGGTACTCGGGGTTTTACATGGAAAATTGACTTGGATTGTAGATTTTCACTTAACCACAATAAAAAACAAAAATTAAAAATAAAAGGGTAGTCTCAGCCATGATGGGGCTCACATTGCTGAGTCCAGTGGCAACACACAAAAAATGGGGTCCACCCTAAGAACTCTACTAAAAGACTGCAATTGATGGTCTGAAGGGTTGGGCGTTCCCCTGGGAACTGATGCTGCCCCTGATCACAGATCATTAGTGAGGTCAACTCTTCAGATAGGAATGGATTGGACTCGGGGACAGAGTGACCACATCGTGTGTGCACTTCATGGTTCTGTGCATCTATAGGATGTTGTCCTACTGGCCTCTTACTAGAGGGGAGTGAAGAGGGTGGACAGGAGGGGACAGGAGATTGTGAAGAGGATACGACATGTATGGAACGGAAAGGAGGAGTGTCCTGACACTAGGCAAGGAGAGCAGAGGGAGCTGCAGATAGGCGGGCATGCAAATTGGAATGGTGTTGTACACTTTCACTTAATCGCAATTAAAAAAAAAGGAGTAGTCTAAAAACAAGTGTTTTTGTTCTAGGCTGTTTGAAAGAAAATACCGGCCGTTGCGTGGGATGAGGACTCTGCCAATTTCTCAAGAAGCCAGCTAATCTCAAAGTGACTTCCTTATTTGTTCATAGCCGTGTGTTATTAACTGATGGGTGTCACTGAGCTCATCACTCAGGTGACAAACAGGATCACTGGCCCCCGAGGTCTCAGGGTCTTGGGCACCATAACGGTCTTCTCATGCTCTGACCTTTTCCTCTGTGGTTGTAAAACCCTCCTAGACCGGGGGGGCTGAGGCTCTAAAGAAACACGATGGATCTGCTGTGACCACTCTCCACCCTCTGCCTTCCTTCTCTTCTCCTGCCAAGCAGCAGCTGTACTTGTCGAATCTGGAGACAGAGGGGATTCTCGCTCTCGGTATCAGCATGCGTGTGTGTCTGTGCTGGTGACAGAGGACGAGTGTGTGGACGTTAAGAGCACAAGCGTTGTGTGCATGTGTCGGGTTTCTGAAGCAGATGTCTGAACAGTACCCGGCCAGGAGGCTGGGGGCTGGACCAGAAGGCATGGTGAACGGTGGTCCTCAGGTCAGGGACAAGCCAGGAAGCCGCCCTGGGAAATCTGCTCCAGGATCCCAGCGAGGAAGGCTGTGAGTCAGTCTGTTTTGTTTATTTTTTTATGCCACAAGAAGTAAAGTAAACTAGGTTAGAAAAACACATTTTATTGCATTTTGAGATTTTCCCATGAACGAAGTATGCTTTTCTTCTTTCTCATTTCTAGTGTGGTTACTACAAAGAATCTGAAAAGCTGCACAAGCCTTCAGCAGGGCCCCGTTGCCTCTCACTTCTTTGCTGGACTGCTTGATATTCAGGTTATTTTCTAGTTCCAACAAGACTGACTTTATACTGAGTGTATCTGAGTAATGTTATAGCTTTTATGACCAAAAGATATCCAGTTTTAGCAAAGCAGCCTCGAGTTAGGCCAGATCTGGGAGAAAGTTTACCGAGGACACAGCTCACCCCATATGTGACTGGGTTCCAGGAAGAAAGTATGCCTACAGGGCTCCAAAAGCTGTGTCTTATAAACAAAAGAGAAGGTCTGGTTTGAAATGTTTCTTTAAGTCATAATGGTGTTGTTTAGAAGGCACACAGTGTTTGAAAAATTCTAATCTCCAAAAAAAAAAAAAACTTACAGGAATTCCGTCAGCACCAGGGAACCCAGAAACACCTCTTGCTCCCTACGAAGAAAGCAAACAAATTTAATGGCAGCCCAAATGCCCCCACCCGTCACCCAGTTAGGGGACATCTCGACAATCGCCCCTACGTACCACGTCTCCTTTGGGGCCTGTGAACCCGGGGATGCCTCTTTCACCTTTGTCGCCCTTTCGGCCCTGCAGTCCTGGGAAGCCTTGTAATCCTGGGGGCCCGTTGTACCCCTGGGGGCCCACTGGCCCTGGCTGACCCTGTGGAAACAGCACACGTTGAATGTTCACAATTCACAGCGATGAATAAGCATTTTCTGTCTTGGTTGCTTTTGAAACTGTACTTTTCATTCTGAAAGCGCTGTAGCTCTCAGAGAACACTGGACACAAATGACCACATTCCCCGACGATCCCACCAAAGCCACGGCTAGCGAAGGAAGAAGTCGTGGTTAGAGTTTAAAAGGGAGAAATATGAAATGCGAGAAAGAAATTATACCAAATGACTAAAGGACGTGATAGTGAAATACCCATCCTGTGTTAGGATGAACTGAGTATTTATCCGGCTGCTTTCTGAAGTCCCTTTAGTTAAAAAAGGAAAGTTCGCACACTGTCGATTTTCCTTTTTCTCAGTACAGTGCGTACAGTAGGTAGGTGAATGTACATTGCATCCAGATATCAAAATGACCTCCAGATGGTGAAGTGACCAGATACACTTACTTGTGTTCTCTTTAAACACAGCAAAGTGTTCATGTGAATGTATGTACACACAGGGGAACGCTGAAAGATTCCTCAAATAGACAGATGTATTTCATGATTCCTCTTTATGGGCACTTGTCTGTTCCTTAGGGAACCCTTTCCCACCAAGCTCAATTTGCCGTAAAACTGCCAATTCTTATCGTGCCTTCAGCCTGAGGGATGGCTTGAGTCATTACTGATAAGTGTTTCCTCTGTTATCTGTATGCAACTTTTCCCATAGAAACTATCCAGTTAAAAAACATGCCTGTCTTAAAAAAAGTTTATAATGCTCCCTCAATATTTCACACACTTTAGGTGAAATGACCAATTTTTAAATGCAACCCAAAATGCAGTTTTCTTTTCCCTAACATAGTTGCTCAGAATATACACGGCAAAAGACACAACAACTTGACCACTTCTACGTGTGCAATTCAGCCACACTGATTGTATTCTTTGAGCTGTCCAGTCATGCTCACTCTCCTTTTCTGAGTTGTTCCTAAGATGCAGTTTTAACTTGATAAAGATACCAGGACAGAGAAGTGCAGGGTGATCTTGCCTCTGAACTTCTTTATAATTCTTCTGCTGCCGAATCTGTTAGATGTTAGCCCCAAGGGGTGTCAGGAAGGACAGAAGAAATTCTTTCGGGTGGAAAATATTGATGTAGATTAAGATCATAATTGGAGGATGAGATTAAGGTAGTCTACAGGACACGCCTGCTTCCTCTAATCAAGGGGACTCTTGTAGAAGTTCCTCCAGGGTCCCATCTGGACCAAGGTCAGAGCTCTGAAGACGGTGGATTATTGCTGCTCTATCTCTGACATCTTGCAGAAGAATTCAGCCAATGCAGAAACTGAGCAAATACTCACCTGAGGCAGCCTAATCTCAAGCACTGTCGGCAGTGGCAAACTCGATGTGTTCTAGTAACTTCTGAAGAACATTAGGCAAGACATGTTCTGGAAGAAGTACAGCCAGGATGCTCCCTGGAGGCAAAGATGGTGAGACTCTGTCTTACATACTTTGGACATGTTGTCAGGAAAGATCCCTGGAGAAGGACATCATGCTTGGTAGAGTGGAGGGTCAGCAAAAAAGAGAAAGACCCTCAACGAGATGGACTGACGTAGCGGCCGCAATGATGGACTCAAGCATAAAAACCACTGCGGGCATGGCACAGGAGCGGGCAGTGTTTCTTTCTGTTGGGTGTGGGGTCGCCTGAGTCAGAACCAACTGGACAGCACCTAACAACACCCACAGGGAAGAGCAGCGTCCGCCACTGTGCCTTCCCGGTGGAGGAGAGCTCTGGGAGACGCCGCCCAGCCCAGAGCCGACATGGTGGGTGCCGGACTCCACACACGGCGTCGCAGGTCATTCGAGCTCCGACGCCTAGGGCTTCTAGGGTGCTGCCGTTGTTGCAGACTTAGAACAAAACAGGCTTTCTTTCGGATTTTTTCATCTCTTTCCCAGTTGTGCTCACTTTTGCTGTGTTTCGTGGCTCTGTGAAAATACAGCTTTCTAATGATGAACTCTCCCGCCGCAGGGCTTTCAAGAAACCCTAATCACGCAGAGGCTTGTAGTCTGCGGGGTTTACAGGGGCCATCCATCACAGGATAAACTGCTGCTCACGAGGGCTGTCACTTCTGTCATCTGTGAGCTCCGCTTCTACCCAGTGGGGCTGTTTTGGACAGCCAACTCAAAGAGGACAGCTACTGCTAACCGAAATGGAATAGCTGTATCTTCAGGATGACAAGCCACCTTCTGGTCTTGCGTCCATCAGCCTCTCCTCAGTGCCTTTTAATTAGGGAAAGTGACTCATGGCATCATGCAGTCCCCTTCCTCCCATTGTCCATAAACTCCTGTTCAATTTACTTCTTGATGGGAAGCCTGACGTTTGGAATAAGACAGCAGTCTTTCCTATTCTGGAGCACGGTACCACTTTTTTAATTTTTTTTTGGATCAAGGTGAAGTTCACACAGCATAAACTTAACCATTTAAAAAGTAAATCATTCTGTGGCATTTCGTATATGCACACTGTTGCGTCACTCTCATCTCTCCTTGGTGCCAAGACGTTTCCAACACCCCAAAAGGCAACCCTGTATTCATTAAGCATTCACTCTCTGTCCCTCATTCCCCCCAGTCCGTGGCAGCCATCAGCCAGCTTTCTCTCTCTATGGATTCACCTATTCTCAGTATTTCACATAGTTATACATTACGTGACATTTTATATCTTTTTTTAAATTCAACAGAATGCATTCAAGGTTCATTCCCGAGGGAGGCTGTATCAGTTCTTCATCCCTTTATGCGGCTGAATGACAGATCACTATATGGCCACACTACACTTTGTTCATCCATTCATGCGGTGACGGAGCCCGGCTGGTTTCTATCTTTTGGCTTTCGTGAATAACGCCGCAACGGAGAGTGATGTACAAACAGGTGCTTGAGTTCCTGACTTTGGGTTTTCCGGGTGTATAACCAAAGAGGACAAATGCTGGGTCACACATCAACTTTATATTTTTTAGAGGAACACCAAACTGTGTTCCATGGCAGCTGTACCATTTTACATCCCCATCAATGATGGATGAGAGTTCCAATTTCTCTATTTCCTCAACAGCACCTGTTAGTTTCTTGTTATGAAAATAAAATTACAGCCATCGGAGTGAACGTGAAGACGCTGTCCATTCTGAATAGTTCATCCTGGAACACACCACAGAATTCAGTCTGGCTTCTGCTCTGGGGTGGGTTCAGGAAGATTCTGGGGAAGACTGTGAAGCAGACACAGACCTCAGGGATGGAACTTCTGCTCTTATCTGCAACTAGAACCCCGTATTGCTTGTAGGGAAACCCCGGTGGTGTGGCAGCTAAGTGCAACAGCTGCTGACCAAAAGGTCGCCAGTTCAAATCCATCAGGTGCTCCCTGGAAACGCTACGGGGCAGTTCTACCCTGTCCTATAGGATCGCTATGAGTTAGCATTCTAACTAAGAGTCAGGATTGACTCGATGGCAACGGGTTGTTGCTTTGTTGTTTATTGCTGGAATTAGACAGCCATTTACGTCACAAAGAATGCCACAGGCATGTGTCAGTGACCAGAGACTGAGATTTTCCCGAGGATATCCTGCCTGCCAGGGAAATCAAGTGTGCCTGTAAAGATACCTGGAATAATTAGGGAAAGGAAAGGAATTTTCCTTAGTAACCATAATCTTCGTTATCAACTTCCACCTTCCACCAAAAAGTCCCAACCAAGAAGGTTATTTCCATCTCTTCCTTTCTTGTTTGTAGTAAGTGTAAAAAAAGCTATGCAAGAAGTCGCAGGAGTCTAGTTTGAACGTCTTTGCATAAGTCTAGAAAGTTCCCAAGTTTCTAAAGCTCCAGGAAGTCCTGCTTCACGCTTAATAAAAGCATTTCCACAAAATCATTCTCATAAGCCAGCATTGTAAAAGAAACTGTAAAATCATGCCCCATTATTTCTAAAACCACACATCATATTTTGTTCCACTCCCCTTACACACGCATGAACTTCTAAGGAAGAAGATAAGAAGAACTGTATCTAATTGTGTGTGTTCTGGGACAAGGCAGTATTACAGGCTTGTAGGAACGTGTGATCTCATTTTGTCCCCATAACAGCCGCACCACGCTGACAGCAACCCCATCCAGAAGGAGAGATCTGAAGTTCAGTAACCTCAAGTGTGAAGAGTTGACTGTCACACAGTGGGCTCTGTGGCTCTGGGATTGTGGCATCTGTCTCATTCCAAAGCCTTCTGTCCTTCCACTGCTCCACCCTGCTGCTCACAGCGTGCACTGCGGTCCAGCAGCACCAGCATCACGGGGAGCTTGTTAGAAATCCAACTGTCACGCCCTCCCCAGGTGTGACCTCCCCAGGTGTCCAGGAGGTTCAGGTTGAGAGGCGCTGCACAACACCCATCTGCTTTTATTCCTGATCTTTCTAGGGGAGGAAAGAGCCATTTTTTGCCTAAGAAACATCTCTGAGGCACAAGGTTGGATCTCAGATCCAATGTCTATGCTGGGAACCCTCCAGATCTGGCTTTAGAAATCAGGCAGAGCAAAACCTGAGAGGGTACTTTTTCCTTTTCCTCAGGACATTTGCTAGAAGTATTTTTAACTCAGTTTTTCTTGCTTGGTCTTGGATTTCAGCACTAGCTACAAGATGGAATCAATTTTGATCACTGTAAGGACTGTAAGGATGGAGGGTTCTAACACCTTTCATGTCCCGGAACCACTCCTGGTGGACCCCTGGGACGCATGGGGTCAGTTTGGGGGGACTGCTATCTGAAAAGGCACAGCGAATGAGGCCAGGCTTGAAGGCACAGTGCTTCAGTACTAAGGCTGGGGACGGAAGACACTTGAATCCTGAGACTCTAAGCTTTCATGAATTGGAAAATGGGGAGAGATTAGTCAGCTGTATGCAAACGCAGAACATCTCTACAAAAAATGGGGACTGTGGCGTCCACGGAGGAAGGGTGGTGATTAGTCAGAGTGTCCAGACACCTCACCTACAGTCACACTGTAGTGTCCATGTGAGCCAGTGCCCGTTTACACTTGTAACTCGTTAACACAACTTGCCCAGGATAAGGGAGTCAGATCTCTGTACTAGGAAAGCACAAAGGACACAACTTGCAAGGATAAAAGCTGCTTCCTTGCATATCAGTAGTGTTGATCTCCTGTACAGTATTTTCCTGGTGGGATAAGAATAAGCTCTGCAGGGCTCACCGGCCAACATCTGAATAGTAGGAAATCCCTTCTCTTCCTAAGTTTACTCTTCCTGTCTCGCCTTCTATGGATACTGGGCGCACCACCAGACAGCCCATATCCTCCCCGAGTCCCCTGGGCCACCCCTCCCTTCCTCCTCTGTTCTCAAGGCGTTCCGGGTTCCAGACCTTCACAGGCCCTCTGAACCTCTTGGTTCTTTGTGATTTTCAGGGGATTCCAATTTAATCCCTAGTTTCTGCAAGCTGTTTGACAGACATCCTGAAACATGTGAAACAGCTCAAGGGCGGGCAGGGCCACTGTTGACCATCCTGGTGAACGATTCTTCCCCCACCTCACAAAATTAGAAGGATTCACCATTCTACAGTTAATTGGATAGTGTTTGTGAATGACTTTTAGATGGCCGGGCAGGATGAATGAATGGCCTTTTGTAGGCTAGTGGTAATGTAGAGTTTGATGTTAGTACAGCATACTATATATATATATATATATATATATATATAATAATTCTCAGTAAAGGATGAGTTCATTCTTCTTCTACACAACATTGAGGTCATGTTAAATCTGCCTCTTTGTACTTCTACCTTCTCACTGACTAGATAATGAAAACATCAGTCTTGCCCTGGTTACTAGTCCATATTAAGTGTTCCACTAACATGAGGTTCAATTACATGGATTCTCAGAACTCCCTCTAAAGTAATTATTTGATAGGGTTTACCAACAGTAATGTAAATGTAAAAGCATCTATACTTTTAAAAACAGAGATCTTGAGCCTCACCTTACTCTATAGACAAACATTTACTTGCAATGGATCACAGACTTAATACAAGTGCTAAAGCTACGGCACTTTTAGAGAAAAAAAGGAGAACAGCATCTTTGTGACTTTGGGTTTGGCAGATTTCTTAGATGTGACACTAAGATCACAAACCATCAAAGAAAAAAGTTAATGACATTTCAAAAAACTTTGATTGCCCAAAGATTCTGTTTAAATAAATTAAATAAAAGGCAGGGAGGAGAAAACAGGCTACTAACTGGGAAAAACTGTGTTTGAAATGTGTATCTGATAAATGACTTCTATCCAGCATACGTAAAGAACTCCTAAAATTCAGAAATGAGAAAACAAATTTTTTAGAAAGGGCTTTATCTTAGAACCTGTTACACTGGCACAGTAGTCAAAACAGCCTGGTACTGGTATAAGAACAGACAGATCGATCAGTGGAACAGAATCAAGACCCCAGAGATGACATCATCTGCCTGTGAACAGCTGGTATTCAATAAAGGCCCTAAGACATTAAACTGGGGTAAAAACAATCTTTTCAACAAATGGTGCTGGCAGAATTGGATATCCATTTGCACTAAATTAAAACAAGACCCATGTCTTACACCTTATACAAAAACCAACTCAAACTGGATAAAAGACCTAAATATAAAATCTAAAATGATAAAGCTCATCCACAATGCAAACAGACTTCAAAACTTATCAAACAAACCACCACCATCGGAACAGAAAATAGATAAATGGGAACTGCTAAGAATCAATCACTTTCACTCATCCAAAGAGTTTATTAATAGAATTAAAAGGCCACCTACAGAAGGGGAAAAATACTTGGCAACTCTATGTCAGACTGATGCCTGTTCTCCATAATCTATAAGATATTACAGAATATCAATAAGAAAAAAACAAAATCACCCAATTAAGCGATGAGCAAAGGAGAGGGACAGACACTTCTCTAAAGAGGAGATCCAGGAAGCCAAAAAACACAGGCAGACATGCTCACAATCATTATCTATTAAAGAAATTCAAGTCAAAACGACAATGAGATACCATCTCACCCCAACAAAGTTGGCCACGATCCAAAAAAATGCAAAACAACAAATGCTGGAGTGGCTGTGGGGAGACTGGAACTCTCCTACACTGTTGGTGGGGTTGCAAAATGGTGCAACCTTTTTGAAAAGCACTCCGGCGTTCCCTTAAAAAAATGGATGTAGATATACCGTTTGACCCAGTAATTCCATGGCTTGGAATGTAACCTGCAGAATCAAGGCCATTCACACCAACTGATACATGCACATGAATGTTCATCTCAGCACAGTCCACAATAGCAAAAAGATGGAATCAACCCAGATGCCCAACGACAGAGGAATGGCTAGGTCAACTATGGCATATACACTCAAGGGAACACTATGTGATAATAAAGAACAACCGTGACAGCAGGAAGCATCTCTTCACCTGGTTTCAACTGGAGGACGTTATGCTGAGTGAAAGTCGTCAGTAACAAAAGGACAAATAATGTACGAGACCCCTAGAATAAGAACTTAAAAACAGACTCATGTATAGAAGAAAAGACTTTGAAGGCTGCAAGGGTGGGGAGGGAGGGAGGGTGAGGTAGGGAGGGTTTAGATGAGATAGTTAATAGAAATTTGGTGGGGAGAAATCAGTGACAGCACACATTAGAAAGATCAGTAATAAATGGACTTCGACACAACTTGAGTACTCCTCCCATCTTAGCCCAATATCGCAAGGACAGAGTAGCTGGGGCTGGGGGCCAGGGACCATGCTCTCAGGCGAAATTGAGGCCAACTGGCAAAGCTAGTGTTTTGCTAATGAGTATTCTCTGCAGCCCTCATCAGTGAGTGGCATCTGGGGTCTTAAAAGCTGCCAAGCTGCCATGTGAGGGTACAGCAAATGGGCCCAACTCAACAGGAATGGACGATCACCGAGGACAAGAATGACATGGGGAAAAGAGAACCCAGAAGACAGACATGGGTCTCTACATCGACTGGCGACCGAAAGAACCAGATGGTGCCCGGCCACCACCAGTGATAGCCACGATGGAGCTCACAAAGTGGAGTCTTACTGGCAACAAGAGAATAAATAGGGGTGCACCCTGAGATGTCCACTAAAAGATGGTGATTGATGGTCCAGGGGCTTCGGAGTTCCCCTGGGAGCATGGTCCCCTGGCCCTGATGCTGCCCCTGTCCATAAATCATAATGAAAGTCAACTTTCCCAACAGCAATGAATTGGACTTGGTGACACAGAGTGACCATATCTTGTGGGAAATTTATGGTTCTATGCATCTATAGGATGTCATCCTGCTGACCTCTTGCTGGAGGAAGGGGAGTGGGGAGAGAGGACGGGATAGGAGATCGTTGGGAGGATAGGACATGTATGGAGCAGAGAGGAGGGCTGTGCTGTCACCAGGGAGGGAGAGCAATGGAAGCTTCACATAGGGGAGAATGCAAATTTATACGGGAATGTACATTTTCATTCAATCATAATAAAGAAAAAAAAAGGGCTTTGGAACAGACACTTTATCAGAGAAGATACAAAGATGGAAAACAGGCATGTGAAAAAAGGCCAAGCATTATTAGTCACTGGAAAAAAATTACCATAAAATATAACCAGACATCTATTTGACAGGCTAATGAGCCCACACATAAAACTGACAATACGAGGTGCTGGTGATCATGCCGAGCTGCGAGAACTCTGGTAGGTGGCCAGTGGGGATGCAAAATGGTCCATTCACTTTGCAAAAGTTTGGCAGTTTCTTAGATACTAAATGTTCAATTACCAGAGGACATAGCAACCCTACTCTTACAAATGTATGTCTGCATAAAGACCTGCAGACTACTGTTTATAGCAGTTTTTATCTATGTTAGCTAGAAACTGGAAACTTAAATGTCCATCAGCTGGAGAACAGATTAACAAATGGTGGCATATCCATACAATGGAATATTACTCAGCCATGAAAAGGAAGAAACTATCTGACACATATGCCGACAGAGATGAATCTCAAAAGCATTATGTGGAGTGAAAGTAGCTGGACATAAAAGGCTCAAAACCATCTGACACCGTCTATAAAACACTGCAGGAAACGTAAAACCATGGTGATGGGGTGTAGACTTGTGGCCATCAAAGCTGGGGGGTGGAGGAACAGAGCTGGATGCAAAGGGCCATGAGGGAATTTTGGGGGGTGATGGACCTGCTCTGTGTCATGACGGTGGTGGCTATTATGAGACAGCACCCATTTGTCAATATTCCTTGAACTGTAGGTAAACAGCACCATGACATACTTGACAAGAGAACAAATGAGGAGTCTGATAAAAACAAAGATTAAAAAAAAACGGATCTTGAAGTGCACTGGCACACTGCATTGTGATGAAGGCCACCTGATGCAGTCTTAGCTAGAGAATTTACCCGCTAGACAGCATCTAGAAAAGGAAACAGAGTGTACGCTCTTAAAGCGACAGGCTGAAAAACTTTTAGCCACATGGTGTTTGCAAATGTCTGCCAGGAAAGTGAAAGAATCTAAAGGGACCCAAAGAGTCTCGTTTTCATCGTTGGGAACCTGGTCTGAGTGTGACTGGTCCTGATGGAACTGCCCAGGGTGCAGCCCGTGAACAGCAGCCCTGGAAGTGGGTCAGAACCGAACAGGATCAGGAGTAAAAGACAAGCTAGGTGTCACGGGCTTCCATGACAGTTGACCTCAAGTCAAAGAAACCAAAGCGGAGGCTGCCAACTATGGTGCCAAGAAGGCAGTGGGGGGCGCGGGGAGGTGTCGTAGCGCTGTCACCTGAAATAGCGGGGTGACGACAGCATCTAAAAATACGCACCCACGGGCAGCCTCCCTGAATCGCTCCGAGCCCGAAGCGAGGCCAAGCTTTTCATAGTCCAGATGGTCATCTGCCTGGCACAGGCTGGAAAAGCTCATTTTCTGGGAAAGCCTTTCATTGCCTTTGTGCTTTTAGCAATAAATGCATTTTATGTCCTTAAATGCCAACCATTGCTCAACAGACTAACTTGATTTCCTAAACCTCCTTTTGCTCTAAAAAGACACGCAGCTGGGGTGTGAGGCACCGAGGGCCTTGGGGACACAGACAGCAGCCGGCGGAGCAGCGGGCGGAGGAGGCCGGCTGGCACTGTCGGCTCCGAGAGCAGTCCTCAGGCAGCAGGGCCACGGTGGTGTCATCTCTAAATTCAAAGTCTTTGCCATTAAGACAATTCTGAATCACAGCAACCCTACAGGACAGAGAAGAACTGCCCCACGGGGTTTCCAACAACTGCCGACTTTTTGATTAGCAGCCACAGCCTTCTTCTTTTTAAATTGTATTTTAAATGAAGGTTTACAGAACTAGTTTCTCATTAAACAGCTGATACACAGACCGTTTTATGACACTGGTTAATAACCCACAACAAGTCAACACTCTCCTTTCCTGGTCTCGGGTTCCCTATTACCAGCTTTCTGGGCACCTCCTGCCTTCTAGGTCCTTGTCCCCGGGCTGGCATGTCCCTTTAGTTTGGTTTTGTTTTACAGACTGGTCCAATCTTTGGCTGAAGGCCGAACCTCGGGAGTGCATTCATTACTGAGCTAAAAGGGTGTCTGGGGGGCCGGACCCTCAGGGAGTCTCCGGTCCCTGTCAGATCAGTGACTCTGGTCTTCCTTTCTGAGTCAGAGTTCGGTTGTACACTTTCTCCAGCTCTGCCTGGGACCCTCTGTTGGGATCCCTGCCTGAGCAGTCGGTGGCGGTAGCCAGGTGCTGTCTGCTTAGCTGACTCACATGGCCCACTGGTCCTTCAGACAACTGTTTCCCTTCTATCTTCCGTTTTCCTCTTTCTTGCTCCCAAAGGGGTGAGACCAGCACCCCGAAGGCTGCCAGTAGGCCTTTAAGACCCCGGATGATACTTACCAAAGTCGAATGCAGAATATTTTCTTTATAAACCATACTATGCCCTCTGATCTAGATGTGCCCTGAGACCACGGTCCCCATGGCCCTCAGCCCAACCATTCGGGCCCTCAGGGAGTTCCAGCAACAAAGTGCTACGCCACTGGCTCTCCTATTTCTAAATCAGCACCTGACAATTCTGACGACACAATCAACGGCCCAAGTATCACCATCAAGTTGACCTTATGTCACGATGCATTAATAACACAGGGTGGCTCTGGGCTACACTGACATGGGCTGCTGTGTGCTATGGAGTCGGTCCTGACTTAATGACCGTCCAGGACGCAGTAGAACTGCCCCACAGGGCTTCCAGAGAGCCGCTGGGGGAGTCAAAGCGCCTTGGTGAGCGGCCGTTCTTAACCATTGGGCTACCACAGCTTCATGTATACAGTGAGAAAGCAACAGAATGGGAAGTGACTACTGAATTAGTAAAACTGTAAAACTACTGATGATGAAAATCTTGGCTATCTTTATTGACTCCATCGTGCGATCAACTTTCATGCGCACATCCATACTGGTACCCAGGGCTGCTATGAACCCTCATGTATAATTCTTTTTTATGGAGGGGATACATATTTTTGAAAACATGCAGAAATGGGATTTCCAGGTCATCTGCTAAGTCTATGATTAACATCATAAAAGATTGCAAAGCTGCTTTCCAGGTTGGCTGGACGCTGTGTGTCCATTTGTACATCCATATGCAGTGCGGATGTGCACATCCACTGGTACCCTAAGACTATCACTCATGCCCAAGGCGTGATTAACAGCTGGCAGACGTCACATGTTCCACTTACGCTACGTGTCTGTCATTGTCCCCCCAATCAGATCTGCCGCCCGGTGAACTCTGCCTGCTGGCTGCTACAGCAACAGGAAATGCCAGCTCCAGGACCTTCCTTCCGAACGCTGGCCTCCCTGCCAGGACGATCAACCAGGCAGCCTGTCTCTGGCAAGCAGCTTTTAGGGTCTGCAGTGCTGACCAGAACCGGATTCAAGAGCTCTGTCTTTTTCGTATTTAACAGGAACAGCAGTTGCAGGAAAGAATAATATCCTGGAGGCTGGCGTCATATTACAGTGGCTCTGTTAGAAGAGGGAAAAACTCCCTTGTCCAACTGGGAAAAAAATAGGTTCAGAGCAAAGGAGTGTTCTGGTTTGGCCGCGAGACACAGCATTCTTTCTGTTATCTTTATTTGCAACGTTTCTGAATCAACCAGACTTTAAATAGAGTTCCAAAGTTTCTGTCATTAGGAAATGTCTGACCGTTGCCACTCTCGTGTGGGTCCTTCCAGCTGTGAGTTAAAACTGTTCTTTTATCTTAGCTAAACTTAGTCTTCTTATCCCTTCCTTTTTTGGTTCTAATGTTTAACCTTGGAAATTCTGGTGGCGTAGCGGGTTAGGTGCTGTGTCTGCTAACCAGAAGGTCGGCGGTTTAAATCCGCCAGGCGCTCCTTGGGGACTCGATGGGGCAGTTCTACTCTGTCTGTAGGGTGGCTAGGAGTCGGAATCACCTTACAGCACTGAGTTTGCTTTGGTTTTTTAATGTTTGAACTTACCGAGTAAAATTCACTTTTCGGGATGGACAGCTCCGTGAGTGGGGACGAGCGCACAGCTGTGTCACTACCAGGAGGCTCAAGACCCAGAAGAGACCCCTGCCCCCCTGCAATTACCTCGCGGGTCCCTTTGTGGTCCACCCCAAGCCTGTGGCAAGTCACTGTCCTCCACTCTCCATCCCTGCACGGTTACCTTTCCCTGAAGGTGACGAAAACAAGCCCATACAGGTGGTCGCCTTTTGAGCCTTGTTTCTCTTGCTCTACTTCGCGCCTCTGAGAGTCATCTGTGCTGGGACGTGTATCAGCAGTCTGTTCCTTTTGTTGCCCAGTGGTATCTGCTTGTGTCCCACTATCACTCTGCTTCTCTGTGCAAGGCCATCTGACTTGTCCCCACTCTCGGGTGAAAGTTAACAGAGCTGCTAGAAACACTCATGTATAATTCTTTTTTTTTTGGAGGGGATAAATATTTTTTAAAACATGCAGAAATGGGATTTCCAGGTCATCTGCTAAGTCTATGACTAACATTATAAAACACTGCAAAGCTGCTTTCCAGGTTGGCTGGACGCTGTGAGTCCACTTGTACATCCATATACAGAAGTGACAGCTGCTCCCTGTCCTTCTCACCACCCGGTCACCTCGGTTTCCTTTGCCCTTTTCCTTAGCCATTCTAGTAAGTGGGTAGTGATATGCCATAGTTATTTTTTTCTCATTCAAAAATGTTGTTTTGGGCGGTTATTTTTTATTACCTGTAACACGTATCACCTGTATTTCCAGCTAACACTAAGTGATCGGTCTTGGTACCAAATGATGGCAACTGATTTTTCTCATGAGGCTTTTGGAAATCAGGCCATATTCCTGTCCCCTAAATCTCTGCCAGTGCTTGCCCCGTGGAACCTGTGCCCTAAACCGTCTGCTGAGTGAACGAATTAGGGCACCGAGGTTTACCCAGCTCCGCCTGACTCCACTGGTTCGGATTCTCTGCTCACGGACGTAGAAGGCTGGGTGTGACAGTACCAATTCTGAAATAGTGTCACCTCTGCACCTTTTCCAGCCCAGCACCAGCTGAGTGGAATTTCTGATGCTAAGTTTTAGCAAATGATCTGGTTTTGTCTGTCTGCACGCAGCGAGCCAAGCTGTGGAGGCCAATCAGCTTCTTGTTTTGCTCCCCTTTCTAATTCATTAAGTCACCTTAACCAGATGCCACCAAACTGATTTCTATTCATGGTGACCCATATGTGTCCACAGCAGAACTTTGCTCCACAGGGTGTTTTTCAGGGCTGTGGTTTTTGTTTTTTGAAGAAAAAACATTGCTATTGTACTTTAGATGCAGTTTTACAGAACAAACTCGCTTTTGATTAAACAATTAGTACAGCAGGATTTGGTGACATCAGTTACCCAACCCACAACACATCAGCACTCTGCCCTTCTTGACCTTGGGTTCTCTGTTTCCAGCTGTCCTGTCCCGTCTTGGCCCCTGAGTTGCTGCGCTCCTTCAGTCTTGTTGTGTTTCATGGGCCTGTCTAACCTTCGGCTGAAGGACGAACCCCAGGACGGACTTCATTAGAGAGCCACAGGGTCCTGGGGGCCACACTCTCGGGGTTTCTCCTGTCTCTGTCAGCCCAGTAAGACTGGTCTTTTTAGGTGAGTCAGAATTTTGTTCCACGCTTTTCTCCTCCTCTGTTTGGAATCCTCTGTTGTGTTCACCTCTATTGTGACACTGACTGTCACAGCAGTCAGTAGTGGTGGCCGGGCACCATCTAGGTGTGCTGGGCTTCGCCTGGTGGAGGCGGGGCAGCTTTGCAATAGCTGAGTTTTTGACAGGAGATTGCCAGGCCTTTACTGTGATGCACCTCCGGGTGGACTTGAAACTCCAACCTATGGTGAGTAGCTGGGCATGTGAACCGTGTATGTCACTCCAAGACTGCTGAGTTTGTCAGAAAACCGCCCATCCACAGTCTCAGCTCCTTCTCCAGCTCAGCACCAGCTGAGTGGAATTTCTGATGCTAAGTTTTAGCAAATGATCCGGTTTTGTGTGTCTGCATGATCAGAGAGAAGGCTTTCCAGACCTCTAAAACAGGGCCATAAAAAGAGGGCCACCCAGACTTGCAGAAAGGAGCTCTGCCCTGTCAAAACTCGGCCGAGAATCCGATTAGATAAATAAAACATGAGCCGCTGAAACCCGGAGCGGGAAAGCTGGGCAAGATGCTGGGAGATTTAGTTCCGGTGATGCGTGAACCAAGCTGTTCCAAGGACCAGCGTCAGTGGCCAGCCAAACACACTGCAGCAATTCCAGGACACTACCGTGACTCAGGAGGGTGGCAGCTTACAGAGAAAAGGGTCAGTCTGCCCACACGGGGCCCTGAAGAAGCCGGAAGAGGGCCATTTTAATGGTTACTGAGTATCTCTGTTGGGAAAGAAAATGTAACTTTATACCAACAAAGGACACTCTGTTACTACCGCTTACATTCCTGAATCGGAAGAACTGAGTTAGAAGGAAAACGGTGATGTGACGCTGTACCGGCCAACCACTAGGTGGCAGTCATTTGTGACCTTCAGGAGCGAAAAAGCCCAGTCCCCTGTGGACTTGGGACCTGCAAGGGAGAAAAACATACTGTATTCATGTATATGGCTACAGACATGCACGCGTGTATTTATTGTGTATATGAGTCTGTATATATGTTTTTGACAGGGCAGAGCTCCTTTCTGCTAGTCTGGGTGGTCCCCTTTTTATGGCCCTAGTTTAGAGGTCTGGAAAGCCTTCTCCCTCTCTCTCTCTCTCCCTCTTTCTCTCTTTCTCTCTCTCTCTCACACACACATGCGACTCTATGTGGTGGCTTGCCCCAGTTTGCAGTTCCTCTTAACCACTGCACCACCATGGCTTACACTCCCAGACACACACACACCTATATGTGTGTGTACATTAGATCCAGACCCAGAGCAGAGGTCCAGGAGGACATGACAGCAAGTTGCTGGACTGGATCCCTGGGTAGGACTCAGTGGGGACAGCAACTAGCATGTCCAGATTCCAGAGCACTCGCTGCTGGGTGCACTTGGCAACAATGAACTCATTAACCCTCATCAAACTTTTATGAGGTGGGTACTGTTTTTATATCCATTTTAGGGATGAGCAAACTGAGGCAGAGAGGTTCAGGCCACTCAGCAGGAATGCCGAAGAAGGGACTTATATCCCGCCTTTCAAAAACAGTTCCAAAAGGTGCTGTCAAGACACAAATGAAGTTCCCTTGAATAACGGATATGACCTTAGAGGTGGTCACTCACAGAATATGACAAGTATCTTTTTAAATGATCTTCACAAAGTTATCCCACTGCTGTTCAATTGATTCCAACTCATAGCAACCTTAGAGCACAGGAGAACTGCCCCAGTGGGGCTTCCAAGGAGTGACTAGTGGATTCAAACTGGTGACAGCTCATTTGTCCAGGCATGAGACCCGGGGTTCCGTGCAAGAGGAAACCGAATGACATTAACATCCAAGAAGCCAAGCATTTAACCACTGCCCCACCGGGGCTCTGCACGAAGCTATAATCAAGCCCAAATCTGATCGACGATGGTCTGCAAAACAAACAGACACAGGCCTGAAGTTCATGGAAATCTCTAGAAAACCAAGCCAACCATAACCCTTCAATGATTATCCAGGTCTCCATCTCTCTGTTGAACCTGGCTGGGACCATTTCACGCCTCACTAACTCCTCTGCTACAAAGTGACCCCTGGGCAGGGAGACAAGGTGAAACTCAAGCATCAGTTCTGTTACTTTGTAGCAACTCTAGTCAAAAGGTATGCAAGGGAGGCCCCGGGAACCACCAGGGAGCCACCAACGGAAACACTGAAACAGGAAGGCGCTCTAGGGGAATATTTAGACACAACACATGTTTTCTATCTTCAGTTTCCATGCTCGGATCTGTTGTCAGGGACGTGTTGGGTCAGGATGATTTTTCTAAGGGGTTGTGGAGGCTTTTTTTTTTTTTTTTAAATTATGAAACATGTAATGGCTAGCGATTTCCTGAAGGACACAGGCTAGCTGGATCTTAAAAGTTTTCAGATAGAGGCAAGCTGCTGGGAAAGCAAGTACAGGAGGGCTGCCAATGAAGTTCACGAACTCATCCTAGAAACAGTGCCCCATACCTCACTGCTGAATGTCACTGCGGTCGCCTTTGAAGTACTGCCCTTGGGAAGCTAGGCACCCACCCCAGTGCCTAGTCCACCCTTCAAAGCCACTTTGGAACTTTTTCTCTAAAAGGTCCATCAGAGCTGTCGTCCTATTACCCTTGATGTCCTGAATGTCACCCAAATGTCTTCCTTTCAGTGTTTCCTTTATCTTCGGGTACAGAAAAGAGTCGCTGGGGGCAGATGAGGTGAGTAGGGAGGGTGTTCCAATCCAGTTATTTGTTTACTGGTTAAAAACTGTCTCACGGATGGCGATACAATTAAGTTCAAGAACTTGCTACTGTGTGACCACCCAATGGCCATTCCAGGAAAAAGTGTTCTAAAATGGCTTTGAAGGGTAGGCTAGGTGCTGGTATCGGTGCATAGATTCCCAAGGGGAGGACTTCGAACTGATACTCAGCAATGAGGTGTGGAGCACTGAAAACAACTAAGTTGGCAGACGTAACTGTCAGAACTCCTATGCCTTAGAAGAACAAATTCATCCACTGGAGAAAATCACCTTGGTTTTGAAGGTTATGTGGCTAAGCCCCAGTGCACAGACCTCTCATGGGAGCTGTGCTGTGAGACGCAAAGCAAAGTAGTGCTGTTGGTCCCCTGTGAGGGTGGCGGGTTTCCATCCAAGAGAATCCCCCCCTCCCAGAGCCGAGTGATGGGTTCAGAGTGTCAGGGAGAAATGAGAGAAGGCGAGAAAATTCCAGAACAGGTGGCCATTTAGTTGTAAGCAAAGTAACCCACCAACCAAACAAAAAAACCTACGACCCCAGTGCCATTGGCTCAATTCCAACTCACAGCAACCCTACAGGGCAGAGGAGATCTGCCCCATTGTGTTTCTCAGGAGCACCTGGTGGATTCGAACTGCCAACCTTTGGGTCAGCAGACGTAGCACTTAACCACTACACCACCAGGGTTTCCAAGCAAAGTAAAAGGCTATAGAAACAACTTCTGATTTGATCTAATTAGAAGAGACACAATGAAGACAGAGAATAGTAAGGTGAGGGTGGTGTAGGGAGAGGACAGAGGTCCTTGAATAGTTACGGGTGTTTCCCAGATGAGGGTGTGGAGAGAGGCACAGGGGAGAGAGGACTTCTTGAAAGCTATGGGGAGGGGATGGCTGAGAAGACAGAGGGAGTTGAGAGCAGGAAGGCTTTGGAAAGGGGGCTGAGATGTCAGCACTCAAGGCGGGCGTTTTAGAAATCAAGATGGGAAACTGGACTTCCAGATCCCTTAACCACAGGCGGCTGACCAGGAATAGAAGAGGTTTATGGTGGTCCAGCTCTGGGGCCATAGTGGGTGAGCGCTACAGCTGCTAACCAGAAGGTCGGCAGTTCAAATCCACCAGGCGCTCCTTGGAAACTCTATGGGGTGGCTCTACTCTGTCCTACAGGGGCACTGTGAGTTGGAGTTCACTCGATGGTGACTGGCTTTTTGTTTTGATGAGTAACTAGATTTGTATCTGTTTGGAGATGCAGGACAATCTACAGATGTCAGAAGCACTGCTGGGTACCTTCAAGTTTTAACTATATCTTTAACTGATGAATATACGGAATTAGAAGTTTACGGAGAACTCTGAGAAAAATCTAGCCTAACGTTTAACATGACGACTACAAGTCCTAAGTGGATTGCACAATGTAATATGCCAAGCAAGTGGCAGAACCCACCCAGGCTTCCCAGTTACTGAGTTCTTTCCTATTTCATGATGCCCATAAAGTGTGAGATTTGACATTATATGCAAACCCATTGCCATCAAATTGACACTAAGTCATAGCGATCCCATAGGGCAGAGGACAACACCCCCACAGAGTTTCCAAGGAGACGCTGGTAGATTCAAACTGCTGACCTTTTGGTGAGTAGCTATAGCGCTTAACCACTATGCCACCAGGGTTTCTGAATCAAAGTGAAGTCTTCTGTATCTGCATCTTTAAACATTATCTAACATTTTGGAAGTGAGGAGTTTTGCCAAGCAATTCTTAGTAATTACATCTGGTGCGTTGACGGCAGTCCTGAAGCTGCGATGCAGTCAGACACACATGGCGGTGTTTACCCAGCATGGAGTGGATACCTGAAGGGCTAGAGACCGCAGTCAGAGTTCAAGTTCATCTTTTATATAATTTAACAAAGGGCTGGTGCTTCCAATCACTGTTGACAATGCAGATGACTATCTGTGCAGCCTGGACTTCCCTCCTAAGATGCACTGGTTCAGAGTAATTACTTGGAAGGACGTTGGACACACATCCGCCATTAAAAAAAGAACAACAGACCACGAGGAACTGATCTTTTTTCAGTCTGGTGGAAAGGGAATGAACAGCTCATTTGTCCAGGCATGAGACCCGGGGTTCCGTGCAAGAGGAAACCGAATGACATTAACATCCATTCCAGGGAGGTGACTCAGCTTCTGCACCATTCTCATGACATGGGTGGGGGAAGCCACCTCCAGGACATTGGCTCTTCCCAAAGGCATTTGTCAAGAGAAAAATAAGGGGCAGCTGATTCACAAAAGGTGAAGCAATGACTGAATCTATCTGCGTTTCCAAACCAGCACGAGCGATGCAGAAGGTGCTTGGAATTTTCCTTCTGCACCCATTACTGAACACCAGAAAAGCCTTTTCCACTCCAGCAATTGATTTCTCATTCCAGACAGTGGTCCAGAAGGGGTGGCTGTGTGTGGGATGGACCTCTGTGGTGAGACAATTCATCCCCAGCAGAGAAGGGAGCACTTGACAAAGACAGAATGAACCTCCCGAGATGCTGTGACATCATCTCAAGTCACAGATTATCCATCCTTCACTATCTTTTGGGAAGGGTTGTCACGGTTACCTTTTTCTTTCTACTGTGTTGTCAGAGAGCAAGAATGCATTCAAAAGCCACATTCTCATCTCCAGTTCTTCCTCCCCTCAAGCCAGTGCAGGCTAGGTTTCTGCCCTGGCTTCTTCAACACAACTCTTTTCTCAAAGGTCAGCAACGATGCAATTCTCCACTTCCAGGGCTTCTAAGCCAGCAAATTCTCTTGGCAGCATCTGGCCTTGCTGATCTCTGCTTTCTTCTTGAAACCACCTCCTGTCTTGGACCTTGATTCTCTTGGAGGCTTCTTTCCACATCTTGCTTGTCCTCCCTTCCCTGGTTTTCATTTTGTGAAGAGACTAATTTTCTCCCGGGTTCTCTGGATCTTCAGGGGAGACGTCTCGTTCACTCTAGATGGCTTCTGTGAGCACTCAGAGGTTCCCAACACTCTGCTGGATGTCTCTATATAAGCACCCATTAAAAACAAA
Source organism: Heterohyrax brucei (assembly GCA_028571685.1). Taxonomy (NCBI): domain Eukaryota; kingdom Metazoa; phylum Chordata; class Mammalia; order Hyracoidea; family Procaviidae; genus Heterohyrax; species Heterohyrax brucei. Next base: position 3,199,496 of record CM053163.1, read on the forward strand.
CAAACAAACAAAAAAAAAAACTGCTGACATTGAGTCGATTCTGACTGATAGTAACCCAAGAAGACAGAGAAGAACTGTTCCCATAGAATTTCTACAGAGCACGTGGTGGATCTGAACTGCCAACCTTTCTGATTAACAGCTGTAGCTCACTGTAGATCTAGACCACTGTCCTACCAGAGCTCCAAATATCCCAAAGATACTTTAAAATCCACAGGTCTAAAACTGAACTTACGACTTTGTTTCCTGACTCTTCTGCCAGTAACTCAAATTTGCAACAACTCTCCTTTTTCCTTCTATGCTCCGTCACCCAATCCGTGCCAATGGCATCACTGTAGACCACCCCCAGACATAAATAGTGGAGACACTGCAGACTCCTCCCTTGACGTTGCACTCCCGCACCCCAACTACACTAACTCCAACGCGTTTTCCTGCCATGCGTCCCCCGAGTCTGCCTCTTCCTCTCCACACTCATCACCTCTCTGCTAACTCACACCTTGGTTACTCCGCTAGATCAGCGCAACGGCGTCTCGACTCATCTCTTTGACTTATTACTTTCTTCCTTTCCTCCATTCTCGCTACTGTCTTTGTGTTCATCCCTTTATTCAAATCTGGAAATCAAAGATGCTCCCACATCACTTTCTCACTTAAAAACATAGGGTCCCTCTAATCACTACAGAATCAAGTTCAAGCTCATTAACAAGGCTCCATCTCCTCCTATTTTCATTTCTTCTTACTCTTCTGTTTTGTCAACGGATTCTCCTGTGTCCTCAGAACTTACTGTGTTTCTTCACATTTCTGTAGTTTGTCCAATATTTTCCTTCAAACTAGGATGGCCCTTCTGTGCTGTCCCCTGGTGAAATAAAACCGGGCACGACTCCCCTCGGATCGCTGCTTCCATCTCTCTCATCAGAGATGCTCTCCTAACATCCATGGCTGTGCTCTATCACATCTCGATCTGTCTTCCACATCTGCAGAGCCTAGTAGTGTGACTGAGCCACAGACGGTGTTTAGGAAGGGTCTGTTTAGCTGCACAGAAATATTCTGCGGTTGTTAGGTGCTGTCGAGTGGGTTCTGACTCCCTGCGCCCCTATGTACAGCAGAACAAAACACTGCCTGTTCTCAGGTCGTCCACACAGCCCTTCGCTGCCACCGCAGTGTCAGTGCATCTCATTGAGGGTCTTCCTCATTCTGGCGGACCCTCTCCTCTACCAAACATGACGTCCTTTTCCAGGGACTGATCGTGTCTGATAACATCGCCAAACTACCCGAGACCAAGTTTCACCATCCTGACTTCTGGGGGGCATTCTGGCTGTACTTCTTCCAAAACAGACTTGTTTCTTCTTCCGGCAGCCCAAGCTACAATCAGTATTCTTCACCAATACCATAACTCAAAGGCAACAATCCTTTGGCCTTTCTGATTCATTGTCCAGTCTTTGTGTCCATACGAAAGAATCGAAAGTGCCATGGCTTGGGACAGGTACACCTTCCTCTTCAAGGTGACGTCTTGGCTTTTTAGCAGGTCAGTGATTTGAAACTAATGTTGTTCCACTTTGTCCTCATCTGGGTGTGTATTACAGGGATTGTCTGTGTCAAGGGGAAGCATTGCCTCATAACTATGCTGCCCACTTGCCAACATCTTTCTAGTCGAGATAAGAATGACAAATTGCTTGGATACCACAGACTCTCACAGAATCAGTCACAAGCACACTTCTCTCTAACAAACGCCAGCAGCAGAAACCCATGTGGGTCCCTGAAGACTTAGTGAGAGCCAGCTGCAGACCTTGTTAGTTCTCCATCTTTCAGCAAGTAAGACTTATTAAGTACCACTTTCTGATCCTCATGTGTTTACTAATCTTGAAAGAAACTAGGTCTGTTGCTGAGGAGAAAAAAAATACATGCTTAACTTTGGAAAGTGTGAAGAATATACAAAGGAGAAAAAAATACATAAGGGGAAACAAAATACATGAACTCCCAGAGGTTAACTTGTAGCATCGTAGAAGGGAAAGCACCATGGCTTAATGATACATGAAACAAATAAACAAAACCCCCACATCTAAACCTGTAATTAAGTTACAATTATCTTGCACGTTGAGCACCAGCAACTAACTCTTCCTGGCATGAGACGCCAGGTGGAGGGGGTTTTACTTAAATTAGCGTGGAAGTTTACCTAGGCAAACAGAATGCTTTCCAGTGTATGTCAGATAACTGACTTGCATGATCTCAGTGGCACCCTAACTTTTAAAAGACCAGACACCATGCTACTCCTGGAAGTGTGTTTCCAGCGCTGCTCAGTGTCCTGGATCCAGTGACTCTTCGCTTAATACACCTAAACCACTTTTCCCTACTTCTGCACAGATCAAGAAAGCCATAAATGTCTACAGCAGCCATCTAACAGCTTCTTCAGCCTCTTAATAGTTCACTGATTCTAGACAAGCTTCTGGTTACAAATAAAAATCTACTGTCTAGGTTAGATCTGAGAACTATGAAGAACGCTGTCACGAAATCCACAGCTGCTCAGTTTCGTGGTTGACTCCTCTGAGCCAAATATTACTCTTTGTCATGTAAATCAGGAATACTTTCTTGGAGGCTACTAAACTGACCTGTCATGAAAGAATTCAGGCAGCAAAGCCTTGACTGCTCACAGGCTGGCCATATTTTCCTCTTCTTCCAGTGACTCAGCAGAGAGTGATTTTCAGCTACCCACTGACTTCATTTTCTTTAGCTGTTCCTCGGTTCACCTCCCCAAGTTCATGTCCAGAGACCACAAAAAGGTGCCACATTAACAGATGGAAGCTTTCAGGGAAGTTAGTGAGAGCCACAGCGGTCAGTGCAAAAACCAAAGTGGGCAGAAATAGTTGGTTCTCTTCTAAGAAATAGGGAGGATTATACCAATTTCTCTCTCCATTAAAAAAATCAAAACCAAAACCCAGAAACCAAAAACCAAAGCACAAAAAACCAAACAATAACAAAAAAGTAAAGAGATCTCAAATGATAAACAATTGAACTAAAACTTGCAAAATTCTAACATTATGCTTGCTATCATCTCTTTGAATGAAAAGGGCATTCTAGGTTCATTTCTGAGCCCTGATGGTGCAGTGGGTAAGAGCTTGGCTGCTAACCAAAGGCTGACAGTTCATATCCACCAGGCGCACCTTGGAAACCCTGTGGGGCAGTTCTACTCTGTCCTATAGGGTCACACTATGAGTCAGAATCGACTTGATGGCAACAGGTTTCGCTTGCGTTTGTGGTTTTTTTTTTTTTAGAGATGTAAGAATAGGATCTTAAGTTTCAAGAAGGTTTTTTATTATCAGTTCTTGGAGAAATACATACTTAATCTTACAGAGAATTCCTTGCACATGATAATTTGCTTGTTTCTTACTTCTTTCAAAGTTTTCTGTTTATCTCTGATTTTTGAGAGTTTGATTATAATGTGTCTGGCTGTGGCTCTGTCTGGGTTTATCCTGCCTAGAGTTTGTTGAGCTTCTTGGGCAGGTCAATTCATATCTCTCACCAGATTTGGGAAGATTTTTGCCACCGTCTCTCCAGACACTCTCTCTCCCCTCCATCTGGGAATCTAATGCACTTATTAGTCTACTTAACGACGGCACTTGGCTGGCTGGCAAAGGTGTCCCACAGGTCCCTTAGGCTATGCGTACTTTATTTCATTCTTTCTTTTAGTTCCTCAAACTCAGTAATCTCAATTGTCCTATCTTCAAGCTTTCTGCCAATTCCAATCTGCTGTTGAGTTCCTCTAGTGAATTTTTCATTTCTGTTGTATGTTTCAGCTGCAGTATTTCTGTCTTTAAAATACTGAGTGGCACTCTTTTTGATCTCTCTGAGAGGATTCACCAGCATCAGTCTCCTCTAGTCCTCTAAACAATGACCATTTCCCAGTCATACTGCACCCTGTTGATCTTTAAAATGATCTTCTTGCTTAGATTAAGAGATAAATTTCCCTTTAGACCACATCCTCCTGTAGCAGCTATCCTCTCTGCTTGCTGTCTTTCTAACTAAACTTATTTTACAAATGGTCTTTATTCCACACTTGCTCTCTGAAGTGTCTGACACTGAGGCTACTCCCTCTTTCTTCATCTCCCCCGTTAATGACAACTCTCTTTGCTGGCTCAACCTCTGCCTCCGTCTGCATGTTTTCTATGCTCTTCAGCTGTTTCTTCCTCAACCTTCTCTTACACGGTGCTGCCTCTGAGACCTTCCCTCCCCTTGGTCACTGTTCTCATGGTGGCTGTTGAGGTGATGCCAGCCCATGGCCACCCCGTGTGCGTCAGAGTGACACTATTACATTCAGTGCATGTGACAGGCAAGCTGTAGCCACTCTGCTTTGTCTTTGTGAGAGGGCAATTCCCTGGTCTCTTTCTGCCAAGGAAGCCCCGGGTAAGAGCTGAGCCTGCTATCCGAAATTTTGGCAGTTTAAATCCACCAGCTGCTCCTGGGAACTCTATGGAGCAGTTCTATTCGGTCTTAAAAGGTCACTGTGAGTCAGAATCAATTTGATGGCCGTGTTTTTTTTCTTCCAGCCACCAGGCCATGTCTTCTAAGAAGGAAGCTCCATTCCATATTCAAATTTGTACCCCCAAACTGTGTCATAGTTTTTTGCACACAGCAGATGTTGGTAAGTTTGTCAAATATATGAATGACTGGTTAAAATATATGGATTTTTAGAAGTCCTGTCTTTTTTAGGAAGAGCAAAGCTTTCAAATATGTATACTGATCTGGAGAACGTCATTGTTCATCTTAAAATGCCGGCAGAATAACAGAAATCTAAATAAATCCTTATGCATTTTTTGCTACCTTTTATCCTTTTGCTTGAACACTGACTGATTGACAGGGTCACAGCTGAGGACTCGTCAAAGGTAAGGGAACTTCAGCTAAGTACACGAAGTCTACAGTGCCGAGAGCAGAAAAGGCCTCTTGCCAACGACGCTGAGCCACTTAGAAAGTTGTTTCCTAAAACAAAACGTGAACTTTGAAGAATCTTTTAAAAAATTAGTTGGATTTGTTGTCTTTAGTTCCCACGGGCAGGCAAATAGACCAACCAAACGCCACTGTCTCATGTAAACATGTCAAATGAGATTCTCTTGAATTTATACGGTGAACGCCTTCACAGAACTGGTATGGCGTATGCGTTACTTCATGCTGCTTTAATTACTGCATTCTTCCCTTAGAAGATGCCAATCATTTCACGATAAGTTGTTTTAATTCTTTTGAATACACTCAGTGCTAATGCTTGGGAAAAAAGAAAAGAAGCCCACACACAGAACAAAAAAGCAAAACAAAAAACTAACACTCATCTACAAAATAGGCTTCATTTTGACAATGTTTATTGGGTTTCTATGAGTCAGAATCAACTCAATGGCAATGGATTTGGTGCCTTTTTTTTTTTTTTTGGATGAGGTCCGACAATTGAGTCCACAAACTCACTTGTTCTAAGTGCTCCGTACCTCACTGCTGTGTATCACTATGGTTACCTGCCAAGTCCTCCCCTTGAGAAGCTAGGCACCAATGCCAGCACCCAGTCCACACTTCAGAGCAATTCTGGAACTCCTTCTGGAATGGCCATTGTACACAGAGGCATGGTGGCAAGTTCATGAACTTAACTGCATGTTTGCCTGTGAGGGAGTTTTCAGCCAGTAAACAAATACCTGCACTTGGAACACCCTCTCTCCTCACCTGATCTGGCCCGCAATGGCTTTTTTCTTTACCTGAAGATAAAGGAAATATTGAAGGAAGACATTTGGGTGACATTCAGGACATCAAAGGTATTATGATGACAGTCCTATGGCCCTTCCAGAAAGAGAGTTCCAAAATTGCTTTGAAGGGTGGACTAGATGCTGGTGTCAGTGCACAGCTTCCTAAGGGGCGGACCTTGCAGGTGACCGTAGTGATCTTCAGCAAGGAGGCATGGAGCACTTTTTCTAGGATGAGTCCATGTACTTCACTGTCAGATCTCGTGTGTACGTCCCTGTAAAGGGTCCCCGGGTGGTGCCAATGGTAAAGGGCTGTACTGCTTGTGCAGGGTTAAAAGCTCAGCTGCTAACCACAGGTCAGCAGGTCATACACGGTCACTATGAGTTGGAATCCACTCGATGGTCTCTTTTGGTGGAGGAGATTGGTGAAAGGCTGGTCATTTGAATCTACCCAGAGCACCTCAGGAACCAGTCTGGCCATCTGCTTCTGAAGAGTCGTTGTCATGACAACCGAACTCTGTACACACGGAGCCACCAGAGTTGGTATCAATTCAGTGGTGACCAACGGCAACAATACACCTGATGCTTCTCTGTCACTTAATCTTAGCCAACGGTAAGTAACGAACAAACACTTATCCAATAAACCAATGTACGACGAATTTACAAGAAAAGGCAAAATGGAACAACTAGATGCAGCAGTCAGTTACAAAACTGAAAACCGATAAGCTAATTCAGTCATTAGGAAAAAAAGTGGGAACTGTGTGGGTGTATTCTCAAGCTCTTAGGAAAAGTCAGGAAGTCCAGCAGATGTTTTCTGTTTAGGAAGCCCTGGAAACACCAGGGGCTGCATCTGTCCTTTTTTTTCCCCTCCCAAATATGAGTTTATTTGTGGGAACATTTTTTTTTCCCCTTTTAAATAATTCTTTTGCTAACATTTACAAAATGGGATACTGGACAAGTTGTTAAAGTCGTGGTAGTTCTTGAGTAACTCAGGTTACATGCATGTAAAAACCAAAAATCCTTATAGAAAGCAAAAACCTAGGTCAGTTAGTTTCCTGAATAACTGTTTTCTCTTATTTGATTGAAGTAGAATTACACCTAAAAAACCTACCTACGGCCATTGAGTCTGACTCATAGCAACTCTAGAATTATACCTAATCAACTGTAAATTATACAATGAAGGTTTTAGAAGCTATCATATCTCCCCCTTTGGAAAACAATAAAATAGTCATAATAATAATTTTCCCAGTTCTGTACTCTTTTTATATAAACATTAAAAAATAAGCGTCACATTCAAGGAACCAGAGATCAAGTTGGTGAAAAATATTTCAAATGCTAGAATTTTCTGCTACTCCTGATTCTGTGTAGACGTTAACAAGTTCATGTTTAACAGGACTGAGTATGTTTCTTATTGCAGTTGTTTTGTTAATCACTTTTGGATTTAGGAATACTAATGTCTAATTCTCTTAGTGCCATTTTGTATGATGTCGGAGGGGAAGAGGGTGAATGCTTCCTGTAGACCAAAGGTTTGAAAACCATGAGGTTGATTAATGTTTGGAAAGCATTTAAAATCTTATGAGTATCCCACCTGCCTATGAATTTTTCCACTATGATCAGACAGACAGACACACATACACACACAGAGAGACATACACAGACACACACAGACACAGAGTGGTCTCCAAAGAAAATAGAACTGAGTAGATTTGATATAACAAATGTGCACTTTGTGAATGAATTAAAATGGGAGTTACTATCTCCAACTCAGGCTGGCCAATGAGGCTGCCAAAGCATCCAGCATAAAGACCTTGTTAAAATTTGGAAATTCAGCTGGCTGCAGATTTGGGAGAATGTGAGTGTTGCACATGGTTACTGGATATATTGTCAATATGGAACAGATTCAAGAACATTAGCTTCTCTGGGCCTTATGAAGATGACTTAGGTCATAAAGAATTTTAATCAAGCATCTTACAGAAGGAACTTGTGCAATTATCGAGCGACACAAGACCATGACCAAAGCTAACCTCCCCCAAGCCCTCTGCTCTCTTAGCCTTATGTTTTTTTCCCTCTCAAAGAAGCAGGTGGCCTGTCATCTCCCTGCCAGAAAGGCTACACATTTAATCAGATTGAAATAAATTAGATCAATTGGGTGGGAACTTATATTTTTAAAACATTTTTCATACACAACAAATCCCCAAATACACGTGACATAAATTGAATCCGTTTTTCAAAAGTTCCAATGTTTCACAAAAGTGGGTTGCATCAACGAAGGAATGATACACAGCTGGGGAATGAAAGATTTCACAATAACTCGGCTCACATTGACATATTTGTTACTTGTCACATCTGGGAAAGAAAATAGGTAAAATGGGTAAGACAAGCAAGACTTTAGATCTGGGTAAAACCAGACTTCTTCATTCCCAGACCAAGTCACGAAGGGGTAGTTCTCTGCTGTCCAAAATGCTAACATCAGTATGCCCTTAGTATATTACGCCCTGTCCTGGTGGCGCAGTGGTTAAAGAGCTCAGTTCTGATCCAAAGATTGGGGGTTCACACCCACCCACTGCCCCGGGGGAGAAAGACATGGAGGTCTGCTTCGGGACAGACTTAAAAAAACAAACCCAGCGTCACTGAGTTGATTCTGGCTCACAGCAATCCTACAGGACAGAAGCCCCCCAGAGCTTCCGAGGAACACCTGGAGGATTTGAACTGCCAGTCTTTTGGTTAGCAGCTGTAGCAGTTAACCCCCCACACCACCAGGGTTTCCAGGCTTACAGTCTCGGAAATCCTTTGGGGCGGTTCTTCTCTGTCCCGCAGGGGCCCTGCACATCACAATCAGAACTGGTTTTGGTTTGGCAAGACGCTTGAGTTGTTTTACAAGTCTTATCTTCCCTGCTAGGTTTTTAAGGGCTTATGGGAAGAACACATTTTAGCCTCACTCTGCCATTTTCTCCCTGTGTGACCTTGGGTGACGGTTTTAATGTCAGGTTTTGCACATGTAAAGTGAGTGTTTCTGCCCAGCTTCCACAGGTTAAGTGCCTAGAACAGGGAATGACACCTTTCTCTCCCACTGGACTTTCTTTCCTCCTACTTTCTTCCTAAACATCCTGTACCACGGCTCCCACCTAGGGAGACAGGGCCTGTTGAACAACATACATATATTTCTGATTTTACTACAAGAAAAACAGTCCCCATACTTAAGACTAATAAGAGTTAGTAACTGATTCCTTTTCATACAGTGAGAGCAGGAGAAACAAGTATAGCTATCTAATTCAGGAAGAAATTGATTTTTTGCCGATTTGGTACAAAAGGGTGTTTTCTTATTTGTAATCAATCTAAATTAATTTGATTGGTGGTCTGGCAACTGCTTGCTGGATGATTTACAACTTGACCAGGCTCTGGGCTGGATGTATTTGGTATTAGAGGCAGTCCATTAGGGTTTTTGTTATTCCATTTCTATTTCAAATGATGACTGTAAACTTATATCCGGGATCTTTTGTTTATTTATATTTACCGATGTTATTTCAGTAAACAGGTTGAGTTTCCCTCATAATATCCACTTCATTATTTTTAGTCACACTTGCATAAACAGATTTCACACTCTGCCTTTTCTTCACAAAACAATATGTAAAAATAGCAACAAAAATGGTCAAGGAGGAGAAGGCACAAAAAATAAGGAAAGGGAATGTTAAAAAAAAAATTGGGTCTTTGAATTCAGATTCTTACGCTTTATAAAAATAGCACCAAAGTCCTTAAAACACGTACTGGCATGATAAGGTTGGTCTTCAAGTTGGACTGTATTTGTTGGTGAGTTTTTCCAGGATGGACTTCCTTCTTAGTTATGATACATCTGCTTTCAAGCAATCTTAGTCTTTTACATTTTTAAATCACGACAGGGTTGTTAAAATTTGGCTTTAGCTAATCTTTCCGCTGCATTCAAAATACCATAGAAATAAAACCAAAAGAAGGTGCAAAAGCCTTATTCCAAGTGTCTCTTCTGCCCCCAAATATAGCACTGATTGTCTGGCCCGCCTCCTACCAACCCACGCCTTCTCCCCACGTCCACAAAGGACTATTCATCTCCATCAGGCTGACAGAATTATTTCAGTTCACTTTCTGTCGTGGTTCACATCAGCCACGATTCCATCTGCAAAATTTACAAGTGGCAGTCCAGTCCACAGCCAATATTTTTGGCTTCTGGTTTTGATTTACTCCCCAACCGTCTGCCTTGCCAAGGTTGGGAAATATGCCACCTACAATGTTCGTAAGTAGAAAAAAATCTGCAGTTTGTTAAGATGGTTTCTACTTATCAGTAAGGAGAAAACAGAAGTCAGAAATTCATTCTTTAATGAACTTTTGCTCTTCTAAGGTTTTTTCTTCCCCTAATCAAGCCTATAAATGTCAATGACCTGAAACCCTATTGGAATGATACGGACATAGAATCAGGGGGTCAAAGTGACTGCTTAGGAGACTATGATAAGTTCTTCGGTTCTGGTTCCGAGGAAGCCACTTTTTCATTAAGAGTCGTATCTGGCAGAACCTCGGTGGGGAAGAAGCCCAAGAGTCCTACTGATGCACTTGTAAGTAAACAGATTGTAAAGCTTATCTTCAGACAAATATCGATGTAGGTGTATAAACAGTCGGCCAGAGGAGTTTAAAAAAAAATCTCCAACTGTCATGTAATATTAACAAGGCTACGTTGTGGTCTTGGCAGCCTGCTCCAGCCCCGAGCAACATTATAACCAAGGATGGTCAGGCTGTGAATAAATTCCTATCAGTCATGTCTGAGAAGACGGGCCCTCGGATGGGAGAGAGAGCTCTAGACTGGCAGAATGAATGCTCTGGCTGAAAATACAAAATAAAATCATGAAACACTAGACACTACTAGACCTTTTCTCTCTCCCTGAAATTACAATGTGCCTACAACTTGACATTTTCACAATTTAAAACTATGGAAGAAGATTAATAGCTGCTACGTGTAATGAAGAAACAGCAACTCTTTAAAAACTGACCTCGATTTTATTTTATCATTAAGGATTTGAAAGCACCTTCAAGTTTTCCTTCACAGAATACGAGGGTCAACCCAGTGATTCCTATTGAAATTATGAATGGCTTAATTGTAGACTATGGTGGAATTTATTCACAAAATGTTCCATATTTATCTGTCAGAGATCCTTAGTAATGTTTAAAAAAAGGACTGTTGTGTCTCATTACTTCACTAACAAGAACCAAGGACTCATAAAGGTAGGTCTTCCAGAAAATAAAAATTTTATTCCGTAGTTTCGGCTGGCCAAGTTCCATCAGTTTTGGAACTTTTCCAAGCATGGAACTTGCCCACTGAAGTCAAGAGTAATTCTACACAGAGAACTTCTCCAGGAGATCTCGACACAGATGGGGACAGGCTGTGCACACGTCACCATTTCTGACTTGTGCCTGAGCAGGAACCACCACTAGAGACTCTCTTGGTTTCTGTGTGAGAAGCTTGTATATATTTCTAAAAATCACTGGGTTGGCTGCTCAAATGGCCATTCCAATCTGTAGCAATCAATTCCACAAATGTCCAAGGACACGTTCCCATTGGAAAAAGAGAGAAGAGTACATTTAACTGATTTCAACCTTGTTTTCAGTAAGACCTTTTGACTTCTCTTGACTCCTTATTATTAATTATCTATCTTATTCCATCATTCTCAAGTGGAATTAAAGATGGCATAATGTTCCCATTTGGATACCAAGCATTGACATTGGCAGATTGGGTTGAGGAAATATTTTAAATGATAAACAAAGCATTATGCTCCGGGAACTATAATAACCACGTTGAACAAGTTGAAGCGAAAAATTGCAGGAGAAACGGGTCACATTCTTAACTCACTTTAAAAATGGGGGAAGATACGAGAGAGAGAGCCTAGCGTTTCCCCTGCTGTTCTCCCCAATATGCGAGCATCACCCTAACCTCTCATCCTCATCCCACAGTGAATGTCTCCTTCTTCCCTCAAGAGTTCTATTTCCATGCAATGCAGCGTTGCAATTATTTCATAGAAAGTGTTCTGTAGAAGAGAAGGTGATCTGTTCCCACACTGAAAGAAAATTTGGTTTCCCCAGATCTCCTGAGAGACAATCACTGGGCTTCCTTTCCTAAGGACTTTTTTAAGGATAACACTGACTGCATCTAGTTGTGGAAGTTCTGGTGGTGCACTGGTTAGTGCTACAGCTGCCAACCAAAAGGTCAGCAGTTCGAACTCACAGGCGCTCCTTGGAAACTCTATGGGGGCAGTTCTACTCTGTCCTACAGGGTTGCTATGAGTCAGAAACGACTCAACTGCAAAGGGTTTGCTTTGTTTTTTTGGTACTCAACTGTCATCTTATTCATTGCCTGAGAGCCTATCGTCCCATGTCATGACAGGTTTTCACTACTTGTTTGTCTAAAAGCACTCAAAACCAAACCTGGGGAGGCCTTGTGACTTTGCAGAATATGCAGATTCTAAGAAGCTCTACATCTCCGGGCTCCTTTGCTTCCGTAATGCAGCCTGTCTCTCTAGGGTTTCCGGCAAGAAGCAGGGGATAATTCGACATGTGTCTACAAATTCTATGTGTGCATTTTTGCTTGCTGATTGAATTAGCTAAGGATGGGAAATTGAATCTATGTCAGCAAGCATGTAGAAAACTACACGGAGAGAAGTTAGGTGGCTGCCAACAGGCCTGTGGAATGAACACTGGATGGAATCCATAAATCTCGTGTCGGATATTTAAACTAGTAGATGAATGGATGCATTGTATCCTAGCAGAGGCAAAGGCAAATAATTCATCAACTAATCCAGGAAAAAGAATTGTCTTCCCACCAGCAGTTCAAGACAAAAACTACGTGACATGGAGCAAGCAGGGGAGAACAACTAACGGAATACAGACCAGAGAACTGACTTGGACGTAGCTATGCACTGAAGAACATTCTTACGTCTCTGAGCGTGTAAAGGAATGGATGGTCTGCAGCGCATCTCAGATGTAGATCACTCAGTCTGCGATGAATATTTGGATTCGTGTATGTGAAGCCTCAACAGTCTAGAACATGATGGTATGATCAGGTAAAGACCTTTGATCTTTACAGAAAGTCAAATGCTTTCTTTCTCTGCGTGTATACATGTGTGTGCGTACACATGTGATAATTGGTATTTCAGACATTCAAATAATAAACAGTCTGTTCTTCACCGCCCCCCGAATCTTGAAATCAATCTTTTTAAAATGCCGATCTGATTAAGTAACTCACTTCCTAAATACACAGTGGCTTCTCTTTTTCCTCCAGATAAAGATAAAAACCTCATAAAGAGTATTACAACTTAAAGCATTTAACAGAACTAGAGCCTCAAAGTGACTCGTAAGCCCAAACTCACTCTATTTTAGATTTCTAAAGGCAGCTTCTGCCATGTAATGCAGTTTGTTATTTCTATAAAATTTCCACTGCACCTTTGACTTAGACACAGGTAAATGCGGTTTTATCTTTCCTACTCTGCTAAAGGAAACCCTGGTGGTGTAGTGGTTAAGTGCTATGGCTGCTGACCAGAAGGCCAGCAGTTCAAATCCACCAGGCACTCCCTGGACATTCTATGGGACAGTTCTACTCTGTGCTATAGGGTTGCTATGAGTTGGAATTGACTTGATGGCAGTGGGTTTTCTGGTGACTCTGCTAAAGGGAGAGTGTGTGGTGAGAGACAGCAGACATTAACAGACTATTCAGCTTGTGCGAGGTTTACATTCAGTGTTAAATACGTGACTTTACTGGTTAAGCCAATTCTCAGAACATATCCCTTATAATGTTTTTATATTTTTCCATAACCTTGTTTGAATGCCCCCTTCTCAAGTTCTGGAAATGCCAACCAATTGCAAATGGTTTAGCTATCTTTTCTACCTCTGGATTTTGCTACTTGAAGTCCCTGTAACTAAGTAGCTGGCAGGTGTACCCAGTGAAACTGCTTTTCCTTTGTGCCTCACTGGTTTAAACTGTACTTTTTCTCCACAATAAAGCCTTTTAATTATACTTTTAATGTAACTTTCAGTTATCTTTGGCTCTTACAACATCTTGGTGTCAGAAGTGGGATCTGAAGAAGCATTTCCTGCAGTGGCCTCCAACACTCCAGGGAACTCAGGCTTCATCCTAAGAACCACTGTGTTCTCGGATTTCATGGCATGGAGGGGACATGCCTCAGTGAGCGACCTCAGACAGAGCCTTCACATTTCTGCATTGAGATTCTCTGGTTTATTGTGGAATCTGTTTTTCATTCTTTCTTTTTCTCCTGTTTCATCTAGGGTTAGTGCACAAATTGGTATCATAGAGGTTGCGGACCCAAAGCAACATACTCCTTACCAGACTTTAAATATTTCTATGTGCATGGTTGTTTTGCTGTAGTTTTTGCAGGTATGTGTTTTGTAATGCCTGGAAGTGTGTGTAACTTGTCATTGTATTTCTTGCAAGAGTCATAGGGTTTAAAAATTCTTGCAAGTGTGTGATATCTGTCTGTGATTCTCTTAAAAGCTCCAAATTTAGGAGCTTTGTGCCCAACCTCTACTGGGATGTCACTATAGGAAATCATCCAAGTATTCTGAAATCTGGTTCAAGTTTTTTTTTTTTTTTAAATTTTAAATTTTTAAAATTTAGCTTGCAGGTTTGGGTCAAAATTTCCTGCATGCAAGTTCAAATTTACAACAGAATAGTCTTGACAGGAACAGCATGGATAATATGTGGTCACTTCTGGAGATCTTTCTAAGTTCACTTTTCTACAGAGTACTATTAGAAAAACGAGGCTCCAAAGTCAAATAGCCTCAATAAAATACGCATTTTCATTAATATTTAAAGCCTTCAAAAAACAACAGAAAATAAAATCAACAAAAATATCTTCCAAGCAGAAAGTAAACTAACCAGACAAATAAGGGAAATACGAGGTCTGGCAGTTATGTTCGTGAACTCATCCTGGAAAAAGTGCTCCATACCTCACTGCTGCATATCATTACAGTCATCTGCAAAATACTCCCCTTGGACATCAGCGACTAGCCCACCCTTCAAAGCAATTTTGGAACTCTTTTTGGAATGGCCATCAAAGCTGTCATCGTATGGCTCTTGATGTCCTGAATGTCATCCAAATAGACGTCTTCCTTTCAGTATTTCCTTTACCTTCAGATAAAGAAAACAGTCACTGGGGGCCAGATCAGGAGAGTAGGGAGGGTGTTCCAATACAGTTGTTGGTTCACTGACTAAAACCTCCCTCACAGGCAACTATACAATTAAGTGCACAAACTTGCCACCATGCCACTGTGTGCAATGGCGATTCCAGAAAGAGTTCCAAAACTGTTTGGAAGGGTGGACTGGCTACTGGCATTGGTGCAATTTCTCAAGCAGAGTACTTGGAAGGTGACTGTAGTGATATTCAGGAAGGATGTATGTAGCACTTAGAACAAATGAATCTGTGGACGTAATTGTCGGACCCCGTACAATGCCAGGTGCCTTCTGTTCCTCCTCCTTCTGTTCCCTCTTCTCCTCTGCTGGCTGACTCTTCCTCAGACCCTCCCTTGTCTTCCCATCTGTTGACCATTACTACTGCTCTTCCCAACAGACCCTTGAAAGTAACCAGCATTAATGTTTTGTTGTTATTATGAAACCTAGGCACCCTCAAGTACTATTCTTGCAAAAGCCTGGCCACTGGAAAACTTCGAGGAAGACATCTGTCCCCTGTGTCAGATGCCTTTTAAGAATAAACACCCCTTCTCCCGGGGTGTCCCCGGGACCCCTTGAAATCATGGCCTTTTGAGCATAACAGCTGCAGTCTCCTACTCAAAACAAACAAGCCCGCCCCTCCCCCCAATAAAAAACCCCTTCTAACTGCAGGCTTGGTGATTACTATTATTGTAAGAGACCTGGAAATTTCAAACATTTTGCCTTAAGCAAAAATAAAATTAATCTTTTACAGCCTGTTAGAGAGGCCCATAAAAACGCCCTGTCTCATCTCAAAAGATGTAATGGAGACTTTTCCTTTAGTGGGACTTGACTCCTAAGGGTAAGAGTTCTCATTTTCAAGTTTCCTGCCTTATTTCACTAATCTTAAAATTTGACTGTTTTGAAGAAAAAGGAAATTGTAGTTCTTTCTGAAATTAAAACTTTTAAATCATGTATTTTGGACACTTACATAGATTGAGAAGAATTAGAAATAGTATTTTGTGGTCAGGATTTTTCATAAAAAGATATCAGAGAAAACTGTAACCCCTAAATACTTCAAATAGTTTCTATGGCTGTAGATACACTCAACTTTACCTTCACTTCTTAATACTGTATGTGTGTTTTCTGTTTCAGTTTATGTCTATGTTTTGTTTTATCTCAGGAAGTCATGACTGGCAGACACAAGCTTTGTTTTGTTGTTATTTTTCTTCTCATAAGACAGTCTTTTAAGTCTTCGTTTTGTTTTGCCCCTCCTCTTCCAGGAAAAACTGCTCTTTGTTCCTATTTTATAATCTAGACTTTCAGTAACTACTCTCAAGAACTTTTGCTGTAAATCAATCTATTTGGAAAGTATACTGAAAAAAGAATGGTTTGTTTACTTAATTAGCAGAACAAGCCCTGAAACAAAGGCAAATTGTTCTAAATTACTTCTCTAACGGATCCATAAGGACAAGCCAAAAAACGATATAAAGATATATTTTTTTACCCCCATATGGCATTATTTAGATTCCAATTTTTTCCAAAGAACGTACTTCGAGTGAGTTAAATAAACATTTTGTGTTAAGTTAGTCTTAATATTCTCAAGAATTAATGAAATAAATTTATTCTAACAAAAATTCTTATGTTTATATCAATTTAAAAACAAATACTACTTCAGTAATACTTATGTTTTATAACACAAATGTAATCTTCAAAAATTTTTAGGTAACCTACAAATAACAAATTGAGTTAATGGATATTCATTATAATTAAAGTTTACGGACTGTTTTCATATCATAGAAAATGTTGACATATAACATACATCAACAATGTTGACATACAGAAGAGACATACAACCAGGATAAGAAATATAAAGTTTCTTATAAGAGAATTTATTTAATATAATCAAACTTTTTATTTACTGTAGCTAAAAGTTTAAAGACTTCATTTAAAAACTTTAAAAGCTTTAAAGTTAAATAGCATATAGAGAATTAAGTTTTTACTGTTAAGACAAAAACATTTTCTTTGATTACTAGATTAAAACACAGAATTTTATTATTTGTACAGTATGCCTTGAAGGCAAGGGCTCAACAAAATAAATTCCTGAGTAGTAAAAAAAGCCAAAAATACAAGAAACCCCAAACCATGTGACTTCGAAAGAAACCAAAAGCTTTTACATTTTTAGATCTTTATTTAAGTAACTCAATCAGGTTTCTCAGCAGTAAACTCCTAACAACTTTGAAATTCCATAAAATAATTTGTTTCTTGTTTTATAAAGAGATATATTTTACAAAGTTAACATACGCAGTGTGTTAACACAGTTTTTATTCGCTAACTTATTCCAGTGATTTACGTGAAGAACTGACATGATTTACCCATGAACTTTTAGGAGTAGTGAAATGTATAGCCGTTTCATGAACTTAATTTGCTTTTGACATATCTCAACTACATAATATTAGGAAATACTAGGAAATTACATCTCAGGTTTTTATTCCTACACTGAATTTTGATTTCAACTAAGTTAAAGAATTTAATTTGCTAGGTTAAATCTGAATTAACCCTGTTTTATTTCTGCCTAACGTTTTTATTGGCTTTATTTGACTTTACATTACCCTTGTAATTGCTTTCAAGACCCTCATTTTCAACAATTATTGTTACAAGTTAACCATGACTATCCTTAAGTCAGTCTTCTTTTATTGTGATTAAATTCTACTTTACTGATTCACTAAAAATATTTGAAGTATATCAGATTCATAAAGAAGATTAAAGTAGCCCACATATGGATAAAATTGGACTAAAGCAAGATGTCCAGGACTCTTATATAGAAACTAATAATGTTTCCTAACTGCTGTTGTTGTTGTGAGGTGCCAGTCAGTTGGTTCCGACTCACAGCCATCCCAAGCACAACAGAAGAAAACACTGCCTGGTCTTGTGCCATGCCCACAATCGTTTTTATGCTTAAGTCCATCACTGCAGCAACTGTGTCAATCCATCCTGTTGAGGGTTTTCTTCTTCTTTCACTGACCCTCCACTCTACCACTCTTCTCCAGAATAATCTTCCCTGACAACATGTAAGACACAATCTGGCCATCTTTGCTTCCAAGGAACACTATGGTTGGACTTCTTCCAGAACAGATGTTTGTTCTTTTGGCGGTCCATGGTACCTTCAATGTTCCTCTCCTACACCCCCACTCAAAGGCATCAATTCTTCTTCTGTCGTCCTTACTCATTGCCCATCCCTAACTACTAATGATCCCAAATCACATGGAACTGAATTTAACCACATGAGGCAAGGTCAGCTAAACGAATTACTATTAAATTTTTATGACAATATTGCTGCTATTCAGTGTCCTAGTTTCTAGATGGAAGAAATCATTTTTATCGTCCTTTACTTCTTTTAATGTAAAGATCAGTTATTTCAGTACTAATAACATTATGTTGGCTACTGAATATCCCATGGATTAGATGCTCTGATACATGTGAAAGTTCTAAGTGCATTCAGAATACAATGAAATATTTCAACTACGGATTAAAGGAAAAAAGCTACAGTAATTTTAATAAGAAATAGTTCTTCAAAGTTGAGTGACCCTCAATGTCCTTACTACTGCACACACACACAAAAATCTGTGCTATTACTCAAACTGACTGTTGATTCTAAGTCTTAACAATTCTTTTTCTTCCTTAACTGCTTTTTTAAGAGAGTAGTTTTTCATAGGTTAAAAAAGTGTTTAATACCCTTAAAATGAAAATCCTTAGATCTGCCTACTCTTGTTCTAGGAGAATACAAGTATTAGAAAAAACACAGATTGAAAGGCTCCTTAAAAACTTGCTAGAAGAGACTACACTTATTTCAGCTGAAAAAGATCACAGCCTCTATCTGGACTGTGCAGTCAACTAAGCAACTTGAACTCAAATTTAAACAACTTTTCTCCTGGACAAAACGTAGATGACATCTGACACAGACAGCTTTTTCTTTTTGCTTTTATTTTTATTTTACTATTTTTTAAAAATTTTTATTATTATGATTGAATGAAAATGTACAGTCCCATATAAATTCACATGCTCACCTATATGCAGCACCCACTGCTCTCCCTGCCCTGTGACAGCACACCCCTCCTCTCTGCTCCATACATGTCCTATGCTTCCAACAGTCTCCTATCTTCTCCTCTCTACACATTCCCCTTCCTCCAGTATGAGGTCAGCAGGATGACATCCTGTAGATGCATAGAACCATAAAGTGCCCACAAAATATGGTGCCTCTGTGTCGCTAAGTCCAATCCATTGCTCTCCGAAAAGCTGACCTGCATTATGATTTATGGACAGGGGCAGCATCAGGGCCAGGGGTCATGCCCCCAGGAGAACCCTGAAGCCCCTGGACCATCAGTTGTGGTCTTTTAGTGGAGATCTCAGGGTGCACCCCTATTTATTCTTATGTTGCCAGTGAGACTCAACTTTGTGAGCTCCATTGTGGCTATCACTGGTGGTAGCCGGGCATCACCTGGTTCTTCCAGTCACAAGTTGATGTAGACACTCACTCATGTGGGTCTCTCTGACAGACAGCTTTTTCTAAGATTCTAGGCCCAGGTCTGTATCCAAACCTGCCAATACGAAATCACTGAACTGCGTTTTACCTTTTTCTTAAAAGTTTTTGATTACCTTTTCTTTAAGAAGCATTGTTGTTTTTAACGTCAACTATTGTACTACATTATTGTTATTTCCTGTTTTTCCATGCAAATAATAGCCTCAATAGCAATACTTGTTATTCTTTAAGGACCACTGTATTCCAACAATTGGTAATGATTTTTTTTTTTTTTGCTTTAGAAATCGCTGTGCTTATTCAATTAGAACTAATAAGGGTTACAAATGGTATCTTTGCAATCTGCTTGGTACTTACAGTTATTTTCTCCTTTATTGTCTTATTACGTTATTATAATATTATCCTTCATTAATACTTTTACCATGTTCTATTTGAAATAATTCTTTTATATGATTAACCAAAGCAAACCTACTTTACCAATAATATAACCAATTATACTAATAAGACTATAATCAATTTGCATAGCTCCTAACCAACATAGATTTTGCTCAGACAAGCTTCATTATTACTTGTTCAACTTGCAGACAGTAGAGTCTGTTTCATACTCTTTTTTTTCCTTGCCTGCAATCTTTTTTTCATATTTTTTAAACTATTCATCTTTTGCTTATTATATTGTCTGCAGTCAGTATTATTCTTTGCTTTGATATTTCATTTTTTCCTTGTGAATCTAAGCCTCATGTTTTTAATAAAAGTTATTGTCATCATTGTTCCATGTTAACTTAATACTTATTATCTTTAAGATAGTTTTATCAGTTGGACTACTTTATCTCTTGGTAAGATTTCATTTCTATAGATAGGTAAGATTTACTTTATAATGCCATGTATTATACTATTCGGGTCTGTTCTTTAAAATAATAGTACTTACTGCTTCTGGAGCAATTTCACTCTAAAATTACTACTTAATTATCCAAGATATTAAAACAAAAACCACTTGTCAATTCCAACTAACTGAGGCTCTAAATAAGACTTGTTTTCAGATCCAACTTGATGGCACTTGGTTTGGCTGGCATTCCACTATATTTGTATGCCAACACAAACAAACATTACTGCTATAAACGCACCTGAGTTGTAACTTAAGCCAGAAGGCCAAGTTAGTATACTTTGCCTGTTAAAGGCAGTTTGACCTCACACCTTAGAAGTCTTTGGTCTGTTAAGTCATTCTTTCTCATTTTTTTTCCTGCCCTATTCTTATTCCACAGTAAAAGAGTACTAAAGAGGAATTTTCAGGCAACGGTATAGTGAAGAAATATAAGTAGGTAGTTCCTGGCTACCATCTTCCAATACATAATGCCTCAGGTATTAAAGGACAAGCATCTAACAAGCAGCCATCTATAACCTTGATCAAGCCCTTTCAGAGAAGAGTTACTTCACCTGATGACATGGATCTCAAAATTACCTTGCCCAGAAGATGAGGCTCCTAGCTTAAGCAAGATGAAGACAGACATTTAACCAAGTCCATACTTAGGAAAGTACTCTTAAGTGTGATTCTCGAATTTCTAAATAATTCCTTGATCAAAAGGTGGGAGTGACAAGGAATCTTATAGTTTAAAGTGTTTGACAGATCTAAGGACTCTAACTGAATTATGAACCAAACTTACTCCATTTTAGATTTCTAATGCAGTTTCTGTCATATTTCTACAAGATTTCCATGGCACCTTTGTTCTAGATACAAATAGTTGTATGAAAAAATGTGGTTTTATCCACCCTACTGTGCCAAATGAAGAGCTCGTGGGACAGATGGCTGATACTAAAAAAAGATTATTCAGTTTGTGCAAAGTTTAGACATAAGTTAAATACATGTTTTTAGTAGTTAAGCCAATTCTCAGAAGATACCTCCTTGCAATATTTAAAATTTTTCCATAATCTTGTTCTAATCTCCCCTCTTAAGCTCTGTAAATGTCAACCAATCACAAATATTTTAGCTGTACCCTTCTCTCCCTGCAGTTTTTACCTCTTAAAACCCCTGTGACTAAGCAGTTCTCTGGAACACCCAATGAAACTATTTTGTGCTTTCCTAGTTGAAGCTGTACTTTTATTTCCACAACAAACTTTTTGCCTGAACAAAACTTTGAGTTATCTTCAGCTCAACAACAACTTTTTCACATCATCCCCAAGACAGACCATCGCTGTGGTCTGTCTTCACTGCCCTCCATGGTCAGTCTTTGCTTTCCAGCTACTGATCCTGAGAGATCCCGTACTTTTCCTGCTGTTTGTGAAATTTTCCCTCCCACTGGCTGTGTAATTGCTCTTCTACCTTCGATCCTCAATTCAATGCTGTTTCCCCAGGGAAATTTTCTCAAACCCCAGAAGCACTAAACTTCACAGCACCGGCACAGCTTTTAAGTTGAGTGATTGGCAACTCAGCTACTGTGTTTCTGGCCACATAGCTGAAGGTAAGCTCCAAGAGGGCAGAGACCACATCGGTCTGTCCACTGACCACATGTTGCAAGTTCTTAATAAATATCTTTGAGATCAGCATAGAGAGGGACTGTGTTCAGCTGAGACTGAGTGTGGCATCTTTTGCCACAGCCCTCTACTCTCTACCCGCCTCCCTCACTGCCTCAGTCCTCCAGGCTTCCTGAGGGGACCAACTGTCATCTCCCTCCCTTTGGTGGAATTGTTTTCTCTAAACATCCCTATTTCTGTGACGGACGCACTCATTTGTTCGGTTCTGTTGAGCTCCCTACTTCCATTTTCTCCAGCCCACCGTTCACTAAGCTGTGTTTCTTTCTTCTTAAATAGTTTCTTCTCTCTCTTTTCTTCTTCATCCCCACTGTCCCCGTCTTGCCCAGAAACCATTATGTCTGAGTTTCTCTTCCTGACAGTTCCTCCTGATTTGGACCACTGAGTGCTAGCCCTCCCTCACTGTAGTCAACCTAGGACCACACCACCTTTCTGATACCACTGCTGTCATGCCAGCGGAATTCCCCAGAATACGCAGCTGCCCTACTCTTTGCTGCGGGCAGTCCACTCTTGACGCATTTCAAATGACTCAGGTAACACACATCTTACTTTTTTTCACTGTCCTTTTGCTTATGACACTTCCTGGAATGTGCCATCTCATTTAGAGCCAGGCTCCAGCTCTCTTGTACTGATCACACTAGCCCAGGCATAGCTCGGTCTGTTTCTGCTGTTCTAACTTGGAAACTCTGGGTGGCACAGGGGTTACGTGCTATGTCTGTGGTGAGGTCATCAGTTCTAATCCAGGAGGTGCTCCTTGGAAACTCCATGGAGCAGTTCTACTCTGTCTTATAGGGTCGTTAGGAGCCAGCATCAGTTTGATAGCAGTGGGTTTGGTTGGGTTTTATCGTCTGTGTTTCCCAGATCAACATTTAGTCAGGCCCTAATTCATTTCTTCTGTGTTAATTTTATCTCTGTAACTCGACTTTAAGCTCCTTGGGGAGCTTAGTTCTCTACAGTGACTAATATTGGTGATCAAAAGTTGGCTTTTTAATGTGTAATAATTCAGAGGCAGTGGAGGACAGTAGTTCAGAGTGTGGACTCCAGAGTGGGAATGGCCACAGTGGAAGCAGCTGACTTTGGACTGCTTTGATCTGCTCTGTGCCTCAGTTTCCTCACCCTGTAAGGAGACAAGAACCACCTGGCTTGTGGGGCTGCTGAGAGGAATCAATAATTTAATATATTTAAGGTGTAGATCAGTGCCTGGCACCAAGGAAGCAAGCTATGTACGTATTGGTTGCTGTTTTGTTATGATTATAAATACTATCCATTTGCGAGCTTACCAAGGGAGTTACAAGATTGTAACCTATGGGCCTTATACAGAAACTCCAAGCAAAAAAAAAAGAACCACAGGCAATTCTGGGATGCATTACTACGTCACGCTTTTGTTGTTTGATTTTACTCTTCTGGATGGAAATTGACAGAGGACCCCCTGATACAGACAAGGAGGGTGCCACTTACATCTCATTTCCCTTCAAGACTTTTATTAGCTAAGCTTGTAGTAATGTTTTCAAAATTCCCTCCTAAAACCGCACTGTCATCGAGTCAATTCGGACTCACAGTAACCCTATAGGACAGAGTAGAACAGCTCCATAGAGTTCCCAAGGAGCACCTGGTGGATTTGAACTGCCAACTTTTTGGTTAGCAGAAATAGCACTTTAACCACTATAGCACCAGGGTTTCTGTTTTAGAAAAAGATAAGAAACATACAATAAAGATATTTTTATAGCGAGGTTCTTTTGAAAATTTCTAGAATTTCAGCACAGTTGCAGTCAAAACGAAAGAATTAAGAAATAAAACATAGTATTAATAACCTTATTACTCCAAAATTGAAAGATATTTTAACAGAAATATCATTTTACTTTAAACAAGGCTTACATTATACAGTATCATATTCATAAAAATAATAATCCTAACATAATTTCCACATACAGGTATTGCCATTTTAAACTCTATCTTTTTGAAATTATTCTTAGATGGGAGAGTAATTTAGCATTAGTGACTAAGCCAGTAAAAGGCTTGGTTTGATATTTTAATTTTACTTCTCCCTTAAACAGGCTTTAAAAAGAAATCATTAGGGAAGTGAAAAAGCTTAATTTTGCATTGTAAAAGACATAAGAATAACTGTCATCAATTTTTTTTTCTTCTTAATAATAAAAAAGATTTTAAGTGAACCTGCACACTGCTGTTTTTAGAGCTGTGGGCAGAGACTTCCAGACAGGCAGCACCTACAGGGAGGTTGTTAACAGCTCTTAGTTGCTTTCTGGTTCTGTGTGGCTTCAGTTCTTTTACTTCTTCTTTCTTGGATGTAATTTAGAGCCAAAGCAAGAGGACTATGGAAGCCACCACCCAGATACTGGAAACCGTGCTACGACTGCTAACCAAAGAGGTCGGCAGTTAAATCCACCAGGCGCTCCTTGGAAACTCTATGGAACAGTTCTACTCTGTCTTACAGGGTCTCTATGAGTAGAAATTGACTCGACAGCAATGGGTGGAGACCTAGATGCTGCAGGATTTCCAAACAATCGCTCTTGATCAAAAACAGGAGCAGTCTTTGACCAGGAGCACTGGTGGGTCAGTGGTAGGATTCCTGCCTGCTGTGCTAGAGACCAGGGTTCAGTTCCTGGCCAAAGCATCTCACTCACAGGCATCACCACCTCACTCCTAGTCTGTCTGTCGAGACTTAACGTGTTGCTACAGTGCTACACATATTTCATTAGAACGCTGGTGCCAAAGAAACCCTACAGACCACAACACTGATCTGCAAGCACTTGTGGTGAGGGCCCAAGACAGGGCAACATTTTGTTTGGCTGTATGTGGGATCACCCTAAGCCCAGGGCCGGCTGAAGGGGGGCTAACAAACGGACAAACAAAACTCAGTTATTCAGTTAACTGTTTAATACATTACCGTGGAATGTCTCCTTCTGGCTAATCTACATCCCTGATGCTTTCATTTTAAGTCCTTCTCTCCTTCTTTCCGTGATAGAGATGAAAATCAACTGCTTATCATTCCTTCCTTATCAACCCCTCCTGTCCTTGTAGACTTAAACAATTACTCCTTGCTTGTATTTGCTGTTTAGTTCTGTGTGGCTTCAGTGCTTTTGCTTCTTTGTTTTAGGATTTAATTTAGAGTGAAAGCAAGCAGAGCATGGAGGTCCCCACCCAGAAGACTAGATAGCCTCCAAAGCAGGAAATACCCAATAATCGTCCTCAACCACAAGCAGACAAGAGTGGGACAAGAAGAACAGGAAGCAACTCCACTGAGGATTCCAAAGCAGGGAATTCTCAGGAATCCCATGGGGAAATGGGAATGTACCAGGCATTCTACTAATACAGTCCTTTTTTTGTTCCTGCATGGAGTAGGGGACATCTGCTTCAGAATACGTTTTTGGGTAGAAGATTCACAGGCATTTTTCGCATGCTGAGTGGACGCACATGGGAAGGGCTGACACAACCCTGGAGACCTGTGACCCTGTACATGAGCCTTCTCTCTCCTATTTCTCCTTAGTTATATCCCAGCTCCTCATTCCCTCAGACTCCAAAAGCTTTGTCTTGGTTCACTCCTCTCTGAAGCCTACCTGGCCCACCCACACCTTGGAGACAAGTACTCAGTCCAGATACATTTTTCTTTCCACCAGACAGTCATTCTACAAGTTCATGTAAATTCTTTTGACATATGGGTGGGGAAAAAACAGCTCTTTGGACACTTCAAACAGCTCCTTCTGAGGTTCTTCCTTTGCAGAGCTGTTGACTGACTTGTTTTCTGCTCTTAAGTTTCTTACAGTTGTTCCACCTGATCTGCAGTATTAATTTCAACTTCTTGTTTTCAGCATCTAAAATCTCAAGTTCTCAACCTCTTTCCACTTATTGTTGAAAATGTACATGTTTGCTTCTATTCTCTTGAAATTCCTTCGTGGCCAGAAGGGAATGCATACAGACAAGAAGAGAAAATGTTCTAGAAGAAATGCCTGTAAAGATACTCAACATACATTGGAACATAAGGAGGACCGAGAAATTCAAGGTAGGTAATAACTGATAGCAAACCAAAGAGAAGCATCAATTTCTTCTTACAAAGATAAACAGGAAAAATGTTTACCTAGATTGGTTGAAAAGGCCTCCGTTTACTGAATACCAGACAAATAAATGAAAAAAAAAACACATTGCTGTTGAGTCAATTCTGACTCACAGCAATCCTACAGACAGAGCAGAACGGCACCATAGAATTTCTGGCCTACTTTCTGGTTAGCAGCTGTTGCACTTAACCATTGCCACCAGGGTCTTCTCACTGAGTCTCAGCAGTGACAACTATCACAGTCATTACTCACTAGATACTAGAGATTGTGTCATCTACCACCAGTCCTTCTAACAACCTTGAAACAAAGGTATGAGCATTCCATTTTGCAGGAGAAAACACTGAGGCTCACAGAGGTTGCGCCATTCACTCAAGGCTCCCTAGACAGTAAGCAGTGGAGCCCATTTTCAAACAGAGGTGGCCTGGGCTCTAAATCCGCTATTCGTACTGTTCAGTCTCTTCTTCATAAGCCTTCGGAATGACTCAGACAAGACACAGACACAGTGTTAGGTCTCTGGAAACTCCTTTAATGCAGTGTATCCTTAACATCACTGAACATCTTGCAAGGATAATGGGCAAAGTAACAAGAAGAGACAGCACAAATCCAGCTGCGGGACCCTCAAGAAGGCCTGGCTCTGGGTACTCTTTTGGGGTAAGGGTTGCTGAGTGTCACCAGTTTACCAGTTTGGAAATAGAGTTTTCTAGTTCTTTTCCGTCTAAAGTCACAAATCTGCTGAGTCCTACAAGGGGCTCTCTAGAAACCTGAAGGTCTTACAACTTTCAGAAGCGGGAGCTTGGGACATGTCCGTGGATTTTTTTAGACCATCATAGCCAATCCAGCATTCTAAAAGTACAGTTTTCATTAAAAACTAAAAAATTCCCAAACTTGTTGCCCACCCAGTCGATTCCAACTCACAACAATCCTACAGGATAGAGTAGAACTGCCTTGTAGGGTTTCCAAGGAGCTGCTGGTGGATTTGAACAGCCGACTTTCGAATGAGTAGCTGGGTGCTTCATCACTATGCCACCAGGGCTCTGCATTTTCCAACAGGTCTCCTCAAAGTGAAAAAGAGAAAAAGAAAGACAGAAGGAAAGAAAGAAAGGAAGGAAAGAAATGAAGAAGGAAGGAGGGAAGAAAGGAAGGAAGAATGAGAGAGAGAAAGCTGTCCTAGAATGGCTACATTTCTCATGAGAAAGAAGTATCATAAAAAGAAGTCTTAATGCCAGCATTTCTTTCTTAGATCAGTGAGTCCATAATTCACTCGTGACCCAAATAACTGGATAAACTGTTTGAAAAGATAATGTCAAATACCAATCAAGTAGCTTCCACTTGATATATATCTGTTTAGAACACAGGTTTCCACGTCAAAAAGTGGGAGTTTAATTCCGATCTGGTGGGACTTCCAAATGCTGCTCACCACAAGCTTCCGAATCACATGGGAACGAGGACCCACAAACCACAGTATTTAAACAAGCGGCGATTACTCACTCAAGTGAGCGCGCTGCTCGCGGATTCTCAGACCTGTGGTATAGAATTCCCGTGGTGGAAGCATCCTGAGAATGTGCCATTCAGAATCAGCATCAGTGAAGGCAAAGGCCATGAGAATGTACTTTTTCACCCCCGAAGAACGAAATTCAACTGCCCTATAGAATAACTACCGCTGAGCTTAAGTGGGATCTAAAATGCATAAAACTGGAAATCCTAATACAAAAGCTTTTTTAAAAGGATTGAGTGTGGTGTCCTTCTGCAGATAGGAGTCTGGACCCGCAGGCTCTGTCCCTCACCAGTGGCATGTCATGTCTTGGGTCTCCCCTACAGAAGCCATGTACAGAGTTAGACAGAAGTCTCTACCATCATTTCTGGCCCTCACTTCAGTGATTTCAAGGTTATCTGCCAGCTTCACAATTTAATCTCCGGGAATTTGGGGGGAAAGACACAGACAACCTACCTTCTACGGAAGGTTTACTGAGATTCCCACCCAGCTGAATGAAGTCTGGCCGGAGTATGATGGCATGTCACTGAGGAAGCCCCAGAGGGCGGTGGGTGTTCTAAATGTCCCCATTCACAGGGCACTGAAAGTCACCTGTAAAGACCTTGGGTGGAACAGTCATACCTTATTCATACACACACCCCTGCACCTAGTATCTGGCAGCTAGCATGTGTTCAATGCATATTTTTCGAATAAATGAACAAGACTCCAATGCTGACAGAGTCTTCTAAGTTTTTGGTTTTCAATAATTTTCCTTTTTTTGCTTGACCAAACACTGGGAGTTTCAATGGCTGAATACAGGTGGAAAGTCTGTATTTATTAAACATTGATTTTTTTTTTTTTTTTGAGATTGGACTAAGAGTCAAATAAGTTAAGGTTAAAAAATATATATATATACACATACATATATATACACATATATATGTGTGTGTGTATGTATATATACTTTTTGCTTTTGAAGTGTTTCAAGCATAAAGTCTCTAACATAAATAAGAGTGGCTGGTTAGACCACTTGCAGCTAATGCTTATTTTCATAAACTGGAGATGAAAGCAATGGGATCAAAGAAAGAACTCTAAAGCCAGACCCCATCTCCCTGGGTCAAGCTTCACTCCTTGATCTCAAATCTGGAGGTCACCACTAGTCACCCTCTGTGAGACAGCAGTTAGCAGTACTCATGGGAACACACCCTGGAGAACCATATGCAGTTTTCATGCTATTTCAAGCATTTTCCCTTCGGCAGAAAGCTGGATGACCAACCGACAGGACAAATATGAGTGGCAGGGAGTGTTTCGTGTGTTGGGTTCTCCCGCTGGGAGGCCTGCTGGGCTTTGACCACATCAACACCCCCCGTTACGCGCTTCGCCCTTTGCCTGTGCTGCTGGTGCTAGTTGCTATGAGGTCTGACGATTAAGTTTATGAACTCACCCTAGAACAAGCACCACGTACTTCATTGCTGAGTACCACTGTGGCCATTGTCAAAGTCCTCCCCTTGGGAAGCTAGGCACTGACACCAGTGCCCAATCCACCCTTCCAAGCACTTATGGAACTCTTTGCCTGGAACGGCCATCAGAGCTGTTGTCGTACTACCCTTGATGTCCTGAGTGTCTTTCTTTCCATGTTTCCTTTATCTCTGGGTAAAGAAAAAAGCCACTGGGAGCCAGATCAGGTAAGTAGGGAGAGTGTTCCAATACAGTTATTTGTTTACCAGCTCAAAACTCCCTCACAGGCAACTACACAGTAAGTTTGCAAACTTGCCACCATGCCACCATGTACAATGGCCATTCCAGAAAGAGTTCTAAAACTGCTGTGAAGGGTGGACTGGGCACTGGCATCAGTGCACAGCTTCTGAAGGGGAGGACTTCGAAGGTGACTGTAGCGATATTCAGCAGTGAGGCATGTTGCACTTAGGACAAGTGAGTTGCCAGACTTCACTGTCAGATCTCATATGCGATCTCAGTTAAATCATAAAGGGGCATGGACACCAAAGTGCGAATGTGCATGTACATATGCTTAGTATGTGTGTGACTGCGTGTACAAGTGACACACTTTAAGATGCTAGATGTCACCCATGTAATGTATTACTACTACACACGCAGTCAACAGACTCGCTGTGTGATCTTTGAACCTATGTGTTAATGAGGTGGGATGGTGAGTGGCTCCTGAAAGCCTGTGGCTGGCACGTCACAGTGACTCATGGTGACCTCCTGTGTGTGTGACAGAGCAGGACTCTGCTCTGTGGGCTTTTCAGGGGTGCTTTTTCAGAAGTAGATGGCTGAGCTTTTCCTGTGATGCTCCTCTGGGATGAACTTGAACCTTCTACTGTCAACTCCTGAAATGCCCGTGGTGCCCTGTTCTACTCTGATCCACATGAAGTGGCCACTAGTTGGGATTGTCACCTGGCTCGGCCCCTCTATTGCCCCCTAAAACCAAGTGTGAGCCATGGTTCTCCCACAGGTCCCGGGGTCACCCATCATGCACACTCATCCGGAGAGAGGCTCTGGGCATCTGGGTGAGGTGTCTTGCTCACGTAAACCCCACAGGGCATGCCAGACCCAGAGGCAGAAAACATGGGGCCAGACCAGGGAGGCTCTGGGATTCCGCCTCACAGAGAAAGGGTGAGATAAGAGATCTAGATGAAAGGAGACCAGGAGAGAGACGGGAGGCTGAGGCAGAGGAGGGAGGAGGGAGGAGGAGACAGCCTTTGAAAGTAAGACCGAGTGTAGATACAGGGGCCAGCGACAGTGTCGAGGCCGAGGGGGTCGGGGAAGCCCCGAGAGCCGCCCTTTGAAGTCTGAGTGACACGTTTATCTCATCTTGCACAAACCGCTGTCAGAATTTCCCTTCAAGTGATACTGACATTAAAGCCTGTGTTTCGGGCGAGTGAAACGATGGCAAACGAGCTAATCAAACCCTCATTTGTGCAAAGGATTAAAAAAAAAAAAAAACACCCCCCAAAACGCTGACTCATCACACAGAAGCTCTGTTAGCATACGGCGTGTTTCAAGTTGAAAGGCACTGCTCTCCGACGGCTCAGGACGGACCGTCTCTAAACACATTCCTTCCGAGCGCATTCATCGGGCCCACGGGTCTAAAAATGGGGCTGCAGCAGAGGCAGGACGGAGCTCGGGGCTCGTTCTCCTTCTCATTCAGAGAGTAAAAATAAATCGTGAAGTTTGAGGGGAGGAAAGGACGCGGTGCCAGGAGTCCCAGCAATCTTCCCTTTTCAAGTAGTGTCTGGGGCACCAGCCACGCCCTGGCCTTCCTGATGCCAAGGCAAGCCGAACAGCGGGGCTCCAGCCTCTTCCCGGGACAGCCGCTGTCACCAATAGTCAGCTGTTTCCAGGCAATGCCAACAACAGCAATAATAAACCCACTGCCACTCTACAGATTCCGACTCAGGGCGACCCGACGAGGCGGGGTAGAAGTGCCTTTCACCTTTCAGCTCCAGCAGCTGCTCCTTGGGAACCCCAGGGGTCAGTTCCATTCTGTCCTACTGGGTCACCGTGAGTCAGAATCGACTCGATGGCAGTGGCAGAAGTAACCTTAGGACTTCTGGTCGAATCTACCTTGAACAGAACCTTTCCTTTTAGTTTTTTATATGACCATTCTTAATATTTAATTGAATTTAATATACATTGCACGGCCAACTTTTCTTTCCACAGTAATTCTTAAAACCCAAACCCCAAATCGGCTGCCATCAAGCTGATTCTGACATAATCACTACCATGCAGAGCTGGCCTCCTTTTTTTAAAGACAGGAGTCGAGGGAGAAAAAGAAACCTCAGAATCATGCCTTAAAAAAGGAAAGCATGACTTCACGGCTCTGAGGCTACTTATTTGGCCCCACTTCTGGCCTCTGAGTTTCATAGGCTGTGTTGTATTTAGAAAAAACCCAAACTGAAATCCCCGGAGCCATGTATAGTCAGAAGCAAGAGGGACGTCCTCCAGGCGGCAGGCTGCCCCACTTTGCTTTCCAGCCCTGTGCCACAAAGGGCCAGGCCGGCTGCCTCCCCCAGTTTGGGGGTCTTGGGTGGACCATTACTGGCTTCCCTTGACAGACACTCTTTCCTCACACATTTTCAAAGCTCTCCTGATGTCTGAACACACAAGGGATACCAACACCCAGCGGCTTGTCTGATCAGAGACCTGTAAGAGCTAAAAACAGTTCAACGTTTGGCCACGAAGAGAGGGATTATTTGTGATGTTTTAACAATACCAGCTACGACAATACTCCTGGTACACCGGGGTATGGAGACGGTCCATTGAAGTGTATTTTCTGGGTGCTCACTCATTATTGGTTCTCAGTGGACTATAGCTTAAAGGTAGGCAGTTTGAACTCACATGCCTGCCCCATGAAAGACAGACCTGGAAATCCGTTTTAGCTAAGAAAATTCCATAAGGCAGTTCTAGTCTGTACCACACGGGGTTGCCATGAGTCAGAACTGACTTGATGGCAATGAGCTTGGTTGGTTGGGTTTTTTTTTTTTTGGTTACCCATTTCAGATCTAAACTAGGGTCATTTTATTTTTATTGTGATTAAGTGAAAATACACAATCCAAATCAATTTTGCATGACTGCCTGTTTGCAGCTCCATCTGCTCTCCATAGCTAGTGACAGCACACACCTCCTTTTTCACTCTATACTTCCAGTATCCACTTAACGGGCACCTGTCCCCTTCTCTCCACCCTCTTCTCTCCCATCTAGAAAGAAAACTGTAGCACAGCCTCATATAAATGTATAAAATCATAAAGTACACCCACCATATGCTCACACTGTGTCCCTGAGTCCAGTCCATTCCTGTCCAGACAGTTGACTCATTAATGGTTTCTAGTCAAGGCCAAAAGCAGGTCTAGGGGCCGTGTTCCCAGGAGACCCTCCAGGCTGTCGGACCATCAGTTCTGGTCTTTTAGTAGAGTTCAAGAGCTGCACACCTCTTTTTCTCTTGCTACTTTAGGGACCCTACACTGTGTCCCCCATTACAGCTACCAAACAAGGTCATTTTTGACGAATGTCTTTAAAAGTCTTTGATTCAGAAAGCCAGTACGGGTGGTCTTTATCACACGTGCTTTCTCTCTGCTCTCCCCTTGTTCCCTGCTCTGGGTTGAGTTCTTCTTGAGAGGAAGAATCTCAGTTGTTCTTTCTTTCTTGAGTCCTTTTTACATAGTAGGTTCTCAACTTAAGTCAGTGGTCTGGATAAAGAGGTGGAGGAATAAAGGAGCAATGCTGAGCCACCACCTGTGGGACAGAAGGAGTGCTGGTGCTGCATAAAGCTCATTTCTCACCTCTCTGTCAACTGCGAGGTTAGCATTTTGATTCCCACTTCATAGGGAAAGAAGACCACACAGCTAGAAAGACGGGGCAGAGATTCAAATGCAGTTCTCTTGTCTCTGAGGTCATTCTGTTTTCAACATACCATGTTTTTATACAGAAACCCTGCTGGTGTAGTGGTTGAGAACTGTGTCTGCTAACCCAAAGGTTGGCAGTTCAAACCTGCTGGGTGCTCCTTGGAAACTCTATGGGGAAGTTCTGCTCTGTCCTATAGGGTCACTATGAGTCAGCATTGACTCGACAGCAAAGGGTACAGTTTATATAGGAAAATACATCTGGATCCATCCTTAAAAACTAAATGAAGTGAGTCTCTAGCTTGACCATGCATCAAAACCACTTGGGCAGCATGTCACACCGCAGATTGCTGGGACCCATCCCCAGAGTTTCAGAGTCAGTAGGTACCAGGTGATACTGATAATGCTGGGTTGGGGACCATGCTTAGAAAAGGGCTGGAACACTTGATGTGACCTCATGTTTTATCAGCGATTCACTTACAGGGACCATCTACTGTCAGTACTGCCACGATTTACTTGGCAAGTATTAAGGTGTATGAGATGAACATACTTTTCATGAAGCGACCCCCGAAGTCTAAGACCTGGTCCCTGAGTGACGCAAACACTTGGCTGCTAACTAGAAAGGTTGGCAGGTAGAATCCACGTGAAGCAGCGTTAGAAGAAAGGCTTGGTAATCGATTTCCAAAAACTCAGCCACTGAAAAACTCCGTGGATCATGTTTCTACTCTGACACATGAAGCTGACAAGAACTGGGGTCTACCCACCCACAACTCGGCGTAGTTCTTGCATTATTTTTTCATATTTTTCTGTGTTGTACTTTTGCCATCAAGTTGAAAGCATCATTTCTTGCTTCCCTCTAACCACCTCCATGTCTTCCTGTTTTCTTAATCCCTTCTAATCTCTGGATTGCTAGGAAAACGGGTAATGAAGCTTGGCATGCCTTGTTCACAAAAATATTGGAAAGCATCTATTCTACTGAGGGAACCGCTTCCTCAAGGAGCTCCCAGTCCAGTGTGGGAAGAAGTCACTTGTTGACTTCGGTGGATGCCAGCAGGTAGAGGATGTGGCACCTAAGGCAGCCTGGGTGGGCAGATGGCAGACGACGGGACCCTGAGATGGGGAACTTGGGCTACCTGTTCAAGCCTGAGTAAGAGACTCTCAGAGAAGGGAAGAGAGAGAGAGAGGTGTTCCAAGCGGAGGCCAGAGGGCACTGCAAGGTCAGGGAACAAGAAGCCATTTACTACTACTGGGCTGGATCATGACCAGGAGTCCTAGTTGGGCAGTGGTTAGAGCTTGGCTGCTAACCAAAAGGTTGGTGGTTGGAATCTACCAGCTGCTCCTTGGAAATCATATGGGGAAGTTCCACTCTGTCCTATAGGGTCGCTACGAGTTGGAACAGAGTTGACAGCAATAGGCTTGGTTTTCGGGGTTGCGATCACAACTTCATTAGATACATGAGTGATGGCCTGAGCTGTCTAACTGAGATGAAGTCCACAGAAGCTGTATTTTTTATTCTTCTCAGCTTTTGACTATGCTGTCAATGACTGAAATCACTTATTAAACGACTCTTGGACAAGAGACATGTGGCTAACACAGAATCATGGAATTTGACATTTGAAGGGGATTTTAGAGTTCAACTTGTCCTTTCTCTTAATAAGGTGTCAGAGTTCTCTCAAGTAACTGAGAACAGACAAACGATTAATCTTGCAGCTATTTCTACAATAGTCTGTGTATCCCAGCGCCCCAAACCCCACTGCCTTTTGGTCTGACTCATGGTGGTCCTATCGGACAGAGTAGAAATGCCGCATGGTGTTTCCAAGGCGTGGCTGGTGGATTCAGACTGCTGATCTTCTGGTTAGCAGCCACAGCACTTAGCCACTGCACCCCTGGGGCTGTTTGGTAAAGTGTTGGGTTCCGTAATTTTGATACAATACGTCTTTTCCTTCTGTCTTCTTCTAGTCCTGAGTACTGCAAATAGCCTGCAGAATTAATTGAATCAAGCAGCAA
The DNA here is from genome assembly GCA_028571685.1 of Heterohyrax brucei. Taxonomy (NCBI): domain Eukaryota; kingdom Metazoa; phylum Chordata; class Mammalia; order Hyracoidea; family Procaviidae; genus Heterohyrax; species Heterohyrax brucei. Next base: position 3,234,344 of record CM053163.1, read on the forward strand.
GAAGATGATGAGTTTCATATTTGCTTTTTCTGGACCTCATTCTGACATCGTCTTCCAAGCTGGCAAGGGTCTGTGGCCAGCCTGGACGTCAGGGACTCAGGATGATTCCCACAAGGCTGCACAGACATTTACAAAAATAAACAAGGGGCATTTCCTTACTTATTAAATGTAGTGCATTAAAAGCGATGTTTACAAGAACTAGCTAGGTTCATTCTTTGCCAGCCTCTTATGGCCAAAATTAGGTAAAACCATCAATGGAGTGGAGTGTACATATTTTAAATATTCATATCCACAGCTCGCAATGACACATCACTGGATGCCCCATTCTGAACGCTCTTTTTTAAGGTTAATACAAACATTAATCCATGCCGTTTGAAAGAAAAACCTATTTACATGTGACTTTTTTAGGTTACAGTCTGTGCAATAGAGAAGTAACAACTATTTGACCCCCTTGAAATTCTCAGCATGCTTGGGAACTGTAAAGGATTCATCTGGTCAGAAAGGTAGCTGAAGTTCCTTAGGGTTGAAATACGGGAGGTTTTTTGTTGTTAGTCTTTTTCCACTAACATGCCTTCTTCCTTAATTGGCTTCATTTAAGGCTATGCCATTCAATGTCATTATTACATTGATTGTGTTAACAGATTTTTCAGTTTCATTTACCCGACACTCATTGCAAATAGAGTTTACCATGGACAGAGTTATGGTTAATAAGTGCTGTCTTACTGGTAGAGTAACTAAGGAAAAAATGACTCATACTCTAGTTGATAGCACCTGTTTTGATATTGTGTTCATCTGCAGTGCTGTGATTCATCTATTTCTCTCTGGGGAAGAGGCTGCAAAATTGGTACACAGTGTTCTGTGAAAATCCCAGATGCCGTTTCTGCCCCCTTCAACCTTTTCAAATGCATTGTGTAAAGAACTGATTCCCCTTCGTTAGCTGACAGTGATTCGAGAGCACTCCTCAGCTGTCTGCGGACCAGCAGTCTTCAAATAGGCTGCGGCTTCATAATGGCTTTGTGGGGAGACATCTGGAACGGAGAGAAAGTTGAGTGCTGGAGGGAAGGCAGTTTCGTTTTTTCAGCACATATATACATGTGTGTACACAGATACACGGAAACCCTGGTGGTGTAGTTGTTAAGTGCCACAGCTGCTAACTAAAAGGTTGGTAGTTCAAATCCAACAGGCCCTCCTTGGAAACTGTCTGGGGCAGTTCTACTCTGTCCTGTATGGCCGCTAGGAATTGGAATCAACTCGATGACAGTGAGTTTGGCTTTTTGTGTGTGTGTGTGTGTGTGTGTATGTGTGTATATATATATAATTTACTGGATGTCATTCCTTTTAGGGAAACCCTACTGACGTAGTGGGTCACTTGTTACGTCTACTAACCGAAAGGTCGGCAGCTCGAAACGCCCCGGCACTCCTTAGAAACTCTACAGGGCAGTTATACTCTGATCTAAAGGGTCACTGCGAGTTGGAATTGACTCAACGGCAGTGGCTAGGCCTTTGAGAACAACTAAACTGCTTCTATTTTCTGGGCTTAGCAGCCTACCTGTCCATTGGTAAGATGTAAAAAAAGATGCTTATAGTTCGGTGGCTGTGAGCCCTTTGGTGACAACCGTGCAGATCTGCCCCGTGGAAGTAGCTACTGACTAAAACGGCATCTAGCTCCCAGAGAACATTAATTGGGCAGAAGAAACGATGTTACAGACTCTCAGTATGGGTCCCGAGGAATACTGCTAACAATGTCATAGTCATGAGGACACAGTGGGTCCTGGGCTAGCTGCATGCCACCCTTCATTTCTTTTAATCTTATTAATATTTCTCTGCTGTAAATGAAGACACAGAGGCTTAGCAAGGTTATGCACTCTAAGTCGCACAGCTGCGGATGGCGTGAGGCAGAGTTAAACCCAGTCTGGGCCTAGAGATTAACCTTGAGATGATACAGAGCTCTTAAAAGCCAATCTCAAGCAGAGAAGAAGCCGTGGATTATCGGAGCCTCGTTTCCCGACTGGTCCCTGAAGCCGGGAGCCCAGCAAACACACTGTGGGTGGGAAGGAGTGGTGTCGAGGGCGTACTTGGCAGGAAGACGTATATAGCCCAAGCTGGTATCTCGTGTTTCTTCAAGAACTGGATTAAATACTGTTGATCTCCCCATCAGCCTTTATTACACTTTAGAAAACTTGCGCCCACAATGGCTGAGACGGGATGCTTGTTATCACGTCGTGAATAAGGAAATACACCAGAGACTAAATTACCAGCCTAAAGCAGTTTAATTAAGTCCAAGGACAGTCAAGATGACACTGTTAATACATTCCTCATTCTTGCAAAGAGTTTTACCGTCTAGGTGTCACTGAGGTATCTGCAGAGACTGGTGCTCAGGGGATCCACTCTGGGACTGGCTTTATTGTGAATTATAGCATGGAAGGACTTTGTTGCAGTTACTTTCTTGTAGAACAGATTCTTCTGACTACCTCTCTCCTCGGGATCGGTTCCCTTCAGGTATGATATTCTACTGGCTCTCTAAGAGGCTACTTTTCTGGATGTAACTATGTAGTCTTTCCCTGTCCTAGGCAATCTCCAGGGGTGTCAGGGACTCAGAAAGACAGGGGCCTCCTTCCATCACATGAGACCACTGTACGTCTCAAGAGCAGAAAGCGTCTCAGTTTCTGCATTTGTGAAATCAGGTTGGCCAGTTGTCTTCGTTTCCTAGTGCTGATGTAACAGAAACACTTCAAGGATTCGAAGTTGGTTTTCTCTCACCAAGAGGCTAGAAGTCCTAACTCCAGATATTAGCTCTAGGGGATTGCTCTCTCTCTGCTGGCTCCGGAGAAGAGGCTGTCTCGGCTTCTTTAGCCCTGGTTCCTCAGTTCTCCTTGGTGACCATCAAATGGGCACTGTCTCTCCCCGTTTGTGTCTGTCTCTCCGTTTCTAGCTGTTTTTAATGTCACTTAGAAGTGATCAGCTTTAGGACACACCCTATAGGCACATGGCCTCAGTAACACAACTGAGAAAATCCTCTTTCCCCATGAGATGACACGCACACATATAAAGGCTACAATTTCAACACACCTTGTGGGGGGAGACAACTCACAACTCAACCCCCAACACTAGCGATGTGAAATTCCCTCCTCTCTGTAGAATGTCATCGATCTGTTTGACATCCAATTTTTTGAAAAAACTGTTCTTGCCTTGTGTGTATTATTTCCTTAAGTCTCTTTTTGATTTATACTCTGTGATCAGCAATCCCTGTCCGTTAACCTTAGGAGGATCAAGACCCTGTAACCAGAAAGATAAAATGGAAAGACAAACACATCCTTTTTTTTTTTTTTTAGCAGAAAGACAGAAAATGCTCCTTAGAAAGAACAAAGACCCGTGGAGCCTGCGGAAATCTTTTCTCTTACGCTGCAGTCTGATTCAGGACACCTGGCGTGTTCCCTTTGCCAAATTCATGGAAAATGTGATAGCTCCTAACATCCTTCAGATGTGCTTTACAGTCTGTTGGGGTCTCACAAGTCCCATTTGTTCTTTTTTTAGAACAAATCCCTCATTTCCAGAGGGGGTTTCTGATTGCTAACAAGAGAAACATTTCAACAATACAATTTTTTTCTAGTTGCTAAAAAAGTTCTGTGAAGAACAGCTTCTGGAAACACATTTGCGGTATGTTCGAATTAAGCCTGAATAAAAGCAGCATGTTAGGGGTTCTACAAATAAAGTCATTAAGTTTGTAAATAAAATTTACATACATTTAATAAAGAAAACCATCACATAATTTACCTTTTATAAATATGTTTAAACACTTTTACCCTCTTTAATGTGCTTTTCTAGTATCTATTTTTAGCAGTTTCACCAAGTTTAGCTTCACTTAATAAATCTATCCATACTCCTCTCCCTGACACCCCGAAAACAACTCCAAATCAATTCTGACTCATAACAACCCTATAAGACAGAGTAGAACTATCCTATAAGGTTCCCAGGGAGCAACCGGCTGATCTGAGCTGCCAGCCTTTTAGAGAGCAAAAACAGGAAAGAAGAGAAAGGAGTTTCAGTGTTTCTCTGAAGAGTCAGCTCTTGGTGATTTTTCAGAGCTTTCTGTATGACTCAGTTATTTTAAATGGCATCACCAATTCCCACCCCTCATGACTGCACAGTCTGAAGCCCACTAGCTCAGCGTGTCTCGTGCTGGCCAGCAAGCGCACCCAGGAACAGCTGGCAGACTATCCCACAGTCCTGGGATGCAGATGAAGCCTGGGCAACGTTTGGGCTTCGTGAAGTGTGCCCGTGACACCGGGCCGCCAGGGGCGAGGGGGCGAGCTGGGGTGGAAGGAGCACCCCGTCCAGGGAAGAGCAAAGTCAGGGCGGCACACACATCTTAGGGAAGAGGGAAAAGACGGGGCAGCTGGAGGGAGCCAGATAACAGACGGGATGGACGCAGATGCCCTATCGGAACAAAAGCAACTTGACCCCAATAAAGACACAGATGGCCTTCATTCCATGAGACACTGTGTCACAATCTGCTGGGCCAGTGTAAAGTCACCAAGCCCTGTGGCCCACAAGTCAAGAACCCTGAGTAAGTCGTCACCTGTGGGAGCTCTTTCAGACGGACCCTGCCCCGATCTCAGCTGATGCACCATTTAACAAATACAATTCTATTTTTCCTTTTAACCAGTCAAGCTATACTGATTGTTCTGAAGGTCAGTGACTGAAGACAAATCTTGAGGGTCCTTTTTGGCTGTATGTACAAGGAGTATCTTAAAAAACGAAACACCCACTGCCACAGAATCGATTCTAACTCATAGCAACCCTATGGGACAGAGTGGAACTACCCCATGGGGTTTCCAAGAAGCAGCTGGTGGCTTTGAGCTTCTGACCTTCTGTTCAGCAGCTGAGCTCTGGATAAATGGGCTTGTCTGTGGGCCAAGCAGGATGCTTTAGAGTTGGGGACGTACACGCCACCAGCAGTTGGTCTGCCACACCAGGATACGCAGCGCACAGCTCGTGCTTGGCTGAGTTGGGCTGCGGGAAGGTCCACTTGGGCTCCGTCCTCCAAGTGTGGTCCCAGGGCTGGCCGCATTGGCATCACCTGGGATCACGTTAGACACGCGGAAACACAGCCCCCCAGACCTGGACCTGCTGACTCTGCACGGGACGCCTGGGACACGTGTGTATGCACAGCACGGTCCCGGAGCCACAGGCTGGGGGAGTCTGCAGGCCGGAATGACTGAGCGCAGAAACTGTGATTTATTAACATGGAAACGCCCCAGAAATCATGTGCACTTTTGTGAAGCTTCTCAAAAGAACGGCAGTTGTTTAGTATTAGAAAAAAAAAAACAACCACCTAGAGATGCAGAGTTCCAAGGTGGGAGAAGCAGTTAGAGCCGTTGGTTGCTAACGGCTGAGGCTGAAGTCCTTCCAGAGGCACTGCTGGGAAAGGCCTGGCGACCAATTTCAGAAAAATCAGCCATGGAAAACGTTCTGGTGTACAGTTGTGTTATGACATGCAGGGAGATGCCTAGAGTCACGGCTGATCCGACAGCAAGTGCTGGGGGCACGGTGAGGACGTCCACTGTAACCATGCAGGAGGACTTCCTGCTCACCTGACCTGGCCCCCAGTGACTTCTGTCTTCAGCCGAAGAGAAGGGAAATACTGAAAGGAAGACATGTGGATGACATTCAGGACATCGAGGGTAATCTGACAACAGTTCTGATGGCCATTCCAGAAAAAGATTTCCAAAATTGCTTTGAAGGGCGGACTAGGTGCTGGCGTCGGTGCACAGCTTCCCAAGGTGAGGACTTGGAAGGGGACCATAGTGACAGTCAGCCATGAGGCAGGTAGCACTTTTTCTAGGATGAGTTCATCAACTTAACTGGCAATCTTCGTGAGTGTGTGTCACCCAGTGACTGATTTTGTGGTGTACCCATCGCTGCTGAATCAATCCCAACTCACCGAGAGCTACACTTAGTGCAGGTATTTGAGGGAGGTAATGCCCCAGCTACAGAGGAAGAAATTAAAAGGGAAGAAGTCCATGACATGTACCCAAGGTCTAGAGGTCTGAGTAGCAGAGGTGGGCCCTGAGCCCCCATCTCTTTGCCCCCCAAAGGAGAGACATTTACTTGCTTCTGGGCCCTGAATACCAAGACGACGTTAGTGTTGCATCTTAGAGGGCGACTCTGTAACACATCTTCACACACACTGGCTGGGTGACGGGACAGTGTACGATACACATCCAGCTGTTGCAGGATGTCAGCTACTAAACAAAGAAAAGATGTTCCAAAAAGAGAAAGCTCCCAAGAACAAGTTTAGGATTGAACAAACCCTTTAAGGAGACAAATACCAGAGTTCTAGCTGGACATGCTGAGCAGAACACTCCCAGTCCGTCTAGGGTTTTCTTTAATCTTGAGAAGGGCTTCTGAAGAGAGGAGAAAAGCATCATACAAACTGGGTGCTACAGCCAGAAGAAGGTTCAAAGAGGTAGGTGGAGGCTGGGGGAGGGCAGGGGTGAGTAGGGAGGTGGTGGAGAGGGGGCTGGTGGTGGAGTAATTGGCGTTGAGGGACTAGGAAACAGCCTTGGCCCTGCTTGGAGCAGCCTCCAGGTCGACAAAGAGGAGATTCCCTCTGAGCACAGAAGAGAGGAAGAGTAGAAGTGATTTGCTAGTTCCCAGAACAGGACTGCCTCCAACAGGTAAACGGAGTAGGATATGTGCAAGCAGACAGGGAAAAGATGAATATTTAATTTAAAAAAATGGGCTTCTCTCTCTTTTTCCCCCTAGCTCAGTGGCTCTGTTTAAGAAAGGAAACTTTCCCAAAAAGGAAGAGTTTACTGCAAAAAATTACAGGTTGAGAAAGTTGATCAGGAACGATTGTGTGTCGGATGTAGACATCCTACCCAGGTTTTAAAGGGTGCCCTTCAGAATGAAGAGGGGGTGTAGCTTCAGAGTGCTGGGTCCAGGTCAGACTTCAGGGGTTCCCACTTGGCATCAGTGTGGCCTTGCTCAGCTCACTGTGTTGTTCTGGATGTAATTTGATGAGCGAAACAAGATGATGAGAAACCTGTCGTAGCATCGTGCAGAGCTGCTGTGAGGGTCCCGAGAGCTGCTGTGTGCAGGGCACTTAGCCAGTGCCTCACCCACGGGGGGCATTCGGACGAGTGCCCATCACGACTCAAAGGGCACCGTCGTCTCTTTCCTTTTCCTCTAATTCTCATCAAGTGCTAGCATTTCCTATGCTGCCCTGACTACTGTCTTCTTAGGAAAACTTCAGCTCTGCTGAAAACTCTGGAGCACGGTATTTTCCAGAGTTCTCCAAGGGTGGGGAGGTGTTCAGTCTCCTCTGCACACATGCAGGACCTGGCCACGGCTGTCCCAGTTCCGAGTTACCTCCAGGAAGAACCTCGGAACCCCCAGGGGGCTGAGAAGAACATTGGTGCCCCCCTGGGCCCTTGGCCCAGTTACTCTGTAGTTCAAGAGGGTGGGGGAAGCACACAGGGAGAGGAAGGAGGGCATGTCAAGGATGCAGTCAGATGGAACCACTGAAGCAAGACGGTTTCCCACAGAGAGAGTCTGGCAGAGTTAGAAAGGTATGAGTTCAAAGCTACGTCAGATTCCCACTTGGAGTTTTACATCCTGTGTGTACAGCCCAGTATTTGTGAGCAGTGGCGGTACTGGAAGGATGTATTTCGCAACACAGGAAATACCCGTTGGTAGGAGAGAGCGCCCTGACGGAGCAGTAATTAAGTGAGACGGCTGCTAATCAAAAGGCTGGCAGTTCAAAGCCACCAGGCACTGCCTGGAAACCCTAGGGGGCAGTTCTACTCTGTCCGATAGGGTGGCTATGGGATTATTTCACGTGGTACTTTGAGTTTCACGAAGGCTACTCCAAACGAGTTATTTGATGACCGAATTGCGACTGTTTCAGAACACATATTGATTTCCACTTTTTTAAAGAGGAGTCAAACATTCCACTCCCCCAGACCCCGTGCAACAGACACCTGATGAAGGTAAGATACCTTGTCTGACTTGGCCACTGCTGGTGGGTGCTCAAAAATGTTTGTGGAATGGATCCACAAATAAAACTTGTTCTTGAAAATGTATCAGCTGCTGTTAAGTAGGACAAAACATCAGCCTGTTGAATGTAAAGAAGAAGGTTAATCTCTGCAGAATGTTTTCTCTCCTAAAAGGTGCTTTTGCACATGACCCAGTTGGTATTGACCAGGTGGCATGTATAAGGAAATCCCAAAGTCTAGGATTCTAAAGCAATGTACATATTTTGCAACTCAAATGCGGTTTTAAAGTGTAACAGACAGTCCCATTTTGAGTAATAAGGTTGGTCGGAAAAATTTACAATTACCATTATTATTATTATTATTATTATTTTTTCCAGTTGTTCACACAGGTAATGGGCATCCTGACAGGACTACAATGTGTACACAAATGAATGGTTGAGTCACGGACCCACACGGCTGGTTAGAAACAGGGCGGATGGTTCCATAGCAGCTAACATACACCAGGATCCGCACAGCAAATTCTGGAAATACCATCACGTGAACTTGAACAATGACCTTCTGTAACGCATATTGTGTGTGCTTCAGACAATGGGAAATTTAAACACACAAACAACAGACAAACAACAGAACCTGCCAAAAATCCATAGGAAACACCTGTTTTTTTTTTTTAATGGAACAAGATACTAATGCTTATTCCATATGAAGGTCTTTGAGTGTAGGAACCACAAAAAGACATTTAACGCATTTTAGAAAATATTAGTATAACAGCTTCTGCAAATTGGGAACTTTCTGTGTTCAGCAAGAGATCTGGCAAGAGATCTTAATTAACAAGAAAGAAAAAAGCTTGTCTTCAAGAAATAATACACACACACACATACAAGCTGATTTTCAAACCATAAAATGCCTCTAAGTTTGAAACTATAGTATTACACTGCCTGTTTTGGTTTTTTAAAAAAATAACTTGGATAAACTTCATAGATGTAAAACTACACGGATGGCAATACTGACTTCCAAATGCATAACCTCTCAAAGTCAGACTTCAGAGATTCTGAAAAAATTCGCAAATCGCATTCAGGGAAAAAAAATGGGTCAGCTGAGTTTGATGTCCAGAGAAAGGTATTATATATATATTTTTTCTCTAAACAAAAAGGTCTCTTAAAGGGTTTGGGAAAGTCTTTCTCTTTGTGCTTGGCCCACACTTGTGCAGGGTTCCATGCACACTCTTTCAAAGGACACACCTCCGCGCGGGGTCGTGGGGCCCAAGGGTGTGCGCTCTGTGAAGGCAATAGCTGCATTGTCAATGACTTCAACTCTACACATTTTATGTATGTTTTAGGTTTCCTCACTTACAGTAAGGACACTCAGAAACCCCTGAGCAGGATACAGCATCCTTACTTTTAAAAAAAAAGTGAGGTGCATTCCCACAGCTGCTCAGTGTGGGAGTTGCATCTTGCTGGCCTTTCTACAGCACCCTGCTTCTTCTCAAGTATTTGACCCAGTTCCTTGTCTCTGTTTATTTTAGGAATTCCTGTTGAATCAAAGTCAACAAGCATTCAGAGATCAATGGGGGCAATAAATGCTGGAGACAGGGATGAGAGTGGATTTATGGAATGACTAAAATCAGATCACAGCTGTGGCCCGAATTCTGGAGTCACCCTGCAGTGACATCCCTGATAACATCTTCCTAGGGACAGGGACTATCAGTGCTAACAGCAGAAGTTTATCTCAATTCTAGAGTCATCTTGCAGTGACATCCCTGATAACATCTTCCTAGGGACAGGGACTATCAGTGCTAACAGCAGAAGTTTTTCTGACAGCCCTTGGGATTTTTCAAAATAGCAGTTATTGTTCAAAGTATAGAGGGCATCAGAAATAGGTTTGATTAAAGAAAAACTTACGTAAATTTTAAAAAGGGCAGTGATAACCTCTAATAAAATTTCAGACATTAGAAACATATACTGTTCTTCATTTTACGTCCTAAGATTGAATGTAAAAATAACTAAAAATCCTACATTGAATATTAACGAATAAAAGGTTTTTTTTTTTTACGGTAGCAGATTGCTACTGCCTTAGAAATCAGACACAAATATACCAATCGATAACCAGAAAGTAAAAGTACATCAATATAAACGCATGTATGAATATAAGATACAGACACTTCAAAATCTTAGTTTATTTAAATGTAGTATATCTCTATACATATATCTACAGTGTCTGTTTAATTCTGGAACATTTCCCTCACAATTTCTGGAACTGGCAGGCAAGGAGAAGGGTGATAATACAGAGTCCATAGCTCTCTATAAATGTCATTTTGAAAAGAGTAATCTTATTCATCTTTGTGATCAACTTAACATTTCCATTACTCGTCTTTCCTTCCAAGACAACTGACATTTCTGAAGAGGCTCCTTTTTGTGAAGCATTCTTTCCTCCTACTGGAAGAAACCTTTTTAATTTTCTGGAATTAAAGGAGCTCATTTTCATCCACAAGTATCTTTTTGTTTAATTCCTTTAGGCGGACGATTCCACTGGAGGGTATGCAGATGTTAGATATCCCTTTTCATGAATGCTCTCCTCAAAATAAAGTCCTAAAAATACCAGGGGCAATTAATATTTAGAAATCTCTTTTTTGGTTCACAGGCCTCGATCTTCATAGAATGTCTGTATTTGAATTAGATCTACTGGATAAGCAAAAGAGAGAGAGAGAGAGAGAACACAAAGGGTGGAAGAACACTTTTGATTTCCCTACTTCCAAATTAGGACGTTAAGTTTCACTGTTTAGCAAATTAACAGGAATAGTGTAAAATCCTGCATCGAGTTTCAAAAATGAATGGACAAGTGGGAGACCAAGAGTCAAAAGCAAAATTAACAAACAAACAGTAACAAAAACCTTACTGAAAGGGAAAAAAATGGATTTTCTGGTAGGGAAATGTCACACATTGAGGCAGTACAATGAAATGGTTGCTAAAACAGGGGATACGTCTCAGGAATGTTTAAGAAGTAGGGTGTCCCCATCCAGGTAGGAAGAGTTTAATTCCATTCCACATTGGCCAGGCATCAGCTAGGAAGCCAGGCTGAAATCTGAAGGCCAGAACACAGGCCAGAAAGTGAGAAACTCAGAAAAAGGTGACTATAATGAGACAAAGATTTCACATGAGCAATTGGTAAAGAATTCAGGGATCTCAGTCCAAGAAGACAAGTCCCCAGAGAAAAACAATGGTAAACAGGAGAGACTCAGAAGCAACAATAAGAGAGGCTGGACAAGCAGTTGTTGGCATTCTCAAACAAATTTCCATATTAGGTGATGCACTGAGTTAGCTAATTTCTTCTCACAGTGTCCACCTCTCCTAGTTTCTTTTGTTATCTTTATCCCCATGCTATGTTTTAGAAAATGGTGTCTACCACCGACAGCACCTAACAATTATGAGTGTTTTCAGCGTACTGGGCTTGATTCAAATGCTCTGCAGGTGTTAACTCAATCCTCCCAGCAACCCGTTGCCACTTTGCATGTGAAGACTGTGGTTAAGGCATGTCACGCAGTTAAGCATGTCACACAGCGAGTATGTAGCTGGTTGAGCACTACGCGCAGCTAGTATGTACTTGGTTAACAAAAGCGCGCAGCTAGTATGTAGTTGGTTAAGCACATCACACAGCTAGTATGTATAGAGCGAAGACTTGAGGCTAGGAAAGACTGCATGCTTTTAACTGCTTGCCTGTAATATTACTACACTTGTCTATCACACCCCAAAGAAACCACATTTCTTAAGCAGCGTGGCTTGTATGGCCAAAGCACATGCAACTATCCAATTCTGGAACACTGAAAACGCTGGCTGTAAACCACTGGATTTAAAACTGGTACAAATGGTGTGTACTAGACTAGTGACCTAGGCTGGTGGTCGGAACACAACTGGCTAGGAAAGTCCAGCCTGCTGATCTGTTTCCATAAGTTTATAGCCAAGAAAACCCCATAGAGCTGTTCTACTCTGTAACACATGGGTTGGCCATGAGTCAGAATCGACCTGTTTGTTTTGAATGCCCTTCAGATGTTAAGATTACATCATTATTATAGTTACTGGGGGCAGACGTTAGGGTCTTTGGAGACTTCCACAAGTATCATGTACCTTCACTACCAAGACAGGGAAAGATGATGTTTTCAAGAAAGTTAACGGTTCTGTTGAAATTGATTTCCTCCACAGCTGAAAAAATCAATCACAGATCAGGGATGCACACCTTTTAGAAGGTGGGTTCATTTCCAGCCACATGAGAGGCAGCTCCCAAGGGGTCTAGGTCAACCAGAGAAGAATCTTTCTTCCATACTGAGGATTCATACTCTTTATTCATCCCACCAATTAGAGAATCATTTCAGACTGAAGCATCTCTTGAAATATTCAAGTATGATCTCTCCTCTCTGTTAAAGCTATCTATAATGACCAATACCTAAATAAGAAAGTGGTTGATGAGATCAGTTTCTTCCCTAAACACCACTGAGACAGAAATGTGTAGGAGATGGAGTTCTGGTGTGGAGGCCAGTGTGGTGGAACAAGAGAGCTAACTTGCAAGGTGAGGAATTGTGAGGTTAAGCACTAGCTGGATTAGAATGTCAGTGGATGGCTGTCACTGAGGGTCTCACCTGTGCATATTTATGGGAGATGGTGGGATTCCTGAAGAAGTGTGAGTATATCCAAGCTAAACTTCAGGTTCTGATTTTATCCAGAGCTTTGGTGACAGAGCCATAGCTAACTGCCACCTCTTGTGTGCTATGGATGGTTGTTTTAGTTTCATGACTGATCCATCTACAATAACAAATGACATTCTCTGCTAATGGTATCACATTTTCATAGTCTAGTAATGATTTAAGCTCATCTAAATTTACTAATGGGAACCTTACTGGTGTAGTGGTTAAGTTCCACATCTGCTAATTCAAAGACTGGCAGTTCCAATCCACCAGGTGCTCCTTGGAAACTCAATGGAGCAGTTCCACTGTGTCCTATAGGGTGACAACGAGTCTGAATTGACTTGAAGGCAGTCATGATGATGTAACTCTAGTTTAGCTGTTCTGGATTTCAAATGAAACGCTCAAATGCTATTATTTAATTCAACTTCCTTTTCTTTGTCGCTAGTTGACAAATGGAAGACCACTTGGGATTAAAAAATACATATACTGTTTAGACATAATGCAATTACAGCATTAACATAGCTTCATTCTATAACTAAACCAGCAAACTAACTAAACAAGCAAACAAAAAAACCTGCCGCTGCCAAGTTGCTTTCAACTCACACGGACCCTACAGGACAGAGCACAACTGCCCAGCAGAGTTTCCAAGGAGTGGTTGGTAGATTCAACCTGTTGACCTTTTGGTTAGCAACTGAGCTCTTAACCACTGTGCCACCAGGACTCCAGTGTATAACTAAAAAACCAAGCCCACTGCTGTTGAGTCGGGTATTCTAGAACCAGCAGAGCTTAATTAAGTCTTTTTAGGATGCTTCTCGGCAATGTTAGTTTTCCACAAGACGACTTTAGTGCATTTGCTAAACACCTCTTTAGGGTAGGAAGACCATACTGCCTCCTTGTTAACACTGTTTCTTTCAAAATGTGTTCTCTATAACGAGAACAAGTTCATGAGAAATACAGTCTGGAGGGAAAGGTATTGCCAGAAAAGACAGGAAACCAGTGAGGGAACAGAAAGAATACCTTGGGGACTAGAAAATGTTTAAGTTTACAAAGCTGTTAAACTAATCTTACTGCCTAGGAGTCAGAATTGACTCGGTGGCATCAGGTTTTTTTCTTTTTTTTTTTGAAATGTTAAGTGGGACTTAATGTCATATGAAAGTTTCAGAGAAAACTAAAAAACAAAAAAGTTGAATTATTTTAAATTCAACTTTTAGAGTTAGATTATTTTCTTCTGCAACAACAGACTATATTTTTCCTTAATAGAGCTCTTCATGACTTTTACCCTGGACAAATACAAATCTACAGAAGTTGATTTTATTCTTAAATTACCAGCAAAGGCTCCCGCCTCCCGCCAGCTTCCTCCCCTAGAGTTGTCTAAGAACAAACTAGACATTCACTGGTCTCAAATCGGTCCTCCTATCCTTCCTAGATGTGGGATTGGGAGAGGGCTTTGTCACTGCAGGAGACCAACCCTTCTACTGTTCTACAAAGAAAAATGCAAACATTTCTGAAACATCAGGTGTTAAATGATGAGGAATTCACTCCAAAGCCTTCGCACGCAGGAAGCTTGGTTTCCTGTTTCAGAGTTTTGCTGGAATTATTTGGGTCGCTTGTTCAATCCTCTCTTTCAGGTTGCGATGATAGGGCTTGGGGCCATGAAATGCACACAGTAAAATCTGTGACAGATTTATGCAGCTTAAACTCAATGGTTGGGACATCTCTGTCATCCAAGATTTATACATCCTGGCTGTGTACGAGTTGCTACTTCTCTAAACTGTTGAAAAGAGGAGAACGTTTAAAAGCAACTTAAGCAAAAGAGGGTTGGTTCCTAGAGGACCATGGGATTCTTATCAAGTTTGTTCCAGATCCAAGTGAACTCATTTGCTCTCAGTGGCTGCGGTAATATTCCTCTCATGAAACCTACGACAAGCTAGTTTTGCTGGCAGATCCCACAATGCTTAGAAGGGACCTTGACATTGAGCTTTCCTTGCAATGTATCTATTATCTTCACAAGACCTTAAAAACATTAAGATCACCACTTGGAGTGTATTTTCTTAAAAATAATTATTAGCACGCCTTGCTATGATTCTTATTAGAGAGAACGGCCTCATCATAGAATTCTTTCGACCTCATGCTTCTTTATTTAAAACAGATTTTCAGTGTGAAGAATTGTTACCGGACCTTACAAAGACAATTTAATAGGAAAGTATCAGTGTTGAGAAAGCAGCTGGGAGCTTATTAGGATAAAGACATTTTTGGCCTAACCTTAACTCTTTTCATTTCACTTTCTTTTCTTTTTGGTTCCAAATCTTTAGAAATTATTTTCCCCACACTTTTTTTTAGTTCATACAGTGGGGACATTTTCATGCCTGTGGGGGCTTAGTGGGAAAATACCGTCAATACAGAGCTTGTACCGGGTAGCTGAAGGTCGATTCTTGCTCTAACTCTTCTAGAATTTCAACTTTTAGGCTTGACACAGAGGAAAAGGACCAAGACTATTTTGATCTTTCTAATCAGTGAGGACACGAGCCCTTTTGAAGCCCTGCTTTGTAGTTTGCACATGAGTCAGACGTCTGGCAAGTGAATCCGCTGTCTACACCACATTGAACTCGTCTGTGTGGGACATCAGTGGGCTCAGACTGCTCAGGGCCTTGGGTTGGCCACTTCCTTAAGAAAATTTTGAAGTGTCTAAAGCTGCTAAAAATAAAATTTAGTTTTATCTTCACCAATGACAGTATCTAAGATGCAGGCAGTGCCTTCTCTCCGATTTGCAGACAGAGTGTGCTCTGAGTATTTAGGACAAGAATGCCAGCCAGTGTCCTTCAAATTAAAGATGAAGGCAACGGGGCAGAGACAAGATGACCCTGATCTCCTAATTTATGGAGTACTCCACTGTGCGTGTGTTTACAGTTGGCACACTCAAAACACTCTCCTTTAAAGAAAATGTGAGTATAGTCCCTTGGTTTGGTCACTTCTGTCATTCTTTCCCCTCTGGTCATTATGTTACTAGTTTTAGATGAAAACAACGTGTTTGTGTTCTCTTTCTTATCAGAATACTCTGATCTAGTATTATCTACAAGCAAGAAAATCCAAATTCTTATATAGACTGTGTAACACTCAAGGACTGCTCAGTAAAATTGGATTGAGAACATTTACTGTACAGGGTTTTCAAGCTGGCGTCACCCTAGACTCTCTCCTTCTGAGTAAGGGAATTCAAATTCAGAGAAAACATGTTTGTTTTTAGAGGCACTTTTAGAAAGCATATAAGGTTTGATATCAACTTTGGGCTTGTCCATTTAGAAATCCCGTGATTGTTTACTAAGAATGAATTGGAAGTGAATAAAATAAAACAAAATGAAATAAAACAAAACAGAAGTCTTTGAAGACAGGCATTTTTTCTGTAACAGAAAGAGAAAAGCTCTCCTTGTCAAGACGTTCCCTCACAAAGCAGGCGAAAAGAAGGATTTCCAAAACTCAGTTTTCAAGATGGTTTATAAGAACAGCAAAAAAGTTAATTCCTTATCACCTCAGTCTATCAACAGTTCTTGGAGTCTGTGTGAGGCTTCCTGATCAAGACATGAAATAGTTATGAGGATTATTATTCTGGCCATGAATGGACTAGTGTATGCTTTCCCTCAAGACACAAAAGGAAAGGTAGTTCTCCAAAATTGTGAAAAACTTGAGGCTAGTATTCAGTTAATCATTTGGTCACCGTTCTTAGTCATCGTGGGGTCCAGGCTGGCTGGTTTCCTTTGAAGTCTTGTATGCAAAGGCCACAACCCAGAGCCTACGGACTTTCACAAAGTCTGCAGACTTTCCTGGAGCCCGGGGACTTGCCTGGAGTCCACCTCCCACAACTCTCACCCACCGCGTGCCTGGCCTCACAGGATCGATTGTTTCTACGCTTCTGCAAGGGCTATACTTTCACTAACATCACTATTTTCCAAAAAGAAAACAAACGCCACCTGGCTATGGCTCACGGTCATATGCAAAGTGCTGGGGAAACTGGCTGAGTTAAAAAAAAAAGGAATTTTTATCATCCCACAGGATGATTCCCCTTCTCTTCTCCAAGCTGTGGTAATTTCTACTCTACGGAGATTTTTTTTTTTTGATGTATATTCAGAAGGGAATGTATGGGTGTGTAGTTCCCGTACATTCTTCAGAAAGAGACAGTAAGCCTTTAAAAAAACTATTATTCTGAAGGTAATAGACTAATTCACTAGAGATTTTTAGTGTTTCAAGGTATTGGAAGTGATTGTCATCAGTAACACCAGGAATTAAGAAAGCCATACGACTTTTCTTGGAATATGGCATGGGCTGGCAAAGCACGTGTACATGTGTGTGTGTGTGTGTGCACGTGTGTGCACACATGTGTGTGTGTTCATCAGAAGAGGTAGAGGTGGATAAATACAATATGAAAACATGTTTAATTCTCCCTCTGCACTTAGGCGTTAAGCCATCCATTGGGCCAGGGCCTCACCATCAATCACGGAAAACACACCGACATGTTTGGTACATATTGTGCACGTGTTCTTTGCTAACTACTTTATTTGTCAAAAATTTGCCTAGCTGTTTCCATCAGCCACTGTGTGTCATGGGAAATTTATGCCGAAGTTGACAAATGCTAGGCCACAATCCCTGGGGTTAATTTTCACCAAGAACTTTCCTGATTCCTGGTCTTTATTACTGATAGGAAACAACGGAAGGTTGTCTCTTACTGATAGGAAACAACAGAATTCCAGGGTACCGCTTATCATGTTTCAGATAAAGGAAATGAATGATGTCAATAAAAATGCAAACTGGGTTTTTTATTTTCTCTAAGCACTGGCTTTCCATCATCCATGGTTTAACTCCATTCAGCAGAGCGGTAATCAGACTGCATTCTTCATTTCAATAGGCTCCAGAGACCATTTTCTATCAAATCCTAAACAGTCTGGCATGGTCCACCTGGAGACTCAAGGGGTCTGCTATGAGTCAGAAAGGACTGAACCACAGTGGCTGTACTGTAAAGCCTCAGGTGGCTGTTTAAATTTAAGATACTAAAATTAAAAAAATTGAGTTCATTCATTTTGCCAGCCACATTTCACATATTCCAGTAGCCACATGGGACAGTGCTGACAGAGGACAACATCATCTTCATAGGAAATTCTATTGGAGTCAGGGGCACTAGCGTATCAGCCGCAGAAGATCGGCCACGTGGAGAGCTTCATCTGCTTATGCTTTCCGGGTGTCTAGTGGGTGCCTGAGTCATTACCAAAACAGAAAAAAACAAACCTGGGGCCATCACATCAATTCCAAGTCACAGTGACCCTACAGGACAGAGTAGAACTGCCCTGCAGAGTTTCTAAGAAGCACCTCGTGGCTTTGAACTGCTGACGTTTTGGTTAGCAGCCAGGCTCTTAACCACTATACCACCAAGGTTTTATTCATTACAGATGCTTAATAAATATTTGTGGAATGAATGGATAATTAAAAAAAGAATTAGCAGTTAGCTGTGGCTAGGGCCCCAAGTATTCAGGATTTCACCGCATTTTTTTGACAAGGAATAGACTCTACCTAATTGGAAACCCTGGTGGCCCAGTGGTTAAGTGTTATGTCTGCTCTCCAAAAGGTCAGCAGTTCAGATCCACTGGGCCCTCCTTGGAAACTCCATGGAGTGGTTCTACTTCGCGCTGTAGCGTCGCTACTAGTCGGAATCGACTCGACGGCAGGCAGTGGGTTTGGTTTGGGAGACTCTCCTAGCAGGCCTGGTCTTAAAGTGGTTAAGAGCTCAGGCTGTTAACCACACAGTTGGCCGTTTGAAGCCTCCAGCCATCCCTGGGGCTCTATGTGGCTGCTGTGTTCTGTCCCATGGGGTCCTTATGAGTCAGAATAGACTCAATGTCAACAGGTTCTAATTGACTAGATAACTGAAATACACATCTCAACCAGGAGCCCTGCACAAGGAGCTCTGTCATCTTGGACAAGATAGGGAACTTCTGTGGGTCTTCTGAAAGACTTGTTATCTCACTGGGTCCAAGGGTCTCAGATACACACAGCCATCCTGCCTCCATCTCTGACCTCACCTCCATGGCTCCGTCTCCCTGGTTTCCTCATCTTCTCTTAAAGCCAGCACTGACACCCTCAACCCAGGGCCCTTTGTCCTTGCTATTCAGGGAATCCTCCCGTTGTGTACTGACTAACCCCTTCTCCCAGGTAAGTGTCTTCACACAGATGATTCAAAACAAATATTTATCAAGAGTGCAAGTCACTCCAGAGTGAAGTGCCATTCCTCAAAGGGACCTTGGATTCTTCTGACAATAGCAAACATGAGGGAAATGCTTATTTAAAAAACGTGTCACCATAGATAATGTGAGGAACCCTGGTGGCACAGTGAAGTGACCAGCTGCTAACCTAAACATGAGTGGTTTGAGCCCACCAGCAGCTCTGTGGGGGACACATGTGACGGTCTGCTTTTGCAGAGATTGACAGCCATGGTATCTTTGTGGGGTCACTAGGAGTTGGAACTCACTGCAAAGCTGTGGGTAGAGGTAACTTATCAACCAGGTGGACACTGTCCAACCAGCTCCAATATGCATTGTCCTGCCAGAAAATAATAAAGTAACTGAGTTAGTAAGAAAAATAAGTCAAACAAAAATAAAGTCACTGAGTTGCTGTAGCTACTACAGAACTGGCCAAGACGGAACCACCTTTGTCCCCAAAGCAAACTCAAAGTGACTGCATGATTTTGAAAGTGGGTGAGAGCCGTACTCAAAGAGACGCACGGAAGCACAGAAGCCAGGCTGTGTTTCTCTTTTTTCTGAATAATCATCTACCCTTTCCAGGCTTTCCTATCACGTGTAACACATTAGAGAGGACTTCGGTTAAATACACGGAACAGGCTGTTAGAAAGCAGCTGGGGACACTTGGAGGATGGGATGCTCAGGGCAGCAGCTATGGTCTGCCATCGCAGAGCTGATTGGTCACTCTAAACTTGCAAATTCCCTCAAAAAACTAAGAGGAATGGCCATAGTGGTCAGCGACTGATGTCAGCCCTACGGGCAGCCGAAGTGCACCGTGGTGAGCCATGAGGTTTCGCTGGTTGATTTTTCAGAGGCGGATCACAGGCTTTTCTTCCCAGGCCCGCTCAGTCCGCCCGCTCCCCTGAAATCTCTTCTATATCCTAGCAACACACAAAGCCTCCGTCGACAGAAGGGTGACGGCTGTATGTGGAATGATGGTGGGGAATCAAAGCCGGATCCGTTCATGGCCAGGGAGAATTCTACCGCCAACGCACCACCGCCTTCTTGAGTACGTACACACGTTACACACCGGGCACCTTCACACGGTACCACCGCAGTGCACGAGCCTTCAGATTTTTACTAGGTCATTTTGAAGGGGAAAAAAAAAATCAGTTTTCTTTTGAATTGCTGGTTCTGCATCTTTCAAAAACCAAACCAAACCTGCTGCTGTGAAGTCTATAACCACTCCTAGTAACCCTACAGACACACTAGAGCTGCCCCATAGAGTTTCCAAGGAGCTCCTGGCAGATTCGAACTGCTGACCTTCTGGTTAGCAGTTCTAACACCTTTCGGGGTAAGGTTTCCGGCCAGCAGAGTCATACCAAAAGATGCTGTTAGTGAGACTACAGCTCAGATGTGAGAGAAGACCCTGCCAATCTGCTGGTTGGGGCCATTCTGCCTCTTTCCCCTGAGTCTCAGTCTGTTTGTTTCATCTCCTGGTTGCTAACCGGTCTGTTCTGACACGAGCAGCATTTCCTTGGGCCCCCCGATCTCTCTCCAGCCCGTCTGTCAAGAGTGCTCTGCTCACTGCTCTGACTCCTTCCTGTTCTGGTCAGCTGCTCTCATTTTGACTTACATACTGAATTTCAGGAATCTTGTGAGGTTAGGAATGATCCCAGTCCAGGGATCCCAAAACTGTGGGAAAAGTTCAGCTACTTTTGGAAAAAAAAAAAAAAGCACAACTTGTCCCAAGCACTTATCCACTGCCCAGGAAGTTTGTCCTTTGCAGACCCTGTCACACCATCACGCCGTGGAGGCGGCCTGAGAACGCTGGTGACAAATGCCGAGTGAGCGTGGGAGACTCGAAGACACCCTTTCAGGGGCTGGGGACAGTTCTGCGCCTCACTCAAAGTTCTGATTTCTCTTTTTCCGACTGCAGTTGGACAGCAGATCCGAGGGGTGCTCCTTGCAAACTCTATGGGGCAGTTCTCCTCTGTCTTGTAGGGTCACTGTGAGTCAGAATGGACTTGACAGCACGGGATTTGGTTTGGGGTTTATTGGTAATCTCAAGCATTTCCGGTATTCTGGAGTTGCACAGTCTGTCTTGATATGGGCTGATTTTTCAAACACCCAACTGGCTTTGGAAGAGAAAGTGTCTTGTGAAGTTTGACGCTGTTAAAACTAGTCATTTCAAGGACTTACATGTGATCTCACTTTGAAAAATATGAGAATTTTACAACCCTTGATAAGCAACGGACACGCTGGTGGTGCAGTGGTTAGTGCTACAGCTGCTCACCGAAAGGTCAGCAGTTCAAATCCGCCAGGTGCTCCTTGGAAGCCACGGGGCAGTTCTCCTCTGTCTGTAGGGTCGCTATGAAGTCGGCATTGACTCGATGGCAGTGGGTTAGCTGTTAATTCACGTGCAAAGGGAGCACTAATAGCACCGTGGCTAAGAGCTAAGGCTGCCAACCAAAAGGTCGGGAGTTTGAATCCAACGGGCGCTCCCTGGGAACTCTACGGGGTAGTTCTACTCTGTCCTAAAGGGTCGCTGTGACTCGGAGTTGCCTTGACAGCGATGGATTCAATCTGCAAAGGCAAAGCTGTCTTTCTATTTGTTGAATCAGATGCCTGGTTGGCTCTGTTCTTCTTTTTCTTAATGTTTTTGTCACATGGTTGGCAGTACTTCTGTGTGACAAAAGTCCTATGACAGAGATTCACCTGATGAACTGTGCTTGATCGCCTTCCAGCTCCACCAGGTTCCAAGGGGGAAAGAAAAGGTGACAGCCGGGATGGCTCTGTCTAGTACTGACAACTGCGTGACCTTTTGTGGCGTACACAGTCGGAGACTTTTGGCTGAATTAAGTTTCCTCAGTTTCTTTGTGTGTATTTCAATCACCCTGCATGCTACCAGTGGGTTAGGACTTAAGCATTTTAATTACTCCAATATATTTACAAAGGATCATTCAAGGTACAGACCCACAAACAGCAGTCAAGCCTTCTTTATGTTTAAGTCACTAAACGACAAACAGATGCCTTGATAAGCAGCTGGAGAATCAAAACTCTGAGCGAAGGCAGGGAGTGAAGCCCTTTCTGTCTCTGCCTGTCCCCGCTCGGTCCCCCGAGAATCTCATTCACAAAGGGAAACATCTGGGCAGAGCAGTAGAGGCGCAAAAGACGGCTGTATTGGCAAAAGGACCAATCCAAAAGTCGGAAAACATCTTTCTTTCTGGTCTATGGCACAGTGTGGGTGTGAGATTTGAACAGATGACGTATATCTGGTGTAAGTGTCATGCTATGTACAAGGGAAGTCCAGGTCATGCCCCTGGCACCTGCCAGCTCCACACAGTGAGTGTAGGGGCGATGCAGGGACAGCCAGGGAGTATGGGCGTACAGACAGCCAGGGAGTGGGGGTGTACAGACGGCGAGGGAACGGGGGCTGCAGACGGCTGTGCTGCAGCTCCCCCTCTGCTGGGGGGGAACCAGTGAGAAGCGGTCCCCTCGCTGCTAGGAGAACGCAGCCCCACCCCTCCAGGGCGGGGAACCAGGCTCAGGACGCTTTCCAGAGCTCATTCACTCGGTAACTCGAGATCCTACATGGAATTAGAATCCACAGTGCATGTGTGATTTCTGGTTAGTTCCCAAGTTATCCAGTAACATACAGTTTCTGATGCTGGCTGTTACCATGGTGAGGGCCACATGCACCCTGCCCTGTGACCATATTAGGCTGAGTTACCCAAGTAACCGGGCCCTGTCACGGCTGCCACGGCGGGCCGTGGGGAAAACATATAGCACGGGACCCAGGGGAAGCGGTGGGAAAGGACGGACTATGCTCACAGCTTGCTGAGTAGCAGAATCTGTCCAGCTGCTACTTTTATGTATTACATTTTAAAAAATTCAACAACAACAAAAAACCCAATACATTAATTTTAAAGCCAGGCAAAACTTGCTTTCTGCAGGAACACATCTGAGTAGATCTGTTAATTAACAAATAACTAATACACATCCAAGAGGTCTGGTCTGTAGTACTGGGATAGGCAGTAACTCTTAATAAATCCTGTAATAAAACATGTACGATTATCCTAATGACAAGGAACTTCAGTAACACACTGGGCTTTCCCCGAGGAAAATGGAACATGGTACCGCTTGTCCCTCACGAGGCTTTTTTCTTACCTTCACCGTCAGTGCTTTGTGTCATCTCATTGGTCAACGTCCAATGGCATACCTGAAGCCACTGGGCAGTCCTGCCTGCTGACTGTTACAAATTCAGTCCAGGGATGTCTACAGTCCCACCCTGACCCTAATGACGGTGTTGAGTGTTACACACCCAGCACAGAGGGAAATGCACATTTAGCAATATTTCTGGTCATCCGGGCACTCCAGTTAGTGCACCCCATAGTGCAGCCTCCAAACTCGGTATTGTCTGACTGTGTCTCTAAAGCCAGCTGCTCAGACAATCGGCAAATCTCAACTCAATCTGATGGACGCTGATAACCTGTCTGTATAATTAGAGGGCAGCAGAGTCCATGCTAGGTTTTGGGTTACTCCGGTTAATTAAACTGACTAGGAAAGTTCTCATCTTCTACTTGGCTTGGCTGTGTATCAAAAGAGAAAGAGAGAGTTGTTCTCCACTCAGGGTGGCAGGAAATAAAACACTCTCAATGCCTGTACAAGACAAAGACGGCAGGGACCCGACACACGTCCTCTTACAAAGAGACCTTTTTGGTATGACATAGCTTAAATCACTACGAAGATGGCACTGTATACTGAAAGAACCAAAGTTAAGCTATCGTTACTCAATAACAAAGTTCTTGTTATCATGGGAAATTTTAATATATTGGCCATGCATTAAACAGTCACATACAGCAAGTAGAAACAGACCCATAACCAATGACTCAGTGCGTCTGCTGTGTTGGACTAACTTCATGCAGAAAAATCTAGAATCCTACTGGATCTAACCCCACTTCACGGAATCTGGTATCCCACTCGCCATGTAACTTTAGACATGTTGTCAGGAGGGGTCAGTCCTTGGAGAAGGACATCATGCTTGGTAAGGTATACTGTACCATACATATCCAGTGCTATCGAGTCGATTTTGACTTGCAGTGACCCTATAGGACGGAGTATAACTGCTGCATAGAGTTTCCAAGGAGTGTCTGCTGGATTTGAATTGCCAGCCTTCTGGTGAGCAGACATAGCATTTAACCATTATGCCAACAGGGTTTCCTGGTAAGGTACAGGGTCAGCCAAAAAGAAGAAGGCCCTCAACAAGAGGGATTGCCACGATGGCTGGAACAATGGGTTTGAGCATAAAAATGATGGTGGGCATGGCACAGGACCAGGCTGTGTTTCATTCTGTGGTGCACAGGATCCCTACGAGTCAGGACCAACTCAACAGCACGTAACAACACCACGGCCATACAAAAGTGAGTTAGCCATGTTCTCATGGAGTCCACAGTTCTGAAGTTAGGCGTTAGTGTCCAGGGCTTTGAACCTGGCTTGGTTCTTGTTGGAGCCTCTGCTGAAAATCGGTATTTCTAACAAGTCCCCAGGAAGTTATACACAAGAATCACCTGTGGGTCTTGATAAACTGTAGGCTCTCATTCATTCTGTCTGGGCTGGAGATGGGTGCAAGCCCTGTTTTCAACACTGCTAGAGCAGCACTGCAGGAAAAATCTACAGCAAGAGAGCCCAGGGGAATTTTTAATCTCATGAGATGGATTCTATATCTATATATACATATGTGTGTATATATATACATACATGTTTAAAAATTTGTTAAATGCTGATACATTATCTTCAATATCAACTCCTGATACATAGCAAAAAGAGGAATCTTTGATGACCATAAAAATTAACTATCTGGAAAATGGTAACCCATGGCAAACAGAACATGGAGAAGGAAGCTTTGGTGTAACAGCAGAAAGCCTCCCAGAGTGTTGTGATCTCTGCCACTCTAACAGTGATGAATTCCAGGCTAGTTAGAGAAGACCACCAATTTTTTAAAAAGGCCCCTTCTAACAATATTATACCTATTTGATTATTTTTTTCAAAGGGACTCAGTCAGTACAGGGTACAACATATGTATAGTATCTCCAACTACCAGATGCCAGGTTTCAGAGAAGAGGTTTACATCTCCCCGTGTGTGGGAAAGGCTATTCTACAAATCGATTTCAGGATTTATCTTGGAATCTCATAGAACACCTGAGGATTGTCATACTTCATGACTCAAACCCTGGTGGTTTGAGGTTAAGTGCTTCAGCTGCTAACCAGAAAGTCGGTACTCAAATCTGTCAGGTGTTCCTTGAAAACTCTATGGGGCAGTTCTACTCTGTCTATAGGGTTGCTATGAGTCAGAATTAACTCGACAGCAGTGGGTTTGGGTTGGTTCAAACAATGGCAGGGCAATGTGGACGAGAATTCCCAACTGCCTCTCATGGTCTGACACGCACCAACGGGAGAGAAGATAAGCCTCGGAATTAACTCTAGGGGAAAATGTAGGATTCGAAGGCAGAGACTGAAAAGACTTTGTGTCATAAAACTAACTCTAAGTCAGCAATGTGAAGCTTCAAAAATCAGAGACCAGTTAATCTGACCGAATGCATTCAACCCCAGACGCCATAAGTCCTTGAAATTTTGTCAGGTTTTATAAGGATCATTTGAGGGAGCTTTTTTTTTCTCCTATCCATGAAATAGGAACCATAAAGGACATTTAGGGAATGCATAGTATGATTTTAAGAGTTAGAGTGATTATTAGTGGTACAAATACCAATGCTGACTGTTTTCTATGTTTGTATCCCAACATACACAGAACCACTTACACTGCAGTGTAATGTCCATACAACACTTTGTAAAATAATAACATTCTATTTATTAATATTAACAATTAATATTAATATAATATTTTGTAAAATATTGTATACACTATCTTATAATATTTCATAGAATATGTATTTGTATCTAACAGGGTAAATAGAAAACATGGTTGCACTATACGTATATATGGATATACATGTATACATATTTATACACACATACGTATTCATAAAAGTGAACAACAGATAGTTCATGAAGTTGACTGTATTCTCTATTAGGAAAGTGACCCTGTTTGTCATGATAATATTGTTTAATCAGGTAGATAAAAAGATGTCATAATTAAATTTCTCAGCAAAGGATGCGATCAGGTAACGGAAAGACGCCGTCATTTAAAACAGAGGTATCAGGAAGACAGTAATCGTTGTATGTGAGCCAACAAGCTGGTCCGTCACCACAAGGCAAAGCTACGACTTACCCGGGCTCCTTTCTCGGGGTAACACTGGCAGCCCCCGCTGCAATCTCTTCCTCCACAGGCCACGCCAAACTTCTTCACACCCTGCAGAAAGACCGCAAAGCACACAATGAATTCCTCACAATGTTTTCAATTACACAATGTGCCATAGCACCCTCTGTTAGGTATCAGCCCAACTCTGCAAGCCACCCATTCATGAAGACACTGGGTAAGCCTTTTTAAAGAGCCTACTAAACGGCCAGGGAGTCCCTGACTAACACGCTCGGCTGCTGACCGAAAGGCTGCAGGTTGGTGCCCAGCCAGAGGCACCGTGGAAGTAGTGCCTGGCACTCTACAGTTCAGGAAATCAGCAACTGAAGGTCCCACTAGCGCACCCTTCTCCTCTGCCACACGAGGTCACTGTGAGTCGGCAGCTAGGTGGTTAGGACTAAGCTGTACCCCAAGAATCGAGGGCCAAGAGAACATTCTTTGAACCGAGGGAATCTCTGTGAAGCCAAGGGGACCGAAAGTGAAGCCAGGATTATGCGGTGTCACAGGTGCCACAGCAGGGACAAGAAAGTCTGTGAGCACAGGGAGCCAGGCCCATGGTGTGGAGTCGATTCTGGCTCACAGCGACCCAACAGGACAGAGGAGGACTGTTCCAGAGCAGACAGCCACGTCCTTCTCCCGCGGAGCGGCTGGTGCGTTTGAACTGATAACTTTTCAGCGGGCAGTCGAGCGCTGAACCGCCGCGCACTGGATCAGAGGAAGCAGCACTTCGCCCTTCCTGGAAACGGGGAATGCACCCCGCAGGAGGAGGCTGTCAGGGGAGTCGGGGCAGCCAGCAAGAGGGGGGTGGGGGAGACACGGATGGGGACCCCAGGGCTTTGTGCTTGAGCCGAATGCTGTGGGGCAGCTCCAGGGCCCTCAAAGCAGACTATGGGAACCCCAGGCTTGGGGAAGGTCAGCATGAGACGGTGGAACTTGAAGCGTGTCATGGGTGACAAACCCTCACCTCCATCAGCACTAGTCACTGACATGCATGGGTCATTAACCTGTGTCAGTGACCGTGACTGACAAGCACGGGACGTTAACCTCCATCTATGACACTCACAGACACGCACAGGGCGTTAGCTTCCATCAGCAGTTGTCACTGACACGCACGGAGTTTGAACCTCCATCAGTGACAGTCACAGACTTGCACGGGGCGTGAACCCAGATGGATGGGCAGAGGCAACCCCCTTTCGTTTCTCTTCTGCACTGTGAGGCGCTCTGTGAGCGCAGTGGGTAAGCCCTCGGCTGTCAGACGAGAGGCGGGAGCTTCAAACCGACCAGCAGCCCCATAGGAGAAAAAGGTCTGCTTCCGGGAAGACTCACAGCTTGGGGGGCTGCTCTACTCTGTCCTTTAGGGTTGCTATACATCAGAACGGACTGACAAGCTTCTAGGACAACGCTGGTTATCACTGAACTTTTGGTTTTCCCTGATGACTGACGGGGGACCATCTTCCCCAGTGAACCACGGGTGCTGAAACTCAGATGCTCCCAGTCCAGGGGAAGCTTGGGGGCAAGGACTGTCTTACAGAGCCAACAAAGAAAGCATTCTCATGGAGCTGGCACCCTGAATTTGGACTTGTAGCCAACTGGATTGGAAACTCTGGTGGTGTAGTGGTAAGTGCTATAACTGCTAACCAATGAGTGGGCAGTTCAAATCCACCAGGAGCTCCTTGGAAACTCTCTAGGGCAGTTCTAGTCTGTCCTACATGGCACCGTGGATTTGAATCGACTCAATGGCGATGGGGCTTTTTGGGGGGGTGGTTTGGACTGTGACAGAATAAAATTTCTCTTTTTAAAGCCATCCACTTGTGTTATTTCTGTTACCGCAGCACTAGATGACTAAGACAGAGGGATTAGCTGGGTTACAGCAGTAGAGTTACGACGGTCCGCGGCTTGGAATAACTGGTTTTCCAAATATCTTACACACACACACACACACACACACACACACACACACCCCAAACCAAGCTCACCAGCACTTCCTTACTATCACACAGGAAAATATACATGCTTTGCTAACAATACTTCCGTAGGGCTACAAAAACAAAAAGAGATCAAATTTGTAGCCAATCACACTTTCCAGTGGCACTGCCTTCCTTGAGAGTCTTAGACTAGGTATTTTGCTTCAGCTAATGTTTCTTTTGCATTCCCCACTGAAAAGGTAGACCTCCTGGGACCCCAGAGGTTTGCACAGTGGGTTGGAACAGTGCACACCCGCGGGCTACCAAAGGTGGAGTCCAAAGGATGACGGAGAAGGACCACTCAGGGACCCCCTTGGTAAGTTCTTCCGTTTTCCTGGCAGCCCATCTGCTGGAGTCTTCCATGTCCCGGCACAGTAGTAGACACGCATGTGGAAATGCAGCCATGTTTCCGCGACCTCCTCTTAGCACAGACTGTGTCTCTGTCCAGCATTTGGTCGTCAGGACAAGGCAATGGCTAAAAACCATCTGGCCAGGGTTTACGATTGGCCGCAGCAATGACTCAACATCCTTACTGCATAGGTGATAAATTCCCCTGCTAACAATTTTCTACTGGAAAGGACACACTGGAGCGGCTTGCATTTTTTCTGTTCTTGCTGTTCATTCTTCACCTAATCGTGAGCCTGATTATAATATCAGTTACTTCTTCAAAGAATGCCAAACGTCTGAGAGTCTCCAAACCTTCAAAGAAATCAAGATCTCAAAAGCCTTCTGACCCTGAAACTAGGGCCACCAGATAACCTGTAAACCTTAAACAAAAACTCCTCCCTGAAGTCATCTTAAAAGTGAACAATAGCTTCACTTAACCAGTAAAAAAAAAGCCTGCATTGAGCAGCCTCCTCCTCGGAGAACTATCTCTGCAGGATCAAAGGGGCGATGCAACCGGGAGGATCAGACGGGAGCCTTGGGGGGCAGTGAATTTCCCTTCACAGGGGTGAACAAGTCAGAAAAGGAGGGTGAAGAACAGCCGTGTCACTCAGAGAACGCAGTCAGTGTCAGCAATGGTGCCTGCAAAACTGTTGGACCGGTAGAGATTTGGGGGTGTAGATACTCAATGATAGCAATAAAATAAATTCAGGGAAGAAGAGTTCTGTTTCCTTTTTTGAGTCTCTTTTTGGTCAACCTTTTGTTCTCAGGGGACACCCTGGTGGTGTAGTGGGTTAAGTGTTACCACTGCTAACCAAAAGGTTGGCAGTTCAAACCCAAGAGGAGCTCCCTGAATACTCTAGGGGGCAGCTCCCTCTGGCCTCTGGGGTCACCATGAGTTGGATCCGACTTGATGGCACTGAGCTTTTTGTTGTTGTTCTGAGTCAGGCTCGGACAGAACTTGAGTTACACAGTGCAACAGTACACACACTCACACACACACGTGTATACATATGTATATATGGAAACCCTGGTAGCGTAGTGGCTCAGTGCTATAGCTGCTCATCAAAGGTTGGAAGTTGAAATCTACCAGATGCTCTCTGGAAACTCTCTGGGGCAGTTCCACTCTGTTCTCTAGGGTTGCTATGAGTCAGAATTGACTTGATGGCAACAGGTTCGGTTTATATGTATCTATGATCTTTTCACATCCTCAAAATACGATTCTCGGTATTTGCCATTTTTTTTAATGACTTCAGTATATATCTACAGCAGGCCTTATAAAAAATCCTTATTTTGAACATATGAGTTTTAGAAAGCCCATCCCATCCTGAGTCTTAAGTTTTATAAATGACCTTCAGCAGCAAATGGAGATGTCCAGGGGCGCCACCACATTTATATCTTTGATTACTAACTGTGACAGGAACGGTGTCTGTGGCAGACGTCCCCAGTTCACGTAGGGACTTAGTTCCCATTTGTCTGAAAAGGTGAAGGGAGCGCCTCTGCCTCAGTCTGAGGGGTTAAATATTAAACTTAAGTGCTCCATCTGGCATTTGACACGGCCATGTTTAATTTTGGTTTTGAAGGCATTTGCCAAATCTCTGGATATAAATCAATGGATGAAATGATTTTACTGATTCCAATTGATTTAACAGATGCTCTATTCTAAGTTTAGAATATACACTGAATTTAGTTATAAGAATGAGTTCACCCTAACCCACTCTTTTGGAACCAGGACTTGAAGACCTCATGCCAACACTGTGATACTCTGTCTCACAAGATGAGAAATACATCACCGAGAATCATAGACATTTTTCTTCTCGGAAATTCCAGCTGCATATGCGTGTTTGCGTGTGTGAGTGTTTGCATGTGTGAGTGTTTGCATGCGTGTGTTTCCCCTCTAGCATCTGACAGAGGCTACAGAGGCTACAGAGGCTCTTTCCTGTACTCCAGCACCTACAAGAAACCAATGTACAACATACAGAATGCTAGAATTACAGGAAGAATGGAAATACTGACTTTATTAAGGCAGGGCATATGTTCCAGACACTCCCTTAAAGATTGAACAAGTGTCTGTTTTGAGCCGAGGAATTTACTTGATAGGACACTAGACACCAGGACATTCTCAAGATACGAATACCTTCTTAAATGATTAATCTTACACAGTGACTATCTCAACTGCCATGTCTGTGTCCCATCATGCCCCTCCCTTGAAAAGAAGAATGCTAGAAGATGACACTCGTCACAGCCAGTGACCCATGATCTTCAGCCTGTCGTTTGAGTGTGCTGATGTCACTCAAAGATAAAACACGATCCTGTGCCTTCTGGTTAACTTCTCAAAATTAAAGGCTAATTTCCTTTCCACCCTACGTCCCTCCAAGAATACTAACTAGACCTGGCTGTACCTTCACGCTCAGCATCGGCATGAGGAAACACTTTTCGCCATAAGGACCATTTCACCACATGCTCTTTTCAGGCATTTCACATGTCTAATATCTTCTTTCTGCAAAATCCTGGGTTGAAATGGGGAAATAGCAATCGAGCCCTCCGCAGGCTACCGCTTCAAGCCTAAACTCCTACCAGCAGCGTTTGCTCTCAGCAGTATTCCGACACTCTGCTGAAACCTCGGCCACCTCCTTGCGCGCCCGGGCACGGACTTCACCCATTGAGACGTTTAAGGAGGCCAGGTTTCCAGAGCCAGGAGGTTCCCAAATATCCTACTATATGCATGGAAAATATGGCTTGTCATGGACAATGCTATGTCCATTTCACTCAACGGGCTATCCTCCTGAGATTGTTGGAAATCCTAAGCCCAAGAGAAAGGAGGCCAACTGGCCTCATGGAACTAATTATAATGCAGCTCCATGAAAACTAGGTGTGGGTTGTCTGCCCTTGCAGAACTGGAGTCAGTTTGAAACCCATTATTCTTATGACCCTCAGAATGATCTTACATGTATACAACGTGTATTCTCCAGCTTTTCTGGCTCAAGACACTGTATCAATCCCATAGCTGCATTACAGTCAAGGTCAGAGACAGTCCCTAGGGACAGGGGCACTCTCAGCACACCTTGTGCAATGGAGACCCATCTCAGTGGCTACTTGAATAGACACACTTGGCCATTTCTAACTGTCAGTGTAACTTTCCAATTCTGGCAGAAGTGCAACCAGGGAGCTTAATAATGGATTCATCGCATGGGTCCCCATCTTGTCGACTACACCATCAACTGCCAAGCTGGACCCCAGGTTTCCTGGGACTCATCTACAACTTGAAGAAAAGTCAGAAGAAGTGAAATTTTGGGGGGAAGTATATTGCAAACAAAAGGAGAGGGGCATTAATTTCTACATTATTGTAGTCTCCTGACATCTTAAAAAGCGTTATAGAATCAACCAAAAAAAAACTCCCAAATCCACTGCCACAGAGTCAATTCTGGCTCGTAGCAATCCTACAGAACAGAGTAGAACTCCCTTGTAGAGTTTCCAAGGAGTGCCTGGTGGATTTGAATCGCCAAGCCTTCTGTTAGCAGCCGTAACACCATGGCACTATGGCTTCTATGGAACCAACAGGGATAGATTTTTAAAAATTTGAGTTATAAATTTTAAGAAGCAAGACAGAGTTCAAAGCAGCTTAAGTAAAGAAGAAGAAAAGGAATTAGAAGCGAGGACTGTGAACGTCTTTGAGCTGCTCCAGGAACAGACAGAAGAAGGATGATTCTTGCTACAATTCACAGGAATCACACCCATGTTGGCAAGAGAGGAGCAATGACGTGGCCACGGGTGGAAAACCCACTTGGGGAGGACAGTAGACAAAGACTCAGAGAAAGAGCCACCTGCAAACAGCGTTGAAAATGAAATGGGAGTGAGAACAAGGCACAGACAAAGAGACAAAGGGGGACAGAGATTGAGACTGTGGTTGAGACTGATTCGTTAGCGGTAGGCACTTAGACACAAAGTCAACAAGATCATCAATCCACACTAAAATACTTGAAATACCGCTGTTCTGTCTAGGGTGTTGATACTCCAAGTGTGGTCTGGATCTGAACCTGCTTTCTGACATGATTTCCAGATAAGCACTTTAAAACCTTGCAAGACACTGCACCAGGTTAGTGAGCCTGTATAGTGAAAATTATGATGGCAGAGCAGAATAAAGAATATACCACAGACTTTAAAAAGAACAAACAAATCGGTCTCAGGAGAAGTATAGTCAGAATGCTCCTTAAAAACATGGACAGGAGATTTTTGTCTTGATTGCTCTGGGTATGCCATCTGCAGGGATCAGTCCCCGGAAAAGTCCACCATGCCTGGTAAAGCAGTGTCAACGAAACAGAGGACGACCATCAGGGGGACGGACAGACACAGTGCCTCAGACACTGGGCTCTAAGACAGCAACAACAACCGCAAGGATCGCACAGGACCTGGCAGTGCTTCGCCCTGTTTTATACACAAAACCGCTGTGAGTTGGAAATCTACTAGACGGCACCTAACAATAACAGCGTTGTGAAAAAGAGATTTGTCAAGAGACAATGAAAACATTGTAGACCAAGGCACCGTCTCCTTGAAGGCAGTATTTCTTCGGATTCCACTTGTTCTGTAACTATAACGCATCAAGGCATCCCTGGGACCTCTCTCTGGGTACCCAAGACTCAGCTGCTCAGCTTCCCCTCTCTCAAAGTCTTAGTTCTCTTTTCCTTGTGCAAAGCATCCTCTTAGGTCTCTTCTCTTCTTTTTCCACTTAAACTCATGACCTTCCCTGGACTGGTAATCAGCATTGCAGTGCTTATTGGAAATTCTAAGAGATAGATATGATCTGGATCACTTAAAAGTCACTTGGCAGTTTCAAGGCCTAAGACATATTTTCTATAACTGCAACTGGAATGCAACAGATATTGTTTCCAGGTGCAAAGTGGAAAATTCAGGATGAAGGATTTCTTGGTTGATTTTTTTATATGGGAATTTTTTTCTCTGGAGCTGTACCTGAATCTTGGGGTCATATGATTTAGAAGGATTTGAAGGTACACACCTGTCTGCATGGCCATTCAATTCATCATCAAAACAAAAACCAAACCCACTGCCGTTGAGTCGAGTTCAACTCATACTGACTCTATAGGACAGAGCAGAACTGTTCCATAGAGTTTCCAAGGAGTGCTTGGTGGATTTGAACTACCCACCTTTTGGTTAGCAGATGTAATACTTAACCACTATGCTGCCCAGGTTTCCCAATTCATCACAGACACATTTAAATCATCCTACGTGCCTGGTTTAGATCTCTTGCTGAGTCTTCCATCTCTGGGACAACAGAATCATCCAGTCTTCTAAGGACAGCCGGATTCTACCTTCCTGAACTTGCCACCTAGCAATTTTGAGAGGCAAATTTCTTGTCTGAGTCACTGGCTCTCTGTCTGCCAGCAGAGACTTGACTCGGCCATTTATAAAAGGGGGTCAGTGCAGAGTCAGAATAGGGATCAGTAGCAGCAGCTGCAATGTTAAGTGAGCATCCAGGCACACATGTTGCTGGCCAGCCTCTCATGTGAGCAATCCAACGGCAGGCAGGGGAAACCAGTGTCAAGTTGCCTCACTCAGGGATCACGTACCACCACACAGAGATGAAAAAGTTTTCCTTTCCCACCTCTTTGAGTAAAAACAAGATCTGCAGGTATCTGAGGAGTAGCCCAAACTCAAATCATAGAGAAAACTGCTCAGTGTCACTTCTCCCAATGGCAGAGTTGTACACGTGTTAGAACACTTAAAGACAGGTTTAAGCAATGACCTGAAAGCCACAAAGTAAAACATATGAAGATTTAGGCTCTCGAACCCAAACTGCCACCGGAGTCGGGTCTGATTCTGACCCATAATGGCTCTACAGGACAGGATAATTGCTCCATTGTGTTTCCAAGGAGCGCCTGGTGGATTAGAACCAGTAAACTTTTGGTTAGCATATGTTCCACTTAACCACTATGGCACCGGAGTTTAGACTCTTGAAGGCTAGCTATTTCTGTAACAGTGAATCATGATGTCAGAAATGCACCCAACTTTCTGCAGATGTGAATATTCTTTCAAGTTTACATGAGAATCTACATGAAAGTGAAAACCGCAGGCCATGGTTCTCAGCTTGCACATGAAAAATGAGCATTACAGTTATATGCAAATGTAAGAACAAAACTCATTTGTCCTAAAACAAAGAATATTTTGTCTTTGTGTTCCAAGAAACTTGGTGTCTCAAGTTTGTTTTTTTTTTTAAAGCCAATATGCCTCTAGCCAAAACGAGGCAATTCTGTTGGGAATTTACAGATATTTTACCACTGGATTGCCCTGCAGCATCTAACACAAATTTCCGTACAAAGGGATACTGAATAGTCCCTTCTAACTAACACGAAAGATCAACATTTCTTATTGTTAAAAAGTAATCAGCTTTCATGCTTAAGGCAAAACGTCCCTCCCCTAAAACAACCAAGAAAAGCTATACACGTCTTTGTCACGAATGCACTCCAGCTAGACTTTTAAAAATTATCCCTGGAATCCAAAAAGAGGCCAACAAAGAAGAAAGCCAAGTTGGGAACAAGGTTCCCAGTAGAATTCTATTAGTTTATCAAAACAGGAAATATAAGCCATTTCCTCACATGCAGCTTTAAAAATTAAGGAAATAATTGCAGCATGGTATTAGTAAGACAAGGTATAGGATGGAGGAAATACAGATCGCTGCCACTCCACACAGAACAAAACCCTGTTCCCCAATGACCTGGGTGGCCAAGTCAACCAATTTAGCTTCCTTTGTTTAGTGGCACTGCAAGGGCGCCCAAAATAGAGGCACTCATCCTGGAATGGTCTTGAATTTTTCTCCAGCTGGTGGCAGTGAACTAACTGATGGACAAAAGCGCTCACACACACTTACAGTGAACTATCTCACTGGCGTTTAATAAAACATCAACTAGTTCCCAGCCGAGGTAGGACTCGAGGAGCTGTCCGTGTTAGGAAGGGAGAAGGAAGATGGGTTTTCATGCTGCATATGGAACGAAGAAATGATGGTAGTTCAGATGAGAGATAATGAGCTAACTACAGTCTGATTTCAGAATGACAGCCTTCACATTCCATCCGTGTTCATTTACCTTTATTCAGGTGAATAACTGTGCAATCAGATTTTCACTCCTCCTGATTCACCACAGTGGCAGACATAACTAGGGGGCATGAGTTAGGTGACATCACCTGAGTCATCAGGAACAAGTCATCACATATTTATAGCCTTGCCTACCTAGACATTTTTATGGGCAGCAGCTAGCCAACTTCACCACCTTCTATTTCTTTTTGGGCATCCCAGAGTTGACATGTGCTTTCCAAACAGAATCTGCCACTGACAAGAGAATCTACAATCATCATGATTTAAAGATGGGATCTGAGGGCTGATGGGATAGGACTGTCTCAAAAAGAAAAGAAAAAGAAAAAAAAGAAGACTTTGACAAGATGAGGAGACTGCTGGCAGGTACAGAGACCAAGGCAGCCTGAAGGGCAAGACTTGCGCACCTTTCCAAATTACGTCATTTGTGTTTACGACATTAGCGAAAAAGGCTATAAATAGGCTGCCTAAGAGTTAGTAAACTCAAGGGGGAGGACCGGCAGGCAAGTACCCTAGGCGGGGACTGTGGAGAGTACATCAAGTTGGATAGAAGGAATGAGAAGCCAACCAGGAGAACGGATACTCTGACAAAGAGCTGTGACAAAGGGCAGTCCACAGCAGAGACACAACCAACCTTTCTGAACCATAATACCCTCTGCACCAAGTGAGGATAACAGCAACCATCTCACAGGTCTGTTTCAGGGATCGAATGACCTGATAAAGGTGTGTGTCATTCACAGGGTCTCCTGTGCCATCCACATTCGAGGGGTCATTAAATCAGGTAACAGACCTGCGTAAAATGCGTGGTGCGCCAGATTCAAGAGGGAGAGTTGGAACCCAGCCAAAGTTTTAGGAGCCAATGCTTTCTTAGAAACTTCTTGCCGAAGGCCAGAAATGATCTCAGAGTGTGGGCGGACCTGATCCCGCAGGACAAGATGAGTGAGGCCTCTGGCTGGGTTAGGCACAGTGAGGGGAAATCGGTATTGTTCACCACTCATTCTCTACTTGGGCCATTTCCACACCAGGTCACATCTGGCTCCATTCTTAAGGCAAACAACAGAATATGCATGTGTTTTCTCACCACTGAGGAAAGCAGGGGACACTCCCCAACTCTAGCGTACACAGGATTTGATACCAGTCCCGACACTTCCTCACAAGCTACTATGACCACCTAAGTGCGATCTCCAGAAGCACCCACCCTTTCTTTCAGAGTTGCTCATATATGATGTCCAATAATTAAGTCCGTGAGCTTAATGGTTCTAAGTGCTACATAAGTCACTGCTGAATATCACTATGGCCACCTTTGAAGTACTCCCCTTAAGAAGCTATGCACTGACATTATGGCCTAGTCCGTCCTTTAAAGCAACTTTAGAACTCTTTCTGGAATGGCCATTGTGCACGGTGGCAAGGTGGCAAGTTCGTGTACCTAGTTATATAGTTGTCTGTATTGGAACACCCTCCGTATTCACCTGATCTGCCCCCAAGTGACTTTTTTCTTTACCTCAAGATAAAGGAAATACTGAAAGGAAGACATCTGGATGACACTTAAGACATCAAGGGTAATAAGATGACAGGTTTGATGGCCATTCCAGAAAAAGAGTTCCCAAACTGCTTTGAAGGGTGGACTAGGCACGGGCGTAGGTAGGTGCATAGTTTCCCAAGAGGAGTACTTCAAAGGCGACCATAGTGATATTTGGCAATGAGATATGCAGTAGCATTCTTTTCTAGGATGAATTCATGAACTTAATTGGCAGTATACAATCTGGTCTTCAGCAGAAGGGTCAGCTGAGGCTTCACTTGTTGGGTTGCTTTATTAGGTGCCAGGTGGAGATTTGGAACGCCTCATCTGGAGCCATCTAGGAAGAAGCCTGGAACCCACAGCACGAAGAACCAGGTAGTGGGCATCGGGATGAAGCCACTGTCAGAATCCACGAAGGCAGAAACCAAAGAGCATGTGGGCTGAAGGCCAGCTTGGGCAGGGGACTAGAGATGTGGCAGGCAGCCTTAAGTGTCAAATGATGACACTTGGAAATAGAGTTTTTGTCTTAAAGCATCAAAGGATTTCCCACCCCAACTACACACTATCCAGATTTTAAATTTCTTCTTTCTTTGAAGTCTACCATCCTGACCATTGACTTCCGGTATCCTTTTACTTCCTAACTCCTGTTCATTTCCTGGGAGATGAAAATGGCTGAGTGTCTGCTAACTCAAAAGTCCATCCAGGTCCACCCAGATGTGCTTTGAAATAAAGCTCTGGGGTTCTGCTTCTGAAAAATCAATCACTGCGAACCCTACAATGCACAGTTCTAGTCTGACCCTCACGGGGGAGCCGGGAGCCAGGAGCCAGAGTCGAACGGATGGTAGGTGGATATTGACTTCATTGAATCTATTCCATTAACCCCCTGTAATTTCCACTGCCTTTCACAGTATCTATGGCAAACAAAATATCAACAGCTAAGCATTCTGAAGATTCATCTTCACTGTAATTTAGATATACTTATGAATCTGTGGCCAAATTCCATTTTGAATAGAGTTTTATCCACTCAGTTCCAAAGGTTGATCTTGAACACGGTGAAAACCTGGAGCAGGGACAAGTCCTTCCTCTTTCGGAGCATTCTGAAACAGCTAGTTCAGATCCCCATGACAGCCCTTCGTTGTCAAGTCAGTCTTTCACTTTCCTTTAATCTGTCCTCAGCCACGGACAAGCTGTGGGTCACAAATCACCAGGCAGGTGCTTCAACTATCAAGGTCTTAAGATGAGAGCCTGGCAGGGTTTGCCTGAGCGATTTGAGGGGTTTTCAGAGGGCAGGTGATGTAGTCTTGGTTTATTAAAGCCTCTCGTCTTGATGCTGTCAGGAAGTTGCCCCACAACTTGCATTATTTAGAGAGCCAACAAGCACAACCAGCTACCTGGTAAGAGCTGGTACATGGGTGCACGCGTATACACACATGCTCACACACACACACCCAAGACAGAGCAAGATCAGACAGCTGGAATCTACCTTGACTCCAGTTCTGGAATTCTTTGTCAGGTCTGTCAATAAGTCAATTTCTGGAAGTAGCCCTCCTTTTATTCCTTCTACTGTTCCATTCTTAGTACTGATTACCACACTTGTGGTTTTATTAATTCCTATTGCCCAGAAGACCCGACGACACAACGGTTATGAGTTCAGCTGCTAACCAAAAAGGTCAGCCGTTCAAATCCAGCAGCATCTCCTTAGAAACCTCGTGGAGCAGTTCTACCCTGTCCTGTATGGTCGCTATGAGTTGCTACCGACTAGACAGCACTTCACAACAGCAACAACACTGCCCAAGAGCAATTCCCAGGCAATGCAAGTGGGTAACTCTGCTGTGCTGCCAACCACAAGGCTGGCAGATGGAGACTACCCAGAGGCAGCTCAGAGAAATGGTCTGATGATCTACTTCTGAAAAAGCAGCCACTGAAACCGCTACAGAGCACAGTTCTACTCTGACACACAAGCGGTCGCCAGGCATGAAAATCTACCCAACGGTTTTAAAGCCGAGATAGGGGTGCACTTCCAGTATCATCCCTTCAGTGTGGAGACCTGCCGCACATTCTAGAGCCCCAGTGGCTCCGTGGTTATGAACCTGGCAGCTAAGCACAACGATGCAGTTCAAATCCATCAGCTACTCCTTGGAAACCCTATGGAGAAGTTCCATGCTGTCCTAGAGAGCTGCTGCGAGTCAGAGAGAATATACCCTGTGTCTGTGCATCCTCTGATCCCAGTGCCAGCACTGCTTCTCTGGATTAGCTCTGTCCCTCCGCAGACCTGCCCATTTAAGCTCTGCCCTGTTCCCCCTACACACGTGTACAAGGTCTCCTCCCGTTCTACTCAATGAAGTGCAGGCTATTTTAACAGGAGGATGGAATGTCAAGAACCAACAACAAACTAACACCTCTGGTGGCCATCCTGCGCCAAGAACGTGTGTGCTTTGGACATACTGTTCCTTTAGCTTGGAATGCTCTCTGCCACCCTCACCTGAAAAGCTGCCCGTCAGTATAGCAGAGACTCACTCGAACACACCAGCCACTCACTTTTGGGAAAAAGAAAGTCAAATTCTTGTGACCTCCACTTGTCTTGTTTCTAGCATTCTTTGGTAAGTACAAGCGTTTTTCTGCGACAGTACAATATAGGACTGTTTTTGAAAACCTGCTACCTTCAGTGAAATTCATGGAATTTATCAGAAGCTTTCTACTCCTGTTCAAGGGGCCAACAACATAATTAGTGCTAGGAAGGGGTATTGTGTCTTTCACGTGCACATGTGATAAGAGTGTCGTATGTTATATGCAGACCAACAAGGATCATTCAGCACAGTTGGGCAACTCTGTAATTAGGGCACTATAAGATGAGTAATGATCCTAATACAAACAATAATTAAGAAGAAAAAAAAAACTGTAGCCATCAAGTAGATTCTGACTTGTAACAACCCTAGTGAACAGAGTAGAACTGCCCCATAGATTTTTCAGGGAGCGCCTGGTGGATTTGAACTGTCAACCTTCTGGTTAGCAGACCTAGGACTTAATCAATGAAATAACAGCACAGTTTAAAAGATATGTTAAACTGTAAGTAAGTAAAGAAATGCTGGAATAAATATAGAGCTTGAGCTTAGGAAAAAAAAAAGAAATCTGATAGAAAGAAGCGTAAGCATGTGGTAAGGCTGCTAAGTTGTGGAGAACAGGGTGACATGCCCAAGGACTGGGAAGAAGACGCAACGAGCACTTCGGGGGCACTGCATGACCCCCCTGCACCCAGGAGACACTTTACACGGGCATCTTTACAGAGTCAAATTCTTCGACAGCTTGCTTGTGTTCTGCAGGGTTCACTTAGCCTTCAACCCAAACACAAGTGCTGGGGAAACACACACATGAACTGATGTGACTTCCAGTACATACTGGCATGGTTCTCTGATTCACCAACCGCCTATCAGAAATGCGAGTATGACACTTGAACAAAACATACTGTATTTCTACATTCTCTGATTCATCCAAATAATAAATAATAACTACAAAAATCATCCCCAATAAAGGACTACTTCTGATGACGGCTACTGTCACTGGGGGTCCTGGTGGCACAGAGGTTAAGAGCTTGGCTACTAAACACCAGGCTGGCACAGTCTGAACACCCTGGTGGGTCCTTAAAAATCCTATTGGGGACTTCTACTCTGTCCTACAAGGTCACTATGAGTTAAAATGACTTGACAATCACATTCTTCTTTGTTTAAACGTACTGTCATTTTCATAGTTTTAATGGATATTGTTATATCACACTGTTTAGAAAAACAACTTATCAGGAGTAGAAAGCTCCTGATAAAGGAAGTCACCAACATAATCACAACGAGGAAGGAGTGCTCAGTCTTCCACGTACACACGCAGTAAAGGGTTTCCTCTGTTACCGCTAATAAAACCACCCAAATCCATGGCCACGGAGTCGAGTCCAACTTACTGCTATGACGACGTGTGGAATCAATGCCCTAAACACTTGCAAGTTATTCCATTTCTGCCCCGATCAGCCAATCAGAGGTAGGCTATCAAGACTTCATGTGCCACAGGCATTACTCCACACACTGTCTAAACTAAATTTTCATTATTTTTTCCAGCACGTCAGCGATTAGTGTTCTCTGGCAATGGATGAAAACGTGTGTGCTGTTACAGTTGGCATGCGAATCTGAAGCGAACACTTGTCGTCATTCTCATGACAGAAGCGGACACACCTTTTGAAGGTTCTGCTTCCAGAAAAGCAAGCCCAGTGTAAGAATTTCTCTAAAAATGCCCCCTACTCAAAATTGGAGCGAAAAATAATTTGAGAAGAATGGAATGAAAGAAACTCAATAATGCCTTTTCATAATACAATAAGAGTTCTGTTCTGGTTTGCTGGAGGCCAGTCTGGGCAAAGAAGGTGTTCATTTGTATTGGCACGTGGAGAAGACTAGCAGTTCTGCCTGGACAAGCTTCACTTTCGCTATAAGCAGCATCCGTCTTTGCGAGCCTGCTGGTGATCCGACTTACGGTCACAGGGAACTTGGGGGCTGTTGACAATACAGCCATCTTACCTACCTGCCGACCTTGTTTCTGGATTGGAATTTCTGCATTTCTGCCTTGCCCTCCCTTTTGCAGATGCCCTGCCAAGTGAATTGAGCCAGATGGCTTTCAAAAGGTACGCAGGTACACCTTTGTACATCAGCAGTGGTTTGTGGTTCCTTTGCCTTTAACTCATTCTCAAATACGTTC
Source organism: Heterohyrax brucei (assembly GCA_028571685.1). Lineage (NCBI taxonomy): Eukaryota > Metazoa > Chordata > Mammalia > Hyracoidea > Procaviidae > Heterohyrax > Heterohyrax brucei. The sequence goes on from CM053163.1 coordinate 3,276,249, forward strand.
TCTTTGCTTTGGAAGACAGTCTACGGATAAAATCTACTGTATGTCACCGAGCAAATATCTATTACTGGGACCAGCAGCTCTGTCTGAGAGCAGGTAGTGATGCGAACAGAATTCAGTTACTTGTGAGTGCATTAACCACGCAGAGGATCTGACAGTGAATTTCCAATCTTTACGCATGATGTTGTTGGTTTTTTAATCCCAAGGACTAGCTAGTATAGCAATCGCACTATCGACCTACCAGAGATTCAAGATGCCCAGGACAATACTCAGACCAGACTTTGCATGTTACTGACTATCCACAGGCCAATTCAGAAGCAGCAGGCATACATTTTTAGGTCTGGATTCTATACTGAGGGTTTGCACTAAGGTTTACAAGATTTTAGGAGTCGGTTACATTCTTGTACAGCGGCGTATGAAGCCTAGTGGTCTTTCCAGTCTTTTTATCCCTAATCCGCGGATTTGTAAGAAGATGGTCCCTGGGCCTCCAGCATTCTGTGGTCCTGGCTGGCATTTCCGCCCTGCTCCTGGGCTCCCACCCCGACGCACAGCTCCTGGCTGCTGTGGGCCTGGACGCACTCTGCACAGTGTGGTGTCGGAGAGGGGCTGCTTGGGCTCCACTCCCAGACTGCAGCTGTGTGACCTTGGGGAAAACACTCAGCCCACGGGAGCTTCACTTTCCCCATGTGCAACATGGGTAGACTGCACCCTTCTCTGCGGGCTTGTTGGAAAAAAGGAGATAAATCCGTAGAAAGAGCTCAGCCTGTTACCCTGCTGCACGGCAGGAAGCGCTTGCTATTCATGTTCTTGACCTTTGTTTTGCTTTCCCCACGGGGGTAAGATGCCAGGGTATTTCCAGACCCACAGCACAGAGATCCTGAGATCCAGGCAAGCTTCAGTATTTCTACCGTTTAGAAAATTTGCTGTTTGTGGAGCAGAGTGAACACTTTAGGGTTTTCACACCACTGGCATGTACTTAACATCAAGTCTACATAAAGTTTAAAAAAATTAAACTTGGAAAAGGTGACAGTTTAATTTGAAGCTCACGTCCCATCACTTTCTCGAATGTAAGATTTTGATGGAGAAAAATTCAGTCTGCTAAATCACCTTCAATAAGTGGACTTTTTAGTGCTTGCTTTGCTGACTTTTCTTTTTTAGTCAGTGAGTAGCTGGCTTGCAGGCACAATTCGTGCAGCTAACTATGCTGAACCCTGTACCCGAGGTCACCCCATGAGTCAGGGTCACTTGGGATTCAAGCCAAGACCTCATTCTCTGTCCCTCACTATGAGCCTGAGATAAAACACCACGAACAGTCTTTGAGCAACGAGGATTGTAATTCTCCCTATGTATCCAAAGTGCTCTTATCATATCACAAACAAGTAACATGCTGAGACTATAAACATCCAAGTGAGTGGACTTCCTTGAATATTCTGAGTGATGTCATCTGGTCCTTCTTCCATTTCCGTTCTTATTATGCTCCTGTCCTTTCAAAAGAGAATTCGTGCCACAGCTTTAACAAAAGCCAGGAAATGTCGGGGCTCCGGCAGGAGGACCCACACAGAAACAAGGAGAAACGGATCAAGCACAAACATCTCCAGGTGCAGAGCGGTGCAAACCAGTTCTCCAGTGGACAAATCGAAAACCCTTGGTTTGCTCTTGTGACAGTGAATTACTCAGCTGCTTCCATCAGTGCAGGCAGCCAATATCTGCCCCCACATCTCTTCCAAACATATTGAGTTCCTACCACCTGTCAATGACCTGTCAACGAGATGGACTGACACAGTGGCTGCATTGGTGGGCTCAGGCACAGCAGTGAGGATAAGGACAGCACAGGACTGGGAGGCACTTGGTTCTGCTGTGCACACGGTGACTGAGTTGGAAAAGTTTCTATGGCACCCAGCAACCACAACCATCAGGCATGCTACGTGTTAGACACATAAGGATGAAAAAGCAGCCCTCTGGCCTTTGGGAAATCATAAACCAGTGGCAGAAATCACCAGTAATTAACAATAAATACTTAACAGGGCAATACCTGTTGTAGTAAGATTGCTGACAAAGAACTTGGGGAGGAGAAATGAGAAATCTTTATTCAAATGATCACATCTTAACTTGAATTTTCTGACTGCTTTTCTTTTTTTTTTTTCATAGTCGTACATGCTTTTATTTACCTGTTCAGTATTAAAAAGCTCACGCAAACAAAAAACTTCCTGGTTTAATGACTTCAGGACTACAAACAAAACAAAACAAAAAAACCAAGATCACTGTCTGACTGCTTTTCTATATCATTTAAAGGCACCTGATTTGATCTTTTTCTGATGCAACTGCTTTTTCCTTTTAAGTCTTTGTTGATACTATGTGTATCAGCAGTGGAGGGTGTATTGAGTCATCGAGTGTGTCTGAATTTTTGGTAGGTGCTGTGGTTTTAGTTCCATGTCTCATTCCATCATTGATACCTTCGGAGTCCAGAGATACATGTGTACTCCCTGTGAACGCAAATTCTACCCCTAGAGTCTAGAGGTACATACGTATACCAAAAAATAATTTTCAGAATTCATGTTTTACATGCTGAAAATCCAATGGTTCATCACCATCTCATAAAATACCCTGTAAAAACTAATTTTTTTCTATTTCAAGCTGTTATGTAGGACTCTGCTGCAGGCAGCATGCACTGTTAACGAGACAGGAGCTTCCCACTGAACCCAAAGGTATAAAAAGTAAGAGGCAGCTATACGTACCATCAGCTCTGGAAGAATAATGGCACGTTTCAGTTTATTTTTGTGTGCCAAGCATGGGTTATTCATCTAATTTATGGTTCCTCGGAGTTGGGTCAGAAAACCTGGTGGCGTAGTGGGTTAAGTGTTACATCTGCTAACCAAAAGGTCGGCAGTTCAAATCCACAGGCACTTCTTGGAAACTCTGCGGGGGCAGTTCTACTCTGATCTATAGGGTTGCCATGAGTTGGATCCAACTTGATGGCAGTTGGTTTGTTTTTGTTTTCTTTTTTGGAGTTGGGTCAAAGAATCACATTTTTAAGGCATCACTCTGCAGGAATTAGCTGCCTGGTGGAGGCCTAGCAGAAAGGATTCTCCACTTGTAGAAAAGTCAAGAGAAGGCCACAAGAACAGAGATTTTAGGGAGTGGCTATGGAGAAAGCAGAGTCACGGAAAGGAATCGGTACGCCACAGTGGACTGGGAACACGAATTCATGGTAATATGGGCCTCCAGCACCCTGGAGCCTGAACTGGCTGGCCTACAACCAGGAGTTTTGCTCAGACCAATCTCAAGTTTTCTGATGAGTACCTTGTTACAAAGAACAAAATTCTAAAGTTGAGTAGAATCTATTTTATCATGGTCACTTCATGATTTGGGGCTTAGATATACCTTACAATGAAAGCCTAGTTCTAAGCACATGTAAAGTAGACCAAAACCCAACCCAATCCAACCTACCGCACTGCCCTCGTGCTGATCTCAACTCAGAGCAACCCTATAGGTCAGGGTAGAACTGCCCCATAGAGTTTCCAAGGAGCACCTAGTGGATTTGGACTGCCAACCTGCTGATCAGCAGCATTAGCACTTAACCACTACGCCACCAAGGTTTCCATGAAGCAGATCAGTTGTGTGTTACACCCCACTTTGCCGTGATTCAGCTCTTTGCTTCACCCAGCTCTGCACCGCCCTTGGGAGGAACCAGCTGCCAGGAACTCCAGCTCCCTCACATACCATAAACAGTCAGACACTGATGCCCTGGCCTGCTTCCTCCTACCAGTCTTCTGAAACCTCTTCCCTTAACAGACATTCGTCCTCCTCTTCTTGGTAGCAGCAATCCATAACAGCTCTAATAAGATTCAGGAAGAGATGGACTCTTGAAGTTCAGCCAGTGCTGCCTTGAAGGTCACTTAGCAGAAAACATCATGGGGCCTGAGGATGAGTCAGAGGGTGTACGGAGCAAGGGAGATGCTAGAGTTTGATTTGAGATTGCTTAGCAGTCTGGACACAGAGAGACCTTGAGGTTCTTTTAAACCCTCTTTGCCTCTTTCAAATTCTTTATACCTTCATGAATCTTCATGAATTGTCCAGGTGTACTGCCTTCTCCTGTAATTAGCCTGTAGGACACTTTCGTGTCTCTGAGCTAGGAAGACTGCTTCTCAGAAGATGCTGTTTGAGGAAAACCTGAAATATACGCAGTAGAAGAACGACCTTTGCTATTTTCACTTTATGTTGGCACCCCTTCCATGTCTTCTCACCTTTCCTCCAACAATATCCTGAGGATAAGTAGGGAAGAGACAAGAAGACACGGGAATAACCTTTCCCAACTTTTCCTTCCTTTCTTCCTTCAAGTCTTTAGAAGACAAAGTCTTTGGGAAGAGTTAATTTGCTCTAAGGATTGCTGTATTTTTTGTGGCTATTAATTATACTTTGAGACTGTGGAGCCCATTATATTTGGGATATGACTGAATCAGGGTTTGGGGGCTTTTTAAACCTATTAATTATCTGTGTCCCCTTTTCATCGCCAAGAATCAAGCCATGCTTGATTCTGTCATGAACAGTTAAGCTAACACTTCCTCCAAGCAGCGTAATAATGTCAGTGCTCTATTCTGAATTATTAGTGTTCTCACAAAAGCATACACACTTGAAGTTTTCTTAGGTTATACAGCTTTGTCATGTGTCAATGTTCAGTTTTTTGGAAGGTTTCGGGACATGCTGTAGGTTACCACTCCCTTGGAGGTGATCCAAGTTAGCTACTCCTAGGAACTGAACCCACCACCCATCTGTCAATTTCTCATACTGTGGTGGTGTGGATATTGAACGGCCCCAACAATGGACTCAAGCTTATCAATGATCACAAGGATAGCACAGAACCAACTGACATTTTGTGCTGTTCTATTTGGGGTCACCATGATTCAGAACCAACTCTGTGGTAACGAACAACAAACACCCAACCATTCCTCTCTGTCTCCCCCATTTATTTGTTCCTCCAGCCAAATCTAGTAATGACAAGGTCCAGGTATTGTGTTAAGACACTGGGAGTCCCCAAACCAAGTATCTGATTTCTGTATGGAAAAGAGTTTACTTATTCTAGAGGATCCAACCTTTCCTTAATGAATATCTACTTTTAACTTTTTAAAAAATAAGGTTTAGGCTTACAGATGAAGACACTGAGGTGATGATGAAGGCTGAGGCTTGACAAGCATCCTCTCAAGCTTGTCTTAACTACAGGTTTGTTGTTGCTGTTGTGGGCTGCCATTGAGTCTGCTCAGACTCGTGATGACACTGCCCAGCTGGAGTCCACTGGTGTGGCTATTCTATAGGATTAGAAGTAGCAAAACCACATAAGATTGACCCAGATGGGTTGCAGACACCGAGAAGACCCCTGCTCTAACTCAGTCTCCTTACATGAAAACTGTGTGTCACAGAAATTTCAAATAACCACCTCTGTACTAAACACGAAATATACAAAACTGCAGACCAGCCTAATGCACTTGGCTTCCATCCTACGTTGTGGAAATCTCGTCATGATGATCTTCCAGCAGTGTGGCATGTCTTCCACGGCCTCTTGCAATTACTAAATTCAGTCCTCCTTCCCATAAACAATCATTTCCTGCATACAAGTGGAAAAACACTCCCAACCGTTTGACCCACTAAAAAGCTAGTAAGTGGGCATTTCTTTCATGGTCCTACAAGATGGGAGCACGAAAAAATGTCTACAACAAGAGCTCTGTCGTTTTCACAAACGGTGTTAAGAAAGGACTGTGGAAGCACCTAGCCTTCAGTGTTACAGGCAACACTGCCAACCACAAGTCACTGATTATAATCCAAGATCACCACTCTCTTCTTTCTTTGGGGGCATTGAGCTCTTCCAAAAAGTGTCCTGCAGATACTCAAAAAACCCCAAAACTTAGCTGCTTATTCACTATGCTATGTGACCTCCAAGTTACTCAGCCAGGATGTCTTCACTGGTTTGGCCAAGCCTGGAGGAGGGAAGAGACAACCGTCAAGCAAGTATTCAGGACATAGGAAACACAAGGCAGCCTTCCTCTTGCAAAACTAAAGCTGGCTAGCAATTCAGGAAAACAAGCTTGGAAACAGCTGCACAGAATGGGTGGACGTCCTAGGCCATCCTGATTTTTTTTCTCCTAATCTTTCAGATAAAGTCATCCCTGGCATTTCTGTTTCAGCTTCTCAGCAGAAGCCTTGCTTTCAGTCAGTGCTAGTGAGGAAGCCTGGTGACAGTTCCCTTCCTGTTCTATCAGAAATATCTGGGTTAACTGGGCTCCTTTGAACTTCCAGTTCTCTTCAGGGGCAGTATTTTACCAGCTCACATGATCTTCTCTGTGCTTTTCCTCTTCATTTGAGCATATTCACTTCTGGTCTCAGTATGGCCTCTCTTTCTCTCTCTCACCATTGGTTTTCCTTTGCATTTGTGCCCTATTGCCCAGCTCATGGTAAAAAAGATCAACATCCCTGCCTTCGAGACTCTCATCTTGAGCTTTTTCCTGGGGAATAATTTCTCCTTCAGTTTATGGAAGATTTTTCCCCCTTTTCTATTAGAATTAACTAGCGCTATTGCTCTGCAATGATTTATTTAATATGTCCCTTCTAGTCACAGCCTCTGTGACTCACACACACTGACTGAGCATGACCATGCAAATAAGGTCTATGGAGCCCTAGTGAAGGGACTGGTCAGTTTGCCATTCCAAAGGTGGGAAGGAAGGATCTTACCACAACCACAAAAATAGTCAGGAGTGGAGTGCATCCCTTCAGGATGTCAGACTATCAAGCCTGGTCTACAAGACCTATTTAAAAATCAGCTTAAGATAGAATTAGGATATAGTGAAGCAATAATCAGTCCCTAGTATGGAGTCCATGGCTGGTGTAAATAGAATGGAAAGACTGACTGACTGAGTCCACTCTGAGGACCTCAGCAGAAGGCCTGATCAGCTACTTGCAAAAAATCAACCACTGAACCCTACGGAACAAAGTTCTATGCTGACACACACAGGGTCACCGTGAACTGGAACTGACTCCAAGGCAACTGGCCACTGGCTGTAGTGGTTCTCCACTAGAGCCATAACAACAGACCCAACAGACAAATGATCATGAAATTGGTGCAGGGCCAGGCAATATTGTGTTCTATTATACGTAAGGTCACCAGGTGTCAGAGCTCACACTATGCTACTAATGACCACACAGTGGTAGACGACCCATTTGGAAAAGTTTGCTTGTGGTTCTAGAGTACCATAAAATCATGCCACTAGCTTCATTCAGCAGCAACAAATGCCTCAAGCTTTCTGTATCATGCTGTTAACTTTCAATGCCTTTTCATTTAGTGCTTTTTTTTTTTACATTTAATCTTCATAAATATCAATACTCTCTATATAATGTTTGAAGTGTTTGCTTTTCTCTCAGTTGTCCTTAAACATGTCTTTGGGGCACACACATACACAGCAAAGTGTATTCACTGTAGGGTTGTCTCTGGAACATGAATGAGCATTTTGAATACTTAGAAACCCCTGCATCAGAGTGTGGTGTGTGATCCATCACTGTCCTACTGATCTGCTGCTGCTACAGCAGAAATACCACAGTGGATGGCTACAACAAACAGAAATTTCTTCTCTCACTGTCCAGTAGCTAGATGTTCAAATTCAGGGTGCCAGTTCCAGGGGCAGGCTTTTTCTCTTTGTCAACTCTGGAGGAAGATCCTCGTCATCAATCTTTCTCCAGTCTAGGAGTTTCTCAGTGCAGGGACCCTGGGTCCAAAGGACAAATACTCCTGACTCTTCATGCTTAACAGTAATGATGTCCCTATCTTGTTGCTCAATTCTTGTGTACCTCAAGAGATTGACTCAAGATACTACCTAGTCTTATAGATTACATCTCATCTCACTAACACGACTGCCTCTAACCCTGCCTCATCAACATCACAGAGTTGGGATTTATGATGCATAGGAAAATGACATCAGGTAACAAAATGGCGGACAATTACGCACTATTGGGAATCACAGCCCAGCCAAGCTGACACATATGTTTGGAGGACACAACTCAATCTGTAACAGCCACCAACAGTGAGAGTTTTAGGTCAACACCGGCACCCAAACTTCTGCCATCAAGTTGAATCTGACCACAGCAACCCAACGTGTGATGCAGAAGAACTACGTTCCACAGAGTCTTCAACAGCTGAAGTTTCGGAAGTAGATCACCAGGCCTTTCTTCCAAGGTACCTCCGGGCAGACTCAAGCTGCCAAGCTTTCAGCTAGCAGTCCAGTTTATTAACCGTTTGACTCTTAGAATGATGATGGTGTGGCTAACTGGGGAATGCCAAAGCCCAGACCTTCAAAATAGTGGAATTTTTACTCCGGACCATACTTGGTGGATTCTAAGGCAACCTTCTTGACTTGCCGTAAACACATTTACTGTCCGATTCCTGATCTAATGACACTTCAGCTTCACGTCCTGTGACTCCAACCCCACTGTCCCCTGGGCCTGAAGTGAACAGTCGGCTCTCTGGTCCTCTCTGTCTCATGGGCAGATGCAGACCTCTCTGATGCTCTTGATTCTACTGCCCACCAGCTGCAGGACTGCCTGGATCCTTTGGGTTAGGGCAACCTGCTTTAAATCTGACTATGATGACTCCACAGAGCACAACGCTATGTCTTTTCCACTGACTAATGGTTTCTGAACACCACTGATTAACTACCACCATCACTGGAACTTGGGAGCAACACCAATGTCCATGCCTCACTGCAGAACGACTGTATTTGCTGCTGTATTGGAAACTGAAGTACATACACACAGTGGGAGAGCATATATATATACTACACATCCCATATACAGAAACATTACAACCATCAATTTGCATCCATATGCATACACACACAAATGTAGCCCATATTTGTTATTTTGTCTCAGTCTTCCTGGGTCTATTGAAAACATCTGTGCTAAATGGGGCCAGTAGTCAGATAAGCTGTAACCCACACAGAGTCGGTACGGATGTTCGAGGAAGGGATCAGAAGGGTAACCCTGCAAACTGCGGTGTGAAATGCTCCTGAGGTCAGGCCACCAGGCCCGGCGTGGTACAGACAGGTGAGGAGCCACTTTCCCCAGGAAGCACGTCAGAGGAAGCAAAAGGTAAGCTGACATCCCCCAAGACTTCTGAGCAGCTTGGAGGTGCAATCAGAAGCTCTGATGTTCCAAGAAGGAGGTCCCGCAGTTCTGGCCCTCAGTACTGAGAGGTCTAAACATCCCACGGAAGCTGCTGGACAAACTGTTTGTAGAAGCGACACCACCCAGGGTATATCCTCGGCCCACCTCCTGTGTTTCTACAGCCAAGGGACTCTTGGCACAGATGAAAAGGGGCCCATTTCCCCTAGTTAAGGAAACACACTGAGTGATTACCCTTCCCTCTAAGACACAGCAATTGCAGCAGAGTTCCTTCTGACTCATCGAGACCCCATGGACATCAGAGCTGAACGGAGTTCCGTGAGGTTTTCAATGGCTTTCTCAGAACTCGATCTCTATGCCTTTCTCCTGAGGTGTCTCTGTATGAACCTGAACTTCCAACCTTTCAGTTAGCAGCTGAGCATATCTACTGTTTGCACTGCCCAGGAGTCTTCCAGGACCTTGTTATGAGGTGTTGTGGAGTCGATCCCAACTCATAACGATCCTGCGTGATGGAGCAGAACTGCCTCTTAGGGATTCCAAGGAGGTCATCTTTATGGAAACAGGCAGCTCACCTTTCTTCTGCGGAGCAACTCACGGGTTCCAACCGCTGACCTTTCAGTTAGCAGCAGTCATTCCTGGAGTCAGCTTAACCCCTGCTCCATGAGGCCTCCTTCTCCATGACATAGTTCTCCACATACAAAATAAAACCGGCTCTGCTACGACTAGAAATAAAACCCATGAGAAGTCTAGCCCAGGTCTTAAAACCTAGTGAGTGGCCACACAAGATGCATTAATTGGTCCCAGTCTACCTGGAACAAAGGAGAATGAAGAACACCAAAGACACAAGAAAATATTAGCCTAAGAGACAGAAAGGGCCACATGAACTACAGACTACATCAGCACGAGGCTGGAAGAACTAGATGGCATCCGGCTACCACCAATGAGCACCTTGACAGGGAACACAAGACAGTCCCTGATGGAGCAGGAGAAAAGCAGGGTTCAGAACTCAAATTCCAGTAAAGTGACCAGATTTAATGGTCTGACAAAGATTAGAGGGACCCTGGAAGACATGGCCCTAGGACTTTGTGTTAGCCCAGAACTAAAAACATTCCTGGAGTCAACTCTTCAGACAAGGATGGGGCTGGATTGTAAGACACAAAATAACTCATGAAGAGTGGGCTTCCTAGCTCAGGTAGACACACGAGACTGAACGGGCAGCTCCTGTCCAGAGGTGAGATGAGAGGGCAGAGGGGGACAGGTGCTGGTTGAGTGGACATGGGAAATAAATGGTGGACAGCAAGAGCATGCTGTCACGTTAAAGGGAGCAACCAGGGTCATGTAAAACATGTGTACAAATTTTTGTATGTGAAACTAATTTGAGCTATAAATTTTCACTTCAAGTGCAATTAAGAAAGAAAGGAATGGAGAGGTCCAGTCCAGGGCGAGCACCCAGGAAACCCCAGACCACTGGTAGCCACTATGACATCGTGAAGTCCCACGTGGTGCAAAGAGTTAGGCTTGGTTGGGCTGGACTTTCAGTTAGCAGGCTTGGCTGCTAATTGAAAGACTGCAGGTTCAAGGCCACCCAGGGGAGCTTTGGAGGAAAGTTGTAATGACTGACTTCCAAAAAATTATCCGTTATAAATTCCAGGGAGCTCAGCTCTCCTCTGACACAGACAGGGTCTCCATGGGTCAGAATCGACTCGACAGTAAGGGACTTACTATGATGCTAACTTTTGATGCAATCCACTAAAACGTATTTTGTTTTACGGCTCCTCTAAAAATCTAGCATTCAACTACATTTTAGCATTCATTTCTCTTTTTTGCTGAATTCATTTATTTTCATGAATAGTACCATTGTATCCAGTTTCGAAAGTGTAGGGCCACTACGGCTCCCTGCACGCTTAATAAAAGATCGGTTATGCTTGGGGCATACAATCAGACGTATTATCAGAGAGTGTCATTAGAATATTTTCCAGGAAAAGAGGAAATGGTCTTAATTCTCTACAGCAATGTGTGTGACTGGAGAAAATAATCTGGAACAGTTGAGAGATCAAAGAAGTGTTCTTTTTAAAATATGTGGCAATACACACAGATAAAAGTTTCATAACTGTTTCTACATGTACCAGCTCTACATGGAAAGGTAAAGATTGAACTGGCTGAGTGAAAAACTAGACTGGGATGAAATGCTTCCATTGATAGCAGAAGTTAATAATATTCTTACTTTGCAAAAAAAATCAAACCCCCATACAGAAAAAAACCCTAACCCATTTGCTGTGAAGTCAATTCCAACTCACAGCAACTCTGCAGGAAAAGTAGAACTGCCCCATTGCATTTCCAAGGGGCTGCTGGTAGATTTGAACTTGTGGCCTTTTGGTTGTCAGCCAGAGCTTATAACCACGACGTAAATGAACAGTTTTCTAGCATTTCACCATGTCCTCTGGGCTTTGCTTGCTACAGTTAGCTGTTTTCCACTCTTACTTCACAGACATGTTGTGAAGAGAATGAACTAGCATGTATGAAGTAGTTCAAATTCTGTAGAAGAAAGACATTCCACCAGTTAGGTCCTGGAAATTTATGTGTTTCCTTTTGAGAATAAAATGTCACCTCCCTGGACATGAGTGACCATGGCCCAGTTGGGAGCAGTAGACCTAGCACGTGATAAGAACTTGATGGTCTTTCCTTTTATTCCTTATTTATGACCACAGCTCTGCGGCGTGGGTGAAGAATCCTAAATACAGCGCGGACTGCCAGAAGAGTGATCAGTGTTTCGGAAGAAGTGCAGCCAGAGTGCTTCTTAGAAGCAAGGATGGTGAGATTTCACGTGATCTGCTTAGGACATGTCATCAGAAAGGGCCAGTCCTTGGAGAAGGACACCATGCTTGGTCAAGTGGAAGGTCAACAAAAAAGAGGAAGACCTTCAACAAGATGGATTTACACAGTGGCTGCAACGATGGGCTCAAGCACAGTGACGGTTGGGATGACGGCACAGGCTGGGCAGCAACCTTTTTTCGCTTGTGCACATGGGTCACTGCGAGTCAGAACTGACTGAACGGCACCTAACCATGACAACCGAACTCCGCAAGGCTCACGTAGCTACCTAAGGGCCATAATGAAACTTCAGAAAACGGACAAAACAATTCAGACATAGAAAACAAACCTGTCCTGTCAGTAAAACTAATAACCAAAAGTCCACAGCAATGGAGTCAATGCCAACTCACAGTGACCCTACAGGAAGGGTTACCTTTGAAGTATCTCCTTCAAAGCACTTTTTCCAGAATGGGTTCACGAACTTAATTGTCAGAACTTGCCTGACGACAGTTCTGGTAGACATTCCAGAAAAAGAGTTCCAAAACTGCCTTGAAGGGTAGACTAGATGCCGGTAACAGCGCACAGCTTCCCAAGGGGAGCACTTTGAAGGTGTTCATAGTGACATTCAGCAACGAGGTACATAGCACTTCTTCTAGGATGTGTCATGAACTTATTTGCCTGACCTCGTAGGTAAGTAGAAGGAAAAGTGTTTCCAGAAACTGTCTCACACAAAGCGAGTTAAAGGGAGGTATGGGTGAGGAGAGAGAGCATGCCTCTGTCTGCAGGCATGAGAATGTCCGCCCTATGAGGGAAAACGCAGAGGCTCGCTCCCCATCTACGCAAACAGATCCCAAGGGCAGGGCTTTAAAGTCAAAGCAGACTGGATACAGGATGGACACTAGGTCCAAGCATCTCATGCCTGCAGGAGGGAGTGAAGAACAGCAATGCATTCCAAGCAAAGCAAGGAAGGTGGAAGTTATCTCTGAAGTCGTGAGCAAAAGGACTGACCTTTCTGGAAGACATAAAATGGGTTTCTGCCTAGAGACAGGGCTAAGGCAGAGCAGCATTCGAAGGGCACTATGAAGTCCTCTTTTCAAGCTATAAGGTGTTACATTCAACCTAATCGTGACGCCACATGCCCTGATGTCATTCATAAATCAGAGGCAGGATGTGGGGCACAGCTTCTCCAGACCACAGACCTCTCTCTGACTCAAGAGTGTTTTCTTAGGGCGATGGGGAAGATCACAGACATAATTATAATCTGCCTTCTATCCTACATCTCTTCTTATTAACTGGAAGTATCTTTTCCAGAAGCAAGCCTTGCTGGCTCCTATGTGAAGGCTGTCACATCTACTTGACTGGCTGCAGTCGTTGGCTCCATGTACGTGACTTACACAGTGTCTTAGTCACTTAGTGCTGCTGTAACAGAAAGACCGCCAGTGGATGGCTTTGACAAAGACAAATTTATTTTCTCACAACCTAGAAGACCTGAAGTCCAAATTCAGGGCATGAGCTCCAGGAAGAAGATACACTCTCTGTTGGCTCTAGAGGAAGGTTCTTCTCTGAGCATAGACTTTGGGTCCAGAGGATGAACTCTGTCTTTTTGGTGGGATGAAGTTCCCCATTCTCTGCGTGCTTCCCATTCCTTTCATCTCTTGCACGATAAATGTGATAAAAGGAGGTGCAGGCCACACCCTGGGGAAACCCCCTTTATATTGGGTCAGGGATGGGACCTGTGCCAGGGTGTTACATCCCACCCTGATCCTCTTTAACTATAGAGATTATTCTACAACACATGGGAAAACCACCAAATGGAGGCCAACCACACAATCCTGGGAATCATGGCCTACCCAAGTTGACAAGTACTTGTCGGGGACACAACTCAGTTCACGACACATAGCTAGGGGCTTTTGGAAATAGAACTTTGGCTGCAGAGAACTTCAAACGAATTTAGCAATGGGTTGGACACTGCTGAGAGTCTATGTTTTAAAGTTCCTATCTGTGTTTCGGTTGTTGGTGGTTTGTCTGTTGTTACTGGCAGGTGCCATCACGCCGGTTCCAACGTGTAGCGACGGCACGTCCAGCAGAATGAAACACTGCCCAGTTCTGCGCCACCTTCGCAGTCGGTGTTACACCCGAGGCCCTTGCTGCGGCCGCGGTGACAGTCGATCTCATTGAGGGTCTCCTCTCTTGCTGACCTCTGCTTCACCGAGCACGGTGTCCTTGGCAATGTCAGTAATGCTACTGTGAGTCAATGACACAGAAAAGCGGCTCATACTGGAAGGAGCCTTTGCTTACCTTTCATAATCTAACTTTTGAGGACGGCAGGTATAGCCTAAACTTAACATATCAGAGAACTGGATGAATCTCCATTTTTTTCATGTTCTATCTGCCAGGGTTTGCCTTTTCAGGGACACTGTACACGACAGTCAGTACTCAGACTCAGGAAGACAAACGCAGAGACTATGGAGAAAGGTGCCGGGCAATGACAGCTGTCACATACCATTTCTACAACACTGCACCGCTCGTTTGTATCACTATTACTAGCATTTGACTCCTCAGCTACTGCCCTCTCTGGATTTGTATCTCTGATTCAGTCCTAATTACAGACGAGGAGGGCTTGGGAAATGGTTTCCTGTGGCACTTTCTATTCGAAGACAGTCCAGCTATTCTGGGGAATCATACTGGTTTGAAAGGTGAGCTTGGCCTACGAAAATAGCTTGTGAGGTTCTAATATCTGTTTCAGAGCCGACTGGTGAAGTGTAAATAATATGTTGGTGGTTAAGAAGTTTTTTTTCACATTGCTTATGTATCTTAGCCAGTAAAATAAGGCAAGGGAGGAAAAAAGGTCTAAGAATTGAAAAAGAAAGACATAAAACTGACATTATTTGTAGATAACGTGATTATGCATATCAAAAATAACAGCTGTAGAGAAACTGATAGAATTGATAAGTGAGTTGGGGACAGTACAAACCACAAACCTGTTGCCATCAAGTTGATTCTGACCCTATAGGACAGAGCAGAACTGCCCCATAGGGCTTTTAAGGGGCAGTTAGTGGATTTGAACCACTGACCTGTTGGTTAGTAGTTGAGCTTTTAACTACTGTACCACTAACTATGAGAGAGACTGATAAATTAGACTGTATTAAAAGCTACTATATCCGCTTATCAGAGGACATCTCTGAGGGAGAGAAAAGGCAGGCTGCAGAGTGGGAAAAAGTACTTGTAACACTTAGAATACGGAAGGACATTTAGAACCCGTAAAGAGCACCAAAATTAGCACGAAGGCAGGAGATCCAATAAGAAGACGAGCACCAGACTGGAACCCGCCGATCCTACCGGAGACATCCCAGTGGCTACAAAGACGCACAAGCTCGCTTGATGTCATTGCTATCAGCGAGACACAAACACTGTCAGAGCAAAGGTAAGACACCCCGTTCCTCTGTGGTTCGTCACCAGTTAGTTTTGGGACAGCACCCCATCCTTTCCGCCATGCTCGCTCTTGGGATCCCGACTTGTGGTCATACCCGATTTGAACCTGAGTTCTGTGGGCCACATATCTCCCTCTGCTCTCCCCGTCCAGGTCCCCGGAGCGAGGACAAGTGTTAACACCGCTCGGGTCAAGATAAGTAGGCCCAGCAGAGAGCCGGGCGGCTCCGGTTCAGCGGGATGCCTGACCACTGCTGAAGTGGACCTGGGGGATCTCTACGACGATAAAGTCCTGTAGCCACTGCAGAAATAAACATCACAGAGACTCCTGGAGAGGTTTGCTGTCTCTCTCTCGGGTCATCTCGTTCCTGGCTACTCTATTGAGAAACTGTATTGCATTAATTGTACTGAGGCCAGTTATTTTTTCTTGTGTTATGGCTGGCGTGATGGAGTAAATTTACTGGGATATTCCAGGCCCAGTATACAATGTTAGGGCTGGCTCTCAGAGCATGGCAAGGGCACTGTAATTTCTATTCTAGAAGAAAACAAAAGCAGCAATCTCACTTTATCAACAAGCTCAATGGGAAAAGAAAAACAAAACAAAACACATCACTGACCACCCCCCTGAACCAAGAACTTGAACCCTCAGAGACCAGCCAAAGAGCAGCTCAAGAGCAGCTGCTTTAAGTCAAGGTCAGGAAGACGTCAGACACACCCGAGAGGAATTTAGGCAGGGAAGGATCCAAAACAGCCTAATAACCTGATTACCAGACTATTTAGTGAAGAATCAGTCAGCCAAAATAGGTCAAGACTGGCACGTCTGCTGCCAGAAACAGTTAGGAAAGGCCTTCATTACAGTTTTGGAAACTACTAGCTCTCAGAAAAAAGCACCTAGCAAGGGCTTTTAATTCAAAGCAGAAGGGCCAAGTCATCTTGCGTGTGAGGTGCAGCCCCAGAGGGCACGCTGTCTTACGGGATGAGAGGCGAGCGAGGTGGACGGCCCACGCTGGAAACGTGGGACAGCAAAGATGCGCTTTTCATCTTCAGCTGTGACAGACGGCCAGAAATGCCAGCCAGAGGAGGCTTGAACCTCTTTTCAGAGCTACTTAGATGAATTCTGAGCAAGCAGATGGAAACTTTCAATGGATTTCTGGGGATTTTGCCCCGATCAAACTGACATTCTGGCTGGGCAGATCTCTGCTATTGTGACTGTCCCCTTCCGTACCCTTTGCCAACACCTCCCAGCTTCATTCCAACTCGCCACCCACGTACACAATGAAAGCCACCCAAGTAAAAGCCCGTGGTTCAGCAGTATCTTTCCATGCTCACCCTGGAACCTTACCGCTTTCTAAATGCTGACGGGTCAGTTGTCTGTTTAGTGACCGTTATAATACTGAAAATTCCTTATTTAGCTTGCTTGAGATGAAGTCACGCAGCCCTCAGAGTGACTTGCAAAACACAGTAAAGCTCCATTTGCACTGAAAGAGGCCACAGAAAGCCTAGTCCACGTTCACGGTAAAGGTCACTGTCACATTTCATTAGAAAACAGAGTGCTTCCATGTCAGTTTTTTTTTTTTTTTTAAGTGTATGTAGAGAAAAACCAAAATGCACATAATGGTTGTTTGGCAACTTAAAGCGACACACTTATCAGCTTGCTCACATTTGGTATGGCCACTAAAAAGGACACAACGCTGGCTTCATAAGACTGAACTTGCTGTGTGTGACACATTCCTCCTCCAGCCAGCACGGAATTACGGTTACATTCGCTGTGCACGCTTGGGTAAGTGACCGAATGTCTCTGTTGCTACGTGTGTGCTGGAGGCTGCCCCGGTCCTCTGGCTCTTTCACGAGGGTGACTGTGAATATGGACAGCAAATGGAAAAGCCTGTGACAGTCCCTTCCACAGTGCTGTGTGGACCTGCAGTAATTGGTTTGGAACAAGTCGTTCTAGAAAAAAGATCAGGGTTCCAGCACCAAGTCTGTCCAAACTAGTCATGTGAGTGTGGCTATGCTCTGCAATCCCTTGGGGTCCCCTTTCTCCCCCTGGAACACAGTAAGGATTGTGCTCACCTCATCTATCTTGTTGTCGTTAGGGGCCATTGAGTCAAGTCTGGCTCACAGGGACTCTGTGTACAACAGAACGAACACCGTCCAGTCCTGCGGCATGCCCACAATTGTTGTGCTTGAGCCCACTGTCGCGGCCACTGTGTTAGTTTATCCCCTTGAGGGTCTTCTTTTTTCACTGACCCTCTCCTTTACCACGCACGAAGTCCGCCTACAGGGACTGGGCCCCCCGATAACATGGCCAAAATTGCTATTCGGATTGAATGAGATAGTGACTACGAAACTTTTCTTGAAAAGTGTAAAGAACTACAAACAAAAAAAACACTTGTCACCGAGTGGATGCCCTTCCAAGGTGACCCCGTGTGTGCCGGAGAAGAACTGGGCTCTGTAGGGTTTTCAATGGCTGATTTTGGGGAAAGTAGATTTCCAGATCTTTCTTCCCAGGCACCTCCGAGTCGATTCAAATTTCCAACCTTTTTGTTGGTATGTTAACTGTCTGGAAACCCTGGTGGTGCAGTGGTTAGGGCTACGCCTGCTCACCGAAAGATCAGCAGGTCGAATCCACCAGGCGCTCCTTAGAAACTCTGTGGGGCAGTTCTGCTCTGTTCTGTAGGGTCGCCATGAGTTGGAATGGACTCGATGGCAGTGGACTTGGTTTCTGGTTTTGGTTAGCTGTCTGTGCCATCCAGGGCTTCCACTACCAATACAAACTCTCAGTAATAAGGAGAAGAGCAGATTTTCTAACCTATCGAGGGACAGGGAAATATCTTTACCGTCCAGATACTACATTTGATGCATATCCTTGGTTGGCCTTATTCTGCTCCCTCTTTGCAACAATTCCATTGTCAACTTCACCCCTTACAAGAGTCTTGGTGGCGCAGTGGTTAAACACTCAGCTGCTAGCCCAAAGCCATCGACTGGAACCCAGCAAACACTCTGTGGGAGGAAGAGGTGTCAATCTGCCTCTGTAAAGATTTACTGCCTTGGGAACCCTACGGGACCGTTTTACTCTGCCTATAGGGTTGTTATGAGTCTCAGCTGACTCAATGGCGGCAGGTTCCTGTTTTCCCACTATTATTGAGAACTCTCCATAAAGATTTTGGTGTAGTGTTTGCACGTGAATCACATTCTAGCCTTTGGGATTTTCGAAACGGTTTTCAAGAATATAGGCTTTCCAACCTCAATAAATCACTGCTCTGGTTTTCAAGTGTGTTTTCTCTTCGCATGCTGAGTCACTGAGGGGAGTGGGGAGGGTGTTCTCGGACTATATGAGCCATCCAGAGCTAAATGCAACGCCACTCTACATGGCCCCAAATTTAGTGCTTCTTTGAAGACACTTGTTTTCTTTTTTTTTTCCGTCTAATACTCCAGGGACTGGAGTAATAAGTGACTTACTTAAAGGTCTAAATACCTGCGTTTAATTTACTGCTGCATTTTGTGTAGATTAGGATGTTCCCTAGTTCTTTATTTGATTATGGGCTTTAAACACTGTGTGACAAGAGAAGGAAAACTCTTTTTTTGTCCTAATGGGAGCACTTAAAGAAATAACAAGCTTTGTGTCAACATGAATTCTGTGAAGATCTGTGGATTTTGGCCCAGCAGGCTGTTCTGCTCATCATTTCCAAAACAGGCTTTTTAAAAAAAGTGTATCATGTCATTTACTCAAAAAAAATGATCTAATGCATAAAATTATTTAATGGGTGAAATTAGATGACTGCAGCAGTTCATCAACGCCCAGACCATACCAGGGTTGAGACGTCCCAGTGTCAGCAAGGAACCAGCTGTGTGGTCACAGACAGGTGTCTCTGCGCTACCTCCCTGGACCCCAGGAGCCTTACCTCTAAGAGAAACTGGGACTAGTTTACCTCTGAGGGCCCACCTGACTCTGAGATTTTTGCATCTAGAGTGAATACACAGATTATCCTTAAAATGGTATGATCATTGACTTTGACATACTGATGATGGTGTAATAGTTAGACCACTTGGCTGTTAACTGAAAGATCCACCAGCCACACGAAGAGATCAAGAAGGGGCAGTCTGCTTCCATGAAGATAACAGCCTTTGGACCCCATGGAGCAGTTCTCCTCTGTCCTATAGGGTCGCTGTCATTCAGAATCAGCTGGATAGCAATGAGTTTTTCTCTTTAAGTGCAAGTGAAACAAATATCTGCTTAAACTTTACTAACTGCGTGGGAAATAGGAAACTCTGGTGGTGCAGTGGTTAAGGGCTATGGTTGCTAATCAAAAGGTCAGCAGTTCAAATCCACTGGGTACTCCTTGGAAATTCTGTGAGGCAGTTTTACTCTGTCTAGACGGTTGCTATGAGTTGGCCCAGACTTGATGGCAGGGGGCTTGGGTTTTTTTTTTTTTTTTTGGTATGAGAAATCAATTACAATTTTGTTTTAAAGGGTGGCTTTTAAAAGCTGACTGCCAAGTGTTAAAACTTTGCTAATGACCTTAAATGATTATGGGAGAAAAAAAAAACCAAACAGCCTAGGTGTAGGACAGCTGTGCCTCTCACGAGTATCGGGGAATTCCAATGCTTCCGTGACTCCCACGGGATGAAGTCCCCTCTCTGAACAGCATGGGTCAGCTACTTCAAACTGCATGTCTCGGTTTCTCGTTCCCACAGCCCCTGGACCCAACTTCCTCCCTGTAGAGAGACAGGTGCCTAGAAACCCTCTGAGCCCACTGAAGCTGCTCCCTCAATTTCTTGTCTTTCAACAAAAACAATCAAATGGGAAACACACAGAAGAAGGTGGCTGAGAGTGACTCGCCAGGAAAGATACACAGGTAGCACCAGCGATGTAACACGAGTCTCGGGTGACGCAGATGGTTAGGCGCTCGACTACTTCTCAGAGGCTGGAGATTCCAAGCCACTCAGGGGCACTGTGGAGGACAGAGCGGGTCACTTGGTTCTGAAACGTCACGAGAGCCTTGAAAACCCTAGGGGACAGCTCCATTCCACATGCATGGCACCGATGTGAGTTGGGATTCGCTTAACAGCGCTGTGACAGCGACACGACAGTGGATGGGGTCTCCCTCACAGTCAGTGGAGGGAAGTGATGAGCCCAGCACTGAGGTGACAGGATTAGGAGCCCGCCGGGAACAGCGAGACACGAGCCTAGTAGTCAAGCCAGTCTGCGGCCACAGTGGGGAGTCCCTGTGTGGCTGTGACAATGGACCCCAGCCTCACAACTGTGGACACGGCACAGAACCGAGTACTGTTCCTTCCCACTGAACATTCAGGGTCACAATGAGTCAGAACTGATATTTCCTACATGGAGTTGCCAATTTACGATGTATCTGAGTTATGACGAATCACATTTTCAGTAGTTTCTGGCTTTCTGGGGGCTATACCTGGTCATTAAGACGTTAATACCATGAGTAAGATACACTTCACACAAAGTTGCAGCACACAATTTGCTGATGTTGTTACTGGCATGCCAACCCCCTTGTACATAGACAGAATTTACAATGACGCTGATAATAAAAGGCAATCATAAGGAAAACTTAAAAATGAAGCATCTGACTTACATCAGACCCAACCCCGACAACTCCTAGGAATGGAACCCTTTGGTAAGCAAAGGACTTTCAGTGTCTTCAAAAACAGATTCCATGACTGTCTGTCACCTAAAGTCCCTGAACGAGAGGTAGCATTGCTTGCACACTTCAGAGTCTGGAATTTCCTCCTCTTCATTGCTGCCTTTAAAAGTTTTTTTTCTCCTCTCCTTTTACACTGAAACTCATGAGACTCTGGTCATCCGGTCATCTCCCCTCCTTTATTGGGCTCTTCATTCACCTCTCAGGTACTCCCCTTTGGCTTTTAGGGATGACTGAGACACTGGCCCACTTTCGTGCTCACCCTCAGCAACACCAACTTGCACCAGGATGGCACACCCAACACCCAGCCTTTCCCTCCCATGACTGTCTCAACTCCGGTGACTTCTTCTTCCTCTTTCCTTAGCTGATAACTCCTGACACCAGAGACCCCAGGTCACAGACACTGCCTCAAGAGACAGAAATCTCGGTTTTCTACTACAGCCTTGCCTCCTCAAGCTATGAATTTTCTGTCTTTTTCTCTCTCCAGTCCACTGTTCCTCTACTTTCAATCCTCTCCTCTTTGAATCTTCTCCTCTCCTCTCCTCAATCCTGGAGGAGAAACTGGTTGGAAGACACACAAACCCAGGACCATCGAGTCCATTCTTACTCAGTGATCCTACAGAGCAGGGTAGAACCTCTCCATCGGGTTTCCAAGGAGCAGCTGGTGGATTTGAACTGTCGACCTTTTGGTTAGTAACTATAGTTCCCTCTAGCTCTTAACCACTGTGCCATCAGGGTTCCAGCAGATGGCTTGGTGCAGGGTGTAATCAGAAACTCACCTCAGCTGTGTTCATTACAGGTCCCCACAAGTCATTCACACGGATGTGTCAAGTAGGTGAGTGGCTGGAGGGGCTCCCTCTTCTTCCTTCTCTCTCCAGCTGAACTCTTCCATTCCTAAGCTTTTAAACATCGACTAGGTAACGTGAAATCTGTGCCTCCAAACCCGATTGCTTCAATTACGAGTCTATGCCCCAAGTTGCCACCTCGCAAACTTCTTCATCTAAATCAGCCTCTGTTCTTACGAGCTTCCATTCTTGACCCTCTCTACCCTCTGTGTGGCGGCCCTAGTGACCTTGCAAAAATTCAAATAATCTTGTCATTTCCCTTCCCACTGGACTGAGAATAGTCCAAATAGTCCAAATTCCAAAGAAGGCCCTTCCTGGACCGTGTCTACCTCTTCAGCTTATCTTGCCACACTCGTGTTTGTTAGGCTAAAGCCACAGTGTCTTTCTCACGTAAATTCTGCACACATCCACATTTATTTATAATCATTCTTCTTTTCTTTTTCAGCATGAAGCAGTGGAGTTTGGGAGTGTCATTCCCACCCCCCTTAGTTTTCCTAGCAGCACCAGCTGAACAAAAACTGAAAACTAAACCCATTGCTGTGGAGTTGATTTTGATTTACAGCAACCTACAGGTCAGCAAAACGGCCTGATAGGCTTTTCCAAGGAATGACTAGTGGGCTTGAACTGCAGACCTTTGGGTTGGCATCTGAGCTTTAAACCACTGTGCCACCAGGGCTCTGACACCAGCTATGATAACTCACGTTGCAGGAATGGCAATTCGGCAGCAGAGAAAGTGGGTAACTTTGCCCCTTCTGTGTTTTTCCAAGGATAGTTCAGGATTAGACCTGGTATCACTGTGGGGCCCAGGAAAACATGCAGGTACTGGAGGGGATGCTTTTGAAGACAGAAAAAGGGCACTGAGAAAGGAAAACATTGCCTATTACCTTTTTTATTTTCATCTGCCCTGCCTGGAAAGGAAGAGAGACTAAGGTACTAGTTTTATCAGGAACAGCTTTGGGAATTCCTTACGTAAATTTCAGAATTCAGGGAGCAGAGAGGTCAGGGAGAGTGGGATGGTACTGAAGAGAGGAAGAAGGAAAAGACATGCCAGATACAAACGCCACAATCAGCCAAGCTGAACCCATAGACTTTATAAACATTTCAGTCAAGAACTGTCAAGCACATATTCTTTTCCAAGGCACATGGAACATTGTCCAGAATAGACCACATCTGGGGCCACAAAGCAATCATCAAAAAAAGTAAAAAAAAAAAAAAACACAAAAGACTGAGACACTATGAGGTATCTTCCCTGATGACAACAGGAATGACAAGGGAAATACCAGGTAAATGGAAACTGAAAAACACTCGGCTTAAAAACCATGGATAATAGAAGAAATCAAAGGTGGAATAAAAAAATTTCCAGAACAAAATGAGAATACAAACACATCCTACCAAAAACCTCTGAGACATAGCAAAGGCAGTGCTCAGGAGTCAATTTATTGCAATAGATGCGCACATCAAAAACAGGAAAAAAAAATCAAAACATTAGCTATATAAGTTGGACAAACACGAAAAGTACAGCAAAAGAAGCCCACAGCCATCAGAAGAAAGGAGGAGGAGAAATAAATGAACTCGAGAATGGAAAAACAATAGAAAGAATCAGCCAAACCAGAAGTTGGTTCTTTGAAAAGATCAACAAAATTCATAGACTGCTGGCCAAACCTACAGAAGAAAAACAGGAGAGGATGTAAAAAATCTAGATAAGAAATATAATGGGTGACATTACAACAGACCCAGCTGAAATAAAAAGGATCATAACAGAGTATTAGGAAGAACTATACTTGAACAAACTTGAACACCTAGAAGAAATGGACAAATTTTTAGAAATATGTAACTTATACAAAATTTTACGGGCAGAAGCTTCAAATTATTGGACTTCTTAAAATAATTTTTAAAGTCGAGGATTCTTTGCCTCGGTTCACTACTTTTCTAATATAATTTCCTTTGAAGACATTTACATAATATGTCTGGCTATTTAATATTTGCTTTGGTTGCTACGATTTGGAATGAACTTGAAGGCAATGGCTTTTGGTTTTTGTCTCTAATAAGTGATTGTCTTACATGGAATTTTCCAAAGGACTCTGTTTGACAGACGTTTTAATTAGAGACAGCCAAATGCATGACTGACCATCACCAGGGAAAATAAAGTGCCACTCCACAAGACACAGAGCTGCTTTTAACAACGTACAAAGACAGCTATTTGGAGGAGGCATCTGTGCTTTCAACTCCGTTTCAAAAGGAAACAAGTTTCAAGAAAGTTCTCCATGAAGCAAGAAAGTTGCTTTCTGTTTCTGATCATTGTTAAGTTATTCATAACTGCATTGATTTTTTTATTACTATGCCCACTTGTGGCCTAAACTTTAACGATGATGAGGTTGACGGTGTTGAGAAGACCCCCCCTTTTCCTTTTTCTTTTTTTTTTTTAATGGGGATCCATGTGTTTTCACAAAATAAGCCATCACTCCACTTCTCTCCGCTCTTGTCCCTCTCCTAACAGGCTATTTTGGTGATGCTTTGGGTCAAACTGGGTCTCAGTCAGGACATGACCTCAAAGGACTTAGTCCCACATGTCAAAACGATAAAAAAACTTTGGAGAGAGAGAAATTCTTTAATCCTTCTAAAGAACAGCATACAAAAATCATCTTTCATCTGTGACTTTCTAAAACTCACTTGTATAAACAAGCGAGTCTAATGTGTTTGTCATAACGTTCTAGGAGATTCGCAGGACACTTGGGGGCTACCAAGCTCTAGTTATACTTTCTGCTGATTGCTAGGAAAGGACCACTGATGGGGAAACTCTCTTCTAGGACTTGCTACCCAAACTGTGGATCTGAGACCAGTGGCATCAGTCACCTGTGTGTGTCAGAGCCTGAACCCCATCCCAGACCTGCCAAGTCCACCACAAACCAAATTTGGGGAAGCACTGCTCCGAAGCCCCTCTCCTGGTCTTCACCCAGGACTGACGACATGAATGTGGTTGGCTGGTTTCTTCCCACTCATAGGCAAGAACACTTCTGTGTGGACTCAGGTTGTCCCTTGTCAGGGGTCAGCATTCAGATAGGAAAGGCAATTTCTCATGCTATCTCCCAGTCTGCCTTCAGCTGCACCAGAGTCATTTGCTGGACCACCGTAAGGCCAGCAGAAAGTGATTCAAGAAGCAGCACAGTTATCCCCCATCAGTGGACAGTGATTGATGGCAGACTCCAAATACCAGGGGCTGTGTGGCTTTTGGCCACTGGTCCACTTTTTCGCATTCTTACCATTGACAGACCATTAAGCAGACTTTCCAGAAGGACCGGGAGGCCCCCTGGCCTCCGTCCTGACTGCCCCAAAGAAACAGTGCGGCTCAGTGCACAGGTCACACATTGGTCAAATGCCTGATCTCCCTTCGGGTTTGAAGCTCAAGAGAGAGAAAATAAAGACGAAGAAGAAAATAAAGCATGCTATTAAGCTGAAATGCTTTGGCACTCGGTCTTGCAGTTTAAGCATATCCTGCATTAGTCTGACTTTGCAGAGAAGCCGGTATCTGTATACGCCAGTGGTTTTTGATACGGCATTTCAAAGAGAGTGCAACCAGTGACAGGGGACGCTCTTAGGTCACCATGAGATGTGAGTTTCTGGGCACTTGCCATTGGCATGGAGCAAACAATACGTGCTGGGATTCTGATCATAATGGCCCTGAAGAGTGAGCATCACACAGCCTTTTCTTCTGTTGCGACCCCAGCTCTTCTTCTGCCGTCTCCCCTACCTGCTCCTGTTTGTCCTGTGAGTCAGGTGCCCAAAGCCATGACAGGCATTGCACTGGATCCTGGAGAGTCCAGGCGCCCAGGACTTGGCCCCTGCCTTCAGGGGGCTCCTTGGATGCCATGCCCCGACTCCAGGGATGAAGAGGAAGGACTTTTCCCCTTGGGAGTTCCTAACTTTCCCCCAACCTGTCCCCTGCCATAAGCAGCAGTGGTAGCAGCTTTGCCTGCCTAGACCTCTGAGCCATCTGTGCGGGCTTTCTGGGTCAGAGGGGTACCCCAAGGTGGCCCCATGGCTCCCTGACACTGAACACTCCAGGTTTCACAACTGCAGAAGAATGAGCACTAAGGAGATGCGTTTAGCACTAGGAAGACTATGAAATATATCCTGGGCTGCCAAAAGAATGAACAAATCAATCCTGGAAAGAACGGAGTGCTCCCCACACATGAAGGAGGCAGGACACTAGCTTCCTTACATGGGACACGTCACGAGGAAAGAATGAACACTAACTAGAAATGGACCTGATGGTTGTAAAACAAGAGAGGACCTGCATGTGGTGGACTGACACTGAACTCCAGCAAATCGACCTTGACAAAGATGTGAGAGGACAGGGCAGTGTTTCATTCTGTTACGCATAAGGTCAACAGGAAAGAAAGAGACGGAGACAAAGGGCGAAAGAGAGAGGGCGAAAGACAGACAGACAGAAAGGGAGAGCAAGAGAAGGACTACTATGCCACAGGAGGTTCCTTCTCAAAACAACACACCTGGCCTCCCCCTGCGCAGGTGGCTGCCTCTCGGCCTGCGCTGTTCCTGGGGGCATCAGGTCAGCAGCCTGGTAGCCTCTCCAGCCACGGTTTACAGAACAGACATTCCAGAACAGCTAGGAAGCCTGGAATTTATTCTGTCTTTGGAATCTGGACTAGTGATGCAGCTACAGGCGCTCAAATTCCGAGCGCTATCGCCCACCCACACCCCCGCGGTAGAATTCCAACGGAATGACATGCCACTCAAGGTGGTGGCAGGTTTTCACAGGAGAAATACCTTTCTCGATCCAGTCCTGTTAGACTGGTACAGACAGAGAGCTTAAACTCAGTGGGTGGGATCCAAACTTGACAGAAAGGAGGCTGCAAGCAGGGGTGCTTTTTGAGCCCTTGGGCTCCAGCTGCTTGTAGGCACAGAGGCCAGAACCACCTCCTGATTCTGTCACTGTCAGTCGCTTTGGTTTGTAGCTGTCAGCTGCTGCTGAGCTCACTTAGAGTCCCGGCGACCCCATCTGTCGGAGGAGAATGGTCCCCATTGGGTTTTCAAGGCTGTAACCTTTCTGAAGCTTCTCATCAGGGCTGCCTCCTGGGCACCTCTGGGTGAGTTTGCACCACCCACCTCTGGGCTGGTAGTTGAGTATATAACCATTTAGTAACTTTAAGTGCTTTTTCTCTTGTTTACTTCTATTGTGTGGAAAATACACACAGCCAAACATACATCAATTCAACCATTTCTATGTGGACAACTGTGGGACATTGATCATATTCTTCAAGTTGTACAAGCATTTTTACCATCTGTTTCTGAAGGGTTCCTCCCCCATTCATCTACACTCACTGGCCCCTAAGCTCCCTCCTTTCTGACTTTTGAGTGGCTACTGTGAATCTGATCCCATCTACACAGTTCTTTAAAAGAGCCCAGCGCTCAAGGCTCACATGCTTACTAAGCTCAACTTTAAAGAAGACTTACCTATCTGAATCTTTCCCAGAGAAGACGTAAATAGTGCATTCATGTAACAGAATTCCTTAAATAGTGATGTTCAGGTCACTGTGCCGGGGAGGGGGACAGTGGGGATCAAGACAAGTCTGAGACCCGGATAACGGCCAAGACCAGTGGGGAAGGCATGCTTGCGGGAGAAAGGACTCATACAGGGCTGCTAGGAGTCCCAGCAGGCTCCACAGGGATGGGTTTGTTTTTTGTTTGCTTGTTTGGGGAGAAAAGAGAAAGGAGTAATTAGATGGGCACCAATTAGAGTAAGTACTTAATAAGGAAGACAGAAGAATCGGTGCCTTTGAACTGTGGTATTAGAGAAGAATACTGACTACACCACGGACTGTCAAAAGAATGAACAGACGTGTGTTGGAAGAAGTACAACCAGAGTGCTCCTTGGGAAGGAAAGATGGCAACCCCGTGTCTCACACAGTTTGGACATGTTGTCAGGGGGATCAGTCCCTGGAGAAGGACACAGTGCTCGGTACGGTGGAGAGTCGGTGAAAAAGAAGAAGACCCTCAAGGAGAAGGACTGACACAGTGGCTGCAGCAATGGACTCAATGGTGACGGTGAGGAGGCCCCAGGACTGGGACATGCTTGGTTCTGCTGTACACAGGGTCTCCATGAGTCGGAATCGACTCGATGGCACCTAACCAGGACAGCAGCAGAGTAAGGAGATTCCCTGCCTCCACCTCAATTCCCGTTGTTGCCCAGTCTACCATAAGCGATGCTCGGACCCCAGGTCTCCCTGAAGAGAGGACCCCACGACTTCCAGAGGGGTACATCTCGGGGGAAAGCATGAGTCTTTCTTCCTGGGATTTGAAGAGCCCTGGCGGTGCGCTGCTAAGCCCCCCGCTGCAAACAGCAAGGCTGGCAATTTGAACCCACCTGGCTGATCCACAGCAGAAAGCCCTAATCTGCTCCAGTAACAACGACAAGCCTAGAAACCCCTCGGGGGTAATTCTATTCTGTCACACCAGCTCAGATAAGTCAAAAACCTACTTGACAGCACCCAACATCAGCAGCAAGTGGCTCTTTCACTGGCATCTGCTGGTCTTGACCACACTGTCCGTGAATCAGCACACCAGTCACAGGCGCTCCTGGGACACTGCCTAACTCTTGGGTCCGTCTCCTTGCCCTGTCTTAAGGCTCCCATTGTCTCCTTTCTTCCTGAGAAATTCCACATGTTCCTATGGCCCTTAAGAATGTCTATACGTATCTGATGCCCACATATGTATATGCAACCCAGGTTCCACTCATCAGCTTCTTCACAGCTGTACGTTCAGGTCCCTCGTGGACAGTGTCATGTCGCAAGCTTGTCCCAGAGGAATTCATACTCAGCATGTCCCAAGAGAACCTACTTTTTCAGTGTGGTTAACAGTCACAAGAAGGCAAGACAATCGTCAGAAGGAGAATTGAATAACAAGGAAGCTGGATCCACCATGGGGACAGAAATGCAGGAAGGTCCCCATGGTGCACTTGGTCCCCTTGGCCCCCTTGGCTGCTTGCAATTGCCTGAAGCCATTAACCACTTTTTTCCAAACCACTGTGTTTTGCAACTCCTGTCATGAACCATTTGAAACCTATTACACAAGATAAGAAAACTAAGCTTAAATATAATAATTAGAACTGTGTAACTGAATGAACAGTTTCACGTTGTGTATGCAAGAGATCTGAGCAGACCTTAATAAGATCAGCTTCTCAGTGATTTGCTGCAATACATGTGTTTGCAATATATGCATATAAAAGTCAATGCCAAGATTTTCTTTTTTATTTCAGGAAATTGACCTAAGTTTAGACACACAAAACCCTTACAAAGAGTAAAGAACTAGGAAAAGTTTCTTCTTCTTCTTCTTTTTTTTTAAAATATGAGGAATTAAGAAAATCTCATGAAGTCTGCCTTTGACCCTACTCTGTGCTTATTCTTAGGGGCTCCAGTTAGTTAAACTCAACGAGGAAGAAAAATCAACAGAAAGGCAAAAATGTTACTTGAATAAACAGCCATAGTCTTTGCCTCTACTCACTGAAGAGCAAGAAATGCTGGAAGAATCGAGATTTTTTAGAAAGGCGAAGTAAGAAGGCTCTTTTAATGATGCATAGATATCTATGTATATATCCCTGGGGGTGGGGTGGGGTTGGAACACCAGTCCTTGGACGGTACAAACAGTGGGCAGGCTTGGTTGCCAACTGAAACACCCAAAGATGCTGCAGAAGAGAGGAGGTGTGGTGCTCTGCTCCCCAACTCAGCCACTGAAAACCCAGTGGAGCGCAGTTCTCCTCCACCACACATGGGCCACCATGAGCTAGAGTTGACCCGACGGCAGCTAGCAGACACGCAGACACAGACAGAGACACAAGCGTGTGCACACATACAAGAACATCACCCCTTTGACGTCTATTTCTTTTGAGACACTACTTTGGCTTTTTTCTCTCATTTTCATACCAAACAGAAGGGGATGGCTCCAGGGTTATACTGCATTCAAGGGAAACCAGACTCTCCAGTTATCTGAACTATCACTATCGCCAACCTGTTCCTTATCACAGTACCTGCAGACAAAGAAGCAGTACCTTCACTTTATAAGAATTTTTGGACTTCAAAACCAATCAGTAGCAAACATGACTAACCTTCTTTCCCCCTCCTGCGCAAAAATAAGTCATTTATTTCTAGAACATTACATTCTCATCAGGTGAGAAGCAGATAACAGATTTCCCTTACTTAGAGAGGCAAGGAAATCACTCACAGATTACAAGCCAGTGAGCTCAGCTGGGAAATAATCTTGCTAACGCAGCGGGGGGTATCAGTGGCAGTTAGGTGACTGCTCATGGCAGTGACCTGCAGGGACTAGGGTCTGGTGTTCACCAGCTTTGCCTCCCTGGGCTCCAGGCATTCTGCCTCCCTGCCTCGGTGGAGTGGAGTAGGACTCGGCATTAAGGTCACGCTGGCTGCTACTTGAGTTGGAAGGGCCCACGATGAGAGGAACAGAGCAGTCTGGTAACCAGGCAAGTGGTCTGTCTCTCTTGATATTCAGGGGTACAGTTAGTCTCTGCATGGTTTTGGTAATTCCTTTACAATCATCCAAGAGATTTCTGAAGCTGGGCTCCAGACCCAATAAATCAGAAGCCCTGGGAGACGACTCAACGACTTATCTCACACGCTTCTCAGGCCATTCCAACGTGCAGCAGTAGGGGAAAATGGGATCCAGAGCCGAAGAAATGACGGATTCCTGGCCCCCATCCCACAGCAATCCAACCAGAATATCTAAAGAAGAGGATTAGAGCATTATAGGTTTTATAAGTTTCCCATGTGACTCGAACCTACTCCCAGTCTAAGATCTATTGGTTTCATGGGCATCCAGGGGCAAATTCTACTGTAAATGACTGACAGCAGATCCATTTTTGAGTGAAGCACTGGGTAGAGAGGAACACTGAGTCTCGGGGAGGAAATCTGGAAACAGCTGAAAAAGGAGAAATTAAAATCTGTAACGACAAATTTTGCTTTTTTTCCTTACTTGATGAGACCTCATTGACATGAATTTGCATGAGATAATTTTTGTCTTTCCTCTCTTGATTAGAACAGAGGGGTGGTGAAGGGCCGGATGCTACACGGGTAGCTGGGACCACGCACACCTGCCCTGCAGCCACAGCTGAGTGATTCCCTTTGGGTCATTTCCATTCCCATCAAGAGGAGTTCTGACAGCTATATATGCACCGTTCATGTGACTGGATGGCTCTGGTGCCTTCTAGAATCATTTAGGAGAATGGGAGAATTATATTCGCCTTCCAGACCTCAGGAAATCTTTCCAGGGGATGAAGGAGGGTGGACCACGTCACGCCTCGAAGGCATGTTCTTCTCTGTGGCTGGGAACCAGAATCTTGACTTGCAGAAAAACATCACTAATGTGAACCCAATATTTTCCCTTTTAAACACGAACTGTTATTATTTTTTTGTCAAAAACGGACATTTTGGGTTTAGTTTTGCAGTTTTTAAGAAATGCAGTTAGAATGAATGACCTTACCCTTTGTCATCTACCAGAGATCAAGGTAGGCTGCTGAAAAAAAATCGTTGTCCCGTGTGACTTAACTAGAACATTTATACACATTTCCAGAAACCTCTGGCATCTTGATGTGAACAAGCACACATAAAAACTAACGTCCACACGCACTGCAGTAAGATTTACAAATCACAGCAGAGATACAATTTCAGACTATTCGCTGTTCACATCCCTTATTTTGCCTCGGGAAGTGGGAGGCTGAACAATACCCGCTGATGACTCAGTCTAAGGAAATCCTGTCTGAGCTGAGACTGTCTTGGGAGAGAAGGCTGGACCGAAATCTGACGAGAAGTAGGGGACAGGAAGGTGGGTTTTAGACAGGAAAAGACAGCATCTCAGGCCCTTATTTGGCCCTTAATTGTATAACTTGGACTGGAATTGCAATTAGGACAATTAACAAGTTAGTAGAAAGGAAACGAAATAATTTTCCTCCCCGAAATTTCCAGCAATTGGGTCTATTCACCTGGGTGCCCAGAAAGAAACAGGTCAGCGTGGGGGCGTCTCCTCGTACTGATGAGTGTGCAACTGCCCCAGAAAGATTATTGCTGAGCAAGAAAGTAGAGCCTGTCAAGAGATGGCATGCAGGAAAACTCTGCTCTTTCAACACAAATTCTCTGTTTTGCAGTATTAATGCCATGTCGCTAAGCCAAAATTTCTACTTTCCTGTAGTTAAATTTGAGTCTCAGAATTATTTGAACAAAATGTTCTTTGCTTAGAAGTTCTTCCACTGGTTCTAGAGATAACTTCATTATACCTTGACCAAAATTAAGTTGAAATTAAAATTGCTCCCTTCGTTGACATGTCTCAACTTACAAATGGCAGGAGTAACAGTCACAAAGCCAACTAGTCCTTGGAACCGTAAAAACTGCACTGAGATGGAAGATGCCTGAATTTCTGTGGGGTTAATCTCCCACCCTCTGGCACACAGTAAGTCTAGAGTTGCAAATACCTCTTTCTGAAGATGCCACTTGACTGGCTCTGGCCATATAAACTTGTGTCCTGTACACACGGCTGACCCTCGCTGTCCTACAACTGTGACCTGCATGGCCTCAGCTCTCTGGGAGCTCAGCATCTTCAACAGAAGAAACTTACTCCTCAGAATTCTCTCCTCCAGTCTCAGTCTTATTGGTCTAATACCTTCACTACGTGGAGTTCCTGGATGGTGCACCTGCTAACCAAAAAGTTTTAAGTTCGAGTCCCCACAGAGGTGCCTTGGAAAAAGAAATCTACCTCCAAAAAAAATCAGCCAATGAAAACCTGTGGAACACAGTTCTATTCTGACACGCAGAGGATGCCATGAGTCAGAACTGACTCCTCCCCCTCCTTCATCCTCACCCATGCTGATCCTTTGCTGGGCCACAGGCTCAACTCTCCTTTGCCCACTTCTCTTTAAGGCCACATTCAAACCACACTCCAGTCACTGCAACCCTGGTTCGCAGTAACTCTTCTCTAAACTCTGATAGCACTTAAACTTTACTTACCTGTGGCTTCACGTTTTTTGTGTCTTGGTAAAGACCCATTTATTAAAAAACAAACACACTATAACCAAATTAGCCATTCCCAAAAAAACCCAAACCCAAACCCACAGCCATCAGGTTGGTTCGTACTCATAACGATCCCACATGACACAGCAGAATGGCCCAATGGGGTTTCCAAGACAGTAAATCTTTACAGAAGCAGATTATTACTTCTTTCTCCTTTGGAGTTGCTGGTGGGTTTGAACTGTCAACTTCTGAGTTCGCAGATGAGTGCTTTAACCACTGAGCAACTAGGGTTCATGTAGCCATTAAATATTGCTTATCAAGCTCTACAGTGTCAGCGTGTTGCTTAGAAACAAGGATGGCAAGACTTTCTCGCACATACTTTGGACCTGTTATCAAGAAGGACCAGTTCCTGGAGAAAGACATCATGCTCAGTAAAATAGCGAAAGAGAAAGACTTTCAGTGAGACGGAGTGACACAGGGGGGCAGCGACGGGCTCAAGCATGACAAGGACTGTGGGCATGGCGCAGGACCTGGCAGGGTTTCATTCTGTTGGACATGGGGTTGCTGTGAGTCAGAACCAACTCAATGGCACCAAACAAGAACCAGAACAGTGACACTAATACGGCTAACATCTTTCCGTGTGGCTTCCTATTTAATCCTCAGAGCATATACCTAGGAGGACAATTTTTACTCCAATTTTAGAAATGTGACTAAAGCTTAAAAAGCTAAGAAATTCATTCAAACTCAGATGGCCAGGAAATAGGCAAAACAGGTTTCCAACCCAAGGTCCAAGTTGGTCATACTCAACTTAAACTGCATGCCAGAGTCCTGATATTTGTTCTGTATTCCCCTCAAAGAAGAATATAGCTCTGAGTCTTGAGTGAGGGTTTTGTAGGTGTTTGCTGATGAATATAATCATATGTGAAATCATAACGGGAGTCTAACATAACAGTAAAAGAGAAATTTGGCCTCAAACAGTGAACTTTCGTAGATTTCTCTACAATCATGGTTCATAACAAATGGCACATTTAGCTTAAAAATACTGTCAGACACTTGAATGATTCCTCCTACACAACACCATACAAACACACAAACACACACACTCACTCTGTGGACACTCAGATATTCAAATCTACTGTTCCTGGCCTATCTCTGTTCCAGGATCCAGATGTAGTCCACAAGATTGATGGATACAGTTTTCTAGCAGAATCGACACACGCATCTGGGAAAGGAATTGCACATAAAATATCCCACCACAACTTGTGACACACTGATCAGTACTCCCATTTTACAGGTAAGAAAGGTAGAGTCAGAAGGGAAAAGTGACTTTCCCCACGCACTGGACACAAACTCTTTTTAGGCAGGACAACTCTTTAACATACCCCACTTGCCTACCTTTCGACACATGGGAAAATCCAACGAAAAACATCAGCACAAAAGCAACATAGTAAACGCAAACTCTGACAGAAGGAAGCTGTCATCTGTTTGGGGGAGGGGAAGAAATGGACTCTGCCTTAATATAACTGGGTCTTCTGTACCGCTCAAGTAGTTTTAGGATTCCCCATTGGATTTCAGCAAGGCTTTCTCTAAACTAGGGCTAACCAAAATTTCCAACAGCCTCTCCTTCTGCTCTGAGCTGATACTGTGTTTGCAATCAACTTAGTCAGTCAAGTGCGCCTTGGTGACGTGGCATTTCTAAACACCTCTGTGGAAAGAGGCGGGGGGCGGGTGTTACCTCCGCAGGGACTCCCTGCTTCTCTGACCTGATTCCCACTCTCGCACACCCTCGTGTGCTCCTTGGTCAATCTTTGCGGACCTCTCCTGAGCACACGATTTCAGTCGGTGTGTCTTCTATTTTGTGAGGTGACTCAATTGTCTACATCTACAGGTCCCAACGAAGGGACTCTAAAGAGAACAGGTCTGCCTGATGCTCCTAGGGACAACTGTGTCTGTTCCACCTCAACAGCCCTTTCAGGGACTAGAGCACACAAAGGCTATGGGTGTATATAGGTCTGCTTGTGTATTCTCTAATCCATCCACCCACCCACCTACCCACCTACCCACCCACCCATCCACCCATCCATCCATCCCTTCACCCACTCACCCACCCATCCACCCACCCATCCACCCACTCACCCATCCATCCACCCACCCATCCATCCATTCATCCGTTCACTATGTATCCAGCTACAAATCCATTTATTCTATGGCCAGAAACATACCAGTCTTGCACAGTGCTTAAAATCAGGGATGAGAGAATCACAAAGTCCTGTGTAGTGGCTAAGTGCTACATCTGCTCATCAAAAGTTCGACAGTTTAAATCTGCCAGGAGCTCCTTGGAAACACCATGGAGCAGTTCTA
This sequence comes from Heterohyrax brucei, assembly GCA_028571685.1. Classification (NCBI taxonomy): domain Eukaryota; kingdom Metazoa; phylum Chordata; class Mammalia; order Hyracoidea; family Procaviidae; genus Heterohyrax; species Heterohyrax brucei. The sequence goes on from CM053163.1 coordinate 3,311,547, forward strand.
CTCTGTCCTATAGGGTCACTATGAATCAGAATCTACTCAGTGGCAGTGGGTTTGGATTTTTTGGTGTATCACTACTGACTTTCACAAGCACCCTGACCTGTATATGCCTCAGTTTCCGTGTCTGTAAGGTGGGATGGTAGCAGTCTTCATCTCACGGTGTTGTAAGCATTAAAGGAGGTGACCAACGTGTGTCAGTGGCTGAGCTGGGCTCCTGATGGCACCATGTTGCTCCACAAAGAGACCTGCTGTTTTTCTTTCTTAGGACGTTTGCACTGCCCCCCGCGCCCCTGGGAGTTCTAGAATTTGAAAAGCACCTGCAGGGGTTACTCTTTCTTATGTTTGACCCCAGGGGCATCCTACACTGGCTCCTTCAAGGGACCCTTCCTTTTTTCTAATCTGGCGCCAGCATCACCACGGGGGGCAGTGAGGTCAGAGGAGAAAGGAGGTCCTAGCTAGCAAGACGCACCCAGGCTGACGGCCTGTTTACTGTGCTCTTCCTTCCCAGCACCACTCTGCAATTATGGTGCAGTGTTTGCTAATCAGCATCTCTTTTTCTTTAATGGACAAACCAGAGCCTTTGAGGCATCCCAGGAAGCATGTGTCTTTGATTATGTACCCCGACAGTGGTCCCTGCTGCTGTTCTCACGAGACGGATGACTGACACAACCCCCTATCTGAAAATGTTCGAAACTCAGAAGAACAGATTATGTAATTTCTACCAGGTACCAGAAAGCGAGTGCACGTAATTTAACAACACACATTTTTCTGTAATTCCCACATGGGAGATCACAAAACTGGGCAAAGGCAGCAAAATAGGAATTTTCTAGGTGGGGTTGAAACGATCCCTAGGAAAAAATGCACATCTTTTCATGGGCAGGTCAATGTTTCCTTTATCAACTTACACAGTTAGTTTTATCCAGCGGGGGAGATAGGATTGAATTAGGAGGGGAAAGAAAGCTACAGTGGGAAAAATAATTGTTATCTAATCTTTTATTAAGCATTCCCTGACTGTATCCCTTATCAGAAAGATTTGTTTGAGTAACTTTGAACTGACTAGAGATTCATCCATGTATGTAAGAAATGGAGAGCCCAATGTGTCTCTGGAAACCCTGGTGGCGCGGTGGGTTAAGCGCTACATCTGCTAACCAAAAATTCAGCAGTTCAAATCCGCCAGGCGCTCCTTGGAAATCCTATGGGGTAGTTAAGCCCTTGGCTGCTAACCAAAAGGCTGGTGTTGGAATCAATCCAACAGTTCTCGAGGAGAAATATCCAATTATTCTGTTTCCTTAAAGATTTCCAAACCCAAACCAAACCTGTTGCCATTGAGTTGATTCTGACCCATAGCGACCCTAAAGGATGGAGCAGAACCATTCCACAGGGTTTCCAATGAGCCGCAGGTCAACTGATACTGGCAGACTTTGGGTGAGCCACACTTCTCAGCCACTCTGCTTGCGCACCCTCTGGGGCAGCTCTCCTCTGTCTGTCGAATGCCGTCTCTACAAGTAGAGATCGATGCAACGGCACCGAACAGCAGCAGCAGGGTCAGGAGGCTCCAAGACAGAACCAGCAGGAGTCAGTTCTGCTGCTGCTCTCCGTTCGTACTGTCAGTGGCTGATTGGCAAGGGTGTGAGGCGACATGCACTGGCCATCAGCCACCTTTGTTCTTGGCCTTTTCTCCTAGCCCATGACTGACTGTGGCTGCTTGGACACGGCTGATACCAGATCCCGTCATGCTGGCCTCTGGCACCGTGAGGAGAATGGGCTGGAGCTGGGCTGGAGGAGCAGGGTGACCTGGTGGCCGATCACTGCTTCCAGGAGCCGTTCTCTCATCCTGTCCACTGGGCCTCTGAACCATGTGTAGGTGGGTGTGCGGGGGGAGGAATGGGGCGTTTCTCCTCCTCTCTTCTTTCCGGTGTGTAATCGCACTGGCCTGACAAATTCAGAAGGACTTAGAGGGTGAGGGTGCTGAGTGGTGCTGCCTTGCATTCGTGTTGAAGGTCTTCCTTGAAGCCACACTGTTGTTGAAACCCGCCGTGCCACCACACACTCGGGAAACACTGGAGCGGTCTCACTCTCTCCCTGGTCAAGGGGTCCATCGTTCTGAATCCCCAGGCCCTCCTGAGAGGCACCCAGCAGGGTGGAAACTGCCTACAAGATGCCCTTTCCTACTCACTCTTCATAAAGTGCCCCACCCAACTTGATGGAACAAAACCCCTTTTGCTCAGGCAGGGGACCTGCTTCTGCTATATTTCACAGCTGAGAACAGTGACTTTTATTTGCTGAGTCTATTTAGAGGAAAGAATGGGAACAACCCTTTCGTCTCGCTGGCTGCTTCTGCCCTCAAGTAACACGAGACTTGCTGCTCCTCAGCCTCCTTTCCCCATTGGCCTGCCTGGTTGACACACGCCAAATGGGACTGGTTCATGACAGCTAAGAAGCGAGTTTATTTATTTTGAAACAAATCTATTCTGAAATAATTTAAACAAAACAAATCAAAACTCATTGCTGTCAAGCTGATTCCAATTCATAGTGACCCATAGGACAGAGCAGAACTGCCTCATAGAATTGCCAAGGAGCGCCTGGTGGATCTGAACTGCTGACTTTTGGGTTAGCAGCTGTAGCATTTAACCACTACCCTGCCAGGGTTTCCTGAAATAACTTAGATTTACAGAAAAGTTGCAACGCTAGTACTAAGAGCCCCTATGTCTGCTTTAACCAGGTGTTACAGATGTTATGCCAACATCTTTCATACATGTGGCCCTTTCGTCATAATTAAGACATTCATCTTGGTATAGAAATCAATACTGGCACATTAACGAAGCTACAGACTCTATTAAAAGTTTACCAGTTTGTCCACAAACTGTTCTTTTTCTGTTCTGGGCTCCAACCCAGAATACCACATTGTGCTTAAAGGCACAGTCTTTACAAAAGAACTCAGGGCTCGGAAAGCCAGCCTCACTTGTTCCGCGCAACACAGCACACCTTCACACCATCTCTGCAGCAGGTCAGGCATCTGCTGAGAGCCACAGGACACACCGATGTGACTGAGAGGAACTCTGGGGCACGTGGCACCCACCAGGTGGGCAGAACTCGCCGGGGAAGAGAATCTGTTGCTTTACATGTCTCTTGCAGTTCACTCTCTGATCCCATCAACAGGACTGGAAAAACCCATGTCATTTCCCTACTCCCTTATTTTTTTTTTTAAGGGATCATCAAAAGACAAATTAGAGACCCCTAGAAAAGTCAGTGAAATCCTGGGTGGAGAGCCTCCGTCCCAAGACAGTCTCACAAACTGCAAGGGACTGTTGGCAAAAGGGGACCAAACCACTGCCCCGGGGTGGGGTCCCACTCAAGTGAGACCCCTGTGGGTCACAGGTGAACTGTACTTCTCAGGACTGTCTGTGGCTGAAGGAGGTCACCACAAAGTCTTTCTCCCAAAACATCCAACGTTTCAGTTAACTGCTGAGCCTGTCGCTTGTCTGCACCATCCTGGGTCTGAATTCCAGATTTATCAAAGGGGACAAACAAAGGGGACAAATTCCTACCTACTGTCTCAACTCACCGATGAAACATTATTTATTTATTGGGATCCAGAAGTTTTTCAATAACCTGAAGCCAAAAAAGGCCTACGGCAGAAATCAGTTTTAAATCACATCCTGGAGTAGCCCCAGTGATTACATACTAGGAAAGTATTCTTATTTCTACTTTTATAGCTGGGAAAACGATGAGACACAAACGCACTCATATCAGGTCTAAGCACACCCCTGGACCTGGCTGCAGATCTGGGCACGAGACTGTGCTTGACTCCGACTGTTCTGTGGAGCGGGCAGGGTCAGATTCGCCAATAAGCGTGGCAAGCACGGGCTTATTTGTGCTTACATCGGCTGTGAACAATTTCACTTGTGTTTCACCACATCAGAGATTCGGCCTCCAGGTAGGGCTGGCACCTGTCTTTTTCCCAACCCCACAGCACCCTCTTAGAGGATCAGTCTCTTTTCACATTGACAACCCCTGAGAGGGGTAGGTGACTCATTCAGCAAGGTAAGCACAGACTTACCTGTGCTTACTCACTCATCTGCAGTGAACAATTTCAAACGGTCAATATATCAAAGAGTCAATACATTGGCTCTTCTTCAACCTACTTTTTAAGCCCTTGAACCAAAGTCCAAGTATCTTAAAACGCCTTCTCTGAGGTCAACCAATCAGTTACTCACCAAGCTGGGGTAAGACTCTGTTGAAGTTAGACTTTATGGCCTCTAAATGCCTCAAGAGCATTGTCTAGGTTCTGGGCCACAGAGGCCTCCCATTGTGGTGGTTTGTTTGCTTTACCAGCTAAATCAAATCAGTGATACATGAACTGATAGCCCCACAGCAAAAGGCCAATTTAGGGCACTGTCTAAAATCCCCTAATCAAAGATGCGCTTTATCAGGTTAAAAAGAATGAGACATTCCTAAACCACCTCGTGGGTAGTAATCTCATTACATCATCCAGAAGGTGCTTTTAAAATGTCATCATGAAAGGTTATGTGTCCATGACACTTTGGTTTTTCCACTGAACTTTATGATTTATTTAAGACAGTCACCAATTTTCACTCCCTGTTTCCTAAAAGACATGTAGTCTTTTGGTTTGTATTATTTTTAGCAAACTGTTTTTTAAACTACAATCCTTTCCTTGATGTTCATACTTTTTGGAGGGTGGGGAGGGGGATTCTCTCTGATTCTAAACACATTCGTTTGAAAGTACCCGGGCCTGTTTGTTCCTCTGGTCTGTGTTTTCCTGTCTACCATTCCGACCTTCTTCTAGTTATGGGATTGCTTATGACAAATCTCTAGCATTATTTATGGTGGCCAAGTCATACATGCCACCCAGGGAGAATTCCTCTAATACCCTCAGGAGAACTTGAGAGATGCTTATTTTTCCATTAGCAGAGGAAGAACCCTGTGACTTTTCCTTTCTTCTTAGGGGCCCAGAAGATCTGAAATAGCCAGCCAGACAGATGCTCTACAGCATTGTGGGAAAGCACTATTTTCTTCATGATTTCTAAGTAGAGCAAGAAGAGGCATCTCGACACACTAAGTCTCTCACAGGTGATCAATAAGCTGATCAAAAGGAAAAGAGAAAACCTTTAGAGGGCTGCTTCCTCTTCTTGTTCTCTTTGTGAGGGGGGAGTAGGGTAGGAAGGGAAAGGTGTGGCAGCTGCAGGAGGTAAAGTGAATTTTCTAGAATTTTCCAGGCATGTAGCCCTGGAAGGCCAGTTGGAAAGTTCAGCTATTGCCGAATGGGATCTGGAGACCTGTATTTCCCGGGACACACACTACCTGTGTCCCAAGGTCTCCCGGCTAGACACCAGTGAAACCCCACTGCTGTCAAGTGGGTTGCAACCGAGCGAGATACCCATGGGGTTTCCAAGGCTGTAATCTTGACGGAAGCAGACAGCCCCGTCTTTCTCCTGCAGAGTGGCTGGTGAGTTCCAACGACTGACCTTCTGGTTAGCAGTTGAGTGTTTAGCCACTATGTAACCAGGGCTCTTCCGGCCATCTGGCCACACAGAGTTACCTAGAAAAGTCGAGATCACTGAAACTCTGCCTCCCCAGCACCCCGTCTCTGCTCTCCAGCTGACTCCCAGCTTGCTGTGTATTTGCTCTCAGGGAAGACCTTGGATCTCTGGAATTCCCTTCCTCTCAGGAGGCATGGAGGACCACAAAGTCTCTGACATCTTCTAGGTCTCCATCGAGCTGATTTAAGTCAGTACAGAGCATTAGAATGGGTGGCAATGAGCAGTTGTTTCATTGCTGGACCTTTGTCTAAATAGGCCCAGCACACATCTCTGCAGCTCCTGCTAGGTGCCAGGGGTGCCAAAGCGCCTTCCGTGATCCCATGAGGCAGGTACTGTTACTAACATCCCTGGTTTTCAAGCGGGAGTAAGGATCACTGGGAAGCTGAGACTTAGCAAAGGTCAATGTCAGGCAACGGTCTTAGAAGCTGTGTGCCCTCAAAGTCTGGGACCGTAACCCACAGACCACATCTCCTCTTAAGATGAATGTTTGGCACATGTGCCAAACATGATGGACTTGTACTCAAGACACAGGCACCGTCCCCCCTGAGTAGAGACAAGAGCTGCTGCACAGCACCCCATTCAGACACGTGTGTCCAGGTTAGTCCTGAGCACGAGAGGCCCAGCTGCGGGTTCTGCTTCCCTGTCTCCCTTTGGACAGAGCTTGGTCAGATCGCCTCCTCCCTGCCTTTGTTCTTCGTCTTCACAGTAAGAGCGGTAGAGGAGGACTATGGGAAATTCCCTGGCTGCGACCCATTACTTGGGCTCACAATCAACGTCCACAGAAGCAGCAGTCAAGAAATCAAATGACGCATTGCATTGGGAAAATCTGCTGCAAGGGACCTCTTTAAAGTACTGAAAAGTAAAGATGCCACCTTGAAGACTGAAGTGTGCCTGACCCAAGCCATGGTATTTTCCATCACATCACCAGCATGTGAAAGCTGGACCATGAACAAAGAAGACAGAAGAAGCATTGCTGGCTTTGAATTGTGGGTGATGGAGAAGAATGTTGAACATACCATGGACCATCAAAAGAACAAACAGATCTGTTCTGGAAGAAGTACAACCAGAGTGCTCCTTGGAAGCAAAGACGGCAAGACTGTGTCTTACATACTCTGGATATGTGGTCAGGAAGCATCAACCCCTGGAGAAGGACACCATGCTTGGTAGAGTGGAGGGTCAGCAAAAAAGAGGGAGACCCTTGGCGAGACAAATTGATATAGCGGCTGCAAGAATGGGCTTAAGCATAAAAATGATTGTGGACATGGCGCAAGACCGGGCAGTGTTTTGTTCCGTTGCTCATAGGGTCGCTATGGGTTGGAACCAACTCGACGGCACCTCACAACAACAGCAGGCATCAAGTGGGCTCTATCTGGCTGCAGTACTTTAAAGAGACGAGCAGAGAGAAAGCCACCCAACAGCACAGGAGACTCAAACACTGAAGCATGGTGGCACTCCCACTACCGATCCGACTCCAGGGGGCTCAGGGAAGTGCCTAGGTTCAAATCCCAGTTCTGCCACTTGACAAAGAGATTGACTTTGGGGATGTTATTTACAGCCTCCCAGAACTCTGTTTTCTCATCTGTAAAATGGGATGATAACAGTTACCTACTTTGTAAGTGTATTTTCCCATAAGGATTGAATGAATGAATACACGCAAATCGGTATATAGGAAATACTCATTGAATACATTTGCTATCTCTTTCCTAACCGTTTTTAGCTGTTCTCCTACAAAGCTCTCCAAGCTAAAACAGGCAGCCCTTTTCATTGAATTAATCCTGGTGGTGTAGTGGTTAAAAGCTATGGCTGCTAACCACAAGGTCAGCAGTTGGAATCCACCAGGCGCTCCTTGGAAACCCTACGGGGCAGTTCTACTCTGTCCTATACGGTTAGTATGAGAGGCAACAGGTTTTTATTTTCGAAGTGCCCTCAGAACAAATGTGCAGTAAGGTAGGATTTTTCAGCGCTACAGATGGGAGGTGACTTAGCCACAACTAAGGAAGATTCTTTTTAATGGCCACAGTTAACGGCTCGGGAAGTAGGGGTCCAGGCTAGAGTCCTCTCCTTTGATGCTGGAGACCCAGGTTCAACTCCTGGCAGTGGGCCTCGGTGCAGACACCACTCATCTGTCAGTGGAGGCTGGGGTGTTGCTATAAATCTAAACGGATTTGGGGGCCTTCCATGGTAGACAGAGTAAGCAAAAGGGTCTGGAGACGTACTTCTGGAAATCAGCCCATGGAAATCCAACAGACCATATCAGTTGTATCTGGCTGTACATGGGGGCTTCCTGAATCAGGGGACACATAACAGCAGCTAATAACTCAACTAAGGATCAAGAAATCACTTCATGAGCAAAATCTATTGCAGCCAGTGGTCAATACAGAGTTAATAAATACAGTAGCATACTCACATCTGTTACGTTTAATCGATTCCCACCAGAATACAACAGGACATACCAGATAACATGTCTGGGGATGAACACTGCAAATTAATATATCTCTAATAACATGACTGGAAACCCCAGGGGCGTAGTGGGTAAGTGCTACAGCTGCTAACCAAAAGGCCAACAGTTTAAATCCACCAGGTGCTCCTTGGAAACTCTATTCGGTAGGGTGCCTATGACCCAGAACTGGCTCTACAGCAATGAGGGTTTCTTTTTTATTTTTTAATAACACGGTTACACCTTTAATCTTTGTTCAACTGTATATATAAAACTTATGGCCCAGAGAAATGCAGAAAATTGGCAAGTGACCCCAAATCCAGAACTCTAGCTCCTAAGTTTTGACATCAGAGGCAAGCGCGGACTCCCCAGGCTCCACTCCAGAAGGTCTGATCAGTTCTGGGATGGGAACCAGCAATGTGACTTTCTAGCAAACCGTTCCAGGTGATTCAAAGACAAGCCTTGGAGAATAAACGGTCTTTGCCATACACGAAGACCAGAGTGTCAAAGACACAGAGTGAGCCGGAGGGACCTCAGAGGTGTTACAGAAAGGTACAGAGGTATAGCGGGGCCCACAAAGCACGGCACTGGGTCTCTAGAACAAACTTAGTGATACGCACTTCCTTTTAAGAGTCAGGAGACTGAGGGTCAGGACTTATGAAATTCATCTAATAAGATTGCTCATAAAAGGCAGAGGTGGGTTTAGTATCCAGGTCTTAGAATTCCCCATCAGTTTTAAGATCAGTTCCAGACAGGACCTCTGGGGACTCCTGTCCTCCTCAGGACTAAAGCCAGTGAGATCACAAGTGGTTCCAGGGGATGAAGGAGTCTTGAGTGTCAACACAGACAGCAGACACACTCTCAGGGCCACTCGTGACTTTCTGGGAACATCTTCCTGGAAGAGGTTCTGGTCGATAAATCCGGGCACATGGCATGACCTAGTATTGGCATAAAGGCCCGTGGGTCAGCTCAGTGTCTGGGTGGGATTGTCTTAGTTCAAGAAATGTGGGAGGGTCACCCTGTGATGGAAGCCACTTGACAGGGGTGGGTTTCTCAGGTGGTTTGGCAGATGGGAGGAGAGACAGGCCTAACTGCTAAGAAAACACTGGCCTGGGACACTCTGGTCAAAGTCTCAGAGTCCTCCTCTTACCTCTTGGGATCTGACCCTGAGCGGAGGGCAGGGTTAGGGTTAAACCCAGTGCCACTGAGTCAGTTCTGACTCAGAGACCCTACAGGGCAGAGTAGAACTATCTCATGGAGTTTCCAAGGAGCGCCTGGTGGATCTGAACTGCTGACCTTTTGGCTAGCAGCTGTATCACTTGACCACTACGCCACCACGGTTTCCATTTGCAGCAGAAAAAGTGAAGCTCAAGTGGTTCCATTCTGAGCTAGGAGACTCCATCCTTGACGGTGGCTGCCTTTAAAACCCTTCTCTGTTTTACATGAGGATAGAACAATACAAAAAGGAAATGTCAGGACTTAATCTGGTTAAACCATGAGAACAGTGTCTCTTGTGACCACACATGCGATCTTCATAGAGGTGGACCCGGGTGGGAAGTCCTCCCCCAGGACTTCACCTTGGAGATGGGTGCTACATAAAACCAACACCACCTTGTCAGCACCAATCCAGGCTGGAGGGGGAGACACCTCGGAAGTTCACTCAACTTCTGGTCCCTAATGAAACAGCTGTGTCCCCAGTAGATGAGACCCATCGAGCCTGGGGCAGTCTAGCCGTGATTAAATAAAGCTCAACAAACTGGCTTCTACTATTTAGATTAAAACCCTTTAAACTCCAAGGTGCAGTTAACTGAGAGCCCTCACCCCACGGGCAGACGTGCTTTGAATGAGGGGCTGCTGAGTCGGTGGGCACTCACAAAACGCAGGGGGCAAGGCTGGAAACCCTCCCTCTACTTGTGGCTCTGCCAGTAGAGACCAACATTTAGGGGTTGGGAGCGGAGTGTGGGATGCCCGTTCTCCCACAACTCCATCCCCGTTGTGAAACCCAAGGACACACTTGTCCGGTTCTCCTCCTTGCCTTCTCCTTTCCCCCAAAGCCTCCCGTTTGCAAAATAAAATTAACCAACCAAACCAACCCTCCAACAATAACAAAAACGCTGGCCGGTGACAGTCCTAGAAGCCAGTCTTCCACTTTTTCTTGCCCTGAACCTTAGCACGTCATCTCCACGTGACTCACTCGGCCAGGTTGGGGCTGTGGGCTAAAGCAACCAGGAGGACGCCTGAGGCTACAGTTTTAATTATCCACTCGCGTCTAAGGGCCAACGCCTGTGAACATCCAGGACTGAAGCCAGGACACCCAAGGGAAGGAAAAGCAGAGACGTTGTTTAGGGAATGGGAGGTTTTCCGAGAACCTGGGTTAGGTGGGGGCTGGGGACGACGAGCGCGACCCGCGCGCGTGCACACGCGGGCACAGACACAGACACTCAGGCGATCACACCGGAGCGGCCACCCAGCGAGGCCATCCGCAGGCCCCAACCACCCCGGCGCGCGAATGAAAGCGCGTGGAAACGGAGGCAGGACTTACCGCCAGGGCGCTCTGGGCTAAGAACCCCACGGTCACGGTCCCCAGCAGCAGCCACCTGGATGGGAGAGCAGGAAGAGCTACTTGAACTTGCTCCTGTCACCCCTTGGCTTGTCAATCCCCTCAAGTGATACAGGAAAAGCCCCCGGCCGAGGGACCCACTGAAATAAGGGCAGAAAGTCCCTTACCGCCACAGGGCACAGTAGGGCGCTGCGGCCCGCCACTGCCGACCCATGCTCCCACTCCGGCCTCTCTCGGCTCCGGGTCGCTCCTAGCCTAGAAGGCAAGAGACAAAGCGGTTTTAGGGCGCGGGTGGGCGAGCAGAACATCCGTACTGCTCCTCTCCAGCTGCGACACGCGTGGAAAGCGAGATGTACTCCACGGGGCGCCTCTTCCTTTCCGGGGTGGCTGCAGATGCGCCCCCCGACTAGACAGAAAAGCAGGGCGTCCCTGCACCCGGACCCCGGGGCTGCAGCCCGCGGCGGCGGCCGGCTCCGCTCTCCCCTCTCCCTGCTCCCCTCGCTGCTCCTGCTCCCCTCGCTGCTCCTCCTCCCCAGTCCTGGCCAGCAGAGCGCGCAGCCCGGGTCTGCGGCAGGCTCGGCGGGCGCTGGGCCCCGGGTCGCACTCACCTCCCCGCCGGGCTTCAGGGGCTGCCGCCCGCGCGCACTGGCCCCTCCAGAGCCGCGCGCCGAAGCCGGGGCGCCGGTGGCGGGCAGGGGTCCCCTCGGCGGCCGCTCTGCCCGCCCCGGGCGGCCGCGCGCGGCCTCGGGTCTCGGGCCTGCCTCCCGGGCTCGGGGCCGCGGCGAGCGAGCGCGGGCGCCTGTCGGGGCGCGCCTCCGGGGAGCGGCGGGGCGCGCGGGGACCGAGGCTCGGCGGCACGGAGCCCGGCGTCCCGACTTCCTGACTCGCGGCGGCCGCTCTCCCCCGGCCGCGCGCTCCCTCTCCCTCTTAGACGCGTCGCAAGGTCCTCCCATCTGAACCGCCCCCGCGCACCGTCGAGGGGAGGGGGCAGCGCCAACAAATTGGGGGAGCTCGGCGACCGGCTCTGAAGTCTGCCACTCCGAGCCGCGGCGCCCGGGACGATGCGCAGGGCTCGCGCCCCGGCTCTCCGACAGTGACCCCGCGCCTTCCCCGCCGCTCCCGGACTTGCCCGCCTGCCGCTGCCGCCGCCCGCCGCCCCGAGACGCGGGACCATGGGGCCCCGGCCCTGCGTCTGGCCGCTGCTGCTTCTCGGCGTCCTCCTGCTTCACGAGGAGCGCAGCCGAGTGGCCGCGAAGGTGAGTGCCCGGCCACCCCCTGCCCGGCCAGCTCCTCTCAGCCCCTTTGTCCCTTGCCCAGAGCCGCCGGCTGCCCCCGGGTGGAGGGGGTCACTCCGCGCCGGCGTGTGGCACGGCAAGGTGTATCTGCCCGGGTGGTTCCCCGGTTCTGGTCTCTGTGGGTGCATGCATTACACAGACTCCTTTGTTGTAGGTTGGGCAGGAGAGAGTTGGAGAACTCCGGGGCCAGTTAGCGCGCACAGTGGAGGAATGGGCGGGTGCTGGGCAGCAGAGCGGGATTCGAACCGGCTTCGCCGGGGCGCGCGGCGCCCGGGCGCCCTCACCTGCCCCGGGGTGGCCCGAGGGGCCCCGGGACTGAACTGGGAGGACACGCGCAGCCCACGCTGCTCACAGCCTCCCACACGTGTGCTGCTGGGCTGCTTTGGGCGTGTTTCTCTGCTTCTTCGGAGACTCTGATGGTTGATGCTGGAACCGGTCCTGGGCCATTTGCCTGGAAACGGCTGTATCTCTGATTTCCCACGACTTTCTGTTGCGGCGGCCCGCTGGAGACAGAGCGGAGCTCCTCTCTGCTTGCCCCTTTACCAACAGGACCCTACTGGGGCTGCTGGCTTTTCGTAATACGAGTGGATGCTGGAAATTGCAGCCACTTCTGGAGTGGAGTGCGAAACCAAAATGAAACCACCCCATTGTTCTGGGCACAGACTGTTTTCCTAGTTTTGATTTCCTCCGGTTGTGTGCTTGTCCGGAAAGAATCCGAGCGACCGGTTCGCGGCCGGCCACTCTCGCAGCCCTGGACCGGCCCCTGACATGGGCTGCGGTTCTCTCCTCCGTCTCTCCTCCTGAGCCAGTCAAGGGCTCAGCTGTTACCTAGTGTCCCAGGCCCTGTCGTCCAAAAGCCCGCGAAGGTGTGGCTTCTAAGCACATTTTGCATTTTTTTCCCTCAAATGGTTAAAACGATTTTGCTCCTTGTCAGATTTCCCACGCCTCCTCTTTTACTGTTTAAAATTCTTCGTCTTGTAAATTTAGTTTTAGTTTTTTTTTTTTTTCGGCTTCTCTTCCAGAAGAATGATGTTCACGGACACCACTTAACTGTATACAAATTATTAACTATGGTAAACCAGAGTAAGCTGCTAATGCCCACACATGAAGAGGCCCTTGGTGGCGCGGGGATTAAGCCCTCGGCTGCCACCCCAGTGGTGGGTGCCTGGAACCCACCAGCCTCTCCATAGGGAGAAAGATAGAGCAGTCTGCTTCTATAAAAATTACAGCCTCAGGAAGTCTCTGGGGGCAGTTCTGCTGTGTCCTCTAGGGCCTCAGTGAGTCGGAATTGACTGGCCGGCCATGGGTGTACCCACAGATCTCACAGCTCGGAGTTTCTATACTCAGAGCTTCCTGTTTGCATGCTGAAGGGACTCATGCTTACACCAGTTTTAACTTCAGATTTTTTTCCTCCTAGTTCAGAGTCCAGCCAACCACCGTAGTCAGTTATTTAAACATCATGATATCAAAATATTTTCAGAAGAATAGACTTAAGAACCTTTTTTTTTTTCTTTAAGTCAAGAAATATTGACCCAGAGATCTGAAACTTCAAAACAGAGATGCAAAAACTGAAGCCAAAGCTAATCAGAGAAAGTTCTAGGTTTGGAAATAGGAACCTTTATTTGGACTGAGATTTTCTGATTGACAGTGTTACAAAGCAAAGCGAATTGCAAAGATTAGCCTTGCAAATGCCAGGACTTTGAAACATCAGCCACTCCTTTCTGTGAATTCCTGTTCCCACCTGGGAAATCAAGTCAGGTTGAGTTTGGGGATTATTTGAATTCTCTTTGGTTATTTCCTAAAGCCCAAATTCATTCCTATCCTCTAGCTTTGCCCCGTGTTATAGGGTGTCCTCAAGTGTCTCCAGAGGGCTAGCCTATCAGCACCCTCTGGTCTAGTGGATATTAATCACCGTACTGTGTTTTTCCTGGCTTATTTAAAGAATATTAGTGTGTGTATGATGTATGGATGTCCAAACAAATCCTTTTAAAAATAATACAGATAACTCTCAACCTTTTTAATCTGGCTAAATTTTTTTTAAATTTCTCTCAATTCTTGCTGCATCAACAAGGGGCTTTGCTTACCTTCTTCCAAAATCTGCTGCAAGGTGTGCCAAACACTTGAAAGAAACCTAATATTGATTCAAGCAAAGTGTTACATTAAAGGTGTATTATAATTGGTAAGATGTTACAGGCCAGTCAGATCTGATCTCAGAAGCCAGCAGACATGCAGCTTTCATGGTGAGCTCTTTGGCAGTGTGTGACTCACACTCTAACTCCATTTTTCTCACCCAGATGCCACCTACTATGTGCCAGGATTAAATTACATTTTTTTTTTTTGCACATGGAAAGATGTTTGAGTTCCTACTTAACCACGTTTGTTAGGGTGATAATGCTGGTATACGTGTGGGGGGGTGTGTGTACATGGGTTTCCTAAACTAGGGACATTATTTAATGTTGACCGTGCTGCCACGCCCTTTCTTTCTTAGACTAGAAAAGAAGAATGGGGAGGCAGGCCTGAGACAACAATGGCCCTAGTATTATTATCAGCGACCTCTGATCTCTGTCCCATAGGTACACTGATGAGGGAACGGTTCCTCCAGCTGTCTCAGATGTGACAATTGTTTCTGAGGATGACAAATGGGAACTTTCCCCCAGGTGTGGTGACGCCTACCTGGGAGTACTGACATCTCCAGACCGTTCATCACTGTTCCTGGGACTCAGTTACCTAGAGCTCAAAGTAAAGCTCAAACCAAGCCCACTGCCATCGAGTCGATTCCAACTCACAGTGACCCTATAGGACAGAGAACTGCCCCATAGAGGTTCCAAGGAGCACTCTGGACTTGAGCTGCCGACCTTCTGGTTAGCAGCTGTTAGCACTTAACCACTATGCCACCAGGGTTTCTGCTCAGATTCCCATACATTTCTGGAAATGTAATTTAAGTGAGAAGGCTGATGATAGCTGGTTACTCCCAACAGTAGTACACCAACCCCGAATCTCAGGAGTGATGCTGGTGAGGGTGTGCATGATAACTGGAAAAACTCTTACCGTAAAGTTGATTCCGACTCATAGCGACCCTCTAGGACAGAGGGAACTGCCCTAATTTGGTTTCTAGGAAGTAGCTGGTCTATTCAAACTGCTAACCTTTTCATTAGCAACTGAGCTCTTAATAACTGAACCACCAGGGTTCCTGAAGACACACCACCGATCATATGCTAAGCTCCCCACCCGCCCAAAACCAAAATCCAAACTTGTTGCAGCTGAGTTGATCTGAACTCGCAGTGACCCTAAAGGACAGAGTAGAATTGTCCCAGATGGTTTCCAAGGAGAGGCTGGCAAGTTCCAGCTATCAAACTTTTTCGTTAGCAACTGGTAAACGCTGTCACTAGGGCCAATAACAGTCATAACCCGTGCTGTGACAGGCATCGGCCCTGGTCACACAGCGGTTAGGGGCTGCTGAACAAAAAGTTTGGTAGTTGGAATTCAGCTGTCTCATGGTGCTGTCCCTGGGAGACTGGATTGGGGTGAAGGGAAGCTACCTTCATCACGATTAGAAGACACAGTATACACAGATTATGTCTATAAGGTCAGACTTTCTTGCAGAATTATGAGTAATATAAAATTAGTCGCACACACACAGAATGAGGGGAGTTCAGGGGGAGGAAAATCCTAAATTTTGTATCTATTCTTATTTAGCAGTTGATCTTGGAGGACTTAATCCTCTGCCTCAGTTTCCTTGGCGGAACTGCCCCTTCTTCCCAGGGCTCCACCCCTTCCCTTCCTCCCTCCCACCCTCCAAGCATGCGTACTGAGTACCCTCTTGTGCCATGTGCTCTGCCAGGTGCCAGGAAGGCAGCCGGGAGGGAGACCCGTTCTGTGCCCTCCGGAAGGTCTGAGTCTGGGGAGAGATACTGAGAAAGAAATAGGCCAGTGCAGCTCAGTCTGGTAAAGGCTACCGTTACGGCAAGCAGAGGGCCTTGGGGACACCTAGCCCAGATTTGGGGATCTCAAAGGACACTTTGGGGAGGACAGTCCACCTCTGCAATCTGAGGAAGATACACCTGTTAAAAAAATCTGTTACCGCCAAGGCTGTTCCAACTCTAGTGATCTTATAGCTGAGTGTGGAGCTGCCCCAGAGAGGTTGCAAGGAGCGCCTGGTGGATTCGAACTGCTGACCTTCTTGATTAGCAGCCACAGTGCTTAATCGCTATGCCGAGGAGGATATAGGAATTATAAACACAACATATGGTTTTCATATATGTAAGATCAGAAGAAGAAGGAGCCCCAGCTGCACAGTGGTTAGGTGCTGGCTGCTCACCCGAGTCTGGTGGTTTGAGCCCAACAGCGGCTCCATGGGACAAAAGACCCAACTGCTTCCAGGCCTAAGAAACCCTACAGGGCAGGTCTGCTCTGTCCTATAGGGGCGCTGTGGGGTGGGATACAACAACATTACAGGAGGAAGGTGTGACAATTCTGTCTGTCCCTTCTCAAGTCCAAGAGCCTCTGTATTTAAAGATGAGCCTCAGGTTCCCTCCTCTGAGATACCAAGATGTCATCATTTCTATCGTTAATACTTTCGATGGCTGAATTTTTCTCTCAGAGGAGTAGGAAGAAATTAAGGGCACGTTCTAAGAGAAGTGCTGGAAGGAGCAGATACCCCCAAAGGCGACCCTGTCTAGGGTGGTCTCCCCTTTGGGCAAGGCTGCAGGGACATTTGGGGTCCTTGGAAAGTTGCAGCAAGGTTGAATGACTCTGGGCAGGAGTGCCTTTAGTCACTGACCAAGAACACCTCCTCGCTGAGCCAAGGGCGTGAGGGAATTCGCAAACCCTGCATTACTTATTAACAAGGTGGTCAGTGAATTTCTTGGAACTGGTAAGGATGGTCATAACAAGTTCCATTATTCAGTTAAGATTCTGGAGAAGATTTTGTAGACAAAATTGAATCTACAGTGACGCACTTTATACAAATCCTTTTAGACAAAGGGTCAACATCAAAAAGTGAAGAAATTACACTTGTTTTGATGAACTAGACAGTGTTTGTTAATAACAGTCATTCCAGAAATTGAAAAAGAATTCACCTCATTAAAATGTCTTTCAAACAGGATTGGTAGTTTGAGCTCTTGCTAGAGAGAGTAAGCAAAAGAAACGTTAGAATGCCCGATGAGTGTAATTAGAGCATTGCTCTTCCTGCCATTGTTAAACAACTGCTAAACAATGTCAACTGCTAAACAATGTCAACTGGGGAACGGCACAAAAGACAGATTCCTCCCATTCTTATGCATGCAAAGAAAAGGGATATAAAACAAAACAGGTTTCCAGTGTGAATTTTCTTTGAAGGACGTTAACAAGCTAAGAATTACTTTTGGCTTGATCTTGTTACAATCTGGTGTACCATTGTCTGGTGTACCATTGTCTGGTCCCGTCCAGCTCTTCTCCATTATTCTTTTGGTTTTATGTCTGTGACTTGAGTCTATCCTGCCTTCCTTTTGTCTTTCTCTGCTTCTGTGGGAGGCTTGACGGTGCTGTGGTTAAGAGCTCGTTGGCTAACCCGAAGTGCAGTTCAAATTCACCAGAAGCCATTTGGAAACCCGACAGGACACTCCTACACTGTCCTGTAGGATTGTATGAGTCAGAACCAGCATGACAGCAAGAGGTTTGGATTTTATTTTCTGGGTGCTCTCCTTTCTCAGTGTGGGTGTGTTGTTAGGGTAGGTTTCCTCAATTTCCTTCTGTCTCTGCTGCCCTACCTCCGCGGATTTGCTGTTACAATCCGTTGTCCTCTGAGGGTGACTCCGGACATCTGTCTTGAACTCCAATCCAGTATCTTCAAGTTTCCACGGGACATCTCAGATTGGCTGTCTTGACATGATACTGGGTTTAGTCAACAGATTCCAAGCTGGATTTATCGTCTTTTGCCCCCTGATTCCGTCTCCCAACTCCCATGGGGACCTTTGTGCCACCGCTTTCCCCGTTGCTCAGTCTGGAGACCTCGACTTCATCATGCGCACTCACCCTGGAGCTCTTTGCCCGTTGCTGTGTCTACCCAGTCACAAAGGCCACCATTTCTTCTTTCTGCACGCTTTTCAGACCCACCCTTTGCTTTCTCTTTCTCTGGCTCCTTCTGCATTCCAGCATCCCAGCTCTGCTCATCATGGGCCAGCCTCGACCTGACACCTTTCTGTCCCCCCTCCAGTGCATCTTTGGTAACTTCGATGTGGGTTTGGTCGCTGTCTTCCACTTCGGTACTTCCTGCCCTTCTTCCTGAAACGTCTTCTCTTCCTCCCTTTGCTTGCTTCAGTTCTGCGGAGTCTCTCAAGAGTGCTTCTCAGGCTGCACCTTTTCCATGCAATCTCTTCTAAAGTCGCAGGTGCAATGAAGAATAATGTTAAGCATCTGGATTAAAAATGAACAAACAAAAATCCATCTTATGCTTCAGTCTTCCTGCCACCTGTCGTGGACTGTGCAGTCTCTCCGAAGCTCAGGCCACTGATCTGTAAAATGAAGATAATCACAGTTTCCACTGACACCCCCAGGTGGGCGGGAAGCGAGGGTGTGCATGTGGGGTGCTGGCTGTTGAGGACTACCGTGATGGCTCCTCCTGACTCTGATGGCTTGTAAGACTCTTGAGGTCATCCCTAGAGAGTTCCAGACACAAAGGAGGAAGTCATTAGTGACTTGCAAGTGGTCCTAATGGCTCTCACTGCCATTTACTTAGGACCCTACAGGAGAGTCTTGGAGTGGCCATGTCCTGTTGTCCTCACCAGGTGCCATCGAGTTAATTCCAACTCAGAGCAGCCTTTAGGACAGAGCAGAGCTGTCCACGGGTTTTCCAAGGAGTGCCTGGTGGATTTGGGCTGCTGACCGTTTGGTTGGCAGACGAGCTCCGTGGTGTGCCCTGGCTCGCACGACTGTGACACTGCACATTGCTGAACCCGGTGTTACTAAAGAGCACAAAGAAACACAATGCCAAACTGAGGTGTTTCTCCGTAATTTGGTATTGGAAGCAGATAATCCACCACAGACTAAACATGACTTGGGAACATATACAGTGCTCAACTTGCATAAATAGCTCCTTCTGCGGTTTAGTAAGAATCTGTGCAGAAGCTCTGCTAGGTTTGATTTTTAATCTGTGCACTGTAATAGCATTTGAGGTCATCTGAGTTTGAAAGCGTACTGGACTTGTGGTCAAGTGGAAGACAGATACAAGGCGTTCAAGTCAGAATCTACAGCAATATTTTAAATGTCATGCAGGCTTTGGCATCTCTGTTGATTTACATAAATTCTTGCTCATTAAAGGAGAATTTTGTAACTGCCTTCTGTTACCTTGAAATACTTTTTTCTAGGTTTTGGAATAGCCATTGTTTATTACTGAAGAAATGTTTTAGTTTTCTTTGATAATGTCCTTCTCATTCGGTGTCAGCAGAAGGCACTGGCTGTGAGCCGGCAGGATCCAGTCTGATGTCACTGGCTCTGTCTCCATGTGACGAAAACATACCAGCCACTGGGAAGCCATTTGTAGATCCACTCAAAAAGTCCAGCTGAGTCATGTAAACATTTTCTGACTCAAGAATATTTGGAGACCGAGCTTTTCTGTACTTGACATTTTATTAAAGTGCTGAAGAAAAATGGTATCAAGAGTTTCTCCTTTATAAAGTAAGTATTCCTTTATAGAGATCAAACCCTAAGTTTTCCAGTGATAACTCAGTTACTAAGGTGATTTCCAAAACTTTTCCAAAGTTCTCTTGGCACATATAGGTATGAGAACGCTTCAGAGGATATGACATTTAGCCGTTTGCATCTTCATTTCCACAGAATAAATCTGTATACCTAACTCATAAGTTAGCATAAGAAAGGGCATTTTTGAGGCTACTGAATCAGGTTTCCTGTTTCAGAATGCCACAAATAAAACCAGTGATAATAGCTTGGACATCTTTCCATCATTTTTTAATTTAACATATAATATTAATTGAGGTATAATTTCACCAGCTGAAGACTTGGTTAATATATCCCTAAACATTTTATTTTATTTTTATTTTTTTTGCAATATGAAAAGAATCCATTTATTTTAAGCCTCACAGTTATTCTGCTTTGCCAGCGCCTTTATAATTTATTTATTTTGTTGTTAAGAATATACATGGTCCACCGTGCAGCAGCTGTGCAGTTCTACATGTACAATTTAGTAACGTGGACTACATTCTTCAAGTTGGGTAAGCATTCTTACCCTTCTTTTGTAAATTCTTCCTCCCCGTTAACAGATACTCCCCGCCTCCTGAGGTTCTTATCAAAATCTTTTGAGTTGCGTTATCAGTTTGATTCTGTGTAGATACATCTTGGGAGACCACACTGTCCAACGCAGACCTTCTTTGCTGGTTCAGCTAAGTGATTGTTTGGTTTTAGGAATACTTCGGAGAATGCTTTGGACTTGAGGTTTAAAGATAGTTTTAGGGCAGTAGTTTTGGGGACTTCCTCCAGCCTCCAGGGCTCTAAAAATCTAGATTTCTTGAGAATTTTAACTTCTGTTCTTGCACTGTCTCCCTTTTGATCAGGATTCTTGTACAGAATCTTCCCACAACTATCTTTTAATGCAACCAGTGTTTTCTTTTTGAATACAGGGACTCCACGCTGCAGAAAGTGGCAGATACTGCAGTTAAACTCATGGGCCGTGGAGCTGGGCTGGGTCTTTGGATGTCAGCTCTGTTGCTTACCAGCTGTGTGACCTGGGGCTACCTTTCTTTGCTCTCATTTCCTCATCTGTGAAATGGGATAATAACAGTGCCTTATGTGCAGAGTGTTTGTGAAGATTGCCAGAGTCAATGTTTGTGAAGGATTTATAAAGGGCCCGCTTCATGCCAGCCACTATTCTGCGCGTTGTTAAAGTAAAAACAATGAGACATCTTATGTTGGGAACAGACCATGTGATGATCGTTCCAGCCTGTAGTTCTCAGATCTGAGCTCCCACCAGAATCATCTAGAAGGATTAAGGAAGCACAGTTTGCTGGGATCCACTGGGGTTGACCTGAGAATCTGCGTTTCTGGCGGGGGATCCTGCTGCTGCTGGCCTGGACACTGAAGGTCCAGTCCCTTCTGTTCGTTTTACAGAGGGCGTGGTTTGGAGGGTGTGAGGTCGTCAGAAAGCAGGGCTGGGCAGAAGCACATCCTTCTGGATCATTGGTTTGCTCATCAGATGGACGCTAAACCAGTTGTGTTTAGAACTATTGTCTCAGTTCTCATTTTTTTTTTTCCTTTCACTGTTGGTCGTGGTTCGCACTGACAAGTCCAGTTCCTGTCCCGTGGAAAGGGACTGCCCGTGGATGGCGGTGACAGCTGGTGACGGGAGACATGCCTCATGTCCTGGGCGTCTCTTTCCTCTTTAGACACTGTCACGTGATGCTTCTCATGATGGAGCTACTTTGAAACTGACTTTTGTCGTCTTTTGTGTCTGGATTGCCCTCCACCCAGCTCTGAGACAGGACAAGGGCAGGCAGGACCCGGTGAGCAGGGACTCGAACAGAAAGCCCTCTTTGGGGTTCACAGCGTGCGACCTCTCAGCCCTTCACTCTCAAGTCCTGGTGAGACACCACCCTCGCCGAGTCCTCGGCTCGCAGCCACTGGGCTGCCTGAATTAGCAAGTTCTGTTCTGTGTCCCGTTATGACCAAAGCCATTTCCTGCAGATTAAAGACTGTTTGCGATTAGGGGTTTAAAATAACTCCTAAATTTTGGTAAGGAAATGACCTTTGAAATGAAAGCAAAACTTGCCAAAGCAGGAAAATGGGTCAGCGATGGGGAAAAACTACCATCGACAATACGGTTAGTTTAGCCTTTGGGTCAGATTCATTCTGGATAAGTCCACAGACCCCGTCCAGAATCAACATATTCGCTGATAAACGGGGGAGAACATAGTCTTTGTTCCATAGGCTGTGCAGTGTACAGTCTTATTGATCTATCTTCCCTAATACCTTATCTTGAGCAGAAATTATTTGCAGCCAAACTGTATGCTAGTGACAGATGTATTTTATCATTTCATTGAAGTACATCAGACTGAATTATTGGACACCTTGATAATAATTAAATTTTGTTTTTCTAAAGAATTGAAAGTACTAAGATTGTATTTCTTTACTCATAACTTCAGACTTTAAAATTTTCTGTTTTTGGATATCTATAGTTAGTGATTTTTAAACATGTTTCATGTTGACCTTATCATCTCTTCTTTGATAATGGTTATCACCCAGTAATGGATTAAAGATTCGTGGATGTCTTTTCTCTTGACTAGATAATTCATTCAAAAAACATGCGTAATTTTGAGTATTGTTTTTGACTGGGGGCCAATTTTGTAACCAAACTCCTGTTTAAAAACAAGCAAACAGAAACCCAGTGCCACTGAGTCGATTCCGACTCCTAGTTGCCTAGAGAAGAAAATAGAACTGCCCCACAGAGTGTTCAGAGAGCCCCCGGTGGATTTGAACTGCTGACCTATGGTGAGCAGAGGGAGCAGTTAACCAATGTGCCACCAGGGTTTCCTCTTTGAAAAAAGTCTCTGAAAATAAAACAAATTATGCTGAGAGTGACAGAAGCTCAAAGCACGAAGACACTGATGACTCCTGATCCACAAAGCTTGCTGGGAACATTTGAGATTCCTTCAGTACGTGGGGGCCAGAAAACGTGCAGGCTGTTGGAATTGGTGGTATGCTTTGTACTCTGGAGGTACCCTCAAGCTGAAGTGAGAATAATGTTAATTTAATAACAGTATGATGGATGTTACAGGGAAAGAGGAAAACGTGTGCTGCCCTTCCTTGGTGCCCAAAACTTTTTGCATGGATCCTGAGACCCTAGAAGGAGCATCACAGGACTGTGGACTCTGTAGCCAGACTGCCTGGGTTGGGATTCTTGTTTCAGTGCTTTCTTGCTGTTTGACGTTGACAGGCCCCTTCACCTGTCTGTGGTCCCTCATGTCTACAAAGCAGAGAGAAAAACGATATTCTTTTATAGCATTGTGGAACAGTGCTACTGCCTGCAGCAGGGCACTCCTGTCTTCAAAAAGATGATGCTGGTTGCATTGAAAGATAATTGTGGGAGAATTCCATAGAAGAAGCCTGATCAAATGGGAGGAAGTGTAGAACAGAGCTGAAAATTCTCATGAAGTCTAGATTTTCAGGGCCACGGAGGCTGGATGAATTCCCGGAAACTGCTGCCCTTAGCCAGACGTATACCCTGGAGTCTTCTTAAACCCAAATAACAGTTTAGCTTAACTAGCAAAGAATGTCTGCACTGGTCCTTGTGCTCTTCTATGCTGTTTCTCTGTGTGTATGTAAAGCTCATAGATGAGATCCTAGAATATCCTAAGAGCTCAATAGACTGGAGTAATTCTTTTGATTTCACTGTTAGGTTATTGATACTCTTAGTTTAAGCATGTGTAACTGAAAGTTTGGAGACTGCATAATGTCTTTCTTTTGCTTCCACTTTGTTCTTTAAGATGAAATAGGTTTCTTAGTTTAAAAATGTTAGGATTAGGGTGATAGTCACACATTAAAATGAATTAAATGAGTGTTCATCGCACAGTGTTACGGGATATAACCTTATCCCTAAGATATTTCCAAGACGGAATCCTACGCTTCAAAGTCGGATAAAGATGAATCTGACAAGACAGAACTGAAATGAAGTGCTTTGTAGCAGTTTTAGTAGGACATGGCATGCTCTCGTGGTGTCAGATTGTTGAGGGATGTGCTGACCTATTGGGTATCTTCTAGCGGCTGAGAAAGGGAGAGTCTTCTGTCTTCTTGTGGTTGATTAACGGAAACCCTGGTGGTGGAATGGTTAATTGCTACGTCTGCTAACCAAAAGGTCTGCAGTTCAAATCCGCTAGGTGTTCCTTGGGAATGCTTTGGGCCAGTTCTAGTGAGGGTCACTGCGAGTCAGAACGCACTCAACTGCAGTGGCCTTTGTTTTGTTTTTCAGTTTGGCTGATTAGTGTAAGAAAGATCCTGGTCTAATAAAACATTGTGCAAGCTGAGAATCCCTCAGGAAATCTTTTTTCCTCACGTTGTTATGGTGGGAAGTATCATCTTCTTTCTGACAGTGAGATATTTCAGGATGTCGGGAATTTATTTCATCATCATCTCAGCTGCGTGGGGCTTTCTCTTAGTCTTAGTTTTGAAGTCTTAGGATCATCTCATAGTTGTCCCCCAGCTCACGGACTGTGTTCCAGGTTGAAGGGGTCTGCAGATGACAACCACATCTTTTCATTATGAGCGTATCACTTCTCACAAATCCTTCTTAACACGGCTTCTCATGGCCACTTTGGCTGTTAGTGTCCAGATGCAGCAATTAGGGGAGCTGATCGGGTAGTCAGTGGGCTGTCCGGGTGGGAACGGGGTTGCAGAGAGAGAGAGAAATGCCACCTCACTTTGTGTGTTCTGTGTCTTTCGGGACTGACCTCGTATTGGAAATCTCTGCCTTTGTCTGCCTTGGCTGTGACGTCTTCCTGCAGAAAATGCCTCTGTAGCGGTGAGGCTTCTGTGCCATGCAAACGTTCCCTGTCGAGGCCCATTTTAGGATTCACCTGAGGTAGAGGGAGGTCAGAAAGGTGAATGCTGGCGGAGTCCAAGAGGAATACCTAAACAAACGGACAGGTCGAGTGTGTTCATCCATCAGAAAGCTTAAAATATGCGATTGTCCCATGTGTCTTGATAAAGAGGCTTTCTGCGATATTCTGTATATCTTACTGCTGTTGAATCAATCCACAGAGACCCTGTAGGACAGAGCAGAACTTCTCCTCGGGGCTTCCAAGGCTGTAATCTTTAAGGGGAAACCGTGGTGGCGTAGTGGTTAAGTGCTACATCTGCTAACCAAAAGGGCCGCAGTTCAAACCCACCAGACATCCTTCCAAACTCTATGGTACAGTTCTACCCTGTCCCCTAGGGTCACTACGAGTTGGAATTGACTCAATGGCACTGGGTTTGGTTTTTGGGGAGGTTAACCTTTAGGGAACCCAGGTGGTACGGTAGTTACCATGTTGACAGCTAACCAAAAGGTTGGCTGTTTGAATCGACCAGCTGCTCCTTTGAAACCCTGTGGGGGCGGTTCCGCTACGGCTGATGGGGTCATCATGAGTTGGAATTGAGTCATTGGCAGCAGGTTTGGTTTTTGTTAACCTTTGCAGAAGCAGACTGCCGTATCCTCTGAAGGAGCGGCTTGTGTGGTTCGGATTGCAGACCTTTAAGTCAGCAGCCGAGTCATCAACCACCGCACCACCAACACTCCTTAGTCCGCACGTACCACAGAGCAATGAGTCTGCATTTTTGCACTGAAAGGATCATTTATAGGGCTTTGACATATGAAATACCTTTTATTAATGTAACTATGAACGTATCAAATAAAATGAGATTATGTGCAGTTTTTTCATGTAATAACTGCGTACCGCACGTACGTACGTGCCAGACATTATTCTCAGTGACTGGAAAAACTGAAAATTGCTGCACTTCAAAATTGTTTATGGATTTCAAGCAATCAGTTTCTGACCTCCATCTTTCTCAGTTAGAAATTATTTGAAAAGGTCCTCATTTTCATTGTCTTAAGAATGGCCTAGCCTCAGAAATTCACCACTGCTAGAGGAGTTATCCATCTAAGGAAGAGAACCCAAGTCCTTTAGGGGATGCGGCTTCTGCTTGTGTCTCCCAAGTCCAGCTACCATCCTAACAGACATTGAGTTGTTGCCTTCTTTAGAAATTTGGGAATATCTTCAGAATAGGACATGATTGAGCTTGGTTCTCCTCTCTGCCCTGGGAATTGTGCAAGGCTAGCAATGTGCAAAAAAACCCTCATTGGATTTAGGGCGGACAAAGGCATTGCATGTGGAAAGACCAGATGTAAAAACACAGTGGAGGCTGCAGAAAAGCTGCCGTGTTTCTACAGCACTCATGACTTCCAGACACTTTGATGAGGATAGCATGTGTCCCAATAATGTTGATGCAAGGGTGCTGTCCTTTGCCTCAAAAAAAAGCACTGCTCTGTGACCAAACCAGTGGGACCCAGTGTGAAGAGATTGGAAGAAAACAGTCTGTGTGTGAGAGACAGATGCTTTTGCAATCAGCAAGAGACACACCCTGAAGCCCACAAAGGATCCCAATGTTCCTGCCCACCCCTGAGGGGTACTGGCAGCCCCCATGGGACATGCTGTCGAAATGTGTGACAAAACCAAGAAACTAAGTGGATTTTCGAGGCTCAAAGTTTACTTGAACCTGGAGGATTTCTGGTTACAGTTAGCTCTTGAGTCCTTTTCTAGGGCGGTTACCCTATCTGGCAAAATTGGAGTCTTATTGTTACGGCTGCGATTTACCAGCTTCCCTGAGCCAAGCAAATCTGGCTTGGGAGTAAGGGACAAGGGAAACACAAAAGACCAGGTGTCCTTGAAAATACTCAGGGGCCGAAAAAAGAAATTGCAGGTCGAAGTTCTTGGCACAACACATTGGCAGAGCTGTCCTAGACAGTTGACAGTATGCATACCGTATTATACTGCCAGCTGCGAAAAGCCAATATTAAAGGGAAAAGATACAACGTGAAAATCTCTAAGGAAACCTACTATGTTACTGAACCTTTTTTGGTAGGGAGTGATTATACAGAACCCCGAACCCAAGCCCACTGCTGGCCAGTTAATTGTGACTCCTAGTGACCCGGGGGATGGTGGACACCTGCTCCAGTTTTCTCATTAAGGCCATAAATCTTTGCAGAAGCAGACTTCTACATCTTTCTCTCGCAGAGCTGCTGGTGATTTCGGACTGCTGGCCTTTTGGTGAGCAGCCTTGAACCATTGTACCGCTGGGGTTCCATGACTGTAGGAATGGTCTTTAATCCTTTAATTGATAATTCTTTTCCTAAATAAGGAGAAAGAGGGTGAAGGAGAAATATCATCAGCTGATGTTTCTCACGTGCCTAACCACCATCTCGAAGAATGTGATCTTCAGTTTGGGGTGCCACTTCAGTGCCTATGGGCCGTATCTGAGCAGAGTCACTTGTGACGTCAGTACACAGTGGCAGGTGATAGGCAATAACTACTGCTATTGCCATCAGGTTCACTGTGATTCATAGCAACCACGTGGGGTGGAGTAGAACTGCCCCATAGGGTTTCCAAGGAGTGGCTGGCAGACTGGAACTGGCGGCCTTCTGGTTAGGACCCTGAGTTCTTAGCCACCATACCATCTCGGTCCCCAATAACTGATAGACCCAATGCCATCAAGTCCATTCTGACTCATAGTGACCCTATAGGGCAGAGTAGAACTGCCACATAGAATTCCCAAGGAACGCCTGGTGGATTTGAACTGCCAGCCTTCTGATTAGCAGCCGTAGCAGTGAACCACGGCACCGTCGGAGTTTCCCAATAACTACTAGGAGACGAAATTTTAGCCTACTGTGATCTGGTTTTGCATAGTGTGCAGCTCTGTCAGCTAAGGGAATACGATGTTAAGTTGAAAGTTGCCCTTGGCAAAGCAGAAAAATCAGATAGACTTTTTCACTGTGAATAGTCTTGCAGGTAGGTGGAGATCCTGTGAGCTTGTCCAGTGACTGTTTCCTTCCCAGAGTCACAATAAAGCCCTGACTGGGAGCCGTTTGATTTGAGAGGCTGAGGAGGCTCAGAGCAGAGATGTTTTCGTGGTAGTCCCCCTCATCTGCTGGGAATATGTCCCAGGACTCCCAGTGGGTGCCTGGAACCTGCAGAGGGTACCCCAAACTCGATAAAGACTGTTTATTCCTGAACATACATATCTATGATAAAGTTAATTTACAAATTAGGTACAGTAAGAAATTGACAACAACAGTGATAAAAATATAAGCATTTCACAGCTGCTGTTTGGCATATCCAGATGGCCAGCATCACTATTTCTAGCCCTTTGGGGCCATTTCTAAGTAAAAGAAGTTACTGAAACACAAGAACTGCACTATGGTTAACCAACAGTGCTGAAATCGCAGAAGTGAAACTGGAAAATGGGCAATGACTATATGAACAACAAATTTATACACCTTTGGTTTTATTGGAAACCTTGGTGGCACAGTGGTTAAGTGCTACGGCTGTAGACCCAACGGTCGGGAGTTTGAATCCACCAGGTGCTTCTTGGAAACTGTCCTACGGGAGCGCTGTGAGTTGAAACCAACTCAACAGCAATGAGCTTGGCTTTGGGTTTGGGTCTTATTTGCTCAAGATTGGGACTTTGCTAACTTGCACTGCTGTCCAAACCCCCAGTGGGACAGAGTGGGCAGTAGAACAGATTAACTCAGGACTGGGGATTCTGCGGAGCCCTGCTGGCACAGTGCTTAAGAGCTTGTCTGTTGACCGAACTGTTGGCAGTTTGAATTCACCAACCATTCTTTGGAAAGCCTAGGGGGTGGTTCTACCCTGTCCTCTAGGGGGAATTGACTTAGTGGCAACAGTCTTTTTGTTTGTTTGGTTTTGTTTTTGGTTGGGGACTCCGCAGTGGAACTGAGGGCTTCCTTGCTTTGTGTCCTGTGCTAGAAGAAATGTTCATGTTGTGTCATCCTGAATGGAAGTGAACCTCAATCACCAGTTGAAGGAGACCCTCCAAACCCACTGCCTTCCAGTTGATTCTGACTCATAGCGACCCTATAGGAAGTAGTAGAACTGATCCGTAGAGCTTCCAAAGAGCATCTGGTGGATTTGAACTGCCAGCTGTAAGGTTAGCAGACATAGCACTCCACCAGAGAGGAACTGTAGATAATTTCAGGAAGAGCTCTGGAGGAAGAGGTGTAGATACGTTTCTTTCCTGGCGTCCAGCAGTGTGTGTGAAGTGTGTCCTCTTCAGTTACAACGGAGCCCAGACCATCCATCTGTTCCATTTGCATGTTGGTGATAACCCTGGATACAGCGGAGTCTCCTAATCCTCTGAGCAGAGGTGACTGCGTCTGCTTGTCCCTTGACCCAGCCTTGACTGCCTGCCTGCCACTGGTCATCTATGAGCATCTGTCCCTCTTCCATACCATGGGGTCATGCAGCGAAATAGCCATAGGCAGACACAGAGAACAGGTGTCTCAGTGGTACCAGTCTCACCTGCCATGCTGAAGACCTGGGTTTGATTTCTCACCAGTGCACCCCCTGAACAGCCACCACCTGTGTGTGACACTGGACAAGCTCCAGGAGAGCTTCCAGACTCAGAAGGACTAGGAAGAAAGGTCTGGAGATCTACTTACGGAGATCAGCCAGTGAAAACATCATGGGCCACACCAACAGTCTGCTCCAGCTGTGTGTGGGCCACTATGAGACAGGAGTCCACTTGATGGCAGCTGACAGCGGTGACCAGAACTCCTCCAGGCAAGGGTCCTGAGGAAGCATGGATGAGAGGACCCCACGCAAGGTACCCAGGAAGAGCCAGAGAAGGAGAGAAAACCAGCTTTGAGGGATAAAATCAACTTCCAAGATTAGGTCTTCCCCACATTTAGGGGTTTCTTTTTACAGTGTAAAGAAATTGAGGATGACAGGTGCCTAAGGACACCCCTCCCCAAATAACGGCGATGGGCAAGGTGGCGAGTTGCAAAATCATTGTCTGGTCTAGATGACAGCGTGGCTTCTCTTTTTGGGGAGCTCACGAACCCCTTGAAATCATATGCAGATTTTACTGAATCTGTGCACGTGTGCATTTTTAGAAGGCACTGTGTGAGTTGTTTATAAGTCAGTTCCTGAAAGAGATAGGTGCAGTTGTACTGTGGAGTGGCATGCTGACTTGTATCCTTGGGTTTGCAGGATGCATCTCCTGTCGGTCCCAAAAGAATCTTTCTGACTTTTTTCTTCAAACCTCTTCATACTGGGTCCCACTGTCTTGGTCATAGAGGTAACTGGTAGCTGATTTTTATATTAAGACCTGATGGGAGAGCATTACCCAGGAAAAAGCTCCAGAGTCTGGCAGTGGGTAAGGTAAGAGCTAAATGTAACAATACCCTGGTGTTGAAGGCAGGCAGGATACATTTCTGAGGGTGGTGGGAAAGTTGGCCAAGAGACAGTTTTGGCAAACATTAATCTTGTTGTCTGTGTCAAATATTTGACCCTGGGCTGTCAGTTACCTCTGCCTGTGTATAAACTCAGCATCTCTGCAGTTTCTCCCTCTGTGCCCTTTCAGCATCCAGCGTAGGGTACCAACATCGTTATACACAACACACGCTCAACAGATGTCTGTTGACTGACTGACTGATTGCTAAGACTGTGCTTTTTGGAAGCAATATAGCCAGGATGCTCTTTAGGGGCAGGGCTGGTGGAGACTATGTCTCGAGTACTTTAGATACATTATCAGGAGGGACCGGTCCCTGGAGAAAGACATCACGCCTTGTCCACCAAAAGGACTGCAAAAGAGAGGTAGACCCTCAAGCAGATCGATTGACGCAGAGACTAACACCAAAGAAACCAAACCCGTCAAGTTAATTCCGACTCACTGCAACCCTACTGGACAGAGTAGAACTGCCCCGTAGTTTCTAAGGAGCGCCTGGTGATTAGCAGAAGTCGCGCTTATGCACTGTGCCCAGGGTTGCCAAGGAGGGTCATTTGCCTCTCTGGATACACACTGCAACCCAAGACTAGACTCTCCTTTCCATAACTTTTACCACTTCTGTGCTTTTGGAATCGACTCAGTGGTAGTAATTTAGTTTGAGGCTTTTCTAAGTGCCTGAAGGATTCAGGGAAACCTTGATGGCACAGTTGGTTAAGTGCTGTGTCTGGTAACCACAAGGCTGGCAGTTTGAATCTGCCAGGTGCTCCCTGGGAACTCTGTGAGGTGGTTCAACTCTGACCTATAGGGTCGCTATGAGTTGGAGTTGACTCGATGGCAGTTGGTTTGGTTTTGGGTTAATTCTTGGGCACGGAGGCCACTCCTCTGGAAAGGCTTCAGTGATCTTTGCTTCTGACAGTGCACTTTGACCTCCATCCATTGCCCACTGGCCACCCTGTGATAGGGATTAGTGGAAGGATTCAAGATCATTGGTAAGATGAAGTTGAAGGTGGTTCCAAAAATAGACTGGAGAAAGGAGTTCTGGTAGGACACATGGGGGAGATAAGGGTTTTTGGATGAGGTTGGGGTTAACGAGCTGGGGCGACTCCAAGAGTGAGTGCCATGGGAGGGAGGAAAGGCTACAAGAGAGTCCCATCTTAGCAATTAAAGCTGCTATCAGGGAAACGATCTTGTTGTAGGTCTAGTTCGGGGTGAGTGGTTTGGAGTGAAGCTAGAGTCTGAATAGGAGGGAGGCAGGGAGGAAGCCAGAGGAGCCTGTAAAGGGAATGTTCTAGATGGTGTTGCCTTTTAAGGAAAACTGTGGTGTCACACCACATGTTTCTGGTCATTAGATGTACTTGATTAAGAGGGTAAATCGTAAATAAATTATGTCTGGACATAAAATTTAAACAGCCAGACAACATTTTAATGATTAAACTCGAGCTGCATAGATTGGTGTTCTCTCTGGGGAGGCTCAGAAACCGAATGCCAAAGATGCTGGGTTCAGGCTTTTTAACTTGCAATGTGTTACGATTGCCTATATAGGGTATGTGTCTGTGTGTGTCTGTGTGTGTGTCTGTGTGTGTGTGGACAAGGGTATTCTTACCTATTCTGTGACTAAAACAACAAACTTGAAAAGTTCTTTAACCAGGCTTTTCCAAGTGAAAAAACAAAACATAAACAAGCTTTGAAATCTGAACAACAGTGTGTCAAAATAACTGAGTGTGAGACAGGACTTCTCCATCAAGAAAGATCCCAGATCACCCTCAGAAGAGGTTTTTATGCAAAGCCGCCAGACTGCTGATGCGTTTGTGCCCAGTATGTCGCATCTCTCCAGCCCCTTCATTCCACATGCTTCTTCTCTTCAGCGTTGATTCCTCTCTGATTCTTTTCCCAAGCCCCTGAAACTTACCTGCTCTTCTGTGTGTGGAAATGAAGTGTGATGTTTGCTCCGGGAATCCCAGGGTGGTTGACACACTAGGCTGCTGACGGGTTTCTCCAAAGTTGAGTCCACCCAGTAGGGCCTAGAACAAAGGCTTGGCTGTCCACTTCTGAAAAAGCAGCCACTGCAAACAGTGAGTTCTGACCCACATGAGGTCGCTGTGAGTTGGCATCAGTCTGACGGCCAATAGTTATGTTTCAGAACAACCAAACAACTCATTGTTATTCAGTTAGTTCCAACTTCTAGTGACCTTGTAAGACAGAGTAGAGCTGCCCTGTAGAGTTTCCAAGGAGCTCCTGGTGGGTTGAAGCTAGCAGCCTTAGCATTTAACCACTGTACCATCAGGATTTCCATTTCCGCTTGCAAGCTTTGCTCATTCCCAGGGAGAACAAATTGTCGGTTGATTGTCTAGGAAACTAGAGGAAAGAAGGAGTCACCCGTGATGACTTGACCCCATGACTGTGAGGTTAGATGCGTGTTATGCTCCCTTGCGTCTTGAATTTCCCACGCAGAAGAAGCGTGAGTAGTGTTTAACTCCTGAAGTGTGGCTGTGTGTGTTCTCCACATGGTTGTAGCATTAGATCTGAAACATTGATTAATACAATTTGCAACCTAACACGGGACCCTCAGTAAAATCCTCGCACGTTTCATGAGTGTTTAAACTACACACTGCCAATAGGGAATTTCTAATGAATTGTCTTTAGGGAAGAAAGACGAACAGAAAAGCAAATAACAATCTAGGAAAGCAGCAGAAACAAGTACCATGGAGAGCCGCTGTGTTTGTAAGGGGAGTAATAATTTGGGTGCCCAGGGCTCTGTGTCCCCACAGGAGGTACTGGACTGTGAGAGGACAAGGGACCAGATGCATCAGAGAAGAGGGAAGGTGCAGTGATCCTGGCCCGTGTTTGCTCGGGCAGATTTGGTGGCATCCCAACCTAACTCATTATGGAGCTGTGGCTAGTTATTCAAGTCCCTTGCTTTGCTGGTTGGGATGGGGATGGATGCAGACCCTGGCCTTCAGGTCAGAGACTCCTCGAGTATCCAGTTAGGGGGCTGTTATTGTTTGGGGCAGTTTTGCCTCCCGGCAGTCCTGCATGTGCAGGGTAAGACTGCTCCCTGGCGGGTTCAAGGCTGTGACTCTTGGCTCACCAGGCTTTGCTTCTGGGTGAGTTTCAATTGGCGACCTTTCTGTTACTGGTCCAGCGCTTGGCCCTTTGTGCCACTTGGGGACTGCTTAGAATTCAAGTGGTTGTCCCCTTGTCACTCCATGCGTGGAGTGCTCAACTTTTATGACATCCCAGTCTTCCAATTCCCCTGCAAGGCAGGTCTAGGCACAATGCTTTCCCCCCTGACGAAGGATTGCTGAGGCTCCAGATGCTTCAATAGCTGGTCCAGGGTTTTATGCAAGTCTGTGGGAGAGATGAGGACAGAAACCTGCTGGGGAACTTAAAGATTGTCTAAGTTCTGTTTAAATAATGCTGATTATTTTCTTTGGAATGACATTCACATTTTTGTAATTTAGAATTTTTGTCCATGGGAAGAAAAGTCATACTTATATGCTCTAGAACAAAAATTCATGTAGTGAAGTGGGGATCGGTCCATCGGTTGCTCTATTCTTAAATAGATGTGGGTTACAAGAGACAAGATCATGCTTCTCTCTTGAGCTGTGTGTTCTTTCTAAAAACGGCAGCAAGATTTTCTTTTCTGCACATTTTCCCATGATGCCATCATCATCAAATGTGAATCTCCGTTCTCGTAATGATTTGGGCAATAATAACACTTCTTTAGTCTTGAGAAGCTCTTTTCCAAGCCTGGAAGCAGTTTCTACCTCCTGTGTTTCGGATGATGTCACCGCCTACATTTAGTTCCTTAAAGGAAACTTGTCCATTGGAAACACCTGTGTGGAGTCCTATGTGCACTTCCTGCTTGTCAATAGGCCTAAGCTTCTGCATATGGGAGTGCTTTTGATTTTCAACTTCGTGGCCTTGAACTTGAGCCAATCAGCCCTTTGACAAGGCCGTCTTGTTTTGCTGGTCTGTGGCCTTCAAGGACACCCAGCCTTCATTCTGGATATCCTAATTGAGAGAGCTTTCTGCACAGGTGACTTCACAGTTTGCAGCCTTCTCATTTCTGGAGAAGAGTTTAACTGGTACAGTGAGAACTTGAGGTTTTCAACCAGCTTCATTTTGTTCCATGAAAAGCAGAGGCCTGGCTGCAGGCGTTTTCTTGTTTGGAAAGGAAGCTGGAACCTCGCAGAGATAAGATACTAATAAGACTGGATCATTGGTGGAGGAGGTGTTGAGCGACAGTATTTAGATTTGCCACTGTAGGTTACAATTCAGAGAAGACATCAGATGTGGCTGGCCTTGGCCTTGGGGTAAGCACCACGTAATGTCTAGCTTGTGGCTGACGTGTCACAGGAGCTTAAAGGAACTTGGTTACTTTGGTTGAAAAGGTAGAATAAAAATAAACAAGGGTGTTGATTCCTCCTAGATATTGTGTGGGAAGAAGAATATATTTTAATGTCCTTTGCCTTATTCCTTGGCTGAATGATCCTGCATTTACACCGGAGCGGGGTACTGGGTGTCCCCCCGGTCTCTCCCTAGCTGGGTGGCCACTGGGGTGAAGAATGCCAGAACTAAGCTGCCCTTCAGCATGCCAGCCCCACCCTCAGCCTTCGTTTTTCCAAATGCCACTCCTGAATTTTCTGGAGTCTTGTATTTTTTCCAAACTTGTTTCAAAGATGAGCTTTGAACTAATATTGCAGAAGGCCAAGTGGAAATCTTTCCAGATTCCACTGAACTCTTGCATTATGGACTGGAGTTCAGGTGTCCAATTTCTTGAGATACAGGGGGTACTGTAGTCTCTATTCATTTGCCACAGGATCTTGGATAGAGTGAAAATTTGAGATTTTATTACTGGTCTAGCCTGGGACCGCAAAAGGCTTCCTTTTCCAGAGATCGATGTCTTCATCCCCTGCAACCATGGACAAGTCCCAGGAGCTGTAGCTTTGGCCCATTAACCTTTGGGATTTGGTAACAGAGCCTCCGTGCCAAACTAGAGGCCCCATGGGTTGAGCAGGCTGCCTGGCAGACACCCTTGGGTGCCTCAGATTTTCCTGTTTCTTCAGGCGTCCACTGTGTCTGCCAGCTAGCTGCCTGTGAGCTGGCTTATTGTGACAGTCTTCTTTGTCTGGGGGCTGGACCCTCTTGGTCCTGCTTCGCAGAGGATGGAGTTCCTGGAGTGACCTGTCCTTGCCTCGCTCCCACCCATGCTGCCTCAACCCTGGATCTTCAGTGTCTCCCTTCCCATCTCCTCTTGTGGGACCCCGGCCAGCAAGAGGGTTAGACTTAGAAGAATCTTAGTTGAGGCCACACTGCTGATGGTTGTCCTCTGAGGCTAGCAGTTTCTGCCGCCCGCCTCCTCATGGCTCCCAGGCTCACTCCCAGGCTCTTTTACGGGCCCTCTGAGCAGCTGTGGGGACATTTAAACACCCTTCTGTGAGTCATCCAGGCAGTTATCTGCCTCCTCTTGGCCCCAAACCCTGGTTTCCTTTCTAGTGTCAGGTAGCTGAGGTATAAGTGACTTCATCGCCTCAGTCCTTGTAAAAGTGGTGAGAGGGAGGTGTCTGACCTCCTCCAGCTTCCCAAGGAAGAAGGAGAATCCAGACCGACAACCCACGTCTGGTGCTCGTGAGGCCGAAGTCCAGTTGACCGACTCCTGCCAGCCCTTACCAGTTTGACACACTCTCCTCTGCTCCGTTTGACAGCTCTTTGGCGTGGTCCCACGGAACTCACAGACACCAGTCACGGTTATGGGGTTCATTAGGCAAATAACAAGTGCCTGTTCAGATCCAGGGACGCTCAGGGTGTGGCTCTTCCCTCAGGACAACTCTTCTCCACTGTACCCACAGGCACGCTTCTGTCTGGCACCTTGGCCTCTGCCCTGCTTGGGCAAGTGCCACAAAGCTCTTTTGAGTTCTGCTAGGAAGTGCCCAGAGGCAGCCCGCTCCACCAAGAAGCCTCAGCCTGTAGGTGATCACGTCTAGCTTAGTGCCTCGGCAAAGCCAGCACCACCAAGCACCTGGTGCCACCCTGCTCTGCCCACGGCGCCCGCCGTGGTGTCTCCTGCCAGTCTCACCTGCTGCTCTTTCTCTGCTGTGGCTTCTCGCTGTCCTCAGTGTTACAGCTCTCTCTCTCTCTCTCAGAGCTTCTCAGCACAGGAACCCCGGGTCCAAGGGGAGTGCTATATTCCTGACTCTTTCTTGGCGGCGGTGAGACCCTCTCCTCCCACCTTTGATGGCTCATTTGAGGCTTGACAGGATGACAGACCTGATTGATCCCCTCTTTAGGGTTCCTGATGCCTTATTTGCGTGTCGATCACTGTGAGTCATAAAGATCCTGACTAGAAGGGCCATGTCAAGTCCTTTGTCTTTCTGCACCACGTCACCTTATCCTGCGTGTGTAGACAGAGCCTCGAGGCAGCCCCGTCTCCAGCTTTGTAAACTGGGGCTCTCTGGAGTGTGTCCACCTCCTGTCCCTTCTGTATGGGCACCTCTCCTGCCTTCCACAGCTACTCTAGTTCATCTCACACATGGCATAGGGGAGGTGCTGTTGGCTGGTTAGCCCTTTGCGCTTTGGGAGTCCAGAGCGTGAATGAAATGAGGTCCCATTTTCAGAAAGAGTCTAGCACTGGGGACCCAGCGTGTGGTCATTAAAGGGTAGCTTGGCTCAGACACTTTCATTACTATTATTATTAGTGGTAGCAGTAACAGTAAAACCAAGAAAAACCAAACCCATTGCTGTCGGTCAATTTGGACTCATAGCAACCCTATAGGACACAATAGAACTGCCTCATAGAGTGAGGAGCATCTGGTGGATTTGGAGCGTCTGGTGGATTTGAACCACCGACCTGTTGGTGAGCAGCCACAGCACTTGACCGCTACACCAGCGGTGGCAGCAGTAGTAGGAGCCTTTTAATGGCAGAAAAAGGAAAAAACTGCCATCAGGTTCCTGGCAACTCCTGGTGACCCCGTGTGTGAGAGTGGAACTGTGCTCTGTAGGATTTCGACAGCTGATTTCGCCAGATGTCTCTCCTGAAGCACCTCTGGGAGGACCCCAACCCTTAAATTCTGGCTTAGCAGTGGAGCACGTCAACAGCTTGCCCCCTCTTGGGGATTCCTGGAGATTGAAGGCCTCTTTGCTTCCCCACGTCCCTTCACAGTGGGGTCCCTAGCAGGCTCCTCGTCTTGTCCGTACTCAGTGGCACAGGACAAACACTCACAGAGTGCCTCACTGTCCCTTCACGTGCCCACTGAAGGAGCTGTGAGGGCACTGAGGATGAACGACCGAGAAATGTCACACACTTCACGTGACAAAACACCCGTGCAGTTCGATGGGAACACGTGATAGTTCTCACTCTGCTTTTCCTTGGGTGTTCTTTTGGCAGGACACGTGTTCATGTGACCATCCCTGTCGGTGGGCTTTAGATGGTAGTGAGAACAGTCTGGCTAGTGCCCTCGTCTTTAATCCTGGGAATGGTTCGTGCCAGACAACGAATCCACGTGTTCTCAGGCTTAAATATGAAAGCATCGCCCCAATGTGCTCTGATACCCGCTTGCCACGCGCAGACGGCTTTGGTCCGTGTTCCTTACGTACGTACCCAGCTCTGGCGAGGTCCAGCTGGGTGTGACGCAGTGGTGCCGACAGGCACGCTTTTCCTTGGGGATCAGGACACTGTCTTCTCTAAGTCTGTGGTATGGTGACGGCATCTGCCTGGCATATAGGACGTGCATGAGTTGGATCCGACTCGACGGCACTTGGCTTTGGCTGAGCTCACTTGGAGAAGAAGGGCAGGAAGGGTTAGTTCTGGTCCTTTCTGGTGTCTGCCACTGTCCCCGTCCGTGGTGCACCCCTGTATAACAGAGCGAAGCAGGGCCTGGTCCTGCGCCCTCTTCATGGTCCTTGGTAGGGTTGGGTCCATTGTTGGAGTCCCTGTGCGACTCCGTGTCATTGAAGGTCTCCCTCGTCTTCCTTGGTCCTTACTTACCAGCCATGGTGGCCTTTTCTAGTGATTGTTTAGGGAGTGATTATTTTCACCCTAGCTTTCACCCTACTGTCCTGATCAACTGAAGACAGCAATTGTTCCTTAAAGAGTAATGCAAGGCTTTGTTTTTCATGTCAGGCTAGGGGTAGAGCCACTTCCTTCCTTGGGAAGGATCGTCTAGAGCGAAGACAGCTGTGGAGGGTAGGGTTGTCTGTTTATTTGCTTGGCCCTGTGCCTCTGGAATTAGATTACAACATGATTGGGCTCTATCTGTGTTAGGGCACTTGGATTCCTTGGTAACGGGTCACCTTCACGTGTTTGGCACGCAAAACTTGATGGAAGAGATGAGTTTCTACTTCTGTGTCCTGGAAGGGTATAGATGAGAGTCTTTTGTTTCTTGGGGGACTTGAAGCCAGGGTTAGGGTGTCACAGTGGCTTCTCGGGAGCCCCAGCCAAAACATCCTTGCAGCTTCCAGATTCCATATTTTGATTGTGAGGTTTCAGGGCATAAGTCATTTAGGTCTGCTGATACTGGATCATCCTGGTGGGGAGATATTATGGCCACAGCTGTGGTTTGTGGGTTCCTGAAGAGCCAGAATTTTGGCTTTCCTCCCATTTGAGCTTTATCTGTGCTGCACATTGAAATCAGACAAACACTAAGATAAAAATCTCTGAGTAGACTACAGATAAAAAATTAGCAGGCTATTATTAGACATTTCTAGCGGGCTGTTGAATATGTTTTGTCTGGGTTTTAAATATCTACTGACACAAGCAGCGACTGTCTTGGGATGAGCTTGGGTGGCAGATTTGTTGCAGAGACTGTGTGGGTGTAAGGTCCCATGGGACTCTTCTCCCTCCAATTTGGGGGTGGTCCCCACTCAGTTTTTAGGAGGGATTGACAGT
The DNA here is from genome assembly GCA_028571685.1 of Heterohyrax brucei. NCBI lineage: Eukaryota > Metazoa > Chordata > Mammalia > Hyracoidea > Procaviidae > Heterohyrax > Heterohyrax brucei. The sequence goes on from CM053163.1 coordinate 3,350,266, forward strand.
CAGCAAGAAGTTTCTCCAACCCTTTCTTCTTTCCCTCCAGGCAGGGTAACACAAGCCTAAAAGGAGCTCTGTAAGAATTAGAAAAATTCACCCACTCTGGGCAGAGGGAGAGCCCGGGTGGCACAGTGGTTACAGCTGCTAGCCAAAAGGTTGCTAGCTGGAACCCACCAGCGGCTCCGAGGTAGGAAGAGATGGCAGCCCGCTTCTGTAAAGAGGACAGCCTTAGAAACACTGTGAGTGGTCCTGCTCTGTCCTGTAGGGTCGCTGTGAGTGGGAATCTACCCCACGACAATGGGTTTGGTTTGGGGTTTGGGCAGAGGTATCCCCAGAGGCTGGATTTTGTTCTCTACTTGCCTCTTTAGCAATGGTTCCCACTGTTGGCCTTCCCCATGGAGGGCGGGCCCTGCTTTGTAGTTCCCTGACTGTTAGGCTGTTCTACCAAGTCTGCTTGCTCATAGACTTTCCTGCCTCTGGGGATCTTTGCTGTGCGGCCACCCACAGGCCTGGTGGAGGGAGTCTTCTGTACACCTGACGCCCATCCTACCAGCAGGTGACAGCTCTTTTAGCCAATTGTAGGATTAAAGCCTTTGGGGTCACGTGAGATACGGCCATGCGAATGTCACCCAGTGCTGCTGTGGAAAGCTTCCCTGCTGGTGCTGAGTCTTGGCTCAGTGTGTGTGTCTGGTGGGGGTGGGGACTGTGTGGTCTGTCTCCCCCAGGTGACTTCCCAGGTGGTGCTTAGTCTTTGAGGTGGACTATATGTGTCGCTGGTCCAGGTATTGCTGGTCCTGCCCTTCTTTCTTACTGGTTCTTAATGAGTTTGCATCATTGCTTGGGCATACATTCTGATTGCTTCCTAACATTATCCTGTTTCATTTTTGACATATTAGCCATTTCTATTAAATATCAAAAGGCATATATTTTTATTATTTAAGAACCAGCTGCTGATATAAAACTTCCTACTCTCATGGTTTTTCTCCAATCTCATTTTCCCTGAAGTCTCCAATTTGAAGACTCATTTCTTTCTGAACATATTCTATTGTTTGATGACAGAGAATTGGGTGATTAGTCTTTGTTCTCTGCCTTTCCGGTGGAGAAGACTATCCTACAGACTGGAAACAATTGGTCGGACATGGTAAGAACAGCATCGAACCACAAGTGAGCTAAAGAGAGAAACATTCAATTACTTTCACGGAATTGACGCCTTTCTGGCTGGAAGTGAGTTATATCCCAGGGTCCTGAAGGGGCACTTAGAAGTAAGTGACCAGGGTCACTGTCTGTCACCTTTGGTGTTTAAAATGTGGGAGAGATGCAAGAGGATTGGAGATGGGAAAACATCCTGATTTATAAAAAAGAGAACAAAATGAAATTCTAGAAATCTGGTTGTCAGTAAACTTAATGTGGATACTACATTTTATGGTAGAATTTTCAGCAGAAAGCTTTGGGGAAAATTTTTAGAAAATTTTAGGAATTTTCAGCAGAAAGCATACTTAGGAAAAGAGCTGGTCATTCCTGGAAGGCAGCACACGTGGGTCAGGAGAATGGACAGAGCAAAAGGGTCATGCTGTCAGCAAGGCAGAGGACAGAAATAGCTCATGACATTGCGGTTCTTCCTCGAAGGCAGTCTGGACGGGCTGGAGAAGCCTAACTTGGGAGGCGGGCCCACCGCTAGGTTGTCACCCTCTTCTTCAGCGATCTTGGGCAGGGCTTCGACGTTCTTCCCAATTCAGAGTTCGAGGAAATTGGTCTTGGATGATGGAAATAAACGCCTGAGACGAAGCCTGTTTCGTATCACCAGCCTAGTGGATTTGCATTGAAAGTGAGGACAGGATGACTTAGACAGGGACCCCTACACCACGGACAGCCCAGAAGTAGGAAGGAACATGACACTAGAGTGACAGTGGACAGCTGTGAATGGATGACATAAGTTGGAAACTGACGATACTCAAGAATCACTTACCGATTCGCTGTTACATGGCAAATACCCGACGTGTTACTTATGGTCTGTACAGTGGCACTGTGAGGTAAGTAGTCTTATGCCCACTTTATTGATCAAGAAAGCGAAGCTTAAAGACTTCTCCCAGCTGCTGTCTGAACTCTGATCTGACATAAGATGATAACATCTTCACTCACATCATGCCATTTTTCCTTTATGATGGGAAAGTATGACAAGGGGACATGGATTACATTGTAAAAGATTTATACAGTAGAAACTAGGACATTGTTGGTGTTTTTTTTTTTTTTTTTAACCAAGGAAATGTGAAGTTGAACATTGTAGTCATCATAAGACTAGTTAGAAAGTGATGAGCAGGCTGGACAAGGGACCTCTGCCAGCCAAGTCGTGTCGCGGGCTGTTATATTTTACAAGCTAGTTGACACAGGAACATGGAAGGTGTAGATGGAGTGGAAAGGAAGTTGTAGCTCTTGGGAGCCTTTTGGAGAAAGCTGCCACAGGACATATTTGTTAACTATATGAAGGAGAAAGGAAATGGAAGTCTTGAAGACGCTGACAAACTCATGAGACTAGGGAGACGACAGGACCTACCGAAAGACTGGTCAAGAGTCTGTTACCATGAGAGAATGAGAAAAGCGTCTTACTTTGTGAGAGACTCTTTGGCTGAGAGTACTTGAATGTTCCAGAAATTACAGGGTTTCTTAAGTAGAAGAACTTCATTCTCTAATAGAAAACACTGTGGTTTGGGTTTACCGAAATTTTGACTAGAGGAATTTTGAATTTATATATACATGTGAGTTTCTGTATGAATCTGTATGTTAGAAATCTAGGTCTCCTACCTTTTTTTTTTGACACTGACTCATATTTTTATCCTTCCTTGCAATTTATGAAAAATCTGCTTGCTTTTAGCTTAGTGCAAATCTGGTTTATCCTTTTGTTTGTTCTCCAGGGGCTAAAAGACAAATGGATGTTAATAAAATATTTTGAAATACTGTCATAAAATATGCTCTAAGGAGCATAGAGTTCTTTTTTTTTTTTTTTAGAGCATTGAAAAATAATTGAGTATTTTTGTTTCTCACGTTTTTGTTTTCCAAACCAGTCATTTCAGCTGCAGGGAGTTAGGGGTGGCTCTTGCCGATGGCTTGTTACCACAAAACTGTGTGCTCCTTACAGCTGTTCTCCCCAGAGAAGAAAACTGGAGAGAGCATCTTAAGTGGTTTCTGATGGCCCAAGCCAGTCCGTGGTGTCAGAGATGTTGTTGAGATCTCCCGCCAGAGGATGTTTTGTTTACCGAAACGTTTCGATCTGTCAAGTGGCTGTGCTTCCAGATGCCTGGATAATAGGATACATGACCGTGGAGGGGAAAACATTTTCTTTTCACCCATCCCAAAGAATTGGGTCCCATCCGAGACAGAAATCTATGTGGGTATGAAATATACATGAAATACGCAGAGACACAGATACATTTAGCCAGATTTTGGGCTTAATTTATAAAGTACATTTGTTCAAACAAAGAATATGAGAAAGCCTGGAAATTTTGTGAAAAAGGAAGAAGAAGAAAGAAAAGAAAGGAACTCCTGCCTACGTTATCAATGTAGGGAGCCCAGCGGGGCTGCTGACTGAGTGGTCTGCAGTTCGAGGCCACCAGCCGCTCTTTGGGAGAAGCATGTGCCGGTCTGCCTCGGTAAAGGTGGCAGCCTTGGAAACCCGAAGAGGCAGGTCTACTCTGTCCTCCGCTGTCACTGTGAGTTGGAATCCACTTGAGAGCAACAGGTGTGATCTATTTGGTTTGTTGTCAATCTCGGCGCACTAAGCTGCTAACTGAAAGACTGGCTGCTCAGCCTGCAGCGGCTCTGCAGGACAAAGACCTGGCAGTCTGCTTCTGTCAATAGTCACAGCCAAGAAAACCCAAGGGGGCAGCTCTACTCTCGTCAGGCTCCACCGTCACACAGGGCCACCAGGAGCTGGAATTGACTAGATGGCACCTGGCAGTAGTACATTTTCTACCTAGTGACAAATTCCCAGAATAGGACAGAGATAACTGCTCTTGCTCCAATAATGGGAAAAAAGGGGTTTTTAGAAGCAACTGATTCCAGAAACCCACACGGTCCGCCTGGGGTTTGCTGACGTGGGAGCGGGAGTGTTTTCCATCTGCACAAATGTGATATGTGAAGACTGCGCTGCGTAAGACCGTTAGGCCAAAGCAAACTCAGGATCTGTGAGCAAGAACTTGAGGATTCTTGGTGGCACCCTCTAAGTCATTTTCAGAATATTTTCCCCTGTCACACAAGCATCTAATTGTTCTCCTTGTCGGGAGCATAATGGTGACTTTGTGATGTGCTCATGAGAATTATGAAGTTTGGAATGTGACTTTTATTTTAAGGTTTTGAGCCGACTTCTAAAGGCGTTTCACTTTTGACCTTTATGGGCGACGGGTCTGTCCGTGCACTGGCACAGTGAGTACATGTTTTGTGTGGTGCCTGAGGATCTGGGTACAATGTACAGCACGGTGTGTGATAAACATGTAGGAGACGTGTAAAAACTAGAGCAGCCGCTTGTAGCCTGCTTGTTCAGAGACCAGACTAATGAACTCACATGTAGATTTCAGGGTTTTTTTCCCTTCAATCTGCTTTTAAAAATACACTGAGTTTTTTATGGCTGAAAAATTTTGTCATTTAATAATAGAACTACAAATGAAAAGGAACTCTGGATTAAAAGAGAGGCTGTGGAGAAATTGGAACTCTCCTGCACTGCTGGTGGGATTGCAAAATGGTACACCCTCTTTGGAAAACAGTCTGGCTCTTCCTTAAAAAGCTGGAAATAGATACACCGTTTGATCATGTCATTCCACTGCTTGGAATTTATCCCTCAGAAACAAAGATTGTCACACGAACAGACACATTTACATGAATGTTTGTTGCAGCACAGTCCACAATAGCAAAAAAGATGGAATCCACCCCGATGCCCGTCAGCAGATGGGTAGATAAACAGACTGCGGTACATATACTCAGTGGAACACTGTGCAATGATAAAAAGCAGTGGCGATTTTAGAAAACATAACATGGTCTCATTTGGAAGAGATCATAATGAGTGGAATCAATAAGTGTCCAAAGGACAAATTTTGTATGAGACCCCTGTTCTAAGGACTGATAATTATCCATAGAAGAAAATAACTGCGTTGGCTACATGGGTGGATGAGAGCTGAGAGTTTATCATAGATGAGATAATTGGTAGATGTTAGAAGAAATTTTTATTCTTTTGCTGTAATTAATAAAAAAAATAAAATTAAGAAGAAGAAGGAAAAAAGAGAACATTTCCAATAGAAACATAAAATTTTCATAAAAGACAAGAAAGCCAGGAAATGACTACCAGAGAGGGAGAACTGTAGACAAAGGAGTTAGTGCAGATGCTAAAATTGGTAGGTGCTAAAGCAGGTGTCAGTGAGAGCTGTTCGGAGGCACCTGTCAGATGGTGGTGGGACTCAAGAAATGGCGGGGGGTACAGCCGGAGAGACGAGTACAGCTTCTCAAAGATAAGCCTGAGGAACACAGGCGGGGAATGCAAGAGGGAGACGGAAAAGAAAAGAACAGCATGAAGTGGACACTGGTTGGAAAGTCTAACAACGATAGAGCAAACCAGTTGCCTTCGAGCAGAGTCGTGGCCACCCTGGGAGCCCGATGGAACCGCATGGCACTGGGTTTTCAGTGGCTGAGTTTTTAGAAGGAGATCACCAGGGCTTTCTTCCAAGGCACCTGTGGGTTGACTTGAACCGCCAACCTTTTGGTCAGCAGCCAAGTGCCTTCCAGGGACTGCAGGACCAAAATAAAAAATAATGACGTTTTGGAGGGGGGGAGAAAAAAACCTTTAGAAGAAAATCATGCTAAACCTTTCTAAGTCGTAGTTTAGAACATTTTACTCTACAAGAAATGAAATACATAGTAAGAGCTTGGCGTGATTTGGGTTCCCGCTTGTGGTCTATAGATGTGTGTGGTGACAGGAAGCCACAGAGAGTAGGTTAAATAGGACACTAGTAGATGCTCAGGAGCCCTGGTGGTGCAGCAAGCAAGTGCTCGGCTGCCCACGGGAAAGGAACGCAGCGTGCACCCAGTGGTGCGAGACAAGGCCTCGTGATCCGTCCCTGTGAAGGTCACAGCCTATGGGGGACAGCGTGCTCTGTTGCAGGGGGTCGCTGTGAGTCGGAATCGACTCAGTGACGTCTAACCACAGCAAGAACACAAGTTCAGGCTGTGAGGGACTGGATCAAAAACTGTTAACATGGCTTCCTCCTTCCAGGATTTTATAATCCACCTGGAAAATGATTTATTTAATGACATCACAGTACACAAACCTGTGTGTCACACAACTTCAGAAAATAGAAGACTTTTTGTGGGAGGAGCAGTCCCAGAAGTCATCACAGGACTTTATGGAATAATCTAGAGATTTAAGATTTGTAAACAGACTAAAGAAAGATGTTTTACAGGACAAGCTATGCTTTTTGGCTTTCAAAAAATGAAGGAAAAAGTGGGGTACCGTAGAGGTGAAGTGTACGATGCAGCAGATGTGTGACGGGCATTCTGATGGTAGGTAGACAGGCAGATGGAGAACGTCACCGAGTCCTGAGTTTCTCCAAGTTGCATCCTTATTCGATGCCTTGCTACCTTCTTCCAATCAGAAAACGTAGCCCAATTAAGCCTGAAAAGACATAGGAAATAAAGAAGAGGACATAGTCTCAAAGAAGCCATTTAAGGTACGATCAGGCGCTTGTTTGTTTGGTATTTACGGCAAGCAGATGAGTATTCGCTTGTAGGAAGACTTTTAAAAGAGGGCTTGACCCTAAAGAAGTAGGCACATAGTATTTGTTAGCTGTATATTGGGGGAATAAAAGCATAAATAAGTGGAAAAAATAATAATTAAAAGAGAGACACATGAAGAAGAAAAACGTGGACAGTGCTTCTACTAAGCTACTTCAGTGAGTGCAGGGTATCATATGAAGTATAATTCGTTCAGTGTGGGCGAATATGCAGAATTCCCAGAGCCCCACTAGCCTACTTAACCCAATATTGTAAGCACAGAGTATGTACACTTTCATTTTTATTTAATAAAAAAAAAATGTGAACAAAAAAAAGAAAATGTAAAGGGAATGGAAATGCCAAGTGGGCTCATAAATTCTATTAATAAATTCTGGAAAAGGCCAACTGGAAACTGGAATTGAGAAGAGATGAGAATGCAAAACCTGTGATAATATGGAACTGTCTCATTGGGAGACAGTTTGCCTTTTCACAGAATGTAATCTTTGTTGTTCTTCTTTGTCCTTGTAATTTATATCTATTGACCACACTTGTTTGTGGCGTGTTCAAACTTATTATTCGTTTCTTTTTATTGTTGTTGAAATTTAGTTTTAAGATCCCCTGAATTTTTAGGAAAATTATTATTTATAATAAGTTAACGTATTTACTTTTTCATGAAAAACCCATTGCCGTCGAGTCACTACCAACCCCATAGGACAGAGTAGGGCTGTCCTGTAGGGTTTCCAAGGAGCAGCTGGTGGATTCCCACTGCCGACCTTTTGATTTGCAGCTGAGCTCTTAACCACTGTAGCACCAGGCCCTCAGTGAAGGGTCTGAAAGTGACAAAATTGGAATTCCATTTGTGGAAGTTTAAAAAGAAATGAAAGGCAGGAGTCAGCGTACAGTTTTAAACGTTTTGTTTTTTTTTTTTTTTAATCCACCAAATGCAGTCCTGTTAGGATGGGTTGCCATATTGGTAAACATGAGTGGTCATATTTAAAAAGTTATCAAGAGAGACTTTGCGAAAAATTGTAAAAGAGGGTATGAGAACAAAGGGAAAATGAGGCCCATTGGGACTGACATTGAATGCCATCAACGGATACTGAGGCAGCTCAAGAAAATAAAATTGCTAGGTTCAAGTGACAGTGAACTTTAATTCACATACCATGCAAGATTTTGGTCATGGGAGACCTCAGGGAGGGAGGGACACAGTCTGTCCAGGCAGGGAGTGTGCAGAGCATGGTGTGAACCCTCCAGACCTGCAACGAAACACCTGGTGACAAGAGATTCGGGCAGAGTGTGCAGAGACCCGGGTCCGGGGTGTGACTCCAGGACAGATGCAGAAGACAGACGTGTGTGTGTGTGTGGCCTGCAGCCTGGTGACGAAGTCATGGCACCTCTGACGGTTTGGAAACAAAGACAGAAAGACTTTCGGAAAAGACGGGTCATCAGAGATCTCAGGGAAAGGAAGAGAGTGTGGGAAGTGTGACAAATATAGCATAGAAATCTTGTCAGTGGCTAGTATTTAAATTAAGATGCCCTGGGGGCAGTGTAGTGGTTAAATGCAATATCTGTTAATCCAAAGGGCAGTGATTGGAATCCACGAGGTGCTACAGAAAACTGTGCAGCGGTTCTACCATGTCCTGTAGGGTCGCTGTGGGTCAGAATCGACTCGAGCGCAGTGGGCTTGCTTTGGCTTGGTTTTGGTGGTACCCATGGGTGAGCTCTTGGCTGCTAACCAGAAGATCAGTGGCTCAGACCTCCTTAGTGGCCATCTGCCTTCTTGAAGATTTATGCCATGAAAACTCAGTGGGGCCATTCTCCTCAGTCCTCTAAGGGTGTTATGCGTGGACTTGACGGCACACAACAACAGCAGCAGTCTTTACAGAAGCCTCTTGAATATGCTGAATTAGAGCCGGTCCAGGGTGGCCACAGAAGATGCTGATGGCCAGCATCTGTCCTGGTGGGCTGACACTATTTCCTGTTAGAGATTCTGAAGCACTGTTCTGGACACAGAATATTTGCATAGTTATTATTATACTAGTCAACATATGACTATATTGTTAGTTGTTTCATGTAATATTTGGGGCCTTTTCTTTACCAAACATTGTACAGAATTTGAAAGCCTCCTCTTGCCACCTGCATGAGAAGACTCGGTATGGCAGAGTGTCAGCAGAGGAAGAACTTGGGCAGTGACCACAGTGTCAGTCCTGATGGCAAGGAAGTTGTCCTCAGGGGCCGTTTGTAGCAATGCATTGACATGAGTCCCTGGAAGACAAACAACAAAATATTTGGAGCAACAATAAAAACAGCCATGCAGATGTTTGACTAAGCTGTTGATCTCCTGGTTTTGTTCTGCCACGCGGAGTGTGCTTTTGTACGGCACTAGCTTAGACACGAAAAAATGCCATGAGTAAACGAGTTCATGCAGTTGATCCAGAAAGAAAAAGGTTTTATATTTATCTGAAGGTGTTTGGAAATAATATTTTTTTTTTAAAAAAGGAAAAATATCTTTAATAACTTATTTATGTTGAACATACATGCCCGTGAATGTACACGTATGTACATGCGTGCATGCAAACTCTGGCGGTGAAGTGGTTAAGAGCTGCATCTGCTAACCTAAATGTCAGCAGTTCGAATCTGCCGGGTGCTCCTTGGAAACTCCATGGGATGGTTCTACTCTGTCTTATAGGGTTGCTATGAGTCAGAACTGACTCGATGGCAACAGGCTTGGTTTCGGTTTTTTACATGCATGTGTGTCTTCCATGCGTGATAACTTGTGTTCGTAGGGAATGACGACTTGGTCTAGCTGACTTTCAGCTTTCTCAGTTCAGTGTGTCGTTCACATCTGGCTCGGGTCTGAAACATCTGGTCATCATTCTGGAGGATGAATGGGGTGTTCGGTCTCTACCAAAGATTTCGGGAACAGAATGAGTCGTTGCTTTTTCATTTCTTCCCTTGCTGTATAGAGCCTGGTGGTGCAGTGGTTAAGCCTTCAGCTGCTAACGGGATGGTTGGCAGTTCCAGTCCACCAGCTGCTCTCTGGAAACTGTACAAGGCAGCTCTGTTCTGCCCCATAGAGTTGACTCCATAGCGGTGGGTTTTAAGTCTCGGTACTGGAAATTTTTAAGAAGAAGGAGCATCAGATTCCACCACCCGGGTGTGATGTTCTGCTTTTGCCCCTCCCGTATTCACACCCTTGACCTTGTCACTGTCAGGACACCTCTGTAGGAGGTTAAACCTGCAGATCCCCTCAGTCTTACCTACCTCTAACATTTCATGTTTTAATGACCAGATACCAGGCTTATCTGCACCTCAGATTCCCCCTTGTTTTGTTTTCTTGGTTCCTCTCATTACCTTTCTGCTTGGTGACGTGATGATGTTGGAGACACTACGTGACAGCTTTTGCTTGGTGACTGTGATGATGTAGGAGACACTACATGACAGCGTGTTGATGATCGGCTGTATTCTCTCACACATGTATGTAACATTCCAACTCAGCAAGATCGACGGTGTTGGCCCCAATCTACCATGAAGAAATTGAGAGTCACAGAGGTTCCACGACTTGGTTCCATGACGTGGTCAAGGCCACACTGCTGGGAAAGGGTGCAGCCAGGATCCCAATGCAGATCTGCTTTGCCTAAAGCCAGGTGGTGGGAGACAGATGCCGCAGTCTGCTTCCCTAAAGATCTGCAGGCGTGGAAACCCTGGGGGGCAGTTGTCTCGTCCTGTGTGGTTGTCAGGAGCTGGAATCGACTCAGCGACAGTGGGCTCTAGTCACCGGCTTTCCTTTCTGTCCTGTTCTTCCGGGTGACTCATCTGATGACAGTGATGGACGGAGAGGTCCCTGACAGGTGGAGTCAGTTCCTGTGTCCTGATGCTTCTTTTCCAGCCTACTTGTAATTTTCAGTGGTTTCAGCTCTGTGTATCACAGAGGAAAGAGACTTCAATTCCGTGGTGTCCGTGCTTCATTTTAGTAATTAACGACGGTGCTATCAGTGTTTCTTCTGACTTGTCTCCCTGCTGAGTCTTAGAGTCATTGCAAACAGGACCTTCCTATGTTCTCCTTACTTATTTCAAACATGTAGCACAGTAGTTTATCTGTTACAGTCTTCTAGTACATATTGAGTGAATAAGCAAGTGCATAATTAATAAAGCTATAGGAGTTAATTTTCCAATCAAAATTAGTTTTTGATTTGATCCTGTCCAAAGTCTCCTGGGTCCTTCTGCCTTCCAGTGTAATACTAGGTTATGGAGAAACTAAGGGGGATGGGGTCCTCTCGTGCATTGAATTGCAGCGTCAGTGTTTAATGTGTCTGCATTTTAATGCCCTCATGGGAGATGAGATTCTGTCATGCTGAACAAGTCTAAGCCTCGTTTGACGGATTCATTGTCCTTGTTAAAAAGATAAACTGCATCAGGGCAGCACTGGTGGACATAGTGGTCCATCTGAACCATCCTTCTGACCTGGAAACTCCAGGGTGTAGTGGGTGCCTGCCTGGGATTAGTAGGTTAGCAAAGGAAAAAAGAAGAAAAATTGGGGTGATTAATAATATTGGAAAAAGAAAGAAGAAGAAAAATTGAGGGTCTTGATTATTGAGTTGTGTGAGATCATTTAGAACCATTTTTTTCCCCATTTTCCTGGGATCTGCACATACACATCAGAGGTTTGCTTCATAAAGTTCTTTAGTGGTGTGGCAGTTGAGTGCTACAGTTGAGTGCTAACCAAAAGGTGGGCAGTTCAAATCCACCAGGTGCTCCCTAAGAGCTCTATAGGGAAGTTCTACTCTGTCCTATAGGGTCACCATGAGTCAGAATCGACTCGACAGTGAGCTTTGTTTGGACAGCTTGGTGTTTTTTTGGGTCTTTAAACAGTATTACCTTTTGAAGCTCTCAAAGTTTGTGAACCAGCCCTTGTACTGTGTGGCCTTGAGGTACGGGAAGGGAAATAGATGTAAAAGCTGTTTTTCTTGGTGATTCTATTAATTATTCAGCAACTACTTCTTGGGCGGCTATTACTTATTAGATACTGCCTTAGAGAATGGAAATAATAGAGGGACAAAAGGACAAAGTCCGTGTCCCCTGGACTTCACAGTTGTGCTGGAGGGCAGAGTTCTCGACATAGAATTCCTGGAAAGGAGAATCCTTAGTTGATTAGTTCATGAATATTAGAATTACTTGAACACGAAAATAAATGGTATCATAGCTGAGGTTAAATCTATTAAGAGCGGTCTTTTTCTAGTCTCCTGGCCTGAGGTGGGTAAGTGACTCAGACCAGCCGCAGCCACATGGGTGACGGGCAGAGTAGGTGAGAACTGACATGGCCCAGGCACCAAGTCCCAAATCCCCTCCATCAGTATCTGTTTCTTAAGAAACTCCAGGGACAGTGTGAGTTTGTATTCGTCTTGTTTGTTAGATGGATGAGGAAGCGATTAAAAGCATTTTAAAAATGAGAAGTGGGAAGAGAAAAATCAAGGACTTGGCTTGGACCCCTCCTGACCGGGGCAGTGTGGGAGTCTGGTTTCCCAGGTAGGCTGCCATGTAGGACACACCTCTGTCATCTGAAGAGGGATTGTCTAGTGCTGGACAAGAGATAAGACAGGCTCTTATTAGCTTTGTGGGCTTGTCACATGGTCACTTTGAGGTTCTGTGGATGTGGCTCTGCAATGCGCCTGCAGTTAACAAAGCAATGTTAGGACACAGATGTCATGTCATTGATCACTGGGACAAACCCATGTTAGACCCGGAGGTCCTCCACGTCCACATGAGAGCAGGGCTCTTTCACGTCACTGCTCCGTTTCAGGACCTAGAACAGTGCCTGACGGTAGTAGGTGTCCGACAGCCTTTCCTGTCTCCCTGTATGTTCATGGATTCATTAATTGGCATCAGAATGGACTTTTTGATTTCTGTCTTATCCTATGAATTATAATTCACATCGATCACTGTTTGTTTTGCATTTCATTTGTCCCTGATTGGTCACTAAGCACTCCTTCCAGCCTCTCTTGTCTTCTTTTGATGTGGCCCGTCATTTCCAGCACTCCCTTGCTTTCCGGCACCGTACGATGCTCCAGGCTTATCTCGTTCTTTCTCTGCCTCAGCTCGGAAATGAGTCCGTCTCCTATGAATTCTGGCTCCTTTTGCTGAATAACGGTACTTAGAAACCAGGAAATGAGAGCTAGGTGTGCTCATTGCTACCGTGGTCTACCACAGCTGAGCTAAGATATGGGTTTACAGTCCCAGGGTCACAGTTACAGACAACAGTTTGGGTAAATGGACATCTATAACGAGGGGAAGATCTCAGCCAGTGTCACCTGTCACGTCCTACTGAGTGGTGGTGTTGGGGAAATGACGACTCCACAGGGAGCTGATTGGAACTGTGGAATCAACGGGGCTAGTAGGTCAGAGAAATCTGTGTTCACGGCTTACCTGCCCTGGGCCTTGGTTTCTTTCTGTCTGAAGTAGGGGCCATTAAGGTGTGCAATGGCTACATGCTCAGCCACTAACTGGAAGGTTGGTGGTTCGAATCGACCCAAAGGTGCCTGGGAGGAAAGGCCTGGAGGTCTCCTGCCGAAAGCTCACAGACCCTGAAAACCGTACGGAACACAGCCTACTGAGAAACACATGGAGTCTCCAGGAGCCAGAATCATGCTTTGCTTTTTAAAAATACGGTGATAATGAAATCTACACAAATATGACAGTACATGCGGAGAACAACAGAGGTGTCTCAAACTGAGTGCACATCCCCTTGTCTTCCCTTCCTCGTCTGTTTGGGCCACCACCCTGGGTTGTTGACCACAAAGGAGATGCTTCTGGTACGGGTTTTCCAGTTTTGACTTTACTTTTTTTTTTAAATTACTTTTATCAGAATATCAGAAGTCTTGAAGAGGAAAAGTATATTGCTATTAAAAACATTTCTAAAGGAGAAATAGTTACTGTACTGTTAGTAGGTGTAGTAGGTTGCAAAGTAGGTTTCCACTAGAGTAATTTTTCTATTATTTTATACACATTTGCATATACCTGGAAATCCTGGCGTGGTGGTTAAGTGCTGCAGCTGCTAACCAAAAGGTTGGCAGTATAAATCTACCAGGTGCTCCTGGGAAACCCTATGGGGCAGTTCTCTTCTATCTATAGGGCTGCTTTGAGTTGGAATCCACTCAACAGCAGTGGGTTTGTTTTTTTTAGTTTTATATATAAGACATAGATACATATACCTAAATATCCATATACATACAGACAGACCCACCAAACTCAGCACTGTTGAGTTGATTCTGATTCATAGTGGCCCCATAAGACAGAGTAGAACTGCCCTATATAAATACGTGTATATGTACACACACACATATATATGTTGACCCACATGTACACATACATACACATACATGGATTGACACATATGCGTATATATGATCAGTGTTTCATTCTGTTGTACACAGCGTTGCAGTGAATTGGAATCGACTTGTGACAGTAAATATCCGTGTGTGTGTGTGTGTGCACATGTCCACACAATCTTCTAAAGACAAAGTACGCATGTCAGCTTCTAAACTGGTTGCCACAGGCCTTACAGCCACTTTGCAGTCTTGCCAGGTGACCTGCAGTGGCCTCTGACTGATCCAGGTCAAGTATTTCAAATCTGAGCTCAGCAAGCAGCTGTGTGTGTGTTGGGGTGGGGGTGAGGGGCTGGAGTGTGGGCAGAGGAATGCTATTGTCCTTCAGCAGGTCTGGTTTCGTTTTGGCATCGCCCAGAACTAGGTCACAGCCGTTTAGGGTGCCGGAGTATTTGTGTGTTTCTGGCCTCCGAACGTGTTTCCCTCTGAGATGCTAACATGTGGGAGGTGTCAGGGCCTGTCTCCCTGCACAGAACCCTAAAGCAGGTATTCCTTCTGTTGAAGAGTTTCAGACCCAGGAATGTGATATTTGTGGGGTACAGATCTTTTGAGAAAATCCCACCAAGCCCCTTCAGGTTCAGATCATCTGGTGCAGCTGATTCGGACCCACTACGGCCTGTGTCTCATCTGGTAGGGTTCACTCCTTGGGACTCAGAGCTGGCATTTGTATTGCGCATTCCATTAGATGTCAACACAGGAATTTGACGTAAGAGACCTGCAGTGGCTAAAGACAAACCTAACCCACTGCTGTCAATTCTGACTCATAACAACAGAGAAGAACTGCCCCGTAGGGCTTTCAAGGAGCACTTGGTGTATTTGAACTGTTGACCTTTTGCTTAGTAGCCATAGCTGGTGACCACTTTGCCGCCAGGAATCCATGTGGCTTAGAAGATTAGATGATCAGTAGGTCTACAGTGCTCCGGGTACTAGCTTTACTTTTATACTTTCTTAGTCATTTCTAACATTGATTATCACAAATATATAAAAAAAATATAAAATAAGGTCATTAATTGCTCTTTTCATAATTCAAAATGTATATCATTTTCCCAGTTCTGTATTCAGTTTTCATAAGCCTTTGCATGACAGTTCTGATGTATCACCATTTTTTCAGAATGTGTTTGTGACTCTTTTTCCTCAGTGCTGTTGGAGGGAACCCTGGTGGCGTAGTGGTTAAGTGCTTTGTCTGGTCAAAAAAGGTCGGCAGTTTGAATCTTCCGGGTGCTGCTTGGGGACTCCAAGGGGGCAGTTCTGCTCTGACCTTCGGGCTGCTGTGAGTTGGAATCGATTCACTAGCACTGGGTTTGGTTTGGGGTTTTGCTTGGGAAAAGACAGGTTCTGCTGATTTTAAAAAGGGTTTTAGTTTGGTTCATCTGTACTTTCCTATACTTTTAAATTATATCATAAAATTTTTTTGAGCATATACTTTGAGCACTGGAGGATAGAAAAGTTATTTCTCTGGTATCAGAGAATGAGTTTTTTTTTTCTGCATATGAGCTAATTTTTGGAAGCTTTCTTTAAAGTGCTGCAATTGTTTTTAAAATTATAGCTATGGATGCCATTACTAAAATATGTTGTATGCAAACTCTTAAGGCAACAGCACTTTGTGTTTATGATTTCACCTTTTCTTGGTGACTCGGGGTTGTTGCTGTGGGTCTCATCTGTCCCACCATGCTGTCGGCGGTGTGCCCAGGAATAGCTTGAGCAGCAGTGGAGGTAGCTGAGAGAGTGGGCTTATACCCCAAAGGACTCCCATCTACTGGGCATCTACTGGGCTTTCCAAGGTGGTGTCTCTTCTGTCTTCGCCCCTGAGGCTCTGAAATACTGCAAATTTTATCAGCAGTACTATGTTCCCCTTCCTAATCATGTTCAATTGTTTCCAATCCTTAAACTGTAGATAGGTTTTCTTCAAGTGGTTATTCAACACATGCGCTTGTGAAAACCTGGAAAGCAAGAAACTTGGCCTGTTGGCTTGGGCTTGGAGTAGCTTATGGACTCATAAGGAAAACCGAGGAGACAGCTAGCTAGCTGCAGGTGGTGGGCCATGCGAGTCGAGAGACCCCTTGGAAAGATTCCACCAAGTTCTGTTTTTATAACCATGCACAGGATAGCTGGGAGAAGGTGAGGCTCTCCGACTGTCACGGTATAATTCAGGGTGCATTGAAGAATGCAAGGAATAAAGACGTTCTTTGCAACTGTAGGTGTTAACAGAGGTTGAAGCAGGATAATCCTTTTTAATCTGGAATCTTTAACACCCTTAGGAACACCCACTGTCCACAGTCTCTCTCCGTCCCCCTTGGTGGCGCTGAAAAGTGCTTGGTGTGCGGGACAGTGTCTCCCAAGCTCCTGGCGATGCCTGGGGCGTGGGGGCTGCTTCTGTGTCTCCTGCTGTCCCACCCAGCACGTCCAGTGTTGTCATGCTACCAAGAGATTTGCTGAGAGAAGTACCTTGCCAGCCTTCCTATTTTCCATGCTGGTGGCAGGAAGCTGCAGAGTGCAGTGCATGCTGGGAAATTCTTTCTGCAGTGAGCACTTTGTGTCCTTTCTGTCCCCGTCAGCTGCTGCTGCTCTTCGGGGAGAGTTTTCATTTGTGGCTAATCCTGATGCGGCCCCACAGGCCTGCTTCACATGCGCCCTGTTGCTGGGCTCCCAGCAGAATGTAACTCTGCTCTCCTCCTGTGTTTATTAGGGTTTGGTTTTCTTTCTAGTTACAGAGTTTTTTTTCTGACTGTACTTTTAAAACCCTTTATGGAGAAAAAAAAATCAAATGTACAGAAAAGTGGCAAGAGTTATAACAGGAGCTCCTGTGGGCTGTTCACCTAGATTGACCAACTGTTTATATCTTCCTGCACTCTCTCTCTCTCTCTCTGTCTCTCTCTGTCCCCTGCTATGTGGGAACCCTGGTGGCACAGTGGTTAAGTGCTACAGCTGCTAGCCCGAAGGACGGTACTTCAAATCTGCCAGGTGTTTCCTGGAAATTCTCCGGGGTGGTTCTGCTCTGTCCTGTAGGGTCACGAGGACTCGGACTCTCCTGGACAGCAGGGGGTTGGTTTAGTTTTCTGTATCTTTACAATGATTGCTTCTCACTAAGTCAGTGGAGGGTGAATTGTAGCTGCCAGCCAACTCCTTTCTAACCAGCCACATGTTATGTCCCACAAACAATGCTTTTCTCTTACATAAACGTGGTATTTTTTTTTTTTTATCAGTTTTGGAACATTTAATGTTACACTGCACTACTCAACGTGTAGCCCATATTGACATTTTGTCAATGAATCCAGTAGTATCCTTCACGGCAATATTTCTTTTTCTGTGCCAGAATCCACTCCAGAATTACCCATTGCATTTGGCAGTCGTGTCTGTATTTAGATCACCATGAATCTATTCGATGCATTTTAATGTTTTCCTATCAACACCCTGCTTATGGGACACACTTCCATTAGCATGACTTCAGAGCCTGAGGGCCGGGTGACGGGTAGTTTTGTCTTGCTTTTCAAGACCCGTGATTCATGGTGACAGTTCTGGACCTGGTCAGGAAGCTGGTTGGGGCATGTCCATCTTACAGACGTAAAGGAAGTTACCTGGACGGCTCCTCTGAAGGCCTCTTGCTTGGCCTGCAGCTGGGCGCTCTGTGGGTGTCGCAGTTTGTCAGCCCGTCTCAACCCTGCTCTCTGAAGTTGCTGAATTGGGGAATCGCTTTCAGCCCCTTATCGCAGTGGGGATCTTTTGCTGTGTGTCGATTTCCTGGATGCAGGCTGGTACATGACTTCATTCTTTAGGCCTTGCAGCAGCACACTGCCGGGCTGCAGGCTCAGGGGAGACTGCTGTCTCGTGCTGGCCCTGGGCACTGCTGGCACCTGTCCTTCTCCCTCTCTCTCCAGGCAGTGGGCATCCATAATTCTGTCATTCACAGCACAGCAGATGGTCAAGCTGGAGGCACTTCCTCCACCGCAGCTGTTACCCTGACGGGCATTGGTTTCTGAGTTGGTCCTCAGGAATTCATGTCAAGTCCAACTGAATCTACTGTTCAGTCCAAATTGATTCAAGTGACTGGCTGCTAACTGAAATATCAGTGGTTCGAATCTACTGGCTGCTTCTGTAGGAGAAGAATGTGGCTGTTCACTTCTGTAGAGATTTACAGCATTGAAAACCCAAGGAGGTATTTCTACTCTGTCCTATAGGGTTACCAGGAGTCAGAATTGACTTAGAGGCAGTGGCCTTTTTTTTTTTTAAAAAAAATGAATAATAGCCTGGGGCTGATGTGGAATGAAAACAACTTGACATGCCATCTTCAGCTGCTTTCTTTCTGCAGCTCCCCAAACCCAGATGGCTGGCAGTGGAAGAGCGCCTGGAGTGCATGACTGTCGTTTAGATGATTGGTGTTGATAGCAGAGCTGAGCTCGTGGCCCCCCCACGTGATGCAGTAGAACTAACCCACTGGGTTTCCCAGGCTGTAATCTTCCAAGGGTCGTTACCAGGTCCTTCTTCCACAGACCCCCAGATGGCTTGGAAGCAGCAACCGCTGGGTCCATAGCTGACTGCTTAACTGTTTGCACCACCAAGGCTCCTAATTTGAAGAATAAATCAGCTTTATTCACTGTATTTCCATGTGGGCATGTGGAGGGAGAGACTATTTGCAGGGAAGACAGGAATCCCCTTTTCTGAAAGATGGGAAATCCCCTTAGATTAGGCTATGGAAGGTGGTGGTGTTGTATTACACGAAGTACTGTGCTGAAGTGCCATTGCATCTCAGCTCACAAGTCGTGACCCGTGTCTGAGTTATTGAGAGCTACTCCAGCAAAATTCCATCAGTGGGTGGCTCGGAAGACAACTTATTTATTTTCTTAAAGTTCTGGAAGCTAGAAGTCCAAATCAGGGTGTCAGACATGCTGATGCCTTCCTTGTAAGTGGTCCCAAGCATTTCTCGGTTCCTGGATGATCCCCCATGTATGTGCTGCTCGTTATACAACTCCGAGGTGATCAGGGCTGGGGTCCACCCTACACTTGCAAGACTTCAACTGACAAATTGTATCACGTTAGATTGTGTTGTGGAAGGTATGTACATTAGATTATACTATGGAATGTGATTACATCATATTACACTTGTGTTAATTACATCCTAATTACTTGTTAATTACATCCTAGTGCATTAGATTGCCTTATGGACAGTATTTATATCCCATTAGATTACACAATGGCTCCTAACAGCAACACCACCGCTATGGAAGGTGATTGCATTGTATTACCTTAGGTGTTCACATAATTATAAACCCTGGTGGGGTAGTGGTTAAGTGCTACAGCTGCTAACCAAAAGGTCGGCAGTTCATGTCCACCAAACTCTTCTCAGAAACTCTACAGAGCGGCTCTGCTCTGTCCTGTAGGGTTGTTATGAGTCAGAATCAAATCGATGGCAGTGGGTTTGGTTTTTTGGTTTAGATTGCTTTACGGGAAGTATTTACATCCATTAGATTAACTACAGAAAGTGATTCCTTTCGACTGCATCTACAAGTATGGGGTTAGGATTCCAAGTCATATTCTGGGGTCTTTTCCCTTAGTGGCTGTGTGTTCTTAGCAGTTCCCAGTGTTCTATTACACTTGCTTATGTAGCCCATCAGCAACAGATAGGAAAGAAAGAAAAGTCTGCTGAAGCAAAGCAGGAAGTCACGAAAAAGTGGTGCAAATGATAACTCAGAACTCAAGACGCCCAACCCCCTGAGGTCTTGTGGTGTGGGGCCAACAGCCCTGTGAGTTCTGTAGCTGTTAGTTCTGTTTGGGGCCGTAATTTCTTTATTCACCCCTGCTTAAGGAGGGGAGGAGGCAGAGAGAGAGCTGGAGAGAGAGACAGCAGAAAGAAGCTGGGTTGTATTAATACATTTGATTCAATGAGCCAACATGGTGTACAAGAGAGTACAACAACTGTCTGTGAAAGAAGACAGCTTTCTATTTTTTTAAAAAAATGGTGTTTGTCATTTAAAGACTTAACTTATGTGACTAACATCAGCAACCTCTGACATACTCAGAAAAATTAGACCCAACTGCGTATCTGTGCAACTTTATTATTTCAACTTTACCGTTTTCTCCCTGTCTCCCACTTTCCTGGAAACCCTGGTGGTATAGAGGTTAAGTGCTTCATCTGCTAACCTGAAGGTCAGCAGTGTAAATCTGCCAGATGCTCCTTGGAAACTCAATGGAGCAGTTCTGCTCTGTCCTATAGGGTTGCTAAGAGTCAGAATTGACTCGATGGCCGTGGGTTTGGTTTTGGTTTAGTACTGCTCTCCTCTCTTTCTGTCTTCCTGCCCTAATACTTGTCTCCCTCTCTCCTGAGGAATTCTGGGAACTTGTATTTGGACCTGGGCTCTAAGTGCGGGGTGAGGAGGGTAGGGAGCGAGACTCAAAGAGAATTTGCTAAGTTCTCAGTTTCAGGCAGACGTGTGTGTAACCTAGTTAATTTAGTCAGTGAACTGTAGGGGCTGAAATTAATAATTCTACACAGAATGACAAAATTGTTACTGAGAGATGAGAACGCACATTTGTGAAGTTTGAAACTCTTTAGAAAACTGATCTATGTCTGTCTATAGCTCTTAATGAATGTGGATCAAAGTCTATGGGCCTCTGACCTCAGAAACTAATGTACTTAGACTCATGAAAACTGGGTTAAAGTGCCAACTCCAAGTTCACTCATGCTTAATTCCTGACTGGGGAGGGGACAGGAGAAATTATTTGCTAGCATGTTGTTGGGAAGTTAGTCTTATTTTGAGAGCAAACTGGGAATACAGCTGCTGTACTGTTACTGCCAAACCATACGAGGGATGAGGATGTTCTGAACTCTTTCTTTCGGGACAACTTTTACAGATGTGTTGGCTCAAAAATAATTCTGCGTTTCTTTTTTGTTTGTTTATTTGTTTGTTTAAGAAAGTAAGTATCTTACTGTTTAAATTTGGGTTTTCCTATGAAACTAGAAATTTGTTTTACCCAATCCTAAAATAGGGATCCTAAATTTATTTCTTTGTCATTTTTAAAATAACCCCAGTCAATTTTTACAAGACAGGATCTGTAAAATAATGTATCATTTCCACTACCGCGTTTACATTTTTATCAAATACACAATTTGTGAAGATTTCATAGCCCACATAAGGGGTAGAATTTCCTCTTCATAACGTTTGAGTCTCATTCATTTTTAAAAAATATTTTATTGTGATCTTAGAGAAAATTTACATAGCAAACTAGGTTCTCATCGAACAATTTCTATGAAGGTTAGTCAGTGACATTGGTTGTGCCTTTGCAGTGTGTCAGAATTCTCATTATTTCCATTCTGGGGGTTCTGTTCCCTTTAATCTACCTTCCTTGTTTCTCCGTGCCTTCTTGTCTTTGGTCTAGGATAAATGTTGACCAGTAGATCTCACACAGATCATCATTTAAAGGAGCATAGGACTCATCTCATGGGTGTTATTATTTATTTTATGAGCCACTTCATCTTTTGGCTGATAGGTGACCTCTGGGAGTGGTTTGAATCCCAAGTTTAAAGGAAATAAAAGTAACCCAGAGCCATAGTCCTGTGAGTTCTCTAGGATCTACCAGTCCAGTAAGTCTGGCCTTTTTCAGAAATTTGAATTTTGTTCTACATTTTTTTCTCATTTTATCTAGGACCATCTACTGTGTCCCTCGTCAGAATGGTTGGTAGTGGCTGTGGGGCACCATCTAGTTCTACTGATCTCAAGGTAGATGAGGCCATAGTTTGTGCAGACTCCTAGTTTTGTAGATCAGTTTATTCTTTGAATCTTCAGTTTCCTTCTTTCTCTTTGCTCCATATGTGGAGAGACCAATAGTTTTATCTTAGACAACCACTCACAAGTTTTTAAGACCCCAGTCACTGCTCACAAAATGCGACTATAGAACGTTAGCTTTATGAGCTATGTTATGCCAATTGACCAAATTGCCTCCTGAGACTATGGCTATAAGACACTGAACTCACTAACCCAGCCCATGAGGTGTCTAGGTTATGTCTAGCAAGCATCTATAACTGTGTCCTCATGTGCTTTGTTTTATGGATGAATCATCGTTCATTCTTTAAATAGCATTTATTCCATTTCATGTAATAAAAGTAATGAAAAAATTATGCACCATCATGAGTTTGTCAAAGAATAGTTGAAAGGGACTAAGGCAGTTGAGGAAGCCCAAGTGGTGCAGTGGTTCAATGCTGTGGCTGCTCACCAAAAGGTTGGCAGTTTGAATCCTCCAGGCACTCCCTGGAAACTCTGTAAGGCGGTTCCACTCTGTCCTATAGGGTCGACATGAGTTGGAAACAACTTGACGACAATGGGTTTGGCTTTTTGGTTTGAAGTGGCTGAAACTCTCTTAATGATCTCTGTTGTAACTGATGCACTAATGATTGGGGTAGTTTCCTTAGCATTTATTGATTATACAGTATATTCTGCTTTCTAGTTTACAGTAAGTAGTAGATTAGGGGTATGATGGTTCAGAGGACAAAGTTTACCCTGACTTCCTTGGAGACCACTAAATTCCTTTGGTCCGACATGGATCGTCTCTGACTTGAGTCAGAGAAGGATCTAAAACCCCAAACCAAACCCATCACTGTCAGTTCTGCCTTGTAACAGCCCCATAGGACAGAATAGAACTACAGAGTTTACAAGGAGCAGCTGGTGGATTAGAACTGCCAGCCTTTTGGTGAGCAGCCAACCTCTTAACCACATGCCAGCAGGGCTTCAGAGAAGGGTATGGTGAGCATTATTGGGGTTCTGCTTTTAGCAAACATTTTTCTACAGGAAGAATGTTTCACAGAAATGTTTAGAAATGTATATGAGTCAGTGAGACCAAGTTGCCTATGGGGGAGGAATTTGATTCCTTTTGATTAAAGTTAAAATTCACAATTTAGAGTGTGAACACCTGACCTTCTGCTCTTGAAAGCACATGTAGGTTTTTGCTCTTGAGCCTTTTTGAGGCTGTTCTTGTTGCTGGGTACCACTGAGTCAATTACAACTCATGGTGACCATATGTGACAGAGTAGAACCTTCTCTGTAGGATTTTCTTTCATAATCTTTTGGGGAGCAGCTCGTCAGGTCTTTCTGCCTTAGAGCTACTGTGTGGGCTCAAACTTCTGGGTAAATTTGAACCTCCAACCTTCTGGTTACAGAGTGCTTAACAGTCTGTGCCACTGGAGCCCCCTCTTGTAGGGTTACCCCTGGAAATTTGTCTGCAGGCAGGGAGGGCCGACTGGCTCTTTGCAACAGTTGAGATGGCATGTTGATTACATATGACAGTCTTGAGCAGAAAAAGTTTTCATGGAGGAGTTGTAAAATCATCTGGAGGAAAATGTTAGGACTGACTGGAAAATTTGGAACATCATAAATCAAAACAGTTGGAAATAGAGACCCATAACCTGGAAATTCCAGGTAAGAGGTATCAATTAGGGCAGCAGAATCAGGAGATACGTGTTTCCCTTAAAAATGTATTGTTTATGCTTTCTTTCCTGTTGAATGGCTCCTGCCTCTTGGGATGAAATGAGAGTGCCATATTTCCTCCTGTTAGTCCAGGGGTGTGGACATGGACCAAAAAGCATCTTTGAGAGTTGTTGATCTCTGTGTAGTTATCCAAATAAAGACTAGAGTTTAGGAGTGAGAAGAATCCAGAAGATTTTAATATCGTATACGTGCATATATAGGAAGCTTCTGAAAATGGTTTTGCTTTCTGATTTACCATAAATAGCTATCCATTTGATTCCCACCGTCTTGAGAGGGCAGGTGTGTGTCGAGGTCAGCTCTCTGCGTGTCATCCACTCGAATGGTTGAGGGAGAACCGCCATTCTCCATGGCAGCTTGTTGTGCAAAGAGCAAGGGCTTTAGAACTAAGCTGGTGAGTGAATCTCAGCGCCACCACTCCCAAGCTGGGCGATGTTGCAGTATTTTCTTTTTTGTGGGACTCAGACAATATCAGCTGCCCTCTTGGGATTTGGTGAAGAATAAATGAGAGTCTGTTTCTAAAGCTTCGAAAGCACACATTAAGTGCTCAGACAACATTGGCTGCTTTCCCTCGCTCCTGCAGCACTGGCTCAGAGGAGTCACCCTCCTGCCTGTGGAACACTGAGGCAGAACAGGGGGTGGGAGCAGTGGGAGAGGAATAGGCGAATAGAGACGTGGGCCGCCGTGTGCGGTTCTCAAGGGGCTTCAAGCAGCTTTCTGGATTTCCCGGCTTCCAGTGTTTTCCCAGCTAGATGGTAGGATCCTCTCTGTCCTGTAAACCAGTTTACAGTGGTCTGGGAATTAGTTCACTTGGGTTGTGGATTCATTAGGTCTGCCTCTTCTCCCAAATACATGTTGTAAATCCTATTAATGTAGAATGAATCTTTAGCTGAGCTTTTTTGGGATATGAACCAAACTAAACCCATTGCTGGTGAGTTGATTCTGACTCACAGCAACCCTATAGGACAGAGTAGAACTGCCCTAGAGAGTTCCCAAGGAGTGCCTGGTGGATTTGAATTGCTCACATCTTAGTTAGCAGCTCTAGCACTTCACCACTATGCCAGCAGAGTTTGGGATATACCAAAAAAACAGAAAACAAACCAAACCCAGTGCTGTCGAGTCAATTCCAGACCTAGAAGAGACTAAATGAGCAACCCAGAGAAGCCAAGATAGGAGAAGAGAGCTATCAAGTTCACAAGGAGATTAGCCCAGAGCAGATGCTCAAAAGACTAGGGCTTACCTCCTGAGCTGGCAGAGAGAGCAGGGCTTCCCTTACAGGCGAGACCTTGAGTTCTGCCCCCGTAAAGTGTAAGGAAATGCGTTGCTCTTTGCTAAAGCCACCCGTTTGTGGCATTTGTGTCATAGCAGCACTGGAGAACCAAGACACCAGTCAGTAGCTGCTTGGAGTTCAGCAGCTTGAGATGCTTTGTTCTGTCAACACAGAGCAAACGTCTGCTGAGTTGCTGCTACGTGTTGGGCGCAGGTCTAGGCACTGGGATTGCAAATAGGAAGCTAACACGGGCCACTGTTGGGGACAGTGCTTGGCGACGTGCCGCGTGCCTCTGCGCTGGCTTCCCTCTAGCTGTCTTGGTGTGGCCATGGAGCGGTGGCATGACTTCACTTCAGTTACTGGAAAACAGTTTCCACAGTGAAGAGGCTGCACTGGCTGCTGGATGCCAGAGTCCCTTGGCTCTGGTACAAATCCACGGTGTGCATCTGAATTTCTTAAGTAACCCCCTTTGGATGGGTTCTACCAGGAATGGGGTGATGTCAGTGTTTTCTAGGAGTTGTGTCAACTGAGCAACCTGTCTGCGTTCTCTCGCTTCTCTCTCGCTTTTGAAACGTTAGCCTTCAACTGACTGCTGAGGCATCTGGGGAGACAATGATTTAAAGAGTAAGGGGTTCTTGGGGAGCTGGAGAACCAGGGAAGAAGGACGGAAGCTTTCTCCCTGATGGTAAGAAATGACGACCTGTTGAAAAATACACAAAAGGAAGCAGCCAAGCTGGCCCCCAGACCCGTCAGGAGGAAGGAGATAAGGAGATGCGGAGAAGACATCAAAAGCTCTTCCGAAAATCCAGTGTTCCCCAACAACAAAGAATGTGGTTGCGAAATTCCAGTGAAGTGTTCTGCAGGAGCCTTGGAAGGATTTAAGGAGTGCCTCCTGGATGCGGACACGTTGTGCTGGGCTGGTGTCCCCAACACAGCGATGGCAGATGATCACCTGGAACTGGGTTGAGTCTCCATCAGGGAGCATCGCTGACGAGTGGATTGACGGAATCTGTGGAACATCTTGATACTGTAGAGCAATTCGACAGGCATCGCACACTACCTTTATCTCTAGGAACCTTGAGAAAAGAGAGTGTCATATTTTCTGTGGTGATACTTGGTTTTAGGTAAATATTAGGGATCTAGGAGTTTGGCCAGTTAGGGAGCCCTTCCTCCTTGAGGAGGTTACCTGAGTGTAGCACGGCGTGGAGATAATGTGAAACAGAAGGGTAGCCCCCAACTTCAGAGACAGCAGAGGAGAGGTTGAAGATCAGGTCACCTGATGAGACGGCAGCAGGGGGAGCAGCTTCAGAGGAAAACGCATAACTGTACCTCTGACGGTAACCTCACCTCTGCTGGGCAACTGGTGGCAAAGTGGTTAAGTGCTGTGGCTGCTCACCAAAAGGTCGGCGGTTCAAATCCACCACACTTTCCTTGAAAGCTCTGTAGAGCAGTACTACTCTGTCCTATAGGGTCCTTAGGAGTCGGAGTCGACTTGAGGGCATTGGGCTTAGTTTCTGATTGATACTTCAGGTGGTTCTAACCAAAAAGGCGGCGGTTAGAATCCACCAGCCAATCCCTGGAAACCCTATGGGGCAATTCTGTCCTGTCCTGTAGAGTCTCTGTGAGTTGGAAATGATGCACTGTACAGCAAAGGGCTCTTTGTTTTTATTTATTATTATTATTTTTTTATTTAATATGACTGAGTGAAAATGTACATTCCTGTATAAATTTACATGCCCACCTATATGCAGCTTCCACTGCTCTCCCTGCCCGGTGACAGCACACTATTCCTCTCTGCTCCATACATGTCTCATCCTCCCAGCAGCCTCCTTTCCGCTCCTCTCCACCCACTCTCCTTCCTCCAGCCAGAGTTCAGCAGGATGATATCCTATAGATGCAGAGAACCATAAAGTGCATCCAATATATGGTCACTCTGCATCATCAAGTCCAATCGATTCGTGTCCAAAGAGTGGACCTTCATTATGATTTATGGGTAAGGGCAGCATCAGGGCCAGGGGCCATGCTCCCAGGGGAACCCCGAAACCGCTGGACCATCCATTGAGGTCTTTTAGTGGAGATCTCATGATGCACCCCTTTTTATTCTTGTGTTGCCAGTGAGACTCAACTTAGTGAGCTCTATTGTGGCTATCACTGGTGGTGGCCGGGCACCATCCGGTTCTTCCAGTCCGAAGTCGATGTGGGCACCCACTCTTGTGGGTCTCTCTATCTTCTGGATTGTCTTTACCGCATGTCATTTTGGTCCTCAGTGAGCATCCGTTCCTGCTGAGTTGGGACCATTTGCTGTGCCCTCGGATGGCAGCTTGGCAGCTTTTAAGGCCCCAGACGCCACTCATCAATGTGGGATGCAGAGAGCCCTGTTAGCAAAACGCTAGTTGTGCCAAGGGCTTTTTTCACTCTTGTTTTATTTTGTGTGCCCCTTGTATGAGAGGCACCGATGGTTTGGTGCCAGAATTCTTGCCTTCTATGCTGGAGATTGGGGTTCTATCCTCAGCCAGTGCACCTCCTGTGTGGCCACAACTGTCAGTGGAGCCTTGAGTGTTTTGGGGGGCTTTCAGTGGACCAGAGTGCTCCAGTCTGCAGGTGACCATCGGGCTGGCCCAGGCCCAGGCAGGGTTTCATTTCATTGTGTGTCATGGAGAGGCTGTGAGTTGTCGCTTGCTCACTGGTGGTGAGTGACAACTGCCTACACACTGTACGTAAAAAAGACAGAACCACCCAGGAACTTGCCATTTTGGCCTGTGACCCCATGTATGCGGGGAATTCGAGCTGACCTTGTGGCCTTTGTGAGCGCCACTCTGGACAAGAATAGATGCAGGGCCTGTGTGATAAGATAAGCATTTAGCTCTTGATTCATTTCTTGGTCTGGCTTCTGTGTCCACTAAGTGAATAGGCTTGGATTAGAACAAGAACTGTTGTTTTGACTGATAATTTTAAGAGTCTGTCGTGTTCCAAAGACATTTTTAACAATACAGTTTTGCTCTCCTTTTTTTCCCCAGTGAACCAAAAAAACATGGAAGCTTGTTTTACAGGTGCGCAGACAGGGAGGTTTTTATTTGCTGGGTGCACCGGCCTCTTTCCGTAAGGGGTCAGCTCTGCTTTTTAAAGGGCAGAGTTCACGTTGTGCTGGTTTCCTGTCTAGTCGACAGAGTCACACAGAAGAAGAGGGATGGGTGACTTTGATTGCTTCGAGAGCTCCTCGGGCTAAAATAAGATTTCCTATCACATGCCCTGTCCCACCTAGATTGTGCAGAGAAACCTTTTAGAAAAGTATTATTGTTGATGAAATACTTTCAAACGATTTATTTTGAGTTGGCACAAGGTTTAGGACAAATATGTCGTGTCATGCTAACTGGTGAGTCACGTAGTCCGTCACCGAGAAACCACCTAATTAGGGCCAGTGATCTAAAATAGAAATAATAGGAAATAATTAAGGCTGGGTGGATGGAAGAGGGGGAAATGATGCCCTGCAGAAGGAGAACAAGATCTGAGGAGTATTGCCTTAAAAAGGTAAAATAGGCAGATCAACCAGAGGGGAGAAAAACCGTTTGTGTGTGCTTCTGAAAGCTGAAGAAAGCATAAACACGTCCTAGATGGACTAAGAAGGCCTGCCAAGGCCTCGTTCTTGAGTCCCAAGTGGGAAATGACTAAAATATGTACCAGGGCCTTGGCAGCCAAAGTGTCACAGCTGAGGACTTTTGTTAAATAGGTTGACATATCCTAGGTCAATGAACTCCAGTTGTTCAGTGTTGCCCATTAATGAGACTCTCAGGTTAAAGAAACATGTTGGTGACTAGGCTGTGGCTCTATATATCAGATAGGTATTTTGAATTATTGCTGGGAGGAGATGCAGTTAAATGGATCTAACACTAAAATTACACTGGGCATAATTTAATCTTTGTTGTATACAAGATAAAGATCCAAAAGAAATATTTGGGGATCTGCAGTGTGTATCCATGTTCCTTGTACAGTAAGAGTTCTCCAAACTCCAGTTAAAAATTAAAAATCAAGTGAAAATAGTGACTGGAAGAACAAAAAATAAATAAGTAAATAAATAAAGAAAAAGCAAAACTATTGCCTTCCAATCAATTCTGACTCATAGCAAGCCTACAGTGACCCTATAGGACAGAGTGGACCAACCCCACAGGGTTTCCAAGGAGAACCTGGTAGATTTGAACTGGTGATCTTTTGGTTAGCAGTTGCAGCACTTAACCACTGCACCACCATTGTTTATTAACTTATTAAGTCATCATCCCCTTCAAAGTTTATGTCACTGGCTAAATTTAGGGTGTTTTTGTCAGATATTAGTAAAAAGGGTGAAGCCCTCATCCACCCACCATGTAACCCGTACTCTGTTAAGTGTGCTGAATGTGCACACTGATTAAATTTAACCTTTGGGGAAACTCGTCTGTAATACTAATTCACTTGTTTTTACTTCATTTCAAGAGAGGCTGATGTAAGACCTGAGAAAGGAATTTTTCGTTTATAGCAGAATCTGTCTCTCCAGAACAGACCCATCCAGATGTTTGTGGATTTAGCTCGTAATGATTTTAAAATACGTCTGACACCTTTCTGTCACCCACCCTTTAATCGATGACACCATACGTGACCGAGGCTGCTCTTCTCTGCCTACAAGCCAGGTGAAGTCAGCACCCTCTTCCAGGTTCGTTGCTCTACCCACCCCAGGGCCTGATGCATTTAATATTTAAATAAGTGATAAACTTTGTATTTATTCCCTGAGTGGCCAAATCAAAACAGGAATATCTCAGTTTCTTGTGTTTCAGAGGATATCCTGGTGGCATAGTGGTTAAGCACTACGTCTGCTAACCAAATGGTCAGCAGTTCAGATCCGCCAGGCGTGCCTTGGAAACTCTGTGGAGCCATTCTGCTCTGACCTCTAGGGTTGCTGTGAGTCGGACATGACTCAACGGCAGTGGGTTTATGATTCCAAATTGAAGGTGCTATAGAAGTATATTTTAATTGATTAAAAAAGGGAATAAAGCTTTAACTAAGTTTATCTCCTTAAAGGAATGACCATGTTCTCAGGAAAGACCAGTCCCTGGAGAAGGACATCATGCTTGGTCAAGTTGAGGGTCAATGAAAAAGAGGATGACCTTCAACGAGATGGATTGACACAGTGGCTGCAAGAACGGGCTCAGACACAGCTGTGGCTGGGTGGGTGGTGCGGGGACTGGGCAGAGTTCCTTTTGTTGTATGCAGGGTAGCTGTTAATTAGAGTGGACTCAACAGCACCTCACAACGACAGAAAAGAATATGTTCGTGTGTGTGTGCAGACACAAACATGGCCCCAGATGTATAACGCCTGCATTTCTTTATGAAAATGAGATAAATAGCAGCCATGAAATGATGTATTGGAAACATTAAAAAGCACATAGTTAGCTTGGAGGTGTCACTCAATCGTTAAGTGGGATGACACTCATTCTTAATGTGAGATTAATTTATAACAGAAAATCTCTTTGACAATTCCAAAGAACAGTGATTGAGTCTACCCAGAGTTAGGGCTGAAATTCAGAACTCGGATCCAGTAAAACCAAAGATAACCCCAAAGAATTGAGCTGTAGCCTTGTGTTTTATCTGGAAATCATAACATGTTCTTTGGTTTTCTTTTGCCACCTGGTCAAATCAGATACACTAAAACAAGAAAAATCCATGTTGATGGCCTCACCTGTCAGCTATGCCAGCTATCGGTGTAGACAAATTGAGTAATGGCCAGTTCCCCAAGACTTTGACTGGTGACGTCACTGCCATGTGTAATCTGAGGATTACTTTCTCATGTGTCCTTTCGCCAGGTTCTTTGTTTTCAAGAGGTGGTTGGCTTTTAATTCTTTCAAAACCTGGCCCTACTCATTGCACGTGGGACGTTTTCCCGGGTTACGTTCTGTCTACCCTTCTTACTCTGTCCTTCAGTTCTGTATGTAACTTATACGGCATTTCATTCCGTTTGTTTTTGTTCTCGTTAGTTCTTTTTCCTTTGAATAATGCCTTGTTCCCTCCAATAAAAGAATAATAATAGATTGTTCTAAAAATAAACCTTTGCTTTGAAATTAACTTAGACACTTCAAGTCTAGACTTGGCAGTTTATAGCACAGACACTACCGAAGTTTTGCAAAGAAAAGGAATTAAATGCTTTCCGGTACATAAAGATGTTCATCAAAATGTGAAAATGTAGTTATTAAAAGCGCAAGTGTGGTTTTATGTTTCTGAAAGGATAAACATTACCAGAAAGCTTTTGTTCTGAATTGTGTTCACTGTCCAGTTCAGTTTGACTCAGTGTGAATGCTGTTTAATTTAAACTTTATGGTAAGTGGTAGCAGAAGGTTTTCTACAATCTTCTAAACATCAATATGCTGAATATAAGTCTTTTGCCATTCAAAGCCACATTTTCCCCCATAAATCTAAAACTCTGTTGTATTATATGTACAGTAGGCAGTGAGGAAAGAAATATTCAACGAACACAAATGGGACAGGAAGACAGCTGAGGCTATTTGTGTATCATTCAGATTGAAGAGCCAGAGAAATGAAATTATATTCTACATGTTTTATATTTATTTTTATAAGTTATAAATGTACCCTTTCACCAGGTTCTTTGTTTTCAAGAGGTGGTTGGCTTTGGGCTCAACCTTATTTAATTTCTTTCAAAACCTGGCCCAACTCATTGCTGAGTAGTTTTTTTACAAGTTCCGATGGAAAAGCTGTGAAGGTCTTTTGGTATCTCATTCCATTTCAGTAGCTACATAGCAGTCCATCTGTCCGTGAATGACATCATTTGGTTTCAGTGGGTTGATAGTTGACTTATGCATTGATTGTTGTCTTAGCATTGCTCAGTGACGTGGTGGGGAAGTGTGGTTTTGAAGTGATGTCTCATACCCCAAGTTGACACATCCAGCTGACCACAGTGTCTCTCAGACAACCTCCAGGGACACCTCTTGGAATCATGGACATAGTGCAAATACCATAGCATGTCATTGAGAAACCACGGCTTTTGACCAGAGAGAGTTCAGCTTTCCTCTGTGGTTTACCCCATTTTTTCCTTCTTTAACCATACACACTCTTCCGTGGTTTTAGGTAGGGCCTTTTGAAGGGCTATTTATGGCTTGCAAGCTAGTTTTCCTGGCCCAGCACCAATTATCTTACGTATAGTTCTGGGCGATGAAAGCTGGGTTGAAGGGTTGAAGGGTTGAAGGGTTTCATTTCAGACTCACTCAGATTTGTGCGTGACCTGGAATTATGTCACATAGAAGTGTTCCAGGTGGAAGGGAGGACAGACCACACCGTCTCCTGCAGCTGTTTGCTACTCCCCAGGAGTTTATAACAGGCAATTTCTGTTTACATTTTGTTTGAGTTTTTAAACCTGGTTTTAAAACTATAACTCTTTTAACGTTATCCTGAGGATGTGATGTTTCTGTGAGTGATTCCTGTGGATTTTGGGAACTCTGCGACAACGTCTCAGAATCTGTCCTTTAGAGAAAATATAAATCTTTTCATTTATTTTAGCCAAGTGGCTTTACAAGTGAGTCTAGTATCTGAGACTACGTGCAGTTATGAAGATTCCACTTTGGTTCCCTTCTGCCTGTATGGATTTAGTCTAAATACACAGATTTTTCTAAAACACTTCCCATATCTGACAAAAATGGTAATCAGCTAAGATTGCTATCATCACGGGATATTTTAGGCCCTCTGCCAGTGGGAAATAACAGGAAGTTGATGTTATGAGACACTTGTGTTGATGCATACCGCGTGGGTAGATTCTGTCCCACAGGAAAGAAAATCCATTGTACTCTCCTTCTGCGTGAAAATATTGCATGGCTTTTCAACAGCAGAGCATGGTGTCAGATTATGTTAGAGTAGCATGCAAAACCCTATACTATAGCACACTAGGGCTACCGTCTGTGTTTCCAGCTGCACCCTTATACACGCCTGTAGTTGAGTTCTCCATAGGCTGCTTTCTCAGTGTTCCCTAAACTTCCTCTGTACTTTCTTAGCTCCATATTTGGTGGTGCTCACTGTGTCTTCCTTCAGGAATGTTCTGATTTGCTACTGCAAGCTCCTGCCGTCTGACCCACTGCTATCTGCCCCCTCCCTGAAGCAGGGGTACGGTGCCCAGCCCAGCCTTGGACAGGATGTGGCTGCTGATCAAGTGTTCATTCTCTTCTTCCATCTTCATCTTTTTGTGTCCAAATGTGGCATCTTAGTTCAAAATAACTTGTTCTCAGTGAAGCATCTTTGTACTTTTGTGGCTATGGTATGAGGCATTGTCCCAAGTTGGAAGTTTGTATGGGTCCTTTTCTCCCTCTAGACTAGAATATGCTTGAAGAAAGGAACTAGGCCTTATGCATGGCTTTTCACGGTAGCCAGGACAATACTTGATCATCAGGTGTGTATATTTGCACGTTAATAGTGCTAGTTAGAGATTTGGTGGAGGGGGCAGTTGAAATGATTGACTGACCAGAACTGAGACCACTCCCAAAGCCAGCTCTTCAAAGACTAGACTGTGAGATGAAGACATGCTAGTGAAGAGTGTGCTTCTTGGCCAAAGTAGACACGCGGGGCTTACTAGGCAGCTCCTGCCCGGAGGTGAGATGAGAGGGCAGAGGGAGACAGGAGCTGGCTGAACAGACATGGGAAATACAGCGTGGACAGCAGTGTGCTGTCACAGTGGGTGGGGAGCGGCT
Source organism: Heterohyrax brucei (assembly GCA_028571685.1). Classification (NCBI taxonomy): domain Eukaryota; kingdom Metazoa; phylum Chordata; class Mammalia; order Hyracoidea; family Procaviidae; genus Heterohyrax; species Heterohyrax brucei. The sequence goes on from CM053163.1 coordinate 3,383,843, forward strand.
AGAGTTGCACAGCAGTGCGTGTGTAAGCTTTTGTGGGGCAAATGGACTAGGATTGTAAACTTTCATTTGAAGCGCAATAAAATATTTAAGAAGAAGAGCAAACACACGCCCACAAGAAATGACTGGCTGAAATGAATTTGGGGATTGTCGACTGGAGTCACACTGTTTCTTGAATGAAGATTTATATTATTTCTTGCATTTTAATTTGCTTTAAATCTTTCAGGATAGAATCATGAGTTGAATGGAGCTTAATAGGTAAACCAGAAAACTGGGATCATACAGTTTGACAAATAGAATAAAAATCTTCACGTGATATTTGTCTAATCAACAGTAAGATTACAACTAAGAAAATGAACTTGTGATCTTTACCTGTAATAAAGTAAGGCATGCCAAGCGAAGATACGCTTCCTTCCGTTCTCTCTGCTGAAAGTTCTCTTTTTCTCCCTTCTTTTTTCTTCCCTTTCTTTCTGATGGACTCCCCGTCCTTCCAGCATAGCCTTTGGAAAACACTCTCTTCCCCGCTCAACACTGACCAATCACTGAGTCAGACTGCTTTGTCTTCCCAGTGGCTTGCGTTCATCCCCTGTGCTGCTCCCTCGGTTTCAGCCTGTCTTTGCTCTTCCGAAAGCTTCCTAATAGGTCTCCCTACTTCCTGTTCTCTCACCACTCTCATCCGCTTTACAAGGTGATGGCTGCTAACCAGAAAGTTAACAGTTCAAGTCCACCAGCTGCTTCTTGGAAACCCTATGGTACAGTTCCACTCTGTCCTCTAGGGTTGTTGTGAGTTGAAATCAATTCAATGACAGTAGGCTTGGTTTGGTCGGTCAGACTAATGTTGCTAAAATGCGGAAAGCAATGTGTCTTCCCCAGGTGAGAACTTTTCAGTAAACCCAGTGGCTGATAGAAAATGAACAGAAATTGCTTTGCTTGTCATTCAAGGTCCCAGATGCCTTGCTTTTACCCAGCCTATTCAACTTCATTCTCTACATGGCCTTTACCTTCAGGCAGCCTGATTTAGAGACAGACGCAAGGATTTGCTGCTCTCCATGCACCCCAGTGGTGTCGTGGTTAAGTGCTACGGCTGCTAACCAAAGGGGCTGCTAACCAAAGGGTCCGCAGTTCGAATCTCCCAGGTGCTCCTTGGAAACTACGGAGCAGCTCTACTCTGCCTTTAGAGTTGCTATGGCTTGGAATCGACTTGGCAACAGTGGTTTGGTTGTGGTTCGAGGCACAGAGCTTCCTCCCTAAAGAGCATGGTCATGATGGCGTGTTTTGCCATCCTCCTTATATTGAGGTTTGTGCCAAGGAGAGGGTCCCAGCTCCTTTTCCTCTAGACTAGAAACTCCTTGAGAGCGCAGTCCATGCCTGAGTCCTTTTGTTGTCCAGAGTACATGTCCGATGTCACACCTCCGGGGAGCCTGTGTTCATTCAGTCGTTACTGAGCAAGTGAAAGAAGATGGGTCGTGGCCCAAGCAGTGGGGGCTCAGGCCAGGTTCTGCAGATCCATGGAAGAGGAAAACGCACTGTTGGCTTTTCAGAAGAGAACTGTGTCCTGTTAGAATGGAAATAGAGAGTGAGTGGGAAGGTCAAGTGACTTGGATTCCATTGGAAATCTGCACTGAAGGTGACTGGTGACGTTCACTAGGCCAGAGAGAAGATAGACAAGAACTCAGCTGTCATTCAAAATGCGTCATTGTCTCAGGGAGATGGGGGCAGGGGGAGTGATAGTTCTATTACCACCAGTTTTTTTAAGCTCTGTTTTTGAGATGCGTGCTGGTCAAGTTTGTGACATGCCAATAAATATTCTGACTTTTCATGTTCTTTGTCTTAACTATGTTACATACAACCTGTGGGTGCTGTTCACAAGGTCAAGAGGTAGACTGTGCTTGAGCAAACAGAAAACTCACTTCTTTTTGATAATTTGAAGGGTAGAGCAGCTGTTCCTATTTCTTTACAAGTCTTCATACTTAGATGCTGTTCATGTCATTTCCCAAGAGCACATGAGCCCTCCTGTATATTTGTAAAGATAATCCTGTTAACTAGACAACTCGATTCTAGAGAGCTCAGTCCTGGTGTCTGTCCAGTTGTCTGCAGCCTGGCATTAAACACCACAGTCTGTTTAGAATATTTCATCTATTGTAATAATACGTAGCACATTTTCCTGGGCACAGAATTTTTTTTTTAATCTATTTAAATCTGATTAGGAATAATGTAGAAAAAGTCGTGGGGGAGTCCCAGGGGTACCAAGGAGAACCTCTTCATGGGCAGAAGTAAGGATGGATTTGGGAAAGGAGTGAGGGTCCTCTTTAGACCTTTGGCTGCCAAAGATTCACCTTTGCAAATAACATTTTAAGCATAATATTATTGATATGATGATGGGTGAGACTGCAATGAGAAGATGTTAGGAGAAGCCACGTGAACTATGCGACCCATGTGTGTTGGGAGACCTCGATACTCAGGTCATGCGGCCAAGACATTCAAAAATTAAATCCATCCCTGTTTAGGGGTTTGATGACCTGCTGCTCGAAGACCCTCTGATGTCACTTACCAGCTAGCACCTGTGCTGTCAAAATGCCCTCCTAATCACTTTCTGTCATCATCTGTCCCCATTCTGTTTTTTTTTTCCAGACAGTAACCCCGAGTTATCTTTCTAGAAAAATAGATCCCCATTTGTCATTTCCTTTTGTTTAAAAAAAAACAAAACTTGGCTCTGCTCTGCCTTTGGCGGATTCCCTCCCCTGCTCACCCACCGCCTGTTTTACGCCCAGATGCTGGGAGCCCCTTGTTACTTGTATCTTTGCTTTCTCCTTTACAGCCACGCCTCCTCCCCCACCTTCTTCGCCGGGCAACCCCAATGAACTTTTCAAAACTCTGCACCACTCTGACCTTGTTTGGAGATGCCTGGGTTGCTCGGATGGAGAGCACGGCTCCCTCGTCTGGCGTGTCTGCAGAACTTTGCTCACTGTACTGCCATTTCTCAACTCAGTATCAACCTCACTGACAGTTCCTTTTCTTTGTATTTTTAACACCAAAGATGGTGTTTGGCCTATGCTCTAGGAATACTGTAAACTATAAGCGAATCCATGAACTAGGCATTTCAAGGAAGTAGGACTGAATGAATGGCACAGATCCCACCCATGACTGCTTGCACTTCGGGCCAGCTACCATGCTTGTGGGCACGGTGCCTGGTGGGAAACCATCTCATGCGCTAGACTCGGGCATTCAGACTTTAAAAAGCTATGGCAGATGTCAAGTGGCGGGGGCAGAATTCAAGCCAGGGAGGCACAGGCTGGATTAGGAATAAAATAATCTGACTTGCCTGGAGGAGTAATGAAGACTGGTCTGGATTTGGCAGCCAAAGAGTGAGAAAATACGAAAGCAAAAAAACGAAAGCTAGAGTAGCTCTATATACTTAACATAACAGAGGATTTACAAACTTTTCCGTCCTGAAGGACACACCAAAAACTCCAGACGCATCCATTGCTTTTCAGTCGGTTCCAATCAGAGCCACCCTATAGGACAGAGTGAAACTACCCTATAGGATTTCCAAGGAAAGGCTGGTGGATTTGAACTGCCAGCTCTTTGGTTAGCAGCCTGAGCTCTTAACCACTGGGCCACCAGGGCTCCTTAAGACATTAGAAAATGTACAAACTTTTCCAAATTGGGTGATGTAGTCCAACATTTTTTCATGCCTGACTGGGTGAGTTTTACTGTTCTTGAAATTGCGATCGACTCAATTCCAACTCACAGTGACCTTGTAGGACAGAGTAGAACTGCCCCATACGGTTCCCAAGGAGCAACTGGTGGATTCTAACTGCCAACCTTTCTTGCTTAGCAGTTGAATGCTTCGCCAGTGCTCCTTTCTTCCAGTAGCAGCTGGAAAATATCTATGGCCATCTTGACAGAGAAGGAGACTCAGTATGGGAGAAAGAGAAAAGGAAAGGAGGGTGGAATGGAGGAAAGGAGAGATGATGGTTTCAGAGAAGGTAAAAGGATAAGCTCATCAGAAGAAAATTCAGAGAAACCTGGAGACAGCTGGGTGATACAGATGTTGACGTCACATGTCTCCTCTGCAGTTTGTCTAGAGGCAAGGAATCTGTCGAAGACTAAACATTTTCCCAGGACACTCAGTTGCTCTGGGAGAACACCATGGGGACATAGCTCAGTGGGAAGACACCTCGTCCTGAGGAACTTCTGGACTCAACTCCAAATGTTTGAGCAACAAGCTAGTGAGTCAGCAACCACTGGGAAGAGGGCCAGCTCCTGCGACTCTTCGGTTTACATCTTTAGACAGCATTCCCACCCACAGGTCTCAGTGGACACACTCTGAGCCCACCAACTCGTTTCACACACAGAGCCGTCCAATGAACCGTCGTCACGTGGCCACTGATTACAGTCACATCTGTTCACGTTTGGATGAAGACCAGTGACCTGGAGGTGAAAGACTGAGGCTCCTTGTCATTCTCTCCAGGCCACTTGGTCCCCTAGGTGGGAGCATTTAATGTCCACCCCCGTTTAGTGGGAGAAAGGGAAGAAAATAAATGAACATGAGTCAACAGAATTTTAGGATGGGAGAAATGAGAAGAGAGCTGCCATCACATGTTGACATTAAAGGAAGCCAGCAGACACCCTCATTTCCTCAATGATTATTACTTGTTTGGGAGTCTCACATGGGCTCTGAGAACTCAGTCGTTAATGAGAAACAGCAGTGTGTGTATCTCCCGTGTGTTAGTTCTAGGCGTACTACGAGAGAGAGAGAAAGAGGGAGAGGGAGAGGGAGAGGGAAAGGGAGAATGAGGGACGCCGCATTTTGAGTTCTATTTGTTTCTCAAATTTTTCTTTTTCTTTTTTTATTATGATTGAGTGAAAATGTACGTTCCCATATAAATTTGCATGCCCACCTATATGCAGCTCCCACTACTTGCCCTGCCTGGTGACAGCACACTCTTCCTCTCCATTCCATACATGTCTTATCCTCCTAACAATCTCCTATCCCCTCCTCTCCGCCAACTCCCCCTGCACCAGTAAGAGGTCAGCAGGGTGACATCCTATGGATGCATAGAACCATAAAGTGTGCACATGATATGCTCACTCTGTGTTGCCAAGTCCAATGCATTCGTGTCCAAAGAGTTGACCACCTTTATGATTTACAGACAGGGGCAGCATCAGGGCCAGGGGCCATGCTCCCAGGGGAATCCGGAGGCCCACGGACTATCAATTGTGGTCTTTTAGTGGAGATCTCAAGGTGTACCCCTTTTTATTCTTGTGTTGCCAGTGAGACTCAACTTTGTGAGCCCCATCACGGCTATCACTGGTGGTGGCCGGGCACCATCTGGTTCTTCCAGTCACATGTCGAAGTAGTCACTCACTTGTGTGGGTCTCTGTATCTTCTGTGTTCTCTTTCCCCCACGTCATTTTGGTCCTTGGTGATCATCCATTCCTGCTGAGTTGGGACCATTTGGTGTACCTCAGATGGAAGCTTGGCAGGTTTTAAGACCCCAGACGCCTTTGACTAATGTGGGGTGCAGAAGGCTCTCTTAGCAAAATGCTAGTTGTGCCAATTTGGCCTCAGTTTCTTCTGTGTTTCTCAAATTTTTCATGCTAATTTTTTTTTGCCAGGAATGCATCAACACCTAACTGCTGTTTTTAAGTTAGACAAGTCTAAAAAGTACTAAGAATGTTCTGTTCTATGGTTTCCATTGTTGAATGGAACAGAAATATTATTTTGTTGAACTGTATTCTCCTTTCAGTTGAATCAATGATGATGAATTATTTTTTCATCTGTCAGCTCCCATTTGTCCTACACTTACCAAGACCAGGTGCCACTTACCAGGTGGCACAGTGGTGACATGCCATGGCTGATAACCAAAAGGTTGGCAGTTCAAATCCACCAGCTGCTCCTTTGGAACCCTGTGGGGCAGTTCTACTCTGTCCTGTAGGGTTGACATGATGAAGATCAAGAAACAAGAAGAAAATAAATGCAGATGAAAGCTTGCTGATTACAAACTCACTGAGAATAGAGGAGAAGATCATTCACCCTCAAATCCATAATACTGAGCACATTTTTGAACAGGAGATTATTATTTGTAATTCAACATCTGAACTCAATTTTGCTCTTTGTTTTGCTATTTTTTCTTATAGCTGCACTTTTCTGTAGACAACTTTTTTGAAGTTTAATGTACTTGGAAACTCTATGGTGCAGTTCCACTCTGCTCCATAGGGCTGCTATGAGTCAGAATTGACTCAATGGCATTGGATTTGGTATAAAAACCAAAACCCCAATTGCTGTCAAGTTGATTCAAACTCATACCAAACTTTCAGGTCAGAGTAGAACTACCCCATAGAGTTTCCAAAAAGCACTTGGTAGATTGGAACTGCCAACCTTTTGGTTAGCAAACGTAGCACTTAACCACTGCACCACTAGGGTTTCCACGATGCTATAGCTCAGTGAATTTTTAACCTGAAACCAGAAGCCAAATTATAAAACAGAATATTGCTAGGGTCCTAGAGTCCCTCCAGCCACTTCCAACCGTCCTTCCCAAGAGTAATCACTGTCCACCTTCATTTTCTTTAGTCCTGAACTCTGTAAGTGGAGACACCCTATTTGCTCTCTTCTGTGTCTAGCATCAGTTTGCTTAGTATTACGTTTGTGAGAGTCACTCGTGCTGTGGCTGGCCCGTTGTCAGGGCTGTGTAGATTTCCATTCTATGAAGCAATCTCATGGCTTATTTATTCATTCTCTTGCTTCCTGTGGGGGTGACTGTGGTGTGGTGCTATCATTCCATTCTTTTTTCTTTTTTAATTTTATTGTGATTAAGTGAAAGCTTACAATCCAAGTCCATTTGCCATGTAAAAGCCCTTATGTACACCTCTGTGCAGCTCTAGCTGCTGTCACAACCTGGTGACAGCATCGTCCTCTTTTCCACCTGGTACTTCCTGTATTCATAAAACCAACTCCTGTCTCCTCCTCTCCGCCCTCCTATCTCATTTGTATACAGGAGCTGCTCTGATAGCCTAATGTCCAGTCAAACTATCCTCTGAAGAGTTGTCTTTGGTACTGATTTCAGCTGTAGTCCAGCAGAGAGTCCGAAAGCCATGTTCTTGGGGGATTCCCAGGCTGTTAGGCCATTAAGTCTAGTTTTAGAATTCTAGATATGTACTCCATTTTTCTCTTGCTGTATCAAGGAGTCTACGTCGTGTTCCGTATCAGGGCAGTCATCGGTCGTGGCCGGGCACCATCCAGTTCTTCCAGTCTCATGTGGATGTACTCTGTGGATCACATGGCCCCTTCTGTTCTCTGGGCTCTTGTTTTCCTCCTGTCTTTGATGTCCTTCACCTTCCTCTGTTCCAGGTACATTGGGACCAATTTGTGCTCCTTTGTTGGCAGCTTGCTAGATTTTAAGACCCCTGACACCACTCACCAAACTGCTATGGCCGTTCTTGAGCGTGTCTTCTCATGCACATCTGTGTGCCTTTAGGAGGGGCACATACCCAAGAATGGAATTGCTGGGAGAGAGCCTTTGTGAATGTTCAGCTTCGGTATACACAGCTGAGCAGCGGCTTTCAAAGTGATTGGTCCCCTGGCCGGGAATGCGGGGGGGACCACTGGCTGCAGGTCCTTCACCGCCGCGCACTCTTCCTTCTGCCCGCCTTGCCCTTGGTACCTTCCTTGGCCTCAGCCTGTTTCTTTAGTTGGGTAGACAATTGTTCAGATGGTTCTCTGCAGAAGTGCTGTGACCGCGAAGCAAATAGGGACAGTGGTCTCACCGCGAAACTATTCTGACATTTTGCACAGCGTGGGGAATGTGAGAAGGAATTTGAAAGATAAGCAGTTTCTACTTGGCAGCTGTCCATGTGGCCCTATTTGGTGGGGTGTGAAACACATGAAAATGGTTACAGCAGTGATGTTAGAAGTCTATCTTCTGTTGGAGAGCACGGGGAGAAATCGGAAAATTGAGATCTGTGACTCATGCCAAATCGGCCTGCTTAGAATAGAAATGTCACAGTTAACAAGTTTACATCCTTATATGTTTGCTCTCTCTGTCTCTCTCTCTCTCTCTCTCACACGCACACACTCCCAGAGAGACAGAGATGCACCAGCAGGTGGTGTTTGCTGGTTAAGTGAACGGGCACTGTCTAAACAGAATTAGGGAGCCTTTTCTCTTCCCACACCCCCTTCCCGGAAGCTCTTTGTAGTGCAGGGAGGAGCTCTAGGTAGGACTGTTCAACAGAAGGACTGGAAATAATCATGGTTTCATATGGAAGTCGTTGATCTCCCTCCCTCCCTCCCCTTCGTTCATTGGCATTCGTCTCTTACATTATAAGTCTTTGTGTATTTTTAGAAGTTAACATACTTCATAGTGGTAGCGTTGATTGTTCAGCTCCCTGGACATCTTCAGCTGGAGCGGGAGAGAAAGTCTGAATTCTCCTAATTGTTGGAAATGTTAAAGTAAAATAAAAATAAAGTATCCTGAAAAACTTAAGAGATTCCTACAGAATATCAAAGATAGTAGGTTAGGGATTACTTTGTTGGAGCCCAGGTGGCACAGTGATTGAGAGTTCAGCTGCTAACCAAAAGGCTGGCAGTTCGAATCCAGCAGCTGCTCCTTCGAAAGCCAATGGGGCATTTCTGCTCTGTGCTGTAGGGTCGCTATGAGTCAGAGTAGACTATGGCAGTGAGGTTTTTTCTTCCTCCTTTTGGTGCTGGACCTTTGGGCTTCCTTTCAAACTGTATTTTTGTTTGCATTTCAGGTTGATCCCTGCTATTGAAGTTGTGTGTGTGTGTGTGCGCGCGTGCACGCGCACACCAGACTTTATTAGCCATTGGTATTTTTTTCTTTCCTGTTTCCAATACAATTAGTTCAGTCCGGCATCTATTGGACGGAAACTCATCACACCCTAATGATCCAGTTTTGTTCTGTATGGTCTACTGCCAAAAGGTTGAAAGGATTTTCAAAATTGACTTGATATTTATAAAGCTTTACTACAGTCCTCTCCCCATTGTTGTGGGTTACCCACCTCTCTGTTGGCCCTGGATGGCCTGCTTCTGTAAGAGAGACAAAGACACACAACTTTCCACTCTTTGGGATCTTCCAGCCACAATCCTCATCTTCCTTACGGATACTGTCTTCAGGATGGGTTGCGTCACTTGTGACTATTCGGGTTAAGGACTAACGTCAAGAGGGAAAGTACTGTGATTGCTCCGAGGGCTTTTAGCTGGTTGACTTGATGCTGGCGGCCGTTGAGGAGAGGCCATAGAAGAGAGTGTGTGAGTGCAGCACAAAACACGTAAGTTCTTCTCACTCTAGGGTCTGGAGCAGATAGGAGGACAGCTGGTTGATGGGTCCCAATGTATTCCAGATGTCTGAAGGAATAAACAGCCCTCACTGCCTCCTCAGATGTGTAGCTGGGGAGTCTTTTGATTCTATGGGACTGCATATCTTTAGATTTTGCTGACAGGTCTAGATGCAAAATGCCGTTCCTGAGGAAATCATAAATGCGTGACATAGCCTTTAGCTTGTTCGGCTACCAATGAAATTAACAATCTAGGTAATTCTGTAGGCTGTGTGCCCCTTTTGACTAAAGTAATTTATAGTGGAAGGATGAGATTTATGTTACTTAAGACTTACTTTAATTCTCTGTCCCATAATCATGTATTATACTGGGTTAAGGGACACCAAGAGTTCCGTTGTATTCCTTTTACCAACTTGCCCTTGGATCAGAACGAAAATATCTCTACATATTATGGGGTGGGGTGGGGATGCTCGGTCAAGCAGGGGCCATTATATGGCAGCAACTGGAGAGAACCAAAAGGGTGACATTTCAAAATAGATTTTATTGTGCAACGTTAATGTGCATCCCTGAATTTTTGTTATTTAAAAATTAGATCAGTGTTTTTATTTGTTTTGTTTTAACAGAGCCATTTACATTACCCAGATAGATACATAGATAGATAGTTGGATAGATTAGACAGATAGATAGTTAGTTGGCTTCCAGTTGAGTCCAGCACAGCAACCAACAGAACAGAAGGCTGCCTGGTCCAGCTCTATCTTCCAGTGCTGTATGGAACGGTATTCTGTTGTGAACTCTAAGGTTTTCATTGGCTCATTTCCATGAATAAGTTGTCAGATCTTCCTTCCTAGTCTGTCTTAGTCTGGATGCTCTTCTAAAATCTGTCCTTCCTGGGTAGCCCTGCTGGAATTTCAACTATTGGTGGCATGGCTTCCAGCATCACAGCAGCGGGCGGTCGCCACGGTACAAGAAAAAAACAAGGTGTTAAGCCACCCACAACGTGAAATGAAAATCATGGCATTAAAATGCCTTTGTGTTCCAAAAAGATGGAGAAACTTTAGATTTTCTTAGAATTGTTGACTTTTTGGAATTGCTTTCTGGAGTTAGAATTAGCAATAAAATAGCATCCCGGGCCCAGAATTCATAATAAATGTCTTCTGTCAGGAGTGTTTTTTTTCCCCCCTTGCTGTATACTGTAAGCTGGCTGAGGACGGGTAGCAGCCAGGGGTTCTAATCCTTTATTTTTCATCTCCAATTTTCCTCAGGTGGTGTTTTGTCCTGGAGTATTGCCCAAAGCAAAACTGTTCCTCTCTTCTTTATGTATGGCTAGTGTATTTCTAATGGAAACCCTGGTGGCATAGTGATTACCTGCTGTGTTTGCTAACTACGAGGTTGGCAGCTCAGATCTGCCAGGTACTCCTTGGAAACTGTGGGGCAGGTCTGCTGTGACCTATAGGGCCACTGTGAGTTGGAATTGACTTGAAGGCAGTGACAAGGACCCAAGAAGCAACTTGACTCAAGTGTCTACAAATGTGACCATGGAAACTCTTATCTGGGGTCCCCTGTAAGTAAGTCGTTTGCTGATAGCTTAAGGGAACAGCTCCAGAACATTCATTTTCATATTGCTTCACCAATTGAATAAAAATAAATTTCTGAGATTTTATTAACATGTAAGAAGGAGAAGAAGACGAAAACTAGAATCACCAAATAGCCATTTTCAACTTCAGTTGCTTCGAGTCTCTGCCTAATCCAATGTTTAGAAGGAACTGTATAGGGTCGTTATGAGTCAGAATCAACTGGGCAGCAGTGCTTTGACTTTTGATTATTGAAGTGTAAGTACAAAGACCTGTTGCTGCATTTCTCCCAGAGTGCTCCTGGGAAGCAGAGATGGTGAGATTGCGTCTTACGTACTCTGGACACATCATTGGGAGGGATCAATCCCTGGAGAAGGGCATGATGCTTGGTAAAGCAGAGAGTCAGCGGGAAAGAGGAAGATCTTCAGTGAGATGGACTGAGACAGTGGCTGCAACAACGGGCTCAAGCGTGAGTTGGAACCAGTTTGACGGCACCTAACAGCAAAAAAAAAACAACAACCCTAGTGATAAGTGAAAATTTGGCAAAGGAACTCTGCAAATCTATTGTTGTTAGCCTGATTTTCCTTTTGGTATCTGTAGGCATAGAATGGATTTTGGTAGAGTCTGAAGAACTGAGTCCGATTTCAGAACTTGAGTCAGCAGCAGGCAAGTTGTGGGAGTGACAGTACCAGAGAGGAGGTGAAACCCGACCCCCTGAGTGGCTTGGAACCGCCTCACCTCCTTGGGGCTTCCTGGTCCACACACTGACTTGGTAGCTGAATATCCAGAGACTCTGTGCTTCTTCCAGAGGTTACACTGGTGATCTGGAGTGATCACGCAGTCCTTTGTGAGTTCTGTTTTAGAGTGTGTTCTGCAGCGCTGTTAAGCACTGAGAGATTGTTGAGTTAATGTACACAGTTTCACTTACTTGTTATGTACAATTGTTACTAAGGTCGGTGACCCGGACAACAGCAACAACAACCACAACAAACAGTGATTGGATGCCCACTGCTGCCTTTCATTGATTCTAAGTTCAGTCTAGTAACTCTGAAATTAGTACTGTTCTTAGAGTTGTTGGTGTGTCATTATTTAATCAGTACTAAAACCAACCAATCAAACTCATAACGATGCTATGGGACAGAGCAGAACTGCCCCCATAGGGTTTCCAAGGAGCAGCTGTAGTGAGGGATTTTACAATGGATGGACTTTTTAGGTTTGATGTAATACAGTCTATATCAGGCCCTTTGCCAGGCTGTACACCTGTTCCCCAAAATGTGTAGTGTTCAAGGGAATCATCTAAGTGATGCACCGTTGTTAGAAACATGTGATGTGTACCACAATACAGGCATATAGTCAGCATCTGATGGGAACTCAAATAAAAGAGAGTTAAGGATCAGCCTCAGGATGAGACAAGAAATGGGGCATTGGAGTTGAGCACGTCTCTTGAGACCTCCCAGTACTTGAACTTGTGTATTTTGGATGAACCCTGGAGGAGCACAGTAGAGAGATTTTGTCCTCATCTCTTTGGATGACCCCAAGTGATTGGTCACCAAAATCCAGTTTGTGAAAGAAAATTGTGCACATGGCTTGATTTAAAATGCTCGGAGGTTACCAGAGGGTACGCGGAAAATTACTTACAATGTTGAGTCAGGGAAGGATACCGATCTGTAATCGCTGTGTCCCTCTGGCCTGTTGTCAAGTGTCCCCATTTCCAAAATATAAAATTAAGAACAGCTTACTGTCTTGGAGGCACTCATTCAGATTTTAACTTTATAAAATACCTATCTCCAGATGTGCTTTTCTAATGCTGAAAATCACATGGTAGTGGAGTTAAGACTTCTGTGTACTGTTAAAATGTAGTCTTCTCATGATACTGTTAATGGCAGGGTTGTACTTTCAAGAAAAGATTACCCCCTGAAGCCCAATTTAGGGACAAACGTGGTGACTAACTTAAAACGGGGCCAGTAGTAAAGCTTGTTAGCTAAACTGTTCAAGTCACACCCTGTTCCATTCTGTAATGTCTGGTGTGGTGTAAAATTTGGATTCTTTTAGGGAAATTTGTAAACATATACAGGCATCATTGTATGTTTGTCTTTCAATGTGTGGGGCATTTTATATAACTGAAGTTGACCTTAGTAAGACATGGGTTCTGCTTTCAGCCTTGTCCTCTCCCTGTTATTAAAGGTTTCTTAGTTTGGTTTCTGCATCTGCAAAATGAGGATGGTGTTACCTGTCTCAAAACAATCATTACAACTGTTGAATGAGATGATACCTCTGAAACTATAGAGCATGGTTTGTGGCATGCGTGGGCCATTCAACAAATGTTATCTCCCTTTCTGCAGTTTTTTGTATGCTTCTATCCTTTTTGCAGTTTTTTTCAAATTATGATTTAACGAAAATGTGCAATCCTGTATAAATTTGCATGTCCGCCTATGTGCAGCTCCCACTGCGCTCCCTGCCTGGTGACAGCACACTTCTCTCCATTCTATACGTGTCATATCTTCCTAACAATCTCCTATCCCCTCCTCTCCCCCACCTCCAGTAAGAGGTCAGTAGGACGACATCCTGTAGATGCATGGAACCATAAAGTGCACACACGATATGGACACTCTCTGTCACCAAGTCCAGTCCTTTCCTGTCTGAAGAATTGACCTCCATTATGATTTATGGACAGGGGCAGCATCAGGGCCAAGGGCCATGCTCCCAGGGGAATCCCGAGGCCCCTGGACCATCAATTGCAGTCTATTAGTATAGATCTCAGGGTGCATCCTTTTTTATCCTCATGTTGCCAGTGAGACTCAACCTTGTGAGTCCCATCACGGCTGTCACTGGTGGTAACTGTGCACCATCCAGTTCCTTTGGTCACATGTCAGTGTAGTCACCCACACACGTGGGTCTCTCTGTCTGCTGGGTTCTCTTCCTCCACGTCATTATGGACCTCAGTGATCATCCGTTCCTGCTGAGTTAGGACCATTTGGTGTACCTCAGATGGCAGCTTGGCAGCTTTTAAGACCCCAGATGCCACTCACCAATGTGGGGTGCAGAAGACTGTCTTAGCAAAACACTAATTATGCCAATTAGCCTTGATGTCCCCTGAGAGCATGGTCCCAGGACTTCTGCCCCAGTTACTCTGTCCTTACAATATTGGGTTAAGATCGGAGGAGTAATCATGTTATGCTGAAATCCAGTAAAAATTGATCATCTTGCTCATGTGTGCTGTCACTGATTTCACCCAACCAAATCTATCTAATCTATACCCACCCTCTCCTTCCCCACCCGCAACTGACAGCCATCAAAGAGTCTTTTCTTCTATGCATGAATCTGTTTTTAAGTTCTTACTGTGGGACTCTCATACAATATTTGTTCTTTTGCTGCTGACTACTTGCACTCAACATAATGTCCTCCAGTTGAAACCAGGTTATGAGATGCTTCCTAAAATCATCATTGTTCTTTATCATTCCATAGTGTTCCATTGAGTATATATGCCACAGTTCACCTATCCATTCCTCTGTTGTTGGGCATCTGGGTTGATTCCATTTTTTGCTATTGAGATCTGTGCTGCTATAAACATTTGTGTGCATGCATGTGTTGGTGTGAAAGGCCTTGATTCTGCAGGATATATTCCGAGCGGTGGAATTACTGGGTCAAATGGTGTATCTATTTCTAGCTTTTTAAGGATGTGCCAGATTGGTTTCCAAAGAGATTGAAGCATTTTGCAATCCCACCAGCAATGTAGGAGAATTCCAGTTTCTCCACAGGCTCTCCAGCGTTTATTGTTTTGCATTTATTGTTCTTGCATTTTTAAAGCTAGTTTTTATGCTAGAAATAAACTGAAAAGAATATTTTATTCTTGAATGTTCTTTAATTGCATATTCAAGTTTTAATTAAACTCAGAATCAGTTCTTTAAAGATTAGGCTTAAAAAATAATTGGTTTGTTTATTCACTCTTTTTATGAGCTGTTTCTTTTTTATTCTAGTGTTGGTGGAAGTTTACCAAACTAACTGTCTTCTTATTAAATAGCTAATATACATACTCTTTAATGACATGGGTTAACAGCACCACATGTCATACTCTCCCTTCTCCACCTTGGGTTCCTTATTTCTGGCTTTCCTGTCCCCTGGTGCCTTCCGGTCCCTGCTCTTGGGCTGGTATGCCCCTTTAGTCTAGTTTCACAGATATGTTTTGGGTGCCTCTGTGTGCGAGCCATCAGGGCGTTGATGGTTCAGAAGTACCTTCCATGTGGGAGACCCAGGTTCTGTTCTTGGCCAACGCAACTCATACTCAGCCACCACCTGTCTGTCAGTGGATGCTTGAGTGTCACTGGATGCTTGACAGGTTTTAGTGGAACTTCCAGACTAAGAAAGGCCTCGTGATCTATGTCCATAAATCAGCTAGGGGCAACCCCATAGATTATGAGGTCCGATCCACAGTTGGTCACGGGGATGGCACAGGAACAAGCAGAGTTCTCCTCTGTTGTGCACGGAGTCACTGTGAGTTGGGATGGCTCAGCTAAAAACAACCACAAATGTCAGACACTGTGCTGAGAACACAAGGGGAAAGAGCCTGAACTCCGCCACCTGGGAGCTTTCGGTCACACTTGGTCTCAGGTCTGAGACTCATACTTCAGAAGCAAGACATTTTCATGGCCTTAGAACTCTACATGGTGTCCTACTGAAAATCATCCCTTCGTGAGTCGTTTGTAAATAAAAGCTGACGAAGCATAAAGTGTAGGTGATACCATCATTCTTTGGACTAAAAAGCTCTTCAGTTAGTTTTACGTAAGTGTTGTTTTGTCTGTGAGGGAAGAGATGACCCATAAGAACATGACATCCATTAAAACAAATTCCAGATACCAAAGCTAGAGTTGCATGAATAGTACTTTTTGAGATTGTGTGCATAATAACTGAGCAATTACCTCTTAAATAGGTGAAGATGTGGAAATCGTTTTAATTCAAATAGTAACCTTAATTTGAAAAGAGACTCCCATTTAAATACTTTTCCTTTTATTTCCAGGGTGATTGTGGTGGCTCTGGATGTGGAAAGTGTGATTGTCATGGAGTAAAAGGACAAAAGGTGAGTGGCCAAGATTTAAATGATAATTATCGCTTTTGAATTGACTTCATCATGAAAATACTTAGAAAGTAGTACTTAAAAATTAACCTAATAGCCAGTAATTCATGTTAAGAACACATTGTTGTTTTAATGGTTTATCCAGAGCACAAGAAGCACACTCAGGCTTAAAATGATTTCCAAGGAATCGTGAAAGACATTAATCAAATCTTAATAGCTGTCTCCAATGATTACGATCATTAATGCTAATTAATACACAAAATGGGATTTGATTTGTTTTTCTTGTTTACTCTGGAATGAACAAGTGTATTGTTAAAAAAAACTGGTTTCAGTACCATTTTTTGGAATCGACTTATCAGAACAAAACAGCATTATTTCTTTAAAAGAAGTTTTCTACCCAACTTGAGGGCTTTCCATTCAAATTAGTATTTTGGGGGCTATTTTTGTCCACAACCCTCTCTACATCCCTAAAAAATGGATTATGTTTTTAGTGTGATTCGTTTTAACTTTAGCCAAAATCTACTCATCTAAAAATCTAACGAGGTAGATTTCTCCAGTTGCGTTTTTCCCAGTATTTCAGCCTGATTTCTTTACAGCTTTATGGCCCATAATTAAAGACTTAGGTAACGTCAGTTCAGAGTGGGCCGAACACCCGGTGTCGTGTAGCTGATCCAGGAAGCTCAAGGTCTCTAAACGTTTCGATTCTCAGAATTACCCATTGGGAAAACCCGTGCTGTGGGTGATACTTTCAGCTCAGACAGCATCTCTGTGCAGCGGGCAGAGCTTTGGCCAGTGGAGGTCCAGGTGGGGCATGTGCTGAGGGGGGACAGATGTGTTATTAGATTGTGACACTTTCTTCCTTGCCAGTTACCTTCTGTGACACAGCCTGTCCTCGAAGCTGGGACAGACCAGCGATTCAGGTGTGACTGGAACGGAAGATGCGTAGTTCTTCTCTACCTCTTGCTAAGCCCCATGAAGATGTCACACAGAGAGGGGAGACCCAAAGCTAAACGCATGACGTTGAGTTGATTCCGACTCATGACGATTCTGTGTGTTGTGGAGTAAGCTGCTCCGTAGCCTTTCCTCGGCTGCAGTCCTTTGCAGAAGTGGATCACCAGGAGTGTTCTTCCGTGACACCACCTGGTGGGTGGTACACTGACCTTTAAATCAAGAGTCGAATGTAAACCATTTGTGTCACCAAGAGACCTTTATTCAGACCCTCCATGCTTTCTCTGGAGACCTTGGTGGTGCAGTGGTTAAGTGCTCCATCTGCTGATTGAAAGGTCAGCAATTTGAATCCACCAGGCGCTTCTTGTAAACTCTATTCGCCAGCTCTACTCTGTCCTGTAGGGTTGCTATGAGTCAGGATTGACCAGTCGACAATGGGTTTTGTTTGGTTCATGTTTTCTCTTGGCATGACCTTGTTCCCTCTAAACTTAGTGTTCCTCTTGTTCCATTTGAACCTTTTATTTTATTGTGCAACGAAGAATATTTAAAATACATTATTGGCACGCTATAGGATGAACTATTCTGAATTTGCTTTTTAGCCAAGCCAAGTGCTGTCGAGTCGGATCCGACTCATGGCGACCCTTTTAGGAGAGTATAATTATTACTTGGAGTCCGAAGAGCACTCTAAATCCAGAGGAATAGCTAAATGGCATACTATGATATCAGTGCAGCCAACATCTACCTTTTCTCAGCTAGAACACAAATATTCTCAGTGCCGTGTGCCACATGCCATTGAACAAGGTCAAGGAGTCCTTCCGCTCCCTGAAAGAGGAAACTTGAAACTTCCACTGATTGTTTTGAAAGCAATGTGATGCTCACGAACGAGGTTAACAGGTTAACGCTGCGAAACCGTGGAGCTCAGATAGGATGTCAGGCCTCCTTCTCTTCTCTCCTCCCAAGGCCAAAGAACAAAGACAGTTCTTCTCGTCTGGCATGTCTGTGAGGGAGGTGTGCCCTCCTCGACTGCCACTACCTCCCACCCAGTCTCACAGCACCCAAACCCTAGAAACGCTGTCTGAGCATAAAGGCAAAATAAATAGTTGGTGATCGTGAAACTTAAAGCTGGTAGTTGTGATCCCAGGTTCCTTTTCAGTCACTCATGAACGCCCACCGTTGTGCAAGTCTCTCTCAATGTGTATGAATTCATTTTATTTAAGAAATAAGACAGTAGGAGATGGATAGCTCAGAGCAGATAAAGTTAGCTAACTGGGACAGAGTGTCACAGTCTTAGCAATTTGGAAATCATTGTTTCTGCAACATGTTTTTTCCACATTTTTTTTTTTTTAAGAAACACTTTAACTTACTGGCTGTTTGGAATTGGCCAGTGCCCTCAATGGAAATTGGATGGTATCCAGTATAAGTTGCCCAATCTCTTTTGGCTGAGTAGTTTTTTTCCCATGGAAATGTGATTCATTGACAGACTGCCTTATTTTCTGCACATATTATAAATACAATTCATTGTAAGAGATCATCGTTAATGTTATAGTCTCTCTGTTTTTAAATAATCTATATGAATGGTAGGTGTTTTATTGTAAGTTAACATTCCAAGTAATCAATATAAAAGGGATGCATTTTACTTTAAGTTCAAGAGCAAAATTCTGGAAATTCTGACTGTGGCTTCATTTCGGACTATCCTCCCTGAACTACGTTCTTCCCGCTTGGCTGTAGGGCCGCTCACATCTTGAGGAGTTTTTCTCTGAGGCGGTGAATTTGGCTTCAGACACAGTGGCACTGGGTTCTTCCCACAGTGTGGGAATGTTACCTGTTTAAATGGATCAGAGTTTTGAAAGCTTGCCTACTCAGAAATACCAAGTATTCAGTTCTTCTTTTGCCTGATAACCTCATTTTCTCAACTATTTGAGAGAGTAGAAAAGGCAAAATATTGCCAGGTATTACTTGGAAATTAACCATTTAGGTTTTGCTAGGATAGAGTTTGCACAAGATGTCTTTCAAATACTTTAGCTACAGAAGCTCATGTTTATATATGAAACGGCTGTATTCCGTTACCAGGCAAATGCCCAAGAAAGAAAATAAGAAAGAAACCTAAAATGAGGGAGGAAAGCCATGAGTGCATTAATAAGCAACAAAACCAAAAACAAACCAAACTTGTGGGCCACTGAGCTGATTCCCACTCATAGCGACCCTACAGGATAGAGTAGAACTGCTCCATAGACTTTCCAAGGAGCGCCTGGTGGTTTTGAACTGCTCACCTTCTGGTGAGTGGCCATAGCATCCCATAGCTCTTAACCACTGTGCTACTAGGCCTCCAAGAAAATGAAAAAAAACCCCAAAACACCAAAGTCACTGCTGTCGAGTTGATTCTGACTCACAGCGACTCTATAGATAGAGTAGAACTGCCCCATAATTTCCAAGGAGCGCCCGGCGGTTTTGAAATGCTCACCTTTGAGTTAGCAGACGTAGCACTTAATCATCGGGTCATCAGGCTTTCTAGTAGGTACCAAGAGGAGAGTAAACCATCAAAATGCCAGAAGAAGTGGTAGAGAAAACAGATGCTGCGTCATTGTGAGAAGAGAACGGTCAGTGTGGTCTAGAATCCTAAAATTAAGGGAGACCTTCCTGGATGAAGTAGGTTCCAGGTATGTGGCATGTCCACTGATTCCCTGCACTTGTTTAGATAGTGAGGAGATTCCTGTGTCACGCGTATACTTAAAGATCACAGTTTTAATTTAACGACATTAACCGAAGCACACAGCACTTGTGGCCGGTTGGTAAGTGCTGTCATAGGACAGGTTGGACAATTCCTAAGAGTGACTGTTCCAAGGGACATCCCCAAACCAGTCCGGAGACCATGAGAGTGTTATTTCATCAGAATTTACAGCGTTTCTCACCAATAAAGAGATCCGCCTGGATATGTCATCTAGGAAAGCCTGAGCCGGTTCCTCTCCAGACGTGCACTGATGACATGCGAAAGAAGCCTTGTCCTGTTGTCACTCATTAACCTGTTGGTAAATGACAGCTCCTCGCTAAGCCTCCGGCCTGGTCAGCCACAATAACGGAGTCATCAGACAGTGCACGCCCAGATTGCTTTCAAAGCAGAGATCTTTGCAAACAGTGTGTTCCTTATCTGATCTGCAAGGGCTGAAGAAGCCTGTGGCTAGTCTGGAGGTGATTCTTTTTTGGGCCCTGGAAATCTGGGAAGAATTTAATGTTGCTTTACACGCTAAGTTTGTACTGGATACCCTCTTCTCTTAACATGGTAAATGGTTTGTAGCTTTATTGGCCATTTAAGTGTCCGTACATCTGGCAGTGGAAACCCTGGGGACGTGGTAGTTAAATGGTATGATGGCCAGCCAGAAAGGTCAGCAGTTTGAATCCA
This sequence comes from Heterohyrax brucei, assembly GCA_028571685.1. Lineage (NCBI taxonomy): Eukaryota > Metazoa > Chordata > Mammalia > Hyracoidea > Procaviidae > Heterohyrax > Heterohyrax brucei. The sequence continues at coordinate 3,404,124 of CM053163.1, forward strand.
CTGGGCACTACCAGAGAACACCGTGGGGAGTTCTACTGTGTCCTCTAGGGGTGTTATGAGTCAGAATGGACTCGAAGGCAGTGGGTTTGGTTTGCCTTTTGGAGATCCCACATCAGAACACCTTAAGAACTGTTCTCTGTCTTCATCGTAGCATCAGATTATGGCCTCTGGTCACAGGCAGCAGCTGTTGGCCAAGGAAGAAAAGTCTTGGCTCAGGAATGTCAGAACAACAAAGAGAAAGGGCTCATTGCCTGTTGAGCTACCTCGGGTCATGCTTTATGGGGTTCAGTGCTCACAGCCACTCTTCCCGGGAGGCGTTGCATCCCCACTATACAGCTGCAGAGGTCACCCAGCGGGGGTTCCAATCTCAGCACTGTTGACTTTTTGGACCCAGCGTGGTCCCTGGTAGCACACCGGTTAAGTGCTTGGCCGTCAACCAGAAGGTCGGTGGTTCAAGCTCCTGAGCTGCTCCTTGGGAGACAGACGTGGTGGTCAGCTTCTGTAAAGATTTACAGCCTTGGAAACCCCACAGGAACAGTTCTGCCCTGTCCCGTGGGGTCGCTAAGATTCTGGATGAACTCCATGACAGTGGTTTGGAATTCCTCTTTGAGGGCTGGGTCCTGTCCTGTGCATCGTAGGATATATGGAAACAGCCCTGGCCAATAGCACCCTCTGCCAATGGTGACCGTCAAAGATGTATCCAGATATTACCAGGCTTCTCCTAGGGAGAGGCCAGGTGGCCCCAGGCTGAGACCCGCTCAACTAGCCCCACTTCTTGCAGCTGACGGAGGAAGGCCAGGAGCGGCACAGATGAGGACGGTCATCCATTTCCCTTCTCCAGGCTGAGAAGACCCGGATCTGAGAGCTGGGATGAGTGTGTGTTCGAGGACGTCCTGAGGTCTGGAGCCTGCTGCTGTCGGGCTGAAGCCGTGCTGTCCATACCCCTGTTGTGGGCGCCTGCCAAGGAAAGCAAGCCTTTCTCGAAATTGCTGAGGATGGAAGGGCTTGCCGGAGAGCCAGAGAGAAATGAGTCTGCTCCTCTGGGGCCTCGGGCAGACCTCCCAGTTCCTGTTTTAGAGAGGAGCGTCAACTTGAGCCTGTGGTCTGGTTGAGAAAACAAACCGCAGGGAGGCCCTTGTTTGTGACGCAGAGTGGGTCAGACAGGTCATCTCCCGAGTCTGAGCCCCACTTCCTCACCTGAGACAAGTTAGGGGAAGCCCGGCCCAGAATAACGAGCGTAACAGGCATTCCATTCCGTTGAGGGAATGTTTATTCCATACGTCGTTAGCAATAAAAGGTGAGACATTTTTAAGTAAGAAGTTTTCAGGCTTGTGTCAAGGTACAGAACACCTGTATACCCATGTAAAGACAGACTGCCAGTGATTAAGTGCTATAAGGAGTAGCAGCCTTCCAACCCCATTTGTGTCCTTTCTTAGGGAAGTAATTTTCATGCACGCCTGTCCTGTTGGGGAGTCACTGCTGTGGTTAAAAGTTAGCGGTCTCTGTTACTGATTGGCATAGTCTCTTGATTTCCTCAAAGAAATCAGGGTTGTATTTCTTACATACGGGGACTGCCAATTAAGTTTGCAAACTCATTCTGGGAAAAGTGCTACATACCTCGTCGCTGACTGTCACGACAGTCACCTGTGCAGTCCTCCCCCTGGGAAGCTATGCACTGATGCCAGCGCCTAGTCCACCCTTCAAAACAGTTTTGGAACTCTTTCTGGAATGGCCATCAGAGCTGTCATCGTATTAACCCTTGGTGTCCTGAATGTCATCCAAATGTCTTCCTTTCAATATTTCCTTTATCTTCAGGTAAAGAAAAAAGTCACGGGGTGGAGGGGGAAAGGTCAGGTGAGTAGGGAGGGTGTTCCAATGCAGTTCTTTGTTTACCGGCTAAAAACTCCCTCACAGGCAACTGTACTATTAAGTTCACGAACTTGCCACCGTGCCACCATGCACAATGGTCATTCTAGAAAGAGTTTCCAGATTGCTCTGAAGGGTGGACTAGGCTGTGGCATTGATGCATAGCTTCCCAACGGGGGAGGACTTCAAAGGTGGTGGTAGTGATATTCAGCACGAAGGTACACAGCACTTAGAACAATAGAGTTTGCAGACTTAGTTGTCAGACCCCGTATTCTAGACTTAGTGTCAGGCCTGCCATCGTCAGCTTGTCCATTTGTCCATCCGTCCGTTCTGCCTTTGGGTGCACGCTGTTCTCCCCTCTTTCAGCTGGCACCCTAGAATTGCTTTTGAATTTCCAGGGTCAGTCTTCAGACATGTTATTAACCCATCAACATGTATTCTACAGCTGCTACTTTGCTAGATACTTTGAGGGATATAAAAGTGGTGTTTTTAGTGTCTTGCTCTCAAGAATATGGTAAATAAGAAAAACTGTCTATGAGGAATGTTGTAAATCTGGTCATAACTGAATATAAAAAGTCACACTAAATTTATTCCCAGCATTTCCAATTGAACGTGACTTTTGCAGCAGTCATCATCCAGCTGCTGCTTTTGTAACAGCATGGCAACATCTGTTTGATACATAGTTTCGGTATTGCGTTGCATAATTTAGTATATAAAGTTCTGTTATTTCTGGGACATTATGCATAGGATTCTGCTTTTTTTTTTTTTCCTGTATTTGAGTAATTTACCAACAGTGCCTGACAATATAAGGTGACTTTTGACATAAAGAATCTTGATCTGTCTTAAGATGATAAATACAACATATTAGATTAATTCAATAATAAGTGAAATAAATTCTCCTCGGAAAAGGGGCTGCATTTCACTGATTTTTTTTGACAGTTTCATAGCCTTCTATTTATAGATTTATTTCATTTTTTTTTCTTTTAGTTTACATACAGTGAATAATGGGAATATTTTAGCCATGATTTCATGGTGAAATAAAAAAAATGTAAGAAGAGAGTCCTCTTTATGTCATGCTTTGTATGTGAATTAGCTCTTTTTATTAATTGTCTTGCAAGCTGTGTAGAATAGACTAGGGTTCTCAAAGATTGCTGATAAACAACTTTACCTCTTATTTTTTAATTGTAATATTTAAATTTCTTTCCCACTAATGATATTATTATTTCTTAAAATGTTAAAAGTGTCATATTTCTTCATATATACTATTTTCTTTCATTCAATGAAGTCTTTGGAACTTTGAATGTATTAAATGATTTGGACTAATACGAATGAGTTATGAATAACAGTTTATTTGTTCAGCACTGACTGTGTACCAGGCACTGTGCCAGATTTTAGTTAGTGAAAATTTTCAAAATTTCAAAAAAAACTTTTCCATGTACTTACTTTCAAAACGTGCAGTGCAGTATAGAAAAATGCACTGAAAAGTACTAGTTAGTGTGGCATGCTGTTATTGGTTGTCACCGAGTCTCTTCCATCTCATGGCGACCCCTGTGTGCGGTATGAAACTGCTCCATTGGAAGCCTGGTGGCGCAGTGGGTAAGTGCTACAACTGCTCAGCAAAAGGATGGCAGCTCAGATCTACCAGGCACTCCTTGGAAACACTGTGGGTCAGTTCTACCCTGTCCTATAGGGTTGCTATGGGCCAGACTGGACTCAAAGGCAGTGTTTTTTTTTGTTGTTGTTGTTGTTTTTAACTAGAATTTTCAGGCCTATGACTATTCTGAGGTACCCCACAGAGGATGTGAACTGCCAACTTTTCCAGTAGTGTTTGAAACTCCGCAGGGCAGTTCTATACCATCCTGTGGTGTTGCTATGAGGCTAAATTGACTCGTCGGCAATAGGTTTAGGTTTCGGGTTTGAAGTCGGACCCTTAACTCTTTGTACCACTTACGGGCATGGCTGTAAAGTGTTAGGAGGTTTGTATTTAATACACTGTTTGATTTGTTTAGTTAGTGATGAAGGATATTTGAAATTATTTCTAATAGTTTTCAGCTGAGGGATTCAGCTGTATTTCCTTTTACAAATGTTGTAAACATTCTGGAGAAGTGGTCGTGGGTAGCTCAGAGCTTTACAGAACACGCTCCTCAGACCCTTTCCAGGATGCTGGTGGATATTACCTCTGGAATGACAATACCAAGAGAGTTCTGAGGAAGAATGGGTTTGAGCCACACTGAGTTCAAGTTAAGTGGATTTTTCTTTTTTAACAAACTCCAGGACATCTCAGAACTTCCGTAAACTCGTGTACTTTCTGAACCTTCAAACCAAAACCTAACCTTTTACCACTGAGTTGATTCTGACTCACAGCGACCCTATAGGACAGAGAAGAACTGCCCTGTAAGGTTCCCAAGGAGCAGCTGGTGGATTTGAACTACCGACCTTCTCGGTAGCAGCTTGAGCTCTTGACCACCACGCTATCAGGCGTCCTGTTCGACCTCAGACCCTTCTTATTCTCAAGGTAGAGGAATAATAGGGTAGAATAAAAGATTTGATCGTAGTGTGACTTCCACCACTTACCATCTGAGAGTGTTTCAGACAAGTTATCCTAACAGAAGAGGGAATGACCTTTGGCTGGCAAATTCCCCAGGGTTTCTAAAAGGGACAAATAATGGTACGTGAACACATTTAGGGACTGTAAAATGTCGTGTACACATACTTACCCCTGTAATTTTAGTAGTTGCTGTGTAGCACAGTTGTTCTAGGCAGAAGAGGAGAGCTGGCTCTCTGCCCCATTCTAGACAAACAGCCGAGACATGGGAGACCGTTAGACCACTAAGTGACGCCACGTAGATGGCATGTCTCAGTTCACAAATGAAAACTTGGAAGACCAGAGAAATGGACTCCTTGCACCCTGTGACAGAAGCACCCCGGAGACCTTAGTGGGATTTGAGAATGTTTTTAGAGTCATAGCAGGAATGCTAGGTAGTGTGTTTGTAGCTCTTGCTTGCTTTGGCAAAAGAAAAATGAGATGTACTTACTTGGGAGGTCTGTCTGGAAGTATTATCTAGTTTCTAGTCAACACTATGATTTTATCGTTCATTTCCAGAATCATTCTTCCTTAAAATAGAAGGAAAATCAGCCCCCTTATTCAGTTCGCTGTCTCTTGCAGTCACATTCCGTGTTTTTGTTGTTAGCTGATTTCCCTGATACACACACGTACAAATGCTGCCCACCAGGCAACTGTCTTTGTTGTAGACAATTGCGAGGGGGCTTTCTGTTTGCCTTTTCATGGATTCGAACCCCCAAGGTGTGTCTCTACTTCATTACTTTTGCTGCCAGTGGTAGCCGCCTGCTGGATTTGATAGATACTTCTTCTCATCCTTGCTGGTGTAGTGGTTAAGTGCCCCGTCTGCTCACCAAAAAGGTCAGCAGTTCAAATCCGCCAGGCACTTCTTGGAATCTGTATGGGGCAGTTCTCCTGAGTCCTGTAGGGTCGCTGTGAGTCAGAATCGACTTGATGGCAGCAAGTTTGGTTTTGATTTTTGGTTCCTCCTCATCACCTTTGTTGGCTGTGTAGGTTGGTAGAGGCTCTTTTCCTTTTCCTGGTTGTGTCTGGTGTCATGTAAGGCCAAGATTCCAGATGTCCCCTACTTCCCATTTGCACGTGTCATGTGTGAGTCATCATCTGGCAGGATAATCATGAGAATCACTATGGCTGTCTTCATTCACCTACTTTTAGTTTTTCAATAGTTAACTTTTTAGCAGCACTTTGACAACAAAGATTTGCTTTTTGAAACACCTGAATCCAGAGTAAAATACCAACAATACACCCTAGGAAAGTCCCTACAAAACGGATCCACACTAAGTGGGATTAGTTTATTTTGCACACATGACTCGCCCATAGATGTCTTTCCATTAGAGCAAGTTTGTCCTTTGTCATGCGCCTCTGAGGTCTGTCCAGCTTGGGATGGATTATAACCCTAAACTGGACCTACCTGCCTTTTTGAGTTACAACTGTATTTGGAATTCACCTTCCTACAGTGGAGCTTTGAAGACACCATGATGGACAGTGAAACATCTTGGGTGGAGCATTGTGTTCTGTGATCTTTGGAGCAGAGTACCTTCCATTCATCGTTAATATCAAGACTGTCAGTCCTTGTCTCAACTATTTATGGAAAAAGACAACTTTTTTTTGTAAACATAAGCCTGACTTTTTTTTTTAAAGGAGCAAAATGAGACTATATGGCTTAATTCAAGATAAAAAATGTAATATAAAAAAACAAAGGCTGACAAATGAAGACTTGGGTTTTCTTCCCAGTTTGTTGGTACAGTACCAGGCGCTTTCCAGATCAGCTTCCAGACAGTCTGTAATGACGCTGGCGATGCTGGTGTGGGTGGAGAATGTCCTCCACAGGAACAAGAGGAACAGAACCATCACCCTTGTGAAATGGTTCAGCACAATGTGCGATTAAACAAAGGAAGAATTAGTCAGAGTTAACGAGCAAACCAGATGACGGGCGGGGGGAGTGGGGCCTCTTTGTTTATTTTTCCCATTTAACGAATCCATCAGAAATTTAAAGGTATTCTTGGAGGTTGTATCCACATATGGCTCACCCTGCATTCATTGGTCAACCGCATGTATTGCTGTAAAAGTGTAGTGCTTATCTGGTCCCCAGTGCAGTGGATTCTGGCTTTCTTCACGTGAGAATCTGACACCAGAAGGTAATAATAGATTCTTGGCTCATTTCTGAAAGACTGTCATGAAATCATGCTTGATTTAAAGTGCTTCTACAGGGACTGTCCTTTATTAGCATGGGACCTGGCCAGCCACTTGTGCTTTCCAGATCAGCCTGCAAATAGATGAATGATGCTCTTGGTAATGAATGAGAGAAATAAATTTCTTATGCATTCCTTGATAGATCTTGAGGATTCGTCCAGGAATTTTTTTTTTTTTTTAAATGGAGGTCTTACTGTAGTTTGTTAGGTCCATGGATTAGTGAATACACTGCTTCTCGGTGAAAAATCCACAGCCTTACGTTTGGTGTGAGCAGCTTCGATGTGCCTGTGGTGTCTGTCTGGCTAAATGCTTAGTTTTAAAATGACTTTTCCTAGAAGATTGACAAAGGAATCAAAGCTCTCCATGTGGGGCCGTGGTGAAGAAGAGCTTGACTGTAAATCAGAAGACTGGCAGTTCAAATCCATCAGCCGCTTCTTGGAAACTCTGTGGAGCATTTTTCCTTATTCTAAAGGGTCACTGTGAGTTGAGATCAATTCAACAGAATTATTATTATTATTATTATTATTATAATATAATAGATCTAGTAAATCACTTGAGCCGGAAAAGCTCCTGTCGGTCATCTGGTCCCATTCAGTTCAGCCACTCAGCAGATTTTGAAGGAGCTCTTCCTGTGGACTGGCATAATGCTATGGATTTAGCTAGTGACATGGATTGAATTGTGTCCCCAGAAATATGTGTCCACTTGGTTGGGCCGTGATTCCCAGTATTGCGTGCATGTTAAAGAAATTTAGGGTGGGATTGTAACACCCTTACCTACGTACATGAAGTTCCTGGTCCAATGTGAAGGAAGTTGCCTTGGGGTGTGGCCTGCATCACCCTTTATCTGTCAAGACAAAAACAGGAAAGGAAGTCAAGCAGAGAGGGACGACCTCATAGCACCAGGATAGCAGTGCCAGGAGCAGCATGCATCCGTTGGACTCAGGGTCCCTGTGAGGAGAACCTGCTAGTCCGGCGGAAGATTGATGGGAAGACCAACAGAGAATGAAAGCTTTGCCCTGGAGCTGACACTCTGAATTGAGGTCTCTGGTGTACTTTACTGTAAAGAAATAAATTTTTGTTTGTTAAATTCACCCACTTGTGGTACTCCTGTTACAGCATCACTGGATAGAGTAAGCCAGCTAGTGATTGGCAAAACAGACGTAGCACTTGCCCACACAGATTGTTACAGTGTCATGGCAGAGGAAAACATTAAATGAGGAGCTGTGCAAATACATTCATAGCTGAGTGCCCTGCTAAGAGCTATGAAGGGAGGGGATAGAATGGAGAGACAGCGGATCCCAGTGGGGACTGGAGCTCTTGATCTGGAGTGGAGAGCGATCCAAAGAAGTCAAACAGAACTTGTCACTGGCATACATCTTAAATTGAGGCAACGGGCTCCGTGGACGATCATGCTTCTGTTCTGCCTCTGTTTATCATCTTGTCTGCCCTGATTTTTAGCAGAAAATTCAACAACTCAGAAAATTGCTGTTGAAAATTCTGGCCCCTCTCACTTCCCGTTCTTCTTCCCACTTCCTTGTGTGAGACCCCAGAGACATTTGAAAGCTATATTTGAAATGATGAGAACCTGTTTGGCAAAAGCAGAATGTGTCTCCCTTGAGGCCTTGGAAAGTTTCTGTGTTCTCCAATCTGATGAGTATTTCAGGGGTGAGGATGGGAGGCCCATGGATGGGTCTTAGTCCCAGACTAGCTGTCTCCTAAGCAAGTAGGGTGGGGAATGATATACATTCTTTTAAATCAAGGCTTCTGGATGTGTTGCCTTTCATGCCGGTTCACAGCATTTAATAAACATTGCTTCGTAAAGGATCTGGCATGTCTGTAATGTGGGTGGCAAGTATGATTTTCTGTCTCTTCCAGATAAGAAGTTGGAACATACGAAAGCTCAGTGCCTTGCTCTAAATTCAAGTATAGAGGCACTTGATAAAAATGCATGCACTCCTCAGGTCCCTCTTAGGCCACCCATGTTGAGTCATGGGAACCATCTGAAGAAGCTCTGACCCCACAGGAGTCCTAGTGTCGCAGCAGTTCAGAGCTCGGGTGCCAACCCAAAGGGCAGCAGTTGGAATCTACCAGCCATTCCTTGGAAATCCCATGAGGCCATTCTACTCTCCCCTGTAGGGTCACTATGAGTCAGAATTGACCCGGCAGCAACAGATTTTGGGTTTTTTTTTTTCATTAGTCTCAGTAGGGCTCTGAGGGCATGTCACCTCCCTGGGGCCCAGCATTCTGTCTGCAGATGTGAGACACCCGATTCTTTGCAAGAGACGATGAATGACTAGGCATCCAACTGAAATGCTTTCCCTACCAGGGAAGGAGTAAGAGATGGCTCCTGGAGAAACACCAAAGCCATTGCCATCCCATTGATTCTAGGGAGGGGAAGCTTCTGGAAAAAGCTAATAATAACATTCTAAAGTATGATTTGGTACGTGAGCTAGATCAGCGCTCTTTCTTTTGTCTGGATATTGGCTCGCTGATCTCTGTCTGAGAGAGAGGCAAACTTTTACGAAGATTTCACTTTAAGATTCACAGAGGCCCAGCAGCTTCTCTCTGGGTCAGCTTCTCTCTGGGTCAGCCCACGTCACAGGACACACTGGGTCAGCCCATGTCTCTGGGCCGGCCCGAGGTCGCTTCCCCCTCCCCTCACGGGGTTCCTTGAGATGGTCTTAGCTTCTGGGAAGAGGGTGGCTTCTTCCCATGTAACCTAATGCCAACTGCTTGTCTAGTGCCTCTTTAAGCACGCTGTGCCAATGAAATTGCAATACGAAAATCTGTAAACCTGTAGTGGCCAACTGGGAAGATGTATGAAAATCTCTTTGTCTGCTTTCTTGAAAAAATGTAAAAAAGGGCTGTTTTGATAACAGGACGGGGTGCGTGGCTGTTTTTCGGACTTGAATCTCACCGCAGCACCCTGGCAATAAAGCCCTTTCCTCTTAAAGACAATATGGTCTTTGAGGTGTTTTCTGCTTTGCAGGCCAAACTTACCTTTTTCCTGCAACATATTGAGAAACTTGAGCTCCTCCTTACATCCGTTTTGGGCGCTTCTGCATCCAGGGATGTGATGACATCTGTTGAAGCTGATTATGTGACAGTGGAATGTGTCCCACTGACTTCGAGAAGCATTTGGCTTCCGCAACAGATTCTGAAAATACAGTGTCTACAGTGCTGATCAGGGAGGAGAATTGGACGTGCTCGCCACGTGGGTCCAAACTGCATCTCTCTTCTCTTTTCTAAAAAGCTATAGTCTTCACGAGCCTTCCACCAGAATTCCTCCTCCTTTCCTGTTGTTCATTTGCAGTTCTGTTTTCTTGTGATGCCCATTCTGTGCCAGCGTCTTTCTGTCTTCTTGGGCTTGTACACCTTCCTTATTTTCTCACACCTTACGGTGTGCCTTTCTGTGTCTACAGCTACCTGACTTCTCTCTCCTCTGTCCCTCTCACTTGCACATGTCCCCCCTGCACCCCCATTCTTTGCAACAATCCCTCCTACCACCTTACTGCCTTCTACTGTGACTCGAACTGTCTCTGCTCACCTGCTTGCGTCTTGAGTCTTTTCTTTTCCGATGCCATGGAAGAGAGGCGGGGAGATCTCGTGGGACCAAGGTGGAACGCTGGTTGTTCCTGTGTGCTGTTGAGTTGATTCTGACTCACACGGACCCTGTAGGACAGAGTAGAACTGCCCAGAGAGTTTGCCGAGAGTGGCTTGTAGATTCCAACTGCCAAGCTTTTGGTGCGCAGGTGAGCTCCTAACCACCGCAAAACCAGTGCTTCAGGGTGGTGGGGACCATGAAATTCAAGTCTGAATGGTTAATAGCAGAGGCTGGTTTGAAGATGAACTCTAATGCTGTTTTCTCCCCCTTTTCCCTTGAATCTGACTGTGGTTCATGGAGACGCCATGGATGTTAGGGCAGAACTGTGCTTCTTAAGGTTTTTCGTGGCTGATTTTTAAAAAATAGATGAGCAGACCTTTCTTCCAAGATACCTATGGGGGACTCAGTGTCCTAGCCTTTTTCGGTTAGGAGCTGAGAACTAACAATCTCCATGATGCAAGGACTGCAGTGCTGGTTTCCTCAGGGAGAAAGCTGGACTGCGGGGCACCTGGGACAGGGTGAGCGTCAGAAGAGGGACGTCCTGTGGACCCTGAGATTTGGGTGTGGGAGTGAGGAATCCCTTGACTCTACAGTTTTGGACACTGATCACGTCTCATGCATGCTTGCCTTATAACAGTGTAAATTTCTCACAGGTATATTTATGTGTCCTGTCTTTGGGTGTAAATATTTTAATTGAAAAAATTCTAGCCATTTTTATATCAAGCTGAAAATCTGTAAAGGGACAGAGTTGGCCTGCGATCTCCAAAGAACTTTCAAAATCTGAGTGTCGACTGCCCTCTGATTTTGTGTCTTTCCTAAATGCCAGGAGGTGCTCTAACATGGTGTCATCACTGGCATTTCTGGTGTAAAATATTATTTTAGCAAAAAGAACTCTGGTATGCAGTAAATGTCAGGACACTCCATTAATTTTAAGTAAAAAAAAGGTCAGGCGTATAATGAGTTATTATTTTATAAGTAGCCGTTTCCTTAGTGTCAAATACTATTTCAGTGATGTATTCTGAGAAAAAGGGTGACTATGATTCAACAGTATTGCACCAGCTGGCTTCATCGTGAGCTTCTCTTTAGTTCAAGCCTGCTGACATGAAGATGAAAGGTTAACGAGCCCCGAAGGACATCTGGTTTTTCTCCATTTTTTTCTATTTTGAAAAAAAACCCATGATGTGTGAGTGGGTGCAGTCCTGGGTGGGAGCTGTGGGCTCTTTATTGCCTCCGTTTGCTCTTCTGCTTAGGTCTTGCTGTCTTCATTTTCCTTGAGGCTGGAAGGTAGATGCTAGTATCTGACTTCTGTGTGACTTTATTAAACGACAGATCTGATGATTTTCCCTAGCCTGGGGACAGTTTATCAGCTCTTGCTTTTTTTTTGTTTGTGCTGTTAGGAAGGCTGGAGAAGGCGGACTGTGGTTGAGCGACGTGGCAGCGGCTGTAACCAGTCTTCTCATGTCTCACCTGCTCACCGTTATCTAGTTAGATTCTCCATCTAAAGTGTACAGCTCTCAAATATTTAACAGCGGAGTCGCCCAGCTGGGAGGCTGGGGACGCCGTAGCTGCTTTTTCCCTCAGAGGCCTTGAGGGTACAGAAAGAGAGCAGGACACCACAGTGTGTCAGAAAATAGATAGCAAAAATTTAAAAACGCATCTCATATTCTAAGTAAATGCTTCCAACAAACTGAACTACTCAATGAGTGCAGCTTAAAATTCGATGAACAACATTTTTTTTTGGAATCTACTTCATGCAGTGACATATGATAACACACAGGCCGTTTTCTGTCTTGCAAACATGTTGTTCCTGACACAGGTACCACTCTCCCTGGGTGTTTCTTATATCTAGTGACAAAATGCAGTGCATTGCAGAAGAGCTTAGGTGACTTTGTTTTGGAATCAAAAAGTTAGGCAGTTGCTCAGCGATTGTTCTGTTCAGCGGTGTTAATTTAGATCTGAAAAGCAGTTTCTGGGCCCTTATGCCATATCATAGTTTCTTGCCGTCCACTACCTCTTCCAGTGTCCTGTCTGATTTTAGGTTTGGTAGGTTCTAGAAGTCGTACATAGCTGAGAAATGTGGCCCTGGCCTTTCTGAGAAGTGTGAAGAGCTGAAGCGACTGCCCTGGCACTCAAGACCACAGAGCAGAGTATCACAGACCCGGCTACCTGGAGATGTCCTGGTCTTTATCACACTTGTCGTTGTTAATTGTGGACTAAAACCATCACCTTGAGGTTTAGCTTTTTGCCATCATGGAATATTGAATAGTTGTTTGAAAGCTGGTTACTTTTCATCTGTTTATTCAGATTCTGTTAAAAGCAATTTCTTCACAAAAGATTCTGAGCCAGTCAATCTGTGTGGAGAATCTCTGGAGATTGTAAACCTTCGTTTTCCTTCCAGGATGCCTTGAGGGCTCTCGCTGGTTTGGAATTCTGGTGAGTTCTCAGAAGTTTTATGAAATTAGGAATTTTATAACTGAGACCAGAGAGGAGTACAGGCCACCTCAGGGTAGTCTGACAATCAGCCAGCTCTTTTCATGAAAAAAAGGAATTGCCTCACCTAGCCAAGCTGACATGTACTCTTAACCATGACAGACATCAAAGACACAAGGAAAATATTAGCCCAAGAGACAGAAAGGGCCACATAAACCAGAAACTCCATCAGTCTGAGACCAGAAGAACTAGACAGTGCCCGACGGCCACCAGTGACCACCCGGACAGGTTACACACAGTGAGACCTTGATGGAGCAGGAGAAAAGTGGGGTGCAGAACTCAGATTCTAATAAAAGGCCAGACTTAATGGTTTGACTGAGACTCGGGGAACCCTGAAAGACATGGCTCCCAGAATCTCTATCAGCCCCAAACTAAAACCGTTTCTGAAGCCATCTCTTCAGACCAGGATTTAGACTGGACTGTGAGACATAAAATGACACTTGTGGAAAGATTGCTTCTTAGTTCAGGTGGCTACACGAGGCTAAAGGGCAGCTCCCTGTCCACAGGTGAGATGAGAAGGCAGGAGGGGACACGGGGAGCCAGGAGTGGGAAGGAGGAGTGTGCTGTCACACAGTGTAGACTCGTAACAACGTGTATGTGTGTGTCAGTTTTTGCATGAGAAACTAACCCAAACTGTAAACTTTCCCTTAAAGCACAATTTAAACAAACAAACAAAAAGGAGTGGCTTCTGCCTGTGTGTTAGGTGTTTCCGAGCCTGCGAGAAGGGGTCCGAGGGGTAGAAAAGGGGGCAGGAACAACAGAGGCCGGATGTGGCCGAACCTTTTTCTTAATACATCTTCTCTCTCACACGTGTTTGGTCTTCTGTCATCTACTTGATTTGTTTAAAAATTTTCAGTTACAGGACACATGGGAAATTACCCAATATTTTTATATTCTACAGACTGTGATCTATGTTTTTGGAGGACAGCGAATACTTTCTGGGTAGGGATTAAGTGTTACAACTGCTAACCAAAAGGTTGGCGGTTCAGATCTGCGAGGTGCTCCTTGGAAACTCTATAGGGCAGTTCTACCCTGACCTGGAGGGTCGCCGTGAGTCAGAGTTGACTTGATGGCAGTGGATTTTTTGATAACTTCTGATTTACTGTCTCTGATACCATTTGTTACTGGATGAGATCTGACAATTAGGTTTGTGAATTTAATTGTTCTAAGTGCTACATAAGCTCCCTGATGAATGTCAGTGTGGTTGCCTTCAAAGTACCACCGTTGGGAAGCTATGCGCCAAGGCCAGAACCTAGTCCAACCTTCAAAGTGATTTTGGAACTGTTTCTGGAATGGCCGTGGTATGTGGTGGCGTGGTGGCAAGTTCGCAGACTTCACTGTGCAGTTGTCTGTGAGGCAGTTTTTAGCCAGTCAACAAATAATGGTATTGTAACACCCTCTCTACTCATGTGATCTGGCCCCAAATGACTTTTTTCTTTACCTGTAACTAAAGGAAATAGAAGAATGACGTTTGGATGACAGTCAGGACATCAGGGGTAACATGGTGACAGCTCTGGTGGCCATCCCAGAAAAAGAGTTCCAAAATTGCTTTGAAGGGCGGACTGGGCACTGGCATTGGTGCATAGCTTCCCAAGGGGAGGACTTGGAAGGTGACTCTAGTGATATTCAGCAATGTGGTATGTAGCCCTTTTTCTGCAATGAATTCTCAAACTTGTATATTGGTTCCTAGCCCAAACTCTTAATATTCTATCTGTCAGCATTAAATAATGAAGAATTTTTAAAAAGCAAAGAAAATTACTCTTTAAGTCTTTCCTTTAAACTTTTACAAAATAGGTGTAGTAAAAATGATGTGAAGATTCTGTTGTTTTGTAGTCTGTTGATGATTTGGCTGCTCTCTGGGCTAAAATGTGTCTCCATGCTGCTTTTGGAAAACAGCTTGAACAACACAGCGGTAAAAGGAAGAATACCTGCTAAAGGAATACTATTTTCCAACTATTTAAGAAATAGCTATTTATTTGTTAAGGAGCCACAGTGGTGCAGTCGTTCAGCACCCTTCTGCTAACCCCAAAGCTGGCAGCTTCACACCCACCTGCTGCTCTGCAGGAGAAGGGTGTGACAGGCAGCTTCGGTAACCATGACCACCTTGGAGACCTCTTGGGCGCTTCTGCTCTGTCCTACGTGGTCCCTGACCGTTAAAACCCACTTGGCAACACAATTTACTGTGATATTTATGTGCTTTTATTTTGTATTGATGGCTCAGTTGCATGCTTGTCTTATCTATTCAGTTTTACAACAAAGATCTTCACCAAAATAAATAAACTTAACTTTTAGTATGTTGCTAAATTTTTTTTCCTTTGTGTTTTAAAGGAATAAAAGAGTTTACTGGAAAGAGATTATAATGCAGTTATTTATGAACTCTGATTGGCATAACCAGTGATTTTTCAAGTTAGCAGTGTTTCGTCAATAGTGAGTTTTCTGAAATTTGAAGCTCTGCCAATGTTGTATTGTACTGTACAGGCAAAATTAATTTGTCACATTGTAGCCTCTGTGGAACGACTCTTATCTTTTAGATTCTTAGTGTGATTAATGGAGTCTTGAAATTATTGCAGTATCCTGGGGAAAAATGCTATTAGTGATGAAGTGTAGCCAAGTCGCTTGGTTGGGGAGAACGGAAGTACTTTGGGGATATCAAAACTGTGCATATTATCTGATATTTATGGGCTTAAAGAAAAGAGAGAGAGAAAGGAGGGTCCTGAAGAATATTGTAAGTGCAAGAAATGGTAGATTGTGGCTCTTACAAAGACTCCTACTGACATGAGAGAAACAACTTAGAATGTTCTGGACTTGGAACTAATTTCAGGAGTATTCATGAAAAACAAAAGGCCTGTTGCATGAGGTAGAGGAAGGATTTCTTAAAAACTCTCCTTCATTTACAGAAATACTCAAGAAATTCCTACTTTCTTAGGTCAAGTTTAGCCACAGAAACAGAAAGGAAAGCCAGCCTTCCCGGTGCAGTGTGAGGAGCACCCTGAAAGCAGAAGCAAAGGGCTAGGGGAGCCCATGTGAGCTCCACAAAGAAGGGGGACCAGGGACTCTGCTCTGGCAGCACCCACAGAAGTGAATTTTGATGGATAATAGCGTTTAAGGCCTGTTTTAAGAAGAGAATCAAGGCCCAGTATAGTTCGTAAAGACAGGACTCTATATCCTCTTTTGCTCAGTAATGTCTGAAGTCATCAAGTTTGTGGATGGCCGTTTAAGACACGACTAGTGGTCTCTTCCTGTCTGGAGCAGAAGAGAGTGAAGAAGACCCAAGACTCACATGAGCAGTGAGGCCAAAGGACGAAGAGGCCACACGAACCACAGCCCAGGGGCCCTGAGACCAGAAGAGCTAGGTTGGCTACTGCTAAGGATCACTGTGACTGGGGCCACCAGAGGAAAAAACACAGAACAAAACAACCACAGATTAACCCTATTTTTGTGAGCTAGGGCTGCTCTAACAGAAATGCCTTTAACAAGAATGGCTTTAACAAGCAAAGCTTATTCTTACACAGTCCAGTAGACTGTAAGTCCGAATTCAGGGTGTCCACTCCAGGGCAAGGCTTTCCCTCTTGGCTCTGGAGGAAAGTCCTTGTGCTGCATCAGTCTTTGGTCGGGGAGCATCTTGGCCCAGGAACCTCAGGTCTGAAGGACGTGCTCTTCTCCCGGGGCTGCCTTCTGGATGGCAAGAGGTCCCCAATTCTCTCTGTCTGATTTTTCCTTTTATAGCTCAAGAGACCTCCTCAAGGCTCAAAACAGACTTACACATTGAATCTGCTCTACCAACAGAATGCTGCCTCAAATGCACACACACACATACACACCCAAAATGAAAATAAAGTAACTGACTAACTTGTCTGATAGACTAGAGAAACCCCTACATGACAGCCTTTCTGCCCAGAGACTACCTTTCAGCCAAATGGTAGACAGGCCCGTCAAATAAACACCTGAGATGGACAGGTAAGCCCCAGTGGCACGGTGGTTCAGTGCTCTGTCTGCTAACCAAGAGATCGGCAGTTCAAATCCTCCAGGCGCTTCGTGGAAACTCTGTGGGGCTGTTCTGCTCTGACCTCTAGGGTCACTGTGAATTGGAATCAACTCAACGGCCGTGGATTTATACCAGCTATGGCAGGGCAATGATTAAAAGCTCACCGCTGATTGAAAAGTCTGCAGTTTGAATCCACTGGGCCCTCCTTGGAAACCCTGTGGAGCAGTTCTACTCTGTCCTATAGGGTCGCTGTGACTTGGTGTGGACTCAGCGGCAGTGAGTTTGGTTGTTTGGGTTTTGAGAGGGACATGTTCCTCGGAACAATCAATCACAGGAGATCAGAAGAACACGTGCCCCAAAGGGAAGACAGGGAGGCAGGAAAGGACAGAAAATCCAGGTGACAGGAAATGAGGAACCCCGGGTAGAAACAGGGAGAGTGCTGTCACAGAGTTGTGGGATGCCGCATGTGTGAACTCCTGAATGGGACACTAGCTCACCTTGGAAGCTCTCATCTATAGTACAGTTAAACAAAATGCTCTCCTTTTTCTTTTTAATCAATCAAAATAGAGTTTCTTTGCTTAATTGTCAGTGGCCAGGGCTTGTGTTCTCCTTCTGCAGCCCCCGGCCTGCGAACCCCAGGGAGCAGTTCTGCTCTGCACATGTGGGTCCCAGCCGGGTGGGGCGGACTTCACAGCAGCCAGCAGCAGCAGCGAACCTGAAGGATACCCAGCAGACCTTCGCTTTATTGAGTAACATGATTATTGTTAGGGTGTTTCTTCTGCATTTTTTTGTGTTTATTGTTATCCCAGACAAAAAGAAATGCCTGTGACCTAGATTTTCGCATTTCCTGACTTTTATGGGGTCCTCCTTTTGTGCAGGATAGGCGCACTTCCACACACGCTATCACACACCCACATACGTCTTCAAGTTACCAACACCCTCAATTATGGTAACAGGAGAACTCTCCAAGGGCAGCTTAGGTAATTATGAACTAGTTGGTATTTCTCAGATATGCCAACAATGCAGAGTGCATCTCTTTAAATCTTGAAACTGTTTGTGTGGAGGTAGTGGAAATAAAAACAAAGAAAAGCACATTTTCTTTGAGAGACAAAGACTGGTTTTTCTTCTCATCCAAACTCAGAAAGGAGCTAACCTTTCTGTAATTTTTAATTATTTATGTACCTTCCATCTCTCTCTTCCTCCTTCCTGTGGAATTTTAATTTTGAGTCATGATGGAGAATTCTGGAATTTTTTAAAAAGAAAAGACACTTGGGTCTATGAGCAAAAGCGCTGTCTTAGCTGCAGATTCTGAACAACCCCAAAACGTTCACATTCTCCTTCTGTTCTTGGAGCTCCAAACGCCAAAACCACCAAACCCACTGCCATCGAGTTGATTCTGACTCATAGCAACCCAGTAGAGCGAACTGCCCCATAGTTTCCAAGAAGCGCCTGGTGGATTTGAACTGCCAAACTTTTGGTTAGCAGCTGCAGCTCTGCTGCCCTGTACACCATCAGGGTCCCCTCAGGGGCACCGTTCTGTGAAAATCCACCCATGACTAGGCTTGTTCTCTGAGGATTGTCTTCATTGTTTTTTTTTTTTTGAACACATAGTTCCACTGGAACAAGTCATCAATGCAGGCAAGCCGGGTATTCAGCCACAGCAATTCAGCGTTTGGGATTATGGCTTGGGAGACACTCCTCTCTGGGGTTTGGCCTTCTGGCAGTCTCATATTGAGTCAATTCTGACACTTAGCACGTCAATGTTTCACTTGTTCAATTGTGGCGGTGGCCGGGGCTGCCCGGGGGAACAAGGGGGATGGGTTTCTGGGTGTCAGTTAGCAACTGCAGGTTGTATTCCAGACACAGGAGTACAGCAGGTCTCTGCTTATTTTAGGGGTGCTTTCCCTACCACTGAGTATCACCCAGCTCTGAGCATGTTGGATAAATAACCCCCTCCAGGCCAATGTGGAGCTCAGCTGGGCGGTGCCCCATACCCACCGCAGTGGGCAAAGCAGGCGACTTGCAAAGTCATCGTGAATAAGGCTCGAACCAGCAGTGTGGCCCCTTGTATGGCTGAATTATTTCTATGCATTTAAAAGACGATTTTTAAATCCACATGATGAGAGGCAGAAAGTAAGGTAATAGCTTTCAGTAGAAGCATGTGTGATTTCGACTTTCACAAGGGCCCCGTAATCGCCCTTTCTAACGGTCAGATTGCCTTCTGCCATGTGACTACTGCCGCGAAGGACCCCTAGTGGCGTAGCGGTTAAAGCGCTTGACAATACAAACTCAGCAGCAGGACCGTGGGAGAAAGATGTGGCTGTTAGTTTCCGTAAAGCTGACAGCTTCGGAAACCCCATGAGGTGGTTCTGCTCCGTCCCATGGGGTCACCCTGAGGCAGAATTGACTTGATGGCCAGGAATTTGGTTTGGGTTGGCTTTATAATTTAATTCAGTTGTTAAATGGTGAGCGAGGGAGGCGGTGATACCCACTCACCTACTTTGGGAGCTGTTAAAAGTCGGACAGATTGTCTTTTTCACTTCCCAGTTGGTGAAAGTCAGGAGAATGGATTAAATTACCTCGAAGTGTATGTTTCTGTTAAGCTTGAAGTAGAAGAAAACCAAAGCAAAACCTTTAAATACATTTTGCTGGGAGTTACACGTTCAGTAATAATTCATTAGAGATCATCCCTCTCATATCGTGTTGCATGTGTATATTTTAGGGGTCAACTTTTTCCAGCGTCTGCTACTTCAGATCTCTGGTGGCCCGGGGGTTAAGCGCTAGGCTGCTTGCTGAAGGGTCAGGCGCTCAAACCCACCAGCTGCTCTGAGGGAGAAAGATGTACTGTCTGCTTCTGTAAGATTTTGCAGTCTTGGAAATCTGGGGGGCATTTCTGCTCTGCTTCTACAGGGTCCCTGTGACTTGAAGTTGATTTGATGGCAACAAGCATTTACTTAGAGGTTAAGTGCTTATGGCTGCTCACCGAAAGGTCGGCAGTTCAAATCCATCAGGCCCTCCTTGGGAACTCCATGGGGCAGTTCTACCCTGCCTTGTAGGGTCCCTGTGAGTCAGAAACCATGGCAGTGGGTTTGGTTTTCAGTTTATTCTAATGCAATCACTTAAATAAATGTTGTTGTTGTGATGCACCATCAAGTCAGTTCTGACTCACAGGGGCCACAGGCACAGCAGGAGGAGACCCTGCCCGGTCCTGTCCCGTGTCCACAATCCTCATCACGTTCAAGCCCGTGGCTACAGCTGCTGTGTTAATCCATCTCATTGAGGGTCTTCTTTTACACGGCCCCATTTCAAAAATAGACTTTCCCTTTTCCCTTGTTTTCCATGAGATCCACATACTCTCACAGCCCATATGGATTGAAAAAAACCATCTGAAGATTGTCCCTAATTCAATTTCTTTCTAAAGTGGCAGCATTTCACCTGCCACTTGCAACTCCACACTGTGTTTCTGTTACTGGTTTTGTATTTCATTTTAATTAAATTTTTAATTCTCATTAAAATTCACCCATAGAGTTTCTCAAACTGCCTTGCCGCGGGTATGCCTGGGCTAATGTGTTCAGCAGCGCAGAGTATTTGACAGATACCAAGGCTTGGCGCTGCAGGTCTGCTGGTGAGTTGGGGTTCGAACAAGGGAGAGTTTTTAGCCACATGGCTCCCTCTGGTGGGCAAGGTGCTAGAGCCCAGGGGGTTTTCTTAACACAAAACTCCCAAACCAGCCACTGCTGTCAAGTCAGTCCCAACTCACGCGACCCTATAGGGCAGGGAAGAACTGCCCTATAGAGTTTCCACGGAGAGCCAGGCAGATTTGAACTGCTGGCCTTCTGTGAGCAGAGGTAGCCGCCCGGGTTTCTCTGAGACCTCAGGCTCCTTGGAAATAGCGGAGGTTTTGTTTGGCTGCCGGTGGCTTGTCAACAGCCTTCAAGCTTGCCTATCTTTTTAGGAAGTTTTTGCGGAATCAGTGGAGTCGGATAGTTCATTTGCTTTTAGATGGCTTTGGGGGAAGAATTTTAAGTTGTTGATATGAAGATGGCACTTGGCACCCTTTTCAGTTATTCTCATGTTGAAAGATGGTTCTTTAGAAATACTTTATGAAGAATACTTTCTAATTCATCTTTTTTTTTTCCTTATTTTGCCTCAAAAGCTGACCTGCTAAGCAGACTTCACGGGGTCAGATTATAGTATTACTTTTTGATAAATGTTGATTAATTGTAGACTGTTTATTGTGCCTAATCTTCACTGAGCCATCACTCTGCTAACTTTGTATTCTGCATGATTTGAAAAGTTAATTCCATTAATCAACTTGATTACCCAAACCAAAACCTGTTGTTGAGTCCGTGGTGACTCACAGTGACCCTATAGGGTGGAGCAGGACTGCCCCCTAAAGTTCCAGAGAGTGGCTGGTGCACTCGAACCGCCAGCCTTTCTGTTAGCCGCTGAGCTCTTAACCGTGATGCCACCGGCGCTCCAACCAACTTTACTGGCAGTGTTAAAATTTATCCCAGGATATGTGAACCAGAGCTCACTGTGGGCCCAAGTAAGATTTCAGTGTCAGGGCTTACCCAACAGAAAGGTGTCTTGGAAAGTTGTGTGTTCAGTGCTGCATCTGCAGGCCATCTCAAGCTGATGGATCATCACTGGAGAGAAGGTGGTCCATATCCATAAGGTGGCTCCTGTTGGGAAGAACAAGCCTGTCAGTAAGATGGGCCTAATCTGCAAGATAGACTTAACCCATAAAACAGACCCAGTCTAGAAGATGGACTTTATCCATAAGATGGACCTTATCCATAAATGGTCCTTTACCCATAAAATAGACCCTGTCCATAAGATGGACTTTATCCATAAATGGTTCTTGTCCATAAGATGGATCCTATCAAAAAGAAGAAGCCAGTCAGTAAGCTGGGCCCTATCTGTAAGATAGACTTTACCCATGAAACAGGTGCTGTCCATAACATGGACCTTACCCATAAATGGTCCTTGTCTGTAAGATGGATCCTATTGGTAAGAACAGTTCTATCAGAAAGATGGGCCCTATCCATGAGATAGACTTTTACCCATAAAACAGGCCCTGTCCATAAGGTGGGCCTTATCTGTAAGATGGACCTTGTCCATAAACGGTCCTTGTCCATAAGATGGGTTCTATCAGTAAGAACAACCCTGTCAGTAAGCTGGGCCCTATCCACGAGGTAGACTTTTACCCATAAAACAGACCTCACCCATAAGGTAGACCTTCTCTATAAATGGTCGTTGTCCATAAGATGGATCCTATCAGTAAGAACAACCCTGTCACGAAGCTAGGCCCTACCCATAAGATAGACTTTACTTGTAAAACAGACCCTATCCATGAGATGGACTTCATCCATGAATGGACCTTATCCATAAGATGGACCCTCTCTGTAAGATAAACCTTAGCCACATTGATTGGCCTTTTCCACTTAAGAATCCTGTGGCTCAAAATCAAGTGCGAAAACCGTGGTCCAGACTTGGACAGAGAGAGAAAGACCACGCCCCTTCTCAGACCTGCAGACGGCCAGCCCACGTGCCTTCTCAGAAGCCACTAGCTTGATCTTTCAGACGAGAGACTCCTGCGCTTGTGTGTCCGACCCTTCACAGTATGGTCGATTTCAGTTTGGGAAGTCTCGGGAGCAGGGTGACAGTCACTCAAAAGATGGTCACCGGGGAGGATTACTAAGGACTATGGGACAAGGGGCTAGGGTCAGCTTGTGCAAACCCGCTCCACACAACATATGGGAAGCAGGCGGGCTCCAGAGGCTCCTGGAGACAGATCCTCCATTGTGGGAAAGTTATGGATTGGAGACTTTGTTTTGTAAACATCTTTCTGGTTCTTCTCATCCTTTAAATTTGTGAAGATGAAGAATATCCTCATTTCCAGGAACAACCTCTTAAACTCTCAGCTGTTTCTCCCTCTGTCTCCCTCTTTCTCTCAACTATCTATCATTGCTTAAGTCTTTACTACGTCTCTAATGCTTTATGGTGAGTCATTAGATAAAGATTTTTAATAAGACTCTCTCAAAGGGAACATCAAGGCTTCAGAGAGTGAACAGGACTTTGGGAAAGAAGACGAAGATTTGCAAGCATGCTTTTTATGCCTGATTACTATACCCTGGCCCCTAGGGTCGCCATGAGTCACATCCGACTCGACGGCACTTGGCTACTATACACTTTCTTGCTTTACTGTTAAAATGTTGAATATAAGATAAAATAGTAATGATACCACATAGTGGTTAAATGAAATATTCCCCAGTATCTGCTTTAATTTATTGAAGATATATTGCCTACTTTTAATTAAGATGTGTATGTGCTTTTATTAAGAATCTGGTTATATGCCATTTAGTGCAAAATAGAATGAAGACTTCCATCTTTAGGAAAAATAGACCTTTTAATGCCTTAGTTTTATGTTTCTCAGACATGGTCAGTTATTTCCTGTCCCTTCTTTCCTCTGGAATAGTGGCAATATTTCTGCTGTAATGTCAAGCTTAAAGTCATGGATGGAGGTCCCAGTGGGACTGGTCACAGAGTTTTTCCATGAACCCATGACACTAATTCTAGCCTTCCAATGACTTTCCCAGCGGCTTCGGCATCCAGGAAATGGTTCTGCAGATGTCTGATTGCTGTTGGGCTCATGGCGTTGGGCTTGTGGAATTTTGGCCGAGACCCTCAGTCACCCATTGACTGTGACCCTTCATTTGACACAGTTTCTCCATAACTAAACGCTTTACGAGCTCTGGCTCCCAGTGTGAGTGCGTGCATTCCCTCAATTATTTGTGACCTTGCTTGGCTATTGAAATCTCAAGGCAGCAGATGACAGAAGAGAACCAGCTGATAAAGTATCATGGCAGGAACATCGCTTTCCCCGTGACTACTTTAGGCTTGGAAACCCCGTGGGTAGCTCAGTTTTGTCCTATTTGGTCACTCTGATTTGGGATCCAACTCAACAGTGAACAGCAACGTGCGTGACCCAGCCTCTTTGTATGTTCACAAAGTCCCTGGGTGGTACAGATAGGTAACGTACTCAGCAGATAACTGAGAAGCCAGAAATTCAGGTCTCCTTGGTGACATCCTGGAGAACAGCCTGATGACCTACTTCTAAAATTTCAGCCCCTGAAGACCCCATGGTGCTCACATCTGCTCTCACCCACGTGGGACTGCCAAGACTCGGAGTTGACTTGACAACAGCTGGTTTACTGCTTATATGTCCACAGAGCTTTGGATTGGGAAAGACATCCCCTTCCGCTCCATAACTTTGGTTTATTCTGTTTCCAAAATTTGAGGATACATATGAGGACTGCCAATTAAGTTCGTGCACTTGTCCTAGAAAAACCACGACATAAGTGTATCCTAACGTTTTATGAGCTCTGGCCCCAAATGGGAGCACTTGCATTCCCTCGATTATCTGTGACCTTGCTTGGATATTGAAATCTCAAGGCAGCAGATGACAGAGGAGAACCAGCTGAGAAAGCGTCATGGTGTGGACATAGCTTTTCCCATGACTACTTTAGCTTTGGAACTCTTTTTCCAGAATGGCCATCAGAGCTATCGTCATATTGCCTTTGATGTCCTGAATGTCATCCAAATGTCCTCCTTTCAATATTTTCTTTATCTTCTAGTAAAGAAAAAAGTCATTAGGGGCCAGAGCAGGTGAGTAGGGCAGGGGTTCCAACACAGTTTTTTGCTTACTGGCTAGAAACTCCCACACAGCCGACTATACCATCGTGTTTGTGAACTTGTCATGGTGCCACTGTGCACAGTGGCCCTCCAAGAAAGAATTCCAAAATTGCTCTGAAGGGTGAACTAAACGTTGGCATCAGTGCCTAGCTTCCCAAGGGGGGTACTTTGAGGGTACCCGTAGCGATTTTCAGCAATGAGGTACGTAGCACTTAGAACAATTAAGTTCACTGATTTAATTGTGAGGCTTCTTATGTGGAATTCTACCTCCTGCTAAGTGTCACGTGATGCTGTTGGTTAGCTTCTCATCTATTCACCAACATCATTGAATTCATAGTTTATGCCAAACACTTTGAATCGACAGGAAGGCACCCCAGCCTCTGAAGTACTTACAGTCTGGAACGGGAGATCAGACTGCGGTAGCTCTGTAATGATTTGTCAGGTTTGCTCCGCATCCTTACTAAGTGGGCACAAGTGCGGTCAATCTGCGTCTGAGACAGAAGTCCGGTGGCCTGGGAGAATTCTTGCTTGCAGTTTAGTTCATCAAGCAGAAAGACCTCTGATCACGGTATTTGTTTTAAAAAAAAAGTCTTAAAATCAGTTTTAAAGATGGATCAAAAGATAGTTTCATTTTCTGACCCTTGAAACAAGCCTCACCTGGCCTCTGACAGTAAGACTTCTTTAAGTGTTCATTCTAGATATATTTTGTGTCCACTTTGGTTTTGGTTATTGTTAATTATACTATCCCTCAAATTTAGAAGCGTCACGACAATTCTGCTTCAGTCATCCTGGCTGTGTTATTTATATTTGCATTTCTGACTTGGGTATCAAGGGAGCTGTATTTTAGTGTTTAATTTCCGGAATCGTGAACTTGTTTCCACATGCATTTGAAGAGGAAGGGAAATAATTGAGTAGGAGTACAAAAGAACTTTTTATCCCTACATTTTATGGATTTTTAAAAATTATATCTTTGTTTTAGATATTATGGGAAGCCAAAAATTGAAGTGACTCCAGGAATGAAAGCTTATTTCATGCCTGATTTTGAAGGGCTAGTTTCAGTGCCAAGATTTTACTCTATGGCTGTATTCTTTCGTCCTGATAGGCAATGACATTTTGTGTTTCTCCTTCTTGTTCTGTACTTCATCAGTTGAGGAATACAGCTCAGATAATCCCTTCTGTTGTGTGGCGTACTTGCCCACTGATGGTATAGTATGAGTTAGTGGAAGGCAAACGCAGGAAGACTTCTGGCATAATATTTATTTTTACAGATTCCTCTTTTCTTTCTCCCATTTAAAGTTTCAGTTGCTGTGGAACTTAGTGGGTCCCCAGGTGGTGTCAATGGTCTGCGCTCCCGTTACTAAACCCTGGTGGTGTAGTGATTAAGTACTGTGGCTGCTAACCCAATGGCTGGCAGTTCAAATCCACCAGGCACTCCCTGTAAACTGTGTGGGAACAGCTCTACTCTCTCTTGTAGGGTCACTATGGGTCGCAGCTGAGTCAGTGGCAGTGGGTTTGTTTTTTTGGTTTAGGTGGTGTGAATGGTTTGAACTCTGCTACTAAACCCTGATGGTGTGGTGGTTAAGTGCTACACCTATTAACCGAAAGGTCAGCAGTTCGAATCCACCAGGCGCTGCTTGGAAACTCTTTGGGAGCTCTTCTACTCTATCCTATAGGGTCCCTGTGAGTCAGAAGTAACTCAGTAGCAATGGGTTTGGTTTGGTTCGGTGTCTAACCTTATGCAATCCATGGTGGCCTAGTTGTTAAGAGCTGTGGCTGCTCACTAAAAGGTTGGCAGCTCAAAGCCACCAGCTACACCTTGGAAACTCCATGAGGCGGTTCTACTCTGTCCCTGTGAGTTAGAATTGACTTAATGGCCATCAGTTGGTGTTTTTCTTTTCTTTTTTTTTTTTATGCTAACCTAATGATAGGAGCTGCTAACCCACTCAGTGGTACCATGGAAGGTAGTCTATTGATCTGCTTCCATTAGGATGCTAGCCAAGAAGACCCTCTGGGTTCGTTTTGCTCTGTAACCTATGAAATCAGTCTGTGGTGTTGTGCTTGATAGGAAATAGTGGTTCCCGTGTTTATTTCTTCCTTTCATTGGGTGGTCATCTCTCCCTTTTCGACATTGCATTTAAGATGTCATGGGAGAAAAGATGCCGGAGAATCGTGTTTCTCAGTTACTTGAACTGTGCGCATTGGACCCAGTAGAAGTGTGGTCTGCATGGCAAGGCTACCTGGTGTGACCGCGGAGCTTGTGGTGGCAATGACTGAAAGAACATCCTTGTGTGACAAGATCCTTGAGACTTGCTGGCAGCGTAGGGAGGAAGAGTTTGGCCAGCACACAGCCCTGTTGTTTGCCGGAATTGTATAGTTGCTTGACTGCTTAGCCTGCCTGTTTTCTGTGCTCAGTTCCCGTTGTCAACTTGGACAGGATCCTGCATATTAGAGATTCTTCCTGGGTACTTTTGTCCGAACAAAAGATTAAGAAAGTTAGAAAAATACGTAAGTGACAGCAAGAATCATGTCAGTGGAGGAGTCACTTCCTTTTTAGCTACTTCATGTCAAAACTCTTGGGATCTACCGATTTCCTGAGCCTTCCAGAGACTTTTGGGAAAGAATGTGTTCTTTAAAAAAGAATGTTTGCTTTAGGTTAAAGTGAGGACTGGGGATTCAGATTTCTGCATTTTGTTCCCAGGAGTGTGCAGGGGACACCCAGTGACGTGACAGGTCAGTAAAGCCCTGGACCTTCATTTCCTATCTGTGACGTTGACATGAAAGTCAATTCGGGCTGAGTTACTGGTGATGAACTGTGTTGCCCAGCGCTGGGAACCCGTTTGCTCTAGTGACCTACAAAAAACACGGAGGAGGGTGTCAGCTGGCCTCCTTTCTATTCTTGGCCTCGCTGCTGACTCAGTGAGAAATCTATCAATCTGCTCATCTGGCTCTGGGCTTTTGAACTTTCCATGATTCAAATGAAAGCTATAAAATCTTTGCTGGCCCCCTAAGGATCCCACCAGCCCTCCCTATCTTGTGCTGTGTTGTTTAAGGACAGTTCAACCAGTTTTTCCCCCCCAGCCATCTGTTTGCAGTTCATTTGTGTTATATCTTGGTAGAATTTTCTTGCAATTGAATCAAAGATAGGATAGGAAGGAAGCTTCTTAGGAGGACTCTGTACAGTATATGAGGTCTGATAATTAAATCTGTGAACTTAATTATTCTAAGTGCCATGTATCTCTTGGCTGAATATCACTACGGTCACCTTCCACGTACTCCTCTTGGGAAGCTATGCACTGACACCAGCACCCAGACCACCCTTCAAAACAATTTTGGGACTCTTTCTGGAATGACCATTGTACATAGCGGCGCGGTGGCAAGTTTGTGGACTTCATTGTCTAGTTGTCTGTGAGGGAGTTATTACCCAGCAAACAAAGAACTGTATTGGAATACCCTCCCTGCTCATCTGATCTGGCCCCAATGACTTTTTTCTTTACCTTAAGATAAAGGAAATATTGAAAAGAAGATATTGGATGACATTCAGGACATCAAGGGTGGTACATTGACAACTCTGATGGCCATTCCAGAAAAAGAGTTCTAAAATTGGTTTCAAGGGTGGACTGGGCAATGGCATTGGCACATAGCTTCCCAAGGGGAGTACTTCGAAGGTGACCATAGTGATACTCAGCAATGAGGTAGGTAGTACTTCTTCTAGAATGAGTTCACGAACTTAACTGCCAGTCCTCACATCTCTTCATCCTTAGCATATTCTGCGTTTATGTCCTGTTGGCGTTACCTTAGGTTAAGGATGCATATATTGAAGCAGCGCGTTGTGTGACAAGCCTCAGTCTGAGAGGACTCTTCTTTCTCAGCTATCAGGTGGCTTCAGGGAAAGGGAGCCGCATTCCATGTCAAGGCCTTTGCCGAGTTCTCAGTGTATAAGCATCTGTTCTTTCTGGGACATTTTTTGGATGTTCTTGTTCCAAGAGAGCCTGCCAAACTGTAGGGTTTAGTTTTCTTTAATACATGTACAATTTTTTTTTTTTTTAATCCTCTAGAGTTTGAAATAATTTCTTCCACATTTATGGAAATCCCATTTCTGGACTCCTGACTTACACTTCCAATTAAATGTAATACTTCATGTGGTATAGTGTTTACAACAGCAAGTTCAGAGCCGTGATTTTACCTTTTATGAACTCAACATACAGCTAATTGATCAGCTATTGCCAGGATGGCCCCAAGAGGCTTAGAAAGAAAGATGACTCTTAAGGTCCTTATTCTGTGTGGTTTCTAATAGGTGAGGATGAAAACCTGTGAAATTAACTCTTGGTAGTGTGCAAATTTTGGAGTAAATTTTTACACACTATATAGCTTGTCAGTGTGTTTTTATGATGAACTAATGATGTATAACTTAGAAAAAAAAGTGCTGAGACCTAGGTAACCCTGCCTGCCAGCCATAGAATGTCTCCTGCTTTTAAATGAGCCAACACTGGGTATTTAATCAACTCGGTTTGTAAGTCTGCATTTGAGTTTATCTCTTTTAAGAAAATAGGGTTTCCTAATTTCTTGTTGTGATTACAAGTGACTTTATATTGACCGAGTATGGCAGAAACCCTGGTGGTTAGTGGTTAAGTGCTACGGCAGTTCGAATCCACCAGGCGCTCCTTGGAAACTCTACAGGGCAATTGTACTGTGTCCTGTAGGGTCGCTATGAGTCAGAATCAACTTGATGGCAATGGTTTTTTTTGCTGTTGTTTGTTTTTTTAACAAATGATTTAACCTTTAGGACATGTAAATCTTTGTGCCAGATGCTGCATATGACTATTTTCAGCCTTCAAATGGCTTACAGTAGAGCAAAATTGCCTGAAATAGGAATTTGTTTGTAGCGTCTATTGTCAGACAGTGTATAGGGTTGTGCAGCAACCCTATGTACAACAGAAAGAAACACTGCCCGGTCCTGCGCCCTGCCCACAATCGTGCTTGAGCCCGTTGCTGCAGCCCATGAGTCAATCCTTCGCTTTGAGGGTCTTCCTCTGCTTTGCTGACCTCCTGCCTTACCAAACACGGTGTCTGACTCCAGGAACTGAAGACAATTAATGTGAATTATGGACTAGTTTTTTTGAGATGATACTTAGAAAGGCTGATTGATTTATTGCCTCTATTTCTGTCAACCCGCATTCCACCTTCGACTGACTATGGCTTCTTTCCCTCCAGGGAGAGAGAGGCCTCCCAGGATTACAAGGTGTCATTGGGTTTCCCGGAATGCAAGGACCTGAAGGACCCCATGGACCACCAGGACAAAAGGTATCATGTATCATGGGGGGAGGGTGTGGATTTAAGATGGTCTATATTCTTTCCCCCCCATTCATTATTTTATTGTGATTAAGTGAAAGCATACAGTCCAAATCACTTTTGTATGCCCACCTATCTGCAGCTCTATCTGCTCTCCTCACCCAGTGACAGCATAATCTATCTTTTCACTTTATATTTCTAGTACTTTCTTAACAAGCACCTGTCCTCTCCTCTCCACCCTCTTCTCTCCCATATAGGAAAAAAAAAAACAGTAAGACAGCCATAGAGTACATACACCGTATGGTCGCATGGTGTCCCCTAGCCCAGTCCATTCTTGTCTGAAGAGTTGACCTCAGTACTGGTTTCCAGTCTAGGGGCTGTGTTCTCAGGGTACCCTCTAGGCTTTCAGACCATCAGTTGTGGCCTTTTAGTAGAGTTCTTGAGATGCACCCCTCTTTTTCCTCATTTTTCCTCAAGGATGCTACATTGTGTCCCTCATCATGGCTGCCTTTGGTGGTGGCTGGGCACCGTCTGTTTTTTCCGGTCTCATGTTGATACGGTCTCCCAGTCATATCAATCTTTCTGTCTCTTGAACTCTTTTTCCCTCGTATCTGTGTCATTCTCAGTCATCATAAGATGGTCTGTATTTGTGTTGGAGCCTTGGTGACATAGTGGTTAAGAGCTATGGCTGCTCACCAAAAGCTGGGTAGTTCTAGTCCACCAACTGCTCTTTGGAAATGCTAAGTACATACGGGGCAGCTCTACTCTGTCCTGCAAGGATGTTGTGAGTCAGAATCGACTTGATGGCAACGGGTTTGGTTTGGTTTGGGGATTTATATTCTTGTTGGAATACCGTCATGATATAGTAATGGCATTTCTCGTTTGTTCTAGGGGGATGCTGGAGAACCAGGACTGCCAGGAACAAAAGGGACAAGAGTGAGTACCGCTGTTACTGACCGGTGTTGTGTACAAGCTGAGGACCGCTGTTATTGACCGGTGTTGTGTATAAGCTCAGGATCTCACTGCAGCTCCAACGTGTTTTTTCCCAGCTCTTCTTCCTCAAGAATCGCTTACAGGCATGGGAATTCTTTTAATGAGCGAGAAGAAGGGTGTCCGTCATCTATCGACAAGTCATTAAAGAAAGATTTATAGCTTGTTCTTTTTTTTAAAAAAAAACAACAAGATGTTCTAAAGTGTAAAAACACTGAAAGCCTGGCCTTGCTCTCTAGCCAAGAGAGAAGTGTGACAATAGCTTGAGTGTCTTCTTGCTGACACTCCTTGGGGTTCTTGGGGGCAGAAGGTAGAGTGAATAATAAAACCATGATTACAGCTGATCTGCGTTATTCGCAGATTCTTTATTGGTGAATCCGCCCATTGGCTGCAGAATTCTGTAGTGCATCAGAGGCTGTGCGGAGAAGCGGGCGTGGGCGGAGAAGGGTGCCCGGTGTGGCTGGATGGGGCTAGCTCCGTCCTCGCCACTTCACTGTTCAGGAGGAGAGGATGTTCTGGGACGTGACCATTGTGCGTAAGGCGAAGCGCCTCACGTGTGGGACAGAGAAGACACAGTGCAGCCATCCCCTCTTACCTCTGCATTTTGAATGAAACTCTTCTATTTCCTGCCAAACTTGTGCTGTTATTCAGTTAGAAATAACTTCGTATTTTCCCCCTAGTGAACTGATTTCAGTCCGTAAACTCTTCTACCCACTTGTGCAGTCCTCAGACTCATTGTCACGCTTGAGCCCATTGCTGCAGCCCTGGGCCAGTGTGTCTCGTTGAGGGTCTTCATCTTTTGGGGTGACCCTCTTCTTTACCCAGCAGGATATTCTTCTCCGGGAACTAGAGAAGATTCATGGGAATTACGCGCTCGTTTTTTTTTAACTTAGAAGTTGCCACCAATTACATGAGGCAGAGTTACTTGGCACATGTGCAGCTTTGCTGCTGTACGTCTTGAGTAGCTTCTGGGGTGGGTTTGCAGCTTGAAGCCCAGGAGATGCGTCTGGTGGTGTCTTCACCAGCCTCCTCCCAGAATGCTCTGTCGGCTCCAAGAGCCTGTTCTCAATGCCAGAAGTGAGAGTTTGACTCCATCAGCCAGTGGACAGATGGAGATAAAACTCCTAGGCGCTTCAGTTTAACTTTTTCTTTTCCATCCCTTACAGGGACCTCCAGGAGCCGCCGGTTACCCGGGAAACCCAGGACTTCCCGTATGTATATAAAACACACTCTGCTTCCCCTGTGAAACATTACATATGAGCAATATCACTACCAGGTGCTTTTTTCTTTTAGTGACTTCTTCACTGTCTTAATCACAGGGTATTCCTGGCCAAGATGGTCCACCAGGTCCACCTGGTATCCCTGGATGCAACGGTACAAAGGTAAATCGAGACCCCAGACTCTTCCCTCCCCCTTATGCATAACTTTGCATGTCAAGAAGTCAGGTAAAGCTACTGTGTTAATACAGTTTTATTGCTGACAATTAGAAAGTCTCTTGAATAAAGTTTTTCTGTATTTGATAAGGTAGGAAATACAGTTTTCTCATATTTAAGGTTCAGGTAGGATATAATCATGCCTTTTTTTTTAGCAGATATTTATCCTAAAGTTAAACTACTTTTAAGCAGTAAGTCAAATAAGAAAATCAAATTATTGACCCTTGTCCCTATTAATTATGCTGTTAAACATAGTTTTTCTTCCATGAGGTAGCATGAAGGCCTAAGGCTTGTAACAAACTATCTTCAGGAGATGGTTTTTAACCCAAAATGGAAATACCCCTGGAGGGTGGGACAGTGTGACTTAGGAGGTAAATGGAGTGATGCTGTCACCGCGGTTGAAGGGAATGACCGTCTGCTTTTTTCCTGCAGGGTGAAAGAGGGCCCATGGGGCCTCCTGGTCCCCCTGGATACGTCGGACACCCTGTGAGTATCTCATCTTTTAAGTTGCGATCTCTCCTGCAATAATTTCTGTCTTCTCATTCTATTTCCAGGTTTTTATTTGTTTGTTTGCCCTTATATCTTAATGTTCGCCACATTTTGGGAATAAACACCAATATCAACCTTTTCTTTTCTAGGGCCCTCCAGGGGTGCAAGGAATGAAGGTATGTTTTATTTTACTGGATTAATTATAGGGCCTACCTAAAACAGACGCTGTACAAACAAATCCAGTTTCAATCCCTTTAAGTGAGGAATGTTTTCTTCTAAACTCACTCTGTGACATTAAAATAGCACGCAGGCTGCATACACACACTGAAACTGGAGGCTGTAAAGCTCAGACACTGGGAACGTTCTTAGTAGGAGCAAATAGGAGGGGGAGGTCTGTGATGACGGTGGTCGCTGACGGGTGGGAATCCAGTCCGTGTTAATGACTGCCTCACACGATCCCACCAACTCTGCCTTTCCAAGCTGCTTCACGCCAGCACCAAGCCATCCAACTTTTTATTCCATTTGCTTGGAATGGTTTTATTGACATGCAACCACTTTTTCATGTGTCCTGTAATCTCAAGTCACTGTCTTACAAATTCAGTAATTAGTGCAGTGAAGGAAACCAGTTGTCTTAGGCAGAAAACTTGATGGCATGGGATCTTCCTTTCACCGCCAGCCCTGCCGCTGTGTTTTCTCGCTTTGATTCTCCCGTTTCTATTGGGGTGACACCCAGGATCCTGTGTGGCATCGTGAGGGAGCTAACCCCTGGGTACCACCCTGCCATTGCCCAAGAGAGTGATGTGATCCCCGTTACCAGGAGAGAGGAGCCCAGGTGGTGCAGTGGTTAAGAGCTCGGCTGCTAACCAAAAGCTCAGCAGTTCGAATCCAGCTTCCACTCCTCGGAAACCGTATAGGGCAGTTCTACTGTGTCATATGGGGTCGCTAAGAGTTGGAATTGGCATCTTTTGTCTAAATCTGCAAAAGAAGGAGCCCTGAGGGTGCAGTGATTAGTGCTACCCCAGTGTTTGCCTGTTACTTGGTGAGTTTTCAGTGTCTTTTCCCACACAGTTATGACCTGGGTCTTATTTTCTTTCCATCCCACAGGGGGATCCAGGTGAAATCCTTGGCCATGTGCCCGGTACACTGCTGAAAGGTGAAAGAGGCTTTCCTGGACCTCCAGGAATACCAGTAAGCATTTGCTGGATAATTATAAGCACTTGCTGCATCATCTTCTGCTTTGCATTTTAATTCTTTTCTTTCTCAATAATTCATAGGGCTCCCCAGGATTTCCAGGAGTGCAAGGTCCCATTGGCCCTCCAGGATTTACCGGACCACCAGTAAGTTTGGGCAACAGTTTCTCTAGAATAGTCATTTGAAGAACAGCCTGTGTTGAGTCATGCAAGTAAATAGTCATTTAATGAAGAATTTACACATGGTGTTGAATGAGAAGTTTACATGTGATGTTCTCTCAATTTGGAAGTGGGAGAAGGAGCTGCTTTCTTAGGACAGTGTTTGGCTGATATCTATGGTCTGTTGTTTCTCAGGACTGTGTGCAAAAAGAGAATACTGCAGCTGCAGAATTGTTCTGGGTGCCAAAGCGTTCCGAACAAGTAACTTAGTCCTTAATTTAGGGATAGACTAGATACTAGTGGCACCCAGGAACTGGAGAAGCCAAGTTAAGAGACTTGGGAGAAGCTGTAGCATCTCTCAGGGACGACGGACTTGTAGAAATAGAATTAGAGAGGTCTGACCCAGTGGAAAGTTTCAGGCACAAAGCAGAGAGCCACAATCCACGGCCTTCACGTTTTGTGATGAGGACTTTTTCCACTCAACACCCAGAGATTAACGTCTTGTCGCTGCTCTACTTGACAGCCTAATAATTCTCAACAGAAAGAAGGTATCCTCTCATCCCCATTCCCACATCTTTGAGAGCTGTACTGGCTAGAACTGTTGATTCGTAGTGGGCCATGTTTCCTGGGAACGACCAACGCCAACAAACATGTCGGTCCTCTTGTGTCATCCCAAGAGTCCTCTCAAGACTCTTTCAGATTCATCTTTTCAATTTGCTTGTACTTTTTCTTTGTAAAACCCAGCAATTCTTCTTCCATACATTAATGCAAAATCACTTCATTTACATTCCTCTAAGTAAATAGACTCATTTTTTATAATAATGACCTACTTAGCCTTTTCAAAATGATTTTAAAAAGCATGACCCCTAGACCTGCTGCTGCCCCTGACCAGAAAAGATTGCTGAGGTCAACTCTTCAGACAGGAATGCACTGGACTCGAGGACACAATGTGACCACATCGTGTGTGCACTTCATGGTTCTGTGCATCTATAGGGTGCTGTCCTACTGGCCTCTTACTAGAAGGGAGAGGAGAGGGTGGAGAGAAGGGGACAGGAGACTGTTAAGAGGGTATGACATATATAGAAGAAAAAGAAAGAGTGTGCTGTCACCAGGCAAGAAGAGCAGAAGCAGCTGCAGATAGGCAGGCATGCAAATTTAATTTTGATGGTATTCTTTTACTTAAATCACAACAAAAAAGTGTTCTGAAGTCTGGTGACACTGGAAGGTATTTCACTTCACTACATCATCCCTCCTCCTGGAAGAACTCCGTTAAACTTTTTAAGACAAACAGTTTTACCTAAACTGGCCAAGTGGAAACGCCAGGCCGTGAAGAACCCGGCTGGTGGTTTAATCCCTATTAGCCGGGCACACTGTAGAAATACTGGACTCCACGGGGCAAAGCCTACGCTTGCAAGGGAATAACTCCAGCCCTGTTCATAGTCAACGTGGGCTCATTTTAAGTTGCTTCTCTAGCATGGAAAGAAATATTTCAGTGTTTAACGAGGTAAATTAGTGTGTTCCCTACACAGTCTTAGCTGCCATCTGTACCGGGAGCATTTAAAGCCTGTGAGGGTCAACAATCACATGTAATTAAAACGCTCTCTTTTCTAGGGTCCTCCAGGCCCTCCTGGCCCTCCAGGTGAAAAGGTAAACGTTTTTTGGTTGTCTTTATTTGGGGCTGATATAAGTAATTATAGTTTGTTAATAAATTGCCATAATTTATTCTTTAAGTTTCTGTGAGAAGCTTTGGAAACATGTACCTTAACTGATATATGCATCTGTCTATCCATCCATTTATCTATCTTATCTCTCCATCCATCAGTGCATCCATCCATCCATCTGTCCATCCATCCATCCATGCATCTATCCATCTGCCCATCCACCCATCTGCCCATCCACCTGTCTGTCAACCTGCACATCCACCCATTCAGCCATCATCCATCTACCCCCCCACCCACCCACCTATTCGTGCATCTACCCAGCCACTCGTCTGTCCATTCATCCACTCACCCAATCACTCACTCATTCATCCATCTATCCACACACCCACCCGTCCACCCACCCTGCCACCTGGCCACCGACCCACCCATCCATCCACCCACCCACCCATCCACCCACCCACCCATCTATTCACCCACCCACCTACTCAGCCACCCACCCATCCACCCCTCCATCCACCCATCCACCCACACATCTACCTACCCACCCATCTACATCCACCCACCCTGCCACCTGGCCACCCACCCATCCACCCACCCACCCACCCATCCACCCACCCACCCATCCATCCATCCATCCATCCACCCACCCACCCGCCCACCCACCCGCCCACCCACCCACCCATCCATCCACCCACCCACCCACCCATCCTTCACCCATCCACCGATCCACCGCTCCACCCATCCATCCACCCATCCACCCATCCACCCATCCATCCACGCACCCATCCACCCACCCATCCACCCATCCATCACCCACTCATCCACCCACCTACCCACCCACCCCCATCCATCCATCCACCCATCCATCCACCCACCCATCCATCACTCATCCATCCATCCATCGATCCATCCATCCTTCCATCCATCCATCCACCGACCCACCATCCACCCACCCAGCATCTATCCTTCTGTCTGTTCATCTTCTCTTTAGATGCTCTGGAATCACTGTTCTTTTTCTTAGTTTTCTAAAGCCAGAGTGTAAAAGCCTTACATTAAAAGAAATGCTGTAGAATTCTTTATCAATAGTATTTTTAAAAGCTTTTAAAAAATATGCATTAAGTATGTGATCACAAATTTCTTGAAAATTCAAGCTATTTGTGAGATGAAGTTATTGTATGAATTCTGCCATCTTACTGCATTCGGTGTGTGCTTTGGGAGAGGATTCTGGAAAAAATAGACAACTCCAATAATGAAAGTTTAATTTTTAATCAACAGGGGCAAATGGGCTTAAGTTTTCAAGGACCAAAAGGTGACAAGGTGAGTTCACAGGTCTTTGGCGTGTTCCCATGAACAGAGTTCTGCACACAACAGTCTTCACCTTGGGCCTGTGTTTGGAGCCTCAGGATTGCAGCGGCTCTTCCCTGCATGAGCTTCAGTGCAGCATTTCTGTCTAAATGCGCAGCCGGGATGTACTGGAGTGCTGGGGGCGTGGTCTCGAGACACTGGGGGCTCAGTGGTAGAATTCTCACCCTGTGTGCAGGAGACCTGGGTTTGATTCCCAGACAAGGTCCTTCACGCTCAGCCGCCACCTGTCTGTCGGTGGAGACTGGCTGCTGCTAGGGTGCTGAGCAGGCTTCAGAGGTGCTGCTGGAGTAAGGTGGGCCGGGGAGGGAGGGCTGGTGGTCCTCTGATGATCGGTTAGTGGCAACCATGCAGCTTGTCGGGGTTCCGTTTCCATGGGGGCAACCCGAGAGGACGTCAACTCAACGTCCGCTAGCATTTGTGTCTGTCTGTCTGTCTGTGTATGTATTCTCTGTGTATATGTGTTGTATGTGTATGTACATCAGTAGTTTATGAGGATTGCCGATTGTATGTGTATGTTTGTCTGTATTGTGCATGTGTGTGTATGTATGCATGAATATGTATGTATTGTATATGTGTCTACATCAGTAGTACAGTATGAAGACTGCTGATTAAGTTCACAAATTCATCCTAGAAAAAAAGGGCTACATGGCTCATTGCTGAATATCACTACAATCACCTTCAAAATACTCCTTGGGGGGCTGTGCACTGATGCCAGCACCCAGTCCAACCTTCAACACAATGTTGGAACTTTTTCTGGAATGGCCGTCAGAGCTGTGGCTGTCTTACCTTTGATGTCTGGAAGGCCATCCACCTGCCTGTCTGCCTTTCAAGATTTCCTTTATCTTTGGGTAAAAGGGAGAGTCAGCGGGGGCCCGATCAGATGATCAGAGAGGGTGTTCCAATGCAGTGATTTGTTTCCTCGCTGAAAACTCTCTCACGGACAACTAGACAATTAAGTTTATGGACATGCCACTGTACCCCTACGCACAATGGCCATTCCAGAATGAGTTCCCAAGTTGTTTTGAAGGGTAGACTAGGCACTGGCGTCAGTGCATAGCCCACCAAGGCGAGTACTTGGAAGGTGACCGTAGTGACACTCTGCAGTGAGGTGTGTAGCACTTAGAATAATTAAGGTTGTCGATGTAATTTGTTGGACCTCGTATGTATTTCTATGTGTGTATCTGTGTCAGTAGCACAGCAGGTGTGTATATGCACGTGTGTACGTCATGTATATGTGGGCATGTTCTCAGATTCGTTTCTCCTCCTGTCTCTGCCACAGCTGCCAGCCTTCCCCTGCCTGCCGAGAGGTGACAGTCTCTTCCTCACTGCAGTTTATTTTTCTCTCGACACAGGATAGATTAAAATAGAATAGTGTATAACAACCCTTCAAAAATGGAGGTTTTATCTCAGGCTTTTTCCTCTTCTGCATTTTCCTTCTTGGTGTAATTATTTCTGTGGGTGATTAACATTCCACACTGGCTTCAACAGGGTGAGCAGGGGGTCAGCGGCCCTCCAGGCGTGCCAGGACAAGCTCAAATTCAGGAAAAAGGAGACTTCGCTACTAAGGGAGAAAAGGTACCAAGGACATTTTTCCAGGGAATACGGGCTGTCTAACACTGAAAAAATTCCAAAGGACAAAGATGAGATGGGTCATAGTCCGGTTCCCTTGGCACCATCAGCCACAACCTGGAAAATGATGGATGGACTGTTTGTCCCATGAGGTGTGAGTGTCTTGGGGGGCAGATGATTCCACGTGACTCACCTGAGGTCGTCAGTGTATTCAGGTTGGGGTGGGGCCAGAGAGGTTACAGGTGGCGTGGATCTGGCATCATGCCCCCTGTCCCTAAGTGGATGGGGCCCTGATGGCAAGGTGGTTAACAGCTACAGCTGCTAACCGAGAGGCTGGGGGTTGGAATTCACCAGCTGCTCATTGGAAAGCCTTGTGGGTAGCTCTGCCTTGCAGGGTCGGTGTCAGTCAGAATCGACCCCACAGCGCAGTAAGGGCAGGGAAGTGAAATGAAACCAATGTGAATTTCTTAATATGTCAGAAAAAAGGTTTTATTAGCCCCTTTTTCATGTGAAATCTAGCTTATAAAAAACTTGCTGTGAGTTGCAGAGATGCAAGCACTTAGGTTTTATGTGGAAAATTGACTTGGATTCTAAACTTTCACTTAATCACACTAATTTTTTTTTAAATTGTTATAGCTGTTAGACAGTACTAATTTTTTTTTTTTTTTTTAATTCTGTAAGGGTCAAAAAGGTGAACCAGGATTTCAGGTAAGCCCTAAATTCTTGTTTGTTATTTTTATGAAAGACCATAAAATATTAGATTTCACTTACAGCCTTATTTCATCTCACATAGAACACTTAAATCATTTTACCTGGACCTGAACACAGCTAACTCGTTCTCCTCTGGTCTTTGTAGGGCATGCCGGGTGCTGGAGAAAAAGGGGAACCCGGAAAGCCAGGCCCGCGAGTGAGTGCTTTCGAAGTCCCCCGAGGGCTCGTTGTCACAGAATTTTTCTTTCTTTGCTAGAATTGTGTGTACATGGAAACCAAAGATGGGCAGGGGTTCCAGGGTCTTCGAAATTATCCTCTTTCACCTCTAGGAAAAGCCTTGTCTCTTTAGCTTTCAGGGAGGCTTTTTTGAAACCTTTTTGAAATCAGAAACATGACAAGCTACTGTCCTTTGGGGAGCCCTGGTGGTGCAGTGGTTAAAATCTGTGCTCCCAGTGCTATGGCTGCGAACCAAAAGGTCCGCAGTTCAAATCTTCCAGGTGTCCTTGGAAACCTCATGGGGCAGTTCTGCTCTTTCCTGTAGGGTCCCTGTGAGTCAGAATTGACTTGATGGCAACTAGCTTGTTTTCATTTTTGTGTTTTTACGAGGAAGGCTTAGGTTTCAAGAGTCTTTTTCTCAGTGACACCCTGGATCAGAGACACCCATTGGGCCAGGTCACAGGGTTACCTCTGCTGCTGCTCTCTCTGCAGCCACCAGGGCTAGCACTGAGACCTCCCCGAGCCCCAGGAATGGGACCTTGTTTCCACAGCCCTGAGCACAAGATCCTAAGCAGCTTGGGAGTTCATGAGCAGTGGTAACAGGAGACATGCCCAGTAATACCTCGTACTGTCTTCCAGTTGCCTAAGATGGTTGTGGTGTCTGCCCTGGGACAGGGCAGCCGTGATCACTCAGTAGAGACTTCTTGCCTTTTGGGCAGGAGATGTGGGTTCAATATCCAGCCAATGTGCCTTGAGTGCCGCCACTACCCATCTGTCAAAAGCCAGCCAGCGCCTTCCGATGGATCACAGTGCTCCAATCCCATTGTCCATGGGATCCCTGCACTTTGGAGGCCGCCTTGTGGCAGTTAATGACAACAGCCCTGAAATACCGCATGGAAACCTGTGTTAAAGGGAATCTTTCACGTGCCAGCTACCAAATTCAGATTAGCCAATCAGAGCTCGTCTCTGTGTCACGTGTTAAAGATGTGTGAGAAGAGTTTGTAACCAATCAGACTTAAAAAAGAAGTCCTCTTGTATTGTAACAGCTTTTTGGAGCTATTCCTTGTATAGTATTTTTCATAGGACTGTTGCAGGATGATGGTTTCTTAACAAGGACAAGTATTACCTTGTATATGAATCCTCGCTTTGGTGTTACATTGTATCTTTTAATATTACTTACTAAATGCCAATGGTTACCTCTTTACTATACAGGGAAAACCTGGAAAGGATGGTGAAAAAGGAGAAAAAGGGAGTCCAGTAAGTATTTCTCTGCAGTTTTGAGAGGTAACCAAGTTACTAGGGTACCTCGCGTGTGATGGTCACTGCTTCTTGCTCTGCTCTGTTCCAGGGATTTCCCGGTGACTCTGGGTTCCCTGGGCTCCCCGGCCAAGCGGGTTTAAAGGTAAGTGCTGGCACTGTTGGGTTTTTACGTTCATCTTCCCGCTTCAGTTTGGAAGTTTGCGCATATATTCGAGAACAAGGGATATGGGCTCAAAGAACTCTAACGTTTGTGCTCTGGATGATTAAAAACGGAACCTAGAGGTCTTATTTGTGTGTGAATTTTTAGAAGAAAGAAGTGTAAATTTTCTACCCCTTCATGTTTTTATGTCTCTTTCTTAAAGTCTCCATGAGTCGGATCCGACTCGACGGCACTTGGCTGGCTATAGTAGCTTCCTTTTGCCCTGATTATAAAACAACAGGAATTGCAGAAAGAGCTAAGAAAATAAAGCTGATCTGTGATGCTCTTATCTACCCAGAAATGGCCAGTGAATACCTGTCACCTCTGAGGTGTCACCTCTATATGCTCCCTGGCACTGCCTTCTTATGCAAAAAGGATGCATACGAATTGAAATTTTATGAGTTCGTTTTTAGGTAAAATGAATGCAGATTTGACCAGTTCTAGACCTAAGACCTCACAACTATTTCTTGAAGAAAATAGACTTTGAAATCTTAAGCTGTCATGTAGTTTCATGTCATTGCTTTGTTCTCCAGTTCAGAAGCCACCATCTACTTTCTCAGCTTCTATAAAAAATGCTTGTCTTCAGATGCTCTGGGGGAGAGGAAATCTGCAGAACACACACTGTGAGCTCTTTTGTGAAATGATTAATTAGGCTCTCGTTTATAACTCAGAAGCTAATTAATGTACAGGAATGTGTTCATTTTCCTCTAAAGAGTCACAGAGCACTTTCAACGCATCACACCTGAGAATACTAAGGAGAGGAATACACGTTTTAAGTGTCTCGTGTGAACAGTCTCCGTCTTTCCCGGTTCGGCAGGGCGGTCTGCACAGTGAGAAACGACATGAAAATGGTCTTTCTTTTGTAGGGAAGCAAGGGCGAAGCCGGCCCCCCAGGCCCCCCTGGAAGGGTGAGTATCTGGGTCCCGGGCCAGGCTTTGGGAAGCAGGGAAAGAAGGGAGATGTGGGCTACACTGTCACCTGTGACAAGGGATATGGGCCACATTGTCACATGTGACACTGTCTCTGCGGCGGCTCCCTAGAGCTACATGTTTATGTCAGAGGGGTGCACAGGAATGGAAACCATCATTTGTCTTTTCCTATAGTGTGCAGTTTAATCTTTACTTTTTATTTTTATGTATCTTTTCTGAATATCCTTCAAGTGCTGGAAGTAAAAAGCTTTCTGTATGGATGGAGCTGGTAGCAATGCATTTTCAGCCTTTTTATTTTTCTTTTTTGTGTCTCCTAAGAGAAACAAGCGGT
The DNA here is from genome assembly GCA_028571685.1 of Heterohyrax brucei. Taxonomy (NCBI): domain Eukaryota; kingdom Metazoa; phylum Chordata; class Mammalia; order Hyracoidea; family Procaviidae; genus Heterohyrax; species Heterohyrax brucei. The sequence goes on from CM053163.1 coordinate 3,446,332, forward strand.
CCATCGCTTGGCCATCCTAGCAAAAATATTTTTATGTTTGCAGATGATTTTGCATATGCTAAGTCATTTTTAAATCATATGCAACATTTTTTTTTCCTTTTTAAAAATGAGCGTTTTCATTGTTTGCAAATGTTTGTCCTGCTGGTCAGTTTTGGAAACCCTGGTGTCATAGTGGTTAAGCACTATGTTTGCCAACCAAAAGTCTGGCAGTTCAAACCCACTAGGTGACTGCCCTGTTTTCACCTTAACCTCATTGGCACAGACTGCTAGTATTTTAATAGCATTTGCTAATTTAATTGATACAAGAGAAATTTTCAAGACCAGTGAGAACACACGTATTTGACTTGGTTGTTTGTTTCGAATACAGTCATTTAGAATTTGGATGAACTGGTTTATTACTTGTTAATGAAACCAGCAAAGCATTCTTCTGGCTGTCTATCCTTTTGACTTTAAGAAAGGTCAGTTTTGGCCACTGAAACAAAATAAAACAAAAACCAAAGCTTCTTCCAATAAAAAAAAAAAAAAATCTTGGGTGTTCCTATTCCATGTTGCCTGAGGGACTTTCTCTGAAAAAATACCCTTAAAGTAGAATATTCATCTTATGATGTATATATTCATTTATAAGTATAATCCCAGACCTCACAGATGCCCACATTAATGCACCTATAACTCGAACCCACTGGAGTGCTGTGGGAAAGGCTGGCAAGCAAATTCGCTTAGAAGGGAGCGAGTCACCCAGGAGGGCCTTAGGTGATGGGGTTCTTTAGCAGCCTTCTGCGGGGTCTCTGCCCCTTCCCACCTCTCCCCTCCCGGGACCCCGGCCATCTTCTGCTCTTCTCTGGTTTAGCTTATCGGCCCTGGCCCCCTGGGCGAAAAAGGAGAGAGGGGCTTCCCTGGAAGCCCGGGGTTAAGAGGAGAGCCAGGCCCCAAAGGTAAGCTCCTCCCTCCCCCCTCCTTCCTGCCTCCCTCCACTCCCTCTCCCCTCCCTCCCCTTCCCTTCTTCCTTCTCCCCCTCCCTACCCTCCCCTTCCCTCTGCCTGCCTCTGTCTCCCCCTCCCTCCCTCCCTGGGGCAGCTCTCTGCCCTGCACAGTCCCAGTGGGCTGGAATCCACTCCACCGGTGTTTTCTTTCTCTTTTAAGGTTTCCCAGGAAGCCAAGGACAACCTGGTCCTCCAGGTGAGAACCCTTCATTGCTTTCCTTAGACTGTTGGTACGTACACCTTGTCTGCGGTTTCTCTTTGGAACGTGTTTATAATCTGGTGCGTTAGATGACTGTATAAAGTGGCTGGCAGTATTGTTAGACATTCCTCTAGCTGTGAAAGCAAGATGTGTTGATAAACAAGTGTTTAAGTGCTGTACTCACACGTAATTAATAAACACGTGGATCAGGCGGCATCTTCCTGTCTCTCTGCAAGTCAGAGCTGCTCATGAGGTCGCTGTCCTCAGACTTGTGTTACCTCTTCTGCATTCCTTTTGCAGTTGCTGCCAGGAAACCTCCTCTCTCTTCCCTCAGACCCCCTGTCCCTGGTGCAGGAACGTTAGTTCCTCCTCGGTGTGGCTGGCTAACCCGTTCCCTTCCCCAGCCCAGGTCATCCTCACTCTCCCGGGAGTCAGCACAGCCCCCCCACCTTCTGGAACCCTCCATCACTCTGCCTGTGTTTACTCCACACTTGTTGCACACATGTTGATCCTGCGTTTTCTAATAGGTTGTCAAGTTCAGAGAGTAAGAGATCACGCACACACCCGTACACGCATGTGTGTGCATGTGAGTGTGTGTGTGAGTGTCTGTCTAGTGTTCCAGTCCTTGGAGCTGATCCAACAATCTGACATAACCTGTGTTGTGCCCTAGAATTTACAGGGCAGCCCTGTGCCCCAAGATCTGAAGCTTAAGTTCAGTCAGCGGCCCTTTTTCTGAGCAGAACAAAGCCCCACCCATTGTCTGTTACACCGCAGTAACAGCTGGTGGCCCAGTGGTTAGGAGTCACGGCTTTAAACCACAGAATCAGGAGTTCAAGTCCACTAGGGGACTCTTGAAACCCTATTGGGCCTTTTTACTCTGTCCTACAAGGTCCCCGTGAGCTGGAAGTGACTTGATGGCAAGCATTTTTTTTTAGTGGCTCCCGTTAGGCCTTCCATCCGCTCCTAGTTTCCCTGCTGTCTGCTAAAGCTTTGAGGTCCACCGTTAGGTAGGTCTGTCCTTTTTCTTTCTTTTCTGATCTTTGATTTTTAAAAACGAATGGCTTACTGTCTTCCCAGCGGCCGTGTCTCTCCAGGTTCCCCCTCTGGCCGTGTCCCGTTTCCTTTCTACAACTGCTTTCCTAACTCACTTTCTTGTCCCATCACTTTTTAACAAACTCAGTCCAGACCGGGCTGCCTGGAGGCTTCTCCCTTGCCGAGACCGCGGTTTCCTGTCCACACCAGCTTCTTCCCACGGGTGCGGCCCTCAGCGCGGATCTGGACTGCATTCTTGGGGCCGTCAATTGGGGGCCACCCTCCGTCCTCTCCTTGTCGGGGGCACCTTCTCTTTTAATGTTTACACGATGACTTCTTTAATTTGGAGGGCACGTGTGACTATCAGCATTTACGTCCTAAGACCTGTGTCCTATTTAATTTATTTTTTACTTTTCCAAGGTTGTTTCCCAATCGTCATTTTACCTTGAACAGAGTTAAACTGTAGATTTTAAACACTGCATTCTGATGGCTTACTTGAGATTTTCTTCTGGTTCAAGGCTTCCCTGTACCAGGTCAGGTGGGTGCTCCAGGCTTGCCTGGTAGCCGAGGAGAGAAAGGTGACCAAGGGTTTCCAGGCGTGTCATTACCTGGACCCAGTGGAAGGGACGGATTCCCAGGCCCTCCCGGGCCCCCTGGACCTCCTGGCCAGCCAGGCCACACAAGTAAGTTCCCGCTGCAATTGTTGTTGGGGTGTCTGACTCTGCCTGGGTTCTTGAGAAGAGCCAAACCAGTGAAGTGTATGCAGACATAGAGAGAGAGGTTCGCGGTATTTCAAGGAAATGGCTTGCGCAGTTGTGGGGGGTGCCAGGTCCTTAGTCTGTGGTCTAGTAGAGGAGACTTCTGCTGCCTAATGGGCTTGCGGGGGCTGCAAAAATTCAGTATCTGCAGGTCAGGCAGCAGGCTGGAGACTTCTGCAGGCTTATCTCCTGAAAACCGGAGGCAAGTCAGAAAACAGGGCAGGGTTGAAAGAGAGAGAGATGTAGAGAGCTTTGCCAGAACATCTGTTGAGATACTGGAGCCAGGTAATACCCCCAAGGGAATGCCCTTTTCAACAGATTGGCTGTTCACGAAGTGGAGATTGATTACATCATGTCTGCCAAATCCTTTAGAAATCCCGTCCCAAATCAGTTTTTCCCTATGTATCTGAGAGCAGATTTTGAGCACCAAATGGGCTTTTGAGTTCCTTATTCTTGCTACATCTGCTAACCAAAAGATGAGTGGTTCAGGTCCACCAGGTACTTGTTGGATGTTCTATAGGGCAGTTCTATCCTGTCCTGTAGGGTCACTGTGAGTCAGAATCAACGTAACAGCAGTGGGTTTGGTTCTTTGGGGGGAGTTATTCTTTGAAGAAATATTAAAGTGCCTACTCCAAGCCAAGGTCCTTGTTATTCAGTGCTGTCCAGTCCGCTCGGAGTCGTAGTGATCCCGTGTACGGTGGCACAGACGTGGCCAGGCCCACTGCGTCGGTCCGTCTAATTGAGGTCTGCCGCCTTTTTGCTGATGTTACAGGGTTGCTACAAGTTGGAAAGAACTCAACAGTGGTGGGTTTCTGTGTCACTGAGCATAACGTATTTCTCCAGGGACTGGTCCTTTTGGTGGCATAGATGGTTTATTTCTAGCTGCTAACCTAAAGGCTGGTTGTTCGAGCTCACCCATGGGCTGTGCAGAAGAAAGGTGGGGTGACCTGCACCTCTGAAGATTCCAGGCGAGAAAACCCTATGGAGCAGTTCCACTTTGTAACACACACGGCGTTGCTGTGACTGAGAACTGACTTGGTAGAAGTGGGTTTGGGTAGGTACTGTGGGCCAAGTACTGTTCTAGAAGCTACGTCAGTGACAAGATCCATTCAAACAATCCTGCCCTCATGGAGCACACAGACTAAGTGGCAAGACAGACATAAACAGGATCAGCAATTATGTGTATTTTAGAAAATCAAAACAAACCCACTGCCAGCTACCAAGTGGATTCTGAGCCACAGGGACGTTACTGGACAGAGTAGAACAGCCCTGTAGGGTTTCCATGGAGCACCAGGTAGATATGAACCACCAACCTTTTGGTTAGCAGCCCTAGCACTTTACTGTGCCTCTGGGATTTCCGTGCGATGTTCCAGAGCTGATAAAAAAACTTGGCTTTCTGAATTTGGGGTGAGGTCTAGTCATGGGGTTTGAAGTTTAGACAGATTTGCTCAGCAAAAAGAAAGGTGAAGAAGGTGAAGGAACCATGTGGGGAAAATCTGAGAGAAGATCATTCTTTGGGGTTTTATAGTTCAGTCAGCACTGAGACTAGGCCAAAAGTCATGTAAGACTCTGAACTTTCTGCTGCTGTTAATTGTGTAGAAAGTGTTTGCCATGGACATCGTAACAGGCGTCATCCTCATTTCCAGACTGCCCCTCTCAGTTGGTATAAATGAAGTAATTCACAATTGCAGAGCCGTAAGGGATCCTTTTTACAAACAACAAATACTTTTGTGTTTGCCGTGTACTTTAAATAGTGCCCACTGGTACCAGTTCCAGCGGCTGTCGAGTTGATTCCAACTTACAGCAGCCTCGTGTGTGTCAGAGCAGATCAGCAGTCCATAGAGTTTTGTTTTTTTGCATTTTCTGGAAGTAGATTGCCAGCCGTCTGTTCCTGTGCCTCGCCTCTGTGTGAATGTGAACCTCTAGCCTTTGGTTAGCAGCTGAGCACATTAACCGTGTGCATCACTTGGGACGCAATCAGATTGTTTACTCTGCTGTATCTCTTCAAAAACATCAGAGAAGAAAGTATAAAGTCTGTAATAATCTGTGTCTGAAATATATTTGTTTTTTAAAACTATTCACCCTTCACAGATAGTGTTTACGTTACTGTCATTTATTTTCATACCTCCTTTCATAAGGATGCTCAGAATTGATTAAGAATAAACAATGAATGGCATTTTCACAGGGACAGTCTACTGCTCTAAAGTAGTGATTATTTTTCTGGTAGTTTGCTGGTTAAAAAATAAAGGAACAAGGAATAAATGTGTTCTAGTCTCAGCATTGACTTTACCAGATGTATGGCTCTGGGTAAGTCTCTGTGAAGCTTTTAAGCCTCAGTTTCTAAATCTGTAGATTAAAGATGGTACATACATTGCCATATGAAAATGAAAGAATGCATAGAAAAAGGCTTTCTGAATGGAGTGGTGCCTTCGAATTGTTAAGACAGAAATTGTCCAGCAGCAGTGTCGAGTTGCTGACATGATATGCACACTGGTTGTGTCTCTCACATTCATGCACTGGGATTGTGTTGATGCAAATAAAGCTGGGTTTTTAGTACTCATCAAACAATCTAAAGTATTTTGATTTTATAAAAGAAGCTGAATTAAGAAGGTGAAAATACCCAATTTTAATTTAATGGGAATCATCATGTAATTTCTTAAACCAATTTCAGATGGAATTGTGGAATGTCAGCAGGGACCACCAGGCGATCAGGGTCCCCCTGGAAGGCCAGGCCAGCAAGGACTGGAAGGGGAAGTTGGAGAGAAAGGTAAGAAATTTTAATTTTTTTAAAATGGTGATTGGATTTGTGCCTGTGATGCACTTCCACAGTGTTGGAATTGGGCTGGAGTGTGTTCTTATCTTTGAAACTGCCCTTAAAATCCGTTCCATGAATAACTGTCTTCCTACAACTCTGTTGTGATGGTTGTGATTTTGAGCTTTGGAGAGAGAGCTGTCTGTCATGCGGGAGGGAACGCAAAGAACGCGGCTTTGAAAGGAGTCACGGCACCTCGCTGTGGCCGCGGGCAAAGTCCAGTGCCCAAAGAGGAGGTGGTCAGCGGGCTCAGCGGTCAGTCAGGTCACAAGTGGTCGCCGTCTTTCAGTTCCAATTTGGAGAGATTGGTTCTCAAACATGGAAAGTCCTTGCTTCAAGCCAAATCACACATCTGCCCACGGATTAGGAATGCCCTCTCGGACCCGCGCTGAGTGTGGCCGTCTGTGTGAGCCAGTCTCCTGCTGATGGAACAACCGGCTGTCCCCTCAGCCCGGAATGCCACCTTTCCCAGTCCGGGGTTTACTGGAATATCTGCACGGAACCGTAAGCTGGTGCTGTCAGCTCTGACTCGTAGCGACCCTGTAGGGCAGAGTAGAACTGCTTCACAGAGTCCAAGGAGTACCTGGTAGATTTGAACTGCTGATCTTTTGGTTAGCAGCATAGCCCTTAATTACCATGCCACCAGGGATGCCAGGGAAGGATCTGGAGGGCCGTATAGATGAACCTCCAACACCCAGCGGCTCCGTGGGAGGAAAGACGTGGCCGTCTGCTTTCATAACCATCACAGCCCAGGAAAACCTGTGGGGACAGTTCTGTCCTGTCACACGGAGTCACCACAAGTCCAAGGTCGACTTCACGGCACCTAACAACATCAAACCAAAAATACTAAGGCAGAGAAAAAACAATGGGGAGTTTCAGAATTAAGAGACAAGATCATAGTGGTCAAATATTTGCAAGCAGACAGGCAGCACTGAGTTTCTGGACCAGAGTTTTAGGCAGCAGCTGTCCTTTTTGCGAGCTAGAAAGACCAGGATTCTAAAGAGTACCACGACCGTTACTCTGCAGCACGCTGGGGGCGGTGGGGAGCACACGGCAGACCGCAAGAGCTCAGCCCCCGAGCACGTCGGGATGCCGGTCTGTAGGGCTGCACAGACACACGGAGAACACCACTTTGAGCAGAACACCATACGCTACCACCTTCTTTGACTTTTTCTTTCCTGTCAACATGCCGGAAACCCTGGGCGCAGTGGTTAAGAGCTCCGTCTGCTAACCAAAAATTCAGCAGTTCGAATCCACCAGATGCTCCTTGGAAACTTTATGGGGCAGTTCTGCTCTGTCCTATAGGGTTGCTGTGAGTCGGAATTGACTCAACAGCATTTGGTTTGCTTTGGGTTTTGGTGTCAGCATGTTGCAGACAGAGATGTCTATCCGTTTGCTGCATGCAAAGTCCCGATGTTGCCTTTTAGGTCAAAAAGGGGAAAGTTGCATCACCTGTGATATAGAAGGAGTCCGGGGGCCTCCAGGGCCACGGGGACCCCCAGGAGAAACAGGTAAGGCCTGAAAGGTGAGAAGAATCGGGTCCAAATTGACCTCAGTCTTTTGGTACCCTTCACATGAAACATTTCCTTCTCTGTTAAGAGACTTGGTCTTTTTCCACATTCAAAACTGCAGACTGACTGTGAGACTAACTAAGCTAAGCCATACTTTAAGGATTTGTTGGCTTTGTTGGAAATTACCAAGATGACTTATAATTTTGGGGTGGTGAAGATGACCTAATATCAGGACAGAAACTTAGGGGTTCACTCAGCTCCCTAAATTCAGTTATCTCAAAGGAAGTTATTAGGATGCTTGGCTTCCTGAAAACTGTCTCTGGTGGAAGAAGGAGCTTGCAGAGGTTCTGCTGTAGCCTTCTTTGTAAGCACTGGTGGTCACTGTCACCCTTTCTGAATCATAGTGTAGTTTTTCTTCTCTGGAGTTTTTTCAAACATCTGTCTACTTTGTACAAAGACCTTTATGCTTTTAGATCTTAAAAAAGGCTCTGGGTTATTGGGGGTGTTTTGTGACTGATGTGCTACAATTCAGTGTTTTTCTCCGTCCCCCTATCCCTCTTTTGAAAGGCTTCCCAGGGCAGCCAGGAGCCAAGGGGGACAGAGGATCACCAGGAAGGGATGGGCTGGAAGGGGTGCCGGTAAGTCAACCTGCTTCAGTTCGCGCACACCTTACAAGTTGAGACCCAGTGAACAACGCTAGATTTTTCCTTGGCCTCTGTGCAAAATGCCTTCTGATGCACGTTAAGGGCTGGTGGAGTGATGTTTTGTCCAGGGGTCTACAATGCCCGCAGTGTTTGATCCTTGTCATTGGCTTGTGTGGGGCACAGAGCCTGTTAAATCCAAATTCTTCTCACCTGGTCAGAATTCAGTTGCAGCTTTTCAGTGTCGGAGTGCAGCCTGCTGGTGGTGTGTCCACTTGCTGCAGGGTTCTTGTGATTTTTTGAAGCAAATGGCGCCACCAAGAGTCACTTCTAAGCAGCTACCGCGTAGGATTGAATTGCTGTCTTCCTGCTTTGTCTTTGCTTGTAGAAGTTACTGTCATTTCAGGAAATCCAAAAACTTGTTAAAAGAATAGATTTTGCATTTCTTTGGAGAGATCTAGGGACTTTGACTTGTTTTCCTCTAAGTAAAAGAAATAGATTTTTTTTTTTAATTCTCCTTCTTAGAGCTTTATATTTCAAAAATCACTGCCGCCAACATCTATTATACAGATGTTTTTTGAAATCCTTTGGGTGAAACAAAACACCAGCTTCTTAGCATCTCTAGTTCTTTTTAAAAGTAGCTTTCCAGTGAAAGAAGATATTAATAATCTTAAATATTGAAAGAAATTATTTGAAAACTTTCTAAAGCTTTTAAACCTTAGGATACTGTTCTCTTTGTATTTTCTTTGTTCTTTGAAGCTTTGGAAGCTTCCACTACTTTCTATTATTTATTTTGCCGTTCCCCCCGGCCTTTTTATTTTAAACATTGCTGGAAGCTTCTATGAAGGAGAACAAGGGCAAAAGTTAGTTACAATAGGACTGAAACTGCTGGAACTCGGTACTGGTTTTCTCTGTTTGGAGTCAGATGGTAGGCTTTTGCTTTCCAGAACTTCTTTGGTGCCTGAGGAGCTAATGAGAAGCTGCAATTATTTTACATTTTTTTTAAAACAAATGAGAAGTGTAGACAACTGGGCAGCTTTGACTGTGGTGACAATCAGAGACAGAAAAGGATGTTTTTAACCTCTGTCTTTATTTGCTCAGCTCTCCTGGTTTACTTCCTGCTTCAACTCTGGCTAGAAATCATAGCAAGTGGATCGCTTCTTACCCAAGCCCCAAACCTAATAACGATGGAAAGAGCTTGAATGCCAGCTAAGGGGTCTGTAGTTCAGATCCACCAGCTGCCCCTTGGAAATGCTGCTGTGTCCTTTAGGGCTGCTTTGTGTTGGAATCAACTCAATGGCAGCAGATTTGGTTGTTGATTTTGGCTCATGTGGTTGTGACCTTGAGATGTGATTAGTGTCGTGACTAAAGAGACTGAAATTTTAATTATGTGTGATTTAAATTTTTATGTAGTACTAGACAGTGCAGAGAGAGGAGTTGCTGCCTCTTGATGCTTCTAGAACGTGCTGGATGGTGTTATATGCGTGTTCACACGGCATCGCCCCACCCAGTTTAGCACAGTTGGGGGGGGCGATACACAGATGTATCCAAGAATCTTTTGAGAGGAAGTTTAGGGAAAGGGATTCAGATTGCATGAACTGTGCCAGAGTTTCAGTTCTGCCCAGTTAGCAGGCGGAGCTGGAGAGGTTTGTTTCCCAGGCCTAAGAGAACAAGGAATTGGGATGATTACGGAAAGCCGCACAGTTTTCCTCGCCAGCTTGCCTGGCCTGTCCGAGTGGCTGCGGGGGAAAGAAAAGCCGTCTGTGAGGGTGGATATTCCTTACAGATTTTATTTTCTAGGGATGGAAAAAGGGTCTATTGTGTGTCTCTGGGAGAAATAAGTCAATTCTATTCTGCTGCTGTTTATAATAACTATAACCCCAAACCAAACCCACTGCCCTCAAGTCAGTTCTGTCTCATGGCAGCCCTCTGGGGCAGAGTAGAACTGCCTCCTGAGTTTGCCAAGGAGCTCCTGGTGGACTGGAACTGCCAACCTTTTGATCAGCAGCCGAGCTGTTAGCTACCAGACCGTTCAGGCTCTGTACTGTAAGGCTGGTCCGAGACTCACTTCCTGGAGCTGCCTCTTCTGTCTTGTCCTGGAAGTCTTTCCCTCCTCTGGAAAAGAGGTATGACCATAAATGGAGACCTGTGACGTTTCAGTGTTGGCTGCCACCAACACCACTGGTTACCGTCACGTCAGTTTCGACTCCTAGCGACCCTGTGTGTGTCAGAGCGGGCCTGTGTTCTGTACAAACCAAACCCACCTCCATCAAGTCTCTTCTGACTCATAGCAACCTATAGCACAGAGTAGAACTGCTGCATAGAGTTTCCAAGGAGCATCTGGTGGATTTGAACTGCTGACCTTTTGGTGAGCAGATGTAGCACTTAACCACTGGGCCACCAGGGTTTCCTGGGTTTTCAGTAAGGGTCTCCAAAGATGGTTTTCTGGCGGTGATCAGCAGGCCTTCTATCTGAGGCACTTCTGGGTAGACTGGCAGCCCAGCTTTTGGTCAGTACTGTTGGTTCCCCAGAGGGTCCCAAGACTGTCCATACTTAGGCAAACCATTGCATTTGCTGCTTCTCATTCACCGTCAACCACTGTCTGTACCCAGAAGCCACTTCTCTAGTTGCTGGACCTGAGAGTCACCCAGCCAGCACCTCACCAGGAAAGGCTTTGCTGGTTTTGCCTTCTGATGGTGGCCGCCACATTCTGGTGACTATCTGATGGCATTAACGGGAAGGAAAGTTGTCTGAGGACCATTCATTGGGGACGCAGTTAGCTGTGGACTCAGCACCCTTCTGTTACTCCTTCCACTTCTAACTGGGCTCTTTGGAATGCCTAAGGAACTTTTTTTAAGTGTTTTATTAGACGCAAGTAGGCAGGTCAGATTAGAGAGTGTGCTGGCAGCGCTGTTGGCTTGCTTCTGGGAAGTGACTAATGGGATCTGACTACGCTGCCGTCTTTAAAGCAGGTGTCTTCAGAATTCTGGTCTTCCTGTTGACTGTACTACCAGCCCAGCTGGTATGTCACTCGGGTGGATGTAGTTGCGGTGACATCATGACGCTTTATTGTTTTAGGGTCCCCAAGGCTCGCCGGGGCTCATTGGCCAGCCAGGAGCCAAGGGAGAACCTGGAGAGATTTACTTTGACATACGACTCAAAGGTGACAAAGGAGACCCAGGTTTTCCAGGACAACCTGGTGCGCCAGGGACAGCAGGAATACCTGGAAGAGATGGCCATCCTGGTCTTGCTGGCCCCAAAGGCTCACCGGTATGTTTATTTCTATGCTTCGAATATGCTCTGTACAAAGGAATCCACAGAGAAACAGAGGAACCAATTATTTATATTGTAGCTAAGGCTTTTCAAAGCTATCTGAGTGGTGACTGTCATAAAGGACTTTGGTTCATGGGAAAACAAGTCTAAACTAAATACCTGGGCATCGACCTGGGCTTGAAGATGAGAAGGTAATGGATCAGAATCGGCTGAGGTACTGGGGTGGGGGACCTAAAAGATTTTGATGTATTGGATTGGGGAGATGAAATTTAAAGTTAGTAATGATAAAGGAATCCTTTAACGAAGACTCAAGATAGAAGTATCTGATTCTTTGAGGTATGTCCTTAGGTAGGGTGGAGAAGGGACAATTATTTCTAGGCTTAGAGAGAAAGAAATGCTATTTTCTTTATGAGTCCCCTGCTGACCTTTGTGGGCCAGGGGCCAGGGGGCTGATGGAGTGACTGAGGATGAGGGGGTAGGACTTGGGTACTTGCCCCGAGAAGTTGGAAAGTGTCACATGGGTTGGGGGGTGGTGAAGCCAGCTGAAGTTCCTCCTTCTCGTTTGTTTTTAGGGCTCAATAGGACAGAAAGGAGAGCGAGGCCCTACAGGAGGAGTCGGATTCCCAGGAAGTCGTGGTGATATCGGCCCTCCCGGTCCACCAGGGTTTGGTCCTATTGGCCCAATTGGCGACAAAGGACAAGCGGGCTTTCCTGGAAACCCTGGCTCACCAGGCCTCCCAGGTGAGGGGCAATGCGCAAAGGCTGCCCGACGAACACTGGGCTCAGAGAGGCAGGCGACGTGGCTTTGGTGGCAGCCCTTAACAGGAAGTGGGCGTTACTGGTGGTACCATTAATCGGTTGTCTACGTTCTGCCGAGCTCTAGGCTATCCAGACCCAACGTGCCTTTTCGATTAGGACACAAACCCCTTTCCATCTGCCAGACTGGTGTGTACTCCAGGGATTGCAGAAAGCTAGTTCCCAGGGGTGCAACCTGTCACCAATATGTGCTTACCATAATCTATAGCCGAAGAAAGTGTGGGTTGTCATTGGGAGGCCCGAAATATTTTGAGTTCTTAACAAGGTCAGTCGAGTGTACACACTGATGGAGGTGATCCACTGGATTCTCTGCTGAAAGCTAAGTCCTGATGCCCAGTGGATGTCTGAGGCAGTACACACCCACCCAGAGGGCTGAGCCAGTGTCTCTGAGCAAGGAAAGCGTTGGGGAGGAAGGTGAGATTTTCCAGGGCTGTAGGAGACAGCAGAAAGCTATCCAACTGCACTGTGGTGGGCATCATATAAAACCAACCAAATTCACTGCAGTTGAGTTGATTCTGGCTCATAGCGACCCCATAGGACAGAGTAGAACCACTCCATAGAGTTTCCAAGGAGCGTCTGGTGGATGTGAACCGCCCACCTTTTTGTTTCAGTTTGCAGACATAGCACTTAAGGAGGGTTCCGGGCAACATGTAGTCAGGTATTTATCCTGTAAAGAAGGTCATTTACCACCAAATGAATTCTAGGTCCGCCTCAGAGGAGCTCAGCATCAGTACTGCCTGACAGAGTAAGAGTGAACAGTCAAAATGCTTTTGAATTTCTGGGGTAGGCTAATTAAGACATCCCACAAGGCCATGTCACTTTTGTGATTGTTGAGATGTTTGTGACTGTTACTCGGAATCCTTAAGGAATTCTCATGCAAATAAACATTGAGGTTATTTTGGACCTAAATTGGGGGAAGAGAGTCCCTTTCTCTGAAAGATTCTGAAAAAGTAGAAGGAAGAAATGTAGACTAAAACTTCCCTCTAGGTATGCTAAAGTATCATTGTTTTAAGAGGCTGTAAGAGGATGGGGAGCTCCAGGGGGCACAGTCATTAAGAGCTCAGCTGCCAACCAAAAGGTAGACAGTTCAGACCTACCAGCTGCTCCCTGGAGTGGCTTGGGGGTAGTTCCACACTGTCCTGTACGGTCACTGTGGCTTGGGGTCGACTGGACAGCAGTCAGAAAGAGGGCACAGCATTGTCACCTAGGTCCTTGATAGTTCTTTGTTCTTCTTCTCCCAGGTCCAAAGGGTGAAGCTGGAAAAACTGTTCCTTTGCCTGGCCCTCCTGGAGCAGAGGGATTTCCAGGGTCCCCGGGTTTACAAGGACCCCAAGGTATTTTTAGCCTTTCGGCTTCCCTCAGGGTGAAATGTGACAGCTGTCCATCTTCTCTCACGCTGACCAATTGTTGTTTTCACAACAGGTGACAGAGGCTTTCCAGGGGACCCCGGGAGGCCTGGAGTCCCAGGGGAGAAGGGCTCTGTTGGGCAACCAGGAATTGGATTTCCAGGGCCTCCAGGCCCCAAAGGTAAACCTGTGAACCAGCCTGACTCTGAGGGGCCATGGCACTGGTCGCCAACCAACGGGACTCCCGGTTGTGGCTTCTGTTTCCTGGCTGGGCAGTAGGGGCGGGGCTGGTCTTTCCTTCGGGGACCTCACAGAATTTCTAGGAGAAAACAGAGAGGCCACACAGATAAAGACACCGCGAGACCAGGTGAAGGCAGCGGGGGGGAAGTGTCAGCCTGTCTGTGCTGCTGTAAGAGCAACGGTGTCGGTGGTGCTGGGGAGGCCGTGGCCTTCCCCACCGAGGGGTCTGCTTAGAAAGAAGACAAGACACGCAGGGTCACCCTGCCACGCCTGCAAGTGTGGCCAGGGCCTAGATGTGTTTAAAACCCGCTCTCCAAAATGCCTGCTGTCGTGAGTGAAGAACAAGTCCAGTCCACAGGCACCTATGATGTAGGGGTCAGACAGAAGGCCGAGGGGATGCAAACGGCAAAAATTTGGCCGGGGGCTTTATTCCCGACAGAAAAGGGCCCTAGGTCCCAGAGACCTCTGAATCCTCCCGGGATTGCCATTTTGGAGCAATGCTTCATTCTGAAAATCACATAGTAAGGATCGAGACCTCATCCTTTTCAGGGTTTATTAGGTCTGCTCAGCCTTGGTAGGCTCTCTGGTGCTCAGAATTGTGGCAGACGTTTCCTCTAGGACCGACAGGAAGGTGCTGTGAACTCCAAAAGGACTTATCTCCCTCACTTGGTCGGGCTTCCGGGTTGTCTGCCCAGCACACAGATAAGAGAATTCTCTGGCTCCCTGAGGCACTGGCCCACAGCCACTTCCGTTTCTGTAGACCTCTGAGTGTGCCCAGGAGGGGACTTCTTCCTCTGAGGCCTGTGTTACACCCACCACATGCGTGACTGCTTCTGTGGGCCTTGGGAGGGCAGAGAGCCTTGCTATTCAAGAGGGCCAAATGCCAAGGCCTGCTCCAATCCCCTGGTCCTGAATGCTGCCGTGTTACGTGTGACTACTGCATTGCTTTGATAAAGGACTCCTGAGCTGGGGGTCCTTGTCCATGCTAGTGGAACGTGAACAACTAAGTTACCTGGAGATACGGATGTTGGGTGGGCAACCGGGTCTCCTCACTAGGATGGCCACTCTACACAGTCCTGTGGCATGTGTTTCTCAAATTTTGCTGCCCAGTAGAACTACCTGGAGCTCCTCGGTGGTGCATGTGGTTGAGAACTCAGCTGTTAACCAGGAAGCTAGTGGTTCAAGTCTACCCAGAAGCATCTCAGACAAAAGCTCTGGTGATTTCCCTCAAGAAATCACCTGTTGAAAACCCTGCAGGGCAGTTCTACCATGACACACAGGAGGTCGCCATGAGTTGGCATTTGACCCAATGGCACCTAGAGGCAGAATAGGAATAGCTTTCAAAAGAACCCAAAGACCAGTCACGTTGGGGCTTCTGGGAGTGGAACCCCCAGCATTTTTTTTAAGTCTCCCTAGAGTATTCTGGAGCCCTGACGGCACAGTGGTAAAGGGCTCAGGCAGCTCTCTGAAAGGTTGGCTGTTCGGATCCATCAGCTGCTCCTTGAAGACCCAAGGTGGACGTTCTGCGCTCCCCTATAGAGTTGCCATGAGTCATAAATCGACTTAGTGGCAATGAGTTTGGTTTTTGTGTTCTTGTTGAGATGACTGCACTGCCCTGCAGCCTCTTTTGAGAATCAGGGATCTAAAGCAGTGTTTCCTGAACTGTAGGGTGCTACCGGTTAGTTCGTGTGGGAATTGTGCTCAAACTCGGGTCTGCTCGAGTAGCTCTGGGCTGGGCCCAAGATTCTGTGTATCTAACAAGGTGATGTTGACGCTCCTGACCCGTGGACCACACTTGGGTAGCAAGACTGTAGACTACCCTCTTCAGTCTGGCAATGCCAACATGTTGGGTTGTGTTCTGGTGGAGTAGGACACAACGGGAAGTTTGGGGAGAGGAGAAAAGGAAGAGGAGAGTAGGTGTGAGTGAGAACGAGGAAGGGGCTGCAGGGTCTGGGAGTAGTAGCTGTGGCGCCTGTCACCTCTTCATTTGGTCCACCTCCTATGGCAGCTTTACAAACAGGGTGGCCTCATCTCACCTCTCAGAGCCACTTTGGAAGGGATTCATTGTTGTTGACCATCTTGTCTCAACTGGTTCAGGTGCATCTGGTTGAATGAAGACAGTGGAATATGCCATTGCAATACTAATGACTGTGACCTTTCCAAACAGGTGTTGATGGCTTGCCTGGAGATGTCGGTGCTCCAGGGAACCCAGGTCGTCCGGGATTCAATGGCTTACCTGGCAGCCCTGGTGTGCCGGGTCAAAAGGTGCGTACCGACATTATCCTGGATTGCTGTTTCCTTTCCTCTGTCCTTTTTATTAATGGGAAAGGGAAAATGTGTGTTTTGAGTCTCACAGGACATATTAGGCCAGGGTTTTTTTTTTTTTTTTAAATGAAATCGTATAGAATAGAAAATACCTGAGTACATGGGATGCAGTAGCAAAGTATTGTTTGAAGAATCATTTATTTTAGTTTTCTGAGAATGTTTTGTTTTCGTGTATCTTGGAACTCATATAAAATTACAGATATATTGTTATGGATTATTACAGTTATTATAGATACAACAGACAAAACATGTTTGCAAGCCACGTTTTCTAAAACATAGCCAGAATAGTCTAGGGTGGGGCTTTAGAAGCTTAGTGTTACTGATGTTTTGAGGCAGATAATTTGTCGTGAGGGGCTGTCCTGGGCGCTGTAGGATATTTAGTTGCATCCTGGCCTTTGTCTGCTAGATGCCAGTAACACCACGCTACCCTGCATGCATACAGTTTGACAACCAAAAAATGTCTCCAGACATTGCCGAATGTCCTTAGAGGGAGAAGTTTCCGCTGTTGAGAGCCACTGGTCTCCTGTAGCCTCTGGATTCTCCTCGCCCTCCAATAAAGACAGAGCCCAGCTGGTGAGATAGTTAAGAGCTTGGCTGCTAAACAAAAAATCAGCAGTTCAAATCCACCAGGTGCTCCTTGGAAACCCTGTGGGGCCCCTTCTACTCTGTCCTATGGGGTCACTATGATAGGAAATAGATAAATTTACAGACAATAAAACTGGACTAGACCTGCTGCCTTTAAATCAGGAGAAGGCAGGTAAGAGCCAGTGTGGACCACACAACCACAAAAGAAGGCAGCTCGGCTTCAGTAACTACACGAGAGCTTCTCTCCCAAGAAATACTTAAAATCCTGGTGTCCCTTGACTGTGTGGCTGGGACTGCTGAGAAGCCTTCTCAGGTTTGTCTTTATGTAGGAAGCTATTGAGCCTTCCATTAGAATCCTCATTTGATTTAAAAGAGAAAATGAGTTAACTGTGGTAGCATGTGAGCCATCTTAACCATGCAAGACTCGTGAGGCAGTAAATGCTGAGTGAACTGGAATTCTACTTCCAGTGGGAACCAAGGTTTGATTTTCTACGTAAAATATTGTGGTTTTTCAGAAGATTCCTTGATTTGCATTCCTTCCATTTTGTACATCTCTCCTCTTGCCCACTAATGTTTTATCCAAATTCTAGATGTTCATTGATGCTATACGGGAAACCAGTTGACTCTTTTGCATTATTGTATCTTGCAGCCTTGATGTAATTTTTTATTATTTCCAGGAGTTTTTGTTGTTGATGTTTAGTCTTTGGGACTTTCTACATAGGCAATCATATTATTTGCAAAGTAAGACACTTTTTTCTGTCTTTCTGATCTTTGCAGCTTTTCTTTCCTTTTCTTGTTTGATTACATTAGCTAGGATTCCTAGTACGTTGTTGGATAGAAATAGTGTGAGGGGATATGCTTGTCTTTCCCATCTTATGAGAATGCAGAGTACACATCGCGTAGTACCAAGCATTGTTTTATAAATCATTTGTCTCGGTTTTATGAGTCTGTTTTGCTTTCATGTATATTGGAACTCATGTAAAAATATAGATATATTATTATGGATTATAAAAATTATTATAGATACAACAAACATGTTTGCAACCCACTTTTTCTAAAAGACAGCCAGAAGAATCTAATGCTGCGCTTTAGAAGCTTGGTGTCATTAATATTTAGAGGTGGATAATTCTTTGTCATGGAGGCTATCCATGCAATGTATGATCTAGTGTCTCCACATGAAGTATGATGTTAGCTACAGGTTTCTTGTGATGCTCTTTATCAAGTTGAGGGAGTTCCTCTTTATTTCAGGTTTCCTGAGAGTTTTTATTACAAGTGTGTGTTAGATGTTGTCAGGTTTCTTTCCCTTTAAGTCGTCACTTACAGTGGACATCAGAGGAGCAAGTAATCCACTGTCCACATGTGGCCAATATCCAGTGCATTAATTATTTTGAATGTGTGGTTGGATTCCATAAAATATCTCCTTTATTTTCAGTAATCAGTATTTGTCAAAGAGCCTTGATTCACAAAGTAGCTTGAAATATGTAATTTGATTTACTATCCTGATTTGTACCAAAAATGCAACCTGCTGCGGTCCTAAAACTTTGTCATCTGTTATGAAAATATTATTTAATGAGTTGCAAAGTTCTCTTTGGTAATTCTTCAGTTATTTAGAGTCAGATCTTCCTCACAAACACAAGGCAGCAGAGCAGAGGGGACAGAGCCAGACAGAAAGAGGGGACAGGACACTTGGGTTGGAATGCGGCCTGTCTCACTTTGGATAAGTTGTTCAATCTTACACTTTGGTTTTCCCTTTTTTTCAACATAAAACGAAAATTGTAAAAAGGACGTCCCTTTTGGCTTGTGGTGAGATTGCAAGGAGATAGATGTAAGGGAGCTTTGCAAACTTGAACGTTGAGTAAAATAGGTTCTCTTCTTATCAAATGTGTTGAGTGCATCAGTTAACAGTCTTCACCATAGTTAACTTGGCTTGCAGAAAGTGTTGACTTTGCACAGTTAATTTGCTTCTCTGTGTTTTGGAAATTTTAAGGGAGAGCCTGGCATTGGTCTGCCTGGACTAAAAGGATCACCAGGTCTTCCTGGCATCCCTGGTATTCCTGGGGAAAAGGGGAATGTTGGCGAACAAGGTATTCCTGGCGAACATGGTGCCATCGGCCCTCCTGGGCTTCAAGGGATCAGAGGTAACATCTTCCAGATAAATCTAAACCGTTCAATGGCTGACTCAGTCTGTTCATTTCTTGTTAAATCCAGAGTACCTTGCAGGAACTCGGTAAATGTTTGTTGAAGGAATGAATGATCTAAATCTTAGAAGATGAGCACTTAAGTGGTTTTCTTTTGTGTTTAGTGTATAATGAGTGTGTTGTGAACAAATTGGTTCCAAAATAGTTTATTTACAATTATTTTTTTCCTTGACTAGGTGACCCAGGACCTCCTGGATCTCAAGGTCTCAAGGGAGCTCCCGGAGTTCCAGGAATAGGCCCCCCTGGAGCCATGGGTCCTCCTGGAGGACAAGGACCACCAGGGTCAATAGGTGATGTAACATTCTTCTAGAAGTCTCTCTTCCCTAGATGACACTCCTGGTGGGTTCGGTACATGCGAGTTTCTGATAATCTAAAAGATAAAGTGAATTCTAATTTGTGAAAGTCGTTTCACCCACTGTCTTGGCTGCTTGCTTGAACAGAGTGACAGGTCTCTTGTTTTTCTTCCCAGTGACTTGGCTTATGTCCTAAACAATCTATTTTGCTCTGTGTTAGATTAACTAGTGTTAAATTCAGAATGATTGATGTCTCTAGACTACCTTTCCAGAAGAAAGATAGATTGTCAGTAAGTTAGAACTAGTAGAGTCTGTGTCTAGAAACCGCCTTTGCCTACGACAGTAGCCTTAGCGTAAAGATGGTGGTGGCGGGTAGGATAAGACAGTCAAGGAAGAAGCATTGAAGACAAACGGCAGCTTGTTCTAAAAGTGAGAGGGGGTGGTAGATGGAGCGGTGGCTGGTGAGTACTGATGGCAGAAAGGAAGGACCTTTTGTCTTAGGTGACTTCTTACCCATCATTTGGCTTGGTGGTCCCACATACATCAGTATCCATGGAGGAAGGCTTCTCCGCATCCGCAGAGGCACCTTCTCACTCTTTCTTGTACAAAGTGGTAGTCACAATAAACACAATTAAAAAATATGATAGAACATTCTTTAAATTCTACGAAATGTTCTTTGTACTTCAGGGCCCCCTGGAATAAAAGGAGAGAAAGGTTTCCCTGGATTCCCAGGATTGGACTTGCCAGGCCCCAAGGGAGACAAAGGGTCTCCAGGACTGCCTGGTTTAAGTGGACAGTCGGGGCTCCCTGGCATTCCGGGACAACAGGGAACTCCTGGAATTCCTGGAGTACCAGGTAAGTGACTCTAGGAACTGTCACTGCCGGTTGATTATGAGGGACAAGTGGGAGGGTGTTCTTTTCATGGCCCATGGGGTTTGCCAGTAGTACCCACTGTGGAGACATGTTCACCATCTTCCCATTTGGCACTAGGTCCCAAAGGAGAAATGGGCGTCATGGGGACCCCCGGGCAGCCGGGCTCTCCAGGACCAGCGGGAACTCCAGGATTACCTGGTGAAAAAGGTAAAAGAATTGATCACTTCCAAAGAGGCCCATCTTGTATGTTTTATTCCTTCATCTCTTGGGAAATCGTTGTAGTTCATTTTGTCACATCAAGGGGCAGACGAAAGAAATGGAAAAGATCCAGTCAGTATCTGGAGTGTTCCCTTATTCCAGCAGGAGTTCTTGGTGAACTGTGCCTGCAGAATTAAAGCTGTGCTCTGCTGAACATCTGAGAGAGGGTGGGTTTTCTTTCTTGGCACAGTTGAGTGGTGTTTTTTTTTTTTTTTTTTAATTTTTTTGGTGAAATCATGGAATCTCCGGTAACCCAAAGGCATAGGAATTAAGTCCTTAGAATCAAATTAGCAAACTGGGCAACTTTTCAAGTCTTAATTCTTATCTCATTATTTGAAATTGGTCCAAAATATTTTTTAAAGGAAACCTTAAGTATGAGTCATAAAGACATTAATTTGTTTAGCAGAATATGAACATTTCTATTTTTTATATACATTTTTATAGAGTTCAGGGACACTATAAACAGGGATGATAAAGATATTTCAGGAAGGAGAGAAAAAGTAAATTATCTAAACTAATAAACCAAGTCATATATAAACCAAAAAAACAATATAGAGGAAAAGAAACACATTGCTTTCAAGTCGAGTCAGTTCTGTCACATAGTGACCTGATAGGAGACAATGGAACTGCCCCGTAGGGTTCCTAAGCAGCACCTGGTAGATTTGAACTACTGATCTTTTGGTTAGCAGCCATGCTCTTAACCACTGTACCACCAAGGTTCCAAGCCACATATATTAGAATTGTTAACAAATAATAAATTTGACAAAAAAAGCTTTACTGTGCATTTACTGTGGGTTAGATTCTTCCACATAGCTCAGAAGCTCAGTATTTAATGCTGTTTTGGAGAGGTCGCTAGTTGTTTATAACTTCTGACTCAGTCACTTCTGCTAGCCAGGGAGGATACCCTACTGAATAATGACCTCCAAAAGCCTTGGCCACATCTCACTGGGTGCCTTCTCTGCCATCTCCAGGGGACCTTGGCTTCCCGGGCTCCTCAGGACCCAGGGGAGACCCTGGCTACAAAGGCGATAAAGGAGATGTCGGCCTTCCTGGAAAACCGGGCTCGATGGATAAGGTGGACATGGGCAGCATGAAAGGGCAGAAGGGAGACCAAGGCGAGAAAGGTAACAGTCTTCAAATCTGGTTTTAGAGAATGCGCAGCTGAGAGGAAAGCTTTTAATGATGATGATGGAACATAGGTGCTTAGCCAGAACAATTCTGATCTTCATAATGACTATAAGCCAGTTTGGGGTTTTATAATGATTTGCATTTTAAGCCGATGTGAGTCATTGTTACTGTTACTTTTTCTGTGCTGTGTAGGACATATTGGACCAACTGGTGATAAAGGATCCAGAGGCGATCCGGGAACTCCAGGAATGCCTGGAAAGGATGGGCAAGCAGGGCATCCCGGGCAACCAGGTATGGCATGGAAGCCAAGGCAGCCAACACGGCCAGTTCGTGTGCAGGCATGTGTTACCCAGAACTTCTTGAATGTATTAATTCCTTGGCTTTTTCTCCTTATTATCTTAGGACCCAAGGGCGATCCAGGTGTTAGTGGAAGCCCAGGTTCCCCAGGACTTCCTGGACCAAAAGGATCCGTTGGTGGAATGGGCTTACCAGGTGAGCTGCTCAGGGGCAGGTATGCAGGATGAGATCTCAACGCACTGAGGAGACACGTCTTTTACGTGAATGCGCATGCTCGATTACATCGTCACCCTCCTGGTGATGGGTGGTGTTTTGCTGACATTGTGAGCCTTGTAAAGAAGTCACAACTTACTAGTCAAAACATAGGCTATTCACATCCGCCTCTGGATTTTCTCCAAGTGACCCATCTGCTGGTCCCCTGTGACCATTCACAGGAGATGCTTCTCCACTGAATTTTGCTGCCATGAGAAACTTGCGTCTCTGCATCCCTTTACCTTTGTTGTTGTTGTTGTTAGGTGCCATCGAGTTGGTTGTGACTCACAGCGACTCTGTGCACAGCAGAGTGAAACACTGCCTGGTTCTGTGCCACACCCGCCATCGGTTTTGTGCTTTAGTCTTGAGAATTCTTAGGCTTCTCTGCCCAGTCCTGGGCCAGCCTTAACTCTTGGCTGAGAGCATTTGCTGCTGTGATAGGCAATCAGAAAGAGAAGAACCTGAGAGAAGACAGTGAGTTTAGACTGCCCTGGATTGGTCTGACAGTCATGCTTCTCAGGACTCAAGTAGAACAAGAAGAGTGAAGGCAGAAACCCATCTTCCCATCTCCTCCTAAGTCTTTAGGCACTACCATTAGTTTGTGTGAAATACAAATGTCTACACCACTGTTGGCATCTGTTTACGAGTAAATTTGACTACTCACCTACGTTACAAAGTCACGGCTACATCTACTCTCCATGACTTGCCACGTGGAGCCCTCTGATTCATTTCGTCAGTGAGAGCTCGCTGCATAATAAAGAACATAAAAGCCACTTTTTGGATCCTGTTGAGAATTAAACATTCTAAGCCATTAATGTATTTCTTGTCTCTTTATGAAAGCATAGTCTTTAAGGGACAGGAGAAACGTCACCTCCTAGTATGTCTCCACTGTGTGCTGGGTGACTGATACCCACCTGGACAATTTAATGGGTTGATGAATGAAGGAATATGTGTGTTCACTGACCTCATTCTTGGCTGGCTGTCAAGAAACTTTTTTTTTTATCTTTAGTATTAGCACTAGAAAATGACAAAGTGTCAATTGTTTGTATTTATAGGAAACCCTGGAGAAAAAGGTGTGCCTGGAATTCCAGGCCCCCAGGGCGTCCCTGGCTTACCTGGAGAGAAAGGGACCAAAGGAGAGAAAGGCCAGGCGGGTCAACCGGGCGTTGGGCTCCCTGGCCGACCTGGCCCGAAGGTAACTCTGATCGTGCATGGCAATGTTCAGTCTGTGGGTCTCAGTGGAAATAATTCACAGGAATTTTAAAAGTATTGAGGTACACCAAATGAATCATCATACAGCAATTTCCTCTCCCAATGTATAGCTGCCTTTTCTCGCCCTTCAGTGCATACCTTCCCTCCCCAAAGGAAAAAAAAAAAGAAAGGACCAACCAAGACTTACTGCTGTTGAGTTGAATCTGACTCACAGAGACTGTGTAGGTCTTCCCAGGCTGTAATCTTTCTGGAAACTGACCGCCACATCTTTTTCCATTGGAGCGGCTGGAGGGCTGGAGCTGCCAACCTTCTGGTTAGCAGTCGATGGCCTTGACCACTGCACCACCAGGCTCCTTAAAAAGAAGAAAAGGAAGTACGAACGCTACATGGAGAGTAGAAAGAAGACCGTTGGCTTTTTTGCTCCTGGTTTCTAGTTTGGCCTCTTTTTTCAGAAATCGACTGATTTTTCAGATACACTATGTATCCCGCTAGAAGTTAGATTATTATCCAGAAAATGCCTAGAGACACACATCCAGGGACATATAGAATTAATATGCCCAATCTCTTGCCATCAGGGAGATCAAGGGCTAGCAGGATTCCCAGGAATCCCTGGTGAGAAGGGAGAGAAGGGAAGCACTGGCATTCCGGGCATGCCTGGGACTCCAGGTCCCAAAGGGTCACCAGGAACTGCTGGCTATCCTGGTGAGTAAGCTGGCGCCTCCTCCCCGTGGTGGGGCTCTCAAAGGACAAATGACACAAGTGTATGAGTGTTCTGCTGCTTCCGTGTTTTTCTTTAGGAAGCCCTGGATTGCCTGGACTAAAGGGCGACAGAGGACTCCCAGGACTGGATGGTACCCCTGGAGTCAAAGGAGAAGCAGGTAGAGACCTCTCTTTAAGTCACAGACTGTGGGCAAGGTAAAGATGATGATGGGAGTCTGATGCCTCCAGGAGTTTCCCTCAGAGATGACAGGTCACAGGCTCCAGAATGTTGTGTAGACCAGAGGTCACCTAGTCCTGCCTTCTTTTGATGAATGAACAAACTGAGTCTGGGGGCTTGCATGGTCTTTCCACAGTCTCACCACCAGTTAGGAACTAGAACTGAAGTCACCAAGTTTTTACAGCTCAAGGAAGGGCTTCGGCTGTTTTTTTTTTTTTTTTTTTTTTTTGTGGGGGTTACATGTGTTTTCCCTCCCCTGTCACCAGCTTTTGTGGGTTGACTAGGGCTCTTGCTGCCATGATGGCAGTCCTCTCTGAGGAGATGTCAGAACAGACCTGAGGGAAGTCAGGCATGCTTAGGTTTGTACACAGGGACAAAGGTGCTAGGAAAGGGTCCATGAGTGACTGCGGTGTTCTTTCTCTTTGAGGTCTCCCTGGGAGGCCTGGCCCCATAGGTCCCGCCGGCCAGAAAGGAGAGCCTGGGAGTGATGGAATTCCAGGGTCAGCAGGAGAGAAGGGTGAACCAGGTATGTCTCAGCTGCCCATTTTTTTTAAGCATGCAGCTCTCATTTGGATAAATGTGATACATCCCTGGAGATTCACATACAGTGTGGCTTGAACATATACTGTCCTTCCACACTTTAAACATGGATGTGAAGATATGGGGAAGAATTGGATGGGGAAATGAGAAAATGGGCATGTACACTGATTCCACACACCTGCCTTGAAAGGCTGAGGTCTGTCAATGGGGAGCGAGAGAGACACTTATGAACAGTTGTTGGGTAGGAGCACTGTGACTGTAGAGGAAAAACTCTCCCCTCCTTTCCCTCAGAGTTACTGTAACAAAGAAAACTAGCCATGCCCTTCTCTGCCTGGTTGTTTTGGGAACGTTTGTTGGCCCTTAAGTGTGCATCTGCTGCTGATGAAGCTCTAACGATGACAATCACATATGTAGAAATACTTTGACATAATGTAAGAGAGTGATAAACACAGGATTTAAGAGGGGTTATCCCCTTAGCTGGGGGAGAATAAGAGAGGTATTGTTGATGAGTGGGGAGACAGCTAGGGAGTTTCAGTGTTATCAGCAGACCCCATTCTTAGGCTCATTTTTCTGTCTCTGCCTCATATTGATATGATAGACATTCCTTTGTCTGTAGAAAAAATTCACAGGAGAAAAGCACCTCCACGTCTCTCTTGCCCCCATTTTAATCTTCTGCAGACTCTAAACAAAACAAAATTGCCTTGCTGTCAAGTTGATTTAAACTCATAGAGACCCTATAGGACTGAGCAGAACTGTCCCACAGGGTTTCTAGGGAGTGGCTGGTGTATTCGGACGGCCAACCTTTTGATTTAGCAGTTAAGCTCTTAACCCATATGCCACCAGGGCTCCAGCTCAACCCTTTTATTCAAGTTTAGAAACTCAGGTTTCTGCTGCCCTGGATTCTATCTGGCTTCCCTCCTCCCTCTGAGACTAGCAATTATTTGGTTGGTTGTCTGCCAAAAGCCTGTTTGTTAGTCTCTAGACAATCATAGGAAATAAGTACTCATTTGTGCAGATCACCTCTCTTAAACACTCTTTAAGAGTTCTGAGCTGAAAGGTACTTAGGAAAAAGTACTGAATTCTAAATATCCAATTGAGGATATTTTATAGCAGCTGTAGGGATATAATTTTATTCCTCAACTGCAGCAAACTCATTTCTGCATATTCTAGAAATGGCATATGGTATTGACAGAGAAATTTGATACTGTTTTCTGCTGTACCTGCAGGTGGATTGTTTGAGAGGCAGCTTCCTTCTGACCTTTTTTTGTTCTTATCTTGCAGGTCTACCAGGCAGAGGGACCCCAGGGTTCCCAGGGACCAAAGGAGAGAAAGGTAATGTGCCATAAATGTGTTCTCCATTTCCACCAGTCCCTGCTGTGCACTATACCAGTAAAATGAGCAGGACCAGCCTGCCTGCCTGCTTCTGTTCATGAAGCACCTGTGGATTGTAGGTGCTAGTTCCACAGGGTGATGTCCCATAAGGCATGTGTGGTTGAGCAATCTCATTTATGCGCTGAAATGATGTACAGCGCGTTCACTATCAGAAATTCTCTTTTAGTTGGATTATTTTATAAAATGCAATGGAGGGGGAAGCTACAGTCATTTTTGTGCTTAGTGAGTAACCTGAACATCAGAATTGTTTGCTTAGAGAACAGGTCACACTTTTGTGAAGGCCAGGCAAGGTGTAACGGGTGCCCGCTAACTTAAGAAGCTTTCTTTAACAGCCGCAGTGGGCTAAATACCAAGCATGGGTGAGTATTGGGAAGGAACTTGAAGACTCAGCATCTTTTCCCAGAGAGTTGAGCGTTAGATGATGGAGAACAGGAAGAGCAAGTAAACATGAGAGACAGAAGTCACAGAGAAGCCACAGGCAGTGACAGCTGTGGGCATGCATTCTGTGTTGTTAGGCAATGGGTGGAGGGTCATTGGACTTCCTGGGGGTGGTGGTCAGGCTCTGCGGACTGAGAAGAGACTGGGCAGATCTGGAAAGTCCGCTCAGAAGGAGCATGCATGTGGAAATTCTGCCTCATCTACATCCCAAGAGTTCCCCAAGAACAGCCCAGAGTCATTGACTTGACACATGTTTGATCCACCTCTGGTGTGGTGGAATGGTTCTGGATGGACCACCTTTGGAGTGGGCCACTTCTTCCCTCGGTCCTAACTCACAGCCCTCCTGGAACTTCAACAGAACCCCTTTGAGAAGGCATCTCCCGGGGAGCTTCCGCAGGTATTCAGAAGAGCCCAAAGATGGGGTGGCTTTATATGGCCCCATCCTGAACCTTTTCCTCATGTCAATGCACCAAAAAAAAAAAAAAAAAAAAAACTCAACAAACTCACTGCTGGGAGTTTGATTCTAACTCACAGCAATCCTGTTGGTCAGAGTAGAACTGTCCCACAGCTTCTAAGGAGCACCTGCTGGGTTTGAACTGCCGACCTTCTGGCTAGCAGACATAACACTTAACCACTGTGCCACCAAGGTTTCTGCAGTCCTGGGACATTGAATGGACATGTTCTGCTGCCCATAGACCGCCATGTGGCATGCTGTGTTCTCAGTTCACTGCCTGGCAGGACTTCAGGGGGAGGAGGCTGAGAAGGGACCATGTGGCAGTTTTAAGCGATGACCCTTTTTTCATTCCTTATAAATTTTTCCTCATCACCTTGAAATAAGCTTGGCATTTCAGTGTTTTTGTTGGCAAGTTTAGGGTTATGTGTTACAAACGAAACCTGGAGGGTTTTTTTCCTAAGAGCTTTCTACCACTTATTAAAATGAAACAAAACAACCACAGAAACCCAGCTTTATTTAGGTATAATTGATGTAAGATAAATGGCACCTATTTAAATTGGACCTTTTGATAAACTTTGACATACGTGTGTACCTGCGAAACCCTTGCTACAATCAAGACACAAAGCATATCCGTCATCCTAAAAGTGGCCTAGTGTCCCTTTGGAGTCCCATCCCCATGCCCCTTCCTGTCCCATCCCCAAGCAACATGGATCTGCTCTCACTGTGGATGAGCTGGCGTCTTCTAGAATTTTATGTAAACCAGATCATATGGCATGCACTCTTTGCAAGCTGACTTCTTCCGTTTGGTATAACAAGTTTGAGACTCATCCCTGTTGTTGCTTAATGTTAATTGCTTATGTTGCTTATGTTAATCCTTATTATTGCTGGTTAGTGTTCAGTGGATACAATGGATATAATACAGTTTGTTTATTCATTTGCCTATTGATGGAACAAGCCCTTGAGTAATGTGCAGACATCTAAGCACCTATTTAAATACCTTGCTTAAAGACTTCTTTGAAAAAACGTGAAGAATTAAAGCAGCTTCTTAGTATTCTAAGTTTATGCTCTTTCAGTCCAGGGCATGGTAGGAGTCTAGTGTGTTATTTAGTAAAAAGGAAAGAGATGGGCACTGACGGCATTAATTTCCACTTGTCCCCCTGGCACCCTCAGGTAGCCCAGCTCTGAGGGTAAACAGGGATGAGGAACATCTCAGTCTACTGTGGCTTTCTGTTCTTCCACTGAGTCTCACCATGAATCTCAAACTGTTTTTATTCTTTAGGTTCAAAGGGTGACTTGGGTTTCCCTGGATCTGCTGGGAGCCCAGGAATACCTGGATCCAAAGGAGAGCCAGGATTCACGGGTCCTCCTGGGCCTCAAGGACAGCCAGGTTTGCCTGGAGCTCCAGGACAACCTGTGGAGGGACCCAAAGGAGACCGAGGACCTCAGGGACAACCTGGCTTGCCAGGTAAGTGTGTTCAACCAGGTGTCACACGTGTGAGAGCAAGGGGCTGAAACAGAATTTACAAAATGAACACATGTGAACGAAATCTCAATTGGCAGATGAATATTTTGCTTAGAAGTTAGTAGCATTTATATTTCTGAAGTTGTTATGGCTTTGGATGGCTTACGTCTTTTGGGACACCTTGTATTTTGGCCTCTGTTGGGTCAGTGCTTTCCTTCCATCCATTCCATTGAGAAGTTGAGTGTATGCAACCAGTAATTATCGAGATGAGAAAAAGGGAGTGGTTGAAAAGGCTGAAAGACATATATCACATATCATGCTCATCTGAAATCAACACAGCATTCTAGAAACATTTCTCTTCTTGATCACAATAGCAGCACAATAACCCTGAGCACTGGGAATCAAAAGAACATTCAGGAAACTAAGATTGTGGTTTTTGTAACAACACTCGGCCTTACCTCTACACATACACTTCTTCCTAGCCCTTTTGATTTCTTGGGGGCTCACACTGCTTGATGTGATGCTGCCATCTACAAGGAATGGCAGTATAACAGCAGCCAGCCCAGTGGCACCTGTCCATAATGTCACCTTCCAACCTTCAATATGTGGCTCTATCTCTCCCATTAGGGCACCCGGGACCCATGGGGCCTCCAGGACTTCCAGGGATTGCTGGACTGAAAGGTGAAAAAGGAAATCCAGGCTGGCCAGGGGCTCCTGGTGTTCCAGGGCCCAAGGGAGACACCGGATTCCAGGGAAGGCCTGTGAGTTATTCATTTGTAGACTTCCTGTTTTGAAAAGGAGCTTTCAGTGATCACAGAATTATCCATTTGTGTTTACACATGTGTACAGACATACATGTGTACTACATTGTCACATCGTGTCTAAATCTGTTCCTTCTCTCCTGCCAGCAACTAGCTGTCTTCATTAGCATCAGACTATGCATCTGTAATAATTTTTTTTTTTTACAGTCTAGCTTTACAAGGACTGTTAAAAAGGAAACATCATAAAACTGGAAATTACTGTTCAATGCTTGAGTTTAAAAAAAATCGATTTATAAACTGAAAAGGAAAAGCATGCCAGTGGGTAATAATCAAGGTTGTTCTATAAAGTGCAATCCTATAAAACTAGGCTGGTCAGCTCCTACGATTGGCAGCTGGACTGGAACATCAGACTTCATCAGTGGACTTCATCGATGGGGACATCCACAAGCCTGCAGAATGGCAGCTTTGGAGTCTAATAAATAACCAAACCAAAAACCAGGCCAAATCTGTCACCATCGAGTCAATTCTGACTCATACCGATCCTACAGACAGAGTAGAACTGCGCTATAGAGTTTGCAAGGAGCACCAGGCAGATTTTAACTGCTGACCTTTTGGTTAACAGCGATAGCACTTAACTACTATGCCACCAGGGTTTCCAATGAATAACTAGTAGTAGGTTTAGTGGTTTGTTTTTGTTTTTCTTGTTTTTAATTCACTTTGATTCCTTTCCTTTCCCAAACCATAGCCACTCATAGGTAAAGTCGTGGTCAAACTGTCTAGTTTGGTTCTCAGCCTCACTGTCTAATGGGGCGTGTTTGTGTGCATCATTGGGGTTGCATGGATGCACTAGCAAAGGTTTATTCTCTGTCTCTGTCTCTCACACAAACACACACACACAGAAAGTATTGGGGAGATCAGAAGCAGGAGGAATTTCACACAGGCACATGTGTAGTGCTGGAGAAGTAACATGGGTTATTTCTTATTATTTATCAGTGACAATGATGTGTTTCAGACTCTCCAGGCTAGAGACTTTCTCAAGACAAGGGATGACTAAGTATAGTTTACTAAGCACTGAAAAATAAGCAGTGCTCCTTGGTTATGAATCATACATTGTTTATATATAAAATGCTTGAAAGACTCATGCAAAATAGGCTGTTTGGAGTGTTGTCTTTTTTTGTTAGATGCCACTCAGTTGGTTCAGACTCATAGCGAGTTTGTAGAAGAGAATACACTGTCCAGTTCTGCACAGTCCTCACGGCCATTGTGCCTGAGCCCATTGCGGTAGCCTCTGTGAATCCATCTTCTCAAGGGGCTTCCTCTTTTGCACTGACCATCTACTTTCCCAAGCATGATGTCCTTCTCAGGGGGGCTGATCCTTCCTGATAACATTTCCAAAGTCTGTGAGGTATAGTCTCACTGTCTTTCTTTCTCAGGCGCATGCAGTAGTACTTCTTCTACGATGGATTTGTTTGTTCCTTTGGTAGTCTGTGGTATATTCCGTATTCTTTGCCAACACTACAGTTCAAAGGCATCCATTCTTCTTCAGTCTTCTTTATTCATTTTCCAGCTTTCATGGCACTTGAGGCAGCTGAAAACACTGTGGCTTGGGTCAGACACACCTTATTCCTCAAAGTGACATCTTTGCTTTTTAACACATCATAAAGGTCTTTTGCAGCAAATTTGCCCAGAGCAATAGGTCACTGGACTGCTTGACTGCAGCTTCCATGGGTATTGGTTGTGGGATAGCAGGAATAATTTTTGACCTATTCCTGCCACTCAAAGCCGTATGTAATTAATTCTTCACAATACATTTACATGTACATTGTGAAAATGTAACATATGTGAGTATCTTTTGGGTCCACTGGTACTATGTTGCAGTTATTTTGTTTATGACTTTTTTTTTTAATAAAGCAAATGAAAGAAAAATACCTTTGTAAGAAACAGAACAATTTTTTAGGCATCACCCATGATGGGACAAAGGAACTACCATGTTGAAATAACTCGAAAGATTTAAACGATATGGATATTGCCCTATTTATGCCAGGAAATGTCTTCTATGGTATTTTTAATCTTTGTGTATTTAAAAGTCACGTTGATGTAAGATCTGAAGTGAATTTTAAAGAAAAATCATTATGCTTCAAAGTGTGAGGGAATTTTTTTCAAAATTAAGGTGAAACATGACTTTTTGTCACAGATGGATGTGTTTCCATGACAAATGTTTGCTGACTTCCGACTGTTCAAAACATCAGGGGTATAAAACGTGCTCTCTCCTCCCAAGGCACTTATGTGTAGATAAGCAAATACAGGCAGCCAGGTATAGGAAGTGAACCCTTCCCGTTTCGGGGTCCCCGTTCGGGGTCCCTCGCTCAGGCTCACCCTCCCTCTCCCCGGTTCAGGTGTTCCTCCCTCAGGTTCACCCTCCCCTTTTCCGCTGTTCCTCACTGAGACTCACGCTCCCTGTTTCCGGTTCCCTCGTGCCCCGTCTCCGAGGTCCCTCCTTCAGGCTCACCCGCCCCGTTTCCGGGGTCCCTTGCTCGGGCTCGCCCGCCCCGTTTCAGGGGTCCCTCGCTTACCCTCGCCCTCCCCATTTCCGGGGTTCCTCGCTTACCCTCGCCCTCCCCGTTTCTGGGGTCCCTCGCTTACCCTCGCCCTCCCCGTTTCCGGGGTCCCTCGCTTACCCTCGCCCTCCCCGTTTCCGGGGTCCCTCGCTTACCCTCGCCCTCCCCGTTTCCGGTGTCCCTCGCTCGGGCTCGCCCGCCCTGTTTCCGGGGTCCCTCGCTCGGGCTCGCCCTCCCTGTTTCCGGGGTCCCTCGCTTACCCTCACCCTCCCCGTTTCCGGTGTCCCTCGCTTACCCTCACCCTCCCTGTTTCCGGTGTCCCTCGCTTACCCTCGCCCTCCCCGTTTCTGGGGTCCCTCGCTTACCCTCACCCTCCCTGTTTCCGGGGTCCCTCGCTTACCCTCGCCCTCCCCGTTTCCGGGGTCCCTCGCTTACCCTCGCCCTCCCCGTTTCCGGTGTCCCTCGCTTACCCTCGCCCTCCCCGTTTCCGGGGTCCCTCGCTTACCCTCGCCCTCCCCGTTTCCGGGGTCCCTCGTTTACCCTCGCCCGCCCCGTTTCCGGTGTCCCTCGCTTACCCTCACCCTCCCCGTTTCCGGGGTCCCTCGCTTACCCTCACCTGCCCCGTTTCCGGGGTCCCTCGCTTACCCTCGCCCTCCCCGTTTCCGGGGTCCCTCGCTTACCCTCACCTGCCCCGTTTCCGGTGTCCCTCGCTTACCCTCACCCTCCCCGTTTCCGGGGTCCCTGGCTCGGGCTCGCGCGCCCCCTTTCCCAGTGTTTGTCCTTCAGGCTCACCCTGCGGATTTGCCTTTCTTGTCCGTCTTTCAAGAAGCCCCGAACGCCCCTTGTTTACCAGTCGCCGTGCTGAGCGTCCGCGTGCTCGGCTTCCCACACCCCGATGGCTATGGGAGAGCCTTACCATACGTCTGCATGGCAGCTCCTGACCGACACGTGTCTCCTTTCGTCTAGGGAATTGGTGGCACTCCAGGCGTCACAGGTTCTAAGGGTGACGCGGGACTTCCGGGCGTTCAAGGGTTTCAAGGTACGACTTAAGCAGAGGAGATGCAGTGTGAATGAACTTGTATTTGTCCCTAGAATTCCCTGTCTACAGGGCCTTTAATAATGACAGCGTCGGGACAAGGAGTGTGTGAAGTGGTGTTCTTTTCAAATTAAAAATGCAGTTTCTGTGTAGCAACGCCGTGTTTACAGTCTTGCGAATGGCTGTAGAAGGACCTTCTGGTTTTCTGGTAGGAAGCATTAGCAGCCCTTGTTGGATCTCAGTGAGGAATCATGGATTGGGGTCACTAGTTGATTTACTAAACAAGACTGAGACCCTCTCAGCCTCCTGAGACTGATTTTCACTGTTGAAGGAGATACATACGACAGATGAATACAGTGAAGTCGCAGCCTCCAGGGTTCTCAGGGTCTGTCTGGGGAGACGTGCATACTGGGTCATGAACAAAAACCAGACCCTCCACCCGCCTGCTGGTTATGGCCGTTCTCCAGTTTCCTTACATGCTTGCAAAAATAGGACTTCATGGTTCTAGAAACAAGATTCGTGCTTCACGTTTCTCACAGATAGCTAGAAATGCTCTTTTCTTCCACAAGGATAAATCAGCAGTGTGTTCACTGCCCATGTGGGCACATGCAGTGGATAATTGGCAGTTCTATGTACAAACAATTCCTGTCCTTTTTTTTTTTCTTGGTAGGTCCAAAAGGTCTCCCTGGCATCCAGGGAGTTAAAGGAGATCAAGGAGATCAAGGTTTTCCTGGCCCTAAAGGTAGGAGGGTTTGCTGTGCAGGACTGCAAAACACCGGACAACACATACAATTAGCATGTTTGACTTGACCTATCTGAGTGACTTGAAGATCATTAGAAATTAAAAAAAAATGATTTGATAAGATGTTGGGGTTGCTATATTTGTTCTATTTGACTGTTGTCCTAACACTTCGTGCGGAGATAAATTCAAGAGAGAAGGTATTGGCTCAAGATGTTAAAAAAAAAAGTGGCAGGTTATAAAATTAGACTGAATTCAACCACTTGATATTGTAATAGGACGAAAGTGAACGCAGCATAGAGTGAGGATAGCTTGGTTGCACGGTAGGGCTTGCTGCAGAGGAAAGGTCTTAAGTGACCAATCCAGCACCAATAGCCACCATTTATGAAATGACTTCAAAAAATGCTAACTCGTTCTGGAAGGAAATAGTGTTAGTATCTACCCGTACTTAGTGGTTTCTAGAGCTGTGTTAGTTTTTGAAACCATAGTTTGTTACAGAGAATGACAAATCAGGAGGCACTCGGAAGTGGGATGTTAAGAAAGAAAAGGACCAGACGTGGGGGCTGAAAGACTGAGATGTTTGGCTGAAGAAGACGGGGCTGAGGCCAACCTCATGGGTCTCTGAAAATTCTGTGTTAGTTTTTATAGATCTTTTAAGAGATAGCATACAGGAGGATTACGTTTTACTTATTGAAAGTGAAGACCAGTTGTTAGACTATTTAATAAGGTGAATTTCAGACAAATTTAAGGAAAAACTTTTCCAACTGCAACTATTTTAACTATCCGAATAAGAAATAGGTTGCCAGAAAAATGAATGAACATCACAAGACTTGGGGTGTTTGGAGGAAGGCCGACAACAGATGTGACTTGGGGGGTGTTTCAGGTGAAGACTGACAGTGGACACGACTTGGGGTGTTCAGGTGAAGGCCGACAGTGGACCTGAGTTGGGGTGTTTGGGTAGAGGCCGACGATGCTCTGTGAAGGACTCTGGAATGGAGTGGAATATTTATGAGGCCTCTTGTAGTGCCGAGAGTTCAAGATTTAGTTTAAATAAGAAAGCCGTGCAGATTAAATATATGTTTGGCAAGTCTCTGATTTCTTGTGTTTTTTTATAACGATTTGACTTTGGGAAAATCATTCCATCTGCACTGCATTTCACACTGGACTCATTCTGAACAATTTCTGTCCTAACACGTTTACAGTGGAGTTGATCAGTTGTCTCCCTGATACCCACAGGTCTTCCGGGCCCACCAGGCCCTCCAGGCCCTTACCATGTCATCAAAGGAGAGCCAGGACTCCCTGGCCCTGAGGGTCCAGCAGGCCTAAAGGGACTTCAGGGGCCCCCAGGCCCTAAAGGACAGCAAGGTAGGAATGCAGGGTGGTGCAGGGTGACAGGTGGAGTGATCAGCGGGGAACTGAGTAGACTTGTCCGTGACCCACGTGTATAAAATCAGATCAAAGTTTCTGGGTAGTGAAAATAGAGACATGTACACAAGTATTTCTTTCTTCCCTAATTTAAATTTACGTCTAAATCAAATGAATGTCTCCAAGGGCCCTAAAAAGGCGAGAACAAAATACAGGGAAAGCCGGGGAATGTCTAGCTGTGTGTCTCCGTGTTCCGTTAGAGGATTGTGGGCCCGGGGAATGAGAGTGTCACTCCCAGCTAGCGGATGCTGGGTGACAGAAACTGCCATCTACAGCTGTCAGTCAACATTGGTGCCCTTCTGGGGTGGTCAAGAACCTTCTGTGACTGGCGGAGGTTTCTGCTAGGCCCTGTTGTTCCCAGAAGCGCTGACCCAGGGCCTCAGCACTTAGCATTCCAAGAGCCGTTGGTAGGCAAGGGACCCTGGTGGTGCAGTGGTTTTATGCTGCATGAAAGGTCGCTGTTCAAAGCCACCAGCCTCTCCATGGGCAGGAAGACCCGGTGAGCTGCTCCCTAAAGATTTCAGCCTAGGAAAGGTCAAGGGGAGACTGCTGACATGCTGTGGGCTTGGCAACCAGTGGCACAAAACAACAGGTGTGTTCATTGTTTAATGAGAAGCTGATTTGCTGGAAACCTTCATCGAAAGTACAATTTTTAAAAAAAAGAAACAAGTGGGAATTTTGGAACTGAAAATAAAAATGCATTAACTGAAATGAGAAAAGAAAAGAAAGATTTCAGCCTAGGAAACCCCTCCTGGCCAGTTCTCCTGTGTCTGGTAGGGCTGCTGGGACTCTGAACGGACCTGACACCTTGTGACAGCAATCACAGCCGGGGAGGGGCAGGTGGAGAATAAAGAAGGGTGAAAACACTGGTGGCTGAAAGGCGCCCCGTGAACACTGAGGTTTCGAGCTACCGAACAGTAAACCATGCACCAGAGAACAGAAACCTCTCTACATTGGTGTCTTTGGTTTGTTAAAAATGACTTAAGATGACACAGTGTAGCCAAGGGGGGACTCCTGACAAACCTAAGATGTGTTGAAAACGTGTCCCCAACTGTAGCCTGTCCTTTCCACAACAATGTGCTAAGGCATACCACGAACAACAGCGAGAAACCAGGGGGACCTCAGAATTCAGATGGCCAGGTACACACACGTGTGAAGGTGAAGGTGCAGCTGCCCTGGGGACATCTGTACAGGCTCTACAGGAAGTAGTTGATAGCATTCCAGGAAAAGATTGCCATCTGCACCAACAAACCTTCTGCGGGCCTCCCTGGAACATTAAGTCCTTTCAAAAGGCAAGTAAAGGGTACATTCTGTTGTTTTCCGGGACCAGTCATGAGTCCTTTGTCCTTCATTTTAGGTGTGACAGGTCAGGTCGGTTTGCCTGGACCTTCCGGTGCTCCAGGATTTGATGGCGCCCCGGGCCAGAAAGGAGAAAGGGGACCTTTTGGGCCTCCAGGTAGGTGGTGTGTCCTTCCGTCCTGGTTACCCTGTATCTTTTAGTTAGGAGCGATAGGGCCAAGCATGTGGACGCCTACAAAGTGAAGTTGAAAACGTGATTTGAAAGATTTCCAAAGAAGTCTGCTTCTGAGGAGAAATAGGGTCGTATCTGAGCTAAAGCGTTGTCAGTTTTTTCAGAGTCAAGAGAGAATGCTGATCAAAGCATCTGTTTTTTAGATGTTGTTGAAAGAAGGCAGCTTGTGACAGCCTTGTGTGCCTGGTTCCCTTTGAGCGAAGCAGGCTGCAGCTTCAGGAATTCTGTTTCAGTCGCAGACAAGGAACAGTAGAGCTGAAACATACTCACTGCACAGTTGACCAGAAGGTCACTGTAACATTGAATAAACTTGATTTGCCTTCCTCAGAAAGCAAGAAGTCACTTAAATATCCCATAATAACTCAGAAGATAAAGGAAAGCTTCAAAACCCTCCTGCGTTTGGGCGACTAGAGGGGGCGTCCGCTAACTGTGTACAGCCACAGCCCGCCAGCCAATCGCGCGGAACTGGTTTGCTCCTGCGCTTCCCTCTGTAGGGTTTGGAGCTCCTGGTGGAGGGAAAATTGTCTTAGAACATAACCTTCTAATAACCCACCTGTAGAAGAAACTCAGAGTTCTACGTGCGTAACGTAGACAGAGTCAGAGTACAAACTGATGAGTTTATTCTTTGAAAGCTAAATTTCCTGAGTATCTGCTGGGCCTCAAGCACTATGCTTGTAAAACTGTCTTGGAGCGGGATGTCAAAAGGGAAAAAAGTGCCGTGAAGGTGATGGCTTGTTGAATTATTATAGTATTGTCTTCTACTGAGTGTGTGTGTGTGGAAAGGTAGAATGTTGTCTAGAAGCACAAAATACTCAAAACTTTTTGTGGAGACCAAGGTTTTGAAATCTCTCGAAGGAATCTGTTTATAACCAGGGGAACCAATTCATCTTCTGTCTTATAGGTCCAAGAGGGTTTCCTGGTCCACCAGGTGCTGATGGGCCTCCAGGATCCATGGGTCCTCCAGGCACCCCATCTGTTGATCATGGCTTCCTTGTGACCAGGCACAGTCAAACAATAGATGACCCACAGTGCCCTCCTGGGACCAAAATTCTTTACCATGGGTATTCTTTGCTCTACGTGCAAGGAAATGAACGGGCCCATGGCCAAGACTTGGGTGAGTTGTCTCAGTTTCACTTATTCACTCAGTGTAGATTTACCAAGTGCCCCTACTTGGAAAGCTTGGTGGGGTAGTGGTTACTTTCTATGACTGCTAACCAAGAGTCTGCAGTTCAGATCCAGCAGGCACTTCTTGCAAGCTCTGTGGGGGCAGTTCTACTCTGTCCCGTAGGGTTGCTGTGAGTCAGAATCCACTCGCCGGTAGTAGGTTTGGTTTTTGATTTGGTTTACTGGGCAGTTCAAGCCAACCCGGAAGCACGTAGATAAAAGACTTGGCAGTTTACTTCAGAAAGGTCACAGCCGTGAAAGGCCCCATGAAGCACAGTTCTGCTCTGACATATTGGGGTGGCCGTGAAGTGAGTTGACTCAGTGGCAGCTGTTTTTTCACTCCACTGCCACACCGCGCTTGTCTCTGTCCTGCGACTGAGGGTGTGGAGAGCACCAGTGAGACCACAGTTCATGTAGGGCAGGCTGGATCCTGTTTCTCTTCTTGCTCGTTACAAGAATCATCAGTCCAACAGCTACCGTGCTGCTGGCTATAGCCAAGAAAACGTGAAGGTGGATCTATGAAATTTCTAAAACTCATGTTGCTTTTGATCATATCTTGAAATTATCAAATAGAATCAAAATTCCTAGAGTACACAAAGCAATTTTGGTTGGTATTTTTAACACACAGCAGCTTAACTGTTACTCTGTTTGTAACTGTCCATTTTAGCCTGTCCACAATGTTTCTGCTGCTCTGCGCCTTGTCTGTTTTTTTAGTTACATCAGTGGAAAGCACCGTCTCTGTCCTCATTATCTTCGTCCCCTGGAGACATCCGCCACCAAATGCTAGGCACCTTTAGCTTCCCCTGAGGTTAGACACAGCAGTTAGGGAAAGAGCCTCTCTGAATTCTCTGCATCACTGTTGTTAGGACATTGTCCAGTGCGTTGCTGAATAACCCTTGTATAAGATCCACAGGTTAAATTCCTCTCAGAATCCAGTTCCAGGGGGGAAATAAAATCTCTGTACTGATAAATAGGGTTTGCTTCCTTTTATCAGGCGTATTCTACAAAATCCCTTCAAGGTTTCCTTTTGCCTTGACCTCCTTGAGTTTCATTTAGTGTTCATTTACAGTGAAGCCCGTCTCTTTGGTATGTTTACTTTCTTTCTGTCTATAACTCAAATTTTTGAGATTTCCATCTTAATGGTTATGTTGAATAGACAGATGCCTTTCATGAGTAGCCAACTCAAATCCCTTTTATGCAGAGGTGGGTTGAGAATCATAAAGAAACTAACACACGTGGCTTCTCTCGCTGTGCTTTAGGGACGGCAGGAAGCTGTCTGCGCAAGTTCAGCACGATGCCTTTTCTCTTCTGCAATATCAACAATGTGTGCAACTTTGCCTCCAGAAATGACTATTCCTACTGGCTGTCTACCCCCGAGCCTATGCCCATGTCCATGGCACCCATCACTGGGGACAACATCAGACCCTTCATTAGCAGGTGAGTCGAGCCATTTTAGGGACAAGTGTACAACTGAAGAAGAAAAATCTCTTGTGGTCTGGACAGAGATTCTTTTTTTCCTCACAGTTGTCAGTCTGTTATCATTCAGGTTGTTAAGTGCGATACGCATTTTGTAACAGAAATCAGCCAGTAAAATAGTCAATGTAAGAGTCAGTTAACCTCTTTAAATGCTGCAGTCCAAGAGCAAGCCGAGATACCCAAACCCAAACCCATGGCCAGCAAGCTGCCTCTGACTCTCAGAGACCCTGTAGGACAGAGGTATACTGCCCAGAGCTTTTCCCAAGCTGTTCTCCCAGACAGGTGGGTAGGTTTCAACCACTGACTTCGGCTTAGCAGCGAACTGCGTAACCCTTTGGCCACCAAGCCTTCTACAAGGGGAGGGAGTGCCTGTGTTTGAAGCTGAAGTTTTCTCTTGATGTGACTCGCCTGGGTGGTCTCATTTTCCTGCTGCCCCATGAGCAAAGGGATGTTGCCAGTTTCCTCAGCAAGCTTTCATTAGGCCAGTGTTTCCCAACTTTTTTTTTTTGGGGTCTCCCCATAGAGTCTCTTTAGAAAATTTTTTTCCCTAATCACCCCCAAGACATTACAATACCACAGATAAACTGTCTGTTGGAAATCCTGGTGGTCTAGTGGTTAAGTGCTGTGTCTGCTAACCAAAAGGTTAACAGTTCAGATCCGCCAGGTGCTCCTGGGCATCTCTGTGAAGCAGTTCTGCTATGACTTTCAGGGTCGCTATGAGTCAGAATCGACTTGAGGGCACTGGCTTTGCTTTTTTTTTTATTTTATACTATCTGTTTATCTGTGGTATTCGTCTCTCTGCTTTGTAAGATTTGTCCCCTGTACAAAGATTTGTGCACATTAATTTTCTGGCCATTGCATTCTGCCCACCTCCAAAAAAAACCCACTTTTTGTTTCTCTCTGGTGAGATTGTCCCCACTGAGAACGCGTGTGGTGGGCAGCTGATGGGTGGAGCCTGCCTTCGGCTCCACCTTCCTTTGCCTCTGGGATGTAAATGGGGAACTGAAATGACTGACTATACAGTGCCTGAGTGTCCTGTAACTACCTCTTTCCTGCCAATTAAAAACTGATTCCTTAGTTCTGCCCACAAGTAATGGCACAATGACAATCAACCATTTGACCAAGAAGCTATTTTATAATTTTGCTTTTTCCTGATTAAAATAATAAAGGATGAAAAGAGTAACAGATCTAGAAAAGCTTGCCTCAGGTGGGTGAGATCAATCCAAAGCTAAGCTTTCCTGTATTTTCTGTGAAGAGATAAGTGGCTTTTGCTTATGAAGAAAATTGAGCCCCATTGGTTTACCAACAGCCCTGCAGTGGGGGGGTAGGGTTGGAACAGGAGTGTTCGGAGCCACCCCATGGCAACCCCTAAGCGGGTGCAGCGGTTTGGTGATTGTCGTGGAACTGCCGATCACCGATGACCACTTTCTGTTGGGGGAAAGAACAGGCAGTTAGGGCACCCTGGGCTGAGCGCTTGTGATGGCCAGGTCCTGGCAGATCACAGCGCCAGTCAGAGGTCTCTACCTTCTAAGACTGCGGAACAGAAAGGCTGAGTGAGTTCGATTAAATAGGAAAATCTTGTGTATTTAATTACATAACAGTAATTAAAATGTCTTCTGACAGATTTCTTTGATTTGCTTTCTTGGAGGTACAAGAAATACTACCTTATGGTCAGAGAATGGGACAAATGGGTAGTACTTTACAGTGGGCACGCAGATTCCGTGGGTGGTTATGTTTTGAGACTTATGTTTCTAGAAGACAAACTAATGAACTTTGTGTTTTTGTTTAGCTGTCCCTGGATGATAAGGTAGAAGGTGAATATTCATTTATATGTGTTTCTTGTTCAGTTTCTTAATAACACTGACCTTCAATCTTGATTTGTTCGAAAATGAAGGAACTGGCAAACTTCTGAGATCTTCCAAGCACACTGCCTGAGATGCTTTGTGTCTTAGCTGTGTTTTCTCTGTGGATGTGTTACTTTTTCAGGAAGGCCCCTCTGGTTCTAGAAGCATAAACGAGAATCTTAATTGTTTCAATATCTGGTGACTTCCAATTTCTGGGTTTTTACCGTGTCCTCTTGCCACATTGGTAGAGACTCGGCATGA
The DNA here is from genome assembly GCA_028571685.1 of Heterohyrax brucei. Classification (NCBI taxonomy): domain Eukaryota; kingdom Metazoa; phylum Chordata; class Mammalia; order Hyracoidea; family Procaviidae; genus Heterohyrax; species Heterohyrax brucei. Next base: position 3,487,379 of record CM053163.1, read on the forward strand.
AGGACACTTACAAGTCGTGTCATGGGTGCCCACTACTGTATCTCTCATCCACTTTTAGAACGGTGCTAGCCCTCTCTCTTTGCCTCTGAGCATGAGGTTTCCATGGTTACTTTAATTTCCCCGTTTCCACCAACTTCCTTGGACTCACAGGTTGACTTTCAGGCCTTCCCTTTGGGGAGGTTCTAAAGCTTATTTATAGACCCAGCTAAGGACATAAAATCCTTCATTTTAAGCAGAAAAGTCCCTACTTTTTCTGATTTGTTCCCCCTGCTCAAGCCCGTTGCCGCCGACTCACTTCCGATTCATAGTCACCCTGCAGTCGGGCAGAATTTTCTGAACATTTCTTAGCGTGCTGCAGACAAGCATCCTCCTAAGGCAGCTGATTGTTTCATTGCTCGTGGCGGGACCACTCATTTGGGTGCTAGGCAACTAGACTGAGCTCTAGTTGTGGCTTTTTTCTTCATAAATAATTTGGAGAAATGAATCACATGAATTGTAAGGGACTGTAAATCAAACCAGATCCGTTGTTATTGAGTTGATTCTGACTCATAGCAGCCCTACAGGACAGAGTAGAACTGCCCCTTCGAGTTTCCAAGAAGAAGTTGGTAGACCCAAACTGCTGACCTTTCTGTTAGCAGCTGAACTGTTAGGTGCTGCACCACCAGGGACCATGCAGCTCTGTAAGTGTGCTGCTGTGTGTTTCCTAGCCCCGCACCTGATAGGGTCATGAACAGCCTGTCGTCATCCATGTCTGTCTGTCTGTCACACAGGGAGCCCGACAAATAGTGCTGTCCTCCACGTTCCCTTTCTGGTTCCTGTGTCAGGCAGATGGATGGTGGCAGATGTTTGAGGCCAAATGCAGCAAGTCTTGTTTAAATGAACCTTTTAATTCGTCTGCATTTATGTGCATAAAATAGAAGATTGACCACACACACACCCAAGTGGGAGATCAGATGCCTAAACTAGACCCTCCTCCTCTTCATCCGTTTTCATGCAAATGTTCCAGCGTAAGCGGGTGTGATTAGTGACACCACTGATACTCGTCCATCAGCACTGGTAATGCGCTGTTCATGTTGCTCCTCAAATGCGATTATTGTACTGCTGGTGTTCAATTTTCTTTTCTTTTTTTGAAACAAAACATTACCCAACCAACAAGGGTTCCCTTAATTGACTAGCTCTTAGTCAGAATGCCGTGTTTGTTTTAATTTATTCTTGGGTGCAGTTCTAACAGCTGAACTTTGGCAAGCCTGACAGGGGTAACCTCCTGTCCTTTGGGGAATGGTCTCTAAGAGTCCCTTCAGCTATCAAGGCCCTGCTGCCAGCTGCCAGCCTTGAACAGCTGAGGCCTAGGGACATGGCTTTTTCACGGGTCTGTTGGAATCAGGTCTAAAATAAGTTTCCTTAGGTGGACGTTCAGCTTTCCGTGCCAAGCACATACCATTGGGCTTGCCCTAATGTAGGACGTTTGCTTCTTATGTTAAACAGTCTTAGCAACATCAAACAAACTGCCCCATTTCACAAGTGGTAGCATTTGAATTTCAGTCATTCAGTTCTTAAACATAAATTATGATTGTTCAGATGTGTGTGTCGCCAGTGTTGAAAAACTGGAGAGCACTGACCTGCAGAAAGAACCTGTCACCATGGAGCTGATTCCCACTCTATAGTCATAGACTCGTAGACTCCTAGACTCATAGCAGCCCTACAGGACAGAGTAGAACTGCCCCATAGAGTTTGCAAGGAGTGTTTGGTGGATTCGAACTGCTGATCTTTTGTTAGCAGCCAAACTCTTAGGGATGTGGCAAGAAGAGAAGCAAGTCACACACCATCGCAACCCTTGCAGGGGATAGTCACTGTTGTCACTTTACCCTTTGACTTTTTTTTTTTTAACATGTACAAAACAGATGGTTAAAGAGCAAGCGCTGGATCTGCTTTTAAATTGAATGTTTTACTGCTAAGGGACTCTATAATTTAAAAACCAACAAGAAGGTGCTAAGGCTTGACGTCTCAGCAGTGGGCAGCGAGTGTGATCTACCGAGTAAATAAGCAGTTGAATCAGAAAGTTGCCCGGAAGCGGTCAAGTGCAAAACCCTGGAATAACGGGGAAACACTGTGTCGTCACTTAACCCGCTGTGCTGTCCTCGCAGGTGCGCGGTGTGTGAGGCGCCCGCCATGGTGATGGCCGTGCACAGCCAGACCATCCAGATTCCCCAGTGCCCGAGCGGGTGGTCATCTCTGTGGATTGGCTACTCCTTTGTCATGGTAAGTGCTGTGGGACACTGCGCCTTTCTAGGTGGGCCCCTTCCTTGTCCTTTGCTCTCTCAAAGTGTGACTCACCCTGTCCCAGTCTCTGGGTCCCAGCTTTTGTAGGGGCCCAGCCTGCTCTGCTTGGGGTCAGCAGTGGCTGCCAGTGGCCTGTCAGCATCCTACCCTGTTGTTTTGGGAATTATTGCTGTAACCCTAAAGGACACAGGATGAGTGTCTTCCTAGAAACTCTGGCCTGGAGTTTGCATGCTCCTCCAGCTACTCCACGGATGCTCTGTGGGTCTCTGTCCAGCCCAAGCAGTAGGATGGGCCATCCTGGCAGTCGTGGCTTCTTCTGGGAAAGAGATGAAAAGAAAATGGACACGGGAGGCACACAGTCCACTAAAACACACAAGCTGGAAAACGAGAAGCTTGAATTAGGCAGAACACACCTGAGAATCAGCTAGTGGGTTCTGTTTGCTGCAGGCAAGACAACATTCCCGTGACAGAGTTTTTCTGGGCTGGTCCCTAGAAGCCTGAGTTTTCTACACTTGTCACGCGGGTGAGGGCTGGTGGTCATCTCTCAGACACCTGTCACAGATGGCAGACCTCCCCTAATGCTCCCTTCCCCTCAAAAGCACTGTACTTGTTGAAGTTCTAAGTTATGTAGTGTTTCTAGAACAGAAATATCACAAGTGGATGGCTTTAACAAACAGAAGTTTATTCTCTCACAGTCTGAGAAGCTGGAAGTCTGAATTCAGGGTGCTAGGTGGTGGCATAGTGGTTAAGTGCTATGTCGGCTAACCAAAAGGTTGGCAGTTCAAATCTGCCGGGTGCTCCTTGGAAACTCTATGGGGCAGTTCTCCTCTGTCCTGTAGGGTCGCTATGAATTGGAACCAACTTGATGGCATGCGGTTTAATTTAGCTCCCTCGGAAGGCTTTCTGTCTCTGTTGCCAGTGGGAGAAGGTGCAGTCTTCCCGTGGTCTGGAAGCTTCTCAGCGCAGAGACCCCAGGTCCAAAGGACATGTTGCACTCGCTTGGCTTCTTTCTTGGTGGCACAAGGTTCCTCTCCTCCCTTCATGATTCTCTTTTTTGTGTCTCCAAAGGTATTAACCAAAGATACAACCTAATCCTGTAGTGTTGAGCCCTGCCTCATCGCCCTAACGGCACCTAACCCTGCCTCATGAACATCATTTGGAGGTTGGGATTTACAGCGCATAGCATAAGCCCGTCAGATCACACAGTGGTGGACAACCACATGATAATGGGAGTTGTGGTGTAGCCAAATCAACACACATTGTGGGGGTGTACCCTTCAGTCTGTTGTAGGTTGTTATCTTACTGTCTCATTTTAAAGTATTGATTAAATCTATAAAAGCCTCTGAGTATATAAAATTTGGGTTGTACTGGAATTTCTCAACTCTCAGTGAAAGATTCTATGCAAATACCCTCTGTAACTGTAACCACCACTGTCATCCAGGAGTCACCTGCCTACCCACAGGTATGACCGGGCTGTACATTTTGAGCCCTAAATGAGTCTTAGTCCATACTATTTGAATGACAGGGAAAGTGGCCTCAGAATGTTCTTCTTTTGTAATGAATTAGTCCAGGCATAAAAGAAGTTGCTAGGAAAGCAATTATTATTCATTATTAATAATTGTTAATACTCAATATTAAATACTGAGTATGTCTTCACATTTGATCATAAGGTTTGCCAAGCTGATTGTACTGCAATGAGATTCTTTTCTTTTTTGCACACAGCTGTCACAGCAGCTTTATCTATGATAGTCAAAAATGGGAAACCACGCAAATGTCCATCCATAGAGTAATGGAGGAAAAAGCCGTAATACATCCATAAAGTGGAAAATACTCAGCAATATCAGGAATCAATAACTTTTGAAAAGTTGTGTTTTAAGTAACAGTTTATGATTTCAGTCAGTTTCTCATACAAACACTTGCACTGTGGTGTGAAACTAGCTGCTCTCCCTACACTGTGACAGCACCCCGAAGTTCTTTTGTCCATTCAACCAGCTCCTGTCCCCTCCTTTCTTCTCATCTCACCTCTGGACAGCAGCTGCCCAGTTAGTCTCCTGTCTCTACTTAAGCCAGGAAGCACACCCTTCGCCAGTATCATCTTATGTGCAATTAGACTCTTTGAAGTTCCCAAGAATTTGCAAAAGCAAAACAAAGCAAATTGTGGTGATAATTCTAAATGCTGCATTGTGATGTCTTTGTCAGGAGAAGCCAAAAGGCGGAGAATACAGTGTTGAGAAATCAAGGCAGTAACAGTGACATAAAACGTACAGTTTAAGGCAAACTGGGTGATTTGACTCCATAGTCATAAGGACTACTAGATGGAATCTGGGTCAAAATGACAGCAATCCCTGCTGAACCATAAAGGACACAGGAGAGCCTTCTGTCCTAGTGTCTTACAAAGACCTTAAACAGTCATTGCCTGCAGCTCCTCAAAATGAAGTTCACGTCAAGAGAACAGTGTTGGGAGAACAGAGCGAGCCTTCTCACCAGGTAGCACCTTACTTTCTCGGGGTGTTGTGACAGCTCCTCCCTCAGAGGTCTCACTCCCTGGATGGTTTGCTGCTCTGTTTCAGGCGGCCCGGAGATGGACCATCAGTGATGGTCTCCCAGAGCAGAAATGCCTGCACGTCTCCATTTATTCCTGCTCCGGAGATAACACTGATTTGAAGAAGGAAATGATCTTACCACTGTAGCTAAACGAAGAGCTAGGGAATGTGTAAAGATAATGGTCACACATGACACGTCATTCAGATGGCAACTGAAACCAGACAGCCTTGTCTGCAATCGGGTGGCCTCTTCATGAGGCATCCCTGAGGACAGAGCAAATGCGGTTTTACAAACCATAAATATGAATCGTCTGCCTATTTTTTTAAAAATGAAAACACAGGACAGATCCAATTCATAGGTTGTCTTTAGCTTTACTTTTCAAAGGCATGTCTGTTTCTTCTGGTTTTCTCCAGCAAGTCTACTCAAGTGTTGTTCTTTCTTTTGGGGCCTGAGTAGACCCTAAGACAGCACCGTGGTGGGGGAACCCCCAGAAATACAGGCTGGAGGACAGAGTAAGGCTAGTCCAAGAAATCCATCTAGTTCTTCTGCCTGAGCACCCTGAGGTCATTGACATAATTGACGTAGAATCAGAGTCATGAATGCTGCTCCAGACAGTCCATCTTTGGGTGCAGTTTAGGGTATTCGACCCCCGGTCTTATCTTTAATAAGGAAGAGAAAGCTGATGGGAGGAGAGGGGGAGATGGGTGAGCTGATTCTGAACCTGGTGAGTGAAGAGCATAAGGGACTCCCCACTTTCCCTCATTCCCCCGTGTTCTCTCCGGTGGTGGCATGGACAGTCATGTGTTAGTGAACGGAAATTTGCTCAGTTCTCTGGATGTGGGAAGCTGATGCAGCCCACTAGTGACTCTGTCAGGCTGCCCCCAGTAAGAAATTGTCATCTGGAGTGTGCGGGTTAACCCACCAATGGGAGATTTTCAGAGAAAAATCCTTATGGGGTGGGATCCAATAAGCCGCCATGCTGTCCCCATCCGCATGTCAAAGTCGTACTTCCCCTCACTCCAGAAGGACACAAGACTGCATTTGATTTGAAAACAGTCTTCTTGACCCTTTTGGCTGTGGAGTATTGCATGACAGGACTTAATTAGAGAGCAATGACAATACTGAAAGTTAGGCGGGACATCTATGCTGTGCTCTGTGGGCGTCAGACTTCGTGATCTGAACTCGCTTCAGACCGAGGGAAGCTAAATGTACCCCAAAACTGGGGGCCGGCACTGTGGCCAGGGGCCCAGTGAGAACTTGAGTGGTCAGCATCACCCTTGCTGCCCTCTTCGCCTCTGAGGGGAGTTGTGGTGAAACGGAGAAGGCTTTGTTGTAGAAGTCAGCAGACCCCTGTTCTGGCCTCTGATCATGGGCAGATACTAAGAGTCCTTTTCAGGTGGAAACTGAGGGATTTAACTATGTCCTCAAAGGCCCCTTGTGGCCCTCAGATTCTAGAGCTCGCATTTCTTCTATCTGAAAAAAATCATGACTGGAGATGTTTTATACTGTCTCGTGCAAGTTTGCAGATCGTCTGCTGTAAGTTCTTGGTTTCTGTGGGTGGGTGGGACCCCCTTGAGTCCATTAGACCAAGATGCAATTTAATAATTAGTGTTTTCACTCCTGTGTAAATTTGCGCCTTTCGGGAAAGAAAACAAAGTTATGATGGTTGTTCTTTACCTTGGAATAAGATTCACGGTAGCACCGGCACTAAGCACTTCATTTTGTTTCTGACACCCAGGGTCACTTCGGTTGGCTCTAACCTTAGTGGCATGTTTTGTCTACTCTCTCGTGTCCCACGTTGGAACAGAAATAATAGCTATGTCAGAAATCATAGGCAGTAAGGTCGGCATCTCTTTAAATTCTGGTAGAGGTAGATGGTCCGTCGGCTCTTTTGAAAGGGTGTTAGCGTATGTCTGGGGGCTCCACAAAGCACAGCTGTGCCCCATCTCGGGAAGCAGAGAGTGACTCGGGAGGCCATCCGGGAGCTGTTCGGTGGACGGTTGGTGTGCAGGCTGGATTCCCGGTAGCGTGAGGCTGGAGAGTGCCTGCTTTCCAGAAGGGATCCCCCTGGCTCTGTCCTGAGGGGTGATCAGTCTCCTGGGCTCCGGGAGGGAAGGTTCTGACTCACTCTTCACGTTTGTTCCCAGCATACCAGTGCTGGGGCCGAAGGTTCTGGCCAAGCCCTGGCTTCCCCTGGCTCCTGTCTGGAAGAGTTCCGGAGCGCCCCCTTCATCGAGTGCCATGGCCGCGGGACCTGCAATTACTATGCCAACGCTTACAGCTTCTGGCTCGCCACCGTCGAGAGACACGAGATGTTCAAGTGGGTCGGAGCGATCTGCTCCCTTCCGTTGCTTGTCTTTGCAGTTACCCACAGTCACACCTCCCAACACAACGTCTTAGAAAATAAGGGTAGAATAGTCATTGTGGATATTTCCTCCACTTGAAGTCACGAGCACTGATTCTCTGTGGCCAGGACAGGTAACCAAAGTGATGTTAAAAGGCGGATGATAGGTGATAGGTTTGAGTCTTTCATTTACTGAAGAATCGGAGGGAGGCAAACCGTATCTTTTAGGTGGAGCTACTAGTATTTAATTGGAGGCAATTAAGAAAAGAAAACAACTCTTCAAATAGTGTGTTCCAAGTAGTGTGATTTTCATAATCAGATTGAGGAGAGTGAGTGGCGTTCATAGCAGTCGCAATTGTGAATTTACTGTGTGTGTGCAGAATGTACATGAGTTCTGCGTGAATTTTCTTTTTTAGGAGCTGTACAAATAAAAATTTCACCCCCCATGAAGCTGAAATTGATAGGGAAATCCCCCCTCCTCTATTTTTTTTTATCTTTAAACAACTGTCTCAAGTGGCTGATAGCCTTGTAGAAATGATTTTGGAGGCTGGCCTGGTCCCAAATGGACGGTCACACATAATGAGTCCTCTGTCCTCTCTCTAGTATCAGCTAGAGCCGCAGCTGGAGCAGGCACAGGGGCTGATGGAGCCTGAACAGTGACTCACTGGTCATTCCTCAAATACATGCTTCACACACCTGGAGAGAAGCCTTCCCACGGTTACCTTTTCTGAGAGAATTATGTAGAACTCTGTTATGATCCTCTGTCTTTCAAACTTTGACTGTCAACGGTGAAGTAATGTATTCACTAGTCACAGTTCTTAAAGCATCCAAAAGAAAAAAGTGCCACTCTGCTGGATGGCTAGCTTCTGTGAGCCTTTATAGGCTACTGTGAACTTGAACTCTAAGAGAGAGTGTAACTAGAGGCAGGCTGACTCTGTGGACATACTAGCTGCTGGAGCTCCCTCTTTTAGGGTTAAGAGGTTAGAATGGAGCAAGGTACAGTGAATAAAAATACCTTCTGAAATATAATTAGGTAAGATTCCATTCATTTCAATGAGACCCATACCTCAGTTTAGGGGTCCCAGAATTTACATCAGCAACTGCTAAAACAAGCTGCCTCAATATTAAGGCCAGGTGTTCTTATTATATGAACATTTGAACTTTTCTATAAGTTCATTCGTCCCTATTAAGTTCCAACTTCACCTTCCCAATGATACAAATAATGTAGGGTTGCAAGGATCAGGGCAGAATTAGGGGGTTACTAAACCCCTTTGGAAACCCTGGTGGTGTAGTGGGTTAAATGCTACATCTGCTAACCACAAAGTCGGCAGTTCAAATCCGCCAGGTGCTCATTAGAAACTCTATGGGGCAGTTCTTCTCTGATCTATAGGGTTACTATGAGTTGGACCTGACTCGGGTGGGTTTGGGTTTGGGTTAAACCCTTTAGGGAAACGCAGGTGGTGTAGTGGTTGAGTGCTATAGCTGCTAACTGAAATGTTGGCAGTTCACATCCACAGTTGCTCCTTGGGAATTCTATGAGGCATTTCTACTCTTTCTGTAGACTTGCTATGAGTTGGAATTGACTCAGTGGCAGTCACATTTTTTAATGGTATTGTCAACAGGCTTAAAAGTTACAACAGGGTCTGCTGGTGCATGGGTTGGCTGAAGTGTTAGCTGTTGGTGCTTTTCCTCCTCGATTCCTGGAGCAGACTCTCTGGTGGCGCAGTGATTAAGTGCTGTGGCTGCTAACCAGAATGTTGGCCATTCGAATCCACCAGCTGCTCCTTGGAAACTTTGTAGGGGCAGTTCTGCTCTGTCTACAGGGTCACTGTGAGTTGGGATCAAATTGGCAGCAGCAGGTTTGGGCTTTTTTGTGTTTTTAAACTTCTTTGAGGTTTTAGAGCAGGGTGGGGCGCGGTGAGTCAGGCTGGCTGAAGAGGTCTTGTGGTGTTCCTGACGCATAGTGGGATGACGACTAACGTGTGTGTCCTTGTCGGATTCCAGGAAGCCTACTCCATCGACCTTGAAGGCGGGCGAGCTACGCACCCACGTCAGCCGCTGCCAAGTCTGCATGAGGAGAACATGACGACACCCAGCCCTCAGCTAATGTCACAATATGGTGCTATTCCTTTTTTTTTTTTTAACAGCAACGAACCCTAGAAATATATCCTGTGTACCTCACTGTCCAATATGAAAAAAGTAAAGTGCCTTCTAGGAATCTGCATAACTAACACTCCCTGCTTTACTGGTCTTCTACTTGCTGAAGGAGAAAAAAAAAGACAATGAGAAGCTTTAAGTATCGACATACCAAATGGCACTTTTGATGAAATAAAACATAAAAACGCTCTAACCTACAGTGCACAGAAGTGTAAGAGGAAAGTTGGTCCAGAACCAAAGGGTGCTAGGAGGTGTGCAGTAACTCTGATACTGTTGAACCCCCGTTTTCATTCTTGTATTATAATAGATTAACTCTCCCAGATATAAATGTTTGTTGACATCACTGTCTAGCTGTTTCAAAATTCAGGTCCCCTGGTCTGTATATTGCTCCTGTACAAATAAGAGTAGTGTAAAAACAGTTTTTGCACCTCCAAATGGAATTACAGACTCAGTAACCCTATCTTGCAAACCCCAATTATAAATTCATGTCTTTCTGCTCTGTGTGGTACTACGCAGCTGCTTTTGCAGAAATCACAACTTTCCTGTGGATGAAAGATGGTCCAAAAGTCGTCAGAAAATTAAATATATATATATTTTAGTAATTTATATAGATGGCAGCAGTTAGGCAAATCACGTTTAGCTTAACTTCCACTGTTCAAATAAAAGCTGACGTAGTTTTTCTTCCTTTCCGAGATCGTGCTGTCCTTTTAACACCAGTTGTGGAACACCAGGTCTTGAATGTGTGACATCAGTATTCATTGTTCACTTTCAAACCAAAAATTGTGAATTGCCAAAACCGAACCCAGGTTCAGGAACGTGGTGTCTGTGATCATGCAACGTGTACTTAGAACTTCTTGTTTGTATTCTGTGTTAAACGTGTTCAGGGTTTTACACACTAATCACAGACTGAACGACTTGACTTCTGAAGCAGCCGCTTTGAAGGCCTGCCTTCTGTTCACGTTCCTCTACAGCCCCATCGTGCAGGAGAAGCAGCTCCCATGGGAAACCACGTGTCAGCTTTGGGACACGGAGGCACCTTCAGGCCACTTCCTTGGTTTCTCAGGAGCTGTGTTCAGATGTCAGCGGGGGGAGGCGTACGGAGTGCGAGAGGGCAGAACGGGACCACCGGGCCTGAAACGACATTTCACTTCCAGTATCCAAAACGTTTGACAGACTACTAAGGCCTTTTATGTAATTTGTTTAAATGTGTATTTCTTAAGAATTCAAATTTGTAATAAAACTATTTGTATAAAAATTAAGCTTTTATTAATTTGTTACTAGTGCTACCCCAGAAGCATTGAAAGAAGAGTTCCTTCCTGCACAAGCTGCTAATAAATTTTTAAGCTTTGCATAACCTTAGATCATTTATTTCTATTTTGTAGTTCTTCTAAACAGGAGTCATAGATTGAAATAATGTATAAGAAATATATATATGTATGTATGTATATAATCTACTCCTTTCTTCCTTCCCTCCTCCCTTCCCTCCATCCATCCGTCCACCCACCCGTCCGTCCATCATTTGTTCATTATACATGTAGTGAAGGTTTACCATTTGTCAGACATGGTTAGATACAACGTAAGTCAGGATGAATAAAGCACATATTTTTTAACCCTAAAACATTGGCCCACTGGTGAGAACTGAGATCACAGTTCTGTAATAGGAGTTGGACAGAGGATTGTATTCCAAGTCCTGTTTGAAACCTAAGGAAAATAGATGGCAAATTTCCCTTAGTGATTTAAGGTTCGGTTTAAACTTGATTGACATATAGGGTGGAGGAGGAGTGTGATAGAGTGCTCTAGAAATGACAGGATCAAATGACGTGTCTATCTCCAGCTTTTTAAGGAAGCACCAGACTGTTTTCCAAAGAGGTTGTACCATTTTGCAATCCCACCAGCAGTGTAGGAGAGTTCCAGTTTCTCCACAGTCTGTCCAGCATTTGTTGTTTTGTGTTTTTTGGATCATGGCCAACCGTGTTGGGATGAGGTGGTATCTCATTGTAGTTTTGATTTGAATTTCTTTAATAAGGAACGATCGTGGGCAGTTCTGCATGTGTTATTTGGCTGCCTGGATATCCTCTTTAGAGAAATATCTGTCCATCTCCTTGGCCCATCGCTTAGTTGGATTATTTATCCTTTTCTTGTTGATACTTTGTAATACCTTATAGATTATGGAGATCAGACGTTGGTCTGACATGGAGTTGCCAAATATTTTTTCCCGTTCTGTACAGGGTCTTTTAATTCTTTTGATGAAGTCTTTGGGTCAGCAAAAGTGTTTGATGCTTAGTAGTTCCCATTTATCTATTTTCTGTTGATTGTGCTTTGTCAGATTTTGAAGTCTGTCTACATTGTGTATTAAAACTTCCATCATTGATCCTATTTTATCTTGGATGAGCTTTATTGTTTTAGATTTTCTATTCAGGTCTTTCATCCAATTTGAGGTGCTTTTTATATAAGGTGTGAGAAATGGGTCTTGTTTCAATTTTTTTTGCAGATGGATATCCAATTTTAACCAGCACCATTTGTTAAAGAGACTGTTCTTACCCCAGTTTAAAATCTTGGGGTCTTTGTGGAATATCAGCTGTTCATAGGAGGATGGTGTCATCTCTGGGGTCTCAACTCTGCTCCATTGGTCTATGTGTCTCTTTTTGTACCAGTACCAGGCTGTTTTGACTACTGTGGCAGTGTAATAGGTTCTAAAATCAGATAGTGAGAGGCCTGCCAGTGTGTTAGCCTAGTTTCTTCCCTTTCCAAACAAAGTTGATGATTTGTTTCTCCATCTCGTTAAAAAAATGTTGCTGGAATTTGTGTTGGGATTGCATTATATGAGTAGATTGCTTTGGGCAAAATAGACATTTTCACAGTGTTGAGTCTTCCTATCCATGAGCAGAGTAGATTACTCCATTTATGTAAGTCTCTGTTAGTTTCTTGTAGTAAGGTCTCGTACTTCTCTTTGTAAAGATCTCTTATTTCTTTAGTTAGATTTATTCCCAGGTATTTTATCTTCTTGGTGGCTATAGTAAATGGAATTGATTTGATGATTTCTTCTTTAATAATCTCACTGTTGGTATAAAGGAATCCTACTGATTTGCTTATGTTTATCTTGTATCCTGTTACTTTGCTAAACTCCTCTATAAGTTCCAATAGTTTACTTATGGATTCCTTCAGATTCTCTGTGTAAACAATCATGTCATCTGCAAATAGGGAGATTTTTACTTCTTCATTGCTTATACGGATGCCCTTTATTTCTTTGTCTTGTCTAATTGCTCTGGCTAGAACTTTTAGCATGATGTTGAATAGAAGTGCTGAGAGTGGGCATCCTTGTCTAGTTCTCATTCTCAAAGGGAATTCTTCCAGTCTTTCACCATTCAGGATGATGAAGGCAATTGGCTTTCATAGATACTACTGATTGCGTTGAGGAATTTCCCCTCTATTCCTATTTTTCTGAAGGTTTTAAGCATGATTGGGTGTTGAACTTTGTCAAATGCCTTTTTTGCATCAATTGACAAAATCAGGTGATTCTTGTCTTTTGTGTTATTAATGCAGTTGATTACATTAATTGTTTTTCTGATGCTGAACCAGCCTTGTATCCCTGGAATGAAACCAACTTGATCATGATGAATGGTTTTCTTTTTATATGCTGTTGAATTCTATTGGCTAGAATTTTGTTGAAGATTTTTGCATCTAGATTCATGAGTGATATTGGTCTGTAAGTTTTGTTTTTGGGGGATCTTTCCCAGGCTTTGGTATCAGGGTTATGCTGGCTTCATAGAATGAATTTGGGAGTATTCCATCCCTTTCTATGGTGTGAAATAGCCTCAATAGTATTGGAGTTAACTCTTTGAAAGTTTGGTAGAATTCTCTGGTGAAGCCATCCGGGCCGGGATGTTTTTTGGTTTGCAGATTTTTGATGACATTTTCAGTCTCTTCCTTTGTGATAGATTTATTGAGTTGATCTACTTCTCCTTGTGATAATCTTGTTGAATGATATGAGTCTAGAAATTTGTCCATTTCCTCTAGGTTTTTAAACCTGTTGAGTACAGCCTTTCATAGTATTCTGTTATGATATTTTTTATTTCAAGTGGGTCTGTTGTAATGACTCCCATCTCATTTCTTAACTGGGTTATTTTTCTTTTGTAAGTTTAGCCAGTGGTTTATCAATTTTGTTCATCTTTTCAAAGAACCACCTGTTGGTTTTGTTAATTTTTTCAATGTTTTTCTATTCTCTAATTCATTTAGTTCTGCTCTAATCCTTATAATGTATTTTCTTCTGGTGCCTGAGAGGTTCTTCTGTTGCTCTCTTTCTGCTTGTTCAAACTGTAGAGTTAATTCTTTAATCTGGGCCCTTTCTACTTTCCAGATGTGTGCAGTTATAGAGATAAACTGATCTCTGTGCACTCCTTTTGCTGTATCCCATAGATTCTGGTGGGATGTGTTTTCATTTTCATTTGATTCCATAGATTTCTTTATTTTGTCCTTAATTTCTTCTATAACCCAAGGCTTTTTGAGCAAAGTGTTTTTCAGTTTCCATAAGTTTGAAATTTTATCTGTGAATTTTCTGTTACTGATTTCAACTTTTATAGCTCTATAGTCCGAGAAGATACTTTGCAGTAAATCAGTGGTTTGGCTTTTATAGAGAATTGCTTTATGACCTAACACATGGTGTATTCTGGAGAATGTTCCATGTGCACTGGAGAAGAAGGTGTACTTATATGCTGATGGATGAAAAGATCTGTATATGTTGATAAGGTCAAGTTGCTTGATTGTTGCAATAAGATCTTCTGCATCTTTATTGAGTTTTTTTCTGGATGATCTATCCATAACTGAAAGGAGAGTGTTGAAGTCTCCAGCTATTATTGTGGAATGATGTATCTCACTTTTCAGTGTTGTCAGTATTTGTTCAATGTATTTAGGTGCTTTGGTATTGGGTGCATAAATATTTAATATTGTTAAGTCCTACTTGAGCATTGAGCCTTTCAGCAATAGTGACCATTCTTGTCCACAATAGTGGATTTTACATTAAAATCAACTATATGGCATATCTGAGATTAGTATTGTCACACCTGCTCTTCTTTGTGTATTGTTAGCTTGATGTATATTATTTCATCCTTTAATTTTCAATTTATTCATATCTTTAAGTCTAAGATGTGTTTCTTGTAAGAAATATATAGACTGGTTGTGTCTTTTGATCCAGGATGTCACAAGCTGTCTCTTTACTGGAGCATTCAGCCTATTTACATTCAGTGTCATTATTGATAGGTGTGTGCTTAATGCACATCATTTTGATGTCATTACTTTTATGTTGATGTTTTCTATATTGCTTTTAATGTTCTGTCTGACCTCTGCTTCTGCTGTTTCACAGTATCAGAGAACTGCAGCTTCTGCTTTCATTATCAGCTGGAAGGTGGAGTCTGCTGCTCCTGACTGCCTTTTCAGGCCAACATGTTGGTCAGCTCCTAGTTCAACACCTGTACAGCTCCCCACATAGAAGTGAAGTTTACATTTAAGGCTGAGAGGCCTGGGTATTTGTCTGGAGATCTGTCGATTGAGAGGCCCGGCAGCTGTTCCTCCCACCCTTCTCTGACCCATATTGTATGATTGGCTGACAGCCCCCAGTTTCTCCATAAGTAGGACAGCCTGTTTGCCACACAGTGAGCAGAATCTTCCACCCCAGAGAGTCCACCTGGGGCAAATCACTAGAGTATTGAGACAGCTGGTGACGAACAATTCTGTTAGATCCAATATGAGAGAAATCAAACAGTGTCTCAATGGCACATAGGCAGTAGACCATAATTAATCATTTAAAGAAGCAGCCTTCAAATGCTCCAGAAAATTCCCAAAACAAAGATTCAAAAAAATTCCCAGATGAAGAAGCTTTTCTGAATCTATTGGAGGTCAAGTACAAAAGATTTATATGTAGAACCCTTCTAGAATTAAACAAAATGTAGAAGAACCAAATGAAAAGTTTAGTAAGCTATTTGAACTGATGGAACATCGGCAATCTGAAATACATCAGACCAATAACAAACTTACAGGGTTAGATAATTCAATCCAAAGCCAAAAGAGTAGGATTGAACAGATAGAAGTTAGACTCAGTGACCTTGAAGACAGAGCAACTGTCATCAGCCTTTATGAGGAGAAATCAGAGAAAAGAAATAAGAAAAATGAAGAAGCATTAAGAAACATGTGGGACTCCA
Source organism: Heterohyrax brucei (assembly GCA_028571685.1). NCBI lineage: Eukaryota > Metazoa > Chordata > Mammalia > Hyracoidea > Procaviidae > Heterohyrax > Heterohyrax brucei. Next base: position 3,502,898 of record CM053163.1, read on the forward strand.
TTAAGGGGAATACTTTATGTTTAATTGGAGTTCCTGAACAAGGAGGTGTTAATGACAATATAGAGAGTATTGTTGTAGAGATGCTGACAGAAAACTTTCCTGAGATTAAGAGCAAAGAGAACATAGGTATCCAAGATGTTTATTGAACACCACAAAAGCTAGACCCAGAAAGAAAGACCCTAAGACACATTATAATCAAAATAAGTTAAAACATAAACAGATGCTTCCAAAGACAGCAAGCCTCAAAGGAAAGCTAACACTTGAGGGAAACGCTGTAGGCTTCCATTTGACTTTTCTGTGGAAACAATGCTGGCTAGAAAACAGTGGGCAGACACATTCAAAGCCCTGAAGGACAAAAACTTCCATCCAAGAATTATTTCTCCTGCAAAATTGTCTATCAAATATAACAGTGAAGTTAAGACTTTTGAAGATAATGAGAAATTTAGAGACTTTGTAAAAACTAAACCCAAATTACATGAAATATTGAAAGAAGCTCTTCCCTTAGCAAGACAGAACTGTTAAATGTATACTTAAGGTGACAATTTAGGACACATCATCCAAAATTCTAACCAGTTAGGGAAGTCACAAAACTTAAAGCTACAATACTATAATGAGGGAATCTGTGATTATATCATGACAACTATAAGAGGGATAAACTACAATAGTTATAGTTGTTTTAGATGAGGAGGAAGTTTCAGAGTTATGCAGCGTTAAAATTGGGTTTAATCTTAGTATGTTAAGGGGGATAATACATGTATCCATAAAGCAAATTAACAATGCATTGTATCAAAATAAGAAATGGCAATACATGAGTCTCAATGAACACAAAACTAACACTGAAACAACCCATAAAGAAGAATGCCCCTTGACTTAAAATTCTGATGCTTCTTTCAGCATTTCAAATATGCATTCCACTTTTTCCTGGCATCATACTTTCTAATAAATCTATGGGCTTGATTATAAGTAATTGTATGTGTGTGTGTGTGAGAGAGAAGGAGAAAAAGAGACAGTGAGAGAGAGAGAGAGAAGGAGAAAAGAGTCCTGGTGGTGCAGTGGTAAGAGCCTAGCTGCTAACCAAAAAGGCAGCAGTTGGGATCCACCAGCCACTCCTTGGAAGCCCTATTCAGCAGTTCTACTCTATCACATCCTACAAGGTTCTGCCCTGTGCTATAGGAACCAACTTGATAGCGGTGGATTTTTTTTTTTTTTTTGGTGGCACAGTGGTTAATCTGCTAACCAAAAGGTCAGCAGTTCGAATCCACTAACTGTTCCTTGAAAACCCTACAGGGCAGTTCTACTCTGTCCTGTAGGGTTACTGTGAATTGGAATTGACTCAACAACAACGGGTCTGGTTTTTGGTGTCTGGGTATGGACTACATGCTCCAAGTTTCTGGAAAATCTACAGATTTAGGTCTTTCTCCTGTCAAGAATGGTGACAGTTTTGCTTTTGGCAGACCATTGATCTGGTCAAGTTCCAGGCCGTAAGTCCCAATGCCCCTTCTGTGGTCTGTGGTCTGTGGTTCCGGTGTCAGATCTGTTCTCAAAGCTTCGGTGGTGCTGTTCAGATCCACCCTGTGTGTGTGCTGCTGCACGGTCAGCTGGGAAGTGGACAGTGGTTGGCCTTCCAAGTCTTTGGTGTGATCTTCAGACAAATTCATATGCTCACAGCTCAGAGCTGAACCCAGGAGTGCATCAGCTTCACCTTCTAGTCCCCTCCCTCCTCAAAGTCTTCCATTTACTTTTTGGTTCCCTGGGCTCTTGTTTTTGATATTTCATCCACAAAATTGGGTCTTTAGATACCTTCCTCTGTTTTACATCCTTTAACTACAGCCTCGTCTGGGGCTAAGAGGCAGGAGAAGTGGAGCACAATCCATGGTAAGCCTATGGCTGGTTTGCTGTCTTCTAACCCTGGTCTTCATCTCCCATCTGCCTACTGCTGTTTACTTTTCTGAGTCCTCAGGTGCTGAATGCATCTGAGGGAGAGAGAGAAACAGGGTGGAGTGTGTTGACACAGTCTTACCTGCAACTGGAACCAATCAGGATGGCAGCTGGGCAGCATAAACGATGCTGGGATTGTTGCTGTAGGCCTGATGGTAGTGTGTAGAAGAGAAACAAATGGTCAACCTTGCTGTTCTCCTTAAGTCCCCACTCTCATTTGTAATGCCTGAATGCACTGTAAGCCACTGACATAGTTAACCCTCATTTTAGAATTTTTTTGATAGTTGTATACTGGCTCTTTTCATGTACTTTTCCACTATAGCTAAGCATACTTTAAATAATATTTATGAGCATGTACCCACTTCAGGCACTACTGTTTCCATGTGAGAATTCTCAGTCCATTTATTCATCTCACAGGTTATGTCTGATTCCAAGGGTCATGCCTCTGTGTGTATTCATGGAACTAGACAGAGCTGAGTTTGAATTCTGATCCTGCCCCATACAAACCAGATGAGTTGGGTAAGTTACATAAGTTCTCTGAGATATACATAGTGTAGATATTTTAGTCATCTGGTGCTGTTCTAACAGAAGTACCACAAAGTGGATGACTTTAACAAGAAAAGTTTATTCTTACACAATCCGGTAGGCTGCAAGTCCAAATTCAGGGTGTCTACTCCAGGGGAAGGCTTTCCATGTTATCAGCTTGAAGGAAAGTCTTTGTGTTTTATCAGTCTTTAGTCAGGGAGCATCTTGGCTCAGGCTCAGGAACCTCAGGTCTGAAGGACATGCTCTTTTCTTGGTGTTGCTTTTGTGATGGTGTGAGGTTCCCAACTATGCTTGCTTCCCTCTCTTTTTGTCTCTTGTAGGATGAAAGGATAAAGGGTAGTGCAAGGCACATTCCAGGGAAACTCCCATTAGAGTGGAGCAGGGAGGTGATCTTATGAAGGGCTTTACAGTCCCGCCCTAATCTTCTGACATACAGCACAGGGAAATCACAAAATAGAGGACAATCATAAAATATTGGGAATCGTGGTCCACCCACAGGGCTGCACACATTTTTGAGGGGACACATTTCAATCGGTTATATTAGGTCATCTTGAATTTTGTAATTCTCCCAAGTCAGACTTACAACCTGAGAGACGTTTGTTAGAAAATTAAAAAGGATTCTTCTGCACTGATCCATCCTTCCATCCACTCTTTCCATCCTCATGTCTGTTCTGCCCATTAGTCTCTTCAACGTTTATATACTTTGGGCTTGCCATTTCCCATGGGGGAGATCAAGTGGAGGACAAACGGCACGCATATCCAGCTCTTAACAACTAATGTCATATTCAAAAACACATCATTGTGGAGCCAAAGCCAGCCAAGTGCCGTCGAGTCAGAGAAACCTGTAACTTGTCAGGTGTCTAAGATTAGGTCAGAGCTCAAACAAAGCTTGGCAATGGATGGAGGTAGAGTGAGGGCTGTATCACAAATGGGGGTCACAACAGTTTTCCTCTTTAGGATGTTGCCCCGAAGGCCAGAGGAGAGAGGAGATGAAACGACAGATCTGCCCAAACAGAACAGACAACGGTTCCTTTTTCTCCCAGGCTCTTTGCAGGGCCTGCCATGCAGTGTTGAATCACACAACCCCCCACACTGGGATGATTTGTTTTGGATTCCAGGGGATCATTTTTCTCTCTCCTCATGCATCCTCCTGGTGACACATTTGCCCAAATCATTTTTTTAAAAGGATGTGTTTATTTTAATACATCTGGGAAGACTTTATCTGTGGAAAATGGAGCCTTGAGAAAGCCCGGGCTCGATACTAACGACTTCACAAGAACCAGGAGTTGGGGAAGGTGGAAGAGATTATCTGATCACTTAAAAACATTAGAGACTGCAGCCAAAATGAACTGATAAAATTCATATTAACACGTATGAAGAAAAGAGTTGCTGATAAAGCAGGAGAAAAAAAGGGTGCAGATCCCAAACTCTACTAAAAAGACCAGGCTTGATGCTCCGGCAAACTGGAGGGTCCGCAGAAGACATGGCCCCTTGATGCTTGCCCAGAGCTGAAACCATTCCCAATGCCAGCTCTTCAGACTAAGATTGCTCTGGACTATAAGACATAAAATGACAAGCGATGGGTGTGCTTCGTGGCTTAAGTGGCTTAAGCTGCACTAGGAAACTCTCGTGCAGCTGAAACAACAAAAAATTTATGAGAAGTCTTCTTCAGGCTCTTTCCATGATTTTCATTACACTAGACTGGACGGCAGGGTTTTAGAGACCCTCAGCAGGCTTTTCTTGGGTTCTTCATATGTGAAACGGACGTAAGGGGAGTCCCTTCAAGGGTCCCCATGTTTTTAAGTGGGATTCCCACCTCCACCTTCCTAATGAAGTAGGTTCCCATCGCCATCCCTTGAAAGAGGATGTGAATCAATCCGCAGACACCTGTCTGTGAGCGCCTCCGTCGCAGTTTGTTCTCTCTGCCCCAGGTCAGCCGTGGTCTGGGAACCTGGATCACAATACATGCAAGCTATGCCCATGAGACGAAGATGGGCAGTGAAAACCTTTTTTTCAAATTATAAACTCGATGCATTTGATGTGATTCAAAAGGTGCAATATTTTTTATCAGTAGAAGAATTCAGAAATTAAAAAAAATCAGCCAGTGGCAAATTCCCTTGAAAGTTACAGTCACATATACAACCAACAACCCAACTTGACCCAGTGCCGTAGAGTCAATTCCAACTTATAGAGACCCTATACTCTACCCCCCCCAAAAAACCCCACTGCCATTGAGTCATTTCTGACTCATAGCGACCCTAAAAAGAGGAGGACAGGGCAGGCTCTACCCACTTCTGTGAGTTCCAGTGAATACTCAGCCTGCCAACAGAAGGGCAGATGGGGACATTCGAAAAAAGGTATGGGGTTGAATGAGCTCCAGGTGCTGGGTGTGCTTGTTAAACCGGATCTAGGCTGTGGGGTGTGGAATTAATTCATCCTCCTCAGCCTCCAGGGTTGTTCTCTGATTAGTGAATTAAAAAAATAAAAATGCTAAATAAAATAAATTCCCCCACCATTAAAGGCTCGTTGCCACCACATCCATTTCAACTAATAAGGACCCTACAGGACAGAGCGGAACTGCCCCATAGGGTTTCCAAGGAGCAGGTGGTACAGTTGAACTGCCAACGTTTTGGTCAGCAGTCAAGCTCTTAACCACTGCTCCACCAGGCTCCAAACACCTTCTAAGTGAGCGCAAGTTTTCCCCCATGAATGGGATGCCTTCAGGTCAGAGGCCAGCTTTAGGCAGTCTCCAGGGTACCAGTCTTTAATTTGTTCTTGGCAAGTTTCTCGGTAGTAGAGGGGTCACCACTGAGATGCATTTGGGTTCCAACAAGTGAGAAAATAGTCTGGAAAGTGGTGAGCTACCTTAGGTATTCACGGCTCTTCCACATTTCAAATGAGGATGGAGAGACCACAGAAAAATAGCCTAGAAATACATCTGTTCGTGGATAACCCAACAGTTAAAACCTGTCAGAATCCTCTTACCCTGAGCTATCAAAAGTCAGAGCATGTATGACTTGCCACCAGCCCTAACGGTGACCACACGATTGTCAAGAACAGTCACCACCTACTCAGAGGGAGATTAGTTTGCTCTCCAGGATCCCAGCAGCACCATCACCCACAACAAAGCGTCTCCTGTACTGTCTCCCTCGCTGAATGGCTTTATATCCACTTTAAACATTTCCCAGTGGATGGTGACCTCAGCTTCCCTGCAGGGGCCCTTACCAACTTGCTGGTCCACATCATTCTGACAGTATTTCGAGGATCAGCCACAATTCCGCTTAATAACAAACAGTTCCTAAATTCAATTCCCTCTATGAAAAAATAAAAACAAAAACACCCTTCCCCCCACCAAAATTTACTTTTATTGGGTTTAGGACAATCTGCCTGCAGTATTCCAACGGTTTCCCTGGAGTCATTCTGGGATCCCAGGTGGGCGAAGATTTCAACGTTCTATGGCTCACCAAAAGTTTGGCAGTTCGAATCCACCCGCCTCTCCTTGGAAACTCCATGGGGCCATTCTACCCTGTCCTGTAGGATCCCTAGAAGTAGCAATAGACTCTGCAGCTGCAGGTTTGGTTTGGTTCTTTTATAGTTCCTTTTTCAAGTAAGTGTGTGGGACTTTCTTAAGAACAAACTTTTCATAATTCACACCCTTGTCAACCTTTGTTACCTGACGTTGAAGAGACGTTTTCGAGTATTGTTTTAAGTAGCTCCTGATCCTTCTGGTTTGAGGTGTGTTAACTCCTTTGTGTCTCCCTGTGGTTTGGATGAAACAAAATCAAATGTAAACTAGAGGTAAAATCGATCAAGCAAACATTTACAGACCATGTCCTGTTTCACCAGGCACTGTCCTGGTCCCTTGGGAAGAGGCGAAGAATGAGAGCCGACCTGCCCTTGCGGGTCCCTGAGCAACTGTGTAAGAGGGACACAGAGAAAAAGTGGAATAGCTGAAGGCATTACAGCATCAGGAGTGTGGTCATCAGCCTGCTCCCTCTCACTCGGAGGCAGGCCTGAACTATGACAGTGAAGTGAGAATAGGTCTTAAAGACATCAAAAAAGAAAACAAACAAAAACAAAAACTCAAGCATATCCAGTACCTTTCTGGAAATTAATTTTCTACTTCTATCTTCCCAGGTTCATGGTGGAATGCCAGTGAGCTGTCTGCTGTCTTGTGGGGAAGGTCCCTCCTATCTCTGAAATGATACAGAATTTAGCCCCATCTGTATAAACCCTGGTGGCATAGTGGTTAAGTGCTATGTCTGCCAACCAGAAGGTCAGCAGTTCAAATATGCCAGGCACTCCCTGGAAACTCTATGGGGCTGTTCTACTCTGTCCTTTAGGGTCGCTGTCAGCTGGCATTGATTTGACAGCAATGGATTTGGGGGTATATAAATCCTTTAGTGTAGTGATACAGTGCTATGGCTGTTAACCAGAAGGTTGGCAATTCAGATCTACCAGGTGCTCCTTGGACACTCTATGGAGCAGTTCTATTCTGTCCTACAGGGCCAGTCTGAGTTGGAATTGACTTCATGACAGTGGTCTGGTTTACACAAACCCTTCGTGTTAATTTGCAAGCCAACTACCACCATGCCACCTTCTCTTCGGGACAATTTTTTGAAATGACGTTGATCACTTTGATTCTCTGGCTCTGTGGTGTGCAGGGCAGTGACGACAGTTCGTCGGTGGCCGTCTCCCCTTCGTGCTGAGAGCCAGGCTCTATTTCCGGCCAGGGCACACCCCTCGGTGCGGCCACCACCCATCTGTCAGAGGGAGCTTGCGGGTTGCCATGAGACTGGGCAGGTCTCAGAGGTATTTCTAGACGAAGATGGACTGGGAAGAAACACCTGGCGATCCACTTCTGAAGCTCGGCTAACAAAAACTGTGGATTCCATCTGGTCAGATGCCTGATCTGTCATAGGGGTGGCGCAGGGCTGGAGAGCACCTAGTTAGATCCAATTCCATTGTGCCTGGGGTCGCTATGACGGGGAGTTGGGGTGCGGGGTGGGGGAGTGCGGGAGCGGTGGCTGGACAGCAGCTAACAGCAACAGCAGCAGCAATCGTCTAGTGCGGGATCTCCGAGCTCTTTTCCTCCTCTGCACCCCGCTCCCTGGCACTAGCCTCTGAAACTTGGTGAGAACAGAGCTAAGTCTGTCCCTCCTTTGTTGGCTAGTAGCTCAGCGCCGTGGCTGCTCACCCAAAGGGTGGCCGTCTGAATTCACGAGGCGCTCCTTGGACACCCTGTGAGGCAGCTCTACTCTGTCCTATCAAAAACAAACAAAAGAAAAAACAACAACAAACAAACCATTGCCGTCGAGTCCACCCCAACTTATACCGACCCTATAGGACAGAGCATAACTGCCCTGTAGAGTTTACAAGGAGCACCTGGCGGATTTGAACTGCTGACCTTTTGGTTAGCAGACATAGCACCTAACCATTACGCTGCCAGGCTTTCCCTGTCCAGCAGGGTTGCTGTGAATTAGCAGCTTCGTGGCTTTCTCTGGAATGGTGCTGTCCGGAGTCTACGGGCGTCCCCTGCCCAGCCCCACTGCTAACCTGCTGACTTAGATTTCTTCATCCCCTTCCCCGCCTTTGCCTCACCCACCACCAGGTTTCTTCCAGCAAGCTTCCTGGCCCCCCGGGGTCCCGCGCCCTCGTGTTTTCATGCCACCCTCTCCTTAAAATTTGTTTTGCAAACGAAAATGGGAGCCCGGATTAGGCAAACCGGCCATCCTTGCAAGCTCAGTAGGCCAGTGACTTTTGCAGGCTCAGTGAAAGCTGGGTCAAACCTTGTGTCCAGGTAACGAGGTGACCCACGAAGCATGTCGTAGTGCCACCTGACGGGCAGCGTGTGCGGGACAGTGTCACCCTAACTCACGCGCCCTCGAGGGGGTCCCCCTGGCACAGAGAGCATTTGGGCGGTTCCCTTCTGCAGCCCGCCCTCGGTTCTGCGCCCACCCGCCTCCAGGAGGCGTCTCCGAGTGCGCAAAAGTCTCCTTCCTGTCCCCTGCCTGTCGCCTGGGGGTGCTGGGGAAGAGGCTGTTCCCTGCACCCCTGAGTCACCGTCCCCGCAGCCCCCGCGTGGGGCGCGTTTGCTCTGCCGATCGCTCTGCAGCGCGCCGCCCCCCGAAATAGCCGCGCGCAGCCCCCCGGCTCGGCGACAGCCCCCGGGCTCGGCGACAGCCCCCGGCAGCTGGCCTGCGCCGCCCACGTCACGGCCGCCGGGAGCCGGGCTGCGTCACAGCCAGACTGAGTCCTCAGCCCGGATCAGGAAGTGCTTTTTTTAGTTTTCCAGGCTGAGAGCGGCAGGTGATTTCTCAGACGTGGCTTGGCACCCGTTTCTCTGTGGACCAGTCTCTGCTCTGAGCGGAAAGCGTCCCCGTTGTCCCACCCCTCGTCCTTGGGTCCCCCGCTTGGGGTCCTTCGCTATTTGGGGAGGCAGTCACACAAAAGGAACGGAGTCAGTGTGCCTTAGGAGAGATCTTTTTTATAATGCAAATGAAAACATTCTGGAGATGGTTTGGGAGGCAGCTAGAGATGGTTTGGGAGGCAGCTAGAGATGGTTTGGGAGGCAGCATTTATTTAGTGGACACTTAGAGGGAAGCCGTGTTTACAAATCTATCGTCTCTCCTGCAGCCTAGGAGAAATGCCCCAGGAAAACTGCAGGTGGCGCCCTAGGCCTCTTGGAATACTCACTCTCCCGGGAACGGCTTTGCTAACAACGTGCCCCAATATTCTTTTCTGTTCAGCGCTTAGAAACCCTGGTGCTGTAGTGGTTAAGGGCTACATTTGCTAACTAAAAGGCCTGTGGTTCACATCTTCCAGGCTCTGCTTGGAACGCTATGGGTCGGCTTTACTCTGTCCTGTAGGGTCGCTGTGAGTTTTTAGGTTCTTTGGGTTTGGGAATTAGGGCCCAGCAGCCCTGATGATGCATTGCATAAAGCTCAGCTGCTAACTGTTGCCTCAGTGGTTTGAGTTCACAAGCTGAGCAGCAACAGACAGCTGTGGCAGGCTGTTTCTCTAAAGATGACAGCTTTGAAAACTCTATGGGGACAGTTCTGCTTTGTCCTGTAGGGTTGCTATGCATTGGAATCAAGTCCAGCGCAGTGAGTTTTACAATGAGGTCACACAGTAGGAATGACCCTAGATGGCTCTTGGACAGAGGGTAAGCTGTGAGCTTGGTGGGGAAAAGCATTGTCTAAGAATGAGAGGTATTGATGGCTTCCCAGGACCTGGATTCTCAAAGTAAGTGCGGTGTTTCCTGCTGCCCAAATTAACGACTAGAGACCTAAACTCAAGACCCACCAGTACCACCTACTCTGAGGAGAAACCACTATGAAACCCACTGAATTCGAGTCGATTCTGACTCACAGCAACCCTATAGGACAGAGTAGAACTGCTCCAAAGAGTTTCCAAGGAGCGCCCGGCAGATTTGAACTGCTGGCCTTCTGGTGAACAGACAGACACTTAAGCACCACACCGCCAGGGTTTCCTATTCAGAGGAGAGCTCCCAGCAGTTGCGGGAGGGGAGTGGGGGCAGAAACGTCACCCAGCTGGGACACCTTGGCTTCCTCTACCACCGCTCCAACTGTCCCCACTCCTGCACAGAACGGAAGACAAGGAGAGGTGCATCCCAGGTGGCCCGAGCCATCCATCACAGGGAAATGCTGTGGTTTCTCCCTCTCCCTGGAGGCCAGAAGGTGCTTTCAGGTCCCCCGGTCCCCAAGCCACAGGACCCAGGGAACTTCTCAGAATTGGTGGGTCTCTTCCTAGAGGTAGGGTTTGGCATCTTGGCCCCCGGTTGAAATTCTGCCGAGGGCTCGGAGTACCTGTGTGAGCAAGGGCAGTGTCGGGCTGGGGAGCTCAGTGGGATGGAATGCTGGGGTTAAAGGGGGGCAGCACGTGGCGCACCAGCTCACCCACCGCCTGTGGGGCGTGGAGGTGGGAGTTTTGTCTAAGAGCCTGAAGGAGAGGGAGTCTGGTAGGGCAAAAGGATTAAGAGCTCAGTTGCTATCAAAAAGGTCAGTAAGTTCTAACCCAGCAGCCACTCTTCAAGAGAAAGATGTGGCAGTCTGCTTCTGTAAAGCCTGTGGCCTTGGGAACCCTAAGAGGCGATTCTACTCTGTCCTGTAGGGTATCTATGAGTTTGATTCGGCTCAATGAAGTATGTAGCACTCAGAACAATTAAGTTCACGGACTCCATTGTCAGACCTCGTATACTGAATCTGGCCTCAGTTCCCTCGTCTGTAAAACTTTTTAGGGTAGTAGATACATTAGCTGATCTGTGTCAGGCGGCAGCAACTCAGTAACGTTGGTATTACTCAGCAGATGCTCACTGGGCACCTTCATCTTCTGTGGCATCTGCAGGTTTCCAGAATTCAAAGGATACATACATTTTCCCAGCACATTCAATCACCAATTTCTTATCATTTGATTGTTGCTAACCATCTGGTTATAAACAGAAGCCTATCTGTGCAATCCATGACCTCCTGCCTGCTTTGTCATTCTCTGTCGGCTCCCGTGACCTAGTGTCCCTGGGTAGCCAGCCTCTGTTACTCGACAAAAGGACTTCCTATATATGCCAGCAGAAGTATCAGTGGGAAACTAAGTTCTGGAGATTAAGTTGTACCTTATCAGGCAGCGTTCAGGAAGCCCTGAGTAATGCAATTCAACCCCAGTCAACTCAGCAGTTGCTCATTTAAACTAGTTCTACCCTGAGACCTACACTTAGAAAAGTTTTCGTTCTGTGGATGCCACACTTGATAAATGTATTTACGGGACAGTGACAATAACAGTTTTATGGCCTTCCCATTTTCCCAGTTGATTTAGATGAAGTATAGGCAGAATTGTCTCTTAAAATATTAGGACTTCTCAACTTTGTTGTCTATTTATACTCTTTAAAGTATTTCTGTGGGAGTAAAACACGTTGTAGAAACCCTGGTGGCCCAGTGGTTAAGTGCTACAGCTGCTAACCAAAAGGTCGGCAGTTCAAATCCACCAGGTGCTCCTTGGAAACTCTATGGGCCACTTCTACTCTGTCCTGTAGGGTCGCTATGAGCTGGAATCAACTTGACAGCAGTGATTTTTTTTTCTTTTAATTGCAATTGTGGTAGTATAGTGGTCAAGAGCTAAGGCTGCTAACCAAAAGGTCAGCAATTTGAATACAGTAGGCACTCTTTGGAGACTCTAAAGGGCAGTTCTCAATTCAATGGCAACCTTAAAAAGCATATATATACATAGATGTGTGTATGTGTGTGTGTGTGTGTGTGTGTGTGTGTGTGTGTGTGCACGCATGGAAATTGTATGAATCTAGGAAAACTGAAAGTTGCCCCAGATGAAATAGAGCATGTAAAGACAGATATCCTAGACATCGGTCAGCTGAAATGGACTGGTATTGGCTGTTTTGAATCAGACAATCATATAGTCTCTTATGCTGGGAATGCCAAACTGAAGAGAAATGGCATCCCATTCATCTTCAAAAAACACATTTCGAGATCTTTCTTGATGTGCAGTACTGTCAGTGATGAGTCATGCCTCCAAAGAAGACCAGTTCAGAAGACTATTATTCAAATGTACCCACCACTAATGCCTAAGATGAAGAAATGGAACGTTTACCAAAGTTTGCACTCTGAAATTGTTCCATATTAATCCAGATTTATTGGTAATTGCTGGTGATTAAAATGCAAAAGTTGGAAACAAAGAAGAAAGACAGGTAGCTGGAAAATAGGACGTCACTGGTAGAACTAATGCCAAAGATCTCATGATTGAATTTGGCAAGATCAATGACTTCTTCATTGCAAATACCATTTTTTAGCAGCATGAACAGCAACTATACACACAGAGCTCATCAGATAGGATAGACAGGCATCAAGTCAACAACATCTGGGGCAAGAGATGATGAGGAAGCTCAGTATCAGTCAGGACAAGGCCACATGCCAGCTTGGAAACAGATCATCCATTGCTCACACACAAGTTCAAATTAAAGCTGAAGAAAATTAAACTAAGTCCAGGAGAGGCAAAATATTGAGTATATCCCACCTGAATTCAGAGACCTTGAGTATATCCCACTTGAATTCAGAGACCATCTCCAGAATAGATTTGATGCATTGAACACTAATCACCAAAGACCAGATGAGTTGTGGAAGGACATCAAGGACACGACACGTGAAGAAAATCAAAGAAGGATCATTAAAAGAGTCCAGAACAACTAGATGGTGCCCAGGTACCCCCACCAGTTGCTCTGAGGTGGATTACAACAGGCAGTCCCTGACCAAGTGGGAACCAAACGTGGAAGAAAATTTAGATTCATAAGAGAAAGATGAGACTTGCTGGTATGACAAAAACTGAGGAAAGCCCAAGAGTATTGCCACAGGACACCCTTTTAAATCAGTACAGAAGTCCCTCTGGAGGGTCACTCTTCAGCTAAAGATTAGACAGTTCTGCAGGGGGCCGTGGTGGTACAGTGGTTAAGAGCTTGGTCACTAACCCAAAGGTCGGGAGTTCAAATTCATCAGCTGCTCCTTGGAAAGCCTGTAGGGCAGTTCTACCATCTTATAGAGTTACTCTGAGTCAGAACCGATGCGATAGTACCTAACAACATCCACCTAGTACAAACAATGATGGATGTGAGGAACGTGGTCCGTGCTTCAACCACGTAGGCAAGCAAAGGTAGGAAGGGACAGGAGTACTGGACAAACGGGAAGCAGGGAACCCCAGTTAGAGAAGGGGGAGTCTTGGCACATCTCGAGGTGGGCAACCAGTGCCACAAAACAATTCGTGCATTAATTGTTTTCTTTTTTATTGTATTTTAGTTGAAGGTTTATAGAGCAAACCAGTTTCTCAGTAAGCAAGTAATACATATATTGTTTTATGACATTGGTTGCCAATCCCATGTGTGCATTGTTTAATGAGAAACTAATTTGCTCTGAAATTTTCACATCTAATACACACACACACACACACACACACAAAGACCAAAACTGATGTCAGAAGAGACTCCCAAACTTGTTCTTGAATGTAGAGTAGCTAAACTGAAGGCAAGGAATGATGACTAGATGATTTCAAAGGGTGGTGTGAGAAGACAAAGTATTGTAATGAGAGGTGCAAAGACCCGGAGGCAGAAAACTGGAAGGGTTCACGTGTTCAGTCTATCTTAAGCTGAAAGAGCTGAAGAAAAATTTCAAGACTTGAGCTGCAATACTGATGGAATTTATGGGTAAAAGACCAAATGATGCAGGAAGCATCAAAAGAAGATGGAAGGCACGCAGAGAGTCACTGTACCAAAAAGAATTAGTAAAATCTTCAACCATTTCAAGAAGGAGTGCATGACCCAGAACTGATGGTATCAAAGGCAGAAGTCCAAGACGGACTGAAGGCATTGGCAAAGAACAAGGCTCCACGAATTGATAGAACACCAACTGAGATGTTTCAACAAATTGCTGCAGCGCTGGAGGTGCTCTCTAGTTTATGCCAAGAAATTGGGAAAACTGACACTTGGCCAGCCAACAAGAGGAGATCTATATTTGTGTCCATTCCAAAGAAACATGATCCAACAGAATGTGGAGATTATCGAACAGTGTCATTAATGTCAAAATTTTGCTGAAGATCAATCAAAAGCAGCTTCAGCTTTGTGTCGACAGGAAACTGTCACAAGTTCAAGCTGTCTTCAGAAGAGGACATGGGCTGAGTGATGTCATTGCTGATGTCATATGGATCTTGGCTGAAAGCAGAGAATATTAGAAAGATACTTACCTCTGTTTAATTGCTTATGTAAAGGCATTTGACTGTGGGTTATAACAAATTATAGATAAAACTGTGAAGAATGGAAATTCTACACCACTTAACTGTGTTCGTGCAGAAACTGTACTTAGATAAAGGGGCAGTTGTTGGAACAAACTGGTTTAAAATTAGGAAAATTGTGCATCAGAGTTGTCACCTTGTACCATACTTATTCAGTCCTCTATGAGGAACAAATAATCTGGAAAGTCAGGCTGGTGAAGAACTCAGCTTCAGGGTTGGCAGAAGACTCATTAACAACCTGCATTACTCCAAAGACACAACTTTGCTTGCTAAAAGGGAAGAGGACTTGAAGCACTTACTGATGAAGAAGAGCAAAGACCACAGCCTTGGGCATGGATTACACCTCGACCTAATGAGAAAAAATCCTCACAACTGGACCATTAAGCAGCATCACGATAAATGGAGAAAAGACCGACATTTCCAAGGATTTCATTTTACTTGGAGGACGTGCACCTAACCCAAGCTAGGGTATTTTCAGTTGTCTTATATGCATGAGGAAGCTGGACAATGAATAAATGAAGACCAGTAACAACAACAAAATGATATATTTGAATTATATGTTGGTGGAGAGTATTGGACACACCATGGATTGTCAAAAGAACAAATCTGTCTTGAAAGAAGTATAACCAGATTGACCATTCTATTTCTTAGAAGTCAAGGTGTTAAGACTTTGTCTCTCATAGTTTGGACGTGTTATCAAGAGGAACCAGTCCCTGGAGAAGGACATCATGCTTGGTAGATGAAAACCAAGAAACCAAACCCACTGCCGTTGAGTCGAGTCCAACTCTTAGCGACCCTGTAGGACGGAATAGAACTGCTCCACGGAGTTTCCAAGGGGCTCCTGGCAGATTCGAACTGCTGACCTTTTGGTTAGCAGACATAGCACTTAACCAATACACCACCAGGGTTTCCAAAAAGAGAAGGCCCTCACTGGGATGCAGTGATGTGGTGTCTGCAACAGTGGGTTCCAACATGGCATTGATCGTGAGCATGGTGCGGAACCAGGCAGGGTTGGCCTTGTTGTACGCAGGGTCTCTGTAAGTCGGAACCTACTCGACAGCACCTAACACTGACAGTTTAATAATCATAAAAACCAAATACAGAACCCTTACTTCATGCTTGTTTGTTCTACTTCAGTTGTCCCAGTTGTCCCTCTCGACTGACTTTGTTTCCTTCCGTCCCTTTGAAATGCGAGGGTCCTGATTAATTGAACACGATTCCATAGAAAACTGAGTTTATTATTTTCTAAGAAATTAGGCAACTTCGAACAATCAGGGCTTCAATCACATTGAAAGTCATTTTCAAAGTAAGTTTCACCCTCATATATCTTCCAGATGGCAAATACAGTTTGTAACAGATCCCAGAGTGTCCCTGAGCAATGGACTATTGATGGAAAATAGAGAGTGGAATTTTGTTTCTGGTGCTTTGTTCTCCCTTCTGGACTTGGAGCCAATCATCTGACCTCTGTAGTCTGCTCTACCACCAAATTAAAATAAAGAAAAGAATGGCCATCCCAACTGGTTCATGTTGGCTGAATAACAAGCCAGCCCAAGACAGCCGTTTATTGGCTGGCTGTCAGAGTCTCTAGGTGATCAGTTTGTGCGGAGTTTCCCCGGGATAGTCTCACCTGATGAGGCTGGGCTCTTTCAAGCACTGCTAGGGAGGTGAAGGCCAGCGGCTCCACTCACAAGTCTGAGCTTGGTTGGCTGTCAGCAGGGGTGACAGAGGGATTGGGTATGTTGTCACACATCATCCAGTAGGCTAGCCTTGGCTCATTCACACGGTGGCAGTCGGAGACAACTCCAAGTGCCCAAGGTCAGATTCAAGGCATGAAACAATAGATGTCTCCTTTTTTTAAAAAAACTTTATTGTGGTTCAAGTGACAGTTTACAGGGCAAATAAGTTTGTTATTGTTATTCGTATGTTTTATGCACACACTGGTGACATTAGGTGCAGTCCTGTGATGTGTCAGCCCTCTCCCCCTTTCCCTTGTCCACCGAGTTCCCTGTGTCCCCTCATCCAGGTTTCCTATCCCCTCTTGTCTTCTTGTCATCGCTTTTGGGCAGGTTGCCCATTTGACTGAACCGAGAAGCATGTTCCTTGTACGTGTTTGTTTTGTACCAAAAACACCAAACCCACTGCCATTGAGTCCATTCCAATTCACAGCAACCCTATAGGACTGGGTATAACTGCCCACAAAGTTTCCGAGGGATGCCTGGTGGATTTGAACTTCCAACCTTTAGGTTAGCAGTCGTAGCACTTAAGGACTGTGCCACCCATAGGCCTGACTAATCATTGGAAACCCTCGTGGCACAGTGGTTTAGGTGGTACATCTGCTAAGCAGAGGCTCAGCAGTTCAAACCCAGCACGTACTGCTTGGAAACTCTATGGGGCAGTTCTACTCTGACCTGTAGGGTCACTAAGAGTCAGAATTGATTCAATGGTCATGGGTTTATTCGGTTTGTTTTAATCACTGGCTGAAAGGTGGGCTTCAAGAGTGACTTCGGTTCTGAGTTAGTAAGATATCTGGGGGTTCCTCTCGTCACCATCAGCCCAGTAGTTATTTTATTTATTGTGTGTGTGAGTTAGAAGTTTGTTCTACCTTTTTCTCCTACCCTCTCTGGGACTCTCTATTGTAATTCCTGCTAGCGAGGTAGGGTGGTGGCAGCCAGGTGCCATCTAATTCTTCTGGGCTCACGCTGGTGGAGGCTGTGGTGTGTGCGGTCCACTAGTGCTTTGGGACGACAGTTCCCTTGTGGCTTTCATTTTCTTAATTCTCCTTTGCGTGGAGCACGATGGGAAGAACAGCTGAATCTAAGACGGCCTCTTGCAAGCTTTTAAGACCCCAGACACTACTCCCCAAAGGAGGATGCTCGTTATGAACTATGTCATGCCAGCCTACCTAGATCAGACTGCTGCTACTAATGGCAAGAGCCACAAAGTCAAGTCGTAAAGGGGTCCGACTATGGGGATAGAAAAAATCTGTGGTCCTTTCTGCTGTTATCATAATAACCTCATACGCTATAACGTCATGTAAAGCTAAGGGTCGACCATATAACCGTAATGGAGAAAAGGTTTCTTTTCATAATATTACTATAATGTTTTAAACACTGTTTTGGTACTATGTAATATTTTAATTACTTGTTTAACTGTCTAGATATAAAAATGGAATTATAATTCTCAAGCGTTCCTGGTGATGTTGAAACTTTTCTTCTTTGTTAGTTTTCTCCTCCAATCTCTCCCCTCCCTAACCTCGAAGTCAGTGAAGACCACGCACCTTTTGGAAGCGCAGAGGATGAAACACAGGCGACTTACCCAACGTGGGAGGCGCAGCCTCGTGGTCTATCCTTCCACAAGTCAAAAAGAGGTGGAATCTGCTATTTCCAGATGATCTGTCACGGTGGTGGTGGAGGGGGCGGCCCCTCGTCACCTGTATTTGCTGAAAAAGGAATCCACCTGGTGTGTGAACTTTGAAACAGTTCCTGAGACAGGCGGGCAGACTCGGGGTCTCCCACCCCCAGGACGATCCTGCCCTTTTGCAGTGTGGTTCTGCCTTTCCTGTGTCTTGATGATGCAGAGGCATTGTGTGCTGTGTTTCTACGTGGGAGCTGGAACAAGTCATCATTAGCAACTAACATTTCTATTCTAACCAGTGTAAAATAAGGGCAGCCACATCCCTGAGAGGCAGGCTGGCTTCTTCTGAAAGCCATTCTGATAAGCCCAGACCGGAAACTCCAGTGTCTTCTAGTCAACATCGCATCAGAGCAATGCTGGAGGACAGAGGAGAACCCCCACGGGGTTCCCAAGGCTGTAAATCTTTATGGAAACTGATGGTCACATATTTTTCTCATTATCAACCATATTGAACAGAGTAGAACTGCCCCATAGGGTTTCCAAGGAGTGTTCGGTGGATTTGAACTGCTGACCTTTTGGTTAGCAGCTGTAGCGCTTAACCACTATGACACCAGAATTTCCATTAAGGAAAAAAAAAAAAAGAATCCGAACCCGCTGCTGCTGAGTCAGCTCTGACTCATAGCAAATCTGTAGGTCAGCGTAGAACTGCCTCTTAGAGTTTCCAAGGAGCACCTGGTGGATTTCGACTGTGGACCTTTTGATTAGCAGATGTAGTACTTAACCACTGAGCCGCCAGGGTGTCCAGGGTTTCCTTAGGACCGGGAAGTCTGCTCAGCAGTACCTTGGCTTGAGAGTACACACTGTAGGGCATGTGCCATCCCACACTGTAGGGCATTTTTGCAAAAGAACACCCTGTGAGGTTGCCTCAGCTCCGGTCCCCAGCTACCCTGGGCTGTCTAAACGTGCTGGGAGGTCTGATGTCCTCTCCATCCGAGCCCTCAGGCACTGTCACTTTGGGGCTCTGTAGTTCTTCTTACAGAGGCGCCCGCAGGCTTTTTGCTCCCCTCCAAGGCGAGTGATCTTGAAACGCAGATCCGCTGGTGAAAGCAGTGGGATCTGCAGTGCCGGAGCCCCTAAAACCAGCGGTGCTTGAAGGGAGTCTCAGTGTGTCAGTGGGGTCACCGCAGCCAGGTGAATATGGAGGTGACACACTTCTGGAACCCTCCCAGAACCACTCCCGAAAGACGCCACCCAGGAGCTGGCAGGTAGGGTCTGCAGTGGGGGGCATACCTCTGCTCCCCACTCCGTTCTGCTCCCTGTTTTGTAACTAGCAGGGCGGTCTCCTACTCAGAGGGAAATCACCTTGCTGCTCTTTGTGAAGGTTTCTGTCACCTAGCCCCGGAGGGGGAGCCACCCACCTGCTCCCCCCAGCTCCTTCAGACAGCCGCTGTTAGCTCAAGTTCAGAGGAGGCATTTGTAAGCTGCTGGCTTTGGTTTCTTCCTGTAAACCAATGCATTCCTGGGAGGATTCCTTACAGTCCTCTGGGTTACTGAATGACCTTCAGAGTAATGAACGGCAGGCTTTTCCTGAGGTGCTCCAAATTCCAGAAGCAAATGGAAAAACCCCGGCTGATTCTCCAGTATGCCTCTGTTGTTATTATTATTATTACTAATCTTGTAGACATTGCCGGAATCCACCAGCTGCCCCTGGGAAACCACTCAGGGCAATTCTGCTCTGTCCAGTAGGGCCGCGATGAGCTGGAGTTAACTCCACAATGAGTTTGCATTTTGGTTTCATTTTATGTATGATTTGAGGATTTCTTTTTTAATGCATCCTTACAGAGTTGCCATGGGTTAGATCCGACTCAACGGCACGTGGCTGGCTTTGGCTCACGAGGTTATTTTCTCTTTATTCCAGTGGGGCCACTGTAGCCCTCTCCACCCTGCCCTTGCCTTCCAGATTGACCTCTGTGAGCTTCTACCACAGACGCTTCGCCCTTGACCTCTGTAGGAGGGCAGGAAGAGCAGGAGCACCGGGTGTTTGTGGCCTACTCTCCCAACAGCTTCCGTCTGCTGAAGCTCAGCGCTCCTGCCATCCGCCCTCTCCATACCTAGCACTGACGGCCGGGGGCGCGTGCCACGTCCTTCGCCTGTCCCGTCAGTCCCAAGGCTGGTAATCCTGGACTTTTGCACTTAGGATGATTAATTTCCCTGAACCCTCCTAAACTCATTGCTGCTGAGTGTACTCCTGCTGATGTGGACACCATAGGAAAGAGTAGGCTGCCCCGAAGTGCTTCCGGGGCTGACTTCCTAGCTAGTCCCTTCATGACACCCTCTGCTGTTGGACCAGTCTACGTGTCACTCTGACTGATAGGCACTGAAAACCAGATGCAGATGAAGGAAGGATACCAGAAACAAGCACAGATGGGGTGATTTGAAGAAGGCCCGGATTGAGGTTTATGTAAAACCCTAAGAACCCCCAATTCTGTACCTTCGCTCCAGGTGGACCACCAAGTGGACGCTTAGCTTTCTCAAGGAAATGAAATGTCTTGTCAATTTTTGACTAGCACCCCTTACAAGACAGTACTAGACCTCTCCTCTGCTGCTATTTTTTAAAAATTTTATTTTTATTGCTTTTCAGTGAAATTTACAATCCAAGTCAATGTGCCACATAAAATCTAAGAGCTCGTGCCTCTCTGCAGCTCTGTCCGGCCTCCTCACCCTGTGACAGCACACTCCCCTTCTCCACTCCCTATTCATTCAACCAACATTTGTCTACCGACAGTTTTGAACTATTGTGGACAGTATCTTTGTGTGTTTGCCTTAACACTTTTGGAGACATACTTTCAAACCATCGTTCCCATTTATGTATATATCACCTGTTACAGGGCCAGGACTTCATAAGATTATGTAGAGAAGGTGTGAGGAGTTGACTCTGGCCTGATCTCGTTGAATTTTAAAATTGGCAGAGTAGAAATATATTAAAGGGACACACCTACACTCATCCAGTCTCAACAACCTTCTTTACAAGTAGGAACATCAACAGGAGAAAAGCCTTTTGAAGTAGAACGGAGGAAGTGTGGCAACCAGGACAAAACCATTTGTCTTCACTAATGGGTTTCTCCCCCGGATGTGCTCCTGGCGTGAATCAAAATACATATTTAGGATGTGGCCAGTATTGCCGGGACATTGATGACAGAGAGGAGAAGGGCAGGAGGTCACCTGCTGTCCATCACACTGATCCTTTAATTAAAAAGATCCATGATCGTTGCTATCAAGTCAATTCCAACTCACAGCAACCCTGTAGACGGAGTAGAACTGCCCCATAGAGTTTTCTGGTGGATTTGAACTGCTGACTTTCTGCTAGCAGCTGTAGTACTTAACCACTGCACCCCCAGGGTTTCCACTGACCCTTTAGGGGTATAGAAATGAGTAGGGCCACAATCTTTAGTGTTGGGCAGGAGTAATGGCGACTCCTAGGGTTCTCAAGATCAAACAAATGGAAATCCAGATCCTGCAGAAGACGCTCTAAATGCTCGAATCTTGGTGGCTGTGCAGTGCTAGACATTGCAAGCAGGACTGGTCCACTGTGCTCAGGGCCTCTGAGGAAGACAGCAGGTATCCACAGAGATGCAAACATTGTTATGGAAAGAGTCATTAAGAGAGTGACGGAAGTACATTCCTCCCACTACCCATCCGCCCACCCATAGCTGAGAAGGGTGCAACACGCCTCCACAAAGAGCCCTCGGAAGCTGGTTCACGTCTATCACCCAGAGACCGAAAGCCTCGGTGACGCTGACTTCGTGTGTACGCTCCAACAGAATGGTTCTCTTTCCGCAAGCGGGCTTGAGAGTTCTCCATCGGAGGCATTATTCTCAAAGAATCTAACAATAGCTCCTGTTAGAGGTTGTGTTTATTTTCCACCCTAATGATTTAAGAAACGTCAAAGCCTTGGCCCAGCGACACGGGTGAAGAGTTTGTTTTTGTTGTTAGGAAAGAATTCATGCCGCTTTCAAATGTCTGCAGATTTATTTTTAACTCAACAGGAAATGTATCTAACACGTGCGTTTATTTGTAGGCTGGACCTTTTTCGGGAGGACAGTTATTGTTAGAAAAACGCTCTCGTTTTGGAAATGAGGTTGGCTGGAATGCCACCGAAATCTAAGTTATAATTATACTACTCTTGGCTATACATTTCCTCAAACAATCTTCCTGTTCATCAGAATTTGACACCAGTCAAATAATGGTTCTGTTGTTGATGCAGAATTGGATAGCTTAGCCATTGCCTTTTGTGTGCCTCTAAACAAGTTAGGAAGTTTGGGGTTAACCGAGGATGGAGTAGCAGGTCCACAGCACTGAGGTATAAAACGGAAAACAGAAAGTACAAAATTTCTTTCACGTGGGTACTAGAACACTGTCTGTTTGGTATAACACCATATCTGGTTATTTCAACCAGAGAGAATGAGCTCCACTGGTAGCTTGCTTCAATTTTTCCTGACTCCAGAAAAAGGCTCTACGATTTCGGTGAAATTTAGTTCTCATACAGAAGGCATCTTTTGTTGGAAAAGCTGCTTATATTTCTAAGTGATTCTACAGATTGGCAAATGTTTCAGAAAGGAGCAGCTTAATCCACCCTAATTACTATAATAAGCAAATAATCGGAGAAGCTGGCTTACATAAAGAAGAATGTGGCATCAGGCTTGGAGGAAGATGCACTGCAACCTACGTTACGCAGATAATCCAACCTTACTTGTTGAAAGTCAAGAGGACTTGAAGCACTTACTGATGAAGATCAAAGATTACTCTCTTTCCTATGGATTACCCTGTAACATAAAGAAAACAAACTCCTCACAGCTGGACCAGTAGGCAACATCATGTTAAAGAGAGAAAAATATTGGCATCTTCTTCATTTTGGGTGGATCTACTACCCAAACCCAAGGAAGCAGCAGCCAAGAAATCAAATGCTTCATTGCACTGGGCAAATCTGCTGCAACAGGACCTCTTTCAACTGTTGAAAAGCGAAAGACATCACTTGAATGCCAAGGTAAACCTGACCCAAGCTGTGACGATGTTGATCACCTCATGTGCACATGAAAGCTGGACAATGAATAAGGAAGACTGAAGGCCACCTTTGAGTAGTGGCATTGGTGAAAAATATTGAATATGCTATGAACTGCCAAAAGAACAAATAATCTGTCTTGGAAGAAGTACAGCCAGAATGCTCCTTAGCAGCAAGGATGGCGAAGACGATGTCTCACACGCTTTGGACACGTTACAGGAGGGACTGGCCCCTGGAGAAGGACATCAAGCCTAGTAAAGTAGAGGGTCAGTGCATGAGAGGAAGACCCTCGCTGAGATGGATCGACACAGCGGTTGTAACCACGGGCTCAATGCTAACAACAGCAGGGGGGGTGCACAGGACAGATGGTGTTTCGTTTGGTTGTACATAGTGGCTCTGTGAGTGGGAACTGACTCAATGGCCCCATCAACAACGACCACCAATAACGGTAAAAACGAGGTTCAGGAAGCCCCAAGAGTCAATCACCATGTCAGAAAATGACACCATAGATTTGTCTTAGTGGGTAGCTGGTGATATTTCACTGTAGATGAACCATCCAGAGACCCTTTCGACTCTTCTCGCCACACCTAATTTCCCTTATAAAAGTAGCTATTTAACTGAATGAGGTCTATATTCCTTCTCCTCTTTTTCCAAACGTAACCACTAGAGTGAATAATGTTATGTCTCCCACACCCTAAAAGACTTCTTCTGAAAGGATATTTAAGAGATTGTTAACTGAGTGAGGTGGTTCTTCTCCCCACAAGTAAACTTCACCAGTCTCAAGGAGCAGCACACATTGCTTTGGGCTGTGCCTGCAGCAGTACATACAGATCTGGCTCAGCGTCCCCTACTGATGATACCAGCCGTGGTTGCTGTGGACTCAGTTCTGATTCATGGTGACCTTACATAGGTCACAGAGGGATTGTGCTTCTTATGGTTTTGAAAGGCTGATTCTTCCAGAAGTAAACCACTGGGTCATGCCTCCAAGGCACCTTGGGTGGACTTGAACCTCCAGCCTCTCAGTCAGCATCAGAGTGTGTTAACATTTTGTGTCACCAGAGATGCCTACATTGGTGATGGTTACCATTTATTGAGGAGCCCTGGTGGCTCAGTGGTTAGGAGCACCACTGTTCACCTAAAGGTCAGTAGTTCAAATCCAACAGCTGCTCCTTGGAAACACCATGGGGTGGTTCTACTCTGTCATGTAGAATCACTGTGAGTCTGAGCGGACTGGAGGGCAACAGGTAGGTACTGCCTATTCAATACCTACTATGTGCGAGGGATATGGTAGGTGTCTTGTACACACTATCTCGTTTAACCTGTACAGTAATCCCACGAGCTGGGTGGTGTTCTCACCTTTGTCTTTGCAGAGGGATGAAGTGGTTGTCCTGAGTTCGCCAAAATGAACCACTATGCTGACCCTTTGACCACCCACTTCTTTGTATCAGTCATGTGATGTTTTCTGGGTGTGGTGAAGAATCTGCACTATCTTGTCCTGGAGGGACGGACAAACAACTTGTCTGTCTCTGTATAAACAATGCTTTTCACTTTTAAGGAAAATGCCTATTTAGAGACAAATGATTAAAAAGACTTTCCATAACCCTAGGAGTAGTTTAGAGTGAGATTACCTCCTATATTCAAGAATCTCAAGTTACTGGAAATGAAAGTGACTTCAGCGGATCTATTTTGTTATGCTTGTTGGTTACTGCCCCAATCCCCCCAAACCAAGCCTATTGCTATTGAGTCAATTTTGACTCACAGTGATCCCATGGCGCAGAGTAGAACTTGCCCCATAGACTTTCCAATGAGTAGCTAATGTGTTTGAACTACCAGCCTTTTGGTTAGCAGCTGAGCTCTTAATCGCTGCAACACCAGTTACTGTCCAGTTGGTTTCAGTTCATGCCAAAACTGTGCGTGCACAGGGGAACTGCTTTAGAGGGCTTCTAGCTGGGGCCTTTTGGAATCAGGTTGCTGGTCTTGCTTCCCAGTTACGTCTGGGTGAGTTTGAACTGTCTGTCTTTGGGTTAGTAATCCAGTGCTTAACTGTTGGCACCAGCCAAGGGACCGTTTAAGGGACCCACAAATCCTCTGTTATTGTTTTAACATCTCTGTGTTCTTCCATTTGTGAAGATTCTAAAATAAACTTGAGTGGGCTTGCTTCACCTGCTCCTATACTTGCAGCCAGGAATACATTTTTTAGAAAAAAAATTTCACTGCAGAGACGCAGGATTCCAGTAAAGCCCATCCATTGTGAACCTTAGTGTCCTGTAAAATTCATTCCACGCTGCACAGAGCAGATCTCATTTCCTGGGAGGGTTAGATGGAATTTGTTTATGTTTTAAACGCTTGCCCACGTGACCTGGAAAGGCAGACTCGGGGAGTTGAAACAGGATGTGCCCCTTCCACATTTTAATTGCTTCCAAGAATGGTCAGATAATTGAGTTCTTTTGAAAGATACGTGAGAATATGCTGCAGTGTACCAGCAAAACAAAAGAGAGTCGCTACATGGCTTCTACTCTTGTCAGGCTCTGCTGACAGGGCTTGAATGCTCCTGGGAGAAGAAAAGGCTGATGGGGAGCCTGATCCACAGAGGAATGCTAGAAAGTTACGTTACCGCAGTGAAAGATTTTGGTGGGTTGTTCTAATTAAAAGAAGAATGTGGCACTGCTACCCTCGTCGGCTCATTGCCCCTCCTGAAGGGAACAACTTGTTGAAGGAATCAGAAAATAAGAAAGGGGCTCTTGAACCTGCTGGCTTGCAGCTGACACCATAGACAGAGAGCTTGCCTCCAGGAGCTGCGGCCGGGAGGGCAGCTTTCCGCACACAATTCACTTGCTACCTCTTTTTCCAAAACAAAACACCCTGTAATGTGGCAGTTCTAAACACTTAGGCTGGCTTTAAGTGGACACTTTTAAAGGTTTAATCACTTCTGTGATGTCACTTGTGACTCATCCTCTTTTCTGTCTTAGGAGCTGCTGGTCTGAACAGAGAGAGGCTTTTGTAAAGAAAGGAGAGAGGGAGAATGGAGGAAAAGGAAATACACTCTGTTTGTCTTTTTGGTGGCTTCTGTGCTTAAAAGATTGCTGGGGAGAAGAATCCAAACAAAGTTATCTGGTGTTATTATGGATCCTGGCTGAGGCTAGGTATCAGTGCTTGGGTGTCCGTTAGAGCAGAGATGTCATTTTGTGTCCAGAAGGTCGTTTTGTCTCCAGAAGACGTGGATGATGCAGGAATCAAACGATGGCACGGAAATGGCGTACACTGCAGGGTACACATGTAAGTAGGACTTAGGAAACATGGAGCTGCAGACTCTCAGCACAGGATCAGGTCGGAAACTTAGGCCTCAAAAGCAAAGCCTGGCGATCTACTTCAGATGAGTCCGCCACTGAAACGCTGTGCTGCGCAGTTCTGCTGTGACTTGATGGTAAACGGTCGGAGTTGGTTTTAGCGCAGGTCCTGATACGTACACCTACGGGGTGCACAATCAACACTAAATCTTGAATCAAACAATCCCAGTATTTCAGGATTGTTATCAAGTCAGGGGAAGAGGCCAAAGCAGAAGTCTTGAGGACAGAAACAGTGATGCCTGTCTCAATTAGGCAGAATCAGGTGCAGAAGAAACTCAATGGTGGCAGTGAGGAAAGAGTCTTTAGAAGTTTATTTGCCTCTGAAGTTGTCTGGAGCTTCTAATATGTTTGGTCCTGGTCAAACCAAAGCCTGTCTGATTCACATTCCTGTGCAGTCAGCAGTCATTCTATTTGAAAGGGTTAAGGGTTCTATGGTAGACTGTATCACTGCTTCCAAGCCCATTCCCACTCTTTGTTAGACTCATCCATCCACAGCCTTTGCCACTGGACTGCAGAGTGCATCCAGTACATTGGACAGAGCTCATTTTCACACTCAGTGATGTCAGGCATGGCCATGTGACTTAGTTAAGGCACACAGTGAGGTCTTAAGAGACATCACCTATTTCTGTTCATCTGTCTTGCCTTCCTGACACTTGCCCTGAGAAGGCTATGTCTCTGCTAGCCTGATGGCCAAGGTGGCTGATGATATATGGAGTGAGAACCAAGCGAGACTGACCTGTGGCCTGAAGTAGAACCTATCCAGCCACTCTGCAGGCCTGAGAGCACGAAAATAAATGCAGCATCAGCCACTGAAGGTTTTAGATGGTTTTTACTATGCAGCAAAACCTGGTAAGTACAGAATCTCAAGGGACATGCCAAGGAATCTTGGGAGGATCGGGACTGTATGCAAAGTTAATGGGGAGGACAAGGAGGGAATTCAGGATTCCGATGATGGACTCCCCTCTGAATTAGGGGCCCCCGTCTGCAGAGACCTTGGCATCCAAGTGAGAATGCTCTCTAGAGATGCAAAGAGCCCAGGGTTGCTTCCTGGCTAACCATTTTCTTCTCAGAGCCTGCTAGCAACATCAACAACCACCACAAAAGGCTGGCATTGCTCTCCCCCTAGCCCCCCACTCTTGGGAGTCTCTTTCAGAAGTAGCCACAGCGATGCATTACCATAGTGTGATTTGGGTGGTATGTGCCCATATTAATATTAATCATCCTGGTGGCGTCGTGGTAACCTCCCCACATCGCTGTCCCTTTCAATTATCCCCATTTGATCTCCCTCTTTGAAGTGAGGTTTTAAAAGCCATTTGACAGCATCATTTGGATGATTGGCCCGGCTATTGTAAAAAGGTTTAAGAAGATTAGCTAAGCTCCTCTACAAGATGGGTGGACTTAATGCCTCTCTGGCATCCCGTCATTAATCTCTACTTAGAGCTACTTCTTGAAGTGGGAGAATATATCGGAGAGGGGAGAGAGCCCAGGGAGCTCACATTGGGAGGCCTTTTGTCAGACACACATTCTAAACAGCAATCAGCCTCCACGGTGTACAACAAAGGACATTTTCCTGAATTATGGGAGGCAAAGTCCATTAAGTGCAAAACCACGGTGCAAAAATTGCTTTCACCGTTTCCTGGGAAGCAGTCACTGTGATTACCAATCTCGTGAACTTTCATACATTCAAGCTAGACAGCAAATCCTGAGTTTCCTGGGGAACTCAGCCTCAAGAGTGTTTGTCAGCCACAGCGTCTTGGAGTTCAAAACAGTCCCCCTGCCCCATAGTTAGCGTGTTGCCACCTCTTAATGTCACCAGGCTACTACAGTCCTTTTCCTGAGCAAAACGAGTGCTTCCCGAAAGACATCGGTCCCACTCTTTTCAACCTCGTTCTCATGTTGGAGAACATACGTATACTTATTTTTAACATACAAGCACCGTGGAAAGATAAGGATGAGCGGTGTTTAAAAACTGGTTCCCGTAAGTCAGTTTCCCGGAAGTCCTAAAAGCTGCTCAACTTCAGATCATCACCGAGGGTGCTGGCACCCCCTAAGCAGCTGACCTTGGGCTGATGGAAACATCATTGCTAAATTAGGACACTAAAACAAGCACGTGGCATTTAAGGCCTGCAACTTGTTCAGTGAAATAGGACGTTGTGTGAGCATAATGCTATAGCAGAGAGGCAGACAGAGTCTCATCGCTGGTTTGGCCTGGGATCCAAGCCACCACCACCTGGAGGGACTCCACCAAAATCTCTGCTCCACTATCCCTGGTCCTGGGTGGTCTCGGCTGGGTTTCTGAGAGCCATGTGCAGCCCCCAGACACTCATCCTCTCACGGGGACGTGAACTTGTCATTCAGCTGGCTACCTCCTGGCCCCACTGTACCACCAGCTCCCCGCCTTTCATTCTTCCCTGCCTGCTTTCCCAGCCCCGCCATGCGCTCTAAACCCCTTCTGGCCCCTTCTCTAACTCCTGCTGCCGGCCCTGCTCCTCCCCCTACACCCCTGCAGCCAGCACGGCTCAGCTGCCAGCCCTGCCGGAGGAGCTGCAGTCTTGGACGCGGGCTCCACGTGCGCAGTGCCCTCGCTGAAGGGAGCAGCCTTCTCGCTCGGTACACCTCTCGGTGGCTTCACGGTGTCAGCAGCAAGCTTCGTGGGACTGGCACCAGCATCCCTTCTCCTGCTGCCCTGAGGCTGGGGTGGGCCGTGCACACATAGAGTCAGATCAGATCTTCCCACTTAGCAAAGTACCTCTGCTCATCCGGTTCTCCCGGGTGGGTACCATTACGGTACCAGGGACATGTACGCAGGCGGACGCTGCCCCAGTGGACCTCAGGTAAGGAAATCCCATAGTACCACATAAACCAACCACTTGTAGGTAAACTTTCTGCCTACACATCTCACCCGGTGACATCAGGAATAGATGCTCTCGTTTGGCTTTGTAATCCAAGTCTCTGCCAGTTCCTCTCTCTGCAACTCTCTTGTAAGGCGGTGGTGTTTCGGGGCTGAGCACTGGGGCAGGGCGTGGGGGGCTCTGGCAAGAGCTGGTGCGCTGTGCAGGGGGAAAGTTGTGAGGGGTGGTGTGGAGTCAGCCTTGAAATACCGCAACCCTACACACAACTCAAGGACACGGCCGTTGGGTCCTGGTCCAGCTCCGTGATGGGCTGCGACCAGTCCATGATGGTCCCCAGGGCTGTCCCTGGGTGCTTATCGGAAGGGGAGCACCACCTAGTCCGCCTTTCTTCCGCGTTTGTCTGTGTCTGGAAACTCTGCTAAAATCTGTTCAGCATTATAGCAACTTGCAAGCCTCCATGGACAGACAGGTGGTAACTGCACGAGGTGCATAGCCAGGCATTGAACCTGGGCCTCTGGCGTGGAAGGTGGGATTCTACTGCTGATCCACGAATGCCCCCACATGGGTGGGAAGGGAGGTTTCCCTTTGCTGGTTCTCCTGAGAAGCACGAGTCACGCTTCCCACCTCCTGCTCTGCCCAGGACCCCCCTGGGTGTGGGTTAGTTGTTGATGGTTTTTTTCCAGGGCATGTTTGCAGAGAGGAATCTGTTCAAGCTGCAGGAGGGCTGTAAGCCTTAAATCATTAACCCTTTTGCCATAGAAGGAGCGGTGGTGCTGCAGTGGTTAAGCACTTGACTGCTAACTAGAAGGACAGGAGTTCGAATCCACCAGCTGCTCTGCTGGTGAAAGATGGTGACAGTCAGCTTCCGTAAAGACTTGGAAGTCTTTACATAAAGTCCTAGAAGCCTCAGGAAGCTGTTCTGCTCTGTCCTATGGTGTAGCTATGAGTCGGACTTAGACTGGGTGGCGACGGGTTTGGTTTGTCTGAGTTTCTGAAGAGGAGGTGACATCAGCCGTCACCAGCAAAGGAGGTGTCCAGCCCCTGTGGCCAGCAATCCCCAGGCCCCCCACGGGGGCGGTGCTGCCCTCTCCACTGTGCTGCCCTCTCTTTGGATTCCAAAGCAATGTTACGTGTGCCCCTGGGTTTTCAGAATCTTCCCTGGAAGAGCTCTCACAACACTTTTTACTTAGTCTTTTTTTTCGTTTTGTTTTTTTCTTTTTCCTAAAACCTAACCACGTGCCTGCAGGATGGGCCAGGGATGAGTGTCTCCTGCCAGCCTTCCTGAGGTATCTTTGTTACCAGCCTTGGCTTTTTGTTCTCTGAGAAAATGGGATCTCCCGGGAGTCACCAGGCCCCGTGGAAGGATGCCTTGCTGGTCACCCTGCGGTTGGCCAGGCGTGCCCAGTCAAGTCTCTACCCATGAGACTAACTCA
Organism: Heterohyrax brucei; assembly: GCA_028571685.1. Lineage (NCBI taxonomy): Eukaryota > Metazoa > Chordata > Mammalia > Hyracoidea > Procaviidae > Heterohyrax > Heterohyrax brucei. The sequence goes on from CM053163.1 coordinate 3,533,226, forward strand.
GAAAAATCTGCATCTCTGTTAATACTGGACGTTTAATTTTGGATTGGTGTTCAGTGATTCTTTTCAAATTTAGTGGAAGAAATCTGAATAGCTAATCAAATGAGAGAGGGCTTCCTACAGACGCCTCACCCCGTTAGATGTTCTTTAAACTTAGGATGATAGATTCGGAAAACAGCAATAATGCAACGACGCTCTTTTCCTGACTCTTTTCCAAACCAGCTGACACCGAACTTCCAAAACAAAAATCCAAAAAACAACCAAATGTGTTGCGGTTAATTCTGACTCTTAGCAACCACGTAGGACAAAGCAGAACTCCCCCGTAGTGTCTCCAAGGAGTGCCTGGGGGATTTGAACTGCCAACCTTTTGGTTTGCAGCTGAGCCTTTAACCCCTGCGTCACCTTCCGAATAATGGACCTTACTCTACCACTCTCCTTAAATAGAGTCTTTGCGGGGGTTCTCAGCAAGTATGCACGTTCAAGGTACATTTGGAGTTGAAGAGACAGGCAGAAAAGGGGCGTCTTCTGCAGTGGAGGCTGCCGGGTGATGCCCAGACCTCACGTTTGGGACTGAAAGGTTCTTTCTGAGCTGGATTGGCAGCTCCCTGCAAGTCCTCGTTTCTGGGAATTATACTTCATTAAGAAGAGCTGCTTGCCCACGGTCGCAACCCTTTTTGGGTCAGTCACATCCAGTGACTAGCTGCCAAGTGCTGGTTGTACAGACCCAGCCCCTTGGGCCAAGCCAGACATAGGTAGTGGATTAACCAGAAGGCAGCTATGCTCAGGCTTGCCTGTGTTTGCTTACTAACCTGTAGGTGACAGTGTCACCTTGTTTTTTGGGTAATCTGGCTCTGGTGAGCCGTCTTTCCAGGACTGTGTCATCGCCAGCCCTCCTGTGAGACTGGTGGTGTGGCTGAATCCTAGTCCGGCGTCTCCCCCTGCCTGGTCCTGGGTACTTCACCCCCTCAGGTGTGCACCACTAACGCAGAACTTTCTGGTGTGCTTCTTGCACACACATCTCCCACAGAGCCAATTCCTGGGGAACCTGACCCCCCTGCCATCTTCGGGGGGTGGCAGCTCTGCTTATCCACCACAGTGTGGTCACAGAGATTCTAGAATCTGCTCTCTTGGCTCCTCCTTCCCTTTCTCCTTTGCTCTTGGTTTCCTCAAACCGTCTTTCCGAACTGAAATTTTAGGACAAATGCCGACAATAAAATAGCTACCATCTATTGTGCACCTTAACCCAATGTGGCTGAAACAGCAACAGCAACAGCAACGACAACACTGGCTGCTGCTATAGAATCCACTCTGACTCCATGTGACCCTACAGGACTGACCTAGAGGGTCTCAAAAGGGTAGCTAGTAGACTCAAACCACTGACCCTGTGGTCAGCAGCCAAATGCCTAAGCACTGTGCCAATAGATGTCATAGTAGACATCCTCATCCCCACTGGACAGATAAAAGCACTGGGCTCAGAGAGGTTAACCAACCTACTGAAAGTCACACAGCCAGGAAGCCTCGAAGACAGAACTGACCCTGGGGCAGCCTCCCATCATTCTGGTCTTGTTTCCATTCTGATTTTCCAAAGACGTCATGCCATCGGTCTGTGAAGAAAATGATGACACAAATGATCTTAAAGATATTTGTTGAGGTATAATTTAGAGACTGTAAATGTTACAATAAATTCTAAGAAGTAAGACTTCATCTTGCATACCGCAGGACCTCAGGAGGGACCAGGCCCTAGAGAAGGCCATCATGCTTGGTAAGGTAGAGGGTCAGTGAAAGAGAGACTGTCCGTGAGATGGACTGACCCAGTGGCTGCGTCAAAGGGCTCAAGGCTAACGCTCGTGAGGACCGCGCGGCACTGGGCAGCTGTACATGCTGTTGCACGTCGAGTCGCAGCTAGCTGGAACTCATGTGACGCCACCTAGCAACAACAACAACACGGGCTGTACACAAATGCTGGAGAAAATAAAGAAAGCACACGTAGTTTGGCAATCTTCATTCCAGGGAGAACAGCCTTTTCTGAAACGGCTTCCCATCAAAGAGTCATTCAAATGCGGTCTTAAAACGTAGCCTAGGAGTGGTCCTGGAAGCTAAGCTTAGTTCAGAGAGGCTGAGGAAGGTTTGATGCTGAAGTGGGCAGATGAGCTGCTGAAGCAGGATGTGATACTCTAGATTTTGAAGGGGGCGAAGGGGCTGAGCCAAAGAATGAAAAGAAGACTTCGCCAGAGGCTGGGAAAGACAAGGAGACGGCTTCTCCCAAGACCCTCGGGAGGGAAGACAGTCTTACCAAAGCTTTGATTTTGGTCCAACAGACTGATCTGGGACTTTCGACCTTCAGAACTCCAAGAGAATATATGTGTGTTGTTGAGGCCACCGAATCTGCTGTCATTTAGCAGTGTAGACACGGAAGTAAACACACTGTATCATAAAAAAGTCAGGTGACCAATTTCCCTCCCGCCGTTTTCCCACAACTTTCCAGTCTCCAAAGTCTCTTCGTTGTCCCTGTTGTTGGCATCAGGGGCCACTGAGTGGTTCTGTCTCATAGCAACACTGCACACCATGGGATGAGACACCGCCCAGTCCTGGGCCAGGCTTAGCAGTAGTCGTTACGCTTCAGTCTACTGTTGCAACTGCTGCGTCAACCCACTGAGGCTCTTCTTCTCTTTTGCTGACTCTCTGCTTTACTGAGCATGACGGCCTTTGTGAGGGGCCGATCCTTTCTGAGAACCTGTCCACGGCACGTGAGGTGAAGTCTTGCCATCCTGGCTTCTCAGCCGCATTTTGGACCAGTACAGGCCATCTTCAACTGGACAGTCATATGGCTTACTATGTTGGAAATGACAGCTTGAAGAGGAATGGCATTTCATTCGAAGTCAAAAAGAATGGTTCAAGGTCTATACCAAAAGACAGCTGTCAGTGATAGGATAATATTGACATGCTGACCTGAAGAATAGTTAATACCACTAGGACTCATTTTCTCAGGTAAGGGTTTCCTCCTTTCTTGCATCTCCTTCTTTCTGTAGCCTTTTACAAGCAAATGCTACATGTATTTTAGTTTCCCTCCTTTTCTTGTGACTTGCCAAAAGAAAAGTATAATGCAGCAAGTGTATTTATAATCTTATTCCAAAGCTTTGGGGCCTGGGGGGTGCAGTGGCTAAGCTTGACTGCTAACCAAAAAGTCAGCAGTTCAATTTGACACTGGCAATCCTAAGGGGATGCTCTACTTTGTCTTACAGGGTTGACATGAGTCAGAATGAACTTGACGGCAGCAGGTATTACAAAGCTTCCTGAGCCTTCTCTCTCGCACTTGGAAATTTCCATCTAAGATAAATCTTGCTAAAACACTCTGAGGAGCTACTGATTCATAATGATCCAAACCTTAGGACGTAGAATTCAAGGCTGTCTGCAACCTGATGTCAAGGAACATTTTCAGTCTAGTGTCATGCTGCTGCGTTTGTTGTTGTTAACTTAGACAACCAGCATTAACTGAGAGATGCGGACCCTATTTTTGTGGTCCTGGCAGCACTGGCTGTAGACTTGAGGCACCAAAGTATCCTTGCCCAGAACACAGGCCCCTCCCGGGTATCACCACTGAACACAGTCTGTAGGAGCAGAAGCAACCTGAGACACCCTAGTTTTCTTTAATGTACTTTAATAACTATTTCCCCAAATGCAGTTCATGCTGTTTCATTTCATCATTTACTGCTCAAGAGTGTGTTGTTTGCCTGAAATATGCTCCTCCCTTCCAGCCTCAACTTCAGCCACTGGTGCCTTTTCGAAATCTTGACTACAGCTGAAAAATAATCATTTTTGTTTTCTGAGTACTTCGAATTCCACTCATCAGGACAATTTTCCTGACATTAAAACCCATTGCCATCGAGCTGATTCCATCTCATAGTGACTCTGTAGTACAGAGTGGAACTGTCCCACAGAGTTTCCAAGGAGCGCCTGGCAGATTTGAACTGCCAACCTTTTGGTTAGCAGCCATAGCTCTTAACCACTACATTGTACCCTCACTGTTTAGCACTGATTTTTGCTTCTCACGTGTACAGCACTCAAACATATTTTCTGTTTCCCAAAAGCCTTATCCACGTATTATACACCTTTTCTTGCCTTTCTAGGAAACTAGGTCAGCATCTTGTAGTTAGGTTAAGAAATAGTGATTGATTGATTGGTGGATTGGTTGTATTATACCATTAAATACACTACAAATGCCTTGACTCCAATAGTAGGGAGCTCCTCCTTGAGGAGTGACAAAGGGTACTTCAAGGCTTTGCCACTCCCACGGTACCCCAGTCACATTCATCGTTGTGTTCCTGTCCCTTCTGGAAATGCTACTGTCAGCGTCCCCACTCATTGAGCAAGGAGGACAGAACGTCTCACCAAAGATACAGTTGGGCATGGATTTTATGATTACAAGTTTGCCTACTGGCTACAGTTTATTTCCAACCAAACCCACTGCCTTCAAGTTGATTCCGACTCACAGTGACCCTATAGGACAGAGCAGAACTGCCCCATACGGAGCACCTGGTGGAGCTGAACTGCTGGCCTTTTGGTTAGCAGCCATAGCACTTAACCACTATGTCAGTTTATTAGCAGTCCCTAAATCAATACTTCCCTGCTGCCGTGCCCCTGTGATCATTTGCAAAGATGCATAGAGTGGAAATGGATTTGAGTCATCTGACTCACACAGTCCCAGAGGCACTTGACCACAGTGATGCCCCGCCTTCTGGTCTCCGCTCTCACGCTAGGAGCAAGTGTTCTTTTCCTGGTCTGTTCAGTGCCGCACTTGGCACAGTTTGTGTTTTTCGTTGGTGATTTCGCTATCTAAAACGAACCATAAGAGTAGTGATGATGTCCTAGCTAGCATTTCTGCTAGCTGTGCAGAAGCTGTGCAGTGTCCTACAAAGAAAACAGGAGTTAGACAATCCTCCCTCTGCCTTGGGTTATAGTGCTGTTGGCTGTGAGTTCAGTATTAACTAATTAACAGTGCATCTCAAATGAGGCGTCTTCTCCCAGAAACACACAGGAAACAAGGCAAGCCATTGATTGTTGAGGTGTGCCATTGATTCCGACTCGTAGTGATCCTGGAGGACAGAGGTGAACTGCCCTCAAAGGAGAGGCTACGGATTCAAAGTGTCCACTTTTCAGGTACAGCCTGAGCTTTGATCCACGTTGACACCATTGTTCCCGTGTATTGATTAGTTGACGAAGATGTTGTGACCAGAGGCTCTCGGGAACCAAACCTCGTACTTCCGCGAGAGCAGGGCTGTTTGCAGGGACTTTGGGGAGTCTTGGCAGCACAGTGGTTAAGAGCTCCGCTAACCAAAGGGTCAGCAGTTAGAACCCACAGGCTGCTCCTGGGAAACTATGGGGCGGTTCCACTCTGTCCTCAGGGTCTCTAGGAGTTGGAATTGACTCGACAACAATGGGTTAGAGGCGTTATAGGACAATATTATGGCAAATAAGGAGAATCGACTGATATGTTTTTAGGTATCTACTGCTAAGGGAGATGCAGTGGTGAATCAGTGACAGGGGTGTCACACAGTTTGGCAGCCAGCCAAAGCCAGGCGCCATCAAGTCAGATCCGACTCATGGCGACCCTAGAGAGCAAGTCAAAGTTGGAAACGCTGGTGTGCGGTGGTTGAGAGCTCTGTCTGCTAACCGAAACGCTGACAGTTCACATCCACCAGGTGCTCCTGGGAAACTCTATGGGCTGGTTCTACTCTGTTCTGCAGGGTTACTATGAGTTGGAATCGACTCAGTGTCACTGGGTTTTGCTTTTTTTTCTTTTGTGAAGTGAAAGTCAATAGGAAGGGTCAGATGAAGGAGCCCACCCATAGGTACAGGTAAACTGTTGCAGGTTGAAAGAATACTTTTTTTCCAGTAAATATGGATTAAAAAATATGTTTTCGGAGCTGCTGTTCATTTGCAGGAGTCCTGGTGGAGCAGTGGTTAAGCACACCACTGTGAACTGATAGGCTGAGTGTTCAACTCCACTTAGCGAGATCAGCTGGTTGGTTTCCCAGAGCAAAGGCTAGGACTGCAGACCATGACACAGACAAGTTGTAGATTGCTAGGATTGTCATCGTCACTGGGTCTGTGGCTGGTAGGTGTACACAAAGGTCAGCCCTACACATAAGAGATTGTATGCTCAGTGCTGGGAAGCAGCAACTGGCGGGCAGGATGTACACAGCACAGGGGCAGGATGTACACAGCAGAGGGGCAGTGTACACAGTGGGGAGGCAGTGTACACAGTGGGGAGGCCATAGTGATCTACGTGTGGGGCTGTGACCTGCGATAAACTGCCAACAGAGCATGAACCCCCTCCGCCCCCAAATGTTTCCGTGCAGCTTGGATTCAGGCACACCACACACTCTGGGGAAGGTGAGGGACATTGGCCTTGGAGTGAGATAGGATTGGATCTGAACACCAGTCCTGAATTCACTAGGTATGGTCAAAGGACAGTCTCTCAACTGCTGCGAGGCTCCGTAGGTTCTTCTATGAGGTGGGAACATAAAACAGGGTATATCCGAAAATCTATGGGGCAGTTCTACTCTGACCTCTAGGGTTGCTATGAATCAGACCTGACTCGATGGCAGTGGGGTTGGTTTATATCCAAAAATCAGGCAAATGAACAAAAACTCAAACCTGTTGCCGTCTAGTTGATTCTGACTCACAGTGATCCTTTAGGTTAAAGTAGAACTGCCTCATATTGTCTCCAAGGAGCGCCTGATTGGCAGCTGTAGCATTGAACTGCTACACTAGAGGGTACATCACATAACAGAAACTGCTGTGTCTGGCCTGTGATACACGCCACAGATGCCAGTTCTTGTGATTAATGTGTCTCTTTACTGTTCGACTATGATGAGGAAGGAACACGGATGAGCCAGCACTCAGCTAAAAATCCTTCTGTCTGTGGCGAGGCTGCACGCTGTAGGAGAGATGACCCACCCAGGTCTGGAACATACCATTTGCGATCCAGAGAAACTTGTTGAACCTGTTTCTGAAAAAACACCACCTATTTAATGAAATTCGATGGCACTGGGCTGTGATTTAGTGTAATTTTTAAATCGATCATATATTTCCCTGGAACAAAACCATACAAAAAGCTAAAACACTGAGCATTCTCTCTCCCCATTGGCCTATTCACCTTTACGGAAGGAAAACTCTGCTTCGAGTTTTCATTTATGCAGGTAAATACAGAACATTTTGGTTCCCTCTTCTTGTTTCGTGAGTGAAAGTTTACATAACAGTCATGCCTCTACACATTGCTTTTTTTTTTTTTTTTTTTAATTGAAAGACATGGTTCACTCTACCTTGGGGATTTTGACACACCAATACTCAGGGGACTTGTACACAGGCAGCAGCTTTTCATCAGACCTGCCCACGTCCCATTATGGAGGCTTGGTGGTACAGTTGTTGACAGCCTGGCTGGGAAGTGCAAGGTTGGCAGTGTGACTCCACCAGCCAGTCCTTGTAAACCCCATGGGGGAGCTCTTCTCTGCTCTGGAGGGTTGCTATAAATTGGAACTGACTCAATGGCAAAGGGTTTAATGGGGATTCCATTATATGGACGCTTTATACTCTATTTAACTAGTTCCTTACTTACAAACTTCTGGGTTGGTTTCCTAACATTTTGCTGTTACAGGGACTAACTGGGTAGCTCCTGCCTAGAGAGGAGGTGAGCAGGCAGAGGGGGACAGGAGCTGGTTCAACGGACATGGAAAACACAGGGTGGAGGGGAGGAGTGCACTGTCACAGCCAGGGTCATACAGCAAAGTGCCTGTAGGTTTTGGATGACAAACTGACTCAAATCGTACACTTTCACTTAAAACACAATGAAAAAATTTTTTAAAAAGTTGTCAAGGCTATTAAAGTACCATAACAAAATTATATATGTATGTATTACTGTTATAAAAAATCCTGCCATACTTTGTAAACAGCATCTTTGAAGATGTCATCAGTTACATTACCACTCGGTCATTCCAGAATGAGGAGAGGATTCTAACCCAATATAAGGGGTGTAGTTATGAAAGCGATGGGGACACAGAGGAAAGAGGCCGTGTGACCATGGGGGCAGAGACCATAAGATGCTGCCCTAAGCCAGGGAACCCTGATGGCTTCCGGGAATCAAGAAAGAATCTTTCCCTAGAACCTTCTGAGAAAGCAAATCTTTGCTGGCTACCTAATTCCATCTCCTGGCCACCAAAACTCTGAGACAATAAATGCCTGTTTGTATCTAAAAAAGGAAAAAAATCCTGCCAGAAATAACCCTGTCATTTCAGTATGTCTGTAGGGTAACTCTCAGAAATTCACTGGAACTGATAAATCAAACCCTTTGCCATTGAGTTGATTCTGCCTCTACAGGACAGGGTAGAATGGCCTCACAGGATTTCCAAGGAGCAGCAGTGGACTTGAACTTCCAACCTTTTGGTTAGCATCTGAACTCTTAACCACTGCACCCTCAGGACTCCAGAAATTGATTTCTGGGTCAAAAAGTATATGCATTTTTAATTTTGATAAATATTGCCCATTTTTCCATGAGCACACCAGCTTTCCTTCCTGCCAGCCACGCAAAAGGTGTTTTTTTCATCACAGCCACAAATGACAAAGTTTGCTATCTAGCTTTCTACCAGCGTCCTCAGGTGAAAGACGGTATCTCATTTCTTTTTTTTGTTACTGTGAGTGAGGCTGAACATGTTTTAATACATTAAAGAATCCTCAGGGTTTTTTTCTTCTGAAACTATTTTCATGTTTTTTGTCCAATTTTCTGTGGGGTTATTAGTCTCCTCTTTTCAGTTGGTTTTGAGGAGGTCTGTGACATAAATTGCACATATTTTTCTGACTTTCGCTTCGTGTTTGGATTTTGCTACGGTTTCTTATTGTTTTATTTATTATGTAATTTTTGCTCCACAGAACCTTTTTTGTATGAATTTAAATTTGTCATTGTTTTTTTTTTTATGACCTTCTGGATGCTGAGTTAGATTTCTTAGTCTAAAACTTCTTCCCCACCCGAGGACACTAGAAATATATGCCCATGTTTTTTTTTTTTTTTTTTGGAACTTTATGGCCTTATTATTTACCCGTAGCTTCTTAACCACTGGCATGATGGAACCAACTTGCTTTGGCCTGTGAGTGCTGTTTTGCACACTTCTTTTCTTAACTGTGCGTTCACTTACATCACATTGGTAGCTTTACGTGGGTCACGGAGGGACGTTTACACCACGGATATTGGCAAATGCTCCCCAGTGGTGTTTTTTTTTTTCAAGCTGGTCGTTAAGCGTTTATTAGAGCCCTTCGCTGCCTTTGACCCTCTTCAATATTTAAGCAAATACATGCTATTTCAACACTTTAATAAGCTTCAGTGGCTTCATCTAGGACCAGAAAAGAAAGACAAGAAACTTGCTGCCGTCCAGTAGATTCTGACTCATAACAACCCTATAGGACAGAGTAGAACTGTCCCATAGAGTTTCCGAGGAGTGCCTGGTGGATTTGAACCATTGACCTTGGGGTGAGCAGCCATAACACTTAACCCTGTGCCACCAGGGTTTCGTGATCTAGGACAGGAGGCAATAAATAAATGGCAATCATCTGCCACCTAGTAACCGCACAGCTGTCAATTCTAACTCAGTCACAGTAACCGCACAGCTGTCAATTCTGACTCAGTCACAGTGACCCAACAGAGCAGAGGAGAGCTGCCCCGTAAAGTTTTCGAGGGTGTAAGCTTTGCAGAAACGGAATGCTGTCTCTCTCCCTGGCGTAGCAGCTGGTGGGTTCCAGCCATCGATCTTTCGGTTAACAGCTGAGTGCTTTACCATTGTGCCACCACGGCTCTTGCCACACAGCAGGGACTTGACAATCTTATTGGCTCCTGCTAATGGCCTCATGCGGCATCTATTTCTGTCCCTTTCCACAGAGGTTAGGTTGTCAGCCCCATAGATGGAGGTCCCAAATTAGAGGGCACAGCCAGTTGGTGGCAGCTCTTAGTTGTCACATGCGTCAATGCTGAGGAGGACTGCTTGTTGTGCTTTCCTTTCAACAGCAATGTTTTGATGGGGACGACTGACTGTGTTATCAGTTGGTTAAAATTGTGCTTTAAGTGTAAGTTTACACTTCAAGTCAGTTTCTGATATAAGAACTTACACTTATAGGACCCTAGTTGCTCTCTCTACAGTGTAACAGCACACTCCTCCTCTCCATCCTGTATTTCCTGTGTCTATTCAACCAATTCCTGTCCCCTTCTCATCTTGACTCCAGACAGGAGCTGCCTGGTTAGTCTCCTGTATCTACTTGAGCCAAGAAGCACATTTTTCACCATTATTGTTTTATGTCTTACATTTGCAGTCTAATCTTTGTCTATAGAGCTGTGTGTGTGTGTGCGTGCATGCTTGTGTGTGTGCGTGCTTGTGTGCAAGTGTGTATACTATCGTATAACACGAGTCTGGTGGTGTCGTGGTTAAGAGTTTGGCTGTTAACCAAATATACCTGTTGCCTTTGAGCAGATTCTGACAAGTAGCAACCCTATAGGAGAGAGTAGAACTGCCCCACAAGGATAACTAAGGAGTGGCTGGTGGATTCGAACTGCCCACCTTTTGGTTAGCAGCCGTGGCTCGCTGTAGCTCTTGACCACTGTGCCACAAGAGCTCTACCCCTAGAAGAGTGGTTCTCAAAAATTTAAAGGCAGCCCACCTAATTGAAGACCTCCATTTTCCAGAAAAAAAGTACTCAGTGAAGTAGAAAAGTATTTTTTTCGTGGGAACGTGGTGATGTATTCAACTATGTTAGTAACGGGGACTGTGGGTGTACCATATTTGAACAATGAAAAACAAGTCCTTAATGTCCAAACTGCAAATTACACACACAAAAATACTGTTAGTCAACATTTGCATCCCTCCCTGGCATTAAGTTAAACAACTTAAAAAAGAAATCCCAAATCTACTGCTGTCAAGTAGGGTTCAACTCATAGCGACCCTAGAGGTCAAAGTAGAACTGCCCCATAGAGTTTCCAAGGAGCACCTGGTGGATTTGAACTGCTGATCTTTGAGTTAGCAGACATAGCACTTAACCTACTATGCCACCAGGGTCTCCATTAAGTTAAAAAGTGCCCCTCAGATAAGGTTAGAAGTGAAACATGTTCATGAAAAACAGAAATAGCAGCAGCTGAATCACTCTGGAGAGGTCTTCCTTTCGCTGAAACGGCAGAGGTCCTAACTGTTCGCCTGAACTCTAAAACATTGTCAAACATGACACGAAAGCCAGCTGGAATGTATAGTTGCATATTTCAGTAGCATCTTTAAAGGTGGGACTTGCCATTTATTTATAAAGTTCCATAGAAATCACATCCAATGTCCTCTCCTTAGATAACTAGTGATTTGTCCTTCTGGCGGTGGTTAGGTGCTACAGAGTCCGTTCTGACCAGTAGCAGCCCTATGGACAACAGCACGAAACACTGCCCAGTCCCATGCCATCTACACAATTGTTGCCATGCTTGAGCCCATGGTTGCAGCCATTGTGTCACTGCGTCTTGTGGAGGGTCTTCATCTCTTTCCCTGACCCTATACTTTACCCAACATGATATCCATTCCCATGGGCTGGTTCCTCCTGATAATATGTCCAAAGTATGAGAGACAGAGTCTCACCCTTAGTCATCTGTAAAAATAAATATCTACAGAAGTGTGTATCAGTTACTTGTGACCATTGAAGGCAGGATTAGCTCTCAGCTTTTTAGGAGGACACATTTACCCACAGGTGGGTGATGGTCATGTCTGGAGAGTCACCACTCTGTAAGTTTCAGACTATAAGGTCAAACTATAAGACTGTTGAATTGAAACGCCGGAAGTCACCGTAAAGGATCTTCAGACCAAGAGCTCTTTTGCTATGCCCCATAGGGAACCATGCTTTCAGCTGGTAGAATATCAAATCATGGTACAAAACTGCATAAATAAAAGTGAGATCAATGAAAATCTATCATTAAAAACTTTTCCAAATACACTTTTTCTGAAATCTTTGGTACCTGCTCCTTCTTTTCTGCTAAGACAACACGAAAGACTGAATAGATAAAAAATTCTAATGAAAAACAGTTGACCAAACTTGTTACAAATATGTGTGTGTTCATGAGGATAGATGTATTTATGGTAGCAGGTATGTCATGTGTGAGCGTATTTGTCGTGTGTGCAAACGACAGAACTCTATTACAGAAAGCTGCCGATTCCAATGTACCAGCTCTTCCTTGGAAACCCGATGGGGCAGTTTGGTCCGTCACGTTGAGTCACTATGAGTTGGAATCGACTCACTGGCAATGCTTTTTATTTTTGTCATTCGTTTACCCACCAAATGATGGACACTGCGAGTGTATCGCACAGTGTCGCGTCCTCCTCCGGGAACTCCCAGTCTAGCCGGAAAGAAAAGCAAGTGTCCCGTGACTTTTTTATGATGTGGTATGGACCCACTGGAGGCGTGCCTGGGTGGATTTGGGAACACTGATAAGGGGGCCATTCACTGTGTCAGGCAAGGACTTTGAGAAGGATTCACCTGAAAGGTGACATTTAAACCAGAGGAGGATGAGTAGCATAGTCCCTCCCAGCAGAGGACAAAGGGCATTCCAGACCAAGACAGCTGTTTGAGAGATCCACAAAGATCCCAGAGTGTACGACACATTCAGGGGAGCAGGGGACACATCAGTGTGGCTCCAGATCAAGTTCACAGTCAATGATCAGAATTACTTGGAATATTTGGCCAAATACACCTACTGGACCCCTCTTCTGGAAATCCTAACTGGGTGGATCTCTGGCACGTGTATTTGAAAAAATTCCCCAGGGGAATTCTGATGGGAGCCCTTAGCTAAAAAGCAAAGAGGGAACGTGAGGGACATTGCGGAGCCTGGAAATATAGGGTCCCCCACAGTCTGAAAACGGGGCATTCCTGTGAAACTTTGTCTAAGCTGAAATGGTGCAAAGTGAACCAGTTGCCATTAAATTTATGTGGGTAAATTTTTAAGCACCCCAGACCTCCTCTCTCCACCTGCTGGATCATACCAAATAACACACATAACCTAGAACAACAAGAAAACACAATCAAAGCAGCAATGATAGGGAAAACACACAGACTGTGTCAGTGGAAACCATGAATGTACAGCGTAGTTTCTAGACTCGGTTTGGAGCTCTGGCGGCCTGGCACTGAGATGTTGGGTACAGCACTTGCGGAAGGAGCTTGGTGATGTCCCCCTTGGTGTACGCTGACTCTTTAATCGCTTGCTGCAAACAAATGCTGACCACCATAGCTTTTAAGAACAAAATGCATCCCCATCAATAAAGCCCCTCTGATGGCAGTTAAGGGGATGAAGAGAGAGCGAGTGCAGGTAGGACAAGGACTATTGTATGGACTTGTCATTATTCTGGCCCCATGTCCAAGTCTTAAGTTTTTATTTTGTTAACACACAAATATTAGACCCTGTTGACATTGAAAAGGGTGTGCAGAGGACTGACGCTGACTTTTTTATCTGTTATTTTCTAAAGCATTGTTTTATCAGTGCCTTTAAGGTTTTGAGAGTCATCCTAAAGAACGATGTCCAAAGAAGTATTGACAAGTGTCCTACTTTTCATCTTACTTTCCTCATCTCTTGGAAGAGTCCAAAACACCTTGTGGTGTTTTCATTCCCTGTGGTCATTGCCTTGGTTGCTTAGTTTAGTTGGAACACTAGTGCTGTGGTTACGAACCGGGCTTCTGATTAAACGTCGGCAGTTCAAATCCACCAGTTGTTCCTCGGAAACCCTACAGAGCAGTTCTACTCTGTCCTATAGGGTCACTATGAGTTGAAATCAATCCCAATGACATCTTTTTTTTTTTTTTTTCTGTATGTGGTTGTCACCTGTTTGCTTGGTTTAGTTACATCGGAAGACCCTACCCAGGGGTGACATCTAAAAGTTTAGGGGTAGGAGGCTTCAGGATTTCTCAGTGGTTAGAGACTAGGGAAATAAAACTGAGCAGGAGATGTAATGGAACCATGGTTGGTTATACTTGAAAAATAATCCTTGCAATTGACTTAACAGCCTTCTTCATGTGAATGAGCAGTTTACTATCTATAGAGAACAAAGCTGGAGTCATTTGATCATCTCTGTGGGAAAAAGAATAATGCAAACAATTAGTTGAGTTACTGCATGCAGGATTAGGAGCAAGGAATGATTTTACAATTACGAGGGAACCAACGGTAGAAAGTATAATGACTCGTCATTCACACAATCAACACTTATGGAAGCAGTAGTTAAGAAATCAAATATGTATTGCATGGGACAAATCTACTGCAAAAGATCGGTTTAAAGAATTGAAAAGCAAAGCTACCACTTTGAAGACAAAAGCGAGCCCAGTTCAAGCCATTGTATTTTCAATGGCCTCGTTTGCATTCAAAACCTGGAAACTGAATAAGGAAGAGAGAAGAAGAATCCACATCTCTGAATTATGATATTGATGAAGAGTATTGAATTATACCGTGGACTTCCAGAAGAATGAACAAATCTGTTTTGAAAGAAGTACAGCCGGAATGCTCCTTGAAAGTGAGAACGGTGAGACACCATCTCACATACTTGGAACATGCTATTAGGATGGACCAGTCCCAGGAGGAAGAAATCATGCTTGGCAAGACATAGTCTCAACAAAAAAGAGGAAGGCCCTGGTTGGGTAGAATCAACACAATGTCTGCTAAAATGGGCTCGTTCTGTTGCACACGGGGTCACCATGGTCAGTCCAACACAGTGACACCTAACAACAAACCAACAACACCCTTTGTCTGTATCAGCATCCTGCTCTTCTGAAGATACACAGTCATTGTTAGGTTCTGTTGACAGGACGGAACTGTCCTGTAGAGTTTTCTTGGCTGTGATCTTTACATCTCTTTCTCCCACAGAGCCACTGAGTGAGTTTGAACTGCTATCCTTTTAGTTAGCAGTCGAGCACTTAACAACTGTGGAACTAGGGCTCCTTTCTAAAGGTATAGACCCTGCATAATTTTAATGACTTCTTAAAATCTACATTGTAGTTAAAAGAAAAAAAAAATCAGAACAAACTATTCCTAGCAAAGGTCAAAACCAAACTCTTTGCTTTCCAGTTGATTCTGACTCATAGCGACCCTTTAGGACAAAGTAGAACTTCCCATGGTGTTTCTGACATCATTATAGAAGTGAAGCACCATATATTTCTTCCATGGAGTGGCTGGTGGGTTTCAACTGCCAACCTTCTGGTTAGCAACTGAGTGCTTAATCACTGTACCTCCAAAACTCCTCTGAAAAAGGTAATCCTGATACTGAGTCATCAGTCAATATGTAAGCATTCTTTGAGGCAAGGAAAAGTATGTTTTTATAACTAATTTCATTTAAAAATGCCACAATGCCATCTTCTTAGAATTGAAGAGAGACAGAAATATGAGAGTTAGTATACTTCTCTCTCAGGCCAACCAACTGACCAACAGACCGACCAAACAAACTCATTGTCTTTGAGTTGATACTGACGTCTTGCAATCCTATAGGACAAGTAGAACCACTCCACAGAGCTTCCAAGGAGCAGCTGGTGGATTCGAACTGCCAGTATTTCCATTAGCAGTGGTAGCTCTTAAACACTGTATCACTAGAGCTCTATCTCTTCGTACCCCAAAGGTCTGAGTGGTGCTGAAGGTATTTATAGGGAAATCATGTTTGGGGATTTTCTTATTCCTATAAAAGCACAAACCAAACCCACTGCCGTTGAGTCCATTCAGACTCATAGCAATTCTATAGGACAGAGTAGAACTGCTCCATAGAGTTCCTAAGGAGCCTCTGGTGGATTCAAACTCCAACCTCTTGGTTAGCAGCTGTAGCACTTAACTACTATGCTACTAGGCTTTCCTATTCCTATAAAAAACTTCACTAATTGCTAAGGCATAGTTATAGAGTAACATGACGCAAATTCTCAAGGATCCAAAACATAGCACTGCAAAATAACAAAATGAAACTGTATTTAAATTTGAAGAATTTGATCAGTATTTGAAGACCGTTAGCGTTGTCTAAGGTGACTTAGATCCGGCCATGATCAGTATGCAGCCATCTAAAGCAGAAACCATTTACCCCTGTCCTTTTGCTGTCTTGACGCACTAAACCAGCAAGCAGCCTTGTCGTGAGCACCCAGAAAATGTCAGTGGTCGTGAGAGGAAAATAAGTAACTAACAGAATTTGGGGTCAGTAATAAGCTTTATTTAATCCAACTACACATGTACAATAAAGCAAGGGGGAAGAGAGATGCTAGCATCAGGACATAAAGCACTCTTATTTACATTAATTAAAACCTCTTATCTACGTTTACACTGGTTGGGAACTCTCCTTTAAGTGAGTTAAGACCCCCACAGTTTCTACCGGGTCCCACAGGGACTGCAGTGGTCAAGCCACAACATTACCATGTCAGCACACTGGCTTCCCTAAAAGCGGGGTTCACTCTAAGGAGACG
The DNA here is from genome assembly GCA_028571685.1 of Heterohyrax brucei. Taxonomy (NCBI): domain Eukaryota; kingdom Metazoa; phylum Chordata; class Mammalia; order Hyracoidea; family Procaviidae; genus Heterohyrax; species Heterohyrax brucei. The sequence goes on from CM053163.1 coordinate 3,549,699, forward strand.
AAGGATTGGCTGTGCTCTAATTGTTCTGACGTCAGCAGAATTAGAAGTAGAATTTTAGGATGACAGGACATCTCTGAGGTGATGCAGATAGGAACACCACACCAGGCTCAGACACCAACAGACTTGTCACAGTTCCTGGAAGCAGGCTGTGTAGACATCAGGATAAGATGTCTCAGAGGTAGACCCACCAACAGGGACAGCACAGGAGGCTCAGGCAGCAATGGCAAAACAGTCACAGCCCCTCGAACCAGCCTTTGATGGCAAGCGGATGAGGTCCCAGGATTAGGTCACAGCACAGCAAACCAGCGGACACAGACTTTCAGGAGGAGGCTGGGCCTCAGGCCCTTGAAAATGAGTCACAGTAACAGACCAGGCACAGACTCCCAGAGGGAGACCGTGCCCCCAGGCCTTTGAGGATGAGGCAGTTGAGGTCAGGGCAGCAGACTGCAGACACAGAGCCCCACAGGGGACTCTGCACCCCAAGTCCAGGGTGCTGGGTTTTTAATACAAATTGTTTGCTTGGTTCTGGTTGTTCTCAGTCAGTCCCTAGGTCTTACCTTCGGGTACCTCCAGTAGCTGACCTCTTCCTGATTGGTCATGGTCTTTATCATCTCTCTGACCCTCTGTGGCCAGCTCCACCTGGCAGTTGTTTTTCTCACTTTTATTTCTTTACCACGACTTTGTATTTTTTTGCCATCTTACTCAGCTCAAGCACAGCTGTTTTGTGTTTTAGTAGTTTAGCCAATTTTAACTTATGTGTGTGACAAGACTCTATTAGGTATTCTATTTTCATATATATGTATATACACACGTACATACATTCATGTATATGCATATATACACAGTTGCATATCCTTATTTCAACTCTCAATTTAGGAGGCCTAGGGTGTGCGCTCTCCAATCTGGGGATAAATAACACCACCAAAGGCATTCCTGAAGTGTGTGCTTGGGGTCTCAGCAGGCACAACTCCCCTCAGGCACTCGTAACAATTAGCAACCCCTCGGCTCCCATCCTCGGTTGTCCTCGAGGCTTGTAGAACTTCCGCTTTTGAGCCCAGGGACCACAGGGCGTTGAAAGTCATTCCGAATTCCTGCCATGTCATCCCAGAGCCAGAAAACAAGGCAATGCATTTCTGAGATCAAATCCTCCCAAGCATTTATGTGACAATCCTCCTCCTCTGGGTGGCAGCACACTCCAGTTGAAGCAGGGCTGGGTGAGGACTGTCTGCCAAAGAAATGCCCTTTCCCTGAGCATCAGCGGGACTACGGGGCCAGAGGTAAACCCAGGTCACTGCCTCAGGTCTCCTAGGCTCATTCTTGGCCTCTTGCTTTTCCTGTCCTCCTTCCAGTATCCCCCACCCAGTCACACTCATGTGTGTACACACACACACACACACACACACACACACACACACACACACACACACACACACACACACACACACACACACGACTACCCATGCATATGTCATTTGCCAGCACCACCCTTCTGTAGCTGTCCCTTCAGCTCTAAAGGTTAACCAAATGTCCCTCTGGACTCCCTGGCCCTCAGGTCAGCCCTAATTGTTTGCTAATATCGTGTTAATGATTCCTCAGCATATTAAATGACGAGAGAGTATTTTTTGCTTCCTGAGGGTAATCCCCAGACAAGAGGGCTCCAGTTTGTCAAAGCGACCTCGGGGTGCTGACATCGGAGCTGCAGGCCCTGCACCTGCTGGCCTTGTCTATATTAGGGGACGACTGTGTCCCATGAAGCACGCAGCCTCCCGCGGCCGCAGCCCTACGGCTGGCAGCTGGGATGCCCTCTTTGGTCACACACACAGAGCCCACAAGATGCCAGAAATGCCAACAACTCAATCAGTGCCCTTGGCACCATGCTTTGAACTTGCAAATGCACCAAGCATGTGACCCCGGGCAAAGCTGACACAGGAGCCTCCTGGATCCCGCTTCTTACAGCTTTTTATTGGCTGGCCACTGAGGCTGCCCTACGGTGTTTCTGAGCACAGGGCCATGCAGAAACACTAAAACCCTGCACGGATCTGGGAGCACTTGGGTGCACTGGAAAGAGTCTGGGTCTACGAGAAGCCTATGCCAGTCTGAGCAATGCCACCTTTTCGTAGGGGGACTTTGGTAGTATGAGTTTCACTGCTCGGGAAATCAGCATTATGACACTTCGTACAGTTGTATGGTCTGGAGATGATGTATAATTGAGGGTTATCATTGCACTTATCATCCAGAGTGTTTAGTGCAATACCAAACCCACTGCGTCCCATTAATTCTGACGCAGAATGACCGTAAGTGGCAGGGAAGAACTGCCCCTTCTCAGTTTCCAAGGATGTCACTTTTTTTCTTTTTCCTTGTAATGTTTTTGTACTGTAGATGAAAGTTCACAGCTCACATTAGTTTCTCATGAAAAAATCAATACGTATATTGTTTCGACATTGGTCGTAACCTCCACCATGTGACAGTACACTCCTTTCCGCTGCATCTTCCCAGGGTCCATTCACCCAGTGCCTGCCCCTTCCTGCCTTCCCAGCTTTGCTCTTAGGTAGGAGCTGCCCCTTTGGTCTCCCACAGTTCACTGAACTAAGAGGCACATTCCTTACACGGGTCATTGTTTGTTTCGCAGGCTTGTCTAATCTTTGTCTGGAAAGTGGGCTTCAGGAATGGTTAACAGAGCCTCTGGGACCACAGGTTTAGGGTTTCCTGCAGTCCCTGATAGACCATTGAGTCTGGTTGTTTTTTAGGAAATTTGAGCGTTGCCCTACAGTTTTCTCCTGCCCTCTCTGGGCCTCCAAGGTTGTAAATGTTTGTAGATTGCCACATCTCTGTCCTGTGGAACAGCCGGTGGGTTCCAGATGAGTGCTTTGACCCCTGTACCACCACGGTTCCTCCATCAATACAGTTACAATAAACTAAGCAATCAAAGAAATAACAAGGCCTCATGGAGCTGCCCACCAGCCTGTTCCCTGGGGCCACAGGACACTCCTGGGACTGGCGAGAAGCTCATTCTGCAGCAGCCCTCAGATGCCTTCCCGGCCTTCCTGGTCTTCCAGCAGGTGAATCCTATTTCAGGGTCTGCTCAGCTGCCATTCCTCTGGGACCCTCAGAAGTTTGGCATTTCTCCAGGAAGGCTCCATGCCCCTAAACACGGGACATGGAGTGGACCTACAGATTTCTTCTCGGAGGCTAGCTGTCTCTGTGTTGGCCCAAGGTAAGAGTGACCAACTTTGGTCCACCAACAATGCAGGCTGTCTGCCTGCTGAGCTGGGGCTTGAGAGTCTGAGCAGCAACTCCTTGCCTGAGGGAACAGGCCACCCTGCTCTTCAAGAGTGTGGTCTGCTATTCAGCCTAGCTTCTCTGAATCCCCAAAGGTAAAGATTATCTTTGGAGGCTGTGGTTGGCTTCTTGGAGACATCCCTTTTTACTCATGGAGACTTTGCCAATACGCAGAGTGGAGCACAAAAACACAGCTACATCTCAACACTGGGAATTGGAGGGCAGGTCTGCAGGGAGAATCCCAGCCATCTGCAGCCTCAATGGTACCTATGAAAATCACCTACTCTAGTCATTCTGTAATGTCTCCTTGGACAACAGCTTCACAGAAAATACAGCATGTCCACGAGTACCAGGTGTCTGTAATTTAGGTCATGATTTCCAGCAAGTCCTTATAAAACTAGCTGTTGTGGTGCAAAAGACCAATCCCCAAATTATGTAGAAAGAGCAATAAGTGTATTAATTAACATGAACAAAATGCATAAAATATTTATATTGTTTTTTTCTAAAATGCTGGCCTTGCACGTGGAAAGGATAAGAAGAAGTGATAATTAATTGGGAAGTATTTGCCATGCAGCTAATAAGCCTACCAAAACCTAACCCCATCACTGTTGAGCCAATTCTAACTCATAGCTACCCCACAGGTTCCCTCCAACTCAACTCCAAGCGTTGTATCCAGCTGGTTCTGACTCACAGTGACCCTGCTGTATAGCATAGAACTTCCACGGAGTGTCTGGTAAGTTCAAACTGCTGACTTTTTGATTAACAGCTGTGTCCTTAACCACTGCACTACCCTAGACCTCACATTTTCAATGTAGCATGGCTTTGAAGACAGACTGCTTAGTTTGGATTCCTGGCTCCACCATCTGCTAGTTTTATGAATTAACCCATCTAAGCCTTAGCTTGATTATCTGTAAAATGGAATACTAATAGTACTTGTCTAATAAGTTAATACCCAACTCAGCTCTGAAGTAAATCCATGTAAAGCTTTTTAACATGTTGTATGGCATCTAGAAACAATAAATGTTAGCTATTTATTATTAATAATCATGCCCATTAACAGAAATAAAGGAAGAAAGCAAGACGGAAACAGACCTGAACTTTGGATTTAGAATTCACTCCATCACCTCTCAGTTGTGTTTTCTCATGAAAGCCGTGTGAGCTCTACCAATCTCAGTTACTGCCTCTCTAAAATGAAGATGGTGACAGTCTCTCACATGGCTACCACGAGTTTCCAGTAAGTGAGAAGCTACAGAGATGCCATGCCAACGTTAGTTATAATTAAAGTAACTCCACGTCTATTATACTCCTGAGAAATTGATTGTTATTGTTGTTAGGTGTCTTCGAGTTGGTTCCAACTCAGAAGAACTCTCTGCACAACCGAATGACACATGGCCAAGCCCTGTGCCATCCTCGCGATCGTTGCTTTATGTCTGAGGCCATGGTTGCAGTTGCTGTGTCAATCGGATTGCTGAGGGCCTTCTTCTTTTTGTCGATCCTCTAGTGGACTAGAAAACTTCAGTGGCATAGTGGTTAAGTGCTACAGCTCCTAACCCAAAGCTCAGCCATTCAAGTCTACCAGGCGCTCCTTGGAAACTCTATGGAGCAGTTCTACCCTGTTCTGTAAGGTTGCTATGAGTTGGAATTGACTTGCCGGCAGTGGGTTTGGTTTGGATCTACTTGACTAAGTATGACAGCCTTCTCCAGGGACTGAGACCTCCTGCCAACATGTCCAAAATACTTGAGATGTAGTTTCACCATCCCTGGTTCTGGGGAGCACTCTGGCTGTACTTTTTCCAAGACCGATTCATTCATTCTCTGGCAGGCTATAGTATACTCAATATTTTTTTCCAATACCATAATTCAAAGGCATCAATTCTTCTTTGGTTTTCTTTATGGGTAGGAGAGCTAAAAAATATACTCATTTTGTGGAATAAATGAGATCATGCAGGCTAAAATGCTTCCAAGTTTGTCAAGCTTTATAGAAAATAAGGCAACATCATGTTTACTAAATGAGGAAACTGAGCTAAAAATCATGCCAGTGACTCTGAGGGCTAGGTTTTTAAAAGCAGGAGAGCTTGGACATGAACTCTAGACTTACGACTCAAGTTCTGGTGACTCATTCCTCTCAATCAAGTGCCACAATTGAGTAGTTATGCTCCTTCTGAGTAGAGTTGCGTAGAGTTGCGCTGACCTCACTTGGTGAGTGTACAAGACAGCAAACACCATAACAGTGTGGTGCTCTAAGGAGACTGGACTGGAACAGTATTGTCCCACACTAGAGATCCCCTCTGGTGGCTTCAAATACAGCATCTAAGAAGTGGAAACAAGCTAGCAGAGAGTTCAATCTCCTGTTATCATGACGGTATGATGAGCTGACTCTGGAGAGTTCTTTCAAGAGTGACCATATATTGGATGCACTTTATAGTTCTATGCATTTAAGAGTATTAAAATTATCTAGTAAAAAAAAATTAAAGTCAAAAACACTACCAAAAGAAAGCCTGCATAGTTCTCACAGGCATTCTCCCTCCTCTCACCAGCCCCACACTTGGTGCGGCGATGATTATCAGTCGCATCAGGCCAGTCCGTGAGCTCATTTCCTCTTGTCTGTGCTCCATGGAAACCTAGATGTAAGGTTTCATGATGCTTGAAGACATTAAGCAGCCTCATAACCTTTATTTTCAGGCTAAATAGTTTAATCTCATTTCTCCCCAGAAATCCTTAGTCATCTCAGAGGTTCTGTGGGGCTGTCTAGAGCTGTGCTGATGTGAAGATTTCAGGCTAAGGCATAATTAGTTTCTCTAGACAGTTTCCTGTTATTGAGATAGCTGTGAATCAGTGGTTAATTATGACTGCAATGCCCAGTGCGATCATTTGCCAAAGGGTGGTATTCAACCGATAGACCAACAGAAGCCAAGCCAAAATGGAATTTTAAAATGTGGTGTAATGAATGAATGTGAGAAACTAAGAGAGAGAGCTTTAACAGAGAGAGGCTGTGTACGAAGCTTATGTCCCAGGCCTTCTCAGGATGGCAAGACTAGAGATCAAAACAGCCTAGTAAAGAAGGACACTTGCTGATAATATGCTAAGACCATCTGCTAATTTCTGATGCGGTGACATTGTATTAGTGAGATGAGCCACCTCACCTGAGGAGCACCAATTACCCACAGTTCTCTGGTCCTGACTAAACGCCTATAGAGGGGCATTTGCAGGCATGAATATTGAAAGCACAGCTGAAAGCATCTCTCTCTGCTCTAGAAATTTCAAAGTCAAGTATGCAGAAACAAACACATGCATGTGCACCTATGTACTGTGACCGTTTATGTTGTTGTTGGGTGCCGACAAGTCAGTTCCGATCGTAACAACTATATGGGCAACAGAATGAAACACTGCTCAGTCTGGTGACATCCTCACAATCATCTCCATGTCATCTGTCAAAGATGGCTGATGACAAGCAAAGACGGCAAGTCTGCGGCTTACACACTGTGAAAATGTTATCAGGAAGGGGCAGTTCCTGGAGAAGGACATCATGCTTGGTAGAGCGGAGGGTCAGTGAAGAAGAGGAAGACCCTTGATGTGATGGGTTGACACAGTAGCCGCAACAATGGGTTTAAGCATGACAATGACTTTGGACCTGGCACAAGACCGGGCAGTGTTTTGTTCTGTTGTCCATAGGGTTGCAATGAGTTGGAACTGACTTGACGGCACCTAACAACAGCAACAGTCCATTGTGGCAGCCACTGTATCAATCCATTTCATCAAAGACCTTCTTCTGTACCTTACCAAGGTTGAATTCCTTGTTGATTGGTAAGACAGGCATGTTTGTTCTTCTGGCAACCCCTGGTGTGTTCAATATTCTTCACCAGCACCACAACTCAAAGGTGTCAACTTCTTCACCCTTCCCTATTCATTGTCCAGCTTTAGCACGTGCATGAGGTGACTGAAACCATCATGACTTTGCTGACTGTACATAGGGGAGAGAAAATAGATAAAATTCAGCAATGCATAAAGGTGTTAAAATTAGTAGTCCAAGCCTGTTAGGGATTTTTGTTGATAATCCTTTCTTAAGTTATTCTATTGTAAAACATGTATTTACTTATTTAATTTGTGGGAGAAAAAAAGTGTAGCTGTCCACACCGGGTCTGATTCTCAGTTGGGTGATCTCAACTGCACAAACAGCTTGGTGGATCTTTCAATTCAATAGCATCTGGACGGGATTCTTGAACCTGATGTTCTGTGAATGTGGTGAAAGCACTTGAAGTCCAAAGGACCACAGTGGGTGAGCTACGTCAGCTTCACAGTGGCTCGTAACCTGCTTTAGGCATGAGTGAGGGTATGTAATCCTGGTGTAAACCTGTCTTCTTTGGGGAGCGATATAATTTCTAACCACCAATGGCTGAGAGAATGTCTGACTCTCGGTTGTGACGTGTTCCACCTTCACATCACCCTTTCTTAGAATCAGAAGCCCCGGTAGCATAGTGCTTAAGTGCTACCTCTACTCACCAAAAGGTCAGCAGTTCAGATCTGCCAGGTGCTCCTTGGAAACTCCATGGGGGCAGTCCTACTCTGTCCTATAGACTTGCTATGAGTCTGAATCGACTCAACAGTAGTAGTTTTGGTTAAGTTTTTGTTTTTTTTCTTAGTATCACATTTTCTGTGTTAGTTATGTGTTGCTGCAAAACAGATTATCCCAGGATGTGTGGTTCAACCGCAAACAGTTGTTACCTTTCCTGTAGGTGATGAATTGGGAGTGGCTTTTCTGGGTGGTCTGAGCTCAGTGTCTCTTAGCGAGGTTGCAGTCAAGGTGTTGCCCAGGGCTGTAGTCAAGGAGGCTTGACTGGGACTCACTCTCTCGTGGCTACTGGCCACATGGGCCTTTCTGTAGCATTCATGGAGGGTCTTTGTGATATGGCAGCTGGCTTCCCTGGATTGAGCCAACTAGGAAAGAGAGCAAGGGGGAAGCCCGATGCCTTTCAAGTCTTGAGCTCACAAGGCAGGTGTTGTCCCTTCTGTCACATTTGATTCATTAGAAATGAGTCACTGAGTACTGTGCACACTCAACAGGAAAGGGATTAGGCTTTCCTCTTTGAAGGGTGAGGTGTTGCAGAACATGTGAACCTATTTTAAAGCCAGCACGGCTTTCAAGGGAGGGTCACATTCATCCCGTAACTCACTTGCTTGTACATCTATTTGTGCCTGTCTACATTTATTCAATACGTACTTCTTACGTGTCTGCCAAGAAAGCAGCACTACGGCTACGCTAGCTTTGCGCCGAAGACATGAAAGACCCAGATCGAGAGATTAGAGTGAGTCACATAAGGGTGGTAGGATTAAAAAAAATTATCTTAATAATCGCAGGAAAGTTTCTTACAAGGATAGTGATGGCAGCTGGGTTTTGTTGTTGTTGTTATAAAACAACTTAGGAAATACATGTATAGACCATTAAAGTGGAAAAATAAACCCCGAAGGGCATAGTGTATGGAAAATCTATTAAAAAGAAAGCAGTTAAGCTGTTCTGAGTAAGAAGTGAACGCAGGTTGAGCCCTCTGCACTGAATTTCTGGACAGTGACGGCCATCAGTACCATGGACAGCTGGACTATTCTGAAGAAAGGAACTAATGGTAGGTGCCCAAAGGCATTTACATATAAGGAGTTCTAATGTCAAATCTAAGCGATTGGTGCTGCTGTGACACGACAAATACCTACATCTTTTCTGCAACCATCACTAATCTTTCTGTTCATAGGATCTCGGAGCTGTGGGTCAGAATCGGAATTCTCGTTGAGGCTGGTGACCATGAAGTTTAGATGACCTTGCCCACTCTGGCACATTAAATAGTTTAGAAAATTAAGAGAAGCCAGACGAAGGAATTAAGTGGAATTTTGTGAGGCAGGTGGGACAAAAGAACAACGACACAAAACAACTGAGACACTGGCAAGTCAGTGGGAGACGTGTTGTGTTATGGACTCTGCAGAGGGAAGAAACCTGACTACTTGACAGGAAGAAAGTAAACAAACTAATGGATAGGACATTCAGAGAAATGTGCAGAACAAGGAATAACTGAAGTAATGAATTAGAAGCCCGGGTGACTGTGATCAGAGTGACGTAAGTCTGCATTTAGGACACCAGAGGCACAGTTTTCCTGGGTGATTACAGGGTCTTAAGTGCGGCTGAGAAGTAAGAAGCTAAGAAAGAGTAGCAGTAGAACTGAAATTTGGTGGAGTTGAGATCATATGACAGAGGGGTTAGTCGAGCAGCTTTCAGTAAGAAAATTATTTTTGTGAAAATATAAATAACATGTTTGCCAATTCAATATTTTTTGTATGTTCCGTTCAGTGACACCAATTACATTAATAATGTTGTGCAACCATCACCAATATTCCATTGCCGAAATGTCCATCACTCACTATACACAGAAATGCAGCACTTCCTCCGTGATGACTCCCCACCTCCCTCTTTCCGGTCCCCGATAACCACCACTAAACTCTGATCTTCGTAAATTCGCGATGACAAGTTTTTAGGAGAAGGCTAAAGTCCATCAAGAGCCCAGTAGGCCTGAGATAGAGAGCAAGTGGGCTCCAGTACAACAATACTGAAGACTTTCATGAATAGTGGGAGTGAGGAATTAGGTGATCAATTGCAGGATTAAAGCACTCCAGATTCAAGCCAAGGTGTTTACAATGGCCTTGTATGTGTATGAAAGCAGAGCAATGAATACGGGACAATGAAGAATTAGTACCTTAACTTGCGGTTTTGGTGAAGAGTACTGAACGCACTGTGAACTGCCAGAAGGATAAACAGATCTGTCTTGGAAGAACTATAGCCAAAATGCTCCTTAAAAGCAAGGATGGTGCAACTTGATCTCATGTACTTTGGACATGCTGTGAGAAGAGAGCAGTTCCTGGAGAAAGACACCAAGCTTGGTAAAGTAGAATGTCACCCAAAAAGAGGAATACCTTAAATGGGATACATGGACACAGCGGCTGCAATGGTGGACTCAGGACCAGGCCGTGTTTCCTTCTGGTGTCACTCTGAGTCACAGCCGACTCTTCAGCACCCACAACAACAGTCACAGATGAGGCACTGTGATGGGGAGTGCTGGGACCAAGAAGTCATTTGCTTTAATATCTAAAGAATGGACCTTCTAGAGACCCCTCCACCACACTGTGACCAGCCACAGATTGTGATGGGCTGAGTGGAGATATCTTTTGCTCTGGAGATTGAAGAAATCCAACCGTAGAATTCTAGAACTTCACTGGAGGGGAGCTTGGTGCTCGTTGGATCAAGATAATCTCACTTTTAAAAAAAAGTCAATTTATTGAGATACATTCAAATGCACTATTTTAAAGGAAATGATTTGAGGAGTTTTGACTAACATACGGGTCTGACAACTAAGTCTGTGAACTTAATTGTTCTAAGTGCTGCACACCTCATTGCTGGATATCACTACAGTCACCTTCAAAGTATTCCCCTTGGGAAGCAATACACCAACGCTGGTGCCCAGACCACTCTTCCGAGCAATTTTGAGACTCTTTCTGGAATGGCCATTTTGGATGGTGGTGCGATGGCAAGTTTCAGAACTTAATTGTATAGTTTTCTGTGAGAGAGTTTTTAGCCAGGAAACAAATAACTGTACTGGGACACCCTCCCTACTCTCCTGATCTGGTGCCCAATGACTCTATTTTTTACACAGAGATAAGGGAAATAATGAAAGGAAGACATTTGGATGACATTCAGGACATCAAGGGTGATATGATGACAGCTCTGGTGGCCATTCCAGAAAAAAAGAGGTCTGAAATCACTTTGAAGGGGGGACTACGTGCTGGTGTCGGTGCATAGCTTCCCAAGGGGAGTACTTCAAAGGTGACTGTAGCGATATTCAGCAATAAAGTGTGTAGCACTTTTTCTAGGATGAGTTGGTGAACTTCATTGGCCATCGTTGTAGAACTGTGTCACCACTATCACAGTCAAGATACAGAACAATTACATCATCAAGTGGTTTCCTTTTGCCTCTTGAAGTTAATCCTTTCCTTTGCTGTTCAGTCCCTGGCAGCTATTAGTAAATTTTTTTCTCCCTAGTTTTGTCTTTTCTGGAGCTCATATAAGAGCTCTGGTGGTGCTGTGGTTAAGAATTTGGCTGCTAACCAAAAGGTCAATGGTTCCAATCCACCAACCACTCCACAAGAGAATGATGTGGCGGTCTGTTTCCATGAAAGTTCACGGCCTTGGAAACATGATGGGGCGGTTCTCCTCTGTCCTAGGGATCACTTCAGTCAGAATCAACTCTGGCAATGAACTGAAGTTCACAGAAATGGAATCATACACTCTGCTGTCTTTTGTGTTTGCTGCTTTTATGTAGCTTAAAACTTTTGACATATAGCCATGTTGTTTCCCAGTCAGTGCTGATTAGTAGTGGTAGGTCCTCATAACTGGATCCGTAAACAGCTTCATGATAGACAGCGACAATGCTGCAGTTGTCAAGGATTTCATTTTACTGGACCCACAATCAATGCCCATGGAGGCAGCAGCCAAGCAATAAAATGACGTATCACATAGGGCGAATCTGTTGCAAAAGATCTCGTAAAAGTGCTGAAAAACAAATTGTCACACTGAGGACTAAGGTACACCTGACCTAAGCCATGATATTTTCAGTCACCTCATACAGTGTGAAAGCTGGATGCTGAATAAAGAAGAAGGAAGAAAAATTGATGCCTTTGAATTATGGTGCTGGCAAAGAGTATAGAACATACTGTGGACTGCCAGAAAAGCAAACAAATCTGTCTTGGAAGAAATACAGGAGAGTGTTCCTTGGAAACGAGGATGGTGAGACTTCATCTCATGTTCTTTGGATGAGTTATCAGGAGGGGCCAGACCCTGGAGAAAGACATCGTGCTTGGTAAAGCAGAGGGTCAGTAAGAAAAAGGAAGACCCTTGATAAGATGAAGTGACACAGTGGCTCCAACCGTGGGCTCAAACACAGCCACGATTGTGAGGACAGCACATGTCTGGGCAGCGTCTCGTTGTGTTGTACATGGGTCACTGAGAGTTGAAACCTGACTCGACCACTCCTAACAACTTTGCAACAGTAGTATATGCTTCTATGTATCACCCTTGTTTATCAGTTTACCAGTTGATTGACATTTGCATTCTTTTCAATTTTGAGTTATCAAGAATCATTGTTATGGATATTTATAGAGAGGTCTTTGTATATACATGCTTTTCACTCATCCTGAATAGGAGTTGTATTGCTCAGTCAAATCATAATGAGTTTTAAGAAACTGCCGAACTATTTTACAGAGAGATTGCACTATTTGTATTCCTGGCAACAGTATACAGGAGTTCTAGTTCCTCTCCATCCTTATCAGCACTTGATATGGTCAGTCTTGGAATTTTAGTTATCTCGTTATGGCTTAATATGCATTTCCCAAATTATTTTAAGCACTTTACCATATGCTTATATGATACTTATATATTATCTTTAATGAGCTGAATTTTCATATCTTTTGTCCATTTTAAAGAAAAAAAGAAGTTGGGCTTTTCCCCTCTTCTTGAATTCTAAGAGTTCTGTATATCCTAGATATTTTAAATGTATTTTCTTGCAATCTATAGCTTGACTTTTTAATCTCTTAACAGCATTTTTTCAAAGACTAGAAGTGTTTGGTTTGACGAAAATCTTTAAAATTTTAATGATTTCATTTTTTGTGTTCTATTGAAGAAATATGTGTCCGACTTAAGGTTAAAAATATTCTTCATAGTACTTTTTTTCTAAATATCTGCTCTTTTAACATGGAAGGGAGAAAACCTGGAAAACTTAGGAGCATAACCTTTTAAAATAATGGTTTTGTTTTTGGGTCACCTAGTCATATCTCAAAGAATGCTGTCTTCTTGGATTCTATTTGCATTTTATCTTAACACATAATGATGTTTTCCACCATAAATACTAGTGTGTCATTTATCTTTCTACTTTGGTTCTTCACACATCTATGCATTGTGTTTGTCTGCTGCATTGAAGATTCTCAGCTCTTAATTCATTCTGTGTTGGGCTCAGATAGCTCAACGTGCTAACACACGCTTATTTTTGTCTTGCTTCCGTATCTATTTCTCAAATTTGTATCTTCACTTTGGCCATTGTCTCTGAAAGGTGATCCTCAGGTGTCCCAGGGGTCTAGAGACTTTACTTCTTGCCCCATGGTCACTGAATCTGTTACTTCATTGGTCATTTCTTTATGGTTGTACTGGTCTCACTGGCTGCTCCAATGGCCAACAGGAGAACTGCCCTACGTGGTACTACTGTAATACTGATGTCACCCTGGTTGCCGCTGTCTGCTGTGCCTCTCAGCCTGGTCTCTTCTCTCAATGCCCAAAGAATTCTTCCATTTGCATATAAATTGTCTTCTGTACAAGTGCTTCTCAAAGTGTGGTCTATGGACCTGCGCTGATCCTTGAACTCTTTGCTGCGACGAGATGTAAGTAAAGCAGCTGAAAGTATTTAAAAGTGTTAATAGTAATGTGACATCCAAGTACATGAGCAAATGATTGGCTCAACATAGACTGACAGAGATTTGCTATAGTTGTGCAAGAAGGTGAGTGAGGCACGCTCGGCAGTCCCACACACAGGTCCACAAAGGCTTAAAAATCTCTGACTATATACACTTGCTTCTTTACCATAGTTACTTTGAGAAGCGTTTATCTTCAGCTCTCCCAGTATTTTATAATATTATTAAGTTTTCCAAGTCAGTCATTAATCAACGGTAAAGCCAAAGCCAAGTACCCTCTTTCTTTGCTGTTGGATCTTTCTCTCTGTTATTACACAGACTCAGATTTTTGTACTCATGGTCCCTGGCTCCTTTAAAGATTTTAGTAGTCCAGTCCACCAAAGTATCATTCAATAGTTCTGAGTGCAGTCCAGTAACAAACATTTTAATAAAGACTCCGGGAGTTTCTGATACAGGAAGTTGGAAGAATCACACTTTGAGACAGAGAGACCCACAAGAAGGTAAAGGCTGACACGGATTCTCTGCTGTAGTAAAGTAGAGATGTATTTGAGAGTGGATGAGGTCAGACCACCGTGCTACGTCACACAGTGGTGGAATCATGGGCTTCTCACTCTGTCTATGCAGGAGGCTGATCCAGCTTGGAAACAGAAGAAGCTCTGGTCACAGTGTGGAGGCTGAGACTTTCATAGTGTTTCTCCTGAATAGCTGACCTCATATCTGGAAAGAATGAGTGGCTTTGTGCAGTACCATAGTAAATTTTTCCAGGAATAACATGCCTTGTTGATAATGAGGTTCTTTCCCTAGTCATTGGTGAGCCCACTAAAATAAGGGGGAGGCAGGCATATGTAGCTTGTAGTTCTCTTTTCTTTTTAGTCTCATTAGTATCTCAAAATGAGACTCAGAACCATGCAGCTAGTTTGTAATATGTCATTCAAAACAGAAAACAGATTTTACAAGATCTGGTTCTTTGGCTGTTCTGGTTTTCCTAGAGTAAAACTGGAACCTAGTTAAGTCAATCTCTAATTGTGTGGTTTCTAGTGACACTTTCAATTTGCCACAGAAATCCTCCAATTATTTGGAATGATGATGATAAGGAAGCTCACATAACAAGAAAAATGTTTGGGGGAAATTTTCTGTTTCCCTTTTCTTTTCCTGTTCTTCCTGTTTTCACACACTATTGAGACTTTGAAACCCTGGTGGCGTAGCGTGTTAAGTGCTACATCTGCTAACCAACAGGTTGGCGGTTCAAATCTACCAGGCGCTCCTTGGAAACTCTATGGGGTAGTTGTGCTCTGACCTCTAGGGTTGCTATCAGTCAGACTTGACACGATGGCAGTGGGTTTATTGAGTCTTTAGGCACTTGGCTTGGCTGAGTCCAGAAGGAACAGGTAGGCTTCAATGCACCACTCATCCGGCTCGCTATGAGGGTTCCTATGAGGATTCCAAGTGGGCTATTCACCATGGGGGGAAGCAAAAAAAAAAAAAAAAAAAAGAGAAAAGAGAGAGAGAGAGAGAGAAAAGAAACGAAACCAAGCCCATTGCCTTTGAGTCCATTCTGATCACAAAGGCTCTATAGGACAGAGCAGAGCTGCCCCATAGGGTTTCCAAGGAGCAGCTGGTGGATCTGAACTGCTGACCTTTTGGGTAACAGCCAAGCTACAGGGAAGGAGGGTTAGACAGCGACCTTTTCCTTAGAGTACTAAAAGAAGGAGCAAACTGTCACCTTCTTTCTCCATGTCACCTGAGTCTTTCCTCTTAGTTTTGAAAGGGGGAATCTTGGGAAACTCTGTGGAAAGTCTGTGGAGTGAAAATCACAACAGTAACTGATTCTGTTCTAAACACCTTAAAGATATTAATGCCTTTGTGTTTGAGTACTTCTCTCTCTCTTTCTCTTTCACTCTCTCACCAGCACTGGATTGCTTCTTCTGGTTTTGGAAAAGTTACCTCCTATATACATGATTAACTTTCTTCTTTTGGAAGATGACAGAAGGTTGCAGTTTAACTCTGCAAGCAATCTTATTTGTGGAATGTTTTCTATGTGCTGATCACTTGAATACACATTCTTTTCAGTTCTTAAAACAACAAATTCAATATCATGATACCCATTTTACAGATGGCAGTAAGGCAGGGTAAGGAGCCTGGAGTGGTACAGCTAGGACTAGAACCCTACTCAGTCTAAAGTTCAAAACCTGTGGTTGCTTTTCCCACTTCTGCTGCTGCTGCTCTTCCCATGGCAGGAGTAAGAAATCCAATTTCCTTTTTGTTTTCTTCCTGAAGCAACTTGCCTCCGAGAGCAGTCGGCACATTTTAGAAGCAGCAGTGTCCTGACTATTGGTTGTGCTAGTGGGAGGGAGAGAGACAGATGGGGAGAGCAGAGGCAGAAACTGAGAAACAGAGAGAGAGAGAGAGAGAGTGAGAGACACAGAGAGACAGACAGAGGAAAAGAGAAAGAAACAGAGGGGGAGAGATAGAGAGAGGGAGAGACAGACAGACAGACAGGGGGCATGGAGTAGTGGTAAAGAAAACTTTCAGTTAGGAACTGGATTTGGGATACCTGAGCTCAAGCTGAGGTTTTTCTATGCCCTGGACCCATCCTCTAAACGTTTTTTTTTTTTACCCTATATTTTCTTCTTTTCTTGTATAACGTGGTGTTAATTTCAATGCATCTAATTTTGTCATGCATCTGACTTTCTACAAATGAAGAAAAGGCGTGAAATCCTGCCATTGATGATAGAAATTTCCGGCACTGTTTTTGCTTCTCTGAAGAAGTATTGTGAAACTGTAAAGAAAGAAAAACCATCCCATAAACTCTCGTACTTACTGTCCAGTTGCCTCTGACTCACAGTGACCCTAGCGGACCCAGTAGAATTGCCCTACAGAATTTCCAAGGAGTGCTTGGCGGATTCCAACGGCTGACTTTTTATTGAAATTTAAAAGACAGGGGTTGAAAAAGAGAATCACGAAGACACATTGAATTTTAGTTAATGATATGCTTGCTGAAGCATTTTAGGGGCGGAGTACACTTCTGTTGGCAACTTACTTCAAACACTGTAAAATTCAAGTTGCTTAGTTGGTGGATAAAAACCTGCTGCTTTGGAATCAATTCTGACTCGTAATGGACCTGCAGGACAGAGTAGAATTGCCCTGCAAGTTTTCCAAAGAGCTGTGGGTAGATTCGAACCGCCGACCTTTCAGTTAGCAGTGGCACACTTAAGCACAGCACCACCAGGGCCCCCATCAGCAGACAGGTGACTGGATAGAGGAATAGAGGTGCAAGAGGTTATAGCCAAGTGTCAACTGCAGAGAACAGGTGTGAGTAGACAAGTATTCATTTTTCCGTAGATTTGAAAGTTTTCCTGGTGAAGTGTTGGGGAGAAGGTGGTATGAATCCAGACTTTTGGGGGAGGGAGGTGGATGTGTGAGGACAGAGGGGAGTTGGGGACAGCGCTCTGCCCCCGAGGCAAGGATGGAGTATCACTGGGGCTCCCCACCCCTGGCAGCTGCTGTCCTGGCAGTTTCTTCTCTAAGCTGGAGCTCTCTCCTCCCTCTGTCCATTCCCAGGCTGGTGTTTTTCACAGAGGCAATGGGGCTTTGAAACTGTTGTTTTTCAAACACTTGCAGGCTGGAGAAAACAAATACTCTAGCAAGCAAGCACAGGAAGCTGTCCCTGGGATGGCCCACATTGGACTGGCTTCTCTTTTTCTACTTCACTCATTTACGGTACAAGTGCCTGGGGAGAACACAGCAAAACAACCATTAAGCAGTCCATCAAATCAACTGACCAGCCTCCTTCCTTGATAAAGAATTAGCCTTAATGGAAGTCCCCGTCACCAGGTCCTGCAGGCAGAGCAGGAAGAATGATCACAAGGCACAAAGCAGTGACAACGCTAAACCCAAGTGAATGCCTGCTAATGCTTGTGTTGGGTGCATTTTATGACCCTGACACTTAGCAGATGAGGGCAGCCCCGAGAGGGACCGGCAACCTCATTAATTTGTGGCAGAAAACAAGAGCTGTTCCAGTAGGGGAGGCTGAAGGGGTCAGGGGCGGGGAGCACATCATCGGACCCAGGTGAGTGGCTCACACTCCACGCGGGAGCTGCGATCCACTTCAGGAACAATCACGCCTTGTTCCCAAGAGTTCCAGGCCTACGTTGCATCAGCTTTCAAAGGACGCTGACTAATATGTTCCTGCCACGATGGAAGATTCTGAGAATGAACACTAGGGAAGCAAACGTCACTATTGTGTTGGGTTGAGGTTTTGTTTACCGTTTCAAATGAGACCTGGCTGGCCTTGCGTGGGCTGAGCTGACAACGTGTTGTGTAATCAGAGGAAGAGGCAGGCTGAGGAAGCCTGGGCTGGTGGAAGGGTGCGACTCATTCGTCGTACAGGAGAAATTACTCTGATTAGCTCTGGGAGCCAAAGACATGTAAACCACAGTCTGAAATCCACCCTGCTTCCCTCGGCCACATGCCCCTGCCTCAAATCACCACCACTAACACTTAGCAAGGAATTCCGAGTGGACATTTACTGGTATCAGGCACCTGATCACTAAATATTCTAATTATAGGTGATCATAATCTGTTCACTTTGGAAGACACCTGAAGAATATTTGTTTTAACGAGCTATTTTCTTAATGCAGAGACTGAGGTCCAGAAGGATGCAAAGACTTGCCCAGGGTCACACATTAGATGAAGAGCCTGACTGCTCTGACATTTATTTCACAACAATATCCCCTGTCCCTGAGGTTCCTGCTTGTAGGGTCAACAACAAGGGAATCACTCAGTCAGCTTTCAAAGCTTACCGATTTCTGGGCTCCCTCTAGAGCGTGGGGCTCAGGAGGCCTGGGATTAGTGCTGGGAGTTCTTGTGTGGCTCTACTCAATAAGGATTGGAACTCGCCCCTTCTCCTAGAACAAGAGTCAGCGAACAGCCTGGATCGGGCCAACCAAACACTATACCTGTTGCCACTGAGTTGACTCCCATTCATAGTGACCCTATAGGATAGAGTAGAACTGTCCCCTAGAGTTTCCAAGTAGCACCTGATGGATTTGAACTCTCAGTCTTTTGATGAGCAGCCACAGCGCTTCACTACTATGTCAGCCAAAGAGCAGATACAGTTGGCTTTGTAGACTGCCCGTTTCTGTCTCAGCTGCTTTGCTCTGTTGCATAATTTGGATTTATAATTCTAGTTTTCAGCCAGTAACTATTTATGAAAATACACATTCTAAAAATTCAAGGCCATCCAAAACAGAGGAGAATGAAGAACGTCAAAGACCTGAGGAAAATGAGAGACCAGCAGACTAAAGGTGCTATACGACTGCATCACCATGAAACCAGAAGAACTACATGGTGCCCAGCCATCCCCAATGGCTGCCCCAACAGGGACACAATCTAACGTATCCCATGTAGGGGGAGAAAAAAGAGTCTGCAGAACCGGAGTGTTATTAAAAGAGCACTCTTGATGGTCTGTCAGATTGGGGGGTCCCTTGAGGACATGGCCCTGGACTCTCTGTTAGCTCAGAGCTGAAACCAATGTGGAAGCCAACTCCTGAGAAAACAGTCAGGCTGGACTATAAGAAACATGAGGACCGACAACTTTGCGAACTTAATTGCTGCATATCCCACTGCTGCCTGTCACTACAGTCACCTGTGAAGTACTCCCCTCGGAAAGCCATGTGCTGATGCAGCCACCTAGTCCACCCTTCAAAGTAATTTTGGAACTCTTTCTGGAATGGCCATTGTGTATGGTGGCTCAGTGGCAAGTTCTCCAACTTTGTTGTATCGTTGTCTGTGAGGGAGTTTTTAGCCAGTAAACAAACAACTGGATTGGAACATTCTCCCTACTCACCTGAACTGGCCCCCCATGACTTTTTTCTTTACCTGAAGATAAAGGACATATTGAAAGGAACACATTTTGATTACATTCAGGACATCAAGGGTAATATGATGACAGCTCTGATGGTCATTCCAGAAAAGGAGTTCCAAAATTGCTTTGAAGGTAGGCTAGGCCCTGGCATTGGTGCATAGCTTCCTAAGGGGAGTACTTCGAAGGTGACCTCACTCAACAATGAGGTATGTAGCATTTAGCACAAATTTATTTCTGTACTCACTGAGTGACACCCGCTAATGAAAGGTGAGCAGTTGTTGCAAACACAAAACTGAATGCTCTTTTATATACCTTGACCTCTCTTCAGCCGAGTGTCCTCTGTCTAGTCTACCGAGTCTCGACATTTGAAATTCTTCTTTCTAGATATGTGTTGAAGGGCCCTATTTGTTAACTACTTTCTTTACAACAGCAACAAACAAATCGATCAAAGAAAAAATAGCCTTAGCCGTGGAGTGGACTTTGACTCATGATGACCTACTGTGTGTCAGAATAGAACTATGCTCCATGGGTTTTCCATGGCTCTGATCTTTCAGAAGTGGACCATCAAGCCTTTCTCAAATGCCTTTGGCTGGACTCATGCCTCCAGTCTTTTGGTTAGCAGCTGAGTACGTTAAACTTTGCACTACCCAAAAGCTGCGCTTTCTATAAATCGTGTAAGATTCATAAATCCCGGCAATTGGCCCTCTTGTTATTTAAATCCACACAATGATATCTTTGCAGTCTGTGAGGCTAGCCTGGAACAATATGGGGTGGAGCCTGCGGTGCTGCTCCCTGTCTTGAGGGGACAGGGGAGGACCACAGAGAAGAAAAGCTGAGGGGTGATGTTTTATGGGATATCAGTGTGGAACAAGACAGGTCAGGTCACAGAGAGAGACAGTAAGGGCTCCCAAGCAGCCTTCTTCCCCTGGAACCTGACCAGTTTGGGTATACCCTGGACTTTGGGATTTCAGCACTAGGCCACATGTGTGGAGACGTGCTACACCCTTCTAAAAGTTTGCCTTGAATCTCTGGGATCAGAGAGAGTCAGATCTCAAGGATTTCCTTCTTGCTATCTTTCGAAATACTAATAATTCTTCTCACAGTGTGTCAGAGCCCAGCAACACGGTCAAATGTGTGGAGGTGACTGAAGTGAATTCGTCCTCAGAGACTGGTGTAAATCCTACCTGAATTCAGGTGCTGATTAGAAGCTGATCTCCTGGCTTTTCTTCATGGGGAATCCCAGCAGGTCCATGGTTTTCTGCATCATTTATTCTCCCTTGTGATGACTTCAGGGTCTGGCTTGGGCTTCTCTGAACTGAGTTGTCAGGGGTGAACACAAAGGTGGGTGCCACGAGTGACTGGCATGCTTGGGGAGAGGAGGGACAGAGAACACGGTGGTTTCATCCGTCATTTTAAGCAGCTAGCAGGGTCCCAAAGGTAAATTTTTTTTTAATCTTTGTGTCGTTTTCATCTCTACACAAGGATTTCTCAAAATTTAGCTTCTGCTAGACAACGAAGTCCATAGTGCTGTAAGACAATGTTTTCCATCAGAGTATGGTAAAGACCCTAGGGCATTTGTACCTGTTTTTAGGTAATCAGAGATTCATAATCCAGGTATTCAGAGGACACAGATACTTTATTTTCACAATCGAAGTATCACAAAGATAGCTTTTGTAGTTGTATTTCTAAAAAAACATAGACGAACTTTTCTAATTGGAAAGAAACATAGGCTAAACAAATTTCCAGAGATGGGAGGGAGGGCAGAGGTGACCACATCTGGGTAAGGGGGACTTGGGAGTTACTGCTTAATGGATCTGAAGTTTCTGCTTGGTATGATGAGTATATTTTGACATAGCAGAGATGGTTATACAACAGGTGAATTTAATTGTCCGTGAAGTGTATACTCGAAAGTAGGTACAGTTCTAATTCTTTGTTAAATATATCTTACCACCACCACCACCACAAAAAAAAATGATTAAAAAAAGAAAAGAAAGAAACCAATACATTTATTTCAAAAATCCGCTAAGGACTTTCTTTCCCTTTATCTCACCCTAAACAATGTTCCCTTCTTGGACACATTTCCTTGGCTTTTGTTCTGTTTCTTTGTTTTAATTAGATTGATACCCTTTTTCAAAGTGGGTAACATTAGGGGTGAAAAGATGTTATATTTCACTGGGCTAAGACTAAAACCTTTGAAGGTTTTATTGTCTCCCTGGAAGACAAGGGAAAAACGACTTACTTTTGATGTCTCTGGCTTACAATGGGCGTAAAAGAGCTTAGGGATGTCTGATTTGAATAAGAAGGCTCCTTCTGGGATTTCTAAAAATGATTCCCAAGCCATGTGCACCTCTTCATATTAGGAGTACTGTAAAGTGTAGGCTGTAGGTTTCTAAATGTTACTCAAATGAAGAGTCATCCAAAGGCAATCTCATTAGCTCAGGGTCTGAAGAAGAGTGAGGGTACTTGAAAATTTCTTAGTTCATTTGACAGATATCAGATGAAATGCATGAACACATTAGGCTAGAAAAAAGAGATTGTTAGCTGGTTTTCACTAGACGAAGTGAAGCAAATAATTAGCAATTGAGTAAGTCAAGGAAAGGTTGGGAAGAAGGATGGAAACGGACGGCAACTTTTCAAAGGGAAAGATTCAAAGTCTCACAAATATGCTCTTCTTGTCAAAAATGCCAGAAATCAGATATTTAAGCTGAGAAATAAAAGTCACGGTTGCATTTCTTAAGAACACATCAGTATAGCTTGCCTGCTAGCAACACCATTTCCACGTAGCGCTTGTTCTGATCCCAGACTCTTTTTTGCTGATAACCAGTTCTTGAGTAGCTTTGCATCTCTCTGCAGGCACAGTTCTTGCTCTTTCTTGGGCTTCTAATATTTCTGGAAACCCTAGTGGCGTAGTGGTTAAGTGCTATGTCTGCAAACCAAAGGGTTGGTAGTTTGAATCCACCAGGTGCTCTTTGGAAACTCTATGGAAACAGTGCCATTCTGTTCTGTAGGGTCACGAGGAATTGAAACGGACTTGACAGCTGTGGGTTTGGGGTTTTTGGTTTTGATATTTCTGCTGCCATTGTTACGATTTCTTCTTGGTAGACATCGTTTGAACATAAAGTCAAAATACATTCTGTGCTCTTATCTTTTCTTGAAAGAGCAATTCTAAGGGCTGACCTATAAGCTAGGTGACGATAGCAATTACGTGACTCCTAAGTCATCGTCTCAGTTGCTTCATGCTGCTGTAACTAATACCGCAAGTGGGTAGTTTTAAGGAACAGAAATCTATATTCCCACAGTCTAGGAAGCTGAAGCCTGAATTCAGGGCTCTGGCTCTGGGGGAAGGCTCTGTGTGTTCGTTCTGGGGAAGGTCCCTGTCTCTGGTTCCTTCTTCTGGTTCCTGGTGATCTCCATGTGGCATCAACTCTTCTCCATTTGTACTGGCTTCTCCCCGGCTGATTTGCTCTTTTGTGTCTCCAAAGAGATTGGTTTAAGACACACGTTACGCTGTTAGTGATCTCATGAATCAAACAAAAGAAGTCGTATTTCCAAATGGGATTCCAGCTGCAGGTATAGGCAAGTAGGATCCACAAGACTTTTTTGAGGGGACATAATGTCCTTCGTAGCATGAATTCATTCTATTAATCATTCATCACTGGATATTGCACTAGCACAGACGTAGGGAATTACGTATTCATAATGTGGAATCCAGCATATAGTTTGGAAGTTCTAGAACATGTTATTGGCTAGTATCAACCAAAATCAAGTTTCCAAACCTGTTAAAGGGAAATTGTGGCATTTTAGAGTTCCTTGTAGTTTCAGTATTGATGGCTGAACTTGGAAGGCCATGGCATTCTGTTTCTCAGAGGATTTTTTTCTCTTTTTTAAAATTACCATTGAATGAAAATGTACGTTCTCATATAAATTTGCATGCCCACCTATATGCAGCTCCCACTGCTCTCCCTGCCCGGTGACAGCACACCCCTCCTCTCTGCTCCATACATGTCCTATCCTCCCAACAGTCTCCTGTCCCCTCCTCTCCACTCACTCCCCTTCCTCCATTAAGTGGTCAGCAGGACGACATCCTATAGATGCATAGAACCATAAAGTGCACATATGATATGGTTACTCTGTGTTGCCGTTGATTCCTGTCCAAAAAGTTGACCTCCAGTATGATTTATGGACAGGGGCAGCATCAGGGCCAGAGGCCACACTCCCAGGGGAGCTCTGAGGCCCCTGGACCATCAATTATGGTCTTTTAGTGGAGATCTCAAGGTGCACTCCTTTTTATTCTTGTGTTGCAAATGAGACTCAACTTTGTGAGCTCCATCACGGCTATCACTGGTCGTGGCTGGACACCATCTGGTTCTTCTGGTCACAAGCTGATGTAGTCACCCACTCACATGAGTCTCTCTGTCTTCTAGGTTCTCTTTCCCCTATGTCATTTTGTTCCTTGGTGATCATTCGTCCCTGCTAAGTTAGGACCGTCTGCTGTACCCTCAGATGGTAGCTCGGCAGCTTTTAGACCCCAGATGCCACTCAACAATGTGGGGTACAGAGGACTCTCTTAGCAAAATGCTAGTTGTGCCAGTTAACCTCGATTTCCTCAATTTCTGCTAACAAATGTTCAATGAGGGAGGATTGGGCTACCTGCCTTGTTACCGATATTCAACTCAATGACAGAAAAAAATATACTCCTAAAGATAAGGAAAGCCATGATAGCCTGCTGGGAAGTAAGAGAGAAGATCTTCAGAAGGTCTGAGTAATGTCTGCAAGACAGACTAAGGATTGGGCTAAAGGGATGGAGACACTGGAGCAGACAGACTGCAACACGAGACAACAGAGGTCTCAAGAGAGCCTTGGGAAAAGTGTCGAGGTGGGAGTCAAGCACATGCCAAGCCATAGGAGGAACTGTTCCTGTTAGGTGTCATGGTCTTGTTTCAATGCATAGTGACCCTACGTACAAAACACCACCTGGTCCTGTGCCACAGTCACAGTCATTGCTATGTCTATTGTTGCAGCCACTGGGTCAATCTACCTCGTTGAGGGTCTTTTCTTTTTTTAATGGCATTCCACTTTACCAGGTACAGTGTCTTTCCCCAGGGACTGGTCTCTGCAAATAACACATCCAAAGTATGTGAGATTCAGCCCAAGGAGCATTGCTCGCTTCTAAGGAACATTCTGGATATACTACTTTGAAGACAGATTTGTTTGTTCTTTTGGCAGTTCATCACATATTCAGTATTCTTTGCCAACACCCAAATTCAAAGGCACGGGTTCTTCCTCAATCTTCCTTGCTCATTGCCCGGCTTTCACATGCATAGGAGGCAGCTGGAAAACACTAGTTTTAGGTCAGGCTCACCTTAGTTCTTAAAGTAATATCTTTGCTTTCTAGCACTTTAAAGAAGTCTTTTGCTGCAGATTTGCCCAATGCAGATATCATTTGACTTCTTGACTCCTGGTTCCGTGGGTGTTGATTATAGATTCAAGTAAAATGAAACCCTTTACAACTTCAAGGAATCAGTGAAAAACTACTTTGTGTAGTATCAAAACCCCGAAACCTGTTGACATCCAGTCGATTCCACTTCATGGTGACCCTTCAGTACAGAGTAGAACCACCCCATATGGTTTCCATGGAGCAGCTGGTACACTCAAACTGTCAATCTTTTCTCGTTAGCAACCTGGTTCTTAACCAGGGATTTGCATGCATGATGGTAGTTTTGAAGATGTTTGCTTCTCAAAACCTCAGGCTAAAGTCTAAGAGCTTCTCCCTAAAGGAAACAGAATCCAAATCTACAAAGAAAGGGTTTTGAGTTGGCTTCACGGGACCTGAGAGAAAAGCAATAATAAGTTACATTAAACTGATATCTCTCAGGGAAACTCTGGGGGCATAGTGGTTTAAGTAGTACATCTTCTAATGAAAAGGTCCACAGTTCGAATCTGACAGGTGCTCCTTGGAAACTCTATGGGGCAGTTCTGCTCTGTCCTATAGGATCGCTATGAGTCAGAATCAACTTGATGGCAGTGGGTGTTTTATTTCTCAGAGTCACCTTTTTTCTTACAATGATCATTATAAAATTCCTGACTTTCCTAGCAACTTTGAGGGCACTGGTGTTTCAGTGGTAGAATACTCCACCTCCATGTGGAATATCTGAGTTTGATTCCCAGCCAGAACACCCCCGGCTCAGCCATCACCCCTCTGTCAGTGGGGGCCCGCATGTCAGGGTACTGAACACGTCCCAGTGGAGCTAGGAAAGGCCTCTCAATCTACTTCTGAAAGGCAATCACTGACAACTCTATGCCTCCCAATGGTCTAATCCCTTTGCACATGATGTCACCAGGAGAACAGAGGCCAACTCAGTGACAGCTAAAAACAGTAACACCTACCTATACATTCTCTGGAGGTGTGGTGGTGTAGTGGTGAAGTATTTGACTGCTAACCAAAAGGCTGGCAGCTCAAATCTACAAGCCACTCCCATGGGGCAGTTCTACTCAGTCCTACAGGGTCTCTGTGAGTCAGAATCAGTGCTGGGACAACGGCTTTCCCTCCCTCCCCTCCCTCCCCCCCCTCCTTCTTTCCTTTCCTCTCTCTGTCTTTCTTTCTTTTTTGTATGAATTCATGAAAAACACTTGCCAGCTGAGATTTAGACAGAATATCCAGGAATCCATGAAAGAGACCTGTTAGAAATACTGGTCAACTCTATTGCAGAAGAAATGTCTACACACTAAACAGCACAGCCCTTCTTTTAAAAGAAGAAGAAACAAACAAAAAAAAAATCACAAGATATTTGAAAAAAATTCTAAAACTTACAAAGAGCAATTCAAGATTATCAAACAGACAAATGCATTCTGGAGGAAGCACAGATAATTCACAGAACAGAAAAGTATTAAAAAAATTTTAATTAGTGCTTACAAAGTGATGAGAGGATTCTTCCTTCATAAGACATGAATAAGTTGCTTTGAAAGAGGAGTTGTTAAAGAATTAAAGACAGTGATTATTAAATATGATAATTTGAATTAAGAAGTCTAGGAAGTGCTGAATGACAGGACAGATATGGCTAACGACTCAGCTTTGATCTGAAAAACAATTTGGAAATACATTCAGCTCATAAAATAAAAACAGGGAAATGTTTAAAAAATATTAAAGATTTGCAGCAAAGATTCAGGAGTTCCA
This sequence comes from Heterohyrax brucei, assembly GCA_028571685.1. Classification (NCBI taxonomy): domain Eukaryota; kingdom Metazoa; phylum Chordata; class Mammalia; order Hyracoidea; family Procaviidae; genus Heterohyrax; species Heterohyrax brucei. The sequence goes on from CM053163.1 coordinate 3,576,509, forward strand.
GAAGGGAGGAGACAGCGAATGAGGGTTCAGAGGTAGATCAAAGCAATAACACAGAAAAAAAAGTCCTTTCACTGAAAAAGGCTCAAAATTTGAGATTAAAATAGACAAGCTAAATAACTTAGAAAAGCCTTCTTTTGAATGTCTAATGGAAATTTAAAAGAGGAAGAAATGCTAACCCTAAAATTTTACAAAGTGAATAAGCCAAGCCATAAAACACAAGTAAAATAACCAAATAAGTCAATAAGTAAACAAACATACTCCAGGCTATCTAAAGATGAGCTAAAATCCCTCTGACACCAGACTCCTGACTTGACACAGGATACTGGACGAGAAGATAGCAGTAGCTTCAGTTTACTCGATCATTCAACAAATATTTACTTAGTGTTTTCTATATGCCAGGCAGAAACCCTGGTGGCGTAGTGGGTTAGGTGCTACATCTACTAACCAAAAGGTCAGCAGTTCAAATCCACCAGGCACTCCTTGGAAACTCTATGGGGCAATTCTACCCTGACCTCTAGGGTTGCTATGAGTCGGATCCGACTTGACGGCAGTGGGTTGTTTTTATTTTTATTTGATGTGCCAGGCACTATTTTGGGTAAAAAATCTTGTCATTATGAAGCTGTCGGGGATTGAGTTGTGTTCTCCAAAAAATCTGTGGCAATTTGGCGGAGCGAGGACTCCTCCACGTTAGAGCTCCTGCCTCTCTGATGTCAACGAGGGTGGGGTGGGGCAGCTGTGTTGGTGGTGCAGAATTTAACGTGTGGGATTGGACTGTGGCTTGGGGCACCCCTTGAGATATAAAACAAAGGAAGGCAAGCTAAATTCGAGAAATCTCATACCACCCAAACCAATGGAAATGCTGGTGGTGTTGTGGTTAAGTGCTACAGCCCCTGACTAAAAGCTGGCAGCTCAAATCCATCAGGCACTCCTTGGAAGCTGTATGGGTAGCTCTGTAGGGTCGCTATGAGTCAGCATCGACTAGATGGCAGTACTTTTTTATTTTTTATTTTCATACTATCAAGAAAGCACCGAGAGCAGAGGGCATCCTTTGGATCTGAGGCTTCTGTGCCAAGATGCTCTCATATTGAATTCGGACTTTCAGCCCACTGAACTGGGATTAATTGCTCACAATTGTATTTGGATCTGTACCTTCCTAGACTGTGACAAAATATAATTTCTCTTCTTGAAGCCATCTACTTGGAGTCTTTCTGTTAAAGCAGCACTAGACGGCTAAAACAGCAGCTTCTGTTCTAGTGTGAGAAAACCAACAGCAAACAGGATGAAGAAGTACAACGTGTTGAATGTTAGATGATATCAAGCACTTACAAGAAGAAAACAAAGCACCTTACCACCACCGCCAGCCATTGCCAAGCCGATTCCAACTCGTAGCTAGCCTATGGGGCAAGTCAACTCCAACTCATAGCTAGGCTATGGGACAAACAGAGAAGGTCGCCAAGGAGCGGCTGGTGGATTCGAACAGCTGACGTTGGGTTAGCAGATCTAGCTCTTAGCCACTGCACCAGGAGGGCTTCAAAGCAGCTAAGGACAAGAGGAAATGGTGTGTAGGGATGGAGGCTGAGTTGCAGTGCTAGATAAGGTGTCCAGGTGAAGCCTCAGAAACGGCTTTTGAATGAAGATCTGAGGGAACTATGAGCAGAGCATGGCATACTGATTCTGGAAGAAGAATATTCTTGGCAGAGGCTGTAGCAAACCTGTTGTGGATTCAACTGAGTCCCCTGACCCTGTGTGTAGACTTGGTTAGGCCGTGATTGCCAGCACTGTGTCATCTGATGTGATCTGGCTATATGTTGTAAATCCTGCCTCTGTGCGGTTGATGAGATGAGGTTAGTGGCAGTTATGTTAATAAAGTAGGACTCAATCTACAAGATTAAGCTATGTCTTAAATCAATCTCTTTGAAATATAAAAGAAAGAAGAGAGCAGGGAGACATGGGACTTCATACCATCAAGAAAGCAGCATCAGGAGCAGAACACATTCTTTGGACCCGGGGTCCCTGCAAGGACAAACTCCTTGACCAGGGAAGTGTGATGATGAGGAACTCTCCCCAGAGCTGACAGAGAGGGAAAGACTTCCCCTGGAGCTGACACCCTGAATTTGGAGCTTTAGTTTCCTAGAAAAGATGTCACCTTGAAGACTAAGGTGCGACTGATTCAAGCCCTGGTGTTTTAGATTACCTCTTAAACCTGCCAGAGTTGTATGATGAATGAAGAAGGTCAAGGAAGAATTACCACCTTTGAGCCATGGTGCTGGAGAAGAATATTGATACACGATGGACTACCAAAAGAAAAGACATATCTATCTTGGGAGAAGTATGATCAGAATGTTCTTTAGAATCAAGGATGATGAGACTAGGTTTCACATTCTTTGGATATGTTGTCAGGAGAGATCAGTTCATGGAGGAGGATGTCGTGCTGGGAAATGTAGAGAGTCAGTGACAAAGAGGATGTCTTGGGGATGGATCGACACAGTATCCACAACAATGCTCAGTTGTGAGGATGGCACAGGACTGGGCATTGTTTCCTTCTGTTTTACATGGGTTGCTGTCAAAGCCATCCACTAGTGGGATTTCTGTTGTAACAGTACTAAATAACTAAGACAAAGCATAGAGGCCCAGGAGTGTGCAACTGCCCAGCCAATTTCTGAGCAAAATGCTTTTGGCGATGTAGTGATGAAATGCTATGGCTGCAAATGAAGAAGTCAGCGGTTCTAATCACCCAGGTGTTCCTTGAGGAGTCTCTGGGGCAGTTCCACTCTGACCTACAGGGTTGCTATGACTCAACAGCACCTAACAACCACAATTATATTTTGAGCCAATATCCAACCAAGATCCATTGCTATCAAGTTGATTCCAACTCAACCAAGATTTGGGGCAAAATAAAAACATTTTTTTTAATGCCTACCAAGACTAACGAAGTTTTCAGCCTACATACCCTATAAGTGAAAACGTACACAAGAATGTACTCCAGCAATCCAAAACAGGAGTTGAAGATGATCTAGAATATAGGGAATTGTGAGAACTAAGTACGACTCAGAAGAAATGAAAGCAAAATATGTTAACTAACAAACCAGAAGCCAATTGGCAAATAAAGCATCAACTAAATTAAATGAACCCAAACAACCGTCATTGAGTGGGTTCCAACTTACAGCGACATTATAAGACAGAGTAGAACAGCCCCGTACTGTTTCCAAGGAGTACCTGGTGGATTCAAACTATCAACCTTTCGGTTAGCAGACACAGCACTGAACTACTACGCCTCCAAGGTTTCCAAAATGCAACGAAAGCCCCCAAAATTTTATAAATAGGTTGTTCTCTATCCAGTGGCACTGGTTTAGTGCAAATATTAGAGTATATCTTATTTTCTGAGAGTCCAATCATATACTCATTTCAGCAGTCCTACTTCATCAGACATGCCTTGGAAACCTCATGGAGCAGTTCTGCTCTGTCCTTTAAGGTCACTTTGAGGCAGAATGGACTCAGTGGTAATGGGTTTCATGTTAGTGTAAATGTTGTTTATAGTATTTCAGTTTTTTTATTGTGATAAAGTGAAAATGTACATTCCCATATAAATTCGCATGCCCACCTATGTGCAGCTCCCACTGCTCTCCCTGCCCGATGACAGCACACTATTCCTCTCTGTTCCACACCTGTCATATCCTCCTAACAATCTCCTATCCCCTCCTCTGCACCTTGTCCCCCACCTCCAATAAGAGGTCAGCAGGATGACATCCTATAGTGGCATGGAATCGTAAAGTGCACACATGATATGGTCATTCTGTGTCACCAAGTCCAAACTATTCCTGTTCGAAGAGTTGACCTACATTATGACTTATGGACAGGGCAGCATCAGGGCCAAGGGCCCTGTTTCTGGGGGAACTCCAAGGCTCCTGGACAATCAATTGTGGTCTTTTAGTGGAGATCTCAGGGCGCAGCCCCTTTTTTCTCTTGTGTTGCCAGTAAGACTCAACTTTGTGAGCCCCAGCACGGCTATTGCTGGTGGTGGCCAGGCACCACTGAGTTCTTTTGGTCACATGTCGACATGGTCACCCACTCACTTGGACTTTTCTGTCTGCTGGGTTCTCTTTTCCCCATGTCATTTTGTTCCTTGGTGATCATCCGTTCCTGCTGAGTTGGGACCATTTGGTGCACCTGAGATGGCAGCTTGGTAGCTTTTAAGACCCCAGACGCCACTCAGCAACCTGGGGCGCAGAAGACTCTCTTAGAAAATTGCTACTTGTGCCAATTGGCCTTCATGTCCCCTTGACAACATGGTCCCTGGCCCCCCACCTCAGCTACTCTGTCCTTGCAATATTGGGTTAAGATGGGAGAAGTAACAGGGTGTGGTTTAGATTAGATCACAGAAATTTGGTTGGGTAAAATCTGTGACAGCACACATTAGAAAGATCAAATTTAACTGGACTTCAATATAGTATTTTAGTTTTAAGAAAATCATTGAGAAAAAGTGTGAAAAATTTACTGAAGCTTACAGAGGAGAATGGAATTATGCTGTAAGTGGTTTAGTGCTATGGCTGTTAATCAGAAGGTCGGCGGTTCAAATCCCCCAGGTGCTCCTTGAAAACTCTATGGGGGCAGTTCTACTCTGTCTGTAGGGTTGCTATGAGTCTGAACTGACTCAACAGCAGTGAGTTTGGTTTTTGCTGGAGGGTGAGTGTAAGATAAACCTTGGTGAGTCCCAGTTGTACAATAGTTAAGAACTTGGTGGTTAATCAAAAGGCCCACAGTTCAAACCCACCAGCTTTTCCATGGGAGAAAAGACCAGGCAATCCGCTTCCATAAAGATTACAGCTCAGGAATCCCTCTACGGCAGTTCTGTTCTGTTCTATAGAGTCACTGCGAATTAGGATTGAACCAACAGCACACAACAGCAACAATATAAACCTTCTATAATATTAAAAGAGTGATTAAACTACATTACCTAAAGCAACAGAATTAAACGTGCCCACTTACTGCTGTCCTGTCTATTCCGACTCATAACCACCCCAAAAGATGGGGGTAGAGCTGCCCCATAGGGTTTCCTAGGGGTGACTGAAGTAAAGCACATCAGAAATCACTTAGAGTTCACAATATTTTGTGGAGGAGTTTCTCAGAAACCTCAAAACAGATTGACGAACACAGAAAACAAAACACATAGCTAAAAAATCTTTTGCTCATTAGAAAAATATCATTAGGAAAATATGACTAGTCTCTCTCATCAGCTAATAATCTCAATTTTTGAAACTGTTAGGAATTAGAGTGTAAAATATTTCAACATATTCCAGAGCTTTAGCCACAAAAGTCTTCCAGTTCAAAATGAAATAAAATGTGATGTTAAGAACAAAATATTACAAGACTTTGGAGTGAAAGCACCAGTTTCTCAGATTATTCAATATACTGTAATGTATGTAATGATTACTAAAAGTTCAATGAAAGAGCAACTGTCAATTTGTTCAAGATACCCACACAAACTGTCAAATGCTATCTTAATTAACGAGAGGAGCCAGGTCTTTTTTTTTTTTTTTTTTTTAACTTTGAAGAGACAACTGGACAACTTATACCAGTTCTAAAAATCCATTTGTAGCGAATCCCTACTGATGTCAGCAAAGTGACCCGGCAGATCAAGGATAGCTTTAGGAACACAGACAGACTAGTGAATGATGCTAGGTCATAATTTAAGGAGTATTATGGACTGAATTGTGTTTCCTCCAAGGTGCTGTAAATCCTAACCTCCGTATCTCTGGTTATCATCCTCTTTGGGAATGAGTTGTCTTTTGTTACGATAACCAGACAGGATTAGCATAGTGTGTGTTTTAAATTAATCTCTTTTGAGGTAGAAAAGTGATGAAACAGGCAAGCCGGAGAAGCAGAGATGCCAAGAGAGAAGCCAAGCCATGTGAAGGCTGCATAGGAGCAGGAGCTCACAGGAGACAACGACTGTCTTCTGGGGCCACCAGAGAGACAAAGATTTCCACTAGGGTCAGCACCCTAAATTTGGACTTCCAGTCTTCTAAACTGGGAGAAAGTAACCTTTGTTTGTTGAAAGCCACCCATTGGTGGCATTTCTGGTTATAGCGGCACTAGATGAGAAGACAAGTGGGAAGAGCCAGAGGCCGTGTGTGCACAGTGTCAGGTCTGGCACAGTGGTGACCGCCTACTGGCCGCAGTGGAAGGTTCATTGCCTGATGGCCTTAAACACACATGGTGCTTTGGAAAAAAGCAGCTTCCCATGCTTTATGGGTAATGATGTTTTTACAAAAGGCAATGAAGTTATCAGTTGTTTTGACGACAGAAATTATATGGCAATGCCATTTATGACACTACAATTGTGCTGCTAGAGAAGTGACAGTTGATTTTCCCTTTTGAAAGCATTCTGTGCTCTAACAATTATTTCTGCCAACAAAACTGCAAAGCAGCAGAGCTGACATTCTGATCACACGCTCACCGTTGGACAGACCTTGGAAATTTCCTTTATTTTACAACTTAATGAAGATGACAGGTAATTGTGATGTAACAACTAATAATGGAATCTTATCACTTGATTCTTTGAACAGTAACATATTGACCATTATCATAAAAACAATGAATACTTTTTTCTGTCCCTTATTTATGTCCTTTTTTTTTTTTTTTACGGCACTTGGCCTTTTTTTTCTTAAGGAAAGGAGAGACTGAATTTGAAATACATTCCTGAGATAGGATGGACAGACGCATTTTGGTAAACCCACTGCCTCTGAGTTGGGTCTGACTCATAGTGACCCTATCGGTCAGAGTAGAACTGCCCCATAGAGTTTCCAAGGGGCGCCTGGCAGATTTGAACTGCTGACCTTTTGGTTAGCCGACGTAGCACCACGATGCCACCAGGGTTCTCACATTTTGGTGACTTATGAAAAAAATCAAACCCAACTCACTGCTGCTGAGTCAATTCTGACTCAGAGTACCATATAGGACAGAGTAGAACTTTACCTTTGAGTTTCCAAACTGTAGTTTCTACAGAAGCAAAAAAAAAAAAAAGAAAGAAAGAAAAAGAAAAGAGGCTTCCAGTCACTTCTGATTCACAGTGATCCTACAGGGCAGAGCGGAACTAACTGGATCATAGAGTTTCTGAGAAGCAGCTGGCGGATTAGAACTGCTGACTTTTTGGTTAGCAGCTGAGTTCTCTAACTGCCGCACCACCAGCGACCCGAATGCCACCTCTCTCTCGTGGACAACGGCTGGTGGGTCCCCACTGCCAACCTTGCTTTTAGTAGCCAAGCACTTACCCATTGCATCACTACAGCTCCTTGGTAACTTATTAAAAGTGTTTATTTTTAGGAGCCTGGATAATCTGGGTTGAAAGCAAGGTTTCTATATTTAGGATCCCGAGTATGTGATTTCACTCACCAAGGCTGAATACACAAAAGTTGGAAAAATATTTTGAGAAGAGACTAGACAAGTTAAGTCTATTAGACCAGGTTCTATTATGTTAGACCTGCTGCTTGAGTTGATTCCAAAGCACAGTGAATCTACAGGACAGAGTAGATCTGGCCCGTAGAGTTCCCAAGGAGGGCCTAGGAGATTTGAACTGCTGACCTCTAGGTTAACAGCTGTAGCTCTTAACCACTAAGCCATGAGGGTTTCTTCTTAAGCTTGCCCTGGCTAACAGACACTTGCAAGTTCAATGAGGAGTTTAAAGAGTATTGAGCCGGGCATAGCTAAGACTCCAGTGGTAGCTGAAATCGTGGTGGTGGGTGTCATCAACAGGGAAATGAATGTCACACCACTGGGTAGAGTAAGTACTGTCTCCTGGGAAATCATTAGTGTATGCACTGGTAAAAGTGTCAGGGGAGACAGAGAGAGAGAAAGAGAGAGAAGAGGCAATATGTAAGAGGTAGAAGAAAGAACTGTGCCGTGGAAGTTACGAAGGTCACAGTTTCAAATGGTTGGTTCTGGTTTGAGCCCCCGGTGAGAACTTGCATTTCCACCCCCAGATACACTGAATCAGAATCTACATTTTAACAAGACCCATAGGTGACTCCTACATGTAAAAATTTCCAAAATCCACGGCTCTACTAGTGACTGGCCCCAACCAGCAGTGTTAGCCTAGACCAGGAACTTGTTAGAAATGTGAATTCCCATTGGGGTTTTGAACTGGAACTGGAGTCCAGAAGTGAGACTGTGTCTGTGGGTGTGGACAGGGAGGGCCGGTGCCGAGAAACACCGCAGTGGGGGCGTGTCTGCGCTAGAACACTGGGTTCTGTAGTGAGGAGGCCAGCGGATGTCCTCCCAGTCCCCCTGATCTGGATTTCTCTGAATAAACATCATTCCTAGTACTTATGTTAAAAACAGAAAAGTGGGGGAATTAGAGGTGATTTTTAAATTTACTTTTCAACTCAGCAACAACTTGATCATTTCTTTGAAGTGAAAAAGAAGCTTTGATTGGAGAAGAGGGATACTAGTATAAATTTTATAGTGTTTCTAGTAGCCAGAACAACGGCTCCCCAAAGCTGTCCATGCTTTAATCCTTAAAGATTTTAAGCTTGTGAACTCTAGATCAAAAAGCCAAACGTCCCTTGGTAAGATGGTGTACTCATTAATAGAACACAGTGTCATCCGTTTATAGTTACCTGCCGTGACAAAGAGATTTTGCAGATATGGTTAAGGTTGAGGACCTGGAGATGGAGAGAAAATCCTGGGTTACTGTGACGGACCTAATCATGAGCCCTTAAAATTGGAGACCCTTCCTGTCTGCAGAGGACCAGAGAGGTGACAGCGTGGGGAGAACAAGTCACCCTGTTGCTGGCCTTGAAGGTTGAAGGGGAGGACTGTGAGGCGAGGAAGGTGGGTGGCTTTAGTGACTGGGAAAGACAAGGAAGCATCCGATCCTCTGGAGCCTCCACGAAGAGTGTGTCGACACTGATAGACTGGGTTTAATGAAACGAGACTCTGGCTGACTGCCACGGCTTGTGTTGTTCCAGCTACTGAGTTTCAGGTAATTTGATTCGGTGTCAGCAGAAAACTAACACAATGACTTTTGAAACCCCTAGTTGTGATGAAGTCTGTATTCTTAAAGCTGCTGTTGGCATAGATCTATGAAGAGATGGTATATTTCTTAAACTTAGAAGGGCCCTGTTCAATCACGTATACCTCTCTTTAGATAATGAAAATATTGCCTTGGATGTAAGGAAAAGAGAAATCACCATTAAATTGGAAGAATTTTTTTTTTCCCCCTCAAACAAACCTAGCAGTTTTCTCCCAGGGAGAGAAAAACAAACCTGCCCTAATTTTGGGACACCTGTGTCACATTACAATCGTGTGATGCTGAGAGTGTTTCAGTTCCTGGGCTAAAAATAAATTGATGACACTGTGTTCTATTAATGAGTACACTGTCTTATCAAAGGACTCAGGGCTTTGATCTAGAGTTCACAAGCTTAAAATCTTTATAATTTGTTTTTTTTTCCCCTGTGGATCCTGGACTTTGTTTCTTTGCTCGTTCTCCTTTCTAAGGATCAGCAAATACCACTTACCACTGTCATGTGAATGTGATTTCTTGAAATGTTTTTCCTCTAATGTCTCAGATGTAGTCATTTTTGTCCCTGTCTTCTTTAGAACACTAACAATTCCCGTCACTGTCATCAAAGAACTAGACCAGACCATTTTCTTTGCTGGGGTCACTTAGAGGTTCTCCTATCCAGACAGCTCCACCTTACAAATAGGTCACGCCCCAGAGCTCATTTTCAAATCTGTTGTTTGGAATCTGGAGATTTCTTCACACAAACAAGGTAATAAAAGATGCTTTGGTCCCTAAGTTAAGCACACACGGTTTTGAAGCGTAATTGAATGATCCAAGTCTAAGTGTTAGGATCTGAGAAGAAAGACTATTTAGTGCAGGAAAAGAGGGAAACAGATTCAGAGAATATCTTTCCTCTTTCCTGGCATAAAATAAGCTGTTGGCTTCTGCACATCTCCTGTTTGCCACAGCTCTGCTGCCCAGAAGTCTAAGCAAGCCTTTTTAAGTCCCCTTTGGAAACCCCAGTGGCTTAGTGGTTAAGTCCTATGGCTGCAAACCAGAAGGTCAGCAGTTGAAATCCATCAGGTGCTCCTGGGAAACTCTGTGAGCAATCCTGCTCTGTCTATAACATCGGTATGAGTTGGAATTGACCGGAAGGCAGAGGGTTTATTGAGGTTCAGGACCAAGGATGGGTTATCCAGTAAGTGAGGTATGCAAGGCTTCCTTGCTAATCTGTCACACACAATTCCACATGCTTTTCACACGTCACAGGTGTGGTGAAACCCATGTCACCTCAGAAAACCTGCTCCAGGGCATTTATTTCTCCCCTAAGGGAGGATGAAGAGCATTCTAATGAGCTCTGTACTAGACATTCTCGGGAATACTCAGTCTTTCAATAAAACTTTGTAAAACAGTGTAGCTGATGGTGATGGACTGCCCAAAAAGTGCTTTGCAGTGTTTAAAAAACATTTTATAAGGAAGACAAAAGAAGACTCAAAAGCCTCTGAAGTGTGGTGTTGGAGAAGAATACCAGACGTACCATGGACTGCCAAAGGAACAAACAGATCTGTTCGGAAAGAAGTACAACCCGCGTGCTCCTTGGAAGCAAGAACAGTGAGACTATGTCCTACCTGCTTGGGACACGTTGTCAGGAGGGATCCATCCCTGGAGAAGGACTTGGTAAAGTGGAGGGACAGGGAAAAAAGGGAAGACCTTCAGGAGCTGGATTAACACAGTGGCCGCAACAACGGGCTCAAGCACAAACACGACGGTGGGCGTGGCGCAGGACCAGGACGGTGGGCGTGCGCAGGACCAGGACGGTGGGCGTGGCGCAGGACCAGGACGGTGGGCGTGGCGCAGGACCAGGACGGTGGGCACGGTGGGCGTGGCGCAGGACCAGGACGGTGGGCACGGCGCAGGACCAGGACGGTGGGCACGGTGGGCGTGGCACAGGACCAGGACGGTGGGCGTGGCGCAGGACCAGGACGGTGGGCACAGCGCAGGACCAGGATGGTGTCCATGTGATTAATTGTTATATGAGGTGAGTAGGGTCTCCAGCATCTGCTGCTGTTGAGTCTGTTCTCACTCATAGAGATCCTATAGGACAGAGTAGAACTGCCCTATAGAGTTTCCATGAAGCAGCTGGTGGATCTGAACTGCCAACCTTTTGGTTAGCAGCTATAGCACTTAACCACTGCACCACCAGCGGGTTTTAGTTGGTCATAAGAAGAGATGTTTTCCTACCTATCCCACTTCAAAGTCTGTCTGGCACTAAAGTAAAAAAAAATATAAAGAAGGGATAGATAGAGGAGAAAATTTAATAAATCCAAGTTTGGAAGTTGTAGGATGAATTGAATAGTGAAACTTCCTGAAGCCGGAAATGGAAGAGAAGATACAATCAGAAGGAGATATTGTTCCTCTTATATTTCTATAAAGAACCTCCTTCACTACCTGAAATCTTCTTTATTAAGAGAGCAAACAAATAAGAACAATGCCCTGGACTAGCTGATTTCGGATAGGCCTTTGGAGCCAGGTGGAATGACTAGCTTCCCATCACAGAAATCTACAAGGCAGCTGCCCAGTTTGTCAGAAGATGCTTTGGGGAGAATGAAAAATTTATCTCTCAAGCTCCCTTTGCATTTGTGATAAAAGCCTTACAACTGGCAAAATGGAAGAGCTGCAAAGGATATATAATTTTCAAGAGAGGGGGCAGCAATGCTAAGTTGATGAGAAGATGGTAAAAAAATTCTTGGTTATTTATTGTTCATAAATATCTGACCGACATCTTCCTTCAGTATGGTGGGGTTCCATGTAATGTGAATCACAAAAAATGTGGTGTAACAGAGTATGCTACAGAAATATACTTTAGCTTTTGAGAGAAGACATCCTTCATGTGGTCCAAACGGCTGTAATTATTCCCTAGTCCTCTCCCAGCCCCAGCATCTTTGGGCTTCTCTCCCTCTGAAGCCTAAAAGTTTGTCTAAACAAGGAGCAGGGCTAAAATGATACAATTCTGGGCTGGCCCACCCAAGCCTGCCTCTCGCCTTCTTTGGGTGATCTGGTTGGAACGCTGGCAGTGCAGCTGTGTCCTGAGATGGGGAACCCCTGGAGTGGAAACCCCCTGCGTGGAGGAAGGTCCTTGGGGCACTCTTTCCTCTGAACTTGCAAGAGACAGAACACGTGCAGTGGTTTTCATCCTGTCTGGAGAGCTTTTGAGCCAGGCAGGACCCCCGGTGACGGAGCCTCTCCTGTGGTTTGCTGCCTGTCATCTATGAGTAATTAAAGCAGCTTTCACTATCACCACCACTGTGTACACGCCTCTTGTGTATGATGGGAGCAGGCTGGATGGACATGACTTCCAAGGTGTGGTTGGTACCATGGGGTGGAATTCTTATCCAAGTAATTTGATTACTGTTTGGGATCTGGAGACAGGCTTTAAGGTAAAACTTTGCATCCTAAAATAGTAGTGGGTATCTCATTTAGCAGGGGTTACTGCTGAAAATATCACGTTAAATGGGCTCTTTCACCCTCAATGTCTTTTGAAGATAAGTCATTTTTCTAAATTCAGAATTGTCAAATGCACTGGTATACAAGGTTTATTTTGTTTTCATTTAATTTTTCTAATTTTACATTAATTTCTTATTAAAAAATAATATATGAGGTCTGACAATGAAGTCCATGAACTTAATTACTCTAAGTGTTACATACCTCATCACTGAATATCGCTGTGGTCACCTTTGAAGTCTGCCCCTTGGGAAGCTATGCACCAACGCCAGTGCCTAGTCCACCCTTCAAACCAATTTTGGAACTCTTCACCAGAGCTGTCATCCTATTACCCTTGATGTCCTGAAGTTCATCCAACTATCTTCCTTTCAATATTTTCTTTATCTTTAGGTTAAGAAAAAATCATTTGGGGGCCAGATCAGGTGAGGAGGGAGGTGTTCCAATCCAGTGATTTGTTTACTGACTAACAAACTCCCTCACAGACAGCTCCACAATTAAGTTCGCAAACTTGCCACCACACCAACCGTGCACGATGGCCGTTCTAGAAAGAGTTCCAGAATTGCTTTGAAGGATGAACTGGTCACTGGTATCAGTGCATAGCTTTCCAGGAAGTACTTCAAAGGTGACTGTTGTGACATTCAGCAACGAGGTATGTAGCGCTTAGAATCATTAAGTTTGCAGACTCAATTGTCAGCTCTTGTGTGAGGTGCCAAGAACACCATGCCTTGGGTCAGGTGCACTCAAGCACAAGCATCTGACATATAGACTTGGAAAACTTGACCCACTCCCCCTGTAATGATTATACCAAATGGCAGGATCCTGTATAAAATCTTTTTATTTAAGCTGTCTCAGAATCCAAAACTCTCTCCCTGAGCCATTTCTTGATGCTGATTCTAATCTCCAGCTCTGCTGAAGAAGGATGCTCAAGGCTTTCTTCCTCCTCTAACTCCTAGAGCTTCTTCTTGGTGAAGTTCAACATACCTTCTGCTCAGAAGGAAATTTCCTAAACACATTTTTCTCTTTGAATCTCCGGAGACTAAGCCTTGCGACTTTTAGTGAATGCTGTCAAATAGGTGAACTAAACCTTGAATTGCGATTCCGATTGTTTTCTAACATAACGGTTCTAATGTTTATTAGCTGCTACTCCTCTTCATTACTTTTGTGGACTGTAAGATTCTGGGCAAAGATCTGCAACTCCTTGACACCCAGACTGTGATGTAGGCATTAGGGTTTTGAGAACTATTTTATTAACAGTGAAATGATGCTAATACATTTCTGCTACTTGTGCCCTTGTTTTCTCTGTCAGCCAACAGGTTGCTTGGCTCAGAAGAAGGACTCCAAGCCCGTAATTCGTTGTTATTTTTTAAGCTCAGAGAACAAAGACCTGACATTATCGTCATCACTCTGGAGCTGGACTTGCAGGCTGCCACTGGAGGAAGAAATATGACCCAGATCTATGGGAGAGACAAGTACAATAGTTCACAACTCGGATAAATTTTTTTGTGCCCAAATCCAATGCCCCAGAGCCTAGATTTCTAGCCCAGAAGTTCAACAAGGAGGGGCATAAACATTTGCACTAGCCACTTGACTCTGTTACGGCCAAAGAAAATGATACTTGACTCTCATCAGTCCTTTGATTTCAACCACTGGCAAAGTTCCATGATGGGAAACCGAGGGTCACTGATTTTTCCCCGCCCTGTCTTTGTACAGAGGGGAACAGCAATGCTGCAATGGAACATGCTTACAAAATGAGCCATTTTCAGGAGCATGTGCTGTTTGCTAAGCCAAGGTTTTAATCTAAAGACCACCCTATCACACTAACACATTGAATCAATACTGCGTGCCTGCTATGTACAAGGAGCCCACCAGCTTCTCCTTGAAAACCCTATAGGGCAGTACTGTTCTGCTCTACAGGGTTGCTAAGAATTGGAATCAACTCAACGGCAATGGGTTTGGTTTGGTTTACCAGATACAGTCCCCTTTGGGAAGACCGCGGAGGACACAGCACAAATCTAAGATGTAGAGCCACTCTCATGCAGTTTTCATTTTTTAGACTCATGAACAAAGTGTTTTTTTCCTGCAAAGATTAGGGAGTTGCTTCCGTGCTTGCAGGAAGAGATAAGGAAGATTTGGTGGTGTCACTGAGACTCATTAAAACCCAACAAAGATGTGAAGTGGAATGGTGATGATAGGAACAGAATGCAAGGAATTGATTTTATTGATGAGGCTTCTGTGAACCCAGTTTTTATGGGATACATTACCTACAGAGTTCATAAATAAAATGAGAATGAAAGTAATTAAAAAAAGGGGGGAACAAGCAAGTAGGAAAATCACAAGGGCAAATACTGTTACGTTTAATTATCTCAGTCACCTCTGATGTACCAGATGCCTTGGGTATAAAGGGGAAAATACAGTAGGTTATCAAGCTCTTGTTTTCAGAAAGACAGAAAATACTAATTAAAATCAATTTATGGCGACATGACAGAGTAACTTATCATACATTTTCCCACTTGTCATAAAAAGCTAAAAACCCAAACTTCATGTATGTAAAACAACTGTGTCTAGATATTGGACAACAGGCAGGAAAAGGACCATCATCTCTGAGAGAACACAAGAGGTGAACCTCGTGGTCCTCCTGCTTTTCTGCCCTGGGTCCTGTTCTAGGCTGCAGCGCAGGAAGGTAGAGCCCAGGTGTGATGCGACAGCTTAACAGAGGCGAGGAGGCCGATTAGAGGTGGGTTTCTGAGGCGATCAGGATGGGTGCAACAGGGTCTCAACAGTGCCTGAAGAAATCCACAGAGGAGTTTCCTCCAGCCTTCAGAAGCCTCCAGGCCTAGGAGAGAAGAGCAGAAGAGGAGCTCTGGGTAGAACTGAGATTCCAGCTGAGCAGAGTGCCAGAAGAAATAGGGTTCTAGCTGCCAGAGTGGGAGGACATAATCGATTCACCGAATCCAGAGCAAAGGTCTGCCTTGTGAACAGGCTTGTCTCGTTGTTAGCTGCCCTTCAGTTAGCTCCCGAATCATGGCATCCTCAAGCGCAGGAGACAAGATGCTGACGGTCTGGTGTCATCCTTGTGATCAGTCGTGGAGACTATGTGAGCCTTACCATTTTTATCAGCTGATTTTCAGAAGTAGAGAGCCAGGTCCTTCTTTGTTCCAAGTTCATCTTGGTCTGGGAGCTCTGCTCAGCCCTGGGCAGCATCACAGAAACCTGCACGCCTCCACCGATGGAGGGGTACTGGCTGTGAAGGAAGGGTGTTGGCTGGAATCAAACCTGGGTCTTCTGCACAGATGGCGAAAATTTCACCACTGAACAACCAGTGCACCTCTCCCAGGTTTAACTTGGTCCTAGAGTAGACCAACTCCACAAATTCACAAACCTTGAAAAGGTCAAGAAGCAGTGCCAATAAACGAATTGCCTGCCAGAAAATGAATCCATGTGTTCAACATTTCAGCCCTGAAGCTGTTTTGTGGTTGCTGTCAGCTGTCATCGAGTCAGTCCCGACTCGTGGCAATCCTATGTGTAACAGAAGGAAGCCCTGCCCAGTTTTGTGCTCTCTTCACAGTTGTTCCTGTGTTTGAGCCCTCTCTTGGGGCCACTGTGTCAATCCATTTCATTGAGGGCCTTCCTCTTTTTTACTGAGCCTTTGCTTTACCAAACGTAACGTCTTTTCTGAGGGATTGGTCCTTCCTGATAACACGTCCATAGTACACAATACAAAGCCTTGTCATCCTACCTTTTAAGGATATTTAGCATATAATAATAATATAAAAATCACTAGAAATGCAAACAAGCAGGAAAATCTACCCCATAAGTGGGAGGAGGCATCAATAAAAATAGACCTAAACACGGCAGAAATTTTTAAGTTAGCAAGGACTTTAAAACAACTGTTACAAATGTAGCCAAAGATTTCAAAGACAATACAGACAAAATGAGTGGATGGCTGCGTATTTTAGCAGAAAAATAAAAATATTTAAAAAGAAAATCCTAAAAATGAGAAATACAACTTGTTAAATGAGAAATTCAATGGTTGGATTTGATAGCAGACTGAACACTACCAAACATTTAAGAACTTGAAGACAGGGCACTAGAAATTATCCAGAAGAAGAACAAAGAGAAAAAAGGCTGAAGCAAATAAAACAGAACCTCAGCTATCTAACCAGCAGGACATTGAAGATGAAGAAGTGGCAGGGAGGATGAAGAGGCACCAGATTTTCCTTAGCTATTTGCCCAGCTGCACAATGCCTCTAATCTTTGCTAGGGGCGTTGGTTTAGAATCTGGGCCAAGATATTGGGATGGAGGGAAGAGGTTACCAACTCAAGTCAATAGCAAGGCAATGGAATTAACTAGGCAGGTCTGGAAACATTCGTTTGACAAACGTGTCTCCAGCAGACCTTTTCGGAAGGCTCAATTTTCTCTCTCAGATAGCTTTGTGTACTTCTGTCTGCAGGGCTGTTTCTAAAGCTGGTATGTAGAGACTGTGTGTGTACTTTTTATTCTCAAATCTCTTACAAGACTTCAAGTATACTCTGTTTGTTTTTCATTGCTATTAGTGAAAGTATACAATCCAAATCAATGCCTGCCTATCTGCATCTCCATCTGCTCTCCTTGTTCTATCACAGCACATTCCTCCTTTTCACTCTATACTTCTAGCATCTTCTTAGCAAGCACCTGTCCCCTCCTCTTCACCCTCTTCTTTACCATCTAGAAAGAAACCAGTACGACAGCTTTCTATAAATGTATAAAACTGTAAAGTACACACACCATATGCTCACACTATGTCCCTGAATCCAATCCATTCTTGTCTAAAGAGTTGACCTATGTACTGATGTTCCTTGGACTCTATGGGGTAGTTCTACTCCAACCTCTAGGGTTGCTATGAGTTGGACCTGACTTGACGGCAGTGGGTTTGGGTTGGTTTTTTATGGTACTGGTTTCAGTTCAGGACCACCAGCAAGTCTAAAGGCCATGTTCCCGGAGGACTCTACAGGCTTTCAGACTATCAGTTTTGGTCTTTCAGAAGAGTTCTTTAATTGCACACACCTCTTTTTTTTGTGTTGCCTCTGGGACCCTACGTTGTGTCCTGCATTACAGCTGCCTTTGGTGGTGGCCAGGCACCATTTTGTTCTTCTGGTCTCATGCTGATGCAGTCTCCTATTCACATGAGTCCTTCTGTCTTCTGGGCTCATTTTTCCTTGGGTCTTTGATATTCTTGGTCATCATCTGTTCCAGATGGGTTGGGACCATTTGGTGTACCTCAGACGGCAGCTCGCTAGCTTTTAAGACCCCAGATGCCAGTTTGGGGTGCAGAAGACTCTCTAAGCAAAAGACTTGTTATGTCAATTGATCTCGATGTCCCCTGGAAACATAGTCCCCAGATCCCTGTCCCTGCTACTCTATCCTTTGAAATACTGCACTGAGTTTAGAAAACTTTTCAGTTTCTGGTGTAGCCCAGTTACGCTGATCTGCTCTCTGTGGCATGCTGTCACTTCCTTTACCTAACCGAATTCCTATCGACTTTCTATGAATATCCCTTTCTCTCCCTCCCCACCTTGTAGCTGCGAAAAAGTCTTATACACAATTCTCATACAATATTTGTCCTTTCTCAGCTGACTGATTTCACACAGCATGTCCTCTAGTGGAAACCAGGTTATGATGTGTTTCCTAAAATCATCATTGTTCTTCATCATTTCATAGTGTTCCTTTGTATATCTGTACCATAGTTTATCCATTCTTCTGTCAATGGGCACCTAGATTGATTCCATCTTTTTGCTATTGTGGACAGGTTGATTCCATCTTTTTGCTATTTGTGGCGATAAACATTTGTGTGCATGTATCTGTTCGTGTGACCACCTTTATTCCTGTAGGCTATATTCTGAGCAGTGAGATTGCTGGATCATATGGCATTTCTATTTCTAACTTTGTAAGAAATGCCAAAGTTCTTCATAACGAGGTTATACCATTTTACATTCCCACCAGCAGTGTAGGAGAGTTCTAATCACTCCACAGCCTCTCCAGCATTTGTTGTTTGGTTTTTGGATTACAGCCAACCTTGTTCAGGTGAGATGACGTCTAATTGAAGTTTTGATTCGGATTTCTGTAATAGCTAATGATCATCAGCATTTTCTTATGCGTCATTTGGCTCCCTAGAGGACTTCTTTGGTGAAGTATCTGTCTGTTTCCTTTGCCCATTGCTTAACTGGGTTATTTACCTTTTTCTTGTTGATATTTTGCCATATCTTGTAGATTGTGGAAATCAGATGTTGATCTGACATGTAGTAGCCAAATATATTTTCCCATTCTGTAGGTAGTCTTTTAACTCTCTTGATAAAGTCTTTGGATGAGCATCAAGTGTTTGATTTTTAGTAGTTTCCATTTATCTTTCTTTTCTTCTGTTATTTGCAGATTGTGGATCAGATTTTGTAATCTCTCCAAGTTGTGTATTAGAACTTCCATTATTGTCTCTTTTTTTTTTGCATGATCTTTACCATTTTAGGTTTAATATTTAGGTCTTCGATCAATTTTAAGTCTAACAATTTTTTTTTTACATTCAACTAATTTGCATAATTAATGAAGTTTACTTCAGAGAGCCTTAAGAAAGGATCCTGTGATATTTGTGTACACAGTGGGTGTAGCAGTTTACATATTAATTACTCTATTTATGTACAGTTCTTCATTTGTGAAACAGGGCATGAAAGTAAGAATTGTTACACTTAATTTTTTTAAATCAGATTTAAAAAAATCACATTTCATTCATCTGAAGTCTTTAAAATTAATATGATACAAGCAAAATTGTGCATGATATTTTTGACTATGCCTTTGAAAAGCTATGGGATTAGATATTAAAATTTGCTAGTTAAATTCTACTACCAGTGCAACCACTTGTACATTTTTCAGAAGTTTCTTTTTTTTTTATTTAATATGACTGAGGGAAAATGTACATTCCCATATAAATTTACATGCCCACCTATAGGCAGCTTCCCCTGCTCTCCCTGTCTGGTAACAGCACACTATTCCTCTCTGCTTCTTTGAGAAAACTACCTAGTTGAATAAACTTTGCAGTTCCAGATATTGGGTCTAATCTGTGCTGTCAGTTGGTTAGTGCTGTTGGCTGGGACCAGCCTAGAAACATCAAAGGGCTTCTCCAAAATTTTCAGGCCATGCTTTGGAATGTTTTCAGGTTTTTCATGAGATCTCAAAAGGATTGTTTAAATATTTTTTGAGGGATGGGGAATGGGGCTTGGTTAGGGATAAGAGACATTTTTTTAAATTTTGTTAGATACCATCATTTAAGACATTGCTCAAAAATATTTCTAGGAATAACAGATATTTAGAAAGAAATTTAGAAATGGTTTTGTTCCCCAATGGTTTTATGAGCAATAATGTGCTGCATGTTTGTGTGAGAGGTCAGGGTGGGAACCTGTACACGGTTAATTCTGTCGAAATGGAGATGGCTGACTAAATGAGTTATTTTATTCACGGTGTGAGTTTGTCTACGCAAACAATTTAATCTCCTCTTTTCACACACAGGCAACCCTGGTGGCATAGTGGTTATATGCTATGGCTACTAACTAAAAGGTCAGCAGTTCAAATCTACCACAGTCCTTGGAAACTCTACGAGGGCAGTTCTACTCTGTCCTTTAGGTTTGTTATGAATCAGAATTGACTGAAAAGCAGTCACTTTAGTTTGATACATATATATGTTTGGACAAATACATTGTTGTTGGGTGGCACTGAGTCAGTTTAAACTTACAGCGACCCTATGGGACAGAGTAGAAGTGCCTTATTAAAGGGTTTCCAAGACTATAATCTTTATGGAAGCCGACTGCCACATCCTCCTTCTGCAGATTGGCTGGTGAGTTGAAACAACAGCTATTTATACATAATATATGCCCATCGCCCACCTGTCAGTGTGTCATGCTGTGACACTGTGGTGGCTTGCACATTGCTGTGATGCCAGAAGCTACGCCACTGTGTCTAAGATAGCAGCACGGTCCTTTATTATAAACAGGTTTCAGCAGGGCTTCCAGACTCAGACAGACTAAGAAAGGCCTGGTGATCGACTTTCTAAAATTAGCCAGTGGAGACACTGTGAATATCAATAGAACATTGTTTGCTATAGTGCTGAAAAGCTGAGCCACCTGGTTTGAAAGGCACTCAGGATATAGTTGTGGCAGAGCTGCCTTCTCAAAGTAGCTGAAAAAGAAAAAAAATGTGTATCAGTCAAGTAGATTATGACTCATAGCAACCCTGTAAGACATAGTAGAACTGCCCCTACAGTTTACAAGGAGCACCTGGTGGATTCGAACTGCTGATCTTTGGGTTAGCAGTCTGAGTACTTAATTGTTGTGCCACCAGCATTTCCAAAATAGAGTCAACCTTAACCACACAAGTAGAGCAAACCCTTCAGGACCTTCGTTTACTGATGTGGCATAAGCCAAAACGAGGGGAAGAATTGCTCATGTGCACATCTAATTTGAAGTTGAAGGCAATCAAGACAAGTTCATGGACGGGCCACAGTACAACACTGAATACAGCTTGCCTGAATATAGTGACCATCTCAAGAATAGATATGATACACTGAGCACTACTGACCAAAACCGAGAAGAACTGTGGTAAGACAGTTCTCAAGGATATCATACAGGAAGAAAGTGAAACATCATTAAAAATACAGGAAAGAAGGCAAAGATTGATACAAATGTCAGGACACATTCTGAAAATTTCTCTGAAGCTAAACCCAATAAAAGAAATGGGGTTGTAAAACAGTTAACTAGAACATTTCAAAGGACAGCTTGAGAAAACGAGTTCAAGTATTACGATGAGATGTGTAAGGATGTGGCGTAGGAACACAAAAGGGCCGAACACCCTCAGCATTTCTCAGGCTGAAAGTAGGGAGGAAAACGTTCAAGCCTCAAGTTGCAGTATGGAAGAATTCTGTGGCTGAGTAGGTGAACGACCCAGGAAGCATCAAAAGAAGATAGAAGGAATACACAGTACAGAGTCACTGTAGATGCTAAAAAGAATCAGTCAGTGTTGAGTCATTTCAAGAGGGAGCACGTGGTTGAAAACCACTGGCACTGAAGGAAGCGTCGCAAGCTGCCCTGAAGACACCGGCAGAAAACAAGGTGGAGTCATGAAGATGGCAAGGCTTTGACTGACATTCTTTGGACATGTCATCAGGAAAGAAGAGTCACTACACAGGAACTTCATGTTTGGAAAGGAAGAGGGCCAATGAAAATTAGGGAACTCCTTCACGGGATGGGGGGATACAAAAGCCACAACAATGGACTCTAACATAACAACAATCACAAAGATGTTACGGGAACGGGCAGTGTTTCATTGTTATGTAGATGGTCATCATGAGGTGCAGCCAATGTGACGACAACTAACAATAACAACAACAAACATCTATAGAGGCGGTGTAGAAATTAAGTCCGTGAACTGAACTGTTCGCAGTGCTACATACGTCTGGAAGCCCTGGTGGCATAGCGGGTTAAGTGCTACGTCTGCTAACGGTCGGCGGTTCAAATCCACCAGGCGCTTCTTGGAAACTCTGTGGGGCAGTTCTACTCTGCCCTCTAGGGTCGTCATGACTCAGACCCAGCTCGATGGCAGTAGATTTTTTTTTTTTGGCTAACATACCTCATTGCTGAATATCACTATCATCACCTTCAAAGTGCTCTCCTCGGGAAGCTATGTACCCATGCCAGGGCCTAGTCCATCTTTCAAAGCAGTTGTGGAACTCTTTCTGGAATGGCCATTGTACATGGTGGCACGGTGGCAGTTTGCAAACTTAATTGTAAAGTTGTCTGTGAGGGAATTTTTAGCTAGTACACAAATAACTGTACTGGAACATCTTCCCTACCCACCCGGCCCCCAATGACGTTTTTCTTTATCTGAACATAAAGGAAATATTGAAAGGAGGACATTTTGATGACAGTCAGGACATCAAGGATAATATGACAACAGCTTTGATGGTCATTCCAGAAAGAGTTCCAAAATTGCTTTGAAGGGTGTATGAGGTGCTGGTGTTGGTACGTAGCTTTCCACGGGGAGTACTTCAAAGGTTACCATAACGATCTTCAGCACTGAGGTACTCAACATTCTTTCTAGAACGAGTTTGCCAACCTAATTGGCAGTCCTCGTATATCTACTTACATAACAGAGCTCTGACGTCACAGTTGTTGAGAGCTCAGCTGCTAAGCAAACGGTCAGCAGTTCAAATTCACCAGAGGGTCCCCAGAAACCCTCTGGGGAGTTCTTCTTCATCCTGTAGAGCTGCTAAGAATCAGAATTAACTCCACAGCAATTGGTTTCCTTTTATTTTAATTTGTATAGTATCAGTCAATACAAAAATCAGCATTAGACTCTAGAGAGTTCTTTGTGGGTCCCTAAAAAAAAGGTGTGTGTACTGTGTATTGAATGACACCAGATAAACACAAAAGATAAGAGAAGACACACAGGCTGCTCCTGAGTGACCCCTGGAGAAGTGGTTGGGCAGTGTAGAAACCTCGGTCAAAGCCTGGCAGCCAGATATCCTTGTGTTTTCGTGGGCCTGCGCTTTCAGGGTGGAAGTTGGCTCTTCTCCGTGTTAAGTTCTTTAAAGTAGGGGTTTTCACATGGTGCACCAGAATAATAATGCGGTTTATGAAAATGTTAATCTGGCTCTGAAATCCTGAAGCTAACGATCATGAAATCACCTTCTCCTTGAGAAAATTCAAAGCCATTAAATTTTAACACAGTCATATTGTCAGACAAAAGAAAACAAAAAAGGGTTAAGGGAGGCAGGCCCGAATTAAACCAGAATTCTGAAAGGATCCTTGGAAGAGTAGGTCAGATTTTAGACCTCTTTGCTTTTACTCTGTCCTCGGAGGCCCAGAATCTTCTGGGGGAAATGAAATGTGGTATTTGACATGAGTGACAGATATACTGCATCCTTAATGACTACACCCCACGGGCGGTGAAATGAGAATGGTCATAATTATTATTCAGCTCCAGAGACCAGGGAAGTAGTCTTCAGGGCGTAATTAGGCAAACGGTGGCTATCTAAATACCTAACTTAGTGCAGATCTCAAATATTACACATTTTCAAGATCTCATCAATTTGCAAAGTGTCAGGGGATCCTGTCACATGTTATTAGGAGCTACTTTGTCTGAATGTCCCCCCCAAAATGGTAGAGGTCTACCTAGGAATTTTAAATAAGTCTCTTTCTAGTTAGATTTCATCCTATATAAACAGTTCTATTTGGTTCTTAAAGTAAGTTGATACTTGATTTTGCTTGTGAGTTTGATTGGTCATTGGCAATGGATGCTGCTGGCACGTTTTCTGTTGGGGAGTACGAGGTGAGAGCAGGATGCTGGGAGGTTGGTTAGATGAATAAGAACTGGATGGGAACTTCAGAACCCTACACTTGTCTACGACACTAAAAGTCATCAAACTTCTTCTTTCTGTCACAGCTCCGTCACTGTTATGCTTAATAGAGAGAATCAAAAAAACCTCTACTTGATCCATAATGGATTTCTAACATTCTGGACAAAATTTTACTAGCATTTTCTAAAGACTAAACATCTTTAAACGAACCAGTACATCAGACCTAACACTGACAGTCAAGGAAGAGAAATGGAGAGAGGATCCGGAGTTTTGTTTACAGTGTTCTCAAGCAAAGCCAATGAAAATGTGAATGATCACTATGATTACAAGCATATTCCTTCAAGAAAAGAAAAACAACCATGTTTAACAGGTAAGAATTAATAAATTGGCTGTATTTATTTATTTACTTTTAGTAAGTAGTCCTAAGATAATTGTCCCTTAGGGAGTGTATTCTGCTCATCTTGAAAACCAATGCTGGACAGTAGAAGGTAGCCTTAAACTTGTGTCCTATTGCCCTTATGGCCTGTGACAGATAATGAAAGCTGGGAGATAGGGAAGAGGGATTGTTTTTTCTTGTTTATCACATTTCTGGAAACCCTGGTGGTGCAGTGGTTAAATGCTATGTCTACTAACCCAAGGTCAATGGTTTGAAACTGCAGCTGCTCCTTGGAGACAGTATGGGGCAGTTCTACCCCGTCCAGTAGGGTTGCTGTGAGTTGAAATTAATGCGACAGCAGTGGCTTCAGTTTTTTTGTTTGTTTGAATCACATGTCTACTTTTGGGCCATTTGAGATTTGGGAAAAAAAATGACAATTCTAGGAATGTATTTACTGTATCCCAACCTTGTTAAGTACAGTGCTACTAGCCAAAAGGCTGGCTGTTCAAACCCACCCATGGGTGCCTTGGGAGACAGGCCTGGTGATATCTGCTCCTGAAAGTTCACAGCCATGCAAACCCCATGGAGCCATCCTACTCTGCACACGTGGGGTTACCAGGAGTCAGAATCCAGTTGACCTCAAGTCCGTCTGGTGAAAACAGTTGCAAAATCCAGTGTTGGAAGGGTTTACAGCAATTGCCATCGTCTCCTGATAGGGCTGAGAAATGAGAAGCCACTCTGCCAGGCCTTTAAGCGATAGATGGTCTGGTTCACACTAAGGAAAAATGTTGCTAGGAGATTTTGTTGCAGGCTGCTGGGATGAATTTCAGATCTCCAGCCAGCAACCTTGATTTGATCCACTAACAAGTCCTCTGGATTCACTGAGCATGCGGAACACAGGTCATGCCCTGGGTCTCCTGCTTATGCGGAGAGGCTTATGGGAAGCACAACAGCTCAAGAGTTAGTGAGGGTTGGCCAGTGTCCCAAAGCTGCAGAGTCAGCCAGAAGCCACAGTAAATCTCCCTTCGGCTTAACTCTCCAAGCTCTGCCTCTGTTTCGTGCTCCCTTTCTCTTTATGAGCACAGAAGGGAATGACACAACCAATCCCCAAGGGACACAGCAAGTAAGGGACTTGCAAGGGATTGGATGAGTCCCTCACTTGTTTCAGAGGAGGCTGAAATGTTCTTTTCTAGTTGGAGCTCCACAAGCCGTTGAAGGCTTTCTCAGACAAGGAGCCGTGTTTCCGATCACAAGACTTCATGTTGTAGATTTTAGCAGGGCTAGAAAGATGAACACCTTAATTTTTGGATTGTTTCATTTAAGATGGGAAAGAAACACCACTGCTGGTATTTTGAAGAAATCAGAGCAGCAATTTAAGCAGGAGAGTGGCAGAGTCAGACCGATTCTATTCAGTTCTTGTCTGTACAACTTAGTAGCTCCAAGACCGTAACATCTCTAGCCCTAATTTTCCTTGTACTTGCAATGAGAAAATAAAAATCCCTGATTCATTGATTAACTTGAAGCTTCATTGAGACATTTCAGGTAAAATTGCTCAATACTCTGCTTGATACACAGAGGTATTGTTATCATTGTTGTTAGGTGCTGTTGGGTTGATTCTGAATGGTATCGACCCTACGTACAACAGATTGAAACACCACCTGGTCCGGCACCGTCCTTGTCACTCTTGTCACGCTTAGGTCCCTTGTTACAGACACAGGGTCAGAACATCCCACTAGGGGTCTGCCTCTTTGTTGGCGACCTCCTGTTTTACCAGGCATGATGTCCTTCTCCAGGGATGGTCCCTTTTGATACTAGGTTTGAAGTAGTGAAATGACATCTTATTTCTAATGGGCATTCTGGCTGTGTTTCTTCCAAGACAGTTTGTTCATTCTTTAGGCAGTCCACGGTATAATCAAGATTCTTTGGCTACACAGTGAGTATTCTCTAAGTCTTTGATACATTGATGATGAAGGCAGTTATAACCGTAAACATGATGAGATGAAGTTTGCAGTGCTCTATACCAATCTTGTGCGTCGAGTTGGGCATGTGGTATTTGTGCAGGGTTGGGTAAGTCATATCAGATCCCTGATTCACAACATCTTCGTTTGTTTCTTAAAAATGTAGACAGTGGATCGCCAAAGTCCTAGAAACTATGGACTGTCTGTGATTCTGTTATTCAGTACTGCTCATTCTACCTTCCCACTGGGAAGAGAAAAGCAGCCCCTGACATCCGGTTGTTGGGCTGGCCTGCACAGCTAGGCTGGCATTCATGGCTAGGCTGTGGCATGCTCTCATGGAATGTAAAGTTGACAAAATAGCAGCATCACAGAAGACTGTGACAGGGCTGTGACAGATCAAGATAAGAGCAAGACCACTTAATGGTCATATGTAAACACAGACAAACATAGACATTTTCTAAATGACTGAAGTGACCTGACATCTCTCTATCCTGGCTAATGTGACTGTTACTTCTTTACAAATTAGTCTTTCATCTTTCTACATAGGAATTATTAAGATATTCAGTCTAAGAATTACTCTTGTCTCCTGATGGCACTGAAGCCTTTGCAAAATCTTGTAACACAATTTTCATCCTGGAAGTTCTTCTAAACACTTTCTTGCTGAGATGCCCCGATTTCCTGTGGTGTATCTTCCTCTCATTTCTATGAGTCAATAAACCCAACTTCTGTCAACCACAGTTATGTTCCCAGTGGTATTGCTGGCGCACTTTGATGTCATCCAGCAAATGGATATTAATGGTCATACAGGAAGTGTTCCTCAGTCTGAGAGACAGGATGGCATGAAGCAAAAGAACACGATCTTTAGAATATTACAGACTTGGGTTCAAATTCTAGCTCCACCGTTTATCCTGTTTGAGTTTTCATTTCCACATCAATTATTGGAAAGCTCAAAGTCAGGTGCCCTGCTGGATACCTTTCATGAGGTTGGCGCTGAGTAAATGGTAGCTGTCATGTAACAGGATTAACATCACTCATCGCCACATGTGAAAAACAAAAATTAGTTTTCTTGTGCTGTGATTTATGTATTTAAATATATCTGAACAGGCGCAGATTATGGGGGCTATATGTGTAAGTATATTACATATACAAGAAGCTACCAATTATGTGTTAGAACAGCTTTTTTAAAAAAATAAATTCTTATGAAACTCAAGAACTGCAAGGGACCTTAGGTATCATGAGATTTTCATCTTTCCTCTCAAATTCAGAAATGCTGCAGCAAGTCTGAAGAAGTTAAGTCATCTTCTTGGCTATGATGTATTCTGTTTTGAGGGGTTTTGCAATTTAGTTATTGAGCAGAAGCTGGGGAGGCTCTTTTTTTTTTTTTTTTAATACACCTGATACTTATCCAACTACTGAAGGAAGGAGCCTATCCATGAGGTTGACCATGGAGGTGTTTTTCCCTAATTTTAAATCTAGGATTATCTTATTGCCCTGGAGATAACCTCAACGATCCTGTGTTGTCAACGATCCTGTACTGAAGGAGGCCTAAACACCATTTGCCCATAAGGGTCATGGAAGCCTTAACACACAGGAAGAACACATGTGCATGCTACGGGCTAGTTGTGCAGCAGTTTTAACTGGAAGAGAAATGCTATGTTCATTTTAACCAGTTAAGCTCTAGGAATTTCCCTTTCTCATCAGGTGAGGTACTGTCTGCCAAAGGCTCATCCTCACAAAAGTGACAATATTTCAGAAGAGTAATTTAATTTCCTCACGTTCCATTTGTTTATTTTCAAGTCGTATCATTCTCTTAACCAATACTAGGAGGAATATTTTCAATATCTGGCCTTTAGTGTGTGTATACATAAGGGTTTAAAAAAACAATTCTCCATCAATTTTATTTATATATTATTTAGAAAAAAATGTATCACAAGACTACACTACAAAAGGGCTGAGGATAGATAATCAAGTCTACTTAGGTAACAATTCTCAACTATACTCTCTAAACAATATTTTATCTAGACATTATATTGTTTACTCAATTACCTGAATCATCTGTGTGTCTAGAACCTTCTGTGGCTTAGTGATTACTTCCTGAGCCAAGCAAACAAGCCAGCCAAGTGCCGTTGAGTCGGAACAAGGCGAAGGTAATTGTGTCATTAGATCCTCGGATGTCAGGACTGTGCTAAAAGCCAGCTTTTACTGCTTGCATAGTTTTGGAATCCTTTATATATCAATCAGGAACCCAGGTGGCATGGTGATTAACAGTTAGCCACTAACCAAAAGATCAGTGGTTAGAATCCACCAGCTGCTGCGTGGGAGTACATGTGGCATTCTGCTTCTGTACAGATTTACAGCTTTGGAAAACCTGTGGGGCAGTTCTGTTCTGTCCTATAGGATCGTGATGAATTGGGCCAGAATCCATAGCAATGGTGTTATGTATGGATCAGTTGGGTGGCAAAACTGAAGGTAGAATCATCTTGGTTTGGCATGACTTAAATTCACAGAATCCCTATCCCATTGTCACCGAGCCATTTCCAACTCCATCTAGGACACAGTAGAACTGCCCCAAAGGACTTTCATGGAGCAGCTGGCAGATTCTAACTGCTACTTTTTGGTTAATAGCAGAGCTCTTAACCACTGTGCTACCAGGGCTCCAAAATTCACAACATACTTAGACAAAAACTAATCACAAGTGAATTTACAATCTACTGCTCAACCCTGTGAAACCAAGCTACATTTCTTATGGCTATCAATCCCTTCCATGGTGTCTTCTCTTATTTCATCCTCCTGTAAATACTGGTTCAGTGGCCAGACTTCTAGGACAGTTATCAATTATTGCGCTTCAATTCTTTCAACTTGTACCTCTGATCAACCTCTTCTTCCTTGTTTTCCATGTGTTTCATGCTTCTGGTTAATATTCAAATCTGCTAAAAAAGTAGGAATCCTAGGGACCATACAAGTTTTCTTCCAAATCAGAAGAATCTTTAGAGTGTGAAAATGCTAAATGCAGTGAACGCCAGGAAAATCACACACTCTAGGATGTGTGGTTACCTTATCTTTAGAGCACTGTGAATTTTACTATCAATGGAATTTAATGAGAAACCAGCTAACTGACCACCGTGTGTATCCCTAGCGAGACAGAGTGAGGTCAGTAACGTAAGGCTGTTTACTTGAAGACTCTTCTCAAAAGTCTTTGAACTTTTGAAAACATGGTAAATATTTGTGCTTGACTTTGTAAAAATAAAGCTTGAGCAGAAAAGGGTTTGAAATGGAATTCTGCCACTTTTTATGCAATATTTGATTTAAATTCAATTCCTAGAAACCTCAGATGAATGCTGTTCATGTTTCAAGGCACTCAGCTTAATTTATTGTGGTCTTAAATACACAGATAGCGTACATGTGAATGAAAATATAGAGGAGAAAAAAATCTATTCCCTCTAGCAAAGTCAGGGGACATCGTATATCAAATTTCTCTATGTTCTGAATATTAATATCCCCAAAGTGCCAATGTCAAATGATTTGACTTAAAATCACAAAACCTGAGTATCTCACCATTTTTTCACAAAGTCTAGTATCTTTTAATCTTGAATACTGGCAAGTCCTTGGAGTATAATTTATTTTCTTTTCTATATCTTTCTTCTTTTTTTAAAAAAAGTCTAAACAAGAGCTTTTCTTTAACAGAACACGATACTTAGAAAGCTAATTGGTAGTGTAGTGGGCTAAGTGCTACGTCTGCTAACCAACAGATCAGCAGTTCGGATCCACCAGGTGCTCCCTGGAAACTCTATGGGGCAGTTCTACTCTGGGCCATAGGGTTGCTATCAGTCAGATCTGACTTGATGGCAGTGGGTTTGATTTGTTTTTCTTTTGGACCTACAAAGAATAAAGAAAGAAAGAAAAAGTGAACAACTTAAAGAGAACATTCTTGGCTTTGGAATATTCTTGAAGGACGCAACACATTGCGTTTTATTTATTTATTTTTTGACACCATAACTAGTTTGAGACAGTAAGTAGATACATTCTGGAAAGAGGAAAGTTGGGAAGAGTATTGTTGGCAATTTACATTTCCCAGGAGTACTTTATCTGGATGCTAAGAAGCACCTGATAAAGCTAAAGCTACATGTGGTGAGGGGCTGCAGGTGACTTTGTTTAACGGTTGGTCTTTAAAGAGGATGTAACGATTACACATTCAATGCCAGTGACATCAGGAGACCACCATTTCTTCAGACTGACCATTTACTATGGAGGGGCAGCACTCTTGTCTTGGAGATCCCTTCTTTACAAAAGCCACGTGAAACTCTGCTCTTCGGCATTTGAGAATGGGGCAAAGTCACTCTGCTGTCTGGCCTTGATATTTGCATGAGTAAGTACACGGCTATTCCCTGCTGCTTTGATCTGCCGAATGATGTAAGCGTGTTTGGAGACAGCTGCCAGTCGTCCTAGCAGAGACTGACTTCTCTTCACATGTCAAGTTCTATTTTCAAATTTGTATAGTGCCCACCTGGTGTTAATATTTGGCACTAGATTACTGAAATTTTTGCCCTCAGTTTATACGAATCTGGCCTTTTGTCTGGAAAGAATGTGAAGTGAGTAGATTTCTATTACAGGTAACACCCATCAGATACTCCTTGGAAACCCAAGGGGCAGTTCTACTTCGTCCTATGTGGCCGCTATGAGTCAGAATTGATTTGATGGCATTGGCTTTAGCTGTTTTGGTTTTCTACTTTGAAAACTTCTCCTTTTCTTACTAACAGTACCAAACTGTATTAAAGTATTGAAAATTCTTCTTTATCCCCATCTGTTTTTTTAAGGTTGGGGAAATATAACCAGCAAAATTTTTGAGGTCTCAATTTACAAGTTTTATCTTTCAAACTCTGAATCTGCTTTACCTTATTCATGCAATTTTGAGTTACAAGACAGATTCACGCAAGGGACACACTTTTGCAATAGAGTTCGATGGTCAGCAATGAATGTGCATGGGAGAAATAGGAGTTTTATGGCTGTTTTTGTGAAGCAAAAAAAAAAAAAAATTAATGCCCTCCATCAAACCTCCTCTTTCCTTTTTTCCTCCCTTCTACCTCATCCCTGTTTCACTTGGAATCAGAGCCGTGTGATTGGTTTGGACTCCACACAAAGGAAGATTGATTACTTTAATGTCTTTGTAATTTCGTTGTCTGTAATCTTACTTGGGACACCAGGGAGTGCATTCTTCCGTTTTTTGTATATGATGTAATTCCTCTTAAGGCAAAGAAGAAACACCCACAAGTAGGAAAAATGACAGCAGCCCTATTATCTTCTCACAGAGGGCTTCTCTTGAAGCATCTTGTCTTTCCCAGTGGAACGTTTGGCATCAGTAACAAGAGAAGGCTAACTACTGACAGGAAAGAGATGTTGTACGCCAAGTATGCGGAAAAGACCAAGCCAAGGCAGCTGACATCTTTAAATTCTTCCTCTCCATAGATACTTGGTCGCTAGGACTGGAAATATTTACCAGGAGAAAACAAACCTCCAAAGAAAGGAGAAAACAAACCTCCAATATTCTGTTGCTTCTTAGTTTACTTAGGTGTTGGGTTGAATAACGTAGGGAGTCTACTTCGAAACCGTGGTAACATAGTGGTTAAGAGTTATGGCTGCTACCCAAAAGGTCAGTGGTTTGAATCCACTAGGCGCCCTTGGAAACCCTATGGAGCAGTTCTACTTTGTCTTATATGGTCGCCATGAGTCAGAATCGACCTGATGGCATTGGGTTTAGTTGTTTGGGTTTTCTACTATGAACTATAGCTTTTGAAATATTTTTTACTTGTAATTAAAAAAATAAAACAAAAACTGTTGAGGCAGAAGGGAATGCAGTCATTTTATGAAGATAGACATAGTGGTAGACCTGGTACCTCTTATCTTGTGTTGGATAAACCAGAAACCAAACCCACCACTGTCGAGTTGAATCTGACTCATAGTGACCCTGTAAGGTGGAGTAGAACCACCCTGTAGAGTTTCTAAGGAGCACTTGGTGGAATCAAACTGCTGACCTTTTGGTTAACAGCTGTAGCTCTTAAGCACGGAACCACTAGGGTTTCCTGATATTGGATAAATGCGAAAAATAAGCTGGTGCCATGGGCCAAAGGAAACCCTGGTGGTGTAGTGGTTAACTGCTATGTCTGCTAACCAAAAGGTCAGCAGTTCAAATCTACCAGGTGCTCTTTGGAAACTCGATGGGGCAGTTCTACACTGTACTGTAGGGTCACTATGAGTTGGAATTAACTCGACAGCACTGGGTTTGTTTTTTTTTTAATGGGCCAAAGTTCTAGCTTCTACTGAAAGTTTTGCAAAGTTGGTGATTCTAGGCTCTGGATACCAGTAATTTAAGAGCATGTAAATAGATAAGTTGCTTTCTCTTCTGTTATTTCACTTATTTAAGGACATTTTATAAGGTTCTTATGAGTTGAAATCCACTCAACTGCAAAGGGTTTGGTTTTTTTGGCTATTGAGACCTGGGCCCTGGTGGTGCAGTGATTAATAACTCTGCTAATCAAAAGGTCAGAGGTGGAAATCCATTAGCTTCTCCTTAGAGTCTCTATGGGGCACTTTTTGCCTGCTTCTGTAGGGTCATTATGATCAGAGTTGACTTGATAGTAACAAGTTCAGGTTTTTTATTTTGGCGTGTGTATGTGTTTGGGGGTGGGTCATGTATATTGAGTCCAGGTTGAAGTGCTGTTGACATCTACCGTATTTCTTGGGGTTTTTTTCCCTCCACAAACTCAACTACATTCCTCACTGGATTGATGCCTAACAGAAGCTCCAGGTGTGCGGCATTAACACTGCTTTGCAGGTGGTGAACCTGAGGCTCAGAATGAATAAATGACCTGTGAAGGTCAACAGCAAGCATCAGGCCACTAAGATTTCACTTTGGAGACAAGTCCTTCCTAGTCTTCAATGATAGAGAAGTTTCAAACAGACAACTAGTAACACCTGTCTTCATCAAAACATGAGTGTTCAAAAGAAATTTTATTGGTCACCTTTCATCTCTTGGTACTTCCCACGGTGTGCACAGCAATGAAAACTTTTTGGCTTGTGAATAACAAATAGCCCATATCAAAATAGTTAGGGTAAATTAAATTTTTAAAAAATTTTATATAGCAAATAGTCTAGAAGTAAGACAAAGTTTAGTGTTTTAGGATGTTAGATGCTGGGCTGTAGCTATTTGAGAAACTTAGATGGTAAAATTAGATACACAGTATAAAACAAGAATGGTAGAGGTGAGAGTACATGTTAGCTAGTGATAGGTTACAGAACCTGCAGTTTGAAAATTAAAACAAGTTGGCCAAAGGCCACATGAGTGATCCGTGTAATGATGGATGTGTTGTGTGTCCGGACTCTGTAGTGAACTCAGAGACATAACTTGATGGAACCCAACACACACACACACACACACACACGAGTACAAGTGAAGTCGGGGAATCTGTGTAAGATAGGCGAATCCCATTAATGTCAACATCAGAGGCGAGCAAATGTCAGCTCAGGGTTCCTCTTGGTTTCATAGGAGAGATGAAGGAACAGTTCATCAGTGAGTGTTTTCTTCTGAATTCCAAACAACTCCAGAGTCTTCTGATCCAACAGCTCATGTCAACTCACCAGACACTATGACTCAGGGAGGGGAAAGTGCTAACCCATTCAAGTCCTGACAGGGTAGAGTCCCCTGGACCCAATGGAGCAATGGTGCATAACAGGATGACAATACATGTTTCATCCTTAAGGAGAAAGGTAGTGAACTAGTATTATTCATCCAGTGCTCAAATTCTATATACACTAAAGCCTAATTTTCCGAATTTAAGGACTGCAGCTTCAACACTTGAGTTTCAACCTTTGTCATTTGAGAGAAAGATGGAAAGGAAGACATGACCCCAAGGTTTTCCTTATTTGTGATCCCTTTCTTCCTTGACACTGTGGTTTTTACCTTCATTGCCAGAGGCTTTGGGAACATTTGCCGTAGACAGGTGGCAGGCTATGGATTGTGAAATTTTGTATGGAGCATAACTACCCAGGTACACATTTTCTCTCTTCTCTTTTTCTGAAAACTCTTTGAAAGCAGGGATTTTCTTGTTTTGATTTGTACCCTGCACAGTACTTAATGTAGAGCCCTGCATATTACTGGGGCTTAGTAACTACTTGGAAACCTTGGTGGTGCAGTGGTTAGTGCTACAGCTGCTAACCAAAAGGTTTGCAGTTTGAATCCACCAGGCTGTTCTTGGAAACTCCATGAGGCAGTTCTACTCTGCCCTGTAGTGTTGTTGTGAGTTGGAGTTGACTCAGCAGCAGTGTGTTTGGTTTTTGGTAAATAATTTTTCAGTATTAACAGGACATTAGGCCCTATTCTAGGATGGTCTGAGGTTAGAAGAGACTCTCTCAGGGACTGGATTTGCTAATCTTTTGTTCATCTCTTTTAGGAGAAAACTGTCACTTTAAGAATATACTTCTAAATTCAGCAAAATTTTAGTTGTACACCTACTTCTCAGCCTGGGACATTTTAGTTCCTAGTGATAGAAAAATATTTAAGACCAAATTGCTGTCCTAATGAAACTAACAGAGTCTTGGTAGTCCCAGATAAGGAAAGAACTGTTTCTAAAACAATGCTCTGTCACTGTGGAATTATACACTGGGTTGTGGTGCCAGTGAGGAGGGAGAGGAAGGATAGTCTTGATTCCAGTGTCCAAACTCAGTAGGTATTTGTTCTGATTTTGTCTGCTCTTCACTCGAAATATATTGCTTGAGTAGAGGATGGGGTCAAGAGGAGGGGACAAGTGTTTGTTGAGTGGATGCTGGAAGTAATGAATGGAAGAGTGTGCAGTCAGAGGGGGAGAAGAGCAGATGAGCTGCAGAGAGGCAGGCATGTAGAATTGACTTGGATTGTAAACTTTCACTTAATCACAATAAAAAAAATTAAAATATCTGTATATTGCCTGAGATACTCCCTGATTCTACCTTCTCTCCCTCCTAATTTCCCCAAGGAAAGTCAGAGGAGACAGTAAACCCAGAAATTAAAAGTTGTCATTGAGATAAGCCAGTAACCATATTCTGCAGATGTGGCTGTGAATTCCAGGAACGTTAGAAATGAAACTCAAGAATTCTAGTGGCATTTTGGTAGGAGAAAGGGGGAGAGGACAAGATGAGGTGAAGGGGACTATCTTTACATTTTAATTTTATACCTAAAGGTATAACCTGTGACCAGCCTGTCTCCGTCTGTACTGTCCTCTCTGGCCAGGCTCTGTGAGCCCATTATTGGGGTTGCAGCTGGAATGTTGAAAGAGATCTTCAGGAACTTGAGGTCTCATTCATTCACTCCGCAAATGCCTCCAGGACCTGCTTTCTCAATACTGTTCTGAGTGTCTTGGCTTTTCTCTGGAAGTGAGATCATCATACGGGAAAGCTGCACTTGGTTACCCTGAGATTAAATCTCAGTGACTTTGCAAACTTAGTCAGAACCCATAATAATTTTTGTATCTACCCCAACAGAGCCTCATGGTCCTCTCCAGCATAAAAACAAGTTGAGAGGCTGCACAACACCCAGAGCTTCCCACACTAGGTGTTTTCCAGAAGCTTGGAAGTCTCTCTCTGCAGGAGATGACTCCTCATTGAGTGTTTGATGTTATATTCCCAACAACATTTTTTTATTTTTGTTTACATGTTAATTTGCCTAATACATATTCAAGACAGCTAAGCCACCACGTTTTGCTGATGCACTTGTTTCTTGAGTCACCTTCGTCCACATGTCGTTACAGCTCCAGGTACGTGAGACAGCACCCACAGTCCTCAACGGCCGAACTGAGAGACTCAGCTCTCACCTGTAGACAGCAGTGTCTGGATTCACAGTTGAGTCAGAAACTCCAGGACATACAGCTCTGACAAGGATCACAACACAGGGTCCCAGACAGAACAGGAAAAAAGTGTAGAGCAAAACTCAAAGTCAGAAAAACACTAGATGTACTGATTAGGCAGCGATTGGGGGAGCTTCCAGGACTGTGGTCCCCACCCCGGACAGCTTGTTAACTTGCAACTGAAGCCACTCCTGAAGTCCACCTTCTAACCAAAGGCAAAAACCCAGAAAGACCTGTTGCCGTCAGTCAGTTCTGACTTACAGCACCCTTGAAGGGCAGAGTAAAACTGCGCCATAGGGTTGGTTTCTGAGAAGGGGTTGGTGGATTCGAACTCCTGACCTTGTGGTTAGCAGCTGAGCTCTCAACTGCTGTGGCCACCAAGGCTTCAAAGATTAGACAGACCTATGAAACAGATAGTGACACATGGGAAAAACACACTTCATAGCCCAAGCAAGTATTTGAGACCGAATGGGCAACATTTCCTCAAAAGCAAAGACGAGAAGTTAGGAGAGGATGGGAAACCTGGACACATGGACACAGAGAACCCAGGGCAGAAAGGAGGAGCAGACACATGGTCGGGATTGCAACCAATGCCACGAAACAATTTCGTGTATAAATATTTGAATGAGAAACTAATCACACTGTAAACTTCTTTCACCTAAAGCACAATAAAAAATCATAAAAACTTCTGGAACAGGCAGGGCCAGTGTCTCCTCTGATAATGAAGATAGCTGTCTAGTATCTCATATTTCTCTCTGGCTCACTCCACAGGAGGGTGAACTAGGTCCGTTCCAGCTTGGGACTTAATGCCTTTCCTGACAGTTTTAACACTCTGGCTGCATTTGCTGCTGGTTCTTCAGTCCAGGGAACTGTACACTTGTGATTTTTGTATTGTTTGCTTGCGTGATTGTGGATGACGAGTTGTGTCGAATCCACCATCTCCTGCCTGCCAACCACAACTGTGACCAGCACTGTCCCGGTGTGGAGTTGTTGGAAACTTGACAGAAAGCTTAAGGGTTGAATTTCTCTCTCTCTCTCTTTTTTTTACCTCGAGGATGCTATTTGCATATCAGGAGATACTAAGTTTGAGGAACAAATAAACTGACTTCATGTAGTGGTTATTTATTCCACTTAGTTTTATAAAAACCAGACCTTCCAATGCACATTAAAAATAAATGCTTCCAGTTTCTTTGATTGGAAGAACATTTTGAACTGGACCACTATCTTCTAGTCCAACCAGATGGTGCTTGTAGAAACACTGTCATTAATTGAGGGTGTATTCCACTGTGTGTGGTTTATAGCAGGGAGGGGTCAGGGGGTACCTCCTCCAGAGTGATTTTTTTTTCCTTTAATAGAAATTGCAGTGGTTTAGGATGTTGGATGCCAGGCCCCTCATTATTTGACAAGCTCCGACAGTAAAATTAGAATGCACAGTATAAACTATCAACAGTGGACACAGGAGTACAGGTCAACTGGTGAGAGGTTACCTGACCTGCAATTTGAGGTATCTATACAGTGACAAAGCTGGTTTATACCTTGACTGTGGTAGTGTACACAGAGAGCAATACATGTGATAAAATCGTCTGGAACTTAACGCACGCACACACACACACACACACACACGTGTGAGTACAAGTCAAGCTGGAAAATTCGTAATAAGGCAGGCAAACTACATCAATGTCAGTATCTTGTTAGTTCTATCATGGTGTGATTATAACAGATGTCACCACTGCAGGCAGCTGGGTATTTCTTAAAACTGCCTGTGAATCTACAGCTACCACGATAAGACATAAACAAGTTGAATAGAAAATAAACAAGTTAGCCTGACTTTCTAAGAATACTTTCCAAATCCATAACTGTTAGCAGAGGAATGGGGAAGAACTTCATCTGATAAAACGCAGAAGTGAAAACAGTGCTCTTGGTTATTTTCACCGTGGAGGATGTTTTCCAGGCTGTTCCACTGATAGACGTGACCACTGATTAACACACTCGTTAGACGAGAGACAGTATCCCATGGAAGTTCTTGGCAAACAAATGAAGGGATTCAAAAATGTAGAAATATGCCATGGAGACAATTTCATTTTTTTTTCTGTTTATAAAATGTAATGCTATTTATGGAAAATTGGGAAATAAAAGAAGGCACAAAGAAGGAGGAAAATCTATAACCCCAACACTCAAAGATAACCGCTGTTAACATTTTGTTCTTTTCAGATACATGTATGTTTCTTTATCTGAGAAGCTCTTCACAAAGGACACTTCTATGGCTTTACAAAGCACATTCAAAGTGTGGTCGTAGACACCCAGTACTCTGGCAGCAGAGATCAATATGCAGACTATTTGATTGATCATGACTTGCTTTGTTGCTGTTGTCGTTGTGTGCCACGGAGTCAGTGTCAGTTCATTGAAACCTCTAGGTGTAGAACTGCCTGTCACATTTCCAGGACATCGATCTTCACTGGAGCAGACTGGTACTCCACCTTGCTGCTGCAGGCTGGCTGCTGAGTTCAAATTACCAATGACTGAGTCAATGGCTGTGTGCTAAACACAGTGCCACCAAACCAAACCCATTGCCATTGAGTCAATTCTAACCCATGGTGACCATACAGGTCAGAGTAGAACTGCCCCATAGAGTTTCCAAGGAGCGCCTGGAGATTCGATCTGTCGACCTCTTGGTTAGCAGCTGTAGCACTTAAGCACTGCATCAACACTGTGCCACTAGGTCTCCTCATGACGTGACGGGCCAGTTATTAAATATTTTAATGCCACCCCTGGATTAAAAATAAAAATGACTGTGACACAAAAAATGCAAAACTTGCCACTCGAACCTCATACCAGTGTAAGAGGACTGCCATTACATAAGCAAACTCATCCTAGCAAAAGTGCTCTATATCTCTTTGCTGAATATACTATGGTCACCTTCAAAGTCCTCCCCTTGGGAAGCTATGACCGATGCCAGCACCTAGTCCACGCTTCAAAGCAATTTTGGAACTCTTTCTGTGGAATGGCCATCAGAGCTGTTGTTGTATTACCCATGATGTCCTGAATGTCATCCAAATGTCTTCCTTTCAATATTTCCTTTATCTTCAGGTAAAGAACAAAATCACTCAGGCCAGATCAGCTGAGGAGAGAGGGTGTTCCAACACAGTTGTTTGTTTAAGCGCTAAAAACTCCCTCACAGACGACTATGCAAGAAGTTTGCAAACTTGCTACCCTGTGTGCAGTGGCCATCCCAGAAAGAGTTCCAAAATTGCTTTGAAGCGTGGACTAGGTGCTGGCATCGGTGCATGGCTTCCCAAGGGGAGGACTTCAAAGGTGACCGTAGTGATCTTCAACACTGAGGTACATAGCACTCAGAACAATTCAGTTCAGACTTAACTGTCAGACGTTGTCTATCCACTCAAGACTTCTTTAAATCAAACGAAAGTCTAGTGACATTGTGCTCTTTTAAAGAACTACCTGTATGAGACCAAGGAAACCCCGGTGACAACCAAAGCTGCCATTCATTTCTACCAGTTGATCCTTGGGAACTCCATGGGGCAGTCCCCCTCTGTCCTGTGGAGTCACTATGAGTGGGAAGGCAACAGATTGTTTTCTTTTCTTTAAATGTAGGATCAAATTGCTTTTTTTTTCTTTAAATGTGGGATCAAATTGGTAAGAGCTACGCGAAAGGTTGGATGGGAAGCCTGGAAGAAAGTGAGTTTACATCCCTAGGGGAAGAACAAGTCAGAAAGGAAGAGTGTGGGTGGATGTACAATTGGAGGAACGTAATCAATGTCCCCAAGTTGTACCCTTAGAAACGGTTGTGTTGGTGTATCATTTCTCTACATATACTTTAGACAACAATAAGAAAAGGAAAAATAAAGAAAATTTTGAAGAAAAACAAAACACTTCTGCTTAGACACTCATGAGAAAGCTCCATAGGGGAGGTGATGCCTGAGATAAATCTGAAAGGGTAATTAGGAAGTTGGGTTGGGTAGTGTTTTTAGCATGTTTGTCAACTACCTAAGTCCCAGTGCTTTTTTGCAATGACATTTTGAAGGAGTGATAGCAATAAAGTCATGAATAATGCCATGAGAACAATAACGTGATTCCATATATCAAAGCTTTGCATGTTAGTTCACTCATACTACTGTTGCGTAAATTCTAGGAAAAATCATTCTTTTGCCAGATGTCTTTATTCCCAATATCATGTCTCTATTTTAAAATATTTTCTTTCCCATATAAATGGGACATCTGGAAAACTGGCATTTTAACTATTTGTTTCATAAAATTTTATGGTTTACCCACGGTCCAACATCCTGGAGGGTCCCCTGAGAACATAGCCCCTGGTCTCACTCCTAGCCCAGAGCTGGAACCGGCCCTGAAGACAACTCTTCAGACAAAAACTGGACTGGACTATAGGACATGGGGTTGTCAGAGCAGCTCCTCTCTAGAAAAAAGGATGGGTGGGTAGACAGGAGGGGACAGAAGCTGGGTGCATTAATTAGGGAAGTATAGAGTGGAAGGGAGGAGTGTGCCATCACAGAATAGGGAGAGCAGCTAGGGTTGTGCAGGGGTGTCTGTATGTGGTTTCATATAGCAAATTGACTTTGACTGTAAACTTTCACTTAATCATAATAAAATATTATTTTAAACAAATTTATGGATCACCCAGCTGATGCACTTAGGCATCAGCACTGAAAGTTGCCATAAACATTTTTCCCTGGTGTATCCAGAAAGTCTAATGAATAAGCAAGCCCGTGACTGTTTGGAAGGGACAGTAGAGAAACTTGTCATTACGATTTTTAAAGAGATAACCTTTTTATAGACCTTGATTTTACCCATGGAGTAAATTAGTAGAAAGTCTCATCTTTTCCCCTCTTCATTTATTCCCAAACACCCTTCAGGTCTTCACTGAAGTATCACATTGTCTTCAAAGCCTTTCCGTCCCACTTCTGCCCGATGGTGGGCCCACGGTCCTTTCCAGGTACTCGCAGGACCACCTGGTCATCTAGAACCTGCACTAAATGTTGTGTTGCAATGTGGGGAGTACTTATCTGTCTTCCTGCTTGTCTAACTCCCCATAGTCTCAGGACTGTGTCTTATTCCCTACTGTGTCCCTGAAACTGTAAGCTCTCCTGGCATTTATTACATAATAAATAAATATTTTGCGGGTCCTCCTATTGGTGAGTGGCATCTGGTGTCTTAAAAGCCAGCAAGCTGCCATCTGAGGAACATCAATTGGTCCCAACCCACCTGGAACAGATGATTACAGAGAACAGCAAGGACATGAGGAAAAATGAGCTCAGGACACAGAAGGGCCCATCTGACTGGGGGACTACATCAGCATGAGACCGGAAGAATCAGATGGTGCCCAGCCACCACCAAAGACAGCTTTGATAGGGGACACTGTCATAACACGAGAGAAAGAGGTGTGCCGATCAAGAACTCTACTAAAAGACCAGAATTGATGGTCTGATAACCTGGGGGCCCCTTGGGAGTGTGGCTCCTAGACTTGCTGCTGGCTCTGACCTGTAACCGGTACTGAGGTCAACGCTTCAGACAAACAATGGACTGGACTCGGGGACAGAGTGAGCATGTGGTGTGTGTACTTTATGCTTTTATACAGTTCGAGGAGGCTGTCCTACTGGTTTCTTTCTGGAGGGGAGAGGAGAAGGTGGTGAGGAGAGAACAGGTATTCACTGAGGAGACACTAGAAATAAAGAGTGGAAAGGGAAGTGTGCTGTCACAGGGCGAGGAAAGCAGATAGAGCTGCAGAGTTGGGCATGCAACTTTGACTCAGATTGTGTACTTTTACTTAATCATCATAAATCAATAATTAAATCCATATTTAATGGAAGAGTCACTGAGTGAATAAATCTAGTGTGATATATGACAACAGTGACTGGAATCTTAGTGAAAACCTGGCACAGCTTGGCTGGGAATGGGTGCTCAGGGAAGGAGAGAATCGTCCTGGCCTGGTGGACCCCAGTTCTTCTCCAGCAAAGGCAACTTCACTGTCGTCTTTCTCACTAACAGTGCTGCCCGACTTTCTCTGAGACCACCCGGAAGTGAGCATTACATGCTGCCTGAAATCTACAGAAATTTTAAAATAAAACAGATATAAGTTTGGTAGCCTGATCTTTGGTTATTTGACTTCGCATAAGACAACAAATTCTAGACCATTTCACAGAAGTTGGGCATGGATAAAAACTCCAAGTCTATTCAACTTATCCAATCAATCCCCAAACCAAGCCCACTGCTGTTGAGTAGATTCCAACTCATGGTGACCCTATCTACAGTCAGAGTAGAAATGCCCCACAGAGGTTCCAAGGTGTGTCTGGTGGATTTGAACTGCCGACCTTCTGGTTAGCACCCATAGCACTTAGTCACTGTGCCATCAGGGTTTCCATTCAGTTAGCAATCACGTATTACTCATAGAGTATGTGTCAGGTGTTTTCTTTGTTTCTATTTACACCACTGTTGTTTTACAGGCTGTCTTGCCAACGCAAAGAGATCCATGCTTATCCTAGCAACAACAGACCTTCTCTTCCACTTGAATCTGGCGCATTCGTAGAGACCCTTGCTGTGTCCATACTGGTATTAAGCAAGATTCCAGTGGTGAATTTTAAAGTGATTTATGAAAGTGTGAAACTGGCGATTTAGTTACTCATTGCTTAGGTGATATTCTTGCTGAACTCTCAATTGATTGCCCTGCCATTCCAGGAAACACAACTCTCGTGTGATACTGAGAAACTGTCTCTTGCATATGAGTAGTTTGCAGGTATTTACTTTTTCTGATTAGTGATGTGGAGTACGTTTGTTCTCTACTGGAAGAGAGGTATGATCGATACTCACAGAATATTCATTTGGTCTTTGAAGCAAAGATGAATTTGTCTCTACCTCGTTTGGATGCCATGGTCGCTGTGAAAATGAAGTTGACCTTTCTCTCTGGATGGTGTCAAAAGGGATAGATCCACTGGGTTTCTCATTAGGACTAAGTTTGGGGGATTGTCACTGTGGTGGTCAGGATTGTGTCATCTTGGCTACTCCATATTTGGCTGCTGTATTAAGTGGCAGGGTGGGGTCTGCGGTGGCTTCCTGCCCCTTAGCTGTCATCTCTTGACCTTCCACTACTACTGCTGGTCTGCTCACACAGCCAGGAGCTCCTGCTCTCTTCTTTCAGCATCTGGTTCTTGGACTTGAACTAGCAGCTGCTGGATTCATCAATCCTTACAGTCGGCACTTGAGAGTCCTGCTTCCTGACCTGCCGATCCTGGGTTCACCAGCCTCTGCCACTCTGTCTTGCCACCAGCTTGAGATCCACCAACCTACACAATCGGTGATCTAGAACTCTGGTCTCTGACCTGCTGACTTTGGGTTCACCAGCTTCCGTGGCCATGTGAGTCCTGTGCCAGGACTTGGGACACTCAGTTTCTGTGACTGCGTGAGCTGTTTCCTATATCTGTATCTATCTATCTATCTATATTATAAATCTTTCCTTGGTCACCATGAGTCGGATCTGACTCAATGGCCCTTGGCTTTTGGCCTTGTACTTACACATGTTACTGGTTTTGCTTCCCTAGAAAACCGAGCCTAAGACAGTCACATAGGCTGGAGAACATTCCAGCACTGAACTTTTTGTTAGTCCTTAATTTATTTAAGAATATGATCTTCATTTTTCTTCCTCTTGAGGAAAAGTGACTCCAGGAAATCAAGGAAATGTTGGAATATTTAGATAGACATAGGTGTCTTCAGAGTGAGTCTGATGGTGATGGACCTCTTCTGCTTTTGCTGATCTGAAAATGTCTTATTTGAGATAACATTTGATTTGGAAGACAATTTTATTGGAGATAGAGTTCTAGGCAGACACTACTTTTCCTTCTAGCACTTTCCTATTGCCGCCCTGTTGTCTTCTGTCCTCTGTTGTCATTCAATTCATTGTCTCCCTGTAGATAGTGTATCACTGTTCTCTGGCTTCTTTAAAGGTTGTGTCTTAATATTTTCTTCGGATCCGATTCTACAGCACTTGGCTCTTGGCTAATATTTTCTTCAGTTTATGATTCACTTACCTGTTGGCTTGGCACCTGTGATTTTCTTTGTGTTTGTTCTGCTTGGGTCTGTGATTTTCTTAGAGTGAGAGTTTGATATTCACCTTGACCTAATTTTTGGCCATTATTTTTTCAAACTTTTTTTTCTGCTGCTATCTCTCTC
The DNA here is from genome assembly GCA_028571685.1 of Heterohyrax brucei. NCBI lineage: Eukaryota > Metazoa > Chordata > Mammalia > Hyracoidea > Procaviidae > Heterohyrax > Heterohyrax brucei. The sequence continues at coordinate 3,620,782 of CM053163.1, forward strand.
TTCTTTTCTTGAGACTCTACTTTGTATATGATAGACTGTTTGGCTTTATTGCACAGTCCACTAAAACTCTGCTTTAAATGTATGTTTCCCTTTTTTACAAAATAAATTATTTCTATTTATTTTTATTCACATTTACATATTTTTCTTCTGTGACATTCAGTCAGTTGTTCAACACAACTTCCATTTCTCTGCCAAGATCCCACAGTTGTTCACTTACTACATCCATATTTTCCTTTAAAGTTTTGAACATATTTGTAAAAGGTATTTTTAGATCTTCCTTATTAAATTCAACATCTCAGTTATTGTAGGGTCTGTTTGTAGTGACTGATTGCTTTTTTGATTATCTATCAGATTTAGTACTTCTCCCTAGGTCTAGAAGCTTTTGATCATAAGAGGAAAATTACGGCTAATATCTTGTAGGGAATATGCGTTATGTTTTCAACTTGAATTATTTTTATTTAATTCTCATACTCACCTTATGAGGTAGATATAATTATTCCACAGCACCTTGGTGGCACAGTGGTTAACAACTTGGCTGCTAACCTAAAAGTCAGTAGTCCGAACTTAGCAGCTGCTCCTTGGAAATGCTGTGGTGTAGTTCCACTCTGACCTGTGGGATCACTGTGAGTCAGAATTGGGTTGATGATAGCAATGGGTATAATCATTCTGTTTATAGAAGAACAAACTGAATCTCATGATTATGATATAATTTGTTTGCTTATTACACAGCTGATGTGTGGTGAAGCTGTCACTCAAAGTAGGACCTTCTGCTTCTATGCTGTCAGCTACATTTGACCAGCTAGAGAGGCACGGCCAAGCCATCCTTGGGTGTATATTTAGCCAGTTTTTCTTATGTGCCAAGATTCTGATTCTCTGAGAGGGGAAGAGACCCTAAGTGGCCTTCTGCTATTGAATAGGTACAGGCAGGACACAGACATCTTTTGCACTGCTTCTGAAAACAACTGGGCACACAGTGAGCCCTCGCCAGCCTTTCGCTGCCCTGCCACCCATGGCTTTCAGCATTCCAGGGTCGACCAGTAAGCCGCAGGGCCGACCAGTAAGCCCCAGGGACTTGCTGCAGGGCTGTGATGAACAGAGGTGTTTCATGTCTGCACATGTATGCAAATATATAGAGAGAAGCCATTGTCCTAGCATTCTGTGATGCTGGCTTTGTTCTTTTCTTTTTATTTTCTTCCCCATTTGTCAGCTTTAATAATGGAGCAAAGGAGCAAAGGAGCAAAAACCTACCCACCACATAGTTTCAGACTGACTGAAAGAGCATCCCCTCTGCTTCTCAGAAAAGCTGTGGCCAAGCTCCTGGCCCACCAAAAATATACACACACACACAAAGTGGATACAAACTCCAAACAAAACACACAGCCCTTCTGAGAAGCAAAGTGAGAAGCTTCTCCAGTGATGCTGGGGAACAAGTCCCTGGAGGGTCCTGCTTCGTTGTGGGGGGCCTGTGTGAGTGTTGGGCTGTTTCTAACAGATTCAGAGGCTCACACTTGGATGCCATCTTTGCTCTCCAGTCAGATCCATTCCCCAAATGCAGATCCACTGCAGTCTTGGAGGCCTGGTCTTAGGTATCGTCTTGGGTAGACATCTAGGATCCAGGACTGAGAGTATTTGAAGGTTTCGCTCTTCTTTCTCAGAAGGCTTTCATGGGCACACACTAGGGCCATTCTGTGGTTGTAGAGGTGCATGAAGGGACAAATACATTCCCCAGTAGGGTAGAGGGTACCAAGTACATCAGCGGGCATCGTACATGGGTCCTTCACTATTGCTGAGCAGACCACTCTCACAAACCATGTGTCAGGCATTCAAATAAGAGTTTTTCATGCATTATTGACAAACTGTATGTTATCCACGGAGAAATCAAGGGAAAGAGATTAAGTAACACGTGTAAGATCACACCCTAGTAAACGTCATAGCCAGCACTGAAGCATAGACAACTTAGGGCTCCTGCTTAGCTACCGTATTACATTGCCTCCGACGCTCAGTCCTAAGGGCTGGCCTCCAAAAGAACAGAATGGATCTAAGGTACCTGATTACCACCCTAGGTGCCATACTCATTTAATCTTCTAAGTACAGAAATGAAGATATGACTCAGGGAAAACCTTTGAAGAAAGAGCCCAGAGATAGGGCAGCAAGAGCCTGTCTATGGTGTTAGAGCATTATAGAAAAATGCAAAAGAGGAAAACAGCATGGTATATAGGACGCAATAGGTCCAAGTCTACCATTCTGGAACATTTGCCGTATGTCTCTTCTTTACAAGATACTGGAAGCAAACGTTGTCCTTGCTCTCCAGGAATTTACAATCTAGTTATGGGGACAAACTACACACCGAAAAGGTTTGTGTTACAAAACAGAATTTGCTAAGTTCCAAGTGAGAGGTTCTCATACTGGAGAAGGACCTCACGCTTGGGGAGGTAGAGGTCAGTGAAGACAGAGGAAGACCCTCTGACACAGTGGCTGCAACCACGGGCTCAAGGATAACAAGGACTGGGAGGGTGACGCAGGACTGGGCAGCATGTCCGTCTGTCGCAGACAGGGTCACTGCGAGTCAGAACTGATTCGAAGGTACCTAACAACAAGTGAGATATAGGCAAGAAAATTATGCCGAACACCACGCAGAAGGGGTTGATTCTCAGGGGAAAGCTCGGAGCTAGTCTGGGAGGATGGGAAAGATTTGAACAGAGAAAACCAGGACAGCATTCTAAATGTGGAGAAGGCAATTTGGTAAAAAAAAATTACAATTTTAGCACATTGATTTGACTGGAACAAATGATTATGATAATAACATATTGTGAACCGATAGTATAGGATCTAAAATACCAAGCTTTGACTTAAACTTTGCCCTTTCTTGATAGCTATTGAAGGTGACACTATCAAGGTGGTATTTTTAAAAGAACTGGCACCAATCAGTTGGACGTTCTGGGACTCAGGCAATTTTGGAGGCAGAAAGAAAGTTCGACGCCACTGTAATGACACCAGGCAGGAAGGAACAGGAATATCTGCATAAAGAAAAGAGCTCTAACATGGAGTTCATGAAGTTTTATTCTAGAAACAACTCTCCTTCAATCTGTTAATGAGACTGTGAATAAACTCTTTAATTTTTACTGGCTTTGGTTTTCTAAACTGCAACATTAGAGCACTGAGCTATGCTCTTAGCAGTCCATATGAATTTTTCAAATCTGAAGATCTGTATTTCTGTGATTCTAGAAAAAGATGTTGAGCACGAGGATGAGTGAAGACTCAGTGATGATTTGGAGACACTGAGTCTGAATAAAAATACGGAGATAATAGTTGACGGAAGCTGGGAAGTGTCTTAGGTTGAGTTCTCTAGAGAAACAAAATTAGCAAAGCATATAAATATCTCCGTACAGAGAATTACATCAAGGAACTTGTGCACATGGTGGTAGGTGGTGGAACATCTCATGTCTGTGGGTCAGGCCAGAGGTTTCTCCCAACTCAAGTAGCCACAAGGGCTGGCAAACCCGAGATCAGCAGGTCAGGCAGCAGAGCTCTTGCTCACAGACTGAGATCAACAAATCTCAAAACGGCAGGCAAGCTGCTAGCTCAAGTCCCAAGAATTGTTAAGTCAGATGAAAACAGAAGCCAGATACAGTATCCAGAGCCAGTGAGAGCCTTGCCTTATAGGTCTACCTATAAGGGATACAGGCCACACCCTCAAGGAAACTCCCTTTCAACCACTGGGCTAATCACAGCAGATCTCATCACAGAGACGATCACTTACCGTATTTCCTCCTGGAAGTCATCGCATCATTACATGACTGCCAGACTACGTCATGACTACATACATTACATGACTGCCAGACTACGTCATGACTACATACATTACATGACTGCCAGACTACGTCATGACTACATACATTACATGACTGCCAGACTACGTCATGACTACATACATTACATGACTGCCAAGCCACTGAGAATCATGATGCAGCCAAGCTGACACACAACCTTAAGGATCAGAGTTAAATAAGGAACAGACACATAAGCATTGTAAAGCAGTGCAGTTTTAGGAAATCAAACAAATCATTCTACAATGGCGCACATCAGCTTTATTTCCAGGAGCTTCTTTTGGACATGTATCTTAACTGAATTTAGAAGAAAGAGGAGAGGATGATTGATGCATCTATGGAAAAAAGAAAAATGAAGGAAATCCGATGGCCTGCCCATTTCTGCCACAGGAGGAGGCATTGGCTTCTCTTTGCTGGACATCACTATGGTCACCTTCCAAGTCCTCCCCTTGGGAAGTTATGCCAGCATCTACTCTGCCACTCAGAGCAATTTTGGAGCTCTTTCTCGAATGGCCATTGCCCACAGTGGTACAGTGACAACTTAGTGAACTCATTTGTATACTTGCCTGTGACGTAGTTTTTAGCCAGTAAACAAATAACTACTGGAACACCCTCCCTTCTCATCTGATCTGACCCCCAGTGACTTTTTTCTTCACTTGAAAATAAAGAAACATCTAAAGGAAGACATTTGGATGGCATTCAGGACATCAAAGGCAATACAACAACAGCTCTGATGGCCGTTTCAGGAAGAGTTCCAAAATAACGTTGAAATGTGGACTACACACTGGTGTTGGTGCATAGCTTCCCAAGTGGAGGACTTGGAAGGTGACCATAGTGATATTCAGCATTGAGGTAAGTAGCACTTTTTCTAGGATGAGTTTGTGAACAAAATTGTCAGTCTGCATAGAATTAAACTAAAGGAAATAAAGAGGAAGATGATTATTGCTGATGATTATTGCGAGACGGCAGAAGCCTGGCTGAGAACAGGGAGGAAGAAGCCCCACCAGGAAGCACAAAGCTGGCTGCCCGTGGCTCAGGAGCTGTGTGCTCACTGCCGGGGTCCTCAGGGTGCAGCTGGGTCCTGGGCCGGGAGAAGTTATTCGGTTGAAGCCTATAGCGTTGATGTTGAAGGCTCACGTAGCTTTCAGTTCCTTCCGTTGTCCTCTAGAGGTATGGTGCCCGCTGAGACAGAGCTCAGCGGCTAGTGTGACAATTGCTATATAAATAATGGAGTGGCACCAGCCCAGGAACCACCACACATAACACTCATTGTAATGACGGTCTCTGCTCCCTGGTCTCACTGGACCTCATTCATAATTGATGGAACACTTGAGGACTTGGGTTTCTTTTGTTTGGGCCTCTTGCCCGAATCGCCTTAACTACACACAGTTAGAAAAAAAAAAAAAAGAAAACAAATAATGTCACCTGATTCTCTGAACTCAGTTTAGTTATGCAACAGGCTTTTTGTCTTCTTCTGCATCACACAAATGATCCTTTATGCTGCCCTGCAAATTTGCTACGAGACTGCTTTGACAACTGCTTTGACTGTGCTGGATTAAGGTCCTGGGAAGGGACCACGCCACTTCTAATCCTCCAATGATCCCGGAGCACTTCGCTGACACCGGCCAATTCAGCTGCCTTGAAGTCTGAGAAGCTAAGAGGAAAAGTCACACAGTTTTTCCAGTCCTTTCTGAAGGAAATAAGAAGGTCCCATTCACTGTATAGCAGGCGATAAAAACACTCTCCAGATAGAAACGCCGGCGGGGCAAAAGCCTTTGAAACCTTAGCAATGAGAGTCAGAAAGCATGGTGATCTTCCTTCTTGTCCCTAAACCCTAACGGTAATTTCCCCACTTGGGGTGGGGGCAGAAGGCATAGCGCACCCTTCCACCAGACGTGTAATCTTGTCACAAAGAAATTATGAGAGTCTTAGCTCTGGTTGGTGCAGTGGCCCAGTTTCCGACTGCTAACTGAAAGGTCAACTGCTTCACAGGACTAAGTTGTGGCAGTCTGCTTTCCATAGAGATTACATCCTTGGAAACCCCAAGGGGGCAGTTGTGCTCTGTCCTATAGAGTCACTGTGAGCTGGAACCCACTGGACAGCGAAGGGTCTGGTTTCCGTCCGGTAGGAAGTGTCTGGGCATTTCCGGGTACGATGACTGAGCTTCCCTAGGACTGTTTACCACCTAACTCAGCTCCTACCCTCTGTTTCATTCAGGTGAACTTGAACTCACTGAGTGCCTACATGGTGCAAACGGTGAGTGCACTTGACTTTCAACTGTAGGACTGCTGACTGGAGTATTCCCAGAAGTCCCTTAGAATTAAAGTCTGGTGATCCGTCTCTGAAAACTCAGCCACTGAAGACCCTCTGGAGCCCCGTTCCACCCTCAGTCACCACGACTGGAATCACCTTGATGGCACCTGGTCACCTTACTCAGGATAGGGATTTCCAACAGTTACATGTGTACATTTAAACTTAATAATTACCTTTTTTTAAAAAATAATTCTTAAAATGTAGGACCTCAGGTGGGTCTCCAAAGCAGTGGTAATGAATAGAGTACAAAAATGACAAATTCACAGAAGAATGAACAATGGAGAAAACACCCAATATTCTTGAATTTAGCAGTAAGTAAAGAAATTGACCTGAAAGAAACAGTGGAGTCCATTTATTGCTATATAAATTGGGTTAGAAGGGGTAGGTCGGATGCGGTGGTGTCTGTGTTAGCTGCTTAGTGCTGCTGTAGCAGAAATACTGCAAGTGAATGGCTTTAATGAATGTGAATTTATTCTCTTACAGTCTAAGAGGCTGGGAGTCGAATTCAGGGTGCCAGCTCCAGAGGCATGCTGTCACCCTTTATCAGCTCAGGAGGAAGGTCGTTGTCACCAGTTTTCCACAGTGAAGGAGCTTCTCAGTGCAAGGACCCTGGTCCAAAGGACGTGCTCTTCTCCTGGCTTTTCTTTCCTGGTGGTGGGAGGTCTCTGTGTCTCTCTGCTCGCTTCTCTCTGTCTCACAAAAGGTTGATTCAACACAAACCAAAAGTTGCAGATTGAGTCTTGCTTCATTAATACATTAACATCATAGAGGTGGGATTAATATATTAATATATTAACATTATCATTAATATATTAATGTTACAGTTTAACTTTAATATATTATATCATATTAACATCATAGAGGTAGGATTAATATATTAACATTAAATCAAAACGTACATGTATTATGCTAATATATTATCATTATGTTAACATACAGGTTGGATTAATATATTGATATATTAACATTATCATTAATATATTAACATACTATAATGTTAGTATATTGTATTGTCATTAGCCTACTAACATCAGAGGTGGAATTAGTATATTACTAGACTAATATTATCATTAATATATTGATATAGTATAATGCTAATATACTATATTAATAAATGTTATCTTAACATCATACAGGTGGAATTAATGTATTAATATATTAACAATGTCATTAATATATTAACATGCTATAATATTAATATATTATATTATCATTAATATATGAACATCATAGAGGTAGGATTTACAACATAAAGGAAAATCATATCAGATGACAGAACGGTGGACAATCCCACAATATTGAGCGTCATGGCCTAGCCAAGCTGCCACACATTACGGGGGCCACAGCTTAATCCGTGACAGTGGAACGGATACCCTGACACAGAGGTAGCTGGTCAGAGTTAATGTTTGTTCAAACTTTCTGGGCAATAAATGAACAACATGAGTCTGAAGTCCGTCAGACGCACACACCCTAGGCCCTTACAATTCCATTCCTAAACTGGAGATTCTTAACCAACTCAGTGACAGACACCCCCAGATAGTGCCTTCTGACAAGTAAAGCCAGTCACCCTGGAGTTTATGTGGACTGAGGGGGACCCCTCTGGGTCTGAGAAGGCCTGAGCCCCTTGGGCTTTTCGCAGATCAGTCAGTGAACCCAGCGGGGCAGTGGTTAGGCGCTATGGCTGCTAACCGAAAGACAGGCAGTCAGAATCCGCCAGGCGCTTATCAGAAACTTCACGGAGCAGTCCTCCTCTGTTCTCCAGTGTCGCTAGGTGTCAGAGTCAACTCGACAGTGGTGGGTTTGGTAGTTCTGGGTTTTAGCTCAGTCAATCTTCTGAGGCAACTTGGGTTGGACTCAACCTGCCATCTTTTTGTAGCAACTGAGGGCTTAACCATTTGTACCCCATCGGGACTCTCCCGGCAAAGAGAGGTTTATTTTTATCACATAACATGAAAAGTGGAGGGACATAGCCCAGGGCCGGTATTGTGGGCCCATAATGCCATTAAGCTCTGGTCTTCTTTGAGTTTTACATTATTATGTGTGGTTTTTAGGACGGGGGTCTTCCTCCTCCGTGCACTGTATCTCCTTTCCGATGGGGGGAAGAAAAGTGGGTAAGCCAAATGTGCGAGATCCCTGAAATTAGCCGATGTATCTGCCTCTTTCAAAGAGCTGTCCCCAGAAGCACCGCCAGCATCTGTTTGTATTGTCTTCTGCAGACTTTGTTCTATGGCAGATGAAATATCTCGTTAGGGATATTTCTACAGGGAACAAAATTAGGGTCATATTAGCAAGCAAGAAGAGGAAACAGCTGGTAGGCACATAATTGTATCTTTCACAATAGTGGTCAAAGATGAGCACACACATTACATATAACACGATATGATAGATACATGAAATGAGAAACACACATACAGAATGGGAAACAATCAAAAGCCTCCAATATTAAGAGTTTGGTTTAGAGAAACAGTGAGATTCCTTACAAAAGAATCCTTACTATGATGACATCATATGCAATCAGGAAACATCAGGCCACAAAGAGACTGTGAATTTGGCCCACCTTCATAAAGTCTTTCTAAGTGAGAAAACAGGCTACACACAGCACACATTGTAAAACACTGCTGAGGGAGGCAATGATAAATACGTGCATAGGAGCACAGAAAAATAGGCCAGAAAGACAGCAACCAAAGTGTTAATAGTAGTTTTAGGTGCAGGGAGTGAAATTATGAATATTGGGTGTTTTTTCTCAAAAAGATGTTTACATTTTTATGAGTTTTCTCAGTCTTCTGCATTGAACAGATACTACTTTTGTAGCCTAAAAATAAAAAGCTGTGGAAAAAAATAAAGGAATGAATTTAACTTTTCCTGATGGAATCTCAAGGAAGTGAGTTGCTTCACAAACTTGGGCAAAAGCAACGGAAAGTTGGTGTCTGGATTTGAATACTTTCTATATAAGAAGTGCTGGATTTATTTCGTGGTGAGCAGTGAGTTTCAGGACAGGTAAACAGATGGAAATTACTATGCCCTGGTCTGGTTTTTGTCTGGTCATTCTTTCACATTTCATTGAAGACTTTAAGTTATTAATTTGAAAAGCAATCACTTTAAAAAAACAGAGTGCTACTGTGTATTGGTCTTAAATTTCATTGTTCCCTAAGAAGTTAGGCTTCTTTCCTATTCATGTCAAGTCTTTTCCTTTGCAATTATATAATTGAACTGCAAAAAAATTCCATTTCCCTGCAGGGAAGACGTGCTGTACAAAAAGGAGTTCGCTCTGTGTGAATGTGCAGACACCACAGCACAGAGTGTACTGTAAAGAGAGTCTATATTTATGTTACGTACAAATGTGTATTTATATGATGAGCATCCTAATAACGGCATCCTATAGCTCCCTGGCCAGCTGGAGCCCTTCTGTTGGAAATCTTTTCAAGTGCTGCTGACGTCAAGATGAGAGATACCACCTCAAACTGGTTCTGACAGGTGTTGCTAAATTCACTCACTGTTTAGATGAAGCAAACGTGCAGATTGTGCCCCAGACCAAAACAAGACATTCCCTCCTCTCTGTCCTCACTACCGGGAGGTAACACAGCTCAGTAAGTAAAACAACAGGTGGACAACTTGGACTAGGGAACTAAAGGTCTCTGCTTTATTTTTCTTTTTTAAATATGAAATAGTCACAGACTTCATAGATTAGGAATCAAAGGAGGAAAGAGCCTATGAAGTGAATATAAAAGACCAAAATCTAATATAAAATAACTGTATTGGAACAGCCCCCCCACCAACTCACCTCACCTGGCCCCAGTGACTTTTTTCTTTACTTGAAGACAAAGGAAATATTGAAAGGAACACATTTTGATAACATTCAGAACATCAAGGCTAATGCAATGGCAGCTCTGATGGCCATTCCAGAAAGAGTTCCAAATTGTTCTGCAGGGTGGACTAGGCACTGGCGTCAGTGCATAGCTTCCCAAGGGGAGTAAGTCAAAGGTGACCACGGTGATATCCAGCAATGAGGCGTGTAGCCCTTTTCTAGTATAAGCTCATGAACTTAATTGTCAGACCTCATAATTGTTACACCTCATAGAGGAGGTGAAGGTCAAAAACTTGGTGAAATTTTGCATCCAGGCAGCCACTTTGTCACGTGACAGAGGCATGGGATAGGGGTTGACCAATCTTATTTTGGGAAGGAGTGGACTGAGCACTGACTCTGGAGGTTAAGCTTTACTAATCCATCCACCCAACATACAATTAATGATGACTTCTTATGTGCCAAGCAATGTTCAAGGACTTTGGGGTGCTGGGGTGCAGTGGTAAACAAGATAAAGTCTCCATGTTTGTGAAGCCTGTAGGTTGCAAGGAGAAGCAGACCAAAAAAAAAAAAAAAAAAATTGGAGAGCACACAGACAAACAAAATAAGGTGTACTCAAATTCTAGTAAGTTCTACAAAGAAAGGAAGCTCTTGGGATGAGCAAGGGAAGAACTAGGCTTGGGAAGAACTGGGGAGTAGGTGTAGTTACTGTAGATAAAATGAGACAGAGAAGGCTTCTATGAGACAGTGACATTTCAAATGAGAAATAATTAAGGGGAAGTAGCTAGGCCTGGAAAAATCTGAAGGAAGAACATTCCAGGGGAAGGAGTACTACCAAGAAAGACCTGATGTTCTTGTTGTAACCCTACTTAAGGAAGATCCCAGGGCCAATATGTTCTTGGTGATTTTCAGAATAAAAGTGCATTATAATATTCTATAAGCTAGTTATTGTAGAAAGTTATAATTTACAAATTAGTTATGAAGAGAGTCTATACAACACTATTACATATAAGGACCCGCCAGTTAATTTCATGAACTCAGAAAAAGTGCCCCATACTTCACTGCTGAATATCACGGTGGCCACCTTCCAAGTGCTCCCCTTAGGAAGCTATGCACTGATGCCAGTGCCTGGTCCACTCTTTAAAGCAATTTTGTAACTCACTTTCAGGAATGGCCATCAGAGCTGTTGGTGTATTACCCTTGAGGCCTGAACATCATCCAGATGACTTCCTTTCAATATGTGCTTTATCTTCCGGTCAAGAAAAAAGTCACTGGGGGCCAGATCAGCTGAATAGGGAAGGAGTTCTAATACAGTTATTTTATTTTTTTATTGGCTAAAAACCACCTCACAAACAACTATGCAGTTAAGTTTACAAACTTGCCACTATTCTACTGTGTACAATGGCAGTGCCAGAAGGAGGGGTAGACTAGACACTAGTGTTGATGCAGAGCTTCCCAAGGGAAGTACTTTGAAGGTGACCATAGTCATAGTCAGCAATGAGGTACGCAGGCGTTAGAACAATTAAGTTCACGGACTTAATTGTTGGACCTCGTATATTACAAATTAATTCCAGTCCTCAGCAATTCATTCACCTAATAATATAATGAATGTTATTTTGTTGGGTCAGTTTTGCTAAAATGGAAACCTGGTTCACTAATTACTCGAATAGTTCACATTGTAAGTCCAGTCTTAAAAAAGCCAAGCATGGCTTCCTTCTGGGCACTGTTATACAGACAGTTTGGTTATTACTGTGCTGCTGTTAGCTGCCTCCAAGTTGGCCCCCAATTCACGGCAACTCTATGCACAACACCTAGTCCTGTGCCATCCATGTGATCAGCTGTAGATCGGACATTATGACTCATAGGGTTTTCACTGGCATATTTTCAGAAGTACATCACCAGGCCTTTCTTCCTGGTCCGTCTTAGTCTAGAAGCTCTGCTGAGACCTGTTCACATTCTAACAATGTGGGTAATTCCAATGACAGGTGGGTATATCGACCAGGACTTGAACCTGGGTCTCTGACATGAAAGCACAGAATTCTACCGCTGAACCACCATACTACTGCACTAGGGATCAAGAAACGCAATGAGTCCTTAGGCATTACCATGCACGTGCTTGTCATCATGAATTCAGCTCTTCTAAACACCTGTAAAAGTGATATCGTGTTGGGCTTGCTGTAACTCCAGAGGGGACCTGGGAGGAGAGAATCAGCATCAGCATTGGCTCAGGGCCGATCCCGGCGAGGTGCCGGTGGGGTGGAGGTCAAACACGCCTTCACTCTCCCATCTTTTTTCACTACGTTTGACACCAGCTATCTCTCCCACAGCTCTCCAAACTTCTCTGCTGGGTTTGATAACTCACTGCAGTGGCCACACAGAATTCAGAGACCATAGTCATGGTAATAGAGTTTATTATGTTAGTAATGGTCAGTGAAAAAGAAGAAGACTCTTGACAAGATGGATCAACCCAGTGGCTGCAATGGTGAGCTTAATAAGCATAAATATGATGCGGGCAGTGTTTCGTTCTGTTGTGCGTAGGGTCGCTCTGAGTCAGAACCGACTCAACGGCACCTGACAACAACAAACAACAATAGGTTACAACTCAAGATCAGGATCAGGATCAACTTGGGAATAGTAATGACTTAAGATACAGTTCTTTGGTCAGGACAGCTTCGTCTCAGCCATGTCCGCAGGCAAGCATCTCTCTTGGCCTTGGCCCATGCTCTTGACTGCTTGCCCTAGGCTTTTGATTACAGCCTGGCCTCTGCCTTCACTCACACAACTGTTACAGAGCTCTTTAGCTGTGCCAATAAGCACCCAGCGGCACTGTCCTGTGCTTCTTGCTGAAGGCTCTCAGCCCTCTGGCTCTGGGTGTTGGCAAGCCTCGCTTGCTCGTCTATACTGCCGACACCTTGTTCCATCTTCAGTGCTACAGCTCGCTTTCTCCTGGGTCTCGATGTTCTCAACATAGGGACCCTGGGTCTAAAGGACATGCTGTGCTCATGGCTCTTACTGAAGACAGTGAGAACCCTCCCCCCCACGACTTCAACCTCTGGGATTTGCTACCTTGACAACAGGATGGCAAAACTGACCAAGTCTCTTCAAGTGTTCCATACACTTCATTTGCATAATGCCACCACAGAAAGTGCTCTATGGACCTTATTTGCATTAGGAAAACGGTCCAATCCTTCTGGAGGGCCACAAGCACCTTATTTGCATACCTTTGCTCAATCATTTTGTGGCAGTTACAGGACCGTGTCTAAAGGGGCTGTATTAACTAACTCACTGCATCCCATATCAAAGTAGGAAAGAAGGAAACCTGTGACTTGAATACAGTGATAAAAATGAGAATTAGGTTTTATTTTAATCCTTCTTTAAAATGAGGGAGAAAAATAGTCTTAGTACACAGCTGCTAGTGGGAAAGAAAACCTCAGAAAAATACTTGGAGAAAAGGCAAAATAAGTTCTGACCAAGAAAAGAGAAGTGGTAATGTGATTGATTTTTCCCCTTTAAAAATCTCTGCTTTATGTTGTAAATAAAGCAACATTTAACTCTTTTACAAATGTGTCTCTGAGACATTATCATGGGCTCACATTTGTCTGATTCTACTGAGATGTGTTCAGATTGCACCAGCAATACGAGACAGAGGGAGGGGCATTCGTGAGATCCCAGTAGCAGAGTCCTCTACCTGCATCCGGAATGAAGAGCGATGTGCGAAAGGTTTCAGGTAAGGACTAGGAAGCCAAGAGAAAGACCGGGAAAAGAATTATTGACAGACTGTTCTTGGCCTGCACAATAGCCTTCAACCAGAAGAAAGATTTTTAAAATTCCCTGCACAATCACCATCTAACGATTCACGTTGTGGATTAAGAACTCCCTTTTAATAGTTCTCCTTACTTCACATGGACCAGCATGGGTTAGGGCTCAAAGAACAGGTCAAGTAACTTTGGCTTATACATTGGGATGTAAATTCATCCTTGGTGGTAGTCAGAGCCTGTCGAGCAATCTATCTACAAGCAGAACTGCTCACTGAGAGAGCTACGATGGTCCAGGCTGAAGTTTCTCCTTGTTGTCAGGTGCCATCAATGGTTCCGAGTCACAGTGGCCCTGTGTACGACAGAACAAAAGCCTGCCTGATCCGGCAGCATCCTCACAATCGTTGTTGTACTTGAGTCCATTGTTACAGCCACTGTGTCCACCCGTCTCATTGAGGGGCTTCCTCTTTTTCATTGATCTTCTTAATTCTTCAGTAGTCTTTATTTGTATTCCCAGTGATATGACATTTATAGAACAAACTCAGTGGTGTCTTCATATTATAAAGATGGCTAAATATGCCTTCAAAATATTCCAAGTTAAAAAGAACATGTGGCCAATTTTAATCTGCCACAAGATACAGTTTAAATTAAAAATTTTCAAGAATAATAATAAAAACTCCCAAGTTTCCATGACGATGTATCCTCAAGGTTCTAAAATCTTAGAAGAGCCTATGAGCTTCCACTCAGTAATCCACAGGCCAATGTCAAGAGTTTTGTCACTGTACTGCAGTCCTTGACTGCTGTCCAACTGCTGTCCCATCCACCTGGACGTACCTCACAAGAAAAGCCTGGTGACGTTCTTCCGACCAATCAGCCATTGAGAATTCTGTTACAGAGCACAGTTCTACTTTAATGCCCGTGATCTCACTGTGACTTGGAACTGACTTGCCAGTAACTGGTGGGCTATCTTTGTACTGACTGACCAAGTGGTACTGTGCTTAAGATCCATTAGAATTTTTACTTCACACAGAATTTTAAATATTTGCATACATATTCTTTTTTTTTTTTCCTTCATTTTCTTCACTAAGTTGATATGTTGATGGACAAGCACCTATTCCAATAAAGTTACAGGGACTTGAAAAGAGTAAAGACCTGTAAGCAGAAATGAAGGCATATTTTGTCAATCTTTAGGACACATGTTGACCACGCAGTAGAACTTGAGATGGTGTCAGGAACAGAAAAAAAAAAAAAAAAAAGCCAGTGGTTTCCAGTTGAAGGAATATCTTTATATGTCACCTCAAGCCTCACCACTCTGAACAATGCCCCAATTTTGGAAGTCCTCAGAGGTCAGATTGGTACTGGGTGGACGTACAGAGAATAAAGTGGAGAGAAAATGTGATCACTTGACAAGGGAAGTAACTGGGAAACAGCTCTATGATCTATGGCACAAAAGGCAAGACTGAAATACAAAACTCTCATGAGACCAGGAGGAAATTCTCAATTAGACAATGTTGATTGATGGGCTAGATTAGGTGGCGTACAGACCTTTGAGGAATTCCTAGAGCCGTTTTTATTTGAGGACTGGGACTAGCTAGCTCTTCTAATACCGTGGATTACAAATGCCTACACCCACATCACGTTTTAATAACAAAGATGTCTATAAATTCATGGGTTTGAAGAGAACCCTGATTAATAATGGGACTGCATTATGGAGCATTAACTGGATGTGTGTTAGACACCAATGCCACAGTGCTCCCTTTCAGAACACTGGTAATGAACCCATTAAAGACATCCCCAAAGTTACCTACAGTTCAGGCATAAAGCACAGTGGCAAACCAGGCTGAAATTCCATGCACAGTGAGCCTTGGAATAAGAATATGCTTTTTATAACAGACTGATTAGCAGAATAAGATGCTATGGTACAATGCAACCCTGGTAATTTTTTCATTGGAACTTTCCACCCACTAGTTTTTGAAAGGAGACTCTGCTACCCATGATGCCTTTACTCTTCCCTTAATAGCAGCTGGTGTATTAGCTGTTGTGCAAGATGTTCTAGGACCTCTTGTGTGGTGTTGATTATTCCTTTTTAGTCTAGGAAGTGACATTCCTTGTTAGTTACAAAGAGGAACATGCAGACACTGTAACTCACCATCTTTTCTTACCAGAAGTAAAACTAAAAAGGAATTAAACTATTTTGTGCATGTGTTTGAAAAGGCATTTTAAAGACTTGATAGAATATTTCACTTCTCATTTTCTTTACTACATTTAATTGGGACAGTTCCTGAACTAATTAGCAATATAATGGAATGTGATACAAGTTGGTGTTATCTGTTCTGCATTAGTGGAATCTGCATGAGAAGTTTCGACTTTGTCAGCTGTGTGTCAGCTTATTTAGCCCATGCTTTGGAAGGGCCCATTGTCTGTATCACTGAACTCAAACAACCCTTGGTGAGCAAAATAAGAAGACCATAGAAACCACACTGGGTGCACACCTCACTGAAATGCAAACATGAAGATTATGGTGAGGTTATAAAGAAGTTGGAGAGAATGTACGATGGACTTCTTGACCACACTGTCTATCTGTGGTAGTGCTCTAGAATACTCATTTTGTCCAGCTGGGATAACGGACAGTTGAGTAACCCATTCTTTTGACGGTCTGAGGCCCCCGTTCCGCAGGTTTCACTCACTGCAGTTCTCCTTAGAAAGTATCTCATCCCATTCCTAGAAGAAAGGCCAACAACACAAAGGTAGCTGAAGCAATATTTAAAACTTGCTTGTTACATTTTTTTCTGGAGGTCAAAAATCTATGACAAAGTTGAATATTTGAGTGATTACCTCACACTGACTTCCAGTCAATTCTAACTCAGAGCGACCCTCTAGGAGAGAACTGCCCCATAGGGGTTCCAAGGCTGTAAATCTTTACCAAAGCAGAAGGCCACATCTTTCTCCTGCAGAGTGGCCCCTGCTTTGAACCACTGGCCTCTTTGTCAGCAGCTCGCTGCATTAAAGACTGTGCCCCCAGTGGATCATTAAAATACCTAATTTCTGTCATGTATGTTTGCTCTTCTTCTGGGGGATATAGGCAAATAGGAACTGACAATATCAGCAGAAAGGATTATTCTGTGAAATGCAGCCTGAAGAGCAGAAGACTGACTTAAAGTGACTCAGTCCTCCAACTAAGCGTTTTTCAAACAAAGTGTTGTAGAACGACCCTAAACCCAAAGCCCTGCCCCTTACTAACCGGACTGTGAAGACTGCTTTATTTTTCTGATTCTTAGTTCATTTATGTAATGGGTATAACATTTAACTTGGAGGGTTGCTTTGTGAATTGGAGTAATGTAAAATATCTAGAACTTGGTAGATACTCAAGAAATTGGATTTCATTTTACATTGGTTAAAATAGATGAGCCAAAGACCCACAGAAATAACTCTTTCAAACATTTCACTGTCTTTTGCTTTCCAACTTACTTGCTAATTTCTAGATTTTCTGATACATGGTATATTTCCTATCACCTTAAATTAAAAAATAAATTTTAGAAAAAAGCACAAATAAAATTAAAATTCTTGGAACAGTTCCTACGGAAGTAATAACAACCACTGATTTTAGTCATGAGCTCTCATTTCCATTAACCCTTTTGTTCCTTCTCCCAGTCTTTGTGTCAAGTTCAAAAAATTATTTGGTAAGAAGTCTAGTACAATTCCGATTTTCAGAAAGTTTAGATTTTTGTATCTAACTCTTATGACAATGATTTGATCCACTATGGTAGATTTAATGCATGTATGACCAGAATCTTTATATACCCAATAATGATTATTTGGCAAATGTATGATGTTATTTTAAAATTCAGCGGTCACAATAGCTTTGTGTGATATAAAGGCAAAATCATTTCCCAAGTAAGAAGGCATTTGAAGATTCATGAAGCTTACAGACACTAGCCCTTTCACAGAACACCAAATCAAAAACAAACCTACTGCTGTTGAGTCAATTCTGACTCATAGTGACCCTACAGGACAGAGTAGAGCTGCCCTGGTTTCCAAGGAGTACCTGTTGGATTTGAACTGCTGACCTTTTGTTTAGCCCGCAAAGCTCTTAACCACTATGCCACCAAGGTGTTGAAATATTTTACGTTCCATCTAATCTGCATTTCCACCTCTTCCCTGGCTCCAAGTGAGACCTGGTGGATGGGAGTCGTGAGTGAGTTAGAGAAGAGCCAGTACATCAGCAGGATGAAGATGAAGTTGGATAATGATAGACGGAACTTAAAACTAGAGACTGAAAGCTGATGGCAGGTGAGCATGTCCTAATGCTTTGGAGAAGGCTTGGGTTTTCCTTCTCGTGGACTATGTCTGTAACACAGTCAGAGATATTGAGAAATGTCTTTGCTGAAAAATGAAAAAGGCATGTCATGTTCTTGGTAGACTGGAACCATAATCCTGAACTCAGTCTTTCTGGCAAAGGGAAAGCCTCCTTCAGATGCTACCACCACCGAGTTGTTGAGTCATTACAAGTCATGGAGCCTGTCCGGGACAGTCACAATAGAAAACATTATGGCTGGGATTGGCAATGCTACTCTCATTTAAGGATCTGTTAGTTATTCCATCATACAACCCACTTTGCCTCAGTGATTTCAATTCCTTTTTAAACACCACTTGGTAAAATGTTACTTGCATTAAAAATAGTCTCATGTTTTAAAGTGGTTTAGGGCTATGTGTGTTGAGGGGGGAAAATCAGCATATGCTATAGAGTGATTAAGATTTCAGATAAATTTGTGACAGTCAATGTATGTTGAGTGGTCAGCATTTACTCTGCATGGTAGCTGACAATCTGTTTTGTACTCATCAGTGGATTTTCAGATTCACACAGGCATGTTTATAATGTGGGAGATTTATCTGTATAAGTTACCCTTCAGGATAACATATAATAAAGGAGTTCAAATCTCAGTGGAGGTACTCATGTTATTTTTTATGACATCAATAGATTAACTCACTTCAAGTCAACCCATCAATGTTGTAACACATTTATGAAAAATTGGCTGATTTGTTGAGGGCCTTGCAGACTGCTACCTGGATGACCGAGCCAAATATTCTACTTGGAGGTATGAATGGATTCTGTTGATTGTACAGATAAGCTGTAATGACAGGGGGTTCTACAACTACACTTGCATAGTGTCTTTGCACCAGCCTGGGTTCTTTGGGGTCACACTGTCCTAGTTTCCCAACTTCTATAGGTCCCTCCCTACAGGTACCCCCTACTTTCTGATACACCCTCACCACAGTTCATCATTGGGAGCAGGATAAGTGCAAGTCTGGGCCTTGAATTTCCAGGGTGAGCCTGAGCATGAGTGCCTCAAACTTTGCATCCTAAGTGCCTTTATTTTCTTGGCCTATTTCCAGCCCTACTCTGCCCCCAGGACACCTGAACCTTGGGTAATTTCAGAATGCTCAGCCGTGTTCTCTGAGACCCAGCCAAGTGATGCTTAATGTGTAGGTGACCGGAGCTCTGGGGGCACAGTGGTCAAGAACTCGACAGCTGACCAGAATGTCAGCAGTCTGAATCTACCAGCTGTCCCTTGGAAACCCTATGTGGCAGTTCTACTCTGTCCTACAGGGTCACTGTGAGTTGGAACGGACTCGACGGCAACGGGTTTGGTTTCTGGTTGTAGTAAGCATGCCAGGTGGCTACCTGAATTTTCTGAGAGTGCTCATAGATGTCAAGAAAGCTCTCGAAGTCTCATAACTAACGAGTGGCAGACCCAGTATTTAAATTCAGCATAAGGACCAGATCTTCTCTTCTGTGTCAGGCTTAGTGTCTAGCTCTCTGAGACAGAGTCCTTTCCTTTTCCTATTACTGTTATCCACAACCAGGACGTTGTTGTTGTTAGATGCCATCAGGTCAATCCTGACTCATAGCAACCCTTTGGGACAGCGCAGAACTGCTCCTAAGGGTTTCTAAGGACCAACTAGTGGATTCAGATGGCAAACTTTCTGATTAGCAGCAGAGTTCTTAACCAATGTGCCACCGGGGCTCCTAACTAGGATGAGGGTCCCATTCACTTTTTGCTGTGACACCATCTATGACTGAGTTCACAGACTCTGAATCTCACTCTCTGATAAGTGCTCCTGTTGTTGCCTGTGTGGTAGGCCTCCTCCAAACATCACCTACTCTGGATCTGGAGGTGAAGAGTAAGAGCTCTGGGGGACCCCCAAACCCTGGCTTTACCCTTTCATAGCTTGTGACGTGGGTGAGTTACTTAGCTGCTCCCAGGCATGCTTTCCTCAAGTGCAAAGTGGATCTCTGGCTCAGCCTCTGCCTCGCAGGCCATTAGGAAGATGAAATAGGGTGTGATCTGTAAACCCCTGAGCACAGCGCCTGGCCTGTAGGCAGCCGTCACTCAGTGTCAGCAACCGTTATCATTCTTCCTAGTGTTTGTGATTTGCCTTCCTCGTTGAAAACCCAACACAGAGCCTACCTGGTGGCAGCTGCTGGAACCTGCTGTCGGTAGGGACACCCTCTAGATCATCCTCTGAGCACGAGAGGTGGACCTGTTTCTATCCTTGCTTCCCAGGCTCTTCCTAAGCTGCCTTATTCCGTTGTCACTAGCTGGGTCCTGCCCTGGCATGCTGAACAAGCCGTCTTTAGAAAGGCAGCCAGTTCACTAAAATGTACAACACGAAGAGAGCACCGTCACAGGAGGAGTCTGCATACAGGATGAAGTGATGCTCTTCCTGCTGAACACAACTGAGAGCTGTGCTCACTTCAGAACTCTCTCA
The DNA here is from genome assembly GCA_028571685.1 of Heterohyrax brucei. NCBI lineage: Eukaryota > Metazoa > Chordata > Mammalia > Hyracoidea > Procaviidae > Heterohyrax > Heterohyrax brucei. The sequence goes on from CM053163.1 coordinate 3,641,250, forward strand.
CTTTCAGGGACCTTAGCAGTTTATCTACCCATAAAGCGGAGAGGCCTGGCTGACATTGGTGAGAGCCGTTTTCTTGATCCCAGACACAGTGAAAAGCACAGGTTGTGGCGTAGGGACAGCCAGACCTCTACAGTCAACAAGACATCAGCCATACTGTTGTTCCTCCCCTGGAACTCCCTTGATCGGACATGAGTTATTTCAGGCCAAATCCTCTTTGTCTGTCTCCAAGGGAGAAAGATGTGGCAGTCTGCTTCTGTAAAGGATTATAGCCTCAGAAACCCTCCATGGGCCATATTACCCAGTTTATAGGGTTGCTGTGAGTAGGAATTGACTCAAGAGCACACAACAGTCTTGTTTAAGTTGTCATTAAAATCAAGGAGGCATCCCATCATTATCATGAATACATAAACTTATCTTTGTGGAATCCTCTCCTGATGAGGGAGGAGTTCTTCTGTGACTCTTAACAGCAGAACAATGACACACACACAAAAAATGGCATTGGTGGTCAAACAAACAGAAGGTTCTGACTGGGAAACTATTTCCAGGATGGGAAGTGAGTGGAATTTTTTTAGTTTTACCCAAGAGATGCCACTTTATTGCAACTGATAGATAAAGGAAAGGAAGTGTATCTTTATTTATTTTCTGAGTGATAGAACTCAAAAGAAACTCTTTCAGCTGTGTAGTGGTCTGACGTGCCACACCTCGCTGCCCATTTTCAGAAGGCTTCAGCCTATTAGTAACATAATGAGTTGTTATGACAGGAAAGAAAGTGTTGTTGGTTGTGACATGCTCCTAAGGTTTTACGGATGCTGGGAAGAATAAAAATATGATCCCTTAATACTTTCTATTTGTGCATGCAGTACCAATTGTGATTGTTTGGGTAGACACTCTGGTGGACTTTTATAACGGCGATGTCCATGGACAAACACCATTTTTCATGTCAAATAGGCAGCAAAATTGTACAGAGACTGAGAGGTCTTGGCACGCAGAGGACCAAACAGCCCGGCCAGCTTCCCATCATTTCTGAGTGCTTAGTTTTTCTCCATGTGCAACTTGCAGCAATTTCAAAAGGACAGAAATGTGGGAGTCAGAGAGTCCCGAAAATGCCCTTTAAGTTTTGAAGTTTGCTCTTGTGGCCGAGGGAAATGAGGACTTAAATTGGTTTGCATGCTGCTGAATGAGATGTGTGATTCTGAAAAGGGCTGATTGTTCTTCTCTGAAGCCTGAGAGTCCTTTCCATGAGGATTGTCAACAGGGGAGGCTAGAGTCTGTGCAGTTTCGTGCTCAGCATCCTCTTAGCTTGGTGGTCAAGACTTCAACAGTCAAGGTCAAGATCTTACACTCTTCTGCATTGAGTTTCAGCTTCTCCCACCTATGCTTTCTATGTCCCTGACAATCACTTCTTGTGCCACAGCCATGACATTCCCTCTAGTGACACTTCTAGACCCCACGATCCCATGTCTTCTGCTTCACCCGCATCTTCGTGTTTGCAGTTCTGCGTGATTACACTAAGTCCTTGACATTACCCTCATTCATTGGCTACTAGGAACCATCTTCTTCACACTTTCTCTAGAATTTTATATCGCTTCTTCTTTCTATTAGTCACCCCTTTCTACGTAACACTGGGGAATCTAAGGGAACACAAAAGTCAACATAGCTTACTCTAGGGCATAAGTGATCTACAAAGCCCCAGATCCCATTACCATTCATATCGAAGAGGAAAGAAAACTTTCACCCTCTTGTCCTATATTCAGAGATCTTGGTGAAACAATGAATAAGAGTTACATCTGCTAATCAAAGGTTGGAAGTTCAAATTCACCAGCCCCTTCACGGAAATGCTTTGGGGCAATTCTACTCTGAGTTAAAGTTCAGGATACGTCAGAATCAGCTCAGCCACAATGGGTTTTAGTACATATTCCGAAACAGGAGGAAAAAAGAATGCCAAATCTGAGATTCTTCAAGGATCTATAGCAGTTAATTACCACGAAATGTTCTGAAAGGAGAAAAAAATAGTTCGTGGTCCATATGTAGGCTGGCTCATATTTAGTCATATGGAAATAAAGAAATACAATATTGAATAGTAACACTGAAACCAGGGTCATTTTGGGCTCTCTGTATAATTACGTCTCGGTTGTTTGGGGAATTTCATCAGTTGCTGTGGATTTGCCAACATTCTTCTCTTTAGAAGGAACAGATATTTTCAAGATCGTGGTGGTTAAGCTTGGGGAAGAAGGAGTTTGTCATGGATTGAAGGTATTCTCTAAAACCCCTCTAACAATTTGGCCCTACCGTAATTCCTAGTATAGTGGGATGTTCCTCCATGTTGGAATTCCTGCCTCTTTGATGTTAACAAGGGTGGATGGGCGGCAGTTGTGGTGGTGGAACAAGACGCTAGGTGTTAAGTTTATTTTGTGCCTAGAGGTGGTCTCTTGAGGTATAAAGGAGGGGAGCTAGCAGAGACATTTGGGCATCTGGTACTACGAAAAAGCAGTGCCAGGAACTGAGAGCATCGTTTGGAAAGGACCGGGGTTCCTGTGCCTCAAGAACTCAGATGACAAGGACTGTCCTCCAGTGCCAGCAGAGAATTCCTTCTCCTGTAGCTGACACCCTGAATTTAGACTTTTACTGAACAGTGACAAATAAAATTTCTCTTTTTAAAGCCATCCACTTGTGGCAATTCTGTTGAAGCAGCACTAGGAGACTGAGACAGAGCTGAACTGTAATTTATACCCATTCCTAATGGGGATGTGGAGACCCTGGAGGTGCAGTGGGTTAAGTGCTACGTCTGCAAACCGAAAAGCTGGCAGTTCACATCCGCCAGGCACTCCTTAGAAAGTCTATGGGGCCATTCTACTCTGACCTCTAGGGTCGCTATGAGTTGGAATCGACTCGACAGCAGTGGGTTGGTTGGTTGGTTGGTTGAACGAGGATGTAGAGCAGAGTTAGGAGTTATCCTTGCCCCTATTTCTTCATGTCTTGTTAGCTTAGTGCCTAGTGGTTTTGGTGGCACTTGTTAGTCCCTCCATCTATCTGCTTGACGGTTTTTTCTTGATGCCAGAGTTTGCAGCAGGTCAGAAGTACTAACGCACTTCACTCCCTGTGAACCAACCGATCCAATGACTGCCAAGAGTTGGTACATGAATCCCTCAGTTCCCTCCCCTTGAGGGTGGGATGACTATGAGGCCCTAATCCACACTGCCTGCCAGATTTCCCAGCAGAATTCATCCCCAGTTGCTGATGGTGGCAACAGGCTTGATCACACCCTTTACCCAACTTCCTTTCTATCCCTGTCTTGGTTTCCAAGGAGAATCTCCCCAATACATTGCTTGCCTTTGAATCTGCATCTCAGGCTCCACTTTAGAAGGCATACAAACTAAGACAGGAGTCTGTAAGTCAGGGTTGTGGTCTTCATTGCATCCCTAATGGTGAACTTAGGTAGATCAGTTAGCTTCTCAATCTGAACTTCTTCACCTGCCGAATAATTCTGCTTAGCCTGGACTATCTCAGAACAGCGGTGTAAAGTACTTATGCTGAAGCTAAATGTGAAGTGACAGTGGACCATTATCCCTTACATGTGCTGCAACACGACAACACATGTATCCAACAGGCTGTGAGCCAACAATTTCACGGGACAGGACATATTCTTGGGGTCTTCGGTTACAAGAAAGGCAAATTCTACATGACTTTTTGTTGAAAACAAACCCATTTTATTTCACTTAGTCCTACCACCATCCACAATGATTTTTCTGAATATGAACTCCTGCTCCAATTACGGTCAGTATGACTTTATGTTTCTGTGTTTGTCTCATAGTGCTATCGTATGATTCTTTTACTGCCTCTCACTCCTCACTCTGCCCCCCGCCCCTTGTGTCACCTGTCATAGAACAAGGAACCTTACAGGGGACACAAAAGTGGTGGAAATCAAGCCCTGTGGCTGCTTGTTTGCACAAAGTAGATGGCCTAACGTAATCTGACCTTTATCACAGGTACAGAGCTAACTCGGCTGGCTGAGAGAAGACTTGTTGCCATGCTTCTTGGAAATGAGTACTTTGAAATAAGTGTGAGGGGGTCTGTTGAGTTCTTAGAACTCCTGGGCCTCTCTTCCTTTTCTAAAATAGCCTTTTCTTAATAGGCACTTGGACTCTGCTCCTCTAGCTACTTTCCTATTTCAGTGGCACCATTTGGAATGTGTGCCGATATGCGTGTGTGTGTGTGTGAGACAGAGAGAGAGAGCACATGCGTGCCTTCCTTCACACCACCTCCAGATGCAGAATGGCTCACGTTCTTAGGGTACCACTCACCACTTTCACGCTGAGTGACTCAACTCAACCTTTTCACAATTCACTGGGTGTTCCATCACAATTTATCCTGTTTTTCTCTTAATTGCTGGAGGAACTACCTACCGCTGCTGTTTCTCGCTTGGGACACCTGATCTGCTTAGTGATCAGGCTTTGCTTTATTGGGACGTGAAGATCTGCCAGCGTTACTGGGGTGCTGCCCCTTTCTGCATTGAGCTGCCATTGCTGCGTCGACTGGCAGGGTGTTTTGAAAAAGAAGTCACATCAGAGGCACACCAGATCCAGTCGCTGCTATGACAGGGTGTGCACGTCACTTGTCCTTTGTGTCCTGTCTTATGAGATCCTTCCTTTGAAAACTATGCCCAGTTACTCATTTACAGCCTTCTGGGGCTAGCTGATAGGAACCCTGTCTGCTTGACAAAGCCGAGGTAGCCTAACAATATGTGGAAAGTGACAGCACCCAACCTGTCTAAGCTCTGTTGACATCTTTTTTGTAAAATGGCATCGATTCTATTCTACTTAGTCATTAGGAATTAGTATAACTGAACTCAAATATCTGCAAACTTTGCATCTGTTTTTCCTTGCCAATTGTGATGAGTATACCTGATTTCTTTGCTTGGAATGTATTTGGGAGAAGAAGAAGAAAATGAATATTTTGGGAACCTGGGCTGGATTGAGAAAAAAGGTCAGGCCATTTCTGAAGTTAAGCTCTAAACTATCTCAGCTCTGTGTTTACTTATTGCAAATAATGAATGTCTGCATTACTGTTTTAAGAAAGGGACTCAAGTTTATCATTTTCCAGACATTATCTGAAGAAGGAAGGGCCAGGTAGCTCACACATTCCATTTGTGGTGTCTTCTTTGGATACACCCACCATTTCCCAAACAGCTTGATGGAGCGTGTTCATCTTTCATTAATGGGAAGCCGTTGTAGAAACTGGCTAGCCAGTTGAGGAAGTAAGCCATCAGGAGAAGATCTGCACGGGAATTACTCATTCAGCAAAACTGCTCAGTGACAGGGTCACCGATGAGAGAAGATGGGGTGGAAGGAGATGGACTTGGTGTGGCCTCATAAGTGATTTGTCAGAAAACAGCCTTTCAGTGGAGTAGTGCACAAAAAGCCTGATGTAAGGCAGAGAAGCTACTGGACTGTGTGACATGGCCAATTGCATTAGTCAAATTGACGCCTGGAACAAATAACAAGTCAAGCAGAGTGCGGTGGAGACTAGTTTGATAAACCCTGGAGCTAGTGATTCCCCCACGTGGACTTGTCTCTAAGTGGTTAAGTAAACCTTGCATTTTTTTCCCCCAAGGGTATTTCAGCATTCAGGGCAAAAAAGGCTGTTGAAGAAAATAGAACAGTAGGAAATTGTGAGCACAAACTTTGCTGTTTGTTTTTAAAGAGAAAAGCGCAGATTGAATTCTTGTCTCCGCTCAATCGTGAGATTCTTGGAGACTAGTGCATCTCTAAACTCTGCAAGCTTATTTAATGCTGTGTCTTGGGTAACAAATATGTTTTGGTTTCAGTGTGATAGACCAAAGCCTTTGTGTTAAGAGGAAATTCATAGTGAAGTTCAATCCTGGTGAAATGAAGGGAGAGAATTTTTTCTAACATTCAATTATAAATATTTTAAAACACAGCAAAGGTGAAGGGTTTTAACGTCAACGTATCCATTTTGTGGTAAGTTTACATATCCATTTTGTGGTTGCTGGCTGCCACTGAGTTAGGTCTGACTCACAGCAGACTCACGTGTAATACAAGAAAACACTGCCTGGTTCTGTGCCACCCTCCCAGCAGCAGGTCTGTGTGAGCCTCTTGTTGCTCACACACCCAGTGGTTTGTCAATGCATGCCATCAAGGACTTGCTCTGTTCGCTGACGGTCCACTTTACCAAGAATGATGACCTTCTCCAGTATTGGTTCTCCCGATAACATGTTCAAAATTGACGACACAAAGTCTCACCATCCTCACTTCTAAAGAACATTCCAGGTGTACACACGTTTGAGGCAACCGAAAAATACTACAGCCTGGATCAGGCACACCTCAGTTCTCAAAATGACATTCTTGCTTTCCAGTGCTTTAAAGACATCTTTGGCAGCAGATTTGCCCAATGTGATGTCATTTTTGTTTTCTTTATGTTGAGGTGTAATCCATGTTGAAGGCTAAGGTCTTTGATCTTCATCAGTAAGCGTTTCAAGTCCTCTTCATTTTCAGCAAGCCAGGCTGTGTCATCTGCATAATGCAGGTTGTTAACGAGTCTTCCTCTAATCCTGATGTCACATTGTTCTTCATATAGACCCGCTTCTTAGATTGTTTGCTCAGCACATGTATGTACTGAATAAGTATGCTGAAAGGAGGCAGTTCTGGTGTGCATCTTTTCCAGTTTTTAACCACACAGTATCCCCTTGTTCTGTTTGAAGTACAGCTTCTTCTCTATGTACAGTTTTCACACAAGCACAATGAACTGTTCTGGAATTCCTACTCTTCCCAATGTCATCTATAATTTGCTATGATCCACACAGCTGAATACCTTTTCAGAGTCCATCAAACAGAGGCAAGCATCTTTCTAGCATTCTTTGCTGTTGGTCAACATCCACCCGACCTCAGCAGTGCTGCCCCTCGTTTGGGTCCTCTTTGAATCCAGCTTGAATTTCTGGAATTCCCCTGTGGATATACAGCAGTAGCCATGTTTTGAATTATCTGCTGCAAAATTTTACTAGCATGTGGCATGAATGACACTGTTGGATAATTTCTGCGTTCTGTTCGATCACCTTTCTTTGGAATGGGCATGCGTGTGAAGACTGTCCACTGTGTCTGTGAACTCATTTCATACCTTCTTACTGAATATCACTACAGTCAGCTTTAAAGTACTTCCCTTGGGAAGCTGTGCACCGACACCAGTGCCTAGTTCGCCCTTCAAAGCAACTGTGTACCTCTCGTACTGGAACGGCCACCAGAGCTGCCGTCACATTACCCTTGATGTCCTGAATGTCATCAGAATGTCTTCCTTTCCACAATGCCTTTATCTTTGAGTAAAGAAAAAAGTCATCCAGGGACAGATCAGGTGAGTAGGGCGGATGTTCCAATACTGTTATTTGTTTAGTGGTTAAAATTTCCCTCACAGGCAACTATACAATTACATTTACCAACTTGCCACTGTGCCACTGTGTACAAAGACCATTCCAGAAAGAGTTCCAAAACTGCTTTCAAGGGTGGACTAGGGCGTAGTACCTTCAGTACCACTGGTTCTTGATTATACGCTACCCCCTGAAACGGTTGAATGTTGACTATCTCTTTTTAGTACAGTGGCTGGGCATAGTTTCTCAAGGGGAGTACTTGGAAGGTGAGCTTACTGATATACAGCAATGAGGTACACGGTATTGTGAACGACTAAGTTCATGGACTTAATTGTCTGACCTTGCATGAATGTCTTTCAGCTGGTTGGCCAGGTAGCTGTCTTTCAAATTTCTTGGCATAGACAAATGAGTACTTTCGCATTGTATCCGGTATTTGAAGCATCCCAGTTGTTAGCTAGTTGGTTCCTGACACCTTGTTTTTAGCCAATGACTTGAGTGTAGCTTGGACTTTTTCCTTCAGTACCACTGGTTCTCAATTATACACTACCTCCTGAAACGGTTAAATGTTGACTATCTCTTTTTAGTACAGTGGCTGGGCATTCTTTTCCTCTTCTTTGTATGCTTCTTACATCGTTCGGTGTCACGGCCGTTGAACCTTTCAACACTGTAACGTGAAGTGTGATTTTTTTCTTCAGTATTTTCAGTTTAAAAATGCAGTGTGTTTTTCTCTTTTCGTTTTCTAACTTTAGGTCTTTGCACATTGAGTTAAGATAATTGCTGCTGTCTTTTCAAGCTGCCCTCTGAAACCTTCTGTTCAGCTCTTTTACTTCATCATTTCTTCCACTTCCTTTACTCTACAGTCAAGAACAAGTTTCAGCTTCTCTTCTCACATGCATTCTGGTATTCTCTTTCTTTTCCTGTCTTTTTAATAAACTTTTGGTTTCTCCATGTGTGATGTCCTTGATGTAATCCCACAATTCTTTGTTTATTAGTATTCAGTGTGTCAAATCTGTTCTGGAGATGGTCTCTAAAATCAGGCAGGATATATTCAAGGCTGCACTATGCATCTTGTGGACTTTAAAAAAAATGTTTTCAGCTTAAACTTGAAGTTAAATAGGAGCAAGCAATGGTCTGTTCAACACTTGGCCTCCGGACTTGTTCTGACTAGTGAAACTGAGCTTCTCCATCATCTACCTCCATAGATACAGTTAGTTTGATTCCCGTGTATTCCACTGGGCAAGGTATAGTTATTGTTTATGTTGTTGAAAAAGGTATTTGCAATGAATAAGTCACTGGGCTTACAGAATTTTATCACGGACTCTCTGGTGTAGTTTGTATCCCTGAGGCCATATGGTCCAATTACTCATTCTTCTTTTTGGTTTCCAATATTTGCATTCTAATCACCAGTCATTATCAATGCAATTTGGTTGCATGTTTGTTTGACTTTACAAGTTGGTAAAGATCTTCATTTTCCTCGTCTTTGGTATTAGTGGTAGGTGGTGTGTGAATCTGAATGTTAGTTGTAGTAATTAGTCTTTCTTATAAATGTATTAACTGGCAGTGTTGCACTTCAAGGTAGATCTTGAAATATTCTTTTTGACAGTGAATGAGACACCACTTCTCTTTAACTTGTCCTTCTAGGTACAGTAAGCCACACGACTGCCAAGCCAGCGAAGTGTCGGATTTTCACTTTAAAATGGCTAATGCCACTCTATTTCATCTCACTAAGACTAGAATATCTTTCACTTCATTTTTCATGACTTCCAGTTTTTCTTGATTCATACCTCATACGCTCCATGTTCTAGTTACTAATGGATGCTTGCAATTCTTTCTTCTTATTTCTAGTCACGCTACATCAGCAAAAGTAGGTGCAGAAAGTTGGACTCTATCTACATAGTTAAGTTCTACTTTGCTTTGAGGAAGCAGCTTTCCCCAGTTGTATTGTGAGCACCGTCTTAGTCACCTAGTGTTGCTACAACAGAGACGTCACAAGTGGGTGGCTTTAAAAGGACAAATTTATTCTCTCATAGCCCGGGAGGGGAGCAGTCTGAATGCAAGGTGCCAGCTCCAGGGGAGGGCTTTCTCTCTCAGTAGGCTCTGGGGGAAGGTCCTTGTCATCAGTCTTCCCACGGCCTAGGAGATGCTCTGTGCAAGGATGCCAGGACCAAAGGATATTCCGTGCACCAGGCTCTTTTTTCTTACTGGTATGCCGTCTCTCTCTCTCTTTGTCCCCCTCACCCATTCTCTCTGTCTCTCTGTGCTTGGTTCTGTCTTTTCTAGTCCAGGAGATTGATTCTTGGGGTAGATGGAGTCATGCCTCATTATCATAACTACCTGTAGTCCACCACAGAGGTAGGATTTACAACACATAGGAAAATCCAATCTGATGACAAATTGGAGGACACAATGCTGTGAATCATGGCCTAGCCAAGTTGACACACATTTTTGGGTGACACCATTCAATCCAAGAAAAAGTGCCTTCCCATCTGAGGGGCTCATCTTCCAGCACTGAGTCAGACACCATTCCACTGACATCCATAAAGCATTCATTGGCAACTTTTTTGGTATGTATTCTTCCCACATTATTTTGATGCTACCTTTGTCACTCTTGATTTTGCCAATAACCTGTAATATGTTGCTGTGGAGTTGATTCGGACTCATAGCAACCTTATAGGGCAGAGTAGAACTGCTTCATACGGTTTTGAAAGAGTGGCTGGTGGATTTGAACTGTTGAACTTTTGGTTAGAGACTGTAGCTCCCCAGAATTCTTAACCACTGTGTCATCAGGGCTCCATGTTACGGATGGGATCCTTCAGTGTTGCAACTCAAGGTCTGAATTTTTTTTTTTTTAGTTCTTTTGGCTTGAGAAATGCTGAACATCTTCTTCTGTTTTGGTTTTTTAACTCTTGATCTTTGCACTTTTCATTTTAAATTTTATTCTGTCTTCTTCAGCTGCCCTTTGAAGTCTTCTATTCAGGTCTTTTACTTTACCATTTCTTCCAGGAATTAATGAAATACCAATTGGCATGTTTTAACAAGTGGATGCAATGCTGAACGTACTTACTCTTCCAGGCCAAGCCATTTGGAGGACAGCAACTTTGCCAACTGGATACAAGAGATCCATATTTTTGCCCTTTCCAAGGAAAGGTGATCCAACAGAATGTGGCAATTATTGAACAATATCTTTACTACCACTTACAGGTAAAATTTCACTGAAAATAATTAAAAAAAAATTGTGTGCAATACATCAACTGCGAATGGCCAGAAATCTAAGCCAGATTCAGAAGAGGAAATGAAATAAGGGATATCACTGCTGATGTCAGATGGATCTTGGCTGAAAGCAGAAGATACCAGAAATATGTATTTTACTGACTATGCAAAAACATTTGACTGTGTGGATCCTGACAAATTATGGATAACATTGTGAAGAATGGGCATTTCAGAACTCTTAATTGTGCTCGTGTTGAATCTGTGCACAGATCAAGAACCGAACAAGGAGATACTGTGTGTTTGAAATCATGAAAGGTGTGTGTCAGGGTTGTGTCCTTTCATCATACTTACTTAGTTTGAGCAAATAATCTGAAAGTTGGACTATGTGAAGAAGAATGGGACAGCAGAATTGGAAGGAGACTCATTAATAACCTGTGGTATGCAGATAATGCAACCTTGCGTACTAAAGGTGAAGAGGATTGAAGTGCTTAATGATGAAGATCAAAGAGAACAGCCTTCAGTGTGGATTAAATCCTATCATAAAGAGAACAAATATAATGGACCAACAAGCAGCCTCATAATAAGTGGAGAAAATGCTGACATTGCCAAGCATTTCACTTTACTTGAATGCACAATCAAGACCAGTAGAAGCAGCAATCAAGAAATCAAGTGATGTATTAAACTGGGCAAACTGGCTTCAAGAGACCTCTTTGAAGTGTTGAAAAGCAAAGACACTGCTTTGAGAATTAATGTGCATCTGACCCTAGCCAAGGTATTTTCAGTTGCATCATATGCATGCAGAAACCAGACAATGAATAAAGAAGCCTGAAGAATAATTCATGCATTTGAATTATGGTATTGGCAGAGAATATTGACTATATCATACACTGCTAGAAGAAGGAACAAATCTGTCCTGGAAGAAGTACAGCCAGAAAGTGCCTTAGAAGCAAGGATGGTGAGACTTTGTCTCACATACTTTCAATGTGTTATCAGGGAGGACCAGTTCCTGGAGAGGGAATCAGGCTTGGTAAAGTAGAGGGTGAATGAAAAGGAAGAAGACCCTTAAGGAGATGGAGCGACCCAGTGGCTGCAGTAATAGGCTAAAACATAGCAGTGATTGTTAGGATGGTACGGGGCAGGCAGTGTTTTGTTCTGTGGTACGCAGGGTTGCTGCAAGTTGAAATCAGCTTGATGGTACCTAAAAATGGTGACAATTTTTTTTTTTATCAGAAGCAGATCACCATGTCCTTCTTCCTAAATTATCTTAGAGTCTACCATTATCGTATACTTGTGCTTACTGTATTAAGTATCTAACCATCTTCATATCATCCATTAATTTATTTTTCTTGGATCAGACATTGGTCTACTTTGCTGTAAATACTTCAACACGCCAATTACTGACTCAACCCACTCTCACTGAGTTGATTCTGACTTATAGTGACCCTACAGGGCAGAACTGCTCCATAGAGTCTCCAAGGAGCACCCGGTGGATTTGAACTGCTGACCTTTTGGTTAGCAGCCATAGTGCTTACCCACTACACCACCAGGGTCTCCGATCATTAACTTGACTTTAATGAATGTGGCCTTTTTTTATTCTTTTGATATAGCCGTTGAGTACACTGCAAAAATTTTAGGTGTACGTTTGCTGAATTTTGACATACTTTAAAGCCAGTTCCTGTTGAGCTGATTCCAATTGACAGTGACTTTTGATGTGTCAGGATCAAACTGTGCTTTGGGTGGTTTTCAAGATCCAATGTTTGGGAATTAAATTGCCAGGCCTTTCTTCTGAGGTGCTCCAGGGTGAACATGAATCACCAAACTTTGGGTTAGAGCCAAGCACCTATAGCATCTGTGTCACTGAGATTCTGCCGAAAAAGCTTGTCAAGATACAGCGTATGACTGCCGGCATTCAGCTCCTACCCAGTCAATCCCAGTCTCCCTCCCACCAAACCCATCTCTCCTTATCCCTACCAAAAACAACCATTGCTTTTATTTTTATTATTTTTTTTTGAAGTCGAAGAATTTGGTGTACATTTACATCTCTTTGCAAGAGCAGATGGGAAAAAATACAGTAAATGCATCTTAAAACACTGCTCATAAACCATCATACTTGCTGGTTATGTTTTAGGAAACAATAGAAAGACACACTTTGGCAGAGGATTACAATATTTTCTGTCCCACAGCAGCCTTTGCGGTATTCGACGTCTATCCACCCTGAGTTCCACTTGGGTGAGTACCCTGAGATATTTGCCTGAGATTCCAGAGTATAATGAAATCTCAGCTGCTGGGATATTCTTCAATAAAAAGCTTTTGAGCAAACATACATTATAATTTTTTTTTAAATTTTCTTGCTGTAATCATTCCAACGAATAAAAATGAGTTTTGGAAGTCATTTTGCATCTACAACCAAAGTGACTTTCTCCCAAAGTATGATGTGTGAAAAGATACGTTTTAGCAGCTGACAGTGCTCCTTGGGCTTCTGGATACGCCATCTATCAGGTGGTATTGAGTTTCCCAAATTGCCTGAAAACAGTATGCTTGACCTGCTCTGAAGTGAGTTAATAAATTTCCTTTTTACATGAATCAAAAGAGCCTTAATTCAATGGCTGGAATCCCAGGGTGTCAATAAAGCAAGCCTGGGCTAACTAAGCTTGAGGAACTTGTCAGATAATATGCAAAACCGGTCCCAGCTCCCTGTGCCGAATTTCAGAAAATAATGTCTTATGAATATAGCACTAGGTACCGCACTCATAGAATATCTGTACTCTGGCATTTGAAATCGGGAAAGTATTTGAAATTATTTCTCATCCTAAGGCCCCTAGGCAAGTTTTGCTTAAACACTAGAGACCTGAGTGAGATTAGACTACCTGATCCTTCAGTTATAACTTTCAGTGCTTCTGAACCATAAATAACCACAAAGAAATTTATTTGTCTAGTGCCTTTGCAGGAAAAGGCAAGGAGCTGGGTAATGGCCTCAGTTGTAAACAATCAACTAATCTATTTACATATATATTAGACAGAAGAAACAAATAGGCTAGTTACTGTCAAGAATTTCCAAAGCATGTTTTCAGTTCTGGAAAGAGCTTTCTCTGGTTCCTGTGAAGCTGCTTCCTCGTTAGTACAACCCTGGTTGCCAACACGGCTTGAAAGGTCCAGTGACCTTGGGTCATCCTGTCTGTTGTGATTGTCAGTTTGAGAACAATGTTTATCACGTGACAGGTTTGTTGATGTCAGGCCTGAGAAGCACGAAGTCATGCTGTCTCACTGCGGACGGCCTTCTTCTGAGTTAGCCTGTGTCTCTGGCGGGTGGGCCGTCCCCTGTCGGCCCATCTAACTCCTTGGCTCTCTCCATTACCATTTTCTGCTCATTTTTACTCCCTGACAAGCTCACCTCCCTCTGGACCAGGGAATCATCTTCTTCCTGGAGAATGCCCAAAGTCCAAAGGAGGCCCAACGATCTCCTGCCTAAGTGTTCTCCTGTGGAGCCACGGCCATGGGAAGGAACTTCAAGTTTGACCTCACTGGCCACGATATCACATCTTATCTTGTCACCTAGGAACCGCTTTTGCATAGATGACAGTCATTAGTATTATTCCCTCTGAGTATGATTTTGACCCCAAAAAGAATCCAGGTATTTCAGTGCTCTGGAATATGTAGGCTCAGGGCCTGCCAATAATTAACAAGAACCGAGAAAAACTGCAGGCCCATGAATGGTTGCTTTGTTCCCACCCAGGTGGGTAGATTACAAGTGTGCAGATGATGCCGACCCTAAGGAAAAGACAAGTGAGCAGCTGGGCCAGCTCCTAAAACCCACAGAACCCACGGACACTGAGTCAGTTCTGATTCACGGTGACTCCGTGTCCTGCGAAGCAGAACTGCTCCACAGGGTATTCTCAGCTGTAGGCTTTACAGAAACAGACAGCCAGATCTTTCTTGGTTAATTAATTAATCCAACAAACATTTATTATATGTCAACTAAGGCCCAAGACTCTATAGGGTGTTGAGAGAAAAGAAAACAAGAGAGAAGAAAAGAGAAAAGAAAAGAAATTGTCCTTACTTATAAAACTTGAGGAAAACACAAATAAGTCAACAATTTTCTTTAAAAAGTGGCCAAACTGAGCTTTGAAAGAGTTTTAAAATCCAAGCGTCATGCCCTCACAAAGGAGGAGAAGCTTGTTTTGTCTGGGGTGATCCAGAAACGCGTTACAAAGATACTGAGGGCAATTGGATTGGAAAGAAAGTTGAACAGCATTCCTAGAAAAGGCACAATAGAATCCAAAAGTAGAGGTGAAAGTATAAGGTGTCTTCTTGAAATTGTGGTGGGGTACTGGAGTGAAATTAATTTCTCTATGTGGCCTTTGGCCCAATTGATTCTTTGGAAAAACAACTTGAGAAATTTTTCCACTAAGCCCCAAAGAGCTTACTTTCTTTGCCGTTGTTTTCTACTCCAGATGACAGGCTGGTTGACAGGCTGATTGACATTTCTTGGGTGAACTGTAAACAATTTTGTGGCTTGATATTTTTTGTCTGGTCTTGGGTTGTAGCCTGCTCTGTGATTGGTATACACTTTGCAGGGAATGGTCAATAAGCTATGCAAATGAGGTGATTACAACCTACTATGCTAATGAAGTATCTATGGCTTACCAAGAAGGGATTGGTCAGTTTGTCACTCTTCTGGGAGAGGTCACTCCTTGAAATTGAGCTGTGTATACAAGCATTCAAACTCGCAGAAGTTTTGGAGGCTGAGAAAAGCAGGAAAAGAAGCAGCAGATAGAAGCAGAAGGAAGAAAGAAGAAAAAAGAGAGTAGCAGAGAGAGAGAGAGACGAAGCAAGGAACTTCCTTAAAGAGCTGTAACACGGGTCAAGGCCTGTGACAATGAAGATGGTGACAATGATAAGAAAGAACCTTTTGGCAGGAAGGCCAAGAGCAGAAAGGCTTGTATTCCAGGGGCTGAGAGTAAGTCTGTCCTCAAAGAGTTGAGAAGTTTGTCACCAGGGAGCTGAGGGGAGGCTAGCCTGAGGAGTAGAAACAGGGAGCTGAGAAAATTGCCCTGGACCAAAGACAGGAAACTGCCTGTATGAGAACTGACAAGTAAGTTTGCAAATTCATCCCAGAGAAAGTGCCACGTACTGTGTTACTGAACATCACTATGGCCACCTTCCAAGTCCTCCCCCTGGGAAGCTACGCACTGATGCCAGCACCTCGTCCACCCTTTAAAGCAACTTGGGAACTCTTTTTCTGAAACGGCCATGGAGCTCTCATCATATTGCCTTTGATGTACCGAACATCACCCAAATGTCTTCCTTTCAATATTTCCTTTATCTTTGGCAAAAGAAAAAAGTCACTGGGGGTCAGACCAGGCGAGTAGGGAGGGTGTTCTAATATAGTTGTTTACTGGTTAAAACTCCCTCACAGGCAACTATACAGTTAAGTTTGCAAGCTTGCCACCATGCCACTATGTGCAATGGCCATTCCAGAAAGAGTTCCACAATGGCTCTGAAGGGTGGACTAGGCTCTACCTTCAGGGCATAGCTTCCCAAGGGGAGTGCCACTTAGGTGACCATAGTGTTCGTGGACTTAATTGTCAGACCTTGTCTGCTTCCTGATCCTGATTTGTATCCTGTTCCTTAATAAATGACTTTTCTCCAAGAACGGACCGTGATTTCTCTGTGGCCATTGCTACTGGTTATTTAACTCAGAAGAGAGGGAGAGGGTTCCATGGAATGGATGGCTGGTGTCTGAGTTAGTGAAAAACTGGAGGTCGGTGATACCTGTGACCACCACCTTGTGGGAATCAGCTTTGAGCTGAATGTGGTCATTATCCACCTGAAGGTAGACAGGCTCTCTCACTAGTACTACGATCACTGGACAGAGACAGTGGAGTGGAGTGGTTTGGAATCAGATGATACTTAAGTTCTGTCCTCAGTCTGCTACTCATGAGGACTGTTATCCAACAGTTCTGAGCTTTGGTTTCTCCAAGTTTGAAATGTAAATAATGACACTTCATGAGGATACGAGGAGTAAGTTAATAAGTCATGTTAGTTAATAAGTCATGTAAGTTAACAAGTCATGTGAAGGAAATGACTAGCGTGTAAAGTATGATCACTGGTTTGTCGACTTCAGTGTACAGAATTGGAAGGAGTCCATCTGTAAGGATAGGTTGGAGTCTACATGGGAGGGACCTTCCATAGCACCCTAAGGAGAGTGGACGCTGTGTGGCAAGCTACATGGGGATATCGACTTTTCCTTTTTTAAAAGAAACTACACAATTTTCTCTGTATCGTAAGTAGCTAACCTAATTTATGATACAGAAGACGGCCAAGCTAGGGATGAGATCGGAGACAGGGAGACTACTGGCAAATCTTACAACTGTCCATGTAAGAAAAGTTGAAGGCCTAAATTTGTATTTTTTTTCATACAAAATTAACACATAAATAGTATGGAAATTTGAAAAGTAGGATAAAAGATGGGGGATCAGCCAATGGTCTTTTCTTCTACAAGGAAACACACAACATAAATACCTTGATGTATTTTATTCAAGACTCCTTTTTCTACAGATTTTGTATTTATTTGTTCTATATCTCTTCATTCTTATAGTTCTGCTTAGTCTTCAACATACATATTTGCACACAAAATCCTGCTAACAAAATCCCCTGACATTATATCACCAGTGTGTCTCTACACTGATATTCTTTCTTTGAATTCCTATTTTAAAAGATCAACTAATAGTTATCATGAATCTGTAGTGAACATTTTTGTGCCTCAGTTTTGTTTTCTTATTTAACTGCTTTTTTTAGGCTTAATTTCCACAACTGAGATTAGCGGGTGAAATTACCCACACAAACACAAAGCCGCCCATTGCTGTCAAGTCGATCGCAACTTATAATGATCCTATAAGACACAGCTGAGTGCCCTGTAGTGTTTCCAGGGAGCAGCTGGTGGATTTGAACCGCTACCATTCTAGCTGGTAGCCAAGTTCTTAACCACTGTGCCACAGGGCTGCTCGCCTACACACGTACACACGAGGACTGCCAGCTAAGCCCACAAATTCATCCTAGGAAACGTGCTACGTACCTCATTGTTGAATATCACTATGGTCACCTTCCAAGTCCTCCCCTTGGGAAGCTCTGCACCGATGCCAGCACCTGGTCCACTCCTCAAAGGAGTTTTGGAATTCTATTTTAGTTCAGTTTAGACTCTGTTCTGCTGGAACATTAATTTTAGGGAACAAGGGTGTAAAAATGATAATGATGTGTACATGTGTACGTGTATGTAAAAAAAGAAAAAATCCAAACTCACTGACGTCAAGTAGATTCCAACTCATAGTGACCCTACAGCAGGTAGGACTGGAAAAAGCAAAAGCAGGCCCATTGCTCTCGAGTCGGTTCCAACACATATCTGCTACACAGGACAATGTACAACCACCCTGTAGTTTCCAAGGAGTGCCTGGTGGATTCGGACTGCTGATCTTTTTGGTTAGCAGCCATAGCTCTTAACCACTAGGCCACCAGAGTTCCCACAGGACTGGAAAGTTTAGCCCAAATTACTTAGGCAGTTTTCATTCATGTGCTCAGGGGAAAGGGAAAAAAAAAAACTTCCTTAAAAGTTATAGATTGGAAGGATACAGATTTACTTTAAAATGATGATTTAGCAAGCTCTAAATCTGTAAATACTGGAGAAAAGTGAGACAACATTCATTACTTTGATTTAAAAACTGTCAGAATTATATGTGTGCATACACACACACACACATATGTATGTATATATCCCACACTCACACAGCCCCTTGGAGGGTGACTGAAGTGTCACCACACTTCTGAGTGTTGTTTTGCCCCTGGCAAATCAGTCTGCAGCACTCTCTCTCTCTTCCTCCTTCCTGCTCCTTAGCATAACTTCAGCATCTAATACGAGACAGCAGGCGCGAAGGGAAGACACAGAGCGCCTACAGGGAGGAGGCAGGTCGGCCTGCAGGTTAGACTTTCAGGTCAACGAGGTGAAGGATGGCTTGTAGCAGGGATGCTCACGCGCAGCCTGAGCCTTCTCTAATTACTAGTGATGAAGTGTGAGCCTGTCCCCGCCCAGGAACTCTGTCCTGACCCTGACGTTCTCTCTCTCTCTCTCTCTGACTGCAGTGCGCAGTATCTCCGACACAGCTGAAGGCCCAGAGTAGGCTAATGTTTACAGCAGCAAATAATTATCCAAATTAATGAACCTATTTTGATTTTGGATAAACATTCATGCTCCAGGCTAACTGCTTATTTAATTAAGGTTTTCAGCTTCCTAAGAATTATCTTATGTGTAATCCACACGAAGGGAAGATGTATCAGTTGGTTTCATTGCTTCGTGCC
Organism: Heterohyrax brucei; assembly: GCA_028571685.1. Classification (NCBI taxonomy): domain Eukaryota; kingdom Metazoa; phylum Chordata; class Mammalia; order Hyracoidea; family Procaviidae; genus Heterohyrax; species Heterohyrax brucei. The sequence goes on from CM053163.1 coordinate 3,660,184, forward strand.
TGAAACCTAGACAGAAACTTGTAATAAATAAAGAATAACTTAGGGGATAGAATTATAAGTAGGAGCACAGTAAAATAACTGGTCAATAGCTCTTTCATATGAGTTAGATTGACTTCAGAATATTTTTTAATTACAAGATCTATTTGGGGATTTTTAACTGCTATCAGTTTTTTCCCTCATATTGTTCTCAATATTCCTCTTACTGGTTTGGGCTTCTTTTTAAATATGCATTTTGGGGGAGATAATCTTTAGATAAGGAGACTTGGTAGCATAATGTTAAAGCACTTGGCTGTTACCCTGAGGCTGGTGGTTTGAACCCCCACAGCCGTTTCATGGGAGAAAGACCTGGCGACCTGTCCCTGTAAAGACAACAGCCTAGAAAACTCTATGGGACAATTCTACTCTGTCACATGGGGTGGTGATTGTGAGTCAGAATTGGCTTGACAGTACCCAACAGTAATAACAATCTTTGGATGCTCATATATTCTTTCAGAATTAAGTATGGAACTGAGTTATCTGAGGTGCGATTTAATCAAGTCATCTATTCCAGGGGCACTGGGGATTTGGGCAAGTGGGCTTTGTCTGGGGACTTCTGATGTCTAGCGCTCCCTGGCGGGACTAATTTCAGGTGATTGGAGTTGACGTTGGTTGAGACGGTGGCTGTACTGAAAGTGACGAGGATAAGAAAAAACCAAAAATAATGACTAAATTCTATATCTAACTGGCCAAGGAGAAATGACACCGTTGCACCTTGGCCTTGGTTTGCTCACAAAGTAAGCCCCGTCAATACCGACAGAACGAAGGAGTGGTGAATGCCATTAAGTCCCCAGTTGCTAGTGATTAATACTAAATGACGAAGGGCTTGACATCTTCATTTTCAATTTGTTAATAGCTCACTAGACCCGAGGCGTGTGAGGACAATGTTACGCTGCTTGTCAACTATAAGAAACGTGTATGATTTCTGAGTGTAAACGCTGATAGAAAAGATGAACAGCATACATTAGCTGAAGGTTACGTGTTTCAAAACAATTGAAGTGAACCAGAATGACCAATGCCTCTACATGCACTTCTGATATAGATACAAAGATCAAAACGCATTAGCTCCTCACTGAGGGAGCCTCTGTAAAGACCTCACCACAGTGAGGTCTGGGGGACAGCTTCTACGACCAAGGGACAACCCAATGTTTCTGCCCAGCTCTGTCACATACCAGCTGTTTGACTTGGGGAGTCTGTTGTCTCACCTAAGAAATGCCTGAACAGGGTTAGGTGGGAGAAGGAGTTCAAAGGCATCTGGAGTAGAGAGAATCAAGAGAATCCCTCCCCCATCCCTTTGGTAAGTCTAGCTAAGACTTCAGAAAGAGTCCCAAGAAAAACCTGCTGCTGGGCGCTGTTGCGTCGATTCCGGTTCGGTGGGCCGCACACGGGACGCAGCAGAAGTGCCCTGTTGTGTTCTCCTGTTTGACACTCTTCACAGAAGCAGCTGGCGAGGCCCTTTCTTCTGCTCAGAGTCGCTGGGTGGGTTTACACTGCCATCCTTTCGCTTAGCAGCCGAGAGCTCAACCGTGGCTCTACCGCCCACTGCCATCAAGCTGCTGGTGACGCACAGAGTCCCCATAGGGTTTCCAAGGCTGTAAAGCTCAACAGAAGCAGGTGGTCACACCTCGTCCCTTGGAGTGCCCGGTGGTTTCCAACAGCTGACCTCTGGATTAGCGGCTGAGTGCTTTAACCACTGCACCACCAGAGCGTCTTACCGCGTCATGAGGGCGCCTTTAGGAAAGAAGACAACTCCCTCAGTTCTCTTTGCTTTGGTTTGCTTTTCCTACTGCTTTCTCACACTGTTCTTTTTCGGTCTATTCCTGGGTGTCTTCTTATGTTTAGACTGCTCACAATTCTTTTTTTGTTTTCCTTAGTGAAAAGTCGACAACTGGTAGTGTGCCCGGTGGGCATTCTCTGAGCCTCTGTACTTCAGGGTGACATGACAGCCCTGCCCTCGGCAGCCTGTGATGTCTGTGTGTGTTAGCCGGCGCAGAAGATGTCAGGAATGGCACGCTGTGACGGGTCTCTTTGCAAGTCCCGAGTACACTCACCGACCGCCCTCTGCCCCACCCCCAACGAGTGCATTCTAGAAAGCCATCTGCCTTCTTCTTTGTTGGGTCTTTCTCCTTGTGGGAGTCTCAGCAGTGCCAGAAGCTATCCACCGGCTCTTAAGGTGATGGACTGTGAAAAATTGAAAAGAGGAAGAGACCGTTGTCAAAGCAAATTAATTATTCATGTTAACAGTTTTCCTGTCTTAAGAGTTTTCAGAATCTCTGCTGTTGGGTGCGTAGCATGTAAGGATGGTGACTGTATTTATTCGCCGTGCAGGGAAGGCAGTGTCACCTCTGATCGAGACGTCCGACGAGCAGCAGCCCAGCGACCGGTTGGTCATGATCATTTGGCCAAAGCCAGGAAGACCTTCATCTTGGGATCCATTTAGCTGGCTGAGTGATGGAGGATGAGGAAGCAGGAAGACGGTTTGTTGTTCTGAAAACATGAGCATCTCCAGAACTACTCAGCTGCCTCCCTTCTTTGGGTGGGAAAGACCTACAGAATTTCAGGATAGTTTGCTGGAGGAGTATTACCTTTCAAATTCATGTAGAGGTGGGGAAGACATCTCTGAGAGGAAACAGCTTCCTTGAGGGCTGTAACCTGGTCATTCCCAGAAGCTTGTATCTTCTAGAAGATTGTGCAGCAGGCAGGTGTGCCCGCGTAGTCTTCTTTTGTTTCATGGGCTAGTCTTATCTTTGGCTGAAGGGTGAACTTCAGTACTGACCTAAAAGGGTGCCTGTGGGCCAGCCTCTTGGGGTTTCTCCAGTCTGTCAGACCAGTAAGCCTGGCCTCTTGTGTGTTTGTGAGTTAGAATTTTGTTGTACTTTTCCCCCCAGCTTTGTCCAGGACTTCTGTCATCAGCAGTCCGCAGTGGTGGCCGGGCAACATCTGGTGACGCTGGATTTATTCTACTGGAGGTTACTGCAGAGGTGGTCCATTAGTCCTGGGGATTAACCTTTCCCTTGCTTCTCTAGTTGGCTTCACTCTCCCAAGGGCATGAGACCAGTCGGGTATCCTAGATGGCCACTCATAGGCTTTTGAGACCCCTGACACTACTCACCAAAGACGTAGAACATTGTCTTTATCAATTCTGTTATTCCAATTGAGCTAGATGTCCTCTGAGGCCATGGTCTCCAACTCTCAGCCCCAGTAACTTGCACCCTCGAGATGTCAGGAGGTGTCTACGCAGCTTCTATGACTTTATCTTAGTTTTGTCTGACTTGTTGTCTTTCCCTTCACAGAGGTTGTCTGCTAGCTGGTTAGTGATTTTCTCTCCTCACCCTTCATCTCCCAGGTAACCATCACAGATTGTTTTCTCTGTGTGTAAAGCTTTCTTGAGTTTTTATAATAATGTTCTCACACAGTATTTATCCTTTTACGTTGGATTTACTTTACTCAAGATAATGTCCTCCAGATTTATCCGTGGTGTGAGATGTTTTGTGGGTTCGTCACTGTTCTTCATCGCTGTGTAGTATTCCACTGGGTGTATACGCTGTGATTTGTTTATGCATTCACCTGTTGATAGACACATAGGTTGTTTCCATGTTTCTGCTGTTGTGGACAATACTACAATGAACACGGCATACATGTATCTATTTGTGTGATGGCTCTTATTTCTATAGGATATACTGCTAGGAGTGGGGTTGCTGGGTCATATGGTATTTCTACTTCTAGCTCTTTAGGGAGGCTCTATATCATCCTTCATAGTACGTGTACCATTTTGCAGTCCCACCACCAGTTCATAAGATTCATTTTCCCTGCAACCTCGCCAATATTTATTTTCTCTCTCTTTTCTTTTTGATTAGTGCCAATAATGTCAGAGTGAGATGATACCTCACTGTAGTTTTGATTTACATGTGTCTAATGGCTCGTAACTGAGAGCATTTCTTCATGTGCCTGTGAGCTGCACAGATAACAGATCTTTTGTTTGTTTTCTTTTATAAGGAATATACAGTTATCATTTAAAAATTAGGAAACTATTAGATAAGCAGCAGTGCCCAGTACCTGTGTTTTATCCCAATACCTGGAAATTAACACTAGTATCATTTTTCTTTCTTTCTCTATATTCTTAAGTATGAGGTCTAACAATTAAGTTTGCAAACTCATCCTAGAGAAACTGCCACATACCTCATTGCTGAATATCACTATGGTCACCATCCAAGTACTCTCCTTGAGAGGCTATGTACCAGTGCCAGTGCCTAGTCCACCCTTCAAGGCAATTTTGGAACTCTTTTCCTGGAATGGCCATGAGAGCAGTCACTGTATTACCCCTGATGTCCTGAATGTCATTCAAATGTCTTCCTTTCGATATTTCTATTATCTTTAGGTAATGAAGAAAGTCATTCAGGGCCAGATCCGGTGAGCAGAGAGGGTGTTCCAATACAGTTATTTGTTTACTGGCTAAATACTTCCTCACAGACAACTATACAGTTAAGTTTGCAAACTTGCCACCATGCCACTGTGTGCAATAGCCATTCCAGAAAGAGTTCCAAAATTGCTTTGAAGGGTGGACCAGGCGCTGGCATCAGTGCCTACCTTCCAAAGGGGAGCCCTTTGAAGGTGACTGTAGTGACACTCAGCCATGAGGTATATAGCACCTAGAACAATTAAGTTCAGGGACTTAACTGCCAGAAATCATAACTGAAGGCACTCATATATTTTATAATCAGTTGTATGACCTGTGTATTGCACTCAACAATACAATTTCACAACTAATTCACAACTTTACATGTTTCAAACTTGTGATTGTCTATCTCTGCTGGAGTTGTCCACAGTAGGGTAGGGAGTGCTACCTGTGACCAAACCACCGCCACTGGGCACTCACAGCTACTAGTTTTCTCTGTTATCAACAGCACTTGGGGGAATTGCTTACAGTTCTACAAACACCAGCCTCTGTGCACATCTCTAAGCCAAAATTTGGGGTGATGGGGATTTCGTGAGGATTTAGTACATCTACTTTTAATATCAGACCAAACCTGTGGCCACTGGGACGGTATCAACTCATAGTGACATTATAGGACAGAGTAAACTGCTATATGGGGTTTTCACGGAGCAGCTGGTTGCTTCAAACGTCTCATCATCCTGGTTGGCAGTCGGACTTAACTAAGTGCATATCAGGATGCCACTATTTAAAAAAAAATTGTGCTTTAAGTGAAAGTTTACAATCCAAGACAACTTTCCCACAAAAAACTTGCACACACGCTGCTATGTGGCTATGTAACACACTGCTCCACTCACACTGCGACAGCACACTCTTCCTTCTTCCCTGTGTTCCCCGTGTCCACTCAGCCAGCTCCTGTCCCCCTCTGCACTCTCATCTCGCCTCTGGACAGGAGCTTCTTAGCCTCGCGTATCTACTTAAGCCAAGAAGCACACTCTTCGCTGGTATCGTTTTATGTCTTACAGTTCAGTCTCATCTTTGACTGAAGAGCGGGCTTTGGGAACGGTTTCGGCTCTAAGCTAACCGAGACTGCAGAAGCCATGCCTTCTGGGAACCCTTGAGTCTGTGGGACCACCGAGTCTGGTCCTTCTTGTGGAGGTGTAGTTGTGCACCCCATTTTCGTCCACCGACATCAGGAACTCTGTATTCCTTGAAGACGACATGATGTTTTAATAGGTATTGCCAAATGACCCTCTTAAACATTATAACACCAGCTTGATTTCTTTTATCAATAGCATTTTCTGTTAATAAATAAATAAATAAAATCCACCGATTTTCAATCATTTTTCATTAACCTGGATGTCTATGAAATAAGACCCTTCACATGCACTTTTTGCAGAGAAGATAGCAACAACACCACCTCCCAGAGAAGGCAGCCGTGACTAAAGCAACTTTTACAAACAGAGAAAAAGAAATTCAAAAAATTACCACACACCCAAAGCCCACACAAATCCTGAACTCTGAAGGTAAAGTTTATAGATCAGAAGCTATAAATGCCTTCTTTCCCCAGTCTTTTACTCATCTCAAATTCTCACCACTGTTCAACCTTTTTGTTAGCTTTTATCATGTTTTAGGAGGTAGCCTTAAGTTAAAACTAACAAAAAGCCAGAAAGCTGCCACTGAGTTGAGTCATGGTGACCCTATTCCTGTCATCAAACCCAAAGCCAAACCCACCACCGTCGAGTGAATTCTGACTTACAGTGACCCTAGAGGACAGAGTGAAACTGCTCCGTAGAGTTTCCAGACTCCAGTTGGCAGACTCAAACTGCTGACTTTCTGGCGAGCAGATGCAGCACTTTACACCACCAGCCACCAGGGATTCCTGTTCATATCACAGTATCCCCCCAAAAAACCCTACTGCCATCAAGTCGAGTCCGACTCCTAGTGACCCGGTAGGACAGAGGGGAACTGCTCCATGGAGTTTCCAAGGAGGGCCTGGCAGGTTCAAACTGCTGACTTTTTGGTCAGCAGACACAGCACTTTCCCATGATGCCACTGGAGTTTCCTATCACGGTACAGCTGCGCTTCACACGTTTTTAGTGGTCGATTTTTAGGAAGTAGAGCACAGGCCTTTCTTTCAAGGTGTCTCTGGATAGATTTGAAGCTCCAGCCTTCCGGTAAACAGCTGAACATGTTAACTGTTTACCTTGCCCAGAAACTGCCACCATTCGGTTAGTGGTATACTGTAGTGTCCCAATTAGAAGTTCTGGGTGACATATTCTCACCATAGTCACCTTTGTTTTCCAGCATGACTACTTGGCTGAATGCTTACACATTGACAAACACCGTAGCATATATCGTACTGGTGGATGCTTTGTTATTGGAATTCATACTATTCCTCAAAATGTGAATTTTCATGTTTGCTGAAGATACATGCATAGATGTTAACATCTTTGAATATTCCTGGAATGGAAATGAACACTTGGAAGAAGCCGATGGGAACGATTTGCATAAAACCACTCCTGGCAAAGGGAACGTGTATATTAATTATCCATTGGAGGAAGCCCCAAGCTTTTTTATACTGACTTTCAACTAGTTTCCATGCCACGGAAGTGTTGAAGAAGTGAGAAGGAGTTATCACTCTCTTCTCAGTTGAGTTTTAGGTTAATTTGTCTTTTGACTGTATTTAGAGGAGCTCTTCCCCGCATTCCTTTTCCTTCTTGGAGACTGTTTGGGGTATTTGGAGGACTGTGACAAATATTTCTTCATATTTGTCCTGCTTGGTTGTCAGCGTGTAAATAGAAAGTTTCTGTTCTGTTCTAATGATTACAAATACTTGAGAAGAAATATGTCAAAAGAATAAATAAAATCCCAGCTCATGTTTGCTGCCCCTAATTTAAGATGTTTGCCTGTGTGAACTGAGCGGTACAAACAATAAAATTCTGGGAAAGTATCAATAGTTTCTGAAGAACATCTTATGGGCAGACTTTTTTAGGAACGTTATCTGTGATTTCTGCTGTGATGAAATACGGCGTTCTGTCAGAGTTGAGCTTGGGACAATGGAATGCATAAAACGCATTTAAATCATGTCTGATTTAGACACAGCCCTTATTTCAGGGAAGTGTCAGAATTTATTAAAAAAATTTGTACGGTTAAAGGATTTTTATGATTTTTTAAAACCATGTTGAAGTTTTGACAAGCTTTTGGCCTCTCCCCGCAATTCTCCATCTGGGCACTCGGAAGGATTTCTGTCTTCACTTAGCACTTGCTCGCAGACACCGCGCCTCGCCTCCAAGGACTGTGGGTTGGGTAGGATAAAACAGTATTTTGTTTTATGTTCTCCAAAGCATTGTGGAGGCAAGTTTTCAGTCTCCCCAGAAGCATTGTGGAAGAAGCCTGCAATAACCTTCAGATGCATTTATCTACATTTTTTATGTTTATTTGAGTTCTTCTGTCTGCTGGTAAGCAGAGGTACAACTAAGATACAGTGGGTCAGAGGCATGCCCCAGGTACCACTTACGAGATGCTACTGGGCAGTTTCTATTGGCCATTACAATTTCTGTGGCCAGCTGATCACTCAGCAATTTAAAACTAATTGCCACCAGGGCTTTTCCCATAGGCAGGCTCCTGTTGGAACCATGGTACAGTCTAGTTAAAGAAATGTTCTAGTTTATTGACTACTTCTTACCGAATGCCTGAAACATGTTAATTCCTGTGTCAAGGGCTATAACGTGATTTGATGAAATCTTTAGACCAATTCTCTGAGGTGGTCAGTCTTATCAGAATTCTTATCCAACAGAGAAACTGAGACTCAGAAAACGTTCAGTGAATAGCTGTTTTTGGACCACTGACAAATCTTCCTGGTCTTAGTTTCCTGACTTGTGAAACCAGGGTTATAATAACATTTCCTGAGAGTGCTGGTGAGATGTTCAGATGAGATCATGGACGACAAGCACGTAGCCTAGTGGTGGTCGGAGAGGAAATGCTGAAATTTTAGTGATTATTTATAGTAATTCCTGGACCTTTGTCCAAGCAACAAAACCACGCATAAATCTCAGATTCTGCTGATCATGCTAACCTACCAAAAAAACAAACCCACTACTACCGACTCAACTTCAACTCATAGCGACCCTATAGGTCAGAGTAGAATGCCCCACTGTATTTCCGAGCAGCACCTGGTGGATTTGAACTGCCGACCTTTTCGTTGGCAGATGTAGTAGCGTTTAACCACTGCGACACCAGGGTTTCCTACCGAGTCTAATTCAGAGGGGAGCATGCGCGCTTTGTCAAGGCTCATTCTGTGTTCACGAGACACAGTGAGTGCCCACCAGTTGCTCCATGGCAGAAAAACATGCCAGTCTGCTTCCAGGAAGACTACCACCCTAGAAGCCCTATGGAGCAGTTCCACTCTCTCCTATGGGATCACTGCGAGTCAGATTTGACTCATAGTCAAACGGCAGTGGGTTTTTGGTTTTGGTTAAAGGAACTTATGGCCTTGCAGGAGTCCCAGGGTGGCACAAACAAGCGCTGGTTATTCTCCCAAAGGCTGGCAGTTTGAATCTACCCTGAGGCACCTTGGAAGAAAGCCAGGGTGATCTACTTTTAGAAAGCCACAGCCGTTGAAACCCTGCGGAGCAGTCCAGCGTGATACAGACGGGGTTGCCGTTGAGTTGGAATTAACTCAGGGACAATGGCTGTGGTTCTATATTTAGTCCACCCAGCAAAGAAAGGATGATGCCTCCAAAATACTGAAAACCAGTAGCATCTCATCTAATGGGAAGAACTCAGAGGTGAGTTTCCTGGGAGGCGGAATGGCATGAAATGACTTCCAGGTGTCCTTCCATGCCTGACTCAGGTTCTATCTGACCATCTTTGGACTGAGAATCGTTTCGTATATCTGAATAAGTATAAACTTCCGTTACTCAGAGCTACAAAACCATCCTCAAAGAATGATGAACAGGACCCTGGAGTCAGGCATGGTAGGACACCTGAAGTCATTTCGTTGCACTCTGCCTCCCGGGAAAGTCACCTCTGAGTTCTTCCCATTAGGGGCAATGGCATTGATTTGGTTTTGGTGTATCCAGCGATCCACCAAGTGCTAATGGGAAACCCGGTGGGGCAGCTCTGCTCTGTCCCCTAGGGTTGCCAGAAGCCCAACAGGACTCCACTGCAGAGGGTTTTTGGGTTATCTGGAGATCGCCTGCAGAACAACGCATGCCCTCTTCTTTCTCTCCTGCTGATAGTCCTATCTTCTAGTGACACAGTAAAAAAAAAAAAATTAACAATTCATCAAGTACTTCCTATTCACACTGGTAACTAAGTGCTAAGTGGTGGTTTAGATTCACTGAGAAATCTCACTACCTTTTAGCAAGGAATGAAGTGCTTTAACAATGTTAATATTTAAGCTCTGAGAGTTTGTAGATGGTGCTAAAAGAGAAAAATAGTAACACAGCCTGAATGTCTCGCCAGAACTCAGTAAGTTTGCTCACTTCAGATGCTTGCCAAGAGCTGTGAGTCTGAAGTACAGTAGGTAGGCGAAAACAATATGAATCTATGAATGCAGGATATTAAAATAGCATCCCTTAGGAGGTCTGAATAGATAACTAGCTCTACAGGTTTTCTCACCCACAAATTAGGGGTGTGGCAAAAATTTAATCTCAAATATTCTACTAACTGGGGACGTTGGACACAAATTGAGCAAAGTCTTCCTTTTGATGATTCCCCATTCCTCACTGGTGACTGTCACTAGGGAGATTTCCTCCATGTCTTGAGACCTAACTATGATATCTCAGACTGTGACAGGGATGAATATGAGGTCTGACAATTAAATTCATGAACTTAATTGTTCTAAGTGCTGTATATTTCATTGCCGGATAGCACTACAGTCACCTGCAATGTACTCCCCTTGGGAAGCTGTGCTCCCATACCAGCACCTAGTCCATCCTTCAAAGCAATTTTGGAACTCTTTCTGGAAGGGCCATTGTGCGTGGCGGCAAGTTCGCGAACTTAATTGTATAGGGGTCTGTGAGGCAGTTTTTTGCCAGGAAACAAATATTGGAACATCCCATGCTCACCTGGTCTGGCCCTGAATGACTTTTTTTTCTTTACCCAGAGATAAAGGAAATATTGAAAGGAAGACATTTGGATGACACTCAGGACATCAAGGGTAATACAACGACAGCTCTGATGGCCATTCCAGGAAAAGAATTCCAAAATTGCTTTAAAGGGTGGCCTAGGTGCTGGCACTGGTGCATAGCCTCCCAAGGGGAGGACTTGGAGGTGATCATAGTACCCTTCAGCCATGAGGTAGGCAGCTCTCTTTCTAGGATGAGTTTGTGAACTTGGTTGGTGGTCCTTGTATAGCCAGGCCTCCACTCACCCGTTTTACCCAGTGCCAGCGAGTTCATTCTGACTCACAGTGACCCTAAGTGAAGGACTAGAACTGCTCCATAGAGTTTCCAAGGACTGCCTGGCAGCTTCTAACTGCTGACCTTTCGCCTAGCAGTTGTAGAACTTAACCACTGTGCCACCAGGGTCTTCACTTAGAACACAGAATATATAAAGTTTGGAGAGAGTCTTGGGGTTACCAAGCCCTGGAACTCTGCCTGAATCACTGGTGCATGAAACTATGACTATAAGCCCTGGTGGAAACGGAGGTTAATTTTCCTTGAATACATTTAGAATGTGAAACGTCTATATGTTAAAAAGTCAGAATCAATTCAATGGCACCCAATGATAACATACGTCAGCCAGCTCATTCATAAAAATTTCCGCTAAACAATATCATTTAGAACAGGGACAGGTATAGCTGAGTGTTGTTGTGCTCCCGAGTCCATCGTGACTCACAGTGACCCTGTGGACACCAGGGTGAAACACCGCCCAGCCCTGCGCCTCCGCACAATGACTGCTATGCTCAAGCCACTGATGCAACCACTGGGCCAACCCACCTCTCTGAAGGGTCTCCACTTTCTGACCGATCCTCTACTTTACCAAGCATGATGTCTTTCTCCAGGAACTGGTCATTCCTGATAGCATCTCTAAAGTTTGACAGATGAGGTCTTACCATCCTTGCTTCTAAGGGACATTCTGGCTGTGCTCTCTCCAAGACAGATTTGCTTGCTCTTCCGGCAGCCCATGGTGCACGCAGCATTCTTCCCCAACACAACAATACAAGGGCATCAGTTCTTCGGTCTTTCCTAGTCATTGTCTAGCTTTCACATACATATGAAGAGACTGAAAGTATTACTGCTTGAGTTGCTTCAGTCTTCGAAGTGACATCTTTGCTTTCTAACACTTGAAAGAGGTTTCTTGTATCAGATTTGCCCAGTGCAATACACTATTTATTTTTTTGATTGCTGCTACCCGGGGCATCGATTGTGGCTCTAAGTCAAATGAAATCTCTGACAACTTCAGAATTTTATTCATTTATCATGATATTGCTTATTATTCCAGTCATGAGGACTTTTGGTTTCTTTATGGTGAGGTGTAATCCTGCTGAAGGTTGTGGTCTCTGATCTTCATCAGTTAATCCTTCAAGTCCTCTTCACTGCCAGCAGGTAAAGGGGTATCATCTCCAGACTGCAGAGTGTCAACGAGCCTCTGTCTAATCCTGATGTCACATTCCTGTTCACACAATGTCTTGCACTATTTGCCCAGGAAACAAGTGGAATGAGTGTGGGAAAAGGATACAACCCGGAAACACACCTTTCCTGATCTTAAACCACACAGTAGCCCATGGCTCTGCTCGGAGAACCACTTCCTAGTCTTTGTACATACTCTGATTCAGTACAATTCAGTGTCCTAGAATTTCCATTCTTCCAAACATTGTCCATGATTTGTTATGATCCACACAGTCTAATGCCTTTGCATAGTCAGTGAAACACAGGTAGGTCAGTATCTTTCTGACATTCTCTGCTTTCAGCCATGATCCATCCGACTTCAGCAATCATATGTCTCATTCCACATCTTCTGAATCCAGCTGGAGTTTCTAGTATTTCCTGGTTAACCACACTTGCTGCACCTGCAACCATTTTTTTTTTTAATTTTATCGAGTGAAATCTTATTTGCATGTGATATTAGTGATGTTGTTCAATAATTTTCAGATTCTGTTGGCTCACCTTTCATTGGAATGGGGACAGATATGGGTCTTTTCTAGTTGGTTGGTCAGGTAGCTGTCTTCCAGATTTCCTGGCATAAACCAGGGCCACCAGCAGTATCGCCTACATTGCCATGTGCAGAGACCTGCAGACAGAAAACCAAAAGAGAAGAAGAAGCACAGCATTTCTAAAGCTGAAAGAACTGGAAAAAAAATCCAGCTTTAAGTCAGTATCAAAGGATTCCATGGGCAAAATACTGAGTGTCACAAGAAGCATCAAAAGAAAACAGAAGGAATCCACAAAGTCTCTGTACCAAAAAGAATTGATCCAGAGGTAGCGTATGATCGAGAGCCAGTGACATCGAAGGGAAAATCCAAGCTGCTGTGTAGGCACTGATGTGAAACCAGCCTCCCGGAATTAGTGGAATACCAGCTGAAATGTTTCATACATGATACAACATGATTTTTACCCTGTGAAAGTCAAAAGGTAGAAACAAAACCAAAGGAATATTTTAGTCGTCAATAACTCTTGGTGTTTGGGCCAGTGCTCTGTCAATCCCTAATTTTCACATCATGTCTATCTCTAACTCTCTAGTTTCTGTATTCTTTTATTCAAATAACCATTTGTGACTTGAGTTGCTATATTACCAAACCATTCAGTTTTAATTTTTCTTTTTAGATGTTTTTTAAATCAAATCGCTGTAGTATCGACTAGACCAAGCATTTTTGTAACCATCTGATTTTATCTCTTATTTCAAATTCTTAGTGAGTATGCTTAAAGTCCTTCTCATTCCAAAGATTTTCTTCAAGTTTTATTTTTTTAGCAGTAGGTTTCTTTTTTCAAATGATGCATCATGACTACAGTGTATGAAAAGTAGTTTTCAGTGGGATTGCTCTGGTTGAGTGGAGCTTGGGATGCTCAGACCCAGGCAACTACCAGCTTCCCTTCCCACACTTTCCAGCAGCACCCCTAATTACAGCCTTGGGTCTCCAAGAAGTCGAGCTTGGGAATCGCATTCTGTGCATTTGAGGGGCACATGCATGTGCACATGTCCCTCTGTGTCCCTCCGTAGCCAAGCAGTCACATCTAGATGGTTACTCTTGTGTACATGGACACAAGCCTGCAGGGCAGCACTGTGACTTTCACAGGCCCCAGAAACTTTGGACCTTGGGGCATCCTTTTCTATAAAAAATATCCAATACTGTATTTTATGACAGGAAACCCTGGTGGCGTAGTGGTTAAGTTCTATCGCTGCTACCTAGAAGGTCAGCAGTTCTAATCCATCAGGCACTCTTTGGAAACTCTGTGGGGCAGTTCTACTCTCTCCTAAAGAGTTACTATGAGTTGGAATCAACTAGATGGCAGTGGGTTTGGTTTGGTTGGGTTTGGTATGTTTTATGACCACTTGGGTATTAAGGAAAGGTGTCCTGGTGGTGCAGCGGTGCAGCGCTTGGCTGCTAACGAAAAGTCAGTGGTTTGAACTCACCAGCTGCTCCACGGGAGAAAGATGTGGCAGTCCACTTTGGTAAAGATCACAGCCTTGGGAACCCCTTAGGGCAGTCCTACTCTGTCCTACGGGTCACTGTGAGTGGGAACTGACTCAACAGCAGTGGATTTTTTGACTGGGGCATGAGGATGAATATATTAGTATTATGTATTAAAATAATCTCTGCAAACTAGGAATTCCTGTGTTTGTTTTGATTTTAAGAAAATGAAAACATTAATTTCTACAAGTATTGAGGACCTACTGTACTTCTGTGCTTACTGGATAGGTCAACCCGGTCAACTTTACCATCCCTGGGAGAATCTACCCACGAGACGTCTCTGGAAAAAAGACAGAGACTCCACATTGCAAAAATCAGAGGCCAGTCTTGAAATAAAAGAATACCACATGCAGAAAGTAAATAAGCATAACTGGACAGTCTATAGTCAATATTTAATTACCATTCTTTATTGAACACAAGGATAAACTTTTTGAAATAAAACTTTTTATCTTGAAATAATTACAAATTTACAGAAAAAAGTAACAAAAATAGTAGAGATGCTGCAAATACCCTTTGCTCAGGCTTCCTAACATTGAGACCTACACCCTTGGTACATGAACCAGAACTAAGAACTTCGAACAGCGTTGCTAAGTGGCAGACTTTACTCAGACTTAGCCGGTTGCCCACTCTTCCGCTCATGCTGCATCGGGCTGGGGGGGTCTCCTTTATGTACCGTGTGCAGGTCAAGGAGGCTTTCCTGGCCTTCCTTTGTCTTTCATGACCTGAACTCTTCCAAGGAGTCTGCTCAGGTCACTTGTAGAACATCCCTCAGTCTGGGTTTGTCTGATGCTTTTTTTTTTTTTTTTTATGATTAGATGCAGTTATGGATTCTGGGTCCTATGGCCCAAAGAGAATATGCTCTTTTCAGCATGTCATGTAGGGAGTGGTATGTGACAGCAGTGTGACTCTTCAGGGTTGGAGTGACGTTAACTTTGATTCCTTGGAGATCACTTGGTGGTGTCTTCCAGGTGCCTTCACGGTGGGGATACTGTATTTTCCCTTTCATGCTCAGCGTCTTAGAAGTGAGTTACTAAGTTTAGCCCACACTCAAACCAAACAACCAAACCACTTGCCATCCAGTTGACTCTGGCTTCCAATGCCCCATTGTGTGCAGAGTAGAACTGCCCACGTGGTTTGCCTGCTGGTGCCTCTCAGAAGCAGGTCTCCAGGACTGTTTTTTTCTGAGGCTTCTCTGGGTGGCTGGGAACCACCAGCCTTTGGGACCATAGTCGAGCACTTCACCATATGTCCCACCCAGGGACTACCATTCAATGGGGAGGGGGACTAAGCTCCACTTCTTGGAAGGAAGCATGTCAAGGAACTTGTTCGTGGAAATGGAGTGACTATAAACCCAAGCCAACTCATCATGATTAAGTTGCTTCTGACTCTACTGGAAAGAGTACAACTGCCCTATATGATTCCCCAGGGGCAGCTGTCAGACTCAGACCACCAGTCTTTTGGTGAGCAAGCCAGGTCTCAACCACTGCATCACTGGGGCTCCAAAATTAGTATTAAAAAAAAAAAGAAAGAAAATAACAACAACTTTGCTGCTGCTGAGTCCATTCTGACTCATAGCAACCCTATAGGACAATGTAGAATGGCCCCAATCAGGTTTCCAAGGAGTCCCTGGTGAATTCCAACTGCCAACCTTTTGATTAGCAATCACAGCACTTGGCCACTATGCCACCAGGGTTTTCTAGAATTTCTATAAAACAAAAACCAAATCTACTGCCATGAAGTTGCTTCTGACTGGCAGAGACCCTACAGGACAGAACAGAACTGCCCCATAGAGTTTCCAGGGAGTGCCTGGCAGATTTGAACTGCTGATCTTTCAGGTTAGCAGACCGTAGCACTTAACCACTACACCAACAGTGCTTAATAAATATCTTGGGGAGATACTTTGACACTAAACAAATACACCATTTCACCTAACAGCTTTGTCCATTCATTTCAAGACTCATCGGTCATGTTTACTGATGATTTTGCATGTCTATTATTCCTCCGTATTTATTAACTGGCATAGTCTTGTAAGGAAGAGGTGTCCCTTCTCCCCCATTTGGTTATGTGTTTAACCATTTATTTATATCTGCATGGGCTCATAGATATTTACTTTCTGTTTTTGATTAAATTGTTCCAGCTGTGGCTTCTAGAGAGTCCTCCCCGCCACTACCCCAGGGGCTTTTCTTCGGATTCTCCCAGTTTTCCCGATGAGTGTCCGGTGGGGTTCACAGAGAGGCCCTCACAAGGGTGGAAGCACTTCTGCGCCCATACCACTGGGGTGAGGGGGACATCCCACTCAGTGGTGGCCCAAAAGTAGCATCAAGGGGCCTGTTAGCATTTTTAGAGAACCTTCTTCCTGCCTTATGTGGCATCGGCAGCCTCTGTTCCAGGTAGGCAAAGGTTCAGGTCCCGTTTCTCCTTGCATGTGTCTGTCTCTCTCCATGTTTAGGCCGAGTTGTTGGCCTTCCTGGAAATCCTACTGGTACAGTAGTTAAGAGCTAGGGCTGAGACGTCGCCAGTTCAAATCCGCCAGGCGCTTCTTGAAAACTCTGTGGGACCGTGCCACTCTGCCCTACAGAGTCACTATGAGTCAGAATTGTCTCCACAGCAGTGGTTTTGGTTTGTTTATTTTATAATCCCAGTTCTCTGCTAGACTCAAGATAGTTCATTTATCTTCCATTTGTCCCGAATTTTTCTTCTCATAAGGGTGGGTGTACCAATATTTGTCACTCTCTGTATCCCCAAGATGAAACTGGATGTCCCCATGTAGTTGTATTGAAGTTTGCTGATCGTTTTAGTTTTTGAGATTCTCAATTTGCTCCACCTAAACTTGAACCTCTAAATCTTCTCCCTGGTGAGGGAAAGCACAGCAGACAGTGAAAACAAATAAACAGTAAGTAGAAAATGAAAGAAATCTGCTGTGAAAAGACCTAGATATTGAGGGAGAAAAGCCACAGCATCAATAATGTAATGTAAATCACATTTTTGCATCACAGTTCAAAAAATCCTAATATGTATTCTAGTGTGTCATTTTTGTTTAAATTAATATGAAATACGTGCCTGGTTAGAACTGAAAGAATGTGGGTGTGCTAGGTCCCCATGTCACAGGGAAATTCTCAAGGACTCACCCAGTTTCCTTTAAGTGAAATATTTAATAATGCATCAAATCTTAGATCTTGAATTTGTATGCAAAATAATTTTATTTCCCTGTGCTGGGCGCTCACATTCTGTTATCTGAACAGAATAACTACTTTATATGGGATCATATCATAAAATCTGCTTGAAATTAAATGCGTGCTTATTTTACCACTTTATTCTGTAGCCTAAGTTCCTGGTGAATTCTGCATTTACTGGATTCAGTGAAACTGGATTAAGAAAACGTAATTAAAAAATCAAAAGTAGCGTTCAAGTTTCATATCGACCTAGTTTTTTTTAATTGCACAGAAAGATGGCTGTCATGAATTGGATTGTGTTCCCCCAGAAATGTCTGTGGCCGTTTGGCTAGGCCACGATTCCCAGTATTGTGGACGTTCCTTTGTGCTGTACGTCCTTCGTGTATAATGCTAATGACGGAGGATGGGTGACAGCTGTGTTGGTGGGCGCAACTCAAGGTGTAATACTGTTCTGTGCCTCGAGACAGTCTCTTGAGACACAAAAGAAAGAAGCTAGCGGAGAGACTGGGGATCTCATACCATCTAGAAAGTGAGCAGGGCAGGGAGTTGAGGGCGTCCTTTAAAAGGACCAGGGTCCCTGCCCATCAGAATCCCCCAGTCGAAGGAAAGACTGATGACAAGGACTTTCCTCTACAGCCAGCAGAGAAAGCCTTTCCCTGAAGTTGACACCCTGAATTTGGACTTTTTAGCTTACTGGACCATGACAAATAAAATTTCTCATTTTAAAGCCATCCACTTATGGGATCTCTGTCACAGCAGCCCTAGATGACTAAGGCAACGGCATTGAAAAAGAAGAGGGAATTCTGCTCAAGGTGGAGCCTGGAACTTGTGCCCCCAAAGGACATTCAAGGTAGAGAAATTGCAAAGCCACTGGGCAGGAAACCACACGGTGGCCTGTCTCCTGCGCCTTCCATGTTGAACTGCGTCGCGGGATCCAAGAGTGTTCTTCCTGGCTAATGAGCATCTCAGGCATTATGACTCCAGGAAGATGTGTTTCTGCATCCTGTTCTTTTTTCAAGAGAAGCTTTTTCTGCTGATAATCTTCCATATGCCATTCCCAGAGGAACTGTTCCTGGAAGAACACTCCCCAACTCCTCTAAGAATTTATGAGATGCTCAGAGGAAATGAGAACTTGTTAACTGCTTTAATGATAGCCGGATTTAGGGTCTGGATGGTGAATTGCAACTTTCTCAGAGCAGAAGGGGTTATAGCAGGTAAAAACAAAGTTATGCTGATTTATTTTGTGTGATTACTTGCTTTCTTTGGGACTGGAGAAGTCAAGTGTCTTGATTTAGAAATGTCTAGGACACTATGCCAATCAGTCTTACTGACTGGTCTACTTGACTCTCATATGAGTCTACAACCGCGGCCTAATTTCTGCTTGGCCAGAAGCCAGTGAATGCATGCTAACTTCCATGGCTGAACTAGGTTTAAAATAGTAACATCATCTGAATATCCCCATCCCAGAAAGCGAAAACGCACCAGTGATAGCACGTTTCCAAACACTTTTGGGCACAAAAACTCAGACTGCTGTGTAGATAAAATCTTATCTACTCCAAGTTGCATAAACTGTCTTTAAAAAGAGACAGAGAGAGAGAGAGAGGCCTGGTAGTGCAGTGGTTAACCATTCAGCTACTAACTGAAAGGTCAGCAGTTCAAAACCACCAGCCGCTCCATGAGACAAAAATGTAACAGTCAGCTTCCAAAGAGATTGACTGCCTTGGAAACGATACGGGGCAGTTCTACCCTGTCCTACAGGGTCGTTATGACTCAGAATCTACTGCATAGGGGATACACCCACTGCTTTCAAGTCAATTCTGTTTCATCACATCCTGTAGGACAGAGGAGAACTGCTCCCTAGAGTTTCCAAGAAGCACCTGGTAGATTTGAACCGCTGACCTTTCAGTTAGCAGATGTAGCTCTTAACCAGGGTTTCCCCCCATACGGGATGGGATTGCTTATTTGGCTTTATGCTAAAATGGAGATGAATTTCACAAATTTTTAAAAGTGTTCTTAGAGTATCCTACTAGGATTAGGACGCCCTATCTGCTTCCCCTTTTGCACTTTGGAAGTCCCCTAGGGGAGGGAGGGCATCTTAGTGACAAAACTAAACTTACTGTCTTAATTCATTTCCCAATGTATATATTTAGCATCTTTAAATTAGATTACACTCACTCTCCCTCCCATCTCTCTCAAAACCCTGGGGAAAGAAAAACAAACACACTTCACGCACTTTTACTAAAAATATTATCTCGAAAGATACCCTGTGAAAACGCTTCCAAATTAATGACGATATTCCTTCATGCCCTATATCAATCCTCTCCCCAGGCCCCCCAACCCCCACGTAACTTCTGGAGGGTTCAGCTGGTTAATTTGCTGGTTTGCTTGCATAACCTCTGTGCTTCTGGTGGGCTGGGTCACGGGCGGATTAACCAGTGATCCCTTGCGCGCCGGCTTGCATGGAGCCAGGTACACATGGGCATAACTGTTTTTTCTTGCTAATCTGGGATGAGCAATTTCACTGTATAGTTTGACATGCTGGGGGGCAGGTGACATTTCTCCACGATGGGAAGGCACAGTCGGGCCTGTGCATACCTTGCTGAGAGCCCTGGTGGTGCAGTGGTTAGTAGCTCAGGCTGCTAACCGAAACGGTCAGCATTTCAAGCCAGCCAGCCCCTCCAGGGCAGAAGGATGTGGCAGTCTGCTTCTGTAAAGCTTACAGCCTCGGAAACCCCGTGGGGCAGTTCTGCTCTGTCCTGTACGGTCCCTGTAAGTCAGCATTGACTTGATGGTGATGGGTGTGTTTTCTCGTTTGCTTCTGGTGCCTTGCTCCTTAGAAATCCGGCCCTGGTCTGAATTGAGAGGGTGGCGGGTGGCACTGCTTGTTGAGCAATCTTAATTTAGCCAGTTTCCATGGGTGTTCTAGCTGTAATAATCACTCCCGTATAAATTTGATATTAGAGGGGTCTTTTCATATCTAACTAACAAAGTGAAAGGACTAAAGATACACACAAATTCTTGAAGTAAAGTGACTTCTTGAAGACAGAGACGTTGTCAACGGCAGGGTCTTGCCTGAGGGTTGAGAGATTTGGATAGGAAACCAGAGTAGGCGACTCTGGGTGCCTGGGGAGGGAATGGTGATCACAGGTGACGGAGATGGGTGAATTAAGAAGACAGGACGTAGAAAAAAATTAGTGGAAAGATGCCCCAAATACCCTTCTGTCTGAATATCAGCCCAGTCTGTGTCTCGGAAGCAGCCTCGTGCTTCCTGCCACCTTGCAGATGGGACCAGGTGATACAAGCACAGAGGCCACTCTCGGAGCTGGGATCCAGGCAGGAGCTGGGGCCGCCCAGCTCCCAGGCATCGTCTTCTCTCCTTGTAACCCTCTCTCCCCACCTCACTTGCTGCAGCCCTGAACTAGGTTCCTTGGCAGCCACACTTTCTGAAGCCGATGTTCTTATTTCTCACTGCGGACTGACAACACGGCCCCAGACTCCTGCTTGCTCCTTGCTCGGTGCTGCAAGGAAGACAAGTCCTTGGCTCTGTCCAGGCTCCACTGAACGTGGGGCAGCACTTCTCTCCTCTCTGGGCTTTGGTTTCCCTTTTTTGTAAAATGAAGAAGTTAACCAGGAGAGCTTTGTGTTTTTTAAAGCATAATCTTCAAACCGTGAAATTGTCCCCCCGCCCCATTCTTGTGCATAACTTAGTACCTCACAGGGAATAAGTCACATTTCCTCCCCCTCGCCTGTGACACCTCTCTTTGCCTCCCACCTCCTCCTGCGTACGCCCACACCCATCCCAGCCCCCAGGCTCCTTTCGTGACTCAGCGCCTCTTCCCATTACCTCCTGGCCATTAGGTGGAAATAGACAGACTTCAGACTAACAGTGTAACGCTATAGAATAGCAATGAAACATTATTGAAAAACTGTGTAGCATTACACAACGGCAATCTAGCATTATAGGACAGCAGTATAATGTTATTGAAGAGCAGTACAGCACTGCAGAACAGCAGTATTGCCTTGTAAAGTCACACTATAACATTATAGAATAGCCGTGCAGCCTTATAGAACAGCAACGCAGAGTATAGAACGGCAATGTAGCATTATAAAATAGCAGTGTGGCATAAAATAGCTGTGTGGAACTATAGAATAACAGTAGCATTCTGGAGTGGCAATGTCGCACTGCAGAATAGCAGTGCAGGATTATAGAATATCAATGTAACATTACAGAAGAGTAGCACTGCAGAATAGCAGTACAGTATTATAGAATCTCAATGTAACATTAAAGAAGAGAGAATACCACTGCTGAAGTGCCCTATAGCATCCCAGAACAGCAGGCAGCACGTGGAATCTTGTACTCAAGAAGAAGGCTGCAGCACACGCTTTTTGAATGTGTATCACAAGCTGCTAGAATCCTTGTGTGGTAGCCCTGTAGTGGGGCACCCGGGTTCCCCTTGTTGGGAGTGCTCCTGGGCGTGCTTTCTGTCAGAACAATAGTCTTCAGTTGAAGTTGGCCTTGGCTACAAAGAGTTGCCCTGCCCAAGGTCACCTTCTTCCTGGAGCAGCCCACATTCAGTGACCAGTCACGTAAGAATGTAAATCCGGCTGTCTCATCTGGACTCAGAAAGGCCAGCCTAGCTCCAGAGCTCCCCACGGGGTCCCCGAGGCAGTCCCTCACACTCGGGCACTCTGCCACCTCCTTCTCTTCTCTCCCCGCCACAAGTGTGGCTGCTGAGGAAACTCCTCAAAACAATCCACACACTAAACCTGCCTTGGGGTGTGCTTCCAGGGACACCACTTAAAGAGCCGGATTTTCTTAATGGACACTGGCTTTTCCTAAGAGAGGGAGGGGAAAGGGTTTAGATTTTTTCCATTCTTTTCATTTTTGAGGAAATCTTATGGCTGCTAACCAAAAGGTCAGCAGTTCAAATCTGCCAGGCACTCCTTGGTAACTTTATGGGGTGGTTCTACTCCATTATAGGGGCAGTATGAGTCAGAACTGACCCAACGGCAGTGGGTTCTTGGGGTTTCATTTTTGAAAACCAAACCAAAACAGTTTCCATATACACATGAGACCATATCTGAGAGCCAGAAATGTCGCGTAACACTAACATGGTGACATGGCTTTGTGACCCTGGATGGCGCAGAGGTGCCTGTGTTTCCTGGTCCAGAACAAGAGTGCTTAAAGAATGTTTTGGAAAGCAGTGTGCCGGGAGGCCCCTGATGCTCATGGTGTTTATCCAGACTTTATCAGCAGCTGCAGTGCAAACTCTGCCCGTAAGAGTCCAGTTTTCACCACACTTTGTTTTTCGGTGAAAAAGACTGTCAAGTTTAGCAAGCGCTTCCCACAGACTCCACTTCGTCCAAAGCTGTTCAAGCACCTGCATGCTTGCTTCTGCTGTTTATCACGAGTGACAGTGCACTGGAATGAATAGGAGTGGCCTACGGCGAGTGAAAGCACAGTCTCCGCTATCGTGGACTGAATCAAGCTCCCCCCCGTGCGTGTCACCTCAGTTAGGTCGTGATTCCCGGTGCTGTGTGGTTGTCCACTATGCTGTGATTGGATGTGATTTTCCTCTGTGTTCTAAACCCTACCTGTCTGATGCTAATCAAGCAGGATTAAAGGCAGTTATATTAATGAGACAGGATGCAATCTACAGGATTAGGTTGTATGTCGAGTAATCTCGGCTGAGATAGAGAAGAGGGAAGCAAGCAGAGAGGAGACGGGTCTCATTAGCACTGAGAAAGAAGGGCCAGGGGACGAGGGGGTCCTTTGGACGCAGGGTCCCTGTGCTAAGGCTCTCCTAGACCAGGGGAAAATTGATAACAAGGACCTTCCCCAGAACTGAGACAGAAAGACTTCTCTTGGATCTGGTGCCCTGAATGTGGACTTGTAGCCTCCTAGACAGTGAGAAAATTTCTGTTTGTTCAAGCTCTCCACCTATGGTATTTTTCTTAGAGCAGCCCTAGGTAACTTAGACACGCCAAAGGCCTCTGAATTGAGGCCTGTGGGAGTCACACTCTGGGCGTTTTTCTATAAAGATGCTCATACCTGATTTGAGTCTCTTAATCAAAAAGTTCAGTTGTGGAGGTCCTACCACAAGATTCTGAAATGACAATAAGGCTCACAGCCACCTATTGCCATGTGTCATGTGGTTTCAGGGACAGCAAGGCATCAAACCTCACATCAGCCTACTTGAATTATTTAATCATATTAACCAGGTAAAAATACAGCACGGCCGAAAGGGGTTATTGATGATTACACCCTATCTTCAAGGGTGAAAGGCTGCTCACCAAAAGACAAAAAGAAAACTGAGCCTCAACCCACTAGATGTGTCCCTGGCCCTCAGGATCCCCTGGATCTTGTTACAAGTGGCTACAGAGTCAGCTCATGGTACCCGCATGTGAAATGGAACACAAGGATGCCCACTTCTGTGCCACCCTCATACTGAGCAGGCTGCTTCAGGCCCCCGTTGTAGCCTCTGCATATTCTGAGAGCCTTCCAAGCCAGGAGGCTCATTTTATGGCCCTAAACTGGACAAGGCTATGTTATGACCCACAGAATCTATATACCTCCTAGTTTTTGACACAGATCACCAGGCCTTTTTTTCCCAGCCTATCCAAGTCTAAGCTCTACTAAAATCTGTTCAACATGGGTTACCCCTTTGGTAATTGAAGTAATGATCACTGAAAAAAAAAAAAAAGAAAGAAAAGCTTCTAGCAACATACAAGCGGCCACAGCACAACCAACTCACAGATGAGTGCTGATGTGGAGTTCTGTGTTGTCGTGTGCTGTTATGTGGATTCTAATCCTTATAGAAATCCTATAGAACAGGGCAGAACTTCCCCACAGGATTTCCTAGGCTATGGTCTTTATGGGAAGTGTTCACCAGGTCTTTTTTTCCTTTGGAGAAAATCAAAACCACTGATATTGAGTCAACTCCGATGCCAATCAACACCATCAGAGGGGAGCAGAACTCCCACACAGGGTCTCCAAGGAGTGGCTGGTGAATTGAAGCTGCAGACCTCTGGGGTAGCAGAGGAGCTCTAACCACTGAGCTACCATGGAGTGATCACATTGCCAATCCGCCCTGCTTGGGTAGGAGTCTCTGGGTCGAAAGGAGACCAGGTGGTATAGTGGGTAACAGCCCAGGCTGCTAACTAAGACGATGGCCGTTCAAATCCACCCAGGGGTGTCTAGAAGAAGGACCTGCTGATGGCTTTCAGAAGGTCACAGGCACAGGAAACTCTATCAAGGGCAGCTCTGCCCTGAAACGCATGGAGTCACTGTGAGTCTGAACCCACTGGGGGAGGGGGCAACAAGCGGTACGCAGGTAAGACGTCATTAACATAACAAAGAAATCCGATTTATGAAGAGAATTACACCTGCAAGCATAGAGGAGGCATACAGTTTAAAATATACAAATGGCCTGAGAGTTTTAGATACAGAGGAAAGGGAGAGTTGGATTCCAGTGAAGATATATTGAGGAGACCGAAAGAAGGACCCAAATTCGTCTCTAATGCCAAAGAGAGTGACTATTTATCAGGCCGCTTTGGGGACAGGACCTGGAGATTGGCTGAAATGCCATTTAACAATGTCAAATGATAAAGCCAAAACCATGGAGTCAGAGCTCAAGACAACAGAATTCAGCCGACTCAGAAACCTAGAGGCCAGTGAAGAAGGAGAGGGACCCAGAGGAGGACACAGCCCACCTGGTGTGGCCAGGTGTATCCCGAGGAATCTGGCTAACGCCTCACCTGTGTGTAAGCCAACCACCAAGGCCTTTATCTGTCACTCACCCTCTCTGACACCTGCTCGCAAATGGCTAAAGCAATGTCCTCTAAGACAGTTCTGGAAGAAAAAGGAGAGGAGCTAAGAGCACATAACAACAGAATATGCCACCCAAACTTACTAAAAAGAGCGTCCAGGACCTGGCATAAATTTGTCCCGCTTTCTGTGTTTGCTCAAACTACCCTTCAGCCTGCTGTCCTAACCTGGGCACCTCAGAAGGGAAAGGGATGACGCTGACGTGTGTGACTGTGGATGCAGGGACTCTGGAAGTCATGTCCCAGGAGAAAAGGTAGAGGGAGCTGGTGACATGCAGTCTAGGAAAACACAGCCGACTAAGAAGGACTTCTCGAGGCTGAGGCTGCAAAGTGAAGACAGGTGGCTCCCCAGGAATGAAGAAGAGATTTTCAAAGAAAGAAAGTCACCGTGGGGTCGATTCTCACTTGACTTAGGGAGACCCGACGTGTGTCAGAGTAGAATTGTGGTCTGTAAGGTTTTACCACGGATAATTTTTTTCGAAGTGCACCACCAGGTCTTTCTTCTAGGGTGCCTCTGGGTGAACTAGCATCTCCAACCTTTGGGCTAACTGCCGTGAGTATTAACCGCTGAGATCGCCAAGGAGCGGAATGAAGAAGAGTGATTCTCGGTGAGCCAGGTGGGGTGGGCAGGTGGGATGGGAGAGTAGGGAGCGCTAGAAGCCTCCCATTTAGGCTAATACTCAAACCTCAGGTAGAAGGTAGTACACGCGGTATCTACGTTTGCAAACCCAAACATGTACAAACTGTTGCTCTAATGCAAAAATAGAAACTGAGACTCAAGATAATCTTTGTTTTATGTAATGTACAGTTTGTAAATATTGATCATACAAAATTACAGCTTTCTCTTTCAAATGAGCATGTTTTTATTAAAAAAAAGCTTGTGTTTTCTTTTACTTTGATAGGGGGGCAAAAAGGGCAAGACATGCAAAATTTTAATGTTTCACAAACAAAAGCATGGGTTTGAGGTTTTGACAACACTTGAGAAACAGACCCTTTCAGCTTAATTTCCAAGGTTTCCTGGCTGGTCCAGGAATGGCATCATTAATCACGGACTCAGATGGAAAGCCTTAAAAACAGAGACAGACACACAGAGCACTTTGAGGGTTATGAGCTACACGTCCCTTACGTCAAGCAGGCTTCTTTAATTTGTGAATGGCACAAAGCTTGGGGCTGACGAGGGTTAAGTTAGGTTCCCAAAAGATTTTACTGTGTTGAAATGTAAATCGATTCTAACACGATGGAATTTAATCTTGATAAGTGCATCTGTTACCAAAAATCCCAGTTGCCGAATTCATGGAGAAGTCATGGCTTGGCTGAAATTCACGTGAAACGGACCCTGGAAGTTACGGCAGACCAAGCGTGTGTGTGTGTTAGTCACGTGTTCTCATTGTCAAAACGGCGACTGCAACTTGAGCCTCACTATACAGGCATCAACTCTTGAACAATCTTTGTTGTTGTGAGCTGACGTCGAGTCTGTTCTGCCTCATAGCAACCCCATGAGCAACAGAACGAAACACTGCCCAGTCTTGCGCCAGGTCCACAATCGTTTTCATGCTTAAACCCATTGTTGCGGCTACTGTGTCAACCCATCACATCAAGGGTCTTCCTCTTTTTCACTGACCCTCCACTCTACCAAGCATGATGTCCTTCTCCAGGGGCTGGTCCTTTCTGACAACATGTCCAAAGTATGTAAGACACAATCTTGCCGCCTTGGCTTCAAAGGAGCGCTCTGGCTGTACTTCTTCCAGAACAGATCTGTTGGTTCTTCTGGCCGTCCATGGTACATTCAACATTCTTCTCCAACACCAGAATTCAAAGGCATCAATTCTTCTTCTGTCTTCTCTGTCCATGGTCCAGCTTTCACACGCATATGATGCAATTGAAAATACCTTGGCTTGGGTCAGGCACATTTTAGTCTTCAAGGTGACATCCTTACCTCCAACTAGAGTTGGGAGGCACTCTAGAACACTGGAGGTCCAATTTTTAATCTTGGCTCAAAAGATACTGTCTGGGGACACAAGGCAGTGTGTACAACACAGAGTTTCAGAGTGAGCTTCTGGAGCCAGTTCAGATGGCTCTGCCACTGTCTAGCTGTAAGAGGACATTGAGTGATTCAGCTTCTTTCTTCCACAATGTTCCCATCTGTCAAATGGAGTTGCAACTATAAACACCCTGTACCCACCGCCCTTGAGTTGATTCTGACTTGTAGTGATCCTAGGGGACAGAACAGAAGTGCCCGCTGGAGTTTCCAAGGAGTGGTGGATAGATTCAAACTGCTGACCTTTTGGTTAGTGGCTGTGGCGCTTTACCACTATGCCACCAGGGTATTCAAACTACTTTGTAGGATTGCTTTAAGTAGCAAGTGCAATAATGAATTATAAGAAGATTAAAAGCTTTTAGAATAGACTCTGATACACGGAAAGTGCTTATTGAATTAGAGTTGCTATTCTCTAGATTTTGGTTTGTGTACCACTTTAACAGGGGCATAAACAAAATGGATTGGAAACCACTTCATAGGAGGAATGTTTACATGCCGGGAAAGATTTAGCCTAAGAGAACAAAACCTAGAGGAGATGAGATAGCTGTCTTCAAATATTTGGGAGGCTGTTAGGCTGAAGAGCTACAAAGATTTGTTCTGGTTGGCTGTGAGTCTTGGAGCTGGAAACAGTGGGAGAGCTACACAGGGAAGCGTTTAGGTGCAGAGAAGGATGGGTTACGGGTAGACGGCTGATACTGAGTGTGAACCGAGACAAATTTTTTCTTTTGAGGAAAACTTCACAATATGAATCAAAAAAGGTCTTAAAAATGTGGGTGCCTTTTGACCCAGAAATTTTATTTTGAGAGATTTTTCAAAAAGCAATAATTCAATGTGTATGTACATAGAAGTTGTCACAGTATTATTGATTAAAAAAATATAAACAACGCAAATATCCTCAAATGGGACTGAGTATATAAATTAGGGTACACAGACAAGAGAATGCTACGCAGAAATGTTAAATAATTATGTGTTTCCAGACAGACGCCTAACATTTTGAAAAGAGAGAAAAACATATGAAATAATTGTGTATTTTCAAATGTATCCCTGTTACCTTGTTAAGTGGGAGAAGCAGGACCCTGAAGGGTAAGCTGAAAAAAGAAAAGGCAGCATAGGTCTATCAGTAAGCACACATACATGCACACACAAGCAAACACACGTACACGCATGCGAGCACACACTCTCATCCAGAAGGACGGCCAGAAGACGTCCTCAGTATGTTGGCAGTGGTTTCAACTAGATAATGAGATAACAGCTGTTTTGTCTTCTTTTTCTGGGCACTGTAATGTTTCTATAATAAACATGGACTATTGCTGGTAGCTGCCACTGACTTGACCCTTGTTCATGACTTGTGGGCAAGTCAGACAAGGTTCTGTCCTGAACAATGGAGTTCTCACCAGCTGGTTTTCAGAAAGACATTCCCAGGCTTGTCTGCCCAGCCCATCTTATTCTGCAAGCTCCCACGGAAACTAGATTAACATTTTAGCAATATGCAAGCCTCCTCTGACGGACGGAGGGTAGCTGTGCATGCTGCTCATTGGCTGGGACTGGAAACCAGGCCTCCTGTGCAGAAGGCAGGAATTCTACACTGAGGCACCAACGTCTCCAACATGGGTTACTTGCACAAAAATGCACGTATACTTTAAAAATAAATGGAGATTTGTGCTTGGAGGCCCAAAGACTTGAGACAGTTTTAAAAATTAGATGATGACCTGATTTTAGGAGAATTAAGGTCTCAAATTTGTAGGCAGAGCAGAGACGTTGGACGACATGCAACATGCCAGGTATCCCCCAGCTTAGGTGGCTAAGCCAGATGAGAACTCTGTCTCCCTGACTCGTTCTTTCCTTTACAAGCAGCTGGCTCTGTCCAAGCTCAAGTCTGGATGGTTGGTTGGTGTTCCCTCTGACAATCCAGTAAGCCTCAGTATCCCAAAATGAGGTTCTGCAGGGCCAACGTTGGTTGACATCTGAGCCCCAATTTGGCAGACCAGAAATTCTCAGGCCATTTTTACCTAGCCTGGGACACACTATCCATCCAGGCTTTAAGACACCCTTAGACTTGCAGTGGATGGAGAAGTAGCGCCATCATGGCTGTGGACAGAGGGATGCTCACTGTGTCCCTTGTGTCAATTTGGATACTGGTTTCCCACAGCTTTTGCCACATCTTCCTATCTTAAGAACATCCTTCCCTGTGTAATCGTCATTTGTGGTCAGAATGTCTCAGGTCGATGGTCTCCCTTCTGCACTTTCCAGTGGCATGGTGGCTAAGTTCTGTGTCTGCTAACTGAAAGCTCAGCAGTTTGAATCCACCAGGCACTACTTGGGAACTCTACGGGACAGTTCTACTCTGTCCTATAGGGTCCCTATGAGTTGGAATCGACTTGTTGGCAGCAGGTTCGTTTTGGGTTTAACCCCTTCCCATATAGTAGCCACAAGCCACGCATGGTTATTTAAACTCAAGTTAGAATTCAGTCAAGTGAAAAACTCTGTTTCCTGTCTCACTAGCCCCATCTCAGATGCTCAGTAGCCATGTGTGGCTAGTGGTTCCATCCTGGGCAGGAAGGAAACGTTTTCATCAGAACAGGACGGTGGCCTATCATGAGCGCAGAGGCAGCCAAGCTAGTTGTAAGAGTGAGACTCTGTCGGCTAGTTGACAGAGCTGGAGACCTGCTCTGCCTCTTTCCAGGGGTCTGAGCTCACCCTCATTGCGGACAGGAACCCCATCCTTCCTGTTCTTCGTGTAGACCCAGAAGGAGCCTTGGTGCTACCGTGATTAAATGCTTGGCTGCTAACTGAAAGGTCCACAGTTCAAGCACACCCAGTGACTCCACCAAGACCTGTACACATCACCCCCAAACCCTCTGCTGTCAAATTCATTCTGCCCCATGGGGATTCCAAGTCTGTAATCTCTACAGACACACACTGTCGTATTTTTCTCTCCCTGAAAAGATTAAACAAGCAAAATTCACTGCTATTCCAACATATAGGACCCTATAGGACAGAGTAGAACTGCCCCCGGGCAGTTTCCAAGGCTGTGTACATCTCTGGGGAGCAGACTGCATCATCTCTCTCCCACGGTGAAGCCGAGCACTGCACTGCCGTGCCACCACACCTCCTTCCTGAAATGATCACAGCATAGAAAACCCCGTGAGCGGTTCTCCTCCATCACACAAGGTTACCATCAGTCAGAACTGACTTAAGGGTACCTCATGACAACCACACACATACACCATCAGCATTAGGTTCACAAGCGACTGAATAAAGCGTAAAACCAGCTAGCACATAGTAGGTACGCAGTGGCTAACAGCCACCACTGGGTGGACATATCTGAAGGCGAAGGTAACCCCAGTGTCTTTCTTTTCTGAAGGCAGACTAGGGAATTGATTATGAGGTTGTCTACAGCCCATTCTGATAAATATCTCCAGGGCAGGGGGACTGGCTGCAGCCAGACGTTGGCGATATTGCGAAACGCTCGCTGCCACGAGCAATTTGTCCAGGACCCATCCATCACTGAGCATGAGGTAGATTGTAATAGGGTGAAACTGCCTGATCTCTTCTCTGCATGATGTGGACACAGGGCACTACGTGCAGCTCTGTCTGTTCAGCAAGGCAGAAGTGGGAGAGGTGTCTCAGAGGGGAATTGTCATGGCCAAAGGCTTGTCACAGCTTCAGAATCCCGACACGGTGACAGACAGAAGAGACTGCCGGTGAGAGTAACAGGGGCTCAACTAGAGCAGGACGCTGGGCTCCCCCACGACCTGCGGGTGACTTGCTGCAGGAGAGTGGGAGCAGACATTCGACGACTCCCCTATCGCCCTTCCTCCTCTCGTCGGGCACATCTTGCATTTGGGGTTTGAGCTCCTTATTTGAATTCTTCACGGGCCACTAGTGTTGGACACACATCTCTATTTCATCTCGAGTATCTGTCACCCCTTCCCAGGTCCATTGTCACTGCCCCATTTCCACCCCATTTGGGGCACCAGGGTTCTTGAAAACAGGACCCAGGGAATATTCTTTTTCTTCTGGTTAAATCTGCTAGACTATTCCACCTCCCCCCGCCCCCCCCGGCCCTTTAATGGGCTCCCTGAATTTCTTTTTGCTTATGACTTTGCATGCCATCACAATACCTCAAGTCACTGTTGTGTGTGTGTGTTTTAATTCCCTGGGAACGAATGACCAGGAGGGTGAAAACTCAGTGAGGACAACAGTGTGGGCTTTGCAGAGATGCAGCACCCTCTTGCCTTAGACTGGTGTCCTGCCATGTTGAAACCCAGCAGAATATTTCTATTTGGGTTTTATTTTTAACACAACTGTGGAAAATAGAGCTTTTGGAGGATTGGTAAGAAGACTTAGTGGAACAGCAGTTAAGTACCATACCACATTTTAAGCATCCTGATGTCTATTTTCTTCAAAGAGACAGAAGTCCTATCTCAGTTAAATTTTGCACATCTGGAGAAGATACACACCAAACTAAACCTGTTGCTGCTGAGTGTGTTTCAATTCATAGCAACTCTACAGGGTACACTAGAATTGACCCATGGGGTTTCCTAGGAGCAGCGGATGGATTCCAACTGCTGACCTTTGGGTTAGCAGCCGAGCTCTTAACTACTACATCGCCAGGGATCCTGAGAGGCTATGTACCACATGACTAATCACTGTTAATTTAATAGTGTGCGTGACATTTGGAGATTGCATTCAGACAGTTTTCCCTCCAGCTGTACTTAATGGGAGGACATCAACCCTGCTGATGTATAAAAGGAGAAAGTATTTGAAAATAGCTCCAGCTGAGAGCAGAAGCAGAGCAGCTAGGATACCTGGGATTGTAGCTGATGGTCCCAGTGGATCACACTGTCCCGTGCCATCACACGCTGAACGACCTGGCAGGTCCCTCATCTGGGCCTTCCCAACCTGCAGGATCCACCAGTATGTCCTACAAAGCTCACTGGTCTTCTCACTCCTCTGCTTAAGACTCTTCAGTGGATTCCAGCCACACGTAGAATTCAAACTCCTTTCGGTTTTCTTCAAGTCCCCGTGTGACCTGGCTGCTGGCTGTCCCTCCACCTTTATCAGCAGCCACTCTGCTTGCTCATGGCACTTACAGTCCATGTCTTTCTTCAACTCCTCTCAACTCTTTCCTGCCTCAGAATCTTCTATGTGTTGATGACTTCTTCACATGCTTGCTCCTTTCCTCTTCCTACGGCGTTAATACTTTGGTTCTTAGCTTCAGTCTCACTTCTCTCGAAAGGCCATACCTGGCTGTATTCTATATTACAAAAAGGGGTCCCCTTCTCCAACCATCATCCTTTCTGTGGCCATTCTGTGTTTCCTTCACGGTACGCAGTACAACTTGCTTCCTCATGGTCAGGTGTCATTGAGTTGACTCTAATTCGCGGTGGCCCCTTGTACAAAAGAGTGCAGCGTTACCTGGTCCACATCTTCATGACCAGCAGTATGCTGAAGTCCACGTCTGTGGGCACTGTGCATTCTGATTGCCTTACAACCTAGGGGGTTCATCTTCCAACCCTGTATCAGAAATTACTTTGTCGTGGGCCATAGAGTTGTCATCTAGTAATTAAACTGAAAACCAAACCCACTGCCATCAAGTCGATTCCTACTGATAGGGACCCTATAGATCAGAGTAGAACTGCTCCATAGAGTTTCCAAGGAGCTACTGGCAGATGTGAACTGCCAACCTTTTGGTTAGCAGCCACGGCACATAACCACTACGCCACCAGGGTTTCCACTAGCTAATCCATCACCTCTTTATTGTCTATTTTCTTCTCTAAGCTACAAGATTTATGAGGACTATGGTCATATCTGACTTCTTTATTTCCATATTCTCAGAAAATGTGCACAATAGATGTTAGCTGAGCAACGGACAATGTTAGGATTCAGCAAAAGTGGCTTTGGGGTCACCTTCATTGATTAATCTCTATTATGAAGTGAAAGACCTTGACTTTTTTGTGCCTTGCTCTGCACACCTTCTATAATTTCTAGAACATCAACGAATAGATAAAAGAGAAACTGAAATGGAAAATAGATGAAGGATAAATGAAAAGGTTGGAATAGAATTTCTAATGGGGAAAACATATTTTATTATTTTTAACTTCAAATACTTGCCTGATCCAGAAATGTGGCCCTACAATTTTTGGTTGGTGTCATGTGTCATGGATTTAACTGTGTCCCCCTAAAAGATGTGTTATAAATCATAACCTCTATGCCTGCAGCTATAACCCCATTTGAGAAGGGGTTGTCTTTGCTAAGTTAATGCATCAGGGTTAGTATAAGATGTGTTTTGGGTTAGTCTCTTTGGAGATATAAAAGACATTAAAACAAGCAAGTCAGCAAGCCAGGATGAAGGGAGCTGACAAGCCACATGAAGATCGCTCAGGACCAGGTGCTCAGAAAGATCAGAATTTTCTCCCAGAGCCAACAGGGAAAGCATCTGCCCAGAGCTGGTACCAGAATCCAGACTCCCTGCTTCCTATACTGTAAGACAATAAATTTCTGTTTGTGAATGCCATCCACTTGCATTTCTGTAAGAGTAACACCGAATAACTAAGACATCATGTTATTAATCACCCACAAGTAATATTTATTGATACTCTTTTATAATGTTAACATTTATTCATCAGTCATGAGGCCTCTTTCAAGCTGCTTAGGATCCAAACTGCCAGAGGCTCTCATTACCTTGTTGTTATTAGACTGTCTGGGGCTGAATGCTATCTGTTTGCTGATTTCTTATTTAAAGAGTATAGTCCACAGATGCCTTGGAAATTCAAGGGGACAAAGTCTGTTTTTTAGGCATTGGTTTTCTTTTCCATTGTGATATAAAAGTGAAAGAATATTTGTAAGTACCTTTTGAAACAACAGTATTCCATGGATAAGTTATTATAATGCATAGTTCGGTAAAACTCTAGAGAGAAGTCCTTTCAAACCTATGGATATGCAGCAACCTTCTGCATCAGTTTGAAGCCTTTCCCACACTGTTTTTTTAACCTATTGTGATTGTTTAAACATGATGGGACAGTGGTAAACAGCTCGCCTGCTAGCCCAAAGGTCAGCAGTTCAAGTTCACCAGCTGCTTTTTTGTAAGTACCGTGCGGCAGTTCTGCACTGTCCCACAAGCTTGCTGTGGATTGGGACTGAGTCGATGGCACCAGGTTTGTGGTTTGGTTAAAGTCCTAAAGAATGGCAGCAAACACACCGAAGAGACTAATAGATTTTAAGCTCTGATCACAACAACAAAGAAAGAACTCCAAGCTGTCAAGTCAGCGACAGTTTATTAAAATTGTCGTCATTAGACACTGTTGAGTCAGTTGTGACCCCCGACTTTGTCAAGGGTGACATCCTTCTCTAGGAGCTGATCCCTCTGATAACATGTCTCTAAATACGCCAGAGACAGACTCACCATCGTTGCTTCCAAGGAGCACTCCGGTTGGACTTCCAGACGGATTTGCTCCTTCTTCCGGCAGCTCGTGTCATAGTCAATATTCTCCGCCAACACTCTAATTCGAAGGCAGTGATTCTTCTCTGGTCCTCCATATTCATTGTCCAGCTTTCACACGTAATATGAAGTGACTGCAAATACCACGGATTGGATCTGGCTCACCTTAACCTTCCTGGTGACAGCTTTGCTTTTTAACCCTTTCAGGTGCTCTTTTGCAGCAGATTTGCTCCTACAAATTGGAAGGCCCACAGATGGGGCCTAGAGGTAACCGAGAGCTGGCTGAGAGCACGAAAGGAACCGACAGGTCGTTAAGATGTGAGCGTGGGTTTCCCGCATGCATGACTTCCTAGCTGTGCGAGAAGTTGTATACTTATCTTACATAGGATGGCATTTCCTCATCTGGAATAAGGATAAAAGTGCTACCTTCCACAAAGGGGCACTGGTCATATTAAATGACCCTGTTCAGGCATAAAACCCCTGCAGTGTGATGGTGTGGTGGTTGAGTGCTACGCCTGTTAACCAAAAGGTCAGCAGTTCAGGTCTACCAGGCACTCCTTGGAGACTCCAGGGAGCAGTTCTACCCTGTTCTGTAGGGTCTCTACGAGTCAAAATCAAATCAATGGCAATGGGTTTGCTTTTTTTGGTTTATTCAGGCACAGTGTTAGTTGCTCAGTTATTACTTTTAGTGCTGTCTTTACTAGTTTTATCACTGTAAGCATAAATTTTCTCTGACATTTTACCATCATAACATCTCTTTGTCGCCTCAGGCAGACGCTTTCATAGACTGATGACACTTAACAATGCTTACTCCAAATCCTAGACGGAAATACCATTATTAAGACTAAAGCGATTGACTTAAGAATTACCACTCTAATTCTGGGTTTAAAAATCTCTAAGTTTCCAGACAAGCTTTTCTCTAGGGCACTTGTTCTCAACCGGGGGTGATTTTTGCCTCCTTCTCCCAGGGGGACACTTGGCAATGTCTGGAGACAGCTTTGGTCACAGCACTGTGGAGTTGGAAGGAGAGATGGCAGCTACTGGATTCTAGCAGGAAGAACTCAGGGGTGCTGCCAAACTCCCCATAATACACAAGAAAGCTCCCCCGGAACGAGGACCATCTGACTCTGAACAGGAGTCGGGGCTGAGTTGATCTCCTGTAGGACGTTACACAGCCAAAGAGTCCCTTCTCTTTGTTCTTTCCTCTGGTGATGCCTAACAAAATAAATAAATGAGGTATCTTGGTAATTGATCAACTTGTAACCTGAGCAGGGAGAAAAGGATTGCATTTTGAGTATCTAAATTACACAAGCCAATCTAGTCTTCCAGACTACTTATTTTGGAGTGTTACAACATATTGCTTTTAAAATCCTGCCTTAGGTAAAGCTACTCTTTTTAATTACATTATGGAAAAGCACAAATAAGAACGTTAAGCCCAGAACACTAAGCAGATTAATGTTGTAGTAATAAGTTGAGAGTTATTTCAGACATTCACAATTTTCTGAGCATCTCAAATAATTACCAAAGGATCTTGAAGAGTTTCACACACTAAAAATAAAAAACAACAGGGCAAAAAAAAAAAAAAAAAAAAATCATAACTTCTGTAGAAAGTAATTTCCCATTTTTTTTTTTGGTACCCCATTCATGTGTATTTTTAAAGTCTGTAGCTAATTTTCTTAACTTTCTAGGGCTCCATTTCCCCAGGTAAAACTGAGGGGTTTGATCTACCATATTTTTTCACAAATACTGTACCCATGTCAACAATGTGCCCAAACATACAGCGAGTCTAGGAAAATAATGCTTGAGGGGGTTGCTTGGTTGTCAAATAAACAAAAAACAAAGTATCACACTTGTATTATTTGTGTAACAATCACTTCAGAGTTCCCTTCAGCACAGAAATCTTAGGATTATATACTATTTCACTGTTCTCAAAAGAGCACAGTCCATCTGCATGGACATTGCCAGAAAGTCTCTATTCTTCATGTTTCCCCTTGAAACAAAGTGTTTTACCCCCTACGGACAAAACTCTCTTGACTGGTAATGTCTTTCCTCTTGATCTATCCTAGACTCTGTTGTCGTCCACAGGTCCCCGGAAACAGGTGTTCTAATGCACTTTCAGTTCAAAACTGGCTGCTTTCATCTTTGATCAAATAAAGAATGGCACGGAGAGGCAAGATGCATTTCCTCGGCTGGTTGACACTGTTGGAGAATGCCTCTTAGAAGTTTTATAGTTCTGTGATTTGAAATGTCAGACATGTCAGCGGGGCCAGAGCAAAGTCCTTGGACTTACGTTTTGGTGGTAACTCAAATATTCCTGGAAGCTGTATGAAATGACTTCCACCAAACAGATGCCTGAGCACCTTGGTGACAAGGGAGGGACCAGGGCTGCCTGCTCGGACACTGCATTAGTCCTCATGAGTTAGCAGAAGAGAGTCTACAGAAGCATCTTAGGAAAACTTCTAAATGCACCCTCATGGCCGAGTGCTTTTCCTCTAGAAGCAGCATGTCCCCCTAAAACCTTAGCTCGGGTCCCAACTTTGCTGTTGACCAGCTCTTCCCAAGACTTTCTTACTTAGCAGTGGTAGTTGGATATGAAAT
The DNA here is from genome assembly GCA_028571685.1 of Heterohyrax brucei. NCBI lineage: Eukaryota > Metazoa > Chordata > Mammalia > Hyracoidea > Procaviidae > Heterohyrax > Heterohyrax brucei. Next base: position 3,697,372 of record CM053163.1, read on the forward strand.
ACAGTTGTCCATGAATTAAAATTACAAATGGAATGCGTTTGTCTACAAGTGTGAAGTGACCTATACTTACATGTGCGAGGAACCAAACTCGACATTTCATCCCTATTCTCAGAAGAGCTAGTTTTTTTGGCATGGCACTGTAAAGAGCCCTGGGATGTCACAGCGAAGCACTTGGCTGCTAAATAGAAGGCTGACAGTTTGAGCTCATCAGCAGCTGGTTGGGAGAAAGACCAGATGATCCACTCCAATGAAGGTTCCAAACACCGAACCCGGTGCCACTGAGGCAATTCTTACACATAGCGACCCTACAGACAGAGTAGAACTATCCCATAGGGTTTCCAAGGAGTGCCTGGTGGATTTGAATTGCTGAGCTTTGGATTGGTAGACGTGCCACTTGACCACTACGCCACCAGGATTTCCATTTTCCAGTAAAGATTGCAACCTATAAAATTCTGTGGGGGCAGTTCTATTCTGTCACATGGGGTGGCTGCGAGTGAAAACCTGACTCTGTGGCACCCAACAACAAAGCATGACACTCTTTCCTTGAAAAGCAGTACTTTTGGGTTCTCTCATGTTAAAGTAACAAAAGACACATACTAATTCACATTACGCTTCCAGTCACTTCGTTTTTCTCACAGCTGTTCTTTCGGTGGGGACGTCAAGGTGTGCCCCCACAAGGAAGGTTGGTACCTGCTAGGCCTGGAGCCCGCTCTGCTCTGGCTCTTCCCTGACCCTGTGGTGCTCTGGGAGCCCCGCTCCCACCCACCTCTTCCCTGTAACGCTCCCACTCACCTTCCTTTTGTATATATCCCACCTCTTGTGAGGTCAGCCTCTACTCACATCAAGGGAGCAGACCCAGAGAGACTTCTGGATGTGGCAGGAACTCATGTACAGCCCCAGTGCCAAAGGGATGGCCTCCTAAGCTTCATCACAGGAAGCAAGAGTCCCCCCAGTTTGGGGGGAATATTGGGGAAGACACATTGGGCTAAGCCATGATTCCAATTTTGCCTTCTGATGTGACTGTCCTCTGTGTTGTGAACCCTACTTTGATGATGTTAACTAGGTGGGATGAGCAGCAGTTAAGTTGATGAGGCAAGACTCAGGCTATGAGGTTAGGTTGCATCTTAAGCAAATTTCTTTTGAAATAGAAAAGAGGAACGTAGAGAGACAGGGCGACCTCAGAATCACCAACAAAGCAGCTCCTGGAGCAGAGAGTATCCTTTGAACCAGAGGTTTTGGCACTGAGAAACTTCTAGACCAGAGGAAGACAAGTAACAAGGACTGTCCTCCACAGCCAACGGAGAAAGCCTTCTGCTGGAGCTGGGGCCCTGAATTGGGACTTCTAGCCTTCTAGACTGCCAGAGAATAAGCTTCTGCTTGGTGAAGGCTCATCCTTGTGGTATTTCTGTTACAGAGGCACTGAAGAACTAAGACAGTAGCCTTATTGTGCATTTCACACACATTGTTGGTAAATTAACATGTTAGACTACTTCAGTCCAAGTTCACGTGACAGGAGGAACTGTGGTGGCACGGTGGGTGAGCGCTCTGCTGCAGACTGAAAGGCTGGTGGTTCAAACCCACCCAGCTGCTCTTCAAGAGAAAGACCTGGCAATCTGCTTCCCTAAGGACAACAGCCAAGAAACCCCCTGGGACACTTCTACACTGTCACATGAGTTTGCTAGGAATCAGAATCGACTCCACAGCACCCAATAATAACAGCAAGAACTGAGCAAATCCATTGCATGTGATGCCTTCTTTCTGATGGAAGAGACCAGAGAGTCATATCGCAAAACGGATTTACAGCCAGTCGTCTTTTCCTACTTTCACCTAAACCCATAGAGCTTGTCTGTGCTCCTAACACTTTAAGCTTCACCAGTGACACCCTTTTTGGTATCCTTTTATAGATGGCATTATTTATAGTGAGGGTTGTACAGTCTGCAGAGGGAACAACTTACACGAAAAAGTCAAGACATTTCTTTAAAAAAATCGTTGTTGTTTTATATTGAAAATGACTCTGTAAGTGCACAGGAAGTTTGGTTAGTGGAAGGAGCCTTAATGGCAAAAGCTTACCTCCAGCCTGAGTGTATAACATTTTAGAAGATTTATACTGTAAAGTTTGTGAATGCAGCAATGCACAATTAGTATGGGCCACTCTATAACCATACTTTTGGAAACAGTATTTGAACTGCATTCTACTGTACTTAGTTCCCAAAGAGTTAAAGCTGTGCTGTTTCAATTATTGAACACTACTTTCCATCAGCTGCTAAGGAGACATCTTCCTTCCTTCCCAGACAGCTGTCTATTTGTGTCAATTTGTTCTATTTCCAAACAGGATGAAAAACTGACTGTTGGGACCCAGTCTCACTCGATCTTGACTGGCAAGCAGGAGCAGGAAAGATGCGTCAGTTTCTGGGCTATTGCGGACAACACCTTGCCCTTTGCTCCCAAATGACCGGGGCAATTGAGAGCCAAGGAGGTTTCCATTTTCCCTTCTGAATTAGCAGGATAAGTGCCACAGCTCTCTGAGCTCCTGGCTATGAAACCCTGGCATTTCAATGTCTGAAACAACACACAACCAAAGAGCAAGCCCACTGATGCTGAGTCAGTTCTGACTCATAGCAATCCTATAGGCAACTTGAAAGACGCCCTTCATTTTTGAAGACCCCGGAGGAAAGGTAGAATTCAGAATACTACACTTGAAAACTTAGTTTCTTCAAAGCTGTGAGGAGAAAGCCAATTCTTTATTCTGCCAACATTTTCAGGTCCTGTCTCTGTAATGTTCTTTCCCCCTCTGACATCCTATAACGAGGTTTACCCAGTGGGTCTGGGTGGGATCCTTTGTCTACAGGGCACCCCTAGATCTGAGCACATAAGTCTCACTCATCACCCCACGGAACACTGATCTGGAGGCTGGTGAGGGCGAGCACTGCATATGCCTTCTCTTTCTTATTTTTGAATCATTAGGTGTGAATCATGGATTTAAAGAACTGGAGACATTCAGTTCTTTTAAGGCCAGTGTTGAGAGCAGAAAAAAGTGGCAGAAGGTGAGAAAATGTAGTCTAATTTGTTCCAGCTTCTGGGAGAAGTGTGGGCTGCTGGGATGATTGCCGAACTTAGAGCAGGGTTATCCAGGGCTGTTTTCTTCTTCCCGAGTATTTCATACTCTGTGTAGGCAACCACTATTTCTTATGGTACCACTTAGCTCTCCAGACGTCTCATGTGTGTGCAAGGACACTCTTCACTTTTAACATATGATGACTGGCTGTGAGTAAGGCTCCATGCAGGATGTATATTTGAAGTATATGCTGGAGGCATCAGTAAGATTCCACATGGGGAACTAAGGGGAATCCGATAGCTTATTCCTCTCTGCAGAATGCAGGCAATCATGAGTTTTTGAAGCATTAGCGGGCACTTCTATTTTAAATACTTACACTGATGATAAATGAGACTATGATTTATTGATGTATGATTATTCTTTGCATTGATTAGATTTTAGTAACCATCTTCAGTATTAAAAAATTTCATTGCTTAGGCATATATGCAAAGAATAGTGTCACTAAAAAAAGAGAAAAAATTTGTTTCTACATATATATAAACCTATTGCCATTAAGTTCATTCCAACTCATAGTGACCTTACACGTCAGAGGAGAACTGCCCCATAGCATTCACAAGGAGCTTCTGGGGGATTGGAACTGCCAACCTTTTGGTCAGCAGATGTAGCTCTTAACCACTAGGCCACCAGAGTTTCCAAAAAAGTTGCTGTCAGCTTGATTCTAACTCATTAATGACTCTATGGGACAGAGTAGAACTGCTCCATAGAGTTTCTAAGGAGTACCTGGTGTGTGTATTTCCCGAGTTCCACTACATAAAGGTGACAATGGAACTGCCGTTATTTCCTTTCCACACTGTTACAAAGCCAATATTTTTAGAATAGTGAAGAAGTGAATACTTGTAAAAAAAATTCATATGCCTTTGGGGAAGATGTCAAGTAGGTGGACACAGCAAGGGTGGAGAGGGAGCGAGGCTCAGGAAAGGAGAACAGCAGAAATACTTTGTTTCAAGGACAATTCCTCTTCTAGCAGTCGCCCGTCGCTCTCCCAGCCCCGGCCTTTGTGTTTGCAGTTTGGTGGGAGGAGGACGTGCAGGAGAAATGAAAACAGCTGCCAGGGTTCTGAGCAGCTGTAGTCTCTGCTCTGATTATAAAGGCATTCATTTATTCTTCACAAAATGCTGAGAGCTTTTGCCTTTGAGTCTCTTGGTATAAAGAACGAATGATACAATTACCCTGTTTCCTGCAGCACTGATGACACTTAGGTAATCGGGAGCACACGCCCTAGACACTATGAGTTGCAGAATGGAAAAGAGGCTGACAATGAGGACACGTGACAGAGATCCTGATGTTAGGGGGATATGAAAAGGTGGGTGGCATTTATGTCTATGAAGGACCATTGAGAAAATAGGATGGAAGTGGACAGAATGAGTGTGATCTTCCCTGTGATGGCTGCTGTCCATTCTCCAGGAAGAAAGGAGCATTGACTTTCCTCTCGATGTCAGAGGGACTAAACCCCAAACCAAACCCATTGCTGTCAAGTAGGTCACAACTCATTGAGACCATCTAAGGACAGACTAGCACTACACCAAGAAGTTTCCAGGAATCAGCTGGTAGATCGGATGACATTTTGGTTAGCAGCTGAGCTCTTAATCACTGTGCCACCATGGCCTTCCAGGAGAGCCCGAGCCACTGAAAAGACTCCTTATCTACCACCAGCCTCTCCCTTCACTGTTCTCCAGAAACTGACTGCAAACCCAGGAAAGAGGCATCACGTAAAATAGAAAGATATGAATATCTACCTATAAAAAATAAGGAACACAGTTCTGAAAAACAGTAGATGATTAAAACGTGTTAAAATAAAACATTCCCACAATATGGATTTCCTGCATCTCTTTTAGTCTTCTCCATGGTGTTCCACTTAGACTTTCTGTGTCATAATCCACCCTGAAACTTATAGGCTTTAAATAATGCTTTGCTTTGCTCATGATTCTGTGGGTTGGCTGCAGAGTTCTGCTGGTCTTGCTTCGAGTGACTCATGCGATTGCTGCCATTTGGTGGCTAAACCTGGTTCCAGGATCTAAATTCCCCTCATGTGACCTCTAGGGTCGCTATGAATCGGACCCAACTCAATGGCAGTGGGTTTGGTTTGATTTTTTACATGCCTTGGTTCTTGCTGTGGCCTGCAACCCTGTCTATGTGGGATTTCATCCATCAGTAGTCTAGCCTGGACTTCTTTACATGGTGGTACGAGTATTCCAGAAAGCGAAGTTAGAAGCTGCAAGGTCATGTGGGACCTATGCTCTAGCACTCAGATGTAATTTCTGCCGTATTTTGTTGGTCATAGCGAGTCAATAGATCAGCCCAGATTCAAGGGTGGGAAAGTAGACTACAATTCTTGATACCAATAGTTGCCAGATACGGTAGTTGTAAATATGATAGTCATGGTTTTCAATCTACCACAGCCTACCGCTCGTTACTATGTGTGTTCCTCCCACACGTGAAGTATCCTTGTTCCTCTCATCCAAAGCCTCGTCTCATTAAAACATCATGCTCAGGACTCAATTCTGCTATCTCATAATTTCAGTCAGGTCCCAGTGCAGTTGGGGATTCTTGGGTGTAATTTCTTTTAATCCAGAGACTATGAACAAGAGACAGGTTATGTTGCCCTACTTCCTCACAATACGTAATGCAGAAATTATCACAGACTGGGTTCTCTAGGAAGCAGATTTTGTGGCAACATTTGGGGTACAGGATGCTGACTAGGGAGATCCCTTGGCTCAAAACATGTGCAACGAAGAGAAAGGAAGAGGATTAGGGTAATAGGCGAAGTCAAATTGCACTGTCTACCCTAGAATCTCACATGGGATTCTGAAACCAACACGGCCTACAACACTGGATCAAAATGGCCAGGCCTTTCTACTACTTTCTTTCCCCACTGGATATAAGCTGCCCTGGGAAGTTTGTGACCTGCATGGGATAAGGCAGATTTCTGCAGCTGTGGCAATCATAGAAGAAGTTAGTGACTGACGGCTGTTTGCTGACAGCACTCCTAGCAGATGGAACAGCAAGCTCTTCCCTGAAGGAATCTGGGTGTGTTTTCCATGTCCATCCCTGGCAGGATAGGCCTAACTACAATAAACACTCCCTTTCAAGAGAAGGGTCAATGGGAGACACATACTGGTCATTGTGGTCTGAAATCCAACCGAGCACATGTTGAAATACAGTTCTGCTGACTCTCGGTTGGGACTGTTCTTGCCAGACACCTGGTTCTAGTCCCCGGCGGGGTTTCCCTAGGGCACTGTTGGCTAGTCTTGGATCTACCCTCTGGTGCTTAGCTCTACCTCTTGAGTTGCCCTTCTTCATCTGTAAGAAATCACTTCAGCTTGATGCTGAGTAGCTTTCCTGCCTTTAGAAATCTGGGCACCTACAGGCCTTGTTCTTCTCTTTTTGCCCAAACAAGTGGTGTTTTTACAAGCCAAATTGTCTAAAAATTTTGTGGGTTTCCTTTGAATCTCACTGGAGTTTTCTTCATGGCCTACAGCCACGCACTTTGAGAGGAGCTTCCTCTACTTTGGGGTCTGTGTGTGAGTGTTACGGAGCAATACCCTTAAGATTCATAGGAACTCTTTCATCTAGAAGAGCAGATCTGATTAGTACAACCTTAAATCCTTCACGAATTCTAACAAGGGACTTAATAACTATATTCTTGATTTAATATTTGGAGTCACACCCCTTTTTCCTCAGAGAATTTTATGTCACTGGTTTATTTTTCTAGTCCAGGAATTCTCCTTGCAATCCAAACAGCTCCTTCTCGAGTTCCTCTCTCTCTCCCCCCACACCTTAGCCTATGAAGCTCGGAAGAAACCAGTTGTTGCTTTTAGCACTCTGTCTGTAGAGTTCCTTCATCAGACCCACAAGTTCATCAGGCACATTTCTGAATCCTCTAAATCACTACAGGTGGCAATGTCACCAGTGAATCCCCTGCTACGTCTTATAGGCCACCTGGCCTCCAGCTTTCAATGTTCCCACCATCACTTTCTCTGTCACTGCTCATGGCCATGATCCAAAGCAAATGCCACATGTTGCAGAGTTTTGTTAAGGGGTCCCCTCACTTCTCGGCACTGATTTCTGCTTTTGTTAGTCTTGATCCCAATATTTAATGGCTTAAAACAAGTTTTTTCCTCAGAATTTGGTGGACTGGCTGGGCAGTGACACTGGTCTTGTCTGCAGATACCACCCACCAAAACCAAACCCATCACCATCGAGTCAATTTTGACTCATGGCAACCCCAGAGTTTCCCACGAGCAGCTGGTGGATTTGAACTGCCAACTTTTTGGTTCGAAGTAGATTTGAATCTTGGTGACAGAACCACTACACCACCAGAACTTCTGCCTGAAGATACTTGTGTAAAAGAACTAAGTCATTGGATAGATTGGTAAGGTGTCAAGTTCTTTCCCAAGCCTTAGCAACCTGTGTTTCTGTAGCTTACAAAACTCTTGGACTCCCGAACTCTAGGGTAGACCTGATCACGGCAATAGGGTGATGATGAGTGTGGGAGTAGGGGGGACTAGAATCCTGCCAGTGCCTTCCACCTGTGAGGGCACAAGAAGCTCCTTAACCTCTTGATGCCAGCTTCAGGGCAAAACTTTCTCTCTTGCTCAGCTCTGAAGGCAGATCTTTGTCTCCGCTGAACTTCTGCTCCCAGACAATTAGGATTTACAACATGTATTGTAGGGTGACATGAGTCAATTCACAACAAAAGGTTAACTCAGGTCATCCATGAACAATACAAGGTTTGCTCTGAGACACCTGCAGGACTTACCGACAACCCCAGTTCTCAGTGAGCTCAACAAGGAACTTCTTAAATTGGTTTCCTGGATTTGGACTTCAATCTCTTCTTACTTGTCTCATTTTCACTCTTTCTGCTCAGATAGATGTTCTTCCTGACAGGGGAAACAGAAGGAAATCGAAAGCTCAGCTTCCCCATCATCTGTTACTATAGTCCAGCCTTGGGCAGTGAGCCTTATGCCTGCCTGCTTCTTCATCTTGCTGGGAACACAACTCGGAGAATCCTCAGTCCTTGCCTAACTTAACAGAATTAACTTTCCTAAGGCTATTCATTGGGAACCCAGGTGGCGTAGTGGTTAAGTGCTGTGTCTGCTAATCAAAAGGTTGGCAGTTCTAGTCCACCAGGCACTCCTTGGACACTGTACAGGGCAGTTCTACTCTGACCTATAGCATCAATATGAGTTAGAATGGATTCAATGGCAGTGGCTGGCTTTTTAAGACTATTCACATAGATACATAATTGTGGGTCAAAGCCCCCTGGCTAATTGTCCCTTTATTCACCTTTATCTTGGTAGAGGGACCACTGTGTGCCTACATCAGTCTCTAGATGATGTCTCTATTTCCCTTGTGAGGCACTCCCAATTCTTTGGAATCATCTTCCCTTCATAGACTCTCTCCATAAAACCTTACCTGTTTTTTCCAGTTGGTTCCCATCCAACTTTTCTTTTCGACTGGGATTAAACTCAGTTTCTAGAATGGCTTATGTTTTATACACACTTTAAATATTACTTCCACAAAACTTGGAAGCTGCTGATTTTAGTTCATTAAGATTATGGAACTTGATCGCCATATAACCTCTGGCATTGTCAAACTGTCTTGGCAAATCAGATTTCTTTCTGTAGAAACAAGTCTGACATCATTTCTTTCTTCAAATAAATGTGTTAATACACAATCCATAATGACCCTATGAATTCTGAATTCTAAGAAGGGAGGAAGGAAGAAAAGTAGATGATAAATAGACAGACTAACCACCAGACGACAGAAACACTGCATTGGCTCATCACCTGGCTAAAGCAAGGCCTATTCTGGTGGTGCAGTGGGTTAAGCACTACATCTGCTAACCAAAAGGTCAGCAGTTCAAATTTGCTAGATGCTCCCTGGAAACTCTATGGGGCAGTTCTACTCTGATCTCTAGGGTCACTGCGAGTCCCATCTGACTCCACGGCACTGGGTTTGGTTTGGGGTTTGGTTATCCTTGTAAAGAAGCCCTGGCTGTGTAGTGATTAAGTGTTATGGCTGCTAACCAAAAGGTTGATGGTTTGAATCCACCAGATACTCCTTGGCAACCCTACAGGACAGCTCTATGTTGTCCTTTAGGGTCTCTATGAGTAAAAATGGACTTGATGGCAATGGGCTTGTGGTTTGTTTTTTTTCTTTCTTTTTTTTGTATCCCTCTAATAATTCTTTTTAGAACTGTACTTGCTTCACTTCCCAGGTATTCTTCAGGAAGAATTCATTCTCAAACTATACCTTATTTTAATTTACTGGAGGTTTTTAAATCTCAGGAAAGTCCCTAATGGTATTAAGGAAAGCTGAGAAGTTGTCTATTCCTTCTTTCACAGAATGCAAAAATGATAATTATTGCAAGGACATGAGCATATAATTTTCTGGTGGATCAAATTTTGGAGAGTGTATAAGAGAGTTGAGGATGCGGAAATTCATTCCCTTAAAGCTGTTCACACTATTTATGCCTCTGGAAAATATTCACATACCACAGGAAGACATCAAACTCCGTGGATCATAACACATTATGGGTAACATTACCAAGGATGGGAAGCCCAGAATACTAAATTATGCTGATGTGGAAATTGTACATGGACCCAAAGGTAGTCCTTAGAAGAGAACAAAGGGATATTACATGGATGAGAATTTGAAAAAGTGTGCAACAGGGCCATGTCCTTTCATTTTTGAAATCAGTATGCTAAACAAATAATTCAACAAGATGGCATATACGAAGAACGCAGCATCAAGACTTGAGGAAGTTTCATTACTAACCCACCATATGCAGATGACACAACCTTGCTTGCCCAAATGAAAACAACTTGAAGCATTTATTGTTGAAGGTCAAAGACAACAGCCTTCAAAAGGGACTGCATCTTCACATAAAGAAAGTGAGAAAATCTTCACAACTACACCTACAAACATCATCGTGATAAATGAAGAAACTGAAGGTGTCGCTTTCCTTTTACCTGGATCAACAATCAATGCTCATGGAAGTAGCAATCAAAGAATGAAATGGTGTATTGCACTGGGCAAGTTTGCTACAAAAGACCTAACTTTAAATTTTTAAAAAACAGAGATGTCACTTTGATGACGGATGGTTTCTTCAGTCTCCTTGTATGCATGAGGGAGCTGGACAAACAAAGAGAAAGAGGGAAGAATTAATGCATTTGAACGGTGGCATTGGTGAAGAATATGGAATGTACCACGGATTGCCTGAAGAACGAAAACTGTCAGACTTAGAAGAAAGAAAACCAGATTGCTCCTTACAAGCAAGGATGGTGAGACTTCAACTTGGCTATTGCTAAAGGGTCATCATAGTGTGGGGGCCAGCAAAGGTGAGGGAGGACCTTGAGGAGACGGCTTGCACAGTAAATGAAACAAAGGACTCAATATAGAACATTCATGAAGGCGGCTCAGGGCCAAGCAACATTTGCTTTGGTCACCCATAAGGCCATTCTGAGTCAGAGCTAGTCCTATGGCAACTGACATCAACAACACCACACAAAATTACTGAGTCAAGGAATGAAGTATTAGGGTACTGAAGCACTTAGATGTGCTGAAGCTACATCTGCTAACCAAAAGGTTGGGAGTTCAAATCTACCAGGTGCTCCTTGGAAGCTTGATGGAGCCATTCTACTCCATCCGATAGAGTCCACAGGATTTTTATAATCAAACATCACATGAGAGGGATCTCTTTGTTTATTGACCCAGGTGTGTTGTGTTTCTACAGAGAAGTTATGCTTGCTTTAGATACAGTGCATGTCTGGTTTCTTCTTTGCTTTCCCTCGTAAGTCTTAGAGCCACCTGTGAACACCTGCAACAAACAGGTGTCTTCATGACAGGTGTTGACTTAGAAGCCTCACTCCTAGGGCACTGTCCCTTCACTCTTTTAATCTCCCCTTTCCCTCATTGTCTTCACTGATGCATTTATAAATTGCCTATTCATTTTGTACTGCATTCGTTTTTATAGCAGCATTCAATCATTAATGATAAAAAGTGTATAGAATGGGGGGAACCATCTATCTTTCGGGACTGCAAATCCCTTTGTGTTTCTTCTCTCCTAATAAAGGGCTTTGGAAACCCTGGGGACATAGTGGGTTAAGTGCTTCATCCGCTGACCAAAAGGTCTGCAGTTCAAATCCGCCGGGTACTCCTTGGAAACTCTATGAGGCAGTTCTAATCCGACCTCTGAGGTTGCCCCGAGTCTGACCCGAGTTGATGGCAGTGGGTTGGGTTAATAAAGAGCTTTAGCAGCCTAATTGCCACATCTTTAACCTCACTTTCAAAAATTTTTGTCAGGTAAGCTGATATTAAACAGTTAACTAGTTTCATTTCTTTTGCTACTTGGAGTCTTAAACTTCACCGCCTGCACTAGTTATCCAATCAGCATAAAGAGTTATTACAAATTCAGTGCCTTGAAACCTCCCCCATCTATTCACAGTTTCCAGGGATGAAGAATCCGGGCATGGCCTGTTGGGTTCTCTGCTCTGGGGTCTCCCAGGTGGCAACCATGGTACCGGTGGGGTTCTGCTCCCATCTGAGGTGCTGGTTACTCTTCCAGGCTCCCAGGGTTGTTGTCAGAATTTAGCTCATTCTGTCTTGGGACTGGGGACCTCAGTTTTTCACAACATAGTCACCTACTTCAGCAAGCCAGCCAGGAGGATGTGTAATCCTAGGCTACTGGCAAAATCAAGTCTTATAACACATGATGGAGCCAGAGGAATAACATCGCATCATCTCTGCCGGGTTCTGTTAGGGGCACCTCCCAGCCTCCACCTACACCCATCAGAGGGAACCTACACAGGGTGCGAACCCCAGAGGGAGAGATCAGTGAACATCACCTCAGTCAGTTCACCACACCTTCTCCGAGTCCTTCAAGACCACGTGAGAGAGAGCAAGGCTCCCTCCATATATCTTAATGCTGAGTATCTCGATCATAAATTGTCCCCTATACTTTTGGCCATACAGAAACTAATGCCACAAAAATGATTCCACAATGAAAGTCCTTTCATTCCAGATTGTTAGTGATGACACCGTCATTTTAGATTTACACAGTTGACTCTCCTTTGTCTCACTTTAAATGTAAGCTGCAGGCACTACGTAGATGAGAGGTCTCATTCAACAGGTTCTTTATAGTGTGGCACACAGCACATGTGGGTAGTTAACCATCTTGAATGACACGGATGGAGAATTCTTTTCTTTAAAGAGGTGTATAGACGGATTTGATGACAGAAATGTACAGCCAGATGCTCCTTGGAAGCAAGGATGATGTGAGTTCATTTCATGTACTTAGGACATGTTACAGGAGGACTAGTCCCTCGAGAAGGGCATTAGGCTTGGTAAAGCAGAAGGCTGGGAAAAAAGAGGAAGACCTTCAACAACACGGACTGACACAGAGGGTTTTAGCACAGTAATGATCTTAGGATTGCGCAGGACTGGCCAGTGTTTTGCTCGGTTGTGTACAGTCACCAGGAGTTGGAACTGACTCAGGGACACCCAACAACAGCACAGAAGGTTTTGACGACAGAGGGTTACCTTTCAAAGTCACTGACTTTTTTTCTTTTGCACTTAAGAAACAAGTGATGTCAGAATAAAATTATACGGCTACAAGAGGGAACTTGGACTTGTATTTCGATCTGCGGTGAAGAGAAGAGTGTAAAAGTGGGAGAAGGAACAGGGGAGGGAGAGAAAGGAGGAGGGAGAAGGGGAGAAAAAGAGGGAGAAAGGCGAACATAATGAGGGGGCTGGATGAAGATGAGAAGGAGGATGAAAAGAAAGAGAAGGAAGAAGAATTGGGCAGTGAGGTGACAGGAAGAGGAGTCAAACGGAAATGATGAGGCCAGATTTGGACACGAGGGGTTTGAGATACCTACAGGAATACATAACAAGCCAACAGTTGAAGAGAGAAGGATATAAATCTTGGGACAGGTAGACTCCAGAAACAGAAATGTGAATGTCATTCACGTATAAATGACAGTCAACTACTACCCACCAAAACAAAACAAAACAAACCTCACTGACATTGAGTCGGGTCCAACTCACATCAACCCTAGAGAGCAGAGTTTAAAAGGAGCACCTGGCATTTTTGAATTGTTGACATTTTGGCTAGCAGATGTAGCACTTAACCCACCATGGCACCAGGGTTTCCTAAACTACTACAGGTAAATGCAAATGCCTATAAACATTATAAAATAATCTACTATTGTGGGAACAAGGAACCCTGGTGGCTTGGAGGGGTAAATATTTGGCTGCTAACCCAAAGGTTGGCAGTTTGAGACTACCAGCCATCCCAGAGAGAGATGTAACAGTTAGCTTCTGCAAAGATTAAAAAGCAAACCAACAAAAGAGCCATTGCTGTCCAGTAGATTCCAACTCATAGCAACACTATAGAACAGAGTAGAACTGTCCCACTAGGGTTTTAAGGAGTGGCTGGTGGATTTGAACTGTTAACTTTTCAGCTAGCAGTCACAGTTCTTAACCAGTATGCCACCAAGTCTCCTCCCTAAAGATTACAGCCTTGGAAACCCTACGGGGAAGTTCTCCTTTGTCCTATAGGGTCATTATGAGCTGGAATTGATGGGATGGCAGTGGGTTTTGTTTTTGCTGGGGAAACTCTCTGGGAAATGTGGAAGATGAGTGGATCAGCAGAGAGGAAGAGAAAAATTATACAAGGAAGATAAAAATTATAATTAAAGAAGGAAATGGACAAAAAGTGGAGATGAGCATGCAAGAATCAAAGGAGATTTGATTTTAAAGCCAAAGGGAAATTTCAAGTGCACAAGATTAAAGGCTGCAGACAAATCCTGAAAGATAAGAGCTGAAAACCACTCACTGAATTTGAGAATAATAAAGTCATAGATGACCTTCGCAACAGAAGTCTCAATGACTTGGTGATGGTGTGTGCCAGACTGCAGGGTTTTGAAGGGTGAATGGAAAATGAGCAAGTGGAAACAAAATGTAGACTAGTTTTTACAACACTTGGCTAAGAAAAGAAGGAAAGATACAGCAGTCACTAGAGTGCAGACAAGGGTGTTTTGTTTGTTTTATTTTAGCTCATTTTTAGGATGACAACCAGTTCACAGACTGGACAGAGGTGGGGAGGGTGAAAAGTGAAGAGAAAAAGGGAATAACTTGATGACAGGAGAGAGAGACAGAAGGCAGCTGGTGAACCAACATCTCAGAAGACACAGGCGGCTGAGTAAGTTGTCCCTCAATAGAAGAATCGACTGAGCTCCTGAAACCGATGGAGAGGAGGAAACGAAGGATGGTGAGAACGAAGGGATAGTGAAGAGGGAAGCAAAGAAGGAATAAAGGGAGGAAGGAAAGACACAAGGGGAAAAGAGAGGAAGGGAAGGGGATGCCACCAATTTTGCAGGTGGTAGGCAGGAATTTTTATTAGCTTTAAATCCGTTTGCTTCCCATTTTCTCACCCACCCAGAGATGAAAGAACTGGATGGGAGGGAGCACTAGGGAATCCAATGCACAGGACAAAACCCTTCAACAGCTAGTGGAGACAGGCAGGGAACAGACCCATCAGAAGTCATCAGTTACCACGGCGTTGGCCCCGACTCAGGACCACCCCATACGTGTCCGAGCAGAGCTGTGCTCCATAGCGTTCCAGTGGCTGAGCTGTCATCAGCAGACGACCAAGTGTCTCTTCTGAGGTGCATCTGTGTGCACTTGAACCTGCAATCTTCGGGTTACAGGTTGAGCATGTTAACCTCTTGTACCACACAAGGACTCCTAGCTAGAAACAAGGAGATTCTTAAAGACGGTTTAGAGTCAAGATGAAGGTGGACACCAAAAAATAATTAATGGTCTTAATCATTTTCTATATTTTTTCCTGGGGGCCACAGCGCCGGTTTCAGAAAAGATGTACTGGTATGCCAGTCCTGAGCTGAGATTTTGCAGGGCACTGGGATTTTGTTTTCACAGCAGAGGATTCTGGGAAGGAGAGAGCTGAAGGCTGAGAGGTTGCTGAGAGACAAGAAGGAAAGAGGAATCACGGTGGGGATGTCTGTGTGAAGTTAAGAGGTACGCGCGTCACGAGAGACGGCACGAGACTGCGGTTACTGCAGTGTAACAGTTCAGAGTGAGCAAAGTGCCAGGTGACAGTGTCTGTGTTGTGACAATATGTGTCCACAAGGAACTCTTTCTTGATACTCAAGTCAGTTATCCGTCCTTATTCTAAAGCCTACACGCCACTTTCTTCTTCTCTAGAGCATGCTTTCACGCACCAGGGATGGTATATCATGAAAGTGGTACTAATTTTCTTTTCTTCCCCATTTCCAAATCATGTACCAAAAAGAACCAAAAACCAAATCCAGTGCTGTGGAGTTGATTCCAACTCATAGTGACCCTGCAGGACAGAGTAGAACTGCCCCATCGAGTTTCCAAGGAGCACCTGGTAGATTTGAACTGCTGACCTTTTGATTAGCAGCTATAGGACTTAACCCACTATACCACCAGGGTTTCCAAATCACGTACAGTGGCCTTCAATTCTGACTCTCAGTTTCACCATGTGACTTTATTTGGCCAACAGGATGTCAGCAACCATGATGTAAGCAGAGACTTGAAAACCAGAGGTCAGTGTTTATATTGGCTGCTCCACAATAGTCAAGGCCCACGTCTGCTCTGGCCTTCCACAGGATTAAAGGCATATACAGCAGAGCTGAGTCACCCTTGCCAACCTACTTGAAGCCATCCTTGGTCAGTCAATGACTCCTGTTCCCTAGAAGCAAGGGCAAGCACAGCCAAGGTCATCGGACCTTCTTGATAAATTCATAGATGACCATACATGAGCAACTTGAGAGTGTCCAGCCCAGATCTGCTGAACCTCATAGACTTGGTGCTAAACAATCATTTATTGTTCTGTATGCCACTCAGTTTTGGGGGTCCTTTATTCCTCAGCATTACTGAGACAGAAGGTAACTGATACTCCAGGTCAGCTCTCTCAGTACATGCTAGAAACTCATCACAGGCAGGGGCTGTAGTCTCAACAACGGTGTGAAATGCTGAAAAAAATGAATGAGGAAGTTCAGGCAGGACTTAGGGCACAAAGGACATCCCTGATTTGCCGGCTGTCCCCGTTAGCCTAACTGGAGCTACGTGATGAGTGTGAAAGAATGGCTTGTGGGTTTATTAATAAAGCTGTTGCATTTATTGTCCTTTATAATTCTTTTTGATGGACAAGCAAGCAAATATCACAGTTTTACAAAGTAAGTTAGGATTCTGAGTTGCCCAGAATTGGAAGTGGAAGTCACCTGGTTAATGGTGGATCAATCCTCCTTTTTTTTTTTTTTTTTTGCTGCATAAATTCCAACTATTTGGTGATAAATTCAAGTTTAATTAAAGGCTTATTTTCTTGTGAAGTCAAGGGAATGATGTCTAGAAAGAGGACAGAAGGTTTGGAACACAACAGCCGCTTCATGTTACATGCACACATTTACTTCTGCTCAGCATCACCAGGGTATTTTGGGGTTTGCCAAATTTGCTCTTTATATAGAAGGCCAGAGAAAGGTGGTTTTAATAAAGGTTTTCTAATGCAATAGAATGAGCAGTAATAACATCCTGTTTGAAATCTCTGGAGAAAAAAATAGTTTCTTTTTGGAATGTTCAAGAATTGTTTTCAACTAACTAGGAGAAAGATCGGTGTCGGCGCCCCGAGCTGGGTGCGTTTCATAGTTATCCTTTTCATCTGGTTGATTGATGTCATTTATTAGGGGTTCAGAATTGCTCTATAATCAGATGAAATATTGCGAAAGCCAAAAGCAAAGAGAAGCCCTTGAAACGCAGCCACAGAGGGAAGCAAGTTTCCCCTCTCTGTAGTCAATTAAAGTAGCCAACTTGGACACGTGACATCTGGATACGGAGGTCTCTGGGTAGTGAGATGACATCAGCACTGAGTGAGGAAGGTAGATGGCTCATTCTTACACGAGTATAAGTGATGCTTTAAGGAACCAGGTACATAATGGCTGAGAAATGTAAAGCTGTTCTGTTTGTACTAACGAGGGCAACCCTGGGAACCTGTCAGCGATGACTTCAGTCACACACCATGACACTATAGTCATCGGAGGACAGTGCGTCACTGGAGTCACTCATTTCCACCTGTATTTTGATACTCTTTGGGGGAGTTCGAGCAGAGGAATGTTATGTCTGTTTGCTTTATGGATGCTCTCGGTTTTCGTCCACGTTGACCTGGATGTGGTGAAACCGGACCTGCTTCGTGGACCCAGTTTCCTAAGAAAACAGTGCCTTTCAGTCAACTGCTTGTTCCTAGAAAGGGATCAGGGTTTGAACAGAGAACTTCACTGTCAGCCACAGGACCTGGGATGAGGTCATAGCCACAGGGCTGTGTGTGCTTGTTACGGGACAGAGGGACAAAAGGAGAAAGAGACCTGGTGTCCTTAACTGACTCCACTTGAGAAGCCCTTCTTTCACAGGGGGAGGGGGACAAGCTCAGGAGGTGACTGAATGTTTACTCAGTGACTTGTGGAATCGGGACAAAGTAGGACAGGCCCCAGGGGCACACCTTAGAGAGAATCATGCTTCCCAACCACTGTCTTGCCTGCCACAACCTCGAGGTGGAAGAGATAATTTATTGCCTCCAGACCCTACGGTCTGGGTTCACAGCTTTGCCCCAGTTTCTCTTCTTCCCCCAACCCTCTGCCATTCCTTAGCACGGCCAAGGTGGTGACACTATAATCTACCACCCTGGGAATGCCAATAAAAAGAGTTGGTGGCACCGTGCTTAAGCACTCAGCTGTTAACCAAAAGGTTTGAAGTCCCGAGCTGCTCCGTGGCTGGTGGCCAGTAGGCTTCTGTAAACATGACAGCTTTGGGAAACCTATGGGGGCAGTGCTACTCCGCCTTATAGGGTCACTGTGAGTTGCAACTGACTGAAGAGAACAACATTAGAGAAATAGCCTCCTGATCCCATTTTCTAATGATTTATCTTTTCTCCTCTTTGAGAATGGATATTGTATTTTTCCCTTTGCCTTTTTTTGGATATCTTTTTAGATGATCACACGGTTTTCTTTTTTAATCTATTAATGTGTTATATTAAAATATTCTTGAGCTCCCTGAATTATCTTCCTTGATCATGAACTATTGTCATTTTAATATCGAGTTGGTCTGAAATTGCTAGTATTTTATCTGGAATTTTAATAAGCCTATTCATAGTCTGTTATTTTCTTTTTTGTGCCCCTTTTGTCAGGTTTTTGGGGATCAGAATTGTGCTGGCTTTTGTAAAATGAAATTGGGACGCTTCCTGCAATTTCCTCTTCTCTGGAGCAGCTTACAGAGCATGGTAATTATCTGTTCCTTGAAAGCTGGAAAAAACTTAGCTTGAAAACCCTGGACTTTGCCCTGTTTACAGCAGTGATTCTTCAATAATACTTCCATTTCCTCTATGATCACCATATGTTTAAATGGATAAACTTATGCTTTGATAGGTTTTGGAAAATCAGGATTCCCTATTAACAACAACAACAAATCACACATGTCCACAAGATTTTTCAAATGTGTTATTGCAGGGTTAACTAGGTTTATTATACTGTTAATGTAATCTATCCACTTCTCTTCTCAGTACTCATGTGTCTATTTGCTCATTTTTCTGGAAGAGATTGCCAGATGTTTGTCATTTTAACTAGCATTTTTCCTCAAAGAATAAGCTCTTAGATGTGTGTATCAAGTCTGTTTTTAGTCTATTTTTTGCCATCAATTTTCTTCTTTAAAAATGACTTCCTTCCCCCTGCTTTGTTTTCCTTGTATTAACTTCCTGAACTGAATGCTTTCATTTATTTTCATTTCTTCTTGTTTAATAATAAAAGCTTTTACGGATATGAATCTGTCTTTGAACATAGCTTAATTTTATTTTCCTGTGGCCAGAGAACTTGGCCTGCACAATTTCTGGCTTTTTGAAATTCAGTGAGGCTTCATATGTGGTCTGATGCATAGTCAGTTTTTGGAAATGTCCTTTGGACTCTTAAAAAGAATACATATTTTACTTTAAAGAGCAAAATTAGAAAGGCATTGTTTTAGTTACTCTGCTGACGACATTATCCAGGTGCTTTAAAGATGTAGATCAGTTTTCGACTTCGATTTGTTAAACACTGAAGATGCCGAATGTTAAAATATTTGTTTTTCTAACAGCAGAATGTTTACCTGTGAATAATAATGTTGTTTTGGGTAGGTGCTGTTGGGTCAGTTTTGACTCATAGTGACTCTGTGTACAATAAATCGGGACACTGCCTTCTCCTTTACCACCCTTGCAGTCTCTGCTCTGCGTGAGGCCTTTGTTGCAGCCCACGCCAATCCCTTCATCAAGGGTCTTCGTCTTTCATGGACACTCTCTCTTACTGAGCACGATATCCTTCTCCAGGGTCTGGCCACTTCTGACAACACATCCAGAATACATGAGATCAAGTCTCACCATCCTTGCCTTGAAGGGGTTCTCTGGCTGTATTTCTTCCAAGACAGACTTGTTTGTTCTTCTGGAAATCTCTGATAAATTCAAAATTCTTTGCCAACATCATGATTCAAAGGCATCAGTTTTTCTTCAGTCTTTCTCATGCATTCTCCAGCTTTCAAAGGCATATAAGGTGACTGAAGACAGCATGGCTTGGGTCAGGCACACTTGGAGTCACCAAAGTGACATCTGCTTTCGAGCAGCTTGAAAAGATCTTTGGTAGCATGTTTGCCCAAGGCAAATAAATAGTCTTTTGATTTCTTGACTGCTGTTTCCGTGGGCATTGATTGTGGATCCGAGTGAAACAAAGTCCTTGACAACTTCAATATTTTCTCCATTAATCATGATATTGCTTACTGGTCCAGTTGTGAGGACTTTATGTGTGTTGACGTGTAATCCATACTGAAGGCTGTGGTCTTTGATCTATATCACTAAGTGCTTCAAATCTTTACTTTCAGCAAGCAAGGTTGTGTCATCTGCATCTCACATGTTGTTAAGGGGTCTTCTTCCAATTCCGATGCCCCATTCTCCTGCATATAATTCAGCTTTTTCGATAATTTGCTCAACACACAAATTAAATAAGCATGGTGAAGGGACATAATGCTGACACACACCTCTCCTGAATTTAAACCAAGCAGTATTACTTTGTTCTGTTTGAACACTGCCTCTGAATTTATGTATGAGTTCCACATGAGCACACTAAAGTGTTCTGGAATTTCCCTTCTTCACAATGATATTAGTAATTTGTTACAATCTACATAGTCAAAAACCTTTGTATAGTCAATGAAACACAGGTAAACATCTTTCTGGTATTCTCCGCTTTCAGCCAGGGTCCGTCTGACATCAGCAGTGACATCTCTTGTTTTGTAGGCCTCTTCTGAAGCTAGCTTCACTTTTTGGCAGTTCCCTGCGGACATACTGCTGCAACTGGTTTTGAACGATTTTCAGCAAAATTGTCTTTTCTTGTGATAATGATATTGTTCAATAATTTTGACATTCTGTTATATCGCCCTTTGTGGATGATCATGAATATTAATAATGCATTTAAAAAAATTAAAAAGTATATAAAAGTACACTTTGAAAAGGTTCCTTCCATTGCTTCTTTCTCCATTTCAGCAGTCACCTCAACAAAAGAAACAGAAGATAAACCACAGGTAGCTACCAATATTAGGTTCTGTACATCTTTCTGGAATTTTACTATATAAATCAAGGAAGTACAAATATATATTCTTGTAGTCCCATGCTTATCCTTTCACATTCATGCCAAAGTACTCTAAAATTTTTGCAGAAATCATATTATACAGCAAAATACTTCAGAATCCATCTAAAAGCTTAGTAAATCTTCCTACTTAGCCAAAATAGCATTATCACACCTAAAAAAATGAATACACGCCTAGGCAAGGAATTGCCGGATCAGATGGTAATTCTGGAATCCCTGGTGGCTTAGTGGTTAAGTGCTGTGTCTGTTAGCCAGAGGTCAGCAGTTTAAATCCAATAGGCACTCCGTTGCAGACTCCATGGGGCAGTTCTACTCTGATCTATAGCATCGTTATGAGTTGGAAACGACTTGACGGCAGCGAGGTTTTTTTTACGGTAATTGTATGTTTAACTCTTTAAGGAATCTGCAAACTCTTTTTTTTTTCACTTTCACACTTTTGGGAGGTTTATCCACATAGTAGCATATATTCATGCTTTGTTTCTTCTCACCATAGATAATATTATATAGTCTACAAGTTGACAGATGTGTTTATCCATTTATCAGTTGATGGATACTTGCGGTGTTTCCACTTTTGGTTATTGCAATTAGTGTTGCTAATTTTCAATTGTTTTAGGGATACACCTAAAAGCAGAATTGCTGAGTCATATGATCATTTTATGTGTAACTTTTTGATGAAGTACTTTTTTCTTTTCCACGGTGGTTGAAACTTTATATTCTCACCAGTACACGAGGGTTCCAGTATACTCTTGGAAGTTTGATGGAGATTATGTTGAGTCAACTTGGGAAGAATTAACATTTTATCAATATCAAAATGGCTTAACTGTACTTAGGTTAGGGTTGTTTCTGGTTTTCTCTTTTTAACATTTGTAAGTCTGCAGGGATAGAATCTCTTATTCTTGCTTTTGATAATTTATGTCTTCTGTCCTTTTTTTTTCTTCGTCAAACAGCCTAGAGGTGTCATGGATTTCATTGTGTCCCCCACAAATGTGTGTCTTGACTTGGCTCAGCCATGAGTCCCAGTGTGGTGTGACTTCTCGCATGTGTTGGGAATGCTGCCTTAATAACGGTGATGAAGGAGAATGGGCAGCAACTGTGTTGGTGAGGAGACATTCAGTCTCTAAGCTTGGATTGTGCTGAGGTCATCTCTCAGGAGACAGAAGGAAAGAGAAGTGAGCAGAGAGCTGGGAACCTCTTACCACCGAGACAGCAGCACTGAGAGCACAAGTCCTTTGGACCTGAAGTCTCCGTGCCAGGATGCTCTCATTCTGAATTTGGACCTTTGGCCTACCAGACTGTGAGAATTTCTCATACTGAAGGGACTCATAGCTTACGAATGGATTTGTGGCTTCCTGGACTGTGACGATAAAATCTCTCTTCTTGAAGCTTCTGCTCGTGCCATTTGTTAACACAGCACCAGGAGACTGAGGTAAGAAGTTGGTGGACTTTGATATTTCCCAAGAACCAGATTTTGTTTTCAAGCATTTTCAATGATTTCTTCCTTTTGCTTTGCTATTTTGTTCCTTATGCCAGATTTGGATTTCATTTCATTTTCTATTTCTGATTTCTTAAAGTGAGAGAATAAACTATTAATTTGGAACTTTTCTTACTTTTTAATATAAAAATTTCATGCTCTAAATTTCTATGGAAGCAATGATTTGGCTGAATCCAACACATTTTCTAATTGCTGTATTTTCATTTAAATATTTCAAAATATTTTCTAATTTCCCTTGAAGCTTCTTCCATGACCCAACTATTTAAGAGTCTGATGTTAAGTTTCTAAACCTTTGGGCATTTTCGAAGTCTCTTTCCATTATTTAACTATAGTTTCATTCTGTATGGCCATAAAATTTACTGTGTATGATTTCAAATATTTTAATTTTGTTAAGGTTGGTTTTATGTCCCAGAATGTGATTTCTTTTGATCAGTGTTCTATGTGCGCTTGAAAAGAATATGCATTCCCCTTGTTGAATGGAGATTCTGTTCAATGGGTTAAAGTTATTTGGTAGTTTTGTTCAGGTCTTTTGTTTCCTTATAATTACCTGTCTACTTGTTCTATCAAGATGTCAGTGCAAGAGAAATGCTGACATCTTCAAATATAATTGTAGGTGTGTCCCTTTCTTTTTCCAGTTGTATCAGTTTTTGCTTCTTGCATTTTGGAGTGTTGTTGTTGGATACATATGCATTTAGCATTGTTCTTCCTTTTTGATGAACTATTTTATAATTATGCAATATTCATTTTTTCCATTTTTTCTTTGCTCTAAAGGCCACTTTCTGATATTACGATAATCACCCTAGCTTTTTTTGATTAATAGCCAACGCCATGATTTCATATATCATTTTACTATCATTTGCTTTTAATCTATTTTTGTAAATGGTATGCAAGTAATTTTATTTAATCTGTCAGCTCTTCTAATTAGTATGATTAGGCTATTCACATATAATGTAATTATTTAAATAGTTGGCTTCAGATGTACAATTTTATTCTTCAAATTTTCCCCAGTTGGATCTTCGGGAGCCCTTTCCAGTTGGCCACTGTGTTGTTTGACATTTCTCCAGCACTTCTGAGGCACTTGTTGACACTACAAGATGTTCCAAGCTCATCTTATATCTTTTACTGCTCCAGAACCTATAAAAGAAAAAAACAAAACAAAACCCAGACGACCACGCTATTGATTCTGACTCACAGTGACCCTATGTGTCTAAGAGTAGAATTGTGCTCCTTACATTGTCAATGGTTGATATTTGGAAAGTAGATCACCAGGGATTTTATTCAAGGTACCTCGAGGTAAACTCGAACTGCCAACCTTTCTGTTAGTTACTAAGTGTACTGGCCACACTCGGTCTCAGCTCTAGGACGGCTATTTCTCCAAGGATCTTCGGGTTCCTTTAATTGGAGAACGATACTTAGCAACCAAGACAAGTATGGTGAGTGCGTCTATTGTTGCTAGAGAGTCATTGTGTCTACATCTTCTTTACAGTCAGAGCTAGATAATATTTATATGTATAAACACACATGTATATATAACTGTATCTGTTTCTAAATGTATGTATGTGTATATGTTTAAAAAAACAGTTGCCATGGAGTTGATTCCCACTCATGGCAACCTCGTGTATGTCGGTGTAGAACTGTACACCAAAAGGTTTTTGGTGGCTGATATTTTGAAAGTAGATTGCCATGCCTGTCTTCCAAGGCACCTCTGGATGGATTCTGTAAGGTTTCAGTTAGTAACTAAGTGGTTAGCCACTTGCAACGTGCAGGGAATACGTGCTCAGGGTCCAATGACTAAGTCCACAGACACACTTGTTCTCAGAGCTACACGCCCCATTTCTGAATATCACTATGGTCACCTTCAAAGTAACTCCCTTTGGGAAGCTATTCACTGCTTCCAGCGCCTAGTCCACCCATCAAAGCAATTTTGGAACTCTTTCTGGAATGGCCATCAGAGCTGTCATAATATTACCATTTCAATGTCCTGGATGTCATCCAAATGTCTTCTTTTCAAGATTTCCTTTATCTTTAGGTAGAGAAAAAAGTCACCGGGCACCAGGTCAGGTGAGTAGGGAGCGTGTTCCCATACAGTTATTATTTGTTTACTGGCTAAAAACTTCCTCATGGACAACTAGACAATTATGTTCATGAACTTGCCACTGTACCACTATGTCACAGCGTGCACAACGGCCATTCCAAAAAGAGTTCCAAACTGCTTTGAAGGGTGGACTTGGTGCTGGCATTGGTGCATGGCTTCCCAAGGCACGTACTTCAAACGTGATCATAATGATATTCAGAAGTGAGGCATGTAGCACTTTTCCTAGGATGTGTTGGCAAACTTAATTTCCTCGTGTGTCTACACCTATGCCTGTCCACCTATCTGTGTCTAGGTATCTGTCTAAAATCATAAATTCATGCCTTCGATTTCAGTTTACCTTAACAGGGTTCATGTTTTCATTTTAGCCTTTCCCTTTTGTTCAGTTATATCTCATTTCTCTGACAGAAATCTTTCTCGTATCCTTCATGATGCAAATACATTATTTTCTCAGTCTTCAATGACACATAAACTCTTTTCAAAAATCAATAACTCTGATCTACAACTCTGAAAAATTTACTAACCAGAGTACATGATTTCTATGTAGTTCTGTTTGTCTTAATCTTAAAATCCTTGATACATTTTATTATTATTATTTATACGTCTGCAGTGTTAGCTCGATGGCACTTGGCTTTTGCAGTGTTATCACTAACTCTCCAGTGTTTATCAGTCATCTACCCACTACAGATCTACTTCATTGAAGTGTGCTTTCTTATTACTGTGATTTCCTCTTACTATGGAAGGTGAATTTATTTTTTGGGTAGTATGATATAGATCCTTGCTTGAAGACAGTGAATTAACATGGTACATGATCCAGAAGGCATCGTTTCAGTGTTTCTTCCAAACTGAGCACCATTCGACAGCAGCTTCTCATTCCATGATGTAAAGTACTATCCCAAAGCCATTTTTGCCTAACTGAAGCCACTGAATACACAGAGATACAGTTGGAGGGAGGGGGACCCAAATGGCCCTGGACACCTTAGAAAGGAGCTTTGTGGTATGGTGGCCTTCAGTGAGGTGGGGATGAAAATGTTGCACATTCTTCCGTGTGATCAACTTCTCATCTGACTTTTGTTTCTTAGAAATTCCACCTGTGGTCTGATTGACACTTCTGTGTCCTATTCTTTTTGAAATATTGTTTATTTATGTTTATATCTAAGAGTATTTGAAGGTGAATTTGAAGGAAGATTCTCTTGCAAACCAGATTTAGTCATACTCCTCGTGTTCTTGTTTTTGGACGAGGGCTAGTGGATTTCTGGCTGATAGCAGCTCCAGGTGGCAGAGCAGAGCTGCACCACAGGGTTTCCTAGGCTTGTAATCTTTACAGGAACAGATCCCCAGGTCCTTCCTCTCGCAGAGTTGGGATAGGTTTTGAATAGCCAACCTTTGGGTTGGCAGCTCAGGGCGGAACTAGAGTTTTTATTTGTTTATTTAATTTTAAAAAAGCTGTTTATTTTATTTATTTTTTTTTAAAAAAACTGCAATTAAGTGAAAGTTTATATTCTATGTCAGTTTGCCAGATAAAACCCAAACATATGACTCTACGCAACTCTATCTGCTCTCCTCACCCTGTGGCAGCACACTCCTCCTTTCCACTCTGTGCTTCCTGCATTCACTCAACCAGCACCTGTCCCCTTCTCTTCACCCTCCCTTCTCACCTCTAGAGAGGAGCTGCTCTGACAGCCTGGTATATATGGTTAAGCCAAGAAGTACACACAGCGCCTGCATCACTCTGTATCCATAGAGTGCCTGTGGATTCAAACTACCAACTTTAGCTATCAGCTGAACTCTTAAACTCTTTGCCACCAGGACTTATCCTAGGAATGTGAAACTGGAAATTTTTGCTTCTGTTTCTACATAATGAAAGCTTAGAGCTATGCCCCAGCAACGGAGAGGCTGGACTGGTAAACATGTAAGGCTGATTATCTGACTTCAAAGTCTTTGTTCTTAACTGTTCTGTAAAGTTTTAAGACTAAAAATGTGTTTTCTGTCTCTAATAGTGTAATATTGTTACTTAATAGGTCGACATCTATTGCAGAGAAGAAAAAAATTAGCAATCATTAACATATTCATTTTCTTTTCAAAAAGGCAATTTAAGGACTTTTGTCATACCGCTAAAGGACTCACTCCTTTTTTGTAAAATCTCCCCCGTGCAGCAGCATTGTCTTGGGCCTAATGACCAAATTGAAATCCTTTGTTCACTTTAAATGTTATTTAATTGATTCTCGAATGGAATTCTCCTGGTGCTTTTCTTCCGTGTTTATTAGAATTCCTTCTTGTCCAATTATTTCATTACAAATAAACTTTCAAATAATTTGTATGTGTATATTTGTTCTCTTACTAAATAGAGTTTCATTTGCCTATCTTACATGGCCCGTTACAGCTGAGAACTTGTTTTTTTCCTCCCCAGAGAATGAAGTAGCAAGTAATTACTAATAAGTGTGATGAATTACTGCAGTGGAAATCTTACTCAAACAATTTAAAGACCATGATCCTTAAAGCTATAGACAAAAACTGCACCATTGATGACAGAGTAGAACTGCTCCATAGAGTGTCCCAGGAACGTCTTGCAGATTCTAACTGCCAGCCTTTTTGTTAGCAGATGTGGCACTTAACCACCACACCACCAGGGTCTCCATGGTGGGTAAAAGAGTGGTCAGAAGACTATGAGATGTATCCTGAAGGCTATATCTCCTACAAAGAGATAAAGATCACCTTTTCAGGGACTCTCTTGCTAAGGAAACCCATTTCCTCTGGTTCTGCTGTCAGAAATAGAGCTGTGAGGCCATAATTCATCTTTAGCTGAACTATAAAGTATCAGATGGAGAAATAAACAGAGCGACCCAGCACATAATCGGTCTCATACTTTTTAATCATACAATATATGCGAAGCAGCAGCTTTAAATTTTTTTGCTTACCTGAAAGAAGTTTATAAAAACTGTAGTGACTTCATTCTTTTTAAAATATTTTTAAAAAATGATAGCTAGATCGAAACTTGGTTGGGTAAAATCCAGGACAGCACACATTAGAAAGAAGATCAATATTAACTGGACTTCGATATAACATGATTACTCCTCCCATCTTAATCCAATATTACAAGGAGAGAGTAGCTGTGGTGGGGGGCTGCGGGCCAGCCGGTGGCCATGCGCTTAGGCAAAATGGAGGCCAATTGGCACAACTAGCATTTTGCTAAGAGATCCCTGTGCACCCCACATTGGTGAATGGTGTCTGGGGTCTTAAAAGCTGTCAAGCTGCTGTCTGAGGGTGCAGCGAATCGTCCCAACTTAGCAGGAATGGATGATCACCAAAGACTAAAATGACATAGGTGAAAGAGAATCCAGAAGACAGAGAGACCCATGTTGAGTGGTTGACTACATCGACTCGTGACTGGAAGAACTGGATGGTGCCTGGCCACCACCAGTGATAGCTGTGATGGAGCTCACAAAGTTGAGTCTCACAGACAACACAAAAATAAAAAAAGGGGTGCATCTTGAGATCTCCATTAAAGGACCGCAATTGATGATACACGGGCCTCAGAGTTCCCCTGGGAGCATGGCCCCAAGCCCTGATGCTGCCCCTGTCCATAAATCACAATGGAGGTCAACTCTCAGACAGGAACAGATTGGACTTGGTGACACAGAACGGCCATATGTGTGCACTTTATGGTTCTATTCATCTACAGGATGTCATCCTGTTGACTTCTTGCAGGAGGAAGGGAAGTGGGTGGAGAGGAGGGGATAGGAAATTGTTGGGAGGATAGGACACGTGTGGAGCAGAGAGGAGGAGTGTGCTGTCGCCAGCCAGGGAGAGCAGTGGGAGCTGCAGATAGGTGGGCATGCAAATTTACATGGGAATGTACACTTTCAATCATAATTTAAAAAAATACAATCCATAAAAAAAAGATAGTTAAATATTCTATTTAAAAAAAATCTAATGGTTTCAAATGTTTTGTTTCTGGTATATTGTAAATACATCATTTTAAGAAATGAACCTAGTGGATTTGTACATTTAAAAGATACATGAGCAAGTTCTTTAATAGCAGAACACTTTGCAGCTTCTTTTTTAATTTCACTTGCACTTCCCCACAGACACTTATTTTCATGTATTTCACTGACAAGACTACATACTTGTTTGCAAAACCTGCATACAAAATTAAAGTTTTTTTAAAAACTTTGTATTCCCTAGTGTATTTCTAGTGGCTATTTTTTTATGATTGAATGAAAATGTACATTCCCATATAAATTAGCATGCTCACCTATATGCAGCTCCCACTGCTCTCCCTGCCCAGTGACAGCACACCCCTCCTCTCTGCTCCATACATGTCCTACCCTCCCAACAGTCTCTTATCCCCTCCTCTCCACCCACTCCCCTTCCTGCAGTAAGAGGTCAGCAGGATGAAATCCTATAGATGTGTAGAACCATAAATTTCCCACAAGATACAGTCACTCTGCGTCACCAAGTCCAATCCATTGCTGTCTGAAAAGTTGACCTTGGTTATGATTTATGGACAGGGCAGCATCAGGGCCAGGGGCCATGCTCCCCATCAGTTGTGATCTTTCAGTGGAGGTCTCAGAGTGCACCCCTATTTATTCTTGTGTTGCTAGTGAGACTCAATTCTGTGAGCTCCATCGTGGCTACCACTGGTGGTGGCCACCACTGGTGGTGGCCTGGCACCATCTGGTTCTTTTGGTCACGAGTCCATGTAGACCCCACTCACGTTTAGAGACCCACACTCTGTCTCCAGGTTCTCTTTCCTGCATGTCGTTCTTTTCCTTGGTGATCGTCTGTTCCTGCTGAGTTGGGACCATTTGCTGTACCCTCAGATGGCAGCTTGGCAGCTTCTAAGACCCCAGATGTCACTCACTGATGTGGGGTGCAGACAGTCCTCATTAGCAAAACGCTAGCTATGCCAATTGGCCTTGATTTTGCCTGAGAGTATGGTCCCCAACCCCCCGCCCCAGCTACTCTGTCCTTGCAATATTAAGATGGGAGGAGTACTCAAGTTGTGTTGAAGTCCAGTTATTATTACTCTTCTTTCTAATGTATGCTGTCACGAATTTCATCCAACCAAATTTCTATTAACTACCTAATCTAAACTCATCCCCCATGTCCTCCCTCCCTCCCCACTCTTGCAGCTGTCAGAGAGTCTTTTCTTCCATGCATGAGTCTGTTTTCAAGTTCTTATAGTAGGGGTGTCCTTTCATCGCTGACTACTTTCATTCAGCATAATATCCCCTAGTTGAAACCAGGTTAAGAGATATTTCCTGCTATCATCGTTGTTCTTTATCGTTGCATAGTCTTCCACTGAGTGTATATACCATAGTTTATTCACCTATTCCTCTGTTGTTGGGCATCTGGGTTGATTCCATCTTTCTGCTTTTGTAGACTGTGCTGTGATAAACATCCGTGTGCATGTATCAGTTGCTGTGAATGGCCTTGATTCTGCAGGATATATTCCAAGCAGTGGAATTACTAGGTCAAATGGTACATCTATATCCATTTTTTTTAAGGGAGAGCCAGATTGCTTTCCAAAGAGGATGTACCATTTTGCAATCCTACCAACAGTGTAGGATACAGCCTCTCCAGTATTTGTTGTTTTGTGTTTTTTTGGATCACGCCAACCTTGTTGGGGTGAGATGGTATCTGATTGTCATTTTGATTTGAATTTCTTTAATAGCTAATGATCATGAGCACATCTGCATGTGTTTTTTGGTTGCCTGGATCTCCTCTTTACAGAAGTGTCTGTCCATCTCCTTTCCCCATTGCCTAACTGGATGATTTATCTTTTTCTTATTGCAATTTTGTGGTACCTTATAGATTATGGAGATCAGGCATTGGTCTGACATACAGTTGCCAAATACTTTTTCCCATTCTGTAGGTGGCCTTTTAATTCTATTAATAAAATCTTTGGATCAGCAAAAGTGTTTGATTCTAGTAATTCCCATTTATCTATTTTCTCTTCTGATGCTTGTGGTTTGATTGACAGATTTTGAAGTCTGTCTATGCTGTGTATTAAAGCTTCCATTGTTCCTGCTCTTTCTTGGGTGAGCTTTATTGTTTTAGATGTGATATTTGAGTTGGTTTTTGTATAAGGTGTAATATACAGATTTTGATTTAATTTAGTGCACATGGATATCCAACTTTGCCAGCACCATTTGTTGAAGAGATTGTTTTTACCCTAGTTTAATGTCTTAGGGCCTTTGTCAAATATCAACTGTTATAGATAGGTGATGTCATCTCTGGGGTCTCAATTCTGTTCCATTGATCTGTCTGTTGTTGTACCAGTACCAGGCTGTTTCTACTACAGTGGCAGTGTAATAGGTTCTACAGTCAGGTAATGAGAGGCCTCCCAGTGTGCTCTTTTTCTTTAGTAATTCTTTACTTATCAGGGGCTTCTTCCCTTTCCAGACAAAGTTGGTAGTTTGTTTCTCCATCTCATTAAAAAATGTCACTGGAACTTGTATTGGGATTGCATTATATAAGTAGATTTCTTTGGGTAAAATAGACATTTTCACAATATTGAGTCTTCCTATCCATGAGCAGGGTAGGTTTCTCCATTTATGTAATTCTCTCTTAGTTTCTTGTAGTAAGGGTTTGTAGTTCTCTTTGTAAAGGTCTGTTATTTCTCTGGCTAAATTTATTCCTAGGTACTTTATCTTCTTAAGGGCTATAGTAAATGGAATTGACTTTGTGATTTCTTCCTTAATAATCTTGTTGGTATAAAGGAATCTTACTGATTTACTTATGTTTATCTTCTATCCTGAGACTTTGCTGAATTCTTCTATCAGTCTGAATAGCTTCCTTATGGATTCTTTGGGATTCTCTGCACATACAATCATATCATCTGCAGATAGGGAGATTTTTAGTTCTTCTTTGCCAATGCAGATGCTCTATATTCCTTGGTCTTGTCTAATTGCTCTGGCTAGAACTTCTAGTACAACGTGGAACAAGTGGGTATTCTTGTCTAGCTCCTGCTCTCAAGGCAAACTGTTTCAGTCTCTCTCCATTCAGGATAATGTAGGCAGCTGGCTTTGTATAAATGGCCTTTATTGCATTTAGGAATTTGCCATGTATTCCTATTTTGCTGAGAATTTTTAGCATGAACGGGGTTGGACTTTATCAAATGCCTTTTCTGCATCAATGGACAAGATTAGGTGATTCTTGTCTTTTGTGGTATTTACGTGGTTGATCACATTAATTGTTTTTGTGATGTTGAACCAGCCTTGCATCCCTGGTATGAATCCAACTTGGTCACGATGGATTATTTTTTTGATATGTTGTTGTATTCTATTGGCAAGAATTTTGTTGAAGATTTTTGCATCTAGATTCATGAGTGGTATTAGTCTGTAGTTCTCCTTTTTGGTTGGGTCTTTCCCTGGCTTTTGTATCAGGGCTATGCTGGCTTCATAGAATGAATTTGGGAGTATTCCATCCTTTTCTATACTGTGAAATAGTCTTAGTAGTATCGGAGATAATGCTTCTCTAACAGCTTGGTAGAATTCTGTATTGAAGCCATCTAGGCCCGGGCTTTTTTTGGTTGGCAGTTTTGGGATGACTTTTTCAATCTCTTCCTTTGTGATGGGTTTATTGAGTTGTCCTGCTTCACCTTGTAATAATTTTGGTAGGTGATACGAATCAAGGAATTTGCCAATTTCCTCTAGGTTCTCAAATTTCTTAGAGTACAGTCTTTCATAGTATTCTGTTATGATATTTTTGATTCCTGTTGGATCTGTTGTGACAATGCCCCTCACATTTCTTATTTGGGTTATTTGTTTCCTTTTTTGTGGTTTGTCAATTTTGTTGATCTTTTCAAAAAACCAGCTTTTGGTCTTTTCAATTTTTTCAACTGTTCTTCTATTCTCTAATTCACTTACTTCTGCTCTAGTCTTTATGATCTCTGTTCTTCTAGTGCCTGAGGGGTTCCTCTGTTGTTCTCTCTCTACTTGTTCAAGCTGTAGGGTCAGTTCTTTGATTTGGTGTCTTTCTTCCTTCCAGATGTGTGCATTTATGGAGATAAACTGACCTCTGAGCACTGCTTTGGCTGTATTGCGTAAGTTCCAGTAGGAAGTGTTTTCATTCTCATTGGAATCCATAAATTTCTTTATTTTATCCTTGATTTCTTCTGTAACCCGTGGTTTTTTGAGCAAAGTGTTGTTCAGTCTCCATGAGTTCCATTTTCTATCTATGTTTTTTTTCTGCTACTGATTTTGACTTTTATGGCTTTATGATCTGAGAAGATGCTTTGCATTAATTCAAGGGCATGGATTTTGTTGAGAATTGTTTTATGTCTGAACATATGGTCTATTCTGGAGAATGTTCCCTGTGCACTGGAGAAGAAGGTGTAGTTGTCTGCTGATGGATAGAAAGTTCTGTATATGTCGATGAGGTCTAGTTGGTTAATTGTGGCAATAAGGTCTTCTGTGTCTTTACTGAGCTTTTTTCTAGATGATCTGTCCAACATTGAGAGTGGAGTATTGAAGTCACCTACAATTATTGTGGAGTGATCTATCTCCTTTTTGAGTGTAGTCAGTGTTTCTTCAACATATTTAGGTGCTCTAATATTAGGTGCATAAATATTTAATATTGTTAAGTCCTGCTTATGTATTTAACCTTTCAGCAATAGTGTCCATCCTTGTCCACAATGGTGGATTTTACATTAAAATAAATTTTATCTGAGATTATAATTGTCACACCTGTTCTTCTTTGTCCATTGTTAGCTTGATATATATTTTTCCATCCTTTCATTTTCAGTTTGTTCATATCTTTAAGTTGAAGGGGAGTTTCTTATAGACAACATATAGACGGGTCATGTCTTTTGATCCAAGATGTCATTCAATGTCTCCTTACTGGAGCATTCAGTCCATTCACATTCAATGTAATTATTGATAGATACGTGTTCAGTGCTGCCATTGTGATATGTTTATTTTTGTGTTGATGTTTCCTATGTTGTTCTTATTAATCTGTTATGTGACCTTCTTCTGTATAAGCTGATTTTTTACCTTTTTCAGGGTTGGTTTTGTGATTGTTGAGACTCCTGTATTACATTTCTTGATATGGTATGTTGCTTCATTATTGTGCTTTACAGCTGCCCCTATGATCCTGCTTAATAAACTATATATAAACCCAATTTTGATTGCTACCAGTCTTGTCAACTTCCTCTCCATCTGGAAGGACTATAACAGCTGTAGCACACCCCTCTTTTTAATATGATGACATTATAGTATACACAATATGGGCACTAGATCATTTCTTTCACTACTATAGCTTTGATTGTGTTTGGAGCCTTCCCTAACTGAGTAGGTTTCTGGATAATGTGTCCTTCTAAAATATAATGTTAGCAGTTTTGTTCTTCCAAGCCAAGAGATTCTTTCAGTATTTCTTGTAGCTTTGGTTTGGTCTTAACAAAGTGTCTGAGTTTATCTGCGAATGTCTTAATTTCATTTTCATATTTGAAAGATAGTTCAGGATATATAATTCTTGGTTGGAAGTTCTTCTCCTTCAAGGCTTTGACTGTGTCATGCCACTGTCTCTGTGCCAGCAGAGAAATCTGACAAAAGCCTACAGCGTTTCCCTCTGAATGTCAGCTTTGCTTTGAGTCTTGCTGCCTTTAAGAGTTGCTGCTTATGCTTCATTTTGTTAAGCTTGATTATAATATGTCTTGGAGTCCTTCTATTGAGATCTATATTGAGTGGTGTTTTAGATGCATCTTGGATATCTGTATTGTCTTCTTCCATAATTTCTGGGAAGTTTTCTGTCAACAGCTCAACAACAATACTCTCTGTGGTTTCAGGTGTCTCACCCTGCTCAGGATCTCCAAGTAATCGTAGATTGTTCTTCTTAATAGAGTCCCACATGCTTCTTAATGTTCTTCATTTTTCTTGTTTCTTTTTTCTGATTTCTCCTCATAGATGCTGGATTCAGTAGCTCTGTCTTCCAAATCAGAAAGTGTCTTTTCCATTTGTTCCATTCTGTTTTTGTGGCTTTTAATTGAAGTGTCTATGTCTTTGATTTTGTCCTTGATGTGTTGGATTTCAGAGTACTGATATTCCATCAGATCGAACAGCTTGCTTAATTTTTCATTTTGTTCTGCTGCATTTTGTATAACGTCTAGGAGGGCTCTCTATATAACCCTTTTGTGTTCACCTTCTGATAGTTTCAGAAAAGCTACTTCATCTGCAAAGTTCTGAGGTGGTTTCTTTTGGGGGACTTCTGATGCCATGGGTGATTTCTGGGTTACCGTTTTCTCCAACATTTGTTGCTTTTGGGGCTTCATGTGGATCAATAGAGGGTGGGAGTGATGCTGTGAAGGTGGATCACAGTTGTTTCTCTAGGCCATCTTAGAATGAGAAGTAAACAGTACTTTACAATTTCCAAAGTTAGTCAGATTTTCAGCTGTGTACGTCCCTCTTCCCAGCTGGCAAAGTAAGCACCTCTGTATTGAACCCCAGATGTTATAAACTAGCTCAAAATACAGAAAGGGTACTGGCCTGCTGGCCTCTGCTGTCGGGCCCCAGCTGTAGGTGAATCTGTGTAGAATTCTGCTTTTCTGCTGTAAAAATGGTCTCTTCTGGGTAGGCACTGCCTCCCAGCCCATTATTCAGGTCCAGCTGAGACTTCCGTATGGATGACTCTGCCTCCCAGTGAAACAAGATGGCGTTACAAACAAGCTCGCCACCTGGCTGGGACCAGGCTCCTGGCAGAAAGGGAGGCCAAGAGTGCCAAGACACCCAGAGACCACAGCCTCCACTGCTAGGCCCCAGCCTCAGGTGACACTGTGCAAAACATTGACTCCCTGCTGGAAAAGCACTCTCCTCCCGGCAGGTGTCACCTCCCAGTCTAGGAACCAAGTCTGGTTGGGGCCTCTGCCTGGGCTTCTCTGTTTCCCAGTGGATCAAGATGATGTCCTGCACAAGCGCATCTGTACAGCTACCACATGGCGGAGGCAGAAAGATAGGCTAGAGGAACCTAGATGCATAGAGTTCAAAGCTGGGCTCTTAGAACATGGCAATTACGCTTGCCAGTCCCACAGCAGCGTCTGAGACCAGCAGCTAGTCATGTCCCAGTTCTGCCCTCCAGCCAAGACAGAGGGGAAAAAAAAATCAAAATGGTGAATTACCTTCAGTTTGTGCAAGCCTGTACTCGCCGAGAGTGGGGTCAGCGGAAGAGAGGAGGTTTTGCGTTCAGTGGTATGAACTCCAAATTAACAGCCCTATGCCACATCCCATGGCTCACTAGGTGTCCAGAAGGCTTCATTTAATTATTATTTCAGGTCTTGGTTTCCAGAGGGATTTAGGGAGATGTGTGTTTAGTTTGCCATCTTGACTCCGCCTTCTGGCTATTGTTTTCGACATTTAAATGTGTATTCTTATGAACTCAGTCCATACAATGATTAACTATAGAGAATTAATCAAAACAAAACAGATACATTATAAAATTGTCAATATCATTATTAAATATAAGTAGCAAAATTTTACTGGAAATGTGACTCGATGACATGGATGGGGCTTTGTATATACAGTTTATGAAATCATGGATGAATATCATTTATTGGCAGAAGGAGACAGGGCTCTCTATCAGTTCAATTCCTAATTTTCACTTTTATAATTTTAAGTACTGAGATAGAATGTTCAGCTAAATTCATACTTGCAATTAAAAGGAGTTTCACTATTATAGAATGTCATTCAGCTATTTATACTTCTTTCAAGTATTCTGAAAAACAAACAAAAAACCACAATAAAGTGGCATCAAAATAAATTATCACTCGGCTCTCACCTTAGTCACTGCTTTCTTTAATGCAGTGGATAATGAAAACTCTCCACTGACTTGATACTTTACCTAGAATTAGAATTATGTGCTTTACAAATTTATGAGTATTATATTAAAATTGCAAATGACTATTATTACACTGTGACTTTTCCCCTAATGCCAGAACATTTGAGGAAAGAAGACTACTGTTAATTTCAGTACACCTTTACCAAAACGATATATATGTATATGTGTGTATGTATACGTATATAAATGTACAAGGACTGACAATTAAGTCTGTGAACTCATCCTAGAAAAAGTGCTCCATACCTTATTGCTAAATATCACTGTGGTCATTCTCCAAGTACTCCCACTGGGAAGCTGTGCATTGATACCAGCACTTAGTTCACTCTTCAAAGCAATTTTGGAGTTCTTTTTTTGGAATGGCCATCAGAATTGTTGTTGTATTACCCTTGATGTCTTGACTGTCATCAAAATGTCTTCCTTTCAATATTTCCTTCAGGTAAAGAAAAAAAGTCACTCCGGGCCAGATCAGGTGAGTAGGGAGAGTGTTCCAACACATGTATTTGTTTACTGGCTAAAAACTCCCTCACAGACAACTAAACAATTAAGTTTGTGTACCTGCCACTGTGCCACCGATCATGATGGCCATTCAAGGAAGAGTTCCCAAACTGCTTTGAGGGTTGGACTGGGTGCTGACATTGCTGCATAGCTTCCCAAGCGGAGGACTTCGAAGGTGACCACAGTGATATTTAGCAATGCGGTATGCAGCACTTAGACCAAAGAAGCCCAAAGATGTAACTGTGAGACATTGTATATGCTCTTCGTTAATTCATCTAACTGCAAGGAAAACCGGGAAAACATTTCTAGGCATTGAGACCCACTCATAGTATTTTCTAAGCATAGTGTTCATTAAGGGTAGACATTTAAATTCCAAAAATAGCACTAAGAGGGAACACACTACGTTCTGGACACTTGCAATAAGCACCTTCTATTGTATCTTGTTCCTGGTGGAAATTACTATTCACATTAAACATTGGAGCCATGGAAATATAAGTCCATGGGTGAAGACATAAGAGTCAGGAAGAGCTGGAGTTGAAAATGATAGACTTGTCCACGGGATGCCAAAGGCTCAGCTCCTTTTCCATTGCATCACAGAAAGCAAGCATTTGTCATTGTTGTTGGGTGACGCTGAGCTGGTGCTGACTCACAGTGACCCAACGGACAACAGAATGAAACACTGCCTGGTGTGTGCCATCCTCCCAGCAGGTACTGTGTTTGAGTCATCGATGCAGCCACTATGACAGGCCATCGCATCTAGGGGCTTCCTCTTTTTAGCTGACCCTCTATTTTACCCAGTATGACGTTCTTCTCCAGGTCTTGATTCTTTCTTATAACAGCCCAAAGTACTTGGGGATGCAGTCTTACCATCCCTGCTTCTAACGGGCAACCTGGCTGTACTTCTTCCAAGACAGATTTGTTCATTCTTCTGGCAGCCCATGGTGTGTAGTCAATATTCTTCACACAACCATAATTTAAAGGCATCCGTTCATCTTTGGGTTTCCTTATTCACTGTCCAGCCTTCACCTGCATGAGGCAATTGAAAACACCATGTCCTCAAAATGACATCTTTACTGTTTAACACTCCAAAAAGGTCTTTTGCAGCAGAGCTACGCAATGCAAAGCCAAGCTGTATTCCTTGACTCCTGCTTCCATGAGTGCTGATTGTGGATCCAAGGAAAACGAAATCCTTGACAGCTTTAATCCTCTGTTTATCAGAATGTTGTTTATTGGTCCAGCTGTGGCAAAATGACTAAAATATTGTTACAGTAAGTGAATGAAAATGAGTTTCACGCCAAAATTGGAAAGGTGAAAAGCCTGGAATAGCTCAGATGGTAACAGAGGAGAAGCTGTCCCAGCAGGTTCAACTCTGTGGGGTATAAAATCAACAAATCAGTAGTGTCCCAAGTGGTCCTTGTCATCACAGTCACCAGAAACATTTCAAAAATCTTCCCTGGGTGGTCTGGAAATTTGAGAAGCTTATAAGAGAGGAGAATAGTAAGTCTGATCACAGCGATTTGAAAAGGCATACTTTTTTTTTTTTTTTTTTTAAATCCATTTCGTATGGAGAATTCCTGTTGACTTCATAGTGGCATTTTTTTCCCCCTTAAGAAGTTGTGCTCATCTGACCCTGGCAGATTGCACTGCTGCAAATATCCTGCTTCACAGCCTTTAATTAGATCCTTAGTCAGTTTTCCTGGTCCCCAAGTGAGCCTGATCAGGCTTTAATTCCTGGGATAGCCCTTCGGTTTTCTTTTATAAATAGAAATGTAATAGGCTACATGTTACCAGCTTTCTAGCTGTCCTTTTGAGAGTCTACAATGTATAGATCAGACACTGGTAAATTTTGGATTGTTAAAAAAGTCTTTAAAAAAGTGACTTCTAAATCAAATGGACTGGATAGAAAGTCCAGATAAACAAATATGTAAGTAAAAGAGCAGGAACCAAGTTTTAGCTGGTCTTTCTCTTCTAATCAAACCAGACCAAAGCAAACTAAATCACCAAACTTGTTGCCTTCAAATCCTATCATTGTGACCTTATAGGACAGCATGAAATGCCCAGATAGGGTTTCTGAGGAGCAGCTAGTGAATTCCAAATACTGACCATTTGGTTAGCAGTTGAAAGCTTAACCAATGTGTCACTAGGCTTCTTCTCTCTTAACTATGTAAGCCAACAGTCTGGTCTTTCTGTTTCCTGGTGGTATGACAGGTATCAAGTCACCAGGGTCATTTAGTGGCTCAAATCCTAATTAATTTATAATTAGTATACAAATCATATTATCTTAACGTTCTTCTAATCTCAAAATAAAGCCCTCGTTACTGAAACAGTTTGGAATTGAAATGAGAAAGCCATTTGTATCTAGGATAAACTGTATCTCATATTTTTCAATTAATGAGAATCTATCAATCCTCCAGAAGCCCTGGTAGCATAGTAGTTAAATGCTGCTGCTGCTAACCAAAAAGTTTAGTAGTTCACACTTACCAGGCAGTCCTTGGAAACTCTCTAGGACAGTTCTACTCTGTCCTACAGGGTCACTGTGAGTTGGAATCAACTTGACAGCCACAAGTTTTATTTATTTCATTTCATTTTATTTTCTAAACCCTCAATTAGGAGAAATAAGCATCTGATTATGGAATACAATTTATGGTTATAGGAACATCCCTTTGATGAAAACTGTCTCCTTCGTTCACCTATATTCCCCGGTGCTATATTCCTTAGAATTATGAAGACTTTTATTAAAAATGTGACTTTAATAGCAAAGTTAGCACCTTAAGCTATAGTAGTTAACACCTTTTCAGTTTTACTTGAATATTATCTGACAGCATGATAGATACGATATTCTTCATTCATACCATAATTCAAATACTTTAGTTCTTCTTGAGTCTTCCTTCCACTTTCTGGCTCTTATATACCTGCGAAGCAATTCAAAATGCCATGGTCTGGGTTAGTAGTCATCAAGGTGACATATTTGTTTTTAAGATTTTAAGAATGTCTTTTGCAGCAGCTTTGCCCAGCGCAGTACGTTGTTTGATTTCTTGACATGGTGTTGGTGAGGAATAGTGAATATAGCTCAGACTACCAGAAGAATGAAAAACTCTGTCTTGGAAGAAGTAAAGCCAGAATGCTCCTTAGACAGGAAGGTGGCAAGGCTTTATCTTGTATCCTTCGGACACAGCGTCAAGGGAGACATCAATTCCTGGAGAAAGACGTCATATTTGGTAAAGCAGAGGGTGAACAGAAGAGAAGAAGACCCTCTAGAAGATGGGTGACACAGTGGCGGCAACAACGGGCTCCAACACACCTGTTACGACAGGGTGTCAGAGGACTGGGTGACATTTCCTTCTGTTATACGTAGGTCGCTATGCATCAGAGCCAACGCAGTGGGATCTGACAGCAACCTCTGAAGCAAGACCTACTTGGGGTGTGGGGAGAGCTCCTACCAGGGTTGGGCAGTAAAAACTCAAAAACCGAAAGGCTAAGTAATACAGTCTCTGTGGCACCAAGGACATGCAGCCTAAAATGTCACATGAAAGATATAAACTCCAACATCAGAATATACACATGTAGCCAAAGAGACATACATTTATGTCCTTACTATTTACCACAGAAAGGTACATGGCGTGACCCCCAGCTCGTATCTGAGAACCGTCTCTCCAGTGGCCCATCCATCACAGCATGCTACAGGATGGGAACACACACTATCATCTTTCTCAAGATTTTTACAAGCTAACTTTTACATTAGTTAGTTAACTAAGCACAGTCACCGAGCATGCCATGTGACAGCCATGATGCCCAAACCAAAGAACAGTCTCCATTTTTCTCCTGCCTTGAATCAGCAGGGAGCAAACTCAGTTCACCGCATTCTCGTCAATCACATTATGTATC
The DNA here is from genome assembly GCA_028571685.1 of Heterohyrax brucei. Classification (NCBI taxonomy): domain Eukaryota; kingdom Metazoa; phylum Chordata; class Mammalia; order Hyracoidea; family Procaviidae; genus Heterohyrax; species Heterohyrax brucei. Next base: position 3,737,979 of record CM053163.1, read on the forward strand.
ATGAACATTCTGGAACAGTACAAAAATTACGTCTGCATCCTTAGGTCATCTGTCTGTGACGGGCTTGGATAAAAGTTACTCAGAGCAGTTTAGTCTTAACATCGGCCATATGGCGTGTTACTCCTTGAACATGCATTCTTTCCATCTAAGATATGAAGTGTGAATTATTAGCCTCCGTAGAAGACACATGAGAAATTCTTTCATTCTCGCCTGGACAGTCTTGGTAATGGAAAGGAGGTCAAGACAATAATCTCAGAAAGTAGAACCCATTGTCATCCAGTTGATTCTAAGTCATGTGTTACAGAGTAGAATGATCCATAGAGTTCTTACAGCTGAAATCTTCACAGAAGCTGAGTGCCAGCTCCTTACTTAGCACCAGTGGGTAGGTTTGAACTAAAAACTTTATGTTAATAGTCATTCACAGCCCTTTGCATCTGCCACTAACCTTCAGCAAGCGCAGGCATCCTTGGTGTGCTTCTGGAGAGCAGGGAGGTGTCACCAGCCCGTTACAGAGATTGCTGAACAAATGATGGAGCTGGTACCTCATCCCGGGATGCTGGAGTTTCTTCTCCAAGGCAGCCGGGTGAGTAGATGGCTCCCTTCCTGTGTGGCTGCCTACACTGCTCTCTGTTAAAGAATCCTATCGGAGGCAGATAGAGATCTGCTCAAAGCTTTAGCCTAAACGTATGCTAGCCTTTTAGTTTTCTGCTGCTCCCCTTGGTTTTTGCCGTCTTTGTGAAATAGATACTTGTGCAGAGGTAGAAACAACTGGCTCTCACCATCTCGGTGTGCTATAGATTGCTTTTCCTTCCTTGGCACTCACTAGCTGGCAGAAGAACAATGTAGAACCATGTACAGTTGTGTTTCCCTTATCTACCTATGTGTTGTGTCCTGGATGGAGTAGGCTTATTGCTGAAAGTGTAGGCAAATATATTTTTACAAAATTGACTTCAATTTTAAGTATCAGTAGGGAATTTTCATTTTAAAGGGGAGGCTGAATCTTTGGAATATCAGGGTCTTTTGAATTCAGATTTACCTCTCCTGAGTTTTAGGAGAGAGGAAGTTTCATGTATTTTTTTTTTAATTGGGGTACAGTCCACAGTAACTTCTGCTTGTGTACTAGGTAAATATACTGTTACGGACTGAACTAGGTTGTCCCGAAAAAGATAGGCTGAAACGCTCGTCCCTGGAATCTGTGAATGTGATCTGGTGAGGAAACAGAGTCTCTGATGGCGCTGTCTGGTTGGTAGACCACAGAGAGCACACACTGAAGAGCGGGCCCTCAGCCAGTGTAAGTGTTGCCCTTATCCAAGAGAGGGGACACAGAGGCTGACTGAGGGCGGATGGCCACATGACAAAGGAGGCCAAGACACAAGAATGCTGTAGCCAATGAATGCCCAGGACAGACAGGTGCCCCAAAGATAAGAAGGGGTCTTCTAGAGCTTTGGGGAGAGGCTCACCCTGATGGCACTGCGAATTCAGGCTTCCAGTCTCCAAAACTGGAAAAACAAGAACAAAAAACTCATTGCCATCCTATCGACTCTGACTCGAAATGACCCAACGGGACAGAGAAGAAATATCCTGTAGGGTTTCCAAGCCTGCCGGGCTTTTGGTTTTCAGAATGAAGAGACTGTAAATTTCTCTCTTTGTAGTATTTTATTATGGAATTCTTAGGAAACTCACAAATCAGGAGTGATTGTGGGGCAGTAGAAACCTTAGTGCCATTGGAGTTAACTGCTAGGGCTGATCATCAAAAAGCAGGCAGTGTGAATCCACCAGCTGTATCTTGAAAACTGCTCTGTCCTACAAGGTTGCTGTGTGTTAGAAATGACTCGACATCACTGGGTTTGGTTTGAACGAGTGGGGCAGTTGTTAGGCACTATAGCTGCTAACCAAAAGGTTGGCAGTTCAAATCCTCCGGCTACTCCGTGGAAACCCTACAGGGTAGTTCTATTCTGTCCTACAGGGTTTCTATAAGCTGGAGTCAACTCAAGAGCAACCTCTTTTTGTTTTTCTTTTGTAACCCACATAACTGAGAATTACAAGTTAAACTTGGGATATTTAGGAAAATAATGTCAAAAAGCGATCAACACAAGCCCTAGCTCTCCCATCAGAGCACCATAAAGGAAACAGTAGTGGTGGCCAAAGCAATGAAGAAATCCACCCGAGAGAGGAGCAGCTTCTACCACAAATTCGCTGATGAACAAAACCTCAGTCGTCTCAGATTCTGAGAAGCCTCTGCTTATGACATCTCTTGACTTACTGTGCACATACCACCAACTTTGAGGTGTGAGCTCCTTTTTCTTTCTGTCACAGGTACCGCAGGCATTGTCCCCTGAGACATTCTACCTGATCCCATTGATATTCCAAACCCGTACGAGAAATGCAAATTCTATTCCTTCCGGGGTATTTTAAAGATCACACTTCTAAATCACCAAGCCATCTGCACTGGCGCGTCTTGAATAATTGGGTTGGTTTAGAATCAATTTATGAGCGACGGAAACAACTATGTGTCCATCATAGCAAATGTTATGATATGATATTCATAGCAAGCAGACACTATCTCCGGGAACTCACCCTCCTTTGGGGTACACTGTCTGGAGCTGTGGGCTTCTGATTGCTTCAGCTCATAAATATGCTAATTATTAGCATCAAGTGACCCCAGAACACACAGCTGAAAAAGATTTACAGGCATATAAAAATAAATTAATGGCACCCTCAACACCGGCAGAATGTCTTAAAATTAAGGTAGCACATGGATCCACAGGCAGCTGTTGGAGCAGAGCACCCTGAAGGAGGGTGATTTGTGATTTGTGATTTCTGAGTCAAGTGGGACCCGGGCAGCCTCAGAATGATGGACACTGTTGCAGAAGCATCTCAGCTGTAGCTCTGGTGTCAGCTGCCAGGGGTGATGAAAAGAAATGGCTTTGGCGATTATGTATGCGGTAACTCCCAGCTGAGATGAGGCTAGCTCAACGCCTAGTGGACGTTCCAGTGGGAGGCTGCTTTCTTGGCACCCCGGGGCGTGTTCCTGGGAACAGTCGAGTTGGCCCCTGGGAGAGTTGCTGGGAAGAGCCAAGCCAGAGCCTTGGTAGGCAGGACGAGCAGCACTAGCCCTGTAGGGCCAGGCACTTACTAGAGGGGGCTCTGGGCCAGTTCCTTGTGCTTGCTTTCTCCTTCCTGAGTGCTGCTTTTTGGAGCAAACACATTTCTTCTCTGTTTCCTCTTAGTAGAACTGCATTTGATATTATAAAATAAAGCACCTTTTACAGTAGAGCCACAGGCAGGCTCGGGATTCCTGTTGAACAAGAATGTCAAAAGCTACCAAGGCTACTGATGATTATCAGTCAGCAGAAGTTCCAAACAGATGGTGCAATGTCACATTAACTCATGTGCGTGGCACTTTCACACAGAACTCTTCTTTATTAAAATTGGTCTTAAAAATAAAAGTTAGAGAAACAAAACTCACCAAGATCACAAACTCTTATGAGAAAATGAAGTGTATTAAAAATCCATTTTCACTACAACTAAAACAGACCATTATTACATATCTAGAGATCCTGGTGGCATAGTGGTTAAGTGCTATGTCCGCTAACAGGAAGGTTGGTGGTTTGAATCCTTGGAATTTCTGTGGGGCAGCTCTGCTCTGTCCTATGGGGTCTCTGAGTCAGAATTGACTCAACAGCAGTGGGTTTTGTTTTTTATTGTCATTACATATTTATTTATGTTCTCATTCACTGTCATTGGGTACACTCACGGTGACCTTAACCAAGTGCTGTCAAGTCATGGTGACCTTAACCAAAACCAAAACTCACTGCTGTGGAATCAATTCCAACTCACTGCAACCCTCTAGGACAGAGTAGAACTCCTCCATAGAGTTTCCAAGCACTGCCTGGCAGATTCAAACCGCCAACCTTCCTGTTAGAGGACATAGCACTTAACCACTATGCCACCAGGGTTTTCATGGTGACCTTACCATATGACCCCCAGTGCTGTCAAGTTGATTCTGACTCATAGTGGCCCTACAGGACAGAGTAGAACTTTCCTGTAGTTTCCAAGGAGCACCCCGTAGATCTGAACTTCTGACCTTCTGGTCAGCAGCTGTAGCACTTATCCATTACGCTGTCATGGTTTCCGTGGTGACCTTGCCAAGCCAAATGCCGTTGGGGTGTCAGATGGTGACCTTAGGTACAGGAAAAACCAACCCAACCAAACAAACTCAGCACCATCCACTCAATTCCAAGTCTTATTGACCCCACAGCATTTCCAAGGCTGTGAGTCTCTACTGAAGCTGTCACATGTTTCTCCAACAGAGCTCTTGGTAGTTTCCAACCATTGACTTTTCTGTTAGCCATCCAGTGCTTTAGCTACTGCATAACCAGGGCTCGTTAGAGAGAAAGCCCTGTGTTATCTGTAGCGTAGGTCAAGTTAGCACTATCGGGTAGAGACAGGAGCTAACTGAACCCAGCGTGCTCGTGAAGCCTCGGGTGAGCCCAGGCTCTGCCACAGCTAAACTTTGTACAGCTGGACCTAGTGAGCCATCAGAAGCCCAGGCGTCTGTCTCCAGGGAAGGACCACTCTGTAAGAACCCTTTTCTTGGTTGGCTTCATTTTGTCTCTCAGCATTTCTGAGTCCGGAAGGGCTGCTCTGTTCACCTCTTCTGTACATGTCTTCACCTTCTCTTCTCCTGTTCTAACTACTGCTTTTCCATCTTACTCAGTTGCTGTCTACTATCTTCAGTTTGCCATGACCTCTCATGGAATTCCTTCTGCTTCAGATCCTGCTCTTCTTCATTTCTTTATGCTCTTGCTGTTTCTATATCCAGCTTCCCGGGGTAGGAGCTCTGACTAGCCCAGTAGATCTTTTCATGCCAGGCAGCAGCCTGTGTGGCTGGTCAGCCCATGGATTGAATAGGTTTGCACTCCACAAGGACAGTGAGAAGAGTAGCTTCAATAGAAAAGAGAATTTAGACAGGGTGGCCTGCTCACTAGCATGCCCAACGCCATAAGGCAAAAAGAATGATTTAAAGTTGACAGAGGAGAGATTAGAGTTCCCAAGACTTTCATAGAAGGCTGCTCCAAGGAGGAGAGTTTTGAACAGGGCTTCCTCTTGGTTTGAAATGATTCTGTAACTGCCAGTATAAACAAGGGCAGCATACAGGTTGCAAAACAACCAAATCTCTGGACTGTGGGATTTTGAGCAGAGTCAGAAACAACTGTGTCTTGGTCAAGGAACGCAAAGTTCCGGGAACCTTAGGTAGGAGACTGGCGTCTTTTGAGGACTGTGGAGATCAGCATACATTCAAAGCAGTGAGGTTGGCTGCCATCTTTAAGCAGGGCACAGCTGTTGTGGACTCTGCTCAAAATGTGATGGGCAAGAGGTTTGGTTGCAATGTAACACATAGGCTGCCCTTGTTTAGGAGAGCAATTATAGAACTATTTCCAACTGGTTCAAAGCCCTGGTTTTTGAAGGCAGAAAAGATCAGTAAACATTTCAAAGTGAAATAAGATGCAGAAAATTTTGGGAGAGAAGTGTTGAGACTTGCTTGGCTGCAGGGAATTGTTATTTTGAGTGACTGCCTGATCTGATCAAGCCACAACTTCACTGCTTGAGCTCAGCCTAAAAAACCAACAAAACTATCATTGTGTAGGTTGTGCCTGAACAAAATTGTTAATCTGAGGACATAGTGACTCAAGGTTGTTTAATCATTGAATGGTCCCGACTTAGTACAGAAAATATCCATTTATATACAAACAAATAATTTTCCAGAATTGATCTCTACACTGGTTAAGAGCTATGGCTGCTATCTAAGAGACTGCCAGTTCAAAACCACCAGCTGCTCTTTGGAAATCTTACACGACAGTTCTACTCTGTCCCATGGAATCACTATGAGTCAAAATCAACTTGACGGCAACAGGTTTTTTGAGGGATTTTGGCCCCAGTTGTGAAGTCACTAAAAATCATTTGAATATAATCTCCTTTCTGTGCTTGTTTTTATCCTCAGAGAAAGGAATAAAAAAAACTACAAGTTAACAAAGAATGGAGAAATAAAATACTTTAATAGTATCCAAATTGGAAAATTATTGAGAATGAGCTACTCTCCTTCTGCAATTTATGAACTCTTTTAGAACAACTTCAAATTTGATGGAGAGAGACAAGACCTGGCAGTTGTCTCTTTAGACATCAAGTTCTTTAAGGCTGTGAACTCTTTCTTATTCATTTGGAGGTTGCCAGTATTTAGAGTTCTACCTGGCACATAAAAGAAATATAACAAACATTGAATGGAAAATCTAATTGTTCTCTGAGTTCTGCTTCTCTGTACAGTGGTGCAGGGTATCAGCAGCTTCTAGAGTGAGTACAATGCCTGGACCGCTGCTCGTGAGCTCTGGTATATATACGCCTGGTGTTGAAGCCTTGAGCTTGAGTTAGTCTTATCTTCAGTCCTACTACAGTATATCGCAGCTCGAGGTTTGGAGGACCAATATGAAGACTGTAAGCTGAAGATACTATTTCTGGAGCTGCTTGATTTTCCCTACTCTGTCGAAGAACCAGAACATCCAAATTTGAGACCTTGATTCTTGGTGACACCAGTAGCAGAAAAAGTGTGCAACTTGGAATGGCAAAGAACAACAGAATTCTGGCTCATTTGAAAAACGCAGTATTAGTTATCACAATTTATCACTACTATTGTTCATAAATATGCTTATTAGTCCAATGTCAGAAAGCTTCTGGTCAGTTTTACAAGTTTTATATGAGGAAATAGAAACATGAAACACAAGTAAACCACACCAAACTCATGCAGTCAAGTCAATTCCAATTCAGAGTCAACTGCCCCAGGGAGTTACCAAAGCTGGTGGATTCAAACTTCCATCCTTTGGGTCGGCAGCCGAGCTCTTAGCCACTGCACCACTAGGATGCCAAAGCAGGTCATAACTAACTTACGGTTATGTTGGTAGGAAGGCAGTTGACATACCCTGAAACCCCGGTGGTGCAGTGGTTAAGTGCTACAACCACTAACTAAAAGGTGAGCAGTTCAGATTCACCAGGTACTCCTTGGAAACTCTATGGGGGCAGTTCTACTCTGATCTATAGGGTCACTAAGAGTCGGAATCAACTTGACAGTAGTGGGTTTGGTTTGGTTTCCTTCTGTTCTGTCAGTGAGGCCACACCAGATTAAGGTGAGTCCCTTCTGTGTGATGTCTTATGAAAAAAAGGAAACAGATGTAGAAAACATGCAGAGAAGGCTGACATCACTTGAGGACTGTTGACAAGCCAAGAAACTACCAGGGCTGCAGAAGCTGAATGAGACGAGGATGTTCCCCAAGAGCCAGCAGAGAGGAGTATAGCTCCGCCAGCCTCCTCTGTTCAGGCCTCTAGTCTTTGACACTGTGAGTCCAGAAATGCTTCTTCTTTAAAAACATCCCTTTTTTTCCCTGTGACTCCCCCTCATCTTCCCTATCAGAACTCGCGACAGCCACCACTCAGTGTTTGCTTCTGGGGGAACCCAACCTGAAAGGCCTGCTCTGGAAAACAGCTTGCTTCATGTCATTGTCAGTCCCTGACAAAAGCAGGAACAGGAAGATGACCCTTGTAGACCACAGGCAAGAAGATCTGAAAACTTCCGCCAGAGGATTCATAGGCACGCAGGGACAGTTTTTCCAAGAAAGGTAAAATGTGCCCGAAGAGAAGAATATCAAGAGAAAGGGCTAGCCTCCCCTCCCTTCTCTTCTTCTCTAGTAAATATTGCCCAAACTTGCTGTCATGGGTTGAACTGTGTTCCCCACCCCGCCACACCCCACCCCGGGAAGTGTCAAGTCCTGGCCCCTGCACCTGTGGATATCAGCCTGTTTGGAAACAGGGTTCTCATTTGTTATGTTAATGAGGTCATACTGGCATAAGGGGCTCCTAAAGTTAGTCACTTGTGACTCCTAGAGGTAGATACACAGACACGGAGGCAGACAGATGCTGTGTGAGGATGGTCTACAAGCCAAGGAACCGGGGACAGCCTGGGGCTTCCAAGGAAGAAGGATCAGACACAGCCGAGACCTGGATTTGAACTTTTAGCCTCCAGAATTGTGAGAAAATGAGCTTTTATTCTGTAAAGCCACTCACTTTTGGCATCTGGGTTATGGCAGCGGTAGGTAACTCAGAATCAAAAAAAAAAAAAAACACCATTTTTTTAATCCAAGAGATGTGGACATATGACATAAGGAAGGGACAGCATTATTGCACTTTCTCCCCAGAGCTCCTGTTCCTTTCTGGAAGTTTCTGTAGAGCTTTGCTCACTCTGCTGTGAAGCCCTCATCCACCATGCTGCCCTGCCTCCTCTGCAGACTGCGCGCTGCTCAAGGTCAGAGAATGAAACGTAATTCTCTCGGTGTCCTCAGCAGAGCAGCTGCAGTATTGCAGGCACTTAGTAAACATGTTTAAGTGGAAGAATAAAGAGTTGGTGGTTACTGGGCATTGCTGAATGAACGAACTGTTAGCAAACTGTGCAGATGACTGATGTCTGATTCTTCCCTGAAAGCAAGTTTTGATTTGGCTGGGGAATTGTGGCTGAGCAGAGAACCAGGGCTTTGAGCATCTGATAGGACACAAAAGGTGTTAAGGAAAGGAGAAAAAAAAAAAAAAAGGAAGCCTTGGTGGTATAGTGGTTAAGTACTAACCAGAAGATTGAGGGTTTGAATCCGCCAAGTGCTCCTCGAAAAAGCTATGGGGCAATTACAGGACAATAAATACTGCTTTCCAATTTTTGCCTAGGGCTGGCTCTGTATTTGAGCTTAAAACCCTAACTTTGGGTGTGTAGGTACAAGTGATTTGGAAAACAGGTTAAATATCCTTGGCTCACAAGCCAAGGATAAAAATATCGTTCCTTCTTCTTGATTCACCTACAGAGGTATTCTCTGAACTCTGAGCCATTAATGGCCCAGCAAAGATTTCTTATCTTTTTGCTACCTTGGCACAATTCTGTCTTTTTTCCACTATATAATATTCACGCCGTGCAGTCGCATCTGTGAATGGATGGGTCTGAATCAAACAAGAGGGAATGACAACCTTAAAGGAGATTTTCAACTCCCTTTTAAAGTGGTCTGTGCTAATGACATATAAATTACACACAAATCATATGCAAATACATCTCTGACCTACCCCACACTTCTTATGCTTTGATGTGGCCCTTGGGAAGCTTCATCCTAGGAATCATTAATCTAAAGAGTTGATTTAACAGCTGTCTCATTCTTTAACCTTTGCCTAATCTAATTGTCACCATTAACTGGGATAATGCATAAATGTATTTTTTAGAATTTCATAAATAAGAGTCTATAAATTTCACAAGGGGATTTTTATTTGCTGAATAGTCTTATCACAATGATAGCGTCTATCTACTGATCTATCCACACATACAAGCATATATATATATGCATACATATGAGTGTATATGCATATATATAGCAAAAGCTCTATTTTGAAAGATGTTATAGACATTAGAATGCGAATATGAAATGCATTCATAATAGCTTTCACTTTCAAACTAAACACACTGAAAAGAATGACATCTTTAAGAATTGTCCTCTGTAGAGTATTCCTCTATGTATTTGGTAAAGCAAGGCAGTCGCATTTAGATTAAATGTGCTGGGCAAAAAGTTTCACCAAGAGATGCTGAGGTTATACTAATTTAAGAAAATTCCCCTTAAATATACCATTTGCCTAAAGATATGCTATGCATAAATATTTCCAGACTACATCTATGTTCCACGTGGGGAAGAATCACAGTGCCAACCTAAGACTGCTCCTTGTGGAACACTAGACAGTATTTCTGTCACCTCCACACGGCCACAGACTGGGACACTGAAGATGCTAAATACAAGTCTGAGGACAGAAGACAGAGTAACAGAGCTGGTAGCACAGTGGTTAACTGCTTGGCTGCTGACCCAATGGCTGGCAGTTCAAATCCACCAGCGGCTCCTTGGAAACCCTATGTGGAAGTTCTGCACTCTGCCCTCTAAGTCTGAATCAACTATAAGTCTGAATGAACTACAGACAGCAACGTGGGTTTGTTTTTTTGGTTTATACCTTCAAGTGACAGGACAAAAGTATCTTTAAATAGGAAGTTAAGCTAACATAAATTCCAGTTTTCATGAAGTCATTGAGAAGCTGAACGCGTGGATTGAACCAGCTGGAATCCTCTCCCCTTCTGCCACTTCTTTCTGTACTCAGTATACCAACAAACATTCACAGGTGTCTACTGAGTGTAACACTTCATGGTATGTTTCACAGAAAAACAAAGTATACATACGACGTCTGACAATTAGGTTCACAAACTTGCCACCCTGGGCTTACAATGGCTGAAGTGAAATCAAGGACACATTAGTCCAAGTTTATGGGGATAATGCCCTGAAGAAAACGGCAGTATACAAATGGATTAAACATTTTTCTGAGGGAAGAGACAGTGTTACTGATGAAGAGGTCAGGGCAGCCAATAACAAGCAGAACCGACGAAAACATCACAAAAATTTGTCAAATTGTGCATCAAAATCATCAGCGAACTATGACAAGCATAGTAGACCAAGTAAACATTGATAGAGAAACAGAGAAATCTTAAGTGAATATCTTGGCATGAGAAAGGTGTGTGCAAAAAGGATCCCAAACGAGTTTAGCAATGAACAAAAGCAAGGAGAGTTGAAGTTTGCCAAGACCTTTTGGAGAAGCAAGATGATGTTTGGGGCCATGTTATCACTGGTGATGAAACATGGGTGTACCAACAAAGCATCAGAGTGCACAATGGCAGTCAGCCAATTCTCCATGACCAAAAAATTTGTCAGTGCAAATCAAGAGCCACAACAATGTTGCTAACCTTTTTTAATATCAGAGGGGTTGTTCATTATGAATTTGTACCAACTGGACAAACAGTTAACTAAGTTTACTGAAAAAGTTTACTGTCTGTGAGGGTGTTTTTAACTAGTAAACAAATAACTATAAGAGAACACCCTCCCTACTCACCTGATCTGGCCCCCAGTGACTTTTTTTTCTTTACCCAAAGATAAAGGCAATATTGAAAGGAAGACTTTTTTTTATGACATTCAGGACATCAAGGGTAATACGATGACAGCTCTGATGGCCATTCCAGAGAAAGAGTTCCAAAATTGCTTTGAAGGTGGACTAGGCACTGGCATCAGCGCATAGCTTCCCAAGGCAGAGTACGTACTGTTGTTCTTGTTATGGGCGAAGAGTCAATTCCAACTCATAGAGGCTCCATGTAACACAGTAGAACTGCCTCACAGAGTTTATGTTGTAGCCTCTACTCGGCTATCAGTGCTTATGTCAGATGGCTCCTGGCTGAAAGCAAAGAATATCAGAAAGACGTTTGCCTGTGTTTTGTTAACTATGCAAAGACATTCAACTGTGTGCTTTATAACAAATTATGGACAACATTTGCAGAGAATGGGAATTCTGAAACACTTAATTGTGCTCATGCAGGACCTATACATAAATCAAAAGACAGTCATTTGGACAGAACAAGGAGATAGTGCATGGTTTAAAGTCAGGAAAGGTGGGTGTCAGGGTTGTATCCTTCACCATACATAGTCAATCGGTATGCTAAGCAAATAATCTGAAAAACTGGACTATACAGATAGAACAGGGTGTCAAGATTGGAGGAAGACTTATTAACAACCTGTGATGTGTAAATACCACAACCTTGTGTGCTGAAAGGGTAGAGGATTTGAAGTACTTACTGACAAAGATCAAAGACCACAGCCTTCTGTATGGATTATACCTCAACATAAAACAAAAATCCTCACCACTGGACCAATAAGCAACATCATGATAAATGCAAAAAAGACTGCAGTTGCCAAGGATTTCATTTTATTTGGATCCACAGAGACGCCCATGGAAGCAGCAGTCCAGAAATGAAACGATTCATTGCACTGGGCAAATCTGCTGCAAAAGACCTCTTAAAAGTGCCCCCAAAGCACAGGTGTCATTCTGAGATCTAAGGTATGCCTGACCCAGGCCACGCTGCTTTCAGTCACCTCACATGCATGTGAAAGCCAAACATTGAGTAAGTGTTTTAGTCAGCTAGGCTGCTCTAACAGAAATACCACAGAGTGGATGGCTTTAACAAAGAAAGATTTATTCTTACACAGTCCGGTAGGTTGCAAGTCCATATTCAGGGTGTCCGCTCCAGGGAAAGACTTTCCCCTTGACGGCTCTGGAGGAAAGTCCGATATTGCATCAGTCATTGTCCAGGGAGTGTCCTAACGCAAGAACCTCTGGTCTGAACGACGCGCTCTGCTCCCGGTGCTGCTTGCTTGATGGTAGCGAGGTTCTCAAATTGTCCTTGGTTCTTTTTCCTTTTATTCCTTGCAAGCTAAAAGCATTAAGGGTGGGGCAAGCCATACTCCAGGGAAACTTCCCCCATAGCAGGAATTCACAGCCCCACCCTAATCCTTTAACATACAGGTTAGCAAAACCACACAATGGAGGACATTTCCAGGATACTGGGAACCATATCCCAGCCACATGGCTGCACACATTTTTGGGGGGACACAATTCAAACCATGACATCCCACTCTTTGACAACCCAAAAATCACATCACAAAAACATTTAACACATTCATCTCACCATAGCAAAATTATGTCCATCCATATAACAGAAGTCTTAAATCAGCTCCAAGTCCAAAATACAAAAACTCTTCTACATCTGTAAAACTTAGAAGGCATTAACAGGCAACAGGCAAGTCAACAGAACACATTACATTAGCCCTCAAAGCTTTGGAAATACTCTTACATTTTCTGAGACATTCTACACAACAGCAATGCTCTCCAGACTCTAGGTATCGGCCACACTCTCAGGTTTCTGAGTGGAGACCTCCAGCCCCGTGCTACAACCTTGCCTTCAAGGCCCACTTGGACAGAAACTCTGTCCCATCGGCTTTAGGAGCACCCTAAGCCCAACTGAGTGGCAATTCCACGCTTACGAACACAGCACGCCATGGTTCCACCCTTTCAAACCCCTGAGGTCATGGCCATACCTCTTGAGACTGAGGCAGCTCAGCTTCTCACGCTATCTGCCTCTTCAGCTTCAGCTTCCTATGGCCGCATGGCCTGGGCCTCAGGCCCACATCTGCCCTGCCGGGCAAGTGTTCCAAAGCTCTGTAGCTCCACTGGTTTAAGTGCCCGGAGGCACCCCACTCTTGCTGGAAAGCGTCCTGCCCAAAGGCACTCAACTCTCTCACTCCGTGGGTCAGCAAGGCCAGCTCACCGATTCAAGCGCTCAGAGGCACCCCGTTCCGCGAGGAAAACTCTGTGCAGGCACTGACCTCTCTCGCTCCACGGGTCAGCTCCAGCACTGCCTCTGGTTCTGCTGCTGCCGCTGCCGCTGCTGCCGGTCCTCTGTTGTTTCTCACCATCTGCGCCTTCTTCGTTCTTTCTAAATATTCTATCCATTCACAGTTTCAAAGTGGCTTCCACATTTTAGGTATTTGCTAGAGCAGCACCCCACTCCCACGGTACCAATTCTGTTTTAGTCAGCTAGGCTGCTCTAACAGAAATACCACAGAGTGGATGGCTTTAACAAAGAAAGATTTATTCTTACACAGTCCGGTAGGTTGCAAGTCCATATTCAGGGTGTCCGCTCCAGGGAAAGACTTTCCCCTTGACGGCTCTGGAGGAAAGTCCGGTATTGCATCAGTCATTGTCCAGGGAGTGTCCTAACGCAAGAACCTCTGGTCTGAAGGACACGCTCTGCTCCCGGTGCTGCTTGCTTGATGGTAGCGAGGTTCTCAAATTGTCCTTGGTTCTTTTTCCTTTTATTCCTTGCAAGCTAAAAGCATTAAGGGTGGGGCAAGCCATACTCCAGGGAAACTTCCCCCCTAGCAGGAATTCACAGCCCCACCCTAATCCTTTAACATACAGGTTAGCAAAACCACACAGTGGAGGACATTTCCAAGATACTGGGAACCATATCCCAGCCACGTGGCTGCACACATTTTTGGGGGGACACAATTCAAACCATGACAGTAAGCAAGACCAAAGAAGAATTAATGCATTTGAATTATGATGCTGGTGAAGAATACTCAATGTACCGTGGACTGCTAGAAGAATAAAACTTCTTCGGGTCTTGGAAGGAGTACCAGCAGTGCTCCTTTTAAGTGAGAACAGTAAGACTTCATCTCACGTACACTGGACATGTCATCAGGAGGGATTAGTCCCTGGAGAAGGACACTATGATTGGTAAAGTAGAGGATCTTGGAAAAAGAAGACGATGCTGAAGGAGATGGGTTAACACCGTGGCAGCAACAACGGGCTGAAGTCTGACAATTGTGAGCATGGTACAGGACCAGATGAGGTTTCCTTCTGTCACACAGGGTCACTACATGTAGGAACCAACTCAGTGACAGCAACAGCAACAAGCTTAGGGCCACACCTTTCTCCCTGGGAGCTGCTGAATGGGTATGAGTTGCTGACCCTTAGGGGAGCAGTCAAATGCTGAATTGTTGGGCCACCAGCGACCCTTTAAATACAAACTAAAAGCAAAAACCAAACTAAACACATTGCCATCGAGGCAATTCTGACTCATAGAGACCCTACAGGACAGAGCAGAACTGCCCCATAGAGTTTCCAAGGAGCACCTGGTGGATTTGAACTGCCAACCTTTTGGTTAGCAAACATAGCACTTAACCACTGCATCACCAGGGTTTCCAAGAGCTTGACTGCTAACTAAAAAGTCAACAGTTTGAATCCACCATCGCTCCTTGGAAACCCTATGGGGCAGTTATACTCTGTTCTGTTGGGTTGCTATGAGTTGAAATAGACTTGAATGCAACCAGTTCTTTTTAAAAAAAATTTTACAGTGAGCATTTTTACAGTGTTTACCATGTGCCAGAATTTTGCAAATATTAATCCTCAGAACAACTCTACGTGGTAAGTACTATTTCCAATTTTCAAGGAGGAGCTGTGACGTAAGAATTATTTTGCTTAGGCTCACATAATTAGTCCGGTGGTGGGCGACAATCCAGCCTCGAAACAGTCTCTCTCAGGAGTCGAGGCTTTAACTATGACATTATGTTGCCTCTTTTTGGAGTACAGTCACATGATTTCTTGGGACTTGTGTAATTCCATAATCAAACACAAGAATGACTCCAAGGATTAGACGCTGGGGATGATCCAAAGCAAATTAGTTACTTTAAGAAATAGGAAGAAAACCGAAATCCAAAAGTGCATTAAGAAATAGAAAGAGGAGAAAAGATGGCTCATAATTTCAATGCAGGAAATGACCCACAAATCTGTTTATCATCTGTAGCTATAGGAAAGTTGAGATCTGTTCTGCCGAAGATACGCTCATGTATTGGAGATCAAATACCGGGACATTTATTCTCAGGGACCAGACTAAATACTTCAGCTGAGGCAGAACAGACATTGCCTAAGGTTTGGAAAACTGTAGCCAGTGAGTAAGATAAGGCGGAAAGCAGCCAGACAAAAATCAAGGTGCCCAAAGCCCCTATGGCACTCTAAAGAAGCCTGGTGGAAACTGTGCTGAGAGAGCAGTAGCTGCAGGGAAATTACAGACATTTGTGAACAGACAGAGATTCAGGAGCCAGTTTTCAAAACAGCCACAGGCTTCTCTATGGACAAAAGCATTTCGAGAAATCATGAAAATGCTTACTGTTGAGACTGCCCTCAATCACCCACGGTACCCCCGGAGGGGACCGTGCTCCTGAAAAGCCCAGGGATAAATTGAAGTTCCTTCATCTCGTGTTGGACAGCTCTTCAAACATGGCTTCCACACTCCACCTACCTTTAACTATCCCCTTAAAACTAAACCAGGTGCTGCCAGTCCATTTTAATTCATGGAGTTCCCATGTGTGTAGAGTAGAACTGGGCTCCCTGTGGTTTTCAGGGTTATGACCTTTCAAAGCAGAACACCAGGCCTTTCTTCGGATGTGCACCTGGCAGGGGAGGATTCAAACAGTCAACCTTTCAGTTAGTGGTTGATTACTTAACTGTTGTCATACCAGGGCCCCCAACCTTTTAGCTTTAGATATACCCCTCTCAAGTACCTACTTAACTTTTACTACTTATTCTCTTCCTGTTCTCGTTACTGTCAAGTAGATTCTGACTCATAGAGACCCTACAGGACTGAGTAGAACTGCCCCCACAGGGTTCTGAAGGAGCAGCTGGTGGATTCCCACTGCCAACCTTTGGTTAGCAGCTGAGCTCTTAACCACTGTGCCACCAGGTTTCCGTTATTCTCTAATGAGGGCAACCTTTTGCCTGGATTCCCTCTAGTGTGCGTAGGAAATAGATGTTTTTAGAAGGACACAGAGTCAGTCAGTTTGGGTCCAGATAAGAAGGAATTGTCACCACAAGCCTGATGAGACTGCATCCAATCTTGTTTGTGAACGGCTTAAGTGGGGATTGTTCAGCACCTAGGACAACTCCGCTTGACTGCACTGAGGAGTGTGGTTTTCACACGGAGAAGGCATGCTGACTGAGCATCTGGCATGAGTATCTACCACCTAGTACCACGTTGGGGTGCAATCTCTGCTCCCTAATGGGGGGACCAGACAAGAGGCGGTCTTAGCAGGCCAGTCCCTGAGGGATCCAGGCCAGAAGCAATCTACCTGCTGTCATTATTCATGATGCTGGTGGGTGGGACACTGAGCAGCAGGGATAGACTGACCAGTAAGCATGGATATAACTATGCTTACATACTAATTCATTGTGCATAATTTCACCTTGTACACTACAGAGAACCAAGTAAGCTTGATGAAGCCCAAAGACGTGGTGAAACTCAGCTAAAATTGTCACTACAGATTAGGAAATAGCCCTGGTGTGCAATGGCTAAGAGCTCCATTGCTAACCCAAAGGTCAGCAGTTCTAATCCACCAGCTGTTCCTTGGAAGTCCCATGGGGCAGTTGTGCTCTGTTTGATACGGTCTCTCTGAGTCAGAATCGACTCAGTGGCTATGAGGTTTTGTTTTTAACATTTTTAGTGGGTAGTCCACCCCTGCTGACCACCAGGCAGGAAGCATACTGCCACAGGTAATTGATCCAGGTGTTTATCCAAATGTTTGGACAAGCAGGAACCCAGTGAATGTCAGGAGTTGAGACAGGACGCCAAATGGGTTTGGGAGAAATTGAGGCACCATGGTTTGGACTTCAGGGACTTGGAGGTGTTCTACACTGGATTTCAGAGAAAAGTTCCTTGTGTCCTGAGTTGGCTTTAGGACAGCAAAGCTTCCAATAGGAACTTCAGTGGGTCATGTCACTGACTTCTAGTGCTACTGTGGGCATCCAAAGGTTCTTCATCTTTTTTGTGGGCGCCATTGATGTTCTTTGGCTTTCTTGTAAGAATTATGGACCCCTTTGCAGATGTTTATAAATGCACAAAATGAAATGCATAGGACTTCAAGTAACCCCTTTGTACTGAAACACAATTCCATCCCCAGGCCTCATGGACCCCAGGTTAAAGCCTTGAGAAGGTAGGAGTTGGGTAAAAGTGCTGGGACCTGGATATTCCTGTTTCCTTGTAATAGTTGAAGAGAGCTGCAGATCTCAGAATTCAAATAATCTCCTTAAGACCTGAGCTCTGATTGTGGAGTCTTGCAGCCAGGACTCATCCACAGACTTGTCTGACTCTGAAGAACTTAGTCCTCGTCATGCTGCCCCTGAAGGTTGGGTCGAGGCTGGTGAGGGACCGTGAGTCAGGGGCATCTGTGGAGAAGCTGTCTGGATGAAAGTTGGCACAACAGCAGCACAAGTTCCAACGTGGACAAAGCCTCCTGCTGCCCGTGAGCAGGGTTTCTCAGTCTAGACGTTTTCACGTTTGGAGCTGGGTAACTCTTTGTGCACTGCAGGGTGTTTAGACTGTCCCTGGCCTCAACCTACTCAATGCTAGCAGCAACTACCCTGACATAGTCATGATAGCAAAGCATCTTCCAGCATTGCGAAATCACTGCTGGCTGAGAACCACTGTTGGAGTGTGTGGAATCTCAGACAGACGGTGGATGGAGCTATCAGAGCAGCGCTCTGTGAAGGACTCGATCCGCTTGGGCACCAGCATCTAGAGGAGACTCCCACATCCTGGCTGAGACAGGCTTGTGACTGGGGT
The DNA here is from genome assembly GCA_028571685.1 of Heterohyrax brucei. Taxonomy (NCBI): domain Eukaryota; kingdom Metazoa; phylum Chordata; class Mammalia; order Hyracoidea; family Procaviidae; genus Heterohyrax; species Heterohyrax brucei. Next base: position 3,756,091 of record CM053163.1, read on the forward strand.
ACCAAAGCCCTTCAGGCAAAATCTGTCAGTCCCTGATGCACAACAGATCTCACTGGTGCAAGGTCTCATCGCCTGCACTTACTGCCCTTCAGGACAGTGATCTAGTTTGGGACCTCAAAGCCCTCAAGTCACATGCAGAGTGCCTTTACCCTCTGTCTGGGCCCTAGAACTCTGTTAGTGCAGGGTGCTGCTGTTAGGTGCTGTCAAGTTGGTTGCAACTCACAGAGACCCTGTGCACAACAGAACGAAAACATGGCCCAGTTCTACGCCATCGTTATAATCATTATTGTGTCTCAGCCCAGTGTTGAGGCCACTGTGTCAGTCCATCCCATTGAGGATCTCGCTCTTTCTTTACTGACCTACTTTCCCAAGTTTAACAGCCTTCTTCAGGGACTGGTCCCTCCAGCTAACATAGCCAAAGTATATGAGATAAAGTCTTACCATTCTTGCTTGCAAGGAGCATTCTCGTTGTACTTCTTCCAAGTACAGGAAGACTTTACAGCAGCTTGATTTCATACACAGCAGACTCTTGGTTAACACTAATTTTGTGTTTAAGATTCTCAGATGCAAATTCTTGTGAGAGGAGACTTCATATCTATACTTCAGTGGTTACAACTTTTTCACTACAATGTACACACCTGTGGATTTTCCTAAAGGAAAGCATCACATTGCGTCTGTCATCACACAAACACAGTGCCTGGTTACTATCTGACACATCAGATGTGTTCAATACACGTTCGTTGAATGCAAATGAAGGAATTCATCAGTGAATTCATTTTATTCCTCAATTTCATCCTCTGAGTTTGACTCACTGAACTATCTTTTTAAAAATAAACTTTCAATTTTGGAACAATTTTAGATGTACAGAAAAACTGAAAGACAGTACAGAGAGCTCCCCGTATCACTGACCCAGTTTCCTCTATTACCAATGCTTTACATGACCATGGTACCTTCATCAAAGCTAAGAAATAGGCATTAATACTACAGCCTTGGCTAACCTCCACACATCAACACGAACATAGCTGTCAGACACTGATACAAGAACATTGTGGAGCCTCACCAAGTTGTTTGCAAAGTGCTGCCAACATAAGCACACAGTGGCAAGTTCACAAACTTAACTGTCAGGCCTCATGTTTGCTATACCTCCACAGTCTCCTCCAATCTGTGACAAGGTCTTTAACAAACCAAGGTCTTCCCTTGGGTTGCATGATCTCAACAGTATTGAGAAGAGTCCTGGACAGGTGTGCTCTATGATGCCCCTATTCTGGGTCTGTATGTTTTTCTCACTATTAAACTGAGGCTGTGGAGTCTCTGGGTGGCTGAAATGATGAAGCACTCAGTTACAAACTAAAAGGTAGGTGGTTTGAATCTATCCAGATGCATCTGGAAGAAAGGCCTCACAATCTACTTCCAAAAGAATCAGCCACTGAAAACCTACAGAGTACAGTGGTACTCTAAAACACAAGGGTTGCTATGAGTCAGAACTGGCTGGAAGGCAACTGGTTGTGTGTTTGTTCATTTTGCTTTTTAATTGTCTTTCATAGGACAAGCCACTCATTTTGCCTTTTTCTGGCTTTGTGTCATTTGCAAATAACTATCAAGCTTCCCCCGTGCCATGTCAGTATCTAAGTTGCTAATGAAACTAGATAGACTGGACAAGGAAAGATGACTTGATCAACCTCAACTCCTGTTTTAAAAATGAAGTGGGTTTGATATAATTTTTCCTTACTAGTGTCTCGTTGGAGCTCTGGTGGTGCACTGGTTAAGAACTTGGCTATAAACCAAAAGACTGGCAGTTCAAATCCACCAGTCACTCCTCCGAAACTCTGCGGGGTAGTTCTTTACTGTCCTATAGAGTCACTATGAGTTCTGATCAACTTAACAGCAATGGATTTGGTTTTGATTTAGAGTCTTATTGTCACTATTTTATTTTGCATTGTCTATTCTACAGCTATTTTCCTAAGATAGGCATCAAATTGCCTAAACCATGGTCTCTTGTCTTCAAAAATACATAATGGAAATACGTTCATGATATTGTATCTTTAACAATATATCAGTAAGTATACACAGTTGGATTAATTTGTTGATATGTGTCTGTAATGTTACAAAATGTTAAGTTCAGTATTTGGAGTACTGAATCAGTAGATGATGAGAATTCTGTCCACACAGTTTTCATCCAGGCATTTAACACAAAGTCTTCCAAATCCTATGGACAAAACAGGGTGGCATGGACTGTCTGATGGTAAAACTAGACTTGGAGATTTGCCTCTGTAAAGATGACAGAGAAAGAAATTTTATGGGGCAGTTCTGGCATGTGGGGTCACTGTGAATTGAAAATGACTCAGCAACATCTAAAAACAACAACAGTATTGTCTCAGTCATCTAGTGCTGCTATAACAGAAATACCACTTTCAGCTGAAGCAGTATTGAGAGTGTTGGCTAATGAACTTAGGGGGAAGTTTTTAGCAGTGAACTGCAGGGCTCTGTTATGGGTTCTCTTCTGAGCTGTGCTTGCAGTCACAGCCTGGTGGAAACACAAAAGGCAGTGTGAGAAAATGCACAATTGACCCCAATCTGGTAGAGTTTCTTATCTAGCTAACTCTTGGGAAAAATGTGATGATGTGTCACAATTATCTTGACAAATAGATATTTTAGGTCATGTCTAGCCCAAAATAACAACATCACCTTGATTTGCACAGACTCGAGTCTGTATCTAGAGAATCAGTTCTCAAACATTTTAGTCTAGAACATCTTGATGCTCTTGAAAGATTGTTAAGGACCTCAGAAAAAAATGTGTTTATGTGTGTTTTTTATATATATACCTATATATTTATACATAGCAAACATTTGAACTGAGACTTTAAAAGAATTCATTTATTCAGTAAAAACAATAAAATAATTACATGCTACCATAAACAAAACACTTACTAAAAAAGGTACATCCTTACTCCTCACTTATTGACATGGTTAGGGTCCAAAATTAGGTTGTTACATGAAAATGGAGGATGACTACATCAGATCACCAAACGGAGGATGATTACATCATCATGTAATGGCAAAATTACATCATTACATGACGGTCATACCACTAAGAATCATGGCCCCACCAAGCTAATATATGACCTTAACCATCACAGCCAGCATTGTTCTTCACAGCTCGACAACCATTATGGCCTAAGGGATGCCATTAATGTAGAATATAGTCAGAGAGTAGATTTCTTCCTACTGGTTACAAATGTTAAATGATGCATAAGGTGATAGTCAATAAATGAGTAGGTATTTCTCCAAATAAAAAATACCATTGAGAAGAGTGGCTTTGATTTACATTTTTGCAAATCTCTTTACTACCTGGCTTAACAGCAAAGAGCCAAATTCTTCTATCTGTTTCTGCAGTGACTCTGCTGTGACACTGTGTGCTATATAAACCAGCTGCCATCCCGTCAGCTCAAACTCATGGTGATCCCGTAACTGGCAGAGAGCAGCTGTGCCCCACAGGATTTTCAGTAGTTTATTTTTTCTGGAAGTAGGTTTCCAAGCTTTTCTTCCAAGACACCTCTGGGCAGGCTAGAACTGCTAATGTCCAGTTACGATTTGTATCACCGAGGTACTCTGCAGCAAATCTACTGTCTCTAAAGCTCCACTGCACATTCACAAGAGAAGGAAGCTGACAGTAGCAAATAATTCTTTAGTGATAATAGGAAAGAGAGTCCAGGTGGTCTGAGGGTTAAGTGCTTGACTGTCACCCTAAGACTGGCAATTTCAAGCCAACCGTTGGCTCCAGGGAGAAAAAATCTGGTTATCTGTCTCAGTAAAGATGACAGCCTAGGACATTTTGGGGGCAGTTCTGTCATACAGGGTCACTATGAGTTGAAACTGGCTCAACAACACCTAAAAACAACACAAGTACTGTGTTAGTCACTTAGTGTGGCTACAACAGAAATACTACAAGTGGATGGCTTTAAAAACAGTTATTTTGTCACAGTTCAGCAGGCTACAATCCCAAATTCAGGACGTTAACTCCAAGGGAAGGCTTTCTCTATTGGCTCTGGAGGAAAGGCCTTTCCCCTGGAGGGCTTTTTGGTTTGGTAAGAGGTCCCAAAATCTTTGCTTGCTTCATTTCCTTTATATTCCAAGAGATTGCCTCAAGGCACAGTACAGTCTTACACACTGAGTTCTGCCCCACCCACACAACTGCCACCCATCCTCCCATATTAACATCACAGAGGCTGGGTTTACGGCCATAGGAACATCATACAACACTGGAAATTACCACGTAGCCAAATGGCTGCACAAATTTTTTGTGGGACACCGTTCCATCCATAGAAGCATGAAAATAGTTTTAACCTCAGAGCCCCTAGAGGCCCTCAGAGGACACTCTGAGGACTGCTGCTTCCACCACCTCCTGTGCTCCTTTAACTGTTTTATAGGGTCACTACGAATTGGAACTGACTCAATGGCAAAGGGTTTTGTTTTAGGGTCTGTTATTGAAGGGAAAGCAGCAGTATCATATTGTACAAAGACAAGTGGGACATGGCTGTTTGGGGGTTGTATAATTTGACACAGGCAATCCTCTTAGATAGGGAGGGCTAGTCTGTAGAATTATTTTGTGTAAACTACTGTGAAAACCTGTCTTCTAGAATTTTCCTCATAGATTTTGAACGGCACTGCTAGTTCATAGCTGATGTCTAACACAATCCTTAATCAATCATACCAGCCCTTGTGACTGCTTGATCATCTTAAAAATGAGGTTTATTAAAACTTTTTTTAAAAATAAGAGAGCTAAACCAAAAGCAAAGTCCTCAAAAGAATATAACAACGTAGTGATCATGATGAAAGAAACGCACTGTAAATAGCTTTTTGTTTCAAAGAAAATTGCACAAATTCTCATGTAAAAATCAGTACAAAGTGTTTTCATCCCAGGAAGGTATTTTCCACCACAAGAGAGACTCCAGACAGTCTTTCTCTGCCCTGTCATTATGGCTGTAGCATGCATCAACAGTAATTAAAGTTCTTCCCTGGCCAACGAGACCTGTATCACCACCCCCATCATCTTGGCTCTCCAGGAAATTCCAGGTACAATTATCACCACACATGAAACTGGATCAGGGACTTCCCAGTTCTATCCATGATAGGATTTCACTTTTTGATTCTTCATTTCTCAGTTCTTCAGAGGCAAGAATTCCTCTTCACCTTTGCTTGCAGATTTTTCAGGGTGGATATTAGGAACTTTCTAGAAAGTTTGCCTCATTACAAGAAAATTGTTGTTGTCATTGTTGTTAGACGTTGTCGAGTCATCAGAGCTGTTGTTGTATTACCCTTGACATCCTGAAGGTCATCAAAATGGCTTCCTTTCAAGATTTCCTTTATCTTTAGATAAAGAAAAAAGTCACTGCGGGCCAGGTCAGGTAAGTAGAGAGGGTGTTCCAATACAGTTATTTGTTTACTGGCTTAAAACTCCCTCACAGACAACTATCCAATTAAGTACGTGAACTTGATACCATGCCACCATGCACAATGGCCATTCCAGAAAGAGTTCCAAAATTGTTTTGAAGGGTGGACTAGGTGCTGGCATCAGTGCATAGCTTCCCAAGGGGAGCACTTCAAAGGTGACTGCAGTGGTATTCAGCAATGACGTATGTAGCACTTAGAACAATTAAGTTCACAGACTTAATTGTCAGACCCTGTATACTTTCTTTATAAGAGTAGGACAAGATGGAAATATTATTATACAAAACCCAGGAGAACAAAGCTGCTGCTGTCGAGCCAATTCCGACTCATAGCCACCCTATCAGAGAGAGTAGCATTGCCCCACAGGGTTTCCAAGGACAGCCTGGTGGATTTGAACTGCTAACCTTTTGCTTAGCAGATACAGCACTTAACCACTATGGCAGCAGGGTTTCTGAGTTAGGTATATAACTGTTGAATTCATTTATATGGTTTTACATTTCTTTATAATCATCTACCGTGCTCTGTATTTTATCTGCTCATTCCCTCACAATGAGCTGTTTCTGCTGTTCCCACTCTTTTTTTCTCTCTATTAAAAGCATCACAGTAATGAACCTCTAACCCATGTCTATCATGAACATGTAAGAGTGGTGTTTTTTTAAGTTCTCCATCTAGAAATGAAATCTTGAAATGGATACATTTGTTGGCAATTCAATGGCATAAAACAGGGTGAGAGACACACCAGTCTGAGAGTCCAGTGGTTTTTATTTGAAGAGAAAGAAAGTGGAGTCTGAATCGAGATGTGGCTCAGCCCATCCAGTACTCAGAAGGGGAAGTTTTCCTAGTTTTAAAATTCCAGTGAAGAAGTGAGGGTGACTGATACAAAAATTACTTATGATTTTACGATTATACCAGGTGGGGCATACCAGGCTGTTTGGGGTCATTACTGTGGGGAATGCATACCAGGCTGTTTTCAACTAAGAGAGAGGTCTGATCATAGGATAAGATGACCTCCCTGAATGCCAGGGACAAGCATCCCTCAATGATCTCCCTGAACTCCAGAGACAGCGTTCCCTCAATACTCATATTTGTAATTTTAGTAAGTATCATCTAATTGTTTTTCAAAGTGCTTGTAGCAATTCATACTCAGAGGTGAGGGTTTTGAATTTACTATCCCATTTGCAAATGGGCAGAACATGTGGCGTATATTACGGCTTCAAATGGAAACCACTGATCTTCTATAATATAAAAATAAGAGAAAGTAATTTACATTATGTTCTTCTTGATTGTTTAACAGATCTGATGGTTGCAGCCACTGTGTCAATTCCTCTCATTGAAGACCTTCCTCTTTATTGCTGTCCCTCTCCTTTCCCAACTATGACGTCCTTCTCCAGGGACTAGTCCCTCCTGAAAACATGCCTGAAGCATGTGAAACAATCTGACCACCCTTGCTTCTAAGGAGCTCCTTTCTATTTGTAGATCAGTGTGAGTACAAGTTCTGATGGAAAATGGAAATACGACAGTGAAAAAGGCCAGGTACACTTTGTTTTACATGTGTATGTGCTAATATTTTAGAGTTAGGAGACTTAGCCAGGATACAAATTCTGTTTGGACAGTTTTATTGATATTTTTGTTATAAATTTAGAAGCATAGGACACACTAAGCTTTTTATAAACTTCTCGGCTTCTCAAGTAACTGGAAAACTGGCAAAACTCCATCACTTTTACGTATTTCAGGAATAATTCCCATGCTGTTCTTTTGTGGACACCCTCTTCTGCCAAGTGCCCCACCAAACAAGTCATTGATTTCACATTAACTCTACTTGTGCTCAGCAGTTACTTCATTCGACTCCTTGAAAGTGTGTGGTCAGCTCGTCCAGTGGTGTGTTTGTTTTATGTATGATTTATTGAGTCATGTCTGTAGCTTCCAGTACCAGACTAATAAAAGGATGCAAGGAGGAGTGGATCAGAACTAACTCTCATCCCACTTACTCTTAAAAGCCTGTCTCTGAACACTGTCTCCTGAGACAGAGGTCCTTCTTACTCAGGATACTCGTCGGATAGGTCATTTCAAATGGTTACAGATGTTGAAATTCTCCTGAAACTTTTCCTTCAGGAAAATTGTTTTCCCAGGGAAATCCAGACTTTGTGCCAGTGAGTCACTCTAACAGTCTGGACTCTCTCTCTGGGTGATGCTGGGCTCCACTTGACTATTATCAATGGGTCTCGATTTGAATTGAAGCCTGTGGCTGCCTCCAGTTACTGTTAATGTCGTGTGTTTTTGAGGATGATGTCTAGAGTCGGATCCGACTCGACGGCACTTGGCTTACTTGGCTTGGCGTCTAGCTAGGAAAGCCTGTGACTTCTCACAAGTACCATGCTAAAGTCACAGTATTTTCCTGCCTGCCAAAAAAGTAATTACCATTAAAATTAAAACGTGTAAATTTTGTCAGAAATCTTACTCACAAAGAAATGTGAGTCGATAGCTTTTTATGTCAACTTGAGGAGCCATGAGGAAGTCACGGCCTCAAGCGTGTTTGGATGGCACAGATCTAAATACTATCTAATTAATACTGATAGACAAAGATTAATTAGTTTACTGTGTATTCACAGGGCACCTGGAACATGATGCTTCATTATAAAGGGGAATAAAAAAACCCCACTTCATTACCGTGAGATAAAAGGCTGATTCTGGGGTCTGTAAGAACTGACAAAGCTTAAAACAAGCTAATAATATTTTAACAAAGATTTTAATAACACACTGATGAATAAGACCAGTGGGAAAGCATTTTCTATTACTCTGTTACATGCCATGGTATTCTGTACTAAAAATAAGAGAGACACAGATGGTCACTCACATCATTGCCCACTGGAATTGTTGACCGTCTGAGATCATCAAACCTTATTCTGGGCCACAGGTTAATGACTAAATTTTTTTTCTAGAAGGACTGAGTTTATTGTTTTTTGTTTTCTCAGTTGTGTCAGTTGCTAATTCAGTTCTTCTGTTCATTAAGTCGAGCTTTATTTTCAGCCAATGATATTAGCAAAGCAAACAGAAGATGTATATTGTGTTTCACGTGATGCCTACATGTGAACAGGTTTATTACAACTTTCTAGGCCAAGCAAAGACTTTTGGCTCTTGTAGGGGAGAACATATATTGTACAAAAGGCAGGAGAAAGAAATCTAACTAGTAGGTACTCGCAACCCGAAGAAAGGCAAAGGATGGATACCGTGAAAGACAAAGCCTCTGGGGATTGCTAAATTCAGAAAATGGTACAGCTTAATCACGGAAGGGCACAAAAAGGAAGCCAAATACAATGTAATTTTACCTTCTGTTTAAGGCTAGTGGAGAACAATACTTCCACTTGGAGATCACCTTGCTGTCAAGTCAATCCCAGAGGACAGCCAGGGAAAAAGGTAACCAAAGTACACAATAAATTTTGGAGTTCAGCCCCACTAAATCGTTTCCTGTTCTTAGAAAATTTGAAGAACCTGAAAACTTCTAGAGTGGTGTAATTATGAGCAACAAGCAGGTCTCCTTAATCGCCCTTCTTTTGAATTTATTTGCAACACAAAACAGAGCTCCTAGAACTGGGAACACTTTCAAAACTGTAACAGATTGGAACTGACATTGACTTTGAGGCTTTTAGGTGATATAAGCTTTACGTTCATTGCTTCGTCCTTTAAACTAGCTAATAGTAGGCAAGTCTAATTACTATCTCTAGTAAACATAGGGACACCCTTGTGGTGCAGTGGTTAAGTGCTATAGTTGCTGGCCAGAAGGTCGGCAGTTCAATTCCACCAGGTGCTCCTTGGGAACCCTGTGGGACAGTTATACTCCATCTGTGGGGTCACTTAGAGTCAAAATCAACTCGACAGCAGTGGTGTGGGCTTTGGGGCTTTGGTTAAAAATGCTGCCTCTTCACAAAAGTCCCAGGACCAAACAGGATAGTGCCAGTGATATTTAAACCAATACAGAGCTACAAAACAAAACAAGTACCTTTTCACAAGGTAAACAAAAAGTACAATACCAAAATCTGATGAGGAGATCACACTGCATTTGCTCTATAGCCCCCACACACTCCATGAACTATAAAACCCATTGCCATTCCATCGAATCTGTTCACAGCGACCCTGTAGGACACAGTAAAGCTACCTTCCTGCATAGCCTAGCGTTTCCAATGAGCAACTGGTGAATTAGAACTACTGACCATTTTTTTTTTCCAGCAGAGGTGTTTTTAAACATGACACCAGAATACAACAACATATCAAGAAAATAATCCATCATGACCAAGTGTGATTCATACCAGGGATGCAAGGCTGGTTCAACATCAGAAAAACAATCAATGTGATTAACCACATAAATACACAAAAGACAAGGATCACCTGATTTTGTCCATTGATGCAAAAAAGGCATTTGATAAAGTCTAATACCCATTCATGATAAAAACTCTTAGCAAAATAGGCATAGACAGCAAATTCCTCAACACAATACGGGCCATTTATACAAAGCCAATTGCCCACATCATCCTGAATGGAGAGAGACTGAAAGACTTTCCCTTGAGATTAGGAACTAGACAAGGATGCCCACTCTCACCTCTCCTATTCAACATTGTGCTAGAAGTTCTAGACAGAGCAATTAGACAAGACCAAGAAATAAAGGGCATCTGCATCGGCAAAGAGGAAGTTAAAATCTCCCTGTTTGCAGATGATATGATTGTATATGCAGAGAACCGTGAGGAATCTATAAGTAAGCTACTCAAACTGATAGAAGAGTTCAGCAAAGTCTCAGGATACAAGATAAACATAAGTAAATCAGTAGGATTCCTTTATACCAACAACGAGACTGTTAAGGAAGAAATGATCAAATCAATACCATTTACGATAGCCCCTAAGAAGATAAGGTACCTAGGAATTAATCTAACCAGAGAAACAACAGACCTTTACAAAAAGAACTACAAGCCCTTACTACAAGAAACTAAGAGAAACTTAGATAAATGGAGAAACCTACCCTGCTCATGGATAGGAAGACTTAACATTGTGAAAATGTCTATTTTACCCAAAGCTATTTATTTATATAATGCAATCCCAATACAAGTTCCAGTGTCATTTTTTAATGAGATGGAGAAACAAATCACCAATTTTGTTTGGGAAGGGAAGAAGCCCTGGATAAGTAAGGTACTACTAAAGAAGAAGAACACACTGGGAGGCCTCTCATTACCCAACCTTAGAACATACTACACTGCTACAGTGGTCAAAACAGCCTGGTACTGGTACAAGAACAGACAGATGGATCAATGGAACAGAATTGAGACCCCAGAGATGACACCATCTACCTATGAACAGTTGATATTTGACAAAGGCCCTAAGACATTAAACTGTGGTAAAAGCAGTATCTTCAACAAATGGTGCTGGCAAAATTGGTTACCCATCTGCAATAAACTGAATCAAGATCCATATCTTACACCTTACACAAAAACCAACTCCAGCTGGATAAAAGACCTAAATATCAAACCTAAAATGATAAAGCTCATACAAGAAAAGGTAGGAACAACAATGGAAGTTTTAACATACAATGAGGACAGACTCCAAAATTTGTCAAAGAAACCACAATCAACAGAAGAGAAAATAGATAAATGGGAACTATTAAGAATCAAACACTTTTGCTCATCCAAAGACTTTATTAATAGAATTAAAAGAACACCCACAGAATGGGAAAAAATATTTGGCAACTCTATGTCAGACCAACGCCTGATCTCTGTAATCTATAAGATACTACAAAATATCAATAAGAAGAAGATAAACCATCCAATTAAGCTATGGGCAAAGGAGATGGACAGACATTTCACTAAAGAGGAGATCCAGGCAGCCAAAAAACACATGCAGACATGTTCACGATCTTTAGTTATTAAAGAAATTCAAATCAAGACAACAATGAGATACCATCTCACCCCAACAAGATTGGCCATGATCCAGAAAACACAAAACAACAAATGCTGGAGAGGCTTTGGAGAAAGTGGAACCCTCCTACACTGTTGGTGGGGTTGCAAAATGGTCCAGCCTCTTTGGAAAGCAATCTGGCGCTTCCTTAAAAAAAATGGATATCGATATACCATTTGACCCAGTAATTCCACTACTTGGAATATATCCTACAGAATCAAGACCTTTCACACCAACGGACACATGGATGAGAATGTTTATCACAACACAGTCCACAATAGCAAAAAGATGGAATCAACCCAGATGCCCAACAACAGAAGAATGGATAGGTAAACTATGGTACATATACTCAATGGAGCACTACACAATGATAAAGAATAACGATGATTCCAGGAAACATCTCCTAACCTGGTTTCAACTGGAAGACATTATGTTGAGTGAACGTAGTCAGCAACAAAAGGACAACTACTGTATGAGAACCCTACGATAAGATCTCAAAAACAGACTTGTGTATAGAAGAAAAGACTCTTTGACAGCTGCAAGGTAGGGGAGGGAGGAAGGGGAAGGGGAGAGGGTTTAGTTTAGACAGTTGCTAGAAATCTGGTTGGGAGAAAGCAGTGATAGCACACATTAGAAACAAGAACATATTAAGTGGACTTCAGCATAACTTGAGTACTTCTTCCATCTTAACCCAGTATTGCAAGGATAGAACAGCTGGGGCAGGGGGCAGGGGACCATGCTCTTAGGCGAAATCAAGGCCAATTGGCACAACTAGCATTTTGCTAAGAGAGCTCTCTGCACCCCACATTGGTGAGTGGCGTCTGGGGTCTTAAAAGCTGCCAAGCTGCCATCCAAGGACACAGCAAATGGTCCCAACTCAGCAGGAACGGATGCTCACCGAGGACCAAAATGACATGGGGTAAAGACAACCTAGAAGACAGACCTGCAAGAGTGGGTGTCTTCATCGACTTGGACCGGAAGAACTGGATGGTGCCCAGCCACCACCAGTGATAGCCACGATGGAGCTCACTAGGTTGAGTCTCACTGGCAACACAAGAATAAAAAGGGGTGCATCCTGAGATCTCCACTAAAAGACCTCAACTGATGGTCCAGTGGTTTCGGGGTTCCCCTGAGAGCATGGCCCCTGGCCCTGATGCTGCCCTTACCCATAAATTATAATAAAGGTCCACTCTTTGGACAGGAATGGATTGGACTTGGCAATGCAGAGTGACCATATATTGGTTGCACTTTATGGTTCAATATATCTATAGGATATCATCCTGCTGACCTCTGGCTGGAGGAAGGAGAGTGGGTGGAGAGGAGCGGAAGGGAGGCTGCTGGGAGGATGAGACATGTATGGAGCAGAGAGGAATAGTGTGCTGTCACCGGACAGGGAGAGCAGTGGAAGCTGCATATAGATGGGAATGTAAATTTATACGAGAATGTACATTTTCACTCAGTTATGTTAAATAAAAAAGAAAAACAAACAAACAAAAAACATGACATCAATCAAATTCATAAATACTGACACCATCTAAAACAGCTCCAATCTGATTCATAAAAACACCAACACAAAATTCCCACTTAAAATAGTAGGGACTAGAATTAAGGAACATTTAAAATAGTAATTCTTCACAATCAAAGTGTGAATATGCAAAGGATAAAAAAAAAATCTGTGATTAAGAAGTATATTTTTATGTATGTCTACATATGTATAAATACATAATACAGAGTTTATACCCAAATACCAAGAAGCTAAGCAACCTGAAAAAAAAAAGTCAAAATATTTAGACAGACACTTTCAAAAGCTGTACAAATGATCAATAATGATATGAAAAGGTGCTTAGCATCACTAGTCATCAAGGAAATACAACTTAAAACCATAATAAAATATAAGTAGGCATCGATTTGTAGACAAAACAAGAGAAGCCTGCTGCCGTTGAGTTGATTCTGACTCATAGCAACCCTGTAGGACCAAGGAGAACTGCTACATAGTGTTCGCAAGGAGCAGCTGGTGGATTTGAACTGCTGACCTTTTGGACAGCAGCCAAGCTCTTAACCACAGTGCCACCAGTGTTCTTCACATCCATTAGACTGTCTGAAATACAAAATTTTCTTCACATCTCTTTGCAGTCTATCCCTCTCTTTACCTCAGACACTACTGTTCAAATTTTTATCATTAGGAATTAGCTTGGATTTTCTAGAATTTTATAATAATGTGTAATCCTTCATGTCTACTTTTTTTGGTCTCAGCAAAGTAATTTTGAGATTTATCCATAATTGCATCTATTGGTAATTTATCCCTTTTCACTGGTGAGTAGTATTCCACTCCTCCTTGACATCCTGCTTGGTAGAGCGTCTGCAAAAATGAGGAAGACCCTCAAGGAGATGGATTGACACAGTGGCTGCAGCGATGGGTTCCAGTGTGACAACTGTGAGGAGGGTGCAGGGCCAGGCAGTGGTTTGTTCTGTTGTGCACAAAGTCACTGTCAGTAGGAACCAACTGGACGGCCCTAGCAACAATGACAACATTCCATTGTATCGTCTTACATATTTAAGGGAGAACTTTGGATTCTCTTTGTTGTTGTTGTTGTTAGGTGTCGTCAAGTTGGTTCCAACTCACAGTGACCCTGTTCACAATAGAACAAAACACTTTCCAGTCTTGCGCCATGCCCAAAATTGTTTTTACGTTTAAGCTCATTGTTGCGACCACTGTGTCAATCCATCTTATTGAGGGTCTTCCTCTTTTTCACTGACTTTCCATTCTACCAAGCATGATGTCCTTCTCCAGGGGCTGATCCTTCCCGACAACATGTCTAAAGCACATAAGACACAGTCTTGCCATCTTTGCTTCCAGAACGTATCTGTTTGTTCTTTTGGCAGTCCACAGTACATTCAACATTTTTCTCCAACACCACAATTCAAACACATCAATTCTTCTTCTGTCTTCATTGTTCATTGTCCAGCTTTCACATGCATATGAGGTGATTGAAAATACCATGACTTGGGTCAGCTGCACTTTATTTTCAAAGTGACATCTTTGCTTTTCAATACTTTAAAGAGGTCCTTTGAAGCAGATTTTCTCCCAATGCAATGCATCTTTTGATCTCTTCACTGTTGTTTCCATGGATGTTGATTGTGAATCCAAGTAAAACGAAATCCTTGACAACTTCAATCCTTTCTCCATTTATGATGATGTTGCTTACTGGTCCAGTTGTGAGGATTTTTGTTTCCTTGATGTGAAGTGTAATCCATATTGAAGGCTGTGGTCTTTGATCTTCATCAGTAAGTGTTTCAAGTCTTCTTCACTTCCGGGAAGTAAGCTGTGTTGTCTGTATAACGTAGATTTTTAATAAGTCATTCTCCAATCTTGATGCCTCACTCTGCTGCATATAATCCAGCTTCTCAAGAGTATTTGCTCAGGACACAGATTGAAAAGATATGCTGAAAGCATACAACCCTGATGCACATCCTCCCTGGCTTTAAATCATGTAGCATCCTGTTGTTCTCTTAGCATAACTGCCTCTTGATCCATATTCAGATTTCTTAAGAGCACAATTAAGTGTTCTGGAATTCTTCTCCCATGTTACCATCATGAGATGAACTGGGTCCTCCGAAAAATATCTGTTGACTTGATTAAGCCATGATTCTTAGTACTGCTTGATTGTTCACCATTTTGTCATCTGATGTGATTTTTCTATGTGTTGTAAGTCGTATCTCTAGAATGTTAATGAGATGCCATTATGAGTAGTTATATTAGTAAGGCAAGACTCAACCTACAAGGTTAGGTTGTATCTTAAGCCAACCTCTTTTGAGATGTAAAAGAGAGAAGTGAGCAGAGAGACAGGGGACCTCCTTTCACTATGAAACAAGAGTCAAGAGAACAGTGCATCCTTTGGACACGGTACCTGTGCCAAGAAGCTCCCAGGCCAGGGGAAGGTTGATGACAAGGACCTTCCTCCAGAGCCTTCAGAGACAGGAAGCTTTCCCCTGGAGCTGAACTTGGACTTCCAGCCTACTAGACTGTGAGAGACTAAACTTCTGTTTCTTTGAAGCTATCCACCCACTTGCAGTGTTTCTGTTATAGTAACAGCAGGTAACGGAGACAGCTATCAACTGTAACTTACTCATTCCAGGTCTTCCTCACCTTAGAAAACATTCACTCCATCCATAAAACTGCTTGAGCCAAGACACTGGAGGTGAACATGGATGTCTGTCTTTCTCTCACATACCACGTCAGAGTTATCAATAAGTCTTTTGACTTTAATTCCCAAACATTATTTGAATCGTAACATATCTCACAATTTCCGGTGCTAATCTCTGAGTTCAGAAAACTATCAACATCCCAAAAAAATTATCCTAAAATTCCCCTTGCTTATCTTCTTGTTCCCCTATAGTCTATACTTCTTAAAAGACTGGGTGTTCTCTTTGCAGCATAAATTGGGTTGTTTCACTCTCCTGTTCAGTACCTCCACTGGCTTTCCATTGTCCTTAGAATCAAATAAAACATGTTGACCACAGCATAGCAACATGCTCCTACATGATCTGGCCCTCTCAACCCTTCTGAGCTCATTCCGTGTGTCCCTCCTTACATACGTAGGTCCACACTGGCCATTTTTCTAGCCTTTGAGTAGGTCACACTTGTGCCAGTTACAAAGAACTCACATTTGTTGTTTTCCTTTCCTGGAATGCTCTATATCTGTCTTCACTTGAATCATCTTAATTTTATCATCACATACCTGATGTCATCGGATAAATTGTCTTCAGAAATTTCTGGAACATCTTATGCCAAGAGCTCACTTCAGCTTCTCCCCCAGGCTCCTCTTTTCTCCACTAGTCTCCACATTAAATTATGTAACATTTTCATTTGCTTTTCATTGTCCATCTCACACTAGACCCAGTGCGGGCAGGGAATTCACTTGTGGTTTCAGTCACATAGCTTAGGCTTTGCTGCTGTCACAAACAACCTGAAAATCTCTGTGATCTGATGACCCAATTGTTTATTCTTCACTTGTGACAAGTATGCTGTGCATCCGACTGTTTCTTCAGGGCAGCGATCCTGGAATGTACAGCTGTGACGTAGCCCTGCAGGCTGAGGAGCACCCTAACACCCTGGAACCACACCATCTGGAACATGTAGGCGCGGCCAAATCCAAACCTGTTGCCATCCAGTTGATTCCAACTCCTAGAGACCCTATAGGATAGAGTGGAACTGCCCTGTAGGGTCTCCAGGGAACAGCTGATGGACTCAAACTGCCAAACTTTTGGTTAGCAGCTGTAGCACTGAACCCCTCACCCACCGGGGCTCCACAACCACCGCAGTGGAGGGAAAAAATAAAATGGAAAACGACGCACTGCCTCTTAAGTGCTTCCACGGGGAACTGACAATGTGGTACCTCTCTCTTCTCATATCTCATTTCCGAAACATCTTACGTGGCCACACCTGACTGCAGGGATGTGTGGGCTGAGGGCAAGAGGGGAACCAAATAACAGAAGCAGGGGTGGGTTATTCAATAAGCAAGGTGTGCACGGACCTACTTGTGGGTGCTTAGTAACCTGTAGTGCACAGTTTCACCTCTTTCGCACTAGGCACAAATAAGCGTACTTACTTGTGTGTACTGACTTTGAAAAACAAGTGAAATGGGACACTGCAGATTAGTATGCAGACACAAGGGAGCCCTGTGTACCTTGCTTACAGAAAGCTCGTATGTCTCCTGCTTGCTGGTTAGGGAAAGGAAAGCAACAACATTAAACCCAATGCTGTTGAGTTGATTCTGACTCATAGCAACCCAACAAGACAGGGTAGAATTGCCCCTAGTTTTCAAGGAGTCCCAACAGATGGGTCTATTCCATCTGCCTTACTCAACATTCTCTGTTTAGCACTTGAACTTGGTAGCAAGGGCTTGGGTAAAAGTAGGTACCCAGGAGACATGTGTTGAATGAAGATAAATACACCCAGATCTTGATTTTCCTTGCTAAGAAGGCACAATCCTAGCAAAGCCAGAAAATGACTGCCAACCATGCTTTCATCGTACCCTATCTCCTTGTCTTTTTTTTCTCTCTCTACTTTTGGCAAAATTGATGAGCTATGCAATTCAGTTGTACTTTTAACTTCCCTTGGCTCATTGGGAACGATGTATATGGTAATTCATTAATACTGTAGTGCAAATTCTTTCTTTTAATACATCATTCTGCCAAGGAGGACTGATACTACACATGATGGTACTAGTCTGAGAAGGATATATTTTGTACATTAAATATTCTTCTCTAACGGCACAATTCAAAGACATCAATTCTTTTTCTGTTTTCCTTGTTCATTGCCGAGCTTTCACACGCATATGATGCAAAGAAAGATATCATGGTCAGCCCCCATAAAGATTTCACCTTAGGAAACCCTGTGGGGCAGTCCACTTGGTCAGATAGGGTCGCTATGAGTCATACCCAAGTAGACTACACATAAAAACAAGAGTTCCTGTTGTACAGATGGGGAAACTCAAGTACAGAGTGGTCAAGTGACGTCTTTTAGTCTTCAAGGCAACGTCTTTACTTTTCAGCACTTCAAAGAGGTCCTTTTCAGAAGATTTGTTCAATGCAATGAACTTTTGGTTTCTTGACTGCTGCTAACATGGGTATTGGTTGTGGAACTTAGCAAAATGAAATCCTTGACATCTCCATTTATCATGATGTTGCTTACTGGTCCAGTTGTGAGGATTTTTGTTTTCTTGATGTTGAGGTACAATCCATACTGAAGGCTGTGGCCTGTGAACTTCATCAGTAAGTGTTTCAAATCCTCTTCACTTCCAGCAAGTAAGGTGGTGTCATCTGCTAATGTCTGTCTCATTAACAGGGCGTTAATGAGTCATCCTTGGATCCTGATGCCTCATTTTTCTTCATATAGCCCAGTTTCTCAGATGATGTATGCAAGAAAATAATCCAAGAAGTGGTTGAACTATAACTTGAAATTCCCACTCCTTTCCCAAGTGCCAAATTGTGCAAGAAAATAAAATTTTATTCTCACTAAGGGGATGCTTCCTTAAAAAATTTTGAAAAAGAGATTTAAAAACCCTACTTTAATTAAATAAACCCAAATAGCCCTATTATATCATCATGAAGGGGGGCATATTTCTTAACTCCCACACTTCCCTTAGATTATTATGATTGAAACTGAATTTACATTGAAAAAATGAAAACCCTTGAGGTTTTTATGAAATTTGATTCTGTACACTTGGGGAAATGAGACCAAAAAAATAAAAAAAAAAATCCTTCCTCTCTGAGAGACACTAAAGTGGGATGTGAATTGATTTTTTTTTTCCTGGCAGTTTTGTGTACTATATAGATGTCAAAACCTCAGAACGAATGTCATTTTTACAGTAAAGGAGGATAAATTTTTGCCAACTCTTAAATAGAATGGAGCCAATATCTTTATGGAATAATTTTGAAAAGAACTGAAAAACAAGGGTAAATCTGGCATCTTTTTAAAAAAGGCTTCACAGTCCTGATAGCATTTTCTGCTCAAAGCTTCCCTGCAGACAGGACACAGAAGGTAGGGGCTCACAGCATAAGCTGTAGAATCGGACTGTGGGAATTTAATTCTGCTGCCTCTGCCTAGCCGTAAGGCCTTAGCCAGTCACTTGACCACTCTGTACTTGAATTTCCCCATCTCTACAACAGGAACTCTTGTTTTTATGTGTAGTCTACTTGGGTATGACTCATAGCGACCCCATCCAACCAAGTGGACTGTCCCACAAGATTTCCTAAGCTGAAATCTTTATGGGGGCTGACCATCAGGTCTCTTTCCCTGGGGGTCACGGGCAGGTTCCAACAACCTCCCTTACCTAGCTGGGTGCTTAACCTTACCATCCACTGCCAGCAAGTTGAATCTGACTCCCAGTGACCCTGTCCACAACAGAACAAAACACTGCCCCGTCTTGCGCCATGTCCACAAGCATTTTTACATTTACGCTCATTGTTGCAGCCACTGTGTCAATCCATCTCGAGGGTCTTCCCCTTTTTCACTGACCCTGCACTCTACCAAGCATGATGTCCTTCTCCAGGGACTGATCCTTCCTGACAGTGTGTCCACAGTATGTAAGACGCAGTCTTGCCATCTTTGCTTCCAAGGAGCAGTCTGGTGCAAAAGGATAGAAGAGTGGCCCCACACAGTTCCAAAGAGCAGCTGGTGGTTTTGAACTGCTGACTTCTGAGTTAGCAGCCAAGCTCTTAACCACTCTGCCACTAGTGTTTCAGTAACTAGTAAGGGAGGTGGTGGAAGCCACCCCTATACCTGTATTTAGGAAATGACAGAAGTTGAAAACTCAGTCCCCAGTGGGGCTTTCATTCCCCCTTTTGTAACTTCTTCTGTCATCTGTAGTCTTTTGACCGGCCTGAACATATACAGGGTCATGTGGCAGAAAGGCTCTGGAGCCTACCTTCAGCTCTGCTCTTTCTTCCAACCCAATCTCCAGCTGCTCCTTAAATTCTGTCCACTTCTGGGTGACCAGCAGAGATCCTGAGTACCTTGCTTGGGCACAAAGAAAAGGCCCAGAAACACCTTGTCATTGTCCACATTTGTTGTCCTCTTCAGGAGCCCTGGAGACGACGTCGTGGTCAGCAGCTCTGCTGCTAAGCAAAACGTCTGCAGTTCAAATCTACCAGTCGCTACTGAAAACCCCCACGGGGCAGTTCTACCTGTCCTATAGGGTCACTATGAGTTGAGGTTAACTCAGGGGCGTACAAGAACTGCCAATTAAGTTTGCAAACTCATCCTAGGAAAAGTGCTACATAGCTCATTGCTGAATATCACCATGGTGACCTCGGAAGTACTCACCTGGGGAAGCTATGCACTGATGCTAGTGCCTGGTCCACCCTTCAAAGCAATTTGGGAACTCTTTTTCCAGATGGGCCATCAGAGCTGTCATTGTATTACGCTTGATGTCCTGAATGTCATCCAAATGTCTTCCTTTCAATATTTCTCTTTGGATAAAGAAAAAAGTCATTGGGGCCAGATCCAATACAGTTATTTGTCGACCGGCTAAAATTTCCCTCACAGACAACTAGACAATTAAGTTTGCAAACTAGCCACAGTGCCACCATGTGCAATGGCTATTTCAGAAAGAGTTCCAAAGTTGCTTCAAAGGGTGAGTTAGGTGCTGGTACCAGTGCATAGATTCCCAAGGGGAGTACTTGGATGATGACTGTAGTGATATTCAGCAACGAGGTATATAGCACTTAGAACAATTAAGTTTGCAGACTTGTTAGACCTCGTGTAGTGGCAATATTTGATGTAAGTAATATAAATTAAATTGTGTCCAGAAAGCTAGCAGGAGTTTACTACAGACTGTACTCAAGAAGATAAATTTCTTAAGGCACTTATGTCATTGTTATGATTATCGATTAGTTTATCAGATTACTTCTAGAACCTTTGGAAGGATCTAGGCTGTGTAAACCATACTGAGAGAGGGAGAAAGGTAAGAGAGCAAGGCAGCCATGAGTCCAGCTGGAGGCAGTGGCGACCTTCGTTTCCTCCATCTTCCTACCTGCCAGGTGGTGGGGTCTCTGAGAGATGCTGGGCTGTTCTATCACAGAGTGACGGGCGTCAGATCTGGAAGGGAAGGAACAAGTAGGGTTCTCAGACTTGAGGGAAACATCAAGCATGTCATTTCAATCTTGCTGACAGCTCAGTTCCTTAAGACAAGACAGCAGTGGGGCTGCTGGGTGAGCCTGCCATCACCAGACAGCTTGCGACGCTGGAACTGTGCTGGCCATTTGGTCAAGCGGGTTGTTCTACATGTGGTTCATATTCACCAGTTTTGTGACAAACCATGGGACTCACCATCCCTGCCCCTGCTTCAGGTTGAATTGGTACATTTTGTATTTTCCTATTACCTACGAGCAGAAGATTTTCCACATTATTTTTGTCATGCTTGCTTTTAGAGTTGAATGATTTTCATTCACAAAGAACCCACATGAGGTGTTCACTTTTCTTCCAAAAGAGAGAATATTGATCACTATACTTTTAAAAAGAACATTTGTTATGTTCACACAATCATATTTTCTAAATAGAAAACATCAACACATATAGAGTTACCCATCTACAGGTTTTCCGTCATCAATATTAAATGTGTCTGTTGCATACTTGTCAACTCAGATTAAGCCTGTGCAAAGTGAAGCTGTCACTATTTTGAAACTGTAACAATAATAATTGTAAAGTTACAGGGAAGCTGAAAAACATTCAAAATTCAGTTTACAAAATGGCCATGTCCAAAAGCAGAGATCTAAAAAAAGAGGACAGGACGGTAACAGCCCATCCAAAGCCAAACTGATGACTTGTGAAGGAAAGGCCATATTTCAATTCAGTGTGCTGTGCCTGAGATCCGTAATTGGGGAAGATGAAGGTTAGGTCAGGGGTTAGGGAGGGAGGGCTTCCCGCTCTGTGACCAAACCAAAAAACTCACTGCTGTGGAGTTGATTCTGACCTACAGCAACCCTAGAAAACAGGAGAACTGGCCCGTGGAATTTCTAAGGAGCGCCTGGCAGAGCTGAACAACTGACCTCTTGGTTAGCAGCCATAGCACTTAGCCACTATGCCACCAGGGTTTTCTGGGGCCAAGAGCTGTTAAATAGGGCAAGCCAGCCTGGCAGGGAGGGAATAAGAATCATCTCTGACAGGCAAAGATGTCGCCACTTCTTGATTCCTCCAAACCCTGAGAAGTACCAGGATGGGGAGGCTGGAATCCTTTACAGAAAAACTTAAATATCTATTTGGAACAACACAAGCTGGAATCCTGATGTTAGCACATGTGCTCTATAAATAGTGCTCTGTTCTGGCTCCCACCACATCCTATCTGTGACATTTTAAAGCCACTTAAGAGACAGAGCACTGGCCTTGCCTGCCTCCTACAAATCCTTATCAACTTACAGCAGCTTAGGGAAGTGTCTCAGGACAGTTCAGTGGATGCTTCCATAAATATAAACACCCCGGAGAGGGCAGGGCCCCCTCTCCTCATGGGCTGCATCTGGAATGCCCTGAAATGGTTTCTCAGCGTCGACACAAACCTCTGCTCCCCCGTGCTAACCTCTGTGAACCTTCGTAACAATGCGACATTTACAATATTAAAATCGCCTGCCTCCTCAGAGTTCCTTGAGGTTGGGACCTTGGTCCTGTTTGTCTTCTTCCTCAGTCTGAACAGCGATCGTGCCTGGCATTGTATCCTTTGCATCCTGCTTCCCCTTCTCCAGGGGTGGTCCAGGGACATGGTGTCAGCATCCCCAGGGAGCTTATTAGAAGTGCAGAATCTTAGGCTCCGGCATCAAAATCTGCATTTTTCACAGTATCACCAAGTTTATGTTTAAACACATTACAGCGTGAGAAATGCTGACCTGTAGTGATGTCAAGTTCACTGAAGTTCACTGGTTTAACCTTTACGCATGACACTCTTTGCTTCCTGAACACATTTTAGACGACAGGATCTGAGGGAGGCGTGGAGCAAGATGCTGAGTTTATGAATCTCTTTTCATACTTTTGATGTCACCCCACCCTTCGCTAAGAAACAAGGAGTCTTGATAAAAGAGCAGCTATTTCTGCAACTTCGCTGCTGTTGCTTATTTCAAATAAAAGAATACTGCAACTTGAATTCCATTTGCATGTGAGTGGTGTTTGCAGTTGATTACTGCACCTTGAGACTTCAGTACTAAACCTGCTTGTCATAAAACATAGCCAGCCTGTTATCTGTCTGCAGAGGACAGGGGGCACTCTGTTTCAGTTCTCAAATGAAACTGTTTCTGATTGGTGACCCCAAGATCTGCTGGTTTGTTTATAGTCCCTAACACTCCAAAATGCATTTGGTTGACTGACAGAGATGCACACACACCATGGAGGACTGACCACGTTCTGCTAAGAGCATTGGTGATTCAATGGTACGATTCTCGATTCTCCCCTTCCTGGCGGGAGACCCAGGTTTGGTACCCAGCCAACGTACCTCACATGTTGTTATGCTGCCTAACAAGTTGCAAGGGAGGGTATGCAGCAGGACCAGCACGTGGTACACAGAAATAGGGGTGACTTCACAGCCACTGACAGCAACTCTAAGGCAGGCTTCACAATAATCAGTGTCTCTTTATTCAATTACTTTGCTGCTTGTATTTTTAAAGCTTGAGATAGATTTAAAGCTCATCTCTTAGAGACTCCCAGCTATGTGTTTATCTGTTTGCCTTAGAGTAATCCAACGTCTGTGTCATTGTCTGGCATTAGAGTGTGGAATTCTCCACATGTCCTGGACAAGCCTAAATGCTGGACAGCGGAGAACGTTTGCGCAGAAAATTTCCATCCATGGAATTTTCTTCCAACCCTTCACTTTAGGTTCAAATACAGACCCAAACATGCAGATTCCTGGTTCTTGCTCCTTCTAAAGCGTGAACTCCTTTGGCGTCGTCACCTTTTTAGCAATAAGCTGTCCTCCACAGGTGACAAAATGCGGCCACTGAGAGCCTTTGAATCCATAACTGTCCCAGCTCGCAGTGAATTGAAGAATCTTGACCGAGGGGGTGCGGATGGTTAAGGGTTTGATTATTGACCAGAAGCTAGGTTGTTGGTTGAAGCCCACCTCGGGGGCCATGGAAGGAAGGCTGGAGACCTGCTTCTGGCAGGCTAACACTCTAAAAACCCAGTGGGGTACACTTCTCTTCTGACACACAAAGGGTCTCCATCAGCAGGGTGTGTAGCCCATGAGCCAGTGACGTCTTTAAGGTTCACAGCAGCAACACAAAAAGAGAGAGGACAACTCAAATACGCCAAAACAGTTCAGATACAGAGGACCTGGATTTATCTTAATTTTTCCTCCGTAGACTTGAAACAAAGAGCCCTCATAGTCCAGTGGCTAAGTGTCCTGTTGCTAACCGACAAGTCAGTGGTTCGAATACACCAGCTGCTCTGAGGGAGAAGGATGTGGCAGTCATCTTCCATAAAGATGACAGCCTTGGAAACCCCATGGGGGCAATTCTACTCTGTCCCTACTGGCTTCTCTGACAATGGGTCAGTTAGGGTTTAAATTTCACCTTGACTGCCTTCTGTGTCCTATGCAGTAGTCTGCACAGTATTTTGGATATAATTAGTGTTTCATGCATGCTCTTCGTTTTTTAAGGAAAATTATCTGAAATGTGTCATTGGCCGGCATGTTAACCTCAGGCCCTGTATCCCTAATCACTTGATTTAAAAAAATAGAAAACACTGCTGTTGAGTTGATTCTGACTCACAGCAACCCTATAGGACAGAGCAGAACTGCCCCATAGTTTCCAAGGAGCACCTGGTGGCTTTGAACTGCCAACCTTTGGGTGAGCAGCCATAGCACTTAACCACTGTGCCACTAGGGTTTTCCAATCACTCGATCAGCATTGAGCAGCAATCATGAAAAGCTGGTGTAGGCTCAACTGTTGATACACAATAAGGTGAGGCTCCATTTCCAAGGGCGAGTTCATGCAAGGAGACAACACCTGGTGTCCCCAAGAACAGAACCAGAAAGAACAAATCTGAATACACTAAAAACCTTGAAGCAAAAAGTCTTTTTTTTTTTTTTTTGATTAAAGAGTCAGCATTTTAAAAATAGAAGGATGACGAAGATTTACTCTAAATTGCATTTTATTTAAATATACCTAAAATTACACGCTTGGTAAGCATGGAAGCCGCATTCCTATGGAGTGTGGGTAGACACTATGTCAGCTTCTCCGTGTCATCTGCCAGTGCACATTAGTCATGGGACCACGCACGCCCATGACTCTTTCTTGAGGAGAATAACTACTAAACTCATTTCACTTGAAATCTAAGTCATATTTTTAACCCCTGATCTTCAGACCCCTTGACAGAGCTTAGAAATGATCTGTCTTGCTGTCAGGGACCTTGTCACCAGCCTCATTGACTGCTTCATCTTTTCGGGTGGTTTTCTCTCAGAAGTTTCTCCAGGCTGTGTCTTCTTTTCCCTCAGTGACTCTGAGCTATGTGTGAAGTTCTTTCTCTCAAATGATTTAAATGCTGAGGCTCTGAGAGAAGCTATGAAGGAAATCTATATTTAACCATGTGAGGACAGACTCTTTCTTCACTCTGTCACTGAAAGGAGGTCATAGGAGAGACAGGATGGTGAATGGAGACACTGAAATAAATAAATACTATTTTAAAGCCTTTTAAGAAAGGGAAGTTAACAGTAGTCCCTCATCTTTTTCTGTTTCCTGTGATGGCCACTGAAGTGTCTATCCTACCATTTTTATCCTTGGTTGATGACTTAGATTTTACCCTACTCCTTAAGAAAACACGTCTAATTATCGTTCTAGGAAGCCACAGTTCATAACTCAGCTTTAACCAACTATGTGATAAAGGGTCTCAAAACATTCAGGTACATGGTCATGAAAATTTTGTTGTGGGTAATTGGTTTTAATATTATTGGCCTTCAATCAGTTTTTAGACATATATTGGTCCCCTGGTAGTGTAGCAGTTAAGAGCTACGGCTGCTAACCAAAAAGTCAGCAGTTCAAACTTACCAGGTGCTCCTTGGAAACCCTATGGGGCAGTTCTACTCTGTCCTATAGGGTTGCTATGAGTTGGAAGCAACTCACGGTAACAGGTCAGTATATAATATTTATACATATCATATATTAAATAGAAAACAAACCCATTGCCAGGTGAGCCAATTCTGACTCATAGCAACTCTACAGGACACAGTAGAACTGCCCATAGAGTTTACTAGAAGCACCTAGTGGATTCCAATTGCTGACCTTTTGGTTAGCAGATGTAGCATCTAACCACTACCCCACCAAGGTTTATAAATATACATCACTGGAGCCCTGAGGGTGCAGTAGTTACAGGGCTTGGCTACTAACTGAAAGGCTGGTGGCTTGAACTCACCAGCTGCTCCATGGAGGAACAATGGGGCAGTCTGCTTCCCTAAGATTACAGACTTAGAAACCCATGGGGCATTTCTATTCTGTCTTAGAGGGTTGCTGTGAGTCAGAATCCATGACTCTAGCTTTCATCTCTATTTAGAGACATCTATGTATCTATATGTCTGTCTAGCTACTCTGAAATTCTTTTCTTTATCTGTCATTACATGGGGTTTGACAATTAAATTCACGAACTCATCCTAGAAAAAGTGCTACATACCTCATTGCTCAATACCACTACACTCTCCTTCAAAGTACTGCCCTTGGGAAGGTATGCACTAACACCAGGACCTAGTCCACCCTTCAAAGCAATTTTGGAACTTCTTTTCTGGAACGGCCATCAGAGCTGTCATCATATTACCCTTGACGTCCTGAATGTCATCCACATGTTTTACTTTCAGTATTTCCTTTATCTTTCGCTCAAGGAAAAAGTCACTGGGGGCCACATCAGGTGAGTAGGGAGGGTTTTCCAACACAGTTATTTGTTTACTGGCTAAAAAGCCCCTCAAAGACAGTGCTGTGTGAGCTGATGCATTGCCATGATGCAAGTGCCAGGAGTTATTGGTGAAAATGTCAGGTTGTTTTTGCCTAACTTTTTCACACAGACTTTGCAGCACTTTCAAATGGTAAACTTGGTTAACTGTCCACTTGGTACAAATTCATAATGAACAATCCCCCTGATAGCAGAAAAGGTTAGCAGCGTCTTTGTAACTTTTGATTTGGGTCGATGGAACATTTTTGGTCGCGGAGAATCAGCTGACTTCCATTGTGCACTTTGACGCTTTGTTTCAGGGTTGTATTGGTACCCCCATGTCTCACCACCAGGAATAACATGGCTTAAAACATTGTCTTGCCCCTCCAAAAGGTCTTGGCAAACTTCAATTCTCCTTTGTTCTTGTTGATCCCTGAGCTCCTTTGGGACCACTTTTGCACATATCTGTCTCATGCCAAGATTTTCAGTTCAGATTTTCCTGTTTCTCTACCAATGTTTACTTGGTCTGCTAGGCTTCTCACAGTCAGAAGATGATTTTAATGCACAATTCAACAAGTTTTTGCAATGTTTTCATCAGTTCTGCTCATTACTGGCCACCCTGATCTCTTTTCATCACTGATGCTTTCTCTTCCCTCAGAAAAACATTAAATCCATTTGTACACTGCTGTTTTCTTCATGGCATTGTCCCCATAAACATTCGGCCTAACACATCCCTGAGTTCACTTCCTCTTTTGACATGCTTAATAAGAAATTTAATGTGTATTGCTCTAATTCGAGCTCCAACTGTCTCATGATAGCACACGAAAACACAACAACAACAACAATAATGAATGCCACACAGCAAGACACTGTCACAAGCACAGCTATGAGACATTGACACAAACACAGCTATGAGACACTGATATACCAAGGTTATGAAACCAGACCGAGTCATTTATACAGTGCCGCCAAAATAAGCACATGGTGGCAAGTTCGCAAATGTAATTGCCAGACCTTATGCTTCTATTAGTAAATCAATTAAAATTTTGTGACATTTCTTATTTTGTAAAATTCTAGTTCCATAAAGGTTGATAAACTTCTTGTAGCAGAAAACCTAAGAAACTTTTTAAAATCCATCAATTAAATAAGCATATGCAAGGAATAAATTTAGCCTAATTTCTTTTCCAAAGAGGAATGAAAAGACTTGTAGTTTTTACATCCCGATATGGTGAGCTGTGGTTTTAAAAAATTCCAAGTGGCGATTCAAGATACAACTATTGGTCTCTGTTCATCTTGAACAAAAGAGAAAGAAGGAAATCAACAACTCAGAGGAAAAAATGAAAATCTACGGGACTAACAGTCTCCACAAACCATGGCCTCATCTACCCTGAGACCAGAAGAACTAGATAGTGCCCTGCTACCATTACAGATAGTTCTGATCAGGACCAAAGTAGATTAATTCTGATAGAACTGGGGGAGGGGTGGGGGAGAATATGAAACAGAACGCTTTAAACTGTAAACTGAAATTGTCCCGTTTTGATAAATAACAGATTGGCTCATGGGTATGAGCTCCTGTAAAAAATCATTGACATGTTCTAAGCAGTCCATGTGTGGGTGTTCTAGAAAACTGCATCTAGCCTCCCAGGAAAAAGGTAGCATCAACTGCCTCAAGAATGGGTGAATGATTCCTCAGATGATTGCAGCCCCTAGCCTTAGCGTGCTCCAACTGAGCTCCAGATGTCACTGGAAAGAGACATTCTGCCCTTCGTCTGAATTCCTGCCCTACAGAAAACATGGATAATAGATAAACTTATTGTTGTCAGAGGTAACTAAACTTGAAGCAATTTCTTATGCAGAAATAGATAATTAAAACAGGCTTTAAAAATCACTTCACGTCCTCCCAAACAACAGCAAAAAACCTTATTACCATTGAGTCGATTGTAACTCAAAGTAACTCTATGAGACAGATTAGAACTGCCCTATAGGGTTTCCAGGGAGCAACTGTAGGATTCGAACTGCCCACCTTTCAATTAGCAGTAAATTACTTGTGCCTTAATTATGGTCACTCAAATAAGGAAAAGAAATATGGTACAATTATTTGCATGGCAGTTCTATTACTTCAGCTCCAATATATTTTAAACACAGCTTTGAAATGTAAAACCATATTTAAGCATAATCTGGGGAAGCCCTTGTCTTACTGATGCTATGACTTATCAGTTAACTTTGCTAGTTATTTCGTAGTTGTCCCCTAAATGGCATCATGTGTAATTCACCAGAATTTCATATATGGCACTGGTAAAAAGTATATCCTTCACAATATTAATACTGTAGAATTTTGCATTTTTTTAATCAGATATTCTTAAAGAATTATGTCCCCACCAAATTTCTAGTTTAGTATAACATTTAAATCAGATGAATGATACAGGTTAACCAGATTTTCAGAATGAGTTGAATGAATGAAAATGGTATCATTCATGTTAAAATAAAATCAATCAGTTAATAACAATTGCCAACCAGATAATGATCCAAAATAATGTAACATACATGCCATATATGCCAATATAATGTCATATGTATTGTAAAACTCTCTTAGATAATAGTTTAGTGCACATGTAAATTTAAACTACAGGTTACGATGAAAAAGTGATTGCTAACATGGCCAATTCAGCTTAATATCAGAAAAAAGTAAAGTTCCTGATTGGCCTGGGAGTTGGACATGTTCTCAGGATAGACAGAGCTGAGGGTCTGTATAGTCATTCTTCACTGTTCTTTTTGCTAGTAAAATCAAACTCAGAATTTGGTTTTATGAGTTAAGCTTCTTTATTTCTACTTTTTCCTAAAATTTTCTAAAAATGAAGACATTTTTAATTTCTCCAGTCTGAATGAATTTCAAACATGACTGTACCTTAAAGCTCACCCGGCTGATGACTGTAATTGCTGTCAATTGGTCGTTATGCTGAGAAAAAGCCGAATTGGCAAAAGTCGTGGGATAAATATATTTGTAAAAATGACCGGGGAGTGGGGAGAAGAGTAATTGCTGAGGCTGCTTAGGTACAACCAAACATCTTACAGGATTTGGCTCCTGGTTTGGTGGTTCAGTGTCGTGGTTTCCTAAAACAACCCAGTTAATTGGCCTAATATGGTATTTAGTGCTTCCGTTCCTTCTCCTAGCTCACTGCATAGTGTCTCATGTCTTAAAGCCTTGCAAGAGGCCATCGAGGCAGGCATATTGGTGTCTATTTGCCTGGAGCAACAGAGGAAGAAGGGGAGTCAGGGATACGAGGAAGACACGGAGTATATAGGTAACTGCCTCTGTGAATGAACGGCCACCTTGCCATAAGGCCAGAACTGGATGCTGATCAAAGATTCTATAGAGAATTCCTAATCAAAGGGTGGAAAATGCAGAACAGAATTTCAAATTCCCACGGACTCTAAACTTTCTGGAGCTATGGAAGCTGGATGAATCTCTGAAACCATTTCTTCGGGATAAGCCTTAACCTTAAGCCCAAGAATATCCCCTGAAGTTGTCTTCTTCTTCTTTTTTTCTTGCAGACAGAAACATGGTTGGAAACATAAAAGTTTGCCCTGTTCCGAAATCTTCTTAAAACTAAGCAATACTTGAACTTAACTAGTAAGGAAGGTCTGTTTTGAACATTGTGCTGTTTTACAAATGTAGCCATATGGGATCAAATTGATGACAGTGACCCTACAGTTTAGATAGAAACTTAGGGGGCAGTGAGTTTCCATTAATGGGCGAGGAGCAACTCAGGAAAGGAGGTTGAGAGTGGCTGCGCAACTGCAAGAACATCACTAAATTGTATCCGTAGAAACAGTAATATTAAGGTACCTTTGCTGTGTATGCTCTCAACAAAATAAATAAAATTTTTAAAAAGTCTCCTGCCACCACTTACCTTGCTTGCAGTTACATAAAGGGTTATTCAACTCTTACATACACTTCTAGCCCACAGCCAGATGCTTTGCAGGCTTAAAAAAAAAATTACTATGCTTGGAATGTTCTTTAAAAATATGTTTTTGGCTATTTCAGTATATTGATATTTATCCTGGAAGGAAAACAGCCATGTAGCAGCTCCTGGGATGAAACGCCACCTTTTTTTTTTCATTTTACTAAGTACTGTGTCACAGCAGACTGTGTGGTCACGGGCAGAGCTGGGGAGACTGAGTCAGGAATACAGAAGCCACTTATGCCAAGTTCACACTCCATCAGAAGATTCCCAAGTGAGGCATCCCTGGGCCACCCTGCTCTGTATCCACACGTCTTCGTGATCAACGGTGCATGCTTGCCTGGCGTCTTTACAGGGCTGTGTGCTTGCAGAGACTTCACTCCAATGTAGGAAGGGCTACGAGATTACTTCTGCTCTCACAGGCAGGTCAGGCCCTACTCAGAGAAAGAGAACATGGGCTTCTCCGAGGTCAGCAGTGGGTCGCTCAGGACTCGGAGGGGAATATTCTTAGGTAATAACTCAGCAGACTCAATTTGGAGTCTCCAAAAAGCATGTCTGACCTGGTGTCTAGTTCCTTAAATCACAGACTATTCCTTTTTCAAAGCAGGTGAAATAGAAACTGACAGCACAGATAGAAAATGATTATTAATTAGAAAAATGTTGATTTATAGCCTGCTCTGGCTCCGAGGGGAAGCTGGAAACCCAGAGAGCCCAGGCTGGTCCCCATCGTGTCCCCCTTCAGGACCCCAGCTGCTCTGCACGGCCACATCCTCAGGGAAGAGGCCGCTGCGGGCAGTCCCCACCCCAAGGAACAGCGTGGACTCACAGTGGCTGGAGAAGCCTTAGAGTCGGCAGGCACTCAGCCTGCAAGCTCACAAATGGAAAAACAACGTTAAAATAATCGGCATCATGATTGGAAACCCAACTGTTCACTTTTAGTGGGCAAATCCTGGCATAGATCCCCAAATGAGAGCAACAGTGAATGATGGAAGGATCCTTATTTGCACAGTTTCCCTCTCTCTTTCTGCTTTACTTAGGCTTTTCCTTTTTTAAAATTCTCTCTTTAGTCCAAGTGCTTCCGCGTCTCCACCACGTACATTCATTGCCAAAGTGTCCTCTGGACGAACACTGTCCATTAGCTCAGCTAGAACTTCTCACCGGGATAGGCTGTCCTGTGCCACCAGCTCTGAAGCAGCTGCTTAGCAGGCCATCTCCAATCAGAACTGTCCGTGGATAATAGCCTTTATCTTACTCATCTGAAGACTGGCTGGTCTTTTATTTTTTGACACCCGTCAAAACCTTGCCAGAAACAAGGCACAGTCAGATCTGCTGGAGCTGGGCTGTCATTTATCCACCAATCAGGATCCCCACGCAAATGCTGTGGCTAGTTCTGCACTTGCTTGGATTTTTGAGATGTTTTCCATCATGGTTAAACATATTATTTTATCAGTGACCTTTGTCGACTAACTCTGTGGTAAACAGGAAAATATTCAGCCACGATTAATTATGTAAGAGTTTGAAGTCGTCTAGACAGAGTTAGGGGAGCAACAGATGGAATAAATTCTTCGAAATGAGAAGTCATTTAGCAACAGGACTCTTCAGCTGGGATGATGTCCGTGTCTCTCCTGATACCAGCTCGTCTGGCCCTCTCCTCTCCTCTTCCTTTTGCTTTGAGACCTTTTGACCCCAATATGCATAAGGAATTACTTGGAACCAGTTATAATCTACCCTTTCTACTGATTTAGCAACAGGGTGCAACAGCAGCTGTGTGGCCAATGGTCATATTTCTTTCTTATGTGTCATCCTGTTTAACGGCATTTTAATAGATGAAGAGTCAAATATTTGAAAGAGAGAACTGTAAGCACAGAAGAAAATTATGATAGTATTTTACAAACATAGTGGGGAAAAAGGAAGACAACAAATAGAACCGTAAGATTGCATCGTGGTTTAAGCACAGATGCCATCTTCTCTTCATGCTGCTGTTGGTTGGGGAGTCGCCGCCTACTCAGAGTGACCTGGCATGTAACAGATCAAAGCACTGCCTGGTCCCAAACTAGCCTCACAACAGTGAGTATCTGTCACCCCTTTCTAACAGTGATTAATTCCATCCACTACAGAGAATGGTAATAACATTGTTCACTAGCAATGTTATTAGTTAATTACGATAACAGTACTGTATTTGGTTGTTACATTAATAATTAAGAATAGTAACATAATAGTGCATGTATTAAAATACCTTTGAGCATATTTACATGGTCAGAGTGAAATTAAGATAAACCAAACCAAACCTACCGCCACTGACTCATAGTGACCGTATAGACCGAGCAGAACTGCCCCAGAGAGTTTCCAAGGAGCACCTGGCAGATTTGAACTGCCAGCCTTTCGGTCAGCAGCCATAGCATTTAGCCGCTATGCTACCAGGGTTTCTTAACAGAAACAATCCATTCAATAATCATTTACTGAGAAACTATTATGGGGTAAACACTGTGAAAGCCAGAAGAAAGTAGAAAGATGGTACCAATTACAGGAAGCAAATAAATTTATTCAGGAGCAAAATGACATGTACATTTAGAAGGTCACTGAACTATGTGGTATAAGATTATCTCAAAGGACCAAAAAGAAAAATCCAAAAATGATATAAAAGATTAAATTCCCCTTGAACTTCAGGTAGTTAAGAATGGACTCATAGAAGACGCAGAATTTCCGCCTTGGGAAGAGAAAAAATTCAGCCAAAGAGAAAGAGTATAATACGAGACAAGAACATAAATAAAACTTCAAAGTAAAAACCAAACCCATTGCCAATGAGTCCATTTTAACTCCTAGCGATCCTGCAGGACAGAGTAGAACTGCCTCATGGGGTTTCCAAGAAATGTCTGGTGGATTCAACCTGTCACCCTGCTGGTTGGCAGCTGTCACTCTTAACCGCTTTGCCACCAGGGCTCCCAGGAGAGCCTGGGAGACAGGAAAGTAGACATCAGGTTCAGTAAGGAGCAGCGCCTATAGGGAGAAAAGGATCGTGGACTAGAGACAGGATTACGGGTAAGTGTTGGCTTGAATGTCCAGGTCTGATGTTCTCATTTCCTCCTGGGCTACAGACAGCTGTGTTAGAAGTGCCACATACACTGACATAGGAATACTCCCCACGACCTTGCCTATATGACAACACGTGTTTAGTTGGGTCACCCGTCTAGTTCTCTGACTATTCCGTACACTACTTGGAGAGCAGTGTCTTCACTTGTCCTCTTCCAGAAGCAGACTCTTAGGGAAGTCTTTGCAGGCAAATAGTTTGCCTGGAAGGAATCCCGGAGCAGGGCAAATGGTTAACCAGTTGGACTGCGAACCAAAAGATTAGTAGTTTAGGTCCATTCAGAGGTACCTCAGAAGAAAGCTCTGGCTATCTACTTTTGAAAAATTAGCCACTGAAACCTGGTGGCTTAGTGGTTAAGAGTTCCACTGCTCATCAAAAGGTTGGCAGTTGGCCTCCATCAGGCACTCCTTGGAAACCCTGCGGAACAGTTCTCTGTCCTACAGGGTCACCATGAGTCAGAAGCCACTTGAAGGCAATAGGTTCAGGTTTTCACAGAGCACAGTTCTACTCTGACACACACACACAGAGGATTGTTGTGAGTCAGAGTTGACTTCACAGCAACTGGTTTATGGGTTGCTATCTAATAACTAATGTCACTCTCACAGAGTACCTCAGTCTCTCTCTAGGGTGGGAGCTTTTGCAAGAAATAAGAGCCTGGTTTGCAGCCAGCCTTCTCCTCCGCGATGGCTGTCACTGATGGCCTCTGCCACAGACCTGAGTGTACCCTGAGTCTGCTCCTCTGGGGGCTCTCCTTGGCACATGGGAGCCTGGCTTACGGCAAGGAGTGGCAGGACAGAGGGACAGAAGAGCATACGACAACCTGGCTTGGGTGTTTCTCAGCCTTCCCCACAAAGCCAGGAACAGAAAATGAACACAAAAAGATAATATCAGCATTAGAACAAGAAAAGCATTTGGGGACATTATTTTTTAAAAATGAGTCTTCGGGTAAGTATTTCTTGGAAATGCTTTGGAAGAAACGTGTAACAATTCATTAATTCTGAGTGAGGTTACCTTTGGCTAGCCACCTGCTCCTTCTCCACTGGAAAAATAAATTTATTTTCTGGCAAATATAAGGATCGCTGCTGAAATGCTACGAGAAATGAGGACTGTATCTAAACAGGAGGCTGTTTCCATCATCCCTGGGTCCCTTTTAAAAGGATGCGGGGGATTCAATTAGTGGATTCAATTAAAATTGATTGAACATCCACAGACGTTGCAGGATTGGGTTTCCTTTCCAGCCTTCTCACCTTTCATTGTCTGGAAATTAACCACACAGGGTTGTTGTACCAGAAACACTAGGAGAGTTGTTATGTGATTACTTGAGAGAACAAACACTACCAGCTTTTTCCATAAGCCTTTAAAAAACAAACTCCCCTTGCTCCAGGGCTCCCTTTTCCCTCCCCTAATAAAGCACAACTCCCTAACTTCAAATTTCTTCTTTCTTTGGGCTCATAGAGAGTGATTGCGTCATGTGGGATAGATTCAGAGGGAAGGATGGGCTTGCCAGTCCATTGACAGAGAGCCATTAACATATGAGATCACACATGTTGGTGGAGGCTTACAGTTTAAAAGAAACTTTTAGGTGGACCTGCATCAGAAGGGAAAAGGAAGATGAAGGGATTCATGAGAATCTGGTGACATGATCTGGTGACATGATCTCTGATGACATCTGAGACAGACGATGTTGCTGCTGCGGTTGTTGTTGTTAGGTGTCATCGAGTCGGTTCTGACTCACAGCGACCCTGTGAACAACAGAATGATACCCTGCCAGGTCACGTGCCATGTCCACAGTCGTTCTCATGCTGAAGTCCACTGTTGTGGCCACTGTGTCAATCTATCTTGTCGACGGTCGCCTCTTTTTTGCTGACCCTCCACTCTACCAAGCATGATGTTCTTCTCCAGGGACTGATCCTTCCTGATGACATGACAAAGATATGTAACACACTGACTTGCTATCTTTGCTTCTAAGGAGCACTCTGGTTGTACTTCTT
Source organism: Heterohyrax brucei (assembly GCA_028571685.1). Lineage (NCBI taxonomy): Eukaryota > Metazoa > Chordata > Mammalia > Hyracoidea > Procaviidae > Heterohyrax > Heterohyrax brucei. The sequence goes on from CM053163.1 coordinate 3,791,914, forward strand.
TCAGAATAGATCTTTTTTGTTCTTTTGGTGGCCCACGGTCAATTCAACATTCTTCTGTTGCTGTTAGGTGCCATCAAGTCAGTGCCAACTCATAGCGACCCCCTGAACAGCAGAACGGCACAGAGCCCGATCCTGTGCCATCCTTGTGATCTCTGTCCTGCTTGAGTTCACTGTTGCAGCCACTGTGTCAGTCCATCTCGTTGAGTGTCTTCGTCTTTTTCAGTGACTCTCTACCTTACCAAACTGATGTTCTCCTCCAGGGACTGGTCCCTCCTGAAAACATGCCCAAAGCATGTAAGACACAGTCTTGTCATTGTTGCTTCTAAGGGGGTATTCAGGCTAAATTTCTTCTGCAATAGATTCGTTTGCTCTTTTGGCAGTCCACGGTATATTCTTAGACAGACAGATTAAAACAAATAAACAAACACACAAACCTCACTGCTGTGGAGCTGATTCAAACTCACAGCAACCCTAGAGGATGGAGTAGAACTGCCCCATAGGGTTTCCAATGCTGTAGATCTTTACAGAAGCAGAAGGCCACAGGTTTCTCCTGCAGAGTGGCTGGTAAGTTCCAAGTGCTGACCTCTGAGTTAGCAGCTGAGTGCTAAAACACTGTGCCACCAGGTTTCCTCATATACATATTCAAAAAAACAGAAGAAACCTGTCGCCATCTGTCGAGTTGATTCCACCTCACAGCAACCCTATAGGACCAAGTTGAACTGCCCCATGGGGTCTGCAAGGAGTGGCTGTCAGATTTGAACTGCAGACTTCTTGGTTAGCAGCCAGGTTCTTAACCACTCCACCACCAGAGTTTCCATAAACGTATTAAAAAACAAACCCACTGCCGTTGAGTCGGGTCCAACTCATAGTGACTCTATGGCAGAGAGCAGAACTACTCCATAGAGTTTCCAAGGAGCTCCTGGTGGATTTGAACTGCTGACCTACTTGTGAACAGACATAGCATTTAACCACTATGACACCAGGTTTCCAGATGCATAGTAGAGATATCTGTATGTTTATCTACGTAGAATTTGATGTTTTCGACATCTGCAGAAACTAGCTTACATTCTCAACCTTCATACTCAAATTTTAAAAGAAAATAAATGTAGATAATTTGATGCCCTAGATTTTACCCATTTGGAAGATAACCGCAAGGAACTTTCCAGTTTAAAATGATGGATACTGCATGAAACATTGCTGCCATCATAATTTATATTGCTAACCATCAGAAACAATCTGGTAGAGCGTTTTATTTTCCTTTTTTCTATACGGAGGGCCCAGTAATAGCCAGAATGTAGATGTATATCTTCCTGAGGTCTGAGGCCAAGGGCAAGAGGTCAGATCTTTACGACGCAGTGATTAAAGTTCTCTATTTCTACCCCCCTCAACAGGAAGACTATGTGAACTCGAATGCCTTTGAATTGAAGCTACAACGAAAGAAAGAAAGGCAATCTCTCTCTTTGTTAGCTATATATATGTATATATATATATATATACATATATATATTTAAATCAGTAAAATATATACTGATTATTCATTCTGCCTGCATTTATTGATATCTTACTAAGTAATCAAACCAAACCCATTGCTGTGGAGTTGATTCTGACTCTTATGGACCTTGTAGGACAGAGAAGAACTAGCCTATAGGATTTCCAAGGAGTGGACTGATGGATTTGAACTGATGACTTTTTGGTTAGCAGACATAGTTCCTAACCACCACGCCACCAAACAAATATGGTTTCTACTCCCCAGGAACTTACAGTCAACGGGAGGCGAGGACAGACTTTGCACAGACTGTTATCTGGAATTCTCCATCTCCACCTGGCTATATCCTACTTAACTCATGGGCTACAGTTTATACAGCATTTATTGCTTCTTGGAAACATTTCCTGACCTGACCTCTCCCCAGTTCAGGCTATGTATAAGGTCTGCCAATTAAGCCTGTGGACTTAGTCTACATGCTACATACTTCACTGCTGAATGTCACTGTGGTCATCTTTCAAGTCCTCCCCTTGGGAAGCTGTGCACCAATGCCAGCACCTAGTCTACTCTTCGAAGCAGTTTGGGAACTCTTTCTGGAATGGCCAGTGCAGACGGTGGCACGGTGGCATGGTGGCAAGTTCATGAACTTAATTGTCTACATATCTGGGAGTGAGTTTTTAGCCAGTAAACAAATAATTGTATTGGAATATCCTCCCTACTCACCTAATCTCGCGCCCAGTGACTTTTTTATTTACCAAAGGATAGAGAAAATATTGAAAGGAAGACACTTTGAGGACGTTCAGGACATCAAGGGTAATACAACAACTCTGATGGCCATTCCAGAGAAAGAGTTCCCAAATTGTTTTGCAGGGTGGACTGGATGCTGGCATCGGTGCGTAGCTTCCTAAAGGGAGGATTTCAAAGGTGGCCATAGTGATATTCAGCAGTGAGGTCTGTAGCACTTTTTCTAGGAAGAGTTTGAAACTTAACTGCGTGTCCTCGTACGTCTTCTCATTGTTCTCGTAATGTATTTTACGTATCTCATTGTATTATTGTCATTGCCTGCTTGTCTAAATTCCTTTCTGTAATGCTACCAACCTTACAGAAGGTGGAGTGTTGTATCCCAGTCTACTTGTACCTGGCTTTATAGCAGAAAATCAATAAATAGTTTATGAGAGGTTTAAGGAAATCGCTAATCATAATACATTGTGATGAGGTATGTAATAGGAGTAGTTCTGAAGGATAAACAAGAGTTTGTCAAACAAAGAACACAAGTGACATTTCAGGCAGAAAACCAACACACTCAAAAAGGAACCCAGATATGAAATAGTGTTAAGGGGGTCCCCAGCAGCTTTTTATGGCTGTGCCATGAAGCCCCCGAGTGAGAACAAAAGAAAACAGGTCTAGAAGGGCAGCAAAAACACCCAAACCAGTTGCCGTGGACTCAGTTCTGATTCATGGGGATCCCGTGTGTTTCAGAGTAGAAGTGCACTTGGTGGAATTTCTAAGACTGTGACCTTTGGGAAGCAGCTCGCCAATCCTTTCTTCTGAGGTACCCCTTGGTGGATTTCAACTTCCAACCTTTCAAACAGTAGCCGAGCACTTCACGTGTATGCCAGTCAGGGCCTCCATGAAGGGCAGCCAAGAGCCAAATCACAGAGGACATCACAGCAGCCATATGTTGAATTAAAAAAGAATTTCCGCTCCTTGTGTGACAGTTTTAGTGAACTGAGGGAAGTTTCTAAATGCGGGTCAATGGATGAACTCAAAGAAAAATCTCTTGGAGGAGCTTTCTCAAATCTACTCTCCCAGGTTTCATTGCCAGAGACTCTGATTCAGTAGGTTTGGGGTCCAACACCTGTCTGTCCCTGGTGGCTTGCCTGTTGCTATGAAGCTAGGAGTTGCAGTCCTGGTACTTCAAACACCCACAGGGTCTCTCACGGTAGACAGGTTTCAGCAGACCTTCCAGACTGAAACAGACTAGGAAAAACGGCCTCGTGACCTATGTCCAAAACTTAACAGAATATCATTTCATGCAGTGTTGGAAGAGAAGCCTCCTAGGCTGGAAGGTACTCACAATACTCAGGCATCGCAACGGACCACAGCAAACCGACGACGGCGGAGCTGGCGTAAGACAGCCAGCGGTTCGCTCTGCTGCACACAGGGGCTCACTGGGAGCCAAAGCTAGCTACACCAAACCAAAGCCACTGCCATCGAGTCGGATCTGACTCATAGCAACCCTGGAGCTCAGAGTACAACTGCCCCATAGAGTTCCTAAGGAGTGCCTGGAGGATATGAACTGCCGATCTTTTGGTTAGCAGACGGAGCACTTAACCCACTGTGCCACCAGGGTTTCCAAAGCCCACTAGATGGTGGTGGCTCCCTCCTGTATACAACTGACGCAAGCACTTACACAGGAATCTGACAACTAGGTTCGCAAATTCATCCTAGAAAAAGTGCTAGACACCTCATTGCTGAATAGCAATACAGCCACCTTCAAAGTCCTCCCCTGGGGAAGCTATGCAACAACGCCAGCACCTAGCCCACCCTTCAAGGCAACTGTGAGTGGTCATCAGATCTGTCATCATATTACCCTTGATGTTCTGAATGCCATCCTTTATCTATGGGGAAAGAAAAAGGTCATTGGGGGCCAGATCAGGCGAATAGGGAGGGTGTTCCAATACAGTTATTTGTTTACTGGCTAAAAACTCCCTCACAGACAACCAGACAATCAAGTTCATGAACTTGCCACCTTGCCGCTGTGTGCTGTGGCCCTTCCAGAAAGAGTTCCAAACTTGCTTTGAAGGGTGGACTAGGTGCTGGTGTCAGCGCACAGCTTCCCAAGGGGGGGTTTCAAAGGGGACCACAGTGATGCTCATCAACGACATATGTAGCACTTAGAACAATTAACTTTGTGGACTTAATTGTCGACCTCATATTTTGTCTTACCATTGTAAGAATGTTGGCAATTACTAACTGATTTCGGTCCGGTAACAGCCCTCAGACATAGTACTGCGTGATCCTTGGAATACAACTGAAGAGACTCGGGTAGTGAGCTTAGGTAACATTTCAAGGACAACTTACAAGGTTGCAAAGATGGCTAGTGGCAGAGCCGGGACGCAAACCCATGCTGGCCAGCACCACGGTACAGGGGTCACGCTGACAGGCAGCAGACTGGGGAAAGACTGATAAGCCGTTCGCTCCGACCGCCTCCTCTTCTCTCATCTTCCTTGCAGAACAGTTGCTGGGAGAGTCAGGACAGGAACAAAAACAGCCAGTTAATCCCCCCGAAGCCCAGCCCGACTTGAATGTCAGGTAGCTGTCAGTACTGGATCCTGTTGATTAATCATTGTGACTACAGTTCTGCAAACCATTCTGCCCAACAGGAAGGCACGATCACGTCCACTTCTCCCTGGAACACGTCCACGTGGAAGAGGGACGGCTGTACGCTCAGCTGCCCCTGTCCTCTGAGGAGCCAGGCGGACTTCTTTCAGGTTCCGAGGCTGATGCTAGCTGCCTTTCAGTTCAGTAGAATTTTTCCGAGTTCCTAATTTATTCTCTGCAGGCAAATGCCTTCCCTGACGTTTCCAGTGTGAGACAGGCCCACCTCGGGAGCAGTGAGACAATGGTCCTTTGCCCTTTTATATACGGGAGCCAAGATTTCTTTGCAGTGTTATTAAAAGCTCCTCGGAGGCCAGAAGTGTCTGGCTGTCTTTTGTGTGCTGTGTGAGGAGAGGATCAGCTCTCGGTGGCTTTTGTCTGGACTCTCAGTCTTTTTTCATTGCCTGGCGACACACTGGTGCCCCCAACTTCAGATACCCCCTTTCTCTTCCCTTTATGTCACGTGTGTACTCACCCAGAAGGAGGACAAAGTGACTCCTGAGTCGACTGACTTCTTCACGTCTTCCCCTTGCCTAGTGGCCGGCATGTGACAAATGTTTTATTTCCAGCCAATGCCTGATTATTTTTCAAGTGACTGTTCAGCGTCCTTCCCGGAAACGTGGTCTTTCTCTTCCCATTTGAAAAGAGACTTTGCTGTCTGCCTCTGGGATCCGTGGGAGGGTGAGTGGGGAAGTGAACGGTACTTTCTCCAGCTTCTTCTAACGGATGAGCTAGAGCCAGGGGTCTGTCTGGCTTCCTGCCGTCAACCTCACGGACAGGCATACTGGCTTTGTGGAAGCCTATCACTGCATGTCCCATTTGGCTGCCCTAGGTTGGGATTTTCTTAGAAATGATGACAGCTTGATTTTTGTCCTCCTCTCAAATGTCTTAAACAGGCTCTTACATAGTATTTGCTCCAACTGAATGACAGTAATCAGCATAAGTACAGTCATATTGTATATCTGGATAGCTGGAAACTCTGATGGCAAGTGGTTAAGTGCTATGGCTGCTAACCAAAAGGTTGGCAGTTCGAATCTACCGGGTGCCCCTCGGAAACTCTATAGGGCAGTTCTACTCTGTCACTATTCTCCTAAGATGGCTATGAGTTGGAATCAACTCGACAGCAGTGGGTAGGTAGGTGGTGCAGTAGTGATGAGCTCAGCGGCTAACCTAAAGGTCTGCAGTTGCTTTCCAGCTGCTCCTGGGAAACCCGGTAAGGCAGTTCTACTCTACCCTGTGGGGTTGCCATAAGTTGGAATTGACTCAAAGGCAATGGATTTGGTTTCTTTGTTTTTAAATTTTACACACAGTTACAACTCTGTACGTGCTCAGGGTTTTTAGTCATCAGGGAACACTAGTCCCTAGAAAAGGGCATCATGTTCGATAAAGTGAATGATGGGAGGAAATGAAGCACCATCTCTGTGAGCTGCAACAGTGGGCTGAAACACACCGACAAGCTGTACGGATGTTTCTTCCCTTCTACGTTGGATCAGCCTGAGTGAATGCCAGCTCAAGGACTGCGACCAGCCAACAAACTTCCCACAGTCTCCTGGTCTTTAGTGTCTCAGGATAACACCAGGTAGCTCTGAAAACTGATTAGGTAAGGCCAAGTTCTTCCTCAGAATTTTACGAGCTGTGTGATGCAGGGGCAACAACAACAAAGGTTATCGTAATGACTAAAGCTAAGTATGTCACCTACGATTATCATAATGACTAAAGCTAGATTTGTCACCTACTCTCTAGGCACCAAGCATTGTGCTTTGTGCTGAAGAGGGATTACACATTAAAGTTTCCCAGCCACCGTAGGAATCAGGTGTGTCACTGACCATATCTGCTTAATAGAGGTTCACAGAGGGCTAACTGAAGGTGTCCTGCCAAATCCAAACAATGTTCTGAGCAAATATCAGGACGTGACAGCATTGTGTTCCCTCCCAGGAACCACACAAACATGAAATGTTTTTGTTCTATTTCCTATCTGAAGACACACCTGACTCACTGTTCACAGGACAAGCATATAAACATGTTCGGCCAAGAGTCGGGAAAAGTCTATACTATTCTCCCCAGCACGGTTTCCTGTGTGATTAAATACAAGCTTTGGCGAGATACCTGGGTCTTCTATGGCTGTGGAGCAAAGTGACCCATCTAGGGTTACAGCTCAGCTGCTGACCAGCCCAGAATCTCTCATAGCAATAATGCATGGGTCGCAATCAGAAAGCAGCATTGCCCATTCACAGGGCAAATTCCACCAACCATTTCCCAAACTTAAGAAGAGCTGAAACTTCTCTCTGTATTGAGTCTGAAAAGCAACTGAATCTAATTGCAATTCCTCCCACTTCTTCCACAAAGTGCTATTTCATTAACGATCAATAATTCTTGCTCAAAAACGATGTTGGACAGCTTTCAATATTTTAGTCATGCATCTAAAACTAAATTACTACAGCTGTATTTTTTTGATTAACTCAGCTTGTTTGTTAAATGCTAAATATATATGCACTTTGAGCTAAGTTATAAAAAACTGCCTTTAGGTATTGGAATAGAATTCTATTTTCCAAGAGCAAACTTGGATCAAAAGGCCTGGTTTTATTAAAGACCTGCGAATGCTTTTATGGGTCTTCGCATGTATGTGCGCATGTGTGTGTCTGTGTGTCTGTGTGTCTAGATGAGCAGGTTGAGGCAGGTGGAAGCAAGATGGATGGACAGGTAGGTAGGTAGACAGGTAGACAGATAGAGAGATGATTGATGATTAAGAGGTACACAGATGATAGACGATAGATTCAGCAACCTTCTTAGTACCTATAATTCTTGTATATTTTAACTCATATGTTTATTTTTACAAATACATGCTGTTTTAGTCAGCTAGGGCTGCCCTTACAGAAATACCATAAGAGTGGATGGCTTTAACATAGGAAAGTGTATTCTTACACAGTCTGGTAGGCTACAAGTCCAAATTCAGGATGTTTGCTCCAGGGGAAGGCTCTGGAGGAAAGTCCAGTATTGTATCAGTCTTTGTCCAGGGAGCACCTTGACACAGCAACCTCAGGTCTGAAGGAAGTGCTCTTCTCCTGGTGCTACTTTCTTGATGGTGTAGGGTTCCCAATTCTCTACTTGCCTCTCTTTCCTTTTATCTCTTGTAGGATGAAAGGATTAAGGGTGGGGCAAGCCATACTCCAGGGAAACTCCCTTTACAGCAGAGCAGGGAGGTTATCCTATGAAAGGATTTATAGTCCCACCCTAATCCTCTAACATACAGCACAAGAAAATCACAAAACAGAGGACAATCACAAAATAGTGGGAATCATGGCCCAGCCACATGACTATACTTATTTTTGGGGTGGCATAATTCAATCCATGACATATACATTCAGAAAAGTTCATATACACCAAGTATACAGACTGCTAACCTTTCCAAGGTGTGCCCAGCTCTGTAACCAGCATCCAGATTCAGAATCTCAGCATCACCGGTACAGTAGAGACCAATCTTGTACCCTTCCCACTCACTCTACCCACTGTCTCTCCCAAGGCTGTTGCTGGGTGCCGTCCTAGAGGTTCTGATTCATAGTGACCCCATCCGCAACAGAACGAAACACTGCCGGCCCCGCACCTCGCCACGGCCATTACTATACGCTAGTCCGTTACTGCGGCCGCTGGTCAGTCCGTCTCATGCAGGGCCTTCCTCTTTTTCACCGACCCTCTACTTTACCAAGTATGATGTCCTTTTCCAAGGACTGATCCCTTCTGAGAACACATCAACAGTATGTGAGATAAAATCTAACTACCCTTGTTTTTCCCAAATGCACCCTGGCTGCACTTCTTCCAGGACAGACTTTTTTTTCCCCAGCAGCCACTGTATATTCATTAGTCTTCACCAGCACCATCAGTCAAAGACAGCGATGCTTCTTCAGTCTTCCTTATACACCAAAGGCTACTGTTACCTGTATTGCTGTTAGTAAATTAGTTCTTCTGGCAGCTCATGGTATAGTCAACATTCTTCTCCAATACCACCATCCAAAGGCATCAGCTCTGTCTTCCTTGTTTGTTGTTTAGCTTTTGCATGCACACGATGCAACTGAAAATACCACGGCTTGGGTCAGGCGCACCGTAGCCTTCAAGGGAATAGCTTCACTTTTCAACACTTTGAAGTGGTCTTTTGCAGCAGATTTTGAAATTTATAAAAAGTGCAATCGTATTATATTTCGGGTCTGCCATCTTTTGCTTAACGTTATGCCACGCAATTCTTCCAAGTTGTGTGTGGCTACATTTCATTTGTTTTCATTTCTAGATAATATTCTGTCGCGTGACTACATCACTTTGTATTTATTTCACGGTTGAAGCACGTTGCAGTTGTTTTCAATTTGTATTACAAATAATATCACTTTGGATGTTTCTGTTTGTCATGTGGCACGTTTGCTTGCCTTCCGGGTGAATCCACACCTAGGAGGGAATGGAACTGTGAAGTTGGATGTTACGCCTTTAGTAACTGGCAGACCGTACAACTGGCTGTGTACAAGGGTTCCGCTGTTCTTCAGGCTCATCAGAACTTGGGATTGCCACTTTCCTCCTTTTCCTTCTCTTTCTTCTTTATTTTCACAATTTCTTTTTTCTGTCTTTCTTTCACTTTTAAATAATTTTAGCCACTCTGGCGAATATGTGCTGTTACCATCTTTAATTTTCTTTGCATGTCCCTGATGACTCATGAGTTTGAACAACTTCTCAATCATTTATTAGCCATTTTGCCATTTCAGTAGCCTCTTCTGTAAAGTACATTTTCATGTCTTGGCCTTTTGAAATTTTCTTTTCCCCCACCCCCTTACTAGATATAGGAGTTTTTCATTTATTCTGATTACGAGTATCTGGTTAGGTGTGTGTATTGCAAAACATTTACACACTTTGTAGTCTGAAGTTTCACTTTTGCAAGTGGTATCTTTTCAAGACCAGTTTTAAAAAAACTTACAGGTGAGTCTATTCTGACTCATAGTTGATTCTACAGCATAGAACTGTCCCAGAGGGTTTGCAAGGAGCGGTTGGTAGACTCCAACTGCTGTCCTTCCAGTTAGCTGTTGAGCTGTTACCCCCTGTGTCACCAGGGCTACCTGGCTCCTGTTTCATGGCAGAAGCTTTTAATTGGCATGTAGGTGAGTTGTCTCCTCTCTCCCTTCCACGCAGCACATTTTTTGTTTAAGAAATCCTTGCCCAGCTCAAAGTCATGAAGATACTGTACATACTACAGTTAGATCTACAACCCATCTGCAGTTGATTTTAGCATAGAACATAAAGAAGGAGTCAAATTTATTTTGTAGACAATGAACATTCCAATGATTCTGCAATTTTTGTTGAAAAGAAAACCATTTCTCCAGAGTACTACACTGTCACCTTAATCTTATAGGAAATGAAGGTTCATGAATGTGTCTGTTTCAAGGTTGTGCTCTTTGGAAGCAGATCACCAGGTCTTTCTTCTGAGGTGCCTCTTAGTGGGTTCAAACTTTCAGTCTTCTGGTTAGTAGCTGAGCGCTTTATGTGTGCCATCCAAGGAATTCCCTTGAAAACTATTAAAAAACAAAACAAACAAACAAACAAAAAAACCACTGCCTTCACATGGATTCTGACTCACAGAGACCCTACAGACAGAGTAAAACTGTCCCACAGAGTTTCCAAGGAGCACCCATTGGATTTGAACCGCCGACCTTCTAGATAGCAACTGTAGTACTCCACTACTATGCCACTAGGGTTTTCTTGAAAGCTATTTAAAGCAAAACAAAACAAAAAACCACTGCTGCTGAGTCGATTCAGACTCATAGTGACCCTACAGGACAGAGTAAGTCCTCTCCATAGAGCTTCTGAGGAGAGTCTGGCAGATTTGAACCGCTGACTTTTTTGGTTAGCAGATGTAGCACTTAACCACTACACCACAGGGTTTCCTCAAAAGCTATAGGGCACCTCAGATTTTCCATTTATTTTTGTCCTCATTTTGGTAGATTGTGTTCTCCTAAGAATGTATCTTTTTTAACATGATTTTTTAAATTTACAGGTAGAAGGATTATGTATAATATCCGTTACAAGTTTTTCAATGACTAACATCTGTAGTGATATTTACTTGTAATTTTGGTAATATTTGTCTTCTCTCAGTCTTTTTGGGGGATTTAGCAATTTTATTAATTCTTTCAGAGAAAGCCATTCGGGGATTTATCTGTTATGTTTAGGCAGTCCTGGTGGCGCACTGATTAAGACCTATGGCTGCTAATCAAAAAGTCAGCAGTTAGAATCAACCAGTTTCTCTTTGGAAACCCTATGCAATGGTTCTGCTCTGTCCTAAAGCATCTACTGGATGGGAACACCTGGTTTTATCATTGCTATTGTATTCTAGGAAACCCTGGTGGCGTAGTGATTAAGCGCTGCCACTACTAACCAAAGCATCAGCAGTTCAAATCTATCAGGTGCTCCCTGGAAACTCTATGGGGCAGTTTCTTCTCCGTTCTACAGGGTCGCTATGAGTTGGAATCCACTCAGCCTCAATGAGTGTATTCTGTAATTGCTTTATATTTCACTAGTTGATTCCTAGGTGGCACAAAGAGTTTTCATTCAACTGCTAATGTAAATGATGTTGTTGAAACCCAACCGCAGAACCACGGAAGAAAAGGAGTGGTGATTTGTACCTGTTAAGGCGACAGCTGAGAAAACCAATGGAACAGTTCTACTCTGTACACATGAGTCACCAAGAGCTGGAATTGACTTGATCACAATGAACGACAGCAATCACATTCCATTAACTTTTCCTCTTTTCTCTGTTATTTCCTTTTTTCTATTCCTTTTCGTTTTGATTTACTGCTCTTTACCAAATTTCTTGAGATAAACACTGAGATTATTTGATATTTAATCTTTTGTCTAATATATATATTAAAACCAACAAATTTCCTTGTAAGTATCGTTTCCACTTCACCAAACATTTAATTATGTTGTGTGTTCACTATAATTTAGTTCAAAATATTTTCTGATTTGTTTGAGATTGATTCTTTGGCTCTCTTTCTCTCTCTCTCTATGTATCTCCAGGAAAGAAATGCTAATATTTGGCATTTCCTATATATTTCATATATATATGTATATACATACATATAAACAGGATAGTCTTTATGATTTTAATTCTTTGGAAATTTGTTGAGATAGGCTTCACATCCCAGCCTACCTTTAGTTTCAGTTAGTGTGCACATAGACTCACAAAAAATGCAAATTCCTCCATCGTTGGTGGGTGAGTGTTCACTAATTCTTGGGTGTCATCAAACAGCATGTGTCCCTTCACTCACTACATCGGCTTTCAATAGAAAAGAATTCTAAAACTCTGACGGTATATGAGCCATCAGCAAAAAGCACACCTCTGATATTTAGACATGTTACCCATCAGGGAAAAGAGCAAGCCAATATGTTAATAACAGACTTGCTCTTTGAGTTTTTCCCATCCTTTGGGGGTATACAGTTGGAGATACAGCTGTTCTTGTCTGCAGATGAGAGCAGAAGTATTTTAGGGTACCATATGAAGCCTGTTTCCTCCCTGCAGCCCTGGGCATTGCGTTTGCCCTCTCCCCTGTCCCCACTGCCCCTTTCTGCGTTGTATGGGTTCTTGTCAGTCCTTCTCCAACCTGTCACCTCCACAGACACAACTGTGCTTCTTAAATCCAGGTAGGCACATATCACCAGTATCTGTAGACCTTTCATATGGCTTCATACAACCTACACAATAGAGTCCAAACACACTACCATGGCATTTGACCAAGTCCTTGCCAAAATCTCCAGTCTTGTATTCTATACGTATTTATACCTGTAAAAAATTGTGTGGGGGAGTGTCTGAGCTCGGCAAACTTCACAAAGGGGAAGGAGAACCAGGATGACATCTCAATGCTGATTCCTATGAAGTAGAGGTCAGACATGCCTCCTCCCTCCATGGTCTTTCCCAGTTCTGACACCAACTGGCCCTCCCACAGCACTCTGTGCTTCTCTGCTGGGTTGGATAATTCGTTTCATTAGCCATGTGGAACTCAAAAACCACACTCACGATTATGGGGTTTATTAGAGAAGTTTAACAGTTACAATTCAGGCTCAGGAACAGGTAGGATACAGTTCTTCCATCAGGATAGCCTCTCCTCAGCTGTGCGCACAGGCACGTCTCTCCATGGAACTCAGTCTCTGCGCAAGGCACTCAACTTTCTCTTTCTCCATGCACCAGGAAGCACCCCATGCCATCTCATGTGGCCAGATTGCTGACATTGGGACTCTGTTCCCTAGGTTATGGGCTCCTGCTCTCTGATCTGACATTGGCTTTCTTTTAAGACAAGACTAACCAATCCCCTGGGTAGGCCACAATCACCCAGGGGTGGAAGGCATTACAAAACCATGGCAAGGAAGGACAAACTGCTTAATTCATCACACTTAATACCTCTTACACTCTCTGTCCCAGCCATACCCGGCCACTGAGAATCGAATATAACTCATTCACTCTTATGACTTCACGCTATTCTATCAGCTTCAAATGCTTGCCCTGCCTTACCAAGGCCTATCCATCCTTTTTGTTCAACTCCGTCAAAGCATCTTCTTTGAAATGTTCCCTGGAGCCTTCCAAGATCCCTTATTTTGTTCCTCCTCTGAGATTCTATTTCATTTTGTTCCCACACTTGAGTTTCATTTGCATTCACAGAATCTTGTGTCCATTTTTAACTGTCTGGCCAGAGTGCCAGAGACTGAAATGCAGGGACCTTACTGAAAGCATTCCTGTGTCCCCAACAGTAGCTGGCATTGAGCTTTGTAGCCTCCCAATAAATGAACGTGGAATTGACTCACCTAGGATTTATTATTGCTCAAGGTAACTTATCAAGTACATGCACTTCTGAGAACCAGTTTTTCAAGTGAAATGAGTCATGTAAAGCTCAGGATGTATCCAGGTGATATTTTGTAAGTGAGTCTAAAGTAGGAAGGATTAAAGAGCGCTGCAGCTCAAAGTTGGGGGATAAACAAGATTAAGTAGACAGAGAACTCGGAAGATTAGAATTTCCAATTTCTATATATTAAAAGTAAATCTACCATCTGAAAGCAAAGGCTATATTCAGGAGGTGCTCTTTCTATCCTCTCTCCTTGCAGAGCTTTGCTTTCCAACATCAGTGTTTCAAAAGTTGCCTCTGCGGTCTTGAGTTCAAACCTTATCACCTAAAGCTTGAGATGCTTGAGTTGGGACTTGCTGAAGCAGCTGAGAAATACGATGGCCAAGACGGAGTTTACATGGTTCTTCCTTTTACACTCTATGTACCTAACCCTCTCTGAGAGGAAGAGAGAAAATGGCTTCATCATGTACCATGACCTACTGTTGGCTTCCACGCAACCTCGCACCCAGGCTACTAACTGTAACCCACGCTTAGACACTACATGCGTTTTCCTCCTTCCTTCTCTGCCAACACTACTGTTATTTCCTCCTTCAAAGTGGATCTCAATTTAGAGATTTCCTCTTCCGTCTGTTCTCTGAAAGCACTCCTGACTGCATTGCTTCATGCCTAATTTTCTTGTCATTGATGTTTTTCTTCTTGATGCCTCTCTGGATGTCGATGAAGAATTATCCTCCCCTAAGCAAAGTTGAATCTGGTCATAGTGTTTCTGAAAAAGACTTAATGGATCCATAATGGCTGTACAACCATATCCGAATTCACTCACTCAAGGTTCAAGTCCAGCCATAACTTGGGCCCACCTTATTCATCCGATGCTATTTCTTTCTTGTTTCCAATCAGTAATCACAAGTAAAGAGGTAGTACGGCTATAACGGTTAAAAGTATGAATTTGGCTGTGTCACTCATGGGCTCTGTACTGAAATAGGCTCTCTCTGCCTCAGCTTTCTCCTTGGTAAGATGGGTATAATCATAACATTCTACTTCTCTATTATCCAACCCAGCAGTTATTGACAAGTTACCTTGAGCAATAATAAATCCTAGGTGAGTCAATTCCATGTTCATTTATTGGAAGGCTACAACGCTCAATGCCAGATACTGATGGGGACACAAGAGTGCTTTAAATAAGGGCCCTGCACTTCAGGCTCTGGCACTCTATTCTGACAGTCAAACTGCCTACCTCAGTCACAGCCTTTAACTACTATACCACTAGGGTTTCCATAAAGTGCTTAGAACAGCATAATACCTAGTATAATAGCTGGTAAAAGCTCTAAACATGAAGAGGATGAACATTAGAATCAGGTAGATTAGTTACTTTTATTGGCCCTGAATTTGCTCATCTCACTCCTTTTCTACAGAATTACCCAAGCTCTGTAGTCTTTTAAGACTGTGCCTGTGCAGTGTATCACACGGATTTAGTGCCATTTTCCCCTAGTCTCATACTGCTTCTTTACCTGTGATTACTGATTGGAAATAAGCAGGACTAATGTTGTTAATAAGCCAATGGAGCTCTGGGAACTTGACTGCTAACCAAAAAGTCAGCAGTTCAAATCTACCAGCCTCTCCTGGGAAACCTTCTGGGGCAGTTCTACTCTGTCCTCTAGGGTTGCTATGAGTTGGGAGTTGACTCAAAGGCAAGGGGTCTCAAACACCTAATACCGAGATGGGCAATTATTCCATCGAGGTGGGCTCGTTAGAATCACAAACATCTTAGGAGTAGAACAGGAAGGCAGAGAGTCAGTGTCAGTGACACTGTGTGAGAAAGACCTGACCGGCCACTGCTGGCTTTGAAGATGGGAGGGGGTGTGACTCAAGGGAGGCTGAGGATCTACAGAAGCTGAAAAGGGCAAAAAAATAGATTTGCCCCTTGAGGCCCAGATGGGATGCTGCAGCCTCATCAACACCTTGATTTGAGACCACCGAGACCCCTTCCAGAGTTTGTACTTCCAAAAACATAAGATAGTACATTTGTGTTGTTAACCAAGCAAACAAACCTGTTGTGGTCGAATGCAATCCCAACTCATAGTGACTCCATAGGGCTGAGTAGAACTCCTCAGAGGACTTCCAAGGAATGGCTGTGGATTGGAACTGCTGACCTTTTGATCAGCAGTCAAATGCCTAACTACTGAGCCATCAGAGTCCTGGCAGTTTAAAGCTACCAATTTTGTAGAAATCAACTACAGCACTAATAGAAAATTAACATATTCTTAAATTGAAAGATAATACTTATCCTGACTTCATTCTCAACTTAAGTAGTAGATTTGAGAAGCTATCAGCTTAATTAGAATGAGAGAAAAAAAACCTATACCATTGCTGTCAAGTAAATTCTGAGTCATAGAACCCTATAGGACAGAGCAGAACTGCCCTTAAGGGTTTCTAAGAAGTGGCCAGTGGATTGGAACTCATGACCTTTTGGTTAGCACCTGAGCTCTTAACCGCTATGCCAGCCAGGCCTAAAGGGGGTGGGAAGAATACTTAGTGAGGCAGAAATTCATTTATGTAGTTGCAGTGGTTTATCTAGGCTCCTAACACACACTCGTTACCCTCAGCTGAGCCATTCAAGTGTCATTGCAGCTTCTGGTCGCATACCTCTGTAAGCAGTTCTAACATCAGCCTGGAAGAGCGCAAGGACTCCCCCACTGTAGACCCTCGAGTAGTTCTCCATTAAGCCCAAGTGTTTCTCATCCTTCTCAGAACATATCTCCTCGTTGTACTTAAGAGGCTACAGACTTATTTTTGTCCTCAAGCCTCTGACTTTTACAGCAAACAAAATAACTAGGCCCCTTGCTGAACAGACCGTGGGTGGCCAGAAGAACGAACAAATCAATCTTAGGAGAAATAGAACCAGAATGTTCCTTAGCAGCAAGGATGGTGAGACCTCATGTTGCTTTCTTTAGACACATCATTGGGAAAGATCAGTAGCTAAAAAAAGGACACCACCATGTTTTGTACAGTGCAGAGTCAGAGAAAGAGAGGAAACCCTTTAGTGAGATAGAGTGATACAGTGGTCTCAAGAGTGGACCCAAATATATCAAAGATCATGGAGATGACAGAGGACCAGGCAACATTTCATTCTGTCACACAGAAGGTTGACATTTGTCAGAGCTGACTTGATGGCGACTAACAACAAACACCCTAGAACTGTGGTGCTGGAGAAGAATACTGAATGTACCATGGACCTCCAGAAGACCAAACAGATCTATCCTGAAAGAAGGACCAGAGTGCTCCTTAGAAACAAGGATGGCGAGTCTCTGTCTCATGCACTTTGGTCATCATGTCAGCAGGGACCAATCCCCAGAGAAGGACATCATGCTTGGTAAAGTGGAAGGTCAGCAAAAATGAGGAAGACAAGATGGATTGACGTTGTGGCTGCAACAGTAGGCTCAAGCATAACAACCATTGTGGGAATTCGAGCAAGACTGGGCAGTGTTTCGTTCTGTTGTACACAGGGTCTCTATGAGTTGGAACTCACTTGACGGCACCTAACAACAACAACATGGCCCCTAGGGTCGCCATGAGTCGGATGCGACTCGATGGCACTTAGCTTTGGCTTAACAACAACTACCACCATAAAAAGCATGTCCCTGGAGACCATAGGTGTTGCAAAAGTTTCATGTGCTTTTCTGCCAATTTAATGGTTGGAGGTTGGAGTCCATGCGGCAGGACCACAGGAGAAAGACCTAGCTGTCT
The DNA here is from genome assembly GCA_028571685.1 of Heterohyrax brucei. NCBI lineage: Eukaryota > Metazoa > Chordata > Mammalia > Hyracoidea > Procaviidae > Heterohyrax > Heterohyrax brucei. Next base: position 3,809,383 of record CM053163.1, read on the forward strand.
ACTTCCCCCAAATCAATCACTGAAAAATCCCACAGAACACAGTTCTGCTCTGACACACCAGAGTCCCCGTAAGTCAAAACCAACTCAAAGGCAATTGGTTAAATGTTGTCCCCTAGTCTGAACCTAAGGGAGTCCAGGTGAGGCACGCAGTTTGTGATCACCTGTGCACTGAAAGACTGGCAGTAAGAACCCACCAGCATCTCCTAGGGAGAAAAGATCCAGTGATCTGGTTCACAAAAGATTAAGCCAAAAGATCCCCATTGCACAGCTGTACTCTGTTACACGTGGGGCCACCAAGGGTCGGGAGCTGACTTCACGACAGCTAATGACAACAGTCCTAAACCTATTTGGTACCTCAGTTCCTCTAAGTCTTTCTTTTCTTGCCAGCACTTCTAATAGGTGGAATCTTGGCAGAAGGTTGAAAGGCTCAACCCAAGTGCTTGTAACACTGAACACAGGACCACGGGGTTTCCGAACACTGCCAGCTCCCGGGCTCCCCGCTGTATCTTGCCAGGACACCACCTGTTAATATTAGCAGGATTTTTTTCTCTCATGGCATGTGTCAGTCAAGCCTGATGCCAATGAGGTTCTGTTACTGGATTCCATGACCTTCCTGACTATTTAAACGTCCAGTCACGCCTTGAAGCTTGGTGTAACCTTCATCAGTGACATTTTTCCTGGCTTCAGAAAGAAAATTTCAGAACAAACACTGTCTTCAAGATCCAAATATCTTTTTCTCAGCAGCTGTCCTCAATGGCTACTTCACAGAGAAATAGAGGCCTTCTGAGAACTTCATGTCGAAGGTCATCTCAATTCATCCATCTCTCTTTTTTTTGTCACAGGCCCTGTCACAACAATAACCTTGATTTTCCTGCTGCTACCATGCTGTTCTGTTAACCAAAACACTGGCGGTTCAAATCCAGCAGGCACTCCTTGGACACTCCATGGGGTTCTACTCTGTCCTATTGGGTTGCTCTGAGTCAGAATCGACTCAATGGCAGTGGGTTTTGGGTTTACCAGGTCTTTCTTTCCCACAGGGTTGTTATGAGTTGCAGCTGACTAAATGGCAATGGGTTTGGTGTTTTTGGTTGACCTGGCTGTTGAAAAGCCCTAAGGGCATGGTGACTAAGTGCTCGGGAGCTAACCAAAACATCTGCACAATGGAGAAGAGACTCGATGATATGTTCCTACAAAGCCTATAGCCTGGGAAATCCTGTTAGTTAGACACAGTTAGTTCTACTCTGTCACAGGGAGTCGCTCTTAGTCAGAACTGACCTGATGACACACATGAACGACACCCAGCTTGTGGAGTCCCTGGATTGTGCAAATAGCTAACGTGCTTGGCTGCTAACCGAAAGATTGAATGTTCAAGTCTATCCAGAAGTGGCTTAGAAGAAAGACCTGGTGATCTACTTCCCCCCAAATAAGCCATTGAAAACCCTACAGAGCACAGTTCTGCTCAGACATAACCTGGACTCGCCATGAATCGGAGTCAACAGCCACTGGTTGTATGCTGCCTTGTCCTCTGGGACTTTGCTCAGTCTCTTGATCTTGAATCGCTTCCTCTTCATTGGCCCCTTTCGTAAATTTAGGCTGAAACCACTCAGATTGTAGAGTCAGATTTCTTCAGCAGGACTTTCACTTACGCTCATCTCTCACCTTACTTTTAACTCTCATTTCTTAAGAGTAGTGCACAGTCATCTGTCTTTAATTTTTTCCTCAAATTTTCTCTTTAATCCTTGGAAACACCACTTTTATCTCTACTGCTCTGGTGGAAACTCTCATTTCTGACTTATTTCTTTTATCTAGTTCCTCCTCTAATGTCACTGTCTATACCTCTGTTCCTGAAAGTGTGAGCAGGGAGCTGGTAGCACAAGTGTCACCTGGGGGTTTGTGAGAAAGATCCACACTTAGGCCCCTCTCGAGACATCCTGGATCAGAATCCGCATTCACACAAGACCCCTGGGAGACACTTTATGGGCCTCAAAGTTTGAGAAGCGCAGCTCTACAGGATGTTAACATGGTAATAACACCCCTTCTATCCTAAAACAGTTTGAACACTGAGTATACACAAATCTTTTCTCTTAAGATTTATTCCTTCCTCTCCGGAAATGTTGATGGCATAATCGCTAAGCACTACATCTCCTAACCAAAAGCTTGGCAGTTTGAATCAGCCAGGTGCTCCTTGGAAACTGTATGGGGCAGCTCTAGTCTGTCCTGTAGAGTCTCTATGAGTCGGAATTAACTTGACAAAACTGTTCCCCGCCACCCTGGACAGCATTTCTCAACGTCTTCACTAGTTCTCCTAGTCGATGATTTCTATGACATTAGCACCTTCCTGTGTTCTGTTCTCAGCCTCTTGCTTTTGAAAGTCAGACCTCTTTTTCCAGTATCACCTCATTCATTTACACGAATTCTCTAACTACCTAGATACATCTGTGGGTCCTGAAACTTCTTTTGAAAAGGTTTTCTTTAAACTTACTCTGTCCCTCAGCCTGACTTCACTGATTTTGAAACTTGGACATTTTTCAGATCCTCAGTTTCAAGGAGACTTAACTTATACTCTGAATGGTCATGAAGACCATTTTTTCAAAAAACTGAAGCATGTCTACCAATAAATAAATAAATAAATAATAAATCAAGTCCAAGGGAAAAAACGGAAGAAAGAAAGAAAAAACCTGCAGCTCCGAACATTCTCTTAGATTCTAAGCCCCTGACCTCCATCGCCATCTGGCCCTCTCTAGCTTGCTGAATCCTACGGCCAGTACAGCAGCACTGAGCTCATCACCAAGCTCCCACTTTTTCTGCTTCTGGGGGTGACACTGTCATTGTTATGGATTGAATCGTGCCCAGCTTCCCCCAAATATCTGCCAACTTGGCTGGGTCATGATGCCCCGTACTGTATGGTTGTCTGCCATTTTTTCATCTGATGTGATTTTTCTACATGTTGTAAATCCTATCACTATGACGTAATGAGCTGGATTAGCAGCAGTTATGATGACGAGGTCAGCAAGATTAGATAATAGCTTATGCCAATCTCTTTTGAGATATAAAAGAGAAGCTGGAACAGAGAGACATGGGGACCTCATACAACCAAGAAAGCAGTACCAGGAACAGAGTGCATCCTTTGGACCCAGGGTTTCTGTGCAGCAAAGTTCCTAGCCCAGAAGACTGATGACAAGGACCTTTCTCCAGAGCTGAGACTCCTTCCCTGTACCCGGAACAAGTGGACTCCAGCCTACTCGCCTGTGAAAGAATAAACTTCTCTTTGCTAAAGCATCCACTGTGGCATTTCTGTTACAGCAGCACTAGATGACTAAGCTGTCTACCTTGTTACCCTGAGTTTCATTTGCTGTTTCTCTATTACAGTTAATAAATCCTATCAAGTCTCCTCATAAATAGGTCATATCAGAATTACCTGATCAGCGTCTGAACACCTACCATCTTCTGAATCTGAGCCACACATTTTAGAAGGTGTCTCAGGGATTCTTTGTCACCTAAAGCAGTATTTCTCATGCCTTTCTCTCCTCTCCATCCCACATGGTCCTGCTGTTGTCCAGCTGTGGGGTCTTCCCTCACCTCTACAACACCCTTTACCTGGGTTCTTACCTCTAGCCTCAGGCCACTGCCACCGGTTCACTTTCAAATTATATATAATCTTGAAATTCTCCTTATAGAAAAAACAATATCTCCCCGCATTATATAGACTAAGGCCCAAACTCCTAAAAAAGACATTCACAGTCTGTTCAAGGGTATTGGCGTTCTTAACCTCAACTTTCAGTTCTATGCTCTTAACTCTGACTGAACATTAGAATTCCTTTGCAGGCTTTAGAAAACAAATGTTTCAGTGGCCTAGACCTGCTACAAATCAGCAGCTCTGGGACTGGGGCGCCAGCACTGGTAGTATGAAAATTAGAATAGCACTAGACAACCGCTCCTGAATTTTACCACTGCCCGTGACCTTCTAGCTTATGGCGTCTGAAATCCTTGCTCTTTAGCACAGAACCATCTCTTTGGGGGAAGGACAGAAAGAGGGATAAAAAAAGAAAAAGAAAGGAGGAGAGACCATTTTTTCTACTTTGCAAAGGCAGCCCTTCTTGTAATCTCCAAAATGGATTTTAGTTTCATTCCAATTTAGCAAAGATGAAAGCAAATGTAAGAAGTCCAGTAAAATACGATCTTCCAGGAATTAAGACCTGCCAGGGGATGCATTAACTTAATTGATCTATATTAATAGAATGAAAGAAAGTAATATAGGGGTCTTCACGGTGTATCTTAAAAGCGATTTGTTGTCTAGATTTCAGACAAAACAATCAGGTTCTCTATGTGTATGTAGTCTCGGGGTCTTTTTTTTTATACTTATTTTGTCCCCCAAGACTGATTTTATTGATTTTCAAACTTGAAAGTTTTAAATCTTCAGTTTGATTAATATTTGAGTGATATTCTGTCTCATAGAGGCCCTGGTGGTGTAATGGTTAAGGGCTACATCTCCTAACCAAAAAGTTGGCGGTGTGAATCAGCCAGGAGCTCCTTGGAAACTCTCTGGGGAAGTTCTCCTCTGTCCCACGGGATTGCTATGAGTCAGAACTGACTCAACAGCACCTAACACCAACACTTTGTTTTGTTAACTGTAAATTAGATAAAGGTTTACAGAGCACACTAGTCTTGCAACCACGGTTAATACACATATTATTTAGTGTCATTTGTTGCCAGCCCCATGACATGTCAACACACTGACATTCTGAATGGTCATAAAGACTGCTTAAAAAATTCTATGCAAGTACAAAGAAAACAAAAAAAGCCTATATTTAGGCTTTCCTTTCCTTTACCAAGATGCTATTTTTGAATTTTACCTCGTATTTTCTTCATAACTTTCTCATTTGGTGCCTTCAAATAGAAGAATATATTACATTTGGTATTATTCTTTTAATAGAATACCACCACTGTGACCCTCAACCAACCAGGTGTTAACTGAAAAAGAAAAAAAGATCTTCTGTCTCAGCCTTGTATTACAAAGGTAATAAAACAAAGGATACATTCCCACATGCACATGTATTTCAAAACTTTAAAAATATATTCCGTTGGGGAAATGATGATGGGAGAGGAGTTCTTGAATCATCTGGAACTTTCCCCTCCTCCCCGAGTACAAACTCATAGTACAGCTAGGATAACACAACGAAAACTAACAAACCGCACACACCCCCTGACAGGATACCACCATGAACCTCAAAACAGGTAGGGGACGTGGGTGGTGCTGTGATTTGCAGGGGGAAGAAGGAAGTACTGTGCGTGGCCACTGGATGCGAGGATAGGAGGGCCATCCAACAGCCTCCAGATACTGAATGCAGGCACAAGGGAATAATCAGGAATGCAACAGAAGCTGGGAAAGGCGTTGGCAAACTAATCTGTGGGCAAGTGCAAGAAGTCAGGAGTGTCTGGATGGCACAGAAGGTTAATCAATTGGCTGCTATCCAAAAGGTAGGTGGTTCGAACCCACCCCAGAGGTTCCTTGGAAAAAAGGCCTGGCAAACTTCTGAGCAGTCACAACACGACAACCCTCTGGAGCAGTTCTACTGGAACACGCACAGAGTCACCAAGAGTCTGAGTGATACCACAGCAACCACAGCTGGAGGTGTGCTCTCCAAACAATCAACCAACTCCCCTTGCAAGACAAACTCCTTTCTGAGACAAAGAAACTAGTGGCAACTGAAAACTGAACAAGAGAGAAACAACAAATGAAAAAAAAAAGGAAAAGAGGGTAAAAAGAGAGAGAGGAAAAGACCAAATAAAAGTAGGGGAGGGAGACAGAGCCGGGAAGCCTTGATCTTCTCATGAAAACAACAGAAGAGAGAACTCTAGAGCCATAAAGCTGGACAAGTTCTTTTGACTCATCTCTTACTCCCCAAAATTCAAAAACTTAATTTCAGGTAACAAATGAGCATGGTCTCAGGCCACACAACGCTATTCCAAGAAAAAGGAAAACAAGGATCAGAGTAGTGTTCCTACATGTCATGTGACAGGTATGTCCATGAAACAGACAAAAAATAAAACCCACACTTCTTCAAAAGGAGCAAAAGGAAATTAAGACAATTAAAAACAAAAAAGGCAAACAAAACCAGGGCCATCGAGTCGATTCCAACTCATACCAACACTATAGGACATAGTAGAACTGCTCTATGGAGTTTCCAAGGAGTACCTGGTAGATTTGAACTGCCGACCTTTTGGTTAGTAGACATAGCACTGAACCACTGTACCACCAGGGTTTCTATGATGTCTTAATAGCAGGCAAAAAAAACATACAAATATTTAAAAACCATAAAGAAAAGGATTCAAGAGAATCAGGAAATTTTAAATAATAGGCAAAGAAGTTTCAAAAGATGCATAATAGAATTTTCTAAAGAAGAAAGCAATGAAAGAAAGATTAAAAATTACAATGCCATCAGTCTTTCTTGAGATTAAAAGGGAAACTTGAAACTACATATTGACACAAAACACCACATTCTGAACAGAATGAGCCAGCAAGGCAGGAATTGAGACAAATCCTAACAAAGTGACTAGGCTTCAAAGACAGAGAAGAAAAATTCCTTGGACATCTAGTCAAAGGGACTAGTCAACTAGAAAATCTGATGGTCTTCAGAACTTTCAACAGCAATGATGAGTAACATTTGTATTTATGACATTCAAGGAAAAATACATGAGCCAAGCACTGGGCTTCATCAACTGACTTTCCAATATAAAGTTTACAGTGATGAGAACGCAGAAACACTGGGAATAGCTCTCTCATCAGTTCTCCCCGCAGAACAAACTTCAGACAATCAAAACTTAGGAAATAACTGGTGACAGACACTACATGAGAAGCTCCAAGGGGACTTTGTGAGAAGATGTACCCCAAAGTACCTAACCTGAAACACTGACGGAAGTTTCCAGCCAGAAACCCTAGCTACATTATTAAATAGTTCTGAGCTAAGTAGAGCTGAGAATACATAAAAGTTAATGACTGCCGATACCTGGTCATCGTGGGTCATTTCATCAGTACCACCTAGGCTATGGAGGTGTCATGGTTTGAATTGTGTCCCCCCAAAAATGTGTGCAGCCATGTGGCTGGGATATGGTTCCCAGTATCTTGGAAATGTCCTCCATTGTGTGGTTTTGCTAACCTGTATGTTAAAGGATTAGGGTGGGGCTGTGAATTCCTGCTATGGGGAAGTTTCCCTGGAGTATGGCTTGCCCCACCCTTAATGCTTTTAGCTTGCAAGGAATAAAAGGAAAAAGAACCAAGGACAATTTGAGAACCTCCCTACCATCAAGCAAGCAGCACCGGGAGCAGAGCGCGCCAGAGGTTCTTGCGCTAGGACACTCCCTGGACAATGACTGATGCAATACCGGACTTTCCTCCAGAGCCGTCAAGGGGAAAGTCTTTCCCTGGAGCGGACGCCCTGAATATGGACTTGCAACCTACTGGACTGTGTAAGAATAAATCTTTCTTTGTTAAAGCCATCCACTCTGTGGTATTTCTGTTAGAGCAGCCCTAGCTGACTAAAACAGGAGGTAATTAGTCTCCTATAAAGGAAATGAGAAGAAACTCGGACATTTTATTAATAAACCTTGAAACTACCATTGGGAAGGGACATCTTCTGGGGAGAGAATGCAATGTTTTGTATATCCATCACCACTGGGACCACTACCTTACATCTGCTTATTATTCAAAATAGAATTTTAAAATGGTTATTCTATCCTGGCCCCTAGGGTCGCCATGAGTCGGATCCGACTCGATGACACTTGGCTTGGCGATGAGAAATTATTTTTTCCCTTTATAAACTTTTTATGCTTTTAATAATTTTCCACCCTGAGCACTTATTAGCTTGCTATCCCTTCAAATTTATTAAAAATGAATAACTGGAGAAAAGTCTTCAAATCTGAGAGATAGTCATCTTAAATACTGTGTGATCCATTGCTGTGAAATTGGTTCTAATTCATAGTGACCCAAAAGGACAGGGTAAAACTATCTCATAGGGTTTCCAAGTAGCAGCTGGTGGATTCAAACAGTCAACATTTCGGAGCAACTGAGCTGTCAACAGGACTCCCATTTTAAATAAGGTGTAGATTTATTTGATTAAAAAAAAATTTTGTCTGTGAAATAGTTACTTAAGGAAACAAACGAATATGAATAAATCTAACCCCTAACATTAGAGATCGACTTGATGGCACTTGGCTTTTGGCTCAACATTAGAGATAAGGAAAGCAGCTTCTTTGAAGACATTAGTGTTCCAGTTATCACCCGTTTATAAGACAGAAGCTGGTTTGTGGTGGCACTGATTCACTGTACATCGTTTACAGCCTTTACTTTTTCTGCATCTAATACATGCAAGGGATTAGAAGTTCAATCAGAAGGAAACTTAAGTCTGGGAAAAGTCCTTCAGCAGCATAGTTATTTGTTTGTGTGTTCGTGTGATGTAATTAAAGCAATGATCTCTGCTCGGGAAACTCTCATCTTTGGGCAGGTATCACGAGTCCTCTGCTGACTCCATTTTCTGCCTCACTCTATCACCCAAACCAATGAAAGTTCTTGCCACCCAGTTGATTCTGACTCACAGTAACCCTACAGGACAGAGGAGAACTGCCCTATAGGGTTTTCAACCAATGGCTAGGTAGATTTCAACTGCTCACTTCTTGGTGAGCAGCCCAGCTCTTGATCACTGCAATGCCATACGAGACCTGACAACTGAGTTTGCGAACTCACCCTAGAAAAAGTGATACACACCTCATTGCTGAATATCACTATGGTCACCTTTGAAGGGCTCCCCTTGGGAAGCTATGCACTGATGCCAGTGCCTAGTCCACTGTTCAAAGGAATTTGGAAGCTCTTTTTCTGGAATGGCTGTCAGAGCTGTCATTGTACTATCCTTGATGTCCTGAATGCCATCCAAATATCTTCCCTTCAATATTTCTTTTATCTTCAGATGGAAAAAGTCATTGGGGGCCAGATCAGGTGAGTAGGGAGGGTGTTCCAATACAGCTATTGTTTTACTGGCTGAAAACTCCCTCACCGACAACTAGGCAATTAAGTTTGCAAACTTGCCACTGTGCCACCGTGTGCAATGACCATTCTAGAAAGAGTTCCCAAATTGCTTTGAAGGGTGGACTAGGCACTGGCATCAGTACATACCTTCCCAAGAGTAGTACTTGGAAGGTAACCATGGTGATACTCGGTAATAAAATATAGAGCACTTGACTTCATTGTCAGACCTAGTACATAACTCCTTCTCCATGTGAAAATTACTTTTTAATTTTTACCAGTGGCAACCTGTCTTCCCAGCTGTCTTTCTAAGGTTATTCTCCCAGTGGTCATCGGGAATGAAGTCTGTGCCTCTCCTGAGAGCATTTCTGGTAGTTACTGTCTTTCATGCTTACATCCTTTCAACTTTCTTCTGCTTGGTTCTCGTGTTCACTCTCCTTCCTTGTAAGGATGATTATGTTAAAAGAGGATTAGAGTGGGATTGCTACATCCTTGCTAAGGGTGTGTACCTGGAACATGGTTTGTACCACCCTTTGTCCTTTCACCCTACCATAGATAAAAGGAAAGGGAAGCAAGCAGAAGGTGGGAACCTGATGCCATCAAGAAAGCACTATGGGATTATTAAGAAATCACCAAGTCAATACCATTTATTATAGCCCCTAAGAAGATAAAGTACCTAAGAATAAATTTGACCAGAGAAATAATAAACCTTTACAAAGAGACCTACAAACCCTTGCTACAAGAAACTAAGAGAAACTTACATAAATGGAGAAACCTACTCTGTTCATGGATAGGAAGACTTAACATTGTGAAAATGTCTATTTTACCCAAAGCAATCTACCTATATAATGCAATCCCGATACAAGTTCCAGTGACATTTTTTAATGAGATGGAGGAACAAACTACCAACTTTATCTGGAAAGGGAAGAAGCCCCAGATAAGTAAAGCATTACTAAAGAAGAAGAACATACCGGGAGGCCTCTCATTACCCGACCTTAGAACCTATTACACTGCCACAGTAGTCAAAACAGCCTGGTACTGGTACAAAAACACACAGACAGATCAGTGGAATAGAATCAAGACCCCGGAAATGACATCATCTGCCTATGAACAGTTGATGTTCAGCAAAGGCCCTAAGACATTCAACTGGGGTAAAAACAATCTCTTCAACAAATGGTCCTGACAAAATTGGATATCCATCTGCACTAAATTAAAACAAGACCCACATCTTATACCTTATACATAAATCAACTCAAACTGGATAAAAGACCTAAATATCAAATCTAAAACGATCAAGCTCAACCAAGAGAAACTAAGAACAACAATGGAAGGTTTAATACGCAACCTAGACAGACTTCAAAATCTGTCAAACAAACCGCAATCATCAGAAGAGAAAATAGATAAATGGGAACTACTAAGAATCAAACACTTTTGCTCATCCAATGACTTTATTAATAGAATTAAAAGGCCACCTACAGAATGGGAAAAAATATTTGGCAACTCTATGTCAGACCAACACCTGATCGCCATAATCTATAAGGTACTACAAAATATCAATAAGAAAAAGATAAATCACCCAATTAAGCAATGGGCAAAGGAGATGGACAGAAATTTCTCTAAAGAGGAGATCCAAGCAGCCAAAAAACACATGCAGACATGCTCATGATCATTACCCATTAATGAAATTCACGTCAAAATGACAATGAGATACCATATCACCCCAACAAGACTGGCCATGATCCAAAAAAACACAAAACAACAAATGTTGGAGAGGCTGTGGGGAGATTGGAACTCTCCTACACTGTTGGTGGGATTGCGAAATGGTGCAACCTCTTTGGAAAGCAATCTGGCGCTTCCTTAAAAAATGGATATCGATATATCATTTGACCCAGTAATTCCACTGCTTGGAATATATCCTACAAAATCAAGGCCACTCACACCAACTGAAACATGCACACAATGTTCATCGCAGCACAGTTCACAATAGCAAAAAGATGGAATCAACCCAGATGCCCAACAACAGAGGAATGGATAGGTAAACTATGGTATATAAACTCAAGGGAACACTATGCAATGATAAAGAAGAACAGTGACAGCAGGAAACATCTCTTAATGTGGTTTCAACTGGAGGACATTATGCTGAGTGAAAGTAGTCAGTAACAAAAGGGCAAATCTTGTATGAGACCCCTATGATAAGAACTTAAAAACAGACTCATGTGTAGAAGAAAGACTCTTTGATGGCTGCAAGGAGGGTGAAGGAAGGGGGAAGGGGGAGAGTTTAGATGAGATAGTTAATAGAAATTTGGTTGGGTGAAATCGGTGACAGCACACATTAGAAAGAAGATCAATCATAACTGGACTTCAACACAATTTGAGTACTCCTCCCATCTTAACCCGATATTGCAAGGACAGAGTAGCTGGGGTGGGGGGCCGGGGACCATGCTCTCAGGCGAAATCAAGGCCAATTGGCACAGCTAGCATTTTACTAATGAGGACTGTCTGCACTCCTCATTGGTGACTTGTGTCTGGGGTCTTAAAAGCTGTCAAGCTGCCATCTGAGGGTACAGCAAATGGTCCCAACTCAACAGGAACAGATGATCACCGAGGACAAGAACGACATGGGGAAACGAGAACCCAGAAGACAGAGAGAGCCACATGAGTGGGTCTCTATATTGACTTGTGACCAGAAGAACTGGACAGTGCCGGGCCACCTCCAGTGATAGCCACGATGGAGCTTACAAAGTTGAGTCTCACTGGCAACAAGAGAATAAATAGGGGTGCACCCTGAGATCTCCAATAAAAGACTGCAACTGATGGTCTAGGGGCTTTGGGGTTCCCCTGGGAGCATGGCCCCTGGTCCTGATGCTGCCCCTGTCCATAATTTATAATGAAGGTCAACTTTTCAGACAGCAATGGATTGGACTTGGCAATGCAGAGTGACCGTATCTTGTGGGAATTTTATGGTTCTACGCATCTATAGGATGTCACCCTGCTGACCTCTTGCTGAATGAAGGGGAGTAGGTGGAGAGGAGGGGATAGGAGACTGTTGGGAGGATGGGACATGTATGGAGCAGAGAAGAGGGGTGTGCTGTCACCAGGCAGGAAGAGCAGTGGAAGGTGCATGTAGGTAAGCATGTGAATTTATATGGGAATGTACATTTTCATTCAATCATAATAAAAAACAAAGAAAGCAGTACAGGGAGTACATATTCTTCATCAACACCAGAATTAACCCAAGCCCAGTGCCACTGAATTGATGCCAGCTTATAGCAACCCTATAGGACAGAGCAGAAATGTCCCACTGTTTCCAAGGAGCATCTGGCAGATTTGAACTGGCAATCTTTTGGTTAGCAACTGTAGTTCCTGACCAGTACGCCACGAGGCAACGGTGTCTCCAAATTTAGGAGAAGTCCTTCTCTTTGATTAGTGTATTTATCTAGCCCCTCCCTCCTGAAAAAATATCACAGCAGTAATTGAGTATTTACTATGCACTCACATACAACATTCTGATTCCGAAAACACTATCCGTCCCTTGGGTGGAGAAATAGAGAGAGGTAGGATGAGCTGTCTCTGCAGCAGTAACTTAAAAAGTTTGAGGCAACCATGGCCCAGCCATAAGGTATTTTCTCTCTTAACTAAAAGAAAACAAAACTACTTGGCCTGAAGGGTTGACTTACACTATTGACACTTATATCCTGTTTGGAAATATTCCTGAATCAGAGAACTAATAGTGTGATTATCTTCCCCCCTTTTCTACGGCAGCTACTTTGCTATTCTGATAGCAACTTATTATATACCTTTGTGGTGAGGACACCATCCACTGTAGTACCCGTGAACTGCCTTCACCCTGATTTAATAAGAAAATTTTAAGGCCATGTGACCTAAGAAGTTGGGGATTGCAAGTTTTTTTCAGATGTGAAAAATAGAGGAAGAGCCTGGAAAGTTCCACCTAGGTATCTCTAAAAATAGTTCAGTCCTGCTTACTAGAAGCTCGTCACTTACTAATCTTTCTTGTGACACAATAAATCTATTGATGAGAATAGTACCATAGATGCTATGAGAGCAATCAAAATTGATCAAAAAAGATTTTTCTATTTTTTTTAGACCAGGAAACAGAAAAGGGTTAATTATTGTACGCACATGTTTAGCTAGGAGAGTCCCAAGAAAAGGACTTAAGAGGTCTGACAGTTAAGTCTGTGAACTTAATTGTTCTAAGTGCTACGGATCTCATCACTGAATATCACTACAGTCACCTTCAAAGAACTCTTCTTGGGAAGCTATATGCACTGACACGAGTGCCTAGTTCACCCTTCAAAGCAATTTTGGAACTCTTTCTGGAATGGCTATTTTGCACAGTGGCAAGGTGGCAAGTTTGCACACTGAACTGTGTAGTTGTCCTTGAAGGAGTTTTTAGCCAGTAAACAAATAACTGTATTGGAACAAGCTCCCTGCTCACCTGATCTGGCCCCCAGTGACTTTTTTCTTTGCCTCAAGATAAAGGAAATAGTGAAAGGAAGGTATTTGCATAACACTAAGGACATCAAGAGTAATACAACATCCTTGATGGCCATTCCAGAGAAAGAGTTCCAAATTGCCTGGAAGGGCAGGCTAGTGGCTAGCATCGGTGCAGAGCTTCTCAAGGGGAGCGCTTCAAAGGTGACTGTCGTGATATTCAGCAGTGAGATACATAGTACGTTTTCTAGGATGCATTTGTGAACTTAACTGGTAATCCTCATATACCAAAGAAAGAAATGCTTTATTTTTTTTCATACTAGACATAAAATTCCGAAAAAATAAGTAAAGGTCATCCATTTTATTACCTAATTAGCGAGCAAAACTGAAAGCCCTATAAGTAACTTTCCAGAACGAGTATCATCAATATTAAGCGTCTGTCAAGTAAACCAAGAGATTTGGTACCACAGAAGATACATATTTCCTGAAGAAATAATAGAACACTGTACCATACAGCCACACGCTAATTTTTGTTTTTAAAAAATACTGAAATTAAATGTTGTACCTTGCTAGTAGGTGCCTAAGTATAGCAATATCATAAAAACCAATGATCCTACTTTGGGAATTTGGGAACAGTCAGAAAATTAAACTCTTTGGTGTGACTCTGATGTCAAGGGAAAAATACAGTGTTCCTTCACTGGTCCCTTCCTTTCTGGCTTCCCCATCATCTTTCTCAGATGCTGTTAACTCGCATTGGATGACTCTGCTGGTCACTGGCTTCTCAGAGCCTTCAGCTGAGTCCCTGTGCAGCGCACTTTAAAAGTCTCACAGTTGGCTCCTCCTTGACCATGTCATACTGAAGACAGTCCAAACCAATCCCCTGGCACTTGAGACCTTTCCTGTTTTCCAGAAAGTGGCTTCCTTTCCCCAAAGGACTGTCCTTCAGGACCACCCAGCATCTCTACCTCTGGTCTTCTAAGCAGGCCATTCTTTTCAGGGCTACTCTCTGCATTTCATGTAGCCCAATTAAAAAACAAAAACCCTTATTTGTTCCTTCTTTATTATCTTATATATTTTTTCTAAATTTCTATAAAGCATAAAGATTTATAATACGACACTTAGGCAATGTCATAAAATATATGATCCTGCTTTGGGAATTTGGGAACAATGAGAAAACTAATTCCCAATCAATACTTCTAACTTCTGTTCAATGTCCCCAACTCAAAACTTTTCTGTACTTCTGAATCCTTCAGATAGAACTTCTGTCTCCCACTTCTCGCTTCCATGGAAGATTATTTATGCTCCTCTAAGAGCTAACCAAGAGGTCAGCAGTTCAAATCTGCCAGATGCTCTTTGGAAGCTCTATGGGGCAGTTCTACTCTGTCCTGTAGGGTCGCTATGAGTTGGAATTGACTTGACGGCAGTGGGGTTGGTTTGGTTTGTGCTAGTGCCTACCTATTCATTTGTAGGATGGATGGATGTGTCGAGAGGAGAAACTCCATCTAATTTAGGGTGACTCACTGACCTACAATCTTTTCCTCAAGACAATGAGTCACCTTTTTTCCCAGATGTCCAGGTTCATGAATCTGGTAACTCCAATAAAGGAGAAAAAAACAATTCAGTGAAAACTGGCAATCTTTACTGAAAAATTAGAAGGGCTAAGCTTTGCATTTTGAGTCTGATTGACAAGATGCTACCAATGGCCACATCATCTACCCTGTCATTTTCAGTGAAACAGATGCAAAACGCTGTGACTGAGTCTTCAAACTTCCTCTTAAGCCATCAGCAATCTTAGAGATGTGTTAGATACTGACGGAGATCTATCTTATCATGAAGAGTTTTTGTTTTGTTAACCAAGTCAACCCATAACTTACATGGGGAGGGTGTTCTACCCCGCCTCAGATCCAACTAAAAAACAAGGTCACAGGCAAGAGTGCCAACAGGTGCTAAGAACTGTGTTCTCAGCTGGCATGATGGAGAAACGATTAGGTCATAAAAAATTCTTGGTATTTTAGGAAACACTTGTGCTGCTTTTGAATTTTGCTTGGCTTCCTTTTGCTGCCTGACTTGGTCATCCCTAAGATTCTTTTGCCCTTTTGTTAAACATTCAGAAAAAATGGAGAGGGGAAATTCTAACCTGTTACTACTATTTTTTAAAAGTTTTCCTCTTAGTGTGACATACTGAAAGAACAGGCCTCAGCATGAGGCCACACAGACCAATGAAGAGCCAATGGGTGGGGACTGACAAGCTTAGGTTTGAATTCTAACTCTAGCTTTCCTGAGCTGTGCACCCTGAGGTGGGTCACTTGACCTCTCTGTGCCGCAGTCTCATTCCTTGGGAAAATAAGCATTGCTATTGGCTCCTGCTGATCTGCAGAAAAGGAATAAAGCAGAAGATCAAAAGTGACAAGGAATGCATTCAGGAAGGAATCCCTCAGGAAGCACTAGTATCCCTCCTCCTTCACGGTGCTCACTTAGCCTGGTTACCTCATCACCACAGATAACGGAAAGCTGGCAGCAGTGGTATTTATTTATTTATTAAAGACTTTAATGACCCTTCATAAATCTTGGGTCAGGTATCAGCTGACTGCAAGTCTTCTTTCAAGACAGTGCCACATGGTCAGGAATGTGACGCAGTGACACCAGGGCTGATTTATTTCCACGTGGCCCTGGGGTAGTAGAGGCAGCTTGCAGAAAGCGTGTCCTAGCTCTCCCCCAGGCCACCCTGACCAGCTGACTCAGGGCTCTCTGAGCTATCCTCTGCTCCATCCTGCTTCTCCCAACTGGGTGTTCCTGGGCCCTGGCCACCTGCTAGCCTCGGCCCCACCAGATGGATTTCCCTTTTCCTGTCTTGGGTTTCATGTCTGTCAGCTGGGGTGGGCACCATGCCATCAAGTGGTTTTTCTTGTGGCCCCACACACAACTCATGTTCTTTCCAGATATGGGCAAAGCTGAATTCCTTCCAAAGCCCCGCTGTGGGATTATTTACGGTATTCTCGGGCACATATTTGGAGATCCATTTTGCCTTCTTTGAGACAGTGCTGAGTAACCCTCGCTGAGTGTATTTCACTCAAGCAACTTTAGAGAGGGACCTGGTTTGTTTTCTTAAAACCATAGAACAAAGAATTGAATCTTTAAAATAAAAACCCAGCAAGAGATAGACAGTGATAGAATGCCAGCTTACTAAGCATAGGAGCTGGCTGGTATTTAGCCAACATTGGAATTGCTCCTCTTCTTCAGGACCCAGGACTGGACATTTCTTTCAAGGACTGTGGTTACATCTATTCCACAAGGAGTCTACTTTTATTGGGAAGACAGGATAGTGAATAAAACAGCCATTCTTGTGCAATGAAATGCAGCCATTAGATCTGGCATTCAAAACTGTCCTTCTGAGAGAGAATGGGGACCCAGCCTACCATGCTATTTTTAATACATGAAGTCAGCAGAGTATTTATATGTACCCTTCAGGGCAGCCTCCTTGGTGATACAGATGGCCAATGAACAAGTGTTCCAGTGTCCCCATAGGCACGAACTTCAACTTCCATTACCTTTCCAGCATTTGATTGTTTTGTTACTGTTTGTCAATTCAACAGCGTTCGCCTGTTCAAGTCAGCGACACAGGTTACATTCATCAGTTGGGCTGCATCGTCAATACACTTGCTTTTCTCCCACCGTGAGCAGAACCTCGGTGCCCCCTAAGCCGAGGCTCCCTGTTCCCCTCCTGCCTACTCCAGGTAGCCGCTAATAAAATCCAGCCCCTGGACATTCGCCTATTTCATAGAAGTGGGACCAGACAATATTTACCCTCTCTGGACTGCCTGATGGCATTTCACTCAGCGTGATGTTTGCCGGCCCCATCCATGCTCTGATGTGTGTCGGGTCTTGGTTTCTCTTCACGGCTAAGTAATACTCCCTTGCATGCACATAGCATGTTGCAGTTTTCAGTTTATCTGTGGATGGACATTTAGGTTGTTTCCACTTTCCAGCTGTTGTGAACCACGCTGCAGCAGACAGCTGTGTACATGTGTCTGGTTGCATCCCAGTTCTTGGGTACACTTAGAAATGATACTGCTGCATCATGTGGTAGGTCTCTACTACAACTTTCCAAGAAACCATCAATCTCCTTTTCCCTCTTAGGCATTGTGGGGCCTCTCACGCCACTAAAGACCCTTGTGGTGCAGTGGTTAAGAACTCGGCTGCTAACAAAAGAGTCAACCATTTGACTGGTTACTCCTTGGAAGCTCTATGGGGTGGGTCTACTCTCCTGTAGGGTCACCACGAATCACAAGCAACTCAACAGCAACGGGTTTGGTATTCATGGTTTGGGACTTCACCAGGATTCCTAGTGAGCATGTGCTGTCTTTTTTAGTTGGTATATTGAAAACCCAAACTTTCTGTGGCAGGTATGATGTTTAGTGGTCCCTGGGATTGTTTAACCCTTCCCTTGGGATGACCCCTCTGCATGAGGGTGAACCGAAGCTTGCTGGTAGCTACGTGTTCCCACTTTCTCAGTGCGCCCCTGGGCTTGTCACCAGGGTACCTCTGGACACCTTCCCCTTGGCAGCTACCCCAGTGGGCAGTGTCATCTGGCTGACAGTGACTGAACCTCTGCCGATGTATTGACCCACCTGTTCTAAGGGCCGGGCCCTGTCATCAGCAGGTGGACACAGTGGTGAAGGAAATCTGCCATGAAGGAACTCGGTAAACGCAGAAATCCGTCATCATGGAAGGTGCTAAGCTTGGAATGCACATCGGAAACGAGGAATTTTCAATCGAGACCAGAAGGCCCAGAGGAAGACGGAGAGGAGGAAATCCTCCCCAGCTCCAGACAGTTCCCTGCAGGTGACTTCACACCAGCTCTCCTTGGTGGCTCCTTGGGGTCGGTCCAGGAAGCTCTTACCTGTTCCATTTACCGTCCCAATTAAGCTCAGGGTCACCTTCCAAGAGGGTCGTTCCCAGCAGGTAGGAAGCCGGTTCTGCCCTCTAGTGGTTGCTACCTCACTCCAGGAACCTTTCACAGATTACTTTTTTCTTGATCTGTTGCTGTAGAGCCGCATCTGACCCATAGCAACCCTATAGGACAGAGTAGAATTGCCCCCTACGGTTTCCAAGGAGCACCTGGTAGATGTGAACAGCCAATCCTTTGGTTAGCAGGCCTGTGTTCTTCAACACTGCATGACCCGGCCCCATGCTTTCTTGAAGGGTAATTACATTCCAGAGGAAACCTCTGCATCCCAAAAGGACTGAACACTTGTAACTCATCTTGACATATAATATCAAAGCTGTCAGGGATCTCTAAATTCCTCCCTGCAAGTTAAAGCAGGGGTATTTCTCAGGCAAACCCAGAAGGACAGAGAGATCACCTGGGGACATAACCTCCAGTGGGTGCACATCAGACTTACGGTCTAATGGTCATGAATGGGAACAAGGTTATGTCTGTTATGTCAGGGGAACATGTACACACACAACGCAGATGGTTCTCGGGATATCGTCCACACCCTTCCTCTTTTCTGGTTCACCTGGGCACAGAACCTGGGGACTTTCTGTGTGTGCGTGACCTGTGGGTGACCTATGCTGTTTTCCACATTCCTCAGACGGTTTGATTTACAGAAGTCACAACTACCAGGACCTCCCAGCGTTAAGGCATGGGGCACTTACTGGATTCCCCACACAGGTTCCCAGGTATCTAGCACAGGTTATAAGGGATACCGTTGAGTCAGGCACTTTTCTCTTGCTTGTTTTACTTTTCTGTTCTGTTTCTTTTATTCATGCCCAGTATTTTAAGTCAGTCACTGCACCGGATCCCTGAATTCACAGATAATGACATCGACCACAGGACACAGCTGGGAAGAAATACGTCACCCACAGGCTTATTCTGCAGGGCTAGTGAGTGCGTACAGATGAGAACCTCTTCCAGCAAAAGTATCTAAAGAGAACAGATCTCAACCTTCTTTCCTTGACAAAGAAAACTTTACTATTAAAATACACAAGCTTTAAGATTTCTAAGTCCTCAGTTTTAGAATTATGAGAAGACAGAAGTCTACTGTGGCTTTGAGCACATGCATCTGTTTGCGTGTGTGTGTAAATCTGACATCATTAAACCTGGTGGCATGGTGGTTAAGTGCTACATCTGCTAACCAAAGAGCCCACAGTTCAACCTGCTAGATGCTCCTTGGAAACTCTATGAGACAGTTCTACTCTGTCTATGGGGTTGCTACCATCTGGAACAGACTCAACAGCAGCGGGTTGGGTTTAATAGATTATTTGCACTAGAAGCTCCAGGGGGCTCTTGATGCTGAAAGCATTTTGCCTCTACTGGTCCTCAAAACCTTCAAAAAAATATCCCATCACACAGCAGATACGGGGCCTGGTGGCTGCCCTGGCCACAACCCAGGGCCTGTGTCACACTCCCCATTGACTGTGCAAGCAGAGGAACCTGGCCAGCTGCAATTCTCAAGTTGCAGCTGTGAAGTGGCTGTAACAGAAAACGCCACGGTGCCAACTACTGAACGGGGACTTTTCTCCGAGTAGGGAGTGAAGGGAAGTCAAATCAGGCCCTCCTTCACAGTGGGTTTGAGACACACCCCGGGGAAATATCAGAAAGCAGCTTTGCAGCAGACGAGCACATAACCCGGATTTGCTTGCAAGCTTTGGCCAATGCCTGTTATCCTCTTTCTAATTCCTTTTCCAAAACGATGGCATTCGACGTTCTTGAGAAGGAAGTTCTGGCTAAGCCACAGAGAGCATGGTTTGATAATCCTGGGAACAAAGGCTACCATGCACACATCTCTTCCACTCTCCTCTGCATCTCAGAAGAGTGCCAGGCACGTACACCAAAGGTATCAACACTTGGGGCTTGATTTGGTCCTTCTTTCTCTCACCCAAGCACTGAAACCACATTCTTCAAGAGTCAGTAACCCTTGTGTGCAAAACATCCTTGCTCCTAAGACCCACGGTTCAGTGCTGTTTCTTCAATACCGACGATGCACAAGTAAAATGCCCTCTGTCATGTGCTTGCCACCTGCCTGTCACACAATCCTGGTATTTTCTGACAGCAGAGACCCAGTCTGTGTGTCTATACCACAGCAAGGTGTCTGCCGTCTCAAGTGTTCTCTATCAGAAGACACTCTCGGGCGTGCAGATAGTTAATGCCCTTGGCTCCTAAGCTAAAGGTAGGAGGTTTGAGTCCACCACAGGCACCTCAGAAGGCAGACCTGACAATATAGTCTTGAAAGCTGAGCCACCGAAAATCTTATGAGCAAAATAAACAAATAATTAAAAATAAATCATAAGAGAAAAAGAATTAAAAAGAGAGAGAAAGGCAGAAACAGAAAAGGAGAGAGGAGAGAAGGAGAAAGAGAAAGAGAACGAGAGAGAGAAAGAGAGAGGGAGGGACCGAGGGAGAAAGGGAAGGAGGAAGGGTCCTACCGGCACACCTCACCCTGACACACACGGGGTCGCCATGCGCTGCAGTTGGCTGGACACTGAGTGAGTAGTTTTTCTTTCCTTTTAATAAGTACTTGAGATGAACATGAGCTGAGGAGTCATCTAGCAGGGCGAAGACACCAACAGCCGGCACACGGGTCCCACACTTGCTCACAGCCCACAGATAATCTCCCATTTCCTAGACCACAGGAACTCTACCGTACGTGTTACAGTGGCTTTACTTTCTCCACTTTCAATTTAATCATCCTAAGCACTCTTCCTGTTTTCTCTTAAATTCTTCTTTTCCTCCATAATTACATAGAAAAACTGCTTCCTATGCCTGTTTGGTTGATATCAGTTCTCTTAATTATAAAAAGATGCTATATTTTTTAAGATAAACTTTTATATTAGTCTATTATACCCTCTAAGTTCCATCACAAATATTATTTGAAATTTATTGCAATGGAGATCTTGCCTGCAATAACTCTCAAAGATTTCATATCATACCAAAGGCTGGGTGCTCAGGTTGATTTGTCTATGCAAAACAAGCATATTCATTTTGATTTTGATGGCTCATGGTTTTGACAAAACACCTTTTATTTAGTCAAAAATGGAAATGATGTCCTATAACCACTAAGGAAACATATTTATGAAGAATATTTAATAACATGACAGAAAAACTGACCATATATTATTTATTAAGTAGAAAAAGGTGTCAGAATCTCTATGTATATTGTGATCTCAAATGTGAAAAAAAATTATTGTTATATTTGGTCTGTAAGCTAAATAGTGATTTTAATTTTCTTCTTTGTGCGTATCTGGATTTGGAGAATTTTCTGTGATGAACAGGAATTCATTTATATCAAAGGAAAAAAGTTAAAAAAAAACTTGGAATTTTGTAAAGTTTAAGTCATGGTATAATACTTCCTAAGCTAT
Source organism: Heterohyrax brucei (assembly GCA_028571685.1). Lineage (NCBI taxonomy): Eukaryota > Metazoa > Chordata > Mammalia > Hyracoidea > Procaviidae > Heterohyrax > Heterohyrax brucei. The sequence goes on from CM053163.1 coordinate 3,831,212, forward strand.
AGAGTAACACTTTCTCCTTTTCCTTGAATATCCAACAGTTTAAAAAGTCAATTGCATTGCAATCAAGTTGCTACCCACTCTCAGCGACCCCACAGGACAGAGTAGAATTGCCCCCATTGAGTTGTCAAGGGGCAGCTTGTGGGTTTGAACTGCTGACATGTTGGTTAGAAGCCGAGCTTCTTTACTGTGCAACCAGAGTTCTATCAGAGAGTAAAACCAAAGCCAGACACATTACCACTGAGTAGATTTCAACTCACAGTGAACCTATAGGGCAGAGTAGAGCTACCTTAACCAGAGAGCAGCAATTCCTTAATTCGCAGAAAAGACCAGGAGATTCTTGCTCTTTTTCAGAAAGTATGGAAAATCCAGGCCACCACAGTAAGCTGTATGGTAATAGCAAGTCATCGGTATTAGAAAGTTGTGAGCCTGGGTCTGGAAAAGACCAGGGCATTCTAGAACTAGATAAACTAGATAGATAAACCACTGATGAACATGGCAACCCATACATACGTTCAACCCATGGGACTCTAACAGATGTCATTTGTAGATCTCACATATCCATATCATCTGTAAAACTCTTTATAACTCATATAATCTAGGAGATCAGCCTTCTGAGAACAATAAATGGGTAGTATCATAGAAAACCGCCTTCCTGGTTTTGAAATTTCTCCTAAGTGTCAATGTAACAGCAGCTACAGTTTTCCGAAGGGTTTTCTCCCAAGGTGATATTCCGATCACAGGACAGTTCACTAGCAACAAAAGGGTAACTCAAGACTGAAGTCAGATACCAAACCAAAAACAAAACTCATTGCCCTGGAGTCAAGTGTGACTCATAGCAACTCTACAGGATGGGGCAGAACTGCCCCATAGGACAACTCACCAAAGAGTGCCTGGTGAATTCAAACTGCCAACCTTTTGGTTAGCAGTGTAGCTGTTAACCATCGTACCATAAAGGTTTCTGGATGTGCTGGTCCCATTTCACCTTTTATCTTAAGATGCTTCTAGAACGGGGGAAAATAATACTTCTAGGTAGCTATTATATAAACTAGACATTTTGTAAAACATACTTTGTTATTGCCTATGAGATACATACTACATCTCTTTTATACAGACGACAAAATCGAAGCACAGGGTTGTAATCACCCCCAAACTAGATCTTTCTAGTTACAGCCAGAGCCCTAACTCACATGTGAGTCCTTATGTTTCATCCAATTTCATGCTTTCCCACATGCAAGATGAGATGGTTGTGTGGTCTTGAACAAATCAGACAGCATCTCTGAGCTTCCATTTTCTGCCTGGAAAGTCAGGGGACTGGTTCAATGGACTCTGAGATCCTCACTGGTCTGCACATTTTAGATTCTTTAATGAGCCAACCCACATGAGAGAGTGATCCCCTAATACGGTTGGTAATGAAATGCTGCACTCTTGTTAACATCAGGCAGTCCCATCAGGTTACGTGTTCAAATGACGGAAGACCCCAGAAAAGCCATCATTAGAACTGTATCTTCATGGGACCCCTCTGAACAAGACCAAAAGTGCTGGTGAAATTACAGCATCACCTGCAGTGTTTCAAAGTAGAGTTCTGAGTAACACTCGCTATGCATTCACATGATGGATCTGGCTGCCTTCTAATTTCGTAAGAGAAGCACAGTTTTCAACAGTTACATTAACTTTTCCTCTTGCTAGAATTTTGTTTTTCTCAGAATCTTTGAAACAAGACTTCAGAATGGCAAATGAAATCATTTCCACCTTTGTTTTGTTACTAAACTGTGATTAAGATACACGTATTGATTTTGCAAGCATAATAAAACAAATATTGTGAAATGGCCACAGACCAAGCAGGTTAACAAACACAGTCCTTTAGAATAACTCGCCAGTTAAGAGCCTGTTCCCACCCTCTTCTGTCTTTCAAGTGGACTCATTTCTTTGGACCCGAGTTTTCCTGCTTGTAGTCATTATTGATACCTGGAAATTAGAGCATGGTGGGATGAAGGCACATTAGAATGTCCCATCTGCTTTATCTCATGGCAGAAATGGGAAATTTGGCCCATAGTTTCATGGAACATACATCTATAGAAGCATAAAACTTAACTAATTGCTGAGAGTTTTTGAGAAACAGAGGTTACCTAGCATTTTGGTTGGAGAAAGGCTACTAAGGAGACATTTGGACTCCTTCATTTACGTTCCGAGACGTGTGAGAGATATTTGTTCTGTATCAGTCTCTGAGTGCAGCTGACATTCAGTAGATTCGTCCTGTGGGAAGTCCTTATGGAAGACCTCAGGAGACAGCTGGGAGAGGCAGTCGAAGGCACTGTTTGCCATCCAGTTTGGATATCAGACAGATTTTGAGTTTTGAATCCCGCTACTCATTTGGCAGTTGCTATGTAAACCCTGGTACCTCCGTTCCCACTTCTGTGAAGGGGGTTCATAATCACACTGCCTCACACAATGGAAGTGAGGACTGCGTTAGATAATGCACGTAGCCTGTTAACCCAGAATCCAGCACTGAGTAATCACTTAACAAACGTTAGCTCTGACAAGCAGGGTGAGCGACAAAGCATTACCGCCCTTTCCTAGATATTGGTGAGGTAACAGCAGAACCACTGAGAATGGAAACGTGATGTGGGTAGAAGAGACCCAAACTGAAACGAAGACTGATGCCATTCAGAGAAGAACAGAGGCAGGCAGGGTTCACGGGTTTCACCTTAGCTCCATGTCACTTCTTTCCTCTTGAGCTCTGCTGTTAATATCTTCTTCTTTTCTCCTTTTAAGCTTTCGTCACTTCCTGGCACTTGCTAACCACTCAGTCTCACCTCAAGTAATAGTTCCTTCTCTCATTGCTGTTATTCTGTCCATGGGCTCTCAGGAAACCTGAGCTGATAGATGCCTACCTCCACCTGCCATGAGTTTAAGGTGATGTCTCTACACAGTCCTGCTTCAGGGAGAAACACAGGCTGAGCGAGACTGATTGATGGACAAGGGTCATCAGCAGGGAAGGCTGGACTCCAGCTACGGGACTGGACCCCGCCCTCACGTGTGGTCCCGAGGAAGACAGGGAAGGAGGGGTCATGCAGCAGAACGGAGGATGCAACCGTTACCGAAGCTGCAGGGTTTTCCAATATAAGATACAGGGCAAGGTGACTCTGGTAACCATTCTTCAGAGAATTACAGTGACAACTCTTCTCTCCTAGATCTGATCATTGTTCTTTCCTGATTAGTCTTTGCTGCATTTCATGCAACTCTTTGAGTCCTTTTATCATCTATTAATCTGAAATAATACCATACAATATTCTAACAGAATACCAAATGCTCTATAATACTACCAAATAGGTTCTCTATAATTTGGTGGGAAGGAAAAGACCCTTTTTAAAACAGAATTTAATGGCTTCATAATCGATCAGAGTTCAGGTTTCTCATCCACAGAGTACTGTTGTCATTTGGTTCAGAAAGGAAGTGGAAAGAATTTTAGGAAAAGGTCTGTAGTCTGGTCATGTAACAAAGGCAGGCAAGCTTGTACAACTCCACTTCCGTACATGCTGGTTAATCTGTGGGAGTCATAGAAAGAAACCTCAGGTGGCCAAAAAAAAAAAAAGTGAATCTTTGTAGCACCTCCAGAGATGCACTCCTTTACCTACTGCTTTCTCAGAAACAGCCAATGGCTATATGGACAATTTGTTTTTCTGACTGGTTGCACCATAATTTTTACCTTCACTGAAAAATCACATCAGAACCTAAGGCTTATTCAATAGAAAGAGATTCTCTCAGGACTTCCTTGGAGTGAGTTCTGTTACTGACTTTCCCGACTATTCTTGTTCTTCCATCCACAGTCAATGGTGTGGGTGATATTTAGAATCTAGGAGAGTACAGAAGCATCTTCTTAAGAAATATAATCATAAGATCTATTATTCAGGTTCTGTGCCAGATTTTTAATCTCATGATAACATCAGGCATGTGATTTTTAGCATCCCTTATGCCTGGAACTCTGTTAAAAAATGTACGATCTAGAGATATTTGCAGACAACTGTGATTTGGCATACTGTCCCCAAAAGTATGGCTTCTGATGACAATGGAAAGAAGTGTGGGTTTGAGAGTAAATCTTCCAAAGAGCCTGGTTTAAAAAAAAAAATCCTTTTACTGTTTAGGCAGATGGCACCTTCTCACTTCATCAACAAACAGGGAAAGCAGGTTGCAGGAGGGGGCACAAGTTGTTCTACTGGAGATTTTTTAAAAAGCAAATGCAATGAATGATACTGGTGAGTCAACAGGCACCAATTTCCAGAGTAGATTCCACCCTCCCACCCCCCCCCCCGGAGAATGAGAGGATCAATTGGAAGTACATCACACTAAGTACTAATGTGTTAATTAAGTTCACAGGAAGGCAGCTCTGTGTTTCCTTAACCTGGTCACACAACTGGTGGCCTTTTTCTATTCTATTGCATGTCAATGGGGTATGTTTTCCCCAAAAAAAGCAAACTTGGATACTTCTTGAGTGCTCATTCAGGTTGTTCACAGAAGTTGTCTCCATGGGTGAGAAAGACGGCTGCGTCTTTAGCAGCGTCTCCTCGGGAAGAGATCTACTCCTGTCGTCCCTGGATTGCATCATCCAAAGTGATGGGTGTCACAAGGCTGAAATCCTGCCACCAGCTGAAATCCTGTTCCAATAAGGAACCGAGAAGCACTCGAGGGAGAAGCAGAAGAGGATGTGTTGCTAGTATATGTTCTGGAAAACTCTTTTCAATCCCAGGAATTCCCACCATTCTGGCTGTGCTGTTGTTGGTAGCTGCCATGGACTCGGTCCCCGGTCCCCAGCTCACGGCGACCCCACGCACCCGGGAACTAGGACCCTGCGCTGCGCCACTTCTGGGATCTGCAGTAGATTGGATCCTTATGATGACTCACAAGGGTTGTCACCGGCTGATTTCTGGGGGTCAACTCCCAAGCCCATCTTCCTGGTCCATTTTAGCAGAGAAGCCTCTCTGAAGCTTTTCAGCACACGGCAACACGTACGCTTCCGCTGCCAGCCCACTGGTAGCCGGTAGCTGCACTCCATGGGGTCTTGGTGGGAAGTGGAATCATTTCACCAGGCAGAGGATGGGAACTGTACCACCGAACCACCCTACATTATGGCCACACCAGTTCACACAATCATAAGGATATCATCTGTTCCCATGGTTTTCGTAATAGCTTTTATCCATACAGCATCTTCTCAAACAAAATCTTAGGCAGATGTCTACTGTTATGAAATAAGTCTTAAAGATAAAGGGAGATCTGCTCTGGATGGATCAGGGGTTGGGTGGGAAGCACAGAGTGGATGGCCACTGGGGTCCCCATGGCCATGGAGCATGGTTTTAAAAAAAATCCCCTGCCTTATCTAAAATCCTTTGTCAATAAGTGAGAAGGTTGGGGTGTGTCTGAATTACTGCAAACAAATTTGGATTCATATGAATGGATCTTAACAAAAAGGAAACTCCAAAACTTTCCTATATTTAAGTAGAAGCAGATTAGAATTACAACGTCCAGGCTGCTATAGATGGTAGTAAGTTTGGAGGTGCTGATCCAAGCTTTCTTCAAAAGTTCCTGTCTTAGAGAAGAGCTTTCATACATTTTTAGTAAGGGCACACTAAACAGGAGATCTCAAAACCCAGGAAGAGCAAACAGGCCTTTACTAAGATGATTCTAGATCAAAAGAGCAAATGTGAAGGCAAACAGATGAGCAGAATGCCTCGCTGCTGCTCCATTTTTCAGCTTTGGAAGTAAACGTAGATCTCTACTAGACGCCAGGCCCTTTGAAATCCACAGTAGCTAAATCATGTTTCCAGTACTCACTACATCAACAAAGAAACATTAGGTATGGAATACACTGTTTAAGAAGGCTGGGAGGCATACACTTCTGTTTAGAAACCTTTCCCTTAAAATGGTTCAAAATTAATATAGCAAGTATCAAATAATTCAACTTTATTTATCTGGACAATTTGTTCTCATGGGGAAAATTTCACGACCGTGGATAACTGGTGTGTTGACGGCAACCCAGTCATCTGCACTTGTTTCGTATTATGTTAGTGTTCACAGTTTTTAGGGTTCAGGAACCCCAAACATAGTGCCTCACAACTAGTCCCAACAATCACCATTATCTGTTGCTTACTGTTCATATTCTAGATTCTTCTCCTCATCAAGACACTGTGTGTTCAGGGTCAACGTCTTTTCCACTAGTTTCTCTCAGGATAAAACTGAGTGTATGAACCAGAGGAAAGGTTTCTTCCTGTCGCAGCACGATGGGAGAGTCAGTTACACAAGCACAACAATGTCCTTTGGCATGGCTCTCGTTTGAGACGAGCAGTTTCGGGGAATCCCGAGTCTCCCTTTCTCTTTCCTGTCATAGTCCTGGGTCACACTAAGGGAACAGTTGAGAGAGATCTTCGTGGGGGTGGACTAGCTCTGTATACACATTTGCACAGGTAACAAAATGGCACAGTACTGCAACAATGTCTATTTTCTCATTTTGAGATGGCAACACAGTTACATAATAAGCAGCTGTGCAGGGGTAGCTAGGTGAAAGGTATTAGACTCAGCTATAGCATTTTTTGAAACTTCCTGCCTATCTATCTCAAAACAAAAAGTTAGGGGGGAGAAAAAAGCCCAGGCAGTTCTTTCCTATTTATGATTTGGCCCTTCTCCTGGCCTGTCTTTTGGGTACCAGTGGTGGTAGAAACAGCTGCCTAAGTTGTGTTTCCTGAGAGCTGCTGACTTAGGAATACCAGTCAAGTCTGGAGAAGCTGAAGTGATTTCCAGACTTCTCTCTTGCCTTCTTCCTCTGAGCTACCGGGCCAGAATCTCTGTTGTCTCTCCATCAGCTGTACAAATAGGATGCTTGAAATTTGTAAAATGTACCTTTCTCTGTTTTGTACTGAGTACCATGTTCAAGTCTTGAAATAAAATTTAAAAAAAAAACATATAGATTACCTTCTAGAGGGCACTCACTGGTTTTTTTCAGCATTTAAACCACATGGTTTTCCTGGTACTTTTGAGCTTGAAACAAATCCCTATTATGATACTAGAGTTGAAGGAGAGGCTGCTCCAGGGGTTCTGTGGGGATCTGGGTGGAAGAGCTGGCAAATCTGCCTTTATTGGTTTATTTGTTGGTGTAGGAAGTCTAGGTACTTTTTCCCCATGAACAGAAAAGCCCTGTGTAAAATAAGTCATTCCGTAACACAGGGAAAAACCCAGCTAGAACTGAGCAAGTCTTCCTAAGTATTACTTCTTTGAAAACTGTTTGATTCATGGCTACATTTATTGCAAAATACACAAGTCTGACAATTAAGTCCATGAACTTAATTGTTCTAAGTGTTCCACACCTCATTGCTGAATGTCTCTACAGTCATCTTCAAAGTCCTCTCCTTGGGAAGCTATGCACCAACGCCAGTGCCTAGTCCGCCCTTCAAAGCAATTTTGAAACTCTTTTTCTGGAATGGCCACTGCTCACAGTAGCACGGGGGCAAGTTTGTATACTTAATTGTACAGTTGTCTGTGAGGGAGTTTTTAGGCAGTAGACAAATAACTGTTTTAGAACACCCTACCTACTCACTTGACCTGGCCCCCAGTGACTTTTTTCTTTACTCAAAGAGAAAAGAAATATTGAAAGGCATTTGGATGACATTCAGGACACAAAAGGCAATACGACGACAGCTCTGATGGCCATTGCAGAGAAAGAGTTCCAAAACTGCTTTGAAGGGTGGACTAGGCGCCAGCATCTGTGCACAGCTGCCCAAGGGGAGGACTTGCTGGTGTCTGTAGTGACATTCAGCAATGAGGTATGAAGCACTTTGTCTAGGATGAGTTTGCAAACTTAATTGTCAGACCTCATATGCCTGCATCACAAAATAAATCCATGGATCTTTTCTCCCTCTGAGATAATCCAACTGCTGCATCTGAAACAACCAAGTTGCTTCAACAGGTCTTCAAAAGTGCAGTGAACACTACCGCAGTTCTGATCCACTAGCACGGTTGCTGTTACTCCCAACTGTGGCCTTATTCTAATCATTGTTGGGTTTGCTAATTTAAAACAGTCAGTTGTTTAAGAAAAAATGGAAGGGAAGCTATTTTATAACTCTCAATGCCAACTGGAAAAGGCACAATTTTACATTTTGCTTAGGGATTTAAGTAAATTACTGTTAAACAATTAAAAGGAAAGGGAAATAACTGATCCTGGTCTTTGAAGTCCATTCAAAGTTTAATTGACCATTAGGCCACTAACTGCGTTAGCACACAACTGTATAATACTGAGAAACTGTGCCCTACGTTAAGCTGGAGAGCAGAGTTACTGATCCAAAGACACACACCATTTGTGTTGCTTATACACGGAAATTCTTGGGAAAAAGCACAGAACACACAGTTTTAAGGAATGTGTCAGCTTTTTAGTAGCGTGAGAATGATTGAGTTCTGGCAGTAATGAAAATGTTTGTGGACCAGTGTGCTCCTATTTCCTTTCACTGCAGCCGTGACTGTAGCTCTTCTCCTGCCACAGAAATCCAGGCTGGTGTGAACGAAATCTTAACGGGGGGGAAATGACTAAAACCGGTAAGAATAAGCACTGTCAAGAGTTCAAGCCAGGATAAAACAATAATGCTACTATAAACCCAAACAAACAAGTTTGTGAAATGGGATCACTATCCTGACAACCTTTATTTGATCTATGTGGACACAATAATTAAAAAAAAAAAATGATCCATTAATTTTGAGTCTTGAAAATGTGTTATGATATCCTATGATACACATTTAATAGCAATATGACTAATGCCTTTTTATTTGATCTGAAAATTTATGGAGCATCAGTCACATGGGGTCATTTTATTAGTAAGAACACTGGATTGATAATCCTCATCTTCTCTCTTTTGAGAAGTCCAGTCAGTAACAGTAAAAACAGGTATTCTGACAAACTAGACACTAACTTTTCCTCTGAGTCTAGCATTTAGTCTCTCTGGATAGCTGGTTTCAGACCATGTGATTAAAAACTGTCATGCAGAATTGTGGTTTTCAAACTTTAAGCACATGAGGGCCCTTTTTATACCATAAAAAATTATATAGACTGTCACACAATAATAGCTTTCCTTTCATTATCTACCAATTGATATATCTACATCTGTATCTTCTGTACAGAAGAGAAATGAATGACTCTGAACTGTGGTGTTGGTGAAGAGTATTGAAGATACTACGGACTGCCAGAAGAAGGAACAAGTTACTCTCAGAAGAAATATAACTGAAACGTTTCTTACAAATGAGGATGACGAGACTTCCTCTTGTTCAGACACTCGATTAGGAAAGACTAACCGTTAGAGAAAGACTATCATTATGGTAAAGGGGAGAGTCATCAAAAATCAGGGAACTCCTCAAGAGATGGAGTGATACAACAGTCTCAACAAGAGGTACAAACACATCAAAGATAACAGGGATGGCACTGGACCAGGCGACTTCCATTCTGTTACAAGACCTCCGCAAGTCAAAGTCAACCCAATGGTTCTGACAACATCACCTCTACAATCTAATTAATCAGGACATCTATGAAACAGATGTGTTATGTAGTAATTACAACACCTCAGCATTTCAAAAGTAGTAGTCTATCACGTCTCAGCTGTGTAATTTATCCAGCCTACACAGAATCATACAGTTTGTCACGCCATAGTCGCTTGTGTGTTTTATTGTGATGCTGGAAGCTATACCATTAATATTTCAAATGCCAGCAGGGTCATTTACGGCAGACAAATTTAAGCAGAGCTTCCAGACTGAAACAGACTAGAAAGAAGGCCTGGATATGGGCTTTCAGAAATTAGCCAATGAAAAATCCATACAGTGCTGGCACATGAGCCACACAGGTTGGGAGGCACTCAAAATACACAGTGTCACGGCAAGGGACTGGACCATATCAGTGACGGTGAAGGTGGCCCAACAGTAGGCAATGTTTTGTTCTGTTGTTCACGAGGCTGTCAACTATTGGAGTCAACTGAACAGCAATGAACCAAGACAACCAAATAAGGTCATAAGAGCTCTGATTTCCCAGGTACTTACTACATGGTAAACCCTGGTGGCATAGTGGTTACGTGCTACGGCTGCTAATCAAATAGTAGGCCGTTCAGATCCACCAGGTGCTCCCTGAAAACTTTGTGGGGCAGTTCTACTCCATATGGCATCACTGTGAGTCAGAATAAACTTGACGGCAAGGAGTTTGCTTTTATTTTTAATTACATGGTTGGCATTCTGCTGAGCACGCACTTTATGAGTAGACATTATCAGTATATTTCTTTTACAGAAGAAGGAGCTGAGTCATTGGGAGGTTAGGTGACTTGCTCAAGGTCACAGAGCTAGAAAGATGCAGGCCTGTTAAATCAAGAAAACCAAACTTGTTGCAGTTCAGTGGATTACAACTCACAGCAACTCTCTAGGACAGAATGAATAAGGAGGATTGAAGAAGAATTGATGTCTCTGAATCATGGCATTGGCAAAGCATACTGAATCTACCCATGACTGCCAGAACAATGAACAGACTCACCTTAGGAAAAAGTATAGCCAGAATGCTCCTTAGAAGCAAAGACGGTGAGACTTCATCTCACTTACTTAGGACATGTTCTCAATTTTGTCACTAAATATAATGTTAAATTGTCTCCAAATGGAATGCCTTTAATGCATTTATGTAAGTAATGTTATTGAGATTATTTGCATATGGAATTACTTATAATTTAAAAGACATTGTCTTTCCTAATTACTTTTTAGTCACACCTCTCATTTATTAAGTTAAATATTTACTTCAAATTGCCCTCAAGAGGAAAAATTACATTGCAAGAACCCACTTATTCTGGCAATACTTTTATGTGATATAACTTTGTGAAAGTCAAGTATTCTCTTTTCTCCAAGTTACAGGCCCTAGACAAAATTTTTACCCACAAGGATTTACAGACAATTTACATAATTTAATGAGCTGCAGAAATTTTCTTAATAATGTTTTTAATGAAGAAAAGCATTGCTTCAGTGAGAGCTGCAGAACTTTTCTCAACAATGTTTTTAATAAACAAACATCACCTCAGTGATGCTTAGCTCGAAAAATAAATAAAAAAATGCTTCAAGAAAGCATCTTGAGATGTGTGAATGTTTGATGCATAATTAGAAAGTGCCAAGAGAATAACACACTATATTGATGTCATAATTGAAATGACAAAAAACCCAACCCAACCTTGTGTGTTGTTTGTAGTTGCAAAAGGAATCTCAACAGTCCCACATTTTTTCCTGCAAACTTTATTAATGGAATCTGCCAACTCTTTTACTTTTGAAATAACAATGATATATTCCAGCTTGGTTTCTCAGCATGTTTTATACTTATTTCATTATTGTAGCATTTAGCTGCTACACCTAATTTTGGATCATTATATCATTCTGAACAAAAAGGGAATGTCCTACAAAATACTAACAAGTTCTAATAGAATATTTGAAAACAGTTGCTACACGCATTGATAAATGGAGCATTTGCTGAAGATCTACGATCCATGAATGAAACAGACACAGTTTGTACTGCAACAAGAAAAATTTACCACAAACTACAGAACTAAGACATAAGCATATATTACAAGTTACAAAGTGCCCAATGTTATGAAAAATGAAGTAGAAAACGGCAAAAGGAATCAAATTCCAGTAGGTCAGATAAGGTAGGTCATTCAGGTGACATGTAAGCAAAGCTTGAGAGAGACAGGGCAGCGAGGAAAGAGGGGATCCACAGGAGAGGGATTGATGAACATGCTTACGGTTGGAGAAAAGCTGAAACAAATATTTGGTTTGAAAGCATGTTTGTACCTTCATGGAAATATTTCAGTGTGGAGACAGAACTGACGATGTCGGAAAAGGCAGGGAAAATTGCTGGGCCAACATCCTTGAGTAGGTGAGTAGGGAGGGGTACAGCCCGTAAAACAGTTCATCTTCATCGGGAGCACAGTTGGGCCACCTACACAAAGAAGACAAATGTGTGGACACAGATGATGACAGGCGAGTAGATACCATGGTAAACAAACAAACAAAAAAAAAAAACCACATCCATCAAGTCAATTCCAAGTCCTAGCAACCACATAGGACAGAGTAGAACGGCCCCCATAGAGTTTGCAAAGAGTACCGGGCAGATGTAAAACTGCCAACTTACGGTTGGCAGATGCAGCACTTAATCAGGATGCCACCAGGGTTTCCAGACACCGTAGTGGCGCCCATGAAAGCTTCTTGATGTCTTTATTCCTCGGTGAAATGGGAAGCAAGGTTGTCAGCTGACACTGATGATGGGGAGGAAGTGACGGAGCTTTAAGGAGACAGAAGGGCTGAGGAAGAGGGGAGAACGGCAATGTCACAGGTCACAGAAGTGCTGCAGGGCCACTTGGCTGTCCTGTGCACAGGGGAGGTTCACGTTCGTGAATTTCAGGACCAGCCAGCATGGTTCTGTGCCTCTCTCTAGCTACGCTCAGCTCTGTACTGCAAACGCCGAATAACGGTGAGCTGGATTTGACGGCCGGCGGATGTTTCGCCAGGGACAGGGGGACACGACAGCTGCAGGTATCTGCAAAAAGTTGACCATGGAATTAAAGTTGAGTATGGAGTGGAACCACGGTGGTGCAGTGGTTAAACTGCACATCTGCTAACCAGAAGGTTGGCTGTTCTACTCTGTCTACAGGTTGCTAGAGTCAGAATCAACTCAACAGCGAGTGGGTTTGGTTTTTCAGATGGAGGGAAACAGTGATACGAGGGCAAGGTAAGAGAAACCAAGCAAAGATGGAAGTGATGAATTGTGGGTTGCAGTGAAGTTCATTAATGGCTAAATTAATGGGGAAACCTGGTGGTATGGTGGTTAAGTGCTATGGCTGCTAATCAAAAGGTCAGTGGTTCGAACCCACTGGGCACTCCTTGGAAATGCTATGGAAACCCTAGTGATGTAGTGGTTAAGTGCTACAGCTGCTAATCGATCAGTCAGCACTTTGAATCTACCAGGTGCTCCGTGGAAACTCTATGGGGCAGTTCTGCTCTGTCCTATAGGGTCACTATGAGTCAGAATCGACTTGATGGCAGCGGGTTTTGGTATTTTGTTTGTTTGTTTGTTTTACTCCAATTCCTGGCATAGTACCTTGTATATAATTCCTGTCCAGTAAACATATTCAGGATTGGTTAGTTATCTGCAATAGTCCAGCCCCAAGACTGTGTCGCTTACAAAATTAGGTTTAAACTTGGTAGAAGAATCCAATATTTTAGAACACAAAGCACACTTAGCAAGCATCTAGCCAAACACTCACTGTTTCTAGATAAGAAAATACTTACGTGAGCTGACTGTAATTACCCAGCTATTAGACAGAAGTGAAATTCAGGTTGTTCGTTCCTGTCCCACGTCACTGTGTGTTTGGACTGACAGTCCCTATTACCTCAAGTCCCCTTCAAGGACAGCATTCTTACTGAAGGGTAACCAGTGGGGCCAGCAAGTCACCTCAAGTGGATGTGTGAGGCAGGCAGATAAATGACTGGGGAAGGAATGATATGCCTTAATTCTTAGGTGTTTAAGTTTTTATTAAATTATTTATTCAATCAAAACGTGGGAAAACTCACACGCCAATTCTAGAATCATTATACTGAAGTCTCAGTGTACCCTTGTGTACCTCTTCTGCTTTTTGGGCACTGTATTCCTTCAGTCTCGTTCATCTTCTACCTGTGCTCACAAGTAGGTATGACTGTGGCACCTTTGAAGGGTAAATGATTCTAGGTATTTATTCATCTACGAAAAGAACCCTGCCGCTGCACAACGGGAAAGGTGGTGTATTTAGCAGCACTGGCCATACACACCAGACTGTCCTGGTATTGTTATTGCCATTGTTGTTAGGTACCATCGAGTTAGTCCCATGCTTCAGCCCATGGTAGTGACACGGTGTCCACCTCACTGAGGGTCTTCCTGTTTTTCACTGACCCTCCCTCTACTTTATCAAGCATGACACCCTTTTCCAGGATGTGGTCCCTCCTGATCACATGTACAAAGCACATGAGAAGAAGTCCCATCAGCCTTGCTTCCAAGGTGTACCCTGGCTGTACCGCTTCCAAGACAGATCTCTGTTCTTCCGGCGGTCCACGGTATATTCGCTATTCTTCTCCAACACCACGATTCAAAGTTGTCGGTTCTTCTGCAATTTGCCTTATTCATTGACCAGGTTTCACATACACGTGAGGCAAATGAAAACACTAGTGGCCTGGGTTGAGGGCACCAGGCGCTGTAGCCTTCCAAGTGCTTTTTGACACTTGAAAGAAGTCATTTGCAGTGATTTACCCAATGCAGTGCGTCTTTTGACTTCGTGACTGCTGCTTCTGTGGGCATTGATTGTGGCTCCAAGTAAAATGAAATTGTTGACAGTGTTGTTCTGTTTTCCATTTGCCATGATGCGGCTCAGTGGTGATCCACTTGTGAGGGTTTTTGTTTTCTTTATGTTAAGGCGCCATTCGTACCGAAGGCTGTGGTCTTTGATCTTCATCGGGAAGCGCTTCAAGTCCTCTTCACTTTCAGCAAGCAAATTTACATCATCTGCATAATCCAGGTTGTTAATGAGTCCTCCTCCCATCCTGATGCTCCATTCTTCTTCATGTAGTCCGGCTTGTCAGATTATGTGCTCAGCATACAGACTGAGTAAGTATGGTGAAAGTTTACACTGACACACACCTTTCCTGACATTAAATCACACAGTATTCCCTTTTTCTATCTGAACAACTACCTCTTTGGTCTAGGTACAAGTTCCTCATGAGCAAAATTAAGTATTCCAGAAATGACATTCTCTGCAGCACTATCCATGATTTGTTATGATCCACACTGCTGAAAATCTTTGCATAGTCAATAATTATGCTCTTGCATAATCAATATTAGACTTTCCTAGAATTCTTTTAAAAAGAATAGCAATTTGTTCATAGGTCTATTTACAAATTTGGAAGTAAATATATAATTCTTTTCATCTAAAACCATGTCTGGTAATTCACTCACTCATTGCATTGAGTTGATTCTGACTCATAGTGACCCTATAGGACAGAGTAGAACTGCCCCACAGGGTTTGCAAAGACAGACTGGTGAATTCACACTGTCTACCTTCTGGTAAGCAACCAACTTCTTCACTGCCACCAGAGCTCTAAACTCTTCAACGTACTTGACTTAAATTCCCATCGGCTTGAACACGGTGGCCACAACTTTGAACGCAGTTCTTTCAAAGCATCTATCTACATATCTATTAATGGTAATTTATGACAACGTGCTCTGTTGAACACATTTTAAGAATCAAATAGTATCTGAATAAAAAGTAGTCATATTATTATACCTATTATACCTGCAATCTCACCACTGTTGGTGGGATTGTAGAACGGTGCAACCTCTTTGGAAAGCAATTTGGCGTTACCTTAAAATAATGGATATAGATATACCATTTGACCCAGTAATTCCTCTGCTTGGAATATATCCTTCAAAATCAAGGCCATTCACACCAACTGATACGTGGACATGAATGTTCATTGCAGCATAGTCCACGATAGAAAGCTGGAATCAACCCAGATGTCCAACAACAGAAGAATGGATGGGTAAACTTTGGTATATACACTCCATGGAGTACTATACACTGATAAAGAACAACGATGATATCAGGAAACATCTCTCAATTTGGTCTCAACTGGAGGACATTATGTTGAGTGAAACTAGTCAGCGACAGAAGGACAATTATTATATGAGACCCCGATGATAAAAACTTAAAAGCATACTCCGACTCGACGGCACTTGGCTTGGCTTGGCATACATAACAGAAAAGACTCTTTGATGGCGACAAAGGTGGGGAGGGTGGGAAGGCGGGAGGGCGAGGGTTTAGATTAGATAGTTGTTAGAAATTTGGTTGGGTGAAATTGGTGACAATACATATTAGTAAGAAGACCAATATTAATGGGACTTTGACACAACTTGTGTACTCCTCTCCTAAACCAATATTGTAAGCACAGAGTATGTACACTTTCATTTTTGATTTAATAAAATAAAATTGCAACCTATAAAGGAGAAAAAGCAATTCTACCTTTAAACAACTATCTTTTAGTAAAGTAGGCAAATGCATGGTTACTAGGAGGTAGCTGGAAAGGGGTGGGTGTAGTGAAAAGGAATTGTATTCTTATGGAGTCATTTGCATTAAAATATACGCCAGATGTTTGGTGATAATTTATGGGCAATGCATTCCCTTCAGATGCTGTCATGTACGGAAAGAAAAATACAAGTCACATATAGGAAAATCTGAGCTATTGGCCATATTTAATGCACAATTTTATGTCTCCATAAGCTGTTTCAGAGTAATAGGGAGATTTCTTAGCACAGCTGAGCCTGCTGGATATCTGATTAAAGGTGGATCCTGCCTGGAAGTTGTTCTGCCGGTATAATCTTCAGTGCACAGTTCTTTTGAGGAGGGCACCTATTTTTTAAAGTGATAATATTCATTTTTATTTCCCCTGAAAAATACATATGATCAGGGTTTTCAGGATCTCGCAGGTAGACACTGAGAAACAAAGGCTAGGCAGGCATAAGACGTGACCTGATTTCTGTTCCATCGATGATGGCAGAAAAGATGATACTGAGGTTTCATTCTTTTCAAAGTTGAATCACAGAGTCTTTTATGGTTTGTATTCCCACATATTGCTTTGGCAGCACCACTTTTTAAGCCCAGTTCTCCAGTTCATTCGTTAAGTCTCCTGACAGTGGAGGATGTGATTTTGTCTACCCAGTATGTCCTCTCTTCTGCAGAACGTACACTCTTTCACTCCACGTAACTACAGATACATAGCTAATCTCGGCGATCTGCCCACCCTCCACCACAGAAGCGGTATTGGACTGGCTTCAGACCATCACAGCATCCGATTTATCTCTCTGTATGGGTTGGTTCAAGGGATGGAGACAGATTCCAGACCTGACCAGGCAGAGTCCTCCTGTGAGCATGGGCATGCAGATGCTGCTGCGAAAGGGCTCTGTCCACCTTTGGATCACTGGATCCGAACAGCCAAGTGGCAGTTGCCGACAGGCATCATTGCCACCACAGGGAGGGGATCTGCAGCAGGAGATGGAGAGGCACAAAGGGTCAACTTTTACTTACTCTGTCATTTAAACTACAGATTCAAAGGAGCATTAAGTCCACTCAACCACTGAATTTAATTTCCTAGGCCAATAAATTGTCTTCTTTAACTGAACAGGCTGCAACTAGTAGGTACTGCTGTCTTCAGATATATTGTTTTATCTTCTTGCTCAGTCTCTGCAAGGTATCTTAAGCAGTTCCCTTCACTTTCCTGGTAATTTAGAGTTATTGGAACAATGACATGTTCTTGTACTAAAAATCTCATTCCAGTCTAAATCAAAGTTTTAGTCTTTCTTCCAATTCAAAACTTTTTGTCTCCCCAGTGTGGGAATTCCCTGAAATTCCAAGAACCAGCAACCAGAATGCAGGGAGCCCAAAGAAGTGTCAAATATGCTTCCTTCATGGGGTTCCAGCTTGTTCCTTTCCAGCTTAGGCCTCTGGAGGAAAAGGGAGAAAAGTCCTTTGGAATCATACTTTTTATAATTTGGCTGTTTATTTCTTCTGTTTGGCAAACATTGGTGGGTTTGTCTCCAGTTCTGTATTCCTTAGGGCCCCCATCCTCAACCATAGATATCCCCCTTTCTCTGTAGCCCTCATGGGAGAAGTCTTGTGAGGCAAACTGTAGCTCCGCTACGTTTTTGGAATCCACTTGGACAAATAAGAAACATGGTGACCAGGCCCTCTTTCCCCCAAAGAAAAGGAAGTTTCTCACATTGTCCTACCTTTTTGGAACCAACTCGATGGCCACCTAACAACAGCAATACGAGAACCTTTGACTCATAGGGGATGCACTTACCAGAAACAGAGACTTGCTGAGCTGTAATAGTTCACAAGACCTGCACGTCCCTGGACGGAGGACTGTGAAGCTAGGATATCCTGGGAGGGGCCGAGAGACAGCCCCTGGAATTTGTAGATAAATTTGAACAAAGAGATTGTGCCGTGTCCACAATTGTTTTTATGCTTAAGCCCGTTCTTGCAGCCACTGTGTCAATCCATCTCGTCAACAGTCTTCCTCTTTTTCACTGATCCTCCACTCTACCAAGCGTGATGTCCTTCTTAAGGGACTGATCCTTCCTGACAAGATGTCCAAAGTACGTAAGATGCAGTCTTGCCATCTTTGCTTCCCAAGAGCACTCTGGCTGTACTTCTTCCAGAACAGATTTGTTGTTCTTTTGGCAGTCCATGGTACTTTCAACATTCTTCTCCAAACCACAATTCGAAGGCATCAATTCTTCTTCTGTCTTCTTTGTTCACTGTCCAGCTTGTGTGTGCGTATGATGCAACTGAAAATATCATAGCTTGGGTCAGGCGCACGTTAGTCTTCAAAGTGATATCTTTACTTTGAATACTTTATAGAGATCCTTTGCAGCAGATTTTCCCAGTGCAACTCGTCTTTTGATTTCTTGATTGCTGCTTCCCTGGACATTGACTGTGGATGCAAGTATTTGACTTGGAAACACAAAAGCCATAAACTCCTCACTAGACCCACATCGTCCTTCAAGGAAAGCTGCCTCACTTGTCAGTTTTCTTCAACTTCTCCTCTTATTTTATATCAGATAGGGGTGGGTGAGGGGCTATGGATCTCACAAACGGTTTCCACCACGTTTTTACATTTCATGTGGTTTTTCTCCTTTGCTGATGGAGGCAATCACGTCCCATTGTCCTCAGCTTCAAAGTCTCAGTTGAATCTCTGAGGCACAAGGAAAGATCTAGTTAATATTCCATTGCAAAGATTTGAGATTCAGTTATGTCAACCACAAGCAAAACAGTTCTGACATGTATACTTCTTATTTGTCATTGATTTCAAAGGTCTTGAAGTGTATTTTTTATAGAAGTGTACTTCTCTCAGGAAGGCCCTTACAAATGCCTGGTTTATCACCGCTGTGTTTCAATTCTCTACGATCCACTTGGCATTCCCTCGGAATTCCCCTCTGCTTACACAGAACCAAAAAAGAAAGAAAGAAAAAACATTGCCACTGACTCAATTCCAATTCATAAGAGACTATATAGACCCTATCAGACAGAGTAGAACTGCTCCATGGGTTTCCAAGGAGCAGCTGGTGGATTCAAACTGCTGACCTTTTGGTCAGCAGCCCAAACATTCCCGACACTCTCTCCTGCTACTCCTTGGCAACAAGTCCCTGGTGAAAGCATAAATAAAACAACAAGAGAGTCAGCGATTACCGGCATCGTGATGTAATCAGACCAGCAATTTCCCCCTTGAAAGTATACAGCCAATTTTCACCTCTACCAATAATTAAACTTTATTTCCTAGTAAGATAGAAGGTGAGCTTGTCTGTACAAAAACCTATATGACATAAAAGAGTGAACTCTATCCAAAAAGAATTCTCAACAAAAAGGAATCATTTTTTTATCAGCTTGAAAAGAATGAGAAGAAAATAGAAACCGTTTTCAGGCTAAGCCAACGGGACACAAACATTGCCTGACACTAAACACATACAGAGCTTGGTCAATTGTTAGAAAGCACACACCCTTGTAACCATCCACCAGGACAAGAAACTGAATTAACTCAGCTTCTTTAGAAGCCTGGGCACAGGTTCTGATCCCAGCCACTTCCTCTTTTCTCCTTCCAAAGTAATCACTATCCTGACCTTCTGACATTCACAACTTCTTTGATTTTTATTTTTTTAACTGTTGTATTTAAACTTGGTTATGTTTTTAAAGGAGTTGCTTGCTGGTGAAAACAGTTAATGCTCTTGGCAGTGAAGGTTGGAGGTTACAGTCCACCTAGGGGTATTGCGGAAGACAGGCCTGGCAATTTACTTAAAAAAATGTAGCCATGCAAAGCCCTACAGGATACAAGTTCCACTCAGACACACATGGTACCACCATGAGTTAGAATCGACTTGACAGCAACTAGTAACCCTGATGGCACAGTGGTTAAGCGCTATGGTTGCTAACTGAAAAGTTGGCAGGTCAAATTCATCAGGCACTCCTTGGAAATTCTATGCGGGCAATTCTATTCTGTCCTATAGGGTCGCTATGAGTTGGAACCAAATGGACAGCAGTGGGTTTGTTTTGTGGGGCTTTAGTAATGTTTTGAAAGTATTATTTAATCTATGTGTTCCCCCCTACTCTATTCTTTTTTCTTATAGTTCACATGTTGAAGAATGTGTGTCATTTTCTTCTTGCAGTGGATCCTACAGACTAGATACAGCTGACTGCATACTCTCAGTGAAAGTCAACATTATCTCTATCCTCTGTATACAGATGGATTCAGTTTCGATGATGATTTAATTCCTTGAGAGAGACTATAGATGGCATTGTGTCTGCTGTCACGAGCCATATAGCACACACTTTTTGCTCCTCTTTGTCATTAACAGTGACTGGTCCTCAGTGGCTAAATTTCTAAATTTATAGGGGATTGAAAAACAGTTACATTCTTAATCCATCATTTTGTCTTCATTTATTAACTGGAATAAATTTATAAAGAGATCTTTTCTCTCATCTAATTTTTGGTTTCCCAATGGTGTACCTCATGCACATTAAATAGGAGAAAAAAAAAAACAAACTGCTTCTCTGATTTAATTTACCAAGGTTCCAAGTTAACAGACTCAGTATTCATCCTCCTCAGAAAGGAATCAATTAGGTTTTTAAAACATAATTCTGAACACAAAGATTTCAGCCTACTTGATGTTCATCAGTCCTGCTCTTCTTATCCTTATTGAAGCTAAAAGTGTACCCAAAAGGCCACTGGGAAACTCATCAAGCTGACTTTTGAGTCCTTTTGACGTGAGCCTCGTAGTCTTACACAGATGATAGGACAACATGGTTTGGGATCATCTTACACATTTTCAGCCCCAGACTTACAATCAGCCATCCCAAGAAGTTCTGGTTTCTCTTAAGAAGAAATGGTATTTTGAGATAGAAAATCTGAGGGCCAGAGATCCCCACTGCTTTCGTGTTGGTCATTGTTTCTAGGTCTTTTCTATAGACAGAGCTGTGAAATAGGTGATAAAATTACTCTTTAGTTCATGTGGAT
Source organism: Heterohyrax brucei (assembly GCA_028571685.1). Classification (NCBI taxonomy): domain Eukaryota; kingdom Metazoa; phylum Chordata; class Mammalia; order Hyracoidea; family Procaviidae; genus Heterohyrax; species Heterohyrax brucei. The sequence goes on from CM053163.1 coordinate 3,852,341, forward strand.
ATTTTCAACTCAGATTCAGGGCTACAGGGATTTTAGTTAGCCTCTTCTTTGTTGCATCATGTTTATCGGACCAAAAAGAATACAGGAGACCGTAGCATTAGCCTTCCCAAGGGCTTCAAGGAGCATCCATGTCAACTATGAAAACTCTACCGACCACTGCAGACGCCTGAATGTCACAGCAGCGTAGACCACAACTGGGTCTCCATGCAGAGCTCTCTCTCATTCTGGGCTCCACCCACAACTGACAATCTAGGCATCACCAGATAAAGGAGTTTCCGCAGCTTCCCAATTGAGGCATATGCTGCCTCCCGAAAACTGGGGACAGTTATGACAGCTGCAAAGCTCCTCAGCAGTGGGAAGTGCAAAGTGCAGTCAAACTTTTGCCTTACAGTGGATGTCTTAGTGGTAGTCTCTAGAATGTTGGACTCAGAAACATTTTACTGCTACGATTTCTCTGAAGGTTTTTGAGGGTATTGGAATGCAGTGTGACAGATCACATTTGTATGGCTTTTCTTCCCAAGGTTTTTAACTCCCACCCAAGTGAAGAGGTGGGACTGTGTGATAGGGTAATTGGTGTTCATCAAAGGGATCGGCCAGTTTTGACATCTCACTGGGTTTGAAATGAGCCACCCCAGAGGCAGGACAGACCATCACCACTAAGGAAGAACAGCCAGGAGCCAGCATGTCCTTTGGACCTGGGACACCTGAGATGAGAAGCTCCTAGAGGGAGAACAAACTGTAAACTTGAAGACAGTGAGAAGCAGCAGCAGGAGGGACCCATCAGGAGAGTCTCTGCAGCAGAGACTCAGTAACAGGTCACAAGAAACCATGGAGTGGGTTTCCTGGCCTGTAGGGAGAGAAAGCTGAGTGCCTTTGTGGAGAGCCCCACGGCCAGAGAGAGGCGTACTTATGAACATGGCTAGGAAGAGGCTGTCCTCATGGAAAAACTGTTTCCTGGAGTGTTTCTGAGCCTGAACTGTGATCTGTTACTTCTCTAATATAACCTCCACAATCATGACTATTGTCTATAAGTTCCATGTGGCCACTGCACTGAGTTCTTGAACCCAGTAGAAGCAGAGAGTGCTCTGTGAGGGATGGCTGGTGTAAGAGTTGGTAAAGATAGTGGAGAGAAGAGCCATGTCCGACCTCTGCCTCACAGGAGTCAGCCTTGGGCTGGTGATCTCGATTCTCATTCTCGGTTGTGAAGTTAGAGGAAGTCAGACACCACCTCCATGCCCTTTTTATACCGATATACCTTACTGCTAGGGTACCACCTGCCACATTTTGCTCACTATGTCCAGGTAGCTTGGTATCATCAATATAGCAGACCAACATGCTATTCGGTAGATCAGAACAATAAAAATCCTGGTAGATTATACTATCACAAAACGTGAGAACGAATGTAACCCTTCGGCAAGACAGTGAACATACTGCTATGTTTCTATCACGAAGTGATCTACTTTTGATCCTTTTTCTGATGGTATCATGTATAATGCATTTACCAGATTGATAGCTGCATACCAAATGACAGAGACTACAGCAATCTGTTTCTATACAGAGACAACATCAGGGACAGAAGTTGTGACCGGCTGATACTTGAGTTAATTTTACGATAGTCCATTATCATCTACCATGATCCATTTGGTTTTTATAGGGGTCACAATGGTGAATTAAATGGGGGTGTAATGAGGACAAACATCTCTTCATCCATTAAGTCTTACAGTAGCACTAATTTCTCTTAGTTCCTCCAATTATGAGGTACTGCTTATAATTTACTATCTATGCCAAGTAGATGATACAGATTAGGGGTTTCCACGTGGCCCTGCCAACCATAATGGCTCTTTCGCCATAACTCAGGGATCTAGTGTAGAGTTTCTGTCAGCTGCTAAGTCAGGGCTTTCTCAATCTCAGCATTACCGATAGTTCAGGAGAAATAAATCTTTTGTGGGGGGTCTCCTTTGCATTGTAGGGTGTTCTGCATCATCTTTGGCCCCTATCCACTAGATGCCATTAGCATGCCTGTCCCCAAGGTGCAACAATCAAAAACAACTCCAAACACTGCCAAATATCCCCTAGAGGGAAAAAAATGCCCTTCATTCGAGAATCACAAGGCCAAGTATGTTGTTTTGGGGGGCCATCTAGTTGGTTCCAACTCACAGAGATCGTGTGTACAGCAGAATGAAACACTGCCCGATCCGACCCTGTGTCACCCTCACAGCTGTTGCTATGTCTCAGCTCAGTGTTGCAGCCGCCGCATCAGTCTATCTCCCTGAGGATCCTCCTCTTTTTCAATGACTCTCCACCAAACCCGATGCCCTTCTCCAGGGATTGGTCCCTCTTGCTACCATGTGCAAGGTGTGTAAGATGAAATCACACCATCCTTGCTTTTAATGGTTGCCTTAGTCATCTAGTGCTGCTATAATACAGGTGGATGCCTCTAAAAAAGAGAAATTTATTCCCTCACAGTCTGGTAGGCTACAAACCTGGATTCATGGTGGCAGCTTCAGGGGCAGGTTTTCCTTGTTCACTCTGAAGGGAAGTCTTTCTCTTCAATCTTCCTTTGTCTGGGAGTCTCTCCGCTCAGGAACTCTGGGTCCAAACGATGCACTCTGTTCCTGACACTGCTTTCTTGGTGGCATGAAGTTCTCAGGTGTCTGTGCTCACTTGTTTCTTTTATATCTCAAAAGAGATTGGCTTAAAATACTAGTTATGTAGACCTCATCGATACCACTGTTGCTAACCTATTTTATTAAGTCACAGAGCTACAATTTATAACACACAGGGAAGTCTTATCACAAAATAGTGGACAACCACACAATACTGGGAACTGTGACCCAGACAAACTGACATAAACACCTGGTGGGGTGTGGGGGGCGGCGGTGTGTATAATTCAACCCATGACAGTGATCATTCTAGTTATATGCCTTCCAACACAGAATTGCTCATTTTTCTGTCAGTCTATGGCATATTCAATATTCTTTGCTAACATCCTAATTCAAAGGTATCAGTCCTTCTTTGGTCTTCCTTATTCACTGTCCAGCGAAGTATATCTACTCTACTTATACATTAGAGAACCGGCTCAATCAACCCAAGGTGAGCCTCCATGCCCAATGAACTCATGGGGGCCTGAGCTAGAAGGCTGTTTGTCACGAAGCCTTGCTAGTCCCCCACTTTAACCCCACGGCAAGATGCTTATTTCAGCCTCCTGGTATCGGTATCCATTCAAGCTATGTATCCAAGAGCTGACAAAACAATCTGAGCATTTCCTTTATCCTGTCCACAGTTAACAAGATCAATGACAGTAGTTGATTAGGGGGAAGAAGACTTATAAGATTCTTGTAGAATCTTTTTGGAGAGGGACACAGTGTGCCCGTCAGCAAGCTCTGAGTCTGTGACTTGGCCCAGATCCAGAAACTGGGTATGGGTCACAATTTTCCATTGAGGTGACTGATGTCAGTATTTTACCTGCTTGCTTGCTTTGTTTATTTTTTTATAGTTATAAAATCAGATAATACTCTACTTGGCCGTCCATCTGGCTTGTCCCTAAGAACACTGCAGTCAGCTAGACAATGCTACATTTTTTTTTTTTTTGAAGCAATGGCCAGAACTGCTAGTCGAACCTCATTGCTCATAACAGTGATTACATCCCCTTGTTGGCTGTGTTACCACCCACCTGTAGCAGTTTTGAAATCTTAAAGTCCTCACTGATAAAGCTTCATGAAAGTATCTGCACCCGGCAACTCTGGTTTAGAAAAGAGGCTCTATAGGGAACTGCTGGCATACAGTGCTGACTCCTTTGTGGTCAGCAGCCTAAGCTCTTAACTACCATGCCACCAGGGCTCCAATCTATTCTTTAGTCTCAAATAATGAATTCACTTTTAATAGTCCCAGAACATTGAGCCTGTTGACCCATTCCTAAGAACTACAACTGGAGACTTGCCAGCACAGTGGTTAAGAGCTCAGCTGTTAACCAAGAGAGTCAGCAGCTGGAATCCACCAGCCATTCCTTGGAAACGCTATGGGGCAGTTCTACTCTGTCCTATAGGGGCACTGTGAGTCAGAATTGCCTCAATGCACCTAAATAAAGACAAGTTACTTCAATAGGCTACTATTATGCCCAAGATTTAAAGAGCTATTCCAACAGTATATAAAGACTTGACCTAGGTATCTTTGCAAGCAATTAAGCTCTAAGTTACAGATGAGTGCTAATATGCAAAACAAAAGCAAATCTCCTACGTATCTACACCCTCAAAATCAACTCCACACTTCTGCATACATTTGACACAGCCCACTGGCAAGAATTTAGCAACTGTATATGTCTAGTTATGAAGAAGCTGGAAAATGTAGCTTGGGGATCCTATGTGGCCCTAAAGTCATTGTAAAGGGAAGAAGGATGACAGAATGGAACTGGTGGACATGAGTGTAAGGAGCTACACAGGACACAAGACTAGGAAGGAAAGAAAGATGGCAGTCCACCAGTACACAACAGCTTACCAGCATACAACTAGTAACACAATATACAAGCTGGGTATTTTTTGAGGGTTTCAAGCAGGCGGCACTGAAGTTACGCTAAGACTGGAAGGACCTATGTGAGAGGAATACTTCACCCTTCCCCTTTGTTGGAAATCCTTGGGGCATAGTAGTTAAGTACTACGTCTGCTAACCCAAAGGTTGGCAGTTCAAATCTGCCCAGCACTCCTTGGAAACTCTATGGGGAAGTTCCACTTTGACCTACAGGGTTGCTATGCACTGGAATCAACTTGACAGTAGTGGGTTTCTGGTTTCCCCTTTATCAGCTAATGTCACTTCAAAGCCAAGGAAATGACAGTCTCTCTTTTCAACACTTAGCTCAGACTTCTGGCTGGTTAATACCTCTTCTTTCCCTCTGAAGCCAGCATCCCTGTTGGGCTATTCCAGGATCTGGCAATAGTTTTTCCCCAGTCCACCAAATTTTTGTGACAACATATACAACAACTCTTTCAAAGATTTACAGACTAAGAACAGTAGCTCAGAAGCATTTATTCCTGGGCCAATTTTTCAAATAAATTTGAAGCCAGGTAATTCTAGACACCTTCTTACCCTGGTTGTTTTGGAAAGCACCCTATGCAGCCAAAAGCTGGGAGCCAAGGCATGTTCAGTGTGACGCCATGAAGGTCTTCCTCTCCTGCAGACTTAAAATCAGGCTCCTGGCACAGGGGACGGGGTTTCCCCGAGGAGGCTCTCTTCCCTGGGGTCGATGTGAAGGATCTCAACAACAAAGCAGTTGGTGGATCAGAGATTCTGGGAAGCAGGCTAGAATCTGGGGATCTCTTGTGGATTCAGGTCGTTGTTCTGCTGGTCAGTGAGTATGGGCCATTCTGTGACACCACAGAGGCCTCCTGGAGTTGAACCAAGTCCCTCAAGAATTTTACGACTCAAAGTGGCTCAGGCTATCCCGTAAATGCTCCTTCCTCTTTCTTCTCATGAGGTTCACTTCCCATCTACTTTTCCACAGCTGATGGAGAGGAGAGGGGCCAAACCCGAACCCTAACCCAGGCTTTTGATAGGTAATGAGATCTAAGTGTAGGCTACCACTCACCACATTTTGATTGCGATGCCCAGTTAGACTGGTATCATCATGGTACTGGATCAACATGGTACTCTACAGAACATCAAAGTAATAAGGATCCTGGCAGACCATAGATCCTGGTAGATCATGCTATAACAAAGAGAGGAGAATGAATGCAACCCTTTGGTTGCATCTTACTACACGATTCCCAAGAACAGAAGGCATATGACATACTTTCTCATCCCTCCCTTCCTGGGCATGTGGCATACTGTATTTTACACAGTAGGCACACAATACTGCTTTTGGCTTAGCTGAAGAAGCTACAGGCAATAGTCGCTACTTGGCTAGCTGTGTGTATTCTAACCCTCACCCTTTAATTCACATATGATGCTTCCTCAAGAGGCTGTTTAGTGTGTGGACTGCAGAAACGAAGTCCCTGGCCCTGAATCCTGGCTCTACTGCTTATTAGCTGTGAGATTTGTGGGTAAGTAACCTGTCCATACCTCAGTTTTACCACCTATAAAATGAGGATAATGATACACGTAAAGCATCTAGAACAATCCCTAGTATAGCTCCCATTTCCTTTATTCAATTTTACACCCTTGAGAGAATCGACCATGTGTTAATTTTCACTGGATCTTCAGCTTCCAGGATTTTAAACCCAAGTGGAAGCATGACAAACCTGTAATGAGCTGGATGCACCTGACCTACCTCCCCCAGCCCCCCATCAAATGTCAGTCAATGAATTGCATCCCATCTGGGCAACCTGCTGCTTATGCAGAGATACCTGGTGTCTGGTTCATCTTGCCTAATCACACAGAAGACTGTATTTCCCAAACATGCTGAGGGGCAGCAGGGCTGTGTCACTAGTCCTAGACAATGAATTGTGAGCAGAAATGAGTCACTAACAGGCTAAAGCTTTTAACCAAGGCGCAGTATCCCCTATTGTCTCTCTTCTGCTGACTGAGGCAGGGTCCGGGGGTGACGCTGCTGTCAGCCTTGTCCATGAGTGATTTTATCGAGCTGTGGCCCCACTAACCTGCCAAGGGCATTACTGTGAAGCACAAACCCTGTTGTGTTCAGCTACCAGGTCATTTTGTTACAACTGCACAACCTAGCATATTCTGACTGACACACCTTGAAGGGAGTATGCATGTGTGTGTGTGTGTGTGTGCATGCACGCACACACACACACACACTGACTCACAATTTATAGATGAGTTAATTGAAAACTAGAGAAACAAGAGATTATGACTTGATCAAAATCAGTGGCCCATCTTACGACAAGAATCCAGGCTCCCTCAGTCTTGGGCCAGGGGTCTTCCTTCTCTACATGACTGCCTCCAACCAAGCCTGCCTCCACCAAATGGACCTATTTTGTTTCTCCTCACGTATGCTCTCTTGTGTCCACTCCCTGCAGCTATTGTTCCTTCTGCCTAAAATGCAATTCCTTCTATTCCTACTTACATCAATTCCAGGCCTTCACATGGACATCCTTCCTTTAGGAAGCACATTTTCTAATCCTCTAAATCCTGGTGAGGACTTTTCCTATGCTCCCTCTTAACTATCCATGCTTCCCTCCAAAAAACAAAAAAGACCACACTCCCATGCATAACTAGATATGAGCATCTCTAAGATCCCCCACTAGACTGAAAAACTGTCAAGTCTGTCCTCCCTGTGGTAGCCTCGGGTCCTGATGCAGCCTGTCTTAGTTGTTATGAACTGATGTAACAGAAATGCCACAAGTGGGTCACATTAAAAAACAGAAATTGATTTTCTCACACTTCTAGAGGCTACAAAATCCCAATCAGGCTTTCAGCCTAATCCATGCCTTCCCTGTCAGGAGCTCCAGGCATTTCTTGGTTTGCTGGTGATCTCACACAGCATCTGTCACCTCCCACCCCGCTGTGTACTTGTCTGTCTCTGAGTCTATGCTGCTCTTTATATAGCTGAGATGTCATCAGGCTTAGGGTTCATCTTACAGTCGTATAACCTCAGCTGATGGACTCTATTCCACTGGATTGCATATGGTACGTGACTACATGACATGACGTGACATGACATGCCATTCACAGGTATAGGGGTTGGAATTCCAACATAAGCAAGGTTTGACAATTAAGTCCTCCAACTTAATTGTTCTAAGCACTACACACCTCACTGCTGAGTATCACTACAGTCACCTTTGAAGTCCTCCCCTTGGGAAAATATGCACTGACACCAGTGCCTAGTCCACCCCTCAAAGCAATTTTGGAACTATTCCTGGAATCGCCATTGTGCATGGTGGCGAGTTTGCAAACTTAACTGTCTGATTGCCTGTGAGGGAGTTTTTAGCCAGTAAACAAAAAACTGTGTTGGAACACCCTTCCTACTCACCTGATCTGGCCCCCAGTGACTTTTTCTTTACCCAAAGATAAAGGAAATATTGAAAGGATGACATGTTGATGACATTCAGGACATCACAGGTAATAGGACAACACCTCTGATGGCCATTTCAGAAGAAGAGTTCCAAAATTGCTTTGAAGGGTGGACTACGGGCTGGTGTCAGTGGATATCTTCCCAAGGAGAGTACTTGGAAGGTGACACAGTGATATTCAGTAATGAGGTATGTAGCAGTCTGTCTAGGATGAGTTTGTGAACTTAACTGGCACTCCTCGAACGTTGGACTCTGGTCCTTTGAAATTGAAGTATCTTCTCTTCACCTCTGAGCTCCTCCACCTCCAGCACAGTCAGCGAAGAGGGCTGTTTGCTGAGGGATGGGCTTACGTGATCTTCTTTATTGGTGAGCCATGTTGATATTTCCAAAACAGCAGACATAAATTTCAAGAAAGTCTGGCTCCAGTCTTACTCTGCCAGGAAGCCTCTCTCATCCATCATAAAGCATATTGTCTGCTTCCTGCTTCGAACATCTACCTATAATTTTTTTTTACCATAGATGATTTTGCAACTGATAATACACTGCCTTCACTACTTGCATATCCATTTCTTATTCTTAATGCACAAACCCTCAAAGAACACATAAATGAGAGTATTGTGTTTCCTGTATCTCTGCACCAAACCCCACATGGTCAGATGGACATGGCTGCTGAGAGGGGAACCTATCCAATAAAACAACCCAGCTAATTACACACAGAGATCTGAGTTTCTCTGATATAACAATTCTGACATAACATGTAAGTGCTTCTTTAAAAGCCCAAAGCAAATTATCTTATTTGCCTTCTTTCTACAAACATGAAACATTCCTTGGGACCAAGGGGACACTCCCCTGAAGACAGGCTCAACACCAGAAACCCACAGACGGAGCTCGGGTTGTTTGGTACTTCAGACACTGAGGAGCTGCCGGCAGCAGAAAGAGACTCTCCCTTTGGGGAAGATGGTCAATCAGGGTCACGTCAGGACACCGGAACTTATTTATAATGAGGTACCAGAGGTCATTACCGTTGTCAGCTAAAGGGCAGGTATGGCTCAACACACGCTCAATGGCAGCCCCTCTGTGGTACCCTGAAATCCCTGTAAGATCAGTCATTCCTCAGGCAGCTAGGACCCAGCGCATCCCACCGCATCCCACCGCAACATAGTTACACCTTGAGGACATTCTGCATGCTTACCGCCAATGCCTTCTGAATGACCTTTCTGGGGTCTGTAGAGGGCATGGAAAATATGATTTCAAAGATGAATGCCTTTAAATATTCAATTCAGAGCATATTTTTTAAATATGAAGCAGCAAACCATGTCACAACTGCACCTGTCTTACTAACATTGGATGTTTTCAACCAACCATCTGACCCTATGTTAACACACAGAGACTTTCAGTGGCACTGGTAGTACAGAGACCTTGGTCCCATCTGTCCATGACAGTGCAGTCAAGGCGGATGTCATGGATTGAATGTGTTCCCTGAAAAGCCTGTAACAGTTTGGCTGTGCCATAATTCCTCGTATTGTATGATGTTCCTCTATGTTGGAATTCCGGCCTCTGTGATGCTAATCGGGGTGGACTGGCAGCAGCTGTGTGGGTAGAGCAAGGTTCTAGCTGTAGGTTTGTTTTGTGCCTTGAGGCTGTCTCTTGAGCTATAAAGGGAAAAATGTGGCTGAGAGAACTTGGAACCTCACACCATCAAGAAACCAGCCCTAGAGAAGAGCGTGTCCTTCAGACCTGAGGTTCCTGCTCCAAGATGCTCCCTGGACAAAGACTGATGCAATACGGGACTTTCCTCCAGAGCTGACAAGTGGGAAAGCCTTCCCCTGGAGTGGACCTCTTGAATTTGGACTGGTAGCCTACCAGACTGCAGAAGAATAAACTTTCCTTTGTTAAAGCCATCCACTCAGTGGGGTCTCTGCTAGAGCAGCCCCAGCTGACTAAAAGTGGGGAAACAAGGGGGGAAGGACACTTTCTATACCTGATGTCTCTGTTCTGGGAGATTTGTTAAGAGCTTTCTATATGCCCTGTCAGGGATTACAAACTTTATAATGATAGTCCCCCAAATAAATATTACAGTCTTAATGACCCACACAGTCTGTCATAACCAGTCAGTGGACAGAGCCAGGATTCCAACCCAAGTTTGTCTGAATTTAAATTCCATAATCTTTTCACTGTGGTCCTGCTGCTAAAAGACTAGCTGCTACCACTTACATATATGTGTGCTTTCAATGGCCTCACACACGTTCCTCAGTGAATGAGGAAGATGCAAGAGGAAGTGACGTCTCTGAATCAAGGGCTAGACGAGGAATATTGAATATTCTTATGGACTACCAGAAGAATAACAAATCTGTCTGGGAAGAAGCACCGCCAGAATGATCACTAAAAGCGAGGATGGTGAGATTTCATCTTACGCACTTTCAGCACATTATCAGCAGGGCCCAGTGCCCGGACACAGACATCATGCTTCGTTGAGGGGCCGTGCAAAAGAAGATAGCCAACCAGTTGGATTGACAGTGGCTGCAACAAGGGGCTCAGCTGTAGCAATGATTGTGAGGATGGCCCAGGACCCGGCAGTGTTTTGTTAGGTTGTGCATACAGTCCCTAGGAGTTGGAAGAAATTTGACTGCGCCTACCAACAACATCATAACTGCAGTGTTCTCTATATGCCAGACTCTGTCATAGATATTCTTCAAATATTGATTTATGCGATCCTCACACGTTGAAGATTTAACTTATTTCATCACACCTATGAGGTGGCACTTGGCTTGGCTGTGAGGGAGGGACCTCTATCACTTCCACATTAGAAATGAAGACAATGCAGCTCAGAGACTTTTATGCAACTTGCCTAAGGTCACAACACTGCCATGTGGTGGGGCTGGGATTTGAACCGCGGCAAGCTACCCTGGGACTCGTGGCTCTAAATCATCACTCTAAAATGCATTTAGACCAGAAGTCCACAAGTAAAGGCATCGTATCAACTATGAAGAAGGAGGCTTAAAATAACAGAAATTTTTTTCTTCCCAGTTATGGAGGCTTGAAGTGTGGAATCCGGGTGTAGGTTGGGCCATGTGCGCTCCCAAACTTTGAGGGGAGAGTTCTTCTTGTGCCCCTCTCAGCTTCTGGTAACCTCAAGTCTTCCTGGCCTTGCACCAGCTTAAGTCCAAGCTCTGTCTCTGTCTTCCCGTGGCCACAATGTGTGTGTGTGTGTGTGTGTGTGTCTTTCCCTCTCCTCTGAGTTCTGTAAGGACATTGGTCATATTAGATCCAGGTCCATCTTACTCCCGTATGACCACTCAGTACGTAACTAATGACATCTGCAAAGCCCCTATATCCAGAGAAGACCACATTCATTGGCACCTGGGGGGAGAATTTACCATGTCTTTTTGGGGAGCTAGTCCTGGAGGATAGGCAGGGAGGAACCAAAAGGCCCAGGAGCTCAGAGAAAGTTCATGCCAAATAGAACTGTCCACATAGTTGCACTGAGTGAGATCAGAACCAGTATAAGAAGGAGGGACAGATGCCAGTTGGGACAGCTTCATTTTGAGGGCAACAGAGGACAATGCCAGTCTGTGTGGGGTGGGGTTACGGACTGCACATCCAGACACTCTCTCTAATCCATAACAAAAATTTATTGAGCACTTACAATGTGCCTTACCCCATTAAGCACTTTTATCTCCTGCAAAGACAAATTACTCTCTTTTATTACATAGCTAATCAGAGACTATTAAAACTAAACACGACTTTAAAAATCATCTAGAGAGTTTTAACCATCCTGCTTAAGATAAGAACAGCTGAGTCCACCTGGACCGAAACCTGGTGGAGCTGGCTTTCAATGCGGCACGCTGCCATTTGGTAGTAGGTTTCTCAGTTAGAATTTTTCCTCCTCCAGGTGACATAAAATCCAATACAAAATGATGTAAAAGAGGAGGGGAGGGAGGACATTCCATTCTGCATACCAAAAAGTGCTGGGGTGAATCTGATAAATTTAACATGTGGCTTAACCAAGATCTATGTAGCACACAGAACCAGGACCCTCTGTTTCCCACCTGTGCCTGTGGCAGCCTCGTAGGGTCCAATGGTGGCCTTGACAACTCTACACTTGTGATCTCAGCACCTGGATGAACAGACTTGATGGACTAGAGGAAGACCTCATCCAAAAGATCTAGAACTGGCCAACTGCCTCCAGCTGGCTGGGCCAGGCCATGTCTCCACGCCTGACTGGAGGATGTAACACGTAGACAGGTCTACAGGACACACCATCCCCAGTATGGCGGGTGGATTCAACATTCCTGTAACTCCACCGACTGTGAATAGGCTACCTTGAGTCATTATCACCTAATTTAGCATTAAGTATTACAAAGATTTGTGCACACATGTGATTTATAGAGCAGCTCCCTGAAAGCAAAAATCAGATGTCATCACGAAGTAGGAATGAGTTCTGAGGTCTCAAACATGGTAAGCTTCCGCTTGGTCAGATAATCCCAGTCTTCGTTATCTAGTGTTGCTATAATAGCAAATCTGCAGGTGGATGCTTTTGACAAAGAGAAGCTTATTGTCTCATAGTCGAGTAGGTCAGAAATTTGAATTCACGGTGATGACTCCAGGGCAAGGCTGTCCAGAGGAAGGTCCCTGTCATCTACCCATCTTCCCTTGGACTGGGAGCATTTCAGGGCAGGAACTTCAGGTCCGCAGGATGCTCTCTGCTCCTGGCACTGCTTTCTTGGTGGCATGACGTTTCCCAGTCTCTTTGCTCACTTCTCTCTTTTGTATCTCAAAAGAGATTGGCTTAAGACACTATCAAATCTTGTAGAGCTCATCAATATAACTGCTGCTATCCCATCTTAATACATCATAGTGATAGAACTTACAACACATAGGGAAATCTCATCAAATGACAAAACAGACAATCACACAAGACTGGAATCTTGTGATGGCCCAACCGAGTTGCCAGGTACTTTGGGAGGACACCATCACTTTTAGTGTCATTTGGTTAATATACTGATTTCTTCCCATTTTAGTCCAGTGTTCTTCAAACTGTGGATGGCTACCCATTACCATGTCTTGAAATAAATGGGGTAGCTGGGAAAAGAATAGCCAACATCGAGTAAGACGTGAAGTATTTCTTCAGGAAATGAGTTTCCTGAAGAAATAACCCTAATCTTGAATCAAGATGTTTTTCTCACTATGTGTCGTAGTCGAAAAACGTTGAAAGACCTTGTGTTCTATACTATGAAGCATCTTCATTTTTGTACAGTTTTGGTACAGTGCCTGGCATAGGGTTGGCATTAAAATCAGCATCAGGCCTTTTAGAACATAGAAATTGTGTCTTGGGCATGAAATGCCCCAGGGCAGACAGAAACAGAGATGAGCAGGGAATCCGGATCCCCATTCTTAGTCCAAGATTCCTTTCAAGTTGATAGCCACCTGTCAAGGATTGAATTATGTCCCCCCAATAATGTGTGTAGGCATTTGGCTAGGTCGTGATTCCTGGTATTGTGTGATGTTCCTATATGCTATAAACCCTGCTTCCAATGGGACTAAGGAATTGTCCACAACACACACACACAAAAATCAGCAAAATGACAGCACTCAGCTCACACCTATCAATAATCACACTGAATGTAAATGGACTAAAGTGCCAATAAAGAGATGGAGAGTAGCAGATTGGATAAAAAAAAAAGCGTGACCCATCTATATGCTGCCTACAGGAGACACAGCTTAGACTCAAAGACAGAAACAAACTACAACTCTAAGGATGGAAAATAATATATCAGGCTAATAACATTCAAAAAAGAGCAGGAATGGCAATACTAATCTCCAACAAAGGAAACTTTCAACTTAAATCCACTACAGTGCATAAAGAAGGACACCATACAACTGATTAAAGGCTCAACACACCAGGATGCCATAACCATATTAAATATCTACGTACCCAATGAAAAGGCTTCAAAATGCATAGAACATTATGTACACTGGAAACAGAAATAGACAACACCACAATAATAATAGAAGACTTCAACACACCACTCTCAATAAAGGACAGAACATCTCGAAAAAAGCTCAGTAAAGACACGGAAGACTTAAATGCTACAGTCAACCAACTGGAGCTCACAGACATATTCAGAACACTCCACCCCAAAGCAACCAAGTATACTTTGTTTTCCAGTGCCCATGGAACAGTCTCTGGAACTGACCACATATTAGGCCACAGAGCAATCCTTAACAAGACACAAAATATTGAAAGAAACCCTGTCTCTATATTAATGAGGAAGGATGGGTGGCAGTTGGGTTGGTGGGGTAGGGTAGGACTCAATGAATAAGACTGTTTTGTGCTTTGAGGCAGACTCTTGAGACATAAAAGAAACTAGCAGAGACCTTTTAGGACCTCATACCAGCAAGAAGCAGTGCCAGCAGCGGAGTGCAACTTTGGGAAAGGATCGGAGTCCCTGAGCCTCAGAAATTCCCAGTCCATTGGAAGACTAACCACAAGGACTTTCCTCCAGAACCAGCAGAAAAAGCCTTCATCTCCAGCTGATTGTTTGAATTTGGACTCTCAGCCTACTGGACTGTGACAAAATAAATTTCTCTTTTTAAAGCTGTCCACCTGCGGTATTTCTGTTATAGAAGCAGTAAATGACTAAGACACTACCTTTATTAGAGATCCTTTACCATAACTGAATAATAAAGATGTCATCACTCCCCAAGTGATCTTAAAAGTTTACCTTAATACATGACATTGCGCAAAAATAATTCTAAATAATTTGAAGACACTGACATCATATGAAAGGCTAAGAAAACTTGGAAAATAATTAAGAAAAGTTCATAATGACCCACCATAAATATAAACAGATTATAAAGCTGCAAATTTTTTTTAAAATTACATGGTAGGCATAAAAAACAGATCATGAAATAAAATAACACAAGGAGAACCTCTGGTCCATGTGGAAGTTTTTCAGTTTTCAAAAAACTGAGACATAAAATACAAAAAGGTTAAGTGCATAATTTGCTAAATTATCATATTATATGTATCTGTATAAACACTTGGAGACCCTGGTGACACAGTTGTTAAGATCTATGGCCGCTAACCAAAAGGTTGGCAGTTCGAATCCACCAAATGCTCTTTACAAACCCTGTCCAGCAGTTCTACTCTGTCCATAGGGCTGCTGTGAGTTGGAACTGGCAACAGCAGGTTTGGGTTTTCGTTTGTTGGTTTTGTTTGTGTGTGACCGCAGAGAAATGGAAAAGATGTAGAGAACCCCAAAAGGAGCCCAAAGTCCTTTCCCAGCCATCATATCAGTAACCCCACAGGTTCATTTTTCCTGTTTTAGCTTTCTATGTAAGTGAAATCATACAGTACGTACTCTCTGATTCACCACGCTGTTTGTAAAGTGCATGCCTGTGGTTGCCTGTAGCCATGACCCGCTGTTGCCCACAGCAGTGACTTAATCTTTTTTATTCATATGCAGTGTTTCAACACAGGACCCTAATTTATCCATTCTATTCTTGACAGATACTATTAAAGGAGGGGCTATCAACATTCTGGTGTATGTTTTTGGTGAGAATAAACATTCACACACGAGGTCATCATGACTCACAATCAACTCAATAGCAGTGAGTTTTTTTTTTTAATTAAAGTTGAATATTTATTGTCATTGTTAAGCACTACCCAATTGATGATAACTCAAAGCAACCCCTGTGACAGAGTAGAGCTTCCCCATAGGGTTTCCTAGGCTTTCAAAAGAGCAATTTATTTTGTCACAGTCCAACAGGCTAAGAATCCAGAATGAAGGGCATTAGGGAAAGGCTTTCTCTGTTGGCTCTAGAGGGCGGTCCTTGTCACCTTTCCCTGGACTGGGAACTTCTGAGGCACAAAGACCCCAGGCCCTTTCCAAAAGACATGCTCTGCTCTAAGTGAAGAGATTGCCCAGACTTTTTCTCCCGTGTTGCCACTGGTGAGTTCCAACCACCAATCTTTCAGTTAGTAGCTGAGCCCGTTACTAACCCCTGTGACTCTAAGCCTCCTTGTGGAATAGCTACCTATGCCTGTGTAAGAATTTAAATAATTATAAATTTTTCTAATAGAGTGTTCAGCAAAATGTTATTTATGATTGTAATAAATAAGAAACAATGGAAATTAATAGGGAAAAAAACAGGTTAGTAAAAACAAGGCCTTGAAAAGACAGTATTTATATATGACAGAAAGTACATTTTGATTTTCATTCACACCATGAGTCAGATCCAACTTGATGGCACTTGGCTTTGGCTCACACCATTTATGAAAATGAAACATTGATTAATTAAATAAAATCATAATAAACTCTAAGGAAATATCAGTGATATTCATTTATATCTGAACAAGGAAAGACATTATAAGCAGGAAAACATACGAAAGAAACCTCAACTGAAGAATGTAAAAAGTTGGAGTATAAAGCAGCGTTCAACTTCTGTGTGTCTGTCTAATTACATCATTCTACCTCCTGTTCCCCAGGTGTAAACCCTGGTGGCATAGTGGGTTAAGTGCTCTGTCTGCTAACTAAAAGCTTGGCAGTTCGAATCCACCAGGCGCTCCTTGGAAACTTGATGAGGCAGTTCTACTCTGTCCTGTAGGGTCACCATGAGTCAGAATCACCTCAACAGCACTGGGGATGTTTTTTTATTTTTTTTTATTTGATCTCTGAATTTGTTGTGCCGTGGTGGCTTCCATGTTGTTGTGTTGCTGGATGTTGTGCCACTAATACTTTCCCAGCAGAGTCATTGATGGTAGACAAGTTTCAGTGGAGTGTTCAGACTAAGATAGGCTAGCAAGAAAGACCTAGTAACAGACTCCCAAAATTTAGTTAATGGAAACCTCATAGATCTCAACAGAATGTTTCCCAATATGGTACTAGAAGAGAACGTCTAGGCTGGAAGGCACCACACAATCTCCACCATGGTCGACTCACACATGACAACAGTCCTGAAGATGGTACAGGATGGGACATTTCATTATGTTGTGTCTAAGGCTGCCAAGGGTTGGAGATTACTAGATAGTAACCAACAAGAATACATATATAGTTAACGAAATTGCAACTCATTTCAGAACTGAGAAAAGTATGTGTAACAAATGTATCAAAGAGTTAACAAATAATCATATTATCATCCAAGTTCATATAAATTAGAGAGGAAAACACCACAGTGGTTAACAGCTTGACTGCTAACCGAAAGAAGAGCAGTCGGACTCTACCAGACACTCCTTCAAAACTCTATTGGGCAGCTCTACTCACTCCTGTAGGGTCAGTATGAGTCAGAAAAGACTCCAAAGCAATGCGTTTAAGTTAAAATTATAGTTAAGAGAGCAGTAAGAACAGAATTACACACACACACAAGAATGCTTAATGTTACCAGTATATAATAAAGAAAAAATTAACATACAGGGACATTTGTTACATATCACAAGTTACAAATATTTGAAAATATTAAATACTGAGAGCTGGAGACAGTGAGGACAGAGAGGAGAAGTACTCTCGTACGCTACTGGAATAATTTCGCTGAGAAGAAACTCAGTAACTGTATATGAAACTTGGAAATATTCAGAACCTTTGAATTAGCATTTCTACATCCAGGAATATGTCCCTTGAAACTAATGTAACATACAAACAAAGATCCATTAAAACACGATTTATCATTACCAAAAGAAAAAGGTAGTACTTAACAAGGCAAAAATGATCGTGATACATGGTAGAATATCATAATTATTAAATAATACTGTTATGCAAAACAGCAGTAAATGTCAGCCAGTAAATACATCACACCTTCTGCAGTAGCATTCAGTCAGCAAACTCACAGAGACGAGACTGACGACCTCTGTGCAGAACACCTACTGTGCATCCCATGCTAGGGTGGCAGTCCAGCAGATCCAGACACCTACTTCCTCCCTGGCGAGTCTGACCCCTAATTAATCTGACTGATGGGCAGCACCACTGTGGTGTCTCAAAGATGTGTGTTAACTCTGGGATATCGGCAGAGTTGGAAGCAGTGCCCAGCAGGAAGCACGGTCAGACCCTTGGTGGACAGCTGTGCTGCCTTCACTTGAAACAGGGCACCTCTTCATGGCTTCTGAGGTGTAACTGCTGCTATGTGCTCATCAAGTTCACTAAGGTATGGGGCAGGGTTGGGAACAGTGTGAGTGAGAGTAGAGAAAGATCCAAGGAACCAAACCAGTTGCTGTGACGGTAACGTTGACACAACGTCTCCACGTGTGTGAGAGCAGCGCTGAGCAGTGGTGAGAGGCAGTGGGGAGGGAAGGTTCGACGGCTGAGTTTCCAGAAGCTGACCACTAGGATTCTCTTCTGAGGCACCTCCGGAAAGACTCAAGCCACCAACATTTGGGTGAACCGTGAGGGCATTAACTATTTGCACCACCCGCGTACTCTAGAGAAGGATAAGGGAGCTATCTACACAAGGAAGAACGTCCTCTCAGGACCTGAGAATTGATGGGACCAAGCAAGGCTAGACACTCCTGTCTGGCAGGGGAAAATCTGAAGCAAAACGCTGGGTCATGACTTAGCACATGATTTCATCTTGAAGCTCCCGTGGCGCTGATCTAAGGACACATTACACGTACCATGAGCCAACAAAAGGACAGTTTCCCAGCTCTTCGTGAGATGAAAATACATGCCAAGTACCATGGAGGTTCTTGCTTGCGTGCCCCATGTCACATTCTCAGGGATGTCTCCTGTAGAAGTCAACCTTCGGCTGCAGGGATCCTCTAGGACTCTCATCCTGAGGACTCCCTCCACCAGCGGTTGGGCTCTTGTCTCGCTATACTCAAGCACAACCTGGAAATACGGTAGCATTAACTCCTTGAGATGTGTGGCATCAATTTTGTGATAAAAGTGATTCTGAAAGGAAGAAATGAAACTGTCATTATTTGTAGCCTGTCTGCAAACGACTTCCTCCAGACAGCCTGAAGTTATTAAAATTAATAGCCTGGCTTAACAAAATTGCTGGACGTAAGATGAATTAAAAACATTTGATTCCATCTGCTAACCAAAAGTTCGGCAGTTCAGATCCACCAGGTGCTTCTTGGAAACTCTATGGGGCACTTCTACTTCGACCTATGGGATCGCTATGAGTCAGACCCAACTCAACAGCAGTGGGTTTGTTTCACTGCCACGTAAGAAAGAAGAAATGTTTTGTTGCTTAATACAGATAGCATTTACAATAGCCACAAAATACACAAGTTGCTAAGGACAAACCAAATGAAATATGTTGAAGATCTTTATGAAGACAATCAGAAAGCTTTATTAAGGGACATTTTCAAATCCCCTAGATTGGGAGATATGCCACACTTATAGACAGGAGAATTAATACTTTAAAAATGACTGATCTCTCCAAATATATCCACAAATTTAACAAAATTGTAGTCGATATTCTCACTTGGTTGGTCATTGGACTTGAGGAGATGATGTTAAAACTCATAAGGAAGAGTCAAGAATACATCCAAGATATCCTGAAAACTGAAGGCGATGTCCTACCAGCCAGTGAGATTTATGAATAAAATCTATAACTAAGACAGTGTGGCACCGCTATGTTGTTTTTGCTAGTTGCTATGGGACTGATTTCATGAACTGTGTGCAAGATTCTCAAGGCTGTGACTCTTTGAAAGCAGAAGACCAGTCCTGTCTCCCGAGGCACCCTGAATGGGTTTGAACAGCCAGCTACAGTAGTTGAGTGCTTAACTGTTTGTCCCAATCAAGGAATCGAGTACTGGACAGATGAAAGCAAACAGAACAGTGGAATAGAAGAGTGTGGAATTATGTGGAGACTTGACCCAGCAGAGGAGGGCTACTTCAGGCAAGTGGGGAAAACCCAAACATTAAAACCTGCTGCCGAAACAGAAAAACAAAGGGATGCTGGATTCCAATTAAACATTCACCACACAAAAAAACACAGAATGCAAGTGAATTAAAGATAGAAGAAGAGGAAGAGGAAGGAAAAAGAGCAGTAAATATTTATTACTTTGGAGTAGGAAAAAAATATTCTTAAACAAAACCCCAACAGAAGTGTGATAAATTTGACTACATTAAAATTTAGAATCGCTGTTCATTCAAAAGAAAAGATAGAGAAAATGAAGAAATAAGTATATTGGAAATACATATTTTTACAAAGGATTAGTATAAACAACTCCTACACAGTTACCAAAAAAAGAATAATAATAATAAAAATATAGAAAAATAGGCAAAAATTTGACAGGCACTTCACAAAAGAACTCCAAACAGCCAACAAAGGTTGCTTAACCTCATTAGTAACTATGGAAAATAAAAATAAAACTGCAGTGAGGTGCTATTTTATACCAACACAAGTGAGAAAAACGTAAAAAGCTGATGATACGCGGCTCATGGAACTTTCAATTTGTCTACCCATTTGGAAAAATGATTTTTTTATGACGCATTAAAGTTGAAAATGTGCAAAATCAACGTCAATCTATTCCTGTGTAAACACCCTAAAACAGTGTGCACAGTATATATGTATGCACAAGCTAAAAACTATCTGAATTGTTAAAAATTACATCAGTGTTAAATGTACCTTTTTAAAACAAGATACTGTTAAAATACACACAGGAAGTGAAAACAACTATAAATAACCTAAATATTCACTGGTAGGAGAAGTGGAAACTTGTATATATTGATTAAGATGGAAATAAAGAAACTACAGTCATACGGATCAACATAGGTGACCCTCTGAAACGTCACCCTGAGTAGGACAACACAAGATTGTCAGGGGCTGGGGAAAGAAGGTAAGAGGGGGTGACTGCTAGTGGGATGGAGATTCCTTTCACTGTGATGAAAATGCTCTGGAATTAAGCAGTGGTGATAGTTACACAATTTTGTAAAATACTGAAGAAACAATGAATTGTGCATTGATGGTATGTGAATTATATCTCAATAGAAAGCATAATGATGAGTATAAAAAACAAGCTGCAGAAAGAATTCAAATACTGTAATAATATTAGAACAATCTTAAAAATCAGCAGAATGTAGAAACGCGTTGCTTACGTCTACGCAGATATGTGGTAAGAGCACCAACACAATTAAAGAATAAACACTGCTATTAAGAGGGTGGTGGCCTCAGTTGGGGCACTTCAAATGTTGGTAATGTTTTCTTTCTTAAGTTTAGAGCTGAACACATTGGTTTCACAACATTAGTACTATTTACAGCTCATGTACATGTTAAATATCCTCTTGCAAGTGTGTGTGATGTTGCATAATTAAAAATAAATAAAAGTTCTCAAGGGAAACAAAGCAAAATCCCACCAAGAAGAAAGAAAAGCAGTCTTTGCTCTACTTCAGTACACTGCTTAACCAATAAAGAACTCAAAATATTAGGATCAAAGTATTGATGATGAAGACGGACGGAAATAAATGAATAGGTCTGAGAAAGATTTGGGACGGACAGTTACCAGGACTTGATAATGGACTGGGGTTGGGAGGATGTGCCACAGCAAGACCGACTTGTAGGTTTCCAGCTTGCACCACTGGGTGTTTGATGACCTATGTACCAAGGTAATAATAATCTTAGTCATCGTAGTTTAATTTTTAATAGTAAGACATTGAATTATGCAGTGGACTGCAAAAATGATACACAAAATAGTGCATGTTCTTTGAGACGGTGAGGAACAACTGAGAAGAAGGACTGGTGCTGTAGGTTTAGTATAAAATAATTCTGCAGTTGGGGGTTAAAAGCCCCTTTGGGCAATTAGATGTTAGCTTTGCTTCAGACACTTTTATTGCCTAATCATAACGCTTTTTTTCCAGGTACACTCTAAGTGATGGAAACTAAACACTAAATACAGCACTTCTTACAAGAATCCACCTTAAAAAAGACATGTCATGAACCAGTCAACTGTTACTAAAAAAAAAAAAAAGATCAAATCAAAGCTGGGGGATTGCAGGCACTAACTTGCTTTTATCTTTTCCTTAATTTTAGAATGTCAGAGGTTTACATGTTTACCTTTGCCTAGCCTTTCTTCTTAATTTTCTTCATCTTTTCCTCTCTCCTTCCATTTCGTGCTTATGAAATAAGTAGGTCTTCTGGGACAAATGCTATAATTTTAGTTTGCCTATATTACAGTAGAGCAATGATGGTATTATTAGTTATATCCTCTCTATATAAGAGAAGTGTCTTAATTACGGGAGATTTGTGTTAGCTGTGTTTTTTTGGCGGGTGGGAGAGAGGTAAAATTCACAAACTGTACAATTAGCCATTCTGCACTGAACTCTTTGGTGACATTCAGTGTTTGCTCATAATGTACTTTTTTATATACATATAATCATTGAATAAGTAAGACTGCATTGGATTAATTAAGCCTCCCAACAAGAACATGCAAATAGAAAATATTTTTTTACCTTATTAAGACAAACATCACTTCACACATGCAAAGAAAAACCCACTTAGATACAGACTTCCAAAATTAAGTATCACTACATTGTTATATTATGTTTGGGTAGTGACAGCTTAGGTAGCCAAAGATAGCTTGATTAATTCCTATTATATCTTCAGGCCTTGGAAAGCAGACTTCAAAACGGGAAAACATTGTTTCCACTGAAATGAAAACTGTCTACTCTCCATATGAAAAGACATTTGAAGTAAACCTACTTCATTAGAGTAGGCAAGTACAGTCGGAATACCCCTGTAGCCTTCCACTCCCAATTAATCCCACAACTAACAAACTGATAGACCTCTAGATCTAAAGACTACCTACTTCATCTTTGATAGACTTGGGGAATTAAAATTTAGATGGAAAAAAAGATTCCTTTTTCCCCTAGAACCTTTTTTGCTTTCTTTGATCGGCTTAAAGGAAACACTGTTTTTCTTGAAGCGAAATCAAAAAATGTTTATTAAATATCTACTTATCTGTAGTATATATTGACTTAAAATATATTTTTCCAGATGAAATATTAAGGCACAAGAAACATTTTTTTTTTTTTGTCACAATCTTTATTTCATTCCTGTATAGAAAACTGAGTTTCCCTACCTTTTCCCAGTTCCCGTCACCAGTGGATCTGAGGATTAATTCTTTCAGAGCCAGTTAATTCCGCCCATCTCACAGCCCCACAGGTCACCAGCTCGAACGTATCCCCTTAGATTGCGTCTTTTCTTTGTCTGTATTCTGTGTTCCCCTCTCCTGATCCCATATGCACTGCTATTCCTGTAGACTTTTCAACTCCTTAAAGAACAAAATAAAGAGCCTATTTCCATCTTCAGACATTAGCCCTTCACTTCTTTGAGCACATGGTTCTGAAGGTCCTCATCCTTGTGGTTCACAGAAGAAGCAATACAGAACACAAAACAATAAAAAGCAGACATTGAATATACTAATTCATTTGAGCTTTCCTTGAACTACCAAAGCTTGATAGCAATGTTCGTCACTGCACTTTTCAGAAGAGTGAAAATAGCTAACACATGAAAAAAACTGAAACAGCCAGCAATAGATGAATGGATGAACCAAATGTGTTTCATACACACCATGGAGTATTATGCACCCAGAAAGAGAAACGAAATTCTGATGCAAGAGACAACAAGGATGAATCCTGAAAACACAGCGCTGAGCAAAATTAGTAACAAAAGGACAAATGCTATATGATCTAACTTACATGAAATAAGCAAATACATACAAATCAAAAATTATTAGTGGTAAAATGTTTGGGAGGGGAAAAGGTAGCATTGGCCTAGGACGCAAGGAGTTTATGTTGAGGGTGGTGCAGTATTTTGGAAAACAGTAGCAATAATGGTGATACCACACAGAAAATGCAATCAACGTCACTGAATTGTAAAGGTGGAAGTTCGAGTGGTGGTGAATGTTTTTGTGTACATGATTCTACCATAATTTGTTTAAAAAAAAAAAAAAAGCTAACCCCACTTACGCATTATCCTTTGGACCATAACAGAAGTCCCTCTAGCTATTTAACTTCTCCCATGGGATTATCTTGACTTGTTTTTTCCTCCAAACCAACCTTGTTTTTTTCCTCTACCTCCCACATACTTCCAGCGGATTCTTTCCAGTTTTCATTCCCCTGTGAATTAACACACCTGCCTTTGGAGTCTCTGTCTTAGTGGAAACCTGGTTCCATCCTGAGGATAGGGTTGCTTTTGGTGTTCTATAGTTGCCTTTCATCTTTCAATACAATTCTGTGTCCTTATTCCCCAACTCCCCAGCCAGGACTTTGAAATCATACAGGAAGTGCTTCTCTCATTAAAAGTTTCTCCTTCCCCTGTGGTCCCTTATACTGCAGGGGCCTT
The DNA here is from genome assembly GCA_028571685.1 of Heterohyrax brucei. NCBI lineage: Eukaryota > Metazoa > Chordata > Mammalia > Hyracoidea > Procaviidae > Heterohyrax > Heterohyrax brucei. The sequence goes on from CM053163.1 coordinate 3,876,586, forward strand.
GCTCCATCTTCCATTCTTTCTCTGGGCTGCTTTCCACCCTCTCCATCTCTACAAACACTGCACATCAGGCCACTACTCATGTCAAGACTGACGATGACTTCCATGTTGCCCAAATCCAACAGCCTGTCCTCAGCCCACTGAACTACTCAGCATTATTGCACACGGTGGACCAACCCCTCCTGCCATCCTCTCCTCCTCTGCCTTTCATGTTTCCTTTGCCTTTTCGTTTCCTCCTACTTCACTGACTGCTTTTTCAGAGTTTTCTTTGCTGGCTCCTTTTCCTATTCCTGACTTCTAAATATGAGAGAGGCTTGGGCTCAGTCCCTGGTTCTGCGTTCTGTCTGATGCCTCTTACTACGTGATTTCAGCTAACGTCTCAGGTTTTTTCAATGCAGCTGTATGCTGAAGGCACACTGCTTAAGAGTTGGGCAGGGCTGGCAGTTTGAATCTACCAGCTGCTCCTTGCAAACCCTACAAGGCAGTTCTACTATGTCCTATAGGGTCACTATGAGTCAGAAGCCACCGACAGCAATGTTTTGGCTATGCTGATGACTCCTCAGATTGCTAGTTCCAGCCTGAACCCCTCTGATGGCTGGATTGATTCCACGCTTTTCTCCCTTTCCCCTGTTAATTCTTCCCCTTCTTCCTCTTCATGTAAACTGTCACCAAGGACTACTAAACAAAGTGAATTATCCTACATATTTCATTATTTTATATATATATGTATATGCATATACATATATACGTGTGTATATAGATATTGGTGTTGTTAGCTGCCAGTGAGTTGATTCTAACTCAAAACAACCCCAGGTACAACAGAATGGAAACACTGCCCGGTCCTCCCCCATTCTGACAGTCACAGGTGTGTTTCAGGCCATTGTTGCAGCCACTGTGTCAAACCATCTCATTGAGGGGCCTCCTCTTTCTCGAACACCCTCTATTTTACCAAATTTGACATCCTTCTTCTGCGACTGGTCCCTCCTATAATAAGCCCAAAGTACATGAGACAAAATTTCACCATCCTTGCCTCCAAGGAGCCTTCTGGCCGTACTTCTTCCGAGACCGATTTGTTCATTCTTCTGGCGGTCCGTGGTATATTCAGGGTTCTTCACGAACCCTGTAAACTAAAGGTATCAGTTCTTCAGTCTCACTCATTGTTCAGCTTCTGTATGTGTATCACCTACCGACCAGTCTATTACCATTGAGTTGACTCTAATTCATAGCGACTCTACAGGACAGAGTGGATCTGCCCCATAGAGGGTCCAAGGAGCACCGGGTGGATTTGAACTGCCCACCTTTCAGTTAGTAGCTGTCCCACTTAACCACTACGCCACCACGGTTTCCATATGCATATGAGACAACTGAAATACCACGGCTTGGGTCAGCCGCTTCAGTCCTCCAAGTCACATCTTTGCTCTTCAGCATTTTAAAGGGGGTCTTTTGCAGCAGATTTGCCCGGTGCAAAAATTCCGACCACTACCCCTTAAGGGTGTTGATTGTGAATCCAAGTAAATATACTTATGTATCCACTTACAGTTAAAAATTCCAGAAGTTCAGAAGAAGACAGTGAAATCGAGGTTCTCTCCACTCCCTGTGCTCAGGCACCTGGGTGAGCTCCAGGAGTCAGCCACTGTTTCTGGATTTGTGTACCTTCTCTCAGAGATAGTCAATGCATATATATACTTTTTTTTAGATAAAAGATATGCATATCAGAACCATGCATATTCTTCTGCAATGTGTTCTCCCACTAGTTTTTCATGAAAAAGTGCTCTGAAACAGAGCTGCTTCATTCACATGACAGCTGGCCCATATTCCAGCTTGTACGTCTATCATGATTTATTTAACCTGCCTCACATTACTGACATTCAACTTGCTACTTATCTTCTAGTAATCCAGAGTACAAGGACTCCCAATTAAGTTGAGAACTCATCCTAGAAAAAGTATTACACACCTCATTGCTGAGTATCACTACAGTCACCTTCAAAGTACTCGCCTTGGGACGCTATGCACCGATGCCAGCACCTAGTCTACCCTTTAAAGCGATTTTGGAACTCTTTTTCTGGAATGGCCATCAGAGCTGTCATCGTATTATCCTTGATGTGCTGAATGTCATTAAATGTCTTCCTTTCAATATTTCCTTTATCTTCTGATAAAGAAAAAAGTCACTGGGGCCCGATCACATGAGTAGGGTGGGTGTGCCAATGCAGTTATTTGTTTACTGGCTAAAAACTCCCTCACAGTCAATGATACAACTAAATTCACGAACTTGCCACCTTGCCAACACACACAATGGCCATTCCAGAAAGAGTTCCAAAACTGCTTTGATGGGTGGACTAGGTGCTGGCATCGGTGCATAGCTTCCCAAGGGGAGGACTTCGCAGGTGACTGTAGTGCTATTCAGCAATGAGGTATGTAGCACTTACAATAATTAAGTTCACAGACTTAATTGTCAGACCTCATGCAGTACAACGAAGGAAAGAGAACAGACAGCATTTCATCTGCCTGCATAAATTTTTACTCCAAACAATATGACAATGAGCATCCTTGTAAACAGATCATTTCCTGTGTGTACAAGTAATTCTTAAAGACGTTAAATCATGGGTCAGCGAGCCTGGTCATTTGTAGCTTTGATAGATGTGGCCAATTGCCCTCCAGAGACACTGTATCACTCTGTCCTACTGGCGGCCCAGTGTGGGAGTCTGTTTTTCCACATCCTGGCAAACACACTGTAGTATCAAACATCTCGATCTTTGCCAATCTGATAGGTGAGCTATTGTACCACACCGCGGTTTTCATTTGTAGCTATCTTTCTATGAGAAAGGTTCAGCAACCTTTCATGTGTTTAAAAGCCTCTTGCATCTATTTTTATTATTTTGAACTTTGTGTTCTGATCCTTTGCCCATTTTGACACTCCTTTTTTTTTCTATTTTGGTCTTTATCATTGTCTTAAGATAGCTCTAAAGTATAAACTAAACACATAATCCATACTTCCTGTATGATACAGGCTGCAAATGCTTCCAAATTTGGTATTTGTACCTTGACTTGATTGTTGCTGTTTTTCTCCCCCTATGGAATTCTATTTTCAAAAGTCAAATTTATCAATATTTCTTTTCTCCTCAGTTTTATGGTTTCTTTTTTTTTTTAATATTTAAATCTTCAATTCATTTGATACTTAGTTCAGTGAAATAAACTAGGGGTGCAATGTGTTTTCCAGTCATGCCAACCCCACTAACTGAATAGTCTCTCTTTACACTACTTTTCCCTGTATAATTGGATCTATTTCTTGTGACTTGGCTGTTTGTGTATGTGTTCTCTACCTCCTGCTAGAGTGAGAGCTACAGAAGAACACTGTCAGGGTCTGTGGGTTTAGCCTCCTCTCCTAAGCCACATTTCTCCTAAACTCTCAGCTCACGGAGGTCCCAGGTGTGCCACAGTGGAAATGTGCTCCATAACCCTTCCAGGGGCTGACTGTTTTCAGAAGTAGAATGTCAGACCTTTCTTCCAAGATGCCTTTGGGTAGACTCAAACTTCCAATCTTTGGCAGCCAAGTTCATTCCCCATTTGCAAGCGGATGAGTTAGCCCATCCTTGGTACCTGGATGCTGACAGAAGTGGTGAGTCTCTTGGAGTCACGGCACAGCAAACAGCATTATTTGTTTTACCTCTCCCTGCCCCCAAGAGCCTGGGGATGATGGGGACATGATGTATGCAGAGGGTTGTGTCACAGCTGAGGGACACTGAGCTTAGGGACATTGACCTCCTTCCTAACAGGAAATAAGCAAGCCCACTCCTTGTCCCAGAGGGGGCCATTACTTTTTCCCTCGGGGCTTTTCACTGCAAACACAGTCCTGAGAAACTGTGGCGTGGGCATAGGGAAGTCAAACCTCAGCCTTTTCCACACAGCCAGGAACAGGTATACGGCATGACAGACCCATGAAGACTGTTTCAACAGGCATCAAAAACCAAATCCAAGCCCACTACTGTTGAGTCAATTGCAACTCATAGAAACCCTAAAGGACATAACAGATCTGCCCCCATAGAATTCCCAAGGAGTGCCAACAGCCATAGCCAGGTAGATAGCCTTGCTTTGAACTTTGGTACATCCAGAGGACCAGATTCACTGTCTAGGGCAAACCAGATATTTGAAATCTGTGTATAAATTCAAATGAATCCAGTATTCCTTTGGGCTAGCAAGAATTGACCACCAGATAACATAACTTGGAATTATATATTCAATACCATTCTGTATTAAATGGACCGTAGCATCCAAGTCTAGAACATTAGCCGAAAATAAATAAATAAATAAATAAAATGAAAAACCTAAAAACAAACTAAATAGCTGCTAACCAAAAGGATGGCAGTTCGAATCCACCAGCTGCTCCTTGGAAACCCTACGGGGCAGTTCTTCTCTATCCTACCGGGTCACTGTGAGTTGGAATCGACCCAACAGCATTGGGTTAATGGGTCAGTATTTGACTAATTAAAACTAATTTCTGTGAAACAAGCTCTCAGACCTTATTGACCATCCTTCTAGTGGTCAGTTGACAGCTTGGGAGACACGCACTGGGCTTAGCCATCCTGAATCTCTTTTAAATGGATGTGCCTTATTTATAAAATGTGCACTTGTTTCTCATCGCCCAAATGTTCTAATTCTGTATTTTTAAGTTTCAGGTTACCATTCAGTCACCATTAGGAGTGCTACACAGAAAACAAGCCTGGGAGGCATACAAGGGTTTTCCCCTCCCATGAAATTGTCTCGAGACGGCCAACAGCCTACAGAAGTTAAGAAAAGTGAAGTTCCTTATCTAAGAACTTACAGAAAAGAAAAAACAGAACTAATGAAAAGGAAGCATGAAGCGAAACAGCAAACAGTTTAATTTTATGAAAGCAACATTTGGAGATGAAAGATAGTCGTGACTCTGTAGCCAGATACTGAAGAATTTCATGGTGAGGGTGACCCTGCTCTCTGTGGACACCAGAAGGTATTTAACAGCATATGAGTGTGCCACAAAATCTTCTCTGCAGGTAACTAGAAACCAGGCTCCTTGCTGATGAGCTGATACCAGCAGACCACAGCACCCTTGTACGGCAGGGCGGAACTGCCCTGTAGGGTTTCCAAGGAGCAGCTGCTGGATTCCGACTGCCCACCTCTGGGTTAGCAGCCCTAGCTCTTAGCCACCAGACCAGCAGGGTTTCTGCTCTGTAGGTAGGGTACTCAAAACAAAGCTCAGGATCATTTAAAAAATCAATGGGACCGCCAACTGCTCAACATTTAACTTCAGTAAATTAAAAACATGGACAATAAGATTGACTTGACAGTTGGCTCAGTTTATCTTCGGCTCTTTATCATCAGCCTCTTTTCTTACTCCTGAGTGCAAACAGTTTTCATCAGAAGATATTCCTACCGAGTCCACATGGAGTGCAGCTGTTTTCTCCCTGTACCCCTCTACCGCTGCCTTTTTGTAGAATCTTCCTGAATAAATCGTTCACTGTGAAAATCTGATGTTTTGTGAAGCCCTCCTGAGCTCCAAGAGGAGAAATCCCTTCCTCTATCATCTACTTTTAGCAAGAAGAGGCTAAAGTATCAACATTAAAATTAAGAAGAAAAAAATAGTAGTTGTAATAATACATCCTTTCTGTTTGTTTCTAAACGAAGCACAAGGCTGTACCAAAATGTTCACAAAAAAAAAAAAAGAAATTTTGCAAATATAAATCATTTATGAGAAAGAGTGGCTGGTTATTTAGACAGAAAGCTCAAGGGGCAAACTCAGAAAAACCCACTGCTGTTCAGCCAATCCTCCCTCAAGGAACACCTGGCAGATATGAACTGTCGACCTTCTGGTTAGCAGCCATAGCACTTAACTACCACCCATGTTTCTGATAAAGCTGAAAATAGGCTTGATGCTGAGCACATATTTGCCACCTTAGAAACTGCAGTGTGTAGGGGTTAAGATCTGTGATGTTCTGCAGCTACCAACCACTCAAATCCACTAGGGGCTCCTCGGAAACCCTGCGGGGTAGTACAAGTCTGTCCTATAGGGTCGCTAGGATTCAGAATTGACTCCACGGCAACGGGTTTGGTTTATAGGTTTTAGTGACCTGATGTTTGTTGAGTTTGTATATCTTGCACTGAAAACAGAAATACAGATGCACGGTAAAGCATAATCTCACTTTTGTGTTATTCTAGAAGTGAGAAACCATATGCAATTGAAAATGAAGTTGAAAAGCAATCTGTATATTAATTTCTCTTTTAATTTGTACTGTAAGGAATATGGATGCCACTTTGAAATTTGTATCATATTTTTAGTGTGAAGAAATTTTACCAAAGTAGAACCAGAAAAATGCAGTCCCCAAATATATTTTATCTTCTTTGTACTTTTAACAGCAGTGGGAAATATGCTTTATTATTGTCTCACTTTATACTAACTAAAAAGATATTACAGCAGTATAAAATGTAACTCTAAACTGTTGTCAACATATCATTCTTCTATTTTTTTAATCTTTTAACAACATCAAACTAGGTTAACACCTGAAACTTGAATAGAGAAATGAGGAATCAAAAAAACCCAAGTTCATTGCTGTCAAGTTGATTCCAACTCATAGCGACCCTATAAAACAGAGTACTGCCTCCCTGAATTTCCAAGGAGCTCTTGGTGGATCCAAGTGCATGACCCTGTGGTTAACAGCTGTAGCTCTTAAACACACCACCACGAGACTGTAGAGAAACAGCAATTACAATGCAGGCTGAGGTTTGCACTTCCAGTAGTAATTCTTAGAATGTGTTTATCTGAACTGAAATCTCCACCTACCAGTCAATGGAATATAGCAATAAATACTACCAGCTTTAACTTCCCAAGTGGTTTGCCTTATTTATTTTTTTGCAAACCTCACAAATTCATATTTCCTTCATTCGTTTAGTTGCTATCATTTGTAGTAAATGTTCTCAGCAAAGCAAAATGTTTGCTGCCTATGTAAACAATGAAATGTTCCTGAGAAAGGTCTGTATCTATAGCAGGCTCACAGGGTCACATTAGTAAAGACTACCCAACTAAGGAATTAAAAGACCTGACCCCAGTTCCTACCTGTATTATAATTACGTAATCTTCTTTATGAGAGAATAGTTGTCATTCACTCCACACACTCCTAAGAATTAAACAGAACAATAAAGCCAGAATAACCGGCCCATTAGGAGTCGGACACAACTTGGGTTTTCTTAGTAGTTTCCAGTATTATTGTTAATCAGCCTTTTCTGCTTTCTTTTTTTTTTTCTCATCCGTATGTAGACAGAAACCCTGGTGGCATAGTGGGTTAAGTGCTACGTCCACTAACAAAAAGGTCGGCAGTTCAAATCTGCCAGGCGTTCCTTGGAAACTCCAGGGGGCAGTTCTACTTTGACCTAGACGGTCGCTATGAGTCAGACACGACCCGACGGCGGTGGGTTAGGTGATTTATTTCTGTTCTTTTATGTAAAGATACCTCAAGGATATGTCTGACAGCAAATAAATCAAGTCTTCTGATCCCTGCCATTAATCTGAATAACTGAGTTGTAAACACTGTCACTTCCATGAATGTTTCCAGCATCTGCCTTGGTGAAAGAAGACCAACTCTGAATTAAGAAAGAAAATTTAATTTATACAGTTACAGTTGATAAATAAGTCATGAATACATGAGTTCAAATTATTTTACTCCATCAGAAAGACAGCTACATTTGACACTTAGGAATTGCCACTTGTTCGAGTTTTTAAAAAATATGTTTTCTTCCCCAAACATACTTTTCCACTCTGCTTTTTAGTATCTTTCCAGATGTCTTTGACTTATTCTAAAATAAACTTGAGACTGAGAAGTCAATTCAAGGGGAAAATAATATGATTTTTTTTTTTTTAAAAAAAAAAAAAGGTAACTCAAAAAATAGCACACCAGACAAGTGATTCTTGACCGAAACTGCTAGGATTTGCTCTAGCAAACATTTCAAAATAAATGCAAGTGTAGGATGTGTGGTTGTTCCTATTTTGTTGGCCAGGATAACTGACCAAAATCTTGAGTGGACATTGACCTAAATTTTTATACGACAACTGGTGTTGATAAGGCAGTGTGCTAATTGTGAGATGAAGTCTACGAAAAACGTGACCATGTCAGCTGAATATTTAATCATGAAAACAAATTGAGGCACTCGCAGATTCGCTCATTCTTCTTTTGTTTTCTGCCACTGTTCTTCAGTTAACATGGATATTTCTGTGTCTCATCTCCAATTACTTCTATCAACTTTTGAAAGATTGACACAAATCACAATTATGTTTGATGGGAACCAACTTTCCTACCAAAGCAGCCAACAGTCCTGGTTGGAACTCGCCTGAGAACCCCAAACCTGCCTGGGGAAGAAACACTGCCAGATGGTGGCAGCACTCAGGCAGTGACCACAGTTCCTCTGTTATCTTTAGGTTGAATTTCAAAACAACTCCGGAAAGCAAGCTCAGAGGCAAGCCTAGAAACAGCAGGTGAACAACTGCAGGAGAGTGGAAGCCTTCTGAATAGAATTCAGTTCCACACGACAACGGAGCATCTGCGTAAAAGCAGGGAGGCTCCTGTTCTCCTCACCAGTTCCACGCCGCTCCCCGCTCCCAGCAGTTTACGAAAACAGGGTGAATGGTTGCTCACAGAATAAACACTGCAGTCAGTGAACACCGGCTGATCTTCGCCTGTTTGTCCCGCTGGTGCTCTGCTAGAGGACACCCCCAGGGAGCGGTCTTCATCATTCATCCCCAGCCCTCACCCAGAAAATACAGCTGTGTCATTTTACAGACTTTTTTTTAATGTAATCTGCACAGGATGTGCAGAATGAGAAGCAGACAGTTCTGGTCTGCTCCAACAGAAAAAAAAACAATTGTTTTAACCCAGACGCTGTAACCCTAACAGCAAGCAATACACAGGCATCAGTACAGTCACACACCATGAATTACTGGCTTCCTCTACTATCCACGAGTAGACCATCTCATGAAACCTTTGATAAGCCAAATGGCACAAACTGAAGAAGCAACTATCATTCATTTACATGGGAGAAATTTTTGAATATTCCCAAACCCCCCAAATAACTACCAAATCATATCAAATAACCCATACTACCTAAGACTATACTAAGAGATAGTAAAAGCAGGAATTACGTGTTACAAGGAGCGTAGGCAGGACACACTCACTGCTCCAGTGCGTGTGGTCTCATGAGCGCCTGGATGGGACACTTTTTCTGCTTCTCACATATTTTTGGTAAAAGTGAAAAACCTGATTTCCTTTGGTTAGCAGAAACAGGTACTATAATAAGTTTTTGGTAAAAGTGAAACAGCAAAACTGACCTTTCAAAACACGGGGAATACCTCCATGCTGTAAGGAACAAACGGTATAGTAGTGAAGAGCTGTGTGTGCTAACAAAGAGGTCGAGAGTTTGAATCCGCCAGGCGCTCCTGAAAAACTAAGGGGCAGTTCTGCTCTGTCATGTGGGGTTGCTATGACTCGGAACTCACTTGAGGGCAGTGGCTTTATTTTTTTTTAGTACAGGTGACAAAGATTTCAAAGAAGAGAGGCGCTCAGAAATGTACCCTTGTATTTTTTTTTAATGATTCAGTAATTTATACAGTCATTCATGTGTTTTCATTTTAACATGGGAAGACTTTTGAGAAAAAGAACTTTTTAAGTTATAAAATACATTTTCAAAATACAAACACAGGAAACTTCAGAGTGGCACTAATAAGAATTTAAAGTTTCCAAGTACAGCTACTTCTTAACTGGGTGTTCATATGCCTTCAACATAATTATATGTAAAATCATTTCACTGTGAAAATGGTCTCAATACTGGGTTGGCTGCATTTATGCCTACTACAGAGTGAGTTCTTTCGTAAGTAATACGAATTCAGTTCACCCATTTTTCCAGTGGAATCGTTATTTAAAAAGTTATGGTCATTCTCTCTACTAGGTACATGCATGGAATAACTGTGAATAATCCTTTCCTCATGAACATTTTGGTAAGAGATTATTTAAATACTTACTTAAATACACACACTCTGAGCAGAATAAATACTAAAGCACGGAGTCTTCCCAATTTCCAAGGAACTGATACAACCTATGAACAAATCCTGATTCTTAAAACACTTGCCACAGTTAATAACACGTAGTAAGTTATGCAAACAACTGTTACATAGTCCCCTGTAATAATTCTGCTGCACACATGCAGTTAGCATGCTCTAGAATGCCTGTCAAATTTCAGTGGAAACATATTAGCAAACAGATTTGCAAAGGAAAACGTGGGTCTGTATTGCATTAGGTCCCCTTCTGAATTCTAGGTAAGAAGAAACTCCCCTCTCTATGCACAGCTCATTCAAGAGGGATAGACATTTATTAAATAAGCTACTCAGGTACTCTATTTAATAAATGGGATAAAATGTTGCCACTCTTTTGAAACACTAAACATACCATTTGCTACAAACCTCTGACCGAAGTTCAAGTCTACACCTCCTAAAATACATTGGAAATTAAATCTACTCTAACTGGTCCTATACTACTCCATTAAAATGTCTGCTGAGTCCATTTTTAGGTCTAGTGCCTCTTGACACAAAATATTGTGAATCAAAAAGAACAACTCATAAGCACTAAAGTTCTCTACTTTCTCCTCCTATACACTCCTGTCTTACCCACATGACACAAAACTATTTCACTTTTTTTGTGGAACAGATTTCTGTATTTTTTACAAAATTATGCTATGGAAGGGTACTACATTATTTTAGAAAACCCTTTTTCTTTTAATAAAAGAATCACTGTTGCATAAGATTGCATGTAAAACAAATTGCTTTGCTGAAAATATGGCCATTTTCTTGCTCACAAGAAAGCAAACTGCCAAGGAAAGGTCTTGGACCATGAGAAAAAAAGTCAACCAGGCTGTGTGCTAGCAGCCGGCCACTCAAGCAGCGCCTGGTCCCACAACACAGAGGATATTGGCAGATGGTATTAGCTGACTTTTGCTGAAAAAGTATGGGAGAACACTGGGAAAATCACAAGGTGTAGAACAAGCTTTAAATAAATAAATAGCCTATCTGGCAATAGAAAACAGGAAAGAAGAGTTCCTCAGCGGAGGAAGAAGACTGAGATTCTTCTAACTGCACAGCTTCTTAGCGTTGCTTTCATGGACTGACTTCTTAATGAGAATTGAAAGTGCACCTCCCACACTGGTATGGAGAGGTCCTAGGACTGCAGAATTACAATTAGTTTGCGGTTCTGTTGTTGGAGATTTCCAGTCTTTATTGTAGGAGAATACCGTGGGGATGCAGGGGATGATACTGCAGTTTTTCCTGTCTTGCCCCCCCAAATCAGTAACTGAGACAGTCAATAGGCAAACCATTAATGGCCCAGCTATATGGCTGTCCCTGTCAGTTAGGGCTTCTGACACAGTAACTTAAAAATACAGGCACTTAACACCAGAGCAGCTGTAAGACCACAGTGCAGAGAAATGAGATGACGCCCGTTAACCCACCTAGGTATAGCTTGTAAATATTCAACAAACAGGAGAATTGAAATTTGCGTTACAAATCTCAAAAACAGATAGTTTTGCAGAGGAAATTATCACAGGATGCTGAAAAAAGGTTACTCCTATTACCACTGTTGGCTGTATCATTAAGGAACCTATAGACAGAACACAGTTATAGATTCCGTAAGTGGGGTGTCAATTAGTATGAAGCTAATAAAACAGGGTCCTATTTCCAAGTGCCAAGATAAGAATCCCTTCATTTTCTCTCTCTGATCAGGCAGACTGCTAAACAACATTTGCTCAAATAAGAAGGCAACCAGATGGAAAGACAACAGAAAACCCATAAAGGTGATGTTCCCAAAACACGTGTGCACGCGCAGGCGCGGGCGCGCGCGCGCACACACACACACGCGCGCACACACACACACACACACAATCTTAAAATGGCATTTCTGGTAGTAGTGTTTTGTAAACGGACGAATTAAAAAGCAGCATCATTTTTAAATGTCTTCTTCGAAGCAATTTTTATTGACATTTTGCTGTACAGATTCTTCCCCAAATGACGTTGTTCATTAAGAACCCTAACATGCTAAACACATAAGCACACCTGAAGGCATACTGTTTTGCATGTATTTTAAATACGCATCCATGCACTGCCTGCAACTGCATTCCAACTCACAGCCTCCCTTTTATCAGCCTGCCACACACAATCTTAAATTTTTAAATTAGATTTAAGATTGAAATACATTTGAAGTCAAGAGTTTTATCAATTATAGAGGATACTCAAAGGCAAACTTTCAAGAGACAATAAAAAATAACCAAGATTATAGAAACAGAAACTCGTTTTCAAAATATTTCACAAAGGCACACAAATACACATATATATTTTTTTAAAGGAGAGTGGTAACGTTTTTGTTAGGTTCAGCCCTGGTTTCCTCAAGACCCTAACCCAGACTCTGCGAATTCCCACCCTCCTCATCAACACCCACGCAGATCTCTTCAGGGGACGCAATGATACTGACACTTGTTTGTAACCGACTTTGAAAGTCACAAAAGCCAGACACGCATCAAAATTCCAGGCATCTCTTCCAGGGTCTTTTGCACTCACTCCGCAGTCCCCGGGATGGTAAGGCGCTTGCAGAGAGGGAGGACCCCCCCACTCCCCGCAATCCGCAGGCGGGTGCACGGGGCGCGCCAGCCGCGGGGAGGCTGCCTGCCACGGTGCCCGGGCTCCCGGGGGTGCTGGCTCTCCGCGTGCCCGCCCTCCCGCCCGCGTGAGGGAAACTGCGTTCTTCTCTGCCTGCTGGTCCCCCTTCTCCTCTTACACCCCAGACAGGCGATCCCAACGTCCCAAGAACCTGCCCGGAGACCTGGTGCCGCTGACGACAGAGACGGCGACGGCGGGCGAGCAGGGGAGCGCTCCCGCCCGCCAAGGGCGCCCCCACCCGCCGGTGGGCGAGCGCAGGGCCGACCGGGGTCCCCGAGCGCGCGCGCGCGCGCGCCCAGGCGTTCCGGGGAGCGGCGCGTCCCTGCGCGCCCGCCGCGGGCCTCCCGCGGCCCCCTCCCCGAGGCCCCCCGCCCCCCGCCCCCCGCCCCCAGGTTGCGGCCCCTTCCAGGAAAGGACACCGAGTGGCAGTGGGTCCTCAGCCCGTCACCCAGCGCGGCGCCACCCGCGTACTGATGAGCACCCGGGAGAAAAACAGGGGCGCAGAGCCGCCGCCTGCGGGCGCGCGCCGCCCCCGCCCCGGCCCCCGCCCCCGCCCCCGCCCCGGCCCCCGCCCCCGCCCCCGCGCCCGGGCGGCGGGCTCAGCCTCGGCCGCTGGGGGGCCGTCCGCGCCCCCACCTCCTCGCCCCCCGGGCGGCGGCGCGCCCCCCACCCCCGCCCCACCCCGGCCGCCCCCTCCCCTTCCGCCCGGCCCTCCGCGCGCCCGCTCGGCGCTTTGATCTGCCCGGGTCCCCCCTCCCCGCGGGCCGCTCTCCCTCCGGCGCCCCCGGCGCAGCCGAAGCCCGAAGATAAATGAATCCGGTCAGCGGCGGGGGGGGGGGGGGCGAGCAGAGCTCCCCGGCGGCGCCCCCGGCCCCGGCGCTCCCCGCCCCTGGCCCGCGCTCCTCGGGCACGCTCTGGGTGGCATCGCCTTCGCGTGCACCGACAAGGAGCCTCTGATTAATGAGGCCCGGGGCCGCCGGCCCCCACCCCCGCGCGGGCCCCGGGCCTCGGAGCGCGGGGAGGGGGAGGGGACGGGCGGGAAAGGCGCGCGCCGGCGAGGGGCGGGGCGCGGCCTCCGCGCGGCCCGCCCCCGGCGGCGCAGGGCGGCGCGCCATTGGCCGGCGCGGCCGTCCGTCAGGGGGCGCGGCCGCCAATGCGGGGCGCGGTGGGGGCGGAGCGGCCGGCGGCCCCGCGCTCGTGTGTGCCTGCGTAACGCCGAGTCACATGTTGTTTTGCTCTTCTTAGTTCAGTCACTCGGTGCGCGATGTGTTACTCACTGTTCAGCTGGGACCCAGACGAGCAGGAGGCGCCGTTGGCGGCGGCGGCGGCGGCGGCGGCGGCAGCAGCACCAGCAGCAGCGGCAGCCCCGGCGGCCGCGCGGACCCCGAGCCCCCCGGCGCACGCCGGCGGCCCGGAGCGCAGCGCCCGCGGAGAGCCAGCCGCAGCCGGGGTGCAGGCGCCCGCAGCTTAGGCTCCGGCCCGGCGGCGGCGGCAGCGGCGAGCCCGGACTCTCCTCTGCCTCCGCGTCACCTCAGGCGGCCGCGTGGAGACCCTGACGGGGAGCGGCCGCGCCGAGCTGCGCTTCGGGGGGCGGCAGCCGGCGGCCATCTGGGCATCCTCTCGGGGACCCCGGCGGCGCTGAGGGGCGCTACGCCGCCGCGCGCCGCCCTCCGCCTCCTCCCGTCGGCGCCGCTGGATTGTCCGCCACCTTTCGGGCGGGAGGGGCGCGCGCGCGGGCGGGCGAGCGAGGGGAGCGGCGCCCCCGGCCGCGCCTCCTTCCCGCGCTCCCGCCCGCCGCTGGTCGGGGGCGCCCGGGACTGAAGCCCGCCCCCCACCTCCCCGGCCGCCCCCCCAGGATGGCCAGCCCGCCGCCGAGCGCGCCCCCCGCCCCGGCCGGGGCGGCGGGGGGCGGCGGCCCGAACCTCAACAACAACAACAACAACCACGGCGTGCGCAAGTGCGGCTACCTGCGGAAGCAGAAGCACGGCCACAAGCGCTTCTTCGTCCTCCGCGGCCCCGGCGGCAGTGGCGCGGGCGGCGACGAGCCGGCGGGGGCGGGGGCGGGGGCGGGGGGCGGGGGTCCGCAGCCGCCGCAGCCCCCCCGGCTCGAGTACTATGAGAACGAGAAGAAGTGGAAGAGCAAGTCGGGGGCCCCCAAGCGGGTGATCGCGCTCGACTGCTGCCTGAACGTCAACAAGCGCGCCGACGCCAAGCACAGGTACCTCATCGCCCTCTACACCAAGGACGAGTACTTCGCCGTGGCGGCCGAGAACGAGCAGGAGCAGGACGGCTGGTACCGCGCGCTCACCGAGCTGCTGCGAGAGGCCCGCGCGGCCGCCGGCGACGCGCCCTGGGCACACGGCGCCGCCTGCAGCGCCTCCCTGCCCGGGCCCGGCGCCTTCGGGGGCTCGGCCGGCGCCGCCGACGACAGCTACGGGCTGGTGGCGCCCGCCACCTCGGTCTACCGCGAGGTCTGGCAGGTGAACCTGAAGCCCAAGGGGCTGGGCCAGAGCCGGAACCTGACGGGCGTGTACCGGCTGTGCCTGTCGGCGCGCACCATCGGCTTCGTCAAGCTCAACTGCGAGCAGCCGTCGGTGACGCTGCAGCTGATGAACATCCGGCGCTGCGGCCACTCGGACAGCTTTTTCTTCATCGAGGTGGGCCGCTCCGCCGTCACGGGGCCTGGCGAGCTGTGGATGCAGGCCGACGACTCGGTGGTGGCGCAGAACATCCACGAGACCATCCTGGAGGCCATGAAGGCGCTCAAGGAGCTCTTTGAGTTCCGGCCGCGCAGCAAGAGCCAGTCGTCGGGCTCGTCGTCCACGCACCCCATCAGCGTCCCCGGTGCGCGGCGCCACCACCACCTGGTCCACCTGCCCCCGAGCCAGACCGGCCTAGTACGCCGCTCGCGCACCGACAGCCTGGCTGCCACGCCACCGGCAGGCGCCGGCGCCACCCCCGGGGTGACGGCGGCAGCGGCCGCCAGCGCGAAGTGCAGCTCGTGCCGGGTGCGCACAGCCAGCGAGGGGGACGGCAGCGCTGGCGCGGCGGGGGCCGGGGGCTGCAGGCCCGTGTCGGTGGCCGGGAGCCCCCTGAGCCCCGGGCCGGTGCGGACGCCGCTGAGCCGCTCGCACACGCTGAGCGGTGGCTGCGGCGGCGGCGGCCCCCCGAGCAAGGCGACGCTGGCGCCCGCAGGGGGCGCTCTGCAGCACAGCCGCTCCATGTCCATGCCCGTGTCCCACTCGCCCCCGGCGGCCACCAGCCCCGGCAGCCTGTCCTCCAGCAGCGGGCACGGCTCCGGCTCCTACTCGCTGCCTCCGGGCCCGCACGCACACCTGCCGCACCCTCTGCACCACCCCCAGGGCCAGCGGCCCTCCAGCGGCAGTGCCTCGGCCTCGGGGTCCCCCAGCGACCCCGGGTTCATCTCCTTGGACGAGTACGGCTCTAGCCCTGGCGATTTGCGAGCCTTCAGCAGCCACCGGAGCAACACACCCGAGTCCATCGCGGAGACTCCTCCGGCCAGAGAGGGCAGTGGGGGCGAGCTGTATGGCTACATGACCATGGACAGGCCCCTGAGCCACTGCGGCCGGCCCTACCGCCGCGTCTCGGGGGACGGCCCTCAGGACTTGGACAGAGGGCTCAGGAAGAGGACATACTCGCTGACCACACCTGCGCGGCAGCGGGCAGTGCCCCAGCCCTCCTCCGCGTCCCTCGACGAGTACACGCTGATGCGCGCTACCTTCTCCGGCAGCTCTGGCCGCCTCTGTCCCTCCTGTCCCGCGTCCTCTCCCAAAGTGGCCTACAACCCCTACCCTGAGGACTATGGCGACATCGAGATCGGCTCCCACCGGAGCTCCAGCAGCAACCTGGGAACCGATGACGGCTACATGCCCATGACCCCCGGTGTGGCCCCGCTGATGGCTGGTGGCCCCTGCAAGGCCGATGACTACATGCCCATGAGCCCCACCAGTGTGTCTGCGCCCCAGCAGATCTTGCAGCCCCGAGCGGGCGCCTCCTCCCTGCCCCCCTCTGGAGCTGGGGTGCCAGCTGCGGCCCCGGCAGCGGGAAGAGGCTTTCCGGTGGTGGGGGTCAGCGGCCACCGGACGGGCTCCCCGGCCGAGAGCTCCCCAGACGACAGTAGGTACGTGCGCATGTGGTACGGCTCCAAGCTGCCCGTGGAGAACAGCGACAGCAAGCTGCTTTCCAATGGGGACTACCTCAACATGTCCCCTAGCGACGCGGCCACCTCCTGCACCCCCCCGGACTTTTTCTCGGCTGCCTTGCACGGTGGCGGAGATGTCCTCAGGGGAGTCCCTGGCTACTGCTACAGCTCCTTGCCTCGCTCCTACAAGGCCCCCTATAGTTGCAATGGGGACAACGACCAGTATGTCCTCATGAGCTCCCCAGTGGGGCGCATCCTGGAGGAGGACAGGCCAGAGCAGCAGCCCAGGCCGCAGCCAGTGACCACCGCGTCGGCCAGCGCCTTCGGGGCCAGCGCGGCCAGCCACGTGCAACCTCACCACTCTGCAGTGCCTTCAGCCGTGAGGCCGAGTGGCGGTGGCGGTGGTGGCGGGCGGCCCGAGGGTCTCCTGGGCCAGCGCTGCCGGGCAGTGCGGCCCACCCGCCTGTCCTTGGAGGGCTTGCAGACCCTGCCCAGCATGCACGAGTACCCTCTGCCCCCCGAGCCCAAGAGCCCGGGCGAGTACATCAACATCGACTTCGTGGAGGCGGGAGCCCGCCTGTCGCCGCCTGCCCCCCCGCTGCTGGCCTCGGCCGCCTCTTCGTCCTCCCTGCTCTCGGCCAGCAGCCCGGCCTCCTCCCTGGGCTCCGGGACCCCCGGAACCAGCAGCGACAGCCGGCAGCGCTCGCCACTCTCAGACTACATGAACCTCGACTTCAGCTCCCCCAAGTCCCCGCACAAACCGGGGCCCCAGAGCGGGGACCCTGTGGGCTCCTTGGACGGTCTCCTGTCACCCGAGGGCTCCTCGCCCTACCCGCCGCTGCCCCCGCGACCCTCCGCATCTTCCTCCTCGGCCTCCCCGCAACAGCCGCAGGTCCCCCTGCCGCCACCGCCAGGGGAGCTGTACCGGCTGCCTGCCGTGGCGGTGGCCGCTGCCTCCGAGGGGCCCAGCGCTGCCTCCTCTGCGTCCTCCGACACTGGGGACAATGGTGACTACACGGAGATGGCCTTTGGTGTGGCCGCCACCCCGCCGCAGCCCATCGCGGCACCCCCGAAGCCCGAGAGTGCCCGCGTGACCAGCCCGACGCCGGGCATGAAGAGGCTGAGTCTCATGGACCACGTGTCCGGGGTCGAGGCCTTCCTGCAGGCCAGCCAAGCCCCGGACCCGCACCGGGGCGCCAAGGTCATCCGCGCCGACCCGCAGGGGGGCCGCCGCCGGCACAGCTCGGAGACCTTCTCCTCAACCACCACTGTGACCCCCGTGTCCCCGTCCTTCGCCCACAACCCCAAGCGCCACAACTCGGCTTCGGTGGAAAACGTCTCTCTCAGGAAAAGCGGCGAAGGGGGCGGCAGCGGCGTGGGGCCGGGCCTGGGAGGGGGAGAGGAGCCGCCCCGGTCCCCGCACCCGTCGCAGCCGGCCCTCGCCGTGCCAAGCGCCCCCCAGCAGCCGAGGCCACGGACCCAGAACCCGCCGGCGGGGCTGACGGGCTGCGCGGGGGGCGGCGGCTCTCCCCTGCGCAGGGAGGCCTCGGCCGGCTTCCAGAACGGGCTCAACTACATCGCCATCGACGTGCGGGAGGAGCCGGGGCCCCTGGGCCCGCAGCCGGCGCCGCCGCCGCCCCCGCCGGGGGACAAGAACTCCTGGGGCCGGACCCACAGCCTCGGGGGGCTCATCAGCGCTGTGGGTGGCAGCAGCGCCAGCGGGGGCTGCGGCGCGCCGGGCACTGGCCCCCTGCCCGCCACCAACAGCTACGCCAGCATTGACTTCCTGTCTCATCACCTCAAGGAGGCGACTGTCGTGAAAGGTGAGGAGGAAGGACGGGGAGGTCCCTGAGTGCTTCGGGGTTCGCTCTTGGGGAAGTCCCTTGACCCGAGTGCCAGAATATTGGCTGGCACCTGGTTCGAGGAGAACCAGACAGGCTGTGAGGTGAACGTGAGTGGGCCGGCCCTGGAGACTTGGGCGGTCTTAGACCCAGTCCTTGTCCTCTGTCCCACCCTCCTGTGCCCGGGTTGGCACTGTGGAGGTGGGCTGGGGTGGGCCCCTCAGGAGAGGCTCGGAGCCGGGCACTCTGGGTTCTGGGGCTGGGCCGGAGGCCTCTCTCCAGGGAAGGACCTCAGGGTGCGAAAGGCGCCCACAGGCTGCAGCCTCCGCTCCTCTCTGAATTCCTGGCGCTAGAAAGCAGGGCCCCCAGGTTTACAAAAGGCAGACCCTGACCTTCCTGGCAGACTTCAGCGTCTGTTCCACCGACTGCCAGTGCAGGGAATTTCACTTCCAAACCGTAGAAGCCTTGGCACCCCGTGGATTGTTTTTTTTCCAAACGGATGAAACGACGATACTTTGAGAGCTGCGGTTCTCGAACTTGGGTGGATGAGAGGATGTGTTTGTGAAAACTCAGCCCGGGCTCTGTAGACCCCTGGAGGGCTGGGGGGCAGCCTGGGGTTCACACTTCGGAGAAGTTGCCAGGTTATGCTGATGCTGCTTCTCTGGGGACCATACTGGGAGCAGCCTGCTGTGGAGCTCGCATCGCCTGGGAGAGCTGAGAAGTCTGCCTGGGCCGCCCTCAGGAAAAACACTACAAAAAAAAAAAAAAAAGATAAAATTAGAGGTGACAAGATGGGTGGCTTTTCAGAGTTCGTCAGGTGATTCTACCGTGCAGCCAGGCTTTAGAATCAGTGCTTTAGAGGAAAGGTGTGACTGGGACAAGCGTGCTGTCTCTTCGGGAGCAATTGAAGGTGACAGTGTTCTGTATCGCTGAAGTTCCCTTAAGACGCCCCTGGGGAGAGAGGGGTGTGTGTATGTGTGTGTGCGCGCGAGCGTGCTTGGCAAATGCAGTGCTTCCTGGCGTCTCCCACTGTGTGGTGGGAGAGGAAGGAGGGGGCTCGGGGGTGAACTGATTCCAGAGAGTTTCTGCTTTGATTCTGTAGTTGCTTCTTTGCACAGTTGCTAGTAGAGGGCCATGGAGCCTCTTTGAGGCCCTTGGAGCACCCAGTGGCCGATAGTGTTGAGTGGCCACAGCCCCCGATTATGGTCTATGGTAGAGGGACAGTTGGGGTTACAAACTGGTGACAGAGATGGCTTGGGGACCCATCAACCTTTTGTTCTGAAGATAAGTAAACCAGTTAAATTGTTACAGAAATTGAGAGTAGGTTTTATGGTAGATTGGGGGCTGTTATCTCACAGGATTTCAAGTGATGGCTGTGGGGTAAATCCCTTATCATTCTATTGTAATGGAAGAAAATCTGTTTCCTTTTTTATTTTTTTAAAAAGAAGCGTAAAAGATGGGAGGGTCACAGACAATTAGTGAGGAGTACCGCAGCCAGCATCTAATTAAATTAGTAGGGAGCTGTCAGAGTGGGTCCCATAAAGGATGGCTTTGAGCTGAAGGTCACTTTGCTTGGGGTTACGTTAAACACCGCCACGGGTGTGGCAGAGAGCCTGCCGATGTGTGGAGGAGTTGCTTTCGAAGGCCTGGACCTTAAAGACACACCAGCACAGGTGTATCAAGAGGAGGAAGACACAGACACACAGCCGTGCGTGCTCCCATGGTGTACCACGCGGGTCTGTCCTATGCCAGTAACTACTTTTTGTCCAAGTCGGTGTCTAGCAAAACATGACACCTTTGGCTGTATTTTGGGGAACAGACTAGGCAGGAAAATCCTGGGCTGGCTTCAGGTGAGGCCCTGGGAAGGATAGGCATCTATAGGCCTCAGAATTTGGAGCCTTTCAGATACAGAAATGGGAATCGTGGGTGACACGATGCCCTGTGCAGATTAGTGAACATTTTCAACTGGCCGAGCTGAGTCGGTTTAGAGAGCCGGTGGAGCCTGTTTTGTTGACAAGTTCCCACCAGGATAAAATTGCTCCCAGCCTATAGGAGTCACGATTCTGAAATCCAGACAGCGTTGTGTGTGTTCCACGGCCGCTGCACAAAGCTGAGTGATCGTCTGGGCTGTGGCTTTTCCAGAGTGTGTGTGGCCAGTAGGGTCAACGCTCTTTCCAAAGGGAAAACGGCTGTTTTTAAGCAAAATGGGTAACAATAATGGATCCAGTGGGCCAGAATCACAGTTTTGTTTCATTTTTGAGGGAGAGAAGGGTTCAGCTGATGTCTAGCGGTGGCACTAGGTGACAAAGAGTGGTAGAACAGGGAAGGCGAGTGTGTCGTCTTTCGTTCAGAGTGTGTCACGTATGTTGTGGTCGGTAGCTGGAAAGGGAACGTGGAGAAACTCAGAAAGGGCAGGCACTTCCATTGGACTCACACAGGCATGCAGGAGTGTGTCTGTGACGCTTGGAAACAGAACGGTCACGGGAGATGCAGGTCCTTTGA
This sequence comes from Heterohyrax brucei, assembly GCA_028571685.1. Taxonomy (NCBI): domain Eukaryota; kingdom Metazoa; phylum Chordata; class Mammalia; order Hyracoidea; family Procaviidae; genus Heterohyrax; species Heterohyrax brucei. The sequence goes on from CM053163.1 coordinate 3,897,803, forward strand.
GAGAATGATTTATAGTGGTGAGACTTGCAGAGCCTTGTTTTGAAGATGAAATAGGAGAAGGATTTCCTCGGTTGCTGCCGGCTTTAGTCCTGGCCCTTAGAGGTGACATGTGTTCCCACACAGAGCTTGTTGTCCTCGGCGTGGAAAAGCTGCCTTAGTTATGCCGGAGCAGAATCCTTTGGGACGGGGTTGCGAGTGTGCGGCGGTGGTGGCCGAGAGAAACGGCTCTGGGAATCGTGGAGAGTTGTTTACAATAGAATTGGAAAGAGGAGTGGGGTTAAAGTCTAAAGCCAATTAAAAAGTTAGTACACCCTGAGTATATCATTTTTCTACTCGCCTAAACCAAATAAAAATTTAATTCTGAATTACACACCTTATCTCAGGACAGTGGGAGGTTACTGAGTATGTGTGTGGAAAATTACCACCAGTTTGTTAGAGCTGTGGGGTTTGTTTGTATCTGGAAGTGTTAGTAAAGTCACAAGTGCTTTTAAAAGGGCTTCGAAAATCTGCTTGATATTTATTTATGTGTTAAGATGATAGATTGGCTTACGCCGTCAAAATATGCTCCTTTAGCATTTGTCTGTAGTGGGATTTTTATTCTAAAGTGAATTTATATATGTGTATAAGAGATGCGATAAAAATGACCATTGAAAGCATCTGGATTTAAATTCTATGCGATAAGAAGGTTGGCCTGTCATAGCGTAAGAGGTTGATGGGACAAAAGAAACATTTCCAGAGGAGCAGTCAAGTCATGATTTTGATTTAGAAGTACTGCCTGTTGAAATCTTGAAGCAGCAGATTTGAATACTTGGAGAACCCCGGTGAGATCCCTTGACAAACCACATAGCCCGTGTTTCTGTCTGTTGTGCCGGCTGTTCTGCTTTCGTTGGCTCACTCCCATCCTAATAAGGTCCCGTCCACCGCCTCTGCGAGCAGACGAGTACCTCCCGGGGAAAACAGCAGCAGTCCTCAATGAAAGTCACGTGACCGGTTCCGTTTCCTTTATTGAAAGAGAAACTTACACAAAAATAGGACTTCGCAGAAGGAAACTAGGTCTCTAGTCGCTGATCTTAATGAGTCATTGTAAGCAAATAAGCAGGCCACTTCATCCCTCTGTCTCACTTTCTCCACCTGTGAAATGGGGGTGCTTACCAGCCTTTCCGTGTCACTGGCCACTGCAGGTACCAGGAGATGTAAGCAGCATGGCTGTTTGAAGCTCCTTTGGAGAAAAGTGCTGATCGTCTAGTCATTCTGTTGGTGCTTAACTGTTTGGAAATCATGAGTGTGTGTATATATATATATATATATGTATATATTCGTGTGTAAGACTGTTTTTAAATGGGAGCGCTTAAGATAATAAACTCAGAGCATTCTGAAAAGGGAACCAGTGATGTTTACAAAATGTGTTCCTTGGTTAACTTGATTCCTAGCTCCACTCCAATTTCCAAGAAATATTTTTCCCCCTCTTTGTTTAACTTAAAATGTGATCATGACCAATGGTGATGCTGCAGTGTTTGAAATTACACAGTTGGATGGACAGCAACAGTATCTGAATCCTGAAACTATATTGAGACTGCACTTTTGATTACCTTTTATAATTTGTTTACATATGAAGATGAAAATGTATAATTAGAATACGCAGTTTCTTAAAAATTGACAGTGTTGGCTGTTAATGGAAGATGCATTCAAAGAATAACAGAATCCTTAAGACTTTGAGTTGTTTTCTTCATCCTTTGTTCAGTCTCGGGTTTGATTCTTTGGGATTGATTTAATTAGATTGGCCATTCATGTGCTGTTTTGACTCCTAGCATTGTCCTCTTTGGCTGTCCAGCAGGGTAGGCAAATCACTATGGTTTGATTACTTCCTTCTTCCATGGGGGTGGGGGCGGAATGTAATTGGTAATTTATGTTTTATTTTCTTTAAAATCATTAGTATTAAATGAAGCTTTTTTTTTTTCTTTTTAAGAGCAGAATTTGCAGAGTTTTAATCTCTGCGTGCGTATAATGGGTTTTCTATTAAAATTCACTGGCCCCTAGGGTCGCCATGAGTCGGATCTGACTCGTCGGCACTTGGCTGGCAATGCATTTTCTGTAAAAGCATAGTTCCAAGAGCTAGTTAACTTGTGGTATCAGATCTGGCAAGTGGAAAGGTTTTTGTTTGGTTTTGTTTTGTTTTTTGGGGGTAGCCCAGAATCAAATGTTCCGTTTCACCTTAGAAACTTAAAGGAAAATGTAACTTGAGTCTTTTATCTGCCTTGCCAAGGAGAACGGGAGAGGCTCAGAGTGCAGCCCCGGCTTGAGCTCCACCCTCTGAGGCCAGTTCTCCACTCAGGCAGCTACGATCGAGGTGAATTCTCAGTAGCATTTCTCTAGTGTAGACGTGATCAGAATACACACTTCTCTGTAAGATGGGCCAGGCATTTTAATTTTGGCATTTTAATAGAGAAACGAAAACAGAATTGTACAAACCTCAAAAATTATCACTTTTAAACATGATGTTACTTTTCAGGTCTCAGGTTTTGTGCAGACAGTCCTATCCCATTTTAAACGGTAACACTCTGTTAATTTTGTTTAGTATGAATGTATTCCTCAAGATTGCAAGGATTGTTTTGCATCATTTGAGACAGATGACTGTAGGCAGAGTTCACTGGTGGATTTTTTGGAAGACAACCGTCACTCAAGACCTAGAAAATGCTGCCGTTGATGAGTGCTTCTGTATACTGAATGTCTTTCAGAAATAGTTGTAGAGATTTACATTAATTGGGTGCTGAAAGAAATGACACAGGAGAGAGTTGGAGTCAAAAGATTTAGAGTCTACGTAGCATGCCAGCATTTTCTCCAGGGGTGCAAGTAACTGAGGAAACGTCTGGGCTTGATGGTCTTGGTAGTCTTGTTCCGTAATTGGACTCATTGTATCAGAACAGTGAACCAGAACTGAGTTACAGCTAGTGGGTAACATGGTTACAGATGATAAAACAAAAAGATTGGTGGTTCAGATTTCTCTGAGACCAGAAAATCATTAAGTTTGCATAAACTGACTTTTACATATCTGAAGACATGGCGTTGTAAAATGGCAACAAGTGAACATGTCTTTACGTTTTATCTGCATGTATCTGTTGTATATAGTCTTTATGGACTCAATATTTTTGAAGTGTTTGTTGTTTATTTCAGTTTTATTGAAATCGTGGAATATTTGCTCAAGATATGTTCAGTCATATTTGCAGGATGCATGACCATGTACAGTGCACTTTGTAAATACTCTGTCTCTTCATAGCAATTTTTGAAAGTATCAAGGTTTTCAGACATAATTACTTGTGAGGAACATTCATGTGTGTGAGTATGCGTGTGGTTGTGTGTATGTGTGTTTTTTGTGCTTGTGTGGGTGTGTGCATCTGGTTATGTGTGTGATTGTGTGTATCTGTGTATGTATGTCCTTCCGTGTCTAATAATGCAACAGCCTTGAGTGGCTTTTTCTGTCCCCAAATCTAGAGTCACTGTGAGTCGAACCCAACTCAACAGCAGTGGGTAAATCAAACTCAAATACCAAGTAATGATGTGTTTTATGATCACCTTCAGACTTTATAACCTTAGGTGTAGTTAAGCATAGTTGTTTTGTTAAGCTGTCCTAGGATATTGTTATAAATACTTAGTGAATTATTAGAATATAGCAATACATTTTTTTTTTAACTGCTTAAAAATAAGTGATGGGATAGACTTCTTTATCTTAAGTGATTTTAATAGTAACCTTGAAACCCATGTCTGTGAGCTGAGACTTAACTCCTGCTTTTTTGCACAGTTTTAATGCCAGACAAGTATTTATCAGTGTGACATAGTACTTTCTGTCTGCAAACCTAGGAGTTAGCTACTGAAATCAGTCCATCTTGGTCTCTAGATTCCAAGCGCAACCAGCGGTCCCCAAGTTGGGTGGACAGTTGATGAATTTAAAAGAGCACCCTTGAAGTTGAACGTGGAAAATCCTAACCACTTGCTCCTGATGGGTATTGAGAGGTCACTGCAGGCCTGTTTCCCATTTGGGTTAAAAGAATCGTTTTCTTTTCTTTCCCTCATCTCATAGTGTAACACTTTCTCTTACATACTGTACCATGTCCTGCTAAAACAACAAAGAGGTGACAGCTCATGGTGGAGGCAAGGCCACCTGCATCTCCGGTTTTTTGGAATGAAGAGCCTGCAGCCTAGAAGGGCCAAGTGACTTGCCCAGCACCACAGGAACTGGAAGGAAGTCTATGAAAATCTTGTTTTTAATAGCGTTTTCATAGGATTCAACCCCATAACATCTTTTGACTCCCAGTGCTGTTTATGTCACATCACACTGTCACCAGATCTTATGAATTGTCTGCTTAAGAAGCTCAGTATGTTTTCACCTGTTCACATTTTCTGTTTTGCTTGAGTGATCATTAATGTCGCTTTTTTCTTCCACACTTACTAATTTGTAGTAAAATGGGGACACTGAGGGAGAACGAGTGGACGTGGTAGGAAATCCTTCTAAATTTCAGACCAGTTTTCAGATCGGCCAGCTGGAATAGCTTAGAATTGGATACTAGTTTCAAGACCCTCATTTTGCCAGTGATTGTAGGAGATGTCTGTCAAGTTCCTGGTACGTCACCTCCTCTGGTGACTCCCAGCCCAGTTTCCTGAATTTCCAATGGTCTAAACCAAGAAGCCAAACCCACTGCTGTTGAGTCGATTCCGACTCACAGTGACCGCATAGGATAGAGTAGGACTGCTCCACGAAGTTACCCAGGAGTGCCTGGTGTGTTCAAACTGCTGACGTATCAGTGAGCAGCCAGAGTTCCTCATCATTATGCCACAGTTTCTTCCAGTGTTCTACGGAGGAGGAAAAAAGCTTTTATCCCTTCGGATGTTTTCAATATGTCTCTGTGTGTTAAAGCAAGCTGTCTGTTGTGCTTGCTAAAACGGTCTTGAACCCCAGTGTGTTAAAACTCTTTCAACTCTTTGTGGCAACACTGTTTAAATCCTGATAGAGAAAAATACAAAGGCTTTTGGGAACCATGACTTAATGTCTATTTATTTTGCAGTTGTGAGAACAGAAGCTGAGGGAGGTTGTGTGAGTAGTCCAAGGTCACACACTTTATTTGTGGTAGAGACGTCTGTAAACATTATCAGGAAAGAAAAGTGATGAGTTACAAACTATAATACGTATCTGTTGGGTCTTTTGTTTCCTGACGAATAACTTTCTCACAGGACATAGCTGTTGCTTTTTTTTTTTAAAAAAAAAGTCAAACCCAGTGCTATCACGTCGATTCCAATTCATAGTTACCCTACAGACAGAATAGAACTGCCCTGTAGAATTTCCAAGGAGCACATGGTAGATTTGAACTGCTGACCTTTTGGTGAGGAGCTGTATAGCTCTTCACCACTATGCTGCCAGGGTTTCCTATTCCCTTTAAAGCAAGTTAGTATTTGTAAACTTGGTTATTAGTCTTTTGGCTGTGGAACATACAGTGAGTTGCTGCGTAGAAACATCCAGTGAACAGAAATTGAGGACCTAAACGGGAAAACACAAAATCAGGGAAACAGCGTTTGTGATCACGTGGGCAGTGTTTACGAAAGAAATGGAAGAGTAAAGATTGGGAATGTTTTCAGCATGGTGTTGTTTGTGTGTTCAAGGGGGAAGAAAAAGTCTCAAGGTAATGCAAATCTGTAGACATATGTTACCTGGAAGATTTTAAGTCTTGACTGTAGGTTGGTTCAACCTACATACTGGTTCCATTGATTGATAAGACAGTTACCTTCTTCATCACTGCTTTATGCGCCATCAAGATTCATTGACTCCCTAAATGAACTGTCATATACTCCTCATCATGAATAAGTCCACTAACTGTTTCCCAAGAAATGAGTCATTAAGCTATCTAATGACGAGTTTATTTGAAAACTAACCAATTTAGAATTTGCCTGAGGACAGATAAGTGGCTCATCAGCTGTTGCTAGGTGGTTGTCTTCTGGGGCAGGTGATTATTTCCCCAGGGCTGTTGTTATTTTAAAGATAATCTTTTTCTGAGAAAAACAGTGGCACTATCTATGTAAAGAGAAATGGCTTTCATACAAATTTAACTGAGGGAAAACTGTCACCTTCCGGATGAGGTGAATATCACTTCCCCGCCTTCTAAAAGCCTAAAGAAATACTTAAACACTTAAGAACTCATAAGCCATTCATAGATGCTTTTAATTTTTTAATCAGCTCCTATATGGCTTGGTGCTGTGGTGGTGAGTCAGAGTTTTGTTTACGTTAGCTGCCAGACTGGCCACCACCTGAGAGAATACTTCCTTCCGAGCAGATGGCCGCCTCGGGGCCATCCGTGTGCCTGCCGTCATGAGCAGCGTGCACTCGTCATCCACCCTAGCAATGCTGTTGACAGCAGGCTGATGACTGGAGACCGTCCTCTTCACGGGATACACCCTATGGGGAACTGTTGTCCCCTCCGTCTTCTGACCAGAGGTGGATGGAGTGATGAGATTTAGAAAGCGGGCTTCTGAACAGCCTGTCTGAGGACCGTGGAGCTATTTGGGGTGCTTACCAAGTTAAATAGAGGAAAGAAGGGGGTGAGGACTCAGGTACTTTTCCAGGGTGTCTCGATGGATAGATCCAGATGTCTTTTTAGAGGGAAGATCAGAGCCCTTTCCTGAAATCTCACTTGCTTCCATGGACCTGGAAATTGTGTAGTCATGTCGGTTGCCTGGTGCTGTGTTGTAAAGTCACCTAAAATAGGGGTGAAGTCAGTGTTGATTTGATCCTTATGAATCCCCAGGCCTGTGGTAGAACCCACCCCTAAGCCTGTCATCTGAGTGACTCCGTCATCCGTCTGCCATGCTAGGGACCAGCTCAACATTAATGCGGGTCTTGCTGCTTGCTTGGACTGGTCCTGGACTTTCAGTGATGGCCTTTGACAGATGGATAGTCAGAGGAGAGGGGAGGGTGTGAAGAAGGAGGAGAAGTTTTGGAAGCAGGCCAGGATATTCTGACTAGACATAAAAACTGTGCAATGAATACTTTAGAAACTCCAAGCCGTAAACAGGATTAAAGGATGTGTGGACTAAAGTGTATTGAGCAGCTTGTTTTTGTTTGACAAGATCAGGAATGGAGCAACTAGGACCCCAGTCCTGCTGGGAATCCTGGTGGCACAGTGGTTAAGAGCTCAGCTGCTAACTCAGAGGTCACCGTTGACGTCCACCAGGAACTCTTTGGAAACCCTATTCTGCTCTGTTCTGTAGGGTCGCTAGGAGTCAGCAATGGATTTAGGATTCTTGATCCGTGACCACAGAAATTCCTAGAACAGCCGGCTCTAGGAGTCAATTTCTGCCCCTGGACCCAATGGCTGAAGTGATTTCTGGCAGATAGTCACGTTGTTCTTCTCTAATAGCAGGCACTGGATTATCATTCTTAACTGTTTTTCTGCATAAAAGTGACACTTTAGGTATGCAGCCAAATCACAGGACTAGTAAGTCACCCTGTAAACGCTTCCAGTTACACTTATCGAATGAGTTGAGTGAAACTCTTCCAAAGAATTTGGGGTTATTTCTCCAGGTAGACATCGAATACACAGTTGGAGCCAAAGTGCATTTGGATATGCTTTGACAAAATATGTTCATTTCAAAACTGCAAAATCTCTGTTTCTTCTTTAGAGTGCTATAAATGTAAGGGTATAAATTTCTTTTAATTGTAGATAGTTTAGCTGGCTGGATAGCAAAAATTAAAACCACAGTAATGAGCTGTGTGGCAATATGAAAGCCTTACAAAACCGTTGCAGACATAAACATGAAAGAATCTGGGAACTCCTTTTATCATGGAAGGGACATGTTCTTTTAAAGCTTATGTGACTTCCAGGTAAAAGTGGTGTTGTGGTGTCATTTGGGTCATTTCAGCATTTTGAAGATGCTGCAGAATCTACTCCCCTTGAACCAGCCTTGTCACTTGCTGCGATTTAACCCACTAGTTGTGCTGGTTTATCAGTGCTCTTAATCCCAAATGAAATAACTGAAGCAATAAAAGAGCGTGAGTTTTTCCAACATGAAGCATTTCGTTAGCAGAAGAAGTCTCCGAGTGGTGAGCATCCGTCTTGAAGAACATCTTGAGTTTCACCGGTTGAGTTGGAATGTTGAGAAGTCAGTGGGTCTTCCACCATTCCCTAAAGTGGGGAGCACAGCACGGTGGACATTTCTGAAGCCAGTCAACTTGTTGAGAGTTCAGTATGTGCAGCACTGGAGTAGATGTTCTGGAACATCACAGAAGTATATTAAATGAGGTCTGTCCTCTCCAGGTCCCTTTATAATAAGTCAGCTTGGGTGGCTTCTCACCGGTGGCTGGTCTCTGGGCAGCGGTTCTGAGTTCCATAGTGGTACCCACCCTTCAGGCAGTCTTGACTGAAGATAGAGAATGGGATGTCCTTGCTTGGATAGTGCGTGTCCTTGCTGATGGCTCCGCTCAAACTTTCCGGCCCTTCACACGCACAGACATCCACACCCCTGGGATGTGTCAGCTGGGGCAGTCCTGCTGGGCAACCCCAGGTTCTGTTGGCTGCGGTGTCCCGAGTCCTAGATGTCAGTCAGTTTGCTCTAGGCACTTGGCGGCCTTGCCTGGTAATCCTCACCGGATTTCTTCTTGGGTCTACTTTTTGCTGTAGGTGGTGGTCTTCTGGTTAGCTTCTCAGGTGGTGGGCTGTTATCTGCCCTGTTTTAATCCTCCTGAATTCTCTACTTCCCTCAACTTTTTCTTAACAAATGTACTCTGTGGAATAGGCATTTTTCTTTGAACCCCTCCCTTCTTTCCACACCTTTTTCTCACCCCTTCGTGGATACACATCCACAAAGGCGTCCATTTGAGTATATATTCGGATTCGCCAAACTTGCCTACAACTGTACCCTTCTCATAAACCCGAAGGAGCATTTGGATTTTCATGACTATTTTTTCTCATAAAATAACCACAGACATTTAATGTAATCCTAGTGCTCCGGTTTCCAAATGTCTTCATTTTTCAGCTGTCGTCATTTCCGAAGAGGGTTGGGTTTTGTTAAGATGTGCTTGTACGAGATCTGTATGTAGCCTGAGGGGGTTGCCCGGGCTGTTGAAGGTTGGAGGTTTGAACCCCAGGGCTGTGGGGTTGAAAGCCCGGGTGATGTGCCCACCCCCGCCTCAAGCTGACAGTCAGGAAAACCCTGGGGAGCCCGTTCTGCTCTGTAACACACGGTGTCTCTGTGACTTGGAAGTGACTCAGCCGCCAAGGGCTGTTTGTTTTCCTTTTGCTTTGGTTTGTTTTTGTAATGGCGTGAAGGTGGATTTGAAGCCTTTTTTAAGAAGCCTTTATCCCGTCCTTTTTACAGACATCCATGAGCTGCCCAGGAAAGCCCCTTACCCTTCATGCGCTAAGGAGGCTGCGTTGCCGCCGCCGGCCCCCACGGGTCCTAGTGTGTCCTGCTCGGAACACGTACTGCTCTTCCGTCCCCTGCCTTCCGCGGTGGCCACCACTGTAGTTGGAGGGGAAGCGCCTTTGGCCGGGCAGCTCTGTGTCACCAACCCATCAGGCTGATGTGGGAGCCGGCGCTAGGTGAGTTTCCTACCTTGCCCCGCCTCCGACGATTCTTTTCCAAAAACTAAACGGAAAACGACAGGAACTTCACTGGAGGGCTGCTTGGGAAGGGTGGCAGGCTCGTGTGGTGGAGCGGGTCGGGGGACGGGCCGTGGCAGGAAGGGTGGCATCTGCCTCTTAATTTTTAGACAGGATCCAACTGTGGAAGTTGGAACCTTTGTTTGTCGTTGGTGAAGACGCTGGCTGGGACGCATTAGATACCGTCCGAACATTTCACAGTGCAGGCTTGAGAGAAGGAGGTTTGGTTTTCAAGTTGGAAAGAAAAAAGATGGTTTACGTAAACGGTTTGCCTCTGAAACCTGGGGGGCAGGGGTAGTCTTGAGGTGTGCTGAAAACTTGAAGCCTCGTGGAAGTGCTCTGGAAGGAGAGCAGGAAGAGGAAGGGAGAAGGTGACGTTGGAGCCCGTCATCCAGAAGGTGCCAAGACCTCCGGTCGTCTGGCTGTGGAGGGAGAGACGCCACATAGGCCAAGAGAATAAGGACCAAGTCCCACAGCCCTGGGGTTGGCGACTGTCTGATACATTCCGGAAGAAGCCAGAGAGCAGGACAGCTGCGCTAGAGGAGGGAGAGAGGGAGGTCCAGATGGCAGACGGACAGTTGTGAGAACTCGGGCGCATGTTCGATCGTATGAGAGGAAAATGCAGTGTCTTTGGAAAAACACAGAAGACGTTTTAAGGCTTTTATACTCCCCAAAAAGCAAAATAAAACTCACTGCCACTGAGTTGATTCTCACTCACAGTGACCCTGTAGGACCGGGTGGAACTGCCCCATAGGGTTTCCACGGGGTGCCTGGTGGACTGGAACGGCCAGCCTTTGGGTTAGCAGCTGAGCTCTTAACCACTGCACCACCTGGGCTCTAGAACGAAGACGCTGAGATAGAATAGAGGTTGGGGAAGTAAGTGTAAAGTTTTCACAAGATACACAACAGAGTACAAGCACCAGTGTTCCATCACTGAATTACACTTCTTAAAAGCAAAAACGTGTATTTGCAGAGCAAAACAGTCTGCAGGTGTTTCTTCACCCTAATAGGCTCCTTGTAGGGTAGGTTCTTGTTGCTTTCTTTGGCAAAACAAGGGGTGGGAGGGATGAGGTGGTGTCCCTGCTCTTGGCTCCCTGGTTCACTCTCTGGGCTGTGTTGGAATACCCATTTTCCCAGTCTGTGGAGATTGTTTTTCTTGAAGGTCTGTCACTGTCTGGTTCTGTATCTCCTAGGTAACACGATGCCTTAGTCACTGAAAGAGAAAGAAGAGAAAAGTTCTCTGGCAGTTCATAAGCTGAATCTCTTGGAACTGGGTCTGTGATGTCTGTGGCTGTTTAATCCTGACTTGGGGCAGGACTCCCCGCATATCCCACTGTGTATAGGGGCCCCCTAAATTGAGACTTGCAGAACAGTTGATTGCATTCTTGAGTTCGTTTAGAAACAGGAAGGCAGAAGGTAGCAAACTGATAGATAACTGTGATTACATGTATTTCATAGAGATTGTAGCTCATCAGTATACTGGCACAGAAGGGATGAGCTTGGAACTAACGGCATAGAAAATTCAGAAACAGTGATGTGCTGTGTGTGAAAGGCCTGGTTGTCATTTTCACCTGTCGGAGAAGAAAATCCACCTCTAATAGATGGACTTGGCGGGCTGACTTTGAACAGTTGATACCATTTCTAAAACCTAGAGTACTGGTTTAGATGCATCTTTAGGATTTAAGCTCTGCTTTCCATAATTCTTCTGTAGGGAGCATACACATAAATGTTAGCACATGGGAAACATCTCAAAGAAACTCACCCATTTTTAATAAGCGTCTAGTACTTGTTTGCCCTGTCTGGTTGCAGACACCTCTTCCTGACCCCAAAAGTACAATTTAAATTTTTGCCGCCAACTGTGTGTATTTTAGGAAAGATGTTTGTATTCTTGCACCTCCTGGATTTCTGGGGCTCATGGGGGAGTCCCTCAAAACGTGGCCGTGCCCGGAATGATGGCGGGAGACCTGGTGAAGGAAAGGGCGCTGGTGTTCTGTGTCGCTGGGATGGGAAGGTGTGTGGACCAGCAGCCTTTTCGGTTACCTGGACCCCCGGGAGGGGCCTGCTGAGCTGCCCTGTACAGTCCTGTGTGTCTATTGCAACCTGCCTTATTAGTGGCTGAGACACACCCACAGACAGTTTGATAAGCTTGTAACCTTATTGTAGCCGTTCAGAATGGATTAAACCCTTACTGTACTAAGGGGAAACCCTGGTGGTGTAGTGGTTAAGTGCTGCAGCTGCTAGCCGAAAGGTTGGCAGTTTGAATCCACCAGGCGCTCCTTGGAAGCACTATGAGGCAGCTCTGTTCTGTCTTATAGGGTCACTGTGAGTCAGAATGGACTCGATAGCAGTGGGTTTTTTAGTATTAAGTATCACAGAATTGAAACAACTATGATTTTTTAAAATTTTCAATTTTGAGGGATATTCTCTTGGCCCAAATTTATTGAAGTTACCATATATGTGATGTAGTTACCATGTATTCATTATAAATGTATTAGTCTCCTGATTTTGTCATTTTAGTTATTAGAGAGATGATTAAGATGGTATTTAAAAGTAAAACAAAACCAACTACTGTCGAATTGATTCTGACTCACAAACTGAATATTGTGTCCATGCCTGGTGCTGGGGTTCCCCTCATGGGGGGTAACAACTTGGTAGCCCTGCTGGAGCACTGGTTAAGTGCTGTGGCTGCTAACTAGAAGGTCGGCGGTTCAAATCTCCAGGCGCTCCTTGGAGATTCTGTGAGGCCGTTCTCCTCTGTCTATAGAGTCGTTTTAAGACGGTGTGTCTCTTTGCAAGCACATTCTTAGAAGTCATGAAATTGTGTACTGCTTTGAGAAATCTGGTGTGTGACCCCGTAAATAAATGGTAAATGTATATATGGTGTGATACAGATACAGATAGAGTTATTGTTGCTGAGAATATACACAGCACAAGACAGACCAGTCCAACAGTCTAGGGACAGCGATGACATTCTTTGAGTCTTGCAGCCCGCATCACCCTCCTTTTCTGAGTTGTTGCTGCCGCGTGAACGCAGACTCAGTGTCCCCTGAGGTCCTGGCTAACCTTCCACGTTGAGTGCTTACAAGTTGTTTTCACTTCCTTTTTATGTAAGGAATGTTTTCCTTGTAATTATTTGATAAGTTGCCACCAATTTCCAGAACTTTCAGAGTCAGGGAAATCGTGTCTTTAGGAGTGTTTTATTTTTTTCGCCCTGCTTTCTTCTCCTTTCGGTAAAGAGAATAGGGTGACTAGGTGTGTCTGTGATCACGCCTCGGGAATGTTACAGCTGGGTTCCCGCCTGGAAACCGGCCGGGTCTGGCAGACTCTGTCCCTGCCTGTCTCTGTCCTCTGTCTCCAGATAGTGAAAACTTCCCAACACTGACGTCTGGGGTGCGGGAGGCTCCTCCTTGTTAGAAATTGGACAGTTTGTTGACCCTGGGCGAGTCATTTCATCCCTGGGCCCTTCAGGAGGGATTAAGGTCAGTGGTTTCTAACCTATGTACCCATTTGAATTGACCCAGAATCCTTAAAAAATACGAAGGCACAGCCCCCACTCAAGGTACCCCACTAGTCTAACGCTCTTTCTAGCCCCGTGACTATTGGAAAATGTCCCCAAGATACATGCCATTTTAGGTTTTGCTAAGATGAAGAAGTCCCTGAGGGGTTTAAATGGTTTTGTTTGACTGCTGACCCAAAGGGCGGTGGTAGGTGTGCACCCGTGACGCCCGTGTACCGTGAGGATCACCACCCAGGAAACTGTGCTCTTTGGGGGACAGTCTGCTCTGTGACACATGGGACTCCTGCGTGTGGGATCAGCCAGAAGGCAATAGGTTTGCTTTTGAAAGGCAGCGAAGGGATTTCCATCAAGTTGATTTGATTTAGTCTCAGTTTTTTTGTTTTTTTCTTTAAGTAACAGAATAGGCACTAACACGGTATGTATAATAATACCAATTGCGCATTTTAAAAGTGACCATCAAGGAAGGCGCTTGGAAACTGGGCAAGAAGAGTCTGGGGTGTCCGCAGGTGGCTAGCGGACCGACCGTAGGGGGAACGAAATCAAAGAAGTTGATTTATTCTCTCTTTCCACTCCTCTGGGGAGGACGTGGCCATGGGCTGCTGCTGGTGCTGCTGGGTTTTGTGGGTTCTTTTTTTCTTTAAGGGTATGAACTTTATAGTTTGTAACTTGGCACTTTCATTACTGAAATTGCAATCAAGAGTACTCCATTCTCATGTAAATCTCCCTCATCTGGGGCTGAGAGAGACGTAAATGTCCGTCTGCATTTTTGTGTCCTTTTTTTGTGTAAAGCAAGAAGGACAAAAATACTGTGAGTCTGCGACCTGGACTAGCTGGAGTCCAGTTAGTTGATGATGCATTGTGTTTGCTCAGCCCATGTGAAATTAAAAAGGGTCTGTGTGATGTGCGCGGGAGCAGCTGCCTGTTTTGGGGGGACTTCGAGAGTGCTTGCAGGGTGTTTTGTGCCGTCCACAGCCGGTGAGGAAAGCAGCCAGAGGCCCTTGCCTCTGCCGTGTTTGGGAGCTATTAGCTTTAAATGGCCTGTAGTTACCCCCGGGGGAAAAAAAACACACAATTCTACTTCTGTTCTGCTTCCATCCAATTAAAACAAGTTTATTCACTTTATTCCGAGAGCCACTTGGCATTGTTTTTGTGCATTCATCAGCTGTTTACTTGCTGTTTGAAGTTGCAATTGTTCGTGGTGTCCTTCATGAATATAATTTTGAATGAGGGGAAGGCTGTGGTGGCGTGTCTGCCAGGAGCCACCCAGGCTGTGGCCTCGTGGATGACCCGGGCAGGCTGAGTGGGAGGAGCCGCTTCCGTGACATGCAGGGCCTGCCTGGCCTTCGGAAGTGTTTACGGTTGCTCCGAGCACCACATGTGGTTACACGTGTGCCTGCAGAAAGCCCGGGAAATGCGGCCTCAGACGGCTGCACACACATCCTCATCTTGGGATGCAGAAGTGTGGACTGCGTCTGTTGGATCTGTGTGGTTTATTGAGCAATTTTATACCTAAAATCTCTTCTGACGGCTTCATTGTGACTAGATGAGGAATTCAGGGCAGAAGAGAGACAAATCGATGGATCTGACATCACACAGCTGCCGAATAGTGGTTCCGGGGTGTGAACGCCAAGATCCTGATTCTGGTGCGGTTGGTGCACTGTCCATGCCTGCATCTGGAGTGGCCGTCAGTCAGGCAGCTGGTTTTGAGGTGTGGGGGTGGCTTTCACAGAGTCACTTCTGTGCTCCCAGTGAACGGCAGCGCAATTTTGAGATGGCTAGTTGGTGGCATCAGTGTCCCTGTGTGACTGGGGCAGAGAGAGCTTACGCTTCAGTTACTGAGTCAAGTGTCTCTCTTAAGCTTGAGTCTGTTAGTAGGTCTTACAGCTAGACAGAACCATCTGCACACCTTCCCAGTGAACAGCAGCGTAGTTTTGAGATGGCTAGTTGGTGGCATTAATGTTCCTGAGCTTGCACTTCAGTTACTAAGTCAAATTTCTGCCTTAAGCTTGAGCCTGTTAGTAGGTCTTACAGCTAGATAGAACCATCTAGACCCCTGCTAACCGTCCCTGCCCCCGACAGCAAGAGACAGAGCTGAAACCCTGTATAATACAAATGCTACAGACTGAGGGAAACCCTGGTGGCGTGGTGGCATAGTGGTTAGGTGCTGGGTCTGCTAACCAAGAGGTCCACAGTTTGAATCCACCAGGCACTCCTTGGAGACTCTGTGGGGCCACTCTACTCCAACTTTCGGGTTGCTGTGAGTCTCAGTGGGTTTATAGACTGAGGGAGGTGTGACCTACAGCATTGGAGAAGCAGAAGCTGTTGGGGCCGTTGTGAAATGTGTGCGCAGTGCAGATGTGCTCTTTAGGAGAGAGCTGGCCAGGAAGACGGGGCTGGGAGGTGGAGCACTGGGAGGCGTGGTGTGCGTTTGTTTCTTTTTGATTGCTTTATTACTTTCTTTTTCCTCTCATGAAAGAGAAAACGTGGCACTAAAATATGATCTTTGTTATTAGGTTTCGAAATCACTGCGTCTTTGTTTAATGTGAAAAGCAGCATGCATTTGAGAAATCCCAAGGCTAAGACCTGTTTAACTATCTTCATGAGTATATTTTCTCTTTAGCAGTATCATAGAGGGGATTTCAGTTCTATTTGGCATAAATCCAGACTTGAAGGTGAGTAATTTAAAAAAATGAAGTCATAAAACTTAAACAAATACCCAATAGCAATTCAAATAATTTTAAGTATTTGAAGGCAAGAAAGGGTCACTTGAAATGATAGATGGCAGCGGGGTACTGTATTTTGAATGAATATTTATTCCACATTTCCTTAATTTCATACCCAAAATATAGTATTTAGGCTGTAGAGCTTCAGATATAAACAATGTAACTATTTTATAGTGTCCGTAGATGTATTTATACATCTCTATAGAAGCGTGAGAGTGATTGGAATGAAAGAAGAATGTTCAGTACGTGAGTGTGTTAAATCTGAAGAAACAATTACATTGTTCACAGAATACTTACAATTGTAATGCAGGATATCTCACTGGACCACGTACTCTCTCTGTGTGGTGTGATGGAAGCATGTTCTCAAATGACACAAGAGAAGGAAAAGTTTTCCTCTTTCAAATTGCAGACCTTAACACTGTAACTTGGTCTCTCTTACAGTTGAGTGTTGATCCAGATTAATAGCAATGCTCCAGGCCAGACTAGAACTGCCCCATTGGGTTTCCAGGGAGCAGCTGGTGGACTTGAAACGCTGACCTTTGGGTTAGCGGCTGTCGCTCTTAACCGCTGCACCACCAGGGCTCCTTGCTAGTGTAGGATGTGTTTAATAATACTCATATTTATTCAGCATTTCTGTGTCATGGAGAAAAAAAACAAGTAGAAGAGCGATGCATACAGCAAATTAATTCCCAGCGTGTGCTGGCTTCATAAATGATTTGACGACTTGCTTCCTAGCGGGGCTTGTAACAGGATAACGTGGTTTTCAGCAGGTAGTGTTGCGTTTCTAAAGGACATAAGCTTGCAGCTGATTTCCAAAGAAGATATCCGTTAGTCCCTAAATCGAACACATAGATGGGTATTTATGGTGTTTTCTGATAGATTTACCCCTCTTCCCCTCGTTCTCATCCTTAATAAAGGTTGCCACGTATGTGTGTCCATTAAAAGAAGGGCTGCAACCCTTTTTCTGTAAAGGGCTAGAAATAAGTATTTTAGCTCAGTGGGCCGTAAGGTATCTGACATTAATACTCAACTCTGCCTGTAGGGCAGGCTCACGTCTGCGATTGCGCATGGCTCAGTGCTTATAATCTACCTCACATTTAGCCAGTGGACTATGTTTCTAAACAGGGCCCTGGTGGCACAGTGGTTAAGAACTACCTCTGTTAACCAGGAGGTCAGCAGTTCAAATGTTCCAGCAGCCTCTTGGAAACTATAGGGCGATTCTGCCCCGACCTGTAGGGTCACTGTGAGTCAGAATTGATTCGATGGTTACGATCTTTGTTTTCAACAATGTCACCTTACGTGAGATGAAAGGATTTTCTTTTCTTCTTGGTCTCACAGTTCTAGAGTTTTGTTCTCTTTTAGAAGTTATCATTCAGCTTTTATTTGGAACCAATACATAAGGAGAAAAAAGCCTTAGTTTTTGCTTATGAAATATAGCATGAACAGCTACGTGAAGTGGGAGGGATGGTATAGTTGTTTTTTTTTTTTCAAATCTCAGTTTAAGTCTACACACCTTTATTAAGGCCCTAATAGATATTCTGCCCATCAGCAGGAACCTAAAGATGAGAAAGGCGTGGTCTGTTTCTCAGGAAGCCCGTTGTCACATGACCTGAGTAGTGATGAATGCCTTTAGAGGAGAGTTTTATGGAAACATGATGGGAGGGTATAAAATTGTCAGCTCTGGGCTGGGGCACGGAGCTTGCAGACAACCGTCTGACGACCTCCCCTAACCCGGCCCATCTTTTGTCCTTGGTAAAAGGTACACTTGGACTGCGATGGCCCAGGTGGACAGTTGGTTGGGAGAACTGTGGTCTCAGCCTTTCTGCCGAGCAGTTGTGAAATTTGAAGCCAGTCACTTAAGCTCCCCACCTGTTTCTGGAAATCCTGGTGGTGTGGTTGTTAAGAGTCCAGCTACCTACCGAAAGGTCCGCAGCTGGAATCCACCGGCTGCTCCTTGGAAACCCTGCAGTGGGGTGGTTCTCCTCTGTCCTGTTGGGTCGCTGTGAGTGAGACTCAGCTCAATGGCAGTGGGTTTTAGGGTCATCTCTTTTTCAAGTGGAAATTCCTGGTGGCGTAGCAGTTAAGTGCTGTGACTACCAATCAGAAGGCCAGCGGTTCAAATCTACCAGGTGCTCCTTTGAAACTGTGGGGCAGCTCTATTCTCTAGGGTTGCTGTGAGTTAGAATCAGCCTGCTGACAGTGGGTTAGGTTTGGGTTTTGTTTTTTTTAACCAGAAAAGTTCTAACGTTTAATATTGTAAGAGAAAGAGACCATCAGCAATTCAGGGAACATTTTTGTCTGTCAGGTGTCTTTGCTGGACACTGACCAGTAGCGTTTCTCAGATGATAGTCCCTGGGCGATGGTGTCACGGAAGAGTAGCTTACATGAAGCCCTGAAGATGTCAAGGCTCTTGAATAACAAACCAGAGAGGCACTGACTGAACAGTTCAAGTGTTAGAGTTGTAAACCCGCTGAGGCTGTGTGTTGTAACAACACATGAGTGTGGGTTCACGTATGTGAAATTTGGCAAATGCAGGGGAAGTGGAAAGGACAGTATTTGACAGCTTGAGAGCTCGTAGGCTAGGCTGCCAGGTTTTGGTGATTAAGACAGGTTTTATGTGAAGGATTAAGCAGGAGCTAAGGAAGGCAAGACAGCTTTTATGAACTCCAGTCTTCTATGAAAATGGGATTGTCTCATCCTGTTTTGTGTTGTGTCATGGACATCAAGTCACAACTTGATGTTAGAAAATCTCTTTAATAACAAGCTCTTAAAATGGAATGGTTTTAATTGTCAGTAGAAGTGATGAGCTCATAGGAAAGAAAGTTCTAGATCTTCCACAAGCAGAGTTCGTAAAGGAAATTATTTCCCCCCATTTACCAAGAAAACTTAACGTCTTCCCTGTTTTCCTCTGAAGTGAAGTTTTTTGGTGTTCAATTTAGAGGAAAAGGTCACATGACAGTTTTTCTGAGAGTCTCTGGTTCAGCAGTTATCACATCCCACCTTAACTTTTTTTTTTTTAAGGCGTATTCTTAGAGTGTGTAGCTTTTAAGTGACGTAAGGATATGCTGAGTAACTAAATGGTGTGTTTTCCCTTCTCATTCTGTGTTTAACCGAGAAAGCCTGACCTGGGCCTCGAGGTGAGCCTGAAGAGCGTGCCTGGACTGATCCGAGGGTGTATTTTAGTCGCAGTTGCTGGTAGAAATACACCTCTTAATTTTTCAAATATAAATAATTATATTTGTGTAATGGAAGTCTACAAAATAGTGCTCTTTTCAAGTGTTTCACTATTCATAGAACCCCAAGTTCAGATATACTTGAAGACTGGGAGACATTGTTACCTGCTCAGTGCCTTGCACCCCGTTCGTTCCAGCGCTGCTCACCCAAGGCTTGGGGAGTGCTGTTCACCCCGGAACGGCAATACTCGGCTCTCCATGGAGCCCACCAGAGAATCCTGGTCTTCCTGGGCAGGACCATGGTGTGTAGACTGGCCTCCGAGCGCTGAAATGTGATCCTGAAGTCAGATATTGTAAAGCCCAAATTCCATGAGAATTGTAACCCAAAAGTGACGGCAAATCAAAACTCTGCATAGATCTCAGATGCTGCTGGGTTGGGTTTGCGTTTGCGTGGGCCGTTTCATTTGGGACTCTGTAAAACAGCCTAGACTTTGTGTGAGCTTAAGTTTTGTGTCCTAATGCAATTGTTGTAAGATGGTGCCCAGCTCAGGGGTCTTGTGACATATTGGTATTTTGAAGTTTGTCCTGTACATTGCAAGGGATTACCTTTTTAACACCAAAGTTTTTCAACTCTTCCTTTGCCTTCTTTTTCCTTTGCTGGGTTCCTTTTTTTCCTCCCTCCCGCCACCTTTTCTTTTTGTAAATTAGAGTAGATTGAAGCTGAGACCCCCAGTAATGACGCTCGTATTTCTGCACATTCTGATTTGTCTTTGAAGTGGAAGACAGGAGAGAAAATATAGCTAGGTGACCAGGCGTGTTGACAACTGGCCCATGGGCTAGTATCATGCACACGAATTTCGTTTGTTGTATGTGACAGAGAGGACCCCAAGATAGGGATCCTTGGCCTATGGATCAGTCATATGGAAGAACTTTCATCTACTTGCTATAAATATTTTTTTAAAATAACCCTGCCGAAATGCTGCTTTTAATGGGTTTCTTTAAAAAAAGCACTGTCCACCTGACAGCAGGACAGCATGTGATCAGGTGACAGATTCAGTGACTGTCCCTAAGTGCTACCGTTTGCTCACATACCCTGCCTCTGGGAGCACAGTTGGTGTACTTGCATATTGTTAATTGCGTTCGTGAGCAGTGGGTGATGGTTGCTGTCTTTCTTTCTTGGCGTTTTACTGTCTCTCTTAATGCGTTCAAAGGATGTCTCGCGTTTTACTGTCTCTCTTAATGCGTTCAAAGGATGTCTCGCCTCTTCAAGGAGATTCGAAGTGGCCGTAAAATTGATGCTTTGTTCTTTGCCTCGAATATGGTTGACACAGAAAAACAACACCCTACAGCAAGCCCATAAGACAGAGTAGAACTGTCCCATAGGGCTTCTGAGAAGAGGCGGGTGGGTTCACACCACCGACCTTTCGGTTTGCGGCCATGGCTCTTAACCTCTGTGCCACTAGGGCTCCTTAGTTGACACAGATGATAAAATGAGGTCATTTGGCTGGAGCTGGATCATTAGGAAGCATAAATATTTAGAAGTTGAGGGTTTCCGATGAGTAGCATTAGAAGACGACTTCCAATGAACCAGACACATTTTTAGAGGGCAGGAAAACTTCACTGACTTTAGCATTAAAGAAAGACACCAGAGTGCCCTCCCATCACTCTGATCATCCTACAGTGGGGTGGACAGCCCCTGCCTTATCCCTGCTGCTTTCTGAGGACAGCAAGGTGACACTGATGGGTGAGTGCTGGTCAGGTGGAATTGGTGGCTGTTCTGCAGGGGTGGTCCCCCTGTGCAGGGGTGGAGCTCCTGGCTTTTGATGTCTGAATGTTGAGCCTGAGCTCTCAGGAAGGCGGCCTGAGCCGTGGCCGTGTGTCACCCGTCTGTGCAGGGCTGCTTCCTGCAGAGCACACACAGGCAGCCCTTCCAGAGGCCGGGTTCCATTGCTGCCTTCCTGGGCCGTGACGATGCCCCAGCTGGCTCCCCCGTGCAAAGGACGTTTTCAGTGTCATTTAAGATGGACAGTTTCCATCTCAGGCTTTCTCCCTAAAACAGATGAAGCACCGAACAAGCTGGATCCAGCTTTCTCCAATGGTCTCCTTGTCTGCCTGCAGCTTTGGGGGTGGGCGTGTTGCCTTGTTCTCCCTTTAGCTGGGACCCTGGTGCTCCTTCTCCAGGAGGCCGGGTTTCCGGGCCCTGGTCTCTGGGTTGTTGGCTCCTGAGGGTTGCGTGAGTGTGCTTTGGGTGTGTGAGCTCTAAGGGGCATCTGCTCACATCGGCCCAGCCACCGAGGGGAGAAGCTGCAGCGGGTGCCCGCGGTCAGCTGATAGGGTTTTAAGTGACACTGGGCCGATGAGCCTGAGAGTAAAATTCCATAGGCCGAGAGGAGCGCTGGCGGGTGACAACCCCTTTTTCCTTTAGCTGTGGCAGGAGGCAGCCGTGGAAGCCAGGTGTTTGTTCACTGAGCAGGAGCCACGTTCCGTCCATGTGGGGTGGCTCTAGAAACGCGGCCCTGGGTTGGGAGCGTGGCTGTGCTCCCATGCCGACATCTGTCTCCGATCGGGTGGCGCTGGCGACGCAGCCCCCTCTGCCTGCCGCCTCCCTGCACTGCTGCTCGCCCTCCCTCCCCGGAGGCCTCGGCGTGCTCCGTGGCTGCGTGTAGGATCGTGTTCTACCCATCGTTCCTTCACTTGCCTGCCCACAGAGGGCCTGGGGTCCCCTCTCAGGGAGTTCCGTTTGCTTTCTGTCCCGACATCCCCAATAGCCTCACCGCCCTTCTCCGCCTCGTTTCCGTTGCTCTTTCTGCAATAGCTCTTCTCCCTCTTCTGATGACCACACGCTAGCACCCTCCGAAGTCCAGGTCCAGCCCCATCCCCGTTTGACAGTCTCCGTGTCCTTACTGCCCTGACACTGAAGGGCCGTGATCTCCGTTCTGGTCGGAGCTCTCTTACCGTCTGTATGGGCTGTCAGCCTAGAGAGGTCTCTCCGTCAGAGCAGAGTTAAAAATACACACATATTGTTGAAAGGTCCTTGAATGAGTGATTCTGTTGCCTTTTATCAGGTCTTTTCTTTCCTGATACTAATGTTTTTGATAACTGGATTTCATTTCAAATAGTAAACTTTATGAGTTCACCTTAATTAAAACTCATGAAGAGCTGATGCAGAGAGGGACACTGTGGTATTCTTCAAAATTGGGCCTGGACTTCACCGGCCTTGGGAATTTTCAAGTGTAAATGGAAAGTCACGTTTTCTCTAATAAATAGGCCCCCGATCTGTATAACCGTGTCTTTATGTTTGAAAGATTGAAGAACTTATCTAGCTGTAATAGGTCTAAAGTGAGGACAATTTAGCTGATAAGGTAAAAAATAAATAAATAACAATAACATTGGGTTAGGAATCTACTACAGGGTTTTGATGACTTACTCTGAGGGGACCGTGGGGTTCATCTCCCCACTCAGGGCTGGAGTTGCAGAATGCAGACTCATTGGAGGGTGAGACGGAAGTCCAGTTGAATTCTAGTAAGTTTATGTCACTGCTTTTTGAAGGATGCAAACAAATTAGCTTCTCGGTGCTGTCTCCAGGGACAGAAAATCACAACAATAATAAATGAGTAGCTGGAGACCAGATCATTTCTTAGGAGAGAATCTGGGGCTCAGTCTTCAGCATTTTAAGGTATATTTGCTAAACATTGTTTACCTGTTTAATTTTTAAAAGACTTTAGGCTTTGCCTGCCACCCCCCATGGTCAGATGAAATAGCACTGACCCAGAATGTAACATCTTAGGGAACATTTAAAATGAGACATCAAAAGAACTGGTGGAGAATTATATGGGTAAAGATTCCCTACTTTGGCTATAGGATGCAACACCTCGCAGTGTGCTGACCCACAGAGCACAACTTGCGGGTCACTTTCAGACATTCACTCTTAGCTTAGGATGCACTAAAAATCTCTCTCTTGCTGGTATCAGCCTGCTGAACTCACTATCAGTAAAAAAAAAAAAAAAAAAAATCAGATTTACAAAAACAGACTGTAAAAGAGAGACAACTGGGTGAGAATCCCAAATGGTTTGAGAGGCGTGTTTAGAAATGACGTTTATGTCACTTGACTGCAGAGGTAAGAAACTGACCTGTCTGGGATAGGGAGGGACCCACGGTGTTCTTGAGACCCAGTAACTGTGATCGTGGATGATGGAAATTAGCCACCTGGCACTTGAGTTAAAAAACCAAGAAGCTTTTTAAAAAGGAAAACAAAGTAATGTGGTATTAAATGTTACAGGGTTCCAAATGGGATCTGTCCTGAGAGAAGGAATGTATCCAGCAAAGATACACTGAAAATGTTGGACACTGAGAAAAGATTGCCAGAAAGTTGACCCTTCTTCCTGAAAGGGAGGAGGCAGTTAGATCTGGCCAGGGTCACTGACTTCCTGTCGCTACTGGGTACAGAACGAGAGTTGAAATTCCTTCAACTGCAACATCGGAAAGTTGGGGAGATAAAAAGAAACCTTTTCTCTTGGTGGGAGGGGCTCTGTAATGATAAATGTATCACTGAGGGAGATTTTTAAAAATCTTTGGTCCTTTTCAGCATTAGGATAGATTATCCAATTGAGGAGTTTTCTGGGGGCCAAAGTATGACTTACTACTTGTCTCCCTCTCTTAATAGGCTTAACAGCTGTATGGTAAGGATAGTTTACCAAGCGCGTCACACATGCTGCTATCACCTTTCCCCGCTGTGAGCGAGGCAGTCGTTTTTTATTTCCTACACCGATATGCGTGAAGGAGCCACACCCCGGGCATGAGGCTGGTTGTTCCCGTGCCACTCCGCTTATAGCACTTAACGGGGGAAGAGCATTCGCCTGCACCTTGTTCAATGGAGTGATTCCCCGAGACACACGGGTGTCCTAGCTAAACCGAAAACAGACCTCAGAACTCACTGGAAACCCAGTGGCTCCAGCCCCAGTAAAAACTGAACCAGAGTGTACACGTTGAGCTTGTTTCTGGAAAACGCAGTGAGGGTGTGTTTGCCTTCCCAGGTTGATCCCTTTATGAAGATGACCAGGGTTAAAAGGAGAGAAGCCCAAGACGGCTTTTTCTGTAACTTTGAAGAGAGGTCTCTCCTTGTGACAGCCAGTCCTGACTGTGTCCGTTTTCCTCTTTTCAGAGTGAAGATCTGTCTGGCTTTATCATCATGACCTCACGCATTGGAAACATTTAAAGAAGATGCTCAACTTGTTGTTTTCTTTTTCCTCAAATAAACAAAGCTGCTTACAGTTGGCTGTTGGCGCTGAGCAGTGACTGAGTTCGCAAACACGCACAGGACAGTGTTAGACGAGGATGCGACCTGAGGAAGGCACACTCGCCTCACCTACTGGTTCCCTGTATTTCACATCTACCATTGTGCTGCTGGTTTTGTGTTACGTTTCAGTTCTGTTTTGTTTTTGTTTTTTTTTTTAAAGAAAAAACAAAGTTAGCTGACAAAGTTACCCTCGCCCAAATTGGATGTCTTCACTGGCCGTCTTAAATTGTGGCCAGTGACATCATTTCTTTTTCTTTTGATTTTGGCAAAGCAGATTTATCCCTCGGCCCACTAGGAGAGTCTGCGAATACCCATTCGAGTGGTGAAATCTGGTGTTTACTGGCATATACTCAAAACCACCACAGTCCTACCTCAGTTCAAGATAAAGCTGGATTTGCGTGGTGGGGGTACGGCAGGACTTCCTGTATGTCTGTTCTGAATGTGTCTCTAGTGTGGTCTTCGCCTTATTGAACTGGTTCCAGTGAACAGCTGCTTGTTGGAATTCATTCCAGGTACCTGCAGTGTTTACTCACAGACCCGCTGTGGGACTGGCATTTCTAAACGGAGATGAGATTTGGGATCAGACTTTGAAGACAAATTGATAAATAATAATGATTACATATAACTGAAGCAACCTACTTTTGAAGATCTTCAGCTGTACTGAGTTGTTGGGGTTGGGGAGGGGCGGGAATTTGAAAAGGGGTGAGTATCTCTTTTTACCTCTAACAGACTTGTTTAATCTGGTCTGTAGCCGTTTCTGTAGGTACTTCCAATTGCAGAAGCCTTTTATCCTGTTAACAAGCTCAGATGTCTCTGCTGTCCTTAATCTTGAGCTTACCGTCTCTGTAACCAAAAATTCATGTAGGCATGCTAGCAACTCAAGGGTGGCCTCACATCTGGCTGATTAAGAAAAAAAATATTTATTGTCTTTAATATCATTCTGTCATGCCAGCCACCAAGGCCGTCCTGAAGAAGAAGACGAAAAAGAAGAGGAAGAAATTGCTAATAAAATAAGAGGCGTCTGAGCCCCTGGTATTATTAATGGGAAAAGAAGGAAAACAATCTTGCAGCCCGTGTCACTTGTCATGAAATTCCTGACAAGACTGACCCACGTTTTATGTTTCCAGTATTCTGAAAATGCCAGTGTTGCGGCG
This sequence comes from Heterohyrax brucei, assembly GCA_028571685.1. Lineage (NCBI taxonomy): Eukaryota > Metazoa > Chordata > Mammalia > Hyracoidea > Procaviidae > Heterohyrax > Heterohyrax brucei. The sequence goes on from CM053163.1 coordinate 3,923,307, forward strand.
ATTAGCACACGTGTCACCTAGGACTGCTAAAACAGACCAGCAGAATGTTCTGTCAACTTGCTGCTCCCCTGAGACACCTGATTGGAGAATTGTAGGCATTTTCCTCCCACGGGTACAAACCCAGTGCCTGTCTCCTTGATGCTCATGTAGATGTTATGCTAATTCATTGGAGATGTGAGTTGTTGGGTTTTTTTTAGTTTAGATTTTTTTTAAAGATCCATACTGTGGAGAAATATATATATAAATATATAGATATATATCACTATAGAATAATAATGCATTAATAAAATGAGTTTTTAGAGGAAGACCCCCCCAAAAATTCAGTGTCTTAAAACTATATTTAATGGCAATGCAGAAGTCTTCCTGCTTACATACTGAACTTCTAGAACGGAGGATTGTATTACAAGACAAAGTTGAATGTAAAGTAATCCCCCTGGACATGTTTTCAAGTTCTTATTTTCTGAAATTACACATCACAGCAGCACCTAGACCACATGGCTTTCATTTGAAGGTCAACTTCAGTGTAGAATATACTTTATGAAAATGTATAAAATGCCCTAAAGTTGTTTTTTCTTTGTTTCTTTGTCTTTTTTTTTTTTAAATCTAGTTTTGGGAGTAGGAACGGATGGATGGTATTTGCTATGGAAATCCCCCAGGTAAAATAGGATGAAAATGAACCCTGCTGAATAGAGTGTATGGACTTGTATTTAAGTAGCTCTTTATGCTTAGAGTAGTTATGCCACTATATGAATGCTCTCTGTTCAGCTTAAACAAGCGAACTAAAAAGTTCATAATAGACTACATTTTCCTCTATCCTGTACATTTCAAAAAAGAAGAAAAAAAAGGCATATGCAATATTTACATTTTTAATTTAGTTTACAGAATGGAACCAAAATGTATAAATGTTATGTTTGCTAAAAACTTCACAATGTATATGGGGTCTTTGTACAGTTTGCCTGACTTACCTTAAATTTAAAATATTTTTTGCTATATAAACTTGAACAGTTATTACACAGTGTTTCCTTTTTTGGGTACGTATTGTTTCTGGATATCAAGATGTTAAATCTATTTCTTGCTATTGTGATATGACAAGAGACTTAACTTATCTTGCTCTGTCTTCCAGTGTACACACTGTATATAAGGATCAATGTGCTGTGCTGGAGACCAGAATAAATGGAAGTAGAATAGTGCATTGTGTTTAGTCCACGCTGACGATGGATGCTCCCTCATTATAGCCATATGCAATAAAATAAAATACATTATTTATGAAATGAAGAAAGCTTGGAGGATGTTTTTCGCTGTCGGTCTTAAGTTTAATAGATAGTTGCTTTAGAGTCTGAAAATGACTTTGTTGCCTTTTTTTAAATTATGCCTGAGTAAAAGTATACAATCCAAGCCCTTCTGCACACCTGCCAGTGCAACTCCACGTGCTCTCTCACCCTGTGACAGCACACTCCTCTTTTTCACTCTTCTACTGTCCTCTTAACTAACACCTGTCCCCTTCTCTCCCTCCACCTTCTCCTCTCCCGTCTACAAAGAAACCAGTTGGACAGCCTCCTATAAATGTGTAAAACCATAAAGTACACACGCCACATGCTCACACTGTGTCCCCGAATCCAGTCTTTTCTTGTCCGAAGAGTGGACCTCTCAGTACTGGTTTCAGGTCTGGGCCAGCAGCAAGTCTAGGGGCCATGTTCCCAGGGGACCCCAGGCTGTCAGACCATCATTTCTGGTCTTTTAGTAGAGTTCTTGATCCATACCCCTCCTTTTCTGTGCATTAGATCCATCATCACAGCTGCCTCTGGTGATGGCTGGGTACCGCCTGGTTCTTTTGTTCTCCAGCTGATGCAATCTCCCATTGATATGAGTCCTTCTGCCTCCTGGGTCCATTTATCCTCCTGTCTTTGATGCTCTTGGTCATCTGTTCCAAATGGGTTGGAACTGTTTGGTGTTCCTCAGAGGGCAGCTTGGTAGCTTTTAAGACCCTCCCCAGATGCCACTCACCAATATGGGGTGCAGAAGACTCTCTTAGCAAAAAACTAGTTATGCCAGTTGACCTCGACAGCCGCCGAAAGCATGGTCCCCAGGCACCTGTCCCTGCTACTTCATCCTTTGGAATGTTGGATTGAGTTCACAAAAGCTTTCCATTTATGGTGTAGTCCAGTTATGTTGATCTGCTGTCTACTGTGTGCTGTCGCTCCCTTTACTTGAGCGAATTCCTGTCGACTAATCTGTGACCAACCTCTCCCTCCCTCCTCACATTTGCAGCCATCAAAGAGTCTTCTGTACAGAAGTCCGTTCCTTAGTCCTTGAGGCAGAGGTCTCATGTAATTAATGCTTGTCGTTTTGCAGTTGACTGATCGCACTCAGCATAATGTCTTCTGGTTGAAACCCAGTTATGAGATGCTTCCTAAAATCATTGTTCTTTATCATTGCATAGTGTTTGTTTGTCTACGTATTGTAGTTTGCTTATCCATTCATCTGTTGATGGGCACCTAGGTTGATTCCACTTCTTGCTGTTGTGGACTGTGCTGCAGTAAACATTTGTGTGCACATATCTGTCCGTGTGACCACTTTTATTTCTGTAGAATATATTCCAAACAGTGGCATTGCTGGATTGTATGGTATTTCTATTTCCAGCTTTTTAAGAAAGCACCAAATCGCTTTCCAAAGAGGTTGCACCATTTGCATTCCTACCAACAGTGTAGGAGAATTCCAGTCTCTCCACAGCCTCTCCAGCATTTATAGTTTTGTGTTTTTTGGATTATCGCCAACCTCGCTGGGGTGAGACAGTGTCTCATTGTAGTTTTGATAGGATTTCTCTGATAGCTGATGACTGTGGGCATTTCCTTACGTCTTTTGGCTGCCTGAATGTCTGGTTGAAGTGTCTGTCCGTGTCTTTTGCCCATTGGTTACTTGGGTTGTTTTTTCTTGTTCATATTTTGCAGTATCCTGTAGATTATGGAAATGAGACATTGATCAGATACATAGTTGCCAAATATTTTTTCCAATTCTGTAAGTAGTCTTTTAACTCTATTGATAAAGTCTTTGGATCAGCATGTTAGATTTTTAGTAGTTTCCATTTATCTATTTTCTCTTTTGTTGTTTGTGCATTGTTGGACAGATTTTGTAGTCTAAAGAGTGTATTAGAATTTTACTTTGTTGTATTTTAATTTTGAAATTTTTATTCTAGAAACCAGGAAATATTTTCTAAAAAATCCCATCCCAAGAAACATACTCCAGCTCTCTTCGAATCTGTCTGAGTGGCCTCCAGGTCGTAAGAGGACCACATGCTTCTATCTCTTCAGACCTTTCCGTCTAATAAACCAAACCAATCCCATTGCTGTCAAGTTGATTCCAACTCCTAAAAACCCTTTAAGGCAAAGTAGAACTGTCCCTTACGGTCTTCAAGGCAGTAAATTTTCACGGAAGCAGATGGCTACATCTTTCTCCAGCAGACTGGCTGGTGGTTTCAAATGGCTGGCCTTTCAGTTGCAGCCAAGTGATTAACCACTGCGCCACCGGGATTCCCTCTGTTATTGTGGATGACATTGACACAAAACAAAAACGTCACATTGATTGATGGATTTTCCAAAAAAAGATATATAAAATACAACAGGGTGGCTGAATTGATTAGAATGCACTTAACTGTGAATAACAGAAAACGTAATTCCACAGAGAAAACCAGCAGTTCTCAAACTTGAGAGTCTAGCAGAACCACTGTCAAAAACCCATAGACCTATTCTGGGTCCTAGTGACCCGCTGTAGGACAGAACAGAAATGCCCTATACAATTTCCAATGAGTGCCTGGTGGATTCAAACTCAACTTTTTGGTTAGCTGCTGTAGCTTTTAACAATTACACCGCTGGGGTTTGTTAAAATACAGATTTCTGGGCATCACCTGCAGTCTTTTTTCTTTAGTTGGTTTGGGGTTAGGCTTGATAATTTGCATTTCTAGCAAGTTCCCAGGTGCTTCTCATGCTGGCTTCAACAGTAAAGGGATTTATTGTGTGACCTAATGAGAAGATCAATGTTGCATCGGTTCAGTATCTAAATGACGTTAGCGGGGACGTATGATTTTTCTGGCTTCCTGCTAAGGCATCTCCAGGATCCTAGCTTTTCTCTCAGACTTGCCCCCCACCGCCACACATTGTTAGGTGGTCACAGCAGCTCCCCAATAAAGATGGGCTCTTTCTTGGGCACCTCCTTTGGAGTGAGGCCAGTGGCCTAGAACCACCCTATTTTCAGCAGACTTCACGTTATCTCCCACGGACCAGAAACAAGTCATGTGCTCATCTTTAGATTCATTGCCAGGAAATCCTGTTGCCATTGTGTTTCAACTCATAGCACCCCTATAGGACACAGGAGAACCAAGCCACCCTGTAGGATTCCCAAGGGTTGGCTGGTGAATTTGAACTGCTGGCATTTTGGCTAGCAGCCGAACTCTTAAATTCACTGCCAGGGCTCAAGCACTAGTGGGGAGTTGGGGTGGGGAGGAAACCAAACCCATTGCTGTTGAATTGATTCATAGCAACCCTATAGGTCAGAATAGAACTTCATAGAGTTTCCATGCCACCAGGGTTTTAGATGAGAAGTAACAGCTGACTGACTGAGTTTTACCTTTTGGGGCTGGTGAGCAGGTAGCATTCCATCAAACACCTAGCTGTCAGAAAGCTAAACAAAAGTTAGGTGTCAATAACAAGAAATAAGGAGGTGGGGAAAAAACCTCTTTGCTGTCAAGTACATTCAGACTCATAGTGACCGTGTGTGACAGTAGAACTACACCATAGAGTTTCCAGCAAGCACCTGGTGGGTTTGTACCGCTGCCTTTTGGTGAGCATCTCTAGCACTTAACCACTGTACCTCTAGGGTTTCCAGCATCAGCCACAGCAGCGTATAATGAAAGTGAGATCAAGCTCCGTTTTAAACACTATTATGCCTTAAACACGTCTTCATACATGGTGAATATACTCCCAAATCCACAGTGTTTTTTTGAAAATGGATTTATAATCCTTCTTTACCCCTAGTTTTCTAAATTTAGTCTTTAATTTCTTTATATTGCCTTCACTTCCTCTCCATCTGAAAGGTCTATGGCTGTTTTCAGTCCCTCTGTTTTGTTGTATTGTTTACATAATGGTATCTGTTTCCCTATTTTCAGTGTTTTGCCTGTTATTATTTTTGCGATTTCCCTATTTGGGTTGATATCCAATTGCTCTGTTCTGTGTTCTGGTCTTGGGTTGTAACCTGGTGTTACTGATTTTCTAACCAAAGAACTCCCATTAGTATTTCTTGTAATTTTGGTTTGGTTTTTGCAAATTCCCTACATTTCTGATATCTGGAAATGTATGAATGTTACCATCATAACTGAGAAACAGTTTTGCTGGATATGTAATTCTTGGCTGGCAATTATTTTCCTTCAAGGCTTTGTATATGTTACCCTATTGCCTTCTTTCCAGCATGGTCTCTGCCAATAGTCTGAGTTTAGTTGCACCGATTCCTTTTGTAGATTATTTTGTTTATCCCTAGCCACTTTTAACAGTGTCTCCTTATCTTGAGTTCTGGCAGGTTTGATTATAATTTGCCTTGGTGTCTTTCTTTTGGGATCAGCCCTGACTGGTGTTCAATGAACGTCTTGGATAGATATCTTCTCATCTTTGATGATAGGGAGGTTTTCTTTCGGGAAATCTTTGACAATTCTTTCTGTATTCTTTATCATCTCTACCTTTTCTGGTACTCCAATTAGCCACAGATTATTTCTCTTTGTAGGGACCTACCTAATTCTTAGTGTTTCTTAATTTTTTAGAATTTTTTAATGAGATTTTTCCTCAAATACGTTGATGTCACGTGGCTTTGTCATCAGTCTCGTTAGTTTGCCTTGCCATTGCCTCAGTTCTGCTCCTTTGAGTTTCTACTGAGTTGTCTAATTTGATAATTTTATTATTAATTTTCCAAGTTTCTAATTCTTGCTGCTCAGTGCTTTCTTGCAGCTTGTTTAATTTGTCATTATGGTCTGCTGCATTTTACCTCATTTCTTGAAGAATTGTAACTATTAGTCTTTTTTGTTCTATCTCTGATAATTCCAGGAAGTTCTCTTCCTCTACAAAATATGATTCTTTGTTTTGGGAGCTTTCTGATGAAATCATGGTCTGCTTTTTTAAGTGATTGAAAATTGACTATTATCTCCGAGCCATCAGTAAATTGTATTTACTTAGTTTGCCTACTGTGTTCCAGTGTCTTATTTTGTAATATCCACATATGCTACTTGTATGTGATAGTTCAGTTATTGTTATCTTTGAAATTCTCTTGTCCTGTCACCAGGTAGTAAGAGCTGTTCCTAGACATGGAAGCCCAAGAATCCATCTACTTTTCTTATGTGAATTCAGCTCAGGTATCCAAGCAGTCAGTCACCAAGTGTGTGGTACAGGCTCTCACCTCTGGGTGCTGATACATTCCATGAGTGTGATCAGGACACAGGTGGGCTAGATGTGAGAGCAGCCAACACATTGTCTGGGTGAAGGCACATGGGATGCCCCATGTGCACTGGCACAGCAATACAGGCAACAGCCAAGTGATTGGAGCCCAACTTTCAGTCGGTGGGACTGCCTTTCCTTCTTTTTCAGCAAAGACCTGCTTTTCTGCATGACCCAAAACTGCCTTGCAAGCTACAGCTGACAGGCCAATTGATTCTCTTCACCAGGGATGGATTATCCAATAGGCAAGGTAAGCATGGTGCTTACCTTGCTTGCCAAATATCTGTAGTGAACAATTTCACTCATTGTACTTCTTTCAAGGTAGACTTGTTCATTCTTCTGGCAGTCTGTGACATAGTTACTCTTCTTCACCAACACTGTAATTCAGACTCTGCTTCTAGGTATGGCTGGCATCTGTCTCTTCAGATTCAGTGCTACCTTCCTACAGAATCAAACCTGTTTGCAAATGTACAGTCTCTAATAGAGGCAGATGACCCAGGAAGCACAGTAAGTATGAGCTTACTTGTGCTTACTTACTCATCTGTAGTGAGCAATTTCAGTACACATGATCTGGCAAGCAAGGTAAGCACCATGCTTACCCCGATTATTGGATAATCCCTCCCTGCTTTTCATACTGACCCATCAAAGGACAATTTGTAGGAGCAGAGGTTTCCGGGGCATTGATGAACACTGTCATATGAGGCTGATAAGTTCTCTGTGAAGCCTCCAGTGCCTGTTACTGTGCCGTGACCGAGCTTATGTCTGGGGCTGTTGGAAGACACATAGATTATCTAATCAGTATCTCATCTTTGGAGGAAATCCATAGCTGGAATGGGTTGGCCCCATGTTAACAAGCTCTTGATACTGATGTACCCATCACCCCATGGTGATGTAATCAAATTTTGTAATAGAAAACTACCATGCCGTGTATTGTCATTCGATGTAATTCCTTTGTTACTGGGATTAGTGTGATCCTGGTGGAGGCATTAGTGGCATCTGCTAAAAATGTGCATGCTGTCCAAGAAAAGGTAAAAACACACAAAAGAGATCATCTCTGTTCTCAGCCAGTGATGGATGTGTATTGACTTGGTGTGCTGAAAAGACGAGATTGGCACGCCTCACAAAAATAATCAAAGATAAGGCTTAAAACAGTCCACCTCTTGAGCTGTGTTTTTACACATCACTCAACCCTCAAGAAGCATAAGAAATACCCAGGAATCACAGCCGTAATCTTGTGTATAATGACCTTGTAAGATTTGATTTTGGGTTTATAACCATGTGGTCCTGAGGGGCTGTGTGTGGGCAGGTTTCCCCTACAAAACAGCACAGCCCCATTATTTTACAAAGGCATTAAGAAGGCAAACAACAGGAAAACCAAACCTGTTGCTGTCAGGTCGATTGTGATTCAGAGAGAACCTGTAAGATACAGTAGAACTGCCCTGTGGCTGCTGAATTGGATCTGCTGACCTTTCGTTTAGCAGCTGAGCTCTTAACCAGTGTACCACCAGGGTCCCTAACGGACGAGTAACTGGGTATATCTCAGTGTCGGAGGACATGGGTGAGTGGGTGCTGGAATTCCTGCCTTCCACGTGGGAGACTCCTGGTGGCCGTCATGTACAGCCACCTCCCGTCTGTCAGTGATGGTCTGCATCTCACTCTGATGCTGAGCACCTTTCAGTAGGGCTTCCAGACTAAGACAGACTAGGAAGAAACGCTTGCCAACCTATTTCCAAAAATCGGTCAGTGAAGATCATATTGGTCAAAATGGTCCTGTTTGCATCTGATGACGGAAATGGCGCAGGACCGGGCAGTGTTCCCCTCCATCGCGCATGGAGTCGCCGTGAGAGAGGGGCAGACGCAGGGCCACTAACAGCAGCAACAGTTTGCAAACCTCTTTTGTCCACTTAGGTGTATTCCTGTGGCTTTCATACCAGGTCTGACAATTCCATCACAAACTCATCCTAGAAAAAGTGCTCCATACCTCATTGCTGAATATCACTATGGCCACCGTCCAAGTCCTCCCCTTGGGAAGCTATGCACAAATGCCAGCATCTAGTCTACCCTTCAAGGCAATTTTGAGTGGCCATCAGAGCTGTCATCATAGTACCCTTGATGTCCTGAATGTCATCTTACTTTCAACATTTCCCTTACCTTCTGGTAAAGAAAAAAGTCAGTGGGAGCCAGATCAGGTGAGCAGGGACGGTGTTCCAATACAGTTATTTGTTTCCTGGCTAAAAACTCCCTGACACACAACTATACAATTAAGTCTGCAAACCTGTCACCATGCCACTGAGTGCAACGGCCATTCCAGAGAAAGTTGCAAAGTTGCTTTGAAGGGTGGCGTCGGTGCATAGCTTCCCAAGGGGAGGACTTGGAAGGTGACTGTAGTGAGACTCAGCAGTGAGGTATGCGGCACTTAGAACGATTAAGTTCACGGACTTCATTGTCAGAGCTCTCATATACATGGTAACAGAGGATGGGAAGGAAGCCTGTGCTGAAGAGCAGGACCCGACGCCCTGTCTACGAGAGAACCCAGTCACCTTGGCTTAGTGATGGCAGAATTGCTGTATGATCAAGCTTCCTGCTTCCCAGCCAGGAACATGGAAGAGCCAGTGACACCACGCAGCATCGATTTGCTTCACGTTGAACATTCCTGAGTGTGCTCTGCTGGATTACGCTCTGTCTCTGAAGGTCAGACTTGGTCTGGACTCTTTCCTTCGGCTTCGCTGTCTCCCACCTGAGAGGATCACGGTGGTGTTTCTGCTGACAGTTCAGCTGCAGCTGCTGGGAGCCTCCTGGGCTTGGTGTAGCTCCAGCGAGGATGCTCACCCATCACCCCGGCGGGTGATGCGGCAGCTTTTGGCTCCCTGATGCCCCATTCAAAGCTGGGGAGAGACTTTCTCAGCCAGTCTGCTGAGCTTTCGAGGAGCTTCTGCTCGATTTCAGCGTAGTCGGCCGTGGCAGGCAGCCAATACTTTGTTGACTGCTCTCAGAGCAAACTCAGGATGCTTCCTTCCATCCGGTTCATTTTCTGAAAACATTAAGCTCTTGGCTTGCAGGCATGTCCTCCTGCTTTTATACGCTCAGCCTGAAATAAGCACTTCCTGCCAGCCGCTAGAGCCAGGAGACCGCTGCCCGACAGGCAGGCCTTCGGTGGAGGGTTGGGAACGAGCAGCACGCAGAAACCGTCTTCTTCTGGAGTCTTCCAAGGGTGGTGACCGCTGCCCCCACAAAGGTCCATTCCCAGCAAAGCCAGTGCTTGGGCACTTCAGAGAGACACACATTTCTTTCTCTGTCATTTTTCTTCTGACAAGCTATTAATAGGCAGCTCCTTTTTTCAAGACTCCGTTTGAAGAGTAGTGTGCCTAACTCTGGTCATAGCAGTGGGATTTTGTGATAATGGCTTCGTGTACAGTTCAGTCACGGCCACCGTCCCCATGCACACACTGAGTTTTGTCATGCTGCCCCTGCAATATGGAAAGCCCTTCATCTGCCCTCCAGTGCTGACTTAAATCCTGGGGTCTCTGTGGTAAATGAACCTCCCTTCTGCTATCTTGCAGAAGGCTAATGGAATACAACAGGCAGCAGTCGCAGGGAGCCTTTTAGGGTGTCTACCCCCTCACAGTGGTGAGCTTCTCTAACAGGAAGCAAAGCTGCTAAATTCAAACAGAAAGTCACCCTTCCCTGGCCGTTTAGCCTTTCCCCTGCACACGCATTCTGATTATTCAAAGGTATGGTTTTCTCTTCCACGAGGAATTTTCCCCTAATTACCCAGAGGCATCCAGGTGTGGCTGGAAGTGTGTCCCATCTTGGGAGTAAATACCTACACCTACGGGCAATGAGGTGCAAAGCAGAACAGGCTGTTCAGGTGCACAGTGTTTTGAATGACCTGTAGCTGTTTATCTGGTGACTCAGGCAGGATTCAGCAGCCAGCAGAAGGTTAACATACTGCAGAAGCTGATAATCATTTGGATTGGTTTTTTTATGAGGACTTTCACACCGGAAAGGAGGCTTTGCCTGTACGCTTCCACTCTGGAGGTCTTGGTGTTAATGAAGCTGCCCTGTAAACTTTTATCTCGGGAGAGGAAAAAATATATTAATTACATCTGCTTTGTCTCAAGATCATGAGTCAGATCTGACTCAATGGCACTTGGCTTGGCTTGTTTCAAGGTCAAGTAGGAAGGTGAGACTTTTGATTATTGAGGTGCTTGTGTAGATACATTTAAAGTAGATGTCAAAAGAGTTTCTTGTCATTTTTCTGTGAAATAGCCTTCTATCTTCCTATGTAAGGAAACCCAGGTGTTGTAGTAGTTACGTGCTACGTCTGCTAACCAAAAGGTTGGCAGGACAAACCCATCAGGGGCTCCTTGGAAACTATGGGGCAGTTCCACTCAGTCCTGTAGGGTTGCTATGAGTCAGAATTGACTGCAGCAGGTTTTTTTTTTTTTCTTCCTATGTAAAATACTCATGGGTTACTTAGAGTATAGAAGTAGCCACACCAATGCCCTGTAATTTAAAAAAAAAAAAAAAAATAGCAGAGAGAAAGAAATAACAGTTAACCTCTCAGCCCCTGGTCCATGGAGACTGCATGTAATTATCCAAGGAGCCTAGAAAACAAACTCAGAAAACTCTGGTTTAAGTCCTGGTTCAAGCCCTGTATGACACAGACCAATGGGTGATATAGTTGAGCTCCACTGTGTTCATTCATCAGTAGGTTTAACAGTATCCCTTAGATTTTTGTGTTAGTGAAACAGGAAGTGTTTGGGAAGGTACCTTATCAAGAGCTCTATTTCAAGAGCCCTAGATCAGCTGTGGAAACCCTGGTGGTGTAGTGGATTAAGTGCTATGACTGCTAACCGAAAGGTTAGCAGTCCAAGTCTGCTAGGTGCTCCTTGGAAACTCTACGGAGCAGTTCTACTCTGACCTTTAGGGTTGCTACGAGCCAGACCTGACTCTATAGCAGTGGGTTTGGTTTTGGTTTATAGCAGCTAGTTAGCATACACATTCGTCAGGAAGATGACCATCAACCATTGTTACTATTTGCTTTGATCCTTTATTGCACGCTTGCAGCAACTCAAGCACAGCCTTTACTGAAAGGTAAGGACATTCACACTTGTTGCTTAAGTTATTATATTGAGTTTAATTTCCTTAAAAGTTTTCCTTTGGAAAAACATATGAAGGATCACGTAATAACAAATCACAGTTCTCAAGCTTTAATGTGTTCGTGGATATTCTGGGAGCTCGTTAAAGCACAGATTCTGATTTGGGAGGTCCGGGGAGGGGTCTGACCATCTGTATTCCTGACTAGCTCCCAGGCAGGCCTGATGCCACAGGTCTCTGGACCACACTGCCAAGTGGCCAAGGTCTATGAGGCAGAGCACAGAGGGAGTGGAAATTGTAGGCTGGAAAGAGGGATGATCTCTTAAAAGTGAGGGTCCTTCACCTTCACTTTGTTCTTCCCAACACCTTGGCTTCTCCAGCTGGCATGATGATAAGTACCAGAGGAGGAATGTGAAGATCATCTCATGGACATGATAGCTAGGGTGACTGTCATCAGTGGTGGTCAGGGTGACTGTAGTCAGCGGTAGCTACAGTGACTGTATTCGGTGGTAGCTGGGGTGGCAGTCATCAGCTACTCTGAGCATCTCTTCTCTGAGGCTGAAGTCTTCACTTCATCTGCCACTGAGAGTCTGTCAAGGGGAGCTGGAGCTTGGATCCTTCCAACGTCAACCGTGGGAATGTCCCATCAGTGATACCACGCAGCTGGAAAGATCTCTACAAAACTGCTGTGCAGCAGGAGAAAGAGCCTCTGTCTCCTTGGAGGCACTTGCACTGACCTCTGTTTTCCTAGGCATCTCGTTAGGCCACCAATGCATCACAGAAGACACTGCAAGATCTGCTTTCTAGAGTTCGAGAGAGAACTAGAAGTCAAGTAAAAATTGTGATGATAATTTCTTTTCCCTGCTGAACTGTGTATCCTTCTCCACCACGGCCCCTGCATGACTTTCTTTCCTACTTGGCTTTCCAGCACACTATAAACAAAACTCACACTCCTGTGCACAGTCAGGAAATAGCTGGCTGTTTGTCATACCAGTGCGTAGCAGTACAAGCCTACAATATCAATACATAAATCTGCCTTTCAGAGCTATGGGAGCAATTGAAAATGAGAAAAGGGGAAAATCTTTAGCTCCTTGTTAACAGAGCCTTGGTGGTGCAGTGGTTAAGAGCTTGGCTGCTGACCAAAAGGCCAACAGTTCGAATCCATGAGCTGCTCTTTGGACACCTTTTGGGGAAATTCTACTCTGTCCTATAGGGTCGCTTTGATTTGGAATTGACTCAATGGCAATAGGTTTGAGTTTGGGGATTGTTATTGATCAATATTTACCTTACTCATTTGAACTAAAAATGCATCTCTGAACATCCACACGGACCTGGAAGTTTTAAGACACAGCTAATACATGAAGTTTTATAATCAATGCGTAAGAACAGGATTCTTTGCTTATGTTTTCTTTTTGCAGCTTGAGGGCACGTGAATCCAGTTTCCGGCACATTCCCCTGTCGCTTACTGGCACTTGAGTTTGTGGCTGCAGATGTTTCCTGGTCAAAACGCTTATCCACTACTTACTTCCAGTGCTGCATGCCACTTTCGGAATCTTGTCTTTGAACTACATGCTCCCGTCTTGGCTATCTTCCGCAAGCACCATCCCTCTGGGGGCTGGGGCTTTACTTAGCCAAGTGCTGTCTTGGAGTTTGGGGAGGAATCCACATTTGTTTCTTGACCAAGGGAAACACTGAAAAGCTGATTAAGAAGTTAAGAATTTATTTTTTAAAGGAAGGGTCTACCTTTCTCTGAAGACTTTCTTGACTAAGCCTGTTGCTATAGAGTCAATTCCAACTCATTGTGACCCTACAGAACAGAGTAGAAAGGCCCCATAGGGTTTCCTAGCTGTGATCTTCATGGAAGCGGACTGCTACATCTTTCTCCCGAGGACTGACCGGTGGGTTCAAACAGCTGACTTTATGGCTAGCAGCCAAGTGCTTCACCACTGTGCCACCTGGGCTAATTCCTTGAATACTGGAACCTAAGTGAAAATTGATAAGTAAACACTGGATTCATTTGCATGGAAAATTCTGGGGTGAAAGTAAATTAGGTTTATGACACAATAACTCAACAACATTCTTGGGTTTGATTTCTGAAGCCACGATGTTAGGGAACGGGCAGAGGATTTGATTCCTTTCATTAAAGAAGAATGAATTTCATACCTTAGATTGCAGTAGCTACAGTTTCCCTTGAAGGAAGATGGGTTGAGTAAAAATTGTGATGCAGCTTAACATTACTGTGTCTTCAATCATTTTCTCATTGATTAGAAAAATACCAATTAGCCAAGAGTAAACGGAAAGCGGGGAAGCTTGAAGGTAGAGTGATTAAAGTGCTCAACGGCTAACCAAAAGGTTTGCAGTTGGATTCCACCAGCAACTCTCTGGGAGAAAGATGTGGCAGTCTGCTGCCATAATGATTTCCAACCTCAGAAACTTTATGGGGCTGTTCTACTCCATCCCATAGGGTCGCTATCAGTTAGAATTGACTCAAAAATAGTGGAGCTGGGTTTTTTTTGGAAAAAGGAGATGGAGTGAATTAGCATTCAGGAAACAGATTCTTTGTCTCACACTGAGCCAGTTATTTTACCTTTCCGGGCTTCACACTTTCTTTATACATGAATTATCTTACAGGCTATTGAATTAGATTCAATCAGCAAATACTTAGACTGATCAGCTACCTTGTATCAAGCAGAGATCTTTGATAAAACCCATTAATTTTATAAGTGACAAGCCCTAAATAAATCATATAGCAAATCTTATTCACTAAATTACATTGTGCATGACAGATTATAGTAACAACTAGTAACTGATAAGAGACACGTATTAGTCCTTATCAGAAGCAGACTATGAACTATCACCAAAATTTCTATCTCTGAAATTTCCCTGTCTGGCCACAGTGATCCTCTTTATCCTGTTCAGCTTCCTCAAGCTTCGGGGTAGAGATGTTACAGGAATGTCCCACTTATTTCCCCCTCCTGTCTCATCCCACATCCACATTGCCTGTAATGTGCGTTTGCTGCCTTACCCATCAAGAAGTGGAATCTATTTCTCCTCTCCTTGGATCTGGTTGACCTTATGACCTGGTTTAGCCAGTAGAATAAGGTGGAAGCTATGGGATTCCAGTCCCAAGCCCAGTCCTCAAGAGGCTTCACATGCTTCTGCTTAGCTTCCTAGAAACCTGCCCTGACCATGAGAACAAGTGTAGACTAGCCTGCTGGATGCCAGGAGGCCATGTGAACACATACCAGTTGGTCCTGGTATCCCACACACGAGGTAGAAGTCGCCCAGTTGACTGAGAGACCCATTTGAAGGTAAATGTTTACTATAAATAACAGTGCCAAGCAGTGCTGAGGTTCTGTGGTGGTTCAGTTGGCAGCACTGCTCTGACGACACATGCGCCTCTTAAACTTGTCCTTCAGTGAGTGCTCACTGCCCATCCTTCACTTCTTCTCCGTCTTCCTGTCAACTGCACTTCTGTGATTTCACTGGTTTTTCTATCTGCATTTATTCTAAAGCCAGTGTGCAGATCCAAGCAGAGCTGAAGCATCAACAGATAAATACCTGATGTATCTCAAATTGTTGACCCCAAATGGTCCTGTTTTAGGGGCATTCTTGACTTTGTTTTGCAAAGAACGCCCCAAGTCAAATATGTACTATTTGGTCTCAGTTTAGGTGTCTTTCATGGTTGGTTATCCTTTTTTATTGAAATCTCTGCATAGTTAATACAAGGGCTTTTTACTCCATCTCCTCTGGACTAATCACTCAACAATGTCCGTGGTACTCTTGCAGAGACCCTTGTTTCCATGAGCTGAATTCACCAAGCAAGTGCATCCTTCTTTGTTCTTCTCTCTTCCTTAAACTCTCGCAGCTTTTTCCCACATACTATCTTCCTTCATGCTACGTCATCCAGAGTCAGTAATGTATTCAACAAGCACTTATTTCAACAGATCAAAACTTTTGTGACAAAGAAATTCTTCCTGTCTTTGGGGCATTCTTGATAGAATTATGGTGGGCGAGTTGGTGGAAAACTAGCTTTAAGGAAGTAAGTTATTGGATTGTATTGTGGGGGCAGTAGAAAGAACAAGGACCTATGGAGACACTGGAGAGCAGAGTTACTAATTCTGTTTGGGAGAACGAAAGAAAGTATTAGAGAGATGTAACTTTAGCCACAGCTTGGGTAGCAAAATGAAAAAGAAAGAGAGGGAAAGAAGGAAGCAAAGAAAGAGAGAGAGAGAGAAAAAGGATATCTGTGTCCTTCCTTGTCATTCAGTCTTTACCCTTTGCAATTTAGCATCTGCCATCACCAGCCTGAAGTGGTTGTGTTGATAACCTTTTAGTCACAGGGCAACAACTTACTGCCCTTCCGCCATAGGTCCCTCTCTTGACGCATCCCTACTTAACAAAGGTCATAGGTGTCATTTTTTGAGGGCTTGTTGGGTGCCAAGCTTTTTACCAAATGCCTTTGTCTTCACAACCCTCATTTAAAACATGAGGAAATGTGGACAGAGAGGTTAGACAAAACTTCCAAGATCACATGGCCACAAAAGGGCAGACTTGAGGCTCAAATCCAAGTCTGTCTGATCCCAAACCTGTGCACTCAGTGGCAGTGCCCCTTCCCTGGCTGGTTTCAGTGTGACTGCAGGATCTGCGTTCTTCAGTGACTTCACTCACTACCCCTTCTTTTCTCCTTTGCTCTGTAGACATCATCAACTGCTGAATTTCTGTCTTCAGACTTCTCTGTGTCTTCTTTCTCTGTGGTGGAGTAGCAGTTATGGGCTACAGCTACTGACCAAAAGGTCAGAAGTTCAAATCCTCCAGGTACTCCTTGGAAACTCTTGGGGGAACTTCTACTCTATCCTACAGGTTCACTGTGAGTCAGTATCCACTTGATGGTGTAGGGTTTTGGGTTGGGTTATCTTGTCATTTTCCATGACTTTTGGTTTCATCTCTCTGTAGTTGCCTCTCAAATCTCAGGAGCCACAATCTTACATCTACAATTGCCTTCGGGGTGCCTTAATTTGTCTTCTGTAATGCCATCTTAAATTCAACATGTCCCCATATGGATCATTGTCTTTCCCAAAGACCAATTCCTTGGCCACTTTCTCTGAGTCGCTGAAGCTAAAACTCAGCACTGGCCTCTTCTTTCTGACATGTTTGTTTCTTCTTCTCTATGCCCTATCAATTTCTATCTTTGAAATGTCACCTCTATCCATCTCTTTCTGGACATCTGGGCTGATAACACAGTCCTTATTACTTGCTACTTCTCAGCTGGGCTGTAATAACCCCTGACTAGACTTCCTGCCTTCTGTGTCTCTTCCATTCAGTCCACCTGACAGGCATTCCAACCTTCGTCACTGTGATGTTCAACTCCGATTTTATGACTTCTCTGCTTGGAAAACTTCAGTTGTTCTACATTCTTACTGGATGAAGTCCATCATGCAGTTCAGCATCCCAGACCCTTACAACTTGACCCTAAACATCCAGCTTTACTTCCGGTTGTTACTCTGCATATGTCTGGGCTTTAAGGCAGCCCAGTGGCAGGAGTTACCTGGATACACATCCTGCCCATTTACGCCTTCATAGCTCTGTGCACGCTACTTTCCCTTGTCACCCGGCTCAGCCCAGTACAAGTTTTCCCATCACAGAAGGGTTTTTTTACACTGTCATCTCTTTTACGAGGCCTTCCATAAACCACCATTGCCCTCAATTAGATTCTCATGCACGGGGACCCTTCAGGACAGAGTAGAATGGCTCCATAGAGTTTCCCAGGAGTGCCTGGCAGATTTGAACTGCTCACCTTTGGGTTAGCAGCTTTAGCACTTAACCACTATGCCCCCCAGAGTTTCTAACCTATAGAGTCACTGTAAGTTGGAATCAACTCAACAGCAGGGGATCTGGTTTGTTTTTAGTCTACCCAGAGCTTCTTGAAAGAAAGGCCCGGTGATCCACTTCTGAACAATGAAACTCCATGGAGCACAGTCTCCCATCCCTCATCCACAGGATGTTGCCATGAATTGGAGTTAACTTGAAGGTCACTGACACTGGTCACTTTTCTGTTATGTGAGGTTGACCTATCAACTGCACTTGACACTGTTGACTGTTCTTCTCTCCTTTAAACTCTTTCTTCACTTGATTTCCGCTTCATGTCTGGTTACTCTTAGTTGGTTCTGCTTGTTCCTCAGGTCTTACAAGTGTGTCTTGCCTATTGACAGGTATCGTGAAGATGATTTCATATGACTCAATGGCTCATGGCTGTAAATACTGTCTATATAACTCCATCACCATTTTTCATCTCTGCATTCATACGAGGCCTGACAGTTAAGTTTGTGAACTTATCCTAGAAAAGGTACTACATACCTCATTGCTGAATGTCACTGTGGTTACCTTCGAAGTACTCCCCAGTGCACAGTCCACCCTTCAAAGCAATTTTGGAGCATTTTTCTGGAAGGGCCATCAGGGCTGTCATTGTATTACCCTTGGTGTCCTGAATGTCATCAAAATGTCTTCTTTTCAATATTTCCTTTATCATTGAGGATCAGATCAGGTGAGTTGGGGAGTATTCCAATGTAGTTATTTGTTTACTGGTTAAAAACTCCCTCATATAGACAACCATGAGTCGGATCCGACTCGACAGCACTTGGCTTGGCATATAGACAACCATCCAATTAAGTTTGCAAACTTGCCACTGAAGCACTATGTGCAATGTCCTTTCTAGAAAGAGTTCCAAAATCACTTTGAAGGGTAGACTAGGCTCTGGCATCAGTGCATACTTCCCAAGGGGAGGACTTGGAAGGTGACCACAGTGATATTCAGCAATGAGGTGAGTACTGTCACAGATGTACTTTTCGGACTTTGTAGAGCCAACAGCCTCCTGTTTATCAGTTGGGTGTCTAATAAGCCCCCACCCCTACCCTACCACCAAAGCAAATGCTGTCCTGTCTTACACTTCCTGCTGTCCTCCAACCACACAGTATCGAAAGACTACTCCTCTGGCTACCCCATAGTGTTTCCAAAGCTCTACGTCTTTATGGAAGCTGACTGCCACCTCTTTCTCCTGTGAACTAGCTGGTTGGTTCCAACCACTAACTTTGTGGCTAGCAGCCTAGCACTTTAACTATTACGCCATCAGGGCCCCCTAGTTGCTTGGGCCAAAAGAGAAATATTTTTGATTTCCAGCGTATCAGTCAATCCCATAGGCTCTGCTGTCGAATATATCCAAAACTCAAACGTTGCTTACTGGTCCCTGTGGTGCTGCCATGGCCCGAGGTCTTATGCTTGGATTTTGACAGTGCCTTCATAACTGGTGACACAGCGGTTAAGAGCTCAGCTATTAAGCTGAGTGTCCGCAGTTTGAATCCACCGGTTGCTTTGCTTCATGGAAACCCCATGGGACAGTTCTACTCCGTCCTGTAGAGTCACCACGAGTGGGAGTTGACTCGGCGGCAATGAACCCGTCTTGGTTTGGACCTTCCTTCCTAAGGGGTCTACCTGAATTCATCACGGCTCCGTTTCAGCTGAGTTTTTGTCATGAAACAATTGTGATCCTGTTAGAAACATAGGCCAGATTTTGTCACAGCTGTTCTCTGCCAAAACCTTTATTTATTTATTTATTTTAAATTGTGCTCTAGGTGAAAGTTTACAGAGCAAATTAGTTTCTCATTAAACAACACACGCTCGTGACACTGGCTGCCAACCGCACAATGTGTCAACACTCTCCCTGAATAAAAGACTTGCTGTGACCTCAAATAACTTGGTGGTTGGGTACCAACTTCTTCTCTGATCTTGTCTCTACTTGAAACCTCTGTTTCCACAGCCTGGGCTGTGGATCCAGATCACTGCATCTTTATGACCTCCGTTATTCCGGGTCCCTATTCAAAAGGAAGGCCCCTGTAACCCACGCTGTAGTGCCTTTCCTGTTCTCCTCAGCTCACAGCAAAGGCCACTTGGGGAAGCTCCATGTGCACTAGTGATTTTATGTTGCTAGCCCTGCTGTCTCTCTGTTCAAGGGCAATCTCAGTCACTGATGCTGGAAGTGTCAGAGAGCTAAAGCCCCAACTTCCCTGTCCCTTAGGAGGATAACTCCCAGAGACACTCTACACAGCCTCTCAAGCTTCCTCAGCAAGACTGATCACTGGCGGCTCAGGAGGATAACCCACCCATTCCTATATCCTTTACTACCTTTGTTTTCTTTTCCTTGATTTACTTCCAAAAACCTTGGTGACATACTAGTTAAGTGCTACCTCTGCTAACCAACCAAAAGGTCAGCAGTTCAAATCCACCAGGCACAACTTGGACACACTATGGAGCAGTTTAGGCTGTCCTACAGGGTAGCTATGAGTTGGAATCGATTCAGTAGCCATGGGTTTGGTTTGGGGTTTGATTCACTTGCGTGCTTTCTTACTGCACTTCAAGGAATTGCCTTCCAAATAAATGTCCATGGCTGTTAGTTGCTGTCAAGTCAACTCTGGTTGGTGGTGACTCCATGTACGACAGGAAGATGCGTAGTTCAGTCTTGCATCATATTTGAGATCACTAGTATGCTCAAGTTCATTGTTGTGGCTGGGGTGGATTAACTGGTAAACAAGGTGCACGCGGGCTTACAGGAAGCAGAGCATGCACAGGCTTAATGGTGCCTACTTGCTAGTCTGTAACGTGCCATCTCACATGGCCTAAGCCACATCTATGATTGCATACTGCAGTTTAGCAAGTGAATACAAGTGGGGCCGTGTGTACCTTGCTTATTGGGAAATCCGTCCTTGGTTCTGCACATGGTGTGTTTTGAATGCCTTCCGGTTCAGGAGGCTCGTATTCTAGCAGACTGTTGTTCTTGTCATCCCCTGCAAATGCTAAGATGAAAGTCCCAAGCATTGCCTCAATGTTTCGTACGCTTTTCTCCTATTTTATTCTTTTTCATACTTGTTATTCTTTTAAGGATGCTGTATTTTACTTATATACGTTGCTGGTTGTCTCTCTTTCCACCAGAATGTGAGCAACATGGACATTACTGTCTGCTTTGTTCTTGTCTTGCTATCCATTCGCTAGAACAGCCCCTAACGTACAGTAGTTGCTCCTCTAGCATGCAAAAAATAGAAAGATTTCTTTTTAGGCAGGTATAGCGTTACAGAATCTTCATGTTAGAAGAACCCCAGAGGTGACCGAGTACACTTCCTTTTATGGTGCATATATACACAGAACAACCTTCCCGGTTGACCATCAGCCATTTTTCCTCTTCCTCAGTTATTCTAGTGATAGAGACATTGGCAATTTCATCATACAGTACATTCCTCTGTTAGTTGGCTGAACTTTTGATTCAAACAACATTTCTAAGGGAACGCTGATTCCCATGTAGACCACATGACTTGAGAGAACCTGACCCCTGCCCCAATTCTGGGAGTGAGGGCTCAGATCAACCTCTTGTGACAAACTGGTTCAAGAACAGCATGGCAGAAGAAGTCTGTGGGAGGGGAGCTTATGGGAAAGTGAAATCCTCATGGCATAGTGACTAAGAACTACCACTGCTAACCAAAAGATCAGCAGTTCAGACCCACCAGATGCTCCTTGGAAACTCTATGGGGCAGTTCTACACTGTCCAATATGGTGTCTATGAATTGGAATCCAACAAACAGCAATGGATTTTGTTTGTATGGGAAAGACCTTCCTAGCCTTCCTGAGAGATCTGGAAGCCACTGATTCTGCAGCTATAAATACATTTGCATGCAACCTGATAGCTCGTGCCAGTCAAGTCTATGACTCCAAGAGACACCAGGCTGGCTGAGGCTAATATGAAGGGAAAAACAGAAAGAAAGACTCTGAGACATGAATGACACCAGAGAACTTCTGGCTTCCCCAGTCATGAAAAGGGCCGTGTTTCTGGGCTTAGAGTTACGTTGTTGTTAGATGCCCTTAAGTCAGTTCTGACTCACAGAGGCCTGATGTCCAAGAGAATGAAGCACTACCCAGTCCTTTGCCATCTTCGCAATGGTGAGCTTTCAGCCCATTGTTAGAGTAACTGTGTGAATCCTTGAGTGTCTTCGTCTCTTTTGATGACACTCTGCTGAGCATGCTGCCTTTCTCCAGGGACTGGTCCCTTTTGACAACATATCCAAAGTACTTATGATAAGTCTTGCCATCCTTGTGTCTAAGGAGCATTCTTGCTGCACTTCTTTCAAGACAGATTTTCGTTTGTTCTTCTGGCAGTCCAAGGCATAGTCAACATTTGTAGCTAACAGCATAATTCACAGACATCTATTTTTCTTTGATCTTCCGTATTTGTTGTCTAGCTTCAACATCCATATGAGAGACAGAAAATACCATCCCATAAAGGAATAGCACTGCCTCTGAAATCTTTAAAGAGGTCTTTTGCAGCAGATCGGCCCAATGCAATGTATCATTTGATTTCTTGACGACTGCTTCCACGGACATTGACTGTAGATCAAGTCAAATGAAATCCTTGACCACTTTAATCTTTTGACCATTTATCATAATATTGCTTATTGGTCCAGTTGTGAGGATATTTTGTTTCCTTTACATTGTGGTTATATGGGTCACTAAATTCCTTATTAATTAAATCAATTTTAATTCATGTTTTCTGCCATCCTAACTGATACATTACACACAATCTCCAAGAAGAGTCTGTTTATTCCCAAGGAATAAGCCAGCAATTACAGACTTTCTGATGGTACAAGCGACACATATTATTGACGTTTCCTTTCTGTGCCCACCCCCTCAGCGTTCATTACAGTTAACCCTGACATTCATCAGCCCCCTTGGAATTTTTAAAATAAATGCTGTCTTAGTCATCTGGTTTTGCTCTAACAGAAAGACCAGGAGTGTATGGCTTTTGCAAAGGAAAGTTTATTCTTACACAGTCCAGTAGGATACAAGTCCAAATGCAGGGTGTCTGCTGCAGGGGAAGGCATTCCCCCTTTGTCAGCTATGGAGGAAGGTCACTATGATGCATCAGCCTTTGGTCAGGGAGCATCTTGGTATAGAAACCTCAGATCTGAAAGACTTGATCTGCTCCCATTGCTGCTTTCTTGATCGTATGAAGTTCCCAATTCTCTGCTTGCTTCCCTTTCCTTTTATCTCTTGTAGGATAAAAGGTAATGCAAGCCACAGTCCAAGGAAAACTCCCTTTACATTGGAGCAGGGAGGTGACCTTAGGGAGGGTGTTACAGTCCCACTCTAATCCCCTCTAACATAACCCAGTCTATTCGTCACAGGCGGAGATAAGGATTTACAGTGTAGGAAAATCACAGTATGGAGGGCAATCACACAGTACTGGGAATCCTGGCCCAGCCAAATTGCTACACATGTTTTTGGCGGGGGAGGGGGGAGGTGGGGATACAATTCAATCCATGACAAATGCTAAATAAGAACATAGAGGGAGTATTCTAATTCCCCCCCCCAAGAAAAGCTAAAGTTGTATTGGTATCAACTTCTGTTCTATAACATAAAATTTAGAATAATCTGCTCTTTGGTACGTCAACTTACTTTGTCTTCATTACAGAGGTCCAGTTGTCCTCCTGTGTTTCCTAGTTTATGTCATCTTATACTTGAAAGCAAAAGGTTCCCCAAGTTGCAAAGAAACATGCTTAATACCGTTTAAGAAACATGTGGACACAGTCTACATCATAATTCAAAACTGAAAAAAATGTACTGGGCTGCAGTGTCCAATAGCTAAGGAAGTAACTGACTTAATGATGTTGTTTCTTTGACCAAAGTTACAGTAGCTGTATATGTTGTTCTAGTTGCCTTTGGATCGGCTTCAGCTCATAAGGGCCTTGTGTATGACAGAATGAGAGGGTTCCCAGTTCTGTGCCACCTTCCAGCAAAGTATCAGACAATGTTATTTTGTGATCCATGCAGTTTCCAGTGGCTGCTTTTCAGAAGTAGCTCACCAAGGTGTTCTTCCTAGTCTGGCTTAGTCTGGAAGTCCCACCAAAACCTGTCCCCCACAGGTGACTCCATTGGTATTTGAAATACCAGTGGCACAGCTCCTGGCATCACAGAAGCACGAGAGCCGCCACCATACACATGACCTGAAAATAAACATAGAGCATCTTATATCTTAAACACCAGTCTGAATCTTCATTTTTTTTTCCCCCATGACATGTAAAGCTTCAAATTGGAACACAGAGGCTGACAAAGAAGCCTCTAGATCTCCTGAACAATTTTGCACTTTCGATGTCACATTTTCCAGTTGCCCCCAAATCGTAAAGCACCGTGATTTCTTATGCATGAACTGCAACAGATCAACTTGTTCATAAAGTGTGGGTGAACTGCACACATATTTTCAAGCATTGCTGGGGTGGGGTGGGGGCGGGACAAAAAATGATTTGTGAATGGATTGACTAGATCTGGGCCAAAGGCTTAGAACCTTTCTCAAGTTCTATCAAACAACTCCCTTAGCTCTTGGCAATCATTCTTGAGTGGGGAGGGGCAGCAGTTACTTTTTGAAAGAGCTGTTAAAGCCTGTGTTGGATATCACAATGTTGGGGAAAGGAGGAAAGTGGAGGGCAGACTTGGGAAAGTTTTAATCACTGAACTATGCAGGACAGCCGTGGCTGCGGCAGGAAGCAGCCGGGAAATGGAACTGCCTTTGCAGAACTAAGCTAGCCTACAGGCATTCCTGATCTGAGGAAAACACTTTAATTAATATGTAAAACAGTAGTGGGAAGAAAAGCGAAGGTTAATTCCAAACCACATCACAACCAGTGGTATTCAGGTTATGAAACCTTGGGAAACTTATAGGTGTTCCTGTTTAAAGGCATAGAGGTGCTTTTGTGTGTGAGCAGCTTCTAAGGCACTCAAAAGCCCTTTTATCCACCCCCTGCGGTGGTATTACTCTTTCTGTGCTTAAAAACACGGCCCCTGACTGGCAGGAGGTTGCTTTTAATTTGCAATGTGCCCTCCGTTTTGCAAAACCACCGGGGATTCTCAGTGACTAGAAGACAATCGGTGGGGACCAGCCTTAAAGGAACGTTTATTTGATGGGGAGCTGTTCCTTTCCCTTCCTGCTTTCTAGCTGCTGCCTTTGTTCCTGTTGCTAGCTACCTTTCGGAATTTGTGAGGCAGCCTGACCTAGGCTGTTCAGGAAACGGCTCCCGACTTGCCTGGGGTAAGACTGTAACTCATTTCCTAGGCTGGGGTCTCAAATCCTGACCTGAGCAGAGTGTATCAAATTCTCACTGTGGCAAGGATCAAAGTCAGATGAAAACAGTGGGTTCTCTGAAGTGAGATATGTGAACAAACAGAGACGACAGGTCTTTGCCTAGACCAAACTGAAGCAACTTCATCCAGTGCATGATTGATTAACACAGAGACGTGCTGCTTCCCAAAGACACGCCAATGTGAGAATGTGTGTGTTGGCGTGTGTGTGTGCATGGCTGCCTTGGGTGTGTGTGTGTGTGTGTTTCCTGACTCCCCAGTGTCTTGTGGACCATTCAAAGCAACTTGTCTGCAAACTGCTTAGGGGGCATCAGAAGTTTGGAAATGATACTGTCTTCTTCACATTTCTTACTATGTGACAAAACACTCTAAGCCGTCTGACCCCTCAAGGATCACCAAAACAGGCTTACTAAATTTCTTGCCACCATCTGTCTACCAGTTTGTTGTATGTGGTGGTTTGTGTGTTGCCGTGATGCTGGAAGCTATTGTCACTGGCATGTCAAACACCAGAAGGGCACACGTCATGGACAAGATTAAGTACAGCTTCCAGACTGAGACAGAATAGGAAGAAGGACCTGACAGTCAACTTCCAAATACACTGATGGTCAGTGAAAACCTTCTGGACAGCGTCGGAACATTGTCTGACGCAGTGCCTGAAGATGAGCGGCCACCCCCACCCACCTCCCAGTTGGAAAGCAATCAAAAGACGACTAGGGAGAGCTGCCACCTGAAAGTCAACTTTAATCACACAGATGGAGCCAAGCGTCTGGGACCTCAGAATGAGGAGAAACAGCTGTAAATGATCGTTAATAATCGGAACACGGAGAGTACTAAGTATAAAACCAAGAAAATTGTGGTAAAAAATGAAACAATGAATACATATCAATATCCTAGGCATTAGTGAGTTGTAATGGATTGGTATTGACCATTCTGAATCAGATAGTCAGATGGGCTATGATGCTCGGAAAGACAAAAGGAATGGGAATGGTGTTGCACTCATTTCCAAAATGAACATTTCAAGATTTATCCTCTCAGGGATAGGATATTATCCTAAGTCTACAAGGAGTACCAGTTATTACATTAGTCAAGTTTATGCTTCAGCCACTAAAGCCAGAGATTAAAGAATTAAAGATTTTTGCCAGCTTCTACATTTTGAAAATGATCAAATATGCAATCAGGATGAATTGACAATTACTGGTAATGGGAATGGAAAGTGGAAATAGACAAAAGGAATCAGTAGTTGGAAAATTTTTACCTTCATTCTTCATTCTTTTTTGAACGATTGTCTTTTGATCTATGTACAGGTTCTACACAAGTACAATTAAGCGTTCTCAAATTTCCATGCTTTGCAATGTTACCCATAATTTGTTATGATCTACACAGCTGAATGAATGCCTTTGCATTGCCAGTAAAACACAGGCAGACATCTTTCTGGTATTCTCTGCTTTCAGCCAACATCCATCTGACATCAGCGAGATGCTCCTCATTCCATGGCCCCATCTGACTCCATCGTGACTTCTAGCATATCTTGCAGATTTACTGCTGCAACCAATTTGGAATGATTTTCAGCAAAATTTTACTTGCTTGTGTAGGGCTGCTATGAGTTGGAATTGACTCAACCACCAGAGATTGCATGATGGAATTTTGCTAGAACAACAACTACCTCACAGTAAATACTTTTCTTTTTCAACAGAAGTGGCAACTATGTGTGTGGATCTCGCCAGACAGAATACACAGAAATCCAACTGACTGCATCTTTGGGAAGACACAATGGAAATGCTGATTATCATCAGCCAGAACAAGGCCAGGGACCAACCATGGGACAGACCATCATACACAAGTTGGAGTTGAAGTTAAAAAAATCAAAACAAGTCCACAAGAGCCAGAATACAACCCTGAGTATATTCGACCTGAATTTGGAGACCATCCCAAGGATAGATGTGACACATTAAACAGCAGTGGACAGATGAGTTATGGCATGGCATCAAAGACATCATATACGAAGAAGCAAGAGGTCTTTCAAATGAGAGAAAAGAAAGAAAAGACTAAAATGAACATCAGAAGAAACTTAAACTTTCTCTTGAACTTAAAGTACCTAAAGGGAATGGAAAGAATGGTGAAATAAAAGAGCTGAATGGAAGAGTTCCAAGGGGAGCTTAGAAGACAAAGTGAAGTATTATATAGCACAGTGAACAGACATGAGGAATTAGAAAATCAAAGGAAAGATCATTTTCAGTGTTTAAGCTGAAAGAAATGAAGAAAAATGTTCAAGCTTTGAGTTGCAATATTATTCTATGAACAAAAAAACCAAAAAATGGAGATGATTCAGCCAACAGATATAATGCTAGAAGTGCTTCTTGGCTATGCCAAGAAACTTGGAAGACAGCTACTTGACCAACTGACTGGAAGAGATCTGGTTTCATGACTATTCCAAAGAAAGGTGATCCGTCAGAATGTGGAAATTATTGAACATCATTAATATCACAAACTCATTGTGGCTGAGTCAATTCCGTCTCATAGCAGCAGTATAAAAGAAAGTAAAATTTTTCTTAAAATCATTCCAAATCAGTTACAGCAGTAAAATCCACAAGATATGCTAGTAAGTCACGATGGAGTCAGATGGAATGAGGAACATCTTGCTGATGTCAGATGGATGTTGGCTGAAAGCAGAGAATACCAGAAAGATGTCTGCCTGTGTTTTACTGGCAATGCAAAGGCATTCATTCAGCTGTGTAGACCATAACAAGTTATAGGTAACATTGCAAAACATGGAAATTCCAGAATGCTGAATTGTACTTGTGTAGAACCTGTACGTAGATCAAAAGGCAATCGTTCAAAAAAGAATGAAGGAGTACTGGGTGGTTTAAAATCAGGAAAAGTGTGTGTTAGGTTTGTATGCTTTTGCCATACTTAATCTGTATGCTCAGTAAATAATCTGAGAAGTTGGGTTTACAGAAAGCAGAAAGCAGCACCAGGACTGATAGAAGACTCATTATCAACTTGTGATATCCAGATGAAACAACCTTCCTTGCTGAAAACGAAGAGGACTGGAAGCCCTTGTTGATGAAGCCTTCAGTATGGTTTATACCTCAACATAAAGAAAACAATGATAGCAACATCATGATAAATGGAGAAAGAATTCAAAATGCCAAGGATTTTATTTTACTTGGATCTACAACAGAATGCCCACGAAAGCAAATGATGCATTGCATTGAGCAAATCAGCAAAAGACTTCTTTCAAGTATTAAAAAGCAAAAATGTCACCTTGAAGATGAAGGTGTGCCTGTCCCGAGCGATAGTAATTTCAACTGAGTTACATGGTGTTTTAGTCAGCTAGGCTGCTCTAACAGAAATACCACAGAGTGGATGGCTTTAACAAAGAAAGATTTATTCTTACACAATCCGGTAGGCTGCAAGTCCATATTCAGGGTGTCCGCTCCAGTGAAAGACTTTCCCCTTGTCGGCTCTGGAGGAAAGTCTGGTATTGCATCAGTCTTTGTCCAGGGAGCGTCCTCACGCAAGAACCTCTGGTCTGAAGGACGCGCTCTGCTCCCGGTGCTGCTTGCTTGATGGTAGCGAGGTTCTCAAATTGTCCTTTGTTTCTTTTTCCTTTTATTCCTTGCAAGCTAAAAGTATTAGGGTGGGGCAAGCCATACTCCAGGGAAACTTCCCCCACAGCAGGAACTCACAGCCCCACCCTAATCCTTTAACATACAGGTTAGCAGAACCACACAATGGAGGACAGTCCCAAGATACTGGGAACCATATCCCAGCCACGTGGCTGC
Organism: Heterohyrax brucei; assembly: GCA_028571685.1. Classification (NCBI taxonomy): domain Eukaryota; kingdom Metazoa; phylum Chordata; class Mammalia; order Hyracoidea; family Procaviidae; genus Heterohyrax; species Heterohyrax brucei. The sequence goes on from CM053163.1 coordinate 3,951,832, forward strand.
ACACATTTTTGGGGGGGACGCAATTCCAACCATGACACATGGCATGTGTGAACTGGACAATGAATATGAAAGAATGAAGGGAAGTTGATGCTACTGAGATTACGGCGTTGCAGCGAATGTAGAACACACCGTATACTGCCAGAAGAGTATGTGAATCTGTAAGTGTTACATCTGCTAACCAAAAGGTCAGCAGTTCAAATCGACCAGGTGCTCCTTGGAAACTCTATGAGGGAGTTCTACTCTGACCTATAGGGTTGCTATGAGTCAGACCCAACTCAACGGCAGTGGGAGTGGCCTTGGAAGATGCATCTCCAGAGTGTTCCTTGGAAGCTGGGATGGAGAGATTTCATCTCAGATACTCTGCCTATGTTATCAGGAGAAAGACCTCATGCTTGGTAGAGGATCAGCAAAAGAGGAGAACGTCCTCAAGTACATGGATATTGACACAGTGACCGCAGCAGAGGGTTCAGACACAGCAATGACTGTGCGTGGGGTGCAGGATTGGGAGTATTTCCTTCTGCTTTATATAGCGTTGCTGTGAGTCAGAACTGACTTGACAGAACCTAAAAACAACAGACCCTCGTGGCTCACAGACTCCTTGGAGAACCTAGTGGAACTCTCCCCGGGAAGAAAAGGATATCTGCACATATAAGCAAAATTGCCTTCACATTTGGGCTTTTCACATAACCTTCTCAAGCCCAGTTAGGACTTCCACTCTAGAACTGGTCCCTATGTTCCATGTCCACTGCTCCTGTCTCTTGCCTGGAGACTTACTATATAGCCTTCTAGCTGCTCTCCAGGAGGTTAGTGTGTCTAGCACCGATACCCTTCCCAACCATCTGGGCTGGCCAGAGTTGACCTTCTCCCATTGCTCCTTGTGAGTCTCCCAGTGGCCTTACAGTAACACTTGTAAACACCTTAGGTTTGCACTCAAGGTTGTGTGAGTACTTCGTCTTCTGTTCTAGGCATCATTGTTGTTGCTGTTAGTGGCCTTCCAATCTGACTCACGTGGTCCCATGTAACAGAGTGGAACCACAACTTCAGAAAGGTTTGAACCCTTGCTGAGCATTTGCATTTCAACTCCCAGATACACTCAAGCAGAATCCACATATTAACAAGACTTAGGTGATTCTTCAATATTCCTTTTTGGGAACTTGTTAGAAATATAGATTCTAAGCAGTAGTTCCAATTGGACCTGTTTTGAAGCCTGGGGTGGAACTGCCGCCCAGGCCTTCCCAGGCTGTCATCTTCACCAATGCAGATTGCCAGTCTTCCTCTGGTGGAGCTTCTGTGTGGTCCAAACCACTGACCCTTTCAGTAAGCAGAGGAGTGCTTTGCTGGTGGCACCAGCAAGGCTCCTTGGTCTAGGCACACACCCCTTGTGTTTTCTTGAACAAGCCGCCCTCCCTCCGTCTTCCTGCTCCTCTCAACCAAGGCTGTGGAGTCTCTGTAGGAGCCTTTTGCTGTCTCCAGCTGGATAACTCTTATCTGTCCTTCAAGTTTCAGGATCCCAATCACTTTCTCTTGGAAACATTCCCTGGATGTCTAGTTGGATTTTATGCCTCCAGGGTATACATATTTGTAGCACTCTGTGTATACCTTCCTTAGAACATTCAACACTCTTTGTTGCTGTTGACCAAGTGGGCCATTTCTTTCACTTACTTGACCATCAACTTCTTCAGTCGGAGCCCAGGTATTTATCTGTATGTCTCCCAGTGACCTGGCAGCCCCATGATTTCTACACAGGTGATTAGGACTATACCCTGTTAGAAGGTAGGGATCCAGATAGTGCATTTGTTATGAAGCTGTTTCATAGCATACACAATGTTCTAATTCACATTCACTATATATTAAAGGCCGCTTGACATGCTGATGGAGATTATACAGGTTGGGAACTACAGACCTACCACGCAGCTACCCCCTTGGGAGCTGATACTGTCCGTGTACACAGCCACATGGTCGGCATCTAGCAGATGCCCACTGAATATGTGAATAGACAAATGACTGGGGAGATGCAGTTGGAGGTATGGGTGAAAGGAGCAAAGAACCCAGGAGTTGGAAATTAGGGATTCCAACCGACTTCAGTGCTTCTGCTTTGCAGCCTGTGATATTTCTCTCTTTCTGTCTCTCTCTGACACATGCACACACACCTGTACCCATGAACGTCCCCACTTCTACTTTTCCAAAGGTGTTGCTTCATACATTATCTTCTATTGCCCACTTTTCTGTTCTTTTGTGCTCACTCCTATCACTTAGATTATAAACAAGTGGCAGTCTTCCTTCTTTAAAATAAGACTTCTCCCATTTAATCCCTACGCTTCACCTCCAAGGTGTCTGACTTACAGGGACATCGCTGGCAGCATCTGCAGATTCGTTTTCCAACTGCAGTTGAACTGGCCATTCTTTCTCAACTTAGCCAGCATCAGCAGACACATACATTTCATTTTCAACAGCCTTCTCTTCTTTGCCAGAGTTTTATGTTGTTTTCAGTAGTTTGTTCCTGACTACTGACTTAAAAATTGACAGCTGGAATCCACCCAGCAGCGCCATGCGAGAAAGGCTTGCAGATCTGCTTTTGTAAGATTATAAGCAAGAAAACCCTATGTTGCTGTTGCTAGATGCTGTTAATTTGGTTCCTACTCATAGTGACCCTATAGGACAGAGTAGAATTGTTCTACAGGGTTTCCAAGAAGCTCCTGGTAAATTTGAACTGCCAATCTTTTACTTAACAGCTAAACTCTTTAACCACTGTGCTACGAGGTATTCTTTTGAATAGTTTTATTTGGACGCATCTAGGATTGCCAGGAGTCTTGAGCGCAACAGGTTGGGTCTTTGGTTTTGCTCCCATGCCACATCTAGCTCCACTGACTTCTGCTCATTTCTCAGTGCCACAGACTCTTGATGCTAACTTTTGTCTTTTCAACTGCCTTGTATACAGGGCAGGAAACGTTAAATCTCAGCTTGTGTCAGATGCACCCAGAGGCTTGTTAAAACAATTTGTGCCACCTCCAGAGGACTAATTCAATGGCTCTGGGGTGGGCTGGCAATTTTATCAAGCGTTGCTGATGCTGCTGTTTGGGCGACCACACTCCAAGAACCACTGAGCCAGATTTTCAGGCACAACCAGACCCCTAGGTGTCGGTGGTATCACCAAGCGACTGTCAGTGTCTTCCTTCGTGTCTCTACTCTGTTTTCCTATGTGTCAATGACTGGTCTTCATTCTGACAGCCCCACACCCACACTTACGCCCTCCTTACAGTTAGTAATTTACAAACAGATTATTTTTCCCAAGATATATGCAAATCCCCCTCACCCCGTTCCCCCAGGTGATTCTGTCTGTACTGGATCCTAGGCCCACTCCTGAGCCAGTCGCTCGGGTATCTGTGGGGTGTCCAGACTCTCCAGCCTGCGTCAGGTGTAAGTGAGCCCATGCTGAGCGAGTATGGTGCTAGATCAACAACTCGGTGCCCCACCCCAATTCAAAATTCTATCTGAAGGAAGGAACGCAAGGCAGACAAAAGTCACCTGTTGGGTTCAAACTGCTGACACTTCAATTAACAGCCTACTGTTTTCACCACTGTGCCACCAGGGCTCTTCCCTATAAAGATCAAGGCGCAGAAAACCCTGTGGAGTCTTTGTGCTTTGTCAGATGGGGTCACTATGAGTCAAAACTGAGGTGATAGCAGGTGACAATATAACTCTTGCAAGATCCAACCACAGGGCTTACACTGCGGTCCTCGATTGTACTGAGTGCAGACAAGTCAACTCCCTCCGTGTCTTTCTTTCTCATCTGTGGGCTCCGTATGTAGAGCAACGTGGGTGATGGCGATAATCATGATAACCGCTATTTTCTGAGCACCTACTATGTGCTAGGCAAGATAGTTTTTTTCAGTGAATCTTCACCAGACCACTGAGTTAGGTAATCAATTTTATAGACAGGGAAACTAAGGTTTATTGAGACCAAAGCCTCCTCTAAATGTGCACAGCAGCCCACAGTGCTGTGGAGCTGGAATTCCAGCTGAGCTCGGGCTGATGCCAGAGACAGTGAATGCAGGCCTTATACTAAAAGTGCACTGTGCTTTCAGGTCTTCTCAGACCTGGATTGGATTTCTCCCCTGAAGAACCGGGCAACGTTAAGTTGCTGATGTTGTTGTTGTTGTTTTAAATTGGATTACGTATAAATTCTCTCTCCCTCCAATACCCAGTGAGATTCTTGGCAGTCAAAGAAGATCTCTTGCTTCATTGTTGCCTTGGGTGATTTTTTCCAGTCACTGATCTCGGCCTGGGGCCATGGCACCGATCCACCACACTGAGATGCCTTTGTTAGTGGAAAGGCAAGCTCAGGTAATCCACTTATTGACCTACGTCTGATTTGAAGCACCAAATTAACTTCAGAGGTTATGTAAGGGAAGGTTGACCCTTGTGTTTTCATTGAGAGTCAAAAGAGAGAAGGATGATTTCATCTTAGTCCTGACACCATGGAAGCTTCCATCAAGTACAGCTGCAGGCGAGGTGGACCAGAGCCTCCTAACCACTGGTCTATCCCGTCCCACTGTCATTGGCAAGTACAAGACGTAGAATATCCTGAAGATTAAAATCCAAACCAAACCAAACTTCTGTTGAGTTGAATCTGACTCATAGAGACTGCTATGAGCTGAATTCTTTGTTCTGCCACCAAATCTGTAGCAAGTTAGCTAGGCCGTGATTCCTGGTGTTGGGTGACGTCCTTCATGCTGTAAATCCTGCCTCTATAAAGTTATTGAGAGGGGACAGGCAGCGGTTGGGTTGACAGGGCAGAATTCAACACTTAAGACTGTTTCGTATCATGAGGCAGTCTCTTGAGATACAAAGGAAAGAAGCTACTGGAGAGACTGGGAACTCTTATACCACCAAGAAGCAGTGCTGGGAGCTCAACATATCCTTTAGAAAGCACTAGGGTCCCTGTGCTTCAGAAGCTTTGAGTCCTTGAGGTGGACTGATGACAAGGACCTTCCTCCAGTGCCAGCAGAGAAAGCCTTCCCCTGTTGATAAGACCCTGAATTTGGACTTCTAGGCTGCTGGACTGTGACAAAATAAAATTTCTCTTTTTAAAGCCGTCTATTTATGATGTTTCTGTTAAAACAGCATTAGCTGACTAGAACATTGACCCTAGAGGTCAAAGTAAAACTGCCCCACAGAGTTTCCAAGGAGGACCTGGTGGATTCAAACTACAAAACTGCTGGTTAGCAGATATGGTGCTTAACCACTACACCACCAGGATTTCCTAAAGATTAAAATCCCAGGGTGTGAAATCAGGTGGAGTACTGCCACAATCTGTCAGAAAGCAATGAACTTCACTGCCTTTCTTAACAGATATCTTGGATTACTTGATTTCTACCAATGGTTTCTGAAAGTTAAAAAATAAGTATAACTTTGGGGACGCTGTCTGTTTTGATGGAAACCGTGGTGGCGCAGTAGTTAAAAGCTGGGACTCCTAACCAAGAAGTCTGCAGTTTGAATCTGCCAGGTGCTCCCTGGGAACCTTAGGGGGCAGTTTTATCCTGTTCTATAGGGTCACTATGAGTGGAAATCAACTGGATGGCAATGGGTTGGGTTGGGTTTGGGGACACGGTTTATAGGAGTCCTAGGTGTCCACAGGTTAAACATATGGCTGTTGGCTGAAGGGTTAACAGTTCAAACCCACCAGTGCCTTCTTGGGAGGAAAGACCCAGAGATCTGTGCTCATGAAGATTACTGGCCAGGAAGTAGTATACAGCAGTACTGCCGGGTTCTGTAGGGTCACTGTGAGTGGGAATCGACTTGACAGCACAAAACAACAACAACACACTGTTTCCTGCCCTCTGTGCCATTTGGCTGTTGTCAGGTAGATTGCTCAGAACCAAGTGCTTATCTAGTGAAATAAAACACTTGAGAATAGAAATGATAATAAATATATAATCATACTTCTATCAGGGCCCAGCTAACACTCCTTAAAACGCTGAGAGTCATTGAAAAGCATGTCCAATTTGTGGCGAAGAGAAACCATAAATCCTTGGCTGCACGAAACTGCAGTAGAGATAACTTATTATCTAGCCTGGGAGACTTAACACAACTCCACTTTAAATTAGTGCTGTATCTTAGTGGCTGGTGAAAGACAGGGCTCGACTTTGTCCTGAAACAAGTTCATGGAATAATGGTCACATCTGATAAGATATCATTACAAAGGTTTTATTAGACTCCCCGGGGAGAGGCCCAAACCTGTGTTCTACTGGGAACACCAACCATTTGGTCTGGCCACCTTCCTAACTTGCTTGTTGTTTTTTTTCCCCCCCTTTTTTGGTGGTGGTGTGGGCTGTTATCTGAGGGGGCAACCTATCACCATGTGACCGAAAGCTGAACTGGAGGCAGCCTGGAGGTGAGGAGACCGTGTGATTGAATTTTGCCTATTAATGAAACATCATATAAATCAAAGCTTGCGCACTCTACCTTATATGGATAAAATATTATACCTGGAGGCAGGAAGATGTTATGTATTTTACTATCTTCATTAATCTGAAAGTTTGCTGTTCATGGCTCAGGCTACACATCACTTTAGAAATGAGACATTTCCCTTGTACTGCTATTTTCTCTGGGCTACTCCCCAACCCCCAGTTCTTTCTTTGCTGAGACAAATCTTTTTTTTTTCCTTCTGATAAACACCTGACTTCTAAGCCAGAAGCTGAAACCCCATGAAGCATGATTCTATCTGACCACATGGGATCACTAGGAGTCAGAATCACTAGATGGTAACTGGCTAGATGACATCTTGGTTGTCTCACTTAAAACCAAAACACTGTCATACGTAGAGTTGATTCTGACTCATAGCAACGCTATGGGACAGAGTAGAACGGCCCCATAGAATTTGCAACGAGCACCTGGCAGATTCAAACTGCCCAACCTCTGGTTAGCTGTCGAAGCAACTTAAACATGACACCACCACGGTTTTGACTTTTTAAAAGACTTGCAAAATTAGACAAAGTCAAGTTCAGGGTTTCGCTAAATGTTTGAATCGTGCTTGGAAGGCAATCAATGTCCAGTATCTCTAGTTTAAAATTATGTATTTCCCTCCGTCACAGTCAGGTCAAGTATTTTATCACTGTAGAGACTGCTGAGGAGCCCTGGTGGCACAGTGATTAAGGGATTGGATGGTATCCATAAGGTCAGCAGTTCGAATCCATCAACTGCTCCTCGGAAACCCTATGGGACAGTTCTACTGTGTCCTGTAGGGCCACTGTGAGTCAGAATCAGTTCAAAAGCAATGGGTTTAAAGGTTATTGTAAAGTCAATGTAGTCTGGATCTATAAACACAGTGTCTGAGGTGGTTTGTCACGTTCAAAGCACATGGCTTTATGAGGTCGGACAATTTACTCCTCGAATTTAATTGTCCTAAATGCCACGTATCTCACTGCTGAATATCACTACAATCACCTTTGAAGATACTACCTTTGGGAAGCTATGCCCCAGTGACAGCTCCTAGGCCACCCTTCAAAGCAATTTCAGAACTCTTTCTGCATAGCCATTGCAGATGGTTTCAAGGTGACAAGTTCATTAACTTAACTGTATAGTTGTCTATGAGTGTGTTTTTAGCCAGTAAGCAAATAACTGTATCGGAACACCCTCCCTACTCACCTGATCTGGTCCCCAATAACTTTTTATTTACCCAAAGATAAAAGAAATATTGAAAGGAAGACATTTGGATGACATTCAGGACATCAAGTTTCACACAATGACAGCTCTGATGGCCATTTCAGAAAAAGAGTTCCCAAATTGCTTTGAAGGGTGGACTAGGTGCTGGCGTGGATGCATAGCTTCCCAAGGGGAGCACTTGGAAGATGACCATAGTGATATTCAGCAGTGAGGGATGGAGCACTTTCTCTAGGCTGAGTTCACTGACTTCATCGGTAGTCCTCATATGATGAATAAAGGACACAGTGGAGCTGAAACTGATGTCTTTTGGAGACAGGTATCATCAACACTGGAAAAGGGGATCCATTAAACGTTTTGATTTGGTTCAGTCAAGCTATGGTTGCCCACTAGACTGACAGTCACCCAAGCTATGCAATCGGGTGATTTTTTATTGTTAGATGCTATAGAAAGGATGCTGATCATAGTGGACCCTATGAACACAAGAAGTGAACACTGCCTGGCCCGTGCTATCCAATCGTTATCATGCTCAATCCCACTGTCGCAGCCATGGCATCAGTCCGTTTTATCAAGGGGCTTCCTCTTTCCCAACGACCCTCAACTTCACCAGGCATGATGTCTGTCTCCAGGGACCGGAACCTCCTGAAAACATGTCTGAAGTGTGTGAGATGAAAATTCACCATCCTCATTTCTAGGGAACACTCTGGTTGTACTTCTTCCGGGACAAATTTGTTTGTTCTTTTGAAGATCGATGGTATATTCCATATTCTTCACCAGTGCTATAATTCAGACTATTTTATCAACCAGATGAGAGCTCTGGTAGCACAGCGGTTAAAATGCTCAGCTGCTATATGCAAGGTTGACAGTTCACATCTACCAGCCACTCTTTGGAAGAAAGATGTATCAGTCTGTTTCTGTAAGTGTTACAGTGACGGAAACTCTCTGGGGCAGCTCTGCCCTGTCCTGCAGGGTCATTCTGAGTTAGAATCAAATGGATGGCAGTGGGCTTTTTGGTTCCATTAAGCAAATCATCCATGTGGCCACCTGCTCCATTTAGCAACCCTCAGCTGTTCTTAAAGCTGAAAAAAATTCTACTTTGAGACAAAAAAAAAAAAAAAAAATCAATGTGCTTCTCTCATATAGACATTGATTGAAAGTGTCACAGAAATAGATGGCACAGAAATAAGTACACTCATGACACTGAGCACATCTCCATTTGACTGAGATGAAATGATAAACAAAACAGAGCTCATGTTAGCTTTTTAAAAAAATTTTAATGAGTAATTCATAATTTTAAAAAGTAAGATAATAACACCGTAACATGACAGGCACCCTTCATGTAGGTACCGTCTTGTTGAGGTTGTTTTGCTGGTGTTTTGAGACTGTAGTTTCATTAACAGTTTAAAAAATACAAGCTTTGAATTTGGCTTCGTTTTGAGTTCAGCCAATTAGTGCAGTTTGTTCTGGTTTTTATTTGAGGTTCTGTTTGGTCCAAGTCCCTGGAGTGGATTCGTGTTTGTGAACAGGCCCACTTTCATCTGACCACGTCCATAACAGGAAAAGCTGGGTTGGCAGCATGCCCCCGTAATTGCCCCCAGAGCCTTTGCGCTCCTATTGACCTCAGCACACAAGACTCTGCGCTGGCACCTTCAGGGGAGAGATGGATTCCTCTAGCCTGTGTTCTCAGATGTGAGCTAATGAAAGACAGCCAGGGTGTCAGGGACCGGATAAATATAGAAATCAAGACGTCTGAATTCTGCTCCCATCACGAGCACACCTGCGACTCAATCTAGGTCAAGTCACACACCTATCAGGGCTTCTGTTTGCCACTGCAAAACTGTGGAGGCTCAGGAGTGGATTGAGAGCTTTCTAAAGGGGTAGAGAGTGGCATGGCATCAGCCAGAGGCCTCTCACGGGCCAGGCAATGCACCAAGCCCTGCTAGATGCACTCCCTCACGCCACTCTTGCAAAATCTCTGAGGTTGTTTTTGTCCCCAATTTTACACTGGAGGCAAGACTGGAGAGCGTTTGCATTTGGAACTTGTGTGGCAATAAGCGGCAGTTAATTCAGATGGTTTCGGCCCCCAAGCTGGTCTGCTGTCTACGTGGTAGCAATCCCAAGTACACAAGTAGCTGACGCTGGATAAATTGTAAACGTTGGTATTCTTACAGCCCCAAAGTCTGGGAAAACACTAGTAGATGTTAGTATCAAATGCCTGCCTGTCTGAGTATAGTCATACTACGGGCCGAGCAATGCCGTCTTCCTGGTCTCTAGTAAACTTGGTATTTTTGGGGTATACTTTCCTTCATGCTTGCTACAAGAATAGCCTTATCTAGATAGGATACAGCTTCTGTCTGGTTGTTCTGTTCTCCAGAAGTAGAGCCGCTTACGGAGCGGGAGGAACTGATGCACACACAACGGTTGCGTTAAGCCCTCCGGCCTTGCCCCCACGGAGATGGAGAAGACCCCTGACCACACATTCAATAAGATGAATGCTGGAGTTCAGTTAGAGACTCCGCTGCCATCTAAGATTCCTATAGATTTCCAATTTTCACTTCCTCTGGATCAGGTAAAACCAAGCACACCACTGGAATACAAGGTCCAACAATTAAGTCCACGAACTAACTGTTCGAAGTGCTACATACCTCACTGCTGAACGTCACTGCATCGCCTGTGAAGCATACTCCTTGCGAAGCTAGGCAGCAATGCCAGAGCCTAGTCCACCCTTCAGAGCAATGTTGGACCTCTTTTGCTGGAATGGCCATTGAGCATGGTGGCACAGTGGTAAGTTTGTGAACTTAATTGTCTAGTTGTCTGTGAGGGAGTTTTTAGGCCAGAAAACAAATCACTGGGTTGGAACACCCGCCCTACTCACCTGATCAGGTCCCCAGTGACTTTTTTGTTTACCCTAAGAGAAAGGAAATGCTGGAAGGAAGATGTTTGGATGCCATTCAGGACATCAAGGGTAATACGACGACAGTTCTGATGACCATTACAGAAAGAGTTCCAAAATTGCTATGAAGGAGGACTAGATACTGGCATCCGTGCACAGCTTCCCAAAGGGAGGACTTCAAAGGTGGCCATAGTGAGAGTCAGCAACGAGGCAGGTAGCAGTTTTTTCTAGGATGAGCTTACAAACTTAATTGTCAAACCTTACATGCTGCTGATGTAGAGAATAAGTAATAGAAACCAGCAAAGTCCTTACGGCAGCTGTGACTGTCAGCTTCTGGTGTGTAGTACACTTCTCAGAATGTTGCTGTACTGTTTTAGTGATTTTGTTTCTGTTTGTTAATTCAGGAAGGATGTTGTCTATTTAATCTTCATTTTCTATACTTGATAATTTATACTGCTAGAGGTTCCCATTAGTTTGACCGTTTTCATCTCACATTTGTGTACCTTCCTCAGCTATGTCTTAAAAGATCACAGCAGTGAACTTGGACGTGAACAAAATAGACCCTTTGAACTGGGCAATAGGTGAACAACCTTTGAAATCAGTGCACACTCTGGTGCAACACAGCCAGAAAAACCAACAGCCAAATAAAAAGTGACTGGATCACTTGTGGTACACCTGCCAAAGCAAGGCTGCCAGTGCGGGAGAATTCTCACTCGTTTTCCTACGTGACTTTTACATAAAAAGTTGAAGCTACATGCTCCTGTAAGTACCACGGGTTTGGTATTTTTTAAAAAAAACGTGCTCTTTTTTTTTTCTCCCTGGGATAGAGAATCAAGAGACCTGAGTTTACATGTTAAAAATGAGAAACCAAATCAAACAGCGGTTTCTTCTTTACAGTAAACAGAGCAAAGACGGGCAATCACAGATGAGACCAAAAGCTGGCTCTCAGTAGAAAAAAAGACTGCCAGCCAAGCCAAGAAAAAGAGATTAGGAAAACAAAAAATTTCCTCCCCTGAAATAATTCTCTTTCACGACTGGTCCAGGGACTACAGTTCATGGTTTTCATTTCTACAGAATTTTAAGGGTAAATGATGCTGACAGCTGCTAGTAACAAGACTGAAACGGCTGGTTTGCAGAGACCCACCAAGGGTCTTTGTGTGGGGGTGTCTTTTAGTTTGTATACATATACGTGTGTGTGTGTGTGTGTCTATGCGTATGCAAGTATGACAATTAAGTTCACAAATTCATCCTAGAAAAAGTGCTCCACATCTCACTGATGACAGTGACTACAGCCACCTTTGAAGTCCTCCCCTTGGGAAGCTACACGCTGAGGCAGTGCCTGGTCCACCCGTCAAAGTAAGTTGGGGACTTTTTTCTGGAATGGCCTTGGCACAGAGTGGCACAGTGGCAAGTTCGCAAACTTGACTGTATAGTCGTCTGTGAGGGAGTTTTGAGTCGGTAAACAAATAACTGTATTGGAACATCCTCCCTGCTCACCTGATCGGGCTCCAGTGACTACTGCTGTTGTTGTTTTTTTTTTTCACTCCGAAGATAAAAGGAATAATGAAAGGAAGACAGTTTGATGGCATTTAGGACACCAAGGATAATATGACAACAGCTCTAAGGGCCAGTCCAGAAAGAGGTTTGAAAATTGCTTGGAAGACTGGCATCAGTGCACAGCTTCCCAATGGGAGTACTTGGAAGGTGATCGTAGTGATATTCAGCAATGTGTTAGGTAGCAGTTTTTCTAGAAGGAGTTCTTGAACTTAGTTATACACGAACTTATGTATATGCATGTGTATCTGTGTGTGAGAAAGTGTGTGTGTGTGTGTGTGTGTGTGTGTGTGTAACCAAAACCAAGCCTGTTGCCATTGACTAGAATTACCTCATAAAGTTTCCAAGGATGTATTTGACTCACTGACTGTTTGGGTAACAGCTCTTCATCACTGCCGTGCCCCTGCACCACTAGAGCCCTGTGGGTGTGTGTGTGTGTACACGTACATGTATATACACAGAGAGAGACACATGACCATGTATATGCACACAGAGAAAGAGAGAGAGAGATTTCACTTTTGTTTGGTTATGCTTTCCGTTCTTTACAAAATACCTATTTTTCATCCCAAGGAAACATTTTTCTTACAAACGTGCACTTACAGTACTTAGGTTGTTGATTTAAAAATAAGCACCCCATGCTTGATGTTTGTTTATTTCAGAGTACGATGTGATTCCCCTTCGTGCCTGAAAGAACTGTACTTAGAGGGAGTTTGTCCTTTCACTGTTTCAGTCATTCATCAACATGCATGAAGCTAGGCTCAAGAACAACTGAGGCCATTTTACTGAGTCAATGGGAAAACTCTATTGCTTTTTCCCTCCTCCAGACCTTCTTTACTTTCTCCTAGTCCTGTGATCTGCTGTGTTAGGATATCTTTCCAAATAATCAATCAGAGTCTCCTTAGGAATCATCTACTTATCAGAACTTGTTATCACCCAGAACGATGTCTGCTTCTCTTTGAGAACAGAAACATGTGCAGGTAGTTTATAGGCTGTTTGAATGTGAAGTTCCAAATACTTGGCCCACAAAGAAGGATCTCAGTTAGTCCAGGAACCAACACACACGGCCTCCTGATGGATGTCCCTCGGACACTCTTCACTGAAACTGTGCCAAGGCGGCCTTTGAATGCAGAGATGGAATCCAGCAGAAAAGAACCCCAGCATCACCTGCGCTCTGAGCACTTTGGAATATATACTGGAGTTAGAATTTTTAGTGTGCATAACTCGACAGCACTTGGCTTTGGCATAACATTTATTATTATTACTTTTTAAGAAACTCGAGTCTAACCGCCAAAGCCTGGGCCAGCAGCGTCAGCCCTTACCCCCGTGCCTCCAGAGCTCCCATCCTGTAAGAGGACCTTCCTTTTTCTCATTTTTGAGTTATAATTCAATCATTCGGTAAACTGACAGGCTTATACTGAGTATCATTATGGGCTTCTCAGGCAAATGAGTTTGGCTGTTGAAAAAACAATTTGTCTCTTGTTTTAGAGACAGAACAGACCAAAAGTAAAGCAGAATCCAAGTATTATCAAACGCCTATTGTGTCCCAACTCCCACAGAGTTTCCGTTTCCCCAACACTTTCAATGTGGTTACAATCAAACCCCGTTAAAACGAGGACTGTTTCCTTTGGGTCACCTCGAGGAATAGCTTCCACCCAGAGTGACTCTGAGGACCTGGAGCAGTTGGCCCTAGGGTAGTTATCTGCTAGATTCCATCTCTGTGTTCAGGGGCCACCTTTGGAACGATTTCAGTGAAGTATGTCCAAGGGACGTTCACCAGGAGTCCCCTTGTGTTGATTCCTGGGCTGACTGAGATGGTCCTTAATGTCCCACGTATTTGGAACTTCACACAATTTGGGGTAAAGGGGGTAGGGGGAGACCTGATACTCTCTGTCCGCATTGTGTATCAGGTACAAGTTAGATGCTCTGTATCCACTGGCTCATTTAAACATCATTGTGTCTCTAGAGCAGAGACCTGCTTGTCTCCTTAAGGATTTTACAGACACATCTAGCTCCAGCGCTGTCTGTTCACCGGTCACACAGAAAGCAAAGGAGACGGGATCTGAAGCCACGTCCGCATCAAGGTGGCTTTCCAGCAACGTCCCTTCGGATCCTACTTCTTCTGTGACGTAGCCTGTGCTGTTTCCAGACCCCGAATGGGGTACCTTAAGTTGCTGTCAGATGCTGTCCAGGTGGTTTCCGCCAGTAGTGACCACATCACAGGACAGAGCTGGACCACCCCTCGGGGCTTTCTCAGCTATAAAAGACAGACAAGTCTTTCTCAAAGCCTGCTGCTGGGCAGGCTAGAACTGCCACCTTTGGGGTTAGCATCTGAGTGCTTTCCTGCTGCACCACTAGCACTCTTTGGATTTCTTGTGCATGTCTGTTATTTGTCCTCTCCAGAAGCCTTGAAGGGCTTCCAGTCCCTTCCTGTATCTCTGTTAGATATAAATCCTTAATGTCAACTTCACCAATCATTCATTCATTCATTCCTATATTAACCCCAAATCATCTGTCTTATTCAAGGCCAACGAGAAAAGACCAAACCCGTTGTTATCAGTTCTATAACACAACCAATAACACGCGTGAGGCAAATACTTCTTCTTAGTTTGGTCATGTGTATGGGACCAAATGGGCAGATAGAAGAGGAGAGGGCACGGAGAGACAGGTAAAAACAGACAGAAAGAAATGGGGAACCCCGAGGGGGAAAAGGGAGAGGGTCAACACACGGCAGGCTTGCAACCAACGTCACAAAACAGTCTGTGTGTGGATTGTTGAATGAGAAACCAATTGACTCTGAAAACTTTCACTTAAAGCTCAACTGAAAAAAAAAAAAAACAATCCAATAACAAAAAACAGTAACACGTACTGGGTGTCCTTGAGGAACTGTGGTGGCACAGGGGTTAACATGCTCAGTTGTTAACTGAAAGCTCGGCAGTTAGGACCCACCACCTGCCCCGTGGGAGAGAAGTGTGACAGTGTGACAATCTGCTCCTGTAATACTACAGCCTTGGAAGCCCTGTGCTCCACTCTGCCCTGCAGGATTGCTATGTGTCAGAATTGACTGGATGGGATGGGGGTGGAGGAGGTGACCTTACTGTAAACAGAAGTCCCGTTTTAAGTCCCAGTCATCTTAGTTTTCTTACCGTCTTCACTTTCCCGGTAGTGGAACTGAGATTTAGACCTTAAGAAACTTGCCTAAGACCACACAGCTGATGGACGAGAAGTCAGGGTTCAGAGCCTCATCTCAGACTCCAGAACGTGGAGTGAAGTCGTTAGCAGTCCGTGTCCTTTCCCGGCCTTCAACCTTCTTGATGTCTTTCCAGCTGGCTGGCTCTTAGGTCTAGAGGTCTCCATAAAAGGGCACTCGTTGATTTTTTTCATATCAGTATAATATTCAGAGGGCGTTAAGTGGGGGTTCTCACGTTCCAGGTGTCTCCCAGTGGAAGATTCTGTTATGATGAAGGTCATTTTGTTAGCAAACCAGAACCAGGGAACTGAAGTGTAAACAGTGTTGTTATTTCTGGCCACAGAGCCTCTGGGGCCTGAACAAAGGTTATCCGGGTGCAGCACAGTATCCTTTTTATGAATCGGTTATTCTGGTTGTAACACAGAAGGCAATGTTGCCTCGGCATCAGCCCGGCTTCCTGTCCCCTGGGTGAAGCCTTGGCAAAAATCAGTTTGGATGGGCAGTCCCCACAGGGTTCACACGGAGAAGGGAGATGATAGGCTCCCTTCTGCCCCCACCCCCTCACTCACTCAGACATCTGAAGAAGATCTTTTCTCTTGGCAGACTGGAAGTTGTTGGCAGTGAGGTCGCAAGGAGAAAGACACTTCGAAACTCAGACCTGCTCCATCACAGGGCACACATTCTGATGAGCCTCGTTAGCATTCTGTCTTTCTGTTTAGATCCCTTTGGGGTTGGACTTGGCTTTTGTTAAGCTGGTTCCTCTTTCTTATTTATAAATTTGTTGCTTCTCCTGGGAATTATTGATCTTTCCTACAAAGATTTTCATATAAGGAAATCAGAGTCAATTTTTTAACATTTACACGGCTATTCAATAGAATTTTGCCCTAAAATTGTTTAAAGTCCAAATCTGATAACACAAAACCACCTCTCATATGTTGGCGGTCTCAACTGAATTAGATAAATGGATTTGCTATTCTGATGACCTTTTAAAACTCTTATCCTCTTAAGGTAAAATACTAGGTTGACAATTAAGCCCACAAACTTAGTTGTTATAAGTGCTGCACACCTCACTGCTGAATATCACCACAGTCACCTGTGAAGTCCTCCCCTTGGGAATCTGTGCACTGATGCCAGCACCTCATTCACCCTTCAAAGCAGTTTTGGAACTCTGTTTGGAATGGTCATTGCATGCGGTAGCTCGGTGGCAAGTTCTTGAACTTAAATTGTGTAGTTGTCTGTGAGGGGGTTTTTAGCCAGTAAACAAATAGCTGTGTTGGAATACCCTCCCTACTCAGCTGATCTGGCCCCCCAATGACTTTTTTCTTCACCCAAAGATAAAGGAAATACCAAAAGAAGACATTTGGATGACATTCAGGACACGAAGGGTAATCCAATGACAACTCTGATGTCCATTCCAGAAAATGAGTTCCAAAATTGCTTTGAGGGTGGGCTAGGTGCCGGTGTGGGTGCATAGCTTCCCAAGGGAAGTACTTCAAAGGTGACTTAGTGATATTTAGCAAGGAGATACGTAGCATTTTTTCTATGATGAGTCTACGAACTTCATCGGCAGTCCCCATAAACAGTGAACCCAGCAGCTACTTTGATCCTCATTACATTTTCCTCTAACCTGATACGATATTTTGGGTGTTCACCTCGCAGAAATTTCACCCTCCTCTCCTTTTTTTCCCCTGAAGTAGGCTGGTTTTTACCATTTAAAAAATACATTTCCACTGAGTTAAACATTTTAACAATCCTACTTTGTCAAGAGTTAAGAAGGTGGGAGAAGAATTTGGAGCAAAGATAAAAGGCTGTGAAGTCTGGTAAGGTAGGACTTTGTCACAGGATAGCTGTGAACGTGAAACAGATGTTAGTTGCCCAGCAGGAGCCCTGGTGGTGCAGCAGTTAAGCGCTCAGCAACACCTCAAAGGTGTTAGAACCCACTCAGCAGTCCTGCCGGAAAAAAGACCCTGCCACCAGTTCCCATGAGGATGACAGCCCAGGACACCACTTGGGCAGTTACGCTCTGTCACCTGGGGTCAGCGTGAGTCGGCATCCCCTCCACGACAACACAAAACAAGAAACATCTGACGGATGACAAAAACAAAGATGGGGAATGCTTGCTACAGGCTCCAACTCACAGCTACCTCTGTGGCTGAGCAGAACCAGCCTCCAGAGGGTTCCCAGTCGCTGGCTTTCCAGAAGTGAAACATCAGACCTTTTGTGGGAACAGCCTCTGGGTGGACTCAACCTTTCAGGTAGCACGAGACACAGACCCACAAACCAAGAAAACCTGAATCCATTATGGTGGAGTTGATTCCAGCTGCTAGCAAGCACCTAGTATGCAGTCGAATGGCCCCATGGGGTTTCTAAGGCTGTTGTCTTTACAGGGAAACCCTGGTGGTGTAGTGGTTATGTGTTACATCTGCCAACTAAAAGTTCAACGATTCAAATTCACCAAATGCTTCCTGGAAACTCTATGAGGCACTTCTAGTCTGTCCTGTAGGGTTGCTAGGAGTTGGAATTAACTCGACGGCTGTGGGTTTGGATTTTTTAGGGAGTCCTCACAGGGGCAGAAGGCTCCCATCTTTCTCCGGAGGAGCAGCTTCTAGAGGACAGGGTAGAACTGCCCCACAGAGCTCCATAGAGCTTCCAGCGAGCACCTGGCAGAACTGAACTGCCGACCTTTTGGTTAGCAGCTGTAGAACTTAACCACTTTGCCATCAGGGCTTCCCCTGTACAGAAGGAACTCAAATATATTTGTCAAATTTAACTCGACGGCACTTGGCTAAGTACTAAAGAGCAAACTGACCTTTCCATCGCTCAAGAGGAGGCCCAGATAGCACAGTGGTTAAGAGCTCAACTGCTAATCAAAAAGTTGGCAGTTTGAATCTACAAGGCACTCCTTGGAAACCCTTTGGGGCAGTTCTGCTCTCTCCTATAGGGCCACTATGAATCGGAATTGGCTCAATGGTAGTGGGTTTGATTTGCGTTTGGTTTATTGCTCATGAATATGGTTGCCTGGGGTTGAAAACAAAGAGAAAGACGTGAAAATCACTTCTGTCTTGCTTTCTGTTATGTCAGAGCAAATAAAGACAGAGATCAATGGGAGAACAGCATTTAGAGATTACCTACGGTATCCTCCATTTATATGATGTATGCTTCCCAGGATCACAGATGGAGAAGTGGAGGTGACAGTCACCTGAATTTACTTTTATAAAGCTGACAACATATTCAGTAACAGTCTGTAATACTCAAGGCAGAGTACGAATACAGTCACAGACCCAAAGACGTCAATTAGACTTTGAAAAGTTTGTTCAGCTTTATTGCCTCTATAAAGTCTACAGGAAAAAATACAAACATATTTCAGCAATATCCTCTGTGACACACTTCCAAAACAAGGGACAGGTTTCTGCCCTGGAATGATCAATATCAATATAAGTCGATATTTGAACATAACATATAAAAACCTTGAGAATGGCAAGCATACTATACCCAGAGTAGTCAGAAAAATTGAAATTGAATTTCTGAAACAGGAGAGAGATCTTTTTTTTTTTTTTTTCATGCCATCAGTAATATAGTTTCCTGTAGGGTATCTTATTTGCAACACTAGAAAGATCTAATCGATTTTCAGGTGGGAGATTTATTAATACTTAGTATTTCTGTTTTCTTGGCCTTAAAATTTCTGTGTTTTTTTGCCTTAAAATGTATTTATAATTTTTTTTTTTTAAATCTGATCTTACACACTCCAACAATCCCCAAGAAGTGCCTGATTGGATTAGTTGTGCTAAATGGCTAAAAACAACCAAACGATATCCACTGCCATCAAGTTGATTCTGACTCATAGAAACCCTTTATACACAGCAAAATGCAAGTCTGTCATTGGACAGTCTTCTAGGTTATGAAGTCCTGAGTTTGGGAATTCCCCCTGTGGATGCTTTCGAGTAGGTGAAATGTGTCTGTTTATCAACTCATCAACAAATGTGTTGACTAGTTAACCTTTCCTCTGGGGACAGACCCTCCCCCTCTCACCCAGGCATCTTGCCTAAATCCCATCCTTGATCTCAGCCTCTGTCTACTAATCTTTCTTTAAGTGTTAGCTGATAATTTAAGGTGTGACCACTCCCAGGGGTATTGCGTTTCAAAAGAGGCTTCCAAGATAGAAAAAATACTTCAATTAAAGGAGCTCAGGAAGGGAGGAAGGCTGTTGTTACTCTTTAACCTACTTCTAAATTGAGTTTCAGGCCATTTAACAGAGTTGTCACCGAGGGTGCCTCTGGACTCCCCTCTCTGCACAAAATTCTCTCCACTGCTGAGATACCCCCCTTTCAAATGTCACAGCCACATCATTTCAACCTCAAATTTTATTTTAGTCATCCATGTCTTGGCTGTAGGTTATAGCTCTAAAAATCATGGCTGAAGTCATTAGAACAGAAGCGTTAAAGCTATTCAGTTCCTTGTGGCTTCTCAACAGTGTGTGAAAGAAAGATAACGTATTTCCAGGACCGAAAACGTGTCACAGAACTTAGGTGGACCACATTTTGGTGAACGTAGTAACGTATTTTATGCTGTGAACCTCAATGCTATTACGAGACACACACAAGTATGATGTAATAGCATACTCGGGCTGCCTCGTCAAGGCTGCCTGAGCTGTTAGCGTAATCAGTGGACTTCACCTTGTGTGTCTGTCAGAGTTGAACCGTGCTCTGTAGGTCTTCAGGTCTGTGACCTTCCGAAGTAGATCATTAGGCTCTTCTGAGGGTCCACTGGTGGACTGGATCTTCCAACCTTTCAGTCAGCAATAGAGCTTACTAGTTGTTTGCACTACCTAGAATCTTCTATATACACATGCATATGAAACTGGAGGCTGAAATAGCCTCCATGCCAGGGGTGCTCAAAAACTAAGGGACCTGAGAGACGTTGTTTCAGACCACCCCGACACAAAAGGGAAGGCTGTACCTCCACGATGCACAATCCCCAGGCAGTCATGCTAGGGTGGGGCCCACTGTGGGCACCAGTAGATTCAGTGAACAGACAATAAATGACTCCTTTTGTCTTGATAAAACCAATGACAAAAGAATCAAGCAGGAGGTCTGGAGGATGGAGAAGTAATTTGTGTTTGAGCAGTATTCTTCCAGGTTATTGGCCAGATGAGTCTAATACTACTTTGGTTTCCTTGACGGCCAGTGATGGCCTTCTAGATTGTGAAGCAGACCACCACCCAGTCAACCTCCAGCCAGTTGACCGTCTCCACCCAGTTGGCCACCACCCAGCTGACTTCAACTCAGTTGATCCCCAGATGGCCTAAATGCCCACATTGTTACCCAGATCTACATGTGGTCTTTCCCTTGAAATACTCAGACTTTGCCTGACCAATTTGGACAGACTTTGAGAATGTCCCTTTGCAATGCTGGCTTGCAAATAAAACCTTTGATCTTACCCGAAAAGTTCCTGTGTCAGTGAATTGGCTTTTAGCGGCAGGTAGCCAAACTCCCAGGCTTTTCTGGTAAGACATACACACTCGTGTATTTTGCCAGTCTTTTCAATATATTCTTCCATAATTAATTACACGTAGGATAACAATGGTTCGTATATTCAAGAGCCAACATTTGTTTCATTTTTCTCTATGTTCAGGCAACACCAGACACTAGTTATGTCATTTAATCCATTGCTGTTGGGTTGATTCCTATAGATAGCGACCTTATAGGACAGAGTAGAACTGTCCCATAGGGTTTCCAAGGCTGTAAATCTTTACAGAAGCAGACTGCCACAACTTTCTCCTGTGGAGTGGCTGGTGGATTCGAACCACTAGACTCTTGGTTGGCAGACAAGTGAGCGCTTTAACCACTGTGCAATGAGGGCTTCTGGATATGCAGCTAGGCATGTATATGTAGAATTGAGGTTGATGACAGCTTTGTCCTATCCCATTTCAATCTAGCTCCATTTATCTCCTTCAAAATAGCAGCTGATAAAATGGAGACCACCAATCGTTCTCACGGTTTAGGGAGAAACACCCAGTTTTAGCTTCATTTAGCCCTGACGGTTACGGGCAACAGCGACCAACAGGAGAGCATGCTCCCTAATGTGGCTTTGTCTTACATATTTAATCAAGAAAGGAATACTTTATATTTACACCGTCTCTGTCTCTCTCTCATGCACACACACCCCCCTCCCCACTGGTACAGACATTCATACAGAGACAGTCAACCCTACCAGCTGTGCCAGGAGTGAAAAAGTTCATGACAGTCAGCTGGTTCCAATCTGCTCCAGCTAATTGGCTGCAGTGATGCGTGCCCATGTGTAAAGGTCTACTGTGGTATACCTACAAAAATAAAATCAGTAGTCTTGAATTTGTAGAATTTGATGTCTGCTTCCTAGTAATTTAGTTTTCAGATACTTGGGTCTCTAGAAGTTCTTTTAATCTTTGTGGGGTAATGATATTGGTTTATTTTATGCTGGGTCTAAAGCAAGATAAAAAAAAATTAGTTTTCTATCTGAAACCATTAGACAGCTTTGTCTTCAGCAGAAAGTTATATGATAGAAGATACTGCAGGGACTGTTTCCTCCCCTTCTGGGACAGGGGGACAGGGAGAGAACCTCCCAGGTGACACATCTTAGTCAGCTGTGCTAGGTGATCTTACACACCTCCATCCGGCTGCTAAGAAACAACTGTAAAGAGGCCTGATTTACCCACTGCAGAAGCGGTGTTCTTCCGAATACAACTCAGTTAGGTGAATTTTGAATGGCACATGTGTTAATGAATGGCATTTTTTGTTCTCATTTAAAAAGCTTTAATGGAAAATTTCCAAAAATACATAAAAGTGAAAAAGCCTGGTATAATTAATGGCCATGTATCTATCACCCAGCTTTAGCAATGATGAGGCTGTGGCCGTGTACGTAAAACTTACGCTGGATGGTACAGCCTCACGTTTTATGTATACCACACAGTGTATGGTAGAAGAAGACACCCTGGTGACATAGTCGTTAACTGCTACAGCTGCCAACCAAGAAGGTGACAGTGGAAATCCACCAGGGCACTCCTTGGAAACTCTACGTGGCAGGTCTACTCCGTCCTGTAGGGTCAGTATGAATCGGAATCGACTCAATGGCAGTTAGTTTTGAGAGTAGAAAAATGAAATGTTTGAAAGAGTGGAGAATTAAGGAATTAATCTCACTGAGCAGTGTCTGTGGGTGTGTGTGTCTGGCAGGAAGAGAGGAAGTTTTGGAGGATTAGGCTTTTGTTAATTCTTTGTTTTAAAGGTATTTTAATAAGTAACATGGCTTATTGATTCTTGTAATGCTAGTATTAGCAGTATGGCTCCAGAAAATTTTACATCTACATTTCAGCTTTAAACTTCTGGCATATGTGTAGGACGTTGGACTTTTATAGGTAAACAGAAAAACAGTCACCTCTCTGGAAGCCCACACCCCCAGATGGCTGCCCTTGTGTGGCTGTAACATCTAGTTTAAGTTTTACACTAAACGAGGCAGAAGTGGGTTCTGGTCACAGCTTGACAATGATTGTGGGGTCTGGCCCCTGGCAATCACAGAAGCTGTCACTCTGAAAGGCTACACAGTCCATTTTCTGTGTTTCTTAAACATACATTTGGAGAGTACTCCTGCTGGGCACTGTGGAGAATCCAGAGACAAAAAACTCACTTCTCTTGACAGCAAGAGGTGATCTCTAGTGGGAGTTCGATATTCTGCAGATATCCGTTAGACAGTCCAGCGCCGGTGGTACATGTTTACGAGGTCTAATGATTAAGTCTGCTGAAGGTCACTAGGTCACCTCCAAAGGTGACCAATGCTTTGGGAAGCTAAGCACTAACGCCAGTGCTTAGTCCACCCTTCAAAGCAATTTTTGAACTCTTTCTGGAAGGGCCACTGTGCTTGGTAGCATGGTAGCCAGTTTGTGAACTTAATTAATTGTATAGTTATCTGTGAGGGAGTTTTTAGTCAGTAAACAAATAACTGTACTGGAACACTCTCTCTACTCACCTGATCTGGCTCCAAATGACTGTTTGCTTTACCCAAAGATAAAGGAAATACTGAAAGGAAGACATTTGGATGGCGTTCACCATATCAACGGTAATATGATCACAGCTCTGATGGCCATTCCAGAAAAAGTTCCAAAATTGCTTTGAAGGGTGGGCTGCTCACTGGCATCAGTGCATAGCTTCCCAAGGGGACTACTTCAAAGGGGACTATGCTGACATTCAGCAATGAGCTATGTAGCACTTTTCCTCGGCTGAGTTTGAGAACATAATTGGCAGTCCTCGTAGCTGCTTATTTTCTGTTTGTCTGTTTTTCCAAAGCAGTGACTAGTCACCATTACTTACAGGAGGAAACCTATGGTCTAACATATGAGGATTGCCAGACTGTGACCCAAATGTGCCTTCCCGGTTGCACTGTCGCTTCTCCTCTCCCCAAACCGTTCTCTCCAGTTACAGGGATGGATATTATTATTGTCACCAAATCGTTTGATTGTCGCAGCACTCCCTCTGCCTCCTGGTTCCTGCTTGCTTCTCACCAAGCATCCAATTTCTCCCTGTTCTTTAGGAAGCAACACAGTTCTTAATGTCTTTACAAATTCTTCCCCAACAACTCCTTCCACCATTTACAAAATCCCTTCTCATTTAGTACAGAATCGTGACCTCTTCCAGAAAGTCTCTCTGACCTCGCCTGCCTGCTGTAAGCAACCTGTGATTTCATGCATCCTGTTTCTGTTTCCCACCAGGTACCTTAAAAAGCAAACAAAAAAACAAACTCATTGCTGTTGAGTTGATTCTGACTCATAGCAACCCTACAAGACAGAGTAGAACTGTCCCAACAGAGTTTCCAGATTCAAACTGCTAAGGTTAGCAGTCTTAGCTCTTAACCACCAAATCATCAGGGTTTTACCAGGAACCTTAGGAACCAGGATTTTATGGGCAGGAAGCTTACCTTATTTATTATGAATCTCAAGTGCCTAACACAATGACTGATGCAGTATAGATGCTCCACTGTTTGATGGATGGATAAAGGATGCCTCAGTCGGTCTCTTTTCCTATCTCACAGTTTTATTTTACCTGGAGTATACGTACGTGGTGGCATATTAGTTAAGTGGTCCGTCTGCTAACTAAAAGGTCAGCAGTCTGAGTTTACCAATTGCACCTTGGAAACCCTATGCAGCAGGCCTACTCTGTCCTATAGAGTAGCTATGAGTTGGAATAGACTCCACAGTAACAAGTTTTGGGTTTTGTTTTCATTCACGGAAAACTATTACAAAACTTTGATTAATTGGCAGCATCTATGGTGTGATCTAAATAGTGGATCTTCAGTTAATAACTAGTTTGCATTTTCAACTTATGAAACCAAGTAGATTTCTAGGTCTTTCTCAAGTAGTAATTATTTTCTTTAATTGCTTAAAATTAGTTTCTAATAATTTTCTAAATCGCAGTAAAGCTGTTCATTGATAATTGATGATTATATACAATCACGAATGTTTAAATATTTGGAAATCCATGTCTTTATACTGAATATATAAATTTTAAGACGTTTTTCAAAATTCCAAATGAGGGTATGGTAGTCCCTGTGGTTAGAACCCATGAAAGGCATTCAAAATACTTTTATGAATAACTTTCTGCTGGGACCTCATAAGAATTAGTAAATAAGAGGTTTTGAAACCTATCTATTCTGTTAAATTTAAGGAGCAGAAAATGAGGTTTACCACCTGTCTTTGTAGACCTGAAGAAGGAGCAATGAACCAAGTATAATCTGTTTTATTTGGGTTATCTGTCAATCACTTCACCTAAAACTTGAACCACATCTGAAATCCTCCAAACCTGAACAAGAGTTGGAAAGCCAGGGTGACAACCCAAAACAAAACAACTGATGTGACCTTGCCTGCATGCAGTGTAGCAGAATTGATGAACACAGTGTGTCTAGTAAACTGCCTAAAGTCACAGCCCCTGACCTAGCAGTTAGGTGCTCTGCTGTTAAAGTCAAAAGGTCAACGGTTTGAAACCATTAGCCACTCCTCTGAAAAAAGATCTGGTGATCTACTTCCATGAAAGATTACTGACTCGGAAACCCTGTGATGAGGAAGTTCTACTCTGGCTTCTAGTGTCACTGTGAGTTAGAATTGGGTTTGTTTTCTTAGTTTGGATGGCACATTGCCAAACCGTTTGGAGCTTCGATTTCCTCATCTGTGAAATAGTGATCCTATGAAGACTGATACAGTTTAATGTGTGTAAAGCTCTTGCCTATGAGAGCTGGTCAATGAAGAAGGAAGACAGAAGAGTTGATGCCTTTGAATTACGGTGATGGAGAAGACTAGTGAATGTACGATGGATGGCCGAAAGAACAAACAGACCTACTCTGGACGAAGTACAACCAGAGTGCTCCTTGGAAGCGAAGACAGCAAGACTACGTCTTACATACTTTGGACGTGTTGTCAGGGAGGATCGGTCCCTTGAGAAGGACATCCTGCTTGGTAGAGAGGAGGTCAGCAAAAAAGAGGACGACGCTTGATAAGATGGATTGACACATTGGCTGCAACGATGGGCTTAAGCATAAAAACGACTGTGAGCATGGTGCGGGGCCAGGCAGTGTTTCTTTCTGTTGTGCGTTGGTTTGCTATGAGGTGAAACCAACTCAACAGCACTTAACAACAGCAAAGCGCTTCTATCGGTGTCTGGTGTGTGATCAACATTATGCAACGGTCAGTCGTCCTTCTTACTATACAGATCAACCTGATACCAGTAGAGCAGTGGCTCAGACTTCCCTGGGAGTCCCTTGCCACAGCTGTTTTGGCTAACTACTGTCAGGTTGGCCCTGACTCGTGGCAACCCCATGTATGACAGACTGAAAAGTTGCCTGTCCTCCCCGTTTCCAATATCGCTGGTCTGCTCAAGTTCATTGCTGAGGCCATTGTGCATTTCGAGTGCCTTCTGACTTGGGCGACTGGTCTTTCAGCACTGCGCCACACAATATCCACTGGTCAAGTTTCAGGGGCAAATCCCACCAGGCCCTTCTTCCTCGTCTGTCTGAGTCTGGAAGCTCTGCTGAACTCCACCCACCGTGAGGGACCCTGCTAATACTTGGGGCAGCAGTGACATTGCTTCCCATATCACAGCAACATGCACACCCCAACAGTGTGACACCCTGACACACTGATGGTCATAGAGTATCTCCCTCGCCTGTATTTCACTCTTCTTTATTCTACTGGTTTATTTCTTTGTTGAAAAGCAAACATTTCAAGTAATTCTCAACTGAATATTTTTGGATGTCTACTACATGAAAGGAGTTCTGGTGGTGCAGTGGTTAAGAGCTCAGCTGTTAACAAACAGGTCTCCAGTTTGAATCTACAGCTGCCTCTTGGAACCTCTGTAGGGCGGTTCTGCTCTGTCCTGCTGAGCTGGAAGCCACTTGACGGCAGTGAGTTTTTAATGGGGTGTGAAGGTCAGCGCTGTCTCAGTCCTCTGTAGGCTCTAGACGGTGGTTGTCCCCACCAAGCCTCCTACAGTGGCAGTGTATGGTTCTTGCTAAGCCATCTCCAAAGGACAAAGGGGCTGGGCATCCCCAGGAAGGGGTCTGGTTCCCATGTGTTGTCCTCCCTGATGGCCCTGTCTGCACTCCTCCACCTGTGACCCTCGCCACACAATCCTTATTCATTCTTCCTGGACACAGGAAGGAAAGACTTTCCTACCTTCCCCTATCAGGACTCCAAGACAGAAACTGGCAGTAGAGACCAGTAACATCACTGCCCTTTATCCTTGTCTCTATTAAGGAGCCCTGGTCGGGTGGTGGTTAAGTACTGCACCTGCTAACCAGAAGATCTGCAGTTCGAATCCACCAGGAGCTCCTTGGAAGCTCTCCGGTGTAGTTCTACTCAGACTTACTGGGTTGCTATGAGTTGGAATCGACCTGATGGCACTGGGTTTGGTTTGGGTTTTTCTGAATGGCTCAGAAGTTATGTGCCTAGCTGCTGGCCAAAAGGCCGATGGCACAAACACATCCAGTGACTCCGTGGGAAAGATGACCTGATAATCTGCTTTTGTCAAGACTGCCCCTTAGAAAAGCCTGTGGGGTAGTCGTGCTTGGTCACGTGGGTGACTATGAATCAGAACTGACTAGACGGCGCCCGTCAGCAATATTGTTTCCATTAATAGTCTACTTCCACTCACCCTTCCCTAGGAGCCCTGGTGGCATAGTTGTTAAGTGCTGCCTCTGCTAACCAAAACGTCAGCCGTTTGACTCTGCCAGGCCCTCCTTGAAAACTCTATGGAGTAGTTGTATTCTGTCCTCTAGGGTCGCTGTGAGTCAGAAATGACTTGACAGCAGTGAGTTTGGGTTTTTTTTTTTTTATGATATTCTCCTTTTCCATGCTGTTAGAGACATTTACTCAGCATTCAGAGATTCACACATTCCTTATCTCAAGACTTAGACAACTATTCCCTGCCTGCAGTATTTTTCTTTCCCTCCTCTTTTCTTTAGTTACTGGAGCCTGATTTCTCTTCTAAACTAGAATTTGTTTCCACGGACCTTCCCCAGAGGTGCCCTGCCTTACGCCGCAACTGCTCCGCTCTCTCTGCGACGGCCTCTGGAGAATTCCCACACCAGCCGAGGGATTGCTGCCTCCTGCCTCTACCTTTCTCCTGTGACAAGATGCGCATCGTTTTGCACGGGGTTGCGTCATGTGATGTCAGAAAGGCGAAAGAAAACAAAGTTTTCTCCCCAGAGTGCTGGGTACTTAGAACAACACACAGGGAGCGTGGTGGGCAGCTGGGAGCTCCAGTTTGAACTGGCATGTGAATATTCTGCAGTCCCAGCCCCTTCTGAACTGTATTTTTTCTCCATGGACATTAAAAAACACATTCTTGGTTCCTAAATATTTTTGGAGCCTTAAAATTCATTTTACTTGTTTAACAACATTCAAGGTTTTGTATAGTTCAATGATTTTGTGTTCATCCTATTCCAAGAATAAATGATTAAAATATTATCGGCATACGGCACCTTGTGGAGAACTTCACCCTAGAACTAATATTTGCTGGATGGCTGTCCTGAATTACTACAGATTCACTTATCATCAAAGACTTTCCCAGGATCACATGCTTTTAGATAAAAATTTGCAGAAAAAAAGTTGCATGTTGTTGTTTAAAGAGGAGGTAATAATATGATTTGATAACGTGTTGTCGAGACTTCTGCCAGTTATCTTTAAGTTTTGGAAAAGAGACTAACCTGTATTACACAACTACCTCTCCTGTGTGAGCCCTGGTGCCATAGTAGTTAAGAAATCACCTGCTTGCCGAAAGGTTTGCAGTTCAAATCCACCGACTGCTCCTTGGA
This sequence comes from Heterohyrax brucei, assembly GCA_028571685.1. Classification (NCBI taxonomy): domain Eukaryota; kingdom Metazoa; phylum Chordata; class Mammalia; order Hyracoidea; family Procaviidae; genus Heterohyrax; species Heterohyrax brucei. The sequence continues at coordinate 3,980,454 of CM053163.1, forward strand.
AATCCTATGGGGCGGTTCTACTCAGTCCTACAGGTCTGCTGTGAGCTGGAATTGACTCAATAGCAATGGGTCTGTTTGGGTATTATTTCTCCCGTAGGCCCTGGTCCCAAGCTAGCCTAAGATTTGTGGAGGATTCGCTACCGTTTGGCTGCTTTGTTTAAGAACCTTTCTCAGAAGAGCAGGGTGCAGCTGTCCTTGGGAACGACTGTGACTCACTCGCAGATACAAAGTTGAGTCTATGGGAGGGCTGGCGTGCGCTGAGCATCTGTGAAGACCCAGACACATGTGCATACACACACACACACACACACTGGACAACAAATGACACGCCCTGATAGGTGCCCAACTCACAGTTCCACAATAAGGGTAAATGAGCTAATTATCCCCATTTCCTTTCTCACTCATGAGTTTTCCGTTGACAGGGAGATCAGGCCAATATGATAAAAGAGAGAGACAAACACAATGAAACCTGTGGTCTTCAAGTCGGTTTTGACTCCCACGGAACCTGTAAGTCGGTAGAGTGCAGGGACTGAATCGAGTTTCCACGGCTGTGATCTTTCGTGGGCGGATCACCAGGCCTTTCATCCGAGAGTTCTCTGGGTGAATTCAGTGCTTTAGTTAACTAGCCCAGAGTGCTAATTAGTACTGTCACCTAAGGACTCCTGCCTAACATGTAAACCACTGGCATAGCGACCCTACCGTGTAGAGTAGAACTGCCCTATAAGGCTTCCAAGGCTGTAAATCTTTACAGAAACAGACTACCATGACTTGCTTCCTTGTGCTGACTGATGGGTTCAAACCGCTGACCTTTTGGCTAGCAACCAAGTGCTTAACCACTGTTCCGCAGGGCTCCTTGACTAACATGTAGCCACCAAAACCAAGCCTGATTCTGACTCACAGTGAACCAATAGGGTAGAGTACAACCGGCCCATAAAGTCTCCAACGAGCAGCTGGTGGCTTTGAACTGCTGACCTTTCAGTAGGCAACCAAATTCTCAGCCACTGCACCACCAGGGCTGCTGGCTAACATATAACCAAAGCAAGCCCAGTGCCATTGAGTCAATTCCGACTCATAGTGACCCTATAAGGCCCTTAAAAAGAGTGGGCTACTCAGGGGCTAATAAAAGCCCCCAACCAAACCCACGGCCATCGAGTCAATTCCAACTCATGGCAATCCCACATGGTAGGTAGTGGAGCTGCTCCGTGGGCTGCTCCTGGCTGGAAACTTTGTGGAAATAGATCACCAGGCCTTTCTTCCTTGGCTCTCCTGGTTGAGTCTGAGCCAACAACCTTTAGGTTAGTAGTTGAATGCCAACCATTTCTGCCACCCAGGACTGTGTCAGAAATCAAGCCACCACGGAACTCAAAGGGGCTGTGATTCCCTTATGTCTTCTACCCCCTGGCCACAGACAAACAAGTGCAGCAAGGGGTAAAGTGGGAGTTCTGTTTCGTGTTCTCTTCTCTCAAGATATTCTAGAGTTTTCCACTGTCTCTGAGGACTTTTTCTCTGCGTTTTAGACAGGAGACGACTGTGGCGGCCGTGCTAGTGGGAAAATTACGGAGGACCAAGGGAAAGAGCTCTGAGTGGATAATTGGATAATGACCTTTATTTTGTTTGGGTTTGGCCCTCAGCACACCCGGGATCATTTAATCGCCCACTAGGACATAAGCAAATAAACAATTCTTGTGGGTGGCATCCTTCAGAAGACGGTACAGGCCAGGTAGTCCTAGAGTCGGTTTCCTGTATAATTTCTCGTTACACAGGGCTTGTATCGCTTGATTCCTTCAGTGGGTGGATGACTCGGGAATCAGTTAAGGTAGTGGAACTAAGCCTGGCAGGAATCAGGTGCTGCAATTTTCATTTGCTCCGCAGTGCGGCTTTAGTGGGGCTGCCCCTTCCTGTATCCAGCTAAGCTCCAGGGTAAGAGTCATCTTCAAAGAATGCAAAGAGGATCCCTGCCCTGCCTGGAGGGCTTTGGCTTTGCCTCTACTTTCTCCTCCCTGCTGTTGTTTTGTGCTGCGACTTAAGCACAGTAGAATGAAACCCTGTCCTTCCAGTGCCATCCTTGTGCTGGGTTGTGGCTCAGACCCCTGTGATCTGCAAGGCTTTCACGAGCTGGTTTTCAGAAGTAGATTATCAAGCCTTTCTCTCTAGTCTTCCTTTGTAGGGAAGGGGTGTGGACATCCTTTCGGTATCATAGCAACATGCCAGCTTGCAGTGAGAGAGGCTGGTGGCTGTGGCTAAAGGACATTGGCTGGGAATTGAACTCAAGTCTCCTGCATGAAAGGCGAGGATTGTACCACTGAGGCACCGATGCCCTCATTCTCCTCTCTTAAAAAGAAAATCCCAAACCCCTTGCTGTGTAGTTGATTCCAACTCATAGCTGGATTGGATCGTAGCGACCCTCTAGACCAAAGTAGAACTGTCCCATAGAGTTTCCACTGAGCACCTGGTGGATTCGAACTGCTGACCTTTGGGTTAGCAGCCATAGTATTTAACCACTGCCTCACCAGTGTTTCCCCCAAACCAAACCCACTGCTATCTAGTTGATTCTAACTAATCACAGGTAAGAGTAAAACTGTTCCACAGAGTTTCCAAGGAGTACTTGATAGATTTGAACTGCCAACCTTTTGGTTAGCAGCTGTAGCTCTTAATTACTTCACTACCGGGGTTTCACTCTAGTCTCTCACAGGTCCCGTGCTTACAGCACTTGTTTTCCATCTGGTCTCATCTGCACTTACTGCCCCTGGCTCTCTGCGTATGCTGCTCTTTTTGTTTGAAAGTGGCTTCACTTCCTCTTTGACCAGGTAATCCCCATGGAGCTTTCAAAACTCTTCTCAAACACTGCTTCCTTAAAGAAATGACTTTTTCTACCTCCTCTAAGATTAGGACAAATTCTCCTCGCTTATGATGTCACAGTACTGTGTGCTCCTCCTTCAATTGTTATAAAGTAAATATTTTTGAAACACACTGATGTAATCCTGGACTTTACATTTCCTGGCATATGGGCTTCCCCTTCTCAGCCCAGGCTGTCATATGCCCTAGGTGGGGTTGAGGGGACGGTGATCCGTGCGAAAGCATCGAGAGCAGTCTATTGACACAGGTAAGGGAGAGCGACTTCTGGCATACTGATTACAAACCAAATCAAGCTTGCTGCTGTTGAGTCAGTTCCAACTCACAGCGGTCCCACAGGACAGAATAGAGCAGCCCTGCAGAGTTTCCAAGGAGCACCTGGCGGATTTCAACTGCTTAACTCTTTGGTTAGCAGCTGTGGCTCTTAACCACCAGGCCAGCTAGGACCCCTGAATTCACAGAAGCCCACCAGGCCTGAAGGCTAAGCTTTGTGAAAAGAGAAAGAAACTTCTCAAGTTCAGTATGTGTTCAAGCTGGACATGCTGGTAGAGATCCATAACTAAGGAAGGTTCTGACTAAATGAAAGGAGAAAAGAGAATCATGCTTCAGGCCTCACTAAATTGTGGGATGGAGAAACCAAAGCAAAATGAGATCAATGGCAGTGGGTACCTCCCTCAATCTGGACCTTCCTCTTTAAGACTGGAGGTCAACACCAGGGAGGAATGGGATGAGGTTGTTTTAAAAAATCCGGAAGATCGAAGCTGATCTGCCCAAGGCAGAGAGGGTTCTGGTTATGCTCCTTGTTAAGGACTTAGGGAGTGGGTGGACTTGTCAGCCGCCGCTGTTTAAAATACAGGGCTGGTCTTAATATGTGCAGTGACTGCACAGTTCGCTTAGACAGTGCATATTTAAATGTGACATCTTAGTTTTCTGTGGCTTGGGAAACATCAAGAACACTTTTATAGCTCTGTGGATGGGACAGCAGGTAGCCAAGAACATTCCAGAGGGCATCTGTCTGGTGAAAACTGCCTGAACAAGGAGCTCTAAAGAGTTCACAGACAAGTCTTAGGGCGGGGGAGGTCTGTGGACTGGTGACAAAACCCAGAATTGTACAAGTTGTTAACATGCTTTGCTGCTAACCAGAACAAGGAAGGGTAGAGCCCAGTCTGAGGAGCCTCAGGAGAAGGTTCTGGGATCTACTTTAAAAAAGTACCAGCCACTGAAAACCCTACCAGGCACCGTTCTGCTCTGACACCCATGAGTCGCCATGGCTCCTACTCAACGCTGGGGCATCTGGTACTGGCCAGTGAGGTGAGACCCAGTAGGCAAAGGGCTGGCTGGTGCTTTCCAGGAAAAGTACTTGAGGCAGAAGGAGCCAGTTCTTGACCCATCACCCACACCCATGTGGAGGTGGGACAGCGTTAGTGCAGATTGGATGGAAGGCTAGAACCAAGAGTTCGGCAAAGCAGGAGGACTGTGTGCAGTTTAGACCTGGGAGAGACAGGAAAGAGCAAAATCCCATTGCCGTTGAGTTAGTTACAACTCTTAGCAACCCCGCAGGATAGAGTAGAACTGCCCCGCAGGATTTCCGAGGAGAGACCTCTGGATTCCAACTATCAATCTTTTGGTTAACAGCTGAGCTCTTAAACATGGACTAGAGAGACACGGCCCCTATTAGAGACATGGCCCTATTCGTGGTGAGTCCATTCGTTACAGTAGACTTAGTCATCAAGCAGGCCTGTACTTGAATCTTTGATCCACCATATACAAATTACGTAACTCTGGATATGTTATAAAATCTCAGTGGGTATGTTACAAAGCCTTGGTTTTCTTAGTGCTAAAATCTTATTCTACTGGTTTGAAAAGTCAATAAGTTAGAGCAAGTAGAGTAGTGAGAACACACCCACTGTGGTCCAGTCAATCCTGACTCACAGTGAGCCTACAGGACAGAGCAGAACTGCCCCATAGAGTTTCCAAGGAGTGCCTGGGGGATTCAAACTGCCAGTCTTTTGGTTAGCTATCATAGCACTTAACCACTATGCCACAAAAGGGTTTCCTTGCAGTGAGAACAGTGCCTATCCCGTAAAACCAGATAAACCCATTGCTGTCCAGTTGATGTCTACTCACAGAGGAACTATAAATAGTCATCAAAATTTCTCTTGTTGATAGTTTTAAAAGTTCATGGTGGCAAAACCTATATATGTCTTTCACTAGGGTGTGTCCAATGATTCTGTCAATGTCATACATTTAGCACAGGATTTGTGATACACATGTTGCAATACATAAATATCAAGTTTTCAGCTAGAGCAGGGAGACTTTTTTCTTCTTTTTCAAATGCTATATGACTGAGGCATAGCAAAGAAGAATAAGAAAGAAACAACAGAACTTTTAACAGAGAAGATAACACATTATGATATACAGACAATATAAATGAGTTAAATGTCTCTAATAAGAGACAACGATTCTGCTGTTAAGTTGTACATGTATATATAAGATGCACGATGAAACAAAATGACACAGAAAATATAGAAAAAAACTGGAGAACAAAGCAATAAAACTCCAAAAAATGAGAAGAACCTCAAAGAGCAATATTAGTGTCTGACAAGTAGAGTTCTGAAAAAATAAAAACTAACAAGTGACAAAGTAAGAAACCTTCACTAATTTAAATAAAACACATTTCATTATAAGAATATAATAATTTATGAGCAAATAACACAGCACCAAACTATTAGAAATACAAAAGAAACTGGCAAAGTGCAATCCTAGTAGGGTATTTCAATAATTCCTCTGGTTTTTATATACACAAAACAGAAAAATACTAGAGAAGAATTAAATTACATAGTAAATTTTGCTTACTCAAAATCAGTAAGAAAAATATTTTCACAGGTTCATTGTACATTGAAAGAGCGGTCATAACCCGTGTCTGAACAAAGAAAGAAAGAATGAGAGAGAGAAAGGAGTTTAGTAAATTTCACAACCATATTTTTTTGACAATAGCAATAAAAATTAAAGCAATAACAGAAAGTCCAAGACAAAGCTGAAACCACGTGGAAAGTAAAAATGCCCCCTAAATAATCCTCATGTTACAGAGAAAATTAGAATGGAATGTCACTTATCAAAATGTAAGAAATGATGCAAATAAATTATCCCACTCCACAATAGGAAACCCCCCCTGGTGTAGTGGTTAAGTGCTGCAGCTGCTAACCAATGGGCAGTTCGAATCTACCAGATGCTCCTGGGAAACTCTTTGGGGCAGTTCAACTCTGTCCCACACAATTGCTATTAGTCAGAATTGACTCAAGCAAAGTGGATTTGCTGGCTTGTTTCTTTGTTTGGGTTTATTCCGTGATAGAAACAAAGCAGCGATATAATGATCATTTGAAAATGAGTTAGGATGATACTTGTTCAGTATGGTGAATATAACATGACTAGTGTGAAAAAGAAGACCCTCAACAAGACGGATGCACACGGCGGCTGCCGCAGCGGGCCAAGCATGACAAGGATCGTCAGCATGGGGCAGGAGCCGGGGTGTTCGTCCTGCTGTGCGTGGGGCTGCTGGGAGTCGGAACTGCCTGGTGACACCTCACAGCAACGGCAGTAAGTGTCAAAAAAGTATGTATATATATGTGCAACATCTGACGATTAAGTGCACAAACTCACCCTAGAAAAAGTGCTACACACCTCATTGCTGAGAATCACTGTGCTCACCTTCCAGGCACTCCCCTCCCGAAGCTATGCACCGACGTCAGTGCCTAGTCCACCCTTCCAAGCAATTTAGGAATTCTTCTGGAGTGGCCATCCGAGCTGTTGCTCTATTACCTTTGATGCCATGAATGTCGTCAAAATGTCCTCCTTTCGATATTTCCTTTACTTCGTAACAAAAAAAGTCACTGGAGGCCAGATCAGGTGAGTAGGGAGAGTGTTCCAATACAGCTGTTTGTTTACTGGCTAACAACTCCCTCACAATTAGACAATTAAGTCTGTGAACCTGCCACCGTGTCACCATGCACAATGGCTGTTCCAGAAAGAGTTCCAAAATTGCTTTCAAGGGTAGACTAGGCGCCGGTGTTGGTGCAGAGCTTGCCGAGGAGTGTCCTTGGAAGGTGACTGTGGTTACAGACAGCAGAGAGGTACCTAACACTTAGCACAGCTGAGTTTGTGGACTCAATTGTCACACCTCGTATATGTGTGCACATATGTATATGTGTATTTCTATGTATGTACACATATATACAGGCATGCATATGTAGATGGTACATATAGACATACACGTGTGTGTACATATATGTTCGTGTGTACACACCTATATGTACCTAGTACTACAACACCCACTGCCGTCGAGTCGTGCCCGAGTCACAGCGACCCTAGAGGTCCAAGTAGAACTGCCCCATAGAGTTTCCAAAGAGCGCATGGCGGATTTGAACTGCCGACCCTTTGGTCAGTAGATGTGGTACCGCCACAGTTGCTGGACATTACTGTAATAAAACAGTAAAAAAAAAAAACCTCTGCAACAACAAGAATAACGAATGGTAAGTAAGAATCTGATAGTGATATAGTGACAACTGGACCAGTGAGCGACATGCGACCAACGGAGTGAAGGCTGAAGTGAAGGGATGTCGTTTCATGAAAACCCCCGAAGCAGCAGTCAAGACATCAAACAACGTTTTACTCTGGGCAAATGCTGCTTCCAAGTGTTAAAAAACAAAGCGCCATATGACGAGGACTGAGATGTGCCTGATGGACGTCGTGATATTGTCCACGACCTCACGAGCACGTGAAGGCTGGACGGTGAGTGAGGGGACTGAGGAGGACTGGACGCCCTTGAATTACACTGTTGGTGAAGCACGCTGAACGGACGACAGACTGCCGGCAGGACCAACAGACAGGTCTCTCTTGGAATAAGTACAGCCCGAATGCTCCTCAGAAGCAGAGGTGGTGGCCAGATTTTGCCTCGTACCTGGGGTATGCTACCAGGAGGGACCTGTCCCCGGAGAAAGACGTCATGCTTGGTCATCTAAGCCCCTCAGTGAGACAGGTTGACACGGTGGCTGCCGGCAGCTGGTGCAGACCTGACCTTGAGGGTCTCACAGCAGCAGGCAACGCTGCCCTCTGACGGGTACAGGACGGCACCCAACAACAACACTTACGAAAGTGTCACTCAGACAGCTGGACCCTCCTGGATGTACCGTGTCAGTCTCTTAAGGGTCCATTCGTTTGTCTTTTCGTTTGTACTTATAAATCTGAGTGATTTCCTTGTCTTTACCTTTCAGCTCTGTGGTTTTTACAATAGAAGAGATCACTCCTTCGGAGAAGGTGTTCCAGCTGGATGTTTGTTCTGTCAACTTCATTTCGGTCACCAGTAACCTCCCCTTCGGGCAGTAGTATTTAGTTCTCTTTCCTGCCCTTTGCCCTGCTCTTCCCCTCCCCCCTTCTGCTTCTCCTAATTGCAGCCAATTCTAATTTTATGGGTGCAATTTCCTCCCTATCTTTCTCTCAGAATCAAATTCTTTATGATTATTATGATGAGGACGATGACTTCTGCTTCCTCTCAGGTGAACTGTGTTATTTGTTCACCATTATTCTTATCTTCCAGGCTCGCAGTTCCCGCCTATCTCTGGCAGCCTTGGTTTGGGTTCATTTTTATGAATGAAAGGACTAGGGTGATTTACGTGGCTGGTGATTGTGGGCTTCCTTGGCAGTTGTGGACACATCTGTTTCCTGTTCCAGCCTCTTCCTTGAAAGGCTAACTATAGGCCCCATATAAGTGGGCTAGGTCACAACTGCAGGAAGGACACGGGGTGTCTGGGCACCTCCTCCTTCTCCACACCCCTCCTGGGCCACTTGCCAAACTTGAGAGGCTTTTTCCGTGAGTGTTAGCAAGTGTAGTACACAGGTTTCCCGAATTCCTCCCTTCAGGATAGTCTTATTATCTCAAGATTTTTTTTTTTTTACTGTACCAGTAGGCCAAAAGACATTCTTTTAAAAAATATTTTACTGTGCTTTAAGTGACAGTTTACAATCCAAGTCAGTTTGTCATATAAAAATTTGTACACACACTGCTACGTAACCCTAGATGCTCTCCCCACCCTGTGACAGCACACTTCTCATTTCTACCCTGTATTTCCCGTGTCCATTCTGTCGATTCACCCAGCCCCGATCCCCCTCTGTCCTCTCCTTTCTGCCCCGGACAGGAGCTGCCCAGTGAGCCTCATGGACCTCCTTAAGCCAAGAAACACACTCTTCACTCGTATCATAATTTTGTCTTACAGTCTAGACCAATCTTTGCCCAAAGACATTCTTAAGTCTTGTTTGAGTATTTAGGTCCAAGCAACTTAGTAATAATTTCTGTCCCAACAATGCGGTAGCTGTTTGAAAAACTAAGACAAATGAATTTATTTTTTTCCCTTTTATTCTTAGATAACTGTCATTCTATACTAGTGGAATGTTTGTGTTCAGTGGGAACTGCAAAACTTCTCAAATGTTGGCGCTAGATTCTATACTTCCACTCAGATTTTTTAGCATGATGTTTTTTTTGAGTTACAGCAATTCCTGAAAAGATAGCTTTGCAAAGACATGACACCTTCCGAAGGAATGGAGTGCTATCTAACGCTGAGATGTGAATTACCTAGACCTAGCACATCATATGGAAGCCCCGGCAGTGTAGGGGTCAAGAGCTATGTCTGCTAACTAAAAGGTCAGCAGTTCAAATCTACCAGGTGTTCCTTGGAAACCACAGCACAGTTCTACTGTGTCCTATAGGGTTGCTACAAGCTGGAATCCATTAGATGGCAGTGTTTTTTTCGTTTGTTTTTTTGGTAGCATGTCATATGTTGTCTGATAGACATCTGGGTTCACTGTTTCCCTTGAAATTGAAGAAAATTGCCGTGTTTCTGTGAGCCTCCCACAGCTTCCTAGGTTGCCTCACTGTAGCTCAGAGTCCCAGCTACCTGGAATTTTACCCCTGAGAGTCTATTTTCTTTCCTTCTTTGTTGACTACCTAGAGTAGAAAAACTAGAGTTACTTCAAGCATGGCTTTTTTTTTTTTTTTTTAGGTCTCAGAAAAATCTCCCTTGAAAATGTATCCACTTCTTTAGAAAGTGGTATTTGACCTTTATCTTTGGGGAGAAATGTTCCCTTTGACGGTCATTTAAAAACTGAATGGAGAAGATCGATGACAGGAAGGAATTCAATTGATCCCTCAGTTTCAAATCTCATCATTTAATTAATCACCCTGATGTTTGGCTCGTGGCAAACTCTTTACGCTTCTTGCCTTCGAGCTTAGAGGTTGTCGCGGGCTCACTCAGGAAGGAGCTTTCAACATTTCAGTTCCATTGCTGGACCCATTTTTTTTCCTTTACACCACTTTCATGTTTTTATTTTGAAATGTATATAATTTTTAAAAATAGAAACTCAGGAAATAGGAATGATAGAACCATCTGGTCTGTCTGCCACTTTGAATTCTCTCAAGATTCTAATTGGACCAGTAGCATTTTAATTTTTCAAATTTTATTTGAGCCGGAACAGTAGATTTGGTATTGTATCTTTCGTACTCCAAATTTTGTTCTGTCAGTTACTATCTAGTTCGACATGAATTCCAAGCCATGAGAAATAGTCAAAGTTGCATAATTTCTACACTGAAGGGTACTTGTTTTGAGGTTCGAAGTTAGCAAATAATGCAACGTGTTCAGGAGGCATTGAGAATAGTCATGCGAATGACTTTTCTTCTGAGGCAAAGATGACAAAATCAGAACTGTGGAAAGCAGATTCCCTCTGAAATGAGATCAGGTTCCAGATGAAAACAGAATACCAGTAATGAACACAAAGACTCATCCGTCTTATGTTGGGGCTGAAACTGCCTTTCTGAAAAAAAGCAGTTTGATTCCTTAGTCAAGGCCAGACCAGGGCTAGACAGCCTTGAAAAGTCAAAATCTAACACATACCTGTTGGAAATTTTGAGAGAAGTTTAAGGAAGATTCTTTAGAAATCTCCTAAATTATTGCAACAGGATTCAGGAAAGAAAGAAGCCTTAAGGACACTTTGTGCGGATTTTCCAGCAGCTACTTGGTAGAACATTTACAAATTGTTGACAGTGTTATACTGTAGTGTTGTATATGTGTCTCTCTGAGATATAAGCTATTTAATGACTGGATGGGATATTGTTTCCTCAGGCTAATATTTCACAGAAACAATGTATTATAGTTTCCATAATTTTTGTACAGTATTTTGGATTTGAATCAAATGTGGTACCTGTTGCTATCAAGTTGATTCTGACTCCTTAGTGACCCTATAGGACAGGGTAGGACTGCCCCATAGAGTTTCCAAGGCCGTGATATTTACAGAAGCAGACTGCTACCTCTTTCTCCTGCAGGGTGGATGGTGAGATCAAACCACCAACATTTGGGTTGGCGGCCCTGACCTTCACCGCTGTGCACCCAGGGTTACTTGTTAACCATGGTAGGAAGTAAAATAAACTTCAAAACTCATTATGGAAATTGCAACAAGCTGTGAGAAAATAGTAATTCTGTACCCTGGTGGCACAGTGGTTAAGTGCTGTGGTTGTTCAGACCGAAAGGTTGGCAGTTTGAATCTGCCAGGCACTCCTTAGAAACTCTATAGGGCGGTTCTACTCTGTCTATACCATGGCTCTGAGCTGGAATCAACTTGACAACAGTGGGTTTGTGTTTTGGTTTATCCCTATATACTTCTCCTTGCTGGAGTTTGCTTTCCTACCTCACTGTTGAAATCTTGAGTACATTTCAAGGCAAATCTCCTGGGCACTGACAATTTCAAACCTGCGTACTCTGGATCTCCAACCAGACAGCTGTAGCCTGAAGCCTTTCCACTAACACGGTTGTCCTCGAATCTGTTCCTACTTGGGGTTACCTTGTGTGTGTCAGTGCGGAACTGTGCTTGGTAGGATTTTCAGTGGCTGGGTTTTCAGAAGTAGGTTGCCAGACCTTTCTTTCAGGGCTTCTCTGAGTAGATCCAGACTTGCAATCATTCGCACCACTCAACAGCTGGATGTAAACTTGCAAAGGCCTTCGAAACACTGCCCGTCTGCTCTGAATATGGCTTGCCTTTCTCATCAGCCCTTCCAACTGGCTCGGAGTATCCTGTTCTTGTCATCTGATAATGCTGTAGCAGAAATACTATGAAATGTTATTCTTATCTGGTCCAGTACGCTACGAGTCCAGATTCAGGATGTTTGCTCCAGTGGAAGGCCTTCCCACTTTGTTGGCTCTGGAGGAATCTCCTTGTGTGGCATCAGTCTCTGGTCAGAGAGCATCTTGCCACAGGAACTTCGGGTCTGAAGGACACACTGTTTTCCTGGTGCTACTTTCTTGATGGTACAGTGTTCCCAACTCTCTGCCTGCTTCCCTTTCTTTTTATCTCTTGTAGGGTGAGAGGATCAAAGGTGGTTCAAGCCACATTCCAAGGAAACTCCCTTAGTAAGGGTGTTGCAGTCCCACCTCTTAACGGAATCATCCCATCTGTTAGCCGGAGGCAGAAATTAGGATTCACAGTGTAGGAAAATCACAAAAGAGAGGACAGTCACAAAAGGGAGAACAGTGACAAAATATTGGGAATGTTGGTCCAGCCAAATGGCTACACACGGCTTCTTGGGGGACACAGTTCAATCCATGACATACCCATCATCCTTGTCTGGCCTATCTCTGATGTCTCCCCCAATATAGCATCTTGACTCATTTCTGAAATATTTCTCAAATCCTTTCCTTTCTTTTCAGCTTCATCAGCACTGCTCTCCCCCAGACCCCACTGTGTTTCACTGGGAGTTGGAGCAGCCTCTCAAAGGACGTCATTCTACACAAAGACAGTTACCAAAACCACTTCAGAAAGCTTGTTGTTAGTTGCTGTTGAGTGAGATTTCACTCTTGGCAACCCTACTTATAGCACAATAAAACGTTTCCAGGTCCTCTTCCGTCTTCATGATGGTTGGTCTGTACAGTTAATTGTACCATCTAGGAGGCTCGTTATCCAGCACTGTGTTGGACAATATTCTGTTTTGACCCATGAAGTTTTCACTAGCTTGTTTTTGGAAATAGATCATCAGGCTTCTCTTTCTAGCATGTCTCAGTCTAGAAGCTCTGCTGAAAGCTGTTCTTCATGGGTGAACTCGCTCAGCTTGTAAGTATCAGTGACACACCTTCTGGAAGCTTAGGTAGAGTGGAATTGTCCTCTCAGTATAATTCAAGAAATATTCTAATTCTTGATAACATACTCATAAGATCTTCTGTAAGTACCCCATATTCCAACCATCACTGTCCATTTCATTTATTCACAAGCCCAAACAATTGAGTTTTCCCAAATACAGTGATTGTTTTCACAGCCCATTATTCTATCATCCCGAAGTAAATTCCTTTCCATGCCTCTAAAAATTCTATTCACACATGCATGTTGTGCTAAAATATCACATCTGCTAGGAGACGTATCCCCTTGTGAGCCTTCCTGTGAATCAAGATTGCTACCCCTGCACTCATTTTATCTCTGTGCTGTTCCCACCTTCTTATTGGTTTGCTGGTTTCATTTGCTTCCTGGATCATGACACGGCTCATTCAAGAAGATGCTCATTGAATGTCTGCAGCTTCAGCTCTAGCCTATTGGTGCTTTTACTCCATTTTTGAATGCGAAGTCCTCCTTTTACCTAAGTCTATGAAGCAAAATGAAATTATTAAGAAACATATACATCAGAGAGCAAACGTGGTATATACATTGTTGTTGTATTCTGATTCATAGTGACCCAGTAAGACAGAGTAGAACTGGCCTATAGGGTTTCCAAGGGCTGGTTGGTGGATTTAAACTGCCAATCTTTTGGTTAACAGCTGAGTTCTTAACCACTGCACCACCAGGGCACCATTTACATATATACATGTTTGTACTATAAAATTGTGTAATTTTCATTTACTGAGATCTACTCAGAAACAACTCAGCGAACTGATATTTTGGGACTGACATTTAACACTTCTGGAAAGAAGAATTTCTGTTATTTAATAAATTTATTGTAAATGTTTGAAATATGTATAAGGTTCTTTTTTCTAGTGCTTAAGCTGTTGGAAGGCTGGGATACCCTAGTTTGTAGGAAATCCTGCACACATCAGGGATTCTTCTTGCCCTTGGGATGATGGAAAAAAAATGGAAAATCCAAAACTGGGCAAAGTAACATTTCATTACAATTATCAGAGAAATCTACCTGAAAATCAAATTTGAGGATTTTTGTGGTTAACTCAAAAAAGTATGTATGTGTATTTTTACTTTTGAACAGGAAGAGGAGAAAGAAGGTAAATAAACTGGCTAGTGAGATTAGTGGCCACCAGTTGAAAAGACAGATTGATAGAAAAATGAAATCACACCAGTCATTTAAGCTCTGGTTATTTGTCTTGGGACAGAAGATGTCTTAGGCTAGGTTCTCTAGAGAAGTAAAGACAGTAAAGTGTACACACATACATACACACACACAAAGAGATAGAGAAGAAAGGAGATTTATCTCAAGGAAACAACTCACATGATTGTAGAGGCTGAAACGTTCCAAGTCCATGGATCAGGATACAGGCTACTGCTGATTTACAGAGCTGCAGGGGCTGGCAAACCCGAGATACACAGGTCTGAGAGCAGGACTCTAGCTCACAGGCTGTGAAGATTGAGGAATCCTAAGATCAGCAGGTAAGCTGCTAGCTCAAGTTTCAAGCACCAGTGGTCAGATGAACAAAAGGCAGTTATAGGGTCCAGAGAAGGCAAAAGCCAAAATGTCCAGTTATGCCCAGATGCAGGTTACACATGCACCAAAACTCCCTTTCCACTGTGTGGCTATTCACAGCAGGTCCCATTACGGGGTGACCACATATAAACACTGAGATTCATGGTGCGGTCAAATTGACATACAATCTTAACCATCACGGAAGGTGTTTTTCTCCTCTAACTGGATGTAACAGAAGCTGGTGGGAAATGTGTTCACTATAAACAAATTTCTTTCCTGGAAGACTTGTTCAAAAAGTCAATTATTTCATACCAAGGACTGGACAACTTAGCTGCCCGTCCTTTCTTTACTGTGGATTAGCTGTTTTATCTCAAACCAGCTGACTAGTCTGTAAAGCTCAGTTTTCTCAGCTGTACAGTGAGATTTGGACAGGTGGTGGATGTGGCTGTCTGTTGGTGGCCTGTCTTAGTCATGTAGTGCTTCTACAACAGAAATACCACAAGTGGATGGCTTCGGCAAACAGAAATTTATTCTCTCACCGGCTAGCAGTCCAAATTTAGGACATCGTCTCCAAGGGAAGGCTTTCTCTCTGTGTCAGCTCTGGAGGAAGGTCCTTGTCATCAATCTTCCCTTGGTCTAGGAACTTCTCACACACAGGGACCCAGAGTCCAAAGACTATGCTCTGTTGCTGGTGCTGTTTTCTTGCTGGTGTGAGGTCCCCCATCTCTATGTTTGATTCTCTTTTATATCTCCAAAGTAATTGGCTTACTGTAGAGGAATCTTAAAGATCAAGTTTACATAACTACCAATAATCTCATCTTAGTAATGTCACAAAGATAGGATTTACCACACATAGGAGAATCACATTAGATGACAAAAATGGTGGACAGTCACACAACACTGTGAATCATGACCTACCCAAGGGGCCAGATATTTTGGGGGGACATAATTCAACCCATGATGTGGCTGAAACCTATGACTTCATGGTCTTATGGAAAGCTCAGTTGCATTTCCCACGCAGTCAGATGGTAACAAACCAGACCTTAAGTAAGTTAGAAGTGGGTACACTTGACTCTTTTCTGTTTTGTCTTCACAAACATCATGTCCTGCTTGTTTTCTTACAATTCTCTTTGGCAAGCATACCCAGTTACCTTGTACTTTCTGTTCTTTTCAGATAGTGCTATTTCCCTGGGTTCCATTTCTGAACTTCTTTTTCCCCTTTACCCTATATAAACCCAAACCTGTACCCATTACTGTCAAGTTGATTCTGACCCATAGCAACTCTAAATGACAGAGTAGAGCTGGCTCTTCGGATTTCCAGGGAGCATCTGGTGGATTGGAACTGCTGACCTTTTAGTTAGCAGCCTGACCTCGTAACTACTGTGTCATCTGGGCTTTCCCTGACCCTATATACAACCCATCAAACGTGATCTCATCCACATATATGGATTTAACCATCATATTGTTATTATTAGTTGAGATTTCTTTCTGGAGCTCCAAACTCATATATTCAACCCCCTATTGACATCTTTTCTTCAGTGTCCCATAATCAGCTCTCAGTTGACATGTCCAAAGCTGAATTCCTTATTCCCTTGCCCTTGATTGATCTCCTTTGCAATAGAACACTATTTGATTTCCTTCCCTACAACACAACCTTCTCCAATCCATCTTCCATACTGTCAGCAGAATGATCCTGCTAAAATCCAAATTTAATCATGTTTGTCTCATGTTTAAAAATTTCTCATTTCCCCATTATGTTCAGAATTCCTTTGAACCCTCTTTGCAGCTGTTTACTGCCAAGCATTGGCCTGCTTTTCACATCTTTATTCTCCACCACGCAAGTCTTGCAAACACACAAAGCTACTTGAATTTCTCTAAATGTTGTGTGATGTTACCTGAACTATTTTTATTTTAAAATCATCATGCAGTAAAATTGACATTTTATTTTCTTTTGTAGAACTGTTTTATCAATTTTCACACATGTATGGATTCCTAGATTCTCAGGGATGCCCTCACCCTGCTCCTAGCCCCTGGAAAGGACCCATTCCTTCTCTATCTCTAGAGGTTTGTCTGTTCAGTCAGTCTGTGAATGAAATCATACAGCATGTAATCCTTTGAGACTGTCTTCACTCACTCACCACAGTACCCTTCTTGGGTTTATCAGGTTTGTTCTTCTTTATGACTGTATCGTATTCCATTGTATGAAGTTACCATGGTGTGTTTGTTCACTCACCTGTTGATGGACACTTTTGTTGTTGCCAGTTCTGGCCAGTTATGAATAGGAGCTTTGCACATTGATCAGCAGATTTTTGTGTGAGCACACATTTCTTGTTTCTGTAAGGTAAATGCACAGGAGTGGGATTGTTGGGTCATGTGGTAAGGGTGTGTTTAGCTTTTTAAGGACCTGCAAAACTGTTTTGCTGAGTGTATCTGTGTGTATCTGTATATCTCTGTATGTATATATAAGATTTCTGAGTCATTGACATCTAGGCTTGAAAACCCAAGGCTGTGTACAGTCACTTATTTGCCCATGTCCCCCAGTGACTTTCTGTATGTGTGTGTGTTTATTTGTGTAATTTACAGGCCTGGTGGTGCAGTGGTTAAGAACCCTCGCTGCTCACAAAAAGACTGAGAGTTCAATTCCACCAGTTGCTCCTTGGAAACCTATGGAATAGTCCTACTCGGTCCTATAGGGTCACTATGAGCCAGAATCAACTCAAAGGCACAGATTTCTGTTGCCCGAGCCGAGCGTTGTCTTAGCATAGAGATGTATACATGGTTAAGGGCGTACTTCTCCCCGGGTAGGGTGCCGTGATAAAGGAGGTGCTGTTTGTCTCCCACCCTATCTGTGCCCAGATCATTCAACATGCAAGGCAGGTCGTTTTAACAGCCCCCTCCTCCATGAAGGAAAATTATTTTTTATGTTGACATCATAATCTGTAGTAATCACTATTTTCTGCATTGTTTCTTAATTGCTAAAACAGATAGCCACTAACAATAACAGATTCCAACTTTTGAGAAAGCAAGTATTTTTCCAGTTCTGCAAAATATCTAATATCAGAACTAAGACATGCACTTAACTGTAGAGAAAGGATCCGTCTTAGGAGTCACCTTCTGTTTCCCTGTCTTAGATCTTAAACACAAACAAAAGCTCCTGATGGTTGCCTAGAAGCTGGCATTGAAGTCCTTTCAGTGGTGCTTCTGTTTGCAATCAATGTGCTGTCACTGTTGATTGGGGATCCAAGATGTCGTTGCAGGAATATGTGTTCCCAGAGCATGTAGAGAGGCATCTGAAGGGAGCTTTAACACATCTGATCCATCAGAAACTTCTCTCCCACCTTCAGGTAAACAGCTGAGTCCGTGTGTGTTGGAAGCTCACCGTATAACCTGGATTTCTTCTGATTAGGTGTCCTGTAGAATGCCATGTTTGTTAATCGATGAATAATGAAAACTCATTAATTGGAAGCTTATATGCGTAACTCATGGAGCATAGCCATTGTTTAGAACTTAGGTCAATGAATGATTTTTTTTTTTCCTGCATAGGGTGGACTATTTGGTCAGTAACTATTTAAAATGGCTACTTACCCTGGTAGCATAGTGGTTACGTGCTACAGCTGCTAATGAAGAGGGTGGCAGTTCAAATCCACCAGGTGCTCCTTGGAAACTGTGTGGGCCAGTTCTACTCTGACCTTTAGGGTCACTATGAGTTGGAATCGACTCAATGGCACTTAACAACAATAGCTTATAGTATAATAAACACAGACTCGTATTTGTCAGTTTCTTTAGTTTCTACAGGCAACATAACTCCTTCCTAATTGCACCAGAGCCAGCTGCTCCCCAAGTCTACCAACACATTGTCCCCGACACCTTCAGCTAGCGTGGGACAATGTTAGAGATTTGTGGGATGTTTCTTTTGCCTTAAGGTCATGCTTTCCAAACAGAGGCTTGCTCTTTAAACCCTAAGGGGAAATATGGCCACAGTATGGAGGGACTATTCTTCCTGGACTGTGTATTTTATTAGGTGGTATGTGATTTGAAGAAACCCTGGTGGCGAAGTGGTCAGTGCCATGGCTGTTAACCCAAAGCCTGGCCGTTTGAATCTGCCAGGTGCTCCTTAGAAATTATATGGGGTAGTTCTGCTCTGTCCTCTAGGGTTGCTATGAGTTGGGATCAGCTAAGTGGCAGTGGGTTTGTGTTTTAGCAATTTAATGGAGTCCCTGGGAGGCACAAGTGGTGAAGGACTCCATTACTAACTGAAAAGCTGGCAGTTCAGAGGCGTTCAGAGGTGCCTCACAAGAAAGGCCTGGTGATCTGCTTTGAAAAATTCCCCAGCATTGAAAACCTGATGGAGCCCAGTTCTCCTGAGACACACCTAGGGGTGCCAGGAGTCAGAGTCAACTTGACAGCAGCTGATTAAACAAATTTAAACATTTTGAAATCAGCAGAGACACTGACTAAAGTAGGATGCAAATTATATATATGTTTAAAAAAAAACATGAAATGGAGTTCACTTTTCTCTGTCATGGTAAACAAAATAAAACACAATGAGGAGGGATTTGCCTTGAATCAACATAATCTATGGTATTTCTAAGTATGACTTCATCCTTAATTTGCTTTTCCTTTATAGCTGGAAATGAGAAACGAAACCACCTTCTTGCTAAGTCACTACATGAGTGTGTAAGCAAAGGATCCGTATGTGAGAAACAACTTCTCAGGGCAACCTTGTTTGGCAAGGGCTTGGCAGTCTTGTTGAGCGGAATCACCCGTCTTTTTCTTCAAATAGGTGATAAGTATTTTAGATTTTGTGCACCACACCTTTTCTGTCACAGTTGCTCACCTCTGCCTTCACAGAGAGAAAACAGCCATTGATAACACATAGACAAATGAGGCAAACTGTAGCTGTGATCGGCCCTTGGGCCTCGGTTTGCTGACCTCTGACTCAGAAGACAGAGTCACTGGCACAGCAGACAGGCCTGGTAACATGCAGAAGATGGCAGGCGTGTTTTGCACGTTTTACTTTCTATCTTCATGGAATATTTGAGGTTTTTTTGGTACTTCTTTAAAGAAAGGACAGTGTGACTCAGAGTTCATGCTTTATAGAATGCCTTTCATGTAGTTTGGACATTTCAAACACTCGCTTCCCTCTCAGACACAGCACCGAGGTGCAGAGGAACAACGGTCGTCTTCTCTGCCCGCGTGCCGCAGCGCCACGCTAACCCAGAGGACGGCTAGCCCGTGTTTTTCATGTTGGGAGGTCCTGACAGTTAGCAGGTCATTAAGTCAATTTAGTGGGTCATGACCTGCATTTAAGAAAAAAAAAAAGTCTTGGCTGGACTGGGTTGGATGAGGACCGCACAGAACAGGGCGGGTCATTTATACTAACGGCTACTTTATGACCTTTTGTTGTACTTGGTAAGCAGGCTGCTAAGTTGCTACAGATAATAATACTGAACTGTAAATGGGAAAAGAAAGGTGTTCCCCTAGAGTTAAAGCTGTTGAAAGAAGATAGCTCAGCCACTAAGCATTTCATTATAAATTTCATTTAATTCCGCTAAGTGATGTGTAGGTACAACCCCTTTGAGCAACGGGGAATCTTAAAACTCTAGAAAGATTTGGTGTTCAGGTTGTTTCATAAGGTTCTTCTAAAGCTTTGAAGAAGTCCAAAGTGGAATTTGGGAATAGGCACTAGATGTGTGATTTACACACACACACACACACCCACGGGAGAAGGCACTGAAGTCCAATCAACTGATTCATCTTTAAGAAATGTCTTTACCTCTAAACCAAAATCTTGGTACAGGAACGGATGACGCGTAGACAGAGCCCTTTTTGAACTGATGACCACCTGTGTTCATTCAGATCTGCCGAGACACCACTTGCCGTGACCAACAGGGTCCCTCTACCTTCTTGTGACGGGAGATAAAGGGAAGGGTGGCTTCGGGAGACAGTGATGCTAGGCATCACTGAGTCGGTTCTGATTCATAGTGGCCCTTTGTACAACAGAACAAAACCCTGCCCGGTCCCCAGCTACCTTCAGCCTCATTGCTACATTTGAGCCCACACCTACTGTGTCAAACCATCTCATTGAGCGTCTTTCTTTCTTCCTTTCTGACCCTCTTCTTTACCTAGCACGATATCCTTCTCCAGGGAACATCCCTTCCCGATACCATGACCAATAGGTGTGAGATGTGTCTCACCACCCTTGCTTCTAAGGAGCACTCTGGTTGCTTTTTTAGAGAGGTAGTAGGTGCCAGTTTCTAACTTTGACTTCCCCCCATCTAGGAGTAGTTAGCTCTGCTCTTGGCTTGGCTCATTTGCTCAGTGGGCCCCTGGCCCCCCGCCAAGAGAGACCCCCAGCTCTCTGCTGGGTTACACCAAGTTCGAGAAGGAAAGAAGTGGGAGTCTAAGATGGACTTCCGGTATGGGGACAGGCCTACAGGGCATCCCTCTACCACCCCAGGAAGTCAAGTCCAAGGGCATTGCTGTCTCTGCATCTGTTTCAGTGGTCCTTTCCAGGCACAGCCTTGGGGTGCTCCTATTTCCGTGAGACTTGGGCAACCACGAGTGAACTTGGGGTTCCTTATAGAGAGCTGCACCTGAGCATCAGAGGCACTTGCCCGGCCTGGCTTGGATGCGGGCTGGAATTCCATCAGGATTGTGATAACCTCATGGTACAGATGGGCCTTAGGAGAAGTCAGCAGCGGTGCGTCCGAAGGTGCTGACAGGCGGTCCATGCAAAGAGCAATTAAAAAAATAAAAGATGGGCACTTCACAGCCCCAAGAAGGAGTTAAATGACATCCATGTGCGATGTGCAACCTTGATCTGTAGGGAACATGCCACTTGACCAGAGAGCCAATAAAGGTGTTTTGCTTTTGTTTAGTCTGATGCTCAGTCTTTAGGAGAGTTTATCAGTGCCAGCACAAAACTAAAAATAGCAGGAAGCAGAAATTAATGGGTTAAACTTCAGTGTCTGTCTCCTGCCTTCTTTCCCAACCCTGACCCAGGCTGGCTGCTGTCGGACTGAGGGTCTTAAGCCTTTAAAACCACCCTGCTGTGCCTACTCTCAGGTATGGAGGTTGGAGCGCTTGTCTCACTGATCAACTGGGTTACATTTTCCACAAAACAACTAGCAATTCTTATCACAGTGGGAAGAGATAACACGTTCCCGGCAAGGCAGCTAGAAGGTCTAGCATTATGGACTTTTTAATTACATTCTTTTAAAACATATTCAATTAACAAAAAAATAGATGTAATAATTGTGAAGCAATTATGTTGCATGTTTTTCGGGAACCTCAGGGGAGAGGCAGGAAAAAATTAATTGTAAAAGCTCTATGTGGAAAATGATGCAGATGTGTTTAGCTGTAAAAATGAGGGATGTTTGCAACACCCACACATGTTTTTATTCATGTATCTTCACTACTGAAGATATTAATGGATACAACTATTTTTGCAATAAACATATACATGTAAAAGATAGACGGATCTAATGAAAGGATATGAGGTCTGACAATTAAGTCCATAAACTGAGTTGTTCTAAGTGCTACATACCTCATCGCTGAATATCACTATGGTCACCTTTGAAGTCCTCCCCTTGGGAAGCTATGCACCGATGCCAGTGCCTAGTACCCCCTTCAGAGCAATGTTGGAACTCTTTCTGGAATGACCATTGTGCATGGTGCTGTGGCGGCAAGTTTGTGAACTTAACTGTAGAGTTGTCTGTTGGGAGTTTTTAGCCAGAAAACCAATAACTGTATTGCAGCACTCTCCCTACTGACCTGATCTGGCCCCCAGTGACTTTTTTCTTTACCTGAACATAAAGAAAATATCGAAAGGACGATATTTTGATGACATTCAAGACATCGAGGGTAACACAATGATAGCTCTGATGGTCGTTCCAAAAAAGAGTTCCATAATTGCTTTGAAGCATGGACTAGGTGCTGGTGTTGGTGCATAGCTTCTCAAGGGGAGGACTTGGAAGGTGATCATAGGGATACTGAGCAATGACTTACGTAGTACTTTTTCTAGGATGAGTTCACAAACTTAACTGTCAGGCCTTGTATGTATCAATCAGCTTGGATGTATCTTAGTGTTTTGCCATAACTGCGTCAGATATTTCTCTCAAGAAGACCCACATGAGTGAGGGCCTACATCACCTTGGGACTGGAAGAACCGGATGGTGCCCGGCCACCACCGGTGATAGCTGCGATGGAGCTCACTAAGTGGAGTCTCACTGGCAACACAAGAATAAAAAGGGGTGCACCCTGAGATCTCCACTAAAAGACTCAAGTGATGGTCCAGTGGTTTCAGGGTTCCCCTGGGAGCATGGCCTCTGGCTCTGATGCTGCCCTTGCCCATAAATCATAACAAAGGTCTGCTCTTCGGACATGAATGGATTGGACTTGGCGATGCAGAGTGACCATATATTGAAGGCACTTTATGGTTCTATACATCTATAGGATATCATCCTGCTGACCTCTGGCTGAAGGAAAGAGAGTGGGTGGAGAGGAGGGGAAAGGAGACTGTTGGGAGGGTGAGACATGTATGGAGCAGAGAGGAATAGTGTGCTGTCACCAGGCAAGGAGAGCAGTGGAAGCTGCATATAGGTGGGCATGTACATTTATACAGGAATGTACATTTTCACTCAGTCATATTAAATTAAAAAAAAAAAACAGATATTTCTCTCAAGAATGAAAACATTAGATGCTAGAGAAGCCCATTCCACTTCTAATAAGGCCTTTTGACTATTTTAAATAAACATTGTTTTAAAGATGCCGAGTCAGACATCTGAGCATCACTGTCTGATAGTGTTGTCATGGTCAAGAAGGAGGCTTTGCAGAAATCATGCCCAAACAGTGCTGCAGATGAATTCAAACCACCCAACAGACTGTCCGAAGGGAAGAGCTGAATTTTAAACCAACGTCCTTTCTGCTTTCAGACCTATTTTTGGTTTTGTGATGGATAAGATATATTTGCTGCTGCCAGGAAACTTCCTATGCCCTGATAGCACATTTCATGCAGGGGAAGCCAGAAAGGATGATTATGAAATAAAATGCATTCCTGCAAGAACAGGTTTGGACAGTAAAGGCTGCAGCTGCTCTTGCATTACCTAGACTGTACAAGAGATTAGGGTCATTGTCCTACATTTCTGTGAAAAAGGCACTTTCTAGGAAGAGCACCTGAGCCAATTTTAATTGTATGGGAAGATGAAGTCACCTATTCTCATTCAGAAGTTTGCATCTCAATTCATACTAGTGAAAGTCCCAAGGAGAGTCCCCAGCCCTCCCAGCACTCCGCTGGGTTTATGGTAAAAGAAAAATGGAGACTTAGACTCTGTAGGGCAACGGTGTAAGATTGCTTTTGCAGTTTGCAGTGACAGGTGACAAGCCTTCTTCAGAAGTCTCTTCTGTAAAGTGATTCCACGAAGCCGGTACTCCAAAGGCTTAACCAGAACCTCTCGTGAGAGAGACTGGGTAAGGCATTTGGGTGTTTCTAGTGCTAATTCTGCTGGGAAGGTGTATCCGATTTTGAGCACTGCCCTTCTGCAGACCTGGCACCAGGGAAGCCTGGGCCACTGCAGAAGATGACACAGCTTGAGTGCCGGCATCTAGGGCTTCTGCTCCCAGACAGGCGAGGGAACCCGGGGAGGCTGCTCTCCTTGCACCCGTGTTTCACCTGGCTGTTGACTTCAAGGACATCTGAGTCAAATAAGGAAACACTCAGAGAATGTTCAGGAAAATGTGGAGATAAGCTGTGGCAGGGACAAGGTGTCTTCTTAAAGCAGAATTCAGCTCCAAGACTCAGGGAATTTTCTGCAGAACTGAATCAGATCTTTCTCTGCTCCCAACAAAGTGACGGTAAATAAGAAGTCAATTAATGGAAGTGGAGGAAAGAATACTTGAAAAGTCCGATCTGAGGCTGAGCCCATGGAGAGTGCTTGGTGGAAGTGGCGCTGGAATTCTGGGAAGACAGCAATGTTACATCCAAAAAGCTCAGATGTCGTGCTAATAAAAGAAGTAATTTGGAGGCTGGTTAAAGATTGAAAGATACAAAGGCTTTGTGGACAAATTGCTGTCATTCTACGGCGGTTAAAGGACAAATCCTGCCTCAGATCCAGTAACCCTGCTGGTCCCTTTTCCTGGAAGGCTCTTCTCTCGGATCACTGCCTGCTTTGTTCTAGATTTTTGGTTCATTTCCCTGTTTAAATGTCACCTTATCTGAGAAGCCTTCCCTAACCATCCTAACCGTAACCTCTTTCTCTCTTACAGCAACTCTGCTTGTTTTTAATGACTCTGTCCATCATCTGGTGTGTGAACAGTACTAAATGCATGTTTAATTGTTTATTCAGCCCATGTACCCCTTCTAGGAGGTGAGTTCTAAGACACCAAATGCCAGATATATTCTGTCTGCCTCTCTATTGGCATCCCTGGAATAGTATGTTTAGGTCAGGATAAACCTGCTGCAGTCAATTTCAACTCATAGCTATGCTATAGGACCGAGTAGAACCACCCCATAGGGTTTCCAAGGAGTGTTTGTGGATTCATACTGCCTACCTTTAGGTTAGCAGCCTGAGCTCTCAACCACAGTGTCACCAAGAACCTGCTACCATACAATAAAAAAACCAACCCAGTGCCCTCAAGTCAATGCTGACTCATAGCAAGCCTATGCGACAGACTAGAATTGCCCCATAAAGTTTCCATGGAGCATGTGGTGGGTTTGAACTGCTGACCTTTTGGTTAGTTGCTGTAGCCCTTAACTACTACACTGTCAGGGTTTCCAGAACAGCTTCTCATTAATTACTTGTTGAAGGAAGAACTCAACAAGTGACTGTTAAAACACTTTGAAGCTCTAAATTCCTAGAACTCAAAGTTTGTTTTCAGGAAAGTCACTTGTTTTACCTGACTGTCATAGTTTGTGTCCCATTTAATTTCTTTTCTCCTTCTTCCAAAAGGGATGTAAGATAATCACAAAATATGTGCGTGCGCGCGCGCGCACACACACGCACACACACACACACACACAGAGGATAAAAATAGGTAACAAGACCACAGCAAAGAGAAAAATATGGTTTTATTCTTGTACACATGTATTGGAAGAAGAAATTATAATATATTCTAAGACAGAGTATTTCCAACTCCATTCCTGAAAGAATCGTGTACCCTGCAAGTTCACCTGGAGTTTCACTATTAAAACAGAAGAATGACCTTTCCCTCGTAGGTGGACAAGTTTGAGATAACGGATAGACTTTCTCAATTTAAAATGGTCCCCAGTAACTTTTTCTTAAATCTTTGGCACATTCTTCTGCTTATCTGCCAAAAAGCACTTAAACTGATAAGCGAAATGAGTAAGTAGCAGTTCTCCAGCAAAAAATCTTGGAAACAGCTACCTGAGGTGGTCTGGCAGCTGGATCTGGACTTTCACGGGTCTCTGCTCCTAACTGAGGAAGTATTGCCTACATCCAATGCTGCGTGTTTTTAAAACAGGAAAAGAAACAAAAATCTAACTTCAAAAATGCAGTTAAGTGTATCAGTATTTATCAGGTGTCATAGCTTCTGATGTTTTGACTCATAAATCACTTTTAGGAACAACTGTGCCTAGGGTCCCCATGAGTCAGATCCGACTCGACGGCACTTGGTGGTACAGATAATGACTCTATCAAATAGTCAGAAATATGAATTGATACATTTTCCCAAGATAATTTATACCCCAAAAGGTGCTCATGAAAATAAAGAAGAATAGGGTCTACTCTCTCCCACCCCCTTCATTTTCCTGGTTTTGCTGTGCAGTACACATTAGGTCTCTGTTGGTTAGATTGCCCCAAATAATTGTTCAACTCTTGACTGTATTTCCACGATTCTATCACATTCTCAAAAACCCTGGTGGCATAGTGGTTAGGTGCTACATCGGCTAACCAAAAGGTCGACAGTTCAAATCCACCAGGTGCTCCTTGGAAGCTCTATGGAGCAGTTCTACTCTGTCTTATAGTGTCCCTATGAGTTGGAATTGACTTGATGGCGGTAAATTTTTTTGGATTTTACCACAGCCTGAGATGTCAGAAACACCCAGAGTTTCTTAGGGCCTTTCACCCAGCATCTTTTATTTTTGGCTTCAAGAGGCTAGGCTCGCCCAAAGAGTCTCATACCGAAGAACTTGACAAAAAACTGGCTGCAGTGATAGATAAAATAAGACCAAGACAGACTAAGCAGTAAACAAAGACACACAAGGGCTTAGATGTATACTTATTAATCTTGCACTGGGGTGCACTTGTGCCCTGTAAGTAAGCATTAGTGAGCCTGGGTATGCCTTGCTTATTGAATACTCTGGCCTTTATTCACTAAAATCTAATGAAAGCCAAGTAGCCAAGTGCCGTCGAGTCGGAGCCCAATGATCCTCTATATAAATAATACCAAAAGACAAAAACAAACAAAAAAACCCCATACCCATTGCTGTTGAGTGAATTCCAACAGATTACAACCCTAGAGACATAGCAGAATGGCCCCGTAGGACAGTGGGTGAGTGATACAGCTTTTAACCAAAAGGCCTGACATTCAAATTCAGTAGTCCCTCTATGGACACTCCATGGGGCAGTTCTACCCCATCCTCTAGGGTTGCTGTGTGTGAGAATTGAATCCTTGGCAACAAGCGTTAATGTCTTTGTTTTGTTAAAAAAATACCTTCGTGGGAGCCAACAGCCAAGTTTTCTCCCATGAAGCTGCTTGCTATGGGTTTGAACCACAGCTCTGAAACTGGGTTCTTCTGATCTGAACTCTCACGGAGAATCTGCATTTCTACTCTAGGTATACTGAATCAGAATCTACTTATTAACAGGAGTCCTAGGTGATTCTTATGTATAACTTCCTGGGACGTTGCTAAAAGTGCAGATTGTCAGCAAGAGTTCACACGAGAATGATTTGGCAGAAAGCTCTGGTTGGAACCACCAAACTTTGGGTTAGCAGCTGAGAGTGCGACCAGTGTATCACCGTGGCTCCTTGTATAAATAATAGTTTCTATGTCAATCCATATAAAGTATCTTTCTGCCTGCTTTCTGCCCTCCCTCCCCCGTCCCTCCCTGTGTCCCTCCCTCCCCACCTTCTTCCTCCCTCCCTTCCTCTCTTCTCCCTGCCTCCCTCCTCTACAGACAGTATGGAATGTTTTAGCTAGGGGGTTAGTATGTTTAATCCTACCCTAGGAGCTCTAGTAACACAGTGGTTAACAGCCAAGGCTGCTAACCAAAAGGTTGGCTGTGGGAATTCCTTGGGAACGTTACAATGCAGTTCTGCTCTGTCCTATAGGGAACTTGTCAGTTGGAATCAACTCAAGGGAAATGCGTTTTTGGTTGTTAGTCAATTTGCACGGAAATCCAATCCTGGCTGGAGTTCTTCCTAAGGGCTGACCTTATCCAGTTGATTTCTCAACTCTTGGTTTCATTTTTACCTGTTGACACAGGCTCAATGGACTCTGGATTCTGTTTTCTTTTTTTCAGTCTTTTCCTTTTCTCCTCCATAGAGCCGAGCTGTCTTTCGCCAGAGCCAATATCCTGTGGCCCTTGCTGGGTGCTGACGTAGCCCTGGAGAGGCAGTGAACCCATGTTCCTGAACGAGCCCCCGAGTAAACAGCCCCGTCTCCCTAGCTGACCTGCCTGAGGCTGCAAACACGCCCACTCCTTCCTGCTTGACTTACGAAGTTAGACTTGACCGCGGTCCAGAGGGCTTTTCACGGGAGCAGCCTCTCTGCCCCAAGCTCCCTGTCCTGGAGGCAATCAGCCAGGCCACACTTCTGCCTTTCCGTTTTCTGGAATACTAGGACCTGACCACGTGACATTAATTTTGATGAAGTGAAATTTAATGTGATGAAAGGCACTGGAAGAACATTCCTCTTGTGTTCCGTTTTCAAAACAAAACCCGTCCATTCTCTGTTCCGTTTATTTCCTTCTTTTCACACCTGTTGTCTCAGAGCTGACTTCAGTTGGCTTTACCCCTCTCCTCGGGGATCTGGTCTCCTCTCTGAGGAGGGGTACAAATCTGGGTTTGTCCTGGAGCGGACCTTATGAGATAGATGGGTTATCCGGGTCCTCGGAAATGTGAGCAAGTTCCAGGGCTAGGAGGTTAGTTATGCTGTGAAACACACTAGGAGATATTTTTGATGTGCAAAGAAAACACATTTGAGAAGTGAAGGCCATTAGGGTGGACTGGAGGGTTCTGAGAACAGCCCCAGTGACTGGGGGCTTCCAGCCTGACTTACATGCAGTTTAAACTGGCCAATCAATCACCTCTGTGCTGTCAACCACCAGCTTTCAAACTGTCTTCTGCTTTGATGCTAACCTCTCTCCACACACGTATATTAATAGACATCAGTCCTGGATGACGCTTTTGAAGTCGCCAACCTCTGGTGTGGTTTGTTTGCTTTCAAGATCTGAGGGTCTGTTTGGGGTGAGAGCTTCATCTGTTCTTCACCTCTGCATCTTTGTCTCCAAAGCTCTTGTCAGGAAAACTGCCAGCTGTGGCGAGTGACGCCACCACAATTGATGATGTCCATTTACGTTGCCGGGGGGGCCCGTTCTCACCACAGCAAAGCTGGCCTTTCCACGCCCCAAAGGGGATTTTCAGACTTGTACTCTTCCCTCCAACTCCCAGTCTGATCTCTTCCCCACTTCCTAGGTGGGAGGCCAAGCTTGACTCAGACCTTTCTAGAATCCAAAAGCAAACCCACTGCTGTCAAGTCCATTCCAACTCATAGAGACCCTAGAAAACAGAGCAGAACTGCTCTGGAGAGTTTCCAAGGAACAGCTGGTAGATTCGAATTGCCAGCCTTTTGGTTAGTAGCTGTAGCACTTAACCACTGCGCCACCAGGGTGGAACCCAGAAACCACCAGTGCGTCCCTCCTCCCCCTGACATCACTTTCCCTCCAAGGTATCTCTCTTTGCCCGTTTCTGTTAGGTTCCTGTTGGAAGAGAATTCATTTTTCGTACATGTCAAGGAAACAATCCATACTTGTCTTTAAAAAAAAAAATCTGTCTGTGAGCTAAATCAGTCGTCTCGTCTTGTGTCTCTGCAACCTGATTTTACCACTGTCTTAGACAGAAGGAGAAAGCCTTGTCTCAACCTTCAGTGCTGATTTTTCTGTTTAGTTTTCGTGGCTTCACTCTTGTCTACATTTCTCTTCGTCTCCATTTCTCTAAATACATTTTTCTGTATCCAGAAAACTTCATGACACTGTCATATTGATGCTTTCTTTACTGAGCACGTCCTTTGTGTCACACACTGGGCTGGATCTTCAGAAGAGAAAAGGAAAAACCACAGTGGCAGCCAACAACGTTCTCTGAAATGACTTGGCTTGTTTCTGTGATTCCTGATTCACAAAACCCAATGCTACCCGTTGTCGTTGAGTCGATCTGGACTCCTAGTGACCCTGCAGGACAGAGCAGAACTGCCCCATATGGTTTCCAAGGAGCATCTGGTAGATTCAAACTGTTGACCTGCTGGTCAACAACCAAGCTCTTCACCACTGGGCCACCAGGGTTTCTTCCTAATTCAGAAGTGCCATCAATGCCAGAATCTATACCTTCACTATTGGATGCCCACTGGGCACCTGGTATAAAAAAACAGGCAGACAAACACACAGAGAATCCCAGTTGTTGCTGAGTCGATTCCGACTCACGGCTACACCTCGGGGGCACAGCAGGACCGTGCTCTGAAAGGTCTTCAGGCTTTCTGGAAGAAAGATTGCCAGGCCTTTCTTCTGAGGTGCTTAATTGTTTGCGAGTGTTTGGGACTCCTAGTATTTAATGGGGATGAACAACTTATGAGTGAATGGCTGAAATCCTCCTGTCCCAGAACCTGCACTGGGAGACACAGGACTGAATAGATGGTAATGTGTCACAGCTTCCAAATGTGCTGGGAGAAGAGGGTCCTGTCATGGATTGAGTTGTGTCCCCCCCCAAAACAGGTGTAGCCACGTGCCTGGGCCATGACTCCCAGCATCTTGTGACTCTCCGTTCTGTGCTTTTCCTGTGATATATGTTAAAGAATTAGGGTGGGACTGTAAATCCCTTCATAAGATCACCTCCCTGCTCTACTGTACAGGGAGTTTCCCTGGAGTATGGCTTGCCCCACCCTTAATCCTTTCAAAAGATCCTACAAGAGATAAAAGGAAAGGGAAACAGGCAGAGAATTGGGAACCTCACACCGTCAAGAAAGCAGCACTGGGAGAAGAGTGTGTCCTTCGGACCTGAGTTTCCTGAGCCAAGACACTCCCTGGACAAAGACTGATACAATACCGGACTTTCCTCCAGAGTTGGCAAGGGGGAAAACTTTTCGCTGAAGTGGACATCCTGAATTTGGAGTTGTAGCCTACCAGACTGTGTAAGAATAAACCTTCCTTTGTTAAAGCCATCCGCTCTGCAGTATTTCTGTTAGAGCAGCTCTAGCTGACTAAAACAAGTCCAGCCTTGGCTGGTGGGGTCAAGAAGTTTTCCTTGAGCTAAGACTTAATGGGTGTCAGGGTCAAATGAAGATGGCAAGAGGGGATGGGGCTGTCCTGGCAGACAGGACAGGTCCTTGTGCCATGCAAATGGCTAAACCCTCTACCACTAACCTAAAGGTTGTCAGTTCCAGCCAACCCAGCAGTACCTCCCAAGTAAGGCCTGGCAATCTGCTTCTCAAAGAAAACAGCCTCGCCAAAGCTATGGAGCAGCTCTACTCTGCACATGTGAGTTGGATTATACTCGATGGCAGCTAACTAACTAGATAACTAACCAGGCAGCCAACCAGCTAGCTAGCTAGCTAGCTAACTAGCTAACTAATTAGCCAGCCAGCCAGCCAGCCAGCCAACCAACAAACCAACCAACTGACTAACTAACTAACTAACTAACTAAGTAACTCCAGGACAGGTAAGGAGGGAGCAGAGTGTCTAGTGACGAGGGATACGCCTGATGCGGTCAGAAATTTTAAATAGGAGAGCTGTTAGGGTCTCCACGAGTCAGATCCGACTCGACGGCACTAGTTTTTTTTTTGGTAGGGTACAAGATGTACCCAATGTAGACTAGAGAGAGTGGAAAAGGGGGACAAAGACAAGCACCAGCTTCATAGCTTAGGACTGGGGGTAGCCATGGTGATAGGGTGCTCCACTTTGCATTGTAGAAAGACCCTCCCCTTCCGGATTGCAAACTCAAATGCCTTCGATTCAGTTCCAACTCATGCCAGCCAAGTGCCATCGAGTCGGATCCTAGTGACCCTATAAAACAGAGTAGAACCACTTCCAAGAGGAAATACTGAAATGAGCAAGCTTGGAGGAGAGGGTCCTTTCTGTTAAGACAGATGAGGAATAATGAGGGTCTGACCATCGGTTAACTGCTTGACCACTTCCTGCAAGTATAGTGATTAGAACTCACCTGCCACCTTACTGAGAAAGATATGGTAGTCTGCTTCCCTAAAGGTTACAGGTTGGAAAAGCTGTAGGGTGTTCTACCCCATTCTATAGGGAAGCTGTAAGTCGGGACCTACCTGATGGCCACATGGGTTTGGGTTTTTGGTTTGACCACTGGTCAGGCGAGAGTGCAGAGTAACAGTAAGGTTGAGGAGACAAGGACAGATTTGTGTAATATGGAGGTAAACTCAGGCAGACCTAAGGGGAAGAAAGGGCCCAGGGAGTGGGGACGTGGGCACATCGAGGATGTCACAGGTTTCTGTTGAGTCCCTCTTGTATTTTACACACAATTGATAGCTGTATTATTTTTTTTTTCCCAATAACTCTGGCTTCTTTAAAAAAGAAGAAAAGAAAAAAGCCGTGTTGCTGGTAGTGGGACAGAGGACCGATTTTCCTAAGTAACAAAGAGTGTGTGTCAGGCGAGAGTGCAGGAAGCCAGCGGAGCCCGGGTCCCCTCCTTCTCGGCAGCTTCGTGTCCCTGTTCCCAGGGCTCTGTGCGCCCTGGCTGTGGATTGTGTTTCTCAGCCCAGCTCTTTTGTCCCGCTCTTAGCTGGCATGTCTCCCAGATTCCGGTAATGGTTGATTGACAGTCCTAGTTTTCTGAGCTGTTGTGTTTTTATTCTTTTTTGTGTTTTTGTAGGTATTCTGGTAGGAAATTAGAAGCGTCTGAGTCAGGGGCTGGTTGACAGATACAATTTTAGTCCTAAAGCACCCTCTGCTTGAGATAACTGTTTTGGGGAGGAAAAATAACATTTTAGAAAAAAAGGAAAAGTGCAATGAAGTAGTTGGATCCAGGACGTTTCAGGTATTATGTGCTTGTGTGTGTGCAGGTGTGTCTTAGGAATCGCTAGGTTCAAAGAAAGGCGGTCTCCTAGAAAAAGTGGAGTTTAGAGTAATACAATCTGAGTATTGTCAGCTGTGTGACCTTGGTCGTTCTTTAAGTACTCTGAACCTTGTTTTCATCACGGGGAAACAGGATTAATAAACCACCGGTCCAGGATGTCTGTGAGGGACAAATGAGGTAAATACTACGTGGATTAGTAAGTTATAACAATATGACATATGAATACAGAAAAAACTCCCTGTCCCCCCAAATGAAACCAAATCAAACCTGTTTTTACAATAGAAATCTGTTTTTATGTTATGTAAGTACACATTCTAAATAAGCACATTTTGAAAATCTTCAAAATTAAAGATATTTCCTCTGTTTTGTAGTTCTGATTTTTAAATATTTTTATGCCTTAGACAAGCATAGTAGTCAGCCATAATTATTTATGAAAAGAAAATGAATGTACTTGTGAATTGTATTTTAAAAGTTGACAAAAGAAATTGAAACTCTGGAATACAAATTGAATATAACTGTTTTTATGGTACATGTCTCACTTTTAAAATTTGATTTATTTTGTTGGCCAAAATATGCACAGCAAAGCAGAAACCAGTTCAGCCATTTCTACACGTCCAATTCAGGAACACTGATGGCATTCTTTTGGTTGGGCAACCCTTCTCACCCTCTGTTTCTGAGTTGTTCTTCCCCCATTAACATAAACTCGCTGCGCTCTAAGGTTACTGTCTAGTCTTTGGAGTTGCTGTTTATTTGATCCAGCATAAAACCTGAAACTATGCCTGTTGCCGGGAAAACCCTGATGGCGTAGTGGGTTCAGTGCTACATCTGCTAACCAAAAGGTTGGTAGTTCAAATCTGCCAGGTACTACTAGGAAACTCTATGGGGCAGTTCTACTCCGACTTGTAGGATCGCTATGAGTCAGACCCAACTCAAGGGCACCGTTTTTTTCATGCCTCTTGCCATGGAGTTGATTCTGACTCATAGCAACCCTGTCAGACAGAATAGAACTGCCCTCTTAAAAGTTCCCAGGAATACCTGATGGATTTGAACTGCTGACCTTTCAGTTAGCAGTGACAGCACTTGGCTACTATGTCAACACAGTTTCCTTGCTCATGTTATAGATAGTTCTTAAAAGAGCATAAGTCTCAAGGCAGAAGTTTTTTACTAATTAACCAAACTACTGTTTGATTTTGATGCCTCGGTAATACAATTCTTAAGAGGTCAGACTGCTAACCAAAAGGTTGGCAGTTGGAATCCACCAGCCACTCCTTGAGAACCCTGTGGTTCTTCTCTGTCCTGTAGGGTTGCTATAAGTTAAAATTGACTTGATGGCAGTGGGTTTGATTTTTGGTTTGTAATTGTTGGATTTTGAGATCAAAATTTCAGTTCTCACAGACTCCAGATTTTCTGGAGCCATGAGGCCGGAAGAATCCCTGAAATCAATGCCCTAAGGTGATTTTTAAAGTGTGTAAAATCTTAAAGCAAAATAGATTCGTATGTCTCTCTCTCTGTGTGTGTGTTTCTTGCAGGATGACGGTTAAATGCCTGGTGCCATCATTCAGTCTTTATCACTGGAAGCTAGTGTTTTCCAGAAGTTTCTGCCCAGTGCCACTGGCTCTTGCCCTGACTTATTACTTTGCAATTGAATGCTGTGCCTTGTGAATGGTTAGGCAGTGGAAAGTGCCATCTGACCACCACAAATGCAATATAGCCTGTGCGCCTCAGTCAGGGAGTATGAAACATTGACAATGTGTCCAGAAGGCACAATATTGCCACGGAGAGTAACCACCAGAGAGGTGGGTAGATCTTGGTTTCTTGATCCCAAGCTTTAAAACATGCAGGAACATAAACTGAACCTGTTAACTACAGAAGAACTCAAGTGCAACTGGCCACAGCAAAATGTCTCCAGTGGGCATGTAACTGCATTTCCGCATTCCGTGAGAACCTGGAAGGAGTGTTTAGGGTCACTAGATCCTAGCCCATTATAAGTGTACTAGTCTGCCAAAACGCTCAGATTCAGCTGACGTCCGGAGGAAGACTGATACACCCTTGAAGACAAGTCTCCAGGGAGAGTAGGGGTTCCAGCACCCTCCCTTTAATTGTGATCGTCATAAACAAGACCACTGCTTCTGAGACCTAACGGTACACGCTTTCTGCTGATTCACTACTTGTTCTTGCTCCTTGTACTTCGCAGTAAACGCTGCACTATAAATGCCTGTGTTTCGTAACTGTACACTTCCTTAGCACTATACTGTGTGCTGTTACTCGCTTGGCATCCGATCTCTCTGTGAGCCTGGCTCCGTTATGGCCTCTCACCATGTCACACTTCTGATTTACATGTCAGACAGAAGTCACATGGGCCCTGCAATTTGAAGTGTTCTTTCCTTTGCTCAAGGCTTCCTCCCAGAGAATGCCACACCATGTGCTGAAATCATGGTGCATCTTCAAAGTCCACTTCCTCAAGGTTTCCCTCCACTTGGGGTCACCTCTCTTCTCTGGACTTGCACAGCATTGGCTTACACCTCTTTTACGGGCAATTTGCAATTGTCTAGCTGGTGGGGTCATTATTTGCGGATAGAGTTTTGCATTCCTTATGGACTGTAAGCTAACTACCAATGGCATGGCTACGCCTTAGTTGTATTTTAATACTGTTCAGCATTTGTAATCCTAACTTGCCTGTTGTAGGCACTTAGCTCTACTTTTATAGGAGCAAAAAGGTTGACTTCTTTATTGCCATTTCTGTTCAAGTGCTTAAGTCTATGTAACAACAAAAACAAATCATATCAAGAAGTCCTACACAAAGGTTTTTTTGTTTGCTTGTTTTACTTTTTAGTCTCTACCGAAAAGTCTGAAGAGAAGTGCTTAAAATTTGCACATTCATTCAATGAATATTTAGTGTGCACTTAGTAAGTTCTGACTCATAGTAACCTATTAAAAAAAAAAAACACCATCATTGAGTTGGTCTGACTCATAGCAGTCCTACAGATCGGACTAGAACTGCCCCATAGACTTTCCAAGGAGCACTTGGTGGATTTGAACTGCTGACCTTTTGGTTGGCAGATACAGTGGGTTTCCAAGCTCTAGAACTGAGTAGGTCTGTTCCACAGAGTTTCCCAGTGGCACCTAGTGTGTTCAAATTGCCAACCTTTTGCTAGCGCCTGTAACAATCACTACACAACCAACAACCAAGTCGGTATGTGTCAGAACCGACTCGACAGAAGATTTGATTGTTTTTAGTTACTAAATTCCAGAAATCAAGAAGGAAACAAAACAAAACTCTGCCCTCATAAAGCTTGTACACCAAGAGGAGAAAACACATAAGAAACTGTAGATGTAATAAATACATTAAATATTATGTTGAAATATGGTGCTATAGAAAAAAAAATAAATAAATCAAGTAGAGCCAGTTAAGGGTGATAGGAAAGCTAAAGGACAGAAGAGTTGCCAGTTTTACAGAGTGTTTGGGGCCACCCTTTATGAGACAACCTAGCAGTTGAGACAGACAGGTGCTAGCTAAATTTGCATTTAATATTATAATTGTTCAACAATATAAAGAAAAGGAATGTCAATTTGGTATAATTTATAAATAAGGCTGTGTGAGTTTTGAACATAATTTAATGATATATCCTTCCATAATTTCATGAGCCTTGGGGAAACCACCTTGGGTTCCCTGAGAGTCTTGCATGTAGACCCACAGCTGGTTACAGTGTCAATTTTAACACTATTCTTACAACATGCATAACAAGGTGCAGGGATTTTTACTCTGGGAGGCAACTGGGAAATAATTTTGCCAAATAAAACACGTCATTTTTAACACCTAACAACTGACAGCAAAGGATCTGATTCGGAGTCTACACTTCAAACAATAGGTGAATTTAGCTCACTACAGCAAAGATGGTTTGCCTTCGATGTGCTTGATGAGGAAGTGAGTAAGCCTTGGCCCTTTTTTGCAAAGGAGCTTGTGCACTGGGCAAGAAACTGGACCCAGCAACAGATGACTTCCAGGAAGTGGGCGAGAAATCACAGTCCTTCCAGCCTAGGAATCAGAGAGCTGTCATTTCAAGGCACTTCAGCTTGAAACAGTCCCTCCTTGAGTCGCTTGTGAACATCTTCATCCACTTTTCTAAGCATTCTGCCTCAGTTGGATTCTGTGATCTAGAGCTGAAGGGTCTTGGTTCCAGAGAGGTGACATAAGTGGAACCAAGGGAATGGAGATCTTTAATGTCATCCAGGATTCAAGCCCAATGGCCTGCCAGCTCTGTGTTCACTCAGGAGCACACCATAATGGCCTAAGGGGAAGCATTGAAAATCATAATTCGAAGCATTTAAGGAGCCCTGGGCCTATCCTGGAAACTGTGGTGGTATAGTGGTTAAGCACTACGCCTGCTAACCTAAAAGTTGGCAGTTCGAATCCACCAGGCACTCCTTGGAAACTTTATGGAGCAGTTCTGCTGTGTCCTGTAGGATCACTATGGAGTCAGAATTGACTTGATGGCAGGGGTTTGGTTTGGTTTCAGTCCTAACCTGGAGCCCTGGTGGCTTGGTGGTTATGTATTCGGCTGCTAACCCTAAAAGCTGGGCATTCTGAATGCATCAGTTGCCCCTTGGAAACTCCATAGGGCGGTTCTACTCAGTCCCATCCGGTGCCCACGAATGGCAGTCGGCTCAACAGCAATGAGTTTGCACTGGGTTTGGAACTTACACCTGAGTCTCGGGTGGTGTAAATTGTTCTCAGCTTGTTCTCAGCTACTAACTTAGAGGTTGGTACTTCAAGCCTACCCAGTGTGCCATGGAAGGAAGGCCTGGCAACCTGCTTCCAGAAGAGTTACAGCCAAGGGACGCACAACACTGTAGGGCAGCTCTATTCTGTGACAGAAGACATCAACTCTGTCGGAAGCTTTTCCCTCTCTCTTCCTCGCCAGGAGGAGTGGTGACCCGCAGTTCAAATGTCAGTCTCAAATGATTGTGTGCTTGTTTGGTGCTAAAATGCTGTTACCCTCACCCATTTATTCAGCAACTATTTGCTGAATTTGGACTACGTGGCAAGCATTTTCTTCTAGGTCCCAGAATCTAGGGATGGGGTGACGGACCAGTCACAGACTGCTGAGATACATGCAGAACAAACAAGTAAGCAAGCAGAGGCCCCCATTAGCCCTCCTTAAGCCCACCCTTTCAGGTTTTATCACTTGAATCATTTCAATGATCAAGACGTGGGAGGAATTCAGTTGCACACTTTCTCTGGGCCATGACAAAGAAGGATGAGCCTACACAGGAGATCACGTTGACAGCAAATACAGCTCTTCTGGGGGGTGGGGAAGCGAGCCACCAGCAGGGGAGGCTACAGATGCCAGAAGGCCAGAAGGGAGTTTAGAAAGCCAGAGAGGAGTGGATGCATGAATCTTTACAGACAACTGATGGCAAACATTTTTTTTTTTGATGCGACAGACAGGAAAACTAGAGAATGAGTGACGTATAACGGAGGGTCAGCTGCGTGCCTGAGAATCATGTTTTTTATTTTTTTAATTATACTTTTTAGAATGTGGTTTCTGAGATGGGCAGCCCCACTTAAATGCTTGAAAGTTGGAGAGAAATGAAGTCTCTCTTTAATTCAACTCCTTCTGGTTGCTGTGACTCAGAATTGACTCACCGGCACTGGGTTTGGTTATTTGGTTTTCTGTTCCCTAGGTCCGTTTCACACCTTCTAGATCTGTGGTTACAGAGACATTGTGCCGTTTCCCCCGTATGTTTGTCTTCAGTTTCCAAACAATTAAGAAATACAGTTTCTTTCTCAACAGTCATTGATGGGGACATT
Source organism: Heterohyrax brucei (assembly GCA_028571685.1). Taxonomy (NCBI): domain Eukaryota; kingdom Metazoa; phylum Chordata; class Mammalia; order Hyracoidea; family Procaviidae; genus Heterohyrax; species Heterohyrax brucei. Next base: position 4,019,099 of record CM053163.1, read on the forward strand.
TGGAAATCCTAGCCAGTGGGGACTCTGCTGCCCTCAAATTGTAGGAAATGGTACAATGGAATGTAAAGTTGAATGTAACTTGGTTGAGACATTGGCTTGCCTGCAAACTCAGCCCAAGTTGGCAAGCAGGTTGTCCTGTGTAGATTCTGATGTGAGAAACCCCTGAGACCAGTCATCTGAACGCATGCTCCATTCAGCTAGCATTTGTTATGAAGTAGACAAATGGGCATGGTGTTTGGGACTACTGACGTCCTGACCAAGTTGGCAGCTGGTTCTCGCAGCCTCTTAGTTCCACTGGATTGAGCACATTTGTGAAGACACAAACTCCGACAGGGACGTGGGGGTTAGCCAGGAAACAGATGAAACCAGATACTCTAGAAAGTTTTATTGTGACCACGGTGTTGGTCCAAATCTCAACGGCTTTTGCCTCAAAAGAGGGTATTACCCCAAAGTGGAGCAATCTTTAGGCCTTGTGTGACAATGCCAATGGACAAGGGAAATCGTTTCTGTGCTCATGTGCCATTATCCTGATATATTTTATTACTTGATTTTTACTGAAAAATGATTCACATGTGATAACCTCTACTCTTTTCAACTATTCAATTCAGTAGTTTTTAGTAGAGTCACAAAGTCATGCAGTCATAACACCTCTGCAATTCAGAACATTTCACCACCTCGAAGACAAACCCAGTATCCATTCACAGTTGATTCTCATCTTTCCCTCCCCCACCCTCTGGCCACCAGTTGTCTGCTCTCTGTCTGTATCGATTAGGGCACCCTGGACACTTCATATAAAGGGCACCATATGCTATATGGCCTTTTATATCTGGCTTCTTTCACTTAGCATAAGGTTTTCAAGGTTCATCCATATGGTAACATGAATAAGTATTCCACTTTTTAATGCCTTAGTGATATTCCATTGTGTGGCTAGACCATATTTTGGGCTGTCGTTTTCATAATGAGGACTTTTAAAAAGATACAAATGCTGTATAGCCTACTCCTGACACAGTAATGCCTGGAAGAGTGCCCATGAATTCCTACTGAGTCTTTTTGCTGATGTGTTCCCTTACCAATAATTGTGTGCTTATTCTGTCTGGACTTTGTCTGTGGGTGTGAATGAAGCTTTGATGGAGCTTTTGGTAGAGCTTGTTGGACTACAGGTTTTGTCTTCAAGTTTTCCATGAGATGTGGTCTTTGGGCTGGGAGAGCACAGAATTTTCTAAGCCTACTCATCGGCGATGGAGAGCTTTTATTTGTTTCTGTGTCAGGGGATCTATCATTTTCTCTAAGTCGAGAACCAAGCATGATGTTCAGGGGGACTGTGAGGGGCACGCATGAAGGTGGTTATTCTTTTGTGTCTAGTAGTCTTTCAACAGGTGGAGCCAAGTTCCTCAAAACTACTCGACGGACCTAAAGATGCTCAGATTTCCTCCTTCCCATTCCTTAGGCCCAACAAGTACACAGGCCTCAGTGTTCTGAGGTGGAGTAGTTGCTACCTTTGATTACTCCTGTCTTAACAACCATGCAGGGGACAAGGGGCCATCACAGAGATTCGATAAGACTGAGCCAAGGCAACATCACGAGAGGGTCTTTTATTGCTTCAGTAACAAAAAGAAGTTGGTGGTCAGCCTAGTGGGATGGAGAGGGGGAAGGAAGGGGTATGGATGTTGGGTAAAGAGGAGGCAGTCAAGCCAAAGTCACTAGGCATGTACCAGCTGGTTTGATGGATACCATCCCCTACTAGTTGGAAGATGAGCTATCAGAAACCGCATCCCTTTTTGGGATGAGAGCAAAGGGAAATGCTCTCTGGCCTCTTACCTGGGCAGCACTGCTGTACCTGGCCACTGTGCTCTCCGCCCAGAGTGGAGAAGGCAACTGGAGGAGAGCTCCTTGAGCCAAGGCGTATGTATGTGTTACGTGCATTTTTAAACTTTGCACCCTTCACACACGACTCAGGACCTGCCATGCAGTAGACAGTGAATAAAAGCTTGCTGAATTGTTTTTGAAATCTACAAGGAATAAACTGAATATAACACTCCCTCCATTTCTGAGCTGTGTTTGTCCCTAGTGAAGTGGAATTAGTAGCTAAGGATGTCTCTAAGCATGCCTGGTAGAATTATCTCTCTTTTTTTTTTCTTTCCCCAAATGTGTTCTTCAAAGTAGAGGATGTAGAACTGTGCTCATTATTATTTAGGTCTATGTCTTAGTCGAACTGAAAACTTAGTTCAGGATCTCATGGAAAGGAGAAGTTATCCTTGTTATAGGAAAGACATCGGGCTTCCATGAGTTGGCCTGTTGAGTGAATGAACTCTCATCCAACTGTTGCTTGACCTCAGATGGCCTTGCTAAGGTTCATGGTGGCACAGATCAGTATCTGAACTTCCCCCTCAATTTCTAGATTCATCTGTGACAGTTGGCTTGGAAGAGATTGAGTCTAACTTGGCCCAGAGGTTTCAGTTGAGGCCAAAGAAACTGTTGGTGTTTGCACTTGACCCAGACACTTGTCCATTTGGGAGAGCAAACAAGGATCCCAAACCAAGCCCAGCTGGTATTATTCAATCTTTCCACACGGCAGAAGATGTAGAAACTTCACCTGAGGTCTCCCATGTGTCTTTACCTAGTGTCTGAGGAATGATACGTTTGCACACACCTCGAAGGTCTGTTCAAGTCTATCTTTGTGGAGTTTCCTTGAGCTGCTTTAAAGTCTGTGGGACTTGGACAAATGACCACACTAGAGAAGCCGCAAACCCCTTGAGTCATGCCCAAGGCCCACAGGTAACACTCTGAACTGGAACTTGCTGCTCTGAATCTCCCTGGTCCAGCAAATACTTACAGGCAGCCTGGCAGCAGATTTCTGGGGCTTCTAAGCCACAAGCAGGGGTAGTCCCTAGGGGTGGTTTTCCACTATTGCCAGAGCTCTCTCCAGCTCGCGATGACGCCATGTCCAACAGAACTAGACGCTGCCTGGTCCTGGGCTGTCATGGTCATTGATGGTTGCAGATCTGACCGTTGTGACCACAGGGCTTTCACTGGCTGATTTCCAAGAGATCACCAGGCCTTTTTTTCTTGTGTGTCTCACTCTGGAGTCTCTGCTGAAAGCTGTGACAGCATCATAGCAATACACAAGCCTCTAGTGACCGACAGGAGGTGACTGTGCTCGAGGTGCAGTGGCCAGGAACCTAACTTAGGTCTCTCACATGGACAGAGAGGATTCTACGACAGCACCTCCATTTCCCCCACTTCTGACTATGAAAACAAAACAAAGCAAACCGAGGACAGAAAATTAAACCCATTGCCATTGAATTGATTCTGACTCATAGCGACCCTACAGGACAGAGTAAATGACCCACAGGGTTCCCAAGGTGGATTTCAACTGCCGACTTCGGGGTTAGCAGCACCACCTCTGCACCTCAGGGCCCTGCCTCGGAGTGTGGTAGGTGCCAAACTGGAAGGTGTAGAAATGAGTCCTTCAGTGAACGTGACCTGTCCCATGACTGTTCATCTGGTTGTTTGCTGAATCTAACTGCTGAGGCTTGCTGGACAAGAAGGGCCCCGGGCCCCGAAGCGAGGCTCTCATCTGCTAAAAGGGAGCCCAGAGGCACCGAGGGATGCCTCGGCGACATGCCCCACGGCATCTGATGGTCCCAGAGCTCTTGCCTGTTTCCTCCTGGGTGGCAAGGTCGAGGTACAGACCCCGTAGTCAGTGACGGGAATGGAGACACCCAGAGTCGCCAAGAAGGAGGTTGTCCTATAGCCCACTGCAGACCTTGGGTATAATTCAAATTTGAATTGCAGCTTTCTTGCAAAACTACCAGAAACACACATCCAAATACTTTAGATCATACCAAAAAGAAAACAAAAAACAAAAGTAAACAAACAAACTAAAAAACCCACTGCCATCAAGTTGACTCTGATCCCAGCTGGCACTAATTGTAACCAGCAAAGTTAAACTCCTTGGAAAAATAGCAAAAAAAAAAGGCTTGTGTTTCTAATGGCAGAGAGGTCCAGCTAAGGAGAAAGGTTCTCCCTTTGGCTGTAGGAATGTCTTTGTAATGAGTGGGTCCCACCTTCCAGATTGCCTCAACTCTGTGCTTTCAAAGAAATATTTGATTTTTTTTTTTTTTTAAATGCGACGTATCTTTCTTCCCTCTAAGTGAGTAACTTCAGAGTTCTTCATTGTCTATCATACTTCTGGCTGGAAACAATTATGTTTTTGATTTGACTGAGTTTTTTACCCCTGCATTGTTAAAAGTCACTCTTTTATTCCCAGATGCAAAATTCAAGCTTCAAAGTAAATACCTAGGCAATCACCACCAAATAAGGCTGGAGGATGAAAAAAAAAAGAAAAAACAACCTCACAATGCCAGGGATTGTGAGGAAGTCTAATCAGGTTTCAGAAATTCCAGTCCAAACAGGCATTCCTAACATACCCCACGGCAGCTCTTAGCTCCAGGCTCATAGCAACTGGCGACCTTTTGAATTTGCTTAAAACTATTAAGAAGTAATTAAGTAGTTAAAGGGTCTTTTTCATCCCCTCTGAGGTTGGGAGGTGGGTTAAATGAAAGAAAACAAACCCAGCCACCTAGGGTTGTCTTCCTTTAAACTGACCTTGTACGCTAATAAATTCATCCTGTATTTTTCTGCTACTGCCAATTTATGGTCTACAGGAAACCAATCTTGTACAATAACTACCTTCCTGTTCTTAGTTCCTAAATAGAGCCAAATGGATTTGGTGGCACAAGAGCTGAGAGGCAGTTCCTGTGGACCAGTGCTGAGCTTAGCAAGAACTGATAGGGGCTTGATGACCCTATTGACTTGGATGATAGAATTACTTTCTTGTTTTGGCCGCTGTGCACTTAAGTAGGAAAAAAAAAAAAAAAAAGGAAAGAAAGAAAAGAGAAAGCAATCTTCCACACAGGGCCTACCGCTACCATTCCACCTTGAAACAAGACAGGAAGTGCATCTGAAACGTGCCGGGTGATGCACACAGAGGCTGTGGATTGGGAGAGTAGAACCGATACTGTGCAAAGAATCCTTTGCCAAGAAATACCCTTCTACTCTGTGATTTTCTAAAATAATAATAATAATAATAATCATGAAGGATTGAGCTTTGTAATGAGCTAACGAAAGAGTTGTGTTCTTGTTTCAAAGCCAAGCCCTGGTGGCGCAGTGGTTAAGTGCTACAGCTGTTAACCAAAAGGCTGGCAGTTCAGATCCACCAGGTGCTACTTGGAAACTCTAGGCAGGCAGTTCTACTCTGTCCTATAGGGTCGCTATGGGTCTATGGCCATGGGTTTGGTTTTTGGTTTTTAGAGACAGAGAGAGTATAAAGCTCAGTACCTGACCACCTGTGCAAGAGTGATTTTATTCTGAAATTTATTCAGAGCATAATCAGTGTGTCAACTGAGCAAGTTAGACCTGTATATCAGCGCATCGCATGGGGGCTGCCATGGATTGAGGTTACAGATGGCACTGGATCAAAGTTTCTTCTAAAGAGCTGTACCATTTATTAGTCTGGACAAGGACAGCTGTGCCTGCTGAGGGAACTGAATCCCAGGTTGGAGCAGTAGCTTATAATAAGGAGGAGACAGGGGTGCTCCCCCAAAGCAAGCTAATCTGTGTGATAGTTTCCTGTGCAGCCAACAACTTGGGAGAACTCAATTTGTTCTTTAAAGAACTCCCAGTGTTTAACCTTTGATAAGAGCATATGCTCCTCACCGTTTGACACCCCCATGCTCCCGAAGGATTGTGGCTACGTGTCCACACTGGTCTGATGACTTCACTTCTGCCTTGATGGGTCCTGTGTGGGGTGTGGGCAACATCAACTTCCTGTGTTAATTCAGAGCATTGTTCCAGAGTGAGTAACAAAGACGGTGGTGCAGAGAGAGGCAGAGCCTTTCACAAGAGGCACAGAAATGTCACCTGACCAGGGAACCAGGCTGAAGATGAAGAGAAGCACTAATCAGCAGTATTTTGGAGGGTGGGGGTCAAGTTAGCACTACCTGTGGGGCTACTAAGCCTGGAGACGAGGGAACCCCAACCTGGACATACTGAATTAGACTTTCTGGGACAGGAGCCTCGGTTTCTGTCTTTGTCATAAATTACATAAGGGACCAGTTCTGCTTAGCAACCGGGGCTGAGAACAATTGTACTTTGTCATTAAATATCTGAAGATGTGGTTTACCTACGGTCTCTGTTGATGAGATTCTCCAAGTGCTGAGAAGCAAGAGGCAATGACAGCTTGTGGGCATGTGGTCCAGCTTCCTCCTGGTGGTGGTGAAGGTTTCTTCATCTCTTGACTGTTCCCCCTTTCCTCAGCTAGGTTGTTGTCAACTGTTATTGACTAGGCTCTGGAGGTGCAGTGGGTTAAGTGCTACATCTGCTAACCAAAAGGTCCAGCCCTTTACAGAACAATATTCTGTTGACGATCAGTGGAATTTTCATTGGTTGCTTTTTAGAAGTAACCACCCAGGCTTTCTAGTTTGTCTGCATCTGGCAGCCCTGTGGACACCTGCCTACCATGGAGGACCCTGCTGGTGTTAAAATCTACCTTGTATGAAACACATGAGGATCAGATATTACAAAAACAAGCCAAGCCAAAGCCAAATACCATCGAGTTGGATCTGACAAAGTAATAAAAAAAAATCTATAGTATATCCAGTAATATCATTAAAAAAAATCTTTATTATGATAACTAGCCAGTATTACCATTCTTTTCAATACCAGTAAGATTATTTTATGATTAAACACCCCCCCCATAAACCTGATGCTGTCGAGTCGATTCTGACTCATAGAAACCATATAGGACAGAGTAGAACTTCCACAAGGAGTTTCCAAGGAGCAGCTGGTGGATTTGAACTGCTGACCTGTTAGGATGGATTGAAGATTCTAGTATGGTCTGAAAAGAACAAGGCAAGGATTATTGGAGGTGTTTAATAATGAGACCAGAAAGGTAAATGTTCTTTTATTTAGTAGTCTTCTACTCCATTCTCCCAACAGTAGATGATAATATTTATATATTATGCTACTACCAACAAAAAGAAACCCAAACTAAACAAGTAACATCAACCACAAAAGTACACCAAGCCCACTGCTGTCCATTTGATTATGACTCACAGCCTCCCTACAGGACAGAGGACAATGGCCCCATAGAGTTTCCGCAGAGGTGCTAGTAGATTTCAGCTGCTGAGCCCTTTGGTTAGCCCCCGAACTCTTCACCGTGGAGCCACCAAGGCTCCTGTATTTTTGCAGGATTTAGCAATCTGTATGTTGTTTTTGTTGTTAGTGGGTGCTGTTCCACTGATTCCTTCTCTAGTGACCCCATGAGACAGAGCAGAACCATTCCTGGGGGTTTTCTTGGCTGTAATCTTTATAGAAGCAGACTGCCAGGTCTTTCTCTTGTAGAACCTCTGGGGAGATTCAAACCGCCAGGCTTTCTGTTAACAGCCACGCTAATTTCATCTGTTTCAGAAATGTAAACTGAAATGTGAACCAGAGGAGAAATGACAGTAGAAGGCAGTCATTCACAGCCCAGGGTGGCCAGAGTGATTTCAGGTTGTTGTCAAGAAAACGTCTGCAGAGTTCAACCTACATCCCCCAGGACGGCTTCACATAGTGAAGCTGCTGGGACAAAAACCACTGAGCAAACCAGAATTCAAGTAGGGAGAAATACTCAACCCCGACTCCTGAGAGTAAGCGGTTCAGGTTGGAAACGAGGGGCTCATTCACTCCATCGTTTCACATTTCCTTGCAGGTCCTAAGACTTGTTTTGAAACCATATTTAAGGGGATGAAACGGTACAATGTGTATGAAAGCCCTTGGAGGAGTTTCTCTTCTTTAAAAAACAAACCAAGCCTGTTGCTGTTGACTGGATTCCAACTCACAGCCACTTTGTAGAACAGAGTAGAGCTGCCTTATGGGCTTCCAGGTAGCGGCTGGTGGATTTGAACTGCCAACCTCTTGGTTAACAGCCGAGACAGCTCCCTGCCTCAGTCTCTTTCCAGGGCTTACCATAGGGCGGGCAGTGAGTACATGTCAGTAGAATGAATGAATGACTGTTGAACGTCTTCTGTAGGCTCTCCTCCTTGCTTCTGTTAGCTGCCCACTGCTGTAGAGAGAGGTGACTCAGCCCCTCCTCCGCCGGATGGGAAGGAGGCTTCCCTTGGCCACAGGGATGGAAGAAGCAACAAAATATTAGCGCCTAACTTCAAAACAGATTGACTCATTATTTAGCAACAACAGGCCAGACGTGGTGCTACGTTCCGCCGCCAGCACCAACATGCCGTTCTCTGTATCCATGGTGATGTGCTTCCCGTGTGCTCTGCTGAGATGCGGTCACGGAATAGAACGGCTTTGTGTTCAGCCCAGAATATCGTCGTTCTATATACATGTGGAAGAAAAGGCTCCAGCAAGAACCCAGACTGACGTGTCGCCAAGCTGAGTGCCTCGTTTCAGGCTCCACAGTCACCAAGCCCTTCATCCTGGGTTTACAAGAGGGGGTGAGCAGTAAGTCACAGGACAAGACGCAGATTTACCTGATCAGACGTGGGGATTCTGAGGAATTGCTTTAGATTCTAGAAAGGAAGCTCTGTACAAGTCTGTCTAACCCTGGAGCACTTCGTCCCCCTGCCCCCAAAGTGGCTTAAGAAATAAGTTGTCTTCAGAGGCTCTCGCCTTAGTTGGTTGTGATTCACCTTAGTTGGCTGTGGGATTCTACCCCGACCTTGATCGTGTGAGTGACGGTGAGCTCTGAAAACCTAAACCTGGGTGGCAGGATTGGGCAGAGTTGAGGAGAGCAGGGATGTGTGGGAAAGTGAGGAAGCTCTATTGAACACTCCCTAGTCACATGACCCGAGGCAAGCCACATGAAGTTTCTGGAGTCCGGTTCCTTATCTGTAAGATAGAGATCCCAGTTGCACGCCCTTAATACGATTATTGTGATGACCATAGTGCGGAGTGGTGTGAAGCCAAACTACTTAATCTTTCTAGGCCTTAAGTGAAAGGATACAACTGTGACGCACACCTTTCCTGACTTTAAACCATGCAGTGTCCCCTTGTTCTGTTGGAATGATTGCTTATTGATCTGTGTACAGCTTTCTCGTGAGCACAATTTCGTGTTCTGGAATTCCCATTCTCCTCAATGTTATCCATTATTTGTTGTGATCCACACAGTTGAAGGCCTTTGCAGAGTCAATAAAACACAGGTGAGCATCTTTCTGGTATTCTCTGCTTTTAGCCAGGATCCAGGTGACATCAGCAATGACATCTCTGGTTCCATGTCCTCTTCTGAACCTGGCTTGATCATGGTTGAATGACGTTCAGCAAAATTTTACTTGTGTATGACATCAATGATTTTATTTGACAGTTTCCGTATCGGGTTGGATCCCCTTCCTTCAGAATAAGTGTAAAGATGGATCCACCCTAGTCTGTTGCCCAGGTAGCTACCTTCCAAATTTATTGGTACAGAAAAGCAAGCACTTCCAGCACTGTGCGCACTTGTGGAAATGTCTCCATTGGTGGCTGTTCTGCCTATTTCTGGAGCCTTGTTTTTTGGCCAGTGCCTTCAGTATAGCTTGGACCCCTTCAGTATTGAACAAATAATCTGAGAAAATGGACTTTATGAAGAAGAGGGTGTGAGAATTGGAGGGAGACTCGTCAACAACCTTTATGCACGTGATGCAACCCTGCTTCTTAAAGTGAAAAGGACTTGACGTACTTACTTACTGACGAAGCTCAAAGATCACCACCCTCAACATGAGGACTGCCAGCTAAGCTCACCAACTTGTTCCAGAAAAAGTGCTACATACCTCAATGCTGAATACCACTGTGGTCACCTTCAAAGTCCTCCCCTTGGGAAGCTATGCACCAATGTCAGCACCCAGTCCACCCCTCAAAGCAATTTTGGAGCTCTTTCTGGAATGGCCATCAGGGCAGTATCAGATTACACTTGATGTCCTGACTGTCATTACTACATTGTCATTTCAGTATTTCCTTTATCTTCAGGTAAAGAGGAAAGTCGTTGAGGGCCAGATCGGGTGAGTAGAGAGGCCGTTCCACTACAGTTATTTGTTTACTGGTTAAAAACTTCCTTACAGACAACTAGACAATTGAGTTTGTGAACTTGTAACTGTGCCCTCATGCACAGTGGCCATTCCAGAAAGAAGTCCAAAACTCCTTTGAAGGGTGGATTAGGTGTGGGCATAAGCACATAGCTTCCCAGGGGGAGTGCTTTGAAGATGACCATTCTGATATTCAGCAATAAGGTATGTAGGAATAGTTAAGTTTGTGGACTTAATTGCTGGATCTTGTGTGTGTTACATCTCAGCATGAAGAGAATTCCTCACAACTGAGCCAATAAACAACATCACGATAACTGGAGAAAAGACTGATCTTGTTAAGGATTTCGTCTTACTTGGATCCACAATCAATACTAATGGAAGCAGCAGTCAGCTATTCAAAAGACGCATTCTGTTGGGCAAATCTGTGGCAAATGACTCTTTAAAGTGTTAAAAAGCAAAGATGTTACCTTGAAGACTAACGTGCACCTGACCTAAGCCATGGTGTTTTCAATCTCCTCATGTGCATGCGAAAGCTGGACAATGAATAAGGGAGACTGAGGAAAAACTAACACCTGTGAGTTACGGTGTTGGTGAAGAACACTGACTACCCCACGAACTGCTGAGAGAATGAACACATCTGTCTTTGAAGAAGCACAGCTGGAATACTCCACAGAAGCAAGGATGGCTAGACTTTGCCTCCCTTCCTTTGGACATGTCACTGGGGGAACCAGTCGCTGGAGAAAGACACATGCTTGGTAAGGTCGAGGGTCAGTGAGAGAGGCGGATCCTCAGGAGATGACTGGATGCAGCGGCTTCCACAGTGGGCTCAAGCATAAGAACGATTGTGAAGGCTGTGCACGACAGGGCAGTGTTGGTTCTGTGGTACACAGGGTCACTGAACTGGAACCGACTTGATGGCCCTGGTGGTGCAGTGGTTATCCACCAGCCACTGCCTGGAAACCCTCTGGGCGGTTCTGCTGTATCCTGCAGGGTTGCTGTGAGTTGTGGTCGCCTCAGTAGCAAGGGGTAGGCCTTAGGTTCCCTGTCTCCCGTTTGGGGGTACTCATTACTCCTTGCAGGATTTTGGAGATGATCATATGAGACAGTCTGAACAGACGATTTAACTCATCGCATAAGTGGCAGGTCTTGCTATTTTTAAGTGCCACCTTCATCCCTGGTCCTAAGAGCTTCTGGTCTCTTCTCATTCAGTGTTCATTTGATTAGATTCCAAGAATAGGCATTTCTTGACCCACTCTGGTGGAGTCAGCCCGCCTTTTCCAATCCTCCTGTGTCGGCAGCTGACCCATATTATCCGTTGGCCGCACTGTCCTTTTTTTAGGACACTGGCAAGCCACGAGGTTTTTTATCCTCACACAGTGCCTTGACATTACAGAGTGTGCCTATTTTGTTACAGACGAGACTCACATGACCTGGGAACCTCTCCAGCTCCAAGGCTATAACATGGAAACAATAATGTCCCAGAGGAGGGTGGAGCTTGCCAAGGTGTTTCGTGGACTTATTTTTACTAGACGATCTTGTCCTGTCTCTGTGCATCAAATTTCTAGTTATGCAAAGTCTGATTCTTTTCAATAACTTCAAGCTACTTAGAGAAAAGTCCCAATACAACACAAATAGCTCTTTCCTGAACCTTTTGAGACTAAGTTACCTCCATGACAAACTGCCACCCTGAATGTCTTCATGTGCACGTCCTACAGACCTGAGTATTCTCTGACATGACCACAGTGGAGCCAACGCAGCAAGAGAACTGACCTTGATACATTTCTACTTCGTAGTCTCCAGACACCTTTCACGTTTGTCACTAAAAGGTCCTTCTGAACACAGGAGATGGTTGAGAATCATGTGGTCCATTTGTGATCATGTGTTTGAAGTTTCCTTTTAAGAAGTGCTCAGTCTTTCTTTGACTTTTGTGACCTTGACACTCCAGTAATTACAGTCTAGCTGTTTTGTAGTTTCCTTTAATTTGGTTTTGTCTGAGGTTGTCTCATATCTGGATTCAGAGTTACCGCAGACATGACACCATATCCTTCTCATGAGTGGAGATTCATTCCACCACTGATAACGTGCACTTTGCTTCTTTGGCGAAGGTGCTGTCTGCCAGGCTTCCTCTGTAACTAACATGCATTTTGTGGGAAATTGCTTCCAAAAAACAAAAACAAAACCAAATCTGTTGCCACTGACTATTAGAGACCCTAAAAGTAAATATCCTGTTCTCCATCGAACAATTTTTTTATGTGTGTATTTATCAGAGGGACTCATGGTGTCATATTTTCTTCAACAGATGATGTTGGTGTCAGCTGCTGTTGAGTTGGTTCTCACTCCTGGAGCCCAGTGGCCTGTCTTCTGAAGCCTTGGTGGGTTGAAGTTGATTGTGGTTCTTGGTAGGTTCAAATGGCTGACCTTTCACCTACCAGCTGAGGGTTTAACAATTTGTACCACCTAGAAACTCCCCATAGGTTATAATCTGTTATCGTTATTACTTCTCTTGATGCTCTAATAGTCTAGTGGTTGGGACAATTTGGGAATGGGAGCCCCTCAGATTAGCCTACATGTATTTCTTTCTGGCATGACAAGTTGCTTCAGACTCATCTTTGCACCTTCCTTGCCTTGGACCTTATGAGTTTGTGAACTCATCTCAAAAAAAGTGCTACATACCTCATTGCTGAGTATCACTATGGTCACCTTCAAAGTCCTTCCTTTGGGCATCTATGCACTGATGCCAGCACCTAGTCCACCCTTCAAAGCAATTTTGGAACTCTTTTTCCGGAATGGCCATCAGAGCTGTCATCAGGTTACCCTTAATGTCTTGAATGTCATCAAAATGTCTTCTTTTCAATCTTTTCTTTGTCTTTGGGTAAAGAAAAAAGTCACTGGGGCCAGATCAGATGAGTGTGTGTTGGGGGGGGGGGTGTTCCAATACAGTTATTTGTTTAGAAACTCCCTCAAAGACAGCTGTACAATTAAGTTCGCAAACTTGCCACCTTGCCACTGTGTGCAATGGTCATTCCAGAAAGAGTTCCAAAATTCCTTTGAATGGTGGACTAGGCCCTGTCATTGGTGCATGGTTCCTCAAGGGACTACTTCAAAAGGACCATAGTGACATTTAGCGGCGGGGTAGATAGCACTTAGAACAATGCAGTGCACGGACTTAATTGTCAGACTTCATAAATCAGCCACTTCTCCAAGGAACTCTGATTCCTCTTAGTAGAGAATGGGATCTAGGTACAGGGATGCTATTCAAAGCCCATCACTGTGGGCGGAGTTAGACACTACATGTGTGTGCAGATGCTCTGCATATTTACCTCTGTGTTTATTCCTAGATGTTATCTAATTATACTAAAAACCACAAGGCAGAGGCAGCAGTGTCAGCACTTAACCTGGTACAGTCAGGACTCAGGACTGATGCTCTCAAGATTTTCCCATGAGACCTTTAGAAACACGTTGTATCTAGAAGCTGGGACCACTTTGTTAGATATAGTTACTCTAGGCCAAGTTTTGTACTCGCTAAGCCTTTTAATACGTCATCATTTGTTTAGTATACTGCAGTTGGGATTATGTTTGCACTGGAAATGCCTATGAGCCAGGAAAGGAAACCCAAGCCCACCAGCTATTGGCAAGGTGGCATCATATAGCTGGGGACAGAAACAGCCATTTTGACAAGAGCCAATCTACAGCAGAAATTTGTTCAGGCACTACACAGTCCTGTTTGTTCCCAAGTCATACAAGCTGTCAAATTTTTCTATCTCTTCTGTGTACAGTGACAATCATTTTAATTTCAGGAGAGTGATGTTGAAGTAGAAAACCAATTAGATTACAGAGGGAATAGTCATAAATTCAACTCTGTAAAAATGAGATACAGACGTTTAAATGAGGGAGAAAAGTCAGAAACAAATTAAAAGACAAATGTAAAGTATGTAAATATTTATAATATTTGGGACAAATGGCTCAGGCCCTTCCTTTGTGTGAATCAGGACCAACCAATAAAAAAAATGACAACCCTAAAAGAGAAGATTTCCACAGGTAAGAACAACTAAAAATACAAGTGGAAATGGACAAGAAGAACTTTGATCAACTAGAAAACAATTTTCCAAATTTACCTGTCATTCATGATGGAAGGATAGCCTCAATTTGACATAGAGTATTGTGCCGTATGCTAGGATTACTCACTAAGCAAAGTGAGAAAGTTGGAAAACAAATGAAAAAGAAAAATTCTTAGGTTCTAGGTAAGAGCTTTGCTAAAGTTCTACTACCCAACCCCAATGTAGCTGAGTTGATTCCGATTCATAGTGAGCAAACAGACAGGGTAGAACCGCCCCAATAGAGTTTCCAACGAGCGTTGTCAACCTTCTGCTTATCAGCTGTAGGGTTTCTGAAGTTCTAATGGGGAGGATTTTATTACATTGAGAACTCAATAATGACTGTAAGCAGTATTTCATTTTATGTTTATGTACACACACACACAGACACGCACATATTAATTCTTGGATTAAATGTATAATAAATTTTTCATATTTGTTTTCTGCTTCGTGAGTTCACTCCCGATCAAACAACTCATCTAATAAATCTAATAAAAATAGAAAAAATAATACAACAAAATATCCATTGAGAAAATTCTGGTCACATAATTTTATTGCATAATTACTAGAAGCTTGTAAGGAAACCTTAGTGGCGTAGTGATAAAATGCTGAATTCACTCGATGGCACTGGGGTTGTGGCTTTTGGTTTGTAAGCTTGTGAGGAGTCCATGTGGAGCAGTGGTTTAAGAGCTATGGCTGCTAACCAAAAAAAAAAAAAAGGTGAGCAGTTTGAATCCACCAGTCTCTCCTTGGAAACCCTACAGGGCAGCTCTGTTCTGTTCTAGAGGATTGCAATGAGTCGGTATTGAATCGATTCAGTGGGTTTGGTTTTTTTTGATCTATGAGCATGTGAGTTAGGTCTTACTATTTTCCCATTTTTACGAGCAAAGGAATTGAGTGTCAGTATCCTACTCAAGACCTCAGGCACCCGTCAATGTCAGAGTCAGAATCTGAATCCATGTTCCTGAATTCCTGTCTGTGATCACGAGCCTGTAACGGATGCCAGACATTCATCTTCATTGTGACCACTAAGCCTTTGGTGGGCTTTATTAAACACACCTCCCTAAAACACAACTTTGGATAGAATAAGTCTCCAACATACCATTGTTCTGCCTTTGAAAAGAAATACGGTCATTGTTGAATGGTGCACTCTACTTCAGGGTAACACTAAACAAATAAACAAACAAAACTTAAGAAGCTTAAGAAGCTTCCAAAATGCTCTTCTTCCCTGCAAACCAGTAGATTTTTTTCCCTGTGTTTATTATTTAATAGATTCAAGAGAGGCTTTCTGAAAATCAAATGCTCTCCAGGAGACTACCTTAGACTACTTAGCTTTGCTTATCTAATTTTCAACTGAGATTTTATGAGAATTAAGCTCTCTGCTTGCTTATAGAGGTAATCTCTGTGCTCTATGCCCTCAGAGATATGCTCAGTCCATACTCTCTGCACACATACGGTAATTGTGTGGCACTCTTTGTTCACTCTTCATCATGCCAGCTAGGCTAAGAGAATTGGTACATTCATCTCAGAAAAAGAGAACAGTTTAATAGGTAATATCTAAAAGATAGTTGCTTTGAGAAAAGAGAGAGGTCAAGATGATTCAATAGTTTCCTCAACTTTTACAAACGGGGCATATGCAGTATTTCTAAGCTAGTTATTTTCAGAGATCAGAGAAATGTTTTAACAGAATAATATCACATTTTATGCAAATAACGCTCTCCTTCCATATTTGTTTGCCAACCTAACTCTTCCCTCAGGGGGTATTTTCACAAGCACAGCTATGCTAGATTTTTTTTAAAACATATTGCTGTAAAAAATTAACATACACATAAAAAACATCTCATGTATGGAGGGCCTTCTTGGCAAACAAATAGAAGGCATGCGTTATTTGTGTAAAGTATGGTATTACTCTGTTAAATCTTTTCTAATTTCTAAAACTAATGTCACAAGAAGCAGCCTGGCAAATGAGTAGCATTCAGTAGCTCCCAGTGACTACCAAATGAAGTTCAAAGTCTTCTGTTTGTCATTGATTGCTCCACCATAGTCATGTCTGGCTAACTTTAGGTCTCCCTGTCCTTTACGACTGCCCCTAGTCCATACTCCAGGGACTCCAGCCTCACTTTTTGTAGCTTATAAACTGCAACAGGCTATTGAGCAATTCCATGCCTGGTTAGCATTTCTCCCTGTGCTCAAAATGCCCCTCCTAAAGTCCTTTGTCCTCTACTCACCTATTGGAAACACATTCTTTTTTTCAAGTCACATATCATATGCCATCATGTAGACAAACTTTTTTCTGCGTTCCACACCCTCAGTCCCTGGCTAATCCATCTTTCTGTTCCTGGCCCGGTGCCCTAATACAGAGATTTCCATTATGCCAGAAGTTTCTTCTACATTTGGTTCCAAACACCCACATATACACCAGAACCGTGTGAAGAAATGGTCACTGCCCAGTGTAACATGGGAAAAACGGGAACAATCTAAAGCGTTTAGATGGGTAGCACGATGTGCTGACTGACTGATCACAGTCTGTTGGAAAGGAGTTTAAAGAAGTTATTTTGAGGCTATGCTGATTCTATATCTACATATTAAAGAGCCATTAATTTTATGAAATCATGACAGTAACCTGAAGAAGGGTATACAGGGAACTGACATCATTTTTAAAATTTATTTTACTATGATTAAACAAAAGTTTACAATCCATGTCAATTTTCCATACCCACCTCTCTGCAACTCTAATCTGCTCTCCCTGCCCTGTGACATCACTCTTTACTTCCAATATCCACTCAACGGCCACATCTCCTTTCCTCTCCACCCTCTCCTCTCCCCTCTAGAAAGAGACCAGTAGGACAGCCTTATATATACGTAGAAAACCGTAAAGAACGCACGCCACATGGACCTCTGTGTGTCCCTGAGTCCAGTCCATTCTGTGCCTGAAGTTTGGCTTCAGTACTGGTTTCAGCCCTGGGCTAGCAGCAAGTCTAGGGGCCATGCTCTCAGGGGGCCTTCAGGCTGTCAGATCATCAATTCTGGTCTTTTAGTAGAGTTCCTGATCTGCACACCTCTTTTCTCTTGCTGTGGGAACTGCCACCATTTTGCGAACAATCTTTAGTTGGTAACCCTAAATCCATTCCTCGTTCTCTTTCCCTTCTCCTTCTGCCCCCCTGTGCCACTTACAGATCTGTGAAATCCCAGTCTGGGAAACGAAGCTTTATGGGAATTCCTTACTTCACCTCCGTCATCCTGTGGGGACCAGAACTCCGTGAGAGCAGAAACACAGCATTATCTATCTACTTGGATTTCCTTACTGTTTAGCCTGATGCCGGCCCGTCATATTCCCTGAATGCAGACAGAAGGAGAAGAGAACAGATGAAGTGCTCAGGGGTTTAGGCACCCCGAGCCTGGGAATAGAACTTGTGGTTGAGGCCATCAGAAAGTGACATTACCGAAAATCAAAGAGGACAACCTGGTGATTTTATCCAGTTTCTGCGTAAAGAGCAGGACGAAGCGCTAGTTAGTCAGCACTGGCTTTCCAGAGGCATCATCACTTGCGAGTAACTGGAATTAAGTAAGTAGGCCGAAAATCACCCAGGCACTGCCAGTCTTCGTTGCTGCTGCCAACCGCAGGCCATGGAAGGGCACTTAGCCAGAACAATAAGCACTAGTACTGGGACTGGTCATTGTTGGCCAGAAAGTGTTTTCCCTAAACAAGAGGGTGTAGACTTTTGGTTTTGCTTTTTTATAAGCACCTTTCCTCTGAGGAAATCATTGGCTATACAAGCAACTCTCATATGGCCCTGGTGACTCTTGAAAGGAAAGCTACACTTTCTCCTGACACTGAAAAAGAGACAAAGAGAAAGAGGACAGGGCAAAGGACTGAGGTGCGCCCCATCTGAAAGGGCAGGTGTACTCAGGAAAGACAGGTTTCCGTTTTCAGATAGGAGGAATCCCTCCGAACCATGGTCTGTGGCTGGCGGTACCTACAAGGAAGGAGGGGAATCGTTTTCGTGACAGCAATTCTTTCCCAAGAAAGCCCTTCAAAGGAGAAAGCTGTTCCTGTTTTCAAGTTTTTGGGGGGTAGTATTGTATTTTGGAAACCCTAGTGGCATAGTGATGAAGTACTGCAGCTGTTAACCAAGAGGTGGGCAGTTCAAATCTACCAGATGCTTCTTGGAAGCTTTATAGGGGCAGTGCTACTCTGTCCCGTTGGGTCACCATGAGTCAGAACTGACTCCATGGTACCTAACAACAACAACATTTTAGTTTTTAATTTTTTTTCTTAAACTTTGGCAACTTAACATCTGTCTGTAAAAGCTCCCTGAGAAATCTCTACCTGCTGTCCACAGACCACACTGCTCTGCTTAAGCTACAGCCTGAAGGCAAGCAATTTGGTTGTTCAAAATGTGAGGTCATTCTTCTCTTATGGCAAAGGCCACTTAGGTTCACCGCAGTTAAAATGCAAAATATGAATAATCAAGAATAAAAAGAAAAAAATACACAGATCCCTTGGCCAGAGACAGTCACTGTCAACACTCTGGTGACCATCCGTCTAGAATTTCCCCATGCGTCTCATTTGTTACAAAAAAAGCAGTGGTTGTACCTTGCCTGATGCCTTGTGACCTGATCTCTTCCTCCACATGACATGAAATCTTTTTGTGTCTTCAAATAATTGTCTCCAGCAATACTCTGGTGGCTTAGCAATATTCCATTGTAGGGTACATCACAACTTACTTACATAGTAGCCTAGATTTTCTCTTATTAAAATTCATCAAAATTTTATTTTAATTAGCTCCATTAGGTTACCCTTTTAAATCTTTGTTAAATTTTGGTCCTTCAGATTAGAAATCTGAAGGTTGTCTATACATATATAATATATGTGTGTATTGTATATGACATACATGCACATTTATATTATTATACTGTATTATAGTATGCATATGACATCTCGAGTGATGTAAGGACTTTAGCACATGGCACCTAACTGACAGTTGGTGGTTCAAATCCCCCCAAAGGTGCCCCAGAAGAAAGGCTTGGTAATCTGCTTCCCAAAGGTCATAGCCGTGAAAACCCCATGGTGCACCACTTCTCTGTAACACACGGAATTGTGATGGGTTGGAAACGACTCATGGCAACTGTTTTGTATATTTACACATTGTATACAATCTGTATGGACAGCACAGTGCACGGTGGTTAAGAGCCCATCTGGTTGAATCCACCAGGTGCTCCTTGGAAACCTTATGGAACAGTTCTGCTCTGTCGTGTAGGGTGGCTATGAGTTGGAATTGACTTGATGACAGTAGGTATGGTTTTGGTTTTATGAATATACATAAATGCACAGATATATGTACATGTTCACATATATATTTAAATTAAATGTAGATCTGCCTAGTGGTCCAGCACTATAAAACACCCAGGTGTCATGTGTGGCTAGAAAGCATACAACTTTGCATAGGCTTGAGATGTCTGTCTCAAAAAACTGGGTTATTTACCCACAGTGGACAACTGCTGAGGCAACCACTCCTTCAGCTCTGCGGATGTCCTGTGTGACCTGCAGCCACGTGCACGAGGCTCAAAACTGCAGGGCCTACACACGGTTCTGATATCCAGAATAAACACGGTTCTGATGTCCAGAACTGACAGCCTGAAAAATAAAACCCACGTATATCGATTCAATTTCTGTCCATTTTCCCTGGAATTTGGCTCTTTTACATTTGCCCTTATTGAAGAGGTTAAGCACGAAGTATGCCTCCCAGATGGATCTCCTGAGACGAGTAATGATAGCTTCTGAGCTGTGGATGTCATTACTTTAAAGCTTTTACAAGAAACGACAAGAGCTGGTCAGCAGAAGAGGATATGTTTATCTGCACAGCTGTTTATCAGGGACAAATAGCACTTCCACTTGTTCGATTTTTATTTCACTGTTGGTGAGACATTACCCAAATCAGAGTAGAATCGGTGTGAGATAGTTTGGGGGAGAAATACACAGATACACAATTTGGCTTTAAAATGATACTCTAACATTATAGCTGAAGCTTACGGGCTCCGATCCCAGAGCTCCGTGCTGTATTCCATGACAGCACCATCAGAGAGAAAATGTTGTGTTTGCTATACTTAGATTTGCTTTTAGGCTTTCCGAATTTGTAGCTTGCAAGCATTCATCCAGAAAAATGAACAGTTTTTAATCCAGTCTATCCTGGTAAGCAAATATATGCCACTAAGTCTGCAGCACATTCCTGTCACCAAGTTAGACAGATGCACGCAAATAGAGAAAAAGGAAAGATTTTGTTTACATTCTCTGGCTTATGACTTAAGACAGAATATAGGAAATGCTTCAAATTTTGTTTCCTCTACTCTGAATCTCCCAAGAGTTCTTCCTTCACCAAGTTAGATAATCTTCATCTCTACTATAACTGCTTTTGTGGGACTCAAGTTCTTAAAGATAACAACCCAAATCTTCATGTTGCAAATCTGATACCCAAGAACTTGCAAAAGGCAGAGCTCCAGTTTTGACTATAGGAGAGAATCAGTGAGGGGCCCTGATCCTACAGCTCACTGAATTCACCGAGGGCAAACTCCACCAAGAGTTCTTCTGACTTAGTAATGCCTGTGTCTGGTTGTCACCAACAGTAATGGCCTGCAGTTTGACAAAGATGCAATGGGGCAGGGAGGCAAACTAGCACCAGAAGAACAAAGATGTTCAACAGGAAATACAAAAGGATAAGGAAGGTAAGCAATTCAAACTATGGCCAAACTATGATATTGAAGGTAGTGTTTGGTGGGGTCGGAGATGTGCTAACTTGCAGGGGAGCTGTCAAATGTTGTGAGGTCGCTCTTAATTGTAGCTTCTATGATGGACTGGTTTTTCCATCATAACACATAAGGGAAAAGAGTGTTACCACTTTCAAGTCCCCTAGACGCACACTTCATGATCTTTCTTGTCACTGTTGTTGGGATCAGCAGAAGGGTCTCTAGACAGGCTTCAACTTCTACAGCTAAAAAAAAAATGCAGAAGAGAAATTCTGAGAATGTAGAAAGCAGAGATCTTGTAGTTGTTCTCGAGAAATCCTCTAAGGGGTTCTGAAGAAGGCTAGAAGAACTCGGGGTTCCTGTGCAGGAGCCCCTGGTAACATAACATTTCTCACTTCCTGATTTTTGATTCTCTTCCTGCTCTGCCCAAGAGGTCATCAAAACTCCCTGAGAGCTGGTTCTCTGCCAGCGTAGTCTGTTGTCTACATGAAGGGACTTACAAAGTCTCTGGCCGATTCAACTTTTGGGCCCACAGATCTCTTCTCAGAGGTCCAGATGGACGGTGTGGACCAGAATAAAGACACGTATTAATATTAATAAACACTAGGCCATACCCTAAACTTCTGCATCCAATTTCTTATTACCCTCCCCAAACGCACAAAGAAAGAAACCCATACCCATGAAGTCTATTCTGATCTGTAATAACCCTATACTCCATGACACTTGGCTTGGCATAGGACAGCATAGAACTGCCTGCCTGGATTTCCAAGGAGTAGCTGGTGGTCAGCCATTTGGCTGGCAGCCAGACTCTTAACTACTGCATTAGGGCTTCTTCCCTCACAACAGCTACTGTATTTGTCCCCCTTTTATAGGTGAGGACACCTTGGTGGCATAGTGGGCAAGTGCTACATCTGCTATCTAAAAGGTTGGCAGTTTAAATCTGCTAGGCATTCCTTGGAAGCTCCATGAGGCAGTTCTACTCTGTCCTATAGGGTTGCTATGAGTTGACATCAACTTGATGGCTCTGGATTTGGTGTTTTGGCTTATAAATGAGGAAACTAAGTTCTAGAAAGGTTATGCCATAGACTAGCCTGTTGAAGTTTTCCAAGTTCTTAAACAAGGAACAATCAAGAGTCAAACCCAAGTTGTCCAACCCCGGAACTCTGACATTTAACCAAACTACTACTGTGGGGTCTTTGCCATGCAGAAATCTTCTGTCTTGACTGTGAGAAATTCCTATAACTGAAGCCAGATGTCCCTGCCAAGCCTGCCATGGGAGGTGCAAACAGAATCAGTTGTCCATGAGTTGATTCTGATTCATGGCAACCCCACGTGGTGCGGAGAAAAATTCTCCCTGGGCTTTGAAAGTCTGTGACTTTTGGAAGGGGACAGCCGGGGCTTTTGTCTGAGGTGTCGATAGGTGGCTCTGAATGACCATCTTTTGGGTGAATAGTTAACCACTTAACCTTTACTGCATCCACGAACTCTTTCAGGAAGACCTACCTGAAACCTGCTGTCATTGAGTCAATTTGGACTCATAGAGACCCTATAAGAAAGTGTACATCTGCCCCACAGTGTTTCTAAAGGGTTAAATCTTTATGGAGGCAGACTGCCACATCCGTCCCCAATGGGGTGGCTGAAGGGTCCCATCCACTGATCTTTTGGTTAACAGTCAACCCCTTTAACCACTGTACCAGCAGGGCTCCTTGGAAAGAGCCAGTGGGAATTAATATGGACCACCTGTTCAAACTCTGATACAACCTGGCCTCCAAGATGATATAGTTAGCTGAGAAAGATTCCCTGGGAGCAGACCTTTAAAGAGATTTATTGATAAGCTGAATGAAGACTGAGAGATTCGTCATCTCAGCTTAAATTTACTTCAGCTCTTGTAAAAGAGGCCTGGTGGTGCAGTGGTTAAGCACTCTGCTGCTAACCAAAAGGTTGACCGTTGGAACCCAGTAGCCAGTCCTCAGAAGGATGTGGCAATCTGCTTCTGTAAAGATCACAGCCTTGGAAGCCCTGCGGGGCAGCTCTGCTCTGCCCTGTGGGGTCAGAATCCACTTGAAGGCAGCGGCTCGACTTCTGGAAAGTCTCCTTGGCACATTCTCACTCATACTATCCTGCTGTTCTCTTGTCATCTGTTGCAGCTTTGGGAGGTCACCTGAAGAAATTTGTTTCTTGTCCTTCCACAGTACTGTTATTTCTAAATTCAAGAAGACAAGAAAGGAAAACCAAAAAAGGGAACAATGAAGAGGTCTTCAGTTTAGAATTTAACTCTTCCCCTGAAACTGGAAACAAGTGTGTCATTTATGCTAAAACTTCAGCCTGGTTTAGCTCACAAAGCACCATCTATCATAATCCAGAGCTCGCAGAGTCTTTCTGCCAGACTCAATTACAGAGTTAATTCTGCCTTAACTGGAAACAGAGGTTTTGATTCATTTCCTCTCCCAGATCTCTGGAGATGCCTTTGATACAATTCTGGCGTATCCAAGTAGAAATCAGCTCAGTCCAAATCAGTGGGGCACTTTCTGGTTCATCTTCTGTGAACACAGGAAGACACGCGCACACAAACAGGCGCACGCGCGCGCACACCCCCCACATGCCCAGTCTCAGAGCTGCTGCTGGCCCTTGGTGAGCACATCTTTCAGAAGTTCCAGTCCTGCTCTTACCCAACATTTGCAGGTCGTATATATTTACTTCTTTGGGTTCTGTTTTTCTTGCAAGCTGTTTTCTTGGACTATTGCCTTAGTTCTTGTCCTCATTGCACAAGTTACATTTGAATTCATAGGAACTGACATGAAGAGAACAGGGTGTCTCCAGTGCAGTTTGACCACAGAACTGGATTTCCATGTTGCTACCAGTGTGATCACCCCCTTAGGCTTCAACGAGTCTCGGCGGTTCCGACACTCAAATAAATTGTAACACACTGTGCTGAAAGAACGGTAGATAGTCTTACAGACAGCAGATACCGCTGTATCTCTGTTTAGATGCATGTAGACTAATGTATTTGCCTTGATGTATAAAAATAACTGCAATATATTCCACCCTTATTCATTCATTTCAAGATAGTATTTGCCAAGTTTTCTGCTTTGTGTTCAACCCGATATATTAACGTAAACTGTATGAAACTCATTTTTGCGAAAATTTTTTGATATTTTATGATAAATTTTTTTAATACAATAAAGTTTGTGTCTTGGCATTAAAGGTAAGCTTACATGATGGAGAGTTTCAGATGTGTGAACAGTCTGACTTTTCACATACTGACAACTAGCTCAAAATAAAGGAGAAAACTTTAAAATACACTGTTAAGGAATTAACAAAATGTCCAGAGACCTGGAGTCAGAAAACAAAAGGGAAGAATGGGCTGTGTATTCCTTGAGCTGAAAGAACTAAGGACAAAATTCAAGCCTCAAGTTGTAATACTGAAGGACTCTACAGAGCAAGAATTAAATGTCACGGTGAAAAAAAGGCTTCAGGAATTGACAAAATGCCTACTGAGATGTTTCAACAAACAGCTGCAGTGCTGGAAGCCCTTACTTGTCTACGCCAAGATGTTTGGAAGATAGCTTCCTAGTCAACTGACAGGAGGAGATCCGTATCTGTGTCCATTATAAAGAAACATGATTTAACAGAATGAAGACATTATTGACCAACATCACACACAAGTAAATCTTTGCTGAAAATCATTCAAAAGCAGTTGCAGCAGCACATTGACAGGCCACTGTCTGAAATTCAGGCTGGATTCAGACGAGGACAGGGAATGAGGGATATCGTTGCTGATGTCAGGCAGATCCTGGGTGAACTCAGAGAAAGCCTGGAAGACGTTTACCTGTGTTTTATTGACTAGACAAAGGCATTTAACGCTGTGCATCGTAAGAAATGACGGATAACGTTTTGGAGAACGGGAATTCTTGAACACTTAATTGTGCTCACGTGGAACCTGCAGAGAGATCAAGAAGCAGTCATTTGAATAGAACAAGCGGACATTAAGTGGTTTAAAATCAGGCGGGGGTGTGTCAAGTTTGTATGCTTTCGTTGTACTTATTCCATATGTATATTGAGCAAATAATACAAGAAGCTGGACTATATAAAGGAGAACACAGCATCAGGATTGGTGGAAGACTCCTTAACAACCTGAATATGGAGATCACACAACCTTGTTTGCTAAAAGTGAAGAGGACTTGAAGTACTTACTGATGAAGATTAGAAGCTACAGTCTTCAGTACGGATTACCCCTCAACACAAAGAAAACAAAAATCCTCACACCAGAGCCATAAATGAGAAAATATTGAAGTGATAAAGAGTTTTGCTTTACTTGCGTCCACAACCAATGAATGCCCAAGGAAGCAGCAGTCAAGAAAGCAAACAAAGTATTCTGCTGGGCAAGTCCGTGACAAAAGACCTCTTCCAAGTATTCAAAAACAAAGATGTCACCTTGAGGACTAAGATGCACCTGACCTGAACCGTGGTAATGTAAATTGCCTTGTATGAATGTGAAAGCCAGATGATGCATAAGGTAGACTGAAGATGAATTGATGCCTTTGAATTATGGTTTTGGAGCAGAGTATGGACTACATCACAGACTGCCAGAATGAACAGATCTGTTTTGGAAGAAGTAAAGCCAGAGTGTATCTTAGAAACAATGATGGTGGGACTTCATCTCATAAGCTTTGGACGTGGTATCAGGATGGACTGGTCTCTGGAGAAGGACCCCATGCTTGGTAATGTAGGGGTCATGGGAAGCGAGAGAGACCCTCAATGCGATGGGTTGGTATGGCGGCTTCAACAACGGGCTCAAGCATTTGAACAATTGTGAGGGTGGCACAGGACTGAGCAGTGTTTTATTCTGTTGTGTGCAGGGTCACTATGAGTTGGAACAGACTCAAGAGCATCTAACAACAAACAACAGCTTCTCAAAGCATGAATATGAGGACTGCCAGTTAAGTTAGCAAACTCATCCAAGAAAAAGTACTACACGCCTCATCACTGACTATCACTATGGTCACCTTCCAAGTCCTCCCCTTGGGAAGCTATGCAGTGACACCAGCACCTAGTCTACCCTTCAAAGCACTTTTGCAACTCTTTCTGGAAAGGCCATTGCACACAGTAGTACAGTGGCAAGCTTGCGAACTTAATTGTCTAGTTGTCCGTGAGGAAGTTTTTAGCCAGTAAACAAATAACTAGTGGCACATCCTCCCTACTCACCTGATCTGGCCCCAGTGGCTTTTTTCTTTACCTGAAAATAAAGGAAATACTGAAAGGAAGACATTTGGATGATGGTCAGGACACTAAGGGTAATCCAATGACAGCTCTGATGGCCATTTCAGAAAAAGAGTTGCAAGATTGCTTTGAAGGGTGGACTAGGCACCGGCATGCATGCACAGCTTCCCAATGACAGTACTTCGAAAGTAACTGTAGTGATATTCAGCAGTGAGAGGTGTAGCACTTTTTCTAGGATGAGTTCCTGAAAGTAATTGTCAGTCCTCGTATCTAACCACGCTTAGTGAGAAGTCGTTGCATAAGGCATATATGTAAGCATGTGCTTTAGCAGAAAAGGAAAAAAACATGAAAAACAGGAACTAATTTAAGCAACTCTTTACATTTAGTGAAATGACAGTCTATTAAATTATTATTAAGTTCTCAAGATATTAATAAAAATCTCAACTTAGTGTAGAAAGGTATGTGAACTCTTGAATGGGAGAAACACTTTTGTAAGCTTTATAGGGGATTAGCACCAGAAACCCAGACAGACAGATTAAATGGGAACGATAGACAGCAGTTGTACGCAAATTTAACTTATTGGGACAATGACAATGACAGCATTGTCTTTCCTATGTGAAGATGGACCGTCTTTATTTTAAACGTAGCTCCCATTACTGGATCTTATGTGACCTTTTCTTGTAAATGAGAAATTATGCATCAACTTTTTAATCCTTGTGTTTGAAGCTCGTTACTCATCAGGTCAAACTATGTGAGGAAAGAGCCAGTCTTCAGAGCGGATTATTTATGGGTGCATCGCTTGGTTAATAGACATGCTTTAGGAACGCTACAGAAGGCGGTAGAACTTTTGCCTACCCTGCAGGAGACCAGGGTTCGATTCCCGCCAATGCTTCTCATCTGCATCCACCAGCTGTGGCCTCTCAGTGAGAGCTCACCTGTTGCTCTGGTGCTGAGCAGGTTTGAGTACTTCCAGGTTTAAGACAGACCAGGAAGAAAACCCAGCCAAGAAAACCCCGTAGATCCCAGTGGTACAGGACGCTTAGCCTTCCACTGGACACGCAGTCACCCTGAATCAGGAGCAGACTTGAAGGCGGCTAATGACAACAGGAGTTTTATAAGGCTTAGGACCTTCCAGGACCATATTCCATCCACCTTAGTCCAAGCTTCAGTTCTATGAAGGTAAGCAAAATTGCCAATTTACTGGGCATATGTCTTTCTAATGCTAGTTTTGGCCATTCAAGACCCACGTCCTTGGCTTCCACGCAGAACAGTAGTCCCCAAATCAAACCCACTGATGTCCGGTTGATTCTGACTCACAGTGACCCTACAGGACAGAGTAGAACTTGCCCATGGAGTATCCAAGGAATGACTGGCACCTTCAAACTGCTGACCTTTCTGTTAGCGGCCACAGTGCTTAACCATTACACCCACAAGGCTGAGTCTGAGCTCCTTCTTAGTTGTATGACCTTGGCTAGTGACTTCACCTTGTGCAAAACCCTAGCAATCTCTTCTCTGGAGAACGGATGCAGGGTTCGGTTAGCAAATGCAAGCATAGCTTTCAGAGCGGCGCTGGTCCCTCATGTACTCGGTGTTCTCCCGGGGAACACTGTGTGCTGCTGAATTGCCTGCCATCCTGGGACTTTTAACCTTTGTATCTCAAGCCTTGGGCAATAAGGAAACACTTCATTTCCGGCTTGGGAGAGAAAACCGTGGCTTAGACTTTATGACAGGAAATACAGTCCAAACAACATCATTTTTTTCTCCTAGGTTCCAATTTCCTCTCTGAGAACTTCACAGTGCCTTTGCTCCAACTCAGCTGGTTATTAGTGCTGGTTTCTAAAAGATGTGTTCATAGAAGTAACCTGTACATTCAGGGCTTGTAATTCCCGCCTCTCCCTTCCCCTCTTCTTTGCTTTCTTTTCTTTCTTTCTCTCTCTGTCTTTCTTTTGCTAAACACCTTTCCTGAAAGACTGACTGAAGGCTCTAACTCCCTACCAGGTCTCCCTACAAGAGGGATGATTCTTTCTAGGATGAGAGTGAGCGTCTGGATGCTGGAAGTCGTCAGTCTCACCCACAGTAGTATAAATCTTAGGGCTGAAAGGAACATTAAATGTTATCTATCTAATCCTTTTGATTTGCAGGTGATGAAAATGAGAGTGAGAAAGGGGAAGGCGTGCATGTGTGTGACTATTTGCCTTGACACAGCAGAGTTTGAATAATATAGCCTAAAGCTTAGGGAGGAAACTCCAGTGGTTAAGGGCTATATCTTAGACGTTTATCAGTTCAAATCTGCCAGGTGCTCCTTGGAAACTCTATGGGGCCGTTATACTCTGGCTATAGGGTCACTATGAAGGCAGTGGGTTAAAGCTTAGGGAAAATCCCTTTCCCACTGCCACTGAAGCAATTCTGAGTTCAAGCAACTCTATGGGACAGAGTAGGGACTGAGTAGGGTTTCCAAGACTGCCACTTCTACAGAAGCAGATGGCCACATCTTTCTCCTGCAGAGCGGAAGCCAAGCGCTTCAATTACTGTACCACCAGGGTTCCTTGGAGCAGAAAATCAAACCCAAATCCTCTGCCATCAAGTCCATTCTGACCTGTAGTGACCCTACAGAACAGAGTAGAACTGCTCTGTAGAGTTTTGAAGGAGCGCCTGGTGGATCTGAAATGCTGACCTTTTGGTTCACAGCCGTAGCACTTATCCCCTACGAAGGAGACGCTGGACCGAACACCACCCGTGCTCTGTTCGCCCTCCGCCTCATTCCGGGAAATTCGCCCCTTGCTGCCTACAGCACTAAATACACACTGCCCCTTGCTACTCTCGCGGCCAAGCTACTTCCCCTTGCTGTGCTCAGCACCAAGTGTACCCTGCTGCACCCGACCCAGAAGACCCCAACCCATAAAAGCCCGCTTAACTTCCCCTTCGGGGCCCGTTGCTGGAGGTTTGTGAGCCCCCGCTGGCCCACTGGCGTTACTATAATAAACGGCTGTTGCTTCTCTCCTTGGGTTTCAGTTGATTTCCTATAATGCCTATGCCACCAGAGTTTCCAGAGGAGAAAGTAGGGGACGATAATACGCTGTCTCCAGTGGGCTACAAGTCCAAATCCAGGATGTCAGCTCTATGGGGAGGCTTTCTTTCCTGGCTCTGGAGGAAGGTCCTTGTGGTCAAGCTTCCCCTGGAGTGGAAGCTTCTGAGGTGCAGGGGCCCCAGTTCTTTTCACGGGATGCACTCAGCTCCCAGTACTACTTTTTGGTGGTATGAAGTGTCCCCCAAAGTCATGGCTAGCTTCTCTCCTTTGTATCTCAAGAGACTGCATAAAGGAACAAAACCAATTTACACACTGAGTCCTGCCCCACCAACACAACTTCAGCCCATGCACCCTCATCAACATCACAGAGGCAGGAATTCCACCGTGGAGGGACATCACACACTACCAGGAATTATGCCCCAGCCAACCGGCTATGGATTTTTTAGGGAACACATTTCAATCCATGACACTCTGGGACTGTTAAGAATGAAAGATTATTTACTGCTTCAGCCTTTGAATTTATTGCTACCTTGACACGGATGCCTCTGTTTTTCTGTTCACAATGTGATCGTCCCCTTCTACCCTTCTTCATATCCTTTACTTTTTGTACTGGAAATATTTTTACACTGTCCAACATTTAGCTTACATAATAAGATTTTTGACATTTCTGAAACAGCAACTTGTTTCTCTAAATTTTTATGGAAGAGTTAATTGTTTTTTATTCATTTGCAAATCCTTCTAAGTGTTTCTTGAACAATGAATAATTGCCATGTGGACATTATTGTTGTGAGTGGAGCTGGATGAATTTTACTTTCTAAATAATTATTTCAAATGCTTATTTTCTGGGAAGCTTTTTTTAAAATAAATTTTTAATTTTGGACTAATTTAAAACTTATAGAAAAGTTTCAAAGACAGTACAAAGAGGTCTTCCAATGTTAAAGTCTTATGTGACCACAGAACTTTTGTTAAAACTAAGAAATTTACACTGACACATGGCTTTTAATCATTCAGATTCTCCCACTTTTCAACTACTGTCTGCATTGTTTTGCATTCGGAACTGGCTTGTTGGTTCTTTGCCCTCATGTAATCGAAAAAACTCTAATTCCCCGTAAGCCAAAACAAACCCAACATGTAGCCACCTAGTTGATTGAGACTCATGGTGACCCTGTAAGGAAGAGTAGAACTGCCCCGTAGGGTTTCCAGGGAGCGGCTGGTGGATTCGAACTGCCCATGTTCAGGTTTCCAGCCCTGGCTCCGAACCACTGCACCAACAGGACTCCAATGAGTTCCCTTAGAAAATGGTAACTGACGATTTTCATCAAAGATCAATGGATTTTTCCTGTAAAGGGTAAAACAGTAAATACCGTACTTTGTGAGTCACGTGCTGTCTGTTGCTTTACTCGTCTCTGCTGTCGTATTGTCAAGGCAGACGTCAGTAGCGAGTAGCGGGACTCAGCCACGTCCATCACTTTCTTCCCACCGGAGCCTGAACACACATTAGCACGGAGGGAAAAAACCCACTGCCGTTGAGCCCATTCTGGCTCACAGTGACCCTATAGACAAAGAATAAATGCCCCCATAGTTTCCAAGGAGCACCCGGCAGATTTGAACTTCCGACCTGCTGGTTAGCACTCATAGCACTTAACCACGGTGCCACTTCTCAGCGGGAAGGAACTCTTATTATGTATAAACAACACAGGGAATAGCCCCCTAGCTCTGGGCTGAGATGGACCATTTCATGCACACCTTACTTTGTACCATAGATACAGAACCTGAAGAGCACAGTTACCTGACATGACACACTCGTCCCCTGGTTTCCAGAATTTGTCCCAATGGAGTTAGAGAACAGTTCCACGGATGCTTCCATCTGGCATTGTGGGTGGCACTGGTTTCCCTGGCCACCGAGGTGTTATTAGGTGGACTGAGACCCTCCGCTACGCTGGCTTCTCACTTACACCACAGCTGAGGGGACAAGGTAAGATCCCGCCACAAGCTGCTGTTAGGGTTGTTACTGAGTTACTTTGAGTCAGAATTGACTCCATGTCAATGTGTTTGCTTTGGGGTAAGCCTACATGACCCATTAGGGCCCTCCTGTGCACCTGAGAAGATAGACAGACATCACGACACATAGCCCTGAACCGTATTTCTGTCACTCTGCTGACGTGTAAAAAACCCTTTAGGTGTTCAGGGAGTTCCTAGCAGGCTGAAGACCAAGGGAAACATGGCTACCAGGCTTGTCTGAAGAAGACTTCCTTATAACACACGCGTATGTACCTGCATTTAAATTCTTCAAAAATCTTAACTTGTCTCCTAGTTCCTAAATTTTTCTCTCTTCTTGTATCTCCCTTAACACTTGTGCAACTCTTTATATTGTTTTATTTTTCATATTTGAAGGATCATGTGCTGAGATCCATTTCTTTTCATTTTTCTGTCAGTCCTCAATGCCTTGGTGGCCCAGTGGTTAAAGCTCTAGACTGTGATTCGAGCCCACCAGCCTTTGCAGGGAAGAAAGATGTGGCTGTCTGCTTCTGAAAAGATTTTCTAGCCTTGGAAACCCCATGGGGCAGTTTTATCCTGTCCTACATGGCTGTTACAAGTTAGAGTCAACAGGGCAGCAGTTGGGTTTTTTTTATTTTTGGTTTTTGGTACCCAATTTAGGTCACATACAGTTTGGAGTTTCAAAACTCCTTTACATATTTCCCAGAGTTGTAAGGTGTGGTTTTGGCATGTTCATCAAACAAACTGGAACAATAGTAAAGACAAATTTCTAAGAACATTCCCCTACCTATGAGTAATCTGATTTCATTTCCTGCTTGGCCTGTCTAAAAGGAATTGATCCTCCTGTGAATATTCCCAGGCTTCATCAGACCCTAAAAAAGTGGAAGACATTATAGGAAGAACTCAAAGAGGAAATGAGATTCTTTATTATTGAAGGAATGTACAGCTTTGCAGCCCCAGCAGCTCTTTGCTTCCCCCTTCCCTTGCCTCATTTGTGAAGTTATCTGGGCTCAGGGATGTGATTGGGGGACACTTCTGGATTAGAAAATGTAGTTAAAAACCAACCAACCAACCAAACAAACAAACAAACCCAGTGCTGTTGAGTTGATTCTGACTCATAGTGACCCTACAGGGCAGAATAAAACTGCTCGATAGAATTTCCAGGGAGCACCTAGCAGATTCAAACTGCCGTCCTTTTGGTTAGCAGATGTAGTACTTAACAATTATGCCACCACGGCTTCCAAGAAAATGTCATTACGGGTGGGTTAACACCTGCTTAACTGGAGTAGAGTTTTATAGACTAACCGACCCAGTGGTTATAAGAAAGGAAATCTGAAATTGTGATATCCATTTTGAGATTAGCGTTTACTTTTAAACCAGTGGTTTTATTTGAGGACCCTTTTGAAAATCTCATGAAAGTTATGGATTCTGTCCTTAGAAACATACAGTTACATAAAACTTTGCTTGTAGTTTTAAGCAATCTGTATACCTAATACCTCTCAGAATAAAAAGCTAGACTTCCAAATCTGACTTTAGAATTTATATTTTGAAAGATATTGCCATGGGTTGAATTGTGTCCCCTTCAAACTACATGTCAACTTGGTTAGGCCATGATACCCTGTGCTGTGTGACTGTCTACAATTTTGTCCTCGGATGTGACTTTTCTGTGTGTTGTGAACCCTACCGCTATGACGTAAACAAGACAGGATTAGAGGCAGTTACGTTAGCGAGGCAGGACTCAGTCTGTTAAGATTAGGCTTTGTTTTCACTCAGCGCCTTTTGAGATATGATAGAGAGAAGTGAGCAGAGAGACAGGGGGGTCTCATACGGCCAAGAAAGTGGCACCAGGAGCAGAATGCTTTCTTGGAACCCAAGATCCTGGGCTGAGACGCTTCGGACTAGGGGAAGGTGGATGACAAGGACCTTCTTCCCAAACCAACAGAGAGCGCGCCTACCCTGGGAACTCGTGCCCTGAATTCAGACTTCAAGAAACGTTGACTGGGAGAGAATAAACTGTTTGATAAAGCCATCCACTTGTGTATTTCTGTTATAGTACCACCAGAGGACAAAGACAGAAGCGTGTCATGTATACCCTACGACATCTGCCAGTTGAGTCCACAAACTTAATTGTTCTAAGTGCTGCACACCTCATTGCTGAATGTCACTATAGTCACCTTCAAAGTTCTCTTCTTGGGAAGCTATGCATCGGTGCCAGCGCCTAGTCCGCCCTTCGGAGCAATTTTGGAATGCTTTCTGGAATAGCCATTGCACACAGTGGCATGGTGGCAAGTTGGTGAACTTTGTTGACTAGTTTTCTGTGAGGGAGTTTTTAGCCAGTAAACAAAAAATTGTATTGGAACACCCTCCCTGCTCACCTAATCTGGCCTGCAATGACTTTTTTCTTTATCTGAAGATAAAAGAAATATTGAATTGAAGACATTTTGATGACATTCAGGACATCAAGAGTAATATGATAAAGGAAAAAGAGTTGGTTACTCCAGAAAAAGAGTTCCAAAATGCTTTGGGGGTGGTCTAGGTGCTGACATTGGTGCACAGCTTCCCAAGGGGAGGACTTTGAAGGTGACCATAGTGACAGTCAGCAATGAGGTATGTAGGGCTTTTTCTAGGATGTGTTTGCCAACGTAGTTGGCAGTCCTCATATGAGTTCTGATAACTAAGATATCATGGAGGACTGCTTTGTTTATCATGACATTTTTGTTCTCAATGTCACAGGCCACAGGGCAACAAACTATGGCCTGTATGGTCAAAAGCTTGTTTTTATAAAGTTTTATTGGAATATTAGCTACAGCCAATATTTTATATTTTGCTATTGCTGCTTTTGAGTTTTAAAAGCAGTGCTGAATAACTGTCACAGAAGCTGTATGACCTGCAATACTGAAATGTTTTCTGTCTTGTCCTTGGTGGAAAATGTCAACTGACTCCTTTCATAAAAAAAAAAAATCTGGGAAAGTGGAGTGGGTGGTTTTCTATTTAACGCATTTCACCAATCTAAAACATTTCCCAAACCATACTATCTTGATGTTGTCTAGTAGAATGCTGAATGAGACATTTCTCGTTATCTCTGCATTTGGCCCATGCCTCAAAACTGACAGCAACACATGGCCCCCACCTTTACAATCTGCAGAGATGTGGTAAACTTAACAAGTGTGGCACTTGGAAAAAAAAATAAAGTTAAATAAACTGGTCCTACACTTGTCTCCCCAAACAGCCCATGTAAGAAAAGGCTTCAGTTTCATTGCGCAGAATAAAGCACACTTATGGGATTTTATACAAATAAAGGGCGATGCGGTATTTCCTTTCTTCTCTTTAGAGTGACACCTTGGGGCCTATGGGAATCCCAAATAGATACGGGCAAGAAGCAGAGAATGGCATTCTGCTCTCTAGCTGGTGACCTGCAAAGTCTCACGGGCCTCCTCTGTGCTGTTATGTGGGCAAAGAGGGGGCGGGGGCTTCACAGCACTTGAACTATATCCTCGTGCCTAGTTGTCACAGGGGCCTGTGCTGACCTCTGTCCCCCAAAAGCCTAAAGGCAGAAAGAATTTGGGAAAAAAATTGAAAAGTTGGCCCAAACTACAAGAATTTTTATCAAAGATCATAAGTTTTTTTGTGGGCCAAATGGATGTCGGAAAACAGACTTAATATATCTCAAAAAAGACCTTGCTCATGAGGGATGCTTTCAGAAGAGAGGGAAGTCCAGCAAGAAGTCACCAGAGGTGTCTTTCCTTCAGCAGTCTGGACTTGAGCCAACCAATGAGTGAAGAAAAGCCTGGTCCTGCAGAAGTCTTGGAAATCCTGGTGAAATAGTGGTTAGGTGCCAAGGTGGTTGATCAAAAGTCTGGTAATATGAATCCATCAGACGCTCCTTGGAAACTTGATGGGGCAGTTCTACACTATCCTACAGGGTTGCTGTGAGTTGGAATTGACTCAATGGCCATGGGTTTCACAGAAGGCTTGAGTGATGAGAATTACTTTATTTTTGTCAGGATCGATTCCTGAATATAAATACACCCACAGTAAGCAGGTACAAGAAGGGGAGTCTTCAAGATGTTGCGGTTAAGGGCCCAGCTGCTAACCCAAAGGGTTAGCTAACCCAGTTCAAATACACCAGCCACTCCTCAGAAACTCTATGGAGCAATTCCACTCTCCTATAGGATTTCTATGAAATGGAGTCAACTTGACGGCCATGGGTTTGATTTTTTTCTGGTTTTAAAGAGAAGCAGTCTGTTGTTTTGGACAGTTAGCATCTTTATAACACTAGAGTCTTCCACCAAAAGCAGAAACTTAAAAACTGCTGGAAGCGAACAACCTGTGTGTCACAGAAGACTGAATAGGACTCCACAGAAGCGTACTTACTAGAGTCCTTGGGTGCGTCAGTGAGAAGTCTCTGTGGGAAGCGGCTGCCCTGTGCAGCCAGAAGATCTGATGCCACAGGGAGCAGAGCCCGCTGACTAGATGACGAAGGAAGGTGAGATGCTGTCTGCAGGGCTGCCAGAAAGAGTGGCCCGGGGGGAGCTTCCATGATCAACCTCTTCTCCCAAGCTCTGTTTGTCAGCACCAGTGGCCCACAGCTGGAAGGGTTTATTTTTGGCTCTGATCCTTGGCAATGCTAGCCAGCACATTTCATGATGGCATGTCCTCTCACCCCTTAAACGAGGACGAGCTGTGAGAACACGTCTGAGGTCCTCAGTGGACGGATAGCTCTTGATGGATGTTCAAATGTGATGCATTTACCTGTTAGTGGACATATGCTTATTGTTACAGCCATCTGCTGGACTGGCATCAGGCCCACTCTCAAAAGCCCATGCCAAACTCTTGAGAGCAAAGATAGACGCTCACGGAACACACTCTGGTAAGGGCAGAGATAACTTCCTGGTGGAAATAAACTAAGGAGGGTCTGCTTTCTTCAGCTGATAGTTCATCCAACTCCACACTTTGAGGACTCATCAGAGAACTAGGGGTCTTTGGTTTACAGTAAAATTTGCCATCGATTTCAATTCTAACTCATAATGCCTAAGATATTTAAATATTCTTTAATCAACACTTTGAGTGGTGAGTTTCTTTTCCTGACTTAGGATACAAAGCACCTAACACAGGACTTGTCGCTGGTATACAGCCAGCAGCCCTTTATTTGCCTTGTTTCTCTTTTTCGACTCCTGGGCTGAATCTTCAATCAACCCCACAGGCAGGGAAGACTAAGTCACTCAGGCTTACACTTCAAAATCCTCCAGTCCTTCAAGGGAAGCTGTTGGGATTTCTATATCTGAGAGAGAAAGAAAGGAGAGAGAGAGAGAGAGAGAGGAATCCAAAACGTTGAGTCGATTTTGGCTTGTGACAGCCCCATGTGCTGCAGAGTTGAATGGTGCTCCATGGGGTTTGCTTGGCAGTCATTTTCATGACAGCAGATCACTAGGCCCTCCTACCACAGAGCCTCTTGGTGGATTTGAACTGTCACACTCTTTTCACACACACACACAAAAAACCCACCACTGTCCAGTCAATTCCAACTCGGAGTGATACTACAGAACAGAGTAGAACTGCCCCATAGAGTTTCCAAGGAGCTCCTGGTAGATTTGTACTGCTGACTTTTCAGTTAGCAGACGTAGCACCTAACCACTATACCACCAAGGGTAGTGTTCCACAGATTGTTAGTAGTGTGTCACACATCATCAGTATCCCCTGGAGACCTCATCCATGAGAAAGTACACTCGAATTTCAGGAGGTTTTACAATCAGGAAGGCAGCATATGAAGAACTGTGCATTTGGAAACAGGAAAGGACATGTCAAAAGAAGTAGTTGGTCTCTCTGCAACTTCTTAAAAACAGGATGGGGAAATCACTTAAACCAACAGAATGTTAGATGTGGCGTTGCCAGC
The DNA here is from genome assembly GCA_028571685.1 of Heterohyrax brucei. Taxonomy (NCBI): domain Eukaryota; kingdom Metazoa; phylum Chordata; class Mammalia; order Hyracoidea; family Procaviidae; genus Heterohyrax; species Heterohyrax brucei. Next base: position 4,056,134 of record CM053163.1, read on the forward strand.
ATTAGGGGAGGTGGAAGCCCTAAGCTAAGACATTGCTCCCATGAGTAAGTAGGCAAATGACACAGTAAAAGGACCTCGCTGTATGAGACAGTGTCCACCTTGGTTCCAGAGTCCAAACTGGTGATGTGGAAGGACGGCTTCCCCTCTATGCAGAGCTGAACTGCCGACTCCTCCAGTCCCTGTCCACGTCGCTGGCATCACTGTTGACTGCGACACCACCCTGGTGCTGCTCTTTCAGTGCCACCACGGCACACTAGCAGCTTCATTCCTGTGGAGGTCCCTGCAAAGTTACTGGTTTTCCTTTTCCCACCTTGCTTTTTAGAGTAGCAAATAATTAAAATTTAATTACTTAGTTTGTAGATTTGACTCAGGGAAATTCATGAAAATTCATCCAAGGCTTGGTTTTTGGACGCTTTAAGGGCACCACAGTGGTTCCATCTCTTGCTTGTCAGAGACAGTCAGCTCAGGCACAGAACAACCCCTAGCCTGGCTTGCCTTCCCTGTTCCAGCAGGCTGGTTCTTCAAAGGCTGTTGTTGGATGCATCCCGTCAATTTCAACTCCTACATGGGACAGAATCAAACTTCCCCATAGGGTTTTCTTGCTGTAGTCTTCATGGAAGCAGATTACCAGGTCTTTCTCCTGTGGGTTCTACCTGCCAAACTTTCTGTTAGTAGCAGAGCCCTGCCCTGTTTGCACTGGGGCTGCTTCAAAATTTACAAGGATGCTGTCTCAACTTCTCCTTTAAGAACCTGAATTCCAGCTCATAGTTTGCCTCTGCATCAAAGACCAGCCACATCATTGGTAAACACCACTGTGGCATCAGGTGGGCTGATACCCTGCTGTCCTCCTTGTCCAGCCAGAATTTGGGTAGAGACAATATCATTAGTAGGACCTTCCCAAAATCCTCGTGATGCTTACAAGTCTGTTGCAACTCCCTTGTCAAAATTAATATTCTTTTATGTAGAGACAATAAAGAGTAAGCATTGCTTCTAATAAATTGATTTTCTCCAGAAGTGTATTGACTCCATAAAATTAACTCCAACAAAACATGCTACAGTTCCAATTATTTGAAGTGTTTTTGTACAACATTCCTTTTAAAACACAAGCGCTTGGCAGGGTAGAGCATTCTGGTGTGTTCCACTCACATTCTGGCATAACACAGTGCAGAGGTCTTGACAAGACACTGGTCTGCCTTAGACAGTCATTTTCCATGCAGCATGGAATGTCTGAAAATGTCAATAATTTAGAACCTTCTTCTTTTCTGATCCAGAAAGGCTGATTCAGATTCAACTATAGAAGCTAACATGTGAACAGTGTCCTGAAGTGTTTAGCACAGACAACTATAATGCAATTAAAACAACCAGATCAAAAGAAACAAATGGAATTATTGCTTTGGTGTTTTGCGGTAACCATCGAGGGCTCTTTGGAAACTCCATAGGGGAATTCTACTGTGTCCTATAGGGTCACTGTGAGTCAGCATTGACTCAGTAGCAAGAAGTTTTTTGCTTTTATTGTACAATTTGAATTCACTGAAAAAATATTTAGTTGCATTCAAGTGGACTTTGACTAGCGAGTTACCACACTACATGTGTCAGAGTAGAACTGGGCTCTGCAGGGCTTTTAATGGGTGATCTTTTGTTTTCAGTCTTGTATTTAATTATTTTTTTCATTGTTGCTATGGTACTTCAGGTGAATATTTACAGAACAAACTAGCTTCCCATTGAACAATTAGTACACATACTATTTTATGACATTGGTTACTAACCCCATGATATGTCAACATTCTCACAGTCCCAGCCTTGGATTCTATGTTACTAGCTTTCCCGTCCCTTCCTGCCTTTTGGTCCTTGCCTGGGGACTGATGTGCTCCTTTAGTCTTCTTTTGTTTTATGGGCTTGTCTAATCTTTTTGGCGGAGGAATGAACTTTGAGAGTGACTTCACTACTGAGCTAAAAGAGTGTCGGGGGCATACTCTCAGACTGCCTTCACTCTTCATTAGATTAGTTAAGTCTGGTATTTTTTTGCAAGCTGAAATTGTATTCTATATTTTTCTACAGCTCCATGTGAGGGCCTCTGTTGTGATCCATGTCACAGCAGTCAGTGGTGGTCACTGGGCTTTATCTAGTTGTACTGGACTGAGTCTAAAGAAATTATGGTAGTTGCGGACTTTAGCGGCTGATTTTTTTTAGAAAGCAGACTGCCAGGACTTCCTTCTGAGGCCTCTCTGTATGGACTCAAACTTCCAACCTTTTAGTTAGCCGTTGAGTGTATTCATTCTTTGTGTTACCCTAGGCCTGACCATGTGATCAGCCATGAATATCCTAACAAGGAGATGGGGGAGGGGAGCAGTGACACAACAATGACACAGGCCTATTTTCATGCGACCTAACTTGGCCTAATTACCTCCAGAGAGATTTGGACAGGACAATGTTCTTAGGGTGCAAAATCTAAGAATTTGCAAAAGTAGTGACATGAAGAAAAATAAAAAGATTCATGGAGAAAAAGAACGTTCGAATTGATTTAATCGTACAAAGATGAAAAAGTAGACGGTTGGCAGGTGAAGAAATAATAATGATAATAATAAATGCAGTGGGGGGAATGTGTGACTTCAGCCCTTTCTCCTTGGTCAGAATCCCTTTTGAACGTGACATGAGTGCAGACAATATGAAAATGAAATATGGCAAATTGGTGCCACGTGTTTACTCTGCTTCTGAACAGCATGGACTTTTGCTTAGGATAGAAATCAGTGTATGAAAGGAATCGACCTGTCAATGTGTTCTTGTTTTTCTCCACTGGCAAGAAACTCAACTTATTTTTAAAAAGCCAATAGGAACACAGTCTGGCTGTTATAATTAAGTCCCCCCAGGAAGCTTAGCCTTTGGAAGTTGCACTTTCTTGAGGGACAATCATTGGCACTTAGCTTGTCTGACCTTGTAATGTCAGTGTGAGAAGGATCACTTTGATGAGCGGGGTTTCCTCCTGGCACTTTGTAGCCTGGTACAGTTACTCACTGAGGAAAAAGAGTCAGACAGTGGAGTCCGCAGGGCCATATACTGTTTAGAGGAATATAAACTTTTGCACAATAAGAAAGATCTCAGCAATGACAGGCCAACAAAGATCAGGGTCTCTTTCTTACATGCTTTTCAAGGAGCTCTGTGATGGACAGCTAGCTTACCTAAACAAGTACACTTCTCAACAATTAATCAAGCCTCCTGAGAGTTTGGGAAATGGTCAGGATAAGGCTTTGCTACCTCTGACTCAGAGATTCATTAAGAAAGAAACATAGCTTTAATCTGTCTTCTGTCTACAATTCCTTCTTCCCTTGAACTCCCTTCTACCTCAGCCTTTGATAAGGAAGAAAAAAAAATGTATCTCAAGCAATAGGGTTTTCTTGCCAGATAGAGTAGACTCAAATGTTCTAAGCTCCTGGACTGGTGTTAACAAAACAAAACAAAACAAAAACACGAAAAGCACAAACATAAAACTTCTGGCAATTTGGAATACACAGGAGAAGAATTACAATATTTTAATCTTTCGGAAAAGACCTTTCAATAAAGACTCAGAGGAAAAACAAAAGAAAAATAATCATTCGGTGTATTTTGCCAACATATTGCCTTTTTAATTGTCAGAGTGTGCATTTTAACTTGGGCCAAGAATCTGTACCAGTGCTTATTACTAAAGATGGAGCAACACCAGGAGAGAGTCGGTTACTATGGCAAACGCTCTCATCAGAAGAGGAATGGAAATGAGAGTAACCGACAAAATGTACCACTAACACAGGAACACAGGAGGGAAAAAAAATCTGTCCTTCGGCCTTAGTATTTTAAAGGAGATAGTGGCAATTAAACCAAAGCAGCCAATGTTTAGCAACTGTCTATTATGCAAATGACCCTATTTTAATAGCTGGAGAAAATGCAAAGGCAAACATCAGATGTGGTTCCTGGTCTCAAAGACCCTTGATTCTAATTGAGGAATGCAGACATAATCACATGAGAAGTTAAAGATAAGCTCAAAACAACAGAAAGAGGTAATTATTTTAATGTAACACATAATTAACTGATAAATAAATTATTCAGACAATAGCTGCTGAGAAAGTTCAGATAATGTGTGTACAAAGAGCAATGGGTGATGTAGGGAGGTCTCACGAGGGAGATGGATAGAAATAGTTTTTTGAAGCCTGATGGTGTTGGGGTCGCTGTAAAAGAGAATATAGAAAAGTTTAAAAACTACATTTCAGGGTTTAGAAAACTTGAAGCACTTGCTGATTAAGGTCAAAGACTACGTGTCGATTATGCCTGAAAGTGAAGAAAACCGCAATCCTCACAACTGGACCAATAAACAACACTGAGATAAATGAAGATGCAGAAGTTGTCAATCATTTCATTCTACCTGAGTCAGTGTCTGTAGAAGCAGCAGTCAAGAGATCAAATAACATTTTTTTAGAGCAAATCTGCTGCAAAAGACCTCTTTAAACTGTTGAGAAGCAAAAATGTCACTTTGATGATTAAAGTGCTCCTGATCTGGCCACCTGTCTTTTCCATCACTCATGTGCACGAGAAAGCTGTGCAATGAAAAAGGAAGACAGAAGAACTGATGTGTTCAAATTACGGTGTTGGTGAGGAACGCTGAATATAGGATGGACAGCCAGAAGAACAAACAGGTTAGTCTCAGAAGAAATACAAGCAGAATTCCCTGTAACAAGGGCGGGGAGACATTCCTTGCCTTGCTTCCTTTGGACATGTAGTCAAGAAAGACCATTTGCAGGAAAAAAGAAATAACCAATGGTCAATTAGAGGCGCAGGAAAAATGAAGGAAGTCTTCAAAGAGATGGACTGACACAACAGCCATGACAAGGGACTCAAAGACACCAACAGCCAGGAAGTTGACAAGGACTGGGAGAAAAATCACCATCTACCATTTATGAAATTGCCAGGCTCAGGGGTAGTTTCCATGACAACTTAACAACAGCAGATGGGCCAAGACAGAGGACCTGTGACGGGAACTGCTGGAAGCCTAGATTAAAAGACAAATGGATCTACATGTTGGAAAAGCCCTGTATGAGATGCTAGGGGATTTGGATGTTATCCTGTAGAAAGTGGGTACATAGGGTAGGTTTTTGAAGGGCTTTTTGCTTTCCTATTTCTTTCTAAATAATGTTCTAAATAATTACGACTGTCTAATGATGATTGTGATAGATTGCATTGCGTATCTCCAAAACATGTGTCAACTCGGCTAGTCTGTGAACCTCAGTTCTGTGTGGTTGCCACCGTTTTGCCATCTGATGTGGTTTTTCTGTCTGTCGTAAATCCTGTCTCTGCGATGTGAGTGAGGTGGGATTATTGACAGTGCTGGTGATGTGGCCGGGCTCAGTCTACAATATTAGGCTGTGTTTTGAGCCAATCCCTTTGAGATATAAAAAAGGGAAGTAAGGAGAGAGAGACAGGGACCTGATACCACCAAGAAACAAGTGCCAGGAAAATAGCGTGTCTTTGGTTTGACTTGAGGGCACTTGGCTTGGCAGGCTTGGGACCCCACTTTCTTGTGCTGAGAAACTTCTCACCTGGGAAAGATTGATGACAAGGACTTTCTGCCAAAGCTGACACAGAGAAAAAAAGGCTTCCCCTGAAGCTGGGACCCTGAATTCAGACTTCTAACCTCCTAGACTTCAATTTCATTTGTTGAAGCCATCAGCTTTTGGTATTTCTGTTACAGCAGCTCTAGATGACTAAGACAGTGAAATACACATCTAGAATCAGCCTGGCTTCAGGCAGGTGGAATGGGAGAAGCTCTAATTTGGTAGTTCTTCTGCTGACCACCCAGCCTTGCTGCAGACCCTGCTCTGAGGGTTATAAACAGATCCCCAAAGCATGCTGTGGTGGCATTTAGGCAGCCCTTCTTGTAGTTCAACTTCCTTTGAGTGTAGGCTTTCTGCCAAGTGTAACCCATTCACAACTCGACCTTTGGTGTTTGCTGCATCTGACCAAAGCTCAGTGCTCATCTCCTCAAACCTGCTGAGATACCCACATGCCTGCTGTACTGATTGCCTCAGCAGTGCTGGACTTCCGTATGGGCCTGATGAGATTCACATACCACACACCTTTTACTGTTCTCACATACTCTTTTGGTCACCCCTCAACTCTCCAGAGTCACATTTCCAAGTATCTATTGCTAGATAGCTGTCTTGGAAGAAGTACAGTCACAATGCTTTTTGGAAGCAAGGATAGTGAGACTCGGTCGCATATACTTAGGACATGTCACCAGGAGGGACCAGACCCTGGAGAAGACGTCATGCTTGGTAACAGAGAGGGTCAGCCCCAAAGAGGAAAATCTTCAAGGAGGTGGATTGACACAGTGGCTGCAACAGTGGGCTCAAGGCTAGTGAAGATTGGGAGCACGGTACAGGACTGAACAGCATTTTGTTCTGTTGTGCAATAGAGTCACTAAGAGCTGGAACCAATTCCACGGCACCTAACAACAATGACAACATTAGAAAACTCAGATCTTGATCATGTTCGTGTAGTTAGAAGCTTACCCACTGTCATCAAGTCCATTCTACCTCAAGTGACCCTGTAGACAGAGTAGAACTGTCTCATAGAGTTTCCAAGGAGCGCCTGGCAGATTTGAACTGCCTACCTTCTGGTTAACAGCTGTTGCACTTAATTAACCACTACATTTAGGCTTCCTGTTAGCAGCTTAGGCCAAATTAAATAAAAAAAAACAATAGATGCCCATGATCATGCCTCTTGCCTCTGTTTTATAAATACATTGAAAATGAGATCATTTATCTGCAGGGAGAATAGATTAGAGAACCAAATGGAAGAATAAGTGCTATAGATTATGCATCTAGGAAAAATGTACAAAATAATAAGAACATGACGGCAGTGCGAATTAATACCAGAAAACATAAAGCTGTAGTGTGCTTGCTCAGCTTTGTGTGAGAACAAGGCTGAGAAGCCAAATAACCAGGATGGATGAGGACGGATGACAAGAATGAATTGGCCACAGCTAGGCCCTGCCCTCGGAGACGTGGCTGAGAGGACAGCAGGGATGAGTCCGTGTTAGCAAAAGCTGAAGGGAACGACCATTCACTCTAAACCGGACAAAGGTGAAAGCCCACGGTTATCAAGGGGGCCAGAGAAAAGGGAGGGGTGAGGGAGCCCTGGTTGCTCAGTGGTTAACCAACAGGTTGGCTGTTAGAATCCTCCACACTGTTCCTCAAGGGAAAGACCTGGTTATCCGCTCTCGTAAAGATTGCAGCCTAGAAAACTCTGGGGTGGGGGCAGTTCTACTCTGTTATATAGGGTCACTGTAAGTCTGAATCCACTTAATAGCATGTGATCGCAAGAAGTGTTAAGAGGTGGCCCAGCAGACATAGATCTGCAGATCTCTTGGATGGGTGAACTCAAGGAAACAAGATGAGCAGGTTCAGAATGGGCCACTCTTTCTTGGCTGGTGTGGAGTGTTTCAAAGAATCTACAAAATAACAAATTGAAGAAACACTTAAGTTGACACTGTTGACATTGAAGTCCCAAGTGAAGATTTCTCAACCTCAACATGATTGACATTTTGGACCCCAAATCTCTTTGTTGTGGTAGGCTGTGCTGTGATTTTAGGATGTTAAGCAGTGTCTCGTCTCTGATGGCTAGTCCTATTACAGGAGCTCTAGCTGACTGAGACAATGATACACAGGTCTAGAGTCAGCCTGGTTTCCGGCAGCTCGAATGGAAGAAGTTCTAGTTCGGTAGTTCTTTGGCTCACCCTTCAGCCTTGCTCCAAATGCTGCTCTAAGGCTTGTAAACAAATCTTTCAAATACAATAAGTGTTGTGGCATTTACGTGACCTTTCTTACAGCTCAGCTTTTTCTGAGTTTAGGCTTTCTGCCAAGTCTAATACTTCCTTAATTCAGTCTTCGGTGCCGGTGGTACCTCCCCCAGCTGTGACAACCCAAACTGTCTTGGGACATTGCCACGTGTCCCCTGGGGAGGTGGTGGCCGCTTCATTCCTGTGTTGAAAATGTCTGTTCTGGAGGATAATGAATGACTTTCACAGAACAAGAAAAAGCAGCATAGCAAAGAAGTTATCTAGAATAAGAGAAGGCAGTTGATGTATCGAAGTTACTTGCACGTATTAGTCAGGCACTGCACTATGCTTGATGTGGCCTCTGATTTAATTCTTTCAGAAGGGCAGTTGACAGCAGCAGAAGAGAGTGAAGCAGAATTGTTATGTGCTGAGCTGGAAAGTAAGTGGTGAGTTGGCTTCTTCCACTTTTTCCATTTATGTTTGGTAATGGCCAAAGGCGAACTTGATAGAAAACCAACACCAAGTGCTTCAGTATTTTCATGAGTGAGGTGGGTTTTACTTTAGGAAAAGTTATGCTGATAAAACGTAGCAATGTAAAGAATAGACCCAAAAAGGAAAGCACAGCACTTACCCAAGATAGCAAAAGCACAGACTTGGACAAGAATGATAATGAAAATTAAATGTCACTAGTAAAAAGCATGCATGATTTATAACTTCAGGAATAAATGAGGACCAAGGCGTTTGTTTAGGTATCAGATAACAGGCTTCATAAACAGGATGTTTATGACACTCTAAATACGTAATATCTTCAAGGGGAAAAAAGCAACCCAATATTTTCCAAAGCTATTAAATATTAATAATTGGGTGACAGCCCTTTTTAAAACACTCCTGGAGATTTTTACAGACATAGCCATGGACAATCTTTACTTAATTCCTCACCAGGGAGACTGACCACGTTTAAAAATAGCCATCTATACAGATCCAGTACCCCTTTCCTATTTATTCTAAATGCCTAATCCTGCTATGTTTATATTCACATGCAACTATTTCAAATAAGCGTCATTTAGATGTTCACAGTGATTAAATATGAAATATGGTATGGGCCTGATTTAACTGCCAGTACAAATGACATCCAGACTGTCCCTCGGCATGAAGCTAGACCACATCTTGACTAATCTCATCGTTGTGGTCCAGTGGCTGTAGATTGCTGCAAGACTGATTAGAACTCAGTTGACTGGTATTTATGGCAAGGATAGCTGTGGCGAACAGTTGGGCTGGGCCAAGGTCTAGTTCAGGTGCTGAATACAGGTGCATATATAAGAATAGACAGAGTAATCTAAAAGAACAGTTTCAAATTCAAAATTTTTAAAAGAGTACTTACGGGACAATATTGTTTTATTATTATTATTTTCTAAGCAAGGTGAAGGAGACAGTAGACAATCAACATTCTGGTATGTGCAGGCATTCTTGAGTTTGCCATGAGCTTTCTCATTTATTTTTCCATTCATGGAAGAAGCACTTATCGATCAGCTTTTACTCTTTCTCTCTTCTTAAATAAGCTACCAAAGCTAGTGTGTGAGACAGCTGATCCAGCTTTTTTTGTTATTTACCCTCCTCACGGCAGGGTGCATTTCCTTTTATTTTAAGTTACTGCTCATGACTCAGGTGTCTTCCCCATGGGCAGTCTCTTCCCTACATCTTGTAATACCTTTTCTCACTCACCACTAATGTCAGAAACATCTTCCTTCTTCCCTCTTCGTTTCTGTGTATCCCACCTACAAGGAAAACAGGAATTTGGAATTAAAGAGCTGTCCATGCACCTTCTAGTTTATTGTTTCTGAAGAAACCCAAACGACACTTGTTTAGTGCCTGACAGGTGCTACCCAGGCTGTTCGTCCACCTTGTCAGACAGGCGTGTCACCACAGCCTATCTGCAGCCACATAAAGTTTCTTAACTCTAATGCTCAGAAAACACCGTCAATCAAGTTACAGGATTTCTTGGAAAAGTCCGTTTGCATCACGTCCTAAGTATGCAATAACAGCTCTAACTTATTTACTCTCTGTTCTCAGTGAATAGACTCTTGCTTAGCTAAAAATGTGTACATTTGCAGTGAGATCATTTTATGTGTTGGGGATCAAAGTGTGTAATTCTGCAAGAAACTCAAGGGTGTGTCGTGGCACCATGATCAGCGTTTGCCTGGATGCATTTCCTCTGGGCTGGGATATTGCAAGCACAAAAGACCTGTGAATCACTCAAATTCAGTATCCGTCTTGGGCCTCAGGTTTAAATGCATGAGGTTATTATCCTTTTTAACCTTTTTGTGGCATTAGTTTTCACTGTTGGAAGCCCTGAACGGTGTAAGCAGTGTGTCATCTGCTGCCTGAAATGCTGGAAGTTTCAGCAGAGGTGTGACCGAGGTATGGTCAGCAGCAGAGTCCTTAACCATTGTGCCCCTAGGACTTCTTGTGAATGAAAGATTACCTATAAATATTACCCAAGTTTAAGACAGATGGATATACTTTTTTCATAGGTTACCAGGGAACAAACAGGAAAATCAATCAAGATGCAATCCGTAGATATTTTTCACACAAGACAATGTGAATACCTAACAAAATGTGACAGTTAGTATTTGATATTGGTGGGAAAAAACTTACCTAAGCTCCTTGGCAGTCACTGAGACCCAAAAGATGAATAATAGATGAAGTAAGTTGTCAATAAACACTTCCGGCACAGGTGAGGAAGAAAGACACGCTACTTGGTAATACATGTAACTTCCTCCAAGAAGTGGCTTTGATAGGCCCTAAGGCTCTGAGAAACTGCAGGTTTAGCCTCGTCAGGAATAAATGATGTCTGCGTTTATGTAACACCACAACCATCTCTTCCAAAACTGAAAAGGTTAGGAACTCTAAATCTCTCTTTTGTAAATTATAGCTTTGTGTTTAACTGCCAGGAAAGCTACTAACTCTGCAAATAACAGACTATAAAATTATCATAAATCAGAAATCAAGCACAAGCTTCCTCAGTCGCTGTAGATTATTGGATATTGCAGCCTACACCCAGTTCAATTCAGTTCTCTTGTCAGGGGCTTCACAGTGGCACTGCCGCCACCTCGTTCTCCCTCAACGTGAAGAGTTTATGAGGACAAGAAAAACGATGAAAATAATCAATTTATAAATCTAAATAAGCCATTAGGGTGGAGGAGCCCCTAGCAGATATGAGGGTCAATGTCTAAATCAATAGATTTGTTCATAACTGACAACATTTCAGAGGCATGGCAGAGGCTTGGGGTTTTGCTCTTCCAAATGAAATCACGAGCAATCACATATAATTTAGCATCACAAAAGACATGGGGCAGGCATGATAGATCTAATTCTCCTGCTCTGATCAAGGAAGGAGTTCAATCATTATTCCAGTCACTGGAAAACAATCTGCTTGGGGGAAAAAAAAAAAAAAGTGTTTCCACTGTGCAGGAGACAGAAATATAAAAGTGTCCATGACAATCTGTCAAGTGCTGTCTAGTTGGATCCTACTAGGGTCACCAAGACCCAATAGCATCACAGAAATGGAAGGTGACCAAGGCAAGAGAACCTGAGATTCTAATTTGGTGCATTCTTCTTCCTGGTTGGTTGAGTTTGGGGAAACCAATCAGTTGCCCTTGCTTTCTGCTTGTTTTTCTTTTTCTTTCTTTCTTTCTTTTTTTTTTTTTTTTGGTGTATGTTATAGATTGACCTTTGTTCCCCTAAAACTGTGTGTAGCCATTTGGCTGGGCTATAATTCCCAGTAGTTTACAGTTATCCTGCATTTTGTGATTTCCCTGTACTGTGAACCCTAATCTCTGCCTGTGGTTAATCAAGTGGATTGTGTTAGAGAGGATTAGGGTGGGACTGTGACAGCGCTTGACTTGGCTGGTAACACTCTTCCTAAGGTCACCTCGCAGCTCCAATGTAAAGGAGTTAATGGAATTTCCCTAAACTGTAGCTTTTACCACCTCTTATTCTTTCATCCCGCAAGAGATAAAAGGAAAGGGAAGCAAACTGAGTTGGGAACCTCACACCATCAAGAAAGCAGCACCAGCAGTAGAGTGTGTCCTTCAGACCTGAGGTTCCTGTGCCAACGTGCTCCTTGACCAAAGACTAAGGCAACACAAGGACCTTCCTCCAGAGCCAACAAAGACAGAAAGCCTTCCACTGGAGCACACACCCTAAATTCCAATCTCTAGCCTACCGGACTGTGTAAGAATAAACTTTTCTCTTTTTAAAGCCATAACGCATGGTACTTCTGTTAGAGCAGTATAAGACGACTAAAACAGCGTATAAAATGAGGGAATGGTAGCTGCTGAGGAGGGAGAGCTCAATGAGCTCTACAGTGTTCTGGGAGGTGGTTCAACCTTCTGTGGCCAGGAGGCAAGTGTAAAATTCAGAGTAAAGGAGATGGAGAAAAAGGTGGGCCTTCCAGCCAAAGATCACGGCGTGGGCTAAATCTGGGAAATGGAAATAAGATCTGTTTTTGGAGGATTGAAGAGTCCTCATGGTGCAGTGGTTAAAGCAATCAACTGCTCGCCAAAAGGTAAATCCACTGCAGTTGGGTCGATTCTGACTCATAGTGACCCTGTTGACCGAGTAGAATTGCTCCATAGAGTTTCCAAGGAGCGCCTGGCCGACTTGAACTGCCAGCCTTCCGGTTAACAACTGAAAAGTAGGGAGTTCAAAACTACCAAAGGCTCTGAGAGAGGAAGATGCACCAGTCAGCTTCTGTAGACACTTACAGCCTTGGAAACCGGATCAAGTTGCTATGAGTCAGAGGTGACTAGATGACAGTGGGTTTGCTTTTGAGTTTAGAGAATAAGGAGTGAACCAAACTGGTGTAAGTTGGTTTAAGCCACAAAGAAGCCAAGGTTAACGTTGAAACAAGCACATAGGCCGGTGTATTGGTTGTCTCTTAGATTCCACTGCAACTTTCCCAGCCCCTTTCTCAATGCCAGCAGCAACCTGGTCTGCTCAACTTTCAATCAGCTCAGTAAAACTATAAGCTAACAGCATCTCGTGTATCTCATTTTCAGCCCAGGGCCTTCTCCGACCTGTCATAGGGAGCCCTCATGAATACTCACACGTGTGTAAGTGTGCATAAGCTGAAAGTGACCCAAGAGTTGGCTGATGACCCACTGATTTCTGCTCTTTTGGTCCTTAAAGGGCACAGATGAGCAAATGTGTCAAGAATTGAAGCAATGTGTAACATGAGCTTCCCTCAGTGTTCCTTCTTGTAGGAGTATTAGCTTTTCGAATCTTAGCTATCTTGGTTGCTCTTGAATGTCTTTATACATATATATGTTTGGTCCTTTAGTCAACTTTTATACTTGTTCTTAGAAGGATTATCTGGATACAAAGGTGTGTGGTGCCACAAACTATTATGCTCTAGGCTACTAACTGAAAGGCTGGGAGTTCAAACCTGCCCATGGATGTGTTGGAAGAAAAATCTAGCAATCCACTTCAGAAAGGTGTGGCCTTGAACAGCCTATGCAGCACAGTTCTACTCTGACCTACATGGAGCTGAGTCATGGTTTGGTCCTCATACAAACTACTCTATCATGACCAGGAACAGAATTATTTTCTTATTTATCTTTGCAGTCTTAATAGCTGCCACAACGTCTTACCTTTAGTAGGAGATAAGGAAGCGTTGCACTGAGTTTACACACGATACCTCTTAACTCAATTACCGTAATCTTACGATGATTTCTACCTGGCCAACTGACTGAAGGAGATCCACATTTGTGCTCATTCCAGAGGAAGGTGATCCAACAGAGTGTGGAAATTGTTGAACAGCATCATATCACACTCACGGGAAATTTGGCTGAAAATTGTTCTAAGTGGCTACAGCAGTGTATCAATGGAAAACTGCCAGAAATTCAAGCTGAATTCATAAGAGGACATGGAACCAGGGCATCATTGCTGATGTCAGAGGGATCTTGGATGAAAACAGAGAATATCAGAAAGATGTTTACCTGCATTTTATTGACTATGGAAAGGCATTTGACTATGTAAATCATAACAAATTATATATAACTTTCAGAAAAATGTGAATTGCAGAACACTGAATTATGCTCATGAAAAACCTGTACATAGATCAAGAGACAGTCATTGAAACAGAACGGGAACACTGTTGGTTTAAAATCAGAAAAGGCATACATCGGAGTTGGATCCTTTCACCACATTTATTTAATCTGTACACTGAGCAAATAATCCAAGAAGCTGGCCTGTGTGGAGAACAGGGCATCAGGATTGAAGGAAGAGTCATTTGTAGCCTGCAATACTCAGATGACACAATCTTGCTTCCTGAAAGTAAAGAAGACTTGAAGCAGTCTGTGAAGTTGTTAGTGTAGCTGTTGTATCCCCACTTTAATATGGGGAAGTCATGATGCCGAGAGTTAAATTGCCTGGCCAGGATTTATAGCCAGTAAATGCATAAAGGCCCACATCCATGCTTCCTAACTCCATATATGATATTATGGCGATAGATTGTTGTATGGTATTAACAAGTGGCAAAATAAGGACTAGACTCTGAGGACAGAGCATGAGACAGTTTTTGCATGGAATAAATTATTCACACCTTTCTCCTAGCATTCTTTGCTTATAAGTTTCCATTTGGCTTTAGAAGCATCTAATTAATGAAATAATATTAGTCCTTTCAGTTAGACTTTCGGGAGATGAGGTTTCTATTGGGAATGATGATTTATTCCTCGGTATAATTAAATTGATTTTCAGCACTTTCCTCATTTATGTTCTAAGTAACCTAATGTCTTCTGTGCTAATGGTACCTTCTTTACCTACGTATCATATAATTTTTTCAATACAAGTCACAGTAAATTGCCAGCCAATCATTTAACTTTATAGCTATGTCTTTCAATTTGCAACATAGTGGTGATTAGACTTTTATTAGAAAGGAAGAAGCATGGGAAGGAGAAAGGAAAGAAAATAAGCCAGATACCAAATTTTATCAACATGTATGGGAAAACTGGTCTGTTAGCTGTAGTAACCCACTGCAAATAAAAGTTCTGACAATTAAGTCTGCAAACTCAATCGTTCTAAGTGGTGCATACCTCATTGCTGAATATCGCTACAGTCACCTTCAAAGCACTCCCCTTGGGAAGCTGTGCGCTGGTATCAGTACCTAGTCTGCCCTTGAAAGCAATTTTGGAACTCTTTCATTCTAGAATGGCCATTGCCCACGGTAGCATGGTGGCGAGTTCGTGAACTGAATTGTATAGTGGTCTGTGAGGGTATTTATAGCCAGTAAACAAATAACTGTGTTGGAATACCCTCCCTACCCACCTAATCTGGCTCCCAGTGACTGTTTTCTTTACCTGAAGGTAAAGGAAATACTGAAAGGAAGACATTTTGATGACATTCAGGACATCAAGGGTAATAAGGTGGCAGCTCTGATGGCTATTTCAGAAAAAGAGTTCCAAAATTGCTTGGAAGGGTGACTGGTGTCAGCACGCAGCTTCCCCAGGTGACCATAGTGGTGTTCAGCAGTGAGGTGTGTAGCAGTTTTTCCAGTGATATTCAGCAATGAGGTGTGTAGCAGTTTTTCTAGGGTGAGTTTGTGAACTCAACTGGCAGTCCTTGTATATGTAAAAGGTTACTAAGTAAAAATATTGGAAGTACTATTATGTTTCAAATGGCATACAGTGATTATAAGACTGAATTCTAAAGATAGGCAAAATAATCAATAGTATTTAATGATGTCTGGTTACAATCAAAAAAGGCTAGTAATACTCCAAACTACATGACTCTGCAAGTGGATTGATATTATGTTTAAGTATTATATGGCATTATATCGTTCAATTTCCTCGGTGGACATAACAGTAGAAAAGTGAGAATATGGAGAAGAAACAGAAATCTTATAATCTAAAGTTTCATAGTAAAGATTAACTTGTCTCTCTCAATGATTTCTTGATGATTCTCCTGTGAATGTGGAATGTGATCTTTCTCTGTGTATACAAACACTACACATTTTGCCAAGTGTAATACTCTGCCTGGGTTTTTGGTGATTTTCAGGTAATTAGGTTCTTAGTTTTATAACTGTACTCTTTTCATGGCAAGCGATAATGCCAGATGGCACTATGGAAACTAATAGAGATTAATTTTAAGTGTCTTAAATAAACTATAGATAGAAATATTACATTTAGTGGATAATAAATAGTTCAGACACTGTCTGAATATGACAAAAAATCATAGGGTGCTACTCAGATGACCACTCTGGAGGGACATTGTTATATCAGGTTCAGGCATAATTCCAAGGATAGGCAGCTCCTGGCAAACTGATAAAAAACTACAGACATCTTCAACACTCAAAGGCTGATGAAGAAGTTTTTGGTTTTTTTGCTAGTTTCAAACATTATTCATCTGCAATATGAGAGTCAGGGTTGGATCCTTTCACCATATTTGTTCAATCTGTATGTTGAACAAGTAATTTGAAAAGCTGGGCTGTATGAGTGAAGGGTCAATGAGAAAGTGGAAGACCCTCGATGAGATGAATTGACACAATGGCTGCAACAATGGGCTTGAGTATAAAAATGATTGTGGACATGGCACAAGACCAGGCAGCGTTCTGTTCTGCTGTGCATAGCATCGCTGTGAGTCAGAACAACTCAACGGTCCTGACAGTAGCAACAATATACGAAGAACAAGGCATCAGCACTGGAGGAAGACGTAGTAACAACAGCGGATATGCAGATGGCACAGTCTTGCTTGCTGAAAGTGAAGAAGATTTCAGGTACCACTGATGCTGATCAAAGATGGCATTCTTCCATAAGGGTTACACCTCAACATAAAGAATACAGAAGTCTTCACTGCTGGACCAACAAGCGACATCATGATAAACAGAAAAGATTGAACCTGTCAAGGACTTCATTTTACTTGGATCCACAATCCATGCCTATGAAAACAGCAGACAGGCAATCAAAGGATGGTTTGCTTTGGGCAAGTTCAAGGAAGAAGACTTCTTTAAATTGCGAAAAAACAAAAATGTCACTCTGAGGACTAAGGTGAGTCTGACCCAAGCTGTGATATTTTCAACTGCCTCATATACCTGTGAAAGCTAGACAGTAAATAAAGAAGACTAAAGAAAAATTGATGTCTTTGAGTTAGGTGTCGGGGAAGAATGTAGAACGTACTATGGACTGTCAGAAGAACATGCAAGTCTGTTTTGGAAGAAATACAGGTAGAGTGCTCCTGGGAAGGAAATTTTGTCTCAGGTACTTTGGTCATGTTATCAGGAGGGACTAGTGTCTGGAGAAGGATATCATGCTTGGTAAAGTAGAGGGTTGTTGAAAAAGAGGGAGACCTTCAACGAGATGGACTGACACGGTGGCTGCCGACAGTGGTCTTGAACAGCTACGATGGTGAGGGTGGTACAAAACCAGGCAATATTTGCTCCTGTGGTACACAAGGTTGTTATGAGTCAGAACCAACCTGAGGGCACCCAACAGCAGGAACGTCAGTGGCATGATGGTTAAGATCTACATCTATGAGTCAAAACCAAAAGCCTGGCAGTTTGAATCCACCAGGTCCTTCTTGGAATTCTTTGGTGCAATTCTACTCTTTGCTATAGAAAAATGACTTGGCCTTGTAGACTTGACCACAACAGATTTGGTTTTCTTTTTCTGAACTGTCAGAGAATGTGTCCATGGCAGAATCTTTACAATATCATTCCATGAAACTTGTGAAGATTCTACTGTTGGCTTTTACCAAACCTGAAAAAAAAGCTTAACATACAAAAAAGAAATTCAGGGCACGTGACATGATGTGAACTGATCAAAAAAAATTATGTTGTTGTTTTCTATGTATTTGGCTTTAGGAAATCATGTTTTTTGCTTATATATCAACCCCAGTTATTTTTGGCTCTTTTATTTTTGTGCTGTATAGTAGTCAGTCATACTCTTGGTGACTCTGTAGATGATAGGTAATGGGAAAAAGAGAAAAGTGTGGGGAATTTTAGACATGAGATTTTTATCTTATTAGACTGTGAATAAAGACTAGAGTGTGGAGGAGAGGTGGCCAATATTGGAGGGTGATTAGTTGGAGCAAGACGATGAAAACATGAGAGGTACGTTAAACTTAGCTGAACATGTGAGTGGAGCTCCAGCTTCGTCATTAACCTCTGATATATATAGTTCTACTCTGGCCTCTGAGGTCTCTGAGTCACACTCAGCTCAACAGCAGTGGGTGGGGTGACCGATTATATTTCAGATACATGTGGGATCTGTTGCTGTAGAGTCAGTTTTGACTTACGACAACTCTGTGTGTGCCAGGGTAGAACTGTGCCCTGTAATGTTTTCAGTGGCTTTTCACTGAGTAGATCAACAGACCTTTATTGTGAGGAAACCCTGCTGGCTTAGTGTTTAAGTTCTACAGCTGCTCACCAAAAGGTCAGCAGTTCGAATCTACCAGGCATTCCTTGGGAATTCTACAGGGCAGTTCTACTCTGTCCTATAGGGTCACTATGAGTTGGAATCAACTCAGTGGCAATGGGTTTGGTTTGATTTTATTAGGAAGCACTCTATTCCTCCAGCTTTTGGGTTAGCAGCTGAGCACTTCAACTGTCTGCATCACCCAGGGACTCCCAGGATTTGGGGTGCCATGCCAATGCCATAGCCACTGAGTCAGTTCTGACTCAGAGTGACCCTATAGATTAGAACTGCCCTGTAGAGTTTCCAAGGAGCACCTGGTGGATTTGAACTGCCGAACTTTTGGTTAACAGATGTTGCACTCAACCACTCACTACCAGGGTTTGAGTTAGGTACTCCTAATCACAGGTTAAGTTGTATACACACATAGAGTGAAGCCAATAATGAAAACATGTAGTCGGATTATTCAGTAGACGAAATCCTAAATCCATTTGGTTGTGACCCCTCAAACCCATTGCCATTGAGTTTGGTCTGACTCACGGTGACCCTAGAGATCAGAGCAGAACTGACCCCTAGAGTTTCTAAGAAGCATCTGGTGGATTTTAACTGCCTACCTTTTGGTTAGCAGAGGCAGCAGTTAAACCGCTACACAACCGGGGTTTATTTGGTTGTGACAGACTTCTAAAAGAAATGCTTAGGGACTTTGGTTTTTACTTTTGCTTAAATATTAGTAACTTCCTGTATAAAACACATCATCTTCTTTCTCAGTTCTTTCTTTGGTCCATACCCTTGTTGTGGACTACTGTTTTTATCCTAAATAAAAACTTGGTAGTGTTTTGTTTATATTTGTGTGCGTTTATGTGTGTGTACAGAGAGACACAGAGAGACAGCAAGCATCCTGGTAGTGCAGTGGTTGACAGCCATGGCTGCTAACTGAAAGGTCGGCAGTTTGAATTCACCAGTCGCTTTTTGGAAACCCTGTGGAGTAGTTTTACTCTGTACTATCAAAAGTACATAAAATTTTATGGTGTAAGTCCTTTTGATTTTTTTTTTTCTGTTTGTCTCACTGTAGTAGAATATTAAAGAGTTTATTTTTTTCATTAAGAAGGCCTCCTCTTTACTAGTAGCCAAGGAGTTGGGCTTACCACCCATTTCATCAATCGTTTACAGAAAATGATGGCAGATACTAGCCCCTGAGACAGAAAGTAAGTGACAACGCTATTCCCTGTGCTTTTGATATTCAGAAACTTGTTTTGAAGGAAAGACTAACATGCATGAAGTAACTGGGAAAAATGATAAATCTGGTTTTTAATTTACTATTAAATTTTGTGGTGAGATTGCAGCAATATTGTCCTGAGGTTCAGAAAAAATAAAGGTCTTCTAGGTTTTATTAGGAGCCCATGTGGCACAGTAGTTAAAGAGCTTGTTTGCTAATCAAAATTAGCAGTTCAAGTCCTTGCAAACCCTATGGAGTGGTTCTACGCTGTCCTACGGGGTCATTAGGAGTCAGAATTGACTCAACAGCAGTGTAGTTTGGATTTAGGCTTTGTTAGATAGGAATACCGTGATGGAGAGACTGGAATGAAATGAATGTTCAGAAAAAGAGCAAGGTTTAGGAATCCACAGAGTGCCCTAATTTTCTGCTCTGCTGGCCACATGTTGAGGGATGGTTCCCCACTAATCTTTCAGGACACAAGCCTCCAGCTTGGGGAGTCCACATGAAATCTATACTTCCAACCTGCTGGCTGCCTTCTGCTCCTGCTGCTTCATTAACTCTTTGGCATCACATAGGAATTCACAGAGAATTGCCTAAATTTACTATAATAACTATGGTAACATAACCACAAAGATTATACACCAACCAGTGCTCAAGTCTCACTCTGGCAGGGGTTCAGACACAAGACTTCCGTTGTCTTCAGGGTTCTAACATCCTTTTGCCAACCTAGGAAGCTTAGCTATTTGTGTGTTCACGGTCTTACATAATGTTGCGTATTTGTGATCAGGATATAATCACACAGTCATGGCTGGAAGCTCAGTACAAAGTCATGATCTGTTGAATCAATGAGCGAGCTTGATTGATTGCATCATGTCTCTCTTGCCTTCCTCGGATCAGTTGCTAGATGAGAAGTGTAGCTCTCACTCATTTGCACGTGTTTAAGTGCTACTGGGCCATTTAGAAAAATAGAGAAACTGATTGCTTGAGAAATTCCAAAAATTATCTTTCAGAAACCAGAGAAAAAAGGTCAAATGGAGTACTTGGTCCCACAGATAGCCTAAGGGTGGAAACCACCTGGATGCTCATCAACAGATGAATGAATAAATAAATGTGGTTCACACAAGAAATAGAACAGTGTTCACCTCTAAAAAAATGAAGTTCTGATACATGTTACAGCCTGGATGAATCTAGAAAACATGGTGCTGAGTGAAGTAAGTCAATCTTAAAAGCATAAATACAGTATCGTCTCTCTAATATGGAATACCTAGAATAGGCAAATGTAAAGATATCAAAGTTCAATAGTAGTTGTCATCGATTGGAGGAAGTGGGGAAATGGAAAGCATAGTTTCAGAAGCACTGAATTTCTGCTTACAGTGATAGAAAATTTGTCAGCTATATTAGTGATGGTTATATAGCATGTGGTGTGACTGGTATAACTGGTGTCATTGAGTTGAACATGTGAAAAATGTTGAATCAGCAAGTATTGTGCTGTCTGTATCTTTGTAACAAAAAAGTACAAAACGAAAAACATTATGTTGTTTAGGTATGTGCAACAAGAATATAAGGCAAAGAGAAGCAAGGAAAGGATTTTGATGAAACATCTGAGTAGTGGATTGAGTTTTTTTAATTGGGTGGCAGTTTTGCAGGTTTTACTTATCATTTATGACACTGTACATGTGGTTTATTAAGTATTCCATATGCAGGAGAGCCTAAAGCATGACCATGAGCATGTCCCATCTGAATTTAGTGACCATCTCAAGAATAGATTTGACACATGGAGCACTAATGATTGAAGAGCAGAGAAGCTGTGGAATGACATCAGTGACACCATATGTGAAGAAAGTAAGATGTAATTAAAAAGACAGATGAGAAAGAAAAGACCTAAGTGGATATTAGAGAGACCTAGAAACTTGCTCTTGAACCTCAAATAGGTAAAATAAAAGGAAGAAATGAAGAAGAAAAGAGCTCAACAGAAGATTTCAAAGGGCTGCCCAAGAAGACAAAGTATGACAATGACGTGTTGGAAGACCTGGAGGTGACAGACCAAAGAGGGAAGACCACGCTCAGCATTTCTCAAGCTGAAAGAACTGAAGAAAACATTCAACCCCCAAGTTGCAATATTAAAGAAAAGATTAAGGTTGTTGAGGATGTCATTTTACTTGGATCCTCAATCAATACCCATGGAAGAAGCAATCAAGAAATCAAAGGATGCATTACATTACAGAAAATATTAAACAATGCAGGAAACATCAAAGGAAGATGGTAGGAATACACAGAATCACCATACCCCAAACAACTGGCTGACATTTCACCATTTCAGGAGGTAATATGTGACAAGGGACTGATAGCACCAGTGAAAATGCACTGCAAGCATTGGTGAAAAACAAAGCTCCGGGAACTGACAGAATACCAACGGAGATGTTTCAGTAAACAGATGCAGAACTGGAAGTGCTCACTCATCGACCCCAAGAAAATTGGAAGATAACTACCTGGCCAACATGGTGGAAGTGATCCATGTTTATCCCTATTCCCAAGAAAGGTGACCCAACTGAATCTGGAAATCAATCAAACAACATCATTAATATCACACACAAACAAAATTTTACTGAAGGTCATCCAAGAGTGGCTACAGAAGTGTATTGACAGGGGACTGCCAGCAATTCAAGCCAGATTCAGAAGAGGATGTGGAACCAGGGATGTCATCGCTGATGTCAGATGGATCCTGGCTGAAAGCAGGGAATACCAGAAAGATGTTTACCTGTGAATTATTGACTGTGTTAAAGCATTTAATTGTGTAGATCATAACAAATTATGGATAACGCTGCTGAGAATGAGAATTTTGAAACACTGAATTGTGTTCTTGGGGAATCCATACATGGATTGAGAGGCAGTCTCAATCTTTTAACTGCATGGTTAAAAGTCAGGAAAGATGTGAGTTCGGGTTGTATCACTTCACCATACCTTTTTCAATCTGTGTGCAGAGCAAATAACACACGACGCTGGACTGTGTGAACAAGAACAGGGCATCAAGATTGCAGGAAGGCTCATTGACAACCTGCAGTATGCAGATGACACAGCCTTGCTTGCTGAGAGTCAACAAGACTTGAAGAACTTGTTGATTAAGATCTGAGACCACGGCTTTCAGTGTAGATTACACTTCAACATAAAGAAAGCAAAAATCCTCACAGCTGGGCCAATAAGTGACATCATGATAAATGGAGAAAAGATTAAGGTTGTTGAGGATTTCATTTTACTTGGATCCTCAATCAATACCCATAGAAGAAGCAATCAAGAAATCAAAGGATGCATTACATTAGGCTGACCGAAACCAACCTCACTGCCATCAAGTCGATTCTGACTACTCATGACCCTGTAGAACAGAGTAAAACTGCTCCCATAGAGCTCCCAAGGAACATCTGGTGGATTTGAACTGTTGACCTTATGGTTAGCAGATGCAGCACTTAACCACTGTACCATATTAGGGTTTCCACACGAGGCCAGTCTGCTGCAAAACAGCACTTTAAAGTACTGAAAAACGAAGATATCACCTGGAGACTATGGGGCACCTGATCTAAGCTTTGGCATTTTCTGTCACCTCATATGCTTATGAAAGCAGAACAATGAATAAGGAATACCAAAGAAGAATTGATGCCTTTGAATTATGCTGTTGGGTAGGAATACTGAATATACCAGGGACTGTTGAAAGAATCCACTATCTGTCTTGAAAGAAGTATAACCAGAATGCTTCTTAAAAGTTGGAATACTGAGGCTATGTCTCACATGACTTAGACATGTTGTCAGGAGGGATCCATCCTTGAAGAAAGACTTCACAGCAAAACAGGGAGTCAGTGAGAAAGAGGAAACACTCAACGAGATGGATTGACACAGTGGCTGCTACATGAGGTCAACTGAGAGGACAGTTCAGGGCCGGGGAGTGTTTCGTTCTGTTGTACATAGGGTCGCTGCTGGTCAGAACTCACTGGCTGGCAAGTGAAGACAACGACAACCATGCAAGATGAGTTACCCCCGAGAGGTGTCGTAGTGCAAAAGCACTAGACTATGAACCAGAAGGTCGGCATCCCAAGGCCACCCAGGGCACCACTGGAGACAGGCCTGGAAATCTGCTTTGAGATGGTTTCAGCCTTGAGACACCCGTGGCACAGTCCTGCTCTGCACACATGGAGTCCTCACGAGTTGGAACCAACTTAATGACAACAAACAACAATGCATTAAGTTTCCTAATTGGACAGGAGAAAAACACACAGCACTGTGAAGGAGAAAACTTAGGATAATATTTGCTTTTGTGGGAGAAGGCAAGAATGAGCTTGCAGAAGGAAGAAAGAAGTCTTCAAATATTATTGCAGGTGGTTTTTTTCTTAAAGTGGTAGGTGGTGGGTATGAGGGTATTCACTCCATCAATGCTATTTACAACCTACATCCATTTTGTATCTATTCAACATTTTGGGAAACTGTTTAAAAAGAGTAAACAGAATAGTGATATATCTAGTGGCCCCAGAAATTCAGTTAGTGGCCAAGTAACAGGGCTGCAGAAAAAAATATAGGTGGCTGGATTAAATTTGATCTCCAGATGAACAGTGGAATATTTTTAGTATAGCTTGTCCCAAATAGTGCATGGGATATATTTATACTCAGCAATGTTCACAGCTCACTGGAGATTCCAGTAGAATTCAGGCACCTGGTATTTTTATTTACTAGATCAGACAATCCTATTAATTATCAATGTGGAAAAACTCTCTGAGAATATTATCTTCCGTATCCTTACTTCATTGCAAAGATCGGTGTCCCCATCTTGGACTTGAACGTCCCCTTTTATGTGATCAGTTGTTCCCTTTCTTAACAAAAGACTATGTACAAATTTATTCATCTCTAAGGTGTCCCCAGCTATGTGTATCTGAGAACAAGCTCATTATTTTGTCTCTAAAACAAGATAATGGTTTCCTCCCTGAACTTCTCTGTTTATGCCAAGGATGCTGTTTCTTAGTTGCAAGTGACAGAAACTCAACTGGGCCAAACTGAGTCAAATGAGAAGGTACATCCCATGTAGGTGACCTGTCTGAAGGGCAGAGTGGCGTAGGGCCTCTAGAATGGTGCAGTTAGGAACCTGAACTCCACCAGAACTCTCGCTCATCACTGCCTCTCTTTGCTTGCTAGCTTCCTTCTTGTTATGAACTGAATTGTGTCCTCTGAACATGTATGTCAATGTGGTTAGCCTATGGTTCCCACTACAGTGTGACAGTCTATGATTTTGTCATCTGATGGTGATTTTCCCACGTGTTGTAAATCCTACCTCTATGCTGTTAATGCAGTGGAATTAGCAGAAGTTATGCTAACAAGGCCAGACTCAATCAACAAGATTAGGCTCTGTTTTCAATCAAACACTTCTGAGATATAAAAGAGACATACGAGCAGAGAGACATGGGACCTCATGCCGCCAAGAAAGCAGTGCCAGGAGCAGAGTGGGTCCCTGCACATGAGAAGCTCCTAGACCAAGGTAAGACTGATGACAAGGACTTTCCTGACAGCCAACAGAGAAGGACTTCACCTGGAGCTGGCTCCCTGAGTTCCAATTTCTAGCCTCCTAGACCGTGAGAGAAGAAAACAAAATCCCTTTGTTACAGCCATCCACTTGGGGTATTTCTATGAGATTGGACAATTAAGTTCACAAACTCATCCTAGAAAAAGTGCTATGTATCTCACTGCTGAATATCACTTCAGTCACCTTCAAAGTATTCCTCACGAGAAGCTATGCACCAACACCAGCACCTAGACCACCCTTCGAAGCACGTTTTCTAGGATGAGTTCACAAACTTAATTGTCAGACCTTGTACAATGATGACCTTGACAGACATCCCATAAAAAGAGTTTCAAAATTGCTTTGAAGGGGGAACCAGGCTCTGGCACTGGTGCATAGCTTGTTGAAGGGAGGACGTTGAAGGTGGCTGTAGTGATGTGATGTTCAGCAGTGAGGTATGTAGCACTTTTTCTAGGATGGGTTCACGAACTTAATTGTCCGACCTCATGTTACAGTGGCACTAGATAACTGAGACACTTCTCATTCGCCTTTTAGCTGCCCTCAGTCTCCCAGGTATTCTATCAGAGGGGGACAGAGAATTGTCCATTCTTTTAAATTATGGAAAAGAACTCTGACTGGCCCAGTCTGTGTGGTTTTCTTTACCCCCGCCAGCCGCTGGGGTCCAGGTGGCAGGATAAACACCCACATGGAAGCTCCAATAATAGATTTTCTGGGTTTAATTCCACATCTGCTACATAATAGTTATGGACCCTCGTGTTGTTGTTCTGTGCCTTCCAGTCGATTCTGACTCATAGAGACCCTGTTGTGACAAAGTTGAAGTGTCCCTATAAAGTTTTCTAGGCTGTAATCTTTACAGGAGGAGATTGCCAGATCTTTTCTCCTGTGCTGAGCAGCCAAGCTGTTACCCATTGAGTCACCTGGGTTCCTTCATGGGCCCTTGTATCTGTCACTTAATCTTTCTGTGCCAGGATTTTCTCATTTGTAATCTCCTTTTTAAGTCAGGGTCTCTGGAAGCAGAGTCTAAGACAGGCATTTGGAGTCATGTTTTTACTCAGAAAGTTCTGTCAGGAGAAAGGGATGGAAGCAGAACACTGATCACAGGAGGGACGCTAAGGATTTGGTCTCAACTACAATCTGGTGTTGTAGCAATCAAGTCCTACAGCTGCTAACCAAAGGGTCAGCAGTTCAAATCTACCAGGTGCTCTTCGCAAACTATGAGGCAATTCTACTCTATCCTGTAGGGTTTCTATGAGTCAGAAATGACTTAGTGGCAATGTTTTTTTTTTAGAGTCTAGATCCTGTCTAATTCCACAGGAAGCTCTGGGCAAAGTTGGTCCCAACTTGAGGTAAGGCAGCTGACCTTCATATTCTGTGTTAGCCAGCTGCAGCTGCAGTTATCCTTGAGAGGGTGGGGGTGGGTAGGAGTGACGTCCTAGGCAATGTGGCTCCCATTTTGTCAAGGACAATTCAGAACATCTTGGAGTCATTAAGAGCCATTGCATTCAGCAATGAGGCAATGTGGGCACTAGCACAGTTAAGAGGACCTGGGCAGGGTGTCAGAGGCTCTGTTACGCTGGTGTTGAGAATGGAAGCTACTTCTTGGATTTGCTGGAACAATTCAAAGAGTGAGTACAAATGAACTGGGTAGATCACTGACAGGTATAACAAAACAAAACAAAACAAAACAAAACCTACAGCCAAACCCATTGCTGATGAGTTGATTCCAAATCATGGCAACCCTAGAGGGCTACAGCTGTTAATCGAAAGGTCTGCAGTTCAAATCCATTAACTTCCCCTTGGTGCAGTTCTACTCTGTATTTTAGGGTTGCTGTGAGTCAGGATTGACAGGACCCCAGTGAGTTTTGGTTTTCACATGGAAGATTAAGAGTTATGAGATTGCGTTTCACATACTTTAGACATATTATCAGGTGGGACCAGTCCCTGCAGAGGGATATTATGTTTGGTAAAGCAGAGGGTCAGTGAAAAAGGAAAAGATCCTCTGTAAGATGGATTGACGTGGCGGCTGCCACAATGGTCTCAAGCAGAACAGTGATCAGGTGAGGATGGCCCAGGATTAAGCAGTGTTTGTTGTGCTGCACACAGTGGGGCTACGAATTGAACTGACTCAATGGCTCCCAATAACAACAACAGCAAGACTGAAGATTAGTTTCTCTAAGAGTTTTAAAGGCACCGCTCTATTTTCTATAGCACCCAGCAGTGTTGTTGGGAAGGCCTCTCATTGCTGTCTCTTTCCAGGTGTCCTGTTTTGGGTTTAGTTTTGTGTTTAAATTTCCTATGTATGGGCAATATAATAAAGAAGATATGTATGTTGTGGGAGGTACGGAATCACAGAAGATACCTTTTGCCACCACTGCACATGAGGTGACCACAACCTGGGGACATTAAGAATTGATTTATAGTCAGGTTTCTTGCTTGTACCTCTTAGTCTGAGCTTCTCTGGCATTTTACTGCCTGTCATTCCATCCATCCCCTTTAGCACACAACTCTGTTTTACATGGTGTCTTTTCTGAGTGAATGCCTTCAGGGTAACAATAAGAAGGCCCTGTTTCAGAGCTCAGCAGAGCTTTCTACCAGTTGAGTTAGTTTTTGCTCAAGAAACCGGCTGATCCATAATTGTCAGGGTCTCTTTCTTACTGGACGGGGAACAGATGTTGTATGCTAAGTAGGGCAGAGGTTTGCTTTTACCACTGCTCACACATGCTGTCTTCTTTTCGTGCCTTCTTCTGGGCTGACTTATAATTAATAAGACAGACTCGATTTTAATATATCCCCATTACAATAATTCTACCTTTTTGCATAATTTCTGAAATTCCAGGTATCAGAAAATGTTACTATATCTTATTTTTGAATTTGATTTTTAAATAGATTTTTGAGTTCCAAGTTAAATTTTTTTTGGTAACTCAGGCTCTAATGATAGACTGAGGGATACTACTACCTGGTCCTGTTATTCGATGGCAGTTTCCTTAGTGTTTGATTCTTGTCGCAGTCCCAATGTACACAAATGTATTTTGCAAGTGGAGTTTTGTGCGACACTGTATCAAATGCATTACAGTCATCATTCTAGACATATTACATCAACTACATTGCTTTCATCTGTAAATCCTGTAATTCCATCAAAAAAAGCAATCAAGTTGTCTATGGAGTGATTTGTTCTTCACCAACACCTGGTGATTATGGCTCCTGCTTCCATTACCCTGAGGAGGCTTTCTGATTCCCACCTCTCTCTCCTCCATTATTTACTGGAGATTCAAGATACACAAAAATATTTCAAATTTAGCATGTTCCACTGATTATTTTACAATGCCATTAAGTAGGAAGATAGCATTATACTTCATAAATGGAGAAACTGAAACAAAGGAATGTTTGAATTGAGGATCAATAACTCAACCATAATTCCTACCTTAAAAATCCACAGGTTCCTTAGAACTAAAAGGCCAGTTGTGGCAGAAGCAACTTTGCTTGTCACTTCCTTTCAAGTCTCCCAAGACCTTCCAATATCGTGAACTTCTAAATAACCACATTTTATGTGCCTAGACAAAACCAAAACAATAAATGTGGCTTGCCTTTATTCACTTAATCTGCACCCACAATGTTTCATACTTTCTCTTTTTTCTACAAATGGGAAATATATCCAAATACTTTAATTTACATAGTCACTGAGCCTAAATGTACCAACATGTGTGGGATACAGGGAAACCCTGGTGGCTTAGTGACTACGTGCTAACGGCTGTTAACCAAAAGGTTGGCAGTTCAAATCCTCCAGGTGCTGCTCAGAAACTCTATGGGGCAATCCTAATCTGCTCTGCAGGGTCTCTGTGAGTCACAATTGACTTGACGGCAGTGGGTTTGGTTTGGTTATGGTATACACGTAGCTCTCAGTCCAAACTTCAAAGTGGAGCAAGCCAAGATCTGAGCGGGATGGTTCTGTGCGAGGAGATGTGTTTCCTTCCCCAAGGGGCAGAGCGGTGGGAGAAGTGCATAGATAAATAAGCAATTACACTTGGACTGAAAAAAGAAAGTGAGGATCGTGGTGATTCAGTGGTTCTTGCTTTCCACGTGGGAGTCCAAGGCTTGGTTTCTGGTCAACGAGTCTCAAGCACAGATACCACCCATCTGTCCATGGTGCTATGACACATGTTTCTACGATGCTAAACGGGGCTCAGAGGCACTTCCAAACTAAGATGGACTAGCAAGAAAGGCCTGGCAATCTACTTCTGAAAGCCAGCCAACAAATACCCTACGAATTACAGTTCTCCAATCCACAGCTGATCGTGGGGGTGGCATGGGACCAGGCAGCCTCTTGTTCTGTCGTAGGTAGGGGCTCCATGAGTTGGGGCCCACGTGATGGCAGTGAACAAAAACGAGAAAATAAACAAGCCAAATTAAGACAGAAAGGAGGGGAAAAATGGCCACAGTCTTTTAAGACTTGAATGGAGAGTGGTAAATAGTATGTGTGCCTAGCAGTGGCTGTCTTCATGTTAGTGACTTTTATCTGTGTTTGTGTCTACGTCTATTTATATCTGTATCCGTATCTGTCTCTAAATCTACATCTGCCTCTGTATTTGTATTGTCTATATATCTTTACCTATACCTATATCTGTATATGTATCTATAAAGTTGTGGTTTAGGTGAAAGTTTACATAGAAATTAGGTTCCCATTTACTAATTTTTATACAGACTGTTCCATGACATTAGTTATAATATTCACAACACGTTAGCACCCTCATTTCTAAGCCACTTGTTGTTTCCGTTGATGGAGCTTCTCTGCCCTTTTTGCCTTCTGTTCTTTGCTTTTGGGCAGAGGGTGATCATTTGGTGTCATGGAGTTGATTATTTAAGAGAGTGCGTTACTCTTGGGTAATTTAATTTTATAAGCCAATCTATATATTTGGCTGAAAGGTGACCTCTTTAAGAGTGGCTTCAGTTCCAAACTCGAAAGGTCTCCTAGAAGGATAGTCTCAGGAGTCTCCCTAGGCTCTGTTGGTCCAGTAAGTCTGGTCTTTTTTGAAATCTGGTTTTTGTTCTACATTTTTTTTTCTCCTGTTCTGTCCAGGACCTTCTATTGTGTTCCTAGTCTGAACTGTCAGCAGTGGTAGCCAGGAACCACCTAGTTCTCCTGAGACCCAGAGACCACTCCCCAAACTAGGGTGTTTACGCCAGTAAACAAACCCCATTGGGGTATTTGGGCATGTCTAGGAAGCCTCTGTAATTCTGCTCCCTATGTGCTTTATTGCATATTCTGGTGACATAGTAGTTATGTGCTACGTCTGCTAACCAAAAGATCAGCAGCTCAAATCCATTAGGTGCTTCTAGGAAACACTGTGGAGCAGTTCTACTCTTGTCTTCTAGGGTTGCTATGAGTCGGAATCGACTCAACAGCAGTGGGTTTGGTTTAGTTAGGTTTATGTGCTTTATTACGTAACTAAGTATAAACGCAACACGCACAGACACACAGACATATACGTATGTATTCTTACAGGTACAACTGTACATGCACCCATGTACTCACATGCCTTCCTGTACATGTATATTCATACGTATCTACCTATATAATCACACAGATACTTTCTACATACTATTAATGTTGCTCCCAAATTATGTCTGTTTCAGCATTTACTGAAATTGTCATCTTACTCTCGTCTGCTGCTTCTTATTATCTTCATTAACTTGGCCACAGTGTGTAGACTTCACCTATATGGGGTGCTGCTTTTCCAGTCACCAAAAATAATAAGTGTCTGCCTTGTAAAAGGAAACCCTGCTGCTATAGTGGTTAGGTACGACAGCTGCTAACCAAAAGGTAGGCAGTTCGAATTTATCAGGCGTTCCTTGGAAACTATGGGGTGGTTTTACCCCACCCTATAGGGTTGCTATGAGTTAGAAATGACTCAATGGCAGTGGATACAATATGGTACCAAGTAGAATGTAATTCCTCTTGTCTCTCCCTCCCAGTCCTGGTAACCATCAAAGAATATTGCTTGGAGTATGTATGCCTATTCTTGACATTTTATATAGTGATAGCGTGCATTGTTCTTTTGTGATTATTTCCCACAGCATAATGTTCTCTGGATTCAATCATGTTATGAGATGTTTGGGGGACTCCTCACTATTCTTTATAGTTTTGTAGTATTCCAGTGTATGTGTGTACGTGACTTATGTGTTCCTCTGTTGGTGGATGCTTAGGATGTTTCTAACTTTTTGCTATGGTGAAATCACGTTTAGTAACTTTAAGTGTATTTTCTGTAAAATAGCTCCTGGTTGCCTGAAGGTAGAGTTAGAAAAGGAGGACTGCTTTGCATTAATGGTTGTCACTTTGCTGTGTCCATTTTAGGGGCTGAAGATAAAATTTCAGCCAGAGAAGTCTTATAAAAACTATTGGCACAACTGTTTTGTGACATTTTAGATTGTTGAAAGATGAAGAAGAGGATGGAGAGGCTGTCCAGGGGCTCTGCAGAAATTCCTCAGATGCTGGGGGATGTCACTTCCACAGATTGGTGTGACAGGTTCATCTTCTTAGCAAAGGGGTCTTCAGGAGGAAGGCAGTGGCTACTGGCCTACTATGTTCAGCTCTAAAGGGCAAGCTCTTGGTGTATTTCACATCAGTGGTTCGTGGGCAAAGAGGAGCAAGTAAGATTGCTTGGTCTTTCTTATATTTAGATGATTACGGCTAGGTGGCACAGTGATAACCATAAGATCAGCGGTTCAAATCCATCAGCCACTTCTTAGAAACCCTATTGAGCAGTTTTACTCTGTTCTATAGGGTTGCTTGAGTTGGAATCGACTTAAGCACAATTGGTTTGGGTTTTTGGTTTATCTATGGTTGAAAGGCAAACATTTTACGAAATTCCAGATTAGGTTTTAACTAGAACTTTCATTTATGTATTTTGTCTCATTTGCTTTTCTGATTGAACTAGCAATGCCATTTAATTTATCTCATTTACACATTAGCATCCAAACACAAGTGCAGTTCATTAACTAACACACAGAGAACTTTCCAAAGCATGGGATTAAAGAGATACAACAGCTACCAGTTAGAGTGTGTGAAAAAACTTTGTCATTTGTTGTTTTTTATTGGTAAAACATTGCCAGCTGATGGATTACATGAATACGTCGTGAATTTGTCACAGAAATGCTCTAAACCAAACATGGTCAATTTGTTGTGGCGTCAAGTAGTTCCAGCTGAATGTTCCCAACTGCTTGTACTTGACACATACTTTAAGTAGTGTGTTTTTTTAGTGTGTACAAAGTATAACATATGTAGTCTTGAAAACAAGTAAGACTTGCTCCTATTCACTTTAGCCAATTACAAGTTCAAGTTGTGAAACTGGATGCTTTAAATTCACCCTTTCACATCCATAGAAAGCAAAAGTCAGGGCATGGTGGGGATGAAAGCCACCTTCCGGGAAGAGAAGAGCTGATAGACTCAGATCAACGGCCGTTGGGGGTTGTTCTCAGGCACAGCAAAAGTAGGTGGCCCTTCCAAGCTTGTAAAATGGGTCTCAGGCTGCTGGGATGAAAAAAATAAAATAGATGTCATTGCCAAATATAATTCTCAGTCACTAATGCCATGCATCAACAATGGGTAGGCCAGTTTGTTTGGCTGTATACCAGATCTCAGGGTGGGGATCACACGTGGTGTAAGACTGGGAAATCTTTGTGGAAACGTATCAAACGAAACTTCGTTTACTCCAGTTCGTGGATATTATATGCATGTCCTCGACTAAATTGCCCCCAACTGTCTCCATGAAGCAACTCAGTAAAATGAAAACGACGTGACTTTGAAGTTAAGTGTACGTCAGTTTGGATCTCTGCGCTGCCACTCTGTCATTAGTCCATCCTTTCCCTGAAACCTCAATTTCTTTCTCTGTGACACAGTGACTGTAATAGCATGCCAGATTGTTAAGTGTATTATCAGTAATGTATTTGAAGCAGCTGGCAGAGTCGTTCTATAATTTGTAGTCATTATTGCCACTTTGATCGTATCAGATAAACAAATGAGTGGGCATGTGAGAATTTCTGCATCTTTTCTGCTTTGCCTTGATCTTTAACTAAAATGCAAATAATCCTGAATAGAGAAGAAATGAAGTTCTGCGAAGCTGATGGAATTTCCATTTTGTGTGAAACCATCTAATCAATAGATGAGAGTTTAGCACCTATGACAAGAGACCTCTGACTTCCTGAATTAACAAGTTCTGGCTGTGGAAGTTTATCTTGTACTCATGATTTCAGTTCTTGGGCTAAGGTCAAACATGAAAGGGAGAAGATATTCTTTTAGCACAAAGCAATACAGTAATATTTAAATAAATGTTTTTTACTTTATTTTTTTCCTTAAAGAACAATATAAATTTTTCCAATGAATATAAAACTCATTAGTGTGGCATCAATTCTGGAGTCATAGCAGTCCTAGGGGACAGAGTAGAACGGCCCCTTAGAGTTTCCAAGGAGTGCCCGGTGGATTCAAACTGCCAGCTTTTCTGGTTAGCAGTCAAACTCTTAACTATGGCACCATGAGGGCTCCTCAAAGAATACAGAGATACCAAAAATCCTTTGGAAAATCCTAGTGGCATAGTGGTTAAGTGCTACATCTGCTAACAAAGAGATTGGCAGTTCAAGACTGCCAGGAGCTCCTTGGAAACTCTACAGGGAAGTTTTGTTTTCACCTCTAGGGTTGCTATGAGTTGGAATTGACTTGATGGCAGTGTCTTTTCTCTCTCTCAAATTCCAGAGCACAGGCGTGCAAGTTTCTGGGCCATTGATCAGGACCTAGAACTTTCTCTGCTCTTTTTTGCTTCCATTTTATCCTTGCTAACCATGGGAACAATTCTACCTGATACCTGTTTTAAATTTCATTCATGACATGATTTGTAGGTCTTACTGTGAGGGGTTTACTAGTGATAAATGAGGAACTTTCATCAACAGAAATGTGCATTGGGAAAACAGAACACCTGAGACTGTTTGTCAATCCGAACGGATAGTCGGACCTAGCAGTTGGTGTTGTAGATTGAGTTGTCTCCTCCCAAAACGTGGACTGAAGTCCTGCCTCCATGTCTGAGCATGTGATCCCATTTGTTTTGTTGTCATTCTTAGGTGGCATTGAATCAATTCCAACTCATAGCTACCCTGTGCACAACAGAAGGAAACCCTGTCCGGTCTTGTACCATGTCCACAATCACTTTTTATGTTTAAGACCTTTGTTGTGGCCACTGTGTCAATCATCTCATCAAGGGTCTTTTTTTTTTTGCTGACCTTCCACTCTACCAAGCATATTTTCCTTCTCCAGGGACTGTCCCTTCCTGACAAGATGACCAAAATATGTAAGATGTGGTCTTGCCATCTTTGCTCCCAAGGAACACTCTCGTTGTTCTTCTTCCGGAACAGACCTATTGTTCTTTTGGTGGTCCATGGTACAATATTCTCCAGCACCACAATTCAAAGGTATCAGTTCTTTTTCCATCTTCTTTGTTCATTGTCCAGCTTTCACATGCGTATGATACTATTGAAAATACCATGGTTTGGGTCAGGCACACTTCAGTCTTTAGGGTGACATCTTTACTTTTCAATACTTGAAAGAGGTCCTTGGCAGTGGGTTTTCCCAATGCAACACATCTTTTCATTTCTAGACTGCTGCTTCCATGGGTGTTGATTGTGGACCCAAGTCAAATGAAATACTTGACAACCTCAATCCTTTCTCCATTTATGATGATGTTGCCTATTGGTCCAGTTGTGAGGATTTTTGTTTCTTGATATTGAATTGTGCAATCCACACTGAAGGCTGTGGTCCTTGATCTTCATCAGTAAGTGTTTTGACTCTTCTTGACTTCTAGCAAGTGAGGCGGTATTGCCTGTGTACTGCAGGTTTTTAATGAGTTATCCTCCAATGCTGATGCCTCATTCTTCTTTGATCCTATTTGGGAAGAAGGTTTTTCCTTTGTTATATGAGGTCTGGCAATTAAGTCACAAACTTAGTTGTTCTAAGTGCTACATACCTCATTGCTGAATACAATGGCAGTCACCTTCCAAGTCCTCCCCTTGGAAAGCTATGCACTGATCCCAGTGCCTTTTCTACCCTTCAAAGTGATTTTGGAACTCTTTCTGGAATGGCCATTGTGCATGGTGGCATGGTGGCAAATTTGTGAACTTAATGGTATAGTTGTCTGTGAGGGAGTTTTTAGCCACTAAATAACACCCTCCTTTCTCACCTAATCTGTCCCCCAAGGACCTTTTTTTTCCACCCAAAGATAAAAGAAATATTGAAAGGAAGACATTTGGATGCCATTCAGGACATCAAGGGTAATACAATGACAGCTCTTATGGCCATTTCAGAAAAAGAGTTCGAAAATTGCTTTGATGGTGGACTAGGCACTGGCATTGGTACATAGCTTCTCAAGGGGAAAGTTTGGAAGGTGATCATAGTGATATTCAGCAGCAAGGTATGGAGCACTT
Organism: Heterohyrax brucei; assembly: GCA_028571685.1. Classification (NCBI taxonomy): domain Eukaryota; kingdom Metazoa; phylum Chordata; class Mammalia; order Hyracoidea; family Procaviidae; genus Heterohyrax; species Heterohyrax brucei. The sequence goes on from CM053163.1 coordinate 4,091,572, forward strand.
TCTCTAGGATGAGTTTGCCAACTTAACTGTCAGACTTCACATTAACTAGGTTGTATCTAAGTAGATTGGGTGCTCACCTTGGTTATTAAAAGAACAGACTAGACACAGGCAGACACACACAGAGAAGGTAGACACACATAGCAGATAAATCTACAAGCCTGGAAGCTCCAAGGGTGGCTGGTTGCTGGAAGATGGACTGCATACAGAATGACCCACTGCTACTGCTGTGCCCTGAATTCAGACCCTAGCTTCCTCAACTCCAGGAAAACAAATTTCTGTTCTCTAAAGTCACTCACTTGTGGCATTTTTTGCCATGACAGTGCTAGGTAATTAAAACTGGTGACAGCACAGAAACCCACTGAATGGAGGACAGCCAGGCCGCAGGGACAGGAAAGTGACGTAGGCCTTTCTGTCTGTCCATGCTCAGCTCTCCCAGGCCTTTAAGGCAACGTATCTTCAGTTCTCCCTGAGTATCTCCCCCTGGACACTCGACAGGCCAAGCTGCCTTGAGTCTGTCTGGTCTGATCAGAAAGAGGTGACACTTGTGTTCAGTCTCTGTGACCTAGCTCTAGAGATCACAGCCTCCGTAGTTTAACACCAAAGCCCTGGGCTCCTTTGGGGGCCATGTGTCCTCTGCTGGCCAGTCACACATGGCTGCCTGCAGGCTGGGTGAGGGCACAGAACAGGGGAAAAGATTGATGTCATCAGTGCCTGGGCTAATAGCAATGTCTTTGGTCTCCTCGGCATAGGTGGTTAGTGACAAGCATGTCCTTGAACAACCCAAACCTGCTGCTGCTGAGTCAACCTTGATGCTTAGCACTCCAACTACCAAATGAGGGTTAGAGGCCAGAAGTGAAAGGACCATAGTCTTATAATTGACTGTAATTTCTCACTTTTGAGATGGCACAGCTTAGAAATTGCAGTTTCGAATAATTTACCTAACATTTAAACCTCAGGTTTTAAGTTTGCAGAACACTGATGATAGTACTCACTCTGTTACCTCTCAAGGTTATCGTAAAGAACAAATGAGAGACTTACATTTGCAAAACCAAACCAGCGAAACAAACAAAAAACAAACCCATGGCCACTGAGTTGGCATCGACTCAACAGCAATTTTTTCTTTCTTTAAATGGGAGAGAGTAGAAGTGCCCCAGAAAATTTCCAAGTCTGCAATCCTTGCGAAACCAAACTGACACATCTTTCATCCCTGTAGTGGTTAGTGGGTTTCAAGCACCGACCTTTTGATTAGCAGCTGAGTCCTTAGCCACGGCACCACCACGGTTTCTTCTACACTTTTAAAGGACTGTAAACATGTAAGACACACATGCGTTGTGGATGTGGGGCTGCAATGACTATGGCAGTGTTGCCTTTCACTGTGACCAGAACGCTCCTTAGAAAGAGGGATGGTGAGCCTTTGTCTCCTGCACTTTGGACGGGTTATCAGGAGGGACCGGTCCCTGGAGAAGGACAATCGTGCTTAGTAAGGCAGACAGGCATGAATAAAGAGGAAGACCCTCCATGAGATGGACTGACGCGGTGGCTGCCTGACAATGACGATCCGACAGGCACAGGACTGGGCAATGTCGCTCGCATTTCACAGGATCACGGAGCCAAAAAAGCCTGCACAGCACCAACAAATAGAGGTACTGGGGACACTTCCTTCCTCAGAGACCCTGTCACGAGTACTTAGACTGGTTCAGGGACAGAGTTTCTGCAGTTATGCTCAGACAGTGCCTGTCCCCTCTCACTGATGTGTGCCTTATATCTCTCTGGGAGGCACACATGAAACCCTAAGGGTGGAGTGATTAATGCATCATGTCTTTGACCCCAAAGAAGAGCCTTTCCTTTGATGGTAAACTATGAGAGGCCTCTCATTTATGGACTTTTTTTTTCCCTACATAAATAAAGAGGCTTTTAAATTTTCAAAATCTTTTTCCTTCTGGACTTTGAAGATAGGGGAGTGGAATTAACGGCCTTTGTAGGCTCTTCCCATCCCTTGCTTCTGTGATTTAAACTCATCTGTGCAGATGTAAGCACACGCATGCACACACGCACACATGCACACACGCACACATGCATACACGCACACAAGCACACACTCACGGCTGAGTGAAACGTTACAGTTTTCACCGCAGCACTTGTGCAGAGGTGGGTGGTCTGATTTTGGAGGTCCCAGAGGGGCCTGCCTGCTTGCTGATGTCGTGGTGTCGTCGGGGTAGTTTCTGATGGAAGGTTGCCCAGCATTGCTGCCCTCCCAGCTGTGCACACACGTGATCTCATGAATGAGAAGACCTCTATGCTGAACTGGACATAGAATCATCAGGATTCTGAAAGCTCAGTTTGTTTATGTCATAAGAATATAACCCAACACCGACCTCTGAAATGGCACTGATTTCCCTTCAGCTATTCATGAGAGCCACTATTCTTGAATTCACAGGAATCTCCGGAGGCATGGTAGTTATGTGCTATGTTTGCTAACCAAAAGGTCAGCAGTTTCAGTCCACCAGGTGTCCCTTGTAAACTCTATGTACCCTGTCCTATAGGGTCGCTGTATGTCAGATGCGACTCAACAGAAGTTGGTTTGGCTTTTTGGTTTTTGGTGCTACCAAAAATGTACTCCAAAGGCTGATCATCCCAACACCAAGCAAATGACCCATGTGCCATCAATGGTGAGATATCTTCTTCTCAGGGAGCTGGAAGAAATAGTATCCCTTAGAAGCAAGGACGGTGAGACATCGTCTTGTATGCTTTAGACATGTTGTCAAGAGGGACCAGTCCCTGGAGAAGGATGTCATGCTTTGAAAAGTAGAGGTCATCAGGAAAGAGGAGGACCATCAGTGAGGTAGATTGACACTGGGTCTGCGACACTGGGCTCCAGAAGAACAATTGTGAGGGTGATTCAAGATCAGGCAGTGTTTTGGTGCGTACACAGGGTTTCTGAGAGTCAGAGCTGACTCAACAGCTCCTAACAACAGCAACAAAAACAGAAATGATAAACTCCTTTTCCGAAGTCTAGGCAGCCCTCCTCCCACTATGGGGCACAAGCTTGTCTGCTTCCCTCTTCTCAGATCCAACCCTTTGCCAGTGAGTCTGTTCCAACTGCTTGTCAGAGCAGACCTGAGCTCCACAGTTTCCAACGGCTGTTCTCTCAATCTCTCTCTTTATTTCTTTCAAAAGACCACCACACTTTTCTTCCTAACAGCCTATGGGCAGATTGAAACCTTCAACCCTGAGTAAGCAGTGAGGGCCTGCACCATCCTGACACTCCGTTTTGCTCCATCTGTTCACCTCTTGGGAGATGAATCAGGAAACTGCGTTTCCCGTAGTCCTCTGCTCCTTCCTCTGTGCCTTTTCAGAATCCTGGAAACGAGATGGCTAAACCTCTAAACTTTAAACTTTTCTGCAGGAGACACAAGATACCTGGAGTGAGGGGAAAACGCTGTCTTGTCGAGAAAGAAAAAGCCCATAACTGTGCTCTGAAAATCCCAGTAAGACACCTCTCCAGGCTGCAGCCCACAGTCTCCTGTCTCAGCAGTGGAGAAGGGCCGTCATCCCAGTTCACTGCAGATAGCATTTGTAGCCTGATGACAGTCTTTTGTGCAAGAGACCCAGTGAAAGAGGAGTCCTGGGTCCCCTGGGGGGCACAAGGGGAGAGTAGATTGTAAGCACTAGTATTTGTCACACATATTTCAAAGCAAGGAACAACTAGATGAATGGTTTAGTGATGGGCCTAAAATCTTTGGCACAGTATATACATAGTTAAGAGGTACTGAAATCAATGAATAAGTTTTTTTTTTTTTTTTTTTAAAGTTGCCATGGCATTGATTCTGACTTTGGAGACCCTTTGAGCATCAGTGTAGAAGTCATCCACTAGGTTCTAAATGCCTGTGATCTCTTGGAAATAGTTCACCAGGTCTTTCTTCCAAGGCAATGAGGTTTGAATGGATTCAAACCACCAAACTTTCATCAGTGGCCAAATGCCTAACTCTTCATGCCACCTAGGAGTCTCTGAGAGGCACCATGTGCCTTCAGAAAAGGGACAGCTGGCTCCTGAGGGGCTAAGAGAAAGCACAGCAAAGGTTGACCAATGCCAGAGCTGCTAAATCACTGAAATGCTTACCAGTTACACAAGGCACTGCCCCAAGCTTCTGTACCACTCTCCCCACTGCCTCAGTTTCCCTCTTCCTCCCCAGCTTCTCCAGAAGCCTGAGGTCTAGTAACTAAGGGGTTAAAGCTGGGACACAACTTGGATTCAGCTGAGAGCCACATCCTTTCTAACTGATGGATTCCTGGACCAGCCAGTTAGCTATTCAGGATAGTAACTTGCAGGCTGCACAATTTCGCTGAGGAGGGAAAAGGGTCTCGATTCAGATAACACACTGTGGAAGCAGAATTGTCTGCAGCGCAAAGAAGATAAAGCTGGAAATAAAGAGATGATGTTAGGGACGTCTAAGAAATGGAAAGCCTGGCAGTTGGCTTAATTGAGATGCCATCTCAACTCTTCCCCTCAATTCTGCTCAGAGGGCGCACCCCTGGATGAAGGTAGCTGAATGGGAAACTGCACGCAGAGGTACTACAATTATTTTGGCAAAGAAAGATGGCCCAGGGACCTCAGATTGATTTACACATCTTTCTTACAGCAGAGAGCCATCTTCACTGCACGTTTATAGCCTATCTCCCCAGCTCTCATATGCCTGTGATATCTACATTATTGCGGCTTCCCTGCCTTCATCCTGAGCCCTTTGGTGATGCGGGAAAGAGGGAGATTAATTGTACGGTCCAACTCTTGGACAATTTGCTGAACCTCAGCGTTCCTGACATTAATCTTCCCCCGAGTACCCTATCATTAACTTGAAAAGTCAACCAGGCAAAGCCTTCAAGTGGGCACATGCAAATGAAAATACATAAATAGTCTGCAAAGATGGAGATGGAAAAAGGCTGTCAAGGAGCCTGAGAACCCTTAGAAAGATGATCCAGAGAGCTTCTTTTCTTCCAGAAGACTTTGTCCATAGAGACAAGACATTCATCCACAGCCCTGCACTCTTGTTAGGATGGTTTATTTGGGACTTGTGCCTGGTGGCAGCATGAAAAACGTTTCTGCTTCCAGGTTGTTTTCAAGTTATGCAAAGAAAAAAAAAATCACCTCTCTCCAAATGAAAATCCCTTTTCCCTGCCCATGTGTGGAAGCCAGCCACAACTGCCTTTACTAGGATTTTCTTTAATTTGAAAATAGAAAGGCATTCATTCTGAGATTTTTCTCACCTAATAAATGTTCTTATTAGGCACCAAATTTGATTTGTCTTATGGCAACATGAAGTCAGAGGGAGCACGATATTTGTCAAGTTTTCAATCTGCTGTTTCTCGGAAGAATCTTCTACACACAGAGTGATTCTCCTGTGAATGGAGTTCCTGGTTTCAGTTCACGAAATCACATGACAGAGAGGCTACCGGGGGTTTCTGGGGGAAAGTGAAGGGCACTTGAGCGGTGCTTGGTGGGTGTGGATAGCAACCCTGAGGTGGCTTTGGTGTGATTCTTTGCAGGTAGTGTGACTTTCAGCCGCCACCTTTTCTGCTTTCTCTTTGCAGCCGCCAACAGTGACCGCAGTTGGTCCTTAAATGTTGGTATTTGAAAATGAAAAAGTCAGTCTGCACCTGTCTTTTCTACCCTACTGATTTTAAACTGGCTCTTTTTCATTTAGCTGCATCTCCCCAGAACGGAAGATCCCTTATCGCCACATACATATTCACCAGTTACCTGCATGAGGTACAGTGGAGATAATTGAAATCAAGTAGGTTAAACGAGCAGATAAAATCAGAAATTCTTAAAGAGGAAGATTGAGGGCTTTGCTGAGAACTGTTTCTCAGTTGAGCTGAAAGTCAAATACATAAATTATATCAAACCAGTAATATTTGTGATTGAAACAAAATTTAAAATAGAATTTAAAATGAAAAGTGATTCACACTGATTTTATATTTTTTCCTTTGTAAACTGTAGGTGATCATAGGATCAAAAAAGTTGAAATTTAGCCAAGGCTTGGATTTAAGGTATAAAGCAAGCAGGACTGTGTGTGTGTGTGTGTGTGTGTGTGTGTGTGTGTGTACATTATTCATTCCATCGGAGGCCTGGTGGTGTGGTGCAGTGGTTAGGAGCTCAGTTGCTAACCGAAAGGTTGGCAGTTTAAATCCACCAGCCGCTCCTTGGAAAGCCTATGGGGCAGTTCTACTTTGTCCTAGAAGAGTGCTATGAGTAGGAATCCGAGTCAATGGTAGTGGGTTTTAGTTTTATTCATTAAATTAATATTTATCAGGTGTCTCTAGGATGCACTTCTCAGACTGGAACAAAGCAAACAGCAAAGAACCATATAATTTAGACAGCCCAAGACAAATGGGTGGACATTCGATAACGCAATTACATGTACACAGATCTCGTGCAGAATCTCCTGGAGCAAACATATTCTCTCTTCTCTGCTTTTGTCTGTACCCAGGAAGAACAAAAGAATAATTAGAAAGTTTATGAGCAGGTTTTTTATTTTAACTTTGATCACTAAATTAACTGTTTACTTTCATAGGTCACATCCTCAGGTTAAATTAAAGTCATTTGAATTTATGTGCCAAAATAAGTATGTTTGAATGTTGACAGAGGTACAGAATTAGGGAACGTTATTTGACTGAAACTCATGATAAACACTAACCTACACAGATCATTTCCCTAACCTAAAAATAATACTTACGTAGTACTTTTCACATGTCAGGCACTGTGTGGCATAGTGGTTATTAAATGTCAGCTGTTAACCAAGAAGTCAGCAGTCTGAACCCACTAGGTGCTTCTTAGAAACTCTAAGAGGCAGTTCTACTTTGCTGGAATACAGAATTGCTATGAGCTGGAATTGACGCAACAGCAACAGGTTTATTCTAAGACAACATAGATCTACATATATTTTAGATAGACTTACATGTATTTTAAAGTGGATTATATATGTAAATTATATATGAGGTCAGACCATTATTTCACTAACTTAATTGTTCTATGTGCTACATACCTCATTGCTGAATATCCCTATGGCCACCGTCAAAGTATTCCCATTGGGAAGTCATGCACTGATGCCATCACCCAGCCCACCCTTCAAAGCAGTTTTGGAACTCTTTCTGGAGTGGCCTCGCACGCAGGGGTACGGTGGCAGGTTTGTGAGCTTAATTGTCTAGTTGTCTGTGAGGCAGTTTTTAGCCAGTAAACAAATAGCTGTATTGGAACACCCTCCGCACTCACCTGATCTGGCCCCCGCTAGTTTTTTCTTTACCCCCAAATAAAGGAAATATTGAAAAGAAGATGTTTGGATGACCTTCAGGATATCTAGGATAATACAACAACAGCTCTGATGGCCATTCTGGAGAAGGAATTCCAAATTGCTTTGAAGGCTGGACTAGGTGCTGGCGTCAGTGCACAGCTTCCCTAAGAGAATATTTCAAGGGTGACTTTTCTAGGATGAGTTTGCCAACTTAATAGTCAGATCGCGTACGTAATAGAAATTCCACATGTCATTCACATGCACAGTCCATTGTTGTGTGTGTCAAGTCCAAGTCCATCCCTCCTCATAGCGACCCTCTGGGACAGTGTAGCCCTACAGAGTTTCCTAGGCAGAAATCTTTACCAGAGCAGATCAGCAAGTCTTTTTTCCACAGGGTCCCTGGTGGGTTTGAAACTCTAGCCTCTTGGTTGGCAGCTAAGGCCTTACCCATTGCAGCATTAGGGCTCTTTTACGTAGTTCAGATGTGTACGTAATTCGCTCCTCTAATCGGCCTCAGGAAGGGCATACAATTAGCTACATAAATGAAGTACCAACGCCACATAGTGGAAGCGTAAGTAGAATTCTTTTTTGTGCCAGGAACTTCAGACACCAGGGTGATGAATAGTTCCGTGTTTATCAAATTTCTACCATAGCGTAGGCACACAGCCCTGGGGTTACAGTTTTTAAGAATTCAGGCTGCCATCCCAAAGGTCAGCCACTCTTTGGAAGCCTTATGGGTCAATTCTACTCTGTCCTACAGGGTCACCATGAGTCAGAATTAACTCGACAGCAACAGGTTTTTTTTTTTTTTTCTTTTTTTGAATCCAGAGATACAAAGATAATCTGGCAATCAACCTCAAGAATCTTATCCAGCAGACAGGGAACCCTCAAAAATCCCAAACATGTTGCTGTTGGGTGGATTCTGACTCATAGTGACCCTAGAGGACAGTGTAGAACTGCTTAATAGAGTTTGCAAAGAGTGCCTGCTAGATTTGAACTGCTGACTTCTGGTTAGCAGCCGTAGCGCTTAACCACTGTGCTGCCAGAGTTTCCAGTAAAGAGAGATGAAAAGGCAAACAAATCAGGGCAAACATGAGACAGAATGTGGAGATGGAGGTCGGTGAGGGTGGAGAAAGGCGGTCGGTTCTGCTAGAGTCTTTGTGGAGCAGTAGCCACAGTGTTTTTGTTTTTGTTATTGTTCTAGAACGTATCCCAGGCAAGTCGATGCCATCTCTAAGGGTTCCCCAAGTCTCATCGTTGTCTCGAGACAGTGTGGTCTTTTTGATCACTAAACAGAGCAGTGGTTCCGATTATGATATTCTTAGCTACTAAGAAAGTGCTTGTTACGTTTAGTGCAGAGATGGTAGTCAGGTCCATAAGGGAGAAAAGGACAACAAGGTTATTAAAATAAGTCAACAGCAGAACCTACGGGTCTCTGGAGGCAGACTGAAACCTTCCCCATCCTGGCCCACTAACGTGCTCATCAAGAAAATCCATCAGCAACAACTTGTGACATTGACTCAGTATTCAGAATAGTATGGGAGGAAAAGGTCATAACAAAGTGGAATAAAATGTGTTCAGGACTGTATCCTCTGTTGATCTTGCACAGGTATTTTATTCAGGAAACACTGCTGAGAGCTAAACCACATCAGGGCCTGCTAGGTGCTTTGTGAGACCAGACGCTGTGAGGGTAAGGTGCGCAGAGGGTGCTGTCGAGGAGCTTGTGCCTGTGCCAGCTTGTGAGCTGGCATAGATCAGCCCCTACTCACAGCAGCCTTGTATGGTGCAGAGCTAAGCTGCTTCATAGGGCTTTCTGGGCTATAATCTTTAAGTTTTAACTAACAACAAAAAAACAACCCACTGCTGTTGAGTCGGGTCCAACTCAACATGACCCTACAAGTTGGGGTTGAACTGCCCCATAGTTTCCAAGGAGCACCCGGGGCCCTTGGACTGCTGATGTAGCACTGAACCCACTATACCACCAGGGTTTCCTAAGGTTTAATTCGGCAATCTCAAAAGCAAAACGTGATGTAAACACCCTAACCTAATCTACCTGGGCCTCTTTATCTAATTTTGTCAGGTAGGTTTAATTCACAGACTTATGTCAAACATCATACGTTTTCTTTTACTCACGCCTACCTCTGCAGCAGAAAAAGCTGAATTCTGTCCACGCAAACCAGCCCCCCGCACTCAGGTTGATCCCGACTCACGATGACCCTGTAGGACAGAACAACTGCCCCGTGGGATTCCCAAGGCTGTCATCTATATGGAAGCGGACTGCCACGTCCTTCTCCCATAGGGCGGCTGGTGGATTTGAACTGCCTGTGTTTCAGATAACCGTCAAGCTCTTTAACCACTGTACCACCAGGACTGCTTTCTGTCCCCAAAACACACTGCCAATTTATACATGAGGGAATTTTGCTACAATTTCAAGTCTTTCTAGGCCGCTAGCAATCTGGCATAACTTTTCAAAGGCATGCAAATTGAACAAGTTATTCACATGGTGAATTCCTAAAGACTTCTTGAGTTGCTTGGGCCTGTGTCATCTTCGAGCACTCCGTGCATCTTAATTCAGCCTGAGGAATGTGCCCGAGGCAAACAGTGGGCCATTACCACTGTAAAAACTGCATCAGGTGACTGGGCACCGGCTTCATCAAAGACGCACAGTAATCATAAGAAAAGTCAAAAATTCCAGTTAGAATACATAAATAACCCCCATAAAACAGGGGGCAAAGTATGAACTCTTCAACCTTTACAACCTGGAAGACCATACATCACTTAATTGCTCAAAGTTGGCACAGCGTGCCCTTTATCTGCTTCAGAGAGGTCCCCTGGAGATCCTCAAAGGGTGTTGCCTTCAGTACTAAGAAAATTGAAGAGTATTTCCACACTGAGCACGTGCAGGGGCTACCAGAGACTTCTTCCCAGCATCTCACTCAGGGTGGTGCCGAGATCTAAGTAGATGTCAGAATGAAGAAGAAGGAGGAAAAAAGATAGCGTTTCTCATCCTCCCGAAGTAAGATTTTTATAGTGTACTCTCACAGTCTTTGAAATGGATTCTCAGAAATTAAGGCATATTGTTTACTTGTAAGGATAAAAATATTTTTAAAACAGCAATGGTGAGGATGTCAAAAAACGGAAAACACTCGTATGTCACTGGTGGAATTACACAACAGTTCAGCCACTTTGGAAGAACAGTTTGGTGCTTCCTCTAAATGTTGGAGATCATTGTTAGGGGTGTTGGGGGTCGCCCCTGGGTGTTGAATCACAGTGGCACTATGCAGAATAAAACCAAATGCTGCCTGGCCCTGTACCTGTACAGTGTCACAAGTCATTGCTATGTGTGAGCCCTTTGTTGGACCACAGTGTCAATCCACCTCGTTGAGGGTCGTCTCACTGACCCCTCTGTGTTACCAAACATGATGTTCTTCTCCACGGATGACTGGTCTGCCCTGATCACTTGTCCAAAGTACATACAACAAAGCCCCACCGTTTTCTCCTTCAAGGACCACTCTGGCTGTACTTCTTCCGAGACAGACTTATTTTTTCTTCTGGAAGTCCATGACATAGTCCGCGTTCTTCTTCAACACCGTAATTCAAAGGCCCCAATTCTTCTTCATTTTTCCTTATTCCTTGTCTGTCTTTCACGTGCCTGTGAGCCATTGAAAATAGGATAGCTTGAGTTGGTCTCCCTTTAGTCTTCAATCTGATCCCTTTGCTCTTTAACACTTGAAGGAGGTCTTTTGTAGCAGACTGGCCCATTGCAATATGTCAGTTGACTTTGTGACTGCTGCTTCTGTGGGCATGGTTGTGGACCCAGGTGAGATGAAATCCTTGACAGCGTCAATCTTTTCTCCATTTATCATGATGCTGCATATTGGCCCATTGTGGGGATTTTTGTTTTCTTTATGATGAGGCGCAATCCTCACAGAAGGCTGTGGTCTCTGATCTTCATCGATGAGGGTTTCAAGTCCTCTTCACTTTCAGCAAGCAAGGTTGTGTCATCTGCGTTATGTGAGTGCCTAATGAGTCTTTCCCCAATCCTGATGCCCCATTCTTCTTCATATAAACCGGTTTCTCAGATTATTTGCTGAGTGTAAAGATTGAACAGGTGTGGTGAAAGGATACAGCTCTGATGCATACCTTCCCTAATTTTAAACCATGCAGTAGACCCTTGTTCTGTCTGAGTGACTGCTTCTGCACCATGTCATGTACAGGTTTCACATACAAACACAAGTAAATGTTTTGGAATTGATGTTCTTGGTAATAGTCCTCATAATTTGTTACAATCCACACAGTCCTATGTGTTGGAATAGTCGTTATCATCTTTTTGGTACTCTCTGCTTCCAGTCAGGATCTATCCGACGTCAGCAATGATATCCGTCATTCTTTGTCCTCTCCTGAACTGGCTTGAGTTTCTGGCAGTTCCCTGCAGATGTATTGCTGCAACAACTTTTGAATAATCTTCTGAACAATTTTACATGTGTGTGATATTAGTGATATTGTTTCATAATTTTCACATTCTGTCGGATCGCTTCACCTTGGAATGGGCACAAATGTAGTTCTCCTCTGATCCCTTAGCCAGATAACTGTCTTCCAAATTTCTTAACATAGACAAATGAGCGCTTCTAACCCTGCATCGGTTTGTTGAGACATCTCAATTTGTCTTCCACCAGTTCCTGGAGGCTTGTATCTTTCCAGTGCCTTTTGCCAAGTTTGGACTTCTTTCTTTGGTTCTTGATCAAATGCGGGCTCCTGAAATGATCGAATGCTCACCAATTCTTTTACCAATGACTTTGTATATTCCTTTGATCTTGTTTTGCTGTTTTTCATGTTGTTTAGTATTTTGCCCATAGAATCCTTCAAAGTTGCAGCTCAAGGCTTGGAGTTTTTCTTCAGTTCTTTCAGCTTAAAAAATCTTAAGCATGTTTTTCCCTTTTGTTTTACCAAGTCCAAATCTTTGCATATTTTATTATAATAATTTGTCTTCTCCAGCTACCCTTCAAAACCTTTTGATCAGCTCCTTTACTCTATGCTTTTCCCCATTTGCTGAACTACTCTATGTTCAAAAGCAGGTTTAGAGCCTCTTCTGATATCCATGTTGGTCCTTTTTCCTGTTTTTTTTTTTTAAACAACCTTCTGTTGCATGCATATATGATATCCCTGATATCATCCCATCAAGGGATGTCCTTGAATATGCTTATAAATATTATCAGCCTTATTCATAATATCTAAATGCAGACACAACAGTAATGTCTGTCTTAGTTGTCTAGTGCTGCTATAACAGCCAATACCACCAGTGAGTAACTTCAACAAACAGATGTTTATTCTTTCACAGTCTAGTAGGCTGGAAGTCTGGATTCAGTGAGTCAGCTCCAGGGGAAGTCTTTCTGTTTCCATCAGCTCTGGAGACAAATCCTTATCCCCAGTATTCTTCTGGACTGGGAGCTTCTCAGCACAGTGAACCTTGGTCCAAAGGGCCTGCATTGCCCTTGGCACTGATTTCTTGGTGGTACGGGAATCCCTTTGTCTGTCTGCTTTGTCTCTCTTTTATGCCTCCAAAGTGGCTGTCTTAAGACAAAACCCAATCTTGTAGATTGTGTCCTGCCTCACTGTCACGGCTGTCACTAATGCCACCTTGTTAACGTCACAGAGGTAGGGTTTACAACACGCAGAAAAACCACATCTGCTGACAGAATGCTGGAAAATCACACAACACTGGGTATCAAGGCCAGGCCAAGTTGATATGCATTTTTTGGTGAAAGCAATTCAATCCACTACAGTGTCCATCAGCCTGTACCGTTTAGTCTATTCATACAAAAAAAAAAAAAATGTTGCTGTCAGTCAATTCTGACTCGTGGCGATTGTGTTACAGAGCAGAACTGTTGTACAGAATTTTGGTGGTTGTGAACTTTCTTTGAAGCAGATGAAAAGGCCTTTCACCCTTACATGTACTGGGTGGGTCTGCACGGCCAGCTTTTCATTTAATGGACCAGTGCGAATCCTGGTGACTCAGTGGTTATGAGCTAAGGTTGCTAATGAAGTGGTCAGCAGTTCAAATCCATGGGGTAATCTTTGCAAACTGCATGGGGCAGTTGTACTCCATCCTGTAGGGTTTCTATGAGCCAGATCAACTTGATGACAATGGGAAACCAGTACAAACTGTTTGCATAGCCCAAGAACCAAGGGAATGTTATTCACCAGTGAAAAAGCAATGGGTTTTTGATAGATGCTGCAACATAGATGAATCCTGAGAACATTATGTTGAATGGAAGAACCCAGTAACAACAGGCCTGTATTGTGTTATTCCATTTATATGAAATATCCAGAATAGAGGGCGCTCTGGTGATATGGTTGCTACGTACATGGCTGCTAACCGAAAGGTCAGTGGTTTGAACCGACCAGCTGCTCTGTTGAGACAGATGTGGAAGTCTGCTTCTGCAAAGATTCGAGTCTTGGAAATCCAATGGGGTGGTTCCACTCTGTTATTTAGGGTTGCTGTGAGTTGTATTTGACTCAATAGTGGCGGATTTGGGCTTGGGTTTGGAATAGGCAAATTCACAGGTATAGAAAGAAGATTTGTGTTTGCCAAAACTTGGGAGTGGGGAGGAAATTGGAAGTTACTGCTAAGGGACTTCATTCTGTCGTAATGATAATGAGGTAGCACCAGCCATACACTAAGCTGGGAACATACTGAAAATGACTCAGTCATGTACTTTAGAAGGTCAATTTTATGATCTATCTCAATAAAATGGTTATATAGGATCTTAACTCTCTTAAATTGATCGGTTCGATGTCCCAAACTGTTCCTGTAAATGACCAATATTTAACTAGTTGTTTCAAATTGTAAGATGAAATGACATATAGATATGATGAAATCAGCCATTTTTGAGATAACCAAGACACAATGACATGAGAAGCTATTTTTCCACATGTGTTGAAATTTTGTGTTTTCAAACAGCTGAAGGGAATCATACATACGATGAGTCAGAATGATAATAGATATGTTTTCGCAGTTCTTTCACAGATGGTCTTATTCAAACACATTCTGGGTGATGATAAATAAAAGAAGCTTATAGGGTTGCATAATATGAGACACTGGTTTGGGTATAAGAGCAGACAGGCAAGTTCTCTGAGAGAATATTTATTACTTGTCTTTGTATTTGTCAGGGTACAGTGTATGTGTGAGTCGAAGGAAGGACTAAGTGGGTTGTGATTTTACAGCTGTCCCTTTTTGTGGGGTACCTTCAACCAGCAATAAAATAAATATCATTTTATCTTAGAGATAATACAATTTTAAAGGCTAACACCTTCTGGAATGCAGTAGTTTCTTGATAAATGTTTCATGAAGGAGTGTATGAAGCAATAATTACATGAATGGCTAAGTGTGGAGTACATAAAAGTGTATAGTGGAACTAGCTTCTCAAACGAGTTTCTTTCTCAACCTTTGAACACAAGCACTGGCATTCTGAAGCATTTTTGAGAAATTAAATGATCCAAACACTTGTGGATTGGTTTGTGTTCAAGTGTATCCCAAGGGGTTTTCTTGTTTCCTAGTTCCAAAATCATTGATGTTAAGAACTCTGCACAATAATGGCACTAAAACATGTTATTGTCCTCTAAAAAGAGAGAGAGAGAATTATGTTTCTCAAAAACTTGTACTAAAAAGTAATTATTTTGGAATGAAATCTGGGTTTTGGTTACATCATATGATTGTAAGATACTTTTACAGGGATTAAGGGAATACTCAGCCAGCCTGGGTCTTTCCACAAGTCCTCAATGGCTGATTTTCCCTCAGATCCCCAGATATAAATCAGTATGCTCTATGAATGTAGGCCTGTGTTTGTATTTTGATATTTTTAAATTTCCCAATTGAAACCAGTTCTGAAACATGAGTTGTTCAGAAGGCAAAGGCAGGCAAGATAAATGACATTTCTAAATATGTCTCACAGATTTATTGACTGAGATTCCTTTGTCTTTTGGGGTCACTTGTCATTTCAGAAAATTTTTTTTAGGGGACGTTTTTGCAAAAATGCGAAATCATAGTCCTTTATCATTTATTGTATTGGCATACTTTCTACTTAGTAGGCCCTGATAATTAGATTCTTTAAAGAACACAAACATTGGACTTCTTCAGAATAACCAACAATGACCCAATTTGTGTTAACTGCTCCTTTTTATGAAGGCAGAGTTCATAATCTGGCAGGGCAAAAATGGCAGGTGAGTCAACTGAGTTTTAAACGTTCTGAAAATCCCTTATTGATTTATTTACTGATTTCCAAGCTCTGAGATCGAGTAAGAAGTGAGAACAACAGGATCTTAAGAAGGAAATGCTTCTAAGATAAAGAAAATGGAAATGAAAATATTATAACATTGGTCAACATCACACTGTTTTACAAAGAGAAAAATATTATGCAGTTCACTAACTCTCTTACTTCAAGAATTTAAACAGATACTCTGGTTTTCTTGACAATGCTTCACCGTCCAACCCATCGCCAGCTCACCCTAACTCATAATAAAATGAGAGAACTTCATCACCCGTATTTGTTGTATCTCCAGTTAATTGTGTTCACAATTTCTGCCCTTCAGCCGAAATCTCTGAGTTGTTTTTTACTCCTCTGGTTTTACAACCTTAACTTCCTCTTCTGGGTATTTTCTGCCCATCAAAATCCTACCAGCCGTTCATCGGCCTACATTCCATGTACTCTGTAAAATACTAGATAAACCTGAGATTACCCTATGTAGATAGACAGCCCTATCCTGAACTCTTAGACAATTATCTCCACCAGACATGGGGCACTTACATTTACAACTCTGTTTTGAAGTTCAATGGGAACATGTTTATGTCCAGTGCTAGATTATAAATTCCTCGAGTTTATGATTTGTCTTTGCAAGGTACTCCATATGCCAGCCTTGCCTTTGATGTTTGTTGACTAAATGAGTGAATGAGCAGAGATTAAGATGGAGGCAGTTACTCATCTAAGGAGGAGTGTTGGTGGCACAGGGATTAAAGCTCTTCCCTGGTAACCAGCAGGTTGGCAGTTTGACCTTACCAGCTGTTCCACAGGATAAAGACGAGATTATCTGTGTCCATAAAAGATAACAGCCTGGAAACCCTATGGGGCAGTTCACTCTGTCCTGTCCTACTCTGTCCGATAGGGTCATTATGAATCCACACCAACCTGATGCAAGTGGGTTTCGTTGATTTTTAGTAGCGTCGCTATGAGTCAATGAATTGATTAGATGGAAATGTTTTTCTTTTCTTTCTTTTTAACTCATCAAAGAGATGTCTAAATGGTGAATGATTAAGCAAGGAGCAGTCACACATCTGTTGTTCCTTTTGACCTTCAGGAATTCAAATCCCCAGGTCACTAAGTAATCAGATGCGTGGACATACACCCTCGAAGTGTTCCCAGAGAGAACTTTGCTCACTGTACTCTTAGTTTTGTTTTTGGAAAGAGTCATGTTATTCATGGAACTCTCTTTGATTACAAAATGATCATCCGCTTCTCAAAATAAAATCTAAAATTTCGCTTCAGACTGGCTGAAAGTCACCTGGCATAAGCATCTTTTTCTTGGGATGATCGTGAATTTGATTTGTGACTGAAATGGCAATTCGGTTTTTCTTGTGTAGCAGGCTGATACTGTCACAGAGCCAGGAGACTCCTGTCAGCGCCACAAGCCTTTCAACCAGGGAGACTGTTGGCAGAAGCTTCCAGGGCAGACCACTGGGGTACAAAGGGTCAAACCCAGTCCAAACAAATGCTTGGCAATGCCTGGTGCAAAAGGGCCCCATGTCCTTGGTGAATGATTAATCACAAGCCATCATAAACAAAAGTGTTCTATACATTTGATAAACATGTTTGTAAAAGAGCCCAGGCAGTACAGAGGGAAGTGACACCTTTTGAAACTAAATGTCAGTCACAAGATAGCCAGCCAGATTTAGGGGCTTGCAGGTCTCTCAGGGGGTTCTCCTTTAATACTTCGAAGGAAACTGAGGTGGCAGGGTTATGTGCACACCCCCGAGATGATGATCTACGGGCATCCAAAAAGAAACTGCATGCATTTTATGCATTTTTAAAATTCCATTCCCTAGTAGGTAGATTAATTTAATTACCCAGCATAGAGTTCATACCTTGCTTAATTCCCAGAAGCCTTTGCAATAGGTCATTCCTTTTGTGCTCTTCTCTTGGGAATGACAGGGAAATCCACCGCGACAAGTGCCAAGACAGAAGGGTGTTACATTCATTTTCGAAAAAACAAAACCAGAAACAAACCAACCCCCCCCCCAAACACTTCGTTGTATTTTCAGAGAAGCCTAAAAGTAAAAGCGTGACTATGAAACAAAAAGACGATCTTTCACTGTTTTTTCACCGTGGCGCCAGAATGTGTACAACCAAACACATGGGGGCTGTCCAAAGTGGCCTTTTGGAAGATGATACAGGTAATTTCAGTCATCTTGTTGCAGCTTAGAACCCTGCTGAAGTTATGCTTTAGAAATTATATTGTCATCGCTTTAGGAGAAAAATGAGAAAATTATTTCCTTCCTTAGCTTCAAAGTCAACCACAGTAACGAGCACCCCATCCAGAAACTGGGGTGGCAGAGTGGCAAAGTGCTTTAGCTTCTAAACCAGAAGGTCAGCAGTTTGAATCCGCCAGGCACTGCTTGGAAACTCTGTGGGGGCAGTTCTCATTGGTCCTAAGGGGTAACTATGAGTCAGACCCACTTCTTGGTACAAAAGAAAAGAATTGAGCCCATTGTGCATGCAAATAAGTGATTCCCATAGAGAAACCCATAGGCCAACTAGAAGTTAGCCGGGTTTCTGGAACTTTCCGTGGATGTCACTGACCGAGGTCGTGGTAGTGCTTATCAGCTGTTTCGTGTCAACAGAAATGCTTGAGAAACGGCTTCTTAGACTTGACCTTAGGGAAGGAAAGAAAAGAAGCCCCTTCTCACTCTTCTCCTGTGATACCTCCTTCATCACCATTTCCATGGCCCACGAATTATATCTCTGAGACAAGAAGGAATAAAACCAAACAACAAAACACAGTAATCCCAGAATCTTTTAGTCATAAAAGCTTCAAGAATCTGGTTGAGGAGTGGAAATCAAAGGGAATAAAAAGAGAGGAAGGCAGAAAATACAGACCCCTGTGTCCTCTAAAGAAGGCTTTCTGCTATTTCAGGGTGACTTTTAAAATTAAAAGAGAACTTGTATTATCATCTTATTCCTCCTTTCAAAGGTCTGAAGACAGCATACATGGATTCTCCCAGTTGAAATACATTTTCTTTATAACGTGGCTTCTCCCATAAAAAGGAGCCATTAGTGGAAATGTACCCAGGCATGTCCCCCAAGGTCTCTTTCCGGCAGGGGCCTCCCATCCGGTGCCAGATTGCTCTGAGTTCCCTGCTGCCTGGCAGGAGCAAAATCATGGAGATCAAAGTCTACAGGTTGGAAAGAATATAATACATTTTGTGATTTGATTACCATTTTATGCTTGAATTCTCTTACCACATCCCTTTGAGAGGTACTATAATCCCCTGAGAAAACCCACAACCTCCGAAAGAATTGTAAGAATGAAATGGGGTGAGGCCTGTAAGTCATCTAGCCCCGTGCCAGAGGCCTGCAGGGACTCACCTGGTTAATTATTCCTCCTTCAGAAAACTGAGGCAAGTGCTGAGACATTCTTACCTTGTGAAATTAAAGCATGTCCCCTAGAAACTGTCCCCACTGACTCCACCTGCCTGCTGTAGTCATCTAATGCTGCCCTAACAGGAGTACCCCAGTAGACGGCTCTAACAAAGACAATTTTATTTTTTCACTAAAAAGAAGGCTAAAAGTCCAAATTTAGGGTATTAGTGCTAAGTGAAGTGTTTCTCTGTAGGCTATGGAGAAAGGCCCCCTGGACTGGGAGCTTCTAAGGTGCAGGGATCCTGGGTCCTTTCCAAAGGACATACTCTGTTTCCAGCACTGCTTCTTAGTGGTATGAAAACCAAAGCCAACCCAGTGTAGCTGAGTGGATTCCGACTCATAGTGATCCCACAGGACAAAGTAGAACTGCTCCACAGAATTTCCAAGGAGCACCTGGTGGATTTGAATCAAAGATGCTTTGTTTAGCAGGTGTAGCACTTAACCACTACCCCACCAGGTTTCCCTTGGTGGAGTGAGGTCTCCAAACTTCTCCGCTAGCTCCCCTTTCCTTTATATTGCAAGAGATTTCCTCGAGGCACATTACAGTGTCACACACTGAGTCCTGTCTCACCAGCATGATTGCTGTCTGTCTGTCTTCATTAACATTAGAAGCAGGGTTTGTGACGTAAAGGGACACCACACAATAAAGGGAATTATGGTCTAGCCAGATTGCCACACATACATTTAGGAGGGATGCAGTTCAATCCATGGTGCCTCTGAAAGTCTAAAAACTGGGATAACCTCTTGAAAATTCCTCGTGTCTGCTTTTCTTCATGTCAAATGACTGTATTTACAACTTTTCCTCATATGGCTATTCCTCCATGATCATACCCCAATTTACTATTCCCTTCTAGCCAAATATATATTTTAAAAGTTGCTGTTTAGATATATTTATTTTTTAAATAGTGTTTGAGTCTTTGTTGAAAGCTTACGCAGCAAATTAAGTACTCCTTTGACAATTTCTGCACGAATCAACCAGTGATCTCAAGTCCACTTATCACATCATGCCAGCATTGCCGGTTGGGTTCTGGTTGTTCCGTTTCTACTGTCTCCTTGCCCTGTCATCTTCCCGTCTCTGTTGTGAATTAAATGTTGACTTTTTGAACTCACACAGGTGTGTTTTTAATACAACACTGATCTAGTGCACCATTGTGGTAAGCTGCTGTCAAGTCTGTTCCATTCACAGCGACCGTCTGTGCGATACAATGAAACCCCGCCTGGTCCCGCACCATGCCCACGGTGCAGCCACTGTGTTAATCCATCTCCTGGAGGGTCTTCCTCTTTCTCGCTGTATACTTTGCCAAGCATGATGTTCTTCTCCAGGGATAGATCCCTCCTGATAATACGTTCAGTGGGTAGTATCTTTGATTTTGTGTGCCATTCTGCTTTTCTGTTACAAGGTGATCACAGGATAGTTTTGGGCCAAGGCTTAGAGAGTGTCTTGGAGTGACAGTGTCTTGGAGTCCTCTGGTTTCAGGTGGTCCTGTTAGTCATGGCTTTTTTTAAGATTTTGAGTTTTATTCTGGATTTGTTTCCTATTCTAATCACCATCATATACTATGCCCCTGATCAGACTGATCAGTGGTGGTAGGTGGGCACTATCTAGTTCTTCTTGTCTCAGGGTGGTTAACGTCATGACCAGTGTAAGCTATCAGCCTTGTATACCTGTTGCTTTGCTCAAAAGAGGAAAAATGTGTACTAGAACTTGGAATTCTCATGGAAACCAGACTTACTTGATTCACCAAGGGGAGTAAACTCTGGAATCTGTTGCCTGGAAACAGTTTTTAACCGCTGAACTTAAGCTAGTCAGTGAAGTTACTTTTAAAATAAACAATAGTTTAATTCAATTAATAAAGAATGTTTGTGTTGAGGACTTAGTGTTTTGTAGAATATTCTATGTGAGACGAAAGGATAACAGTAAGCCTCTAGAGCATAGATGAGAACAGAAAGAGACAGAAAATCTAAGTCAATGGTGATGAAATGGCATGAGTAGTGACAGTAATGGTCACACAGTGTGAAGTGTGCAACTTTTGTCATTGAATTACACATGGAAAAGCTGTTGAACATGTGTATGCTTTGTTGTATATACTTTTGCCAAAAATTAAGAAAGAGAAGCAAAAACAACACAAAAAGCAAGCCCCAGTGTCAACCACAGGCTTTAGTTCATAGTCATGTATCAATGCTGGGCCATCAACTTTAAACAAAAGCTCCACGTGAATATCAGCTGTTGATAATAGGAAAGAATGTACGAGGTCTGCCAATTAAGTTGACAAACTCATTCTAGAAATAGTGCTGCATGCTTCATTGAGGACCATCACTAGGGTCACTTCCAAAGCACTCCCTTTGGGAAGCTGTGCCCTGATGCCAGCGCTTAGACCACTCTTCAAAGCAATTTTGGAACTCTTTATGGAAATTCCATCTTACCTGTCATTGTAAAAGGTCTGTCAGGTTCATGAACTCATCCTAGAAAAAATGCTACATACCTCATTGCTGAATATCTGTTACCTTCAAAGTGCTCCCCTTGGGAAGCTATATACCAACACCAGTGCCTAGTTCACCCTGCAAGGGACCTTTTCTAGGATGAGTTCATGAACTTAATTCTCAGGCCTCATCTAACAACTGCTCTGATGACATTTCAGAGAAAAAGTCCCAAAATTGCTTTGAAAGGTGGACTAGGTGCTGGCATTGGGGGCACAGCCTCCCAAGGGGAATACTTCGAAGGTGACCATAGTGATACTCAGCAGTGAAGTCTGTAGCACTTTTTCTAAGATGTGTTTGTGAATTTCATTGTCAGACCTCTTATGCAGGAGAAGAGGAGATGATATTGGGAACTCACTTTACTTTCAACAAAATTTTGCAAAGAGCTGAAACTGTTCTAAAAAACGAAGTCTAAAGTTTTTAAAGAAAAGATACATTATATTACATGAGATAACATATCTGAGCTGGTAGAGGATCTAGCTGACAGACGCCAAACAACCTTGTGCCTTTGGGCACTTTCTTCTTTTCTTCCTTTGTATAAAAATTGCATCTTTGAAGGCTGTTCTGTTAAGGTTTGTTTCATGGCATCTCCTTCCTTTCCTTTGTTTTTCTGAACTCTGCCTTGAGGAAGCCCTGGTCAAGAGAAGTGACTTTAGAAAACCTTGATTTTAGCCTTTGGCCTTTGCTGTTGTTTTTAGGTGCCACTGAGTCAGTTCCCATGCAATAGAGACTGTAAGACAGAGAAGAACTACCCTGTAAAGTGTCCAAGGAGCAGCTGGTCGATTTGGACTGCTGGCCTTTTGGTTAGCTGCTGAGTGCTTAACCACTGTGCCACCAGGGTGCCCTTTGTCCCTCGGGGTACCCATTTCTTCCTCTATCAACTAGCATGCAAGCTCAGGATCTGGGAGATGAAATTACTGGAATGATGAGCCAGTAACTGGTCAAGTAGTCTGCTTTTAGGCAAATAGATCTAGAGATGTGTGGTCTCCTACTGTTTCTGAGTCTTGCTTCTGTCTAGGGTTTGGAAGGTAAACCAGTATCACATTATTGAAGTATCTTGTTTCCTTTATTGGGTGAGGCGATTTGTGGTGTGCTCTATGACATATTCATATGATCTTTATCTTTACCAAGACCCTGACAAGTGTACCCCTACCTTCAAGCTGGTGAGTTTTTATCAGACAGCTCTGCCTTCTTTCTTGTTAAGCTTGTTTCTTTTGAGTGGTGGATACTCTTCTATAGGGTCTGAGTTGGAATCGACTCAACAGCAATGGGTTTGGTTTTGGTATACCATTCTGTTGTCATATTCCAGTCAGAAATCCTACTCGGCTGAGGCTCAATGTAATTGGTAAGACTTTACTTGCCACCCTGAATTATGACATCAAATTCACATTGATGGTGCACTATGAATTGGCTGGAAACCCTGGTGGTATAGTAGTTAAGAGTTATAATGTGCTACAGCTGCTAACTAAAAGGCTGGTTGTTCAAATCCACCAGTGGCTCCTTGGAAACTCTATGGGGCAGTTCTACTCTGTCCTATAGGGTCGCTATAAGTCAGAATTGACTTGATGACAAGGAGTTTGGTTTGGGGTTTTTAGTGTCTTGGCTGGTAGAAAACCATGAATCTACAAGTTTCCCCCCCGCCTCTTGCTGTTTCATACTATACCACATTAGCATTTGTGGAGGTGATTTTGACTTATGGCAACCCAAGCATGTGAAACTACAACTGTGCTCTATAGCGTTTTTGTGGCTGAGTTTTTAGAAGGAGATCTCCAGGTCTTTTGCCTGAGGTGCTTCTGGGGTAGATTCAAAGAGCCGACCTTTCAGTTAACAGCCAAAGATGTTAACTGTTTGCCTCACTCAGGGACTTCTGAGTATTTCAAGGAAGCATCAGTCTGCTGTGTACATCTTGCTGTGTTACCCTGGGGGAAGCAGCCTCAGTGTTCATTGACCACCATCTGGGGAGGAGGCAATGTTTTAGGGGCTGGAACACTAGTAAGGACTAGAACTAATGTAGTGCCTGCCATCCTGGAGTTTGAGATGCTGTCGCAAAGACACGCATTGATTAAATAAGCATGTAGGAGAAGGACAGGAAGCTATGGATAAGCAGTGAGCCCATGGGGTTTTGGGGTTCAGAACACGGCCCTGTGCTTTATCAGACCTGTGACCACAGGTATGTCCGGTGACTTATCTGTGTCTCAGTGTATTTGTCTGTTAAAAGGTGGTAATATTGGTAACCATTTCATAGGTTTATAAGAAGGATTGAATAAATAAATACATGTGGAATTCCCAGAACAATGCTGATTATGTATTAAGTAGTTTGTTGCTGTTACTGTTGGGTGGGATGAGTTTATTTCCACTCATCGCTACCCCATGTAACAGAGTAGAAGTGCCCCATATGGTTTCCTGGGCTGTAATGTTTAAGGGAGCAGATCATTTGATAACAGTTACTACGACATCAGAAAGATCAAACTTAACCCAAGGAGCCTTGGAAGCACGGGGTTAAAGCACGTCGCCGGGAACCAAAAGGCCAGTGGCTTGAACTCACCAGCCACTCTGGGGGGTGGGAGTGGGGAGGGCAGAAAGATGCGGCTGTCAGCTTCTGTAAAAAGCACAACCTTGAAAATCCAATGAGGCAGTTCTTCTCTGAACTATAGGGTCAGAATCGGCTCAGTGGCAAAGGGTTTGGGTTTCTTTTAACCCTAAAGTAGGGACAGGGAAACCCTCTGTAAGTGTAGTTATGTTGAACCTTACAGTGTAAGTGGTACTCAGGGGGTAGTATTAAATACTGTTACAGACACAACCCTGTAACAGCTCTAATAATGAACAATAAATTGCGGGTGGATGCGTGAGTAGATGTATAAGATGAACAGTGTGAGATGGTATGTGAGAGTATACCCATGAACGCATATAGAGTTCACAGAAGATATTTCTACATCCTTATCTGTGTGTGCTACAAATATACTCGTGTATACAGCACAGCATATAGGAGGCACAGTTATGAAAACTTCCTAGACATAACCAACCACCTCAGGGAACAGAGTCACTGAGCTTGATGACTTAGGATCATAGTCTTGGAGGACATCTATGTCACTTGGCATAGTCCATAAAGACATTCTTCTACATCCTACTTTGTTGAGTAGTGATCAGGGTCTTAAAAGCTTGCAAGTAGCCACCTAAGGTACAATTATTGGTCTCTTCCCACATGAAGCAAAGAAGAATGAATCAAGTCAAAGTCTCAAGGACGCACTTAGTCCAAAGCACTAACGAATCATACAAACCACAGCCGCCAGTGGCCTGAGACCAGAAGAAGTAGAAGGTGACTGGCCTCTGTTATTGACTGCTCTGACTGAGATCACAATAGATCTCAATAGAAGGTTCTTCCTGGACAGTGTGGGAGGGAAATGTAGAACAAACTTCAAATTTCTTAAAAAGATCAGACATCTGAGAGAGACTGGTGGAACCCCTGAGGCTATGGCCCTTAGACATCCTTCAGTCCCAAATCTGGGACTGAACACACTCTCAGAGATTGCTACTAAGCCAAAAGATAGACTGGCCTATGCAGTGAATGATAATACCTGTGAGGAATGTGCCTCTCAGAACAATCGATCATAAGAGCAACATTTACCCCAAATCCAAGTTCATCAGGCAGGTAAGGTGGCTGAATGGAAACTGGGGAGCCAGGGAGGCTGTGGACAGAGTGCTGTCACATCGAGGGGATTATAACTAATGCCATGAAACAAAGTGCATATAAATTGTTGATGAGAAACTAATTTTCTCTGTAAACTTTGACCCAAGTCACAACAATAACCTACTGAGGTTATCGTAGAGTAGCTCATTCATTTAAGTACTAACGTGCAGCTTTCCTTTACTTTCCCCATGTGGTAGATCATACATGAGCTAATGTTCTATCTTTGTCTGAAAATTTTTCCATACATTCATATTTCTAGAAGGGTACATTTCCAGTCACATCCTAAGACCGGGTTACTTAAGGGCGCTAGGTTTACTGGGGCTGGCTCATTTGGAGACAAAGAAAATCTTGACATTGACAATCTGGGCATCTGTCATCTCCAGTAATGACCAATCAGGAGAGAGTAGTAAAGGTGTGTATCTATTATTGTTGAAAAGCACTCAGGTACCAACTATCAGTGGAAATAACTTTTCTTTGATCTAGTTCGGTCACTGCAGTAACCCAAGCTGTGGTGACTAGTGAGTGCTAAATGGCTCTTTCCAGATGTGATTGCCCAGTAGATGACTTTTGAAGGAGGCAAATCCATCCAAAATCAATAAACCCGATGCCAGCTGCTGTGCACATCTGTATTTGTATTTCACATGTCAGTGGTAAAGGCACCGCTCAGGGGACAGAGATCTGTAGGTGCTACTCATTCCAGCTTATGTATCATTTTTGTTCTCACGTTGAAAGATGACACCACCAACACGGATCACTTCACAAGGTACAACAGGTGTGGCTTTAGAGGCAGAGACAGGTGACAGGTGGGGCAAGTGCGTAATGAGTGTCCTTTGAGTAGCAGTCACAGCCATTATTTGTAGATCTTGAGCTGTCCCAGTGACTCTGACTGTCACGTCATTAGCAGCAAATAGTTTTTTTTCATTCCCCTCCAATTTATTTGGTTAAAGAGTAAGGCGTGGCATATTAATGACTGATATTCATCTTTGGAGACTGACTTGAACTTATTGAAATCCAAATTGGCTCTTAAGATGGAGAAGTTAAGATCATTAAAAAATAAAAAGTCATGAGTATTAAACCAATGGCTCATCTCAGCCAGCCTTCCTCTTCTTCAGCAACCCCTCCCTGCCCCCAGCATCATCTCCACGTCCAGCCGTGTTACCTGCCTGTCAGGATGTTCTGTTCTCTTCTGTTTACCTCTGTAGGCTTTCTTGTACGTGTCTGACTCCTTCTTCAGCAAGAACATACTTGTGCATATAAGAGTTCGTTCATACTGAAGACAAGCCTTGTCCATTCAGATGACCTTGAAAGTCCTTGGGTGCTCCTTAGAACTTCACAGCACCCCACGACAGATGATCAGAAAGGATATTCAGACCAAGCCCCCCAAATCAAATCCACTACCTTCTGGTGAATTCCACCTCACAGTGACCCGCAAGACAGAGTGGACCTGCTCTGTCCGGTTTCCGAGATGGTAAATCCCTACAGAAGCAGACTGCCACATCTCCCTCCCTCTGAGCAACCGGTAGATTTGAACAGCTAACAGTTCGGTTAGCGGTCAAGGGCTTTCACCACCATGCAGCCAGGACTTCTTGACATTCAGACAAAGAAGTACAGTCACCAGATCTTTGAAGGCACTGACTGTCTGTGCTGCACATGGAATATAAACTGGGGAAAGTTGGTTTTAAAATTATTCTGGAACAACTGAAGAAAATGATTACATATTAGGCTGATTCCTACATATATGCGTGCATGTATAGATAGGCAGTATGTAAGTAGATTATTAGGTAGATAGCTGGGGGCGGTCAAGTTTATTCCAATTCACAGTGACCCCATGTGACAGAGTACAGCTTCCACATAGGGTTTTCTTGGCTGTGGTCTTTACGGCAGCAGACTGCCAGATCTTTATTCATAAGAGAGCTGGATGGGTTCAAACCTCCAGCCTCTTTGGGTTAGTAGTCAGGCCTTAACTGGGGCAATGCCAGGGCTCCTTGAAATGTATATAGACATGTGTCTGCAAGAGAAACTCGCTTATATTCTCTTTAATATTTCTTGAGACCCTTATCTTTTAACTAAATTGCTGTTGTGTGCTTTCAAGTGGATGCCAACTCACAGTGACACTGCAGGAGAGAGTAGAATTGTCTGTACGATTTCCTACGCTGTGCTTTTGACAGGGAGGAGATTTCCAGGTCTTTGTTTTTTCCAGCAGAGCAGTTGGTGAGTTTGAACTTGAACCTTAGACTTTTCCCTCAGTAGCAGAGTGCTTTAACCAGTACACCACCAGGCCTCCTGTCTAACTATGGAATCCTTTTCCTGTTCCTTGCCTCTTAATACTGTTGTTCCTTTGATTGGCAGTAAGGACATCTCTCAGGACTGAAAGTTGAGACATTTGTGGGGACAGACACAGTGGTGGTGGGGGGGTAGAGATGAACTCCTTGATTAGATATGGCACTGTGGGTATTTACATACATACTAGTAAATACGTATTTAACAAGTGACATGTCATCTCCTGTAACCATCAGAATCATTCTGTGGTTTAGCTCTATGTTGCGTTTTCTAGGTAAGAATACAGAGATGCAGAAATGGTACATAATTGTTCAAGGTGAACCTTCTGGTATGTCTTTATCTCCCAGTCCTGATGTCTAGCCTGCTCCTAAAGATATGTTAATAGTTTTGCAAAAGAGAATGAGGTTAGCATCTTCCCCACCCCCTCTTTGGTGTCTCAGGGAACAGATGGCAGCTACCCATCCTCTAGCCTGGACTGTGACCTGTGTAACTCTAGGGAGGTACGAGGTCTGACAGTTAAGTCCGCGAACTGAATTGTTCTCAGTGTTGCATGCCTCATTGATGACTATCACTATAGTCACCTTCCAAGTCCTCCCCTTGGGAAGCTCTGCACCAGCGCTTAGTCCAGCCTTCAGAGCAATTTTGGAACTCCTCCTGGAATAGCCATTGTGCACCAGTGCACGGTGACAAGTTCACAAACTTAATTGTATAGCTGGCTGTGAGGGAGTTTTTAGCCAGTAAACAAATAATTGTATTGGAACACCCTCCTACTCACCTGATCTGGCCCCCAGTGGTTTTTTTCTTTATCTGAAGATAAAAGAAATACTGAAAGGAAGACCTTTTGGTGACATTCAGGACATTAAGGGTAATATGACAACAGCTCTGAAGGCCATTCCAAAATGAGTGTTCTAAAACTGCTCTGAAGGGTGGTCTAGGCCCTGGTGTCATTGCATAGGTTCCCCAGGGGAGGACTTCAAAGGTGACCATAGTGATATTCAGCAATGAGGTAAGTAGCACTTTTTCTAGGATGAGTTCACAAACTCAACAGGCAGTCCCCATATATGTCAAATGGTCATGACTGAAATGTATGTGATTTTTTACTGTGGTTTAATGAGATACATAGTATACTGAGCGTGTTGACAGTAGGCTTTTACAGTGCTTTGCACATTCAATAACTTGAAATGTATTAATATGATTTTTCTCTCCAACTAAACCAACAGACACAGGCCTCCATGCCACCTGAATGCACAGATTTCTCTCTCAGACAGCCTTAGGCACAGTCTAGAATCTCTGTTGGCCAAGTAGCAAAATGCTTCTTCAGATTTTTTTCCTTTCTGGGAGTAAATATCAGAATAGAAGATAGTTTACATGCTGCTTCAAGGCCTGCCGGTTATGCAGGGTAAACCCTCATGCTAGAAAAGAAGGATTGGTTGGTCTGGTATTGGAAGGGGCTCAAGTTCAAACCTCTGCTGCAGAACAGCACAAGCCCATGTTCAAGAAAAAGTTGGCATGGGGAAACGCACATACGTGTGCACCCATGTGCCATGCAGGCTGCACACATGCAGAGCAACCACAAACACGAGAAGGAAAGAGATAGTCAAGTTGATCTCCTGGGCCTCTGGGACCATTTCTACTTCTTAAAGGGCAATTTTCATGTCAACAGAAAGAGAAAATGTGAATCAGAGCTTGTTTTTCAAACCTGAGGGGGAAGATTCTATCTTTACCTCCAAATTCCAGTGTATTCTCCAGAGTTAGTTAGGGTCCTTGTCACAAGAGCTGTCAATTTATGTCGGCTTTTTCAGAGAGCTTTAGCTCACCTTTCTTCTGTAGGGAGGGTGGCTTGGTGTCATATAACAGAATCTTTCCCACGCTGAATGTTCTCCAAGTCTACGGCTTTCCTACTTTAAATGTAGGATGGTTGCCATCAAATTCTAACCTTTTTTCTTTAGGTGAAATAATTCCTTTTTTTGATAGTCTCACACTTCGACAATTTCATTTTTCAACCTTGTAGATGATAAGAAACACATCATGGGATTGAATTCATTCAAATTAAAAAAACGTCTTTTGTACAGAGAGGATATTGGCGAAATCCTTCCTTTGCACCATTCTAATTGTTTTCTAAATTTTTATTTCTCTTTAAACCTGTGTTGCTAGCAGCCGTGTTTGAGACAGTGATAATTTACCTAATTTTGCACTGCTTAAATAATTACCTTAAAAACTCCCGCTGCCATAGAGATGATTCTGACTCATTGTGACCCTATAAGACAGAGTAGAACTGCCCCATAGAGTTTCCAAGGAGCACTTGCTGGATTCAAACGGCTGACCTTTGGGTTAGCAGATGGAGCACTTAACCAATACACGACCAGGGTTTCACTGTGTGCCTAGTCAACAAAGATAGTTAGGAGGAAGAGGTACTTAAAAGTGGCAAAAGTATTCTCATTCACAAGGTGAGGGGTGGGTGGGCATAAAACACATTTATTTCAATGGCTTGTTGCATTTTTATTTGTGGACTTAATGACTTTTTGAAGCCAAAGCCAAGTGCCGTCGAGTCAGATCGAAACAGTTTGTTTTTTTTTTAAATTGTGATTAATTTTGCATGCCTGCCTATCTGCAGCTGCATCTGCTCTCCTCAGCTGGTGACAGCATATTCTTCCTTTTCACTCTATATTTCTAGTATCCTCTTAATGAGCACCTGTCCCGTCCTCTCTATTCTTTTCTTTTCCATCTAGAAAGAAACTGGTAGGACAGCCTCCTATAAGTGTGTAACACCATAAAATACACACACCATATGGTCACATTGTGTCCCGGAGTCCAGTCCGTATTTTTGTCTGAAGAGTTGACCTCTGTACTGGTTTCAGGTCAGGGCAAGCAACAGGTCTACGAACCAAGTTCTCAGGGGACCCTCCAGGATGTTGGACCATTAATTCTAGTCTTTCAGTAGAGTTCTTGAACTGCACCCTTCTTTTTCTCTTGTTGCCTCGTGTCTTTGTTGTTCTCGGTCATCAGCTGTCAAAACAGTTTTTAATCACCTCTAAGAACACAGTGATGATAATGCTAGTAATAATGGCCAGTGACTTTAGAGAAATCACTGGAGAAGCAGGCAGTGCTTTCATGACTTTATAGCTCTTTCCCTGAATTTTAGACTGTTGCATGGTCAGTATATAGCATCTTATTTTCAAATAGAACAATTCTAAGAGGTAGGTGGGAAACGGCTTGATATTCCTCAACCATTGAATGCAAATGAGACTCCTAAAGGTTAAAGTATTTGCCCATGATCCCAAGCCTATGGGACCAACAACCCAAACCAGGTCTGCCAACCTCAGGGTTTCATTACCTCTGCCATCTCAAGATAGGCATTATCTAGCTTGCTTTGTCAAGTGGAATTTTCTAAGTGACTCTAGTCTGCACACAGATGTACTAAGGCAATCCAATGACGTGCCTCACTTTTAAAACAAAACAAAGTCCCTCACAGTTGTCCCTTTGTGCGTAGATGGTGGCAAATGATTGTTTGCCAAGCCTTGTTTCTCCTCCCTCTCGGTGTTCCATTGAGATCACGGAAATACAAGTAAATAACCGGGGAGTAAAATGCCTCAGAGTATTTATTTAAGAGTATTGTTCCAGGATCCACACAAAGATAAAGACTGTGTGTAATGAATCAGTGATTCTGGAGAAATTCTATTCTGTGCCCAGCAGTGTCTGTGCCAGGGAAAGGTGGACGCAGCTCTCCCTCAGGACATGCCCTTAAAGAGGGATCAGGTGCCAAAGCCAAGTGCCGTTGAGTTGTCCCAGTTCAGTAGCAGGTGGAGCCTCCAAGGAAAGAAGTGTAGGACAAAGTGTGTAGGACAGTTTTTCCAAGCATCAGGGTGGGGAGCAGAAAGGAGTCTCTCAGAGAGCAGCCCTGGAGGCTGCAGTCATGGCTGTTGGAGCCCGTGCGCAGGCGTCAAACAGCAGAAAAGGGTCAGGTGTGGTTTTCACAACTGGACCAGATGGTTGGCTGCCTCAGTCGGCGAAGGCAGGGTTCTGGAGCTGGAAAACACCAGAACCACAGCACTGCCTTTCCCTTTAGTGCTTTCAAGACCCTGTAGCAAAAAAAAAGAAAAAACAACATTATGTTTGCTTGTGGGGTCATGGGGTCTTCATGGAACGCCAGGAAAGCTGGGAATCCAGTGTGACAGGTTTAAACATCACCCTGTTCTCTACAGGGAAACCCTGGCAGTGTAGTGGTTAAGCACAACGTCTGCTAACTGAAAGGTTGGCAGTTTGAACCCACCAGCTCTACTCTGTTCTATAGGGTCGCTATGCATTAGAATCTACTTGATGGCAATGGGTTTGGTTTTGGTTCTTTATAGATGTGACAGACAACACAAACAAATGACACAAACCCTAACAACCTAATTTGGAAGCATGGGGAATAAAACAGAACGCGAGAGACCCACAAATGTGTCCACATATTTAATGATTATTGACTCTCCGAATTGGTTTTAAAATAAAAAGCTTTCTGGGTGAATGATTCAAAAGACGACTAAGGAAGTGCTGCTGGAGTGGCCTACTTGTGTGACTTCAATTGCTCGTTTTTACAAGTGAAGCCCTGCCCTTCCCCTCATTTCACAGAAGCACATATCTGCAGTGCAAATTATTTTACAACCAAAAATGCCGTAGATGCAGCCTAATGATATAATCAACAGATTTTTCATAAAAAGACATGTTTATTCACTGACTGAGTATGAATTAGGCTGTGAGATGCTCACAAAAAACATAATCACACAAGATGCTATCTTCTTCAGGGGGACTGCCTTATTGTTTTACATAATAAGAACATAAAGAATCACATTTTGTTGATATGAGAACATATCTTATCACCTTCTCTGATTTAATATCTCTACCAAATATAGTGGATTAGATTCCCCATTTCATTAAAGCAAGATTACTGGCCTTGTTTCATTACCACTGTTGGGATTCTTGGGAAAAAAAAATAATCTTCCCCATCGATTTAGTTTTTTGTTACTTAATTATCACAGTGGATAGACATCATAAAATTGACTCTCTTTGTGAAAATACACAAAATAAGTGTAGTCTTTATCTACAGGGAGTGGAGAGAGCAAAGATTGTCTCTCTCTGTTTTTCTCTTAAATAAATAGCCACAGTGGGAAAATTTGTGCAGCTTATATGTGATTTTAGAGATTTTTTGCTTATTATTTACCATGAGATTGTTCATATCTGATGCATATGGACGCTCAGGTCAAATAAAAGCAGCAACGACAAAAATTATCCATTTTACAGATGGAGAGACTGAAAATGTCAGGGTCAGTCACTTTCCCAGGAAGAAAAAATAGGCACATTCCAAAGACAAGAGTAGAACCTAGGAGTCTGTGACATCTCATCAACCCTTTAACCCAACAGGGCACTTGACAAAATGTCAAACAGTTCTCATTCAAAGTTTTTGCTAATTAACATCCAACACAGCCTTTCCAGCTCTTTCTCTCCTGTCATAGGCCTGAGAAAATCTTTGGCAGCATCTGCCTTGTGAACGCTCTGCTCCACTTGGACCTGGGCCTGCTCCAGCCAAGAGTGACTCACCTGCAGCCAGCTGCTGCCAGCAAACACTGGCCAGGAAGGTCTACCACAGAAACACCGCTGCAGGTACGCAGAGGAGGTCCAGGGGTGGCCAGAGGGCACACTTGTATTTAACACACGGTGTCCCCTTTTCCGTACACGTGGGAAGGAACATTTCAGGCAGCAACCAGTAAATAGGAGAGAAGCTTCTCAAAACACAGGATGTACTTTACGGTGATGGCTGAGGATTAAAAAAGGCATCCCACGTAAACTGCTAGAACTGTGTCTCCCTGCAGTAAGAACAGAATGTATGCCAGCGATGGTTGGCATTTGCGGCTGTTCACTGATGCACAGGGGACGAAGCGTGGGCTGGTCCCGTGCCGTCCCGTGATTGGTTGCTGATTGGACTGTTCTTAGGCCGAGTGTTTTCAGTGACTTATTTTCAGAAGTAGATAATCAGGGCTTTCTCCTTAGTCCATCCTAGTCTGGAAACTGCTGAAGCCTCACTGTAATGTGCAGGCCTCCACTGATGGATGGGCAGGGGTCATACAAAAACTGCCCTGGCTGGGAAAGCGAGCTCAGGTGTCCCCCACAAATGCAGAAATTCTACTACTGAGTTACCAATCATCTCATGTTTCTAGTATGAATAATTAGAGCCTTGGCTTTGCAGTGATGAAGTGCTTGTTTGCTAACTGAAATGTCTGCTGTTCAAACCCAGCAGACTGTTCCATAAAGATGTATAGCCTTAGAAACCCTATGGAACAATTCTGATCTGTCCTATAGGGTTGCTACGAGTTAGAATCAACCAATAGCAATGGGTTTTGTTTATAAATAACTACATCATTACCTTTTTTAATGCTTGCATCTACAGCTTCTCCAACTTGACTGCATGTTTGAGTTACCTGGAATGCTTTATGACATCACCGATGTCCAAGATCATCGCAAAAGATTCTGGCTTAATTCAGATGGACTGTGACCTGGGTTTAAAACCTTCTTAGGTGATTTCAATACATAGCAAAGGTTGAGAACCCGAAGCTCCTCCCCTTAAAGTAATTATTATTGTCCCCTAATTTATGTGTAAGTTGTGAATAAATTCTGGATAATTCATGCAAATTATGGATAGCATTGCAAAGAATGAATTGCAAAGACTTACTTGGGCCTATGCAGAACCTGCAAATGGACCAAAAGAGAGTTATTCAAACAGAACTAGGAGATACTGTGTGGTTTAAAATCAGGCAAGTTGCACATCATGGTTATATCCTTTACCATGATTGTTCCATCTGTACGTTGAGCAAAGAAATATCAAGAAAACAAAAGTCCTCACGACTGGACCAATAAGCAGCATCATGATAAACAGAGAAAAGATGCAAGTTGTCAAGGACCTCATTTTACTTGGGTCCACCATCAACGCCCATGGAAACAACAGTCAAGAAATCAAATGACATATGACATTGGGCAGATTTGCAGCGAAAGACTTCTTTCATGTTTCGAAAAGCAAAGATGCCACTTGGAGGGCTAAGGTATGCCTGACCCAAGTCACAGTATTTTCAAGTGACTCCTACGCAAGCAAAAGCTGGATGAGGAATAGGAGAGACTGAAGAAGAATTGCTGCATTTGAATTACAATGTTGGGGAAGAATATAGAATACACCACGGACTTCCAGAAGAATGAACAGGTTTATACTGGGAAAAGTACAGCCAGATGTTCCTTGGAAACAGTGATGGTGAGACTTAGTGTCACACACTTTCTATATGTCATCAGAAGAGACCAGTCTTTGGAGAAGAGCCTCATGGTTGGTGATGTCGCTAGTCATCAAATAAGAGGAAGACCTCTGACAGGATGGGTTGACACAACAACTGCAACAACTGGCTCAAACACAACGATGGCGGTGAGGATGGCGGGGGACTAGACAGTGTTTCATTCTGTTGTAGGGAGGGTGTTGTGGGTCGCAACCCACTTGATGGCACCTCGTAACATCAACTTTACAGAGAACACCAAAACCAAACCCACTGCCATCAAGTCAATTCTGACTCTTGTAACCCTATAGGTCAGAGTACAACTGCCTCATAGAGTTTCCAAGGAGCTCCTGGTAGATTTGAACCACTGGCTTTTGGGTTAGCAGCCGTAATACTTAACCACTATGCCACCCAAGTTTCCAGAGGACAGTACAGAGGCCCAGAAAGAGGAAGTCATTTGCTTCAAGTCACACAGTTGAGCCGAAGCTATGACTAAAAGCCTATCTTTTCTGAGCCCAAAGTCAATATCCAGATAGTTTGTTTTGACTGAATATTAAAGTTATCTGGGGAGATTTCCAAGGTACTTAAACTTGGACTCCATCCAAGATGAAGCATCAGTATTTTTTAAGTTTCCAGGTGAGTGTAAAAATCATACAAAATTTCACTGACCGGAAAATGGACCACTTGCATGGAATTTTCTGGGTCGCACTTTAACAACAAAGAGTCCTGGACATCGCCACAGAGCTACTCAGACAGAATTCGTGGCGTAGGGACCACAGATGTGGATTTAATGTCTAGATAAAACTTTCCGGTCAGGTTTTTGCACACAGAATTTTAGAAATCGTGTTCTGCATTGTGCATCCAATCATTCAGCTGACTTCCGCTCTGTTTCTCTCTTCTCTCTCCTCTCTGTCCAATTCTCCAATATCTACTCTTTCTCTTATTGTAATAACATGAACACAAAGTTTTAAATGATATTTTATCTTTGTGGCCTGAAATCTTTATTTTTTAGTCTATAGCAATAGACAGAAAAGATTTCCTCTTTGTCTCTCTGTCAACACAGAGACAGCACTGGGGACACAAGCAGTTAAGTTCTGGGCTGATTGCTAACTGAAAGTTTGGTAATTCGAAGCTCTTGGTGGTGATCTTTTTCTAGAAATATTACAACCTAGGAAACTGTATGGCCTCCTCTCTTGTCACATGGGTTCTGTATGAGTTGAATCAACTTGACGGCATCTGTATTTTTTGTAGATAGATACACACAGGGAGCCTTCTACCTTCCCTTAACTTGCATGACACTCCCCTATGGTCCCTCCACCCAGCCCCTATATTAGAAATATAGGCAGTCTTGTCTATTCAGATTCTTGGCCTATTTTTTGATTGGGTGATTTCTCCTTTTGTCATTCGGTTGTCTAGGTTTTATATATCTTTTGGTTCTTAGATTCTTATCAGATACGTGCCATTGAAAGAAGTCTTTTGAAAGTGTTTGACTCTTGGAGATTACGTTGATTTTGTCTTTTGTTGTCCTGTATGTGCCTTAGTGATTATAATGCTATCTATCTGGAATCAAACTGATGCTAACAACTGAAAGGTTAGGAAGCTTAGGAGACAGTCAACTTATGTTCATGGGGGAGAAACAAGTTGGGAAAAGAGGGTGTGAAGTGTTGTGCAACTTGAAGAATGTTAGAAGGAAGACTATGTCAATGGCTTGTACACGTAGAGATTGCTGAACTGCTGTATGTTTTGCTGTGTATATTTTCGACAACAAATAAAAACCAAAAAATCTGCCATCAAGCTGATTCTGACTCAGCAACCCTATAAGACAGAGTAGAACCACCCCAAAGAGTTTTCAAGGAGTTCTTGGTGGATTCAAACCTCCAGTCTTTTGGTTAGTAGCCATAGCGCTTAACCACTCTACCACCAGGGTTTCCCAACAACAAACCCATTATTAAAAAAAACAAATGCAGGAAGTAGTTCTCTCGTAGTTGGACTCAACCAACTGTCAAAGAATAAAAGGTGAAGACAGAACTACTCACAGCCTGAATGAAAGCTGCACTGATGGAATTTAAGAGAAGAAGGAGGACATTTGGTTTAAAAAGAGCAGAAGACAAAGAATCCTGGCGTGGAAGCAGCATGAAACAAGACATGGAATCGAGCATACTCAAGAGAGGATGGCTAGGAGCAATTTGGGAGAAAACAGAGGAAGTATAAAAAGAGCCAGTACAAACTCATCAGACTGTCGGTACATTCCTTGGTCTTTGAGTACAGGATCCAGAGGGAAGAAACAGCTCTTGATAACCAGTGCCTTCTAGTCGATCCCGACTCACAGTGACCCTACAGGACAGAGTAGAACTGCTCCATTGTATTTCCAAGGAGCTCCTGGAGGATTCACATGGTGCTCAACCATTGTGCCACCATGGTCTCCAATCCCTTCTAAATGGGTGATCAAAGCAGCTGTATTCATTGACACTGGATAATGCTCTATATTTGGGTTTTCCTGTGCAGAAGATGGTGTATTATTGGGGGAAAAAGTCACCAGGTTGTTATGTTTCACTGCATTCATCCTTAATTCATGCCTTATGAGCCAAAGGACATGTCATCTGAGCAAATCAGGAGGACAAACAGGGACCCGGAGATCCTGCTGCATGTGCAAGTCCCAGGGACCTGTTTTCCCGAACAAACAAGCTAGCTGAAAGAACAAAGTCTGAAAGTGAACCATAAACTCCTGTTTTGTTGGAGCAGAGACTGTTTTTGTAAACATCTCTGTAGGCTATTAGGGCACAGATGGCCAGTGGGGACCAACAAGTGACTAGAAACTTCCAAGAAAGGTTTACTGGATGACAGGCCTCTGTTCTGTCTTTCTTCAATAATTAAAAGGCAAAAATAACAAAAATTATTCTGGGTACTGAAAACATCACACACTGTTCAAGGCTTCAAGGAAACAGCTTTTGTAAAGGCTCTCATAAATAAATTTAATAAATGAAAAGAAAGTCTTTATTAGAAAAGTGCCATAAGAGACCCAGAATGAATTTTGAATTTGGCTAACTGGGAATTAATGTAAACAGTCTGCTGATTACTAGTTTTTCTTTCTTTTTTGTCAGATCTTAAGGCTTTATGAATTACTGCAAATTATGTAGCTAAACTAAACTCTCTGAATTGTCTTACTGTCTTTACTGGAAGAGAGTTTTGGTCTTTTGACTGGGAAACAAATGAAATTAAACTTATTTTTTAAAAAATGTAATACTTCTACTCTGAGACAATAAAATAAAATACTTTCTTCTCTGAACATTAACATGTTTATTGCAAAAGCTTTGGACATCTGAACGAAATTTATATGCCAACTTAAAATGCACATGGAATTGTTTGGACTACTGAAAGATGACTTAAACTGTATCTGAGAAGTTTTAATCAGGGAATTAAACATAAACAGTGAATGTGTCTGTTTATATGTATGCAATACTTGGGAGGTATTTGTCTATTTGTAAAAACTCACTGGACTCTTTAAATGCCCAGAAAAACCCATCCAAGCAAGAAGAAAGTATTAACGCTAGGCAAATTATTTTAAAACTCAAGCTTGGGAAGACTTTTAGTGAGTTTTAGAATAATTAAATTCACCAGTGTTCCCGTTTTTGCACAGTTCACTGAAACGAAACCAACTTCAGTGAGTTCAGGGATCACTGAATTCAGTTTCTCTTTTGTTTTTATTTGCCTGTGATGGAGAAAGGGACCAGTCTTTGAGTGTACTAGCACTGATGGAAGTATGTGAAAGAAGGGATCATCTTATTTGACTACTGACATCTTTCTTCTGCCTCCTTTACAAAGTACTTGCTCAGTTAGGTCTCCTTTTGTCATTGCAGCCATAATTAAAGATCAGAGGTACAAAACTGCAGTCCTAATAGTGTTCTCACTGAGTTTTCAAACAAAATCATTTCACTAGTTTCTCCTTTTGTCACCGCGATCTTGTAGTGTGAACGCTGACAAATGATTACTTTTGCTCAACGTTATTTAGTATCTGTATTGTTCCAGAAAACAGGTGGAGGCGGCCAGGGACCTAGTCAACATCCTCAGAACGCAAGTCCTGGACTAGGGCAGTGAGTCCCTTTGAAGATGTCATTTAGGTATGGCAGAAATGACACATTGTTTATCGGGCAATGGTCCTCCTGATTACACTCTACCAGGAATCCAGGCTCTTTTCCCAGAAATAATGGCTTTCCAGAAGGGGTAGATAAAATATCCCCACCCACTATATGAGAGTGAATAAGATAAGCCGAGAACCACCACACACCCAAAGGCCGCTTTGAGCGAGCGTGCCTGAAGCATGCCTTTATCACGAGGAAAACTGAGACCATGCAGAAGCAGATAGGTGGCCAAACACAGCAGCACACAAAGCTGGGTGGCAGCCAAGAGTGGGCTGCTGCAGATGAGGACAAGCAGCGAAAACCAGAAGGTAGAAACTTCAGAGCTGATGTAGCACCTAACCACTAGGCCACCAGGGTTTCCTGCCTTACTGCAGAAGGCAAGAAAGTATTACACTATTAAGGCAAGTACAAATGGAGAGCTGCAAAAGCACAGAATGAGCAAGAGACTCTGCCTTGCAGACTGTAGGAAGTCTTTGCTGCAGAAAATATTGTTAGCTTCCTCTTAAAAGACAGAATTGTCTAGATGTCAATGGAAGAGTCAAATATGCTGTCTGCATGAATCAATAGAAGGAAGAGGCACATCAGAGATACAATGAGGATCTCAGGGTGACTGAAGCCAAGGGGGGTGGGTCCTTGTGGTACAGTGGTTAAGAGCTCGGCCACCAACCCAAAAGCTCTACAGTTGGAATCCACCAGGTGCTTCTGGGAAACTCTCTTGGGCAGTTCTCTTCTGTCCTGTAGGGTCTCTGTGAGAGGGAATCAACTGGATGAAAAGATGTTTTTCTTTTTTGGTTTGGAGCAAAGGTGTATGTGGAAATAGGATAAGAAGTAGAAACAGAGCTGGGTACATGGAGAAAGATCCCATTCACAGGAGAGTTTGGGGCATGACCATTAGGGCAATATGGTTTTCTAAGCTATTCGGAATGGCTTTTGAGGAAAATAGTAACAAGAATTTATTTGTTGAGTAAATGTTTTGTTTTGTTAAATGAGAATAAGAATAAAGACATTGATTTCCTTTCGGGGGATCTTCAGTTGGAAATGCTATGGAAATGCTATAGGAGAGGTGACCAGGTTCAGATATAATTAGAAGAATCAGGAGACTTTCCATAACATAAAACTCAGTGTCTTCTATATTGATACACATAGAGAATATTTATAAGGAGAAGGGGAACTGAACCCAAAACTTTGCCACTGTATCTCTGAGAGCTTCGTTTTCCTATACAGAGAAGCTCAATTAACACTTTTCACTTTATCAATTTCCCCTTAGAAAGCCCAAACCTACTGCTGTTGAGTCAGTTCCAACACACAGTTACTTTATCACCAAAACCACAGAAATCAAGCCCACTGCCAACAAGTTGATTCCAACTAATAGCAACTCTACAGACAAGGTAGAACTGCCACATAGTTTCCAAGGAGCATATGGTGGATTTGAACTGCTCACTTTTTGGTTAGCAGATATAGCACTTAACCCACTATGCCATCAGCATTTCCATGGGAGTGCAGCTAAAAAGAGGTTGGACTATTTAAACAGACATAACCCAAGGTGCACCATGTATTTGTTAGGAAATATTCCTGGGAAATTTCTCTTAGAAGTAATTTCCATGATCAATGAGTTTTAGGAATCTTACAAACTACTGTGGAGCCCTAGCAGTGAAGTGGTTGAGTGCTATGGCTGCTAACCAAAAGTTCAGCAGTTCAAATCCACCAGCTGCTCCTCTGAAGACTTATGGGGCAGTTCTACTCTGTCCCATAGAATTTTTATGTGTCAGAATTGACTAGACTACAAGAAGTTTTTTGTTTTAAAACATTTTCTTGTATATAATTAATTTTAAGGTACATTTTTACCCATATTTTAATATCACTAAAGTTTTATGCGTTTTCCAAATTTTTTATGGCCAAATAGCAGTTATTACACAGTTGTCACTGCCTACTCATTTATGCAAACTCAGCTATTATTCCTAGTGGTAAGATGGGACAATCAGGACCCCTGAAGATTTCAGTCAACAAAAAAACTTCAAGACCATCTAACAAAGAGCTATGTGTCCTGGTTTTATCTGAGAACCTTCTGTTGTCAGTTTCTGGTAAGGTTGAGAAAACACTCATTCAAACCTGAGGAAAGCTGAAATTGCTTGGAAGAAACTCCTGAAGAGAAGTGGGGAGTGTTATATCACCAGTGGTCTTAATGATATAGAGGAAAGCATTTGGTTGTAAACAGGAATATTCATGGCTAAGTGTTTAAAAGTGCTTGAGTACTATCAGACTCTGAATATGAAGATATTTAAGAAATATGCAACCATTTTATTTCACTGAAAGTTTCCTGTCTCATGTATTCAAAAGAATGATATATGGTGATTTTTTCATATCATCACTCAATAATGAAGATGTCCTCTTTCAAATAAAATAGATACCAGGGAACAGATTTACTCTCTCCACCAGGAAATGGTCAAAAAAGAAACAAAATATAGGAGACAATGATTTTAAGACACTTTAGACAGTGAAATACGGTGATCCCTGAGAGATAGGAGACAAAGGAGGTGAATCTTATGACTGCCCTAGATCGCTGCCTTGAGAAAGATTCTAGACCACAGTGCTGGGAAGGGAAACCAGATGAATGCCAGCAGACTACGTGACTGGAGGAGCTAGAGTTGAGAATCTAGGGGCTCAAGATGGCTAGAGTACACGTATAGAATTCAAAGAAGGGGGACGAAAACACATAGACACATACACACACTGAGAGAAAAAGAAAATCTTCTGGATATCTGCACAGCAGTTTTCTTGAGGATGATTGCTAGTTTATGCTAGTTTATTACTAGTTTATACCACTAGGAATAATAGTTTATGCATGTATGAAAACTACCTAAGGCCAGAGAAAGAGCCATCTGGAAGAATTAGAGATAACAGTGCTTGACACACAAGAATAGCATCTATTTCTATCAAGCAGAGTACCCAGAAATGTCTCGCCTCAGTTGGGGGTAACAATTAGGCTTAGACAGAGCACTACTCCAGTCTTGCCTAGTGGATTGTAAAATTAAACAGAAATGATCAAACTGTTTTTACTTAGTTTAGCTTTACTCCAGAACAAAGGGTCAAAATGTTTATTAGAAAACAAAAATATCCAGTACCTAATAAGGTAAAATTAACAATGTTTGGAATCTAATAAAACATTACAAGACACACACACACACCCACACAAGCTGTTGCCATGGAGTCAATTCCAACTCACAGCAACCTAACCACAAGGAAGATATAAATTCATAAATTGTAACCCAGAACTGATACAAAGGTTAGATTTTGCAGAAAAGACATTTG
This sequence comes from Heterohyrax brucei, assembly GCA_028571685.1. Classification (NCBI taxonomy): domain Eukaryota; kingdom Metazoa; phylum Chordata; class Mammalia; order Hyracoidea; family Procaviidae; genus Heterohyrax; species Heterohyrax brucei. Next base: position 4,133,731 of record CM053163.1, read on the forward strand.
AACAGTTACTATAACTGTATTCTGTATGTTAAAAAAGCTAGAGACATTAAACCAAAAAAACTGCTGTTATTAAGTAGACTCCAACTCATAACTACTGTACAAGACAGCATAGCTGTCTTTTGGCTAGCAGTTGAATTCTTAACCACTGCACTACCAGGGGTCCAAATAAAGACAACAGAGCTATAAAAATACCTACAAACAGCTTCTAGAAAATTATAATATGTGAGATGAAGATATACTGGGAACTTTCATCAGATTAAATATTGTAGAAGAAAAGGTGAGAGAACTTGAAAGGTCAGAAATAGAAACTCCCCAAAATATAACACAAAAAGAAAAATAAATGACAAGAACAGAAATAAATACTCCATCAGTGAGATGTGGGCAATTTCAAGAAGCTTAATTCTATTAGAATCTCTGAGAAAAAGGAGAGAAAGTTCAGGAAAGTAAAAAATATTTGAAAAAATTGTGGTTGAAAAATTTTCAAATCTGGTGAAACCTAAACACTTTCAGATTCTAGAAGCTCATCAAACACCAAGCAGAAGGAACATTAAAAAAATTATAGCAAACAATTTCTTAATCAACTTGTTGAAAACCAGTGATAATAACAGACAGACAAAGACAGGTTACATAAGAGAAGCAAAGGAAAGGAGAGCAACAGATTTCTCATCAGGAACAATGCAAGTGAGAAGATAATCGGATGGTATATTTAAAGTAACTAGGAAAAAAAGTGTCGAACTAGAGTTCTAAACTCAATCAAATTATCTTTCAAAGATGAAGATGGAATAAAAAATTTTAGACATACAAGTGCTAAACCACCCCTACTGCCTCCCCAAACCACCCCCTACCATTAAGTTGATTCTGACTCATAGCAACACTATAGGACACAGTAGAACCACCCCATTCGGTTTCTAAGGTGATAAATCTTTACAGAAGCAGACTGTCATCTCTTTCTCCCATAGAGTGGCTGGTGGCTTTGAACCCTCAACCTTTGAGTTAGCAGTCGAGTCCTTCAACCACTGTGCTACCAGGACTCCCTAAATATAAGTGCACTAGGAATAAGTAGCCAGCAGACTCACAATGGGAGAAGAATTAAAAGAAGTCTGAAAGAAAATGATAATGAACAGAAAGATAGATTCACACAAAAGAATAAGCAGCACTAGAAGTCAGAGTGGACTAGAAAGCAATGGGCTTGGTTTGCTTTTTATAATATATATATATATATTGGCTTTTGGCTTATATATATATATATATATATTGTTTAATTTAAAAAGTATCCTCAAATGGAAATTGTCTTCTTAAACAAAAATAATAACAATGTAGTGAGCAAGTGAAACAAGTAAAAATATGATGTATGACAAAAATAATACAAACTTCAGAGAAAATTGAACTCATACTATCATGCAAGGTTCTTAGGCTGTATGCGATGTTATATTAATTAGAGGTGTTCTGTGATAAGTTAAAGATTTTTGCCATAAACCTCAAAAAAAAAAACCAGCCAAATCTGCTGACATCTAGTTGATTCTGACTCACAGTGACCCAACAGAATAGAGCAGAAGTGCCTCATACAGTGTCTGAGGAGTGGCTGGCGGATTCCACTGTTTACTTAGCAGCCAAACTCTGAGCCTTTGTACTGGAGCTCCATGCACTCCAAAGCAACCACTAAAATGCCAAAGCAAAAGCTTATAGCTAACAAACCAATAAATAAAACAAAAGGGAATCACAAAACACCAAATTAATTCCCAAAAAGGTGAATTAGAGAAGGAAAAAGGGAACAAGAACAGATGAAACAAGTAACAAAGTGATGGTTACTGACAGACTTATTACCAATAATAATATCAAGCATAAATACAGTAACTTCCCCAAGTAAAAGGTAAAGACGCTTAGACTGCGTATAAAAACCAAGAATCAACCATGCCCTTCAGTCTGTTCTGAGTCACAGCAATCCCATATACAACAGAACAAAGCACTCCCTGGTCCTGGGCCATCCTCACAATTGTTGTCATACTTGAGCCCATTGTTGCAGCCACTGTGCCGGTCTACCTCACTGAGGGCCTCTTTCTTTTGCACTGACCTTCCACACTTGCAGGGCACGTACTTCAAATATAAAGACACAAATGAAATAAAATAGAAGGATGGGGTGAAAACCAGCATTCTAGCATTGATGGAGAGAAAGGTAAAGAGGCTTTACTAATATCAGATGTAACAGATTTCATGACAAAGTATGCTACTGGAAGTAAAGAAGATCTTTATTTATTAAGGAAACATAGTAATCTTAAACCTATACCTAGGCGTAGAAAAGTCTGATGCAAGTACAAAAAAAAGACTCACAATTATAGCCCTGGAATTTCATACCTGTCTCTCAATGATTAAAAGAAAAAAAAAAGATAAAAAATCAGTAAGGATATAGAAGATTTGAAGAACATTACTGACTACATTGACATTTATAAAAAACTGAGAATATCCAGGATGCACACAGAAGATTTACCCAAGACACACTTTGTTCTTAGCCATAATAAGATAAATACTCATATCCATACAGGCATGTATACAAATGTTTATAGCAGGTTAGTTTGTAATATTTCCAAACCTGAAACCAACCTAATAGTCAACCAATAGGCAGATGGATAAACTGTGGTATATCTATACAGCAGAATATTACTCAGTAAAAAAAGTAAAGGAACCGCTAATACACAGCATTCCATGGATGAATCTGTATTAAAGAAGTCATGGGACAGAAAGTTCTTTTTTTGGTAAGATTCTACTTATGTAAAATAGATAAAGGCACAACTGTCTTTATAAATATGTATTCTTAAGAGGCATCCTCTGAAAAGGACTATAAGGGACTGCAGTCCCATCAGGATTTGCTTGGGGACAAGGGTGGAGATTTCAGGACTGTGTGGCAGGAAGGTAAGATTTACCGGTGATAGATAAGTCCATTATCTCAATTGTGGTGGATGTTCCACAGGTACACTTTTAAGATACAATCTATTATAATTCAGTTGTATGTTGGTAAAGATATTTAAAATTTCTGTAAGTAGAAATTAAAAATTTGAAATGAAGAGGAAGTATTGTATCATGATTTAATTGGTGGGGTATTTCTTTCTCTCTTCTTAATATTTGCTTCTGACTTGGCTCTGAGTCCTAACAACCCCGCACATAACAGAACAAGACACTTCTGGGTACTCCATCATTCTCACCATTGCTGAGTCCGGTGTTGCCTTCCAGCCGAGAGCGAGCACTTCTTGGCACCACGTTGGGTGATGTTCTGCTGGCATTAACTGGATTGTCTCTCGCTAATCATCAGAAGTAGGTTGTCAGATCTTTCTTTCTAGTCTGTCTTAGTCCGGAGACTCTGCCCCAAACTGTCCACCCCAGGTGCTTCGGTCAATATTGGAAATATTGGTGGCACAGCTTCCCACATCACAGTGACACACAAGCCATCACCGTGCAGACAAATGACACACTTAACGGTACATAAGACAATGAATGGTGCATCTTACAATAAATGACATCTTAGGTTCAAGAAACTACAGGTAAGCACCACCCCTCAGTAAAGTCAAAGAATTCTTTCAGCAAAGAAACTTCTTGCAATATGTGTAACAGGACTTTACAACTATTTTTTCCATGCACTCAGTTTACAAGTGACAGGCATGCTGGGTAGGGGATAAACAAAGGAACTACATGCAGAGAGAAGAATCTGGGCAATCCTGAGTACACAATAGAAGTGCCCTTGCAAGGCTTGGGGGTCTTATCTCACCCTAACTTCTGCTTGTTCATCTTCCTACTAGACAGCTAACTCTGTGTGTAATACTACGGCCACTATTCAGCCAATACTTATCCAGCAGTTTCTGTACAGGACTAGAGATTTATTTGATTCTAGTAGGTTCTAAACACTAAGAGTTTCTGCAGCTGGAAGTCTGGGTTGGGGTTCATCAGCACAGAGATGGCAGTTAAATACTCAGGCATGAATCGCTCCACCAGTTTAGGGAAGTAGAGATTATATGAGAGTTAAGTTCAAACTCTGCGGAGAATGAACACCCAACTTCTGTCAATGGGAGAGTCTGGGCACCTACATTAGATAACAGAAACTGATAGACGAGAACGGAGAGAACAGTTTACAAAAAGTTAAAAACAGTACCGGAGACATAATGACCTTGATTTACTAAACCAGTCCAAGGTGGTGAGGAACCTACAGTCAACAATGTGCTTATATGCATGCGGAATGTGTATATTTGATAGTAATGATTGTTATAACTGTCCAATATATCATCATAATAACTTATAATGAAGTACCATTAAATGTTTTTTACAATTTATACAGTCGCACTTCAATTATTAAAAAATGCCTGTCTTTCCTCTCTTCAAGTTCAGGTTAAAGCAGTTTGCAAACAATACAACGCAAAACAGAACCAAACAGAACATCACCACGTGATCGACTTAACACGGCAGAAAGAAAATCCTGGTGGCATAGAGGTTATATGCTACAGCTACTAACCGAAAGGTCAGCAGTTTGAATCCACCAGGTGCTCCTTGGAAACTCCATGGGGCAGTTCTACTCTGTCCTAAAAGGTCAACTCAACAGCTCTGGGTTTGGCTTTTGGTTTTTAGAAAGAAAACAGAATAAAGTAGTTAACAGGGCCTAAGCAGCAAACATTCTGCCTCGTGTCCATCCTGGGAAATCAGGAAATACAACCCTACATCACCTGTGTCACCTGCGTCACCTGCGTCACCTGAGAGGCAGGAGCAGTCAGCACTCAGAAGAGAGACGCCCTCTCTGTTGGCTTACTCCGGGTGTATTCAGACGGCTAAAAGGGACAGTCTTATGACAAGAATTCTGCAGCAAATCTATAAATAGCATTCATTTGCATGTAGCCTGAAGCAACCTTTAACGCAAATGAGACATAATACTGAGGTGTGATTCCACCAGAATGTTAATTTTACTTAGCCATTAACTTGGTCCAAAGATGGAACTTGGACTGTATAGATTAGAACATCTTTTACAATTATCTTTCTCAAATATTATTTCTCTAAAACCAGGCTTTTGAAAGCAGCTGGGTGTCAGAAGACAACAAACATATTCTTCAGCTGGGAACAGAGATCCCTCTAATTGCTGATCGGGAACAGAGACAGAGACCTTGGGAGACAGATAAGCAGGTAGGGAGTTAATTCTTCCCTTGGTGAACTAGGGAGCCAGGAAGCAGGCTACCCCTGCTAGACTCAGTGGTGGACTTTCAAAACAGAACCAAATCCATTGCCATCTAGTTGATTACAACTCATAGCAACTCTAGGGGACAGAGTAGAATTGCCCCAAGGGTTTCCAAGGAGCCATTGATAGATGGACACTGCTGACCTTTCGGTTAGCAGCCATTCACTATGCAGGGTTCCGAGGTGGACTGCAAGGCCAGTTAAATGCAAAGCCATGTATATAAGTGTGTATTTTCAGAAAGCAAGTCTTGGCTCTGCCTTAGAATCAGAATCTGAGGACTCAGAGTTCTCTATCAGAGAGCAGGGCATCCCCCAGTGTGAGCTCCACACAGTCGGCATTGCCCTTACCTGGGGCACTGGTGAAGGGTGGAGTTTCGGGGACCACTCCACTCCTCTGAGGACAGTGGTGCTCCCGGAGTACGACTCTTGCCTTCCACGGGGAGACCTGGGCTCAACTACGGGCCAACGCATCTCAGCTCCAGCCCCCACCCGGCGATCAGCTGCAGATTCTGTGTTGGCTTTGGTGCTTGACAGGTTTCAGCTGAGTTTCCAGACTAACACAGACTGGGAAGAGAGGCCTGGGGATGTATTCCCCCAAATCAGACAAGGAACGCCTCAGCGATCACAACGGCTTGATCCACAGCTGACCGTCCGATGACGCCAGTGTGGACGGGCTGCCCTGAGCCAGGGGCTCGTCTGATGACAGCCACCAGCGACTCCAGACCTTCTGAGTGGACGACTGGTGGTGGAACGTCTGAAAGGAGCGCGGAGCTGTATTTTAACGTTTCCCAGTTATTCTTAAGCCCTTGGCAATTCAGTACTTACTGCTCTAAAATGCTTTAGCCTGAAAAACATCTCAGAGGATGCGCTGCAGTTAGGAGGGAGAGGAAGTGTTCCTGCCTGCCTGCCTTCCGTTCTTCCTCCCTCCCGTCCTCCCTTATTCCCTTCTGCCCTCCTTCTCTCCTTCCTCCTTTCCTTCCGCCTTCCCTCTGTCCCCTATGTCCCTCCACCTTCCTCTCCTCCCTAGCTCCCTTTCCTCCATCCTTCCTCCTTCTGCCTCCCCCTCCCTACCTCCTTCTTTCCTTCCCTTTTTCCTGCTTTTTTCTTTCTTCACTTCTTTCATTTCTTCCTTTTTTTTCCCATTCTTTCCCCATCAATATTTTAAAAATGACTTCGTGTCAGACCTCCTTGTCTAACTTCAGAGGAAGGAGAAAGCATCAAGATCAGGGATCAGCCTTTGGAGCTGGAGATTAGACTCACCAGTCTTCTTATGAAACCAGCTGTCCCTCCCACGTCGCTCTCTCCTTCACGGTTGGTTGGGTACTTGGTTCTGTAACAGGCTGCAACAGCCACAGAGAGCTGAGAGGCCATGTGCGCAGCAATGGGGTCTATTAGGGGGAATAACAGGTGAAACTCAGGATCAGGAATGGGACAGGAGGCACCAGGCAGGGTCTGGAAGCTCCGCGGAAGTGCGACACGTCCCTGCCTTCCCCAGCTCAGGACAGCTCTCTCAGCTCCTGAAGGCGTCACAAACAAGCAGGTTCTTCCCTCGGCCAGGCTGGATCGGGGTGGACGGATTTCTCTGGGCCTCCACTAGACAGGCTCCTCCTGGTCCTGGCCTCTGTCCTGCTCTGGCCAGGGTCCCAAGGCCCCTTAGTTCAGCCAGTAAGCGCCTGGAGGCACCCCACGGCACCCAGAAGCACCGCCGGAAGGTGCTCGGCTCTCTCACCCTGCCCAGCGGCAGGCTCACCGAAGGCACCTGGCTCCCTGCGCTGGTGGCCCAGCACACCGTCGCGGGCAGGTCTCCTGGCCCTGCCGCTGCCGGTCGCCTGCCGCCGGGCTAGGCTGCGCTTGCCGCCACTTCCCGCTGCTGCTGGGCGGTCTCTGCCTTCAGTGTTTCGGCTCTCTGTGTCTCTGGGGCCTGAGGATTCTTTGCACAGGTATCCCGGGTACAAAGGACGTCTTCACTCTTGGCTCTTCTTTTGGGTGGTAGTGAGGTTCGTTCCCTTTTCGGCTGGTGGGATGGCTGTCTTTCAGCCCGGCAGAGGTACAAAACTAACCAATCCTCTACAAGGGTACCATACACCGTATCTGCATAGTTCCACCCCATCATAGCCCTCCCCCCAAGGGTTCTAGGCATCTTATTTTTGCGTTATTAAAGGCTATCCAAACCTCTGGGTGGGGTGGAAGCATGTCCTTTGCGTAGTCCCACCCCAACACTTTCTGAGAGTCATAAGGTCAGGGGTAGGGGGCCATAGTACAGTCATTCACTACACCACAGATGTCCTGAACCGCTGTTGCATACCCAGTCCTTTGCAAAGCTCTTGGGCCACAGAGATGAATAAGAGATAGACTCAGCTCTCCTGGGCCCCATGACTTCCAGCAATAGCTAACAGAGAGAAATGGCTACAAAAGAGACTCTCCGAAACAGACTGAGATGGCCCAGTCTGTGGGATTGTGGGATGTTTATCATGTATAGGTTGGAAAATGAACATACTTGGTTTTTATGGTGAAGTGTATTTAACTCAACTCTTTCAAAATAAGTAGAAACTAAGGGTCTTCATCTTTGCCACCACTTTTTGGTTCAGGGTAATAAAATATTCAACTGTTTCTGTCTTGAGTTCCAGTAGAAAGACCCTAACACCACATAGATTGTGTCAAACATCTCAATATCCAGGTGACCCCTGCCTAAGCTCGGTTACAGAGCTGGTGTCTGGGAAAAGAGAAACTTCCCCGAGAGAGGGTCTTTGAAACCCTACCCATTTGGCATAAAAAGAGAAACAGGTTATATAACTTGGAGTCCCTGTCTCTATAGAGTGGCTGTCACGAGAGTTTAAAGGTTAGATTTTTATAGCCCACAATTCATAGCCTGCAGAGACTTATTTAGTCAATGACACACATTTTGCACACCTGTCCTTTTCCAGGCATAAGATAAACAGTGTAGAGTCCCTTTCTTCATACAGCTCGGGATGGAGCAGAGAAAACAGATCTGGACACGTGCGGGGATGCATACGCTGATGCTCTGAAATCTCTGTATTGGTTCTGATCACATTCTGCTCTTTATTCTAATGTGATACATCTATTCCAGTTCCTTGAGCTTGTGATGCCTACTGTCCTTTGCCCTGACATGTCACACCTCCCATGTTAGCATTTAAGGGGAAAGACCTCCCTTAGGGCTGCTTTGGGAGCACACAGAAAGCTCCAGTCAAGAGACCACTGGCTTGTGTCAGCCAGCTGTTGCTAATGTTCTGGCTTCCTGATTTCATCTGAGTTCAGAAATTCCAAAACAGCAGTCTCCCTTTTGGGTTGCATTTTGGTATTCTTGCTCTGGGTTGCAAAGGAAGGACTGAGGTTTTAGAAACGAAAACCTCAAATTGTTAAACAAACATTTAAAAGCTGACCATCATCTTAACAGCTATAGTGGAAATGTTGTAATAGGAGGAGTCTGGGTTTTGTACTCCATGAGATTGTACGACTCACCGTGGAAAGACGCCTGGTCATCACAGCTATAACGAAATCTCATTTTTTTAATCAGGCTGTAATGCCTCCCTTCCCAGCCACCATCACTGGATGACATACCCACTTCTAATTTAAGAGGTCTTACGATTAAGTCCGTGAACTTCATTGTTCTAAGTGCTACAGACTTCACTGCTGAATATCACTACAGTCGTCTTCAAGGTACTCCCCTTGGGAAGCTATGCACCAATGCTTGTGCCTAGTCCATGCTTCAAAGCAGTTTGGGAACTCTTTTTGGAACTGCCACTGTGCAAGGTGGCATGGTGGCAAATTTGCGAACTTAATTCTGTAGTTGTTTGTGAGGGAGCTTTTAGTCGGTAAACAAATAACCGTACTGGAACACTCTCTCTAGTCACCTGGTCTGGCCCTCAGTGACTTTTTTCTTTACCTGAAGATAAAGGAAATATTGAAAGAAAGACATTTGGATGACATTCAGGACATCAAGGGTAATATGACAATAGCTCTGATGGCCATTCAAGAAAAAGGGTTCCAAAACTGCTTTGAAGGGTGAATTAGGCAATGGTGTCTGTGCACAGCTTCCCAAGGGGAGTCCTTCGAAGGTGACACTAATGACATTCAGCAGTGAGGTCTGTGGCACTTTTTCTAGGGTGAGTTCACGAACTTAATTGTCGATCCTTGTATGCCCACCCCAAGCTACAGCACAATTGTTGTACTCCAGCCTTCCTGCATGCAGACACAGCGTCATCTTTATTCTTTATCCATCCTGCATTATTTCATTCTTCCACTTAGCAAATGTCTGGGTAGTCTTTTAGGTGCCAGATAAAACTACTGGCACATAATGGCATGGCGATGCCTGTTGTTGAGCCCAGGTGGTACACTGGTTAAGCCCTTAGCTGCTAACCAGAAGGTCGGTGGTCGGAACCAATCAACCACTCTGTGGGAAAAGGATGTGGTGGTTCACTTCCACAAAGATCTGAAGCCTTGGGAGTCTTATGAGATAGTTCCACCAGTTCTACGAGGTCTCTATGAGTTGAAATGGACTTGAAGGCACAGGGTTTGGGTTTAGGTGCAAATACCGTGCTTTTTCAGGGATATCCTTTCTTAGATGGGTACTCTGGTGGCATAATGGTTAAGTGCTATGTCTGTTAACCAAAAGATTGGCAGTTCAAATCCACCAAACGCTCCTTGGAAACTCTATGGGGCAATTCTACTCCTATGGGGTTGCTATGAGTTGGGACCAACTGGGCGGCATTGGGTTTCTTAGAGTTGTCAGACTTTTTCTAGAACTTCTGAAGAGTCTGTGGAAGTACTAGACAAAGGAATCAGGTTGCTGAAACCGGGACTCAGGGCAGCGAAGTCTGCAAGTGGTTAAATCAGAGCTGATGTGGGTTCTGAGAGTCTTGAATAATGCTGGTGTTTTATAAGCCCTTTTCAGAATATAAGTGTTCTCACCATCCTACTCAGAGATAACGTGCATTTTCTTTTGCTCCATTTGTTTATTCAATGAATATTTTCCCTGGACATTTGTTATTGCATTCCGTATAGAGGATTAGGTATCAAGAGGGTGCCTCTCTTTACTGCTGGGAAAGACTGACTGCTCCCTACGCCCTATTTTCCAATGTCAGGTTTCGGAAGTTTAATGCTTGTTTTTGTCAATCTATTCACTTCACAGAACAGGGACAAGTGAAATGGGACACTGGATGGTTTAGTCCCATTCCTACATGGATTATAACATTTCTAGATTAATTCTATCCTGTTTTACTTATTGACCGAAACATCTGAACACCGACTTGATTGATAAATCGAGAAGCTACAGGGGAAAACTGTAGGAGGTCTGCTAGTTACCTGAACAACCAAATTAAATCTTTTACTGACAAATTTAACAGTGGGTTTTTAAACACCCTCCCTAGTAAGTCCCTCAAAACAAGCTAAAGAACCTAATACAAATATAGATGTTGACGAAAGGCTGTATATTCATCCATTCATTCGTGTCCACTTCTAACAGTTTAGGGACATAGTCAAAGATTATAAATGGAGGCCTATACACCATACCTCAATATGAGTATGTAAAATTTACCAATCAGACTGTCCTTACACTGCTAAATCAAATGATGCTTATCTTCCATCTCCACCAATTATGCTGTTACTGGCTGTTGTGTTCAGTTCACTCTTGACTCATAGAACCTCATAGGAGACAGTAGAACTCCTCGTAGGATTTTCTAGGGTGTCATCTTCCCCAGGAAGCCCTTGGAAACTCTATGGGGTAGTTCTCTGTCCTAGAGGGTCGCTATGAGTTGGAAAGGACTTGACGTTGAATCTGCACAGGAACAGACTGCTGGATCTTTCCATTGCAAAGCTACTGGGTGGATTCAAACTGCCAACTTTTTGGTTAGCAGCTGAATGCTTAACCATTGTGTCAAACATACCTTTAAAATGTCCATGTATGTGTGTGTATATATATATTTATATGCAGAAATATATATATTTGTTTTGTATATATATTTACATGCATAAATATATACATTTGTATATATAGCAAGAATATATTTTATATATAAATATATATGTATATTATATACACACACACACACACACATATATATATATAAAGCAAGAAAAAGGCTGCTCAACCTGACTGGGAAGTGATACTTCATTTACACAAGAATCCATAGCGTTTGTGCTATCTGAGATGGATTTGACATGATAACTAATTTGTCTTTTCTTTTGCCCAATGTATATATATTTATATTTATATGTGCAAAGTTCTGGGTGTTGTTTTTAATAGGATGAGACAAGTGAATGGGTAATAAAATAATACAAAGCTCAAAAATTATTACATTTCATAGATTCTTGCCTTATTTCAGATAATTAACTAATTATGCTGCTGTAATCAAGATTTGTCACCTAACGTATGTTCTATGAACAGTTATTCAAAAATAAACAACGTTTCCTGCATCAGTGTGGTTTTTAGATTTCTGTAAGTAGTGTTTTTTTGCTTCTTTCAACTTGGAAAAACACTGTATCATTTAAGGGAGAGAAACTGGAATCAAAATTTTAAGAGCAGTTCTTAAACTAGAAAATAATTCATGAGTTTTGTATATCACAGCCAAACAGTAGGGTGTAGTCATAGATGAGAAATGATTATTATTGCAGAAAATATAAAACATTTTAATTTTATCATATAAATTGCTATTACTTACACAGCAATTTTTATGTGAGTCAGTGTCTGAATCAGCACGGTATATCTTGAGTTCTTATTTCAAATTTTTGAATGTAGGAAAATTTTAAAGGAAATGAAACATAGAAGTATGGTACTCATATTTAGAAAAGAATCTCAATGCATGTTTTCTTGAGGATTAATTCTACAAGACTCTTCTTTAGGATAGTCATGAAAAATACAAATGAAAATTATTTGAGTAAACTGTAATTGCATGTATGTTTGGAAAATTTAATTAGTTTTATTCATAATAATTCACACTTCATAGGGTCAGTAGCCATTCATCTCCACCATAAAGAACTGATACCATGCTTCAAGCCTGTTACCATCTAAACCTACATGTGTGTGAGTTTGAGCTAAATCGGATTGATTTAATACTGACAATGTTCCTGGATTCCCTTTTGTATAGTTGTTAAAACTCTGTATTAATTCACAAATACCTTTGGAACAAAAATTAGAACATGAAGAAAAGCAAGAAAAAGGCTGCTCAACCCGACTGGGAAACGACACTTCATTTACGCAAGAATCCTTAGCATTTGCGCTGTCTGGGAAGGATTTGGCATGGTAACTAGTTTGTCTTTTCTTTTGCCTAAGTGTCTCTGCCTCAAATCTCCTTTGCACTGAAAGGCAGGGTCTGTCTTCAGTGGTGGTAGCCCAGTCTGTAAACTTCCCAGCACTCAGAAGTCTTTTGTGTCAAAGACATAGAACCAGAGATGTAGAGATGGATTCCCTAGGGTCTTCGAGGTATTACCAAGTATCGAGATATTAAGAGTCATGAGTCATGCTGGGCCCGTGCTAACTTCCAGGACAGCTGAGAACCAGCAGAGAATCAGGCTGTTTAACAACTGGTATGAAAACCAAACCCCAAGCCATTGCTGCTGAGTCAACCATGACTCATAGTGACCTCAAAGGACAGGGTAGCGCATCCTCATGGGGCTTCCGACGATGCCATAAGTCACCTAACCACTGTGTCACAGAGCCCCTTTGGTGTCTCCACGTTATGTAAGAAGTGCTATGGTAAGGCATGAATTAATGAATTGATTGAAAATCAAGCACTAGAAGTCTTGCGTGAGCCCCAGCGACCGCATTCCAATGGCTTTTCTGAGTTGAGGGGATTCTTATTTTTGTTTCACACGTGCCTCATCTGCTATTGAATCTCCACTAGTTCTTTAAAACAAAACTAGTCTAACAAGTCTCAAGCCACTTGGGATATTGACTGCTGATTCCAGATCTTGAAAAATAGGTTTCCATTTTCAATCTCAGCTCTTAAATGCAATGTATGCTAATAAGGGCTCCTATTAAAAAAAATTCTCAAACGTGATCTACCTTCTGCAGAGGCAGAGCCAGTGCCAATTTCATAGGCAATTATAAGTTCCCATTTGCTGTCCTTTTGAGAACTAACATAATATGTAAATTATTTTACAAATATGGTACAGATGTCATTAATAGAACAGGCAAGTAGGACCTGTGTCGCCAATTAATATTTTCATTGTATTTGAGTCCAGGGTCCACTTAGAGTTTTCCAGGTGCAAAACTGAGTTGCTGTGATCAGCAACTTTCTCCTTGTCATAGTTACAGTATGGATGTATCTGCACCGATGGGCTCATTATAGAGACATTGGTGGAAGATGCGGACTTAGCAGAGGGGGACATCTGGTTACAGAGCCAGCATCACCAAGGCCTGTCCTAGTGCTTGCACTCCGTGACAAAAGCCACTTGTCAGTTATACTTGTTAGTTCCCCTGGTGACGACACCGTGAGCTTGTTTATGAAGGCTCTGTAAGCAGAAGGTTGGATTTAGATATGGTGTGGTTCTAACAGGCTGAAATGCTGCTTGGTTGCTGGATTTAGAATTGCTACAACAGCTCAGTTTGACCTTTGAGGGGTCTTTCTTCAGTGGTTGCTTTTGAACAGAAGATGTGAGTTTTCTCAGTTTCACTGGTTGGATTTCTGGTAGGTCATTTTAGAGTAAGCATGAGTTACTACTACTGTACACACTTAAAACCAAAGGCACTCGAAGGCAACCTATAGCTCCCAGGCAATTTACACATACTATTTCCAAGAGAAAGAGGTTTTCAACAGGTTGAAGGCAGTGACAGTTATCAAGGTGTTGTGAACGTATGTGAGTCAGCTTTGACAAACTGCATTGAAACCTTTTGGTGAAGATTGCTTTGTTACGTCTCAAGCATGGATTGTAGAATTATTTTCTTAGCGTAGTAAAAAGAATACTGCTAATAACTAAACCAGACCAAAAAACCAAACCCACTGCCATCGAGTCAATTCTGACTCATAGCAACCCTGTAGGTCAGAGTAGAATCGCCCCATAGCGTTTCCACAGAGTGCCTGGTGGATTTGAACTGCTGACCTTTTGGTTAGCAGCCATAGCACTTAACCACTATGTCACCAGGGTTTCTGCTAATAATTACAAGGTATGCATCATTTAGGGCCTTAAAAGAGGAATTGTTTTTCTCCTAGCTTGAGAGGATCAATTTAGATGAAACCTCATAGATTATTCAGCAAGAAAGGGACCTTGCTGTTGCTGCTTTGATTAACAAGATAACTGAAGGAAATGTTACAGTGACTGGAGGAGGAGAGGGCTGGGGCACGAAAAGAGGCCGAGAGTGGTCTGACAATCCAGCCTGGCTACCCACGATCACTGTGGTCGACGGTCACCAGCTCTGTATTGGTCCCAGAACTGCATGGACCTGGGCTAGGCCCTAGATAGCACACCTCACTTTTCTTATGTTTGGGAACTCCTACTTCTGTTTTTATCCAAATGACCATTTGCAATGTCACCGGTAGCTTGAAAATGAGGAACGTATGCACAGACAGCTCGGTTGCACAAGTGGCAAGACCCAAGGAAGAAGATGACCAGCTCACACCTGCCAAGACAGCCAGTTCATGGTCTCTTACCAAATGCCAGCACGAGACAGCAAAATTAGAGGCATCTCATTAATGGACCCTCTTTGAGAGTGTCGAGCCTATAATTAGATTTGAAATCTTTAACTTTCAGCTGTTTAATACTTGGAAATTCTGGTGGCATAGTGAGTTAAGTGCTAACAAAAAGGTGGGCAGTTCAAATCCACCAGGCGCTCCTTGGAAACTCTATGGGACAGTTCTACTCTGACCTCTAGGGTCACTATGAGTCAGACCTGATTAGAGGGCAGTGGGTTTGTTTTTGTTTTTGTTTAATGTTTAGGAAGGCTAACAGAATAAAATATGAATCACTGGGCAGATCAATGCTTTCAAAAACCTTTAAAAAAGTCACAGCCATGCTGCTTTGTATGAAAAATTCATTTCACAGGCATTAATTTTTTAATAAAATACTGATGGTACCATGAAGTCCAATGTTTGCTAATAAGACCCAGTGTTCAGTCAGAAAAGGTTTTTAGTATTTTCCTTCACTCCATGCAATCCGATTAAATTCCTTCTGGTATGGGTTCCAGAAACTGGTGAAAGACAAAGATTGGAAGGGATAAACCCTTAGATTTTCTCCTTATATGTAAGGGTAGCAGCATCTGAAACCTCTTGCCATTGGAAATCTTCACCATGAAGGGGAAAGTGTGTGCTTTTTTTGACCATAACTCAGCAGATGAAGGCATCATCAGTATTCTGAACTTTGTTTTCCAGGCAAGTGGAGGGAGGGAGAGGAAAGCGAGGGAGCCAACAAGGATGAATTAAGGCTGAATCAATAGGTGGGGTTTTGTTAATAGAGAAATCTAGTGCAGGTGGGCGCTAGTACAGATGGCAGAGTGGGGGAAGGGCGAGCAGCTGGAAATCGCAAGGGAGAGGTGCTTATATGATGGTTAGTCCCACTCCCTATCATTTTTTGCCATAATGTAATTTGCAAAACCATCTTGCATTTCTCCTTTCTACCTGCGTTTGGAAAAAGGGCATATGCTCTTTGCATCTGTCTCTACAATACATAGAAACTTCTTGGTTCTGGTTTCCAGGGAGTGGCGTTTTCAAAGGTAGACAGGAGTATTAATACTAGAGAACTTTCAGTTGAATACTATTGGAAAGCTAATACTGCAGATAGAGGAATACAAGGAATGTAGTTGTACCAACTTTTGTATAGAAAACATCAACTGAGTTTAGACTGCAACGATGAACTCTGGCATCAGTTATCAAAGTTGTAAAACCAAATTGGAAAGCAGGAAGGAAAATCTTGAATTTACAATAATGTTCATTTTTCTTTTGAGGGTTGTTGGAGAATGAGGAGCCAGAGTCAGTTGCAGATGCAAACGCTGTAACATCCACTCTGCATTGCGACAGTTTTGGGGGATTTATGTGAGCACCATCACAAGGATGCAATTCTTAAATGCATATTTATTAAGTCTTTCCGAGGCTGCAGCGGCAAAGCAGTGTGGCATGTGGGAGACCTTGCTCAGGAGGTGATGGAATCCTCCGTCCCTAGACCCAGGGAGGCCCCAATTGTTATAGATTGGACCCTTCTGTTGTCTCAGGATTGACCAAAGCCTGTATTACTGCTAAAGATCTTTCTGAAGCTCTCGGTACCATCTGTGTGAGGAAGGCACAGGGTCTGGGTGGTGAACATCACACCTGGTACAAGAAACAAGAGAGAGCACTTTCAGGAGATACTCTTTCAACAAGCTAGAGGCTTTCTTTTCGTGCTTATGCTTTTCAAGAAGTGGAAAATAGGGTCCAAGGTGAAGGGCACTTGTAATAGCAGGCAGAAATACACTCCAGAGCTTAGCTTTCCACTGGAGCAAATGCCAAAGACTGAAAACACCTTTTAAAAAACATCAATACCTTCTATTTATAGAACTGGCAAAAATGGTTTAGAGTCAAAAACAATACCAACCAAATACTTTCAAACCCTACATGTGTCAAAGAAACTTACCAAGGACTTTAAAACACTGGGCCAAAGGTCTAGGAAGGTACGTCTAAGCCCATCATCCTCACTTTGTTTTGTGTGCATGGAGGTTATTATTTAAACCGGCCCTGCCACAATCAGCATTACTGGACTACACCACAAGCTAAAATGTTTTCTAAATTCAACCCAACATTTCAAAGGACAGAGTAGCAGTGACAGGGGTCTGGGGACCATGGTTGCAGGGGACAAGGAGGTCAATTGACATAACTAGTCTTTTTCTAAGAGATTGTTCCGGATCCCAGAGTAGTGTCTGGGGTTTTAAAAGCCAGCAAACTGCTACCTAAGAAACATCCATGAGGAAAATACGAGTCCAGGAGACAGAAGGGTCCACATGATTGGGAAACTACATCAGCATGAGACTGGAAGAATTGGATGGTGCCCATCTACCACCAAAGACTGCCTTGACAGGGAATAAGTATAGAGTCCCTGATGGAGCACAAGAAAAAGGGGTGTGCAGATCAAGAACTCTATTAAAGGACCAGGCCTGATGGTTCCACAATCCTGAGGGTCTCCTGAAAACATGGCCCCTGGAACTGGCTGCTAGCCCAGAGCTGAAACCAGTACCGAAGCCAACACGTCAGACAAAGAATGGACTGGACTTGGGGACACAGAGAGATGCAGGTGGTGTGTGTCCTTATGGTTTTATATATATATATATATGTATGTATATAAATACATGAGGTGCCCTACTGTTCTCTTTTTAGAGGGGAGATGAGAGCGTGGAGAGGAGTGGACGAGTATTGGCTGAGCGCATACTGGAAGTAAAGAATGAGAGAGAAGAGTGTGGGGTCTCAGGGTGAGGGGAGCAGATATAGCTGCAGAGAGGCGGGTGCTCTGGGTCTCACATGGCAAATGGCCTTGGACTGTAAACTTTCACTTAATTACAATAAGAAAAACAAAGGGAGAAACAAAGCAAAATAAAAAACCTGCTAAGCAGATTTTACCGTGACTCAAGATCTGATCTGATTTACCTGTGTGTTTGCTTGGTAGACAGTTGTCTTCTTTTTCTTTTGGTAGATTGTATGTTCTGATTTTGCTGTAGCTGAGCCCTGGTGATACAGTAGTTAACAGCTTGACTGCTAACACAAAGGTAAGCAGTTCCAATACACCAGCCACTCCTTGGAAACCCTACAGGGCAGTTCTGCTCTGTCCTTCAGGGTCATCATGGGTCAGAGATGATTGGAGGGCAACAGGTATTTGAAGAGTCACCTCGTGTTTTTTAGAGAGAGAAGGATCTCTAGGTATAAGGATTATAGTTGTGAGACATCTTTCACTGTTAATGTTTATGACTGCCTTATGGGACAGTTCTACCTTGTCACATGTGTTTGCCAGAAGTCAGAATCAACTTGACAGTGTCTAGCAACAACAGCAGTTTTGGATTTGCCTACAAATTTTCTATCATTTCACTTAAAATCTATTAAAACTTTCAATCACATAAGAACTTTTCATTTAGTTCATTTTTTGGGGTGGTGGGGAATTTGGAGAGGTTTATTAAGCAAATGCCCTTGTTACAGTGCACACATACACACTTCTTTTTATGAAACAACTTATTTTTCAAAATCTCTGGAAAGCCGTCGGGTGCATGATGAGATTTGTCTTCTTGGGACATGCCCGTTTTGTAAATGTGTCCCAACCCCACACAGAAGAAAGAACAGATTTCTCATTAACTGAGCCCTGAGCTTGTTGATTCTGGAAGGCAGTTCTCATGCATACCACACCAAATGTTTCCTCATTTCTCAGGTTCTCCACCTAAACCCCGAAAACTTTCAACAGATGGCTTTCTCTCCAAATTTATTACAAAAAAAGATGCCAAGTTCCTTGATAGTCTCTATATTCTTTTCATTTGTTATCTCCTTTCTAATTTGCATCTTCAAATTCTCCTCCATTTATTCTTTCCTTTCTAGCTAGGAACATTGCTGTCTCAAATGAGGCTCATCACTAAAGGTACATATTGTACCCAACCTTCCCTTTAAGAAGACTCTGTGAAAAAGCATGCCTCTTTTTCCTACTACTATCTTCAGCCCTTCTTACGTGAAACTGACTTCTAACCCCTCTATCCAGATTAAAGCAAAAGCTACTTCTGAAAATCATTACCAGTCCAGTTGCCGTTAAGTTGACTCCAATTCACAGCGACTCCATGTGTGTCAGGGTAAAGCTGTGCTCCATAGGACTTTCAGTGGCTGATTTTTATGAAGAAAATCACCAAACTTTTCTGTTGAGGCTCTTCTAGGGGTCCTGAAATCTCCCACCTTTCAGCTAGCAGCTAAAGACTTTGACCGTTGACACCACTCAGAAACTCCACTGAAGATCATTCATATGCTTAAAACCTCGCAGAGCTGCTTCTTTTCTTCCTATCTTCCTTCTGTCCCTCTTCCTGGTCTTCTCTTTCACCTCCCACAGCTCACTGCGGCCAGCTTCAACACCTGTCAGCACCTGAAACCTCTTAGGAACCCAAACTCAGCAGGTTCTTGACCTCTGAGTGCTTGAGTGCCACCCCAAAGCCCCTTCTGTGCTTATACAATCTGCTCTCATGTCCTCAGTGAATGAATCCATCTGATTTTTTTTCCTTTTTGTCCTTCAGATAATCTTTCCCAATTTATTTCACTCTTTATACCTAAGCAAGGAATATTAGTGTTGTTGAGGGTTTATTTATTTTTTTAAATTTCATTTATCATTAAAAATTTTTTTTTCATCTTGATTAAATGACTGTTTATAATCCAAGTCAATCTTCCATATAAAACCCCATATATCCGTATCTCGGTGACTCTTTCCACCCTGTGACGGTACATTCTTCTTCACTCTTTATTTCCAACATTCACTCAATGAACACTGTCTCCTCCTCTTCACCTGTTCTTTTCCCCTCTAAAAAGAAACCAGCAGGACACCCTCATATATGTATTTATCCATAAAATGCACATACCACATGCATCACTTTGTGTCCCCAGGTAAGGTTCACTTTTTATTTTTCATGTTATATATCCATCCCAGTCTTTCTAGTTAAAATTACTTACTGAACCCCTATGCTGCTCAGACACCACGCTTGGCCTTGGGGTTGTTCAGACAGTGATGCTATGCAGGACACATAGATATTAAGATAGTTGTATTGCTGGAGTGAAAGACGTGTTCCGGGAAGGAGCCTGCAGAGCACCGTGGGAAGTCATCAGAAGCAACTGGACAGATGACATCTGACAGAAGGAGAAAGGGAGCAAGAACGGTCTGGGGAAAGAAAGCAGAAAGAGCTCTCAGTTTTTTGGGTAGCTCAGTATAGCTGCAGCAACAGTAAAAGGTGGAGGATAGAGTGATATGAGGCTGGCGCCATACGAGGGACACTATCATGATACATTTACTGAATTATTTTCAAGATCTAGTAGTTTAACAAGAGGAGTAATCATGTTTGGATTTTAGAAAGTAGACACTGGCAACTAGGTAGAAAACAGATCAGAGAAGGTACAAATCAGTAGGCAGGCAAATCAGTGAAGAGTCTGAGAGCCAGTTTAAAAACATGGTGATGATCTCAATTAGCATTACAACAGCTGAGATGAGGAGAGGTCAAGATTATTGGCAGGTAAGATGGCCATTAATAATTCTTCATTGACGATTAGCTTAGTAGCAGATGCAAAATTGTACCGCCTTCAGTGATAGTTTTGGTAGGAAATTCTAGGGTAGGTTCCTATTTGTCTAGATATGGTCTCATGGCCTAAAATGCGGCTAGGATGGTCAGACGATTAGGAGGAGTAGAAAAATGTCAAGCATACCTCTGCCACGTGAAAAGTGTTTCTTGGAAGAAGAGCTCTTCTGTTACCAGAAGATGGAGAAGTGATGCCAGGAAATTCAATGTAAACTGTGCCTGTGGCATATAGATAACATTTTTTCAATTACAGGCAATTCTCACTAGTTTGAGGTTTCATGAGAAAGTAAATATAAATAAAGAAATGTATCCAAAAAATAAGATTGCAACCTGCTCAGTGAGAATCAGAAAAATACGGTTTTCCACATGAATTTTGACACCAATATAAATAATTCAAGGTACATTTCAGTGACATTGTACAAAACTCTGCCTGTAAACAGAAACCATCAGGTGTTTTTATTACTCAGAGTAAAAATTTTAAGTCCTGAGAGCTTTCTAGAAACAAAAGTGGCCTTATCCTTGGTACCCCTGTATCTCTAGAAAAGTATAATCAGCATCAGTGCGTATCAGTTCTGTTGTTTTGCAGTTCTTTTAGGAAATGCCCAAATTTGTACAAAGGCAGCAAGCAAAAAGAGGAAATAGAGAATAGATGACGATTTTTCAGGGACAAAAGTCTTATGACAAGTGTGCAAGCTTATCTCTCTCGTTGATAGGAGTGAGAAGTTCCATTTTATCTTCACTCAATAATTTGTGATCCCCTCATCTGTGCCAGTGCTTTGTTAGGGCTGCAGATACGGAAATGAGTCCTATCTAGCCTACTATCATGAAATTCAAAACTAGAGGCAGGATGAAGACATAAATTCCCCATTTTAATACAAGGAAGTGCTTTAAAGACAGTCAAGAGAAAAAATAAGTCTATGAAATGTGTTTGTAGGTCTCGGTTCAGATATCTGTTTATGATAAACAGCATTTGTATTGTTGGAGGAGAAGTTATAGAACTGATAAAAATATAATAATTTTCTGTGTTACATCTGGCCTCTAAGGTTGCCATGAGTCGGATCTGACTCAACGGCACTGTTTTTTTTTTAATGTTACATGATGTCCATATTATTTTTAAATGAAGCTATCTCATTTGGTTGGTACAAGAGCAGATTTAGGGGCCATCTGTTACAGCTTGATTCGTGTCTCCTAAAAAGAAATGTTTGAGCCCTAACCCCCCGTCCCAGGGGAGAGTGGCCTTACTTGGAAATGCAAATACATTTACAGATGAGGTTAATTAACATGAAGTCACGCTTCAGTAGGATGGCCCTAATTCCAACATGAGTGCTGTCCTTATAAGATAAGGGGAAGAGATATCAACAGACACTTCGTGCCATGGATTGAATTGTGTTCCCCTCCAAATGTGTGTGGTTGTTCGGCTGGGCCATGAATCCTGGTGTTGTGTGATGTTCCTCCATGTTCCTCTATGAAGGCGATGAGTGTGGATGGGTGGCAGTTGTGTTGGCTGGGCAGGACTCAATGTATAAAACTGTTCTGTGCCTCGAAGCAATTTCTTGAGATATGAAAGAAAGAAGCTAGCACAAAGATCGGGGAACCTCATATCCTCAAGAAAGTAGCACTGGGAGTATAGCATGTCCTTCAGACTTCATGTTCCTGTGCCAAGATGCTCCCTGACCAAAGACAAATTGATCCCCCAGAGCCAACAAAGAAGAAAAGCCTTCCCCTGGAGTGGACACCCTGAATTCAGACATATAGCCTGCTGGAACGTGTAAGAATAAACTTTTCTTATGTTAAAGCTTGACTCAGCCTGGCTATGTTAAAGCCATCCACTTGTGGTGTTTCAGTTCGAGCAGTACTAGATGGTGGAATCCTAAGGGGAGACAGCCCGAGGACAGCCGGAAGACAGACGCCGAGATTGGACAAGCCAAGCAGCAGCTGAGGCTACGAGAAGCCAGCAGTGTGAGGGCAGGACTCCTTTCCTAGGGCCTTCAGCCAGAGCAGGGGCCTCCTGAGAACTCCTTGGAAGCTCTATGGAGCAGTTCTACTCTGTTCTACAGGGTCGCTATTGGTCAAAATCAACTTGATGGCAACACGTTTTTTTTTAAAGGGAAGAGTCATGTTCTTAAATTCATAGTATGAATTATTTTAGAGGGATTTGAACTTAAAGAATGAGTGGGTGTGTTTTTCTTAAGCATGCTGTCTCCTCCCTGTATAATTTCCGGAAAGCAGACCTGACAGCAGAATACAGGTTAGAATCTACCTTTGAGAGAAGGTTCAGTGGATGACTAGTCTTCAGACTTGTAAGAGAATACATTCTGCTTGTTTTAAGCTACTGATTTTGTGATACTTTGTTCAGACAGCTCTAGCAAACTAATAGACCATCACTGCCTCACCAGCTTAGTTTCTATGTTTTCAACAGATGCTGGAGCTGTGAAAATGTGTACTATGATTCTTAGCATTGGAGAGTTCACAGCCCAGTGAGAGACAGGAAGAAGGTACAGAAAAAGGAGAGGGAGAGAGAGAGAGGGAGAGAGAGAGAGAGAGAGAGAGGGAGAGACAGAGGGAGAGGGAGAGAGAGAGACCCACTTACTAAAATGCACTGTGCCATGTGTTCCAGAAATCACAATACAATGTGATATGTGTACTCATATAAGAATACAAAGATCCGGGCATACATAAACGGGGGAGGGAAACCCTGGTAGCATAGTAGTTAAGTGCTGTGGCTGCTAACCATAAGGCTGGCAAGTGAAACCCGTCAGTCACTCCTTGGAAACTCTATGAAGCAGTTCTACTCTGTTCTGTAGGGTCACTATGAGTCAGAATCAACTTGATGGCAACAAGCTTTTGCTTTTTCAAGGGAAGAGGCAGGTTCTTAAATCCTAGAATGAATTATTTTGGAGGAATTTGAACTTGAACTTAAAGAGCGAGTGAGGGTTTTTTTTTTTTTTCAAGCATGCTATTACCTCCCTGTACAGTTTCTGGAAAGCAGACCTGACAGCAGAAAACAGATTAGAATCTGCTTTTCAGGGACAACTCAGTGGGTGAGAATTGTTCAGAGATGGATACTTCTGAAAACATTAGTTGAGAGTGGGCTGTTTTCTGATACAATTGTGATTTTAGCATATATCCTAGTGGCTGACCAATAGTAACAATATTTATTAAGTATCAGACTCTGGCAGTTTGGGGAATGTTTGGGGTACCATCGTTTTCCCTGGCTCCTTCTTCCCTTGGGGGGTTACCACCGGGGGGTTTTATATACACAGATGTCTACAGCTGAAATGAAACAATATGCTTTTTTACAAACAGCTGGATGTTATTGATTGACATGCATCCATCCCAAAATATGCCCTGAAATATTAGCAGCTATACATGTGGAACAGAGCCCTGGTAGCATAGTGGTTAGGAGTTTGGCTGTTAACTGAAAGGTTGGCAATTGGGATCCTCCAGCTGCTCTGTGGAAACGCTATGGGGAAGTTCTACTCAGTCATACAAGGTCATTATGAGTCAGAACCAATTCAATGGCAACGGACTTTTCTATACACGTGGCAGTAATTCCAACCAGGAACAGAATTGTTTTCATTGTGTTGATGGACCATACCTGTGTAGGATGTAGCTTAAGCCAAATGCTTTTGATCTAAAAGAGCAGTTTAGACACAGCAGCAAACAGACACAGATAGAGGAAGGCAGATCGCCAGCCCGCCGAGGGACAGAAGCTGAAAAGAGACAAGAACCTCACCCCAGAGCAGACAAAGTCCGCTCCTAGAGCCGATGCCCTGAATTTGAACTTTCAGTCTTCTAAACTGTGAAATAAATTGAAGTTGACTCTGAAGGCACACAATAACAACAATAAACTGGGAACAAAATAAATGTCTTTCCTCCAAGCTGCCCACTTGTGGTATTCCTGTACAGACGGCACTAAGAAACCATGAGGTCTGATAATGAAGTCTGAGAACTTAATTTTTCTAAGTTGCTACATACCTCATTGCTGAATGCTACTATGGTCACCTGTGAATACTTCCCTTGGGTTGCTATGCCCAACACCAGCGTCTTTTCCACCCTTCAAAGCAGTTTTAGAACTCTTTCTGGAATGGCTATTGTGCGTGGTGGCACAGAGGCAAGTTTGCAAACTTAACTATACAGTTGTTTGTGAGGGAGTTTTTTGCCAGTAAACAAATAACTATTGGAACAACCTCCCCCCCATACCTGATCTGGTCCCCATTGACTTTTCTCTTAACCCAGAGATAACGGTAAAATTGAAAAGAAGACGTTTTGATGACATTCAGGACATTAAGGGTAATATGATGACAGCTCTGATGGTCATTCCAGAAAAAGAGTTCCAAAATTGCTTTGAAGGGTAGACTAGGCACTGGTGCTGGTACATAGCTTCCTGGAGCAGGTACCTCAAAGGTGGCCATAGTGATATTCAGCAATGAGGTATACAGCACGTTTTCTAGGATGAGTTCATCAACTTGATCGGCAGTCTTCATCAGATACCAGGGAAACCCATGATTCACCCAGATAACCGGCAAAAGCTAAATTCGACAACTTGGGTTAGCGGTTGAATATAGGCTTTTTGTTTTCTACTCCTTTTCCCCTTAAACTAGACTCCATGGAGCCATAAAACCACAGAAACACCTGAACTAGCTTGCAGTGAGAAGCCAGGCACCATTTGTTTGCTGCAGATTTTCCCCTCTGTAGGAGGCCAAGAGATCATGATGCCTACTGAAACAGGTTCAAGGAAAAGAAAAGAGTCAGAGAGGGTGAAGGTGTAGCTGTGTTTCTCAAAGTGCAGCAACCCAACTCACCAGTGAAGACTGGCCCAGAAGTTTAACCAGTTTGGTTAGGATTTTGGCCTCTTATGGTATGGAATGTGGTGGTTCAGAAAAGAAGATGGACAGAAGCGTGGGTGATGGATGGATGGGTGGGTGGATGAACAAATGAATGGATAGAAGGATGAATGGGCGGATGGATGGATGGTGAATGAATGATGGACGGATGGATGGATGGGTGGGTGGGCAGGTAGATGAACAGATGAATAGACAGACAGAGGAATGGGCAGATGGATAGATGGTGAATGAATGATGGATGGATTGGTGGGTGGGTGGATGGACAGGTGGATGGGTAGACAGGAAGATGGATGGACTGGTAGATAGTTGAACAGATAGAAACAGGGAGAGCGAACTTTGAGTCAAAGTCATCGGCAAGAAATGAAACAGAAGTAGAGGAAGAACTAAAATGACCCCCTGACCCAAAGCGTAATGTAAGCAAGTTTGAAAGGGAATGAAGAGGACAAAGATAAGAATTGTATTTCCCTAAGTGTGTTATTTTTAGAATCTAGAAGGAGCAGCATTCATTAAACAAAAGTGATAACAACGCAAATTACTGTGATAGTAGAGTAGCATTGGATTAGTTCAAGAGAAAGATAACATTCCGAGTTAGTGTACTCTGGGACTTCATATTGAAAGTAGGATTTTAATTAAAATTTGAAATAATGCATTCAGTTTCAAAAGGCAAAGGCAAAACGACGTGTTCAATGAGTGAACCTAAGCAATATTAAATATTCAATTTCTTATCTGGTTAATTAATAAATACTCTTATTTGGAGGTGTTAAAGTTGTGAAATGCAAGAGGCAGACTAATAACTGTACACAAAACAGTTCTACTTGTTTGACAAATGAAAAACATAATTTTGGCTGAAGCAGTCAAGAAGCAAGCTTTTGCTTAAATGCCTTCCTCTTCTGTTTAATGCCTCTGTGTTTTAGAATCCATGCCAATCACGCTAACAGTGATTGTGTAAGTAATGAAGAACTTTCTTGTCTTTAGAGACATACGTTTCTGAAGATAAGTTAGAACTGGAAATGTTCAAATGAAAAAACAATTCTCTCAGCATTAGTAGAATCGTACTCTAAGTAGAATGCTTGTAATCTGAAGTCGTATCTCCTTGTCCTGTTTCAGATAAGGTTGCTGTCTGTGTGTTAAAGTCCAGGATGCTGAATCTTATCATAAAATAATCAAGAGTGTAACCATGCCTACAACACAGGCGGAGGAAGCTGTGTCTGCTGTCAAGATTCCCAGCATGGATTTGCACTAACCTCAAATAAAAGTATACGGAAAAGAGAAAACTGGCATTCATCACCATTCTTTCCTGTTCTGTCATTATGGCCTTTGTTAGTGTTTTTATTTTACAGATGAAGGAAACATAAGCCTTCTCAGGGGACTGCACCAAGTTAGTAGCTGAACTTGGTTCTGAAAAGTCCATCTTTAGGTCTGCAAGTACTAGCTCTTGGAGTACACAACGGCATGATATGGTCCATCATACAGTTGCCCATCTGTGCGTTACAAGCTTCGTCTTCTCCCTCACTTACACATCCAAGTATTTTATGTCAAGAGTCAAGATGGTGATAATTCTGTCTACATAAAGGTGTGGAAAGAGGTTTTTCTCAGAATCCAGTTATAAATTAAGTCACTTTCCAGAAACAACTGGACTTGACTCAGCTTGTCAGTGTCTATTTGGGATCAAGATAGTCCTCTTTGAGAGAATGGCTTTTAAACAGAAACGAAAGGATGATTTGGACTTCTCCAGATAAAGAAAGGGATACAAGACATTCTAGATAGAAGGAAGAGGAAAAAGAATTTGGCAAGTTTGAGGAAGAGGAAGGAGGTCAGTGTGATAGAGGCTGACAAATGTGTGAGCTCAGGAGAAACAGAACATTGGCTATCTGGTCAAAGCTAAATCGTGCATGACACGGTTGGGATGTGGAGTTGTGCACATTCTGAAGGACCATGAGAATATCAAGGTTGTATTTAAAAAACCCAGGGAGACATTTAGTGGTATTGGTACAACATAACTTGTCCCTCCTTGAAGTCAGAAATAGAAGATGGTACGTTTTGCCTCTTCCACTGTACCAGATGTGAGGGCAGAGAAGGTCAGTGGTAGAATTCTCTTCTTCTATGCCAGAGACCTGAGTTCAAGTCCTAGCCAAAGCACTTCACGTGCAGCCACCATCTGTCTGGTAGTGCAGGTTTGAGGGTCACTATGATGCTGAACATAGTTCAGCAGCGCTTCTAGACTAGGAAGAAATGCCTGGTGATCTACTTCTGAAAACTCAGCAAATGGAATTCTATGCACCACAACAATTGGGTGCATTGTATGTGGTGTCACCGTGAGCTGGGATTCAACCCTGGTAGCCAACAACCACAACATCAGGCACAGTAATTTGTTAAAATATATATTTGCTAACTAGACTCTCCTAAGTTACTTAGGCAACAAAAGTACTTCCTGAGGTATTTTTCTCCAGCTCCCTGCAGCCCCAAAGACACCCAAGCTGCGTGAAGAACGCAGTGTTAACTTTGTCCCATCAAACTAGGTATGTTTTTAAGTTAGAGGGGAATTCTTCCCCCATAATGGTCTGTATGTATGTTTGGGCAAGGGTGAACAATTCGACATACTACATTTCCTTTCTTTTGAAGTACTTCAGATTTGTTGTTTCTAGTCCCCTGGGGCTTTTCAGGATATTACAGTGATGCTGGTGAATGTTTCCAGAGGGCCTGGCTGTCATTTCACAGAAGGAAAAACAAACAGCAAGGCCTCAGGGTAATTGTCTATATGTTCTGGACGGGGATCAGTAGCCATTCTGTAAACGCACGCTCCCTGTCTAGCAGACATCAAACCCAGTACAGTAGGGGGTGTTTTATTTCATTGCTTATAGTGTGGACAATGGCCATCCTCTAAGCTTGGTTTGTAATAGCACTGTCTTTGTTGCTTCTTCTACCTTTGTTTACCGGTTTTAACACTGGAGAGCGATCACTTGCTATCTCCTTCAACAAAATGTTCCATAAAAGTGGAAAAATTGAAGTTCACATTGGTTTTGTATGTTTCTCAAGGCATTTCTGAGTGAATGCATCCTTTTCTAAACTCATTGTTACAATTAGAGAAAAGGTTCAGTTGACAGAATATTAGCTAAGTGATTGATAGTTTAAATAAGTCTACGCTTTTTTTACCTTGAGTAAAAATGCTGAGGGATTTGTCTTGCCTTCATTCAAGGCACTATTCTCAAGTAATGTTATTATTATAAGAATAATGTTTAGTATTATCATTAGGGAAAGGTAAAACAAACAAACAAAATAACTCCACTGTCGTTGAAGTGATTCTGACTCATAGTGACCCTATAGAACAGAGTAAAACCGCCTCATAGAGTTTCCAGGGAGCACCTGGGGGACTTGAATCGCCAGTCTTTTGGTTAGTAGCTGTAGCCCTTAATCACTACGCCACCTGAGTTTTCTAGGGAAAGCAAGGGCAGAATAAATCTGAAATTTCTATAGCACTAGGAATTCAGTTGGTACATGGAGAGTTTTTTTTTAGGGAAGCGTGCTGGAAATTATTATCCATTTCATCAGTGAGTTCAGCGGCAATGGCAATGGCAATGAGTTGAATGGCCGTCCATTGACCCATTGATTCCACCTCACAGTGACACTATAGGACAGAGCAGAACTGCCCTCGTACGGTTCCCAAAGCTGTCACCTTTACAGAATCAGGTTGCCACATCCTTCTCCTGTGAAGCGGCTGGTGGGGTCAAGCCACCCACGTTGTGGTTGGCAATTGTGCATGTAACCACCTCACCACCAGGGTTCCTTCCTCTATTAACTGTCACAGTTAAAGCCAATTTTCATTTCTTTTTTTTTTGTTAAATTATGATTGCATGAAAACGTATGTTCCCATAGAAATTTGCATGCCCACTTATGTACAGCTCCGGCTGGTCTCCCTGCCCGGTGACAGCACACTCTTCCTCTCTGCTCCCCACATGTCTTATCCTCCCAACAGTCTCCTGTCCCCTCCTCTCCACACACTCCCCCGCCTCCAGTCAGAGGTCGGCAGGATGACATCCTATAGATGCACAGAACAATAAAGCACACACATGATGTGGTCCCTCTGTGTCACCAGTTTTCTACTTGTTTCAAAACAGAATAACCCCCAACCAATTAGAATTCACCAATAATGTTTTTAAATTTTTATTTAACATAACTGAGTGAAAATGTACATTCACATGTAAATTTACATGCCCCCCCTATATGCAGCTTCCACTGCTCTCCCTGTCCGGTGACTGCACACTATTCCTCTCTGCTCCATACATGTCTCATCCTCCCAACAGTCTCCTTTCCCCTCCTCTCCGTCCACTCCCCTTCCTCCAGCCAGAGGTCAGCAAGATGATATCCTATAGATGTATAGAACCATAAAGTGCTTCCAATATATGGTTACTCTGCATTGCCAAGTCCATTCCATTCCTGTCCAAAGAGTGGACCTTTGTTATAATTTATGGGAATGGGCAGCATCAGGGCCGGGGGCCATGCTCTCAGAGGAACCCCAAAACCGCTGGACCATCAATTGAGGTCTTTTAGTGGAGATCTCATGATGCACCTCTTTTTATTCTTGTGTTGCCAGTGAGGCTCCTCTCTGAGAATTCACCAATAATTTTATATGTCATGTTGTAAACACAATTTATGGGCTGTGTTTTAAAATCATTGTCAACAGTAAATGGTATTGATTTGATGATTTCCATCCTGCTGACCTCTGGCTGGAGGAAGGAGAGTGGGTGGGGAGGAGGGGAAAGGAGGCTGGTGGGAGGATGAGACATGTATGGAGCAGAGAGGAATAGTGTGCTGTCACCGGACAGGGAGAACAGTGGAAGCTGCATATAGGTGGGCATGTAAATTTATACGGGAATGTACATTTTCACTCGGTCATATTAAATAAAAAAAAAAATCATTGTCAAGTGAAGCTGATCTGGAGTCTATCTATGGATGTCGATACATTTTCTGTTTCCAATTTCAGTTCAAATTAAACTTAAATGACAGCCATATACAAATGAAACAGCTGAAGCACCTCTGGTTTTATGCCATGCTCTGTAACTGAAACCAAACTCGATGCCATTGACTCAGTTCCGACTCACAGTGACCCTAGTGGTCCTGCCCCGGTGGATTTCCAAGGCTACAGTCTACAGAAGCAGATGGCTGTATCTGTCTCTTGCAGAGCAGCTGGTAAGTTCTAACTGCTGACATTCTGATTAGCAGTAGAGTGACTTAATCACAGGCCACCAGTACTCTTTCCCAATGGGGATTATAGCAGTGAATGTGACTTGATCACAGGCCACCAGTGCCCTTTCCCAATAGGAATTGTAGCAATGGATGAATGAAACCGGACTGCTTCCTTATGGCACGTACCCATCTGCATGTGGACATTGGTGTTGAGGTAAACTACATCATACCAATTGCCTGTTCCCAGTCGCCAGGTTCTGTAGTCTAGAGCGACTGCCAATAGGAAAAAGCTGTGGGTGTCCTCCCGTAACACAGTATGCCACACTGACAGCATGTCACAGACCAAATTCCGCACAGTGTCCAGGCTTTTATTCTTAAGTAGGCAGTGAAGTTTGCCGGAGTTCCCACTTTGTTCTTTTAAGCAGTTCGGCAAGTATTTTGTTTGAAAGGAAAAATGCAGCAGTGCTCTGAGGGCAGGATTCTCTAACCTGTTAGTGAGCTGGGCCCCTAAAAGAATTTGGTAAAGCTATGTGCTTGCTCATATTTTCATGCCAAAGAGAAAAATTTGATCACAAGTTGGATAGTTGTACAGAAGTACTTTCCAATAGGGTACATGTTGTGGTGTATTTGCCTCTAAACGTTTTTTGTTACATACTTGGAGTTGAAGATTTTGTCCAAAAATTCACAAAAATGATTATCACATCATTCAACAGATTAAGCAATCCTCAGTGTCAAAACAGTCTGCTAAAGCCAACTTACTCTGTCAGAAAAAAATCTGACTTGATTTTTTTACTATTATTTCAATAAGCATGTCTCTCTGACAACCATCTATCTTTTGAATTCTACCCTAAGGTACAAACCAAAAACCAAATGTGTTCCCATCAAGTCAGTTCTGACTCTCAGCAACCCTAGAGGATAGAGTAAGACCACCCCACAGGATTTCTAAGAAACAGCTGGTGGATTCAAACTGCCACCCTTCTGGTTAGCAGCTGAGCTCTTAACTACTACGCCACCCAAACTCATTGACATCAAGTCAACTTCAAATCATATCAATTCTAGAGGACAAAGCAGAAGTACTGTATATGGTTTCCAAGGAGTGGCTGGTAGATTGGAACTGCTGACCTCTTGGTTAACAGCCAAGTGTTTAACCACTGCACCACCAGGGCTCCCTAAGGAGAGCAGACAGGTGCATATCTAAGCCCTGGAATCTTGTCCTGAGTTGTTCACACAGAAGAAACAATCTCCCTCGTTATTATATGTGGAAACCCTGGTGGCATAGCAGTTAAGTGCTACAGCTGCTAACCACAAGGGTAATGTATCAAACCCTTAGAAACTCACTGGGGCAGTTCTACTCTTTCTCTAGGACTGGACTCACCAGCAACGGGTTTGT
Organism: Heterohyrax brucei; assembly: GCA_028571685.1. NCBI lineage: Eukaryota > Metazoa > Chordata > Mammalia > Hyracoidea > Procaviidae > Heterohyrax > Heterohyrax brucei. Next base: position 4,165,574 of record CM053163.1, read on the forward strand.
TTGTTTGTTTGTTTGTAATACATCTTTTCTAAACTTTTTCTTTTTTCTTTTGGCTTTGTTGTCAAAGGAACTTCGTTTAGGAGACACTCATCATCCGGAGAATTTTACTTTCTTATTCCCTATAGCCCATTTCGGAGCAGTGTATCAGAGGCGGGGTCATGATGGGAAAGTGTAACTTTCTTTGGTAAAGTGAGAAACAGGAAAGTATGAAAGAGGGACCAGGGAAGGTGACGGTGGGGGCTGGTAAAGTGGAGAAACCATCTCAGGCTAAAGGACATAGGGTCCGTGCAAAGTAAGGGTTTGGAACGTGACCTCATTGTAACCTTCCCTCCCTACATACTCCCTGAAAACCTTCTGTAGACCCAGATCCACGCCCTCAGTCTGAAGACCTTTGTCTCTGACATGTCTTACAGATAAAGCAGGCATGTTCATTTCGTGTATGGCAAGGTATGGGGAATGCACTAAAGAGTGGGGAAGAACTAGAACAACAGTAGAGATTGAGTTTGATTTTTGATGTCACTTTCATACATAACTGACACTGAAACAGAACCTTCCTGTAAGTGCTTGGACTTTAGCCCTGGCTGTTAGCTGTCCCCACATGACCTGTCTCCCACCTACCTCTCTAAGGAAGCACCTGGGCCCTCCTGAGCCAGTCCTTTCCCTTGCGCGTTAGATCCCATCCTCCAGTTTTTCGTAAGGACATCTCTCCAGTGGTTTTCTATCCTCCTCATTCTCAATTTCCCTCTCAAATCTACATTATTCCCATTAACGTATGAATGTGCTATTATTTTTCCTATCTCCAAACAAACAAGTAAACCAACCCTCTCTGGGGTCCATTTCCCCCTCCGTCTGCTGTCCCGTTTTTACACTTCTCTTTGCAGCAGAACTCTTCAGAAATGTTTTGCCCGTTTGTTGACTCTAGCGTCTCCTCACCCAGCCGCTCTTAAACTTATACAAACTGTACTTTCCCTCCCATTTCTACGATTCCACTGCTCTTATCAAAGTCTCCGATAGCCTCCCCTTTTCTAAATCTGATGGTCACGTCTCAGTCCTCATATTGTAACACACTTAATATATTTGATCCTTTCCTTCTCCTTTATATGTTTTCTTCCCTTAGATTCTGGGTTGTCATTCTGGTTTTTTTCTACTACATCCTGATTGTTCTTTTAAGACTCTTTTGGTAGCTATCTCTTTTCTTTTAGAATTTTTATTTTTTTCAGTCATCTCATATTCATGTGAAAGCTGGACAATGCATAAGGAAGACTTGAGAAGAATTGATGCCTTTGAATCATGCTTTTTTGGGCAAATATTGACCACACCATGGACTGCCAGAAGAACAAACAAATCTGTCTTGGAAGAAGTACAGATAGAATATTCCTTAGAAGCAAGGATGGTAAAACTCTGTCTCACGTACATGGAACATGTTATTGGACAGATGAGTCCCCGGAGAAGGACATCATGTTTAGTAAAGTAGAGGGTGAGAGGAAAATAGGAAGATCCTAAACAGAAGAGATTGCCCAGTGGTTGGAACAATGGGCTTGAACACAATGAGGATTGAGAGGATGGTGAAGGATCAGGCAGTGTTTGTTCGCATTGTATATAGGGTCTCTGTGAGGCGGAACTGACTGGACATTCCCTGACAACAATGGACCTCGTAGCATTTGAGTGGCCAAGGACAGCTTCTGGGGCTTTCCTCCTCCACAGCTTCACTCCTTTTCTTGGTAATGTTGTCCAGTCCCAAAGCTTTAGATATTATCTACGGGCTCACAATTCCCAAATGTATAACCCCAGGCCAGATGTTACCAAGCTCCAAACCTGCTTACCTGTCTTCTCAACGTCTCCTCTTTCCCTTGACTCTCTGATGGACACCTCATACTCAAAACACATCCAGAGTTGACTTCTGATCTTTCCCTAGAGACCTGCTCTTTGACCTTTTCCCCTTGTTTTTAAGGAACACAACGCAATCTGCCTGAAAATCCTTTCTGTTCTGCCTTCAGAATAGTCTGTAAAAACAAACAATGACTCACCTCTTCTGCTGTTATCTCCGTATTCCATACCATCATAATCACTTGCCTGGATTGAGGCAATAGATCTCTATTGATTCCTCTTCTTGGAGTCTTGGTTTTCTTGTCTTACTTCTCTGAACACAGTAGTTAGAATGAGCTCTTTAAAACATAGAAAAGATGATATCCTTCAGCTGCTCACCATTTTGATCAGAATAGAAGCCAGAGTTCTTAAAACAGCGCAAGTTCTACCTAACCTGATCTCATCTGTGATCGGGCTGTCTTTTATGCTCACTCTGCTTCAACTACATCAGCTTCCTCCCTGTTCTTTATTTTGCCCCAGGGCCTTTGTGCTGGCTGGCTCCTCAGCCCAGAATACTTTTCCCTTCAAGTCTGTGCCAAATCTTCACTTTTCAATGAGGTATACCCGGGTCACTCTGCTTCAGTGTAGTGTTAGGGTCTACGATTTTCAAGATGCGATGCTGTTACTTTTGAAAGTTAAGTTTTATTAAAAAATGTGTCCAATAAGAAAAAGACTGGTGCACCAGGGACGCACCCCAAACTACACAGAGTAGGGGGCAACGATGACCTTCCTCAGCACCCAGTATTTAAGTTGTGAGATTACAAAGCAGGAAGGGGGAACTGACCTTTACACTGATTGGTTAAGGCCACCTGAAATTCCTGTTAGTTGTAAAATGTGGTCAATGTCTAGGGGTCACTTGCAAGGCTGTCCCCAGGCTTGTCTTGTGACAGATGTTTTGTAAGACAAAGGTGAGATTACTCTATGGTATTTTCTGCTATTAAGTTGTTTCCTGGGGCTTTCTTTAATACCTTGAATTTTTACTGTGCCCTTCCTCAAATACTGTCACTTATGCCTCATTTCAACAGTAGAACCAATCACCTTCATTTTGATCTCTTTTACCTGGCTTTACTTTTTCTTTATTTTGTACTACTTAGCACTTTCCAACATGTTCTGTAATTAAATTATGTATTTTATTTCATATTTGTTATTTGTCTTCTTTCTGATAGAATGTAAACTGCATAAGGGCAGGGAGCTGGGCCTATTTTTGTTCAGTATACATAGAACAGTGCCTGGTACATAAAAAACAAAGCAAAACCCTGTTGCCATGCAGTTGATTCCAACCCATAGAGACTATATGAGACAGAGCAGAACTACCCCACATGGTTTCCAAGGAGCACCTGGGGGAATTGAACTGCCTGCCTTTCAGTTAGCGGTCTAACTCTTAACCACTGTTCCACCAGGGCTCCTCCCAACACACTGCCAAGCCAAAGGCATTGCCATAGAGTCTATTCTGACTCACAGCAACCCTACAGGTCAGGGTAGAACTGCCCTATAGAGTTTCAAGGAGCACCTGGGAGATTTGAACTGCAGACCTTTTGGTTACCAAACGTAACACTTAACCACTATACCACCAGGGTTTCCTAGCACACAGTAGATAAAAGTAAAGCAGACATAAAAATGAGATCAAAGGCATGAGAGTAAAAGACAAGAAGACAAAACCTTAAATACCGAAATGGAGTGTTTGTATACAAGTAAGCGCTAGATGGAGAAAGAGGAAACAGTGATAAAGTTAGAGAAAAGTTGCTCTCCGATGGTGCTGGAAAACTCTGAAAACAGAGTTGCTGAGGATCGGTGATATCAAGCTTAGGAGAAAAACTGAGTTAAGGACTAAAATATAACAAGTAGATGGAACTGGTACTCCCAGAGAGAGCTTGCAGAGAATTGTAGTCTAGGTGTTAGAGGAGAATGTGGGGTCCTGATGGAGCAGCAGTCAAGAGCTCAGCTGCTAACCAAAAGGTTGGCAGTTCAAATCTACCAGCTGCTCCTTGGAACCCCTACAGGCCAGTTCTTTTCTATCCTACAGGATCGCCACAAGTTGGCATCAACTCACCGGCAACTGTTTTGTTTTAGAGGAAAATGTAGGCTCTGTAAGCATTCTGGAAACCAAAAGACTTGAGAAAGTATACATTTATCAATTTCTAGAAAGAGGGAGCTTGTCTTTCTCAATCTTTGCACCGTTTGTGAAATCAAAATTCTCTTGGTTTCTTATAGCTTGCAAACAGTATCAAGTCTAAGACAAAATGACAGAAGTCCTTGGTGCCCCCCAGGGCTACGTGCTCTGGCAATACAAGGTTTTATGATGGTTCAGCAAGTCTTTAGGAAGTACAGCTGGCCATACCTGTATTGTGGGCATGGTTTCATTCTGACCTGTCAAAAATTTGACTGTCAGCAAAACATTTTCTATTGCCTTGTATTCGCTGATTTATATCACATAATCCTCACTGTTCCTCTTACAATGGGATTGCCCAGTGATTAGAAAGGTTAGCATGAAAAGAACCACTGACATTTCCAAGGCCTGGTTTTATTTCAAGTCCTGAGAATTTCATATGCCTGGAAGAGTCTTCAGGGACAAATTGAAAGTTTTTTTAAACTATGATTCTAAAGAGAAAATATTAAACGATGCAGGCAACATCAAAAGAAGTTGGAAGGAATACACATTCATAGTATCAGAAAGAATTGGTTGATGTTTAATCATCTGAAGGGACAGCAGCTGCACTGAAGGCATCAGGGAAAAACAAATTTCCAGGAACTGATGGAATTTCAGTTGAGATATTTCAGGAAATGGATGCAGCACTGAAAGTGCTCACTTGTCTATGGAAATTTGGAAGACAGTTAGCTGACCAAAAGACTGGAAAAAATACATATTTATGCTTATGCTCAAGAGAGGTGATCCAATCAAACCAATCAAATATGGAAGAAATTGTTGAATAAATATCATTAGTATCACACACAAGTAAAACTATGCCGGAGGTCATTCAAAAGCTACTGCAGGAGTATGTTGACAGGGAACTACCAGAAATTCAGGTCGGTTTCAGAAGATGACATGGATCCAGGAATATAATTGCTGATGTCAGATGAACCTTGGCTGAAAGCAGAGAATATCAGAAAGATGTTTATTTGTATTTTATTGACTATGCAAAGGCATTTGATTGTGCTGGTTATAACAAATAATGGGTAACATTGTGGAGAATGGGAATTCTAGAACACATAATTGTGTTTATGAAGAATCTGTATTTGCATCAAGAGGCAGTCGTTCAAGCAGAATAAGTGGACACTACATGGTTTACAGTCAGGAAAGGTGTGTGTCAGGACTGTGTCTTCTCACCATACCTATTCGATCTGTATGCTGAGCAAACAGTCCGAGAAGTTGGACTGTATGAAGAAGAACAGGGCATCAGGATTGGAGGAAGACTCATTAACAATCTGCATTATGCAGATAATACAACCTTGTTTGCTGAAAGTGAAGAAGACTTGAAACACCAATGAAGACTAGAGACCACAGTCCTCACAACTGGATGGAATAACTAATATCATAGTAAACAGAGAAAAGATCGGGAAGTTGTCAAATATTTCGTTTTACCTGGACACACATTCAACACCTGGGTAAGCAGCAGTCAAGAAGTTCACAGACACATTTCACCAGGTGAATCTACTGCAAAAGTGTTAAAGTGTTGAAAAGCAAGATGTCGCTTTGAAGACTAAGGTGTGCCTGATCCAACCCATGGTTATTTTCAGTTGCATCATATGCATGCAAAAACTGGATGATGAATAAGGGAGACAGAAGAATTGATGCCTTTGAATTGTAGTGCTGGAGAAGAAGATTGTATATACCATGGACTGCCAAAACAATAAACAGATCTGTCTTGGAAGAAGTACAACCAGAGTGCTCGTTAGAAGCAAGGGTGGTGAGACTATGTCTTAGACACTCAGGACATTTTTTTTAGTGGGGATAAATCCCTGGAGGACATCATGCTTGGTAGAGTAGATGATCAGTGAAAAAGAATACGCACAAGGAAGTGGGTTGACACAGTGGCTACAACAGTGGGCTGGGGCATAACAATGGTTCTGGGCTTGGCACAGGACCGGATAGTGTTTTGTTCTACTGTACAGAGGTTGCTATGAGCTGAAACAGACTCCATGGCACCTAACAAAAACAATATCAAGAAAGAGAGGGCAGATCTCTCCCTAGTTCTTTGGCATTTGTCCCACTGGAGCTATTTCAAATTATACAAAATGCTACCCTATTTGAGGTGCGCATACTTGGAAAGAAAACCCTGGTGGCAAAGTGATTAAGTGCTACATCCGCTAACCAAATGGTTAGCCATTCAAATCCACGTCGGCGCTCCTTGGAAACTCTATGGACAGTTCTACTTTGTCTACAGGGTTGCCATGAGTCAGAATAAACTTGATAGCAGTGGGTTTGGTTTAGTTTTTATACTTTAAAAATTTTAAGTACTGTATCATTTTGAAAGTTTCTACCACCTGATGTCTATAGATAGAACTCTGGTGATGTAATAGTTAAATGCTCAGTTGCTAACTCTGAGGTTGGGGTTTCTAGCCCACAGGCCTCTCCATGGGAGAAGAGACCGGTGATCTGCTTCCATAAAGATTACAGCCTACGTTATCCTCTGCGGCAGTTCTACTCTGGAGCAGACAGTCACTATGAGTTGGAACGGACTCCATGGCAAAGAATGACAACCTACCAGTTGGAGGTGGAACTGCTATTGTTCTCTCCATCCACTGGACTCATGGCAACTTTACGCACAATGGAGCAAAATGCTGCCTGGTCTTGTGCCAACTTCCTTTTCAATGATATGTTTGAGTCTGTTAGCATGGCTTCTGTGTCCATTGATCTCATCGAGGGAAGTAAAACAGCCAATAGGAATTTCTCTTCAGCACAAGGGTTTATTACATACTACTAAGGAGATAAACAGAATTTCCTCCCATATCTCTCTTGAATCAATTCAACCAACAGTTATTAAAAGCCTACTTCATTCAGGATATTTTCCTAGTGTCCTGGGTACATGAGAAAGTATAAGATATTGTCTCTATCCCTATTCATTGCCATCCAGTTGGTTCTGACTCGTAGCAACTTTACAAAATAGAGTAGGACTGTCCCAGGGGGTTTCCAAGGAACAGCTGGTAGATTCGAACTGCTGACCTTTTGGTTGCCAGCCAAGTTCTCAACCACTGTGCAATCAGGACTCCATCTCTGTTTCTAGGGCTGTTGACTGCAATAGTTGAAACAATGCTGAGGAAAAATTAGAGAACAGAGAACTGAAATAAGCCAAGAAGCCTTCATGGATGAAGGGAGACGTACAGCTATTGAATTTCAGGCCTGAAAGGCATCAACCCCAACCCACCCTTCAAATATCAAACTAACAGGCAGAGAGAAGCTAAGTGACTTTCCCCCAGCGAGGTTCTGGTGAGGCAGAATTGGGATGGACTAATGCTCTTTTTTTTTAATTTAAATGATAACTGAAACTATAGATTAGAAGAATCTTGGAAGAAACAATAAAAGGTGGGAGAGGCAATCATTCACAAACACCTTGAGCTAGAAGACGAAGGACACAATGGACAAGTCACATGTCGTTTCCCTCTCTGATCTGATGGAGGCGGGGGACAGGGCATCAGTGAACTCACGAGAGCTGTAGAGTGGTCATTTGGTGTCACAGGAGATAGGATGGACTTGTTTAATCTTTCTTGTTTATTCTGCTCCTTCACTCAAAGCCTTCACTCGCCCCCTCCACCTCTCTTGTCCTCAGCTGGCCTCTCTGTTCATTAGCGTCTCCCTTTACAGCGTCGCCCATAGCCTGTCCTTGGTCACTTTGTGGTCGCCACCCCATTCTGGCTTATCTCCACCACTGCAGCTATGAGCTGGTCTCTGTTTTTTGTTTTCTTTTTTTCCTCCCTAGCTGAACAATACCCTGAGATCTTGCTTTCATCAACACTCTTTTGGCCTTTGAAATTTCACTGCCATCTCCCTGGAGCTCATGATTTCTCACCTGAGCTCTGGTCTTAACTCCCTGGCAGGAGCGGTTATGGTTAAACAGGTTGTGTCTTTCCCTTTTTCCGAGTCTTTCCTTTTCTAAATCGAAATTACCTGATAATTCTCTTTCTGTATTTAGAGTTCTCACTTCTGTCAAATGACTCAATTTTATTCAGTACTTTCTCCAGCTCAAAAAGAGGAAAAAAAAAAACCTCAAAAGATTTAATTATAATGCCAAGAAAGTTTATAATTATAATACCAATAAAGTTTAACTTTCTTTGCTAGCCCTACAAGAGCTCTCAGAACTTAGTCTGACTCCCATTTCTGCTTTACATTCTTTGTGTAACCTGTAGTCACCGCAAAGTGAGCAGATGACCACTGACTGTCTCACTCATTGCTGGTGGGTGGGTGAGCGACCCGACAGACACAGTAACAACCCTCGAGACAGAGTAGAAGTGCCCACTAGCGTTTCCAAGGAGTGTCTGGCAAATTCAAACTGCTGACCTTTCGGTTAGCAGCTGTAGCACTTATACACCACCAGACTACCTCTGTGTTAGACTTTAATGCCAGGTATTTTTTCTACCTGGGCTATCTTTCTCTCCTTCCTATCTATTTCTGCCAGAATCCTACCAACCCTTCAACACAAACACCTATCTCCTTTATAGGACCTCTCTCAACCTTTAGCCGAACTATGGCCGCCATGTTGCTTTTAAGTCATTCAATACACTCTTTCTGTGTTTTGAAATTATTTGGATACTTCATAGGTAAACTTCTATATATCTTTCAGGTTGAAGCCTGGAAATTTACTCACAGGAAGTAGGGACGAAAAAGAAAAAACCAAATGAAAGGCTGACTCATTAAGCGGGTAAACAAATCACCACACCTCTGTTCTCTGTCACTGATCACTGTATGCACGAGCAAGAAGATTTCTATTGTGATAGGCTTATCTAAAGGAAATATAGGGGTCATTCTGTATTGTTGAATTATCATACATACAGATATATATCTATTGAAGAGTTTATTTCAATAAATTTACAATGGGTCATAGTTTTTTCTGGTCTCTGGCTTATGCAATACAGCTCTTATTTTTTTTCTTAATGCATATCCAGGTAGGAATAAAAAAGATTTTTAAACTATTTCCTCCTTTTAAATTGTGTCAAGAGTTCAAATGATTGCATGGAGGAAAAATATTAAAAGAACTTGTGTCAACCCAAGTTGACACTCAATTTTGACAGCTGCCATTTAAAAGCAGGCCTCAGAACTGGCTTGCTGTTCATCCTCAATAGCATACAATTCCAGTCAAAACTGAAGGAAAAGAAACCAAATGTTCAGTCACTGGAAATAACCTTTTCCATGAGGAAATAAAATGAAGGCTTAAGGGCAAATTTATTACTCATCTCAGGAACCAGAAATCCAGCATCAAATGTACACAGTAGTTTCAAGCTCTGCTGAGCCAGACTTATCCCATTAATTATGAATGACATTATGTTTTAAACAAACACAAATTGCTTCGCCCTCACCTTTAGAATCTCCTGAAGCAAATGTTTTATTTCCGATAAGAATCCGTTTGTACAACTCAGGTCCTTGAAGTAGTAGCAAAACTGCAGAAATATGACTCCACCCAGAGATACAATGTCGATAACTGATTTTTTGTGATAGTCTCTCATCTAATAGGAGGCAGGAGATGAGCAAACGAGCACAATTCTCTCTTGAGCTGCAAAGATGGCTCAATAGGCAGGACTACGAACCTGAAACCAAACCCATCGCAGGCAAATGGTTTCCAACTCATAGACCCCAGAGGACAGAGTAGAACTGTCCCACAGAGTTTCCAAAGAGTGCCAGAGGATCTGAACTGCTGCCCTTTGGGTTAGCAGACACAGCACTTAACCAGAATGACACCATAGTTCCTAGGACTGTGAAAGGCCAACTAAATCTCCAGGTCAAAGATTACACCCTTCTGTCACTTCCCCTATTCTGCCATCACTAAAGGATGGAGGCTTTCCCACTCGGTTCTGGATGCAGCCCAAGAACTTGTTAAGTCACAGCACTTGACTTGTTCTCACTAGCTGCCATCAGGTACTCTAGTTAGTCACCAGCAATTGATCAGCGAAGAGTACCTGGCACCCGAGGTGCGCCTGGTCAAAGTCAATAACGATTTCTTTCTGGGTCACTGTGCACTTGAACAGGTTGGTTGGTTGTATTTGGCTGCAATCTATTGAATCCTATCCTAATTTTCCTTGGAAAGTTCAAAGTGTTTTGAAAAGTTTTTAAAAACTGTCTCTGCTGGGCTGATGTGTGTTGTGAAGATGGCAAGACTAAAGGATCTACACTTTTCTATTTCCTAGTGTTTGCTTTTCCTGCGTGCTAACTGCCTAGTTCTGCACTATAGCCCCAACACTTCAGAGGTGCACCATGGAAACGCAGTAACTTTCTGGGCAGGAATACATTATTTCAGTCATTCACGTGCAAAGCCATAAGAGCAAGAGCTCTCTGTGTGCAGGGACATGGTGGTCACTTAAGGATTGCCTGCTTTTCAGGTCAATCACACTCCTCCCCTTGGCTTCACAAATCTCTCCTGACCATCTGTAGGAGGAGAACAGGGATTCATAAGGAGGGCTGCAGCACCTGGAATCAAAAATCCTAGATCCAAACTCACCATTTTTCCTTCCTTCCTTCCTATCCATTTGCCTGTCTGCCTATCATCTATCTGTCTATCTGTCTGTCTGTCTATCATCTATCTATCTCAACAATTAATGGAGAGTTTGTTACGTTTTAGACATAGAAATTTTGCCTTTTATGTGCATTGTATCATTTAACTTTACAATAGCTTTAAAGTAGTTTCACCTGTTAGTCACATTTGCTGTTACAAGAACTGAGACAAAGACAGGCTAAGCAGAATGCCACATGGAAGTGATCATTTGAACCCATGTCTTGACAACTTTGGAGATAACACTCTCAGTCAGGTTGCTAAACGGCCTCTTAGCAACTGTATGACCTTGAACAAATTACTCAACATCTTTGACCCGTGATTTCTTATCTGAGTTTTAACTATCTCATATGAAAAACTGAATGTGAAAATAACTACATTGGTACATTATCGTGTTTGCCAAAAGAAACGTGAACATTTTAAAAAATAGATACAGTGCTCTACAAGGAGGTTGTTTGCTGTTATTATAAAGAAAGAGGAGAAGGCAGTTGACAAAGCAGGGAAGCAGATGAGACTAGGCAAAGACATCACTGTGCCTGTCCTCAGGGTATCCTTCATCCTGAGATCCAAGTAGCTGGGAGCTGAAATACTCTGTCCAGCTCAAGGCTTTACAAATAGGAGGCAAGCTGGAATGTCTGGCAAAGCAGCGGTGGTCGAAGCCTCTGCTTTGAAGCTAAATAAAACTGATACAGCAGAGAAATTAATTTCACATACAGATGAATATATGGACTGACAGCAAAAAATGAGAGAAAAAAGGAAAGAAGGAAGGGAAGAAAGAAAGGAGGGAGGACAGCTGATGCTCTGTTTGGGCACAGATTATAATTATAATGGTGACGTGGCTTTTGAGATCATAGCGGTTAGTGCCATGTTTGCTAACCAAGAGGTCAGCAGTTTGACACCACTAGGCGCTCCTTGGAAACTCTAGGGAGGAGTCCTACTCTCTCTTGTAGGGTTGCTATGAGTCAGAATTGACTTGATGACAGTAGATTTGGTTTTTTGGTTTAGGCTGTGAGTATTAAGACTTAGAGGAAAAAAATTTTTATCAATCTTGTATTAATTATGCCGAGGGGAAGAAGTATGTAAAGCAAAAAGTAATACTTCTAAAAATTAACCCATTAAAAAAAAAAGAGGTGCACAAAAATAGTTATAACACTGGTTAAGGCAATCTGGGCAAAGAGAGGAATGTAAGCAAGGTAAGGGTTGACCCAGAAATACATACTTCCTGGTCCATGTGAGTGGGAAGTTGGCAGCGTGTCTTCCTCTGAGTTTCCTAGTGGCGAAGTCAAAGATGGATATACGACTCATAATGTGCCCCGTATGCATGTGGAAGCTGCACAATGTACAGGGAAGACTGAGGAAGAACTGACTCCTTTGATTGTGGTATTGGAGGAAAGTATTGAATATATCAATGACTGCTAAGAGAATGAGCAAACCTGTTTTAGAAGAAGTGAAACCAGAGTGTTACTTAGAAGCAAGGATGGCAAGACTGTGTTTTACATATTTTGGGCATATTAGTTGGATGGATCAGTCCAGGAAGAAGGATATTAGGCTCGATAAGGTACAGGGTGAGCAGAAAAGGAAGGCCTGCAGTGAGATGGATTGGCACAGTGACTCCGTCAATGGGCTCAAGTGTAACAGTGGTGGGACAGACGGCCCAGAACTGGGCAGTGCTTCCTTCTGTGTGCAAAGCGTCACCGTGAGTCAGAACCGACCTGACGGCACCTGATAACAACAATCTGATAAAAGTAAACAGACAGCAAATAAAGAACCAGCCAGAAAGAGCACATTTTTCTCTGATACCTACATACAAGTGACTTTTTTTCTGTATATGTGAAATTATGAGAACGTCCCCAAGGAACAGCTTTAACAACATGTTTCAGAAGGATGGTCCTTAAAAGGGTCATCAGTGCCCAAAAGGAAACAAACAAATAACTGTTGCCCTTGAGTAGAACTACCCAGCCTAGTGAAGTTTCAAAGGGTGGCTGGTGGATTTGAACTGCTGAACTTTGGGAAGTTTGGGTTAGTCGCTGTCTTTGTTATCTAGTGCTGCTGCAATAGAAATACCATGAGTGATGGCTTCAACAAACAAAAGTTTATTCTCTCAGTCTGGTGGGCTAAAAGTCCAAAGTAAGGGCATCAACTCTAAGGGAAGCCTTTGTTTCTTTCATGGCTCTGAAGGAAAGTCCTTGTCATCTGTCTTCCCCTGGTCTGGGAGCTTCTCAGCACAGGGACGCTGGATCACAAAGATATCTCTTCACCTGTCTTGGTAACATGAGGTCCCTCAGTCTCTCTGCTCCGTTCTCATATTTCATTCAGTTAGCTGCCTCTAATCCTACATCCTTAACATCCAGGAGGTGGGATTTACATAGGAAAATCACATCAGATGACAAAACGGGAAGTAAGCCCACAACGGGAATCATGAACTAGCCAACTGACCCCTATTTTGGGGAGATATAATTCAATCCATGACATCAGCCAAGCTCTTAACCACTCCACCACCAAGGTCAACAGCACAGGTCTATGAAAAAACAATGTCATCAAAGCACTGTGATCCAGGTGTGGAGCTCTCTAGCGGACTGATTTAGCATGGAGTGGAAAAGTAACTACGGATTGCACAGTATCTAAGGGTCATCAGTCAAAGACACTATTGCCTGTTGAGCAGTTGTGGGGAGTTATAGGAGTTGAACCCTGACTACAAAGCTCAGAGCCAGAATTCATACGGCTGAGAGCTCCTATGACAATTTTCAATTTAATCTACAAGATGTCAAGATGATCTCCTAGTTGAAATAGTGCCTCATTGAAGTAATGCATTTCACGAGCAATGATCTGAGATGTGGCGTGGTGGCTACCAGTCCATTTCAGACACAGAGGGAAGCTCGTTGTGGAACAAAGACTGAATGCATGCTCCGGAATCTGTACCTGTTTTCTATTGTTTTGAGTACTAGGTTTGTTCTTATGGATGCCCAACACACTGTCTGTTCATTCAACTATTCCACAAACATTTATGGAGTCTCCTTTGTTCCAGGAACCATGCTCAGCAGTTACTAGACCACCTCTGTCTGCATGTAAGGGAAACCCAGGTGCTGTAGCGGTCAAGTGCTGTGGTTGCTAACTGGAAGACCAGCAGTTCAAACCCACCAGGAGCTCCTCAGAAATACAGAGCAGTTCTATTCTGTCTGATAGGATCTCTATGAGTTGGAATCGACTCAATTGTAGTGGGGTTTTTTTGGTCCTCATGTAGCAAAGGAATTTGACACAGTGTGTAATCATTTAAGACAAGGAAGCACAGAACTCCATGGCAGCCAAAGGCTGAGGGAATGTCTCCCAGGGAAAAAAATCATTTAAAGTGAGACTCAAAGATGAATAAGAATTAGTTGAATGAAGACAGTGAGGACAGACGAGACGATATAGTACATCAGGCAAAAGGCTAGCGGACAACTCCCTTTGAGAAAGTGGAAGATATCTGCTGTGTCTGGAAGGTGAAAAAATGGGGATTATGGAGATGCTGATCCAGAAATTCAGGAACAGAAAAAGAAGATCGGCGATCATAACAGAGCAAACAGAAAATGAGATAGTTGATACATCGGTGCTAATTTTTATGCAAATTAATGGGAGTGATTTAAAATATCTTAATAAAAGATGAAGGCTCTCAGATTATACTAATTTATACATGAGTGTGTGTGCATGCACACACACACACACACATACACACAGAGCCCTGGTGGCAAAGTGACATAGTTAAGATCTCAGTTGCCATTCTGAAGGTTGGCTGTAAAGCTCCACCAGCCACTCCTGGGGAATCCTATTATAAGTCAGAATGGACTTGATGTCAACTGTTTTGTGTATACTAATATACACCCTCTTGGTAAGTGCTATGGCTGCTAACCGGGAGACTGGCAGTTTAAATCCACCAGCTGTTCCTTAGAAACTCTACGGGACAGTTCTCTTCTGTCCTCTAGGATTGCTGTGAGTCAGAATCAACTCAACAGTAGTGAGTTTGCTTTCTTTTTTTAAATAGGTATACATACGTGTAACATTCTATGTATAGAATGTTACATATATTGCTGAAAAAAAATAAGTGGAACCCACACATCTGGAAAAAATTCAAAGAAGGCAGGAAGGAAGGGTGGAAGGAAGGAAACCCATTGTTGCTGGCTCAATTCTGACCCATAGTGACCCTATAAGACAGAGTAGAACTTTCCCATAGACTCTCCAAGGACCACCTGGTGGATTTGAACTGCCGACCTTTTGATTAGCAGCTCCAGCACTTAACCACTACACCACTGGAGTTTCTGGAAGGAAGAAAGAACAAATAAAGAACTGAGTATCAGTACCATCTATCAAAGTATAGTTCAGAGCATATATGAAAAGAAAGCTGAACATACAGGCTCGAAGATTGCAACGCAAAATAGAATTAAAAGGTCACAGATTTTCCAAATATTAGACACATTTACTTCTTTCACTTGTTCTTGCCAGGGAAAGTCATGTGTGTAGCTGACAGCAACCAACTCCAGGACTATCCAAAAATCAGATGCAACATTTTTGATTTTGATCTTGTTGCTGGTCTGATTGTCACTACTTATGGTCATTACAGCTTAGACTATTTCCGTGCAGTGTCCACTGATTTTCATACAGAAAGGACAATTTAAGGTAGAGATGAGTGAAGGCATTTTGAAACAGCGCGATGGACAAAAGAGCTTTTAGATGCTCATTTCAGCAACAAGATTTAGAGATTTTCTGTGTGTGTGACTAACATGGAGATCAATGAAAGCTGATTTGAAGTGCATAATATCTTTTCCCAAGAGGTCTTTTAAGGGCACTTTGCTGAAAATGTAGTCAGCCAACCTGAGTCAATGCACCCACCATAAAATCAAGTGGAGATAAGAGGACAAGCTTACATCAGGGAAGTGGGTGACTGGCATCAAGGTGAGATGACCCACATTGAGGGGCCAGAGATGTTGCCAGGACAAAGGAAAAAGTGCCACTAACTCACTAACAAAAGGTGGAAAAGTTGGCATGGAATGGATGGGAGAGATTGATCACTAGTGTTCCAACTCATGATTTTCCAGTTGGAACCATTAGCACTCAAAGTAAAGATGAAGATGATTCTTCCCTGGGTGAGTGACGGAAGAGCTTAGAACATGCAAGGTATTGTGTCGGTTTCTCCTACAGGAAGAAGTTATTTTCTAGAGCATATAGAAAATGCCGAAGCCAAGCAATTACATTAAGGCTGATTAATTTCATTCAACTGAGTAATAAAAGTGGAAATGAAATATAATAGTAGCAATAAAAAACAGCCAAGATGTTAAAACACTTGGCTTTGGATTCAGAATCTGCCATTAATGGCTCTGGGCAACTCCCTCATCTTGCTCAATGTATTTCTGCATCTATATGGAGCAGTTGTTGTAACAGAAAACCCTGTGGTCTAACCTTAACCTCTTGTCCTATCACAATTTTTGACACGGCGCAAGATGTTCAGTGTAGTTCTTTTGAAAGCAATGTAGGGAACTATGCTGCTCTTAACAAATTATGCTGATCTCATGATTTAGTTATACATATGTTACTTAAGACAGGAAAAAGGAAGACAGGAGACAGGAAGAAAGATTGGAATGTATTTACAGGAGATCAGGAAGCCTACAAATAAAGGTATTCTCAGCCATATGTAGAGATGTGGGCCAACTCTTCTCTCCCAGGAGAACCGGTTACAGTTCAGCTGACTCCAACTCACAGTGGCCCTACAGGACAGAATGGACCTGCCCTACTGGGGAGCAGTTGGTGGATTCCAAGGACTGCCTGGTGGATCTGAACTGCTGGCTTTTGGGTTAGTATCCGAGCTCTTAACCACTGGACCACCAGGCTGCCTCACCCAAGAAAGTCAGAAAGAAAAACAATCCAGAAATCAGTCCTTTTTTAAACCTCAAAATAATTTTCTTATGACATTAAAATGAAGTTAAAAGATCCTTAATGTGGTCTACAAGTGAGGTTTTGCAGACACAGCTGAAGACAACCAGGGTTAACAAACAAGAGTGGCCCAGAGCTGCTGTACTTTCTCATCTTCTCCAGGCGACTTGGAGGCAGGGCGATGTTTGAGAACCATTGGTCTACAAGACCTAGTTTAGCAAGCCTGCTTCTCTTTAGCTTTGACCCATCTTTACATCCTTAGTCTCACCTAATCCTGCTCTCTTCTTAACTCTACCCCGGCTGGACAGTCGTACTGTTTTCTGGTCCTTTTTCCTTAAGAACTGACAAATGCTTTTCCCTCTGACCTGGGATGGTTCTACCTCTCCTGTACCCCCCCAAATGATGAGGACTTCTACTTACCTTTTAAGATGCCTCTCAAATGTCTCCCCCTGGAGTGGCCTTCCTTGACCCTTCTCCCCTTTATAATAACCCTCAAACAGTAGTCATAACGTAGTTACACATAATCACATGTGATTATGTGTTTATCTGTCTCCCACTGGATGGAATCACCGTGCGGCAGGTAATAAACGTATTCCTTGATGAAGTTCTCATACCTTGGCCTGTCATCTAATAGACACGCAGACATTTGTGAAACAATTAAGTACATCAATGCACTTTGAGAACTCTCAAGCTTCCCATGGTTTTCTCCATAAGAAAACTCCTCTGACTTTTGAAAGATTTCTCCGAGTAGACACCTTGTTTTCCCTTACTGTGGGTGAAAACAGGCGGCAGCAAAACACGTACCAGCCAAGGGAAAGTGGTGAGGAGCTTGGGCTAATTAAAAGGGCTGGTTCAGACAAGACGAGACCCAGCAAATCTACCTAGGAAACAGGTTGATTCGTTGGGAAGGTAGACTGGTACTTATGAAGAATATTCGCATGTTATAATTAGATATTTACAGGTGGTTGCACAACTTCATTAAAGGTCAAAACCAGGGCTTCCAACAGGTTCATTTGGGGTTCAGTGGGAGTTTACATTTCTAAAGAGTTCCAGGTGATGCTAACGCTGCTAGTTAGAAGCACAAATAGAACACTGGTTCTCAAAATTCTTTATACATAAGAATCATTTGACTCAACCCATTGTTGTTGAGTCAATTTCAACTCATAATGACCCTATAAGACACAGTCTAACTGCCCACAGAGTTTCCAAGGACTGCCTGGTGGGTTTGAACTGCCAACCCTTTGATTAGTAGCAGTGGCACTTAGTTACTATGTCACCAGGGTTTCCAAGATCTTGTTAAAAGGTAGACTCTGATTCAGTATATCTGGGGGTAGAAATGTAAATTCTCTGCAGGAGTTTAAACTAGTATGAACCTGTTGAAAAAACCAAACCCATTGACATCAAGTCAATTCTGACTCACAGCAGCCCTGTAAGACAGAGTAGAACTGCCCTATAAGGCTACCAAGGGGTGACTGGCAGATTTGAACTGCTGGCCTTTTTGGTAAGCAGCCAAGCTCTTAGCCATGGTGCTATGAACCAGTTCAAAGCCCTGGTCAAAATGTGATCTCTGATTTTGCTTATGTTTGCTCTTTCTCTTCTGTCTTGGGCCCAGACAGTCACTGGTTAAATACTTTTTCTTGAATCCATAGAAAAATAGAATGCTGCAGACTCTTCCTCAGAATCCTTTTCTCCAGACAGAAAATACATGGAGGTAGAGCTACCACGTCTGCGTAAAGGCACATTCACTTTCCTTGGAGAAAGCTAGGAAGCACGACAGGCCGATTTCTTCGTGACCCAGTTCAGAGTGGGAGTACCTTGTTCACCTGGTGCCCAGTTTTAAATCACACCTGTAATTGTGTTTTAAGTGGCTATGTTTTCTTCATAGTCAGCAGCATGGGAAGACTCCTTCTTTGCCCTTCCACCTGCCAGAGTTGCATCCCCTGTTGTAGGCTGCTTGTTGTTGTTGGGTGCCATTGAGTCACTTCTGACTTACAGCAACCCCATAGGTCAAAGTAGAACTACCCCTTAGAGTTTCCAAGGAGCACCTGGTGGATCTGAATTGCTGACCCCTTGGTCTGCAGTCATAGCATTTTACCACTAGTCACCACGGTTTCTGTGAAATTGTTAAAGATACAAGTATCAGTGTGACTCACTGTCCTGCTAACAAAATGTGGACACTGGCTGGGCGGGGTTTATAACTAAGTTTACCCAAAGAATTTGTTATTTGTCCTCGATTCTGAGAGAAAACATGGAAAACTTAGTATTTCCCCAGTGATTGAAATGTCTTTTATCCATAAGGGCTCCAAATGCCACCTAAGGGTACTTGCTAATGAGCTAATGCTCCAGGGGCACTGGTCGGTCCTTTCTTCAAGGGGAACTATGAAATCTGCCCTCCTGAATATAACTTAGTTCTCCTGTGGGCCTGCAAAGCAAATTTACACACCCCACAATAAAGGAATCCCCAGTCTCTGGACTAGGACTATTTTTTCCATTAAGGGGCATCCAGAAAATTAAAGTCAACTCTCCCAAGGAAAAATCATCCATTGAGAAAATCACCCTCGATCCGGATTCCTAGGAATTCCCCCTTATTTAATCAGTCTAAATATTAGCTTGCCGTAAAACAAATGAGTTGCACCCGACTCAACAGCACTTGGCTTGGCAAAACAAATGATGTCTTAAGGATACAAGCCACTACGAATAAGAATGAGCAGAAGCTATGAAGGACAGATTTCAGTTCTCAGACTTCAAACACTCTTTCTCAAAGACTTCAGAGGAGCAGAAGCAGAACAGAAAGTA
The DNA here is from genome assembly GCA_028571685.1 of Heterohyrax brucei. Lineage (NCBI taxonomy): Eukaryota > Metazoa > Chordata > Mammalia > Hyracoidea > Procaviidae > Heterohyrax > Heterohyrax brucei. The sequence continues at coordinate 4,184,833 of CM053163.1, forward strand.
GAAAACAGAAATATAAGAGAAAATAGAATGTAAGTGGTCAAAAGGTGTTTTAGATAACTGAAAAAATTCCAGAACTGATTTAAAAAGAAGAGAAACCAAAGACCTAAGCCAGAAGAGTGGAGAAAAATATCTTCAGAGGGAATGAGAAAAAAAATATATCAATTTAGATTTCTGTACAGAGCAAAACTATCTCTCAAGATCAAGAGTGAAATAATAACATGTTTTGGAAAAACAAAAACTGGAAGAACTCACAACCACAGAATTTTACTAAGGAAACTTCTGGAAGATCAACCTCAGAAAGAATGAAAAGCATTCCAGAAGGGAAAGTGAGCAAGTGTACCGGCAAGCATGATGAGTGAGTCTAAATCAACACCGGCTTGCCAAACAAGGCTTACAATCTCTAAGGCACTGAGTTTAATATGAGATGATACGGATTAAATAAGCACGAAAAGCAGGTGGGAATTGATAAGGCAGTATTCTAGGGACTTTACCTTGCTCACGAAAGGTAGGTATATTTCATATATTGATTTTAGACATTTGAAGTGTATCTCCTAACAGGAAAACACTGGATATCAAAAGTTTTAATTCATAAAATAAATGCAGGAAAGTAAAAAAGAAACAAATGATACAGAAAACAGGCTGATAAATAGAAAACATTAAATAATGTGGTGGAAATCAATGCATGTATGTATACTAGTCATCACTAGGAATAAGTTTGCTAGGAAAACATTTTCTTAGGCAGAAATTTTCAGATGGGTTTGAAAAAATTGAACGGTATGTCTTTTGCAAGAGATACGCCTAAAGCATAAGAATGTAGAAATGCTTGTGTAATTAATTGAAAAGCGTATACCTGGCAAATGATAAGTGAAAGAAATCTGGCATAGTCAGAGAAACAAGAAGGGGAAAAATGCTAAAGGCAAAAGCCATTATTGTAGATAAAGTAGACCATTAAACTACGATGTAGGTTTTAATTGCCCAGAAAGACTTAAAAATTCTAAACACTTATGGGTATAATAAAATAGCCTCAAAATGTAGAAACCCCAAATTGACAGAATTACATGGAAATACAGCCAAATTTGTTTTCGGAGTTGGCTATCCTCATGTAATTTTCCCAGAGATTGAAAGGTCAGGAAGGATATAATCAATATAGATCGAGAAGTGAAGGACACAATAAGCTGGATTCAATGGACATATCATGAAAACTCTGCTCAACAATTTGAGAATACGGTTACTTGAATATCTACAAGGAACATCTACATAAATGCCGTGAACTACGCCAGCCATAGGAAACCCTGATGGTGGAGTGGTTAAGTGCTGTATCAGCTAACCGAACGATTGTCAGTTCGAATCCACCAGGTGCTCCTCGGAAACTCTCTGGAGCAGTTCTACTCTGGCCTAGGGGGTCGCTATGAGTTGGTATTGACTCAACAGCAGTGGGTTTATACCAGCCAGCTATGACTGTTCAGTGGTTAAAACCTCACTGCTAATTGGAAAATCTGCTGTTTGACTCCACCAGCCCCTCCTTGGAAACCCTACGGAGCACCTCTTCTCAGACCTGTAAGGTTGCTATGAGTCAGAACTGACCCAATGGCAGTGCATTTGAGATCAGAAAATAAGGCTAAACAAATTTCAAAATAATCAGAATAAAACGGGCCACATTCTCTGACTGCAGTGCCGTCAAGCTGGAAATCAGTAGGAGAAGTAATTTCTCCCTCTCTCTCTCCCTCTCTTTCCCTTCTTCCCTTCCTCCCTGCCTACCTTCCTTCCTCCCTCCTTCGTTCCTCCCATCCTTCCTTCCTTTTTCAATTTGATTGCCTTTCATTAAAAGTCAGCTTCGATAGGATTGAAGTGAGAGAAAGAAAACATTTTACATTTTATAAACTGTTAGCTTATTGTATCTGTGTTTTGATTTCTGCTGAACTGTAATCTCTAGTCTATATTTACCTATTACCAAGTTTTTGGTGTCAATATTTTGCTCTTAATTATATGTGTACTTATATATATATGTAATGTATTTTATTTGTTGATGTTGTTGAGGACAGCCGCAAAAGAATTTGCACCGATTCAACAATTCTTGCTTGTACAGTCCAGTGACACTGATGACGTTCTGTGATTTGTCCAACCGTTCTCGTCGTCCCCTCTGAATTGCTCTTTCTTCATGGTCCTGGACATAAACTCCCTGGCCCCTAAATTTCCCATCTACTATTTTTAGTTGCTGTTGCCAACTTGACCCCATGTCGTCCTTGCTAGGTGCCTCGAGCTGGTTCTGTTCGTAGTGAGCCTGCGTACCGAAGAAGGACACCCTGCCTGGGCCTGCCGCATCCTCGCAATTATTGCCATGCTTGAGCCCGTTGCTGTAGCCACTGGGTCAGTCCATCTCGTTGAAGGTCTTCCCCTTTCTTGATGACCCACGACTTTACCAAACATGATGTCCTTCTCCCAGGGGCTGACTCCTCCTGACAACATGCCAACTCTTGTGCTTTGGAGGGCCACTGGCAAACTTTTAAGAGCCTAGGTGCTGCACAATAAATAAGGATGTAGAATAGAAACACCAAACATGAGGCTAGGCCAATTAACTGGGCTGTCCCACAACTCCATGACCCCAAACACCCACACCAAGAAGCCCGAACCCAGGAGGTGTCTGGTTGTACACAGCAGTCTTAGCAGTTACTCATTTTGTTGCTGGTATCATAAACATTTTTACCATACTAATTTTTGTCAGTTGGGAAGCATAACTTTTAGAACCGCATTTATTCAGAAATCACAAAGAAAGTTTCTGAAGAAACCAAAATGAAAATTAAAACTAAATGACAGTTATACAGTCCATATTAAAATACATGAGACAGACACAGTTGAAAGAAGGCATGAAGGGAAATTTATAGTGTTAAACACAGAAGAAAAGAAAAATAATGAAATATTAATAGGTTAAACTTCTCTTTTAAGAAGTTACAAAAGCAAAATAGTATAATCCCAGAATGTAGACAGAAGATAATAAAGGTAAAAGCAGAAATTAATAAAACAGTGTGCGAAGACACAATAGGGAAGATCAATACCACTAATAAGTAGTTCTTTAGAAAGTATACAAAATAAACCTCTGGCAATATCTTCCAACCAAAAGAGGAGACAGTCTAGTTAGTTCATCACATCTAAAAGAGAGTGTAAGGACTGGTTAAAAAGGTTCTTTAAAATTATAAAAAATTAAAAACCAGACAAATTTCTACAAATATTTCAAAATGGTTTTTTAAAAATTCAAGTTTACCCATATTCGCATTAAAAAGTCTTGTCTTACAAGTATTAAACAAATCTAATTAGTAGCTGAAAAAGTTCTCATTAAAAAAAAAAGTGGCCCATCTAGGTTTACAGAATTCTTCCACATTTTCAAGAGCTTGGCAGGTTAAAACTTGTACAAAATCTTCCAGAAAACATACATAAAAAGAAAACACCTCCCAAATCATGTTTTGAAGCTAGTAAAACCTTTATATTCAAAATAAAAAAGTAAAATAGTGTGACTCAAAATTATGGTCCACTCTCATTCAAGAACAGACGTAAAAACCTAGACATAATGATAGTCACAATAATAACGGCAAATGCAACGCACACAGGGTCTCCTTGTTAAGATGACTTAGTTTTCATACATGTGTCTTTGAACTTTCTTGCCTGTGACCTTTCTCCCAACTTGCCTTCGGTGAAGTCAGCGGACCTGGGCAGCCTGAACAGTCCTTGTGTGCAAAAGCAGCAGAATGCAGGAAATGAAGGCAGTTCACAGTGATGCTGTTAACTCATTAAACCCATTGCTGCCAACTCCTTTTCAACTTATAGTAATCCTAAAGGACAGAGTAGAACTGCCCCAAGGAGTATCTGGCAGATTCAAATTGATGACCTTTTGACTAGCAGCCACAGCTCTTAACAACTGTGCCATCCATGTTTCCCTGATGCTGTTGGTGAAAGGACTTTGCTCATTGCTATGAATACCTGTCTTCATCATGCATGTGCCAGTCTTTGCTGGTGGCCAGTTCTCAAAGGGTCGGGTTACCCTAATTCTGAACAGGGGCAAAAATTCCTTGCCATAGAAGACCTACAATGCTCTGTAAGAAGGAGGCAGTAATCAAGCAATCACAAGAAGAAATACAAGACGACTTTGACAAGATTAGAAGATTACAAGTTTTTGTAAGAGTACATACGGGTGGAATCTGATTTGGTCTTACGGATAGGAAAGATTGCTCTGAAGAAATGATGTTTGATCTGAGTAAAGAAATACGAGGTGCTAGCCAGTCAAAGAAATGAAGATCAACCAATATTGGCTGAAGGAACTGTACGTCTTAACATGACATACTGAGGAGGTAAAGTTTAATGACAGCACAGTGGTTAAGAGAATTGGTTGCTAACCAAAGGACCAGCAGTTTGAATCCATGAGTGCCTCCTTGGATACACTATGAGACAGTTATACTCTATCTTACAGGGTTGCTACGAGGCGGAGTTGACTCAATGGCAGTGGGTTTGGTTGGTTTGGCTTGGTTAGAGTCTAATCACTGAGGGGAGAGGATCTCAATGCACAGCTGTGGACATGGCCAGGAGCCTTCTAACTAACCTCTTGTAACCCACAGAAGGGATAGTGGACTTGAACTTAGAAAATCCACTAAATGGTTTTAAAAGGGGGAAATCAAGTTTCTTTCCACTACTCTTTCAGACCTTGGTGTAAAGACTCAGGGATAGCAAGGATACAGGGAGAAAAATGAAGATACCACTGTGTTGGGGAAGGTAAGGGATCATTGTGCCTTGGACCAGGATAGTGGCAAAGTTCAAGGTAAGAAGAGAAATGTTGATAATGTTTAAACTCAATGCCATCAATTCTGATTCATAGCAACCCTATAGGATAGAATAGAATTGCTCCATAGAGTTTCCAAAGAGAGCCGGGAGGGTTCAAACTGCCAACCTTCTGATTAGCAGACATAGCACTTACTCACTACACCACCACGGTTTTCTGATAACGTTTAGGAAGGGGAAAAAAGACAGACTCTGATACTTAGCTATGGGTTGTGAAGAGAAGAAAGTAAGGCTGAGCACTCGAGTAGATGCGGGAACCATTTAGTGCCAGGAAACAACAGACATGACCGAGTCAGGAATGAGGTGAAGGGAGGACCCTAACTCTGTTCTGTCTGAGATGCCTGTGACACAGTCTGGTAAGGACTTAAAGCCAGAGACAGGAGTCTGGAGCTCAGAGGGGAGCTCAGTATTAGACATAAGGCATTAAATGTCACTTGTGGCTGGATGGAAATTTAAATCACTCAACTGTTGATAAGTAGGGAAAAGTTAGAGAGGGACAGGGAAAGGGCTTAGGAAAAGTTTTAAAGAGTTTCAACACTTAGAGTTTAGACAGAAGAGTAACAGGAAGCAACACAGAAATAGATAGAGAAAAAAGAGAAGTGCTTCAAGAAGGCCATTGTGTCCAATGAGGTTAAGAGGCACTCTCAAATCCAGTGAAAATTTCACATCAGAAACTAGTCACACATGTTCCAAGGTGAGATTACTGAGGACCACTCTGGAAACCCTCGTGGCGTAGTGATTAAGTGCTACATCTGTTACACAAAAGGTCAGCAGTTCGAATTTGCTGGGCACTCCTTGGAAACTGTGGAGCAGTTCTACTCTGCCTTACAGGTCGCTATGAATCAGAACTGACTCGGTGGCATGGGTTTTTTGATTTTGAAGCCAATTTGGATTGATTTAAGAAAGATTGGGTTATGAAAACTGGGAGTCCTTTCCTATCACAGCTTTCCGTTTGAGATTCAACCAAAAAACTTGACGGCCATGGTTTTTTCTTTTTGTTGTTGTTCTAGCTCATAGCGAGCCTATAGGACAGAGCAGAACTGCCCCATAGGCTTTCCAAGGAGCGTGTAGTGGATTCGAACTGCTGATCTTTTGGTTAGCCATCATAGTATTGATACTACAACACTATTACTGCTTCATGTAGCAGTACATTTATTTTATTTTATTTTATTTGGTTCAAGGGAATGAATCCCCCGAGCAAAGAGGGGAGACATTTCTTTTATACTTCTTTTTTGCTTCAAGCTTCTTCGTTTTCAGTTGAGAAGAGAATAGGAAGTCAAAGAGAACATATTTCGATGGCTATGTGGTGACTGCCATCACGCTAAAGAAAAACCTTTAATGTATCACTCAGTATACAGGGCTTCTCTATACAAAAATTTTAAAGTGAAGAAGAATTGTACCACCACACACCAGTTGTCTCCAATGACCTAGAGTGGATTTTACGACACAAGGTTCATATTTCATGCTGAAAGTGTTCTCATTTCAATTGTGTTTTCTACTCTTTATATCAAGCTTTCCTTCTACTAGTGTTGCCCTTTGCTGCCCTTAAACTTCAGTCGCTTATTTAGTGAGCATAAGAATTATCAGAAGTTCTTTAAAAATTAGGGCTCCCCATCTCAAGAATTCTGATTTGTTGCTTCTTTGGTGGGACTCTGAAATATCTCTCCAGGCCTTGCTGATGAAGGTAGTCCAGAAACCACACTGAAAAACACACCCATGTCTGTTCTACTATGATATTTGAAGTTGATAATGGTTACCAAGGAAACCCTAGTGGGGAAGTGATTAAGTGGTATGGCTACTAATCAAAACGTCAGTGGTTCAAATCCACCAGGCACTCCTTGGAAACTCTATGGAAACCCTGGTGGCGTAGTGGTCAGGTGCTACAGTTGCTACCCAAAAGGTCAGCAGTTAAAAACCCTCCAGGCACCCTGTGGAAAGTGTATGGGGCAGTTCACTCTGTCTATAGGGTTCCTATGATTGGGAACCAACTCGATGGCAGCGGGTTTTTTAGTGGTAATTGTCGTTGGTCATTGGCTGATTTTCGTCATCAAACAAAAGGTTTAAACTATATTTGCATTTGTTTCCTAGGTCCTCTTTAACAAAGTGTTACAAGATACCACAAAGTGGTGGCTTAAAACTCTAGAAATTTATTTTGTTTTACTCCCACAAGCCAGAAGTCTGAATTCTGTTGTGTCATCAAGGTCACGCTCTCTCTAGGGCTCTAGGGGAAGGTCCTTTCTTGTCTTGTCCAACTCATGGAAGTTCTAGGTGTTTCTCTATTTGCGGCTGTTGTGTAACTCCGTGTCTGCCTCGTCTTCACCGGGCTGTCACCCTTCTGTCTGTTCCTTTGCGTCTCTTCTCACTTCCAATAAGGACCCCACCCAGGCGGAATTAGGATTCATTCTGCTCCGGTATGACCTCACGTTAATTGATATTATCTGCTAAGACCCTACTTCCAAACAAGGTTACATTCATAGGTCCCAGAGATTAGGGTTTCAACCTATCTCATGGGTCAACTTAATTGAATCCATAACAACATTCATTTGTAGGTGAACTTAACTGAATCCATAACAATATTCATGATTTTTGCTTATTCAGGTAGGATTCATTTTAGAGATGTTTTCACCAAGGGTTGAAAAGAAAAGACACATCCTGATAGCTTCCGATGGTCAGAAAGTGACTTGTCTCCACCTGTCGTCAGCAAGAGTTGACTACTTCACCAGGAGCTGGTGACATACACGTCTGGTGAGTGCCACCTTTTGGGAAGCAGGGTGTCCACGCTTCTCTTTTCAGCATGGTCTCAGCACAAGGCTGTTATTTTTTTCTCCTAGGTATCCTGTAAGAGAACCCTAGTGGTATAGTGGTTAAGAGCTTGGCTGTTAACTGAAAGTGCTGCAGATGGAATCTACCCACTGCTCCTTGGAAACTGAAAGGGGCAGTTCTACTCTGTCCTGTAGGGTCACTGTGAGTTGGAATCAGCAGCAGGTCTCCCTACAAGGCTGCCCTTGAGGAGTAACTTAGAGTGCTATTTATAAATCAATCTGTAGAATTGAGTCGACACTCTTAAAGGGAAAAAGAAGGGAGCTCTAAAAATTAAGACACAGATGCTTTTGTAATCTTAATTTTTTTCATGTCCTTGAGTCTTTGAGACTTCAGGCAAAAGTACAGCTGAGAAAAATGAAAAGAGAAAAAAGATCATGTATGTTTAAGATTCTATATTTAATTTGTTCATAATTTGATTATTTTTGTCAGTTCTTTTAATTTTCAGAAGCCTAGCTAAATGCAAATGTAAGCATTAAGGCACTAAAATTTATGCAAAAAAATGATTGGAGTAAAATTCCAAGAATATCTGTGTATATATAATATAGTCACGCGTCACTTAACGGCCACAATATATTCTGTGAAACACCAAGTTAGGTGATTTGGATGTTGTGTGAATCCCTGGTTACTGAACAAAGTATGTAACTTCCTCAGTCTCTGCCCCCTCCCAAATCCCCTAAATTCAGCGCTTTCTTCAGGGTGCCTCTCTCATCTCCCTTCTCTGCTCCCTTTCCGCAGCCCCCAGCAGGGCCTACCTCTTGGACCTTTCCCCAGAATGCTCAGCTTCACTACGTCTCTCCAGAACGTGACTGCATTAACCAGACTGGGAACAATGGTCTGTTACTCAGTGCCGCGAGCAGGCTGCAAAGGTTCCAAGCATGGCAGCTACTCAGTCACTCAGGCTGACCTGTCCGGGGTCACTGACCTCCAACCACTTGTCCCAGTATCTGTACAGGACTCCCTGTGCCTTTGTCTTTCTGGGGCCAGAGAAGTGGAGAAGTGTGCGTATTTAGCCTTATGTATTAGCCATATATGCTCTATGTATTTTACAAAACTGTATGTGACTACAGGTGGCACGCTGTTGGACCTTGTCTAAGCAGACATTACACAGCACCTGACAGTGTATAAATTATACTTTAAGGGCCTTTCCAAAAACACATACTTAATAAATAAAAATGAGAAGAAAGAGTTTTCGCGATACTAATTATTATACCGCTTTCCCTATCCAAATCTTACAAGGCGGTAAGAGACATGTTACAGGTATTTGTTTAGAGGAGAAATAATCTTGAACATTTACTGCTTGAGAATAATGGAACGTCAGTGAAAGCCAGAGTGAGCAGCTCAGAAAGAACATTTCAGAATATTGTAACTATCTGTGAATGTTTGCGTAGTGATGGGGGAAAATATCTTTACCCAAAGTCAACAATGATTGTCATAGTCTAAGTCCAGGAAATGGGCTGGATGAAGTCCATGCATCATTTTAAAAATAGAAGACAGAGAGGCATAGTTTCAACCAAGATTGCCTAAACAACCCTTTTATTAAGGAAGACAGTGTTATAATAGAAACGCTGGCTTACTAAGCTACTTCTAAAGTATTTACTCAAACAGACTCATAAAGTTCTCAAGTGATCTCCTGGCACAAGCTGAAGTCAGGTTGGTTTCTCGGAATGCGGAGAGGTCAGGCAGGAGTTCAGGAATGTGAGTGAGGTCACATTTCTCCTACCGTGGACATTCTGTACCTCCTAAACTTTCTTCAGTTACCATTCAGAGTCCTTTCCTCTCTCCAGGTAAAGGCGAATTCCAGCCAGTTCCCCAGGAAGCAGTTGAGAAATTTTGAAAACAATCACCAATGGTTTAGAACCAAGAAGAAAAGCCAAACTCCCTTGAAAAATACTGGGCGTTGGCAAGGAAATTAAAGGAAAGTTATCCCCTCAATCAAAATATTTATCCCAGCTCTGTGCCTCTCTGTCTTTGCAGTTCTTTCATGATAGACTTATGTTTTCACGATGCTGGTCACATAGATGTACCCTATGAGTTCTGACTGATTGGACCATGAGCCATGAAAAAATAAAAACACAGGCATAGGGCAGCTTCTTAGAAACAATGCTTGTCATGCCCCCAAGATCCTGTGTAGATAGAGGGTGACAAAAATTAGTTTTTCTACTTTGCATGTTGGGCAGTGATGTGCCCAGCAACTAAACTGTTTGCTTGGGCCACAGTGTGAGTCTTCTCATACTCCAGGAATTCGCGGTGGGGATCCCAGCTGCAATGACACGGGGAAGCCATGGCATCAGACTCGCACAAAATTCAACCGAGGGAAGCAAACGTGTTGCAAACATCAGCAAATTATTATTACCACCCTGTAAACTTTGTTGTTGCTTCAAAGATTGACTGCACCGAGTTTAATCCAAACTGGGAAATTAAACAAAAGGAGAGAGAGAGACAAGTGCCCGTTATCTCAGCTCGTAAACTAAGAGACTACCACCTGGTCCACGACTGAGAAAAAACTGTCCCTAATCTCCCTTCTCAGGTTCTGTGACATTATGGGCAACCTCTCGGATGTTTCATCGGGGGAATTGTGGGCTCATCATCTTTAGGAGGAATGAGGACAAAGTAGTTTCAGCTCTTTTGAGGATGCTAAGCCTCTGGCTGGTTGAAACTCTGAGATGGACAGAACCATGAACTTAGGGGGGAGAGGAGCGTCTCTTGGGCCAGATAAAGAGGATTAAATTGATATTGAATAAAAAATTAGCCGTCTACTTGCTTTCCTTTCTTCGATATTACTTTTCCTTCCTGCTTCCCTTCCTTCCTTCCTTCTTTTCTTATTTATTTTTTCTCGTGTTCCTCATCTCAGGACCCCACCCCCTCCACAAACACCCTTCATTTCCTCCTGCTGCTGTCGCTGTGAGTGTCAGAGAAGTGCAAACAGGAAAGGATTGCTGTGAGGTCAAAATGCTTCCCATCAGGGGACAAAGGGCATTCTAGACACTCATTCCTTCTTCCTGCTAGCCTAGAAGTCAGAGAAGTGTGCATCACCTCCAAACTAACATCTAAGGAGAGGTGGCTGACTCACTTCATCAGGCAGCTGAGTTTCTAGGATTCTAGGCAAGCAGACAAACCCTCCTGCAGGGTCTGGTAGGTATTTGGAGCTATTTCCTAAGCCAGATGCTACTTGGAAGGAGGATGGTGAGACTTCATATCTTGTCCTTTGGACTTGTTATCAGGAGCGACCAGTCCCTGGAGAAGGACATCATGCTTGGTGTCATAGATTGAATTAAGTCTCCACCAAAAATGCATGTATCAATTTAGCTGGGCCATAATCCTCACAATTGTGTAGTTGTCCTGCTTCCTGTGATTGGACATTTTATGTTAATAGGGACTAGGATGGAATTGTAACACCTTTACCTAGGTCACGTCCCCTGTCCAATGTAGAGGGAGTTTCCCTGGGGTGTGGCTTGTACCTCCTTTATCTCCTGAGGGTATGAAAAAAAAGGGAAGCAAGCAGAGAGTAGGGTCTCATATCAATAAGAAAGCAATGCAGGGAGCAGAATGCATGCCTTGGACCCAGAGTCCCTGCATGGAGAAACTCCTCATCAAGAGCAAGTTTGATGGCAAGACCAACAGAGAGAGAAAGACTTTCCCTGCAGTAGATGCCCTGAGCTTGGATTTCTAGATTACTACTCTTTGAAGAGATAGGTTTCTCATTGTTAATGTCATCTACTTGTGGTGTTTCTGTTACATCAGCCTCAATAACTAAGATACTCGGTAAGGTAAAAGATCACTGAAAAGGAAGAAGACCTTCAGTGCGATGGACTAACACACTGGCTGCAACAGTGGCCTCAAGCATGACGACAGTTGTGAGGCTGGCTCAGAACCAGGCTGAGTTTGATTCTGTAGTCCCTGGACTTACCCTGAGTTGGAACTTCACAACAGCTCTCAACAGCAGCAACCTAACTGGGACAAGGTTAAGTACGTAAAGAATTCCCATAAGCAACAGAGAAAATCTCTCAGTGATTTCTAGAATTTTCTGGCACTGAATAGATGATATTGTGGGTAGCAGCATTGGCAGTTGTAGACATCCTTCAGTACACATCTCTAAAACCTAGAGGTAAATGCACAGCTAGTCAAGGATAGTCACACCAGGAGACATGGCTTCATGCTGCTGCTCCGTGGTCTGTTTCCGTGACTCCCCAGGCATGGGATCCCGGTCAGTGGCTTCCTATTCGGCACGAGTTTCCTCATCTGAAAAACTGAAAGGGAAACCTTCTCTACCTACCCTATGTGTTCTTGTGAGACTGAATTCAATAATGCATGGGATAGTGCTAGAGAAATATAAAAAATTAAACACGTCTTGTTGCTCCTATCCCAGCAGTAACACAGTATTTGCATACCAAATGATTTCTCATCACAAACACAATGCAGATGTAAGGCAGAGATGTAGAAAGAAAAACAGGAGCAAGAACATCAAAGCCAATTACGATATTATCATGGCAGTACTACGGAAACCCTGGTCGCGCAGTGGTTAGTGCTACAGCTGCTAACCAAAAGGTCGGCAGTTCAGATCTGCTAGGTGCTCCTTGGAAACTCTCTGGGGTCTCTATGAGTCAGAATCGACTCAACGGCAGTGGGTTTATTATGAAAATAGCATACAGGAAAAGATATGTGTTTGAGGCTATTCACTACGGCACTTCAGTAACAGTAATAGACTCGGCAACAAACTTAGCTGTTCCTCATTAGGGAGACGATTCAACACTACAGAGCTGTAACAAGAAATGAGGATTATCTTTGTATACTGCGAACAAATGAGCTATAGGAAGCATAGTTAGATGAAGAAAGCCAGGAGAGAAAATTATATTGTAGCCTACTGTTTTGTCTAAGGAAGAGGTGTGTGGCAGATTGTAATTTCCACAGATGACTACAATAAAGCTCCCAACCATGTGTGCAGTTCTAGAACCGCATCCTACTGCTGTCCTGACGTGCTGTTGAGTCGGTTCTGACTCACAGCCGCCGTCAGCACGACAGAACGGAACCCTGCCTGGTCCTGTGCCGTGTCCACAATCACTTTCCTAAGTCTCTCCCTGCAGCCACTGCGTCGATCTGTCTTGTTGAGGGTCTTCCTCTTTTTCGCTGACTCTCTGCTTTACCAGGAAACCCTGCTGGCGTCGTGGTTAAGTGCTACATCTGCTATCCAAAAGGCTGGCAGTTTGAATCTGCCTGGCGCTCCTTGGGAACTCTGTGGAGCAGTTCTGCCAGGTCTGCCCTATAAGGTCGCTGTGAGTTGGAATTGACTTGACGGCAGTTGGTTTGGTTTTTCTGTTTTTTTTCTACCTCACCAACTATTGCGTCCTTCTCTAGAGACTGATCCTTCCTGACGATACAGTCAAAGTACACCTTCCTACCAGATCCTATTAAGGATCCGTGGTGGTGCAGTGGTTAGAGCAGTGGGCTGCTAATGGAAAGATGGGTGGTTTGAACCCACCAGCTGCTCCACGGGAGAAAGATGTGGCCATCTGCTTTTGTAAAGATTTACAGTCTCAGCAACTACAGGGTAGTTCGATTCTGCCCTATAGAATTGTTAGGGGCTAGAACTGACTGGGCGGACGGCCATGGGTATTCAGTGAAGAAGTCTGTTTTCCTTCCTCAGGAATCAGTGCAGTTTTCTAACCTCATTTGTCACCAATAAAAGCTAACTGATCCATAGAGTTGATTTTGAGCAATTTGGACTGTAGGAATTTTGGAATTCAAATCCAAAATGAGAAATGGAGATTGTAACTGATTAACACTAATAAGGGAGTTAAGTATGATTTTCTTCATTCTTTGGAAGCACAGAACATTTTACTGACTTTTAAACTAACTGCTAGAAGTTCACACACTTTTACTAGAGAGGTTTGCAACTTCTGTCTTCTCCTCCAAGGAAAAAAATCCTCCTTCATGTTATTAAATTCTCTTCAACTTTAAAGTCTCAGCTTAAAGTCACTTCCACAGGACACCCTTTTCTGACCCTCCCGACTAGATTAAATCTTCTCCTAACCAGATTGTTGTGCTCTCTAGCTCAATATCACAACAGGTTCTATTTACAACTGTCCGCAACAATTTACAATTATTAATGTGCTTCCTAGAATCTCTGGTAGTCAAAGAAAACTCTGGTTGCTTAGTGGTTAAGTGCTATGGCTGCTCACCAAAAGGCCAGCAGTTCAAATTCACCAGGTAGCCCTTGGAAACTCCTTGGGACAGTAACTCCATTCCACAGGGTTGTTATAGAAATCTATCTTTTTTTTTCTTAATTAAAACTCCCTGAGGATGGAATTGGGTCTGTCTCATTTGCTGCTCTATTCTCAACACTTGTAGCCGACATGTAGCAGTTGTTGATAAAATATTTGTTGAATCGAGTTGAATGTAATCCCACTACCCAATATTAAAATCATCTCCCCATTTGTATCTTCAGGGAAGCTGTGATGACCTAGTGGTTAAGAGCCTGGCTGCTAACCAGAAAGTCAGGTGTTCAAATCCACCAGCTGCTGCTCCTTGGAAAACCTGTGGTGCAGTTCTACCATTTCCTATAGAGTTGCTGTGCATTGGGATTGACTCAATAGGGATTTCCTTTTGTTCATTTGTTTGTTTTTTAATTCTTTCAGTTATACTCCACTCCTCAGAAGTCCTTGATGAAGAGTCTTACTGATATAGAGAATTCATTGCCATTTTCTGAAGTATCAATGAGAATTACAAACAAAAAATTGTAGTCAAAACAGGGTAAGAATAGTGCGGTGTGTTTAAAAGCTTTATATTTACCAGATCAATGCTTTTCACATGCACACACGCAAATCTACAATTTATTGTATGTATGATCTCATCAGGATATAATGCCAGCAGTTTAAGTTTGAGACGTTCAGTAAATGCAATTCCAAGCTAAACGGGGCTTCTGGTCTTTGTGATGGCAGGAAAAAAGAGAATTTTCTCTAAGAGAAAGATGTCACAATGTCTGTCCCCTGCTAATCAGCTATAACAGGACACAGTGAATCTGATATTTCTTTGAAGATAGCAAAAAGTCTTATCATTTTCTAATATTTAGAATCGCACTTGCTTGTTTTGGGAAGCTTAGATAACACTTTAAGGACTAAGGCGCACCTGACCCACACCACGATAAGTTTCAATCACCTCATCCGCATGAGAAAGCTGGATAGCGAATAAGGAAGTCTGAAGAAGAATTTATGCCTTTCAGTGGTGGTGCTGGTGAAGAAGACTGAATAGATCCTGGGCTGCCCAAAGAATGAACAAACCTGTCTCGGAAGAAGTCCAGTGAGGAAGCTCCTGAGAAGGAAGGATGGTGAGACTTTGTCTCATGTACTTTGGACATGCTATCAGGAGGGACTGGTCCCTCCTGGACATCATGCCTGCTAAACGACAGAGACAGCAAGAGACAGGAGGACCCTCAGTGGGATGGATTGACACGGTAGCTACAACCATAGGCTCAAACACAGCAACCATCGTGAGGACGGCGCTTTCATCTCCAGTTCAGCACAATCTCTGTTCTCTGTTAGCTTCTGCCCAGAACAAGCCTACTAGTCCCTTTTTTAACGAAGAAATGATTCACAGACTTTAAATGAGTTCATGCTCCTCAGGTCTTCTATTCTTCAGGGAAAGGGATTCCTAATTGTTGACATGAGACTCACCTGCTGGGCTTTTGAGTTCTTTCTTCTTAATCCTGGGACAGCTTCCCTGGAAAGCCAAGCAGGGCTATATATCCTCTTGTCCTTCAGCTTCTGTCACTCCACACAGCCCAGGGCATAGTCCCTATGAGATGGCCATCGCCCACAGTCCACTAAACTCATTAAGTCTCCTACCAGCAAACTGCTTGATTCCTAGCAATTAGATTATTTTAGATACAACGAAGAGTTTAAGTTCATCTTAGAGTTGGCCATTTCCCCAGCTCTGTCACTTGAAGGGGAAACCCTGGTGGTGTAGTGGGTTAAGTGCCACACCTTCTAACCAAAAGGTCAGCAGTTAAAATCTGCCAGGCACTCCTTGGAAACTCTATGGGGCAGTTCTACTCGGGTCTGTAGGGTTGCTATGAGTTGGATCCGACTTGACGGCGGTGGGCTATCAGTTCAAGGAGGGATCGGTCCCTGGAGAAGGACATCATGTTTGGTAAAGCCAACTGTCAGAGAGAAAAAGCAAGACCCTCACCAAGGCAGACTGACACAGCAGCTGCAGCAATAGACTCAAGTATAATAGCAATCGTGAACACGGCCCAGGCCTGGACGGTGTTTCATTCTGTTGTACACAGGGTCACTATGAGTTGGAACTGACTCCATGGCTCCTAGCAACAACTGCAAGAGTCAGAGAGAGAAAATGAGAGAGGATTTCCATTCTTGCTCTCACTTTTTCTTCTTTCAGCCCTTATTCCCTTTTTTCTTTAAATATGGAAATTATCCAAAGTATTTATCTTTTCTTAGGTTTTAGATACTGAATAAATCAAGCAGAACCTGTTGCTAACTACCCCATTTCATTTTCAAAAGTCCTGCTGATGCAGCCCCCTTTAGGCTTCCCGGCATCAGGTCACTTTAAATCTGCACTCTGTGGATGGCACCGGGGCATTTCTGGTTTTGCGCATTCTCCTGCCTTCCATCAAGCTCTCTTTACCTCTGTGCTGGAGTGTGAAAGAAATACCCAGAAAGACTTCATCATTAGAACAGGGGCACAAGATGGAGAATTGGCTTTGCAATGTTTGTGATTTGCAGACGTAATTGAAACCAACTGCGTCCAAGCAGCCCAAGTTATCCTTTCACAATGCACTCGTTATAAAATGTGGAAAAAGAACCATAAAGTAAGCACATGATATGGTCACCTTTTGTCCCTGAGTCCAGTCCAGTCCTGTCCAAAGAGTTGAGCTCAGTAATGTTTTCTGGTCATGGGCAGCAGCAGGTCTACGGGCTGTGCTTCCAGGGCTGCCAGACCGTCAGTTGTGATCTTTTAGTGGAGTTCTTGAGCTGCACTCTTTGTTTTCCCCTGTTGTCCCTGGGACTCAACACTGTGGGCCCCATCACAGCTGTCTTTGGTACTGGCCAGGTACCATCTTGTTATTCTGGTCACGTGTTGATATAGTCACTCCATCGCACGGGTCCTTCTGTCTCCTGGACTCTTTTCCTCATGTCTTTGTTGTTCTTGGTGATCATCTGTTCCGGACAAGGTGGGACCATTTGGAGCACCTCATATGGCAGCTTGCTAGCTTTTATGACCCCAGACACCGCTCACCAATATGGAGTGTGTATTTTATGGTTCCGTGCATCTATAGGATGCTGTCCTACTGGCCCCTTATGAGAAGGGAGAGGAGAGGGTGAAGAGGAGGGCTCAAGAGATTGTTAAGAGGTTACCACATATGTAGAACAAAAGTGTGAGTGTGCTGTCGGTGGACAAGGAGAGCAGAAGGAGCTGCGGATAGGCGGGCATGCAAATTTAACTTGGACTGTATACTTACACTGAATCGCAATTAAAAAAGTGTGGAGAAAGAAAACTTTTTGTCTTTCATCTTTATTAAAAGAAAAGAGAGGGAAAGGCGATTGGATTAACAAAATCAGCTTATGACACTGGGGCACTTTGTGTTTCCATGTTGGATCCCATCCAAGCATTTGGGAAGTTCAAAGGCAGTGAAGGGAGAGCACGTGGATGCTGAGGGATGCCTGCAATAACTCTACCAGAACCACGCGGAAGAAAGGGTTGAGTCACTTTTCTGACGCCCCTTGTGAGAGTTTATTAACAATTCCAGCCGAGGAGCAATTTGCCATGGAAGTGCATCAACACTAACGCTGCATCCTTTTCTTCCTAGCTCTTATCACTTTGAATTTATTATGCCTATTCCTTTCCTCAGAGTGCTGTGGTGGCACAGGGGTTAAAACGATTGTCAACTGAAAGGTCAGTGGTTCAAAACCACCAGGGGCAACGTGGAAGAAAGATGCAGCAGTCTGCTTCCGTAGGGATGCAGCTTAGAAAACCCGATTGCTATGGGTCAGAATTGACTCAGTGCCAGTGGATTATTTATTCTTGTGTGTGAGGATGCCCTCCTGTCCCCACCAATGGCCAACTAGAACTTAAGACCCCAGAGAGTTGGACTGTTCTCTACCTTTCCTCCTCTGTCTGAAGTTTGGCACAGGGTAGATTCTTCATCGCTATTTGCTGGATGAATGATAATCCAAGACAAACATGAGATAGACAGAAAAGTTGTGAGCACCGGGCATTTATACAGCACACAACGGATGAGAAAGTAAAAGCAAAAACACCCTTTGCCTTGCTGTTAATCAGCCTTCAGCCAGTTAACTTCTGTTAGCGTGAGACTGTCTGAATGTAAAGTAAGCTGTTTAATAATTTAATCCTATAGATCTCAAAAGAAAAGTGCAAAAAATTTTAATTGGTCTGGAAAACTACCCCTGGGAGTCGCAGTTCATTTACTGAGATGGCTGTGGTGAGTAATTCTGAAAAACTGGAGGATGATTCTGCACAAATTTTCCTGATTAATTCAAGCCCATATTTAGCTATGGTCTGTATGAAAACAAACAAGCAAAGAATAATGTCATCTTCTTTCCCGTCATCTCATGATAATCTCACAAGGAAATACAAGGAAAATATGAATCAAATCTGTGAAATTGCAGGCAGACTAAAAAATGAGACACCTTGCCTTTTTTAAGAAGAAAAAACTCTGCACTGTCCATTTTCCACTTTGTTATTGTCAAGATTAGACTAAAAGCCAAAGCCAAGTGCCGTTGAGTCGGGTCCGACTCACGGTGTCCCTGTCTTTCAAAATAAATCACACAGCACAGTGGGTTAGCACTTGGCTGATAACCAAAAGCTCGGAGTTTGAATCAACTAGCTGTTCCACTCTCCATGGAAGCACTGTGAGGCAGTCCTACTCTGTCCCGTAGTGTAACTCTGAGCCAGGGTTGACTCAGAGACAATGGGTTTTGTTTTTGTTTGTATGATTAAAACAAAGATCCTTGGTGGGCCAGTGGTTAAGCACGCAGGTGTTAGTTCCAAACTTGGCAATTTAAACTCACCAGCAGCTCCACAGGAGAGAGATGTGGCAGTCTGGTGCTGTAAACATTTAAAGCCTGGAAAATTCTATGGAGACAGCTTTACTCTATTTTGTAGGGGCACTATGCGCTGGAAGTGACTTCAGAGCAGTGGGTTCTTTCTAGCATCAAAACAAGGGGTATTCATTACATTCAAACAATGGTGATACTATTCAGCTCTGTAACAGGTCCTGAAATACTTACCTCTTATCCCCATATAGCATGAGTAAGGGTTAGTAGAAGGCGCTGATAAAATAATGTACCAGACATTGTACTTTATCCTTTACGCCACAGGACAAATCTAGGTTCTTGAAATGAATACTTCTCTGATAAAATAATGTTGCTTTGTTTTTCCAAGGTGACAGCGCAGGTAATGTCCTGCTAACACCCTACTGGTGGTGGATTGGTGGTAGATTCATTGTACGCTGACTTTTAATGTTCCTGGAGAAGGAAAAGGGGGCATTTCTTTACAATAGTACTTTATGTCATCTGCTTTATGAGCTCCCTGATGTCAATCTACTGCTGATTAATAGCCAGTGATGAAAAATAAATTGTTTTTGAATGGCACGCCATTATAATAACATCTGAAATAGGCACAGCCTTCATAAATGGGGCAACCTGTGCCAGTTTCTGTCTGAATCTGTGATGGGACAACTCCTTGTCGCCCTTCCTAATATGGAACACCTCCTAGAAAACACAACTTCTGTGAAACATGGATTGTCAGTGTGAGAAGAAAGTTGGCAGAACACAGGCCTCTGTTGCTAGGCAACCCTTGGCAACGATGATGGATGCACATCACGGCACCGATGACACCGTCGGGAGAGGAAAGCCTTCCAAGTGGATGGCAGTGCCGAATTACCAAGACGTGGGGGACAGGCCACAGCAGTTGTGGGCAGCAGCCCCAGCCCTGCCCACCAGAGACCCCCAGGGCTGTGTAATCCTATTTTGGTGAGTGGGTACCTTGATGGGTAGGAAATGTTGGAATGAAATAAAGAGAAGTTCTGTTTATTACTTCGAGTCTACCTCCTTGATGCCTGATGCAACCTTTGAAATCTGGCCAGTTGTGGCTGTACTGCTCTCCCTTTCGTCACACTGTCAAAAAGGCAGGTGAGTAACAGCCACGTGCCCAGGTGAGGAACTATTTACAGGGCGTTGGAAACCCTGGTGGTGTAGTGGTTAAGTGCTACATCTGTTAACCCAAAGATTGGCAGTTCAAATCTACCAGGCGCTCCTTGGAAACTCTGGGGCATTTCTACTCTATCCTGTAGGGTTGCTTTGAGTGGGAATTGACTTGATGTCACTGGTTTTTTGTTTGTTTGTTTGTTTGTTTGTAGTGCCAAAGAAAGAGAAAAACACTTAGCAACCCCACACATGCTGTGGGTAAAGCACCTGGAAAAACATTAGTGACATGATGACCATTAGGGCTAACGTCCACACACTGCAAGAGCTGAGACGGCTGGTTTAATCCACTTTAGAGCCATCCCATGGAATTACTCAACATCTGGCAACTTCTCTATGAATTACCTTTGAGAAGTTTAGAACCTCAGTTGGCCAGTCTGTTTAGTTTAAAGAAAGTTACCATTAAGAATCTAGTAAAGAACTCCACCCCGCAAAAAAACACTGTCATCCAGTGGCTTCCAACTTACAGCAACTGTACAGGGAAGAGTAGAACTGCCCCAGAGAGTTTCCAAGGAGTGCCTGGTGGATTCGAACTGCTGACCTTTCATGTTAGCAACCATAGCACTTGACTGCTACCCCACCAGGATTTCCATGTAGCAAAGGGATGCCCCAAGAGAACAGATGCAAGAATAAAATGCTTGATCACAGTATTGTCAGATGTAGTTATGGAGTCTCCTCAATCACTTTGGGGGTCTTGTTCTCTTGATTGGTTTGGAGGTGGATAGTTTCTCCTACTGCTGACACAATAAATCTTATTTCCCAACCAGGTGGTCTAAATGAGAACTGAAAACTTCATCTAGAGACTTCCAGCGCCTCAACCTGATGGATGAGCCTGTGAAAACAATACGGCTTTCCTCTGTTTCTATGTATTAACATTATATTCTTAGTTATATCTGTTTCCACGTAACTGTTAAAAAACAATAAACTTGTCATGAGCTATTCTCCAGGAATGACTAGCAGTCAGGAAACTTGACAAGATAATCAGAAATTTGCAGCACTGAGAAGAGAAAATATTTCAGGGTGATATATTATTTTGGAATTGAACCATTCTGTACTAGAAGAACGTGGTCTTGACATTTAATAAATTGATTGATTAGGTATATTTACCCAGCATCCATATCATTTCAACAGGGACTATTCCACCAAATACAGAAGAACAATAGAGCAGAAAACCTCATGTTCTCCTTAATCTTCCTTCCCAGTGCAAGGACTTTAGTATGTTTTATTAGAGTTTAATTGAGGGGCCTTGAGATTTGATATTTCATTACTGACATTCTAAAAACTGTACTGTCAACAAGCAGAGAAAACCCTCAATGCAAAGATTCTTGAAAGCTGTATCAGAATTTAATCGATGAGCCTTGAGACTCAGGATCCAGGTTTCTAGAATCGTTTAGACCTACTGGGTTTCAATTTCATCTCTCTAGTAATTACTGTAAAATTCAGCAAGTGACTAAATCTCTCTGAACTTCAGTTTCCTCATCTATGAATTGTGGATAATAAAATTACCTACCTCTCAGTGTTGATAAAAGAATTAAGTAAGTTTATATGTGCAAACGTGTAGTACACTAAACATTTTTTCTCATTTATTCATCTGTAAACTTATTGCCATTGTTATTGTCAGGTGCCGTCGGATGAGTTCCGGGTCAGCAACCCTGTGTGCAGCAGAACAAAGCACTGCCCCGTCCAGGGCCGTCCCTCACTTGCTGTTGCGCCTGATCCCTTTGTTGTAGCCACTTTTTCAATCCATCTTGTTGGAGGTCTTTTTTTTTTTTTTGCTGACTTCCTACTTTACAAAGCATGATGTCCTTCTCCAGAGATTCATCCCTCTTGGCAAGGGGTCCAGAGTATGTGAGAAATAGTAAATTTAGTATGATGAAAACACCTGTTGAGGGCAGAAGTGTGGTAGTTAACTTCAGGAGAAACCGTAGCCTTGGAAATGCTACAGAAGGTCTACTCTGTCCTGTAGGGTTGTTAGGAATCTGGATTGACTCTACTGCTATGGGGTCACAGAGTTATTGTGAAAATTAGATGAGACATATATGTAAAGACCCCCAAAAATCCATTGCCTGGAGTCAATTCTGACTCGTAGTCAGACTCACAGTGATGCTGCTGAACAGAGTAGAACTGCCCCATAGAACTGCCAAGGAGCATTTGTCGGATTCAAATCGTCGACCTTTTGGCGCGCCTTTGCAGCACTTGCTTAACTGCTAGTGCCTAGAATTGTATTCATTACTCATTAGCTGAAATGATGACAGTGATGATGAACACCAACATCAGCGGAGTAAAAAGGAGTATGAAGTCTATATTAATATCATACAACCCATCAGTCACCTTGCCCTCCTTGTCTTGATTCCTGTTAACATTAATTAATTTTTGCGTAAGAAGGCTTATTCAAGAAAAGCTCTCTTAGGCCTTCCAAGTGCCAACCTTGAAATCATATATTCAGAAGTGTCCATCATATGAGTCCTTCCGCTCATTCTATAGTGTTGGGATCTCTATATGGAAACCCTGGTGGCTTAGAGGCTAAATGCAACATCTGCTAATCAAAAGGTCTGTAGTTCAAGTCCTCCAAGTGCTTTCTGGAAACTCTGTGAGGCCATTCTGCTCTATATCCTGCAGGGTCCCTATGACTCAGAATCTACTCAATGGCAGCGGGATTTGGTTTTTATCTGGATACGTATGTCTGACTTAAATCTACATGGCCATGTATTACACTCCTTATCAGCAAAGAGGATTTTTATAACCTAACGGCATTTTCTTTCATCTATAGGCAAGGAGACAGTACAATGTATTTTTTCAAATAAAATACTGTAATTGGAATCAACTGTCAAAAAACAAAACAAAAAAAACTAGTCATCAAGTCATTTCCAAGTTACAGTGACTTTATAGGACAAAGTAGAATTGCCTCATAAAGTTACCAAGGAATGATTGGTGGATAGATTCAAACTGCTAATATTTTGGTTAGCAAAGGCTTAACCAATGGGTGACCAGTGCTCTGGAATCAACTATAGTCTATCATTGTTTTCAATTCACTTACGATTGCATTATAAAACCACATAAAATATTTAACTGTAATTACAACATTCAAGCCAAAAAAAAGTGTATTCTATTAACACAAAAATCATTGGTTTGGTGCTTTTGTACACAAGATACAGTTGTAAGTTTCAGATCCAATCATCAGAATTGCTTGAAAATTTCACAGCTAACCAAAGTTTGTATATCTATCACATTTTAAAGGCGTTGATGTTATTGTTAGGTGCCATCGAATCAGTTCTAATGCACAGTGACCCTACACACAACAGAATGATACACATGCTGGTCTTCAGCCATCCTCACAATTGTGACACTTGAGGCTATTTGTTGCAGTCACTGTGTCAATCCATCTCCTTGAGGTTCTTTCCCTTTTTTGCTGACCCTCTGCCTTACCAACTGTAGTGTCACTCTCCAGCAACTGATTCCTTCTAATAATATGTGAGACATAGTCTTGCCATTTTTGCTTCTAAAAAGCATTCTGGTTGTACTTCCTCCAAGACAGATTTGTTTGCTCTGCCGGCTGTCCATGGTATTCTCTGTGTTCTTCGTCAAGACCACAATTCAAACACAGCAGCTGTTCTTCAGTCTTCCTTTTCTTTATCCAGTTTTCTCATGCACATGAAGTAGTTGAAAATACCATTGCTTGAGGTGAACCTCGCTAAAGGTAATATCTTTGTTTTTAACACTTTAAAGAGATCTCTTGCAGCCAATTTACCCAGTGCAACGTGTCTTTTGATTTCTTGTCTACCATTTCTATGGGTGTTAATTGTGGGCCCAAGAAAAATGAAATCCTCGACAACCTCAGTCTTTTTCCCCACGTATTATGATGTTGTTGACTGGTCCATTTGTGAGGATCTTTGTTTTCTTGATGTCGAGGTGTAATCCACAGTGGAGACTGTAGTCTTTAAGCTTCATCAGTTAAGTACTTCAAGTCTTCTCCACTTTTAGCAAGCTAAGTTGTGTTGTCTGCATAAAGCAGATTGTTAATGAGTCTTCCTCCAATCTGGATGCCTCGTTTTATTTCATATCATCCAGCTTCTTGGATTATCTGCTTAGCATGCAGGTGGGATAAACCCAAACCCAAACCACTGCTGGAGAACAGATTCCGATTCATAGCAACCTTATAGGGGCAGCGTAGAACTGCTCCATAGAGTTTCCAAGGAGCACCTCATAGATTTGAACTGCTGACCTTTAGTTAGCAGACGTAGTACTTAACCACTACACCACCAGGGTTTTCACAGATTGAATAGGTATGGTGAAGAGATATGAAACTCAAGAACACCTTTTCTGACTTTAAACCACTTGGCATACCCTCATTCTGTCTGAATGACTGTCTCTTCATCCTTATACGGATTTGTCATGGTGTTCCAGAATTTCCATTCTCAGCAATATTATCTGTAATTTGTCATGACCCACACCGTAGAATGCCTTTGCATGGTCAATAAAATACAGGTAAACCTCCTTCTGGTATTCTCTGCTTTCATCCAGAATCTACCAACATCCCTGGTTCCCTGTCCTCTCCTAAATCCGGCTTCCATTCCTGGCAGTTTCCTGTTGATATTCTGCTGCAGATGCATTTGAATGATCTTCAGCAAAATGTTACTTTCATGTGATATTAATGATATTGTTTGATAATCCCTGCATTCCACTGGATCACCTTTCTTGGGAATGGGCACAAATATGGATCTCCTGCAGGGCATGGGTCTGGTAGCTGTCTTCCAGATTTCTTGACATAGACGAGTGAGCACTTGCGGTGCTGTGTCTGTTTGTTGGAATATCTCAGTTGGTATCGAGTCAATTCTTGGAGTCTATTTTTCACCAACGAGTCCAGTGCACCCTGGGCTTCTTCCTTCAGTTCTATCCATTCCCACTGGTATGTTACCTACTGAACAGTGGCCAATTCTCTTTAGTACAGTGACACACTGTATTCCTTGTCACTGTACAGTGACATTCTGTATTCCTTCCACCTTCTTTTGATGCTTCCTGTGTCATTTACTGTTTTCCCTGTAGAACCCTTTACTATTGCACCTCAAGGCTTGAATTTGTTCTTCAATTCTTCCAGCCTGAGAAATGCTGAGCCTGTTCTTTCCTTTGGATTTTCTGTCTCCAGCATTTTGCACATCATCATAATATTTTGTCTTCTCGAGCAGCCCTTAGAAATCTTCTTTCAGTTCTTTTGTTTTATCATTTTCTTCCTTTTGCTTAATTACTTGATGTTCAAGAGCAAATTCAGAGTCTTCTGGACACCCATTTTAGTCTTGTCTTTCTCTCCTGTCTTTTTACTGACAGCTTTCTTTCTTCATGCGTGATGCCCTTGATGTCAGTGCATGACTCATCTGGTCTGTGGTCATCAGCGTCCAACATGCCCAATCTGTACTTGAGACAGTCTCTGAGTTCAGGTGGGATACATTCAAGGTCATACTTTGGCTCTCATGGACTTGTTCTAGTTTTCTTCAGTTTCAACTTGAAGTTGTGCACATAGAGTCGATGGTCTAATCCATAGTCTTCCTCAGCATTGTACTGACTGATGGCATCAGGCTTGTCTGTGATCTCTTTCCACAGATGCAGTGGATTTAATTCCAGTGTATTCCATCTGGTGAGGTCCATGTATACAGTCACTGCTCATGATGGTTAAGAAAGCTATTTGCAATAGTCATCAGTCTTAGAAATTCAATCACACTCATCTCTGGAATCATTTCTATCACCAAGGTCATGTTTTCCAACTAATGATCCTTCTCCGTTGTTTCCAACTTTCAAGTTCCAGTCACTAGTAATTATCCTTGTGCATCCTGCCTTCACGTTCGATCAATTTCAGAATGTAGAAGTTGGTAAAAATCTTCAGTCTCTTCATCTTTGGCCTTAGTGGTTGGTGCATAAATTGGAAAGACAGTCACAGCAACTCATCTTCCTTGTAGGCGTATGGCCACTAGCCCATCACTGACAGCATTGTACTTCAGGACAGATCTTGAAATGCTCTTTTGGAAGATGAATGCAATACCATTCCTCTTCATCTGTCAATCCCAGCATAGCAGAGGGTGTGACTGTAGAACTCAGGATGACCAATCCTAGTCCATTTCAGTTCACTAATGCCTATCACGGAAACCCTAGTGGTGTAGTGGTTGAGTGTTATGGCTGCTAACGAAAAAGCCAGCAGTTGAAATCCACCAGGTGTTCATTGGAAACTCTGTGGGACAGTTCTCTTGGGTCTACAGGGTTGCTATGAGTCCAAACTGACTTGACGGCAGTGGGTAGTACCCACATATCATGTGTTTTATTTCATTTTTGATGACTTACAATTTTCCTAGATTCATCCTTCATATTTTGCAGGTTCTGATTATTAATGAATGTTTGTAGCTGTTTCTTCTCATTCTGAGTCACATCATGTGGGCTTTTGCAAAAATATACAAATTTTGAAATTTTTATTAGAGGAAAACAGAGACACAGGGGGAAAGTATTTCTTAATTATAAGAGACTAGTTTGACGAGATCTATACACAAAAATCTGAGAATCAGGATGAAATAGATATTTAGGAACACTAGCAAAACCAACTCCAGATGAGAGAAATGAACAAAATAGACAAATTTTCAAAGGAAGAAAACCAAAAAGGCTGCCAACTGAACTGCAGCAGGTGCAGAGGCTCGTAGGGAAACTCCAACAATCTTTCAATAATCAGACAACTCCATTGCTATTTCAGCTGTTTAAGAGAAGAAAAAGAATTTCCAGATATTTTTATTATGTTAGAATGAATAGCACAAAGATAAAGAAACTACAGATCAATTAAATTTACCAATAATGATGAAAAACACTAAATAAAATATCAGCTCACAAAACTCAACTTTCTACCAAGTGGTGGGGTTATCTATCTTAAGAATGGCTCAATTTTGAAAACTCTATCAACACAGTTTCTTCTGTGAAATTAATAAAAGAGAAAAAAACCCACAAGCTTATCTCCACTGATTCTGAAAGATATTTCATAACATTTAACACCTAATTTTGTTTTCACAAGATGTTAATGATAACAAGAATGAATAGGTAGAATTCAGATATAAGTGTCTGTGTACATAAATTCCTAATCCATATATCATCCTGCTTAAAATGTAAACAGGAGGAGCATTGCTATGAAAGAGCCATAGACAATGCTGTTCACTGTCATCCTCATCATGAAACATTTATTCTGGAGAACCTAGTTACTGTGTTAGAGAAGAGAAAGGAATGTGAAATTCTGATTTAGGCAAGGAGGGGCAAAAAGTAAAGAAATTTGGAAATAGTTTTAATATATACAGGAATTCAGTAAGTAATAAAGGAAGTATTTATAATCAGTTGGGAAAAGGCGATTTGATTATTTAATAAATGGTGTTGGAACAACTGAATAGCCATCTGCAGCAAAAAATAACGACGTGAGATTCCCTTCTTTTCTGCCAATAGCAAAATAACTTTCAGCTGGGCTAAACAGTTAAATGTAAAAACAACCACAAAAACAAACTCCTACAAGTACACAAATAATAGAGGTTCACGTGAAGAATTCATTCATGATAAACACGGCTGGAGAAAGCTTTTCTGAGAATGCACAAAGCTCAGAGAATGCTAAAGAAAAGACTAATAAGTTGAATTGCATTATACTCTCTAAAAATGTTCATTACAGTTGCTGTTAGGTTTAAGGCAATGGTTGCAGACACTGTGTCAGTGTCTGCAGTAAAAGACTGATTCGTTCACTTTTCTGGTAGTCCAGGAGATATTCAACACTCTTTGCCAATACTCACAATTCAACAGCTGCAATTCTTCTTGGCCTTCCTTATTTCTTGTCCAGCTTTTGTATACACACAAGGCGAACAAAAATACAATCCAAGTCAGGCACACCTTTGTCCTCAAAGTGACAGCTTTACTTTCCAACACTCAAAACAGGTCTTTTGCAGTCAATTTGCACAAGGCAATAAGTCGTTTTTGATTTCTTGACACCTGCTTCTGTGAGTATTAATTGCAATGCGTTTGGAAATAGAGGTAAAAATGCTAAAAAGTATTTATCCTGGAGGAAAGACCTGAAAGCAAACATCGGCCACTTGCAGGAGTAATGAAACCTTTTATGAGGACACAGCATCTCTTGCAAGGTAGGGGACATTAAAGGTGTACTGTGAAAATGTCGCAATTGCAAATTAAAATGCAGTAAAAGACATAAAAGGACCCAGACCCAGGCAGCATGTTTCCCAATGGGCATTGGTTTTTAAAGAAAGGCTTTAAGGAAGAACCTTAAATCATATCTTGATGTTTCAACTCGTTATGCATTAGAAAGCAAAGCCACTTGAAGTGCTTTTAAGACAGACAACAAAACTAAAATCTCTGTGTGTTTCCAGCTCGCATCCACAATATGAGATAAAAGATGGTCTTTACAAATAGATATTAAAGGATTTGTAACCTCTGGCAAGGTATTTGGTCATCAGGAAGGTATCTCTGTTTGGGGACACTTGATCCTTTTGTTCAAAGCTGTTTTATATTTCATTTGTGTGAGAAAGGAAAGTTCCTAAGCAACCATATTGTGTGCTGACAGCTAATCCCAGGAAAATCAGAATGTTTTATCTAGAAAAAGGCTATGTATCTATTTCTTAGAAACTGAATCCCTCGAGTGTATGTAGCTTGGCTCTCAGAGTGGTTTGAAAATTGATAATATTTTTTACATCAAAGTTTCCAGGTGAGCAAGAAGAGAAAGCTAAGGGGTAACAAAAAGAGACAGAGACCTGAAAGACAGTATCTTGTAGTTTTTGATATAATGGTTTTCATTTCATTTCATTACATTTATAAAGAAACTTTATAGGACATAAGAATAATTGTTTTCGCTTTCTTACTCCCAATAAAATTATTCATTTTAGGTCTTAATCTACAGCTACCTAAAATAGACAACCCACTGATCTACCCTGGGGCAAAGAGAATTGATCTGCCAGAGGTAAAAAATTAGACATGATTGTTTTTATTTATTTATTTAATTTAATATGACTGAGTGAAAATGTACATTCCCATATAAATTTACATGCCCACCTATATGCAGCTTCCACTGCTCTCCCTGTCCGGTGACAGCACACTATTCCTCTCTGCTCCATACATGTCTCATCCTCCCAACAGCCTCCTTTCCCCTCCTCTCCACCCACTCTCCTTCCTTCAGCCAGAGGTCAGCAGGATGATATCCTATAGACGTATAGAACCATAAAGTGCATCCAATATATGGTCATTGTGCATCGTTAAGTCCAATCCATTCGTGTCCAAAGAGTGGACCTTCATTATGATTTATTGGCAAGGGCAGCATGATTGTTTTTTTAATCTGGATTTTTTTAAAACTAACATGTGTGATCTTGGAAGATGTATTGATACTCTTTAAGTCACCACTTCCTTGTTTGTAAAGTTATAACTTGCATGAACACAAGAAAATGTGTTATCTTCAAATTCACTGTTGTTCTCTGCCTTCCAGTAGGCCTGACTCATTGCGACCCTGTGTGCTGCAGAATAGATTGCCACCTGCTACTGTACTGTCCTTGTGATCTGTGGGACATCAGACCATTTTGATCCATGGGATTTTCATTGGTTAATTTTTGGAATTCTCTTGCATGCATTCAAAAGCTTGATAATGAATAAGGCAGACCAAAGAAGAACTGACGCCTTTGAATTACGGTGTTGGTGAAGAATATTAGCTATACCTGAACTGTCGGGAGAACAAACAAATCACAGCCAGAATACTCCTTAAAACAAGATAATGTTGTGGATTAAATTATGGTCCCCCTGAAAAGTGTGTATCAGTTTGGCTGGGCCATGATTACCTCTATTGTGTGGCTGTTCTCTCCTGCGTGATGTTCCTATGCTGTAAATCCTAATCTCTGCTTGTGTTAATAGGGGAAGACTGGATTCTGTTAATGATGGTTAGGGTGGGACTGTGACACCCTTACTAAGACACTTCCTTGTTCCAGTCTAAATGGAATTTCCCTTGGGTGTGGCTTGCACCCACCGTTTATCGTACAAGAGATGAAAGGAAAGCAGACAGAGAGTTGGGGGCCTCATACCACCAAGGAGGCAATGCCAGGAGCAGGGGACACCCTTGCAACCTGGGGATCCTGTGCTGGGATGCTCACAGACCAAAGAAAAACTGATACAACACAAGGACCTCCCTCCAGGGCCAACAGAGAGTACCTTCCCCTGGAGCCAGCACCCTGAATTTGGACTTTCACCCTACTGAGCAGCGTCAGAATAAGCTTCTTTTTGGTAAAGCCAGCCACATGTGGTGTGTCTGTCAGAAGCACTAGATAACTAAGACAAATGGTGAGGTTTTGTCTCGCGTGTTTCAGACATGTTATCAGAAGCCCCGAAGAAGGACATTACAATTTAAATCAAAGGTCAACCCAAAAGGGTCAGACCCTCCATGAGGCGAGTTGACTCAGTGACTGCAACAGTGAGATCAAGTGTAACAACAGTTGTGAAGGCAGCCCAGGACCAGCGGGTGTTTCATTCTGTTGTGCACAGGGTTCCTATCAGTTGGAACCAACCCAAAGGCATCTAACAACTGCAAAAATTTTTAGGAGACAGCCAGGCCTTTCCTCCTAGTCTCTCTCAGTCTGGAAGCTGAGCTGAAACCTGGTTAGCATCATAGTAACATGCAAACCATTGACAGACATGTGGTGACTGCACGTGGTGTGGGCCGGGAATCGAACCAGCTCTTCCGGATGGAAACCAAGAATTCAGTGGCTGAACCACCCATGCCCTCTCATGTTCCAGCTGGGATAAGAAACAATAACAGCAAAGCAAAGAAATGCCAGTTGTCCTTTTGACTGGTAGCTGAATTGGAGGAAGCAAGGTAATCTTGTCGACCCTTCTCAGGGTCTGCAGCACTGTCTGTCTCCGTTTGTCTCTCTGCCGGAAACGGAGCTCTTCTGCCCCTTGTTCTCTCATAGACCTGCTTTCACCACCTGCGTCCGCACACACACCACAGCACCGTTGCTGCGGCTCCCACTCCACACCCAGCCTGCTAAAGCAGATGGCAAGAGCTGACTAGACTCTGTGTGTCTGAATTCTAGCTCCTTTGAAGACATGCTGCTTCCTTTGAGTTTCTTGTGAGAAATAAGTAAATAGTTTTCACTGGCCCGACTGGGACTAGATAAACCCCGAGAGTATGGCCTGTGGACATCCTTTTAACTCAGTAATGAAGTCACCCCTGAAGCTCACCCTTCAGCCAAAGACTAGACAGGCCCATAAAACAAAACAGGACTCAAGGGGCACACGAGCGCAGGGGCAAGGACTAGAAGGCAGGAGGGACAGGAAAGCTGGTGATAGGGAACCCAAAGTTGGAAAGGGAGGGTGTTGACACGTTGTGGGATTGTTAACCAATGTCGTAAAACAGTATGTGCGCTAATGAGAAGCTAGTTTGGTCTGCAAACCTTCCTCTAAAGTACAATTTAGAAAAAGAGAAAACAGTAAGCTGTTCAGAGCACCCAGTTATACTCATGGAGTCAAGTAGCTCCTTGGCAAGTTATAAACAGCAGCTCTTAGGGTGAAGTGTTAAGTGCCAAGAGGATGTATTTTTATGGTGAAGCATGAAGACGGCAAGACTCCAAAAACCAAACCGAACCCACTGCACTGAGTTGATTCCAGTCCCGAGACCCTACAGCTCAGCATCGAACTGCTCCATAGAATTTCCAAGACCGCAGTCTTTACAGACCCAACTGTCACGTCTCTCCCCTTTGGAGCATGGAACCACCGCACCACTACGGCTCCTTCACGACACGACTAATCGGATTCAAGTCAGAATCTATCACTCAATATGTGTGTTTCTGGGAAAGCCGACTGATCTCTTTGCCTTTCCATTTCCTCCTTTACAAGATGGAGCTAATAGGCTTTCTCTGGCATTGGATGTCCGTGTTCTGTAAGTCTTAATGATTATATGCAACTCAGTACCGTAGTTTCTACAGAAAACAGGTATTTATGTGAGATCAATAATATGTTAAGGGTTCCGTTGTCTAGAATTGCTCCACTTATGTCTGTGCATACAGGAGCATATTCCAACACTTCTAGCCTCTACTTGAGAATCAGTCTTAGATTTTATTAAAGGTTGTCTTTGGACTACCTACTCTGGGAAATATTTAGAAAACAGAAATCCCTGTGTCCCACTCCTGACTTTTGTAGTAGAGTAAGTGGCTGAGTCAGTTGGGACTTTTGGGGTCAGTGGTACTGTGAAAATGAATTGGTATGAACAAAACCCATATCCACTCAGAGCTTTTCTGTGCGTGCTTTCAGGAGGGAGACTGGTTTGGTTCCAACCACGATGTTGAAGCGACTGGTGTGTGTTTGTAGACACTCTTTCCCAGGCTGCGCCCCTTCACCGTGCTCGTCTTTTGGAGGACCTTCTCCACCAAAGGGAAACTAAGCCAGCACTGACCAGGATAGAATACCAAATAAAAAACAGCCAGAGAGTTCAACTATGGCTTTGTGACCAGGTCAGCTGCAAGCAGGGAGAGAGAGAATCCAAGAGGGCAGAGAAATCTAGATGGCTGGAACTTAAGTGACAGTGTGCCTGTGAACGCATGTGCCTTTGAGAGAAGAGAGAATCAAGGTCAGATGTGACCCTGGAGGTCAGCTGGACCATACAGGACTTCCTAGGATGCTGTACATTCACTCCTTACATGTATTTTAGTTTTCCTAAAGTTTGATAAAGAAAGGTGTGGACTCTAGGAAATTGAAAGCAAACCTCCTTCTGTACCTGTCATATGCCCACCACACGTCTGTTAGTTGCACTGTGGGTGTTTGCTTGGTGCTGTGACACTGGACGCTATGTCACTGGTATTTCAAATACCAACAAGGACTGTCCACGTGGACGGGTTTCAGCAGAGCTTCTGGACTAAGATCAGGAAGAAAGGTTTGATAACCTACTTCCCAAACTTAACCCATGAAGACCATAGCAGTTGGAACAGATCATCTTCTTGCTTGTTTGCGTCAGATATGCCATCAGCAGGGGTCAACGGCTGAAGAAGGGTACCATGTTTGGTCAAGTAGAATGCCAAACGAGGACAATGGAGACCTTTTGTGGGATGTGTCCCTTAGTCAGGATGCTGCTGTTGTTGCTAGGCATCAGCAAGCCAGCTCCCTCTTGTAGCAATTTGATGTACAACAGAATGAAACTTGGAAACTTGGAAGAAGTACCAGCATGCTGCTTAGAGCAAGGCTGGTGAGACTACATCTGACATACCTTGGACAAGTCATCAGGAAAGATGAAGCCTTGGAGAAGGACATCATGTTTGATAAAACAGAGGGTCAGCAAAAGAGAGGAAGCCCCTCAATGAGACGGACAGATGCAGTGACTGCAACAGTGGGCTCAAGTGTGACAACAGTGGTCAGGATGGCTTGGCACAGGGTAGTGTTTTGCTCTGTTATACGTAAGTGGCCATGAGTTGGAACCAACACTGTGGAAGCTAACAGCAACAGCGGTAAGCAGAAAGTTCATACAAGTCACATTAGCAACACTCTTAATGAGAGTTTGAAGGCACAACGGGGTTTACATATAACTTCATGCGTTAGCCAGCCAAGTGCCGTCGAGTTGGATCTGACTCACAGTGACTCGTGTTCAGAAAATGCCAGTTAAACTCCACCCGGAGGCAGGGAAATCACTACCCAAGTGATACTGAATGAGCTTAAAAGGTCATCCAGAATGTTAGCATGGCGTATAAACTGGTTTCTGATGATTTTCTCCAGTTTTGAGCAGCAGTGAAGCAGAGTGGAATCAGGATGTTAATGTTGAGTGCGGAATGTGCCAGGCACGCTGCCTGAGACAGTGGCATTTTCCACAGTCTGGGGACCTCAGTCCTGCTAGCTTCATTCTCAGTGCTGCTCCCACAATGCCACTCAAGTGATGGTAAAATGCTCACTAAAAATGTCTTCTGCATTTCAGGTGCATCTTTCTTTCCTTCCGTGAGGCACTCACATAGTCTAGGCAGTGCTTTTCAAACACTGCTTGCAAACCAGTAGGTAATTTTAGTTCATCAATATTCTTATTTTTTCAATTCCATTGGAAAGGATAGAAAGAAGTCAATGTAGGTGGTAGCTGGTAAGGACAGGTGTAGCATGCAACTTCTGCTTCAATAGAGTGCCTGGTTTTGCAACATGGTTTTGCCATGTTTTTGCAACACAAAATTAACTTCTTACGTCTCCTGGTCTGCAGTCTATGAAGTCCACTGGGTTTGAGTATAAGCTCCATGAAGCCCGTAACCATGTTGTGACTTGTTTACCTTGCGTGGCACCAGGGTCCACATATGACCTTCAGCTGCAGCTGACCTTGAACTGTAATTACTGTCCAGAAAGTACAATTTAAATTTTCCCACAACTCTATTTAAATCTCTGTTTAACAAGTCACTAATGACTGCAGACCTTTCTGCCAGAGAGGTCTATTTTCAGTCACAATTTTTTTTATTTGACACTTGATTAACTCTTGACTGTTGATTCTGCTCTGTCTTAGTTTCCCTACTGTGTGTTGGCCATTTCTCATTTTCTTTGGTGTCTCCTTCAGCCCACCTCAAAAATGTAACTCTTTCCCAGGGTATGGTCCTCGGTGTTCTTCTTCTATCCTAACAGTTATGAGTGCAACCAATAGGCTCAAACTTACTGTTGAACCTTCTGTGTATGTGATGATACATTTTGGTGGGGTTACAGTCTTCTCTTACTTAGCCTGGCTTTCTTCCTGTGACTTAATATAATTGCCAGACACATTGAATTATAGTTCTGTAGT
Source organism: Heterohyrax brucei (assembly GCA_028571685.1). NCBI lineage: Eukaryota > Metazoa > Chordata > Mammalia > Hyracoidea > Procaviidae > Heterohyrax > Heterohyrax brucei. Next base: position 4,219,495 of record CM053163.1, read on the forward strand.
TTTCATAATTACACACACATACACAGACACACAGGATTGTCAACATTCTCTGATGAGTATAACTTATGATAATAATGACAAAACAGTTTACAAAACATAATAGTATGTGTAAACATACTATTTGTGATATTACTTTGATGATGAAGGTGTGCCTGACCAAGACATGGTGTTTTCAGCTACGTACTAGCATGCAAAAGCTAGACTATGAATAAAGAAGACCAAAGGTGAGTTGGTGCCGTAATTACAGTGCTGGGTTGGGGAAGAATATTGGATATATCATGGACTACCAAAAGAATGAACAAATCTGACTCAGAACAAATAGAGCCAGAACGTTTCTTAGGAGTGAAGGTGGCAAGAATGCATCTTATGCACTTTGGCCGTGTTATCAGGAGACACCAGTCTCTGAAAACGCCATGCTTGGTAAAGAAGAAAGTCAGGGAAAAAAGGAAGACCCTTGATGACAGGAGTTGACCCAGTGGCTTCAACAACTCAAGCACAGTAACAATTACAAGCACGGCGCAGGGCAAGGCAATGTTTTGTTCTGTTGTGCATAGTCACCCACCGTGAGTCGGAACCAACTTGGCAGCTCTCAGCAACAAAGATCACATAACAAAAGTGAAATTCAAAAACTAATAGTAGACCTTTCAGTACAGAGCTCAGTCTTCAGGCAAGGAACTCACTGAAGGAACTGGTAGTTTCTAGAACTTGTAACTAGACAGCCTGAGGCTCTGCCCTGTTAATCTGCTATTTTTCACATGGGGAGTTTTTAATGCAGCTGTGTGATTGTCTGCAATGGCCACAGAGGACAATTAAAGTATTGCCATGCTGCATGCAGTGCTTTCAAAATTATTCACATGATTCAGAATTCTTCTCCAAGTCAGCCTTTCCCTGTAGGTTCCACTAAGTAATTTCCTAGGCAGCTTGTTTTTCCTAATTCTATAGCTAAATTGATCTTCCGCATCACCTTTGGAAGAAGGAAACAAAGCCTTTAAAACTTGCCAGCAATTCAGGGAGCGCCTCTCTTGGGTGTTGTCTATGGTCTCAGCAATTTTATTTTTTATCTGAGACATTTTTATGTGAATAAAACAATTTCCATTTCTTAAATGAAGCGATTAAACTCTATTTTACCTGGTATCCCCAGGGCTGTGAAGTCTTTAAGCTGAGAGAACATCTTTGTTCGAGCCGCTGATAAGCGTACAACTTTTATTCATTTTATTGACTGACTTCCAAGCTCTGAGTTTTGTACACCTGGATTCCGTGGACAAAACAGGCTGGGAATTGAGCCATTCCCTAGCGAGTGTCAGTCTGAATAATTTAGACCCACGTAATTGCTGTTGTGGGTCTCTCACCGTGTTGTTTATATAGTCTTCGCTGTCAGTTACTCTGTTTTCTCCAATAGCCTTTGTCCTAATAGAGATAATAACTGTTTAGTACATTTTTGCAGTTCACTATATAATGGCAGCATTTTCCTTAAATGAGCAGGGTCTTGTAATTTGTGGCTTTATGTGTCACTGGGCAGCACTACAGCAGAGGACTCAAAGTCACGGTGAAGTTGGTGCTAATGGGGAAAGCACTCATCTATTGTTGTTAGACGCCATTGAGTTGGTTCTGACTCATGACGCTCATATGAGAGAATGAAATGTTGCCAGGTCCTGCACCATCCTCAAGGTCACTGTTAGGCTGGATCCCATTGTTGCAGCCACTGCGTCAGTCCACTTCATTGAGGCTCCTCCTCTCCACTGACCCCCCTACATCCCCACGCGTGATGTCCTTCTCCAGGGACTGGTCCCTGCTGATAACATGTCCAAAGCATCTGAGACGAGCGGTCTGCATCCTTGCTTCTAAGGAGCGTTCTGATTGCACTGCTACCCAGACGCAGTCACTGACTCTGCTGGCAGTCTGTGGTGTAGTCAACAGAGCTCAACACACCGTAATTGGTAGGTTTTATTATTGTGCAAATATTCACTGCCCCTCATTGGGCGAGATGATACTTCTCTGCACCACTGCTCTCAGCCTTGACAGAGGGACTTTAAATTTTGCTTTCTGTGGAAGGATTCGGGAGTCCTGGTGGTCCAGTGATTAAAGCTCTCAGCTGTTAATCTAAACATCGGCAGCTGGTGAGTGGCTCCGTGGGAGAAAGCTGTGGCAGCCAGCCTCTGCAAATACTACAGCCTTGGAAAGCCTATGGGGCAGTTCTACTCTGTCTTATTGGATCTCTGTAAGTCAGAATAGACTAGACAGAAGTGTGGCTCCCTCCATTCTACACAGCAGGATTTGGGGGTGCTGGTGGTACAGTGATTGTTTGGTTGTTAACCAAAAGGTGAAGGCTTTGAACTCAGCAGCCACTCCCTGAGAGAAAAAGGTGGCAATCTGCTTCTGTGAAGATTTCCAACCTTTGTAGTCTATGAGGCAGCTCTACTCTGTCCTATAGGGTCGCTTTGAGTCAGAATCAACTTGACAGCAATGGTATTTCCCACATAGCAGAATTTAGGAGCCCTGGGAGCCTGCTGGTTAAGCACCTGGCCGCTAACTGAAAGGTGGATGGTGTGAACTCGGCCACCACTCCCTGGGAGAAAACCGGGCAGTCTGCTCCTGGCAAGATCAGAGCTTTGGAAACCCTACAGGCCCCTTCTACACTGTCCTTAGGATCTCTACAAGTCAGAATTGACTTTATGGCCATGTTTCGTTTTACTTTATTTTATTAAATAGGCTAATTCAGAGGATTCCATAATTTGGGCATCCACCACATTGGGAGATGCGGACTAGATACATCCTGCTTGGCCGTGTGATATGGAAGGTTGTGACATGGATCAACTCTGATGAAAGCTTTAAGAGCCCATTCATGGTTCTCTTTCTCTCTCAGTTCCTTCCATGACAAGAATGGGAATGTCCCGCATAGTGACTTTTGTCAGGTAGGTCCCCTGTTGACAAAAAACATGGAGTGGAGTCAAAGATGACCTGCAGTAGGTATGTCACATGGGAAAAATATAAAGCCATGCTCTTGTGATTCTTTGGGACTCAGTGGGTGTTTATTAGTGAATACAGTCCCTGGGTGGTACAAACAAACAGTTAAGAGTCTCAGCTGCTAACTGGAAGGTTGAAGGTTCAAATCATGGTAGATGAGACTTCTGACGATCTACTTCTGAAAAAGCAGATATTGAAAATCTGACACGCACGAGGTTGTCACCAGCTAGCTCTGACTCAGTGACAAACGGCAACCAGTGATGAGTATAACTCAGACTGTCTTGACTGGTACAATTTCTAATCTGGGAGTATCTCTCGAGTTGTTCCCACCTCTTTGAACCATCTCCCTGCCCCTCCAATTGCAGGAATTGCATTCTGTTTCTTCTCCTCAGAAGCATTCTGATAGAAAAAAAAAAAAATAAAACCCATTGCCTGTGAGTCAATTCCAATTCGCATTCTGATATAGTTGATCCTTATTATATGTAAATTCCATATTTACAAGTTTGTCTGCTCTCTAAAATCTATTTGCAACCCCCTAAACCAGGCCCACAATGCTTCCACAGTCCTTTGTAAACATGTGTACATACATGGTGCTGACAAATTTGAGTCACCAAAAAACAAGGCTGGTTTGGTGTTTCCTAATTCAGTGTTTGCAAGGAATTGATAGGAAATAACTACCGTGAATAATGAGGTTATTGTATATACATTTTTGTGACAAAGTTGTACAATGACTCTTACAGGGCCCTGGTCCAGAAGGATCAACCACAATGTCCTGAGGAGAGTAGTGACGACTGGGAGACATGACTGCTACCCTACAGGAGGGGACTGATTGAGAAGGGACTTGCCTATTCCAGGCAGCTGTTGCCTCGACTGCAGATATGAGTGTCAGATAGTATAGAAGTTCTGTTGTAGATTCAGTACCAAAAAAAAAAAAAAAGAAAAAGAAAAGCAAAAACCTAACCCCACTGCTGTCAGTTGATTCCAACTCACAGACTCACAGTGACAGTGACCCTATAAGACACAGAGTCAAAGAGTAGAACTGCCCCATAGGATTTCCAAAGAGAAGCTGGTGGATTTGGAAGCAGTCCAGCTCTTAATCATTTTACCACCATACCACTAGGAATCTATAGGGTCGGTAAAAAAAAAAAATAGCTACTGCTGTTAAGTCAATTCTAATTCATAGCAACTCTATAGACAGAGTAGAAATGCACCGCAGAGTTTCCAAGAAGCGCCTGGGGGATTTGAACTGCTGACCTTCTAGTTAATAGCTATTGCACATAACCACTATGTCATCAGGGCTTCTTTAGTGTCAATGGGACCTCTTAAATACAAGCACTTGCCCTTTTATACCCCAGCACAAGGTTCTCTCCCATCTGCTACTATGACTTGTACAAATTGATATCAAGGCTTAAAAGATAAGAGATGGTAAATGAAACCCCCCGATACCATTCCTCTGGTATTACACAGTTTCCAAGTGCCAGATTCAATAGCACCATGGATAGACTTTGAAAAGATTGGCTGGGTAAACCTTGATCCCTGTAAAAACATTTTTCTAACTGAACTACTGTATAAAGCTCACAGACAGGTGATGTTTATCTGTGCGTGTATATAGAAGAATACATAAATTTTGACAGGTGCACTGAGCACAAATAGCTCATGAAATTAAAGGAAAGTAATCTTTTTATTGTTGTTTTCGGTCAAAAATATTAGAACACTTCAGAGCCAAGAAAGAGGGTATCTGGATGACAGTCTTCAGGGAGGAAAAGAAGACGCACAGGGAGCGGAGGGATGGACAGCAAGCCATCTTTCCATAATAACGTGGACCCTTCGTGAGGGATGAATTGCAATCCCCCCGAAAGATATGCTGATGTGCTAACCCCAGTGTGTGTGCCTGTGACCTTGTTGGAAAACAATTTTTCCGTCTTTAAAGACATTGTCATTAAATGAATGAGGCCATGTCACAGTAGGTAGGTCCTAATTTCCTCTGAGTGGTATCTGATCAAAAGGGAATGTGAAAATGAAGACAGAGACCCAGAGAGAAGACAGCAGGTGAAGACACATCCTCAAGCCAAGGTGTACCGAGATTCCTAGGGCTACCAGAAGCTGAAAGAGACAAGAAAGGATACTCTCTGAGAACCAGTGGAGAGTGCGTGCTCCTCTTGATGTCCTGAATTCAGACACCTAGCCCTCAAAACTTCTAGAAAATGCATTTCTGTTCTCAAAGCCACCTATTTTGTGCTGTTCTGTCATAGCAACACTAGAAAACTCAGAAACACTTGTATCCCCAGACTCCTGGCCTTGAGGAAAAATTCCAACTCACAGTGACCCTATATAGCAGAGTAGAACTGTCTCATAGAGTTTCCATGTACACCTGGTGGATTCTAACTGCTAACCTTTCGGTTAGCACCTGTCTTAATCATCTGGTACTGCTCTAACAGAAATACCACATCTTATGTATGGCTTTGAAAAGAGACATTTTATTTTGTCACAGCTCAGTAGGCTGAAAGTCCAAATTCAGGCTGCCAGCTCCAAGGGAAGGCTTTCTTTGCTGGTACTGGAGGCAGGTCCTTGTCATCAGTCTTCCCCTGGACTGGAAACGTCTGAGGCTCAGGGAACAGTCTTTCTCAATGGATGTACTCAGCTTTCCGCACTGTTTCTTGGCAGTATGAGGTCCCCAAATTTCTCTGCAGTCTGCTTTCTTTTATATTTCAAGAGACTGTCTCGTCACAAAACAATCTTACACCTTGAGTCCTGCCTGACCAACCCAACTGCCACCCATCCAGTCCTATTAACATCACAGAGGTAGCTTTGGCAACATGCAGGATGTCACACAGTACTGGAAATCATGGCCCAGCTAAATAGCTACACAACTTTTAGGTGAACACAATTCAATCCATGACAGCAGTCATTGCACTTAGCCACTATGCCATCAAGAGTTTCCATAGAAAACCCAAGAGTGTGGCTAATAGTTACGACAATGTTGGCCAATCTAAAAAGCCAGTAAAGTTCCATATTTTCTTTCTTCCTGAAGGTTGTGGGTACTTTTGTTCTACTTTGAATAGTTTTTGGAGTTTCATATGCTATTAGAGCACAGGCCATAAAATGATATGACCTGGGCTCAACACCCACTTAGGGGAAATTATAGTTTCTTGAGCCAGTTATCTAATTTCTCTTAATTTTCTCATTCATAAAACGATGGTTTCGAAAGTATCTACCTCAAAGGGTTTTTGAGAGGGAAACTTGAGATCATCCATAAAAAGCATGAAGAATACTGTCTGGCTTTCTGAAGTCAGTTAATAAATACTAACTGTTCTTCTTCTCTGTTGTATTTTATTTCATATGAGTCATTATTTGATATAATATTTGGTTCAGTGTTTCTACCTAGCCCCTCCTTTGTCTTACATCCCAGTTGCCATGGATTCCTGAATCACTGAGGTGCTACAAGATAGAGTAGACATGCCTCACAGAGTTTCCAAGCAGCAGCTGGTGGATTCGAACTGCTGACCTTTTGGTAAGCAGCTGATCTCTTATCTGCTGCTCCACTAGGGCTCCAACATAGAACTCTTGTATGACTTTAGAAAAATAGATTGTGATTTCTTTAATTTCTGCTACAAACCAAGATGAAATTACAGGGGGTTATCACTCTACCTACAGCAACAGGAAAAAAAAAGCAAAGAAATACAAATTCAGCATTGGTAGATATTGGATAATGGCCAACACGGGACCATGATCCTTGAGAGACGGGAGATGCACAAGGTAAGTCCTGTCATCATCCCAGTTTTCTGCCTGGGAAGAGTTAGATGAAAGTTCATAGACGGCAGTGCAAAGCCGGGAAACCCATGAGGGATGGGACCCTTCTCCTGAGTTGAGGGGACTGAGGTGAGAGCTCGGTGAGGACAACGTGACTGGTGTCCTTATGTCACCAGGGAGGAGATGGCTGTGCAGAGACAGCAAGAAAGCTCTGAGGACCTCTAGACTCTCCCACTCAAGTCTTCAGCTAAAGATCAGCAGAGCTCGTGGTGAAAACTACGATAAGGTAGGCAATGAATTACCTGAAACAAAAGGGGAGGAATAATCCCTAGAGCTCTCACAAAGCAAGGGGTAGAGCGTGTTTCCACCAAGCGAAAAAAGAACAAGCTTGTAATCCATGACGTATCAGATAGGGTTGTCAGAAGAATATTGCCTCAGTAGAAGGGTAGTAAACTTAGTCCTGGAGTAAAGGCTGGTGGGGCCTGCCTAAGAGGGTGTAATATCAAGATCCAAACTATTCCCAAATAACTTAACTGTGCCCTAGAACAAAGCCCAAGGATGCTTACAGGAATACAGAAATATCCAACACTAAAGAAGGTAAAACACACAATGCCTGGCATCCATTCAAAAACTGACTAGGCATGTAAAAAAGCAGACTCAGTCCCCAAACAATCCCGAAAATAGTATAGATGGGAGAACAAGCACACAAGAACATCAGACAATTATTATCGTTGTATTTATCATTGTGTTTTATATGTCCAAGAGGAAACCCTGGTGACATAGTAGTTAAGTGCTACGGCTGCTAACGAAAAGGTCAGCAGTTCGAATCCACCAGGCACTTCTTGGAAACTCTACGGGGCATTCTTACTGTGTCCTACAGGGTCGCTATGAGTTGGAATTGACTCACTGTCAGTGGGTTTACTTTTATGGGATGTGTGCTCAGAAACCTGCAGCAAAATTAAACACGCTGAAAGTAGAGACACAAAAGTATAAGAATGTCTAAAATCAAACTTATAGTGATAAAAATTACAGTGTACAAGACAAAAATATATCAGATAGAATTAAAAGGAGAGTAGACATTGTGTAAGAAAAGAATGAGTCAACTGGAAGCAGAGTGAGAGAAACCATCCAAAAGGAAACACAGGGAGAAAAAAGACTGACAAAGACTTACCAGGGTGGATGAATTGTAGGACACTCAGATGGCTTCCTGTAAGTACAGCTGGAGTCCTTGAAGAATGAAGAGAGGGAGGACAGAAAAAATATTTGAAAAGTCACATCCAAAAGTTTTTCAAATTTGAAGGAAAACTATAAACTCAATGATGCAAGAAACCCAACTGACCCTAGGGACAGTCACATCAGGCAACTGTACCAAGATCCATCATAGACAGACCATACCAAGTGCAGCCAGACTTTCAAAGATTTGGCAGGGCAGCAAATAATTTTACATGGCTCCCTGAAGGCACACAATTTCATTTTTTGAATTTAATCCATTGTGGAGAATTTATGACAGATTCTCAGTCTTTGGTCTGTGGGGTAACATGTGACACTGGTCCCCATCACCTATTGCCCATCGTGCCCTTTGGGCTGAACACAATCTATTGACCTAGACATGTTCCCACACATCTCAAGCTTCTCCACTATGTGTAGATTTCCCTGGTATCTTAGCATCAAGGGCTGGTGTAACAGAAATACCACAAGTGGACAGATTTAATAAAGAGACATCCTTTTTTTTTTTTTTTACCAAAAAGTAGGCTAAATGTCCACATTCAGGGTATCAGCTCCAGGAGAAGTCTTTCTCTGGAGAAAGGTCCTTGCTGTCAGTTTTCCCCTGGACTGGGAACTTCTCCGGTGCAGGGACCCAGGTCTATAGGACTATCCTGCTCCCAGCACTGCTCCCAGCACTGCTCCCAGCACTGGTTTTTACCTGATGAGGTCCCACACTCTCCTTGCTTTGCTTTCCTTTATATCCCAAGAGACGGCCTCACAGCACAGTACAGGTTTACAGATTGAGCTCTGCCTCACCAACACAACCCTCCCTCATTAACATCACAGAGGCAGGGGAACTCTCTACTTCTCTATTGGCTCCCCTCAACATTTCTAGGGCATACTTGGTTGACTCTGAGTGTCTTCTATAGACAATGTTCCCAATGGCGTGTCCTGATACGTGTGCCAAGATGAGCAAATTTACACATGCGACCCTTCTGGTCATCTATCCAACGTAATTCAAATTACTTTTTGTTTTCTGGTCTTGACTGAGTCACGTTTTCCTCTTAGCTTTTGATAGATGCGGATGACTACTCTAACTGAGGAGCCATGGCAGCAATTAAGAGCTGGGCTGCTGACCGTCAAGCACCACCTCTCCCTGGAAACCTAATGGGGGAGTTCTACCTCATCCTATAGGATTCCTGTGAATCAGAATAGTCAGTGGCCACGGGTTTGGTTTTATACTAAATGGAGGGCCGTACAAAGATTGTCATTCTTCCTCCTTGGGCACCCCATCTTCTATTTCATAAGAAGATTTCACATTTGGTTTTTCCTACACTTGGAAGCACATTTCTGCACTTTTCACTGGACTTTGGTCTTTACTTTTCATATCTCAACTTCGATGGCTTTCCTATTTCAAGTAGATCTGCTAGAACATTCTATCATGGTGCTGTTTCTCTAGTTCAAAAATCTTATCACATCTTGTAGACAGATCTCTTCTGATGGAGTCACGTATTTCTTTCTGACATATGAAAAGAGGTAGCCCGTTGCTGTTGAGTCAATTCTGCCTCACAGTGACCTTATATGAGTGAGTAGAACTGCACCACAGGGTTTCTAAGGAGAAGCTGATGGATTTGAACTGCCAACCTTTGGGTTAGCAGCCATAGATTTTAATCACTGTACAGTACCTACTCTTCCAAAGAGGTCAGGCAGAGGAGTTGAGAGGGAGGAGAGCTAAAGGTGCTGAGTTTCAATCCGTGAATTAATGCTGTTGTTTTTGTTGACGATGTTCCTTGCTGTGGACTCGATTCTGAATCATAGTGACTCAGTGTAACACAGTGGAACTGTCCATCCCTCCTCCAGCCCCTCATTTCCTAGGTTCCCATCTTTACAGGGCAGATCAGCAGGTCTTTACTCCCACGGAGAAGCTGAGTGGGTTTGGCCCTTTTGGTTAGCAGCCGAGCGCTACACCAGCCTCCGGGAATCAACCCTACCAACTGGAATTGCTCCATCAGCCCTGCAAAGGAAGGTAGGGAACTGCCATCCTGGTACCTTCTGAAGTATAATATGGGAACCTCCAGAAGACTGCTCAGATCGCTGACCTAACACTACCCAGTAGTCACCCTAGATGTAGACAGGGTTAATACTGTGTGAGCACCCATCAGTATGCATGGAAATCATGGCTCTAGCCAAGAGCTGGCACATCGTTCGTGCCCTTTGGAGGATTCCGTAAGTAAATAAAATTACTTTGAAAATAAACAAGGGAGGTATGGGGCTTGCTGTTTCTGGAATTGTTTATGTGACTTCTATATAACACAATGAATACCTTTGTGAATTAAATGGAAGAGCCATGGATTCTTGGATAAAAAATGGAGCATGATTTTGCTCTAAAATTGGGGAAAATACTCTTTTCATAGGGTCACAAATAAATAAAGCTTAAGCACAACCAATTAGGTAAATTGCAGTCTTTCAGAACCTTCAGAAAAGTGTGTCCAACATGTAAACATAGGAATACTGTCAGTGAGAGAAAAGTTCATATGCGCTTATGATTTTCAGGTGCAGTGAAGAATTATTTGGATATGAGGCATAGGTAATTTGGTAATGATAGTCTGTTCTAGGTGGGTGATTTATTTTGCATTAATTAGAGGTTGGGGATTATAAAAGAGATTATTATAAATAAAGTACTACCCAAAAATAGCTCAGTGGTGAAATTTGTCATTTGCCTACAGTTCAGGAATCCTCTTCCTTGTGTTTACCTTTTCGTTTACACATACAGTGGGTGTGTTGTTAGTGCCACAAATTTTATTAGAATATTTTCTTTGTCCGTCGTGTTAATACCTTCTACATGTACCAATAAATGTTATGATCTTCATATATTTAAGTAGCTGGCTTTTAGAGAAACAACTAATAAAAATACAACAAAAATTGTTTCTGATCTTCTGTGAAAAACGAACAAAAGAACCAAACTCGCTGCTGTCAGGTTGATTCCAACTCATAGTGACCCTATAGACAGAGCAGAACTGCTCCATACGGTTTCCAAGGAGCACCTGTTAGATTCAAATCGCTGACCTTCTGGTTAGCAGGCATAGCACTTCACCACTACACCACCCACCAGAGTTTCCTATCAAATCTGCCAGGCACTCCTTGGAAACTCTATGGAGCTATTCTACTCCATCTTCTGTGAGGAGCCTTTAAATGTGTTTCCCTTCCTTCCTTAATTCTTTTCTTCCTTAATTCCTCCTTCCCTCCCTCCAATCTTTTTTCCTTTCTCTTTCCTTCTGTCTTTCTTTCTTTTTTAAATTTTTATTTAACGTAACTGAGTGAAAATGTACATTCACATATAAATTTACATGCCCCCCTATATGCAGCTTCCACTGCTCTCCCTGTCCAGTGACAGCACACTATTCCTCTCTGCTCCATACATGTCTCATCCTCCCAACAGTCTCCTTTCCCCTCCTCTCTGTCCACTCCCCTTCCTCCAGCCAGAGGTCAGCAAGATGATATCCTATAGATGTATAGAACCATAAAGTGCTTCCAATGCCTTGCCAAGTCCAATCCATTCCTGTCCAAAGAGTGGACCTTTGTTATAATTTATGGGAAAGGGCAGCATCAGGGCTGGGGGCCATGCTCTCAGAGGAACCTCAAAACCTCTGGACCATCAATTGAGGTCTTTTAGTGGAGATCTCATAATACACCTCTTTATTCTTGTGTTGCCAGTGAGACTCCTCTCTGTGAGCTCCATCGTGGCTATCATTGGTGGTGGCCGGGCACCATCCGGTTGTTCCGGTCCCAAGTCGATGTAGGCACCCACTCTTGTGGGTCTCTCCGTCTTCTCGGTTGTCTTTACCGCATGTCATTTTGGTCCTCGGTGAGCATCCGTTCCTGTTGAGTTGGGACCATTTGCTGTGTCCTTGGATGGCAGCTTGGCAGCTTTTAAGACCCCAGACACCACTCACCAATGTGGGGTGCAGAGAACTCTCTTAGCAAAACGTTAGTTGTGCCAATTGGCCTGGAATTCGCCTAAGAGCATGGTCCCCCGCCCCCCACCCCAGCTACTCTATCCTTGCAGTATTGAGTTAACTGTCTTTCTTTTCTTTTTCTCTTTCTGTCTCCCAGAAGCAAAATGGCTCTCTTATGTACTAACTTAATGCAGAATACTTAGTAATTTCAGAAACACTTTATATTAGACAAGGCAACAGACCAAATGCACTGCCACTGAGTTGGGTCCAACTCATAGTGACTCAAGAGGTCGGAGTAGAACTGCCCATAGAGTTTCCAAGAAGCACCTGGTGGATTTGAACTACCGACTTTTTGGTTAACAGACGTAGCACTTAACCCACTGTGCTACCAGGGTTTCCTTTTATATTCGAAGTGCGTATGTAGTCTTCCTTGTGCTGAGAAAATCTCAAGGAAAGTAAAATCCCAAGACTGAAAAAGGAAGACGCTTTTAACAGGAAACTATGCCAATAATAAAGATCAATAGTGGTGAATATAATAAAGGCCAAGCAACTTATGGCTTATGATTTATAAAACTACAACAGTCAAAGCTTTCTAATAGGACCAGCAGTGAAAGAATGCAGCAAGACCATGAGAGAGCTGTGTCGATCCACTGAAGCCCCTAACTGCTTAATCCCTGAGAATGTTTTGGACTCATTTTCTAAATTATGCAAACTAAGGACAGTGAGGAGCTCTGTGACTCGAGGATGGGAACTGGCACAAAAGGGTAAAAACTGTAACCAACAGAACTTCGTGACTGGTGTGGAACTCAGATCCCAGTTCACAGAAAGCAAAAGGAGACAAATCAATTCTGGTTTGCTAAGTAATGGGTTCAGTTGACATATCTGTTTTCAGTAGAGCATAATTTGGCTCCCTGTACCTGCTAACCATGAGTTCAGTAGTTCAAATCCTCCAAGAATTCCTTGGAAACTACATGGAGTCGTTCTATTTTGTCTTGTAGGGTCGCCGTGAATTGGAATCGAGACAACGGTGGTGGGTTTGCTTTGGTTTGGTGGTTTCTTCCCAGCATAGCGCAGTGCTTGGCACGGGGAGCATTTGATGGTTGGATGAAGGAAAACAAACAGATGATTGGGTTTCCAAGAGAACATCCAAGGTGTGAGCAAACACCGGTGCTAAGGTTCAACCACAAGGTTTCCAAGAAAATCTGATCATGTGGGCAAAACCTGAGAGATGAGGAAACGAGGTTTGGGGCATACTAGTGGGACAACACGCGGAAAGGATCACGTTTGATACAACAGCAAAAGTAGCCTTTGGTGGATGATATTCGACAATTTGGGAGTCAAGGGAGACAGGCAGCAGTTACAGCATTGACTCCTCTCTGCTCTCAATCCTACCCTATTTATGAAAAAAATTTTTTACCCTGTGTTTTACGACTAATAGTACTGTTTAATAAGTAACCCGTTGCGTTTGTTTCTTCGTTTCCATGTCTTGCAGTGATCCTGGTAGCCACTAGCCCAGGACTCTTTTGAGCTTTGATCTTTGGGTTTTCTGAGTGGTTTTGACACATGAGAATTTATATGACTAGCCCAGGTTTGATCACTGACTGTGTGACTCCCCTGTCACTTTCCCTGACCTTTCGGTTTACTGTGTATCATGTACCCTGTGTGCCAGCATTTCTTACAGAAGTATCTTTCTCAGCGTAGCAGGGTTCACAAATGATGTCACCAACGTCCCCAAACTTCTTTGTCCCCAAATGTTACAACAATTTGGTCACTTTTATCTTGCTGTGTTCTGGTTTTTGGAGAGAATGAACTACTGGATTACGATTGAAAGACAGCCAGATGAAGTGGGAGAGATCAGATATGGGAGCTGATGGACGCTTCAGCACCAGAGCCGTGAGAACAGACGAAACCCTCAGAATCAGAGGCCCTTATGGTCAGTGCCAAGTTAGAAAGTCTGGCAATTTGAACCTACACAGAAACACATTGGAAGAAAGTCCTGGGTCCCTGCTCCCCAAAGGCGACAGCCTTGAAGAGCCCCATAGAGCACAGCTCTGCTTTGCAACACATATAGGGTCACCATGAGTTAAAATCGAGTCTATGCTCGGTGGTGGCTGGTAGTGCGGGTGTGTGTATGTGTGTATGAGTGCACGTGGACACATACATAAACCAAAATACCTTACCCATTGCCACTGAGTCAATTTCAACTCACAGCAAATACTATAGGACACAGTAGAGTTGCCCCTGAGAGTTTACGAGGGGTACCTGGTGGATTGGAACTGCTGATATTGTGGAAATTGTAGTTAGTAGCCTAAGCTCTGAACCATAGCACCATCAGGGCTCTCTCTCTGTCTCTCTCCGTGTGTGTGTTGGGCTCTATGTGTATAGTGAGAGAGAGAGGAAAAAAACGGGCCAGAGAATTTATTAAAAAACATCATAAACCTGCCAGAAATGAACACCCAATAAAACAAGGATCCTTACTTCCGTTTTCATGTGTGAGAGCTTCTTCAGGATTAAGAAGAAAGCCTTCAGCTCTAGAGAAGTTTCTATCTTCTGGAAAGACACACAAGTCAACTTCAGTCAAGGAATGCTTTTCTGAGCTGTTAGTACACAGAGTTACTGATGCATGCTGAACTTTATTTTTTGAATTTTTTTCAAATGTGGATTTTCTTTTTCTTAAAATGTTCAGCCTATCAGATTAAAGTGTCCTATTTATTCACAGTGGTGTTAATTGGTACATTAGTAATTTCTATTCTTGGGCTTGCAGCAGCACAGTACATTTCAAATATATTTGTTGTAAACATCTCAATCTATTGTTATCCAAATGGATTTTAATGCACTTTAATTAAGACAGAAAGCCACTCAGCCAGCGTGGAAGAGGTGAGTGCAGAGAAGGGGGGATGTTGCATAACCAGTTACAGGATAACACAACTCTGGAAGACTGGAAAACCATGACCCCAGAACATTCTCACAGTGTTCCCTCCTGTCTTTTCCATTACACATTGCCCTTGACTGAGAGAAATGCTATCAGCAGCGATGAGAGAAGCTTTAAAACACTGTCCTAATGTCCAGAACTCCCCTACCCCTGCCAAACACACAGACACACACAGACACACACAAAGAAGCACAATCGCTTTGGTGTTTCTCCTCTGAGACTACAGCCATCAGAGGTGACTCACATTTCAGGAATATTTGGTGACCTGGGCCAGTTCCAGCATGGCACACCCCTGCCAATCAGAGCACGATGGGCACCAGTTCTCGGTAGGCTTTATTTCAATGGCAGCTAAGTTCTGTGTCGCCTGTTTCAGGTCGGGTAACAGATTTAGAAGGAAACCTGATGGTGCCATCATTATGCACTTGGCTTAACCTAAAAGCTGGTGGTTTGGACCCAACTGGAAGCACTGGGAAGGGCAGACCTGGAAATCTGCTCCCATAAATATGACAGCCCAGAAAATCCTGTGGGTCGTTCTTTTCTGTCACCTGATGCTGCCACTTGTTGGAATCAACTCGACAACTCTGTAACGATATCAACAGCATCAGACGTAGTCAGGGTTGGGTGTGAACTTTGACTTGGTAGCTCTGTCCTGGGCCATTGCTGTCACGGTGACTCTGACTCATGGTGACTCACAATGACCTTGTAGAACAGACTACAACTGCCCCATAGGATTTCCAAGGAGCAGCTGGTGGATTTGAACTGCCAACCTTTCCATTAGCAGCCCTCTCTTAACCATCGTGCCACTGATCAGAGTCTTCTATCACTAACGATCACCAGATGATCACACTTAAGAATGCCCTCCTCCGGTCTAGAACCAATGGAGGTATATGAATTTCCAGCCCCCTGAAGGGAGATTGGAAACCCTGGTGGCATGGTAGTTAAGAGCCAGGACTGCTAACCCAAAGACTGGCAGTGCAAATCCACCAGGATTTTCTATGGGGCAGTTCTACTCTTTCCCATAAAACTATTATGAGTCAGAATCGAACCAATGGCAATGAGTTTGGTTTGCAGGGAGGCTGGAAACCCTAGTGGATATGGCTGCTAACCAAAAGGTCAGCAGTTTAAACCCATCTAGGGATCCCTGGAAACTTTACAGTGCTGTTCTACTCTGCCAACCCTACAGAGTCACTGTAAGTAGGAATCAATTCAACAGCAACGGGCTTCGTTGTGTTTTTGGAGTGAGGTTTGAAAATAGTCTTTTGCTATCGTATGTCTGGGGCTAAAGCGCCATGAGAAGACCTAGTGGGAAGCCTCTCAGTGGCTCAGGCACAGGACGGTAAGGCTCCTGTGTTTCTGTTTGCAGCGATGAGAACAGAGCTTGCATACAGGCGCTGGATCGTTGCCCTCATCGGGTCTCATCACCCCAGTTGCCAAGGGCTGAGCCTATTTCTGCTTGTGCTCTCCTGACACTAGAGTCTCAAGTGTATAATGTGAGAAATCTGATAAGGCCACCATCCTTTTTTTTTTTTTTTTTTGGCTTCTACCCTGTCCTCTTCTGATAATCCAAGCCTGAAATTGGATTCAGGTTTGACCCTGTCCCTAAGATTTGTGTGTCAGAGATTTACAGCCTTCTCTGGGATCCAAAGAGATAACGTCTACCGGTCATGTCCCGAAGGCCTGTTATCCTCCTCTTCTCTGGCTTTGCCCTTGTGGGGATCCATCATGACCTTAGCTGTGTGGTTTGGGGACACAGTTCCCTCTAGTGTAAAAAAAATCCATCCTCACAGGTGGCTGGCTATCATAATTAAATGTAATGACCGCTGTGAATGTGCCTCAGTGATCTCATGTCTTAGCTGTCTCAGTGACAGCTTTATTATTTTCTTCTAAGTGTAAATGGTTTGATCTCTGAAACATTTAATGGGCATACATGACAGCTTTTGACTTCCTGTAAATGTTAGATTATCAATAGGGATAAGATATAGAGATTTTCTAGGACCCTATGATTTGAGGGTTCAAAGGCAAGCTATGTTTTTTCCCTTAAAGAAATATACAGGGCATCATATGGTATTAGCCACAGAGACATTCTCAGCTTAACGGACTCTGAACAGGTCAACACTTTCTGGAAATAGCTTTATTCATGTGATAGCTTTTCATCTTGTTTCAGTCTTACGTACTATTAAAATTCTGTTCCCAAAAACCTGGGACAAAGACGTGTTAGAGAGATGCCAAGGTTCTGTGGACTATGGACCCGGAGATTGGATGGATGTACATGGCCAGGCTTCCTGCTGAATCACCTAAGCTAAAACCTGAGATCACGAAATTTTGTCTGTTTTGTTCAATGCCATAATGCCAATGTCTATAATTGTGACTTGCCTGCTCTAGAAAGATCTGTTGAACGAATAGTATGCATTTTTCAGTGGCAAATGGGATTTGAAGTATGTTTTTTAGAGTGTGATGTTGATATTGTCTGAGTTTGCTACTCTAGTTACAATGTATTAGTTACACAAAATTGTTCCTACTTACAAACAAAAAAAGAAAAGAAGAGCAAACAGAAGAGAAAATTAAAAAGTTGATAATTTTTCTTTGTACAGTGTGTATTTTCAAGGATGGCATTTTGTAACACCATCTGAAAGAAGCCACTGTCACATTGAAAGGACAAGGTCGACTCCACTGAGAAAACAGCACACTCATTTTAGAAGGAAGTGGAAGTATTCATATCCATCAGGGCAAGTTTTAACCCAAGACAAAGGGAGGTGAGAAATACAATGGACATATGGAAGCTACCCCTGTTCTTCAGTGGAAAATGTCATGCCTACGACGTGTTATCTTTTTCTCTTAGAAATAAAAGCAATATAACAAAGAAGAGGCCTAACTATTCAGCTCCAGTAACTCAAACGAAGTAGACTGAGAATCATTTAGTTCCCTGAGACAATGAAAAAATATGAAGGAGGTTTATCATGACGCATTTGAAAACCGATGAGTCTGAGTTGGCTGCAGGATGCCTTCTTTGAAGGCCTGTGGTTTCATCCGTCCCTTTAGCAGGAGGGGCTCAGGCTTGGGTTGAGGTTCAACTGGGTCTAAAAGGTGGTGATTTTGTGGCAAAGAACCTGAAAGTGCTGCATGTTTCATAAGAGGGAATGATGTTTCATCTCTGCAGGACTCACTTGCATCCTTCCACCCCAGATCTGTTTTTAATGCTCAACTTAGCAAAAGGCTCTGAGCCACCTTCGTGGTTCGGCCCCATCAGCTGCTGTTGAGGAGGCTTGATCTTTCGTTGGTGGAGCTTTGACATTCCACAACCACAGACTGCACCAGGGATATCACTTGGCTTTGTTCTAAAGGCTTGGATTGCCTCACAAGAGAATGGGCAGGGTTGTCTAGGAAGGTATCTGTATACATAAAGACAAGCCTGCAACACATTTGTGGGACTGCTCCACCATCTTTGACTTCCAGCTGAAGTTAAGATGGAAAAAGACACATCTTTTCAGCCTTTACAAGTTCCCTTTTCATCCCGGTTACCTTCACCAGACTGTAACTTTGTCTAACAACGGCTATGAGCAAACATTTTACTAAGAATCAAATCCGCGACTATGTATCGCTCAAATGATGCCTTGGTTTACACAAGGGCCGGCTGCCCCGAATTGAGGTACCACTCACACAGACCCTACACTACCTTCTCTTGCTGACTGGCAGAATATTACTGTGGCCACACGGCCCCTAGCAGATAAAGCAGCGTTGATATTCACAATAGTTGATACAGACACATTATAATCTGCAAGACTAGCATCGGTTCACTCTCCTGGGCTCCAGGGCTTCACTAACAGGGACTCATTTCACTTTGACTACATCACCTTCATGTATTGTTCCACACACCCACCATCTCATCACTTTGGAGGTTTTCCTATAAACCCAAAACCAAACCTATTGCCTGGGAGATGATCCTGACTCATATTAACCTCACAGAATACGATGGAATCGGGTTTCCAAAGGCATAACCTTGACAAAGCAGACTCTGCCTCTTTTTCCTAAAGAAAGGCTGGTGGGTCAAACTGCCAACTTTGGGGTTAACCGCTGTGCCCTTAATCGCTGAAACACCAAGGCTTCTTGGATGTTCTACACCCCAAAAACCAAGCCCACAGTCACTGAGTTGATTCCGACTCACAGCAACCCTATAGGACAGAGCAGAACTGCCCGAAAGAGTTTTCAAAGGACCCTTGGTGATCTCAACCACAGACCTTTTGATTAGCAGCTGTAGCACTTAACCACCACACCTCCAGGTTTTGCTGGATGTTCTATAGTTATTATAAATTAGAATGAGCTGGACTGAAGTTTTTTCTTAACTAGCTGTTTTTTGTAAATGTTAATATGCAGCAAAAACCGACAGAGGGAAAATTGTTTAAGTCCACAACCAGCATACACGTATGTTAAAAGAAACTAGAATATATCCAAGAAATCATGAATAACCAGAAAGAAATTAAAAAGTGTTCCTCATAACTTTGGGGGAAAAAATGCTAGATAAAGAACAAGATTAGTGATTAATAATTTTTTTAAGCACAGAAACATTAATGATGTAAAAGACGAAAAGCAACAAAAATGAAATAGATGGGAAAACAAGACAGATGCTTGTATCAAATAAACCAGAGAAAGGATTAATATATTTCAGAGTAAAATTTTTTACAGGTGTAATAACGTCATACAGAACACAAGAAATGAAAGGGTCCATCATATGAATAAAAAATTCACAATTGAATGTTAAGTTCTAAGCAGAAAAATGTCTACCTTTTTAGTTATGAAACAGATGAAAACTAAGCAAAACTTGTGACCATTTCACCCCTGTTAAAATTTTTTCAAAGGTAAAGTTTGCCACTGCTTGGCCTGCTAGAATATTATCGTGCATAATAAGTGGTAGCATAAACGGATACAGGTATTTCTCTGTGTGAGCCACTGGACAATATAAGGTCTGACAGTTAGGTTCATGACCTTGCCACCTTGCAGTTATGTTAGCAGCACTGTGCAAACAACTCTGTAAGGTTTCGTAACCTTAGT
The DNA here is from genome assembly GCA_028571685.1 of Heterohyrax brucei. Taxonomy (NCBI): domain Eukaryota; kingdom Metazoa; phylum Chordata; class Mammalia; order Hyracoidea; family Procaviidae; genus Heterohyrax; species Heterohyrax brucei. The sequence continues at coordinate 4,239,349 of CM053163.1, forward strand.
GCATCAGTGTCTTACAGCTGTGTTTGTGTTGACATGTGGCAGTGTCTTGCTGACTGGTATTCATTATTGCTCTTGAATGTTTTTGTGTGCCCTCACAAGAATGTCAGAGCTGGAATTAGAGCAATGAGCAAACATTAAATTTCTTGTTAAACTTGGCAAGAATGGAAGTGGAATCAGGTTTATGAGGACAATGTCAAGGAGAAAATGACAGGGTACAAATGGATTAAGTGCTTTTTCTGAGGAGAGAGAAAGCAGCACTGAGATCAGGGCAGCCAGTAACCAGCAGAAGTGATGAAAATACTGCAAAAATTCACCAACCTGTGAATCAAACTTGTCGGCTGAGGAGCACAGCAGACCAGGTAAGTACCAACAGAGAAACAGTTAGGAAAATCTTAACTGAAAATCTTGGCATGAGAAAGGTGTGTGCAGAAATGGTCCCGAAGGACCTCACCAACAAACAAAAGCCAAGGAGAGTCAAAGTTTGCCAAGATCTTTTGGAGAGGCAAGATGATGTTTCAGGCCACGTTATCACCGATAATGAAACATGGTTTGTCAATATGACCTTGAAACAAAGTGTCAAAGTGCACAATAAAAATCAGCCAATCAGTCCAAATCAAGAGTCAAAACAATGTTGCTAACCTTTTTGACATCAGAGAGATTGTTCATTATGAATTTGTACCACGTGGACTAACAATTAACCAAATTTCCTATTTGGAAGTGCTGAAAAGGCTGTATGAAAAGTTAGATGGAAAGGAGCTGAACTTTTTGCCAACAACTCGTGGCTTTTACATCATGACAATGTAGCAGCTCCCACGGCACTGTCTGTGAGGGAGTTTTTAGCCAGTAAACAAATAACTGTACCGGAACACCCTTCCTACTCACCTGATCTGGGCCCCAATGACTTTTTCCTTTACCTGAAGTTAAAGGAAATCTGAAAGGAAGGCATTTGGATGACATTCAGGACATGAAGGGTAATAAGATGACAGCTCTGATGGCCATTCTGAAAAAAGAGTTCCAAAACTGCTTTGAAGGGTGGACTAGGTGCTGGTGTGCTACATAGGTTCCCGAGGGGAGTGCTATGAAGGTGACTATAGCGATTTTCAGCAATGAGGTATGTAGCACTTTATGTAGAAAGACACTATACTACACACAACACACACACACACACACACACACACACACACACACACACACAGAAAACCTTCTCCTGTTGAATCGGGTCCGACTTGTAGTGACCCTAGAGGTCAGAGTAGAACTGCCCCATAGAGTTTCCAAGGAGCACCTAGTGGATTTGAACTGCCAACCTTTTGGTTAACAGACTTAGTACTTAACCCATCACACCACGACGGTTTCCACACATACACATGTATGCACATATATAAATGTAGACATACGAGTCACATGCATTGTATACATGTACGCATACACATCCATTCCTCACTTACCAACTCCCATATCCTGCTTGAACACCTGAATAAGCACAGAGGGGACACTACAGATCATCCATGTTTAGGGACCCTTATGCACCTTCATCCAACCCATGGGTCCTCAGTGTCAACACATCCTCTCTGCTGTTGTTCGGCCCCATCAAGTTGATTTAGCCTCACAGCAACCCCGAACGGTAGAGTAAAAGTGCTCCATAGGTTTCCTAGGCTGTGATTTTAACGGAACAGATTGCCAGATCATTCTTGGGCAACGCCTTTGAGTGGGTTTGAACTATCTGCTTTTCCATTAGCAGCCAAGCACTTCATGGTCGAACCATCAGGGCTCCCTCAACTCATTATTGTTGTTGTTGTTGGGTACTGTCCAGTTGATTCTGGCTCACAGTGATCCTACACGACAGAGGAGAAGTGTTCTGGAGGTTTCCAAAGCTGCCTTCTTTATGAGAGCAGATCTTCAAGCCTTTCCTCCCACAGAGCTGCTGGTGGATTTGAACTGCTGATCTTTCGGTTAGCCACTGACTGCTTCACCATCACACCACCAGGCCTTCCTGTAGGCTTCCCTTCATTTCTGTTGGCATCTCTGCTGGTTTATGTAGGTCACCTGCGTTATCAATTGACCCTCATCCCAGAGGGTTTGTATCCCTGGTCACTGTTGTTTCCCCGGATTGTCGCTGATGTCGGAAAGTAGAGCAGAGATGGAGAAGGATTGGATGAGAAGAGCCTTGGACTGCAGCGCAGTAGTAAGAGTGGGTCAGCCAGGCTAGCAAAGAGCCCTCCAACAAAAGCTGTCCAGTAGATGAGGCTGATGTCTTCGTGATGACAGCCTGCTGAGATTGCTCGATGGCTGGGGATAGCCTGGAGGAAGCACCATCTTAGAGTGACTGAGATGGTGAATTCAGAAAGGCAGTAGTTGGAAGCGTCAATCAACTGCTGCTCTCTCTGCAACAGGACAGCTAACTGGTGTGTTTCCATGGCAACCATAACACCTTCCTTGGGGCGGGGAGCCTTTTCCATCACCTGTGCACAGACTGACACCAGAAGAAGCAGGTGTAGACAGAAGCCAGGTAGCAAAATCAGAGATGACTAAGCTCTACGGATTTCCAACTCCAAACCCAAACAAACCCATTGCTCGCAAGTTGATTGTGACTTATGGTGACCCCGTGCGTGATAGAGGCTGTCACCTTTACAGAAACAGATTGCCAGGCTTTTTGTCTGTGGTGGCACGGGATGAGTTCAAGTCACTGACCTTTTGGTTCATAGTTGAGTGCCAGCTGTTTGGGACCTTTGTTTATGGATAACTAAAACCAGACCACTGCCGTTGAGTGGCAGATGCCAGAAGGGGCATTTTTTATGCTTCTCAAAAAACTAAACAGGGGGCCATTAACATTTAATTTTAATAAATTTAAGATATTAAGGAAAAGTTTCCCTAGAGTCAAGCAATGCAGAACCTGGTGCTATGTTTTCCCGGTAATTACAGGCAGTATCAGTACATAATATTTGTCTAGTGTATGACAGGTTCTGAGCTTGCTAATCTACATCGCCTACACAGGAATATAAATCCATCTTAGCCTGTAACTCGCTGCCCCCAGATTCTCTTCCTGACAGCCGATGAAAGCGAGCTCTGACTGGGGAAAGCCAGTGTCCTTGATTTTGGTGGCTTCAGAAAGGTGAGGTCATGCCCTTCTCCCCTTGGTCTCTGTTAAAGATTCATTGGAAACAAACATTTCGAACATACTTTGGTTGGGGAGTTGCTATATTTAACCTAAACTGAATTTCTGTTCTTTTCAGCATCAGAAACCTGAAGTCTGCCACAAGCATCTGGAAGGTTCAAGTGTGAATTTTGTGACTGGTTACTCAGAAAAGTTCAGATGGTCTTGGACAGAGTTGGGGGCTTTTTGCAGCTTCCTGGGTCTTGCTAGAAAGTGCCAGCATTGTGCTAGTAAAACATCTTCTTTCTTCACCTCCAATCCTTTAGTCACTGCTAACAGAAAGTCTTCCTAGGTTTTAAGTGGAAGCTAAGTGCTTCCTCTGAATAGATAACCATGATGCAGATCAGAGAGAAGAATAATGACTCCAATAAAATACTGATAAGCCTCAAATGATCTGCCTCCACTGTTTCATATTGAAATCACCCTGTTTGCCTCAAATACATAAAAGCAGGAGTATTTCAAATGTGAGTTAGATAAAATAAAGACAGAGATTTAAGAAAACCTATTTAGAGAAATCAGCAAAAATTCAAAGTCCCAAAGTAAGCACAACAGAAATAAAGAAAGAAACAAAGGTCTCGCCTCTCCCTGAAATAGTACATTGGATAGATGCTGATAAAAGAAAGAAGAAAAATTAGATGCAGAAAGAAGATCTTAACACTTTTCTAGGAGAATTAGAATTGGAACTTGAAAGACTATTAAATTCTGTTGGACATTGTTTGATCCAAGTATGAAGTTGTTTAAACCGGGCCAAGAAGAAGGTTGACATGATGAAACAATTGGTTCACCTTATTCTGAAGAAACCTAGAATGCTATTCCAAGTGTAAATTCCTTGACTGTACTTCCGACTCGACGGCACTTGGCTTTTGGCGTGCTATATGGTTGCAGTGAGTCAGAATCGACTCAACAGCAGCAGGGTTGGCTTGGTTTTATACCATGCTTCCGAGTGCAGTGATGACATAGTGATTAAGAGCTCTGCTGCTCACCAAAAGGTTAGCTGTTCGAATCCACTTGCTGTTCTGTGGAAATCCTATGGTGTAGTTCTACTCTGTCCCTTAGGGCCACTCTGAGTCAGAAACAACCAAGCAGCCCCAGGTTTGGCTTGTGTTAGACCATACCTTACACTTCTTGACATCTCCTGTCTCAGAAACCTTTGGCTGCCCAGCTCACAACCACAGCCCCCTTCTTCCTGAGACTGTAGATACTCTCTTTCATGTAGTTAAGACTTCAGAGCATCTTGGGGCGCCTGTAAGTCCAGGGGAATGTCTTGTTTCGTCAAAGCCAAACCTGGAGGCTGAGTCCCTTGTCAGAATCCACTTCAGCAACGAGGATGTGTAGCAGTGATATTAAACAAACGATTTGCTGAGGGATTCTGGGAAATATTTATTTTCTGCAAAAAGGACACTGAAGGAAGAAGGAGTGCTGATTCTCCTGTGTGAGATGCCCAAAACCACGACAGCTCCTTTGGAACCATGAGCCATACCAGCCTGGGGAGCAAAACTAAGAACAAGAAATATCTAAGATGATAATGTGAAAATGGCAAGGAACTGTAGTCTTTTATACTTTAAAGGATTTATTTGATAACTGAGCTATGACTTCCCTACCACAAACATGAATCAAAACTACAGAGCGGTGAGTGATATTTCAAAAGTTCTCTCTTTAACAGAATCTTGAAATTAAATTCTGATGGCAAAACAGCTTGGGAGAAATCTGAGATCCTTTTAAGGGGTCCTAGAGCTCAAAAGGACTTTCATAATAATTCTAAGACATTATTCACCTTTTCACTCTCCTTTTATAAGGTTTCAGGTGTAGTTTTCGAAGGTTGCATGATGTGTAATATCGCAATGGATTGACTGAGGAAGCAGATATGAAAACCCAGCTGTCTTCTATTAAGGCAGACATTTAAGAGGTTTCCCCAAATGTCAAATAATACCATTGTAATCAGCAAATGCTCTTGTCTTTGAACTGTTTTTCATAAATATGTGACTTACATTACATGTAATGGATTTATTGTTAATACTCTTTAAAAATTTCTAAGCTTAAATTTATAATAAAATCAATTACAATAGATATAGCCCACATAAACAAAAACTTTTATGTAGTCCTTAATGATGATTTTAGGTTGTAAAGAAAGCTTAAGATCAAAATACTTTAGAATCACAGACATATTTTTAAATGAAAAAAATACATGTGTCTTAAAGATAATCTATAGTAACTCAAGACTCTTAGTTAACAAAAAATTGGCCCCCAACCAATTTTGTCAAGTTCACACAGCTGCTTCCCATGGCCTGTTGTTGTTGTTGGGTGCCATTGAATTGGTTCTGACTCAGTACCCTGTGTATAGCAGAAGGGAACACTGCCTGCCGCTGTGCCCTCTTCCTAGTTGCTGTGTTTGAGCCCGTTGTTGCGGTCGCTGTGTCATTCTGTCTTGTACAGGGTCTCTCTCTTTTTCGCTGACCTCTGCCTCCCCAAGCATGATGTATGTTTTCAGGGAGTAGTCTCTCCTGATGACGTGTGCAAAGTACACGAGATGAAATCTCACCATCCTAGCTGCCAGTGAACGTTCCGGCTGTACTTCCTCCTAGACTGACTTATTCCTTCTTCTGTCAATTTATAACATATTTGATATTCTTCACTAATGCCATAATTCAGGGGCATGAAATCTTCTGCCTTCAATCTTGCTTAGACATCATTCAGCTTTCTTGTGTATAAAAAGGTAACTGTAAACATGGTGACTTGGGTCAGGCACACTTTGGTCCTCAAAGTGACGTCTTTACTTTTCAACACTGTGAAGAGGTCTTTTGCAGCAGATTTGCTCAGTGCAATGCATCATTTGATTTCTTGACCACTACTTCCGTGGGCGTTGATTGTGGATCTGAATAAAATGAAATCCTTAACAGCGTCAGTCTTTTCTGTTTATTGTGATGCTACTTATTGATCCAGTTGTGAGGATTTTTGTTTTCTTGTTGAAGTGTGAGCCATACAAAATAAAGACTGTTGTCTTTGATTCAAGTCCCCTTCTCAGCAAGCAAGGTTACGTCATCTGCATATGACAGGACTATTGCCTAGACTCTAAAATTTCCTACTCTGAATTCCTAGTCTTTATTCTTCCAGAAAAAACTCTGGTGGTGTTGTGGTTATGAGCTCAGGGGCCAACCAAAAGAGTTTGGCAATTTGAGTCCACTAGTCACTTCTTGGAAACCCTGGTGGCATGGTGGTTAAGTGCTGTGTCTGCTAACCAAAAGGTTGGCAGTTCACATCTGCCAGGCACTCCTTGGAAACTCTATGGGACAGTTCTACTCTGTTCTATAGGATTGCTATGAGTTGTAATCAACTCAATAGAAGTGGGTTTAGTCACTCCTTGGAAACCCTGAGGAGCAGTTCTACTCTGTCCTATAGGAATGCTATATATTTGAATTGACCCCATGGAAACAGTTCTTTTTTTTTTTTGACATTCTTCCAGGAAGGATGCCCAGTGGTGCAATGTTGAAGCACTCAGTTGCCAAAAGAAGGGTCAGTGGTTTGAACCCACAGCCACTCCAAGAGAAAAGAAAGGAAAAATGTGACAATCCCCTTTCATAAGGACCACAGCCTTGGCAACCTTGTGGGGGCAGTTCTAGTGTCCTGTGGTGTCACTATGAGTTGGAACCAACTCCACAGTAATGGAGTTTATTCTTCTAGATTCTCTTGTGTGTAGTGAAAACATCTACACGGTGTTCTGTGGGTGTGTGGGGTGATCGCAATGGAATTTCATTTCATTTTTTGATCATTAAAATAATCTAGGGTATCTGTGCCCTGCCATGTAAGAATAGCCCCTGAATCTTATGACCTCAGATCAAAGTCGTCTGATAATTGGTTTTAATTCACTCAGATCCTCAGTATTTGATGATGATCACCTTTTCACTAAAATTTAATTTCCAGAACTGACTTAATTCTCTCTCAAAAATTTGAAGCTGTCTCAAAGCTGACAGCTTTCAGCAAGAAGGAAAGCACGCAGTTGTCAGCAATCGCTTCCTTCTGGAACTAGAACTGACCTGTAACTAGCATCCTTATGAAGTTCATAATAAATTATTCCTAGATACAAAGTTAATACTGAAGTGTAATTTGGGTAAGTCGCCTGCCATTCATCCAACTAATTAATGTGATTTAAAAAATCATTCTGAAGCTCTCAAATTTGTAAATATTTTGCCTTATGTGGCAGAAAGGACTTTGCAGATATTTTGCAGATATGCTGAAGACACGGACCTTGAGATGGGAAGACAATCCTGAGCTATTTGGGTGAGTCCAATATAATCTCCAGAGTTCTTGTAAGAGGAAAAAGGAGGTAATAGACACTCAAGGGAAATGTGACTGTGACAGAGGTCAGAGTTGTACAGTGGGAGAGGACACTGTCTGCTACTGTTGGCTTTGGAGATAGTGGGAAGGAACCATGAGCCAAGGAATGTAGGCAGCCACTGAAAGATGGAACAGCTTGGCTGAAACTTCCAGAAGCAACACAGCCTTGCTAATCCCCTGGGTTTTAGCCCGCTGTAGACCTGTTTGACTTTTGACTCACAAAAAGGAAAGACAATACATTTAGGTTGCTTTAAGCCACTAAGTTTGTGGTCATATCTTTATGCCAGTCACAGAAAACTAGCTAAGCCAAGTGCCATTGAGTCGGATCCAAAAACTAAGAGTTCTCAATGACTATGTATTGAAACTGAACCAAGAGAAGTTGCAAATACATAACATATAATACATTAAATATACATAGAGAGAAAAACTAACCCTAGAGGATCCAGTGACGGAGTTCCTGAATCACACTTTTCAGAGTCTGACAACAAAGACATTTCAGTTAAGATTCAGAAAAAAGAAAATTTTTCTAATGATGAGACCAATTGCAACAAGGTTGAAGAAATGTTGCGTATCAGCTTCTTTGAAGCATCTCCTGGAATTGAGTCTGGAAAAGACAAACAGACTTGATATAGAATTCCCTGTGCTTCCATGGCTTTAATATATTCATCTCATGTGAACTTCCATTTCTGCAACATATTAGAGTGTGACTTACAGCCTACTGAGTGACTTCTCTCCTTTTTTATATATTCCTGAGCCATCTTTACTTTTCCTTTTTTTTTAGTCATAATTCATTGAAGCTCTGCTTTCATGAGTTCTACGTGAGCAATAATGGTTTCTTTTAATAAAAATATTTGGTAAAACAGAAGGCATTAGTGTCCTCTGATTTTATGTGTAGGACAGTGAAGGCTTCTACATCTCTGTGTGTGTGTGTGTGTATTAGCAGATAATTTTTATAAACCTCATTCTGATACAGGTCACAGTAAATTTAACATTGAAACCTATATTATTATAAATGACTTATTTAAAACTCCAAGGTGAGTACATTACAAAAGCAAAAATTCTGAATTTTTCCATATAGCCACACAGATCTATTGCTCTATGACTAGATTTGGAAAAATAGCACAATTCTCTCTCTTCTGGGTGAAGGGGTGGTATTTTCCTTTATTATCCTTCAGGTTCTAAAAATAGGATGGAATTAAATGTCACGTACCTTTGGAATTCATTTTATAAATACACTTGGTAACTAGGAAACTCACATTGTCATTATTTATAATCTAGAAATTCTTTCCATGGTAACTGTTATAAGGTCACAATTCTTGAGCTGCAATAGATGCTAAGAGGTTATTTAAGAATTTGCCGAAGAAAGTGTAATCACGGGAGGTAGTGATGTCTGACGTCTCAATCATGCAAACTGATGAGGTGAGTGAGGTCTGGAGGGTTGGCTGTACCTACAATTATTTGTCTCCATCTTTCCTCTCTCCATCCTTCTTCAAGCAAACCAAGAAGCCATGCTAGCTTTACAAACACATGAATTTTGTAGCATTTGGTGACTGTGTGGCTGTGTACTTAAACACCACTTGTGGTGATTATTCCTGTGACATCATATTTGAATTGATAATGTTTGCACACAGTGAAGCTGCCAGAATACAAGATTTAGCTGAGAAGCTGAAGGCACTGTCCAAGACTCTCTCTCACATGTATTCGTCTAAAGTTTTCACCTATGTGCCAGAGCCGTGATTTGTAGTTCCTAGGGAGATCCTGGGATTAAGCCTGAAGAATTTCCTGGGTAGTGTACTATCACACAAGTCTCCTAAGAGTTGTGTCCAAGACCTCAAACCCATTGCCATTGAGTTGATTCCAACTCATAGTGACCCTACAGAACAGAGCAGAATGGTCCCACCAAGTTTCTGAGGAGCACCTGGTGGATTTGAACTGCTACCTTTTTGGTTAGCAGCCATAGCACTTAACCACTATGTCACTAGGGTTTCCAAGAGTTGTACATCATTGGTAATTAATAGCTAGTGGATTTCAAGTCATGGTATCCCCATATGTGTACAGCAGAACTGTCCCACTGGGTTATCAAGTCTGTGACCCTTCAGAAGCAGATCACCAGATCTATCTTCCGAGGCAGCTGTAGGGGGTTTTGAACCCCTGACCTTCTGGCTAGTAGCCAAGCAGTTAATCACTTGTGCTACTCAAAGACTCCTGGCCCTTAAACAGCCACACACAAAAAACCTTGATCTAAGTTATCTCAGTTTGCTCATAATAGCAACGAAGAAGACCTCATGTCACCAAGCTGATAATCCGAGTTTTATTCACCTATGTACTGCCAGCATCCACCATGATGCATCAGGTACATTAGACGGAAACTGAGTTAGTGAGGTGTGATGACAAGATCCAGTAGTTAGACTAAGACCAAATGTTGAAAGTGAGACATGAGTTGCTTTACTTATTATCACATTAGAAATGGCTCGTTAAAAAGCACTTGGTGCAATTTTTAAAAATTAAGGCAGACCACTTGTATAACCAAATACTACAATGAGAAATAGTGTGAGTTAGAAATTTTAGGAAGGAACTTCATTAAAATAGGTGCCAGAAAGAAAGAATATATAACTTCAGAAACATAACATTATTCATAAACTTCTTGCTTAAATTCAGCCACCATAATTCACAATAATTAGCAGTAACTGCCCGAGCCAGCTTGGCCCTTCTAATGTTTGCTACTGAAAGGTTAGGCAGAAGTAGTTCAAAGAAATCCCAAGTTAAAGAAAGGAGAATGAAATCAACCTCATTCATAATCAAATGATTACAAATTGAAATGAAATAACCACCCAGATTGACAAAAACTGAAAAACTGGTATTTCACGTTGTGCAAGAAGATGTGGACCAACAGCTGGTCTCATTGATGCTTGATGGGGTGCTAAATGGGTGGATTCCCTCTGGGAAGCATTTTGGCAACATCCAACAAAATGAAATGGATATTTGTCTTGACCTAGCCATTTCACTGTGGGAAAAGTATTTTAGAGGTATATTTGTATATGTGCATAAATGGCTGTACAAGGATTTTCCTGATACCCTTGTTTGGAATATTAAAAGTAGAAATCATATAATTGCCCTTCAATAGAGAACAGATTAAAGTTAAATCACAGAATGTGCAATGAATATTTATAGATACTTCTACAAATGAGATTGATCGAACTACGGTAATGTGGAAATTTATTCAACATATATTTTTAATTTCTAAAAAGCTGCACAACAGTGCAAAGAATATATTAGCATTTTTATCAGAAAAGGAAGGAAAGAAAAAATTGCATGTAAAAATGGGTTTTTGTAGATTGGAATATTCTGAAGTGAAACATAGAAACTGTTAATATGTATTGGTTTATTCCAGATGATGAATATGCAGACAAGGAAAGACTTCTATTTCATTATGGCTCCACTTCGCGACAAAAAGTCTACTGTAAGCATGTGACTCATTTAATTGTCAAACTAATTAATTGAAGTTACTCGTTTTCTGCTGAATCATGCCAGGGTGCGGCCAAATGGAATTGCACAATTAGGAGATGAATTTCATAAACTATACATTCTGATTGGCATTATTACTTTTAATAATTCCCCTAAGAAAAGTGCTTCAGGTTTCTGTGTATATTGAGCTACAGATAGGGTCCCTGAGTATCTGTTCTTAGTAGCAAAGAAGCAACACACAAAAGGTTGTAGGATCTTCACAGATATTCTTCTTTCCTGGAATGCTGTATCCTCAAAGATCACTAAAAAGAAGTAAATAAACAAAACCCCACTGCTGTTGAGTCAATTTCAACTCATAGCAAACTTGAAGGACAGAGTAGAACTGCCCCATCGGGTTCCCAGGGCTGTGAATCTTTACAAAAGCAGATTGTCGCATCTTTCTCCTGCCCAGAGGCTGGTGAGTTTGAACTACCTTTTGCTTGCCAGCTGACGGCTTTAACCACGGTGCCGAAAGGACTGCTTTGTCAGTCGTTAAAGACATTTAAGGCCCTGCAGGGACACCACCTCACAACTATGAAAATAGCTAAAATTGGAAAGGCTCTCTGCACCAACACTTTATGAGACCACTGAGATGCTGAGTTTCTTTTACATCACTGGTGAGAGCACAGAACGGTAGACCTCTGTGGTCGGTGTCTTTGTGGCTGCATGTAAATTTGTACACACACATACTCAATGACTCTGCAATTCCACCCCAGAAGAAACGAAACATACCGTCACAATAAACTTAGGCCAAATTGTCTGCAGAAGCCTTTTTCATAGTAGCCCAAAGCTGGAAACAATTGTCATATTCATCAGCAGGAAAGGGAAAACAAACTGTGTTATATTCACAAAATAGAACACTAACCAAACCAGAAAAATCAAACATGCTGCTGTAGGGTCAATTCTGCCTCACAGCAACTATATAGGACAGAGTAGAACTGCTCTATAAAGTTTTCAAGGAGTGCCTGCTGGATTCAAACTGCCAACCTTCTGGTTAGCAGAGGTAGCTCTTAACTACCATACCACTAGGGTTTCTAGAACAATAGCTATTAGGTAAAAATACAGGCAACAACATTATCAATCTAAAACAAACAAAAAGACAATATTATGCTGAGGGGGGGAAAAAAGACCCTAGACTCAATTATATAACTATATATTTTTATTTATTTGAAGTTCAAAAAACAGGGAAAACTAATCTATAGTGAGAAAAATCAAAATATTGGCCCATAGAGGGGAATGAAGAAAACCAAAGACATAGGGTCCCGGACGGACCTGGAGAAAAGTGTAGAAAGGAATTCTAACTCACAAAGAAAGACCAGACTTACTGATGTGACAGAGACATGTAGAAACACCAAAAATACGAGCCCTGGGCATCCTTTTAGCTTCAGTACTGAGGTCATTCCTGGGGTTCACCCTTCATCAAAGAGTAGACAGGCCCATTTGAAAAAGGGCACTAAATTGGCACACTGACCCAACGGCAAGGAGAGGAACGCAGTAGAGCACAGGAAAGCTGGGAATAGAGAACCCGAGGCTGAGAAGAGCAGAGTGCTGACGTGTCATGAGGCTGGCAACCAGCGTCACAAACAATATGGGTATTAACTGTTTAATGAGAAATTAGTTGGTGCTGGAAACCTTCAGTTTAAAAAAAGAAAGCCAAAAAAAAAAAAAATTACCCTTACCTTGGTAAAAATAAAACAAGAAGAATATTCACCCTTAGAGAGGTAGTCTTGTTGTTGGAAAATGACTAGATACTTTCTGGATGGAAAATGATCTCCACCTCAGTAGCCATGCAGGTTATGTGGGTATGCCCATTATAAAACTCAACAAACTATGATACTGAAGATATAAGTATTTCATTGCCTGTAAATTACAACTAAATAAAAACATCAAAAGGCAATATGTAGACAACTTTAAATATTCATTACCAGAAGATTGGCTAAATCAGTTACAGTACACTTAGGGATATGTCCCCATTAAATGTCCCCACTAAAAACACATTAATAGATCTGTTAAGTGCTAATAGGAAAAGATTATCGATATGGGTTATTAGTTGAGAGTACTAAGTTATAGATCAGTATCTGAAATTTAATCCTACTTGGATACAAAAGAAAAAGAATACATACTCATATGTATGTTTGTACATACATAGAAAGTTCCGGAGAAACATACCAGAAATAGTCAACTATAGACACTAACTTCTGTGAATGAGACTTGACCCAGGAAATCAAGAGAGTGAGGATAAAAGTTACCATCCTAGGAGGCTTTGCATTGGAGTTATCTACCATGCACATCTATTTAATTTTTAAATATTCAACTAAATATAAATTGCATACAGCATCGTGAATGAGATCAGGGTTCTAGCAAGAAGAATCTTACAATTTTACACTGTGTTTCAAAGTCACTTTTGGGTTGCCTTTGAATTGGCAAAGTCATCTCTAGATATTTATGTGCAGGGAAACAAGAATGTCCTTTAGGGAGCTATTTATAAGAGCACACACACACACACAAAAATTAGAGGCAATTTAAACATCCAAAAATAGGGATTTGATTGTAGCAATCATAGCCTATCTCTACAAGTATCCCCATACAGACACTAAAAATAGTGCTGAAGAGCATTCAGCGACACACACAATATTCCCTCCGTACTGTTAACTGAAGTATGCACACGTGTGTGAGGTCTGGAAGGATGTACTGTGAAATAACAATAATGTCTGTACACTTATTTTCTATAAGAACTTAAGAATTTTCCCCAAAGTGCATTTTCTCCCTTAGGAACCTCTTCCTGAAATTCTGTGTCCTCACGGATCACGGCAGGACTGACTGTTGCTCAGCTTTCAGGTCTTAGCTTTCAGGTCTTTGCTGAGATGGTCCCCGATCCCTCAATGTCCTCAGTGTTGGTCCAGTACTGTGTACTTCATTGATGCAGCACATCACACCGTCTCTAAAGGTCACTGCGGCTTCCTGCCCTACCTCCCTTTGGGCTGAGAGAGGGGGACATGTCTGTATTGACCACCGCTGTACACCCAGTACGTAACTTAGTGTCTGGCACAGGATTAGCATGTGACACGTATTTGTTGACTGAGTGTTGAATGAAGGAATAAAAGGCTGATGGCGTAGTGGCTCTGTGTGATGGAATTAGATGGAACAGTCACAGAATTACACAGAAACTCCCATGTAAAAAGAAGAAATAAATCAAAGCAACAACTTTAATTCCTCTGTAAATCAGTCTTTCTCGTAAGTCTTACTATTTCGGAGTTTAATCAAGTGTGGGTACTCAGTATAATCTCTCATTTCGACCACCTCAGGTAACACACCTTTGGTGTTCTTTAAATATCTGTTGAAGAACTGAAATTAGTCTGTTTCGAGCATTGCTTGGTCTTTCAAATTTCCTCCTCTTTCCTCTGTTAAATTCCTAGATGATGACGAAGGGTGAACGGGTCTGGCAGCTTTTGTGACTTTGACTGCCTGTCTAAAAGGAGGAAAGACTGACCCTTGCACACTACCTCGCGTCTTCCCAGGTTTCTAAAGTAATGCCTCTTGTCCAGTGTGCAGGTGATGCAATGGCTGATAACTCGGCTGCTAACCAAAGGCAGTTCAAATTCATCGGCTGCTCTGCGGAAACTCTATGGCGCAGTCAAAGTTGAGTCAACAGTAGTGGGTTGGCTTTTTTTCCACTCAGTTGCCCAGTGTTCGGGGTGAGGCTTCAACTGATTAACTCTTGATCCATCCTTTCAGCTCTGGATCCATTTGAATTCTTACCCGACCAGTTGGATCTGTTTCTGACCCTGGCTAATTCTACAGATTCCTTGAGCTCTACCAGTGACTTGAATTGAGTCCCCAGGCTTTGAGCTACATGGTGTAGGCTTATTTCACTTCCCATAAAGGTCCTCAGACTAACACAAGTTTTTCAACATCCCTGAGGAAATACGGGAAATTCTAGTCCCTTCTGTTTGTAGGATTGGCCATTCAGTCTCTCTCCATGACTAACCGTATTGGTGCCCCGCACAGGAGTACACAGTTACCTAAAAGTGCACTCTTCTCTCTGAGTTCTGTGTTGTACCCATAGTTATTTCCTAGTCTCTGCATGTGTAATTGAGATCAACACGCTAGTATTGGCAAACTCCACACTTGCCCTCACGGTCCTGTAGGATGAGGATTGTCGTAGCAGGGACAGGCAGAAGCAAGCCTCCGAAACTGCATTCTGGGCCAACAATATTGGACACAGGATGAGAGAAATCCGTGACACCACAAGGATCCATCATATCCTCACCAGGTTGGCTCCCCTAAAACCCTGGGTTGCGTCAGTAGATTATTACAAACTCAACTGTGTAACAGCAGCTGTTACTTTAGACATCCTAGCTTGCTCTTCAAATTAACACGCTCTGAGTTCTGCGGAAGGAGCTCTAGGGTCACAGTGGTTAAGAACTTGGTTGGTAATCAGAAAGGTCAGCAGATCGAACCTACCAGCTGCTGTTTGGTAGAAAGAGGCAACAGTCTGCTTCTGTAAAGATTATCGCCTTGGGAAACCATAAGGGGTAGTTCTATTTTGTTCTGTGGGACCAATGTGAGTTGAAATCAGCTTGACAGCAATTGATGTTTTTTGGTTGCCCTTCAGGGTTCGTCTTCTCTGAGAGGACCTATTGCACTTTTCAGCATCCACCTGGCTAGCATCTGTTTTGCCAGAAATCTGCTCCAAATACACTAATTCTCATACTTCTTACTGTGATGCAATAGAGTATTTTGTCTCTGACCCAGGGTCGTGGATTGAATTGTGTTCCCGGAAAAATCTGTGGAGCAATGCAGCTGGGCCCTGATTCCTGGTGTTGTGTAATGTTTCTTCATGTTGTGACTTCTGCCTTTATGATGTTAATGAAGGAGGATGGGCCACAGGGGTGCTGGTGGGGCTGGACTCAAAGTGTAAAGATGGCTTTGGGCCCTAAGGCAGTTCTGAGGGATCTCACACCATGAAGAAGCAGTGCTGGTAACTGAACCATCCTTTGGAAAGGATCACTGGCGCTGTGCCTGTGAAGCTTCCAGTCCACAGGAAAGTTGACAACAAGGATGTTCCTCCAGAGCCAGCAGAGAAAGCCTTCCCCTGGAGCTGACACCCTGAATTTGGTCTTTTAGACTACTGGACTGTGACAAAAGAAAATTTCTCTTTTTAAATCCATCCTCTTATAATATTTGTGTTAAAGCAGCACGGGATGATTAAAACACCCAGAAATCTCATTTTTCTGCCAGTGACCATCAAACTGTGCCAGTCTAACCTGATAGCTTATGAATCAGCTGCTGGTGAGTTCACTCTGACTCATGAAGTCACCAGGCCATGTCAGATCAGAACTGTGCTCTATAGGGTTTTCAGGGAAGTAGATTGCCTCGACTTCCTTCCAAACTGCCTCTAGGTGGATTTGAGCCACCAACTTGTCAGTTAGCAGATGAATGCTTAACTCTTTCCACCACCCAGAGAATCCTGATAGCATCTGTGTTGTTGTCACTGTGTGCTGTTGAGTTGATTCCAACTCCCAGTGACCCATGTGACAGACTAGAACTGCCCCATAGAGCTTCCTTGACTGTCATACACAGCAGATGGCTAGGTCTTTTCCCCAGAGGAGCAGCCAGCAGGGTCCAACAACTGACCTATTGGTTACCAGCCAGCCTTGACCCCTTGTACCACAGGGCTCTCCCTCCTAGCTTATAAAGCAGTGTAAACTCTCCATTCATTCACAGTCCTTGACAGCTCGGACAGGTGCCCAAGTGCCCAGCATTTTTGGACATTGACACCAGGTCACCTGTTTCTCTGAGCACAGACCATATTCTATGCTCAGCTTTCATCAGTGCTGAAGTTCACCTTGTTTGCTATGACTCTGAGTGACATTTCTCCTTGAGCAGGGGGTGGTTATTTCATGGCTTCTGAGTAGGATGTTAGTCTTATGTCTTCTTCACTTAACCAGTGAGTCTGGGGAAAGCTAACCTCCCGAGAGTGCCTCCACCTGGAGGCTTCAGCCAAACAGTAGTGATTTAGAGGAGTATTGCAATGGGGGGTGGGGATACAGCTCTTTGAACCAATAATAACTCAAATAATGTTTTCAGCACTGTACCAGGTCTGAAAGGGGAATACCTCAAAAGAACCAGGCATTCTAAGAATATGTCTCTAATGATCTGAGACCCATAAATGGAAGGTGCTCATTAGGAATTTATTGAATTTGTGAATGAACCAAAGCCAATGATTGGCCTTCAGACATAAAAATTAGTGTCTTTCAGACTTTTCACGGTACTTAGAGAAAAACATGGGTAACCCAAAGTAAAGTTAAATTTCTGTAAGACAGAAGGAAAAAAGGAGGTGCTAGGTGACAAATGGTCTCCAAGCTGCTGGGCAACTATGAGGGGGCAAAAGACAACACAACTGATTTGTGTTCTCACCAAGAACTACCAATACAAGCCCTGACAATTAAGTTGGCGAACTCATCCTAGAAAAAGTGCTCCATACCTCATTGCTGAGTATCACTATAATCATCTTCAAGTCCTCCCCTTGAGAAGCTGTGCATCAACACCAGTGCCTAGACCATCCTTCAAAGCAATTTGGATCTCTTTCTGGAATGGCCATCGAAGCTGTCACTGTATTATCCTTGATGTCCTGAATGTCATCCAGATGTCTTCCTTTCAATATTTCCTTTACCTTTGGGTAAAGACAAAAGTCAATGGGGGCCAGATCAGGAGCGTAGGGAGGGTGTTCCAATGCAGTTACTTGTTTATTGGATAAAAACTCCTTCCCAGATGTCTTAGGCTGGGTTTTCTAGGGAAGCAAAAGCAGTAACATGTGTATGTACAAGGAAAGATTTATGTACATAAAGTACAAGGAAAGAGTGAGACACAGAGAGAGAGATATGAAACACCGAATGCAGTTGCAGAAGCTGAACATCCTGAGTCCTGGCACAAGCCCCGCGTGGCCACGGGAGCTGGTGAATCCAAGGTCAGCAGGCCAGAGACCAGAGTTTGAGATCACTGGTTGTGTAGGTTGGCGGCTGGCAGTGAGATGGAGCTGCAGAGGCTGGCCAACCCAGGATGGGCAGGTCAGGGAACAGGACTCTCGTGTGCTGGCTGTAAGGGTTGATAAATCCAACAGCTGCTAGTTCAAGTCTAAGAACCAGACATCAGAAGAGAGCAGGGGCTTCTCACTATTTAAGCAGACCCTCAGTAGGTGGTGGAAGGTGCAGAGAAGAGAGCTGAGGGGCGGGAAGCCACCACAGGCCCCACCCTGCCACTTGATACAGCAGTCAAACATGGAGTAGCCAAGTTGACATAATCCTGACCACCACAACAGACAACCAGACAATGAAGTCTGTGACCTTGCCACCATGCCACCACGCACACTGGCCATTCCAGAAGGAGTTCCAAAATTGCTTTGAAGGGTAGACTAGGCACTGGCGTCTATATATGACTTCCCAAGGGGAGTACTTTGAAGGAGATTGTAGTGATATTTATTCAGCAATGAGTATAGTCAGCAAAGAGTTTGTGGACTTCATTGTCACACTTTGTATGTATACTAATACATGTGCTGCCAGTGTAGAAAATCCTGGTGGCACAGTGAGTGATTAAGTGCTATATCTGCTAACCAAAAGGTCAGCAGAGTGAATCTGCTGGGTTTTCCCTGGGAACTCTATGGGGTATTTCTACTCCATCCTGTAAGCTCACTAATGAGCAGGAATCTGCTTGACAGCAGCGGGTTTGGTTTTAGTTTTCCCACTGGTTTCTTAATTTTATTTATTTATTTGTTATGAAATTAATTGTCATTTTTCTTTACATAAATGTTAATTCTAATAACTAGGCTCTTGAAAAGCATCCATTTCAATAATCTGAGGTGCTCACGAGGTAAAGGATTACATGAACATGTTTCTGAACCGATTTTGTAAGGCAAAGTTTCTGTTATTGAATTATCCAGTTAGCTAGTGAAAAATCAGCTAAAACAAGATTTTAGAAAAATAACAACTAAAATACAAGGAGAATGAGAAGACTTACCATCCTTTGCTTAAACATGAGCTGAGATGATCCATAAACTTCCTTCCCTAGAACGTGTTAAAAGAACAGCACGGTGACAGCCTTATTAACCTTACCTGTGACTGAGCTGTGACTACGCTGTCTTCTCCTGGTTGACTTGTAGGTGTTTCATTGCTTGTGAAAGCTGCTGCTAAGACAGAGGATTTAATATTTTCAAAACCTCTGTGTCCAGGCTTATAAGGCGGCCCTGGTGGCAGAGTGCTTAAGAGCTTGGCTGCTAAGCAAGAAGTCAGCAGTTTGAATCCAGCAGTTGCTCCTTGGACATCCTTTGGGGGCAGTTCTGCTCTGTCCTACAAGGTCACTAAGAGTTGGAATCAATTTGATGGCAATGGATTTGTGTTTTTTATGCTTTTTAGGTTTACTACTTTTCAGAGAATAAAGCCCCTTATGAGGCAGATAAGGGGAGAAAGAGATGTTAGGGCATATGCCTGATTTTATTTTTGAGTCATGTGTTCCTGTTTAAATTAGAAATTATATAAGCAGCACAAGTTCACATACTGTGGAAGACATGACAGTCATGGACCAAGTTCTTATCTGCAAGCGCCTTTTCTTTGTTCTAGAATGGTTAGAAGAGAAAGATCAGCTGAATTCACCACTTTTGCGTGTCGGTCTGAATGCTGTGAAATGCTTGATCCCTCCCCACAGTTAGGGACCCAGATTAAAGGACTTCTTTGGGTGCTCACCTTTTAAAGGATTCTTTTATGAAGGCCAAAGAGATGAAGGAATGCATCTTCAAAAACCACCTGAGCACAAAATACCAAACCACAGAAAATGAAAGTAATCGAACAGGCTGGATACTAGAGCCAAAAAAGGTCAATCGGTAGATGTCCCGCAAGGAAGCCCTACACGCCAATTAAATTCGCAGGTTTAACCTATAATAGGTAAAACCACTTTAGAAATTAAAAGAAGATGTGGTCCTGCAGTTCAGAGGCTCCCAATTACTTTATGTAATCAACTATCTAATGAGACTAAAGAACTAGCAGAACCCAGAGATAATAGATACCCTGGTGGCCAGCCAAGAAAGGAGACCTTCCCAGGTGCCCTCGGCCGTGAAGCTGTGCTCCCTCTGACACAGTCTGGTCAGCCTTATTTCCTGCGGCCACCTCTTGTTTACTGGGATGGATAAATTAGCCTGAGAGGTTGTGAGCCCACTGCCAAGACGAAAATAAAGGATGACAATGTTTATTTTGTCATCTGCTTCTGGATCTTCATTGATGGCATCTCACTCTCTCAGTACACACACATGCACACACACACACCAAACACACACACACATATATAGGTATGTATATATGAATGGCTATTGTTTGACAAGTGTTTTGCCGTTCAGAAATGTTTTCACTATTTATTATCATTAGGTGACAGCTCATAGTGACCCCGTGTACAACAGAATAAAATACCACTCAGCTCTGCATCGCTGTAGTAAGGCTGGAGCCCACCGTCACAGTCGCTGTGTCAAGCCACCTTGTTCAGGGTCTTCATCTCTTTAGCCGACCCCCTAATTTATGTGACATCCTTCTCCAGGGACTGAGCCCTCCTGAGAGCTCCTCCAAAGTACAGGTGATAAATCTGGCCATCCATGCATCTAAGGCACGTCTTGGCTGCCCTTCTTCCAAGACACGTTTGTTCTTCTGGGCTTCTGTGGTGTATTCAACAGTCTTGTCAACATCATAATTCAAAGACGTGAGTTCTTCTTGTGTCTTCCTTGTTCACTGTCTAGTTTTCCCATATGTCGGAGAACATTTTCATACCCATGACTGTTTTTATATTTCTCCAGACGTTTGGTTTATTTTCTGAAATGTGATCATTTAAGAAAATAAAATGTGAAGTTACTGATTCTCTCAAATATGTGATCATACACTCCATGTTAATTCATTTTGTCCTCATAAAAGTCAAGAAATTCAATAAAAATGCCTTAACCAGCTCCAGATAGCATTATGATATTAGTGATTAGGTTAATATTTATTAATACTTTCTACGTGCCAAAAAGCCCTGCTGGATCAGTGGTTAAAATACTTGGCTGTTAACTAAGAGAGAAAGATGGAGCATTCTGTTTCTGTAAAGACGTACAGCCTTGAAAACCCTATGAGGCAGTTCTGTGTTGCCCTATAGGGTTACTACAAGTGGGAATGAGCTGTTTGTTTTGTCTGTCTCCAGGCAAGAATGTCATCAAGAATTGCCATCAAGTCAATGCTAACTCACAGTAACCCTACAGGGCAGAGTAGAATTGCCTCACAGAGTTTCGAAGGAGCGCCTGGAGGATTTGAACTACTGACCTTTGGGTTAGCAGCCATAGCACATAACCACTTTGCAATCAGGGCTTCAAAGAAGGTCTGTAACACTGTTTAATTGAATCCTCACAACAGCCTTTAGTTGGGCACTCTTACTATATTTATGAAAGAAGAGACTGCTGGTGTTATTTACTGCTGTTTTCTAAGCACCGGGGAGAGTGCCTGCCTGGCATGTAAAAGATGCTTTGTAAATATTTGTTGAATGAATTCATGCATGACTTGTATAACTGAAGTAAATGCAACTTTAGGGGGATTATGAGCAAGCACCTAAACCTTAACTCTAAAGTACTGCTCACAACACATCTTTAATTAATTACTTCCTATGGGTTACTGGTAGAATCCCTGATGGTGTACAGTTAAGTGCTACAGCTGCTAACCAGAAGGTTGGCAGTTCATGTCTGCCAGGTGCCCCTTGGAAACTCTGTGGAGCAGTTCTACTCTGGCCTATAGGGTCTCTATGAGTCAGCGTTGATGGCACTGGGTTGGGTTTATGGGTTACTAGCTGTCCCAGTTGACTTACTCTAAACTCCCAGGGGATCATTATTTCTTTCTTAAGAGCACCGAACCCAACCCTTTCAAATGTTTTGGAGATTTTACACTTAGATCCTGTCATGGATTGAATTGTGTCCCCCCCAAAATAGGTGTAGCCATGTGGCTGGGTCGTGATTCCCTGTATCCTGTGATTGTCCTCCATTTTGTGATTTTCCTGTGCTGTATGTTAAAGGATTAGGGTGGGCTGTAAATCCCTTTATAAGATCACCTCCCTGCTCCACTGTAAAGGGAGTTTCCCTGGAGTGTGGCTTGCCCCACCCTTAATCCTTTCATCCTTCAAGAGATAAAAGGAAAGCGAAGCAAGCAGAGATTTGGGAACCTCGTACCATCAAGAAAGTAGCACCAGAAGAAGAGCACGTCCTTCAGACCTGAGGTTCCTGCACCAAGATCCTCTCTGGACAAAGACTGATGCAATACTGGACTTTCCTCCAGAGCCGACAAGGGGGAAAGCCTTCCCCTGTAGTGGACATCCTGAATTTGGACTTGTAGCCTACCAGACTGTGTAAGAATAAACTTTCCTTTGTTAAAGCCATCCACTCTGTAATATTTCAGTTAGAGCAGCACTGGATGACTAAAACAGATTCCATCTCCATTTTCCAACTACAATTGTTATAAAAGATCCTGTGCTCTCTCTTTGTAAATGGCATTAGAACAATTTTGTGAAAACCACATGTTTATGATAAAAGCTGATGAGTCCTCAGCTGCCACCTTCCAGGAGGGAACTGCACCCACTCCTCATTTATGGGCATGGTTTACTTTTGCAACCAGGAGGGGTTTGAAAACTGATGTTATGCAAAAATGAAAGATGATCTCATCAGATCACAAAATGGAGAATAACTACATTATTACATAACTCCCAGGTTACTTCATTGCAGAACTGCCAAACCCCTGGGAATCATGGCTCAGACAAGGCGATACCTAATCTGAACCCTGACAGCCAGGGTTAATCTCACCTGGCGTCTCTGCCTTCGTCATTGCTCCACGTGGACTGTTGATGAGCAACATACTCGGATAGGAGATATTTCACTATTATAAATGTGAGATGTCAGGTAATGAGAATGGCGCTCACTCTTGCCCCTGGGCTTACTCTTTTGTTCTTTTTCAAGAATGCTGAAACTGATGACTCAAACAAGTCATCTTCTATCCACCACTGGTATCAGCCTTTGAAAAGATAGATTATTTGTTTGGACTATTGATTTTAGGACTGTTGATGGCTGAAGGCAAGAGTACAGCAGCAGCAAAGTGACTGTGTGTGTGCGTGTGTGCACACGTGTGTGTGTGTGTGTGCAGGGAAGTTACAAGTGTGCTTGAAAATGCAATATTTACCTTACCCTGTTTTTCACATATACTTCACAGGCATTATCTCTATATGAAAAATTTCAGTTCGCAAACTGCGAAAACCAAAAGTTCCTTGTTGTTTAATCCCAATAAAGTTGTTGTCTAGCCAGTTAATGAGCAAGTGTCATCGTACAAGTCTTTTAAAAGTAATATAGCCAAAGTACAGAGAATACTCTGCAGGAGATACATTGGCCCCTTTAGGAATGACTGAGAAGAACGAACAGGTCTTTTTCGTGTCTAACTTAGAGGATTTTAAATAAGGAGTCATTTTTATCTCTGTGGTTATTTTCTCTTCAGCCTACATAAGCAGGCAGATCTGCGACCCGAGTAGCCTTTCTTCTTCCCTAGCAATTTCCTCTTGTATCTTTTCTCACACTTGGATATCATTCCTTTTGGGTGAAGTCCTGTAAAATTCCAACGGCTCCAAAATAACACTCGACACTCCATAGAGAAGGAAGCAATCCAAGAAAGAATTCTTCCAGTGAAGGGCATAAAAAGCTTATTATGATGATTAGAGGAAAGTGTTATGGATCATTCAGCCTAAGGAACGTTGATTTCTCCATGGAACCAAGGTTCTGTTCATTGGCTATGATCGGCTATGACAGATCACATTCATGTTAAATCTTTATGCAGAACGTCTATATAGCTGTTGGGAGGATGGAGTGTGTGAGATTTTTTTTGCAGTCTTTTGTCTCCTATTGAAGTTTAGCACAATGCCACATGATTGAGAAATAACTCCAACAAGACGCAGGCACGCAAACCACGAAATTCTCTGGCTTGTGCTTAGATTGGGGTCAGCACAGGGGTGATACATACACACACTTCAGATGTTCTGAAGTAAGTGTGCTTAGCCTGTGACATCATACTCTGAAGAGAACTTCTACAGCCAAATATGTTTCCCTCTAACCAAACAATAGCAGTGAGAATGGGGTGGATGGATAAAACAGCTCACATCAGGTCTCAGACATCCGAGACAGGCTGGATCCCAGACTTCAACACGTGCAGGAATGTGTTTTCCTGCATGGCCCATGCCTTTGTCAGGACAGCAATAGTCTGGGAGGAGGAAGAAAGAGCTGGTGATCAAAGGGAGTGATGTGGACCATTCAGCCTCAGGACTGAATGGTGGATTTTCCACAGTGGACTCAGTTTACCATTGCGGCATTTTAGTAGAGGTTCAAAATCCATGCCCAGTGTGCCAGCCAAGTGCCGTCTCTCATGGCCACATCAATATTTTAACCTGTATCTCCTTTACACTATCAGGGTTACTTTCCTTATTTTCTCTTCAGAAGCTACACTGTGTCTGACTGCTTTTGATTTTTCTCAAGATAATTAAAGTGGTGTCACTGACGGTTTGGCAAAAATGTCGCCTTGATGTGCCACGTGAAGCAGCCGATTTCCCTCTGTGGTTTTGCATACTTTGGTCAGTAATAGATGAAATTGACTGTCCAGGCCATCGTTGCATACACATTTTCATCACTAGTGATTTTTTGTTTTTTAATTTGTATCCTGAGTGATGTATATTTTCTCACACAAAGCCATTGCACCCAGATGGCTATTTCTGTAGAGTATACCATGGTTTAGTGGGGGAGAAAGAGAGAAAAGAAAGGAAAGAAGAAAAGAGAGAGGGAGAGAGAAGGAAAAAGAGAGACACAAAGCGAGAAAGAAAAAGAGAGAAAGAAAGAAGGAAAGAAAGAAAGAAAAGAAAACACTTCTGCAAAATATTTTTAAGTGTGCTCGAAGCACGGAGCATGGTGTGGTGCCTTTGGCCCAGTAAGACAGTCTGTCTCAGCAACAAAAGACGGAATCAACACAGAACACGATTGGAATTATGCATGTCATTTAGAATGAACCTCATTATACAGGGAGGCCTAATTCTATTACAAAGCACTGCAGTTTACAATCTTATTGCTATTCAGCTTGGAACAGTGACAAAGGGAAAAAAAATCTCCCACCCCATGTCAGAGCTAATCTTTTCTAATGCTTACCATTTGGTATTGTTCGTATATTTCCTTCCAAAAGAATTTTCTTTCCAGGCTCATTTGAGTAACCAGCATCCTGCCTTTGCTTGATCCATTTTTGATGTCTCACTTCCACTTTTCTTAGGAAAAAGCAAAACATTCCATACATCTTTTTACTTCCTAGGCTGACACAACGGAAGTCAGCCCTGTGGTCTAATCTGATCTTGTGTTTATCAGCAGTAAGGGATGTTGGCCATTCTGTATGAGGCTCTAATTCAGTCAGGGGTGTATATGTGTCTCTCCTTGACAGAATTATAGCTGGTGAATATTGTTTGGCCCCATGTTACCATGTAAGTGTTTGCCTGGCTCCTAGGTTTAATAAGGCCATTCACTATCAAACCTTTTTTCCACACATTTTTATGACTTCGCAATAAATGCAGAGGTATGATTCTCGGTCCGTGAATATTTTGAGGCACGTCGGGGCTATTATTTTTATGCACCAACCCATAAATTCCAGGACATTGTTTTAAATGCTTGACCATTTCATCTTGGTACAGCTGTCATTTCTAATATAATACCCTGGGGACAACACGTGCCTGCTTGGAGTCACTGACTTGGGTGTCTGTCACCCTCATTCGGTTATCCGCATTAAGGGAAGGGAGTTATCTTAGGGGCTGCAGAGACGTTGTAAAGAAATAACCTTTGTTTTAAAGAGATATTTGCCTGCTGTGCAGGGAGACAAAGACCCTGAATGTAAATAGAAAGCAAGAATATCTAAAGGTGACAATTAACCCCAGAGTGACAGACTACACCACAATTATTTTCTTCCATCCTTTCTCCCACTCTTCCCCTTCTTCCCCTTCCCTCTTCTAATTTTTTTTCAGGAGGTGTCTGCGAAACACAAGATCGGACTCCAGTTCCATTCTTTACTAGTTGTGTGATGCATTGAGCAAGGTGTATATTATTTCTAAGCTTCTTTTCTTTCAGTTATAGAATAAAAATCGTAACAGCTCCTGCTCATAGGCACCTTGTAAACATTACATCTGTGTGAGATGTGTTTATAAGTCGTAGTACTTGGTGAGTAATAACTGCCCCATTAATGTTAACTATTATCCGTATACTTCTCTGCTTTGTAACTTATACCCATTTTAATGAAGTGAGGGCACTGTTTGATGCCTGTGTTTCCCGGCATGTAAGACGAAACACAAGCTGCGTATTATGGGGTCCTTACTATAGGGCTCATTAGAACAACGATCAGAGAGAAACAAATCAGAGATCGTTTTGGAAATTAGTAAGCAATAACTGATCAACTGCACCCTCCTCAGCCAACTCACCCTTAGAAAAATTATAAAAATACAGGAGGATATTAGGCAGTAGCAAGGAACGAAGTAATGAGAGCTTCTACAACAAGAATAAATCCTGAATACACCATGTGGACTTAAAGAATATCACATCGTGTATGATGTCCGCATGGCGCCATCCCACAGCAGCAGGGAGACTAGTGGTTGCTGGGAGATAGGAGCAGAGATAAGAGGGCCTTGTGTTTGGGGTGACAAAAATTAGCTGGTGGTGAGAGTTGGGAAATTCTGCGAATATACTAATCGTAAACTGAACACTTAAAAGGGGTGAATTTTATGGAATATGAATCATATCTCAACAAAACTGCTATAAATATACATACATATATGTTTATCTATAATCTGTGTATCTATCATCCGTTTATAGAAGTCCTGGCAGCACAGTGGTAAGAGCCACGTCTGCCAAGCAAAAGTTTGGCAGTTCGAATCCTCCAGGTGCTACTTGGAACCTCTGTGGGTCAGTTCTACCCTGTACTGTAGGTTCACTAGGAGTAGGAATCAACTCTGTGGCAATGGATGTGTCCGTGAGTGTGTGTCTGTATGTCTATATCTCTCTCTGTACACATACATTTCCATAAAGAAAGAAAGAAATGTATGTATATGTATATGTAGTCTAGTAACAAGATTAGTTGTTCTGAGTTTGGTTCTGTTCTCCTCTACCTGTATGTATATATGTATGTATTTCTATATGTATAGGTATCTATGTGTGTATCTAAATACTTACCTATATACATATATACAAGATCCAAAAATTAAATCTATGAAATTCATTGTTTGAGGTGCCTGACTGCTGAGTGTCACTATGCTCACCTTTGCAGTCCTCCACTTGGGAAGCTGTGTACAGATGCCAGAGCCTAGTCTACCCTACAAAGTAATGTTGGAACTCTTTTTCTGGAATGACCATCAGAGTTGTCATTGTATTACCTTGATGTCCTGAATGTCATCCAAATGTCTTCCTTTCAACATTTTCTTCATCTTTGAGTAAAGAAAAAAGCCACTGGGGGCCAGATCAGGGGAGCAGGGAGGGTGTTTCATACAGTTATTTGCTCACTGGCTAAAAACTCCCTCTCAGAAAACCATACAATAAAGTTCTCAAACTTGCAACCATGCCACCACGTGCAATGGCCCTTCCAGTAAGAGTTGCAAAATTGCTTTGAAGGGTAGCTTGGGTACTGGTGTCAGGGCATGGCTTCCCAAGCAGAGTATTTTGAAGGCGACTGGCACTTGGCTTGGCTGTAGTCATGTTCAGCAATTAGGTGGGTAATGTTCACAACAGTGAAGTTCAGAGAGCTAGTTGTCAGATGTTGCGTATGAGAAAACAGAGCCAAATTCAGAATGTTGAGTCTGTTACTAGAAATCCTACTATTTTTAGATAACTAATGAATTAGCCTAGGTTTTGTGTGATTGTATTCAGCATAAACAAATGAAAGTAAGTACCAAACACCACATTTCCCCGCCCCCTATCCACATGTATGAAGGAGGAGATGTGAGGGTGCAATAGTACTGAAAATGCAGAAAGCGCCTGTTAATACAGAAGCACACACGTTACAGCAGCAGAACCCACCCAGAGCTAACCCTGAGTGGAAGCCAACTCCTTCCCACCCTCTCTCAGAGCAAGAAGCCTGGCTAGTACACAAGAAATAAAAGGTAAAAAAAAAAAGAAAGGAAAGACTAGAAGTATCACTATTAGCAAATGATACAACCGTCTATACAGAAAACTCAATAAATCTAAAGAAATTTAAGCCAATGAGAAGGTGTAGCGAGATTGCTAAGTATCATTTCAAAATAGAGCAGCTACAAACTGTTACAGGATGAGATTGCAAACAATGTTTACAACAACACTAAACCCATCAGTCGCTAAGACACATTGCAGCATAAATGGGTAAGTCCTTTATGTAGAAAACTATCAAGCTTTATGAGAACGCTTTAAAGCATAAAAAACATGGTCTTGGTGAGAATACTAAAACAGTGATGATATAAATTGTTCCCCATTTAAGCTATAGATTGCAAGTAATGAGGATGAAAATTCCAAAAGGATGTTCAAGGAACTTTTATCTCCAGAATGAAGTTATAACAATGTTTGAATAATTTTTTTCCCCAAGTTTCTTCATCTACAATAAAGGGAATCTTCTGGATTACAAAAGAAAGGAGGTGAAGAAATTGAATAATTAAATGTAATCCCAGAATATCTTCTGAGGCTATGTTAAAACTAGAACACTGTCGAAGACCTTTTGATAGTGCAAGAATCCATATAAATAATTCATATTCATACAATAAAAAGCAATTAATCTTCTTAACAACAATTTATGTCTTAATATGGTTTGTGATATGAATACAGAAAGTTGCTAAAAGTTTTACACTAGAAGCAGAAAGTGCTGAACTCTTATTTATTTTATCACAATAACAATAATATGCTATTGAAGCTTATGGTTCAAATAAACCTTGTCATCATCCATGAAATGAACATTAAAATAACATCAGGAATCACTGTTACCAGCGAAAACATTTGAATTACAAAAACTGCAAGGAAATGGTATAAAAAGAGTGCTGATAAATCAAAGATATTTAGAACACGCTACCAAAATTTTTAACATCATTTAATACTTAAAAATTATTCAGCATTTTAATCACTATGCAATTAATAGAACTCAAAAAAGATGAAAAAGAATATTTTACTGAAAATTATATTTGAAAGACCCATAATCATAAAATGTTTGCCTACTCAAATAAAGTAGTAACTTTTGTAATATACTTAAAAACCAAGGCAGTAACATTGCAGTCACTGGCAAGTATTTCATGTAACACTTTTAATAATTTGGTTAAACTGTGCAATTTATTATTTTTGAAGACAGCAGTGTTTATTGGTTGGTGCCTCTGTGGATTTGGAAGGAATGTCCCACGACATAATAGATCAAAACTTGTTATTGATAAATAGGAAAAATATTTTAAAGAAAGAAAAATTATAATAAAATCTCAGATTTTGTACAGATGGTACCAAAATAAATGTAAGGAGAAAATTTGAAGTTTCAGTTAAATTCCATAGAGATTTTCTTTATGTGATTCTGCCACATTTAGGTTGTGATAAGCCACATGGGGCAGTTCTACTGTGTCCTATAGGGTCGCTATGAGTTTGAATTGACTCTATGGCAATGGTTTTTGTTGTTGTTAATTCATGATACTTACTACTGGGTGTGTTATAAAAACCCCGACCGCTTTGCCAATGAGTCAATTTAGACTCATAGCAACCCTATAGGACAAAGCAGAACTACCTCATGGGCTTTCCAGTGAACAGCTGGTGGATTTGAACAACAACCTTTGGGCTAGCAGCTGAGCTGTTAACTGCTGAGTGTACTGTAAACCCAAAACCGAACCCCCTGTCATCGAGTCAATTTTGACTCCTAGCAACCCGATAGGACAGAGTAGAACTGCCCCATAGAGTTCCCAAGGAGTGCCTGGCAGATTTGATTTGCCGACCTTTTGGTTAGCAGCCATAGTACTTAACTGCAACACTACCAGGTTTCCTACGTGATGTAAAAGATATAAATTAAGTAAATCACTAACCTGTTACATTTTATATTTGGCCTCTGAGCAAAATAAACAGCAGAGAAAATTCAGAAGCTTATTTGAAGAGACAAAGAGGTCAACAGGAAACCTACAGTCTTGCCTTTGTAAGAACGACTTAAAAATCATACCAAAATTTGCAGACTCTGCTTGCTTTAATAGTGATTGAACATGGAAGCAACTGAACATCATAAAATGATTATTTTCAAAATTTCACTGCAATAAATGTCATTCTGAAAGAGATGTTACTTCCTTTGACTTGACAATGAAGACATGCTTTCAGTTATTAAGGTTGATTGAATTCTTGTAAAACTTGGATCGAAGGTCATCAAATTAATAAAATGAAGTTAACAAATTAATGTGACACGCCAATAAATGAAGCTTGTGGCTTTGATGACAGAGGTATTTAATATATAAAAACCTCACACGTTACTAGAGGCTAGAAAATATTTTTAGGGTAATTGTTATTTGTGTGAGAGAAACAGAGAACATTTAGCAACATGAATAATACCATTGATGATGATATAAATTCTCTAATTAATGAGACCGCCTGTGTCAAGATCCTAAAAGACAAAGACTGAAGGAATAGACAGTTGAAAGGAAATTAAGAAAACATGAAAAATGAATGTTGTTCTCAGGTGCCAGCGAGTTGGTTCCAAGTCACAGTGATGCCATGTGGGACAGTTCAATCAAGTGTACAAGACCAAAAGCAAAGACGAGAAGGCAGGAAGGGACAGGGACACTGAATGCATAAACACAGGGACTCGGGGGGACAGAGGAGAGCACTGACACCTTGCAGGGACTGCAACCAATATCGCAAAACAATTGTGTATAAATTTTTCCATAAGCAATAATACATTCTAGAAACTTTCTTCTAAAACACAGCAAAAATTTTAAAAACCAGCATGCTGATATTCCCATATTTCCCAGCTGTTGCTCCTATTTTTCTTGCATGGAAAAATATGAAGGCAATGATAAATAAGGCAAATTAGTATTGCTCTATCAGGTGACAATATTGTGGGGAATTATTACTTCCTGTTTTTATACTCCCACCCCGCCCAGTTTTCCAGAAGCAGTATCATTTGCTTTTATAATCAGGAAAACAGATTTTGTTTTCAACGTGATCAGAACTCTACGGAATGACAGGAAATTGGAGTTAGAGAGGTTCTATTTGGGGAACACGAGGCGTGTCTGAGCAAGAGAGACCCTGTCTGTCATTTCTCTACCTTGACATGATCTTACCTTTGATAAATGATCTTTAGAAGTCCACATAATTATATTCCGTTAGCTTTTTTTTTTTTACAGAATCACATTTTCATCTTCTGTTAGAGCCTTACCTTACGTTCAATGGTGCTAGTCTGAGACAATTTATGAGACTTCACACACATATGTTAAAAGATATAAAATAAAATTGCTCTTTTCTGTGGAACATCTGTCTCCCTTATGTGGCAGTTATTGGGCAATTTCCTCGGAAATTTATTATTAAAACAGGAGAAAGAAAAGAAGTCTCAGCATAAACTATGGAAATCGTGGCATATAAGCAATGATTGAGGGATAATTTGCCCTCTGACCCTGGGATTCTACTCTTATTTTTTGGTCTCCTTAACCCATTGCTTTCAAGTTGCTTCTAAGCTTGCCTTTGAGGAGAGAAACCTTGACTATTAAATCAAACAAGCGTATGGTTGCCTTCAAGTCATTTCCAATGCATAGTGACCTTATAGGACAGACGAGAACTGTCTCACTGAGTTTCAAAAAAGCTCTGGTGGTGCAGTGGTCAAGGGCTGCATCTGCTAACCAAAAGTTCAGCAGTTCAAATCCTCCAGGTACTTCTTAGAATCCCTATGGAACAGTTCTACTCTGTCCTACAGGGTGACTATGAGTCAGAGTTGACTCAACGGCGGTGGGTTGGGTTTGGGTTGGGGAGTCTTTCCGAAAGCAGACCACCATGTCTTTCTTCCGTGGAGCGGCTGGTGAGTCTGAACTGCTGACCTTGGGAGAGCAGCTGAGCACTTCAACTGATGTGCTACCAGGGTCTTTTTCGTCTTACCTTTATGGAAATAACTTGAGTTCACACTGCCTCAGTTTCTTGGGATATCATGTCAGGTTGAAGGCAGCACATTTGAAGACACTCATGAACAGGGACTGATATTTGGACATGTTAATATATAATATTCACATTCTTTCAAAACAAACTGTCCATTAACTAGATATTTTCTTTAATAAAACATAAAAAATAATAACGATTAAGAAAATAAACCAAAAAACCATTGCTATCAAGTCAGTTCTGATCCTACAGGACAGAGCAGAACTGTCCCATAAGTGTTTCCAATGCTATTATCTTTAAAGGAGCAGATGGCCACCTGTTTCGTCCATGGGTCAGTTGGTGGATTATATCCACTGACTTTTTTGTTGGCAGCTGAACGCTTAACCACTGAGCCACCAGGGCCCCTTCACGATGCCCTAGCAGATGTCTGATTAAAAGGCAGCTTTGGAAAAAAACTTTTCTTTCCTTTTTTTGGACAGGCCATACAACAAATACTCAAGAAATTCTTTGAATTTCTTACTCAAAGAAAGTATTCTTTGAATAACAATTGAGTACACTAACCAGCAACTGTTGGCAAATAATATTTTTGTTTCCTTACTTATTTAACATTTTACAAGCCAATGTTAGCAAAGGGTAAGGCACTCTTCAGAACAAGAATTATACCATTTAATGTGCCTATTATCTGTTACACAGACTGCTCCAATAACTTTGAAGGTTTGGGTCTGATGTGAAAGTTCTGTTTCCTGTCTTCCTGTCATCTTTTAACCTGCTGTGTGACATTGGGTGCTAGTTGTGTCTTTCTGGGTTAATACTACTACTATTTAATTCGGTCAGATAGCAACCAAAAAGTCAAGTGACATGACTTAGGTGTCTGTAAAAAAAATAGTGTTTAAGGAATGTAAGTATCTGACAAAACCTAATGATGACACGCCTACCTATGGGAAGACGAGAAGGTGAGAAAATTGGGGAAAATCAGCAGAAGCTCCGTTTCCATGGGGATATACTGGGAGGACTGAGAAGCAGGTCAGACAGAAGGATGGAGCTGAATGTGTTACCATTATTTGCTGCCTTTGAGTCTTCTCCAAACTCAGGGTGATACATGTACAACTGAAAGAAATGCCGCCCAGTCCTGCACCGTCCCCATGATGGCTTGCATCTCTGGCCCCTGTAATCCAGGTGGTTTTCTGAAGATCTCCAGGCCTTTCTGCTTACACTATCTTCATCTGGAAATTCCTCTACAACCTGTTAAGCATCATAGCAATAGGCAAGGCACCACCGACAGGAGGTGGCCCCAAGCAAGGCACATTGGTTACAAATGGAAACCAGGTGTCTCTCGCGGAAGGAAGGTGAGAATTCTACCACTGGGCTAACCCTGCCCTTATGGATACAACTAGCTAAGCCCGTGGGAATTTTGAACTGTGCAAATGGCGATACGGAGTTAGATGTACTGGATCAGACTGAGCCATGCGTTTTGTGCATTCCTGACATACAGAAACATAAAAAAAAAAACCAGTGCTGTTGAGTCGATTCTGATTCGAATTACCCTAAAGGACAGAGTAATACTGCTCCATCGAGCTTCCAAGGAGCGCTTGGTGGACTTGAACCACAGAGCTTTTGGTTAGCAGACGTAGCACCTAAGCCCTGTACCACCAGAGAGACATAGTTGGATCTTTTTTTCTAAACAAACTCACAATAACAACAAACCCCAGATATCTCTTTAAAATGTTTCTTCTGGGAAAGGAAATTAGTTCAATGTAACATGCCTGGTGGTACAGTGGTTAAATGCTACAGCTGCTGATCAAAAAGTTAAGCAGTTCCAATCTGCCGGCTGCTCTGGGGAATTCTAAGCGGGCAGTTCTGCTGTGTCCTATAGGGTCACTGTGAGTGGGAGTCAGTTTGGTGGCAGTGGGCTTTTTGTTCTGGTATGAGCTATAGTACACAGTGGTTAAGAGCGAGGTCTGCTCACCGAAAAGGTTGGTAGTTTGAATCTACCAGGTGCTCCTTGGAAACCCTATGGGACAGTTCTTCCTTTCCTATAGGACAGCTATGAGTCAGAATCAACTCAACAGCAACAGGGCACGGCCTACAAAGAGGAAAACAAAACCTGTTGTCTTTGGTTTGATTCCAACTCATAGCAACCCCTGGGAAAGAGAAGAACTGCCCTATAAAGTTTTCAAGGAGCACCTGGTGAATTTGAACTGCCAGCATTTTGGTTTGTGGGTGAGCTCCTTAGCACTGTGCCACTAGGGGTCTTTAAGGCTCATAGTAAGTCTAATTTACAGAATAAATGCAAACATCTCTTTAAAGTGTCCTTTTGGGGAGACTATCAGATCTTTAGAGCAAGAGTTTATAATTGGCTCAGAGTCCATAGGCTATCACTTCTTTTTCCTGAAGGATTCTTAAAAATCTGCTAAATGGATTGGCTCTCTCTCAAAGTATAGTTTAAAACAAAATGACCCTTCTTTTCCTAAGTCCCCACAAAAGGTTCACCGGCTCTTCACCCTGTGAAGCCTGATAGAGAAAATCTGTTTTCCCCAGGGCATTTGAGTCCTTTGAAGGTTTCATTAGAACAAGAAAAATAATACACGATATAACGAATGTGTGCACAGTATGGAGAACATGCAGCTTATAAACTTTTATGGAACTCATTTCCTCCGTTAAATAGAAGAAATAACTGAAACACCAGGTTAACACCTGCACAGAAATACGCTTCATGTGAATTATAATACTTCTATTTGATGTTTAATATTTCTTGGAACTGCCGTGTCCATCTAAGATTTGGCTTTTGTGGTTGTGGCTGGTGTGTTTATATCAACCCAACTGGGAACCGTGAACTAGGCTCTTTTAAAGCAAAGTTACTATAAACTGGGCTGTGCCTCTTTGGACACTGCTTCTCCAAGAGGGAGAATTTTGTTCATCATTTGCAAAAGCAGACACCGTCTCTCTCTGATCTGCTGCCTGGCTGGGAGAGCCTTGGCCTTCCGTCTGCAGCCTACTGCTGGCGAGGGCGAACCACCCTTCGGAATAAGGCACAAAGTGCTGCCGGAACACAGAGGAATGCTGCCAGGGTAACTGGGACGAATACGTCAGGAATTTCATATTTTTCTAAGCAAACTTCAGGGAGAAGCTGTAGAAAGGTGTTTTTGGTGTTGAGAACGATACCCAGAAAAATACAGTCTCTCCCTGTCTGCACAGAATGGTACTGTCTGAGACAGAAAGGTCCCCCCAGGCCAGACAACCCACGTGCCACTGCGGTGCTGGGGGATGCGAGATGACCCAGCAGGAGGGAGGCAAATAGAGGACCAGAGCAGTGCCTGCTGGGTAATTCCCAGGAACTGGCTTAGCTTCTGCTCTGGGGGTGTGTGTCTGTATGTGTGTGTACGTGTACGTGTGTGTGGTTCTCTGCATGAGCCTTGTTCTCTAGCACGGAAATCCTAAATATAAACCCAATGCAATGACACGACATAATTGCAAAGGTAAATTATTTCGGTCCAAGATTGCTTGTGCTGGGAAACGAAATTCTATTTTGCAATTTTATTTGGGGGCCAGTTGGAAAAACAATTCACAGACTCATGTAGGCAGCGCCTAAAACTCCCTGGATTTTGCTTTCCAAAGAATAACGTTATTGGGGGGCATAGTTTTAAATTTTGACTTGGCAAATTTCACACTTTTAGATAGCACTGTTGCTTGTTTTTAAACCTGGGTCCTCAGCTTCAAGTGGCAGGTGATGACAAGGCTGTCTGTCCAGTGTGACCACTGACAGAGTCTGGGGCACCCAGTCTTCCTTTCAGGAGCCTATTGGATATCAGCAGATGAAGTACAAATGCCCCTGTAATTTTAGGGTACACTTGGATTACCAAAACGAAACTCAATCTGTTGTCATCAAGTCGGTTCTGACTCATAGCAACCCTATAGGGCAGAGCTGAACTGTGCCATAGGGTTTCCAAGGAGCAGCAGGTGGATTGATCTGGCGACCTTTTAGTTAGCAGCTCTAACCACTGTTCCACCAGGGCTCCTTTGCTTACTAAGGGTCTTATATTTGCCCCTAGACGCATCCCTTACTGAAGATGACAGACAAAAGCAATTAAGTCCATTTTCTGGTGTTGCTCTAGTCTAAGGGACATAGCCAAATCTGCCTGCCTTCAGGAAAAGTCTACCTTGCACAGAATCGCATATGGAGAACAAAGGTTGCGCTGTATCTCAGGGTTTGTTGGCCTCTATTCAATCACAAAAATTGCCTCCTCT
This sequence comes from Heterohyrax brucei, assembly GCA_028571685.1. Lineage (NCBI taxonomy): Eukaryota > Metazoa > Chordata > Mammalia > Hyracoidea > Procaviidae > Heterohyrax > Heterohyrax brucei. The sequence continues at coordinate 4,275,738 of CM053163.1, forward strand.
GTTTACAGACTGGTACGATTACTTGCCTCTTTCTAGAGACGACACAGATTTGAGAAACACTGGGATGCAGAGATGTGATTGCATCAGATTTCTAGAGATCTTCAACTGGTCACTGCTTCACCCACTCAGAACAGGGTAGCGTTTCAAAATATAAAATCTCCCTGATTTCTACCATTGCTATTTCAAGATGTAATATTTTTCTTCATTCAGTGGGTAGGTGAACTTCCTGAGATATATCACACAAGAAATTTTTCTGCCTGTTGTCCATATTTGAAAGAATTATACTGCTGCCAAAAGAAGGGGTGACCGGAAAAGTGGGCCTTCTGCCTTCCAGTTGCTCCATTTTCTACCTCTGTGGAAAGGAGAAGGACTAGAGGCAGCTGTTGGTGGACAGGTGGTCTTCTCCCCCATCCCAAGGTGTCTGCAAACGAGATTGTCTTCCAGCAAACACAGGTTTTGTGATGCAAAACACAGAGGAACTGGCCTCTTAAGTTTGAAGCCAGTTCTGACTATTGGACTGCATAGGACAGGGTGGAGCTGCCCCATAGGGTTTCCCAGGCTGTAAATCTTTAGGGAAGCAGGCTGCCACATCCTGTTCTACAGAGACATTGGTCATTTTGAATCTCTGACCTTTTGGTTAGCAGTTTAGTGCTTTCACCACTGTGCCACTAGGGCTTTGAAGAGAGAGAGTTCAAGGCCATGGATGGTTTGAGAGTAGCGGGGGCCCCAGGCTCACAAACCCGAGTCTTCACGGTGTTGAGTCTCTTGGGAACGCAGCCCAAAGCAGGTAGTCAACTCCATCTAAGGCTAAAAATCTGCATGAGACTCACAGTAAATAAGTACTAAAGGGAAAGTTAAAAAAGAACTTCAAGAGTCAGATTAGGGTCCCAGATTTCAGCTCCTCTAGTCAGGCTGTAGTAAGTGCTATGGCTGCTAACCAAATGGTCAGCAGTTCAAATCCGCCAGGCGCTTCTTGAAAATTCTATGGGGCAGTTCTGCTCTGACCTATAGGATTGCTATGAGTTGGAATCGACTCCATGGCTGTGGGTTTAGTAAAGTTCTTGAGCAGGTGACAAAGAGAAGGGGAGCACAGATTCCACACACGCATACCCAGAAAGCTGTCTGCACTGTATCTTTATTGACATCACTCTCAAGTCATAGCTGTGCCACATAGGACAAAAACCACAAACCCATAACTGTTGAGTCGATTCAGACTCATAGCGACCCTATAGGACAGAGTAGAACTTCTCTGTAGAGTTTCCAAGGAGCCCCTGGCAGATGTGAACTGTGACCTTTCAGTTAGCTGATGTAGCACTTAGCCACTACATCACCACAATTTCTTGAAAACACTGCCAAATCCTGCACCGTCTCCATGAGTGGTTGGTGTGACCCAGAGGGTTTTCACCGGCTGATACTCAGCAGTGGGTTTTGCAGGCTGTTCTTCCTAGTGTGTGTGAGTCTGAAAGCTCTGCTGAAACCTGGTCAGCATCATAGCAACTTGCAAGCCTCCACTGCTAGTTGGGTGGTGGTAGCGGCCATGCATGCGATGCATTGGCTGGCACTGAACCTGGGTCTCTCACGTGGAAGGTGAGAGTTTTACCACTGAACCATCCATGTCTCATGATCTGTGTATTACCAGAAACCAAACCCACTGCCAGTGAGTCATGTCCGACTCATAGTGACCCTATAGGTCAGAGTAGAACCGCCCCATAGAGTTTCCAAGGAGAACCTGGCAGATTTGAACTGCCGACCTCTCGGTTAGCAGACGTAGCCCTTAACCCACTGCATCACCAGGGTTTCATATCTGTGTATTAGTCCTGAGAAAATTTATTCTCCCGTCTTGCCTCCTCTCTACCATGTGACAATCTGCAGTTTCCTCTGTCTACAACCAATGGCCTGCAGTCAGGTGGGCCTGTGGCTGTCCTTAGCCTGCTCCTGTTCACCTGCTCTTGTAGTGTTTAGCCAGGGAGGATCCCAGAGTTTGCTTACCTGCAGACAAACTCATGGAGGCCTTGCCCAGGCTCCTCATCATTGCAAACTGGCCACAGTCTATTTATTTTCTTCTGTTTTGGGAGTGTATTCTGTACATGTGGTCATGCACTTTACTTTATGCCTAATACATAATCTAAAATTGTTCCTGGAAAAAAATGCTTACAGATAGATCATTTGAATGGTTGAAGGTGCATATTAAAAAAAATGAGAAAAACAGCAAAAGTAATAGTCCTGTACATCACATGAAAAACAGGAAATTAGTCCTCCAAAACTGAAATTAGTCCTCCAAAACACTGATTTGGAAGATAGGAACCATATAAGTTGGAAATGCTAAAAAACTACTGTTCTGAATTTCAGTGTACTAAAACAAAACAAAACAAAACAAACTGCTGTTGAGTCAAGTCAGAATAGAACTGCCCCATAGCATTCCCAAGGAGCACCCAGTGGATTTTAACTGTCAACCTTTTGGTTAGCAGATACAGCACTTAACCACCATACCACCAGGGTTTCTTTTGGTCTACTAGAACATAAACTAATATTTCATAGTATTTACGTGTTTAAGAAGGATAGTTTTGAGAAATAATTTTAATAGAAAAATATTCATGGGAAAAATAATTTCCTACAAGGGATTTATTACCTACCATGCAGTTTTATGGAAGTATATATCAATTCTCCATATTCAACATAAAAATTACAAATGAGTTTTTCTTAAAAACTAAAAAATAAATGTCATTGCACATCAGTTTACAGATTAACTGAAAAAAACTAAAATTCAGACACCATCTTTAAATATGTTTTTTAAGGTTGTAGTATTTTAACTATCCACCATGGCCAAGTCAATTCCATCTTATAGCAACCTTTAGGAAACCCTGTAGGATAGACTAAAACTGCCCCAAAAGGTGTCCAAAGAGTGGTGAGTGGATCCAAACTGCCAACCTTTGGTTAGCAATGAGGCTTTTAACGGCTGAGCAACTTAAAACAAGCAAATGAATGCATTGCTATGCAGTCAATTCCGACTTATAGCAACTCTGAGGACAGAGTAGAGTCGCCCTGTGAGAGTCCCACGCAGTAGCTGGGGGATTCAAGCTGCTGACCTTTTGCTCAGTAGCATTGAACTTTGAACCACTGGGCCACCAGGGCTCCTTGTAATTGAAAGACATGTGAACAACGTGTGACAAAAACCAAACCAGGTATTCTGGAGGTACGGGGTTATGGAGAAGTTGGGTTTTCTTCTTTATGCAGCTTTGTACTTTACAGGCATTAGTTTTAGAACAGTAACAATATTGACTTTAAATAAATAAAGACTGTGTGTTGATGGGTTGAAGGCAAGGTACCACTGCCCTCCTGCCCCGGCACTGGTTTCTCCCTGATGCTCCTTTGCAGACTTCGCTTTATCCCCCAACCTCAAGTGTTTACAATTCTGATCTTTGGACTCTTTATCTCTTCTTACTGTACTGCTATCAAAACCGTGGGTCGGCTTATACTTTTAGCATCCCTATATCTAGGGTCGCTGTGAGTTGGAGATGACTCAGCAGCAGTGGGTTTGGGTTTTATGTTGGATTGGTAGCCCAGTCTCCAACATTCAAAGCCGAACTCATCTTCTTTCCCTAAACTTTCTTTCCCTCTGTCTTCCTGGTCCTCATCAGCTCAGGTCACCTTCCCATCAGTGACTTAAATGACAAACCTGTGGTTTTCATTGATCTCCCTGTCTTCTTCGTCTGCGGTGTCTAGACAGTCATCTGTCTCTGCCAGGGCCACTCTATTAAATACCTGTATAGCCTGTTCCCTCCTCACCATCACCAAGAGCCCCTAGATTACTTTCCCCAGACCTCATTCTCGTTCTTCTTCCCCACTGATCTACCCTCTTCCAGGCTATCAACGTCATTTTTTGAACCAAATTCAATCTTGGGACTCCTTTAATGAAAATCTTACAGGGACTCCCTTTGGCACTGAGATAAACACAAACCTTATAGCCTGGCCAGCAAATGTCACGCTCTATAGCACTGTCTTCTGCCACCAGACTTTCTGAGCTAAGTAACTGCAGTGCATTGCTTGCTTCTTTTTTAATAAGCCTCCCTTTTTTTCCCAAATCTCTGACAGTAAACATGTAATTCTTATTTCATGAAGTTCCCTGTCTTCATTAGTTACAGGACAAACTCCCATCTCTTCAAAACTTAGACCAGTCCTCATCTCTTCTCAAACAGACTTCCTTGAGCCTTGGCAGCTAAGTTAGGAACTCATCCTGAATTTATCAGACTGTACATAATTTCCTCTTGCTATTGCATTCTTCTCTGCATTCTGAATTCTTTGAAACAAAGTCATATTTTTAAAATACTATTGGTAGTCTCAGTGTTCAGAGCAGTGCTGGAACATAGCAGATGCTCAGCAATTATTTGCTGGAGGAATGACTAGATGGAAGAATTCTCAGTGAACGCATATGACTATGTCCAGACAGAGAAGGGAATGATCAAGTTATGAAATTTTATTCAGGATATGCCATATCTTTTCGATATCTCCCTTCGAGGAATTGTCCATTATTTGAAGGGCCTTAGACCCAAGTAATAAAAGTTTTTCAGAAATGCAAGTGAATTCTAGGTGGAGTTGGGGGAGAGGGAGACCACCTAGGGAAGGAGGAGAAACAGTTCTAGGGTAACAGAGGCCACAACTTCTTTAAAGGACTTCCCACTCTCACCCAGACAGATGGTCATATATGGCCCTGACTGACCATGTGATTTGGAGCAGAAGAGCCAACCTCTTCGAGCATCTGGAAGTCCTGGTGGTACAGTGGTTAAGCATTTGGCGATTAATCAAAAAGTCAGCAGTTCAAGCCCACCAGCTGCTTCTTGGAGCAGTTCTACTTTGTCCTGTAGGGTCATTATGAGTTGGAATCAACTTGATGGTAATAGATTTGTGTTTTTCAGGGAGGGGTGGAGGTTGAGCCTCTTGGAGTCTTGGTTTCTTTACGGACAAGTTACATCTGTAATTTTCGTATATAAAATAAATTCCCACACGATGTGCCTGTCTTTTGGGGTGGTAGTAGAAAGTACTTTAGAGAAATCAAACACCATTCTCAGCTTAAGCTGATGCCATTCTCTTGTTAAGAATTCCTCTTCTTAGTCAAATCCTGTTAAAAAGACAAGACTTGATAATCTAACAGACTTGAGGGTCTCCAGAAGACATGGTCTCCAGACTCACTGTTAACCCAGAGCTGAAACCAGTCCGGAAGCCAACTCTTCAGAGAGAGATTGAACTGGACTGTAAGACGTACAATGATCGTGGTGAAGAGTGTGCTTCTTGGCTTAAGTAGCTACAGGAGACTAACTGGACAGCTCCTGTCCAGAGGTGAGATGAGAGGGCAGAGGGGGACAAGAGCTGGTTGACTGGACACAGGAGATACAGGGTGGAGAGGAGGAGTGTGTTGTCACAGTGTGGGAAGAGCAGCTAGAGTTACAGAGCTGTGTTTGTGTAAGTTTTAATATGAATAAATTGGCTTGGACTGGAAACTTTCACTTAAAGCACAATAAAGTATTTTTAAGACAATAAAAACTGAAAAAAGTTGCTCCTTTTTTCCAACAAATACTGTGCTGTTGGTTTTCCACCTTTTTTCAGAGTCTCAGTTTCAGTAAACTTTTCTTTTTGGAATTATTCTTCAAATAGCTAAGCTTCTTTGTATCTCTTTTTGTCTTTTTTAGGTTGTTAAATAAGTGTTTCATTTTTCGTAACTTGCTATTATTTATTTGTGGCACTTGGATACATATTTTGAAGCCAATGCTCTAGGACTCAGTCACTAAGAGCAGTGAACCAGTCTCTGTCTCTTAAAATCTTAAGATTCACTCAAACAGTCAGCAGCATAGATGCAATGTCTTGATCTAACAGCTTAATATTGTCTTTTCCTTTGAGGCTGATCTTCTCTACATTTAATTACCAATCATTGCTCACCAGGTATACTATTATAAAAAGGAAACATTAACAATTAGCAATAGTGTAAGACATCTTTATTTTTCTTTGGAGAGATTTATTTCTGTCTGTTTCTCCAGTGTATAGCAGCTGAAATATTGGGTAATGGATTTTTATTGATTTTAAGCTGAACACTTAAGATGTACAAAACACATTTCCATAACTTCTATGGTCATGACGGTTTCAGAACATATCGATCAGATTGATGCAATATGTTTGTTTGTTTGGAATGTGAACATCATGAGAAAAGAAAATGCATTCTAGCAGATTGATGTGACATGTTTTTTTAAAAAAAGATGGAGAAGGAGAAATGTCTAAGTTCTAGTGCCAGACATCACCTTAATTTACAGTGTAGTTCAAAGTACCACTCATATACTGTCATGTGTCTCTGTGTAGCAAGAACACATCATGTAAATATTGAATAGCCCTTGCTGCCTTCTTCTTAAATGAGTTAGAACAAAGAGCAGCCATTGCTTTGTAATGATGCTAGTGGGTTTGTGAGAAGAAGGCTTAAGACAACCCAAGAGATAGCTCTGATTTTCACAAGAGTTAGGAAAGGGATGCTTTTTCCTGGGGATCACTTTCAGGGAAGCCCAAGGTACAAACAGGGTCCCAGAGGTGCAGTTCTGTATGAGACTTTCCTTCTTGACTGAGAAGTTTCTTCAAATGCAAACAGTGCTAGTGACAAAAGCAGCATTAATTTGTCAGAGAGACAATTCATGCTAGATAATCAGTATAAGGGAACTGTCTTTACATCTAAGATCACTGGATGCTGGCAGAATCAAGCCAGTTACTGTAGCAGATTTGAAGCATAAATCAGATTGAATATAGTCAGTCGAATCAGTTGCTAGTCGATAGATCTGGAAGGCTAGAAGTACGTCATCTAATGTGCAGAGTTGATGAGACCAGATCTCATAAAGTCGGCTCAAGTCAGTTTGTAACTCAGCCCTATGGGGTGATTGCTGCCTGTTTTTTCCCTTTACTTTTAGCTTGGGGCACAGTGAGGAGACCCGGGTGTTGGAATCACAGAGGTAAATCCTACCTGTTCTGTTTATTCGTGCAGAGTTGATGGGACCAAATCTCACAAACCTGGCTCAAGTTGGTTTGCAACTCAGTCCTATGGGTTGGCTGCTGTCTGTCCGTTCCCTTTACTTTGTGCCTGGGGCACAGTGGGGCGACCTGGTCCCATCAACTCTGCACGAATAAGATTCAAATTTACCTCTTATGTGGTTCCAAAACCCTGTGGGGAGACTCCTACGGCTTTGGGCAAGTTGTTTCATTTCTCTTCTTATCCTCATCTGTAAAGTGTGAATAAAAAACACCTAAAGATGTGACGAGGGCCCACCGGGGTAGAGTGCATGATTGCTGCCCAATGCCCATTAGCTTCCACCGTCGGCTCACTACCACCGGTTCGTCCTCCATCTCACATCGCCGATTTGCCAGAGAGGAATGCTGCCTTCTGGGAAGGAGGGCATGCTGCATACAGTTTTTAAAATTGTATTTAAATAATTAATTTGGGGAATCTTAAAAAGAGATCAAACAAATTGGAAACACTACTGCACACAATATGTGTAAGTCAATTCCTGATGGATTAAACATCTAAAAGGGAAATGGGAAACAAGAAACTCTGTAGTAGGAGGCACAGGAAAATATCTTTGTGATCTTGCATAGGTAAAGTTTTTCTCTTTTAAATAGGACCCCTAACATGCTAATCATTTTTTTAAAAAGATGATTTTTACGCAAACCATTAAAGTGAATAAATTCAGTTTAGCAGAGAAACCACGGAGGACTAGAGAAGGGTATTTGCAATTACAAACTTAACACACAAGGCATATCCAGAAGATGTAAATAACTCCTGCAGATTCACAAGACACAAATATGTAATGTAATAGAAAAACAGGTTAGAAGCTTGAACAGTTAAATCACAAAACAAGGCATTCAAGCAGGCATCGTTGCTGTTGTGGGGTGCTGATTTTATTCATAGCAACTTGCTGCTGTAGAACTGTCCCATGGTGTTTTCTAGGCTGTAATCTTCCCGGGAGCAGATCACCAGGTCTTTTCCTGGCAGAGCCCCTGAGTGACTTCAAACCGGCAACCTTGCTGTTTACTGCTAGGCAGTTGTCCCCTGCGCCACTAACCCACTGCCAGCCAGTGGATTTCGACCTGTAGTGACCCTACAGCACAAAGTAGATGTTATGGATTGAATTAAAAAAAACCATTGCTGTTGAGTTGGGTCTGACTCATGGCGACCCTAGAGATCTGGGTAGAACTGCCCCATAGAGTTTCCAAGGATTTGAACTGCTGACCTTTTGGTTAGCAGAGGTATGGATTGAATTATGTCCCTCAAAAATTAAAGTAGCAATTCGGCTGGACTAAGATTCTTGGTATTGTATGGTGTTCCAATATGTTGTAAATCCTGCTTCTACGATATTAATGAGGGAGGACGGGCGACAGTTGTGTTGGTGAGGCAAGACTCAATCTTTAAGATTGTGTTGTGCCTTGAAGTGGTCTCTTGTGATGTAGAGGAAAGGGATACAAGCAGAGAGTTGGGGACCTCATCACAGTGCCTGGAGCACAGTGTGTCCATTGGGCCTGGAGTCCCTGAGCCTCAGAAGCTCTCAGTCCAGGGCCGACAGATACGTGCTTCCCCTGGAGCTGATGCCCTGAGTTTGGACTTGTAACCTACAGGACTGTGAAAGAATGCGATTTCTATTTGTTAGAGCCATCCATTTGCAGCATTTCTGTTACAGCAGCTCTAGATGAATAAAACAGTAGAACTGCCACATAGGCTTTCCAAAGCTGTCATCTTTTTGTAGCAGACCACGGCATCTTTCCCACACTGAGCACCCACTGTTTGCTTAGCAACTGCCAAACATGGGACCACTGCATCCCTAGAACCCTGTAGAACACGTGAAAAGGTGCACAATTCCGTTAGTTGTGAGGGAAATGCAAATTGTAGCCACCATATAACTGTTAGACACTTGCCAGAAAGATCCAAATTAAAAAACAGTCACACCAAGTGTTGGAGAAAATGTAGAGTGATTAGTGCTTCTCTCATGGCTAGTGACAGTGTAAAATGGTCTAGTCACTTTGGAAAACTCTGACACTTTGACCAAAGTTGAAGGTGTGCACCAAGTCAGCTCTGACTCATAGCAACTCTACTTACAAGAGAACGAAACACTGCCTGGCCTCCCACAACCTCAACAAATGTTGCCAAGCCTGAGCCTGTTGTTAAAGCCTTTGTGACAATCCATCTCACTGAGGATCTTCCTCTTCTTCTCCGACTCTCCACTTTACCAAGCATGATGTCCCTCTACGGGGACTGGTCCCTCCTGATAACATGTCCAAAGCACGTGAGACATAGTCCCTTCATCTTGTCTTCAGTCCATGGAAGAGTCAGTTATCTTGCTAACACCACAATTCAAAGTCATTAGTTCTTCAGGCTTCCTTTTTCATTGGCCAGCTTTTGGATGCATATTGAAGCAATTGGAAACCCTCAGGCACCCCTTAGTCCTCAAGGTAGCATCTTCCCTTTTTAAGAAGTTAAAGAGATCTCTTGTAGCAGATTTGGTCGCTTGTTAGAGATTAGCATTTCCAATGTTAGATGTATGTCCAATAAAAAAGTGTACTTACATACACACCCACAGAGTGCTGCCCAAAGCAGCACTATTGCTAACAGCCTCCAAGTGAAAAACAAAGGAAATGTAGTGTATTCATACAACAGAATACAGTGTAACAATAAGGATGAAAATATTTCTACCTTCAAGAACAAGCATAGTATTAATCTAAATAAAACCAGAAACTAAACCCATCACTGTGGAGTTGAATCTGGCTCACAGAGAACTCATAGGACAGATTAAAACTGCCCTACAGGGTTTACAAGGAGCAGCTGGTGGACTCAAACCACTGACCTTTTGATTAGCAGCTAAATACTTAACCACTGTACTACCAGGGCCTGTGCCTAAGAAATCTCGTGGCTGCAGGTGGGTTAAATCTGTTAACGTTGAGTTGATTCTGACTCATAGCAATGATAGGACAGAGTTGAACTGTCCCACATGTTTTTTTTTTTTAATTTTAATTTTTATTTAACATAACTGAGTGAAAATGTACATTCACCCACATGGTTTTGAAGGAACACCTGGTAGATTCAAACTGCTAAACTTTGGTTAGCAGCCACAGCTTTTAACCACTATGCCACCAATGTTTCTATAACTAAATTAACCATATACAGAAGAGTACATACAACACTACTCTCGTTCATGTATTATTCAAAAATAGACCAACTAATCTACCATATTGAAAATTATCTTAGAAGGGAGATAATGATTGGGAGAGGGTATGAAAGAAACTTCTAGAAATGTTGATAGTTATGTTCTATTTCTTGATCTGAAAGCTGGTTGCATAGATGTGCTCACTTTGCAAACTTACCAGGTTGTACAATTATAATTTGTGCACTTTTTAAATTGCATACTTCAGTAAAACTTAAAAAATTTCTGCCCATGATTTGTTGAAGAAAAAAATTCCTGAATAGAAAAGGCAATGCATGCTCCTTACAAAGAATTTGGAAAACATAGAGAAGAAAATTGAAACCATCCATAAGCTTCTATTCCATAATATAGGTTGTTTTTAGTTTGTTCTACTTCCTTCCAGTGTTTTTCCATGGGTTGTGTATGTATGCACACGTGTAAAACGTAATATCCAATGCACAGCATGTACATTTTTGTAGCCTGCTTTTTTCACTTCGCGGTGTATCCAGAGCTCTCTCTCATGCCATTAAACACTCTTCAGCAAAGTCAGTCTTCTCCAGGCATGTCCCGCTGCTGTGTTTTGCTCCTGGCCTTGACCACATGCTCTTCCTTCCGGGTACTGCCCATACTTCACATCTGCTAAAGCTCGGGGCTGCGACTGGGTCATTGAAAACACATCAGTGGAGGCCTAGCAGGATCTCACGCAGAGTATTTGCAGTCGGTGGCCCTGACCCCTGTGTTACTGAACGCTGCTTTAGTCACTGACCTGGGTTGGGAAACCCTCCCAGCGTGATTCACAACAAGTAGTAGCTCTTATTGCAGATATGTGCCGGACCCAGGCCAAGTCCCCTGCCAGCAGTGTAGTTGTTTTAAGACCACACTGTGTAACAGTGGAGGACTCCAGGATCAGGACATTTCTGTGTCTACTGGCTGGGTGACTCTGGGTGACTCTGGGCAGGTGACATAGACAATCAGAGACTCACTTCCTTGCCAGTGAAAACGGGATAATGTATCCACCTGTGGCATGGCAAAGTGCTTAACTGCTCATGGCTGCTAAACAGAAGACCGGCAGCTCAAACCCACCAGCTGCTCCACGTTCACCTCCCTCCATACTGACAGCCCTCAAATCCCCATTCACCCACCTCTCTCACTGATACCCCCTCTTCTGCTTCCATCCCAGTTTCTCAGCTCTTCGTACACACGTTCTCTCATGCTTCCTCTCCACAGGACCTGGCGTTCCAAAGGCTCCTGGACTTAATCACCTCCCAGGAATTGTGACATTCTATTACGATGCTTATTTACTCTTCAGGGTCTCTGCTAGACTGTAAGTTTCTTGAGGATAGGATCTGATGTATATATCCTTGTATTCCCAAGGCCTGAGGCTCCTTGGAAATTCTATAGGGCAGTTCTACTCTGTCCTATAGGGTTGCTGTAAGTCGGCATCAACTCGACGGCACTGGGTTGTGTTGGGTTGTATGTAAGTCTGGCAATGAGAAAATCAACAGTATAGGTTTTCTAGGTGTAAATACATCATATGTCTTATAAATACATGTCTTACAAGAAATAGCTTTGTAAAATCCAGCATCCTGAAAGTCAAAAAGAACCAAGTTTTCTGTCCCCTGAAGACACACTTGGGAATCCACATGACAAAGAGTAGGAGGCTGGAAGAGCTAGACGAGCCACAGGTACCTGATGTCTAATAGCTTCAGACTGAGATTTCTCACGCATCTACCAGGCTGGAGGGAAGGTTTGGCCTTGACTCCATAAACTTAGGATAAGCAGTGAATATGTTTGTGACATTACAGTGATTTTTTTCTGGGCCTTTATGGCCCCATATGACCCCTTGCTATCGTGTCGGTGGTGGTGATTGCTATGAGTCAGTTATAAATCACGGTGACACCGTGCGCAGCAGAACATACGCTGTCCACCCTGCACCACCTTTCAATTGTTGGTCTGTGTTGTTGCAGCCAATGTGGGTGTCAAGTGCTTTCCAACCCTGACTCCCATCCTCCAGTGCAATCTCAGGCAATGCTCTGTGGTCATTCATCAGGTTTTCCTGGACTAACGCAAGGGACTGGATCACCCAGCCTGTCTTCCTAGTCTGTCTTAGGCTGAAAGTTCCGCTGAGTCCTGTGTACCACGGGATTTTGAAACACTGGTGGCACAACCTCCTGGATCATAGCAACATGTAAGCCACCATGGTATGTCAGTGACAGCCTACACTCCTACTGACCAAAGTTTCCTTCAGTGGTGTCATCTTCCACTGTGTTGTATGTTTATAGGACTCAGAACTGATCTATTTCTTCAGGTTTAATTTTCTCCATCTCTAGAACCAACTCGATGGCAGTCTGTGTGGATTCTACCCTCTAAAGGCATTTACTTTATAGCAAAACTCTAGGAAATGAATCTGAACTATTTAATGTCCGAATTTTTGAGAGGCAGCTTTCTGTAGTCCCCTTACTAGGGACTACATTGTACAGCTGGTATTATAATATGAAAAACTCTGTGATATAACCCTTAGCCTCAAGTACTTGCAATCTCAGAGGAAGTAATCATGTAAGTTAAAAAGACAATTAGTAGTTTATATTAAGAAATGATCTACAGGTAAGAGTTATCACAAGGATTCTCATCACAGTTTTTTTTTTTAATATTAGCAAAAATGTAACAAGCAGTATTTCAATGTTTTAATTTTACGGCTTTTTTTGCTGCTACAGAAATTTGTATTTCAAAGGTAGTGAATAATGTTTCTGAAGGGCAATTCAGTTAGTGAAGAAAAAGAAACAGCACAGACTCAAAAGAAAAGGTCACGACTGGGTATTACTGTGGAAGTCACAGAAGACCAGACAAGAAGGTGTGTAGAAGCCAGTAAAGTTGTGTTTCAGAAAAAATAACTCAGATCTCTTCTAATTCGGTTTATTATGCAGGTGAGGAATTATCTTCCAGCTCTAGCACTGGTAAGATCTGCTCTAGATGCTCACATCTAATTGCAGGCCCTGTGACATAAGACACAATCAAGAATTTAGAACCTAGTCGGAGAAAAGCCAACATGGTCAGTGTAATAACTAAGAGAAACAAAACTATTGCTGTCGAGTCATTTCTGACTGATAGTGACCCTATAGACAGAGTAGAACTGCCCTACAGTTTCGAAGGAGAACCTGATGGATTTGAACTGCCGACACCTTGTTTAGCACCTGTAACTATTTGCCACTACACCACCAGGGTTTCTGGAGACTGTGAAAGCAAGTTGCAGATTTCTGTTTCCCACAAGTCTTAAACTTATGGCTATATTTGGTTTCTTTCCATCAGGGTTTTAGCTTTGATCTTGTCCCCAGGAGACACAGGGGAGTTTGCACTTGTCTGTTAACCTAAAAGTTGGTAGTTCAAATCCACCTAGCAGTGGCACGGAAGAAAGGCTCTGCTGCATAAAGATCACAGCCGAGATAAACCTGAGGAGCCATTCTACTCTGTAACACGTGGGGTTGTGAGGGAACTTGGAATTGACTCGACGGCAATGAGTGGGTGATTGATTTATTTGTCTTAGTACATGAAGACGAAAAAGATACATTCCAGACCCAGTGTTTCCCACTTGTCAACCTTTTCTAGGCCATTCTCAAGAAGCATTAAGCATTAATAGGTTTTAATTTGGGAAAGGACACTGGAAGTCTAGTGCTGCTCCTTTCCAAATGAAGAAACTGAGGCCCAGGGTCTAGGGCATGTATTTGGTAATTCATGGCAAAAAATCTTTTCTCTGAGTATTATTTCTGCATGTCCTCTGTTCTGCTATGACCTACTTTGCATTTGGCATGGAGCTCTGCTACGCTGCTCGGGATAAGGTTGTACCATTTTCTCTTTTGTGCTAATTACCATGTGTGTGGAAGTCTCAGGAGAACACAGTAGCTGATGGGAGAAGGGTGCAAGTAATTTTCAGTGGGGACAAGTCAAGTGGTCTTCCCAGAGCCCGTTCCTGTGATGACAATTAGGGAGCAACAAGGCAAACCTCACGAGAAGTGTATACCATCCTTAAAGTGTCAGGTTTAACTATGACTTGCTGACTGTCTTAGATTAGGATCTTTAGAGAAGTAGAACCAGTGAAGCACATACATATAGAAAGGCAGAGAGAGAGAAAGGAGGAGGAGGGGAAGTTAACGATAAGAATAGAGAAGGTGGTAGAAAGACTTATCTTCACGTTGTTGTAGAGTTGGCAAGTCCCAAATCCGTGAGTCAGTCATCAGGCTGGAAGGTTGCACAGACTCACATGCTACAGGCAGCTGATGAGCACAGGATTGGTAGATTAGACAGCAGGCTGCTGGCTCCCAGGCTGCAGAGGCTACAAACACTAAGACAGGCAGGCGGTATACAGGCTACTGGCTCAAGTTCCAAGAGCTGGAGGTCAGATGATGATGAGCCGGATGCAGGATCCAGAGTGAACAAGAGGAAGAGAGAGCTTTGCCAGAATCTCCATTTATGTTGCATATAGGCCACACCCCTGAGGAAACCTTCCTTACAATTGACTGGCTGATAATATCAAGCAGGTGATTGCATCATGACACAAAATGGAAGACAATTGCATCATTACATGGCTGTCAAGTTACATCATTACACAACAGCCAGGGCCAGCCCAGTGAACACACAGCTCAAATCATCACACGTCCCATATGGTGACTTGTACTCTTTTGTTTCCTCTGAGAATTCGGTTTATTAATGCATTCTAGCAGGCAATATAAAAAAGGATGCAAATAATAAAAAAGAATTTACAAACATGGAGTGGCACAATATTCACATGACTATATCATTTCAGAGGAGTATTTCTAAGGAATGTAGTCCAGGATTAATTTTGGGAAATAAGACATTTTCAGGTGGCTCAAGGAAGTCATGTGATTATTAAGGCAATTCTCCTAGAGGAAGACTGGCTCTGCTTTGATTTTCATTTAAATACCCTGCATTTGATATTTTTTGCTGAATATTCTGTAAACCACCCTGCACATCCCAGAACAAGCATAAAGGTAGTATGTCCGCCTTTGACCGTTAATAAAATCAAACACATCACTTCTTTGACCTTTAAAGGTCAGGCATAGATTTCATGTTATTTGTGGCAGAAACAGCTATTTTCCTTGGATGCGGAGGGTGCTAGCATGTGCTCTTGTGATTAACCTTGTGGCTACAGTGATGAGGAAGGGTCCCTAGACCTGCCCTCTGGTGTCCACACAGCATGGTCTCACCAGGTCTGCCTGGGCATACTTCCTCGGCTTTCTTCTCATCTCTGTTTGTGATGACTTCAGATGACTACTGTCTCCCATGACACAGATAGCAAAGCAGGGAAACTCCACCTCTCTTATTGCCTGGGTGGACAGTGCACTCACCTCTGCATCAAGCAGAAAGGTTCTTGTGGCTTTAGCTCAAGCGCAAGATTAAAAAAAAAAAACAACTACTGGAGTCTTTTCCTTTGCCTTCCATTTTCATGTTTAAGTAGTGGAAAAAATCAATACAGCTAAAGGCAGCCAGAATGGAATTATAACTCACCCACCTCCCTTTCCTGTAGGCAAGCTGTAACACGACCTCTGAACATCTGCTTGGCAATTCCCTATCATTAGTCATCGATTCCTTGTTTATGCAACTTTCTCGCTGTCTTCCTCTAATCCGTGGCTTTGGAAGCTAGTGTTTTGTATCTGAGATGACTTGAGTGAGCAATCAGCAAACAAATTGCTGGCTAATATTTTCTCAAGATGAGCGGAAGATCAGTATCTTGAAAGCATGGTACACAGTGTGGGTGTGAAATCTTCCACCTGGAGCTGTTTGCGTGTCTCTGTGCGTCCTTCACGCTGGGATGATTACTCTGAACTTCTACGATGACTAATCATGCAGTTCTTTGTGTTTTGGCTGCAGTTACAGCAGGGACTGTTTACAGACAGTGCTCAGCTGTCAGTAAAAGTGTGGACGGTTTGAACCCACTAGCCTCTCTGTTGAGGACAAGATACGGCAGTTGGCTTCCAGAAAGATCTATAGCCTTGGAAGCCCTATGGGCAGTTCTACTCTGCCTTACAGGCTCACTATGGATCAGCTGGACAGCGGTGAGTTATTTTTATTTTTCAAATGTTCTTCCCACTGCTCTTTCCTTAGCTTGGTTTAGTTTTATTGGGTCTTGTTAACGTTTGTTAGTCTGGTTTACTATACGCAAGTATGTTGGTCCATGATGAGCTGTTTTTTTGGAACATAGTTTCAATCTGTTTTACTCTATCTTTGTGTTTTCGTTTTATTTTGCTTTTTCTCTGCTTGTCTCGTTTCTAATTTCTCTGTCAGAACTTTCTACTGTGCCCAGGTAAGTCTTGGTTTGTCACCTGTTGCACTATTGTAATTAATGACAGTATTCCCTTTAACTCTGAAGGGTAAATAAAAAGTGTGCTGATTATTTTCCCCAAAAGTAATTGCTTCCCTAAGATTTTTTTTAATCTGCCTCCTATGAGTCTTTGTCGGTGGTGGTTCAGTGATAGAATTTTTGCCTTCTGTGTAGGAGATTCAGGTTTGACTTCTGACCAGTGTATCTCATGCAGTCACTGTTGACCTGTCACTGGGGGCTGAAAAGTCACAATGACACTGAACGGATTTCAGCACAGCTTCTAGACTAAGGGGGACTCGGAAGAAAGACCCGGTGATACAATGAAAACCCAACTGATCCCAATAGTCTGATCAGTAAGTGATCGTCTGGATGGCACAGGACCAGCCAGGAGTTTGCTCCATGGTGCGTGGGGTCGCTGTGGCTGGAGATCAGATCACTGGAGGCTAACAACAGCAGCTACTATCTTCATTCCTGGGAAAGTTTGACTTTGTAGACTACTTAATTCAGATCAATCCTATCCTGTTATGAATTAAATCACAAAATGGGGTCAAGCCCTGAACATCATACCTAGCAATTGATAAAGGATGAGTCTAAGTAACAAGCAGCGTGTAAAACATTTAAAAATCCTTTGCTGCTTAAGTCAGTAGTATTTCAGGTTTTCTGTTACATACAGTTGTATATAACTCAAATAAGGGTTAATGAGCAAAAAAGCAAGGGGCCCTAAAAAATGTGTAATGGGATCCAGTCTGGTGATGTAGAGAAGTCTTTCTAAGATGCTGGTGTGAGCGGTCCTCAAGTTCGCTCAGACTCACGGCGACCTCAGTGGACTGGTAGTTGAGATCCGGAGAAAGACTGGGGATGTTGTGTGGCTTCCAGTTGCCTCTGACTCACAACAACCCCACAAGGACAGAACAGAAGTATGAAGAGCTAACTATGGTACAGGGAGGAAACCCTGGTCGTGTGGTGCTTAAGAGCTACGTCTGCTAACCAGAAGATCGGCAGTTCAAATCTGCCAGGTGGTCCTTGGAAATTCTATGGAGCAGTTCTACGCTGACCCAAAGGGTCGCTATGAACCAGAATTGACTCAATGGCAGTGACTTTAGTACAGGAAACATTTTATTCTGGATGGCGAATGGATGGATTCCTAAAGCTGTAGAGAGCACAGGACATTTGCACGTTGTAACAGGCAATGCAGTATGAGCAGGATAAAAACAGAAAGAGCTGATTCAGGACAGCCCGTAGAGGTAGGCAGGCACCAGACTGTCTACGACACAGTAGACTGCGGATAAAATATGGGTCTCCCTTCTAAGAGCAACCAGAAGCTACTGCGGAGTTTTATGCAGGTATTGTCCATGACTGGATCTGGGACTTATCACAAATAGAGAACTCTTATTGTAGAAAAACAAGAGAAGATGCAAGACCATCTAGAAGGTAGGTACGTTGTTCTCAGGAAGAACTGATGCTGTTTGCTCCAAGAGGTCGAGGAGAAAATGTTACAAAGGACATGCTTGAGGTCTCTCTAGGAGAGAGACGTCCTTCCAGGTATTGGGTTATACACCAGATTAAGGGGTGAGTGTGGGTCTCTGGCTGATTTTGATTTCCCTTAGATGTGAATTCCCTTCTTCCATGCTGTTTAGAAGCCCTCACGTCACGCTGGCTAGGCACTCAACTGCTGACAGATCAGTTATTCAAACCCATCAGTCTCTGTTTGAGAGAAAGATATGTCAGTCTGCTTCCAGAAAGATTTATGACTTCTAAAGGGGCATTCCCTATAGGGTTAGCTCTACTCTGTTCTATAGGTTCATTGTGAATCCTAATCATCTCCCCTGCAATGGGTCACACTGTTTGGAAGAAGCCCTTGACAATGCAAAGCACTTGGCCGCTAACCGATAGGTCTACAGATTGAGTCTCATCGAACCACTCCCGGAAAGACGACAGCTGAGGGAATCTTTTGAGACGGTTCTACTTGTTTTATAGGGTCACTGGAGTCGGAATCAGTTTGACAGTACACAGCAATAACCACAGCATACTGCTCAGAAAGTTGCGTGTAAAACTTATGCCCTCACTTGTGTTAATGATTCTCAGACAATAGAGACTGTGTCTCAGACACCTTTGTGTCTGCAGCCCCTCCCAGCACAGCCCTCTGCTCACAGTAAGTGCTCACTGCATAGTTATTGATTGAGCTCTGCAGTGGATGAAGAAACAGTGGTTGTGTTATTCTCCCCAAAGGAATCTAGTGACGTTAGCATAACTCGCTAGAAAGCTCCTCAGAGAATTGTTTCTTTGCTGACTTGGTTGATATTTGTAGCTTGATACTCGTAGGTAAGGCAGTTCTGATTCTGCAAATTTATTTGCCTACAGACACAGTTCGTAGTATGGAGTTATCAGCTTTAGCAACTGAAATGGTGCAATCTATGTTCTATGGCAAACAGAACCTCTTTAAAAAAAGAATTACAACTTTAACCCATTTACTCTTTTGCAATCACAGAGGCTGGTGGCTTTTTCTCCTTTGTAATAGTCTAGGTTTGAGTAACTAGTTTTGGGTAACGGATGAGTTCTGTGTGTCCACTTAATTATTATCGGTGATTTTTCAATTGATTTAATTCTCCTCCCAAGTATCGGGAAGTGGAAAACAACTCCTTTGCGTATTCCAGGAATTTGGTGGCACAGGGTTAAGAGTTCAAGCTGTTGGCCAAAAGAATGACAGTTGGAATTTACTAGCCCCTCCTTGGAAACCCCATGGGGCAGTCCTACTCTGTCCCACACAGTGGTCATGGGTTGGAACTGACTGAAAGGCAACAGTTTGAGTTTTTAGTGGAATCACATTTGTGCTTAACGTTAGAAATACTGAGTAGGTCATTCAGCAGGGAGTCCAGGAAACGCAGTGGTTAAGAGCTTGGCTGCTAGCTAAAAGGTTCAGGAGTTCAAACTCACCAGCTGCTTCTTGGAAACAGTTCAGGGCAGTTCTACTCTGTCCTTGAGAAGCATTATGAGTTGGAATCAACTTGACAGCAGTGGCTTTGGTTTGGGGTTTTTTGGCACTCAGGTGAAAGTCAGACAGTCGGAGAATCAGAACCGCTGGGGTAGACGGGCCGGCTTTTAGAACAGTGCGTGGACCCAGTGTCAGCAGGGCCTGTATCACAAACAAAGAGAGGATAACTTCACACCACTGCAAAGGAGCTGCTGAAAATATATTTTTTTAAGAATTCACAATTTATTTCTAATTTTAAGAGCTTACTGAGCATTTTGAATAATAGTGTTCTCAAGGAGAAATTTATTTTCACAAAGGAATGAGAAAGACAAGCCCGCTAGACATTGACAGTAACTTTGAAAGTACACATAATGAGTTAATAATTAGGAGAGATTTGAAGAAGCGTACAGAAATGGCATTCTTCTCCAGAAGATCACTTGATTTTTCCATCCATGTATTCCATGTATCTGTTGACAGTCCTTTGTAAACCGATGGGTCTTGAGAACTTTCTTGAGTATGTTGTGATACATAATTTGGAAAAAAACTGAGTGTATACACGTGTACATTGTCTCTCACTCTCTTCTGTCTCTCATATAGTAACAGATAGACATACAAACAGGATTACTGGGAGTTGAAACTCATTCACTGTTAAGCCGCTATTTATTACCAATAAATAACTCAAAAGTCATCAGAATAACCAACTCAGACACTGAAACAAATAACCACTGGTTCTGAGAAAAATAGGCCAATTTAGAGGCATTTTATTTGCTAGGTAATTGCTTTTGCTCTCCTATATGAGTACCTACATAAACTTCGAGCCATACATTTTAAAAAATTGTAACTCAGCAGTTGGATCCGATTCGACGGCACTTGGATGGCTGGCAAGCAGAGTTAATTCCCACTATTCTGTAAATAATTTGATTTAGTTATAGATGTCTTACGGAAAGAAACTGACGTCATAGTGGCTAACCAAAAGGCCAGCAGTTCGAATCCATCAGGTGCTTCTTGGAAACTCTGTGGGGCAGTTCTATTCTGTCCTATAGTGTTGCTGTGAGTCAGAATTGACTCAGTAGCAGTGGGTTGGGGTTTGTTTGGTTTGTATACATTCCCTGCTAAAAATTTAGAAAATATGTTAATATGCAAAGAATAACATAAAACTCATCCCCACCCCAATCCTATTTTGAAGATTTTGCTCTGTGTTCTGAGATCTCTTCTCTCTGCACAGACCTACGTTAGTTCAGAAATAGCTAGCCTGGATTCAACACTGTGTGTCAGGAACTACAGTACATACAGTTCTTGCAGTAACTGATTTCTTCATTTAAAGCTTATTACAACTGTGCATTCATTTTGCAATTTTCTAACACGTCTGTTTAACATTCCACTCTCCACACTTCTCCAAATCATTACAAATTCTTTGTAAACATTGTTTCTACTGTTGCCAAGTATCAGAAGAATATATCACAGGGTGTTTTTCAAAGACAATGCATTTTAGGTGTTTCCAGTATCTCAATAATGTAAATAATTTCACTTACTGAAGTTGTATTACAAGCATTATTAATATTACTGTGAAGGTATATTATTAATATTACTGTGAAAGTATTACAGTTATAACTTGGGCATAAATCTTCGAGCGTGTTTCCAGTAGCATTTTTCACACAGTTCCCTAGAAGTGGGAGCTGGACCAAAGGCTTGCGACACTTTACACAGATAGTATTTTTAAAGGGATTTGCATAGCAAAAGATATTTTTACTGGAACCAGATTTGGTTTGTCAAAATGCAAATCAAAAACCCAAGATCAGTTTGTTATTCAGTCGGCTTTCTATACAGACAGGCTGAGGGATCA
The DNA here is from genome assembly GCA_028571685.1 of Heterohyrax brucei. Classification (NCBI taxonomy): domain Eukaryota; kingdom Metazoa; phylum Chordata; class Mammalia; order Hyracoidea; family Procaviidae; genus Heterohyrax; species Heterohyrax brucei. Next base: position 4,297,082 of record CM053163.1, read on the forward strand.
CTCCTCAGTCCATTAGAAAATTGCCTCTAATCCTCTTCAGGTTTTCTGTCAGTTCCCCCAGGAAAGAGAGAAAGATGGTGCCCTGTGGTCCTCTTTCTGGTCCTCTCCAGGGACAGGGGCACAGAAGTGCCGCACCACTAATGAGGTAGAATTAAAAATTGGTGGCCTAGTCCTTCTTGGTCATCAGCAAAAGCCGGTGTCAGATGGAGGTCTCGCCCAGCCTGGAGGGAGCATATAAGAGGCTGGGACCTACAGAAGTCCAGGCGCCCGCTCTAGACCCTAATAACACGCCGTCTTGGTCCTCTAGTGCAGCTTTCACAGAAATACCACAAGTGGACGGCTTTAAAAAGACAAACTTTATTTGTCCCAGTCCAGCAAGCTGAAAAGTCCAAATTCAATGAGAAATGATCGCAGTCGGGTCGGCTAGGAGCCCACGTTCACTACGGCAGCATCCTGGTACTGGATCCTCAGGTCCAAAGGACATGCTCTGCTCTCGGTGCTGCTTTCTCGCTGGCGGAAGGTTCGGTTCGCAGACTTCAGCTCGCATCCCTTTCTTTCATAGCCCCAGAGGCTGCCCAAGCCACAGGATAATCTCACACATTCGAGTCTGCCCAACCAACACAACTGCCTCCCATCCACCTTCATTAACGTCATAGAGGCAGGAATTTTAACATGTAGGAACATCGCACCTTACCGGGAACCACGGCCCAGGCAAATCGCTACACAGATGTTTGGGGCGGACACAGTTTAATCCATGACACAAGCTTTGGCTTCACTCTATGAGAAAAAGGCAGTGTTCTGGCAATGCAGCCCTGTCACAAGCAAGGGCAAACCAGCAGCATTTGGTCAGTATCCAGAGGGCAGCTCTGGCTAAACTGCCCTTAGAAATCCGCTATGTGTGTTTGATGTCCAAAGAGGCCACTGGGGGGCCGTGTGGGAGCACCTGGCTCTGTACGCTGCTGCCGGCACTGTCTTGCTTTCTCTCCCCCTTGTCCTCGAAAGGAGGGACTTTCTAGGTACTGGATAAATGTGGGTAAGTGACCAAAACTTAGCTCAGCTGTGGTGTCACGAGGCTCCATCTGGGAAACCAGAAAGCCGGAAATTAGATATGTCTTTATGATGAAATATCACCCCACCTCACCTCACCATTCCCAGAGATATTAAGTAAAGTGGGGGTCATAGCATCTAAATATGAGACATATTCGGCCCACTCAGCATATGCAAATGTCTTCCTGCTCAGCTTAGACAAATACAGTTAGGGCAGAATGGTTACAGCGATTTACAAAGCATAGTAGAATATAGGCCTTGGAAAGCTTCCTCTGATGATTCAGTGCTAGAGGGAATCTTAGCAGGATTTTGAATTTGGTGACATGTTTGGAGTATCTGGTGAGATAAGCAAAATGTCTTTGTTGCCTGCCTTCAAACTGGCACCTGATGCAGGGTGGCCTCAAGGGTGACAGTCAAGCTGCTCTGTAGGGTTTTCTTGGCTGTAATCTTTATGGAAGCAGATCGCCAGGACTTTCTTGCTTAGAGACACCTGGTGGGTTTTCAAACTGCAAACTTGACTTTAGCGGCCAGTCGTAAACCACCTGCCCTTGTTAAAGGATCAAAATTCAACTCAGTCTATGAGACAACAAAACATACATTTAATTCTCAACAGCTTTACTGAAGCATGACTAACATATAATAATTGGTATATATTTAAATTATACAACTCAGTAAGACTTGGCGTGTGCCACCCCTCAAAAAACAAAGAAACAAAAGGCATTGTTTTTGAATCAATTCTCAGTTATAGCCACCATACAGGACAGAATAGAGCTGCCCTGTAGAGTTCCTGAGACTGTAAATCCTTACAGAAGCAGATCCCTACATTTTTCTCCCAGCGAACAGATGGTGGGTTCACACCCCTGACCTTCCAGTGAACAGCTGAGTCTCTAACCGCTGTACCAGGAGGCTCCTTGTGACATATGTACTCACCCATAAACCACCACCACAGTCAGGCTAACGTGCGTGCTCATCACTCCTGAAAGTGCCCTCGTGCCCCTTTGTGCCTCCTCCCATCCACCTTTCTCTCCCCCTGTAATGATCTGCTTTCTCTCCCCAACCCTTAGCTCACATGTTCCAGAATTAGCTATAAATGGACTTGTGTGATGTATACTGTCTTCCGTCTGGCCTCTTTTTTTCTTCAGCATAATTATTTTGAGATTCATCTATGTCATAATGCAAAACACTAATGCATGCCTTTTTGCTATTGAGTAGTATTCCACTGCACAAGTTTAACTAATTCTTATGTAAATCTTTGTCTCTTAATTCGAATTTATTGATGTTTTATGAGAGAAAAAAACATGGCCTATATACAGTGTGGAACCCCCCCACCCCTCCACTTTAGTGAAGATGATGGCTTTTTTGTATACTGCTATGCTTCCTATTATTAGAGTCTTGGTGGTGCACTGGTGGAAGCACTCGGCTATGAACCCAAAGGTCCGCAGTTGAAACTCAGCAGCCCATTGTAGAAGAATAATTTGACAGCCTGCTTCCTTAAAGATTCACCGCCTTGGAGACCATGGGGCAGTTCTACTGTATCATACAAGGTCACTATGTGTCTGAATTGACGCTAGGATAGTGGATTTGGGTTATTTTGGTTTAGTGTCTTATTAAAGAAATGATATTTATGGTATCTCTTACCCTTAAGGCTAGAACGTTGTAGAAAGGACAAAACGGGATCATCCAGCCACGTTGGTCTTTAATTTACAGGACTTGTATCTCTCTGCAAAGGTGTCTTTAGGCTGGCAGTCAGTCTCTGCCAGCTTGCTGTACCAGGGAGAAATGTTTAACACATGTGACTGAGGTGTTCCTGCCATCGTGTGCAAATACTGCTGGTCGGAGGCAATAACGTCACAAGCAACAGAAACTTCAAATCAGTGAGAAGGCTGATGGCTAGGAAGTGGTAAGACAACAAGAAAAGGCATTTCTTGAATACTCTGCATCCAGTATACTGAATTTGCCCTTGCTTCTGTTTCTTATTCCCCTCAAAACTCTACATATGATTTTCAATTTTATATTGTACGTTTTTCTCTTAGCATTATACCACGTGCATCTCCAGTGCAATTGCTTAGTAAATAAGAAACTATGTTACAGAGACCTGCTTAGAGGTAGGAAAAAAAGAGAAAGACAAATTGGTACAATTTTCATTTTCATAAAATCCCCTGTAATATCCATTCTAGCTTCAAATAAAGTTAAAACAGAGGGACAATCTGGGGAGTAAATTTGGCTCAGAGAAGATAAGTTGAGGAGGAGAACCAGAAAACCCAAACCCAGTGCCATCAGATTGGATTCTGACTCCTAGAGATCCTATAGGACAGAGTAGAATTGCCCCATGGAGTTTCTAAGGAGCGCCTGGCTGTTTTGAACTGCCCAACTAGACAGGAGGACACCTACGTAAGACAAGAATGCAAGATAGAGGTGTGGTAAACACAAGAGACAATGCATTTCAAGGGTAGAAGAATGGACGGAAGCCATAAACCATGAGTGCCAGTCATCCAGTCTGGTTCTTGGTCAGTGGGCTGGGTGTTAAACTCTGGAACACCAACTTGGGCCAGAGGAATCAACAGTCTGCAGGAGCAAGGTTGTTGTTGTTACTGGGTCCTGTCCAGTTGGTTCCGACTGATAGCAACCTGGTATACAACAGAACGAAACACTGCCCGCTTCTGAGCCCTGCTCACAACTGTGGCTATGCTGGAGCTCGCTGTGGCGGCCAGGGTATCAGCCCACCTCACTGAGGCTCTTCTTCTTCTCCGCTGACCCTCTGCCTTACCAAGGATGATGTTCTCTTCTGGGAACTGATCCTTCCTGATAACATGTCCAAGGTATGGGAGACAAAGTCTCTCCATCCTCACTTTCAAGGAATGTTCTATCTGTACTTCTTCCAAAGCAGAGTTGTTCATTTTTCTGCCAGTCCACAGTATATTCAGTATTCCTTGCCAACATAATAATTCAAATGTATCTATTATTCTTCAGTCTTCTTTATTCATTATCCAGTTTTTCTGTGCACGTGAGGTGACTGAAAACACCATGGCTTGGGTCAAGCACACTTTCATCCTCCAAGTGACATCTTTACTTTTACACATGAAAAAGGTCCTTTGCAGCAGATTTACCAGGTGCAAAGCATCCTCTCATTTCTCCACTACTGCTTCCATGGGTGTTGATTGAAGATTCAAGTAAGATGAAATCCTTGCTATGGGAAACCTTTAATACTCTGTTTGCCTCTGCAGCATCGTAGGAATTTGGCCAACACATAACAGTGAAGTTCTAAATAACTCATCTTGAAAAAGAGTTGAGAAGAACAAGTTATGGATTCTTTAGACTTGTTTGGGTCTGTGACCACCAACCAACATCAGAAATATCACCTGATTATTCTAGGTTATTTAAGCAAACACTTCCAGGAGCTTAAAATAATGCTATTGATTGGGATCTTCAGCTGTATGTATGGGTATAAGGCTTATTTTAAGTCAACAAAAGAATTCTTTTCAAGGCACAGTTTGTGAGGAGAGGCCAAGACCTGATGTTCTAGTCTGTCTTTGAGGGTGTGCGTGGTGAAGGAGCCATAGCTGCTCAATGGTTAGTGCTTGACTGCTGACAGTGAAGTTGGCAAACCTACCCAGCAGCTCCAAGTTAGAAACTCCTGGCAATTTGCTCCTGTAAGTGCAACAGTCTACAAAATTCCATGGGGCACCTCTGCTCTACCACATGGTATTGCTGTGAGCTGAAAACTGTTAGGATCCGGATTTCAAGACACAAAGCAGTGTCTCTTTAAAAGTTAAATTTTATTAAAAATGTGCCCAGTAGGAAAAAAAAAAGGGGGCTGGTGCACCAAGGATGCACTCCAAACTACGCTGAGCAGGAGGCAACCCCAGGCTTCCTTAGCACGCAGAATTTAAACCGTGAAACCGCAAAGTAGGGAGGGGGAGCTAACCTTTGCATTGATTGGCTGAGGCCACATGGAATTTCTGCAAGTTGCAAAATGTAGCTATGAGTGAATGTGTCAACCACACTGGTGAATGTTTTCATCCACATGGAATTTCCGTAGGTTGTAAAATGTAACAGCGGATGTTTTACTAGATTTGTTAGGGCTGGCTCCAGGAGTTATTTGGGAGGCTGTCTCCAGGCCCTACCTTTTGCAAGACAAAGGCAATGTAATTACTCTATGGTATTTCTTGTTACTTCCTGCTAAGTTGGTTTCTGGAGCCTGTACTTTAATATCCTGAATTTTCACAGCACCCTTCCTCAAAATGGAGTTACTTACATCTCATTTCAACAAAAACCAACCTGAGGACACCACACAGCAACAGTGTTAAAAAAGGCATTGTTAATAATCACGTGGCCTCATGGAAGAGGCTGGAAGGGTAGAGCTGGGAACAGAGGTAGACAACATGCCCAGAAGGCTAAGACCAGACGTTGATCTAGACAAGGAGAGGACCAAACAACCTCCACTCTGCCCTAGACTTCAGCACAGGTTGTCTTTAGAGTCACTTCTGACTCCCAGAGACCTCAAGTAGATCTGTGGGCTTTTTGATAGTTGATTTTTCAAAAGGAGATCTCCAGGGCTTTCCTCCAAGGTGCTGCTGGGCAGAATAGAACCACCAACTTTGTTATTGGCAGCTAAAACTTTATTTGCACCACAGACGGATACCCTAAAACCCAAAAGCAAAACCCAGAGCCCTCAAGCCCAGTGTGACTCACAGTGACCCTATAGCACAGAGGGAAACCCTGCCCCATAGCGTTTCCAAGGAGAATCTGGTGAATTTGAACTGCTGAGTTTTTGGCTTGAGGACATGGCACTTAACCCACCATACCTTACCACCCAAGTTTCCAAGGGATTCCCTATGTTCTGAAATAGGCCTGTACCTCAAAGCTTTAATTGCCTCTACCTTTTTTATGCTAATTATCTGAGATTCTTATCTTAATCCCTGCATCCTCACTAGCTCTGATAACAGTTCATTTCCATATTTAGAGAACAGCTGTCCCCTGAGGTCTTTGTTGTAGCTGTAGTTGTTTATATTCTGACTTTTGTTTTGTTTTATCTCTGGCTGGAGCCTAAAAGCCTAGAGGTCTGAGGCGCTGGTGTTGGTTTCTTACCATGGATCTATGTAAAATATATGTTGTCTAACTTCTGCATAAGTTTTCTTATCATTAGGTTAAATAGTCTAGATCTCACTTCTCACTTGTTATAGTTCTTTGTTTTTTTTTTCCTTTTTTTAAATTGTACTTTAGGTCAAAATTTACAGTGCAAATTAGTTTCTCATTCAAACATTCATACATTAGTTGTGTTGTGGCATTGGTTGTAACGCCTGCAGTGTGTTAGTTCTCTCCTCTTGGCCTTCTACCTTGGGCTCCTGGTGTCCATTCATCCAGTTTTCTTGTCCTTTCCTGCCTTCTCATCTTTGTTTTCGCTCAGGTACTGCCCATTTGGTCTCAAATACTTAACCGAACTAAGAAACAAGTTCCTCACATCTATTATTGTTTGTGGTAGAAAAAAATCAAACCAAACCATTGCCCTTGAGTCAATCTTGATTCATAGCCACCCTATAGGACAGAGTAGAATTTTGCCATGTAGGGTTTTCAAGGAGAGGCTGGTGGATTCGAACTGCCAACGTTCTGATTAGCAGTTGAGCTCTTAACCACTGCACCTTCAGGACTTGTTGCATAAGGCTGTTTAATCCTTGTGTAGGAGGTGGACTTCAGGACTGGCTTCAGTTTGGAGTTAGCGGGGTGTCCAGTGATCCTATGTTTGAGGGGTCCTCTACGAAACTAGTGAGTCTGATCTTTTACTTAAATTTTTTTTTTTTTATGAATCTGAATTGTGTTCCATGTTTTTCTCCTGCTCTACCAGGGACACTCTGTTGTGACCTCTGTCAGAGAGGTTGGCGGTCTTAGTTGGGCACCATAGAGTTCTTACAGGCTGTGGTGGTGGAGGCTATTGTTCACGTGGTTCATTATTTGGACCAGTGTTTTCCTTGCGTCTTCGGTTTTCTTCAATGTCCTTTGCCCCAGATACGGGCCAATTGAAGTTTCTTAGATCTCTGCTAAAAAGCTTTCAAGAATATAGAAGCTACTCATCAAAGTAGAATGTAGAACATTTTCCTTATAAACTACATATGCTATTTGATCTAAATGTTGCCTGAGACCAGGGTTCCCAGCCCTCAACCCTAGTAATTGAGTCCATCTGGGTGTTTGGGTTATGCCTAGGAAGCTTCTGTGACTTTGCCATTGTCAAGTTGTGCTTCGTAGTTAAAGTTTTATTTTTTCACCTCACTAGTCTTTTGCATCTCAAATATCCTCCAGTTATCCAAGTAGATAAAATTGTCCACTTATCTAATTGGACAAAATGCAAGTCAAAATATTTCATTAAAAATTTTTACCTAAACCCTAAGGATCTCACAAAGATACCATGTAACTGATGAAAACTCCAAAAGATGGCTTATCAAAATTTTTCATGAAATCTGATTCTAGCAGTCAATGGAAGACATGAGGCTGCCAGCAGTTCTTCTTATTTATTGACTCTCACTAGGTCTTAGACAAAAGGTCCAGAGATTAAGTTCGTGAACTCATCTGTTTTAGTCAGCTAGTGCTACTCTAACACAGATACCACAGAGAGGACGGCTTTAACAAGGATAGGTTTATTCTTACACAGTCTGGTAGGCTACAAGTCCAAATTCAGGATGTTCGCTCCAGGGGAAGGTTTTCCCTCTTGTCGACTCTGGAGGAAAGTCCAATCTTGCATCAGTCTTTGACCAGGGAGCATCTTGGCACAGGAACCTCAGGTCTGAAGGATGCTCTGTTCTCCCAGAGCTGCTTGCTTGATGGTGTGAGGTTCCCAATTCTCTGCCTGCTTCCCTTTCCTTATGAAAGGATTAAGGGTGGGGCAAGCCATACTCCAGGGAAACTCCCTTTACAGTGAAGCAGGGAGGTGATCTTCTGAAGGGATTTACAGCCGCACCCTAATCATTTAACATACAGCACAGCAAAATCATGTCCATCCCATATGGTCACCAAAGATACCACATAACTGATTAAAGTCCACAAGATGGCTCATTAAAATTTTTCATGAAATCTGATTCCAGTAGTCCAGGGAGGACAGGATGCTACTAGCGCATGCTCTTACTAATGACTCTTACTACGTCTTAGATAAGTGGCCCAATAATTACGTTCACAAACTCATCCTAGAGAAAGTGCTACATAACTCACTACTGAATATCACTATGGTCACCTTTGAAGTATTTATTCCTCCTGGGAAGCTATGCACCGATGCCAGTGTCCAGTCTATCTTTCAAAGCAGTTTGGGAACTCTTTTTCTGGAATGGCCATCAGGACTATCATTGTGTTACCCTTGATGTCCTGAATGTCATCCAAATATCTTCCTTTCAATATTTCCTTTATCTTTGGGTAAAGAAAAAAGTCACTAGGGGGCAGATCAGGTGGGTAGGGAGGGTGTTCCAACAGAGTTATTTGTCTACTGGCTAAAAATTCTCTCACAGCCCAAGCCAAGCCAAGTGTCGTCAAGTCAGATCTGATTCTTGACAACCCTAGACAACTATGCAATTAAGTTTGTGAACTTGCCACTATGCCACTGTGTGCAATGGCCATTCCAGAAAGAACTCCAAAATTGCTTTGAAGGGTGGACTAGGTGCCGGCACAGATGCATAGCTTACGCAAGGGAAGTACTTCAAAGGTGACTGTAGTGACATTCAGCATCAGGTATGTAGCAGTTAGAACAATTAAGTTCACTGATTTAATTGCTGGGCCTCGTACCATTGCTGTCTTTTCAGACATTCATAAACCATGATTTAAATAGCCTCCTCTAGATACATTCTAGGGATCTTCTTTAAATTTGGCCATCTACAGTTTGCCTTTTAAGGACCTTCTTGTCATTTGTGGTTATTGACATCCCAGTTAATCACTTTGGTCTGCTGGATCATCTTTCTTTCCTCCCTGTATTTCAAGGATCACAAAGACATTTCATAAACCACATATACAGATATTCTCAGGACCCTGGAATTTTCTTTAGGGTGCCTACAGGCCACATTGAGTTTCTACTGTCTTTATATTGAGCTTGAGTTGAGCTTCCCATTTGTATCAGTGTATCACTGTGTTCAAGACCATCACTATAATCCAAAAACAACAAAAACAAGACTAACAGGCTTTCTTAGTTATCAAATATTACAATAACAGAGATATCACAAGTAGACAGCTTTAACAAACAGAAGTTTATTCTCTCACAGTCTAGGAGGCTAAGAAGTCTGGTTTCAAGGCACCAGCTGCAGGAGAAAGCTTCTCTTTGTTGGATCTGGAGGAAGGTTCTTGTCATCAATCTGTCCCTGGACTAGGAGCTTTTCAGCACAGAGACCCTGAGTCCAAAGGAGGTGTTCTCCTGACACTACTTTCTTGGTGGTATGAGGTCCTCCTATCTTTTTGCTCACTTCTCTCTTCTGTATCTCAAAAGAGATTGACTCAAGACAGAACCTTGTCTTGTAATTTGCCTCATTAATACAACTGCCCCTAACCCTGGTGGCGTAGTGGTGAGGTGCTACCATTGCTAACCAAGAGGGTGGCTGTTCAAATCTACCAGGTGCTCCTTCAAACTCTATAGGATAGTTCTACTCTGACCTATAGGGTCTCTATGAGTTGGAACCGACTTGACGGCATTTAACAACAATGATAATCCTTCCTCATTAACATCATAGAGGTATGATTTATCACACACAGAAAATCACATCAGATGGCAAAATGGTAGACAATCACAGAGTACTGAGAATCATGGCCCAGCCAAACTGACACACTTTGGGGGGGACCCAGTGCAGATAACGTAATTATTCTTTTAAATATTTTCCAGCATAATCTCACTGAATATTCACAACCACCCTACTTAGTAAGTGTTGTTGTTGTTAGGTGCTCTTGTGTCAATTCCAACTCATAGAGACCCTATGGGTCAGAATAGAACTGCCCCACAGAGTTTCGAAGGAGCACCTGGAGGATTTGAACTGCTGACCTCTTGGTTTGCAGCCGTAGCCCTTCACCACTGCACCAACAGAGTTTCCCACTCAGTAAGTAAAAATTAGGCACCAGGATTTTGTCACTTGACTGCAATGACACTAAGGTGCACAAAGGTCAAGTAACTTGCTTAACACCGTGGAGTACACATGTTGGAGCCTGACTTTCAGACCCTAAAGCCTGCTCTCTAAATAGCTTTCTAGTTATTCTCCTCTTTCTTTTTATCTTTTTCTTATATTTCTTTCTTTCTGATGCATTCACTGGGAAACCGTGATGGTATCGTGGCTAAGCGCTACGTCTGCTAAACCAAAAGGTTGGTGGAGTCGTTAGGTTCCTGGATTGTTGCAATAGGTGGTGGCTGAAAGCTAGCCTAAAAGCTGGGGGTACCCCACACCACTCAGCAGCACCGTGTGACAGGAGCCTGTCATCTACATCCATAAATAGTACAGCTAAGAAAACCTTACAGAGCTCAGAGCTGTAGTGCTCTGTGACATACAGCGTCCCCATGAATTGGAATCAAAAAGCCAGTAACAGGTCAGATTTGGGTTTAAAGCATTCACTACCTCGGTTGTTCGCATTCAATCAATTCCGCTTAATGATTGTCTTCCCTTTTGTTTTTCTTTTCTTTGCCTATCCTATACACCCTAAAAGATTCCCTTCTACACAACTTGATCTGCCAGTCCATGCTGAAAACTTACAAGTTGACTTAGGACAGCTGACAAAATTCTTGTTCAACTGAGATAGTCCTTGTTTGCCTTGATATTAACATGTCTCTGAAAAGTGAGTTTGTACTGGGGGTCCTTTCTCTTAAAGGGGGCCCTGTGGCATAGTAGTTAAGCGTTCAGCTGTTAACCAAAGGTCAGGAGATGGAATCTACCAGCCACTCCTTGGAAACCCTATGGGATAGTTCTACTCTGTCCTCTAGAGCTGCTGGGAGTTGGAGCTGACTCAATGGCCTGTGGTTTGGGCTTCAAGGGGGTGGGTGGGGAAAGGCTTGTGGGAAGTGAGGAGTGGGATCAGGTGTTACGAACACTTGGAAGCAGAAGAAAGGGTATTATATAGCTGATGCTGGGCTCCTTGCCACCGAACGGGGACAGGAGGAAATCGGTTTCAGTTTACAGAGGGGACATGTTAACAAAGACACCTTTCTTCTGGTTGTATCTGCATACTTTCAACCCACATCTTTTTCTCCCCACAGCCGTGCCGGCAATCTGGGATCCCACACAGACCCGCAGTGGCTTCTGGGGAGAAAGGTTTTATGGATATTTTAGACACAACAGCAAGGACCAAAACAAAAATGACTGGCTGATTCTGAATCTCAAAAATCTCGAAACTCTTCTGCATTTGAAGACCTTCTGAAACAGTAGGAACGTTCTCTCGGGAAGTCAGTGAGAAAACTCACTCTTTTAAACAATCTCACTGTGTTTTTCTCAAGTTGGGGAGAAGGAATGGTAAAGAAAGGCTCTGCTCCTAATTTCTCCAACCAGATGAAATCTGAAAACCATGTGGCTGGAGCGATGGTGGAATAAATACAAGTCTGTGGAACACACAGGGACCTTCAGAGTCCTGGCCACTCACATTCTGCCCTTCCTCCCCAGAAGAATTGCTAAAACCAGCAATTAAGAGCAGTAAATACCAATACTTTGCCTTGAAAGGAATTGGGGGGTTCAAGCAAAAATAGCCAAAAGATTTGAAATGTGTTATTAAATACAGTCTTGGTTTTAACAGAGGCCTGGCGTCACAGTGGTTAGGAGCTGGGCTGCTAACCAAAAGGTAGGCAGCTGGAATCCACAAGCCACAACTTGGAAAACCCCATGGGGCAGTTCTACTCTGTTCTATCGGGTCGCTTTGAGTTGGACTTGACGGCAATGGGCTGGGTGTCTTGGTATTTGGTCTTAAATTTCCATAATCTTCTCTTTGTCATGGGCTTTCTGCAATAATTTCTTTACGGATCACCTGCCTCAGTTTACTCAATTACTTATGCAATCATCCCCATAAACAACCACTCACTCAACTGCCTTTCATTAGTTTATTTTTCTCCAATTTTCTTAACTGGCATAAATGAGTATATGATTTTGCTTTAACTCATCTTGCTTTGTGCTTGAAAATAACACAGAAAAAAAAATCACGTATCTGTATGTGTATATGTCTCTGCACTCGAGGACCTCCCTGATTTGAAGGGCAAAAGCAAGCATGATGAAGAAAAGAAAATTATTTCCCCAATTTACTGTACCTAAACTCTATGGTCTAACACAAATAAAAATGAATCAATGGTATTTTGAGCAGTAGTGCCTTCACTGAAAAACTATTATCTGTAGGTTGAAGACAGTAAGTTTAGTAATGATGTTTTATTAAGGACTTTTCATAGTTTAAAGTCTGTCAATTCTGTGCTATTTGTTTTTCCAGATAACCAATTTTGTCACTTCTGAATATTCCTAACCTTCTTAACATTCTTTAGAAAAACTCTTCGGAATTTAAAAAATTTCAGCCTGGCTGTATCTCCCTACACAGTTACTCTTCCCTGAATTCAGTAAGGATGACTGTTGGTCGTTGCTGACGTAGAAAGCTGTTGGGGTCCCACCTGCATCCCTTGGCCTGTCCCACTGCAGCTTGGAAGCAGGCTTGTGGTCTTATCTTTTTGTCTCTGGACGTGCTAGACTGACAGAGGGCAGACTGCGTGATGCTGTTTGTACCAAGAACAACCTAACACCCCACCTTCCTTCCACCGACTGCAGCTAGACCAGTTCCCTGCCACCTCTCAGAGGTCTCCCAGCAGGATCTAATCTGGATGGCCACAGCAACAGCCTGCTCAGTGACACACACACACTCTTGACTGTCACATTTTCTCTGTCTCAAGACCCTGCTCTACAGATGGCCTCTCAAGGTAATTGTGCTTGTTCAAATTGGTGAAATTAGGCTTTGCTTTTATGGCAGCTGACTCCAAGCTAGAAACAAGCTCCTCTGAAAACTTGGGACTTTCTCTGGACAATTCTGTTTCTGCAGAATTGTTTGCATTCTCAGTTTAGAGACAATCTGCTCTCCAGGAATTGGTGTCCTCTTGGACACCTGCCTCTGCTCTTCCAGTAACTATTCAGCAGCTGAGGTCCCTGACAATAAAACTCAAGTGTTTGATAAAGAAGACTGCCTGTGAGACCCCTCTCCAGACCCCAGATTCTACAAGTTGGGCTTCAAAGATGAGTATCTGCTCTGCTGTTGCAGAAGTTAACAGTTCAGCTGTTAACCAAAAGGTCAGCGATTCAAATCCACCAGCCTCTCTTTGAAAATACTCTGGATCAGTCCCACTCTGACCTTTGGGGTCAGTAAGAGTCAGAATGGACTTGAAGGCAGCGGGCTTGGTTTTTATTGGTTTGCTACTTATGACTTCTTCTCTAGTCTTCACTCCTTCTCCTGTCCATTATTGGCACTGAAGGAACCTACTTATGATTTGTCTAAAAGAAACACATACAAAAAATAGAAGATAATGTATAAATCAACTAGTTATCTCTTCATTGTGTTTTCAGCCCTAAGCTTTCAGTTCAACCTAAAGTGCTTATCAAATAGTGGTCACATGTTTCAAAATCACGGGATGAAATTAATAGTTATAAGTGACGATGATATTGCTGAAGCTATGTTGCTCAGGTACGATCCAACAACAAGTTAACACAAGAATTTAATCTCCTGGGATAAGGTGCAGGCTTATAAAGTGCAGTGTGCCTTTTCTACAGTCTACCACTCTCTACCAGGGCATCAGTGGATCTGGCTGTATTTTGTGTTTGTCTGAGCTACAGTGCATTCTGTAGAACCGTCGGCTGAAAATGAAAACAACAGGCATAAATAATAGTGTTTTCTCTGAGAAGCAAAGTCTGAAAATGACTGTTCCCTTGAAAGTTGTTTTCTTTCCAATTGTTTACTTTGTATGATTTCTACTTTATTTTTTTAATGTTTTGTTTATGCTACAATAGCTAATGGAAACAGAGAAGTTATCTTTCATCATCAGTTGAACTGTGTCCCCCCAAAGTGTGTGTAGCCTTTGGCTGGGCCACCATTCCCAATATTTTGCAGTTTTCCTGTGTTATGCTTCCTAATCTCTACCTGTGGCTCATAGATTGGATGATTGAATTAAAAGAGGATTAAACTGGGACTGCAACACCCTTGCTAAGGACGTTTCCCTGGACGGTGGCTTATATCATCTTCTATCCTTTCATCCTATGGGAAATAAAAAGAGAGAAAAGCAAGCAGAGAATTGGGAACTTCACACCATCAAGAAAACAGCACCAGAAAAACAGTGCATCCCTCAGACCTGAGGTTCCTGCTCTCAAATGCTCCCTGACCAAAGACTGATGCAACACAGGGACCTTCCTCCAGAGCTGACAAGGGAGAAAGCCATCCCCTGGAGCAGATACCCTCACTTTGGACTGGTGGCCTACCGGACTGTGTAAGAATAAATTTTTCTTGTTAAAGTTATCCACTTCATGGTATCTCTATTAGAGCAGCGCTAACTGACTAAAACACTTTCCAAGGAGTTAAAGGAAATCCTGGTGGTGTAATGATTAAGTGTTATGACTGCTAACCAAAATGTTGGCAGTTCAAATCTACCAGGTGCTCCTTGCAAACTGTATTGGAGCAGCTCCACTCTCTCCTGTAAGGTCATTATGAGTAGGCATCCATTTGACGGCAACATGTTAGCTAGCTAGTTAATTAGTTAGTTAGTTAAGGAGGTAAATGGGTTGCTTACAGTGTGGTATAACAGGTACAGTCACTAAAAGGCCTGAGTTCCGAGTAGCCGGCAGGAAGAGCCCTGGAACCTGCGAGTCTGGCTCCAGCAAAGTCTGAAGGTTTTGGTAACAGGAAGTCACTCATGGTGTCATTGTCAGTTGCTAAGGGAGACAAACATCCCCAGATTAATATTGTTGTCCTCTGTCAAAGATGTACAGCTACCTCACTGGGCATTTTTAACCAGTGAGAACAACACAGCCCTTTTATTCCATTGGAATTGGTAGTAGAAGCCTTGGGGAGTTTCTCCCCCTTTACTGAATCTGACAGCTGCTCCTTGGAAACCCTAGGGAACAGTTCTACTCTATTCTTTCAGGTCATGATGAGTCAAAATCCACGCCATGGCAATGGGTAGGTTTTTGGTTTTCCCGGTCAAAGAGGTGAAACAAAGGCTTAATAGGTGATTGGGATGCTATACTTGTATTTAACAAGTTTCTTGCTCTCAAAAGTTTGTGAGCAACTTGATCCAGTTGTATAGCTAGTACTTGTTAGCTGCAGCTCCAAAACCCCAAAGCCAAATTTGCTGCTGTAGAGTCGATTTCAACTCTTAGTGACCCTGTAGGACAGAGGAGAACTGCCCCATAGAGTTTCCAAGGAACATCTGGTGGACTCAGACTGCTAACCTTTTGGTTAGCAAACATAGCACTTAAATATTACATGACTTCAGCTCCAAACCAAACCAAAATCACTGCCATAGAATTGATTCTGACTCATAGCGACCCTATATGGCACAGTAGAATTGCTTCATAGAGTTTCCAAAGAGCACCAGATGGATTTAAACTGCTGACCTTTTGGTTAGCAGACATAGCATACCACCAGGGTTTCCCATCTTCAGCTCAGAAGTCTGCATATGAGCTAGGTGCAGCAATACCCTCTTGGCCTTTGCTCGTTTTAAAGGAGTGGCTTGATTTATCTGTTTATGCACTGCTGAAGAAGCCTGTCACCATCCAACCTGTGGTTTTGATGTGTAATTTCAAAATACTCACTAAATTTTTTTCTCATGATAAATAATGAAGTTGTACTACCTTTTCTATGGGGGAGAAGAGAGTGATGAATAACGTGCCTTCATTCTGAAATTACCCAGACAAAGTCAAGTAGAGAACAGAGGAGAGTCTGCTCTAAAAGAGAAAAGGAACCTGTTTCTTTTTGAGTTAACAGGACAATTGTTCCGATTTCCCACTTCATACGAAGGTTCTGGGGGGGGGGGGGGTTAGATGCTTTTAACAGGAAATCTTTTGATGGATTTCATATTTTTCACTGAGTGCCATTTGTGTGCACCTGGTGAATTTGAACTGCTAACCTTTTGATTAGCAGCTGTGACACTTAACCACAATGCTTATCAGGATTTCTGTTTTTGGCAAGTTTGGGGTCTTTTGCCATTAGACCAAGTGGCACTTAGCAGAAACATCCCAATGTCACTTAGCAGGAATGGGGCATCAGAAGAGCTTTTTGGGGTGCCTCCAGTTTAATTCTCTACAAGTGTTTCTTCTTAATTGAATTTTGATGAAAGTTTACAGAGCCAATCAGTTTCTCATTAACTAATAAATACACACGTTGTTCCTATGACATCAGTTACCGTTCTCATGACTTGTCAGCCCTCTCCCGTTCTCCCTTTTTCACTCTTTCCTGTCCCCTCCTGTCCTCTCATCCTTGCCTCTGGGCTGGCGTACCCATAGTCTTAGTTTGTTTTATGGGCCCGTGTAATCTTTGGTTAAATGGTGACCCTCAGAAGGGCCACGTATTTGGATGGGTGGTGGCAGAGGTCCAATTGCCATGGACCTGGAGAGTGGGACAAACACAAACATTTTTACGTACATTTGAAACTTTGGAGGTTAACTGCGACGGCTAAGGGAGTCTCTGTGTAGTGCAAACAGGTAACGGACTGAGGAGCGATACAGAAGGTGGAAAGTTTGTGTCTCTTCAGAAGGATCTGGAAAGAAAACCCTGGAGAGCCACTGTCCCTCAGAAACCAGCCACTGAGAATCCTGTGGCGGTCACTTCTGTACTGACATCCATGGGGTCTCCATGAGAGGGTGTCAACTGGCAAGACCACCTATGGTGGAGAGAGGAAGCAGTGGACCAGGTGTGTTTATTCCACTACTCTCTCTACTGCCCACACTGTGAACCAAGCAACACACGGCCGCAGCTGGGCACAGCTAGCTTCTGAAACGGCTCAGTCCCAGATTCAAAAATATAGTTGTTGAGTGGATTCCGGCTCATATAGTGACACTGTACCAAACAACAACAACAACAAAAAATCCAAACCCACTGCTGTCGAGTCAATGCCAACTCATAGTGATCCTATAGGTCAGAACAGAACTGTCCTATAGGATTTCCAAGGAATGCCTAGTGGATTTGCAGCACTGACCTGTTGGTTAGCAGAAGTAACACTTAACCACTATACCACCAGAGTTTCCTTACAAGACAGAGTAAAACAACCCCATAAGGATTTCCAAAGAGCGGCTGGTAGATTTGAACTGCTGACCTTTGGTTTAGCAGTCGAGCTCTTAACCACTGTGCTAACAGAATCAAAAATAGACGTGGTTTTCTGTTGCAATTGGAAACTTGCAAATCGCTCACACTGTGGTCCCTCCCGTGTATCTTTTCCTTAGCTGCCTACATTATTGGCTTGTTTTGGTGAAAACAAATTCAGAAGGGGGAGGAAATACACAGGAAGCCTGGAGGAATGGTACCCCATGTGCTGTGATAGTGAATTTTTGGGCTCTACTCCCATATTGTCACTGGACACAGAATGCTCGTTATCATCGTGTTGCCATTTTCTTACAAGAAGAGCTTTTGGTGGGAGAAAATAGGTCAACAGTTTGTTTAATAAGTAATAAAAGGCATCGTGTTGGGTAGTTCAAGGTTTCCAACCTGAACTGGGAAATGGGCTGACCTCCAACGCCTGCTAATAACATCCCCAAAGCCTAAAGCTCCGTTGAACGGATATGCACAGGGCATAAACTTGAGTCCCTATTAAAATATTTTAAATTCCCCAGATCTGAGCTTAATCGTTTACATATTCTCATAACACAAAGTGTGTCCAGTGACTCCTTCTTCAAAGGGCCTTTTAAATGTTAATTAATGAGGTAATGTGTTCCTGCTGTACCTTTAAGCTCAGCTCACAATTGCATGTGGCATGTGGTGCCTAAGGAGTCGGTCCCAAGACCCTACGAAACTGCACAGAACACCGCAGGAGACCTCCCCTGGTGGTCTGGTCCCCTGCCACAGAGCAGGGGAGGCACACAAAGGGAGTGCTATCTAGAAACTAAAGGTAGCAGGAGTAGCTTTAAGCTCAGGAGAGACTGGACAAAAGGAGAAAACATGTTTTTCATTTTCATAATTCACTATTGTAACTATGGAAAGAGTTACTTGACTTTGCTTGAAAAACTATGCTGTTTTTGGATTCATTCATTTATTCTTGCAACAGACGTCAACTGAGTGGGTTGAGAAAACCGAAAACCGAACACTGCCATCAAGTTGATTCCAGCTTATAGTGACCCCGTAGGACAGAGCAGAACTGCACTGTAGGGTTTCTAAGGAATGACTGACGGTTTTGAACTGCTGACCTTTGGGTTAGCGGTCAAGCTCTTAACCTCTGTGTCACCAGGGTTCCCAAACTGGTTGAGGGCGAAGAATTATTTTAATCTCTCTTTTTTATTTCTTTTTTTTTTATTGTACTGTAATGAAGGTTTACAAAAGAAACTAGTTTCTCATTTAACAATTGATACACATGTTGTTTTGAGACTTCGGTTGCCAGTCCCGTGATGTCAACACTCTCATCTGCTTGCCTTTAGGTTCCCTATTACCAGCTTTCCTGTCCCCTCTGACCTTCTTGTCCTTGCTGCTGGGCTGGTGCACTAATTTAGGGTCCTTTTGTTTTGTGGGCTTGTCTAATCTTTGGTTGAAGGGAGAGCCTTAGGAAAGACTTCACTGCGAACCTGAAAGGGTGTCGTGGGCCACATTCGGGGGCTTTCGCCAGTCTCTGTTAGATCAAGAAGTCTGGGCTTTGTGTGTGTGAGAGAGTTAGAAGTTTGTTCTGCATTTTCTGCAGCTCTGTCTGGGATCCTCTGTCGTCAAAGCAGCTGGTAGCCAGTCACCATCCAGCTGTGTTGGACTGAGTCTGGTGGAGGCTGTAATCCTTGTGGGCAATTAGTCCTTCGGACTAATCTTTCCCTTATGTTTTTAATTTTCTTCCTTCTCCCTTGTTCCAGATCGGGCGAGACCAGTGGAGTATCTTAGATGGCTACTCACAAGCATTTAAGAAGCCAGGTGCTACTCCCCAAAGTAGAATGTACAGTCATTTTTTTATAAACCGTGTTATACTGATTGACATAGATACTCCTTTAGGTCACGGTCCCCACAGCCCAGGGCCGGGGGATTATTTTAATTGGGCTCTGTCTTCTAGGAGCACATGGAGTCTAGACAGCAAGGTAAGAAATTTGAATGTAATGTGATTTTATTTTAATATGTCTTATATAATTTTATGCACACACTGATGGAAGACGCTAGGGCACGAGCTGCCCAGATCCACTTCCAGGACCAGAGGGACACTCTTCCCTCCAGCTGCTGAGGGTATTGGTTGCTGAAGGCTCAGAGCCGGGTTCCTCTCTCAACACTGCCTCAGTTGATGGCAACTACCGTGCCCAAAGGGTCAAACTAGGAACCCCAAACTTGAGCCCTCTCCTCTTTATTCAAGAGCTGAAATAAACTCAATGGCAGTACCTTTGGTTTTGACTTTGACTTTGGTTCATCAGGGGCTATCCTAGCTCTAAAGCTACCTCCAAGATCAAGTAAAGTCTCTGTGGCCACTCCACTGCACTGTAGCTTCTCTTTCTACAAAAATCCTGCTTCCTTCAAGCCCTTCAACCACGCTCCTCTTCTGGGGGCAAATACAGCTTACCAGAGTCTGTTTCCTGGGAGCTTAACCTCCAGTCTTTGCTGGTATCAACAGTGAGAGAAATCAGCAGGTCAGCCAGCTACATAGTGATGCAACTATTAAAACTTCCTCTCATGGTGAACTGGGCAGGGTTAGTAGGCAAAGGCAAGCCCCAGGTGGGTGCAATATTTTAAGTGTTTTAGGGGTTGGGCAAAGTATAAATGATCAGGGCTGGGGAATCCAATGGTTCTTGCTGAAGGCTTTTGATATAGGATGACCAGCAGTTAAGTTCATGAACTCCTCCTAGAAGAAGTACTGTATCCCTCATCGTTGAATGTCACTACGGTCACCTTCAAAGTCCTCCTCTTGGGAAGCTATGCACTGACACCAGTGCCTAGCCCACCCATCAAAGCTATTTGGGATCTCTTTTTCTGGAATGGCCATCAGAGCTGTTGTCGTATTACCCTTGATGTCCTGAAGGTCATCCAAATGTTTTCCCTTCAATATTTCCTTGGTCTCTGGGTAAAGACAAAAGTCACCGGGGGGCAGATCAGGTGAGTAGGGAGGGTGTTCCAGTACAGTTGTTTACTCGCTGAAAAGTCCTTCACTGACAACTATACAATTAAGTTCACGAACTTAACCACCGTGCCAGCATGCATGATGGCAGCTCCAGAAAGAGTTCCAAAAGTGCCTTGAAGGGTAGGTTGGGTGCTGGTATCAGGGCATGGTTTCCCAAAGGGAGTACTTAGAAGGTGACTGTAGTAATATTCAGCAATGAAGTATGTAGCCTTAGAACAATTAAGTTCACAGACTTAATTGTCAGACCTCGTATTAGAGCAATGGATGTCCACCTCGGCTGATTTTGCTCCCCAGGTGACATTTGACAGTGTCTGGAGTTATTTTGGAAACGTTGGTGGCATCACGGTTAAGCACTCGACTGCCAACCAAATGATCAGCAGGTCAAATCCACCGAGAGCTTCTTGGAAACCGCGGGGCAATTCTATTCTGTCCTATGGAATCATTATGAGTCAGAATCGACTTGATGGGAACCGGGCTTTTTTATGAGTCAGAATCACTTGGACAACAATGGATTTGGTTTTGGTTTAAGAAGCACTTTATAGAAGCCCTTGTCCAGGTCTTATTCCGTGGGTGGGTTTGAACTGCCAGTCTTTTGGTCAACAGCCGAGAACTTAACCTTGACTCCAAGAGTGCTCCTTCAAGGGAAGGGTTACCAGGTGGGCATCAGTAGAGTGGAGGCCACAGTCCCTTCCTTGGATGGCTTTCCTGTGTCTTCCTACCTCTTTGGACGTTGTGTAGGATTGTGCGAGACAGGGTGTATGAGTGACTGTTTCTCGTAATTATACAAGTGATTTCTCCTTAATGAAATGATAAGGAGAACCCTGTTTCAACAATCTCAGGAAGCTTAGATTTCTGGACCTTTGACTTGGAGTTTAAAACATGACTGTGAAGTTCCAATAAAATGAAACTAAAGCTTCAAAATTCTCGTGCTCACGACACAGGTCAGAGCACATACAACGGGGCATTTTTCCTCTGAATTTGGAGACAACCAGGAGTCTCCGTGAGAGCCCCCCTTTTTCCTTCTGGGCATCCATGTGAACTGCTTCTCAGCCATCTTTTTCTTCTTCCTCCTGGGGTCAGGTGCCTGCAAGAGATAAGCTCAGGCTGGGAGCCAGCGCCCAGCGGAAGGCAGTGGAGTCGTCATCAGTGCGTCTCAGGTCCCCAGAGGCCACCGGCAAGGCTGCAGAATTCAAGCCTCTGCAGTAACACACAGGCCCCATCAGGAGAGCGATACAGCCTGGCCAGCCAGCGGGGCCACACAACCAGGGCACCTGTGGCCTCTGGCCTCGCAGGCAGTGCCACCCAGAGCACCCGCTGTCCTCCCATCTCTCTTTTTAGCTGCCCCAGTTCAGGATTTCTGAGACTGCCGACCCACAGGCTCTGAAAGGATTTTTCTATTTTGGCCACTGTCTCCACTGCGGCAGACAGATTCTGACATTTCCTAATCTCTTTACTCTTTTTCCTACATTGTTTGCTGCCTGAATGAAGGGGGTGGGGGGAACACCCTAGGCCAAGGCTGTGAAAAGTAAGGCCACGAGAGGAATGTGAACAAGGAGAAACCAACATATTTTTGCAGGCTGTTCTCATTCTCTGCCACCTTAGGCCGCTTTGCTGTGTCGCAGACGGGAGCTCGCTCACTACACAGCAGTGTTCTGGTGCCTTGCTGCTGTTGCAATGGTCTTGAAAAAGTTAGCCTATGTCTTTTCCCCAAACGGCAGCTCTGGAGGATTGATACACTGGAAAAATACACAGGGCCAGGCACCCAGATGTGGAGGCTTGCATTTTATGATGGTGACTTTAATGTGCACCCAAGTCGATTTACAAGAGCCTGGGTTAAAGTGCTTGACTGCTAACTCAAAGGTTGTGGCTGGGTACCCATCAGGCACTGTGGGGGAGAAAGATGTGACAGTCAGCGTCACAGAGGTGACAGCCTTGGGAACTCTATGGGGCAGTTCTGCTCTGGCCTATAGGGCCACTGTGAAGGGAATGCGATCATCTCCACTGCAGTGAGTTTGGTTTTGGCATTTTGTGGGGGACGAGGAAGTTGACTTAAGAAGTGAAGATAATGGTCCATATTAACTCTTCACACTAACATTCAGAGCCAACCAACTGGGTAGAAAACGGAGACATTATCTCATGAATTCAGTGATGGCCGATCATGAGTCAAGGTAATGTTTGTCCGTCAGACAGGGCTTGTTTTGCCTGTGTTACTGAAGACATCTCATCGGGTCTCTATTGCTTTCAACTGAGGGGGGCCTGCTCCCATGGACAGAGTACTGGAGGGAGGTACCACCTTTTGGTGTTCTGGGGGGTTGCTTTGGGTGGACCAAACCAAACCAGACTCACTGTCATCAAGTCCTTTCTGACTCATAGCAACCCTATAGGACAGAGTAGAACTGCCTCATAGAGTTTTCAAAGAGAGTCTGGTGGATTTGAACTGCTGACCTTTTCGTTAGTAGATGTAGTGCTTAACCAACAATGCCATCAGGACTGCCATCTAAAAATGACAAGCGGGAGGAGAAAGCAAAGAAAACCGTAGGTACTCAATTCAGAATGTGCCCTGTCCCTCCCCCGTCCTCACTACCTGCTGTTCTTTGGTTCAGACTTGTCACTTGGAGATGGAACCCTCAGTACCTACAAGAAAAACCAAACCCACTCCTATTGAGTTGATTCCAACTCCTAGCAACCCTACAGGACAGAGTAGAACTGCCCCATAAAGTTTCCGAGGAGCGCCTGGTGGATTTGAACTGCCGACCTTTCGGTTAGCAGATGGAGCACTTAACCACTGCACCACCAGGGTTTCCAACACCTAGTGCAATTAAACAAGCCCTCTTCCAGAGTGAGGGGATGAATAAATTGGCTCATTCCTTTCCATTCTGTCTCTTTTTCTGGTTCTGACTTGAGTCTACCCTCACATGGATGCCAACATTTCTACAGATTTCCTTTGTCTGTTGTATGTTATTGCAAACAGGTCATGGTCAGAAAGACTGAATATGACTGTAATTGTTTTCTTGGGGGGGGGTTCCTAAAACTAAACATTGTTAATTCTACATATTTGGCATAAAAAAAAAAAAAGAGGGTGAAAGGAATTATTGTACAAGTCAGAAGGCATGAAAAGGGGGATATTTCAAAGGTCAATCCTGGGAGATTTCCTTTCTGTAATTCTGGGGAAGAAACAGTGTGATAAGAAGGAAGACCACGTCAGGCTTCTGTATGTGGGACCTGTGAGGGACTTAATAAGGGAAGGAGGAGTTAAAGGGTTAATGTAATTCCACCAAAGACTTTGGGCCTCAATTGCAGAGCCTTGGCCACTGGTGAAGTGAGTGCAGACACAAACAAAAACTCTGCTGGGTCCCTCGTGTACTTTGCCATGGTGACAAGCTCTGGTTTTGCTTTCAGTGGATGTGATCCGAAGCCCCCTGGATAGTGCTTCTGTATAATGAGGGAAGGCTTAAAAACAGTATGAAAATGGACTATTTACCCTCCTCTTCCCTATCTCTGCTGACACGAGGGGCAGATATTGTGAGGATAATTAGTTCTAGCAGCATGTATGTCTTGGTGATAAAATGCCTTGTGCATAACCAGCGTGCATGGAAAAACAACACTGGTAAATAGTGAATATTTAATAACTAATATTTAGTAACACAAAACAATTAGATCTCTGACTTGACCATAAAATGTGTTGTTCTGGACTCTGAGGAGACTAGTGTCATAAATAATTCATAAAGCTAAACATGTGTCTGTCATTTTAAATTTTATCTGTGGCAAAACAGAGCTCTGGGCCCTTTCACTTCTGCCCCTCCAAGTCCCTAATCACTGGGAGAGGGTCCGTTGCCCTGAGAGCTTCCCTACAGCCTGCTAACACGCAAAGCGAAACCAGAAAGTAAACTACTGCGGTTTCAGCTAGAGGACAGGTTTAGTAAGTGCCAGCTGTGTGTGTAAACTTGATCGCAGTTTTTGGATTCATTCAAGGCTCAGGAGGGTGAGATGGCGTGTTCCGTCAAAACTTCAACTGTTTCTAATAAAGTCCCTTGTCTGTTTTACTCGGTTATAAATGGAACAACCAGGCTGTCATCAGCATTACTGGTAGCGCTACTTCTGTGTTGCAGCGTTTCTTCTCTGTTTCTCCTATTCATACATAGCTATTATCAAGCTGGAGCCCTTGTGGTGAAGGGGTTAAGAACTCAGCTGCTAACTAAAGGGTCAGCAGTTCAAATCCACCAGCTGCTCCTTGGAAACTAGGGAGCTGTTCTACTGTGTCCTATAGGTTTGCTATGAGTCGGAATCCACTCAGCAGCAAACGGTTGTTGACTATCATGCCAGGCCTGGGGTGTCCAGTGGGGGTGTCTTACACGGATGCTGTGAGTTGTGGCAGACAGCATTCTGAAACAGTCCTGGTGTCCCGCGCCTCCTGGTATTCATGCTGTTACGTTAAAATCCTTCCCTTGAGAACGGCTGGACCTAGTCATTGCTTTTAATGAATATGATGAAAGTAATGGGATGTCACTTCTGAGATGAGGCTATCAAAGAGCATGACTTGCATCGTGTTGGCTCTTCTCTCTCTCTTCCTCTGACTTTTCTCAAGAAAGAAAGACTCCTGAAGAAGGAC
This sequence comes from Heterohyrax brucei, assembly GCA_028571685.1. Lineage (NCBI taxonomy): Eukaryota > Metazoa > Chordata > Mammalia > Hyracoidea > Procaviidae > Heterohyrax > Heterohyrax brucei. Next base: position 4,321,969 of record CM053163.1, read on the forward strand.
AGGCTTTAGCCAGTCACCAGTGAGAAGGTGCGGCTCTTGGTCCAGCATCCTGGAAGATGGGAAGCCAGCCAGCAATTATGGCAGTGAGCTTGTAAGGTGTGTCTTCCCAATCCAGCCTGGGTGGGAGACCCCCACCCCTGGCAGACATCACGTTTGCAGTCTAGTGAGAGGCCTTGAGCTTGATGACTTGAGCCAGGCCTGACTCCTGATCTATAGAAACTGTTAAATGCTGTTGTAAGCTGCTAACTCTGGGGAGTGATTCATCGTATTAAAACAAAAAAAGAAAATGAAACCCAGTTCTGTCAAGTCAATTCCAACTCATAGTGACCCTATAGGAATTTGTTATACAGTGATTTAAAAAAAAAAAAGACCACAACACTGTCATTGAGTAGAGTCAACTCATAGAAACCCTACAAGACAGAGCAGAACTGCTCTATAGAGTTTCCAAGGAGTGCCTGCAAGATTTGAACTGCCGACTTTTTGGTCAGAAGATGTAGCACATAACCACTATGCCACTGGGGTTTCCTATATAGAGATAAAACCCATTTCCATGAAGTCAATTCTGACTCATGGAGACCCTATAGGAGAGAGTAGAACTGCCCTATAGAGTTTCCAAGGAGCATCTGGAAGATTGGAACTGCTGAACTTTTTGGTTAGCGGACATAGCTCTTAACCACCATGTGACCAGGGTTTGCTGTATAGGGATAGACGCCCACTAACAAGGTCAAGAATCTTGGGATTCTCATTCACCCCAGGCTGAGGGCTGAGGACACAAAATAGAAAAAATCAAAATCCCTGACCCTCAAGAATCTCAAAGTCTAGGAAGGGAGCCCAACAAGTAAACGATGTTAAAAAAAAAAACAAGAAAATTGTTATGTCACTAGCCTGTGTGGGCTAAAGGTAACTGGAAACTTCGATAGGGAAGACTGCTCTGTCTTGGAGTAGGAGAAAGGTGAAATGCAGCAGCTTCCCTATAAGACAGGCAACTCAATGAAGGCTACAAGTTCTTTCTAAAGCTGTCCAGAGAGAAAGGAACAGTTCAGGAAGAGAGAACTGCTTTTATGAAGGCTTGAAACTCTGCGAAACAGTGTTGCGTCCTGAGAATCTACAACAGTTTGGAGAGAAATAGGATGGTAGTAGAGCAGCGAGCAGAGGCATAGTGAAGTGTCTTAGATTGTGTTCTGTACATCAGTGGCTTTCAGTCCTTCTTTAGACAGAATAATTCCTTTTTAACAAACTTTTGTTAAAGGTTGATGCGTAATTCATATACAAAACAGACAAGGGGCGCTCCTCTGATGAAATGGGGATTTGGACATGAAGATCCTTCTCTTACCACAAGATGATTCTAGGAATTCCAGTCTGAGATACACTGCTGCAGGTTGTCAGGAATCTTGGGAGGGTTTGAAGCAGAAATGGGATTCAGTCAAAATTTCATTCTGGCTACTCCAGCAAAAGTGTGGCAGGACACAATAAGTGTGTTTTCAAAGGCCACTCTGAAAATGACACAGATGTTAGCTAAGGGAGTAGAAGGTTAAAACTGACAGCAGTGTGAGGGAGACGTAGTCCCAGGATGAAATTGAGCGTTGGCTTGTAGGTTAGGGTCTTGTTCACTGATGGAGGTCATAGGTAGAGGGAAACAACCTTGGGGAGCAGATACTTAGCTGAGCTTCGTTGTCTTCTGTGTTGTTAGGAGCTGTCCAAATGGTTTCAGTTCACAGTGACCCCAGGAGGGACATTGCCCTGTCCTGTGCCATCCTTATGATATTTGAGCCTAATATTGCAACAACTGTGTCAATCCATCTGTTTTAGGGTTTTCTTCATTTTCACTGACCCTTTATCAAGGGACTGCTCCCTTCCTGATAACACATCTGAAGATCTGTAGATGAAGACTTGTGTCCTCGCTTCCAAAAGGTGCTCTGGCTTTATTTCTTCTGAGACTGATTTGTTTATTCTTCTGGAAATCCAGATATTCAATATTCTTCACCAACACCATAATTCAAAGACATCAGTTACTTCTTTTTAGTCTTCCTTGCTGATTGTTGAATTTAGGCATGTTAATTTGGAGATGCCATAGAGGCATTCAGGTAAAACTGAGAAAGTAATTGAAGCATTATGTGTCAAGGGCAAGAGAAGGGACTGAATCAGAGACAGTGACTTTGAATTTATCATTATGTAAGTAAGTAAGATTAATCATGAGGATGACAACTCTTTGTCATTGCTGACCTTGTGCTATACAACATAGTAAGCAGTATACACCTACGAGTTTCTTAGATTCTTGAAACAGCCCACTGAGGTTGATTCCATAATTATCTCCATACTGTATGAGGACTGGCAATGAAGTCTGTGGACACATCCTAGAAAAAGTGCTATGTACCTCATTCACCTTTGAAGTACTCCCCTTGGGAAGCTATGCACTGATGCCAGCACCTGGTCCACCCTTTAAGGCAATTTTGGAAGTCTTTCTGGAATGGCCCTTGCACACAGTGGCATGGTGGCAAGTTTGCGAACTTAATGGTACAGTTGTCTGTGAGGGAGTTTTTAGCCAGTAAACAATAGCTGTAGCAGAACAACCTCCTTCTCACCTGACAATGACTCTTTTCTTTACCCAAGCCAGCCAAAGGAAATATTGAAAGGAAGACCTTTGGATGACATTCAGGACATCAACGGTAATAAGATGACAGCTCCGAAGGCCATTCCAGAATGAGTTCCAAAATTGCTTTGAAGGGTGGACTAGGCACTGGCAACTGTGCACAGCTTCCCAAGGAGAGTACCTTTAGGGTGACCATAGTGATATTCAAAAGTGAGATATGGAGCGCTTTCTCTAGGATGAGTCTGTGAATTTCGTCGGCAGTTCTTATACATACAATTCAATGGACAGCGAAGGATGGAATCTGTAAATGTACCAATCATTGAGTCAATGTCTTGGAAGAGAGGAGACGGTTAAATATTCTAGTTAAGTGCTGTCCCCCTCCAATATGGGTTGCAAATCCTACATTTTGGTAAAGAATTTTCTTTGCTATGCTAAGAAGGTAGTATTAATATAGCGTGTGTCTTAAATCATTCTCTTTTCTAATACAAAAGAATGGATTAAGACAGCAGCAAGGAAGCACACATCCCGGAAGATAGGTGCCACACCACATGAGATCTCCAAGGAACCAAGGAAAAGAGCCAGGGCCCTTCCTCAGAGCCAACTGAGAGGGCAAGGCTTTCCCTAGTGCACTGCCATGAATTCAAACTTCTAGCCTCCTAAACTGTGAGAACGTAAGTTTCTGTTTGTGAAAACCACCCATTTGTGGTATTTTTGTTATAGCAGCACTAGGTAACTGAGACACTAAGGAATAGAACAAGAGACATGACTAGTTTTGGATAGGAGGCAGGAGACTACAGAGATCACCATAGAGGAAGTATGCAGACAGAGGTATGTTTGTAGGGGGGAGTGGATCACAGTCGGTGATCCATCCTAGTTTCCATTTTATAGAGAACACATTGAATAAGGTAATCTTGGATTCAAGTATTCATTTTCTAATCATATAATTTGGAAATCCATCAAAGATCCTATTCCATACCTTGTACAATAGAGTGTGGTGTGGTAGGGCTGGACAGACAGACCACACGCAGCCCAGCCTTGGGTGGGCGTTGTTGGCTGAGGCAAAGGGGAGAAAGATGAAATCCATCACAAAATAATATGTTGAAATAGTGGCAGGAATTCTATAATTGTCAGAACAACCAGAGCGCACATGAAATCTGCCGTTTGTACACTGTGATGATGTAAGACTAGCCGGCTGCCTGGGGAAGTTCACGTGCTTGTGCTATGCGATGAACAGTCTTGCAATAACGCCATCCAACCAAGCTATGCCCATACCGTCTAAAGTAGCCAGGAGGTACTTGCTTGGCATATGAGACTATTAAATTTGTCTGTATAATACCTTGGAAACTCTGGTGGTATAGTGGGTTAAGTACTATGTTTGCTAACCTAAAGGTCGGCAGTTCAAATCCACCAGGCACTCCTTGGAAACTTTATGGGGCAGTTCTACTCTGACCTCTAGGGACTCTATGAGTCAGACTCGACTTGATGGCAATGGTGTATTTTTATTTCTTTCACATATTACTTACCACTAACTGATGCTCCTCATATTAATTCATATTTTTCATTCATTGCTCAATGAACTGGTCCCTATGTTTTCTTTTTGTCTCCATCACTAAGAAAACATCACCTTTCTCCTTCCTGATATCAGAGACATTGTCTCTCTGTTCGCCGTTGAATCTGGCTCTCAGAATGGTGCCTAATGTAATGTAAGCTGTTGCTCAGCGCTGTGAGATGCATCAATGTGCCCACTACGTGCCTCCACCTACCATTCACCCATGTGAAAATGCAGCAGTCCTTCCATAGTTTGTCTGTCTTTACTGAAAGCCCATCTACTTTCCATCATGGCGATGATACAGCCTACCATCAAAACACAATCACAAGTTTTACACATTCCAAACATGAAAACGTCACCAAGACAAGACAGTAAAGTACATGGTAATATACAGTTATGGGGACTCAGCACACTGGGAAAGGGTAATAAATTTTTGTGACTCATGCATGAAGATGTATCTTTCTAACACTGTGCTACTCTTGGGTTGTTTTGTTTATTTATTTCATCAATTCTGTCCCTTTGTTTTCCGAGTGATTTCCAGGAATGACAAAGTGATCATGGTTTAATACAAACTGTGACTCGTGTACTCCCTGGTGGATGACTTGTAGGGTAATGAATGGCGGGGGTGGGGCAGGAAGCTCTCAGTTTTCTCTGTCTGCAGGCAGTGCTCAGTTTGATTGATCAGTTGTAGGTCACACATCAATTTCTATTTAGTAATGGAGTTTCTTGTGTCTATGGATCTATGCAGGACTATTCTGTTCAGCATGATGGGGAAGGCTGATAATTAAGGCTTCTGGTCCCTGGTGGTTCAGTATTAAAGCACTCAGCCTGGTTCGAACCTACCAGCTGCTCCATGGGAGAAAGATATGACACGACAGTCTGGGTCCCTAAACACGTATAGCCTTGAAAATTCTATGGGATAGTTCTACTCTAGTCTATAGGGTCTCTGTGAGTTGGAATCAACTCTAGGGCAATAGATTTGTTATTTGTTCTGTTTTGTTTGGTCTAAAGGAAAGATGCCTTTATGGTATAGTGGTTAAACACTGGCTGCTGAACAAAAGTTCGATGGTCGGATTCTACCACCAGCCCTTCTTCGAGAGAAAGGATCTGGGGGATCTGGTAAAGATTTACAGCCCAGGAAACTCTATGGGGCAGTTGTATCTGTCAAATAGGGTTACTATGAGTCTGTGAGACAGAATCCACCCAACAGCAATGGATTTTTTTCTTTTTTTAGGTTTGGCATAAAGGGTGAGAATACTTATCATTTTATTCCTTTCTATTCCTACCACCTCCTTCAAGGCCAAGTTCAAATCAACTGTCACTTCTCATGTCATGTATTTTTCTGTCTCACCTATTGAACTAATTATCAAGTGTTACTTTACATTGACATAATAACCTACAGCTCATAAATTATGTTTATCTTTAAAATTGCTGTTTTAAGTGGCTGGTCATTTTAAAATCCTTGTAAGAAAGTTAAACTCTGGTTGTGTAGTGGTTAAGTGTTACAGCTACTAACCAAAAGGCTGGCAGTTCAAACCCACCAGGCACTCCTGGCAACTCTATGTGGCAGTTCTCGTCTGTCTATAGGGTCCCCATGAGTCAGAATTGACTCGATGGCAGTGGGTTTGGTTTGGTTTGGGTAAGCAGAGTTTTAATCATTATTTTCATTTTCTAAGAAGTTTTAAGAAAACCATATGACTTCTCCAAGGCAATTTGTCAATTTTTTTTTAATGTCTGATTGTGCTTTCAGGGAAATTTTACAGTCCAGCTCAATTTGTCATAGACAACCATGCACACAACTGCTGCTGTGTAACTCTAGCCACTTTTCCCACCCTGCGACAGCACACTCTTCCTACCTTGTACTTCCCATGTCCCTTCAACCAGCTCCTGTCCCCTCTCCACCACCTCATCTCACCTCTGGACAGGAGCTGCCCATTTAGTCTCCTACACCTACTTAAGCCGAGAAGCACACTCTTCGCACTATCGTTTCATGTCTTATATTCTAGTCCAACCACTATCTCAAGAGTTGGCTTTCTAGAGACTTTTCTTTTAAGAAGAGAAAAAGTTGACACCTAAGTCCCAATTGTTTTGACTTCATTTCCCTCTTCCTATGATGTCAGGTATCTGCAGATACACGTCTTTGCATTCTCTCTTTCTGTTGCTGGTAGGTGCTAGAGAATCAGCTCCAAACTCCTTGAGATCTTGCGTATAATAGATCAGAACTTTGCGTGGTCCTAGTGACCTCTATGATCTTTCTCTGCTGGAGTCCACCATTGAGGCTACTGGGTCAGTTCACCTCAGTGAGCATTTCTCTCCTGTCTTAGCCACCTAGTGCTGCTTTAACAGAAATACCACAGATGAGTGGCTTTAAAAAGAGAAATTTGATTTGTCACAGTTGGGTAGGCTAGAAGTCCAAACTCAAGATGTCAGCTCCAGGGGAAGGCCTTCTCTGCTGGATCTGGAGGAAGACCCTTGTCCTTGGTCTTCTCCTGGACTGGAAGTTTCTGAGGCTCAGTGACCCTGGTCCCTTCCATGGGAGGAGCTCAGCTTCTGGTGTAAAGTTTCATGAATGACCGGAAGACCAAGACTAGGTAGGTGGTGCCAGATAAATGCTGTTCCTGGATGAAATCTGTAAGACACGTACTTTGATTCTTCTCTCCTTTTGCTCCCAAATCAAAAGATTTTATAACCTGTTGTATGAGGTCCCCAAATCTCTCTACCAGCTTCTTTCCTTTGTATCTCAAGAGGCTGCGTCAAGGTCCAAAACAATTTTACTCTTTGAGTCCTTCCCTATCAAAACAACTGCTTCCCATCCACCCTCATTACCATCATAGAGGGGGGTTTTACAACAGGAGGACATACTACAGTACTAAGAATCCTGGCCTAGCTAAATTGCTACAGACACTTTTGGGGGGATCGCAATTCAATCCGTGCCACATACCTTTTGCTGACCAGTTGGAACTGACTCAACAGCCACTAACAGCAACAACCACTTCACCAAATGTGGTGTCCCTTTGCAGTGACTGTTTCCCAATAAGGCTTTCAAAGTAAGCTAGAGGAAACTCACCATCTTTGCCCCTAATGAACATTCTGCTTCTGCTTCTCAGTCTGGTTTATTTGTCCTTCTGGCAGTCCACGGTATGTTCAATGTTCTTGGCCAACACCCCAGTTCCAATTCATCAGTACTTCCTCAGTATTCATTGTTTTTTTTATTGCCCAAATGCCTAATACAGCAGACCTCTAATAAGTATCTGTGTAAGTGTCCTACTGACGAGGTTGTGCAAAGTAGAGATCTGTTCTATGCTGACAGCTCTTTACTTTCAAAGGACAAACTCGGTCAATATCCCTTATGGGAAAAATTGTGCCTTCATGAACTATTTTTTTCTTTGATAAAATTGTTTTTAAATTTTTCAAATGTTTTAAGGTAAAGAAGGAAGAAAACCCTGGTAGCTGCCCTGCTAAGCTGAATGAACAAATTTAAAAAAAGCAAACTGGTGAGACTACGATCTACCTTCATTTAGAGGATCCTTGGATCTCTGCTTTCTGTGTTGAATTCCTCTACAACTCAAAGTGGATGATGTTAAAGGATAGTCTCAAATAGATCTTTCCTTACCTATTCTTACCTCTCTGGGTGAAATATTGACTTAATGGATTACTGAAGAAACAGGAGACCAGTAATAAAGTGAACTAAAAACTGAGAAACAGGATTAAAGACAAGGCCACAGGAAAAGTAGACTTAACAAGTGTCGGAGACAAGAAGGGATGTTTTATGATGAAGTTTAAACTCCAAGCCCATGCGTCACTGCCTAACTTCAGGATGATTTTTCCTTCCATCTACGTGACGAGGGTAGGGCTGTTGGAAGAAAGTGGAATCCTGAAGGACTGGGCTAACTAAATGAATTCCCATACTTACTTTTCATAGTTGATTTCAACTTGTGAAGTACTAGGCACCTGGGATACAGAGGTACAACTATCATGGTGTCTTTACCTTAAGAAATGTGTTTTGTATTGGGTATGGCTCTGGTTGTTGCTAGAAACTCTGGTGGCATAGTGGTCAACTTCTATGTCTGCTAAACAAAAGTTTGGCAGTTCAAATTGGCCAAGTGCTCCTTGGAAACTCTATGAGGAAGTTTTACTCTGCCCATTAGGGTCACTATGAGTCAGGAATCGACACAGTGGCAGTGGGTTTGTTTTGGGTTACAGTTATTTCTTACAGGTGTCAAGGTTAGATGCAAAAATAAAAGGAAAAAATTCTGATGGATGTGCAAACAAAACAAAACACCACTGCCCTCTACTTGGTTCTGACTCAGGGTGACCCCAGGTGTTTACAGAGTAGAAGTGACCTCCTTAGGACTGTCGTCGATGTCCTTTTTACAGGTGCATCTGACCTGTCTTCCACGGCGCCATCAAGTGGATTCTGTCAGTCTTTCCACCAGTAGCCACCTTTTGGTTAGTAGTCGCCTTTTGGTTAGTCGTCTCCTTTTGATTAGTAGTCACCTTTCGGTTAGTGGTCACGTTTTAGTTAGTAGTTGAGAGCAAACCTTTGGTACCACCAGGGGATCTTAGATGTACACATAAAAGGGGAAAATTCCAGCGGGCATAGATCATGTGGATCACAAAAAACCAACAATGTTTGCATCTAAAGCTTCCACTGACAGTGTTAGAATTTTGTGGCAGAAGAAGTAGTTTGGGTTGGGGTATATGAGCAAGCAGTGGTACACAGTCTATAAAGAAAAGTGAGTTAAAGAACTGGTGGAATTTTATAATGATAAAGAATTATGTAAAGTTGAAATATAAGAAGGATTATCAAAGTAATTGGATTTCTGTTTTTAGTTTTCTTGACTCCTCTGTGTTATATTGTCATTGCAGACTTCCTCATTTATCTGCCTGTGAGTAGACAGAGCGATCTGGAAATACCTAAGTACAGTGGAGATATAGATGTATTAACAACCTATCCATTGCCAGCTAGTGAGCAAGTCATATTTCATAGGTCTAACGTAATCAGAGGCTACAAAACTTAATCAAGGGCTTCAGTATTTCATGCTTGTGAGGCCATTACTTTGAAATATTCTTTTTCTTTAAGCACTAGAAAAGACCAGTACTTATATTGGATTTTAAACCAATACTACTGAAATATCTAAAATAATGTATATGAATCAAATGAGATTGATTTCACATGATTGGAAATCTTAAACTTGAGAAAAGAAGTTTTCTTTATCAGATGCAAAGTTATCAATTGTTTATTTTCTCTAATTCCTCAAAGAAAACAAACCTAGTGGATGGTATTTTAGTCATCTAGTGCTGATCTAACAGAAATACCATGAGTCGATGGCTTTAACAAAGGCAAGTTTAGTCTTACACAGTCTGATAGGCTACAAGTCCATATGCAGGTAATGGAGTTGTGGTTTCGACTCAAATCTCTCTGACCCAAGAGTCTGCTTACTAATAGAAAAACTGAGTACATACACACAGACACACACACATGCATGTGTTTCTGAATATGTACTTCTTTAAAGGGATGAAAGAGAGTGTCTCAGAGTGACAGACAGCATGGGCATGAGGCCTTCTTTCATGGCTTGAAAAGAATTCGAAGACAGAACTCTTGTTTCTACTTGTATATATATCAAGTTCAAAGGTTAAAGTGCAAAGGCCAGGTAACTTCTTCATCAGGGAAGAACAAAGAGCAAATTCATTCAAACAAATTGTTTGTGGGTCTGGTCTGTTTTCATTGATAGTTTTAAAGTAATACATGGGCTTCTTTTGCCTATTGCTTGTCTTCTTTCAGAAGGCTGTCACCTGCTACCACGAGACTCCACCAGCTGCTCCTTGGAAACCCTGTGGGACAGTTCTATTCTGCCCTGTAGGGTTTCTGGGAGTCACAGTCAACTTGACAGCAATGTCTTTTTTTTTTTTTTAATTCTTTGGACCATGTAAAATATTTATGATCCTAATTTTAACATGAGAATTTTCACGCTTTTGTAATGCAAACAGGCTTCATTTTCTAAAGACTCAGCATTAAGGCAAAACACCCTGTGGACCTGGGAATAGAATTGGAAAGGAGAACACAATTTGTGACTCAGATTGTTTTTTCTTCTCCAATGGTCAATGCATCCTCAGTAAATGTCCTAACATAATACTGACATCATAACAAACACATGTATTTGAAAAGCCAATTTTCTCACTTAGGAAAAGACTTCTGTGCATTAGTTTGGGAGTTTTGGTGTTGCACAAGTTGGAGGGTTCTGGGACCAAGGGTGGCCCCAACATAGTCTGATTCCCAGGTTCAACTGTGCTTGGATGTCTTTGGAGTTCAGAAGCTAAGTAGATTGGAAACACCCCAACTGAATGATTTCTAAGATTTTAGGCAGTCCTGAACGTTTTCTAATTCTGTGCCCCTCATTAGGTAATTTTGAAGAACTAGGAGTTACTCTTATCTAGCTTTTGGCCTTGCCAAACTCTTTCCTAGCCAACCCACATCTCAAAACTCATATATTAGCAGGGATTTAGGCAGAAGTATAACAAGACAGACGTGTTTTTTGGAGATTTCCTTTGATACCTCCACGGATCCACAGCACTTAAAAACAGAATTAAAAAAAAAAAAAAGAGATCCTTAAGATGGATCAAAATCGCACTCCCTCTCCGCCTCCCACCTCTGGAGTATCTTGGTGGGGTGAATTGAGCAGGCTTTCAAAGCAGTGGCTCTCTGCAAGTGCAAGGAATTGTCTTTAAATAGCCACCGATCTTCCTGCCATTAATTTCCTGCTCTGAAAACCGAACTGCCCTGTAATTACCCAGCTGTAGGAACACATAAGACGGTACTAAATTTTCCTTAAGTACAGTCTATTGCCAAAACGGAAGCCCGAATATGTAATTACGCAGGCATTAAGATTCTATAGCTGCGCAATATCAGAAAGGCACGATGGCTGAAGGCTTTGTGAAGGGCAGTGACTGTCTGCAGAACGCAGCAGAAACACTTACCTAATAGCGTGACCTCCCGTGGCCCCTGTCACCGTGCCAGCATCTTAGTCCTATTATCAGTCTGCGAATACAGTAGGATGCCACTTGGTGGTCCCTGCCAAAAGAAACAGCCTTCCATGTTTTAGAGGCCACAGTCCGTTCATGTCAATGAAAGTGACACGTTAATTAGATTACAGTGTTTCAGGCTGACCTGGGAGCAGGAAAATAGTTTGTCTTGCCCATTTACATTAATAAACATGCTACCTTTCTTACCGAATGCTGTTCCCAGGGCCCAGGATGTCATTTTCCATAATTTCCAAGAGAATTCTTTAGACAAGTCAACAACAGTGGCGGCTGTCACATATTGCCATTACCTACCCATAACAGCGATTAAAAGTCATTGTGGATTTTGCGGCCAGTGTGCTTTTTCTCTATTTCCAGTCTAGATTTTTAACAAGTCTGCTACGTGGCTATAGTAAGTAGGCAATATAGACACGCAGTGATGAAGAGAACTGTCAATTTTTGCTGAGACACTACTTAAAACATATGTCATAGTCTGAAGAAACAAAAGAATCATATTCATTATGATGAGGCTGTGGAGTATTTAAGCTCTTTGGCCTCTAAACAGGAGAGCACCAGCCACAGTAGCTTGGGAGACAAAAATCCTAATTAGTATTAATGAGATTCATTATAATATAGAGTCTCCCAGCAATGAATTTTAAATGTCCCCTGTCAGTATTTCTATCAACATGGCAGAGAAGAAAACATCTGCTTCAGAGGGTCCATGAAGTCACATTATTATTATCTGTTACGGATAATCTATTTATTATCAGACTTATTATTTGGGTAGAGATCAGTCTTTCTCCCAGACTGATTTTTTTCCCCCATGGAAAAAATAAATGTTAGAGTGTTTATGTTTTGTTTTTAAAACTATCAAAGAATGACTTAAAGAAATTAAAGTCTGGTGTTTTTTCACGGTTTTTCCTCTTTGGAGCTCGGAAACAATTTGTGCTCCTTGTTTCTGGCTGTCAGATGGGGAGAAACCAGTGCACAAGTGCATTTCAGAAAATGAACTTCTTCTGAAAACAGTGTAATTCTACCACTTGCTCGGCAGCTTAATAAAATCTTGCTAGGCATTACTTACCACCTACAGCCATGCTGTCCAGTAGAAATACAAGAGCCACAGGCATAATTTTCAATTTTCTAGAAATGAAAAGAAATAGGTGAAGTTAACTTAAACAATACATTTTATTGAAGCCATTAAATTCAAAAAATATTAGGTTAATATATAATCAATACATAAACCCTGGTGGCATAGTGAGTAAGTGCTACCTACATCTGCTAACTAAAAGGTGAGCAGTTTGAATCTGCCCACCACTCCTTGGAAACTCTACAGGGCAGTTCTATTCTGTCCTATAAGGTCACTGTGAGTTGGAATGGCCTCGATAGCCCTGGGTTATGTAATCAACATACACATCATTATTGATCTATTTTACTTTCTCTTTTTCCTTTTTCCTTTAGAGAATTTTACTTCCTACATTTCAAGAGTGCCATGGACAGGAGCAGCCTAATGGCTCCCCCACTGGACAGGGCTCACCTTGAGCAAACCCTTTTCTCTGTTTCTTTTGAGACTGTGGAAGACTGCTGTGAGCAATTGTTTGCAACGTACCTCTTTAGGTAAAATGTTGTTTCAATTGTACTTCTCTAGAATAGATTAGATAGCGTGTTACTTTTGTTGTTTATAATTGTTCAGTCAATTCCAACTCAGGGCACCTCAGTGGGTACAGAGTAGAACCGTGTCACAGGATTCTCAAGGCTGTAGGCTTCTAGAAGCAGATCCATAGGTCCCTTCCAAGACTCTTCTAGGTAGGCTTCAGCTGCCAATCTTTTGGCTAGAAGTCAAGTATTGAACTCTTTGCACCATGCCGGGGGACTCCATGATGCTTTTAGACTTGGCTTTTATAAAGTTTAAATTTCTCGTTACTAAACTGCAATTTTTTTCAATACATTTTATCTAAATGCTCTAGGGATGAATTTTTAGTAGCAAAACATGGCTTCCTTTCTTTAGTAACATCTACATCTGACTAAACGTTTCAGGACATTTAAGATGATTTAAATTTTCTACATCTAGAAACAAAAGACTTCCTATGGCATAGTTCTATTGCTTGTGGAAATTAACAAAGAACAGTGAAATGAAGTTTTATTTGCAGTGCTATTAATTAGTCAAGCACATCTAAAAATGTATGCACTTTTATATGTAGGATCATTAAACCATGAAGAAATGTATAAATGTTTATGCGAATTTACATTTGCATCTAAATCCGGTATATTGTGTTAGTTTTATCTGAGTACATGGCCTCAGAAAATGTCCCTGCTCTAGCTTAGCTGACAATAAACTTACCTGACACTGCATCTAGTTCTAGTTGGCAACTTCCAACTGTTCATATAAACAAAGGAAGTATTTGCAATTAATATAAATATCTTAGATACCTACTACATACTGTTCCCTGTCTGGTGGAAATAGTGAAAAGTATGCTGAATATAAAGGAATATATGCCAATCAACCCGAGGATGTAGGGACCGTGGAAAGTTGCTTTTAAATACAAGGCAGTGGCCCTGTGCAGAGCACACAATGAACCCTAGGGGATTTCAGAGGAAGGGCATAAGTAGGTCTTGAAACTTTACCCTATGCATTTCAGGAGAACCATAGAAACAGATTTTTTGGAGGAAATCGCCAGAAAGACGGATAGAATTTGGCATGCTGGAGAAGAAAATAGCATTAGAGACAAGAGGAATATTTGAGAACTACATCAGCAAAAGCAATGACTGGCATAAAATTTTCATTTTAATAAAAACACAAAATAATGTAAGATGGTAATGGCTTATTGAGACAGAGTCATGCAGACTTTCCATGAAGTTATGTAAGCAACAATGGAGAAATAAGACCAGGTCCAAGATACAACAGATTGGCTCCTGTCAGGATGACCTGCTAGAGAAAGAGTTTCTATCAAAGTTCGAGGAAAAGAGAATTGTCAAAGATAACAATCTCTGCCTTTGTCCTATTACTTGAAAATAAAGGTTGTTTCTGTTTTTACATGCTCAAGACAAAGAGTGAATAACCCATAGACATCATTTTTTCCCCTCAAATAGCCCCATTAGTTTTTTTTATTGTGGTGAAATAAACATATGAAAAACCATAACCATCTCCACCGTTTTTATGGCCATGATTCAGTGACATTGTTCATGTTTCACATGTCAAGCAGCTGTCACTGCCGTCTTCTCCCCAATGACTTCATCACCCTTGGATGACACTGTGCACCTGAAGGAACATTGTCGCTGCGTGCCATTGAGTCAGTTGATACTGTAGGACAAAGTAGAATTTCCCTTAAGGTTTCCCAGACTGCGTCTTCATGGCAACACATTGCCAGGTGTTCTCTCCTTACGGGATTCAAACCACCCATCTCGTGATTAGCAGTGGAGTATCTAACCATTAGACCTCCTTCTTTAAGCAGTCTCTCTTCCATTTACCCTGCCCACCTGCCTCTGGTTGTTGTTGGATGCCGCCGACTCACTTCCAACTCACAATGCCCCTGCATACAATAGAATGAAACACTGCCTGGTCGGTCCTGGGTCGTACTCACAGCTTTGCTTGGTCTGAGTCCCTAGTTGCAGCCACTGTGTCAGTGCCTTGCATTGAGTGTCTTCCTCTCTTTTACTGACTTGCTGTTTTACAAACATGATGTCTTTCACCAGGAACTGGTCCCTCCTGGTAATACGAGATGAAGTCTCACTGTCCTTGCATCTAAGGAGTAGTCTGGCTGTAATTCTTTCAAGACAGATATGTTTGTGTTTTTGGCAGACCATGGTATACTCAATACTCTTTGCCGATACCACAACCTGCAGGCATCAGTTGTTCTTTGATCTTTCTTATTCCTTACTCAGCTTTCACGTACATATAAGACAATTGAAAACACTACGGCTTGGGTCAGGAGCACCTTCTCAAAGTGACATCTTTGATTTTTACCACTAAAAAGTTCTTACGCAGCTTGGAAATCCCGGTGGCATAGTGATTAGGATCTAACCAAAAGACTGCTGGTTCAAATACACGAGGCACTCTTTGGAAACTCCGTGAGACAATTCTGCTCTGTCGTATAAGGTCACTATAAGTCAGGATGGACTTGAAAGCAGTGGGTCTGGTTTTTTGGTTTTTTCTTTTTTTGCAGCTTAGTTGATTGTTGCCAAATGTCATTTGATTTCTTGATTGCTGCCTCCCTGGGTGTGGATTGTGGATCCAAGTGAAACGAAATCCCTGACAACCTGAATCTTCTCTCTGTTTGTCATGATGTTGCTTATTTGTCCAGTTGTGAGTATTTTTGCTTGCTTTATGTTGAGATATAATCCATACTGAAGGCTGTGGTGTTTGATCTTCATCAGCAAACACTTGAAATTGTCTTTCCTTTCAGAAAGCGAGGCTGTATATTGCAGATTATTTATGAGTCTTCCTATAATCCTGTTGCCATATTCTTCTTCCTATAGTCCAGCTGTTTGGATTCTTTGCTTGGCTTACAAATTGAGTAAGTCTGACTCGACAGCACTTGGCTAGTAAAAGGTACACGCCTGACATGCACCTCTCCTGATTTTCAGATATGTAACATCCCCTTATTCTATTCAAGCAACTGCCTCTTATTCTATGCACAAGTTCCTCATGAGCTCAATTAAGTGCTCTGGAATTCCCCTTCTTTATAAAGTTATCCATAATTTGTTATGGCTTTATCCAGTCAACAAAACACAGGTAAGTATTTGGAGGCTACTCCTAGCTTTAGCTAATATCCACCTGACACCAGCAATGATATCCCTTCTTGCATGTCCTCGTCCGAATCCAGCTTGATTTTCTAGTAGTTTCCTGTCTATGGACTTACTTTCAACCCCCTTCTAATGATCTTCAGCAAAATTTTATTTGTGTGTAATATTAAGGGTACTTTTCAATAATTTCTGCTACTGAATCACTTTTCTTTGGAACAGGCACTGACAGGACTGTTTCCTGGGATTTGGCCAGGTAACAACCTCCAATGCTGTATCCATTTGTTGAAACATGTCAACTGATGCCCGTGAATTCCTGGAGCCTTGTGTTTCGCCAAGGCCTTCGGTGCAACCTGGACTTCTTCAGTACCATTAATTCTTGATCATATGGTACCTTCTGAAATGTTTGGCCACATACGTTATGATTTGATATGATACATTGTTAAGTATCAAATCATACAATATCATATAGGACCTCCTGAAATGGTTAAAGAGCCCTGATGACACAGTGCTTAAGATCTAAGCTGCTAACTGAAAGTTCAGTCATTTGAATTTGCCAGCTACTCTTTGAAAACCCTGCGGAGAATTTGTACTCTGTTTTTTCGGGTTGCTATAACTCAGAATTGACTCAAGGACAAAGAGTACAGGGAATGGTTGAATATAGGCAAATTGTTTTCGGTAGAGTGATTTCTGTGTATTTCTTTGATCATTATTTGATGCTTTCTATGCTGTTCAATATTTTGCCCATAAAATCCTTCGTGACTGCTATTTGAAGTTTGAGTTTTGTCTTTAGTTCTTTAAGCTCAAGAAATTCTCAGCTTTTCTACCTTTCTCATTTTCTAACTCCAGGTCGGCATATTTTATTGTAGTCCATTACGTTGTCTTTGGAACAGCCCTTTGAAATCTTCTGTTCAGCTCTTTTACTTTCTCATTTGTTCCATTTGCTTTAGCTGCTTTTCACTCAAGAGCAAGTTTCAGAGCCTTGTCCTCTTTCCTCTCCCTTTAGTGACCTTTTGCTTTTCTTCATGCATGATGTCCCTGATGCTTTTTCTTGACTCGTGTGGTCTTCAGTCATTACCGTTCAATGGGTCAAATTTATTCTTGAGATTGTCTCTAAATTCAGGTGGGATGTACTTAGAGGTCATACTTTTGCTCTGGTTGATTTGTTTCGTTTTCTCTAGCTTCAACTTGAGCTTTCGTATGAGCAATTGATGATCATTTCACAGTCGGCCCCCGGCCTTGTTCTAACTGGTGATACTGAGCTTTCGCATCATCTCTTTCCACAGATGCAGTTGGTTTAATTCCTATTTATTCCATCTGGAGATGTCAGTGTGTATAATTGCCATTTATGTTGTTGAGAAAATGTATTTGCTGTGAACAAGTTGTTAGTCTTTCAAAATTCTATCACGTGATCTCCAATGACAGTTTTATCACCAAGGTCATTTTTCACTACTGCTGTTTCTCTTCTTTGTTTCCACTTTTTCATTCCAATCACCAGGAACCACTGGTGACCATTAGTAAAATTTGGTCTCTAAGCATCTGTCTATTCTGGATGTTTCATATAAAAATGGGATAGTATCATCTTTATCCTTTTGCATCTGACTTATTTCACTCAGCATTATGTTTTCAAGGTTCATCTATGTCTAGCATGCTACCAAGATATCATTTCCTTTCTTGGCTGAATCATATACCATTGTATAGATATATTACATTTTGTTAATCTACTTATCTGTTGGCGGAGACTTGGGTTGCTGTGAATGACGACAATTGTGAACAATGCTAGAGTTGATGGCAATATGTACAGGTGTCTGTCTGAGTCCCTGCTTTTGATACTTCAGGGAGCAGAATTGCTGCATCATTTGATAGTACCGTATTTGAGGTGTTTGTGTGTCTACAACGTTTTCTCAGTGGCTACATCATTTTGCAGTTCACCAGCAGTGGATGAGGGTTCCAATTTCTTCTTCTCTTTACAGAGCTTGCTATTTTTCCATGTTTCTGATAAGGACCATCCTAGCGGAAGAGCCCTGGTGAGGCAGTGATTACAGTGATAGACCGTCACCTGAAAAGTCAGCTGCTTGAAACCACCAGTGGCTCAGCAGGAGAAAGATGGGGCAGCCAGCATCCACAGGTGTTGACAGCCTTGCAGAGCCTAAGGGGGTGCTGAGAGTCAGGGTCAACTCCATGGCTGGGAGTGGAATGGAAATGTGGAGATTTCTTGCTGTGGTGTTGATTTGCATTTCTCTAAGGACTGATGATGCTGTTTGTGGCTTTGTGTGTGTGTGTGTCGAGTATCTATTCAAGCCCTTTCTCATTTGTTAATTGGGTTCTTTATCTTTTGGCTGTTGTGTTGTGGAAGTTCTTCAAGTATTCTGAATATTAAACCTTTATCAGACATCCTACCACACCCACCAATTGCCATTGAGCCAATTCTGACTCATGGCCATCCTGTAGGACAGAGTAGAACTGTCCCATTGAGTTTTCAAGGAGTACCTGGTAGATTTGCACTGCCAACATTTTGGTTAGCAACCATAGCACTTAACCACTTATACCAACAGGGTTTGCTATCAGACAAAGTGTCCCCCAAATAGTTTCTTCCATTATGTACATTGTGCCTTCATTTTTTAGACAAAGTCCTTTGCTGCACAAAAGCTTTTAATTCTGATGATGTTCAATTTACTTTTTTCTTTTATTGATCACACTTTCGGTGTCTACAACTCCATTGCTGAAGGCTGGGTTCCAAAGTATTACTTCTTTGCTTTGTTCTAAGAATTCTATAGTTTTAGTTCTTTTGTTTAGGTCTTTGATTCATTCTGAGTTAATTTTTGTACATGCTGTGAGAGTATGAATCTACTTTAATTCTTTTGCACATGGAGATGCAGTGGTTTCAGGATCATCTGTTGAAGAGACTATTCTTTTCCTCTTTGAATGGTCTTCAAACTCTTGGCCATAGATGTACAGGTATATTTCCAAATTCTTGATTTCATTTATACTTTTAAAACGTACAAGTCTTTCACGTCTGTTGTTAAATTTATTTCTATATATTTCATTCTTTTAGATGCTTTTGTAAATTTAATTGTTTTCTTAATTTCATTTTCAGCTGTTTCATTGTCAGCCTATAGAAAGACAATCTTGTCTGTTGGTCTTGTGCCCTGTAACTTAGTTAATTTTATTTATTATTAGCACTAGTGGCTTTCTCATTTTTTGTTCCTGTGTATAGAATCATGTCAGTCGGGAATAGACATGGTTATACCTCTTTCTTTCTAATTTAGATACAGCTTATTTCTCTTTCTTATCTAATTGGTCCAGCTAGGAATTTTAGCATAATACTGAATAAGAGATATCTTAGTTGTCTAGTGCTGCGCTAACAGAAATACCACAAGTAGATGACTTTAACAAACAGAAATTTATTTTCTCTTGGTTTAGGATTCCCATGAGTTGAATCCAACTTGATGGCACTGGGCTTAAGGGCTGGGACATCTGAATTCTGGGTGCCAGCTCTGGGAGGGCTTTCTGTCTCCGTTAGCTCTGGAGGAAGCTTCTGTCGCTTTTGAGCTTCTGGTGCTGTTCATCTCCATGTGGCTTGGCATGGCTCTGTTCTGTCTCTGCTTCCTTAATTTCTTCACATTTTCTAAGAGTTGACCCAAGAAACACCCTATACAAATCCTATCTCATTAACATAACAAAGACAGCTCATTCCCCAATGGGATTATAAACAGAGGCATAAAAAAACCCACTGCCATCGAGTCGATTCTGACTCTGATCTTGTGGGTCAGAGTAGAATTGCTTTGTAGAGTTTCCAAGGAGCACCTGGTGGGTTTGAACTGCCAACTTTTTGGTTAGCAGATGTAATACTTACCCACTATGCCACCAGAGTTTTTTTAAACATAGGTGTAGAGGTTATTATTTACAACACATATTTTTAGGGGGACACATTTCAATCTAAGACCAAAGAAGAACTGATGCCTTTGAAAATCATGGTGCTGGCGAAGAGCATCGAAGATACCATGGGCTGTTAAAAGAAGGAACAAACCGGTCCTGGAAGAAGTGCAGTCAGAGTGCTCCTTAGAAGTGAGGATGTGTGCTGTCACCAATTTTACCCAACCAAATTTCTAACAACTATCTAATCTAAACTCAGCAAGCGTTAATAAGAAGATCAATATTAACGGAACTTCAATACAACTTGTGTATTCGTCCCACCTTAACCTAATATTGCAAGGACAGAGTATGTACATTTTCATTCAATCATTTAAAAAAAAAAAGGGAGGATGATGAGACTTTGTCTGAGGTGCTTTGGCCATGTTTTCAGCAGGTAGCAGTCACTGGAGAAGGACATCATGCTTGGTAAGCAGAGGATCAGTAAAAAGGAGAGGAAAACCCGCAGCAAATAGAGAGACACAGTGGCTGCAACTATAGGCTTAAATGTAACAATGCACGTAAGGAAAGCACTGGACCCAGCAGGGTTTTCTGTTGTTGGTTAAGGGGCTGCTATTAGTCAGAACTGACTCGATGGCATCAAACAATACCAACTCATTACATAACAGGAGCGGTGAAAAGCAGGCATACTTCTCTTGGTCTTAATCTTTAAAGGAAAAGTTGTCAGTCTTTTTGCACTGAGTTTCGTGTTTAGCTACGGGTTTTTCAAAATTTCTATCAGGTTGAGCAAACTTCCTCTGTCTGTTCAGTGTTTTTATCATGAAAGGGTGTTGGATTTGGTCAGATGCCTTTTCTTTGTCAGTTGGAGTGGTCATGTGATCCTTTTCTTTTGTACTATTAATGTGGTGTATGTATTGCGTTGTTTGATTCTTCTAACGTTGGACTCCCCTGGCATTCCTGGAGTAAATCCCAGTTAGTCATGGTGTAAAGTCCTTTCATTAGATTGTTGAATTTGGTTTGGTGGTATTTTGTCGAGTATTTTTGCATCTCTATTCATAAGGGATTTTGAGCTGCCGTTTTCTTTTCTTGCAATGTTTTCTTCCTTTGATATCAGAGGAGTGTTGGCCTCATAAAATGAGTTATGAATGTTCCTTCCTCTTCAATTTTTTGGGGGAGTTTAAGAAGTATTCGTGTCAGTTCTATAAAAATTTGGTAGAATTCCTCAGTGAAGCCATCTGGCCCAGGAATTTTTTCCCTAAAAGTTTTTGTATCTCTGAGACACACACAACCAGAAGTGGCAAACAGATTGATAGCTAAATATGTTTGGCACTGTGCCAGAAGTACATACCTAACTATTTTTTGAGTAAATTAAGAAGATTCACTTTAGTCATGTACATCTATATTTGGGGCATTTACATGTGGTTTCTTGGTGGGTTTATTTTTCATTGCCTTGGTGTTTTTCCTGGATTCCTAGAGATATAGTGGTCAAGAGCTTGGCTGCTAACTGGAAAGTTCAGCAGTTCAAATCTACCAGATGACCCTTGGAAAGCCCGTGGGGTAGTTCTACTGTGTCCTGTAGGGTCACTATGAGTTAGAATCCACTTGACAGTGTTTTCCCCCAGCTCTTTTCACATTAGTACTTTAATTCTTAAGAGCTGTGAAATAAATGCATACAACTGCTATGCTAGCATTCAAAACATGATATCTACTTGCAGACAGTCTTCTAGAAGAGTTCTTATCTAGCCAAGCCAAGTGCCGTCGAGTCGGATCCGACTCTACGATGTCTAAATTTCAAAGCTCTACTTCTTCCATTCACAGCTTTCATTTTATTCTCTTTTTGTTGTTGTTAGGTGCTGCTGAGTCGGTTCCAACTCATAGCGACCCTATGAAGAACAGAACGGAATACTGCCCGGTCCTTCACCATGCCCACTACCGTTTTTGTGATTAAGCCCATCATGCGGCCTCTGTGTCAATCCATTTCATCAAGGGTCTTCCTTTCTTTCACTGACCTTCCACTCTACCATGCATGATGTCCTTCTCCAGGGAGTGATCCCCCCGACAACATGTCCGAAGTGTGTAAGACATAATCTTGCCATCTTTGCTTCCAAGGAGCACTTTGATTGTGCTTCTTCCAGAACAGAACTGTTGGTTCTTTTGGTGGACCATGGTCCATTCAACATTCTCCTCCAACATCACAATTCAAAGGCATCATTTTTTAAATTCATTTACATTATTAATTTAACAAGAATTTATCTAGTGATCTATTATCTGTTAATCACTGTGGCCTTACACTAGTAGGAAATTAGAAGCTTGTTAGAAAATTATTTTTCAAGTTCGTGAAACCACAACGGCTTTGAAAACAATCAAATCATCAAGCAGAATGATTAAACCTCAGACAAGCTGTAAAACCAGCCTTGGTAGTTAAAAATGTGATAAGGTAGTGTTTTTTCACTTGTTCTATTTAATTATGAATTACAAACTACTCATCTGTCATTTTGCCGTACTGAGGAAGCTTACGTGCTGCTACGGTGCTGGAAGTGATGTCGCTGGTGTTCAAATACATTAAAACCCGTGAAAGCCAGAGCTGGTAAAAGGTAAAAATCTGTTAGGGAAGGTAAATCAAGCAATAGAAAAGTGGTAAAGCTCCAGTCTGTCAATGACAGAAAACTCTTAGGACCCAGAAAATCAAGGCCATTGTGTTGATTGTCATCTCTCATAGAATTCACTGTTCCAGCAGGATCACCCAGGGAGGACTCGCTCACTTCTTCACCAGGATCACCCAGGGTGGATCGGATCACTGTTCCAGCAGGATCACCCACGGTGGACCAGTCTGGCCAGAGCTTCCAGACTAAGTCAGACTAGGAGGAAATGCCTGACAGTCTACTTCTGAAAACTATGCAATGAAAATTCTTTGGATCAGAACAGACTACTGTGTGACATAGTGCCAGGTGATGCTCTCCCAGGGTTGGAAGGTGTTGAAATCCACAGTGGCTGAGACAACGGATTGGAGTATTTCAACAATTGCGAAGGTGACACAAGACTAGGCAACTCTTGGTTCTGTGGCCTGTGGAGTTGCCATGAGTTACAGCCAACAAGACAACAGCTAACAACAGCCACTTGGAAATGAACCATATACACAGTGACACTTGTGAGAGGCAGAAGTTGACTAAACTGTGCTGTTTTTCCAAGTCTTGTGAGTTTTCTGCCTTTGACAGGCTACCATCTCACCCCTTCTCTACAAGGGCTGTCAGTTAAGTTCACGAACTCGTTTCAGAAAAAGTGCTCCATACCTCCTTACTGAATACCACTATAGTCACTTTTGAAGTCCTCCCTTTGGGAAGCTCTGCACTGATGCCAGCCCCTAGTCCACCCTTCAAAACAATTGTGGAACTCTTTTTCTGGAATGACCATCAGAGCTGTCATTATATTACCTTTTGCATCCAAGTGTCTTCCTTTCAATATTTCCTTTATTTTTGGATAAAGAAAAAAGTTACTTGGGGCCAGATCAGGTGACTAGGGAGGGTGTTCCAATACAGTTATTTGTTTACTGGCTACAAACTCCCTCACAGACAACTATACAATGAAATTCGCCAACTTGCCACTGTGCCACCGTGTGCAATGGCAATTATAGAAAAAGTTCCAAAATTGCTTTGAGGGTGGACTAGACACTGGCTATGGGGTGTAGCTTCCCAACGGGAGGACTTGGAAGGGGAGTGTAGTGCTATTCAGCAATAAGGTATATAGCACTTAGAACACTTTAGTTTGTGTTAGCCGTCAGACTTCGTATCACACACCTTAATGGAAAATATTTGCGTTTTCCATCTCTGACAGGTTTCTGCCCTATATAGCTTCTGGCTTTTGTAGATTTTGCTGCCTATGATCTGCTTGCTTTTTAAAATCCAAAGGTCACGTCTGGTCATTTGAAATATTCAGAAATTTTGCTTATTGTAAGTAGCAATTTAACGGCATGTCTG
Source organism: Heterohyrax brucei (assembly GCA_028571685.1). Lineage (NCBI taxonomy): Eukaryota > Metazoa > Chordata > Mammalia > Hyracoidea > Procaviidae > Heterohyrax > Heterohyrax brucei. The sequence continues at coordinate 4,345,712 of CM053163.1, forward strand.
AACCCTCACTTCTCTGGATAACATTGTAACTTTCTTCATAGACATAATACATTTGATTCAAGTGAAAGTAAAGTCTTTAAGAGCTTTGGTAAAGGCATTAGTAAATATTGATGACTTAGTCTTTTTCTTCTGTTATGCATTTTGTTGCCCGATGTGATGTTGTATTTATGTACTCTTTCTGAGGCTGTAAATGCCACCAATTCTCAAGTTTGACAGCATGACCAAAACCCACCCATAGAAATTCAGGCCAATAAGTGCTCAGAAATTAAAGAAACTCTAAGAGATGGGAACAGGTACCGTACATGATCCTCTTCTATAACTTTATATTAATTATCTATTGGGCTTACTACCCTCAGAATTTCTAAGTTTAATGGAAAACAAATTCTGAAAAGCTTTGTGAAGCATGACCTTGTCAATTTTATTTTTTTTGTCTTTAATATGGACATGTGGAACAAAATCAGCATGATTGGGTCGCAACCTCTGCTGATCGCTTTAATAGGAGCGTCCACTTCTTGGTGATTGGCTTAGAAAAGGTCTCAAAACATTAACAAACCTTCACCAGGTTAGTAATACTATCAAATCATTGCTCTTTTTCGTTGTCTTCTGGTTGATTTTGACCCACGGTGATGCCGCATGTGCAGAGAAGGACCGCTCTGTAGGATTTTCAGGGCTGTGTTTTATGAAATCAGATCCCTACACCTGTCTTCCAAAGCACCTTTCTGCCTCGGGGTGGGTTCAAACTATCAACCTTTTGGCTAGTAGTTGAGCGCTTAACCTGTTGCACCACTCTGGGAATCATTCTGAAACTGTTGTTGCTGCTGTTAGATACTGTCACGTCAATTCTGACTCAGGGACTCCGTGTACAATAGAACTAAACACTGCCACATCTTTCATTAGCCTCATATTCGTGATTATATTTGAGTCTGCTGCTGTAGCCACTCTGTCAATCCTTCTCGTTGAGGGTTTTCCTCTTTTTCACTAACCCTCTAGTTTACCAAGCCTGAGGTTCTTCTCCAGGGACTGGTCTCCTTTGATACCATCTCCAAAGTATGTGAGATGAAGTCTCACCATCCATGTTTTCAAGGTATTCTGGTGCTATTTCTTCCAAAGTATATTTGTACCTTGTTTTGGCAGCCCATGATATAGCCAATATTCATTGTGAACACCGCAATTCAAAGGTGCCAATTCTTTGGCCTTCCTTATTTATTTTCCAGCTTTCTCACGCACATGAGGTTATCGAAAACACCATGACCTACTTTATTCCTTAAGGCAACATTAAAAATGTACAGATAAGGATAAGACCAATGAGAACAACACCTAACATTCATACTGTGTTTACTGTAAGGTTTCAGCCACAGATTTAAGTTTCTTAAGTGCCCAGTCTCAGTTCCTGAAGAGCTCTGGGGAGTAGGCTTGTGATTACACCATCATAAGAAGCAGAAAATCTAGATGCTTGAGGATAAGTAACTTTCAGATGACTGAATTCAGGAAGGACTTTTTAAGAAAGCTACAAATGAGAAACAATAGCAAGAACTGCATAAGCCCATCTTTTGGGTTCAATGTTAATAAAAGACACAGGCAAAGCCACTCTATTTCTTTTACTTTTTTAAAATCCCTCTCTGTTGGCAAGATCAGTCTTTAAAGTGATGCAGGAAGAGATCAAAGCTGGTGCTTCGGGAAGTGACATCCCAGATAGCTGAGGAGATAAGAGAGCAGGTACCTTCCTGACATAAAATTGAATCTCTAGATTCTGAAGAATTTTTTCCCAGTGTGTGTGGAGCTTAAATACCTGGTTACAAAACCAATTTCTGCTGCCTTTGAAGAATCACAAAGAAAGAAAAAGGGCAAAGCCGTGAGTGCTGGAAACCTCAAATAGACACTGGATAACTCTATCTGGGGAAATCATAGAACAAACTACGAGACGAGATTTGTAAGCCCTTTAGAAAAATGAAGTCATGATTTCTAAGAGTCAACTTGTATTCACTAAAAATAAGCTTTAATGAATTGAATTATGTCCCAAATTGTGTATTAAGTTGGCTGGGCTGTGATTCTTGGTATTATGTGGTTTTCCACTGTTTTGTCCTTCTATGGACTTTTCCTACATGGTATAACTTCTATCATTTTGATGGAATCAAATGGATTGGCAGCCATTATATTGATAAGCCCTACAAGACTGGATGATATCTTAAACTGATCTCTTTTGAGAGATAAAGAAGAGAAGTCAGCAGAGAGATGGAGGGCGCTCACACCACCAAAAAAAGCAGTGCCAGGAGCAAAGCACATCCTTTGGACCTGAGGGTCCTGCACTGAGATGTTCCCAGACCAAAGAAGACTGATGACAAGGACCTTCCTCCAGAGCTGACAGAGAGAGAAAGCCTTCCCCTGGACCAGGGGTCCTGAATTGGGACTTCTAGCCTACTGGACTGTGAGGTAATCAACTTCTCTTCATTGAAGCCATCTGCTTGTGTTATTTCTGTTATAGCAGCATTAAATGACTGAGACACAAGCCACACATCATTTACTTTCTGGCAGCCCATGAAATGGCCAAGACATAGTGTATGTGGATTTCATCAAAGCATGTGACATAGTCTTTTTTCTAAATATGTTCATGTGACCATCACCGACGGTCATGAGCAGACTGATAGTAAAATTGGATGAAATATAAACTAGCAAACAACTTCAAAAACATTGTGATTAATGTATTGATATCCACCTGAAAGGAAGTTATTAGTAGGAAGCCCAAAGTTTCTGATATGATTAAGTTCAGTCAAATGCTTTATCATTCACTTACTCAAAGGCATAGAAAACATGCTTTTTAAATTAGCGAGTGATTTGAAGATCAGGGGAAAAATCTATTACAGTAGACAGCTGCATCAGGATTCAAATAATCCAGACATGCCAGAATAAAGCTAAAAAGAAAATGTCAGAAACAACTGCTGAAGAAATCCTTAAGATTTCTCGAGTTAGAGAGTGATCTAAAAATCACAGAAAGAAAAAAATCTGTTAAAGTAAATGACTGTATCAGGATTCAAATATTCCAGACAAGCCAGTCTGAAGCTAAAAAGAAAATGTCAGAAATTTGTATTGTAGAAATTCTTAAATACAGGATTGGTGCTAATCAGTCTAAAGTTGGTAAGGATTTCTGGTTCTTACATGGCAAATTGAAATTGTCAGTCCTCCTCCTCACCTAAGAAACTACACTGAAATAAGAAGAAAAGCAGAAACAAGGAAACGTCACCTCCGATGAAACATCTTCCTCCAACAAAATAACTGTAATGAGAGGACAGTCTGTCAAAAGCAATGAAGGTTAGATAAGGAAGATGCAGAGAATGAGCGCCTGATCTGCCAAAGAAATGGCAAAGCAGATTCACTCTCATGTTTCCAGTAGTGGAATTAAGGTGCACAGGTTGGGCCTGAGAGCTTCCGTGAAACCACCCAGGTTCTGAAAAACATGAATGGAAGAGGGGGTGGGGCTGAGAGAGGACTCACACAACAGTATATGGGCAGGAAAGTCATCACTGATGACAAAGATGTGTCTGAGTAACACCGTAGAGAAGAGATCACACTGTGGGCCGTTTGGAATGTTGATTGCATTTAGCTGGGAATGAATAAGAGTAAATTTAAAAAAACCTTATTTGCTGTACACTACTCTGTGTCATTTCTGTTATCCTGGAACACATGCTATTACCATCCCCATGTGAGCTTCCTGACAGGGCAAGAGCTCACCCATTCCACCCAGAAATACTTGATAAATAGTTTTAAAGGAACCAGCAAAGTGTACGATGATCTTACAGCTCTGTAAATATGGAGAAAGAACAGGAAAAGTCACTGCTGGATGCATAGTTTAGAGAAATGCTGCTACAGAACAGGGAAACTTTCAATCAAAGCTGTTCTCTCTCACTGTCTCTCTCTCACACACACAAACACAATGAAGCTAACGTCTATCTCTGTACACCAAATGTACAGCAGAGACACAATAGCTCATGGTGATGTACTGAAGTATCAGGAGGCAGTGCAGAGTGAGGTGACATGGCTCGAGTTTCACAAACTGAGAGAGGGAAACAAACACCTAAACACACACACAGTAATAGCCAAATTAGAAGCAACACTGACAAGAACTGATGCTACTTGTCGTGGATTGAATTGTGTCCCCCCCAAATAGGTGTAACCATGTGACTGTGATTCCCTGTATTCTACGATTGTCTTCCGTTTTGTGATTTTGCTGTGCTGTATGTTAAAGGTTAGGGTGGGACTGTAAATCCCTTTGTAAGATCACCTCCTTGTTCCACTATAAAGAGAGTTTCCCTGGAGTGTGGTTTGCCCCACCCTTAATCCTTTCATCCTACAAGAGATAAAAGGAAAGGGAAGCAGGCTGAGAATTGGGAACCTCACACCATCAAGCAAGCAGCACCGGGAGAAGAGCGCGTCCTTCAGACCTGAGGTTCCTGTGCCAAGATGCTCGCTGGTCGAAGACTGATGCAAGACCAGACCTTCCTGTAGAGCTGACCAGGGTGAAAGCCTTCCCCTGGAGCGGACATCATGAATACGGACTTGTAGCCTACCGGACTGTGTAAGAGTAAACCTTCCTTTGTTAAAGCCATCCACTCTGGTATTTCTGTTAGAGCTGCCCTAGCTGACTAAAACACTACTAAACATACCTAACTGGACGTGATACGTATTTGCACATAAACGAAATAAAACATAAAGTGAAAAAGTTAAATGGATTAGGATGAAAGTACTAGAATAGATCTAGATTGGGAAGACTGACAGATAAGGTCGTGAGCTCGTCCTGGAAAGAGTGCTCCATACCTCCTGGCTGAATCTCACTGTGGTCACCGTCGAAGGACTCCCCTTGGGAAGTTAGGCTCCTGTGCCAGGACCTAGGCCACCCTTCAAAGCAATTTTGGAACTCTTCTGCTGTAACGGCCATCAGAGCTGTCGTTGTGTTACTCTTGATGTCCTGAATGGCAGCTGAATGTCTTCCTTTCAATATTTTCTTTACCGTTGGGTCAAGAAAACAGCCACTGGGGGCCAGATCAGATGAGTAGGGAGAGTATTCCAATACAGGTATTTGTTTACTGGCTAAAAATTCCCTCACAGACAACTAGACAATGAAGTTTGTGAACTTACCACGATGCCGCCATACACGATGGCCATTCCAGAAAAAGAGTTCCAAAATTGCTTTGAAGAGTGGACTAGGCACTGTTGTTTGTGCAGAACTTCCCAAAGAGAGTACTTTGAAGGTGATCACAGTGATATTCAGCAATGAGGTACGTAGCGCTTAGAACAGTTAAATTCGCAGACTTCATTGTTGTTGGACCTTGTATTTACTATTGCTACTTGTCATGGATTGCATTGTGTGCCCCCCAAAAACATATGCACTGCTTTGACATGGCTGTGAGTCCCAATGTGGTGAGACTCCTCCCATGTGCTGTGAATGTTGCCTCTGCGACATTGATGATGGAGAATGGGCAGCAGTTGTGTTGGTGAGGCGGGACTCAAGCTAGCAGCTTGTGGGATAGAAGGGAGACAAGTGAGCAGAGTAAGCTAGGAACTTCACACCATCGAGAAAGCAGTACCAGGAGAAGAGAGCGTCCCTCAGACCTGAGGTTCCTGCGCCAAGATGCTCCCTCAACAAAGACTGATGCAACACAAGGATTTTCCTCCAGAGCTGACAAGGTGGAAAACCTTCCTTCGGAGTGGACATCCTGAATTTGGACTTGTCATCTACTGGACTGTGTAAGAACAAGCTTTTCTTGTTCAAGACGTCCACTCATGGTGTTTCTGTTAGAGCAGCACCAGATAACTAAGACCCTACTCTTTGCTGTCAACTGGATACCAACTCATAGCAATCCTATAGGATGGAGTAGAACTGCCCCTTAGGGTTTCCAAGGAGCCCCTGGTGGATTTGAACTGCCAATCTTCTGGTTAGCAGCTGTAGCACTTAACCACTGTGCCACCAGGGTTTCCATATGCATGGTAGATTCCCTTGCAGTCAGATCCGACTCGACGGCACTTGGCTTTTGGCTACAGTATCAAAATGCCAAGACAGCCAATAGTTAAAAATATCATCTTAAAAAAAATTCTAGAAACAGATTTGTAGTTTGAGAGAATATCTCCTGTACCATGAAAAAATCAGTGTAGATCAAATAACTTAGAGACAAAGCTGGTACATTTACTGGACTTCAAAGTCAGGTGGTCCCATGATTACAGGACGTGTTCATTTCCTATGCTGCTACAACTGCAAATTTATAATCTTGTAGTTCTGGTGGATGGAAGTCAAACATGCCTCTTACAGGGCTAGCAGCAAGGGGACGGCAGGGCTGCATACCCTGAGCCTCTAGGGGAGATTTCCTCCTTGCCTTTTCAGCCCCTGGAGGCTAAGCACATTTCCTGCCTTCCTATTCAAAGTCAGTAGTATATGAGGACTGCCAGTTAAGTTAGCAAACTCATCCAAGAAAAAGTACCACATGCCTCATTGCTGAATATCACTATGGACACCTTCGAAGTACTCCCCTTGGGGAGCTGTGCACCGACACCAGTGCCTAGCCCACCCGTCAAAGCAGTTTGGGAATTCTTTTTTCTGGAATGGCCATCAGACCTGTTGCCATATTACCCTTGATGTCCTAAATGGCATCCAAATGCCTTCCTTTCAGTATTTCCTTTATCTTCTGATTAAGAAAAATGTCACCAGAGGCCAGATCAGGTGACTAGGGAGAGTATTCCAATACCGTTGTTTATGGGTGAAAAACTCCCTCACAGACAAGTATGCAATTAACTTTGTGAACTTGCCACTAGGCCACCTTGTGCAATGGCCATTCCAAAAAGAGTTCCAAAATTGATCTGAAGGGTGGACTGAGTGCTGGCATGGGTTCATAGCTTCCCAGGGGGAGTACTTTGAAGGGGACTGTAGTGATATTCAACAGTGAGGTATGGGGCGCTTAGAACAGTTAAGTTTGCAGACTTAATTGTCAGACTTCATAGCATCTTCTAATCCCTCTCTTTCCTGGCTCGGCTTCTGTTGCCACATTTCTTTCTGTCTGAATCTGACACTGTTTCTCTCATGAGGACAGTAGGAATCCCCTGAGGATTCGTGATGACTGTCACCTTCACAAGACTGTAAACTTAATCACTTCTTCAAAGCTCTTTTGTCATGTCAGGTAACACATTTTCAGGTTTCAGAGACGAAGAAATGGAGGATTAGGAGCCCGGGGGCGGGGGGCATTATCCTGCCTGTCACAGCATGCAAATGAACAAGTCACCTGTACGATGTGGCACAGAGGTGTGGAAGTCAAACTTGTGCTAGACTTTTCCACCCTGGTAGCATAGTGGCTAAGTGCCATATCTGCCAACCAAAAGGCCGGCAGTCCAAATCCACCAGGAACTCCCTGGAGCCTTTATGGGGCAATTCTACTCTATCTTGTAGGCTTCCAATGAGTCAGAATTGACTTGATGGTGGTGGGTTTAGTTTGGGTATAGCCAAAGAGTGGAAAATTCTCTATCAGTTATTTGTTGCTGTGTAGTAAATTACTAAGAATTTCTCCAAAGCTGAATTCTCCTTTAAGTGCTAAGGTAGCAGGGGAAAAAAAAATCAACACACAAGAATCCAAAAAGTGAGTTCCTTAGAATTTTCTTGAAGTTTCTTGAAGAAATTATAGAAAGCCTTCATCCATAGAAGGATGAACAGAGAGATTATTGTTAAGGATGAGTGATGGACCTTGACTTTATTCACCCATAAGAATACTAGGAAAATAAAACAAATTATTTTTTTGAAAAAATATGAAGGGTCACTATGAGTTGGAGTCAACTTGAGGACAACGGGTTTGGTTTGGTTTATAAAGGTTATTAATGTTAATAATATAGAAATGAAGTAAAAAGTGACAGTTTGTCATCATTTTACCTCTGTGACCTGTCGAAGAGGTGAAATTCCAGGTGGGGGTGATGGAGACATTGAGTATTCCCTTCTTTCATTCACCCCCCAACCATGGAGCAGAGGCTGTACCCCAGATGAGGCACGATGAGAGCAGTTAGGGACCCCTTCAATCCAGCCCTGCAGCCTGTTTGTAAGGTGAAGTGTCCACGCTGGGACAGGCAAACCAAGAAAACAGAGGGCAATCTCTGTTCCTGGCTTCTTGCTCCTACAGCCGCAGTGTGAAAAGCTTCTGCTGGCAATGGGTGATGGCTGTAAATGAGGTACCCCGGCCAGGAATCGAACCTCCTACAAGGAGAACTCTACCATGGAACTATCACTGCCTTTGTTATGGCGTTTTGTTGTTGTTGTTAGGTGCTGTTGAGTCAGTTCCAGTTCACTGTGACCTCGTGTACAACTGGACACAACATTGCCTGGTCTTATTCAGGCTGCATAATGGTTGCTGTGCTTGAGCTCGTTGTCACAGCTACTATGACAATACATCTTGTTGGGCATCTGCCTCTCTTTTGTTGACTCCATTGGCCGTGAAAGTGGCATCTAAGAAAGTATAGAACTTTAAAACCCAGCCAAGCCCGTTGCCACTGCGTTGATTCTGACTCATAGAGACCCTACAGGAGGATAGGACTGCCCTGTAGAGTTTCTGAGGCTGTAATCTTTTAGAGAAGCGTATGGCCACATCTTTTTCCCATGGAGCAGCTGGCGAGTTTGAACTGCTGACCTTTCGGTTCACAGCCAAGGGCTTAACGTGATGTTCTACCAGAGCTCTTGTAAATCAATTTTAGTGCACATTAAAAGTTATCATCATAAAATAACCTTTCCATATTTGTGCATGTAGGCAAATTAAAATAAATACATAAGTATTGAAAATAAATTATTTAGGAAGGCAGGGGATCTAAGGAAGAAATACAAATCATGACATCAAAATTGAACTACATCACCAATGTGTGGAATAACCACACGGGGGGAGGTGCGGGGACCAGCTGCTGACCTCAGCAACTTTGACACTAAGACAAGTCTGAGAGTCTTAAAGGCAGAATGAACTGCACATAAACACTATTCTCTAGTTGCTCAAGTTGTTTTCCACGAGGATGAATAACTCCGAAACTGCAGTGCGTGGGTACGAAAGCGGAGCAGTGAAGGGGATGGATGATGAATGCAGGGAGCCAGGATTCTCTCCCCACTGGCATGGGAATTGGGGCTCAGCGGGGGAGGAGGCTACATTACTCCACGTGGTAACGGATTCGAGTTGGAGAGTCAGTGCACTCACTGTTAGCTCTGTAGTGGTACAGATGGTTATGTGTGTGTATGTATACAGAATGTATACAACACAATATTGTATACAATATGTGTACAATACAACACAAAATATAATATGTAAAATACTGACCTGCAAAGTTTTCTGTTTTAACCAGTTCGAATCTACCACTTGTACCTTGGAAGCACAGTGGAATACTTTTGATTTTTTAATATTTTATTGTGCTTTAAATGAAAGCTTGCAATCCAAGTCAGTGTTTTATACAAAAGCTTACACACACATTGCTATGTAACTCCAGCTGCTCTCCCCACACTGTGACAGTACACTTCTTTCCAAGATGCATTTTCTGTGTTCATTGAACTAACTCCCTCGTCTCACCTCTAGACAGGAGCAGCCTGGTTAGCCTCATGTATTTCTTTACTTAAGACAGGAAGCAGATTCTTCATCAGTATCATCTTATGTCTTATAGTCTAGGCCAATCTTTGTCTGAAGAGTCATCTTTAGGAAGAGTTTCAGTTCTGGGTTAACACAGAGAGTCCAGAGGTCATGTCTTCTGGGGATTCTCTACTCTGCTGGACCATCAAACCTGATCTGTCTAATAAAGTTTGGGTTATGCACCTCTTTCTCCCACTCTGTCAAGGACCGTTTCTTGTGTTCTCTGCCAGGGCAGCCGTTGGTGGTGGCTGGGCACCATCTAGTTCTTCTGGTCACATGCTCGTGTAGCCTCTGGATTACGGGGCTCTTGGGCTTATCTTTTCCTTATGTGTTTGCTGTCCTCTGCTTTAGGTGGGTTGGGACCAGTTGATGCTACTGAGACGGTCACTTGCTAGCTTTTAAGACAACTATGGGATACTTCTGTCTGGCCTTTACTCTGTTGTAAGAATCAACTTGATAGCAACAGGTCTGGTTTGGTTTTCAGTGTATACATGGGTTATTATAATCTTCTTATCTCTGTGCTATGCCAGATGAGAAACTCTAGAAATAGTACCACCACAGCAGCAACGAGAACACCTAGCATTCAGATCTGGGTGTCTAGTACCATTTTCCAATACACAAGATGAGCCTGGAGTATCTTATAGTATCAGAATGTAAGAAAGTGATGAAATAAACAAAAAGCAGCCAACAAGAAAACTACAGTGATGAGAGTATATCAAAAGTGTATGAGTGCCAACAAAAGGGCTCCCTTTGGCAAAACCTAAACCCAACCCAGTGCCCTCAAGATGATTCTGACTCACAGAGACCTGATAGACAGTGTAGAACTGCCCATAGAGTTTCTAAGTAGTGCCTGGTGGATTTGAACTGCCGACTGTCTGGTTAGCAGCCATAGCACGTAACGAGTATGCCACCAGGGTTTCCCCCTTTGGAAAAGCTAATATAATTTGAACATGCCAGCCAAGCCAAGTGCTGTCGAGTCGGATCCAGGGTCGCCATGGGTCGGAATTTGAACATATATATATATACATATATATATGTTATTTGAACTCATGTTTGAATTTGAACATATATATAAATGTATATATATATCTATATGTATGTATGTATATATGTGTATGTATGTATACATACACATATAAACTATTATTGAGAATAACATAAATAGCCATTCATCTGGAATGAACATAAGTGACTGAATAAACAAATAGAGGTGAATGTTCAAATCTCCCATGTGGAAAAATTTCAAATAACTTATATAGATAGTATCCACCCTCCACACCCCCACTCCTGGAAGGGGAAGCAAAATTCCACACTCCTTAAATGTGGACTATAGGTAGTAATTTCCCTGTAAAGAATATGATACACAAAGGGAGATTACACAAAGAGCGATTATACAGTTGGGAAGCCTGCATCTCTTTCTGCCAGGTGATCAAGGTCAATATCAACTATTATGGCACATTGAAAATATGTACATTTATAGCATAGTGTCCATGAAGTCGATGTGTCCTTGTTACTGGTGATGATGGCCTTGGCCAGTTGTTTCATGTGGTGTCTGCAGGAGTTCTCTTTTGCACAGCTTCTCTCTCACCTATGGTTTTTTCCAAATGTCATGGGAGAGCAACATTGACTCCATGCAAATCCTCTTTCTCCTCACACTTTTGCATATACTGATATGAGCATATTTTATGTCAAAACATATTACTGTGGAGTTCATCTCTCCAGATGGAATCATGTCTTCCCAAAACGTGAATCAATCTGGTTCAGACATGATTTCCAGTGTTGCGTGCCTGTCCTCTGTTTTGTCATTGTCTTATGTGTGATACATTATAATCTTTACCTATAATGAAGTGCTGTGGCTGTTAAAGAAAATTCTGACAGCTCAGACCTACCAGGTGCGCCATAGAAACTCTATGGGGCAGTTCTATGTTGGAATCAGCTCAGTGGCAATGAATTTGGGTGTTTTCTGTTGTCGTTGTTGTTCTGTGGTTAAAGAGGACTAGGCTGGGATGTGACACTCTCCCTCAGCTCACATCCCTGATCCAACATAAAGGGATTTTCCCTGGGGTGTGGCCTGTACCACCTTTTATCTTACAAGACATAAAAGGACAGGGCAGCAAGCAGAGAGTTGGGGACCTCACATCACCAGGAAAGCAGTACCAGGAGCAGAGAGCATCCTTGGGACCCAGGGTTCCTGGGCAAAAAAAGCTCCTAGTCCACAGGAAAATTGGTGACAAGGACCTTCTCTCAGAGCTGACGCAGAGAGAAAGCCTTCCCTTGGAACTGACACCCCAAATTTGGACTTCTAGTCTACTAGATAATGAGAAAACAGATTTCTCTTTATTAAAGTCATCCACTTGTATTTCTGTTGTGACAGTGTTTGATGACTACTTTCCTGTTGCTCATAGTACACGTTTAACTGTAAATGGGCTTCTCTTCTCATCACTGATCTGTTTAGATTTATTTACTTGAGTGTTTATTTCTATCCTTAAGGACCCACAAGTATTTCTTTTACTCTATGTGTTAAAAATGTAACACTACTCTGGTGGCTTAGTAGTTAATTGTTATGTCTGCTAACCAAAAGGTTGGCAGCTTGAACCTATCAGGCACTCCTTGGAAACTCTATGGGGCAGTTCTACTCCATTCTATAGGGTCGCTGTGAGTTGGAATCGACTTGATGGCAGTGGGTTTGATTTTTTGGTATTTTATCGTTGTGTATACTAACTCAATATCTCTTTCTCAGTAGCTCAAAGTATTTCACCATTTGCTCCTTCAGGCTGTATCCTGTTGCTTTTCAACAAGTCTGCATCTTCTTTTGAGTATTTCCTTGTCATCTGGCACCACAGGTGTTCCAAGCTCCACCTTTGTTTCCTTTGCTCCACCTTGAACTCGTTTCTTTAATGAACTCTTAACTTTATTTATTGGAAAAAAAGGTATTTAGAAATTAAAGTCTGAGTACTAGGCAAGCTCACTGCTATATACACTAAAGATATCTATTTGGAGGTAGTCATCACAATGTTTTGTCTCATTTTTCTGTTACATTTTCATTTTGGTTAAGATGAGTTTTTGTGATGGAAAATTATTATTTTTTAATTTTTTGATGGTCAAACTTGTCAATCATTTCTTATTGCCTTTGAATTTTGAATGATAGCTAGAAAATACTTATATTCACTAACATTAATAAGAATTTATCTACTTTTCCCATAGTCCTTGTAGGAGTTCTTTCATTATGTGTCATTTTGTAATCAATTTGGAGTTTATTCTTAGGTGGTTTGAGAAACGCAACTAATTTTATCTGTTTCCAAATAGCTATCCATTTGTTTCAGTGCCACTTATTGAAAAGGTCATTTGAGATGCCACCTTTGTAATCTGCTGAATTTCTGTATATACTTGGGTGTAATTTCAGAGTTTACTTTTTTCCCAGTGGTCTAATTTGCCCATTCGTGTGCCAATACTGAATTGCTTTAACTATACAAGGTGTACAGTATGCATTAATATCTGATAAAACAAACGTCCCACTGAGGTTTGGTTTTCCTAAATATATTTGCATGTTAGTTTTTCCATGAGCTTTTGTTTTGTTTTGTTTTGTTTTATCCATTTGTCTAAACTGAACTAGCTTATTGGTATTTTTAATAGTATTACACTGATTTTATAAATTAATTTAGGAAAAAGGTACGTCTTTATAATGTTGAATTGTTCTATCGAAGAAACAGCACTGACTTTCTATCTGGTTAAGCTTATGTCTGCAACTTTCGTGAGCTCTTTAAAATGTTCCTCGTTTGGGTTTTATACATTCTTGTTAAGTTCGTCTCTAAGTACTTAATATTTATTGCTATTATAAATGAGGTATTTTTGTTTCTTGTTTGTGTACATAAAATCTATTTTTGTATGCTCGTTTTAATCACAGTGACCCTATAGGATAGGACAGAACTACCTCATAGAGTTTCCAGGGAATGCCTGGTGGAGTTGAGCCGCCAGCACTTTGTTTAGCAGCAGAAGCACTTAGCCTCCAGTCGGCCAGGGTTTCTATGAGTCATTATCCACTCAAGGCAATGGGTTTGTGTTTTTGTTTCGGACTACTTTACTGAATTCTTTTGTTGTTTGAATTAGTGTTATCATTGGTTATTTACTGTTTTCCAAGTATGCAATCCTGTTGTTGATTCCTGTCTAGTTGATTTTCAATTCAGATCACGTGTAAATAGTGTAAGTCCTGCTCTTTCTTACACATTCTCATATCTCTAATTGATTTATCTTCTACAATTGCATTTTCTAATACCTCCAGTGTAGTATTAAAGGGAAGACACTCCTGTCATATTCTTGATCCCATTGGAAAGTCCTCTAACATTTCTCCATTAAGACAATATGTATGTGTTATTGTTTAAAAAAAGTCCTTCAATTCCTGTTTTCTTCATTCTTTTTAATTACAAATGGGTATTGAGTTTTGTTGAATACTTTTTCATCTATGAGATCCCATCATATGCACACAAAAGCTGAATGATGAATAAGGAAGACAGAAGGATTGATGGATTTGAACTGTGGTGCTAGAGAAGAATTGAATGTACCATGGACTGCCAGAAGAACAATTAGATCTGTCCCAGAAAAAGTACAACCAGAGTACTCCTTAGAAGTAAGGATGGTGAGACTGTATCTAACACACTTGGGACATGTTGTCAGGAGGGATTAATCCCTGGAGAATGGCATCATGCTTGGTAGAGTGGAGGGTCAGTGAAAAAGAGGAAGACCCTCAGCAGGATGGATTGACACAGTGGCTGCAACGATGGGCTGAGCATAAAGGTGATTAGTGGGCACGGTGCAGGACGGGCAGTGTTTTGTCCTGTAATGCATAGGGTGACTGAGTCGAAACCAACTCAATGGCACCTAACAACAACAACAACGTGAGATTGGAAAGAACAATAATTGTTTCATTTTTTAGTTGAAAACATCTCAGATGTTTTTATTAAAAAATACGTTGTATTGACTACACTCAAAAAAGAGATAGATCACTCCACAATAGTAATGGGAGACTTCCACACTCCACTCTCAAAATTGGACAGATCGTCTAGAAAAAAGCTCAATAAAGACACAGAAGACCTTATTGCCACAATTAACCAACTAGACCTCATTGACACATACAGAACTTTCTGTCCATCAGCAGACAACTACGTCTTCTTCTCCAGTGCACATGGAACATTCTCCAGAATAGACCATGTGTCAGGACATAAAGCAGTTCTCAACAAAATCCATACCATTGAATTAATGCAGAGCATCTTCTCAGATCGTAAAGCCATAAAAGTCGAAATCAATAGTAGAAGAAACATAGATAGAAAGTAGAATTCACGGAAACTGAACAAAATCTTGCTCAAAAAACTATGGGTTATAGAAGAAATCAAGGATGAAATAAAGAAATTTATGGATTCCCATGAGAATGAAAACACTTCCTACCAGAACCTATGGGGTACAGCCAAAGCAGTGCTCAGAGGTCAGTTTATTTCCATAGATGCACACATCTGGAAGGAAGAAAGAAACCAAATCGAAGAACAAACCCTACAGCTTGAACAAGTAGAGGAGAGATCGACAGAGGAACCCTTCAGGTGCCAGAAGAAAACAAATCACAAAGATTAGAGCAGAACTAAACAAATTACAGAAGAACAATTCAAAAAATTGCAAAGACTGAAAAATACATTGTAAACCACTGAAAAATACAATGAATAGCATTCCTTAATTTAAAAGAGAATCCTTTCTCTTTTACATACTTGTCCACAAGTTGTGTGTCAAGGAGATGTGTGTCAAGGATGGCCTTGTCAGTTGCCATCCTCTGTCCTCATTTTATGTATGAGCAGCTGTAGACCTGCAAAGGATAAGACAAACCCAGGGGTAGTGTTAGAGTCAGAACGAAAACTTACACCTCATGACTCTTATCTTTATGCTGAGCTCTCTCTCAAAGCCATTTAAGAACATTTTAGTGGGACACCTTCAGTGGGCCCCTCACACAGCAAATCCAGCCCATGACTCAAGCAGAAATATCAGAGCCCAAATCGATCAGGCTATCTGTACATTCAAAGTATTTGAAGAAGGTGGCACAGCACTATGGAGATATTCAGTGTGACTGAGGGCTTAAATGAAAAGACTTGGGACAATAAAGAGTACTGACATTTTGACCAGTTGTTTTGCATGCGTTTTCTTTTCTCCTTAGGAAATACCAAGGCTTACCGAAGCTAGAACAGGGGAGAGAATAGATTGTGTGGTTTGTTCCTTCTTTTATTTTTTTTTAACTCTTATTTTTCTCTTCCCTATGGCAGAGGACATACAAAACCCAAACCCAAACCTGTGGCTGTGAAATCGATTGTGACTTGTAGCAATCCCTGAGGACACAGTAGAATGTCCCCATAGGGTTTCCAAGGAATGATGGGTAGATGCCAACTGCCATCTCGCTTAGCCACTGGGCTCTTCCGCACTGTGCCACCAGGGCTCTGAAGGAGGCAGCAGGGGCAATAGAAATGCTATGGTCACCAGCAGGACATTCTGTGAATTGAATTCCCAGACAGGGACTATGCTTTAAGTAGGTGGCTGGTATTAATCTCTGTTTGAGTTTTTAGCCCACAATTCAGTTCATCCTGAAGGCTAACTTTGCACAGCCTCTTAAATTCAAGCAGCCTTGCTAAAACAGTAGGCACCACAATTTGCTTTCTCTTGGGACAATGTGGCTACACTGTCCTCTCCAAATAAGCACAGATGTTGTTATTTTTAAAACGAAACACCTGGTTTTCCTCGCCACCTGATACTAACCCTTCCCCTAGCTTGGAATGGTTGTCTCAGCAATTACCAGTTACAGATGTCGGCCGGTGAGCAACCGAGAAGGATGGCAAAGCCAGAGAGACCAAAGTCATTGCCATCAAGTTGATTCCAACTCATAGTTCCCTATGAGTCATCTGGAATGTGCCATTCTTGCTCTTTGCCATGTACCATTGACCTCAACCTTCATTATGCATCCAGAAATAAATGAAGTCCAAGTTTGGAGTTCCAGATTTTAACAACTCTAAACAAGCATGTACAATGGCCACTCTTCCCAGAGGCACAAAAAGAACTTGTTTAATGTGTCATGGAATACAAATAACCAGTTCATATTGTGGTCTTTATTGCTTTTATCATGGCAGCAAAGTTAAGCATTTCATCAAGTGCCTGCCCTGGTCCCTTCTTGGCATGGATGCTTGCCTGTAATCATAAAGAATTGTTCAATTTAATTAGGTTTCCAACATCTCCCTTAAAACCTTGAGCCTTGGGCATTCTCTGCAGGCCAGTCCTATTCATCTTTGAAATCCCTTTGGGTTGAAGCTGTGTCCTCTGACTACCGGCAGATTGATTCAGAACCCTTAGACTTAAATATATTTTCTCAAGAAAGTTAGCTGTGGTGTTACGTGAATGAAGCGTAAGCATTTAGGTAGTGTGGGATCTGTTCTTCCACTGATGTGAGTAGTTAGCCCCCATTAACGGTAATGTGATTGAGCTTTGTGGACCAATACATCCCTTAGGCTTTGTGTGTATAGCACATTTTGTTAACTGGAAAGTGCTCAAAAATCAAAACATAGTTCCCACAAATCAGAAAAAATAAAACTACTTTGAAAAGGAAAAGAAAAACTCTTGGGGACTTGGGCATGGATCTAGCTTGAGGTGATGCCATGTTATATTTTCTAAGTGGGGGGGGGTGTCTTTTCTCCAGGGAGAGACATCCATAATGAACTGTATCATTAGCTACTTGAAACTCTTCTTTCCTCTCCCAGCTCCTCCTTGCCACAGCCTCCTCAGCTAGAAACAATTCTCGTGGTAGCCGTGCTGTCAGGGATGGAAAAAGGGAGCCCACTTTGACCAGCCATGGCGTGTCACTTGGCAGACATGGATACATTCAAGCTATGCACTTCCTTCACCTGGGCCTTCCCATTTCATGAGACTCTCTCTTGTAGTTTTTACTTGGCTCCATAGACCATATAAAGGCTTGTTGGCTGCTACAAACCACAAATACATGTAGCTTCCAACCAAAAGTCTGATAGTTCAATTTTTATCTAAAGGTGCTTTGGAAGAAAGACCTGGTGATCTGCTTCCTAAAAAAGATTAGCCATTGAAAATCTCACGGACTATGGTTCTACTTTGACACACTGAGTGTCACCATGAGTCAGAGTTGGCTCCGGGGAGACTCGTTTTGTTTGTTCATTTGCTTTCTCCCCGTATGTCCCCAAACACGTCAGTTCTCAGCAAAGGGTCGAGCTTTTAGATTTCTCCTGGGTAGCTTAGTTTCTGCCCCCTGCTGTCTCATGGTGAAGTTGAACTTGTGAAGGATATCTTTGCATAGCTTCATCTATGTGATACACAGTCAGTTTCAGAGTTGTCCTGTTTCTTATGCTACCTGTGGTGATGATAGGGTATTCTACTTTGTGTCTCATGAATGCCTGTGCCCAGATAAAACAGGTAATTCCCATCACAAAGAGAATGAGCACTACAAAAGTGTCAGATTTGCTTGAAGGCTGAGCTCTTGTCTCCTGGAGACTTCCTCCAGATTAGACAACCTGAACTGGTGTGACAACCTCAACAGATTGTGCCAGCAGCTGTGGAGACCAGGTGCAGGACTGGATCAGGTTCAGTGGAGTCTAACATATTGTCATGAAGACGTAGACACTCTCCAGAGAGATCCTGGCACATAAAAGAAGCATGAGTGTAAGGGCCTGCCTTCCCTTTGGCCTGTCTGGGTTGGCACACCCCTGATGTGGCCTTCATGTCACCTTTATAAGAACCTGCCACTAGCATCTACTTATTCAGCCGTGAGGTGTCATAGAGCCGCACTGGAGAAAAAGATAGAAAGTTAAATACTGTCACAGCATATGAAATCATAAACAAACTCCCCACACCCTCCCCCAGTATCAATTAGAGATGTAAATATATTCAAATGTTCCACCCGATACCCCAGGGTGTTCTGGGATGTTGCTGCCTTAGGCAAGATGGGGAAAAAGAGCCACAAACCCAACCTACCCCCCTCACAGCTTATCCAGCCTCCTATAATAGAGTCACTAAAACATTTTGCTGCCCTAGGCAACCACCTGCTCTGCCTGCCTGTAAAATCCGTCCCTGATGACACTTAATTCATCTCTGCTGAGTGAATTCATATCACAAGGAGACAACCCCAGGTCAGGGTGGGAAAGCATTCAAATGCATTCTAACACAAGCGGAACGTTCTCCCCCATTCTCTCCTCCTTCGATACTGTACTGGATAAACTGTGGTGGTTCAATTCTTTGCATTTCCCTCTTATTTCCTGGGGAATTACAAATTCCAGACCCCTGGCTAAGAAGAAGGATGCTAGAATGAGATTTCCAACAGAAATTATTGTTCGCCTCTTTTTAGGCCCCTTCTGATTTTTACCCCCTCATTTTGGTAAGATTGTATGTATCACTACATATGCTGGTGGTGTAGCGGCTAAGTGCTATGTCTGCTAACCGAAAGGCTGGCAGTTCAGATCCTCTAGGTGCCCCTTGGAAACTCTATGGATCAGTTCTACTCTGCCCTATAGGATCGCTATGAGTTTGAATCAACTCAAGAGCACTGGGTTTGGTTTGGTGTTGGTTATGTGTCACTACATAATTTCCAACAACACCTGGTCAAATCACTAAAACATTTCAAATACCTTTTAAATAGGACAAAAATAAGCAAGTCAAATGAATTTCTATATAGGAAAAGGGCTTTGTTGCTGCTGTACATACTATATAAGTAGAGTTGGTCCCCAAGACAAGAGTACAAATACAGCCTTAATATCTTTTGTATAAATGTGTTATAAACCAAGCCAGCCAAGAGTCAAAAAACATATTGTCTGCCTACTTTAAAACACATATTTGCCTAATGACCTGAAAGGCCAGGTTTGAATTTAGAATTCTCAGACTCCTCCAATTGTTGAGCTTGACCACGGCAGAGACTCCAACCTTGAGCCCTCCTGGGTCTTGTGTGCCTGTGGGTGGGTACTGCTGTCAGGAATTCTAATTTCTATCCCCACAAGCAGCCATCACGTTGGCTACCTAGGGCTTAGAAGTGCTCCTTCAGGAAGACGGGCCCAAGTTGTGTCACACAGGCCAGGGAGGTGGACTCAAGACTGCCTTGTCAGGCTTATCCAGAGTCCTGAATATCCAGATGGAGTTCCTTCATGGTGCAAATGGTTAATGTGTTTGGCTTCTAATGGCAAGGCTGGAGGTTTGAGCTCACTCTGAGCTGCCTCGGGAGATCCAACCTTTGGATCAATTCAAAGCCTATGGAGCACAGATCATCTTGAGAGCAGCTGGTTTCCTGGAAGGGAAGGGGGTGTATCCAGCACGTGAACGCAAAGAAAAGATACAAACAACAGGGAAGCATGTGCCCGGGGCTCAGTAGGCATGTGCCCCCTGGGAATGGCACAGTCAGAAGTGGACAGGACAGTGGCAGACGGGGTACTGTCTCTAAAGCACCATGACAGGGACCTTTTGTGTCCAGACCTAAGAGTGATACCTGAGTGGCCATTTTCCTGGGGTCTTGTCAGCCTGAGCCTAAAAGGAGCAACTGTAGCCAGGACTCAGAACTCTATGCCTGACACTGCATACCCATTGTTTCATTTAATCCTTACAGTGACTCTGCGAGATGGGGTTGTGGTCACCATAGCAACGGGCCTTAGAGAACCTAAGTGTGATGTTCTGCCTGTATGTGAGTTTGTGAACCCATCCTAGAAAAAGTGCTACGTACCTCACTGCTGGTTATCACTATGGTCACTGTCATGGATCAAATTGTGTCCCCCAAAAAACAGGGGGGATGGGCCATGATTCCCTGTATTCTACGATTGTCCTCCATTTTGTGATTTTGCTGTGCTTATGTTAAAGGATTAGGGTGGGACTGTAAATCCCTTCAGAAGAGCACCTCCCTGCTCCGTGGTAAATAGAGCTTCCCTGGAGTGCGGCTTGCCTCATGCTTAATCCTTTCATCCTGCAAGAGATAAAAGGAAAGGGAAAGCAGGCAGAGAACTGGGAATCTCACACCATCAAACAAGGAGCACCAGAAGAAGAGCGCATCCTTCAGACCTGATGTTCCTACGCCAAGATGCTCCCTGGACAGAGACGGATGTAATACCAGACTGTCTGTCCTCCAGAGCTGACAGGGGGAAAGCCTTACCCTGGAGCAGACATCCTGAGTATGGACTTGTAGCCTACTGGACTGTGTAAGAATAAACCTTTCTTTGTTAAAGCCATCCACTCTGTGGTACTTCCGTTACAGCAGGCCTAGCTGACTAAAACAGTCACCTTCAAAGTACTCCTCTTGGGAAACTAGGCACTGATGCCAGTGCCTAGTCCACCCTTCAAAGCATTCTGCAACACTTTTTCTGAAATGTCTATCAGAGCTGTCCTTGTATAACTGTTGATGTCCTCAATGTCATCAAAATTTCTTCCCTTCAGTATTTCCTTTACCTTTGGGTAGAGAAAAACTCACTGGGAGCCAAATCAGGTGACTAGGGAGAGTGTTCCAATACAGTTTATTTGTTCACTGGCTAAAAACTCCCTCACAGACGACTACACAATTAAATTTGCAAACTTGCCACCTTGCCACCATACCACTGTGTACAATGGCCTTTCCAGAAAGAGTTCCCAAATGGCTCTGAAGGGTGAACTACGTGCTGGCATTTGTGCATAGCTTCCAAAGGGGAGTACTTCGAAGGTGACCATGGTGGTATCCAGCAACGAGGTAGGGAGAACTTACAACAATTAAGTTCATGGTCTTAATTGTCGGACCCTGTAGCCAGCGAGTGAAGGAGCTAGGATTTCCACCCAAGTTCGCTTGAGAGGAGGTGGCACTCCTTTCTCTTGTCACCACTGGGTAAACGGAGCATTGCTATTGTTGTTCATTGCTGTTGAGTTGGATCAGCCTCATGGAAATCCCACATACAACAGAAGAAAGTGTTGCCCAGCCCTGTGCTGTCTTCACAATCATTGGTCTTCTTGTGCCCACTGTGGTGGCCACTGAGTGTTTTGGGTGTCTTCTGACCTAGCGGGTCATCTTCCCTTACCGTATCCTACAGCATTCCTTCCTGATCTGTAGGCTTTTCATTTGCTACTTTTCAGAAGTAGATGACCAGGCCTTTCTTTCTGTCTGTTTTATTCTGGAAGCTCCATTGAAACTTACATGAGTGATCTTGCTGATCTCTGAAATACTCGTGGTGTAGCTTCCGGCATCATAGCAACACATGAACCACCACTGTATGGCAAGCTAATGGACAGGTGGTGGAAGTTACATGTGCTTTGAGTGGTAGTTAATATTATGTGTCAATTTGGATAGGCTGTGATTCTCAGCAATTTGACAGCCATTGGATAAGATATGCTTCCATGATGTAATCACGTTCTGTTTTGTGATCTGATGTGAGGGACCAATCAGTTGAAATGAGAGTTTCCTTGGGGGTGTGGCTTGCCTCCAGAATATAAATGGATATTCTGGCAAAGCTTGTTCTCTCTCGATCCTGCACTCTTCTTACCACCTGACCTCTGGTTTCTGAGACATAAGCCTGCAGAAAGAAGCCTTAAGCTTGACCTACAGATTTTGGATTTTTCAGCCCCTGCCACCAAGTGAGCTAGCAGAGGTCCCCACCTGCTGCTCTACCAATGAGTTTTGGACTCATCATTGTGTGTGTTGTTTCCTTGAAATAAATCTCTCTGTGCATATTTATACATTTCATTGGCTTTTTTCTTCTAAAGAATCCAGATGCAGGTACTTTGCAACATTAAACAATGAATGAAAGGGCATAAGCCAAGAGCTGTAACTGAAGATTCTGGTATCAGTTGAGGAAGGAAGATAAAGACTTTGGCAAGTGAGGAGAGATAGATAATGGTGGCACTTTTCAATGAAGACCAGAGGTTAAAAGATGAATGAGTGGCAGGCATCTTCTTCACACAGAACAGGACAGTTGCCTTGGCTGGAGCGAAAGAGATGCTCAAGCAGTGTTTGTGTGAGCAGGTCTGTGACAAGACCAAGCTGCTTTCTGAGGGGTAGGTGCACCAGCAAGGGGCCAGTCCTGTTTCTCTACTTTCTGTTCTCTAAGGTGTCTAATCAGTGCTTTCTAGAGGTCTTGGAAGCTAAGTTCTGACACATGCTTCACAAAGTATTACTGCTATAGAAAGCAGTTTTTAACCCTCATAATGAGTTGATTGATGTGGGCCGTCTCTAAATCTCTCTTGAAAACACCCTAAAGCTCCATGCCTTATTGAAAAGCTTGGTTTCTTATATTCTTTTGTGTGTGTGTGTTCACCCATTAGATGAGATTTCTTATGTTCTGTCTGTGTAGAGTCATGTGGCAAGCCTTGAATGTAAAAAACAAACAAACCCAAGAAACCCAAGCCCACTGCACCAAGTTGATTCTCCCCCATGCCGACCCTAGGCAACAGACTAGTACTGCCCCGTAGGGTTTCCAAGGAGTGGCTGGTGGTTCGGAACTGCCAGGGTTGTGGTTAGCAGCCAATGTCTTAACCACTGCAACATAAAATTTCAGGGATTGAAATCACAGTATTTCCTAGTTCGTAAGTCTCCTCCATGACGTTGGTTTAGTTCAAGTTGCTATAGTAACTCCCTGCCTGTTTTATGACACCTTGATGATCACCTAATGCATGACAATGGAGAAAATATTAGGTTACAAGGGCAGACACCACCCTAAAACACCCTGTTTGGGGAACACCCAGTTTCCCCACAAAAAGTGTCATTTCTACGCTTGGGAAAGAGGTTTGCAAATATTGACTGTAAACCTCACCAAACAATTGTTTTTGAATTATGCTTTTGTCTTCTCAAAGAGTTGCTTCAGTTCCCTATTCTTCACAACTATTTATCCCAAACTGTAATGCTGGGAAGAAAAAACACAATCTGTAACATTCTTCTTTTGTGTTCAGATGGAAAAACAGACACCATGGTTGAGAACAGGATTCTCATCGGCTGACTTCACAGCTGATGTTTGGCACAGTGGTCTTTAGAACACAGCTCTAAGCAAGCAAACCAGCACCAGTTGGTCTAGCTCTCAGCCAGCTGTTCCAAACTTCTAGGGAGATGGGGAGAGGAGGGTCCTTAAGTGGCACAAAAAGGTTTGCTGTTGGCTACTAACCTAAAAGCTGACGATCTGAGCCTATCCAGCAGTGCTACCGAAGAGGGTCCTGGCAATCTGCTTTCCCTAAAGCTTTTAGCCAAGCCAACACTATGGAACAGTTCTACTCTGTAATGGACAGAGTTATCATGAGTTGGTCCCAATTCCAAAGCGACAAGTTTGCTTTTCTGGGGGAGGCAATAGGAAAGTAAAGAAGTTTGGAGTCTTGAGCTGACACACTTGTCTCCACTGATGATTCTAATCACCACAACTCGTATTATGATCAAAGAAAAAATATCTAGTGCTTCTTTTTAACCTAAGTTAACTTAGACAAATTGAGAACATCATACTTATGGTTGAACTCTCCAGAAATAGATTCATTTTTTTATCCTAAAAAATCACAAATATTCTGTACTTGAAATATAAAAATTACACAGTTATTATTGATTGATTTGTAAAGTGCAAACAGGAAAGAATTCTGATTAAGTTTCATGCGAAAAGGATGGCTTGCTTCTCTGTTGTTTAAGTCACTATGATGCCGAAGTTTTTTTTGTCCTGCAGGTTGAGTAATTGAACACATAAAACAAAATCTTGTTGCCTTGTGAAACCCAAGAGGCTGCTAATTAAGGGCTGAAGCCATGACGGGGTGCTTGTCGGTGACACATCAAGGCCAAACGCAGATGAATCCTGAAACCGTACCTTGATTGTTTGATTTCGTGGGCTGGTAAAGCACATGTTGCTTGGTAAATGCCACCTACAGCACTCACTATTCTTGTTTATCGGCCAGCTAGATCTTGGCTTTGAGTTAGTAAGGTGCTGCTTGTCTTTGTTAGCTGCTTTGGGGTTGGTCCCCACTCACAGTGACCCCAGACACAATGATACAATACGATGCGTGGTCCTGCACCATCACGGCCATCACTGACACACTAGACCATGGTGAACCACATAGAACTGTCATCGGCTGATTTTCTGGAAGCTTCACTGGAATCCCTTCAGTATCATTATGACATGTAAGCCTCCACTCCCAGGTAAGGTCTACTGTTTGAGAATTGAACTCAGGTCTCAAGCATGGAAGGCAAGAAGTCTGCCACTGAACCTCCAATGTCCTCGTACTCAGCCCCTTAAATCTTCCTTCTACACATTGCTAGAGTAAAGATGGACTTGCAAAGATTTTTCAACCCAGTCTATATGATAAACTTAGCTGGGAGGGTTTTTTGAAAATGCAACGCCAAGCCCCACTCTCTAAAAATTATTAAGAGTCTCTAGAAATAAGTTCCAGAAGTTTGTATTTTTTGTAAGCTCTCCAACCATTTCTGGTTGCATCTAGGATTGAGAACTAGTATTTCTTTTTGGTGTGGAGCATCAGCAAAGGAAGAAGGCGACCCTCGGTGAGGTAGGTAGCTTGACATACCTGCTGTGGCAAAGTGGGCCCAACCACAGCAAAGACTGGGAGGACGGCACGGCAGCAGGCAGTGTTTCCTTCTGCTGTACCCAGGGCCACTATTTTCTTCTGCTGTGCCTAGGGTCGCTATGAGGTCGAACCACCTCAGTCACACAGAACAACAACAACATGTTATTGTTGACTGCCGTCCAGTTAGTTCTAACTCATGGCGACCGTGCGTGTAGCAGAGAAAACGCTGCCTGTCCTGCGTCTCTTGGCTCTTATCTCTTTGACTCCTGTCTTCTTTGATTAGAACTTTGCTTTTGCTGCTCTGATAAGCTGCATACTGAGGAAAGTTCTTTAACTGAAGAGCACTGCATGCGGACGAGAGGACGTGCAGGTGGGGCACTGGTGGCACGATTTTCACAGTTGTTTTTTCTGCAAGAAATTGTCACATGATAATGAAAGGAAGGTGGGACTGTAAGTATTTTAACGGCTTATCCGATTTCCAATCAGCATGTGTTTCTGATTTGGTACTTTTCATGCTTTGTGATTTTGACTGAAAAAAAGAAAAAACATACGGTCTCACGGTTGCAAATATTTACCTGGTATTTAGCTGGTGTGGGTTGTTCTTGTCTCCTTTCTGTGAGGCTGCTTTGCTTACTGCTTGTCTGCAGAGGCTCCAGCTTGGAAGGAATAGGAAATGTTATTTCAATGTACAGAGGATAAGACTTGTCAGTTTTATATGCGGTCCATACAAATTTGCTGGTATAATCAGACCTGATGCTGACTATGGATTTCTTATGTGAGAGGCACTGAATACAAATTGTCACATGAGTCACCTCACAATGTACTATGAAACAGAAGAATTGATCCTTGTTTCACAGACGAGGAGGCAGAGGTTCAGATAATACAAGTACGCACATAATGCAACTGCAAAATCGGATTTTTGCAAGTGATTTTCTAAGTGCCAAATATGGCCTATATAGGAACGTTGTGTTTTTATAGGAAGGAGTGGTAATTCAATAACATGAGATAACTTGAAAATCTAGGTCTGTTTGAGTGCAGTCACTTTTCTGAGTGCCTGTGTGGTAATTTTAATATTTGAACTTTATGGATGGGGGGAGGAGCTCTAGTGGTGCAGTGGTTAAGCACTCAGTCACTAACTGAAAGATCAGCAGTTCAAACCCACCAGTCACTCATAGGAAGAAAATCCTGGAGTTCAGCGCTCATCAGGTGTGAAGCCTAGAACACCCTATGAGACAGTGATTCGACAGTGCTGCTGTGGGTCAGCAGTGACTCAACAGCACGCAAGGTACAAGTGGGAAGAAGTGCTCCATCTGGCAACTCCGCCCTGTCTTTGACTAGCCTTTGGGAGCAGTTTTCTGGTTTGTCTCCGCTCTCCACCAGCAGGGAATTTCCTTAATGATCATTCCCAGGGCGGCTGTGACTGGGTGGGGAGGAGAAAGTTGTTCTGATTGCTTTTCTCTGCACAATGGTTTATTTTAGAAGACAGGATAGAGGAACATGCCTCTTTTACCACCTGATCTAAGAGGAAGCAGAAGCTGGATTTCTGCAAGTGGTTATGTAAGCATTATGTAAGCACCAAATATGACTTTAGCTTGTTTTTTGAAACCTACTGCTGTTAAATTGATTCTGACTCATAATGACCCTCTAGGCAGAGGAGAACTGCCCCATAGAGTTTTCAAGGAGGCTGTGGTGAATTTGAAGGGCTCACATTCTGTTTAGCAGCTGTAGCACTTAACCACTGTATCACCAGGGTTTCCAACCTTGTGTAGAAGAATGGTTTTTCCAAAGACTGAAATGCTTTTATACTCACCCTAAGCAATTCTCAAAACTACCAGTCTACCTGACAGCCCCTGCCAGTGAACAGCAATGGCATGTCACTTCCTCTGAAGTCGTTTTGTCTGATTAGGTTGAGGTATTGGTAGTGAACACTTTCAAACTGTAGAAAAGTAGAAATGATAGCCCACTCCATCAGGCCATGAGGGCAGCTATATAGAGCAGCCCAGCTGAAACCCAACCACTATTCTAATACACTCCTCATCCTAGCCCAACCTGTAAGAGCATACGCCTACTTCATCTTCTCCAAGACCCTCTCTCACAGCAAAGACCTCCACTGGAGGAAAGCTCTATGGTTGATGGCAAAGACGGTCAGTCTCCTCTCCCAGGTCCCTGCTCAGCAGTGTCCTGAGGATTCAGTGACTGGAGTGGCAGGATCCACTCCATAGCTCTTCTCTCCTAAAGTCTCCCATGTGCCAGGCAAAAGGGAGCAGAAGCCCAGACCCTCTTCACCTGGCTTCTGCTCTAATTGTTGTTACGGTCTCATTGTTTCCAACCCATGGTGATGTCATGTGTGCAGACTAGATCTGCTCCCTAAGGTTTTCAAGGCTATGACTTTCCTGAAGCACATTCTCAGATGTGTCTTCAGAGATGCCTCTGGGTAGGTTCAAACTGCCAACCTTTTGTCAACTGGTAGAATACGGACACCTCCAAAGAGAAGATGTCAACTTAGTTATCAGCTTCCGTTTGATTCATTTATTAGGAAAACAAAAATAATGTTTGTAAAATTTGGGAGACAATTTTGTTATTGTCAAAAAGGAGTTGTTCATCAAAACTCAGTTCCTACAGCACAGAAATAAATATAGTTTAACTGAAAACACGCAGTGTGTGTGTGTGTGTGTGTGTGTGTGTGTGTGTCTAGAACTGGTGATGCAGTGATTAAGAGCTCGGCTGCTAATCAAAAGGTCTTGCTATGCCCTATGCTGTGAGTCTCAACTTTGCGAGCCCCATCATGCTGTCACTGGTTGTGGCCGGGCACCATCTGGTTCTTCTGGTCACATGTTGATGTAGTCATCCAATCACATGGCTCTTTCTGTCTTCTGGATTCTCTTTCCCTCATGTTGTTTCAATTCTTGGTGATTATCTGTTCCTGCTGAGTTGGGACCATTTGGTGTACTTCAGATGGCAGCTTGCTGGCTTTGAAGACTCCAGATGCCACAAACCAGTATGAGGTACAGAAGACTGCCTTAGCAATATGCTAGTTATGTCAATTGGCCTAGCTGTCCCCTGAGAGTATGGCCTCCAGACCCCTGTTGTCCTATTGGCCTCTTTCTAGAGGGGAGTGGAAAGGTTGGAGAAGAGGGGACAGGAGATTATTAAGAGGATATGACATGTATAGCACAGAAAGGAGGAGTGTGCTGTCACTGGGCAAGGAGAGCAGTAGGAGCTGCACGTAGGCAGGCATGCAAATTTAAACTGGATTATATATTTCACTCCATCACAATAAATAAATAAAATATATATATATGAAAAAGAATTGCTGTGAGTCACAATCGACTTGTTAACAACAGAACGTGTGTATGGGTGTATATGCATACATATATCTATCTATCTATCTATCTATATATCGTATAAGGTCACTACAAGTCAGTGTCAGCTTGACAGCTGTGGGGTTTTAGAAAGTATAGAAGCCCAGATTTGAACTAGAGACCAAAAATGTCTTTGACTATTCCTTTCTGAAGTGTTGAGTTTTCCACAGCAGTTTTTCAAGCTTCTGCTACATTTTAGAAGTAAACAACCTTTAGTAAGAGAAAGACATTCATTTGCACGCTGCCAAATGAGTCAGTTCTCTCAGAAAGAGAAGGTAATCTCTCCACTGAGTTTCTAGTTGACTAACGAGAGGTTAGGGTGAAAATACAGCATGTTTTCCTCTCTAAAATATGCTACAGTTTTGAAATATATTTAGTGACACAGAAATATAGCTCAAACATGTATGAGCCAGCCATCTTTTGCAGGAGAACCTTGTTAATCATACTGGCTTCCAGAAGGCTGTTTTGTACAGTGCCATACAAGGGCTATTTCTGGTAATTGCTATATTCTTTTTGCCTATTTTATGACGGACTACTTTATCAAAACAGGGAAGCAGAAACTAAGCGTGTCTCACACCATGCTTAGTGAGGCAGTCATCCTTTAGGTGAAAATGATTGAGGTCAGCCCAACTAAGATGGGTTAGTTTACAACTAGCATCCATCCAAACAGCAAACACTTTTAGATCTTGGTCATTGATTTTTAAAGAGACAATAGTTTGCAATCAGATAGAAAGTTGGGTTCTCTACTTCTACTTTCAGCATCTGTTGTATCCCAATTTTAGTCTGCATACACACACAAACACAAAAACACACACACATGCACAGTATAAATTATGTACACCATCTCTCAGAAACATGTACAGTGAAAAGTAGAGGAAAATTAAATGTACCAAAATTTCCTTTGCGTTTCAATTATCTCTAATTTTTGTTTTGTGTCTCAGTGTAATCAAAAAATAAAACACATCTGTCAATAAGAACTGTGCACTGTTACACTGCTTCTCATTAGACAGTGATCGCCAGTGGGAATAACAGAATTTGGATAGGGCATAACACTGGAAAACCTTTCAGGCTGATTCTTATGTCTTACCCTCCTGGTGCGGTGGTTAAGCTTTCAGCTGCTAACCAAAAGGTCAGCATTTTGAACCCACCAGGTGCTTCTTGGAGACCCAAAGGGGCAGTTCTACTTTACTTTGTTCCGTAGGGTTGCTATGAGTAAGAATTAACTTGATAGCAATTTTTTTCCATTATATGAAGTGCTTTGTTTCTTAACAGTTGCAAACAGAAAGCTCCCTTATACACTGCAATATCACCTGAATGATATTTCCTTTCTCTGTTTCCTGTTGTGATGAATGAAGGACCGCTGGACACCAAGCACTGGGCTCGATACAACCTAGATCAAACCACATTGTGAGTGCTTCTGTTGGGACAAACAATGATGCCTGTCATCAAATGTGTTTCTACTTTTTCTACCTTAAATTCCACTTAGTTTTCAGAATGTTGGGTTATACCTAATAGAAGGGAATTTTGATTTTTAATACTTGTCATCACTCATTAGTGGAACTGTACAGTGTAGCCTTTTAAAATCCTCTTGGTTACCTCCGTCCTGGGGTTCAGAGTCCTTATCCAGCAACAAGTATGAAGGTGTGAAAACAATGGATGTGTCCACCCTGGCTGCAGAAAACCGTCAAATGAAAACTCCATTCCCTGGAATGACCTCTTGATTTGACATGACTTTAAACAGCTACTTTAACCCATTATTTTCTCAACTCTGCCTGAAATCATTGCTTCCAGCTTTAATTAAACTGATAATAAAAGTCTAGCACAGTGCACGCCTTTGTCCACGTGTCCATACCCAACAACTTAGCCTGTACTTAAAGTACAAATGAAGAATTAATAAGCAATAAAACTTCTGTCTAATATGATGGAATTCTCTCTTAGGAAAAGAAGTGGTAAAAACAGGAGCAGCTGAGACAACTTGTCCTTCATCTCAGCAGGAATATCACAGCATGTCAGAGATCACTGGACCCCTCTAGAAATTCTGCTGAAGTGACCACACTCAAACCAGTTGCCATTTGGTTGAGTCCCAATCATAGTGACCCTGTAGGACACAGCAGAACTGCCTCATAGGGTTTCCAAGGCTGTAATCCTTAAGGAAGCCAATTGCCACATTTTTCTCCTGCAGAGCAGCTGGTGGTTCAAATTGGCTACCTTGTGGCTAGCAGATGAGTGCTTAACTGCTGTGCCATTCTATGTTTGTGGGATCATAATTCAGCAAGAAAGCTTGGGTAGTTATTACCTCGCCTCATCAGCTCCAGTCAGACAATCTGCTGATCAGATCAAGAGCACAGTGAGATACCATTTCATTCACACTGAGTTGATTACTGTCAGAAAAACAAAATGTAATGAATGTTGATGAGGATAGGGAGACACTGGAGTGCTCATCCATGGCTGGTGGGATTATAAAATGGCACAGCCACTGTGAAAAACCATCTGGCAATTCCTCATTCATTTCTTCCTCTGTGAAGGTGAGTGAACAACTACAGCCATGATTCAAAATTTCTGACCCTGCGGTCTTAAATGTTCACAATAATGGAGCTAGATGATATAGAAGGTTTATGAGGAACAATTCTTGAAAGTCTCTAAACCAAAAAAACCAAACTCACTGCTGTAGAGTTGACTCCTTCTCATAGCAACCCTATAGAACAGAGTAGAGCTGCCCCATAGCGTTCCCAAGGAGCAACTGGTAGATTCCAATTGCCAACCTTTTGGTTAGCAGACATAGCCTCTAACGATTACACCACCAGGGGTTTGTGAAAGTCTCTAGGAAGGCTAAAAAAAAGAGAAAAGAAACCCCAACTCATGATGATGAAAAGTTACCATTACCATATTAAAAAGCTAAACCCACTGCTCTCAAATGGATTCTGATTCACAGTGACCCCACATGTTACAGAGTAGAACTGTGCTCTCAGAGGTTTTCTTGGTTACAGTCTCTATGGTGACACTGAATGGATTCAAACTACCAGTCTTTGTGTTAGCCACAAACTGGTTGTGCCCTGCAGGGACCTCATCCATCACAATACAGGAAGATAAAATATTACACCCCAGGAAGGAAAACACAGTGATGGGGACTTTGAGATACCTCCAAATCAGACCCACTGAGGTTGAGTCGATTCTGACTCATAGCGACCCTATAGGACACAGTAGAACTGCTGCACAGAGTTTCACAGTCTTTACAGACTACAAACGGGAAGCTGTACTCTCTACAGAAGCCAACTGGTACCTCTTTCTCCTGTGGAGTCGTTGGTCTCCCTTAGAAGCAGAGCATGCTAACCAACTGCACCACAGAGATGGTGACCCGGCGAGGGTGAAGAGGGCATTAAGAGCTTCCTGGAGCAGTTCTTTCAGAGAAGGCTCCTTGGGGAAGAAGTCATCTGAATAAGCCACTCAGCCTCTCAGGGTTTCAACATTTGCAGTTGTTGAGTCAAATGAAGGCATTTGTAAAGGAACAGTAAAATAACCAGTTTCCACTGAGTCAATTCTGACTTACGGTGGCCTCATACGAGTCAGGGTAGCATCACACTCCACAGAGCTTTCAGTGGTTGATTTTTCAGAAGTAGATTGCCATGCCTCTCTTCTCCTGCTCTTCTGGGGGGACTCAAACTCCCAGCCTTTCAGTTAGTAGCTGAGTGAGTTAACATTTGCCTCATCTAGGGACCTTAAAAAGGACGATAAAACAAACAAACAAAACCTCATTGCCACTGAGTCAATTCTGACTCATAGCAACTCTGTAACACAGAGCAGAATTGCCCCATTGGGTCTCCAAGGAGTTGCTGGAATATTGAATATTGAACCGCCAGTCCTGGCAAAGTGTAAGTCTAAGTGGAAACCTTCAAAGGGTTTTAGTCATCAATTAAAAGTGAACACACTGGGAATACTTCTGGTATTAATGTGGGAGAATTCACTACTCCGTATCCTGAGAATGATCCAGGACCTTATCCTAAGACATGATCTGGTCTTATTTCTTCTTGTTTTCTTCTCAACAACCATGTGTTGGGAGAGAGGAGGAGGTTTACTTAACTAGAGAGATGTGTGCAATGTTGGTTAGTGTAGAAACGTGCCCCAGGGTGGGGCTCTTTCCAAAGTTAACAGTGAACAATATTTGCCCAGTCGGGGGAAGTTGTTTATTCCTTCACTGCTGTCTCCTACTGAGCACAATTCACAATCAAATTAAAACAAAACAAAACAAAAACACATAGTTGCCATTGAGTCAGTTCTGACTCGTGTTAACCCTACAGAACAGTATAACAGTGCCCCACGGAGCAGGGTTTGCTAAGAAGCAGCTGGCGTATTTGAACCGTGACCTTTTGGTTAACAGCCTGAGCTCTTCATGATGGCATCATCAGGGATTATCGGCCTTCAAGATAAATGTTAGCTCTTTAGAGAGTGGTGCTAGACCTGAAAAATGAAGGGCATCCAGGTTGACGTCTCACACGGTATTTCAGATCCTTAAAAGCACATCACCTCACCAAGGCATCTAAGGCACATCTCTGATGGGCTGGTTCACGTACACCGCTGTTTTCAAACACATTTGACTCCTAAACTATAAAAGCTCTATTTATTGTTTTCTACTAACAAGTAAATTTTTTAAAAATGGTACCAAGAGATAACTGTACCGATTATTTTTATGCATCCATATTATTCAAGAATTTACCCAGTCTCTGCTTAACTGTGCAATGTAAACACAGTCCAAGGACACACAGGCTAATAAGGGTGTTTAGTCTGAAGCTATCAGAAGGGACAATTGAGAGAATAAAAGCTAGTTTTCTCTTTAATACTGAAACTACGTGCAGGGCTTTGTATCTATTATGGACCATGAGTCAGATCTGACTCGACGGCACTTGGCTGGCTGGCATGGAGTCTCTGTGTGTTGGAAATGGTTCATGTGCTCAGCTTTTAATCCAGAGATTGTAGGTTTCAATCCACTCAGAGGTCCCTTGAAAGAGAGGTCTGGTGATACTCTGCTGAATAATCCCACGAAGCAGAGCTCCACTCTGCCACAAACAGGGTCACCATGAGTCAGAACTGACTCAGTGGTAACTGGCTTTGTTTATTTTTATACATATTGGAGTCCTGGTAGTGTGGTGATTAAGTGCTATGTCTGCTAACCAAAAGGCTGGCAGTTCAAATCCACTAGACACTGCTTGCAAATCCTATGCAGACAGTTCCACTCTGTCCTATCGGGTCACTATGAGTCTGAATTGAGTCAATGGATTTTTTTTTCCTTTGCTATATGAAATAACTAAAACCTGTAACTTTACATTTAACTTTTGAATTATCCCAAGAAAGAGAAAGCCAACTAACAGATCTGGTATGCTCTTTTTATAGAAAATTGATAATACCTCATATGAATATAAAGTGCCGAATTGTATGCTTTAGTGATGAGCATGAAATCTTCTGTAAATTTTCAACCTGTCAGCATCCTTACTGACCTCAGAGAGAAAGACATCCCCTTTGTTGAGTCAGGGGCCCAACTATGGATGACACAAGAAAAATACGGCATTGTCGTATTTCTTCAAAGAACTTCCAGCCTGGGTGAGAAGATTTATGGTAAGAAGTAATTAGAGAATAATGCAATTTAGTAGACATTCAAGCACATAACTGACTATAAATATGACTAGATGTATGAGAGGAAACGTTCAATGAATACTGATTCAAAGAATGGCCTTTCTGAAAAAAGGTATAAATTGAGGTGAGTTTTGAAACACCTTTGTTTCATCTACAAATATGTAGCACTGCTAAAGATTATTTATGTACAGAATACAGCAGAACCCAATATAACACAGAACATAATAGAATATAAGACCCAAGATACTGACTTGCAAGGTATTTTATTTTGTATGGTTAAGAGCTCAGCTGCTAACCAAAAAAAAAAAAAGGTCGGCAGTTTGAATCCACCAGCCACTCTTCGGAAACCTTGTAGGGTATTTCTCTTCTATTCAGCAGGGCTGCTATGGGTCAGAACTGATTTGACGCCAATTTTTAAACAAATTTTAGATATTCAAAACGCTTAAAATAAGTGTTACACACACACACACACAAGCACACTTTGTGCCAACAACACTGAACTATTTTAGTTCTGAAATAATACAGCAATTGCTTTAGAGTTCTAGATACTAATTCACAACCTCAGCCATGCTCAGAAATCACCAGTGAACTTTAAAAATAACCAATGTCTGGAAAAATTAGTACCACCCAGGAAATGCTTTTTTTTTAGGCTAGTGCCAAGTGATTTCAACGGGCAGTCAAATTTGAAGCCATCACCGGGCGACAAACACACGCATTGCTCTCTCTCTGGTGTTCCCAGCTCTCCCTTTTGTCTGGTAGGTGAGCCTTATTTACCCTTCAAACAGGTTCATCTTTGAAATGAAAGGTCTGTTTCCCCCACCTTGCTCTACTCACAGAGTCTTGTTTCCATTTCTTGGACAGAAGGTGGCAATCTCCAAACCCAAGAGATCTGTGGAGCTACAGATGGCTAGCAGTTGGAATCGACCAGGCAGCAGAGGGTTTGGTCTCTGATCTTTTGCTGGTGGAGCAACAAAGGGCTGGAACACAGTGATGACAATGGGCATGGTACAGGACTTGGCGGTGTTTCCTTCTGTTGCTCAGAAGACTGTTGGGAGTTGGAACCAGCTTGTTGGCTTCTGATAATAACAACAAAGGGAACACTTGCCATGGGACAGTTGCGGCACCTGTAAGGCATCTTTTTTATTCCAGAGTCCCCTGGGGAATAAAGCTCATCCACCCTCTGTGGGCTTTGAAATCACACCCTTGTTGCCTTCTTCTTTGCCTTCTCACTGCCTTACAAATCTCCTCTGGGGTCAAGTCCTCAGGAAATCAGTTCTACCCCAGTCCTCGACTCAGTCACTTGTGTGATAGAGGGACTTAGAGTACACACACTCACAATCACAGTTGCCATGGAACCAGATACAACGTGTGCCAACCTCACGTGGGCTAGGGTACAGCTGTGCTCTGTAGGGTTTTCATGTTTTCATAGGGCGGGTTTTTCATAAGTAGACAATCAGGTCTTTCTTCCACGGCATCTCTGCATGAACTGCAATCAAGCTTTCCATTAGCGGCCAAGTCCATTAGTTGCTTGCCCTCAGAGACCTCATCAGTTCATAATAAAAATTACTTACTCCAGTGGTGTATTGCAGCCAGCTTTAGCCAGTGCCCAAGAGACAACGGTGCACGTCTATCCTCAATTCCACGTTCAGCGATGTCATGCTGAAACTAGCAACGAAAGAATTAGCTATATCACAGGGATTGGCAAAGGGTTTAAATCAGGGCTTCTTGTGGAGTCATTTATAAATATTTCTGAGCACACTATAGGTTGTTACTATACAGTTAGGCCTAATGAGTAAGTGAAGGAATAAAGCTCACTTGTGCGTGGTCCCCCAAGTGTTCATGCTCACACTTTTCAGTACCTTTCTTGCCCCATCCCAGTTGCCTCAGTTGCTTCTTTATCTCTTCTATCTCAAGCGTGAGTATCCCTTCCTGTCTGTTTTTCTGGTTCCCTCCATCTTCTCCAAACCAGATTGATTTCTCCATGCTGCTCTTCAGAAAGTATCAACTGATGTTAACTCGGAACTGCAGGAAATCTAGAGCTGCGTCGTGCTTGGAAGACAACAGACATCTCAGACCTATAAGGTCCAAAACAGGACCACTGCCATTCAGTACACACACGTGTGACAGCCCATGTGCTCATGTGCACACATGTGTGTACACACACGTGCACACACACATGCACCCTGCTCTTCCTCCAGCCCTTCTCATCTCACTACAAGGCAAGCTCAGCCTTCCAGCTAGTCTGGACAAATCTCAGAGTCGTTCTTGACCTCTCGTTTTTGTCCCAGTCTAGGTGAAATCCATCAGTAAATAAAGTTAGCTCTCTTTCTCAGAATCCTTCCAGAACCTGTCCTTGTCTAAGATGTGGCCATGTCTCTCATAGACTGCTGCAATGGCTCCTAACTAGCCTCCCTGTCCCTCCCTTCCCCATTCATGGTCCAGTCTGAATGCAGTGGTGCTGCTGAGACACCTCAGCATATCTGGCTCAGAATCCTCTGGTGGGTTTGCATTTCTTTCCGAGTAAAAGCCAACGTTCCTACGATGGCCCCTAGAGCCTTCCGTGGCTGGACTCTGTTCCTTCTCTTTTCCCATCTGTCAGCCTTCCTGCCTCCAAGCCTCAATGACTTCTCGGATGTCCTTCCAACCAGCAGCAGGCTCCCTCCCTCCTCTTTTTTGTTTGCTTCTCTCTCAGCTCAAAACTTCTCCCCAAAGCCTCCGTTTCAGAAGCCTGTCCATGCGGGCTAAGTCACAATTCTTTCTTGCTCCCAGCTGGTCCTCATTCGTTCATGTTTCCCTCTGGCATTTACTACCGTTCAACAAACCAGATGAAACACTTCCCTTCACCGTTCAGTGTCATTTGAACCCTGAGTGGGGACACTGAGGCTGAACAGAAAGAGATCCTCTTATCCGAATTTATCGGATGCTTGAATTCAGGTGGATGTACAAGGGGGTATGTAGTCTACTTACTGATTTTCCTATTTCTCTCCCCAAATCTGAACACAGATTCAAGGATTTTTTTCCTCTTTTGCTCACTGTAATATCTTCTTGTCTACTTTCTTCTGAAATAGGATTTGGCACAAGTTAGATTGTTGGTAGATAATTGTTTGAAGGAATGAATGAAGGAGACTGAGTAAGAGAATGTATTACTTGGGGCTCTTTAAAGGAGCAAAACCAGTGAAGTTTAGACATAAATACAGAAAGAGACGTACTTCAAGGAAGTGGCTCATGTAAAGCAGTTGTAGGGCTTGGCATGTCCCAGATCTGTGGGTCAGGCAGGGGCTGAAAACCTCTGCTGGCTCACAAGGTTGCAGAGGCTGATGAACCTCAAATCTGCAGGTCAGGCGTCAGGACAGAGGCCTCTGCTGGCTTTCATCTGAAGTTCAAGAGGTCAGGTGGCCAGAAGAGTACAGCATGGACAGAGAGCAAGCTTTGCCAGAATATCTGTTTATATATGAGTGGCAGGCCACACCCCCAAGGAAACTCCCCTTTTAACTGATTGGTTGCTGACATCCAATCACAAAGTGGAAGATGATTACATAGCATCTGCCAAGTCACTGAGCATCATAGCCCAGCCAAGCTGACACTTAATATTAACCATCATAAGAGAGACAAACTGGATGAGGAGAAAGGGAGCCAATATCTCCAACGTATCTCCTCCTACATCCTATATCTCCTCCAGTTCTAAACGACTTAGTCATCTGCTGCTGCTGTAACAGAAGTATCACAAGTGGATGGTTTCAACAAAGAGAATTGTTTTCTCACAGGAGGCTATAAAATCCCAGCTCAGAGCGGTAGTTCCAGGGAAAGTCTTTCTCTGTCAGCTCTGGAGGAAGGTCCTTGTCATCAACCTCCCCTGGACTGGGAGCTTCTGTAGTGCAGGGACCCTGGGTCCAGGGTATTGCTCTGCTCTGGGCACTTCTTCTTTCCTGATGGGATGAGGTCCTCAACCCTCTGCTGTTTCCTTTTCCTTTATATCCCAAGAGACTGCCTCAAGGCACAATATAATCTTACCAATTGAGTCCCATCTCACTAACACGAGACTGCCCGTGCTCCCTCATTAATATCAGATAGAGGCAGGATTTATAGCATAGAGGAACATCACACAGTACCCTACAAATCATGTCCCAGCCAAGTCAATACACACATTTTTGGGGGGGACACAGCTTGATCCATGAGACTGGGAGTCAGTGATTCCAGCTATGTGATTTCCAAACAGAAATCACAATTCTGTTCACTTTGTGTGGCCCTGAGATCATGTCAAGAGCCCTGATAGCTCAACAGTTAAGCACTTGCCTACTCACTGAAAGGTTGGCAGTTTAAATTCATCCAGCTATTCTGCGGAAGAAAGGGCTGGTGACCTGCCTCCATAAAGATTACAGCCAGGGACACTTTGGGTTAGCAGTACTCTATCAAGCGGGGTTTCCATGAGTTGAAAACTGACTCTGTATTACTTCACAACTGCCTCAAAGATCTAGTATAAAGCATAGCTGTTCTTTGTGCCCAAAAGATATTCAGACAAATCCAAACACATCTTGAGCCCTAGTCTCTGAAAGTGGGATTCCTGGCAATACAGATGGTGAAGGG
Source organism: Heterohyrax brucei (assembly GCA_028571685.1). NCBI lineage: Eukaryota > Metazoa > Chordata > Mammalia > Hyracoidea > Procaviidae > Heterohyrax > Heterohyrax brucei. The sequence continues at coordinate 4,384,422 of CM053163.1, forward strand.
CTTGGCCGCTAACCGAAAGTTTGGAGAGTGGGAGTCAGCCCCAATGCACCTCAGAAGAAAGACCGGGCAGTATACTTCCGAAGAATCCACCGTTAAAACCCAAGGATGCCCAATTCTGTAGTTCTAATCTGACACCCACGAGGTGGTCATCAGCTGGAGTCAGCTCTACAGCAACTGTTGGCAGTGTCCCCCGAGGGCAGGCGTATTTCACCTGCAAGAGTGCACGATGTGCACTGCAGAACGAATCCTCCTCAAGACGCAACTGTTCAAGTGCAGGAGCAAGGTGAGAAGGCAGCTGCTGCTTGTGCCGTCCTTTCTCTGTGTGTTAGCTGTGGGTGCAGCTCCTGGCTCCAGATGTGCCAGTGCTGGCAGCTGCAGTGGCCTGGAAGTTTCTGCACCGGGAGGACATTCCATTCCCTGGTCTCCAGCATCAACGTTCTGGGACTTTTGGTCCTTCTCTTCTGTGTAGACTCGCAGTGACTGTTTGAGCTACTTTGTTTGCTTTAATGAATCCTTTTCTTTTCTTGCTTCAAGTTGACCAAGGGGCGTTTAGTGTTTCACAGCTTGCTGAGGCATCTCGGAGGGAGAAGTTTCTGTTTCTGTGGGTACTTCCTGGTGGAAAGGAGGGAAGGCAAACTCCTAGTAGTTAGGTCTTTCAACCCCACTTTGAGACCTTTGAAATGGAAATTCTTGAATTCCTTTACAGACTGTAAACCAGGCAGCCTCGCTCAGGGTTTCTCGGCCTTGGTGCTCTGGACATGCTCTACAGGTCATCCTGTGTTGTAGGGAACGGTCCTCATCCCTGGCTTTTATCCACCAGATGCTACTAGCAACAGCCCTACCTCAGGGGTGACCACTCAGTTTCCTGCGATGTTACCAAATACCCTCGTGTGTGCGGGAGGATGGGAGAGGGGTTAGCGCATTTGAGAACCGCTCTTGAGAGGCTGTTGAATGTATTGCACTGTGTGTTTCTTTGTCGTTACTGGAAGATTGAATAAAGTCACTGAACCAAGTATTTTCTTCCTTGAATATGAAAATCAGAAAGAATCATTTTAGCCCAATGCAGTCTTTTTTCCCACATTAAAAAACTACTATGGATCATAAATGTCCCAAATTGTTTTGTTGCTTAACTACCTTATGATTTAGTTAATTATTATTAGAAAATCCATGTTTTAGTATGTCATTTCTGGAAGCAATAACCTTATTAGTTTATCAAAAGCTGAAATTAGTAGTGATACATTTAGAAAACTGTGTAACTATGATAAGCTGTTATATTTTCTGTTTCTTTTTCCCACCCAAATAAATTTTTTTAAATATCAATCACTCTACATTTGACGTTTCACTAGTCACATCCGAGTCAACGGCACTTGGCTGGCTTGGCTAAAGGTTTTATTAAAGACCCTTATTTTTAAGAATACGGTCGGTAGGATATTTACAGCAGTCTCACTAAACATGTATTACAAACCTAATAAACTAGAATTTTGATTCATGGATAGTCTGCCATTAACACAAGAGAATTACTAACTGACAAGTGCAGCTGATGAGATAGGCTATCACCATAACCAATCTTTAAAGGCAAAAAATATAAAATTAAGAAAGCTATTGTAATATTTTAAATAATTGATTATGATTTATTATAAAAATAATTAAGCAATTATCACAGTTAACAAGGAATTGCTCCAGGATTACTGCTTAATTATTATTAAACAACAAAGTACATATGGCATATGAGATTCACTGTTTATTATTATTTTTACAAGCACAGATGGCTTAGTACAATCAGAAAGACAAATGGAGGGTAATCTTTTTTTAATGTAATTGCCACGTGAATATGTCAATGATTTGTTTTGTTTTAATGATATTATTTTAATTAAGGTGCTAAGGACAGTCATTTTTCCCACCTAACAAGACTGAAAAGGAAAGGAAAAAGACATAGTAGATATTTATAAAGCTTTATTATGAAAACATTTGCATTTTATAAATATTTGTTATATTAGTGCATATAACCTTGCTTTTATGTAGCTAAAATGCATTAAAAAACCTTATAACTCATGACAATTCAGTATATCATAAAATTCTAATGATTTCACCTAACACAATTTTTTTTTTTATTGTGATTAAGTGCAAGTATACAATCCTAACCAAATTTACTAAGGCACAATTTTTTTAAATAAAACCTCTTATGGTTTGTACCAAAAATAGTGACAATGTCTATCTGTGACCGTGTAGAGTTTTTGCAAGAACGCTGATGAGGACAGAAGGTACCCATAGTAACTGCCCGTGTTCTGATTTTATGGGTCTTTATTGGATCAATATGGGTACTTACGAAGATAGAGCATGAATTCCATGCTTTCGTGAAGACAGCACTTAGAGAAATGTAGTCACAGGATGGATGGATGGTCTTGCCTAGATTTTCTGCACAAGGACCAGCATTTCTTCACAGCTTTGGAAACACACTTTGCATTTCTAACTAGAAGTGTAACATACACTTTATTCAGATCAAAGCAAAAACCGATGTGGGCAGAAAATTACCCCCACGGCTTTCCTGGCCTTGGACTCACAGGAGAACCCAAGTGTCCTAGGAAAACCAACTCAAATAGATCTCTCTGAGGCCCCTGGCCTCATGAACTTGCCTAAGGGTTCCAGCACAGACCCTGTCACCTTCCTGGGATACACAGGTGCTCTGCAGACTTCTCCTTGGTGGGAAAGAGGATTGGTTCAGCTAAACCTGGGTAGCTGGCTGGGAAGTCTGACTCGTACGTCTCCTCAGTTGCATGTTGCTTTTGGCCACAGACAGCTGTGAGATGGTGTCTTGTGGTTCTCTCCAACGCCAGCACCATCAGATCAACTTAAGCTTTCACAACTTCTCATGCTGAGCTTGAGCAGACGCTGGGGACTCTCCTTCGGGAGGCATGTGACATTCTAGTCACATAGGAGAAGAACTGCTCACTTCCCATGCCCCAGCACTGTTGGACTCCAAAGGCTGATTTCCAGCTTGCAGCTGTATTCTCGGAGACCTGGTGGAGGAGGGGTTAAGAGCTCAGCTGCTAACCCAGAGGCTGGCAGTTTGAATCCACCAACTGTGCCTTGGAAAGCCTACAGGGCAGTTCTACTGTGTCCTACGGGATCACTGTGATTCAGAACCCACCGGATGGCAACAGGCTTGGTTCTTGTCTCACGAATGAACTCACACACCTCCTCCACCTAGCTAAGCAATGTCCAGTTGCCAACAGTTTGCATGGCATCTCTTCTTTCTTAGAGGCAAATAAGGCGTTTCCAGAAAAAGGGAGAAATGGGGCTGTGTGGTCTTTGTGGATGTCTTGTGAGTTGTCACCACTCAACATTTTGTCCCCATTTCCCATAAGCCATGCACTAGCTAACCACTAATCCACTCTGGAGAGGACAGAAGTCAGCAGTCACACCAGGATTAGAGTCATCTGAAGAGCCTTTAAAATATATGTACACCCAGCTCATATACACATCTTCACATACTTCATTCGAAGTGGCTGTCATTCCATCTGACATGAAGCTGTAAGATTTATTCAGAAAGTCTCATTAAATAAATAAAAACCTGTTTTATACATATATATGAGTATACACATAAACTCTGTTACGTATTATGTATATATATAATACATACACACACACACATATATATATGTAAAACTTAAAAATGTCTGTCGAAGAAATGCTGAAGACCGAGGCAGAATACACCAGGTTCTGTTCCTCATTCAAGAAATCAGAAAAAGAGAAGGCAACCTGCTAATGACTGTTGGGGTCATTTAGGTTGTTCTGCCATGGGCAATTTATTCCAATTAAGCCACTTTATTACATTCCAAAAGAAAACTAGGAATTGCTAATTTTAATTGTGCAAAAGGGTCACAAATAGACTGCTTTGGTAGTGAAAAGAAAAAGAGATACCATCACTCATGCATATTAGATTTCACCAGACTTTGATCATAAAACGAAAGTGTGTATTCTACATATTCACAAAGGAATTATGGACCATAACTTCCACAGCCTCCACTAGACTGAGCCCGACACAACTCGATGGTGCCCGCCTGCCACCACTGTCTCCTCTGATAGGATCAGAACAGAGGGCCCCTGGAAGAGCTGGCAAAGGAGGTAGAACAAAATTCTAACCGCCAGAGATCGCGGAATCCCTGAGAGAGGGCTTCTGCACCACCTTTGAACTCAGGACCGAAGTCACTCCTGAATTCATGCTGACAAAGACCAGACAGTCCATAAACCAAACAATAATCCATGTAGCTCACCCATGTAGGCAAAGTTAGAGAGATGCATCACCCCAGGGACAGGGAGGAGAAGGCAGGAGGGGACAGAGAAACTGCAAAAATGGAAATGGGAAGCCAAGTTTGAGAAAGGAAGAGGTGACAGTTAATGTGGTTGGCCACCAGTGTTCCCAAACAACATGTGCACTAATTGTTGAACGAGGAATGAATGTGCTCTGGGAAATTTCACCTAAAGCATAATAAACATACGTACTTATTCAAATTTTTGTGGCATGCAACATTATCAGCCCGTTTAATGGGCAAGTGTTGTTGTGACCCGTCCCTCGAGGTGATGCTGACTCACAGTGACCCTACAGGACCCTATAGAACTGCCCATAGGACTTCCGAGGAGTGGACGATGACTTTGAACAGCCAGCCTTTTCTCTTCGCCGCTGCATGTCCAGGGTTGTTGTCATTAACTGTCATCAAGGCGATCTCCGATCCATGGATCCCCATGAGTTGCAGAGCAGAACTGTTGCACTGGATTTTCTTGGCTGTAATCTTTCCGGAAGCAGCCTGCCAGATCTTCCTTCCGCAGAGCCGCTGGGAGTTTCCAACCAACGTGTGGTTTGGCAGCTGGTTACCAACCATCTGTACTGTCCAGTCTCCATAGTAGTTCACCTCAAACTTTTTCCCAGTTATTTCTGGAAACTCTTTGAAAACTCAGTGTTTCCCAGAAAGAGTCCATCATACTCTCCTCCTCTAGGATCCTTCTCTGGTCACTGTGCTGCTGATTCCATGGCTGCTGACTTTCTGAGATAGCTGCTATGTTGTACACGGCTGCGTGGCATGGTGACATGCCCTCCACAGGACTATACTGCCCCTAATGACAGATGTGTATCCTTATTGCTGTAGGGCTTTGAAAAATGCATTCATATCTCTGATGTCTGTAAGTGTCCACTCATGTTGTCTTGGATCCTGGGTGTCCTGGAGCTGTCTTGAGGGGCTCAAGCCAGTGCTCATACCAGCAGCAAAAGCTGAGGCCTGGATTCATCCGTCACTCTGAGTCACAAGGTCAGGGCCAACCCTCATTGTTGGCCTGTTCCAAGCTACTACATGGTATAGACCCTGTACCCAAATCTGAGGCCCCAAAGAGAAAAGAAATCTATCCTTCTGTAATCCCAAATCCTCCCTCCTTGTTATTGAAAGTTTATCAAATTCCCAAAATCACTGAATGAAAACTTTTGACCCTAAATAATTAACAGAATATTATTAAATTGCCTGTTTCCTGAATTGTAGTTAGAAGTCACCAGCAGTCAGCAATATCCAACTTGGTCAGTTGCTGAGTATATCGATTCCAATTCTGTTTTCCAGAAATGTGGAAATGACTAGGGTTTGAGGACACAACTGACTCTCCGTCAGGTGGCCGGGAGCTAGAACTCCATTGGTCGCTTGACTTCCACAAGCGCCTTACTTTGACTGGTAGACCAGTGACAATTTGCAACTAAGGGAATTAGTTTGTGAATTCTCTAAATAATTTTTGTTGTTGTTGTTGTTTATTTTTGCATGTAAAGGGACAGACAGTATATAGTTTAGGCTTTGCAAGAGGTAAGATTTTTACTGCAGCTATTCAACTCTGCCACTGCAGTCTGAAAACAGTAACAAACAATAGGCAGATGAAAGATCACTACCCTGTTCCAATAAAACTTTATTTACAACAACAGGAAGTGGTTGGGTATGACCAGCAGGCTGCAGTGTGTTGACTTTTGGTCTAGAATTTAATCATAAACAAGTGGCAAATGTCCATTGCTGATTCCCTACTTTTCAAAATCATATCTAGTGATCTTATATTGCAACTTCAGCCTAAAGTTTCTCTCTTTTTTGTCATGAGAATATCAGTAAAATACTTATCATTTCTCCTTTATTCAAATTATTAGCATGGCTATTTTGCACAATGCCCTTGCAATCACTTTAGCGGTAAATAACTCAGAAGCCAGGCTGACAAGTCACGTCCCAGTAATAAAGGCAATCACAGCTAATATGAGTTCTGTTCCATTCCCCAGATGCAAGGTTGCACACACAATTTCAGCTTACTCCAAGTCTCAGATGCATGAACTCAATAGCTGGAATGCATTTAGCTGATAAGGGAAATAAATAAAATCCCAGCTTTAGAAATATATAGAATTTAAGGATGACTTTAATGGTACTTGGACAGGGGAAAATCAACAAAAATCGAAAGTTCATACCAGATATACATGGGAATCCAGTCACCTATTTTAAGTACAATCTATGTGGAGATTGGAAACCCTGGTGGCATAGTGCTTAAGTGCTACATCTGTAACCAAAAGGTAGGCAGTTCAAATCTGCAAGGGGCTCCTTGGAAACTCTATGGGGCAGTTCTACTCTGTCTTATACAGTTGCTATAAGTTGGAATTGACTCGGTGGCGGCGGGTAGCAGGTTTTGAAACTAGAAGGTGAATTAATGGATCAGAGCTGAGTCAATACACAGTGACTAAGGAAATGGAAGGGCTGCCCCATCAAAGAAATACCAAGGGAGAGAATTAACTTATTTTAAGAATGTATATCTTAGAAAGAGATACAAATGGGGGAGTGGTTATAGGAAAATGAGAACACTAAAGCTTACCTTGGACATTTTGGAGGCATAGTGGGTCAGGGCTCAGGCTGCTAGCCAAAAGGTTGGCAGTTCAAATCCACCAGATACTCCTTTGAAACCCCATAGGTAAGATAGCTCTTCCTCTGTCCTATGGATCACTGTGAGTCAAAATTGACTTGAAGGCGCTTGCTTCAGTCATCTGGTATGGCTCTAATGGAAAACACCACAAGTGGAAGGCATCAAGAAGGAAAATCTCATCTTCACAGTTCGGTGAGCTACAAATCCATTTATAAGCTGCAAGTCCATTTAGTATGAGAAATTATCGCAGTCCAGTAGGTTAAGAGTTCAAATTCAGTGAGAGCATCCCGGCACAGCAAAGTCAGTTCCAAAGAACTTCCTCTGCTCTTGGAGCTGCTCTCTTACTGGTTTGAGACTCCTGACTCTTTCCGCTCCCTTCTGTCCCTTATATCCTCAAGCTTGTAGCTAGAATCCTGCCTCACCAACACAACTGCTGCCCATTTTCCCTTATCAGCATCACAGAGGCGAGATTCACAACACGTGGGAGAATTCACACCATATGGGGACCCATGGCGGAGTCAAGTAGATACACACATTTGGAGGGAGGGACACAAATGCGATCCATAACAGCACCCAACAATGTAGCAGTGGAATTTGACCTTGTCCAACTACATCCAAGCCTCATCTGGGAAAGGGAAGTGGGCTCCTGTTGCAGATATGACAGCAATACTCTTGAACATCTGAAGTCAACTAATTAAAGCTTATTTGTTGAATAATATGCTCCATATGCAAAATCAAGACTGTACAATTAAAAGAAGTCCTGGTAACCACCTTTGGCTGTGAACGATGACTGATTAACAGAAAGAAATAGAAAACGTTAGAAGAGAGAGCTGTGCAAATACATACCTTAAATATTTTGTTTTAATTTATTAAGACCTTTAAATGTACTTTCACTCTCATGACTGTTTTTGCTAGTGGTCCTACCAGCTGGAGTTCGCCATTGTATTTCTTATGTTAATACACACAGTAAAAACTCATGGTCATCTTTTGTGTCTTGTGTCTTGAAGGCAGAGGAGGAACTTACTAAATCCCTGGAAGACATTTTATTCAGTTCATTTAGTTCTGGATTTTTCTCCTTATAACTTACAATTGCCTCATCTATACCAGTTTAGAAAACAGTCTAAAAAAACCCACACAAAAATGTTTATCAGATCTTTCCAAGGCATTTCACTTAGTCTTTTCTAAAAATCACTATATTTACCTTCAGCTTTTATTGCACTATTTCTACAACATCGAATTAAATTACATAATTACAACTGACATAAACAGTTGTGAGGAGACACATACCTGATTCTTGATAAGCTTGAGCAAGTCGGCTGGCGTAAGCAGGACTGCTCGAGCAAACACACTAGAGACTCGTCAGCTACCTCGGGAAATGAGTCCTAGTCTGGGTGGCAGTAAGATTAAAAGAAGGAAGGAGCACCTGCTGGGTGAAGTTGCTGAGGAGGGTGTTCCCCTTTTGGCTGCCACTACCAGGAGCTAAACGAGACGTCCCTTTTAGGACTAAGGTGTACCTGACTCAAGCCAGATTGTTTTCAATTTCCTCACAGTAATGCGAAAACTGGGCAACAGATAAAGAAGAGCAGAGAATTCATGCTCTCGAACTGTGGTGCTGGAGAAAAGTATTGAATATACTGTGGACTGCCAGAAGAATGAACAAACCAGTCTTGGGAAAAGTACAACCAGAATGCTCCTTAGAAGCAAAGACGGTGTTACTACATCTCGTGTACTTTGGACATGTTATTAGGAGGATCCATCCCTGGGGAAGGACATCAGGCTTGGTAAAGCAGAGGGTCAGCGAAAAAGAGGAAGGCCCTCAGCAAGCAGACCGACACAGTGGCTGCAACAAGGGAGCACTATCACCGTTAGAGCCACGTAAGCGTGGTCTCAGCTTTTGCTCCTGCGCTTCAGAAGACCAAGCCATCACCTAGACAACACACACGTACACACACATACAGGGTTATTTCAGAGCACATGGGCACCACTATCAGTCCCCATCCCGTGTGCAGGTCTGACCTAGCAGTCCTTATCACCTTATCACCTTATCACCATCAACGTGGGTACCTCTGCTCAGCCCCCAAGAAATTGTCTTTCACACCTCTTGTCCTAACATCCTAAAAACAAAACAAAACAGAAATCTACTGCATCCAGACACAAAGAGGTTGTATGGGGACTTTATCATGTCATTGACGGGCACAGTTAAGATGCAACAGAGAGTTTCAGTAACTGAAGTGCTTAAGCCAATCCAAATCAAACTCACGGCTGCTTCCAGCTCACAGTGACCCTAGACAGCGGATCAGAACTGCTCCATATCCTTTCTAAGAAGTGGCTTGTGGGTTTGAACCACTGACCTTTTGACCAGCCAAGCTCTTAGCCAGAGTACCAGATCTTCATTGAATCACTTAAAAACTTGTTGTCACGGAACTGATGCCTCACTCAAAGCGACTCTGCAGGACAGAGCGAAATTGCCCACAGGATTTCCGAGGAGTAGCTGGTGGGTTTGAACTGTGACTTTTGGTTAGCAGCCATAGCACTTGACTACTATGTCACCAGGGCTCACTGAAACATTTAGGGAACAGAAAAGACCAATGACTGTCACCTTTTTCCTCTCTGAGAACATGGAGCGGTAGACTCCTGGTGACAGTATGTCCTTCCCCAAGTGCTGACTTCCACTTGCTTGCTTTTCTCTGCAGGGCTGATGGTACTCAAAATACACACACACACACACGCACACACACACACACACCACACACACAGATGCACACAGACACACACCATGCCATCGAGTCAATTCTGTTTCATAGCGACACTATACAACAGAGCAGAACTGCCCCTGAGAGTTTCCAAGGAGCACCTGGTAGATTTGAACTGCTGACCTTCTGGTTGGCAGACAGCATTTAATCACTATGCCACCAGGGTTTTCCCTACTCAAAATAGTTGTAGATCATGGCCGAGAAATATTTTGCAACATTACACAATTTGATTTACTATAACTGATTATGCTATGTGTTTTTGTTCATTGTTGATGTCAGGGACAGTGGAGTTGATTGTGACCCCATGTGACAGGGTAGATGCCCTATGGGTTTTTCTAGGATGCAGTCTTTCTCAGAGCAGACCGAGAGCTCTCGCTCCCATGGAGCTACTGGGTGAGTTTGAACTGCCGATCTTTAAGTTAGTAGCATAGAGCTTAAGTGTCACTACCATTGTTGCACGGCCTCGATTCTGATGTGCTGAAACCTTATAGGACAGAGTAGAACTGCCCCATAAGGTTTCCTGACATTTATCCTTCTAAGGTAATTTAGTGTGTGTGAGATCCGGCACTTAATAAATCATCAATAAATGTTGTTGTTGTTACTCCTGTTGTTACTATCACTACTACGAACTGTGTGGTCTTGGATCATCTCACACAACCTGTGACACCTGTGAATTGTATCTCACCTCTCTACTGTCTAGATAAAAAACCCACCCACTGCCATCAAGTCAGGTCCGACTCATAGCGACCCTATAGGTCAGAGTAGAACTGCCCCACAGAATTTCCAAGGAGTGCCTGGCGGATTTGAACTGCCGACCTTCTGGTTAGCAGACGTAGCATGGAACTCACTACGCCACCAGGGTTTCCTCTGCCCAGATAAGATGATAATTAGGAAACGATCGATAATGAGGGAAGTGTAGTTAAATAAGTATACAAATTCTCTCCCTTCTCCTTCCTTTCTCTGCTCACTTAGCCATCATTTCTCATGATTCTTACAAGACCTATGAATGACTCCCTACCCTACCTGTCCTGCCACTCAGGACCCTCCCCTTACTGTTACCCACTAACAGAAGTTCTTCCCTTTGCTACAGACTGAATAAAATCATCCTTGTCATCTGCTATATTTCATCCTTCGCACCTGCATATACTTTTCCACGTCTATAAAAGGTACAGCTACTACTCCACTGCCATGGTGACTGACAAGACTACTGCTACCGCCGTGGTGCTACTGGCATGATCACCTCTTTCTTGAGACTGTTGAGTTTTAAATGCACTTGGAGTGGTTTGCAAGACACTTGACATACAATACACATTTAATAAGTAATTGTTGGTTATATCTGTCATAGCAACACATTCGTATATTAATTTACGCTTTACAAACTAATGTCAAACTTGCTTTTATTTACTCATTGCAAAAATTACTCTCAGGACAGATGTTGTGTTCCCATTTTACCGATCAGAAAGCTGAGGAAGATGTGGGTTGCTCAAGTTACCCACCCAAGTTAGCAAGCTGGGAGGCATCCCCCCAGAGTTTTCTAGATTAGATCTGGGGGATTAAGCCTAGTTTTGAGGAAAGGGGAGAATTAAATATTGATTTTTCCACCCATCTTTCCTCTTTCAAAGCATTTTAATACGCACACTTCACCATCAGATGATATATGACCCTTCACTCCATCTGCAACAACGGGCTAAAATCCTAACGCAGAAAAGCAACTGCTTAATGGAATTGTCCTTTCTGGGCCACTGTAGGGAACTCTCCGCCTCGCCACAGAATGTGCATCTGGTGCTCTGGGTGACAGCGTGCAGGGTTCAGGTGGGAAGCAGAAGGCTGCCTGCAGCCTGCAGAGCTCCTGGTGTCCCCGCAGCCACTCCTTCCACCACAAAAATGTGCCTGGAGTCCTAGAAGATTTAGTGACAAAGATAATTAGCTCTCAGAACAGAGTTGAAAGCTTCCTTTTTATAAAACCAATTCAAGAAGTATTTATTTATGAGCGTGTCTACACTTGAATTCTTTTTCACTGTAATATCAAGTTTAATTCTGTTGCTAATCCAATGACCAGTGAAGAGTGCACTCCATTCAGTAGACAAGGGTTGATTAGGTGAACGTCTGCCAGGCACTCTGCTGGGTGCTGCACCCAAAGGCATGAGGCGTTAGAACAGCAGTGGGGGTTGTGGAGAAACCTAGTAAGTAGACGCACTCTTTCCTCCCTTCTCCCTTCTCCCTTCTCCCTTCCCACTCTCCTTCCTTCCTTCCTTTCTCCTTTGCTTTCACTCTGTTTAATATTTACTGTGTGCCAAAGAAAATGCAAACCCAGACCTGTTGCCTTTGAGTTGAGTATGACTCTTAGGGACCCTACAGGACAAGATAGACTGTGCCACGGTGTTTCCCAGCAGCGGCTGGTGGATTGGAACTGCTGCCCCTTCGGTTGGCAGTCTTAGCTCTAACCACTGTACACCCCTGGGGCAAACACTGAATGTAAATTGTTGAACAGACCCAACGTCGTCTCTACTTTTGTAGAGTTTACAGTGGAGGAGACAAAAAAATGAATAAAAATATTTTGGAAATTATTATGCACAAGGAGGATATAGAATGCCAGAAGAATGATGCTGTGTTCTGTGGCAGATGCTGATAATACAGCAGATGAGAGTCATATTATAGATTCATTCGCCTTTGTTACATGGCCTCAGAGTCTCCCTTATGCTGGAATGTTGGCCCACTACAATGGTTTTTTGATATGGTTTCATTGGCACTTTCTTTTACAAATTCTTTTGCTTCAAATAGAAACACTGCTATCTTTCTCACCCTCTTTCAGAAGGAAGCTTTTTTTTCATCTGACCCTCCAAAGCGTTCTATTCTGTGCAGATGTTGGTGGCAGGATGTTAGAAAATTCCATGGCAAGAGAACAAGTCGGTCTTTCTAATAAAAATAAACAAATGACTAAACTCCAAGGAGGGACAGTGTTGGAAATATCTCAAGATTTTACTCTCTAGCTTCTATTAGGAAGCGGTTAGGGTGGTGTTGTCATTATTAAATGCTGGAATATAGTTCACAGTTGGGTTCTCTGTCCAGCTGTTACATATTTGGGGTTATAACCGCTTCTCTCTGAGTCACAGTGGCCTTTGGTGACCGAGCAGCAGTGTCGGACAAGCCCGGGAAGAACCTACAAGAACTATGCTATATACTGGATCCTACCAGGATCCAGTTAATGCTCTTTCTTCAAATGCTGTAAGAACCTCTAAAGCCAAACAAATACAGGAGCCGATTAAAAATAGATTTTACAAGCAGGATGAACATGTCTGTAAGAAATCAATCACCCTTTCACTTAAGTAGAAAAGAGTCACACAGTCAGTCCTGTCTTATAACACAAATGACGAAGGTGACCCTGCATTGCATTAGGAATGGCCTTTGTCTGTAGTGATGCAGATTGAGGAAACCAGCTCTCTGTCCATCACCTGCCATCATACAGGAGGATGACAACCACGGTAACTGGCAATTATAGCTTGTGTTATGTTGCCCTTGTTTTTTATACATAGAATTTCATAATCCACCACCCGTCTGTCTGTCTGTCTTACAGTGGTGGCCTCTAGGATAATGGAAACTAGGTCACCAGTCTTTCAAATGTCAGCAGGTTACTTGTAGTAACCTGTGTCGGCAGAACTGTCAGGCTAAGCTGGGCTAGGAAGAAAGACCAAGTTAAAGGCAGCCTTCTGCTCTGTTAGACATCTGGCCTCCAGGAGGTGGGATTGACTTGACGCAGTGTTTCGTGATACGTGTCGTTATGAATTTCCACGTGGAAAATCAGTGACATAGATCAATTCAAATTCAAATAATTTAAGAGGTGAATAAGTAGACTGAATCTTATAAGAAGATAGGATCCCCTCCTTCAACTGCACATTCTTTCCTGCCTTTTTTATTTCCTTGTCTTCTCAACCTCATTGTCTCTCTCCTCTCTTTCCTTTCCAGTAATGACGGTTACCCTCCCTTTAGACATTAAAAAGACACCAAACTAAACCTGTGGCTACTGACCCATAGTGACCCTACAGAACAGAGTGGAACTATCCCTGGTTTCCAAGGGGCGCCTGGTGGATTTGAACTGCTGACCTTTCAGTTAGCAGATATAGCTCTTAACCACCACGTCACCAGGAGTCCCACAGGAGTTCCGAATCATAGAAAGACTGGAGCTGAGGAGGTGCTAAGGGGAACTACCATGTTGGAGCCTGAAGCTGAGTCTGTTTGAGCCACACAAAATGAAGGTAATGAAATAGTCATTGCTCTCTGCTTCCTTTCCTCCCCCTCAGCCGTAGCCCTCCTGGGAGATTTTTGGGGAGGGGGCAGGGTTCAAGTCCTTCAAGTCTCAGCTCGAACACTACTCGACTTATCTGTTTCCATCATTTGGAAGTAAGCACCTCCTCCTCCGACATCCACGGATTCCTTTAAGGTCTCCTGTGATTTCCAACACCCCCCACTTGGTCAGTAAACAAGTCTGATTTATGATACTTCATGTGTGTCCTTGTTATATCCTATCTTGAAGCATAAGAATTTTATTCTATCTTCATCTCTTCCCTGAGATTCGTAAGCCACTGTCTCTGGGGCCGTGTATTCCCCGGTTGCACACCCGCTCATAAGCACCCCGGTTAGGGTACTGTTACTAGGTTAATGCTTGTTTAACAAACTGAACACACATACTTCAAGGGACACACAGAGAGTGCCTGATGAGAAGAAAGAGAGAGATTATTGAGATGATCCTTGAGTTTTGAAACTGGGTGGCCAAAAGATAAATAGTCTCGCCAACAAGGGGTATGAGAATGAGAGTGCCGGAGGTAACAAGCTTCTTTTTGGCTTAGCTGATTTTACAAAGACTGTGATGCTCAGCTGAGAATTTGTTATCTGACATTACCTTGGAGAACTTCAGTTCGGGGGTCTTATGTCCCAGCAGACAGACCACCTGGAACAGAGTTTGATAAATAACCTGTAGGTTCCGATCAGGGGAAAAGGGGTCAGGCAAAGCCGTCAAGCTCACTACGTCTAGTCTCCCTCACTCTTCCAATAGAGAGGGTAGGAACGGTAATAAAACTAATACGTTATCTAGGGGTAGTAACAACAAAGGAGAGGACTTCTGTAAAAACTCCTTTTAAAGGTTTAAGTGACTTTATTGGTGTGTCGATTATGATCATTGTTCTGACATACCAAGAAATCCTTCCCATGAGAAACACCTTCTTTGAAAGCTAGAGGCCATTTTCAGAACCTGCATCAGAAGACTGCTGTGAAGATTAAATATGTTAATGCTGGTGTCATGGCCTGAATTGTGTCCCCCCAGAATGTGTGTCAGCTTTGCAAGGCTGTGATTCCGGGTGTTGTGTGATTATCTAGCATTGTGTGATCTGATGTGTGTTTTTTCTACGTGTGGTAAGTCCTACCTCTGTGATGTTAACGAGGCCAGATTTGAGGACGTTATGCTAGTGAGGCAGGAGTCCATCTCCAAGGTTAGGTTGTGTCTCATGTCAATCTCTTTTGAGATATAGAAGAGAGAAGCGTGTCAGGAGAGACAGAGAGAGCTCACACCACACAGAAAGTAGTGGCAGAAGTAGACAGCATCCTTTGAACCCAGAGTCCCTGCACAGAGAAGCTCCCGGACAAGGGGAGGACTAGTGACAAGGACCTCCTTCCAGAGCTAATGGAGAGAGAAACCTTCCTCTAGAGCTGGTGCCCTGAATTTGGACTTCTAGCCTCCCGGACTGTGAGACAATAAACTCTGTTTGTTAAAGCCAGACGCTTCTGGTATTTCTGGTTACAGAAGACTAGATGACTAGGACAATTTATAAATTTCTTGAGACTGTGCGAGAAACACACAAAGTACTCAATAAACAAGAATATAGTATTTTTTATGAGGCTCATCATTGCTGTTTTTATATGAGTCTGTGAATTAGGTAAGAATATAGTTAAGGAGTGTCAGCAGTATCAAGTCTTGTTGATTAAAAGCAGCAGGAACCAAGGTCTGACCAAGGAAATTTTCTCCACTGGGCTCTGTGGGGGGAAGCAGACCGCTTTCATTCACCTGTTATGTTTTCTGGGATCCAGTTCTAACTGGAGTTCACCATCACCCATTCCGCCTTTATGCTTCGGAAAAACAAGGGCTGGTTTTACTCCCTCTAGAGAGTAAGAAGAAAAGCCTTAACCGTGGTTAAGCATTCGGCTGCCAACTAAAAGGCTGGCGTTTTGAATCCACCACCCTGTCTCTGGCAGACAGATGTGGCCATGTCCTCACGTAAAGATTACAGCCTTGGAAACAGCGCAGGGCACTTCTATTCTGTCCTAGAGGGCCACTAGGAGTTGGAGTTGACTAGATGATAGCAGACAGGGACTAAGAAAGACATTTTCCTGCATTTAGAAACAAGGCAAATCAAGCAAAACTTGCGATGTGGTAGGGATACTAAATACCTGTGCTATTGCTCATTCCTACTTCTTCCTCTTCCAGGAGCAAATTCAGAGAAAGGGGCTTCAAATTTTGGTTTCTGATATTATTCTCCAGAATCGACTTTTTTTTTACGATGGGCATTTCTAGGAAATGACACGGGCCAGCAAGGTAAGTGGAAGTGGTGGAAGATTGAAGGAGAGACCTAGAAAGCCAAACTGTTTCATCACCAGCCCAGCCTGGGCCAGGCCTCTCTCTCTCATCCCGAAGTGAGATATCGTCTGTGGGAACGTTCTCCTTCACACATTTAGAGATTTCCCAGATTGTAAACTTTCATAATAATAATAATAATAAATTAGGTGTTCTCAGTGTGGGCTCTCTTGTAGTGAACGAGCAAAGCGAGACCAGTGTTGAACCATATGGTCCCTGAGAACAATGCCCTTCCAACCAAGAAGTCTGCTAAGAGTTCTTCTGCTAAATTCAACCTCCGCCTGGGAAGCTAGGTGAGTTCCTATGTAACTACAAGGTCTGCTAGTTCAGTCTGCAAACACACCCTGGAAAAAGTGTTATGTTCCTCATTACCTAATATCACTTAGTATTACTTAATATTAACATAACTTAATTACTCAATATTAATATCACTTCATATTACTTAATATCTGGTCACCTTCCAAGTCCTCCCCTTAGGAAGCTATGCACTGATGCCAGCACCTAGTCCACCCTGCAAAGCAACCTGGGAACTCTTTTTCTGGACTGGCCATCAGAGCTTGATGTCCTGAATGTCATCAAAATTTCTTCTTTTCAATATTTACTTGATCTTTAGGTAACAAGAAAGGCATTGGGGGCCAGATCAGGCGAGTCAGGAGGGCGCTCCCCTACAGTTATTTGTTACTGACTAAAAACTCCCTCATGAACAACTATACAGTTAAGTTTGTGAACTTGCCACTGTGCCATCATGTGCAATGGCCATTCCAGAAAGAATTCTAAAATTGCTTGGAAGGCTGGACTAGGTGCTGGCATCAGGGCACAGCTTCCCAAGGGGAGGACTTGGAAGGTGACCAAGGTGATGTTCCACACTGAAGCACGTAGTGCTTAGAACACATGGATTTCATTGTCAGACCTCGTAGGGGAGGAAGAGCTTGCTATCTGACTTATACCATCAGTGCTAACCCGAGAGCCCTGGTGGCGTAGTGGGTTCAGGGCTATGTCTGCTCACCCAAAGGTCAGCAGCTCAAATCCCCCGGGCGCTGCTTGGAAACTAGATGAGGCAGTTCCACTCTGACCTCTATGGGTGCTATGAGTTGGACCCGGTGTCTTTGCTGTCAACTCTGGAAAGACTTCAAATTCCTTTTGACTTCCAACAGGCGTGGCCCTTTCAACTCCCTATTTCCCTCCCATCCACTCTGTTATGCCCTGGAGAGAAAACAAATAGGAACCTTGCTCCTTTCATCTGAGCACATCAATGTTTTTCTTTTTCACATACACACACACAAAAAGAAAACAAAGCATCTCTAGGCGACCAGTGAGAAAGAAAGACAAAGCAGCAGCCCGTTAGCCGGGCACATGCCCACCGGGCACAGGCCCACCAGGCACATGCCCACACTTTTGAAGGCTGAGGAGTGCGTGTTTGCTGAGCCGCCTGGTGACTCAGTCCATCCTCCCGGGAGGAGGCACCCAGGAAAGAGTGGCTCATGGCTCTGAAGTCACCAGCTTCGGGAGTATAGGCTTACTCAGCTAGCTGCCTTCCCTTTTAGCCCGTGGTCTACCTTTTTTTTTTTCCTTCTCCTTTTACTTTAAAAACCAAAGGAGGTCTTCTGACTTGCTGCTGTTAGCTGCCTTCCCCCCCTCTTCTGACAGACGCAGCCCTGCGCACAAAGATTGTTAACCACAGAGTTGTCATTGGCTGGTTCTTAGAAGTTCATTGCCAGGTGTTTCATCTGAGTTTATCGTAGTCTGGCAGCTCTGGTAACACCACTTCAGCACCATAAGCCTCCACTGACAGACGGCTACAGGCGAGGGCCGCTGGCCAGTCCCCTGACTTGTGACCCTCACGTGGAAGGTGAGAATTCTACCAGGAACCACGATTGCTGTCTAGATCAGCAAACCCATATACCTGCCCACCAGTGCTGTTGTGTCGGGTCCAACTGATAGCGACCCTGTAGGTCAGAGTTGAACTGTCCCATAGAGCCTCCAAGGAGTGCCTGGTGGATTTGAACTGCTCACCTTTTGTTTACCAAACATAGCGCTTAACCACTACACCACTAGGGTTTCCAATGCGTATACAGCACGCTTAAATACAGTTAAATGGTGTATGTGCATACTGCTGGATGCTGTTGAGTAGCTTCCAACTCGGAGGCCGTGTAGGATAGAGTAGAACTGCCCCACAGGGTTTCCAAGGCTGTAAATCTTGACAGAAGCCAACTGTCACGTGGTTCTCCTGCCAAGCAGCTGGTGGGTTCCAACCACCAGCCTTTTAGTTGGCAGCCCAGCGTGTAACCATGTGCTAGCAGGACTCCTTGAAGTGAGTGGAAAATAATTTCATTCATTAGATCAATCAGAAGGAGATGCAGATGTCTTTCTAGTCATGAATTCTTGAGCCATCCTGTGTCTGAAAGCCAGCTCTGCTACCAGCCAGCAGTACAAGCCTTGGCAAGTTGTTTAAACCTCCCTGTGACACAGCTGCCTTGTCTATAAAACACAGTTAATAATTCTATTTACCTAAGCAGGTTGGAAACCCTGGTGGTGCAGTGGTTAAGTGCTATGGTTGCTAACCAGATGATGGGCAGTTCCGAGGAGCTCCTGGGAAACACTATAGAACAGTTCTGCTCTGTCTGTAGGGTCACTGCGAGTTGGAACTGACTCAATGGCAGTGAGTCTGGTCTTGGTTTCATCAGGCTATTGTGACGATTAAGATATTTAACATAGATAAAGTGTGCGGTCCCTAGTAAGTGCCTGACGTTTGTAACTGTACTGGTAGTTGTCATGTTATGTTCAGTGTACATTTTTAAGTAATGGGACTACTCTGTGTTTAGAATGTGAACAAGATTTGTACCGTGATGGAATTCATATTTTGCTAGGGAAGAGAGGCAGACACTTAAACATGTATGTAATACAGCTCTAGGTAATCACGAATGCTTCTATTTAAAGATCAATAAAACAAGAAGAAGGTATAGAGGGTGACAGTATCATGGCATAGAGGGGTATGCCTTAGAAAAAGTAATTAGGAAAGACTATGACTTAGCACTAAACTGTGTAACCGAAACCGTAAGTGGTCCAGCCATCTGATACCAAAGAATTGCCGAGAGTCATGGAGAGCCCAGAGATGGCCTTCAGGGAAGGCTTTAGCTGGACCAGCAGGTGGATCTGCTTTGGAGAGGTAAACCACAAGTTCAAAGTCAGGTAGGCAGTGTGACTCACTGTGTGATCACAGGAAAACAAGAAGGTAGGCTAGGCCCAAGCAGAGGGTGTGTTTTGGAAAATACTTTTGAATAGGTAGGGTGGAGCTAGGTTATGTAAAATCTTAAAAGCCAAACATCTGAGTATAGGCTTGTAGGACATAGTAAACCTACTGAAGGATTCCAAGTGATACATCAGCTGCTGTTTAAGAAAGGTGAGGCTGTGGGTAGACTAAACGAGGGTGGCCCTCAGAGTGCCAGCCAGGAAGAGGTTGCTTGGGAGCCCCCAGTCTTCAAGTTCTGAGAGACTGGCTATGTAAGGATGCTGTGAGTCACATGAATGATATTCTGTATGAAGAGTCACTGGTTTGGTGCTTCCTGGAATGTGGGTAACTTTCCATGTGTCTTTTCCATTGCGGTAGCTAAGCAACCGTCAGGTGATGGATAAGAAGGGCAGAACTAGAAGATGCAGGTGATGAGGGAGAAGAAAAAATTAGAAGACACAGAGAGCTAAGTGAGCAGAGAAAGGATGAATGACAATGAGGAAAGGGGAAGAGCAATGGAAAGGTCCCTAGAGGAAGGCTGAATAGAAGAGAGAATGAGGGGGAAGTCAAATCTCAAAAACACTTGTAGAGTCTGAAAAAGTTTTGAAGGACAGAATACTGTGTTTTACTTACAGTCTTGGTACCCTTGATATTCCTCCCCTTTCTCTGTATAGAGACTTTCTTGTTTAAACATTTAAAATTTTTATCTCTGGTCCTGTTAGCTGGAGGGGGAGCGCATCATGTTGAATATGGTTTCTGGTCTTCCCTTGGAAAGTCACTTGGCCCGGGAATCTCTCCACAGGATGCTTTTCAGCCCCAGACAATAAAAGTCTCCTCAAAGCTGGTCAGGGTGAGATCTCAGTTAACCTGAAGTGGGGAGGTGCAACCACCCACAACCTGCCACCCAACAACTAACAATAAAGCACCATGGCTGGGCTTGGCAGCCCAAGGCACAGAAATTCTTTTTTTTTATTATCACTGATTGAAAATGTGAATTCCCACATAAATTTACATGCCCACCTCTATGCAGCTTCCACTGCTCCCCCTGCCCGGTGACAGCACACTGTTCCTCTGTGCTCCATACATGTCTCATACTCCCAACAGACAACGAAGGTCCACTCTTCGGACACAAATAGATTGAACTAGGCAATGCAGAGTGACCATATTGGATGCACTTTATGGTTCTATGCATCTATAGGATATCATCCTGCTGACTTCTGGCTGGAGGAAGGAGAGTGGGTGGAGAGGAGGGGAAAGGAGAAATTCTATCACCAAAGAGAAAACAACACGAAACCAAATGTTGAGTATTCTTTTTTAATTTTTTGATTTCTAGCTTTGTGTTTTTCAGTGCAGGTGATACTTAACCCTGAGAAGTGACTTGGTTATCTCCAGAGCTCCACCAGTATAAATCCAGAAGCTATACTTAGAGTTGAAAATAGTGCCCAAACCACTGGATTTTCCCAAGATGAATCCATGAAGAGATAATATTGTTGGCTTTAGACTCAAAGATGATAAAAACACGGTGCCAACTGTAAAAAGATGCTTGACAGCAAACTTTCCAAAGGCTGTTACTACAATGTGATACTTTGATACTTCCTACATGGATCAAGAAAGGTGAAACAGAACTCCCTTCTTTAATCTGACCTAGGAACTCTTTAAATATGCCATTTAAACGGATAGTCCACTTGCCAGTCCTCCTACATTCGCAGTTCGGCCTTGCCTTTCTCTCGGTCTCTTTCCCTTCTTTCCCTAACAAGGACAGAGTCTATTCAAACAGGCCAGTTGAAGATGGTTAGAGAGTTCCGGTTTGTCAGATGCCTGCTGAATTAGAACTTTGGGGCTACTCTAGAGATTGGAGGTGGAGGTGGGTAGTGAAAGACAGCTGGACCTGGAATCTTTATCAATACCTTTGCCTCCTGCTTATACAAGCAAAACAAACACAAAAACATTACCTTTGAGTCACTTCCTATAGCCGTCCTATAGGACATGGTAGAACCATCTCACAGGGTTTCCAAGGAGCAGCTAATGAATTTGAAATACCTACCTTTTAGTCAGTAGCTGAGCTCCTAATTACTACACCACTAGGCTACCTCTCTTGTTAAAAACAGTAATAAAAGCCAATCCATGGCTGCTGAGTCGATTCCAACTCATAGGACAGACTAGAACTGCTCCATAGAGTTTCCAAGGAGCGCCTTGGATTTGAACTGCCAAACCTTTTGGTTAGCAGCCGCAGCACTTTACTATTATGCCACCAGGGTTTCTGCTCCCTCTTCTGTATGCCCCTCAAAAACGTGCCCTCAAAAGCTACCTTTAATATAAGCAACATCTCATCACATTTCCGTCTGTATCTTTCCCTGCAGCTTCTAGGAGATGAGTTCCATTCAGCTTGGTGTATTTCCCATTTATTCCTTTCGTGATCCCCTGAGGATTCCTGTGAATACTATTCTGTTTGCTCTGTGTGTGTGTGTGTGTGTGTGTGTGTGTGAGAGAGAGAGAGAGAGAGAGAGAGAGAGAGAGAGAGAGAGAGAGAGAAAGAGAGAGAGACTGCTGGTTTCACTCAGTGAGTGTATGCATTCACACAACATTCATTTAAGGTGTGAAACTCTTCTGTCAAGGGATTACTGAAGATGCACTCATTAACTTTCTTCCCTCCTTCCTTCCTCCCTCTCTCCCTCCCTTAGTTTTTTTCTCATACAGTAAGAAGATTTCACTTTTCATCAAAATAAAACATCATTAAGGCTCCAAACTATGTGTTTCAGGCTCCTAAAGGATAATTGAAAGGCCAGGAAGTGCCCCCTGAATTAGATTCATTGCTTAACGGTGAAATCCTCTTTGGGAGAACACGAGCTGCCTGCGTATACCTCTGTAGGCTGATTTTAGCAAGTTCAATCGTTTCATTAACCTCTGGTAGCCATGGCGACTCCCTAATGCCAGTTAATTAACAAATACTGGTTCACCAACGAGTGGATTCCTGAGTGTCTTTGCTGTGGCCCAGGGTCAGACACAGCGGAGATGAAGCCACCCTTCGCTCTCCCCTAGTATGTTTCTTGTGAGCTCAAAGTTCTTTAAATCTAATATATGCTGCCTAATGAAACCCCATAACAGTCCCATGTTTATTACCCTCACTTTCTAGATAGTAACCACCTACAGGAAATCCTGGTGATGTAGTGCCTAAGTGCTACATCTGCTAATCAAAGTGTTGGCTGTTCGAATCCACCAGATGCTCCTTGGAAGCCCTATGAAGCAGTTCCACTCTGTCCTCTAGGGCTGCTATGAGTCAGAATTGACTTCATTGCAGTGGGTCTTTTTTTAAAAAAACAAAAACATGTACAGGGCCTGGGTAAGGTCACAAGGAAGTTAGTATCCAAGCCAGGAAAAAATTCTGAGTTCTCTGATCCCTCTCCTCTTAATTCCTGTTCTCTACATGACAGAAAGTTATGCTCACTGTGTAAAATTAGTAAGTGTAAACCCGAAACCAAACCCACTTCTGTCGAATTGATTCTGACTCATAACAACCCTACAGGACAGAGTATAACTCCCCCCTAGAGTTTCTGAGGAGTACCTGGCAGATTTGAACGGCTGATCTTTTCATTAGTAGCCGTAGCTCTTAACCACTATGCTACCTGAGTTTCCAAGTGAGTGCAGGAGCGTCTTATGTTGTTTCCATACCAGAGACTTTGCACTCAAGGGACTTTTTAGAATGTCCAGTCTTAAAAGGCACTAACTCATGTTTATTTTTGGAGAAAAATCTTACCAAATGGAAATGGCTCAAAGCCACAACAATACCATTTCCAAAGACCACCTGATGTCACAGTGGCTCAGACATTCCTGTGTGGAGACCAGGGTAACACAGGGTCCCTCAGGTGGTTGATCGCTAGTAAAGTGCGTGAGGAGTGGTATGAGTGCCCTGCATGTTGCTTTGATTGGAAATGAGATTATCTGTCTGTGCTCTCTGTCTCTCTCTCTCTCTCTATGGATGTCTATTTTCTTTCTTTCATGGAGGTTCATGATTATGTCAAGGCAAGAGACAGCTCTTCCTGCATCCCCGTGAGAAACAATCACATTGGTGAGCAATTGCTGCTAACCAAAAGGTCAACTGTTCGAATCCACCAGCTGCTCCTTGGAAATGCTGTAGGGTAGCTCTACACTGTCCTACAAGGTTGCTATGAGTTGGAATCAACTTGATGGCAATGGCTTTGGTTTGAGCTTAAGCACACATCTGTGTTTTTAGAATTAGATGCTCTGATAGCAAAGGATATGTAACTAAGTTGCAATGACTGAACTCAAACAAAATCCATTGAACACTGTCTAATGACAAGCCCATGCCAAGAACTGTGAATAGAAATGCCAGCCAGGTAAATTTCCCAAGGTCGCTCTTGGGTAACCCCGTCCATGAGCACACTGGGGAAATCAACAGGTGCTAGTGTCTTGATTCTTTCCATCTCAAATATGCTAGGATTCTGTGATCACTCCAGATAAGTTTTATCTTATTTTTGATGTTTAATGGACCCAGACCTCTGAAGCTTGACCCTGCCCCCAACTCTCTTTGTTATCTGGTAAACAAGTTCTGAAACACTGGTGAGTAATTAGATGCTTTTTGTAAAGTCACTAGAATGGAATCCCAGGGTGGATGCTTTGGTACAGGGAGAGTTCTTTGACCGTGCAAACACATTCTTTGGATTCCGGTTCCCAGCTAGGTTTTTGGATAGTAGAGTGAAAGGAGTCTTGTTTGTAGAGATGGAGTCGATGGCAGAAGGGTGTGTTTGATCTCTATTGACAGTCATCAGTCA
The DNA here is from genome assembly GCA_028571685.1 of Heterohyrax brucei. Taxonomy (NCBI): domain Eukaryota; kingdom Metazoa; phylum Chordata; class Mammalia; order Hyracoidea; family Procaviidae; genus Heterohyrax; species Heterohyrax brucei. The sequence continues at coordinate 4,408,737 of CM053163.1, forward strand.
CAGCAGGGTTGGTACAAACAGTAACATAATTCTGATCTTTGCTATTCTGTTATGAGAATAAAAGTAAGTTTAGTACTGAGAATTGATTATTCTATAATTTCAGGCTCATGGTCAATCTGTAGCATTGAAAGGTTTTACAACCTTATCAATGCGTTTGTTTTGATTGTCAAAGAAACAGACATTCCTTTACATTTAGACAGTTGTAACCGATAAGATGCATTCTATTTATTATGCATTTAATTTCTGAGATGCAGTTAATAGTTCAACTGATAATTATCAGAGCTGAATGCCTCCGGAAGAAAAACCTTCTTCATCAACCTTAGAAATGGCATATTCTTACCAGTGCATCACATCTGACAATTTGGAAAGCGTTACAAACATTTACTGACTGCTGAAAGCTGACAAATGGTAAGTGGAAGTGGAAATGTCATTCCTTTCGTTAACACAGAGAAAGCACTGTTTTTCTCTTCCCCCAAGTGGGTTGCCCACTTTGATGAATTAGTTGATTATTTCTAACAACATAGTTGCACAAATAGACATAAAAGTGAATGATGACACCACGCTACTTCAATGGGATTGCGTTCAGGAAATATTTGGATGGCGCTTTGCATGTAGTATTTAGGCATGTATTTATGCAACAATGTAGTAGGCTTTCTTCAATGTATCTATCACTTCATCACAGGTGGCTTGCTTACTTGTGAAACACCCTCATGTCGAAACTGGCAAAGTTTCTGCTACACAATTAGCCTGTATACCCTTGGGCACCGAAGAAGGACACAATCATGTGAAAACAATTCTTTGATTTGTTTATCATGCCAAGCTAGAGAACAAGGCCCCAAGACTGAAGTCTTACAGTAGACTGCACTTTTATGAGTCTCTAAGAGCCAGTATCAAGTCAATAGTAATGGGTTCACAGTCTTATAAGGTGCCCTGGAGGTGCAGTGTCCAGAGCTCAGCTGATCTTGGTTGGCAGTTTGAATCTACCAGCTGCTCCTTGGAAACTCTATGGGTCAGTTCTAATCATCTTGATAGCTATCGATTTGGTTTTGAGTTTTATGGATTATTGCGAAGATTTTAAAAAGAAAAAAAAGAATGAAAGTGAATATTTTCTATGAAGAGATACAGAGAAATCAAAAGTTGTCAGAGACTATCAAGGCCAATCTATCATTCAACATATGAGGAAACTCTGGCAGGTTTGCATAGTTAAAAAAGACTCCACAGTGCTTGATGTTCAGGGACAGGCAATAGTGAGGTGCGAGTTGTCGTGTGTGTAGCTCAGCTGACATCAGTGTGGCACCACCAGGTAAAGACAGTCACCAGGGGCCAGGATCTTGCCCTGGATTTGAAGTCTTGGGAAATCAAATGTATCTACATTCTCATGGTTGTTCAGATTCAGAGTAACTATGTAAATAGTAATCTGTAAAACAAAATACTGTGATTCTTTATGTTTTCTGCATAGAGCACTCCCATCCTTGTGTTAGAAGTAAATAAATATGAAAGTTGTCGATGAGCAGGAAAAGAGAGTAGTCTTGGGGGACTATGCCTAGGCATTCGTATTTTACTGCAAAGAGGATCGCTTTAGTGATGAATTAAAGACCAATGACATCAATGTCACCCTTCACATTATGGCCAGATTCTGTCTTTCACATAACTGGTTTTTATTCATCTGGTAATTCCTCCTCTCCTGCAATCACTTGATAAGGGCACCTCCAGGACACTCCCTCTCCTGCTTATTTGGCCATGTCCTACAATAAGAGGGTGTGATGGCTTCTTCTTTTCATAATTCTGAGGTATCAGTTCATGGTACTGTCACTGTGCTGCAGGGGACAGTTGGCTGAAGAGCTGTCCCTCAATGTCTTGTTAAAAGTGCACTCAGCTCTCACAGTCCATCTGGTTAACCCCCAAACTTTTCTGTGTTGTTAGCTTGCTCTGTGGCCTGTCCAGACTGGGAGGTGCTCCGTACATCTCCACCAGTCTTTGACTAACTACGCTTTCTCTTCTTTCCCACTGGGGCACAGAAAAACACAACCCAGAATTATAAGTTGGGTCAGTTTTCATTCAGATAGTAGGTTTATGATTGTTTAAAGAATCCTCTACACAGAGGAGAAAGCATAGTTTCTACTCACCACTGGGACTAAACCTAGCCCTGGTGACACGATAGTGAAGAACTCGGCTGCTGACCAACAGGTTGGCAGCTGGCATCTGTCATCTGCTTCTTGGAAATCTATGGGGTGACTCTTCTCTCCTATAGGGCCCCAGGAGTTAGAATCAACTCAGTAGCAATTTTTTTAAAAGTTGTTTGTTTTTTTGAACTAGAAACGTGGTCAATCATCAGACTAGCACAGGTATTTATTAAACATCCTAGTTACTTGTTAGCAGGTAATTTCTTGATTTATTATCAAACAGGACAAATCTCAGTAATAGTGGCTATACTGGTTACATATGTCTTAAGGTCATCCTTAGGGCAATTTCTTGGGTGATAGGGATTGAAAAACTAATTACTACCTCCACTATGAGGATCCTCAAAATGTAGTGGTATTTGGAACGAAGAGGAAGATAGAGAGGGGGCAGATTATACAGGCAGATCTACACTAGTAACTAGTTGGATGCAGGGGACAAGACTATGTCAATATAAATATAAACATGATGAAAGAGGAGGTTCTGATGGCTAAAAGAAGGTCTGAGAAACGAGATATTAGTTAGGTCTTTATGGCTATTTCCCTAGCGGCACTGCAATCCCCTTGTTTATGGGAACTGAGTCTCTCAGACCATGTAAAGGTGCACATCTGGTAAGCAGTGGCCTCTGGTGACAATTTACAAGGGCTGTCAAAACATCATTGGGAAATACTGAGATCGAGACATTATATTCTCCCTAACTTCTCCCTCAACAATTTTTCTGCATGATTGGAAATAACATCTTGATGAAATCAATGGGTTGGGTTGGGAGGGACACACTTGCATGAATAATAATAAATACTTATCAGTCAAATGCTCTCCTTCCTGTAGGGCTCTTGTTGTGCTAAGTGAACTTACAAGTGTGGTTTATGTATCAAGTGCTTGGGACAGCAAAGGTGACAGAAAGGTGACAGGTGGGCTATCTCATGGGCTTCTTGTCTTCCGTGTCTGCTTGTTCCCACTGACTGCTCATCTTCTCCTCCCAGTCTGTGTAATTTCAGAAACCAAATTGCTAGCCTGATGGGGTGTTCCATTATTTTCCTTAGGTGTGCTACACGACCTTTCAAAATGATTACACATGAAATATTACACAGTAGCATGTGGCACGTAGGAAAGTAGACAGCCTGGGTGTGACTCCTGTCCCTGCCATTTTCCAGTAACACTGATTGTGCAAGTGAAGGCATTTAATTAACCTTTCTTGGCCTCTGTTTACTCACCTTTAAAAAAGAGGTGTTTGTGCTTGCCTTGTGGGTTGTCTGAGGATTAAGAAGTCAGTGTACATAAAACCCTTCTCCTAATGCCTGCCGCAGTGACTGCCCAATAATGGCAGTTATTGTCAAATATGTTCCTTAAATAACCAAGCACTTCAGCATTTTCTGCTCTCTCACTATCCTTAACATTGTGCACCTTGATAGTATTTCACAGTCAATATTACCATGTTTCCTCACTGTGATATTTTTAGAAAGTCAGGAAGCCAGGGATCAAGATTCCACCTTAATACGGCAAACTGAGAATCAGGAAGGTTGAACGACTTCTCCAAGTTCTCACAGTTCACATTGCCTCCGATAACCAAGCCCAGTGGTCTTTTTCTCCATTATACAGAAAGGAGCCCCAGAGGCACGGTGATTAAAGTGCTCAGCTGCTAACTGAAGGGTTATTCCGTGAAAGATAGGTGTGGCAACCTGTTTTTGTAAGATTACAATCTTGAAATGCTTGCAGGGCAGTTCTACTCTATCCTGTAGGGTCATTATAAGTCAGAGTCAACTCAACAGCAATGGTGCTTGTTTATTTTTGGGATGTATTTTAAAAAGCAGTTCATTAACCCATGTGGGTGAGTCTTCTGGACCCTGACTCAGAAAGGGGAGCTCAGGCAGAGTATGCGGCTTTGCTAAATTGAGGTGACAGAGATCAAGAGTTCAAGAGGCTGACATGGCTGATTCAGAAGCTAATTGCTTAGATAATGTGCAGCTGGAGTTTGTAGGTCTCAGTAGCAGAGCTCAAGCAACTAGAGAAAAGCCAAAGCCACCGCCCTGTTGAACTGATTTCCTACTCATAGCAACCCCATAGGACAGAGTAGAGCTGCCACAGTAGAGCTGCTGTATTAAGGTGGAATCCTGATCCCTGGACTGCCTGGCAGATCTGAACAGCTGATCTTCTGGTTAGCAGATGTAGCACTTCACCACTACGCCACCAGGGTTAGGGCTCCAGAAACCTGCACTGAATTTCCCTTGAATTTTTGGCTAAGTACCAACACGAACATATATAGGCTAAGGAACAACTATCAAAGAAATAGTAACTCACAGCGAACTGAAGATTAAATGCTAGCTTTCACATAGAGCTGGGAAACATTTGAGTTTGTACCTCAAATAGAATGACCTGTTGAACACAAGGGACACTAAGTCAATGCCTTACAAGTAGAGCTAAACTGTCTCTGGAAAGGTACTCTTGATCTATTCTAACAAAGCTTAAAACACTCTCACAAAGACTTGAAGGGTAAAGCTGATCCTCAAATGAATTAACTGCCTTTCAGAACAGAAGATAATGCTCTTCAAAGGAATAGAGGACTTCAGACTCTGAACAACACATGATGTCAAGTATCTAATTCAAATTACCAGACACATTGGGGAGCCATGGTTAAACATTGGATGCTAACCACAAGGTCGATAGATGGAACTCATCAGCTGCTCCCCAGGAAGAATCTGTGACAGTTTGCTTCTGTAAAGATTATAGCCTTGGAAACTCTGTGAGATAGTTCTGCTCTACCTTAAGGGTTTACCGTGAGTTGGAATTGACTACATAGTAGTGGATTTGGTTTTTTCGTTTTTTTAGACCTGCAGAGAAACAGGAAAATGTAATCCATGACCAGGACCAAAAAGAAAAATCTAACAGTGGAAGGAGAGAAGAGACCTCCTAACTATCAAACCTAATAATTCCAATTTGGTAATGACCTTCGTACTTCACTCATCTGTGCTGCATCAGGCTGAAAGCTGTTCTGCTTCCTTGACTTTTACATTTCTAGACATCCCTAGTTACCCACAACTTACATCACCCCTTCTTCTCACTCTTTCCTGCCTGCTGGTTCCATTTTACTACTATTTGTGTTCTTCACAGATTTTTTTATTTGTTTGTTTTTGCCTCTTTCTGACTTAGATCACAATTTTTCTTGGATACTTTAATTATTTTGTATGGCTTCATCCAAACAGTTCTTTCTCAGAAGCCTCTGCTTCTATAATAATGAAAATATGAAAGCAACTATAGTTATTGTCATGACAATATGTATTAAACTGTCAGGCATTGTTATACACATGATTTCCTTTGATTTTGACGTAAACCCTATGTGATGGAAAATAAAACACCACTTTTACTGTATTTAACTGAGAAGGAAACAAAAATTCAGCGAGACTAAGCCTCGCACAAGGTCTCCGATATGGGACGTGGTTTCTCAAGTTCTAGAACTAAGGATTTCTGACTCTTACGAGTACTACGCTCTTTCCAGTCTAGAGCTGGCTACAGTATATCCTTTCTGAGTCACAGTATTGAACACATTGTGGATAATCATACATTCAGCAGGTGGAAAACCCGCTGCTTGAGGAAGTGGCTGAACAATTCATTTTAAGAGAGAACTCTCACTCTTGAGCCGTGATGTGTAGACAGAATTTCTTTGAATATTGTCAAAGCTTGTCGGTTGCTCTCATCACATGGACATCCTGAAGGGTCAGGGTGTGCAATGTGCTTTTGACTTTCCCCTCTGAGCAATTGGAACTATTTGTGCTTACACATCCGATTTTGGAGCCGAGTGCTAAGACACACGTTCAGTTATAGACCAAGATTTTTGTCTGTGTGGAAACAGACAGGAAAGCAGAGGGTAACTCCAGTGCTAAGCGTGGGGTTGTGAACATTCTTATTTCATTGGAATTCACTTCCTTTGCAGGAAGCCCAGTGTCTCACACACTGAATACCCAGCAACGGTGAGGATGGACTCCTTAGATAGCTCATGACCTGTCCCTGTAGTTACAGAGATACCTACCCTTTCTTCCCTTAACCCAGGAGACTCTAATTTGCTTTTCAACATAGTCCCATGGTGTTTGTCTTGGTGTCTGACTTGGGGAGTCAGCTAGCTGCACCCAATGTTGACTTTTCTCAGCTTGCCCTACTGCATTTAAACAGGGTGTCAGAAAAACTCACTGGTCCTCAAGAAGCAAATATTCCCCTACTGGCACCCATACAAAGCAACAAAAATAGAACCCTACGCAAACACAATAAACAGCAAACAAGCAAAAAAACACCTTCCAAAAACATCACTGGAAACTCTTTGCTGAAAGGCCTGTTTTATCATTTGCAATTTAAAATACTAAGGCAAGTCTTATTTTAAAATGATTTAACAACAGTGCTTTAAATTACACCCTCTGTCCTATTTGTGATATGAACATACATCTTTTATACCCTTTAGTGTCACTGACATAATTACTTGCCTAAATTCTACTGTATCACCAAATTAAGCTTGTATTGCTTTCAAAGGAGAAGTACGCCTCATATTTATAGCTGTTTGTACTTTAAAAATGCTGTATAATTTAGGTATTTGTGCCTTTCTATATGGTGTTTGTTTTCGCTGGAATAGAATAGGATTTTGTCAGTATATTATTTTTCTATGTTAATATATATAAACTATATATAGATTTACTATATATACAGTTATACATATAACAAGATATATATATGTATATATGGCACTCTGGTGTAGCGGTTAAGAGCTACACAAGATAAGGTACCAGTCACTTCTTGGAAACTCTGTGGGACAGTCCTACTCTGTTTCACAGGATTGCTATGAATCAAAATCTACTCCATAGTGACATTTGGTTTATAAGAGCTCAGGCTGCTAACCAAAATGTGGGCAGTTAGAATCCACTCCGTGGAAACACTACAGCCAAGCCAATAGGGCAGTTCTATTTTCCCCTGTAGGATTGCTATGTGTTGGAATTGACTCGATGGCAATGGATTTGCGTACATATACACATACGGTTTTCTGAAAATAATTTCCCGTGTCTCTTAATGAAAATCATGTTGTTCTACAACCAGAGTGCTCCCTGGAGGCAAAGATGGCGAGACTGCATCTTACATACTTTCGACATGTTGTCAGGGAACATCAGTCCTGGAGAAGGGCAATCACGTTTCATAGGGCGAAAGGAGGGTCAGCAAAAAAGAGGAAGACTGTCAACAAGATGGATTTACGCAGTGGGTGCAACAATGGGCTTGAGCATAAAATTGATTGTGGACATGATCCAAGACCAGGGCGTGTTTCATTCTATTGCACACAGGGTCGCTGTGAGTCAGAACCAACTCGATGGCACCTAACAACAACTCCCGTACTTATTCTAAGTCCCATGAGTCTTTGAATCAGGTGTGTAATAATTCAATTTATGTGGCACGTGCAAGCTGTGTTAGCACGATATTCCATTCAAAGGGTTCAGAGCCAGGAGTCAGAGAACCAAGTATCACTAGCTGGGTCCCTCGCTTTCTGACTGTGTTCTCTCGTATATTACACTTAGGGCTGTATGTGATACAGTTTCTTCATCTGTGTAATAAAGAAATTAGGAAGATAATCTTTATGATCTCTCACAGCTAAATTTCTGTTTTTCTGTACTGTATCGTTTGGCTAAAAGGCATGTTCTTTTTATAGCTATATTGCTTATGCACTTGACAACCAGCAAGACAGAAGACGTAGTGGTTTAAGTTCAGTAACATAGGATGCTCAGCGGGCATTGACTCCTGGTGGGCGTAAAAATTGACTTCTAGAGGCTGATTTCAAAGGGAACCCCAAGTATCACAGAAGATCCCCTTTAGGGGTGACAGAGCTACCCTGGGCCACCAGTGCCTTCTCAGTGCTTCTAAAACTGTTTCACAATGGATTGTTTCTGCATTTTTTCTCCTTTCTGATTTCTGGAAGAACTTATATAATAAAAAATAGGTTTTCGGCTCTCTGCTTTAGAGTAGTAGAATATTCGACTGAAAACTTTCTTAAGTCCTGAAAAATATCTGCTTTGAAAACGAACAGCAAATGTTTAGCTCGAGTGTTTTCCTCTTTGCTGATCTGATGTCGCCCTTAAGAAACTGTACCCCTAATTTCCGCACCTGTTTTATTACTTTTCAACATATTCATGCCAAGAAATATGTCAATTTTAAAGTAAATGTGATGAAAAGGTTTAAGTATTTTGCTCTTTAGAAAAATATATTAACTCTAAAATTTATATGTCTTGTCTTATTTCAAAAGCCATTTGGATTCATTTCTTAAGGAAAAATGGCACTCTTACTCAAGCTGAATTTTTGTAATATTGTCAGTCTGACTTTGAAAGATGGATTTACATTTCAGCCCAAGGATTCTAGGATTGGTCAGAATAGACTAGTCTACACTGTGCTTTGGTAACAAAACACCAGCATCTCAGATGGCATAACATAAGGGTATGTTTCTCACTTGTATACCAGCCTGATGTGGGTCAGAGAGCTACGTTCCAAGTACGTACATTAGGGATACAGGACTCTGTCATCTCACACATGCAGGAAAGAGAGAGCACAGATAAATGCACAGGGTTTTTTAGAGCCTGGCTACGGAGTGACAGCATCGTCTCTGGTCCAGAATCCAGCCAGCTGGCAGCAAGCTCTAAGAAAGACTGGGTGGTGTGTAGTTTTTTTCTTTTTTTTGTTTGTTTGTTTTTTTTTCAGTATCCCAAAGGAGGGAAGAATGAAATGAGACGTGGTGAACACATCTTCACCACAATTCTTTATCTAAATTTAGTGTGACAGTCCTCGTCAAAGACATTCAAGAGTAAACAGAAACTCTGATCCTCTTCATGGGTAACAAACCAAAGGAAAACGAAAGAACTGAAACTGTAGAAGAAGATGGCCAGGGCACTGTAAACAAAAATTGTTCAGTAACAAAGAAAATTTCTCTTACAAGCTGGTGTTCAGTGGACTCAAGTACCTGGTCCCCGGAATGAGACAGTATGCGCTGACATTCATTTGTCTTTGAGTGGACTACTTTAAAAAAACAAAAACAAAAACATTTTCCAGACTCAGGAAAATTTTCAAGGGCAAATAACTTGGTCTCTGCAAAATACAGTTTGCAAGAAAACAAACAGATGGAGGAAAAACATCTACATTATAAAATATTTAAGAGGTGTGTCAACCTGTCACAATTGAGGACCTTGTATAGATTTTGATTCAAATAAACTATAAGCAACATGACATTCACACAACTACTAGAAATTCGAACATTAATGGATATTTAATGATGATAGAATTATCATTAGTTTTTACATGTAATAATGATCTTGTGACGATTTCTTTTTAGTAGGGATTATGTTTTCATGTATTTTAGAGAGATACTGAAATATTTAGAAATGATAGGATGAGTAGAATTTTCTTCAAAATAATAAAAATGGCAGAGAGTAAGGTGGATAGAAACCAGATCGGCCACAAGTTGCTCATTCGTTTACTAGATGGGTAAATGAATTTTTTTTTTTTAACCATTCTGTCTAATTTGTATGTGGTTGGCAGTCTCCATGGTAAAAGACACAAAAGGACAAAAAAAATGCTATTTTATTATCAGTGGCTTTATTTCTTACTCTAGAGTCATTGTCTCCCATCACCCTCCTCATTCATCATTTTAGTCAAGAATAAGAAAAAGACACTGCGAAAATGAGCGCATGCAACAACACGGCAGAGCTTTTACCCATTGTACATCCAGCCAGTGAGGAGAATCAGTGCTGTTCCAAGAATCTTAAGGTGTGAAAACGAACTGCTGATTGATTGCTAGAAAGGACAGAGTAGAGACGGTCAGCTGTACGAACTTCCGTCTTCCATCGTCTTCTGGACATGGCCTTTGAATTTTCATGCTTCCTGAAGGAAGATAAATAAATAAACAACATAATTATTAAAGAAACCTGTGGCCATCAAGTCAATTCCAACTTATAGTGACTTTATAGGACAGAGTAGAAACCCTGGTGGTGTAATGGTTAAGTGCTATGGCTGCTAACTGAAAGGTCAGCAGTTTGAACCCACCAGGCACTCCTTGGAAACTCTATGGAGAAGTTTTACTCTGTTCACAGGGTCGCCATGAGTTGGAATTGACTCAACGGCGGTGGGTTTGGGTTTGGGTAGAGGACAGAGTAGAACTGCCCCATGTGGTTTCCAAGAAGCAACTGTGAATCGAACTGCCAACCTTTAGATTAGGAGCAGAGCTTTTAACCAGAAAATGATAAAGTACCCTAATAACAGAGGGCCTTCTAAGAATTTCTTTCTTACCGAACAGAACTAAAGCTATCCAGCTCAGCAACTTCAGAGATCCTCCATACCAAGAGTGTGGGGAGTAGGGCAGATTCATTTTATTCCTGATCTGCCTAATTGTGTCAGTCTAATTATGATGGGAGTGATTTTTCTCATGATACTTGGGTCTTGCTCACAATGCTGAAGCTCTTGTGAGTTGGCACTGAAAGTTACCTAGAAAATTCTCACTATGGAATTTCAGTGGATCCCTGGAGACCAAGCTCTGTAGTCTTAAGAGAAATCACGGAGGCCTGGAAACCCTGGTGGTGTAGTGGTTAAGCGCTACATCTGCTAACCAGAAGGTTGGCAGCTGAAATCCACCAGCTGCTCCTTGGAAACTCTGTGGAGCAGTTCTACTCTGTTCTATAGGATCACTGTGAGTGGGAATCAAGTCGACTGTACTGGGTTTTTGGCATGGGAGCACAGCGGCTAGGCACTCTGCTGCTCTCCAGAAGGTGCCCTACTGAGAGGAAGGTTCTTGTCTATCTTTTTCAGTTTCTGGTAGCCACCAGCAATCCTTGGTATTTCTGGCCTTGTAAATCCATTTCTCTTTATATTCACATGATGTGTCTCCCTGTGTGCGTGTCTGTCTGGATCTGCTCTGCTTGTTTTATAGACACCACTCAGAAGGCATTAAGGTTAGGGCACACTCACCTGCAGTATGAGCTCATCAACGCGATAAAAGAAAACCAAACATGGTCATACTTACAGCTACAGGGATGAGGCTTTCAACAATAATATTTGCACTGTAATGCACAACACATACTCCAAGTCCTCTGTTATATAGAGTGGCTGATTGTGTCATAGGGATTTCTGTTTCTTTACTTGAACTCAACTGACTCAGTGTCATGCATTGAATTGTGTTCTCCCAGAATGTGTACAGCCACGTGGCTAGGCTGTGATGCCTGGCATCGTACAAAGTTCCTCTATGCTCTAACTCTTGCCTCTATGATGTTAATATGGGAAGAAGCGAGGTGGTTGTGTGAAACAGGACTCAGTCTACAAGATTGCATTGTGCTTTGAGGCCATCTCTTAGGATATAAAGGAAAGGAAAATAAACAGATAGTTGGGGACCTTATAGCAGCAAAAAAGCTGTGCTGGGAACAGAACATGTCCTTTTGACCCAAGGTCCCTGTGCCTGAGAAGTTCCCAGTCCAGAGGACATTGATGACAAGGACTTTCCTCCAGACCCAACAGACAAAGCCTTCCCTCTGAAGAGAGACCCTGAATTTGGACTCTTGGCCTGTTTAACTGTGACAAGATCACTTTCTCTTTGTTAAAGCCATCCACATGTGGTATTTCTGTTACAGCAGCATGAGGTGTCCAAGACACTCAACTTCCATGGTTCTTCTTTACAACCGTGCAGTCACTCTGTCTGGAATTGTCTCACGGCCATTAACAACTGTCTCATCTTCTTATGACCATCGAGAAATTTAGTTTTGATTTACTTGACCAGTTTCTCACTTAGAAGAATTAATTGAGCAGTTATCTTAAGAGAGTTGCTCCGCTAGTCACCCCTGATCACACTGTTATGTTGGTTCCAACTCGTGGTGAGCCCACAGATTTCAGAGTAAAACTGTGCTGTACATATTTCAGTGTCTGTGATCTGAAAGAAGTGCATCACCAGGCCCTCCTTCCATGGCTCCCCTGGGTGGACTTGAACTGTCAGTCTTTCAGTTAGTAGCTAAGCTAACTGACCAGGGATCCCTGCTAGTCACGGGGAATAGGAAAATGAAGTTTTAAGGAGCGCTTGTGAAAGAGACAGACAGGCAAAGAAATTTACTGTGAAGCTACTAACTCATAACCTTTATGCTATTGTCGTATTTGTTTTGTTCTATGTAATGCATTTTTTTTGCTTGCTACTTATTTTTCATTACTGCTTATGTGTAACTGAATTCACTATGTGCTATGGTTTCCATTATGGTTCCCATGCTTTGGGTATGTTGAAGTTCTTGTATCTTTGGTTGTTTTGTTTTTACCAAATTTGGAGAATTTTCAACCATTTTATTTTTTCCAAATGTGTTTTCTTTCTGCTGCATTCCTCCTCTCCTTCAGGAATGATGATTACATGTGTTCTAGGCTGCCTGATGTTGTCTGACAGCTCATGGTCACTCTTTTCTCTTTATGTTTCATTTTAAGTGAGTTTTCATTTTGTGTCTTAAAATTTATTAACATTTTCTTTCAAACATCTAATCTGATGTGAGTTCCATCTAGTGCATTTTTTATTCCACACATTGTTGTCTCAAGTCTAAAATTTGAATTTGAGCTTTCCTCATATCTTCCGTATCTCTTCTCAAATTTCTGTACATATGTTTCACACAGTTACGATAGCTGTTTTGATGTTCTTATCTGATACTTCTCATATTTGTGTCATTTCTGGGTCAGTTTCAGTTACTGTTTTTCCTTATTGGAGATCATATTTCTTCCTTTCATTCTCTCTCTCTCTCTCTTTTTTTGCTAGTATTTCTATTTGGATGGCAACTATCAGGAGTTTTATCTTGTTGGGTGTTGGACATTTGTGGATTCCTGTAAATGTTCTTGAACGTAGTTCTCGGATGCAGTTAAGTTTTTTGAAGGTCTTTTGATCTGTCTTTTAGAGATCTACTGGACAGGATTTAATTTATGCTCAGCGTAGTCTGATCATTCCCCTCTGCTTAGGTGAGTTCCTTCTGCGAACTGTGCCTAATGCACAGAGAATCATGAGGTTCTCTAACCCAGCTGGTAAGAACAGGCATCACTCTTGGTCTTTTGTAAGTGATAGACAATGTTATCATCCTTTGGGTAGTTCTTTCATGGTATCAGGTGGTTTTCTCACATATGTGTACTTAACGTTCTGATGGTTACTGGAAAGGTCCTCTTAGGGTCTTGAGTGTTTCCCCTCTTTGTGCCTCTCATTCATTTTTCTCTTTCTTCTTTCTGACTGTTAATCGTAGTCATCTTGGTTTCCTAGCTCAGTCTCCACAACGCAGAGAGTCCCTCAGGGCCTACCTCAGCTCCCCACTCCTCAGCTGTGATTTGGAAACTCTCTCAAGGCTATAAACCGGGGTAATTTTTAGTGCTCACATCATCCATTTCCCATCTTTGGGGAATCACTGCCTTTCATTGCTTGAGAGTTTTATGTCTTGAAAACCACTGTTTTGTTTATTTTGGTTGCTTTAGGCAAGGGTATCTAGCCAGGGGCTGTACCCCATCTTGGAAAGAACCAGAGGCCCTTGTCACGTACCTAGGTTTAGATTACTGATTTTGTATTCATTTTCATAAAAATCTCCACTCACAGCTCCTGTCCAGAGGTGAGATGAGAGGGTGGAGGGTCAGGGGAGTTACAGGAATGGGTATGGGAAGTATTGGGTGGAAAGGAGACGTGTGCTATCCCAGGGTGGGGAGAGTGGCTAGAGCTGTAGGGTGGTATGGGCATGAGGTCTTAAATAGCAAATTGACTTAGACTATAAACTTTCACTTAAAGCACAATAAATTTCTTCCTTTTTTTCTTTATTTAAAAAAATCTCCTGCATCCAAATTATATAAGCCTCTAGGTCCACAACCTTCCCCCCTCCAATTCCTGCCAAAAAAGGAAACCCTGCAAAATAAATGATAGATTACAATCTGCAAGCTAAGTAGATGTTAGATGCATATTCTGAGAGTATAAAGAGGACTTCGTGCAACTTAGAAGGGAATGATGGGATCATGGGGCTGGGACGATGTACCTGGAGAAGGCAATACTTGAATAGGTTCAAAAAAGAAAATAAAGCCAAGGAAAACCCATCACCACTGAGTCAACTCCAAATCCTAACGACCCTGTAGGAAAGAGCAGAACTGACCCATATAGGGTTTCCAAGGAGCAGCTGGTGGATTTGAACTGCCAACCTCCTGGTGAGCCACCAGGGTTCCAAAGATGAACAAGGAATAGAAGTTAGCGGCAAAGAGGAAGTTTAAGGGAAATCTGTTATGCTTCCCTCCAATGGCTTATGTTTTCAGCAGGAAATACATAATTTATTGCATTATGGAATGTAAGAGAATGACCAGAGTCCTGCAGGGTCTGGCACCTTTGTCAGGTAAAAAGGGAAGTGTTAATATTAATGCAATCGTCTGTGTCAAAATTAGGAAGTTCTTTCTGAATTGGCATTTTGCAGACAATGATAACCATTAACACCTTAGCTTGTGGTTAGTAGGAAGCAGCAGAAGGGGAAGAAAAAAAATAGAAGGAGAAGAAAGACAGAGAGAAAGAAGAGAAGGAAGAACTGCAGCTTAATTTAGGCTAAGCCAAGAAACTATTACTTAAATATGTGAATTGTTTTCCAGGCAACACAACAATTGTTTTCCAGAGTCTTCACCAGGCTGGGACATTTTGAGTTCGCCTTCCTCAGCTTCTTGTGCCTGTCCACAGGATTGCCCATCCCTGGAATGTCACCGGTTATTCTATTGGATCGGTGTTGCACATCAGTCTCAACTGGATTTTGCTTCTTACAGATTGTTCAGAGTGGTTAAGTGCTATGGTTGCTAACCAGAAGGTCAGCAGTTTGAATCCACCAGGTGCTCCTTGGAAACTCTATGGAGCGGTTCTACTCTGTCCTATAGGGTCACTATGAGTCAGAATTGGCTCAGTGGCAATGTGTTTGTTTGTTTGTTTTTTTAAATATTGTTCAGAGTTGGACTCTCTGAATGAAAAAGTGTTCCTTCTACTCCCTGTGCACCTTACTGTAATCTTCCTCCACCTATAATAGTCTGTATCCTTTTAGCAAATAAATTCTTTCTGCTTTCCAGATGCTGCCTTGTGTGAGGTCTGCGGTGTGCTAAGTCCTTTCACAGAAGCAGAAGCAGAAGTGAGGTGGCAGAAAGTATTGTAGGAAAGCACCCCCGGTGACTGTACAATAACCTGTTTCCCTTCCCAGGCTGTCTTTTTGTCACTTATTGCTTATGGTCTCCCAGTATCTCGGGTCCTGAGGAAAACATAGATGAATGGCAGTCGGTCTTAAGGAACAAAGCAAAAACAAAACAAACAAAAAAAGGACAAAATTCTTAGGGTGTCCCAATGCAATAATAGATATCATTATTTCTTAATAGTTAATGAAAACAGCAGTGAGAGATGCTAAACAGAAAATAAGCTGGTACGGCCTCTGGTTTTCGATAAGCTGAAAATGAAGAGATAAGAGGGGGGTAGGCAAACCACACAGATGGACAAAAGCCCTAAAAATAAAAAAGATGGGAAAGGACAAATGACTGAACTAGGAATCTTTTCTCTTTTTCTTTCTTCCCAGATGACTCTTCTGGGTAAGAATCCCAGGAGGCTTTGGAAAGGATTTTTCCTTTTTTTTTGGTCTTATTTGCTTGTTTGTATTTAATCAAAGTTTGCTATAAACAGTGAAGCCCAAGTCCTCTTAATCATGCCTGCTGTTAAGGGATTGAACACAAAACTTCTATTTAAAATAAAAACTATACTTTGATGGAAAAAAAGAAATCCCAACCCACTCCATTTTCCATTTTTTCCTGTTGGTTTTCTAAAAAAGGACCAGAAGGTACTAATGGAGTGCTTTGGAACCTAAGAGTTCTTTGTGGGCTCAAAAGTCTTTTTTTTTTTTTTTTAATCAGTCCTACTGAATGTCTTATCAACAAATAATCAGGTTTTATGTGTGACTGGAAAATTAGAACCTTCATGTACGCGGACGAGAGGCTTGGATGAGCAGTTTCAGGAAGGAAACATCTAGACGTTGATGTGCTTACTGAGAACAGAATATTCCGCTGTACCCGTGTGGCTCTGGCAGCCGTCCAAGTTATTAATAGCTGTGGTGACATGACTGTACCTTCGATTGTTTCCTCATCAGCCAGAACGGAATGTGAAGCGGTGGAGATTGTGACTTGGAAACTATGTGAGCTGGCCGCGTTGTGTTTTATTTTTTTCCCTTTTGAGAGCTTTCTGTCCTTTGTGATTTTAACCACTGTTTGTGGATGAACATCTTAGTGATTGACGAAGAAGAAACCACCTCCTGGAAACAGTCTAGTGGCTCTCTGGTGTTACCCACAAGTGATTTATGAAAAGGTCCTCACCCTCCCAGTGTATACAGAGAGGAAGTGTAAGGGAGTCTGTTCCCTTCCTTTGGTGTGGTCCACTGAAGAGGAAAATTCAGTACCTCTCTGCCTGGAGTCATTGGATTGAAGGGTCTGTGAAGTCGTAGGCTAGCCTCCGATTCACATCCAGTCAAAAAAGAGTATTTGTTGCTGCTGAGGCTAGGGTTTGCTCAAAAGGGAAATGCTGATTTGGGGTGGGCTTGGACTCAGCTCAGGGCATCACACAAAAGTCAGCTCAGGGACAGAGTGAGACCCTTAGTGCCCAAGGGCAGGGTCTGATAAAGGAACGACGGGCACACTAATGGCCACACTATAAATCCAAACCCACTGAATCACCAAGGTACCTGGCTTAGTCATCAAGTAGTGCCGTGACAGCAATGTCACAGGTGGATGGCTTTAACAAAGAGAAATGTGTTCTTTCACCATCTAGGAGGCTAGAAGTCAGGGTGTCACCTCTGGGGCATGGCTTTCTCTCTCTGTTGGTTCTGGGGGAAGGCCTTTGTTGTCCAGCTTCCCTTGGTTGAGGAGCTTTTCAGCACAGGGTCACTGGGTCCAGAGGACTCTGTTCCCAGCACTCCTTTCTTCGTCATATGAGGTCCTTTTGTCTCCGCTGCCTTCTCTCTCCTTTTTATTTCTTTTAAAATGGAAAGTGAGGCAGACCACACCCCAGGGAAACACCTCCTACATTGGATCCAGTCTGAGAACTGAGTAAGCATGTTGCATCCCACTGTGATCCTCTTTAATAGGGTTAAGATTTACAACACATTGGAAATCACATCAAATCACAAAACAGAGGACAGCCATATGCAGTACTGGGAGGCATGGCCTAGCTGAGTTGATACATATTGTGGGGGGCAGGGGGGTTGCAATTCAATCCGTGATAATTCCATTGCAGTTTTTATTTAAATCCAAGGTGGCACAAAAGGTTGTTTCATTCGTTATTAATGCATTGCTTCAGTTGTTTATTCAAGGAGGCATTCCCTTTCGCATCACGCGTGTATGATTTAAGGGTTTTTACCAACAGTTTTACAATGCACTTTATATTAAGCTGTGCCACGTATTAATATTTATCTCTACTTCTTAAAATTTTTAAATGGCCACATAAAAATGGAGAAGGCATTCTTCCTCCTCCTCCCTATTTTATAATTCATTTAATCTCATTTCCAGGCATTCTGCTCTCATAATGGCTTTGATTTTGATGGTATACACACTGCAGTTGTTGCCGTGTTACTCAGCAGCTTGGATTCTTAGGTACTCAAGATACGTAACTCGTGATTTTGGGGGTTTTTGCAAACACACCGGAACCTCTGTAAGCTTGTGGTTGCTGTTTGGTGCCGTCGAGTCAGATCTGCCTCATAGTAACTCTGTGGACAGCAGAACGAAACCCTGCCTGGTCCTGCCCGTCCTTACAGCGCCATGCCACGCGCTGCTGCGGCCACTGTGGCAGTCCAGCTTGTCGAGTCTTCCTCTCTTTTGCTGACCCTCTGCTGTACCAAGCACGGTGCCCTTCTCTGGGGACGAGTCCTTTCTGATAACATGTCCAAAGTATACAAGACAAGGCTTTGCTATCCCTGCTTCTAATGAGCATTCTGGCTGTGTTTCTTCTAAGAGAGGTTTGTTTTTCTTCTCTCATTTCATGATATAGTCAATATTCTTATGTTAAGCCTAACATTTAGTAAGTGGTCAAAATATTGATTGATTGCATCCATAAGCTGATCCAAAGAAATTCTAGTTGGAATTTATTGCTTAGAAACTCATCCACTTGGACAGCTTATTTTTTCCCCCTCTCGAAATACTGAGGAAATAAAAATGACTCATAGATAAAGGCAAATGCACAGTAAGTGAATTTGGAGAAAAATAGTTACACTGTAAAACCAAATCCACTGCTATTGAGTTGGTTCTAATTCACAGCAACCCTTCAGGACAGAATAGAACTGGCCTCATAGAGTTACCAGTCAGCTCCTAATGGTTTCAAACTGCTGACCTTTTGGTTGGCAGACATAGCCCTCAACCACTGTGCCACCAGGATTTCCAGTTATACTGCGTGTCTAGTTCACTTCAGTTTTCATCATGGCCTGTGTATTTTAGATGTGAAATGGACAACAGTTTAGGGCCTGTTCAGTTGCTTTATTTCAGGTTGCTTTTTGGTTTTATGGAGACTCATGTACTAATTCTGAATTTCATTTGATGGCAGTTACCACACCCCTGAGTTCCGCAGCATCTGTGTGGCATCTGGTAGCATCTGGTAGCATAGATATAGAGAAATGGTGCATTCCGGAGTCTTTCTTCTTCTTCCTAAGTTTTCCACTTTGTCAGGTGAGAAGCTTTTTTTTCTATCGTGTAACCTTTCAAACCTTGATGATACGATTGGGACTTTAATAAGCTTTGGCAGTCTGAGTTCCTCAGGGTTCTTTGTCTTCTTCCTTGGGCTTGCCCTAGGCAAGGTCTAACACTGCCAAATCGTTAGCAGGAGGGCTTGATTTCTGATTTCCAGTCGTTTTTATTTTTATCATTTAAAAAGAAATGGTGCCTTCCGAAGATAGGAGTCAACACATATATACTTTGAAGATGATGAGTCTATGTTTCTCTGACATTTAATCCTTGAAGTCCACTTTTCTGATTTTGGTTGGTTTGTTTCAATGTAAACTTATGTCCACAGTCTTCAAATGTACTGTATCACCTTGAATGAATTTCATTCTCTCTGGTTAAAGACACTTTTACTCCTGCTTTCAGATCTACCATTATTTCTATATTTTTTGGCAGAGGTGAAACAATCTTTCGGCTCTTCCATCTTCTTCTCTAAAAAATGAGCTAGGATTTATGAATCCACTATATATCCTCTCTCCTTGCTATCTGCAACACACACACACATTACAAAAAGGCCAGCTGACACTAGAATCCAGCTTCTTACAGTTCTAGTTCCATGCTCATTACCAAGGAGTTGACTTAGATACTTTATAGATCATGATGATTGGCCTATTCATCTTCTCTCTCATGAAGTAAAAGAGACTATCAAGTAGGAAAAGATATTCATTTTTTTTCTGTCTTTACCTGAGATCAGTGAAGAAACAAGAGCTGAGTATCCCGTTGCTATTTTAAAAGCCACAGTTAAGCAACAAGGCAGTAACTGTACGTACAATAATGATGACATCTGTGTTCAAGCAGTTGACAAACTGCATTCGCATCGGCTATCTCAGTTAGTTGTTCTTATTAGGCGCTGTCCAGTCGGTTCCTGCTCAGGGTGACTCTGTGTACACAGAATGAAACACTGCCTGATCCTGTGCCATGCCCACAGTCATTGTCATGCTTGAGTCTGTGTCAACTTGGTTAGGCCATGAGCCTCAGTATTGTGTGATTGTTCTCCACTGTGTGATTATAATTTTATGTTTAAAAGGATTAGGGTGGTATTGTAAGACCCTAACTAAGGTCCCATCCTTGATCCAATGTGAAGGGAGTTTACCCGGGGTGTGGCCCATGTCACCTTTTATCTTTTAAATCTTACAAGAGATGAAAGGGAAGTGAGCAGAGAATGGACAACCTCATATCCTGAAGAAAGCGTGCTAGGAACAGAAGACATCCTTTGAACTTGGGGTTCTGATTCAGAGAAGCTGCTAATTCGTGGGAAGATTGACGACAAAGGCCTTCCCCCAGAGCCAATACGGAAAGCCTTGTCCTGAAACTGATGCCCTCAGTTTGGACTTCCAGCCTATTAGATTGTGAGAAAATAAATTCTCTTCATTAAACCCATCCACTTGTGGTATTTGTGTTACAGCAACACTAGATAACTAAGACGTGTTCAATAAATGAGAAGGAAAAGCGTTCTGACACCAAGTTTTGTTCCAGCTAACTGGACTTCCCTTCTTCCCTCTCCTTCCTTCTTTATTCTTTCTCTTTTTTCATTATTGTATTTGTTAAAATATAATTTGAATTTACCATCTTTTCATCAATGAATCTCAGCTATCTAGTTTACTGTGCTTTCTTATGAATTTGAAAAGACCTTCATATTGTTAAAGTATGTTTTTAATTGATCACACTTTCCAGTTATTCACTGATGTCCAGTTTCCTCCATCTTTGCTATTTAGTCTGACTAGTTTTCTCCTTCATTATTTTAAAATTGCTTATTTTTGCTTGAAAGATAAGCTGTCTGTAGCATTTTCTACAGCGTTCCTCTTAAAATTTTAATACAAAGAGTCCCAGATTTGGCCAGTGGGAGCCCTTGGAAGAAAGCTGCTTTTCCTTTTGGCCTGAACATACAGTGGTTTGTAATCCAGTGAGATGTTCCTGGATTATCTCATTGTTTCTCTGCAGAAATGGAAATCTGCCATTTAGAATTTTAGATCTGTGTGATAGGTGTCCCCATTGCTAATAGGGTTTATTGCTTCTAGAAATTTTCCATGGAGAAACTTAGAATGTTGTTCATTTTTGTTCAGTTCACTGACTATGGAGGCTGACGAATCCCAAGCTTATCAGGCAACAGGACAGGCTGCAAATCCGTAGCCGGAGTAAGGGTCAATGCCAGTTACGATGTATCTCCCCTCCGCCATGCTGTAAGGGATCTGCTGTAGTTGACCTGGGACAGGTAGGTGGCTGGTGCCTATGGATTATGGTGTCCTAATGGACACTAGCTATTTGTGTCACCTTCTGGAAGATCGCACACTCAGGACTTTAAGGGGTCAAATAAACCTTACTGAGGGAAAGTCCATATGTCAAGTCTATTTTTAATCTCCGTCACTATTGCCACATTTTTCAGGAATCTTTTCAGTAAATTTTTGAGGTATGTGAAAACTGAGATTGACTGGTATTCACACTGGACTCTGTGCAAAAGCCTCCATGGAGAGTTATTTTGGTAAACATTCACATGCCCTTCAAGCCCAAGATTTTCAGTCTCATAATTCTTCCATAAGTCTTCTTGTCAACAATCTTCCAATTGTGTTTTCTCCAAATTCCAGACTGTTCAGCCAGAACATTAGCTCCTCCCTGTGACTTGATGTAGATGCCTTCTTGGGGTATCTCGCTTTCTGGGTAAACAGACTAACTTTGTCCATACAACTAGGGTGATTTCGTTCATCCCCCTGCCCTTATGGCTTCTATTCTTCTAGGGAAAGACAGAAAAGAAATTGAGTCAACACAATAAAACCTATGTCAGGTAGTGACATGTACTAAGGAGAAAAAGAAGACATAAAAGTGCAGAGTGCAGTGGGGTGTGGGGGAAGAAGGCGATGCTGATGAGAGTGGTCAGAGCAGACCACCCAGAGATGTTGGGAGAACATGAGCATCGGTGGAGAGGACACAAGAACAACCAGAGTCCCTCCTAGCAGCAGACCATGACCTTGGCTTCACCTAGGAATAACTTGATCGTCTTAAAGTTACCGATACCTAGGTCCCACCTTCAGGGATTCCCATTGAATTAGTCTGAGATCCAGCTTGAACATTAGGATATTTGAAAGCTCTCCAGGTGACCCTAACGGGCTGCCAAGCCTTAAGATGCTGCCTTTGAAGAAACTCCCTGAGATGACTTTATTCTACAGTCATTAGGCAAGGCATAAGAAAAGAGAGAAGATGTGTTTTCTACTGCCAGGGGAAGACCAAGGGCCTGGAGGGGATGATGTCTTTGTGTTTTCACAATAACTGATTTATCCCTAAATTCCTGTTCTAATTCTTTGGGTTCCATATTTTTACAACGAATGCCTTAATCTTTACTTAAGTGACCTGGTGAGTCTGCAAAGTCCACCAATAGCATGCGTTGCTGAGTTTTATTTTTGTAGTACATCAGCCTCACCTGCAAGACGCATGCTTTATTTTAGGGAAGACGTAAAAATTCTCTGGTCTCCTGGCTATACTGTGAGCAGGGAATTCAAAATGCTGGGTTTTTTATTTTCTATCAGTCAGATCTTTAACCAGGTGGAGACAACCAGGCACACTCCACGGTTCTATTCTTATTCTCACCATGCGTGTCTGAAAGCAGCCTTGCAGTCCACCAAAGTCTGCCCTTCAGTAGGCTCTTCATTTCCTGCAACCACAGGGGACGATTTATCTCTGTCACTACTGGATACCGTGTGCTAGCAGTGCCCCATCCTTATACGCCAGCACAATCTTTGCCGCCTTCAAGTACAACCAGACTAGATAACAAATTTCATTTTCCCATTTCCCTGAGAATCTCTTCTCTGCAGGTATCTCTGATATCAATTACTGTGTTGAAGAGGATTTAGGTGAAGAAACAGTCAATGCCAGCTATCTACTCAGATGTTGCTTCCAGGATATTAAATGGCTTACAGAGTCTTTGGGAGGGTTGAAGAACAGATTTCAGACTGATCTTGAAAGGAAGATCCTCATTCTATAAACTAGACTGCAAAGGGAGATGCTGAAATGAAGACAGTCAGGAAGATGCCTGCAGAATCAGACAAGGCACCCAGAATCATATTTACTACCTGTCAAATTGGAAAGCAGCCAACAAAATGATCTGCTACATCCCTATTTCAACACAACATTTTGCTTGGTCTACCGAACGTTTTGGGGGGCATCATTTCTTTGTTTTTTTGGAATTATTGTCTTTCTGTCCTCCAGAATTTGGTGATTCTTCATTTTCCTTTCATCTGTTAGATGGTGGCCGTTGTATTATCTGCAGAAGTTGTTTGTGCTGCCCCTTGAGACGGAGGCCAAATGTGCAGTTGTGGTTTCCACGTGCAGTTTTCAGCGAGAGATGGGGAGGAGAGGAAGCCTGTTCAGAGGATGTCACTGCTTCCCAGTCTCAATACCCTGAATGGCTCTGATACCTGGTGCACTGTTGTAGTCAGCTAGTGCTGCTTTAACAGAAATACCACAAGTGAATGCATTTAAAGGGGGAAATTTTATTCTGTCCACGTCCACTAGGCTAAAAGTCCCAATTCAGGGTGTCAGCTCCAGGGGAAGGGTTTCATGGCTGGCTCTGAGGAAAGGTCCTTGTCATCACTCTTATCCTGCACTGGAAGCTTCTGAGGTGCAGGGACCCCAGTCCTTTCCAAAGGACATACTCAGCTCCCGGCACTGCTTCTTGGTGGTTTGAGATTCTCAATCTCTCTTTGCAAGCTTCTCTCCTTTATGTCTCAAGAAACTGCCTCAGTGCACCAAACAGTCCTACACAGTGAGCCCTGCCTGACCAACACCACTGCTGCCCATCCACCCTCCTTAACACTGTAGAGGCAGGATTTACAAGACGGAGAAATGTAGCTCAGTACCAGAAATCAGGGCTTGGCCAAACTGCCACACACATTTTTGGAGGAAACACAATTCAGTTCATGAAAGGGAATTCCATTTTCTCTGAACCAAGCATTCTATTTTTAAACAGTTTAAAAAAAAATGGTGAAGGTACACACAACCAAAGATGGACCATTTCAACAATTTTTACATGCATAGTTCAGTGACATTGATTACAGCCTTCAAGTTGGGCTACCCTTCTCACCATCCTTTCCTACATTATTCCACTACCTGCATCTTATATTGACAGTCTCCTAAGCTTCCCAGTCAACCTTTGCCATTGCTGTTATCAATTTGTGTCACATAATTATGTCTTTAAAAGAGCACGATGCCTCCTATGAATGTATAAAACCATAAAGTATGTACCCCACATGCTCACACTGTCTCTGAGTCTAGTCCATTCTTGTCTGAGGAGTTGACCTCAAGTCAGGGCCAGCAGCAAGTCTACATGGGAAAGGAGAGGGTGGAGAAGAGGGGACAGGTGTTCGTTAAGAGGATACCAGAAGAGTGCAAAGGAGGAGTGTGCTGTCACAAAGTTAAGTGAGCAGGTGGAGTTGCAGACAGGTGGGCATGAGAAATTGATTTAGATTGTACACTTTCACTTAATCATAATAATAATAAAAAAAAGAGCACTTACATTACTGATTGAAATCAGTTCCTAATCCTTTGGTTCAGAGAAAACTAAACCAAGTCATTCTGATTTAAGGATCAGAGTTTAAAGGTTATTTCAGGGCAATAGAGTCAAGGCTCATCCAGCCTCCATAGCTCCAGAAAGTCTGGGTTTTATTAAGAAGTTGAATTTCTGTTCTCTGAACCAAACTTTACATGCACTGATTATATTTACTGTTGGTGTAATGGTTAAGTGCTGTGGCTGCTACCCAAGCAGTTGGCAGTTCAAATCCACCTGCTGCTCTTTGGAGAAGCTATGAGTCAGTTCTACTCTCTTGCTGTGAGTAGGAATCAACTCAAAGGCAAAGGGTTTGGTTTGGATATATATAAATGGAGCCCTGCTGGCACTGTGGCTAGGAACTGACTGTTAACGAAAAGGTCAGCAGTTTGAATCTACCAGCCACTCCTTGGAAACACTGTGGAGCAGATCTACTTCATCCCGTAGGGTTGCTATGAACTGGAATCGACTCAGTGGCAATGGATTTGGATTTTTTGCTTTCAGGAATCATAAGAGTCACGGAAAAGAGCAGTTTTCAGAGAGGCAGCTGCACTGTGGTGGACAAAGCATGTGCTGTGAATTGTGTTTGTGGAGTGGAGGCCTGGCCCTGATCCTCAAAGCCAGAAGATGGAAGGTATGAAGATTGGAAACAGAGAGCCCGAGGCCCGCATCCCTGCTGGCTGATCTCAGAGACATTCCTCATCCTTTCTGAGCCTCAGCTGGAGTCCGTGGATAATAGCACAATGCTTTGCGGTTGAAATCAGACAACAAACTAAAAGAAAAAAAAAACAACAACAAAAAACTCCTGTGTTTTACCTTACTGGACCCGCCAAATGCATCTTGGGTTATAAGCACTGGGATGTCACAAATGATTAGGAGGAGGTCACAGGTTCTAGTTCTCACAGACATGTCTTCTTACGCCCTGAGTTACAAAACCTGACCACCTGCAATGGCCTTTCCAGGTTGCACTTACCAAGCACGTCACAGAATTCCTTAACTTAGAAGGGTGTCAGTGTTCAGTTACTCTATTCTGTTTTATAGTTTTTGATAAGGCTGGGAAAGTTTAAATAATGTGAGTTGCTGGCTAGAATATTTAAAGCGAGAAGAAATATTGAGGGAATAAAACTTTTATTTACTTTTTTCTTTTAAGATAAGAAACCAAGTCCGTAGGAAGACGAACTTTGTCTAGGAGCTACAGTGGCGCAATGGATATGCACTCAGATGCTAAGTGAAAGCCTGCTGGTAGAAACCTCCCAAAGGTTGTGCGGGAGAGAGACCTGGCAATTTGCTTCCTCAAAGATGATAGCCTAGGAAACTATAGGAAAGTCCACTGTGTCACATGGGGTCCCTATGAGTCAAAACCGCGTCAATGGAACCTAACAACCCTAACAAGGTCAACACCTATTGGGGACAAAGTTACCTTTGGAACACAGCCTCTTGACTTCTCTCTTTGACCCACCTGTTCTAGTAAGTGGATGTTTCTGCACGTGTCTGTTTGTCTTAGTAGTAAAATGGAAACCATCTATAGATTACCATCTTGTGCCTGCTTTGGACTCAACTGTGTTTCCTTGAAAGCTATACTCCAGTTTTGACACCCTGACTGTGACCTTCTTTTGAGAGGGGGTCCTTGTTTGGAGATGTGATCAGGGAAGGTCCTAACTCTTTCTGAGTGGCATATTCAGAAGAGGAGAACAGAGACAGCATCATCCAGGAGGAGACACCCACAGGAGAAGATGCCATCTAAAGTGAAGGAACAAAGAGAAAAGGAAGCACCTTCCACAGAGGGAGCAGAAAGAGTGTGGCTTTGCTGATGTCATAAATGTGGACTCCTAGCCTGGAGAACTGGGAGAAAACAAAATTCTGTTCTTCAGTCACCTCGTTTGTGGTCGTTTGTTACCAAAGCCCTCCAGAAGTTAGGCAGTACCTTTTCTCCCATAAAAACTGACTTCCTGAACAAAAAAAAGCAAGCACTGTTTCCTTTACCTGGGCAACTGGAAGGTCACCTCTCCAACACCAAGACACGGGAGCACCTTTTCTTCTCTCGGTGGTTAGGGGAATCTTTATAAACTTTAAGTTTTTTTGGTAGCATGGTATGTTTTGAAAGTATTTTTATATACAGTAAATTGGCTTTCATGAAATAAAAAAAAATTACATACAAGAATAGGCATATCTCTTTGAGTAAAGAAGATAGGTGAGCTGTTACGTCACCTTTTTTAGGACTCTCCCCCGTATTTCAGTTTTCTAGTTCTTGGTCCCCTCATTGCTATCCTCCACCGTTCAGGTGCAGAGTGGGAACCTTGTCCACGGCTCAGCTGAGTCAGGATTGTTAGGAATTGAATTGTGTCCCCAGCCAAATAATATTCTACATGTTTTAAGTCGAGGGTGATTAACACCACCACCAACATAGTGTGCCACTACTGTCACTGAACAAGCCACCTCAGCGTCACTGCTGCAAGATATTAGTCTGTCATTGCCCTCACCTCTCTCAGCGTGGGAGCTGACCGGTGTCAGAGAAGTGTTTCTTTCTTGTGGTTTCTTTTGCTATTACAATCAGCGCTCAGGTGGTAACTGAAAGGTCATTGGTATAAACCTCCCCAGGGTTGTGCCGGAGAGACCCCACTGGAGACCCGGTGTTGATCCAGAACTTCCTGCCTGGCACTTGACATTGACTTAGACTTGGCTGCTAACCAAAAAGGTCAGCAGTTTGAATTTACCAGCTGCTCACTGGAAATCCAATGGGACAGTTCTAGTCTTTCCTATAGGGCAGCTGTAAATTGGAAATGATTCAATGGCAATGAGTTTTTTGTTTTTTGTTTTTGGTGGTGGAACTGTTTTTGGTGACCTATGTGGGGATCTGAGAACCCTGGTAGCGTAGTGGTTAAGAGCTACAGCTGCTAACGAAAAGCTCAGCAGTTCAAAGCTGAGTAGTTTGTTACTAAAGCCCTACAGAATTTAGGCAGTACCTTTTCTTCCACAAACACTGGTTTCCTGCACAAAAAAAGCAAGCACTGTTTTCTTTACCTGGGCAATTGGAAGATCACCTCTCCAACACCAAGACACTTCAGCACCTTTTGTTCTCTCGGTGATTAGGGGAATCTTTATAAACTTTGTGGGGCAGTTCTACTCTATCTTTAGGGTCGCAATGAGTTGGAATCAACTTGACAGCGGTGGGTTTTTTTTTGGTTTATGCTGCGACTGGAAACCGTAGTGATATAGCGGTTAAGTGCTACGGCTGCAGCGAAAAGGTCAGCAGTTCAAATCTTCCAGGCACTCCTTGGAAACTCTATGGGGCAGTTCTTTTTGGTCTGTAGTGTTAGAATCGACTCACCGGAAGTGGATGGTGGTAAGTAGGAACTGTTAGCACAAGCATTACCAGGTAGCATCTCCACGTGGCCAGGGATTGCTCACCCCAGGGCATTTGGGTCCCAAGGGTGACTGTCCCAAGAAAGAGGACCAGATGGAGGCTATGTCCCCTCTTATGACATAGTCTCAGGAGTCGAGCAGTATTATTTGCGTTGTATTCCATTTATTAGAAACAAGTCACTAAGGCAGAGGGCAGTTGGCTCCATCTTTTAATAGGAGGTACATCAAAGAAGGAGCCATGTGGCACAGTGGGTTACGAGCTTGTCTGCTAACCTAAAGGTCAGCAGTTCCAGTCCATCAGCTAGGCATTTCTATTGTCCTGCAGGGTCGCTGTGAGTCAGAATCGGTTCAGTGGCAAATTAGTTGGGGCATGTCAAAAAAGTTGTAGATATTTTCATTTTGAAATTTTATTGTGGTAAAACATGTATAACAAAATTTTTGCCATTTTAATCGATTTTTACTGTACAATTCAGTGACCATAATTGCATAGTTCAGCATCTATATTTGTAAACCGTCATCTAGAGGAATAATACTACTACCTGTCTTATACACTTGCTTAGAGATTAAATGAATTAAACTCTAACCATGCCAATACAGGCAGAACTTCTAGCCTAATCCTTAGCAGATCATAAGCACTGAGCAGCTTTTAGCTAGCATTTTCTTCAGTGATACTATCATTATTGGCGGAATAAGATCAGCAGCAGCAGTAGAAATTGTAAAGAAAGTCTATTGCCTTTAGGGAAACTTTTTTTTTGTCTTTGGGAAAATGTGGTCGGGTGGGGTTCTTGTAGGTTTCCCGGCTCTTTCTAGCTCTGCAAACCAAGGTGGAGGATGAGAGACCCCTTGAATATTACGTCTGCTTCCAAAAGCAGTGCATTCGATTTATAGGCTTCTGATAGTTTGGAAATTTCTGTTCCACTAGGTTCGCTTATACTAGTCACAGCAAGTACTTTATTATTATTATTATTAAATAAAAAATGAAAGTGTACATACTTTGTGCTTACAATATTGGGTTAAGATGGGAGGAGTACACAAGTTGTGTTGAAGTCCCATTAATATTGATCTTCTTACTAATGTGGATTGTCACCAATTTCACCCTACCAAATTTCTAACAACTATCTAATCTAAACCCTTGCTCCTCGCCCTTCCACCCTCCCACCCTCCCCACCCTTGTAACCATCAAAGAGTCTTTTCTGTTATGTATGAGTACTCTTAAGTTTTTATCATAGGAGTCTCATATAATAATTGCCCTTCTGTTGCTGACAAGTTTCACTCAACATAGTGTTCTCCAGTTGAGACCAAATTGAGAGATGTTTCCTGCTATCATCGTTGTTCTTTATCAATGTATAGTACTCTACTGAGTACATATACCAAAGTTTACCCATCCATTCTTCTGTTGTTGGGCATCTGGGTTGATTCCATCTTTTTGCTACTGTGGACTGTGCTGCAATGAACATTCGTGTGCATGTATCTCCACAGCCTCTCCAACATTTAGTGTTTTGCATTTTTTGGCAAGTACTTGACCCAAATATCAACAGCTGTTTTGCCGCAGGGATTTAACTGAACAATTTTTTTTTTTTTTGTAAAGGTACAAAATGGAAAGAGAATATTGCAGGCTGTATTTTCAGAAATATCAACAATTAATTAAGCCAAGCCAGCCAAGTGCTGTTGAGTCGGATCCGACTCATGGCGACCCTAGAATAAATATAATGAAGCCGAGACATGTGGCGTTTGAATGACGTTTATGATGGAGGCATACCCTGAAGCCAGACGAAGGGAAGTCCCAAAGTACGGTAAGAGACAAGCAGCTCCTCTGTTCTGGATCCTTCTGTTCTGGACCCTTCCGTTCTGGACACAGCCCTGAGTCCGTTTCACCCCAGGGAAGGCAGACAGCGAGCTGGGAATCTGATCCCCCGTTCAATAGCATTCAAAACAATGCAGCCCCGGGCTTCTCTGTGAGGGCACACCGCCACAGTGAGCAGGAGTGGGTGGCAGGGGCCTCAGGGTCTGTGCTTGTGCCCTGCTGGGGGGATTGGTCACAACAGGCTCCATCTATACTCCCTTGGCTTATGTTGTTGTTGGATGTCGTCTTGTCAGCTGACTCATGGCGACGTGTTTACGACAGAACCAAGCATTTTCTGATCTTGCTGCCCTCTTCCCCAGCCTTGGTATGCCGGAGGCCACGGTCACAGTCAGTCTGCGTGTTGAGTGTCTTCCAGCTAGGAGGCTAATCTTTCAACGTGACATAGGATAGTATTCTGTTGTGACCCATAGTGTTTCACTGGTTGAATTTTGGAAGTAGCTCAGCAGTCCTTTTGTTCTGGTCTGACTTAGTCTGGAAACTCTGCTAACACTTGGTCATCACAGATGGCCCTATTGGTATTGGAAATCTCTGATGCACTGCTTCCAGCACCGCAGTGACACACAAGGCACCACCAACAACAAACTGAATCACGTTAATGCTTCCATTGTCCTCTTATCATCGTTATTGTTGTCTCTCTCTAGGTGGAAAATCAAAGCACCATGGTTACGCTTTCAGCTGCTAACCAAAATGGCAATGGCTCGAATCTACCAGCAGCCACTCCTTGGAAGCTTTACTCTGTCTCAGAGGGTCACTGTGAGTTAGAATCAACTTGATAGTGAAGAGTAGTGTGTTTAGCCCTGCAGATGAGGTTTGACAATGAAGTCTGTGAACTCAGTTGCTCTAAGTGCCACTATGTCATTGCAGAGTATCACTGGGCTCACCTTTGAAGTACTCCTTTTGAGGAGCTATGCCAGCACCTAGTTCACCCTTCAAAGCAGTTTTCGAACTGTTTGTGGCATGGCCATTGTGCACAGTGGCATGGTGGCAAGTTTGCCAACTTAATAGTCTAGTTGTCTGTGAGAGAGTTTTTAGCCAGTAAACAAATAATTGTGTTGGAACACCCTCCCTACTCACCTGATCTGGCCCCCAGTGACTTCTTTTGTACCTGTAGTTTAGGAAAATACTGAAAGGAAGACATTTTGATGGCACTGAGGACACCAAGAGTAATACAGTGGAAGCTCTGGTGGCCATTCCAGGAAGCCAAAGCCAAGCCAAGTACAGTTCCAAAATTCCTTCGAAGGGTGGACTAGGTGCTGGCATGAGTGCAAAGCTTCCCAAGGGGAGCATTTTGAAGGTGACTGTAGTGATACTCCACGATGAGATACGTAGCACTTTTTCCAGGAGGAGCTTGTGAACTTCATTGTCACTGCTCGTAGATTTCCAAGATCTTTCCCAAGCTTAATTTCATTTTGATATTCCTGACCACCCAGTGACAATAGCAGCACAGGTGACACTGTTGCACACTGTCTTTCCTTATCTAGTACTGCTGTAACAGCAATATCACTAGGGGGTGACTTCAGAGAACAGATGTTTATTCTCTCACAGTTTGGTAGGCTAGAAGTCTAAATTCAGGGCATTCGCTCCAAGAAAAGTTGTTCTCTTTCTATTGGCTCTGGAGGAGGGTCCTTGTCATCCAATCTTCCCCTGGATTGGGAGACTCTCAGTGCAGAGACGTCAGGTCCAAATGACATGGTCTGCTATTAGATCTTGTGTCTCCATGGTGTCTCTGTTCACATCTGTCTTTTATATCTCAAAAGAGATTGGCTTTGGACACAACCAGATCTTGTAGATTGAGTTCCGCCTCACTCATAAAGGCCATTAATTCTGTCTCATTACCACCATGGAGGTAAGATTTATAACACATGAAAATCACATCCAATGACAAAATGATGGGCAGTCACAGTACACTGGGAATCATGCACTAGACAAACTGCCATACGCTTTGGGGGCAGGAGGACAATTCAATCCATGGCACACGTCAGCCACAGCGAAGCAGACTGAGATAAATGAATCTTCAAGACACAACTCAACGGTAACTAAGCTTGAATTAAAACCCAAGTCTCCTCATAAGTCATTCTGGGCTCCTCAATGGCAAGTTTTGGGAAGATGGAACTCAGAGTGGGAATTATCTTGTGAGGACACCACACAACTTTGTGCTAATGCCCCTGATCCCTAATCAGTACGGTGATGGCTTCTGATGTGTCAAACTTACTCTTTCGCTTAGGCTGCACCACAGCCAACTCCTAATTTACGACCTTTTTCTCTAGGAAGGTTTTCTTTGGGCAAAAACTGTCATCAGTGTTTTGGCTCAAGTTTTTGGTTCAGTACAAAACGTGCCACTCAAAAGGAGAAGTTGCCCAAATCAAATGAGTAACTTTTCATTGTTGTAGTAAAATTATGCCGAAGAGGCAGTATAGAAGAGGATTAGATTCTTT
The DNA here is from genome assembly GCA_028571685.1 of Heterohyrax brucei. Taxonomy (NCBI): domain Eukaryota; kingdom Metazoa; phylum Chordata; class Mammalia; order Hyracoidea; family Procaviidae; genus Heterohyrax; species Heterohyrax brucei. The sequence continues at coordinate 4,440,856 of CM053163.1, forward strand.
CCAAGTCCTGCTTTCTAGAGCTGCACGATGACAACCATGGAGGAAACCTGGAGGGGACCTGTCGCCGTTGTTAGGTGCTGTTGTTCAGTCAGTTCCAACTCATCGTGACCCACTTGACAGAGTATAACTGCCTCATGGGGTTTTCTAAGGTATAGTCGTTAAAGGAACAGTTTGTCCAGTGTTTCTCCCAGGGAGATTCTGTTGCTGTGTCGCTAGGTGCCACTGAGTCAGTTCCAACTCATAGTGACCCTGTAGGTCAAAGAACTGCCCCATAGAGTTTCTAAGGAGTGCTTGGTGGATTTGAACTGCTGACCTCTTGATCACTAAGCCATCAAGGTGTCCATGGAGTTTCCGGGTGGATTCAAACCTCCAAGCTTCTAATTAGCAGCTGAGTACTTTAACCATTGCATAACCAGGGCTCCTTTAAAGAGGATGCAGACTGCAATTAGCAGGAGGAATTTTAAGCAGTGTAATTAGCAGGACGGTGGTCTGAACTAGTGAAAACTTACAACATGTTTAAGGAAACTTCACATTTGGTACCCATTTAAGGGTATATGTGGGATAAGATCTTAGATTTAGACTCATTCTGTCTCACTTTTCCACTGAAATAATTGAATGATAGTGATCATTCCCAGGTGTGTGTCTGACAGCAGACCTCTCTATAGCATTCTCAGGATGCAGAGGAGGATGGAAGGGATGCCTGCTTCAGGCCTCTGGGGCCTGTGTGTGAGACTAAAGCTACAAATAGCATTGGAGAGAGAGTCACTGTTCCAGTTACCCAGAGCTTCCGTAACAGGAATACCATGTGCGGGTGGCTGTAATGAACCACCCTCCTTATTGAGGTTCTTTCTTCTCTCACTGACCCTCTACATTCCCAAGCGTGACGTCCTTCTACAGGGACTGGTCCCTCCAGTAACATGCACTAAGTATGTGGGACAAAGCCTTGCCGTCCTTGCTTCTAAAGAGCATTCTGGCTGAACTTCTGCCAAGACAGATCTGTTTGTTTTTTCTGGCAGTCCATGATATAGTCATACTCTTTGCCAACACCATGATTCAAAGGCACCAATTCTTTAGTCTTCTTGCCCTAAGTAAGACTTATCATGGGACACCAGGAAAGAGGTGGGTAGCAGGTCTTTGTTTTTTTGGTCAACTTCTGAGCCCAAATAAAACATAAAATGAATTTTGGATATTTATGCCTAGGAGTTTCTTATCTTATGTAGCATGAAAGAATACTAATTTTTCAACAGGCGGTGCCCCTTTCTTCCTTACCACAGAGGGGGGCCGTGGTTCTCAGGTACCCTTCCAGTTTGGTTTGTCATGTGACCAAATTCTGGCTGGTAGAATGTGAAGAGAATGGACGAACTACTTCCAGGCTCCCCAAGAGATGGTTCCCACCTGCTGCTCTCTCCTATCTTATCTCCAGGTTAAACAGAATTCTGAAGACCTAGACTCATAAGCTGGCAGGACCTGAAAACCTAGAATCACAAGCTGGAAGGATTCAAGGTCCCAGGATGATTGTTCTGAGTCAGCGTGCACAGGACAATGACTTAGTGAGAAAGGTAAAACAGAATACATGTTTATTGTATTGTGCCACTGGATTTTGGGGCTGTTTGTTAACGCACCTCACCACCGGAATAATAAACAGAGATAGGGCTGGAGACTCAGCACAAACAAGGAACCTGACCACTAGTGCAAATGGCCATTGTCAAGAGTAAAACTGATCAACACAGAGAATGCTACCCTTAATGAATGTTTTTTACTCCCCCTGAGTCACTGTGGGCAAGCTTCTGGTTTTTGAACATTCTGGGTACCAACTCTGCTGTCTTTGTAGGATTTGCCTTTCCATTTGAGGCTGCAAGGTAAGTGTTCCTGATGACAAAGTAAAGACACATGAATGATCTGACAGTGTCACCTCTAATTCCCTGTCCTTGAGCCTCTCCTAGATTTGAGGAACTACAGCCTGGATTTCCTGTGGCTTCCTTTCTCTTTTCGAGGGATCATTTCTTGCATTCTCAAACACAGAATGTCCTCCTTTTATAAATGTTTCTCGACCCAAGGGAACGACACAAGTTTTCAACATACTCCTCTGACAGCAAGGTGAAGCTCTAGTTTTCTAAACAGGAACTGTGCTCCTCAAAATGTGCATACCTGCATAATGGAAGTTAAAAATGGGCAAATAGTTATCTTTGAAAATTTTAAGCCAATTGTTTCATTTAGCAATTGTATTGCTTAGCAACAATAGAAAGAGTGGGGTGGAGATGGTCTTCATGTTATCATACAGACAGCCTGTTTGATAGAATCCAGTGTTAACAGAGCCCCCCAGATTGTTCAGTAAGGAAGTGTCCCTGCAGAATATGACAGAATTTATATCCCTTTCAACTAGTTGTCTCAGATCAGAGGCCTTCAACCCCTTTGTTTGTTGAAATCATAAGACATTCGAGCTTTCAACTTGAATTTGATTTTATTCCATCTTTTCTTTACAGCTTTGATCGCTCCTTGGACTTTATCAATAGCTTCATTCTCTTCCGTTCTCTTTAGATTTGAGAAACCAAGTGGTGACATCAGGGAAATGTCATCTGAGCAACCTCGTTTGGCCTTTCTTTGAAGGAGCATATGCTTCCTGGGGCTGTAGAAAAAGGCAAGCTAGCGGATATGGCAGGGTGTCTGTCAGTGCCTAATTCAAAGAACGGGAGAGACACATTTGATGCACTCTTATTCTAAAGCGACATTTGAAATTAATGCATAGATGCATTTGCCTTTGATTTTCTTCTGGTACCAGAAAACATCACCTTTGTCATGGTGATGATGTGGTAACCTGCATAAAATCCAGGTGGTACTGTTCTGATGTCAACACAGAGAACATGATACTTAAAATGCAAATAAATTTTCTAAAACTCTGAGAAATGACCTGTGAAATTAGAACAGGTGATATGGGCAATTACTAAGGCTTCCTCTTTGGGGGGAAAAATCATCCTTAAAGCTTTACAAAGCATCCTGGATTTTAAAAGAACTTACTGAAATCAGAATAATGGACCATTCCAGGGGGGCTGTAATACTTAGGAAAAGTGAAAAAACTACAAAGATAATTCTTTCTAGTCCATAACGCAGCATGTCACACACCCTGTGCTATCTAATGGGGAGCTTTGCAGCACACGTGTGCATCTCACAGGGTAAGGCCTTTTTTTTTTTTTGTAATAGAATTTGTTTGTAAAAGCCACTGCTTAGGGATCAGATGAAAAGGAAGTAGAATGGGGTAGAGATTATACCTTCAATTTTTGGAAAGCCCTGCTGCTCTTTTGGGACACTTGTGCGCATAATAGAGCCCTTCTGATTTCCTGGCACTTGTCATGCAGTCACTTTCATCTCAGAGTATGGACTTGTATGTGCTTTTTGAAACAATTTGAAAATGAAAGGAAATCATGCTAATCTTACTTGGAACATAATTTACTGTTCTTCGATAAGCTCTTTTGAGAATGTTGTCTACCAAACAATTTTGTGATAAGGTTTAAAATAGAAATCAGTTTTGCTAACTTCCTTCCAAAAATATGGATTTCAAAAGTGGCCAAGTATAGGAAGGTAGAATACTAGCCAGTGGGGCACAGCAACTTCACTGTGGACATGTTATGACTGAAATCTCATGTCCTTTCTGGTGATTTCGGCTGAGTTGGGTAGCTTGTCGGAAACTGACTGCAGTAGAATTTTGACAGCAGCTTATCTGTCCCTTGGATTCTGGAACTCACAACACACTTTTTGTTCAGATCATGTAGTGTTCATATGTGAAGTCCATTTACAAATCTAAGTTTATGATTAGATTGTTGCACTTATTAGACAGATTTATGTAAACATGAGTCAGCAAATTAGACGCCTCTTACTTACAAAGGGCTAATTACACATTTCTCCACCCCAGGAAATACATTTTAAATCACTTTGATAGTAGCTTTTAGTAAGTTTGCCTTGAGCATTTTAAAAAAAGAAGCCATAGAGTTGGGCAGTGTTTGAACACGAGGGTAATAATTTCCACCAATTACATTGTAGAAAGAACATGAGGAAGCAGGCCCAATATTGTGTCTTAATTCCTACCTTCTGGCCTACTGGCAATTAAAGTAGTATTATTTAGTACTTTCCATGTGTACATAACTGTAGACTCTTGCCTATGTGGATCAGCACTCCAGTGCTATCTCATAGTGGATAGTGGCTGTATTTATTTGCTCGGGGATGAGCTCATCATTTGAAAGTCATTCTAGCCAGCCAAGTGCCGTTGAGTCGGATCTGACTCATGGCGACCCTAAAGGGTACCTTTATCACCTACCCAGCCTTGGGCTCTATCTTGTGTCACTACAACTGTCACTACTATTACTACAGCCATGACTATACTTTGGGTGCCTGTTGATTGTGTTACTCGATGGCACTTGGCTTGGCTGGCTGATGTATCATCACGGAAGTGGGACAGTCACAACCAGGCAGTCCTAAAGCAGTGATGAACACATATGTATAATCTCTTTCCAAGGTGAAAGCCAACAAACTACTAAAAAGAAAACAGCAGTTAACCTGTGGCTAACAGATTTCCATGTCACGGCAATTCCAGATGTGGCAGAGCAGAACTGGCGTAAGATTGTCACTGGCTGGCTTTTTGGAAGGAAATCACTAAGCCTTCTGGATGGACTCAAAGTCCAAACTTCCTTCAGTTAAGCATCTGTAGCCCCTAGCAACACCTGAACACAAAGATCTTAATTTTTTAGGAGATAGCATTTTAAAGACACTGCAAGGATTGGCTTTCAGTTTCTGAGGTCACCGAACCTCTAACAAGACTGGGTGACTCTAGACAGAGACCATTTAATATTTCATGACATTCACAGTGCCATGAGCAGGCAACCTGTTATGTTTGGCTAAAAACCTTTCTGGCCTTAAAAAATAAGGATGAGTTAGTAGGTAGTAGTGTTTGGACTTCTGTGGGGCCCGGCATCCCATGCATCACAGAAGTTCTCCTCGTCATGGGCTCTCATTGTAGTTTCATCCACCATCAGGGCAACAGCAGTGGCTTTGGTTTAGGTTTGGCTTTCAGTATACCCAAAACGGATATTTAATTTGAAGTTTTTTTTTTGGAAGTTTTTAAAGAGATGTTTTGATGTCATAAATTGGAATTTTCCACATCCTAGTTAGAGTGGCATGGACTTTGAAATCAGAAAAACATGGCTTTCATTACGGTTCTGAGGTTCAATTTTAACATCAGTGAAATGAGGATAACGATTACCTCATAGGTATGTGCAAGTTTGAAGAACAGTATGCACAAAGCGCTTACAACAGCCGTAGCAAGCACACAGTTTAAGTGACAGAGAACCAGAGAATATTGTCAACGAGCACAAGATGCGTGACGCGGTGGCAACATCTGGATGGCAGGAGGTTGTGTTGCAGCAGACAGATAGTACCCATGACATAGCTTTCCCTATTGCTGCTTCTCTGTATTTGAAACAAGCCTTCACAAAGTGCAGTGGTTTCACAGTTCCTCTTTACTCTGGTATGAATAAACTACAGGAGAAAAGAAATTCAAAGGTTTAATACTCTGGAGGCCATAAAAAAACAAGAAGAACCTTATTGCTGTTGAGTCAATTCTGACCCATAGTAACCCTATAGCAACACAGAGGAGAACTACCCGATAGCATTTCCAAGGAGCAGCTGGTGGATTCTAACGGCCAACCTTTTGGTTAGCAGTCGAGTGCTTCACAGCTGCACTATCAAGGCTCCCTCAAGACCATTAAGAGGTTACAAGTACAGAGAGTTGTACCAGGTATGTCGACAGGAAATCAGCTGCTTCTCTTTCTTTTTGGCTGGGGGTTAAAAAAAAAAAGTTGCCACTGAGTCAATGCTGACTCATGGAGACTCTGTGTGGTGTCAGAGTAGAACTGTGCCCCTTTGGGTTTGTAAGAGGTGATTTTCAAAAGTGGATTGCCAGGCCGTTTGGAGTGCTACTGGATGGAGTCAAACGTGTCCACCTTTTAGCTAGCACTGGAACCCCTAACTGGTGTGGCACCTGGGGACTTCCCAAATCAGACAGACAGGAAGGAAATACCCAGGGAGTGAGTTTCTGCTGTTGCTACGGTACGAGTGTCATAGAACACCTTCTGCTGTGATGGCCAGGCATCATCAGTAACTTTGCAGAGTTGCCACTAGAGTCTTAAGCTTTCAACATGCTGTGAAGAAGAACATTCTAGGGGAGGCTTGGTGAGGTCACTTTACAACCCATTTTTATCTACTGAGAAAGCAGAAGAGTCCAGGACAGGAACTCACACTGTCAAAAAATAAACAAAACAACTGAAGGAAGTTGTTGGACCCTTTTATTGGCACAGTGACTCGTTAAGGGCCGGCAGGAAGGAAAAGTTTCAAGTAGCAAGACATGATGCAATGGATGCCACGGCTCAGAGCTTCCTGGCAGCCAATGGGAGAACAGCAAGAAGACAGGCCATTCATTGTACTACAGGAGGGTTGAGGATACACAGCAAGCAAATCATGCAGTGTGACTGTGGGAGGACAATCACCTTGTGATGCTGCCATTATTGCTCACACCAGTAAACTGAAGCTTATTGATCTGTATTGTTTATAGCATTGAACGAACAGGACCCTTCTGCACAGCCAGCTATGAAGGTGAAGCCATATATGTTTGGCTGATGGGCTCCGAATGCCCTGTAGCCTATGCGGAGATCCACAAATGAAACTTACTGAGAGTTCACAGTCCACTTCTCTAGAAATACAGAGCCCAAGAAAGAACTGCCTCCTTATCAGCGGATGAAATAGAAAGCATTGGACACAATCCACACATTTGCAAGGGCAGACAATGACAAAGCTAAAAGCACAACATCGCTTGCCGTTGTTAGGTACCTTAGGTCTTAAAAGAAAAAAAGGGTGTGGAGGAGAAAAAAGAGAATTCTAGAAATGATTTTTTTCTTTTAAACCTGTATTTTGAAGAAAGGGAGCACCACTGATTGTATAAGTTATAAAATACAGTAATAACCATATGAATAGTGATCAGACTTGTAATCCCGATAAAACACAAACATCTACAAAGAAACAAAATAAAATGTACTGTACAGTGTATTATAATAAAACTGTTGGAAGTACAACCAACACATTGTTGAACTCTACAAAAACAACTGTACAGCGTGTAGAGAACTGACTCCTTTCTCACATGTTCTATTGCCCTCTCTGGTCTCTCACACATTTGCAAGGTGTTTCTCTTGCTACCCACTACGCAGTACAGCCCTATAAACATGGTGCCTGGAAATCAGAGGGCATCACCACAACATGGGTAAGAAAGAACACACACCTTCACACCCACCCACACACACAGGGAATTGTGTATGTTTGTATCCTGTGTCCTGTGCTTTTTTGTGTAAATACATGCAGGGAGAACCCAGCATGGATTGGAAGGCAGCCTTCTGTTGGCAAAGCCAGAAACCTCTAGGCAGTTTTACTCTGGGAACCTGCGGTTCACGCCGCATCAAATGCTGGTGTCCCAGAGCTCCGAAGGAAGCCTGCTGCAGGATGCCCCTTCGGGCTTCTTCAGCAGAGTGGGCTTTTTGCATGGAGGTGGGGGTGGGCCCCTGGGCTCGGCTTGCTGCAGGATTTGCTGCCAGTCTTCGGCTTCATCGCACAGCTTTCGCCTCCAGTCCAGGAGTTCCTGCAGGGCCACACTCTCGTTCTCCGAAAGCCTCAGCTGATGGATTACCTGTTGGAGGAAATTGAGAGACAGAAACATCACATACTGTAGGAGAACTTGAGAAGGGAGCAAAAACTGGAGGCTGGGGAGTGGACGGGTGCAGAAGAAGAGCTAGAAAACCACCCCGCATTGCTGCCTGCGGGAACTGCTGCCCATGTGTTGCTATTACACACTGCTGAGTCTGTTTCTCACTCACAGAGACCCTGCAGAACAGAGCAGAACTGCCACATAGGATTTCTGAAAAGCTGCCGGTGGATTTGAACCGCCAATCTTTTGGTTAGCAGCTGGACTCATAACCACTGTAGCACCAGGACTTCTGTGCATGACACTGGCCTGGCTGTTAACTGCAGAGTTGAAATGATTAATGTAACCTGATATTCAGGAGGGAGGGAGGGAGCGATACTGGTTAATACATGTTAACCCAACGATGCTGACTCATGGCAGCCTGTGTCTCATAGCAAAATTGCATTGCGCAGGGCTCACAGTGGTTGATGTTTTTGAACTAGGTCACGAGGAGGCTTTTGTTCCAAGATACCAGTGGGTGGGTGTCAGCTGCTCTGTTGGTTGGTCACTGAGCTCAAAGTGTTCACACCATCCAGAGACCTTAATATGTGATGTGGCTTTAGATTATCCAAGAGAGAATCAAACACATGTTTTCCTTTGCCATCTAAGATAAACATTCATACTACATCTTGTTCTTTTTTAACCTCATTTAATTCATCACCATTTCAATTCTGCCTATAGCAGACACTTTGGCTTTTCTGGAGCTTCACCACCCAGGGAGTGCTTTCTCCATCTAGTCATGTAGTTATTCATTAAACAGCATTTCAGGCCACATGACTCTACTCCCAACCCCAATCCACTAACCCACTGCACAGTGGTTAAGAGCCATGGAGAGTTACAGCTGCTAACCAAAAGGTCGGCAGTTCAAATCCACCAGTCCCTCCTTAGAAACCCTATGGGGCAATTCAATTTTGTCTTAAGTGTCACTATGAGTTGAAATCAACAACGGCTTTGGTTTTGCTTTGGACATCTTGCTCAAGAAGTTCCTCCATCCACCCCTCTTGCAATATAATAAACACACAAACATAGAAATGGTTTCCAAGAGTTAGGAGACACAAGTAACAGGCACAAAACAGAAATCTAACTCAGTGGAGGACAGCAGTAGCATTGGAGAATTTCTTTAAACTGGTTTGAGTATCTAGCTTCCAGCTTTGTTCTGTAACAGTCCAGCTAAGCAGAGGGCTAAACTAGCATCTGTACATTCTCCACAGAAGCCAAACCTTCAAATATTGGGGGGTTTAGCAGTCTTGGCAGCAGATCCTCAGAGCATACAGTTGTGTTGGCTACCTCCTCTTGCTTCTGGAGGGTGCCCCTATGTCTGTACTTACATACCTAAAGTCAGCTAGAAATGCACAGGGCAATGGGATGCAGGGGGTAGTGCCCATCCTTTTGAACAGTAGCTACCAATGTGTGACTGCAGAATGCTGCAGAACTCAGTTTTCCTGTCAGTCCTAAAGTCAAATACTGATACTAGAAGTATGAGATTCTGGACTTCAGAACCGGGATACTAGGGAGAATTCTGAGGGGATGCAGAATTCTGAGTGGTTAATCCCACCCCAAAGTATCTACTACTTTTTACCTGTGCCATTTCCACCTGCATCAGAACCCTCTCATTTAAAGCAAAAGGAAATAAAGCAAAGTAGAACATAAATTGTTTTAATTCTTGTGCAGAGAAAAGGCACATGAACGTGGTAGAACAGTTAAGTATTCTAGGTTCAATTATAAAAGAAGACACTTGAATTTCTGGATAGGATGCAGTAGGCCACAGTAGGTGACAGCTCCCATTGTAAAAACTAGAAATCCTTCATGAATTACAAAAATTATGCATTTGTAAAGCATTAGAAAGCTCTGGAAAAACTAAGAAGAAGAGGAACTAAAATTCCAGGCAGGAGAGAATTTTTCCAAGGTGAACTGAAATCAGCAATCTTTTTAAAACTCCCTGGAGAATTTGCAAATTCTAAGCTTTCTTTTTACTGTGGACCACCAAAAGAACAAACAGATCTGTTCTGGAAGAAGTACAACCAGAGTGTTCCTTGGAAGCAAAGATGGCAAGACCGTGTCTTACATACTTTGGACATGTTGTCAGGGGGAATCAGTCCCTGGAGAAGGACATCATGCTTGGTAGAGTTGAGGGTAGTGAAAAAAAGGAAGACCCTCGGTGAGATGGATTGACACAGTGCTGCAGCAATGGCCTTAAGCATAAAAACAATTATGGACATGGCACAAGACCGGGCAGTGTTTCATTCTGCTGTTCATAGGGTCGCTATGAGTTGGAACTGATGTGCCAGCACCCAGCAATGGCAACAAGCTTTCTTTTGGGCCTTGAGAACCTCTTCTAGGAGAAAAAAATAACTGAAAACCATTTTCTAGTTGGATAGTTGCACAGGGCTACAAGAATACATTGGAGACTTGAAGATGCAAACACATGGCTTTTTGTCATCATGGGGCATTTGCTGACTTCTTCAGCTGTGTAAGAAGTTGACACCTTAGGCCAAAAGCTTATAAAGCCAGCCAGGTGCCATCGAGTCGGATCCTTATGAAAAGCACAGTAAATCTCCTACAGTGCAAGAGGTGCTTTGGAAGCAAAGACCTGACACAGGAAACAATGGACTCCAGTACAAGACTGTTTTTATCTTCATGATATTGGTCAGACACTGGACACGAAGCAACCTTTTAGTGGAGTCAGCCTTCAGTCTCTGAAGCGCTCTCAATCAAAAGTCGGCAGGATCAAGGCTGCAGAAAAGGGCCAGGGAAAACTACGGGTTGGCTGACTGTTTCCATAACTGTACCCAACTGCAACCTACCTCAACTCTTGACTGGAAAATGTGACCATCCTTTTTTCCCAGCTTCCTAGTAGAGGGTAAGGGAAACTTCTCAGGTGGAAAAATCTATCATTTATAGTGTCTACACTTTGAATACAATGTTCAGCATGCAGTCAAAAATTACTATACACGTGAAGGGGCAAGAAAACACCACTGATAATCAAGAGAGAAAACAGTCACAGATGATGTAGTTATGGACTGAGCAGGTAAAGGCTTTATAATACCTAAGACAAACGTTTCAGAGATTACAGGGAAAGATGGAAAGAAAAAGGAAAGGATGGAAAATGTCACTAGACTGCTATAATATAAGAGGAGAATCGAATGAGCTGAAAAAGCAATGATTTGAAATTAAAAACTCAATGGCTACGTTTAATAGCATGATACACACAAAAGGAGCCCCAGAAGTAGAGAAGAGATAAGGACATGATAGATTACTCAAAATATTCAATATTTGAAGAGACCAAACTAGAAAAACAAACCCATTGCTACTGAGTTGATTCTGACTCATAGTGACTCTGCAGGACAGAGTAGAACTGCCCCATAGAGTTTCCAAAGGGTACCTGGTGGATTCAAACTGCCAACCTTCTGGTTATTAGCCATAGCACCTAACCACTATGCAACCAGAGTTTCCTTAAAAGAGTCAACTTTGCAAAATTTGTGACAGACTTCAATACAAGTATTTAAGAAGTTCTACAAACCACAAGAGAGAAAAGTGCACACAAAAGCAAAGCAAAGGACAACAAAGTATTACTCAGATCATAGTAAAAATGCTGAAAGACAAAGAAAAGAGTTTTAAAATTCAAAGGAAAAAGTCAACATTGCTTCAATGGAACACTAATGAAAGTTGACTTAATAGAAACGTTGGAAGCCAGAAAACAAAAAGTGATGACTCTTTAAAGTGCTGAAAACAAGGTCACCTGAAACTGCGCTCAAGGAAAATATCCTTGAAGAATGAAGGTAATTAAAGGTTGTTTCAGATAAGGAAAAATGAAGATATCTGTCATCAGAAATCTTGTACCAATCGAAAAACTAAAGAAAGTTCTTCAGTAAAAGAAAAGCATTATCAGATGGAAACATGAATTTTAAGAGGTAATTAAGAACATCTAATAAACCCATGATAGACAGAAGTTATACTCCTGGAATGTCTTGTAGACTTTGTTATATGTAGAAGAAGAATAGACAGCAACAGTAATCTTCAAAATCAGAAAGTGTCAAAGGGATTTTAGAAGTCCTGAGGTGCCAGCTGGAACCTCAGAAGCACAGTGGTTACAAGCTACTGCTGCTAACCAAAAGGCTAGCAGTTCGAATCCACCAGCCACTCTTTGAAAATATTATGGGTCTGTTCTACCCTATCTCATAGGGCTGCTGTAAGTGAGAATTGACTCAACAGCAACAGGTTTGGTTTAAAGTTCTAGCAGTGTTAGAAAGGTGGTAAAAGTAAAAATCTGTTAGGATGGGTATTAGTTAACTGCTGCTGCTATAACAGAAATATCATAAGTACACTGTTGTTTATATTCTCACTGTATAGTAGGCTAGAATTCCAAATTTAGAGTGTCAGCTACAGGGGAAGGCTTTCTCTCACCGTAAGCTCTGAAGAAAAGCTCTTGTCTTTTTCAGTTTCTGCTTCCTAGATCCTTGGAAATCTCCCTGTGTCTTGGTATCTATTTTACCCCATGTCTCCTTCTTTAACTCGCTTGTTTAATCTCTTTTACATCTCAGAAGAGATTGAATCAAGATGCACACTATGCTAATCCTGCCTCATTAGTATAGCAAAGACAACTCATTCCCTAAATAGATTATAACCATAGGTATAGAATTTAGGACTTAACAGCATACTGCTTGTTGGGGACACAATTCAATGTCTAACAGGACGCTGTATGTCAGATACCTGTCTTATTCTCTAGTTTACTAAAAGAGTAATGGTGTAATATTTAATTTAAAAGTTAATATAAGAGAAAAACAAAATAAGGACTATTTGATTAATCTAAAACAAGTCAAGAGTACAGCATAGCAACTACACAAAACCTAAATCTTCATCATCTTACAGGCAAACAATGCATTAATTTTGATGCTCTGTGTTTGATAGAGAGAACCACAGGTATAGTGGTTACAAGTTCTACTAATCAAAAGGCCAGCAATTTGAACCCATCAGCGTCTCATTAGAAACTCTACGGGTCAGTTCTACTCTGTCCTATTGCATTGCTTTGAGTTAGAATCAACTACACAGCAACAGGTTTAAGTTTTGTGGTGTTTGGTATACTGTACAGCTTTGTCCTCATATCAAACAGAAAACATATCCAAACAATACTTTTTGAAAATCCTAAGCTCCTTTCAGCAATTTTTCATAATGACTCCAAGCATATACTAGGTGTGACCCCCTGACAAACCTTCCTTAATACAAATACTCTTGAAGATTGAATCACTCCAGGAAAGCACTGTCAATCTGCTGAGTGTGACTTTCAGGGAGTGCTAAATCTGGACTAAGCTTATGAACAGGGATTTTGACACAAAAAGTTTCAAATCCCTGGAATCATTGCTTCTTTTGAAAAGAAATCTTTTTCTACCCTCCCAAAGCTTCTCAGTGTTTACGAAAATGTCTGAATCCCTGAGTACATCACAAAAGGTGAAACTTACATGCACAAAGCATTAGAGCTCTTTCTTAATGAGGATATTGATGTCTTGAATAATGTAGCTAGTGAGTAAAAGAATGCCATCTCCCAATGAACAAGCCAGAGTCAGCCATCTACAGTTCCTTGATAAGCACAAACTTGACGGATACTTACAGTCATCAACTAATGCTCAGAATAAGCCCTTTCACTGAGGGGTCCCATGGAACTTTTCTCATTTCCTATTATGGAGATTTATAGGCATTGAATGAGACCTGATTACAGCTGCTGTTAGATGCTGTCCAGTCAGCTCTGAATCATGGCAACACTGTCTACAACAGAACAAAACAGTGCCTGCTCCTGTGTCATCCTTGAAGCTATTGTGATGATTCAGTTTCTTGTTGTAGCTACTGCATCAACCCATGTCATTATGGATCTTCCTCTTTTTGGACCACCCTCTACCCAGCATGATCTCCTTCTCTAGGGACTGGTCCCTCTGGAAAACATGTGCAAAGTGCATGAGAAGAGGGCTCGCCATCCTTGCTTCTAAGGAGCATTCTGGTTGTGCTTCTTCCAAGACAGATTTGTTCGTTCTTTTGGCAGTCTGCAGCATATTCAATTTTCTTAGGCAATGCCACAATTCAAAAGCATTAATTCTTTGTCAGTCTTCATTATTCATGGTTCAGCTTTTGCATGCATATTAGATGATTGAAAACACAATGGACTGGGTCAAGCTCACTTTAGTTTTCAAGAACAGTTGCCCTCATGGCATAAATGAGATGCTAAAATATTTCCATTATTGATCTTCATTAAAAAATGTCTTAAGTGCTGGTTAAAAATCTATGTAAAGATATATAGTAGACCACTATCTGTACAAACTGGAAGTCAGAGGATAATTTAAATTTATTATTTTTGAGGTAATAAGCAGAAGATCAGAAAACAAGGACAGTAACCCTGAAAAATAATGTTTCATTGGCTTTACTTAGATCTGTGAAGCATGAGAACCATATCTATCATTGATGGTGAAGGAGTTTTAGTTTTTTACAATAGCAAACAAACACAATTATAAATATTTAAATGTGGGTCCAATAAGACAGAAGCAATAAGAAGTATTCAAAAATATTATGGAATGATGAAAAAAGCATTAAAACAGCATTTCTACACCCTTCAAGTTCACATACTGATGAAAAGTAATAGGAACCTTCAAGGGTCAGTGGCTAAGTGGCTGCTGAAGGGTCAGTGGTTGGAACTCACCAGGAATTCTGGGGCAGAATGATGTGGCAGTCAGCTTCCAGAAAGACTTACAGGCTTTGAAACTCAATAGGGCAGGTCTACCCTGTCCTATAGGGTCACGATGATTTGGAATTTGACTGAAAGGCAACAATTTCATTTGTTTGGATGATAAATAACAACAAAACCCTTCACAGCTTCCTTCACCATAATTGATATTACATGGCCAATTCAATATTGTCAGTAGAAAGAGTTCAGTGCAATAATAATTCTGTAGGAAAAAACTTAGTTTTGATATTGAAAGAGAGCCATTTCTTTTCCAGCAAAAGAAGGAAGTGACCTGGTGATTAGGGACATTGCCAGCGGTATAAGCGTGGAGACACCTGCTTTCACACTAGGCACAATTTATACTGATACGTTTTTAAAACTAAGAAAAGAAAAACAAATCCATTGTCACTGAGTCAACTGTGACTCACAGTGACCCAACACGACAGAGTAGAACTGCCTGCAGGGTTTCTGAGGAGCACCAGGTAGATTCAAACTCCTGATCTTCTGGTTAGAAACTGAACTTCTCAATACTGTACTACCAGAGTTTCCACTATATTTTAAGGAAGACAGCAACAACACCCGAAAGAAAACAGGGGTGATGGGCACCAGCTTGGCCGGTCTCCTTTAACATATGTCTGCCTTTGCTTGAAAAGTATAACCCTGCCTAGTGTCCCCATTCCAGACAATCATTTCCTTCTGTGGAATGCCTTACCTAGTAGTCTTCATACACGAAATTATTATCTTTCAGAGCTAGAAGGCAAGCTTTACAACCGGGGAAAACGTCATACACTCGACAAACGTTTTGGTGCCCGTGTTGTGCTGGCCTCTATTCCACGCCAAATGAATATGAAAAGCTTCCTGCTTTGAAGGCAGCTGTTTGACATGCAAAATACATGTTGTTACATGTCATCAAGTCAGTTCCAACTCAGAGCGACCTTAGTGACGACAGAATGAAACACTGTCCAGTCTTGCACCATGCTGACAATCGTCTCTGTGCTTGAGCAGACTGTTGCAAGCCCTGTTGTCGGTCCTTCTCTGTAAGGGGCTTCGTCTTTATTCTGACCCTCTGCTTTACCAGGCACGAACCCTTCTCCAGGGACTGATTCTTCCTGGCAACGTGACCAAAGTACTTAAGATTCAGTCTCACCGTCACAGCTCCTATGGATCGCTCTGGTTGTCCTTTCCGCAAGATAGATCTGTTCATTCTTTTTGGCAGTCCATGGTATATTCAATATTTCTTTCCTCAAAACCTCAATTCAAAGGCATGAATTCCTTATTGATTGTCCAGTTTTCTTATGCATACGATGCAACTGAAAATACCGTGGCTTGAGTCAGGTGCACCTTCGTCTTCAAGGAGATAATCTTTGCTTTTCAACACTTTAAAGAGGTCTTTTGCAGTAGGGTTTCTCAATGCAATGCATCTTTTGATTTCTTGACTACTGCTTCCTAAGTAGTGATTATGGATCCAAGTAAAAGGAAATCCTTGACAACCTCAGTCTTTCCGAGAAAAGGTTTCTCATGGTATTGCTTATTGGTCCAGTTCTGAGGATTTCTGATTTCTTGAGGTTGAGGTGTAATCCACACTGAAGGCTGTGGTCTTTGATTTTTATCAGTGTTTCAAGTCCTCTTCACTTTTAGCAAGTAGGGCTAAATGCAGCTTGTGAATGAGTCTTCCTCCAATTCTGACACCTTGTTCTTCATAAAGTCTAGCTTCTTGCATTATTTGCACTGCATACAGACTGAATAGATGTGGTAAAAGAATACAACCTCAACATATACTTTTCCTGACATCAAATCACGTGGTATCCCCTACGCCAAGAAATTTGGAGGAGTACCCCCTTGTTCTGTTTGAACAACTGCCTCTTGACCCACGTACAGATTCACCATGAGCACAATGAAGTGTTCTGGAATTCCCATTCTCCACAATGTTAGCCATAATGTGCTATGATCCACACAGCTGAATGCCTCTGCATAGTCAATCAAACATAAGCAATCATCTTTCTGCTATTCTCCACTTTCAGCCCAAAGTGGTTCCGTGTCCTCTTCTGAATTCAGCCTGAATTTCTGGCACTTATGTGTCAACATACTGCTGCAGATGCTTTTGAATGATCTTTAGCCCAATTTTACTTGTGTATGATATTAATGATATTGTTCAATAATTTTCCCATTTGATTGGATCACTTTTCTTGGGAATAGGCACCCACATGGTGGTCTCTTCCAATTGGCTGGCCGTCCTCCAAATTTCTCGGCATAGGTGAGCCAGCATCCCAGTGCTGAATCTGTTTGCTGAAACATCTCAGTTGACATTCCATTGATTCCCGAAACCTTGTTTTTCACCACTGCTTTCAATATAGCTTCAACTTCTTCCTTCAGTACCACTGGCTCCCGGTCACATGCTACCTCTTGAAATGGCTGAATGTCTACCAGTTCTTTGTGGTATAATGACGGTACATTCTTTCCATCTTCTTTTGATGCTTTCTGCATTATTCAACATTTGCCTACAGAATCCTTCAGTACTGGAGCTCACGGCTGGAGTTTTTTTCTTCAGTTCTTTCCTGCTGAGGAATGCAGAGTGCGGTTTTTACTTTTGAATTTCTGTCTCCAGGTCTTTGCACACGTTACTGTAATCCTTTGTCTTCCAGAACTGCCTCTTTGGTTCAGTTCTTTACTTGATCATTTCTCCCTTTGCTTTAGCTATTTCATGTTCAAAAGCAAGTTTCAGAGTCTCTTCTCATATACAGTTTGGAGTCTTCTTTCTTTCCAATTTCTTTAATGACCTCTTGCTTTCTTCATGGATGATGTCGTTGGTATCATTCCATAGCTTGTCTGGTCTTCAGTCATTGGAGTTCAACACATCCAGTCTATTCTTAAGATGGTCTCTGATTCAGGTGAGATATACTAAAGCTCATATTTTGGCTCTCAGACTTTTTCTGGTTTTCTTCAGTTTCAATTTGAACTTGCATATGAGCAATAGGTGGTCCATTCCATAATTGGACACTGCCTGTGTCCTGACTGGTGATATTGAGCTTTTCCACGGTCTGTTTGCATAGGAGTAGTTAATTTAATTCCTGCGTATTCTATTTGATGAGTCTATGTATATAGTCATTATTTATATTGTTGAAAAAAGTATTTGCAATGCAGAAGTCATTGGTCTAGCAAAACTTTATCATGCTACCTATGGCAATATTTCTATCATCAAGGCCACTTTACCCTTTGTTTTCAGTCACCAGTGATTATCAATGCATCCTGATTGCATATTCGACCAATTTCAGACTGCAGAAGCTGGTAAGAATCTTCAGTTTCCTCATCTGTGGCCTTAGAGGTTGGTGAATAAATTTTAATAACAGTCATATTACTGGTCTTCCTTGAAGGTGTGTGGATACTTCAGATAGATCTTGAGATGTTCTTTTTGACAATGAATACAACACCACTCGTCTTCAAGTTGTCCTTCCTGGCATGGTAGACTACGTGATTGTTGGATACAAAGTGGCCAGTACCAGTCCATTTCAACTTACTAGTGCCTAGGTTATTGACGTCTATGTGTTCCACTTCATTTTTGATGATTTCCTATTTTGCTAGATTCCTACTTTGTACATTGCACTTCAAGATTATTCACAAATATCTGTGGCTGTTTCTTTTCATTTTGAGTCAAGCTACATCAGCAAATAAAGGTCTTACCCATGTCATTACCCCACCCATGTCATTAAGGTCTACTGTACTTTGAGGAGCCAGCTCTTACCCTGTCATCTTTTGAGTGCCATCCAACCTGTGAGCTCATTTTCTGGCACTATATCAGATAGTGTCACACTGCTATTCATAAAGTTGGATTTTTGTTTTTTTGGCTAATTATTTTCAGAAGTAGACCTCCAGGTCCTTCTTCCTAGTCTTAGACTAGAAGCTCAGCTTAAACCTATTCACCAAGGGTGACCCTGCTGGTGTTTGAATACTGGTGGCATAACTTCCAGTATCATAGCAACACACAAGCTCCCACAGTGTGGCAAACAGACAGATGCATGTGGGCAAACCACACAACACCTTAAAATGCTGCATGAACAGGAGCCAGTAGAAAAGAGGAGTGTTCTGGATTCCTGGGGAAGGGGACTTTGATGTGAAATTTGAGAAAAGAGATGGTCACCAGTTGGAAAAAGGGAAAAGAATAGATGAGAAGAGTGTTTCCAGGGCACTTGAGACTAGAGATGTAGACACATTGCACTTCATCCAGGGAAGCAGAAACCGTTGAGCGATCTTAAGTTGATCTTGAGTAGACACTGTGATTAAAGAGCCCAGACTTCGGATCCGGGTCACCTGGATTAGCATCTTAAATTTGTGTAATGTTAGCCAAGAAATCTGACTCCTCCTGCATCTGCTTCCTCACCTGTAGAGTGGTATGATAGCAGTAATTTACCATGTAACAATTTGGCGAGGATGACATAAGGCAATTCTTGAAATCACTCAAAGAACGCCTTAAAATCACAACAACAACAACAAACAAAACTCATTGTCAGGATGTCAATTCTGAATGATAGCAACCCTCTGTGACAGAGTACCACTGCTCCATAGCCTTTCCAAGAAGTGGCTGGTAGATTTGAACTGCTGGACTTTTGTTTAGCAGCCAAGCTCTTAATTAACCACTACCACCAGCTTTTTACGTAGTGTCTCATAAAAAAATAAAGAAACTTCTTACTGCTGAGTGGATTCCAACTGATAGCAAGCCTACGGTATAGAGTGGAATTGTCCCATAGGGTTTCTAAGAAGCAGCTGGTGGGTTTGAATTCTTATCTTCTGGTTAGTAGCCAAGATCTTAACTAGGGCTCCAAAAGCAAAGGAAAGGTCAAGCCTGTTACCTTCCAGGTGATTCCAGCTCACATTGATGCTATAGGAAAGAGAAGAATTGCTCCATAGGGTTTCCAAGGAGTAGCCAGTGGGTTTGAACTGCTGCTCATTTGAGTAGCAGCTGAGCTGTTAGCCACGGCAGCACTAGGGTTCCTTATAAATGTGGGTTGTCGATCACTGTTAGTTCCACGACTTGAGAAAACTATTAAACTTTGCTGAATTCTGTTTGTCTTGGTAATCATATCAGATAATGTTAAATGAAAGCACTCTGCAAAATGAATGGCCCTATCCAAACACAAATACATTTGCCCCATGCCCAGAATTATCATTTTTGACGGCATAGAAAAAAATGGGACAAAACTTCGGCTTCTAGAAAAGTCTGCCCGTTTAAACGTCTTTGACAATAATACCTGGCAGAAGATCTAGAAGGATACTTGGAAATTATTCTGTGATTTTTATTTTTAAATTTGACATTCAAAAGAGACTTGGAAGCTTCAAGCTTTGAAGGCCACTTACAATTCAGTAATGAGAAAGCAGAAAGTCACAGCTTACAGTCAGCTGGGACAATCTGTCCCCTCAAAGCAATTGACAAATGTTTCCACTTCACAACCATCAGAGGCCAAGGGAACATTATCAGCAAGTCACCACCACGAGGGCTGTGCTTAGGCTCAGTCAGCAGTTTTAATAAACAACTTCCTCTTGAGAGAACCTCAAATGTGGCCTTCCTGGCACCTAGAGCATCATGTGTTCTTTTCTGACCCCAGGGGAGGAAGTGTTACGTAAGGAAAAAGCTAAGACATTGACATTCAACAAATACGTACGACGCTGAACACCAGATTTCTGACTTCAGGCACTTGGGACTGGCTATGTAAATGGTCATAATCCAATTTCATTTCTGTAGGGATTGGGATATTCATCCTTGAACAAAGTGCTTTCCTTCTTGAGGCTTTTAAGAAGAGAATTCCTGTCACAGAAATAGGAATCCTAGAAAAACCGTAAGTGCTACTTATGGTTCTGTGGATGACTGCCTTGATAACTCAGTTGGTGGGTTAAAAATAGAAAATGTTTTATTCTGTTACTGAGAAAATCTTGTTGATTTGATATTGAGAGGCTCAAGACACACACCTTGTTCCCGTTTCCCTATTCTGTTTGTAGAACAGCTGACGTCATCCAATATCTAGGACATATCAATTAGCACGAAGGTAGATTTTTACAAAGATATATAATGAGTTTATGCAAGTTCTGCATCCAGAGTGAGACATCTGTATTTAGTTCAGTTATTTTCAAGGGTCAGACGTTACCAAATCTCTCATAACACAGAGGAAACATAACATGACCTACATGCTTAACCCATTGCCGTGGAGTTGATACCGATTCATAGTATTGACCTTATAGAACAGAGTAGAACTGTCTCATACGGTTTCCAACTGCTGACCTTTTGGTTAGCAGCCAGAGCACTTCATCACACCACCAGGGATTCCTAAAGGGTTGTCACTGCTCTCAAGATGATTCTGACTCATAGCGACCCTACAGGTCCGAGCAGCACTGCCTCTTAGAGTTTCCAAGGAGCACCCAGCAGATGTGAACTGCTGACTTCTTTGATTAGCAGACTTAACACTTAACCACTGCACCACCAGGGTCTCCATTCTAAAGGCTAAGTGATTGTTCATTACTTATGTATCTATTTATTAATTTTCAGTAAATTCATATTGTGTTATTAGTAGTGTTATCTGAGGTTAACTAATGAAAAAATAAAAAGCAAATTACCTTCACTTCCCGTGAAAATGCATTTCCATGCATAGTATTAATAAATATAAATTAATCATTTCAGGCTCATTTTTATATTGTCTTTCCCTTCTAGGATAAAAATAGCCTTTGTTAAATAATTCATATGCAAAATCACGTTGCTGCTCATTTGTCACAGAATTGATTTTTTTATTGACTATTCACCCAAAGGTGAAAAAAGGCATTTACTGACATTCATGGAAATCAAAAAGAGGAAGTGTCTTGGCTGACCGAGCACAGTGAATAGCAGTGTTTCAAATACAAGTCCTGTAACCACCCATTGCTAACAAGATGCTGGGAGAAATGGGTAAGAAAATGGTACTTTAAAACCATAATGTGTAATAGGAAAGTCTGGTGGCGCACTGGTTATGTTCCATGTCCGCTAACCAAAAGGTCAGCAGTTCGAATCTGCCAGGTGCTCCTTGGAAACTCTATGGGGCAGTTCTACTCGGACCTCTACGGTTACTACGAGTTGGACCCGACTTGATGGCAGTGGGTTGGATTTCTATTAATGTATAATAACAAAGGAAAAATAAATAGACCGTAAAGATGTAGCATAAGATAAAATAATAGGACTCACAAAACTCTTTTCATTCAAGGGTTGTTTCTTCCTTGTATTTCTAAAACTCAAGAAAATTACCTGAAAGTAAAATCATTTATGGTTTAGGCAGCAAAGGGCTGAAGCTTTCTCACATAGAAACAGTTGTT
This sequence comes from Heterohyrax brucei, assembly GCA_028571685.1. NCBI lineage: Eukaryota > Metazoa > Chordata > Mammalia > Hyracoidea > Procaviidae > Heterohyrax > Heterohyrax brucei. Next base: position 4,462,662 of record CM053163.1, read on the forward strand.
TACACAACAATCCTGTCAAGGTCATCGTTGCATTTCTGTTGTTGCTGTTTTATTTATTTTTTCTTTGTTTGCCTAAGAATTAAATAGAAGGAAAAAAGAAAAAAGGGGAAAAAACCTAAAAGTTATGTTAAAAGTTCTATTGTGGGCCACAAGAGAATAGCAGGCAGTGAGGGAGGGGAGAACAAAGATACTAACTTTTACCTTATTTTTATGCTTTGATTCTTTAAAAAAAACTAAAAAAAAGCATTTTTATAACTAGTAGCAATTTATTAAACCCCCCAAATAAAATAAAATCACTGCTGTTGAGTCAATCTTGACTCATAGCAACCCTATAGGGCAGAGTAGAACTGCTTCACGGAGTTTCCAAGGAGAGCCTTGTGGATTTGGACTGCCTATCTTCTGGTTCTCAGCTGTAGCACTTATCCACTATGCCGCCAGAGTTTCCAACATTTTATCAGCACCACTAAGTATTATTTAAATGGATGGACATATCTTGAAGATGATTTTAGCCCTGCAAGCTCACAGCTAAAAATAAAAATGGACTGAGTGAGTGAATGTACAGGTTCTTTAATATTGATTCAAAGTTATATAGTTGAAATTTACAATTGGATCACAAATCATACAACGTAATTATTTTGTGACAACAAGAATATGGATTTTGTATGAGCCTTGTTTTCTTACTGCAAAAAATTTAAAAACATGGATGTAAGCGGTTAGCAGATTAGAGCAAAAATAGCACATATTTAGAGTATGTTTTATAGGGATGGCCAGTTGTAATCCTTAAGATTAAAATTCAGGGGCTATGCGGAAAACCAGAAATGTGTTATGATGCAAACATAGAAAGTAAGAGTACTAAAATTTCCTTAAATTTTTTCCTTGCAATGATATGCAAGACCTATTGGAAATATCAAGACATATAATCAAGGACCAAGGATGGATTGCCAATAAGCAAGGTAAGCATACACTTAGGACGCTGACGACAGAGGGTTACAAGCTGTTCACAGCAAGGAGCCATCAATAATGCCAAGCAGAGAGGGCACAAGGAAAAGAGTGTCAGGGAAATGGCAGGGCACTAAATGAAACTGATACTATTTTATAAATGTTGTGCATGATAATCTTATTTTCCTATTCGTTGCTGATTGATTGGGTCTAAATTCTCATTTGGTCTCTGTCTCTCTCATCAACAACATGAGAACAGCCCAGGATACTAGAAAAACATGACTGCTGACGTGTCTGGTCCTGCCCAAGGTGAACCAAAGCATGGCTTAGGTGGCGCGTCCTTCAGTGCTTCTGCTCTTCACGGTCACTCCCGTCCCCACTGGGTATCAGCAGCAGTCCAGGACCTGTGAGGATGCAGCGGCATCACAGGATGTGAAGCGAGAGCACAGATTTTTAAATATTATTTCAAGATGAAAAGTACTCTTGGAGGACTGTGAAGGGCCCGCCCACAACAAGATCAGTCAGGTCAATATACTGCTTTGCTGGCAAAATATTGAGACCTAAATCATTTAATTCTCGACTTGCTACCTATGGTTTTAGTGATTGGTGCCACTCGAATAGAGCTGATAAACATGAAAACAGCTCAATTCACAGAGATCAGATGTTGTTATACTGAAACTACAGGCATAGTTTTAACTTAACTCCTGATTAGAAAGACAAATTAAAGAAGATCTTCAGTACTGGAAAGATACTTTGCAAGGCATTATTGTCGTAACAATCACTGAATGTGGATTATCTTTTCAAGGAAAAAAGTAAGTGTCTGGATCACTACAAAATGAAATCTTTTGAGGTTTACTTGATTTTTAGCAGGTCACATCTCAAAATATGGTAACACAGGAAAGGCAACCCATCATACATATCTAAAGCAACGTGTGCAAATTAATCAACTTATTAAGTGATGAAAGTTCTATCAACTGTTTTCAGCAAAATAAGTAGAGCTGAATATTTAAGTTTGTCTGTCGATGTCTGCTCCTCTCTTTCTCACACAGATCAGCTAACTACAGTTTGAAGATACATACTCCAAAGGATGGAAAACCTGCTGAATGATTTATCACATTTCCAGACCCACAGTCCTTGAGTCAATTCCCACTCACAGTGGCCCTGTAAGATGAAGTAGAACTGCTCCACTGGGTTTCCAACCCTGTAAGCTTTATGGAAACAGGCTACCCATCCTCTTCCTGCAGTATGGCTAGTGGCTTCAAATGGCCAGTCTTTCACTGAATAGCTGAGTGCTTCCCCAATGCGCCACATTTACAAATGTAAAAAGTCATCCTGGTGAAGAAATTGCAAATCAAGTACTTCATTATTTACGTGAAGTTTGTAAAACTGATTTTTCTAAGTGCAGAGGCCAGTCCTCTGGCAACGCCACTAATATGTCTGGAAATTATAACAGCAGGCCATAAGAAATTTGAGAATACAGTGACTATGCCATTTCATATCATACATTGCACATTCGCTTAATCTTATCAACCGTGGTGCGCTCGATGGTTGTTCAGAAGCTGCGTTTGATCTGTACATGTTCTGGTACTTCTACTTACTGATCTGCTCTTCTTAAAACATATTTACGCAATACTTCAGTATTCAAATGTCTTTCTAATATATGGTGTCAAGTTCATGCTGTGGTTACAAGGGCAATTATACAAGGGAATTATACACTCACATCCTAAAAATACATTAGAATATATTGTTGAAGACCAGATACCAAAAGAGAAGCTGAATCATAGCCAACAAATAAAATCGCTGGAGTACATACACTTACGTTGGTTATGTGGACTGACATATTATAGACGTTTCATCGGACAAGCCAAGCTCTCCAAGATTTGGAAGTAAACTTAAAGACGTACACAGACTGCTACCAGTCACTGGCATGATACTGACACAATTTAAGAGAAGATTTTGAGAACACAACAACAGAGATACTGATTGCCAAGTAGCTCGCCATCTTGCAGAAACATCGGAAACAAGAGAGGTGCAGAGATGCTCCAGGAGAGCTGAGTGCCCGAGGCCAGTTTCTATTAACCACATTCTACAACGTCACTGACACACTTGAATCCCTGCATGAGGAGGAGGTGGACGTGTAGGAATGTTTTTCAGATTTTCCTTCCTAAACAATGTGGCTGGGCCTGACGAAGAATGCACGGAAGCCTCCAAGAAATGAGTGTAGGTTTATCCTGATGACTTAATACAAACCTTTAATGGTAAGTCTGACAGTTTCATTCTTACGTGAGGATTAAGTTTATAGACTTAGAAAGGACAAATTTTACTCACACAGGCATGCATGATTCTGTAACAGAAGATAGAATGCCATGCCCATTTCCCAATGTTGAAACAGATTTACACACATTCCCAACTTTAATGATCACAAACTAAAATAGAACATCATTTTTGTCCTAAAGAGATTAAAAAACGCTTAGTGTTCAACAATGAAATAAGAAAACACTTGATTCATTATCCATATTATATATGGAAGTAGCTATTGTTTGGTGCCTTAATGGTGATGAAATCACTGAAGAATTTGTAAGAGTAAAGAATAGAAAGTGTTTTTAATTAGAACATGTTAGAGATGATCTATGCAATAATAAAATATTGTAATTTTCTGTAATGCTTGTTTTCTGATCATTACATTTTCTTTTATGAAATCTCTTCATTTGTTCACTTACAATTATAACACTTATAAAAGAAGAATAAAAATTGAAGTATGAGCCATTTAAAGTAAAATTGGTACAAGTCAATTTTTCATTGTGGGAGATCAATAGAATTTCACATAGATTGTTGAAACGACAAAGTTCACTGACCCATCTTTGTGTATAAAACGTGGAATATTCTTTTTGTAGAAAATGTAGTATACAGTAAAATCGTATTACCTTGCATCCCCTAAAAACTTTACAATACAGTTCATCTCATTCCACTAAAATGGCATATTTTATTGACATTTAAAAGAAATTGTATCATGAATAGCTAAGACACACACACACACATACACAGAGCTGTAGTGGAACACGGCTTAAGAGTTTCACTGCTAATCAGAAGGTTGGCAGTTCATATCATGTACATGTGTGTACCCAACTCACATACGCTGTTCAAATGCATACAGAGAGGAGTGAGCACCACGGGTGACGAGCGTATAGGAGCCTCACATGCGTTAATCTAGCCCTGTTGAGAGTTGCTATAAGCATACAGAATTACCAAGCTGGCATGGGCCTGATGTCAATTTTTTTTGGGGGGGGGTTGAGGGCAATCAATCTACTCAATTTTCTCTCTCCAAAGATTCAATCATTCATAACGTTTGATTGTACAAAAATCTTTAATGCCTCCTGTTTTTCCCAGGCTAAAAAATAAAGTTCACATACACTGGCATATTAGAGAAAACTCAAAATAGTAATAATAATAACAACAACAATAACCTGAACTCTCTGCTGTCGTGTCAGTTCTGACTCACAGTGACCCTTCAGGACAGAGTAGAACTGTCTCATAGAGCTTCCAAGGACTATCTGGTAGACCCAAATTGCTGACCTCTTGATTAACAGCCGTAGCACTTGATTACTATGTTCCCAGGAATTCCACGTTACTGAAAATCTTATATATTCTGGCCACAATGAACATTCCATCTTCATCATTACTCAGACAGACCGCTTTGGTCCAAACAGATGTACAGACAGCATACACTTAATTCTTCCACAGTCCTAGTTTGTGTCCCCAAATGTAGAAATTCTCGGAATGAACAATCCTACAATGTTTCTGAGGTTCAACCGTAATATAACTTTCATGATATCATTTTATAATTTTAATGTATTTTCACTTGCTGTTTATTTGATACAGCCATGCAACATAAGTCTACTGAGGGTTCCCCCAGGAGCACAGCCCCTAGACCCAGTGCTGCCCCTGATCATAAATCATTACTGAGGTCAACTCCTCGGACAGGAATGGGTTGGACTCAGTGACAGATAATGACCATATCATGTGTGCACTTTATGGTTCTATGCATCCATAGGGTGTCGCCCTACTGGCCTCTTACTAGAGGGGAGTGGAGAAGGTGGAGAAGAGGGGACAGGGGATTGTTAGTAGGATATGACTTTTATGGAACAGAAAGGAGGAGTGTGCTGTCATTGGGCAAGGAGAGCATTAGGAGCTGCACATTATCAGACATGCAAACTGACATCAGGCCCATGCCAGCTTGGTAATTCTGTATGCTTATAGCAACTCTCAACTTACACTCAATTGCAATTTTTTTAAAAAAAGAATTATAAATCTCATTTTGTAGATTTAAAAATTTATCTTTAAATTTCAAAGTCCCATGGCTAGTTAGTGGTAGACTCAGAATACAAATTCCAGGGTATTAAATACAACAAATCTTTTTATGTCCTAATTATATTGTCTTCCAATAACCTCACTTTGTTTATTAACCCAGTAGCAAATGTGTTTTAAATAACAATGAAATGTTAGATACTGCGAAGGGTTTAAAAGACTTACAAAGATGTGCAGGACATGACCTGGTCCCTCAAAGCATTCTATTCAAATTAGGCAACAAGGCATAAAAAAATTAAATGAATAAAGATGTTTAATCAGACATGAATATTAAAAAAATCACTATCAGGACAGCAATCTCCCCCCCCCCCAAGTATGTCTGTCAGTTCATAGTGCTATGTGGGCTTGGGTGTTGCTGTGAAGCTGGAAGCTAGGCCACTGGTATTCAAATACCTACCATTGACCTTTTGATTAACAGCCGTAGCACTCGACTACTCCTATGGTTGACAGGTTTCAGTTGACAGTCCAGACTAAGACAGACTAGGAAGAATGACCTGAAGTCTACTTCTGAAATGAATTAGTCAGTGAAAATGTTATGAAGAGCAGCAGAACACTGTCTCACACAGGACTGGAAGACGAGGCCCCTAGGTTCCCCTGTAGAGTTTCCAACGAGTGCCTGGCAGGTTTGAAGTGTTGACCTTTGGATTAGCAGCCATAGCACTTAACTACTATGCCACCAAGCTTTCCACAATGCTGTCAGTGATAGCACAATATCCATATGACTACAAGGAAGGCTAGTTAATATGATTATTATTCAAATATACGCACCAACCACTAAAGCTAAAGAAATTAGAAGATTTTTACTAGTTTCTGCAGTCTAAAATTGATCGACCATGCAATCAAGATGCATGATAATTACTAGTGATCGGAATGCAAAAGTTGGAAACAAATAAGGTTTGGTAGTTGGAAAATACCGCCTTGGTGACAGAACTACATGATAGAATTTTGCAAGACCAAAGACATCTACGTTGCAAATTTTCACCAACATAAATGATGGCTATACACAATTGACTACATCTGTGGAGAGAGATGTTCAACATCATCAGTCAGATAAAGTCAGTAGCCAGTTGTGGAATGGACCATCAATTGCTTATATGTGAGTTCAAATTGAAACAGAAGAAAATTAGAACAAATCCGTGATAGTCCAAGTATGACCTTGCATCTCTGCCACCTGAGCTTAAAGGCCATCCAAAGAACAGACATGACAAGTCGGACACTAATGACCAGACTAGTTGTGGAATGACATCAAGGACATTGTATATGAAGAAAGCAAGAAATCATTTAGAAAAAGCAGGGAAAAAAAGCGAAGACCACCGTGGATATCAGAAGAGATTCAGAAACTTGTTCTTGAATGTCAAGTAGTTAAAGTGAAAGGAAGAAACGATGAAGGAAAAGAACTGAACAGAAGATTTCAAAGGGTAGCTCGAGAAGAAAAAGCAAAGTATTATAATGACATGTGCACAGAGCTGGCAATAGAAAACCAAAAGGCAAGAATGGTTTTTCTCAAGCTGAAATAACTGAAGAAGAAATTCAATCCTCAATTTGCAATAGTGAAGGATTCTATGGGGAAAATATTAAATAATGCAGTAAGCAGCAAAAGAAGACGGAAGGAAAAAACAGTCATTATGCCAAAAAGTATCGGTCAACACTCAACCATTTCAGGAAGCAGCATACGATCAGGAACCGATGATACTGAAGAAAGAAGGCCGAGCTGCACTGAAGGCACTGACATTAAAACACGGCTCCAGGAATTGGTGGAATATCAATTATTTCAACCGAACAGATGCAGCGCTACAAGTGCTCACCTGTTTATGCCAAGAAATTTGGCAGACAGCTAGCTGGCCAGCTGACTGGAAGAAATCTGTGTTTATGCCTATTCCTAAGAAAGGTGATCCAACTGAATGTGGATATTTTTGAACAATATTATTAATATTACACACAAATAAAATTTTGCTAAAGAACATTCAAAAGCGGCTGCAGCAATGTATTGACAGGGAACTGGCAAACATTCAGGCTGGATTCAGAAAAGAATGAGGAACCAGAGATACCATTGCTGATGTCAGATGGCTGTTCGCTGAAAGCAGAGAGTATCAGAAATATATTTACCAGTGTCTCATTGACTATGCAAAGACATTTGACTGTGTGCATCATAACAAATTAAAGATAACATTGAGGAGAAGAGGAATTCCAGAACCCTTAATTGTGCCCATGAGGAATGTGTAAATGGATCAAGAGGCAGTTTTTCACACAGAACAAGGGGACTCTACATGGCTTAAAGTCAGGAAAGGTGTGTGTCAGGGTTGTATCTTTTTACCATACCTATTCCATCTGTATACCCAGCAGCTAGTCTGAGAAGCTGGACTGTAGCGAGAGGAACAGGGCATCAGGATTGGAGGACGACTCCTTAACAGCTTGCATTATACAGATGACACAACACTGCTTGCTCAAAGTGAAGAAGACTTGAAACATTGACTGATGAAGATCAAAGACCTCAACATCAAGAAAACAAAAACCTTACAACTGGACATCAGTAAGCAGCACTGATAAATGGAGAAAAGATTCAAGTTGTCAAGGATTCCATTTTACTTGGGTCCACAATCAATGCCCATGGAAGCAGCAGTCAAGAAATCAAAACAGCCATTACACTGGGGAAATGTCCTGCAAAAGACCTCTTTAAAGTGTTGAAAGGAAAAGATGTCACCTTGAAGACAAAGGTGCACCTGACCCAAGCCATGGTATTTTCAATTGCATCATATCTATGTAAAAGCTGAACAACAAATAGGAAGACAAAAGAACTGAAGCCTTCAGTGGTGTTGGAGAAGATACTGACTGTACCATGGACTGCCAAGAGAATAAAGAGGCCTATCTTGGAAAAAGTACAACCAGAGTGCTCCTTAAAATCAAGCAGTGAGGCTACATCTTACATACTGTTTACATGTTGTCAGGAAGGATCAGCCCCCGAAGAAGGACTTCACGCTTAAAAAAGTAAAGGTTCACTGAAAAAGAGGAAGACCTTTAACGAAATGGATTGACCAGTGACCACAACAATGGGTGCACACATAACAATGATTGTGGGCACAGTGCAGGACTGGGCGGTGTTTCAGTCCGGGGTGCACAGGGTCGCTATGAATTGGAACCGAGTTGATGTCACACTACAACAGCAGAAGCTCATCAGTTGCCTAATAGATTATAAAGGTAATTACTGCTGTTGGATTATATGAAACTGGAATTCATCTTAGCAAAAGTGCTACATACCTCATTGCTGAATATCACTACGGTCCTCTTCAAAGTCCTCCCTTTGGGAAGCTGTGCACCGATGCCAGTGCCCAGTCCACCCTTCAAAGCAATTTTGGAAGTCTTTCTTTGTGATGGCTGACAGAGCTACTGTCGGACAAGTACTGACAAGGAAGTTCACGAACTAATCCTAGAAAGAGTGTTTTGAAGGGTGGACTAGGCACTGGTGTCAGTGCATAGCTTCCCAAGGCAGTGGTGCTTGGGACTGCAGGGACTGTAGTGACGTTCAGCAGTGAGGCACATAGTACTTAGAACAATTAAGTTCTTGGACTTACTTGTGAGACCTTGTGCTTGTATTATTATTATATGCTCTATGCTTTTTATATATTATGCATAATTACATATAATTTTACAATGTTACATCCTACTCTGTCCACATGGTCACTATGAGCAGAAGCTGACTCGATGGCAATGGATTTGGTTTTATTTTGATACATACATTAACACCACGTGTTGTTCTCTGGAGTCTGGGCGATACAGCGCTTTATAGCCTGGCTGCTAACCAAATGCCTATCAGTGCAAATCCTCTAGTTTCTCCTTGAAAGCCTTATGCAGCCGTTCTCTCTTCTCTCAGGTCACTGTGAAGTGGAATTGACTCGATGGCAATGGTTTTTTGGTTATATTCTTTATAGTGAGTCTGAGGGATTTTGCAGAGCAATTTCACTGTATATGATTTGGGTATTACACACTAAATTTACAACTTAATTACCACTAAGATGTAACTTAAAATTAAAACCCTCCAAGCAGAGAGATAACTGCCTGAGACTCTACTTGAAAAGATTATTGCAATTTTTTTTTCATATGGGACTGAATTACAATATTCGGTCAAGTTCAAAATAAATAAATAAACCAAACAAACCCACTGCCATAGAGTGGTTCCAAATTATAGAGACCCTATAGTCAGAGAATATTATATCAGATTCTCTCTCATCCTTCTACTGAAGTGGTTACTGGTTGGGAATTAAATTGAGTTGGCAATTTATCGAGTGTTTTGTGTTGGGAATACAAATGTTACTGAGATACATTCAATGTATTCTCTATTAAATGTCTCTCAGGGTTACACAAACACACACATACACAACAGAAACAAAATAGATTACATACAAGATAAATATTACAGATTTCTGGGAACAAAGTATTAGTGGTAATTAATTTGCTTGGAAAAAGTACTCAGTGAAGCCCTAAAGTGCTAGCGAAGAAGAAACTAGAAGGTTATTGATGAATACACAGAGAATCATGTTTCTGCAGCAGAAGCAGCATGGGAAGAACTCGGAAAGTCAGCACTGTAGTGCAGAAACTGGAACAAGCCATTGTCTCTCCATAAAAACATTCATTTAGACTTCTAACGTACACCATTCTCAGAAATAAAGTCCAGGTAGCTTAAGTTCCTAAAGAACACACATAAACCTCTGGAAAACGTCAAAGAAAACATCTTTAGGACATCAGGATTGGGAAGGTTTTCTTGAAGAGGGCACCAAAAGCCCAAACTGTAACAGTAAGTGAGGATGAAGTATGATCTTACCCATGTAATTTGATCTTTGTCCTTGAATTCTGAAAAATAACCTTTGAATCCTTGGAATTTCTGGAGTAACTGGGTTATTACTGTTATACTAACAGGTGCCTCAAAGTGTAGTGTTCAGAAGACCGATCGCGTGACATCAGCTCAACCACCAGAGTGGGGAGGGAGCTGCAGACTGACTGGCTGTTCACTCAAACTTCATGAAACTCCAGTAACAGCTGAACAGTGAAGCTCAGGTGAGCTTCTCGGCAGACGACAGATACTGACCTATGGGAAGGTCACACACCCTTTAGAGTTCCGAAGCTCCTTGTTGGAGCCCCTCTCAGAGGTCACCCTATGTGTCTCTTTGTTACGCTGATCCTAACTTGTATCCTCTTTGCTGTAAGACAGCTGTAATCATACAGAGGTCCCGAGAACCTCTGAGCCTGCAGGTGGTGTCAGAAGTTTTGGGGAGACATGGCAGCGTGGAGAACTGTGCCACTTAAAGTGTCACTTGTGATCCGACTCGACGGCACTTGGCTTAATGCCAGGAGGTGAAAGTTAGAAAACAAGAGTGGCATTTGCTGTTGGTATCACAGAATATATTTAGAGTTGGCATCGGAAGAGACACATGCCTTCCAAACTAAAACCGAACCCACGGCCATCAGATCGATTCTGATCCAGAGTGAGTCCAAGGAGAACTGCCTCATAGTTTCCAAGGACTGCCTGGTGGATTTGAACTGCAAACCTTTTGGTTAGCAGAGGTAGCACTCAACCACTATGCCACAGACATGCCTCTGTAGGGAATAATTAATTGAACTATATTAAAATGAAAAATTTCTGTTGAATAAAATCACTTTAAGCTTGGCTAAGATAGAGGAAGTCCACTATTGCCTATTTCTCTCACCGATACAACTAAAAGCTTAAAGGAAAAAAAAAATCCATCTGAGGATCCTGGCAAGTAAAGAAACATAAGCGCATTGTGGAGGCTGGAAAGTTTCAACAGACGTAGACGGCCACATCTCTTCCACAGAGACACTGGCGGGCTCGAACTGTGGACCTTTTGGGTAGCAGCCAAGAGATTAGTCACTTCACGGCCAGGGGCCCAATTCCCTTCTTACCAAAACCCATTGCTGTTGAGCCATTTCTGACTCCTAGCAAGGGAAGTGCCTTACGGAGTTTCCAATGAGAACCTGGTGGATTTGAACCGCTGACCTTTTGGGTCGCAGCAGTAGCACTTAAACACTACACCACCAGGCTGTCTAATCCCCTTACAGATGTTTATAACTTGAGTCCACCTTCTTGGAGGGTCACGTAGCAACAGCTGACAGGGTTGCAAATGCCTGTACTCTGAAACTCAGCCCAACTGAGTGTCACTGCTGAGTGTCACTGCTGAGTGTGACTGCTGGCAACTTTTGTTGGCCATTATACCTTAAGGGCAGGTTCAGTGTTGCTAACGGCAGCACAGTTTGTAACAGAGGTCGCTAGGACATCTGTTTTTTGGCAGAAATTTTTCACCCGACTTTGTTAACCATGGAGCCCTGGCGGCATAGTAGTTAAAAGTTGGGTGCTAACCAAAAGGTCACTAGTTCAAATCCACCAGCTCCTCTTCAGAAATGCTATAGGGCAGTTCTACCCTGTCTAATAGAGTTGCTATGAGTCAGAACCAACCCTTCAGGAATGGGTTTGGTTTGGCTTTGGTTGGTGAACTGCAAAGATGTTGTTCTTAAGAAATATCATAAATGTATAAATTTAAAAACCTTTTTGAACGCTTTTGAGAAACAGCTAAAAAGGGGGTAGTGCATGTTCACACTATAAAACAGAGTAATCGAAATACCTTTGGGGGCATAACTGACAAGAAACTACGGTAATAGCTGGGTGGCTATAATCTCCAGCTCCCTAGTAAAAGTTTTAGCATAAAACTCCAACATGCCATATTGGCATAAGCATCAAGTGTCCATCTCCCTGTGTCTCTCTCACAGTTCAGGAATCTGCGTTCCACGACACGTGGTCTCAAGACACTCTAGCTACTTTTTGCAGACCTTGAGGTCTACACTCTAGCTACAGCAGCCACTGCCACACAGTGGGGCCACAGGCAGCCAAGGTGCTGGAAACCTCATCCTCCCAGGATAGAGCTGTGTGTCCCTGCTGTTCTCCTCCCAATAGCTTGTTCTCTACTTGGCTCACTGAAGGTGCTTGAGTGCAGCACAGCCCTAAGCAAGGGTGCACGTTTGAGCACTAATGTCTCTCAGCACTGTCTGCCCTACCAGCACATCCTGGATCTCTGCACTTTGTTTAACCGTTTAATGGCTAAAAGAAATAAAATAAAAACCCACCGCCATCGAGTTGATTCTGACTTCTAGTGACCCTGCAGGACAGAGTAGAACTGCTTCCTGGGATTTCCAAGGCTGAAAATCTTGATGGAAGAAGACTGTCCCATCTTTGTCCTGCAGAGCAGCTGGTGGGTTTGAAGCATAGACCTTCTGGTTAACAGCCGAGTGCTATTAGAAGATAAACCTACCACTCACATTTTTTGTACTTCTGGACCACGGTGTGGGTATGTGCTGTGTATGTGGGTGCTTCACGCTTTGTGGGCCCCGAATGGCCTGCTCTAAAGCAAACTGAAAACAATTATAGGGGCAGCAAGTGCAATATTTATTTAGCATTTCCTGTGTCGTTTTGGAGAGCTGAGTAAGAGAGTTTATGGCTGAATTGTAACCAAAATGTGATGGATTGCCTGGGCCATAGACATCAATATATATGCCTGCAGTGTACTTTATGGAACCTGGTAGCTTGCTATTGGCACCCTATTCTCCCCCAGTAGGGGAAAACAAACACACAGTTATTCAGTATCTACTCCACTAGTGCAAAAAATATGCCACCACCAAAAAGTTAAAGGAGAGCAATTCACCCACGAAAGGGTTAATGTTGAACCAGCAGTCAAAACAGAACAGCTCACAATAAGAGCTGCAGGAGAAAAAAATTCTCCCTCTACATCAACAAGAAGACAATTTGCAGAGCTATCTATAGGGAGCAACACGTTTACTTGTATCTGAAAAAACCGTGCAGAGCCTTGGTTATATTGATGGAGGCCTACGGCACGCATGCGCGGAAACACACGCACAGCCAGAAAGATGGGCAGCCGTGCAATCCCGAGAAGGCATCCACGTTTCCCTAAAAACAACGGCCGACGCAAACAGGGCTACACGGTCAGATCTGGCAAGTCTGAGTGTTTTATTAACGACTCTGCTTTTTTTTTCTCTACATTTATAATATTTCATGATAAGACATTTTTGCAAACCACATACAGGAAGAGATTTCCTGAAATATCCCAACTACACGTTAAGCCCTGGTGACTGAAGCTAATAGCCTCCCTATTTTAGAGAACACCTACAGTACCAGAGCTGGAATTGCTGTCTGGAATATTGGCTCTGACAAATCAGAACACCATGATAATAATAACAAGTGTTGTTTTGGGGGGTCCTATACATTACCGTGGAAACCCTGGTGGCATAGTGGGTTTTAAGTGCTATGTCTGCTAACCAAAAGGTCGGCAGTTCAAGCCCACCAGGTGCTCCTTAGAAACTCTCTGGGGTACTTCTACTCTGACCTCTAGGGTTGCTATGAGTTGGACTCGACTTGATGGCAGTGGGTTTGAGTGGGTCATATGTTACTGTAGGCAGCATTTTGGGCACTTCACATATATTTTCCTTATATAATCCCAAAAAAGAATTACTACTCTCTTCCAAATTATAGTTATGACTACAAAGACACTCAAGTGTTAAATAACAAATCTTGGATTCATACGTGGCTCTTTCTTTAGTCTTTAAAATTTCATTAAATTAATACTGAAATTCTAAAGTTAACTAGAATTCATAATTAACCTCTTTTTCTCTGTTGGATTACTGCCATCTGGCTTGTGCAACAGTATTGGCTAATGGTAGATTTCCCAGCTAGATGGTGTATGCAGAAACATCATAAAATCTTTTTCACTTTATATAGTTGTGGTTTCACTTTCTTGTTCTTTTAAGATTTCTCATAATAGAATTCTCCTGGTTGACATTAAATAGTCGGTGCCTCAACTAGAAGAAAACCCTGTGCACTGGAATGTATTTGGGGTATAAATAAATGAGCCCATTGCGCTGAGTCAGTACTGACTCACAGCGATGCTACAGGACAGTGTGCAGCTACGCCACAGGGTTTCTGCGCCTGCAAATCTTCCCAGAAGCAGAAGGCTGCATCTCTCTCCCATTGATTGGCTGGTGTATTTGAACCGCCAACCTTTTGGTTGGCAGCTGAGTGCTTTAATCACTGCACTACCATGTATCCTGAGGACATATATCTGGTGTAGTTTTTATGAAGGAAAAATAGAAAACTTAGGACTTTTTTCCCCCAGTTTTTATCTATACAGAACATAACCCCTTTCATTCAAAAATGTTGCAATTCAATGTATTTAATAAAATTAATTTACTGCCTACATTTCTTACACACAATATGTAAGTCACCAGTGGTGTATGAATACTGATTTCCTCGGGCCTCAGCTGTGGAAAAGAGCTTTTTGATGCCGGGTCACCTTTGTAGGCCATGTGTGAAATCTACATTTTTTTCCCCTTCTGAATGGTTATCTAATTTTGATTTCCTGCCATATACTCAATGATTGAACTTGCCATGTCTACATTCCTTTATTTTATCTAGCACACAGCTTCTTTTCCATGCACTGATGTATTTACACGACTCCTCCCCCCACAAAAAAGTGCAAATAGGAAGAAGGTTTTGGATGTATTTAGTGCCCTACCACTCAAATTATGTTGGTGACTTTACAAAAAAGGTTTATTGGATGGACCAGTAAAACAAACCACATCACAATGTATTTCTTGATGTGGATCAATTGAATATTGATTATACTATGGCTTTCAAGGCCAGTTCCGCCTGAAGCAGACCTAGATATTATTGCCTTGAATGCATGATTGCCATCTTTTTAAAATCAGAGGCCATCCATGATGTTGTATGGTAAATATTTGGCCATTACAAAAATTAATAATAAATTTTTATATACTTTAAAGAAAGACAAAAGAGAGAACATTCAAAGAAAGTCTGAAAAAAAAATAGAAATGGCCCAAATCATAAAATACACAATATTCGTGGGACAAAGTGATAGCCCAGAGAATAAAATGGCACAAAAGTTGAGGTTTAAATTGTAATGAAAACACAAATAAGCTATGAGCAAGTGAAAACCAGAAATATCCCATATTTCAGTGTCAAATGTGGACTTCTAAACAGACGTGTAACAAGTAGTTTTTTTTGTCCAAGCCTAGTACTAAGCGTTTTTATCCATCCCTTCCGTGACCAGCCTGCCTTTAGCACTCTCTTCCCTGCGTATTTCACGCTTTTGCTCTATTTATAATCCACAGGCAATCCCGTGTCAGGTTACCTGGCCCAGGTCTGAATCAGCAAAGCGCTGTAATCGAAGCAAAAAAATGCTATGAAGTGATGCTGGGATGCGAGGTATCCTCAGCATCTCAATTCAACGCCGAGTCTTTCACCCCTAAGCAACTTCTCTCTCATGACAGATAGCACAGCATTGAAAAAATATATATTTTAAATGACCATTTAATCCAATGACAATTAGATAAAAGGTCTATTAATTTTTGTAAATACTGTCTAATTCCAAAACTAACTTGAAATCATAAAAGCAGCCCACGAAATTCCAGATTTTAGTCATCAGAAGTGCCACAATCCCCACTCAGGGACAACTGTGTGAAATCCCATGATGTCACGCACTTGCTGCTGTTTTTTTTTCTGCTGGGTGCCAAGGACGGTCATGAGTATGTTGGCCTGGTTCACAGCCTGGGCCAACAGACTCTTCTGTATCAGAAGTACAAATCAAAGATGCCACCAACGTCCCAGCTTTCATGGTTTTCAAATTATTTTAAGTGAAATTGATTTTACCACTTTCAGAGAAAGGCATTTATTACTTTTATGGAAAGATGCTATCTTTTGAAAATTATTAAAAAGTTCTATTGTCTGTATGCTGTATCTTGAGGAAATGAACGCTTATTATTGAGACTCTACCCTTGTTAGACAGAGAATATTTTGCATCTATATTAAAAATGAGTTAGGGGTTAGCCTGCTTAATTAAAAAGAAAAAAAAGGATCATTTGTGTCTCAAGCAGGATTTATGGTTAAACACAATAAAGTTTATGTGTTAGTAAAATTCTTATTTGCAAACAGCAGAAAGTAACTCTAGCCATCTCAAGTAGGAAGACGCTTTATTGGAAGGCTGAAAAAGAAAGCCTGAAGTTAGGGAAAAGCTTTGGAAAACGAGAAGGAAGCAAAGTGGACGCATTCTCAGTTTTCAGTGGGGAGTGTTCTGAAACACAAACATCTCTCATGAAGGCGTAGTCTCTGGTCATCTTACAAGGCCTTTTCATTTTTCAAGGAAACAGACAACCACGCCCATTTACATGCAATCACAATTTCTTTGTTGTTACACCAGAAACCCTGGTGGCGTCGTGGTTAAGAGCTATGTCTGCTAACCAAGAGGTCTACAGTTCAAATCTACCAGGTGCTCCTTGGAAACCTTATGGGGCTGTTCTACTCTGTCCTACAGGGTCTCTATGAGTCAGATCAACTTGGATGGCAAAAGGTGTATTTCTTTAAGAGTTTTGTTTTCATACCACAGGCTCTGCAGAAGCCGCCAACCCTGCAACACTTCTAGTCTTCTCACTTCTGTGTTAGGCTGTCTGTTCCTTTCTAATTCATATATTGATATACCTGACTGACACTGTCTCATATAAGAGGCCTGGTGGATGGAGCCTGGGTGGTGCAGTGGTTACAAGCTATGGCTGCTAACCCCAAGGATCACAGCTGGAATCCAACAGCCACTCACTGGCAACCCTATGAGACAATTCTATTCTGTCCTATAGGACACTGCAAGTAGGAATTCACTAGACAGCACCCAACAATGACACATCTCACATGTGTCTCTCCAGCTATCAAAGGAAGAGAGAAAGAGGGGATCTTATGCTGAGTGGAGAAGTTTAAAAGTATGATTGGTAGCCAAAAGATCCACATTCCAAGTGTTCACTACAGTTACTTGGACTTTTATCTTGAATCAAACAAAAAGTTGGATGACTCTTGTGTTTCATTTAGTAGGTAAAGGTAAGTTGGTTTTCGGAAATAATGCAGCTGATTTTGACATCTAGTCCAACACTGGAGAGAGTGACTTATTTCTTCTATAACATTGGGCAAATTACTCAACTTATTTCCTGCTTTCTCCATCTGCCCTGATGCCTACGCCCTCCATTTGCTTGAAGAAGTTTCATTTAAAAAGTCACTGATGATGTTAATTAAAACACAAGGAGAGACTCAACTCTCAGCCAACAATTAATTTTACTGCTGCACGCCCATGCTCTCCATGTCTGATTTTACAGAATTTTTATTTAATTGAATTAGCAGAAAATAATCTAAAACTCAGCATGCTTGTGTGTGTCCATACTATCTCTATAAATGTCACGTCAAAGATTAATTCTGAGAGACATGTGGCTATTTAACGTAGAGTTTCATGTAACACTCATAGCTTTTCAACAGTGATGACATGTCTTGCTATGTGTATTTCCAAACTTTCACGTGGAAGACAATGGCATGGTTTTCTATCTCTTTGAAAAACAAAAAGGGCCTATAAGATGACCAGAGGCTACTCCTTCATGACAGATCTTTGGGTCTGAAGACAAATCTCCACTGAAAACTGAGAATGGAATATTATTTTTGATGACCTTTCTCATCTCTCTTGGATTTTTCATTAGAAAGGTAGCAGGAAAAATTATAGAGATGCCTATTTTATGGACCTTCTTCTCTCCTCTCTAGACCACAGCGTGGTAAAAGTCAGCTGGCCTATTATTACATTATAAGGTACAGGAGTCACCATCGTAATAAAAATCAAGTCAGGTCCCCCTGTGGGCTACCTTATGGAAATCACCTAAAGTGCTTAAAAGGTCAAGTACATGTATCTCTACAGAATGGACGGGTGTTTAGGACAATCTATTATTATACCTGATTTTCTATTTCACTATAGGTCAGTGTGGCTTTAGCAGATTACATATTGAAAGACTTATTTTTAAGATTAAAATTATTGATATTTCTCACTATCTTAGCAGCATTATTTAGACCAATTTTAGTGGATAATATGAAGGATTTGCCAATGAAGTTCGTGAACCCCTCCTAGAAAAAGTGCTACATACCTCACTGGTGAACATCACGACGGTCACCTCCAAGTACTGCCCTTGAGAAGCTAGGCACAGATGCTGGGGCCTAGTCCACCCCTCAAAGGAGTTTCAGAACTCTTTCTAGAACGGCCATCAGAGCTGTCATCATATTACCCTTGATGTCCTGAATATAATCCAAATGTTTTCCTTTCAATATTTCCTTTATCTTCAGGTAAAGAAAAAAGCTATTGGAGGCCAGATCAGGTGAGCAGGGAGGGTGTTCCAATCCAGTTATTTGTTCACTGGCTAAAAACTGCATCATGGACAACTACACAATGAAGTCCACAAACTTGTCACTGTGACACTGGGAGCAACAACTACGCTAGAAAGTGTTCCAAAATTGCTTTGAAGGTGGACTAGGCACTGGCATTGGTGTGTAGCTTCCCAAGGGGAGGACTTCTAAGGTGACCATAGTGACATTCAGCAGTGAGGCATATAGCACTTAAAATAATTAAGTTTACAGATTTAATTGTCAGACTCCATATGGGCATGCCCATATGACGTCAAATATTCAGAATTAAGCTGTTAACTAGCTGGATAGTTGATTTCAAAGAAACGTCTGGATCTCTGACTGAGATTTGTTACAGATTTTTACATCAGTGCATAACATAACACAAGTTATAATCTAACCATATAAAATAAGAACCTTGTTGCTAGAGCAATCATCTTTAGCTATACTTATGATGAAATCTTTAATATCGTTGGTTTGTGTGCTTTACTGCAAAAAGAAACACCTTGAATGTCTTATATTTTTGCAAGATGATTTTTAAAAACTGTATTTTAAAATTGAAAATAAAAATAAAAGAACGTTAAAAACTATGACATAAACTCTTTTTCTTTTTAAAAATACATGTGATAATCTTTTAGTGATAATCTTCTTTATTTTGGTAAGATAGTTAAGACCAAATACATCAAAGCGCATACAGGGAATCACAGAAACACATCCAGTTTTGTGAACTCATTTTGCTATTACAGTATTCTAATTATATATAGTAAAACATGCAAAAGCTACAGCTTGTATAAGTGGCAACCTTTCTCTACAGAGGGAGGACAAATACTTTCCAGTACAATGAGTGACGGAACAGCTTTCTGTCCTTTAAAAGGCAGAAAACTGGCAAGACCCGGAGAAGCAAGGCAGTCCCCGCAGAGTTCTGGCTCCCAGAGGTTTCATTGTACTCTAAATGAATTTGGGTTAGATGGAAATTTGAGCCCTGGTGGAAAGCATTCAAGTGCTCTTCCGCCACCTGAGAAGTTAGTGGCTGGACCCTATGACACCATAGAAAGGTGTGGCATCTGCTTCTGTCAAGACTTACAGCCTAGGAAACCCTATGAGGTAGTTCTACTCTGTCCTATTAGATTTTATGGCAGTGGGTAATTTACATGGAATCTGGAGGTGATGAAAGACCGTTGGTGGTACAGTGGTTAAGCACTCAGCTGCTAACAGAAAAGTTGACAGTTCAAGCCCACCAGCGACTCCTTGAGAGACAGCAGTGGCAATCTGCTTCCATGAAGACTGCAGTCTCGGAACCCCATGTGGGAGTTCGACTGTGTCCTACAGGGTTGCTGTGAGTCCGTGCTGGGTTTGGTTTTACTGGGATGTAAAGGAACGCCGTACAACCACAGGCGCCTCAAGCATTCTATTTGCATGTTACCATTTAAAATCTTATTTGAGCTGGGACTGAAAGCAGAAAACATATTCATATCATTATTTAGATTTAGGAAACCCTGGTGACATAGTGGTTAGGTGCCACAGCTGCTGACCAAAAGACCGGCAGTTTGAACCCACCGGGTGCTCCTTGGAAACCCTAGAGAGCAGTTCTCCTCTGTCCCATAGGGTCTCCGTGAGTCAGAATTGACTCAACGGCAATGCGTTTGAGATTTAAGTAGATTTAAGATCATCTTCACTGGACTGTGATTTAAAAATACCATGACGTACACTATGTCTACAACATTACATATCGAATTACTTGTGAATTTTAGTTGTTTGGGTGTTACTCTTTTGTGAGACAAATAGGAAACTGGAGTGAATTGTATAGTGGAGTGAGCTGAACGGTAAGTTAGACATTTCCAGAGAAAGGAGAGCAACCGAGCTCTCCAGTCCAGCAAGAAAATACATTCTTGGTTATAGTTTAATGACTCTCTTGTTCATAAAAAACAACTTTTCAGGTTATTATGGGTGATGTGAGAGTCTGAGCCACTTACCTGGGAGGCGTGACTGTCCCGATGTCTCTGAAATGATGAAGTCGCTGGACCACTAGTTGACAGTCTTGAGCACCCGTCTTCTACAGGTAAACCTGTGAGAAAAGCATCAAAGGGGTAACTAACGTGTGTGTCCTTCTCTCAGCAAAATAGCCTGTGTACAAATTTTTATAATCTAATTTGATGCCTGCCAGCTCAGCTCCATGGTACTGCCGGGATGGCTAAGTGGTCTAGGCACCAGACTCAAGCTTTTGCTTCCCATGCATGGCATTTCTGGTCCCTAAATGGAGATATGGGTTTGAATCCCGCTTCTGATGCCATTTTGTTGACTCTTTTGGGGAAGTGGCAAAGACCCACAGCTGCTAACCAAAAGGTCAGCAGTTTGAACACCATCAGCGACACCTTGGAAACCGTTTGGGGTACTTCTACTCTGTCCTGTGTGGTCACTGTTAGTCGAGGTTGACTTCACAACCATGGGTTTTATTTTAATAAATGAAAGTTGTTACATTTCATAGAATAAACATTAATCAAAAAGTACCATTTCTAATGAGACCTGGAGAATATGAGTATAGTCATGATTCTACTTAGTAACAGAGGAAACAGGCTAGATAGGAGATAAGCCGATAATAAAGAAGAACAGCATAACACCATATAAGTGAGCCAGGAAGCATTACAGGTGAAAAAGAAATTCCTTCTAGAGTCTAAGATAGGTTGATACAGCTTAAACCAAAATCTATAGCTCTTGAGTTGGTTCTGACTCAGGGTGACACCATAGGACAAAGCAGAACTGCCCCACAGTGGGCCCAAGACTATGGGCTTTACAGAAGCAGCTTTGGGTTCAAACTGCTGACCTTTGGGTTAGAAGCTGAGTGCTGAACTGCTGAGCCACCAAGGTTCCTACTGGCGAGGCTCAGATGGGATGAGAGAAGCAGGCGGAGAATGGAGGGGAAAGCAATTAGCTTGGTTTGCGACAGAAACCTATACTCAAACCCAAATCCACTCAGTGACCCTACAGGACAGAGCAGAACTGGCCCACTGAGTTTCCAAGGAGCACCTGGTGGATTTGAACTGCTGGCCTTTTGGTTAGCAGATGTCGCACTTAACTACCATGCCACCAGGGTTTCCTTGCTACAGAAGGCAATGGGTACTTTGTCGCAGGGTAAAAGGGAGCCAGGAAGGGATTAAAAGATAGATAAGATATAACCAACAAAGTCTACATGCCTGAAGACTTGACTATAGTTTATTTCCACACCCTGTCTCTTTGTCATGCGGTGGTGGCTTGTGTATCACTACGATGCTGGAAGCTATTGACAGCGCTATTTCAGATATCAGCAGGGTCTTCCATGGGGTCTGAGTTTCAGATGAATTTCCAGGCTAAGACAGACTCGAAACAAAGGTCTAGCAATCTGCTTCTAAGAATGAGCCAACGAGAAGTCTATCGCTCACAAAAGAACCCGGTCTGTGATACACGAGGCTCCTAGGCTGCAAGGGG
Source organism: Heterohyrax brucei (assembly GCA_028571685.1). NCBI lineage: Eukaryota > Metazoa > Chordata > Mammalia > Hyracoidea > Procaviidae > Heterohyrax > Heterohyrax brucei. The sequence continues at coordinate 4,484,713 of CM053163.1, forward strand.
CTAAGGTGGGTCCCAACAAGGAGCTCAGACAGGTCAGCGATCATGAAGACAGCACAGGACCGTGCAACGCTTCGTTCTGTTGTATGAACCACATAAGGAAAAGATCAGGCAGCTTCCCATGCACGACAGACCAATTCATATCCAACTTGTGGATCTGAGGGAGTAATACAGTAATACCTAACAAGGAGGAAGGCATCAAAGCATTTTACTAAGTATCCCTCGTGACAGATGCAAGGTTTCTCCTCTTCAATCCTCTTCTCATTTGGCCCATGTAAGTCTTTGCTGTGGGGGTTCTGGTTTGTGTGTCATGGGGTGTTTGGAAATCTTGGCCTCTGTCCACTTGATGGAAACCCTAGGGGTGCAGTGGTTAGGTGCTACGGCTGCTGACCAGAAAGCTGGCAGTTCAAATCTGCTGGGTGCTCTCTGGAAGCACAGTGTAGCAGCTCTACTTTGCCTCTAGGATGGCTATGAGTTCGAATGGACTTGATGGCAGTGCGTTTTTGGTTATCCACTTGATATTACAGTCCTGTCTCCGTCATGAAAACCAGAAATGCCTGCAAACACTGCTAAATGTTCCCAGGGGCAAACTCTGGCACCCTGCATTCCCACAAGTCACCTGATGAATCCAAATGAATAGATAAAAAAGAAATATCTACCCAGTGGATGGAGTTCTGCACAGAGAACCTGAAATGTGGAAGGGACTGCTAGTCTTGTCAGAAAGCATAGTTAATAAGTACAATGTCATTGATTAAAGATATACATGATTCCTAAATGAAAGACACAAAACAAAGAAAACATTAGAAGATCACAACACACCTTGCCAGTTACATGAGAGATCCGGTTCCTTGGGAAGGACCACAAAATCCTATGCCACACGTGACAAGGTTTCCCAATTGATGCTCTTATTGTATATGTTACACACACACATATATGTACACATCGGGTGCAGAAAGAGCCCTGGTGGCACAGTGGTTAAGCATTTATCTGGCTGCTAACCAAAAGGTTGACAGTTTGAATTCCCCAGCTGTTCCCTGGAAACCCTTCTGAGCTGTTCTGCTCTGTCCTATAAGAGCTGCTATGAATTGGAACTGCTCAGCGGTAACAGGTTTGGTTTGGGTACAGGAGGGTTAACTTGACGGAGACGGGGCTAACTAGGGCTAGGAATGATGCATCTACGGAGGGGAGGCGCGTGTTACAGAAGGATCCCAGCCCTGAGCCACGACAGTGTCTCCAGTTCACCAGGGAGAATATTGTTTTCTGACAGCACAGCGGGCTGAGGGAGGATGTCCAATCCAGCAGCTAGCAGCAGAGTGAGCTGGAATCTAAAGAGCTGCCATGGAGCACAGAAGATCGGGCAAAATCTGGTCAATTGGGCAAGGGGATAAGCAGATGGTTGGTTACACATCCGTTTCCAGGGGACAGTGACGGGATTCACGGGAAGGCTCTCTTTTTCTATGAGTATCAAGAGCGGGTGGGAAGGACGAAGGCCTGACTGATAAGCCAGAAAGATGTCTACTTATAGCGATACCAACCAGAGGTCATTATGGCCAGCAAAACACTTTATATTGTTGCCATATTAGAAGAAACACTTTTTATTTTTTTTTAGGTAAATAATCTAAGAATGGCATTAAAGGCAGAAACCATAAAGAAAAAATTTGGATTAATGCCTGCATACAAATATTGCAAATAAATATGTTAAAAGGCCACACAAAATAAAGTATAAATGCAAAATAGAAAAATCTACAACACTTAACCACATTAAACAAAAGGTTTTATTATTCTTAAGATGCACTACAAATCAAAGAATAGGACCTACTTCCAAAAAATGGATATGTATAGCTAATTAAAGGGAAATGAGATCAATGGACAATGAATAATACATAGATTGTTAATAAATATTTAAAGAAATGCACATGATGCTACAGTAACTTACTTATTTTACCTGGCATGATGAAATATTTTTAAAAGTATTTTATTACAGAGATTTTCATACATGAAAGCAGAAGAAATATGTAATAAACCTCCAGGCTTAGAAGAATCAGTATTTCAATTCTACTTCATCTGTTGGTGTTGTTAGTGGCCATAAAGTAGATTCTAACTCATGACGTCCCCACGCGTGCAGAGCAGACCTGCTCCATGTGGTATCCAGTTGGTGACTTTTCACAAGCAGATCTCCAGGCCTCTCTTTCTGGGTGCCCCAGGGTGGGTCTGAACTACCAGTTTGTCATCTAGTAGTCTAGTTCTCACCTGTTCGTGCTACCCAGTGACCTGAGTGCAATCCCAAAAAATCAAACTCATTGTTCCTGAGTCAACTGACTCATAGTGTGTGGCTACAAGACAGAGTAGAACTGTCCTGTAGGGTCTCCACCAAGCTGCTGGTGGGTTTGTGCTGCTGACCTTTAGGTAGCTGCCAAGCTCTTAACCACTGCACCACTAAAAAACAAACAAACAAATCCAAATCCACTGCCATTGAGTTGATTATGACTCATAGTAACCCTATAGGCTTGAGTAGAATGGCCCCCTAGAGTTTCCAAGGAGCACCTGGTGGATCTGAATTGCCAACTGCTTGGTTAACAGACACAGCACTTAAGCACTATGCCACCAGGGTTTATTTAATAAATGCTTGCATTGACCTTTATCAATCTCGCTCTTCTCTAGATTGCCTCTTGCCAAACTGCTCTCATGTTTTCAGCCCAGGAATCATAGAGAGCATTCCCATGAACTCCATCTATATATCCTGACATCCAATAATCTCATAGGCTTTAAACTGAAATGATTGCCATTCTCTTGAATACCAGTATCCGTGAACACAGATCTCTGAATGCTAAGCATGTTTGAATATACACACGCATACACTGGGATCTATGTGTAAATGAGTCACGAGGCATTAACTTTATTATAACCAATGCCAAACCAAACTTCTTGTTGCTAGTTTGATTCACTGCCCTCTAGGATTTCAAAGGAGTGACCAGTCGATTTGAACTGCTGATCCTTCCGTTAGCAGGTGAGCTCTTAACCACCATACTACCAGGGTAAATCTGCTACCGTAGAGTCTGTTCTGACTAACAGTGACCCCACAGGACAGAGTTTCCGAGGAGCACCTGGTGGATTTGAACTTCTGACCTTCTGGTTAACAGTCATAGCTCTTAACTACTATGCCCCAGGGTTTCCGCAGGTGATCTAGCCTTGGAGAAATCAGCTCATTGCTTTGGACCTCATGTACTTCATACTTACAGCTTTTGGCTTTATTGAATCTTCAGGGATCTTCTAGCTTTCAGATAGCTACAATTTTGTGATAGCTGTGCCTAGGTAATATATACTGAGCTCTTACTTTGTGCTTGAGATTCCCCAGGGCTCAGCAGTTAAGACCATAACTACCACCATAACTACCAGCTGCTCCTTGGAAATATTTTGGGGCAGTTCTAACCCATCCTACAGGGTCATGGTGAGTTGGAGTTCACACAGTGACAGAGGGCTTGGTGTTGACAACTCTGTGCTTGTAGTCTCCGGGTGGCCCAGCTGCTTAATGTGTTCGGCAACTAGCTGAAAAGTTGGCATTTCCGGTCCACCCAGAGGCTCCCTGGATGAAAGACCTGCTGATCTACTTCCCCAAACCCAGACGCTGAAAACTCTATGAGGCATGTTCTACTCTGACACTCACGGGGTCACCATGAGTGAGAATCAACTCAGTAGCAAGTGGTACCGGTGACTCTGTGCTGGGAAAGGTGTTTGCATGGGCCAACATGCTAAATCCTCAAAACAATCCCATGAGGTCGGTTTTGTGAGCATCCTCATTTTTATGATAAGAGTTCCTAAGTGTCAGCATTGGGATTTGAACCCAGGCAGAATAACTCTTTCAACACTGGCTAGGCAATGAGAAATTAGCGTTTCAATACATCCATTTCATCCTTAGTTTGTGGGCAACCTGAGGGTGGTATCTGCTACTTAGGAGAAATGTATCTGACTTCCCAGCTATAACTGAGAGGATTTAATTAATTAAAGGCCTTGAACAGAAAGCATTTAGTATGAATTGAAGTGCTTTTACCTCAGAGCAGGAAAGGGGCAGGGCTTTGTGAGTGGCCCCAAGAGCTCTGTCTTGTTGGTTAGGCACCTTCCATTGCTCCATTAAAAACAAAAACAAAAACACATTGCCGTTGAGTCAATGCTGAGTCATACTGACTCTACAGTCAGAGTAGAAATGCCCTATACAGTTTCCAAGGAGCGCCTGGTAGATTTGAACTGCTGACCTTTTGGTGAGCAGCTGCGGCACTTAACCATTACAGCACCAGCATTTCTGTTGCTCAATTAGGCAACTGCAAAATGCACCAGGTAGCAGAATGAAGAATGGCCTCTGTCCATTTCTTTGAGAGTTTGCTTGAGTCAGAAGACCTTACAAGTTCCAAAGGAATCTGTACAATTCATATCAACAAAGCAGTATTGTAAGAAGTATCGCTATTTGTCTGTGTTCTAAGGACTCCAACCAGAAGGTCTTTTTGCTGGTGGCTTAGATCTACCAGGAGGCATTGCTGATGGACGCTGTTCTTCATGTAACTGGCGTCAGTGGGGTTTTGGTCGTCTCACGATGCTATACTCTGGCATCTGTGCAAAGAATGTGACTACTGGTCTGGTGGATGACCTCACTCATCCCCTCCCCTTATGCACCTCACATAATCCTTGCTGTGCATGGAGGATAACCATACTATAAATTAAAAAAGACAGCCTTCCTAGAAATGAGCAATGTAAAATCAAATGCAATGACTATACTCTATAATTGTGACTTTTTTTTTTTGCCTGTATGCCTGGGAATCAAATGTATATTCTTTGAGCTGTGGTAAGGAAAACCCTACTGAACATAAAACAGCCTGGATGGAATTTTTTTATATCTTTATTTCCCTACAAAATAGACATCTTTATATTCACAACATTTTGTTTGATATAACGAAAATAACCTAACATTAAAAACTGTTCTCTAATATCATGATAAATAACCCCAAGTCCTGGAAATAATTAAGGACACACAAAAAGATCTAAGTCTGTGTTCACATCAGTAAAAATACAGCAATTAAAATAAGTGATAGCTATAATTACCCACGCATAACTGTATTTCAGCAACCGAATAGATAATTCTTTCTGGGAGGTGGAGGTAGCCTGCAGATACTGGTATTCAAGAGAGAAATCATTTCCTAGAAAACAATACCATATCTGAGACAACTGCAACTTCCAGTTATGCTACACATTTATTTTCATTTTTATTTCATATTTTATTTAGAAAGCACACTGCACAGTGTGTTATGAATTATGAATCAGGTCTAATGACTGTCATGATCATGCGTATAGCATGTGCTCCAAAAGTATCATATTTGTTCATCGTTATAATACCAACTAGTAGAAATCCTCTCTTGATGAGATGGATTGACACAGTGGCTGCGACAATGGTCTTAAGGATACAAACAATGGTGGCCATGGCTCAAGACCGGACAGTGTTTTGTTCTGTTGGTCATAGGGTCGCTATGAGTAGGAACCGATTCAACAGCACCTAACAACACCACCAACAACATCTACTGTAAGGGAGTGTTGCTGTCAGTTGTCACAGAATCAGCTCACGACTCATGGTGACCTGGGGTGTTACTGTCCACAGCTGTTCCATATGGTTTTCTTGATTCAGATCTCGATGGAAACCGACTACCCAGCTTTTTCTTCTGGAGGGCTGCTGGGTAAGTGTTGTGGATTGAATTATGTCCCCCAAAATGTCTATATCAATTTAGCTGGGCCATGACTCCCAGTATTGTGTGGTCGTCCTCTATTTTGTGATTGCAATTTTCCTATTTGTTGTAAATACCAATCTCTGCCTGGAGTTTATGGGGCAACATTGAGTTATGTTAAAGAAGACGATGGTGGGACTGTAAGACCCATACAAAGCCACATCCCTGATCTAGTGTAGCAGGAGTTTCCCTGGCATTTGGCCTGTACCACCCTTCATCTCTCAAAAGACAAAAGGAAAAGGAAGCCCACAGAGAATGGGGACCTCATACCACCAAGAAAGCAGCTCTGGAAGTGAAGCACTTCCTCTGGACCTAACGTTCCTGTGCTGAGATGCTCCCAGACCAATGGAAGGTTGATGTCATGGGTTCCTCCAGAGGTGACAGAGAAAGCCTTCCTCTGGATCTGACACCCTGAATTTGGACTTGAAGCCTATTAGACTGTAGAGAATAGATTTCTTTTTGTTAAAACCATCCGCTTGTGGCATTTCTGTTATCAAACCCCTAGACAACTGAGGCAGTGGGTTGGAATATCAGCCTTTGGGGTCAGAAACCCATCTACACTCTCTGCGTGATCCAGGCTCCTTCTGGATACTGCAAAGAGTTACCACAGCTGGTTGCATTTGAGGACTCCTAGAGTCTAAGATGGAAGTTCTAACAATCTGTTTCTGAGAAGTCAGTCATTGAAAATTCCATGGAGCACAGTTCTGCTCTGACACTTTCAAGGATTTACAGGTTGAAAACCCTGGTGGCACAGCGGTTAAGGGCTACAGCTGCTAACCCAAAGGTTTAGCAGTTCAAATCCACCAGGCACTCCTTGAAAACTGTGGGGCAGTTCAGCTCTGTTCTACAGGGTTGCTATGAGATGGTATTGCCTGGACAGCAGTGGTTTTTGTAGTGTGCACTATTGTTTCAACCAGCAAATATCCTCTGAGAGCTGAAGTGTTCAGGTCTTTGTGCTCACAGTGAAGATTTCAGGCACCCAGAAATGACCTGTATTGACAAAAGTAATCAACATAGACCCACCAAGTTGTTCTAAAAGATTGAAATCCCAATGAAAGCCATTTTCCTTTCTGTGTCATAAGACTTTCAAGGGGTCTCCAATCAGTGACAGCACAGAGTATGTTTTATTTTCTAATCTGGCCCAGGTAATCACTTCAAAGGAAAATACATAAATCTGTGTTTGGAATTCACTACTTGTCGCCCGTCTCATAGTCCTGAAGACTGCATTTGACCTTATTAATGTCATGTAATACATTTTGTAAAACATTTCTATGTTTGGCTACAGGATTTTCTGTTTGGTTGGTTCATTTGTAGTTCTGCCTTTTTGACTCAAAATAGGCAGAGGAGGTACTTCGGTAAAGAGAAGTTTTTATTTTCTTTCTCTTGAAGCACCATGCAAAGTGGCCAAGGGGGCTGTCATGTAGCAAAACTTGAGAGAAAAATAAGTGGCTATGAGATTAATACTTCTTTATTCATTTTTGATCATCCTAACACATTTAAAATTTTCATTTATGTTCAGTGGCTATCATTGAGTACCCCCAAATTAAAAGTAAACAAGAAAATTAAAGTCCATTCTCCTATATGTGTGTGATCTCTTTGAAACACTCTTCTATTACATATTTATTGGTTACTGCTGTTACTAAATTTGCATTTTTATTATTTAGCATTTTTCAGTTTCTAATATACGATGTACAGTGTTTCTGTTAATCTTACTTCCTTACAAATAGGTACTACCAGAGATTTTAGAAAATAATTTCCATTTAAAGATTAGATCTCTATTTCTACCTACATGCAACCCTGAACATTATATATCTACAAGAAACTATTACATCATAAAAACTCAGTGTGACTTTAAGAGCTGAAAATTGGTAGATAAGTTTAATGTTCAACAAAAGGACTTATTTATTTTGAGTTATAAGTTAACATACCCATACTATGGAACATGACGTAGTTAACAAAAATAACAGCCACATACAATGCTGACCACCTTTGTCAATACAGATACACTACATGGTATTACTAAGGGAAAAAAGAAAATCATTTAAAATGTTTATTTGACCACATGTTTTATAAAAACAACAACACATAATACACATTTATATTTATACTTGTAGGCAAAAGGATAAAATGCTATACTTAGAAATACTTAAATGTTTCTAAGCTATAGAAAAGTAGGTAGTTTTTATTCTTTCCATGTTTTTCAAATTGTTAAACACAACATGTTCAGTTTTAATTTGCTGTTGCTGTCAGGTGCCACTGAGTCAATGTCAACTCATAGTGACTCTGTTTACAGCTGAATAAAACATTACCCTGTCTCGGGCCACCGTCACAGACGCTGCTGTGTTTGTGTCCACTGTTGGGGCCACTGTGTCAATTCATCTGTTTGATGGTCTGCCTCTTTTTAGATGACTCACTACTTGAGCAAGCATGATATTCTTCTCCCAGCACTGATCACCAAAGTATGTGACATGTAGCCTCTCCGTCTTTATTTCTAAGGAGCATTCTCATTGTTCTTCTTCCAAGACAGACACGTTCATTTTTCTGGCAGTCCATGGAATATTCAATACTATTTGCCAACACCATAATTCAAAGGCAGCAATTCTTCCTGAGTCTTCGCCATGGATTAAATTGTGTCCCTCCAAAAATAGGGGCAGCCATGTGATGGGGCCATGATTCCCTGTATCCTGTGACTGTCCTCCACTTTGTGATTTTGCTGTGCTGTATGTTAAAGGATTAGGGTGGGACTATAAATCCCTTCAGAAGATCACCTTCCTGCTCCACTGCAAAGGGAGTTTCCCTGGACTGTGGCTTGTCCCACTCTTAATCCTTTCATCCTGCAAGAGATAAAAGGAAAGGGAAGCAAGCAGAGAATTGGGAAGCTCACGCCACCAAGAAAGCAGCACGTGGAGAAAAGCGCATCCTTTAGACCTGAGATTCCTGTGCCAAGATGCTCCCTGGACAAAGACTGATACATTATTGGACTTTGCTGCAGAGCCGACAAGGGGAAAAGCTGTCCCCTGGAGCAGACATCCTGAATTTGGACTTGTAGCCTACCGGCCTGTGTAAGAATAAACTTTCCTTTGTTAAAGCCATCCATTCTGTAGTATTTCTGTAGAGCAGCCCTAGCTGACTAGAACCGTCTTCCTGGCTCATTGGCCAGCTTTCACATGCATTCGAGAAGTTGAAAATACCATGGCTTGGGTTGGGTGCATCTCAGTCCTGAAAGGGCCATCTTTGCTTTTCAACACTGGGGAGACAAACTTTCAGCAGATTCGCTGAATGGAATGTGTGAGTTGATTTCTTGACTGCTGCTTCTGTGGACACTGACTGTGCGTGCATTCAGGTCAAATGAAATCCTTGACAACTTCAACAGTTTTCCATTTGTCATGATGCTGCTTATTGGCCCAGCTGTGAGGATTTTTGTCTTCTTTATGTTGATGTGTAACCCATACTGTGGTCTTTGATCTTCATCAGTATTTCAAGTCCTCTTTGGTTTCAGGAGGTGGGGCTGTATATTGTCTGCATATCTCAGGTTGTTACCATCTTCCTCTAGTCTTTCTGCCGAGTTCTTCATACAGTCCAGCTCCTCTGATTATTTGCTCAGCATACAGATTGAATAAATATGGTGAAATGATACAACCCTGATGTGCACTTTTCCCGATTTTAAGCCACAAAGCATCCCCTTCTTCTGTTCTAAGTTGAGTAAAATGAAAACATGTTGTTGTAATAATTACATACATAAAACTTAAAAAAAAAAAAAAACTTCTAAGTCAGTAAAGTGAAAAAGTTAAGAGAGAAAGATGGTTTCCTAATTCCAGGAAGCTATATTATTCTTTGCCAAACTTTTGTAAGCTCTTTGTGGTAGCAAAAGTCTTTACTGCTGGTATAAATCTCTACAGCATAAAAATCTTTCTGCATCATATCAGTCGTAATTTTTCCCCATTGTATCAGAAAGCCTCCATCCCTATAACCGTGGATGATCCCCTGTTTTGCACAGTAGGGCTAGGTTCATAAACATCTGTGGATTTCTCTCTGCTTTCCCACTCTGTTTCTCTCCCTCCACCCCATGTGTGTGTCTATGTGTCTGTGTCTGTGTCTGTATGTGTATGTGTGTGTGAATTAAAACAATCTTCATACTCAGCACAGTAAAACTTTCTTCTGTTGTTCTAGAGACCTGAATGCTAAGCATCCACAAAACCTGCCTGAACTACCTATCCACCTCCAGACTCCTCCAAATGAAACATTGCTGGAGACGAGAACGGTCATTGCTGATCTTCATCTCCAATCCATTCTCATCTCCTTCCTTAGTAAATCAGCACTGAGTATATTTGGGTCAACAATATGCTCAGGTTAAAAAGCCACAGTCCCAGCTAACCTTGGGAAGGGAAGCCAGGGACCGGATGGGGAAGCCTGCCTCTCGACCAGGAAGTTCCTATAACCCTTGACCATCTAGCATGTGACTGAAATTTTATTTTCCCCATGATCTCTAGCTAGTTATATTTTAATTGTAGAATTATAACTATCACTCATGCCAAGAAATGGAACAGAGCAAGAGGCCAAAATATCCCTGATATTCTCAAACTCATTATTGGTGCCTTTTCCTCCCCATAAAATGACTTTTGTCACTTGCCTCCCACTCATCCTCACCATCAGTTCTGACACGCTCTTGGGTGTGCCGTGGTTTAACTCACACTTGTCTGGTCCTGGCTGGCTCTCTGGTCTCTAATGAGGCTGACCTGTATTAAAAATGTTTGTGCTTGCTCAAGCCTCCCCGTCCAATCTTCTATTGATGTCTCCTTCCATTCTGAATTTTTTAGATGTCCTTTAACTTTCCTGAATATGTCCTATTGTTGGTTAAATGCCTTAAAATATTTTATCCGCATTTGTTTTGTTCTTTTATGATTAACACTTTTTCGTGCCACATTTAAGAAGTGCTTTTTTTTTTTTTTACTTCCTTTGAGGCAAGAGATATTATCCCATATTGTCTCATAGAAATTTTGCTCATTTATTTATTTTTCACATTTAGTTCTATAATCTTTCAGATCTAATGACCAGATACATTAACATAATTAGATTCTTTCGGTTTACCAAAAAAAAAAAAAAAAAAAATCACATCGTCTGTGAATAATCACAATGTAACAGTTATTATTTTCCAGCTCTCGTACCCTTTCTTTTTTCCCTAACTGTGCTGGTTCGGATCTCTTCAGATCAATACTAAATTGGTGGTTGCTGGCAGACTTCTCATGATCTTAAAGGGTGAGCTTTTAGCATTTCACCACTGTGGATGAAGCTTGCGGTAGGCTTTTAATTTTTTAACAGATACCTTTTATCAACTTGTAGAGTTTCCCTTTTATTCCTAGTGTTCTATGATTCTTTATTTTTAAAGTTATAAACAGATGCTACATTTTATTAAATGCTTTCCCTGTATCCACTGAGAGGGCCAAAGGCTCTTATTGATTTTATAATGTTAAACTAATACTACAATTCAGAAATAAACCCAAATTGATCATGACATATTATCCTTTTTATGCATTGCTACAATTAGATTGCTGATGCTTAGGTTAGAATTGTTAATCTCTATTTTTTACAGGGAGAGTGGTTTGTCTATTTCCTTTCTCATTGTATTTTTGTGCTTTTGGTATCCAGGTAACACTCAGCTTGCACACAAGCTGGGAGTTTCTTCTTCTTCCTCTCCTTCTTTTTTTCTTATTCTCTGGGGGAATTTCTGTAAGATTTGCCTTATTTTTTCCTGCGCATTTTTGGAGAATTTATTAGAGAAACTACACGGGTTTGGAGTTTTTGTTGTAGGAAGGTTTTCAATAATTCATTAATATTTATAGCATGATTCAGCTTTCTCAGATTTTCTTAATTTGTTTTTTTGAGATGTATTTTGTTCATCTAAACTGCACAGTTGTCTTCTCTCTCTCTCTCTCTCTCTCTCTCTCTCTCTCTCTCCCCCCTGGGTAGCTTTCTCTGGAAGAATCCATCTATCATGTTTACACAGCAGCCCAAGACAGCGAGTTTGGGTGAGCATTTTCAGAGACCTAGCAATAGCTATGATAGTGTGCCCAGGAAGGGTCTTCTGACACCTGTCAGCAATGACATGAGTGACCTTGAGAGTGAGTTCTCCTCCATATCAAGTTTTGAAATAACAGTGGTTTGGGCTGACACCTTCACTGCTATGTCATTGAGGGACCTTAGCAAAGAGAGAATCAACGTTTACTGGTTATAGCCTCTGAAGTTTAGGGGCTGGCTAACAGCAATAGATAGTTAATACTATCCACACAATAGCTGACAGTGTTTGGATATTTCTAGATTGAGGTGAGCGTAACTAAAGCCACCACAAGCATCTGTACACAGTTGTTTGTGTGGACCGATACTTTCTTTTCCCTTGGTTTACCACCATATTTTCTTTTCTCTTGGTTTAATGTCTGGGAGTAGAATTGTTTGATTACATGGTAAGTACACGTTGGACTTCATAAGGAACTCCCAAGCTGGTTTCCAAAGTGCATTATCATTTTAGAGCTTCTTAAATCCATCTATTGATACCTTCGATAGTTTTGAAAAGTCATCTTAAGATTCCTCAGCAAATGTTTTTTGCTGCCCATGAATTGTTTCTTCTTTCCTTGGGGTTCAAACAATATTACTGCATCTGCTATACTGGAAAGTCATTTTCTAGTGTTTCCGTTTTTTGGCTTCTCTGTGCGTCATTCTGGAGGTTTCGTAACTTATCTTCTATTAGTTCAGTTCCCTGCCCCCCAACTGCTCACCCAACCACACCCTGGAAACTATACAAGGCCGTTCTACGCTGTCCTAGAGGGTCGTTACAGGTTTCTGTGTCTCGTTCACTCTCCAACTCATCCTCCCCATCTTTCAATTTTAGAACTTCCGTTTGAAACTTTATTGTTTCCATTCTTTGTTGAAATCCTCAATGTTTTCTTTTCTCCTCTAGGACGTCATATATACACTTATTTGTTCACGTGTCTTTGAACTCCAATATTTTGAGTTCCTATGAATATACTGCTTTTGGGTACCGTTTCTGCTTGTACTTTTCATCTTATTTGGGGTCCTCCCTGTGCCTCTTTATATTTGACTACATGTTGACTGAAGAATGTTCTGTGAGGATATTTTTGAAGCCTCAGATGCTGCTCTGGTCTTTCCGGGTAAGTTTACACTAGCCTTTCCCGAGTACCTACAGTCCCATCAACCCCAGAGCTCCTCCGGTACATTTCAGAGCTGACGTAATTCACAGCTGAGCTCCTGTGTCCGATTCTGACACATGATTGTTGTCAGGATGGAAACTTCAAGGCTTCACCCCAGGCCTTGGCCCATCTTGGACTCCAGCTTCTGTGCTAATAACCCCAGGATGGAGGCAGAAACACAGACGCTGCCTCCTCTATCTCTTCCAGATTAGAACAGCATTCAGTGTCCCTAGAAGAAAAGTCTATAGCCTAAGTCGGTAAGTTGAAGTCTCCATTCCATACCTACTGCCCTAATTCATACGCAGTGTTTCACAGTCAGGATAGTTTCCCAGTGACTTAGATCAGATTAAAAAAAAAAAAAAAAAAGGTGTTTAGTCTTTTTGTTGTTCTCAGAAGGAAGGGTGATATGAGTATTGCCAGATTCATTACTTAAAGCCCCTGGATGGCACAAAGAGCTTGTGCTCAGCTACTCACAGAAGGCAGGCCTATAAACTGCATTTGGTAAAAGATTCCGGCCAATGAAACCTTACAGACCATATGCACAACCAATCCTAGTTCTATATGATATACTTATTGATATTCTCAGATTGAATACCCAGGGCAAAGTTAGCATTTACTGTTCCTTCACAATTATGTTTCTTTTGCATTTCTTAGTTTATAAAAAGAAAAGTGTATTATAAAATTGAAGACATAGTTACTGCAATCTTCTCTTCTTTCTGTGCAGTGTCAGATTAATCTTATACCGGTTCTCACAGACTAATACTCCATAAACATCTCTGAAAAGAAAACTAAGACTGAGTATTATTCTAATTCTTTAACCCGAGTAGTAATAGGTTGACAGTAATCCCTACAGTGAAGTCTGACACTTGAATTCTATTTTCCAGGTCTTAAGTCTACTTTATTTTCAAATTTTATATCCACTCTTGCTAGTAAGTTTACACAGCTGAAAACTTTTATCTATTTACTTCCAAAAAGTTGAAAAAGTACTTACCATTTGTGACGGAATTTCCATTTTCAGCAGTTATACAACTTGACAGTGAATTAGAGAACTGAATTCCGTGCTTATTTGCATTTCTGTCTTGAGCTTCAGATGCAACTTCTGATGTACTGGGATCATCCCGGCTTGCTAAATTCATGTTAGTTTCAAAACCTAAAATAAAGTATAGGAAAGATTTTACTTTTTCTGATGAAAGGTATTGGGTCAATTGATTCAGATACTGGAAGAAAACAATTAAGTGTATCAAATCAAACATGATTTAAAGTTTACATTTTAAATTACTAACAATTCTTGAGTGATGGTATCCCAATAGGTAAGAGTTTGTCTGTTAGCCTAAAGGACAAGAGTTGAAACTCACCAGCTGCTCCTGGGAAACTCTACGGGGGATTTCAACCCTGTCCTGTAGGGTCACTATGTGTGGAAATCAACTCAATGGCAATGAGTTTGGTCAACCAAATTTATGGCCTATAAAATATTTACCAAGCTTTCCCACAACACTCTTAAACATAACGGAAAATGTTAAATGGTGATATTCAATTTTATAGTTCGTAGTTTGCACTTACCTTTATATAGAATTCTTGATGTCAAAATAACTTGTCATTACAGTTTTGCTCACCTTGAGAGGTCTGCTGAAGCTGCCACCAAAGCATCCCTTGCTCTGCAAAGCTCCCTATCCCCCCCACTCCAAGCCATGGTTTCTAACTGTGGCTTGGGCTGACCTGGAAATGGTCCTAACTGCAGTTTGAATTTGGCATATGCAAATCAGAGTCTTGGTGTATGCAAAGGACCTCAAGATCTGTGTCCCTGAACTTGACCCTGGATCAGACTTTCAGTGGAGAAAATGTTTGCTGGCACACAGCAGTGCCTGGGCCTATTTAAAAAGCTAGGAGTCCCTTCCTTCTTCCTTTGCAACATGACTCAGCACCTGGATCTTCAAATATGGCCATGGGAGTAATCCAAGTTTCAGATTTCAGGTACCAGTCCCTATGGAGGACATAAAAGTTTCCTTTTCCCACTGGGCAGGGGTCTCCATGGTCTTTCAGTTGCTGGCCCCACAGTGCTCCTGGTTTCCACAAACAATAGATTTCAATTTCTACTTTTTGTTTCCTTTGTAGCTGGTGGTGTGGTGTCCCTCTTATTTTAGTCAGCTAATAGGACAAAACCCTGCCTTCAATTACACTATTTCCTAAAAGAATCATGGCAATAAATTCAAGTTTAATAAGTTTTCTGAATTATTCAATTTTAATAAAGCTGGGGCAATCTTATAGCATTAAGAAAAGTGCATTTTCAACACACTTACAGAATTCTTTACTATCTGTTTGTAAGAAGTCGTACTGACACAGTGATTGACTGCTAACTAAAAGGTCAGTGGTTCAAACCCACCAGCTGCAACTTGGCTAAAATAAGTGGCAGCTGGCTTCTGTACAGACTACAGTTCTACTCTGCCCTATAGGGTAGCCATGAATTGACTGATGGCACACAATAACCAGCCATTTAGGGACACAGACTCTCAAAACTCTGCTTCTCTATTTGTGGCTAACATACCTATTTAGTGTCCGCTGCATACGCTGCTTTAAGTATTCTTAGAGAGTTGGCAAGAGAAGTCACCATCCATGTGAAAAAAAAGGGCCAAATAACATCTTTAAAAAAAACTACACAGTGTTGATAAATTAAAATATAACTAAAACTAGGGTTTTGGAATAATGTGTAAACTGAGTAACATTTTTTTCATAATCATTACGTCATCTTTAGGCAAGGCGAAAAACCTACCAGGCTTTGCACACCAGGCACACCTGTCCATCACAATGACAAGCGTGCCCTCTCCCAGCTCCCACTCCACTTCACCCTCTACCTGAGCCAGGTGTCCCACTTCAGAAAGGGCAGACAGACCTGGGATTGGCTCCTGTGTCCCGAGAACCTCATAAACACTCTAGCCTACTGGGAGATATGTGGTTCAGCACTGGAGTTTTGTGGACTCTTTCTTTCTTCTTCCCTCCCTCTGTCCCTCCATCCCTCTTTCTCTCTCTGTCTCTTCCTTCCTTCCTTTCTTTGTCTTTCTTTCTTTCTTTCTCTCTCTCTCTTTCTTTCTTTCTTTATTCTGTGCTTGTGGATACATAGTAGATTCCAGATCTGTTGAGAGACAGGCTTTTCTGAACTTTTAGGCTAACAAATCATTCCCAGCATAACTTGGTCTATTACACTTTGCGTATGGCACAACTCTGTTTGTCATCTGACCTGTTCCCAGTAACCACCACGCCGATGCGAAGAGATATTATCACCATTTCTGCTGAAAAGGAAATTAAGGTTGTGCAGAGTCATGCGGCTAGCAAGAAGTAGAAAGAAACGTCACATATTCTGATAATAAGTCATTTTTTCTTTTTAACTCAAATAGATTACGCCAATTCCATGCTTTAAACTCTTAAATGAATTTCTAAAAGAAAGGCAGCCAAGCCAAGTGCCAAAGAAAGGCAGAAAGAAAGAAAGAGAGAGAGAGAGAAGAAACAAAAAAAAAAAAGTGAGAAAAGGAAAGGAGGAAGAAGAATCACTCTATCCTTTGTACCCCAAGGCACTTCTTGATTTGATCCCCGCTAGCTCTCCCTCCTTGACATTATTTCCTCTTGTCCCTGGACACACAGACACAAAGGACACTGTAATCAATGGGCATATACCCAAATACTCTGGATTGGTTCATGTTCCAGCACTTTGTCATATGTCTAAGGCCAGCCTGAAATGTCCTCTTCCATTTATTAGCCCTGCATCTTCCTAGACACGAATTGGGAACTGGTACCCATGACCTCCTCAGTGACGTCACATTTATAGACATACACACACAGCCCCGTGAGGAGCATGGTCTACCCGGAAGGGAAGGAGTGTGGAGCTAAAGTGGTGGATAACCTGGATAGGTAGAAATGAAGACAACATTTTCAAGGCTTTGAAAACAAGGCAGAAGAGTTTATATTTAAATGATCCAATGAGCCATTGTGGCTGCTGATTCCCTGCCCTTAACAAAGACCTTCAGTCAAGCTGACTTGCAGAAGAACTGTGACAGAAATGAAAAGTCAGGCTGAACTGAACTTGACAATGCAATTATTGAACAGGCTGTAATGGGAAGAATACCTATTCAACTTGGCAAACTATTATTTTTTGTCTTTTTATTTTTAATCTTCTGGAAATCAGTAGAACAGATATGGTCTGAAACTTGTCTGAAAGCAGAGACATTCACCTGCTTTTATTTTTCTTTAAACCATGCTTTTTTTTTTTTTCCACTACCACTGCTAACCAAAAGGTCGGCAGTTCAGATCCACCAGGCGCTCCTTGAATACTCTAGAGGGAAGTTTTACTCTGGCCTCTAGGGTTACCATGAGTCAGATCCGATTCGATGGCACCGGGCACTGGGCTGACTATTAATTGAGTACCTATTATGTCCTGAAGATACAATTATGAATACAACAGCTATATCGTGGAGCCCTCATGCTGCAGTAGTTAAGAGACTGGCTGAGGACCAAAAGGTCGACTTCAAATATACTAACTCCTCCTTGGGAATCCTATGCAGTAGTTCTACTTGGTCCTATAGGGTCACGATGAGTTGGAATCGACTTGATGCTAACTTTTTTTTATAGTTTGTACCTTATCTTGTAGAGAGGTGGTTGATAATAGACACAAGCAAATTAATTACAACTGATGGGCTTCCAACTGGGTGGAAATCATAACGGGCCATGAGAGGTGGGCAAGAGATGTTCCCAGGCAGGATGAGTCAGGGAAACTTCTCTAAGAGGTAACACTTAAGCTTAGTTAAGAAAGAGGAAGACTGAAGACAAAGGAGGCCTTTGAATTACGGTGTTGGAGAAAATTGCTGACTACACCGTGGACTACCAAGAGAACAAACAAACTTGCTTTGAAGAAGTACAGCCTGAATCTTCCTTCGAAGTGAGGAGGATGGAACATCTTTATACTCTGGGCGTGTTATCAGGAAGGATCAGTCACTGGAGAAGGACATCATACTTGGTAAAGTAGAGGATGACTGAGAAAGAGGAAGACTCTCAACCAGATAGATTAACTCAGTGGCTACAGTAATGGACTTGAACATAGCAACGATTGTGAGGATGACACAAGACTGAGCAGTGTTTTGTTTGGTTGTACTCGGATGGCTGTGATTCAGAAAAATGTGGTGGTCTGTTTCCAGGAAGATTTATAGCCATGGTGACCTTGTGGTGGTGACCTTGTCAGGGCCTTCTGCTCTGTCCTAAAAGGTTGCTATGAGTTGGAACCGACTTGACAGCGTGGGTTTGCTTTTTTGTCTTGGAAGGAAGAACAAACGAAACTAGACGTGGTGAGGAAAGGTGACCTGTCACAGTTTGGTGACATCTCTGAAGCGGGATGTTATTGTTTTGTGTGGTCAAGTGTGACAGAGACGAAGTCCCCCACAGGGATTTCCTGGCAGTAACCTTTACAGAAGCAGACTACTGCTTCTTCGTCCCATGGAGCACCCACCAGCCTTTCGGTTAGTGGCTTCTTGAAGTAGGACAGTGCTTGACTACTGCAAGGGTCCGAGGTCAGTGGTGCTCTAACGCCTTAGATAAGCAAAAGCAAAGAGTGAGAAAAAGGACACAGAACCTCAGAGCTCACCACAGTAAGTTTAGGTCCTATCATCAGAAGGGAAGGTTACCAAAAGACCTGAGGCAAGGAGTAACCTGCTTGATAAATGCGACAGCGGTGCTAGGTGCCACCAGGTAGGTTTTTGATTTATAGCGATCCTATGTGACAGAGTATGATTGCCCCAGAGCGTTTTCGAGGCCGTATTCCCTGTGAACACAGATTGTCAGGTTCTTCTCCACGGCGTGGCCAGTGAGTTGAAGCCACTAACATTTCATTTGGCAGTTAAATGTTTAATCACAGCGTGGCCAGATTTCCTTTGTCTCGTTTTATCCACCAATAAGAGGTTCACTCCTCAGGAACCCTCAGTCGACTTGCTAACACCTGCTGCTGGCTTGCAAATGATAAATCGAACTTCATTTTTTGCTATGAATGTCTTAAAAAATATTTTCATATTCCCATGAGCAGTGTAAACTGTAGGTCAAGGAATGTTTGAAAACTTGCCATACCATTTAGGATGTGATTCTCCCATTATCTGTTTCCGTTTTCTTTCCACTTTTACCCTGTTGTTTGCTTCTATTTGACGATGCCTGTGGGTTGGAAGAAGTGAGCCGGTCTTTCTTGGCAATATGTGAGACTGGACAGTCAGTGTAACGGCTGCTCTTCACAGTGTGATGAGTGATCACCACGCCTCAACGGTTTATTGTGTGTCAATCTTCTTGCTAGACATTGTACTTGACTTAGCTCTTGATTTTGAAACAATTTTGAAAAATTGTTACAGTCGTGCCAGTTTTAGAGATGAAGTCATCGAGGCCGGGAGAAGCTTACGGCCTTGAGATTGTCTCACAGCTTCACGGCTAGTCCTTCTGCGGTGGATTTGGACCAAGGAACGCAGGTGAGGAGTCCACCCACACTCATTTTCCTATGTCAATGGTTTCCTCATTACCTCATTTGCTGATGTAAAGGGTAAGGCAGCTTCTTTTTTGTGACTTTATGGCACACGCCGCAATGGTAATAACTTGGCATGTGTAGGTTGGAAACTACTGTACCCTAGCAACCCAAATGAGAACTGCACCATCAGTATAGATGTCCTCACTTGGAGGTTATCATAATTCATTCAGTGGGAATTTTTAGCTTGTTCAATTCTGTGTCAGCTGCTGCTCATAAAAAGTGTTACTCCATTCAAGTTAAACCCGAACATGCAGAAACTTGTAGGCCTCAACTTGTTGGACTCTGGAGGCAGCCGTAAGGAGAGACAGATGTAGAAACTCACTCATTCGCTCTCGCGAGGTGCAAAGTGTGAGCAAAGTGCAAGAAGGGTTGCAAACCTTGTTGTCAAAGGTCCTCCCTTCACTCTGTCCTTCAACAGGAAAAGAATCGGGACAATAACCAGTAAGCTCCTCATCTGAGACCTGGAGTTGACTCAGGGCTAACACCTGCTGCCAGCTTGCAAATGATAGTCCGATTTCATTTTTTGCTCTCAACATCTTAATAAATATTTTCATATTCCAACCAGCAGTGTCAGTTGTAGGGCAAGGGATGTTTGGAACGAAGAAAATCGGAACTCAGTTTGACGGGGGTCTTTGTTATACAAGCATATACAAAAGAGCCCTACTTCAGGGACATTTTCAAAAGGGATAATTTTGGATGAGCATATAAAGCCAGCAAGCCTCTTCATAATTGAAAGCAGTGACCAGCTAGGTTTTGAGGTTAGACAAAAGCTGGTCATACCAAAATACAATTTTTGAGATACTCAAAGAATAGAAGTAAACACAGGGAGACACAAAGTCTAGAAGATTCTGTCCAATGATGTAAAGGCATGTCTGAGTCATCTTCCTAACTCTGCAGCTTGTGAAATAAGTGGTTTACATAGTTTAATGCCATCCTTTGTTACATGTTTACGGCATCGTAGCTCCATTTGGTTAGGATCCCTGTGGTATTTTCTTCCCTGTCTATAAACAGGATTTCTCTGTGACCCCAGCCTGGCCTTGTTTTAACAAGTAGGAAAGAAATGAATCACATCAGAGTCTGATTCAAAGATTAAAGTTGGCTGTTACATCAGGATGTGATTGCTAAATACAGGTGTGCAACAGAGATGCTTTCAAGTTGAGTTCTGATCAAGGGGGAACATTCTAACACATGTCTACATGTTAGTACACAGAGAAGTTCAACTGGGACTGGTTAGTTTTTTGAGAACTACAATATCACTCTGGGTGTGTGTGTGATCCTTTGAAAACAGTGGTTGTCCATAGGTGACAATTTTGCAATCTGGAGACATTTGGCAATGCCTCAGTGGTGCAAACAGCTCAGCACTTGGCTACAAATTGAAAGACCGCTGGCTTGTATCTACCCGGAGATGTGTTGGAAGAAACAGCTGGCAGTCAGTTTCTGAAAGGTCATGGCCACTGAAAACCCACACAGCACAGGTGTACTGCAAACACACATAAAGTTGTCATGAGTCAGAACTGACTTTAAGGCAACTGGCTGACATTTTGGTTGTCACTTCTTGGGGACAATGCTTCTGGCATCTGATAGGAAAAGATCAGGATGTTGCAAAATAGCCTATGAGATAAAGGACAGCCCTCCACAACCGAGGAAGATTCAGCCCAACATGTCAACAGTGCTGGGTTCGAAATAAAAAAAAAAACAAACAAAAAAAAAACCCAAATCCACTGCCATCAAGTTGATATCAACTCCTGGTGACCCTATAGGACAGAGTAGAACTACCCTGTGGTTTCCAAGGAGCACCTGGAGAATCTGAACCACCAGATTTTTGATTAGCAGCTGTAGCACTTAACCACTATGCAACCAGCATTTCCAAGCCAGTCTGGAGCAAAAGGAGGAAGAGGAAACCACAGACTAAGAGACGAAACCAGTTTATAGGACTAACAGTTTACATGAATGCCATCTGCCCTGAGACCAGAAGAACTAGACGGTGCCCAGCTACCACTAATGGCCATTCTGATCAGGGCCCTGACTAATGGATGTTGCACAGACTTACTGGATACACGGACACTAGGGACTCCCTGAGGCTATTGCCCTGGCATACTCTTTAAACTCTGAACCAAAACTATCCCCTGAGGTCACCTTTTAGCTAAACAGCACATTGGTTCATAAAATAAAGAACAACACTCACCAGTACTGCATGCCTTTAAAAAGTCATTTCTATGAGACCAGCTGGTACACAATTCTCCTAACATAAAGAAGAAAGGGTAAGGTGACAGGAAAGCCTGACGGCTGGAAACAAAGACCTAGAAAGGAATTCATGAGCATATTGACACGTCATGAAAAATGTCAGCCATGTCACCCAAGAACGTGTGTGGTAAATGTTAAATGGGAAGCCAATTTGCTATTTAAACTTACACTGACAACAATATTATTTTTAAAAAATGGGAACAAAAAATTAAGTCACTGTCATTTCCCCTCTCAAACCTCTACAATGGTTTCTTCTCTCAGGTTAAGATCAAAGGACTTGTGGAGACCTTGACATCCTTTATCAGCTGCCTCCCAGACTTCATCTATCACCTTGCACTACTACCTTGAACTTCATCTCCAACCACTTGCCTGTTAACTCTCTGCCCTTGATCCAGTGTTCTCTCTTTTCCCCCCACTTTTTGCCCCTCATTTCCCACTTTGTTCCGGGCTCTGTTCTCATCTCACCGGAGCAGAAAGGTCCTTCCAGGCCACCTTCTAGCAAACAATGCTGTCCCCTCGCCCCAGGTCTGTCTACGTTCCCTCGTTCATGAATCTGTATCATCCCTCGCACTGCAGGATAAAATACAGCTCCATTTTCTGTTTACTGTCCATCTCTTCCCTCTAGAAGGTTGGCTCCATGAGTTTCAGCACCACGTCTCTTCTGTTTGCGGCTGTATTCTCAGTGCCGACAGCAGTGACTGCAACACAGCAGGAGCTCAATGGGCATTTATAAAGAAAAAAAATCATGAACAGATAAGAAACCCACTCTAACACAACACTGCTACAGAAATGTTGTTTGGCAAAAAGACTTTTGTTCGTGGCTGTAAAATAGCTGGAAAGTTTTTGAAATGAAAATTTCGTGCAAATGATTAAGACAGACTTCTACATCCCAGGAAGGCTGCTGCTGTTGTTGAGTGCTGTCGAGTAAGTGACGGCACACAGCGGCCCCATGTACCTATCACGAAAGGAGACCCTGCCTGGTCCCGCACCCTCCCAGTTGCTGCTGTGCTTGCGCCCACTGGTGCACCCACTGTGTCAGCCTGTCACGTGAGGATGGTCCATGGCAGGGGAACCAACCAAACAAACCAAACATCCATTACAGCTGAGTCAATTCTGACTCACAGTGACCCTACAGGACAGAGAAAAGCTGCCCCACAGGGTTCCCAAGGAGTGGCTGGTCCATTCAAACAGCCAACCTCTTGATTAGCAGAGGAACTCTTAACCACCAGGCCACCAGGGTTTCCCCTCACAGTAATCAATTCTCCTGATTCACAAGAGATTAACTGAAATATACGAAAGAATTTCCAGTCTTAACAATATGCCCTGAGTTCCAATCTTATTTAAAATTATAACATAAGGAATGTTTGTCTGAGGCAAACATTTCTTACCTATTCAGAGGGTCAGAACTGTTTGCTTTCTACATAAGAGGGTAAGGCTGTGGGAGAAAAGGTCTATGGGTATTTAAAATCTATTCTGGATCCACAGCTGAGGATTTGTGTGTTTTTATCACAGTCCTAACAAATGGCAAAATGGTAGATATGGACATATTTTATATTTTCAAATCTTACCTTAGCCAGCCAGCCAAGTGCCGTCTATCAGGAATTTCAGCTAAATTTGGTAAGCTCTCAGTATTTTTTTCCCCCCTTGCTAGGGTATGAGTCAGAATTGGCTCAAAGGCAGTGGATTTGGGTTTGGGGCACGCTGTTCTGGGCAGAGCAGATTGACCAACAGTCTAGTGAGTGGAAGAGTCTGGAGACTCACTTTGACAGGTGTTTTCTACAGCCTTGAGAGGGTCTCACTACATGCCCAGTTAACGTCTTTTGTAAACACACACTTTGCTTTATTTCCTTAATTTTAGTATATGGTCACTTCCCTACTTAAATGTCGATTTATCCCTTCTATTCTTTTACTTAAGGAAAACTCCCATGTTATATAAACTTTAGCTTTTGGAAAGGCAGAATCTGTTTCAGGGACAGAGAGCCCTGGAAGTAATTTATGTGATAAGATCCCTACCCGTAATGAACTTACAGTTACCAGGGAGAAGAATGTGTGGGAAATGACTGAATAAGATTACAAGGCAGCATTGCTTCTGGTTTATTCCTGATGATGTTTTGACTGTTGCTGTTGTTTCACAGAGACGCTCAAGAGCAAAGGCTGATGGGGAAGCTGCGCTCCTCCAATAGCACCAGGACTCCTGTCCAAGTTCATCCCGAAAGCAGCCATCAGGGGGTGTGTTCCCGGAGAAGAAACACAGTGAGGATTTTGCTGGGGATCAGTGGGGCGAGATGTAGGGTGAGAAGAGATACCTTTGGAGGGAAGAAGGGAGGAGGAGAGAAGATTGTCTCAGGTGAGAGACAAGTGTCCCTGAATAAGTTTGGGTGAATTTGAGAAACCTAGCAAGTCAAATCAGGAACTGAGAAAAGTTATGGCTGTTAACTTCTGGTCGGCCCCCACCTCATGGAGACCCCACACACAATGGACAGAGACCCTGCACATGAGCCACTCCAAGGATTGTGGGAGGAGCCCTCAGGATCCACTGAATTTTCATTGGTTGATTTTCAGAAGTGGATCACCAGGCCTTTCTTCCTAGTCCATCTGAGCCTGGCAGCTCTACTGAAACCTGTTCAATGCCAAGGTGGCTGCACCTAAGGTGTACTGGGTGAGACTCCAACCTGGTCTCCGGTGTGGAAAGTGAGAATTCTACCCCAGAATCACCACCGCTCCCGTCAGTGAGAGAAGTACTTGCTTCGAATCCATAGTGAGAAGAAATCTGGCAACAGGTGTAGCATCTGGACAGCAGGGAGATGACCTTGAGGTGGGTTGTTACTCTGGGGACATGGGAGAGCTGAGTTTAGTTAAAGAGTGGTGAGCGCAGGATATGCACCTCCAGCTGGGACACCAAACCCAACAAACCAAACCCGATGCTGCTGAGTCGATGCTGACTCACAGTGACCCTAGAGGTCAGAGTAGAACTGCCGCATAGAGCTGCCAAGGAGCACCTGGTGGATGTGAACTGCCAACCTTTTGGTTGGTTAGCAGATGTAGCATTAACCGCTACGCCACCAGGGTTGCCCCATGCTGGGATAGGGCTCTTTAACTCAATAAGCATCCATCAAGCCCTACAAGGTCAAGACTTCATTCTATGTTTCAGTTTAAGAGATCTAGGTAATATATACAAAACCAATGACCCCCAGATGCTGACATTCTAGAAAGGAGATGAGAACCCACACATGGCAAGAATCCATGAAGCAAGTGGATTAGAGACAAGAATGCCAAAGCACAGATACGTGGGGCTGATTTAGGACACAAGAATCTAGCACAGTCATTGCAGAATTCTTATCCTACTCGGCCGATTTTATGTTTGTTGTCTTTGCTTGTTAAAGCCTCGGACAATTAAAATACCAGGGAGAGTGGGAGGGCCATCCAAGGTGCATTCTAAACAGGTATCTTTTTCTCAGGCTCCTGGATGGTGAGTCAGGTCAATGGGCGAGCATCTCTGAGGAGCCCTCAAGGGAGGCCGGGAGGCCGCAAACAACCAGAGGCTGAAATAAACTCTTATGCCAAATGCTCTAAGAATTTATAGGAGAAATCAGGATCTGCCAGGTGAGACTCTGTGGAGTGGGAGGAAAAGCCAATGGGATTTTGAACTTGGACAGAAGGGGCAGGGGAAGAGGTACAGCATGAAACCAGAGTCAGAAACGACCGCATTCAGGCCAGAGGTGAGGCTGGCCCTGTTCCCAGCTCTGCTCTGGGACGTGGGAGAAAATGAGCCTGGAGCTTCTGTGACATCACAGGAGGTAGTAGTGCTGATTTTGGGTAAGGGTGCCACGTGAAGAAAGTATCTCCGATGGTAAACCTAGCCCCAAAGTGTATGGGATGAGTCCGCTCAGCGAGGAAATCAGAAGCAGAAAAAGCAGTGAGAATCTGGGTAAGAGGACTGTCTGAAGGAACGGAAGGTGAAGGAGAAGCTGATGGAAACATTCCTGAGAGCTGAGGGACCCAGGAGGATGACAGGGACCTAAACGACTGGGTAGATCAGCGGGCCCTGCTGGTGAGTGCTGGGTTGGGGACGGTCACTTTCAAGTGACAATTGTGTATCCAGGCAGCTCCACTACATAGCAACTGAACTGTGTTGTCCCCTATGTATGCGCTAAACTCGAACCCCGTGGAGCAGTTCTACTCTGCTTTATGAGGGGGTGTCTAACAGAAACACCGTAAGTGCATGGCTTTAACAAAGATGTTTATTTTCTCATTGACAAGGAGGTGAAACTCCAAATTCAGGGCATCAGCTCCAGGGGACAGCTTTCTATGTTGGCTCTGAAGAAAGGTCCTGTTGTCAGTCACCCCCTGGACCAGCAGTTTCTCAGACACAGGGGCCCCGGGTCCTTCCCAAAGGACTTGCTCAGCCCCTGTACTGCTTCTTGGTGGTATCAGGCCCCAACTCTCTGATTGCCTCCCTTTCCTTTTTATCTCAAAAGATTGCCTCAAGGCACAATACAATCTTGAAATCCGAGTCCTGCCTCACTAACGCCACCACTGCCCTTCCTCCCACATTCACGTCACAGAGGCAGGGTTTACAAAGTATAGGAATCCCACACAATACCGGGAATCATGGCCTAACCAAACCGCGGGCCACATTTTTGGGTGACACAATTCAGTCCATGACACGTGGCTAGGAGTGGGCATCCACTTCACCGCAGTGGATTTTGTGTACCTATGGTTATGGTTCGATCTGGGAAAGGGTTTTCTTTACTGTGTTAGCAAGCCTGTATTAGGATGTACGACGACACTTGGCATAGCGTATGTTTTCAGTTGGTATCTCAGACAAACCAACAACCAAGAAAGCACAAGAGCATGACAAGATATACCACGGGATCACCAAGGAACCAGGGAAAAGACCCCAAAAGGAGACAAGTACAAGGACCTTTCCCCAAATGGGGAGTGGGCTGGGGAGGGGGTAGGAGGTGAAGAAGAGAGAGATGGAGACAAAGAGAGATTTGGTCTAGCAGCCTCCTAAATGGTGAGAAAACAAACTTCTGTTTGTTAAAGCCTCCCCCTTGTGGTACTTCCATCACAGCAGCACTAGATAACTAAGCAGAAAAGAGATGTTGTGAACGCAGCCAGGCTGAGCAGGGAAGAGCAGCTGATAACGGACACAGGGAAGCAGGTGGGGGACTGGAGGAGGGACGGCTGGATAGCTTGGCAGCGGGGACAGTCCGAAGGGGAGGGCTTTGTGAGGCACAGGGAGCCTGACGTTCCACATGCCACAGAAAGGTCAAGGAGAACGAGCCTTGAACGTGCGATGGAACGTTTCTTGAAGAAGAATGCTTCAGAAAACAATTCTGCTTCTTAGTTACCTTCAGGGGTGATAATTTTAGAGTGTATTTTGGAATTGTAGCAGATAAGATCCAGGTTTCAGTAACGCAGGACAAAAACAAAGTGTAGCTGTTTGATGGATTTAATACTGAGAGTGCTATGTAAGGCATAAAAAATGTGAAAATACATTTTCAGCTCATTACTCATGCTGGCTATAACTCACACTGCAACTCTATAGGAAAATTCCGCCTCCGAAAGGCGATTGCAAGGAGGGAATGTTTTTTCCTCTTTGGCAACAAGGAAAAGTACCCAGGCAGAGAGCTGCCTGACATGGCTTTGCAACTTCTGAAGTTTTGTTTTTCAAATGTGAAGTTACAGCTCGCCAGTGTGTATAGACACAGACAGCACAAGCTCACCCAGGTTTCAAGAGGCTCAGTTAGACCTCAAATCAGCACCAAATGCATGTTATAGCAAATGTTGCCAGAGAGAAATCCCTTCTCATCTCTGGCTTCTCTAAAATCGCTCACGGACCATAACGAAGAAATACAAAGAATGACTTAGAAAAATCCCTTACAAGCGTATCGGTATGCTGCTATAACAAACCTCCAGACAGTGGATTGAATTTTCTTTCACATGATGATGTAACATAAACATCGCACTTACTGCTTCCCAGAAAGGCACAAGTTCAAGGTTAGGAATTGCAAAGACACAGCAAAGGGAGTGATTTCACCTGAGGGGTTCCATGAGGAAATACCTCGACGTGAGTACAGCTATATACTAAAGGAGACGCATGTGAGCTCAGGAAGAGTGGACACTGAACGCGGGTACCTTTTGAATGGCACTGTTCTAACAAATTGACCTGAAATTGTGAAACAGATTTTGTCAACCTTTTGTTAACAGTTGTAGAGATACATCAAGATAGGCCTTCAACATTCAATAATAATGGTGAAACTAGGAAGAGGATGCCAGGTTCTCAAGTAATAACTCTTGTGACACACCATGCCTCAGACTAAGCTGACTAGTTCCATTCCTAGTCAACAGCTTCAGAACACAGAAGAATATGACACTGGTCACTGGAAGGAATGGACAGGTGACAAAACCGTAATTGCCTGACATGCCGCAAACTATTAAGAGGCGACAGCCGGGCACTCAACTTGCCTTCCTACTTTTTAATAAGCCCTCGTGAAATCGTCATTCTGGAGCCCATCAAAACGCTGTCAGCATTCTTCTGTAGCAGAAGAATTATTTATTCTTATTCTGTGGGTTAAGTAGGGTAGCAGGGAAATGTTTGCCTGTCCCTTCTTAACTCTTGCCACCTGCTCCCCGCCAACTCTAAGGAGACTGTCTGCACTAGAAAACGCCACTGAAGCAGGCGGGAGAGTGATATCTTCACCAACATACGTGCAGAGCAAGGGGAGAACGCAGAGAGTAAAGCTCAGAAACGACTGTCCGTATAAATAAGGCTGTCAGTACCCAAAATGGCACTGAAAATTAAACTGTGCCAACTTTCTCTTTAAATTTAACTAACTGGATCCTTTCACGCCCATTTATTTTGCTGCTGCTATAATGGAAAAAAAAAAAAAACCAAGACCCCATTCCTTTCCCTGTCCTCGTACTCGGGGAGCCTGTCTGCCTATAATTAGCCGAGTATGCAGCACCTGAACAACAAGCATTGCCTGGCTCCCAGCCCCATTCCTCACGTATAATTTCATAGGTCATGAGGTTATTTATACGGCGGTTATTTTTACATTTCCCGAATGCCAGGTGCTAAAGTAAATCCAGGAGTCCCGGAACACACTGCACGGCAGAGCAGGCTTTAGTTTTAGCAGCCGATTCCTTGCTCTTTTCCTCGGAAAGCAAGCTGGAGAGGACAGCATTCCTGCTCTCCACGCCTGCGGGATGCTGATAAACCAGTGATGCCTCCCGTCTGAGGATGGAGAGCCGGCGAAAGCAGCAGCAGAATAAAAACCCAGACTCCACGTACAGTGGAGTCTTCTGAAATTCCTCGTCTGGGCCTTTTGCCTTTGTTTTTTTTTTTTAAGTCTTTACAAAATTTAATCTAGCTACACATTTAACAACCAAATGGGCACAGCTCAGACAAATCAGAACAGAAGCAAGTGACAGGTGTCGTGGTCACTTGATGGGTCCACATTTAACTAAGGAGAGATGTTTGCTGGCCAGGGGCCAGGTTGATGGAGGTACTTGGGTTGGGAGAGGGAGGTGTCGTTGGGGGCACAGGACGCCAGCCGTTTTTGACCCTGTATGGAAATATTTCTGTATTTTAAAAATCAGTATTTCTTTTGTCCCTGGATGGTATAAAAAGGAAACCCTGGTGGCATCATGGTTAAGTGCTATGGCTGTTAATCAAAAGATCAGCAGTCTGAATCTGCCAGGCACTCCTTGGAAACTGTATGGGGCAGTTCTCTTCTGTCCTATAGGATCACCGTGAATTGGAAATGACTTGATGGCAGTGGGTTTTGGGATGGTACAAATGGTTAGTGGGCTCAAAAAGATGGAGACTCCAGCCCACCCAGAGGCATCGTCAAAGAAAGACCTGGTGATCTCCCCCCAAACCTCAACCAATGAACACTGGGATGTCCAGGTCCACCCTGACACACTCGGTCACTCTCAAGTCAACCCTGTTGACTTGAGCCAATGTTTTCTTTTTCAATAGTGTACCAGGAGCCAACACTTAAATGCTCAGTTGATAGACAGCTGAGTTCTACCCCACTCAATGGTTACTCCAAGAGAGAAAAGACACAATAAGTGTCCTGGAAAGATGACAGTCTAAAGAAGCCGTAGGTGTCTCTGTCACATGGGGTCCCTATGAGTTGAAAATCAACTCAATGGCACCTGACAGGAACAACAGCACCCAGGGGTGGATAACAGGCCCACTTGTCCACAGTTGTGGGCTACGAGGTTGCAGATCTGAGGTCTCCAATCATAAATTCAAATTGCATACATAGATGTAAATTCTTCTAAAAATCCACGATAAGCTACTTGGACAAGTTCTTTAAGACCTCTTGTAGTGTACCTTTTCCTGATGGTGGCTTGGGGTGGTGTGACTAATTCCGTGGCCATCTACATCACGTGTTCCAGGGACTAAATGTCCCTCGATTTGTCTGAGTTACCCATCAGTGAGTTGATGCCCACCACCCAGAAAGATGAGCAATCAGAGGCAGTGTAGAACAAAGCTCAACTCACAGCTAAAATGGATTTGCAGAAAGGGTTGATAAGACTACTGGTCAGTGGGGTGATTCCTCTTCTCATGTGTCCTATAAGCAATCATTTTTAATTATAGGACCAAAACAACATGGGGGAAAGAGAAACCAGAAGACAGAGAGACCCACGTGAGTGGGTGACTACATTGCCATGTGACCAGAAGAACCAGATGGCGACCAGCCACCACCAGTGACAGCCGTAATGGGGCTCACAAAGTTGAGTCTCACTGGCAACACGAGAATAAAAAGGCGTGCACCCTGAGATCTCCACTAAAACACTGCAAGTGATGGTCCAGGGACTTCGGGGTTCCCCTGGGAGCATGGTCCTTGGCCCTGATGCTGCCCTTGCCCATAAATCATAATGGAGGTCAACTCTTTGGACAGAAGTGGATTGGACTTGGTGACACGGAGTGACCATATCGTGTGTGCACTTCATGGTTTCATGCATCTACAGGATGTCATCCAGCTGACCTCTTACGGGAGGCGGGGAAGAGGGTGGAGAGGGGGGGACAGGAGACTGTTAGGAGGATAGGACACGTACAGAATGGAGAGGAGGAGTGTGCTGTCACCGGGAGGGGAGGGCAGGGGAGCTGCACATAGGAGGGCATGCAACTTTATACGGGATTGTACATTTTCACTCAATTGTAATAACAATAAAACAATTAATATACAAATAAATATTTTTCAAAATGTATATTTACCTGTGAATGGACACAGAAAAATCAAGGGGAAAGAAAGCCACCCTTTCCACATAACCTAGAACCGTTAACTCAAAAGATAATTTGATTGTGTCACGCATCTGCTCTAAATCTTCCATGTCGCCTATTACGTGCAGGACTGCAGCCCTGGTGGTGCAGGGGATGAGAATCTGTCTGCCAACCAAAAGGTCAGCAGTTTGAATCCACCAGCTGCTCCTCAGAAACCCCGCGGGGCATCCCTCTCCGTCTAGTGTCATCATTATGAGTTGGAATCAACACAAAGAGCACAAGTTAGGGTTATTAAGCACAGAACTCAGAGCATCCCTGCAGGGCAGAGCAGAACTGTCCCATAGGGCCTCCAAGGCTGCAAAGCTCTACAGACGTGGACTGCCACATCCCTCTCCTGCAGAGGAGCTGGTGGGTTCAACTGCCCTTTCGGTCAGCAACTAGGAGTCCGAGTTGACTTGCAGGTGGTATGCCTGGTCTTGGTTTAGAGTTACCCTGCGCAGGATAAAACACAAAGTGATCTCTAGCAGAGTAAACAGAGTCCTCCCCTCTCGGACCTTCTGTCTTACCCGCTGGTCTCATCTCTCTTCATCCTTCCATATAAGTCCTACCTGCTAGACCAGTGTTTTCCAAAGGACATACTTGGGGGTTGTGAAATCACCTTAGTGGTTCACAACAAGCATTTAAAAATGAAACAGAATGAACTGAATAATTAAAAAACAAAACAAAACAAAACAAAAAACCTCAAGAGTTTCACAGACATTATGGGTACAGAGTGTTTTGTGAAACACATATTGTTACTGTGAAAAACATCTTCCTCATTTGAGGTGGCAGAAACATTGGCTAGGAGCTCCTTGTGGGCAGAATCTACCTTTTATTTTTAAAATTTGCACCATTTAGTACAATGTCTTGCATAAAATAAACTTTCAACACACATCTGAATCCATGACCCAGTTCATGAAGCTCTTCCCTCTTAGTGATTTTGCAAACTTCTTTGAAAACTTAAGAAAAATAGCCAACAGTACAAGTTATTATTGCTGGTTTAATCATCCTTGATCAGTTAACTTCTGATTTTTTCAAGTCTTGAAAAGAACTGCATGTGTGGGGTCTGTGGTACAGAATCATTTTTTTTTTGTTTGTTTCCAATGGAAACTGTTTTTTGTTTTTTTCCTTTCCAAATCATTAGAGTGCTTCTAAGATGTAGCAAATCCCCCACAGAAATGGAAATACATTCTGATTAGCAGCTGGACCACTTCACTGGGATTTCTAATGATTATCAGATAAAAGGACACTTTTATGATCCCTCATCACCATACAGAAAGCACAGGGACTCTTTACTGAGTCACGGTCCCAGCCCCCATAAATTAGAGATGATTTCAAGGCTGGGTAAGCGCACAGAGGAGACCCCCCGCGAGGCTGCAGCGACATCAGTGAAATTAATGTCAACAATTAGAGTGTTACTGTCTCATATGACATGTAAGTGATTCAACCAGATCTTTAGTTATGCTAGTGTTTATGTGGTGGAAACTGGGTAGAAGAAGAATGTCTGCACAGCCAAGTATACCTGGAGCTCAAGCTCTAAAATGGACAGACTTCAGACTAGATTTTTCTTAGTGACTAAAGCAGCTACTTTACCATTTTTAAAAAAAAATTTTAGAGTGCTTTAGGTGCAAGTTTACAGTGCAGATTAGTTTCTCATTCAACAAATTCCTGTACAAATTTCTGTTTGACTTTGGCTGCTGTGCTGCAATGTGTCAGCCCTCTCCCTCCTTCCATCTCCACCCCTGGGTCCCCTGGGTCCCTTTGTCCACTTCTCCTGCCCCTGCCTTCTTGTTTTGCTGTGGGGCAAGTGCTACTCATTGGACCTCATATACTTGAGAGAGCTAACAAGCATGGGCCTTATGTGTGTTAGTTACGGTTTGATTTATTTACAGAACTACTGTAATATATAGTGATGACATAAGGAAAAGTCATAGGTAATGTATCTATCAGTCCATACATTCTTTGACTACTTAGTTATTTTTAAGGCAATGCATCTATTAGAAATGCCAGACTTGATTCTTAGCAGGACATACTGAGACAGCTGTGAGCTCCTGTTGAGTTCTGGTGACCTCATGAATTACAGAGCAGAACTGCTCCATAGGGTTTGCTCGGCTGTATTTAGGGAAGGAGATCACCAGGTCTTACTTCCTTGGTGCCTTGGGGTGGATGTGAATCACCAGCTTGCAGCCAACTGCAAACCATCTGCTTGTCACCTAGCTGCGTTTTTTGTTGTTATTCATTGGCCTGAAGTCAATTCCAACTCATGCTGACCCCGTGTGTGTCACGGGACAGAGGCACTCCATATAGGATTTCCCGGATGTGACCTTTTAGAAGCAGGTCACCAGGCCTGTCTTCTGAAGGGCCTCTGGTTGGGTTCAAACCACCAACTGTTGGGCCTGCCATCTGGCACTTTCCCACTTGCATGACTCAGGGACATGAAGGCAACTAGGGGCACAACAGCTCTAACGGAAAGACTGGCAACTCAAAGCCACCCAGTGGGTCCTTTGGAGAAAGATCTGGTGATCTGTTCTTACAAGATGAGACCACCGAAACACATAGGGCAGCTCTCCTTGGTCGCATGAGGGTGCTGGGAGGTGAAAATCGATGTGGCGGCACCCCAACAACAACCAATACAAGGGAAACCCTGGTGGCATAGTGGTAAAGCGCCATACCTACTAATCCGAAGGTTGGCAGTTTGAATCTGCAGGCCACTCCTTGGAAACTCTAGGGAGCAGGCCTACTCTGTCCTCTACGGTCACTATGAGTTGGACTGAACTTGACAGCAGTGGGGTTTGGGTTGGAGACCCTAGAGTTAATACCATTCACATGAAAAGAAACACAGACACCAGCCTGTCTGCTTGGAAACGTTGTTGCTCAGCTTCCCCAATTGCGTTGACAAGGGATGTGTGGACTGGTGGAAGTATTATGTATGACTTTCATTGTTTGATGTTTCGTTATTCAATTATACGTAGTCCTACATGTCCCCTCAGTCTTGTCCTTAAAACTAGCCCAGACCCTACACACTCGACGTTCTCACCTGAGAAAGGGAGGTAAGCAAACCCGTTTCCACCGTACCTATGATTCTCAGCAAGTAACTCAATGGCTGGGAGCACTGGGGGGCTTTCGGGTAACACAGGACCGCCCGCTTCGAGGTGGTTTTCACTTTTCATCTACACTCACGGCTGCACTCGTCATCTACTCCTTCCTGGGTTACCCACTTTTACTTATAAAATGAGAATGAGAAAATGAAAATCCAAAACACCGTGTTTTCCCAGGGTATACCTCCTAGGTACCTAAAATTTCAGAACTGACATGTACACGATTGGTGGCTAGGGATATGAGGTCTGACAATTAAGTCCTTTGACAAGTCCACGAACTTAATTGTTCTGAGGGCTACACACCTCACTGCTGACTATCACTAGGGTCTCGTTCGAAGTCCTCCTCTTGAGGAGCTGTGTACGCACTCACACCAGCGTCTAGTCCACTCTTTAAAGCAATTTTGGAACTCTTTATTTTGGAATGGCCATCAGAGCTGTCGTCATTTTATCCCTGATGTCCTGAATGTCATCAAAGTGTCTACCTTTCAGTATTTCCTTTATC
This sequence comes from Heterohyrax brucei, assembly GCA_028571685.1. NCBI lineage: Eukaryota > Metazoa > Chordata > Mammalia > Hyracoidea > Procaviidae > Heterohyrax > Heterohyrax brucei. The sequence continues at coordinate 4,519,345 of CM053163.1, forward strand.
TTTAGGTAAAGAAAAAAAGTCACTGGGGGCCAGATCGGGTGAGTTGGGAGGTTGTTCCAACATAGTTGTTTGCTGGCTAAGAGATCTCTCACAGACAACTGTACAACTCACTTTGAGAACTTGGTCACTGTGCACAATGGCCATTCCAGAAAAAGAGTTCCAAAATTGTTTTGAAGGGTGGACTAGGTGCCAGAGTTGGTGTATAGTTTCTAAGGGGGGAGTACTTTGAAGGTGACCATAGTGACATTTAACAATGAGATATATAGCACTTAGAACAATTAAGTTCATGGACTTAACTTTCAGAACTCGTGGACATATGTGTGTGTGTGTATATATGTATGTATATGTACAACAATAACAAAGAAGACAGTTGCTGTCAAGCTGATTCCAACTACATACTCATTATATGTACCAGAATCCACTCAACAGCAACTTTATTTTAAATTTTTTTTTAATACTCTGTCTTAGTCATCGCCACTTGGCTGGCTTTGGCTTAGTCATCCAGTGCTGCTCTAACAGAAATACCACAAATGGGTGGCTTTAACAAATAAACATTTATTCTATTAAGCTAGGAATTTGAACTCAGGGCACCAGCTCCAGGGGAGGCTTTCTCCGTCTGCCAGCTCTGGAGGAAGGTCCTCCTCAGCCATCTTCCCCCAGCGCGGGAGCTTCTCTCTGCAGGGATTCCTGGGTCCAAGGGACGTGCTCTGCTCCTGGAGCCACTACCTGGCTGCTATCAGGTCCCCCTGTCACTATGTTTGATTTGCTCTTTTATATCTCAGAAGAGGCTGGCTCAACACACAGCCCAGCCTTATGGATTGAGTCCTGCCTCACTAATGTAACTGCTGTGAACTCCAAATCATCAATATCATAGAGGTATGATTAATAACACACAAGAAAATCAAATCAGATGACAAAACAGACCATCCCACAATGCTGGGTGGGAATCATGGCCTAGCCAAACTGACACACAGATTTTTGGGGGACACAATTTAATCCACGACATACTTCTAGGTACCAGTTGTGAACACATCTGTTACGAAATTGGGAGTTTTTTTTTTTGAAGCAAGATTATTTTGTTTGATTTTGAGCTACAGTTTGGGTATGAGGAATGCTTTTGTGGGTTCTTCAGGGATCTTGTATCATGTAGAAATATTCAAATACCACGAGACAGCTAGTATTCTGTGGTAAATGAGATGTGGTAAACCTGGAATCCAGCCTATGCTCCTCACTGTGTGGGCCGCAGATAAAAGGTCTGCCAGTTAAGTTCACGAACTCACTCTAGAAAAAGCGCTACATACCTCATTGCTGAATATCACCAGGGTCACCTTTGACGTAGCCCCCTTGGGAAGCTGTGCACGGACACCAGCACCTAGTCCACCCTTCAAAGCAGTTTTCTCCTTTTCCGGAATGGCCATCAGAGCTGTTGTCATATTACCCTAGATGTCCTGGATGTCATCCAGATATCTGCCATTCAATATTTCCTGTATCTTCAGATAAAGGAAAAAGTCACTGGGTGTAAGGAGAGTGTTTCAGAGTTGGCTAAAAACTCCCTCACGGACAGCTAGACAATTAAGCGTGTGATCTTGCCCCCACACCAACATGCACAATGGCCCTTCCAGAAAGAGTTCCAAAGTTGTTTGAAGGGTGGACTAGGCCCTGGCATCAGTGCAGAGCTTCCCAAGGGGAGGACTTTGAAGGTGAGTATAGTGATATTCAGCAGTGAGGTGTGTAGCACTTAGGATAATTAAGTTCCATGAACTTAATTGTCGGATCTCATATTTTGGTACTGTATTACCTCTGTGGGCCCTGGTGGTGTGATGGTTCACAGCTCAGCTGCTAATCAAAAGGGCTGACAGTCCCAATCCACCAGCTGCTTCTTGGAAACCCTACATGGCAGTTTTCCTCCACCCTATAGAGTCATTATGAGTCAGAAATGACTCCACAGCAAGGGGCATGGATATTTGGTTATCTGTATAGACTAAAAAAGCAAATGATACTGTTGTTTGTTGTGTTATAATTCATTGTTGTTGTGTCCCTTCAAGTTGATCTTGATGCATAGAGACCCTATCAAACAGAGAATTCTTCATGCATTTTTCTAGGCTGTTCTACGTGGTCGTATAGGGTCGTCATGAAGCAAAATCAACTAAACAGTGCACAGTAATGGCAGCAAAGCCATCTTTATGGGGAGCAGAGGGCCAGGTCTCCCTTCTGTGGAGCAAGCAACTGGGTGGGTTTAAACACCAACCTTTTAGCAGCTGAACATGAAACCATGGTACCTACTAGGGCTCTCTACTATAATTAATATATATTATTAAACTGCAATTGGTTACTAACTGTAAAAGTACAGGGCCTATATATGAAAATTACAGCTTTCCATTAAAAAAAAAAAAAAAAAACAGGCAAAAGTAGAGAGGCCTGAGCCGCTTTGGACACAGTGAATGCTGGGTGAACGTCACTGACTCGCAGAGTGAAGAATGGACAGATGATACCGAACACCGCCAGCTCTCAGGTGGCATGAGTTTTTCTAGGCTAATCTCAGGATTAATCATAAAAAGTGATTCCAGTCAGGCATAAAAGGCCTAAACACCGATAGGCAATTAAGAAATAGGCTTTTCTCTTCCAATACTGTCATGGCGCAAATCCTGCCCGTCTTCAGGAAAACACCATGTCACTTCTCCGCATTTCTTCACAAAAGGAAGAACACCCCAGGATATTGTATTATGCAGCTATAATGAGATGCAGACAGTCATGAAGGTCTTTATTAACTCGCTTAAGGAGAGAGGCTGAGTGGCTTAGAGGATAAAGCACTGAATTTCTCTTCTGAGACCCCAGTGGGAGTTCAATTTGCAATCCAGCACTGAGGCGTACAACACAACGGATGCTGACTTTAATGGGTTGACAGTATGAAAAATATTTACTGGTTATGAAAGAGAATTCGCTTCTGCAAAGGCTGTCTTTTTTTCAGAATATCAGGTACAGTACATTTTTCTCCAGCTGATGGCGCATTATGAAATGTCCCCATGGTCATCGACTCTTTGTCATAGTTAGCTCATCTCAAAAACTGATGAACTATTTATGCAAGCTACATCTCTCCGGTCAGACTGGCATGCTAGCTGCGGCAGATTTACAGGCAATTCATGAAGGTAATTTCCCCAGATAATTTATACTATTCAAAGGGTAACTTTGGGATCAGGCTGAGATCTGAATATTTAAGTGGGACAACTCTCTGTTTTTCTTTTTTTTTTTGCTTCTGGGTTTCAAAGGAGGTAAAACAGCAAGCCCTAGTGGAAATACTACAGTAACAGGATCTAGGGGTTTAACACACTCTCAACAGAGATTCACTGAGGCACCAAATGTTGAGCAGGATCCAGACATTAGCTCTCTGTTCAATTAGATTTTTAACCCTGTCCTTATCTAAGCCGGCCATCCACTACCGTCGAGTCTATCTGACCCATAGCGACCCTAGAGAACAGAATAGAACTGCCTGCATAGCGTTTCTAAGGCGTGCCGGGAGGATTGGAACTGCTGACCTTTCGGTTAGCAGCCGCAACAGCTAACCACTATGCCACCAGGTTTTCCATCCTCATCTATATCTCCATTTCTATGGTCACACCACAGCTGCAACAACGGACTCAAACACATGATCGTGAAGGAATGAGCAGTGTTTCCTTCTGTCACGTGGAAGGTCACAGTGAGTTGGAATGGCAACTAGCAACAACAGCAAAATAATCACACAATTTAGAAATGTAATATGATTTCTGCCTTTCTCAGAGAGCTGCTGTAGAGACAGCTGAAGGTTCTTTGGAGTTCCTGTCTTCTCCATGTTCCAATCATGGTGACTGCTGAAAGTCAGTCTCTATCCTCTGCACTGGTCTTAGCATGGTTCCTTGCATGTGGTGAGGACTCACAACAGCTTTTGTTTCTAGCTGACCCTGAGCAGACATCTGAGTCTCCATTAAAAGACCCTCGGAGATGGAAGACCACACGCTCTAGGGGTCCAGTGTTTCCTAAGATGCTTGTGGAGTACTCTGCGTGTGAACACAAATTCAGGGAGTTCGTTTATGAGTAATTCAGAACTCGGTCACCAAGCTAAACCTCACAGAGACTGCAACAAAGGGAGAGAGGGGATGGGGAAGCCATAGGTCCGAATTTGAGTATCCAGATTCAACTACGTGTGCGTGTGGGTTCTTGATGATAAGAGGATACTTTGTGGGACAGTTGAGTCAAGAAGGTTTCATACAGAAGGTGAGGAGAGCAGCAGTCGGCAGATGGAACCCAAAAGAATATCTGCTCAGTCTAAAACTTGCACGGATGCGTCTCGGGGACATGAACAACTGTACCCCAAAACCCAGGGCTATTGAGTCAATTCTGACTCTTCATGACCCTATAGGATAGAGCAGAACTGCTCCATAGAATTTGCAAGGGGTAGCTGGCCGACTTGAACTGCTGATCTTCGGGTTAGCAGCAGTAGTACTTGACCACTATACCACCAGGGTTTCTGAACAACGTACAACAGGGGGAAAAAGAAGAGTTCACCTGTCTCCTTCCCACATATTCTTGTGTTTGACTTCTGAAGGGATCTACTTTCTCAGACACGGACTTTGTGTCATAATTTTAACGGCTGTCAAACAGACAAGAAGGTATAACAGAGAGTCTGGGGTTTGGCAGAAAAGAGATTGGTGCGGGATCTGTGACTCTGAGACCGATCAGTTTTTGAGATTGTGGAGAAATCACTTAATGCCTCAGGCTGGTCATTAGTGAGTAAGGAAGCTAACACATGCTTCACAGCAAGGCGAAGCTCTAGGAAGAAAAGAAACACCAAAGGGCTGGACCGACAGACAAGAGCCCCTCACAGATATTGGTTGTTTCCGTTATTATTGGGGTATTGTCAACCGGAGGATTTCTGCAGATTCCGAGGTCCCGCAGTCACACGGCGTGTACCTGGAATTGCTCCCCTCTTTCTGTTCCATCTCCTCCTCTGGCCTTTGGCACTGCTGGTGGGAGAGAGCTTACGGGCTACCGCTATATTCTCACCATACAGAAAGGAAACAATCACAATCATTCAGAACCTTGTTGAGAAGCAGAGATGGTGCTTCCACATTGAAAATATTTTCTGCTCTCCTTCCATGCTACGCAAATAGTGCCTTTTGTCTTCCCTCCTGGGTGTCTAGAGGTCATGGCTGTCTTCTACGAAGGCCTCCCTCACAATATGTTCCTTTTTCTACCCAGAATGCTTCTCTTTCTACTTCCCGCAGTTGGAGAAGTTCATTCATCCGTCGTTCCACCCCATGGCTCCTCCGTGCTTTTTCCATGAGGTGCTCAGAGAGTCTCCAAAACGGTGGCTCACTTCAGTTCCTGGTCTCCCAAAACACCAGGTAGGTGGGCATATCTGTTACTATGGTGGTCCTTAATCCTTTCCAGATCACTAACGTTTTTGGGAAATCTGAAGAAGTCTGTGAAACTCCTCTCCAACAAAACATAACGTGCTGTGCCTCTGTGGATTTGCTAGTGGTTCACAGTCCTCAGGTTAAAAGTTCTCCCCTCTATTGTAACTCCAGTCATGGACACTGAGTCCACTCCTCTGCCTCCTTTCCCTTTTGGGAGAGGGCAGGGACAATGCGGCCTTATTCACTTATGTTTGGTATTCCTAGTAGAGTCTCTGTGAGTCATAACTGAGTCAACAGCAGCGGGTTTCAGTGAGCTGTAATCCTGGTGGCGTAGTGTGTTAAGCGCTACGTCTGTTAACCAAAAGGCCAGCAGTTCAAATCTGTCAGACACTCCTTGTAAACTCTATGGCGCAGTTCTACTCTTACCTATAGGGTCCCTATGAAACGGAGGCCCTTGGCCAGCCTGACTCCATCTTGCTACAAACAGTAGTTAAGACATCCATGTCATAAACATTAAGTCCTGAGAACTCGAGTCTCCCTCATCCGTTAGAATTTACCTTGTACTGGTCGTAAGTCACACAGCCATTCTTTCCTCTCAAAAACATTGATTAATTGTTCTGTTTATATTCGTTCAGCTATTCCTTAAGACTACTGAACCAAATCACCAGGTTAGTTAGATGATTATCAAGCCCCAACTTGTTAGAGCCCTGGAGAGCCCCCCCCAAAATTTTGTTGAAACATCAAAAGAATTACTTGCGTAGACTGGGAAAAATATTAACCAGCATTTCCCTCCTGCCCCAATCTATCTATATAACCTCCATGCTCAGCCTATATCTACAGGCTAGCTTTGGAGGAGCTGATTCTCCCTTGCCTCTTAAGTGTTGGCACTCAATAAATGTCCTCGTTTAATCACCTCACCTCCTGTCTCAGTACTGGCTTTGTGGCCAGGCCATACAGATCTGTGATTGTGGTTACAGCTATGAGTCGAAGTCGACTCATCGGCAATGAGTTTGAGTTTTTTTGGTGGTAAGCCGTGTGCCTACATTTAACAAACACTGGAAAACTACAGGAGCCCTGGTGGTGCAGCAGTTGAGAGCTCGGGTACTAAACAAAGAGTTGCCAGTTTGAACCCAGCAAGCTGTTCCTTGGGAACACCGTGGGGCAGCTGCACTCCCTCTCATAGGGCCGCCCTTAGTCAGAATTCACTGAATTGGCAATGAGTTTTATTTTGTGTTCTTTTTTGGTTAGATAACTGTAAGGGAACTATCTCTCCAAGTTAGCCGAAGTTCAGTTTACAGGCCTCTCTCTGTTTACAGAATTTCCCTGTGGGAATTGTAGGGAAAGCGGTGTAAACTGTAAGAAAACGTCACATACATTCACACACATATATAGTCTTTTTTTTTTTAATGTCTTTCTAATTACTAAGAGGATTGAAAGCTTTGTGGCCTTACATAGATAAGCTTGCTACTGACCAATCAACGTGGTAAAATGCAACGTTTATCGCTAACAGTGGATGAACTAAACATTATTTCTATCAGACATCTGGAGAATTAGAAACATTCTAATGTATTTCTACAAGTACCAGGCATAGACATTCCCTGCTACTGCAGAAGAGCCAAGAATTTAGAGGGAAAAAAAAGATCCATATTTCACCAGACACACTCTGTCTATGCCACAGTTCAGTTTCATCGAAGGGAAAGTGAAGGAAGTTTACCAGTGTCTAATATCCACTTTGATAAATGGGGACCTTCTTTCACTAGGCGTATTTATCTAGGCTCCCCAAAGGGTCTACTCATTTGGAAAAGTCAGCACTGATTGAAGATGGTGCCCTGATGCAGAAGAATGTCACCTTCCTGCAGGAGCGACACTTACATTCGACAAGAATGCAGACAGCATCCGATCACGGAGAACAATCACACATCAGTAAGCTATGTGCTCTCATGGTCATGTCCTTTACAGATTTCACGATCCCTCACGTCTCTACCTGTCACAAATAAATCACTCCCGAGAGAAAGCTTCTGGGGGAGAGAAAAAGATTAACTGTCTTGCATGGGATAACACACTAAAAAAGCCTGGCCGTAGGTAAGAAGCCTATGAGATGTCATGTCAGGTTTTGCATCTTATTACAGGATGTCAAGCTCTGCATTCCTAACAACAACAACAACGAAATACGGCTACCTCATTAGCATTCACTGGACGTTAAGTGAAGATAAAGTCAAAACTTCTGTTTCAAACACAGGGAATAGAGAATGGCGATTTATAAACACTGCCCTTGAGCATGGCAGAGATTCCTGCTGGGGAATTCAACGACGGTTCATTGATTTTATGGGATTCGGCCTCTTGTTACTGAACGATGTATAGGCAACTGAGTTTAATTTGGCATTAAAAAGAAACTCGCTGTCAGTGAGTCAATTCTGACTCACAGCAATCCTACAGGACACAGCAGAACTGCTCCACAGAGTTTCCAAGGAACCAAGGTGAATTTGAACTGCTAATCCTTCTATTTCTCATAAAATAACTGTATTATTGCACATCTTTTTGGAACTGTGATCTTTCATATTTTGTTTTGCTTGGATATGATAGTTGGAAATCCACACCTTTTTCCTGCAGTCAAAAGGCAGAGTGACAGGTCATAGAAGATAGTGGAATGTGATGACCACACCAGCTGTCCACCTTTGGAACTGCCATCAAAGCTTATTGGGAAGATCTTACAGGCTGGTTTTGTTCAGATGGAAATCTAAGAGAATTATTTCATTTGTATCTTGAAAGATGACATTATGGCTGCCTGAGTCATACATACCATATTATGTAGGTGAGGATTTAAGAGGGTAGGCTGCCTATATTAAAGTGATTTAAGAAAAGAACTCTATTTTTCCCTAATGCTACTCATAAAACGACAAGACTTTGGGTACATACGTCCAAATAACTCAGGGCTGGGGGAAGGTGGCCAGGTGGAGGTAGAAATGGAATAGGACTGGCCACAGAATGGGTTTCTCAGTCTGTTTTCCCTACTTTGGAATATGTTTAACATTTTCCATAAGAAAAACTTTTAGAAAAAATTTATTTTTATGCAAATAATCCCATGAAATAAAAATATAATAATGAAAAACAGGGCTCATATAATACCCTGATTTCAAAAGATTATTTAGAATATATAATAAAATAAATTACTTAAAATTTACAGTAAGTTGTATGTGGCTTAAGTGATTCTTATTCAGGTAACAATGCGTAAGAACTTGGTCTGTTGAGCACAATTATTTGCCAGACTAATTTTTCTAGGTGGCTTTTTCATCAAATAAGACTTAGTAACCACCTACTACATTCAGGAGACCTGGTGGTGCAGTGGTGAAGACTAATGGATGGACCAAACGGCAGCAGCTCAAATCCACCAGCTACTGTGGAGTAGTTCTACTCTGTCCTATAGGGTTTCTGTGAGTTGCAATTAACTTGACAGAAAAGGGTTTAGTTTTTGGTTTAATTACTACATGCAAAGAAATATTATACATTATAATTTTGGGGTTGACATCATTTTTAAGTACTTCTTTGTGTCTTATACATTAAGAATGTACAGCATCAAGAAATACTAAAACGGAATGTTATAAGCAACTATTCTGTGAATGAGGCTCTTCATGAATTCCCACAGCTCTCTCTCCTATTCATCATCTGGATTTCTGAGAGTGGAGTGCATTTTTGTCTGTACTCTAACATCTCTAGCTTTTTCAGGGAGCCGGGAATCACATGCTCATTTTTTATTTTTCCATAATTTCCTGGATAAACTCAACCAGACACTGGGATGCCATTTAGAGCTGTGGGGCACGCCAGTGGTCTCCAGAAGCCAACATATGCCACTTTGTGATCTGAACTAGGTCTCATAGTTTTGGAAATGCAGCTAGAAATAATTAGCATAATAATGTTAGTCATATTATAGTAGCAGTTGAAAAAATTTCTTTCGTTAATGAGATAATCGTAGCTAGAAAGGCACAGACAATTAAACGTTAGTCATTCTTAATTTTAATTGCTAAGTAACCTGCATATTATATCCCAAATTTTTATCTGTGTATCCATGAACTGTTAAGTATATCCAGCTTTTCTGTGGATATATGAAACAATTTTCTACATCCCAACTGCATGGCTCTTAATTTCATATTTTCAAATGAATGAACGTGAATTTTTGAACCCCTTTTCTACTCAATGCATACCACCTCCTGCTTTTTTTTCTGTTTGAATTGGCATCATGGAGTTCATCAAGAGAACAGCTTCTGGAGATAAAACTATTGAATTTAAGACGTGGTTCTTAAGCAGGGAGACTAAAAGCAAACTAGTATTCTTTCTGTATCTAAGTTTTCCCATCTGCAGAATGGGAAAAATAGTTATAGACATCTCAGAGACTTGGGAGAACCAAACAGATTATTAAACAATATCCGCAGCATAGTAATCAGCATAGTTACTTGCTGCCAAGATCATTCTTCTCAGATAGCAGGTAAGTCTACTATCTGCAGAATAAAAGTTGACCCATATGTGCATCCTGAACTCTTAGAAGTTCTTTAATTTTTCTATGATTCAAATTGCACATCCAAAGGTCTATTTGAAAGAGATTAATATTTATGAAATACTGCAGACAAGTCTGTGGAATAGTGACAGAGGAGAAATGCCCTCTCCCTTTCTGTACACAATTCGCCACACACTGCACCTTAACTAAGAGCACCTACAACAGGGAATTCATGAGTAGTTTAATCTGTTCCAGGTCACGGTTCCAGAGACAAAGGACATACCTTAAACGCTCCTGCAAAACTCCCAGCATAACTTTTCCATATGAAAATTGTACAGAAAACGAATTGTTATTCATTGAGTTGAACTGTAATTCAGTGGATGAGCTAGCTAGCTACCCACTGGATTATTTGTCAGGAAAAATACTTCAGGTGAGATTTAAGAGGTCCAAGTGGAAGATTCAGCATTTTGAAAGGAAGAAATTCCAAGGATATCATGGATCATCCATAATAGCCATTCAATTCTTTAAAAAGCAAATGGATTGTCAAGCTTAGTATCAAATTCTGTACACCTGTCATCATCACGAAAGCAGATAGAACTACCCCAAAACAACGTATCAAGCCAAGCCATAAACTTACTTTCCACATTTAGACCATCAAAAAGTACACAAGTCTCAACTGCACAGTTGAAAAGTTTATAATCCAGTGTGTGGGGATGACCCCATCTCAGACAGGTAAATTTTCTGTTATCACACTTACTTCGGAAATGGTAGAAATTGTCTTTTTCTGTATTTTTGAAAAAGTCCTAAGTAGCTCAAAGCAATCTTTTCAAATTAGAAAACCATTTTGTAAAAGCCCACTGTAGAAAATAGATGTTTTATGACTTCAGTGCTAGAACTAAGGATGCTGTACTTGAGATTTTGATATGCGTTATAGAATAAAGTTTAACGCCACCCTAGGGGACTATAATTACTAAATGCACACACCATGTCGGGAGGCCTCACTGTATTCCCCACTAGTGAGGAATTTAGGCCATTAATTCAGACTCCCCTTCTGAGTCCCAGATTTTGGTCTTTGCAAATGATGAGATTCTTCTAGAAATTCATTAACTTCACTTCCTTGAAGAGCGCCAAGAAGAATTCAACAAATGCCGATCTCGAGTAAAATGAGGTTTATGAGGTTTTAATAAGCTTTTAGTTATAAAAGCAAATGTTAATTTGTTCATCTAATGCTTTTCTCTTAGATTGCATTTTGTTCCCTGGAATGAAACCATATGACTTGTGAAATCCAAACATTCTCCTACTTAAGAGTACAATTTCATTTATTAATGGCCTATAATTAAGAAGAAATTGTTAGCTCCACAAACAATTAGATTATTTTGTCTGAAGAATGAATAGGCAGTAGGTTACTCATTCATCTGAGAAGTGTTCTTGGCCTCGGCCTACTTGGTACTACTTCAGCTTGCTTTCCGGGTTTTCTGCACACAGATACAGACCCATAGACACACACGCATACAAATATATGCATGTGAAAAATGCAGACATTGCTGCTCTGCTTACCTTCAGGTTCTCTAATTTTCCTTCCTGCTGCAGACCTCCGAAGCACACTTCTTCCAGAGTTAAAAAGACTGGTTAACTCATCCAGAGGGCTGGGGAGAGGCCTGGAGTTTGGAGGGCTGTAGGGCACCGGTGATGAGGCGTTGGAGTTGGATCTCCTGTGGTCAGCCCTCGAGGCCTTCCCTGGAGAGTAAGGAAGCTTGGAGGAAGAGCTGCAGGCACCGCTCACTGGGGCTGAGTTTGGCTTTTGATGTCCTTTGGGCACATCAGAACTTGCGGCTGCTTTTCGGGCATGACCTCCCGACTTCTCTGGTGGGAAAGAAAAGTAGGGGGAGGGCCAGTAAGAAGCGGGAGGGGGCAAAGGAGGTGGCGGTGGTGTTGAAGGAGGAGACATTTTGTTGGACCCATTAAATACAGTTAAGCCAGGGGAGGCAGGCCTGTCACTGTCCCCTTTTTGGTGTTTGGAATATTGAGGAGACAGGGGACTAGAGCCATCCGGCTGGACAGGGTACTTGAGATTGGTTTCCAGGACAGGCAGCTTCTTCACTTCCAGGGGGGTCAAGGGCGATTCATCAGAAGCGGGAGAGCATGTCACTGGGGTTGGAGGAAACACCAGAAGTGGGGGACGATGAGGGAGCAGATTCGGGAAAGGGGGCGGAATGTCACAAGTGTCCTTAAAGGTCCCAGTGGCTTGGCAGCTGATGTCACTGTCCTGGAAGGGGCTAAGTTTTCGACTCTCAAGAAACAGAGAGGGTGATGCAGCCACAAAGGAGACCAGGCCCAGGCGGCTGGCGCTGCCCACCTCAGGCAGAAAGTACTTCATCTCTTCATACACAGACTCGCCGGGGTCCAGGCTGTCTGCCTCAGGGCCGCCAGCCTTGCTGGCGTTCCCCACCATCTCAATGTACACAGGTTCTGTTTCCTCCTCCTCCTCTTGGGACAAGGGCAGATTTGGAGCCCCCAGGGGGTGCCCGTCGGTGCCAGCGGCCCTGTGTGTGGCTGCTGGGTCCTGCTGAGGGGCTTTGCCAGTGGCTGGAACCCCTTCTCCTGGCTTCGGGGCTGCTATCTCTTCGTAGGAGCCACTGAGCTTGGTGTTGGGGCTTCGCTTGGGCTTTCGGGGCGGGATCTTCTTCATGGCGCTGTAGTCGTCACTGTGCGGCCTGGGCCGGGTCAAAGCTGGTGACGGGGACAAGGGAGAAATGGTGACAGAGTATGAATAAAAAACCCCAGAAGGCCAAGCCCACCGCTGTCAAGTTGGTTCTGACTCACATTGGCCTTGCAGGACAGATTAGACCTGCCCCATAGTTTCCAAGGAACACCTGGTGGATTTGAACTGCTGGCCTTTTTCTTAGCACACACAAAACTTGATCACTTATGCAACCAGGGTTTCCAAGGCATTAGTTTTAAAAAAGAAAATTCAGACCCACTGCTGCTGAGCTGACTCTGACTCACAGTGCCCCTACAGGTCAGAGTAAAATTGCCTCCCAGAGTTTCCGAGGAGTGCCTGGTAGATCTGAACTGTTGTCCTTTTTGTCAGCAGACACAGAACTGAACCACTATGCCATTAGAGTTTCTAGAGTATTAATTAAAAACTGACAGACAAAATCGCAAACTCACTGCCATCGAGTCAACTACAATTCACAGCAACCCTACATGTCAGAGTAGAACTGCCCCACAGAGTTTCCAAGGAGTGCCTAGTGGATTTGAATCCCCACAATGAAATGACTGGTTGGAGGTTAGCTTTGCTCAGGCTTGTTTTGGTTTCCACAGCTTCCTTCTGGGAGGTCTGAGTCGGATGGCACAGGCTTGCCTTCCAGTCCACCTGTTGCAGTCCCCGGTGATGCAGAGAGAAAAATGATTTGAGATGTTTTAAAACTGGAGGGCAACTTCTACCCATTGTGACAGGTGTAAAGGGGAAGGGAGAGTCTCCCAAGAATATTAGCTACCTGGACACCAGGAGGCCTGGTGGGACAGTGCTAAAGAGCTCAGCAGCGAACCAAAAGCTCAGCAGTTCAAATCCACCAGGCGCTCCTTGGAAACCTTACAGGGCTGCTCTACTCTGTCTTATAGGGTCTCCATGAGCCAGAATCAACTCCACAGCAATGGGTTTGTTCTATCACCTGTCTATCTGTCTGTCCATCTGCCTGCCTGGCTGCCTGTCTGTCTATTTGTCTATTTATCTATCCATCCACCTATCATCTGTTTGTCTACTTTGAATGAACCACCTATAAAAGTGAAGGCCCCTGAGCGGCATAAATGATCTGTACTTGCCAACTAACTGAAAGGTTGGTTTGAATCCACCCAGTGACACCACAGGAGACATGACTATCTGCTTCCGTAAAGATCAGAGCCAACGTGGGCTTGCCGTGATTTGGAATCAACTGGGTTGATAAAGCTAAATGACCTTGTGACTTAGTAGGGATAAAAATACTCAGCGATGACCCTGAGAACCTAATCATTGGCTTAGATCCTAAGAATGCAATAAGTGTTCATTGAACTGATCCTCATAATTTTCGAACTGAGAAAAGAGAAATCTTGGAAGAGCAAACAAATGAACTCATGGCATATGAGTAAACCTGAATATTCAGACTGGCTAAAACAAACTAAACCAAATCACGGAAATACCTATGAGGACGGAGATGATAAAAAAGGAAGACCTTTGTTAAGATGATGTCAATTTGATTTTTAATTTGTTAAGATGATCTTAAAGGTGGGTTATACAATGATCAATTTGATCAATGAAACTTTAATGGAAACCCATCTTTCACTGTGGAATAAAATTATAACATTTAGTTGAAAACTTAAGTGGTAACTTCCTAAGTTGAAAAAGAGAGGAAAACTTTAGAAAAATCAATAGGTATGATACTACTAAAACCCAAACAAACCCATTGCTGTTGAGTCAGTTCTGACTCACAGTGACCCTATAGGACAGAGAAGAACTGCACCATTGAGTTTCCAAGGAGCGTCTCGCGGATTAGAACTGCTGATCTTTTTGATTAGCAGATGTCGCTCTTAACCACTAGGCCACCAGGGTTTCTATTATTATTAGAGGCTAATTTTAAACGAGGCTGTGAATCTATAATATTTATTACAGGCCATATGAAAAAAGAAATTCCAAGAGACTTAAAAAAACTATTTCTAATCCAAATTTATTTCTACTATAACCTATGTATATTTTTTCATAACGAAATATAATTTCTCTAGAAACTAGGAAATTATTTTAGAAAAATTATGTAATGTTTTACTGAAATAGTAAAGCTTATCAAAATCTTGAATTACTCTTACTAATTTGGTATTTCACTAACCTGTAACATGTAGTACTTGATATAAGAATATCTATTTATTTTATTAGTTGTTGCTGTGGCTGATGTTAGTTACCACTGGGGCAATTCCAACTCATGGTGACCCTGTATGTGCAGAGAAGAACTGCCACACAGTGTTTTCAAGACCAAGACCCTTTGGAGGCAGGTCTGTCTTCTAGGTGTTGTGAATGATTTCAAGTGGACAGTATTTTGGCTCTGTATTTGAGCACTAACTTGAAGCCCCAGTGGCATACTGGTTAAGAACTATAGCTGCTAACCAAAAGCTCAGTAGTTTGAGTCTACCAGGGGATCCCTGGAAACTCCATAGGGCAGTTCCTGTCTGTCCTATAAGGTTGCTATGAGTCAGAATGGACTTGATGGCAGTGGGTAGGCACTAAATCATTTGTACCAGGATGTTGTTATTTAGCTAGGGTGCCATTTCTTTTTTCTCTCACTATGACTGCACCCTATTACAGCACCATCTGTCTCTGGTTTTGAGGACAAAAGAAATAAAGTGGTTAAAATAAAGGCTTTGGATTCAAAGGAAGGTTCCAGTCTTATACAGTCACTTATTCATCAGTCATTAATGTATTCACGTGTTCAACCAATATGTACTGAGATACATCGGTGAACAAAAGATAAGTCATTTCTGGCCTTTCTTCAGTCTACAGAGAGGAGTCAGATAATAAAAAAGTAAGTTTAACAAATAGGTAAATCCTATAGCAGATTAGAAAATGACATGAAAACGAGAAATAACAGACCAAGATATGGAGTTACAGAATTGTGCGTGTGTGCATGTGTGCACGCATGCGCACACACAAACACACATTCAGAAGGGTGGAGAATTGCAATTTTATGTGAGATCTGAGGCAAATCTCTTTTGACCTCATGGTAATCATGCATAAAAACAGGGATATTGGTAAGCACTTCAGAGGACTAACATAGATACGGCACGTGAAATGCTTAGCTCAGTTCCTGGCACACTGTAAACACGAAATAAATGGTATATACACAGTACGAATGGAAAAAAAAAGTGAATTTTCTTACTCAATGGATATTTTTGTCAGCCAGTATTAAAGAAGTTTACCGAAAGGAGCCAACTTTTAAGAACAGAAAACACCAGAAATGAGCAGTTCTGTAATTAACAGGCATTACAGTATTGAAAAGGCTTTCAATGTGCTACAACATAGAAGCTCTTGAACCTCTCCTAGAAAGTTAATGGTCCAAACAAAATTTCAACATCAGTCTTTTAAAGTCAGTCTGAACATTTGAATAATTTAAAGGATTTGTGGCAGATCATATTTTCTGCCAACAACTTCAACAATATTTTTAGTGTCAAATATTCTATTATCTTGGTCCTCTCCCATGAAAAGAGTCTGTAACGCTTTCCTTTGAACCTGGACAGGATTTTGCGATAGCCTCAATTCAATTATTGCTGTTGTTAGGTGCCGTCGAGTCAGTTCCAACTCACAGAGGCCCCACGTACAACCAAATGAAATGCTGTCCAGTCCTGTGCTACTCTCCTGAACATTGCCATGCTTGAGCCTACAGTTACAGCCACTGTGTCAATCTACCTTCTTGAGGGTCCTCTTCTTTTTCACTAGCCCTGTAGTTTATCAAACATTATGTCCTTCTCCAGGGATTGGAACCTTCGGATAATGTGTTCAAAGTATGTGAGACAGTCTCACCATCTTCATTTCCAGGGAATATTCTTGCTGTACTTTCTCCATGACAGATTTGCTCATTTTTCGGGAAGTCTATGCTATATTCAATATTCCAATGAGATCAGGAGGTATAATTCAGAGAGTGAAGCCAGAGAGGATTCCAGAACATGAAGACATGTCTTGGGAAATAATTTCCAAGCATTAGGACTAAGCACTAATCAAGAAACTACACAAACAGGCATCCAGCTGTTTTTCAGTCCTGGCATGTCTGAGTGACTGTTGTGTGACTCTTCATTTCCCCCATTTTGAATGGAAGTGTGAATAAAAGTTACCCCATACGTGGCCCTTAATTGTAGGCTGGCTGTGTGAGGAATAGGTAACACGTGTTTTTAGTTCAGTCTTCATCTAGAAAGAACCATAATTCACGGTGGCACAAACAGTTCAGGATCCTCTCAGAGGTACACGGAAGAAAGGGCTGGCATTATCCATCAATCACCCTATGGATAATCACCCATGAATAACCCATGGAGTACAGTTCTACTCTTTTCCATGCAGGCTGCTGTGAGCCAGAGTGGACCTCATGGCAACTGGCATGACACACACTGAAGGAACTGTCCCGGAAGATTCTGCAGACCTGGACATTATTTACATGATAAATTCCTAGGTCTTGTGCTCAGTCCTGACACGGTAACGGGATGAGGCTTTGGATGGCTTTGGGGAGGAAGTGAGAGCCTTTTGTATGTGGGAGGCATATGAATTACTTTGTCCAGAGGACTCCTACGGTTTTCATTTTCCAAAATTGGCCACAACAATATTTCCAGTCCCATCAAGAGGTGAAATCTATTTCTCCTTTCCTTCAAATTGGATGGCCTCTGTGACTGCCTTGACAAATAACATGTGGCTGAAATAATGCTGTCTGGTTTCTAAGGCTAGGTCGTAAAACGTGCCACAGCCTCCACCACCTGGCTCTTTCTATCCTACAGAAAAAGAATTCTTACATGAAGAATTCCAGCTACTCACTCTGAAGCTACCCTGGACAGCCAGAAGAACAGATAAACCCATCTGGAAAGAACTACGGCCAGATCACTCCTTAGAAGGAAGGACGGCGAGACTTCGTCTTACCATGTTGGACAGTTATCAGAACGGACCAGTCCCTGGAGAAGGACGTCACACTTGGTAAAGCAGAGGGTCAGTGAAAGAGGAAGCCTCAGTGAGATGCGATGACAGTGGATACCACTGTTGCCTCAAGCACAGTGAGACCATGAGGACGATGCAGGACTGGGCAGTGTTTCGTTCTGTTGTACGCAGGGTCGCTGTCAGCTGGGACTAACTTGATGGCACCTGACAACATCAGCAACTCTGAAACTGCCATTCACTACAAACTATGGGGAGTGGCCACACACAGAGCGCCATGCCACAGCGTCCTACCACTCAGCTGTCAGATGATTTTAGCCTCGGCCACCCTCCAACTTCAGCTTCCTGACAACCCTCGAGGAGGGACTGCCTATGAGCACCATTAACTGCTAGAATTTGAAAAATGTGACAGAATGATTGTTACTTAAGCCACTGAGCTTTGGGGTGGTTTGTTAAGGGACAATAGATACCTGATACAATGTAGGAAAAGGCCTTTTGCATTACCATTACCACACTGTAAATGAAAGTGGTGTGGCTTGTTGAGGGGCAGTCAGAAGGAGTGGTGTCTAGGGCCTGAATGTTTTGGTCCTAGCTTGGTTGTGTGGGCTTCTAGGCACTGCCTTACCTCTCTGTGACTTAATGTCCTCATCTAGTCAATGATCCTAATGACAGTTCAATTTCACGGGGTTGTTGCACAGATGGACAGGTACGCAGCAAAATGGCAGACATGAGGAACACTAAGTGTCACCTCCTATCATTATCCTCCTTATATAACCAGAAACGAATCCCGAGTCATCCAGGAGGGTTCCCTCATGTGTGGTCTGGGAGCCAGCAACATCAGACCACCTGAGTGCTCTATTAATAATGCAGGTAACACTTTTTCCTGTCCTGTCCCTACCAACGAAATCAGAATCTCTTGCACTGGGCACTGGGAATCTTCATTCTTCACCAACTAAAATCAGACTGTCACAGTCAGAGAATTGAAATTTGACTTGTTTTTATGATCTCTCTCTGTGTCAAAAGTTTATACACCAATAAGGGTTTAAGATGAAAAGTTAAAGTTACACGAGATTTTTTAAAGAATTTCTTCGGAGTTCTAAGACTTACTGGTAAAGCAATGCAACTACAGGATCGTACCAATGACACGCAGCAGGAACATACTTCCCAATCAAAGCACATCTTTATATGAAGTTCCAGTGTCACAGGGCAACATCAGAGTTGGAACCTTCCATGGTCAGACCTCATCATTGTCTCACAAACTTGACTTTTACCGGAGTTATGCAATAATCCAGACACTTGTGCCACTTTTCAGTTTTATTAGGAGACAAAATTATTTTCTTTCAGAAGAACAAAACAGCTTCCTTCGAATTTTCTGCTAAATCATATCAGATTTATTTCCAGTCTATCCTGCACTAGTACACCTGTTGGCTGCCCAGAAACAAGACACCTACATATCTAATCTATAATTAAAAAAAAGAAAAAAAAAAGAATGAGGGGTGTTGTCGCCAAGATGGTAAATATGTAAGCGTCCCCGTGTTTCAATGCTTCAGGTGTGATTTTGCTAAGGTTCAGAGCAACCTAGCACCTCACACAGGATCTAGTGCATAAGAGGTGATTTAAGAAAAGTTGACTAGCTGGTTGGGTGGCTAACTGCGTGAATAAATGAGTATGGATTTAAAACCAGCTCTAATCATGCAAGAGTGGCTTCTACTGAGCTGTAATACACTGGATTGTCTATAACAAATTGTTTTTCTTGGTGGGATGAGCTATCCAGACAATCTTATTTCCATCCCTCCGACCTCGTTGTGTCTCTCAAGCTGCTCAAATATCGCTTCTGAGCCTCCCGCCCCATTTTCTGCAGTTTTCTCCCCCGTGGCCCCCCGCACACTGCTCCTGTTGCTGTCACTCTGTTGATTTCATAATTTGTTTACACCTCTATCTTTGTCACTGCTCCCTGAGGCCCCCGTGGCTGTGCCGGGCTCCTGGAGTACGCTTAATTAATATTTGCTGCCTGAGCAAATGTGTCACGGGTTGTGAAACTCTGCAATAAGGTTCTTCCATTATTTCAGTGCAAGGCTCGTGGAAGGCCGAATTTCTGTCAAATTGCAGGTAACAGAGGAAAAAAAAAAATTATAAGGGACTTGGCTGAAAATATGCTGAACAAATCAATTCTGTAGACCTCAATAGTGCATTTTGAACCTCGCCGAACTGTGCTCATTTTGACTGATTGATAGGAAGCAATTTTGTTTTAATGAAAGCAGCAAAACAAGTGCATTTATATAACATTTATATTCAAGAAAGGATTTTTTAATGATGTGTATGTCTATATGTGTGTGTGCCTACAATGCATCAATCATTGTTCTTGGATAAAGATGGAAACAAGACAATAAGCAACAAGACAAAAACACAGCAGCCATTCTAAATGAAGCCACGGAGCTCCACTATTCTGCAGTCTCTATGTGTAAACTGGCCTGTTTAGAGAGTGAAGTTGCACAGGAAACTTTGAAAAACAAATGCATCAACTCATTCGTGTTTTATTTTCAAGGGAGTAGGCTAGAGGCAGGAGGAATTTGGAGGCCACACTGCAGAGGCCACAGCCTCCCAAGAACAACTGCCTTCCATGATTTCACCTCACGCAATAGCTACCCTGATCCAGAGTCAGGGACCCACGCATTGTTATTTAATCCCCAATCTGTGTACAAGCCTTCAGTATCTGTGTCAGAGACGGGGAAGCTTCAGGGTTCAGGTAACGACAGATATACACCTGGTTGCATAATTTTGCAGAGTGCTTGCTATGCCCCACGCTTTATGAGCACCGCCATACTTATTCCTCCCCAGTCGTCCTTGGTAGAGATTCTACTGCCATTTTGACTTGACGCAGAAGGTGACACAGGAAGAGAGAGTCACATCTGCAAAACTATGTATGGTAAGTGGTAGAACTGGGACTTGAACTTATCTGAAATGCAGACATTTTTAACTTCAAATGAGGAGAGTCAATGTACCGGAAGTCTTAACTGCGTGTGGGAGAAAGTCTGCACCTTGGCTATAAACCCAAATCTACTGCTGTCAAGTCAATTCTGACTCACAGTGACTCTAAGAGCAGAACAGCCCCATGGAGTTTTCAAGGAGCGCCTGGTAGACTGGAACTTCTGATCTTTCGGCCAGCTGCCATAGGTATTCATTACCACGGATGGAGAAGGAGGGAGTCGCTTCCGCAGAGTCACGTGCATAGCAAGGGGGACAGCTGGGACTTGAATCTACTGTTTAACTTCAAATGAGGAGTCAATGTATCAGAAATTTTAACTGTGTATGGTAGGAAGTCTGCATCTTGGCTACAAACCCCAAATCCATTGCTGTCAAGTCAATTCTGACTCACGGCGACCCTGTAGGACAGAGTGGAACAGGCCCATCGAGTTTCCAAGGAGTGCTTGGTAGACTGGAACTTCTGATCTTTTGCTTAGCTGCTGTAGGTGTTATTCACTGTGCCACGGGGTTTCCACGTTGGTGACAGAGAGTCAAATCTCCAGAAAGTCACTCTAGTTGGAAAATTCCTACCAGAGAGAAAGTGAATGGTAGGTCCTCCTCCTCTCTGTCAGAACCGCTGTTTTCAAACATCCACCACAGACCTTGAAGAAACAGTACTTCCAAATAATTAGCTCTAGCTTGTTAAGAGCCTAAAAACAAGTGTTAAAATTTTCTGGCCCATAAAACTGTTTCATGCTATTCAGGCACAGAGATGCTAGGCGGGAAAAAGGGAAAAAAAAACAAAGGAAAGCCGCTCTTGTTACTGTTCTTCTTTACCGGCATTGTGTTTATTAACGGAGACCCTATAGGAAGAAATTTGTGGTTAATGAATCATTATCTGAACAAGGCTGACCCAAACTAGCAAGGGTACTGGGACCTAATTGTCGGTTACGGTGTGATCCATGGCTCTCATTCTCCAATCAGATCGATCAGCCACTTCATTTGTAAGGAGACCTGGTAGCACAGTAGTTAAGACCTCAGCTGCTAAGCAAAATATTGGTAGTTCAAATCCACTAGCTGCTCCTTAGAAACTCTGTGGGGTATTTTTACTGTGCCCCACAGACTTGCTATAAGTCAGAATCGACTCCACAGAAACACTTTTTCTGATTTATTTGTAAAGGAAAAGAGCTTAATCTTGGTTTTTTAACACACCAAAAAGGAAGAACCAGATAATAAACTAACTTCAGTTTTCATCCTTGTGCTTATGAAACCGAGGTTCACAAATTATTCCAAATTTTTCTATCTTTTCATGAAAAAGAGGATCCTTTTTCAAAGTAATACTAGGTGCAAAATACTCAAAATTGTCCCTGCAGTGAAACACGAAGGGACTCAAACTGGAGCTGTTTAATAGATCTTTCAGTGACAGTGGAAACTTGTACATGGTGTAGCAACACGTGGTTACTGAGTACTCCAGCATATGCCCAGTGTGACCGAAGAACTGAATGTTTAACTTGATTGCATTTCAATAGCCCCATGTACCTAGTAAAGGCCCCTGGTGATACAGATGGTTTGCCTTGTCTACTGACCCAAAGGTTGGGGGTTTGAACACACCCAACGGCTCCTCAGAAGAAAGAACAAACAATTTGCTTCTCTCAAGAATAAAACAAAACAAACTCACTGCCACTGAGTTGATTCTGACCCATAGCGACCCTATGGGACAGAGTAGAACTGCTCCATGCAGTTTCTAAGAAGCACCTGGTGGATTTGAACTGCCCAGCTTTTGGTTAGCAGTCATAGCACTTACCCACTGTGCTACCAGACTTTCCTCTCTTAGGATTACAGACAAGAAAACCCAAAGGAGCAATTCTACACTGTCATACATGGGGTCAACGTGACTCAGAATCGACTCAAAGACAACAGGTTTGGTTTTTGGTTCTGTGCCCTACTGGCCAGTGTGTTGGGCAGCATGGGCTCAGATGGCACTGGAATCGAGTAGTCCTGGGAAAGAACTCCAAAGTGCTAGAGTCCATTTAGTTTTTCTCCTACTCGGCTAACTTCAGCACCTTTGACAACTGCGTAAATGGAACTAAACCAGTGTAATCGAGTCAAAGCTAACTCATGGGGGCCCTGCAGGACAGAGGAGACCTGCCCTATAAAGTTTCCAAGGAGTCCCTAGTGGATACGAACTGCTGGCTTTTGCGTTGGCAGGTGGAGCATGTAATCACCAGGGTTTCCTTGGATGCAACTAGGGCCCCGCTAGTGACTGAATTATCACATGTAGGCAGAGCTTCCTTTGTGACCATGAATTTGAAATTCAGAGCACAAGGAAACTGAGTGACTAAGCCTCTCCATTAGTCCTCTCCTGACTCTCCAGTGGAAGAAACCAATGTATTCCAAATAGGGAGCTCTTAAAGACTTCACAAGCCATTCGGAGACCTGCTTATCCAGATGCATTGAGCTTGTTGGCAGTTTTCAAATTTGGGTGAGACTCCACTTCGTATAAACAATCTTTTCAAACTTGTGTCATACTGTCTTTCAATTTCTGGCCCTGTGTGGAGTCTTTCACATACTTCCTGTATCGTTCATCTCAGCATTTTAAACCCTTTTCTTACCCTTCCAGTCTGGCCAAAAAAACCCAGAAAAACAATTTTGTTCTGTTTTGAGATCTGTATCATAACTCCAATTCTGAGGTCAGAAAGAAACAATTCTGAAAAAATGACTTAGCCTACTTTCTGGAGGTATGCATTTGTCATCGGTTTCGATGTAGACACTTGAGTTTGCATAGAACATTCTTCCAACTCCTTGCTTCTTTGGAGACCACATTTAAATTTCCTGTCTCTATTTCTATCTATACCTACCTTCAAAACTTTTCCTTTAATGCCGCTTTTCATCTTTCTTTTTATCTTTATAATCATGACTCTAAGAACATGCTTTTGGACTATCCTCCCAGTAAGTTGTATGACTCTCTTCTACATCTTCATATAAGCATTACTGCAGCATAACTCATATTGACAGCAATTTCTTTCATAAACATTCTCCTAACGATCTGTTTTTTTCTTAGACTCATCAAAAACATTTTTGAAAGTAACTCCTCAAAGCACTAGCTGTTGTCCAGTTGATTGTGACTCATGACAGATGGCCTCATGTGTGCCAGAGTAGAACCTTGCTCCGCTGGACGTTCAGTGGTTGGTCTGGCTACAGTTATCACCAGAACTTTCTTCTCAGAGATCTGGGGGCTGACTTGAGTCTCGAGTCTAGAATGTACTTGAATTCTAGTCTTCCATTGCAGGGCTTTCCATCTTCTTCCTTCTGTTACTCATGTTTCTCTACCGAAGATCTTACTCTTTTGCTCAAGTTTTTGGATTTTGTACAAATTGTACAAAACTGTACAAATTGAGTACAGTTATTTTGTACAATCATATATCTACTACAATAATTTTACTCAATCCCATGCTCAAATAAACCCTAAGTGCTACATCTGTTAACTGAAAGGTCGGCAGTTCAAAGCCACTAGGTGCTCCTTGAAAACTCTATGGGGCAGTTCTACTCTGTCTATAGGGTCACTAGGAGTTGGAATCGACTCGATGGCAGTGGGTTTGGTTTTTATTTTTTTTTTGGTTTTAATGAAGCCTGTCCAGCGATTTCACTTAGAATTTCAACTTCGTAACTCTACATTACTGTCTTTTATCCTATTTTCTTCTAAAATACTGTTTGTTTACTTGTTTGTTGTGCTTACCATCTGTTAATTGCTCTACTGGAATATAAACTCCATGAGGCAAAATATTTGTTGCTTCTTTTGTTCACTGTCCTATCGCCTGGACTTAGATTCAACTCCAACACAGTAAATGACTAATAAAATCTGTTGGAGTGATAGAACCCGACTCTACAAAGAAGCACTCCCTGCATTAGAAATTAAATTAAAATGAATAACTAGTCAATAGCTGTCACAGGTACTAATTTATGAGAGATGTTATTGACAATAAATTGCATTTCTTCTTTTGAACATAAACATTTCCGGACTACTAATGCTGAACTTTGTTATCTAGTCCTGAAAGTTTCACTCACTGATTCTGGCTCCACAGTGCTTTTCCTCCGTGTGCATAATTTCACTTCCCAGATGATAAAGTGTGTTTAATTTTTAATTAGCTTGTGATAACAGGAAAGCCTGAAGAAATTTCTGATGTTTTAATCAGTGAACATTTACATGTAATGGTGACTAAGGTTTTGAATTGCTCTGGTTGGAGACAGCCTGCTCAGTGCTGAGGAGGGAACAGCAGTCCAGGAAATGATATATAAGTAGCTTTTCCCTAAGAGGCTTAGACATCTGAATAAATGTTCTTTATATTTAATGATTAAGGAGCCGCCAGCAAGCCAACAATTGGATTTATTTCTATTAAAAATATATTAGAGTAACAATATTGCTTTAGGGCACTTAAAGACCGGAAGTCAGAGCATCCATAAACCCCAGCAATCTTAGCTTCTTGTTCCCTCTTAGCTAACCTTCATTAGCTGTTTCCTTCGTGGCCGCTGACAAGCAGGCACTCACGGCTTCGTAGGAGGCGCTCAGCCGCGTGTTGGGGTCCCTCTTTGGCTTGGGCGGAGGCTGTTTCCTTGGCGACGGCAGGCTGCTGCTGTCATCCATGCTGAACACGGAGTGCAGGGAAGGGGACCTGCTGGACGAGCCAGAGAGACACTGGACCAGGTGGTCTACGGCCAGCGGCACCGGGACGGAGCTGGAAGGAAAATGCCTCGGTCCACACTTGTCCTCAGCTCTTAGAGGGGAACAACACAATAAACAGCACCACCAGAGACATGCTCAGGTATCTTATTCAAATGATAACAATAAACCTGTTTAAGCAAACACGACAATAGCGTTTTGGTAACCAGTCTCTCCACCCACACCGCTGCTCTGGCCAGAGGATGTGTGTGGCCTTCTCTGGTGATGAATGAAGCTACAGAAAGCCACCCTGTTCTCCTGGACCCTGCTTTTTAGATAAATAAGAACATCAGACTTTCAGGGTCCTTGTTCTTAAAAAGACTTAGGCAAACATTTCTTAAGTAGCTTCACCTTTACCATCCGGCATTCATTGGGTGAATTTTTCACATTCAAAGTATAAAGCAAATGAAAAGACTAGAATTTCAATCTGAAGGGTAATTTCTGGGAAACCCATCTTTATAGAGGGACTGATACATCAAATACAGAGAATTCATCAAAAGTACCTCCGGCAAAAAGGACCATAGACTCCCCTCAAAACGATCAGAGATTGACATTTCAGCTTTCTTTGTTTGGCTTTGCTATCTTAATCCTATCAGCAATTATTTAATTATGCACAGAATTCCTCTCTTTTTTGGCTGTTACGGTAACACATCTGCCCGGTGCCAAGTGCACTGCTGGGTGTTCAACAGATAAACAGACAAACAATTCTTCACTTAATTTTCTACCAGGCCAATAAATACATAATCAATTTGAGAAACCAGGGTGATTGTTTAGTTCCAGCAGAGAAAATAATAAATATTATTCTGGAAGTTGTATAAAATTAATAGTTATCTGGTTTAAAAATTCCTTCTGGCGTTACATGTCCATGTAATCACGTATTAACGAGATGTCAGTGCATTCATTTTACAAGACATTTCCAGAGCATTTGTTTTTATAATTATATACATTTGCGTGGCAACACACCAACAGCACTGGGATCTATCACCAGCCAGAGCCAGATGCCCGTGCCATACACGAAATAGCTGTGGATGAAAGTGCGGCTCTCAATGGATCATCTGTTGCCCTTGTTTAATTACAGTTTTCCGTACAGAGGGGATTTTTTTCCCCACAGTATTTAATCACGGAGATATCTGAAGCTAATAACTGGAGACACATGGCCATTTTCACTTTAATAAAAAATCAGTTGACACAGGCATTAAAGGAAAGAAGAGTCATTTCTAGGGGGCCATAACAAGACGCCATCAGATTCCTCTAGCACAATACACATCTGCCCAGTAAGTGACTAAGATACAAAGGCAACAGGTTGGTGCCATCCCTTGAAGGGTGCTGGGCATGCACGGGTGTGCCCATCAGTCACAGAGAGGGAGGCATGATGAAACAGAGAGGGAGCTGGTTGGCTTCCCATTTCTCTTTCAGGATGCAAAGTAAGCTTTTAAATAAAAGCTTCTTCCTGAAGCTTACTGGCAAAAACAATAAGACCTCTGAAGAAGGGAAACATAATCCCTACAGTTTATTACTGATTTCACTAATTTTAGATCTTCATAGTGGTTGCTCAATTTTTTTTTTTTGGTCCTATTTCCAGAAGCTTCTATAAATCAGTCATCTATACATCACACTTGCATAAACATGTCAAAAGCTCCGTCATGTGCTTTCGCTAATGTAGGGAAATTAGATTCTTCAAAGCTTTGAGCATGCTTGAGACAGCATTTAAGTGAACTGCAGGCACTGCAGGTGGAATGATGATCGTTTTAAAGGACTGAAGCAACAAACATAACATGGATTTTGTTTAAGAAGAGCATGTTTTTAGATTACTGAAAAATCCACTGCTGTCAAGTCAATTCTGACTCATAGTGACCGTTTAGGACAGAGTAGAACTGCCCCATCAGGGTTCTACGGAGCGCCTGGTAGATTCGTACTGCCAACTTCTTGGTTAGCAGCCGTAGCACTTAATCACTGCGCCACCAGACTTCTCTTCAAATGACTGAGAGGTTTCAAATAACGACCCGTGTGTGAATGCCGATTCCGGTAACCACTGTCATCTCTGATTGAACTCTGCATTAAGAGCTATTGGAATTCTCCGGAGTCCGCCGGATCAATGACAAAGGTAATTAAAGTTACCTTTTGGTTCCTTCCTCTTGCTTGCTTCTGGCCTCTAACTTTTCTTTATGGTAAGTGGCACTCATTTCATTCCGAAGCCGGTCATTCTCCCTGGCGATGTCCGAAGCATTCTGAACGACCAGGGCATCGTAGGTTCGCAGCCCCAGGTCCTCTGTGTTCTGTAGAAAGCTGTTGATGGAACTGACCTCCTGCTGCTTGATGTTCCTTTTCTGAAGCAAGTGCTGGCGTGCTAGAAATCCCCTGATCACTTTCACAAGGGAACACAGTTATGGACCAGTGAGAGGAGCAAACATGAAATACAGACACACACACACACACATCACTGGGCATAGGTATCTGTGCAGTTACAAAATAAGATCGAGTCAACACATTACACAAACATATCAGAACATTCTGTCCTCCTTTTAAGGATATCTCAGTTCAGTAAGGATGACCCTAAAGGCAAAAACCCTGGAACGGAATGAAGTCCAACAGGTAGTATTCATTATTAGGCTTCCACACTTCTTTGGGTAACATAGTTTCAAAAGTGATACCACATCAAACCAAACCCACTGCCACTGAGTTGATTCCGACCCACAGCGATCCTACAGGACAGAGTAGAACTGCTCTGTAGAGTTTCCAAGGAGCACGTGGTGGACTCTAACTGCTGACCTTTGAATTAGCAGCCATAGCACTTATCTACTACGCCACCTGGGTTTCCCAAAAGCAATGAACAAGGTTAAAATTAGTGGAAAGAGTGAAGTCCCAAACCTTAGAGAATTTGGAGGTGTGACCCCAGCTGGATCACTTTGGGATACACTGATCTTTCAATAACCAGCCCCCCAAAAACCAAGCCCACTGCTGTTGAGTCGAATCCAACGCACAGCGACCCTACTGGACAGAGTAGAACCGCCCATCGGGTTTCTAAGGATCACCCGGGACATTTGATCTACCAACCTTTTGGTGAGCAGATGGAGCTCTCAACCACTGCACCATCAGGTTTTGATCTTCTAATATGTCAGATTGTAACAGATACAGCTGAGGCCTATGGCATGCGTCTTCAAAAACATCACACATACTGTGTTTCTAAGGTGACTTAGGAAACAAACCCTGATGGCGTAGTGGTTAAGAGCTACATCTGCTAAGCAAAAAGTCAGCAGTTCGAATCCACCGGGCACTCCTTGGAAACTTTATAGGGCAGTTCTACCTTGTCATAGAGGGGGTTGCTATGAGTCAGAACTGACTGAACAGCAGTGGGCTGGCTGGTTGGTAAGATGATTCAACGTCTAGAAAAACTAACGCTGCATTTAAGACTCCAGAGAACATTTTATGTAGAAAATGTTCCCTGAATAAGCAGAACAAGAAAAACGTGTGAGAACTGGGGGAGACAAGGAAGTGAGAAAGATTTGAAATGGGTGATACATCGGGAACAGACATGAGGACTTAAAACAAAAATAATGATGACCCCTGCTCAGAGGCACTTCTGTGGGTCAGACATTCTATTCGATAAGATTCTGCGCTGTGCTATGCTATACTCAAATATACTATTCTATGATATAATACGAGGTGCAATCAGATTATAGTATACTGGTGCATAGTGGTTAAGTGCTACGTCTGCTAACCCAAAGGTCAGCTGTTCGAATCCTCCAGGACTTCCTTACAAACTCTGTAGTGCAGTTCTGTTCTGTACTACAGAGTCACTATGAGCTGGAATCAACTCAGTGGCAGTGGATTTGGGTTATTTTTGTTGGTCTTATTATATAATAAATGATACCATGTCATTTAATGTCTATACAGAATGCATAATGCATCATTAGTCCCACTTTATGTGCAAAGAAAGATGAGCTTAGTGTGGCTGCCACAATTTCTCAAGGCAGATACCGGCTTTAAGCAACAGAACCGGGACTCAAATCTCTCTGCACTTGTCATGCCACATTGCGGTTCCTGAACGACGCAGATGGGACCTGTCTCTGCTCCCTGGAGAGCAACAGAGGAAGTAATGGGGGATTGTATGTGTGATCAATACAAAGAAGAACTGTCCAACAATTAGCACCGAGTGAAAATGGATCAGGCTGCTTTCTGAGAAGGAGAGTCAACTCCCCGCCTCTGAGGTCCCTTCTCATCAGTGCTGTGAAATTCTGATTTGGCCTTTTCATAACATCTACAATGAGTCCCTTCTGACTCCTAGTTTCTCATTATAAGAAGGCACTACGATTATGAGAAGATTTATAACTTCATGGAAACCCAACGTGTGTAGCAGATACAACTTACTCTTGTCTTTAGAGGGAGAGAAAAAGAAAGCTGGTGAAATATTAAGTGCTTTCAAATATTATAGTTCTAGAAGAACAGATGTATAGGCGATCTATAATGCCCATTTTGATGTCTAGTTGATCAGAGGTGGGAAAGCGCACAGAGCTTTCCGTAATTCTGCCTTCAGAGGAAAATAATACGCTGACATCTAAAATGCGGAAGGCTTTGTTCAGGTGATGGTACTAAATATTAGTGACTTTGGAATGTGAAGTTATATTAACTGCAAAACAGTCATGCTGAACTAATCCAATGAGAACAAAAATGGTACAGGGCAGAATCAGACTTTGAGGAATACAGCGTTTGGAATAAAATCCAGAAGTGTAAACCATGTGAAGGGCACACTCAAGGAGAGAAGCAGAGAACCTGAAATGGGCCTGTTCACTTTCTCCTTCTTGTTACATTAAAAAAAAAACAAAACAAAAAACGCAACATTGACTTTGGAAGGGTGAAGGCAAGGGTATATTCAAGACGCTCAATCTTTTGGAATAAAGGGGACATTAACGTAGGGATGCCAGCCTGCCTGTGACCCCACACGACAGCAAAGCCATTCTCTGAGTGTACATTCAGCCCAGGAAATCTACTGTCCAAAAGCCGAAGGACTCCATTTTCTCACACTTCATGAGAGCAGCCTTCAAAATCTTTAAAGTTTTATGCCTCTTGCTAACAAGTGACATCTTTATAAGAGACGGCCAGTAAAAATCAATTTGCCCCAAAGCACAACTGATGTTTGTTTTCTCCCTGACGAGTTCAATGGTACCTTCACTCCTCCAGTGTCGAAACCTTAATCTCCTGTCATTTTTCATCTTGGATAAAAGGAATATATCTAATCAGAGAGGAAGCTTCTGGTTGACATAATCTGAATGCCTACTAAAAGTTATAGCTTCTTTAACAGAAAGGAATTTACAAAGGAAAAAGAAAAATAGAACTCTTCAAAACCTGGAAATGATTCCAGATTATACACATTTTGAGTAAATTTAATATTAGGAAAAAGCTTGAAAGGAACTGTTCCAAGAGATGTAAAAATAAAAATCAATAATTACTGCTTTTCATTTAAGGGCTTGCAATTTTAAATGGGCTTTTATACCCATGTACACAACATAAAGTGATGGTTTTTAATCTTGATTTCATTTTTTTTTTCAACTATAACCCTCCTTTTTTTTCCTTTAGAGGTGGCTGGGTAATTAGAGCTCTGTTCATCTCTTTTGTCCCAGGTCAATAGGGCAGAGCAACTCAGTCTTTGTAACTAAATAGAATAAAATTCTCCAGAAAGCACCCTTGATGGATGATGGGGTATAAATTCTTGTAATTGTATTTAAGAAAGCGGTCCACGAGAATTTGTAATACCATGTTCTCTTATCTATAATAACATTTTATGAAATGCAACTCTCTCCCAATTTCAGCTGAGGCTGCAAACACAGATGCTGATTCATGAGGTCTGCAGGGGAGTCTAAAAGGGCACTTCCAACTGGCTCCAACAGGATGCCCTGGCAGCAGGTTGTTGGATCCCATACTGGTGACGTGGGGCTAACCCCACTAACAGAACTCGGAAAGGTCGTGGTCCAGACAGGGCTGTGACCCGAGCCTCTTTCTGGCACTGAAGATGTACCAGGATGAAGTCAGACCAGCCAGATTATTACAAAGCAGGGACAGACAGTCATTACCAAGCATTGGTGGTGGGCCCCTTCCATCACCCAAAGGTCTCAGCCTCTCTCTCTCCCTCCCTCCCTCTACTCTGGTGAAAATGGCTTCAAGAGACCACTTAGAACTCCTTAGTGAGGCCTCTGGAGTTTGGGGGTTCCCACGGCTGTGAGGCCTGAAAATCAAAAGGCAGCAACTGGAGGATCTGGTCTTGCTGTTGAATGGAACACGGATATTGTAGAAGACAAGATGCAGGCTGAAGGGTCCACAGGTCTGTCTCCTGGGCACCAGCCATGGTTTGTCAAGAAAGAGATGCCTGTGTGGAGTCATTCCAAGAGTTCTCCTTAGAGAGTGTGAGATCCTGACAGAGTGTCCTTAGTGTGCAGATCACCTGGTACCCAAGAAGACACAATTCCAGGTAACCGGCAAAGAGAGGACTTGCCAGTTCTGAGACAGTCAGAGCAGGGAATTTCTGAGATGTCATTGAATATGAAAGCACAGAATACGAGAAAGATGTTTACCTGTGTTTCATTGACTACACAAAGGCATTCAACTGCGTGGATCATAACACTGAGGAGAATGGGGATTCCAGGACACTGAACTGTGCTGATGAGGAATCTGTAGCTAGATCAAGAGGCCATTGTGTGAACAGAGCAAGGGGACACTGCACGGTTTGAAATCAGGAAAGGTGGGTATCAGGGCTGAATCTTTTCACCATAACTTTTGAAGCAGTATGTTGAGAAGCTGGACTGTGTGAAGAACACATTGGGAGCAGAGGAAGACTCATTAACAACTTGTGTCACGCAGATGATACAACTGTTTTTGCTGAAAGTGAAAAGGATTTGAAAAACTTACTAATGCAGATCAAAGACAACAGCCTTCAGTGTGGGTTGCCCTCAACATCAAGAAAACAAAAATCCTCACAACTGAACCAGTAAACAAAGTCTTGATAAATGGAGAAAGGACTGAGGTTGTCAAGGATTTCATTTTACTTGGGTCCACGATCAATGGCCACGGAAGCAGCAGTCAAGAAATTAAAAGACATCACACTGGGAAAATCAGCTGCAAAGGACCTCTTGAAAGTGCTGAAAAGTAAAGACATCACCTTGCAGACTAAGGTGTGTCTGACCCAAGCCAGCATATTTTCAATCACATGATTTTCATGTAAAAGCTAGACAATGAATAAAGACAATGGAAGAAGATGCCTTTGAATTGAGTGTTGGAGAAAAATATCGAATATAGCAGGGGCTGCCAAAAGAACAAACAGATCTCTTCTGGAAGAAGTACGAGACGGTAGAAGCAAAGACGGTGAGACGGCGTCTTACATACTTTGGACATGTTGTCGGGAAGGATCTGTCCCTGGAGGATGTCAGGCTTCGTAAAGTCAAGGATTACCGTGAAACAGGGAGACCTCAAGGAGACGAACTGACACAGCGGCTGCCACATGGGCTTAATTAAGCATGACAATGACAGCGGGCCCGGTGCAGGACTGGGCAGGGTTTCGTGCTGTTGTTCCCGCGGTGGCCATGAGTTGGAACTTGATTCAACAGCACCTAATAACAACAACACTGGCAAAATCAATCAAAATGTGCCCTAGCCAGAGGAAACCGATGTCAGTGA
This sequence comes from Heterohyrax brucei, assembly GCA_028571685.1. Lineage (NCBI taxonomy): Eukaryota > Metazoa > Chordata > Mammalia > Hyracoidea > Procaviidae > Heterohyrax > Heterohyrax brucei. The sequence continues at coordinate 4,552,224 of CM053163.1, forward strand.
CTCTGGTCCCGTCAGGAAGGCCTGATTCTCTGCTTGCTTTCCACCTCCTCTCAACCTTGGAGGAGCTGTAGATACAGTAAACTAGTAAGGGACAAGAAGAGAGAACTCAAGGCTAGCAAAGTAAACAGCACCAGGCCCACGCCTCCAGGGAATATTCCAGACCGAAGCTGGCCTCAATCTAACTAAGAGGGAAGTTTGAACTGGGAATGAGTTTCTAAATGATCCTTGTTTGAACGGGACAGATGGAATTCTAGGCCGATGGTGTTTTAAAGGCTAGATTGCAGGAGGGTTATCTACTATCCGTGAATGACCAAAGATGTCACGGAGTCCCCTGGAGATTCCATCAGGGTTGTGTCCAAACTAGTCACGTGGAGGCTCCAGTGGAAAGAGGCTTGGACAGAATAAAACTGATTCCCGCATCCTGTGAGGTTTGCTTCTTAGACCAACAGTAACATGTAGATCAGACAGCTAAGTTTGTTCCAATTCGTTCCACTGAAAACTAGCATACAGATTAATTCTTCCTTCTTTTACTTTTCTTTAAAGATCGTATTTATACTATAAATGCAATTAAATAATAGGCCAAAAAGTTTCATGTAAGGCACAGTTATTATCATTCCCAAGATGTATTTGTTTTTTATGTTCACTTGAGTTTTAATAGAAAAAAACTCTTAAGTGGAATCTTTCTCTCAAAGTTAAGATGGATAGATGGTACCTGCTATCAAACATTAAAAACCAGAAACAAAAATGTTGCCATCAAGTCATTTCTGACTCAGAGAAAGCCTATGGGACAGAGCAGAACTGCCCCATAGAGTCTCCAAGGAGTGCCTGGTGGATTTGAACTGTCAACCTTTTGGTTAGTAGTCATAATACTTAGCCACTACACCACCAGGTATTCTGCTATGAAATTCTCCAAGTACCAGCACTTCATAAAGGAAAAATAAAGTCGACGATTTTTCTGAAGCACGTACAGACCTAAATGCTGATCGCCTGATGGGCTCGTTCTTTCTCTCCAAACTGTGGCATGCCAGTGGAGGGGACCGAAATGCCCTGGAATTTGGCACTATGGTTGTGTCTGAGGACCAGACATGGAGTTTCCCTGCTGCGGAATCAAAGCACACTCTGTTCACCCAGGCTATTTGAAAGGGTCACAAAGCAGGAATCCTGCCAGGGTGTTGTTGCTGCCAGGCACTCGAGTTGGTATCAACTCATAGAGTTTGCTAGGCTGTAATCTGTACGGAGGTGAATCTCCAGATCTTTCTCTCAAAGAGCCGGCAGAAACTCACCACCCTCCCATTTAGCTCTTGAGGTGCTTAACTGTTAGGCCCCCAGGGCTCTTTATTGTCAAGGTAAGGGATGCATAAAGGACAAAGTGTGTACATTCCCTCTTCCAAATTCTAATTTAGGTGAACATTTGTTACACAAATTTCGCATGGACTAACTACCAAATAAAACATGAAGAGGGCCTGGGAAATTGGTCTAAAAACAGACAAATGGCTAACAAGGCTGTCATGCTTCCTATACTCCCAGGGAGCTGTTTAGCCAAATGCAATAGGAAGAAATGAATAGGGTGGTTCCAGTTCCACAGAAGGTGGATACCACTGAGGTTTAAACTTAGAGGTTCACTCTATTGTTTTGTATTTAAAACTTAAAGCAGGTCAGATGTGCTGACTTCCCCTTTATACATGTAGTTTTTCCCTTCATCTGACATGATTTGTGTCCCACTATCTAGTTAGGACATATGCTGGTGGCATAGTGGTTAAGGGCTACGTCTGCTAACCAAAAGGTTGGTGGTATGAATCCGCCAGGTGCTCCTTGGAAACGATGGGGCAATTTTACTCTGACCTCTAGGGTCGCCATGTGCTGGACCCGACTCAGCAGCAGTGTTTTTCTTTTTTTTAAAATCTAGTTAGGGAATTCCCACTTGCAGCAAAGAAGAATGAAGAACACCAAAGACCCAAGGAAAATATTAGCCAGAGACAAAACCCAAAACCCAAACCAAATAGAACCCACTGCTGTCAACTTGATTCTGACTCACAGTGACACGGCGGGACAAAGTAGAATTGCCCCATAGAGTTTCCCAGGAGTGCCTGGAAGATCTGAACTGCTGATCTTTTGACCAGCAGACAGAGCACTTCACCACTACAAAACAAAAGGTTCATATAAGCCAGAGACTCTACCGGCCTTAGACCAGAAGATCTAGATGGTGCCTGGCTACCACTACTGACTGTCCTAACACGGAATGAAGCAGACAGGACCTGATGGAGTGGGGGAGAAGTGTGAATCAGAACTCAAATTCATGTCCAAAGACCAGACTGAACGGCCTGGCAGAGACTGCAGGACCCTCAAAGATGTGGTCTCCAGATGCACTGTGAACCCCGAACTAAAACCACTCCTAAAGCCAACTCTTCAGACCAAGATTAGACTGGACTATAAAACATAAAATAATATTCATGAGCAATGTGCTTCTTAGTTCAAATAGACACATGAGAGCAGATGGGCAGCCCCTGTTCAGAGGCAGGATGCGAAGTCAAGAAGGGATGGATGGACAGAGGTGACACGGGCCGGAAAGGGGGTGTGCGCTGCCACATTACAGGGATTTCAACTAGTGTCACGTAACAACATGTGGATAAATTTTTATATAAAAAAATTAACATAAGCTCTAAACTTTCACCTAAAGTGCAATTAACAAACAAAACAGAACAAAAAAGGTCTGAAATGTTAGTATGTAATTATTACCTTTCTGGCAGGTTATAATTTTTCTCTGCAGCTGTAGGGACAAATCACTGAGCTGGTCGGCTTGCCAGTATTTTAAAAACACTTTTCGGACTCCCATCTAAAACACAAACAGCAGGAAGACATTTAACAGCATGAAGACAGCAAAACGATGGTGTGGAACTAATCAGGCAAGAGATTTTTGCAGAAACAATGCTAATACAATTATTCTGGTGCATATCTCGTATTTCCTAACCTTACTGCATTTAATCAAAACAGCAAAGTTTTCTCTCCAATAAACACATTTGCTGCATGCACACATTGTCACCAATGTTGGCAAATGCCTATACACTGCAGTTGTGGTGGCTGTTTCCTGTGGTGTAAAGAGAAACAGCAACCTTGACATTGATCAGAAGATAAAAACAATCACATTAATGTTTCCCACTCCACAGCTAGGTTCCAGTATCTCCTTTTCTTTTCTCAACTCAAAGCGCAGTAGTTGAGTCTTAAGAATGGAAAACGTAACAAAACATAAAGCTGATGTATGAAACTGTTGACTATTTTTGCCAAGACATTATGCTATTACAACTTGAATGTTTACAGAACTGAAGCACAAAATTAAAGTCTCGATAAGTCATCTTTGAAGAGCAATCTTCTGTGCATTTACATAGGCTCCAGCAAGACTTCTCCAGAATGTTCAGAAAGACATCTCAGCAGGCGACCAAATAGGTTTCCATGCAAAACTCTCCGTAGTAAGCTACTGTTAATGAGGAAAACTGCCAAAAAAATTCCCTAAGATATCACAACAATAAGCCACATCTGTAGATTTGTAATAATTTTCTTGTGTGTTGTGTTTGTTTTCTAAGAAGTCACAGAAGCGTGCTAGGTGTGAAGACTGCTCCCTTCAGTCTCATGTGGGAAGCAGACACGAGTAACCACAGAAAATCCACTGCCATCAAGTGGATTTCAACTCACAGCGACCGCCAAGGTTTTCCAAGGCTGTCAATCTCTGTGGAAGTGAATTGTCCCAGAATAATTACAGAAAATAATAATAATAATAAAGAAGCAAACCCACTGCTGTCAAGTTGATTCTAACTCACAGTGACTCTATAGGACAGAAGAGAACTGGTCTATAGAGTTTGCAAGGGGCACCTGGAGGATTCAAACTGCCAGCCTTTTAGTAAACAGACACAGCACTTAACCACACTATACCACCTAGACTGAAACTACCACAAGATGCTAGTGGTTAAGTGCTAAGTCTTCTAATCCAAAGGTCAGCAGTTCAAACCTGCCAGGTGCTCCTTGAAAACCATGGAGGGATTCCACTTTGCCCTATAGTGTCACCACGAGTCTGAATCGACTTGATGCCAGTGAGATTCTTATAATAACAGAAGAGCTTGGTAAATCCTAACATGAAGTCCTTAGATGGATGAAATCAAACATTTGGGCCTATCTTGTGACAAGGTCATTGTTAACATCCCAGCACTGGAGACAAAGACCATTAAAGCGAGAGGAAGACTAACATGTGTGCTCCCAAGCATGAGCTGTGGACATTAAAATTATAACAAGCCACAGCCACTATTGTACATCACGTCGTCACCAGCAGCTTGAAGTACATACACAGCAAGAGATACTGGAGTGCTTCACAAGTCAGACTTGTCTTCAGAGTGGGAAAGGATGTTTTACAAACCCTTTCAGGGGAAATGAAGTTTATTTCAAACATGTTTCGCCCCTTCCCACTTTTCCATCCAACTTACCGCTCATCCACTGATCTCTTGTCTTGATGAAACACACAGTTTTGTCAGAGACTGTGACCTGAATTTTGTGTTATGACAGGCTACATCAACTGGGAGAGCTGTCCACAACTGGCCTATTTCAAAGAGCTCTAAAGAGATGTTCTTCTTTCTATAGTTTTCTTTTCATTGCTGAAATCTGAGACAGTCCCCTGGGCGGGTGGCTGTGGAAAGCTGCTACTTTATTTATTTATTTGATTATTGTACTGTTACACTCTCTCTCTGGTTATTTTCCATAATTCACAGTCTTTTTCTTTTCCTTCCAACTGCTGACTTATTTTGGCAGTCAACAGGAAGAAGAGTTGGGACTGCGTGCGAACACTGCAGAACAAATCTGTGAGTCTGGGACTGGGAAGGAGGGAGCACGTCAGCTACCTGTTCACCACAAAAATACGGTATGCCATTCACTGGGAGAAACTAAAACCCCAATGTAAAATTCATACAAACCTGCGATACAAAATAAAACTCAAAAACAGTGACAGCCAGTAATGCTACAGAATGGGTGAAAGCTGTAACGATCACTGGGGAACCCACCTCGTAACAGCAACACCACTTGAGAAGAAGACCCCTAGAGTGGAAATGGGCCACTTGGATTCTAGTTCCACTCCCTTAATTAAATACAGACCCTGGGCAGGAAGGGTGATGGGCTGGATGACCATGATCTCTCTATGTGGCATTTCTCCCAGCCATTCAGAAAACCTGAGTAGGTTGGTCCTGAGCACTGTGCTAGATTTTTGAGAAACGAAAGAGATCCCTCTCCTCAAGGAACTCATAGTTGGGTGGGGAAGATAAGCAGTGACCCAATTCCTGCACAGCATGTGCTCAGCGCAATAGTAGAGCTACCTTCAAGGGATATAGTGACAGAGAAGATGAAATAATCAAGTAAGACCAATGGGTCAGGTCGGTGTCAGTGAGAAGCACAGAACTTGGGTTGTACAGGCTTGAAGGATGAGCACAAATTTTCCTCCTAGTCTAGGGGTGATAGCAGAAAGTGCACTTGTGATAGAGAAACAGTCATGCAAAAGGCAAGGAGGAGGAAAGTACCAACCATACTACTGTCGAGCTGGGCAGAAAGTGATGAGGAAATAGGTAAAGTAACTTGTGGCCCCATTAAGAAGGGGATTCCTACAAAAACATGTATAGATTCCTGTGAACAATGGGAATACACTGAATGATTTAAACAGGATCTGATGTACATTAAAAAAAAAATAGTTCACCAAAGTTGATTTGGATTTTATAAAGTTCCCTCTGAGAACTATTTGGAGAATGGCTCATTGGGGTGGGCTTTGGTAGGCACTAGGCAAGGTGGTGGTTGTTAGGTGCTGTTGAGTCGGTTCCAACTCATAATGACCCCATGCACAACAGAATGAAACACTGCCCGGTCCTGCTCTGTGTCCCTAACTGCTGTCAAGCTTAAGCCTATCATTGTCACCATTGCATCAATCTATCTTCTTGAGGGTCTTGCTCTTTTTCACTGGCCCTCCACTCTACCAAGCATGATGTCCTTCTCCATAGGCCAGTATAATGCAACCAAAAATTAATTTGGGTTTAGATTCTGCAATTGCTGCTTACTGGTTGGTCAGCTCTGACTCACTTTTTAAGAATAAAATTAAGCCTCACCTCCCTGATGGGATTTCTCATACCCATTTCACTACTTTCAGCAGAGTTTTGACAATTATAAGTTTTATTCCAGAGTACCGCATGGATGATTCTTTATTTTTCTTACAGATTTCATTGCTTATTTGCCATCATGTATATTTACATGTCTGGAAGAATATGGAGATGTACTATTAAATTTCATAAGATGAGAGTGAGGAGGCTGGATTCAGATTTGAAAAATACAGAACATGAGGAAACATGAACTCCTGGTGTAAGATGAGTCACAGAGAAAGATGACAATCTGTTCTGGGGTGAAAATAAGGTCTGATGGAAAATGGAAACATCTAGACCTTGAAGTCATTCACAAGCTGGAAAGAGCTGAGGGCAGGCAGCAAGTCGTAGGATAAATGATGGGGGCAAGAAAGAACAAAGGAATGTGAAATGAAACGTGTTCCATCGATGGTGTGGGCAGTGTCCATCGACGGCATGGGCAGCGTCCATCAACAGCGTGGGCAGCGCCCATCGACGGCGTGGGCAGCGTCCATCGACGGCGTGGGCAGTACGCCATCGACGGCATGGGCAGCGCCCATCGACGGCGTGGGCAGCGCCCATCGATGGTGCGGGCAGCAGGCTGGGGAGCAAGATTTCAGTTGAGCCCTTCTTTCCTACTGAGATAAAAGAAGTGAGAAAAAGGGAAACCTCACAGTATTTTCAGGAGATAGCCAGTTTGGGGTTCTGATATAGAGGCTAGGGTAGAAGGGGAATAAATACGAAGATGAAGCAGATACTTCTCACAATATACTGGTGTTTCACAGAAGCCAATGGCGAGTTGATGAGAAGTGCATTGAGGGTTTCACAAACTAGGAAGTGGAAAAAAGGAGTCCTGGCTGGGAATCTGGAGAGGGCTGATGCCAAGAGGAAGATGGAGCAGGTGAGGCACAGGCATATAGGAGTGAAGGCAGGGGATGGACACATTGATCCGTAGGGGTTAGTCGAGTAGGCCTGGTCCCAAAGCTCCTGAAGAATTTTCCTAGTAGCTGTTTCATCCTAAATTCACCCTGTAGAGAAACAACCAAGAACTTCACAGGTGACATGAGCTTTTGGCCCTCTTCAGGGGGAAGAAGACAGGTGGGCTATTCTGAAGTCAGAGGCTAGAAAATAAATGGATGGATACTGTGATATCATTTCATTTAGAGGATTAAAAAAATCTTCATTCAGCTATTTTGGCATACTTTACAGTCATCTAATGAATTTTTTTAACTATACAATTTTTTAAATATACAATTTGCCAATGTCTGGCAATAGTTGGTAGAAATTTTAACATTTGTTTGACTTACTTAATATTAATGTCTTAAGTGCAGTAAATGTTTCTTTTACCTTAAAAGAACAAACTTAAGATTTTAGCAGTATTTTGTAGGTTTTTTTTCCTCGGGACTCGTTCAAACAATGCATTTTAGTCCTCAATAGTCCTCTGCTATCACTAATGTTGGAGATTAATGAGAAGGCCAACCTGAGACTTCTTCACAAAAAAACCCAGAAAAGATCATCTGAATTCCAAATGTTGACACTCTTGATGATGTTGACTGGAAGAAAAACATTAGCCATTTTTATTTTTTCTATGGAATGAATTCATGCAAAGCGATTCTGTAATCAGCGCCTCCATGCTCCAGATCAACTCCAATAATCAGGATTTCTGAGAATCAGACCAGATTTCCAGTGAACCTAGATTTTTTTATTTCAATAATACACTGTAATCAAAGGATGCTGCTTGTTACCCAGAGAAGATGCGAGGTTAAAATGTTCCCCTCCTGAGCTCTCTCCCTATGCGCTCCCATCATGACAAAGTGTTCTCATCTGAGATTAAAATGTTAATGTCACTCTGACTCCTGTAAAAGTAAACCATCTGTGACTTACAGTCATTGCTATTTTTATTAGAAAACCATTAAGCTTTTTTTTTTTTTTTGTAAGTGACAGATTTTAAAAGATGAAACAAAATTGTCATTGATGACTTCCAAACCTCCAACTACTGCTACAGTTTTTCAGGGACTTCTTTTTTTTTTTTTTTTAAATAAAATATGTAGGCAGTGGAAGTACACACAAATGCTGAAATGGCAGTGGTGCTGAGCATAGGTGGCATGGCAGCTGTATGCATCCAACCCCATCCACGGACCCTAGGAGGTGACTCTGTTCTTCTTTCTTTTCTTTTCTTTTCTTCCAGTGACAGTTTGTAGGAAGTGCTGTGTTTCCAACAGTACTTTCACAATGGCTTTACATGAAGAACAAATATATATACATAGCTAATATTCTTTGGCCTTCTGTGACACACATTTCTTGCTCTGCATTCATGATATTGAAGAAAGAATGACTAATATGAAGATGATGTTACATACAGAAGCTACAGAAAAAGACAGCCGTCTTTGTAGTACCTCATCTATGGATTCTTGTAGATTTGACCAAAAAAAAACCCAAACCAAACCCATTGCCATCGAGTTGATTCTGACTCACAGCGACTCTATGGGACAGGGTAGAAGTGCCCCATAGAGTTTCCAAGGACCACCTGGTGAGTTGGAACTGATGACCTTTTCATGAGTAGCCGTAGCACTTAGCCACTATGCCACCAGAGTTTCCAGTAGACTTAGAGAGGACATGTATTATCAGTACCCCATGTGTGAGTTCCTTTAGTTCACTCATGAACTGCTCTTCAATAATATACTGAGTGATGGTTTCAGGTGCAGAAGGCTTGGGTCACACTGCTCTACTTTGGGGGGGCAGGGAAGAACCTGTCAATTAAAATGATGGGAAGTTTTTTAGTTACTCATGGGTGATGGAGAAAACGACTAAGATTTATTTTTAAATTGATCATACGACTCCCCTCAAGGAAATGTGTCCTCTTGATATCTGTAGAAGACCAAGCTAATAAGACTCATCATCTAGAGACCAGAGCAAAGAGGCCAAGTTTCCATAACGCGTGCAGTTTTACTTAGACACCTGGAAGCGTCTAGCTTAACTCTTCATTTTACAAGAGAAAAAGGTAAGTCTTAGAGGCATTCTAGGGTACTGACACAGACATACAGAAGGTTAGTGTTAGAGATAAGGTTACTCGGAATTTTCCAGACTCAAGCCTGTAAGACTGTCCGATCTCAGTAGACAGAAGAATGGGCAGGTGTGCACACAAAGCACCTTGATGACATTGCTGAAGAATTTTACGCTTTCAACACTGGTCTATGGTGATACACTCACACACACACACACGTACATCTTTACGTATATATGTATGTGTGAACGCAGTAGGAATGACAACAGACCAATGTTGAATGTCAGAATAAGTCATAGTGGTCTACTTACCACTGAAATCTACAGATACTCTTGAGACCATATATTCCCAGTTGGTAATGTGTACACGGGAGTTCCTGGATTACAGAAGGGTTAGGAGCTGGGCTACTTGCCTAAACATTGACAGGCAGAACCAACTTCAGAAGCACCTCAGAAAACAGGCCCGGAATTCTGCTTCTGAAACATCACAGCCTTGAAAACCCCATGGAGCAGTTCTCTGTTGCCCCTGTGGGGTCTCCATGAGTCAGAATGGACTTGAAGGCAAATAAGGACAATGGCAATATGCATGTTAATCATTTGGGGATGTTGGTAAAATCCAGATTTTGATTCAGTAGGTCAGGAATGAGGCCCATGATTCTCTGTTTTTAGCAAGCTCTCAGATGATACCAGTGATGCTGGTTTGAGAAGCTGGCTTCTGGGTCACTCTCTTCTTCTTGAAGCTTTCTTCTCTCCTCGACTTCTGTGACACTGTTCTCTTGGTCACCTCCTCTATGTCTCTTTGCTCTTTTCCAGGGCTTTTCAAGCCTCCCATTTTTCTGCTTTGTCCTGGTTAACAGCTCAGGTTGTTCACCAAAAGGCTAGCAGTTTGAATCTACCAGCCACCCCTTGAAAATCCTCTGGGATGGCTTTACTCGGCCTACACACTCGCTGTGAGTCAGAATCGACTTGATGGCATACAGCACCTTAAATACTAGCTCATCTCAGAATTCCCAACTAAATGCTCTTTTCACATTCTGTGATCTCTCTGGGAAGCTCATTATTCCCAAAGCTCTTAATACAGAATCCTTTCAAATCTATGTTATTGCTATTAAGCCAAGCCAAGTGCCATCGAGCCAGATCCGGTTATTGCTATTAGGTGTCACCAAATCAATGCTGACTCACGGCTACTCCTTGTGACACAGTAGAAAAGTCCCACACGGTTTTCTTGACCAGAATCCATCCGTGAGCAGGTTGTCAGGGTTTTCTCCTGCTGAATCCCTAGGGTGGGTTTGAACCATCAACCTTACAGTCAGCAGCCAAGTGCTTAACCGTTGAGCCACTAGGGCTCCTTCTCAAATCTTTATCTAATTCCTACCACCAGTTTGCTGTGCTAAACTGGCCTGTGTGTTGCTACTATGCTGGAAGCCATGCCATTAGGATTTATTTCAAGTCTCAGTAGAGTCACTTGTTAGGATAGGTGGACAGGTTTCACCGCAGCTTCTAGACTGAGGCAGTAGAGGTAGAAGAAAGCCTGCTGATCCACTTCTCCAGTTCAGCCAGTGACCATCTGACGGGTCCCAACAGGCTACTGTCCCAACAGAGCGCTGGAAGATGAACCCCCTAGGGTGGATGACATTCAAAGTGCACAGTGGCCTCAACAAGGGGCTCAAGCATACCAGTGATGGTAGAGACCACAGGACCTGGCAAAGCTTCATTCTGCTGGACGTGGGGTCACCAGGAACAGAGCTGACTTGATAGCAATGAATGACAACATTTAACTCCTGCGTCCAGAGCTGTAGAGTATATCCTAGTGGGAATATTTATTCCGATGATCCACAGACACCTCAGTCTCAATATATTTTCTTCCTCTTGCAAAGAGGATTCCCACCCTGTACACCGCATCTCAGTGGATCCTAACATTACCCATCTCAGTGTCTCATAAGCACCTCGATCTCAAGCTACTTACAGCTGCAGTGTCTCCACCCAGCGTTCCCTTCATCTTTAATCCATACTCCCTTTCTGTGCTAACGGAGCCAGCATCAACCTTGTAAGCCAAACAAGAACTTCAGGTTATTGACATTTACCTCCTGGCCCTTTAGTCACAGAGCTGTTAATATCTCTAGAACCCACTTCCTCTTGTCTGAGTAATTTCAGTAGCTCCCTCAATTGTCTGGTGTCTACATGTATCCATTATCTAAACTATCTTCAGAGTGATCTTGCTAAACATCAATCTTCTTATGCTACTTTTGTGATTAAAGCTATTTCATTAAACACCAAACCAAACCAAACCAAACCAAAAAAAAAAAAAAAAAAACACACCACAGTCAAGTCAGTGCCAACTCACAGCAACTCTTTAGGACAGAGTAGAACTGCACCATAGAGTTTCCAAGGAGTGCCTAGTAGATTTGAACCACCGACCTTTTGGTTAGCAGATGTAGCACGTAACCACTATGTCATGACTTTCAGGCCACTGTAAAAAACTTTTTGAAATGCTGATTAGACTTTTTATGGTCTGGTTTTTCTCAGTATATTCAGGATTATCTATTTTCAAATTTTATCATTTTGCTTACTTTTCTAAAAATGACAACTTGTTCCTTTTTTCTCAGGATTAGTATTTTTTAAAAATTTTTATATAATGTCCTTCTTTATAATCCTACTTACCCTTTAAAATCTAGACAGCATGGTGAACTCCAAGTTTAGTGTGTACCCTATAGTCATAAAATCATTTCATGAGGATGTCAGTGTCACTGACATGCCCTCAACATACCTCTATAGTAATACTCTACCTCTGACTGTATAATTATTTGTATACATGTCTGGCTATTAAACCTGACCAGAAGATATTTGTGAGCCAGCATAATGTTGGAGAAACACAGAGGGGATAATCTAGAAATTTTAAGATAAAACAAAGAAAAGAAAAAAAGATATGAAAATGGAGAGGGTTGAATTTCAAACAATGTCTTGATGTACATTAGTGTAACATGAAGTTAGGTATCAGAAAGTTTTTTACTTTTTTTAGCTGATTATGTCTTCAAAAATTAGAACCAGTTTGAACTATTTTAATTCATTCATTTCATAAAACTGAACTTAACATGGTTCCAGAAACATGTCCAGTTTGAAGAGGACCCAAATGAGTAACCCTAAAATAGTAAAGCATTTCCATTCCTTCCTAGCACATCCAAATGGCAGTCCTGGCTGGTCGGCCTGGCTGGTCGGTTCTTCCTACAAGGTCCAACAATTAAGTCCTCAAACTTAACTGTCCTAGGAGCTCCCCATCTCAGTCCTGAGCATCGCTACAGTCACCTTCTAGGCACTCCCCTCGGGAAGCCGTGCACCAGCACCAGCGCCTAGGCCACCCTTCAAAGCAATTTTGGAACTCTTTTTCTGGAATGGCCATTAGAGTTATTGTCGTATTACCCTTAACGTCCTGAATGTCATCTAAATGTCTTCTTTTCAATACTTCCTTTATCTTTGGGTAAAGAAAAAAGTCATTGGGGGTCCGATCAGGTAAGTAGGGAGGGTGTTCCAATCATTTACTGGCTAAAAACTCCTTCACAGACAACTCCACGATTAGGTTTGTGAACTTGCTACCTTGCCAACGTGTGCCATGGCCATTCCAGAAAGACTTCTAAAAGTGCTTTGAAGGGTGGCCTAGGCGCTGACATCAGTGCCCAGCTTCCCAGGGGGAGGACCGTGAAGGCAGCTGTGATGATATTCAGCAATGAGGTACGGAGCACACTGTCTAGGATGAATTTGCGAACTTAAGTGTCAGACCTCGTATTCTCTCTGGCTTTGATTCCCTCTTTCGTATTGTTAATGGCACCATGGCTCTGGCACTGGATTATTACAGATCTAAATCTAGAACCTACCCTGTAATTTTATACTGGCTCTTTGATGCACCTTGCTCACTGTCTTCAATTTATTAGTCTTCCAGACACCTTAAACGACTACGTATTTTCATAAGCTAAGTGCATTCCGTTTGGTTTGGCAGTCCAAGTCCTCTATCGTCTGATTCGACTTTTATCTCTGAAGAGTTAACACAGTGTACTCTGCATAAGGTGCTATTGCAGGGTATTTTAACTTCCCACATACTTCCTCAGAGCAGAAAAGCAACGGGAGACTTCTGTACAGACCGTCAAGTTCCTATAGCACTTAGATGTCCACAGCTCTCTCTGAATGTCATCAGTACTGCTGTGAGTGCCAAGTCAGCTACCATTCCTTTGTCTCCACACCAATAAATACCAAAATATTTTTATTAATAATATCACACATTGCATTTTAATGACAATTGTTTCATTACGCATGCTAGTTTCTTTGCTGCAAAATACTTCATTTTCATTACCACTGATGGGCATGTCATCTTAAAAAGTTTGCTCTCCTTTGTTATGTAATTATTATATTAATTCTATTTATTATGTTGTTATATTATAGCATACTTACTATATATTATATTTCTATTATATCTATTACATTTCTAATGAATTAAAGTTTAAAGGCAATGTGTATAATATAGTTATATCAAAAATAGTCATCTTTCACTGTACTACTATTTATATTTAGGGAGAGAGTGCTTACTGATATCAATATCACGTATTTCTTACAGTGCCCTTCCAAGGTAAATCTATTTCCAGTTTTTTTAATAGCTTCACTGATAATGATAAGAACACTGGGCTCTGTTACTTTGCAGTGTCTATAGCTCTCCCATCAGACTTGTCTCCCTGCAGACTGATCTTAGAACACCACTGTGCTCCTTTTCTAGACCATTCTCGGGTCCTGTTGTCACGCTAAGCAGTTCCTCTACTCACCGCCACTGTCATCGCTTAGCAACACGCTGACCACCGCCACGTGGGCTCTCAAAAAGCCCCCCATTCTGGCTCCATTTTCTTTTCCCACAGCACCCAGGTACATTGTGCCTTACATTTTCCCTGCTTTTCCTTAGGTCACATTTATTTATCCATCCATCCCACCACCTCTCTTTCCTGTCCTTCTGTCCGCTCACTGTCTGCTCATTCATTCACAATCTGCTATTTTCCAAGAAGCCAGGCTCTGAAACTACACGGACAAACAGAGAACTATGATGCAGTCTTTCAGGAAGCTCAAGAATGAAACCGTTTACCCCAGATCCGTCCTTTCCACTCTGAATCTCTCTGCTTCCCGTCATCTGCTTCTTTTGTTTCAGTAGGTTTCTGAAGGACAGCCATTATTTCTATTGTGGGTATATATTAGTATTAATATTTCTACATTTTACATTTTCATGGTAGCTTTCAAAAACTACTACATAGAACTATTCTAATATTCAGCTCGGCTCTGAATGCACTTTTAAATATCCTCAGATGATAAATTTATACTAAAATATAAGTAATCTCTCTTAAAAATAGACTCTTCTTGAAGCTTAACTTCTACAGAAAAAAGATAATTATAGCCCTTACATCTAATGAAGTACTGTATCTTCTGGTATTTGAAGACAGTGGTTTGGATCAAATTACGTGTAATTATAGACTAAGAAAAATTAATTACTCTCACCTAGAACACTATGGCCTGCACAGCAAGCAGTGATGAATACAATCTACTATTTGGAGCTCACCAGTGAATTATTCACTATGGGATCATGTCTATTATCTCATTATAGAAATCACAGCTATATGGCCGAGACCACCTTAAAAAAAAAAAAAAAATCTCTCCTCCAAAGTGACCATACAGTAGAAGGGAAACTGAAACCAGATCCAAACAAGACAGATTATTTTCAAACTCATAGAGAAGTTTTTTAAGCTAATACACCTATTTGAGGACTGTATTTCAATTTTTTTAAAATTATTTTTTAAGCAAAATGGCAAAAAAAAAATTGGCAATAGTAACTACCCACCCTACAGACTGTGTGTGTTACACATGATTTAGAATGCATGAGCGTCACTGCAGTCCAGTGGACTTAATGTGACGTGTGTACACACAGCCCCTGCAGACAGAGTGCCCGTCCCCGGCGTCAGCCAAGCTGCTGGCATCTCTGGACTTTGATGCTTGCTCTACCTCTAAGAATATTAGTACCTGTGACATTACAACCTGGGCATTCGACTTGATATGGTTCATCTTCCAGGCCTTTCTAGACATTCACCGATGCTTACCTAACTTTCCGATTTTTTTCAAATACTTGTACTGCTGTGTGTTCAAGAGCGCTTTGCGACTCACCTACGTGCATTTTTGTGACCTATCTTCTGCTTTCAACTCTTAAAGGCTGTATCTTCTCCATTCTTTACAGATCTACATTGTTTCTTGCTGCAAATTCATATTTTTTACTGATAGCTTGAGCACAGTCTAGGCTTAAAGGAGTATTTGGGTTATGAAAGGGCCTGCTTGCTGTCAGTCAATAAAAGCAATCCCACTGCTCCATAAAGTGTAAGAAGCACCGTGACTGAAGGACGGGGGGTTCTGTCTCATGGCTCGGTTTTCTCAGATACCACCTCTGTCCTGTCACCCCGGCTCTGTCTTGTTTGGACTCTCACATTAGTCTGTTAACTGGTCCCCCAGCTCTGTTCTCCCTCCCCAATAAAATGTTCTTCACGTAGGAGCCAGAGGGAACACATAAATGGGATCAGGTTACTGCCTTCCGTCAAGCTTATCAGTGGCCTCGTGTTGAACTGAAAGTAGCACGCTGTACTCACACAGATCCTGGCTGGCCCCCGCTTAGCGTGTACCTGTGAGCACGCACTCTCAACGTGCTGATACTGCCCCCAAGAGGGCAGGCTGGTGCTTGATGGACACGCACGTGTGCATGCATGCACACACACACACGTACACACACATAGAGTCACTCGCTACAGTGCACACACACACACACACACACACACACACAGAGTCACTCGCTACAGTGAAATCTGTGACATCAGGAACTGAGAGAGACTGCCTTGATTACCAGGTCTTGCAAGTTTTCTGCCTTTAGCAGGGTGCAGTCTTACTGGTTTTCCATTACTCCCTATTTATGGAGAGTATCTGAGTCTGCTGGCATAGTAGGTTAAGTGCTACTTCAGCTAACCAAGAGGATGGCAGTTCAAATCAGCCAGCCGCTCCTTGGAAACTCTATGGGGCAGTTCTACTCGGACGTCTAGGGTCGCTATCAGTTGGACCTGACTCGACCGCAGTGGGTTTGGTTTGGTTTTTTGGCTTTCCTTTTCTGGCACGTTTCCACCTAACACAGATTCCAGTTTCCATAGGTCTTACTGTTCAAGGTGTGCAGTATACAACAATAACTTAGCAAATACTTGTTCAACGCATAAAGAAATCTGGAATCAGGGGAAATTAGATGGATTTATGAGAAATGAAACTGCATTACGTACAGGCATGTTGTTGTGTGTTGTCCACTTGATTCTGAGATATAGTGACTCCATGTGACAGATTAGAAGAGTCCCATAGGGTTTGCCAGGCTCTAAGCTTTAGGGAGCAGGTTGCTAGGTCTTTCTCCTGCATAGCTGCTGGGTGTGTTCGAGCAGCCAACATTTCAGTCGGCAGGGAAGTACTTAACCATCGTGCCACGAGGCTTCCTTGGAATACACACAACCACAATTTTTTAGCAGTTGGTGTTGTTAGATGCCATCGAGTCAATTCTGACTCACAGCGACCCTATGTAAAACAGAATAAAACTCTGCCGAGTCCTGCACAATCCTCAACAATTGCTGTTCCGGTTGAGCACAGCGCTGCAGCTACTCTGTCAATCCTTCTCACTGAGGGTCTTCCTTTTTAACAGTGACCGTCCACTTAGAGCTGGGTATCATCATGGACCACTGATCTATGAAGGGCCACCATCCAGTATCACAGGCTTGTTGTGTGCTAAATTCTTTAGCATTTGATTGCTCTCATTGTGTCCCTTAGTGGCACAACAATAACATCTTACAAGTAAAAGGTTGGGACGCACTGTCGCGCTGCACTGTCCGCTCTACTCTCCGCCATGTTCATCTTGTGTCAACCTCACTGCCTGTCTCTACGTCCTATCAAGCTGCTTCCCATGTCTGGGCTTGGACACACACTTCCCTCTCCCTAAAGCCCTGCTCCTTGTCACAGGACTGGTTTTTCCCCACCCTTCATGTCTGCATGAGGTCTTGAAGATGCTTTTCATGACTGCTGTACTCTCTTAACGGCTGTTACTTTTCACCAAGTCACTTTCAACTCATGGTGACTCCAAGTGTCCAGAGCAGATCTGCTGTACAGTTTTCAGGGGTGTGACCTTTCAGAAACAGATCACTAAGGCTGCCCTCGGAGGTGCCTTTGGGTGGATTCGAACTGCCAACCTTTTGGCTACCAGTCAAGCATTTGACCCCATGCGTGACCCAGGGACTCCATTTTTATTTGCCTCCCGCTACTCCGGGAACATACAAGGTCCTCAGCGAATGGTTGCTGAGTAAGCAAATACATCAACAGGGAGTTAGAAAATTTCTGAGATGAAAAGTTAGATTACCAACACACGACAACAACACAACTTGTTGCTGTTGAGGCAATATTGATGCATAACCACCCCACATGATAGGACAGAACTAATATGTAGGCTTCCAAGCAGCAACTGGAGGATGTGAACTGCTGATTTTTTGGTTAGCAGCTGAGCTCTTAACCACTGTATCACCGGGGATCCACCAATAGGTACAGAACAAAAACCAAACCTGTTGCCGTTGAGTCGATTCTGTTACCACTGAGTCGATTCTAGCTCATAGTGACCCTACAGGTCAGAGAACTGTCCCATAGAGTTTCCAAGAAGCAGCTGGTGGATTCAAACAGCAGACCTTCCAGTTAGCAGCGAATGCTCAGCCACTATGCCATCAGGGTCTCCCTAAACAGGTAGGACCCCAAACTCAGTGAATTCGACTCAATTCCGACTCATGTCAACTCTGTAGGACAGAGTAAAACTGCCCCATAGTATTTCCAGGGAGCACCTGGTGGATTCTAACTGCTGACCTTTTGCTTCGTAGCTGCAACACTTAATCACTGCCCTTCCCAAAATAGCTATAGCCACCACTTATTTAGCAATTATCAAGTGCCAGATATTATACTTAAGTGATAATGATATTAATGAAGCCGAGTGGAAAAATATAAACTTAATTTAAAGGCAGAAACTATCACACATATCAGTAAGATGTGATTAATGATACCTTCATCTCTAAAAGGGGAATGTGGTACCAGGTAGGAGGGTCACTCATTCATTCATTTAACAAGTAATACTTGAGTATCTACTGTGTGGCGGATCATGCCCTGTGGGAAATATAACACTGAAACACACACGCACACACACACACAGATACATGAGGAAGAAAGACATGATCCCTGTCCTCACGAAACTCCCAGAGGAGAGAGGCAGACCCTTGCTGACAAGGGCAAACCTACACAATCTTATTTTAAAAAAACTGACTGAATACACATCAACCATTACATTAAGAATACTTCTCTCCAGGGAGTTCAATTACTGGTAGTTTTAATTTTCTTTTATTTTCTCTATTTTTCAAATTTCTTTTCAAGGATGCACATTACATTCTAATAAAAATGTGCATATACATATGTGTATGGTATGTGTGTTTATTAAAAGAGGAAAAAAGAAATATATATATAAACACACACACACACGGGTATATATCTATACACATGTGCACATCTATATATTTCAATTCCCAGTTTAGAATGCACACAATGACACTTTTAGATCCCTAACAGTTATTATTCTCAATGTTAACGGTACCAGAGAAAGAAAAGCAATAGAAGTATAAGAATACTTACATAGGCTATTTTCTACCTTGTACTTTACAGCTGATTTATGAAGTGCTCCTTAAGCAATAAAACAAAGGTTATAAACCATTAATTTATTGTACTAATAAGAGCCAACAGCCTTAACACAATCGACTCATCTTAAAGGATGTTAAAAAAGAAAAAAGCCAGAGGGAGGGGCACCGTGTTTAAAACTTTGACAGTTTCTTGTTCTCACTTTTCTGATCTTTTCTCCACTGGACTAGTTTAGATTAATGAAATGAGAAATCTATCACCCCACTGATTCTATGTAATGGTTTGGTAAGATGCTCAGCGTTATTAAGAGCATCCTTTAGAGATCATATATTTTACAAAGACATGTAATGAAATCAAGGCCGTTCCTTGAAAACTAAGCTGGAAGGTGATTTTACAGAAAGTGTTAATTATAGCTTTTTTCTACCTTTTTCCACCTTTGGTGGAAGCAGAAAAATGCATCTCATTTTAATTTATCATTTGACTTTTGTGAATGTTCTTTACGAATTCTTCCAAAGACTCCCTCTCTTCCTGTTTTACACACACGTGCACAGACACATACACACACACTCTGCATACATGCGCACATGCACGTGCACACACACACACACACACACACACACACACACACACACACAGCATGTATCCCAGTCTGTATCACATAGGTAGTTAAGATGTAGATTCTAATTTCTTTTCTTGCTTGCTTCTTGTCTTTATAATCCCAAGCAAGTCACCAGAAATGTCCCTCATCTGATGCCTTACACGAAAAAGGAGAGATGATATTCCCAGTAACTCTAATATTATAGCAAAGCTTCAGCTTTCACAATTTCCAGCAACATGTATCATGGACCCCTCCTTCAACAGCAGAGCATAAGTCTTTGCCTTCCCTAAAGTCTTCCCCATCCCGGAATGCTGTCAATCACTGCGTGACGCTCAGCTAAACGTATCCCTCTGAGTGCTCTCTGAAGTGGAGCTGGTACCATTTCCAAATCCCAGTCATTGTGGCACTCCGTGGGCTTCTGTGTTTCTTCAGCAGCACCCCTGGCATCCTGTGAATCGGCTCTCTGACAGACTTGTTTCCTCATTAGACAGCTCTCCAGATGGCTTTCAAATGAATATAGCATTCAAATAACTACACAGTACAAATCATCCTATAACCCATTGATTCATATGAAATGTGTGAAAATCAGATTATACCATTTAGTTTTCCCACTCAGAATTAGTTTCAAAGATTTTCATTTTACATAAACGACACAACACGTCCAATAGGTATGTTCTGCACAGGCCTCACTGCCTGCCAGGCATTTTTCTTGGCTTGGTGTAATCAAGGCAGACAGTTTTTCAATTAAATGTACACATCTGGAGGGATTATTATTTTAAAAGAAACCACTGCAAATGAGTCAATTCCAACTCATAGCAGCCCTGTAGACAGAATAGAACTGCCCCACAGAGTTTCCAAGGAGTGTCTGGTGGATTTGAACTGCTGACCTTTTGGTTAGCAGCTGCAGCACCTAATCACAATGCCACCATGATTTTCATTATATTTAAAGACACCTTAAATTACACTTATATTAAAAAGGTATGTATTTAGATAAAGAAGACACCTCAACAGTTCTAAAAAACACTGAAGAGCAGACACAGTTCACAACCAGTGGCTTAATTTGTTTTCAAATTATAATTTAATTCTAAATATTCTGTATTTTTCTCATAAAAGAAGTACTCTGTGGACTTCTTTCCATCAAAAAAAAAATGGCAGAAGAGCAAAAAGCGCTGGAAGTTAGGAGTCCACAAGTCTAATCAAATCATCTCAAGAACATTCCATTCTTTTAAAATAAAGTTACTCAAATTCCACCTCACAAATGAAGACAAAGCCCCAAATAGTCCATCAAAAAAAAAAAAAAAAAAAAAGAAATCCTGTTGTGAGCAAGTAGGTTCCCACTCAAATCGATCCTATAGCACAGAGTTAGAACCGCCCCATAGGGTTTCCAGGAGTATCTGGTGGATTCGAACTGCTGACCATTTTGTTAGCAGCTGACCTGCACTACCAGGGCTCCAACAAGAAGTGTCTTTAAAGTATTCTGCTTTGTTGTAAAAGTTATGGAAAAGAAACTACCGGCAAGTAGCATTCTCTTTCAGTTAGCGGAACATCGCCGATTTTTCTTCAAAATAAACTACACTATGTAAAAGCTATGAGTTGGAATTCACTTGATAGCTTTGGGTTGGTGATGTAGTGTTTAAGTGCTGCTAACCAAAAGGTAAAGATGTCACCTTGAAGACTACAGTGGCCTGACCCAAGCCATGGTATTTTCAATCGCATCATATGTACACGAAAGCTGGGCAATGAACAAAGAAGACAGAAGAAGAATTGATGCTTTTGAATTGCAGTGTTGGAGAAGAATGTTGACTGTATCATGGACTGTCAAAATACCAAATTGATCTGTTGTGGAAGAAGTGAAACCAGAGTGCTCCTTGGAGGCAAAGACAGCAAGACTGCATCTTACATTCTTTGGATATGTCATCAGGAAGGCTCTGGAGAAGGACATCATGCTTGGTAGAGTGGAGGGCAAGTGAAAAAGAGGAAGATCATTGATTAGATGGGTTGACACAGTGGCCGCAACCACGGGTGGAAGCGTAAAAGCGATTGTGGACATGGCAGAAGACTGTACAGTGTTTCGTTCTGTTGTTCACAGGATCGCTGTGAGTCAGAACCAACTCTACAGCATAAGACAATAACAACACAACATCCAAAATGTCTGCAGTTCTAATCCAACAGATGCTGCCTCTATGGGGCAGTTCCACTCAGTCCTATATGAGCTCTGTGAATCCAAACTGACTCGATGGCAATAGGTTTGGATTTTTGGATTAACTGAAAGGTCGAACTTTTCAATTCACCCAGAGGAGCCTCAGAAGTCAGGCCTGGTGGTCTACTTCTGAGAGTTGGGCACTGTGACAACCCTAGAGAACATCGTTCTCCTCTGACATATGAAGGGCAGCCAGGAGTCCAGATTGGCTCGAGGCAACTGGCTGAAGGAATATTATACACTCTATACTTAAAATTCCATTTTTAGATGTCTCTCTCTCTATCAAATCCATTGTATAGTTTTGGTGGTTTCTTATTCACAAAATCTTGCCTGCTGGTTTAGCACGTATATATGGCATATCAACCATGAGTCACTTGCTGTCCCTTGTCAGTGTGTCAGTTCAAATGACATAAAAGATAGCCAAGATTTCTTTGAGAAGTAAGTGCTACTGACGGTCGAACAAAAATGCATCAATGCAAAACAGGGTTAGAGCAGTTTGCAGCTGTTTTACAAATGTTTAAATTTATGAATTTTATTCTATACAACACTCTATACTTAAAACTACATCTTACGCAAATTATAAATTTGAAAAAAATTCGTTTTAATTACAAACACAAGACATGAACAAACCAAAACAGACTGGTTGCCGTCAAGTTGATTCAGACTCACAGGGACCCTGTAGGTTGGAGTAGAATTGCCCCTTAGAGATTCCAAGGAGCACCCGGTGGATTCGAACTGCCAACCATTTGGTTAGCAGCCATGGCACTTAACCACTACACCACCTGGGTTTCCAAGCCATGAATATGTTATCTTAAAAACATACAGGTAAAAGCCAGAATTCTGTTTGATTCTCACATGAAAACAGTTCCCTAAATATTGACACCCATAGCTTTTGTTATCAATTACTCTAGATCTAAACATTTTTAGATGTCTCTCTCTATAAAATACGTTGCATAGTTTGTACAGTTTCTTATTTACAAAGCCTCATTTACGGGTTTAGCATACACATATGGCGTATCAACCACAATCACTTGCTGTCCCTTCTGCTGCAGATGGAATCCTCCTGGCACAGTGATTAAGAGCTCAGCTGCTGGTCCAAAGGTCCGCAGTTTGAATCTACCAAGTGCTCCTTCTTCTTAGAAACCCTGTGGGCAGTTCTACTCTGTCCTTTAGGGTCCCTATAAGTCAGAATCAACTCAACACCAATGAGACTTGCGGGACTGGTGCTGGAGTTACAGCTGTAAACTGCACTGACGGAGCTGCACGCTGGTGGAGGGCAGCCAGTCAGTCAACAGCTACACAGAAATCGTGCTACCCCAGGTACCAGAGAGGAAGATGGGTATCATGGAGAAAAAAAAGAAGAGGACAGTGACCCAGTGAGGTGGGGATGCTGGAAATGTTAAAGAAGGCAGTCAGGAAGACCCTCCGAGAACAGGGCAGAGAACAAAGGCTGGCATACTGTAGTCAGGTGGGTTTACCAAAACCGCCTCCTAAGACTGTTTACAAACTGTTTTGCTCAAGTGGCAAATGTAAAGCAAGTGTTATTCTGATTCTCATTTTGATCACGTCTCTCGGCCCCCATCAGTTTCCTCTGGACCCTTGAGTAGCACCTAGGGCTCCGCATTCAGAATGAGAACCGATCATGCTAAACATTGCTCAACGGCAAATGTCCAGAGAATCTAGACCTGATGCTGGTTCTACTGTTTTTCTCATCCATCTCTTCCTTCTCTCCCTTTTTGTTTTTTCTTATTTTTTTCTGAGACACAGTTAAGAAGTAGAGTTAAAGGTACCATGCTACTTAAGGGTCACAGGCTTGACAGTTTAGGTAAGAAAGATTCTATTCAGAATTGGCTGGTGACAAAAGTAGCTTCTTTTCCCTTCATCTGCTGGCGGAATTACAAACACAGAAAGCCAGTGACCACAAGAAGCAATTGGTCAAGACTAAGAAAAGAAGACGTAAGTCTTTGGATCAAAGCTAGTTCTACGATGCTACATTAAAAGATACAGATCAAGTTAACTGCAGCGGAAATAACAGTGCAGAAGACTTGGCCACTGATCTCAGCGTGGTGGACTTCCCACTAAGACTAAATATTAACTGCTCTGAATATTCTGATCAGTACACTGATCTCTGTGACAAAAGGCTCTCTCTGAGGCTTCATTCCTGCATTCCTGAGGTCACTGAAAAAGACCAGCCTTACCGGTTTGAGTGTGACTGGAAGAACCCCCGAGACCATGGCTCCCAGACACCTTGCTCACTCAGAACGGCAGCCTTTCCTGAAGTCTACCTTTCGGTCAAAGATCATGCAGGTTTATGGGATAAAAGACACCACACGTGAGGAACATGCTTCATTCAGTCATGTATGCAAGACCAAAAGGGTAACACCTGCCCCAAACCGAAGGCAAGAAGAGTCTGGGAACCTGGACAAATGGGCACAAGAAAGCCAGGATGTGAAGAGGACGGGAGGCAGCACTGATATACAGGAGGGACTGCAATCAGCGTCACAAAACAATCTGTGTATACATTCATGAGTGAGAAACTACTCTGCACTGTAAATTTTCACCTAAACTACAATAAAAATAAAGTGAAGTCTCTTAGGTCCACCCAGCCCACTTTCATCTTTTTGCACGGAGCTGTTATCAGGCTTAAATGAAACACACAGAGTAGTGGTAACACAACTGATGGGAGTATTATTTATTAAACTTTAAAATACCTTTGTGCCTCTCATAGTGACTCCAAACCCATGGCTACATCAACAACACACACAGCATGTGTGAACTGGTTCCCAACAGGACAGCAGTCAACAGAGGATGTCTCCACCCACATTCGAAGCAGAAGGAAATTCTGGAGTCCCCATGACTCTACTGAACTGCTACAAGGTCTAAGAGCACTGGAATCATGAGTTAGAATCCCTATACTGATGATCTATGGGCTTTCCTTATACACGGTTGGATTACAGGCAAGGCCAAAAACAAAACCAAAACCAAACCCACTGCTGTCAAGTCAAATCTAATTCAGAGCGACCCTAGAGGTCAGAGTAGAACTGCCCCATAGAGTCTCCAAGGAGCACCTGGCAGATTTGAACTGTCACCCTTTTGGTTAGCAGATGTAGCACTTAACCCACTACGCCACCAGGGTTTCCAGAATGCAGAAGTTCCACAAGATCTCCAACATCTGTTAGAAGGACAATGAAAGGACCACGTCTTTAGTTAAGAGATTTTTCTAGTTAGCACTGTACGTTGCTTTAAACAGCAAAAGATATCTCCAGCCCCTTCCATCCTCCTACCTAGCTTTAAAAAAAAAAAAAAAAATGAAAAAGAATAACTATTAATTTCATGCTAACCATCCAGGGCCGAAGGATGGAAGCTGACTGCTTAATAAAAACACACATCATAACTGTTGGCAGTGTGGGAATAGTTCTGTAGACACACTAACCATCCATTACATACTTTGCTGTTGCTTTGCTTAAATGGCTCCTTATTCAATCGTGCACTGATTACCAACCTCGAGGAGAATGAATAGCAGCTCTCCACACAACTATCAACACGTTTCAGGTAACTGCTTTGCTTTGGAAACTGAAGAGTGTCCCTTTCCAGGTCAAGAATAAATGAGGTTTTGAAAAAATTATTTTCCCGTCCCACTAGCGTAAAGTGAAATATGAATAAGCTTCTGTTTCTGTGAAGTCAATTATTTGTCTTGTGTTATATGAAAGGTTATGTCTGGGAGAAGCCAAGGAAAAGGCTTCTTGCCTAACTAGACAACACTGGGCACAGAAGCGAACATGCCAAGTGAATAGACTTCTTTTTCTCTCCCCCACTTTGAATCTCTTTAGGAGGAGTTAGAATGGGAGGACAAATCTGACTAGGGCAATAGAATGAGTAGGTTTTCTCAGGCTTTACTTTGACGGTCTTTTTCCAAGTCCCAGTGTATGTTTACAATCATCCTTAGCTGCGACTTCCAGCCTTGGAACCCTGGTGGTGCAGTGGTTAAGAGCTCAGCTGCTAATCAAAAGTTTCACAGTACAAATCTACCAGATGCTGCTTGGAAACTCTATGGGGCAGCTCTTGGTGCTGTAGGGTCACTGGGTGTCAGAATCGACTGGATGGCAACGGACTTGGCAGCCACAAGCAGTTCCAGCTCGGGTGTCAATGGTCAAGTGTTCATCTACTAACTGGAAAGTAGGCGGTTAGAAACCGCTAGCTGCTCCATGGCAGAGCAGACAATGGAAAGCTGCTTCCATTAAGACCGCGGGCTAGGAGATGCTCCAGGACAGTTCTTCCCTGGTATGTAGAGTCTCTACGAGTCAGAGTTGACTCACCAGCACACAGAAACAACCACGACAAGCAGACCTAAGGACATGAGAGGAACTATTATTTGAGGAATATTAAAAAATTCTTGGGCCCTTCATACTGGCTTTAACCTCGTGAATCCATTGACATTAAACAGCATGAGAGGGCGATGGAATGACCATCAACAATGGACAGAGGGTGTCTCCATCTTCATCTGAAGCCAAAGGGAATTCTGGCACTCCTCCTACACGGGCTTCCCAGGCCTCCAGCAGTTTATCAGAAGGCCTGACGGCTGGTCAGACATGGTGACGATGTCTGGTCTGTTTGATAGAGGAAGAGTGACTCCAGATTTCCCTCATTTATGTAAGTCAAGTTTCCTTCTCAATGTTAATTTGAAAAAAAAAATCCTTGAGCACTATTCGCAAGGGAGGCAGCAGTAGTTTAGCAACAGAACTTTGACTTTCCAGGTGGGAGACCCGAGGTTAGTCTTTGGCCATGGTGCCTCCAGCACAGCTAGCACTCATCTGTCACTGGTGGGTCGTGTGTCACTCTGCTGCTGAAGAGGCGTCAGCCAAGCTTCCTGAACAAGACAGACTAGGAACAAAGGGCCTGGAGATCTAATTCCTGAAAAACTCAGCCAATGAAAGCCCTGTGAGCCCTAGTGGTCTCATCGCAAGGTATGCTAGGTTGCTGTGAGTGGGAACCAACTCAAACAGCAGCTAATAACTCTTCAAAGGTAAAAAAAAAAAAAGATAATCTTAGCATTCTATTTTCATGAACTATTACTACACAGCTACTTGTTGAGAAGTTCTAGCAATGATTCAGCTGAAATAAGTTGAGTTACCCACAAGCTGGTTAAATAACCCTTCCTTGAGATGAATCACACATCTTACGTGACTGACCCTGGCTTGGTTAGCTGACATCATTCTTGGTTAGTAATTCCTCCTTTCTCCTTCCTTTTTTATCCATTCTTTCAGCACTCATCTGCATCCATGACAACTACAGGCTGTGTGAGCTTCCTCCTTCAGACTGCTATTTAAAGTTCAACTTCCATTATTAGTTAAGGAGAAAGAAAAGGGCAGGAGAAAAGGTAATGAAAAAAGAGCTTGGGTGGCACAATTCAATCATTACTCATCAGTGCCTAGGATTCTGGATTCTAGGTTCTGTGTCACAGACAAATGAGTGTGCGCGTGTCAGTCCAGCTTCTCTCAACTCATTTTACCTCGACTGGGTCACTTTCAGACAGTCAGCAACTGGGACCCATGGATCCCTGCCATTTGCGAAACAAAGTCTTCATTTGTTGGCCTTATCGATGAGCACCCGTTTGCACTGTCAGAAGCTGTCTCTGTCTTTATTTTAATAAGATTTATGCCTGCTTTCCATTAATTGTTAGGTTTTGCCAGAGCTAATAACTCCTATGCTACTTGCTGTCCGTGCACACTCAGTTATGTTTTATAGGCAGCCGCTTCCAAGCCATTCCAGCTAGGGTGGCTTCACCCTCTGTCTCATTCTTCCTTCTCTAACACTGCCTCCTCCAGTCTCTCAAGTTTTCAATTCTCTCCCTAATTCCAGTGAAAGAGGGTGTTCTGATGTGCTTTAAGATATGGAAGTCCAGAACCGTCCTCGGTTTTTTTAAGGTGCCCCTGACCCAGGCCACAGTATTTGCAATATAGCACATACACGCAATAAGAATAAGAAAAGCAGAAGAACTGATGTCTCTGAACTGTGGTGATGGGGAGGAATGTTGAATGCACCATGAACTGCTCAAAGAACAAATTGATCTGTTCTGGAAAATAATGCAACCGGAGTGCTCCTTAGAAGCAAAGATGGCCAGACTGCGTCTTACATACATGGGACGTGTGATCAGGAGGGATCACTCCTTGGAGAAGGACATCATGCTTGGTAAAGCAGAGGGTCAGTGAAAAAGAGGAAGACCTAGATCCTCTACAGGATGGAATGACACAGTGGCTACCACAACGTGCTTGAGCATAAAAATGATCGTGGATACGGCACCAGACTGGGCACTGTTCCACTGT
Organism: Heterohyrax brucei; assembly: GCA_028571685.1. Lineage (NCBI taxonomy): Eukaryota > Metazoa > Chordata > Mammalia > Hyracoidea > Procaviidae > Heterohyrax > Heterohyrax brucei. The sequence goes on from CM053163.1 coordinate 4,580,232, forward strand.
GTTGGACACACGGTTGCTGTAATTTGGAACTGACTCAATGGCCCCTAAGAACAGCAATATTTCGTTCTCATATGATTCCCTCTTTCTGGAAGGCTAGCTAGAGCTCCCAAGGTTGCCAGTAGCTATGCCACTGGAAAGGCTCACTGGGCACCACAAAGCATTTGCCATTATGATGCTTTCAGCAACTAACAAGGTACAAAGGACAGTGATGTCCTCATTGGGTGACAGGTGAGAGTCAAGGGACAGAAAAAAAAAGAGCAGGCTAAACAAAACTTATCAGTACCCTGGTGGCATAATGGTTAACAGCTTGCTTGCTGACCAACAGGTCGAGAGTTCGAATCCACCAGTTGCTCCTTGTAAACCCGAGGAAGCAATTCTACTCTGTCCCATGGGTCACTGTGAGGCAGCATCGACTTGACAGCAACGGATTTAAAACCAAATTTGAAAGAGCCTGGAAAGTCCTGGTCTAAAGAGCACTGGGGAGAGGGCAGCCCTGAAAGAAGCGCCCTCCTGAGTCCCTCCTAGTCTGGCTCCTCTGGCTTCTTCCTTGAAAAGTTTTAGAGAGAAAAGCTTTTGGACACTCTGAAAAGCTTCAGGGAGGCAAATCAGGATTTCAGACAGGGGCAGACTCACGGAGCCCCACCGACTGCCCAACACCCACCAAAGAGTCTCGGGGTTTCCCTCATGCGTTTGGCACACGCTGCTCGACTCAGTAAATCACAGCGACAGAGGCATTTCCCAGGAATACACTGCCGCCTCGCCTGGCCAAACACATCAGAAGAAGCTGTTTTTTGTCAGTAGTACTCTGGTGGTTCCCCACAGTGACTCAGCTCACTTCCTTAAAAGCCTAACTTGACATTTGAGGGGCTTGTAGGTCACCAACCTGCCAGCCTTGTAATTTACACTGTTGGAGAACAAGCCGACACTTCTCCTCGGCAGACAGTTTCTTCTTCTCACCCAGGAATGTATCAGCCAATGGCCTGAACCTGTGAAAAGCAGCAGAGACATCAGAACAGTGAGTTTGTCCAAAAGAAAAAACAAAAATGATTTTGTTCAACAGGGCAGTCTCCGTTAACAGGGCTTCTCAAACTTTCCCCATACTGATTTCATCTCAATAATTCCTGGATACCCTATCCATCGAGCATTTAATAGCGGACTCTGAACAATTCATCAAGCATTTAATAAGGGATTGTGAACAGTTCTCCATCTTTTAAATGAAAAATGGTTTAAAAATTGAGTGAAAGGCTTAATGTGTGTTTAACATTACTATGGAGGGCCATCAACCATGTATCCAAATAAAATCTGAAGGCAAAAAGTATTTCCTATCTGCTGTCATTGAAATATTTGACAGCCTCTTCAAAATTCACTCCTTTAAAGAAATTCAAGTGTTCTTTATTATCATCTTAGAGTAGATCTAGATGAATTAGAACTCATACTGAAGAGACCTAGAAACATGCAGAGGTTTCACGTACATGAGATAGAGAGGTAGCTTCCCCCACTAGATTAGTTATTCTGCGTTTTAAATATTCTAGAAGGGCACTTTAATTTTGGAGTTCTTCTGAGTAATATTTTTTGCCCCCTTGCTGAAATTTGGAAGCCCTGGTGGCATAGTTGTCAAGTGCCCCAGCTGCTAACCAAAAGGTAGCTCAAATCCACCAGGCACTCCTTGGAAACTCTGTGGGGCAGTTCTACTCTGTCCTGTTGGGTCGCTATGAGTTGGAATTGACTCAATGGGACTGGGTAGATTAGCTGAAATTCATGTCAATATAATAACTTACTACAGATTTTGAAAAGTTACTTCCCAAATTACATCAACTTAGGAAATGTTTGTAATATTTCTTTTGTCCTCGTGGTATTTGTGGGGTAAGGATCAGCAGGAGTCCAGTCTCCAAAATGTGGAGATGGATCCAGCCCTCACGGCCCAGCTTCTCCAACCTCAGTACCAGCCACACTCATAGCATCGTCTCTGACCTCGACCACCCGGAGTTACATCAGAGCTCACAAGTTTCAAGGACACCCATCCTTCAGGGTGCTGAACAGACAGATGTCGGCCTTAAGTTTGGGAAATTCCACAAGACACACCAACTTTCTTGCCTGCAGCCACTAATTCGGGGATGGCTGGCCACTACTTTTTTCCACGTGATATCCTGACTGTCTAAGCCGGCTTCCACTAACCCTCTAACTGGCTGTCACTGAGTTGATTCTCATTTAGAGTGACCCTATAGGACGGAGTAGAACTGCCCCATAGGGTATCCAAAGGAGTAGCTGGTGGATTTGAACTGCCGACCTTTTGGTTAGCCCCCAAGGTGTCACCACTCTAATCCACTGGAGTGGCTCACAGGAGTGTACCGTACAGGCATCTACAGGTTTATTACAGCCCAAAAGGACCAAAACAAGCAGAAACACAGCGAAAGGTCTAGATGGGTTCCCAACACAGAGTTTCCACATCCCAAGGGACTGGCCACCCTCGGTGTGTATCTGTACTAATTAACCAGGAAATGCCGAGCCTCCGTGGGCAGCCCCTTTATCTGCCAGTCTGACATCAGTCTTCCTGAAGCTACTTGGTATCACCTCCCAACTGAGTCTCTTCTTATCTGGGCACCCCCCCACTCACTAGCACAAACCCTGACGTGTGGCCTGGAAATCCCAGACAAAGACACCCCGGTTACATAATGGGTTATTTCGCCAAACGCAAGGACAACAGCCACCTTACCCAGCCTCAAACTAGGTCCTTAATGCTACAGGATTTAACCTGATATAGAAGTAACCACAATAAAAACAACAAAGAAAAAGAAGACAAGAAATTAAGGAGCAGAGATGCATGTAACTCTGTCTCCTTGTATTATACGTTTATCTCTGATGTTGGGCTGCACTGTAAGCAGATGTGAATTCATGGCCAAAGCTTAAGGGGGAACACTGTTTCCCACACACGTTTCCTGCTGTTTTCTGTAGAAGACCTTAACATTTCATTGAGAGTTCACTGCAGCATATTTAGCATCTTCTAAAATCAGTTCTTTCCGTTTCTTTAGGGCAATTAAGCAAGCAACTGCATTGCTACAGACCTTTATCACTATACGCCTCTGCGGGAGCAGCGACACTATTATTGTACATGTGCCACTGACAGCCCTGCAAAATTCACGGCCCTGGCTTTATTTCTGTCAGCACTGCCGACAGCTGAGATCCCCAAGAGATGGACAGTGCAGCTGTGACTGTAAGTCTGGGGTGTCACACAGGAAAAAGAAGACTACTTGATTTTTTCAGTAGATGACGTTTTGTATTTCTTTCCCAACTCCTTAGCATCATCGTGACCAAAACCCACCCTATTACTTTTCCCTGGATGGAAGATTCTCATCATCTTGCCAACCATGAGTCAGCCAAAATAAATACATAATCAGCAACAACCCTTCCTTCTCATATATAGGATTTTGCTCCACTATCAAACCCTGTGGGTATAAAAATACTAACAGACAGTAGGTGTTGGGGGCTGAACACTGAAACTGTCATCCAGAGGTGAGGAGCTAAAAATCATGTGCCTTTTTTTTTTTTTTAAATCAAACCAAACACACTGGAATCATCTGTGGATGCCGGAAGGTTCCAGGAATATTTTTTTTTCTCGGCTAGGCAGCACAGGTGTGATTTCCTATACGTGAGCCCATGCAGCAGCTATCTTTTGCACTTTTATTTTTTAAGCTGGCTGTTTCGTGGTTGCTGCAGAAGATGAAAAGGGGCTTTCTAGGGTATAACATAGCTGGACAAAGCGAAGACGAGGGTGTGTGTGTGTGTCTGTGTGTCTGTGGGGGGCGGGGGCAAGGCAGTTACAGTAAACCACACAAAATCACTGTGTGTAGACCACTTACAAGGTAATGGACATTCCTCAAAATGCAGCCCGTGACATCAGAGCCTGCTCTGAGGACACAGGGAGGTTTTACGATGTTGGAATGGTGGGAGGCGACAAGTCCTGCAATGGTGTGATGTGTTATAACAAGAAAGGGGTTGGACTCAGGATGTGACACTGAGCTTAAGGTTTCAGCTCTGCCACTAACTCCCCGAGGCTTTTGGCAAACTGCTTCCTGAATAACGCTCCCTCTCTCAGCACTGCACGTGTCTGCTTCTCACGATGGCCTCACAAGTTGTATATGGTATTATTAGAAGTAGTTTAATTCCTACCTGTCCTCCAACTGTGTGTACTTTCTCAGGGCCAGGGACCAACTCTGTACATTTTATAGTGTCTACTGGATTGCCTTGGCATGTGAATCCATTGTCGTGTAGTACATTCCAACTCATGGTGAGCCTAGGGGACAGAAGAGGACCCCTGCGATGTTTCCGAGGAATAGCTGGTGGATTCCAATTGGTGGCCTTTTGGTTAGCAGTGATTGCTTAACCACTGCAGTAGCCGAGATCCTTCTGCACAGAGGGTGTGTACCGCGATATGACGGGAGACCAAAAATCCCAGAGGGGAATGAAGAGAGGGAAGCGACATTTCTGAAGCATTGAATGCATGCAAGGCTTTCTCTCTCTCTTTTTAAAAATATATATATATTTTACTCTGATTTAAGAACAATTTTAAAGTCTACATCATTTTGCCATAGAACATCCAGAACTTTCCCTGTGATTTTATTCCAGCTGCTCCCCACCTTCCTTAACAACATGCTTCCCCTTCAGTTCAGAACTTCTGGTGACCTTTGGCCCGAGGTCATGCCCCCCGCACAATCATTCCAAGGTTCTCTTCATTTGGCTATACCACTTCTCACGGAGGCCGAAGCCCGTGTGACCACCCTCTTCTCACGGTGCGAAAAAACGCTCCCTGACATAAAGTCACTTGCCTGTCTTCACAGAAACAATAGAGATAGTAAAACTAGAACTTAAACCCTGATTAATGTGACTCCAGAGACACTCTCCTTCTGTCACCACAGGCCTTTGCTCTAATCCAGCTGAGAACAGACAAGTCTCTGACTATAGATGATTCTAGAAGGAAAAAGGGAGACTGCCTGTGACAGGGGTAGAGATCTTCAGTAATTCTCAACCTGCCAGACATGTTCAAGAGATGTGGAGAAAAGAATCCGGGTGCTCTGCCCTTCAGGTGACTGGGTCTCATCTGAAACAATAAACTAGGCCTCATAATGAAAAGTAGATTTGCTCATGTCCTCAGGAAAATCAGTGCATTTGTATCATTTATCCAGAGTTATACAACTGAATAAAACCATTCAAATGATCTCTTCTTTTTTTTGCTTTATAATTATCTCATTCTGGAACTTTGTTAATTCTAACCAAAAAATTTAATTGACATAATTCTCATATCTGAATACAGTATTAACAAGTCAGAACTAAAATCCTACACCTAGAGCTTTTTCCCCCCTCATTTTATATTGTTCTTTGACAAGTAAAATGGTATAATTCTGACATTTCAACTAAAGAGACAAAATGACATCTAAGGGTGAGATACTTCCATTTTAGTGCAATTAAGAAAAAAGTTTTGTCCTTTGAAATGTAAATGCCATAGATAGGTGATGTCACTGGTATGGAATGGCATGATCATATCCTGTCTCTAGATAGAAGTGTGTTCTAACAGTGACTTTTATAAGGGACCAAATGGTAATAATGAATTGACTTATAAATGGGTTTTGAACATAGGTGTGACAAACCCAAACAAAACCCAAAGCCATTGCCGTCAAGTTGATTCTGACTCATAGTGACCCTACAGACAGAGTAGAACTGCCCCATAGACTTGCCAAGGAGTGCCTGGGAGATCTGAACTGCTGACTTTCTGCTTAGTAGCCATAGCACTTAACCTTACGCCACCAGGGTTTCCTATAGGTATGATACGAAAACCCCAACCAAACTCACTGCCTTCGAGTCGGGTCCGACTCATAGTTACCCTAAATGTCACAGTAGTACTGCCCCATAGAGTTTCCAAGGAGTGCCTGGTAGATTTAAACTGCCAACCTTTTAGTTAGCAAATACAGCACTTAACCCACTATGCCAGCAGCGTTTCCCATAGGTGTGACAGGAGACAGGAATTATAAGCTCTCCATTGGCCACACCCTCTTGCCTTTGTTATCTGTCTTGATACACCAAGGATATCTGTGCTCAGATTTAAATCTGTCCTGTATCTCTCAAAAGCCAACTGATCATGAAGTTGAATTTTCCAGCTCATCTGTTCTACTTGACTTACCCTAGCCTGGGACGACTGGAATGATTGGGATTTAGTGCCATGTGCAGAAATAAGGTCTCATTGCTCGTTCATTCAAGCTTATTCAACCAGTCAACCAATATTTACTGAACACAAAATATGTACTTTTCTGCACACTAAGAAAACATCAGGGAACAAAAGAGACAAAACTTCTTATATTCTATGATGAAGCGAGAGATATTAAAAATGTAAATGAGGACGTGTGTTCAATATAATAAATAAGGAAAAAATAAAGCAGCAAAGGCTTCATGATGATCAAATAGCTGATTAGGAGGCAATCACAGGGGGTCTCCTAACTGAAATCTGAGCCCATTGCCATGGAGTCGATTCCCACCGATGAGTGAACCTATAAGACAAAGAATTGTCCTATAAGCTTTCCAAGGAGGAGCTCATGGATTCAAATAGCTAGAGCTCTTAACCACTGCACCTTGGGGTTCTCTGAGGGAACAGTAACCCATGTTGATGGAATGCCAGATCCAAAAGTCCAGGGTGGGGTTAGTGGCTGGCCTACTGCAGGAATTTCAAGAAGATAAGTTTGGCTATAGTAGAAAACAGGAAGTTTAGTTGAAGTTGAGTCCAGGCAGGTCAACACTATCGTGTAATTATAAGAAGTTTGGCATTTGCTCTGAGAGTCTCAGAAAAGCTTCAGAAGGGTTTCAACAGAGGAGTCATGTCAATTGACTTTAGAAGAATCACTGAGTCTCTTAAGTTGAGAGTGGACAGTGCTGGGGTAAAGGAAAAGGCAGGGAGGCTACCCAGAAATGATTCCATATTCCGAAACCTAGGAGACATCAGACCAGGATGGTAACAGTAGAGAAAGTAGGAAGGGGTCGGATTGTGTATACACTTGGAGGTAGAACTAAGAGGATTCACTGACACACTTATGGAGATGTGATAGGAAGAGAGACAGACTCTAGAAGAAAGAAATAGAAGATAAAGCTGACATTTACTGAAGATGAGGTAGACACAGGAGAAAGAGCAGCTATTTTCCCAGACTACTGCTGCATAAAGAGAAATAGTCAATGAAACTTATGAGAACCAAAAAGAAAGAATTCAGACGGGAAGGATGAAAGAGATACAGACAAACTGTAAGCCAATAATCATCCATCAAATGTGTTGCCTCCATGGCTGCCAATTACACGACTGTGGTCGGTGGGTTTCTTCATTGCCTTGGCTGTCTGCCCAACTGGAGAGAGCAGCCCTGACCATTTATGAAACTGGTCTGCTACCGTTAGGATGTGAAAACTCAGTGCTGTCTTCGGGTTCCAACTCTAAAACTATGTCAGATGCTTTCATCTTCCTTACTTTTCTTATGAATGTGTCTCTCGCCAAGTTCAAGTCACTCTTCTTGCCAGTCTGAATCCTAAAATAAGCATGGGGTTTCAAGAGAACTTCTATCATAGTTACTGGAAAGTTTTTAAACATAAGCACAATTGATTAAGCACTTTCTCCAAATCAGAGATGAGAAAATGAAAACTGTCCTTAATATACTTGAGAAGAAAGGAAATGATTTTTCTTGTTGTTGCTAGGTGCCCTACAGATGGTTCTGGCTCTTAGCAACTGTATGCACAATAGAACGAAACACCGCCCAGTTGTACACCATCCTTACACTATACTGACTTTATCGTCAGGTCTTCCATTTGCTTTAGCAAGTTTCAGGGACTCTTCTGGCCTCCATTTTCATCTTTTCTGTCCTGTCTTCTTACTGACCTTTTGCTTTCTTCATACATGACACCCTTGAGGTCATCACACAGTTTGTCTGGTCTTTGGTCATTTACATAGGACTATAAATTATGTTAGTTTATGTGTTGCCCTAGATAGTGGCCGGTCATCTTGGTTTTCCCAAAACTCAAAGACTGAAAATCTCAACTCCTGGGAAATCTCTGCCTCTGGCAAACCAGAATGGCGGGCACTCTAGCCTTAGCTCGAAGTGCATGAAGAGGAGTCAGTTAATTGTCACTTTAAAAAGGTGGTGAAGACCACAAAGAGGAGGAAAAGTTTGAGTGGGCCATTCATCCATTCACTGTCATTCATTCACTTCTCTCAACTATTCATCATTTGCTTTTTTTGTTAAGTGCCATGGAGTTAATTTCAACTCAGAACAACCCTATGTGATGTAATATAACCTACTCACTGGGTTTTCCTGACTAATCTTTATGGAAGAGATTGCTAGATCCTTTTCTCACTATGCTGCTGGATGGGTGTGAACCACCACCCTTCCAGTTAACAGCAGAGTGCTTAGTCACTGAGACACCAAGGCTCCTTTCACCTGTTTTGGGGGGTCCCATTATCCTGACTTGATGGCAGTGGGCTTAGGGTTATGGTGTCAGGCATTGTGCTAAGTGATGGGATGTACAAATGATCAAAAGTAATAAGGCAAAATTATCACTCATTAGTTGAGTCTTATCGAAGAATCTGAGAAGCAACACAAACAAGCTGAAAGAATTTGCAAAGAACAGAAGTCAGCCTGGAACCTAGAAGAAGAGAGAGAAGGGAGTAAACTTCCCTTCCTGAAGAAAGAAAGACAGAGAGTAAAGGCTTCCACTGAGATGTGAGCGAGGAATGCAGTTAGCCAGGTTGCTGAGGGGTGCAAGACCACTTGCCAGACAGAAAGATCAGTAAGAGGAAAGGCCAGGAAGACTAGAGACACGTGTTCCATGGAAGAACAGATGTGGAAACATCTGGACTTGAGAAAGACTTAAGAGCTATGGAGGCATGAAATATCTTCCAGACCATACCAAGGAACTGTGGATTCTGTCTTCTAAGTGACTGGGGGCTGGCTGTAAACTCTGAAGCAGCCTTTGTGCTCTGGAAAGGGAGACAATCAGAACTAGGGAAAACTTAGAAGGACTGTGTGACAAGTTAGGGGGCTCATTTAATAGTCCAAAAGAGATATTTGGGCCAAGGCAGGGAAGAGAAAATAATCTCCAAGGAAGAGAATCAACCGAAAAAATAATACTCATGAAACAAACAAAAAACAAATCCAGTGTCATCGAGTTGATTCCAACTCAGTAGAACTGCTCCACAGAGTTTCCAAGGAATACCTGGTGGATTTGAACTGCTGATCTTTTGGTTAGCAGATGTACCATTTAACCACTACACCACCAAGTTTTCCACTCTTCATGAAGTTAACTATAAATAGACTCAAGTCTTTACACGTGAACAGAAATCACCACCAGAAGTCCGTCTTGGGCTACAAAGCATGTTACCAGAAATTGGTATCCCCAAATAATTTCTGGTACGTCCAAATAACAGGAAAAAATAAACACCGCAATAGCAAACACAAAGTATCTAGACATCACAAGCGATGGGTGAACAGGAATAAACCATTTGGGGCAGTTAGAATTTTTGTGAAGGAGATAAAATTCTGACATATAAGAGTTCCAGTTGCTCTTGAGTTGTTTCCAACTCCTGTTGACTGCCCGTGAGTCAGACCAGAACTGTTTCAGAGGGCTCTCAGTAGTTGATTTTATTTTTTTCAAAGCAGATCCTCAGGACTATCTTCTGCAGTGACTACATGGACGTGGCCCGCTGAGGTTTCATGTAGCAAGCAGCTGAGTATACCAGCCATTTCTGTCACCCAGTCACTTCACACGAGTTTGAGTGGGCAACAGCGCTGGAGAATGGTTTTGGTTTTCACCCATTTACCATGAAAACATGGGTCAACCACATAATTACACACCTGCACACACATGTGAGATTTACAAAGAAGTCTACTTGTCCTGCGAGCCTAAACCAACAAGCAGCCAGTCACTTGCTAACTCGTGTATGATGTCAAAATGTTTTAAGCAGCGTTGCCATCTTCATGTAAAGACAACCATCTATGGACAGCCATCCAGTGTCATTGCTATCCATTGGAATGTAATGAATGACATGCATAGGGAGTCAATATCATTTATTATTTTTATAATAATCTGGATAGAGGACCAGCCAACATGCTTCAGACATTTTTATAAGATATATCTGGGAGACTGTGGCTAATATCTGGCAGATGGAACTAAGACCTCTGGATCATTCCATCATATCACAGACATTGCGAACTAAAAAAAAAAAGTCAACAATCAACAGGGAAATTTAGCTGGGGAAAAAAGGCAACCACGAGCAGAACACTGAAGAGAAACGTCATGAGTGAAGCAGACCCCTGCTACTATGGAACACTCACACAAAATTGTAAGTGAAAGAACAATATCAAAGGTCATATTCATTTTGGTGTCCCTCACGGCACAGTGGATACCCTGATGGCATAGTGGTTAAGTGCTGTGTCTGCTAACAGCAAGGTTGGCTGGCGGTTCAAATCCACGAGGCACTCCTTGAAAGCACTGTTCTACTCTGCCCTCTAGGATCACTATGAGTCAGAATTGACTCGATGGCATTGGTTTTGTTTTATCGGGTTTGGGTGGTACAGTAGAGCTTGGCTGCTAACTAAAAGGTTCACAGTTCAAATCTACCAATTGCTCCTTGCAAACCCAATAGGACAGTTCTAGTCTGTCCTACAGGGTTGCTATGAGTCAGAATTGGCCCAAGAGCAATAGGTTTGATACACATATGAGGTCTGACAATTGTGTTCATAAACTCAGCCTAGAGGAAGTGCTCCATACCTCAATGCTGAATATCAGTATGGTCACCTTAGAAGTACTCCTCTTGGGAAGCTATGCACTGATGCTAGCACCTAGTTCACCCTTCAAAGCAATATTGGAACTCTTTTACTGATATGGCTATCAGAGCTGTCATTGTTTTACCCTTGACATCCTGAGTGTTATCAAAATGCCTTCCTTTCAATATTTCCTTTATCTTCGGGTAGAGAAAATAATCACTGTGGATCAGATGAGGTGAGTAGAGAGGGTGTTCCAGTACAGTTATTTGTTTACTAGCTAAAAACTCCTTCACAGACAGTGCTGTGTAAACTGGCACTGTCATGATGCAAGAGCTATGAATTGTTGGTGAAAAGTTCAGGTCATTTTCACCTAATTTTTTCATGCAATCTTTTCAGCACTTCCAAAGAGTAAACTTGGTTAACTGTCCAGTTGGTATAAATTCATAATGAACAATCCCTCTGATATGAAAAAAGGTTAGCAACATAATTTTAACTCTTGATTTGGACTGACACAGCTTTTTTGGTTGTGGAGAATTGGCTGACTTCCACTGTGTACTTTGACGCTGTGTTTCAGGGTTGCATTGCTACTCCCATGTTTCATCACCAGTGATAACACAGTCCAAAGTATCATCTTGCCTCTCCAAAGGTCTTGGCAAACTTTGATTCTTCCTTTGGTGTTGTTCATCGGTGAGCTCCTTCAGGACGATTTTTGCACACACCTTTCTCATGTGAAGATTTTCAGTTAAGATTTCCCGGTTTCTCTTTCAATGTTTACTTGGTCTGCTAAGCTTCTCACAGTCAGCTGATGATTTTGACACGCAATTTGATGAATTTTTGCAATGTTTTCATCAGTTCTGCTTGTTACTGGCCATCCTGACCTCTTTTTCAGTGACACTTTCTCTTCCTTCAGAAGACTGTTTAATCCATTTGTACACTGTAGTTTTCTTTATGGCATTATATCCCCATAAACTTGGACTAACATAACCCTGATTTCACTTCCACTCCTGCTAAGATTGACAAAAAATTTCATCTTTGTTTGGCTGGCATGTTTGTTTGCTGCTCTAATTCAAGCTCTGACATTCTGTCGATGGCCCACAAAAACATGCAACAAAAAACAATGAATGTCACTCAGCAAGATACCACCAAACATTGACATGAACAGACTATGAGACACTGATACACCAAGGTTACAGAACTTTACTGAATGGTCTTTACAGTGCTGCCAACATAAGCGCATGATGGCAAGTTTGCAAACATAGCTGTCAGACCATGTGTGTGTGTGTGTGTGTGTGTGTGTGTATTTTAAGAAATAGCTTTGGGGGTACAGCAGTTAAGTGCTCAGATGCTAACAGGAGGATCAGTGATTCAAACTCACCAGCTGTTCCATGAGAGAAATACGTGGAAGTCAGCTTCTGTGAAGATTTACAGCCTTGGGAACTCCATGCAGTCAGATCTACCATATCCTATAGGGTCAATCTGAGTTGGAATAAACTCAACAGCAGTGGGTTAGATTTTATCTTCCTGAGTGCTACAAATGGTGAAACACCCCATCGGACTACTAACTGAAAAGCTTGCAGCTTGAAGCCACCCAGAGGTACCCTAGAAGAAAGGTCTAGAGATTTGCTTCCAAAAGGTTACAGCCTTGAGAACCCTACGAAATAGTTCTACTCTGCACATGGGAGGTCATCATGAGTTAGAATCGAGCCAACAACAACTGTGAATTTTGGTTTCATATTTTAAGAAAGACAGATTGACCCTGAAAAAGCCAAGGAAAGCTAACTACAAACATGAGATATCAAATAGCTACAAAATAGAATCCAAGGGACCTAAAACAAATCAAAGAAATACATGTTTCTTTCTTTAAACTAATTATCCCTTTTAGTTTTAAGGAAAATGTTGACATTCTATCTCTCATGGATCTAAAGATAAAAAAGAGGCTATGCAGCAGCCTTAGAAATCACATTAGAGATTTAAAAAAAAGAAAAAGAACCCAAAGCTGTTGCCTTCGAGCAGATTCTGACTCATAGAAATGCTATGGGACAGAACAGAACCGTCTCATTGAATTTCCAAGGAGAAACTGGTAGATTTCAACTGCTGACCTTTGGTTTAGCAACTGAGCTCATAACCAGTGTGCAATAAGGGCTTCCAGATAAAAAAGAGTGACTTTTAATTGACTACTTCAAAAAGAATTTAAAGAAAATGCTAGGATCATTTCCTTAGAACATATGATGTACGTATTATCCAACTAATGTCTCTCTCCCTGTCAGATGTTTGGGATTATTTCTGTTTGCTGAATACTGACTGCACCTCTTCACTCCCTCTGTGGTGAGGGCGTCTGTCACACCACCCTTAACAAACCTTATTGAGCAAAATGTATGCATCATATATGGTGATACCCTGTCAAGAAATACAGAGGTTACAAACGATGCATTGAGCTCAAATTTTACTGCGTGTGCTTCAACGTAAAGCATGATCTTTTTAATTCTGGGGGGGCCAAAATTATATTCCAGAAAAGTGTTTTCTCCTTTTTTTTTTTTTTTAATTTCAAGATGTTATGAATTTTCTCACATTATGGGCAAATTTCTATGACTTTATTGGGAATTAACAAAATAATTCTTAGGAAGCCCCTCAACTTCTTTGTCCCTGAGAGAAGATTAAGACCGACAAGGAGCTGCTCAACCTCGTGTCTGGGGAAGCAAGGTCAAAGTCAGAGCACGGCGGAGGTCAGGCTGCTGAGGCACCCAGGAAGAGCAGATGGTGAGGTAGCTGGAGCTCTTAACTCCTGTAGTTCATGCCATAAATAAAGAAAAGGCCAAGAGCTTCAGGGTGAAATATAGTCAGTGAAAGATTTGAGATGTCTTGTTTTTTAAGAGACAAGAGTGCAAAGGCTACATCGTATTCCTATGTATTTTTGCACATTTCTGTTTTTCTTTTCTTCCTCCCAGATTATTCTTTACTAATTTTTAGCTTGGATAGAACAAGAAGGGACTTTCCTCTTTCACCATTTCCTGGATACAGTTCCACTGGGCACTGACTAGTTTTCTGTACCTAGTGTATGTTGCAAACATAGCTGACCGGCTAGGGTTAACCAGAGCCTCATTTCATCTGTTTTGTGAACCTGTCTGGATTGTTCACTTTGCTCTGCATACGGGTGCTCTCACAGTAAACACGGCACAGGTGCAGACGGGTGATTTCCTAGCTATTTGGGTCTCATTTCCAGCATTCAGAAGGCTGAGCAGGAGGCTGAGCCTCCAGCTGCCTAGCAACGGGACTGACATACATCATCAGCATAGTGAAAGGGATGAAGAAAGGGAGAGGAAGCTGGCTTGAGAGAGATATAAAATCTATCTCAAAGTGGCAAGGTGGGGAGAATGAGAAAGAGAAATGAAACCAAGAGGGAAAGATAGCAATGGCTGGAGTGATTTCTCACCAAAGAGGAGAGCTTTTTTTTTTCTTTCAGAAAAAGAATGTAGAAGCAGAGAGACAATGTTTTAAAAAATCATCTAGCTCACAAAGATCCACTGAGTTTCCTAAATGTATTTACTCTTTCCTTCAATTCACGACTTTTAGGGTAAAAAAAGAATTCCCATCTACCACTGTAGGGTTATCACCATTGCCATCAAGTAGACGCAGACTCATATTGACCTTGTAGTTCAGCACAGACCTGCCGTACAGGGTTTCCATATGCCATGAACTGTCAAAAGAACAAACAAATCTGTCTTGGAAGAAGGACAGCTAGAGTACTCTTTATAAGTGAGGATGTCATCACGTATTTTGGACATGTTATCATGCTTGGTAAAGCAGAGGGCCAGCAAGAGAGTAGAAGGCCCTCAATAAGGTAGACAGTGGCCTCAACACTGGGCTCAAATACAGCAAGGACAGTGCGAATGGCCTTTGAGTCTCTTGGAGAGTTTAAGACTTGGTCCTTGGTCTGGAGTTGATGTTCACATCCACTGGACCTATCTTAGGCTTCACTGTGCCCATATGCTGTACATATGGCTCTTTTAGGACACATCCACATTGTTAGGACAATCCCACACTTATCACTAATGCTGCTGGTCAAGACTAATTTTTCTAATGCAGAGAGAAAAGATTGCTGTCATCGTGGAGAAGCAGGAGTAGGCCATTTAAATGAAGGCCTTGTAGCATTTCAAATTGACATAATATCTACTCTGCCTGCTCCCTGGTTTCAGAGAGTCTTTGGAGCAGTGTCCTGGGAAGAGAAGGGAGGTGTTGGCAGAAGATCAGCTCAGTGACAGTTTTCTTGAGGGAGGGGAGGACTGGCATGATTAGAGACTCCCCTAACAACCATGTTCCATTGGGTGGAACTGAAAATCGAGAAGAAAGGAAAAAGGGGTGGGAGGGAGAAAGGGGAGAGGAAAAGAGGGAGAGGGAGCTAATGGAAAAAACACAGAGAGAAGATTCATAACGTACCTATGAATTCCAGCTACGGTGATGGCCTATTCCTCGTCCATCACTGAATTCTCAAACAACCTCAGAATTAATGTTCAGAGCAGAGAGGTCTCATCCTCCAGACAATATTAGCTTATAGATGAGCTGGGAACTGATCTACGCTGCAGAGTTTTAACTCACTTGTGGCTTCTACTAAATCAAAATGGGACATGGGCAAAATCACACAGTTGTCCACTTTGGTTTTGAGCTTGAGAAAATAACATAAAAATGAGAAACACTAATAAATGAAATAAAAAGAGTAAGACTCCATTCTGTAGACTGCCACTCCCTTAAATTCTAAGTCTTGGAAATTAGAGTCATTCTCTCTGTCATAACTGTTATTTTATGTTACACTGTTATACTAATAATATTAATATCTTACAATTTTAACATCATCATAATTTTAATTACTAGGCATTTATCTACTATGACTCCAAACCACAGCATCTCAAACTGGAGATCCTGATGGTCATGTCTGTGCTGGCCAAGACCCAGAGGACAGTAGAAGAACCCAACTAGAGTGAGTGAAGAGAATTCCTGAATAATTGCTGAACCTGCCGTGAGGCCTTGGTGGGACTCATTAGCCTTCATCTGAAAACCATCAGGATGACTTTCCAGCTCTCACTTTGTAAACATTCTAGTTGAATGTGTTATGTGTGTGTGTATGCGTGTTGTGATAACAGCTAAAGTACTAAGTAGCTGTAATGTGCCCAAATCCCAAATAAGGAAGATAACAGATATGAATGACCCCAGCCTAGAATGCTTGCACTTTCCCCACAGCAATTTTTTCCTACAGCATCTCACTTCCAAACCCTGTGGCAAAGCAAGCAGCCAGAAGATGTGGTCGTAATCCCATGGTAATCATTATTGGGCTCCATGTGATCAGTCAGGGGGTGTCTGCCCTCCTGGACAATATGGAAGTTGAATAACAATAATAATAAAAAAGAATGCTAAATTAGACTTCAGCTCCTGGGATTTTCAATACTCACTATGCAGATAAAAAATGAATTCAGACCCTCTGCTAAGAATTTACAGGAGAATGCTCTCAAGTTCTCTTACTCAAAGCTTGCCTCACCATTTCATTTTAATTGTGCAACACAACGACACTGTATTATGCCATAAATAGATCAAAGTAAAAAATTAATAGCCAATGTCTTCCATGAACTATGTTCCATTTCCAGAACAGCTTTCACAAAATGATAATTCTATTTTAGCTAGGTTTTTTTGTTGCTTATAACAGTCCTATTTTACTGTACTCAGACACTGCATCTATACATGTGTAAAACTTCAGAGCCAGGTACCACAGGGAACATTTAAAGCTGTGCCCTCCTGGGGGACAGAGTATGTGACGGAGCTGAAACAACGGCTGCTGGCAGAGCTTGGTTCAATCACACCAGTGCCTGGTCTAGCTGCACAACCTCCGGAGGAAGCTAAGCACAAGCAGTACAGTACATTCAAATTGATGGGCTTTGTGCCTGCATCTTCCAAGCAGCTCACAATTCACTGGCTGAGCCATAACCTGTATTTATCAGGTACAAGAACGACTTGTTAGGTGGAACTGAAAGAACAGATGTTCATTTGTTATCAAAGCCTGAGAAAAAGATCTATTCAAGCTATGTGGTTTAAGTCAAATTATGCAATTCCTAAAACAATTTGTTCCCTAATCAAATGCCACCAGGGTCGGTATGACCTCCAGTCTTTCAGTAAGGATGGAAGCTAACGCAGATAGACTTATTTGTCAGAGATTGGTGTTTTCTTTTTTTGCAGTATTTTCTCTCCCTGCTAAATACAGGATGCTATTCTTCTCCTCGGAAACTCTGGTAGCATAGTGGTTAAGTGCTATCTGTGCTAATCAAATGGTCAGGATTTCAAGTCTGCCAGGTGCTCCTTGGAAACTCCGTGGAGCAATTCTACTCTGTCAACAGGGTTGCTGTGAGTTGGAACTGACTCAGCGGCAGTGGGTTTGGGTTTTATTCTTCCCCTTGAAAATTATCTAAAAAGTTTCATGAGTATTGTTGAGTAATTGCACTTAGGTTATTATTTAACAAAGTATAGATGTCTATTCAAATATTTCATAGAGATACTTATTAACCTGTGAATATTGTTCAGAATATCTGTCATTACAATCGGTTAGAAAATTATGACTAAAAAGGAAATTAGAATTATCTAGGAAGGAACAGCCTGGTGTTGAAATTAGGTAAAACTATTGCCACATTAATGGGACCCTCTTCTGAGCATCACTTAAGAAAACGTGTGACGACAGTTAAATCAAGACTTTGGATTAGGCATCTGAATGGAATTATGTTAATTAATCTTGAAAAGTATTAATTTGAAAATATAGCTATTGAATACATACAAAGATAAAATGAACATCTGTATTGTATGATATTCAGCATAGTTACTGGTGTTGTTGGGTGCCCTGGAGTCAGTTTTGACTCACAGAGGACCTACATAGAAAAGAGTGAAACCCCACCTGGCCCTGGACCATTCCCACAATTATCGCTCCCTTTGAGCCCATTATTCCAGCCACTGGGTCAACGTATCTCATTGAGGTTCTTCTTCTTTTTTTGATGACCCTCTACTTTACCAAGTATGATGCTCTTCTCCAAGGACTGGTTCATCTAACACATGGCCAAAACATGTAAGATCTCACATTCTTTGCTTGTAGGGAGCTTTCTGGTCATACTTCTAGCTTTTCTAGTAGTCCACGGTATATTCAGTACTCTTCAGAAACACCATAATTCAAATGCATCAGTTCATTTTTTAGTCTCCTTTATTCATTGTTCAGTTTTTGCATGCATATGAGGCAACTGAAATCACCATGGTTTGGGTCAGGCCCACCCTAGTCTGCAAAGAGGTATCTTTGCTTTTTGAACACTCTGAAGGGGTCTTTGCAGCAGATTTGTCCAAAGTGTAATACATACTGTGATTTCTTGACTGCTGTTTGGCAGTGACTGTGAACCAAGTGAAATGAAATCCTTGACAACTTCACTGTTTTCTCCATTGATCATGACATTGCTTATTGGTCCAGTTGTGAGAATTCATGTTTTACGTTGACGTGTAATTCTTCTTGAAGGCTGTAGTCTCTGATCTTCATCAGTAAGTGCTTCAAGTCCTCTTTACTTTCTGCATGGAAGATGGTGCCATGTGCCTACTGTATGTTGTTAATGAGTCTTCCAATCCTGATGCTGTGTTATTCTTCATAGAGTCCAACATCTCAGACTCTTTGCTCAGCACACAGACTAAGTACGGTGAAAGGATACAACCCTGACGCACACCATTCTCGTTTTTAAACATCGCAGTACTCCCTTAGTCTTTTCTCTTCGTCTATGTACAGGTTCTGCCTAAGCAAAATTAAGGGTTCTAGAGTTCCCACTGTTGATAATGATACAATCCACACACTTGAATTCATTAGCATAGTCAATAAAACACAGGTAAACATCCTTCTGGTATTCATTGCTTTCAGCCCAGATCCATCTGACATATACAGTGACATTACTCACTCCAAGTCCTCTTCCCAAGTCAGCTTGAATTTCTGGCATTTCTCTGTTAATGTGCTGCTGCAGTCACTTTTGATTTCTTCACCATAATTTTACTTACTTGTGACATTAACAATATCAGCCAATAATTTCTTCCTTCTGTTGGACCATCATTTTGAATGGGCACAGATATGGATCTCTTCCAGTTGGTTGGCCAGGTAGCTGTTGAAATTTCTCGGCATAGACGAGCGAGTACTTCCAGTATTGTACCAGTGCTGAAATAGCTCAACTGCTATTCCGTTATTTCTGGAGGCTTGGTTTTCATCAATGTCTTTAGTGTCGCTTGAACTTCCTTATTCTTATTCTTCTGTTACCTCTTGAAAGGGAGGAAGGTCAACTGATTCTGTCTTAATACACTCACTCTGAATTATTTTGTCTTCTTTTGATGCTTCCTGCATCATTGAATATTTTGCCTGTACAGTCTTTCAATATTACAGTTGATTCTGTCACCAAAGCCATATTTTTCAACTACTGATTCTTCTTCTTCCTGTCTAACTTTTGAACTTTTTCTTCAGTGCTTTGAGCTTGAGAAATGCCAAGTGTGTTTTCCCTTATGGTTTTCCAACTCCAGGTCTTTGAACATCTCATCATAGTACTTTATCTTCTTGAGTCGACCTTTGAAGACTTCTGTTCAGCTCTTTTACTTCATCATTTCTTCCTCTCTCTTTAGCATGTTTCAGAGTTTCCTCTAACATCCATTTTGTTCTTTCCTCTCTTTCCTGTCTCTTAAATGACCTACTGTTTCTTCATGTATGATATCCTTGGTGTCATGCCATAATTCCTGTGCTTTTCAATCACCAGTGTTCAAAGTACGTATTACAGCTTGAGATGGTCTTTAAATTCAGGGGGATATACTCAATGTCGTACTTTAAATTTTGTGGACTTGTATTAATTTTCTTCAACTTCAATTCTGAACTTGCTTATGAGCAACTAATGGTCTGTTCTGCAGTTGGTCCCTGGCACTGTAATGACTGATGATACTGAGCTTTTCCATTGTATCTTTCTATATATATAAGAACTGTCAAAGTTTGCAAACTCATCCTAGAAAAAGTGCTAGATATTTCCTTGCTGAATACCACTATAGTTACCTTCCAAGTACTCCCCTTGGGAAGTTATACACTGATGCCAGTGCCTAGTGCACCCTTCAAAACAATTTTGGAACTCTTTTTCTGGGAATGGCCATTAGAGCTGTTGTCCTATGACCTTTGATGTCCTGAATGTCATCAAAGTATCTGCCTTTTGATATTTCCTTTATCCTTGGGTAAAGCAAAAAGTCACTGGGAGCCATATCAGGTGAGTAGGGAGGGTGTTCCAGTACATTTATTTGTTTACTAGTTAAAAACTCCCTCACAGACACCTATATAATTAAGTTCATGAATTGGCCAACGTGCCACCATGTGCAATGTCCATTCCAGAAGAGTTCCAAAATTGCTTTGAAGGGTGAACTAGGTGCTGGCATCAGTGCAGGCCTTCCTAAGGGGAGTACTTGGAAGGTGACCGTAATAACAGACAGCAATGAGGTATGTAACACTTAGAACAATGAAGTTTGCACTTAATTGGCAGATCTTGTATATTTAATTTGATTTCTTTGCATACCATCTGGCATGGCCTTGGTATAGTAACTATTTATGTTGTTGAAAAAGGCATGTCCAATGAATAGGTCATTGATTTTGAAAAATTCTTTCATGTCATCTCCAGGGTTGGTTCTATCATCAAAGTCATATTTTCCAACTACTGATCTTTCTTCTTCCTGTCTAACTCTGGCATTCCATTCAGCAGTAATTACAAAGGCATCTCAGTTGCATGAGTGATCACTTTCCAACTGCAGAAGCTCATAAAAATTTTCAGTGTCTTCATCTTTGGCCTCAGTTGTTGGTACATAACTTTGAATGGCAGTTATAATAACTGTAGGCATATGAATATTACCCTATCACTGACACTGTGGCACTTCAGGACAGATCTTGAAATGTTCTTTTTGATGATGAATGCTAGCACCATTTTTCTTCAGTTTGTCATTCCTAGTATAGATCATATGATTGTTCAATTCAAAACAGCCCATACCAGTCCATTTCAGCTCCCTGATGCCTAGCTTGTTGATCTTTATGTATTCCATTTCATTTTTCTGCATTCATATTTTGTACATTCCTTATTCCAACTATAAGGTCCAACCATTAAGTCTACAAACTTAGTTGTTCTAAGTGTTACATACCTCATTGTTAAATATCATCATGGTCACCTTTGAAGTCCTCTCTCTGGGATGCTATGCATCGATGTCAGTGCCTGGTCCACCCTTTAAAGCAATTTTGGGACTCTTTCTGGAATGGCCATTGCACAGAGTGGTATGATGGCAAGTGTGCAAACTAAATTGTACAATTGTCTGTGAGGGAGTTTTTAGCCAGTAAACAAATAACAGTACTGGAACACCCTCCCTGCTCTCACATGATCTCGCCCCCAATAACTTTTCTTTACCCAAAGATAAGTAAGTGTTGAAAGGCAGACATTTTGATGATGTTTAGGACATCCTGGGTAATGGGATGATAGCTCTGATGGCCATTCCAGAAAAAAGAGTTCCAAAACTGCTTTGAATGGTAGACCAGGCGGTAGCATTGGTGCACAGCTTCCCAAGGAGAGTGCTTTGAAGATTATCAATATTCAGCAATGAGGTATGTAGCACTTTCTGGAGGAGGAGTTTGAGAACACAACTGTCACTTCTTGTATTAGTGGATATTCAAATTTGCTTCTTCTCATTCTGAGTCATGTCACGTCAGCAAATGAACGGTCCAAAAGATTGTATTTCAGGTGCCTTCCAACTTGAGGAGCTCATTTTCCAGCCTGATATCAGAAAATGTTTTCACTGGCCAGATTTTTAAAAATTAGATTCTTCCTAGTGTCTCAGTCTAAAATTTCCAGATACCTGTCCACCATGGGTGACCCTGCTGGTATTTCAAATATCAGCGGCGTAGCTTCCAACATCATATCAACATATAACCACAACAGTATGACAAATTGACAGATGAGTGGTGGTCATTAAATACTAGAAATTGTAAATTCTAATGGCAGCTGACAGATCTGTGTTATATGGCACCAAATGCAAGAAATGTGTCCACTTTGAGGTCATTTGGTCATAATGATATGTTTAAGTATAAAGAAGGGAACTGTGTAAAGGCGATGGCTGAAAAACATCATGAACTTAATAAACATCACTGAACTGTACGTGTAGAGATTGCAGGAATATCAAATGCTTTGTTACATATATTTACCACAATTCAAAAAAAAATGATAAAATGTCTATTTCCCCTCAGTGACAATTTAAATACATATAATTCTTTTTAATAACAGAGATGCTTTGATAATTATATGAGATGACTAGGAACACTAAGATACTAATGCACTTAAATTTGAAGGAAAATCCTTGTGCTTCTAATTGTATTAAATTTTGATTGCTTCTTATCATTATAGGAAAGTATTTACTGAATAAACCTAGATGACAAAAAAAAAAAAAAAAACCAGCCCCGCTGCCATCGAGTCAATTACGACTTGTAGCAACCCTGTAGGATGGAGTAGAACTGTCTCATAGAGTTTCCAAGGAGTGCCTGCTGGATTTGAACTGCCACCCTTTTGGTTAACTGACGCAGCACTTAACTACTATGACCCCAGGATTTCCTAAATGACAACAGATCTGGGATATTTGAGATATCTTGGCAATTTACGTTTATGATTCCTTGAAAGGCACCAATATTTGCAAAGAGAGGCATAATTCAAAGGAAGGACAGAATAAAGCTGATGCCAACTATAACCCTAAGGAGTTAGTAAAATCCACATTTTTTCTTCTTCTTTTTTTTTAGTGTTCATTAACACAGCACATACTTAAAATTTCATGGTTTCTATCTATTGTTTCTACTCCATATAGGACTTCTTTTGCCATGAGTCAGATCAGATCCAACTCGACTGCACTTGGCTTTGGCTTTGATAATTATCCACTGAGGCTAAGACATGTAACACCTGTTCTTGGTACAGGAGGAAACATGTTGAACCAGACACAGCCTTTCCTTTGGGTGTCCCTTCCATGGAATGCTGGGTATTGTCTAGTGAGCCCTCTCAGAATTATCTATTTCTTAATTTGTCTGGACTAGGCTATTTTATAGCTGTATAGCAATAAGAGAAACCATGGTAGCATACTGGTTAAGAGCTATAGCTGCTAAACAAAATGTCAGCAGTTCAAACCCACCAGACACTCCTTAGAAACTACAGGGCAGTTCTACTCTGTCCTATAGGGTCACTATAAGTGGTAATCAACTAGACAGCACTGGGTTTGTTTTTTGTGTTATATAGTGATAAAACTTCAGCTGACATTAACCGATGATAATGCAAGCATTTCCTCTCCATAGCAACGCTAGTGATATCTGTCTTGAAAGCAGAAATAAATTCTGTTCATAGGAAATATAGATCTCCATACATTAAATACTCATTTGAACTGGTTTTAACATCTTTTTGGTTCACTCATATATTAAGCTAAACAGACTCTTTGCTATGTGTTTGTGATGGTTAAAGTTGTGTGAACTTGGCTGGGCCACATGATTTTCAGTGGTTTGGAAGCTATGATGTATGATAATTACATAATAATGTAATCACCTCCATGCCGAGATGTGACACACCATAATCACCTCCATGATGAGATCTGCTATGTGGCCAGCCAATCAGTCAACTAGAGTTTCCTTGGGGGTATGGCTTGCATCCACTGTATAAGAATTTTCTGGCAAAGCTTTCTAGTTTTTGTTCTTCTCTCAATCCTGCATTTGGTGCCTCATCATATGAACTCTGGTTCTTGAAACCTGAGCCAGCATCCTGCTCTTTGACCTACCAAGCTTGGGTTCATCTGCCTCCACAGTGACGTGTGCCAGGAGAAGCCTCCAGCCTGACGCCTGACCTACAGACTTGGGACTTTCCAGCCTCTACAACCACAGGGGCTACTCCCTTGATAAAATATCTCCCCTTATACACACATGGACACACACACAGAGACACAGAGACACAGACACACAAACACAGACTCACACACACAGACACACACTTCACTGCTTTTGTTTCTCCAGACAGTCCACCCATATTTGTATGGCAGTCTTGTTTTAATCTTTTTCAAAACTGTACCACAATCTGGTGTGGTAACCAAGACTCAGCAGAGAAAGGGTTAACTTTCTAATCAAACACCATTCATTCCCTCTTCAATATGGTCTCTGCAATCTGGTTTCTGTTTAATGTGGTTGAATGTGCACACCACTTTATCAAAACAACTTATGTCAACCCAGCTAACAACATTTTATATGTCAAATTCAGTAACAACAGTTTAGGACCTTTCTTTGCCACACTCTTCAGTTTTCATAGAACTCAGTCATTCTGCAGCCTCTGAAACTACTGGCCTCCCTTTTCCCTGACACAGCCTTCTCCCTGGTTGCCTCGCTCACCTGTCTCACGACATCCCACTCCCGCCCCCGCCCCCATCATAGACATCATGGCTCCCTTCCTTCCTTCTACTAAGCATGTGTGTTCACCAGCATCTGCCTTCCGGCCCTCCCGAGTGATCTCAAATACACTCAAGCCTGCCACAATCATTTATACATTAATGGCATAAATTTTTATATAAACGAAACACAACCATCACTTTGCTAGACTTCAGACCAATGTTAGGTTGGACAGCCTGTCTTAGGTATCCCACAGACACCTCAACAAGCCTCATTTCCCTTCCCCGACACGTGCTTGGGCAGGGTCTACTTGCTGGGATCCGCTATCCACTCTCTGTCCTAACTGGAAACCTGGGAAGCTGTCAAGACTAGGTCATCACCAAGTGTTGATTATTTTACATCTGAATCATTTCTGAAGTTTATGCCTTTTTCTTTTTCTCAACATACATTCTTTCTATAAAGCCCTGATCACTTTTATTTCCAGATTATTGTAATTGAGCCCCTAAATCGATGCTACCTTTTCACACTGTTTTGCTAAACAACCTTTAGTGACTCTTATTTCCTCTGTATGTATTACCAGCTTTTTGGTATGGCTTCTGGGGTTCTTGTTTTGCCTTTAAAGCAGTCCTTGTTTCATCTTTTCCTGGTTAAATACCTGCTAGATTGTTTAGGATCACGCACTCCTGCCAGGTGGAAATTTCCTGAATTCATCTTTCCCTCTCCCTCTCATTGCTGTAGAAACCCTGGTTGCATAGTGGTTGAGTGCTGTGTCTGCTAACCCAAATGCCAGCAGTTCAGATCTGCCAGACGCTCCTTGGAGACTCTATTGGGCAGTCTACTCTGACTGACAGGATCACGATGAGTCAGAATTGAGTTGATGGCAGTAGATCCGGGTTCCTCAGTACATGCTTCTGTACATGCTTACATAGGTCGTCGTTCTTTCATTTCTTTGCTAGCTAACTCTAAGTGCTTATCAAGACTCAGCTGAACGGCAGCTACTCCAGGAAACATTATCAATCTCTACCCTTACACCTATAAAAGAAACCTCAGTAGCACAGTGGTTAAAGCATTCACCTACTAATCAAGAGGTTGGTGGTTTGTTTCCACCAGCCACTCTCCAGAGATGAGGTGTAGCCGTCTGCTTGTATGAGGATTTACAGCTCTGGAAACCCAATAGGGCAGTTCTAGTCTGTCCTATGAGGTTGCTATGAGGTAGGATCAACTCAGGGGCAGCAGGTTTGGTTTAATTAATACACTGTATCGCCTCGTCTCAGACCCCTGTCCTGTAAGCCTTCTATCTCATCATTCTATATGGTCATTTTCTAGCTTCTTTGACATATGAGGTACAGAATGTCCTACGAGTATCATATTTGTACCCCTATGGAGAAACCCTGGTGGCACAGTCATTAAGAATTATAGCTGCTAACCGACAGGATGGCTGTTTGAATCTGCCAGGCACTCCCTGGAAACTCAGAAGGGGTGGTTCTACTCTGGTGTTCCACACTATCAGGCGTATTGAAAACACACAATAAATATCTTATTGAACGACTAAATAAAGCAAGGAAGAGAGAAAGGAGAACCGAAGACAGGAAAGAATTATAGAAGTTGGGAAAAGCAAAAATTTACCACTTATTTTAATAATAACTCATGGATGCTGGTTTTGCTGAGTTCACTTCTTATATAAATACATAAAAACATGTGATTGCATCACCGTGTAGCATACTGTACTACTAGCTACCAGTGTAAAAGCACAGCAGTTCTTGAAATCCCTTCATTGCGTACTTTTCTTTTATTAAAAGTTTGAAGGGCTACTGAACATTTCTATGAAACTGAGGTGGTCCACCGTGTGTCAGGTCAAAGTCATGGCCAAGGGATATCCTTCTTTGTATCAGTCAAGAGAGGAACATTTTGTTAGTGACATCTGTCTCTACGTGAAAGAATCAACTTGTAGTTATTCCAAGAGATTAGCGAAACTACCTTTGGTTCTGCAGGCTATTGTGCCCTTCAGAATTGTTACTGAATAGCTCTCCTTACTTAACAGGTCTCTTTTCCTCTTACTCATCTAAACTGTCTAATGCATTTGTTGTTGTTGTTAATGTTGTCAGATTGGTTCCTACCCACAGCAACCCTGCACACCACAGAACGAAACACTGCCCTGTCCTGCGTCATGCCAACAACTGCGACGTTGGAGCCCATCATTGCAGTTACTGTGTCAATCTGTGTTGCTGATGGTCTTCCTCTTTTCGGCTGACCCTCTGCTTTACCAGGCTTTATGTCCTTCTCTAGGCACTGGTCTTGCCTGACAACACGTCCAAAGTATGTCCGATGAGGTCACGCTCTCCTTGTTTCTAAGGACCATTCTGGTTCTACTTTCTTCAAGATCTACCCATCTGCTCTTTTTATTCAGATGTGTCTTCTCTGCCCTTTAAGACTGGATGATGTTCAATATACAGCCAGTTCACTGAAAACCGTGTTCACAAAAAACAGTGGCTGCTCAAAGCATCAACTTCATGGAAAATAGACAAAATTTAAATCTATATTGACATGAGTCGGATCCGACTCGACAGCACTTGGCTGGGACTTGGCTATATTGACATGAATGCATAATACACGTGTTGTCATTGAAAGATACCTTCTGACCACAGATGTACATTATGGAAATGAAATAGAGAGAGAAAGAGATGCAAGCTATGACTTAACAATATCTCAACCGCAGCCACTCCATCTCTTTCATGGACTGTTGTCAGTACTTGGTGTGATACCGGTGGCCTTGACTGCCTTCTTATGCTGTCATAAATGCCACCTACCACGTGCAGCATCTGTACCTGTTAGACGTTTATAAGGAATCTATCTTTATAAAACACTGATCATCTTCACTCCTCATATAAACGTTTCAAACCAGTATTAAGCAGTGTCCCAATTTACCATTTTCCTGAGAAGCTATAGATTTGCCAACCCTTGACCTTTTATTTTCTGTTCTCTTCCTAACTCTTAATGAAATATATTGATTATTCATTCAATCCTCAATATACAGAATGTTCCTTCTGATTAGCTCTGTCAGTAAATCATTTGCCAAAGTGAGAGACAGAAAAATTAGCTTCCACGGAGTCAGTTCTGACTCACGGCAATGCTACGTGTGTCAGAAGAGAACCGGGCTCCACGGGGTTTTTAATGGCTGACTTTTCAGAAGCAGATTGCCTGGTCTTCCTGCTGAGGGTCTTGGGGGTGGACCTGAACCACCAGCTTTTGGGTTATCAGCCAAGCTCATTAACCATTTACCCCGCTGGCGACTCCAATGGAGAGAGACAGTGGGCACTGTTTAGCACACTTTTGCTGACTGTTTCTATAATTCATACTCCCTAGTTTTTTCTGACACACACTTTTTGGGTTTTGTCTCTTACTTGTGTTACAGACTGAGTTATGCGCCCGTGAACACGTGTCAGCTTGGCTAGGCCTTGTGTACCCTAATATCCATCGGTCTTGCCTTTCTCTCACTCTCATTCTCTGCTCTTACGTTAACAGTTCTGCCTTAAGGATGTCTTTCCTACTCACCTTACGATACTTCCAACCTTCCTGTTTTGAATGTTAACCTTAATTAACCTCATCCTTACATCCAACTCTATGCCTGGAACTTGCTCCATCACTTCCTTTCAGAGCTTATTGCTCTCCTTCGCTCATAACGTATTCAGGAATTCCTCCTGAGCATCTCCATCTGGCAGGATACTGAGATTTACTTCCAAGCTCCGATGACATCTCATAGCACTACGGTACGAGGCTGCCCCTACAACTTATCTCTAAAGTACTTTAGGCTTGGGCAAGACTTAATCATCTTTGTATTCTCAACACTTAGAATAAAAACCTGTCTTGATGGTCTGACGGACTGGAAGGTCCCTAAAAGACATGGCCCCAGACTCTGTATTAGCCTCAAACAGAAACCATTCCCAAAGCTAACTTTTCAAACAAACATTGGATTGGCCTATGAGATACAAAATGATACTGGTGAGGAGTATGCTTCTTGACTCAAGTAGATACATGAGGCTAACTAACAGCTCCTGTCCGGAGGTGAGACGAGTGGGCAGAGGGGGACGGAACTGGTTGACGGGACACAGGAGGTACAGGATGGAAGGGGGAAATGGGCTGTCACAGGGTGGGGAGTGTGCCCGGAGTTGTGTGGTAAAATGTGTTTAAGTTTTTGTGTGACAGGTTGACTTGGATTGCAGACTTTCACTTAAAGCACAATATAATATTTTTTAAAAAAGAAAGAATAAAAGCCAGTTGCTGATGAATTGATTCTGGCCCAAAGCAGCCCTATGGGGCAGATTAGAACTGGTCCATAGTGTTTCCAAGGCTGTAAATCTTTATAGAAATAAAGTGCTGTATCTTTCTCTTTCTCTGTTAGCAGTCAAGCACTTAACCACTGTACCACCAAAGCTCCTCACAGTTACAATAAACCAAACCAAAACCCACTGCTGTTGAGTCAATTCTGACTCACAGCGACCCGATGGGACAGAACAGAACTGCCGCATAGGGTTTCCAGGGAGTGGTGGTGAGTTCAGACTGCCTGAGCTCTTAACCACTGAGCAACCAGGGCTCCACAGTTAGAAGAGCACCTGATGATTTTTAGAAACTTGATATTCATTTTAATGAATAATTTTTATGGTGACTTCTTTGAGCATATCCTCCTATTTATGTTACTCATTATTTTGTAAAATAATCTTAGGATTTTTTTTTTTTTCAAATCTCTTAAGCTTTTCCAGAGTTAAAGCATTATTACAGATCATCCATAAGAGGATGGGAGATTTCATACTAAGTCTTATAATTATACTGAAAAGCAGTGTAGACTTTTTTCTTGAGCTAAAGAACATTTTAATTATTGTTTCTGTTGTATAGAGGGGTAGTAGAGTGTTCAGAATCCTTTTCAGAGATCCACACATAAAAATGTATGTCTGACCATGCTGGTCACAAAAGAGTTCAACTCTAGCATTCCCTAAGAATCAGAATAAAAGTCATCAGCTTCCTGGACAAGTTCTAGTGTGCTTAATTTTAGCTTAATTAAAATCCCATGCACACTCAAACAAATATAGTATTCGCCTCCACTTCCTATCTAAAACTCATGTCTAGCATCATAGTTTCATAAAATACCAGCTGCTCTATGTTAATTTTTGTACAGACATGCAAGTCTGTTTAAGTTGGTGTACATAATCTGAATAATCAAAGCAGAAAAGTGTACCATTATCATGCTATTAAAAAAATGTAATAAAAAAAGAGTTTAAATAATATCCTTATTTTAGGAAAATTCTGTGTTTTAAGAATAGATATCAGAAGTTCACAAGAAAGTCTAGGGATAAAGTAATATATAAAGTTCCCATCTAGTATGAATCCTATATCAACAAATTCACAGATTTTTGCTTCTAGTTAATACAGAACAATCATGACTGAGTGTACTCTCTCTCTCCAAACAACTAAAAAACTGGAAGAAATAAATGAAGCAATGATTCTCATGTACTGTCATGGGACAATACAAAAAAGCCAACATAAGCCCTAAACCTGATTGTGGCACAGGAGTGACACCCAGATGAAGACTACTGGTCTCCCTGAGTCGAAGAGATTTAAGTGGGACACTAGGGATCCAAAGGCAGCTAGAGTTTACAGGGCAGTAAACCACAGAGAAGAAAGCTGCACAGAGAGAGACCTTTCCAGAAATCTTTAGAGCATCCCTCTCAAGTCTTCAGCAAAACCCTGAGCAACACATGAATAGACTATCAAAGGCCTAGAAAATAACCAAGGATCATTCCCCAGGGATAAGAGAAAGGAGTAAAGACTTTCTCATCAGTCAGAGTAAAAACCTTGATCGTTCACAGGCCATTGCATAAACTCTGGATTATTTTGCTTTTGTAGCATGGAGAAATTAGCCCTAGATTAAACACTACTTTGGTTTTACCTAACAAAGCTTAGGAGCACAAGCCCCAAAGAAAAACTACTTCCAAGAAGTACTGGGTACCAGTCGAAACTCAGGGATATTTATAGAAACACAAAATTACACACTAGCACCTAACACAGTAAAAATCACAATGTCTGGTAGCCAACTAAAAATTACAAGGCATTGAAAGAAATAGACACATACACTATACAATAAAAAGAAAGACCAATCCATCAACACTGACCTAGGAATGTCACAGACAGTAGAATTAGAAGAGCAAAAGATTAAAGGGGGGGGAAAAAAAAGATAAAGTACATTAAGATATGAAGGATTTTATAAAGACAAGTTGAACTTCTAGAGATGAATGCTACAATGACAGACAAAATATAATGAGTCAAAATAACAGCTGACTGGGTATTGCAGAAGAACACATAAATGAATGTAGACACATAGCAATCAAAACTATGCTGAGCTTACAAATCAGAGTAGCTCACAGGTCCAGGAAACTAAATGAATCCTAACACAAGAAGCATGAAGGAAAATACAAGGTGTATCATACTCAGACTAGTTAAAATCAGTGACAATCTTAAAAGCAGACAGAAATCAAAAATTAAAACAACAAAAAAGGATCCATGTACAGTGAAACAAAAATCTAACATAAGGAAGTCGGCATATTTCTTCCCGGAAAAAGTACAAGACAGAAAAGCAACATCATTAAAGTACTAAACGACAAGTATATCAACTGAAAATTCTTTACCACAGAAATATAAATCTCCAGTATGAAGGTGAAACAAGTATGAGATTCACATATGCACAGCCTGGATTTGAAGTCGTCCTTTCCAGTCTCAGTAGTAGTTTCTTCATCCCTAGGTCTCCTTTTATGTCCTTCGTTGAGAATTCTGGGGATTTATGTTCTCTTCTTTACCGTGTACTTATCGTGACTGCAGGCTGATGAAGAAAAAAATCAATAGGATTTCACCCCACCCTCTTGGGACCACTCTTCCCAACAGGGAGGAAGGTTCCACTCCATCACAGGATTAGGTATCTGCAAGCTGCTCACTAGCAGTACTTCTGTGACAGGGACGCTTGGGAATGGGTAACAGAGAATGGGGGCGGGGGTATATTTCATACTCTTGAATCACTGGAGTTTCATTTTCTGTTCTTTAGATCTGAGGTAGAGAGGTACACGTGGGGGGATTTCTGTTTGCAGCAGTGACCACTTGTGGGTTTCCAGCTCTCTGGATTCCAGACTAAGAGGTACTCAAGAAAAAAATGGTAAACTCACGATCAGTTCAGTGGTGCTGCTTAAAAAATTTGAAAGGGATTTACGGCATTAAATTCTTATATGAGAAAAGAAGGAAGGTTGTATCATGAATCGAGACATTCACCTTAAGACTACAAAAAATATGAAATAAAGCTAAAATAAGTAGTTATTAGGTGCTGTCAAACAGTTCTGACTCATAACGATGCTACGCACGACAGGACAAAGCGCCGTCCAGTCCTGCGTCATGCAGGATTGTCGTGCTTGAGTCCATTATTGCACTCACTGTGTCAAACCATCTCACTGAGGGTCTTTGGTTTTTTTGGCCGATCCTCTAGAAAGCATGAGATCGTTTTCCAGGAACTGATACCTCCTGATAACACGTCCCAAATATGTAAGACTTAATCTCGCCATCCTTGCTTCCAAGGAAAACTATGCTTTGAGACCAATCTGTTTGTTCTTTCGGCAGTCCATGGTACACTGAATATGCTTCTCCAGAATTCAAAGGTTTCAATTATGTCTTCTGTCTGCCTATATGATGTGATTGAAAACAGCAGGGCTTGGGTCAGATGCACCATAGTCTTCAACGTTGTATCTTTGCTTTTGAACCCTTTAAAAAGGTCTTTTGCAGCTTATTTGCCCAAGACATCTTTTGATTTCTTGATTGCTGTTTCCGTGGGTGTTGATTGTGGAACCAAGTAAAATGAAATTCTGACAACCTCAGTCTTTTCTCTCTTTATCATGATGTTGCTTGTTGGTCCACTTGTAAGGAGTTTTGTTTTCTTGATGTTGAGGTCTGATCCATAGTGAATGCTGTGGTCTTGGACCTTCATCAGTATTTCAAGTCCTCTTCACACTCAGCAAGCGTGTACCTGCATAGCACGAGTTGCTAATGAGTCTTTCTTTAATCCTGATGCCCCTCTCTTCTTCATAGTGTTCAGCTTCTTGGATTATTTGCTTGGTATACAGCTTGAATAGGTAGGATTAAAAGACACAACCCTAAGGCACACCTTATCTGACCTTAAACCATGTCATGTCCCCTTGTTTTGTTCAAATGACTGCCCCTTGATCTACGTAGTGATTCTTCATGAGCACAATTTCGATTCTTTGCAATGCTATCCACAATTTGTCATCACCCACACAGTTCAATGCCTCCACATAGTCCATAAATCAGAGGTAAATGTCTTTTCAATATTCTTTGCATCAGTCGTGATCCATCTGACATCACAAATGATATCCCTGGTTCCATATCCTCTTCTGTATCTGGCCTGAGTTTCTGGCGGTTGCCTGTCAATACACAGCTCAGCTATTTTTGAATGATCTTCAATGAATTTTACTTGCATGTGATATTAATTATATTGTTGATTATTTCTACATTCAGCTGGATCATGTTTCTTGAGAACAGGCATAAATATGGATCTCTTCCTGTTGATTGGCCAGGCTGCTGTCTTACAGATTTCTTGGCACAGGTAAGTGAGCAATTCTAACACGGCTGCTGTCTGTTGAAACAGTTGAATTGATCTTCCATCGATTCCCGGAGCCTTGTGTTTTGCCAGTGCCCCCAGTTCAGCTAGGACTTCTTCCGTCAGGACCATTTATTCTCAATCATATGCAACCTCTTGAAACAGTTGGTATAATGACTCTGAGTATTCCTTCTACCTTCTATTGGTGCTTCATGTGTCATCTAACATTTCACCATAGAATCCTTCAGAGAAATTCAATGACATCAAAAGCTAGTACTTAAATCAACAAAAGTGATAAAACCTTAGCAAGGCTGACAAAGAAATCAGGAAGACAAAACTTATCACTATCAGGAATGAAAGAGAAGCTATCACTATAGACCCTACAGGCATTAAAATAACAATAACACCAAACACACTGTCGTCAAGTCAGGTCCGACTCATAGCAACCCTAGAGGTCAGAGTAGAACTGCCCCCTAGAGTTTCCAAGGAGTGCCTGGCGGATTTGAGCTACCAACCTTTTGGTTAGCAGACATAGCACTTAACCCACTACGCCACCAGGGTTTAAAAAAATAATAACAGAATACTTAAAATGAGTCTATACACGTGAATTCTACAACTGAGATGAAACAGACCAATTCCTCCAAAACTATACACTACAGACATTCACAAGAGGTCTCCCTGAGTTATAATCAAACTTGACAGTAACAACGATAACCAAAATGAACCAAGGTTAAAGAGATAACTTGAATGTTTTCAGAACTATTTAGAAATTGATTGCGTACTTAAAATTATTCCAAGAAATACCTTTCCAGTCCCCACTGGTTTCACTGGCAAATGGTACCAAACAATTAAGGAAGAATTAACACGAGTTCTATACAATCCTTTCCACAACACAGAACACAGGACACAGTCTTGGAGAAACTGTTTGTCAATTAAACATCTAATAAAAGATCCATCTCCAGAATACATAGACAATCAACTTAATTTAAAAAATTGAGGCAAGACATTTGAACAGAAAATTTCACCAAATATACACATATATAATATACATATATACATCTATATCTATATCTGTATCTATATACATACATCAGATCCGACTTGACAGCACTTGGCTTGGCATCTATCTATCTATATATAGATGGCAAAGGGGCATATGCAAACATTCTCAGCATTATCTGTCATTAGGGTAGAGTGAAATGGCAACAAGATACTAGTACATATCTATTAGAATGTCAAATGAAACAGACTGACAAAATCAAGTGTTGCAGAGGATGTGAGTAACTGGAATGCTCACACCTTGTTGGTGGTTGTCATGGATTGAATTTTCTCCCCCCCAAAACATGTGTAGTACTTTGGCAGGGCCAGGAGTCCCTGGATTCTGTGATTGCCCTCCATTCTGCAATTTTCTGATACTGTAAGTCCTAATTTCTGCCTGTGGCTGATAGATAAAACGAATATGCTAGGAGAGGGTTACGGTAGGACTGCCACCCTCTTGCTAAGGCAGTTTCCCTGGAGTGTGGCTTATACTACCCTTTATGCTTTCATGCTGCGGGAGATAAAAAGAGAGAGAAGCAAGCAGACAGTTGGGAACCTCACACTGTCAAGAAAGCAGCATGGGGAGAAAAGTGTGTCCCTGTGCCAAGATGCTCCCTGAACAAAGACTGGTGCAACACAAGGACTTTTCTCCAAAGCTGACAGCAGAAAAAGCCCTCCTCTGAAGCTGACCTCTTGGATTTGGACTTGTAGCCTACCATACTGTGTAGAAATAAACTTTTCCTTGCTACAGCCATCCACGTTTTGATATTTCTGTTAGAGCAGCACTCACTGACTAAAACAGTGGTAATATAAGGCAGTATAATGATTTTAGAAAACAATTAAAAAAAAAACTATACACACTGGATCATTAGTTCTTATCTACTAACCCAAAACAAATTTAAGCATGTATCCCTACAAAGATTCATACATAAATGTTCATAGCAACTTCATTATGAAACCACCATCTGGGAACTCTCCAAGTATCTATTAACAGAAAAACGAAAACACAAAAGGAATACCATTACTCACAAAAATACATGAACTATGGATACATACAACAACATGGATAGACTTCAAAACTTGGGTGCCAGATACAGGGTATAGATACTGATTGCATTTATATAAATGTTTAGCAAAGACAAACCAACTTACAGAAACCAAAAGTATATCAGTGCTCAAGCCTGGAGACAGGGAAGCAAATCATGATCAAGTTAAGATTAGACAGGAATATGAGAACATTTTTTTAGCAGGAATGTATGTATTCACTAGACATCCCTAAGTGAGATACAAATGGTTACATGCTTGACTGCTAACCAAAAGGCTGGTGGTTCAAATCCACCCAGAAGCATGTTAAAAGAAAGGCCTGGTGCCCTGCTCCCAAATGTTCACAGCCTTAAAAACCCTACGGAGCAGTTCTACTCTGCACACATACAATCGCCATGAGTCAGAATCAACTGGACAGTAACTTCTTTGTTTTGTTTGGTATGTTCACTATTTTGACTGCGGTAATGGTTCCATGAGTGTATATTTATGTCAAACTTTATCCAGTTTTTTACCTGTAACACGTGCAGTTTAAGGTATGCCAATTATATATGAATAAAATGGTTACAGTTTCAAACAACTAATAAATAATGGAGTTCACATTCACAATAAGAATTCAGAGAAAGAGAAAACTGCTCTACAACCCCACAATTGAAAGAAAAATAACCTTGCTCCTTCTGATTTTTAATTTGCATGTCAGTGAACCCCAAAGAGCGTCTTTGAGACTCCGAGACACTCATAGGAATTAACCAAACCAAATTGAGCCATCAACTTGATTGTGACTCATAGTGACAGAGTAGAGCTGCTCCACGGTGTTTCCAGTGAGTACTGGGTGGATTCAAACTGCCAACTTTTTGGTTAGCAGCTGTAGCACTTAACCACTAGCGTACCTCATATAACTGCTACCAACATAAAAATAGCATAATATGTGTTTTGACAGGGTTTGTTCAGCAGTAAAAATGATTCAATATTAGTCACGTATATTTTATAACTGTTACATTGATGTTACAGTTATGAATGTGTTCAACGGGCACAGATCATTCCCATAGAATATGCTAAAAAGTAATATCTTAGTCGTCTAGTGCTCCTGTAATGGTGTAGACTGCTTTAACAAGGAGAAATTTTATTCTGTCCCAGTCCAGTAGGCTGTAAGTCCAAACCTAAGGCATCAGCTCCAGGGGAAGTCCTTCTCTGGTGGCTCTGGAGGAAAGTCCTTGTCATTAATCTTCCCCTTAACTAGGAGCTTCTGAGGCGCAAGTAACCTGGGTCCTTCTCAGAGGAAGGCATTCTGCTCCCAGCAGTGCTTCTCAGTGGTAGAATGTCCCCTACTCTCTCTGCTTCTTTCTTTTGTATCTGAAGAGACTGCCTCAAGGCACAATACTATCTTGCACACTGAGCCTGCCTCAGTAACACAATCGCTGCCAATCTTCCCTCATTATCACAGAAGCAGGATTTACAACGTATAGGAACCTCACACAATACCAGGAATCATGACCTAGATGAGCTGCTATACACATTTTAGGGAGGGAACAATTCAATCCAGCCAGTAAAGTAACACCTGTACTTGTGGTCAACATTTTCCAGCTTTCACAGGGACACTAGATCATCACAAATAGTGCAGTTAGTTACCGTCGTAATGATTAATTCACATCTCAGATGGTCACATTTCTACATATGGCTGCAGCGGTATATTCGTTCATAAGGCATAAAAATACATACCTGTGTTTTTTCTGGAAACCCTGCTGGCATAGTGAGTTAAGTGCTACATCTGTTAACCAAAAGGTTGGCAGTCCAAATCCACCAGGTGCTCCTTGAAAACTCCATGGGGCATTTTATGCTCTGACCTATAGAGTTGCTATGAGTCAGACCTGACTCGACAGCAGTGGGTTTATTTTTTCTCCAGGCTTACTCCAAAGGAAAATCAAGCCTACCGTTGTTGAGTTAATTCCAACTCATAGTGACCTTAGATACAGAGTAGAACTGCTACACAAGAGTTTCCAAGAAGTGCCTGGCAGATTTCAACTGCAGACCTTTTGGTTAGCAGCTATAGCACTTAACCACGATGCCACCAGGGTTTCCAATATGTACACTAAGTGACAGAAAATAATTTAATCATTACTAAGAAACATTTAATCATAATATTAATATTAAGAAATATTAATTAAAATCATCAAAATTACAATTAAAATTTTTTTGACTTTATACTATGAAATAAAGATGTTCCATTCCTTCGCCTATCTATCTTATTCAGTGTTTAGCAACCATCAACATAAGTCAAATAACCCATGCACTGCCGTTGAGTCAAGTACGACTCATAGGGACCCTAGAGGCCAGAGCAGAACTGCCCCATAGAGTTTCCAAGGAGCACTTGGTGGATTTGAACTGCCAACTTTTGCTTAGTAGGTGTAGTACTTAACCCAAATAGAAAACTGAAATGCATGTAGAAAAAGAATGGATTTTGAATACCACAGCGCACTGTACAAGAATTACAGGTGTACTTGATTAGCCACTGTACCTAAGAATTTTGCAGTAGGTCATGCATAAATGTTTGTGGAAGAAACAAAGGGAGACAGGGAGAGCAAGGAAGGGAAGGAACCAGAAGTCAGAGAGAAGAAGAACATTACAAACTGAAAAGGGATTTCAAAGATTTTATATCAGTTTTTTATATGAAATTCAACTATAACTGTGCACCAGTACTTTATTTTGCAGCCCTGACTGACAAAGTGTCCTGGCTGGGTAACTGTTAAAGGCTCCATTGCTAGCTGAAAGTTTGGTGATTTGAAATCAGACAGTGGTTTTGTAGGAGAAAGACCTGAAATTGAGCTTGTGTGAAGGTTACAGTCCAATGAACACTATGGGGTAGCTGTACCCTGTCACACAGAGCTGCTATAAGTCAGAACCAACCCCATAATAACAACCAGCTTCCCATGCTGTCCACATATTTGAGAAGGCCCTGGTGAGACTAATGAGAAGTCAGGGTTCAGAGTCACTGATTAAAAGCTTTGTTGCAATGAATGTTTGGCATGTGATCGTCTTTGTATTTAATAAAATAGATTATAACCATTGGATCAACCAGCAGGTGCGTAAGAAAGAACATTCGCTGGAAAATACCCAATGATGATTTGAACTATTATTTTTTCAAGAACAACAACATATGTATTAGCACCACCATTGTGCCAGACACTAGCTAAGGTTTGGGAAACACAGGCTAAACTAATGGACCCAGGTGCTTGACTAATGTAGATAAGGTTGTGAGAAGATACTAAGCTACAGTACTAAGAGAAACTCTCTACCATATTCCAACGATTCTCTATTCCTTTCCAAGAGTAAAAAGCTGGAACGGGAAAAGACACCCCTACATTGATTTTCTAAGGCATATCACAGCATGGAATGGAGAAATGAAGCATCTTCAGAAAATGTGTACCATGAGAGCATTTATGAAGACAAGATTCAATGTGCATCATTAATTATTAAACTGCTGAGCTGGCGAACCGAGAAAGGCAACTAGCACACAAGCTGCTGTGAGAGGAGAGCTCGGGTCCAAGACTGCGAGTCAGTGTACGGGGTGGGCACTGGGGGACATGCATTTCCTGTTAGCGGACTACGTACTTGTTCTGCACAGTAATGCTCAAAGCACAATAAAGAATTAGAATTCAATATATGAAAATATGTTACTGAATTTTGAACTGTTTCAATTAAGTGCAAGAAGGTTAATATTAGTCCCCATGATAGGCTATTGAATATAAAAAATGCACGGTTCTGCACCAAACCCAACTTTCACAGGGGACGGTATGATTGTATTTTTGAATAGTCTGTGTAATGATTCCTTTTAAAAAATATTCTCCTGATAATCTTGTAGAAGTCAGTCTTGAAATGGTGTATGGAAATAACCTCTGCTGAGAAGTCTGTGGTTATAACTTATGTGACTTCCTTGTATTGCTAAATAATCACTGCTTTACTAAATCCACAGCCCTGGTTGCCCAGTAGTTAAGCACTCAGCAGTTCATCAGGAGGCGAGCAGATTCAGCCCACCAGTCCCTCTCTGGAAATGCTTTGGGGCAGTTCTACCCTGCCCTGTAGGGCTTCTGAGTCAGAATCAAACTGACAGTGACGTGTTGGTTTACTGTGTCTAATGATAAGCAGTTATTTACACTTCTTAGTTGTGTAGAGACTTAACGGACACTCCAGCCCAAAAGATGGAGCATGATTTTGATAAACGCCACAGTTAGTATTCTAGTCAGTGAACGAGGCTCTGATTTTTAAGCGTCATGGTGTTCAGGGCTAGAGAACAGGTCACTTTGCCCCAGTCTCTAACCATTTGTCAATTGTTGAGATTGCTCAAAGTGTTCCTGTTAGAGTATTTTCTTATTGATTCCTCACTATATGCACAGATAATTCTGAAGTCACTCTGTAACATTCCTCCTTCTGTAAACTTCAATTTTTTGATTATATTAAAAGTTCCTTTCTAATAAAAGTTATCCTACTTTCGACAGCTGTGTAGAGTACTTCAGTTTCTATAGAGAACTATGATGGATTCGCTTGTCATAAATAGTAAGGGGTTTGTAAGATTTTTTTTAAAAGTCTCAAAATATGTTATCCCCACCATTTTGATTCTTTTACAAATGACATTTGTTTTGAAGAACTATGGATTTATTTATTTCATGAAATAAAAATATTTAGTAAATAAACTGACAAAATTTTGAAGTTTAAGTACATGGACCCTATAATAATACAGTTAGTTCTAGGGTGTTCTATTAACAAATTGTGGAAATAGTATAAAGTTGGTCAGCTCTGTGAACTACCTGTAATTAAAAATAGCTTTTTCTCTAGACTTGGGATCATCAAGCACTGTCTACGATGAATGGATTTTCTAGTCCTAAAAATATTTCTGTGGCATGAATTGATCATCCATCTTTGGAATATGACACATTATGCTTTGTGGTCAACAAAACATCACAAACAAGATCACAGCTTAGAGTAGCAGATGAGTAGTAAAATAAAGAAAGAAAATTCACATGAAGTTACTTTACTTTCCCAGTAAAAATGGAAGTATTAATTCATGGGCTGCTTTGGCTACAGTTTTAACAATGGTCTACGGTGCTTTACTGGGAGTTAGAATATTATTTCAACATCCTGTGATGAAGATAAGACCCAGGATCATGATCTCATACTAAAGCGTGAGTTGCTACCCTCTAGGATGGGAACATCTAGGTATAACCAAATGAAACA
Source organism: Heterohyrax brucei (assembly GCA_028571685.1). Lineage (NCBI taxonomy): Eukaryota > Metazoa > Chordata > Mammalia > Hyracoidea > Procaviidae > Heterohyrax > Heterohyrax brucei. The sequence goes on from CM053163.1 coordinate 4,620,418, forward strand.
CTTCAAGCTGAAAAGGTAAGAGCAGCAGGTGTTTGGCTTACTAAAGGGTCTTCTGTTGCTGTTAAGTACCATCAATTCAGTTCTGATTCACAATCAACTTACATACAACAGAACACATCTTGTATAAGCTACCAACAAATACTACATCTTGGAAATAAATTCTTTAGCTCATCCGTAAAACTGTCAAGAAAGCCAGAATATTATTCATGTCATTCAACAGGCATTTCTTGGCCATCTATTATTGGCCAGTCAATGGAGGTACATCATGACCCCTTCCTTAACAGGGCTGATAACCTTTTGACACTGACAGCAAAAAAGTCTAATAATGAAACGAGTGAGACTTTCATGAAGGCAAGAGCAGAGTACAGATAGTTATGGATACCATATGTCATGGTTTCTCAGGGACATCTCAGTTAATACTTTTTGCCTGGAGAAGTCACTAGTAGTGCCTAATTTTACTACTAAAAGTGTCTTGATTAGGTGATTATATAATACTGTCACCCCTTGTCTTTGGCTGGAAACCCTAGTGGCATAGTGGTTAAGTGCTACAGCTACTAACCCAAAGACTGGCAGTTGAAATCTGCCAAGTGCTCCTTGGAAACTCTATGGGGGCACTTCTACTCTAACCTGTAGGGTTGCTATGAGTCAGAATCAACTTGATGGCAGTGGGTACCCCCGCCTTGGTCTGTCTTTGGCTACATAAAGTACTGGATTCTAGGGTCATAATTTGGCATGGGAATTATCTAGAAATTAGGAATAGATTTTAAAATGTAATGTGTATGGGGTCCATGCTCAGATAACCATTTTTCTACTGTTTACCCACTAGACTCAAAGTGAGGATCATCAAAAACTTGGCAATGAATTCACATCACTCCTGAGACCTCAATTAACCACAATCCATTAAGATGATTGATAGCTCGGACTGTAACTACTGAAGAAGCCATAACCCTACCCAAATGTCCAGAACTTCTTTAAATAACAACGAGAAAAATAAGAAAATGGAAAGTATAATTTGAGAGACACAATTTAACCCGAGCATATGAAATTCTCTACTTTTAGCTCACAAAGACAAAATAACCAGACTGGGGATTTCATTTCCTTTGGAGTGAATATCTTTGAACTCTAATTTACAAGGGAAGTTAATCTCTGAACTTTCATTTTTCACTGGGAACTTCACAATGGGACTTGATGGTGAAATTTGGGGACTATCTAGGTTACTGAGATTTTGTTTTGAATCTCTCTTGTGTTTTAACATTTTCATTCATTCTCATAGGCTAAATTGGGCAATGTGGCAGGACACGGTTTGGAATGGTGTAGAGAGTAGGGAATGCAATTATAGACTTGAAAACAGAGAGGCCTTGTGATGGATTATAGAAACACATTGTTGAACCCTGGAGAATGTATTGGTGCAAGATACGTATTGCTTATCAGTGGTTCTAGAAAGAAACATAAGAAAGCAGCTGAATGCTCATGAAGAGGAGAAAACGAATATTCTGAAAGGCTGCTGATATCTCTCTGAGGAATAGCATCATATGCCTTTTTTTTTTTTTTTTTTAAAGTAGGCTTATGTATGTAAGAGTAGAACTGCTCCATGGGGTTTTCAAAGTCTGTGACCTTTGGGAAGTAAATTGCCAGAACTATTTTCCAAGGATCCTCTAGGTAAATTCAAACTACTGACCTTTCCATCCGCTGTTATTAGGTGCTACTGAGTCAGTTCCCACTCACAGATCTCCTGTGTACAAAAGAACGAACCACTGCTCAGTCTGTGCCAGCCTCCCAGTCACTGCTGGGTTTAAGCCCCCTGTTGCAGCCACTGTGTCAACCCATCTCACTGAGGGGTTCCCTCCTTCTCACTGATCCTCTACTCAACCCAGCGTGATGCCCTTCTCCAGGGACTGGTCCCTTCCAATAACATGTTTAAAGTACATAGGACAAAATCTTGACATACTTGCCTCCAAAAAGCATTCTTGCTGTACTTCTTCCAAGATAAATCTGTTCTTCTGGTAGCAGTCCACAGTATGTTTGATATTTTTGGCCAACACAAAAACTCAAAGGTGTCAATTCTTCTCTGGTCTTTCTTAATTCATTTCCCATAGTTCTCATATGTATCAGAGGACTGAAAATGCTATGGCTTGGGTGAGGAGCACTTTAGCTCTCAAAGTGGTATCTTTGCTTCCTAACACTTTAAAGAGTTTTCTGAAGCAGGTTTGCTCAATGCAGAATGTCATCTGGTTTCCTGAGCTCTGCTTTTGTGGGTGCTGATTGTGGATTTAAATAAAATGAAGTTCTTGATTCATGAGATGGTTTCTCAGTTCAGGAGGGATACAGTCAAGGTCTTACTCTGGCTCTCAAGGACTCATTTTAATTTGCTTTATCTTGAACTTGAAATTGATAGCACATTCTGCAGTCAGCCCCGGCCTTCTTCTGACTGATGGCATTGAGCTTTTCCATTATCTCTTCCCACAGATGTAGCTGATTTGATTCCTGTGAACTTCCCATCCAGGGAAGTTCATGTGTGCAGCTTCCATTTTTGTAGATGAAAACAGATCTTTCCAATGACTAGGTCTTTGGCCTTGCAATGTCAGGCAATCTCTGGTGCAGTTTCTATAACCAATGCTATATTTCCCAATTATTAATCCTTCTTCCTTGTTTCCAATTTTCATATTCCAGTCACCAGTAATTACCAATGCATCTTGATTGCATATTTGATCAACCTCAGACTGTAGGACTTGGTGAAAATCTTCAGTTTCTTCCTCTTTGTCACTAGTGGTTGGTGCGTGAATGTGAATGATAGTCACGTTAACTGGTCTTCTTGGTAGGCACACGGGTATCATCCTGTCACTGACACTGTCGCGCTATAGCACAGATCTTGAAATCTTTCTGATGATGAGTGCAGTGCCATTCCTCTTCAATTTATCTCTCCCTGCAAAGCAGATCATATGACCGTCCAACTGAAAATGGCCAACACTGATCAGTTTCAGCTCACAAATGCTGAGGACATTAATCTTTATGCATTCCATATAGTTTCTGGTGATTTCCAATTTTTCTAGATTCTTAGTACCTTCCACTTTCTGATTGTTAATGTATGTTTTTGCAGTTGCTTCTTCTCATTTTGAGTCATGACACATCAGTAAAGAAAGGTCTCAAAAGCTTGACTCCATCCACATCATTAAAGTCACCTCTGCCCTGAGAAGGTAGCGATTCCTCAGGGATATTTTGTCTGTCTTTCAGCTGGAGTGGCTCATCCTCTAGCAGTACATCAGACAGTGTTCCACTGTTATTCTACAACTTTTTTCGGAAGTAGACTGCCAACTGCTCCGTCCTAGTCCGCCTTAATCTGGAAGCACCCTAGAATGCTCCGCCACGGGTGATCCTGCTCATGTTTGGAAATACCAGTGGCATTGCTTTGTCTCTTGTGTACAGTCTGGACAGAGAGTTGTTTTCCTTTGCTCTCCGAGTCTTACTTGGAAGCCTACATGGGAGGCCTGCTTCATTTCTTTTGTCTGTAACCATGAGTTGTGAGCTTATAAGACAGAGTAGAACTGCCCCAAAGAGTTTCCAAGGAGCACCTGGTGGATTCAAACTACCGACATTCTGGTTAGCAGCTGTAACACTTAATCACTACGCCACTAGGGTTTCCAGTGGGGATAAGTACGCCTAACTTGGCTTCCCTGAGCAGGTGCTCAGAGCCCTGGTAGAGCAGTGCTTAAGAGCTTGGCTGTCAACCAAAAGGTGGGCAATTCCGATTCACCAATTACTCCTTGGAAGTCTTCTGGGGCACTTCTATCTTGTCCTGTAGGGTCCTTTTGAGTCACAACTGACTTGATGGCAATTGGTTTGGTTCTTTTGTTTGTTTGGAGTAGGCATTTAAGCTTCTTAAAGCAAGCAATGTTCTTCCCAGACTTTACCTGCAAGACAGGTGACATTTTTTTGAAACTTCATTTGCCTTATTCTTTTATATCATTTCTCACTTTGTTTGGAAATTGTTTAAGAAATAAAGGTATTTTAGAGCCTTTCAAAGATCCCACTGGTGACCTTAGGTTTTATGTAGGATCCTTGATTTATAAGATCATTTACATATAATGAAGTGAAACTACCCCATGCTAGCAGTCATAATAGATAAAATTATTGTTCTTGTAAATAGCATTAAATAATTTGGTAGTGATAAAACAAGCGATATGTAGATAACTTGTTAAATACTTGTTTAGATTTTAAAAAAGGGTAATTTTGTGATGATAGTTTGCTTGATATATCCTATAATCATAAACATGAAAATACATTTCTGGAGAGGGTTGGGAAAGCCCAGAAAAATCAAATGATGAACAATAAGATTCAGAATCTAGGATTGAAGGTTTTGTGCACCTACAAAAATGTATTATCAAGTCAATGCATCTGTCAAAATATTGAATTCATGTTGAAAACAGCTTCTTGTCTGTTTTCCTGGAATAGCAATAATTAACCTGATTTTATTTGTTTCATCCTGAATCCTTAGTCAAGTGGAATTGCATAGTAATTTAAATCAGATGGGCTGGCAAGAGTTAGGTACTTCTGCAAGGTTATTAGGAAATTACAAAAGATTTTTAATTTCCATTGCTTTAAATAAAAACGTGCAGCTCTCCCTTTTCAATGGATTGCTTTTCTAACTCCATTTGGAGCTGACCTCAGAGATGTGATGAGTGATTCTGTTGTATTCCATCCCCAGTTGGCCTCGTTTCCACTGCACAGATGTGCAAGACAGTTGGTGGTGAGTATGGGAATGATGGCTATTCACAAACTGGAGCAAAACTACTCGAGTGTTTTCTCCCCCCAGGAACTCATGGACTGATAATCCAGAGTGAAAGATCACCACTGACCTGTATAAATCTCCAGGGATCTCTTTCTCCCTTTAATGTCAAAGTGCTGTTCTGGCAATCCTGTGCTCTTTGCTGTGGATACTAATGGCAATCAAACATGATGAGGTAGCCAAACAGAACAAAGACATGGTGTCATGGATCAAATTGTGTCCCCGCAAAAATATGTGTAGCCACGTGGCTGGGCCATGATTCCCCGTATTTTGTGGTTTTCCCATGCTGTATGTTAAAGGATTAGGGTGGGACTGTAAATCTGTTTATAAGATCATATCCCTGCTCCACTGTAAAGGGAGTTTCCCTGGAGTGGGGCTTGCTCCACCCTTAATCCTTTCATCGTGCAACAGATAAAGGGAAAGAGAAGTAAGCAGAGATTTGGGAACCTCGCATCATCAAGCAAGCAGCACCGGGAGAAGAGCATGTCCTTCAGAACCGAGGTTCCGGCACCAAGATGCCCCCTGGACAAAGACTGATACAGTACTGGACTTTCTTCGAGAGCTGAAAACCTTCCCCTGGAGCGGACATCCTGAATTTGGACTTGTAGCCTACCGGACTGTGTAAGAATAAACTTTCCTTTGTTAAAGCCATCCACTCTGTGGTATTTCTGTTAGAGCAGCACTAGCTGACTAAAACACATGGAAAGAACAACATCCCTGGAGGTGGATGGGTCTCAGCACCAATTGCCCATCCTGCTGGGTTTAAACACACCCTTGGTGATGTGGCTGGGCAAATACACAACACTGTAAAACCTCCGTTTCCTCAATTATAAAAGAGAAATGATAATAATAATAATAATACAGTCTATTGGAGCTTTGCCAAGATTACATGGGGAAATAATGTGTATTCAGCACAGTGTGCAGTGCTCAGTAAGTACTGATAGATGTTAAAGTGTATCAGATCAAAGCTTTGACAATTATTCCTCCAAATCCACTGATGTTGAGTTGATTCTGATTCATAGTGATCATATTAGCCAAGCCAAGCACCATCGAATGAGTGATCATATTAGTTGCATTAAAAACTAGTAATTGTATGATAAGAGTAGTTACCTAAAAGGTTCCTGGGAAGAAAAGATAAAGTGCAGAGTTTAGATAGTGACTCATAGTGGGTACACGGTGACAGACAATAATGAGTGTCACGATGCTGTTGTTGGCAATGGCAACAGCCCTCATCTTACTGACCGTGGGATTCAGTAAAATGCTTGTATAAACTATGAGTGAATTAAAACAATAAAAATGAAAACTGTCATGCGTAGTCATGTTGTTTGGGGGATGTCTTAGGTGCTCAGTGGTGCTGTAAGAGAAATAGGACAAGTGGATGGTTTTGAAGAACGTAAGTTTGCTTTCTCATAGCATAGACGACACAGCACCTGAATTCAGGACAGCAGTGGGGAAGGCTCTCCACTCTGGGGGAACACCCTGGCTTCAGCTGCTAAAACCCTCTGTGCTCCTCTGTTCTTTGGCAATCTCCATTTGGTGTCTATTGCTGCCACACTGGTACTTCCGTGTCTGAGTCTAAGCTGCTGTTTATATCTCGGCAATGACTAGGTTTAAGACACACCCTAACAGCTTCATTAATGCAACAATAACAACAACAAAAACCCATTCTCAAATGCGAATACTTTCACCAGGTAAGAATCAGGACTCCAAGACATATTTTGGGAGAGAGCAGTTAGGATGTCAGCCAGATTATGAATGTAAACATCAAAATCACCTCTCCTTATCTGTCCCTTTCTCTGTATGATTGTTTTCTCTCATCTTTAACAGAAATAGTGAATGATTCTAAAGTAAGGATCGTCTGCACTTGAGCTCAAACCACCCATCATTGCCTACCCACATCCATAAAGTTTGATTGGGACACCATACTCCTCATTCATTTCTATATTTATAGACTGTCTTTCTATGGTGCCTTTGTGTTACAAGGAAAGAGTTGAGTAGTTGCATCAGAGACCTTATAGCTAGCAAAGCCCCAATTACTTACTATCTGGGCTGTCACCGAAAAAGTCTGTAGACTCTTGGGCGAGGTAACAGGGAACGTACTCTTACATCTCACTGACACATGGCCTCCCAGGCCTCATTAAATCTCAGAGAATTAGCCAAACCTACAGGATAGTCTTTGTGGAAAGAATATGGTTAGATTTGGCAAAACTGCTCTAAACAAAATCTACCAGTTGCCAATTAAAGCTTCTAGAATATTTACAAGGTTTCAAGTTTATTAATTCACATTTTTATTAAAGATGTATTGACAGTAACTGGCACGGCTTCCAGGTATCAGCCGAGACTCTCAGAAGACATCGACAGAAACCTGTGACTCTGATGAGTGTCTGCCTTGATGGGTAGCTGCGACCTGTTCACTTTAATGAAATCGACTGAAGCATGCCTTCTTTCATCCCTCTCCCCACACTCCATTTAACATCGTGGCTCTGTTCTTTCATGGCTTGACCTTTCAGCAACAACTGTGCCATTTAAACAAGCTTAATGATTCAGACTATTTCCAATAGGGATGGCATCCAGCAGCAACCTAAAAACACAGATCAGGATCCCTCTCTATGCCAAGCATAACACCAAACACTGTGGGACTGTTACTAGACAAGTCCTTCTGTCTTTTCCAAATACGCTCCCCTCATTAACTAGTAAACCTCTCCATTTAGCATTGTTGGCCTAACTTCCCCGCCAACCATAAATAAATCTTTAAATGAATGATGAGCATGGCATGCCCACAGACGCTTGCCACCCAAGGTCTAGAGCTAGATTTCAACAGATGTCCCTCTTAATTCTGGAAAAAGGGAAAACTTAGAGAAGCACTATTCTAAGAAAATAAGAGATGCATATGATTAAAATTGGATACAGTCCTAGATTACCCCTGAAAAAGTGTATTAATTACACTTCTATTCAGTGTATTAAAGAAAGCTTTGGCAAAAAGATGGCATGGTACCATACAAGATAAGGCCTTGTGTGACTTCTCAAAACCTTTTATTCTTTTAGGGCTTCAAACAGGTGCTACTTGGAAACTTTATGAAGCAGTTCTGCTCTCCCCTGTGGGGTTGCTATGAGCTGGAATTGACTCAACAGCAGCAGGTTTTTTTTTTTTTTTTGGTTTAATTACCACCAATACATCAAATACTTATGAGAAACAAAGTTCTGGGTGATTGTATACTGGATACTTTCATACTGTTTTATCAGAATAAGAAGTATAAGGAAGTTGGTTGGTTGATCCTACCTTCACTAGACAAAGTGGCGAAAAAAAGAGATAAGCTCATGGCTTCAGAGTTTGCAGCCCATGCCCCTCATAAAAGACCTGGAAGTGGCCACTTGTGCCCTGAAAGAAAGTCTTATTTCCTGTAGTAACAGAGCTGATATTGGTGAAAATCCAACCCAGAGTCTTACCATAAGAAAGACTGAGTTTCAATACCAATTGAATTATCAAAATTGAATGATGTTTGAAGTTAAAGTGCAGGCATTAATTGGGAAGAAATAGGATCCTGAAACTTGTGATGGGGACACATAGTCATGTAATCAGGATGCTGGTGACAATGGACCCCAAATTTCATCGAGTCACTCCTGCTAATAGCCCTATCCCTTCCATTTGAAGTACCTACCCCAGCTTTGTCTGCTAAGCTACCTTCCCCAAGAAAACCATTATCTTTCACACCTGCACTTGATGAGATTGACCCAGCTGTGCCTGAATGAAGGTATCATCTGGGAGACACGGAGGCAGATGTCTTACAAGATATTACTGAGCGTTTCCAGGACCCACTGTCAGACTTATTTTTGCTTCCAGGCCTATAATGAATCTTCAGACATAGTAAGCCCGAAAAGGTGAAGTACAGAGTATGACCCAGAAGGAAGTATGCCACACTTCAGAAGAACTTCTTGACTTCTCTAAAACATGTGAACAGAAATCCGGGGAACATGTATGGTTTAAGGAGATGTGCACACAGGCCAAAATGACAAGGGTTGAACTGCAATGATTAACGTTATGTGTCAACTTGACTATATCATGATTTCCAGTATTATGTAATTATCCCCCATTTTGTGATACTGCGTAACTATCTTCACTTTATGTGTTGTAAATCCTGAACTTCTCTATGTTAACAAATCAGGGTTAGTGTGGAGTGTATCTTGAAGACTGTTTAACAAGCTTTAAGACTGGACATCTATTTTTTCCTTCAAGCTTTTTGTGATAATCATATTCCATTCTGCATACTTAACAAAGTCATTTGTTCTGACAGATTTTATTCTCTAACAGTTAAGGAAAGGCGATATGAATAGAAGATAAATATTTGACACATGACTGATAAATTCTGTTATCTGATATTTTGGCAACCAAAATTTTTGATTAAATTGTACCTCTGGGCTTTGTTTATACAATGATGCTTGATTGCCTGGGGATATTTCAAAGGACTAATGAGCTTTCTGAATGCTCAGGAAATATTAAATCATGCTATTTGTAGACATAAGAGTTTGTAGATTATATTTTGTTCAAGTTCTGTAGAAGCTGATGACCACTGTATAGGTCAGTACTTTTTGTGACATTATTTCCAGACTGGGAGCCTTCATTTAAGAAAAATCATAAATTTCTAATGAAATGAATTAATAATATGGTCATAGATTAGTTATGCAACCTCCCCTACCCTAAAAAAAGTGTGTATCAGTTTAGCTGGGTCATGATTCCTAGTATTGTGTGCTTCTCCCCTATGTTTTAAATCCTCTCTCTACGATGCTAATGAGGGAGAATGAGGAGCAGCAGTTGTGCTGGTTGGAGACAGGACTCAATCTGTAAGATTGGGTTGGGTCTTAAGGGAATATCCCAGAGCTAAAAAGAGAGAAAAGAGTAGAAAGACAAGGGGTACCATCAATAAAGCAGTGCCAAGGGCAGAGTGTTTTCTTTGCCCCTGGATCACTATAGGAAGAAGCTCTTAGTCTGGGGGAAAATTGACAAGAAGGCCAATGGAGAGAAATCCTTCCCTGGCAGATGACACCCTGAATTTGGATTTTCTGTCTACTTTGTGAGGAAATACATTTCTCTTTGTTAAAGCCATCCATTTATGGTATTTTTGTTACAGCAGCACTACTCACTGCTGTGGACTTGATTCTGATTCATAACGACCCTATAGGTGAGAGGAGAATTGCCCTGAAGAGTGTCCAAAGAGTGTCTGATGGATTTGAATTGCCAGACTTTTGGTTAGCAGCTGTAGCATTTAACCACTATGCCACCAAGGTTGCCAAGATGACTAAGACAGATACCGTTTCTACTGTAATGCTATTCCAGGTAGGGATGATGAGGAAAAAAAAACAAAACAAAACAAAAGAAAATCACATCTCTTTAAAAGATGGACCCATTTAAGAAATAACAACAGTGTACTATAAGAAGTACAATTTCCTATTCTTTTTATTTTTTAAAATCGAATGTTGTTAATCTCCAATACCAGGTTCATTCTGAATACCTATTCTACAAAGGAATGCCCAGTAAATAAGTGGTGCCTACCTAGAAGTCTATTAAAGGATGTATACGTATAAAAATAGTTACTTCCTTTTAAAAGAAGACGGCACTTGGCTGGCCTGGCATACTATTTTAATAGGAACTTGTTTCTAGTAGATTAACCCATTGCCACTGAGTTGATTCTGACTCGCAGAGACTCTATAGGACAGAGCTAAACTGTCCCACAGGGTTTCCAGAAGAGGCTGGTAGATTTGAACAGCTGACTTTTTGGTTAACAGCTATAGATCTCAACCACTGTGGCACTGGGGCTCCATGGTCAAAAAACTTAAAATCAAACCCATTGCTCACTAGTCGCTTCTGACTCATAGAGACCCTATGGGGCAGAGCAGAACTGTCCCACAGTGTTTCCAAGGACTGGCTCGGGAATTTGAGCTGCAGATCTTTTAGTTAGCAGTTGACCTCCTATGTACCATGTCGCAAGGGCTCCCAGACTTCACCCAGGCTTAATGAATTGGAGACTCCAAGCATTATGCCTGGCATCCTGGGTGTTAAGAAGCTGTCTTCATCATCCGGATGCCCACTCAAGTCAGATAATTGCCATTCGCGGTACCGCAGAGAAAGGGACTTACCAGGGAAAACCATACTGCAATTTCCTGAGGCTGCTGAGCTCTGAGGCCGCACTCCTACTCACAGATAACACTCACCTGTAGTCATACGACCAGTCGACCAGCTGTCGTCCGGTGAATTCTTATTCAAGGTGACCGCCATGTGTCAGAGCAGAACTGTGCTCCACTGGGTTTTTAATGGCCGATATCTTGGAATTACATTGCTAGGCCTTTCTTGACAAATCTGCACATCTCCATTCAGAGAATCTAGGGTGAGTCTGAGACTCTGCATTCCCAGCAAGTCCTCCCTAAGCACCTCTGGGTAGCCTGGAACCCGCAACCTCTCAGTTGGCAGCCTATCTCACTAGCCATTCACGCTGCCCAAGAACTCCAGTCGCAGGTAGGATCAAAAATACAGACCAAGCAACAAATTCAAAACCATTGCCTTCAGATGAATTCTGACTCACAGCGACCCTATGGGACACAGTAGAACTGCCTCACAGAGTTTTGAAGGAGCAGCTGGTGGGTTTGAACTGCTGACCTTACGTAAACAGCTAAGGTCTTACCCACTGGACAGCAGTTCTTAATTCGGTTTCCTATGGAATCCTACACAGAACTTCAAATCTGGGATTCCTTGGATCCCAGCTATATTAATTCTCTCTTAAAAGGTCTGAGGTGAAACTTGGGAGTCTGTTATTTAAAACTTCCATGTAAGCAAGTTTTAAACTCATTGCTCTTGAGGCTCATTGCTTTTGATGCCACTTGTACTTAAAGGAATGAGAGACTGATTTTTAATATCTAAAGTATAACATATGGATAATATATACCCACTGACAGGTGCAGCATTTTTAAGAATATTAACTAGTTTCCATATAGACATCTCCATGCTTCAATGGCCAATTAATGATACAGCATCACCACCCCAGGTCAACATAAGTGTGAAATTCAATTTGTCCCCATGTAATGCTCAACTTTATAATTTTTCCCTACATAAAGGAGGCAACATGTCCCTTATCTCACTTATAAGCATATTTTAATTTTTTACACACAAATATTTATCTTAGATATATTCCGTAGGTTCAACATTCAAAAAAGAAAGAAAGAAAGAAAGAAAAGCATTGCTGTCAAGGTGATTTCAACTCCTAGTTACCTTACAGGACAAAGTAGAACTGCCCCATAGGGTTTCCCAGGAGCAACTGGTAGATTCGAACCACGGACCTTTTTGGCTAGCAGCCAGGCTCTTAACTACTGCATCACTGTGGTTCTAGGTTACACATACCTGTCTTCAAATCACTCATTGTGATGTGTGGTTGATTGTATCTTCCTTCTGTACTTGTTGATCTGTCTATCGAGTTAAAGAGTGGATAGCCACAGGAAAGAAACTGCAGCTCTGGTCTACACTAGTGTGACTTAACATACATTTGTTCATTGAGCTAATGTCCATCAATTAATTTCTTTAAAATGGATTGATCGGTGAGTAGGTTAAATCTGCTTAAAAGCAGGCTAAGCTTTTTTGATTATATAATAATACATGTGGACAAATATAAGGCCCAAAACTGTGTTATTTAGGGCTGAGTATGGGTGCAAAAAGGAGCCCTGTGGTGCAGCGGTTAAAGGGTTTGACTGCTATACATCAGGTCAGTGGTTCAAACCCACCCATGGCTGCAGTTGTGGCTGTTGGCCTCTGTAAAGATTACAGCCCTGGAAATCCCATGGGACAGTTCTACTTCATCCTGTTGGGTCCCTAGGTGTTGGAACTGACTTGAGTGCAGCAAAGTTTAATGGATCTGGGATGCCAACAACCCATTGCAAATGACCTGCATAAAAGTACAGTGCAAAATATACTAAAATGCACATAAAGATGAATGCATTCTACATTAATTTCTCCTAGTAATTAGCTCACTGTCTTGTGCCCTGTATACAATTGAGCTGGATTTGTAGAAATCAGGGGTCAACAAACTTTTTGGGGGGAAGCATCAAATAATAAAAAGAGTTAGGCTTCGCAGGCTGTGGAGTCTTTGTCACTCACCAGTGTAGCACAAAAGCATCCACGGATAATATGTAAATGAATGATCCTGGGCACATTTCAATAAAGCGTTACTTACAAAAACAAGCAGCTGGTTGGTTTAGCTGAGTGTAGTTTGCTGACAACTTACGTAAAGGATGGAAACCTTGGTGGCACAGCGGTTAAGAGCTACAGCTGCTATCTGAAAGATGGGCAACTAGAATCCACAAGGTGCTCCAGGAAATTCTGTGGGGCAGTTCTACTCTGTCCTACGGGGTTGCTATGAGTAGCAGTCAACTCAACAGCTAACGGCTTGTTTTGTGTTTGTTTGTTTTTTTAAATTTAAGTAACAATTTATTCATAAATACAAAGGAGAAAACAATTGCATGTATATATCCTTCCATTAGATAATAACTTTTAAGTAAATACAACAGTGCTTAGTATCTTTAAAGCTAAGGAAATCCACCAATGCAGAGAAGGCTGCAAGTGGTTTCTAAGGAATCATCTTCAGTAAATTTTCATAGCTTTTCCTATAAACTGCTAGTGCCTTTTATTCTTTCTGAGTCTTTTAATCACCTGAGACAGCAGCACAGAGCAGTAGCAACAACCTCCCAAAAAAGAAGTGAAGATTTTTGCTGAAATTCCACCAGTAGACTGCATGGAACAGTGGACATAACATTTTCAAGAGCAAAAGAATTTACCTTAGGAGGAAGTCCGGAAAGGAAGGGCGGACAGGGTAGCCGTACCGAATGACTTTCACCATCTCGAGGACCCCAATGTACTGCAGCTGAGCAGACACATAAAAATTATCAAAACTGTCTGGGAGCTTGGCGCTGTTGGGCTTGACGCAATGAATGAGGTGTGGGGTGCACTTCTGAAGTTTGCCAATAATATCCGTTAGCGATTTCTAGGGAGAAAAATAAAGCCTATGTGATTCTCCAACGGAGATACTGAATACAAATACAAACCACTGTTTCAGTAACCATCTTTATCTTCAATATATGACCCGTTAGTCCTGACACAAAGGGAGACAAATGTGGAACAGATGCAAATTCTTAAGAGTCCAGACTTACTGGAACAGCTGAAACTAGAGTCTATGAAGTCCACACTCACTACATGGATGCATGTTCTTGATTGTCTTCTGAAAGGTACTCAAACCCAACCCATTGTCATCGAGTCAATTCTGACTCATAGTGACCCTGTAAGACAGCCTTAGGTGAGCTAAAAATTGGGAATTGTCATTCTGTGTGAATTCTTCACAACCTATGCGATCGTAACCTAAGTGTGTGAACCCTGAAAACATCACGAACCCTGAGCTGTGATGCTATGGAGACTGGACCTCCCCGCTCCAGTTTTTGAAGAAATGTAGATGCTTCTTTCTTTTTGAATAACTGCAACAAAAACAGAAAGAAGGAAAAAATGAACATGTTTATTGAATTAAATTCCTGTTTTTCACCCTCCATCCGTACAAAGTTACTAACAGGCACATATGGACTGGAAGTATAGACTCTACAAATCTGTACCAGATGAGTTTCTGTGACGGAAAGAGAACTCTGGGAAACGGTCAACTTCACGTGAAAAGGCTATTACTGCCATCCTTTCAAGTTCAAGACTGCTGTATAAATCATACCTACCAACATCCTGCACTCATTTCAGTTTAATAACAAACAGCCACACACAGTTTCCTTTGCTTTATAGGACGATAAGCTTCCTATAGCACCTGGCTGTAATTTTAATTGTCCACACTAGCTGTCCACAGTTATCATGAAACAGAGCTTACTCTGGAGCAAAAATCACACTATTTTGTGTTACGAAGATCTGACGTTTCCACAATCACTGTTTGCCTTAAGCTTATCTACAATCAGTAATTGAGTGGCTATAAGATTTGATGCTTTCTTACAGATGATTTTCTTTCCCTTTATTTTCTATTTCTTAAACCACTAAAAAGGGTTAGTAAATGTCTTGACTGTAAAAGCTTCAACAGATTTTGTTTTCTTTGATAAGTAATTAAACACAGTCCATAAAAGAAAAAAAAAAAGAAATTTCATTGACTGCAGAGATGGAATAGTAATAGAAATGAAAACAGCCAGCAAAAGAAAGAACACTGTGTAAAGCAATAAGAGGCAGGAGGTAGTTAATTATACTCTGCCACTGGTTAACATAACCTAGGCCACTAATGTGATACGGCATTTTGCAAAATCACACAGACTTAGACCATCATGTGAATTGATGTAAAATCATTTGTCTTAAAATAAAAAGGTCTTGTTATTTAAAAAAAAAAAATGGATGAAACATTCTTGTCAACTCGGTGCCACTGTGAAGTCTGACAATAGCTCATTTCCTTCCATTAAGACTGTCATGCTGAAATGATTCATTGTCACTGAGGAGGGGATGTAAGATGAAGGGACTGGGGCCAGATCAACCTGTTTTCTACCAACAAAATATAAACTATGATGCTCAGTTCAAGAGTGAGTAGAATCCTAATCCTTTGTGGGTCACCGGGAGGACTGCTGAGAAACGAGGGTACTGTGAAGGGAAGAAATAAGGGAAGTGAGGGATGAAACACTTAAGAAACAATCATAATAAATAAATCCCCACCACTGGAAAGTGAACACTCCATTTCCCTTTCTGGGCAGAGTGACGTCTGTGAATTAGCTCCCTTTTGCAGTTCTTTAGGGAAAAGACTAATGGCATCTACGTCTCATCATGTTTAATAATTAAGGTTAAAAATTATAGTTTAGAGGTGTCTCATGATTTTCTTGCCACTGATTACCAGAAAGACTGAGAAAGGACCCAGGAGGTTCAGAGAAACCTCCAAGAGCACACATCTCCCTTGGAAAAGGTAATCCTTTGTCTTTTATTTTAATGTAAAAGGTGCCATTTTCTCTGCGGTGAAATTGAGTTTCATGATCACCCTTGACTGGCCCAACTACACTGAAAGATCCTTAACTCTTGAATCTGCTGGTTAATTACCCACACATACATACAAATACACATTGCTTATATGTTACACAAATTTCTGCAACTTTTCAAAAACAGAGCTGATTGAAGCTACGCTTTTATTTTAATTGCTGAGCTGAAATGCTTCCAGCAAGGTACAGCAAAGAAATTTCTAAAATGGATTGGCCTGGACATCTTCCCAATTATAGTTCTCATCTTTTATAATTTTGGCAGAGGCCAGCCAAGGAAACACAGATACAACCAGGTAACGAATTTTAAGAAACCGAAAGCTTTTCATACAATATTTAGTTCTGACTTACAAATAGCCTGAATCACTGGGTTGCATGTACAACCAAATTTGTAGGGGATGATACACACTAACAGTATATTACAAAAATAAGTTAAAATCTACAAAAAACACAGTAAAAACATTCTGGTATCTAAAACACACTATGTCTACAAAAACAAAAACCACCACCAAAAAAGTTACTGTTGAGTTGATTCTCACTCACAGTGATCCTATAGGACATAGGACAGAATAGAACTGTCCCATTTTGTTTACAAGGAGTTTCTGGTGGATTTGAACTGCTGATCTTTTGGTTAGTAGCCATTGCTCTTAACCACTATACCACCAATGTTAGGACAAAAAAAGAAAAAAAAAAACCCTACAATTTATTGTTTAGAAATCTAAACCTCTGAAGTGATTCATGTGCTCAGAATAAGAACGCTAGGTTTATTTCCTCCAAGCTGACTGTCCATTCATCACAAAGACAGTCATATAGATGAAACAAATAGGATGTTCATAGCCAATTAAATAACTCATACCTTATCTACTACTGAACATTCACTATACGGTATAGTCCTAAACAGCTTTTGTCTCCGGCAGTTGTTCTGCAACTAAAACCAGAAAACCAAACCCATTGTCATCGAGTCCATTCTGCCTCATAGAGACCATACAGAACAGAGCAGGGCTGCCCCCTGGGGTTTCCACGGAGCACCTGGAGGGTTCAAACTTCTGACCTTTTGGTTAGTAGCCACAGTTCTTAACCACTGCACCACAACGGTTTCTGTACTGCAGACACCAAAATCAAAATCCTTTTTTTCTTCTTTCATTCAGCATTTACAATGGTGTTTGTTAGCAAATGTACTAAAGCCCAATTTAAAAACAAAAACAAACAACAAACAAAAAAATGAACGAGAATCATAGAGAGTCGTACCTTACTAAGTTCTGGATAGTTCTTGGTTTCACCATTAATTGAGGAAGCTGTCGCTTTCTTACTGAGCAGGGTAGATTTATGTCCTCGGAATTTAAAGGAAGGATAGGAAGAGATGAGTGATCCCGTTTGTGACAGCTTGGACTGGAACAAGTGGTGGATGACAACATTTTCACTAGCTAGGAAACAAATGAATATTGTAAGTGGCATTCCAATGGTTATATACGAGAGCATTTAACATATTCCTCACCAGAATACTCTCACCACTAAAACATCGAGAAGGGAAGGCGTGCTTGGCACAGCCACAGCAGCCTGAGACGTTTCTCCTTCCCTGTGTTCCCGTTACTCAATCAGAGAAAAAGAAGACGACTCTCAGGGAGCTGGAGTGACACAGTGGCTGAAACAACGGGCTCAAATGTAGCCACGACGGTAGATGTGGCCCAGGACCGGCGATGTTCCTTCTGTTGTCTGTAGGGTAATTCGGAGTCCCAACTGACTCGACGGCCCCTAACAACAACAACCACCTTGTTACTTGTTCCTCTTAAGCACCTCCTCGCCCTCCACCTGAGTGTTGGCCCTTGTCGCTCTCATTGTATGGCATTTACTTCTGGCTGTCTGAACTGAATCTTACCTACTAACACCTAAGGGACTTTCTTGTACTTGACCAAGTCTTCAAGATGGGTGGCTTCTGTCAGGGACACCCTAGTCCCTGAAAATAAGTATGCAGGAAAATAGTTTCCTAGGATCTACTCTGTTTCAGAAAGTTGTGATTGTTCTTAGATGCTGCTAAGTCCGTCCCTACTCATAGCGACCCTACGCACAACAGAAGGAACGCTGCCCAGTCTTCCACCGTGACCACAATCGTTTTTATGCTTAACCTTATTACTGTGGCCACTGTGTCAATTCATTTCGTCTAGGGTCTTCCTCTTTTTGGCTGACCCTCCACTCCACCAAGCACGATGTCCTTCTCTAGGGACTGATCCTTCCTGACAACACACTGAAAGTATGTAAACGCAGTGTTTCAGAATGGTATGTCAATATCCTTGGGGAGCCCTAGCTCATTTGATGGTCTATGTGAAAGAAACGAAAAGGAAGTGTGTTCCAGGTCCAGTTAAGGTGCAAAGGTAAAAAGCAAGTTGATATATTCTAGGAATTAGATTATACAAATGCTGGTAATTCTGAGGTCTGTTCCTGAGCCCTCAAGAAGAATCAGAGCAATGGGTGAGTGTGTTTCTGTTCACAAGTCTGGACAGCATAATGAAAGCAATCTTGGTGTATGTCATCGAGTCCATTCCAACACCTAAGGACCCTACATGACAAAGAAGAACTGTGCCACCGCCGGGTTTCCCCGGGCTGTGACCTTGAGGAGAGCAGACCAGTCTGTGTTGTCCTACTGGGGGCTCCACCCATCCCACTGATCTTTTGGTTTGCTGCTGAGTGCGCAATTGTGCTGCCAGACTCCTTAGACAGCAGCACACATGGTACAGTGAGAGATCATGGATGGACATTCCCAGTGTTAACTTATTTCTGGATGTGGACAGACTTTAAGCCTTGGTTTGGGTTTCCTCTTCATAAAATGAGGATAACAGGCACCTACGTGGAGGATTGTTGCAAGATTAAAAAGTCAAATAAAGCATGCAAATCACTTAGGAGGACGGTTATCCCTCCACATGGTTACCAAAGCTTGGAAGCAGAACAGCCTGTCCAGTACTTTTTCATGTGCAGATTTATTTATTCAGGTGCAAAACAGGGCAGGTATAGTGTACTTTTTTACAATGCTTACAATTTGAAAAATCACTACAGCAAAAAATAAACAGAAATCATCAACGAACTCTCCAAGAGGGTAGATCCGACTATGAAATACGGGAAGGCTACTGAGAACCCTGCTGTGTTAAACTGAAATTAGAGAAATTAACATAAGAATGGTTTTTAATACATATGAAAGAAGCGCTCCTGGCACAGTGGTTAAAGTCATTGACAGCCAGCTGAAAAGTCACTGGTTCAACACTGCTGGAAGCTCCAGGGGAGAAAGAAATGACAATCTGCTTCTATAGACATTTACAGCCCTGGAAAGTCTATGGGTTGCTAGTAGTCAGACTTGAAGACAGTGGGCTCGGTTTGGCTTTTTGATTTCTCGTATATATGCATGTATTATCTACTCGGATCCGACTCGATGGCAATGGGTGGGTTTATAATTTCCTAATTCCGAAAGCTTCTGGAAGCAACGAAACCTCAGTAGCAATACATTTTCATCGCTACCAGATCCTTAACTGTGTTTCCCAATGGCATTCTCCATCAAAATAAGTCTGGGCTTTTTGAACAAACATGCAATTGTAAACACGAGGCAGGGTAGACGGTCACGGAGCATGATTCAAGGCCAGTCAATTCTGACTCCCGGCAATTCTGTGGGACAGGGTGGAACTCGCCCAAAGGGTTCCCTAGGAGCAGCTGCTGGATCCAAACTGCCACGCTCTTAGTTAGCAGCTGTAGCTGTTAACCACTGCACCTAGAGCACTCCAAAAGTCATGAGAACATGTCAAAAGGACAGAACTAACCTGACATGGTCACACCACTGATGAGATCATGTAACACTTTAGCACCGAACAAAGAGAGCAGCGGATTCTAAGTTATCAACTAAAATACGAATCGACAAGTCTGATCCAATGAGAACAAATTAAGTGATCAGCAGACAGGGAGGGAGAACTCTAACCTGCCGCTGCAGATGCAATGAGAAGTCAGGAAAATCAGTTCAGCACCCACGACAGAGATAACCGACTCCGGCAAAATCAACAACACATGCAAAACTAATGGGTACCAATTTGATGTGGAACAAAATATTCATGTCATCCCACAGCCTTTCCTCATAAATAACTTAAGAATTGCAAAGGGAAACTAACAAATACAGGTTAGAGAAACCTGGTTCCTTGAACTCTATCTTAGTCAATGAAGTCTCAAACGGTCATCATGTGCCCCTCATATCATGGGCTGGGAAAGACACGTCACACCTCTCGGGTATTCTGCCAAAATGTACAAGCTGATTCTAATGATGAGGAAATACTAGATAAATCCAAATTGAAGGAGGTATATCCTACAAACAACCGATCTAGATTTTGTTTTAATTACGATTAAGTGAAAGTATACAACCCAAGTCGGTTTTGCATGCCCACCTATCTGCAGTAGCTTCTGTTCTCCCCACCCAGTGACAGCCGAACTCCTTCTTTTCCCTGTATATTTCTAGTAACCCCTTAAAAAGCATCTGTCCCCTCCTCTCCACCCCCTTTTCTCCTATCTAGAAAAAGACCAGTAGGACAGCCTCCTATAAATGCACACAGCCATAAGGTAGGCACACCATATGGTCACACTGTGTCCCTGAGTCCAGTCCATTCTTGTCTGAAGAGTTGACCTCATTACTGGTTTCCAGCCAGGGACAGCTGCAGGTCTAGGGGCCGTGTTCCCAGGGGACTCCAGGCTTATTTTTTTAAAGCGCCGGTATCATTAGAACAAAGAAAACTGAATAAATGTCCCAGGTTAAAGAAAAATGAAGTGAAATGACAACTAATTGCAGAAGATTACTCTGAACTGCAGGAAATCAAAGTAACAGTTGTTAAAATTTGATGTGGACTATGGATTACATATTGTAGACTCTGGATTAAAAACCAAAATCAAACCCACTGCTGTGGAGTTGATTCTAACTCAGAGATCCTACAGGGCTTGCCAGGCTCTGCAGACTGTCCTGTTTTTCTCTGATTGTGTCACTGGCGTTTTGAACTGCCAACCCTTCAGTTAGCAGTTCAGATCTTTAACCACTGTGCCACCAGAGCTCTTTGGACTCTGGGTTACAAGAGAAGAGTTAACTAAGGTGAAAACTTCTGATGATGGACTGAAGGTTCCCAAGATAACATCTTCGATCTTCAGACAGACGTAGAAGTCCTGGGGCATAAAGAGGCATTTAATTTATCCTCAAGTTGTTCAGAAAGGAAACATACACACAGAGGAAAGGCAGGAGGGATGGAGGAAGAAGGACAAAGGAAGACAGAGAAAAATAATAAAAGAAAGTTTTCAGGGAAAAAACACTAAATCCAGGAAAAGAACAGACAGAAGTTTTTTGTCCTAACATTGCAACTTTTCTTCAATTGTGAAATTATTTCAAAAGAAAGTTGACTGATGTACAATAACATGACCTATTTAAATAAACAAAAATCAAAAATCTTCTCATTCATATTTACAGTAACTCTAGGTATAAACAGACCCCAGGTAAACATAAGGACTGCACTTGGCTGGCATTCCTAAGATTGAAAGAAAATCCATCCTAATAAACCTACAAACACTGGACATAAATCTGGACCCAAACATGTGAACCACCCATTGCTGCCTTTCCTCTGAGACATATGGACAGTTCTCCTGAAGATCACTAGGAGCTATGCCATCCTAGTGACCCCAGGTGACATCACCAGGCACTGATACCCTAATGGAGGAGCCCAAACCACAGGAATGAGGACATAAAGGGACAAAGCAGGTGTCTTCATGCCATAAAAGGAGAAACTCTGACTTTATTTATTTAGTTATTTATTTACGGCTTCCCAGACCCAGAGAAGTACAGATACTTCAGGGAAAAGCAGAGCATCTTTCCTTCTGTTTATAACAGGGGGGCATCAGCACGGTACTCCGCCTACATGCTGAAATGGGAAGCATCCCCCAGGGTTTCTACACACATTGCATAAGGCATCTTTCTGCCTGGAAAGTATAAAAACCTATCTTACCTACTGCTGTTGAGTCAGTTCCAACTCATAGTGACCCAACAGGACAGAGTAGAACTTCCAATTTAGGTGCCCCAAATTTATAAGCAGCTATGCCGAGAGGCACAGAAACAAAACACTCGATAACTATTAACAGCATTATTCACAGTAAATTTAAAAATTTTATACTCTTATGACCAGAATCAATCGTCTGGTGTTTGCTCAGTGTTCTGTTTTTTCAGAGTGGTGCAGATTTTATTTGTCATCTCAGGAACAAAGATGGGCATTTGCTGCCTTTTTTTTTCAGGAGCTGCGTCTCCAAGCTGTCGGTTAAGTGTCACGTAAACGCAGCTGGCTAGGTGCTTCTTTAGGACACGAGGCCTGAGTTAGGTAAGAGCCCTGGGGACATCGTGGTTAAGAGCCTGTCTGCTCACCCAAAGCTCGGCAGTCTGAAACAATCAGTTGCTCCTTGGAAACCTGGGGCAGTTCTCTGTCCTAGAGCCGTTATGAGTTGGAATCAACTGCAATTTTTCTTTTGTTTTTAAAGCAAATTACTAGCAAATTACCTGGAAATATGAACTATTACTAGTTGTAAATTATTCTTCCTATCAATCATTATCTACAGTAGCAAATTATTTCACAGTTTCATAAAAATGCTATCAAAATCGTTCATATTTGGCATATACAACAGAACAAAAGTGAGCAAGCTGCACCCACGGGCCACATTGGGTCCATCCTCTGGTTTTGTCAACACAGCTTTGTTGGAACCCAGTCACCTGCATCCGTACTGTCTGTGTTGTTCAGGGAGTGGCTGGCTAGTGCGAACAGCTCCTGTGTTTGGCTGCTAACTGAAAGGTTGGAAGTTTGAGTGCGTCCAGAGACAATGGCACAGGAACGGCCTAATGATCCACTTCCAAAGTTAGTGACCGAAAATCCTATGGCTCTGCTCTGACACACATGGGCCACCGCCGCGAGTCACGTGACTTGATGGCAGCTGGTAACTGGCCAGAATCTTTTCCCACTGTAACAATGAAGTAGTTCCAACAGAGACACCCAGTTCCCAAACCCTAAACTACTTATTCAGGCCTTCTACAAAACAGGAAACCCAGTGGCACAGTGTTTAATGCACTATAGCTGTTAATCACTAGGTCAGCAGTTTGAATCCACCAGGTGCTCCCTGGAAACTCTATGAAGCAGTTCGACTCTGTCCTATAGGGTCCCTGAGAGTTGGAATTGACTCAGTGGCATTTAGATTTTGTTTTTTTATGAACAAGTTTGCTGTTTCCTCTATCAGAATAGAAAGATGAAGGGCACATTTTAAATTCTTTCCTCTTACTCAGACATACCTATATCCTAAGGTACTCAGAATAAAATCGAACTTTGTTTATTTAAATTGTTGTTGATGTGGTTTTCCTTGTAACTTTTAGTGAATGCACACAAAAGAACAGCATTAAACTAGGGCTTCTGTGGCTAAAGGATATGTCAAATTGCTAGTCCTTGGGACCTAAGACTGTGACCTTGTTTGGAAGGTGGGTCTTGAAAGACCTCATCCATTAGGTTAACACAAGGTCCCAGTGGGATAGGATGCACCTTCATCCTGTAAGATGGTGTCCTTATAAAAGAGGAAAAGGTACAGAGAGACAAAGAGACAGAGGAAGGGTGTCACGTGGGGCTGCAGCTGCATGCCAGAAACATCGGGAGCCACCAGAAACTAGACTAGTATACAAGAGATCGTCCCTCAGAGCCGGGGATAGAATCCCCACAGCTGACACCCTAGTCTCAGACTCCCAGCCCTTGGGACTGGGAGACAAGGACCTTCTGTCCTTACAAGCCACCCAGTCTGCAGTATTTTGTGGCCATACTGCCAGGAAACCAACACAGAGCTGTGTTAAAATGAGCGCTTGCTATATTACTAGCCAGCATGTTCTCATTCCATACACAATGTATCCTTGTGAAACACAGATAGGAGGAAAAAGGTATTGTTTAAATTTCTAAAACATAAGCAATATTAGATCTACATTAAGTAGTATGGCTTAGTGTGCATAATTAACATCAATCAATTGCAAACTTAAAAGTGGTAGACATGGCAAATTAATTTTAAAAACAAGATGCTTGTAACAGAGAGTTGATGTTCACTGCAAATGTTAGTGGAGACTTTTTTAAAGTTAACTGGTTGCTTAGACTGTCTTTTAATTTCTGTAATCTTGAAATCAAGAAGCAGAAGCCGGGTAAAAACAGAAGATTATGACTTAAGAAGTACTCTCAAATGAAAGCCCAAATACTAGAAAATTAGATCTTTGAAGATCATCAATACTATCAATTTTCTCAGTTCTTCATTGCTACATAATATTATTTTAACTTCATGTTTTTATCATTAGTTTCAGGAAGAGAATTCACAATAGCCATAAATTCTGGGAGGCTAGCTGCATGATCTCCCCTGAATGACAATACATCGCAACGACACTGCTGTGATTTAAGGCGAATGTATCCCTCAAAGCAGAAATCTGATACGGACGTCTCAGCACCATCTAAAAGTCATCCGACTATTTCATGAAAGGTTATTATATGCTCTTTTGGCCAGAAAAGATAAACGGCTCTGTCTCGCTGGGAGCAACTGGAAGCACGAAAGATGATACATCTGAAAAGGTTACTAGAAAAATGTAAATCACTGCAGAACTTCTATTAATGAACAATCACTAGAGGAGACAAAATTCTATGTGCGTGTCTATATATGTGTTTACGTATATATAACATACACGCATATACATATAAATATCAAAACCAAACTCACTGTCTTCAAGTTAGCTCCAACGCACAGGAACCCTACAGGACTGAGTAGAGCTGCCCTAGAGGGTTCCCCTGGATGTAAATCCTTATGGAAGTTGACTGATGCATCTCTCTCCCACAGGGTGGCTAGTGGGTTTGAACCCGACCTTCTGGTTGGCAGAGAGTGCTTTACACTAAGTCAACAGGGCACACTTACATATTAATATGTATCTATTGGAAACCCTGGTGGCACGGTCATTAACTGCTAGAGCTGCTCGCCAAAAGCCTGGCAGCTCAAATCTGCCAGGGGCTCCTTGGAAACTCTATAGGGCAGTTCCACTCTGTCTATAGGGTCACTACGAGTCGGAACTGACTTGACAACAGTGGGTTTGGTTTGGTTTGGGAATTACATATAATATATATAAATAGAATTATGCTATATATATGTGCTTGTGTGTATGTATGTATGTATATATATATACATATATATATACACACATTAAGTATCACTAAGTAGGAGAATGTCAATTTACAGATAACTATAAAACCAAAAAAATAATAAGTTGGTATTATCCTACGGAGGGAGCCTTAGTACTTTACCCCAGAAAGATGCATACGAATTAAGCAGAGCTCTTAGATGCTTGCCAGAGTCGTCTGAAGTAATGAAATTCACCCTGCTATAGCCTAAATAACTGCGGAAGCCATATTCATCTTCCTTAGTCTTCAGGAGAAAAGCTTTTTTTATATTCAAACCACTAAAGCGGTCAAGGTGTTTTACATTTCTATCTGCTAAAAGCTGAGTTAAATTATGGTTTCTAGAGGACTCCAAATTACATTGTAACCAGTGTATCCTGTGGCAAGGGCCAGTCCTTCTTATTCTGCACTCACAGCCTGAAACATGTTTCTGTCTTCCTTTAGTTGGCAGCATATTTTATAGGACAATGTCCAGATACAGAAATAAGGAGAAAACAAGGAATGTCTGGCATGGGGGGGTGAGGGGAGAAAAACTTACTTTTCATTACAAACAGAAGATTCTGAGAAAGGGAGTCTTTATTTTTTTCAATAGCTCCAACAATTTCATACATGACCTGTAATGAAAGGAAATAGCGTAATTACTAATGACTAAACATGACCATGAAAATAATTTCCTTTAAAGAGTGCCTTGACTCAGCTGAAGCTTTAAATTATTCACAAGCGAAGCATCTCCAGGTTTTAAAGTTCATATTCCCTGCAAGTTCAAAGCTTCTCATCAGCATCTTCTCATTTTGCACATTAAATAAGAGACACCTTTTCTGTTTTAATTTGTGGAGCCCTCCCTCCTCTGATCTCCAAGTTGAAGTGCAAATGATGACTGAATTCATACAGTTCCTTTCATATTCAATAATTTGAAACCTCTTCAAACACTCAGTAGAAAACTCCACGACACCTTAGGACTGAAGTGTGATTTCAGTGAGAGAAATTCCATGGGATCTTTATTAAAAGAGATCATCTACAGAATTGTTTAAAGTCTTTAAAATCAACAAAGTTAAATAAAACAATTAATTCCAGATTATGCAAAGGGAAACTTTCCTCACATGACTTTATTGTTTGGTATTAGTGATATTCCAGGAAGTGTTTAAGACTTGATCTTTGAAAGCAGGAGTGGTTTGGACGTGAACAGGCCCTGTGGTGAGGGGAAGCCATGTGGGCTGATCACACATCCATCATCAAGTTTAACCATTTTCAAGAAGTGCTTCTTGTAGAAACACCTTGGTACACAGCACCATAGTCAGGAAATGAGTGCCACGCAGTCCTTTGCTCTGGGGCTGGCCAGAATGAACCAGGCATGCAGCTGACCAGTGACGTCTCTGCCCGCCACATGGTCTACAAGGATCTAGGAATGGTAGTAGTTCTAACCAATAGGCAGGACACCCACCCCCATCAGGCAGCCTGGAGCGGATCTAATCAACAGAATCAAGACAAACAGTCAGAGAAAGAAGCTGGGAGAAGGAGGCTGTGTGGGTCTGTGAGAGGAACCCAGACAAGTGGCCAACTAGTTCCTAAAAATCCTTGCTTCCCAAATGGCTTGTAAATCCCAGTTTCTGGTTGTGTCTGCCCTTACCTTAAATACTTTCCTAAGGGTTTACTCTTTGCAGCCACCAGAGCCCAAGGAGCAAAGTAACGCAGACATCTGTTACGGACTGACCTGTACCCACAAAATAATTATGTTGATGTCCTACTCATGCCAGAGGTCATTGCTTTCAAGAAATTCCAGATTTGCTGGAATATCAAAAATAAATAAAGAAATAAAATAAAATAAAACTAAACTCAGTGCCATTGAGTCAATGCTGACTCATAGCAGCCCTATAGGACAGAGTAGAGTTTCTAAGGAGCGCCTGGCAGATCTGAACGGTTGAGCATTTGGTTAACAGCCACAGCACTTACTCACTACACCACCAAGGTTTCTGATGGGTGAAAAGTTTGTTGTGCCTCCAGATGAGTGAGAGGCAATGACTTTGAAAAGAAGAGACAAATATATGTTGTGAAATCTGATAGCACAGGGCTACCACGCTTTCTGGGCAATTCAGAAGACAGGGAGGATTCTGTGAAGTGGAAGACACCAAGGAGAAATCCCACAGAGCTCTGAGAGAGGGGACTACTGTCGGAGGGGACAGTCCCTCAGATGTGCCTCCAGCAAGCACAGGGCTGGGGTTGATGGAGCAGGGAGTAGGTTTTCGGTGCTCCTATGTCATTTAGGGCAGTTCCTCTGCTCCCAGTCCTATCCTCCTCCACTTCTTGCTGGTTTACTATGTGGGGATGAAAGAGGACCTAACGAGAAGCAGAAAAAGATAAAGACTAGATTAAATGCTTTCCTTTGTGTTCTCTTCTCTCTTACAGAACTTAACCTCAAACTTGATCTTTTTTCCCTTACAGACTGCAGACAGGATCCGACAACGTCCCTCATGCATGTAATATAGACATTTATATTCATACAGCCCCGTACAGACGCCTAAGGAAGCTGTCACGTGCTCTGAGATTTCCTTTGTAAGGGTTCTGTTCCATGCAAGGACTGCAAAGAAACCCAGGCATTTTGCTAATGTTTCAGTATTTGGCAATCATTATCTCAGTACCCCCTTGGGGACACCAGTGCAGAGAGTGATACACAAAGTGCCGAGCAGTGGCAGTAGGCTGCTTATTTGCAAGGACTTGATGTCACCTTCCAGCACTGCAAAAAAATAAAATAAAATAAAGAAATGCAATTAAAAGATGCATTACTTCAGCTGTATGTAAAAAAGAATAGAGCAGGTAAAACTTATACCATGGCTGTGAGTCACATTTCAACAAGCTACCCAGTTGCTTGGATCCGTAAAGAAAAAAAACAAAGTTACAGGATGCCAGACCACATACATTCTCTTCTTAACTGAAGGCTGTCAGGCTCTCACTTGGCTGATCACCAAGGAAACTGAAATCCAAAGGCAAGAGAGCTCCACTGAAATAGCGCTCTCCCAACACTGGATTTTAAGGCCCAGAATTGAAAACAAGAACAGTTGGTATACTCTACCTACTTCAAGAAAGTGCACAGGTTGGTCCAAACTGAAGGCAGTGAGTTCTTTATTTTTGCAGTTGCTGTCTTCAGTGGCCTGCCACATAGGGGGAGGGGCTGCTCGTTTGTGGGTTGTGTGCTAAATCAAAGACCTGCTATGCGGTTAATATCTTCAGTGATGTGGCCCGCACATTTCTAGCATTAGAATATCCTCTGGTACTTAAATGAAAAGTGCAAATACTTTTGATCTCACCCCAGACCAATTTAATTGCCTTTTGCAGGAGCAGAGTTGAGGGACCCGTAATTTTGACTTGTACAGTTGCATTTGAGAAGCAAGGCTCTAGCCATCATATTTCTTTAATCATGTCCCCTTAATACGATGACAGCACAGGTGACAAGGGAGTACCTGGTGATGCTGAGTTGGTTCTGACTCACAGCCACCCTACAAGACACAGTGGCACTGCCCTATAGAGTTTCCAAGGAGCTGCTGTTAGATTTGAACTGCTGATCTTTAGGTTAGTTGCCAAGCTCTCAATCAGTGTTCCACAGAGCTCCTTAAAGGAAAACAGAAGCAGGGCTTTCAGAAATAAATGGTCAGCAGTACAACTTAGAGACAGGGAGACACCCCCTACTAGGACAATTATTAGCCTAGATATTGGCACATTCTACAAGCTATTGAGCTGTTTAGAATGAAACTAGACTATTTAAAGTTAATTTTTTTTGTTAGATATATTAACATTTTTTTAGCAAAGCTGCCAAGAAAGAACTTTCGGTTATGCCAGTAGCAACAGAACTCTATTTTTCCAACAACCCTGATTATAGTGGTGTCCTGTGGTAGTCATGGCAACCCTGGTGGTGTAGTGGTTAAGTACTGTGGCTGCTAACCAGAAAGCCAGCAGTTTGAATCTGCCAGGTGCTCCTTGGAAACTCTATGGGGCTGTTCCACTCTGTCCTATAGGGTCGGTATGAGTCAGGATCAACCTGAAGGCAGTAAGTTTGGTTCGGGTTTTATGGTTGTTACACACAGTGCTGGAAAGTTTGGGGCAAATGAGTAAGAAGTGTGATAAAGCAAAAGAAGCCAAGAATGACGGGTTAGGGAAGTGAGGTTCTTGCTCTAGTTTCCACCTATCAACCCCCCAAAACACATGTGGACTAGACACTGTATGTCAGCAATGAATTGTGGGAAGATGAGGTAGACAGCTTTGCTGCTCCTCAGGTTCATCTCCATAAAGTTGACTTTTGGACCAGGGTCAAGTTCATATCGAGGTTTCATGATTTTATTAGCTCAGGTCATCAATAAAAATAACACTTTCAAGGGAATGGGAATTGGCTGCATATGGCCGTGGTAAAACGGGCATGAGAAGACTTCTGTTTAGATTTTCAAAATATCATTGACAAGGCTTGTATACGTGTGTATGTAAATATATGCATAGTATTTGTTTTCCACCTATTACCATCTACATCTGTGTCTGTCTGTCTGTCTGTATCTATCTCACTCACAGTTTGAGTACAAGGAAATTCACTGCATATACATTGGATCCTAAGAACTTTGGGGCAGTGTCTTCCCCACCCTTACAAGTCAAGAGAAAGGAGACTTCATGGGGTCATTCATATAGTTTGACATTATCTCCGCCAGTTATGGGGACACAGTGGACTGGTACTCAATTCCCACTACAAATCAGGAAGGGTGGCAACGAGCAGGACAGTGGAAATACAGGAAAAATTTCTGCAGATCAGCCCGTATTTTGAGAGCACATACAATCAGAAACAAGAAAACATATTATGTGTTTTATAAACCATAAGGGACCTCGGTAAGGTCTCCTCACCCTTTCCACAAGAGAGAAGAGAGCCTAAAGCTATTTTAAATCTTGCCCAAATGAACCACTTGAAACGTCGGTTGCCACTGAGTTGATCCAAACTCACGTTGACCCACGTGTGTCAGAGAACAACTGTGCTCTCTGGAAATCCCAGCGGCTAGTATTTTGGAAGTAGATCGCCAAGCCTTTCCTCTGAGGTGCCTATGGGTTTCTTGAACCCTCCACACCTTCAGAAGCAGCCAAGACTATTACCCATGTGCACAATTCAGGGCCTCCAGGACCAGCTGGGGAGGGTGGACATCACGCGATTCCCAGGGAGAGGGTGTTGAGTGGCCTTCTCTAGAAGAAAGTGCACCACATGTGTCACAGAAAGAGTCATCGAATGTTCCCAGGGGAAGAGTATTTAACCAGCATGAGTAAGTATCCAACTGGGAGTCAGCTTTCAACATCTGAAGACTATTTTTTCTGACAGCATATTATGACCATGGAAGACAAATAAAATCATCCCTATCCATGTTAACCTGCAAGAGAAGAAAAAGTTTGATATGAATAGAAAGGAAAAAAAGAAAAATTTAAAAAGGGCTACTCTAGGCCACAGTGCTCAGTCTATACCTGAAAGATGAGAGGACTTGAGTTTGTACTTCTGAGTATTACGTAGGACTAGAAATTTGTGATGATAGAATTGTATCTGTGTGCCAATTAAAGATTGGGAAAGTCATTGGAACTGCCTGAGTTTGATCCAGGGGCAAGGAAAGGGCTATCTCTGCTGAGGGTATTTCAATAGGCAGTGTGATCCCAAAATAAAATTGAAGCCTCAACACAACCCTCCAAGCTCTACTTTTTCAAGTATTAGGTACATAAAGAATAAGAGTGATGACAAAATTCAGAATAACATTTTTGAAAGAAAAAGTAAAATTTGCTTTTATACTACAGAGAGAAAGGGTTAAAGAGGAAAGTGCTTAAAAGGATGATTTCAGAACAACTGATAGAGAAAGCAGCCATTGCTGCTAATAGTTTAAGGCTATTATTTGCAAATCAAATCAAAATAATCACATAGGTGGAGTCAAGATGGCAGACTAGACACATGTCTCCTCAATTCCCTCTGAAAACTAAGACCTGGATTAATAATTAAATGGAGCCTTCTGGACACTCAGTAAGCCCTAGGACACGACATAGGGCTGTCAATTTGGCCTACACATGACTGAACAGGAAACTTCTTCCCTTTCACTGACCTCCACCCTTGTTGAATCCTGGCTCTTATGGATTGAAGGTAATTTTTAACTTTCTTTTCTCTGTCTTAGCCAGCATGCAGAGCTTGGGCTTAACTGGCAGCAAAACTCAGCCACACAGCAGACAGGACTAGAAGGCAGAATAGCCTTATTTTGAGAGCCTGGCTCTGGACTCTGCGCATATTGGCCCCTCCACCATCTCTTTCTGAACCTCCACCATAGAATCGGCTATTCCACAGTGGGCGGGAGAGCTTGTGCAGGACGCCATCTTGTTCAACTGGGAGATGGAGTTATCCAAAATGAGGCCTCAGCAGGGGCTAATTCCCAGGCAGGGAGGTAGTGCCACCACTTTTTTGTCTGTTTTCGCTGGCAGGCAGGACTTGGGCTTAACTGGTAGCAAAGCTCAGCCACACTGTTGATGAGACCAGCAGACAGAATAGCCACATTCTGAGGGCCTGGCTCTGGTCTCTGTGCACCTTGGCTCTTCAAACCTCCACCACTGAATTGGCTACTCCACAGTGGGTGGGAGAGCTTGTGTAGGACACCATCTTGTTTGACTGGGAAGTAGAGTTACCCAAATAGAGGCCTCAACAGGGACTTATTCTCAGGCTGGGAGGCAGTGAACGCCAGGGGAGCACTTCTCCAGGAGTGAAGCTGTGTTAAGCACAGTGTGACATTACATTACAGTGTGACATTACAGCAGCAGATGACAGCAGGGCATTAGCCCTTCCATACTTTGAACTGGCTTACAGCATCTGGGGTTGGATACAGAGGTGCTTACTTTGCCAGGCAGGAAGAGGGGCTTGCATACCTGACAGCCTGACTGATTTTGGAAGGTGTCAAATAGCTTTTACTTTCCAATATAAGACTACCTAGGGAAACAACTACCGTGAATCCTGATAGCATATCTTCCAGCCTTTACTGATCCACATCATAGGTTCAGCTGATGGCCCCCTAGTGACTATATGAGTAGGGCCATGTCTTTGCCAATCAAGAGATGAAGTCTGCTACCCCAGAGATTCCATTGGGCCCAGTCACTGGAGGATATAGAGGTGACTGATGATCACCTTCCTCATTAGACTGTGCTTTACATCAATACCAGAGAAACTAAACAACCTCTAGATGCCCCCCAAACAACAAACTTTGGTCAGAAACTTAAAGAAAAAATTCATCTATGGCTCCAGAAAGACCTCAAAAGAAAAAAATCAAAGAACTTCCCAGACAAAGAAGCCTTTCTGAAACCATCAGAGGTTGAGTACAAAAGGATTATATAGAGAGCGCTCCTAGAGCTTATACAAAATGCAGCAGAGCAAAAGGAAAAATTAAACAAGTACTGATGGCACACCAGTATTCTGAAATCTAACAGATCAATAACAAAATCAAAGAAATAGAAAATTCAGTTTAAAGCCAAGAAAATACAATTGAACAAATGGAAAAACAAACTTTTTGACTTGGAAGACAGAGCTACTGACTCCACCATCTTTTAGGAGAAATTAGAAGAAACAAAAAAAATGAAGAAGCATTAAGAAGCATGTGAGATTCTATCAAGAGGAGCAATCTATGATTAATTGGAGTTCCTGAACAGGCAGGTACATCTGAAAATACAGACGGTATTGTTGTTGAGCTGCTGTCAGAAAACGTCCCTGAAATCATGAAAGAAGAGAATATAGACATCCAAGATGCATATCAAATGCTGCTCAATATAGATCCCAAAAGAAAGACTCCAAGGCATATTATAATCAAGCTTAACAGAGTTAAACATAAGCAGAAACTCTTAAAGGCAGTGAGACCCAAAGCAAAGCTAACATTCAGAGGGAGACCCTGAAGGCTTTTGTCTGACTTCTCAGCAGAAACAATGCTATTATGGAGACAACAGGATGATGCATTCAAAGCCTTGAAGGAGAAAAACTTCCAAACAATAAGTATACATTCTGCAAAACTCTCTCAAATATGAAAATGAAATTAAGACATACACAGGTAGAGAGAAACTCAGACACTTTGTAAAAACCAAACCAAAGCTACAAGAAATCCCGAAAGAAGCTCTTGGCTTAGAAGAACAAAACCACTAACTCCATATTTTAGGAGGCAATACAGGATACACTACCCAGAAATCTACTCAGTTAGGGAAGGCACACAATTCAATCAAATCGGTAATATTTAAAAGAAGTGATCCAGTGATCATATCATGAAAACTATGTTGTCATCATATTAAAAAGAGAGATGTAATACAGTAGTTACAATCCTTTCAGATAGAGAAGAACTTAATAAGGTATGTAGAAGTTAAAATTGGGTTTAAACAGAGATCACTAAGGGGGACCACAGGGGTTGCTGCAGAGTGCAATAAAGATGCAGTATAGGGTCACCATGAGTTGGATCTGAATTGACGGCACTTGGCTTTGGCATATCAAATCAAGAAACATAATATAGGAGTCTCGACAAACACAAAACCAGCACTGAAAAGGGGGGAACATCAACACATAAAAAAGAATGTCCCGGAACAGAATACCATGAGCAGCAGAGAAAACATCAACACAGAATAATCGTATATAATTTTGACAGTGTTGCCAGACAGGTAAGAAAAATAAATAAATAAATGAAATACAGGCAGCTGAACATGGATCCTGAAAAACAAATCCTTGCCTTCCAGCCAATTCCACTTCCTAACAACCCTATAGGACAGAGTAGAATGGCCCCATACGATTTGCAAAGACCCTTCCAAGGAAACACTGGTGGATCCGAACTGCTGATCTTTTGGTCAGCAGCTGAGCTCTTCAGTACTGCATCACTAGGGTCCTTCCACAGAACAAGAGGTTTGATGTTGGAAAAGGTGTCCATCGGGGCTGACTGGCTCACCGTTCAGGGTTCAGCCTTTCACCTTATTTATTCAATGTGTACACTGAATCACCAACCCAAGAAGCTGGACTATATGAAGAAGTGGCAGCATCAGAATTGGAGGAAGCGTCATTAAGAACCTGGGATATAGAGTTGACACAACTTTGCTTGCTACCCGTGAAGAAAATCTGAAGCACTTACTGATGCAAGTTGGGACCACAGCCTTCAGTACGGATTCCACCGGAACATGAAGAAAAGAGAAACCCTCAGAATTTCACTGCTAAAAATTATCATGATAAAATGGAGAAAAAAAATTAAAGTTGTCAATGATTTCGTTCTACTGGGGTCAACAACTGATGTCAATGGGAGAAGCTGTCAAGAAATCCCATGACGTATTGTGTTGGACAAATGAAGTGTAAAAGAGCTCTTGAAAGGTTTTGAAAGCACAGATGTCACTGTCAAGGCCAAAGTGTGCCTGAGCCCCATCATGGCGTTTCCCATCACCTCACATGGACGGGACAGCTGCACAATGAAAAAGGAAGACGGAGGAATAGACACCTTTGAACGGCAGGGTTGGCAAAGAACAGGGCAGACTGCCAGAAAAAAAAAAACAGATCAGCCTTAGCAGAAATACAACCAGAATGCTCCTTCAAAGGAAGGATGGTGAAGCTTTGTGTCACTTACGTTCCTCAGACAGGTCACCAGGAAAGTCAATGGCTAGAAAAGAACATGAACTTTGGTGCGGATGAAGGGTAAAGAACATCAGGGAAACTCTCAAAGAGAAGGACAAACACAGAGGCCAGCAAAACAAACTCAAACCTAGAAGTGCTCAGTGCAGCGCTGGGCAAAACTGGGTTTTTGACACATGAAGTCACCAGGACTCAGAGGCAATTCCATGGCAATAGATAAGATGAACAAGAAGCAGTTTTGTTTTTTCTTTAAGGGAAAATACTCATTCACTCTTTCATTAATAATCGATGGTCCATCAGTTGGTGTTCAGAGATTGGCGGAGGATTCCAAGGGTGAGAAGTGC
Source organism: Heterohyrax brucei (assembly GCA_028571685.1). Lineage (NCBI taxonomy): Eukaryota > Metazoa > Chordata > Mammalia > Hyracoidea > Procaviidae > Heterohyrax > Heterohyrax brucei. Next base: position 4,655,404 of record CM053163.1, read on the forward strand.
ATTACCAGTTAGCCTATCAGGGTAAGAAAGGGAGCAGCTGAACGCGAGAAATAGATTTCTGGTTTTGCCATGAGTCGACAGCAGGGAAAAAACAAAGGAAAATAGTTTTACTCATGTATTTGTCTTTCCTCCCTACCTCCTTTCCTCCCTCCCTCCCTTCCTTTCCTCTCTCTTTTCCTCTCTCTTTCTTTCCCTGTCCCTTTCTCTGGCACTCTCTCTCTCCTTCTGTACCCTGGTGGCACTGTGGCTAATAGTTTGGCTGCTCACCAGAAGCTTGGCAGTTCCAATACGCCAGTCTCTCCTCGGAAACTGTATCCGGCAGTTCAACTCTGTCTCATTTGGTCACTATGAGTCAGCATTGACTTGATGGCAACAGGTATTTTTCTGTTTTTGTTTTTCACTTAATTTGCTTTTTTTGATGTGGGCTGAGAGAGAGAGAGAGAGAGAGAGAGAGAGAGAGAGAGAGAGAGAGAGAGAGAGAGAAAGAGAGCTTTTGGGAAGGGACTATGGAGTTTAGTCCAGCTGGCTTCTGGATACATTGAAATTAAGATGCTGCCCAACTGGAAATATTAACTAAATAGTTAATGTTTGAGGTCTACAGTCTACAGAAGATATAGTTGGACAGAATATTTGGAGGTCATCTCACATACAAGTAACTGCAACATGAGAATGATAACCTCCCAGCAGTGAAGGCTCAAACACCACCCTGAGCAACATCGATTAGCAATACCTCTTCTACCACATTATTTACAAGCATGATGCAAGATGCTTTCCCTAGAAAAGAAGTTACTGGGATTAGTAGGTAATCAAAATGCAAAACTTTTAAGATCTATTCTGGAATTCAACATATCACATAAGAATATGAGGACTGGACTTTAAAAAGATAAAGGGTCATTTTCAGCAGATACAAAGGAATCCAATTACCTTTTCATATGTTGTTTTGGCTTTCTATCTGATCTTTACTGAAAAAAATCTCCATTTTTTTACGTGCTGGTTAGTTGATCTCTATATATAACCAAGACTTTATGTTCCCATTAAGTGAATCTATTCAATAGCTTTGCCCAGTTTCACTTTGGTTCTCTAAGTTGGAAAACATTAATTAATGGAAGAGGATTATTAGGAACACACAACATATTAATCAGTTGTTCCTGAGTCACCTACAACTCATGCTGAACCCACGTCTCTCAGAGAAATATAATCATTGGGTTTTCAGCGGTGAATATCTTCCAGCCAAGACACGGCTCAACTGCTGACTAAAAGATCAAGAATTCAAATGCACCAGCTGATCCTTGGAAACTATATGAGGCAGTTCTACTCTGTCCTATCGGGTCTCCATGAGTCAGGATTGACTCACTGACAATGTGGTGATTTTTTTTTCAGTTTTTTAATTGCAATTAAGTGAATGTTTACAATCCAAGTCAGTTTTCCATACAAAACCCCGAGTGCCCACCTCTCTGCAGATCTATCTGCTCTCCTCACCCTGTGACACACACTCTTCTTTTCCACTCTTCACTTCCAGTACCTACTTAACCAGCACTTGTCCCCTCCTCTTCACCCTCTCCTCTCCCCTTTAGAAAGAAACCAAAAGGACAGCCTCATACACAGATAATACCATACATTACACACACCACCTACGTCACTCTGTCCCCAAGTCCAGTCCATTCCTTGTCCGAAGTATAGACTTTAGTACTGCTTTCAGCAAATGCTTTTTTTAAATTTTTTAATATCCAAATATCTAGATATTAAGATCCAGCTAGCTAGAGGTCTGGATCTAGACCTTTGAAATTGATACCTTTGTCAATTTCCACATTATTTATAAACAAGATTATGCTTCAATGGTTTGTTTTAAAGTAAATAAAATATAAATAATCTAGAAAATCTAAAGTTCCTTATGTATAACTTTTCAGTTAGTCCATGAAGATAATAAAGCCAAACTCATTGCCATGGAATTGATTCCAGCTCTACAGGACACGTGACTCTACAGGACACGTGACTCTACAGGACACGTGACTCTACAGGACACGTGACTCACTCTACAGGACACGTGACTCTACAGGACACGTGACTCTACAGGACACGTGACTCACTCTACAGGACACGGTAGAATGCTAGAACGAATGGTATAAGAGAACCAGTAAGATACTCTAAATCAGATCGTGTATTTCATTTTTCTAACTACAGTCTGGATAAGGAAATAGTTGTTCTGTCCCCTATGATAGTGTACATCATGGATGAAACTCATACAAATAACAGACCACAGCAGCCTGGTGGGCTCGTTCTCCTTCTTCTAAAAGTCTGTCCAAGAGGTAAAGCAATGTACATGTGAATTAACCCTTTACAGTGGGTCAAAAAGTCTTTGACGAATAACCTTTAACATTATCAATTTAGCTTAGGCCAGACTGATCTGAGTGCATTTGGGAATTTTGCCTGAAGCAAAGAGGCAGAGAAATCCTTATTGATTAATCCTTCTCCTTTGACTTTGGATTTAATAGGTCCCTTTTCAAGTCTTCTTGGGATATGTTGTGTCTTCTGCAACTCTCTAGATGGGGTAGGTAAGCAGACAAGGTACAGAGGTGGTCTGACACAGGTGGACCTCAGAAACTAAAGAGACCAATTCTTTTGCTTTGCACTTATTAAGTAAATATGGCTTAGGTCCAAGAGGCTGGATTTGATCAGTCTGTCACCTGGAATCAACTACTGTGTCAGGGTGGCAAAGATCTCTATCTCTCAGTGATATGGCTAATGGCTAAATCTAAAGGGCTGAATTTCAGACTTCGCTTAATGAAAGCCAAAGGTAGGTCCTTTACGAAGAGAGAGAGAAAACAAAAAAATCTAAGTATTCAGTAAACTGGCTGCAAATCTGTTATAAAACAGTAGTCTTTTCCACATATCACATTCAAGAGCAAGGCTGACGTTGTGGTAATACAGTTCCATAAAGGATGATGGAAGGCAGTGACAGGAACAGTAATGATCAGGTCTTCATGTCTGGAATGACAGCTTTACACTTATGGATGTGCTTGGCAAGATAAAGATGCAATCCCAGTGACTACAATCAAAACCTAGCTTCAGAAACACGCATCTAGAAAAGGGCTATCCATTTAGACGCTGTCACTGAATTCCAAGTCTACATACCTACATAGATTGCAAAGAATGTTTTAATTTTCTTAATGGAAATAATATCAGAAAGTTCCATTAAGATGTGCAATGAAACTTCATACACCTGTGCGTTTAATTATAGCCATTAGTCCTAAAACTAAATGGTAAAAAAATATATCCAAAAGAAAAAAAAAATCATTGTAAAGCTATTCTTTATGTGAGCAGGAAACATATTCACTGGAAAACAGTTAATGTCACATTAACATCCATTAAAATTTTTATCTGAAAGTTTTCTTCTTTGTATACTATCATTTCTATAGATAGAGAAATATCTCAGTTTTCTGCATTCATCTTTCACTGGAGTCTTTTCACTGGGACAGGAAGAACCAAAAAATGACACAATAAAACCTTCGTGGACCTGTCCTCTTGATAGTCTGCTTGAAATGAGGAGGAGAACACCGTGATAAATCAAAGCCACCGTCTCATTCTGGCTTACAAATCATGGCTTTGTGGCACATGAACACATTTCTAACATTCCAGAATGAACACGTGTTTAACTAACAGAAGAAATTTTACCATTAACTTGAGACAGTCAATTGAACCCGTCCTTCCCACAGTCTCATTTGAAAGTATAACACGCTGATTATTGTTCTTCAATTTCTAGTGTCTATGAGTTCAAAATCTTGCAAAAATACCTGTGGTGTTCCCGCATGGAAAGACCTTCAACTATCCCTGGAAACGTACAACATACACATCTGAAGCAACGAAAACAAAAATTAATTCTATCTTCACTTACTGCTTCTCCACCACTTAATCTTCAGATAAGTTTTTGAGGTTCATAAATGTATTTTTGCTCAATTATGAATTTCATGAGTATAGCAAAGGAGAGTCAGAGTACACCTCAAAGTCACAGAATAATGGAGTGGAAATGCACACCCCGGTCTGGTGGGTCCCAATGTGTCTTTTCTTTCCCAACGATTTCATAAGCGCAGACAGTCAGCATTTGAAAGAATTCAGCCCCGGGAATACATAGAGTTTCTGATGTAACAGAATAAAAATGGGGTGCAGCGCTAGAACTCTATTAAACAGACCAGGCTTGATGGTCTGACAAACAAGAGGGTCCCTGGAAGCCATGGTCTCCAACTCTGTGTTAGCCCAGAACTGAAACCATTCCCAATGCCAACTCTTCAGACCAAGAGTGGCCTACACTATAAGATATAAAATGATACCGCCAAAGAGTGAGCTTCTTGGTTTAAGTAGATCCATGCCACTAACTGGGCAGCTCCTGTCCGGAGGCAAGATGAGAGGGCAGAGGGGGCTGGGAGCTGGTTCAAGGGGCACGGGAAATACAGGGTGGAAAGGAGTGTGCCTTCACAGGGTGGGAGGGGAGCTAAACAGCAGTGTGCCAGTTTTTGTATGACACACCGACTTGGACGGTGAACGTTCATTTAAAGCACAGTAATGCACTAAAAAAAAGATTTTAACTCTGGGACCATGGTAGAGGTGGAAAAACACACTGCACTGGAGGAGAATGGGAGGTGTGCTGCAACCTACTAGCTGTACAATCTCCAGTGAATTACTCAACTTTGAGGAGGCTTACTTAACTGAAAATTGAACTTGCAATGCTTTTACATGTGGTGGAAATGTCTGAAGAAGGACTTTGTCAAACAGAAAATGCTATGCAAGCGTCTGGCACTATTATTGATCAGAGAAGACAAAATCAATGGGATGGGGATTAGGCCAGGAAGTTGATCCTTGGGAAGATGGATATTATTTGGAAGGAAAAAGAAAAAGAGTATCCCAGGTGAAGAAAACTATCTGAGCAAACATACAGATGGAGAAGTCTGTGGTCATTTTCAAAGGAATCAAATATAATCAACAGATTCTACCATGTTCGGCATTAAAGTGACACATTTCTTTTAGAAGCAGTGAGTATTTGCACGTGTTTCCTAGGGCTGGTATTACAAATTGCTGTGAATCTGACTACTGAAAGCAATAAAAATGTATTCTTTCAAAGTTCCGTGGGCTATTGTTGTTCGTTCACCTCTGGTCCATTCCGGCGCTTGACAAGCCCGTGTTTGTTGAGTAGAGTTGCTCCACAGAGTTTTCCAGGCTGGGACCTTTAGGAAGCACGGTGCCAGGTCTTCCCTCTGAGGTGTCTCTCTGCAATCTGGCAGGGCCACACTCACAATGGGGCTCTGGCAGAGAATCTGCTGTTTGCCTGTCCCAGCCTTGGTTGGACGGCAGCTGTCCTTCACTTGTGGTTACTTCAATATCTGCCCCACGGTTACACTGTCACTTCCTCTTCTGGTTATGTAGCCTGGGTTAACAGTGTCGTTAAGAATTCAGCTGTTAACCAAAAGGACAGGAGTTCAAATTCACCAGGAACTCCTTAGAAGTCCTGTGGAGCAGTTCTTCTCTGTCCTCCGAGGTCACTAGGAGCTGGAACTGACTCAACAGCAACGGGGTTTTTTTTTTTTTTTTTCTTCTATTTCAAATCTCCCTGTGTCTTTCTTTTGTAAAGACACATACTCTTGGATTTAGGTCCTCCGCAGATAATCTGGATGACCTGCTCATCTGAGATCACTGGGATTCTATATCACAAAGACCCCTTTTCCGAACAAGTGACTTACACTTTCCAGGGATTAGAATCTGGATCTGTCTTCTTGAGGGCCACAATTCCATTGACTACAGCACTGAAATGTTGGAAGGAGAGGAGCCTAAAACCCTCATGCCCCGTGGCAGTGTGTTTTTAGATGAGAACAATCATGAACTTGGCTTGCATCAACCACGTCAGCCAGTTATACAACGTGACACTTATCTGAGATTCAAAGGGCATCATTTCATGTTAAAACAAATGATCACAACTGACAATTTCCAAAGACCTTATGAACAAACAACAGACGTGGGTCCGATATATCAAAACTATACGCCCCATAGCAGTTCCAAGGAGCACCTGTGGATTCGAACTGCCAATCTTTTGATTAGTATCTGTAGCACCCAACCAATATACCACCATGGTTTTTGTTGTTATTTTTATCTAAAATCTATGTTAACTGGATTTTTTACTATTTCAGAGAAGTATACTAGCTCCCAATCTACTGCCATTTCTCCCAGCAAAAATTCAAAAACTCTATATTGAAATACTATTTCTCATAAGAGTTGGTTCAGAATCTCCTTAATGGAAATTCAATTCTACTAAGAGACTAAGCCCTCTGCCAAATTGTGATTCTTTCTTCCTTCCTGATTCTAATTTTAATAGCCAGTAAAATTAGACACAAGTCTTGATTTAGTGCTTATTTTCCATTTAAGTCACCAATAGAAGTTTAAGAGTCAACGCTAAAACAGGTAATCACTGAAACGATCTTAAATTCGCTAAAACAATCAGCCAATATAAATTTAAAGAAAAAGTCTTCTTTAATTCAGATTCATGCTCATTAAGGAGACTCTGTTAATATTTCACGCACAGTCTGTTTCCATTTACTTTGAAATATTTCTGTAATGGAGGCTGGAAAATACACTAGGCTCCTAAGAGTAATGAAAAATTCAAATGTGTTTAGAAAGATCTTCAGCTATAATTCAAATAATGTTGCTTAAACATTTCTAAAAGGGCCTGTGAGCCTGTGCTGCAAACAAGACTCAGAGGCACGTCAGGGTCTCCTAGGCAGAAAGCAATGATGAGTGAGTCCCTGTTGGTGGGGAGTGAAGGTCAATATAATCATCAACAGTAATAATTAACCTTCCTATAAGATGCAGCACATTTTTACTAAAAAGATCAAGTAAACCAGACATGAGGAAACAAGGGCTGATGAAAGACAAGCTCTAGTCCATCCATTTGGCAAAGCAAAAACTACAAAACAAACCCAGTGCACACAGATTCTCTTAGCCCTCCTTTGAGGTAAATTTTATTGTCGTTGATGTCTTCCAGAAGGTTCACCCCATTGTTCAAAATCAACTCTGCATGTTGATCTTAAGCCAGCGAACTATCTGCTGGAAACCCTAGAGTGTAGTGGTTAAGTGATATGTCAGCTAACCAAAAGGTCAGCAGTTCAAAACCACCAGGTGCTCCTTGGAAACTCTACGGGGCAGTTCTACTCTGTCTGGTAAGGTTGCTAAGAGTGGGAACCGACTCAATGGCAGTGGGCTTGTATGGTCACAATGAGATGGAATCGACTTGACACCAGTGGGTTTGTTTTTTTCTTTTTGTTAACTCTCTGCCACATCTCTTGATGTGTACAGTGAAGAGCACTAATAGCTTTGATTTTCAGGAAACACATGGCAACAAGGAGGCAGATATTTTTACAAAATGTTTCACTTTTTTTGGTGAGAAGTAAATACTCTTTTTTTGTATTCACCAACAGCATCTTTATGAAATACAGAATGTACTACTTTTTTTGGAAAATGCAGCAGCTCAAATTTAAGTACACATAGCCACACTTGATGATTCCAAAGGCATATGGGTTGATATATCGTCACAAATTACATATAACCTATACAGCAGCATGTGAATGGGTCCCTAGGGAGGCCCTGGGCTAACACTCATCGGTATATCTCAACAGAATGCAATGTTCCTTTAAAGCCACAAACAGTACGAATCATGGAAATTGTTGCTTAAAACCCTTCCATGACTTGATTCATTTTTCCTTGTAATTTTTTTGTTGATACTATGTGTTTTTAGTAACAGAGGGCACGCTGAATCATTGAGTGTGTCTGAATTCTTAGGAGGTGCTAATCATTTTTGCTGCACCCCCCATTCCACAAACTGTAGCCTCAGAGTCCTGAGGTATGTATGTGGACCCCGGACACCACAAATTCTATCTCGAGTCCCAAGATACGTGTATGTACCCAATAAAATTTTTCAAAATGCATGTTTTTTCTACCAACAGTTCAGTGCCTCTGCTCCATCTCATACAATACCCCATAAGAACAGTAATCGGCAGCACACGTCTGCCGTTTTTCTCATTTGAATCTGGTCTACAGGGTCCTGCCTGCCAGCAAAATGTACTCTCAGTGGTACGGCAGACTCCCAGTGAAACTCAGAAGTACCAAAACTAAGTGGTCGCTATATATCCACTGCCAGTTCTGAAAGGATTAAAAAATAAAGGTGCTTTTACAAGCAAATTCATGATTCCACAAGAGTTTTTGGTTGCGTACCAACTAACCAATTTGTTCTATCTTTTTTGCTTTATATCTACCAGAATTCAGTGAAGTAATTATATTAATTCATCTTATTGGTTGGCTTTTGCCCAAATTTTATAAAAACAATTCCAAATCAACTTGAAATTTCCGTGTTTGCTTGCAGAATATTTTCTGAAAACATAAGATGATGCAACAACTCTCAAGTTTAAAAGACAGTCAACAAATCTGTTGTCACTGTTCTGTACCAGTAAGTTGATTCCAATTCATAGCAACAGAGTAGAACTGCCCTGTGATCCCAATTCACAGTGACAGAGTAGAACTGCTGACTAGGTTTCTGCTGGGTATAATCGTGACAGAAGCAGATGGCCAGGCCTTTCTCCTGTAGTGTGGCTCAGTGGCCTGTAGTGTGGCTCAGTGGGTTTGAACCTCCAACACTTTGGGTAGTAGCTGAGTGCTTAAGCATTGCACTACCAGGGCTTACATGCATGGATAGTATCACTGACTCCCTTCCCATATCTTGTAAACATCTGAAACCAACAAATGACACCATTCTTTATGACTTGCTATCATAAGGTCTCCCATAGTCTTCTGACATATCCCGGTACATGTTGTGTGACTCCTTATTCCTTTTTTCTTCTTGGTTTCTGTGATACTGCCCTTTTTGCTAACTTATTTTTTCCCTGTTATCTATGTTCTCTGTGGTTGAACTCATGAAGATATACACTTTCAAGAATCTGACTACGCTTCTAGAAGCAAATAAACTGTTTGGGGCCAGTGTCCAGTATTTTCAGCATACACTGAACACTTATGGAAACCCTTTGGCACAGTGGTTAAGCACCATGTCTGCTAACCAAAAGGTCAGCAGTTCAAATCTTCCAGGTGCTCCTTGGAAATGCTATGGAGCAGCTCTACTCTGACATACAGGATTGCTCTGAGTCTGAATCAACTCAAAGGCAGAGTCTTTTTTTTTTTTGGCTAGGGAACATTACCAGTGGGATTTCCATTAAAATCTTACATTCAAAACATCTAAAACTGAGCATCTTTCATTCCAAACTGCCTCATTCCCCAGGATTTCCTCTTTGAGTTGACACACTGTAATCACACATCGATCACTCAACTCAGAAAACTCAGCATTATTTCTATCTCTGTCTCTGTCTCCTCCCGTGTTTGCAAATCCAGTCAGTCACCATTCCCATTACTCTCTTCCTTTTAATTATCTCCTCTTTACTGTGTCATGTTGCTAAAATCCAGACTTAGCCTGAGAATGTCAGTTTTTCTTACTTTTTCCCCAAGCCATCCTATATCATTGCCCTCTATTGTTCTTTCTCCTTCATTCACCCACCCTGTTTAAAACTGTCTGATGACTTCAGACTGTGAATACAGTCCTCAGTAGAACATACATATTTATTTGTAAGAGTCCCCAAATCACCTTTTATACTTTTCTCATACCAGCCACTATACATTCATTTTAACTCCTTGCACAGTTCATGGTGACGCTAGGGGCCAGAGTAGAACTGACTCCCAGAGTGTTCAAGATCTCGATGGCACTTGGCTTGGCTTGGCTTACACAGTTGTCCAAATATGACATGCATAGCTCAGGTAGATGGGCACACCGTGTCTATCCTAGTTTGCTTTCCTATATTACAGAGTTCAGCAAGTTAGAAAGTGATATTGCCTGGAGTCCTTTGCAGCTATGGTTTTGGTTACACTCCAAATTCTAAGGTGTTCGAAATGCTGGCAGCACCGTGGTTAAGTACTATGGCTGCTAGCCAAAAGGCTGGCAGTTTGAATCTACCAGGAACTCCTTGAAAACTCTGTGGGGCAGTTCTATTCTGTCCTGTTGGGTCACTACAAATCAGAATTGACTCAGTGACAGTGGGTTTGGTTCTTTTGGTTTCAACATCTCAGACACTACTGCACAGAATTAAGCAGGCTCGAAGTGGTGGAGACTACATTTCTGTGATTTCTGCTCTTTTCCCTGGTAAAGACTATCATGGAGGTGTGTGCACATATCTGTGCACACTATGTGAATGTATAGTGGAGACCTCAATATCTAGTGACTAGCTTCTTTGATGTTGGGTGATAGAGTAATGCACTTCACTGGTGCAGGCAAGTAGCAGGAACTGAGAATCAGCACGGATATCAACAGCTGCTCCTTTTGGCTGGGAAGATAATCTTACACCCAAAATATTCCCTGAACCAAACAACAGCTTCACTTAATTAGTAAAGAATGTCTGCCTTGAGCTTTGTGCTCTTTTAAAGAACTACGTAGATGGAAGGAAACGGAAACAGCAACTGGAAAAATTAGATAGGCAGCCTAAGGAGGAGTGAGCTTATGTTAAAAGGTGGAGGAATATTTGGAAAAGGAGGGTGAGAACGGTTGTATAATGTACAGAATGTAATCAGTGTTGCTGAATTGCACATGAAGAAATTGCAGAACTTCTGGTAGATGTTTTGCTGTGTTGTCAATGTCAGCAAACACATTAAATACATTATTTTAAAAAAGAAAGATTCAGATACGAGTACTTTGGCAGCTCTGTAGTCTGGTATGATTTTAAGAGTCAGTCCTAAAAGTCCAATCTGGAGTTGCCTGATAATTATGTTTCTGATGAACTCATATATGCTTCTATAACAGATTCTGTCCTATGCAAATGAGTGCTGAATGATACACATCACACCTTGCAAAATTTTGTGCCTTTCCTGGAATATCCCTTTCTCTCTTATACACCTAGTGAGCTCTAACTAACCTGCTATAGCCTAGGCTACATATTACCACCTATGGAAAGTGATTCTACACTTTTTCAAATTTAAATAATTCTGTCCTTTCCTGTGGTAGTTTGTAACTCTTTGTAATGTTATAATAAACAAACTACATCATGATTATTTCATAATTTACCTTCCCTGTATTGCTTCCCTTGTTTGGCTGTGAGACATTAGAGTGCAAGGAATATGTTTTACCCATCTTTGCTTCTCTAAAGCTCTGTGTTTGCTTATAGTAGGGTCTCAGTAAGCACTGGTTGAAATCAACTAAAATAGACTGAGTGTAAGACAGTGATGAGAGGTTTTACCTTCTAGCATGTAATTTTTAACAAGTAGACCACAGGTATAGAGTAAAACAGAAGGCTTAAAATTCAGTTTGAAGATATTAACTATACATGAGAAGTGAGTTGACAAGGAAAGGAACATGACTTTAAGTATCAAAAGACAAACAGTATTTGATGTTGTAAAGAAGACAGGGAGGATATTTCCATCTTGAAGATGAGAAGGTTTAGGGGAGGGAGATGCAGAAAATGAGTGGATTAGAAAAATATCTGAAAAGACAGTTTGTACAGCAAAATTTGGACAGATAATTCATGAAAGAAAGGACTGCAGTCATCCTGGAAAAGGCTACGACTAGTCTAGACTAAGTATCAGAGATAGGAAATCCTTAAAGTTTTTGAAAAAAGAAGCATGTTTTACAAACATAGAGAATCGGAAATGCTGGTGGTGCAGTGGCTAAGTGCCGTGGCTGCAAACTAAAAGGTTGACAGTTTAAATTGCCCAGGTGCTCTTTGGAAACTCTATGGGGTGATTTTACTCTGTCCTGTGGTTGGAAGTGACTTGATGGCAGTGGTTTTTGTTTGTTTGTTTGTTCGTTTTGGGTTAAAGAATCAGGGAGAGAGTCTCATGATTTAGGAAAAATAATTTAAGACTGAAAACTACATTCAGGGCAAACAAACTCAGCTGTCCAACATCTGTTTGGAAAAGTTCATGGCAGACAACTCTGGATTCAGCCTAGAGTTTGTTTGTTCATTCTGAGTTATTGTACTAGGAACCGCATGAGGAGACCCATGACGCAGGCTTCATCAGCCACATCCAAAAATAAAAACCAAGAACCAAACCCAGTACCATCAAGTTGACGGAGACTCATAGCAACCCAGGGGACAGAGTAGAACAGCACCACAGAGTTTCCAAGGAACAGCTGGAGAACTTGAACTGCCAACCTTTTGGTTAGCAGTTGTAGCATCTAACCACCATGCAACCAGTGTTTCCTCACCCAAAGATAGTAATGCTTTACCAGGCTAGAAGAAAACTGTTGAGAAAAATAAGACTTTATCAAATTAATACATCTTAAAATTGAAAAACTCTAAGCTCATCCCTAGGTCTTTTGTTTATTATCGTTGCTGTTGTGTTCTGTTAATTTTTTCTGACTTAATAGCAATCTCATGAGAGAGAGCAGGACTGTTCCCCTAGTGTTTCCTAGGCTGTGATTATTGCCAGAGCAGCCTGCCATTAGCATCCCCATGGAGATGCTGATGGGTTCAAAAGGTCCACCTTTCAGTTAGTATCTGAGCACTTAACTGCTGTACCACCTTTGGTCCATTACTGCATGCGTCAATGACTCAGTATTTTCAACTCACCCTTCCTGCATAGTGCATCACCGTGAACGCCATGCCGGGATCTCTGACTGCAACATTTCCATTCCCATCCTTAACAGGGGAATACACTGCATTTGTGTTTGAGGACTCCAGGAGGTTCTGTAGCTTCTTTGGAAGATTTGTTTCTGTTGACCACATCATTTGACACTCTTCATCCAACAAAGACAGAAATCCAGATGGCTTCTGGAAATTAAAAAATAGTAAATAAGCTGTTCATCTGCTTACTCTCTTATGTCCCTACGTAAGTTTTTTGTTTTTTAATTGACGAATCAGATCTACCTTTTCAAATAAAGCAATTTATACTATTTCTTTATATCATTATATCAGATATCTTGGTTTTTCACACTAACTTGACATGCCTTTTAAAATATGAGTGGCATAAAAAAGACATTCTTGTTAAGAAGTGAAGAAGTCTATGGTAACTACTGCAGAGATTTCTGTTTGAATTTTCATCTGAGGTTACCCACCATCTCACCACAAGTATTCCACCACGTCATTTATTCATCCAGTAGAAGATCATTTTTGTGTCTTAAATGTTTATTTTTAATTTTTGATTGTGCTTTAGATGAAGGTTTACAGAACAAATTAGTTCCTCATTAAACAATTACTACATATACTGTTTTGAGACATTGGTTGCCAGCCCATGACATGTCAACATTCTCCCTTTGCGTTCCCCATTATAAGCTTTCCTGTAACATTTCTGAGTTTCATACTCAGATCAGAGAAAACAGACTATACATTTGCTTTCGGGGAGATCATTTTGAGCTACCAATTAAGAGGTGAGGCTAAAAACAGGGCTGGTGTTAAAACATCGCTGGTTGGGTGCATACCAGGGGCCACTCTTAGACAGATACTTTGCAACTGTGACAGTTAGTGTTTGATAACTTCGTTCTAGGATGGAAAACCAAACAGCCTCTCTGGGAAAGAGGGGAAAAGACGAATTACTGAGGTACAGAGTGACATGAAGAGAGAATTGGGAATGCTTGCTAACTGCAAGTTCACCCACCTGAGCTCATTTCCCAGGGTCCACAGTATTTGGAGAGACTCTTATTATCAACACAAGTAGGATTTTGATGAGGAAATTTGGAGAAGAATGCCAACTATAGAGAATGTCCTAGCAATTCAAAACAAGATGATCCAGTATTTATTGTTCTTTCAATGACCTTCAAAAACTCTTTGGAAAATGCTAACTTATGATCCTGCATAGATTCTGAAAGAGTGCAAATACGTTGTTGAGTCTGACATATAAAGAGATCTCAAAATAAGGCCACTTGAAAGAATATTCTTTTTCTCCAGTATATTTAAATGCATACATCTTGTAAAGTATCCAATTATATTGTATGAATACCTGGAAGAAAAAATCCAAAACTCCAGTCTGGTTACCAGGAGAATATGCGGTTTCCATGGTAATTCCCTCTTGTACACATTCTGTTTGCTCTTGCAGAAACAGTACTTCGTTGATATAGTGGTGTATCTTCTCGTTGGTCATGTTGACACAAAGCTATTGTGGGGGAGAAAAGAAAACAATTCACAAGACAATCCAGCATCATTCTATGACACCATTTCAGAGTGGTGAAATACTGGCTTAGGAATGCTCAAAAGCAAACAGTCTGTCAAGACAAAGTGCTTCTGTATTGTCTGCAAGTCAAGGTAGAGTTTCACCTCCCCTTGTTTGACTTCTCTGACTATCCATTTTAAAGCAAACATGTTAAAAATAACAAAAGGAAAATTACAGCATCACCTTTAGAATATTTGATTCTAGAATACAGTGGCATCACTTGGAGATTCCAAAGAAAAGAGAAGACCTTCTTCCTTTTTTCATTTCTGATTGAGTATCTTTGAATGGAGGAGTACACGTGGGATTTTTTTATGGGGAGCATAGCTAGGCATTCTATTGCAGAAATTATTTTTCTCTTCCCATAAGTTTTTCTCATACCTCATTTCTTCATCTTAATATTTGAAATTTTGAACCTTGATAAAATAAAATAAAAATAAAAATACCATTATCTTAAAACTTGCAATAAAATAACCCCAGTCTAACCAAAACAAAATTTCTCTTGAACTTACTTTCTCCCCAAGAAATTCCTCCATTTTCAGCTTTCTCTCATGTCAAAAATCTCAAAATAGTTGTCTCTATTTATCGGATCCGACTCGACGGCACTTGGCTGGCTCATTTATTATTTCAAATTCCCTCTCCTTTCATTTCTCCTGAAACCACTCCAATAAAAGTCTACTTCACCATTTCACCAAAATTTACCTAAATGGAAATGGAAATCTAAAAGTAAATCTCCACCCCAGACTCCACTCTTTCCATGAACACAGGAAGTGTGTGGGTGTAAGCCCACTTGATACTGTCTCCTTCCAATCCCATCCAGCCTAATTTTATAAAGCCATTGCCAGTCTGGTGACATCACATTTATAGCCCCACTTTAGACTTCTCCCTCGAAACAACTGTTGGTGCTGAGTGCATTCTGACGCACAGCAACCCGACAGGACAGAGGAGAACCGACCCAAAGCATTTCCAAGAAGTGGCTGGTAGTTTTGGACTATGAATTTTTTTAGTTAGCACCCCAGCTTTTACTTGCTGTGTCTTCAGAGTCCATCCCTGTGAGTAGGATCTAGCGACCCCAGTCAAACATAGGGGACATCATGTGCCAGTATTTGCATGGCTAATAAATATCTCTGTCTTCAAGTTTCCAAAATCAACCTCCCAGTCTTCCCCAGGACCTCAGCCTAACCTGCTCTTCCTATAATTGGTCTGTCTCACCGGATGGCAGCTTGATCTTTCCAACTGCTCAGGTCAAAAGTTGGAAGTAAAGCCTGAGTCAGTGCTTTCTTCCTGATCCATCAGCAAATGCTGATGTCTCTATCCTAAGACAAATATATCCAGATTCTGATTGCTCTTCACTTCTTAAGACACTGATGTCTAACGCTTGGATTACTGTAATAGTCTTCTAACTGTTCTTCTTGCTTTTAAATTCACACAATCTATTCTTAACCCAACAGCAGAGAAAACCAAACCTGTTGCTATGGAGTTGATTCTGACTTATTGCAACTCTTTAGGGCAGAGTAGAACTGCCCCACAGTGTTTCCAAGAAGTGGCTGGTAGATTTGAACTTTTGGTTAACAGTTAGGCTCTTAGCCAGTGTGCAAAATAGCCAGGGAGATCCTGTAAGTGTACTTGACATTGTTCTGCTCGAAAGCCACTGAATTTTTTTTTTTTTTTCATTTCCCTCTGAATAAGAGAAAACTTTTACTAATGGAGCCCTGGTGGCATATTGGTGGCCATGTGGCAGTTTGAATCCACCAACTGCTCCTTGGAAACCCTATCGGGTAGTTCTACTCTGTCTTATAGGGTCACGATGAGCTGGAATTGACTCAATGGCATCTTTTTTAATGGCTTACAAAGACCTTTGTGAACCTCTACTCATTCACACTTCTTGCTTTTACTCACTCTGCTCTAGGCTCATCCGCTTTGTGTTTGCACCAGACACTGTCTTGGCTTAGAGATCCGTCTCTTGTTACTCCCTCTGCCTGAAACATTCTCCAAGTCCCCAGAATATTCAAACCACGTGCTCCTTCACCTTTTCAGCTCAGTGTCTTAATATGGCTTTTGCAAAAAAGTCTTCAGGAATGTCCTATTTACAGTGGTACCCCCTCCATCATCATCCCTTTCTGTACTTTATCTCCAGAGCCTGCATTGCACCATAAGACACAATATAATTAACATGTGTATTTCATTTATCATAGCTTTTCCCCTACAAGAATACAGGCTCCAGGAGAATGCCCATCTTTGCTGTGTTCACTGATGCATTCCCAGGTATTAGAATAGCATGAAATGTATTTGTTGGAAAAATAAGAGACTGAATTTCATCTAAATTGCAAGATAAGGAAGTTGTTGCCCAAATTCTGATCATATAGTGTAAACTGGCAGAAAGAATCCTATACATGGGCCAAAAGCAAAAGGGATAATCATTTGCATCTATTCTACTTTTGGAGACATTATAGGCTGGTGAAACATATTTTAAAATAAAGAGTGCCATTGAAAAACTATTCTGGAAATTCTAAAAATTATAACTGTGGGAGCAAACTATCTTATAAAGGGTTATTACTTGAAAAAAGAAAAGACAAGCCACATTTTTCTCATTTGAATGTAAACTACTTTTTTGTTGCTGTCCGATGGGATAAAATGTGCACTTTAATAATTTAAATATCTCTTCTTATTGTATAGAACTATACTGTCCAAATGGTTAGCTTCCAGCCATAAACGGTTATTTGTATTTTAATTAGAATTAATGAAATACAGTTAAATTAAAAACTCAACTGCGCAGTCACACTATCCACATTGTGTGTGTTCAACAGGCACTTGTGGTTGTTTGTTACCGTACCAATGTAAAACACCAGCCAAAAACCTGGCACTAATTTGTAGACTCCAGGCATGATCTCAGTGCCTTTGAATTATGGTGTTGATGAAGAATATTGACTACACCACGGGCTGCTGGAAGAACCAACAAGTTTGTCGTAGAAGTACAGCCAGAAAGCTCCTTAGAAGCAAAGATGGTGAAATTTCATGTCACATACTTTACGCATGTTATCTGAAGCAACCATTCCTTGGAGAAGGATGTCGTGCTGAGTAGAGCAGAAGATCAACCAGAAAGAGGAAGACCCTCCATTCGATGGATTGGCACAGTGGCTGCAACAATGGCCTCAAGCACAAGAAGGATTGTGAAGACGGCACATGACCGGACAGTGTTTTGTTCTCTTGTACACAGGGTCACTATGAATAGGAACCCACTTGACAGCACCTAACAGCAAACTATATTTGGAAGCAGCAATTTGGATGCAGTTTTCTAGTGTTTCATCTACTCACTTATATCATCTAATTCACAGAGTGTTCAAAGTACACTACATCCTTTTTGAATGGTATTATTTCAAGCCCACTTCACCAACAGGTAATGTGACCTCTGTGAGTTGATGTGACTGCCTTCTGGGGAGTGGCAGCACCAGAGCTGGCACGCATTGAACATCAACGGATTTTCAGTGGCTGCGTTTTTTGGAAGTAAATCAATAGGATTTTATTTTGAAGCACTTCTTGGTGGACTCCAATCTCCACCTTGGGGTTACCAGTGTAGGGTGTTAACTGTACCACTTAGGGGACTCCAAACTCGGTGCCTTCAAGTCCATTCCACCTCATGGCCAGCAGACCAATAATCTCTGCACATAGTAGCGGGTAAAAGGCAGGGGGTGGGGGGGCTTTACCTAAAACCTTTAGCATGTCACCTCATTTTATTGTTCTTCAGAACTAATGAGTGGGACCAGTGATTCACCTCTTCATGCCTAGTCTTCTATTTCTGTCTTCTTCCACAGGTTTTAATATGTAGCATCAATTTTTTTTTTAATTGTGATTGAAAGTATACAGTCCAAATTAAATTTTCATGACCACCCTATCTGCAGCTCCTTCTGCTTTCCTTGCCCGGTGACAGCGCACTCCTTCTTTCCATTCTATATATGTAGCATTAATTTTTGCAAAACAAAAAAAAGAAAGAAAGAACACATTTTCCATAAAACTGTGTAGAATCTTCACAGAGTCTGAAAGGGACATAGTTGTTCTTCTCAATTTAGTAATAAATTAATCATAAAATCATAAAATTTGTCAGAAAAAATTAAATTTTTATAAATTATTTCATTGTGATCCCCAAAGACTATTTTGGGAATGTGTTCCCCAATTTGATAATCTGTTAAACTCTTTTAGTATTTTGTAATTTTGTTACTGAAGAATAACACACAAAAATCCATAGCCAGTGATTGGAGTCAGACTCATAGCGACTCTATTGGACAGAAGAGAACTGCCTCGTAAGGTTCCCAAGGAGAGCCTCATGGATTTGAACTGCTGACCTTTTGGTTAACAACCAAATGCTTAACCACTGTATCACCAGGACTCCAAAAGAATAATAAACACAGAGAACATCTGCCAAAGTTTAGACTCAACTATTTACAGTAAGTCTGCTAACCAAAAGGTGATGGTTGAAATTTGCCAGGTACTCCTTGGAAACTCTGTGGGGCAGTTCTACTCTGACATATAGAGTTGCAACGAGTCAGACCTGACTCGACGGCAGTGAGTGGGTTATTTACAGTAAATGTACAGAAATGACTCCATTACGGAATAGAAAGGAGACCTAGAGGCCCAATGGCTAAAGAGCTCAGCTGCTAACCAAAATATCAGCTATTCTTCAGGAGAAGGCGTAGCAGTCTGTGCCTGTAAAGATGACAGCCTTGGAAACCCAACAGATAGGGTCACTGTGAGTCAGAAGACTCGATCACAGTCGGTTTGGATTTTGAGTTTTTGTTACTGAAAAAAATCATTGGAAAAAAATTTTTTTGACTATACAGTAAATACAACTCTAACTTCTCAAGTTTTTTGATGTTAGAAAATAGGGTTAGTCATTTAAGAAAATACAAATATATACTAAACCTCAACAGTTTGGTTTGAAAGTGCTTATAGGTAGTGTACTTAAATGTAACATATTTTAGGAAATAGGTTACTCATGAAACAAATGTTGAAGTTATGAAATGTAAGGTGATGCTTGGTAATGCATGAGACAATAAAAAGGAGCCTGATAAAGAATTTCAAAATTAAAACCAATGCCTGATTCTCAATATGAAATTATCTTTCCTTCATTTTGAAATTCTCTGACTGAAAACACTTAAGATGGACCTACAGGCTGTAAACATACTTAATTCTATTTCTTCCCCATCATTTTGCATTCAGAAAAGGCTGCATTTCTCTCAACTGTCTTACAGCAGACAAATTCTGTATACAAAAACAGTTAGGACACTTGCACTGACCAGAGCATTTTTGGTTATACAAAGTAGATAAGGTTAGTTACTGATTTTCACTATTCCTTCATGGACTTGAATATCGGTTTCAGCAAACTGACCATCCAGCTTAGTCAAAGTGGTGAAACCAGCTATGACTGTGGGCGATGCCATGATAAATAGAGCTGGACTGACAACCAACCTGTTATCCAAGCCCGTTACCATTAAATTGCTTCTGACTGACAGCAACCCCGTAAGACAGCACGGAGCTGCCCGACAGCGCTTCCCGGGAGAGGTGGTAGACTAGAAGAGCCAACCTCCCAATAGGCAGCGGTAGCTTTAGCCACTTCACTTCTTTTCTTCATTTCTTTTTTTCAGGAATCTCTAAAGCAATCTGCCAAACTCGGGGTAACAGAAAAATGTAGCAAATCCATGAGTTGATGGTGTATTCTCTGTTTCATCATTTGTCTTGGTGAGGTCAATGATGTCTACATGTTAGAATTATCTAGAAGGCTTTTACAATAGATCCATGACAGCATCCCCGGGTTGCTGTTTATTCAATTCCACCTCACAGTGAACCCGAGGGTGCCAGACCAGAACTGTGTTCCTCAGGATTTTCTGTGGCTTTTATTTTAGTAGTAGATAACCAGTCCTGTCTCTGAAGCTACCTCTGGCTGGACTTGATCCTTTGACCTTTCATTTAACAGCTGGGAACCCTACATTTGCACCAATAAGCAACTGTATCTTTGGAGAGAGCAACCCACTTTCTTCCTCTCTGGGTCAAAACAAGTCATGAAACACACAATCTTTCTACAAAATTTCTAGCATTTTTAAACTTCAGTGCTGTAAGATAGTTTTCATGACATGAGGAACTGCTGAACTTCTTAACATGCATCACATTTTTTGTATTCTAGAGGAAAAATAATCTTAAATAATTGATTAAAATCCCATAGGAAAAATTCCTGCTTAATGTGTAAAACTGAGTAATCTGTGGACTGATTTCCAACATGTTTTCTAGAACTAAATATATTTCTGTATATCTCAGAGGGCAGACTGAGCAAGACTGAGAGAGAACGTGAATCACTGGGAACACATGCACTTCTAGTAGAATGGTCTTCATAAACAGTTTGATGTTATAAACACATTTTTATGATTACTAATTTTTTTTTTTTACCAGAAAGCCTTCTTTTTCCCTCTTCTAAATTGTTCAAAGCACTCACTGAACCAGAGTTAAAATACAGGAGTAATATTGTACCATGAATTTCAAGACTGCTAGCAAATAGAGCTAAGAGAAACAACACAGACATACTACCCAACATCACTATCTAGCTGAAAACTGGAAAAATTTACGCTGTCAATGAACCAATGGCCAAAATCACGGCCCAAACTTGTCTATTCCTGAAGCATTTCCACTAAGCCAGTGAGAGTTGTGTATGTGCATGTGAGTTAAAAACAGACAGCTAGAGGGAGAAAAGATTTTTACGAGCAAGTGAGCTTATGATACAGAAATGTACATCTGTTTCAGTAATCGAGAATATCATGACTACAAAGTAATCACCACTTCTGCTTTACAATTCTATCCTTCAGCATTGTGTTTAGGGTTCCATAATATCTCCAGGTATCCCACAGTGTGAGTGAAAGATGCTAATGAATAATGATTAAGTGAGAGCTTAATTAGTATGCACATCCCGCTAATTAAAATGCATGCTTTGTACATTAAGGGCCATTGTGAAACTGTGTAATAATAAAAGTTATGCACCCCTTGAAAGCATTCTTCAGTAACAGCACATTATTACTTATCCAGATGCCTATCATTTGTATTAATGACAAACCTAATTTCTTGAGTAAATTTTTACCAACTGTTCTCACTGTCTTCTGACTCAGAGAAATACAGCTGAAGCAAAAATAAAACAGAGCATGACATACACATCACATCATTAAAGGAGGAGGTTAATTAAAGCTGACTCCAGTTGAAGGCAGAGCCCCAGGCATTAGACGGAGATTCGCAAGCATGTCGCAGTGTTAGAATTAACTGGGCAGCTTTTTTTAAAAGGCTGATGTCTGGGCCTCACCCTAAACCAATTACATTTGGGAGGAGGGGGGTTAGGCATCAATATATCTTAAAAGCTTTCCAGATGATTCTAACATGTGGACATCATTGACCATACCAAGGCATATAACGGAACAGAGAATATACAAATCACTCATCACTGATGTGCTCCTCAGTTAACAGCTATCAACTTATTCATCTAAGTATGATCTAAAACAGACAGTCTAGCATTTCTCAATTACTTTCATCACAATACTGGCTTTATGAGATGTCAATAAACCAAAACCAAACCCATTGCCTTTGAGTGGATTCTGATTCAGAGTGACTCCATAGGACATAGTAGAATTGTCCCCTAGGGTTTCCAACTGGCAATCTTTTTAGCTAGCAGCTGAGGTCTCACCCCCTCATCCACCGGAGCTGCGGGTGTTGTTGATAGGTACCGTTGAGTCGGTTCTGACTCACAGTGAGCCTCTGCACAACAGAATGAAACACTGGTCCTGCGCTACGCCCACAATCACCTTTATGCTCAAGACCACTGTGGCAGCCACAGTGTCACTCCATCTCCTTGAGGGTTTTCCTCTTTTTCTCTGACCCTCCACTTTACCAAGCATGATGTCCTTCTCAATAGCTCTAGTCTAAAAATATTCAACAAAATCTATTGGAGAAACATTGAGGTAGGCTAAGTTAATAGAGCTCTCTTTTGCAGAATTTTCCAGAACTTTTAAAGTGCCCATGTGTGCTGTGAAATCCCAGTTTCCTCTTCTGAAGATAGCCTCAGTGCTCGCCAGGCTGCTACCTGCTAGCTGTTGGGGCCTTCACCCTCAATTCCATTAACCCTCAGTTTGATACATTACCTGCAAATTGGTGCTGAGGTGTTGGTGAAAGGAGAGTGTTTTGTGCTTGTTTCAGACTCAACAACCTGTTACTACTGAGGACACTCTCCTTGGCCTGCCTCGTTGGGGAAAAGTCATGTTTAGTTTTCTCTAGCATGTCACTTATCTTAGCTTGGTAACTCCAGAACACAACCAGACTACCAGTCTTCTGCCCTTATTAAAAATCGAGGACTCCCGTGTTGCGCCGTCACAGTGTGGTAGAATGTCTCCGTTGACTTGTGCCCTCCATTAGAATCCCCAGTCAGCAGGTATATATTGAGAATCTACTGTTTACCATGCCCTGTGCTCACCACCTAAACTTGAACCTGGTATTTGGATTTTGTTTATCAATTTTGTTTTCCACCCATCCTGCTCCCAACTGCAGTCCTGGTGGTGCACTGGTTAGGAGATCAGCTGCCAACCAAAAGGTCACGAGTTCAAGTCTACCAGCTGTTCCTCGGAAACCCCATGGGGCAGTTCTACCCTGTCCCGCAGAGTCACTGTAAGTGATAATCAACTTGAAGTCCATGAGCTGTTTGAGTTTTCCTGCTCCCACCTACAGCCTCTCCTCTGCTAGTTTCCCCAGCTGTTAGAATTTGTTTGCTAACCAGAAGTTTGATAATTTAAATCCATCAGCTGCTCCATTAAAGCCAAGACCTGGTGATCTGGTCTTGTAAATGTTTTTGTTGTCATTGTGTGTCACTGAGTTGACTCCTAGGGTGGAATCTTTCCAAGAGAAGACTGCCAGGTCTTTTCCTCTGCAAAGTGGCTGGTGGGCTTGAACTGCCCACGTTTAGTCTGTAGCTGGGTGCTTCACCACTGCAGCACCAAGGCTCCCTTCACAAATATCACAGCCTAAGAAAACCTGTGTGGCAGTTGTGCTCTGTCCTGTAAGGTTGCTATGAGTCGTAATTGACTCGACAGTAAACAATGACATTTTTATTACAATGTATGTGTAATAATAGATTTTAAGCAAATATAAATAGCAATTATTCACGTGTGCAAAAAAGACATAACTGCTGTACAGACCAAAAGCATTTTATCATCTGCATTTCTTTTTATTAATCTGTTACCGAGAGCAACACAGGCTCATAAAGTCAATCTAATTTGTAATGGAGTTAATTAACCCTATATTTTGCTTTGAAGTAAGTATTAACTACTTTGGGATTTGAGGAACTGACAAAAAGAGTGAGCCAATAAAAACTTATTCGCAAAATAAAGTGCCGAATTCTACACAGTACAGCAAAACCTAGAAAAGGTGGAATCTGTGAGACAGAAACCTCTTAGAGAAGGAAAACACAAATATTTTCTACTAAAATGAGCCACAGATAAGTAGTAAGATTGCATTATGTCAATCAAAGGCAGAAAACTTGAGAGACCTGGAAGAACAAAGCCACCTAGTACAGTGTGGGCTCTCACAGATTTTCATAATACACTAATGTCAGACTTGAAAAATATAAATTAAAAGATAAAAAATATTGTTGGGGATTCAGTACACTGCCACCCGCACACAATAATACACCCTTGAGTTTAAACAGAAACCATTCTTAGGAAACGGAAACATAACATTGGGTGATAATATGAGGGCTCTTATTTTCTACGGAAACTTGGGTAACTGGTTAAGTGGTTAACTTCTACAGCTACTGGCCAAAAGGTTGGCAGTTCAAATCCACCAGGTGCTCCTTGAAAACTTCACAGTACAGTTCTATTCTGTGCTATATAGGTTGCTATGAGTCAGAATTGACTCAGTGGCAGTGGGTTTGATTGGTTTTTGTGGGGAGAAATGAATTCTCAATTTTTTAAAGGGTTTTGATAATAATTTATGGATACAGACTTATAAACAAAGATGAATCATAATGTCTACTGAAAAAGTTATCTTTTTCAAATTAAGTGCTATCATTTAGAATCAGATGTAAAGGTTAGAGATGCTTAATAACTAAGTGATAGTTTTTGCAGTGATTATAAGGCAGCAAGGAGAAGAAAGAGCTTAGCACATTAGATCACTGACATGAGTTTATCATCATGGAACACTTTTAACATAGAATTCAGGACGACTGTGAGATGTACATCGAAACAGCATCTCATTGTTTAATCAATGTGTTCAATTTTATAAGACACGGGTCCAACTGTCCTAGGATTCAGCTACTTGGAAAAATAAAAGTATTCATCCTCATCCGTAATTAACAATTTGGTTACTTCCTAAAATGATTTCATATCATTGTAAAAAGGAAAGATCTAGAGTAGAAAATGTTTTGTAACAGAACTAGATATTTAATGTATACATGATTTCAGAATCTAAAGTGTCTTCTAATAATAGTGTCCTATCTTTGAACGTGAACAAAACAAGTTGTGTCAGTGACAGCCAAGCCAAGTGCTGTCGAGTTGGATGACTGTCAATGATACAGTTTATTTTATTATTTTGAAGTACATTTGATGACATCATTATATGTGGAAAAGAACTTCAGGTAAATGAGTGCCCCAGCCCCTTCCAAGTGGGGCAAGAAATAATCAGTCATCATAGGCCAATAGTTTTCACCACGGACAGTCATAGCCTCTGCTCATTCATCTTGGAAAAAATAAGGGCCAATCATTTCATGGCACCCCAATCCACACCAAATGTAACTTTTTAGGGGTGAAGAGGACGCTCTTGAATCTCCACTGGATTCTCATTGCTCCAAATGTGATGGTTTATTTATTTATTTTTTTAAATTCATCCCAAGATGGGCCTTATTGCTGAAGATGATTTTTTAGCCAAAACCAGGGCCAATTTTCAGTTGCTCCAGAGCCCAATCAGAAAATGTAGGGCACCATCGGTGGTTGTTGGACTTCAGTTCTTGAGTTAAGACAACTCTGTTAAGGTCAAGCTTCAAGTCCAGATGCAAAATCCACCCAATTGTGGTTGACAACAGGTCCTATTCTTACACCCAGCAAGAAATGGGGATAGATTCTCACATATACTCTGACGAACTGTGGCCACGTTGTTATAATAATGTGTGGTTTGTTCACGCACAGGCATTGTCTGATTGGCAACAGATCTAGTTGTCTCGCGTTACTTGATTAAATGTTGAATTGTTCTCTCAGTAGGACAATGGTGAGCATTGTAAATTTCAGGTAAGGCAGAGAATGTTTGGGGAACGGAACACCCATTTTGATAATAAACCTTAATTTCTACATGTTGTGCCATCATGTAACTTTTCATGGCTATTTGTCAAGACTAATAAAAAAAAAAGGTGATAAATATGGCCACTATAGCTTTACAGATATGGCCACTGTGAGCTGTCAAAGGAAATCCTGGTGGCATAGTGGCTAAGTGCTACGTCTGTTAACCAAAAGGTCAGCAGTTCTAATCCACCAGGCACTCCTTGGAAACTCTATGGGGCAGCTCTACTTTGCCTTATGAGGTCACTGTGAGTCAGAATCGACTCAACAGCACTGGGGTTGCTTGTTTTGTTTGGAAACTGTAAAAAATAGGGCAACCTTATTGGAAGACACTTTTATATGTGCAACAACTCAAAACAACAATTAAAATGGCTTTTATTGCATTTATAGGTGAGTTTATTTAGTCACATACACACACCGAACTACATCCCTAAGCACCTCCTACACTGTTTGGCACAACAGGAGTCCCTGGGAAACACAAATGGGTAAGTGCTTGACTGCCAGCTGAAAGGCTGTAGGTTCAAATCTTTCAAAGGTACCTTGGTAGTCAAGCGTGGCAATCTGCTTCTGAAAGGTCACAGATTGAGAAACCCTGTGGAGTAGTCCTACTCTGTACTCTGAAGGTTGCTAGGAGGTGGAATCAACTCAACAGAAACTAACAATAACAACACACATAATCAGTGTTTGCTGAGCTAATGAAACACAGATTACCCTGATACAAATGAAGCATAAAAATGGATCCTTTTAGGTAACCACTGGTTAAGCATTTGGCTACTAAGCGGAAAGCTGGGGTCTGAATGCACTGTGAGGCACCTCGGTAGAAGGATCTGGTCATCTACTTGGGAAAAATCACAGCCATTTAAAATCCCATGGAGTGAGACTGGTTAGTTCTTTGAGGAAATTGCCACACTGTTTGCCACAAAAATACTTGCTATCATTCTGCATTCCCATCAGAAATGGATACGGGTCCCAATCCCTACATCTTTGATGACACTTATTATTTCCTGTTTTGTGTTTAATCTGAGCCATTCTAGTGGGAGTGATGTGGTATATCACTGTGGCTGGGGTTGGAAACTCTCTAGTGGCTAAAAATGTTGAGCCTGTTTTCATGGTAACTTCATGGGACAACTGGGTCAACTATCCTAAAATTGTGTCTCAGCGCTTCTGTTCTACCTCCTAGTTTATTATGTGATGCCTGGCGTCTTGAAAGCTTGCAACTGGCAATCCAAAGTACAACAGTCGGTCTACATTTATCCACAGTAGAAAAAGAAGGAGAGTCAGGAACCAGAGGAAGTCATCACGTGTATCTGGCTGCCTGCATGAATAAACTGTTGCCTATGTTAGGAGACCAGAGGAATTGGATGGTGCCCAGTAGCAGTGAATGAGAATTTTGAAAAAAAGATTCTACAGAAAAATTCTGAGAAAAAGGAGGGGAAATGTAGAACACACTTTAAAATTCTCAATGGAGTCCAGACTTTCTGGAGCCCGTGAGACTGAAGGAATCCCTAAAACTATTGTTCTCAGATACTTCTTAAACCTTAAACTTCAAACCAAAGCCATTCTCTGAAGTCTTCTTTGAATCAAACAACAAACAAAAAATCAAACCCGCTGCCATCCAGTTGAGTCCAACTATATAGATCCTATAGGGCAAAGTAGAACAGCTCCATACAGTTTTCTCTGGGTTAGCTGAAGCTACAGGCAGACATACTTTCCTCATTAAGCTACCCTACCTTTGGGGTTTTTTGAATCAATCAATCCTTTAACTTCAACAGTGAAGTATGTCTGTCTGGA
The DNA here is from genome assembly GCA_028571685.1 of Heterohyrax brucei. Taxonomy (NCBI): domain Eukaryota; kingdom Metazoa; phylum Chordata; class Mammalia; order Hyracoidea; family Procaviidae; genus Heterohyrax; species Heterohyrax brucei. The sequence goes on from CM053163.1 coordinate 4,682,745, forward strand.
GTGTCCTGCCTTTTTAAAGAAGTATCTATGCAAGATAACACTGATAACATCAACTTGAAAGGTTAGATAAGAAGCTTATGGGCCAGAAGTATATATTGAGGGTGGTGGCATAATTTAGCAAAGGAATGGACTGCACAACTTAAAGAATGTGATCAGTGTCACTAGATTGTACATGCAGAAATTGTTAAAAATAGGAGAATCTTTTGCTGTGTATGTTTTCCCCTCCCCTCCCCCACTCTCTCCCTCTCCATACATGCATGTATATGCAGGCATATTGTATACATATGCATACACACACACACACACACACATACACACGTACACGCATGTATATTTAAACCCTATGAAGTAGGAGCACAGTTCTATTCCAGAAAACAGGAGGGTCCCATAAGTCAGAATCAATGGCAATTTTTGGGGGGGGGGTACTGATTGTGTATTCTCTTCATAAAGCACAGGCTGCAGCAGTCTCAGTTTTCTTGTCTTTAGAATGGGATACCCCATGTGAAAAGTACATGGTAAGAGTTCAATCAGTGGTGGTTAATTTGATTCATCTTTTTACATCAACTTGTTGCTTTTAGGTGCCGTGGAGTTGGTTGCAACTCACAGTGACTCCCGCCTAACAGAGGGAAACACTATGTGGTCTGTGTCATCCTCATAGTGCTTGAGCTGGTCACTGTGGTCACTGTGTCAATCTATCTTCTTGAGAGTCTTTCTCTTTTTTGCTCACTCTCTGTTCTATCAAACATGATCTCCTAGGAACAGATCCCTCCTGACAACATGTCCGAAGTATGTGTGATGTTCATCATCCTTGCGTCTAAGGAGCATTCTGATATAGTGTGTAGGCTAGTGATTTCAGAATTAAGAATGACACTTTTTTTTTGGAGGTAGATGTTGTCAGAAGATACAACTCCAATTTCACAAAACTTTAGAACTCAAGATATCTTCAGTTTTACACACACTTTGAAGACCCAACTCTACTTGGCTAAATTATCGGTGACCTGAATTTTCCAGTAAATCGCATGTTTCAGAAAAGCATCTCAGGCAAGAAAATGTTCTGATATCTTGACAACTGTCCCAAAATCAGCTTAAATGAAGTCTGGCTTGATGATAGATTACGTACCAGAAGTTTATCTTCTGTGATAGAAGCTTTTGCTTTGCACAAATTTGTTCTCTGTCCAAATTCTCTCACTTCTTGCCACAACTATTCATATGTAATTGTACTACACTCCGTAGCTTCAAGGGCTGTATTCTACAGTTTTTCACATCTTGTGTCTAGTGGGAATTGTAGGGGAGAAGCAGTAGTGGGGTTAGTATATGCTAAATCATTAGTTCCATGCTTGCTTTCTGTATCTTTGAGGGGAAGCTGTGGTATGCTGAGCCATGTAATTACATACATGCAGAAGAGAAGTTCTAGCACTCATTCAAATAATATTTATATAACCTCAAAGTCTTCTCATTGATTTAAAACATTTTATGATTACTTTAAAACATATTCAAGCATATTCAAAGGTGAATCCATATTGTAATACTGTAAGGGATCCCATAAAATGAACAATCAACTTCAACAATTTTCAGTTCATAGCCAGTTCTGCTTCATGTGTTCTTGTTGTTGTAACGTGTTCTTGGGTTGGTACCAACTTATAGTGACCCCATATGCAACAGAAGGAAACACTGCCCAGTATTGTGCCATCCTCACAATTCTTATTATGCTTTAGCCCATCGTTGCAGCCTCTGTGCCAATTCAAATCATTGAGGGGCTTCCTGTTTTTGGCTGAACTCTACTTGACCAAGCATGGTGTTCTTCTCCAGAGGCTGATTCCTGCTGACAACATGTCCAAAGTCTGTGAAATATTGTCTCTTCACCTTTGCATCTAAAGAAGATTCTGGCTGTACTTCTTCCAAATAAATTGGTAGTCTTTCTTTGGCTTCTTTTCTAAGCTATAGCCATTTTCCCATCACCCTCCAAAGTGGATCTTGAGAAATTATTAAACATGATGTCATTTCATTAAGAAACATTTAGTGTAATTATCTAAGATGTAAGGACTTAAAAAACACAACTGTAGCACACACATAATAACAAATAATTTCTTAATTTTATCAAATGTTCAAATTTCACATTACATCAATTATTTCATAGTTTTTATATTTAGTCTTACACATTTGAATCCAATGTTCACTGATTTCATCTATTTACATATCTCTCAAAAGTCTTTCAAATTCCTCATTTTTTTCACACTCTTTTCCCTGATACAGCACATGTCTCCCACATTTCAGAAATCTGTAGAGTGCGTCTCCATAGTGTGTGTTACTATGTTCTTCTGTCCTCCCATTCTGTCAATTAGTACTTAGATCCAGAAATTGCATTACAAATAGGTTTTCTTCCTCTTTTTTCCTTGCCTTCTTATTTTTCCTTCTTCTTTGGCAAGAATACTTGATAAGTGTTTACGAGGTTCTTTCTTTTTGTATAGATAGCTGCTACTGACAGTCACTGCCTGCATCCATTACTTAATGAGGTGATGCAAAAGTGCGTTGTTCTAATTGTGCAGGTCTGCTTATTTTTATTAGAATTGCATCATGCTAAGCTGTTACGTTAATTTAGGAGTGATTGGCATCTTTCTGATATTAAGCCTTTCTATCTCAGAAAGCCTCTTACAACTGAAGTCTATATTTATGACCTGTAGGAGCATTTTATAGTTTCCCTCTCGTTGATCATGTGATGGATAGAACTGTGTTCCCCCCGAACGTGGGTTGCTTGGCTAGGCCATGACTTCCAGTATTATGTGACAGTCTATCATTTTGTCATCTGCTGTGATTCTCCCATATGTTGTAAACCCTATCTCTTTGGTACTAACACAGCAGCACTGGGGTAGTTACAGTAATGAGGCTGTATTCAATCTACAAGATTAGGTTGTGCCTTAAACCAATCTCTTTTTAGCTATAAAAGAGAGAATCCAGCTGAGAGACACGGGGACCCAATTATCACCACGCAGGAACAGTGTGGAGTGCATGTCTTGTCGACCCTGGGTCCCTATGCTCCTAAGCTAAGGGAAGGCTGATGACAAAGACCTTCCTCCAGAGCCAATAGAGAAAGCCTTCTCCCGGATCTGGCATGCTGAATTCAGACTTCTAGCACTAGGTGGCTAAGAGAGGTCATTTACGCATTGTTTCCTGATAATAAGTCCAAAGTATGTAAAATGATGTCTCTCTATCTTCACCTCCAGGGAGCATTCTGGTTATGCTTCTCCCAAGACAGGTTTGTTTGTTCTTCTGGAAGCACATAGTACATTCAATATTCTTTTCCAATGGCATAAGCCAGAAGCATCAATTCTTCAATATTCCTTATTCACTGTCCAGTTTTCACGTGCATGTGAAATCATAAAACTAGTACCAAGTTATGTAATTTTTACCTGAAAATTATCTTACTTAATAGGAAATAGTTTTGAATAGGTACGATTCTTTAGAAAGTCAGATAAAACCAGATTAATGTATTTTCTTAGCCAAAACAAATTTTCATTTAAGAGTGTCACAAGTGAACACCTAATATTGCAGAGCTGCTTGGGATAAGTGGGATGGGGACGTGGCTATTACATAACACTTGTTACTATCTGCTCCAATTTCTTTTTCCTCTAACAACGAGCCAGATTTATATGGAGGAGCTACTGAGAAAAGTACACAGAGTTGTTACTTCGGCAAGAGAATCACTAGGAAACTCACTAAAAAGATTTTTATCTTTACGTTTCATTCTTCAAAATTTCAACTGAAAGCACGTTCATTAAACTTCTAATACCTACCGAACTCTGTACCAGACCCAATTTCAACTTTGCAGGTGTTGACATTTTCATGAAGAGCTGACCAATGGCTCAATAAGTCACGACAAAATAAAATAAATATGTATTAAAAGCATTAATATTTTCTGGGTCTGATTCTGAATACAGCACTGCTTTGTGAGATATTTTGTTGAAATTTGCAGTGGAGTAAGAAAAAATAAAGTTTGAATTCTATTACTAATTCTGGAATCTAGAATTTTATTATTTTAACCAGGGACCTAAATAGAAAAAAAAGGTCACAAGCAAATTTAGGGATTTGCTAAATCCAGTGTAAGATGGGGATTTGGATTAATCACAGAGAAAATAATATTATTCTTCTCAACGACTCCTAGTTGCTAGTTTGCACAAGAGCAATGCAGACAACATAAGAAAAAGGCTTAAGGGGGAAAGAAACAGTTCATAACTTATGTCTAAGAATCAGTTTTGAAATTTTACTCATAAATGCCTAAAACTAGCGTTTGGTACTTAACAGAGACTCTTTCTTTAGATTTTGAAAAATGCTATTCCTTGTTACACAAAAATCTCAAGCTTTAAGTATATCCTAAAATACACAATTAAAACATTTAATAGAAGGAGAGTGTAATAAGGGATTTATATAATTATAGTGAAGTAAGTATGCTATAATAAGAATATAAAATACCCTGCACGTCTCCCAGCATCAATGTCTGTCACAGCACGTGGTCTTAAACCAACAGAAGACAACCTTTAAAATCATGATGACAGTCCTAGTACTCTAGGACAAGAGACAGCTATGAAGTAGGTAAAATATATAAAGGTGCATCTGGTTAGAACAGGGTATAAATAATTGTTAGCAGATACACTTACTAAGGAAATCCCAGTGGCATAGCGGTTAAGTGCCGTGTGTGCTAACCAAAAGGTAAGCAATTGAAATCCACCAGGCAACACTTTCTAAACTTCAGGTAGCTTAACTGTACACAGAAATCGGGGCAATAATAAAAATCTCCTCTAAAATAAATCTCGTCTAAGTTAAATCAAGTTTTAGGGGAGCTAATTAGTTGTTGGCCCAGAGTCAAGAAACAATTGTGTCCCTGGTGGAGAAGGAGGTTGGGAGGTGTGTCCTCTAGCAGTGGACTTAACGTGTCACCATTCCACATCGCTTGCCAAAAGACAGACAGGCAAGTGAATCCTGTAAGACATGAGAAGCTCATATATTTATCAGCAAAAATGTAAAGACTCAATGGCAAACACCGTACAGCATTCAAACCCTTGAGCTGAGAAACACATAAGAACAAGAGGCCACTTGCAGAGCCACATATGGCCGTGCAAGTCTACCGGCTGGCCTTCAGCTGACCTCTTCCCTAGGTTTATCACTACATTTCTCAGAGTAAAAAGTAAATCAACAAAAATGTCAAGCCATCCTGTTTCTTCATTAATCTGTGGATATGAAAATATGACAGGAAAATAAAGACAGCCTCCTCAGTCTCATGGAAGCTGGGCTTTTTGTGAGTTTTTGTACCGAACAGGGTTCACACTGACTCACTCTGGATGAGTCAGCATGATTTGGGATCCACCCCCAGGGTGATGTAGCTCTGGTCTGGAAATAAAACTGGCTGAGTTTTAACAGGTTCTGAAGGTTTCCATTTATAACAGCAGCTCTCCACCTTTTCCTGACTACGTACAACGTGTGAGTTTACTCTGCCAGAAAGCCTATGGTCATAATCTTAATCCCATAACTCTAAAAGCATATGTTTATTCCCATTCCAAAGATGAGGAAATCAAGGCTCAGCTTGATCAAGCAAAAACCACCCTTCTGGCAGAAATCACAGTTCTAGTTAATTCTTCATCCAAGGTCATAAGCACCACAATATCTCCCTTCAAAAAATAAATCTAATCATGCGACATCATTAATCCAAGTTTTCCCAAACACTGCATAGTTCTAAGACTACGTACCATACTGCAGCTTGATTTTTGACCTTTTCTCTGTACCTTTTGCTCATTTATTTTGGTTCTCTGATTGCTAAGGCATTCTACTTCTAATCTCTCATGTAACATTTATTTAACCCCAATCCCCACTGCCATCCAGTCCATCCCGACTCACAGCGACCTTCCAGGTATACTGAATTTGATCAAGCGACTGGTGAAGTATTATTAAGATACCTAAAGAATCTGATGCTTTTCAAAATGCCTCAAATTATAAATGACATAAAACTAATCAAGGCGTCTTAAATGTATTTTTATAAAGTTCCAACAGTCATACGTGTGAATGTCACAAAGAAGTAAACACGCAAGTAAAGGCATTCAGCGTGACAGAGTACTGCCACTGTGATTTTCAGCCCAGGCTTCTGCGGACCTTTGCTCCGATTTCACATCACAACACCGTCCTGCTCTCCAGCCCAGCTGCAACAGGACTCCCAGCAGCAGAGCCTGGAGCCCTGTTGGTGCAGCAGTTAGTGCCACGGCTGCTGACCAAAAGCTTGACAGTTTGAATTTACCAGGTGCTCTGTGGGAACCCTATGAGGCAGTCCCATCTGTCCTGTAGGGCGGCTACGAGTTGGAATCCACTTGATGGTAACAGGCTTGGTATTTTATTCTTGAGCACAATCCAGACCTTCATCTAAAATCATCTTTTAAAACTAGTACTTCTATTTCTAAAAAATGTTTATATGACCACATATAAACCGAGTGTCAACAGTCGAAAGCATAAATGCAAAAGATGTAGTTTAATTCCCTATTTGCAAGTAATCACATTCATAAATTCTATTGGATAAAAGGACAAATTTCTAAAGCTATATAAAAAAGTGAAAGTTCATACAATTTCAAAAGAAAGCCTACTTACTTGCTCAAATTCATTCTTTTGAAATTCTTCAAAACCAAAGATGTCCAATATTCCGATATCCAATGTCTGCATGCTTGAATAAAACAATAAAACAAAATGAGTGGACATATTTAAAGCTCTTACATTACCCGCTGCTCACAGCTACTCCAGGTCAGAGAAATCCAGCCACCTAGCAAGTCACTGCCTATGGGAACTAAAACTAACAAGTCTCTTTACCTTAGAGACTGCTGAGAAACTCTGAAACCTAGCAGAAAAAAAAAAACAACTAATACTTCAATTTAAACATAGGTAAATCAATAAATACACATTGATTTCTCACTTTAAAATGAAACAACATACAGGTGGCTTAAAATTTTTATCTTTGAAGCAGCCTGTATGTCTGCCTCTTTAGACTGGCTTGCTTTTCCTAAAAGAACTTGAGGATACATTTCAAATAGTCCTCAGTGTCAATCTTTGTGTCCTTTTAGGCTACACAAACAGTAAAGTAAGCAACTTCTTCATCAACTGTAAGTCCCAGATACAGTAAAGCAAAACTAAGCCACAGGCCTATTCTTGCATATATCCAATTCAACCGCTTTAAAAATTGTATCATGATCTTCATAAATGCTTTTGAAAAAGAAAATGAAACATTGGAGCAAAATTTAAGAAAATCAAACTGAGTAATTTGTTAATACTTTCTTCAGTGCAGACTTGCCTTTGGAAGTCTCTTCGATGGAGACTTCTCATGGCTGTTGGAATTTTGTTAGCAGCTTGGATGATAAAATCGCAGACTTCTGAATCCACATGGTGAGTGAGGAAGGAGTCAAAGAATCCTGCATCAGTGAGGCTGACCCTGACGATCAGGATGCTGTGTTGTGTGCTGAAGAGTAATACAAAGGGCTACAAGGGGCAAGAGCACAAGGGGCTGTTCTGTGTATGGAACGCTTCCAGATGACGGGTGACTCTGAAATGCCACCCAGCAGGAGACACGTCCCCTACCTCTTCCACTGACACCGTTGTTCGAATTACAATTGATGTAAAGAAGGCACGAGGACAATAGCTGGCGCAGACTGAGTTCCATGTGAATGGACCTTGTCTTTTTTGTTTAAAACTTAGTATACGATTGAAGAGGATGGTTAATAGAGGACCACAAATGGCCAAGAGACTTACTAAAATTTCAGTCTCATTAAAATGGCAGCGAAATAACATCTTTAAAATCAGAATAAGAAAGATAACCCATAGGACGGATGTAGATGTTCAGTGAGTTAAGGTATTTTAAAAAGGTTTTTTAACACACACACACGATGCTGAATAAAATGTTATCTCTAGTCTCTGTTCTTATGACTATGTTTTCTTCTACATCAAGGCCAATTAACTGCAGTTTTCACCCGAACGATAGACTCTGTTTTTAACCTTCTGACATATGTTTTGGGAGCCCTGTGGCACAGTGATTAAGAGCTCCAACACTAGCAGAAAGGTCAGCCGTTCAAATCTACCAGTGGATCTTGGAAACCCTATGGGTTTGGTGTATCAGGTTGCTATGCATCAAAATTGACTCATTGGAAACGAGGTTTTTTTTTAACATGTATTTCCAGTGGAGAAGTACAGAGAGGCCTGTGCGCAGGGAAGATGGTGTGTGTACAATGCTATAAAGGAGAGGAGCCAGATGGCTGTCCACCCACATGCTCTGGTCACCTCCCTCCACACCCTATCATCTAGCTTCTGGCTTAATTTGCCAGCAACTCCAAGATCTTTCCCCCGTTTCTGGATTGTTTCAGATAATGATAAGCTTCAGGTACTCTTTTAGGTCAATAAATAAAAGATGGGCACCCCTAAGCATGGGAGCAATTGGTATCACACCTCTCTATCCCAAATGCTACTCCAAGATTGGAGAGCAGCCAGAGGATTTGGATACACTAAGGAACTGTCAAAGTCAGGCTCCACAATGAGCACATCTTGTCCACTGGAAAAACACACACACACACACACACACACACACACACACACACACACACACACAAAGAAAATAGTATTTTCACTAATAATCAGCTTACTGATAATGCAATTTGGTTAATACCTGTCACAGGTTGATTTATTTTCCCTAATCTGACATGTTCGCATCCTCACCCCTCGTACCTATGAATTTGACCTTACTTGGAAATAGATTCCAAGCAGGTACAATTAGTTAGCATGAGGTTGGAGTAGGGTGGACCCCATGGATCCCATACGACTGAGATCCTTATAAAAAGAGGCACAGAGGAGAGCTGACCACGTGAAGGCAGGTGAAGAGACGGGGTTGGGATGGCACAAATCATGGAATACCAAGTGTTACTACTGCTCACCCTGAGAGCCTGGAGGTGAGGCTTAGAGGAGATTTTCCCTGAAGCCCTTCAGAAAGAATCAGTGCCGTCAATGGCCTTGAATCTGCACTTCTAATGCCATAACTACGATGGATTATGGTTTGTTTGTTTGTTTTTTTGCCAGCTGCTCTGTGGTATTTTGTTACAGTAGGAATAAGACAATACTATAATATAGCCCAGTATCTTCAGGGATTTCTCCACCATCAACCTTTATGTAAATCCAGCTGATCCCTAGAGCTGTGCGTCTTGACAACAAGATCATTTTAAGTGGGGGCACATTTGTATACGTGATTCTTAACCAGTCCGGGCCATTGCCAGTTTATGGTCTTAAAAGGCTGACTGAAGTCTGGCTCAGTCGGAGAGTTTTGTGCCAAACAGGATTGAGTTGCCTTCTAAATTGACTGAGAGACTTTGGCATGACCGAGGAAGAAAAATGCAATCTCTATACATCACTGGTGTGCTCAACTAAAATGAAATTAATTAATCTGTGTTTTAAGTGCAAATGTGCTCTGTAATTCAGATGTTTCCCTGCCCCATACCTACAAGCATGAAAGGAAAAAGCAAAATCAGACAAACATAATGGAATTTAACATTCTGTCCACTAGGAAATGTATAGTATTTCACTAACGTTGCTGTTAGATGCCACAGAGTTGGTTCTACCTTTTTGGGGACCTTATGGACAACAAGACTGTACACACAGCCTGGTCTTGTTTTTCCTTCACAATTGCTGTTACTCTTGAGCCCACTGTTGCAGCTGCTCCGTCACGACATCTTTTGGGCTGACCCTTTCCTTAACTAAATACAATGCCCTTCTCCAAGGATTGGTCCCTCCGGATAACATGGCCAAAGTCCAAAGTATGTAAGCCGTAATCTCTCAGTCCTTGCTTCCAAGGAGCTTTCTGACCGTGCTTCTTGCAAGACAGATTTGTTCACTCTTCTGGAAGTCCATGGTATATTCAATATTCTTTGCCAATGACTTGACTCAAAGTCATGAATTATTCTTTGGTCCTCCTTATTCATTGTCTAGCTTTCATATGCATGCCAGGTGATTGAAAATATCATGGGTTAAGGCAGCCATACCTTTGTCTTCAAAGTGACTTCTTTGCTTTTTTAAAACTTTAAAAAGCTCTTCTGCAGCAGAGGAAACTGTGGTGTCTTAGTGGTTAACAGCTAGGGCTGCCAACCCAAAGGTCTCCTTGGAAACCCTACTCTGTTCCACAGGGTCACTATGAGGTGTTAGTGACTCAACAGCAACATGCTTAGCAATAGGTTTTTGAAGCACATCTGCCCAAAAGGATGTCACTTAATTTCCTAACAGCTGATTCCATGGATAGTGATTATAGATCTGAGTAAAATCAAATCCTTGACAACTTCAGTCTTTTCCCCGCACTTCACGGTATTACTTATTGGTACAGTTGTGAAGATTTTTGTTTTCTTTATGTTGAGGCATAATCCAAACTAAAAGCTGTGGTCCTTAATCTTCTTCTGGAAGGGCTTCAAGTCTTCACCTTCAGCAAGCAGGGTTGTGTCTTCTGTATATCGCAGGTTGTTAATGTGTCTTTCTTCATCCACAATGCCACAGTCTTCTTCATATAGTCTAGCTTGGATTGTTCGCTCAGCACACAGACTGAATACCTATGGTGAAAGGATACAACCCAGACACACAGTTTTCCTGTTTTTAAACCACTCAGTATCCCCTTGTTCTGTTCGAATAACTGACTGCCTCTTGGTCCACGTACAAGTTCCTCATGAGCACAATTAAGTGTTCTATACTTTCCATTTTTTGCAAAGTTGTACATAATTTGTCATGATCCACATAGTTGAATGCATTTGCATAGTCAATAAAACAGAGGTCAACAGTTTTCTGATATTCTTTGCCCTCAGCCAGGATCCATCTGACATCAGCAATGGTATCTCCCATTCTACATTCTTTTGTGAATTCAGCTTGGATTTCTGGCCGTTCTCTGTCAACGTGCTGCTGCAACTTTTTAAAACTGTCCTCAGCAAAATTTCATTTGGGCTGATGTTAATGGTATTGTTCAATCATTTGTGCATTGTGTTGCGTGACCTTTCTTTGGAATGGGCACAAATACAGGTCTCTTCCCGTCCGTTGGCCAGATAGCCATCTTCCACATTTTTTTGACACAGACTAGTGACTGCTTCCAGTGTTGCATCCCTTTGCTGAAACATCTAAACTGATATTCCGCCAATTCCTAGAGTCTTGAAATTTTGCTATACAGTGACCTAGTCATTAGAAATATCCTTTTAAACAAAGTAAATGGTGACTCCACACAGGGACTTCACCAAATGGAACAAAAAGATACCAAATCTACTACATTTAGGTAAAGAGATGATGGAGAAATTCAGTATCATCAGCGAGAACAAGGCTAGGATCAACTGAAGAACAGATCATCAACTGCTCATATGCAAGTTCAAGGTGAAGTTAAAGAAAATTAGAACAAGCCAATGGGAACTGAAGTATAACCTTCAGTGTAGTCTACCTGAATTTAGAGACCATCTCAAGAACTAATTTGATGCACTGAACACACTGACTGAGCTGTGGGAAGACTTCATATTTGGAGAGAGCAAAGAGTTACTAAAAACGCAAGCAAGAAAGAAAAGACCAAAATGAATGTCAGAAGCGAGTCTTAAACTCTTGATCATAGAGTAGCTAAAGCTAATAGAAAATCTGATGAAACAAAGAGCTGAATGGAAGATTTCAAAGGGCAGCTCAAGAAGACAAAGTACTGGATTATATATAATTAAATACAAGAAGACCTGGAGTTAGAAAACCAAAAGGGAAGAATGCACCTGGCACTTCTCAAAATGAAAAGAACTGAACTAAAAATCAAGTCTCAGGCTGCAAATTGAAACTCTGGTGGTGTAATGGTTAAGAGCTACAGCTGCTAATTGAAAGACCAGCGGTCTGAATCCACCTGGCACTCCCCGGAAACTCCATCGAGCAGTTCTGCTCTGTCCTGTTGGGTTGCTGTGAATTGGAATAGACTCAAGGGGAACTGGTTTCGGTGTGGGAAAAAATGCCACGTGATGCAGAAAGCATCAAGAGACACTTTACAACGAGAACTAGTCTGCGTTAACCATTTCAGGAGGTGGCATACGATCAACCCCATTCTACTGAAGGAAGAAGTCTAAACTGCACTGAAGGCACCAGCAAAAAGAAATTTTATTAATAAGCTAATGCAAATTAGGTAGCTTTGTTAAGGATCAGGAAAGCTCTCAGGAGAGTTCTAAGGCAGAATTTGAAGTGAAACAGACTATCTCATTAATATGTTAATTTTGCCTATAGGATTGAAACCCAGTTGACAGGAAGACCTCTCTCTGTACTTCCGTGCCAGAAACTAGAAGAGTTAAATGCTTGAGTAATAGGAGTCAAGATATCAATAAAAGCGGTGACAGTCATGCTGACTGCTTTGCAGGATGGGCATTTTGCTGGCTAAAAGTTTTTGTAACTGCCCTGCCAAGGCGCTCTTGCCACCCCAGACACATATTTCATTCCATCATAAATGATGGAATAGATTGTTTAAAAAAAAAAAAAAAAAAGGATGTTAATGTCAGGAGTGGCAAACGCAACCCTCAAAATGCTTTAAAGCTGCATTTAATTTTTCTCCTGACAATGCTTTTCCATTCTCCTATCTTTTTAAATAGCACTTTTGTTTGAGAACCAAACACAGTTTTCGGATCCAGCTTTTGTAAAATATGAAAAAAGTCATTTAAAGGAATGCTCTTTCATCCAAATTGATGCTGCTCTAAATTACAAATTAATAATTTACCTTCTGCATTGTTAACCAGAGGCCTTTAGCACTGTTTGGCTCTTCCACACATCTTGCCATGCTCAGCATCCTTGCTCTGCTTGTCAGGACACAAGAAGGGGCATAGGTGTATGTGGTCACTCTAACCCTGAAACCTCCTACCCTCTTTCCTAAGAGGGTTATGACACGTCATAATTACAGGTCTATCGCTGCCAAGGAAGGAGTCCCTGATGGATGCAAGGAGTTACATGCTACGAATGGAAAATTTAGAGGTTCCAACACACGCAGTGGCAGCCCAGAAGAGTGGACCGGCAATCTGCTTTCGAAAGTCATAGCCAAGGAAAGCCTAGGCAACGACCCTGCCCTGCATGTACAGGGTCACGGCGAGGCAGAACCAGCTCACCAGCAACTGTTTTTTGGTTTGCTGCTCAAGTGACCTGGCAACTACGTATGAAGGGAGGGGCACCAGAGAGAGATCCTGATTAGAGGTGACAGAAGCTACACCTGCCAGGCTTGACACCAACCACATCCTGTAGGAGAGAAACCCGGCTCTCGCCAGACAGCTAGGATCCCTGCGCACCTTGAGACGGTGATGAAAACAGACACCCTCTTCTCATGCCTCTCTGCTGGACCTGCCTTTCCTCTTTCTGACCATAACAAGTTTACAACGTCTCTTTTCCTCCATCAACTTAGAAAACTAAAAAACTAAACCTTAGCTGTTGCTGTCCAGCTGATTCCAGCTCATAGCAACCCTACCAGACAGAGTAGAACTGTCCCATAGGGTTTCCAAGGAGCAGCTGGCAGACTGAATTGCTGACCTTTGGGTTAGCAGTGCCAGCTCCTAACCACTGCACCACGAACTAGTCACCAGGGCTCCATGCAACAGGTAGTTTATACTTTTTACATAAACTAGGCCATCTGTGGTACATTCTATTCTGAGTATGAGAGTTGGGATTGGCAGGATGGCTTCCTGTGTTGTTATACGTAAAATTAGGGACCCTAGTGGTCAAGGCAGTCAGCTGCTAACTGCAAGGGTAGCAGTTCGAATCCACCAGCTGCTCTGCAGCAGTAAGCTATGAGAGTCTGCTGCTGTGGGGTGTTACAGCCTTGGAAACCCTACATGGCAGTTCTTCTCAGTCCTCAGAGATGCTGTGATCTGGGATGGGGGTTATATCCCAAATTTGGTTTCCAGTTACTTTTTTTATTTAATGTTGTAGATGAACATTTCTCAAGTTTGCATATTGCATTTTAAATATCAATTAAATATTTTCAAAATATTTTTCAAAATGAAGAACGCAGAAGATACCACAGAGTTAAAGGAAATAAAATGATCCGTTTCCTTATCACAGGCAAGCTGAATTTCACTCCAGTTCTTCTCTGGATAACTAGGGTACCACAGCATGTGAAATGATGTCAGAATCGGAAGCTTCACCCATATTGAGTCTGGCCACTGCAAAATTTCTCAAGTAGCATTTATCAACATAAAGACATCAATATGAAAGGAAGTTACAAGGAGGAAGTTTGAGCCACCCAGGGCTAATGAAAGATAGAAATATATCCCTGAAGCAGTTGAATATAATTACAGCAGTGTTTATCCCATGATTACTTTCACATATGTTTAAGGCGTATGCCTGTCCTCCTACATCCCCTAACTCTGATTGCCACTGAGTTGATTCTGAATCATAGTAACTGTATAGGACAGGGTAGACCTGTCCCATGGGCTTTTCAGTGAGTGGCTGGTCGATTTGAACTGTTCACCTTCTGGTTGGTAGCCATAATTCTTAATCACCACACCACCAGGGCTCTGGAGCCTTTTGGAAACTATCTTAAAAAACAAAAACAAAAAACCACTGCCGTCGAGTCGATTCTGACTCACAGACACTACCTACTACTTTTTAAAATCACACTTCCATTCCTTCCGGACTCCTTTGTATCAATAACTTAAGTCCTACCAAAAAAAATAATCACAAGTCATTTTTTTAGGATGTCCAAGTCAGAGAGCGAAGGTGGGGGAGATTCCTTGTTGATGATGGATGCTGGCCAAAAGAGGAGTTATGGATTTCCTGCTAGGGTGCTCGTTGCCCCAAAAATGACACCCCAGTGAAAGTTTTTCAAAAACAAAACAGATAACCAACAAAAACAAAAACAAATCCAGGTGTATGCTGTTTGTGAATTTTCTTTGACATCTCAAAGGAAGTGACGAGCCATATTATTCTACAGAATAAATAAATAATAAAAGAGAGACAGACAGCTAGATAGAGAGATAAACCAAAAAAACAAAGCTACTGAGTTGATTTCAACTCATAGTGACCCTACAGGACACAGCAGAATTGCCCCATTGGATTTCCAAGGATTAGCTGGTGGATTCAAATTGTCAACCTTTTGGTTAGCAGCGAGCCAAGCTCTTAACCACTGTACCAGCAGGAGCTCTCTGTTCTTCCACAAAGCATATAATAACAGGCAGTGATTATAAATATGCCTCTAAATTTAGATCCTGTATCACTGTACTTAGACTGTCTTTATAAAGCACTGTCAAAATTAAATTCTATATGGAGATGTAGAAATTCGATAGCTTATTTGTCCTTTAGATGCAGTCACAGAATTCTCACCTTCCCCACTGAAATTCAACTCCTAGCCAGTGCACCACGTGCTTGACCTCCGCTCAGCTGTCAGAGGAGGCTCGGTGTTGCTACGATGCTTTATGTGTTGCAGAAGCGCTTCCAGACTAAGACCAGTGGGGAAGACGAGTCTGCAGATCTGTTTCCAACAAGCCAGCCAGTGAAAGAAAGCCCCACACATCACAACAGACCTACGACCTCACCAGGCACAGGGTGGTCAGGAATCAGGAGGTGACGCCACAGCAGTCAATGACATCTGTCCTTTCCAAATAGTCATAATTACAGTCTTGTCTTGAGATGGTCCCCACGCCATGGCATCTACGTCAGAGTATAGAGGGCTGCAGGACACAGCTCAGCAGCCGCCTTTACGACTTGGAATCAGGTTACTTGAGTGATGCCTGGAAGATAATGTGCCACAAAAGGATCGATACACATCAAAGTAGGGGAGAGCCTCCAGAGGGTAATGAACTTGAAGGTGTATTTCCAGTTGATATTTCGGCTTTCAACAAGCCTGAGCTTCACAGATGAGATGGTGAGTCAGGGTGTACGGCTCAGGGACAATCAGGCAACCATCAGTACAGAATGCGGGGAAACTTAAATGATGGGAAACTGAATTAGCTCAGTCTGGTTTGGTGGCCAGAAAATCAAGAAGGCAGTGGCAGGATTCCAGCAGGAGCGCAGAACCCAGGCAGATTGGTTGGGAGCAGTTATTAGAGTGCCATCAAAGTACTTTGTCTGTAATTTTCCGTGAGCTCCGACAATGAGCTGTGATTACGAATCACGGGGCGAGGAGTTTCCTCTATCTGCAAGTGCCCTGCCCTGTCTGAGGGGTGAGCAGGCACATGTCACTCTATAAAAGAAAACCAGCTACAGCAAATGCTTGCAGGTGGGGACTGCAAAAGGCAGAAATCCAGTTTCTCTCTCCATGGAGTTCTAGCCTTTCCCTGGACTTGAACACGCCAGGTGAGATCTCTTGAGACAGGTGAGTTCACGAGGTGATAGTCAGGGGAAAGGTGATGGTTACAAAGTCCAGCTGTGAGGAGTTTTGTTTTCTTTCTGTTGAGATGTAATCCATTCTGAAGGCTGTAGTCTTTGATCTTCATCAACGAGTACTTCAGTTCTTCCATTTCAGCAGGCAAAGGTATGTTATCTGTGTATCAGAGGGTGTTAATGCGTTCTCCTTCAGTCCCAGTGCTGTGTTCTTCTCCATGTAGTCCAGAGTCTTGGATCACCTGAACAAGTATGGTGAAAAGACACAACCCTGACACGTATCTCTTCTGGTTTAGAACCACACAGTTACTCCCTTGCTCTGTTTTAACGACTGCTTCCTGATGAGGCACTGGGATGAACACTTTGCACATGAGCACAACGAAGTGTCCCAGAATTCCCATTCTTGGTAACGTTATCCACAGTTTGCTAGGATCCATACAGTCAATAAAATACAAGTAAACATCTTTCTGGTATTTTTTGCTTCCAGCCAGGATCCATCAGACATCAGCAATGATATTCTTGGTTCTACTCCCTCTTCTGAATCTGATTGAAATTTCTGGCAGTTTCCTTTGGGTGTATGGCTGCAGTTTTTAATTACCTTCAGCCAAGTTTTGCTTGCCTGTGATATTAATGATATTGTTTGATGATTTCCACTTTCCACTGGACCATCTTTCTCTGGAACGCATATGGCTGTGGATGTCCCACAATCAGTGGAGCAGGCAGCCATCCTCCAAATCTCTTAGCATAGATGAGGGAGCACTCGCAGCACCGCATACTTTAATTGAAGCATCTCAATTGGTACTCCATTAATTCCCGAAATTTAGTGTTTTCTAGCACCTTCAGTTCAGCTTATACTTCCTCCTGCTGTTCCATTGGTTCCTCTTCATTCATCATGTTTCTTTCGGAAATATAGTGCTAGCAAAGAAAACTGAATATACCACAGACTTCCCGAGGACCAAACAAATCTCTCCTGGAACAAGTAGAGCCAGAATGCGCCTTAGAGGTGAGGACAGTCACACTTTGTCCTGTGCACCGTGGGCATGTTACAGGAAGAGACCAGTTTCTGGAAAAGGTCATCCTACTTGGTCAAGTAGAGGGTCAGGAAAAAAGAGAAAGACCTTCAATTAGATAGACTAGCCAGGTGTAACAACTGGCTCAAACGTAACAACTTGGGTTGTGAGGACGGGGGAGGACTGAGCAATATTTCATTCTGTTATAACACGGTTATGAGGAATTTTAGGAGTGATCTTCTAATCTTCAGCCTGTCAGATTCACTGTTCATAGTGGTACTACCAGTTCTGACTTATGTATCCACTGAATTTGATGCCTTTTGCTGTCTGATTCGTGTAGGAGGGGGTCCATTCAGAGTTCATCCAGAAAGGCACTAAGCAGCAAAGTTGCATTTTCAGAGCGGGGAAGTTCTCACAATAAAGCAAGTGAAGACACAGTGATGTTGCTGAGTCTTCAGGTGGGTTACTGAACCTGCAAATATTTAGGAGAACTCTTGGAACAACTCTTCTCTCTCTAATATCATCAATACAAGCCTGGGCTGACCAGTCACATCACACATTCTCCTAGTGTTAGATCACAGTGGTAAGAGCACTACAGATGTTTTGGCTCTTGGCAATGACAGCTGAAAAAGGACTCCAAATAGCTGTTTTGGAACTAGAAGTCCCTAGCCTATGGACAGTAAAACTTCACCATTTTAGTCTACCAGTTAGAAAGCATCGTGAAGCCTCACTATGCCTTTTAGTCTGTTAGCAACTAGAAGTGTGCGATCCTCAAGCAACTTGCTGTCTATTTGAGGAGCACGGCATTGAAGTTGTTCAGTGATCTAGTGCTGCTCTAACAGAAATGTTATCAAGTGGATGGCTTTAGCAAAGACAAGTTTATTCTTACACAGTCCAGTAGGCTGCAAGTCAGGGTTTAGAGTGTCTGCTCCAGGGGAAGGCTTTCCCTCTCCTTTGGCTCCAGAGGGAAGCCCTTGTATTGTATCAGTCTTTGGTCAGGGAGCATGTTGGTGCAGGAACCTCAGGTCTGAGGGATACACTCTTCTCCCGGTGCTGCTTTCTTGATGGTGTCAGGTTCTCCATTTTCTCCTTGCTTCCCTTTTGTAACATAAAAGGGTAAAAGGTGGTGCGAGCTACACTCCATGGAAAACTCCCTTTTCATTGGAGCAGAGAGATGACCTTAGGAAGGGATTTACAGTTCCACCCTAATCATCTTTAACATACAGCATGGGAAAATCACAGAATGGAGGACAATCATAAAGTATTGGGGATCATGGGCCAGCCAAATGGCTATACATATTTCGGGGGTACACAGCTCAATCCATGACAGAAGTCATCTTCAATTTCAGTCTGAGTCAACTGCTTGCATATGAACCCCTGGAGTGTGTGAAGGCATGTAGATTTTTTAGGTTCACTGACCTCTCTGCTTTTTAAATTGCCTATTGAAGAGTTTCTCATATCTGTGTTTAGTCCTGTGGTCAACTACAGTGGGACCCTCTTGATCTTGACTGCAAGGTTTTTGGTACACAGTGCTTTCCCTGACCACAATCCTCTTTGTTGTTTTTAAAAAAATTTTAGCTGCTAAGTCTGCTAACCAAAAGGTCGGTAGCTCAAATCTGCCAGGAACTCCTCGGAAAATCTATCCTGCAGTTCTTCTCTATCCTGTAGGGTCACTGTGAGTTGGAATTGACTCGATGGCAGTGGGTTTGGTTTGGGCTTGGATCTGGGTTTTTATGAACATTTTGAAGAAGTAGTAATCTGTGGAGTATTCTCTGGGAAACACTGAGCTGGTGTAAACTGCCTCATCCCTTTGCCGTTCTGATCTGATAGTCAGATGGAGAAGTATGTTAGTAAGAGAGGGAACAAGAAGGATGAGAGAAGGAGAAAAGGATGGAGAGATGCAATCAATAGCATATTTGGTGTTTATATCCAAATTTTTTTTTTTTTAAAAAAGCACTGATATTAGTCTACACAGCATCCTCAATCCCATATTTCAAATCAATTTAGATAACTGCAATTTATCTTTATTGTTCTGATTTAGTCTTTGGCCTTGAGGTAACTACGCTTATCTGAATCAGCGTATTTTCAATTAAGAAATTCAAGTATTATTGGCAGTCCAGAGGAAAATATGTTTGGAAAACAATTTTCTTTTTTAATAAAATTTGAAGAAAGTTGGACAGCAGATCATTACAACTTTTGTCACTCAAATCAGAAAAGTGACTTGTGCCCTGGGATGTTAAAAACTATTCATCAGTCTGATCTACCAAATAAAGCTTACTTCAAGAGCACGGAGATTTGGTTTTCACTGACATCTTCTACCTTAATCTGATATGGAATCACAGGTTTATCCTGAAACCAAGAACAAGGCAAGCAGATATACACCCTGGCCTACCAATTGCAAGCACCTGAGATATGCTTCTCAGGATTTCAGGGACTGGAAAAACAAAGGTCCACTAGATATATCCTTTACTAAGGATGTCATTACTGCTACATGGCGGGCTGAAATGGGAACCAGACCTGTTGCTTCCTATGGTCCTTTGACAAAAGTTAGAACATAGTGAAAAGATAAAATTTCTGTGTTGATAACACACACAAATGTAGTCATCCCATCGCCATCAAGTCTGTTCCAACTCATGGCAACTCTATAGGACAGAGCAGAACTGCCCCACAGAGTTTCCAAGGAATGCCTGGCTGATTCCAACTGCAGACCTTTTGGTTAGCAGATGTGGCACTTAACCACTATGCAACCAGGGTTTCCTACGCATATATAGCCACACTCAAATAAAAATATGCAATCTATTTAAAATTTCAACTAATTAGCTAGAGATTCAGGTAAACTTACTGTTTTATCTTTTCTCATCACACTTTTCCTAATAGACTTCTCTTCTTCCAGTCAAATCACTATTGTTTTCCTTTTTTTGTTTTTAATATTGTGCCTCAAGTAAAATTTTACCATCCAAGTCAACTTGTCTTACAAAAACTTACATACAAGTTACTGTGTAATTCTCTCAAATCACTATTTTTATGTTTTTCCAGCTGCTATGGGTTTTGGTCAAAAGTACTTATAGATATTTTGTGTACACCAGTAATACCAAAACACAAACCCAGTGCTACTGAGTTGATTCTAACTCATAGCACCCCTATACGATCTGCTCCATAGAGTTTCCAAGGAGTACCTGGTAGATCTGAGCTGCCAACTTTTTGGTTAGCAGCCACAGGACTTAACCACCATGTTGCCAAGGTTTCTAGTCGAATAATAGGCATTGAAATACAAGTGTCTTCATTACCCAAAAGGACTGGAATTTTAAGGGTATAGGCCTTCCAAGTGAAAAATACTGGGAAGGGGAAATTTCTTGGGGACTCTCTCAACTCATTTGAGACACAGACAGCTTTGTAAAAGTCACCTTCAAACCTAAGTACCAATAATTTGTTGTTTGTTGTAGCAGCTATGACAGTTTCTTCAGCTCATGATTGGTAGCGATTGAGTGTGCCCAGATAAGCTACCACCCCAAAACTCAGTGATGGAAAACAGTAAGAACTGATGGTTTTCCATGAGTCTGTGTATCGGCTGGGTGGCGAGGGTGAGGGCTGGCTGCTCTAACATGGCCTCATCCACGTGTCCGGTGACCGACGGGATACTGGCTGCCAGCCGACCAACGTGATGCCTCAGAAACAGCACGCTGTAATTTTGGCGGTATTCTACTGCTCAAAGCAAGTCACAAGACCAGCTCAGATTCAAAAGAAAAAATAGATTTAAAGTCTTTTTTTTTTTTTTTTTAAATTGAGTTTTCAGTGCAAGGTTATAGCATAAACCAGTTTTTCCTGCAAAGATTTATATACAAATTGTCTTGTGACCTTGGCTGAAGTGCGCACAATGTGTTGACCATCTTCCTGTTTCCCCTTGTGTCCTGCATTCTCTGGGTCCATCTGCCCGGGCTTACTGTCCCTTCTCGCCTCCTGGTCTTTGTTTCCAGGCAGGCATTGCCCACGTGGTCTCCTACACCTGAGTAAACTAGGAAGCACCTTTGGCAGGTGTGTTATTGTTTGTCTTAGAGGCCTGTCTGATCTT
Organism: Heterohyrax brucei; assembly: GCA_028571685.1. Lineage (NCBI taxonomy): Eukaryota > Metazoa > Chordata > Mammalia > Hyracoidea > Procaviidae > Heterohyrax > Heterohyrax brucei. The sequence goes on from CM053163.1 coordinate 4,704,165, forward strand.
TGACAAAAGTTGGACTTTTGAAGCGGCTTCAGTTATGAGTGCCCCAAGGTGTCCCAGGGCCATCGTCTCTGTCAGACCAATTAGTCTGGGCTTTTTACTTTTTGTGAACTTGAACAGACTTAACCCTCTGTTGCCCACAGGCTCACCATGGCTAGAAACCAACACCACAGCAAATAACAGTAACATCAGCAGCAACATCTTAGGGGGAGAGTTTGTAAGGCGACATGGCAAAGGGCAGGGACGCAGGGAAGAATGCAGGTCTGCGACCGTTTCTGCAAACTACAGCATGCCTCTTCAAAGTGGTTTTAAAGCTATGCTTGATTTAATTCATTTGTTATTTTGTTCACCCTGTCAATAAATTCATATTGAGTCCCTATGTTTTACAAAGCACTGCACTAATTCCTAGAGACCTGGATAAAAAGGAACAAAGTGCAGCTCAGCTTTCAGGGGCATTTCCATGTATTCTTATTTTTAAAATTTTAAATAGTTAATTTCCTCAATGACGTAGGTGTTGCCTACATTTTAAAGTATTAATTAAAAAATATTTTAGCTTTCAAACTATGCCTTTTTTCACCTCCCATTCTTCTGATGGCCTATGATGCGAGAGGCATTTTTGGAACAACTCAGGCTTTTAAGTCAGACACGTTAGAATTCATACCCCAAGTTCATCATTTCCTGGTTGTGGGACTTTGAAGTATTTATGTAACCTCTCTGAATCCCAGTTTCCCTATCTGAAAAAAGGAAACAGTAATGCCTACATCATAGCTAATAATGAGACAATAATACTTACCTCACGGCCAGTGTCAGTAGCAACTGACATAACCCCCAGCTCAAAGTTTGACATATTTATAAGTAATATTCAATAAATGATGACCACAAACAATTACACCTTCACTCCTGACTATGCCTGTACACATACAAAATCTGGGCTTGGATAATGTATTTTCAATGAGATAGTATGTGAGAAGGGAAAAGTTTAGAGTCTAGAGCTGATAAAAACAAAAAAAGAAGTCCTCTAGCTGAGAAGCACACACTCTGCAATTTGAAAATGATATATATATATATGTTTTTTTTTTAAAGGTGAACTGAATATTTAAAAAGTAGAACTGACATTTCCTTCTTGGTGTTTATTTCGGGGAGAGACAGGGTCATCAAGAACAGAATGGGACATTCTGCTCTCATTTCTGCACAGCACTGCAGCCCTATTTAATTTGGCAGAACTGCCACTCTGCTCAAATGACAGGCACAGAGGAGCGTAATCAGTCGAGATTTGGTCAACTCTATTGAGCAGGAGAGATTATGGGGTTGAAAAGAGGCCAAACTTGTTTCCCCCATTAAAAATGAAACAAGAGTGAAGACACGTGTAGTAACACAATGAATTTTATCCTCTGTATAAAATATACAATCCTCAGCCTCTGCACTTTTGGTCCCAGAAAGAGCTAGAAAAGTAGAACGCTAGATGCATTTTATTAGCCTTATAAATCACATAATTTCCTAATACATTTTACTGAACCTATTTGGTTCTCAAATAATTTTTGCAGAAGGCTGGAGGGGACACGAAAACTGGTAACACCAAACCTGAGCTCAAGAAGAGGAGAGTGCTGACACGTTGTGTGTTTGGCAATCAATGTCACAAAATAGTATGTGTTTTAAATTGTTTAATAAGAAACTAATTTTTTCTGTAAACCTTCATCTGAAGTACAATTTAAGAAAAGAAAGAAAAAAGGTACGTGCTTGAAGCAACAGAGGAAGACAGTCAGGAGAAGGAGGAGGACACAGAACGTGTGTCTGATTGCCTCCATGAACACTGTGTCCTTTGACACGAGACCAGAGGAACCAGATGGTGCACAACTGCTATTACTGAACATTTCTATCAATGATTCTATAGAAGAATCCTGACCAAAAGGAGGAAAATGAAGAGTATTTCAAATTCTCATGGACTCCAGACTTTCCAGAACCATGGAGAATAGATGAACCCTGAAGTTATTCCCTTGAAATAGTATTTCAACATTAAACCAAAAACTGTTACCTGAACTCTTCTTAAAACCAAGCAGTGGTTTAGCTTAGCTGCAAAACTCTAATGGCATAGTGATGAAGTGCCACATCTGCTAATCAAAAGGCTGGTAGTTCAAATCCCCAGATGCTCTTTGGGGCAGTTCTACTGTGACCCGTAGGGTCACTGTGAGTCGGATTCTACTTGATGGCAGTGGGTCTTTTTGTCGTTGTTGTTAGTAAAGATTGTCTGTCTGAAGCACTGTGCTCTTTTCAGACTTATCTCTAGGACAGCAAACTGACAACAGTGACTCAGAAGATTCCAGAGGGGACTTAGGAGGTGTACACGTCAGTGAGGAGGAACACCTCAGAACAACGTCACTGAATTGTACCTGGAGACACTGTAGAACTGGTGTATGTTGTGCTGGGTATATCTCAACAGCAAAATAAATAAAATCAAAAAATAAAAACATGGATACATGTTGAGATTTTTTTTTTTTTTAACAAATAACATAGTAGTCATTCATGATCTAGAAGGAAAAACAATTAGTGTTTGTTCTTAAAAAGTCATAGCCTCATGAATCTGAAAATCCATCTCCCCCCAACGTCCTGACAACATGAACTTTAGGCTGTCTATTGATTTCATAAAGTGCACTAGTCTTGTGACAATTTATACAAATACAATGATTAATACTTAATTGTAACCACTATTTATGTCCAAAGTCTATGGTAATTTGGTATTGTGCATGGTACGTTTGACTCATTATTTTTATATCTATTAGGTTGTAACTTAAAATTATTTTTTGAGCATTATAGTGTATATGTTGTGCTGGTAAAACCTTGGGGCCTTTTTATTCCCTTGAATTCTCTTATTTGGAAAAAAAAAATTGATCTCACAATATAGTTAAAAAACAAAGCCACAACTGCAGCAAAAAAGTTTTTTAAATTTTGGGAAGTCATTATACCAATGGATATTTTCATAAGGAAACAGAGCAGCAAGAGAATTATTTGGAAAACAGGTTTCATCTCAGGTGTTTTGTTCAGTTGTATAGTTTGGGTTGTCATGGTAATAAGTACCATGATTCAAATAAGTCTATAGAGAAAGAGAAATCTCTAACATGATATTCATAAGAATCAAGGGAATCTCATTATTTAATGAAAAAAAAATCTCCAGTTTAGACAAAGGAGAGAAAATCAGAGTGCATTGGATTTGTTATTCTGACAGACTGCTTGATGTTTTATCTGGGAAACAACTGAAAGACAAAACATTTAGAAGTAAACCACAAAGGCAGCCGTACATGTAAAACTCAGGGAGTGCACTGAAGCTGTCCTACGGTTACATAAGAGACTCAGGTCAAAGAAATCACAGCAAAAGATGAAACAAACTTGTAACTCAGTAAGTGAGAAAAAGGACAAAGCAAAAAAACTAAAAAAAAAAAAAAAGGCAAGGATAAAATAAAACGACAAAAGTTAGTAAAATAGAATACTAAACAAATTAGAAATGACAAGATCAAAAACTGATTTTTGAAAATACATAGTATTTACAGGCAAATTTCCAGCAACTTATCAATGAAATTGTAGAAAAGACATAGAGACGAAAAGTTGTTGACGTACAGGTACCGTAGAGATGAGAAGTTCATGACCCAATGTGATGATTTAGTAGGTGAATAAATTTATAACCTTTAATTGAGAACAATTTCCCCGTGTGCATGTCTGTGTCTGTGTACTGTATGTATATATACATAAAACCAAATGAAACTTGTTGCGGTCACGTCAACTGCAATTCACAGAGACACCGTAGGACACAACAGAACTACCCCATAGGGTTTCCAAGCAGTGACTGATGGATGCAAACTGCGGATCTTTAGTGCAGCAGCCAAAAGCTTAACCACGGAGCAATCAGGGCTTCCTTCGCATTTATGTGCACACACACACAGAGACAGACATACACACATATATAATACATATATATGTGTTCTATGTTGTGTGTGTTTATACACAAAGAAGAAATGAAATAATCACGTCAGATCTGTAAACTTTGAAATAATTACTAGTATTCAAAAGGCCTGATTCCCTCTATCTCCCCGGTAGATTTCAAAGCCAGTTTTGCTCACTACTTCAGTGGAACCTCCTGCTCCCTTAACACAAACCATTTAAGGGAAAAAATAGAGGAAACTGGTTGTTGATGATGCCAACTTGATAGCATAGGGTGGCATAAGAAGAAAGGAATAGTCTCTCATCTCATTAACAAAATACCGAGAAAGTTCTAAGACTAGAAAACTCCATGTAACCCATCATGACCATGGAGAGTTAAGACTATAAACGCAGAATTATTGAACATCAAAAAACATATCTCAATGCAATTTGCTACATGAACAACATAAAGGAAATCGTTTCTGTAATAATCTCCATAGGTACAGAAAAACATTTGATAAAATTTTGCCTCCATCCATGAATAAAATGTTAGCCAGGATTACCTTCCAGACTCCTAAGTAAACAGAATACTTAATGGCAAATATTTTGAAGTGTTGCCATTTATTTGGAAACAAGACCAGGACAGTCACCATTTTTCAACATGCTACCGGCAGTTCTAGCCAGTGCAATAAAATAAGAAGAAATAAGAGACGAAAAGAGAGAAAACAGTAATTACGATTGTTTGTTAAATAGTAAGAGACTATATAGCAAAATTATTAGAAGTAATAAGAAAGATCAGCAGGGTTCTAAATAAAAGACCAACACACGAAACCAGATGTTCAGAATTCCAATAGAAAAATTTAAATGTAATAGAAAAATAAGTCTCACAATAGCAACAAAATTACAAAGTACTCTTGGGGGAAAACTGTGCAAGACTTTGGTGGAAAAAAATACAAATATCATTCATAGGATAGAAAAAACTAGACAAGTGGAAATATAGATTATTCTCTGTGGATACAAAGGATCAATATCCTAAAAAGGTCAATACTCTCAAAATTAATCAATAAACACAATTCTAGTCAAAATCACAGAAATTTTTTTTTAAGATGGACTGAGTCAAAGTGATTGTAAAATCCTTATGGATAAATAAAGGTCCAGGGATAAACAAAAGAAATAAGAAAAACAACTTACTATCTGAATTTACTTATTAAAACACTACATTATTGATATTGTTTTAGTCAAGTAGATTAAAAAATCAAGAGCGTGGCAAAGCACTGCCCATAAATTGGGCTGAAACAATTGAATATCCAATAAAACATATAAAGTCACACACATTCCTTATATACACAAACATAAATTTCCAGTGTCTGAAAATCTAAAGCTTTTAGGAAGAAATGTATGGTGAGTTTGGAGTAGAGAAAAGACAGTCTAAGAGCCTGAGCCTGAAACTCTATAGCTTAACGAGATTTATAAACAAGGACAGGCCACGTGCAGGAAGCACAGCTCTCCCAGTGTCCCTATAGGCAGGTAGCACTGTGCAGTGTATACTCTGCACTGCCAAAAGATGCTTAGTCTCTCTCGGGATCCAGGAAGTGCAAATGAGCGTTCTCCTCCGATTTCTGCCAGTGAGTGTACACCCCTGGGAAAAATGTAAACCTACACCCCAGATATAAGATGTAACCCCATTTGTAATTAAGAACAAGTTAGAAGAGACTTAAGTGCCCATTAATAGGGAAATAGGTATAAGATACTGTGTTTTCTTCATCCCTGGGAAATAATGCAGCATTTAGAAAAAGTAAATTAGCTCTTTATGTATCAACATAGTTAAATCTCCCAAACAGAGTGGTGTTAACAAGGAAAATACTAAAGAAAATGTACCACATGTTAGTGCTCCTGGAATTGAATGACTCACAAACAAAAATCATATGTCCATTATGAAATCCAATACCTAGAGAAACATAAAAAACAAATTGTGACAAATTTACACAAGATATATTATTAGTTGTCTCTGCGGATGAATAGCAGCTCTAGATAGGAAAATAAAGAGAACTGTAACTATCAGCTGTAATTGCCTTTTTCATTTATGTTAATGGAAATCAGAAACCAAAGTGTCAAAATGTTGATAATTGTTCATTCTAGGTCCTAGGTAAATAAGGGCCTTTGAATTATACTATTGGAGAAGAAGGCTGGATGTACCACGGACCGCCAAAAGAACAAACAGATCTGTTCTAGAAGTACAACCAGAGTGTTCCTTGGAAGCAACGATGCCAAGACTGCATCTTCCATATTTTGGACATGTTGTCAGGAGGGATCAGTCCCTGGAGAAGGATGTCATGTTTGCTAATGCAGAGGATCAGCGCAAAAGAGGAAGAGCCTCACCGAGACGGACTGACACAGCAGCTGCAACAAGGGGCTCAAGTGTCACAACTGTGAGCACAGCCCAGGACCAGGCAGTTTTTGGCTGTGTTGTACACAAAGTCGCTCTGAGTTGGAACCAACTCAACGGCACCTAACAACTGCCAAAGGAGTGACTGGCCTAGAGCTCTTTGAACTTTTCTGGGCTGTTAAGTCTTTTCCTAAAAAGAGGACAGATAATGAGGAAAGACATTCAACATTACAAGGGAAAAAGGTAACACCGCATGAGTCTATTTCTGTTTCCTCAAAAGCTCATAGTAAGTGTTTTAGTAACTTTATGATGCATTTCAAAATGAATCACAGAATTTACCTTATCAGTTATAATGAAAAGATTTTTCTAGTGCCAGATGAAGCTTATGACTAAAGAACTGAAATACAGCCCCAATTGTAATAAGTTGTTTTTTATAAAAGCACACAGACATGTATATTGTCTTTTGCAAGGAAATGAGGCTAAACTTGAGCAAGTTAACAGAACTGTAAAGATTAACACCCTAAGAGTGGCAACCTTTCGGAACATCCCAGTTATATGAGGAAAGACATTCTACATCACAGGCGAAAAAGGTAACACTTCATGAGTCTATTTCCTATGAAGTGCACAGTAGGTATTCCAGTAGATTTACAATGCATTTAAAAATTAATCACAGAAATTCACCTTATCAGTTATAATGAGATGTTCTAGTGCCAGATGAAACTGAGGACTAAAGAACTGACAAACGGACCCTTATAACTGATTATAACTGATAAGGTAGTGCAGAAAACGTCTTTTTCACCAACACTTAATCACGCATGAACCAGTGGCGTGCACCATCCATGTTCTTTTCCTTGTAGACATCCTTTTGATGTGTACTTTCCATCCGATGCTGTACGTTCATGATCATCTCAACAGGGGACTTTCGGGTGTATTGATATCCTTTAAGGAGTGAAAGCTGAAACTAGCAAGTAAAGTAAAACTTCTGGGTTTTAATAGATTGATCTACACACTGAATTCCCGCTACAACAGTGAGTTTAACTTTGTTCTCTGTTTCATGTTTGTTATGTGAAGACTGATGATCTTGCAACACTTTTCTAAACTTTTAACAGCAATTGATTAAACATATAGCAAAGAAGAGGGAAGGAAAGTGAGAGAGGGAGAATAAGCTTTTTCTTTGGACTCTCCAGCGATGTTAAATAAATATAACATAAAGTCAGATATTTCCTGGGACAACGGATCTCCAATTTTGCTCTTGAAATAACAGTGAAAAACATTTAAATTCTAGAAATGATTTTCTTCTCTAGCATTTCTATCACCTACCCAACGATTTGTATTAATTTCTTAACTGTTTCCAGTCTTCCAAGCCCCTGCACACTCTTTCTCATAATGAAAAGTGGAGCCTTAGGGGGAAGCATGTGTGGTTTGGTGAAAGATGGAAAGTTCACTTTACTAGACCTCTGCTTTGAGGATGGCCATAGCCCCAATCTCTCCACCCAGTGTAGAGCCCCACCCTGCCCCATACTGCTGAGAGCCTTTAAAGACGATGTTTTCTATAGCATGGAGAGTCCCAAAGAGCAGCAGTCACTGAAATCTGAAGTTTGAGATGCTTACACAAGTCCTGCTGAGTACGAGAAGAAACACGCATTCTGTTACTTCTTTGCAGCAGAACTGTACCTTCCATCCGATACAGGATGAAGAGGGATCCCATTCAGTTTAAACCTTCATACTGTAGGAATAATGGCAAGCCCTACTCTAAGGGACCTACCTGCAAGGAAGCATCTCTTGTTGCTGTGAAGTTGATTCCAACTCATAGCAACTCTACAGGTCTGAGTAGAACTGTCCCACAGGGTTTCCAGGGAGTGCCAGGTAGATTCGAAGTACCAACCTTTTGGTTCGCAGAGGTAGCCATAACTTCTATGCCACCAGGGTTTGGGCAAGAAAACACAGGAGGGGGTAATTCATCATTTCTGCTCATTTAAGACTGTCAAATCTCAGTAACATGCAATTCTAATAACCGGGATGTTCCAAAAGCTTGCCACTCTTAGGATATTAATCTTTAAAATTCTGTTAGCTTGCTGAAGTTTAGCCTCACTTCATTGCAAAAGATAATGTGTGTGTGTGTGTGTGTGTGTGTGTGTGTGTGTTTATGAAAACAATTTATTACAATTTGGGCTATATTTCAGTTCTTTAGTTACAGGTTTCATCTGGCACTAGAAAATTCTCTTGATTAAACAGTTCAACAATAAATTAATCACATGCTACATACACACAGAAAAACCTCGATTTGAATTTTAGGCTTATGGATCCCATGAAATACATGGAGATTATAAATCCCCAGTAACTTGCAAGAGCACTGTGACTCTCTATAAATTTCTAGAGTTCAGATGCACAAGGGAATGTTGAATATTGATTACACCTTGATTAGAAACAGTAGTATCCCAAACCTGAGAGCATACCGACGTGTCTCCACACTGCTATCGATCTTAGTAAGCATACCAAGGGTTTCAAAGTAAAGATGGGCAATCTTTGCTGCCAGAGTAGTAGGAAATCCTCCCTGGTTACAAATGGGAAGCAGAAAACTTACTAGATGAAATCTGAAAACAGTCTAGCCAGGCAAAATCCTTAACAGTCATCTGTCCAAACAGCGTGAGTATAAACTGTAACACAAAGGATATTTTGAATGGCTGATTGCAGCCCAGCAAGACGATGTTCTGTCCATGCCTCCATCCTCACACAGTATTATATGAACGCAGTCACTGGTCATCTGTGTATCACGTGAGAGGTCTTTGACAAATACCTGGTTACAGTCAGAACTGTAAACTCTACTGAAAAGAACCTTACAAAATAAATTAACCTGTGTAATGTCTTATTAACCCATTGCTGTTGAGTCAGTTCTGATTCATAGCAACCCTACAGGACAAAGCAGAACTGCTCCAAACACTTTACAGGGAGCACCTGGTGGATTCAAACAGCTGACCTTTTGGTGAGCAACCACAGCACTTAACCATTACACTGCTAGGGTCTCCTACCGTCCTATTCAGGTTTTTAAAATAATGTTATTCATCTCTTGGGAAGTATCTCAGTGTACATAAAAAAATGCTTAAAAATTAAAAGAGACTTCTTAATTTAAAAAAAATCAAAATGATCACAAGAACAGCAACAACAAATTTGACTTAAAAACCCTCAAGCACTTCCAAGAGAGGACACACCAAGTGGGAGTACTAATTCAGGATTTATTAATTTTCTAATCAACAAAGTCAGAAATTAGTAGTTTGAGTGCATGGATGTTCTCAGGGAGTCCAGTGATCCCATAAATTACTTGCAAAACTATGTTTCTGTCTCTGCATGTTTATATCAGTCACTGGATACTCAAAATGGATTTTGCCCTAACAAAGAAACAGATAATAAAGATGCCTTTCTGACCTGGACCTGCAGCTACTCCTAGGGACCACCTTTCAGCCAAACAGACAAGCCTATTAAAAAAAAAAAAAAAGGTAACACTGCAGAGGATCACTTGCCCCACAACAGTTAATTATACAAGATTAGAGAGAGAATGTGCACCCCAAAATGAGAAGACAGGAAGAGACGGATGGGGAACAACTGAGAGCAGAAATGGGGAGACGGCTGACACACCATGGAGGAATAAAGTCAAAGTCATGAAACAGTTTATGTATAAACTACCTAATGGGAAACTAATTTGCTTTACAAATTTTCACCTAAAGTGTCATAAAAGATAAAAAGATTGAGATAGAACAGAGTTGAAGCGAACAGGGTGCCCCCTAGTTATGACAAGGGGAGATCAATGAAAAATCACAGGATATTTGACTATCATTTCAGTATAAAACAGTAAAGCTATTTTCTTAATACTCACAATCCTGGGAATTCCAATAGACGTGTAGACACACCAACACAACAGGCAAAATCTATGGTGTAGAACCTGAGCTCTTAGTAGGACACAACTAAGGAGCGGAATTGCCAAAGACAATGTAAGTGAAACACACACTAACTTAACCTGCTTCGTTCGACTGATTGTGATTTCAGAGTCTCCAGGTAAACATCAGACCTACACGTCACTGGGGAGCTGGCCATCAGACCAAGCTCAGACGGTACACAGGACTGAGCTGAGGTTGCTTTTTGAAATCACCCAACAGCACTCTTCAAGGCCGTAATGATTTTTCCCTCTCTGAAATATTCGTAACCTGTAATTAACAACGAACAGCACCACTCACCCAGTGAAGGAGCTCAACTTTTCTGAGGCTGAATACTGAATCCCGTGCTACAACCTTATCAGTGTAGTTCCTCTACGTTCATTTAGAAGCCGACACTGTCCTACGTGTTGTCAGCTGCTGCTGCTGATTATAGTCAACAGACGCGTGGAGAGGGTCCTAAATTTACGTCCATATTGGATGGGCTCTTGTCCCTCTATCAGAGTGAGACATTAGTTGCGACTCACCCAGAAGCTGCTGCTTGTTGTGAACACAGCCAGCTTTTGCAAAACACCTCAGCCAGGCTGGTGGAGAATGCACAGATTATCCAGGAAACCTGCTGACGGGAGTCTTTCTGAACCTATCCAACGGTTTACGCTGATTTACAAAATCATTTTCTTTTAGGTTCAAACAAATGGATGTAAAAGCTGGGTGAGTTGAAAAAAAAAATTCTGATTATTTTAGGAACTAAATGAATGACTTTATGCATGAGTAAAGAATAAAAACTTTTAAAGAAAAACATTCAACCTCTCTTGAAAACATTTTCCTTTTCTCACGAGTCTCATATGTGCTTAATATTTCCTCCTGTAATTTAAACCTATAGTACAGTTGACCTTGGCAGTGGTGGGGTAAACAGGTAGAGAAAATTCACAGCTGTCTTCAGCAACCTTCTTTCCCATCTCCACAGTTAGTCTCAACATACGACTCCAGGGACAAACCTTCTTGACGGTTCTTGGGATGGTGACCTCCATGGCTACCTTTGTTTTGCTGTCACCTCTTTTTCAAGCCTGCTGTCAGAGGCCCACCCCACAGGGTTTCTGTCTCACTGAGCGTTGTCTCTGGAGCTGTACAACACCTTCTCACCTCATTAGTCCAGTTCCTCAGCTCCTGCATGGCTTTGTCGCTGTCTACCTAGCGTCCTTCTGTGCTATGTTTTCTCAAGCAACTCATACTGCTTGGGCAATGCCAGCGTTTCTAGCTCTTTCATACCTTATTTCTGCAGTAACCAAAGACCACAGATTGTTCTCTGAACCCTAGTCAAGCGCACTACCAATGTGTCAGGTGCACACAGGAATGGATCGATGCAAATCTATCGTCATTGCTCAAGACAAACCAGAGCTGAACCAAAAATACATAAAAATGCCTCCAGTGTCCCAGGGTGCTAAGGGAAAAGCAGCATTTCTATTTCTGAAGAGCAAAATAGTTCCTCTACTTTCTTTCCTCTAATACAAACAGAATTACTGAGTCAAAATACTTGATTTTATTTCTAAATGGATGGAACTGTACTGGAACTTGGTTTCCAACATGCGGTCATTCTTCATTTTTTGCAACTCTCTTTTTCCCACCCACTCCCACCAGATAAACTCCTAAGAAACTCAGCAGTCCTTCTGAACAGCCACGACCAATGTCATAACAGCAACTGTTCCCATTGTGTCAAGTACAATGCCAGAAGCTTCATGTGCATCTTCTCAGTTCCCCTTCAGGTAACCATGGAAACCAGCTGAAGCTCTTTCAACGAGGTGGAAAAATAAGCAATTCATGGAAGCCAAATTCAATTAATCATAAACTTTTAAAATACATTACAGTTAGGTTAAATAAGATAGTCTATAACGTAATAAACAAGAATTAAGAAACTGAAGCCTCAGTGATAAAAATCGTCACATGTATGTCTGAACCTCTATTTACTGTATTGCATTTACATGCCAAAGACACTACCATGGATTTCAGGTAATGCAAACATAAATAAATCAGTGAATGAACAAATGGAGGAATACACAGTTAAGTAGGTAAATACACAAATAACTTCTTTAGCCAGAGCTGTTGCTATCCGGTGGATTATGACTCACGGAGAACCCATAGGACACAGTAGAACTGCCCATAACATTTCCAAGAGCAGCCAGTCAATCTGAATCACCGACCTTTTCATCAGCAGCCAAGTTCTTAACCACTGTGTCCCCCGGGCTCCTGGGTACCTTTAATACTTGTCTAGCAGATTATCAGTGAGTCCCCTGGCACAGTGGTTGAAGTGCTCAGGAGCTAACTGAAAGTTTGGTGGTTGGAGCCTACCAGCTACTCTGAAGGAGAAAGATGGGGCAGTCTGCTTCTGTAAAGGCGTACAACGTCGGAAGCCCACTGAGGCTTATATGGTTGCTACGAGTTGGAATCAAATTCATGGGTGTGGGACTGGTTTGGTGACACAATGGGTTACCTTGCAAGGCTCAGTTAATTTTAACTTTCAGTCTCTGTATTATTCTCAGGCTGTTTTTTATGGTTAAAAAAAGAAGGAAATGTTTCACAAATCCTATTTCATGAGTGCTCCAGTGTACAAAATAATACTGTATTCAGACCTCATGACTGAAACGATTTGAAATAACCGACAGGCTTCGGTGCATAAAGATGTTTGGAGAAGTCTTTCCAGGTTTACACATCTCCAGCGCCCGCCCGAGTCTCTCTCCGAGCATGGTACTTCTGCAATAGGCCAGTGTGCCTCACAACTCTGACAAACACCCCTGCTTAAAAAAAAACTCTGATGAAGGGTCCTGTTTAAGAAAAAACTTAAAAATTTAAATTTCACATTGATAATTCTATCTTGGGGATACAGGCACTGAATTATGAAACAGGTCCAATTTGAGGATTTTGAAAAGTTGTTTATAATTAGAGAAAAATAAGTTACTATTCATCACACTTTAATGAGAATCTCCAAGCATTTACCTCATTTCAGAATCACTTAGGTGATAACTTTTATGAATGTGAAATATAGTTTAGATCATGTCCTTTGTTTAACAATTATGAAAAGAAATAATTGAAGTGTCTATAGCTTTTCAACGCACCATCCCACTTTCAGGTCTCTGTCCCCTCAACCCAAGAGAGTGGTGCTTTGACACAGAGTTGACAAACCCATCCAAGATGTGGTGAAGCCCACGTGAAACTGTTCACCACAGGTCGGTGAGCAAGCCCAACAAAGCCCGGATGTACCTTTCTCACTGATTACCTTGCCTGCACTTTGGGACATGGAATTTCCACTAACTGTAACTCTTGACTTGAGAGTTTGGGAGGAAGGGACAAGAACAGCTCAGTCCTGTTTCTCCTGTGCCCTCAAAGAGCTTGTGACAACTCCTCTTCCAGGTTGCAGGTGGGCGATTGTCCGTTTCAAGTGCTGACTGGGACCAGGTGGGCAGTTCCATCTAACTCTGGAGCGCCGTGGTCAGAAGCACCTTGCTCAGAATGGGAGCTGTGTCCTCCAGCGTGTGCTGTTTCACTCATCAAGTTGATATTTTGAGTCCCAAGTATATTGCCAACCAGAAAAACCAAGTCCACTGCCATCAGATCAATTCTGACTCATAGAAACTCTCGAGGTCAGAGTAGAACTGCCCCGTAGAGTCCCCAAGGAGTTCCCGGCAGATCTGAACTGCTGACCTTTTGGTTAGCAGACACAGCACTTAACCACTATGGCACCCGGGTAGCCAAGTATATTACTGTATGTATTATTTCTCAGTTGGCTAGGAAGCAGAGATAAAAATGGATGCTCTTAGGTAATCTTCCCATAAGACTATGATTACCTTAAGCATGCCTGAACATGTGAGTATCCAAAGCAGATGCTCAAAGCAGAAAACCAGGGATGAAGACATCCACCTGTCATTTTGTCATACCATGGTGTGTTACTATGGTGCTGGAAGTTGCCCCACTGGTATTTTAAATACCAGCCGAGTCACTTATAGAGGACAGGTTTCAGCAGACCTCCCAGACTAAGACAGATTAGGAAGAAAAGCCTGGTGATCTACTTCCAAAGATCAGTCAAACTCAGGGATCACAACAGACTATCAGCCAGCTTTCTTATTTTGGATATGTTTTCAGGAAGGATTAATCACTGTACAAGGACATCATGTTTGATGAGGCACAGGGCCTGCAAGGGTGAGGCAGACAGACATTCCAGGAGACGGACAATTGCAGAGGATGCAAGGGTGGGCTCGAACATGCTGGCTTTGGTGAGGGTGATTCGAGACTGAGCAACATTTTGTTCTGCTGAATCCCTGTCCCTCCCTCCCTCCTTTCTTCCCTCCCTCCCTTCCTCCATCTGCCCCTTCCTCCCTTCATCCTTCCCTCCCTCCCTCCCTCCCTCCCTCCCTCCCTCCCTCCCTCCCTCCCTCCCTCCCTCCCTCCCTCCCTCCCTCCCTCCCTTCCTCCCTCCCTCCATCCCTCTCTCCTTTCCTCCCTGTCTAATCTAATCTATCTGCTCTATCTACCTACTAACTCATCTATCTAATCCCTCATCTACCTGTCTTCCAACCAACCCATTGTTGTCAAGTTGATTCTATCACAGCAACCCTATACTGACCCCAGCTATCTCTTTAGAGGAAAAAAAATGATTAGCAGACAGAGCAAAAGCCCAGCTGTGTGACAGCTGACACTCTGTCAGTGTGCCATGAGATCAAGTAATGTCAAAAGAGCAGAACTGTGTCTGAATTATAGTAGATTATAGCAATGAGTTACATGGTAGTAACATTTGCCTACAAAGTTAAATGATCCATGAGATCCTTTATTAGAAGTCAGAAATTTATATTTTAGAAGAAATGCTTCTGGGAATAAAAGGGTTAAAAAATGAACCTCTGGTTTAGGGAACATCAGTGCAGTGGAAGCAGAAGCATTGAAGTGGGCTGGAGTTTGAACTACACAATTCTTTGTGGTCTGCTTCTCCAACAATGAAGCAGGCCACTTTTAGATATTTAACAGGACTTCTTCAGGAGATAAGTTCTAGAGTTCTGCCAGTTAAGTCTGTGAACTCATCCTAGGAAAGTACTACATACCTCGTTGCTGAGTATCACTACGGTCACTTTTGAAGTCTATGCACTGACACCAGTGCCTAGTCACCCTTCAAAGCAATTTTGGAACTCTTTTTTTGGAATGGCCACCAGAGCTGTCATCAGATTACCCCTGATGTCACGAATGGCATCCAAGTGTCTTCATTTCAATATTTTATTTAACTTTAGGTCAAGAAAATAGTCATTGGAGGCCAGATCAGGTGAGTAGGGAGGGTGTTCCAATATAGTTATTTGTTTACTGGCTAAAACTCCCTCACAGACAACTAGACAATTAAGTTCTTGCCAACGTGCCATCGTGTGCAATGGCCATTCCAGAAAGAGTCTAAAATTGTAAAGGTGGACAAGGCACTGGCAATGGAGCCTAGCTTACCAAAGGGAGTACTTTTTGAAGGTAGCCTTAATGTTATTCAGCAATGAGTTACGTATCACTTAGGACAGTTAAGTTTGCAGACTTAATCGTCAGATGTCGTATACACATACTTCGTAAACAATTACATCTAATACCTACTTAAGGCATTCTGGTTACTGTTCCTTTTCACCCTCTTGGTAGAAATCATCTTCGATCTATGCAAGGGGGATGAAGTTTCAGTGTGTTTTCACTTTTTAAGCCCTTTGACCACGAAGAAAAGCCTTGGACCTAAAACCCGTTCTCTGGCATTTGGTTCTTTGGCATGCAACCCTCCAGTGGGACAGTCACTCACACATCACGACCTGAAAAGACAACAGCCACACGGACATCAGCGCTTGAACCTTACTAACTCAGTCAGGGCCAAGACAAACACAGGAACCCTTTGGGTCCTCATCGCCAACTAATCATCAGCTTTACACACGTTCATTCACCTCGGAGTCTTCGTGCAGAAACAACTCTATTTGGAATCTAGGCAGGGAAATTAGAATTTTTCACATTCACTGCCTTCATGGATATCATCGATATTCTGATTCTGCTTTAATCTCAGTGATGAACCCAACATTCAAAGCAATCTGGGCAATGAATCCACCTACTTCCCTTTCACTCGCCTTCCCATTGGGACCTGGTAGGCCACGCCTTATTCATATTGACTTGCTCTCTCACAATTTACTGAAAAGTTTAGTGTGAAACATATTCCCGTTCTGGCAACATCATGGCTGTTGGCTGTCTTGAACCATAGGTGTTAGTAGATGGGACTCAACCAAGGTCATCTAAACTGCTCAACTAAATTCCGTTCCCTGTTCCAGCCGGATCTACACACTTATGTTCTTTTACCTGGCCCTGGGGTAGTCTATCAGCTTTCAGGGGAGTCATGAATTTACATGTTCAATAAGAAGAAGAGGAATGTTGTGACTCCCGATTGTATTCTGTAACAAGATTTGACATCTTCCAGATACAAATCCCTTTGTAATCTGGTTATAACAGCCACTGGAATTGTAATCCTAGTGGGACAGTTTTGGGAGAGGTTATTCTCACTGTCTCCCAGCCGGCACGCTTGTCTGCTAATAAAGCATTGAACCTTTCTCCCTGGCTCTGAATTTTGGCTCTCAGTGACACGTGGAACGAACCTGCTTCAGTTTGGCAGCACAGGGATTTTTTTCTTTTTAAATGATCTTTTCTAATATAATTTTAACTTAAAAAAAAATGAGAGTCACTAAATGACAAGAAGCACGTTTGAAGACTATCTGGATTTTTGAGACTTTTCTGTGAATTGGCAAATGAGTCTAAATATGGAAAAAACCTTAAGCTTTCTGTGAATTTCAATGAGTCAGAAACACTGCAAATACAACTTTTCCTGGCATTATCTGGGAATCTAAATTCCTGTTTGGGTGGCCCGCAGGAGAAATAGAGGGCGGGGTACGAGTTGGGTGGGGAATGAAAGTAGTGGCTATCGGGAGAAAACTGTGTCTTCTAAGTAGAATTTATGACATATTAACTCAGCTCTAACTTCCCACTAATCTATGTGCTCATCCATCTGCTTAGCAAAGAATTTTGAAAGATAAGGTTGTCATCTTGTAATTTGTGTAAGTTTATGTACTGATCTAGATAATTCACTGAAAAGGAACTAAACTGTTTACCTAAGGTTTATGTTTGTAGTTCTCATTAATCAATAAACTTAGATCACATATAAGTATTTCCAGTTACATAAAACTTAAGGACTCGTTAAGAGGTAAATCCCGAGTGAAAATTTTCTAAATACTTGTGTGCACGCCTAGGTTTACACAGTCTTTATTCCACTGTCAAGTTCAGCAGGGCGGCCAATGATTTTAGACAAGGTTAGTTTAATAGACTTAGCATGTGAGTATCATTCTGTGAATAACAGACACACTTACAGGAAAATAAAAAATTAATTGACACAAGAAGTAGTAACAAGAGTCCTCACAATCCCACACAGTAAGGTATTTCTGCTTAAATACAGAAAATTTTATAGCTACCCTCAAATCACAAAGCATATGCTGAGTATGCTGATCAGTATGAAGGAGGATTTATATGTGGACATTTTAACGAGAATTTTAGTGTCCCTTCCATCCTTGCAATCTTCTGAGATGTCTACCTTTAAGAATACACGCTAGCTAGATCTAATATTTTCCAGGAAACCTCCAACAGCAGCTATTTTCAGGAATTGGGTGAAGAATCTTTACAGACATCAAAGAAATTCTGAAAAAGTTTCATTCAAAGGCAAGCATCTGTGTGAAGGCTTCTGGATGCAATTTTGCTTTCAGTGGTCTGTGCCAAGGTCATTATTAATGTCAAGAATATTAACAAAGTTTTCCATTGACAAAACACTGTGGAGATCTGTAACTTGAGGATTATCAAATACCCTGAAAAGCTGCTGCTTAAAGACAGTTAAGGCAATGATTCAGAATGGTTACCGCAGAGACCTTCCTCAAATAAGTGTTGAAAACAAGTCGATGCCATATTGATCCGAGAGACATCACCCAGTCAGTCCAGAAAGAAACACGGGAGCGTCATGTTCGAGTGCTTCAAATATTCTTGGATTGGCTGCAGTTTTCTCCCAAGATTTATAAATTTTGGTGTCTCCTGGTGTCCCCAAACCCCAAACTAAACCCACTAGGGTTAAGTCGATTCTGACTCATAGTGATCCTATAGGTCGTTGTCCCATAGAGTTTCCAAGATGTACCTGGAGGATTTGAGCTGCTGAAGTTTTGGTTAGCAGCTGTAGCACTTGCTCACTACACCACCAGGGTTTCCCTTGGTGTACAGATGGCCATGTATACCCTCCACCCAGGGAGAATATATTTGCATAGTTATGCATGAAAAATGACCAGATTCATTCACTGACTGTGTGTGTAGTAGGTGTACAGGAGTTAATTCCTTGAAGAATCAATGAGTAAGCCCTTCATATAAAACAACCTGTTAAAATAAAATGGTTTAACGGCAGCTTAATAGGGCTCACACTGCATTACAAAATAGCTTTAAGAGCTGAATCTTCAAGTTGGCTTTGACCAACATCCAATCATGTCCTACCTGCTCTGCTCATCTTGACTCTGAAGGCAACAATTCAGGGTATTCACCAGAAAGCTAAACAGACGACTGTACAAGGATTTGGCCAAGAGATCTCGGTAAAATTCAGCCATCTCTATGGTATGTCGCCGTGTGATCATGTCTCCTAAAATAGCAGAGAAAGAGGAAGACACATCAGAAGAAAGCTTCTGGTCAGTAAGAAGCAAAAAAAAAAAAAGGTCCTATTTATCTTTCACATGTGCACATTCTGTCAAGTGATGCCAAAAATAATTTTATTACAATTCTAGTAAACGAATTTTTCTGTCTGTTTTTATGTTAAAAGATCCTATGTGTTACATCATTATTTATTACAAACATTGACCACAGCTTTTGCTTCATTGTAGGCTGTATGATTTCCTCTAACCTAACGAACAAAATTTCCATAGACTCTCTCTTAGCAAGTTTTCTGCTATTAATGGGTTTAGGTATCAAGAAGCTGGAAGTCATCTGGAAACCTGGTCAATCATCTAATAACCAGAACATGGGTTTCAAGGCTGGGCTCAAGACCAGACCCTGAGATAGAACTTTCTACATCATTCTCAAAGAGATGGCAATTGAGATCTTGAGTGAGAAGAACATTCAAAGAAGAAACCAAGAAAAAAAGACTGAGGATGATTTAAAAATTTGAGAGAGAGTAGAAGCCTGGACAGGAGGGTGGCCTTGGCTAAACTCGTTAACTGTTGTATCTCAGTAAGAGCTGGGAACCAAGAAAGAGGACAGTGGCTGCATGACACGGAAATGGAGACAGTTGTCAATCAGGGGGAGGAAGAATGGCTTCTGACGGGGGCTGAGGTCAAAGCGAGGAAGTACTGATGAGGGAAAGAGCTACAAGTTCAAGCCCATCAAGGTGGATCGGCACAAGACAACAGTTAAAACAGGTGTGGTCATTCACGGTGTATAGAAAAATCTAGTCCCTAGGTTTCCCATGGCTGAGAGGTTCTGGCAGGTCACGCGCTTATCAATACTGTGTCTGGGTGAGGGGGCAACGGACAGTCAAGCAGGGAGTTTGACATACATTAAGTGATTGATATTAATGGTGAGTTAACATTTTCTCGGAAAAGGCATGAGAAACAATAACTCATTGCGCGAGCCTCACAGACCTTAGCATGGCTAGACACAGGAGTGCCGGTGGAGAAACGGCTGCAGATGAAACACAAACTTGAGACGTGGCCCACATACCAAGGACATAGTGTTGTTGTTAGTCGCTGAGGATTTGGTTCTAACTCATAAGAGACCCTTGGTGTGCGGAGCAGAACAGTCCCACAGGGCTGTGACATTTTGGAAGCAGGTCACCACGCCCGTCTTTCAAGATGTCTTTGGATGGATTCGAACAACCCGGCTTTCAGCTAGTAGCAAGTGCTTAACCGTGTGCTCTATCCAGGCACAACTAAAGGACATCCTATGCCATTACAGGAAATCCTGGTGGTGCGGTGGTTGAGTGCTCCATCTGCTCACCAAAAAGTTCAGCAGTTCAAATCTGCCAGGTGTTCCTTGGAAACTATGGAGCAGTTCTACTTGGTCCTACGTGGTCTCCATGAGTCGGAACTGACTCGATGGCAGTGGGTTTGGGGGCTGGGGATGCCGTCATAGCGTGGTGAACTTCACTCTAAAGGAATGGGAGTATCTTTGAAAGATGGACATCCGGAGATGGAAACTCAATTTGCAATTCAGAAACATTCCAATTCCCGAACCAGTATGGAAGGCAAAATGGGAATACTAGAAAGAAGACCAGCCAGGAGGCTCTTGCTATGACCCATGGAAGGAATGGGAAACTTGGCAATGGCCATGGAAGTGAAGACAAGGCAGTATGTTTGAGATGCTCAAGGGGAAGAATGGGCATGTGCCTCCCCTACTCAACGGAAGAGGCGTTAAGGGTGACTCATGAGCAAGTGAGCAGACGAGGAGATTGATTCAGTTAGGAGCCGCAGAACGGGGATTACGAGAGTACGAATAAGGCAAAATGAGTGAGCCGGATGCCTGAGTACCTGCAGGTGAGTCCAGCAGGGACTGGTGCTAAAGGTTGCTGTCATTGGTTTAGAGAAAAATGGTCAGCTGGATGGTGAGAGCTCAAAATTGTGAAGAACAGAAAGGTTGTTAAGGGAGTGATTAGAATGCTTTCTGAGAGACGTGTGGGAGAACCACTCCCTTGCCCACTGAGTGGAGAAGCCCACAGCCCGTGACTCACCATGTGAGCTTGCTAATCAGGTAGCGTCAGAGTCTAATTCCAAACACACTATTTACTAATGGTTTGATATTCACAATTATTTCAACTCTTTGACTCTTAGCTTTCTGATCTGTTCAAATGCAAATCATCTGGCGCACTCCATAGGCACAGGCACAGTGGTTAAGAGCTTGGCTGCTACAGAAAAGGTCAGGAGTTTGAATCCACCAGCTGCTCCTTGGAATTCCTATGGGGTACTTCTACTCTGTCCCATGGGGTCACTGTGAGCTGAAATCAACTCGCTGGCAATAGGCGTGGTTTTGGCTTGGTTTTCACAGTGATTTGTTAGAAGTAAACATTATAACATTGTCATGGATTGAACTGTGTTCCCCCCAAAACGGGAGTGGCAGTTTGGCTAGGCCATGATTCCTGCTATAACATGACATGCCTAGATGGTGTAAATCCCGCCTCAGTGATGTTAATGACGGAAGACAGGTGGCAGTGGTGTGGGCGGGGCAGGACTGTGCCTTGAGGCGACCTCTTGGGCTACAAAGGGAAGAGAAGAAAGCAGAGAGCTGGGGACTTCGTAGCACCAACAAGAGAGCGTCTTTTGGCCTCTGGGGTCCCTAATCCTCAGAAGCTCCCAGTCCATAAGACTGACAAGGCCCCTCCTCCAGAGCCAACAGAGAAAGCCCTCTCCTGGAGCTGACACCCTAAGGGTAGGCTTGTAGCCTACAGGACTGTGACAGAATAAAATGTCTCTGTTTTAAGCCATCCGCTGGTGGTATTTCTGTTACAGCAGCTCTAGACGACTAAGACAGACATATACAGCATTTGGCACAGGCCTGTCACGTCAAAAATTCCCCAGATTCCAGCTATGATTGTGATGGAAGAGGCAGTGGGAGGAGGGTGACACTCCTTCAAGGGGAATATGGGACTGAGCACACCAAGGGGACCAGCCTTTAACTGAATGAGTTCTCTTGGATCGATGACTCTTTCTCTATAATGACAGAGAAGGTAGAAAAAGTAACCACTGTATCCAACTGATTTCTCCAGAACATAATTGGTACAGATAGGCCCAGCCCTGCCTGCCCACCACTCTGCAGTCAAGTTCCACCTGCCCCACCACTTCATCAAAGACGTGGTGGAACCCACATGAAACTGCTCACCCCAGATCAGCAGGTCAACACAACGAAACCCATGGGTGCCTCTCTCCATGCACGCCAGCGCCTACTAGTGTACTTAGTGGGTAGTCGGCCCCTGACTGTGGCGATGTCACTGGAGACCAGACAACGCGAGATCCTACCAAATGGGTCTCCTCATTTGACATTCAATTCACAGAAGTAATTTCACTGGACAGAGGGAGGCAAAGTTATATTTAATTTCTGCATTTCTGAGACAAGCACAAACCACATGAAGGCGAAGGTCAGGGTGCAGGAAGTCTCACCTTTAAGATAATGAACATCGGTGGTTAATGCGGACACCAGTTCGTCTGCTGGCACTTGTAACATCCCGGCCACTAAAAGTAAAGCAAAATGTAAAACGGAAAGTCAGTGTATTTGTTGGTAGCAAGAATGTCATTCTATAACTCACAGATTTTGTATTGGTACATTAGAAGATTGGGGTATCAACTACCAGAGTAATTGTTGAGGGGCTATGGTGGCACACAGGGATGAAGAACTTGGCTGCTAAGCAAAAAGCTGGCAGTTCAAAGGCACCAGCTGCTCTTTAGAAACTCTGTGGGGCAGTTCTACTCCATCCTGTAGGGCTGCTATGAGCTGGAACGGACTCAATACTAGTATTTTTTAATATAATTGTCACGTTCAACTAGAGAAACAGTATAGAGTCATCAAAACACCAATGAGCTTCCTGGATTAAATCACAACACCGTTTTCTCTCTTTGCGCCCTTGCACATGGCACAGAACTTGCTGTCCATTCCTGGTTAGACTACCCAGTTGTTGGTTGTTTATTGCCTGTCTGTGGCTTTAACGAATGACTAACAAGGAAACTTCAAAGGAAAGAGAGACTTGGGGGGAAGCTCTCTGAAGACAGGTGATTGTATTTAGTTTAAAATGTTTCATCAGTAACATCTCCCGCAGATGTACTGCGTGGCTGGGTCAGCAATACTCACAGCCATGCAAATAAACCCGTATGTGATGACGCAGTGCTGTTAATGTCGTTGACAATACAATAAGATAAACGTGTGTCTTCTTACCCTCAGAACCATTTGTGATAAAGACCAGCATAGTGCAAACAGCTGTTGTGTTTCTGTTTTTCCCTTCTGGACCTCCCCCCGGGGGCGGTGGGCTCGTGCCATCTGGGTTCCCTGGAGTGTGTCTCCATCTACTGGCGATTTTGCAAACTGCATGAGGTGAACGTCCGAGGGGCCTCTTGGCACTGACCTTGCTCCAGGCTCTGAAGGTCAGACACAAATGCTGAGTCAGCGTCTGTCAGAGCCGTGAACCGAACGTCTCCAACGTGCAGGATGGCTGCTAGGATCACAAACAGATTCTCCACCTCCTGCATGTTTTACAAACAGAGAAAATGTCTTTATTTATTCTAAATAAAGACAAAGATAAGTCCTTTTAAGAAACTACTGAGTAGCTTAAGACAACAGATAGGCTCACAGGTTGTGATTTTTCAGAACCCAAATATCTGACAAAAGAACCACTGATCTCTGTACAACATTAAAATTTCATAATTCAGTGCACATTGCTTTCAAACTGGTGTTCTCATTCCTTCAACCTGAGAGGACAAGGAAGTGATATTCTAATACAAGTGAACAGGCTCTCCAAAACTGTCATCATGAAAAACTGATGACTGGAAAGGATGGGGTGATGGGCTGGATGTCACTGGTAAGATCCGACTTCACAGGCGTCCTCTCAGACAGAGGCAGAACTGTACTGAGACTCTAATCAGGATTGGCAGCAGGATTTGTTTGGAGAACACAATTACCCCACACGGTACACATGGGTCCACTCCTGCCTGCCCACCACTCTGCAGTGAACAATTTCTACTGTCCCCCACTTTGTCAAAGATGTGCTGAAGACCACGTGAAATGGCTCACCACAGATCAGCAAGTCAACACAATTAAAGCCATGGGTGCCTCTCTCCACGCAAGCCAGCACCTACTAGTGTGCTTACTGGCTCGTCGGCCCCTGAGTGTGGCAACTTCAGTAGAGACCATACACCGGGCCGTCCCCTGCCTGTTCTCTTCCGTGGGATAAACAGACATGACTGCTACAGAACGGTTTTCATTTCTGAAACACGACGGAAGGCAGAAGGCAAACATCTAGGCCTAGATAAACAAAGGGTAGTTGGTTTTCAGACTGTTATAAGGAAAATACAGGAAAAAGACCAAAAAAAGGATGTTGGCACAAGCTAACTCTGAGCAGAAGGCAGCAGGAAGCAAGAGAATGCTGGCTGAAAGAGATTATCTGGGAATCTAGAACTCTTCATAAAGAAAGCTCTCAGAACTCAAATTTGGTTTGGGGCAGCCATTCTGTGGTGAGAATAAAAAAAGAATCCTGAGTAGTTTTCCTTTCAAGTGTGCTTCTCTAATTTAAATTAACAAATCGGGAAAAGCTGTCAATCCAAGGTCTGACAATGAAGTCCGGGAACTTAATTGCCACATACCCCACTGCGGACTGTCACTACGTAGGGCCATCTTCAGAGGACTCCTCTTGAGAAGCCCTGCACTGACACAGCACCTAGTCCACCCTTTAAAGCAATTCTGGAACTCTTTCTGGAATGGCCATTGTACACAGTGGCACGGTGGCAAGTTGGCAAACTTCATTGTCTAGTTGTCGTGAGGAAGTTTTTAGCCAGTAAAATAACTGTATTGGCACACCCTCCCTACTCCCCTGGTCTGGCCCCCAATCATTTTTTCTTTACCCAAAGATAAAGCAAGCATTGAAAGGAAGACTGTTGGATGCCCTCAGGACATCAAGGGCAATACAATGACAGCTCTGATGGCCATTCCAGAAAGTTCCAAAATTGCTTTGAAGGGCGGACTAGGCGCTGGATCTGGTGTATGGCTTCCCAAGGGGAGTGCTCGAGCCAAAGGTGACCATAGTCATATTCAGCAAGGAGGTATACACTAGTTTTTAGAATGAGTCCACAAACTTAATTGGCAGTCCTCACAGCATTGCCTTAATAGGCCAAGAGACACAGCCTTTGAAAATCTCCGTTCCCTGACCTGGACACCTGGAACGACTAAAACCCTGTCATGATTACTGAGGACAGTTATTGGAAGAATGACTCCTGTGTCTGTGGGGAAGAAAGCGTTATATCCTGGCGAGTTTCACAAGTTTGCAACTAGCACTCCTAATTTTCATCAGAAGCATGGATTTTATCGTCTCTAAAAGGAGAGGGCTGTAAAGGAAGCCTGCTTTGTGATTTCCAGCTATAAAACCCTACGAGTGTGGTGTTATTTCCAAATGCTCCTGGAAACCCCTGACTCAGATGGGAGTGTTTCAAATTCTCCTAATTTATACTCGATAGAACAGCATTTTCCCAGCCTGTTGAAAATACCCTGGTGACTTTTTAAAATTCCAGTAATTCTTCACTGAATATTCTGGTGCTGCACCAGATAGGCACTTTGGGTTACAAGGGCCAGAGGCAGCATTTAATCTGTCTTTAAAAGTCATACGATTTAGTGGTAGGGACAGAAATGCACAAGCTAACTGTCATATAGATGACAATGTGGTCAGTTCTCTAATAGATGTGAAAATAAATGAGTGTGAGCACAGGCCTGGGACTGTTATTCTTAGTACCTGTGTGCAGCGAGCTACAGTCTGTCTTTGGGGTGTGGGCACAGCGGCATTAACAGAACACAGAGACACCTTTATAAGGACACTGTGTACACAGGACCACACCCACATCATGTCCATTTCGATCTAACGGCCTCATCAGCCCCCAAATACCCTCCTGCAAATCCTATTGGACATAAACTACTATTCCTTTGTAAACAGAACTGGTCTCCATTCCAGTCCTTTCAAAGTACTGAGATGAAAGGACTCCCTTTATGTTGCTTCTGAAAATGTATATATTTCTTTTACCAAAAAGGTTATTAGTTGTCTCTCAGCTGCCTCAGGCAAAAGGTGCATTCTTCTTGCCTGGTCTTTGGGAATCGATCTTGGATTTTTAAATCCCTGTCTCTAGGCAGCTGGTATTCCAGTGGAGCTGTTCCTTACCAATCTCTGTACTCAGATTTCTTAGACAGAAGCAGAAATTTCAGTCGGAGGAGGGAGCAGAAACAAAGGTCTTTTGTTCATTTTTGCTCTCGTGGCCCTCTTAAGAAACGCCAGCAAGGGTGAAGGTCAGCACTGAGGAGGTGGACAGGTACCAGTGTGAGAAGGAAGAGGGAACGTGGGCAAAATGGGGCAAGATGACACAATGCTCCAAGGTCCCAGAATTTTGCTCTCTGAATAGTGTAAGGATGAGGGAAGCAAACTTGCCCAGAGACAGGGTGAGTTCCCCATCTCCTCAAAAGAAGCCTTGGTTGTACAGTGATTAGGCACCCAGCTATCAAGCAAAAAGTCAGCAGTTCGAATCCATGAGCTTCTCTGCAGGAGAAAGGATGCAGTAGTCCGTTTCCATAAAGATTTGCAGCCTATAATCCCTCTCAGAGCAGTCACTGGCGGTGGACGGGCACCATCTAGTTCTGGTCTCATGCTGATGTATTCTCACATCATACAGCACTTTCGGTCTGCTGGGCTCATGTTTTCCTCACATCTTTGATGTCCTTCACTCTCCTCTGCTCCAGGCGGATTTGGGCCAACAGATGCTACCTAGGGGGCACCTCTACTCTTTCCTATAGGGTATAGAGAGGACATCGCCTCACCCTTTCTCTTTCTGCCCTTCAATCACTCCTCACTGCCCATTTGCTGTCTCATCATCTAAATCTATGTGTACAAAGAACAAAGACCCCAAATCAACCAGCTCATTTACTTAAGAAATATAAAAACTACACAGTTAAATCTGTGATTAAGTTTGAGCTCTTGAATGATTGGCACACCAGAGTTACCTGTGCAATCTGACATTAATTGTTAGTTAGGAACTAGCTACGCTTTAAAAGGCTACCGTATTGAATGAAGGAACATGGGTGACCCTTACGGAAATGAGAGACTTGTGGGAATTCTGAACTGTCTCTCTCAAGCTTTAGTGGATATCATATTTCTTAGTACTTAGACCCCGGCTGTACAAGATGGTAGCCATCAAGCATATGAGTCTATTTAAATCTAAATTCAACTTGATAAAAATTTATTTCCTCAGTTGCACTAGCCACATTTCCAGGGTCCAGCATCACACATGGCTAGTGGCTATCACATTGCTCATCATGGAGAGTCAACACTTTCATTATCCTAGAAATTTCTATGGCACAGTCCTCATCTGAATGTTTTCAGTGTTAATTTTCACCTTCGCTTGTCCAGGTGTTTGGCAACTACTTAAGAACAACAAAAAAAAACTTTCTATTGTTTGAGAAGGCATTTTGAATAAAGTAATTATATTAATTTTCCATGTGACTCGCAACACTGTTTTATGCATTTTCTCCTGATTGGTGACTTCAGATCTCCCAACTTCTCTCTGAGCTGTCAAAGTCAAGGTCCTCTGACGGCCTTTGCTCACGTGGCCTCTTCAAAACAGTCTTCTGCAAAAACAGCCCCTCTTCCCTCCAGTCACTGTCTGTTTCTGCCATCAGCAGCAGCAGTTTCCTTTCTTGTTTCTGTGTGTCTCCTCCACTAGCACGGAAGCTCTGTAAGAGCAGGCACTGCCTCTTACTCCCTGCGGAGTCATCAGTGTTTCTAAAAAGGCCTGGAATATACGTCATTTTTTAAAATATATACATGTATTTTATTACGCTTTTTAAGTAAAACTTTACAATCTGAGCCAATCTGCCATATGAAACCCCCACCCCCACACACCACTATTCAACTCTAGCTGCTGTCCCCACCCTGTGATGGACAGCACACTCCTCCTTTCTATCCTGTACCTTCTACATCCACTCAGCCAACTCCTGTCCCCTTCCATCCTTCCATCTCACCTCTAGAGAGGAGCTGCTCTGGTAGCCTCGTGTGTCTGTTTAAGCCAAGAAGCACAGTCTTTGTCAGCATGACCATAACTCTTCCAGTCCAGTCTAATCTTTGTCTGAGAGTTGGCCTCAGCACTGGTTTCAGCTCGGCGCTAACAGAGTCTGGGGGCCACGACCTCAGCAGACCCTCCAGAATGTCAGACCATCATGTCTTGTCTTTTAATGGAGTTCTATTTCTGCACTCCCCTTTCTGTCCCACTACTTCAGGGATTCTACTTGGGTTCCCAGCTGGGGCGCTCATTGGCAGCAGCAAGGCACCATCTAGTTCTTCTGGTCTCAAGCTGATGCTGTCTCTAAATCACATGACACCTTCTGTCTGCTGGGCTCATATCTTCCTCATGTCTGTGATGTCTTTCAATCTCTTCTGCTCCCTGGGATTGAGACCAATGAATGCTACTCAGAGAGCTACTTGCTAGCTTTTAACACCCCAGATGCCACTCACTGAACTGGGTGGAATATACATACTTTTGTATAAATAACTCACAAATTGGTAGATGCTTGGTCTTCTCAGTGAAACATTTATAACTTACCAAATTACTGAACCCAGCTGCAGCCAGGGCTTGTTTCAAAGCAGCTAATTTCTCTCTGTTCAGAGAATGTTCTGCTGTTGACATATCTTCCCAGATGGTCTGGTCCAAATACCTATTCAGAATAGAAAGCACACAGCATTATGACTTGGCTTATAGCCAGACTCCGGTGGGGAAAAGTCACCTCAGCCACATTAGGTCTCCAGAATAAAAGGAATACCTGAACAGCATGTACCCATGTGTTTACAAGACTTCTGGTATATAAAGGCACATGATGTTTCAGGAAAGGAAAAACAAACAAACCAAAAAACAATAAAAAAAGTTCTGGCTGTACCAGAATGTATTCACACGGTCTACCTTGGCTTCTCCTTTCCTGATGAGAGGACAAGGTCACAAGTGTCTGATGTCTTTCACATCAAAACTTAGCAAGTCCTAATAATATGCCTTTATAAGTTATATTTGCATCAAGAATGCTTATTTAGAGGCATGTGATATTCTCTCCTGTCAGTATTTTTTAAATACAGTATGGGTCATTATTGATTTATTCCTTGTGTTCACCAAATACGTATTAATCATGTACCAAACACAGGCAGTAATAAGTAAGGATATAAATTGCCCATCTCTAAAACCTAAACAAACAAAAGTAATGTCTCTAGGGACAGATAAGAGACACCCTATAAGCCAGTATGGGAGCAGAGTACCAGACATGAATGTCGGTGTTGTCAGGGTCCACTGAGTTGGCCCCAACCCCTATGGACACCGTGCACAGCAGAGTGACATCCTTCCCGGTCCTGTACCACCTTCACAATCACTGCTCATTTTCAGGCCAGCGTGGCAGCCACAGTGTCGACCCGTCTTACGGAGGGTCTTCCTCTCTTTCACTGACCCCCTGCTTTGTCAAACGTGACGTCCGCCTCTAGGGACTTTATCTCTCCTGATAACACGTCCAAGGTGTGTGAGATGAAGTCTCCCCATTTTCACTTTTAAGGGCCTTTCTGGCTGTACTTCTTGCAAGACAGATTTGTTCCTTCTTCACCAACACTCTAAGTCAATGGCATAAATTCTTCTTTGGTTTTCTTTATTCACTGCCCAGCTTTGGCATGCAGGTGAAGTGACTGAAAATATCACATGGCCTGGGTCAATTCTCCAAGTGACATCTTTGCTTTTCAACACTCTGAAGAAGTCATTTACCTAAGTAGGTTACATACGTGTCGGTGAACAGGTCTGTGGTGGCACAAATACTCTGTGCTCAAGGACTAACCTAAAAATCAGCAGTCTGAAACCACCCAAAGGTGCTGCGGTAGAAAA
The DNA here is from genome assembly GCA_028571685.1 of Heterohyrax brucei. Lineage (NCBI taxonomy): Eukaryota > Metazoa > Chordata > Mammalia > Hyracoidea > Procaviidae > Heterohyrax > Heterohyrax brucei. Next base: position 4,734,065 of record CM053163.1, read on the forward strand.
GTCTGACGCTCTGGTTCCATAAAGATCATCGTTGTTGTTGTGGGGTACCATTATGCCAATTTTAACTTACAGTGACCCCACGTGACAGATCAGAACTGCCCCCCACAGTTTTCTTGGCAGTAAGCTTCACAGAAGCAGATCACCAGGTCTCTTTCTCATGGAGACGATATGTGGATTCAAACTACCAACTTTTAGGTCGGCAGCTAAACAGTTACTTGTCTTCACCACCAGGACTCTGTTCCAGGAAGGTTACAGTCAGGAAAAGCTTACAGTACAGTTTTGCTTGGTAACACACTGGCCTCCATGAATCGGAATTGACTTGAAGGCAATACATTTGGTTTTCTGGTTAGTATGTAGGTCTGTAAAGAGCCATGGGAGGACAGTGGTTATAGCACTTGGCTGCTAACTAAAAGGTCATCAGTGGGACAGCAGCCCTATAGAAAGGACAAAGATGTGGCAGTCTTCTTCTCTAACGACTTACTGTGTCATACAGCTTCACCACGAGGCTGGATGAACGTGGTGATGGTGGAGTATAACCTAACAAATAATCAACAGAAAGTAGGAAGCAAAGGATAACATTGGGAAAAGTTCCACAGAAAACCACTGTGAGACCTGGAGTTAGAAACCCAAAGAGAAGAACACATACAACATTTCTCATGTTGAAAGAACTGAAGAATAAATTCAAGTCTTGAGTTGCAATACTGGAGGATTCTATGGGCAAAATACTGAACGACGCACCAAGCATTGACAGAAAATGGAAGGAATACAGAGACTCACTGTACCAAAAAGAGTTGGTTAATGTTCAACCGCTTAAAAAGACAGAATGTGACCAAGAACCAACAGTACTGATGCAAGAAGTCTAAGCTTCACTGAAAACAGTCAAAAACAAGGTTCCTAGAACTGATGCAATATCAACTGAGATGTTTCAACAAACAGATGCAGAGCTCGAGGAGCTCACTCATCAGTACCAAGAAATTTGGAAGGTAGCTCTCTAGACAACAGACTAAAATACTGATATTTGTGCCCATTCCAAAGAAAGCTGATCCAGAAGAATGCAGAAATTATCCAACAATTTTGTTAGTATCAAACATAAGTATGATTTTGCTGAGGAGAACTGAAGTGCACTTTTGCTGGCACACTGTCGGGTAACTGCCAGAACGTCAAGCTAGATTCAGAAGAGGACATGGAATAAGGGACATCATTACTGATATCACATGGATCTTGGCTGAAAGCAAAGAATAGAGATAGCTATTTACCTGTATGTTATTTCCCATGCAAACATATTTCACTGTGTGGATGATAACTCAACTATGCTCATGCTTATTCTTTGGACAAATAGCAAATGTTCACGGAAGGAGCAGTGAAAAGTCAAATGATATTGCATTGGGCATATCTGCCGCAAAAAAAAAAAAAAAAAAAACTCAAAGTATTAAGAAGCCAAGATGTCACTTTGAGGACTGAGGTGCACCTGAACTAAGCCATGATATTTTTCAGTCACCTGATATGCTATAAAAACTGTTCAATGAATAAGGAAGCCAGAAGATGCATTGACGCCTTCGAATTGTGGTGTTCATGAAGAATATTGACTATATCAGACTGCCAGAAGAATCAACAGGTCTGTCTTAGAAGCACAGCCAGAGTGCTACTTGCCATCAGGGATGACGAGACTTCACCTCACGCACTATGGACATGTTATCAGGAGAGTCCAGTTACTGCAGGCGTGCGTCACATCTGGTAAAACAGAGGGTCACGGAAAAAGAGGAAGACCTTCAATGAGAAGGACTGACACAGCAACTGCAACAACACGCTAACCACCAAGTCAGCAGTTCAAATCCACCAGCTGCTCCTTAGAAACCCCATGGGGCAGTTTCTTACTCTTTCCTGTGGGGTTACTATGAGTCAAAATCTACTCAGGGGCAATGGTTGTTTATTTATTTACCTCCTTCTAGTTTCAAAGCATTTCATCACCTCAAGAAAACACCCCAAACCCAGACACCCCAGGTCCATTAAGTCCATGCTTTCAATTCCCTCCTTCTCTCGTCTCCTCAAATCTTTTTCTCTTTATAGATTTGCCTAGTTTGGATATATCATATAAAAAGAATCATACAATATGTGGCCTTTTCTGTCTGGCTACTTTCATTTAACATAACGCTTTTAAAATCACCCAAGCTATAGCGTGTATCAGTACTTTTGTTCATTTTTATGGCTGAAGGATATTCTATTCTATATGTACTATAATTTCTTCATTCATTTGTTGATGGACATTTCGGTTGCTTTGTTTCTCATATAGCCATGATCAGAGTTGACGGAAGATCCCTTTTTATTTCTTTTCATATCAGAATTTTTCTTACACTTAAAAAACAGATAATACTAGCTAGAAAAAGAATCTTGAATACAGAAATAAGTCCTACAGAGATCTAAAGATGTCTCGATTTGTAATACCTTCTAGAACTTTCAATACTTTGTGTCCTTCTTTGTCTGTTTCTTTGAAACTGTTTCCAGCTGCTTTTAAGTGTCTCTGAAGTTCACAATCTTCCACTACAATTCTTAACAAGATAATTCATCATAAAGGACTCTTATATGTGATGAAACTTTCCAAGTTTTCTTCTTCAGCCAAAAAAAAAAGTCAGAGAAACTGGCTGAATGACAACAAATTTTGAAAACATTTTATTCATTGTTTTGAGAAGATTTCAAAGTTCTTGGTGAAAAGCTTTCCATATATTATCCCTTTGATTTTTTCTGGCAATGTTATTGCAACCTGTTTTGCCATGTTTCTTGGCACCCTTCTTTACAATTCATTTAATTCTTCTTTTCTGTTTAAACGTCCATTTTCCATATACTGGTTGTAGCACAGTTACTAGTCTTTTGCCACAATCTCTGGTCATCTGTCTTCACCAAACAGTCTAAATAGGTGATGCTTTACTCTACACAATTAGAAGGATTTTCTAGCTATTTTCATTTTTTGTTTGCTTGATTAACTTCATCTCAAGCTTCACATAGAAAAAATGACAGCTGAGGAATATATGGTATAGGTTATAATTGTTGATTTTACTTCTATTTTTAACTTCCAGGGCAGCGTTGAACCATGGAAACTGGAGACACAAGGCGTGCCAGAAATGAACTGGAACGATAGCAAATCTGTGGGAGTTTTCTCTTGAAATAAATGGAGGTAACTTAGTCCATGTTGTTGGGAGCTCTTCAATATAACTTCCAGAAAGGATGCAGCCATCATTAAGGAATAAGCAAATGAAATTTTCTCATGTGAAGTTTGCATGTATGTTATCAATCTGAACAGTAACTCCAGAAACTCGCATTTCTTTCAGAGAGTATTTTATCACTACTATGACGGAGATTTCCATCCTCTAGGAGTCAGAAATTGACTTGATGGCCATGTGTCTGGTTTGGTTTTGGTTGGTGGTGATGAAAAGCTACATGAGGTTCAGACTTTTGTTATTAATATTAAATTCTCTACAGACAACATAGCCCTGTGTAGCCTACCGTCCTTGGTGTGTTCAAGGTCCTTCAGGGCTGACTTCTTTACCCTGCCTTAACTTGTACGCTCTTCCTCCAGTGCACTTCGTTCCTAGTGCACAGATCTTACTTTCTCTTGTGAAAACATTTTCTGCATCAGTGTTTTTGGAAATGTTGCTTCTTGTACCTGAAATGCTATCCCCTTCTCCCGAGTGAGTTTATGGCTCTCTCTTTCTCTCTCTCCCGTTTCACTGAACTTTCTGCTCAAGAAGGCAGATCCAACGTGGCATCCTGCTTCTCTGATGCCAGACACTATGTCCACATTCTGTTTTACTTTTTTCTAAGCTTGTGTTTATTACCTGTGTCCCTTGCCCCCCAAACTCCCTCTTCTTTAAATATAAGTGCCATAAAAGCAGAGAGTTCTTTTTTTGCCTCACTTCTATAGTCCTAGTTTCTAGGACACTACTGTCCAATAGAATTTTCTATGATAGAAATGTTCTCCATCTGTGCTCTCCAATGTGACAGGCACCAGCCTTACATGGCTCCTGGGCACACGCAATGTGCCTAGCGCAACACAGAGAATGGGTTTCAGGCTTTATCTTAATTTTATATCTGATTAGTTAACATCTGGAAGACCGACTAGAACAGCTGTTGCTCTTAGGTGCCGTCAAGTTGGTTCTGACTCACAGCGACCCTACAGACAACAGCAGGAAAACACTGTCTGGTCCTCTACCATGACCACAGCTCTTGTCATGCTTAAGCCCACTGTTGCAGCCTCTGTGTCAATCCACCTTGTTGAGGGTCTTCCGCTTTTTCACTGACCCTCTAGAGGAAGTACATTAAAAAATGTTAGAAATCAGTGTATTAATGATATAAAATACCTATAATCAATTTTAGAAACCAAACTAGTGTATGTTCTATTACAAATAACCATAAATCAGATATATACATACATATGACATAAAAGAATATACAGAGAAAATGTATATATGTATAAATGCACATAAATATCTATATACATATGAGGGCTGCCAGTTACATACATGAACTTATCCTAGAAAAAGTACTGCATATCTTATTGCTGAATATCACTATGGTCACCTTCAAAGTCCTCCCCTTGGGAAGCTATGCACCAATGCCAGTGCCTAGTCCACCTTTCAAAGCAGTTTGGAACTCTTTCTGGAATAGTCATCAGAGCTGTCTTGAATGTCATCAAAATGTCTTCTTTTCAATATTTCTTTTATCTTTGGGTAAAGAAAAAAGTTGTGGGGGACAAATCAGGTGAGCAGGGGCAGTGTTCCAATACAGTTATTTGTTTACTTGCTAAAACTTCCCTCACAGACAACTATATAGTTAAGTTTGTGAACTTGCTGCAATGCCACCATGCACAACGGCCATTCCAGAAAGATTTCCAAACCACTTTGAAGGGTGGACTAGGAGCTGGCATCAGTGCATAGCTTCCGAAGGGGAGGACTTTGAAGATGACCATAGTGATATTCAGCATTTACAACAATTAAGTTCATGAACTTAAGTGTCGGACCTCACATGTATATATATATATACACACACACACACACGCTTGTCACTTTGTCACTACGAGAAACTATTTGGCATACTCCATGCTTCTATAAATATGAAGTACTTGAATAAATTCCTGCCAAGCAAAACTAGATCATTTTCTATTCTCACCTCACTTACTACGTAAGATTTTCTGAAACTACCTTACCATAATTTATCACACTTTTCTAACAAAAAGAATAATAAATTGCTATTGGGATATACTGCCGACCTTGTGGCTTTGGCTATTGGGATATAATTGTTGACTCACATGCAGTTGTAAGATATAATACAGGGAGATTCTATGAGGCCCCTACTCAGTTCTTCCTAGGTGACATCTTGCAATAAACCCAAAGCCACTGCCATTAAGATGATTCTGCCTCACGGTGTCCCTATAGGACAGAATATTACTGCTCCACAGGGTTTCCAAGGAGCAGCTGGTAAATTTGCACTGTGAACTTTTTGGTTAGCAGCTGTAGCCCTTACCCACTACACCACTACATCCCATCTTACAGGATCACATGGGAAATGCTGGCGTTGACACAGTCAAGACACAAAACCATTTGAGTCATCACAAGAATACTCTCACTGCCCTTTCACAGCCAGCCTACCTCCCTCCAACCCCCTCGCCTCCACAGCCCCTGGCAATGGCTCATTTGTTCTCCATTTCTAGAATTCTGTATTTCAAAACACATTATGTAAATGGATCACAGCATATGTAACCTTTTGAGATTGGCTTTTTTCTTTTTTTTCTTTCACCAGCATAAATTTCTGGGAATTCATCCAAGTTGTTGCATGTATCAGTGCTTTTTTCTGTTTTACTGCTGAGTTGTATTCAATAGTCGGAAAAAGGGTGCTGATATGAACTCACTCAGTGACTCCAGGAGAGCAAGACTTGGCCATGTGCTCTCCGAAAGATTAAAAAACAAAAACAAACAAATGAAAAAAACAAACCCATTGTAATCTGGTCAATTCCAACTCACTGCAATCTTATAGAATTATTTGTTGAAAATCAACTCAATGACTCCCGACAACAACATTCCACAGTATGCATGTAACCACTGGGTGCTGGACCACTGAAGGAAACCCGGGTTGTTGTCAGTTTCTGACTATTACAGATAAAGCTGTCATAATCATCCATGTCCAGGTGTTCATGGAACTATAACATCTCATTTTCCCAGGACAAATACTTAGGAGTGTCACTATTGGTCGTATAGTAGGTCCATGTCTGGTTTTATAAGAAACGATCTGTTCTCCAGAATGACTGCACCATTTCCCATTCCCACCAGCAATGCATGAGCGTTCCAGTTCCTCCACATCCTCCTCAGCGTTTGCTGTTGCATCACTGTTCGTATTAGCCATCCTGATAGGTCTGCAGTGATATCTCAGCTTGGCTTCAGTTTGCCTTTGCCTAATGGCTTCTGCTATTGAACGTCGTTTCACCTACTTATCTGTCATCTGTACACATCCTCTTGGGTGAAATGTTTCTTCATGTCTTCTGCTCATTTTTTAACTGCATGTTTGTTTTTTTTGACTTCTGAATCTCAGTACTTATTATATGTTCTAAATAGTCCTCTTCATTAGTCCTTTGTTGGATAGATGGTTTGTAAATATTTTCTCCCAGTTAGTAGCTTGTTTTATGAACCTGTCATAGGGCCTTTCTTTCTTTTTTTTCAGAATAAAAGTTTTAAATTTTCATGAAACTCAACTATTTTTCATTTAGTGGATTGTGTTTTTAATGTCAAGTCCAAGATGAACTCTTTGTCCCAACCTAAAACAACCCAAAACTTGCTGTCAAGCTGTTCCAATCTCTGGTGACCCCTTGTGTAGCAGGGTAGAATCGAACTCTGTAGGGTTTTGTTGGTTGTGATGTTTTGGAAGTCAATCACCACGTTTTTTTCCAAGATTCCTCCAGGTAAGTGTGAATTGCCAAGCTTTTCATAACTAGTTAAGCACTGAACCTTTTGTGTCTCACTGGAGTTTCTCCTGTCCAGCTCTGTTACTGGTGGTGTTAGGTGCCCCTGAGTCAGTTCCTATTTGTAGTACCACAGAATAAAACATCCACTGCCCAGTTCCGCACCATTCTCATAATCCTTGCCAGCCCTGTTGGCCTAGTGGTTAAGTGCTTTGTCTCATAACCAGAAGGTCGGTAGTTTGAATCTGTCAAGTGCTCCTGCCAAACTCTAGGGAGCATTTAAGTAGCAGTTAAGTGCTACAGCTGCTAACCAAAAGGTCTGCAGTTCGAATCTGCCCGGTGCTCCTCGGAAACTCTATGAAGCAGTCCTACTCTGCCCCACAAGGTGGCTGTAAGTTTGGGCTTTGGATTTTGGTATACGATTGAGTCCATCATAACAGCTGCTGTCAGTCCATCTTGCTGAGGGTCTTCCTCTCTTCAGTGACCCTCCACTTTATCAAGCATGATGTCCTTCTCCAGAAGGACTGATGTCTCTTGATAAAAAGTCCAAAGTACATGAGATGAAATCTCACCATTCTCATTTCTAAGGATCATTCTGGTGATAGTTCGTCTAATACAGACCTATACATTCTTCTGGGAGTTCACAGTATAATAAGTATTCTTTATTCTTCACCAACACCATAATTCAAAGGAATTCATTCTTCTTCAGTCTTCCTTATTCATCATCCATCTTTCCTATCTGTGTGAAACCTCAAAGTGGCACCTGTATTTTGTTTGTTTGCTTTTAACATTTTAAAGAGTTCTCTTACAGATTTGCCTAATGCAATATATGACTTATTTCTTGACTGCTGCTTCCATGAGTGTTGACTGAGGATTCAAGTAAAATAAAATCTTTGACAACTTCAATACTTTCTGTTTATCATGATGTTACTTATTGGTCCAGTTGTGTGGATTTCTGTTTTCTTTATATTGAGGTATAATCCATATTGAAGACTGTGGTCTTGATCTTCATCAATAATTACTTTAAGTCCTCTTTACCTTCAGCAAGCAAGCTGTGTCATCTGCATTATCACAGGTTGTCAATGACACTTCCTTCAATCCTGATGCTGTATTTTTCATACAGATTATCTGCCCAGCATACAAACTGACTAAGTATGGTGAAGGGGTACACCTTGACACACACCTTTCCTGACTTTAAATCACGCAGTACCCCTTTGTTCTGTTTGAATGACTGCCTCTTATTCTAGGAATAGGTTCCTCATGACCATATTAAGTGTTCTGGAATTCCCATTCTTCCCAATGTTATTCACAGTTTGTTATGATCCACACAGTTGAATGTCTTTGCATAGTTAATAAACTAGAGGCAAACATCTTTCTGGCGCTCTCTGCTTCCAGCCAGGATTCATCCAACATTAGCAATGATATCCCTCATACTACATCTTTGCCTGCATCCAAAAACAAAGTCAAATAAACTCATTGCCATCCAGTTGATTCTGACGGATAATTTTCATTTGTTTCCAAACGTTTTATAGTTTTATGCTTTCCATTTAAGTCAATGACTCATTTTAAGTTATTTTTCCTGTAAGGCATGCACTTTTACTTCTGTTTTTATTTATGTTTTTTTTTTTTTTTTTTTTTTTTTGCCTACGGATGTCCAACTGCTCTAGCCCTTTTGTTTGAAAAGGTGTTCTTCCCACACTGCATTGCTTTTGGACTTTCATCGAAAACAGTCTGGAGAGATTTGTGCGCTGCTCTTTCCAGGTTCCCTATCTTGTCTCATTGGTCCGTATGTCTATCCCACCACGAATACTGTGATGTCTTGATCACTGTTACTATGCAGCAAGCTTTAATACTGGGTACAGTGATTCTTGTGATTTTATTTTTCCTTTTAAAGATTTTTTAAAAATTTATTTTAGAGTCCATGGATGCTCATATTAATTTTTTAATAAGCTTATCTATGTGTCCATAAAGCCCTGTTAATATTTCAATAGAAATTGTATCATATCTATAAATAACTTTGAGTAATACTGTGATTTTTACTGAGTCACCAATCCATGGAGATGGTACATCTCTTTGATCTCTTTCTTCAGTATTTTATAATTTTTAGTGTACAGATCTTGTACATGTTTTATGAGTATATCCAAATATTTCATTTTGTTGAGTACTTGGAACTAGTATTATTTATTATACTTATATATTACTATGTATACTTAAACATATTATAATATATACTTATACATTATATACAGTTTTATAATAATAAAATTTATTATTTTATTAATTTCAGTTTCCACATAAATAATGTTGATGTATAGAAGTTTGGTCGATTTTCGTTCATTGACTTTTTTGTGTCGCATGACATTGCTGGACTCATTTATTTGTTCCAGGAGGGTTTTTTATTTTTTTAATAGATTCCTTGAAATTTCACACTCCCTTCTTCTTAACATAACATGATGTACTTTCTTTTGCCAGAGCAAGTTTACAAAGCTCATTTTTATAGATTAATATGAAAAATAGCATATCTGCACCAAATGTGCAAATTTTTTTTTTTTTTCATTTACAGGAGAGGGAAAATAAAACAGAAAAATAACTTTTATAATTGAAGAATACAAAAATTCTAAATGAGCTTTGGATGAGAAAAAGGCTTCAATTACAAGCTAAGCTTTTTCAAAATACATCAGTGTCTTAGTTCTCTAGTGCTGCTTCATTAGAGTCACCACACGCAGGTGACTCTAACAAAAACAAATTTATTCTACTGCAATTTAAGATACTAGAAATTTGAATTCAGGATGCCAGCTCTGGAGGAAGACTTTCTTTGTCAGTTTTTGGAAAAAGTCCTTGTCTCTTTAGCTTGTTTTCTAGTTTCTTGGAAATCTCCAAGTGGCTTGGTATCAATCTTTCCCTCTCTGTGTTCTGATCTCTCATTTAATCTCTTTAATATCTCAAATAATACTGAATCAAAATACACCTTCCCTAATCTTGCCTCATGAACATAATAAAGACAATGGATTCCCAAATGGAATAATAACCACAGGCATAGAGATAAAGATCTACAACATGTATGTATGGGAGTGAGGGGGCGTAATTCAATCCGTAACATTCCATGCTTTGGACTTTCTTCCCTTAAAATTCACATTTTTGCCACATACAAAATGCATTCACCCCATCCCACCATCCCAAAAATTTTACACCAACTTCAAGTCTAAAATCTCATCTTCTGAAGCATCTAAATCAAATAAGGGTGAGACTTTAGGTCTATTCCACCCTGGTGCAAAATTCTTCATCTGTGACTCTGTGACATCTAGACTACAAGTTATCTATTTCCAAAATACAGTGATGGAACAGGCATGCCCTGCCCCCACTCCAGACTCTGGGTGTTGGTCACACTCTCTGCATGTGGGTATAGATCCCTCTATCTGGGGCTTTAGCTCTGCTTTCCAGGCCATCTAGGCTGGCATCTTGACTCCCTTGACTTAAAGGGCCTCCTCCTCCCAGGCCATCTGAGTGGTGATCCCACCCACTCGGCCCTTAGAGGCCTTGTTCTTCCACCCCATGGATGTGGAAGCCCTGTCCCCCAACTTTGGGCAGCAGCCCATCCCTCCGACACATCTTAATAGCAACTCCACACTCCAGAAATGAAATGGCAAAGATAAAACTCTTTCAAACCTTAGAAGATGTGGCCCAGCCCTCGGAGACCCAGGAGACCACTGCCCCACTCTATGAAAGAGAGAAGGCCGCACATCCCAAGTTCTTTCCAATGGTCCTGATAATCTTTGAGCTGCTCCAAGGATGGTTCTTTTTTTTTGAGGACAACAGATGTGTTTCTTTCATCTGTTTCCTGCCTTAGAATTCCATGAGGCAGGCAGTTTCTTCCCTTTTATCGTGTCTCTGACCCCTTCATTCTAAACTGACAGGTTTCCTGCTACAGTAGTTGATTATACCATCAGTCACGTGCCTAATCACTGTAACAAAAGATTGTGTTGGCATGTCCTTGAATGAACATTCTAGGACATACATTCTTTGTTTGTACAACATAGTTTTCCAAATTTTTGTCTTGCTTTCACTTTGCACAGTTTGTTTTTAAGTTCATCTTTTCCCTCTCACGTTTTACTGTCAATAGCAAAGAGGAACCACACAGCCATTTAAGATCTTTCTTAGACATCTCAGTCAGATAGCCAAGTTTATCACTTACAAGTTCTACCACCAAAGACTTGAAGATAATTCAGACAAGTTCTTTGCCACTGCATAAAAAGCATGAGCCTTTCTCCATTGTCCAATCACATGTTCACCATATTCTCTTGAAGCCCCACCAAAAGCACACTTAACGTCCACATTTCCAACAACACTGTGCTGGTGCTGTATACATTGCCTAAGGCGTTAGAGACTTCCTCTACAGCTCTCTTCATTCCCTCTGAGCCCTCACCAGAAGTGCACTTGAAGTTCAGAATTCTACCAACCAACAGTTTCTTCAAGGAAGTTCAGACTTCTACTACTAGACACTTGAAAACTCTTCCAGCCTCTACCCGTTGCCCAATTTCAAAGCCATTGCTACATTGTAGGTATCTATCAAAGCAGAGGAAACCCTGGCGGCACAGTGGATAGTTAGGTGCTGCAGCTACTAACCAAAAGGCTGGCAGTCCAGACACATCAGGTGCTCCCTGGAAACTCTTTGGGCAGTTCTATTCTGTCCTTTTGGGTCGCTATGAGTCAAAATCAACTTGATGGCAATGAATTTTCTACGGGTATCAGACCAGAACCTGCTGCTTCTAGAACCACTTTTGGTCTTAGATGTCTAATGCTGCTGTGACAGAAATGTCACTAGTGGGTGGCTTGAATCAACAGAAATTTAATCTTCTCATAGCTCAGAAAGCTGGAAGTCTGGATTCAGGGTTCCAGTTCTCGGGGAAGGCCTCTCTGTGTCAGCTTTGGAGGAAGTCTGTGTCATTTTTAGCTTCTGTTTCTGGGTAATTTTACATGGCTTGGCATCAGTCTTCCTCATGTCTTCTCTGCTCCCTCATTTAATCCCTTTTATACCTCAAAAGACTCAAGAGACACTCTACCTTAATCTTGCCTTGTTAATGTAACAAAGACAAACTAATTCCAAGTGAGTTTGTAACCACAGGCATAGAGGTTAGCCTTTACAACACTTCTTTGGGGGCAGAATTCAATCTGTAGCAGTCTGTGACAGCAATAATGATTGCTGACTGTGCTATTTCTAATCAACTCTTTGTTATTCCTCTCTGTTGAAATACCCTGACAACAAACAGCTGACGATATAACATTCAAGGTAGGTGACTTTTATAGCCATAGTCATTTGTGTGGTGTGAGTGTGGGTGTGTGAATGTGGGTGTTGGTCCTCGTATTTCGTCGCAGTGAAGGCAGAATCTGAAATACACTTTTTAGGCAGAATCTGAAATACACTTTTTATGCTGCCTCAGAACATGTGGATGAAGCTAAACCATGCAACTAAAGTCCAAGTTGATTCCTATTTGCCAACAAAGGCATCATGCTGAAATTCCCTTTTAGTACGTGTTACATAGAGTGGGGAAACCTTGGTGGTGCAGTGGTTAAGTGCTATGTCTGCTAACCAGAAGGTTGGCAGTTCAAATCCATCAAGCACTCCTTGGAAAACCCATGGGCAGTTTCTGCTGTGTCTGACTGGCTCTCTCTGAATCAAAATTGACTCAATGGCAGTGGGTTATATGGAGAGACACATGAAAAATGCTAACTGCACAGGTTGTGGCCTTACTCCACCACGAAGACTGGAAATTCAGAGGGCACTGATATGATCTGAGTATCAAATGCAAACAGTAATCATTTGGGGAAAAATAGTCATCACCCAGTTTCATGGGCCTGTGTCTTTGTCCCCACTCCCACTCCCTGACCTGCTTTGTCTCTGGGGTCCTGGGCCCCTCAAAGCAGATGCTGAGCCCACACTCAGCAGGCCCCCATTACTGCAGGTAAAAGGAGTGATTCTTCTGTGGGTGCCTGTGTGTGTATTTAAACCACACTGGGAAGGAAGCTCAAAGATAAATAGAAGACATTACAAGTTAAAAACAAACTCGCCTGGCACATTTACCCAGTCAAAAGCTTGTAGGCTACCAAGCACGATGTTTTGCTCAGTTTTTCATCTGCCTGGAAAATACAAGACAACAATGTCTTCTCTATGGTGGGGCAAGCTGGCTTTCACTTGGTGATGTTTAGCATGAAAACAGAAATCAGATAAGGCCAAATTAAACAACTGGCATCCACAAAGCAATGCTATTTTCTAATGGAGATGGCAAGCTGCTACCACCTGCCCAACCCCCATGCTCCTAAAAAGAAAATTCTTTTCTTTATTGTTTTCAGACTATCTGGAAAGTATTAACTAATTTTAACCCCCACTCAACAGAATATGGGGAAAAAAAAAACTTTTATTAAGCACAGATTCAGATACATAAATCTCTACCAATGAAAATATTAGTATGTTCGCCCCAAATTGTTTTGTTTGGAAATAGAAAACCCTGTCAGGCGGTCTTGAGACAAAGAACAGAATCTATTTAATAAATTCAGGGGAAAAAACAGAATCTCCTTATTAAATTACACATCCTGAAAGACTTGGGATCTTGTGACATTCTCAGAATAGTTGGTCTGTATTTTTCTAATCAGTCAGAATCTTTTCTTCAAAACATCTGGTGAAACAAATTCCAAACTCTTCACATCTTTAAAGTAGTGAATGCTACTATGGTGAATTAATTTGTTTCTGGAGAAAAACAGCTCATTGGGAGGGCTTGGGGTGAAGATCCAGCCACAGGTTGCTGACTCTTGCCCAAAGGACTCTGGGTAAGGACTAGTAGGGCTGAAACCAGACTGTACCCAGACCCTTGAGCTCCATGTCTGGCATTAGGACCTTGTGCTGGGGGAATACGCATCTTTTTCGTCTCACAGAGGCATTCACAGGGAGTTACGAATATTTAAAAGACTGAAATATGGAGATACATGCACACACACACACACACACACACACACACAAAACCAAACCTACTGCAGTCAAGATCATTCCAACTCATAGCAACCCTACAGTACATAGCAGAAATGTCCCATATGGTTTCTAAGAAGTAGCTGGTGGATTTGAACCACCGACTTTTTAGTGAGCAGCAGAAGGCTTAACCCCTGTACCATCACGGCTCTGTGGGGATGCAGAAAACAAGGAAAAGAAACAAAGCCACTGCTACCAAGTCAATTCCAACTCATGGAACATCTCACAAAATAATAAATTCTCCTACATATTTTTCCAAGACTCCCCATAAGACAACTCTGTCCTCTTCAGATCACTTTTATATTTAATACTCTGTGCTCTGCCTTCTCCTTTCACCCGCTGGGCACCACATTACTTAGTCTGAATCATCCCTTGGCTGCTGTATTACTAGGACTCTCTTTCTTCCCATACAATCCCTGCTCATTCATCCAGGCCAGACCAAGGTGCACATCCTAAAACATTCCCTGACGATTTTAGCCCAACTCTTCCTCCCTCCACCATTTCCTTTATGCACATATTTCAATATTTAATGAACAGGACTTACTTAACATGTAGGAATAAAGGTTTGGGGATCTACTTCTGAACATTCTGTGGAGCACAGTTCTACTCGGACACATACAAGGCCGCCGTGAGTCAGAGTCAGCTCGAGGGTTACTGGTCTGAATTGTTGTTGTTGTTTAACATATAAAAAAAATGAAAGTTCAGGTACCGGGGTTAAGCATTCTGCTGCTAACTAAAAAGTCAACAGTTTAAATCCACCAACTACCTCTTGGAAACCTTATGGACACTTCTACTTGTGTCCTATGGGGGTCACTATGAGTTGGAATCAACTTGACTGCACCCTGATTCTTTGTATTCTTGGATGATCTTGAAGAAGTCTAAGTCAGTATTAGGTGAATACCAAAAACAAAAAAAAACCCAACCCAACCAACCAACCAACCAAACTCACTGCTGGCAAGTCAATGCCAACTAATAGCGACCATATAGGACAGAGCAGAACTGCCCCATAGAGTTTCCAAGGAGCGCCTTGTGGATTTGAACTGTCACCTTTTGGGCTAGCAGCTGTGGAACTTAAGCACTGCACTGTCAGGGTTTCCATTAGGTGAATGGCGGGTTCCATACACATCTGAAAGTTTCCTTACATATCTGACAGCTTCCATATGCATCTGGCAGATTCCAAGGGCCAGGCAGTGCTTCATCCTAGTGTTCAGAAGTCACTGCGAGTAGGAACCAACTCACTGGCACTGAACAAAAACACAGCTGGTTCCAAACATGCCTAACAGATTCCATTTATGCTTCGTTGATAAGTAAGTAGTAAACACAAGACCTACTTTTCGCCTATAGCCCAAAATTGGCACAAGTAACTGACAAGCTAGTATTGTAAAACTCAATATTTCTTTCACCAAAATCAAGCAAACAAGCACAGACCTTCAAACACTATAATGAAGAATATATCAGGAAATGTCACCTATAGAAGAAATTGTAGACCTACAGAAGAAATTGTAGTCCATGAAACCAACATGCAAATAAATAATCAGAGAGGATCAATTTGCCTTAAATTCTGTTTGGGGCGTTAGGAAGACAGCATGGGAGAAAATGAAGGGAGGGAAGGAGTAAGAAAGTAACGAAATAGTGGGAAAGGAGAACATAAATAGTTCCACTTAATAGTTTGTGATCTTCCCAGATACGAAATTGAGATAAGCAGCACATTACACCTTCACACCCACACAAAATAAGCTGTCCACAAATATGCACAAAAATACTCATTCCATGTGCAAAAGCTCACAACCATGGCCAATTATAGAACCCAAAAATTACTCTTCAAACTTTGCTGTTAGGTTCATAAGAAGCATCTGCATCACCATTTTATGGTACATACTCAACAAATTTGGATTTTTATAAGGAAGATAAAAATGCATAAAGTAAAAACATCTATACACCTATCATTTAAAAGATGTTTTTAAATAAAATTCAGAAAAACATCCTAAAGCGTAATGCCCAAATAATTGCACCTTTGGCCTAGTAAAGCAATCCTGCCGATGACTCTCTACTAACAAGATGATGTCAGAAAGCCAAGCCAAGCCAATTGTTGTCGAGTCGGATCCGAAAAGGCATATTAATAGTGGATCCAGCCAAGGATAGTTCATGACAAATGTATAAATCAAATTACACTGAACAACCCAAGCTTTCTTTCTGCTAAATACCAACTTTTATTTAAAAGCTGAGTGCACTTGCCAAGCCAAGTGCAGCTGAGTCAGTTCCGACTTGCACAAAAAGTGTCTTCACTCATAATTCATCCTAATAAAGTCAGAATAAAAAGCATGAAAGTTCTGGCTCTAGTCCAGAACCTACTGTCCTACAGGATCTCTATTTGTGCCTATTTTTAAATACCTTCTAGTAAAGTGTGCACCTGATCCAGCCACGCCAAGTGCTGTTGAGTCGGATCCAACTCATGGCGACCCTAGAGGGACCTGACCCAAGCAATGGTATTTTCAATCACCACATATGCAGGTGAAACTTGACAATGAATAAGGAAGGCTGAATAAGAACTGACATAGCTGAATTACAGTGTTAGTGGAGAGTTAAATACACTGTGGATTTCCAGAAGAAAGAACAAACCTGTCTTGGAAGAAGTACAGCCAGAATGCTCCCGGGAAGCAAGAACAGCAAGACTTCCTTGCATGTACTTTGGCCACGGGATCAGGAAGGACCACTCCCTGGAGAAGGACACTGTGCTTGGTAGAGGGTCAGTGAAAGAGAGGAAGAACCTCGATGCAATGGACTGATGCAGTGGTTGCCACAGTGGGGTCAAGCACAGCGACGGCTGCAAAGATGGCACAGGGCTGAGCAGGGTTTCGGTCTGTTGCACACAGGATTGCTATCAGTCACAACTGACAACAGGAAGTGTGTCCATTAAGCCTGTTGCGATTATTTATATGCTCTATATTTTCAATAAAATTATCTGCTACATATAAACTTCAACCATGTATAATCAATTTTTTTTAAAAATAGAGTCAAGATAATGTAGAAGAAAGAAGATTCAGAGGAAGTCATTAAGCACTAACATCATGCTCTTCTTTCTAAACTTAGTTTTACATTTATTTGAACTATTCCAACATTTGGAGTCCTGGTGGCACAATAATTACATATTTTGTTGCTAACCATAAGGTAAGCAGTTACAATCCATCAGCTGCTCCTTGGAAACCCCATGAGACAGTTCTACTCTGTTTCATTGGGTTGTTCTGAGTGAGAATTTACTTGGTGGCAATGCATTTGGTTTGTAGTATTCCAATACTTTCTACTTCAATGTTAAATTTAAAATACATATTAGTAAAAACAAAATACCATTCAAGAGTCAATAGACATTTTGTCATGATAAATAGACATCAGATAATGAGTTGATACTCCAAATAAATGGTCTCTGGTCATTTGGCATTATTGTTTTAGGTCAAAATCACTTGTACACCAAGGATATTTTGCAGAAAAGCATGTCATTCAAATGTCATTATGATTTACATTAAAAATCAGCAAAAATAAAATATTCTTTAAACTTTATATCATTAAAGATCAAACTGATGTTCTTTACCTCAAGATGTGATACTGCTTTAATTCTGAGATGTTAATATGAGAAATTCCAGCAAGGTATATAAGAATACCAAGAAGCAACAGTTCCACGGAAAGGTGCTGAATCAACAAAAATGCTTAAGACCAGATAGGTAATCTTCAGGACCATCTAGGCATGACTTTTTGGGATTTAGTATGTTTGTCAAGGCAGAGGAATAATTAATATTCTGTTTTAAGTTCTCCTTCATATGCTGAGTGAATAAAATGGTATTCTGACATAACAGAATTTAGGTCCCCCTTTTACTCTTTCTATTACGTGAATACCATTATTTAAAGAAAAACTTTATAGCCTTCTAAACGAAGACTAAAGTGCCCTGACCCAAGCTATGGTGTTTTCAATCACCTTATATGCGTGCTAAAGATGGACAGTGAATCAGGAAGGAGGAAGAAGAACTGATGCCTTTAAATTGTGGTGTTGGTGAAGAATACCGACTACGATATTGACTGCCGAAAGAAGGAACAAATCTGTCCTGGAAGAAATGCAATCAGAATGGTTCTTAAAAACAGGGATGGCAAGGCTTAGTCTCACATACTTTGGACATCTTATCAGGAGGGATCAGTCCTGGACAAGGACATCGCACTCGGTAGACGATCACTGAAAAAAGAGGAAGATCCTCCACTCAATGGAGTCACACTGGGACAGCAACAATGGATTCCAGCCCAGCAACGACTGTGAGAATGGCCCCAGCCTAGCGAGGGTTTTGTCCTGTGGTTCACAGAGTCACTGTGAGTCGGGACCAACGAACACACATGCATGACACACACACACAAACCAATTCCCCTTATTAAAAATGTTAATAAACACTATTATAAGGAAACAATTAATTTCAAATGCATAGTCATGATCAAGTTTATCTTTAGTCCTCCAGTGCATAGAACTGTGTATTTCCTTCAAAATGAATTTAAATGCATTTTGCAATACTGTAGATTCTTTAAACATCACAGAAATCCCTCTGGTAGCTTATTTCAGACTGATAGTCTGCTTCTTATCATTTCAATATTTGTATTTAAGGTATCCAAAACCTCAAAGAGTTAATTCTAAATCTCAATTCCCAAGGAAAAGAACATTTCTAGGACCATTGGTATTGTTCTCCGGTGCCCCAGAGTCAGATCTGACTCACAGTGAGCCTATGCACAAGAGAACGCAACACCACCCCGTCCTGAGCCCTGCCCACAATCGTTTTCAAGTGCCTTTTTTTAGGATTAGAAACATTAAAATCAGTAGATATTAATTTTCAATTTGTGAAGGAATGTAAAATTTGAAATCGGGAGGACAAGATGTAAATTACACAAGTGAATTAATAGAGTCAAAACCACGGTCTTCACTAACAAACACAGTGAAGTCGCTCATTCTTTATTTCTCCTTGGAAAAGAGCTGTGCGGGGACAATTAGTGCTGGCCTCTTCCCCAGTTGGATTCCATTTCGTCTCTCAGGATGATGCATCCATCACAAGCAACCGTAAAACTGGGAAACCAAAAGGGGGTACGAGGGAGAAAAGGAGATATCTAGGCGAGGTGGAGTACAAAGAATATACTGGAAGAAAACTACCTAGCGGAACATTGCGTTATTTCTCACATTTTGTTTTTATTAATTATGCAAGCTTAGTTAGAACCATAGTCAGCTGATTCATCTGTAATCAACAATGGAGTCATCTCAAAAATAGTCTAACAGACGTACCTGAGCATCAACAAGAAACCAAACCCTCAATTCATCGCACCTGGCTCTGATAGCTTTAAAAAATGCGTGCACGACTACCATCAACTGCTCTCAGCTTCCTGCTCAGTTCCCCCTGATTTCTATTCCGAGAACTTGCTGTGAAATGGAATCAATCACATATTTTAGCCAGAGAGATGACAACATTCTTTTTCAAGTGTCAGGAAATGTAGGACATTGAAAATGTTGATGCATATTTAAGCAACTGTATCCCATGTATATAATCTAGATGAGGAAATTGTTGTCGAATATAACGATATGTTACTAAATGATTTTGCACTTTATCAATATATAGCGATGTGGTCCCTGTTGTTAGGTGCCGTCAAGCCAGTCTTAACCCACAGCACCCCTATGTACAACAGTGCGGAACGGTGTCTGGTTCTGAGCCATCCTCACTACGGTGTTACGCTGCGGCCACCGTCTCCTTGAGGTTCGCTCACTCAGTGACCCTCTACTTTACCAAGCAGAGGAACTGGTCCCTGCTGACAACACGACCAGTGTAAGTGACATGACATCTCTGCATTCTTGCCTCTACCAAGCCTTCTGGCTGTACTTCCTCCAACACGGAGTTACTTGTACTTCTGAAGTCCATGTGTATCTGAGATTCATCTCCAATACCGTCAGTCAAAGGCATCAATTCTTTCGTCTTCCTTATTCACTGTCTCACTCTCAAAGGCATACAAGGCAACTGAAAACACTATATGGCTTGGGCCAGGATCACCATAGTCCTCAAAGTGACATCTTTGTTTTCTAACATTTCGAAGATGTATTTTCCAGCAGATACTCAGCACAATGTGCCTTTTAATTTTTTGACTGCTGGTACCACGGGCATTCATTGTGGATCCAAGTAAAATGAAATCCTTGACAACTTGAGTCTTGTCTCCATCTTTCATGATGTTGCTTATTGAATCTGTTGTGTGAAATTTGTTTTACGCTGAGGTATAGTCCATACTGAAGGCTGTAGTCTTTGATCTTCATCAATAAGTGCTTCAAGTCCTCTTTACTGTTAGTAAGCAAGATGGTGTTATCTGCCTATCACAGGTAGTTAAAGAGTCTTCCACTCCGCATATCACAGGTTGTTACAGAGTCTTCCAGCAGGCCTGATGTTGTGTTCTTCTTCCTATGGTCCAGCTTCTTGGATTATTTGATCAGCATGCAAATAGAATAAATTTGGTGAGAGGATAACAACCCTGACACACAGATTTCCAGACTTTAAACCAGAGTATCTTCTTGCTCTTTTCAAATGACTGCCCTTTGATCCATGCACAGACTCCTCATGAGCACAATTAAGTGTTCTGCAGTTCCCATTCTCCACACGGTGAGCCATAATTTGTTATGATCTACACAGTAGAATGCTTCTGCATAGTCAAGAAAACACAGGTAAACATCTCTCTGGTACTCTCTGCTGTCAGCCAGGATGCATCTGACATCGGCAGGAATGTCCTTTGTCCTGGCATTAAGGCAATACACAAGCCACCACCGTAACACAAACTGATGGATGTGTGGGAACCCAGTCCCTAGCAAATATTCTTGCAATTAAAACAGAAACTTAAAGTTGCCCTTTTGTTTTCCACCATTAATTAGTTTCCTCAGTGGAAGATACTAACGACATGTTTATGTGTAGACCACAGGTACTCACAAAATGGTTTCAACTGGCCAGAAAAATTCATTCCTTTAACTGGATGGACATTCTTATCAGAACAATGCAAAAGTCAAGTTTGCATAGTCCAGTTCATTCATCAAGTTTTTCATTCAGTTTTCTGATTTTTGAAGACAACTGTGCCCGCATTGCGGCAGCAGAACGGGACATGGTGCGGTTTCCATGCTCACGTTGTCTATTCTGTAGCTGGGAAGATTTTCAACAAAAATTTATCCTGTGAACATTGTTCCCACAGAAGTGACTATGTTGAGGTAGGTCCGTGTCCCTTGGAAGAATCAGAGATGCTTTCTACAGACAGAATTTGACAGAAAGGACATGGGGGGATGAGCCCATTTCCATGATTGTGTTATCATAAATGACTAATTTAAAATAGTAAGAATTCAGAGGAGTAAGAAACAAAAATTGAGCTCCAAAATGAGCCAAGAACTGTGATTAAATGTGATGCAATGATGAATGAGACACAGTCTATATCTAGAGAGAGTGATCTAGCCAGAAGGGAGGACAGAAGAGAAACCAAACACAACATTACAAAGATTCTAAGTCTTGCATCTATCTCTACATAAAGTATTTTATACATGAAATAATAACATATAATCCCTATTATTATTTGATTATAAAGACCCAGAAAGGAAATAAATTAGGAAGCAGGGATTTTGTTACTTGTTTGTTTTTTTAATACTGAAATAATGGTGAATATAATCTGATCAACAGCTGAATTCTTTAGAAACATCAAATGGGTATTTCATTTGTTGTTTGATGCCATCAAGTTTTTTCAACTCATAGTGACCCCGAGTGACCGTGCAAAATGGCCCCACAGAGTTCTCTTGACTGTATTGTTTATGAAAGCTGGTCCCTCTCCTGCACAGACACTGGGTGGGTTCCAACCACCAACCTTCGTGTTAACAGCCCAGCGCTTTACCCTCTGAGCCACCAGACTTTCTTCCATTTCAATTACTAATCAAGTATAATGTTAATAACTCTGTAAACACACTTAATCTTGTCAGCTCACTGTACGATGCCCTGTAATCTTATAAATTCTTCAAAAGTTGTAAAATTCCTTTTCCTAAAAGAGGTGAATTTAGAAGAAACACAGGTGCTTAGAGAAAATGTGTTTGTGATAATAACTCTGTATTTTATTCAAGAAGGAGAAAAAATAGCCCAATAGTAGTCACTATTTTGAAACAATAAATGAAGGATTAAAATACAAATTTCTATGACAGAAGAACTACACAACCTGAACAGCAGCGCTACAGCCCTAAACCCTGTAACAGAGATGTGTGAGACTCTCTGGTATTCTTTGGAAGTCTAGAATTATGGATACTACACACTCAAAACACTGTATGTTCAAGCTAATTAATCCACAAGACAGATTACTGTATGTGTGAATAATTAAATCAACTTCCAAGTATTTAAGAAAATTCAAAGTCAATTAAACAAAACAAAATTGGTTTCCTTAGAGACAAGGAGAATAATGTGGTTGCAGTATCAAAAGCCATAAAAGAAGACATACTCCTTTTGGATTAATCTGAACTTTTATTGCTGCTATACCAACACCAAATAAGAAAGAACATTCTCTAAATCAACGTTGCGGGAACATTCTGTAAGAAAACAGAAGAGCAGGTGGACACACACATCCTTCCTGGATCCTCCCAGCCTTCTTTTCATGGACATTTTGTGACACCTGGGAACTTCCTTTGGAAACCCTGGTGGCATAGTAGTTAAGTGCTACAGCTGCTAACCAAAAGGTTGGCAGTTTGAATCCACCAGATGCTCCTTGGCAATTCTATGGGGCAGTGCTACTCTGTCCTATAGGGTCTCTATGAGGCAGAATTGATTTGATGGCAGTGGGTTTAATGTCAGGTGTGGGAACTTTCTTCGCTCCAGGGCATTTTCTATAGGGAAGAAGGGCAGGCAGCAGGGGCTGGAAGGGAGAGCTGATGTCACAGCCTGTCCTGTCCAGGTCCCCGTCTCCTGCTATTGACTTCCCGTGACCTCTGCTTTCTTCTCCCAACTTGATTGATGCTGGGTCTCATTTGGTAGCTCATGACTTGAGAAATTCAGATTCCACCAACATCAGTCATCAGGCAAAGCCAGAGAATCAGGACTTGTCCAAAGTCTGTTTTCCCTGGCAAGCTGGGCACCCCTGTCTGCTGTCCAACCCACAGGATGCTCTGACAATTTCAGAAGCAGCTCCCAGTCAAAGAAATGAGACAGGAAGGCTGCCCAAGCTTTGCAAAAACAATACTCTAAATAATTCTTCTTATGAAAAATAAGTACAAGAGGTCAATTATGCAACACAGGCAAACATTTCTGAGTTTTACTTTATTCTTTTAAGAGTCACTGTGAAGAACTACTCAGCATGATCTCAAAATCAAGTCCCCTTAATTTCTCAACACTTTGTGAGTTGTGCCTATTCTTAATGCCCTAGTGTCATGTTTAAGGTGTTTTTTTTATTACGGATTTAGTTCACAAAGGCCCTCTGCAAACAGCAGTTTTATGGTGAGGATTTACCGATATGATGTTTCCTTTATTTAATCAAGCTAGTACATTTTATGTAAGAGAACACTGAGAAATAGAATTAGACACCACCACTGAATGGTGTTCTGTTTACTATGAAATATTTAATCAGGTGCAGTGTCGAAACATCCCCGGGACAACCCATCCCATACTGGGATAAATATGTAAGCATGTGTGTACATGCACACACAGACACTCATACACACACAAACACAACAGGTCATCAAAGATCACAGGACAATGCCATACAAGG
This sequence comes from Heterohyrax brucei, assembly GCA_028571685.1. Lineage (NCBI taxonomy): Eukaryota > Metazoa > Chordata > Mammalia > Hyracoidea > Procaviidae > Heterohyrax > Heterohyrax brucei. The sequence continues at coordinate 4,757,794 of CM053163.1, forward strand.
ACTGAGTTCATGAACTCATCCTAGAAAAAGTGCTACATACCACTACAGTCACCTTCGAAGCACTCCCCTTGGGAAGCTATGCACCGACGCCAGTGTCTAGTCCACCCTTCAAAGCAATTTTGGAACTCTTTTTTCTGGAACAGCCATCAGAGCTGTCATTGTATTACCATTGATGTCCTGAATGTCAGTAAAATGTCTTCCTTTCAGTATTTCCCTTATTTCCAGGTAAAGAAAAAAGTCACTGGGACCAGATCAGGTGAGTAGGGAGGGTGTTCCTATGCAGTTATTTGTTTGCTGGCAAAAAACTCCATCACAAACAACTACACAATTAAGTTCAAAAGCATACCACTGTGCCACCATGCATAATGGGCATTCCACAAGCATTCCAAAAGTGCTCTGAAGGGTGGACTAGGTGCTGGCATTGGTGCATAGCTTCCTAAGGGGAGTATTTCAAAAGTGACTGTAGAGATTTTCAGCAGTGAGGTATGCGGCACTTAGAACAATAAAGTTCACAGACTTAATTGTCAGACCTTGCACACACATCTGTTTACTGACTTCTGTGAGTCAGAATTGACTTGACGGCTGATAATCTATAGATGTTTTGAGCACACGTATTTCAGATGAAAATATGAGATTAACTTACCTAAAACCTAAATCTCTAGATTACCTACTTCTGAAAAATTCCCAAAATGAATATGGAAGTATAAATGCATTGTCCTTGAGTCAATTCCAACTCACAGTGACCCTGCAGGACAAAGTAGAACTCCCCACGTGATTTCCATGCGGTACTTGGTAGATTTAAACTGCTGACCATTATGGAATGATACATTTGAAAACAAAACACAAACATTGTTTTCAGCAGATTCTGACTCATAGCGACCCTACAGGACAGAGTAGAACCATCCCATTGGGTTTCCAAGGAGTGCCCAGTGGATTTGAAATGCATCAGCTCTTCTTCAGTCTTCCTTATCTGTTTTCCAGTGAAATATGTTGAGTGACTGAAGGAATGGATGCCTTTATACACACTTTCCCTTCTTCACCTGGAAAACATCTTCCTTCTGAAAATTCAACCCATTGATGCCTTTCAGCTATGGTGTTGGCAAAGAATACTGAACATATCACAGACTGCCAAAAGGCACCAACAAGTCTATCTTGGAGGAAGTGAAGCTGGAATGATCCTTATGAGTGCGAATGGGGAGACTTTACATAAATGAGCACATTATCAAGACGGACCAGGCTCTGGAGAAGGGCAACATGCTTAGTATGTAGTAGGAATGAACAAGAAAAGAGGAAGACGCACAGTGTAATGGACTGATACAGTGGCTGTAACAATGAGCTCCAACATTACACCAATTGTGAGTGTGGTGCAGGACCAGGCAGCGTTCCCATCTGTTGTCCGTAAGGTCGATATGAGTCAGGACTGACTTGACAGCACCTCTCAACAACAAATATATCTGACAAGATTTGTACAGTGTGGACAGAAGGCCTAACAAGAACAGAGGATTGATTTGCATACAGATAGAGAGATGTAGCCATGAGTCGGATCCGACTCGACGGCTCTTGGCTTGGCTAGAGAGATGTAGGTAAATCATTTTTAGGCAGATAAGAATGTCTAAGGCAATGGTTTTAGGGTTTTTCACAGTGGAAATTTTGAAGCAGAATTTTAAGGCATTTCAATACATAAAAGAGGTAGAATCAGAGCTGCTCATATTTAGGACCAGAGGTGTGTATTGGTACATGCATAGACAAGCATGTGTGTGTGTGTGTGTGTGTGTGCGCGCGTGTGTGTGTTTGAGGTTGGAGCCCTGCAACTTAGAATCCGCCCCTATCTCTTGTTACCCCGTTTTGTTTTATAATGCCTTCATCAGGTTCATTTTTACTCACAGATATTTTAACGCTTAGAAGATTCCTTCAAAGATGGCCTATATTTAAATGGTTATGGTTGGTTTATAGAGAACTGCCAATTGAGTTTGCAAGCTCATCTTAGAAAAGCACTACATACCTCATTGCTGAATACCACCACCTCTCTTCCCCTCCAAAAATACTCTACTCACTACCCTCAAGTCAATTCCAACTCATGGTGACCCTATAAAACTAAGTAGAACTGCCTCATAGAGTTTCCAAAGAGCATCTGGTGGACTTGAGCTGCTGGCCATTAGTTAGCAGCTGTAGCACTTAACCACTATGCTGCCAGTGTTTCTGAATATCACTACAGTCATCTTCCAAGTACTCTCCTTGGGAAGCTATGCAGAATGCCAATTGTCTTCAAAGCAATTTTGGAAATCTTTTTTTCTGGAATGGCCATCAGAGCTGTCATTGTACTACCCTTGATGTACTGAATGTCAGCAAAATGTCTTCCTTTCAATATTTCCTTCATCTTTGGGTAAAGAAAAAAGTCACTGGGGGCCAGACTGAGTGAGTAGGGAGGGTGTTCCAACACAGCTATTAGTTTACTGCCTAAAAACTCCCTTATAGACAACTATACAATTAAGTTCATAAAGTTGCCACCACAAGCAATGACAATTCCAGAAAGAATTCCAAAATTGCTTTCAAGAGTAGACTAGGTGCTGGCATCAGTGCACAGCTTCCCAATTGGACTGCTTCCAAGGTGATCCTAGTGCTATTCAGCAATGAGGTATATAGTACTTAGAACAACTAAGTTCACAGACTTACTTGTTAAATCTTTTCATCATTGTAGATGTTTATTTTGTAATTCAAAATTCTGTAAAACAGCTTACTAGAGCAAGTGACTTACCACTGGTTTACAGGATGTTGTATGTGGACAATCACGTATAAATAATGTGTATTTTATCTTTCTTGATAGTTATCATTTTATTTTCTTCTCTTACCTCACGGGTCATAACTTCAGAATCAATGCCAAAAGAACATGATCTATTTTATAAATGTAATGATTACTGAGGAATCAACACACACACACATACACATACACACACATAAACACATTTTGTGATGTGTTCACTTCTAGGTGAAAAAAAAAAATCGAACTGAATTTTACCATCTTTTCGGCAACTTTTGAAATGGCCTATTAAGTCCCCTTTTTTATTTAGGTGATTCACGTTGTTGTTAGGTGCTGTTGAGTCAGTTCCAACTCACAGCAACCCTGTGAACAACAGAATGAAACACTGCCCCATCTTGTACCATGTCCATAATTGTTTTCATGCATAAGCCCATTGTTGCACCCACTGTGTCAATCCACCTCATCAAAGGTCTTCCTGTTTTTTGCTGACCCTCCACTCTAGCAAGAGTGATGTCCTTCTCCAGGGACTGATCCCTCCTGACAACATGGCCAAAGTATGTAAGACATAGTCTTACATAGTCTTTGCTTCCAAGGAGCACCCTGGTTGTATCCCTTCTAGAATAGATCAGTTTGTCCTTTTGGCGGTCCATGGTACATTCAACACTCTTCTCTAATATCACAATTCAAAGGCATCAATTCTTCTTCTGTCTTCTTTGTTCATTGTCTAGCTCTTACACGCATATGATGTGACTGAAAATACCATGGCTTGGGTCTGGCACACTTCAGTCTTTAAGGTGACATCTTTACTTTTCTATACTTTAAAGAGATCCTTTACAGCAGACATTCCCAATACAATGCATCTTTTCATTTCTTGACTGCTGTTCCCGTGGGCGTTGGTTGTGGACCCAAGGAAAATGAAATCCTTGACAACCTCAATCCTTTCTCCATTTGTGGTGATGTTGCTTACTGGTCCAGTTGTGAGGATTTTTGTTTTCTTGATGTTGAGGTGCAGTCCATACTGAAGGCTGTGGTCCTTGAACTCCATCAGTAAGTGTTTCAAATCTTCTTCACTTTCAGCAAGTAAGGTGGTGTCAGCTACATAATGCAGGTTGTTAATGAGTCATCTTCCAATCTTGACACATTGTTCTTCTTAGTATAATTCAGCTTCTCAGGTTATTTGCTTGGCATATGGATTGAAAAGGTATGGTGAAAGGATACAACACTGACGCATGCCTTCCCTGACTTTAAACCATGCAGTGTCCCCTTGTTCTGTTTGCACGACTGCCTCTTGATCTACATACAGACTCATTAAGAGCACCGTTAATTGTTCTGAAATTCCAATTTTACACAATTGTAGCCATAATTAGTTATGATCCACACAGTCGAATGGTTTTTACATAGTCAATAAAACACAGGTAAATATCTTTCTGGTATTGTCTGCCTTCAGCCAAGATCCATCCGATATTAGTAATGATATCCCCGGTTCCATGCCCTCTTCTGAATACAGCTTGAAAAGGATACATACTAATAATTAATTTTTCAGTAGTCAGTTAGTTGTCACTGAGCCAGTTTCAACTCATGATGAGCCCATGTGTGCAGAGTAGAACTGCTCCATAGGATTTTCATGGCTATGATGTTTCAGGTCTCCAAGTCTGTCTTTCAAGGCACCTCTGGGTGGGGTCAAGCTACCACTCTTTTGACTAATAGTTGATCACTTAACCATTTGAGCCACCTAAGCCAGTAAAAGTTACATTTCCTAATATTGAATGTTGTTGTCGTAATTAGGTGTCATAGAATCAGTTCCAACTCACAGTGACGCAAGATACAGCCAAAGGAAACACTGCCCAGCCCTCCATGTTCTTACAATCCTTGACATGCTTGAGTTCTCTGTTGCAGCCACTGTGTCAAACAATCTCCTTAAGAGTCTTCCTCTTCTCCTCTGATCTTCTACTTTACCAACATGGTGTCCCTCTCTGGGAACTGGTTCCTCTGGATAAACACATCCAAAATATATGAGTCATAGTCTTGCCATCCTTGCTTCTAAGGAACACTCTGGTTGTACTTCTACCAGGAACACTCTAGTTGTACTTCTACCAAGACCGATTTGTTTGTTCTTTTGGTTGCCCATGGTATACTCAATATTCAATATTCTTTGCAATACCATCAATTCAAAGGCATCAGTTCTTCAGTCTTCCTACTTCCTATCCTGCTTTCATATGCATATGAACCAACTGAAAACATCATGGCTTAGTTCAGGCACTTCTTTGTCTTCAAGATGACGCCACTCCTTTTCAACACTTTAAAGAATTCTCTTGCAGCAGATTCACCCAGTGCATTGCCTTATTTGATTTCTTGGCTGCTCCTTCCGTGAGTGTTGATGGTGTATCCAAGTAAAATGAAATTCATGACGACTTTAATCTTGCCTCCATTTATCATGATTTTGCTATTGTCCCTATTGCCCAGTCGTGAGCACTTCTGTTTTCTTTATTTTGAAGTGCAATCCATTCTGACAGCTGTGGTCTTTGATCTTCATCAGTAAGTGCTTCAAATCCTCTTCACTTTCAGCAAGAAGGCTGTGTCTTCTGCCTATCATATGTTGCTATTAAATCTCCCTCCAATCCTGATGCCTGATTCTTCTTCATATCGTCTAGCTTCTTGGATCATTTACTCAGCATACAGTGTGAATAAGTATGGTGAAAGGATCAACCCTGACATACGTATTTCCTGACTTTAAGCCACATCATAGTATTCCCTGGTTCAGTTCCAAGGACTGTCTAGGCACAGATCCTTCATGAGCACCATTGATTGTTCTGGAATTCTCATTCCTTGCAGTGCTCTCCATATTTTGTTATGATCCACACAGTCAAATGCCTTTGCACACCGAACACTAAGTACCTTTAACTGGACTACGGGCTGGTAGGTTCTATTCACTGATGTTTTTATTTATGGCTCTATATTTGGTCCACGGTACATTCAAAGTTCTTCTCTAATACCACAATTCAAAGGCATCAATTCTTCTGTCTTCTTTGTTCATTGTCCAGCTTTCACATGCGTGTGATGTGATCGGCTCAGGCACACTTAAGTCTTTAAGGTGACATCTTTACTTTTCAATACTTTAAAAAGATCCTTTACAGCAGATATTCCCAATGCAATGCGTTTTTGGATTTATTGACTGCTGCTTCCATGGGTGTTGATTGCGGACCCAGGTGAAGTGAAATCCTTGCCAACTTCAATCCTGTCTCCATTTATGACGATGTTGCTTACTGGTCCAGTTGTGAGGACCAGGAATAGACAGTCTATTCCTTTACTGGTGTATCCCTTATCCTTTCCTGGGTTGCTATTACAAAAGAAACCCCAAACTAAACCCACAGCTGTCGAGCCAATTCCAACTCACAGCGACCCTACAGGTCAGAGCAGAACTACCCCTGCTGAATCTCCAGGGGTCACCTGGTGGATTTAAACTGGTGGTCTTCTGGAGAGCAGATGTGGCACTTAACTGCCACACCACCAGGATTTCTCTGGCTATGATCATTGCTATTACAATTATACAGAATTCTATTGTAATTTTTCAATTTCGAGACAGAAATAGAATAGCTAATGCCTCCTGTTCTAGCAATGTGAAAAGAGCAGTATTATGATATATTTACTGGAATCTGCATTTTACAAATACACTACCCAGACACAGTCTGTATCCTCAGTAGTGCATTCCTTTCCTCTATGACCAGGTGAAATAAATGGACACAGACGTGCCCATGCCCTATTAGTCTGTACATTTTAAAACTACATGTTATTAATAGTATATTCGTCATTTAGCACATTTCTTTTTGTTGTCTCAATTTTAGGTTTATAAGATCTGTTCCTGTTAACATATACCGTTCAGGTTCATTTATTTAAATGTTTTAAAATACTCTATCATCTAATATAATCAAATTAATTTATTCATTCCCTTAATCACCGTCATTTATTTTTCTTTCAATTTATTTGAATGATCTAATTCACACTTTACTAAAGATCCAGGCACACATCTTCCTGTGAACGTCTTGGATGTCCCTAAGCCAGAGTTTCTCAGCGCTGTCACTGCTGACACAGGGGACGTGATATGTCTTCATTGTGGTGACTACTGTGAGACTGTAAGATGACTTGGCATCTAATTGGTAGCTACCTCTACCCGTGAGATGCCAGAATTCCCTCCTCCCCTGAGTTACGGTAACTAAGAATGTCTCTGGGCATTTGTCCAGCCAAATGTCAGGTCTGACCCCCTCAGAGGATGATGTCCCTAAGGTGTGTACCATGTCACATTAGACCCATTTCAGCTTTAAAATTATGGCCAGATATTTACAAAATATTACACAAATTTAAACTATGTCATCCAAAATGTGTGAGAGTGCCAATCTCCCCATGTAGTTAGACTTCTGTCACTGTTGCAAATGTTCTTGTTGTGAAATGGCATCTATTTTTTTCCATAATTTGCATTTCCTTGATTTTTTGTGAGAATAAGAACTTTTCATGCATCTAGTGGAACCTCTACGTTTTCTCTTCTATTCACCCTGCTTTTGAAAAAAGTAATGAATGCTTGCCTTATGTTTTTTTTTAAATTTTGGAATAATTTCTACAATTTTCTATTCTTTGGAGGTTTCAAAGAACAAGCTTAGAACATCTCCAGATTGGTTTATGCAGGGAATCTCTATTCATTTACTTTGCTTTTTTTGTATTTTTAACTCTTTTAAAGTCAATTTTAGATTTGTACAAAGGATTCTGATTTACAGACTGTCGCTAGACATGCAGTTACATCATTTTTTTCTTCCTGCCAATCACCAGTATTTCAATTCCTGGGGATTCTATAAGTAGTTCTGAGGTGCAGGGCTTGGTTAAACACTTGGCTGTTAGTTTAAAGGTCAGTGGTTCGAACCCACCAGCCATTCTGGGGGAGAATGATGTGGCGGTCTGCTTCCACAAAGCTCACAGCCTAGGAAGCCCTATGGGGGGAGTTCTACTCTTCCTGTAGGGGCACTGTGAGTTAGAAGCAACTCCAGGGCAACTTTGTTTTGTTTTTCGAGCAACTTTTTGTTTGCTTGTTTTTCTACATCCCTGCTTCCTTCCATATCTTGCTACATTGTGGACAAAGCACCTGCCCTGGAGAACTTCTGCATTTGAAAATTTATTAAACTGCACTCTGTGCTCTAAGACATGGTTAGTTTTTAACATAAATACATACTAGGAGTGTGTTAAATATAGATGTGATACAAAAAGTACCAATTCTGACATGAAGCTATCATTTCTTATCTGATAAATTTTTCCTGTTATTTTACTTTCAGGAAATTTAAGGTAAAAATCAAATACAGCTTTAAGACCGTTTACTGTCTGTTCACTGTTATGTTACAGTATTACTACTCATGTTCAGGAGCCCTGGTGATGCCGTGGTTAAGCACTGAGCTGCGAACAGAAAGGCCAGAAGTTTGTACCCAGGGGCAGCCCCACAGGAGAAAAGACCTGGTGATCTGTCCTGGAAACCTGGTAAGCAGTGAGACCCTCACTGCTGGTCACCGAGTGGGCACTTCTACTGGCCCCTAGAAAGTCTCTGTGAGTTAGAGTCCACTCTGCTCCACGGCGCCTGAAAACAACAGCGTTGGTGGTACCCTACTGGACACAAATTTTAAACCCATACATCTGCCACACCCTACAAATGACTCTATTCTTTGTCTTTCACACATTCCCAGGTACAGCTTTTTTTACACATACCCTTGGTCATTTTTCTCTCGGTGGCCTGACCTTGGACAGTCCAGATCTTCTCTCTCCCTACCTTTTGTCTTCTTACGGGGGTGGCGGGAGGGCTGGGCATGGAAGCAAAAGGCCTGTGTGGCAGGGCTGTCGTGAGAACTCAGGTTGGTTGGCATTGCCATGAAGAACTTAACACTCCCCGACTGCGGGCACCTGGGAAACATGATGTCATCCCTCGGGTATGTTTTTATACACAACAGTTGGTTTCGCTGTGCCTGACTTGACTTCATCCCAAATGTATGAAATGTAAAAACTCTTGTGCAATAGAAATAACACTCCAGGTTAGGGGGCCTGATGTGAGCACAAACCAACACATCTGGGTTTTAGTTAGGCTCCCCTGGGAACCTGTGGGAGGTTCACACCTGGCACAAGCACCTGATGCAGCTTCAGGAATGTGTCACGTGCTAAGTTCCAATGCCCGCATCACACCCGAGACCAATCACGCCAGAAGCTCTGGGGAGTGGCCAGCCAGCCAACCAGCCGACCCCGGCTGAGTTCATTCCAGCTCGTGGTGGCCTCGTGTCTGGAGTAGAACTGGGTTCCACAGGGCTATCCCGGCTGGGACCCTCTGGAAACAGGCCACCAGGCCTTTCTTTCAAGGGACCTCTAGGTGGGTTCCAGCCAATAATCCTTGTGTTAGCGGTCAATAGCTGAACTGTTAGTGTCACCCAGCGTCTCTCCCAGGATGGGTCCCATATCAATATATTTAGAATTCTCCAGGCAATGTTGAAAACCACTGCTTTCCAGAGCTCACTCTTGTTGCTTTGTGGAAAAACACAAAAGAGAAACAACATGCTAGATGCTGGAAAAGCAGCTGTCATTTCTCCTATGATCTCATTCGCAAAAGTAAATGGTGTTTAGATAGGACACACTCCTTTTCTCCAACGAACATTTCCTCATGTTGAGTCTTCATTCGGGGAAAGCCTCCTCTTTTTCATCTGGTGGACACCGACCTCTCTCATTAGCTGAGGTGTGTTTTCCAAGACACTCTTCTTGGAAGATGTGTGCTGGCAGCTTGCTATTGTCCTAGCTCACGCTGTATAAGGTCTGTGCCTTTCGTGTCCTTTTCATATCAGAGCTCTGGAAAGGCGGGCACAGGTAATTTTTAATTTTAGTATTCTTAACATCTCACCCAGGGCCTGAAATTCAGAAAGAATCCCAATCTTACATACATCATTCCTGTGTCATGTTATCTATTGTACACTGTTTGGCAAAAGCAATGCAAAAAGCGCACTGAGCACTAAGTAGCCCTGGAGGTGCAGTGGTGAAGAGCATGGCTGCGAACCAGAAGGTTGGCGGTTCAAACCCAACCAGCATCCCCCCCACAGCGTCCCACAAAGCTTACACCCCAGCAAACCCCGTGGGAATGTTCTACTCCGTCACATCAGTCACTGTGAGTCAAACGCAGCTCAACAGCACAAATATGAGCTGGATGCAACTACTAGCATTGTTCATTATTAAAGATTAAATCTCAGAGTAAGGAAAGACGCTATTTAAATAAGTCCACCATTAGTGAGCATTCATTCAAGGTACTGCTGTCGCTTACACCTAGAAACTGCGTTAGAAAACACCACTCGTGCTTTTCCTGTCTGTGGTGCTGCTAGGCTATGGCTCACCTCACTGATGACCTCACACGCCCTCCCATCTCTGCTGACCTTCAGACGTGGCCAGGATTCTTGCCTGTTCTATTCTGCATGACTTTCCTCTTTGAGAATCATGTTACAGTCACGTTTAGCCTCGGCTTCTCATGCATCCCACAGCTGGGGGCACGGTGCTTTCTCATGTCCCTGAAACCCTTTCTTCATAGGTTTAGGATATTTTTCCAAGGTATACTGAATATACCATGGACTGCTAGATGGATAAACCAATCTGTTTGGGGAGAAGTACAGCCAGCATGCTCCTAACAAGTGAGGGCGGCAAGACTTCAGCTCACATACTTGGGACATGCTGTCAGAAGGGATCAGTCCCAGGAGAAGGATATCATCCTTGGAAAGGTCGAAGGTCAGCAAACAAGAGGAAGACTCTCAGCCAAACAGACGGACACAGTGGTACAACAAGCGGCTGGAACCGTGAGGCTGGCGCAGGACCAGGCGGTGTGTTGTTCTGTTGTTGCACAGGGTTGCTGTGACTTGGAACCAACACAACCACACCTAACAAAGGGATAGTTTTCACATGACACTTCTGATATCTACAAGATGGGGTCAGTTCTACCCTGGCCCCTAGGGTCACCATGAGTCAGATCCGACTCGATGGCACTTGGCTGGCTGGTTGTTTAGACTTTCAACTCTTCGACTTTGAACAACTTGTGAATAACGATCATCCCTTATTTTCAAATCCTTAGAAACCAGCCTTGTTCCTCTAACAGAATAGAACACACATCAACTTCTGAATCCAGGAAAGAGAGGTGACTCGTTGATACTGGTTGCCTCACTAATTATGGGTGGCTGATATTCTAGACAGCTTTTCTCTATTTAGTCAATCTGACTTGTGAGGGGTGTCAACTTGCTTCACTTTGGAAAGGCCACTTTGAAAATGGAACACTTGAGAACCGAATGATGAGCTACACGCATCCAAATGAAGGTCTGGAGACCAGCTGACCCAGCAGAGCGCTCTGGGTTGGGAAGGTCCGAAGAAAGCCAGCGCAGTTGGGGCAGGGAACACAGCTGAGTTCAGAGAGACACGGGACGGCGAGGAAAGACTCGTGGACCAAAGTTAAGGGCTCGAGTTCTGTTCCTTTGACCACAGGAAACCACGGGAGGGTTCTAATGGAGATGGAAGCAGACAGGTGATAGGATCTGCCTTCTACTTTAGAAAGATTACCCTGACTGCCGAGTGGAATACGAATTTCACTGGAGACCACTTGGTGTGCAGAAGATCAATAAGGCTTGAAGAATTTTAGATAAGGGATGATGGCAGGAAGATGAGGATGACAGCAGGGGAGATGGTGACAGATAGCCGGATCTGTGAATTATTTAGGAAGCAGAGACAGCATGGCTTGCTGTAGGACTGGAATGAAAGAGATGGAAAAGAGTTAAGAATAACATGTCAGATTTTTATGTGAGGGGTGATGACATTCACTGAGAGAAGGGAAACTCAGTGGGGGAACTGGACTTATCGGAAAGGAATCAAAATCATTTTCCCCAAACTATTAAAAAAAAACACAAATAAAACTATAGTACTATGCCTGACACTGTCAGTTGTGTCTCACCCTATATATGTGTTAACATTGATCCCATCAACAATGATTAAGATCATCAAAGTTACCTGTTTATAAGTCAGTAAAAGGTAAAGACTCAGGGCAATTAAGTCAAGCTGCCCAGAACACCACGGCTAGCAAACAGCGGAGCTAGGATTTAACCTGAGGTTTACCATTCAGGTATATGCCCGCATTATCCCACTGCCACCCTTGAAAGCGAACACAGTATGGTAACATCATCTTAAAAGATAAGAGAAGTATCTTAAAAGATGCCAACAGAAATGCTGGTGTTATTGAAAGCATTGTTTCAGGATCAAGGGCTCCAAATGAGCCATTGTTTTAAACTTCCTTGAACTCTGCGATGCCTACAGCTGATGTTCAGGTAGTTCTGCAAGGGACACTGTCTACTTAATTATGAACAACACAGTAGAAAAAAACTGCACGAATAAATCAACCCAAATCTTCTGTTTCCAGAAAAGACAGCTGTGAATGAGTTTTCGTTGGATGCCAAGAAACAGTCACGAAAAGAGATGCCACATTCAGAGCAAAAAAATTCAGATGACGTTTGTTTGTTGATGTGCACACACAGGAAAAGGCTACCGTGAGCATCACTCAGTGTATGACAAAGAGATTAAACAGAGCTGAGGTCCTGCAAAGTCCCAATGCCCATCGCAGACAGCAGACTGTGCGAAACCAGGAGTACCTTTGGCGGGCCACGCCGTGTCGCTGAAGACACCGAGCTGAAGTACACCCAGGCTATGTCCACTTCCTTTCTTACATGTGACAAGGACAACTCTTAGCTTTACAGCACAGTGAACCACTGCACTTACAACTCAAAACACGAGCAAGTTTTCCAAATATTCCCCTACTAAATCTGAACTGTCTGTGATTCAGGAAGGATGCCCCCAATGTGAATAATGAAAATGGCACCCGGAAGTTCAAGGCATCATCGACCATTCAGACTGCAAGGGGAAGGCAAGTGACTCTTTGAAGTTACTTCATTTAGTCATGATCACTCAACAGTTTATTTTTGCAAAGTGGAGGAGACTTCATTGAACTTGAAGGTGGAAGCGCAATTAATGATCTTTCCCATGACTCAGAAAAGCGTAGGCAAGGCTCTGCTGGGTGTGGGAGCTCCATTTAGATTTGTGTGACGAGAATGGAGCCCATGACAAGGGAGGAGCAATGACCCCCAGGCTCCCAGCCTCCCCAGCGACAGTCAGGTTTACACACCAGCCTGTGATTTCTCAAGGCACTTCACACATCTTAATGTGTGATATCCTGCTGGACAGCTGAATGGGGCCAAGGAGTATACCCAGTGGTGTTTTTGACGCATGTATACATATAGATTGGTGAGTATATTTTACATATCTTTGGACTCTTAAGGCCGTAAACTCATGGTGGAAGAGAGCAGATATCTTTTGCTTCCTCCCGGATTTTATGAGACAGTTTCATGTAGCCAAAAAGGCTGATCAATAAGAGAGATGCCAGTGTCAGAATGGACAAAACAGACAAAATCTGAAAATAAACTAGCACAGGAAGGGTACTTGAAAGTCCCCGATTATGGTAAATAATAGTTCAAACAAATAGAGTCATGGAATTCATTTAAAGATATTTTATCATAAGCACAAGCAGTATTTTGTAAGGTAAGGATACAGCATCCTCAATAACTGTAGTTAAACAGATACTTTCATACATAACCCAAACCAGGTGCCGTCAAATCAATTCTAACTCATGGAGAACTCATGTGGGTCAGAGCAGAGCTATGCCACATAGGGTTTCCAGTGGCTGATTTTTTTGAAAATAGATTGTGAGGCCTTTCATCTGAGCCACCCCAGGTAAACTTGAACCTACAACCACTAAGTGAGTGGCACATACTCTTCTGCACTATACAGGGGCTCTCACTTGTAACAGTCTGAAAGTATTTACTCAGAACCTATTACGGGCTGAACTGAGGCCAAAAAATGTGCATCAACTTGGTGAAGCCATGATTTCCAGCATTGTGTGGCTGTCCATCATTTTAGTGATCTGATGTGATTATTCTATGTCTTGTAAATCTTCACCTCTCTGATGTTAATGGGGGCCGGCTGGCACAGTGGTTAGGAGGGAAGGCGGCTAACCAACAGCCTGACAGTTCATGTCCATCAACCACTCACTGGAAACTCCATTGGGCATTTCTACTCTGTCCTATAGGATTGCTATGAGTCAGAACTGACTCAGCGGCGGTGAGTTTGGTTTCTGGAATGATGTTAATGAATCAGGATTACATTAATGATCAGGTAGTTATGCTAATGAGACAGGACACAACTACAGGATTTGATTGTATTTTGAGTCACTCTCTTTGGGATATAAAACATAGACGCAAGTAGGGTAGAGATATCTCATACCATCAAGAAAAGAAAGGAGATTCAGTAGCAGTGTGCACCGTTGGACTCAGGCTCACTGAGAAGCTCCTAGATCAGGGGAAGATTGATGAAAAGGATCTTCCCAGAGAGCCAGCAGAGAGAGAAAACCTTCCCCTGGAATTGGTGCCTTCAGTGTGGACTTCTTGCCTCCCAGACCAGACAGAATAAATTCTTCTTTGTTAAAGCCATCCAGTTGTAGTATTTCTGTCATAGCAGTACCAGATGACTAAGGCAGAACCTGCTACGCACCATGCACTATTTGAGGCCATTAAAATTCATCATCAGTCTAAACCAACAAGTACCTACATCCTCATGGAGTTTAAATTCCCATACAGGGAAAGCAAGGACACAAAATATACAGAATGAATCAGTCAGTTATATAGCGCCGTGAAAATGCTGAGTGCTATGGAAAGAAGCAGAGGATGAGGGGTTTGAGAGCACGGTGTTAAGTGTGCAAGCTGTAGTTTCTACTGGCTATTTACTGAGAAGAGGGGATGGGAGCAAAGTCCGGAGGGGATGAGCGAACCAGCCAAGCTGGTATTTAAACCGCAAAAGTCCCCCTTGTTGTTGAGTCAACTCTGACTCATAGAGACCCTACAGGACAGAGTAGAACTGCCCCCATGGAGTTTCCAAGTAGCACTTGGTGGATTCAAACCGCTGACCCTTTGGTGAGCAGCCAAGCTCTTCACCACCACACCACCAGGACTTTAGCCCACCCTCAGCTTCCCAACAAAGGCCCAAATGCTGGCTAGGAAAGGTCTGGCTTAAAAATAATTCATGCAAATTATAAAATCCATGGTTTTTTTTTAATTTGTGTGGTTGGCTTCTGCGTTGATTTGTGAGGTTAACACTGACTCCTAGCATGGCAGAGGTCTACAATAAAGCTCAAGAACACAAAGAAATCACAATGACCGGCTTGAGTTCTGAGAAGAATGTGTCTGGAAAGAAAGGATGCTGGCAGCCCAGGGGGAAGACGAGAGGGCTTGTGAGCAGCAGTAGAGCATGTTTTTGGAACAGAACCAGGAACACAGAGCAGCAAAGCCAGGGCCAGTGGTGAAGTGGCTGGTGGTGTGGGTCAGACCACAATCGGCCTCGGTTTAAGAGAAGGTCCTCTCACTTCTTCTGTCCTCACTGTCTGCTATGGATCCATTGTGTCCTCCTAAAGTATGTGTCGGAGTCCTAAACCATATACTTGGAGAAGGGAGCCCTGGTGGCTCAGTGGTTAAAACACTCAGTTGCATTCCAAAAGTTCTGTTTGAACCCACCAGCAGCTCCACCATGAGGGCATCGCAGTCTGGTCTTGTGACTATCACAAGATCCTAGGGAGCAGTTCTCCTCTGTCCTATGTGGTCCCTAACAGTGTGAATCCATCAGACTGCAACGGGTTTGCAGTTTGATGTCTGTAGACATAATTCCATCTGAGAATAGGATTTTCTTTGGTATGTTAAACAAGGCTCTGTCAGTGCAGGGAGTGTCTTAAACAATCATTTGGGAGATAGACAAAGAGCAGATCAGGTACAGAGGAGGGAGCACAAATGGCGGAAGACAGATGGCCTGGGGAGATTGCCAAGCACCCAAGGAATGCTGGGGCTAGGGAAGCCAAGACTCAGTTCTTCCCTGGGGCCAACAGAGAGAGGCTGCCCCTAAAGCCAGTGTCCTGCATCTGGCCTTATAGCCTCTTAATTGTGAGAAAGTAGATTTCTTTTCTGTAGGGCCACCTACTTGCAGTATTTCTATGAGAGCTGCATGAAAACTATCACACTGTCTATGCATTTTCTTGCTGCTGCTAAGCATTGTTCTGTCTCCTGGGAATGAGATGCCATGCTGTACCGTAACCACTGAGGTTGTCCCACCAATTCTCTTTCCTTAGATAATTCTCCTAGAGTCAAGGACCCTTAACAGTGCTAATCATTTAGTAAATACTACAAATTATTTAGCAAAAGTAGAAGAAATATCATTTTGTTATCAAGTCAGGTAACTATATTCATTCTTGTCTGTATAGGAATTTGCCGCGCCACATTCATCATTACCTGTCAGTCTGCCATACTGCAGTGGCTTGCATCTTTCTATGATGCTAGAAATGATGCCACTAGTCTCTGAAATATAAACAGTGTCACCCATAGTGGACAGGCTTCAGGGGAGCTTCCAGACTAAGACAGAGTAGGGAGAAAAGCTTGGGCAATCTGCTTCTGAAAATTCACCACTGCAAACCCTATGGGTCCCAGCACACTGTCCGAGGCTGCCATTCTCTCCTTTGGCCATATCAGCAAGGTAGGTCTGAAGGCCGGGGAAAGAAATTATGTTTGGTAAAGTGGAAGGTTGGCCAAGATGAGGGGAATCGTCATGAGATAAATCAATACCATGCCCACAATGATGGACTCGAACAGCCCTAGGACTGAAGATGATGAGGAACAGGCAATGTTTCCTTTTCTTCTACTGGAAGGTGGCCCCGATGTAACAGTAACAGAATCCAACCACATTCTGTGGTCAACTTGCATCTTCTAGGTGTAATAGTGAGTTTGAGAAACATAGAGAGAAGTGGTAATCTGTATTTCTGGGGCTCAAGCTTCTCCTTGTAACTGCAATATCCTTTCTCTAGGCGCCAACATTCCTCTTTGGAGCCTTTTCAAATACTTCCACAAAGTCTTTGCCATGCTATACAGAAATCAGTGTTTGGAAGGCAGAAAAGTGAGGGGACTGTAAAAGAAGCCTTGGCCAAATCACGGCGGTAGCTTTCCTGGCATTTGCCTTTAGAGAACTCATCTAACCTTTCTACATTTCATCTTCTTTGAGCTGTAGCGTGGGATGAAACCTGTTTCTAAGGTCCTGGTGCAGATAACAGAAGGTTACATCTGTCAGGCATTAGCACAGCTCCTCTCAGAAACCAAGTGCTAAGGAAATGTTGGTTATTAGGGGATTAATTAGCCTCCCCACACGCTCTCAGATTCAGCTGTAGACTGTGACAAGTTCAAATGGCACTGACTTCAAAGTATTGATTCTCATCACAGTGTAGCTGTGATTTTAGAGTCATGTACACACACACACACACACACACACAAACACACCTATTTCACCATGCAGTTCCACATACATATCTACCTCATGGCACTGATTCTAAAGCACAGTTTCACTTACAGAACTTGTCTTGTTTGCACCTAGTAGAGTCTTCCTTTACTAGACAGGCGATCAGTGGCAAACCACATGTTCTGAAGTCTTACGGACACCATCCGCTTTTGTGATTACATGGGTGCAGATTTGTAGATTTCGAGAAAATCCCTGGTTTTTCTCACTCTAGCTTGTACAGTAACAGGAAGCATTTTAAACTGAAACAACTGGTTTTTTGCCTTAGGGAGGATGTGTGACAAGAATTTCTCCAGTAGGGTCCAATCTCGGCCTTACATTGCACTTTTCTTTTTTATCCTTCAACAACATGACACTGTCTATTCCTGGCCCATGTAGGATATGCTGAGAAGCCAAGCGTGGGGCTGGAGGAGCAAACAGGCTGTGACTGCTCACTCTGTCTCCCCCACAGCCGTCTTTGTCCCAGCCACTTTCCTTTTCACTTATTCTCAGTGACTTCAAGATGTCAATTTCTTTTTTTTTAATATGGTTATATTGATTTTACAAAGAAAAGCATGTTATATTCGACTGTGCCGCGAACCACACCCAACTCGCTGCCACTGAGTTGACCCCAGCACATGGAGACCCGACAGGGTGGAGCAGAGCTGCCCTGCAGGGCTCCCGAGGCAGCAAGTCCTCACGGACACAGGCTGCCGCATCTCCGTGGAACGGGTGGAGGGTTCGAGCCCCCAGCTTTGTGGTTAGCGACTCAATGTTTTACTTGTCATGTCTCCGAGTCGTCTCACTGTGCTGTGTCTATCCTATGTTTCCTGCGTACTGCAGAGGACACTTGGGAGGCCACTGGCAAAGTCTGCATGGAAAGCGCAGATAGAAGGGGTTTCTGTGTCAGGTCCTTGTGACACGAGGCACAGCCACCGAAGCCAGTAAAGGGACTGGAGCAGACCAGAGCTGGGACAGTGGGTGACGGGTAATCCTACCCAAAGGAGCTCAGGCAGCCAGAGATGGCAGGGCTCCAAGAGGCCACAGGTGTCAGGGAGACAGAAATTCCCTCCTGATCCAGAAGAAGACTCTGCAGACCCAGGGGCACGGGGCTACTGAGGACAAGGGATGGGTGCCCCATTGGGACTAGAAAAAACTGGTAAATAGGGCTAGGAGAGAGGAGAACCTCAACTACAGCAGCTTAAAATAAGTAGGAAGAAAGGACTGTAGAAGTTAGTACCACAAAGATGCTACTCTGTGTGTTATAATCACATGGGCAGATTCTGGAGGGAAGGAGACACATAAACACACCTGGAATTGTGAACATGTCCCTCTAAAATGACAGCAAAGTCACCAAGCAAGTGTTTGAGCTGTGGTCTGCCACCCTCCACACCAGTCTTGACTGATACGTGAGAGTTGTTTCCCATTACAGATTATATCAAAAACATGGGTAGAGTTAATTAACTGCACCCTTAATCTGCTCTGCATCTTGTAACAATCCTTCATCAGTTAAGATAGAAGAAAATCGTCCTCATTTGTAAGGGAAGGGGTCCTGGTGGCCTAACAGTTACGTGCTCTACCACTACCCAAGGAGTTAGCAGTCTGTACCCAGCCAGCATCCCCCCAGGACAGAGACCTGGCCATCTGCTTTCATAAAGATGACAAACTTGAAAATCCCACAGGACAGTTCTCCTCAGCCACGTGGCATTGCTCTGAGTCAGAACTGATTTCATGGCACCAACAACTCCATTGAAAAGGGAAAAACAGTTTAAGGGAGACAGAGAGGAGGAGACTCAGGAGTGAACACAATCTTCTTGTCCAGAGACATAAATAGGTTTAGTGCATATTTTCAGCAGACATCTCATTTTGTGATTCTAGGAAGAAAGATGGGCCTTCCCTTGGATGAGAAGAATAGTTTCTGCCATGTTTTTGAACTGACGGGAAGCCGCGGTGGTGTAGTGATGAAGAGTTTAGGGGCTAACCCAAACGTGAGCGGTTCACGTCCACCAGCCACTCTGGAAACTCTACGCGGCAGTTCTACTCTGTCCTATAGGGCCTCTGTGAGTTCAACCACATGGCAATGAGTGTGGTTTGCCTGAACCTTCATAAGCCAGCTATTATACAGATCAAGAACTTCTTATCTGAAACTTCTGGGAACCAATTGGTTCTATTTTAAGAAGTTAGTAGAGCGCTCGTGTCCACAGTTGAATATGGAGCAGTGTCCCCCACTCAAACTCTTTAGTTCTGCAGGAAACCACACAACTATTCACAATCGGCTAGACATGTCAAGGTTATAAATACACACATGTCAATTCATATTCAGGTTTTGCCGCCAAATTAGTTCAGACGGGGGTCACGCTGTGGCCACCACATGAGCTGTAGCTCATTTTGTTGGTTTTCAGAACCTTCTGGATTTTAGGTATGTGGATAAATGTTTAAGAAATGATGTGACCTTAAATTAATAGCTCTATTTACTCAAAACAACTCTGGGAATGTTTTACAACATTTATGACAATTAATATTACGTGTCAGCTGGAAGAGGCTATAATTTTCAGTTGACTGACAGATACTGGATTTGGTGCTCTTCTCTAATGTAATATAATGCAATCATTCTTCAAATGTTATCTGATGTGGTTGGCCAATCAATGGCAAAGGCAGTTTTCCATGGAGCCCTGCCCCCAGAATATGAATGGCTTTCTATCCCAGCTTTCTCTCTCTCAACCCTGCACTTTTCACCTGACCTCTGGTTCCCAGAATACAAGCCTGCAGATGTATCTGTTTTTTCACTTGACCTGTAGATTTTGGATTTGCCAGCCCCTGCAGTCCTGTGAGCCAGTAGACATCTCTCGCCTTTCCCCTGACCCACTGGAACTTGCCAGCCTCTACAATTGCATGGGACATTTCCTTGAAGAAAATTAGTAAATCTCTTTCTATGTACTCATAGAGAGACACACACACATATATAATACATACACTTCACACTCAGAAATTCACACACACACACACACCCCACTGGTTTTGCTTCTCTAGAAACCCCAACTAAAACAACATCTAATTTACTGACTAGGCAATTGAAGCTCAAAGGGCTGAAGTTACTTGTTGAAGGTTATACAAAAAATCAGTGATGGGGGATTTAAACGCCCATCTATGTCAGTCCAAAATCCATAATCTTTCCATTCCACTAAGTCTCCTTGTGATACAAAACTAATTTTTTTACATTCATAACCAAAAACTAAATATGTTGCTTGACCAGCTAGTGTGAAGTCAGTCTGCCTCATTCATTCACATTGAAGGCCAGCATATAATACAGTCTCTGTCATGGATTGAATTGTGTCACCCCAAAAATGTATGTGTTGATTTGAGTTGATTAGGACTTCTAATATGGTGCCCTTCCTCCCATGTGTTGTGAATCTGCCTCTGCGATACTGATGATGGAGAATGGCTTACAGTTGTGTAAGTGAGGCAGGACTCAAGCATGTGGGATATAAGGGAGAGAAGTGAGCTCAGGAAGTTGGGAGCCTCACACCACCGAGAGAGAAGCACCGACAGCAGAGCACATCCTTTGGACCTGAGGTTCCTGTGCCGAGATGCCTGGATGTGGACTCAGCCTACTGGACTGTGATGATTTTTCACATTGAATGGGCTTGTAGCTTAGAAATGGATTTGCAGCTTACTGGACTGTCTCAATAAAGCTTCTGTACATGAAATCTTCCACTTGTGGTATTTTCTGTTAGAGCAGTACCCGGTGACTAGGACAGTTTCCAAAGCCAATGTGACTGACCTCCAACGCCAGCTAAAGGGACTGTTAAGATAACCACAGAGACAACCTCAAAAAGCATGTCAGCAGATCTGTCCTCTAAAGTCATTAAGGTCTAGCCATCTCTGTTGTCTTGTACAACCAAGGAGATTTGATTTGATGCAACAGGAAAACAGTGCCCAAAGAGGGTTTCTCAGCTGGGAGGCTTCTTGGGCAGACTGGAATTCATCATGTGCTTATCTAGTACAGGGGGAAAGAGTGAGGTTGAAAATGTGGAGAGCTAAGAGGTTACAGAATCGATGTAAGAAAAATCTAGCCAAGGAAGAATGAATTGTAAGAGATGAGAGATACAGTATCAAAATGACCAGCGTGTGGTACAAAACTGTACTGAAAGACAGAGACATGGGACTGTTGGAAGGCTGACATAGCTCTTTGTTGACACTGGGGACAGGGAAAATGGACAAATGAAGTAAGAATAGTAAGGATTTGAAACAAACCTCTGGAAAGAATCTAATGGTCTGGATATATCGAGAAAGTCATATTTTAATCTGTTTTCTCCAAATTGGGACTGTCCTTCCATATGCTGGCCCTGGCATTTCGCTCTCTGAACAGAGATGGGGTCTAGACTGCAGGGCGCCCCATGAGTCTCTGCTAAGGAACAAACGTAATGCTGAGTAGTAGACAGATCAAGCTCTTGGGATCTGTACATAGAACATCTGAGTCTGGAATTGTTTCTTCCTCACTTGCTTCCTGTGTGACCTTGAGCAAACCATTTAAGTTCTGAATCCCAGTTTCCTCATTTATTATAAATTCAAAAGGAGAAGAGAAGTTTATTTCAGCAAACCAACTGCTTCATGTAGTAGAGGCTGTGAGATTTACCTACAGTATAGTTAATTTACTATATGGAACAAATTTTTAAGTATTCACACAAATAATGCAGACTTGAATAGACTGGAGTTCAAATCTCAACCTGGCCACATGCTGGTTAGTTAAGGAAACAGCCAAAGACCTCAGATACCCCATATACAACAAGAGACAGCCAACGAGAACTTTCCATCAACATCATGAATTGACAAAGAATAAATTTACAGAAACTGACCAGTCAATGATAAAACCGAAAACCTGTTGCCACAGAATCAGTCTTGCCACAGAGTCCAATCCTTCTCTCCAAAAGGACAGAGAAGAACTGCCACTTAGGATCTTCCAAGGCCCAGCTCATGGATTCCAACTGCAGACCTTTCTGTTAACCGTTGTAGCTCTTAACCACCAGGCAACTGGGGTTCCCCAATAAATGGGAGAGATCATTATATTCCAAAATCCCATAGTAGCAGCAACAGAAATAACCAAAAGACAATACATGCTGCCATATAATAAAGGCTGGCCATTTTAAAATAGTGGAGAAATCTTAGCTTCCGAGGTGTCTGCAGATAAGAAATACAAGGTTTCTGGGCAAAGTTCTCTACACTACATATTGAATAACATTGTGGACTGAGTTTATCACAATGTTGTTTTGGCCCCACAAAATATTTTGGGGGAACATAGATACTACTAAACCAAAAAATACCCAAATCCATTGCTGTCGAGTCGATTCTGACTCATAACGACTCAATGGGACAGAGTAGAACTGCCCCATAGAGTTTCTAAGGAGCACCTAGGTGGATTCAAACTGCCAACCTTTTGCTTAGCAGCCACAGCACTTAACCACTACACCACCAGGATTTCCATAGATATTACTTGGAAAATACACTACAGTCTTTATTTACAGGCCTCACAACATGCAAGATACTTGTATACTGTGAATAACTCTGTATAAGGAGGGAGAGCACGCGACTCAGGTGGTTGAAATGTCAAGAGTATCAGCTTGGCCAAAACCAAGCAGCAGAAGGTGGCCGAACTGTGTGTGTGACCCAGGGTTTTCTGACGGATGCATACCGACACGGGCCGACACTCCCTTGGGGCAGCTGGGAATTAGACTAGCACTGGAAGCATAGTCTAGTAAAAAGATCTGGACTACTAACTAAAGGACGGTCATGTTGAACCCACCCAGAGATGTCTCAGAAGACAGGCCTGGTCACCAGCTTCTGAAAGGACACAGCCTTGAAAAGCCTACTGAGCAGGTCTACTTGCCCACATGGGGTCTCTGTGAGTCAGAATCGACTCAAGGACAATTATTAACATCAACAGTAGAAAAAAAAAAACAACCAGCTTTTGATGGGTGTCTGTGTGCGACCTCCCCTGCTTCCCTTCCTTTTGGGAAGAAGCTCTCACTCTTTACTAAAGTGACCTTTGAGACAGACACGAGGATGTACCTGATTGCTCCCTAAAGCTCCCACCCTGTGGAAGTGTAGTGCTATTTATGGTCGCGTGGTTCTCCAGGTTAGAAAACACGTGCAAAGTGAAACAGGTGTGTGTGGATGTGTGTGTGCATGCGTGTGAGAAAGAGAGAGAGAGAGAGAGAGCGGTGGCACGGGGCTGACCACACCCAGCCGTCTGACGCGGTCCTTCCGTACCTCCTCTCCCCCTGTCCCCGGCCCCGGCCCCGGCTTTATTTTCCCCTCACCTGTGTTCAGTACTTGCCTCCAGTTCCAAGCGATGGAAAATCAGGAATCCAAAACTGGGTTTGGAATCTGAAAGCTTCAGTTCTCTAAATTGACAGTCTAAGTATCCTTGAGTAAGTTATCTATCTGCATTTCAGGTTTATTATAAATGATTTATAATACTAATAACTCTTCTGCAGGCTGTTTCAAAATCGTGGTAGAATCATACCTGCAAACTTTTGAAAATTCAAAAATGTGTCTATGTATAATGCAGTGCAAAAGAGGACGACCCTTCGGGAGGCGGACTGACACAGAGGCTGCAACAACGGGCTCCCACAGAGCACCCGCTGGAAGGGTGGCGCAGGGCCGGGTGCTGTTTTTGTCCCCACGGGATTGCCAAGAGTCAGAATACGCTCAACAGCACCTAATGACAGCAGCAGCGTAACTCAGAGACAACGGTTACGTTCTTTATGCTGTGCACCCGTCACGGGCTTTTTCAGAATCATTCTACTGTCATTTAACGTAAAACCTGTGCCCCCTGAACAGCAACTCCTCTTTTCCCCCTTCCCCCATCCCTGGCAACCACTAACAAGCACTGGCTTCTCTGTTTACCTAGATTCTACTAGTGAGATCACACAGAATTGTCTCTTGGTGACTGACTTCTTTCCCTCGGCATGTTTTTGTGGTTCATTTATGGTGTGGCATCCATCAGGACTTCCCTTCTCTTTACGGCTGAGTGAAGTCCCACTCTATATTTCCTTAAGGTTTTGAAGATGAAAATAAAGCACTTACAGAGGCAGAGGACAGTGTCCGCCACGCATGTCCTTTTTTTTTCTTTCTCTTCTTTTTGGACCCCAAGTTCAAGGAGGGAAAACTCCCTGCCATCTGGTCAATCCTGACTCATCATGACTGTAGGACAGGGTCACGCTGGGAGTTCAAGGGGTCAGGAAGTAAAAATCCAGCTTCTCTGACTACTTCCTGCTGCCTTTTGGTAAGTGAAATTTCCCGAGCTCATTTTATGGTGGTGAACTGCCAACATCTCTATAATTTCAACATTATAACCTTGGCTGAAGTAGTAAAAGTTTTTTTTAGTTGCATTTTTTTTTTATTATTATTATCCTATTAAGGAAGTGACCCAGGATTGGTTTTTTACGGTAGGGAGAGGTGAGGAACACCAGTGTGTGACCTTAGCTTTCCTTAATCACCTTTTTAAATGCACACATTCACACTTGGACCCTATGCTTTCTTTTTCATTTCTTTCCAAGCTCCTTGACCCAGGATCTCAAGGCAGAGTTTGTCATGTTAGGTACAGCATTGTTATGGAGACAACAAAGGGTTAACCAGAGAGGCTGAAGGAGCTGGAGCCCAACCTTGGTCCCACTGAGCTTGACTTCTGGTGGGGTTGATCCCCTTGGTCCTCATAGCAGGGAACGCTGTGTGCCCTCTGCCTGGGGCTGGGCAGGATTCGTGGAGATGAAAGCCGTGCCCCTGACATGTGAGAAGTGTTCCATTGACTCTGCTTATTACGACCGTGAGTCTTATTTATATTAGTAACAGAGTCCCTTGGAAATTGATCAAAGTAACTGCTGTGTTGAATCTCGGTCTTGGCTTCAGGCTTTGCTTGCCTAAAAGGTGTGGTCAAGTAAACATTTTATAATATCACAACATTATGAAGACTACGCCTCAGTATTTCTATTTATCCTTAAATACTCTCTTTTCATTGTGTAAAACTTCCTCAGATCAAGCTCAGCATTGGCAATAACCCTGTAGCAAAAGATGAAGGTTTGTTGGGTTCATCGCCGTGGGCTTCCACGGTGACAGGTGTGTTCAGGCAGAGGGCACAAGTTCAGACATTCGGTGACTCACAATTCCTTTTCACTAAAGAACAAGGTAGACGCAGGGAGCCCTCTCTGAATCAAACCACGGCTGCTTTTCGGTTTGTAATGCAAAATCCGACCTATGCTCAAACATGTTGTTAGGCAGTACCACAGTCATTCCCATCACTAATCAATGAGCACAGAGATTAGGAATCATTAATTTGGATTTAAGAGCCGCTGTTCTGGGACTGAACCCATAAAAGCTGCCGAAAGAGGTGGAATAAAACCCATTCACGACTTTGTGTCTCATTAAATCTCAATTCCCGCACACAAAGGCTCCATTTATTTCCGAGAAGTCATAGTAATATTATATACAGGAAAAAAAAAATGAGACCAGAGCTTCAAAAACAAACAGCCATACAAAATACATACATAAATCAGAGGTAGAACTATACACACATCGGTAAAAAGAAAGCCTTCACGGTGAGGGCTCCCCCAAAATCTGTGCGGAGAGGGTGCCCCCTTGTGCCATTTCTGAATAAATGCAGTCTCCGTGCCATAGCCAGCAGAACAGAGACCCCCAGACTTGCTCTCGTTTTAACAAGCCCTGAAGACAGCTGCCTGCAGAGGTGTTGTCAATATTGTCTTCAGGTACCTAAGTCACAGGGGATGACGTCTACGTCTCCGTAATGTGTTTGTTAGGGTTACACAACACGGGAAACAGGCTGTCTGCTCCTGACAGAAAAGTATATGAAACGTGCATTAGAATTCCAGGTGTATTTTCATGCTGAAAGAAAACCCAATGCTATCGAGTCGATGCTGACTCACAGTGACCCTAAGGTCAGAGAAGAACTGCCCCGTGGAGTTTTCAAGGACCACTTGATGGCTTTGAACTGTCAACCTTTTGGTTAGCAGACGTAGCACTTAACCACTACACCACCAGGGTTTCCAACACTGAAATAGCTTCTTTAAATTAAATGTTCACGTGATGTTTGAACCCTTTAGCTCCAAACAGAGAGTCAAAGTTAAAAAGAGAAAGAAAAGAAGAATGTCTTTCTTTTTTAGCGTTAATTATAAAAGCACAGTGATAGCAATTTGTTCTTTGGCGTTCTGAGCACAGGAGACCATAGTTATGGAAAACACTGATGATGCCTTCAGCTGGGTTAATGTCAGGTGTATTTTATTTTGTTTCAAGGAGGTAGTGAACTTGTAAACAAATAACAGAAAGAGGTACGTTTAAAGGATGCAGGCTTGCAATTTTTTGGAGCGTTTGCTTTGAATCAGCTGTCATGGATTGAACTGTGTTCCCCCAAAAATGTGTGTAGCCATTTGGCTGGGCCATGATCTCCAGTGTTTGATGCTTGCCCTCCATTCTGTGATTTTTCTATGCTGTATGTTAAAGAGGATTAGGGTGGGACTGTAAATCCCTTCCAAGGTCACCTCCCTGCTCCAATGTAAAGGGAGTTTCCCTGGAGTGTGGCTTATGCCACGTTTTATACTTTCATCCTGCAAGAGATGAAAGGAAGCAGGCAGAGAATTGCGAATCTCACACCCTCAAGACAGCACCACCTGGAGCAGAGCACATCCTTCAGATCTGAAGATCTCCTACCAAGATGCTCCCTGACCACAGACAGATACAACACAAGGACCTTCCTCCAAAGCTGAAGAGGGAAAGCCTTCCCCTGAAGTGGACACCCTGAATTTGGACTTACAGCCTAGTGAGCTGGGGCAAATAAAATTTCTCTTTTTAAGGCCATCCTCTTGTGGTATCTGTTAGAGCAGCACAAGCTAACTAAAATACCCACATCATTCATCAAAACTTTAATCACCAACTGCTCTGTGGGCTGAGTCTGTAACAAAGGGATTTTCAGATGGGATTGTGTAGGCTTGTTTGCTGTACTGAGTAGGTAGGTATTTAAATATCTTTTTAAAGAAAACCATATAAGCCGACATAATCATTAATACTAGCTAACTTATTAGATACTTATGCTGGGAAAGGTGTCATGACTGAACAGTGGCCCCTGAAACATTGCAACTTGGCTGGACCATGAGTCCCAGTACTGTGTGGTTATTCTCCATTTGGGGTTCTGATGTAATTATCCTTCATTTTGTGATGTGTTGTAAAGCTGAGCCTCCACACCTGTGGTGATGGTCCCACCTGGGAGCAAGATGTCTGTTAGATTAATCAGATAGAATTAGGTCGTGTTAAAGAGGATCGCAGTGAGAAGCCACACCGCTCCTTGGGTCACAGCCCTGATCTAACAAAGTACGAGTAGTTCACCTGGGGTGTGCCCTGCATCACCTTTTACCGTATACGGTATCAAAGGGGAGGGAGGGAGCCGAGGCAGAGAGACCTCAGTACCATCAAGAAAGAAGAGTGAGGAGTGGAGGGTGTCCCTCAGACCCAGGGTCACTGTGCTGAGACCCTCATAGACCCAGAGGAATATTCATTCCAAGACATACAGAGATCTGCAAGGAATGCCAGACCCACAGATGTTGAAAGGTGACGAGGACATTCCCCAGAATAGACAAAGAGGGAACGCCTTCTCCTAGAGCAGACACCCTGCATGTGGACTTGTCACTTCCTAAACAGTGACAGCATAAATTTCCATCCACTGAAACTATCTGCGTGTGGTATTTCTGTTACAGCAGCACTGGATGACTGAGACACAAGCTCTTAATTATTCTACAAACGGCAATCTCCTTTACCTGTGAGTACTGATTTTAAGGAGAAGTCTTAGAGTGATCATTAATTCACAAGAGATCAGAAAGCTAGCAAGTTCAGGGCAGAAATACTGCAGGACAATCCTTCTGATAGTTAAGAACCCAAACAATTTCCAAAATTATGCTATTAAGATATGCAGTGACAAACCAAGAGTAGACCCAAACCAAAGCAAACCAACAGACTGCTGTCCATTCAGTTCAATTGACGGCAACCTTACAGGACAGAGAGGCATGGCCGCACAGAGTTTCTAAAGACTGCCTGGTGGAACTGAACCAGTGACTTCCTGGTTAGCAGCTACAGCTTTTAACCACTATGCCACCAAGAGCATGCACCAACCCCGAATCAACTATCTTACTAAAATGAGCTCTGAGCCCTCATCAGTGAGTTGCGAATCAGGAGAACCATTGATACTACAAATGTGAAAAGACCCATGGAACACAAATCACAACAGGGGTGGCAAGGGTGAAACATCAGCTGGTAATCCAGGGGTTGGCAGTTCAAATCCACCCGTTGGCTCCGGAAGGTGATCCATCAACCTGCTTCCATGAAGATTACTGCCTTGAAAACCCTGCGGATCTCTCTGCTCTGTCACACGGGATTGCTCTAAGTTGGGATTGGATTGACGGCAACCAGCAACAACGTACAAAACAGCTTATTTCTGTTATTGAAGACAAATTTGTCCATGGAATGGCCACTGTATAAACATTCCAACTGACATTTTTATGAATCTGGAGTGGTGGTGTGTATTTTTGTTGGAAAAGATTGTTTTTCACTCATTAGATATTTCTAATGCTTTTTAATAAAATCACTGCTTTGTTCAAGGGATTTGAATTATTCATGATTTTGCTGAATTCCTTCCTGTTGGGAGCTTCTGACAAAGCAACCTCTTACTGGTTGACTTTCCGAATTTCTTAAGTGTTTCCAAGCTCTCTTTTTCAAAAAGCAAAATCAATGTTAGAACTCCAGCACAATAAAGAAATCCTTGTTTTCTTCCACGGACTTCAAAAGACTTATCCCAAATAAGGACCAAGATCTGGAATTGTTTTTTTTGAATGGTAGACTAGAACAGTGACATTTATTCTTCAGTGAGTCTACATCAGCCACGCTAAGTACATCCACACACACTCCCTCTAAACCAGTGACCTGTCACAAGCTTCAGATTTTTGCTTGTAAGAAGGAAGACTGGACACATGGAAATGTCAATAGACTCTTCTCCATTGATTTCCCCTCAACACCCTGCCCGCTGTATTCAGTCTGACTTTTTTTCCGAAGGATAGGATTAGAGATATTTTATGTAGTACAAAAAGATTCACATTTTTTGTAATGGCTTTTATTGACACTGTCATTGTGTGATATATCAGTAACTGCCAATTCGGTTCACAAACTCGTCCTAGAAAAAAATGTTCCATACCTCATTGTTGAATATCACTATGGTCACCATTTCTCTCTTTCATCTTTCTCCCAACCCACGCCCTTTGATTCTGAATGATATTATTCCCGTCAGTGCTTACAGTTTTCATGCAAATCCCCATCGGGGCCAATCCTTGTGGGGAGATGCATCACATCAGGTGGCTGGAGAAAACACACATGATGGAAAAGAACTGTTTAGCTCATCTTTCTGTCTGCGCTTCTCCAACCCACGTCCTAGGACCAATGTATCTCAATGCCAACGCTTCTGCCTCCGGGGCAGAATAAACAGCTAATGAACACAGCCCCTTCAGTTTGTGGGTACAGGGAACACGAACCCATTACACAACTTCATCTGTTACCAGTGAGTAACAGTCAGCCAAATGAACATTATCATTGTTACAGAGGATGACCAGAGATTGGGAAAGCACAAGCAACACAAAGTCCAAAAGAGCCAAAAGGGATATAAAGGTCCATGTACACACTGCTCTTTTCTTCTGATATGAAAACTGGACAAGTATAAACACAAGCTGATACACACATTCATAACGTCCCTAAGCCAGTAACCAGTAACCAGTAACCAGCTGCACAGTTTTACAGGTCACTGTAACCTAACAACATCCAGTTATTATTACTTTTTTCCAGTCACCACTGAATCTCTGAATAACAGAAGGCAAATTCAGAGGCCCCTAAATTGCCTTCAGAGTCTGGAGTCATACCTGTGAGATGGAAGGTACTCTCTCACTTACCGATGCGCAGGCAGATTATTAAGGTGCAGTCCACATTTCTCCTCAGCAGATAATCCATCCATCAACAAGGAGAAGATGAGAAAATTGCTCTGGCCAAGAGGCTGTGAAACAAGTCGCGATTTCTCTAGCATATATGTATAAATTCTGGCTGGTTTAAGAAAGAAAAAAAAAACAATAAAAAAAACCATGAAGAATGATTCTGTAAATGGCATTACTGGTTTCAGCTTTCCATAAATTTACATATGTTAATCATGGACCAGAAATTGTGATGCTGTTTCTTTTCCAACAGAGAATTTTCATGCACAGGTGTAATCTGAGGGAGACTGGCCCTTGCTCCCTTCACGAAGGCTCGGAAAGAATTCTCCTTGGGAATGACTCGCAACTGAGAGTAACACAGCCTTGTTGCTGTGTTGTGTTCGTTACAGAGCTGTAGACAGTGTCATGCACTCAACGGTGTTCCCCAAAGATGGTGTGGGGCCGTTTGGCTGGACCCCGATTCTGGGCATTGTGTGTGGGATGCTCCTTTACACCCCTGCGATGTTAGTGAGGCAGGGGAGGTGTCAGTCGTGTTGGCAGGCCGAACTCGAGGTGCGGGGTTGTGTCGTGCCTTGGGGCAGCCTCCTGGGACAAAAGGAAAGAGTGGCAAAGGCAGATTTGCCCACATCATGCCACCAAGAAAGCAGTGCTGGGAGCAGAGCAAGTCCTTTGGAAAGGACCCGGGTCATTGCGCCTCAGAAAGTTTCAGTCCAGGGAAAGATTGAAACTAAACAAAACAAAACAAATCGCTGTGGACAAAATGCTGATTCCTAGGCCTCATGTGTGACAGAGTATAGTTACGCTCTATGGGGGTTTCAACGGCTGACTTTTCAAAAGTAGACTTGGAGGGACCTCTGGGTGGGATCCGACCGCCAACCTTCCGGTTAGCCACAGCAGGAAGTGTTAACCTTGGCACCACCCGGGGTCTTCTGATTAAGCTCTCAAGACTCAGAAATCCAGACAGCCGTCTTTCCCTGCTAGGAACTCTGGAAAAACCCACCACAGCAAAGGCAAGTATGACTTGAATGTAGCAGATACGTTAACATAAAGAATATGAGTTGGGAAAGCTTCAGGATCGACGCTGGAATTTTCTAAAGCAGCTCACACCTGGCTTACAGGGGCAGATAACAGAACGTCAATAATAAAGTTCACCACATGGTCAGGGAGTGACATGGGGGATGTGACTTTAAAGTCCCGCTTGCCCAGTGGGCTTGGGGTCCAGTCATCCTCCTGTGTCCAACAGTAGATACACGCAGTGTACGCGTGGCATCAGACATGCATCAGTAGTGCTGGTGCCCAAGGGTCTTGACTTGGATCCTCTGCCTTTACACCATTTCAGACGAAAACCAAACAACCTGTATCATAAATACATTGATTTTAAACTTATTTCAAGGCAACAGAGCATTGCCAAAAAGGATGCACCGTGGGAATGATCGCCTCAGCTTTGCTCCAGAAATCAGGATTGGCAATATAGAAACTAGAGTTCATCAAATGTTCTAGCCATAGGATCAGCATGCAGAAAATTCTTTCTGTTTCTAAATATTTCATTGTGTTTTAAGCGGAAGTTTACAATCCAAATTGATTGGCCATATAAAACCCCACACCCACAGCACTTTTCAAGTCTAGCTGTACTCCCAACCCTGAGAAAGCAGACGCCGATCTTCCACCCCGTACTTCTCTTATCCATCCGACGAGCTCCTGTCCCCCTCCATCCTCTCTTCTCTCCAGTGGCCTGGAGCTGCTCAGACAGCTTCCTGTACATATTGAAGCCAAGCAGCACATTCTTGGCCAGCATCACTGTGTGTGTATTGGTCCAGTCAACTCTCTGTCTGAAGAGTCGGCTTCGGTATGAGTTTCAATTCTGGGTTAACAGAGAGTCGGGGGTGGGGGGCACGTCCTCAGGAAATCCTGTGGTCTGTCAGACCATCAAGTCTGGTCTTTTAAGAGTTCTAGTTCTGCATACCCATTTTTCTCCCACTACTTCAGGGACTCTATGTTGGCTTCCCTGTCAGGGAAGTCATTAGCGGTGGCTGGGTACCATCTAGTTCTGGTCTCAGGCTGACTTAGTCTCCTGATCATATATGGCTCTTTCTGTCCCTTGGACTCATTTTCCTCATGTCTTCCATCTCCTTGGTTCTCCTGTACTCCACACAGCTTTGGACAAATTGATGCTGCTCAGATTGCCACTTGCTAGCTTTTAAGATCCCAGTGCCACTCACCAAAGTAAGATACAGAACATTGCCATTAAAAAACTTACTTATGTCAACTCACCTAGATGTCCCCAGAAACCATGGACCCCACACCCCGGAACCCTATCCCTGGCATGCAGAAAATTCTATAGCTCAGGATCTTTCTTTTGATTTGAATCTAGGTTTATTCATACCATCATTTGTGGTCAATAAACAATGATGTATTTGGATTTCAACTGCAAATGTGTATAACTGTGATTTTTGACTTTGAAGTAGAAATCCACAGAAAACCATCTTTTGGATCAAAGGACATCACTTCTTAGAAAGGCTAATGATATAACTGTTCTCTGGATTTGAACTATAAACATTGTCCCATGTAACAGGCGTGCTAATCCTTACTCTAGAGTCCAAGCTCCAAAAGCAAAAAAAAAAAAAAATTCCTCTCCGTCCACTCTCATTCAGTCAATTTGAGTTCTATACACTGAAACTACCTGAACAACTGAAACCGCTATTTACAATGCATTTGCCTCTTGTTAAGTCAGTAAGTAGCCACTGCTGACTAAATAATTAGAAAAGTCCTCATGAGAATGTCAAGAAAATGTTTTTCAAAGCATGTTTTTAATTAGTGGTAGGAAATTCTAAAAGTGATATCACAATAAAGAGGAGGGGAGAGGAGAACGTGGAATTCTGAGTTGGCAATGAACTGCAGTATGGACGTGTGAGTGTGGGGACGTACATATGGAATTTTTTTTCCATTTCTCCATCCATATTTAAACTGGCTGTCATTTCAAGGGGAGATCTTAGTTACTACATTTTCTTCACTCTTTTCAAAACTTTTAAAATAAATTCCTCTCTCAAATAGTTTCTATCCTGCCATCTTTGTATTAACAATCTTAATCTTGAAATCACTCACTACTCAAGAGATTCCTCTTTAGTCTACAAGCATGTGAAATGAACAGCCGTAACTGCTTCCACCTTTGTTGTTGTTGTTCTGCTAGTCATCAATTAAAGAAATGCCAGGTGACAATGGAGAGCTGACTGGGTGACACTTGGCACAATTATGACTCTACATTCAGAGAAAGAACTGATACTTTTACCCACTTGTTCCGGCCGACACACAAGATTTATGTAAAGCAGCATTCAACACAAATCAAATTCCACACCGTAGAATGACTTCAAAATCTTTCATCTAAATTTGGAACCAGCAGGACTGTCATTGTCCTACTTAGCTCATCTCCAGTGGAGAGTCCAATTGCTACCCATTAGCAAGATTCTATGCAGCAGGATTTTAAAAATCTAGCTTGAAGAAGCCAGTGTGTGGCAGAAAACACAAAACAACCAGAAATTCAAACCCGTATCAGAGTCTACTATCCTTCCAAAGAGAGAAAACACACACTTTTTTGTGATGGAAATAAAACTATAATTGTAGGGGAAGAACAGTGGGCTTCTACGTTAAAGAGGCCAGTGAACCCACACGCAGTGTCCATGGTTCCAAAGTCACCTCTGCTTCCTTGACTTCTCAAGGTTTGCATGTTTTCAAAGATCTTATGGGCAAGAAATTATTCTTGACTAGAAACCCACTTACGATCCTCTGCTTATTCAAATACTCTACACAAATGTTTCTCAAAAACTTTCATGCTATTAAAAATATTTATGGATGATATCATTCAGTGCTGCTAAATCAGTTTGCACTCATAGGGGCCCAACGCACAGTGGAATCTCACAATCTCACAACTGTTGCCGTGCTTTAGCCCACTGTTGTAGCCAGAGTGTCCGTTCACCCCATTGCGGATCTTGCTCACTTGCACTGACTGCCTCCTTTACAAATTATATGTAGGACAATAAAGCCAGTACGCTATTTTATAGAGCAATGACAATTCTTATTCACCATGAAAGATAGAAGAAATTAAACTTCCTTCTCCCTTGAGAAATACAACTGCTATCCTCACTGCTCTTCCCACTGATTTCTAGAAACTTCTAACACCTACTATACCCTGCTTTATCCCTTTCACTTATAAACATATGACAAGTTAGGACCTCTTTGCCCAAAGCCCTATCTATCATGCTTTCAAATTCCCGTTGCTATTGATCCCAACTCACAGTGACTCTGTAGGACAGGATAAAACTGCCACATAGGGTTTCCAAGGATTGCCTGGTTGACTTGAACTGTGCTTTCAAGGAGCAATCACCAAGAGCATATATTATTAACAAGGGCAAACATTCTTCCATCTTTCACACCTATACCGCTTCTGTTTATTTCATTATTCATAACCATTAATGTTCAGGATGACGTGGTCTTGGTGAAGGGTGCCTCCACTAGGCATCCAAGGTCTGAGTCCTACTCTTGCATTTGTTATTCGAAAGCAAGATAACAGGGGAACAGCTGCCAATCCCCACATCCTTCAGAAATCTCTCCCCAGTTGCCATATGAGTATGAAAAGATACAAATGTCCCAGACTCCTCCTGAGCTCCAGGAGGAAGGTAGCTATCATTATAAATCATCTACTGCAAACTAGGCATGCTCCTACATGATTTTTAGATCTCATCTCATTTAAATTCTGTTGCAGGCATTTTTTTTTTTTCACATTTAAAACCAAACTGGCTTATCTCCAAAGCCTAGCCTGTTTCCACTGAGAGAAGTCACTCTCCAATTGCAATACGATCAACTGATGTACTCGAAGCTATTAAAAGAATGTCTAATTAGCCGTATAATACTAAAGATAACTGGGGATAATAACAAAGCTGAGGACTGCGTTCTGATCAGTTCATTTCAAGTCAAGTCTTTAAAGACACCAGGCAAAAGCCCTAATATGGTTTTCATTTTATTTGTGTTAACTCACAGTTGAAGTTGCCTAAATTGGTAACCCTATATTAACATTTTTATTGGAAAATGGCTTTCATTATTATTCTATTCCCTATTAGAACAGACTTGGGAGTCTTTAGGGTACAGAAAAGACAAGAGATGAATCTCCCCCACTCCCCACGTGCCTGCTCTAGATCCATCTCTCTTCTTCCTCCCTCCAGAGACGTCCAGGCTGCCCATCCCACACTTACACAGCCTGGGCTAACAAAGCAGAAAAGTGCTCTGTTATTAGCATAAACAAATGGCAATGATGAACAGAGACTAGCTCTTAAAAATAGCCCAGAATTAGAGATTACATCAGCTGGAGAATGGAAGAAATAGACAGGGCCTGGCCACCACCAAAGACAGCCCTGATGGAGAACACAGTATAGACTCCCTGATGCAACATGAGAGAAAGGGCTGTGTAGACCCAGAACTCTACTAAAAGGCCAGATTTGATGGTCTGACACTCTCGAGCATCCCCTGAGAACACAGCCCTTGGACTTGGTGCCAGCCCAGAGCAGAAACCGGGACTGAAGCCAACACTTTAGACAAAGAACAGGCTGGACCTGGGGGCCAGAGGGATACAGGTGGTGTGTGTGCTGTGTGGTTTAATGCATATGAGGGTGTCCTACTGGTTTCTTTTTAGAGAAGAGAGAAAAGGGGACAATGTCGGTTGAGAGAATACTAGAAGTAAAGAGTGGGAAAGAAGAGCGTGCTGTCGCAGGGTGAGAAGAGCAGAGCTGCAGAGAGGCGGGCACTCGGGCTTTTGTATGGGAACCTGACTTGGATTGTACACTTTCACTTAATCACGGTAAAAAAGAGCACAGAATTAAATACTGATTATTTTTCCTTTTCTGATATTTCACACTCTCACTAATGGGTTCTTCATTAGCATGAATGAGTTCCTGATTTTTTAATTTTTTTTTAACATTTCCTTTCCAGAACCGAGTACCTACTCCTTCGCTTGGCGGCCGCTTCATAATGCCCTTTGTTATGCTCAACTCGACCAGGAGCCACGGTGGTGCGAGGGTGAAGCGCTCAGCTACTAAACGAAGGCTTGGCGATTCGAACTCACCCAGCAATCCCGTGGGAGAAAAGGCCAGGTAGTCTGTTTCCATTATGATTACAGCCAAGAAAACTCAACGGGGCAGGTCTGTCGTGTTAATGAGCCTGCTATGTGTGAACACTGTCTCAACGGCACTTAATAGCAACATGTTTGTAGTTCAGGAAATAATGAATGAATGAATGCCTACTATAGACGCTAGAGCAGGGGACACTGCTACTATCAATAATCTTACAGGATAATAGGAGAAACAGACAACAGACAATGGGACAAATAAGCAAAAGGGTGACTTCCATACAAGCAAGGAGGGAGAATTTAGAGTCACGGAGTCTGGAGCGTATGGGCACTTTAGAGAGAGACGTTCTGGAAAAGTGTCACTGAAGAAGTGATGTCCGAAATGAGACAAGTGAAATGACTGTGACCTCTTCCTTTTTTAGTCCAAATGTTATGAGAAAGAGGAGTAATTACTTTAGCAGAAGTATCCAGTAATATCTCCTGATCTAACTTCTGCTCCTTTTAAAAGATGTCTTTAAACATGTTTCTAAAAGTGTTTCTTGTGTATTTTACATTAAGAGAGCTGTAACAGTCCTGCTAAGCTGGTTTACAGTAGTGGTAGACACCGTAATTCTACAGAGCTTCATGCTTGCATTCCAGAAGGATTTTTGTGACATTCAACTGTCAAAGCCATTTCAGGGGGCTCCTAGGTAAGTTCCCGGGAGAGAAGCCCACCTTATCCTCAGCTACCATTCCATCTAACTCAGCATTTTGCATGAACTGGTTCAAGGGCCACCACAGGATGCTGTTTACAGGGGGCCTGAGCATCCTCTCAGGATCAACACTGGGCCTAAGAGAAGATGGAAACCCACCAGCCGGACCCAGGTGCCGGGTTCTGAAATAACAGACCAAGCAGCCCGGGTCTGGGTGCCTCCAAGGGTGTTGTGGTCATTGTCAGGTGCTGTTGAGTCTGTTCTGACTCATAGGGACCCTACACACAACAGAAGGAAACACCGCCTGCCCCTTCCCCGTCCCCACAGGACCCCATGCTTGAGGCCACCACGGCCATCACTGTGTCAGCCCGTCTCATCGAGGGTCTTCCTCTTTAACGCCAGCCCTCCACTTTACCACGCATGATGTCGTACTCCAGGCACTGCCCCTCTTCATAACATGGCCAAAGTATGTGACGTGAAGTCTTACCATCCTTGTTCCTAAGGACCCCGCTGGCTGTCCTTCTCCAAACAGGCATGTTCACTCTTCTGGCAGCTCAAGGTATACAAGGTCTGACAATGAAGTTCACAAACTGAATCCTTCTAAGTGCTACACACCTCACTGATGAATACGACTACTGTCACCTTCGGAGTCCTCCCCTTGGGAAGGTATGCACCAACACCAGCACCCAGTCCACCCTGCAAAGCCATTTGGGCACTCTTTCTGGTACGGCCATTGCATACAGTGGCATGGTGGCAAGCTTGCAAACTTAATTGCACGTTTGTCTGTAAGGGAGTTTTTAGCCAGTAAACAAATCACTGCACTGGAACACCCTCCCTGCTTACTTGATCTGACCCCTAGTGACTTTTTTTCTTTACACAAAGATAAAGGAAATATTGAAAGGAAGGCATTTGGATGACATTCAGGACATCCAGGGCAATACAATGACAGCTCTGATGGCCATTCCAGAAAAAGAGTTCCAAAATTGCTTTGAAGGGTGGACTGGGCACTGGTGTCCATGCACAGCTTCTCAAGGGGAACACTTCGAAGGTGACCATACTGATATTCAGCAATGAGGTATGTAGCACTTTTTCTAGGATGAATTTGCAAACTTAGTTTTCAGAGCTCCTATTCAGTATTCTTCACTCACGCTACAATTTAGAGGTGTCAATTCTTCTTGGGTCTTCCTTGAAGGGAGGGGTGTGCTGCATTATACCTTGTCTGAACATAACTTGTTCCAATCATAATTTTTTTGGACACAAGTACGAGCTGAACTTCATCAGGACCCCTCTAGCAAAACAGAATCCACAGGAGAATGCCAGTGCTCTCCCGACACTGAAGTTGATTCCTGCCCAGTTTGTTGGAGCCCAAGAGATTCAGAAAGTAGGATCCACACTCTGCAGAGGACAACTACAGTGCCCAGATGGGATGGCCTGCCAGGAACACCAGGAGGGGTGAAGGCAGGATCCTGCAAATTTAACTGCACTTAACATGACTCAACTGAAGCCACAGCTCAGTGAGTCCCGGGAGCCCTGGGGTGAATTAAAACATGCAAATAATCCTCTCAGTTTATACTGAAAGTTATCAACTATGAAACCACGGAAGAAACCAAAGGAAGTGTTACTGGCAAAACTGTAGAAAGTTTGGAGTCTCCAAAGACTTCAGAGAAAAAGCTTCCTATTTTTGAACTTTTATCAAGGATTCTTCGTATTAGGTGGTCCTGATACTTTTCCTATATCCTTCTTATGTATTACTGGAAAATTCGGTATTTCCAGAATTCAACTGGTTAGGAAAAGCACAGGAAATGTCAACTGGCCTTGCCATTTGTGTCATTTCTAAAAAGCGATCTCTCACCGCTTCCATTCTAGAGACTGTCTTCAAGTCTCAGGAAAGAGCAATTTCTCCCAGCTACGGGAAGGTGACAATCTAAGTTCCAAAATGAAGGTAGACATGAAATTCAAAGATGTGTGTTTCAAAGAGCAATACTAACACATCCAATTCTCTTCAAAAACTAAGAGTTAGGGGCAGTGATTGTCCTCACGGTACAGAAGAGGAAACTGAGGCCTAGAAAAGTCAAGTGATGTGCTCAAGGCCACAGAAGTAGACAGGCGCAGAGCTGAGAAGTCAATCTTGGCAGCTAGGCTCCAGAGGCAGTGTACCTCTCCATTGCACGGGTGGATTAAATACTTCCAAACACACGAATGTTTTTGTTTGGACCTAGTTGAGTATAGGAAAACCTGGCTGTGTAGTAGTTAAGTGCTATGTCTGCTAACCAAAAGGCTGCCAGTTTAAATCCACCAGGTGCTCCTTAGAAACTCTGTGAGGGGCAGTTCTTCTCGTCCTATAGGGTCACGAGACTCAGAATTGACTAGACGGCCATGGGTTTTTTGGTCTCAGTTGAGTATATGGCTGATGGTGACGGATATGGCGCTCTGTACATCCTGAATGCCATGAAAGCATGGCTTTATATACACCCTGTCTCTACCAAACCTTCACAAATGAACTTTGCCAGAAGGCACATGGAATGAAAAACAGTCACAACAAAGAATATTTGTAGTGTATGACACAACATAACACTTAACAACATAACTCAACTAGGTCCAAACAAAAACATTTGTGTGTTTGGAAGTATTTAATCTGCCTGTGCAATGGAGAAGTGCACTGTCTC
This sequence comes from Heterohyrax brucei, assembly GCA_028571685.1. Lineage (NCBI taxonomy): Eukaryota > Metazoa > Chordata > Mammalia > Hyracoidea > Procaviidae > Heterohyrax > Heterohyrax brucei. The sequence goes on from CM053163.1 coordinate 4,797,489, forward strand.
TAGAGTCTAGCTGCCAAGATTTGCATCCCAGCTCTGCTCCTTTCTACCTCTGTGGCCTTGAACATAATAGAATTTGCATATACTCTAAAGCAAATGAAGAGTTTTATATATTTGTCCTTTCAAAGATGAAGCATGATCTCAAACACAAGATACAGAATTGGAAATACCGTATCTACCATACTCTCTGCTGTCAGTTTTACAAGTGGTTTTACATGTAATTTTGCAGAAATCTCTCTGAATGTTTAGCCTACAAAAGCTAAATCATTAAGGATTCAGATAATGATATTTGCAAACAGTCTCAAGTATCAAGCAAAAGGTACTGTATGAATAAAAGCACATTATGGTTGGAAAGCTTGCCTTACATGTACACGTTAACTTCCAGAAAAAGTATCTGCAGGGTGATTACCAGATGTTTTATATTTCATTCAATCTTGTAGGACACTGCCATCTATGCCTTGAATGCTACAATGAGTACATAAAGCCAGTGCTGTCGAGTTAATGCTGACTCATTGCAACCCTATAGGGCAGAGTACTAAGGAAATCATCAGAGGCAGGAAATCCCAGCCTGACAGTCAGAATGGAATGGTATTGATTAATTACTATCCTGTACCATGTATATCTAGTTTATGCTTCATAAAACTCAGTCATGTGTTTTTATGCTACAACTTATAATGGCATCGTTCAATACACAAATAGACATTAACTAATAAAAAATAACGTCATGAAAGGACCAACACAGTGTGAACCTCTGTGACTTGTTGCCATGGAGTCAATGGCAACTCACAATGACCCTGCAGACCCTGTAGAACTGCCCCATAGGGCTTCCAAGGAGTGGCTGGTGGGTTTGAACAGCAGGCCTTTCGGTTAACAGCCAAATTCTTAATCACAGTGCCATCAGGGCTCTGTAAATCTCTACAGTAATTTAAAACTAGTAAGATAATACTTCCCGTCCAATAAAATCGTAACAATAATTCCATCAGTGTTGATGACTTGTGAAAAGTTAAGTTGCCATAAAGTACACAAATCTACCTGTAATCTGTATTTATTTGACCTACTTTGAGGTATAATAACCATATACTCCAATTTGAGTAATTATTTGGGTCAACAGTCAAAACACAGAAGACTTTCCCAGTGGACTGATTTGAATGACTCGGTTCTGTTTAAAAATGATACTAAAAAAACCCAAACCACATCCAATGCCATCAAGCCAACTCCAACTCATAGGGACACTACAGGACAGAATAGAACCGCTCCAGAGTTTTCCAAGGAGTGCCTGGCGGATTCCAACTGCTGATCTTTTGGTTAGCTGACCTAGCACTTAACTACTACACTGCCAGGTTTTCTGAAAAAATAACACAGTGCCATACAAAGGAAGACTTCTTTTGCTTCTCCTTCAAAAAAGCAGGCTTGGTAACGATATTAGTCAAAAGTATACCATTGTCCTATAGTTTCTTAAAGTTTTCAATGCCTTATTTTAGAGGTATGCCGATGAGAATCATTCCTGAGTTTGAAAATGTTTTTGAAAAGCAAAGCCTGCCCCCACAGATCTCCCTCACGTCATGTTGCCTCTGCGTGTTCTGTCCTAAAACCACCAGGAGACAAGTCAACGCTACGAAGGCCCCCCCTTGGCCCTCTGAACAACACTACTGAGCATCTCATTTGGACTTAGAGAGTGCTAGGCATTAGGGTGTCACCAAGGTGGGTGTCACCGCCCATGCTCATGACTGCAATGCCATAAGTAAAACACCAGAAAACGTGACAAAACCAGTGACAGCCAAAAGACCAGTGGCCAAGGAAGCCACACTGCACGTTCATGGCACGTGTGGACAAAACCACGTGGCTTCAGAGACCTGGTGTCGTCGTGTAATGAGAGCTCAAATCACAGCACAAAAGCCTTCTGTGTTTTGACTGTTGACCCAAATAATTAATCAAATTGGAGTATATGGTTATTATACCTCAAAGTAGGTCAAATAAATACAGATTACAGGTAGATTTGTGTACTTTATGGCAACTTAACGTTTCACAAATCATCAACACTGATAGACTTTTAGCCTTGTAGGTACGCTGACAGACGCAAGCCGGGCTTATGAAAATTCAGTTGTTGTTGCAACCAACCGCAGGGATATCTGTATAGAAGGTAATGAATTTCTCTGAATGAGTGCAGGAAAAAATTTATAGACAGTCATTTTGGGGTCACCCCCTCTGACAGTGTCACCCAACGTGATCCATACCTCCTGCACACCCCTAGTGATGTTGCTGTCATTCAAACTCCAAGCCCAGTACTGCCGAGCCCATGCCGATTCACAGTGACTGCATAGGACACAGTGGAACTGCCGTGTAGAATTTCCTAGGAGCGCCTGGTGGATTTGAACTGCTGACCTTTTGGTTAGCAGACATAGCACTTAACCACCATGCAACTTGCATCAGACACCTTTAAAGTTATCTGGGCTAAACCTCCTGCCTAAAGGGGACATATTTCTAACACTCTGGGTGTCTGCTCTTTCATCCAAACAATTTCAGCAAAGGGGTGAAAAAGCATATTTCAGAATCATAGAGCAAGATGGAAGACCCTTGTGATTAAGCGAAGGTATCTCTTCTTTAAAACTTCTATTAAATATACTAACAACAACTACAAAAAAGTGAACTTGTGGCCACCGCATTCCATTCTGACTCACAGCAACCCTACAGGACAGAGTAGAACTGCCCCATGGGGTTTCCAAAGAGCATCTGGAAGATTTGAACTGCTGTCTTTTTGGTTAGCAGCAGAGACTTTAACCACTGAAACATGCAAAAGAAATCTTGGTACTAGGTACCTTGTCCCCATAGTAGCAATTATATAAAGATACCTGAATCTTGCGACATGTTCCTTGAGACTTTTCCTTGTCTCTTTCAACACCTTTAGCCTCTGCTACATTTACTCTGAGGATGGCATGCTTGGGTCTTCAATCTGCTGATAACATTCCCCAAACACACATCTTCTATTTTTCCTCTAAATTACATGAAACACAGAGAACTCTCTAGCCCAACCCTTTGAAAGTGCGGCAGGCTCTTACCACCCTAGTCTAGGCTTTAGGCTTTACCCTCCTACAAACAAAAAAAAAAAGCATGAACAAACCACCACCACCAACAAAAACCATTGCCATCAAGTTAATTTCTGACTCACAGTGACTCTAAACCCCAGCGGGTTTCCAAGGAACACCTGGTAGGTTTAAACTGCCCACCTGGTAGTTAGCAGCCAAGCTCTTAACCACTATGCCATCAAGGTTGTCTAATACAATATTAGATTTTTTATTATTATTTTGTAGGTTTTAAGCAGTTGCATCATTCCTCATTGAAAAATCCACAAAAGAAAAAAAGCACAGCCTGAAGCTACAGAACAAAGCCAAGGAGACAACAGTCAGTGAACTCACAGTGCTCATTAACAGAACAGAACACTGGTGCTGTCGTGGTTAGGAGTTCAAGGCTGCTAACCAGAAGTTCAGCAGTTCCAATCCACCAGCCGCTCCTAAGAAACCCTATGAAGCAGCTCTACTGTGTCCCATAGGGTCCTAGGAGTCACAATCAGGGCACTGGCAGTGATTTATTATTATTGTTATTATTATTTTGGTTTCATTAGGAAAACAAAATGCATGGAAAAGCGAGGCACAAAGAGGTGAAAAAGTGGAGACTGACATTGTTGACACTTCGTCAAAGAGAATAAACCGAATGACACACAGCAGTAATCTTTTAAGAGCTCACGCTGACAGCATGATTGAGACAGCATTTCGGGGCCCTGCGGCGCCCCAGGCCCAGCTGTAGGCCTCTCTGTCATCGTCGTGGCCCAGCACGCTGTCTGCCCAGGCTCTGGGAGCTGTGTCCGTGGATTTGCTTCGGCTGAAGACGGTGGGGCTGCGTGCACACAGAGGCTGCTGAGCAACACCACGCCACCGGGAGTGTCTACGCTGGCGTTTCCCAGTTCCTTTTCCTACGTGGATATGGTCATTTTCAAAGGAACTTTTCTGAGGAAGGGAGCACGTAGGGTTGTGACACAGTGGTTAGGAGTCTGGCTGCTAACCCAAAGACGGACGCTTCTGGTCCACTGGCTGCACCCTGGCAACCCTGCGGGGCAGGTGTATTTAGTCAGGGATGACGCCTCTAGAAGTGTGTTACCGTGTTGTCAACGGGATGATGAATCAGCAAAAGTCAGTCATGCTAGCAACACAGCAGATCAGAACCTCCTTCTCTGTAGCAAGGGTCCACGAATGGGGGTGACCTGCTTTCTCTGGAGCTGGGCTGTAACAGGGCTCATTCCAGTTTACTGGCGTAGAAGACCTGGGAATCACGTTAACACGTCTCAGCCTCAACCAGGAGCTCTGGGGTGACATTCTGTGGTTCTAACAAGGTCTCACGCTGCAGTGAGGACTGCTACCCTCTGGGACATTCTGTGACGAGCCAAGGGCTGACAGTCTCACCTCGTTCAGGTGTCAGCTTCCTGCCCCAACAGTCACGAGAAGCCCAGAGGGACAGCTGTGCCCTCAGTCCAGTCTGTAGGGCTGTGGCCCGCACCGCCCCTGACGCAGCCTTCTTACTCTGTCCTCTGAGAAAGCCAAGTTTAGGGCTCACGACATTTCTCCTCTGAGGTCTTCCTGCAAGGGCAGGCCTTGAACTAGATTTAAACACGAGGACCAAAACCAAGCTAGGGCACTGACTTCAAAACCTGAAGCTGCTACCTTTGCTCCTGAAGTTTTGGCTTTTCTTTCATCAAACTCTGGTTAGTAACATTCAGCTGCCTGACGGGGCTGCGGTGAAATGCTTGGTGGCTAACCAAAGGTCGATGGTTCGAGTCCACCAGTTTCTCGGTGGAGAACGACTTGGCCATCAGCTTCCCTCAAGGTTGACAGTCTTGGAAACCCCAGGGGGCAGTTCTGCTCTGTCTCACAAGGTCACTGGGAGTGAGAATCGACTCATACTGGACATAAACTTGCTGCACAAGATACTGTTCTTGTCTCTAAGCCAACAAACCATACCCACTGCCACTGAGTGATTCCAACTCATATAAGGCAGAGCAGAACTGCTCCACAGTTTCCAAGGAACCACTGGTGGATTCGAACTGCCACCGTTTGGGTTAGCAGCGGTAGGATGTAACCTCTACGCCACAAGGTATCCCTCTTGTTTTCTACTTTATGCTTACACCCCAGTCTTCTTCCTGAGGGAAGCTGGCTAGACAGCACATGGAATAGAGTTGTTTCCAATCTGCTTTTTATACATTTGCATTTTTTTCAAAAAAAGTATAATTAATATTTATTTGTGTGCTAAAAATTCTTATAAAGGATTTAAGGTAGTCGGTTCTTCTAAGCAGATTATGAATTCCACCTAAAATGGTATTTACATTATTAATTTGCCTAGAGAATCTGCTAGGACTGGAAAAATAGAAAATTTCATGTGAATTCTAATTGGATCTCCAATAAGAAGTTTACATAAAATGCACATTAAATACTGAAATCAAGTGAGGAATGGATTCTGTTTGAGCTTAGTTAGGTGGTTGTCTTGTTATATTTGTTTTAACCAGTTAAAATACATAGGAGGTTTTATTTAAAATAAACTTCAGTGGATGTTGCACGAAGCAATTTTACCCTGAAGTTATAATTCACTTAAATTGAGTCTCTCTAAGTTAGCATTTAGGTTCAGCAAGTATGATTCATTTCAGCTATCTGGGTTTTATTGTGGTTAGATATTTTATGTTTATGTAATAATGATCACAAAAACGTTCACTCTGGAAGGAGTGAAAAAGGAGACTGGGCTGCCACAGGGTGTGGACAGCAGAAGGGGCTGCAGAGAGGCAGGCGCTTGAGGTTTCATAGGGAAAATTCACTTGGGTTGTAAACTTTCACTTAATCACACACCAAAAAACTTAAAAAAAAAAGTTTGCTTTGCCTGTCAGGATATTTTTCAACTTTCAATTATTTTAGTGCGGGACGCTACAAAGTGTTGGGACCGGCTCCCGGCATCGGTCCCAACACTTTGTAGGGTCCCGCACATTTTAGAATTTATAACCCTGATCACTCAGGCACAAGCATTCTCTCTCTCTCTCTTTCACACACACACACACACACGCACACACATGCACACACAGCTATACGTCTGAGTCTCCATCCTTGTTAGTGGAGGCAAGTATGCCATTCTAATGGAAAACTGTCAGCAATCATCACTAGCCGATGATTAACAGAGCCCTGAAGGAGGCGACTGTTCATTTCCAGTCGGGTTTCGTTCTGTCTCTCTCTGCAGTGTGCCTGCTTGGAAGACAGCAGGAGCGAAAGCCGGCGTCCCCGTCCCCCTGCCTCGCCAGGGCTTCTCTGCCCTCTTGGGATGCCACACAACGGCTCCGCGGCTGTTAGTCTTATCCTTACCTCCAGTTAAATACTTTTTCTTCTCGCAGAATTGCAGTTCAAGGTACTTTATGAAGCAGCTGGATGTGTCATTCAGAGTTGTCTTGGCATTTCCAAAGGCTTCTAAAATGCACATGACCTGTAATGGAAGAGAGAGAAAGAAAATACTAAGCTAGTCTTGTTTTATTTCTTTTTTAAAAAAAATGGGAAACAGCTGTCAGCAAAAATACAGGGACTATTTCATTATCTAAAAGAACTAGACAAAAGTTAAACCAGACTCATTACTGGGGAGTCAACTTTGACTCACAGTGACCCTACAGGACTGCCCCATGGGGTTTCTAAGGAGCAGCTGGTGGATTTGAACTATCAAGCTTCTGGTTAGTAGCCAAGCTGCTAACCACTGCACCACCAGGGCTCTGAAAACTGCCGGATTACTCACAGAATGGAAACCCTGGTATCATAGTGGTTAAGTACTATGTCTGCTAACCAACAGGTCAGCAGTTTGAATCCACCAGGTGCTCCCTGGAAACTCTATGCGGCAGTTTTACTCTCTTCTAAAGGGCTGCTATGAGTCAGAAGGGACTCAACGGCACCGAGTTTTTTTTTTTTTTTACTGACAGACTGTCGTATTGAATTTTTAAGGCGATTCTTTTGTCAGCTGCAAACTACTAGCAGCCCGTGACTCACATGCCGGCTGAAGTCCCAGAAAGAGTGACATGCTGAGTACTTCATGTCAGCATGTACGTCAGCGAGGAAGATCACTGTATGCCCAACAACAAAGCCACTGCTGCAAATATGACTTGAGCTTTGAAATTTCAGTAGAACTCTGGAGGTGTTCTTGCTATTGCAGAGGGGAGACATTAAGAGTTACTACATGCACATGAAAAGCAGGAGTGTGCTGTCACCGGGCAAGGACAGCACAAGGAACTGCAGAGAGGTGAGCGTGCAAAGGTCATTTCCATCGTACACTTTCACTCAATCACAGTAAAATATCTACCAAAAAAAGTTACTATATGCAGTAGTTGACACTTTGAAAAAAATACCGAACTCATCATAACATGGGCTTAAAGCCTTTTAACCACATTTTTACGTCCCATACCACCTCTCAGGTCTGCAGCCTGTTCTTAACTTTCCCTGAAACGTCGCTCTCCCACAAAAACTGAAACAAACCTTCTCTTGGAAGCTGTTTCATCTCGGTGTTTCCCACTGGGGTATCTGGGTTCCAGACTTCGAAAATATCACTAAAAACCCCACACCCCACACCCATCTCCCCACCCCCCCAACCTTGGAATCTGAAATGATTTTCTAGCCTTTTTTTTTTTTTCTTTTCACTGACTATCTAAAAACCACCATTTTTCTTCCATCAGTTTATGGCCCCTGTGATGATGGTGCTGACTAGGCAATTATCCAGCAGGTGTGAAAACGGGGATCAAAGAATTGTTTCCATCTTTCAACATATTCAGAAAAGCCGGTGCTGTTAGTGGTTAAGTGATAATCTGCCAACCAGAAAGTCAGCGGTTCAAACCTGCCAGGTGCTCGTTGGAAACTATGGGGTAGTTCTTCTCTGGCCTACATATATATGTATACATATACATACATATGAGCCAAATATATATGTATTTATATATATACACACATATGTATAGGGTCACTGTAGGTCAGAATCCACAGAATCCCATTGATGGCAGTGATTTGGGTTTGGTTTCAATGTACGCAAAAGGTCCATGCAGTTCCTGTGACAGGCACAAGAGGGCGCCCCACAATGCCTTTTTTTCACACACTGGGTTTCCTAACAAATTTTGGTCAGTATTTTTTGAGCACTTCATTCTAAAATACAAAAAAAAAAAAAAAAGATTGAACCTATTTTTGAATTTCCTAGAAACCTGTGTAATAAGGCATTCAATCCATGCAGAACTATTTTAGATTGTGAAACACTATAAAATAACACTTTGAGGATAATTAGAAATTAGAAGCGCTTAAAGTTGTAAGGAAATAAAACCCTGGAGGCGCAAGTGGCTGAGTGCTAGGTCAGTTCAGATCCAGCAGACACTCCTTGGAAACTCTATGGGGCAGTTCTATTCAGTCCTATAGGGTCGTTGTGAGTCAGAATCAACTCGACGGCAGTAAGTGGGTTTTGAGTTGTATTGATAGTTAAATACACTAAAACACGCATTTTTGAAGTTTGAAACTTGGGGATAAATATATACTGAATTTTCACAAGAGCTTTATAAGTCAGATTCTTTAAAATAACCTATTTTTAACAACGATAAAGTGAATTCACAGCAGTGATAACAATATTTTCCGAAAAAAAACATTTGAAATACAACTTACAAAGCTCTTATTTTTGCTTCTTTTCCATTAATTTGATATGAAATGCATAGCTATATATACCTATCTATCAAAACCCGAGAAACCAACTGCGCTTTATGGTTTCCAAGAAGTACCTGGCGGATTTTAACTGCCCACCTTTCTGGTTAACCATTGTGCCACCAGGCTTTTCATATATGTTTATAACGATAGTGTAATCTTAGCAAAACTTAACTATTTATAATTTACATCAATTGTTTAAAAATACACAACAATGATTTGGACATCTTTTAAGATAGCTGTTGTTTCTAGTGATTTGGTTGCTATAGCTGATAATGCAGTGATTTTTTTTATCATAATAAAAAAAAGGGCAGAAAAGATCATCAGTGTCATGTACCTAACATAGGAAGCATACAATAATGGATAAAAACACGTGCTTTGGAGTGAGAAGTAGCCCGTTCTACATCAAGGCTCTGCTACTGAGAAGCTATATAACTTTAAGTTCTTTTCTTAAGGTCCCCAAACTTTATCTCCCTTTATTCTATGAGGCACAGCTTCTTCTGGGGTTGCCTCTGTCAGGTGTACGATCCACGCATTTGGTGCCTAGTGCACCAACTAAGGAGTCAGTGAATAGCAGTAACTATTTTTTATTGTTGTTAATGATAACAGAAGATACTTATTCTGAGATTACTATGTGCCCAATCATCATTTTCAAGAATGTGTGTGGGTGAGTGGTTGTGAATACACACACACGTATACACATTTTTGTCTTTCGATGCTCACAACCAATGTCTACATTTTACAGAGTAGCAGAGATATAAGTGACTTTCAGATTAAAGAAATTTCCCAAGACCAAGAGACTCTATATAGTGGAACTGTGATTAGAATTCAAGCAATCTGGCTGCTTAATGGCTACAATATGCGATTTTTACAGATAAAATAGGTATAAAGACACACAAGGCGTAAAGGTAATATAAAACTAAAATTGTTACTCATCCTTCATTGCTGTGGATTCTGACTCACCATGACCCTATAGGACAGAGTGGAGCTCAGACTCATAGCAACCCTATAGGACAGAGTTGAGCTCTCACTCACACTGACCCTATAAGACAGAGCGGAGCTCTGACTCACAGCGACCCTATAGGACAGAGCTGAGCTCTCACTCACACTGACCCTATAGGACAGAGTGGAGCTCTGACTCACAGCGACCCTATAGGACAGAGTGGAGCTCTGACTCACAGCGACCCTATAGGACAGAGTGGATCTCTGACTCACAGCGACCCTATAGGACAGAGTGGAGCTCTGACTCATACTGACCCTATAAGACAGAGTGGAGCTCT